>CM037073.1:76004226-81203987 GCA_020882685.1 Aphelinus atriplicis
ACACATTCACACTCACACACACACACTCACACACACACACACACACTCACACTCACACACACATACACACACACGCACGCACACGTAATCTCAGCACACGGCACGCACACACACACACTCACACATACTCTCACACAACACACACACACACACACACACACACACACACACTCACACACACACATCGCATGTATGGTAATTACTTTGTGTGAATCAAACGGATGTTTTCATGACGTTACAGAATGAAGGTGGAGTTCTGTGGGATTGCCCTATTTATGGAAATCATAGGATCATGTTTCTAAAAAAGCTGCGAAACATAGGTCTAAAAGACCCTACAAGCATTGACCTCATCATACTAGAACCGAACATCAAAGCCTGTAAAATTATGTTAGAATACCTTCGAAATTGTAAGCTACAAATATGAATGTACTATTGTGAAACCCTTCTGAAGACGCTGAATAGCACTAGTTTGCTCAAAAGCGTCTATAAATAAATAAATAAAAAAAAAAAAAAGAATGAAGGTGGAAACGTGATGCAGGAGGAGGTGAATAATTGAGACTTATTTTCAGTGGTTTGGACTGAAAATTTTTTTGAGGGTTCCACAATACAATGTTCACAAACGTACGTAATCGGTTTTGCGATTAGACTTCTAGGAGCCGAGAAAAAAAATCCCAAGTACGTTCTAAAAAATTGAAAAAATTTTTTTTACAGTGGAAAAAATTTTTTTCCAGGGTGGTCAATACGTCATTGAAACCGCCGTAAAAAAATGAATTAGAATATAAATTTTACAGCCTCGTACGATTTTTTCTTAACCATGTTAAAATTTAGGTATGCTACCCCCTTAAATATCCCGTCATCATGAAAGTATGTATGTATTTTTCGCTCGATTTTTTTCAGACAATTGACGCAAATGAATGATTAGATTACATTGAGATTGTTGAACAGAGAACTCCTGTAATGAAATTGTTGGCTCACTTATGGGATGAAACGGAGTATATCCAATTTTTACTCAATAGAATTATCGCATTACTCCAGCGTGAAGAGTATGTGTGCTTAATAAAGGAAATAATGGATAGTATCGATCGTCTGATATGAGAGGGACAAGAATAAAAAGAATCAGTGCCAGAAGATGCATTATAAAAATTTTGAGAATCCAATGCACGGTTGTAGGATAAGAGATAAAAGTGCAATGATAACAAAAACCATATTTACTCAACATATATTTGCATATCCTTAGATGTGATTATTATGAGTGGGGTTGCCGTCCACGACAGCCTACGTCCATCGTTTATATTTACACGAATTTGCTGTATGTTTATTCTCCAAAAATACCGCTGCCAAGTGCCTTAGCAGTATGCTTTCTCAAAGAGGCTTTAACATCACCCACAAACGCATCCCAAACCTGTATTTTCACCATTCCACTAGCGTAGATACTATCATTTATTTTTCCAAAATTACAAAAATATTATTTAATCAGTTCAATTCGTATCTTTGTGAAAGTGTCGTTCTTTTTCAATTGACCAAACTTTGTCGCGAGTGTTGATGTCTGCCCGGGCTCTCTTATTATTTGACAAATGCAACAAAGCAAACGGTTCTAGGTTCTACACGATGCGAGCCGTTTGGACCTGCTTAATTTTTCGATCAATTCATCTTGTGACTGTCATACGGTTTAATGGTGACTAGCTACATCTAACGCGCTGCGCGCGATCTACATTTATCCGTTCCAAAATCATATTTCAATTATTGTTTCCACGATTCTTGACCGTAATCGTTTTGACGTACTTCTCAGTTCATTTCATTATGAAAATTTCCAAAAGCTAAATGAATAACCGAACCTTACATTCTCATGATCCATGTAAAAACTGTATAAATATTAGAAAAAACTATCGAGCACTGACTACTTCTATTTAAATAATCCTAAGTTATCGACACTTGAGCTCGTAAGACGATTTCAAATTTTAAAAAACACTAAACTATTCATCAAACCACATAACACATAAAACTTGCAAATCAGACATCTTAACCTAACAGAGTTATCCTATCCGGCAACTTTTCAAAACTAAAAGGTAGCTTAAAATATCCACGTACCATCAATCAAATGCACATACCTATAATTATAGTTTTGAAAATAAATTGTCGAAACTTATGACAGCTTCATCAACGAAACTGACTATCCTAACCCATAATATCATGTCATCGGCTATTCTCTATCTATATACATCTATCACTCTATATCTATATACACCCCACTACAAATCACGTGGTTAGATCTACACCAATCAAATCACGAGTTAATGCCTTCACTCTAAAGGCCATCACTTTTCATATGAGGATTAAAATCCATCCGTCCTGCCCTTAAGTCCATATTTAGCCCACTCGAAGACTCATTTTGATGATTTTCGACGGCTGAGGTTGGAAATGATCAATTCAAAATCTATTTTGATCATTTTCGACGGCAAAAGACACTAAATTTTCCCAATTTTCTCTATAGCACGTTGAAAATACTGGAAACGTAACTTACATGAATTTTTCTTCCCCTTAGCAACGGTTGCTAGGGCGGTAAACAACGGTTGATAAGGAGCTAATTGGGAAGATTTTGTGTCCTTTGCCGTCGAAAATGACGGAAATGGGTCATAAATTAATGATTTCCAACATTCGTAACGGTTGCTAGGGAGGTAAACAACGGTGGCTATGGAGAAAATGGGACAACTCAGTGTCCTTGGCCATCGAGTGTGACTTAAAACTGATTTTCCGGCTTGTCCCAATGAGCACTCATAAGGATTTGTGAGAAAACACGTTAGGAACGGTTGCTAGGGAAATAACCAACGGATTTTGCTGAAAATTTAACTCGCCCGAGATTTTGCCGCGATTAACCTGTGTGCAAAATTTCAAGACGATCGGACCATTCCTTCGGGAGTTATCGTGGACGAAAGAAACGAAAAAATAGACACCTTAACAACGGTTGCTAAGGAAATAAACAACGGATTTCGCTGAAAATTGAACTCGCCCGAGATTTTGCCGCGATTAACCTGTGTGCAAAATTTCAAGACGATCGGACCATTCCTTCGAGAGTTATCGTGGACGAAAAAAAAACGGGACGCACACACACACACAAACACACACACACACACACACACACACACACATACATACATACAGACACTTTTGAATTTCCATGTTTTTCGACCCGTAGATCACGAAAATCGAGGTCCCGAGGTCCAAAATATTGGATTGCTTCGTTGTAAATACTTCCGAGTAATCTACAATTATGAAAAAGTTTTTCATAATATAAACTTGAGAATGTGTCCAAAAATTAATAAATACTTTGAATCAACTGTTTGCCTGTCTTCTCACTTGTGTTTTCTTATTGTGTAACTTTAGGTTGCGCAGTAAACTGTGACAATACTCATTTGAAACACATGAATTCCAAAAGTGATCAGCTACAAATTATGACGTTTATCTTGTGTATATTACATTACGCCAGTTACGAAACTTACCATCATTCCACTGTGGTAGATCCATAAATGTAGCTCCACATCCACCTGTAGGCTGTAGACGATAGCTTTGGTTCGAGCAATTGGTGATACATCGGGACCATTAATGTCTCTCACGCCCTGCTCGGCCCGAGAGAAGTGGCCGGAGAATCCATGTGGGGAGTGATGAAGCTTTTCTTTCGAGATTACGTAAGTTGTGGCTGGGGCGGCGCACTAATACGAGCAGTCATTTGTCACCGGAGGAATGGTCTCGAATTACGCGCGCACGCCACACAGCTCCGGGACAAATTCGTCCGGCCACAATGGGGACACTTGCTCTCTCACCTTTTCGCGCGAGAAAGTTGGAGAGCCCGTCACGTACCACAGGAAAATTCTTTTGGGCCGTGAAACAATCTCGCAAATGAGACACGCTTCTCAAGCTTTTTATCCAGCTTTGCCCCTACGTCTTGATGAGAGATTAATCTGCTCGGCGTGTGGATCTCCTCCCTGAAGTCTCGCTGTTGTTAATGTTTGCCCTTATAACGAATCTTGATGTATAGCTGCTAGAATTCTATAGATAAATTAATATGAGTACTACTAGTATTTCCGGAATATACTGGAAAGTTGGGGAAGATGAATTGATTGAATCGAAATCGTATTGAGAATAGATTCGTAGAGTATTTGATGCAGGATCGGAAGGTTGAATTTTCATACGCATCGTACCGAAAAGTATTGCCTGCAGCTCGTACAAAATTTGCAAAGAGTGTTTTAGAATTACAAACTTTGAATAAGCTACATGATATATCCATATCTATATCAATGAATCTGAATATGCGATTGTCTGACCAAAGTCGGCTCATTCTACTTCACGAGCAAAGTCGTGTATTTGTGTGTCTTTTCCATATAGTTTTATGCTCTTTTGAGAATATCGATCGTTACATCAATTTCGACTTGAAAAATAATACGTAACAATGAAACAGTATCAAATGCGAGATCAAATGACATGTTTGACTTACATGATGGTTTTTGCTCAAATATTTGTAGAATTTCCATGTATCACACGTTTTGGTCACAAATCATTATATGTATATATGTATGTTCGAGGACTCGAGTGGATTTAATCCCATGCAGGTTGAATATACTGACACACAAATTGGGAGTTCATATTATTATGTAGACATTACTGTGCGTGAATGCACAAAATCACCAACGATCGACAAAATATCTCAGGAAAATCAAAGTATTAGGTTAAATAGCTCTTCACACATGAAAGCATACATCGGAAAATGTCATGAAGTGTGTCCAAAAGCATGTAATACTCTCCTTGTCTAACGGGAGTCTTTTGATAAGGAACTATTTTTTTCTTCAAGCTTGAATGGTAATATAATATACGAGATCAGTCACTAATCCTACAAAAGAGATGCTGTGTCAGTTGGACCTTCTCCTCGATATGGCGTGGGTGCGCGTCCATCCGCATAAGTAACCAGGCTCGTCGTCATAACGACTCCATAAATGTTGATACGCGCTCGAGTCCGCGCAGGTGATTAATCGACGCGTGGACGTGATGTATGGGCTGCTTCATTCCTTATTCACGGCGAAGCGATGAAATTATTATTAGACGAATCTCTCGGAGGCCAGCACTCTGGCGGCTCTCCGCCAGCATCCCGGAAAAGAGTTGGATAGCGCCCTCGGCCTTGGAGCATATAACGACGGCTTTGCCGGATTGACGAATATCCTCAGTGGGCGCATGTTGAAAATAGAGATATGAAACGCGAAGGGCGCGGGCCGGGCGAACACGGTCTCCTCATCCATCATCACCTGCCAAGGATAATTTCGAAAATTTGATTAGGCCCGACCGAGAGCGAGATGTATATCTCGAGAGCCGAGACCCATAAGAAAGGGAGAAGTGGCTCGCCCGACGAGAGCCAATGATGATGCATTCATTATCGACATTTTGAAAAATCATGGAAAAGAGCATTGCCAGGGAGAAAGAGTGAGAGAGATAGAGGGGGGGGGGCTGTCGGCATAATTTCCTCCAAGATTTTCCCCAAGGGACGGCCCATGCTCCTTTCCATCTTTTGCAGCTTTTTTTACGTTTCACCCCGGGCTGAAAAGAGCTCTATCTTTTTTTTTCGAGACTTGACTTGTCAGACTTCTTTTCTTAACTCTTGACAAGGCTTAGTTCAACAATTCAGCGGATATCAGCCCATGTTATTAATGAAAATTACGCTCCATTTAATAAACTCTGTACGGTGAGTGGATATAGCATGGAAACTTTTTACTTCAAGTTGCTGTACTGGAAACTATGGCAACGCAGTTTTAGGACAAGTTTTTGAACTGTGATATAAAATGTAGACTCGATGGAATGCTATGTACAGTAAAAAGAAATATTGTACCCCAATCGAGTCGCATAGCTCAGTCGAGTGAGAATATTCTATTTTTTTAGTATTGGACTTGATCAGAGGAGGTATATTAACCTGTTTGAGTGAATAGAAATATCCCATTATTTTATACAGAGTGGTCAAATTTAAAAAGTTGAATTGTATTCATTATACAATTCAACAATTGGACTGTTGTAGATATAACCTATACCGGTACCAAAAACTGATGTATAAAGTTTCAGAAAGTGTAGGGCTCCTCTGTTAGTAGAATCTACTGAAAATATAGTTAGGTACACAATCTATTTCATAGTGATATTAGCTAGTTGAATTTACTGAAAAAATATAGTTGAAGTTCCTAATAATATAGTAGTTTAATGACAATAAAAAATAGTGTAAATTACTGTATTTTTTGTTACTTATTCAGAATAGTAGAAATTACAAACCACTTTTTTCTCAGAGTACCTACATACTATCTGTTCATGGTAAAATATACGAAGTTGAGTGATTTTAAAAGATTGAGCAACCGTTAATAAGATAACTTGCATGGAATCACTATTTGGTTATTTATGTGAAGCTCCATGATCCTTTGTCAAATCAAAAGAAATACAAATAGAATATTTCATGCAAATTTCCAATAGCAGAAACTCGTTTTTCAACCTTTTCTATCTAAAGTCATACTGCCGTACTCAACAATACCAATAATTGATTCGGCCCGTGAATATAATCAATTCCTCGTGGATATAAATACTCGCTCGACAAGCTACAGTAAAATTGCATCGCTTCTCTCGGGGGAAGAATGTCGCGAGTACGTATAATTCAACAGGCGCGGGACACCGACGATAAAGCGAGCGGGCGCGGCTCGAGAGTAGCGGCGTCGGTGCGCGATAATGACCGCGCATAAATATTTATGACAAATTAGAGTCAGGGTAAACGGCTCGCCGCTGGAATCGTCGCCGCATATCTATGAGTGGCTGGGCGCGTGCTTGCGTTTATGGTGCATAACCGTAAAAGCTCTCTTGCCGGCGCGATTTCCAATTTAGCTGCGGGGGGGGGGGTGGGCTGAGCAGTATCGGGGCTTCGTCGTACGCCGCCGCCCCGCACGAAATATTGTTGTATATCATGCTTGTGTCGTGTGAATGATTCGCTCCCTCCCAACCCAGCCAGCCGACAACTTTGCCCATTGAGCCGTGACAACTTGGACTGCATCGCGCGATATACCATTCGACTGTACCGGCGGGCATCATTATAATCGGTCCTTCCTGATCGTATTAAGAATTAATTTTGGCTCAATCTTACGAGAGATCGCAATGAGGCTTCATGGTTTCATTATTTTCTTCGTGAGTGTAACCTGATACTCCTAATAAGATTGGTACTTTTGCGCGATCAATATGATACCGTTGTAATGGATGATTGCAACAATTATTTTTATATACGTCATTTTGATTCCTCGAAAAGGAAGCTATGTGACATGATCGAAATCAAACTTTCGAATATCGGATTTTCGTGAAAACATTCGAATTCCTCATGTCGAGAAATGGTGTTTCCTAAAAGTGTGTGTGTGTGTTGCACGTATATGTGCGTTTTTATGTAAGGTCTTTCCGGTGCAAGATTTCTTGAAAACGGATGATCCAATTCGAAATTTGATCTCGTTTGCACAGTAATGAGATCTATCGATATTGGCGTCGAATGGTCGAGTTTTACACCTTGTAGGGTTGATATCGTATTTTCAACGTGTGACAAAAATGACAGAATCGATTTTTCGATCGTATTTTGGGGCTCTTAGTATGAATTTGTAAATACGTGGCAAAAGATTCAATTTGATATGTCAAGTTTTTACGCTAATGCAACCGATTTTAGAAGTTTCATAAAATTTACTGTCACTTCTCCTTTCCCAAGTTTCATTCTGACAGTAACTGTGACAGTAGTATCAAACTAGGAAAAGATTCTCCCAAATAGTTTGTGTTGACTAATCTCGGGGAATCTTGAACAATTAATCAAGCCTCTTTGAGAAAACACATAATGCCAATTCAGTTGGCAGCGGTTTTTCCTTTCATTTTTCTTCTCATTTGAAGTTGCCACTTCAAACTCAAACTCTTTCGTAATACATCTCGTGGCCGAGCTTAACGTCGAGCTCGTGTCGAAAGGAAAGAATGGAAATTCAAGCGGCAAACATTGTTGCGTACAATAGGAAGCGTGTATCCGTCACATTGCGAGCATCCGCAACACGTACGAGGTATTCAAGAAGGCGACGATCCCCAGTGTCTACGACGGAAACAGCTACACAAGACGAATCTCGCGCATTGCAAATTCAGCTCATCCAAAAGTATCCGCGTGATCGCATCGCTCATAGGCCACCTGCAATTCTTCTCCCGTTTTGACAAACCAAGGGAGGTTTAAGTAGGGGAGATGCATGAAATTCCTGTAAGAATTGCATTTGGTTGTTTTAAACAAGCTTTTAAAAATATAATCTATGCGGATTTGTTTGTTTCTCGATTAGACGAAAATTCAAGGAGATTTACGAGTTGAATAATATTGTCTATACGTTGTAATAATCAGTAACAAGTTGTGACGTCGCCCATGCATTATATATCTATATTGTGTAAAGTTATGACATCACAGCGGACTTTGAACCTGCTGTATTTCCTGGAATTTTCGTCAGATCGAGAAACAAAGAAACACGTGCCGGTTATTTTCAGAAGCTCGCGACAAAAGCAACCAGAAAGATTTTTACCATGCACGTTTCCCATAGCCCACGAAGCGCAAGCTCTCCCACGGCTCTCTCGTGCGCCTTTCATCCACGTCACTTTCACCCGATAGCATATCGCCCAGTCCCTCGAGCTGCCTTTCCTCGGGCTCTCGCGGCGATGATGGATCGGCCGCGTATTCGTCATCGATGCCACCCGATAACGAGACCGTATACCTGCGCTCTCCACCGGCAAAATGGGTCAATCCGCGCGGGCGAAAGACTTCCCCTGCCGCTACGTAGCGCGGGAGGACCTGCCCGCGGTGATCGCACTCCGCGTGCGTGTGCGCGTGCACAATCAATCACGTCGGGCGTAAAACTTTATTTCGTCGAGCACAGCTGTGCAATGTGCCCGCAGCAGTTTTGAGGGATGTGTCCTTCGCGGCGCGAAGAGTTTCAGATGGTCGCGCCGATTTGATGCACCGCCCTCGAGCTGATACGGCAGAGTTACGAGGACGTTGGAAAAGTTTGCAGCGTCGGAAGCTTACGTATATGTATGTCCTACGCTGCTTCCGAGCACCGATACTTTTTTATTGACCAATGCTTCAATATGCGTTGGTTGCATCCACGGGAAATCATAAATTTTATACGAGTCACTCAGTCACCAGAAGCTTGTGGATTCTTGATAGGTCACACCGGTAGTTGTAGAGAAATCAACCATCGAATAGGTCCTATTCGATACATTCAAAGGTTACTTTGTATCGACGTGTCTTACGAAGAAAGACACATCTCAAACTGTCCGCGAAGAAAGACACATCTCAATTTGTCCGCGAAGAAAGACACAACTCGCAATCTAGCCACGAAGAAAGACACAACTCGCGTCTGGCCGCAAAAAGGATACATGGCGCACATCCCACAATTTTTCGACGTAAAAAATATATGGAATGAAAGCTTAGAATGAGTAGGTTATCATTGACAAAAAAAACAAGCCTTTCCTACAGTTTAAACTCTTTTTTCGTTAATATTCGCGGGAGAATAATTCCGACATTTGTCTTTCTTCGTGGACAGATTGCGAGTTGTGTCTTTCTTCGTGGCTAGATTGCGAGTTGTGTCTTTCTTCGCGGACAGATTCGGATATGTGTCTTTCTTCGCGGACAGATTTAGTTATGTGTCTTTTTTCGTAAGACACGTCGGTATATTGGTTGCAATACTTTGGGTATTTCGATCTTCATTGGAGAGCTTGACAAGATACTCGAGATCAAAGTTTGATATTAATGGTGGTCCATTGTAATGTATTGTAGAAAAACCGGATTATTTTATTAATATTCTCAACTGATGTTGATTCAATTCCTCGATACACATAACGTTTAATTTCAGGAAACCATTTGAATTTGCTCAATAGTTTTCAAATCGAAAGTCAAGCCAGAGTAATAAAAGAGTATCGTGATAAATTAGTGGGATAACACTGATCGGATACTTTACATTAACAATGCTCATTTCAAACGATGGATGATATTGATGCTCAAACAGAATCAAAATAAGTTATATATGTGTACCTCGCGTAGATAATTTAGTAAGGTAATTAAATTTTACGACACCATAAGAGTAAAGCTAAAATACATTTCATCGCAAAGTATAATGCTCGCACTTTCCGCGATTTCACGGCTTTCAATTTTGCTTTCAGTGAAAACGAACGAAATAAACTTCCATACAAGCTGATTCATGTTTCAATTTTGCTGTCTATTCATCTATTTCTGTTATTTTCCTCTCGAGTTTGAATACGAAACGAGTCTGGTGTCTGAGAAATGAATAATGCAGGTAAATATTGAATCCATTGTTACAATTGTAACAATAAATTCGACATAATGTATGTATTAATAGAATGTTGTTCTCCTTGTCATCACCTTGTCTTCTTGCTGAACGAAAATTCTTTAGGATACATCTTCGAAAATTCACCATCTATTCGCTAATTCTATCTATTGCAATTAGCATTACCAAGTCAAGTCTGGCGTTGAAAATTATAAATGAATTGTTGTCTTTGGCAAATGTATTGTAAAAATGGTCATATAACAAGTAAACATATAAAAATTCCGTATTCTAATTATCAATCGTTCGAATGTTAGCTTATGCCCTTCAGGACATAAAAATTTCCCGAGCAATGAAATTATTCTCTCGCCCCCATACGCAAAAAAGCTGCGTTGGAGGAGAACCCCTCGAAAAACCCATCCCACTTTACCACGATGCGAGGTCGCGATTGTAAAGTTCAACATTCATCGCTATAGTTTCGAATTATGTGCGTGTCGATTGAGCGGAGAGGCAAAAACTTACAAATTGGGGAATTCCCGTATAGGAAATTGATCAACCGGCAATTTTCTACCACGAGCGTCGACTCGGTAAATCAAAAGAACTCCAATCGTTCCTTGCCACAACGAAGCCCCGAGTAGCGGGCGATAGGTTTCAATGTCCATTACGAGCGACCGAGCAGTCATAAAGCGCAGTGCTTCGCTGGCTCTAGCACCGACGCATTTCGACACATCCGTCCTGAAACGCACGGGGCGATACGCCGCGCAGCACGATGCTCCCGTTTTTTTTTCCCTTTCGCCCCACGCTCGAGCCCGTTCTCGCCAATTGGCGAGCCCACATTTTTCGGCCACGGGCGATTTAATTTGAATACGCGTACTGGCGCGCGGCCCAGCCGACGATAATAATTCGTGTAATCGATCGTGCCAATCTGCATTGATTCCGCTGGTCATTTCCCCGACTGCCAGCGTATGTGTCCCCCTCCCGTGCATATAGGGTCGGGAGCGCGCGAGCTGCGCGGTGGCAATATTAACGCGGCTGATGGATAATTTCCGGGACCCACGGCTCCGCCTCCAATGACGGCTGATCTCCCTGGCGATTCTATTGCCCGAGCACGTGCCTGCCAGCCTCGCCCTGGGCCTACCAACTATAAGCAGCTCGATTGTCAAGAGCCAGGGTTACATTCGTTATCCAGCTTGTCTTTCCTGATTCGGATAAGATATAGATAGCGAACCTGTCTATGGTATAGACATATAGCCCAGTGTATTACTCAGCATGGAAAGTTCAGAAATTTCGAGTTGGGTACATATTTATACGGGCGATTCTCTGTGAAATCGAACATAGGAGGACATCATAGAGTATTCCACATTACTATTTGGAGGCTTTGTTTATACATCCTGGGAGTTCGCTCGTCAAAAGCACCACCACATTGACCCAAAGCTGCCTCATTCCATGCCACATACAGCCTATATAGGCGATAAACTAAAAATCATGTTCCTATTGATATATATCAAAGGCTTTCGACATCTAACGGAAAATACGTATCTAAATCCTTTACCATTTGGGGCCCTGAGATCACCGTAAATACGATATATGAGAAATAATCTCAAATTTTGCACAGCTAAATCATTAATTAGCACAGATTGATCAAATAAAAGAGAATAGTGTTTTACGATACTAGTTCAAAAATTAGCCTCTACACGTGGAAATTTGAAACATTTTTCAACCCAGCGTACGTGCGCAAATCAACTTCTCTGCAACATACATGCGCATCGATATGCCCTCAGACTAATTTCGATCACGGGTTGGCTATGCAGATCGCATCTCATACGAAAAAGTTGACTTTACACCCTTGTTTCATGATACGCTATGAGTCTACTTATTATGATATTTCCATTATGCAAATGAGAATCGACACGCCGATTGGAAACAATTTTCAGTTTTAAGCTTTCATAATGTATTTATCTTTTCATGAGATATTCTCATATAATAAAAAGCTTTTTTATTTACTGTTCGGGCAAGAGCCGATATTTCTCTCAGTGTATTCTACAGAACTGCAATATACCATCCTCTTTCCAATAGTATCTATTAATATTCAATTAGTGGCTCATCTTCATTATCAACTTTTCCTTCCCCCTCAATTATTTCTGATCGTATGCTCAATCCACTTATCTAGTATCTTCTATGCACATATTTATATATGCAAAAATAGAATGGAATTCTATTTTTTTATGAAATATTATATTGACTTTCAAGAAACCTATACCTTCTAGGTAACTAATCACAATGGAATTATATGCAACAGCTTTTGGGTATTCAGTTAGTTTATATCTCACAGCCATTCCGGCCAATTCTTCGATTTTCTGGAGACATTTGTGAATCATCATTGATTTTATGTATGAACAGTCTATCTTCGTGGGATTTTGTATCTACAGATGAAGTCAAAACGTCAATTTTTTACAGGATAGTCGGATCTAACTACCGCCATTATATTCTCCATTCTATTTCCTCATGGCAACAAGCATTTCAACGCAGTTGATAATCTTCAAGGTATTGGACGGAATGACTGTGAGTGTAACCTATTTGGATATCCTAAAACTAACTAGAAAATTTAGATGGCTTAGTGTCCCGCTCTACATTTTTTCAACTCCTTCAAAGTCTCGTTTTCACAAATTCAAAAGCGAATTAATAGAGCATTATTTCTGACTCTTGGGTGGAATGCAGGTGAGTGGAATTAACCACTGCTCGCATTTTCATATTTGTATGGAATTTTGGTATATTATAAAAACAGTTATCCCTGTGGTACATTAGACATGAATAATTACGTTGTAAGAGTTAAAAATTAAATTCTCAACGTCCAGTATTCCAAAGACAAAAAAAATCGAATGACTGATCATTTTTGTATAGATAAAAACCAAATAGTTGTTAATAATATACAGCAAATAATATTCCTTAATCAAAGTACGAAATTTTACTCTAATTAAGCTATAAAAAAATTGTGTACGACTGAAATAATTAAATTAATTAGGTTTTTGTGCTGAATTTCAGTACTTCTCTACTGAATTTGTTTACACAGCACTTTTTTATATTTGCATAGTCAGTGTGGGTTTCATACTCTCAGAAAAGTGGAATTTTCGTTCGGGAGCTGAAAATTTGCTTGACTTTTTTACGGGATTTCTAGAGAGAGTTCAAATAGCTTGTATCGATCAATAGAGTCGGATTCTTAATAATTATTTTCATGTCAGTTTTGGTTCGTGTTTATACGTTCGACTACACTATAGTAAGTACACGTCCTGTTATGTCATGCGGCCTAACTTGGAAACAGCCAACAGATGACAGCTGGCTACTCGTACTTACATAGAATTGGTGCAAGACGAAGACTGGAATTCAGTATACGTGAAATTCAGTACCTTGTTCTCAAGAAGAATGAGCTAAATTATTTAATTTGAGTAATTTCACTTGCAATAATATAAAATTCCTTTCAAGATGTGAATGAAATTCTAGTAAAATTTCAAGAACACGACTACCATGATATATATATATATATATATATATATATATAGTACCGACGTGCAGTGAATCCTTGATATACAATTCTCAAAATATAAGATCTTCAAACTACCTGATAAGTAATAGAGATATTTTGAGCGATAATTATCATTGAATCTGTTATCTCTCACATTAAAATTCTTCAGGAAACTACAATATCTAATTCCTCAGATACTTTATTTTCAAAAAATTACAGCGAAATTGAATGGACAAATGGACAAGGAACAAAATCCAATTCTTTGAACTGTCTGAAATGATCTGCCGAACAGACCAACTTTTCCTTCCCACGTTGCTAGCATTCAAATAAATGAATACGAATCGGAATGTTTTGGTGGTGACCGAACCTCCCATCAGCAGCCTTGCCGCTTCTGAGTTGTGATTTCAAAAAAGAAATAGCTGTACCCCGGTATCATGGCTGATGGACTCAGAATGAGAAAATATTTTCCCATCTTAGGAAAATATTCCTTGCAATTATATTCTATAAAAATATATGCTTTTATATATTCTGCGAATCTACGCGAACGTATAACAAATCCGTATCGTAAGGGAAATATTATCTCAACTTTTTCGCATCTCTTTCTCGGGTCAGCAGATTCCTTAGCACCTTACCTTTACATAGCTATATTGGTTTCATCAAGCTCGAATCAAAGTATGGTTCTGTACATAAATGAGAGCCCTCCAAGCCAAAACTTACACACGTAACAATGGCAAACGCAAAACTCGTCATCATTTCCGTACGCTTCTTAACCTCTACCGAAGAGCTCACATCTTACGAGCCCAAGAACAATGAAATATCCGAGGCAGGGGTAGTAGCAGCAGCAGCAGCAGCAGCAGCAGCCGCACTCATCAGTCATTTCCCAGTCTAATGTCGTGGCACTCCCGCGCCCAGCCAGTGAAGAAGAAAACAATCCCGCGTCGCGGCGGGTTTGCTCATTACTATGTGATAAGGAGACACGCGCGAGTTCGCGCGCAAACAATACTGGAACCGAAAAAAGAGCTGCGCGAAAAGGAGAAGTGAAGGGCGGGGCACGAGCCATGAAAGATTCAGTCTGGTGGGCTCCCCGAGGAGTGCAAAAGTGCATGGCTATATATACGGCCACGGGATATGTCGTTGCGTGGAGTTCGAGAAAGAGGAAGAAAGAGAGGTCGAGGCAGAGAGGTATGTGGGCCCACGGGACACCGGCCGACAGCCCACGGTGTCAGAGGGTCGACACCAGAGTCCTTTGTATTCAGTGACACACATGCGCGCCTCCCCCTAATTGAATGAATTCATATCTTTGTCGCTTCGCGGCTTCGTTAGGATGCGGAGCGTGTAAGCGTTTACTCGAGAACTTTCAGTTTGCTTACCGCCCTTCGTTCGCAAAGTCGAGACCACGGTCGGCCTACCATAAGCGTTGGATTTTCTCCGATCCACTGGATCTTCAGACGTATTTGCGTAGATTCGCGCTTGGACGCTGAAGCTGGTCACTTGAGACGAAAAGATGCCCACCAGTACCGCGTGCGTGAACTTTATTCGAACTCGTGTACTCCGAATTTATAAACAAATTGATATTAATATTAATTTATATTAAAAATTTATTCAAAACTGGGGAGAAAGAATCTATCAATACATTTCTCTCAATTGGCTAATCCATTCAATTTCGCAACCGTGAAGATAAATTCTCGTGATATTTATAATTACTGACATGGAAACGTACAGTAGTGACTTGTGAATAATACTCCAACTTTGAAACGTGGACTTGATATAAGTTTCATTACCACCGTCATATATATATCCTCGTGAAATGGTGCTCGCCAATTTATCACCAACCATAACTTCACCCCATTCATATCAGTGGCTGTCTAATGCATGATATTAAATGCGCAGGTTTGTCATCTTTTGAGTAGAAACAGTCGCCACTTAGTCGGACAAAACGACGAACCCTACGAGGTAAAATTTCTCTATCAAATTATCAATTTTCATCGAGTCCAGTTTCTCGCTCAATGAAATTATCCAAATTTTTGCTTTACTCGCGTAGAGGGAGCTCTGATTAATACGTTTCTATCCGAGCGCGCGGGCGCGCTTGTGGTCACGCACCCTGCTGTTGGCAGACTGTTGGAGAGGAATTTCCGAGTGTGTTAGAACAGCACACGCAGATTAATGACTCGACGCTATCACCAACAATATCAAATTATTCATTCGTTTCTGAATCGCGTAGCACTTGGATCAACAACACGCGGCTGAACGTGACGAAGATTAGCTCAGCAGAGGCACAAAACATCCCTTTGATGAAAAATATGTTAGCGTCACTTGAGTGTATTTAATATAGACAAAGCTTGTAAACCGTCCAATTCAATAGTATAATTTGTGGGATGAATTCAAGCGAGTGTGTGGATAGGTGGGTGGAAGTGCGTCCAAGGGGCCATCTCCAAACTTTCACTTGCTCTCGTATCAGTTCTCTCATTGTGTCTCTATCTCGCTCTGTTCCTGAGTTCGGACAGTTACCCCAGAGGCTAGGGGACGGGAGAGCGGGCGCTCGCGGCTAATGGCCAGCTAATTGCCTGAATGTAAATAAATATCCTGCTCTGGACAGTGTTGCAGTTTTGGCGCAGCATCTCTCCTGCTCATCTCTCATGCTCCCCTTTCACCTTTACCCCCCCCCCTCTCTCTCTCTCTCTCTCTGTCTTGTTGCTTTCTCTCCCGGAGGATAGGAGGGCGAATCCAAATGAGAATTTACGAGGTGCGGACATGCATTGCTACTTCAATATTTATCTCTCTATAACTCCTCCCTCCTCATCTTCCTCTCTCCTTTCAACTCTGCCAGAAGCTATCGAGGAATTTTATGACCTTCAAAAATTTCCTTGAGCGCAACAAGTTTTACTAGTTGATTTTTGATCGAACCGATCAAGAAACTCCCAGATGGCTCGGCATTCAAGAAAATTAGGTATTCTAACTGATTACCAGAGCAAAAATATATTATTAGTGAAGGAAAAATATACAAATAATTCATAAATGATGACTGAAATTATATCGAGACATTTCTTGACCTAACCTAATTAGTCAAATATGTGTGAAGAAAATTATAAAAAAAAAAATTGTGAAAAATACTATCCAATTCAAGTAATTAAAATAGAAGAAACCATTTTCATTACCCTAAACAGTAACTTGTGGAGGTGTATGTCACTTGATTACAAATAACTTGTTTATTAATCACCAATATAAAACTCACGCTTTCACAAAGGGATGTTCAGAATATCATCGTGATATGAGGATTATTCTCTCTTTTTATAGATGTTTCAAATTTCCAAAATTGCATTGCCTCCAATAATTATCATACAACCTTCGTCGAAAAATTATTCTCTCCAGGCGACGATCGAACCTACGACCTCCGGCATGCTTTGTTTCTGCTGAGCAGGGAAAGCCCAAAAATGCTAAATTGACCAACTGAGCCTCCAAAGCCAGTTACCAATATGCGTTCAATATAAGTATGATTTACTACCAAAATGAGTTAGTGGGAAGTATTTAATGTAAATATAAAATAAACATTATGTTTTATCTACTATTTACGAAAAAAGTACGAAGATAAATTTTTTCGAATATATCTCAGTTACTGGTCGGCGTTGCAGCAACCCCGAGGCGAATCATTCACATAGCATACGATAGCGAACGCCGAAAAGTGCGACCGAAGGTGAAAAAGAGGGAAAAGCGCCAGGAGCCACGTTTCTATTGAACGAAAAGCTCGAGGACAAGAGCTGTACGAAATCGTCGGTTCCCCGAAAATCCGTGAAATTGGTAAAATACGGAGAAGAATGGTAATTGTCGAACCGATTCCCAGTTGAAGATAGTTCGTATTACTCGATTAGAATTTTTTTTTAAAAAGAGTGTGAACTATAATGTCATGTGGAGTGGCTGTTATATACGACTATTAGCTATATATGTTACTCAAGTTTAAGAATAAGAGAGATCCTTTACAATACATATATATATTATGTATCCCCTAATCAGTTTGAGTTGTTCTGATACGTCATTAACTACTGAACATTATTTCTCTTAGCTTGATCAGCTTAAGAAAAGTAACGGGAGAGTAGAAATTTCACCACCTCTGATCATAATTGTGAGTTACTATTTATTCACAAGATCAATGTCACTCTTTCAAATTTAGATGAAATTTTTCACATTACTTCATAGGAGACAATCTTCGTATTATTATTTCCGATTTCATGAATCGATATTAATTCTTCCATTGGGGAATCGATCTTGCTTAAGAGAAAAGGCTGATAGAATTTGAGAATCGTTTCGTAAGCTAAAAGTTTTAGATTTCGGTCCTTTTGATGTATCTACTATTCATCGAAGGACATACACTTTTTCTTAGCTTATCCTGTCATTTTTCTACTTATTGAACAGCCCCCTAAACCTGATCAGTTGCTGCGGGGAACATTGTGTATTTCCATCCTGCTATCGACAAACGAACAGAACAAAAAAGTCGCGTAGCGAAATACTGCCGGCAATTGATCAAGTTGATGAATCCGCTCGCGTTTAAAAAAAAAAGGCGCACAGCTAGAAAAATGTGGCACCGGAAGACAAAGAACGGGCTAAAGACCACATCGCAGCTAAGCCCCGCGTGTCTTGTGTGCTGGGTGTTGTATTCCTCCGAGGGAAGTCACAATTGTCGAGGTCCCGCGCGAGGCTCTAACGAGTTGGGAGGGGACAAAGTGGACGAAAAAAAAGCTCCGACCGATGTAAGCGCGGAGGAGCGGCGGGCGCGCGCACCCGCGACAATTCATTCCTGGGGATATTTAATTTGCCGACTCGGGGAGTATCAACTTTCTCCGTGAGTCGAGCCCTTTGAAATTCGCCCGGGAGGGAGAGACTCCATTTTTCAGAGGGAGCCACGCCGGTGCTCGGGCTAATGCATATTAGTGACCCCGCCGACGGAGCGACCCTAGCTCCCCACCGTCTTGTACTCCACGAGTCTCTCTGGCGGGATGCTGCGCTGTACTTCCTTGAGTTGAATTTATACCTGTTGGGATGGGATTCAATTAGTTTTAATGTTATTATTCCGGCCGAATTGCGCGTGATTCTCACTCCGATGGGAATCAGCATCTTTAGTCAGATTTCATCCGTTAGATTAGCCGTATTACTAGTTTAGACGAATTCGTGATTAATTAAAGTATAGCGGTTTATCATTATTGTGATGAATTGTCGTGAACCCACAGAATCCCACAGGATTTCAATGGGTATAAGAATGAAATACACAGATCCAGAGTTACGTTTCGATTTTTAGTTCGCATCGTTCGATTCAATTTGACGTTTTGCTATTACTACGAACAGCTTTGCGATGGGGAAAAACCTACAGAAAATTTGATCTTTGATAGTATTTCTCGAGCCGTGGTGAGAGAACAATTTTAGGAGAAGAGAGAAAGAGAGAATAAGAGAAAAAGAGAATGTTTGGTGTATCATGACGAATCATCTAGTCTTGAATGTTGAAGAATAAATGTTCTAGCTATATCATCATACTAAATTTTCTCATGTAACAGAAATTCGATTTTTGTGAGTGTACAATGAATCGTGAATTGTATGTATCTGAACACAAGGATATCGAGAACTTCAAAAATGGAGTATTGTTAATTTGGCGAGAACCCCCGGGAGAAAGCAAATGCACTGGAATAACGAGGGAGCGGAACGCGGAATCGCGAGTTAACCATTTGCTATGCCTAATTCTTTCGAGACTGCTATTCCGTTTACGCGTACGGAATCGCGAGCGTGGCCCAATACAAAGGGAGCAAGGAAAAAGGAGCAGGACAAGAGACGGGGAAATACACTATCAGCAACGGACGTCGTCGCATCCTCCTCCGGTATTTCGTTAATGAAATTACACGGACAGAGCCTGGGAAGGCGACTGCGGAGAAGGAAAAAGCCGCCGCCGTCGCCCGCTTTCAAAAGCTCGCGCGAGTCGGCACGGAGGAAGCGCGCAGCGTCGAAAATAAAGGCGATTCGCGGGGCCGATCGTCCGTGAGATTCGCAGCACGTTCTCCCCAGCGCCAGGGCGTTTCGCCAACTTTCCATCGCTTTTTTTGCATGCTTGCCTTATATCCTCCCTCCTCGGCTCGCTCCTCCGCGACCATTCTATCTCTGTTCTGCTACCTTTTCTTTTTCCCTCTGCGCTTTTCATTCCTTCTCGTACACGGGATTTTCTTTGGTGCATCCTTACTGCGACGACTAATTTTTTAATCGTCAAAAAATCTCTCTCCACCTATCCGACTCTGCCGAGCTTTCGGGTCCAAAATGTTTTCTACCTTTGTTCCGTCACTCATCACCGCACCCAGCTAAATTCACGTGGTAATCTTTACTTTCCTAAACCCTTCATTTATTGATTGGATTGTTAGGAACATATCAGATTTCTGGCGTTTCTATGAGTTTCAAATATTTTATCATGAGAGTGGAACGAAGAGGTTTCACACTCTTGGTCACGTGCACGGAGTATTAGTACTTCTGGAGCCGCAGCTGCCTCTACATTTAATCAAAGACCACGTCACAGAAGTCGCACAGCCAATTGTTGACGTTTTTGGCCTCTTGAAACAATATCCTTTTTTGCGTGACTTTTTTAGTTCTGTTTTAGCGATCAAATGTCTTTGTTGTTGATCCTAGTTACAGTGATTTAGAGCCGTCATTATAAAAAGTATTTCTGTAGCGAGGGTGAGCTAGTACATTTATTGTGTGCTGATTTCCGATTCATTAAGTAATTCAGTTGAGAGAATATTCATTTAATTTCTTTGTGGGTCTTATCACTTTTTATAAAAGCATTTTAAGACCATGGCAGGTGTAACCACCGATTCTGCATCGTCAGAGAGGTTGGAAATCATGAGGAAAAGGAAATGTCTGCATGTATAGAACAGTTCCGATGTCTTGGAAAACTGTAAAGAAAATACCGGCGGTGTTTCCCGATCCTGGATCTGGAACATAACAATCCGATCAGTCCGACTCAAGCAACCTACAAAAGACGGAAAGTGATTCGACTAGACGTGCTGGTACACATGTTCGTTCGAATGCACGAGACTTGACGGATTCTCGGCAATTATTGCTCATCCACGAGAGATCACCCTCCGCTTTTTCGGGACATCGTCGAGAAGGACTGCGACCCGGATCTGCTTTTGCAGTATCCGTGCCGCCATTCGCATCACTGGGAAGAAAAGATCCAGCCCCCCATGAAGCACATGAAACTCGAACAGTGCGTCGGACTTGCATCGACGATCTATACGAGAGAAGTCGAAATCCGACGGTCCGCAGTTGCCGCTACCATTA
This sequence comes from Aphelinus atriplicis, assembly GCA_020882685.1. NCBI lineage: Eukaryota > Metazoa > Arthropoda > Insecta > Hymenoptera > Aphelinidae > Aphelinus > Aphelinus atriplicis. The sequence goes on from CM037073.1 coordinate 76,025,395, forward strand.
CACCGAAGCCCAGAAGGGTGAGAGTCGGGCTCCTCATCCGTTGACCAGCGTAAGTCGTGTTTCTCTTTTTATGGAGCCGTCTCCCACTTTATATCCGGTTCAAGAGCGTAGGTGGCGCGTTTCTCCACCGATCGCCTACCTCGCAGTCAACTACACATCGACGACGAGCCGCGCGCCGATTGAATCTCAATGATACAGACCCGATATCAATCGCTTAGTGAGCGTACTTGCTAACACTACCTTCAATATTGAAGTTGAAGATTCTTCAAGTGTCAATTCTATCGGAAAGATATAGTAAGATTGTTCGAATGTTTAGAAGAGGATACACACGTCAGGAGTGAAAGCGATCGTATGTAGCGGGTTGTTCAACAATAGATATCAAACTCACGTTTCTGAAATTTGAACTTCGAGGATTACAATGCGCTACATTTTTCTTTCGTCATTTCGGCCAATTAAAAGAACCAGAAGAAGGCATAGTAATAGTAGTCTTATTCGGAGGAAATATTCTCAGTTAATATGTCTGTACATCAAGGATGAAAATGCTATTAATGAATTTGAGTTTCAAAAGTTGTATCAAAAGTTTTTTTTACATGGATGATTGGATTCAATATTCCAGAATTCTATGAAGAAGATGAAGAAATAGATAATCAAGTAATTGGAATCAATATTTCCGAAACCTGGAAAATACATGGATGGTCGAGAAACTAGCCAAATATTTTCAAGAATGTTGACACGAATGATAATAATAACAATGTGATTGATTTTATGAAAATCAACACACAAGAACAAGTTTGGCCTATTTCACACAGCAATTGTTACCGCAACAAGCAGAGCCACTCTAATTAAGTCTATCTCACTTAGACCTGAAAGCAACTGTTATAACTGAATAATGAATTTTGTTAAAAAAAAAAATAGATATGATATTCAACGACGAACTTTTTGGTCGAATTCACAAACCAATTTGAAAAACTTAGATGTTAGAATAGAGATGGGTATCAGGTACAGAAAATCATGCAGATGATGCTGCGAGATGGTCGTCACATACTTTGATGAATAGGAGTAGATGGTTTGTAGGCCTTTATTTCCGACGGGAAAACGAGTCTCATTGGCCTATTGAAATATCGAGTAATCAAACTGCTCAATGTGAACTGAATCTCGACAAGATAATCCCGACAAAATAAGTTAGTACTTATATCAAGGAGCTTCTCACTCTAGTAGTCCTGGGGGTACTGGAGTGAGAAGCCCCTCGACTGATATACTGTTTTGGTCTTTCCAAAACTCTCTTCTTATGTACCTCATTTGACTAGATTTGTTGAATAAAATCTTCTAAAAGAATCGACTTCTTACGTACTCAAAAGTTTCTTGAGAGCAGGCACACTCGCACTATTCGAAGAGATTGTGAATCCAAAAATTCAAAAGTATTAATTCAAAAATGAGATTTTACTCCAATCAAAATTGAAAAGGGTACTCAGGGACAGTAAGCTATGGTCTCTCTATCTCCCTGAACAGAAATTACTACAAGTTGGAGGTTGAATAAAAATTGTGCCTGAAATAAATTTGTCATAGCAACCATTAATTCTTGACGAGATCCATCCATTAGTGCAACTTCTGAGCCTTTTCATCAGAAAGCTTTTCATGAAAGCCAGAAAGCGGTTGTCAATGAAGAACGACAAGATTATCAGATATTGAATGTGCAGAGATATCTAAGGTCTATAATTAATAAATGTATTATGCTGCGTGGAAATACGTACATTCCGAAAATGGCCTACATATCTAATAAAGATGTGGGTAAAAAAATTACTCGGCTATTATGTCGGTGCATCGTTTTGCGGCGAATAGAAATAAATAGAAATAAATTTTACTTATATTTTTGCATGCTCTGAAGCGATCTTGTAATTACGTGCATTACAGGGATTTTATGTTCATTACAGGGATTTTATCATAATTGTAGAATCGTTCATTGAGTTATAGAGAATATTTCATTGGAAATGTGAAACGGAGTGGCATTCTTCAGCTGCGTGCATAGCGTATTAGTACTTCGGTCGTTTGATGAAGAGAGGATAAAAATCAAATAAAGTCCACTATATCATCGCTCTTATTCCCTCCTCTCTAAATAGCATGGCTTGCCACGTTACTGCGACTATATCTTGATCCCCATTCTACTCAATCATAGAATTGTGATTGCTTAGCGCTGTTATTGAATTACATATTTGATCCTTCGTGAGTTGTAGAGCACTATTATCATATGCATAGCAATCGCGTCTATCTACTGTAGCTATTAATAGATTGAATATTACCAGTCAATGCCTATTTAATCCTGTCTAAGTTTAATTAAAGCTTGTACATGATAAATAGAAATCCAATAAATGGCAATATAGGCCTTGGACATTGGTTCCATTTAAAATTTGTATATTTTACGTGGTCAATGTTATTGTAAATATTGCCCAGCATTGAGGAAAAGACTATCGAAAGAAATTTTGAAGAGGCGTGGGGACGTGTGCACGAGTGGCCGGCGGAGCCGGGCGGAAATCGCATTTCACGCACTAGTAGCATGAACACATGTATTGTATAATGAAAGATACTTTGATCTACATAATTTGGAAAAATACAACTAATAATGCGAAGTTAATACCTCGAAGCTTGTGGAACAGTTTGATCAAACAATGTCACATTAGTCCAGCTCCTTCCACACCAGCAGCTCTCTAATTAAGCCTGCATGGGGCTTTTATTATCCTGCCATTGGCAGTCGGCGCTCGATTCGATTCGGATAGTGCGTCAGAGCGATATCGGATTCCGGCCGGCGTGGTGCGTCGATACGTCAGGGCGGACGACTCCTACGGACTCTTTATTCCCATTTAAACGTAAGTGCACTGGGCATGGACGCAGCAGGCCAACGGCCCGCTTCGTACCGACTGCTGCGTGGATGACGACAAAGCTTTACGATTATGGCAGCCGTCGACCCTCATCGATTTTACGTCTCTCGCTCGAAATTTGATTGGGATTCGCGGTTGGGCCGTGCTGCGATTTTTCCGGTTGAATGCGCGACTCCTCTTGCTTTGCCGCGTGGACAGATGATCGACGTCAGCGAGGGCTTCGACCGCGAGATACGGCCTCGTCCATTACATCTCGTTCCAATGGATCGGTTGATTCCGAGAGAGATCCAGCTTGTAATCTCTTATATGCGTATGAGAAAACCTTTTCATACATTCCCGAAAAGATTGTTATGCTACTGCCACTAGACTAGAGTAGTGCAAGTAGATATCTGTACAGAAATAATATTTATCTTGAATCTCGGGGAATCCGGGGTGCACGAGAGAAGAGGGTATAGCAGGGATTGGATTTCGCATAATTTCAATTTCACGTCATAAAGTCAATACCGATTTGAATGAGGTGAAATTGTTATGGGTATCGGTTCTAAAGAACTATTCTGTATTTTTTCAAATTTGATACTTCACACAAATTTGATAATTTCACATTTCCCTGAGGTAGGTTATAAGGAATACCATAAAGAGATTAAATTTAATAGGGTTATTCAGCCCATCGTTTCATCAGACTTCAAAATAATTATCCCGGTGCTACGTAATTGAATGAATAGTTCCACGGAAACTTCTCGAATAGAAGGATGAACAACACGGACTGACAATCACGCCAGTTTATCATGCATATTGTAAGCTCTCCAACAGTTTTGGCATTGATAGCTTGCGCTGAAAATTCCGGCAAATGCATATTATAAGGGATTAGCTCGGCAAGCTCGTCGTAAGCTGCTAATTAGGACCCGGAGCCAGCCGATTTCGATGCGAATGCGTCGGGATTTTCTGATTTCAAAACAGTTATCAGAGAGCTAATTGCACTGCTAGGTACGATTGATTTCAGCCGACAAAATCGTGCTGTATACTGCGTTCATTAAACTAATGGCAATTACTTCGATCAAGTGTAAGAATATGGAAACTATGAGAATTTTCAAATTACGAGATTGACATTGATTTTTCAAATGAAATTTGCAAGATTTAGCCAAGAAAAGTAAGCGAATTGATTTAAAAATGTCATTTATGTTTAGAGATGGAAACTCACCTCAAAGTTTAAAACCTGTTGAATGTCTCTGTACTTACTCGATCATCAAAGCTAGTTCAATATGTACTTGCGACGCTATTCGCGATGGCTAGACTATTTATTTGTTATTCATCAGCTATTATTTTCCGAAGCATCAATTCGAGAACGGTCAATTCAGATGCGGAGAAATACTTTCGAGCAGCTCGATTGCGCATATTGAATGTTTATCAGCCGTACCAATGGCCCACGTACAAATCGCTTGTTTATGTTCCAATTCTAGTATCGTTTCACGGACGCATACAATGGAGCGCACTCGGCGAAAGGTTGGAATTCGGGTCGAGCATCACATGCTAATCGAAAATGTTTTTCTCCCGTAGCTTAGCCTGCGAAATTACCTCGCCAAGTGTAGGGAGAGTAATCTTGTTTTTGCATAGACATTCGTATGCTATTTGGAATTTAATAGTCAAGTCGTGTAATGAATCTATCGGACCATGAGATAAATGTATAATTTGGTAAAAAAGAAATCAACGGAAATTTTATGTGAATGTATGTCAAATATATGTTAATTGCAGATTGATGTTTCAGTTAGCCATTTGAAACTACCCATGACCTATGTTTATACACATTTTGGCGTCATCCGGGATTCATGCTGCTGCATTCCCCAGTGTTTCAGATCCGTCTACATTTACAATGATAAGTTTCTGCCGGGAAACAGAAGTTTACTTCCAGCTTTTATGCGATTCTCGTGTCATGCCACAGTTGCACGAGAACAACGCGTGGGGAAGAGCCAGACTGAAAAAGAACTATGAAAAATGCTAGACGGGCGAATGAACAGTTGCGTACAGGGGGAGCAGCATTAATTCGGGCGGCAGGCGAAGCTATCGGAGTTTCGATCAGCATCGAGGCGGCACTGATCGGCGACATGCGCACAAAACGAGGCGGGGCTTCGCTCCGCGAAAGATTAGAATCGCGGGAAGAGGATCGTCCGCATGTTGGTGTGTGCATAATTGTCCGGCACGCGGGTATGCACTGGCCAATGTCATTTACCTATAAAAGGATTTGAAGCCGTCGCAATTTTATTGTGAGGCGGAGTTCGAGCGAGCCATCGCGAATCCCATTAGAACGTATTTGCGGCTTGTCCACTCCTCCCTCTCACTCTCTATTCTTCTCTTTTTCTCGGCTACGCAGGTGAATTTAAGCTCTCTAATGATAATGATTGTACCTTCTGGTTTGTTTTGCGAAAATTTTCGTTGTCTCGGTAGCTGGTGGTGTGGGTATGTGAATTTCGCAAATTCAATTCTGACTTGTAGAGAGGAGAGGAGAATTATCTAGATGATTCTAGAATGGACATTTCTCAAAATTTGGGAAAGTTGATTAGAGAAGTCGTCTCAAAACACTGTTACGAAAAATTAAGTTCTCGGGCTTTCTCGTTTACCCATAATCAGTTGGAGTGTACATGGAAAATTATAAATTGAAAATTCATCAGATTTTACGAATTTGAAATTTTAACTAGGCGAAAAAAAGTGGGATTAGTTAATATTTCACTGAAACAAGATTCAAATGCCTTTTTCCTAAATATTAATTTGAAGCGTTTATTCAGCCGAATAACTGAAATATGAAAGCGAACCGCTAAATTTAATGTATACATACAGTTCGGTGATAACTTCTAAAATTTAATGAACTCCATTATAATTTCCAATATATTCAACATAATTAAGTCGGAGTTCTTGTTGATCGGTTATTGATAATTTTTAAATATCGGGTAGCAAATTCCATAATGAGGATATGAAAAGGAATTGAAAATTAATAATATGTTCATGGGTCATAAATATTTTGTTTGCTGGATTTCAAAAACGCGATCTATTGAACTTGATGTACAATTTAAAAATATGCTAACGTCACGTGTATGTATATATTAAATTTGATAACCATATTTCCAACAGTGTACTAGCGTTGGTCACGACCGAATGTATCTATCAATTTCGATTGACTATTCAGGAGTTTACAGCTTACTGTTACGAGAACCCGTTCAGAAATGATAGCGTACTCAAGTCCACCATCAATGGAGTTCGAGACATAATGTGCTAGAGGAACCTCCTATCAAACACGAGCTCCATGACCGCGCTACAAATATCCGATTCACAGCACAAGCGATAAAATCATATGCCACGAGGGGCTATTTCGTGTCATTATGCAAGGGAAAGGTAATTGTCCTTAGAATTACTTCAATTTAGAATTACTAGTAAATTACTATAATATATGATACGATATTGTATCATTTTTGATCAATCGAATCTTTTACTGGAGATTTTGAAATTGTTCCATACTATTTGAATTGACGCATGTTTCACGCGTTTTATTTTTTTATTAGAATCAGCCATATGAATTGATGAACTGCTTTTCAATTTTGACAAGACTGCGTTGACTTATAATGGACGAAATGTCGATCTTTGAGGGCCAATCCAGTGTGAAGTGGATGAAGAAAATCACATAATTAATTATTGCAACGTTTCGTCATGGTATACTCGCCTCATCAGGCAGTTTTGAATGACTTTTATTTTCACGTGATTCCGACTCGCTCTTGTTGCCATCCGAGAACCTACAATAATAGCTCTCGAAAAATTAGCCACAACATTGCTTATTGTGTTATAACAATGATTCCGAGGAAATATCGTTCAATACGGATTTTTATTAGTTCGCAATATTGATGCGTTAATCTACGGGTCTATTCGATTTCAAAACTAAAATCATCCATTTATGTCTTTTTCCTAGTGAATATTGTAGATTTCCGAAAATTGGGAATTAGAATGCGAAGTAACCGTTCAGGGAAAATTTGAAGAAATATTGAAGAGCCAATGAAATATAGGACAAAGTTTAAGTTGAAATTTTCAAATTGATAACTCCAAGGGGGAAAGAATGACCCGCTCCAAGGGAGCGATTAACACTTTCCGATTCCCATAAAAAAATTGTTGGATTCTACAAACTTGCATAGAAGCAGTAGGTGGTAGAGAGTCGCATTCAGATTTTCGGAACAAAAGTCAGTGCAATATTCATGGAATATAGCCAGCAGTTATTGAAAAAAGATTATCTTCGAAATTCTATTCATCATTTTTCATAAAAATTCCATCGTTCGAGTGAAAACACAGCACAACTCAATACCAATCGTTTCTCTATACTGCGTATTTGGGAGAACAACGAGTTTTGGAATCGCTCGAAATCGAATATGAAATGGGTTTCCTTCAAATCATCCGAATCTTGTTGATTTAACGAGCGATCTCTATGTGAACCCATTGCGCTGTAACGTACCCGAGATAAATTCTAGTTGAGAAGAGAAAAATAGTCGGAGTTGGAAGCGTGGAAAGTTGTCGCGAGGCAGATTCATCATTCGGACTGAGAGAGAGTAAGTCATGAGAGGTAGGTCGGGCGGCGACGGCGGAGTCGTCGAGCAGCTATCCGACGTGTATCCGCGAGCCCCGGCTCCTCTGGCAGGCTCATATACATCCCGAGCGTATTACGCGGCAGAGACACAGGGCTGGAATAATGCCTAGTGATTCTTCCAGCTGTCCCGCGACTTGGCGCACTCTTAAAGACTCCGCGTACGAGTATATATGCATATAATGTGGCCCGGGGTGCGCGGGAGAGAAAGCCGTGGAAAAGACGAAGAGCGAGCGACGCGACGCCGACTTATATCAGCCGCTCCCTCTTCATCTTTCTTGGCTCGAATTTCCCGTTGTATACTCTCTGACAAACCGAAACAGCGACGGTGGCAGCGGCGGTCTCTCCATGATGTATCCCAACGTGCATATGAGTATAAATAGATATAAGTGACGCTACTGGGAATACAAAGTCCATGGCGCACATGCCTCTGGAGTACATGTAAATTCGAACGCAAATAAGGGTAAATGTTTGCGCGTGAGTTGAAGGAGCCCGGCTAAGCATATCCGCCGAGCTGCGGCTCGTACGTGTCGCGTTACGCACGCGTATATGCACGAGGTAACACAAGCGAGCACTTCCCCGCGACTCTCGGATCCACGGCCTATACTCTAAGATCAACAGCTTGTTTGGCTGCGTCTCTGCACGCGTGCTTGTTCAGACTCAATCTCATCCCTTATATTATTCTCGCAAATTTTCTTGGATTTTTCGCGTTATCGCGCTGCATGAGTAACAACATGGGCGCTTTGACTGTCAAACAACATTTACATTCAATGAAAAACCCAAGGGTTCTTGTTTTTCACAGTTTGCCATTATTTGATTTCATTAGTGCAAGAATAATTCGAAATGTGAAGAGTGTGAATTTTCCAATTCAGCGGAATTGTTTGATAAAAGGGTGGTTGATTGGAAATAACCGAAATTTTTCCTCACAAAGGGTGAATAATGTAGAGTTCATTCGAAATATATGGTCACGTAGGAACGCGCTGTAATAAAATCTTCCCATCTCTCTTAACCCAGTTATCAGTTGTAGTATCGGTCCAATTGCAATTTCAGTTTGAAACTCAAAATAGCCGACCCCGCCGCACGGACCAAGTGAAATATACTGCACGCGCAGCCTCGTTGCACAAAAGAATGTTAAGCGAATGGAACAATTTCATCCTCGACCTTAATTTGTCATACGGCCATTAGAGCAGAGGGATCTCGACACTGCGCTCCGGCCACAAAACACGTTCCCACTCCGACACTCACACCCATATATATATATATATTATATATATATATATAGAAAGAGAGAGAAACAGACAGATAGATAGATAGCTATGTTTTATTGTATAAAGTATACAAAAATGAATTGAAGAGAGAGAGAGAGAGAGAGAGAGAGAGAGACACGCACACCGATGTGTTTGTTCGTGTACAAGTTCATTGGGAGCGCGGCAGTAGTCTCGTACCCCGAGCGCACCCCATAAATTTGTTCCGAAAATCCCCCGATGTGATTGTCCTCCCATATACATGGATATTTATCCACGCGCCTATAAGAGCCGGTGAGTGGGGTGAGAGGGGTGAGAATATGAAGAGTGTCTTTCCTTAGCAGTGGCCCTCGATATGACGAGCGGACTTGTGGCGGACAAAGCGCGCTGATTGCGCTAATTTACCGCGGAGTCCCAACCGACGCTGAATATCAATTAAGCGCACGTCGCCGCGCGCTTGATCAAGTGGACTCGGGAGATTTTTGAGCGGTTCAATTCCGCCCGAGGGCTTTTACGGGCCTGTCATTGGCGTCCGTAAAAATTTAATCGAGCTCGCGCTATCGTTGCACAAGGGGGAGCGTGTTTACTGCGCGCGGATCATCACCCGCCCGCGACAAATCCCGAGCACTCGACGCATCGAGTGGGCGAATCCGGATTCGTCGCTCGTCAAGAGATTTTCTTTTGGGATTGGATATTTTTTTTCCCTTCTATTGATTGATTCCATAGACCGTTAATTTTTATTTACAATCCGTAAACTAATGAAAGTTATGCAGAGTTAATAGAGATTAGAAGAAAGATTTTGATACGAGAATAGGAAAAATTGTTAACTGAGTTCTGTAAGGCTCATGGGCATGGGTTTTTCTCGGTGAAATCAAACATTGAAAAATTTGATTTGGCTCACAACTTTGCTTTTAAAATTGAAAAAAATAAAAAAAAATAAAAATTCAAGTAATGCTATTGCTGATATTACTCCGCGTAGATTATATACGATCATCCAACTACTCGATATTTTCCTCGATAACTACTAAATTTTTGTGAAATTCGTAATTTATTAATCTTGAGTCGTGATAATGTGATCGATTCAGAAGAATTCATTTTAAATTGCATCTGAAACGTTTTATCTTATCGACAACTTCGTAGATATTGTTCCGAATCCTCGAATTCAGTTTTTAACTGTTTCACAGTGTATTGTCGAGTTTCCATTCAACGCTGAAATGCCGATTAGAGCTAAAATCGTTGAAGTCGTACACTCAGTTGCTTTTTCTTCATCGCCTCACGATTATTGGTTGAAATTGGGGCAAAAGTGTAAGCAGCCACGCGGAGAAATGCAGTGCGCTCGCTACAATGATAAAAGCAAGCCAGACGCGAAAAGTGAGACAACGAGACCGCGTCGAATAAATCGCTGATCATTTCGCGGTGAATTGTTGAAACGGAAGGGCGGCTTCCGTATAATCCTGAAAAATTTTTAATTCATTCGTGCCGCGTGAATTCGCCGTTGCGTGTATATATATATATATTTCTGGCTATACGTGTAACGTGGATCGTACGCCGCGTAAAATATGGTCGGGTGAAAGCGAGCGCAAAGAGAATGTTGAATGTTCGCTCGAATGACGGACTGTTGCGCGTTTTTCGTTCACCATGAAGCGTGCCAATTTCTTCGTGGGCTTCGGGTAATCGGGCGACTCGCTCGGAAGCTCAAACTCATTTTGCTTGGTTGGTTCTGAAATTCCAATCAGTGAGGCATGAAAAATACAGCTGACAGGGATGCGTTTTCTTATATTTTGGATAAGTATGAGTAATTTTTTTCATGTGCATTGGATTTATTCCACATGACCGGATCACCACCGGACAGCTCAAGGGTGCATGTGATTCGTGCACGCTAAATGCATGGGAAGCACATTTTTGCATTGGGACTATAGGAACGCTAACATACTGCCAACTCATCGTATGTTTTCCATTACAGAGGTCGATGGGATCACTTACTCATACTCTGTTAGTAAACGCCGACTAGCTGTTGAACAACTGGGGTACTCGGAGGTCATGTCATCTGAATGCTCTTGTACATGATTGTTACACCAGATTCTAGTTCCCAAAATCTGGTGAGTAAAACAAGACACATTTTCTTTCATTATAGCTTAGCAAAAAGGAGTTCAGTAATCGATAATATGATGAAAAAGTAAAAGCGTGCAGCGATGATTGCACTTGAAAAGCAACTGTGCCTTATTTGTGAGGGAAATTTGAATTTGCCAAAAATCGGAATGATTCAAGCAATTAAATATTTTTATTTCAATTTAAAAAATTCTCTTGCTTATAAAAAAGTGTATGCAATGGAGAATAAAAATGGGATATAAAATCAACATCTGTTTAAAATTCATAAATTCATTCGTCTCTAAGGGGGGGGGGGCGGGGTAAAAGGGCTGTGAAGCGAATTAATGACACCGGAGGACTAGAATATTTTTCACCTCTGGGGGTTCGAGGAATATAAAGCAAAACAAAAAGCAATTAAAATTCCCTGAAAAACAAAACTACTGTATGTTTTATTGTGATTGGTTCTCTATCTGACTCTCTGGTCTCTCGTGCCCTGTATGCTTTACTGTCGGGAAAATTTAGCATTACGATTATACAACATCATCCCTCGAATCGTATGCTAATTAAATGGTGCGATTTAAAAATGAGAAATAATATTTTTTTTCATATTCGAAAAATCGAATTTCCCTTGGTGATTTCTCTTGGCTTTCAGTGATCGAATTGCAGGTATTGTCCAGTTAAAAACTCGTCGTGTCTCCGCTCCGGAAAATATAGACGGCTGCGCGGCGCTACCGGTCACATATAATGCATTGACGCGGTAGGGTGGGGAGCGGCAATTAGAACACGCGATGGGGCGCGCAGTTATTCCCTGCGTGCGAAAGACAAACACGGGCCCTTGGCCTCTCGCTGGTGCCTGAGTGCAGCCGGGACAAAGCCGGCTTCGGTTTGTCCACCGCTTCACGTACCCCCCCCCCCTTCACGTCGCCCCCTACCCTAAGCTTAACGAAAAACAAACAAAGTCCGTTCGACATGCCAACGCCGCGCCGCTTCCTTGTCCAACCTGGTCTCTCCTTCTTGGTGCACTCGTCACAGCTCCATGTCATTTGCATTTTTTTTTAATGCTCAGCTCGGCAGAGAACTAGCTAGGGCTTATATTGCAATAGCTGTGAAGTTTTCTAACGAGATTTTTTGGAAAATCATTGGGTTGTCGTTGAATGAAGTACTGATGACATCGTAAAAAAATCGTTGAATTTTACAACCTTACACACGCGGCATTACAAATCATGTACAAGTTTAGTTCAATATTTCTTCATTTTTTTTACAGGTGAGTAATTATTTTGCGAACATGTGGGAGATTAACCTTTTTACAGTAGAATTAGGAAGGGTGGAATCGTATTTTATTAAACTTGTGAAAAATATAGATCTAACAATGAGTAGCTCTGAAGGTACATGGAAAGAAAAATGGTAAACTAATCGCACGTTGGACGGTCAAAAGAATTTCCGCGAGTTTCAACGCGGAAATACTATTGGCTTTACCGCAGTGCCACCATGTGTATACCACATGTGGTCGAAGTATGCAATGTTCGTAACGGTCGGATAGAGTTTCTGTATCCATCCAATTTAGAAATTTACAGTGAAGTTTCATTTGGATCCAATCAGAATAATACTATCATGAACAGTTTCAATTATAAAATATGCTTCAATACTGGAAAAACAATGTCTGTAGACTCGATTCTCATCATAAAATTCACTGCACATGGCATTGAATTTGGCACCATGAAAAATAGCATTGTAATGCGGTGAAAATCGACTTATCGAATCTGAGCTCAGGACCTCAATATTAGTGATCTACGGGTCGAAAAACGTCAAATCCCAGAAATTTCTACATCTGCATACGTACGTCGTTTTTTGTCGCCCGATAACTCTCAAAAGAATCGATTGTCCTGAAATTTTGCAGTTAAAACCTCTTTGAGAAAGCATACTATTAATGCAATTGGCAGCTATTTTTTCATCTTAGAAGCCATTATCTCACATTTGAAGTCACTTCTGGATATGGTATGGTAGACTTTTAAAATATGAACAATATATTGAGTGTATACACTCAAGTAATTGTTATGTACAGACATTGTTATGTAATTCGCGAACGTGGCATTATTCGCGAGTGTGATTTATGCAGTGTTATTATATAATTTCTTAGGTCAAGAGCTTCAAAATGAGCTATTCTCATATTGTTTGGAACATCATTACAGCCCTAGGAATATTAATTGCAACCTCTAAATCCTATTAGAACCCTTTCTCGACAAATAGAAATAGCACCTGTAATGAGTTCCCAGGTAGCTCTCGGGATTTCAAAATACTCTTTTATAAAAAAAGTTTCTCGCAACTTGCAAGTTTTTTTTTTTGATTCCATTGTTTATTCTATATTTACTGTGCACGTGATGTGCGCTGTAATAGTAAAATTTTACTCTACGGAATTTAGAGAGTAAACATGATGAACGCTGAGCATTTTCGTTGACAGTGTAATTGGACCTACAATATACAAAATGAGCTACATAACTGATGCGTCCGTGACTGAAAAGCACGGATATCTCTTCCGAGCGCAAAAAATCTAGGTGCATTCTGCTGATCAATGCTTTCAGCATTCATTTGGAAAAGGTCTGAACTGTCGCGGAGAATCGATATTAATTGTGCGACCAAGTTTCGTCGAGGCACAAGCTGGCATACATATATGTACACCACAGGGTGTAGCGCGCATATGTCACAGGATCGAAATGCTTGTTGCACCCGACTTGGCCCGTTGTGAACATGTTCTGCTACGCAGAGCAGCGCCAGAAATAGCCCGGCTAACTTTGTTCCGGACATAGATGCATCACCCTCGCTCGTATGTATCTATGGATATTGTTGTTCGCTTGGATAAGGAGTGCATTGGACGATACTGTTTCCGCTATTAGGAATATCGAGCTTGTGAATCGGGCTAATGACGAGCAATCGGCTGTCCCTATAGGAAATAGGCTTATCCTGTATGATTTACAATTTTAATGGGAAAATACTTCTTTTACAGATTGATTTTTCAACCACAGTTCGGTTAGCAGATCCCTGAAGACAATCATACAGTGCGATAGAGCTAAATACAGACTGAACAATTAAAAATATTTGTTTGCAGTGAGATATATATTGAATACTCTAGATATTTCGGGATGATACCGTTATTTCTAAAGATAATTCTGAATCACTTACTGTATGGTTTATAATATGGATTTCGGGAAGGAGCTTTTTCTCGTAACTTACTTTGAAAAAAACTAAGAGGAGCAGAATGAGCTAACATCAAATTTTAACATGTCAAGTTAACTAATGATAACTCATGAAATATGAGGTGCAAGTTATGCAGAGTATATGCATGCACCAGAGCAAATAAAAATCATGGCTAAGGAAAGCGAAGCTGTGGTATTTGCATAGGGTAATGGGCCAACATAATTAAATCAAAATGACAGGCATACACCGCAAAGGAGATCCGAGCCAGTGATAAATTTCCGCACGACCAGAAGTTTTAACGGCTTTCGAGCGGGCCAGCCCATCCATCGCTGCGGCAACAGCGCGCTTTGCGGCTCTGCGCTCGCGCGCGCGCAACGAGCATTTGAATTTTCTCAGTGGCATACGCTGCGGCGCGTGTCGCTGTTTTCACATTTTTTTTCCACCACCGGGCTACGTCTCGAATCTCCAACTTTATTCATTCTCTGATTGCGCTCGAATGTTCATAAATACGTGGACCTTAAGGCTGCAAGCGCGGAGTCCTTGAATACTTTACGTGTAGCCAGCGTGCTTCCCGGCCGCGCTCGCACGAATTTCCAAGCCACATTTTCTCCACGGTCGCTTTTTCCAAGCTATCAGCTCGGTGAGATGCGAGCCTCAAGCGTTCAAATTTCCAGTGTTTCCTGCTTGCTTCCCTGGTATTTTGGATATACGAGTATAATAGGTTGGCCTCAGCTTATCGCGATTGAATTTGTTTCTCTGCGCAAAAGCATTATCCCGCGATTCTGGCATTTTTCTCGGAAATATATTCATCGACTCTTTAATAGCTTGTAATTCGTGAGATAATATTAATTTTAGCGCATCATTTTTTCGAAATGGGACACTTTAATTCAGTTTAGATTAGATGAATGAGGAGAATCTTATCGACGTTGACGAAAAACACACTTTAACCGCTCGAATTGATCCAATATGAACCAATGACTATTTTTAAAGTTCATATTTATTTCTAGCCATGACTTCAATCCTCGTCTATTCTGAAAAAATAAAATCGATGCAGTATAAACTTTTAGTAGAATAGTAATTTGTAAAATGGTCTACTAAGATTTCTTAATTAAGTCGTACATTTATATGAGTTTTCGAACTCATTCAACTGTTATATAGTGCATAATTTACTGCAGAGAAAGAAAAAAAATATAAATATATTTGAGGGAATTATCTTTAGCATGTACGGAAATGTATTTTATAAATGGTAACCACAAGTCTTTTGAGTTCATTAGAGATAAATTTAAAAATTTAATAGCATGTCAAAAATCAATTCCTATGAGTTTGGCCTTAATTTATTCTCTCTATTTGGAAGTTCTTTCTAAATTACTAAAAAATTCACAGATATGTAATATAAAAAAAATATCTTATAAACAAAAGTAATGCAGGAGAATATTTTATTTTTGTCAAAACAAAAGTATTGATATTTCGATAAGTGTAATATCTATCATGATCTGATGAAAAATGAGAATACTATCATTATCATTCCTAACTTACAATATTCTCGTTCACGTAATTTCACCGAGGTCAAACGATACGTACAGTTATGCTCAAAAAATATGGTTCAAAATGAGACTCACAATATATATTCAAGCATCTGTTATCACGTGTGTGGAAAAACCACATGCAACAAGAGAATCCAAAAATACGCTTCAAGGATAAAAACTACCTGAAACTCTTCCAGAGATTCTTCACCGAGTGAATCTTTTTGCTCGCATTCATCTTCCAGATTCACCGAAAGAAGCTTCGCTGACGGAACAAGCGGTAAATATTAGTCGAAAATTGAAAAGTTTGGAGAAACTCGTCGGCAAATTTAAATACACTCGCTACTTTCGTCACTTCGCTATCTTTGCACTCACACCCCCATCGATTATGTAATTAATCGCGTCGATAAGAAACGACGGAAAATTCACGCGATAATTGAATTAGGGCTAAATGTACCAAGTTAGTGATGAGAGTACGGTTAATTCTTTCTCGTGACCCATGGAATTGCACATATTAATAGACAAAATCTTCTTGCGCTTACCGTAGCTCTCTGCAATTGAATTCTTCTCAATTGAGAAATACTTTATAGAAATGTCTAATCTAGGTGTTTCAAGGTTACGAATTCAGTGTAGAAAATATGGGAATTCAATCATAAAATAAATTCATATTCTAAGTTTTTAGCTCCATCCCTAAGAATTTTACATCCCGATAGGAAATATCGTTCTCTAAATAGAATGCTCTGACTAACGTATTAACAGATGCATCGATCAGTTGACCGGGAATCATCATTAACATTTGTGTCATATTAATGAAATACTTCCCGTAATCCGTGTCAATAAGTCTTGCATAATTTCTCAGACATAAATATTTAAACATGCTCACATATTTAAATATTTTATTATATTACATTTACAGCATGGTCAAGCATGCTGCAATACTAACAACAATATGCTATGCAGCAACGATATCTAATACAAATTTAAAAGATTTTGATTAGAATAGGCTTATGCATTTCCCGCGATCGGGTTCTCGGTGTAAGTGTCTTTAAAAGCTTCTTCGAGAAACTCGAAACCAGAAACACGAGGCAAGTCCGCGCGACAATTGAATCGACGCTTTCGCTCGGCCCACGTGACTGAAATCGTCAAGAGCACTTGCTTCACTTCAACATCTAATACCTGCGACCTTCATTTTGTCCCGGAATAGCAACAATTGATCAATTCTTGAATTGTTGTTTTTCATCCGGGCACCAACTGCAAAGTTCAGATTAAACTTACTGCAGACATTTTCATTTCCAGGCTATTCCATGACCAAATGAATTTCTCTTATATGAATCAAATTCAATTCGACTGATATCGATTCCCAAGGGATTCATGAGATTCGCTTCAGTCATTCTGGCTCAATGTAGAATGCGAATTTTAAAACTTAATCGAGTACCCGGGCACTCAGAAATGAATCATAGTAAATAGCAAAGTTAAGGGGGGATATACAGTTAGAACGAGAAAAAATACTCTTTCTTGAAAATCGTTTTTCAAGGGTAGTTTTTAATCAAATCAATCGAAACTTTTTTACAATTTTAAGCGTATCTATGTAGAATACAAAAATATTTTCTTTTAATTTCTTTTAACAAAATGGCGGACGTTAGCGTTGAAAAAGTACTTCTATTTTGCTTGTGGCGGCTCTCATAGTTGCAATTTTGATCGGAAATCAAAAAATCAGAAAAATTTATATTAATTACATTCACAGTTAGTAGATGAATTACAAAAAAAAGTGAAAAAAAAAATTTGAACTTCTGGCGTAACTTTTTCGAAAAACTCGAATTTTTCGAATTTTTTTTCCAGACATTTTATCACATTTTTCCATATTTAATAATAAAATATTACAATAATTTTCAATTCATCTAATAGGTAATACTATAATGAAGAAATCCTATAAGTTTCAGCTCAATCGGATAATTCGAATTTTTTTTGTCATTCTAACTGTATATCCCCCCTTAATAACAATGTTAAAATAGTGATGGAGTTTATTCTTGGAGTTGTACAGTTTAAATTAACGGCAGCGGAAAAAATATTTACTGAAACGACAGAAGTCTATGTTTAGCCCGATAAGTATTATTTTTGCATATACCAACGGAAAAATGTCTATTCGAATTCTTTTCAAGGTAGGTATATGTTGCAAATTCCGTAAAAATGATAGGTAGCTATGAATATTGGACATTTATAGTACACGTTGGTATTGTAGAAGCATAAGCCACGCAATCGGTTTCATCGACTCTTTGAAATAATACATTTAAAGCAAAGGTGAATCACTTTAAAAGTTGGAAGGAAGTTTTGAAACTTCTAATTAAAAGTATCAACACAATTACTCACCTGTCTGCAGCTTTAGTTAGAGAAGCAATATAGTTTGCTGGTGTTGCATGAAATTCTCGTTCAAGCGAATTAAAGGCCAACAATAGGCTGCTCCTGAGATAGAAATCCTTTCCGCACTGTATTCTCAAATTTTTGTGATAATAAAACGTGCAAGATTAGTTCCTCGCCTTCCTAATGATTTTGAGACACGAATAAAGTCTCAAATTTTGACTTTTTTTCCGTGTAAACTATTGTGTTTTTGTTTCAGAATCAATGATTTAGCTAAAATTCCCAAAATTTTAATAGTCATTGCAATAATAGCCCACATTATCAAAAAAAAGTTTGAGATACGATCTTTGAGAGCCAATCCGATTGGATATGGAAAATAATAGTGGAATTCCATACCTTAATTTTTTCTTTAATGCTTGAAATAGAATCTCACGGATTCAATGGTTTCCACATTGCATTCTCTTTCTGCAGAGGAATCGATTACTATATCATTGTTTAAAAACCTGTTTACCCCCGTTGCCAACAGCTTATTGAAACATTTAAAAAAATACTTTCCTCGTGAGAGAAGAATTTGATTGTGTTATTAAATCCAATTGAAAACTACCCAGTAAAGGTCTCTAGATGAAAAAGTGCGAAAATGCGAAAGAGTGATATTTTCAATATCTGAGAAAGAAAGCGAGAGACTATATATGGCTGACAAGCAGGCAACACGAGTCTCGGAAGAAGAGCCGCTGCATAATAAGCCGCGTAGTCTTTGGCAGTGGAGGTCTTTGTCGACTGCAGCCGGTGTGGATTACTTCCTCTACTGGCATTATGAAGCTTTTCCTATCTGTTTCCTTTTCCATTCATCTTCGAGCCATTCTTCCGGTGCGCGATATTGGATCATTTGATTTTCATCCTTTCAACGAGAGGCCAACTTCCTCGCCAGCCTCATCGATAATTATTATATCGACTCGACGGATAATGAAACGCTTATTGAGAGCCCTGATGCAAAGCACCTCTAGATAAATCTGCATTGTACCTTCGCGTGAGAAAGTTTCGTTTGTTTTTTCTTCCTCACTCTTGGGCGATTCAGGAGCGTCTCCTAAAAGGGCTTCGTTGTTCTACTAAGAACTAAGAAAAAACAAGTCAGGATTTCGATAGGCGGGTTGCGATAATTTGATCCAGCAATTGAAGCATCTTCTGATACTTGAATTACTTCATAATGCTGTATAGTTTAGAACGTGACGTATGCCAGTTCTAAGTTACCCTGAATAGTAGATTTCAACAACACAATGGATCAACTCTATATTTTTAATGCTTACAGCGCTGTAAATATTTGGCATCTTTATAAGATATCCATTTTTGTACTGTTTGTCAAAAGTGTATGCAGCCATTCAAATACACACAATTACACTGTTTTGCGCTCATTTTTATCACAATACATTTTTCGGGTTTAATATTCACTAAAGGTTTACCTTTAAAGTGAAAAACGATTGGTATTAACGGTATATCTTTACTGCAAAACATCAGTGAAATATGCCCGATACTTTCGGGAATCCGTACCCGAGCCCAACGCACGACGGATCGGTCCCCACACCGGGATCCCCGAAATTTCAGGATCACACACACTTCTACTACATAAATGATCCATATACGTGAAAACTAGAAAATCCTCATCATACAGATCAAATACTGTACTCTGAGTAACGTAGAAGAGAAATTGATGAAAAAGATATATGCCTTAACAGACAAGTTCCTTTGATTCCCTAGCTCCATCTAGATATGTGGGTACATGTAAAAAACACAAACCATTCTGTTTCATTCATGATTTTTCATATTGATTCATTTTTGTGCAGTGGACTCGTGAATTCATATAAAAATTAATGGATTAAACAAAATTCAATAGCATTACCCACGCAGAACCTTGTGAGAAACTGGATAGTATTTTTCAAAATCAATACATCAACATAGATTGAAACACCATAATTCATCAACCACGCTGTTACTATAAAATAGCGTTTGTGACCGAGTTTTGTTAGTATGTTCATGTGAAGTGTGGCATAAAAATAAAAGCACTGGGGAGATCAAATGTAATGTTGCTTTCAACTGTATCTATTTATAATGCAATTTTCCATGGATATACAAGATGGCTCAAGTATATTTCTATACAATTGGAGAAACTTCGGTTCACACACCAAACCTCGGGTGCATCCCCACTCTAGCACACCACATACCTTGCATTGTTTAAATCTGCAGGTGAGTCAGGGAGAGGGATCAATCATAAATACAAACTCATAATAACAACTTCATTTACTGCACTAATTTATTCATGTATATTCCTACAATCTAATACAACATATTTCAGTTCGTCACTGTAGATGGAAACTGTCGTTTTTACCGCCTAATATAATAAACTTGAACGTTTGACTTAGACTGCAGCAATCGCTGAGTTATTGATTGGTTATCTTTTCCTAATAAAACCAGCCTATAATAAAGCCAAAAGACCTTGCTAGCATAACGTTGCAACTACAAAATATGGAGTCGAAATCAATTTACATTCCACTGCCTAAGGATTTTGGCCATCTACACTAAGATCGCTTCTCAAACCTCTAACCGCGAACATATATTTTGAAAATCATGAATAATCCCTTCAATACTCCGATATATATTGTACATGGCAACGAATCATCCTATCAGTTCATACTTCACTGGAATAGTCACGTTCGACGTGAAACTGAGAAACTCTCCCAGATTAACGTACAGCACTGATGGACATGGAAACGTCGTAAAAATGACAGTACAATACTACGAACCATTTCCATTGAAAAATTAACAAAAGCAAGCTTTTCATGGATGGAAGTCAATCGGAACACGGGACCACCGAAAAAAAAGTTGACGCAACAATCCAGGACGAGTGGAGAGGCCGCGAGTACAATTGAATCCCGCCAGCTCGTCGATTCGTAATCTTCGCCAGTCCGTTGGTCGATGGAAACCGCGCGTGGCAAACTTTGCCGTACGCGCGCGACAGACTCCTCGCCTCCCTTTCTCTCCCTCCCCCCATCCGACATTCATTTTCGTCGAGCCCATGCGTCGAACTTTCGCTTTGTGAGCAGCCGACCATTGTGCGGGACTCGTGTTTTTTTTTTACCAAGGAACGGAAAAAGGCTCGAGTCGCGGAATGATACGCACGACAAAAAAGGGAAAGAGAGAGAAAGAGAAAAGAGGCGGAGAGCGTGCGGCTAGATAGGCAAGGAAGTTGGAGGCCCGTCAATGACTCGTTCGCTCGTCCGTAGGCGAGAGCTTTAATTGAATGCACTAACAGCAAGCGCACCGCTGTGTGGGGGATCGTGACGGGTGGAAAAAAAACCGTGCGGTGGCGAGGCAAAAATTGAACTGCCGTCTCTCTCTCTCTCGCGCGGGCACGGACAAAAGGCCTGCGCGCGCGCGTTTGCGCGTCTGTGATTTCCAACGCGGCCGAAATCGGAAAGCGAACAGAGACGAAGGGTCGTGTGCGGAACGACTTTGCGCGCCGGCACAATGGGCTCGGATATCCGGAAGGGAAACTAACGCTGCCGATATGCGCCTACTCGAACGCGCTTCCGACCACGGAAAGAGACGAGTTAGTCAACAGACAGCGCGGTTAGATCCGCGCGGATATATGTATATGACTACCCGGCTGTGGAACGAGGGTGAATGAGGTATGGACATAATGAGCGGAGCGCGGGGACAATATCAGGAGGGCTGTTCCAGTATGTAAACGTTGGGTTTATTCGATCAGAGGGTAAGAGACGATCGTGCATGCTCGGATAAATCAATGGAGTGAACACAGCATTAGGGGATTAGAAGAATCAGCGACGAGTGTATATTCAGATGAAAAATCGTACGAGACTTTTTTTCAGAAGTATCCCTCAATGTGACTGACTTTGAAAAAGATAATAATTTCTATACTGTCTTTTCATCGTAGTATGAAATACGCACTCATTTTGCAATTAAGTAACTTGCGCTTTCACAATGAAGTGTCCAGGATATTTTCGTATGAAGATTATTTTCTTATTTTCGAACTTCCGCATGGTAACTATGTATAGTATTGAATAATATTGTTTCATACGTTTTTTTTGGAGTATTTCAAATAGCCATGAGATGTATATCTCTAGGTCATTACGAGTATGCCAGGGAAGTACACATATACGTTTCCCACTCTCTTTCAGACTTTCACCCAACTGCAGTTTCGGAATCGTGCAAGCATATTTTGTGAATTTCTTCTGGCATCATTTTTTTCCAATTTAAAATACTCTCTTAATGTACGTACATATCATTCTTTCATTCTGTCACAGTCATCGGAAGAGCTCGGCAAATTGAATAATGAGTTATTACAGAAGATAGTGTTGATATCCGGAAAAAATATACTGATTTTTTATAATGTTCACTCGAAAGATATATAGGGTAATGTTGACAATTTTTCTCATCAAAAACTGACCCTAATTCACTCGATTATCTCCTAGATTTATACAGAATTGCAACAGTTATAGTGCGAATACGTAGAAATAGAGAATAAATTTTTCAAAAACAGTTTGCTGTACATTAATGTAATTCACTTTAATATGCGCTGAAATATGTACATGTACAATAACATGTGACCTAGCAAAAGTTGGAAAATGTCTAAGATTTTTCCATTTCCATAGAGTATCAGTGTATCACAGGCTAAAGGATTCATGCATTTCCGGTTTCATTTCCGGACAAGTAGTCTTAATATTCGCACTCAATTGAGCTGAACGAGCTCAGCCACGCCGAGTATTTCAGCTGGCGAGCGGTTCGGCGCGATAAACCGCCAAGTTCATCAGCGACACACACGCACGCGTCGACCACGATAGCTCTTGTCAGGTAATTTAGCAGCGAAGCCCAAACTCTCGTGTTCCCTCTTGCTTCTGCAATGCATTTGACGAGGATCTCTGATAAGGAGGTTGAAATGCGAAACACAAGTGTGCTGACTAAAATTAATTCTGAACTTCTATACATTTAACACATATAGCTTTTCTTCGACTGTCCAGTAAATTGATAAATTTTCTTGTGAAATCAATTTTTAAATATAAATATCCTTCATCACATAGTTAATTGTCTCGTGAATGAAATTCTTTCGAAAAGCAATCGCCAACTCAGTTACGTACCGAACGATACATTAATTACCGTTATAAACTGAGAAAAACCGCTGCCAAGTGCCTTAGCAGTATGCTTTCTCAAAGAGGCGCCAAATATATATCCCCATATTTCCATACTAGTTTTTTATTTCCGAAAAAGTGATAGTATTCATCAGAAGTTACAATATTTTAATTATTACTATTTAATTATTATTAAACGGTTACTAGGGCGGTAAACAACGATTTTGTGTCCTTTGCCATCGAAAATGATGGAAATGGGTCATAAATTGATCATTTTCAACCTTCGTAACGGTTGCTAGGGAGGCAAACAACGGTTTTTATGGAGCAATTACAACAATTCAGTGTCGTTGGCCATCGAGTGTGACTTGAAAACTCTATTTCCGACTTCCGAAGCAGCGGTTGCTAGGGATGTAAACAAGCGGTTGCCAAGGATATCAACAGAGATTGCTATGGGAAATATCTCATTGATTCTCTTCGATTCTCATTGATTCTCATAGCTCCAAAGAGCATTTATGAGGATTTGTGAGGAAACACGTTAAAAACGGTTGCTAGGGAAATAACCAACGGATTTTGCTCAAAATTGATCTCGGGCTAGATTTTGCCACAACTAACCGGTGTGCAAAATTTCAGCAGGATTGGACCATTCCTCCGATAGTTATCATGGATGGAAGAAACGGAAAAATACACACCTTAACAACCTTGCTTTTGCTGAAAAATTAACTCGGCCGAGATTTTGCCGCGACTAACTTGTGTGCAAAATTTCAAAAAGATCGGACCATTTCTTCGAGAGTTATCGTGGACGAAAAAAAACGTTACACACACACACACACACACACTTTTGAGTTTCCATGTTTTTCGACCCGTAGATTACGAAAATCGAGGTCCCGAGGTCTGATTCGGTGGGTCGATTTTTGCCCCATTACAAAGCTTTCTCTTTGAGAAAGCAAAAAATCTGGTAAATCCTATCATATTTTTACTGTATTATATGAAGGAAAAAGGTGACAACCAGACGCGCATGGCGAGTCCTACTATACCAAAGTTAGTGGATTTATGATGCCATTAACTATACCTATCTATAATTATTTACATACATTAGTAAAATATACTAATAGTGAAATCTTACGAAAATATATTTACAGACACTATATTTTGTATAGTGATATCGGGCACTTAATTTTACTATGAATGGATAGTAAAATTCCCTGTAATATAGTGAATTTCAGATATAAATATAGTATGTGTTATTTTATTTTTCTCTCCTATACGGTATAGTAGGATTCCCAAACCAAATTTCTCTCAGTGTAGATTCTTGACCCCTTTGTTTAGTATTCCATTAGTCGAGCAATGTTAAACGGGGTAATAATGCCACAAGATCGTCAATTCAGACCACAAACTACTCAAGTGGAACCAGCACACAGTTGTAAGCACAAAGTACGTCACACACAGACTCTAGCTGGACTTGACTTAGCTGCCTCTGGACGTGTATATACCGAGTGCGATTGTAGTAACACACGCAGTTAACTGATCAACTAGGTGTTGTTCGCTAGCTGACTGCAACTTTTCGAAAGTTAGTTATGGAGATCGAGATATCTGAAGTATGAAGTTACCTACGGTTGAAGTGGCTTGATGAACAATCAATTGTTACCTCTTTGGGAATACCGTAATTCTACGTGTTTAATAATAATAATTGTAACAATAATCAACTAATATCTCAGATAAATTGAAACATTGAAGTGTACGACTATGTAGGCATCATTTATTTGGGTGCCCAGAAACTATCTCACTAATTGTGATTGTTCACTCGGATGTATCAGCCATCTTCCAGTTAAACTTTGTTGGCCTCAAATCAAAATTCATCGTTTCCCTCTCAACTTACTGTCAAAAAAGGCTGACACGTATAATTTTTATCTGGAGTTCATACTGAATGCTCTACGTTCGAGCAGAAACGAGCTGAATTCTAGCACTCCGCATTCTGGCACTGTTACACTCCGAGAATGCAAAAATGAAAAACTATTCAAATTCTGCATGAAATTAGATTATAATAAGAAGTTTCGTACGCGAATTTCAAATGGAAGTTGGAGAGAGTCAAAGCATTTTTTCACAATTTCTTCTCTTTATTCCTATCTCTTCACTTGATCCCAAAGTGAAAAGTTTTACTGTATTCATTGCAGGGCGTACATATTTGAAAGAATAGAAATATATATATAAATATAAATATTCATAATGCGAGACCAAACATTATCACGGCACTTTGCTATGAGCTAGACTTGAATTTAAATTTTTAATTAAATGTGTAAAGTTAGCGCATTGGAGTTGGAACCGAAACTCGATGAAGTTCATGAGACTCGCGGGGATATGAGAGAGTGCAAGAATTTCGTACAGCAATTATTCGCGCGTGTTCTCTTTCTCCCTAGCCTCTACAGAAACTTCTCCATATTTCATGGAGAGCCAAAGTTATGCAAGCAGAGGGCAATTGAAGTAATCTTTGCTTCAAGGAATCGACTAGAGATATTGAAGATAAGAATTGAACTCAATACTCACGTATTGATTTTCTCTGAAATAGTTACTCCTTCCTTTAATGTACAAAGTTTTTGCTTACGTGTGTGTGGTTTCACATTGTTAACGAAGGTACATGATAACAAAATCAATTAAAATTAGTAAATGTTAGTCATGCGTGAGAGATTATTAAATTGAACGTATGAGCCATTTTTTTGCTTTCTTGAAGAGAAAGACTTTTTCATTTGTTCACTCGAATAATTGCTCATTGCTTTTTTTAAAGAGGCTTTGCGTGAAAAACGGTTTTTATGGAAAAATGAGAATTCTGCGTTTTTTGTCACCGATAAATGAACTGATTTTTCAGATTACCTAGCAATGGCTGCTAGGGACGTCAACGTACGTACAGACATTTTCGGGATTTATTTCTTGACCCGTGAATCACGAAAATCGAGGTGCTGAAGTCTGATTCGAGAGTTCAACTTTTGTCTCGTCACAGAGCTTTCTTTTTGAGAAAACAAAATGTATTACATTCCATTTCTTTCATTAGCTTCCTCTTAGAGAAGAAAATGTTGACCCAGGCGACGAGGTTTACGGAACTATTACACCGTTGTCCCCCGTCCTGATGAGAGTAGCAGGTGTGTTGTCATGCTTAACCGATCTCACGTGGGAGCAGAACGAGCGAATCAATTCCTAAATCACGGGATTAAGCGCGGCGCCAGGGGCCGGCTGCTAATTTCTCAACTGAGCCAGATTCGTCGCAGCGGAGGAAAAGAAACGGCCCGACAGCGCAATTACCCCACGCACTAAATCCCGCGCAAGGGGCTCGCAGATAAGCGGGCCGCGCGTAATGCCCTCTTCATTCGAGCTGTCGCTGGAGCGCGCGAGAGACCATCCGTTCTCGGGGCTTCGATCTGCCGTGACGTCCGCGAGAAAAAGAGGAACGAGAGCCGCGAGGGAAAAAAAAGCACAAACACGGCTGCGAGCGCCGGATAAAACTGCCGCGCGCGGAAAAGGCGCCTTCGCGTTACGTCCACAGCGGCCGGCTAGTTTTCAATGGGGAAACTTTGGCTCGGCTGCTACATGCAATAAAATCGCGGTCTACATGGGCGATGTTCAATTTGTTCTCCGCTATGAGGGCTAATTATCCGGCGGGCGACGAGGCCCGTGCAGCGCTGTTCGGTGGTCGCGCGAGCCCGCGACCCTCGTTTAGATCCGGCCAAATATCGCCGTTAAATAATCACGGACCGGCAAGTACGGAGCATTCGCTCGTTGCTGCTCGCTCGCTTTGTGCTGGTGGGTCGTTGCAGTGAGCCATTACATCCATTCGCGGTCACTCCCACCCTTTGATACATGGCGATACGTTATGGTTCTGGCTCTTTCATCACTCGTTGTATTCTCGACAATTATTTTCGAGCGAAATGTTCACTCGATCGGTTTTTGTCCACCCACGTCGATTGTCTAGATTAATTGTTTGTTTTCCTAGTTCTATCCACCAGCGAGCTCATAATTACACGGAAAAAAGTTTCAAATTACCGAACCGACATTTTTTTCCATATGACGCTTGGATAATTCTCATATACTCGTATGTGTGGAAGTTGAAGAACAATCTAAACTTCACTTCCGAAAGAAATTAAGTTTGAAGGGATACGCACATGGTAATGAGATGACAAAGCCACACGAGTCTGTGCTTCGAATAATGCGGGCAATGGGATCACCGAGGGCGTCGAAGTGCTGTATACCGACAAACTGTTGGCGCGGATACTATACATGACGCCTACACAATGTTGGCTGGAGGTTGAGCGAGTGTAAGAGAATACTAGACGTAGATGTGAGCCGTTTACGTCAAGTAGCTAAATAATCAAAGGAAAATATCCTAATAGATTTATCCGGATCCTTTTAATAAAATTATCCAAATGTTACGATTCCAGGGGAAAATCGCTGCTAATTATATTGACAGTACGCTTTCTTGAAAAGGATTATTGTGAAAAAAATCAACTTTTAATCAGTTTTTGTTCCCTCAACAACGGCTGCTATGAATTACACTGAATCCCGAGATAATTTATTGATTAATTTATTTATTTATTTACTGTCTACAACATTCATGGATAGATATAGTATTTATACCTTCAATGTCTGAACTCATTTAAGAAGAAAGGAATGATTTATCGGAACTCGAATCAATTAAATTTAATAAATTACTTCGCTCGTTCATAATCACACATTCACAAATGACGTGATCTGAAAGCAATTAGACTTAATAAAGATTTATTATTCCATATATTCGCTATCATTGGATTTCAATTCCCAAGTAGACTTGTCGCTCCAACCGCATTTGATTTTTACTTATACTCGAATCGAGAGAGAAAATTGAAGGATCGTCAGAGAGTGTGACACAATGGCTGGCATACATATTTCCCGGTTTGTCCGCCGACATAAAATGCCGGAGCATCTCGAGCTCTTGACCCTCCACGAGCGGCTTATCGGCGAGTGGAAATCGGGCGTGGAACAACAACGCGCGACACACGCCCAAAGTATAGATGCGAGAGAACAAACAGAACGAATTTACTTTGAAGTGAAGTCGCCGAGGCAAAGAGACAGGTGGAATAAAGGAGGCCGAGGGCCGAGAGCCGAGAGCGGGTCGCCCGAGTAAAACGAGAAAGCGACAAGAAGCAGAGAAGAGGCGCTCGGCGTCAGTCAGTTGGGCGTGCGCGCGTGAGCCAAGACAATATTGAAGTGCCCTCGGTCGAATCTCAGCGGCGCGCGTGGGACAAGAGACACGCGGGCCGGAGGTGCAGGGCGCGCGAACAGGAGCAGGGCAAATAAGAAGGGCTGCAGCTCGAGACGCACGAGTAGACTCGCTCGGCCGCTCAGCCGCTGTCTAATTAGAGCTGGCCGGCCGAGCTTTAAAAGGTCTCGCCCTGTGGGTACAGGGGAGAAGTCGGGCGCTGGCGCGCAAGCGGCCCCCGCTCGACGCCGCCGCTACAGCCACGGCTGTTTAATTTAGCGGCGGCGCGCCGCAGAGCCGCGCTAGCGTGCACCTCTCGCCTACTCATGGTAATTAAATGCCAGCCAATTTACAGGGGGGCATGCATTGCGAGCCCTCCCCCCACCCGCCCGAGTACAGCTGGCTCGCACGATCGCGAGCGCCGGCCAAGATACGCACGACTTATGCCTTGTAACTCATCCATCCATCGTGAGCCGTCGGCTCGAGGCCGTTCCGATTAATCTAACCCAATTTACGCCAAGAGCCAGACCGATGACCGCCACCGCCGCCGCCACCCCCGACGCCCCCGAGCTCGTGTATGCACGGGTTCGTGCCGCGCGGGTATTGAGATAGAGGCCGCGCATAACGAGTCGGCGCGGCCACGCGGCTCTCATGCCAATCCGTCCGCCACCTTTGCAGCTTTTATTTATCGCGAGCGAAAATGATCGAACGTGTATGTATGTGCCGCGCGCGCGCCTGCATGGCAATTGTTATATATACGTTGGCCCGAGGTGTGTGCAAAACGCGACCGGCAACAAATCGTTCTCACGCTTCGAGCTGGCACGTTTTTTTCCAACTGCAGCGCGTGTTGAGCACGACGCTCGCCGACTCGTATGTGCTCATTATCTCCAATCGTATACGTTCGAAATTCGACACAACCTTTCGATCGCGTCCCCGTCGTCCTCGTATAGGCGTCGAGACCCCACTCGTCACCTCGCTCGTTTCAGAGTAATTTAGATGTCTGTGGCAGGTCGTTTGCTCAATAATCAATAATACTCTGTTGCTCGTACGACCGATTACCTATGAATTACGTGGTTCGCTGTGAAGCTGCTGTAAAATAGACTCCGAATTATCATGATTACTCTCTCAAAAATCGAGTTCTCGAAATGTCGAGTGGAATGATGTCTGCGGTGTCCGACCAAACACGGGATTATCTACTTGAATGCATTCATATTGTGGTGAACCTGGAATATGGAGGATCGGCTATGATTTTAATCTATTATTAATCAGATTAATCAGATGATGAAAATCACAGTGGCGCTCCACATGATCTTTACACGTGAGTATTTACAATTTCAGGGTATAGTGAAAAGTAGCTGTAAAAAAAAAGGAAGCACGATTGAATTGTGTTTTTGCTGCTCGATTTCATGTATAACTCGTCAACTCATGTGGTTACCAAACGGTCATGTATAACTCAACGCAAAACACCGCTATTCTTCACCGGATTTCAGCTGGTTGTTTGCTCTGGGGTTCATTAAAATTCCTGGTGGTGACGTGGCGTTGGGCAAACTTTCGGCACGCTTAAGATCACAGAAAGTTGCTGGCGTGACACAGCTGCCGGCCTGAAGCTGATCAATTATTAAAACATGCCCGGCCTGAGTTCTCGGTAGGTCGCGGCGGTATATTGACAGGGAATTTCCCGAGCACTAGTTGAAAACGCGGCGGCCGCTCTCTGGTGCGATGAGCCGCTCGTGTGTTTATTTGCTTGCGAGCTTTCCCAACAATCGCAGCGCTCCGTAAAGTTTGGAGCGCGCACACTGCTTCTGAGGCCCACACTCGCAGCTGGCGCGTGCCACGAGGTAAATAGACAGGGACTTGCGGTCCTTCACAGAGCCTTGCAACAAGGCGTCACGCATCGAGCCGTTTGCTTGTACTGACTCGCAGCTCGCATTGCTTCGATTTTCCGGGAATATGGGTAAATTATTTTTTTTGACATTATTTATGAACATTGTAAGAGCCGAAGTATTCATACCGGCTTTTGATTCGTGACTGTTGACTTGCGGGCCACAGGAGTTTCACAAATTCTGCGAGATTGTTCTGAGCGATAGCGCTCCGAACAATCGGATTGGGCGACAACAGACGTGAGTATAGTTAAGTAAGAGGATGACCTGTGTAAGGAGAAGAAATACATTCATCGTTTTAATTTTATGGATAGTATTCCAGCTTATGTAAATCTGAATTACGGTTTCGGAGCTTTCGGCAGTTCACCGGAGTAATGTTCACTTTCATCGTGGAGGTTAGTATCATCGTGTCAGCCGCGGCCTGCGCGGCATGGTATTAAAGAGTTGCCATAACTCGCCCGCGAAAATAACCTAACGTCAGTAGCATTCAAAAGACCTAGTATTACCAATTACATTTTAATCGTGTGAATGAATCAAATATTGATTTTAAAAAAGACAGTATTGGGAATTAAATTATTAAAGTTACAACTATCAACAGAATATTTATTTCAAAATTCATGTCTGTAATTATAGGTTCGTTAGACAGCTTTTTTCGAGCTTGGCCGACATTTTTTGAGATCGTGAATATGAGCAGTAGACAGGATTGAATAAATATAATTTGCGTAGTAAACAGGCCAGGATATAAGGACAGTATGTAAGTAAGCTCTTGATGTTTCATTAAAAATCTAGTAACATCGGGGGCTTGCTTTCTTCCTTACCTGGGTTTGTATAAACCTGTCTTGAAAAAATAATGAGCAGCGTTGTGGCTAATCGTTCGAGAGTTCTGATTGGCTCTCACAAAGTGTGACAAATATGCATCGGCAGCTGAATTGTAGATAAAAGCCAGTATATTTCAAATGAGAAAATAGAAAAAACGGTTGAGAAATACGGACATTAAACAGATTGAGTCACAATGAGGTTTCATCAGGCCGTGCACGAGTAACTGGTACGTTTACCCTACTACACTGCGTCAAATGCGCATTTTCCAAGGTGGCTGGTGGCTAAAGAGTATTAAAAAAATTGTCACATGTCCTGTGGCGCTGCTCTAGACGTGAGTATATACCACACAAAGGGAGGCGCATATTAGATATATCTACCTTATATATTCGTAAAAAATCGATAAACACCAGAACGTATAAGGGATCGGGGAATGAGCAACCTATGTCAATCACAACCAGCCGTGATGGCGTCAATGGCGCTGATTATGGGACCGCACATACCCTCGTTTGCTGCAAGAATATTTGAAGGGCTCACGTTAGCCCGTGCGACAGATTTCGGCCACGCTTAATCC
Source organism: Aphelinus atriplicis (assembly GCA_020882685.1). Taxonomy (NCBI): domain Eukaryota; kingdom Metazoa; phylum Arthropoda; class Insecta; order Hymenoptera; family Aphelinidae; genus Aphelinus; species Aphelinus atriplicis. The sequence continues at coordinate 76,056,911 of CM037073.1, forward strand.
CCAACGCCCGTCAATAGTTCAACCTGAAGGGTTTATCACTGCAGTACTCTCAGAGGGTATACCATGCAGTTCTTATAGAGGTCTATAGGTTGGTGGATGAATAATAATCTTTATTTTAGCAAATATCAACCAAAAGTTACTCCGCAGATTAATATGCTTTATCGAATTACTATAAGCTCATGCTGGCGAGATTAAAAGTTGAATTCCATCATTAGTACTATGAAGTACTGACAATTGATGGGAGTACCTGCATTGTTTTCAGGGAGTACCAGAGTGAGAAGACTCTCGGTTCAACCCTCTCACGTACTCTCTTCGTCTCCTTCGCCACTTTTTGTACCAATAAGGTGAAAGACATTCAACCTCAAGTCTCCATGGAAATATTTTTCTTATTTCGTTGAACCAAGGATATATCAATGAAATTCCAGAAAAGAGAGGAAGGGAAAGAAAAGGATATCAAGTCATAAATGCTGATTTGGAATGAATTATGTTCAGCTTCTTAGGAGAGTTAAGTATAAATTGATTGTCAAGGTATATTTACCTACCTTTGCAAGGACCCGACCTTTTGTAACCAGTGAATAGAAATTCTTCTTGATTATTCTTTTTAAACCGGCACCTTTACGGCTATATTTTTTTAATTTGCGAATAGACATAACGTAGATTGTTTTTTTAACCTTAAATTGTTCAAACAGTCTAATAAATATCCCACTGCTTTTTGTCTCTCGCAATGAAGATCGATGAAGATATATTCTATAAAAGATATTGTTGAGAAAAAAATTATAAGGGCCATCTCCGTATAATTAAAATTATTTGTCGTGACATTTTTTTTTACTGAATTTATCCGTCACGATGAAAATACCAAAGTCTCACTGCCATCGATTTATCCTTCCTTCAATAACTGATTTATTCATTAGCTTATTTGCAAATAATATATCTGTAAATTTTTTAGTCGGCAGAAGGATGATTAATTAACTCCGTTTTAGACACACTCGACAAAAACTCTAATGAGTAAATCAGATTCCGGGTAAATCCACTGTGCAACGAATCCAATCATGAGTGACGGTAATATCGCGCTATACGTGCATGATTTTTCGGTAGGGGAAGAAATATCCGGGCGCAAAGGGAAAAAATATGAAAGTTTAGCGGAACAATGAAACAACTTGCAAGGAGCCGCATTTCTGCTACGTATAAAAATTCAATTAGCGAAACGGAGCATTTCCGCAACGCACGAAATACGATTCAAAATTAACTGGAAAAAACAAAATCCCAATATTCGCGCGTGAAAACAGAAATATCGGGCGAACTTCTCTCAACACATACTGGTACATTTATATCCAAGAGCTCCAAAAAGCAGTGGCAAATAGAAATAAAGGAGTATTCTGGACGAACTCGGCGGAGTGAAATTCAGAGAGCGAACGGGGGAAAAAAGAAAAATAATGCGGCGTAGAGGAGGGGCAGGATTTGCCGAGAGAAATTTAATTAAAAGCGCCGTTCACGCGTGCGACGGAACGAAGAGGGACGAACAAGCGCTGGAGCAAGGTGCGACTTGCCACGCGTCCAGTGTGCGTCGATCCAAGAGGGACGCACTATGTCTCTTTTTACCACCGTAAACGGGATTCGGCAGAGTTCAAGTGAGCTTTGCAATTATCCGATGCCGCGAGGATCGTCACTGACAATTGATGACTCAAGCCAGGCGTGAGCGTGAGCATGACAGGTTCGAATTTGTTGCCGTAGGGATGCGTATGAATTTTCGATCGATTCGAGAGGACAATATGACAGTGAGTGTAGATTGATATGCTGATTGAACGTCAACAATATCTGTGATACGAGCACCGTCTTGAATTATTTAATTCCAGTGCTCGAGTTAGTTTATCTGAGATATCGTAGAACACCACCGAGTTTTGATAAGCAGCCACGTGCAGGTATCAGTCAACGTGAATACATTCATTCGCAACTTCACGTATATATACTTGCTTATCGTAATGGGGTAGGACACGGTCGTGGTCGTATGACCTACTTAAATAATGCGGAACTAGTGAAGGGATCATTCTTCTGTTATTATGTCTATAATTCTTGTGCTCCTTGAACCTTGATAGAGATGTGAAGAACTAATAGTGCATAAACCACTGTGAATTTGATTTTTCATAAGAATGTACTGAAAAATACACAAGTAACTCGCATGGATAAATATAATGATTTCTTTTACAAGAGAAAGTGAAGTATCCTCGCGTTTTCAATCTACATTACTTCTAGTTTCAATCGTCGGTTTCTCGAGAATTTGAAAAAGTATTTCAGTTTTATTTCTCATCCAATATTGAATACTATAGGATTCGTATACCAATCTTAGGTTTTTGTCTATGATGATTGACGTTTCAATTTCCTTGAACATCTGTTATTAATTCGCTTTCAATTTTTCTTGTGTTAGAAGTGTTTGAGTTTACTTCTTTATTTTGTAGAAAAATTGTGATAGCTTGTATATATAAAATTTCTTTATTCACTAGACTTGGTATATTTTAAAGTGTTTGAATGTTCACATAGATATTCATAACTATTAAAAATATTACCAAACCCGTGGTGAACTACTTTACTCCATCAAAATCATCCTTCCAAATTTCCATGTTTTTTTTCTGCTTCACCCCTTTTTTCCAGATTTTCCCTGTACCTTGGATTTCTTTGTATATAAAAACTCAATACTTTTAACTTCACTCACTCAAAAATAGATTCATTTGACGTAATTTATTTAATTTAACATAACATGAATCAGTCTGCTCATGTTTCCTTGGTCAAAAAGATATATGTTCGCGTGGTTTTCTGTGTCCGGTTGTAACTCACGTTCTCTTCAACAAATTTGGGTTTAACTTGGCTTATTTCATACGTTCCTACAAACATATGTAAGACTTTTCATGATATTTTCTGTATTTTGCTTTTGCAGATTGATTTGTCGTTTCTCTGAAACGACGCAGAGAACTCTTTGAAGCTTTTCTCCTTTTTAGAACTTCTATTCTAAAATTTTCTTTTATGAGTTTTTTTTTATACTTCTCATATATCTCAACTCATGTATGCTTATAATCGTAGATGAATTGAAGGATAAATATTTTCCCTATCAAGCATAATTTGTATCTCCAAAATGCATTGATATGGCTCAGTTTTTAAGAAACCAGCTGTCTTCACGCAAGAGAATCGGTGGTTTCACTGGTTGAATAAAAGCTCGAGGCCGGCGTATCCGAATAATTTTAATAAAGCTCGCGAGATCAGTCTGTGCAAGTAGATTCAGCAAAGATGAGTCGAAGAAGGCGGATGAGAAAAAAAGTGGAAGCTCGACTCCGCAAAGAAACTTGACCGAAGGAGCGGAAGAAAGGGGCGAATAAGCTGAGCTCGGAGCATTTCAATACACGCGCTCGCCTACCTGCGTTTTTTTCTCTCCCTCGGTATTTCCTTGGGAGCGTGAAAGGGTGACAGGGGCTCGCGATATTAAAAAGACTTCGTCACTCTGTGCCCGTTCGCATCGCGCCCTTTTACCACCATGCGATTTTCATATCTGCAATAACACGCGACTTAATGCCACTCCGTCTCCCTTCGAGAATTTTCGTCGAGCTATGACGCGGCTCTCGTTCGCTAGGCTAAAAACCTTCCGAGATCTCTATATTTACCTCAGCTTTCTGGCAATTCAACGTGTTAATTGTGAGTAGAAGCCAGTCGACCCGATATAGAAATTAATCCGACTTACGAGCGAGAAGGAGGGCATATTGAATGAGCGATCGATCGGTTGATCACACGTTTTGGCTGATCGTTATATTGATCCATATTAGGCGGGGGCATGGTGATTCGATCAGCTAATCCGGTATTTTTCGAACTTCGTTCTTCATCATTCAGGTAGTATTGGCATTCTATTTTACGGCCGCGATGGCCAGAGCGATATACATACTCTTCTATTATATACGGTCAGAGTATCCTGTTATTGGATGACGGCTTCTGGTAAACGGCGATTGGAATTATTTTTATCCAGACCAATTATAGCATGTCACTCTACCCACTTGAAGTTACAAAACTATTCTGAAACACGAGTTATTGACTTAGAGTAGCGACCAGTTGAAAAATCGACATCGTATACATCGCAATGGGAGGTCGGGAGAATCAATGACAAGAGCACGCAGTGTTCGTGGAGTGAGCTTGAAAAAGTGCCGATTTTTCCGTCGAACCGAAAAAGCTGGTTCGGTGGAAAAAAAAAGCATAGAACACGAGAGAGCGAGATATGCTCGGAGGAATAAAGCGTGAACGGCTGCGCCCAGATGAAAGCAGCCACTCGTCGCGGAGCTCGTCGTCGGTTAATCATCTAATGCGATTTTAGCCGCGCTACGGTGGAGCCATCGAGCGGCCGATACATGCCGGGCAATCGCACTCGTAAAAAGCGTTGGCGCTCCGGGATTTGGCGGCCATGCTCGATCCACAAATCCGGCTGCCGATAAACTCGTTGCGAAGTGTAGCGATTCTATTTCACTCGGGTGGCTGTAAAAAAAGGGAACGTATGCGAGCGTTTCTAGGATTACTTTGCGGCTACTGCTGCCTCAGCATTGATGAAGCGCTACGATGTCCGATTTTGACGGGACAACGAGCAATGAAAAAATTCCACCGCTGCATTTATGACTTTGAGGGTGGAAATATGAAATGCGCAATACTATTTTTCACTGCGTGCGTTTTATTATTCGGATAGAGGAAATCGCAGTTTTTGGACGATATAGCGATCGGCTCGGTTCGGGTTTGTGTAGGAGAATGATGTAACCCGCCGAACTAAGTGGGGCTTGAATGACGGATTTTTATTGCTCTATTCTAGAGTACCATCGGGAATTTGAATTTGAAGGTAGATGTACCTAATATGCACCACCAAGAGGATATATTTTTTCATTCGGTCTCTTTTTGTAGTTCTCTGGTAGGAACCAATTAGATAGTGTGAAATAAAAAGGTCTGCTAAATACTTTTAAAATGAGCCAAGCAACATCTGGCTCAGGCTTTTCCACGCTGAATAATAACATTCTTAAAAATGTTCTTTTTCAGCCATTAGGCACGTAAAATCGAGTGAAAAATCAAAAATCATCGATTTGTGGAGGGTGGCTCATATTGGTTACATTTGATAAAAATAACAAAGACCTATTGAAATGGTTGATGAAAAAACAATCGCTCAGTATGCTTCCTCAAAAAATCTTGTCAACGAAAAGCAGTTGTTTTGTGGAAATAAGAATCCCGTGTCTTTGGTTTGAGAGGAAATAATCAAATCAATATAAAGAATTTCGGATAATTTTCATAAAGTTCTATATACATATAATATACACATATTCATTATTCTAGTCATTATATATCAAGGAAAATTTTATGGATTTTGTTTTCACTATCGATTTAGATTCATCTCCCTATTACATCTTGTTTTCATAAAATAAGACAGTCATGTCACAGAGTGAAAATCAAACTTCTTAATTGGACTACCGAACTTTCATTTTCGTAATCTACGGGCTGAAAGATGTCAAATCCTAAGTTCAGTTCGAGTCTCTGTGAAATCTTATTTCCCAAAATGTCTTTGAGAAATCATATTATTGATTCAGTTGGCAGTGACTTTTTTACTCTTCTACTTGCAAGCAATTCGGATGAGAAAATAATTCACATATTTTCCAATATTTTTAATAGAAGATTGAGAGCTTCATAGTTCCTTAACATAAATTTTGAAAAATTTGTGGAATTTCGAAAAAGTTGGTGTATTGAAAGAAACCAAAGTGGATAAATCAATGAATTAGAATACATATAAACCAAGGAACAGGAATAGAACTAACAAGATTCGCAAAACTTCACCGAAGTTCCATCAGTTAACTTGTATTTACTCGAGTACCCTTGCCGGAACGGGAAACTTTTTCTTCAAGATTTCACTTACAATTTCACTTCTTTACTCTTATCGACTTTCTCCTTGCGCTCAGTTGATCTTAAAATGCGTAGCTTGAATCAAATAACTTCAGCTATCAAATGTTTAGGTATATTCTCATGCTTCTAGTTAATCATTCAATGATAAAAAATACCCTATAAAGCACATATGTCCCCAAGCAATGTGTTTGATCAATCAATGACCCTATGGTATCTCGTAGTGGCTTGTGTTTTTAGCTCGTGTCGCTCTTGGATTCTATTGTGAGTAATTGAAATAAGACATTCAGACAGCACTGGTCAATTTTTGATTCCGAGGTCTGTTTGAAGTTGAAACGTAATTTTCAACCTTGTATTTATTTCGGTAAGTTCATTACTCTGGAAAGAAGAACATTATTCACATAAGCCTCTCGATCATACGCTGAAAAATCACATCTTCTGGATGCTCCGATCAGTTTTTTCTAAACTATTTTCTTCGCTATAAATGCTGTTTTTTACATGCAACTTGATTTCAGTTAAAGTAGTCGTACTTACAATTTATAGCCTATGTCTTATGATAAAAATCAGATATTTTCTTATTTTACATACTCAAAGAGAAATCATTTTAGATTAATTCTTATCAAGAACAATCAAGTAGTTAGATTCAATTCATGTTTTTGTTTGAAATAAGTTGAAAAAAAAATCATGATGATTTATAGGAAATACGTGTCTGCATCGGTTTCCTACACTTCAAAAGACTGATAGTGGGTGATTATGAAAGTCGGTCAATTGCCTACAGAGGTCAACCAACATGACCAATCTGAGTTTTTTTTCAATTAGCTGATCCAATGAGTTTAAATGGCTCAATAACGGTTATCGTTAAAATTTTGGGTACATATTAGTGTATATGTTGATGAAGTTAGAAAAATTTAATTTATGCTTGTAATTTAATTCGTGATAGAAACTTTAGGATCAGGGGGTTGAAAGTTATATTGCCCCACAGAACTCACCTTACCTAGAAGATTTCTATCTGAGCACCACTGCTCAGTAGATTTTCTGATACGAAAATCACGAATCCATAGACAGCGATTCGATGCATCAGCGTAAACAACCGACTCGCAGCCCCCGTCTAGAAAGAAAACCAAGTGATGTCTTACGTGATCCGCTATATTTGAGGCTAAGGCACACAAGCCAACCTCGATGCAGCTAATATCAATAAATACGTTAATATCCTTGTGAGGTGAGGCACGGTTAGAGATACATTTTCCGATAAGGCCGTGGGGCGCGCAACACACCCACTTTCGTAAAATATGCATCGATACATATTCAGAGGCGCGCGCGCACGACGGCACCAAGGCTCGGGACCATTAGCATTAATCGCTTTGCGGAGAGTCTAGCATTGATCGCTAACCGAATTCATATTGTATTGGCTGCTTTGCGGCTCGCGGCGTATTTGCCCAGCCAACGGAATTATCCTTCGGCTCAAAGAATCTGTAGTGAGCGGTGACAGACACAAAGCGATTACTCTCTTCTCTGATATGCGGGGCTCATCGCTTATTCCTTGCTGCGTGTTATCACGAGCAATAGCCCATTGTAAGATGATTCTCGTGCTGTATCAAATCTTGTAGAAGCTGTGTAGTAGAATGTTTATCTATTCATCCAATGTAGCCGACGAAATGATTGAATGTTGTTGAAACACTTGTATATATCGAGCACAGCCTTTCACTGATTTCAACGTGTTTCTCAAAATAAATTCAAAATGAAGTACATGTAATAATACAAACGGAATCAAATTTTGAGTTTTATATGGTGCTTGAGTATCATTATGGAACAAGAAAAATTTCATTTAAACTTGAATCAATGTATGGCGAGAATGTCATCGTGAAATTTTGAAACAATAGATATTATACCATTTAAAATACTGCACAGAAAATTGAATGTGACACAAGGAATTGAGTTAGTGATATGGGGATAGGTGTGAATCTTGTCAAATATTTTAAAGCATGATTTTTACTGAAATATGATTTATTACTAAACCTGCGAATTATGTACATTAGGCCATACACATGATCTTACGTGGGTAGACAATAATTTCGGTACGACATGTCAAATCAAACGGGAAATGTTTCCCTCGCATATTACCTCAACGCAATTTCATATTTTTGGCGAAACATCTCCCTCGCGACAACATAACACACGCACACACATATTTATATAAATATACATATATACATATGTGTGTGGGTGTATATATATATATTTATGTTTAATATGTGCAGGATAGCTGAAACGTCTGATCTTCCGATTTGTCTGTTGTGAAGTAGTACGTGTACGCAGCCACTAATGAGACTAGTATAATAATGGCGAATAATGGATAATCGATGGAGCGAGCTTAGTTGAAAATTAATTGTGACAAACGTGTTTTGGCGCACGCTCAACCCGGGACGGCTGTCACGAGTCAGCGCACTGTGGAAATCGGAAGACTAGACGCAAAAGAGCGATACACACGTCCCCTCGCTAAGTAGACGATACATATGTGGCTCTCTGAAATTTTCATATCAATTACGTTCGACTTGACGCTCGATATGGACAGCTTTCATTACGCACCTTTCGGTACAACTAGCGTATTTTCAGTTATGCATTAGCTCTTTTCTGATAGAAAATTAGCTAATTTGAATGGTAGTATAAGTTAATCAATTCGGAATAATTTCGAGCGGAAATTAATACGAAAATAATGAGATGAAGTTAATCAATAGTTTTGAAATTAACTAGATACTCCTATCAGAATGCAGGACGTGTTGAATGGTCAGAATAATATGCTTGTTCTACACATGAAATTCAGAAAATCAATAGATGTGCCTGATTTATTTCAATCGCGGTGCTGTAAGGGAAGCGTTCCATATCTCGTCAACGTAGTTTACTCTAGCTAATTACATACTCCCATTTTCACTCTTAAATCTAGGCACCAACGCGGCTCAAGCGAGAAACGCCAAATGAAGACACGTGAGATTCGATTAAATCGAAAGACCATCGTGATTCCTGACAGGTACACACGAATCCACCTCATACTTTTTTGCTTCTCTTCTCTCATATAACTTTCAATTAAATAAGTATTATGTATGGGGTTCAACTAATGCACATCCCTTACTCTTGGCGCACGCGCTATACAGCGAAGCACTTATATTTATACGTATCATTTTTTTCTCAATTTCTTATCCTCTGCCCGCATCCATATATACACGTACACAATTCATCATATACTTTTTTGTGAGTGCGTTTACATTCAACCGTGAATTATAAATGTTTTATACAATTTTCTCGTTATTTCGAAATAATTTTTGTCCATACTCGCGAATATTTACGTCACGTGTATGTGCAGCGGGTGATTGAGATTTTATAGCATCAAGTACTTTGTTACTTTCTGAAATTTCAATGGAAATTTCGCAATTAATTATTCTCGAACAATCTAAAATTCATTCTCTTTTAACATGATGACAGAGTTTTAATCGTAAAATTAAATTAGTATTTTCATGAAACAATAAAAATTGAGTGCTTTTCATTGATTTTCTTCCACATACGCACAGTCTACACTCATGAAATATAAGAAACGGCTTTTTCAGATCTTTCAGATTGATAGCGTACTTTCATTATCATTTGGCTAAAAGTCCTAGATATTCAGTCATTGAAGCCAATGCGAAGAATTTGATTTTTCGCATAACTAGAATAACAGTTTTCATAGATGTTATAAAATTGATTGATTATAAATATTTATTTTGGAAGAAATTCAGTCAACTGTGGATTTTACATTCATTACTAATATCAAAGCAGCTTGTTGAATCGTATTTTTTGTTTCGTTCCCGCTACTGGAAGAGTATTCAACAGCTAATAAAATGTGTCTGACCAAGAGAGATCAATACTTTTGGGCCACTAAAATCTGCTTCACTTGAAATATTCTTGTGATTCTTCATACCAAAAAATGATACACGTGGTTTTTGGTTTAGTTTCGTTCAATAACTCTGGAATTCTAATTTCAGGAAGAATATCAAGGTATTTTTTTCGGATGTATCCATCAGACTCCCATAAAAATTGCTCTCACTGATGAAAAAAGGTAAAACTTAATTTCCCGAGATTTTGAAAGAATTTTTAAATGACTGATTAGTCGATATTTGAGATCGTTTTTTTTATCTTAAATATATCCGAAGCAAATAACTCTTGTCCGTAAAAACATATGTCTCATTTCTCATTCATATATTTCGAACCTAGCAGATTTGGTGACCCAAAGATCGTGAGCTCTCCTTGATTTTTTCCATATTCGTTATTCCATATGTAAAATAAAACGGCACTGGTCTGGAAATTATCTGGCATTATTCTGGCATCTTCAACTTATGTCAGACTTACTGTTCACTGAATAGAACCTGGCAAGAGGTCTGACAGAAATTTTAGCTCGACTTGATTAAATTCTTGAAAACCTGAGTAGCTCGTCGGACTATCCGACAGATTTTTAGGAATCCGATCATTGGACAATCGCTATCTCGGAAAATGAACATTTTGGAACCTGAAGAATTCTTTGATTTTGGAAACGACATGATATATTTTCACTCTCTAGATCATCAATCAATTTGTCTCTTCCCACATGATTATTGAGCTTATTTCAGGTATCTCAGAATGTACTTTTGTGTGTTAAGTGTAACTTGAACTTGCGATTTCCGAAAGAAATTTTCTTTTAGCACGAGCGAATGATTTATTTCAATTGTGTGGAAGCGAGACCGAGTTAGATTCGGATCGGAGAACGAAGTTACACACGTGAAGAGACGCAGTTCCAAGCTCAATATGAAAGTAGTATAAAAAATCCATAGGATTACGCGGAGCTCAATCGACGTTTGCCGGCGCGATGGGCCAACGTATATGTGCGAGCTTACGGTTCTCCTCACGACGAAAACTCGTTCGAAGTCGAGTTAAGCTGAGACGTTCTAGTCGTTGGTAAACGGGCCTTCTTGCTTCGCGCTTGTTTCCTCTATCTACCCCTCCTTATCTGCCTAAGTACCCGGCATCCAACGGCCTCTTTGTCAGACCGTTGCCTAATTACTCGCGAGCCTTTCATCTTTTCTCTGCTCTTTTCATCGTGAATTGTCTGCGCGTACACGATATTTATGCGACTGAGCTGGTGTTTCTCGACACACGTCACGCGTATTGGTAATTGGAATGTTGCTCACATGGGCCCACGAAAAGACAAAGAAAAGAAATAGCGACTTTTTCCCAATAGTGACAATTTAATGAGCGTGCAATCTTTCACCATGCACATTGGCATTTACTGGTTATTTAATATTTGCACGGAATATGAATTTTGAATCCGCATTTGAAATAATTATATATATATATATATATATATATATATATATATATATATATATATATATATATATATATATATATATATATATATATATATATATATATATATATTATCATTTCAATTCCTTCAATTCTTCATCGACAAATCAACAACAATCAATCAATCAAATTTAGCATCGATACGATCGCTAATTGTAACCTCCCATTCTTCGAATATTATATTAATCGGCTTCTAATTGAATTTGTGCGCTAAAACGTTTTATCCACTCTTGCGTAAATGAATTTTACAATGTACTGCTGAATTGTCTTTCAGAACCGTTGGAAGAATTCGGAGAATTCGGAAACAAGGGTAAACGAAATTGATTTATCCGTTAGCACATAGCAACTACAAAGGGCGCAGAGTACACGTCTTTAATGTCTGGAAAATTGTAAATACCCGGAGGGAGTACTTTTTCCGCCACAAAAGTGCCGACTGTCTGTGGAGAGAGATGAACGGAGTGCGGGTACAGACCGCAGCAACTCGTTCCACAGAGATCGAAAAAGTGGTAACAAACGCGGCAATGGAGGGAATTCCGGGGGATGATGGTATGCGCACGTGGCGAGAGCAAAAATTTCGCGCTGCGAGGCATTGTTCGAATTCGCCGGCTCCGGCCGTTAAGCAGATGACTCGCGACACGACTCTGCCGCCCCCCGACTCATCAGCCTGTTGCAGCTGCAGCAGCCGGCTCACAAACATGAGAGCTCAAGTCTCGCAGATAAGCTTTTTGTTCTCTGCCCAACTTTTGTCCCTTTCTACTTCGTGTGTTTTAGCCCGATTGCCATTATTGACGGCTTTGATGTCCGCTACGGTCAATAATTTTGGGGTGGGCTTCGTGATCGAAATGAAAACTGTATGAACCCGAGATAGAGAGAGAGAAAATCAGAAAGAGTACGAGATTGGCTGTCCTACTCATCGTTCGATTTTAATGCTCATCACTTTGTGATTCGATGCCGCTTTTGTAAATAACTTCAACTCTTTGCGCTCTGTCATTCCACGATTCATTCTGATCAATACTTGTTTCGAGCCAATATTTTAATTATGAAAAATTGTTACGATAATGGTTGAATCAAATTGTCGATTTCATTTTCGATTTCAGTTGACCAACGGAGTTTTATTTTCGTAAAATCAAATCAACCTTTTTTTACTAATTGGTAGTTTCATTTGCTTAATTATCGGAATCAAGCATACTCAGCTCGAGAGCTGCATAAAACCGATAGAAAAACCATACAATTAGAAAAGAGACATTTATTCTGCTGGGGAAAAGCTCGCTTGAAGTTACACTGCCCAGATACACTTCATTCATCATCCTGCTCTGCGGGTTGGTTTATATTTTCCATTAGGTCCTCATGAAAGCGCAAATTCTTCCAAGTACACTCGAACACCGTGCAAAGCGAAATTAACTCCCCGCCATCTATTATATATAAATCATTCGTGAAAAAGCACTATGAGAGCGAGCTTTCGCCGGGGATTTTTGGAGCCCTGCCAAATTTGGTTTTGTCCCAAAACTCGCGACTGAACCGCAGGCTCGCGCCCGCTTGATATACGACGAGACTTCGCGCCTGTATATTCGCGCCAGAGTCAGTCGAGCCATGACGTAGTCCATAGCGACTCGATACCAATCCTATCCGTTTCCACATGGCTATCGTTTTCGTTAACTTGTACGTTAAAAGTTGCTGAGTTGACTCACACCACGCTCGAGCTAGAGCCGCATCCACATCGAGAGTTTACGAAACGCTACTGTTTCAATCCCGAAAATTTTTCATTTGTTTTTATTGACCGTGTTGTTGTAAAATTGAACTGATTCAGAATGTTTCAGGAAATGTCCAATGACGAGAGTGAAAATATACGTACTTCAAAGCAATCTTTTACCCTATATAAATTTACTGAGTGACACGTGTATTTTATGAAACAACGCTCCAGATCGATCAAATTCTATGGAGCAAACAACATGTGAGAAACGTAATCTCTACTCACTGTCATTATACAAACAAATCCATCGAGGGCAAGTCAACATTCTCTTGGATACTGAAAATCTGGATATTATCTTCCGGGCTCTTGAAGCCCGGGGTTGACGGTGACAATTCACAATGTCGGTCGACACTACTTTCTATATAGTAAATCACTCTTCGCACAGGGGACTCACAAAATACTTTCGTAAAACAATGCTTTTGACGCTGGCTAACGACGCCCAACGTGGCGTCTCTCACTCACCCACCGAACCACGCTAGCACTCGGCTATGTACAAAAACAGGAGTAAGACAATAAAAGAAGAACAACGCCGGGGAGTGGATTCCTTCGGCATCAGCTGCGGCTGTGCACAGATTGAAATACTTTGGCGAGCCTGGCGGGTGAGCGTTTACTAATCACACGTACCAATTAAAAGTTATAATTAGTAAGGAAGCTTACGCAGCGCCGACGAGGAGCGACGCGTTCGCGTCGCGTGTGTGCGTGCATCGTAAATTCTGACTTGGCCCCCATCGCGCACGCTCAACGATTTATGGGGAATTCCCTCCCACTTCGCCCTCCTCATCCACGGCTTGCTTTTTCACCAAACTTGCTGCTCTACGCGCCTCGAACCGACCAATTCGGGTCAAACTTGTTTCGCGTAATTTCGCTGCTTTTCAAACTTCCTTGTACTCGTTATCGAATTATGAATTTTTTTGCATACTCGAAGTGAGGCGAAGAGAAGGAGCTCGATAGTGGCTGAGTATCGAACTGGAAGCTATTCCCGTCTCCATTTATCTACTTCGCGGAACGTATACGCAAAGTGGAACAAGTCACCAATTGGCCAGACGAGTTCACATATGTTATTCATGAAAGTATGAAGTGCAACAAATATACTAAGGCCAGAAGTTGAATAGAATCTGCTATGAGTTTAAAGGAGATGTACTATAATGAGTACTTGAATCATAGATGAATTTTGGGACGCGTGTTTCGTAGTAAAACAATAGTCTATTTTGAGAGTTTATTTCTTGGGAGAATGACTGGAGAATCTGGTTGACAAAAATATTTATTCCAATCTGGATAATTCTCATCAACCAATACAAATAAATAAGTGTTTAGCCATTTGAATGAATCGGAGGTTGATCAATTGTTGATTGTTGTTGGATAAGTTGAAATGGATATTTTTTAAGTAATACATTCAACCTATTTCATTGAGAATGGTCTCAAGCAGCGTGGTAAACTAGAGCCTGTTTCTAATGAGGTTCGCGCAAATAAATTTGTTTCCCAGTCGATCGGGGTTTCGATACTTTATAAGTGATGCTGTCGATGATAATAATCCGATCGAAAAATCGAGCTGGATCAACAGCTCGTTAGTGGTAATACGGATGAACGACGGGGGAAGAATTCCGGGTCATGTTTGCCAAACATTCAGCAGGCGATTAAACAGCGCGTTAAGACTCTTTATCGTGCCACAAAATTTAACGATAGGCACAGGGATAAAAATGAGCAAGACTACCCAAACCCGAAGTCCATACACGCGTCACTTGTACGCACACACAAAGACACATACACACACACGTACACCTGCGCTCCTCGTTTCTTTTTATTTCACCCTGACTCGAGCGTACACGCACACATGTACGCCGCTTGATGAGTTCCGGTAGCGCGTCCATATATGTACATTCGATAAAATTTTTTGCTTTTTCGCGCGATAAATATTTGAGCGCCAAATATCCGGCGTGGAATCTTATTTACACAGCGAGAAACGAGTGTCAACACAACAAGGGAACATTATTTGCGCCGTACTATTTTTCCACCACCATCCACACTTGTCATGCGAACACTGGCGTACACACGCTCATTATTCGACACCATACCCTTCCTCGAACCCCCTTAACCCATACACGTTTGGTGCGTATATATCTTTACATAATAAACAACGATCTCAACGAGCTGACGAGCGCGCGTTCAGGCACTGCCCGGTCACCATCGTATCCGCACTCTCTCTCTCTCACACACACACGTGCCTCCCACATTTTGACTAGCATGTGTGGCTGAAGGGCTGCTTCGCTGCTGCTCCACTGCCTGTCGGATGCACAACGAAGGTGTCGGGATTGTCTGCCCGCCCGCTTCTTGATTTCAATCTTGCAGGTTCGCTGCGTGATTTTGAACGTTTCGGATGAGAGAACTTCCATTCACACCGCGCAGTTTGGGTCGATCGAATCAGAGCAATGGAATAATTAAATTTTTCACGCGGCGATGAAACTTCCAGAACTATTCCGCATCTGGGAGATCAAATCGCGCGAGCTACTGCAGTGCACTCGATTGGAAGAATTTTATAAAAAATCTTCAGACCCACGAGACTATTCGTACTATTCGTTCGGACCAGAGTGCCGGACGACGAAGACTGTGACCAGTCCGACTCGGTATAGGTTGCCTATAAGAAAACATCCGCCCGGCGAAGCCTGGCCAAGCGTAATGGGCACAGTCGGCAGCCCCGCAGCCAGATTGAAAAATAACTAGAAGAGCTACCCTTTGATTTTCCGGTGCTATCGCTGCCGGTAAAAATCGAGCGGTGATTGTCTTTCATCGCGAATCGCACTGGTGCATGTGTCCAGTGCTCGGGGGAGGAGTCACACTACGGTGGCTCAGTCCTGCCTGAGCAGCAGCAGCAGCACGACGAGCAGCAGCGACACCGACGGCGCCATTAAACTCGCCTCGCCTTGCACTGAAACACATAAGAAATTGCGGTTTAGCGTCTCGCTAGTTGAATGGATGACTGATGCGGGAATTAGACCTGCCACTCATGTGGCCTGCTATATATATGCGCTCGACGGGAATGGATACACTCCTTGGTCTGTGAGCTATGAGCTTTGGACGATGAGAGGCAGTTGGCTAATAGTTATGTGCTAGATTTTATCCGCGCACACTGTTTCAATGATGCTTCGATTGATGATACAATCATAACTGAATTACCAGCACATGTGCAATTGATTGTTTGTCTACCTTTCCAAGTTTGCTGACCCAGAATTGTTCACTATTCTTTGTGTGATTTCGTGAATATCAGTGTCAATATAAAGAAAATTTTAATCTCTCTCTCTCTCTCTTTTAAGAAAACGATCTTTTAAGAAAGTAACATAAAAACCACATTGTTGAAGTTTTTCGAAGCTTCGACTTCGGTGTCGCTGAACTTGAAAATTCCATCAGAAACTGATCCAAGATTTGAACTGTAAAGCCCCACCCTAATTGTCGTCTTCAATCAAAACATATATATTCTCCTATATGATAGCCGCCCCTCCCTCCACCCTCTCACCTAGTCAACGTAGTTCATGGATGACCCCTCGAGGGCCGCGTATCATTGGCTGCGGTAACGCGATACGGAGGGGCAGGGGGGGAGGTGCCACCTTTGAACGCGTCGAAGCCAGTGGGAGCGAAGAGACAGGGACAGAGAGAGAGGCCAAGAAGGCCTAGTAATTATTGCATTACCATTGCACGAATCCGTGCGCAGAACGGGTATTATCGCGCCTGCTCTTCGCTCGAGGCTCACTCCTATCCATGCGAACGGACGATTTGTTAATTGACTGCCTCCGTTATAGGTGCATGAACCGATCGCATTACTCTTTCAATTCTTCTACCTTGAATTTTTAGAGATACTCGATTATTTCGTTTCCAAGACACTGCGAAAGTAAACAGCTATTTGCAAAGAAACGTTGTTCATTTTCACGAATAGAACATTTGATCTATTCTGCAGTTGACAAAGAGAGATATTTAGAGAAATTTTCATTTTTCTAATTCATTTCGGTGTATTAAACATGCAGAAGAGAGCCGTGAAAATAATCATCCTACGCTTGGCTATAAAGACGAGGGCCAAAGAGCAGAAAGGAGGAGGCAGGACGGAGAAGGGAGGGGGGGGGAGAAAGCGACTCAACTCGGGCGTTTAATTTTCCATGAATCGGCTGAAATACCGCGATATATCAGGAGCGTGCTTGCTCAACAATCCACGTGAGTTGGGCCGGGTCGGTCAGCTCACGCGAAGCCCCCGAGGCATTAATTCTTAAGCATGCTCGACGGCTGGCCACCGGGATGACGAACTTGCGGCCTTTTCTGCATCGCGAAACTCGCAAACGAGTAAACACACAGCTGTACAGGCACAAACACCCTCACACCAACACACACGCATGGGCACATACACACACACCCACACACTCACATACACATGTACTTGGCAGTGGTGTTCGAGTGGTACACGCCCGCAATAAAAGCCAAAGCCAGAGGAGCACGTTGACCGGACGCGATTATCTCGTAATTCGCGTTGGACGGATGAGCTAACTGCACGGGGAGAGAGCGAGAGGGGGGAAAGAGAGAGAGAGAGAGAGAGAGAGAGAGAGAGAGAGAGAGAAAGGGAGAGCGGGGGAGACGGAGGTTGGGGATGAGGGAAAAAGTTACGAGCTCAGGTTAGACGGTAAATGCAAGAGGCGTTCCGCGAACGATTTAGCCTAACGAGAAAATCGAAGCTCGTTAAGAGCAATTCCTCCGAGTCGCTCGGCGGCTTTTCCGTTTTCCATCCCCCTCTCCACCCCCCGCCTCTCCCCCCGACTGGCCCCTGCCACCTCGCTCTCGTTCGCTCGCTTCGTTTCACCTGCAGCACGGGAGATTCTCTCTTAGCTAACCGCCCTCGAGTTTTCTCTATCTCCACCGTTTCTCATGTACTCTAACTCGCTCTTCCACTGCATTCGGGCGCGCAACCCCCCCACCTCGAGCCAGCTCTTTTCAAGCTTTCTTACTCGTTTTTCGCGCGATACCACGCGATCGGAGCCTCGGTGGTGTTCCCCAGTGCAACGAGCGAGTTTCTCTGCCACGGGGATTTGCCCTCTCTGTCTGTCCTTCTCTCTCTCTCTCTCTCTCTCTCTATACTCCGCCGTACTTTGCGATTCGCTTTACCGTGAATCAGTAGTATCAGGACCGGTCGACCCCGACTCGGCTCTCGGCCCGGCTAACTCGCTACCTTTGCTCTACAAATGCAGATATCAGCGATTGCGTTGATACCTCCTCCGGGTAGACAACTTTTTACTCGCTTCTCTTGTGATGAAATGCAAAACGCGCTACCCGGAAATTATAGTAATCGAGTAAAGCGAACGCTTTGTGAGTATTATATTTCCTTCGTGTACGGAAATAACCAAAGGCTGCGTTTGTGGATAATAGCACGATTCACGTATTGAACTAGTTGGGTGCCATTCCATTGGATTACATCCATTTAATACCGTAAAATCATCATTCACTATTTCAAAAGTAAACTCAAAATACCGGAAAATACGCTAGGAATCGTGTATCGCACTGAAATCAATGTGGGAAACTGAAACTTTTCGAATATCCCAATCAGGCTTATATACAGCCATTCAGTCTAACGTCTCGTTTTTCTACAGATATTCGTTGATCAGTTTAGTTATTTTGTGCCCAAACAGGATATTTTTATTTGTAGGATTCTGTATGCATGCAGTTACATTGAAAATGCACAAAATATCTCCGAGAAATTGAAACGTTAGACTGAATAGCTGTATATGTGGCGGTACCTGAAAAGCATTTTGGAAAGCTTCATCATGATGAAACCAGGAATTCGGTAAACCAGGAATCTGTCAATTTTCCCAGAGAAATTCCCATTAAATTTAAACTTGTTAGAGAGGTTTTTTTTACAGAAATTAGTATTTACAGAATATATTATGAATATATTATAATCAACTAAATGGCGCTAGAAATGTAACGTTTGTCTGAGTAACAATGTCTAAGTAATGATGAATTATCTTGGTAATATTATATGAATATAATTCTCATTATTTTGAATTGCGGAACTGACAAGAAGTTTTTTTTTCAAATAAATTTAAATACTTGAAACGGGTGGAAATCCAGCCAACGAAACGTTGTCTGCCAAACTTACACTACGGATGACTTATAGAAGATCGTCATTTATTTATTAAGTAGGCATTGCACATGAGTGTAAAAAACTGGCCGATATGAAAAAAATTGATATAGTTCAAACAACTTTACTTAAAACTGCTGAGGATAGGTATAGAGGCTAAGGATCTGGAGCAAAGCGAGAATCCAAGGATATATTCTTTGGGGAAAATCGCACGAGGACTTATGGTCAATCCTAGCCAAAGCAACGATCGCGAACCGCGCGGAAAACGCCGTTTGATCGCAGGACAAAAGCAGCATCAGTCCGGGGGGCAAGTGATATTCAAGTTTGTTGGGGGCATTTTTGGCGATTCGATTTGCGCATTGGAATTTGGGTAGCCCTCGAGAGTCCCGGCTCAATCAGAGCAGTAGTGCATCGGCGGATGGTCGGAGGGGGGAATGCGCGCGTGCCGACCGGGCGATTGCCAAGTCGCGATTGGTCAGTGGGACGAAACAGTGCATCACACGCATTGAGCGTTCGCATATATGAAAGCTTCAAAGCCGGGCGAACGCGCGACGTCTGCATCATCTTGTGTACACAAGCCTGGCCACCGGTGCGCGACCGTATGAACGGGCGTCTAGCCGCGGCCGTGCCGGGGGATTCGTTCGGTGCGCCACTCTGCATCGTTAATAAGCGACCAATCATTGTGCGGCCACCGTGGGACAGCGAGCGCCTCGTCAACCAGCCGCGGCCGCCGAGATCAATGGGCGCCAAATGACTCGTGCCAAATAATTCAGTGCGCCGCGTAAATCTATTGCCAGCCTGCTTTTAATGCGACCTCCGACTGCAGGGCCCTGTGTGTGTGTGTGTGTATTAATACGGTGCGTACCAGCGCGGCATTAACATAATCGCGAGGCGCGTTCGTTAATTCGAGCTGCTTTCGAAGCGAGAGCCCGAATGGAGAGAGCACAGACGATGATTACGCCCGTTACGTGGGCACGCTGACGATGATTACTCTTGATTCGCTGCACGACAACACGTGCGTGGGTGCATGCGTGTGTATGTGGGTTTGGCTGCGCGTAAGTACTGCCTTGTTTCAATGCTGCATCACGGGGTACATCATTATTTTTGCACGTGTCCAGGCTACCCGATATTCATTTTTCATGTGTGCGCGTGTCTGTTTATGTGTGTGTGTGCGTGTGTGTTTAGCGGAGCGCATTCTTCACGGGAAAACGTTACGTGATTGCCCCCAGGCAATCATTGCAAAGCCAATTTAATATCTCGACAGCATGGACGTCGATGGATGAATCCAAACGTACACAAAGAGTCAACCCTTCGTCAATTGCTTGAATTTTCAATTGGTGCGCTATACGTCAAATATGATCTGGCTCGATCGATATCGTGCTCGAATAGGTTCTTCAACATATATACCGTTGAAATTTTCCGCCTCTCGAATACGCATTCAAGTTGCCACCGTGAAATCAATGCATACGAAGCGCTAATGAGCCGCATCCCTTCGATAATGCAATACTCCTTGCCGACAAGTTGAGTTACTACAGTTTAATTGTGACAATTGTACTGCAACTGTTGACAGATCGGACTATACTACATTTATTTAAGAGGTGCTATTTGAGCGTAATGCTCAGTGCGAACAATGGCACAGCTAAGATGGAAATTGCAGTCGTTTCATGGTAATCACTGTAAATGATTATGTTAATGACGATGTGATTTTGTGTACTAGAAGAGGTAATCTGAATCTGAAGTGGATAAAGAGAAAAAATTTGAAAAATTCAAACTGGAAACTTGAACTACAATCGCAACTTTGTTCTTCGTCAATTGCAAATCTTAAATATATCACTTCATCGGCATCTGTTCCAAGAGGCGAATCATTTTACCTGACTGAATCGTAGAATATTTTGTATATAATAATAATAATGATAGTGATAATAATATAATAATAATAATAATAATAATGACAATGATGATGAAACAAATCATCCAGGATATACGCTTGACAGTTATTTTTCAAGAATCAATATGAGCTCTACATTAAAGAGCTTCAATTCACGAGCCCTCTTTGATCAAGTATAAGTATTACTAATCTTATTGACTTGGTACTTTTATAGGTATTTTTCCCTATCAATTTGTGTCCCTATAGATACGATGCATTCAGCTCAAAAATTGACTCTTCATGTTTTGGTGCGATTCGAACCACTGAAACGCGGTAAAATGGAAAAAAAGACTTTCCACGTGAAACTACCTCGAAGCGTTTTGTGTAGAACGTGTGTTCCCTTCTCAAACCGATTTCAAGCGACTAAATTTTGTGTACACGCCGGGATTAACTCGTCTACAAGGCATTTGCCATGCTTTTCAAAGCGTAAAATACTCCAAATCACTCGTTCATCATGGCCCACGTTATCGCGGCAATATTAAAATAAGACAAAGGCCGGCCGGCTTATGGCTTGATTAGCCGTACGCCTATGAAGTATCGGCCGATAAAGGAGATACAAGGCTCTCCCGTGAGATAAGTGAGATTTATGGGGGGGCTTGTTGGCCCCGTTTTAATTACGCACCGGCCACGCACACGCGGCATCGCGTTTTAGCGCGGCGTTAAGCCACGCAATAGCCGCGGCGAACGTTCCTCACCCGGCGCGCGCACTTTATAAAACCCCGCGCCTGCAGCTGCTGCTGCTGCTGCCGCTGCCGCGGATGCATAACGCCCGCGTGGTCGTCACTGTTTGCCCGCTATAACGGCACGGCCGCGACGAGCCGGCTAATTTAAGTCGCAATCAAACGGTAAGTAACGCCGCGAGCCAAGCCGGAGCTGTGGCCGCGGGCGACCAGTTGTGAATTATTGTTTTAATTTCTGCCGAGACTCCCGAGACTCCGTGGAACAAGCAGCGGGATGGAAAATTTGACGCTCGGCCCAGGAAGACGTTGGCGAATGTGATTAGCTCGGTTTTTTTCATTCGCAATCTCGCGCTGATGAGGAGGGATTACTCTGCGTATCAGGTCGCTCCAATCCTGGGCACACTTTTCAAAACCTCACCTTTTTGTCTTCGTGGGAGATGAGGCAGGAGCTTCGAATTTCGCCAAGTAAATTAATGTTCTAGCTGTCTCGGAGATTTACATAAAGTTTCGCTCGAGGAAAATGAGACCCAACTTCCAGCTCTATCGTGATAATTAGCATTGCAATTTCTACTATATCAACGAATTGACATTCAGCTTCTTCATCAGCTGGAATACACTCTATCATGATTATTATTCTCATGATGTTCCTGGCTCATACAAATAACAGCAAGAGAGTCCAAGAGCAACAGTACAAAATATAATTTTCAGAGACAATGAGCATTTTTGAAAACATAAACCATAGAAATCATAATAGGAGAGATCTCAAACTCGCTCTATTATCAATCTGATTTAATTGAATGGGAATGAGGTCTACAGACCATAAACCTATTGTCCGAATAATCTAAAAATGTAGTTACTCACAATGAAACTTGAATAAGCTCGACGTTTCGTGCTCCTTGTCCATTCATTATCGAGTGAACAGAGAGAAATATTTAGGAGATTTGAAAAAATTCTTCCATCACTAGAGCGCAAAAGGCACAATAATTATGGAAACAAAGAGGATAAAGCAATGCTCCCAAACATGAAAGCATGAAATATGGAATATTTTATCCATAAATGTTGGTTATACACGAATCAAGCTCTACAGCGTCCTTTTCGTCCTTATAATTATGTTTTCCTACCTAGTCTGATAAAAAAAGCGTGATTGCGATTTTTTTCCCTGAATTTTTTTTTGCAAAGCTATAGAGAGGTGATAAACTCCAGGCTATCGATTGGCATATGGGCAAACTTCGATGCACAAAGCTTCAATATCAAGGAGTTTCCAATGGGTAGAATCCATTATTCATTAACGATATAGTTTCTATCAGAAAAATACATTTCGTAGAATCATTAAAGATAAGACTGTTTTGAATATTTATTCCCCACTAGCTAAATAAAGTTGAGCTTCTTACGCTCTATTTCTATATTTCAGAGTATAAAATTGACCTTCTTTTCAACTTTTGACAAAACTGCTCAACCAATTTTCTTACAATGCACTTACATAGTCTCATTTCCTTAAGCATGTGGTATCAACTGTGTTATTTTGAAAATGTTTGAAATACGTGCAAAATAAGTGAGTCTTTTCATTTATTATGGACTTTTATATACATATGTTTCTTTGGCACTGAAAATCCACGCACTCTTCACACGACTTAATTACAAAATATTTTAATAATTTATTTTGTATTTTATATTTTTACATTTAATCATGATTGTCTCCCCAAATTATATAATTGACAAAATAATTGAATAATCACATCCATCCAAGAGAATCATAAGATACTATCTATCATTTTTTATTGCCTCATCCGTGCTTCTATATCTCTGAGCTTCCTCGTTGAATCAATTTGATTGGCCAACGACCTTCAATTCAATACTTTTCGCTATCTCCCTTTTAAGATAGGATACCTTAAAATGAGCCAAACAGTATTTATTTTAGACTTTTTTACGCTGAGGTGTGGAACTTTCAAAAGAAAAAAAAATTTGGGAAAAATAATTGAATGTACCTAATATGCGCCACCTAGAGAATATTTTTTTATCCGATCTCTTTTTGTAGTTCTCTGATAAGAATCCAATTAGATAGTATAAACTAGAAAGATCTATTAAATACCTTAAACATAAGCTAAGCTATAGCATAAGAACTTTTCTACACTAAATAATAGCATTCTCAAAGAATTGTTTTTTTCGGTCATTAGACGCGTAAAATCGAGAAAAAAATCAACAATCTAAGTACTCATGGGTACTCGTGACAAAAATAACTAAGACCTATCGATACGATTGGATGATGTCGATCGAGTGCTAAGAAATCGAATGGTATGTTGCTCGATTTTTTGGTCTAGTCTAAGAGTATTTAAAAAATTTCGACTCACTTGAGCAAAATTAAATCAAAAATCAGAATTTGTGGAAAAATGCATAAAATGAGCTGTAACCGGATGGTGTAAGCGTTCGCGACCGATCAGAATGTTTTCTTATCTCATTATTTTGTATTGCAGACATTCTGTGCCGCGGTGCTGCTCTAGACGTGAGTATATATAAAATACAGAGGGTGACGCATATTGGGTATACCTACCTTATTTTTATCTGTATGTGACAGGTATAGGAAGATTTTGGAGGTCATGTGGAGCTAGAAATTTAATGAACGATGAAAAGATTCAAAAGCACTCAATGAATGTCTTTAGCCTGTATACGTTTTTAGACTTTTCCAAGGAAATATTAAGAAAATTCAAGTTTTTAACGAAATGGAAGTTATATACGTTCGAATCTCTTGTTGAATTTCGGGATAGTGGTTTCTTACATTGCCAAGAAAAAAAGACACCTTGAAAGTGACACCTAACATGTGCTATCGTTGGGCATTTATCACGCTCTGAGAGCCTAATAAAAGTTTAGTCGAAGCATTACCCATTATTTTTTCAAGAATTTACAGTCAAAATGTATTTGTGTGAGAATATATTTCCAAATAAAACAACGTTCTAACCATAGTGAATAAATTGATTATATAATATAAAATGATAAAAGCATCTAAAAATGCGTATATGTGGAGCAGACCTTGAAGTTTTCATACCGGACAAATTGTATGTACAGACAGTTCGGTTTGAAATGGATATGTTTAGCACGTCACAAGCTATGCTTGAAGAAGACAAAGCACCGACAATTCCTCTCGCTCCGGTTGAAACAGCGCGATCTCGCGCGAGGGGACTAGGCACAGAGATCAAACAGACGTGGCAGAGGTAATAAAATGGAGAGAGTCGCGATAGTAGCGGTAATAATCCGGGGGCGCGCCGGCGAGCTAATTTTATGGACTTTGCGAATCCATAAAGTACGTTAATTTGCTTGAGTGGCGCTCGCTCACCACCGAACGATTGTTACTTCCTGCTGCGGTGCAGGTGGTCGCGCTCGGCGGCAAATCGATCGGCTCACGGTTGAGCTTTGACGGTGGCTCGTTATTTCACTCGTTAACCGTTGGGACTCGGCTAGTGCGAACTTCGTAAATGGCTGCGGCGAAGGCAGCGACGCGGCGTCTTGTCGATTTCAAATCCTCCTCTGTCGTTGACAGTTTATCCTGCGCCTGCAGCGCTACCCCTTCGTCTCTCATAATTAGCAGGTTGGGGCAATTTCTCAGCTTTTTGATGTTTTATTCCATCACTTGGGCCACGTTTATTGATCGAATTTCAAACCGATATGATAATTGCTTTGATCTCAACAATTTCTCAGCTTTTTGATTCCACGGGGTGATCTGTATGGGGGAAAAAATTTATTGTACGTTTTTACAATGCAATAGAATAAGTTTTGAATTGCAACGTTCGTTTCCTCATAGGCCTAAAATAATAACAATGGGGTATTTTAAGAGAACATCAACATTTGGAATAATTGAATTGAAGTTCAGATCCTTATTTTTCTTAAGTAAAAAGAGTGATACTTATCGTTGGGCTATCCGTGCAACTGATATTTGAATTAGCGAATTCTAAAAATTCTTCTCACTTTTTATAGAAGTTTATCGGGCGCAAGTTGTGAATAGGATAAGTTAGAGTCTACGTATTTGCGCTTCAAAATTATAATCAACTTATTGTTTCTACTTTTCTTGACGACAATCTTCTTCACGTGAAGGAGCGAGGGTCAGGTAGGCAGAGTTTCTAGTTTTTTTGCATAATGACAAAATTGAGACAATACTAAAGTATACAATACGAACACCATTTTTGGAAAAATTTCAATTCAATGCAGTATGCCAACATGTCCCCACATTTTCTGCCAATTAACCCTTACTGAATAAAATATCAATAAATTATATTTAAAATAAACTACTTGAACGTTCAGAAAATCTTTTTTACAGAATTGTAGAGATTGTAATACTCTATATCGTACATTATTGATAATTATTGAATACAAATCAGGTAAAAAAAAACTAAATTTCCTAAACGATTTTTTTTTTTGATTAGCTAAGTTCAATATTTTGAACTCACCACTTTTCTCTATGATCAGCGCTGAACATACAGTATTCATAGGACAAATATGTATCATATTAATGTACACATATCACAATTAGCGTCATTCTTGCGCGTCGCGTGAATTAAGAGATACTCATAGTTGGTCAACTTATACCTACACTGACAACCTGTCTCGCGCTCCCCTAGTCATCGATTCATTTCAATACGCGCATTTCGAAACCTACATTTATATTCTATTCAGCTTTTAAAACACTGATTCGGTTATTTTAGGACTTCAAACTGATTATTTATAGCTTCCCCAAATGTTAACAAAACTCACCGCAACAGACTATCCTATAATCAAAAAATCTCTTTTTTCTTTTTATTATTCTATAACAGGCACCTATAGCCTCAATTGTTCAGTGTTTCTCTCACATCTGCATTCTCTATCAATATTTATGTCTCACCCACGACACAAGGTTATTGGTAACCAATCAAATCATGAGTTAACTGATTTTACTCTACAGGCCATCACTTTTCATATGAGTGCCAAAGAGTCAATTTGCATTATTTTCACATATCTGACCTCGAAAGAATTCGTGGTAACACCTGTTTATGTGGTTTTCGTGTAATTTCAATGCGTTAATACAACCGCAATTGACAAAGCATTTTTCTCTGATTATTATGCTCCAGTTTGGTCAAATATGAAATGGTACCGAGCACCTTCTTTTTTTTTATAAAGTAGAAAGTCCGTTCTGAACAATCGCAGAACGTGAAATGCAAAATTTCCAGCAAAGTGTGAAAAGGTCGTTAAGCAATTTCACCGCTACTCGCGGAACGTATGGTTTTCCCGCGAGCTCTAATTTTCGTTTCCTCGTTTGGGCTCTGAGACAAACAACAGGTTGCAACGAACGTCGGCTCTCGACCATTATGAATGATTGAGGCTTTTGCTGTGGCGAGTTGGCTCTGTGAAAACGTGCAATTCAGGGGCGGCTCGCTATTTATGCACGGAGACACGTACGCGTGCCCCGCCCAACATGTTATTCGCATGCAGTTGAATCGTAACGGTAATAAATAGTGATTGTGCCAAGTGTCATGGTAATTGATAATCTTATTATCGACGGTGACTCGTGAATGTCGGCCAGATTGGATACACGCAACTCGGGTTAAATATATACACAGAGAGGCTGCTCGATAGACTAGTACACTCGGCTCCCTCGGGACCCACTAATTAGAAAACACTTGCGAACAAAGCATCATTAGGACTCTACTGTTCCATTATAACAATTGTACCGAGGGGCTCATTTTTGCATCGGTTAATATTCACGAGCCTTGCGATTCACGTATTCACCACGATTCGCCATGCTAATACGCATGCTTGTTGAATCGCTTTTCATTTCCTTCCCGATCGTTCAATCCTCTCGACTGATTGCGAAACGAACGTGCTTGCGAAATAAAGATTCGTGTATATTTTTTATTCAACTTCACTCGACATTGTAATGAAGGACGCTTCGTACAATTACACTGCTTGATTGTAATCAATTGCATCATTCTATTATTGGATGGATTGGAATTTCTGATTCTTGTTGATGGCTTAAAATGTAATATTGAGAGTATCGATAACTCACCAAAAATTGCTTTCGTCCTCTTGTCAACGAGAGCTTTCCTGACTTGAGGCGAAGTTGACATCGTGGATACACACCTGGACGGAGATGAAAAATGCTTAGTTAGTCTTTTGAAATGCCACAATCCAAGCTTTGATCAATGAAAACGTGAATGTTCACGGAATAATGTCCCTATTCATACGGAAACAAACTTTCGTTTCTCAAAAGATTCATTCTTGACTTATGTCTAGGATCCGCAGGCCAAAATTCTACTCTCTAAATTCCTTACAGTGAGAATCTCATTGAAAGTTTCTGTGAAACTTTTTCACTGTACTTACAGGGCATTATTTACTATATAACGGTGAGATTCCACTGTAACATTTAGTTGATTCATTTTAACTGTAGTTACAGTGTCAGTCACAGTGAGAATAGTTCCAATGGATATTGGAAATAGTGAATAGTGAATATTGACTGTATTACAGTCAGCGATGTTTGACTGCAACTTCTAGTGAATATTCACAGTAGTACAGTGAGGAATTTAGAGAGTATGTACTTCACGAAAACATTCATTCCTTTTAAACGTCGATGATTCTTACTTGACGCCAATCCTGCCATTAACCAGATGGAATGGATCCAGCTCCAATCGCAAACTCGAACGGCTACTGTGAAGGCCACGAGAGGTGACTTGTACCACCTCCGATTCAGGAGCAACCTGAAAAACGATCAACGAGAAAATTGAGAATCACGAGAGTAAAAATAATAAAAGAGGCTACTTTGTTAGATTAAACTGGAATTTTCAGGGTACGAAGCTAAATCTAATAATCGTTGCAATTATTCGGGTAGAACAAAAGCAAATAATTATATTTTCGATCGGGAATACAAGTTAACACGTTCTGTCTCCTCGACCCTCGGCCAACATGACAGCCGATACTGGACATCGATTTTACCCTGGAATGAATTTCAATTCAGAGAACGGGCGAATAAGCGCCAGTCGAATAATCAACGTTTTCGCGTTGCTCAAAGCTACACTTCCCTCGTTGACAAAACGCGCCTCTCGTTTCCGATGGTTTAAAACCATTTTTTTCATCCACTGAAAAGATTTTTTGGTAAAATTCAACGTGCAATCTCCTCTCAGCGGTATGCTTTTACACGCGCGCACACACACACTCGCGCCGCGCGTTGAATAGTTTATCTTGGTTGAATGTTCAATCAGTCATTAAATATGAATTTCTTGTTTTCTCTATATTTTTTACACACAGAAGAATATAGATAGCGAATTAGACATCAAAAAATAGAATATATGTACCGTATAGTGATAAAGAGTTTCGATTCACACGCTTTCTCACGGGATCGACTGACAGCATGACTCCGCAAGGAAATTGTCTCGTTCCTCAAGTTTTCCATACCGCAACGAAAAACAAACCTATATCGAGCCCCGCAGCCGCAGTGTCGTGATCCCGGGCGTGGAAAAATATTTTGTGCGAGATATCAGGTTTGTCAAAAAGAGCAGAAGAGCCTCGGGCACTTGTGTATCCGCATATTACATCTCTCGGGTGGTAATCTCCGGAACATCAAACGAACACCTTTGAAACGTATCCAATCACATTTCCGCTGCTCTCGCACGCCAACCCTCCCAGAACAAAGAAAATTTCCGAGCTTGGCTGGATCTTTTCTCTGGCTAGATAGACCATGGAAAGCGCCAGTTTGACGGAGAGACTACCCATTCAGCAGCTCGCTTACAGAGGAATTGGCTGTAGCTCCAGTACAGTGCAGATACCTCAACCTCAAATGAGGGAAGGTGGGGCTTAAATGAGGAACTGGAAACCAGTGCAACTGTGTGTAGAATATGCTTAACCATGAATTTCTTATTAGACTAGGACTCCTAGTCTGGGAGAGGCCGTTGACTATGGACAACCAATCATTAAAAACATAGATATAGATATATAACGTATATAAATGCATAGAATCATAGATGAAATCGAATATTATTGGAAAATCGAAACGTTAGACTATATGTCTTAGGGAATGGCTTATCGAAATAGCCAAAAATCACCTTGGAACGTTTCAAGTTGACAATCTCTCCTAGTGAATGATACTTGTTTTAAAATTAAAATAACTCCAGCTTCATACCGTCACAAATCTTGATGAACTCATGAGGAGAGTATGTGACCTTTGGGTCACGGATCTTGCTGAAACTTTGTGAGATGGTTTTTAGACAGCCGAACAGACGATTTGTTGAGCCACAATGCCTAAAGTTTCGTTTTCTTGGAAATATTCATAAATCATTCAAGTTTGTAAGTGACCTAGCGCAACAAGCGCGCGAATCATATCTCAAATTTAATGTGTTGCCGGAGCTTTTCAGGACTTATGCGTCCATGGAGTGGGTACAATTTACAGCTATATGAAGATATACTGTTCATGCTTGAAATCCAACATGTTTATCCGAGATATGTCCGAGAAAATTGAAGTATCCAAGCACCATCTCTGTTCTGAATCTCATACTCTCGTACACTGATCCTCGTCTCTAGCTGAAAAAGCTGAGGTAAGGGAGTAAACAGCAAAAATTGAATCATTTTAGTCATTTATGAGTAGTGTTGTGACGAGGAGTCTCGACTAGATTTCAAAGCAACGGAGGTGACACTCTTTCACTCTTTAACCCGCCCTAGTTTATCGTCACGTGTAATCCATTAGCCACCCAGCCCGGGCAACGAAGACGCCGGACTTGATAAGAATTGCATCTTATAATATGTCCAGGAGGCTGCGGTAGAGCTCTTTCGAGCGGTTAGATCAGATGAGTTTTAGTCATCTACATGATGTTGTACAACTAATGAATACTAATCTGTACATGAGTACAGATACCATACAGACATTTTTTGAATTCCATGTTGTTTAGATTAGGAAAATCAAGATCCCGAAGTCTGATTCAAAGATTTTATTTTTGCCCCGTCACAAAGCTTTTTCTTTGAGAAATCAAAAATAAAAATACTTATATGGCTATAATGACGTACAAAAGTGTGTGTGTGTGTGTGTGTGTGTGTGAGAGGGAGAGAGAGAGAGGGAGAGAGAGAGAGAGAGAGAGAGAGAGAGAGAGAGAGAGAGAGAGAGAGAGAGAGAGAGAGAAAGAGAGAGAGAGAGAGAGAGAGAGAGAGGGAGAGAGAGAGAGAGGGAGAGAGAGAGAGAAAGAGAGAGAGAGAGAGGGAGAGAGAGAGAGAGAGAGAGAGAGAGAGAGAGAGAGAGAGAGAGAGAGAGAGAGAGAGAGAGAGAGAGAGAGGGAGAGAGAGAGAGAGAGAGAGAGAGAGAGAGAGAGAGAGAGAGAGAGAGAGAGAGAGGGAGAGAGAGAGAGAGAGAGAGAGAGAGAGAGAGAGAGAGAGAGAGAGAGAGAGAGAGAGAGAGAGAGAGAGAGAGAGAGAGAGAGAAACTGATTGAAGAGCAGAGCTCAGTGCGACGGTGTGCGCCAGGGTAAACACCCTATCACTCAGCGAAAATAAGCAGCCACCCAACAAGTACGTCGATTCACTCTTGATGTTTGTTAGTGTTCTGTGTAAATGCAACCGCCGTCGCTGCTGCTACTGGGATTTAGGGGAATAATCGAAATGGAAATGCAGGTCTAAGTTCAGCTGATTCTGGGAAACGTTTCAATTCCAGCAGCAGAAATCGTGTCCATAATCGTGACATAATCCTTTCTAGCTCACGGATGTATATAAAATATTATCTCGAGAAACATTCATGCACCATTTGATTATTTCATGATAACTATAAATTTTTATTAATCCTATTAATTCAAACACTCCCGGAACAACAGTTTGCATCGAATATTTTAATGGTCCAAATACTCCATGAATCTGAATTTAATATCCCATTCAATATTAAAAGCCTGGAGTAGGGACCAAATTAATTTATTGGCTGTATCGTTGCAATGTACGCATGGCTCTAAATAATGGAAGTATTATGCAATACTTCTTCCCATGAGCCTATTAAAAGCGTTACGTAAACGCGTGCATGAATAATAAAAAGCAATCGTTTTTAAAAAACAATATGGGAGTGCCGTAAATTCATCCCGTTCAACTCATTCGACTGGGTAATCACGTGGGCCTCCAACTCCATAAAAAATCCAGCGTCGCTCGTTCGTCGACCTATTGGGAGTACGTTGCATATCCCATGTGACATGTGTGGAGGGAATGAGTGCTAATCAACATGACGGCAAAGGGGAATTCGAGACACATGAGACAGTGTGTAATTTTTACAGTTATCGTTTTGTATCGAAGGGAAGGCCTTTCGCGTATGAAACATTCACGTAACAGATTGGGGGAAAATTCGTCAAGTGAAAAAAGACGTCGAGGCGATGAGACACTTGCATCCTCGAAAACTGGCATGCATCAACCTTTATATTATTGATGATAGATAATACATCCGTCAACAAATGGAGGATCTGTCCCAAATACGTTTGCGTCAGATATGAATAAACGCAGCCGTATCGCAGGAATCCTATGTGAAATGAAGATCTGGGTACAACCGCGTAAAGCCAAGACGAATCTCCATTTATGGGATTAATATTACTTTGACTATTGCTTGATGTGGTTTCTGGATGATGGCACAGCTTGTGCATAGTCAAATCAAGTGTCTAGATAAATATGATGTATTCTCATATTCATACACATTCCTGGACAAACAGCACCCGGTGGGACGGATGTTTTCTTTGTCAATATTGCAGGGAACGGAATAATATCTACTCGGCGAGGTATACCAGCAGGATTATCAATGAAACGCTGGCGCCCATACCTCCGTGACTCAAAAAAAAGGGATTAGAACGTTGCGCACCAGCGAGGCGGGACGACGAAACACTTTGTCATATATAGCGATCCAAGTGCATAAAAGTTTCTTCGCGATTACCAACGGGCACTGGCTTTGTGTCCGAGCCGTCTCACCCTTTTCACGCCACCAAGAAGCCGACGTGTTTAGTTTCTTTGTGAGAATAACGAAATTCATCTAAACGCAAATATGGTGCTGTTTGCTCGAGACCAGACAAGTCGCTCGTGATGAGAAAATGTCCCTCTGCCGCTAGTCAGAGAGAGGAAATAACACGTCGGGATGCGGGCTGGGTGTTCCATTCTTTCTGAGATTTTTTTTAACTCTGGGCGGATGATAAAAATCGGGGACGAATAATTCCGTTCAATTTAGCCCAAATACTTTATGCTATATCAATGCAGACCTTAACTATTCTCCTGTTATTTTAATTCTACTGTCTTGAAGTACAGCAGTTTTATATTAAGCTACTTGTAGATACTTGGAAAGAGAACATTGATAATGAATCGACCAAAATATGTACACGTAACACAAATAATATGCACCAAAATTGACTTCATCTGATTTCTCATCTCATCCCATTGTAAATTGATTTCATTGATATTAATAGATTAGAGTAGTTGAAGTTACTTCAACACATTTTTTTAAACTCATTTGTTTATAGGGAGAAATTCAAAGACCATGTGAGTATTCCTGGTAGAAAATGATTTTAAAATGAACAATGGAACTACATTGAACAAGTCGGAACAATGAGACCGAGAAAAAAGGGAAGGGAACAGTCTGGAAAAGAGGTGTGTGAAAGTTAGACTTACCGGAAGATCATTGATGAACCACTGTAACTGAGCCGGCGGATACGAGAAGCCACTGGTGCAATTCAGAGCGAGAGTATCGCCCGTGGCGTAAATCTTTTCTTCGCCTATCGTAATCTCCGGATCGTCACGGGGAGGTTCTGCAACAGAAAAAAGAGCCGCAAATTTTGAATGCGCGAAATCACGCCAGCTCAACGGGAAACGGGCGTCGCGTCGGCTGTCAGAGTTACGGCAATTGTCATCCCCGTTTTTAGGTCGGAAGTCTTGCTCTCAAACGCGACTACTTTACTTTTATTGTCAGCGATTTGGGAGAATTGTGCTTTAGAGTATTTTTGATGGCTTTATTTTGAAGAAATTCAGTTACATCAGTACCAAAGTCCAACGGATGGTCATTGTTACTTTGAATGGAAATTTTCCGGAAAAATTATGTTACTATCAAAATTAATATGTTTATGTTACTATAGCATTTCACGCACTAGTGAATTTTCAAATGCTTTTTAAACGAGCACTCGCAATATAGAATATCGTATATCCAATTGGTGCGTTCATTTTCAATCACTCGTGTGGACGCGTAACCACTCGTCGATTTGCCGGCCACTCGCCAACACGTCCATACGTGTTTTCGAAAATTTCACACAAGGGTTTAAATCTTAACGTGCCAGTCAAATACGATATTTTATGTTGTGAGTGATTATTTAAACGACAGATAAAAAATGAACTAGTGCGTGAAATGACGTTTCACGCACCGAAAAGCATGAACAAATTTTTAATTCCCATTTGTCCTCTCATTCTCATTAGAATCATCACATTCCTGTTCCATATGATATTGATATCGAACCCTCGTTGCCCTCGTATAATTTATTTATGTTATACGTGATCATAAACGCTCA
The DNA here is from genome assembly GCA_020882685.1 of Aphelinus atriplicis. Classification (NCBI taxonomy): domain Eukaryota; kingdom Metazoa; phylum Arthropoda; class Insecta; order Hymenoptera; family Aphelinidae; genus Aphelinus; species Aphelinus atriplicis. The sequence goes on from CM037073.1 coordinate 76,091,151, forward strand.
TTTCACGCATCGAATTCCGTGCGTGAAATGCGATTTCACACACTAGTGCGTGAAATATTTCACGCACTCAAATCGATGCGTGAAAAGTTTCATCATTTTAAAACGACATTTTGTTTTCTCAATACTCTTCTGAGAATATAATAGCAATAGTGGAATCCATTGAATGACGATAGATAAGTGAGAAAATAAGAAAAAAGTGAACTTTGTTCCGATTTTCTTTTTACGATTTTCTCACTGGGAGAGAGACTGCAATGCAGTGACGCTAATGTGTGTATGTGTGCGAGTGTGTGGATATACTGTAGCTTACTGTATACATTCAAACAATTGGAAAATTGGAAAGTTTGTCAAGCGAAAAGTTGTTCGTGCCCTAGAAATAATTCTATTGTCGAAACTTAATGATCACAATTCACCTCCGAGATGCGGTGCTGATGTTTTTATGGAACTCGCTTTAAAAAAAAAGTACGCCCAAGCTCGGTCGTGCGGCATGAAAAATTCACGAGGAAATTCTAACATTTGCCCTCTAGCTCGTTTTTGTATCTGTAACCACAGCGGGCTTTTCAAAATAGTAAGGGATCCTGCTCCTTTTTTGCACCTTGCAGTCTGCCACTACCTTTCAGCCTCGAGGATAAGACCAAAGGGGCAACTTTCGCTGTGGCATTTTTCACAAATATACCCAGCACTTGAATATTGAGCCGGTGCATTGCCTCGTTTAAACGTGCGCTCGTGCGTACATGGATTTTTCAACGAAGCCATTTTAATTACTGCCCAATGATTTTACGCCCGCGGCAACTGCACTACTTTGGAGCACATTGGCCCCCCTCGTTTTCACTCGAGCGACAACCCCGTCTTGGCCTATAACGTGCGTCGCAATCGCTTTGCCACCCGCGTTTCGCTTGTTTTCTCCTCTCTCTCTCTCTCTCTCTCTCTCCCTCTCGCACTTTTTCTTCTTTTTCTTTTGCGGTGAAAAAAGTCTTAATGACGTGGAAATTGGACGGAACGAGGTTGCGACTTTACTTAAAACAAGCTAAATGAGCGCGTGAAAGCAACGAGTATTTGAAATTCAAGAGGCAACGCTTAGCCAAAGGAGAAATTATTATTCCATCTCGCATAAACGGGTCATTATACGATGAAACTGGATCAATAGTATTCTCACTATTTCAAGGTTTCTGCGACGCGCACCAGATGACTCCGAGTAATAAGTGTCTGTCCATCTCGGGGGAGAAGATAAGATACGATGGTGGAGTGAGCCGCGTATATATACGTATGTAGACAGTGCGAGGCTTGCAACGAGAATTTACATGATACATCCGGGCATGAAAAGGAGAAGGCACACTCCCGGGAGTCAAAAATGAATATAACGTGGTCGTAAGCTGCGATAGCGTGGGCTGTTAGCTCAACGCTAGACGTCCTGACAGCTCAGACGGACGAGCCGCGAGAGGCTGCAAGACAGTGCGCGAGAGATACGAGCAGACGCGCGGGCCGCTCAGCTGCTGCTGCTCGTCGGCTCTCCCAGACGTCCTGCCAGACGCATTACGCAGCCCCTTGGCATCGATCGATTCTCGTGACCCCCACCTCTTATCAACCAATATAACCACAGCCGGTTTGCTATTTAACTCGAACGTCACGCCTTTCCGATCGCTATACACGGCGTGGGATCGAACAATAATGAGAGTCTTATTTCCAAGGGTTGATTAACGCGGGTCGATTGGGGGCAAGCGTGAATAAAGGCGTGGATAAAGGTTGTCGCGCGCTGATTTGATGAGGACGCTGGTTGAGGGGATAGAGGGCCGAACAAGCCCGTTTTACGGCTTTGTAATAGATTCAGTGAACTGTTTAACCGTAGACTCGATTATGGATCTATTTCGAACAGTGAGCATTATAAGTAATTTTCTTCATTGTTCAAAGCTAGCACGAAAAACAAATCAGTAAAATAGAAATTACAGAAGCATTTTATAACGCAGCAGTCAGTGAATATGGTACACAGAGAAAACTGAAATGATTTGAAGTCATGAGGTATTTCACTGCAGTAGTCGCAAAAATAATGTCATGGAGTTCTCATGGATTTCTGTGGATCCATGTACGATTAATACCCATTAATCTTAGCAATGTCAATCAAAAACTACTCCTCAGCTTTATCAAGACTCAATAAGTTTATACCGATAAAGAAAAATTGAATGTACTGGGTGAGAAGTCGTTCAAACTAGTCTAGAAAAAGTTAATCTGAATATTGATTGATAATTTATTAATTAGTAATATTGATGGATCATCCTCTTCCATGGATTATTTCATTAGTAACCCGTGATTTACATCACGAGTATATTATTTTTAATGTATAATTTCGTAATAACTCGAAAGCATTCAGATATTGTAATGAAGATCCTAATCTGATGCGTATTTTTTTCTATTATCATCATATCGTAATTCGCGAGAAGAATTTTGGGATTCAATCGGTAGAAAAGGATATGAGAAAAAAAAGAATCTCATCACAATGTACTTTATCGATAATTTCAATGTGAAACCAGGGTCGGTTAGCTATAATTAGTAGTACGCTGATCGACCAGCAGACATTCAATTAAAGGTCTTGATTGCGCAAAGCACATAACCACACCACTACAGAGGGGCTCTGATCGCTTAATCACTTACACACATATACAACCACTCCCCACCTCCCACACACATACACACACACTCACACAAACACACAAGTGCGCGCGCTCATTTGGGGAATCCGAATTTGTGTTCTGGCCGTCTCTCCGTACCCAATTAACGTAATGGATAGTGGGGAAAAGACTATGTATTTAAATGATCGGTGAGAAAGAGCTTACCCACAACCTCCATATAAGCATCGCCTTTGACCGACTTGAACGGTGAGTCGGTGTTCACCTCGCATGCATACCAGCCCGTCGAATTCAGGTTCACGCTCGTGAGTGTCAGCTGCTGCCCATTTGATTTGTGCACCTAAAACAGAAATCCCAGATCGGAAATTATAATGTGCCATTGAGCCCAAGCTGGACATTACTTCGCCAAATCTTGATATCTCAATACAAGTATCGCTCATTCATGGCGTATTACGAATTTATTAATTTTTCACGAACCTTCATATTTACTGAGTATCAATTCTAAATATTGATAATGGTACATATAAGAACTTTGATCCCCAATCATTCCCTCTACAGGTCAACTTGATACTTTGAATAATTATTTTGATACCATGAAACGTTAATAATGCTGATCCAATTGTTCGGTAACGAGTGTTATCTAATAATTTTAAATCAAGTTTGGAGTCATTCGAACGCATCGTATAACTATTCATTTTAAGATTGACATGAATAACGTTATAAGCAGTGCAGAGAGCCATCGATTATCAAAATTTACGTATAGCGTGTTACGTTTACTTGATTAACCAAAGTGTCAGTACTACTTCACAGATCAGAAAATTGTTTGGCGAGCTTCAGTGGAATTCGAAGTTTAGAGGGCACTGTATAGCAGAGCAATTGCACCTCCCATCATCAACGGGTGGAAGTTTACGTTTAGACCTGCAAACGGCCAAGTGCGCACAAGCTTAGCGTATCTTTGATTTGTTAACGCGGGCTAGAGTAGTAGGCTCTGGAAATGGGCCGAGGGCTGGTGGATTTGGACCATGCGCTCAATGCCTGTAACTGAGAATGCTGACAACCTCCTGCCTCTCAGCCAGTCAGACACTTTGCTATAGGAATTCAACGGAATTGCTAATTCCAAACGGCTACTGCCATTGCCTGGATTCTCCGACCTGTGTACAGTACTGTGATTGTAAATATTATACGCTTCTGTACGAGTCAGAAGAGAAAATGAAAGAGATTTTCAATCTCGGAACGTTATCTCGTTCTGTGTTTGCATATCAGGCTGTAACTGCACAAAGTACCTGTAAATATTACCGAGGTAAGTCGCTCCTATTCGAGTTGTATTCTATGTCGATCTGGATAATTACTAAAACTACAATACTAATTACAATGATATACTCTCTTTGATTGTGATGTCGAGTGAAATTCACGGAACGATATGATGCCTTTTATATAAAGGAAGCTTTGCAATCGTTTGAATCAATCGGTCGACTCTTTGAAATATTCAGCTATACGTCATTTACCTGATCTTGAAGAAACGGTATTCACAACAACCTGAACAAACGCAAGTTAGAATCGCGGCAACTAAGCGGCGTGAGTGAGTGAGTGTAGGAGTTTGTGAGTGTGTCAGGATATTTTATCCTTATGATCCCCGGATGAGGGTCAGCTGTAACGTTTTCTCTAATGAAGCACTCCTCAACGGAGTGGTTGTCACCTCTGTCTCCCCCTCCCCTTCTCTCCTACCTAAAGCTTCGACATAGCGACTCTAGCATATGTTAGCAGCCCCATTCTAATTGCTTTGGGATCATGGCGTCTTCCCCAACATTCTAAGCTCTAATGTGTGCTTCCAAAGATCAAATGCATATCTACAGGGCAGTACGCGTGTCAATTCTGTCATTTGGTCACGAAGTAATATACTACTGTATACAGTGAAAGTTCACTGTTAATTACAACTGAATGTAAATCCAGTAGAGTTGATTTTAATGTTGATGTTTTCAAGTCCCCTCGCCTCCGATCATCCAGCTTCGTACACTATACGCGTGTAAATTATTCATTCTCATCGTAACAATTTTCGTACACCGTTACGAAAAATAGTAAGCAGCTCGTGCGTATGCCATATACTATTTTGTTGAAAATAAGTAAATTGGAAAATATACTATCTAAAACGTATGAACTGGAGTTAGCTACAAGAAATTTTTGCATGTGGCCGTTACACATTTGCGTTTCTTATTGTCTAGATATGTCTTGGAGTCAGGAGAATATAGGAGGAAAGCAGCAATCTGTCGGTGGAAAAATCTACTAACGACTCTCATGAATACTGCGGCCAAGCGGGTCACTAAACTGTATGAACAGTGTAAATGGAGAAATGTGGAGTCTAAGTTAAATGAAAGATAGGAAAGAGAGAGAGAGAGAAAAAAATGGGAAGCAGGAAGGGGTGGAAAGAGTCCTCGATACTTTCCGGTAAATCGAGCACACCTTATTTCGCGAAACTTTGTCGATCGCGAGAGCGCGCGAGTAAGTTGCTGAGCAACGGCGACAACGCCGAGAGGCAGCGCAGCTCCCGCGGCCACTTGACATAACAGCCTCGGCCGCACGCACCCACTTCTCTATTTTCTCCTCGTCCGCACTTTACTTTTATACCGGGTGACACGAGCTCGAATGAATTTTCTCGCACCCGTTCACTCATGTCTCCCTCCCTTCCTCCCTTACTGCGTGCCTCTCTTTTTTCTCTTTCACTTCCGTCGCAAACAACTCGCTATACACTTATTTCCTGGCGATATTGTGTAGCGAGTTACTTGCTCCGTGCCTGAGAATATTGCGTATCTGTAGTAACGGGGATTCAGTCGTGAGTAACAAGTGTGTTCCCTTGATACAGAAATATTGTGCTATCTGCATTGGATTCGATTAGAATCTTCGGAACAGTAAATATGGGAACCACCTTTTTGATTTTCACTGAAAAATACAGCTTTGTACAGGACAACGTGCAATATTCTATAACTTAACCGTTTTTGATTGATCTCTAAGGATATTTGTTCACATTGATAGTTATTACTCGAGGAATCAATTATATGTTCCTGGTAACAGAATATTCGTTATTTGCTTTTGTGAAAGGTTTTTATCAACACGACAATGCGGAACTGTGGAGGTTGCGAAACTTGGTGAAACCCATCGCCAATCTCAATCCAAGCGAAAATCGTTCAAGAAAAAACAATCGTAAGAAAGGATGAAGGAGAAGTTGGTCAGAAAGTCCGCTCGAGCTTTGGTACATATAGTGGTGACGAAAAAGTAGACAACAGGGATTCAAGTCCCATTGCGAACATTATTCCTGGACTTCCTTTAATGCGTTCTTTTCAATTATTTTTCCTTTGAAACTTTTTACCTGCAAAACTTTTCGAGATAGTTTACGGAGAAAAATTTCTCAAGATTGTCCCCATCTAAACTGATCAGCAGCCGCTCCATTATATTACCACGATATAAATTAAAAGTATCAGTGAAGCACCAGTAATAATGAGATTAATTATATGGAGTTGAATTCAATCAACGTTGCCTGAAGCCACGCATGACTATCAGTCGAACCCGTATCCTCACATTTCATTGGGTTGAAACACTACTCCAATGATTCCTTTCCTTGGAAAACTTGCATGGATCTCAAATAAATTTTAATGTAAATTATTTCGATGTGAGGTTTTGGGGAGAAGCTAGAACAACCAACCGATCATTCTAGTTAAGTTTTGTTCTATTATGAGTAGGGGGAAGGGGGTGCTCCCTTTTATATTTGCTCACCAACCTGACTTTCATATTCTACTTTTGGACTTCTGTAGTTAGGACTTATGTCAATTTTAAGTTCTTCATTTGTTCTCTTAAATCTCATTCCATCATGGAAATATTTGGCTTGAAAATGAATTTGTGGTTTGTTCGAGTTGATATCACGTGACCCGGAAAGGATAGTGTTTTGAATGTATTTGAAAATCGTATATTGCATTAGTTGACATGAAATTTACCTCATTTCATCTATCTAGCTAGGAGAGGTTATCAACTTTGGGTAACCAATCATAACAAAATTCACTGAAATGCTTTGAGGGTACCTCGATAAGCTATATCAGGTACATGTACCCAATATGCGCCACCTAAGCGAAAACGAAATACACATCAAATGAAATTCAAATTTTCTAACGTAATTGGTGTCAAGTGAAAGATCTACTCAATACCTTCAAAATGAATTAGGTCTCATTTGATTTGAACAGTTCTACGCTGAGATACAGCGCTGAGATACAGCTCTCGAAAGTTCGATAACTCGACCACTACGTATACGTACAACAACGTGACAATTACTCGACATAAATTTGAATAACAATTAGAAATAATGTGGCTTTATTATTAAAATATAACAGGTTAAATTAGAAAAAAGTGGGAAAAAGAAGATGGTTATTACTTTTGTCGTGAGTGTATCGATCAATAGTGGAATTGCAAAAATGTTAGTTTCTCATTCGATTCACCAAATCGGGAATATAACTTCTTTCTACTCCACTCACAGAAAGACGCGCCAACTCAATTTCTCAACCCTCAGAACTACGAACAGGCCATTTCGCTATTCGTTCCCCAGCCACATTCAAACTTCTCGATGCGCGGCCTCACGGGAGCCGCAACTCCCGCTGATGGTTTTTTTCGCGCGCTCGCGTGGCCATTACTTAGCATTAGCGTCGCCGCGAGCGACGCATCACTATATATATAAACTACAATACGGGTTGGTGTAGATGACAGGCGGAATGGGTCGCGATCGTTAATCCTTTGGTGGAGTTCATTGTTGTTTCCCACTCGCGCGCGATTCCTCCGAGGCGTCCCAGAGTGTCTCTCAAGGCTTGTGCCATGGGCTTCACGCTCGCTTCCTCATATCGAGATGGACACAGCCCGAGGCTTGCGCACGACAAATTGCGTCTGAAATGTCAGCTGATACGAGCGACAAGCTACGGCGGGTCATACTTGCATATCATCTTTGGTCTGAGACTCTGTTTTCATGTCTGCATCGCCGATCTTGCCCAACTTCGTTGAGCGTTTGATTAGCAGATCGATGGGGATGTACCCGCCCTTCGTACAAAGTTCCTAATCTAATGAATAAATGCATCGACTCCAGACTACTACAATAAAGGAAATACGAGAAATCTCAATAATACGCTTTTGCAAATCTATAATTTAATCTATCGATTAAGTATGCGTAGAATACGATATTATTCAGACCAGCGCAGTAGTTATTTTATTTTAACACTTTTCATTAAAAATGACAAATGTGTGACAGAAACATCGAAAACAATAAATTCGACAGGAATTCCCAGATCCCAGAATTCCCAGATTACAAGTAGAGTAGAAGTTTCGAACTTTCCCTCATATCCTCAATTTTTGAAACGTTCACATTTGACAACACCAGAACAGGCCTGTCTGATTTCACTCATTACATCGAAACCTAACAAATATTTGTATTTTATGCGGGACGTACTATATATTATTAGTCAAGATTAGATTAGAATAAAATCGAAAAAAAGTATTGTAACTTTTTCTATTTAAGAAAAAATAATATTTTCAACTTATTCATTAAAGAAATACTATATGGAGCAGGCTGAGACGATTTTTCGATAAAAGCACACGAGTATCAAACATTTCTTCCCAAATGGAAGAATGGATTTTTCCCCGTAAAGTAAACTTCTTTACACACGTGTTTCAAGTAAAAATGCGTGAAATTGTGATCGTATAATAAAATTGACGCCATGGAAACCCGTACATGCAGACTAAAACTTCACTCATACTTTTCACTATATACATTCATTTGACTCCTACTCACTCGTATGTGGAAGAGTTTACTTCTCAACCTTCTATTCGCTATTTACCTGCAAACTTCTCCAATTGCGTGCAAAAAATATCGTGTGCAATAGGCGTAACTTGCTAATATTCGTGTGATCGGCAGATATCCTCGGACCAATTACGTTCATCTTTGAGCATGCTGATTACAACTCATACAAAAAAGGTAATCGTCACTCTTATTGCATAATTTAATAATGCTAATATAGTACGCTATAACAAATATTGTGCAGCCTTGCTTCAGTCGTGCAAAAATCACCAAGCTCATGCTTGTATCGCATCCACTGTTTTTTCAAACAAGCTGAACAGGATCGATTTTTTTACGAATTGGTGGAGGTTAGGCAGTGTGTGCCAGGTGAGAAGAAAATAAGCATGCGGTGAAATGATTCTTTGCATGCGTGGTCTAGTCCTGCAAAATTAGATTTTGCGTACGTAAACCAGTGCACGAAATCAGACTTTGTGCACGCTGTTTCAAAAATGCAGTTTCTCACACTCATGTGTCACTTCTCGACTCAAATGGTCTTACAATTCATCTTGGCGACTAAAGTTCTACTTTATTACTAAGAATGTTATGTGTTAGTTTAACTAAACTCCTAGTCAGGGTGAAGTTAGACTTTACTTTCTAATATCACTAACTTTACATGAACTACAACAAAAAAAGTTTTGACTTCGAAATCCATTTTTGAATGAATAACGGCTATTGTTGACTGAGAATTAGCTGTTGATATCATTATTCAGAATAAACTGCTAGATAACGATAATATATCGATCTATGAATTTAGATTAAATTTACGATGTAAAAAGACTTAAGTTGAAAAATTGTGCTGAAGTAAATTGAGGCATTCTTGCATTACTTTGAAAACACAAGTCCAGTATATAAGTTTCTCAAGCGGCAACATTGGCAATACTAGACATGAATAGTCCAGAGATTCGACGTGTGGGTAAGTTTATGGCGTGTGGAACGAGGAAAATGTGAAAATAGAGGAGGCGGGAAATGCGCAGCTCCTTCACCTACCCTTCTCCTTCCCTCGAACGAATAGAATCGTGATGCTGATAATCTATTTACCTCGCCGCAAGGTTCTCCTCTGCGGATATATATATATATATATAGCTAAAATATATTCCGATCTTCCTCTCTTTCCAGAACTCTTTTATTTTTCACCCCAACCACTTTGCCTCCGCTTCCACCCGCGATACTTGCTACTACTGCTGGTTCTTCTTTTGACTTTTTTCTTCGTTGTATGGCTCTTTCCTTCTTGCTGTTTGTGTCTCTTTTTTATTTGCTAAATAGTAGACTGGATATTTTCAGTGTTCCCGAGATTTTTCGTACGTACGGTGCAGTGAGAAATTATTCGATACTCGGCAAGGTTCTATCTTAACTCAAGCGATTCACGTATTTCGACATAAAATTGCAATCACACTCTTTCACATCTTCCTTTACAACCTGTGCCCATCTCACGGTTCATCTGCAAATAATCACGTTTCATGCTATTTCATCTTCATCTCTGTATATTAAAAGTTTCTGGTGATTTTTTGAAAAGTTATTCAAATCTCATCCTACAAAGATAGTCTAAGCCTGAAAATTGTCGCTATACGTAACTAATAATATGCGATTTTCAGTTTTGATTGTCTCTAGACTGTAGTAATTATGATCCAGGGAATGGTTGCTGAATGTAGCAGTAACGCTGAACTGTGGGGGCACGAAGTTGAGGGTGGGGGGAGTGGAACTCAAGGGAATCGAAGAAAAGAGAGGTATCAAAACTAATAGAACAATTTCAGGATCAAAATTTTCCGCTCCTGGTAGGATGCGTTGAATGCACCCATGACATACTGTGGGTGTGTGTGTGTGTGTGTGTGTGTGTGTGTGTGTGTGTGTGTGGGGGGGGGGGATGTAATATAGGGGTTGAATCTAGGAATGAAATTAAGATCAAAATTCTGATGACTGCGAGGGTGACAGTGTCGAAGGGATTCATTTTACTCGATTCAAAATCACAAGCTGATCTGATGTTTCATACGAGTTGACAGTTCTGTTCAAGGTGCGCTTAATAGATTCGAACAAGCTTGATTGGAAATTCATTGCCTATCGAAGAAGGCCTGACGATAGGCGATATTCATCAGTGTTGAGAAAGAACCACTGTTTGCTACGTAAAAGTGGAAAGTCATAGCAACGAGTCTTGCGTTTGGCACATGTAAGTCGAAGCTAACACACGGAGAAAGCATAATGAAAAAACGTTTCATTCGGCCATTCTTATCGTGAAACTGCACTTCCGGCTACTCTGCTACTGGCGAAGTCAGTATAGCGCAGGGCCAACGAAGAAGGCTGGACGCGAGCGAGAGAGAGAGAAAGAGATCGTACCTCGTTAATATCGGTGAAAGTAACGACGTTTACGTGCGATGAATCCCTGGCTGATGCTGCTGCTGCTGCTGCTGCTGCTGCTGTTCTTCCTTTTCCCTGATAGCCTCGCTAATGTCTTTTCTCCCAGAATGGACTACTATGCGGTCGCGGCTCTGCAGCTGTGTTCGGCACGGCAGCTACGTTCGAGCCCAGCTCACCCAACCACTCACGATTCAATGCATTTTAATTGCTCCTATGCCCCTGTACTTTATTAAATTTCTTCCCGTACATGCGAAATACCCGAACGGTTTCTGTCCATCCCCAACGCTCAATTGGAATTATGATTGAGCCGTGAGCGCGCAAACGGAATAACGTGACGAGTCCAGAGGAATATAAATAGTTATTGTGAATAAACGAATTGATTGTTTTATCAATGAGAGAAATATCGTCGAGAGTGTTGGGATTTGGCAGGAAACTATTTCTCACGTGCGTGTTCAGTACAGTCATTGAGTAGCGTTAATTGATATATGGAAAGCTGTATGGCTTATATATTCACTTAGAATGGGCAGAAGTGGAATGTTATCCATAAACATGCATAATCCCAATCAACAATCTACAAATTTCTTGAGTTTACATGTAGCACGAGCGATTACATTTGCCTCTTATAACAATGTACCTAATCACGAGGGGATAAAATAGAATTTTTATCAAACATTGCCTTCTGCTACGTATAGGAAATACTCCAGATTCCTAGAGCATAGTTACATGGTTTACTTTTTAATCGTAAAATACGTGCTTTATTATGAGGTTGCGTGTTCAGGCGTACGACAGCAAGCACAGCAACGAATCTCATTTCACAAAGTTGACTATGCAAGCACGGTCACTATAAAATACTTTGTGGGATTAATGAAATTCTTTGGATAATTTTTTTTCTCCTACAAAACTGACTTTTTCCACATATCACAGAGAAAAATGCCCGAGTCTTTGTCAGTTGGGTGCCGGTCGCATTGTTAGGTACGAATTTCTACTTCTCTTTTACACGCTTTGAAGCCGATGATTAAAATAATTATTTCCCCGGTTCGCGGGATATTTTTTTCTAGTTCTATCATACCTACTATAAACGAAATTTTAATAATTCTTTGAAAATGCTAAAGAAACTTCATCCGGATGAGAAACCCCAATCAAGCTCGAGCTTTAATCTGATATTTCTTGAATTATTTTCCGCACTTTCCTATGGCGTTCGAAACTTGGACAACAATGAGATACAGCAATCAATTACGAGGGCACCTGTCGATCTATCCAACTGGATGAGCGGCGTAAGCCCGGTAACAGGGTGCAGCCTAATCTCGGCCATTATAAGCCGAGTGTCTCGTGGGCCAGTCCGGCTAAAAAATCTCGTCCATATACATCGTGCAAAATTATGCAGTCGAGCTCCACTTTGACGGCGGGCGGAGGAGATCCCATTGTCCGAGATTGTCCGGGGCTATCCTCCGCCTCTCCAAAATGCAACGACTTCCGCTATTTGAGAAACGCTCGCGGCCCACACACTTGCGGGGATGGCCCCCCGTAATAAAGCGGGTTATTATTCGTTTGGCCAACGTAGGCGACCTGCTCAACCTGATATCTATCTATACATACACACCCCCAGATATATATATATACATACATATATATATGCATACACGTCGCACTGGCGGCACGGCAGGAAGGATCGGCTTGATCGATCTCCGGAGCTCTATAAATTTTTCGCTTCCCACATACTGCTACTCATGAATCTCAATTGAATTGCTCAATTAATTCGTAATTCAGCTGGCGAGGGTTCGTGGCGTAATTGGACCTTCCGCGATCGCCGACACGGAGAGCAGCCGCCCCGACGGTTAACGGCTATAATTATACGCGTTAACTCCTCGTTACCTTTTCGCTACTGGCTGCTACTCCTGCTGCTGTTGAAGAGTTTTGTTTATATCGCTGGCTGATCGGTGAATTCATTATCTGCTACAGAATATCGAACCTTCTTTTTCGGCTGAATTTGCATTTACTCATTTATTCTAAGATCTAGAAATTGATTTATCGGAGGTGAAAAGTCTCTGGAGAATTATGATGTTTTTGATTGCTTGAAGATAAATCCGAACATACATGTCTATAGATTGGAAAAATACATCCGACTCATTTTCCGTGCTTATGGGTTTCTCAAAATTTTCTTTCAATTATTGCTAAGACTATCCAAGACTCATTAATACATCCATGCATAGTAACAATTTTCTTATGTATAAATATAGCAACTGTTATTAATGGTTAAATGAACTTTTTCTGAAATTAAGTAAGAGCTTGTAGAAGATCCATATATATGAGAGTACGAGATTCTTAGTTTGGTATACTTTATTAGATTTAATCAATATAATCGATTAACTTAAGACAATCGATATAATTCATTCAATATAATAGATTAGCTTCAAAATTGATTAGTTTTGATAGATATCTTTATAAGAACTGATATAAATATTATACTTATTATTAATGGATACATTTGGAAAGATCTGCAGTGTAAGACATCTGAAAACATTCTAGAATCAATATGTAGAAAGCTTTTGGTCTCATTAAGGTTTCTTGCGTTTCAAATAAAAATAATGATACCAACAGTGTCTGATCTCGAGTGCCATACTCCGTGAAAGCATGCAGACAACAGTGCCATTGGCAGTGGTTTTGAATTCCCATTGATTTTGCCATAAGTACGAGTATTCAATAGTGGTAAAATGCTGGATTCGCATTGCATAAAATTGCGGGGACTATTTTTGAATGAACGAACGGTATAGTATTAGGTACTTGCGACGATCATAATATATCTTACACGCATAACCAAACTAGACGCTTCTCCGTGAACGAGCAGTTGATAATTCAGCTGGAGTCCGGGGGAAAATGAAAGCTCTTGATGCGGGCTCCCCGGGAAAATTTTCCTCTTCTTCCATAATTGACCAAGCTCACCGGAAAATCGTTGACGCTCACTTGAAACTTGGTTCGTTAGTATCATTAGCTCAAATACAATCACAGATGCTCAACTCGAGATCGCTTGGCCCCCTCCTCTCATCCCTGTATATGAGTGTGTCAAGTGCTTTTGGAGGGGACACACGCAGCGCACAGAAGTCCGACTGAGCAAAACTTGCAATCCTCTTAAGAGAAACTTCAATCATGCCGTAGCCCGAGGTAATAATTAGTAGCGAAGATGAAAGCGGTCTGGCGGCGCGGTGGGTCATTCGGCTGGGAAAGCCGCTTCCACCGTCACCCGTATAAAGCGCAACAGAAACTAGCATTGTGCCCCTCTTCTACCACCCTCATCTCTATCTACCTCTTATTTGATTCCTTAGCTACTTCCTTTGTTATTATTTTCTCACGATACACCCACGACGATACTTGCCCGAGTTTGTCATGGAAAAATATCATCCTTCTTTGTGTATAGGGTAGAGGGGGGCTGCAAGTAGGCATACTTTTTACAAAATAGAAAAATTCTTCTTTCCTCTATAAGCATTGCTCGATATATGGTAATCAGGACAAATTATGTTTCGTGTTAATGTACAAAAATGGCAATAATCGCCATCCTTGCGGGTCACGTGAATTAAGAGATTTTCATAGTTTGCCAACTTCCTACAACCTACCCTTCTCTCCCCTCCTAGATGCTTATAGGCAATTATTACAATCTGGCTGAGATTCGATTCATTCACCTTTGTGTCTTTCATCTTCGCTCTTCATTCATTCCGTTGGGTATTTTTTTTCATAATTATGTTAAATCCTCATCCACGTTCAGTCTAAGATTAATTGGTGGCAGATTTATTTTCAAAAGCGATAATCATTTTGATTGCTCACCATATGACGAGTGCATGTATTCGAGGTGCTCGACCCATTGCTTTAATGACAAATTATTCCGTAATAAGAGTATTTCAAGCAACAAAACGAGTGAAACGCAAATACGTCCCCTCGGAACTCGAATTAAAAAGCTCTTCATATACTGTTGGGCAGAGTGCGGGGACGTGCGATCCCGCCAAGGGAGGTAGAAAAAACGCATCTCGAAATGATTACATCTGCAAGTCCATGTGCTGTGAGTAGCGATTGGGAAAAAGCGCGGAATCCCCGATATTGGCCAATAAAAATGCAAACTAGCCACGCGCCGAGCGCCACGCTGTAGGGGCGCGGTAGAATTCAGCTGTTAAGCGTAAACGTTTTTTGATTCGATCGTACCTGACCTATCGCGCGTACCGGCCATCCATAACTTCCGTTCGTAAATATACTTATCGAGGAAGCGACTCGGCGATGTGAATCGTTGGGAATTCGAACGTCGATGGATCCGTTTATGGCTTTCAAGCAAAGAGAAGTGTCTCTTTGAAGGGAAGGAGGACGGGGGGAATCCTCTCAACGGGTGTGCAGTCGTAGAATATAGCGAGATTTTGCTGACTCTGACAGAGCCATTGATGTAATAACGAGGAGATCAGGTGGAACGGAGCAAAGTAGCGAACAGAACAAAAAGCATACGAGAGAAATCGGACAAATGAGCATTACCCAGTCAGAGGATCTGATTGGTTATAATTTACAAGTTAAGGATCAATGATCATACAGGTTATCAACAATAACTAATTTCCATGCTGAGACTTTTTTTGTGACAAAAATAATTTGTTGGCCAAGTTTTAACAAAATCCATTCGTGTCACAATTTTGCTCACAGATCATCCGCATTAATCATTGCTGATGAAAAGTGTAGTTATTTTAAAAATAATAGGATAGTCGAGTTTCTTAGAATGCCATTGCATAAATCAACTGTTCAAGTTAACATTTTCGCAATTCCCGGCTGATTTTACGCACGAACGTATACGTCAACGCATCGACACTTTCAAAGTATCAGAGACACAAATAGAATGTGGTGGAACAGGGAAAGTCGACGAAACGTCTATCTTCGTGCAAAAGGGGGGATGCTCGGGCGCATCTTTGATCGGGACTCGGCGCCCGGATGAAATATATATATCCAGTGAATTGCCGGGGGGCTTAAATATATGCGGAAAGAAATGTAGACAGTTGCGGGTAAAAAATGCGAGGGAAGATAAGCGAGCAAGTTCGGATACACACTGCTTATCGGGTGCCTCGCGAGTTTCGCGCACTCCGCAGTCTTCGCGGTGAGTAAATATGAGATCGTTTTATGCGCTTGGGGCGCGAGCGCGGGGGATTGAAAGTTGGCGGGAGGTGGCGCACTTATTCCGTCGAGTCGCGCTCGCGCGGAGAAATATTGCGGAGCCTTGACGGGTTTGAATTGTTTTTATTTTGGCTTCGATTTGCATCGCTGCGCTTTGAAATTTAGATGCGCTCCTCGTTTCGAATGAACCGTCGGTCCATAAATATATATATACATATCGTTTCGCGAAAGAGCGGGTCTGGGATTTAACGTAATGCCAGGTGAAATAGGACACTTTTTTTATTAGAAGACGAAATGATTCATTCCGAGAGATTTTACGTGGAGCTTGGCAGTAAAAAACCAGTCTTCGGGGAGATGGTGGATTGATAAAGCAACTGCGTGTTTGTTTCCAAACTTTATTTAACTATTATGTATCATGACAACATCGGAGATTATGGAACACCGTCTCTAAACTAAATTAGTGCAATATTTCAGTACCTTATATTGGCGAATATAATTTTGTCACGAACCTCGCCGTTTCTCCCTCAAATGGTCCCCAATTTTTCAATCAATAAACGCGAGGATTGCGACGGTGAGGTGCGTCGTCATCAAAGTCTGAGTAATATCGGATGTCTTTAGTCTCGTAATATATACGGCGTTTGAAGGTGGTGTACAATATTTACCTGGTATATAATATATACCACCTTGGGGTGAAAATATAAAGTCGAAAAAAGCCGTGGCGTTGAAGAGCGCGTGGCCAGAATGACCGCAGCACAATGGGTTGTGGGTTAAAAATTTCACTTTCGGCAATTAAAAGCTCAACTCCCCTCTTGCTCCCTCCCTCGATATAAAAGCAAGGAATCTCTCTCTCTCCCGCCTCTCTTTCTCTCTCTCATTCTCTTTCTCTCTGAATCGCGAGCTTGGTACTGTTCTCTCAATGAAATCCTCTTACAGTTTCACGTATAATTGCAAAAAAAAGGCTTAAATCAAAGTGCTCTCGACTCCCTCTAAATATTCTCTTTGGTCCGTACTCGTGCTCTGGCAGCCTCTAGACTCACAGAGGCGCGCGCACCCACCGACAAGAAGTTGCAGCCAAGCTATATAATAAAGCAGCGAGATCAAACCCCCGCTAGAGGGGCAGCAGCAGAGGAGAGAGCGAGACTGGCAGTCAAAATCTCAGCGGAAAAGAGCCAGCCTGTTTATTTTTTCTGCCGTTCTGAACCTGCGGCTTTATTGTGCAACAATTGAAACGCTCTGTACGCCGCGCCCGCTGCAGTTCTTCTTATACTTCAGCCGGGCCCCTGTTTGCGCCCCTGCCGCGGGAAACGCCTGGCTTCGCCCCCCCCCCTCCCCACGACTTTTCCCTCATTCTTTTTTTCGCGCGCATAACTCTTTCGCTCGAGCTTCTCGTGATTCTTCTTTTTTTTATTCCCAAGACTGCTTTGTCGTTTTGCCGAGGCAAACCGATTAGCATTAATGGCTTTGCGCGAGAAGGGCGACCAGGTCAAGCGAGTCGACGCCGCTTGTTGGGTTCGTCGGACTAGCGTTTGACGCTGTTAGTCTACGAGTTTACCGCTCTCCAGCCGTTTTTTCACCTCACTCCTGGCGACGCGGTTCGGTTACACAGCAAAAACAATTCCTTGATTTAATTAAAAAAATTTCCTTGAATTGCGGGACGGAACAAATTTCAGTATGAAAAAAAAGTACTTCTTGTACTGAATTTATGTACGACAAAGTTCTTGAATTAATAATTGTCATTTCTGTGTTTAGATCATTCTTTTATTATATCTTGATCTGGAATATGTGGGGACCATAACGCTTGTGCAAAATAAATAAAAATGTAATTTCCAAACCTTTGAACGAATTTAGCAACGTTATACATACAGAATTATAATATGAGCGTTGCTTTGCAAAAAACTATTCTATTGTGAATGAATTGAGTTAATCTATTCCTATATAACTCTTTTAACATTCAAGTCCTAGCGCTGTTCTTCCATTTTCCTGTAGCTCGGTTCACCTCTATTGTTTTCAGGTACTCAGAATTTGGAGTAACTCGTAAAGTTGTCTTGTTTTAATCCGAATGCTTATCAAAATACTAATCACAATCACTGATCTTTATACAATAATCAGTTAATTTAGACCAGAATCAATTTCAGAAATTACTAAACTAGATTTCAGCTAATTTGTACTGAATTAAATAAAATATTAATTTAAGTAATAATTACTGAAACTAAAGAAATTCAGCTTTTTTGAACTTATGTCTAGATTTTCAGTACTGCGACTCTTTTAAGAAACCGGTTTACTGTGTACACGCGCGATTTTGATGATAATTTTGTGTCAATGATCAAGCTGGATATGTATAGTTTTAGAATCATATGAATTCACAATATGCATGTATCAGTTGGACAAGTTGCTCAATGACATAATTTAATACCAATCGAATCTGATACCACGAAAGAAGTTTCACTTATGAATTGATACAAAAAATTCACCTTTTCCGTAATACTTGGAGTATTATAGTGCAAAATTTTTCTTTTCAGTTGTGTACTTGACGTTTAAAACTAGTCAAAATGAATTGAGCACTCGATATGTCTCCATTCATTGATAGCAATAAACATGCATCATTTTGCACTGTAACATTCTAACTAATATGGACTCTCACGACGAGACAGCCGAATTCATATATGCACATTACAGGCTGTGACAATGTATGATCGATAGTTTGTAACGATGGGACGTGATTAGTTACGTATAAGGCGTTAATATAATTGATTGGTCACCAGGTTCACCAAGTCACCGCCCCTCCTCCTTCCCTGTGAATATCATTACCATGGCAACGATACTGATTAGATATTCAATGATAAACACATGACGCATTAATTTCCGTTAATTATGCAAGAATAATACAATTCCATCAGAAAAAGTTTATCACAATTTTATACTATTTGATAGTATACGTTCTCATATCAATAGTGTGAAAATACTCTTCAAAACTCTATATTTCGATCTCAGGGAGAACTATTGAAATGAACTATGACAAATTAAAATTTTCAATCATTACCTCGTTGAAAAAAGGTAGAAACTTTGCCATGGGCATCCCTAGAGACTGTAGTGGGGAGGAGCAGTCGAAGATCTGATTTGGTTTCAGTATGAATCGTTCTTAAAATTGTCTACCTTACGTATATATCTGTTCTAGACTCTACAGATACAATATAATCACAAAGTGGTGCATGCTCAAATGGCGGTACAGCTATCAAACTCGACACTCAATAAGAAATAATTTCTTGAAGATCAGCAGATCTCCGTGAGGAGCTAACGGTGCGAGGTATCGTCGAGCGAATGAAAAAAGCGCAGACTGGATGAAGATAAAGAAAACCGAAGAAGTGAAATAAAATGAGAAGTACAGAAGTGGGAGGTGGGGGTAGGAAGGAAGAGGAGAAAGTTTCGAGGATTTTTATCGCTGGAAAAACTGTTCTTTCTCCTATTTCTCTTGGCTGACTTTTTGTCGGTGTCTCTGTTCGGCCGGCTAAGCTACTATATTCCCTCGTTCTCTCTCGTTCTCTCTCTCTCTCTCTCTCTCTCTCTTTCTCTCTCCCTCTCTCTCTTCGAGCTAGATCCACTTATCGGAGCAAAAGGACTGGGGCTACTGGCTCTCGAGAGGGGCGAATCGTCCTTATACTTTGGCCGTTTCGTTGCAACTTGGCTCTTCTTCCTCCTCTCTTTGCCATGCAGCGCCGAACGACCAATTTCGCGTAAACTCGTTTACCAAAAGGATTCCGATGTCTCGGCGAGATTTGGGCCCATTTTGCCCCGGCGAATGCACTCCCCCAGTACAGATAGCGAGTCGAAGCAGCCTCGCGGGATATCATTGTTTTTGACGTCCCCAGAGCAACCTAGTGCCTTTACCCCTGTGCCTCTACCTCCTCCCCTATCCGATCATCTTTAGTTTCTTCAACAACCCGCGGTTTTTGCCCACCAACCCACTCTGTGCTCTCGAGATTTGATTGGAATTCACTGGCTTTATATACGACTATATGACCTCGCCATACTAT
Source organism: Aphelinus atriplicis (assembly GCA_020882685.1). Lineage (NCBI taxonomy): Eukaryota > Metazoa > Arthropoda > Insecta > Hymenoptera > Aphelinidae > Aphelinus > Aphelinus atriplicis. The sequence goes on from CM037073.1 coordinate 76,111,139, forward strand.
ACGAGCAAAGTTGGATACTTGGGCAAATTTTGTTCTTTTCAATTCGTAACGTGGCTCTTCCCGTAGGAAAGTAATAAAATCTCATCGAGGGTATGGAATGAAAAGTCAGCGTTCCGTATACCATAACAGGTGAATTGCTCCTGGGCTGCTGCTCCCGAGGAACACGATTAAATGCTTCAGAACTTGAATAGAATTTAATCCAATTCACAATACGCACAAAGAACGAGGACAACGAGCAGAGCAATCCTTATTGGGTGGATTTACAAGATTTCTTCAGGCGCCAAACGAGCAGAAGCATTACAGCCCGTGGAGCATCATAAATGCCGGGGGATAAGCGACTAAGCGACGGTAAAGGCCCGCGTGGAATTCGAAATGGTGCATGATCCGCTGCGTGCGCCGGGAGCCATCTCGGTGGAGCGGTGCGCTACCAAGGCAGGCCCGTCGGCGCAAGCTCGGCTGTCTTGATGTACCTTAATATGATCCCAGTCGGTCTCGTGCTCGACTCAATCGATTCGGCCTAATGAATAATGCAAATGTAAGCAATTTGCGATTTCAGGGAGGGCGAGAAGAGGCAGGACGCTCGCCCCGCATAGCCCACACGTTGTGTTGCTTTTATCGAGCGTGAGCCTCCCGCACACCGCGCGGATTCGCAGCTCTCGCTCGCTCGGTCCCGTTCGGATCGTCGTTGCGGATCGGGTCGGGGTACTGGGATTGTTCGCCGGGCGGGCGCGAGCCGGCTTATGTCGTTCTGCAATTATGGCCGATTTCAAATCGACATAATCATCTTAGCCCTTTTCGCGAGCGATTTGTTTCGCAAATAAGCGCCAGATCCGATACGGATGCTCCATGGGCCATCGATTCGATTCGACGTGCGCGCCGAGGCCGATTCAATTTCCTCCCGACCCAGCCAGGGATATAATTGCATAATAAAATATGTCGGAAAGTTTAATGAGATAGAAGGCACAGTTATTACCACTCTGTCGTGGCAAGTTCGCCAGCCGAGTTATAATTACTTACTGATGCCGGGGCTCTTCTTAGTCGCGGATAGTTTTCTTCCAGCGGTACTTTGCAAGAATGAGATTATAATTAATTAGTTTACAAGCAGTTGCGTCTGCGAAGCAATAATTATTTGAAGGTATGCTACTTTGCGTGCAACTTTTTAGGATCACTTACCGATTATACCTTATACTCTTCGTCATTTCATCAACTTCAAGATCAATATTAATGGAGTTAATATGTAAAGGGTTTGAAGCAAATAAACCAATACATGGTGGAATTAATTACAAGCTCAAGACATACCTTCAAAGGGTGCAGGCGATTGAGGAGTACACTAATGCCGTGCGAAAAGTCTAGTCATGAAGCCCATACCAATTAATGCGAACAGTTTGCTGTGTACTTCGTTTTTCAAAGTGGATCATCAGTGTTATATGTGTCTCTAAGTAACGATGGCTATTAGCCAAAGTCGTCCACCGCATGCCAGCACTAATTACTACGGATCGATGATGATTGTTTTGTCCAATGGTCTTTATAAAAATCAATACGATCCCAAAGTCTTAGTCTTCCTTGAAAGACTGTAAAATCTCAATCCAATTAGTTTCAATGATGTATCGATATTCTACGCGTGAACCAACACAAACTGCGGTTTCTCCCGTGTATTTCCCAGGGGTTGTAGGTATATACCCAAATCAGCTAGTCACAGGCTCGAATAACTATAATAAGTCTTGGGTTGATGCACGTAAGTTATCATATGAACGAAGCCGAGCGACCAAACGATACGTCAATAAATATACGAGTGATCGAATTAGAGTTCGATGCAAAATGAGATCCAGCAATTTGGAGGGGATTCGAATCATGACCCAATTGGCCACAACTTCGTCTTAATGGCTGATGTAACATGTGAGAGAGAAATTCTGCAAGGGCTCGACGAGCATCCCATTACAATGGACGACGAGTTGGCAAGCTGTTCGAACTGAGAATGAGCCGTGAAGACCGAACCGTTGTGTCGCCGGTGACGCGGTCAAACGTCGTTCCGTCTCAGCTGGCTGTCATATGGGCTGGCCGCTTGGGGGACTAAAGGGGGGGGGGAGGGGGCAGTCACAAAGCGAGACGGCCATTCCGCTGGTGGAGCACCGCAAATGGGTGAGACGCGAGCCGGTCGATAAGCCGTTTCCTCAGGGGAGAGTTGCATTTCCATGGGTTCCGCAATGAGCTGTGACCCAAGCCGAGTGATTCCGGAATCCATTACCCGACCGAATTAGCAGCCACCCATACCATGGCAGGTGTGTGTCGTCAGAGTTTTTCTCGCGAGCCGCTAAGAGCTATCTGAATGTTTGATCGGATCGGATCAGATCGGATCGAGAGAGAAAGAGAGGGGCGGAGAGAGGGAGGGTGAGAGAGGAGTAATTCGAAATGCGGATTCGATCAGTGCAGTGTATCGGGGGTTACGGGCGGAGTTTATGTTGGCTTGTTGATGGATCGCTATGAGCACACACCGCAGGTGGGAAATTTTAGTTACTGATCCAGTGATGCACTAGTTTTCGAGCGGACATTAATATTGATGATGCTTGTCAAGATTTGCTAATGTCAGCCAAATATTTGCCCCGATCATACCACTACTCAAATAACAGTTGTATATGGAATCTGATTAATATTGACAATGTCTCTGGGCTGTTTGCACTATTCGCCCAATGATTCCTAAAGACTTTCTGATGCTTAAATTTGGTTCATTATACTCGGTTTCGAGGTGACTTCGCCATTTGAAATATTGAATTTATTTTCTGAAACACAAATTGCGTGTGAATTCGCGTGTTGGCAACGTCGAGATGGAAATCTTGGGAATATCTACATAAAGTGCGGGAAGACTCGTAAAGTCTCCAAAAAGCGAGTTTCGAGGAAAAATCTTAATAGAAAACGGGGCAAGATTTTTATAATGCATTAATAATACTGGGAAAAATTATTCAAGAAGCTTTCACTCTAGCTCGGGAGAACTCTCAAACTTCTTACATATTAAAATTAAAAATGCAAGGAACCCCGTCTGCCGTAACAATTTTCGCGCGGAACTCGCTTCAAAGCGAACTCGCAAGCCCGCGCGCCCATAAATATGCAACTGTGCGTACGCGCACGCGCCACTCCGTGATTTTACTTTTTCTCGTGGCCGCCGCCGCGGCCGCCGCTCGCTACACGTAACCAAAGAGCGGCTTGGTGTTCTGTAATTTCGTTCGAGGCTCATGAAAGAAGCGAGAAGAAAAAACGAAGGGGCACGACGCGGGGGAGGCAGCGATCAAATCGAGCTTTGCCCACATCAATTTCAAGCGCGAATTCCTCAAAGCCACGGAGCCGCCGACGCCGCTTCCCCCCCCCCCCCACCGTGTGGAGCGTAGATTTTTCGCTCAGATGGCGAGCGTAGATCAAGCGGCGGGCCGCACTTTGTCGGGCGCGAGCTCGTATCGACGTTTACGAGCCAGGAGCTGCAATCGAAACTCGACTCGGCCCTGCCGTGCGCTCGCTGCTGCCGGACGATTTCACGCATCAGCAAGAACCTCGGAAAGATCAGATTTTTTTGAAATCCCACGGCTTCCCCAGTATACGACCGATGATACAACCGTCAAACGAAACCCAGTGGATGTACGGCGACGCACAGCTACCGTTAAGCTTTCATCCTCTCGCTGGTAATCAATTGGAGAGATATAGAAGATACGAGAGCGGAATCGGTGTTCATATAGTTGAACGTAACTTTGATCGAAAACATTTCCACTGATCCAGTTTACTGATCCTGCCACTGAACTATATATAGCTCGTCGACAATCCAAGATTGGATTGAACTTTATATGCTTGACACTGAGATAATCAATGTGGTTTGACCAACGGCTTGGATAAAATAATATTAATTATCTTTGTTCCATTGCTCCAACAGACATTGCGTCTTTCCGACAAAGCGGCATTCAAATTGATAGGAGCAGGGGCTTATTCAACTTGGCGTACAGATATTGACTTGTGGCCCTGTGTACCCATTGGCACGTGCAGACACAGTATCGCCAATCGTCGCTCGTCAGAAAGTTAGCTCGTGAACGTTAGGCGTGTGTCGACATGGGACACATGTTTGTCGACAGCGAGAGGATCAAGAGAGTGAGCTTTTGTGTGTATACAAAAATAGTTTCGGTGAGCATGAGCTCGAGATCACCCGCCTCGTGGGCAGTCCCTAGCTACCCGCTCTGGCATTATCCAACCGGGTCGTTCGTTGTTACAGAAACTTTTTTCTCGATGTACGCGCACGTGCCAATCATAACTGCCAACAATATCGTCAGTGCTTACTCGAAATGGTATATTTCAATGAGAAATCGCATGATGAAATCGTATGACATATACTATTTAACCAATAAACAAAGAACCAACAGAAAAAAACATGAAACATGATGAGGAGATGAGAAAAGAATCACTATTATCACCATGGACGAACCACCGATTGGGTGAAATAACATTGCGGATTTAAATCATGCGTATAGTGCTGAATATTTTGAGTTTGAATAGAATAAAAATATAAATGTATTACTCATTTAATAAATAATTATATTATTGAGCTTGAGCCATATAATTGATTATAGGCTGCGGGAGAAGAATTCAATACTCCCTAGGTTGAATTTTTTTTTGTCACAATTCTGTTTCCTATTCAAATGTATGGGTCATCAAGTTCGATAATTTGATTATATAATGAAACTTGAATCAGGGTAGAAAAATAATTCCAATATATATACATAGACGATTCCCTGTTACCCGTTGTTATAATGAAACAGTTGATGTTAAAGAAGATTTTAAATATCCTGAAAGTAAGTAATCACTAAGCAATTACGGAGAGTTTTCCGAGCTATTGAACAGTGGTCGGTTTTTCTCCGCATGACTCTCAATCCTGGTGGCTCCACTTCCAGTATTATTTCATTCACTTCGGGGTACATTTTTAGAATTTTTATCAATCCTTCATATAATCACGTGAAGGACCGTTCGATCCTTGGAAATGAAACACAACTGATTGACGTTAAAAAAAGCAACCGATTCGGTCGAGAGCATAATTTATATCGAAGAATAGCCGCAGGTTAATTTGAGTGTCTCGGTGATGACGCCGGTTCTCGCAATATTTTGTGAATAATCACCGGAGTAAGTGCATTAGTGCCGGGTATTAGAAAGGCTCTCTCGGCAGAAACCCGAGTTGTCTGAGCGTCCGAGGACTTTTACTACTACTGCTACTTCTACTTTGGCCAACTCCCGAGCTCGCGCGTCCGTTTGAAGAGATCAACCGGACGGCGCAAGTTGCGCGAAAGCCCCGTGACCGTTAAGGCTTGAGCCTTATACGAGCAAAAGCTCTCATGGAGGATTTCGCTCCGTCCGCCGTTCGATTTTATCGCGAACCTTTCCGGACTCGTGTCCTCCCTGTTGCTTCACTGCACACACACGATTCTCCTCCTGTTCCTCCCACCTTCCCACCTCCGGTCAGTGAACGGCAAATCGAATTAGAAGCGATCCGATCGAGGTGAGGTGAGGGGGGCCGGAGCGGTAGAGGACACATACCCACTTGATTTCGCTAGTTTTTGTACTTACATCAATCTTCACGCCATCCATGGGGTAGACTTGTTTCTTCGCGTGCTTTCCCAGGAAGCTGTAGATGTGATCGTTGTCTTTGTACCAGCTCACGGAGTACAGCTTGTCTTGTCCCAGTTCATACCTGAAATAATGTATAGTGACTTCAATTGGGTGTGAAGGTTTGTTGTTGATTTGTATTCGAATGGGACTTGGTAAATATAGACATTTAATAATAACTCAATGATAATGAGCTGGGGAACTAAAATAAGAATCGTGTTTGGTAACCACAAACTTATGTCTCTAAGACCTTTTTATTTTTTCAAGAAAATATCGTATTTTGCGAAAGATTTTTCTAGACCCAGTATTAACATTGATACTCCAGTAAATATGTTAAAAAAATACTCTGCACCAATTCTAATTTGTTGAAAAAAGTTACATAACGTATGAAAGAAAGTTGAAAATTGGAGTTATGATATGATAAGAATTATCTGCGTCGACGTACTATTAAACCGAGTCACTATACACAGAGGATACCACCGAACAATACCCATTTTTGATCAACTTTTACCAGGCACCTTCGTTCAGTCATTTTGACATATCTACCGTAGCTATAGCTATAGCTATAGATATAGTGTATATATTTTTCATGTCATGCGGTTTACGCTATGTCAGTGGTTATATTGCTGCATATGCTTGTGATATTAAAATCATCTGTTTTCTGAACAGCTAAAGTGAGACATCGGGTTTGTTGGGGAGTTTATTAAATTTGGCTTGTATAGATGACGAGATTTTTGTATTCACAGATTTGAGTAAACTGTAAAACAAATTTTTAAATGACTCGATGAAACTAATCCTAATATCTATACGTTTGAATTTCCCACACCAGAAAGACAAGTCAGATACCTAAGAGGGGTACAATTTTACAAGGAGCCTGGTGAAAATTGATCTGCAGGAATAGGCATTGTATGGTGTTCCCTCTGTACGTTCACAGTGACGTGGATCGATGGAACAATATCCCTGGTAATTTTTGTCGCACCCTAACCTAAATTTTCAACTATTATTTTCTAAAATTTTCTTTCATAATCAATCTTTTTTTTTCGAGAGAAAATTTGAGTGATGTTGCTTTATGGAATCTTTCAAAATTACCTAACTTAAGAGTATTAGAGTATTACACTTCGTAAATAGAGACGACATATGAAGAAAACGTGATCTGCTAGAATGACTATTGAAATCGAACATGTACACTGTTGTCAGTGTCTGTATAATTCAATTAAAATAATCAGTAGCATTTCTTACTGTTTTAGAAAATTCTAGTGTTATAATAATAACAAGTATTTTAATTAAATTTATCGCGATTTTGAAATTTGTAACGAATTACGTAAGATAGGATACACGATATTCAACACACTTAATCATCCTCGGAGATCATACGACAAGGCTGTTTTTTTCCATGGAATGTTCTTGTTTCTAGTTAAATTAGCTTTCACGTGAGGAAAGGTTTCCGTAAGATTTGTAAAATCCTATTATAAGGGACGAATGAAGAGGACGAGAGAGACAAACCGGAGAAGGACACGCAATTGCTCGTATCGCGTGTCCAGTTTTATTTCATCATCGCAGCTAGCTTATCTCTGATCGATCCCAAGTTTTCATACGAGTAATCAACGCATGTTATTCAACACGGCATGAGAAATCGTCGACAAAAACAAATACCTCTTGAAAATACAATTTCAGAAGCACTACAGAGAAAAGAAAAATTACCGACTAAAAATTAGTGGTATAAAACAGAAAACAAACAGGAGAAATGAGTTGTGTACCATCATAAATAATTACAAAAGTTCGTACGCTTTCCCTATCTCCATAAAAAACTAAATATAAAATATCAGTTAACTTTTTTTTGTTGTTAATACTTTGAGTCGCAAAATCAAAATATTCTAATCTAATGTATATCGTAAGTTGAATGGAATTGTAATTGATAAAATAAATGATTTTACCGTATTGCAATTTTTATCAAAATTGAATTGAAGACACATGTATAAAAGCAAACAGAAAATACCATACAATACTCGCTCATAACAAGAATTGCGTGTACCATTCGTACGAATATAACTCTATCAATAAGTATTACCTCACGTAACAAAATTCTCATAGAAAAAAAAGGTCGATGAGAACAGCCAATAAAAGAATTTCGAAGAAATATTTCATTTTTGCAAATCCATGACGCATGCCCGGAACAAAAGTATATTCATCATGGAAATGCTAAAGAAAGAGAGAGTAAGAGAGAGAGAGAGAGAGAGAGAGAGAGAGAGAGAGAGAGAGAGAGAGAGCAGCGGTAACACTTAGCGAAATCGAATTTCAAGCTAAACGCAGAGGCGAGGCAGTGATGACGGTGGTGGTGGTGGTGGTGGTGGTGGCGTCGCGTGACAATTTCACACGCGGCGCACGTTGCGAGGTAAATCGAGCCACACTGAGAGGGCTGCTAGTATCATAAGCCTAGAGCAAAGTGTTGCTTATTATTTGGCATCGGCAGCCGACGGCGAGCCGGCGCGACAATGAAACCCGATATGCGCCCTTCGCGCGTCCTCTTCAGCCACCAGCCCCGACGATCTCGCGGCTCTATCCTTTGTCGATCGGTAATCGAATCATGTCGTCGTTACATCATGCCCGTCTGCAGCCCCTATCGCCTTACGCGCCAATCTGATCTGCCGCCGCGCGCGCCGCGCCGCTGTGCCTCCGCCGACGGCGGGCAAACGACGTCGTGGCAGTTTCCCTTCAACCGATGTTTATAACCCGAATTCGCTGGCGAGCTCCTTTTCGAAACGGTATTCTTGGGGGTTCCAAGGTGCTCGGCGTCCCCGCCTCCCCCCCTCGATTTTCGATGTTCCCCCAGAGCGATCCAACTGGGTGCGTGAGTGTTTTATCTCGTACATTTCTTATCTTGTAGTTTAGAGGCCGCCGTGGGATTTGGCAATTTTGATGATCGATCCTTACACTTTTTACATTTCCCCTGGGTTATCAAATCACGCATTGATATACATTTAGATATGGATAAACGACACGTTTTACGACTGCACAAACGCGCACGGGGATGGAAGTCGAAGATAACTGAAATACACGAGGGGAAAATTAACGTTCTCTTTCTTTCCACATCCTGGTAATGTATCGAGTCTGTAAACATAATTCGGAAAGAAGGATAATTGAATGATTTAATGCAGAAGATGTGAATAGAAATTGACCCGATTAGATTTATCTGAATTTCTTTGAGCTTACTTAACATTCAATCACACGTATACATTACTCTTTATTCTACTATTCATACCAGATTTAACGAACTTGCGCTAGTCATTACATCCACCTTGGTGAAATAAGATTTTGGATAATTCGCGGGAAATGAGGTTAAGATAAGTTTTGGCTAGTCTCCAAATGAAATCAATACGATTAGAAGAGGAAATCCAATCAAATACAGCGTATAGCGCGAGCCTGCATTCAATCACGTCGCAAATCCCGACACGCAATAATCGAATGCACCTTTTGAGAATTGGGAAAAGCTGAAATATGAGAGACTGGCCGTGACTGCTTGTCGCTGCCCTGACTCGTTTAGCATTAGCTGATTGGCCATTTCACCGGTCATGCAAGTTCGCGGTGCCTCTGGAGCGGATCCCGATTAGCAGCAGGGTTGGGAGCTCTCGAGTCCAGCCGCGCTCGCCATCGGTGGCATTCCTGCTTGGGTATCGCGCGGAGCTAACCCTCAAGAGTTTGACTTCATTCCAGCTCGGGGGTGAAGAGGGATAGGGAGAAGCAGAACAGCAGCCCGGACCACTCGAAGAAGGCGCCGACGAGCCTGAAGTCACCAACTACTCTGACAGCGAATTCAGCAAAGAGCAATTGGCATGAAGTTTGGTATGGACGCGCTCTCGGTATGCAGCGGTCGCGTTCGAATATTCGGATGAAGAGTAATCCCACAAGATTTCACCGGGTGCGGAATCGAAATTTATCGATTCCCGCGGAGATTCGCGATGGGTAGATTGTTGTGCGAAGTATAATATGTTCGGAGTGATTATCCTTCCTGGACGCTGACGCGGTTTGAAATTAATTTCTCGCTTCTGTGATCAACTTTGATGATATTGAAATTCAGTTCGGAAAATGTTAACTGCACAGTTCGATTAATTATTGGTGCGTGAAAAATTAACAGGTCACAAGCGCGATGAGTCACAAATAATAGCCCGTGATCGCACATTTATGTGAAAGCGAATACGAGTGTGAAATTTGAGATATTGCACCTGAGATTATTGTTCATTTTCGCTAAAGTGCATGCAAGATTAAATAAATTTTATTGGATGCATGAATTTTGGGAAAAATAGGTGCACGTATAAAAAATAATGAGGACGATTCCAATGAAGAGTCGACGAAATTGTCGAAATTACATCAAATTCTTCGAGATAGATTTTAGAAATTTTAATTAGATTTTATACTATTGAAAATATAAAACGAAGGAATGAATGTAGCTCCCAAGTGGTGGATTTAAATGGTCTCTTAACTGGTTGAAAAAAATACTATGGAAATGGAAAGAAACTCCGAAGCGAAGAAGCAATTAGCATCTCATTAATATTATTTCCCCCGATATTAATAATATTCCATGTGATGTTTGCTGCACAGCTCCATTCGCAACAGAAAAAAATGCTCAAGAACAAGTTCAGTGAATTCGAATGTACGGCTACTTGAACCCGCGAAATAAACCTTAGCTGTGTATCGAACCGCACAGAACAAGAGTTTGCTCACATAGATATAAGCTCATGTTAGCAGCTCTGGGGGGGAAAAAGCAACTGCACAAACCGAGAGGGAGAGTGAGAAAAAAAGATGAAGTACCTCGTTAGCAAAACTTGCGGCAGTTTCAAAATCTACAATACACCGACTAATTAATTTGTGAAATGCTTAATGGCTTGGATCGGTCGATTTTAATCGGTAAGCAGCTTATGAGTTTCCACCAGATTTGGTTTCTCCTCCTCGTTTCGACCTTCGTTAGTTTGAGTATTTTTGAAACTCGATAATTTCGGTAGCACAGATATGTGAATCGATATTTTTTTCCTCAATTAGATGCTCACTGCAGGCTAATAGGAAAATTCAATCTTTCTTTTTTGCAACTGGGGGAGAAAATTACTTTTAGTCATTGTAGAAGTGAAATAAACTTTGTTGGTCTTGTTTTGCGAGATTACCGAATTAACCACCCTAAAATGTAGAGTTCAACTCCACCATTAGAAAAAAAGACCAAAAAACGTGTTTCATCATACCTGATATGATGAAATATTATGTTTGTTCCTCCGGCATGACCAGTTGCATTTTACACCCTTGGTATGAAATTAGCTATTTATAAGGTGCTGCCCTAATTTTTCCCCAAGTGTTCAATACTTTTAATGGTCTATTCTGGACTGGCTTGATTCGAATTGATTGTTTCGAATCGAATCGAATCGATTGTTTCGAATATATGCAGAATACTCCCTCTTGCAGAATAACCTCTGCCCGCGATAGAGAGCCGTGGGTTCCGTATCATAGCAATTCAAAGATAGGGCAGGAGACGAATGTCACTCGAGAGGAGTCACGGGAATATCAGATTTTCTCATTCTTTTCGCGCTGATCCCTTTCTCGTTGGGCGGATATCGAGTTAGATCTTGTCTGCCGCACCTCGGCTCTTCTCTCGACTCTCATTCGGAGCTCATTTTCGCGCCTATTATTCCCGGGAGAGCGGCCCGATGGGATCGAACGAGAGAATTGCCACAAAGTAATAGAAACCGAGAGAAGAAGAGAGGGAGAACGAGATGTGTAACAGCGACAAGGGAATGAAAATTTCCAATGGATGAAATAACAATTATGCCTCGAGTCGATTTAGCTCGTGTACACGATTGGCTTTCTTTATAGGTAGTTGGGTTCGATACAGATAGCTGTCTTGGTAAAATCCCGAGCGTTATGCTGTACCTGCAATCTCCAAATTACAAATGCCCTCATTTCCGATGCACTCGAGAAAGCATCGCGATAGGACGCTTAAACAAGAACCGACACATTATATTTCAGCCTGCTTGCAGCGCGCGACAATTTTATCAATACCCGCGCACACACGAGCCACGATTTTACCCTGCTTGCAACTCGCTTTTTGACTTGTACACACGAAGGGTGCACGGGATGTTTGGGGTAAGTGAGCGAGCTGTCGGGTACATTAGGAGCGACGCATTTGGAGGGACGCAAAAATCCAACGACACGGTGGGCAAAGCTTCTGTCACGGAGCCCCGCATGCAGTCGCACAGGCGCACGCGTGGAGCGAGGCGGCGAATTCGAGCAGATGTCAGTGGCGATAATACAGTCGCGGCAACGAGCGCGCCAAAGCTGTCTCGGCTCTTGTCACAATCCGTCGCGCCAAAGCTGCGGCTGCCGTGGGGGAGAGCGCGGCGCAAAACACGAGGCGAGGACCGGGGCAGGCCCGCGCGCACCCAGGGGCTGCATTCGGCGCTGGCAGCCGGAAAAGGCACTGCCGCAGTGGCTGCACAATTTGGAGCGAGCCGGGCTGCTCTGCGCCCTGGGATTGATTTGCATCCTCTGGCTCATTTGTCGGGGCCGCGTCCTCCGGGAATCGCCTCTCGCTCCGAAATCCACCGCCTCCACCCGCCACCCTCCCCAGCTCTCCCCATCTCGCACTTTTCTGATTACCGCAGCGCGCGCCGTTGGCTTGATCTACAAGTTTCCCGCTCGCTCCAACTGTGCCGCATTCTTTTCTGCCTCCCAGCAAACTCTTTATGCTGTCGCAACGTTCCGCCGGTCCCTCATCCTTCCTTGTCCGAGATCTAATTGTCGATGAAGTTGGCCGAGGATATCTTTTATCCGCGTCGTTTTCCGAGATTATCGCATCAAAAGCAAAATTGCGATTCTACTCGACGAGTGACCCACCTCGGATCTCAAGGAAGAAATTTTATTTCTGGTGACCTCGATGTACGAATAAAAGAATTGAGATTGATTGAGTTCGTTTATGATAGTGAAAACTCATTAAATGACATTTTAGGGTAGAATGAAGCTTATATATCCATGACATGTTGTTTCGAAATTCATTCATAATGACAAAGTTTATACATCTAATTAAAAATCGCACTGTAGAAAAATTAAAATCACTTTTTGGTCTATACGAGCTTGTAGTTTTTCACTTGACGTATTTTACCGTATCGTCGTTTCTATTAATTTCAGTTTTTCATATCTTAATCCAAGTGCAGATACATTCTATATTATTCTCAAAGGTCTTCATTCTACGAAATCACCTTTCAAAAAAGGATATTCACATAATCTGATATATGTTTATCTGAAATATTATGGTTTTATCCGAGCTAAAGTATTATGTGAAATTTTGACTTATTTTCACACATTCGTGATTCTGTAATGGGCGGTTTTGCCGGATGATTGTTCGAAATAGGACATTGATTCAAAAAATTAGATATGATTCTTCGTTTGGGACTCATCAAATTCCCTGTAACTGATGGAATTCACTGTATGAAAACGACTACATCAATGGTGTCGAAAGTCCCGTATTCTCCAGAGAATAGGTAGCTAGTGTCAAACACTGGTCGTCAATTGATCCATACGAGGCCTTTTCTTCGCGTGATTTGTACGACACGTGTCGAAGCGGTGGCACTTATACGGGATAAGGGTCTGGATTTTATCGAAGAAGCCGTCGCGTCGAGCTAAAGCGCTTCCTCCGTATCAGACTACACGCGCTCAACTTTGGCTTTTGAGGGGCTGCGCCTCGGCTCTGTGCTCTATGGCTCATCGCGATATTGTTCGCTTGCAAGCAAGATTAACGCGACATATAATGCGCTCGTGACATTCAAACTATTCGCGGCTCGATCGACGACCGAATTAACCCAGATTCTTCGAATTAGTTTTCGAGGGCCACACTCCAACGGAGTGTTTGTACTTTAACTCAATTAGCTCACGTGAGAGGCCTCTCTAATCGCTAATTAATTCGAAAATCCGCATTATACGCGCTCATGAGCAAGGGTATGTTGTCCCACAATCAGCTTATATGTAATATGAGTTAAGTATTTGATTATTCAAAAAGTGAGAGAACTGAGTAATGTGATTATTACCCGTACGGATATAGCCCAGCTTTATCCCTTCAAGCTATCATGGCAAGATGTCCCAGCTTAGTCTTTCGACAGGAAAAACTCGTCAAATATCTATTCAATTTATGCGAGGTTGAAAAAACACAATCATACTTTCTAAATTCCTTAGAATGAAATTTTTTTGTAAGATAGTGGCCAATATGTCATTGATGTTCTACAGTGAATATTCACTGTCAATTTTAGTGAAATATTACAGCGAATTACCCTGTAATTGCACCGTATTACTGTAAATTACTGTGTAATTGTACTGTATTACAGTGATTCAGACTAATCTAATCGGGACTTAGAATAGGAAAACCCTGCAAAATTTTGATAATCTTCAAATACATATCAGGTTTTGATCCTTGATATTATATATAGTGTTAGTCAAATCTACATGAAATCGAAGATCCTTCAGGACCCAGAAGTGGTTTCTTCTAAAAGTGAGGATATGAAACTTTCCCGGACACTGCACCAGATCTATTTCGCCTCCGATCCGTGCATCTATTCTGTGCCGGCTAGTTCGATAGGATTGCTCCTTAACTGCGAGTACACATGCAGTCGGCTCTGTAACATGCAGCACGCACCATTGCCTGGACGCGCAAAAGGAAATACTGTTCCACTGCGGGCAAATGAATTTGCAGGGAATACAAGCCATGGTCTCCGGCATTCACGGAAAAAGCAGGAGGGCAAGAAGCCCCCCGCCCGCCCTCCTTTGCCCTCGCGGCGGCACACTTGAAGCTTCTTCTGGTTTTCCCGCGCGCCTCCTTGCGCACGTCCAGCCATGAGACACGTATAATAAAAACGATCGCGCACGCGAAAGACGAGGAAGAGGAAGAAGGAAGAGTCAGCAGAAGCAGCAGTCAGCAGGAAGACTCGGCACGGGCTGTTTTAATCATTTTATTTTCGTCGCTGCGTCTGAAGTTCCACGGGAAGAGCACGGCCGAGATGAGAGACGAGGCTGGCGCAGAATAGATAGAAATCTCCGCGCGCCGGGATATTACTGCGGAGTCGGCAGCAAGGATATAGTCCCGGCTCAACGACAATAAGCGACGGCTTAGACGCGATCGCGAGACTCGAGACTCTCGAGGTGCCAGATCGATTATTGGATAAGCGCCGAGAGCCATGTACTTCTTTAATTTTTGATTGCCGCAACTTGGGGGTGAAAGTCGAGTCAGAGAAGCAGAGAGGCAGAGAGAAGAGAGAGAGAGAGAGAAAGGGAGGGGGGAGGTCTGATGGATCTGTTATCTTGATTGCGCCACGAGCACTCATTGCCCACTGTGTAAGTGGACTGTACCGCGCGCACCTCGGCATTTGGTAACAACCCAACAATCTTTCGGATACTCTCGTATACTCACCGCGAGAGTGACTTTTCTTATCTGCAATTGACTTCCCTCTTGCTCTCGGCTGATTCAGATCTGCACGATGAAACTTGAAATATTCTTGAGGCCAAAAGGGTCGATGATAATTGTTCTGAAGTGTTGTGAGCCTGCGGCCTAACTGTTGTTTATAATTCATAATGTTTCATTGTGTGGAAAAAAAAACTTCGGAAAATACTCTTACAGTGTAGAGTCTCACTGAGCGAATAATTTTTGCGGGTAATATGTTCCGATATACGATACGATTTTCACAACAATCGAAGCATCGCAGCTGTATTATTTCTATAGCTGGTTAGATTAATTTTCGGTTAAACAATATGATGTTTTATGCATGTTAATAACTCATGATTAACGTGTTCATTAGACTTTTTGGGGGAAAAATTGATGAATGTTACATGGAAAAGTGATAAAGCCATTTCAATATTATTCTATGTAAAGAATTATTTGGCAATATTGTCGATATTCAATATTATATAAATTAATAGTATCTCTGGAAAATAATATGTCTAATATGTACCGGCAGTTTATACTGTAAACATAAAATATTAAATAACATGGGTAATAAATTTATATATATGCTCACGGTACTGTGTGACGGTATATTTCAATTAGTGTTATTTTTTCATCGAATGCCGTGATGCATATCGGACACCAACTTCAGTCAGAATATATTTGTATATTTGATTAGTCTTGAGAAGAATTTATTTGTGTTTGATTATTGTAATCGGGTGTAATAAAGGAAAACACAGTTAATGATCGCACGAGTGATAGTAACATGTTCCAAAATGGAGTTGAAACAAGCAAGGATGTGGCGATGTGCAATTCGTGAGATTAATGATTCCGACATTTAACTATCATTTAGTTGCATCCCATTATTCCACCTTATACGCGCGCAGCCCAGATCTCGCGCACTATGGGCTGCAGTAGAATGCATAACAGGAGCAGCTCTCGCAAAGTTTGGCGCATGACGCGAAAATAGGCGAAATCCGACTGGAATCCGTGGATGCAGTTCTGAATGTGAAATCGAGCGGGGAAGCTCGGTGGAGCTTGAACGGCGGTGGGCCGCTAGTGGGGCGCGCGGTAAACAAATTTGGCGGGGCGTGTGCGAGCTTAATGCGATTTTTTCACGTGTCGCTTCGGTCGCGCACTCGGTGCTTAATGAAACCCTGCTAAATTCGCGGGTGTGCGCCTCGGAAAAGAGAGCGAGCGCTAGCCCACCAGCCGGACCGTCATAAAGTTCGGGATTTAATGAAACGCGCGAGCGCGAGCCTGATATTAAACTTTACTGAAAAAGAAATTTCAGCCGGCAATGTCATTACGCGACTAACGAACTGAGTTCCTTCTTGCTGCCAGGCCCCGGCGCCGAGCATTGGCGCAAGACGTAAATAACGAAGAGGCGAAAGAAAATGAGCTTCATTAAACCATGACTTGACCTTCTAACTTTCTTCTCAGGGACGTTAAATCAAATTCGTAGATTCTTGGGGGTCCTCGGCGCTCATAAAGTGCTGTTCAGCCTCGCAACGCCGGCTTGGATTAACAGGATTGTCATCCAATTTCTTACTCTCGCTTGTCCTCGTTAGTATGTATTATCGTAGACTACGTCATTATGAACCTATTTGCAAAACGTGTAATAACTGCGATGCTCCATCACCCAAGCTCTCACGCTCATGCATTATATGAGTATCTGCTCGATTAAAATCAAGATTTTATTTTGTTTGATCAGGAACTTTTTCAACAACCTGACTGGAAAAAAATAATCATCGATTGGTCAGTCGTTTTGTATTTATTTGAACAAAACAGACGTGGATTATTCTGTAGACACATTAGTTATGAGATAATTCGTAAAGAGGTAGAACTTTCGAGCTGTTAATTCGAAGGCGGATAAAGAGGCTCAATTGTTGAGTCTGGTCCAAAATAAGTTTACTGTTTTATATCAACTTCCCACCGCTTTTTCGAATTCGGTATGGATCTGAAAATGATCCTCGTTAGTTCGATTCCACGCAGACAACAAGCTGATTCAAATGATTCTTTAAAGAATATTTACAAAACAGTCGATGAATTATAAAGACCGTAACATTATTAACTAACAAAAATTCAATATCATCATTTCCTCTCTTTGAATAGACAAAATGTAACTCAACCATAGCATTATTATATACAAGTGACATCTATCATTCGCAACATTCGAAACAATTGCATCGAGCTATCAACTGTTGTTTTATTCACGCGCCATAATACGAGCGCAACATGATATCCTCTCCGGATATCCCCTAGCCAGTAAACTCGCCAGCAACTCCAAGAAAACATGCTCACGCAGGGGACGTAAGAAAAGCCCAAAGTTCAAGAGCCGGCAAAAAGTAGAAAGAGAGAGAGAGAGAGAGAGAGAGAGAGAGAGAGAGAGTAGTTTGAAAAACAGCAGAAAAGGGAATGTTCGCATCCTACTTTCCAAAGTTTCGCCCTTTAGCGCTATTTTTGCAGTGAGATTCGTAATTAGATCCGAGTTGGGAGTGAGAGGGAGGGCACCGCTTAATTACACTAAAAGTCCTCGTGGATGGGAGGTCGCGCGCGCGGGCGCCGGCAGCGCCATCGGCATTTTATCAAAGACACGCCACCGCTGACGCTGCTTGTGTTTCCGCTGCTTGCGCGCTGCTTCCTATCTATACGATCCGCGTGGCGCTATAAGTGCGTACACAAACGGTCGGATGCTCGAGAGCGCGGCTCCACGCACCAGATAAAGCTCAAGAGAGACTGAGCAAAGGGAGCCATCACGGAGATACAGCGCGAGGAGCGACACGTGCAAAGGGCCACCCACTTTCCTTGCGCCTTGATTAACCACCGCTAGCAGCACCAAGAGCTGTCGTATAATTTTGCTCGATCGCTCGGCAGTTCCCACGAAATTGTTGTTTACACAATTTCTGATGGGGATGTATTCTCTAACGAGGATCAGTGGGACGATGTCAGTGAAAGTCAGCTGTCTGTGTCGCAGAACAAAAAATTTTGAAAGTTTCCATCGCGAGTGATTCCATTGAAACCTGTGAAATGTCGTGGACTCGTTGGGAATTATGGTCTAAATTGATATGGTAAAAATTGATTATTCAATTTTTGTCGTTCGAGACTTTGATTAAAGCTTTTAGCCTGTTCTAAGAGATCCCGAGGGCAAAAGCGTCATTTTACGATGTACTCGTGTGAGTATACCTCGGCGAAATTGTGTAGAAACACTCCGAGAAATATGTTACAGGTATAATTGGAAGTTTGAATTTCATTTTGGTTTTGCAAGCCTCGTTACGTAATTTTAAATTATTTGAAAATACTCCCCTACTCAACAGTGGAAAAATTTCTGATTGAATTTTTGCTTTCTCAAGAAGCTTTGTAATGGGGCAAAAATCGATCCACCGAATCAGACCTCGGGACCTCGATTTTCGTAATCTACAGGTCGAAAAACATAGAAATCCAAAAGAGTGTGTGTGTCCCGTTTTTTTCGTCCACGATAACTTTCGAAGGAATGGTCCTATCTTGCTGAAATTTTGTTGTGGTAAGATCTAGCCTGAGTTGAATTTTCAGCTAAATCCGTTGTTTATTTCTCTAGCAACCGTTTCTAACGTGTCTTCTCACCAATCCTCATAAGTGCTCATTGGGGCTATGAGAGTCAATGAGAATCAATGAGAATCAATGAGAATCGATGAGAATTGATGAGATATTTCCCATAGCAACCACTGTTGATATCCTTGGCAACCGTTTGTTTACATCCCTAACAACCGCTGCTTCGGAAGCCGGAAAATCGGTTTTGAGTCACACTCGATGGCCATGGATACTGAATTGTTATATTTGGTCCATAACAACCAATGTTTACCTCCCTAACAACCGTTACGAAGGTTGAGGTTCAATTGCAATACTTAGAGAAAGCATAAATATTTAGTAGTTTTTCAACTATTTTGAATCAGGAGAACATAACTTGTTCAAGCATGATCCATCTTTGTTGAGAAATCATTCTGATCGACGATGATGCCTGTGATGGATTCTTTCATAGTGTTGACATTCAAACTCTGTGTATGCGATAAGCCGCGAACGAGTGGAGTATTCATTCCGCTCGCTACTAATGAGATGCAGATGTAATCTTATGAATATTTTAATTAACGTTTTACTCAATGCGAAGGGAACGTTTGCCAAGAACTCGTTGTGTCAAAGGATTCCAAGCTCTATGGTTGGGCATCAAGAATTTCCTCATCGTTTCATGCGTCTTTGAGCAGTACGACGAGATTATCATCAAAAATAACCCAGTGAAGTCTGTAACGTGAATATTTCAAAGGAAATTCAAGGAGCTTTGCAGAGATTTCGAGTACGTTTATTTTTAACATCGCTAGAATATTTCGGCGCTCTAGTATTTTTGATCGATATTTGATGCGGGGAAAAAATATTCCACGCACGCAGGAAAGTTAGAAAGAAAAGAACAAGATCCCAGGTGAATAACATCAAAGTATCGAACAAGTCAACATTCAACCGTAAAGCGAAGGGCTGACTCGGCATTATGTTCACCTCAATGGTGACAACCCCTAGTTCTCCCGTATATATTTATAATCCCCGACTTTGCAAGCGCAAAGCGAGCGCCTACTTCAGCGAGTTGCGTATCGGGAATATTTTTGATACCAAGCGTAAAGTTGTGTTGGGGATACCACGAAGTAAACCTGACTCGACTCACGCACATGATGAATCGAACATTCAAAAATAATTGGAAGCCTCCGGCTATTGCCGAGTTGCTGTAGCGTTTGGAACCAAATCGCGCAACTCCGCACGCAACTCATGTTCGTACAACAGGCTTGTATATCAGATTCTATATATATATATATATATATATATATACACACTCAATACTATACTCTCGTTCTCTCTCTCTCTCTCTCTCTGAGATGAAGAAAGATAGAAACTGAAGAGCCGAGCTGAATGTCAGAGAGACGCTTCTCGCCCCTTGGAACTGCCAGTAGTGACAGCCGGGTAACTTAATATACTCGCGCACTTTCCAATAAACTATTGGGTTACCCGTGGTTTATTTAAATTTTAATGGTTAGCGATGCAAAGAGATACGCGATCGCGCTTACTTCTCTTCTTTTTCCACCTCTTTTAAAGCGCTCAAGACAGAACTCAGGGAAGTTTATATCGCAGGTACGCTGAGATAACGGAGATCCTTGCTCTTTGAGCTTCCAGACTCTGCACATTCTGCAACGGAGAAGATAGAAATTGGATCTAACAAAATCACTACAAGATTAACGTCTCGCCGAGCCCGCCTGTTACTACTTAAACTTTCCTCAACTTTTGCCACAGATCAGAAGCAAGGACAAAGTCTTGGGAGATTTCTTCGCGCTACTTACCCACTACTATCGCTGGCTTTGGCTCGAGCCAACGAATAGACATGAATTATCCGTGATCTACTATCTGACACTGAATATATTAGAGCAATGCCAATCAGTCTTTAGCTGATCCATGTTTTTGTGTATGGTGCGATTTAGTGGATTGTTTGCTCACTCTAACAGGGAAACGGACATTGTATATTCGAGACTATTATGGACTCTAGCACTAGCCAAAATGAATCAATGAATTAATGAATTGATTTATGCATCAGTGAATTAATGGATTGATT
Source organism: Aphelinus atriplicis (assembly GCA_020882685.1). Lineage (NCBI taxonomy): Eukaryota > Metazoa > Arthropoda > Insecta > Hymenoptera > Aphelinidae > Aphelinus > Aphelinus atriplicis. The sequence goes on from CM037073.1 coordinate 76,131,853, forward strand.
AGTGCATCAATGAATTAATTAATTTGAGTAAAGTGCTCTACATTTTCTCCGAGAAAAATTAAAAATTGCGCGAGCTCAATGCTGTTAGAAATAGTGGAATATCAACTTATTCGATTTCATTGAATTATCCTGGTGTAAATTTTGGAATCAGAAGAAAAATTGATCAATCAGAAGAACGATAAATTAATCAAATAGATATCAGAAAAAAGTACTTCAATCGAATTTAAGCACAAATGATCTCCCTAGTATAGAACACTGTGTTTTGAAGAGACTTCGCGAAACAGGCCTCAACCGCGCCTGATTAATCAATAGGAATTTTCACAAATATGAATGCATCGAGAGAATTGATATCTTAATTCTTAGATGTCAGACAAATCCTCGATAAGTTTTTGTAAAATTGGGGCTTTCCAAGTTCGCTTTCCTCTTCAGTTTACACTGTTTAATTGAAAATGGGAATTTCGTGTGAAAAACGATATGCTGAAACATTCGACCAAATTTCCCTAATCAGACCTGCATATTTAGAAATATATGAATATTTGAACTGGAAAGAAAACATACCAGATTCAGATAAAGGCACTCGTACAATACGAAGAGGACTACTCGACAATATTGTGTTACGTATGTTATCATGCATCGTCATAATATTTTTGAGTTTGATTTGACGGGAATTCAAGCCAATATTTGAAGATGAAAAATATTCACGTGACGTTAAACCGTACAGATCGAAATCTCTCAAAGCGCCCATGAAGTTTGAGTAGTAGTTCTAGAAAATGCAAATTTTCTATTACAAGAAGCGAACCCAGAGTCAGTCGGCGCGGAATATCCACGGCTTCGCGGGCTGATTCCTTTCGGCTAGCACGAAAAGTTTATCACGGGCCGACAATGTTTTCGGAGGAGAGAGAAGCGTCAAGTGGATCCGACAAACTGGGTGAATAAGCAGCAAAGCCTGCCAGAGCGAACCCAATTAAAAGTTATCGGCTGGAGGAGCCTACGAGTCATCGAACAATCCAATAGCCGGACTTGGCTGGGACACAACCCCCGGCCCGCCCCCTGATAATTAATTAGCATCGCGCGCGCAATAAATAGCGTCGGCTATTAGTCGCGGGCTCGAGGCGTGTACGTATGCGCGTCCGTTCCGGGACTTACAGCCGCCATCAACAATCGGGCGAATCTGAGCCTGCGACAACAGTTCAGCTGAATGGAAAGGCGAGACAAGTGCGCGCGGGAGCAGCTGCACGCGTATCGTATCCGTCCAATATCCAGGCTCGGCACGCGCGCAAACCTAATTAACGCGTGCGCGAGCACGACTCTGCGGCCGCCCAATTAGTGCGTCGCCGTTGTCGTAGTCGCACGTATATGCTGGGCCTCATTGTCTCGCGCGATATCTTCAGATTTTAGACAAACAGGACTGAGGCACGCCGCGCTGTTTGCCCCCTGCTCGCGATAATAAACTCTTTCTCACGCTTCATCGTTGCCTATATGCATCGTCCGATACGCTCTAATTGGTCATTATTTTCGCCGAACGCTTCGCTTTCAGATGCGACTAGGGACATAGGTCCAAACAATTTTGTCATTTTCTGTACATTGGATAAAATCGCATAAATCGAAAAATAGAGTGAATTTAAAAGAAATAGAGATTATGAAATGAAAAAGTACATTTCGATTCTAATTAAATTTCTCTACATAACACAGTAGCTCATACTGAAAGCTCGAAAGGCGATTAAACTTCATTTTCCACTGCTTATCAACCTAAGCAGGCGCCACTTGCGCTATGAAAGGCGTAAACTATGATAGATATCAGACGTGGACCATATTGGGTAACTCGGGATATCATGATCATCGGGAACATCACTCGCGATAACGATCCATTCTCAAGACGCGATCAAAATCATACATAGGACCCTAAAGCAACTTTTCAAATGATCTCTCACGCAGGAGAGACAATTTAACAAGTTTTTAAAACGCATTTCTCATTCTATTATTGTTGTCTTAAGATAAATTCATCACGATTTTTTCATCAAGTGTTAGCTGAAGTGTATAATGAGACTTTGGAAAAACTTGTTGGATGACCACTTATCTGGATCTCGAGCCAAGTCCAAAGTAATTAACACGATGATTCGTTTAGCTTGGATATGTAGGGTGAACATCTTGTTTGCTGGAGCCGTTAAAAGTTATACGGAAACAGAGAAGTTGAGGAGAGGCAGAGTAGAAAATTCAGAACTAAGAAGTTAAGAGTAGGCCTCATAAAATGTTTATTAGAGGCTAAAAGCCACGGTAATATTTTCCATTTATATATCGCCAACATCTTTCATACATCTTAGCGCAAGCATGTTTATTATAATTTAGTATCGTGAAATCAATTGAAGTTCACTGTTAATCCAAAAATATTATCCATAAACTGTGACGCAGTATCTTCATCGTCCACGATAGCTGCATGAAAACTAATAGCTTTTGATTAAAAATAGCAATCTTTATTGATTGAACTATAAAGCACTTTTTATAGTTTTCTTCAGTTTAATCAATAGTTGAAAAGTGGATCTTGAATTTTACTTTTGAAACAAGAAAAGATTTAGAAAAGTATAATAGCAAAGTATTCAAATTCTTGAACTGTATCTTTAATGTGTTGAATGTTACATTCGGACATTTTTATGTAATTTTTGAATTATGATCATTGAAGGAATTCTTCGATTATTTTTTCAGGGATATTTTTGAACTAAAATCGATTATTCTGATAATACTTCAGCCTATATAAAACATCTTTTGTAACTCATTTTCAGCTGACAATGAATTATCTGACCGTTCACACACGGTGCATTCTTATTCTTTTTCAAATATTCTTTGGTGTATCACAGAATTTCGATGACCCTGTTTTTCATACTCCAGAAGTACTTTTTTTTGAAACAATTGTTATATAGTGTTTCGCAGTATTAATACTGCGAAAGTCAATATTCTCATATTGTGATGCTGATATATCAAAACCTACAGTAATACGGGTACAAGAATTTTCAAAAAGGAGTTCAGTTATCTCGATATTTTTCCCCTGCGCGAATTCTCTCTCTCTCTCTCTCTCCGTCCTGTATTGAACATAAGAATTGAAGCTACAGATTTTTTTGCCCGCGTGATTTCTGCTTTGTGTTGTCAAAATTGGATCGAGCAAAAAGTCTTTGCAGATCTCGAGCAGTCACCTCACGTAGCGCAACGTACGATGAGGCCGAATTATTTGCGCGTTATACGCCGCACTGATGGTACAGAAAGACGCGTCGCATACTAAGCCGCGAAAGCGAAAGTCGCCATGCGCAGTCGGAGCTAGAAAAAGTGAAATTCGCTCGCGAGTTAACACGCCAAGTCTTAATTAAAGGGCTCGTCAGGGGCACGCATAAAAGCGAGCTCACTCGGTGAGCCATCCGAGCGACCAGACCTCCTCTCACCCAGAGAGAGAGCGAGAGATCGTAAAGATTCTCGAGTACTAAGATGCGAACCGTATGTCAGTCACGATGTCGTAGAAGACACGCGGCACGCTAGAGCTACATCGACTCCCTTTGCCATCTCCCTCTTCCTCCCCCTCCTCCCCCCCTCTCTCTCCTTCTATAGCGACTCGCTGCGTGCCCCATAAATGGGGCTATCTCGTAAAGATAACGCGGAGATAGACGAGCCGAACGTGTAGGCGAAATTTCTAAACTGTTCTCCAGTCGCGCTATGCTACCCTCGAGCGCCGATTTTCTCTCTCTCTCCCTCTCGCGCGCGCGTGGATATCTGTAATATGTTCATATTCGTTATGGATACATATATCTTATTTTAATGCGATTCTTGAGTAATCTCCCGCTAGGATGGCTCTTTCCGTTCGAGCGGAAGCAATATCTTGGATGAATTTGATCATCTTAGATTTGTGAAAAAAAATGCCTGGCGAGATAGACAATCAAATCAGTTGAAAAAAAGGTAATTTTTTGAAAATGAAAATACTCAGCGTGAATTCGTATATTTTAATTGTATTGAGATTTGATTTTTCCATTGCCTTTCATTTCTCATCGCCAATGGTGAAAAATTTAACGCGATGTAGTGACTATTCTCGACTCTCTTTCCCTCCCTCTCTCTCTATCTCTCTCTCTCTCTCTCTCTCTCTTTCTTTCTCTTTCGATTAATTCCATGATTATATCGGTTTTCAATTAACCGTATCACGATCAAGAGCGATCAAACTATAACGCTTTAAGCACGAGTAACATTTCAATCATCATATGATAGAGTTAATGATGATCAACAAGATGATCTTCATTCGTGTTCATATTCATGTTAACAGAAACGCGGATGGTCAATCAATCGATGATATTTCAAAAACTCATGTCACGGACTCAGTCGTGTATACCACGTGCGTTTGATTAACTCGCAATCAGTTTATTCAATCAATGATTGAACGTAGATGAGGAATAGTATTGCGAGAGAAGTGAATTCCATTAAATTGGTAATTATTAATCTAAAATGAGGAAATGAGAATTTAAAATATATTACTATGGAGATATTTTAACAGTGAGGATTTGAATAAAGAGTATTGAATTCGAAGAGAACTTACTAACATTATTATCACGAAGTCTGTGATTTTCAACTCTAACTCCCATTCATGCCGATAACTCGAACTCATCAGTTCTCGCGAGGTTTCTTATATTCTGCAGATGCCATAAAATTTGAATTCTTGACTTCTACCTACAGCATGAACGCGTTATGAAGTATGATTATCGGTTCTACACGCTAATTCCTTCTGTTATTGCTTTATTCCCTGAGGCATCTTATGAAAAGGCGTTTAATTTCGCAGTGATTCGAGCCCGATTCATCGACATTGGTGTACGTATATTAGTGAGAATATATACTCTCGGCGAGGCTCATTTCATTCGGCCATCCGCAGAATAGGCGTGGGGAGTTCCTTCTGAAACTTGAGTACCGCTTCAAAAAAAGCTGCTATCCACCAGTTTGCCACTGTCATATGCTCGATAATGAAATGTTACGATTCCACGTTCTGCTGACTAACAGTATAAACGTATTTTTCGTCCCTCTCGCGCTCCTTCTTCCCTCCCGCACTTGTATATATATACTTGCGCTGCGCAGGCTTTTTCTCCTGTTCGTCTTATGACCTGCCAAGCCGCTTATTTCACCCTCCCCGGATTCTTTCTTTCGAGACTTTGCTTTTTTCTGTTTTCTCGGACTGCTCATCGATCGTTCGTCGTATTTGGAGCACTTCACTTTGTCTCGCAGACTATTCAGATTTATATTCATTATCAAGCTATTTTCCTTTTTGCCCAGCGATGATCGGGTCCAGCAATTGTTGAAATCTCAAAATTTATTGTCATTCTTCAATTGTAATAATTTGACAGCCTCGCGCACGTTTGCGGCCCTCAACTGCAAAAGCACCCAATAGAGATTGCTCGGAGTCGGACTTTACTCCCTTCATAATTTTATTAACTATTATATAGTCGTACAACTGTAATTGCACAACGATATTCAAAATTTGTTCTGCATTTTTTCCAAGACGATATAACATGAGTGTGCAAAACAATTTTTGTTGAGACGAGCATTAAGAAGCGAAAAAAAAGAAGCGAACCTCTAACGCAGTCGTGAATAGAGCCACTATGGCGACAAAAATTTATGTCTCACCTGCTCTCTATTCAGCCCTTCCTTTCTACCTCTTAAGTTCGAAGAAAGATTCGGCTTCCCCCACAACTTCCTTCGGCTCTTCTTTATATCCCCGTTCAACCCAACCACTTCCTTCGGGAGACTCGCACGCGCGTACACATTCACATTTACCCCTGAATTGAACTCTCTTTTCCTACTTCCTACTCTTCTCCCCTGTACTTTTTTCCGGGCCTTTAAAACCTATCCTCGAGCTCGTACTCTCCAAATCCGTAATAAGATCGAGAATTAGGAAGCGTTCCCGCTGGCATTAAACGGGGAAGATGTAATGGACCCAAGTTTACAGAGAAGAAGAGAATAAGAGAAAGAGAGAGAGAGAGGGAGGGAGAGGGGGGGAGAAAGGAACAGACAGACAGACAGAAATAGACAGAAACAGAAGTAGGAACAGAGTAAGAAATGAAGGGTGAGACTTGTCATGAAACGATTTGGGACGAATCATGAGACGGTTAACTTTTCGTATCCGCTAACTTTCAGATTCTTAGTATACCAATCGATTGTCAACTATCGTGACCAACCAGTTTCATGTATTTTCTCTTTCTCTGAAACTTCTCTAATTATTCACTGACTCATTATCTCTTACATCTGTTCACAACAAACAAACGATGAATTTGAAATACGTTGGATCTGGAATGATACAGATAATTTTTGATTGGACAATCCTAAATTCCATTGTTTCGGAAGTATAATTGCGAATAATTTGTTTTGAAGAAAAATATAGAAAGGGTTTCATTATAAAACTTTGGGAACGATTAATTTTCTCTAGAATTTCACTTAATTTTCCCTCATTTCTGGAGAAATCCACTTCAGCTGAAGCTCAATTTCTGAAATTAAGTTATGAGCCACGAAACCTTATTTCACGAGAGGCATAACCGTACATTCTTGATAATCCAAAAGTTGTCATAACTTATCATGGCTGCAATGTATCAACGTGGGTGGCGCAAACTTTGTGAAAAAATCCATAATATTTTAGCTGGCTCAGCAACATCTCCTCGAAAATTAACGAACTTATTTAAAAATTCTCGAGCTGCCGGAAAAAAGAGGAGACGAAAAACGTGCCGGACGAAGAAATTAAAACTTTTCATATAACGTGAACGGAGCTGTTCATCGGAGCGCGACTCTCGGGCAAGCCCGAAAAGCGATTTCACGCTTCGCGAGAAAAAACGTACGGTCCTGCAGCGTAGAAAACACGTGCGCGTACACCAGTTTGCCGCGACAGCGGAATCGCCCCGCTATTTCAAAATAGCCCAGCCAAGGGCGCATGCTACAACCTCTTGATTTACCAAGACCAAGATGGGAATCGGCCCTGTAATGAAGTTTCCTCCCTTCACGTATACTAATCATTTTGAAGGGGTTCATCGGAGGTTCAACCGGTTCCTATCGTAGTTTTCAAAGATTCTGGAAGTATGTACGGAGAAAGCTTACAATTAGTAAAGTCTCTTCTAGACTGTGAATCAGGCTTTAGAGGAAATAAGTAAAATAAATTGAACTTGGTAGGACTAAATGAATGTAATCTTTCTGTAGTAATAAGATATTGAACTAATCATATCGAGATGAGATATACCCTACTGAGAACGAATAAGTGAGATTTCTGTTAAGTGACAATGACCAATTTTTACATCGAATGAATTAGCAAGTTGAGTTTTTTCTTACACTCCTTTCGGTGTACAATAGAGCTCGGAATACCCGTATACCCGTATAACTATCCGAATACTAGTATTCAAAATTTACGGGTATGACCCGTCTTGAACGGGTACCCGTGTAGATTACCAGTATCAGGTACTCGTTACATTTAATACCCGTTAAAATTCCGAGCTCTATGTAAGTTAAATTATATCTGAACGATTATTCTTTCAGACGGCTGGAAATACAATCATTGTCTTGAAACTCTCCTAGACCAGCTTCCTTGGAATGATTTTCCTGTCATTGGTTTTTTCTCATATAATTTTACCTTTTATATCTCTTGATCTTAAATTTCTGATAAATACCAAATTTTTATTAAAAAGAACTCATTTTTTTGAATGCTTAATGATTTTCTGCTCCACACGAGCTGATAAAAAGTTTAATCGGTAATTCTTAATATTATTTCAGCACCGTAACAAGCTGATTGTACAGAGTCACAGGGTATTGAAAAAAAATCACCGGTGAGCCAAATCACTTCCCCTTAAGAAATGTGAGCTGTTCATCGTGAATCACCTCAACCCTTGCAGTATTCAATGTTGCGAACGTTCCACGAGGGGAAATGAAATAAAAACAGAACGCGGATGTAAACATCGAGCTGAACCTGTTTTCCGCTTCACGACCAGGCGCCTCAGAGGGACCGAGCTACATTGAGAGTGGTAGATCGAGCAAGAAGAAGTGTGTGCTCGCGATACGGTTGTGAAAACGATCACTGGCAAACTTTCACGATCTCCTATCGGAAAAATGCTCCGCGGAGAAGACGTTCCGCGTGCATAACGGGCTTTGCGCGAGAAGCGCAGGATGTAAAATCATTTACCACCTCGGCCCATCCGCGCGGGGAATCTCGAGGAGCTTTGATAAAGACGCGAGCTGCGAGAGAGAAATTGAGCGCTCGGCCGGGGTGGACTGGACTGCAGGCGCGTGCACACAGCAGCGCGGCAAGAAAGAGACCTCGGAGAGAAAGATAGCCAGGGCAAACAGCGCGTGTCGGAATTCAAATTGGAGGGCTCTTGAAAAACAAGCGTCTCTTCCGGTCGGGAACTGAAAAGGAACGCCAGCGCTGTTTTTTTTCCACCCCTTTTTCCACATTTATCCCGGTCAGCTGGAGTTAACGCGCGCGTGGCCTCACATCTCTAACAGTCGAGGAGTCAAGCATCCAAGTTTTGTATGGCGCAGGACGAGCTGCAGAGAGATTTGAATGGAGAAAACGACGCGGCCGCGTAGTACTTCAACTTGAGTAAGATATTGCGGTGGTTCATTCAGTTTCCCCCCTCTGGAGCTCGTGTGTGAAATCTCCTTTTCAACTAAGAGCTGAACATTTTTATTTTTTCCATTCGTTCACGTACGAGCAGTGAGAATTACATAAATGAGATCAACCAAGTGTCTTAGGATTTCACGACCAGCTTTTCAATGAGGTGACTCATTATGAGTTTACACGGTCAAACAAGCACTGTGCCCCATTAATTTTAATCCAACATTACTATGCTGTCAAAACAACTTTATGGTGTTCAACATTTACTTTTCAGTTTTCATCATAGTTAATCCTTCCCTTCGCAACTGTAGTTACATAGTCATCACGTAAATCAAGCACTGTTTTAACTTAAATTCTATCTAGTAACGGGGTTTTTTATTGCATCCATATCCTATTTGTTACAGCTTAATGTCTTTCCATAACTGTAAGCTGGAGCAAAAGTACCAGGTTTAACCACTTTGTTCGAAAACATCGATTAATTTTCAAATACGCCGATCTTGAGTTAGTGTAATGACACGCTTGCACTGTAGTATTTCATTTGATTTAGCGATAGGTGAGGACGGAAACTTCCCATCCTATTATAGCATCTGTTTACGCTAGCTCTAGTGTATCAACGGGAGTAGTAAAACCCATAATATCGTTCTTAATACTCAGCTCATATCAAAAGATACGGGATAGTTTTGAATAGCTATGAGTTTATAACCACTGTACAATTGTTTCGCGAATATGGTACGATATTACTCGAAACACCTATAAACCATGTCCGATGAAGCGAATTTGAATTAGAGTAGAGTTCAAGTATCCTCTCGAATTAATCGTGAATAATTTGGGAAATGAATGACGGGGTAATGAGATGTAATTCGATTCAAGGTCAGGGAGTAATTCAATAATTGGAGCGGAAATTTTCTATTTCACAAAAATCTCCCCGACCCACTGGGGAAAGAAGTGGCCGAGAAAATCGCAAGCTCAAAAGATTTTCAGTCCAACTGAAAATGGCCGGAAGACATTTCATCGCAATTGAATGTGGAGAAAGAGAGCTCCTTCTCTCGCGAGTCGTGCACGGCCCTTCTTTTGGAGGTACTGCGCACTCGGCAAATAATCCGTATCACGTGGGAAAGTTAATAAATCATGCCAACGAGGAAAAATAGTAGTAAGTGGTGAGACCGACCGCCACATATCCCGCGGGTATACCGAATAATAAAGGTGAGAATAGCAAAGAGCCGAAAAAAAGTGTGCGCAAGATGAAGGGGGGGGTAGGAAGGGGGAGGGCGACGGTCGAAAGAGTAAAGAGCAGCCTGGGCGACAAAGACTGGTACATGCATGAGAAAAAGTAAAAAGGTGGGCAAGTGCCCTCTCACCTGCACTCGAGACGCGTAGACTCGCCTCTCTTGAGGTATGGCGGAACGGTTACGTTCAGTAGCCTCAGAGCTCCGGCTGCAACACGGAAAGAAAAAGGAGAATTTAGAGAGAAAGAGAAAAGGAGGACATATATATACACATACACACACACACACGTGCACGCAAATTATACATACATATATATACATATATATATTATATATATATATATATATATATATATATATATATATATATATATATATATATATATGTGAGCTTCGAACACGCGGCCAACACACATTTTTAATGCGGTGCCTGTTGTGCGGGTCAACAGTCAGGGGGGAAAGGGTCAGCCTGAGTTATGCCGGGCATTATTTCGATTTTCAAAGGGAGCACCGCTCGACCTGATAATCCCCTTTTTCTCCTTCGCATCTCTCTGCCCCATTGTTTCGATGCGGAATACCTCGGGCGTGAATAACGCGCGAGTCGCGTGTGTTTACACGGGCGCACACGAGCCTGTTACACACGTGCGGCCCTCCGAAAGCGTAAACTACTCTGATTTTTTTCCGACTAATCTAACTTGGAACACTGTGTGCGTCGCGTTACGATGGCGCACAATTTTCAACCTTTTTACGCTCGAAACAGTCGTAATCCGTTGCTCGTGACGTGATTGCGTGACGCGTAAAAAAAGCGAACGGGCCATTCGGGAGGGACGTTTTTTTTTGTCGCCGGTCCTCCCGCCCTCCTCCACTTCCGCGAGTGTATGTACATGCGTATGCCGCAGCTGGAAAATGTGAGCGGGAACACCCTATGTGCGAGTAAATAATCAAACAACTGTTCCTCTCGGCGAGAATAGCCGAAAGCAAAAGCGAGGCCATTCATTGCGACGCACAAACAATGTGCGATGGGCTCTAGCGTAGCAAAACCAACTTAATGAATTCCCCGATCTCGATTATATACGTAACGAAAATACCCTCTTCCCTGCCCGACCAAATGGCACTACTTCGCGCCGCGCCGCGCACCGTGTCTGTGTACAGCTTGCGGCTGAGATCGCACAAAAGGCAAGGGCGAGAAAGGGGATACATTTTCATTGAAAAGCCTGAAATAACAGTAAACCGTGGCCCGATTACAGTTGCCGGCACAAGAGCGTCATGGAGGAGCGTCAAGTTTGGCGAGTTTCCATGGTTTTACATTCATTAGACCTGTTTCAGTAATTTCCCGGGGCATCAAATGCCAATTCCATGCTAGTGAATTGAGCAGTTTTTGTTTGCCAAACTGCAATTTCCTTTATATCTTTTACGATAGAAAATGTTGTGCTATCTTTCACCAAACAAACGTAGCGATTTCAATTCCAATTGCCAATAATCATCAGGTTGTTGAGAAAATTTGATGTTGAAATCGACTGGTAAATAATACTATTCTCATGAACATTACCATGGGCAATGTATCGACCACCTTTTTAGCATGATTCAGATTAGGAAGTCTCTCCATATATGATTCCAGCTAAAACTAGTTGTATTATCAAGCTGAATATACTATTCTTCAAGGATATCTAGATCAGAATCGTTGCATCAGAGCTTTGAAAATGACCTAATTTTGAAACTTGCAATGTTCTAGATCTTTCGTAATGTATTCATTTTCAAATAGTTGTAACTCGATTTGAGAGCAAACGATCGCGTATTATCACGTAAGAAGAAGTTTTGGTACAAATTGTGCGTTACTCCCAGAACAGAAGGTTTCGAGAACCCGGGGTTCACCAGCTGCGTGCACGAGAATGAAAATGTCGCTCTCGGGGCCGCCGACGTCCTCTAAACCGCGGACCATGTCATGCCAGTATAATAACTGTGCATGGACGTTTTGGCTATAACGGATAACGTTCGATTCCGAATATCATGAAGTTAGGCTAGAAGATCGTTACAAAAAAAACAAGTGCCTTAGCAGTATGCTTTCTCAAAGAGGCTTCAATATCACCGACAAACGCTTCCCAAACCTGTATTTTCACCTTTCCACTACCGTAGATACTATCATCTATTTTTCAAAAATTACAAAAAAATTATTTAATCAATTCAATTCGTATCTTTGTGACTGTGTAAAGTGTCATTCTTTTTCAATTGACCAAACTATGTTGCGAGTGTTGATGTCTGCCCGGGCTCTCTTATTATTTGATCAAATGCAACAAAGCAAATGGTTCTAGGTTCTACACGATGCGAGACATTTGGACCTGCATAATTTTTCGATCAATTCATCTTGTGACTGTCATACGGTTTAATAGCGGTCAAAATCGATCCGCCCTGCCCTTAAGTCAGTTTTTGATCATTATCGACGGCAAAAGACACCAAATTTTCCCAATTTTCTCTATAGTACGTTGAAAATACTGGAAACGAAACTTACATCAATTTTTTTCCCCCTTAGCAACGGTTGCTAGGGCGGTGAACAACGGTTGCTAAGGAGCTAATTGGGAAGATTTTGTGTCCTTTGCCATTGAAAATGATGGAAATAGATCTTAAATTAATAATTTCCAACCTTCATAACGGTTGCTAGGGAAGTAAACAACGGTTGCTATGAAGAAAATAGAACAATTCAGTGTCCTTGGCCATCGAGTGTGACTTAAAACTGATTTTCCGGCTTGCCCCAATGAGCACTCATAAGGATTTATGAGAAAACACGTTAGAAACGGTTGCTAAGGAAATAACCAACGGATTTTGCTGAAAATTGAACTCGTGATAGATCTTGCCACAACTAACCGGTGTGCGAAATTTCAGCAAGATCGGACGATTCCTTCGAAAGTTATCCTAGACAAAAGAAACGAAAAATTTTACATCTCAGCAACGGTTGCTAGAGAAATAAACAACGGATTTTGCTGAAAATTGAACTCGGCCGAGATTTTGCCGCGACTAACCTGTGTGCAAAATTTCAAGAAGATCGGACCATTTCTTCGAGAGAAAAAAAACGTTACACACATACATACATACACACACACACACACACACACACACACACACACACACACACACACACACACACACACACAACACACACACACACACACACACACACACACACACACACACACACACACACACACACACACACACACACACACACACACACACCACACACACACACACACACACATACACACACACACACACACATACAGACACTTTTGGATTTTCATGTTTTTCGACCCGTAGATTACGAAAATCGAGGTCCCGAGGTCCGATTCGGTGGGTCGATTTTTGCCCCATTACAAAGCTTTCTCTTTGAGAAAGCAAAAAAGAAGTATTTCGCTTGCTATCAACGAGTAATTTTTAAATTAGGACAAGAACTGATTGTAAAAATGTTTAGCTTTAAAATTGTTATTGAAAATGAAGTTGTTTAGAAGGATCCGTGATTGATTTACTGATAACCCTGTTATTCCCAAGTCGTTCAGTAACATGCAAATATTTATAAGTATTGTCGATGTGAAATTGATTATTTCCTTTATTTGTTTCATGTACAATGAGACATAAAATCCCTAATCCCGATGCATCCTTGAGCTCAGAAACGAGCAAAATTTTGAATCAATAAAACCAAAGTGACTTAAAAGCTGATCCGTAAAATTTACCACGCAATCGTAGTAAAAAAACAATTGAATCTAGAGGATCCCATTTAAAACAAAGAGCTCTCACTACGAACACCTACTCAAGGTGGGATCAAAATTGCTCAGTTTCAAACGCAGCTTTTCCATGCTGGTAAAACAAAAAAAAAATTAATACAGTCAAGACAGACGGAGCAGAATATTGACGCTAAGGTGTTCCTTATATGCAAAGACGTGCGTGCGCGGGAAAGACGTGAGCCATTGTATCGGAACAATAAGTAAGGACGTGTCGGGCCTTTCACTTTGCGAGCCAGCGCTTGGACGGTTGAGCGGGCCGCAAGCGGGCGGAGTTCTCCGGGCTGCGGGGCTCGGCTGCACGTACTGCGCTCCGGCAAACTTCAAGCCGCGCGCCAAATCTCTTTGTTATTCGGGTGCGGAATCCGGCCGTAATAAAATTGAGCAAACTCGCGGTTCTCTCTCTCTCTCTCTCTCCCCCTCACACTCTCTCGCTTCTCTCCGGTGGGTCGCGCAGCGAAAATTCGATATCCAGCCCGGCCGCGAGGCCCCCGGGCCATCCCCCATTTGCCGGGTCTCGCGCGTGTAACTAAATCAGCGGCCGCGGCTGCTTTCGGGTAAGTTCGCGCCCGAGAGCCGACTAGCCCGATTGTACGAGAGCACTCCAGCGACTCGCCAATGAATTGCCCGCGCCCACCTAACTGGTACTCTGAGTAGCCGCTTCTGTGCGGCATCTTGAAAAGTGAGTGCGGCAAGCGGCCCACGAAAGCTACTCCGTGGAGTGGAGCAGGCTCGCGTGAGAATTAGTGCCCCCTCGCGCTTCTGCGTGTGTGCCCGAGCGGCGCGGCAAACTTCTCTCGGTGATCACCGAGGAATAGCTTTCCCCGGCGAGACGCACCGCTCCGCGACCGCCAAGCTGTGCAGCCGACCGAACTTTTCAACGGAGATATCGATTTGATTTTTTCGCGGGCTGATCGATACAGCTTGACGGACTGGAATCCTCGCGGTATAGATGGTTGGAGAAGTTGACGAAGCGTCATGGGAATTCAGGGCTGAGAGGATACACGCGAGGAGAAACCAAAAGGGAAAAAACAGCCTCTTATAGTCGCAAAATGATTTTTTTTTAACAAAAACTGAAACAGAGAGATTCAACGTAATATTATGAGAGAGGAGCTTTTAATCATGCGTTAATGGTAAGTTGGTATAACGAAGATTGAATATGTTAATAATGGCAATGATTCTAAATAAAACTTCTTCAAACTGTTGGTATTCTGTACTTTTTCAGGAATATGCAGTGTTTGATTGAAAAGTTTTCACGTATAACGAGATTCATAACCAATAAACATTTGGATGTGGAATGGAGATTGACTGCATTGCCGTAAAATCGAGGCTTACAATGATTCAGCTTGGGGAGAGTATTGAGGCAGGTCCTTGTAACGTTGCATTTGTAAATTAATAAATGGATCGTAAAACTGGCCAATGGGATTGATAAATCTTTGTCTGACGTCAAAATTTTAGAGAATACTGTAGCTCCAGAATAAAATATCTTTATTAAAAGAGAAACATGCATGGAATGATAAATGATCCGAATCTTGTCTAGGGCCAATACTTCATTCGACGATCGCTTTCGAAAGCGCTCCATCCAATAATAGTTCTCGACTAAACTTTTCATCCCAACGATTTTCCCGATACAGGATCTGGGACGAATGAGGCGTTGCATTCCACACACAGTCCCACAAACATAATATATTTACACCAAACTTTCGAGCACGTATCTAAACCTGTAAGTGTAATTCCGACAGAATTCAACGGTATATTTGCCACGCATCAGAATAACCCGATTTGATAGCATCATACAACGGGCATGATGAATCTTTTATGCCAAAATAGGTATATACATATTTATAAACGCGGGGCAAGCTGCACGCTCGTCGCGTCCCGCTTGCCTCTCGTGCTTCGCAAACTCGACGTGAATCTCATTGTCGATCGCATAGCTTTGTTTAATGCGACATTACAATCGCAGGAATTGAATTTAAGAGTTTAACTTTTGTGCGGGTATATATAGCCGGGGCGCGGGCTGTGTGACTCGACTGAACCGAACTATACGCGAATAAGTGAATTTCGCTCAAGTCCATTCATTTCACTTTGATATTCCAGCCGTTCTCGCGCCCGAGTATCTATGTATATACATCTATACGTGTAGCTGGCTATATGTATCACCGGCACCACAGCCAGGGCCGGCCTCTCGCTAAATCGTATTTTAATGCCCCGGCTAAATATTCTCAAAGTAACATTTACTTTTGTTTTGATTCGCCTGTATTCTACTTGCAAATCGCTCGCACGTGTATACCTGTACGTATATGCGCACCTGTACATACACATGTGCCTGTACATGTATATTTATCCAGGGTAGCGTCAAAGTGCACTTGATAAAGTTCCGGAGAAGCGGCGCTACGCTTACGTAAAGTGCAAATGTATCTATAGCCGAGCGCGCGCGCCACCATATACACCCCCACACACACACAGCCACTGCGCTGCAGTGTTCGCCGTATATATTGTATACGCGGCGGGGAATCGTAAAGCGTTGCAAAAGGACGTGGCAGAAGAGGGGGTGGCCGCGCGTTTTAATTTCAACTTATCTGAGCGAACGCATAAATTCGAGGCTAAAACGCCTCGTGGCCCGATCCGCAAACTTTGCCCTGCATAAGGAATAAAGGATGCTGAAATACCTGAAATTTATACGCGACACTGTAGCCCCACCCCCCCCCCTCTCTCGACCCTCTATGGGCTCCGCGATACGATATGTATTCCAGTCGAATAATGCTAATGAACCCGCCGCTATATTGATAATTACGAATTCATTCCCCTCCCCCCCCCCTCGAAGCTCTTCGTTCGAGCCAGCTCGTTTCGGCGGCCATTGTTTGCCCGGTTTTTCAACGCGTCTGTTTATTCAATTTTATTCGCCGAGCTCGCAGAGCTTCACTACAAATATTTGTCGGCTCGTTCAGCGAGAGGAACTTGGCTTTTTTGGCGCGGCTCATTTGATACACTGGACCGTCCATTCGTATCGAATGGGACGATTTGAAAATGTCAGATGATGCATTTTCCGCGCTGGTTCAATTAGCCATAATGAACGTCGAAATAATCCGACCTATCTTTGTGCCCGCTGGCGCGGAATGAATTGAGAAGTTCAAAAATAGGTTGTGGAAGCTCCGACGGATGAAATCGCAATGCCGGAAAAACTCGAAACGGGATTTTCCTGGGGGATAAAATTGACACGATTTTTTTCCATGGGAATAAAATCATTAATTTCGCGCGCGTACTCGAACTACTTCAACGTTATGAAATTTTCGTTCACCCGCGAAAAATCATTTGAATTGACATTTTTATGAGAGAAAAAAATCGTCGGACACACGCGTGCGTTGGATCGATCGAAAAGGCGTACAAAAGCCAAGTATTCTTGCAATAAGCCGAGAGGCATCAGGTTCGATCGAGCCAAAAATAAAGGTGTATACGCTGGCCAATGCAAATTTGATTGCCATCCGAGGCACGCGAGCATCGGTGTAAGTCACATTGCGACTCGACTATTGCCCGCTCCCCCCTTCCCACACAAAGACGGGGCAGCTCGCACAACTCAGCTAATTGAATTGTCCGGCTCGAATTGTGCGGCACGTCCGATTACCCGACAAGACATTGGAGCATCTCGCAGTGGCACTACTGGCAAGGGCCTCATTCTTTCCCTGGGTAATACGTGCGCATGTATGCACGGCCGCGAGTCACGCGACTGTTCGGGATCGCGCCGCTAAAACGCTAATGTATTGAGATTCGTTTTTACGATTACGCGCGTGCCACCGCCACAGCGCGATTGAGATTTCCATTTTTACGCCGTTAATCAGCGTTAAAATGAGGGGTGGGGGTGGGATATGTGAGAGGGGCCACGTGTGACTGGTCTCCCTTAGCCCCCGATAGAAAACGGGCTCTCTATATTTGGCCGTAAGCTGCAACGGTGCCAATGAGCAAGTCCATCCGTCGGGCGTCGTATGTCGTCCTGCTGGGACTCGAGTATATATTGGGCGGAATGTCGCTGCGCATTACCCTGGAAGATTTTTCCAAGACCGGAGTCTGTCGCAAATTGAGATTGACAGACAAGTAATGAGAAGTAATCATTTGGACTATTTTGAGTGGTGCTCTATTTTTCAAGTTTTCTTCGGAATAACATTTTTCAAATGACTGACGGGACGAAGCTTCTGGGAAAACAAAAAGGATAATTCCGTCATAAGATATGATAATCGTAGTGCCTCCACGGAGCCACGTGAATATCAGACGACTTAATCGCGTTTAAAATAAAAGATGGTGAAAAAGGAAAGTCAGTAAATTCTTACCAACATAATAGAAGCTCCGATCCGGAACTTGGAGTCTAATACTATTCTCATGCAGTAAGGTAGAGTTTTATACAGTATCGTGAATATATCGATTCTCAAGTTCAATGTCCAGAAGCAACACAAATAGTTTGCACTCCCCTAAATATACCATTCCAAAAAGAGGTACAACCTACTCTTTCCTATACAGCTGAATCAAGCACATGAGTCATAAAAAAAGCAAGCTGCTTCTCCCGATACATGCTTCGCCTCTGAGAAATAAACCGCGAAAAGCCGAGAACGGAATCCACTACTCACGGCTAAATAATTTCTCTTAAGGATAATCAAAAAAAAAACGAAGGCGTTCCTCCTGAAAGCGGAAAAAAGTTGTCGCGGCCACCCCGATTGATGTGGGAGGCTCGTGCGCCAGCGCCAGGGCAATAAATCATTGCGGAGCGTTTCGAATTTGCCGCCGGTCGCGAGTCACTTGCAATATTACCGAATCATAAAAGCAGAGAGTATCGCGCGCGCATCTATCCGATCGAGGCGGGCGATAAACAAAAGGGACACGTCTCGCGCCAGCCCGCCAGATAAAGGAGTTGCCGGTGCGCAACTTTACACGAGCGTTTTCGGGACCACGTGAGTTACGGGCTAGAGGACTTTCCAACTCGGCTTTTAATGACCCGGCCAGATTCAATCTAGTCATAAATTCGCATGAGCTTTATCGCTCGGTGAGCTTCTCTCTCTTGCTCCCTCGCCGACTTGACACAGAAATTTTTATCCGGATAGAGCGAATCTCACGGGCGATAAAAAAAAAGACGGAGGAAGGAAAAAAAGGAGGGAGGAGAAGCGCGCGTGCGCGCAGCGAGGACAGACGAGCAGTACACACTGTCCCTCGCCGGTTGTTATGGCGATAAATTCCGAGCCGTGATAAGCCAGCGGATTTTTGTCTTTATGGCTCTCGAAGGGGCCGTGCGCGCGAGCCCAAGGTGTACGTACGAGAATGAGAGAAACGAAACTGGCAGCTGAAACTTCCGGTGGCTGGTGCGCCGTGGCTGTTCATTGTGCGGAGGGGTAGCGAGCACACGCGCGTGTGTGTGTGTGTATGCTTCTCACACGAGACCCCGGTGTCGCGTGCTTCGCATGCGATGGCCATCGGTCGCGAAACAGCCGAGTTACAGCTGTAATTATGTTCAGGCCTCGATGATGGATGCAGCTGTTGAGTCGCGAGCAGCCACCCGCGGGACCCGTTGCACGTATACGCTTCGTAACGCGGCTCCGAGTCCCCTCTCCCCTGGAATTTTGTACGGGTTCCGCCGTTCGACGGAATTTTCATCCGGTGCGTCGATATAGTCTACGAGCGGAGCGTGGAAATCGTCCTCCGCTCGTTCGGTTAATCGTAGGTGAAAGTTGAAAGGCCCGAATGGTTATTCGGGCAAACAACAGTTCTGTCAATGGTTTCCCAGCTTGTATCGTCTGGCATTGGTCCTTTCATGATACTGCTCATTTAAACGTCACTTTGATCGCGAGCCTTTTCAAATCACTGTTTACGATACCAACGGAATAGCTAATCCTTGAACGTTGACAAAGCGGTCAGTGCTTGCGGCAAAATGATCTCATGTCAAAGTGAGATTCGCAAAAATTTTAAGTTAATCCGTAAATTGGAACATGCGTGTTTTACGTGGAATTTTTACTTTTGAAAGAGATTAAAATATATATGCTCTCGCGGTGCATTCATATTTATGGAATGGACGTGAAAATTTACCAACAATCGTTAACACCTCATCGAATGACAATGTATATCCATTGATTTTCTACTCAATTAGCTGCATTCGATGATTCTACGTGCTCAGTACACACGTATCAAATTTGTCATTGCTCATGCATGATTCAGTGCTCCTACGTTGACAATTATTTTTTCATATGCTCGTGAGTTCGTCACAGAAAGGGGAAATATGCCAACCCAAACAGTGGATGAATTAGAATTAGTTCTTCACATTTACAGTAGCTGACACTCAAAAATATCACAATAATCATTTGAAATAAGAGCAATCCCGTGCTTAACCTTATTTCAATATAAGACCCAGAATACGAAAATATTTAAAAATGAATTCATACTTATTTCAATATACTAGCTACATCAAACGCGCTGCGCGCGATCTACATGTATGCGTTTCAAAACCATATTTAAATTATTTTTTCCACGAATCTTGACCATAATCGTTCTGACGTACATCTCAATTCATTTCATTTCATGATGCGAATTTCTAAAAGCTAAATGAATAACCGAACCCTAAATTCTTATGATTCATGTAAAAACTGTATAAGAGTATTAGAAAGAACTATCGAGCACTGACATCTTCTTCTATTTAAATAATCCTGAGCTATCGACACTTGAGCTCGCAAGACGATTTCAGATTTTTAATACTGAACTATTCATCAAACCACATAACACATAAAATTTACAAATTAAACATCTTAACCTAACAGCGTTATCCAATCCGACAACTGTTCAAAACTAAAACGTAGCCTAAAATATCCACGTACCATCAATCAAATTCACATACCTACAATTATAGTTTTTGAAAATAAATTGTCAATACTTATGACAGCATCATCAAAGAAACTGACTATGCTAACCTATAATATCATGTCATCGGCTACTCTCTATCTATATATACATCTATCACTCTATATCTATATACACCCCACTACAAATCACGTGGTGAGATCTACACCAATCAAATCACGAGTTAATGCCTTCACTCTGAAGGCCATCACTTTTTTATATAAGGATCCCTGCAAACATTATTACGTACTGCTTTTACACCACAACTGGTAAATAATATATTATATTATAAATATTTCAGCCGACCACTTGATACGGAATTGTATCAAGTGATTGTCTGAAATATTTTTGATCTCTGTGGTAGAGAAGTGCCAACTTCACTCCCTGGTGTCCGCGAAGAATGGCACTTTTCTTCCGCCGGTTACGTGAAATAATAAATGCACTTCGCTGACCACGGCTATTTCAGCATGCGCAAACTTGCTGCTCTTGGCTCACAAACTTTTTCTCATGTCGAAACCACCTAAACTGACTCAGTTGCATAATGTAGTATTGTTCGATTCCGGCTCGAACAATGTTTACGACGAGTTTCCACAATTTTCCCACCATGTGTCGAAGTTGTGCAAAACATATACTGTGTGATTTTTCGTATATATAATCACGAATATCACTGGGAAAATCATTAAAAATATCTTCACTCGAGCAGCATGGTTTTCGGGTGAAAAATTCAGATGCCCCATACATCTACCGTTAGGAATGAATTGTCGGCTCGAGCTGTTAACTCTGTTGGCTTAGTAAATTTGCATATACTCGTGTGGAGCACTAGCCGCATTCACAGATTCGTCCAAGCAAAAAAGATGAGACTGCTGCAGGCGAATGTGTTTTTCCCTAATTTCCACTATCCACGTGCTCGCAATTCGCTAGTCGAGTTTCTTCTTTTTTGCGCCGGTCCGTCGAGCAGCAGCAGCAGCAGCAGCAGCAGCAGCAGCTGCGTTTGCCTATTCTCACCATTTGCGAATCAGCAGGGGTCACAGTAACGTATGGGACATTAATATTAATTAGAGCGGTGGCACGCTCGTGTCGCTCTCAGAATATGGTCGCAGACCCGTGTATGGTCCGCGTGGATGCACATGTGGGCGGCCTGATTCGTATGTGCATGCGTCTGACCGCGACTCTAGAGCCTCTATTTATTTGCATGAACGCACGACACGCACACCCGGCTTCAGATAAAAATCACCCGACGCCTTGCGAGACTGAAATGCTTTGAACGTGGCGGTTAACTACGAAGGATGAAGGATTGTGCCGTCTTCTGCAATTTCTACGATAAATTCGAAGAAAACAGATATTGTTCTGCTACGATCCACCATGAAACTTGGAGAAAAATCAATTTGCTTACTATCTTGGTCCCATTGAAAAAAATAGCTCATTGGTGCACAGACAAGTATGACACGAAGTTGATGATGATGATGGGACTGCCCTGATATTAGTCAGTCCTCGCAACGCTAACTCGAGTATGATTCTTACATGGCGAGTGAAAAATAAAACGGAGGCTCGAGTGTCACGGAAACGCTGCGGTGCATCCAAAGAGCAGTTGTATCTGGGGAGCCAGAAAATTCATTTGGATTAACGAGTTGGCCGGCGCGATATTTGCCCAAAGTAAAATGTCCGCCGGCAGTCGTGCCTTTCAAAGGAACGTGGTCCGAACCAACCGCGGAATGTACACACACGCAACTGCGTATATATACACATGCGTGAGAGTGGAAGAGACACAGGCGGACAGTTAGAAGCTCGCGCAGCGTTTGAATGTTTAATGAGGCCCGCGAGCCTCGTATCACATTGCAATTCTGTTTCGTATATACCTGCCTGCTCTCTATTTTCCCCTGCCTCCCTCTCTCTCTCCTCTTTTCTCTTTTTCTCGGTACTGTGGCTCGCGGATGGTCATTGAATTTTAATTGCACGCGCTGGTAGCGAAGAAAAAAAAAACTGAGTAGATCGAATTGCGTCGGGGGATCGTAATTCTACTGCTGCCGACGGTGAGCAAAACTGCAAGTGTTGACACTCCGCATTCCAAATGTAGTCTGCCACAACCGGACTGAGTAATTTTCCTCATTAATTTTATCATGCTATCATATCACATTATATTTGTCCACTCCATAACGCTGTATTGTGCGAAGATAACGGCCCGCGGATTATTTGTATTAACCAAATCAGTTTCCCATTAAAGTACTAACAAGTACGTTCACTGAAACACAAACGTTCGACTGAATTCAACAATGTTGAGCGATTGGATCATGCGGCAAGTTAAATTTCAATTTCTGGCAAGAACCTCGACTTAATTGAAACCGATTGGATCATCCACTGGATCTTTCGGGCCAGTGGCTGATTGAACGCGAGTCTAATCT
Source organism: Aphelinus atriplicis (assembly GCA_020882685.1). NCBI lineage: Eukaryota > Metazoa > Arthropoda > Insecta > Hymenoptera > Aphelinidae > Aphelinus > Aphelinus atriplicis. The sequence continues at coordinate 76,154,720 of CM037073.1, forward strand.
CATAAAACACTCCACTAATTTTACACGCAAATATCCAAGTGATATTTCAAATTTTCCAACCTCATCCCTAATGCCGAGTGTTCCACGCAGTCGAAGTCAAATCGCAGCCGGAAAGGAATTACCAGCGGAGGGTAGCGTTAATCCGGTACTTTCCAGGCGAGCGGCTGGCTCTGGGTTCCGGCACTTTTTTTCGTCAGGCCAAGCTCGGTCCGCGCCGCCACCAGTTGCACCCTCGCGCTCCACGTCAATGTGGATAAGCGCTCGAGCTCGAATATCTCCGGTCCATTTCGGCCGCTGTCCATTCGACCGCACCAAGCCCGCACTGCTCCATTTTCTCACACGGGTCTTCCGATCATACGAAGGCATGCTCTCATTTTCCGTAAGAGTTTCCGTTGCTAAACTCAACTGGCACTTTGAGAAAAATATGTCACAAGCGGAAATTATATTCTATTCTATCGCCAGTGGCAGTTTTTCACGCTGGAAAAAAATTCACCATGATCAAATGTACGAAGATATAGTCCAGTTGCTAAGAGTGAGAGAACAATGAGCTTACTTGCGATCAGAGTATCGCCAATAACCATGAGGTTTCCAAGAGATAATGAGAGATCGCATAAGAAACATCAGTTCAACGTATATATTGAATTATCCTTCATGAATCTTCGTTACAAAATGAAGCTGTCATTGTCCCTTGGAACTGCTTATATTTGGATTATTTGAAAGAATACATTTGTTCTCTCTATTTATGTGTCACTATAGAAATTTGAATCAATTAAAATCATCCAGCCACGATGTATTTATACTAATTCATAGCTCCGGATGATGAAAGCTTGAGGAACAATTTGATGTTCGTCCGCTACGAATAGAACGGAGTGGATTTTTCAGACGGGGACTATTTTTGTCTCCAATGTTGGTGAAATTTTACGTCGCGATTCTAGGTTGTACATAGCATTGCAGGAGGGGACCGCGCGGCAGATTCTCATGAATCCGAATGAGCAGGTCTGGAAGATGTAGGGCGGGTTGTGCATGTTTTATTCGAGCGCTGGATTGCGGATGTAAATATGGAGTTGGAAGCTGAGTGAGGGACACATTTGCATGTGCGATGAACGTTTTCCGCGTTGTGTTAATGAATTTCAGTGGATTCAGGCGGGTCGCTCCGCACGAGTGATACTCTTCCCCACGGCCAGAGCTGAAATGTAACTCTTCGCCCGGGTGGATATTTTTCATTTTTACCGTTTGTTGATCCGCGTGGATTTGATCCATTTTGTCCTTGATTAAACGGGTCAGCCCAAGAGCGCAGTGTTTCCCCTCCTCGACTAAGCTGAATTGGCGTTCGATGCTGTGTGATGTATTTCATTCAATGAAGTGCTACGAAGCGATGGGCTCCATTTCGCATTGGACCCAAGCTGGCAGAATGAATTAACAAAGCATTAGGGAGCCTCTTTTATCCAGATGCTATCTGGTGCGGTGGAGTTGAAAGACTATTGACCACTGATCACTCCGCTTTCGGAGCAAGTTCACTCTAAAAATCGCGAAACGCCAACTTATATACAGCCGAAACATTCAGAGGGAGAGAGAGAGAATTCCTTCTTACCCTTTTGAACTCACTCGAATGACATAGACTGGTTAAATTCCATCGGATGGAAGTAGAGTTTATAGATTTTCAATAATTGATGTATACTATATTTAACGGGGTAAAAATCGACCCACCGAATCGGACTTCGGGACCTCGATTTTCGTAATCTACGGGTCGAAAAACATGGAAATCCGAAAATGTCTGTATGTATGTACGTACGTACGTACGTATGTACGTACGTGCACTTTTTTTTTCGTCGTACGATAACTCTCGAAGGAATTGTCCGATCGTCCTGAAATTTTGCACACAGGTTAGTCGCCGCAAAATCTCGGTCGAGTTCAATTTTCAGCCAATTCCGTTGTTTATTTCTCTAGCAACCGTTGCTAACGTGTTTTTGATAAAAGCTCCGAAAATCATCATCAATGCACGATGGGTCTCCAATTCTTTCGACGACGATCGATGAGAATCGATAAGACATTCATTTTGGAACAACCATTGTTTATTCTCCTAGCAACCGTTGCTATGGAGATACAAAATTCAGCTTCAGACTGACTTTTTTTTGTCGTACGTTAATTTTCGAAGGAATGGTCCGATCGTTCTGAAATTTTGCACACAGGTCGGTCTCCGGCAGATGTGAACCGAGTTCGGTGTTCAGCAACATCCGTTGTTTGATTCCATGGCAACCGTTGCTAGCGTGTTTTCGATAAGTTCCCATATAATTCATGATAAATGATCATTTGGGTTTGTATATTTATGGGATTCTATAACAATCAAAGAGACCTTTCCCGTATAAACCATTGTTGATGTCTCTAGCAACCGGTGTTTATATCGCTTGCAACCGTTACTATGGAGTGGGAAAAGTCAGTTTGAAGTCCATTTTTGAAACTGTTGGTGACTAAGAAGTAAGAACATCGAAGCTCCGACATTTACCATAGCAACCGTTGTTTACGTCCTTAGCAACCGTTACTATGGAGTGGGAAAAGTCAGTTGGAGGTCCATTTTCGGAACTGTTGATGACTAAGAAGTAATAACGTCGAAGCTCCGACATTTACCATAGCAACCGTTGTTTACGTCCTTAGCAACCGTTACTATGGAGTGGGAAAAGTCAGTTAGAGGTCCATTTTCGGAACTGTTGACGACTAAGAAGTAAGAACACCGAAGCTCGGATATTTACCATAGCAACCGTTACTATGGAGTGGAGGAAATAAGTTAAAGGTTCATTTTGCTTTCTCAAAGAGTGGTGATTAATGCAAATTGAGGTTCAATTGCAATACTTTGAGAAAGCATACTGCTGAGGCACTTGGCAGCGGTTGTTTATTATATATCTGATGAAAAGTATATATTTCGTCAATCTTGTGTATGGATATTGAATATGCGGTAATTCCACCATAACTTGCTCATTTTAGACTAGAAAGATCTAGACAAATATAATAGATTATTGGAGCCTATCCAATCATTTTCTACTTATTATAATAAAATAAAATAGAAAATTGTCTTGGCAAAAGATGATTCACAAAATTCAATTTCGATGTACCATGGAACTGATGGTTTACTATAGATTTTGTATTTTTTTCAGTTATGGGAAATTCGTTATAATAGCTCATAAATAGAGAACACTACCTCCGGATATCAAATCACGATGAAAATTTCTTGTTCATGGGTAGCCTAATAGCTTATACCTACCTGATGAGATATTCGTAAATTCATATAACTGATTCTATCAGCCTTTCCAGAGTAATGAGTTCTAGTTGATTCTCCCAATCAAACTAGCTTGCACAAGTGTCTCCTACACTTGTTGTCAAGAACAATTCAAGATTAAATTATTATAGACTACTTCCGGACGTAGAATCCTCTCCTTGTCAGTTATAATTTTTAGGTATAGAAGGTCGGAAACGAAGAATGAATGCGAATATAGAAAGTTGGCGTCTTTTATCCTTCTGTGGGTCATAACTATTGCAAGACCACTGAGAGGAAAAATTTTATTGGCATTACACTTTGAACACTTTTTCCTCTGACTCTTTAAGCTAAACGTGCCATAAGATTCATATTTTGCAATTAATCTTACATTTTTCTGTATAGATTACACAGCTCCGCACAAAAAATAAAAAAAAAAATTTAACCAGAGACTGAACCACCCTCCTTACATGTATTTTTGGCCGCTGAATCCGAATTCGAAGTCCGTTTAACTCCATCACCTCTGCGTTTAGACATAACTTCCAAAAAATTTTTAAAAATCATCATTTTGCAAAACAACATTTTATTTCAAATTTTATGTAAAAAATTAGATAGAAACTGTTTCTGGTGTTTTTGCTTTCTCAAAGAGAAAGCTTTGTAACGGGGTAAAAATCGACCCACCGAATCGGACTTCGGGACCTCGATTTTCGTAATCTACGGGTCGAAAAACATGGAAATCCAAAAATGTCTGTATGTATGTACGTACGTGCACTTTTTTTGTCGTACGATAACTCTCGAAGGAATTGTCCGATCGTCCTGAAATTTTGCACACAGGTTAGTCGCTGCAAAATCTCGGTCGAGTTCAATTTTCAGCCAATTCCGTTGTTTATTTCTCTAGCAACCGTTGCTAACGTGTTTTTGATAAAAGCTCCGAAAATCATCATCAATGCACGATGGGTCTCCAATTCTTTCGACGATCGATGAGAATCGATAAGACATTCATTTTGGAACAACCATTGTTTATTCTCCTAGCAACCGTTGCTATGGAGATACAAAATTCAGCTTCAGACTGACTTTTTTTGTTGTACGTTAATTTTCGAAGGAATGGTCCGATCGTCCTGAAATTTTGCACACAGGTCGGTCTCCGGCAGATGTGAACCGAGTTCGGTGTTCAGCAACATCCGTTGTTTGATTCCATGGCAACCGTTGCTAGCGTGTTTTCGATAAGTTCCCATATAATTCATGATAAATGATCATTTGGGTTTGTATATTTATGGGATTCTATAACAATCAAAGAGACCTTTCCCGTATAAACCATTGTTGATGTCTCTAGCAACCGGTGTTTATATCGCTTGCAACCGTAACTAGGGAATGGGAAAAGTCAGTTGGAGGTTCATTTTTGGAACTGTTGATGACTAAGAAGTAAGAACATCGAAGCTCCGACATTTACCATAGCAACCGTTGTTTACGTCCTTAGCAACCGTTACTATGGAGTGTGAAAAATCAGTTGGAGGTCCATTTTCGGAACTGTTGATGACTAAGAAGTAATAACGTCGAAGCTCCGACATTTACCATAGCAACCGTTGTTTACGTCCTTAGCAACCGTTACTATGGAGTGTGAAAAATCAGTTGGAGGTCCATTTTCGGAACTGTTGATGACTAAGAAGTAATAACGTCGAAGCTCCGACATTTACCATAGCAAACCGTTGTTTACGTCCTTAGCAACCATTACTATGGAGTGGGAAAAGTCAGTTTGAAGTCCATTTTTGGAACTGTTGGTGACTAAGAAGTAAGAACATCGAAGCTCCGACATTTACCATAGCAACCATTGTTTACGTCCTTAGCAACCGTTACTATGGAGTGGAAAAAGTCAGTTAGAGGTCCATTTTCGGAACTGTTGACGACTAAGAAGTAAGAACACCGAAGCTCGGATATTTACCATAGCAACCGTTACTATGGAGTGGAGGAAATGAGTTAGAGGTTCATTTTGCTTTCTCAAAGAGTGGTGATTAATGCAAGTTGAGGTTCAATTGCAATACTTTGAGAAAGCATACTGCTGAGGCACTTGGCAGCGGTTTTTTGATTTGTCGCGAAGTTTACGAGTGAAAAATTCATAAAATTATAAATTTTCAATCCGGCCCACTTGCCGTCAAACTTTCTGAATTTTTTACCGACGAATCGAAAAATTGCTAAGGACAATTTTCTCTTATATTTTATGTAGAATGAAATAAATTTTTTTTTTGCAAAATATTGATTTTATCGATATGTTGTCCGCCATATTTTGAGGTTATGTCTAAACGCAGAGGTGATGGAGCTAAACGGACATCAGATTCGGATTCAGCAGCCAAAAATACATATAAGTAGAGTGGTCCAGTCTCTGGTTCAATTTTTTTTTTATTTTTTGTGGAGCTGTGTTATCAGTATGCCGAATACTACTCGCTAGACGACTAAATTTGTCTTCTAAAATCAAAAATACTAAAACTGTTATACTGCTCGTGATATCTTGAATTTTCAATGTCCATTGAATCTCTCGAGAACCATCTGCCGAATGCTTGAGTTAATCATGGGACATAACACAAGCATCATATAATAGTCAATATCATCATTTAGATGTGAGATATAAGTATGAATGTATAGTATAACGACTACAATTTGAAATGTACGTACAGGAATATTCTTTGTCTCCTCAATTAAAACGTATAACTTACTAGGAGAGGTTGTCGACTTCGGGTAACCGATGATGACAAAACTCTGCGAAATGCTTATGCGTACCTCAATAAGCAATATATACAGTCATTCAGTCTAAAGTTTCGATTTTCCGAAGATATTTTCAATTGGTTTGAAATTTATATATCGTAAAGTATATCTAAGTACATGAATAAAAAGTCAAAGATGTAAGGTGAATATATGGCTCACAGAGGTACTCAAGAAGCATTTCGGAAAGTTTCATCGTTATAAGTCACTGAAAGTTGACAACGTCTACTAGTTAGTTGTATACTAACATTATCTAATGCGATACAAAATAAAACTGATATTTAATGCCTATAATATTAATTTTTGCTAGAATCAAAGTATTCGTTGCTGTTTAAACTTCGCAGCTTTTTGGATAAAGAGAGGCACAAGTAGTGAGCTAGAAACTGAGATATTTTTTTCTCCGCCTGAAAAGATAAAATGTGCTTCTTTGAATGGTTGACTTGAAATGTGCTTTTGGTCGTAAGTGATAGAACCTTTCCTGCAAGCAATACATCTTCGTTTGTTTGTTTTTGTTTAATTCATTAATTATACATGAGCCATGGACTTCACTATATGACAGGCCCTACCTGTAAGAACTGCACTTATCTTACGTGGGACATAATACGTAAAAAATACTTGAAGCGAGGTGATGGCCCGGCACGAAGCAAAAGAATGACGTATATTGGTGCAGATTCAAATGAGAAATTAAAATAGTAACAGAAGGCTTCTCGCGAGACGTCAAAAATTTGAAGTGACAACCGTATGCAGATGGGATGAAGTATACATTTTTGATGAAGTGCATAACTACCCAACTGTTTGACTCGTATAATTTGAAAAAAATGTATTTAAATTAAACTGCTATTCTATTTATTCAAGTATTTTCTTCTACTTGAGTAGATTTGAATATAGAAAAAATAAGTACGAAGTAAGGAATAGTACAATCTAAAACCTGAATTATAAATTCAGTCAGGAAAATGTTCGATAAAATATATCCGTGATTAAAGTAAAATAGTTGTGAAGCTTGCAGTTCTTCTAAATGTCTACCAATGAATCAGCATTTGAGCTCCATTGATTTGCATTTTAACTAAAAGTTGACTCTAAACCGGCGAAAATATATGTCTCTAACCGCCAATATGGTGTGACACTACTAGTGCAAATAAAAGATAGCGACTGAAAACTTTGCAAAAGCAATACCAGATGAATTCTTCAATCCTGACTACTGATTTAGACAAGTATTGCATCACAGAAAGACGAGTTGTTCAGAATACTTCTAAAATACTAGAAGAAAAACTTCTAGTGGGAGTCTAGAGTTCTCAAACCAGATACTTGAATCCTATTAACTCAGTGTTCTCGCTTTCTTCATATCTTTCTAATTAAATGTATTCCAAAGTTTTATGGTGGCTTGCTGCTCAACTTTCTCATCATTTCAAAAAATAATCTGGCGTTATGAAACAGAAATAATTGAGGCAAAGATGGACGGTCTGCGAGCCGGAGGACGAAAGAATCCGGCTCAGTTCTGCTGTCTTTCTTAGCGCCGGCAAGGATGTCGTCACTGACGCTGCGCCTTTTCTATCTCTCTCTTTCGGCTGAATTTCGACGTGCGCGCGTTAACGAATGCGAACCGCATCGCCCGTTTCTAACGCGAGAAGGGAACGAGACAAAGAAATACAGGTAGAGGCGGAGGGAAAATGGAGGGCTTGAAACAATTAGCAAGGCTCTGCAGAGGTTGCCCGGAGCGCCAGCCAGGGTCAAAATTAAAAAATAAACAGCCTGAACCTCTTGCCCGTTGGAGCTTTTTTTAATATCGAGCAAAGATTCTCGTGAGCAAGCCGTCAGCGGTGGGCAAGTGTATCTGCTGCTGTTTTCGTAATTTGGCTCAAGTTATTTCTCCCAACTTTTTTTCTCGTGATTTTCCTTGATATTAAATGTACCGAATAAATTCTTGCGTGAAAAATATATACCTCGTCGTGTAAGCTGGAAGTATCGATTGCAAAGTGAGCCGTTGTTATTCACATACCCATGATATTTTGAAACGTTCATTCCATATTCATTCTAACTGACTTGTACGGAGATGCCTGTCCGATATTTGTCTAATTAATACATATATATGATTGCGTTAAACTGTGCCTTTGGTGAGCACAAATATATATTGGTTGTAAAACAATTCTTTCTAACGTACAAATCATGATTGACAATCAAAACAATTCATACATTAATTCTTTATTTGCAACAACGTAATTAACAACGTCATTACGAAAATTTTGCAAATGCTTTTTTGGTATACCTCAAGCAATGTATAAAAACATTCAAACTAACGCTCTGAGTTCCCGAAAATATTCTATGCATATTTTTAATTTTATGCATTCACATCAGTACATATTTATATTATAAATGAAGTCATATATAAACTGTTTTCGCATTTTAGTCACTGACAAAATATTTCTGGGTAATCGAGATGGCTCTACGTAGGCATAGTTTATTGGGCATTGGGCAGCTTATTAGCTCATTGACAAAAGTAATCTAATAAAGTTTTTCGGTGATTGATCACATGTTCCAGTAATATTATTTTTCATGAATTTCAGTGGGTTCATTTAACCAACTAGTAATAGCTATGACTGGAATCGAAACTCCAGGAAACGCAAATCAGAAGTTTGATGCATGGTCGATACAGAGAGATGTACAAATATTCTCCCATCGATCAAATGGGTGAATTTTCTCAGAATTCAGGGAGTCCATTATTTCCAGTTCATTCACAATGGGTATTTCTGTTGGATTTCGTGGAAGCACAATAACTAATCAATCATCAGTAAATCAATCATACGCGAAATATCGCGGTTTTCACATACCGATTCTGCTATTCTTTCAAACTCCGAGCGTCGGTAGACGAGAAGCAGAGTTATAAAAAAAGGTCAGGAAGCGTACCGGTGTGAATATCATCATCCATTTATATCAATCGCAGCCCCGAAAGGATCGGCGGCACTCGCGCCATTGTTTCCCTCGGCACGCACGGGCGACAGGTTTGGAAAAATAACGCTTTTGCCGGTCGCCGGGACGACGTTTTAAAAATGCGTTCGATTCCTCTTGGCGGCCATTGTTCGTTTCTTAATGCGGCTGCGTGGCCGTATAAGCCTTGCCGAATCGGGCGCGCCTCCATCTTTTTGCCCCCAGACCGATTTCCTCCACGGACGCTTTATCGGAGTGCTTGTTCATGTCCAAGCGATCTCGCGTGTCCCGGCGAAATTTACTTGGGCCTGCGCTTGCACTCGCGCGATCTCGATGGACTCTATAATTATCCCGTTTTATCTTCATCAGCCGGCAGAGGGAGAGAGAGAGCGGCTTATAAGCCGCGCGTCGCAGCTCGAGGAGCAAGCGGTTAAATCGTTGACGCCGCGAGGCTCTGCATTCTCGTGTACGTGTATGTATATGTATACATGTATATAGAAGGAGGTATACGCGTGAAGCTTGAATTTTTTGTAGCACGAGCGCGTGCTTGCGCGCTGCGATTTGTGCGCCTCGCTCGCTCGATATATACATGCATGTATCGAGCCGAGCCCTCCGTTTCTCGCCCCTTTTCACGCTCAACAGATACTCGCGCGGCTTCGCCAGGCAAAGCCAATTCGCTAGTCAGACCTTTCCGATAAACAGTTTTCTTCGGGTGTTTTTCTTCTATTTTATAAGTATACATCGAGCGATGGATTTACTTGAGATAGATTCATTCTTTTGTCTAGAAAATACTATAGCAATCGTCTCGCAGCGTGAAATTTTGATGAAGCCACGATATTAACTTCAATTAATGAATCGGGACTATCAAGCGGTATCACAAGTCTTTTCACACGAGATAAAATTATTCATCATGATCGGCAGATTATCATTCCCATTTTCCTCGCTTCGGAATATCTTCACTTCCCAGGTGAATGTGGATATAGTACTGAATAAATTTCCCATAATATATACAGTTGTAGAGAGAAATGGATGTAAAATACGATACGTGAAGAAGGTCTATAGCAAATAAAACTGTTCTGTAACCTTATTCGAACGACAGCTTTGCAATATGCAACGGAGTATAATAAGACTCACTGATAGCGTAGGTTCGAATAAGCTGGTCGGTCAAAAAATGGATGCCGATTCGAATATAATTAATCTAGCTCCGATGTGTCTGACCAAACGAGATTATTCTACTGAAATCGCTTCCATTCACTGTAACGGACTTGATCATCGTAATTTCCTTGAAAATGTAACCTAGATCTAATCATTGTGAAGCCTTGGGCCCGGTGATATAATCGGCTCTGACACTGTTGTCAATAAAATTGCCTATAAAGCTTCGCTCAACACGAGAAATATATGAATTACAATATGGCCGGTAATAAAAGCTACCGGTGCACAATGCAGAGAGAGAGAGAGAGAGAGGGGTAGAGGGCACAGCCTTTGGCATCAGTGCATCTCACCAGGGTATAATTAAATTTCCAAAAGGTATATAGAAAACAAACGCGTGGCCACGCACAATCGCGGGTAATAACTTAATAAAGCCGCGTACGTATAGGTGCACTCTCGGGCAGCTCCGGCGCGCGCGGCGCCGCAATATATATCCGGCCGTCCCGGTGCAGAATCCCAATTCAGCTCGCGCGCGCTCACCTATACGGATAAAAGCACTGCTAGCGCGTATCGGCCGCGGCCTCAGTGAAATACGAGCGGCCGCGCTCCCCCCGCACGCATCCCCATATACATATTATGTTTCCGACTGATCGGGAGCCCCATGATAAAACCAGACTCGGGGAAGAGGCGCCAAACGCCGCCACGGAGGGACACTGCGGCCTTTGCAGCACCCGGGTGAAAAGTTTTAGCGAGCGCTCCACAGCCTATTTCCAGCTCGAGTTGTTAGCTTTGAAGATTACGTTGGAATAGCAATCATAATCGCGAGTTTTTTTCCCCCATCCGCGGTGTAGACTGGCAAGGATCTTGCCAAACAACTTTTCCAAGTTGCCATTGGATATTCAAATCAGTAGAATCAATTCAGTTTGAAAAATTCCATATTCTCAAGTGCAATGCAGGATTGATGACAGGTGGTACTATAAGTCTCCAAACTTCGAAAGCTGAACTACATCTTTAGTTATAGTTACCGTAGAAATGAAATATGGGGTACGCGTTGATTATTCATACTTGGAAGTTGATACAGCAGTGGAATTATATTCTTACGACTTAGAAATTAACAAGTGTTGGAGATACTTCAGAATTCGATCAAGTATTTCGAACATTCTTGTCCATGGCCATATGCAATTGACATAACCGATTGATAAACTTTCTCGGGATAGCTGCTAGAAGTGATTACATCAGAATAGAATTGGCACGTTCAACGGGCTACCCTCATCCCAAACAACGGAGGAATTGGGAAAGGAGGTGTGACGAAGGCTAATTGTGAATAGCCACCGGGACAAGCTGCAGTATTACTCGGCATTGGCAAATCAACAAGCTGTTCTGTCCCGCCTCCGCCTCTCTTGCTATCTCTGTTTCGGTTAAATAATGCATGAGTCATTACCCATTATGCACCGCTCAATAACTTGATTTACTCGGGATTGCAAAACTGAACTGGCGTGGATACTCGACTGGAAGACTTTCACAGAGGCTGTGGCCATCAGTGCAAATATTTGTGATTGCGAATGATAATTGGCTACTTTAAATAAATAAATACCGCGATTGTGAGTGGACTAAGATGTCTAATTATTATTCTCGATTCGAATTAGATTGAATCGATGATCAAATTGTTCCTCGTGAAAGTGCACATGTGTATTCCATTCCGATGAGTTGAATAGAATAAAATAGTCATGATTATGAGAAAGGATAGACAGAATTTTATCAAAGTGGCCCGTGTTTATTCAATGTACGTGCTTGTCGAAGTGCACCTCTTTGATCTAGCTCACATTTTTCTTGGGAAATATCACGATTGATTATATGAAGCTTACTATGTGCTAAAGTTAAAACAAACTATCAGCTATCCTGAGAATTCGGCGTTCTTGCGAACTTCAGTACCTGGAAGTTTCTATTAATTCAACAAACCATTTTTCTTTCTTGTGAAATTATTATCATTCTTGATATGGTGGAAGGAAGTTGGAAAATGAATAGAAATTCAAGTAAACTCACGTAGCAACTTTTGGCTGTATATATATGTATCTTAAGCAATGTTGCTGAATGCATTGAAAAATGAACGAATTGAGTAGAACGTAAATTTTCTATGTACATGACAGAAAGATTCATTGCCCTTGAGAATGCTAATCATCAGTTGCGCTCTCGAGCTTGGTATACATAAACAGTAGTCGCTTTGCTGGGCAGCATGGAATGATTTATGACCAAACTCTTTCCTTGTTTTCCAACCAAGACATCACTTCTAGATAGACCCTGGTTGTGAATTAAACAAGAACGACACAGGGGAGATTCCAAAGACAGACTGAGACACCGCGCCGAGCTTATGAATTTTTCACAAAACCCAGCGTACATGGCGAATCGAGCTGGAAGACGAAGCTGCCTTCTTCGAAAACTTTTTCCCCAACAGTAGAATATCACCCGTCTGCTAAGCACACGCCCATAATTTGGCTATACATCCCGAGCGGCGAGCCTGCGACTGCCTCTCGCCAACTCGAAAACACTCGAGAGCCTTCCGACCCGGGAAAGCTGCTCGCCGCCGCAGCACAGGCATATTTTTCAAGGATGCGGGAATACGTCCGATTATACGTAAATAGCGGTGGCGGCGGCTGCTATTTAGAGAGTGTAATTGATGAATGGCTGACTCGGACTTCAGCTCTTTCAGCTGGCTACTCGCGGCCGCTCACAGCCCGAGGCTCATTCATGCTCACCCGCACGTAGTTTTCACGTGCAAGCTAGCGAGCTTGCAAGCGCCGGACTTGCGGCGCGCGAATGTGTGGGTGTGCGTTGGGAGCCGGGGAAAAAACGCACTATCTATCTTGCAGCTGCCAAGATAGAGCGCTCTCATCTTTTATTTATTTATGCTAAGCCTATCAGCCAACTTTGGCAATCTTAAAATTTCGCGTGGCTGCGAGCTTGCAGCCCGAAACTCAGGTTGGTAACGATGCGCCCGCCGCAATGTGTTAGTCCCCTCGTGACAGGCGCAACCCCTCGCATGCTACGCGCTAGCCCGTTCCGTTTTCCCTCTTCGTTCTGCAGAGAGAGTGCGTCAAAGGTGCCAGCTCCTCAGCTTAAACGCGAGCTCGCGAGCTATGAGCATTTTTCTCGCACCCTATTCCTGCGGCGAGGCGGCCGACTTGCCTCAGGTAAAATTTTCGATGGAGTCCCAAGGGGAAATGTCACGACTATATGGAGAGATGATTCTTTCAGACCTCTCTTTTGCTTAACTGGGTGGTCTAACCTGATACAGCTCAACCAGTTATTTTTGACTTAAGAACAAATTGACGAATTCCGTTGTCAAATTCGATTAAGACTTACGAGCATATTTACAAGAATCGATGCTCGTAAAGATCTCTGGAGTATGAGAATTATTCGCGTTTTGAAAACCCGATCTTATTACCTATATTACCTGATGAAAATCAAATTTTGGTTCAAGAAGAGAAATTAGTTCAAGAATATAAATCATACGCTACAAAAAAATTTCTCCTCTGACACTGAACAGACTATACTCTTGAATGAAGTCTTAATTCGGAGCACATCTTGATATAGCGTAAAGCTGATTTTTCTTTTTGGATCTTACAATTCTGGTTTTTTGAGTTTACAGTTGCAATTAGTGGGAACTCGGATTAAACAACAACAAGTACGCGTGAAATTGATAAATAACGTGAGAATCTCGCCGCAGATTAATAACACGTTCATCCCACCCTCGACAGCGAGGAAATTGCGGATAGAGACGTAATACAGGTTTTTCGAACGTTGGTTTCGACAATATCGTTTATCGAACTCCGCAGATTCAGTTTTGATCGCTCGTTTTTTTCCGAACAAAAGAACCTCCGTCGAACTGCCGATCCAAGAGAAATTACTTTCTCCTAATGGTGCTCGGTAAATATTATCCGAGATACATGTGAAAAAGATGACGCGAAACGTATATACATATGTGCTTTCACTCATCAGAGATTGAGTACTGAACCGGCCAATGTTCCAAGTGAAATATTTGATCATGAATTCGTAATGTAATTCCCAGCCAAATTCTCGGCTCACCACAAGCGGCTACGAAGAATTCACGCGATTCCTCATCGGTGATCTACATATTCCTCACCATACGTTGCTCTACACGTATGTGCATTCCCGCCCTATTTCTATTTCGTTTCCCATCGCCGGGCTCGTTCGTAAAACGCTCGCCGCGTTTATCATCATTTCGCCCTCTGCTTTACTTCGTATATCCCGCGTTCGAATGAGCGGAGCTTTCGTTCTCGCCACGGAGAAATATGTTTTCTCTTCGCTGGGGCTTTGTGCTATCCCGTCCAACTTTCTCTCTCTCTCTCTTTCTGCTCTACTCTTTCTCTCTCCCTCTCTTTCTCTTACTCTCTCGCTCCGTCTCTCTTTCTCACTCTCTCTCTCTCTCTCTCTCCCACTTTTACAATGGCAGAACGTCTATATCCTCGCAGGAACGATACTGCTACGCCTGCCTTCAGACCCTGCCGAACCTGAACATCATTCCACCTCTCGTCTTCTTCCGATATATACATATTTGGTCTTTCACGCCTGCGGCATCGGGTACGAGCATTATTGTTTTCCCATCCCTTCGTTCGAGGGCGAGAAGTGATAGGCGAACAGGAATTTATTCCACCATGCTCCGGGCGCGGGGGAATTTGCTGACGGGCTCCAGTTGGCGTTGGCTTTTTATTCTCTCTCTCTCTCTCTCTTCCTCTCTAGGCTGCTTAACAATGTTACGTTTGCGATCTCAGACGTGAAACGCGAGTTAATTAGATAAGCGCAAAGTTGGACTTGGTCCATTGAACATCATTGAAATCTGATAAATCGTGTTTATTGGGAAAAAAACGATCGTGCAGAAATACTTCGATCAACCGTCCCTTTTCAGACTAATCAATAATTTCTGAAGATTCACGAGAGCTCAACAGCTGAAGCCGTTAGAAGGGCTCAATCAACGTTTCCTCGCGGCTCATCACGTGCCATCAAAAATTGGAATGATAACGACCAGTTCCTTGCTGGAGAAACGCAATTAAAGCCGAACGCTCTCGTCGCGACGTCCCTTCTAACTAACTGACGACGAGCCATTAACTTAGGAGCTCCGCCGAAAGAGGGAGAGAGACAGGCAGAACTATTCTCGGAGTTGCAGTCTTCTCAGTTTTGCCATGCCCGAGGCACAGTAGTTCGGCCGCCTAGCGAATCAGTATACTATAGCTCGCAATCTGCTACGTTGCTAATGTATAAGCAGTCCTAGATTGCACGACAACTTCGCCTTGCTGTGCTGCCACCCTGCCTTTCCCTTTCGCTAGTTGAGTTGTAAACTGTCTCCAACTCGAGTTATGATTTTTTCCGATGTAGCTGTTACGAACAGAATTTGCCAGAGAGATGCGACGAGCGCGAAAAACGAGAAAGTAAACGTGAGTGCGACTAATAGGACAAAGGATCTAGAATAAAATATCGTCGATATCCTGAATGGAAACGGTAAGTTTTGATACGACGTCAAGAGATTCAATCAATTTCATTTTGTGTATAACCGACATTCGAGAGGCGATCAGATTATTGTCGTGATTTCACTCGAGAAGATTCCCAACGAGCTTGAGCTCCAATTCACCAGAAAGAAAGATGTCTTACGAAGAGAATATCAGAGTTGCAGATCTCGGGAACTCTGAGGTTGTTCTTGGGTAACTCATGTGCAGTCGATAGGCCGCTCGGCCTAATATCTCGTTTTCCCAGTGATATTTGAGCATCTTCATCAATTTTATGCTACACACGCATAAAGTCAACTTACGAACATTTCCATCAAAACGAAACGATAGATTAAACGGCTGTACACGTAAGCTTTGTATGCCCAAAAACCATCTTACAAAGTTCCAGCGAGATCGGAAACTCAAAGGCCTGACACTCTCCTTGTTAGTGTCAATCAAGGGAAGCAAAAGGTGATTTATATTTGCACAATAAACGTTGAATTGATCAGCTGAACTACATGAAACTTTGTAAATTGCAAGCAGTGAATTTTGATAGATTGTGACAATAAGATAAATAAAATGAAAATTTTGATATTTATATTCAAAATAAATTTTACTGGAATTTAGAAGGCATTTGAGAGTAGGAATTGTTTCTAGAAGTTTAATAAAATAATATTCACAAAATTCACAATTCAAAATATGTATTTGATCACGTGAGGAGAGTCTTGTCTAGATGTATGAATGTGATTATAAAACTTTGAAAAAAGGATAAATTTTAATTAGAAAAAAATTAAATTATGCCTTCGATAAATATCCTAATAAACTCTAGAAATTAGAAATAAAAATAAATCAAAACGAGTAGAAATAGAGTTTTACTACATATGTTACGTGTGGTAATAATATCTGTTTACTCTTTGAATACAAATTGCTTTCTTTTCGTTAACAGTAGATCAGATAATTACATTTGTCAGAAGTGAAGAAAATCAAGAATTGTTAAATCATATGACACATGCAAAACAAATATTTATGAAAAACTATGATAATTAATGTAACTGTGATTCAATATGTGTTCATAACAATTAACAAGAAGCAAGAATTCTGAGAGTATGATAATCAAGATTTCATAGTTTGTAAATGAACTAATGGAATCAGTGAAGGATAAGCATGAAAACACGTGACAGAAGCTATGGTGAGGAAGTGCTTTGAGGTGGGCTCATCACCAACGGTTTTGAAAAGTCCAGGAAGCCCTAAAGGCACTACCTTTAAATGAAGCGACACGCTCGCGCTCGGGGCAGTCGTTCTGACCCTCGTACATTGCACGTAGAGTAGCGCTTGGATATTTTTTTACTTAAAATTTTCGTTACGATTGTTTGTGTTTTGTGAAACATAGTTTGATTATGAATTTCTAGTATCCTGCATTTTACTTCAATCGATTCCAGTCTGATTCTTCGTAACAGTAGCCACGGAGGAAATGAAGCTCGACTTCATTGGACTTCAAGAGATAAGTAATTAATCTTAGTTTTGCTCGATCGCAACTAGATACTCATAAAAAACATTTGCCTGTATAGATAATTGATTATCAATAATGAAGAAGAAGTAGGTATATATATATTCAATTTTTACATACTAATTTATATAATAGGGTGTGTAGTATCGGTTGTGATATCTAATTTCTCTTAGAAAAATGCCAAATTCGGCGTTGGTTTTTTGTTCCCGTTATGAAGATATTTGAAAGTAATCACTGGAGAGACAGATTCGGATATATTTTTTTCTCATTCACAAAATGAAAAAACTCTTGAAAATATTCATGCAATGTTCATAATCCCTCTCAAAATGGTGAAAATTAATGTTAGAGAAAGCTTACATTTATACTCTGACAAGTATTTTTATACGAGAAACCGTAACAGTTTTTTACAAACGACGTACATTTCGAATAACACTATTATGAGATTTGTTACGGGAAACTCGCTTTTCCAAAAGTTATCTACTAACTCACCTCTATCGACTTATGATCATCACTCGCTTATTACTCGTGATCCATTGTATTACACTCTATCTAAATGATGTCACGTTCAAATCACTTAATTAATCCACCACCTAATCGCAAATCTTCATTCCACCTGAATTATTGTGAATTTACTATTCGCCCGGGTGACATCAGTGGAGCATAAAATCAAATGATGTATCCAATCGTACCCACCGATCCTCTCCAGTCTCGGTATTCTATACGAGTGAAAGATACGAACGCAGGTCAAATTAATATTACACGAACTCTCGGGAAAGTAAGTTTTCCCTGGATTTCAAAAACTTTATTCATACCGCTTATGGGCAAATTCCGATACTGCAACATTACAACGAATCCAACTTATAGTGACGTTCGTACGAGAGGCAAATTTCCACGCTGCCTCCCGAGCGGACGACATGCACTATCGAGCGTCTATTGATATTTACGATAAATGCAAGAAGGGCAAAATAACTCACCTTGTTGCCGGAGCAACAGGAGCATCGATAGCAGAAGCAGAAGCGGCGCCGGCAGCAGATCCATCGTTAAGTCGAGCTGCTCGACGCGCGCTCGCAAATCCTTCTGCCTTCGGTTATTAGCGTAATATTCGTGCGCGGCGTGCAGCCGCCGCTGCACCTTTTTCTCCCTGCGCGTTTTTCCCCTTCCGTTCTCCTCGTCTTTCGCGTGCCACTCGCCGTTTCTTCGTTATAATTTTAGCTTGGCTGCGTTGTCGTCGATGGCTTCGTGCCTGCAGCAAAGTAAATGAGACATGGCTTACTTAAGAAATGTGAAAATGTAATGCGTAGCCTTTATCATTATATCACTATTTTGCAGCTATAGTCTTCCTGGTTCTTGCGCTTGCGCAACATTAAACTGAAAAAAGGTAGTTGGAAGTTGGCATTTCTGTGCTTCAGCAATGAGTTAATTCTATATTCATTACGATATTGATATGGGGCATTCTGAGGCACTTCACGCAGTGATCGGCCTGACTACCTCCGATTTGAAAGAAAATAAAACCGCTGCTCAGTTTACATGGAAAACTTTTTCTATATAAAAATGAGAATTCTGTGCCTTTGACACTATCAAACGGATCTAGAACTGATTTTCCAAACTACCTAGCAAAGGTTGCAAAGGACATCAACAATAATTGCATTGGAAAATACAAATATACTGTGTCGTCGTATGACTTCAAAAGTACAGTATCAAACTCTTATCTAGATGTTTAATTCTCTTAGGGACGGCTAATAGGAACGGAAACAACGGTTAGTGTGGAGGAACTGAGTTTCCGTATCATTAATCATCAATAAATATAATACAAACTGATTTTTCTTTTAAAATATAGGGAACTTCAAAAACAACACCTTCCTTGGCATCGGTTGCGGGGAAAATGATCAACGAATGATGCTGGACAACGAACCCGGGCTGCACATCTTTTCACGACTGCCAGCTGTGTGCAAAATTTCAAGGAAATCGGACAATTTCTTTGAAAGTTATCGCGCGCCAATATCGCAGCGGTACGTATACCATACATACGCTCGTACATACATTTTTGGGATTCCATATTTTTCGACCCGTAAATTACGAAAATCGAAATTCCGCAGTCTGATTCGAAAGTTCGATTTTTGCCCCGTCGACAAATCTTTCTCTTTGAGAAAGCAAAAAAACTGTGAAACGATTGACAGTCTTCAATAAATTTCCAAGGAGACCTCAAAAATATTTTTCTCCTCAATCCTACTATAGTTCCGATAATGTTAATGAAATTTTAATTATCCCGTTTTTCATTATCAGTTATTCATGAATCATTCTCTCCCGAACCATCACAAAATTAAGTATCGAAGCTGAGTATTTTTGCCGGAAGGAAGCTCATTTTCTCCCTTAGTATTTTCCCGCGAGTCAGCACGAAGTGCAAACTGGCAACGTCTTTATCGTAATCATAACAGAGAGAGAGCGTGGATCATCGGCCGACGTGACACCGGAGCTTGTTTCCGATTGCTGGACAAGGGAATAACAGGGGGAAGAGTTGAGTAAAACACGACGCTAACGACGCAGCTTGGCTTTTGCGCGCGTGCACATCCATCTCATGAAATCGAACTGGGAACCGGTTACGTAGAGAGAGAGAAAGAGAGGGAGGGAGAGAGAGAGTCAACTGTCAAAAAGTCGGCGGGTCGCGCCACTTACAAAACAGAGATGGCAAGTCAAAATTCGCTCGCGCAAAGTTTAGCAGCACGTATGTACGGCACGTATACGTGTTATGTCACTGTCAATTAAGTTTAGTCGCGCCGAGCCCGGCCCGACGTCTTTCCGATAAGCGAG
The DNA here is from genome assembly GCA_020882685.1 of Aphelinus atriplicis. Taxonomy (NCBI): domain Eukaryota; kingdom Metazoa; phylum Arthropoda; class Insecta; order Hymenoptera; family Aphelinidae; genus Aphelinus; species Aphelinus atriplicis. The sequence continues at coordinate 76,174,605 of CM037073.1, forward strand.
AGCTGACAGGTGTGAAAGTGCCGCTGCGTCTCCGGAAAGCCCTCGAGCCCTCGTACAAAACGTCTTCCGCGACGACGATGACGACGAGTGTCTTTTTAGCCGAGCAGCGCTTAACGATTTGCTCTGCCAGACGAACTCGCTTCATTATGCAACGGCCAATCTTGCCCCAACTGCTAATTGTCCTGTGCGTTTGCTTCATAGATTCACGTGCGCTTTATAAATGTTCAATGAACTCGATCATCGATGAAACGAACAAGACGCTTTAATTTAGCTTCAACGTGGTGTCTGTTTATGTATCGGCGGTGGGAAAATATTTCACAAAAGTATAATTTTTTCATCGAAAATATAGTTTCTCGTAGGTATACAAGTTTGAATGTGAACTGATTACCTAGGGTCGTTCATGATATTTTCGGGCGATGTAAATTATTTTCTTCTTTTCGGTCATTCGTAAAAGAGCGTATTTTAATACCATCCACCACGGGAAATTTAAATTGTGTCATATATCAGTGATTCGAGAGAGTTCACTGTCGAACTGGGTAAATGAATGAAAATCACTTTTATACTTCCCGCATTACGTATTTTCTTGGTTAGATTGACATCATCGCAAAGGTCAAGTTTCTAATCCAACTGACGAGAAATTATCTTTGATACATCGCATAGGTCAGTATCATGCAGCGAATTAGTTGTATCACGCGATGTGTCGACAATTATTTACAATTGATTGTTCGTCTGAATTCTTCAACAAGAACCGAAAGAAGTGCCTTATTCAAATTTTATTGAAATATCCGTTGCATCCTTAATAAATGGCTCATAGACTTTTCAAAGAGATTGTTTATAAAAATCTGGCACGCGAATACATGCGAGCATATAGAGAACATGTATAAGTACAAACTCATCTAACTCATCGAACAATCGACGAATAACGATGATCTGGCACGAGAAAAATCGTTTACCTGCTAATTTCAATATTGGAAAACTTCTCATCATTATGCATCTCGCTCCTACCTTGCGCGTCGTAGCCCTGTGATAAAGTTAATAATCCACTCGGAGCAGGGATGACATCAGTCAGAGGATTAGCGCTGTAGTTTAAAAAAACGAATAACTCGATTGAATTGGAGCCTCGTTGAAGAATCGACACGCACCGGCTACGTACCGGATCGGTCGCGATTATTCGCAAATGAAATTTGGTCGCGTGCGATCGTCCGTACCGGTATATAGTTACGAGGGCGCGGGAAAAAGAGTCGGAGGCGACGACGACGAGGTCGGCAGCTAACGTATTCGCGTCCCACGATTAAACGGAGAATCGTCAGGGCGATTATTCAAAACGGGAGACGCGCGCGTGCCTCGAGCTCTCGTTAACCGTCGCGTAATAAGGTTAACGATTCGCAGACGCGCGCACACAGTCAAAGGTGCCCCCGCTCACCCGTAGCGATCCACCGTTCCCAATTGAATATGCATGCTCTGGCGCGTCACATGCATATTCCAGCCCGCTCCGTCACGCACCCCCAGAGCGAGATGGATAAAAAAGCACGGTGCGTTTTGTTCCTCCTACCCCCCCCCCCCGCCTGCGCCCCTTCGTCAGGCGCCTGGCTGGGGAACGAGCGACACCGACGCGTTGCGTACACACGCAGAGGCGTGGAATCGTCGAGGACTTTGTAATTCAACGGGTCGATGATTCTTTGACAGTGATACGCTCCGTGGCTGACGAACCTTACCCGACTGAGCCGTTCAACTCTCGATTGTTGGATGACGAGCCTCTTTCAGCGCTTCATTTCGTCACCTTAGACATTACATAATATATGTCAATACGTAAGATTTCTGTATTGTAGCAGACCCGTAAGAACATGGGCAGCGTCGCCCGACTTTCCCATTTCCCCCTCTCGCGCGACACACCTATTCGCGCGCGCGAGTTTCGGAGCTATATTCGATCGCGGGAAGCCGACCCCCACGGACGGTTCCCATCTCCCCCCGAGAGTATCACCGACAACCCAAAAAGGGGTAAGTTGTGCCGTTAAATTAAGTACAATTATTGTCGCCCGACCGTGGATTAATGTAAGAACGCGTGGGTTAAATAGTGTCGGTGCCTATCCGGTTTTCGTCTTCTGCCACGCCACGGCCACTCGCCGACCTTTGGGTCCAGATAGCGGATCCAACGAGACCCATCATCGTCGAGGAGCGCACCACGACCACTGCAAACACAGTTCCTGCGAGCCGAGGGTGACGGCTATACAGCGTCGATCTGGAACGCAACGGCCGATTTTGCGTTTGTATACATACCCGAGACTTAAGCCCGATCGCGCGTGTGTGATTGTGTGCATGTGCGTGTGAGCGTAGCGTACCGATAGTCAGCGAACCTGTTCATTTGTATTGATGTGTGTGTGTGTGTGCGTACAAATAAATGCAAATAATTATTACTGCGACCCAGACGGTTTTCTCTCGTCACTCCTCACCCACCCCGAACATATTCGCGTTTAACGCGTTTATACTTGACCATTATAGTATCAAGTCACAGAATAACTGTTGATAGACAATCGAGGTCTCTTCGAGATCTTCGCAAAGATCAACGCATTTCGAAATCGGGTGATTTTTAAAACTTCCGTATAGCAAGATGGTAATCGAATTTCCCATCGAAATAATTTCTCATTTCGAAATATGAGGGAATTTAAAGAGAATATATAACTTTGGCTTTTGAAAGTTTTTGGAATGAAAAATGTATCCACATATGACAGGTGCTAGTCTACATGAAATCCGTCAATGTAAAACTAGCTCACTTTTAGTACAATACAATTCAAAACTAGATGTTTATGCAATGGTTTTACGTGTCAAACGTAACGTAATAAATAATACTCATCCAGTCAACCCAGAATGATTCAGGCAACATCAATTTTTTTTCTCCCTTGATCATAAATCAGTTCCAGCCGTCATTCCATTCATTTCTCAAGCGAAAAAAAAACAAAAAAAATATATCAAAAAGCATGTTGAAAATCTTGTTAAATATAAAGATTTTATTGTTCGTCCTAGCCAGAGACGCGTGACAAATTATAACAGCAAACATGAGTTCGTACATCCTCTTTGTATAAGCTTGACGAATATTTTTTACTTTCGACTGGAAAAAGTATAAACGGTGGAATCGAAAAATATAACTCGTAAATAGATATGTTCACAAAATGTTTGCCAAGTAAAATACGCTGCACAAATCTCGAGCGACCTGTTTCTGCTCCAACGTATTAATTGAGCGTTCGGGGACTACAGTTGTCCTGATAATAGTGATTGACACTAATCAGACAGTGACGACTCAGTTAATTTGATATTTCGAGAACCTTATTATCTGTTAATCGCAACCTTTCCCATAAATATTTAAAAACTCCTCATCCAATTATCCGAGTCGAAATGAATAATCTCAAAATTAAGCAGACCACTTAGCACTTGGATCTCCTATTTCACTGAATCTTCTGGAGGTATTTTTCGTTACCCATGGGTAAATATCACTTGTTTGCAAAAAGGTAGTAATTCCAACGTTTTAATTTGTCTCAGATATTCACCGATCGTTACTGATTTTGAAACATATAATGTGTGAAAGTGTGTATGTATTATACATGAAATATGATACATATATAAATATATATTCTTCATATAAAAACAGGACATTATCTCCGGGAAATTAGAACATTAGGACTGCATATACGATCTATTTGAGTAACCATAAACCACCTCCAAAAATGTTAGTGAGACCGAAGACGTCGAAGACTCAAATCTTAAACAGAGAGAAGATAATGTCACACATCGAGGTTAGGCTCATACAAAAATTACGGAGTCTGTAATCGTAAACCCTCGTGACTAGTCCTGACTTTGCTCAGAGGTCTTAGAAATATTGACTATTTCTGATCAATTTTTACGAAGCCACACGTAAACATTCACCTATCTTGCTTCGCCTTGAGTTTACTATAAACGGGTCGTGTGATGTAAACGTATGCAAAAGTAAAGAAATAAATATCAAAATCAGATTCACGTACACTGAAAGTTCAATGCAATAAGTATTAAGTTAAAAATGAATTATTTATATGTAAATTAGGATTTATTATCGGAGTACACACAATTTAAGAAAAATATTATCCTAAAAAAATATTGATCACTAATCAATAGTTGAAGTCAAATGCATTGAAAGACTTTCGATGAAAAATTATGAGTCAAAATCTGTTATTCTATATTAATTATGATATTGATATGGGGCATTCTGAGGCACTTAACGCAGCGATCGGCCTGACTACTTCCGATTTGAAAAATTTAGTTTCACTTTTCGATATCCACTTTTCCTAACGCTCGTGTATATTGATATTGCACAGAGGATTTATAGTTCCCCAGCGAGAAAGAAAAACAATTTACGACAACGTGGCTGAATTTCAACGGGGCTGAATTTCAGCCCCGTAAAACTTCATCAGTAATAGTCAATATCTAGGGCGCTCCTTATAGTCACGAGCAAGAACCCGTAATTTTCGTGCACCTAACTTCAATTTTCAACCTTTATTTCTCTTCATGCTAGAGTTTCCCAGTAAGTCAGGGGTTTCCCTGAAAGTCACATTTCAGGAGTCTGGTATTAATCCAAAACAAATTCGGGACAAATTATTCGCAATTGGCATTTAAGACGCGCGGCTACTTTTGTGATCTCGAGCAAATTCATTAGCTAGCTTTAAAATTTTAAGCAGCCGCTGTAAGGGCAACAGAATGAACGGCAAATGAGTGACTCATGGACTCATAATCGAAGCCCAAGCCGGATCAACAATACGGATGGCGCGCACAGCGATAACGACCCTCGTAAAGGACCCGCCGCATTTTCTTCGCTCCTTATTACACGAGCGCGCGTTGCGCCCCTGCAAGTGGTCCAACAGCCTTCCCCCAAGCAGACCAAAAAAGAATGAAAAAGATTCTGATAAGGAGCGAGTTGATGCACTACCTAGTTTTATGAAACTTTTTGAGTTTGCTCTCAAGCGATTGTACCCGAGAAACTTGAATATACAGCCATTCAGTCTTAAGTTGTCAATTTCTTTACAACTTTTCTTGATACCAATAAAAATTCGTATATCACAAAATATGCGTTGTGAGTATATATCGTCACCACCTACGGAGAAAGTCACATTTCAGAATCTCCCGGCGGAAGAACGCATGTTTCAAATCTCGGGGTGGAAAAAAAACACATGTTAAATCTCGAGGCGAAGAAAAGTACTTCCCAAATCTCGGGGCGAATAGCATTTCACGGGGGTTTTCTTTAGCTTGCTATATAAGTAATAAACTTGATAATTTTATATCGAAAAGGTCGGTATACGAAGTTTTAAATTCCCGACTCTTCCAATGATATATGCGTTTTTGAACATTACCGAATTACATTCACGGAATGTACTTTTCTTGGTCGGGATATTGTGAGATGTGCTTCGCTTTGTAAGAGGCATCGATAAAGTAATGCATGAAACTGGTAGTATTGGTAGACATTCCAGAGATAAAAGTTCGTTTCACTGAATAGATGTTTACTTATAGTACTAAAAAAACTTCAAAAAGTTAAGATATATGCACGGCACAGGTGATCGATTGCTCTGTTAAATGGAAGTTTCATATGTTTGCTGTCTTTCATTGTCGATTTACAACTTCTGAGTTCTCGAAGTCAACTGAAGATTGTATCAAGATAGGTATTGCCAATCAACCGACTCATTGTTAATTCGATGCCTGACGTTCTTCATCAGCGCATAGGATTTACCTATATCACCTATATCCAACGTTGAGCTCGCGCACATGGCACCAATCGAAAAGCGTATCTGCATGCACTGAAGGGACAAATTATTTTTCGACGCGCTGGGGGGGGGGGGGTAATAAACGAGTACCCATATCGGTGCGTCTAAATCGTCTAAATGATTGCAGTTAGCAAGATCGTTTGAGTCCGTGAACAATCAGTTGGGTGCGCAGCTCTGGACACCGCCGTGAAACAAAAGTCGAGAAGACGAAACAGGAACCAAGAGCGTGCGGAAATCGAGTTTACGAACGAAGCCTCAGGTTCATCGACCCAGCAATACATATATATGCTCGGCCGCTTGTTTATTCACGCAGTGTCGGGGCGTCATGTTCCAATTTCTCTTACCGTCGCGATCGTGGCTCTTTTATTTTTTTCGACTGCCACCGCAGCGTACACACCTTAAGGTGCCTCCGCTTCTCCATTTCCTTGAGAATTCAAACGTGCGCTACGTAGCTATGAACGTTTTGCGACAAAATTATTTACGGGGAGACGTTTCCTGCTTGGGACATTAGCTTGGGGCTCCTGCATTCCGGCCAAGTAATAATGCGTGGAGGGCTGCCGAGGAGGGTATTATTTGAATATACGACTTGGTAGCGTATCGGTTCAATGGTATTCTCATATGTATACACATACATATACACACATCGCGCACATATATATGTATACATATATATCGCCCAGATACGTGAATAAGCTTATTCCTGCAAAAGTTATCTACCGAGGAGAGTCAGCGAAAGGGCTATGATATACTGATGTGACAAAAAAATTATTCTACGGGATCTCGCATCGAATTTCTGTGAATTACGTACCGTTGTGTGCCGTCACAAAATTTATTGGGATCTCGAGATTTTCATCCACCACAGAGATACTTTGTCACCCACAAACATTTACGCGTGAGCGAGTTTCGTTTAAAGTTCCATATGCATGAGATGGGCTACAGTTTTTCGTGACGGTAAATATTACAGGTGCGCACCTCGTATAGGTACATTACATCCCATATTTGCTGGGAAAAACATGATATATTGTTACAGTAAAAAGTCAAGTATTCAAAAACTAATATTTCTGATGCGGGTGATTCATTCTCAACTTCTATCTCGGGTATATTTGACACTGGGCGTTACAATAAACTTGTAGTCGTTTGACTTGGGTCTGTATCGTCACGTAAAAAATTAATTTTAGGATGAAATATAGGTACTGTGAACAGACATTGAGATTTTGAGGTTTCACTCTTGGCAATATACTAGTTGGTCTATCAAATTTCTCAAATCAGTTAGAATCAATACATGCAGCTTAGTTGACAACTCAATATGGATACTGAAAAATGACAGTTGGATTTTCATAAGCCCCGGATATGTCATCAAATTTCGCTCTATTTTTATTTTTTCTCGAAAATTATGAAGTAACCAAATTAGCAAGTTTTCATCCTCCATTCTTCAAATTCGTGATATGCGATCTTTGAGGGCCACTCCGTGATATAAATTTGACGGTGGCAGTGGAAGTCAGTTCCTTCCACTCCCCAATTTTTAAGAATGAATTAATTAATTTTTACACTGCCCGATGAGGCCAGCGAACCAAGCTGGTGAAACGTCGCTGAATAAAAATATATATGGAGTTCTATTTGAACTCCATATCACGGAGTGGCCCTCAAAGATCGCGTATCACGAATTTGAACCAAATTAGCGCTTCAAATAATTATTGAGCCATGAAAAAAATTGTATTGAAAATCGAACTATTATTCTAAAAGAATTTCTAAACATTATTTTTGATAGCAAGTTTTATTCAACTCTTAACGGTAAATCACCAAATCTTGTGGTTAGTTAATTTCATATCGATAATATTAACGTCTGCTTATCATCACAATTACTATTACGCTTCAACGATCATAAATATAGGAACATATGAAAATTGATGAATTAAGTCTAATTCATTATAGAATTGTCGGAACGGAAGTATAAGAATATCTCAGATTTACATCGATCCGAACGGAATCCTAATGGAATTAATCAAATTCACGGCCCGGTATATTAGTTCATACGATCATAATAATTTTTATGTTATACGTGATCATAAACGCTCATTTCACGCATCGAATTCCGTGCGTGAAATGCGATTTCACACACTAGTGCGTGAAATCGCATCAAATCCGTGCGTGAAATATTTCACACACCAGTGCGTGAAATCGCATTTCACGCACGGAAATCGATGCGTGAAATATTTCACACACGGAAACCGATGCGTAAAATATTTCACGCACTCAAATCTCGATGAGTGAAATTCGCGTTTGGATCACTTATAACATAAAATATCGTATGCAACTCGTGAAATGCGATTCCATTCACGCACTAGTTGCATAATATACTATTCGCACCATCCGGAGTCATTTCTCGAAGCTCTTCAATTACCGGAGAATACGTTTCAATCCATTTAAATTGTTCAACCATCAATCGACATTGTGAATGCAAATGAGTCAATGAAGTTTAAGAGAGGACTTTAAAACTTCTCGAGGACGGAAATACGAAATAGAAAGAGAAAAGTAAATGAGACCTATCATTTCATTGATAATGATTGCAGATCTGTTGATCTCGATCCGAAGAATTGAATAATTGTGTTGTTGGGAAAGCAAGCTGAACGCAAGAATCGATGCCGACAGGTTCTCATCTCTATCACGGCAATTGGCGCGAATCAAATGCCGATATAGCGCTTCAAGCGGATTGTAAATGTTTATCCTCGAAGAGAGCGACCGAGGGTGGTAGCGGCGGGGGGAAGGGGGTGATCGGGCGCCTCAGAAATAATGCAAATTCGCGAAAAAGCCCATACGGGCCACGCGCGACGCATGTTCCTCTCGCGGCTTCACGCTTTGAATTATAACCAAGTCCCACCATTAAATATTCGGACCGAGTACGCGCGTACACTCGCCCCATCTGCTTATGCCGTCACCGTTGGTTTGAATAAAGTCTTTTTCATTGTCCTCGCGAAGAGCAGAGACAGCAAATTGCAGCCCCAGTGAGTTAATCGGTAATTAGAAGGAAGCCATGTCACGGGGTATATTATTTAAAGATTCAACCAATAATGATTAGCCATCCACGCCCATTGTGCACCACTCGTCAATTATGCTCTGGCTCTTTCGGGGCTGTGCTTCGAAAACTTATTTAAGCACATTTTTTATAAGATCCGCAATTATGGAGTCGACCAAAAATGTATTTTAGTATTAGCGACCAAGACGTCTACATAGATTCTGCACGAGGCCCCGTTAACAGTGTGTTATTTTGAGAGTGCAATATCGCGGTTCGTTCCGTTGGAGTAAAACGTAATGTTTGTAGGGTCCGTTGTGCATGGTACTATTTATCCGGTGGTTCACTCTATCAGAATACCATAGTCATTTAGAAATGCCAAAAATTGCGAACGATTCTCCTTTTTTTCATTCAAGTTCTCGCCAGTACAGAGTTCCGTAATGGAATCTGCAAATACTTTTTCAATTCAATGACAACCGATTCAGTTCATAAAACTATAGACTGGAACATGAGGTCTTGCTGCCAATTAATCCTCTCGATACATCTGCGATGAAATCGAGATACGACTGTTGATAATGCGCCCAGAACTACGAGGTGGAGGGGAGGGAGGTTTGCACGTGAACGCGGGGAAGTGGGCCCCCGTCCATTTAGGGCCCCACTTAATTGCACAATGAAATCACCTAGGGTACGAGGGCTGCTCATGCCGGTTGCGCGTGTCACTGTGTCACCGAACGAGCGCATTAGATTGGCTTGAGAAAAGAAGCGCGCGCGTGAACCAGACACGGGGCAGGCTGCGCGGGAGTTGCGCGCGCTCCTCGCGGCTGCCAGATGCCGACTACGCTAGCGGCGGCTCGCTCGCTCGCTCGCGCCAGACTCACACCGAGCCGAGCGCACCTGCGCGCCTGCGCGCCAACCCACCTGCACCATCGTCCGGGGGGCGAGGGAGGAGGCCGGCTTCCTTCGCTTTCTAATGCTTTTTCGGGAGAGCCTCTTTTCACGGCTCACCATCAGCCGACCGACGGCTCTGTCCAAACGTCACCTGCAAATTTTCTCGCTTCTGCCACGATACTACTGCATGATTATTGACGACGCTGGTCGATTCTTGCTCGTCTGAGTAGGTAGGACCGTAGCAATCGCCGTGGAAAATCATTGTATGGATACGTCGAAGCAGGACGAAACTGCATCATTCATAATACACGTGTGTATGTTTCATCATGTGCAGTTTCGCTTGCGGAGTATGCCAACGTGGCTCACCGAAACGTAATTGCCATAACAAATGGCTTCAATTACCAAGTGGAGGTTTCTTTATCTTCTCCGTTCTGAAGATGGTTGATAACTTCCGTAGCTGGGAGGATTTTCCTATACAGGGATCGAAAACATAATTGATCGGAAATCAATCTACCAAATGGGACATTAATCAAAGAACAATTAGTTCACGGAGATGATGATTTTTTTCAAATTGTTTATCCTAGTTTTTCCAAGTTGGATTTGGAGTTCAATCCTAAGCGTAATCCCACTCGGAATTGCTGTTTTTTTCTTGATTGGATATTTTTTTATACTCTTTGGTTGAGACTCCCACATTGCCTGGTTAGCTTCTAATGTTGTTCCTATTCATATATTCACACCATCAGGATTATTGGACCGATTCCACATAATAAATTCAAACATACTTTTGTATCGAGTTATGGACAAAACATGTATGTCATGAACTAAACGACCAAAAATTGGTCTGACGGTACTCGTATATTACTACTGGAGTCCCTTGGTTCTCTTTTTTATCACAATCCATGACCGACAGTGTGTCTGTTGCAAGTATCAGGAACATGAGAATCTGATTCTATCGACCACCTTAAAATAAAAAGAAAAAAATGAAAAACGGCAATTCTTTTGTGCAGAATTTGCAAAAGTACGAGATCGCTCCCAAGTAAGATTTGAATCCACGTTCACATCCTACTATAGGTATCGTGTTTTCCTATTACCGAAGTTCCAATACGTTTTCTACAGATATACCGTGCGAAGGGTTGAGTTCATTTATTTATCAAATATTGGATGTTCTGTAAACGTCCTTCCGCGAAGCCTACTTAATTATATTCACTTTGATAATTTATTCACGTACCAATAATCGAATAATTTCACGATGAATGTCATTTAATTTTTGACGGTTGATATCCTTCATTACCACATATTATTGGGATTAAATATACAGTCACAAAATGACTGATTGCAAGTAGGACAATGAGTTCAAAATGAATGGATGATTGAATAGAGGGAAAATAAAAATAATCAGATTCAACATTTGCATTCTGGTAAATTGTTAACATTTAGAGAGCAGTGCATCGTGAGCTCTATGCACTACTTTCTATATGTTATGAGTAATGCATCCGGCATCGACGTGCGCTTGTCGGTACTACATGGAATTACCACGAGGACGCGACATCGCGGCAACACCTTGCAAACCACCCGCACTCACGATCGAAAAAAGCGTAATTATGCACATCTTCGGAATTTTCTTTCGACCAAGAGCAACCGCTGAATGGCATGGGTCGATTAGTCGGCGTTAAATAATATCCAGGTCTCGTTTGCTAGATAAGCATAGTGGGCTAAATCTACCGAGTCGCCGCTGCCACTGCTGCTACTGCTGCTGCAGCAGCTATAGGACAATAAACTCTATTGCAAGAAAGAGCGAGAGAGAGAGAGAGAGAGAGAGAGAGAGAGAGAGAGGAAGCGAGAGGAAGCGAGTATTATATGTGAGCGCGCTTTTCTGCTACTTACATTAGCTCTGGATAAACACGAAACTACTGCTCTACTTGCCGACCCACTTGAGATTGTATCGGCTGGAGCATTTAAGCGCTGCACACTGCACTGCATTGAGCCCTCGGCTATAAAGAGCTTTTCGAGATTGACTTTCGCCCCCGATTATATGGGCAATTTTGCCAAACACCGCGAGCTGAGCGAACGTGTGAATCGTTAGATTCCCAGTTACTCCAACGAACTTCTCTGTAACACATACTTTCGGACCTTTTCGTTTCAAAGCCAAGTCTATCCTGACTATAATCACGCGAATTCTATTATGAACAGTTTCCCTATATTATCATTGTCTTTTCTCAAATATATTCGCGAAGGTGACTTCGAGATGGGTGCGCGAGTGATAATTACCAAAAATTATCAAATATCCAACTCTGCTGTGGTGCTGAGATCCATACAATTTTGTGATTACAGTTACAAAATATTGAATTATTCATAAAATAATGGATAATATTTGGAAACATCATCAAATTATTGAATGAATCGTTATCTATTTATATTATTACATATTGGGACTATTTTGGATTAACGAAAAAATTTTATTTTAATGATGTACATTTGAATCAAATTTTAATGCTTATAAAGAGCATTTTAATCCGTGCTGCAATTATTCTAAAAGAAATTTACATAATCAATAATACTTCAAAAGTTGGTTTGAACCACCCTGATGAGAGCGATAAAGTCAAAGCTGTACTTTTAATTTTCACACCGTTTTTTTATCAAAAATCTCTTTAATTTCGAGTTCTTATATCTCACAGCGTTGATTAAGTACGTAAATGAAAATAATTATTTGAAAAATCACCTTGATATTGACTTCTTTTGAAATTTACGTGAAATAATTTTTTTTAAAGCAATCTCATGGAATTTCGTCATAAATCCTAGAGTCGATACTAGATTTCGCACTACAAATAATAAACTGGGAAAATTAATGATACACTAGACAATCGCAAGATCACCTTCACAATATTGACTTTACTGTTTTACTAGTTTTTTAATTGGTTTGCAATAATAAAAATTGGACTGTCGGTCATTTTGAATTCAGTTATGATGAAGGGTTCGCCACGACCATGCTTTATAGTAGGCGATAGTTGATATTGAAGGAGAGAATTTCATCTCCACTGTTGAAGGAGTATTCCATTCTGTAAATTGGATTTTCATAGGATATTTATCCCAAGGATTCATTTGAAGTTCTATCCCGCTTCTGCTCGAGGCGAGTTTTTAATATCGTAGGAGAGTAAAACGATGAGACAATTTAAATATCAATGAATCCAGCACATTCCCGGTGGATAAAAAGATCGATATCGATGACACGAAGATCCATAGCAAGGAACTCGACGTGATCGCAGCACTCGGAGAAAGTACGGCAAGGGTAAAACCAGTAAAAAATTAACTCTTGATTTGCTGCTTCACAATTTTATTTTCCCGCATCTCCATCAATATCGCAGAGATGAAAGACTGGCTTGGCTGTTCAATGAGCAAACTGAAGAGGGAGTGAGAAGAGAGCCGGGGGAAGCGAGCAGATAAATTTTTTCAGCTCCGAAGCCTGGCCCGTTTGGCTCATTTGGACGCGAGACTTTGGGCTCCGAAGCCCCTGAGGGATCGACCGAGGTGGCATGCACTTTTTATCGCGTGCAACTTGCATGCGCTCGCGCGGACGTATATTATATACGTAGCAGTTGCAGTTCTCTGCCCGAGTGGAGGTTCCATGCATATTTCCTCGCACGTTTTACGTGTGTAACGCTGAATTTCTCCAGCCGCGAGTTTTCTCAGGCCTCATGGCCGAGAGCAGCCCGTACGTGACGGAGTCGAATTTCCGCTGCAGCCACCGACACCCGCACAGCTCCTTCCTAGCACTGCCACCAACAAAGAAGCTGCGGGCTTAATTTCGAACTGTGCCCAAGCTTGTTTGGCTGTTTGCGCGTGTATATGAATCCGGCAACTTGGACACCCGTCGCCTGCGATCGACTATGCTTGCTGAAGACTTCAGCTCTTTCTCCGGTTCCATGACAATTAGATAAAATAAGAGCTATCAGTGGCACAGAAAGGGAGGACGTAATCTTTTTATTTCGATCAACTCGAGTATAAGTATCTAGAACTACAAAAAAAGAGAATGTTATTCTTATTTTTGAAGAATCGGTGTAGGTACAGCGTATGGATAATGCATCTATCTTCTACCGTACACACTTTTGAGAAGATGCAAATTGTGATTATAATACCTTGCGTGTTCCTTAACTGGATGCAAATGTCTTGGCGAATCACACTGTCACTCGTAAACTTTGATGAGCTTCTCCAATCAGGTTTCCGACGGTGCTTCATTTTCCTTCCGTTTGGAGACAATACTCCAAGACAACTCTCCTCACTCGCATACACTTTACACGACACGTGTGTATACGAGTAGAAAATGCGTCACCACTCGAAGATACTGGCACACTCCCAAAACCCTTCTCCGACACTTTTTCTTTTTCCCAAAAATCGGTCGGAACCGTTCGAACGAAAAATTCAACAGTTGAAGGGCCGGTGCAAACTGAAGCTTATGGCCGGTGACTCGTGCACGCGTGAGCCCGGGGGTTGGAGGCACAGTGAGCCAGGATCTCCGCAGGTCTGGGCACGAATAGAAAGAAGCCTGTCCAGCTGCAAGAATCGGCCAGCTTAAATCTTTCCCCTGCCGGCTGTTGAATCTTTCATGGGGTTCGAGCTAGAGACAGAGAGAAAAAGAGAGAGAGAGAGAGAGAGAGAGAGAGAGAGAGAGAGATGCGACGCGCAGTCGTCTCGGGACTTGGATGAGACACGTATTTGACAACGCACACGTCACAGACGAGACACACCTAAACGCTCGAGCGCTACTCTTGCTTTTCTACGTCACTCGACGCCCGCATGACAAAGTGCTCTGAGGAGGCTTCATTTTTTCGACGCTTGGAATGTGAAAAAAGGAGGCCTAATAAGCGACACGTCTCGTAATGTCCCAGCACTTGATTCGCTTTGAGAATCACAGAGGAAGGCGCTTGTGAAGACGTCTGCTCTAATGAATTCTTTCAAGATGGAACTTGATGATTACGCTTGCTGAAAAAATAAAGACGTATTGTTTGGGAAACGTAATCGTAATCGTGAATCATACTCGAAATTCTACAGGATACACACAAGTAGAATAGTTAAGCTTTTCAAATTTTAACACTAGGCTATTCATTTTTCATACTTTGGTTATTTAAAGTTGTATGCGAGCATATATTTAGCTAAATTTCTGTTATTCAGTGTTGATTTTTCCGGAACAAGTGTTACAATAGAAACAAAATCATCTACATCGTCAGAATTGTTTGTCTTTTCGTGAACATCAACACACAGTTTCACTTCCTCGAATCAGAATTGCCAAAACGTCTACATAATCAAGTATACAAACTTGCCGAAGTGCCTACGGGCTTTGTAGCCCGTCACGTAAGAGGTGAAGGGTCGCGAAAGGATCAAATTTCATATTATCAAGTTATTTACATATTCTTCCAACAAATATAATACTGGATCATCGTTAGTGTGTCTCTGATGAATTTTCGAAGAATTCTTCGAATTCATTCAGTATCAATTATTCTCAAGCGTAACGGAGCTACATCGAAATTGCTGCTCGACAAACGAGTTAGCGGAATATTGTATAAATTCACGCTACAGCTGCCATTGTCATTTTTATCTAGCTGGATGAGCTACATATTTCTAATGAAAAACAATTGTGAACCCCAGTTAGAATCTGTCTGAGCGACAAAAGCTGTCGTTTGCTTTTTCAGCGGTCGATCGGCTGAGCTTTCAATTTTTGAGATAAACTAATCCAGCTCGCGAGCATTGAAGCATCGCAATCAATCTACAAACTGAGCTTTACTTTTCCTTACAGTCTGCGATTTGATCACGCAGCCAACAAAAGCCCAGTGACAAACAATAGTTCGGGCTCGGAAGTCATCAAACAGCTGAAATGGCGGTCAAGCGGGCGGGTGATTGCCTTGAAACAAACTCTTTGTCGCTCTCTCCTCTCTCTCTCTCTCTCTCTCTCTCTCTCTCTCTCCCTCTCTCTCTGCGCGCACTCTCGACTTGACCAACTTGTTCCCAGGGACAATGAACCGCGTGGATCAGATTTAATCTCCGGTTTGATCTTGAAGTTTGCGGCTGCGCAATCCGGCCCGTCTTAACCCCGTGACGTGGAAGTGATTGCCGTACGTGTCCTCGTTGCCTCAGTCTCAAAATTAGCGCATAAACTTTACGGCTAAGCTAGAGCAAGAGAGAAGGGAGGAGTCCTCGTGCGCATCTTTATTTGTCCCTGCGGAAGTTTACTACACTCGCGAAGCCGAGCTTTGGAGAAGGGTCGCGTACAATCTTATAGTACACGTCAAACGCAATCGCTTTCGTAGTTCCCTTACTGCCCCACGTGTTTTGCTCGGACGTTTTTTGATGTCGTTACAAGGGAAAAAATGTCAGCTGTTGTATCTGTTAGTTTTAATGTACCTGTCAATGAATAAGATCTCGACTGCGTCGAAAGGGTGGAAGGAAAATCTAAAATGAATTTCAGACCTCATTTCTATTCTCATTGGGCGCATGCGCATAGGTCTGATTCGAAGGACTATAATCAAGATACACCTGGGCAGTAGTATAGTCTACACCGGAGGGTACAGCAGCCGAAGAAGTGGAAACAAGATATAGAACAACGAGAGTGCATTGTTGTCCAAAACTTCATTTTGAGACAATGAGGTCTTTTTGTAATGTGCGAGCCAGTAACCGGTATCAGAATTGAACTGCATTATAATCATAAAGAGATATTTGGAGACAAGTTAGGCTAGTTTTCATTGTCAACGGGTTTTTCAGAATACAAAATGTATGTACATCACTAAAAGAGCAGAATTTCGATATTCCGTTATTTAAAGAAATTGAGTAATATTCTGATACTCACTAGACTTTGTCCAATAGTCATTCTTTGAGCCACTCAATCAACCACAACCCAACTAAAAGTGCGTGCATAAGCAACGCTCAAATTTTCTTGGATTGATTGTAAAAAAATAAGCAAGATTCAGAATTCTACCAATGGTCAATATCCATACTCCAAATATGCTCACTAAATTTCGAAACTTTTTGTCAACACTATTTTATCAAACGATTCCTTCTCAACTGTTAATTGATTTTCATTCAAAACTCAAAAGTCAAATCACATATTTTTGAATTTTCGAAACTCTTTATTCAGTGTACTTTCTTTTCTCGGAAAGCCGATTCAGTCAAAGTAGTTTTTATTGAAATAAAACTCAAGCTTCGTCATGGAGGAAAACAAAAACCATATGGATATATCATTACGCGGCATAACTTTTGAGAGTTTGAAGTCCAGACTCTAGATAATCAGCATAATTGTGAAGAGGCCACATGTTATCCGCAACTCTTGAGCGCACCACTCAAAAACTCGTGAAAACAATCGGAGCCTCGCGAAAACTTTGAAATTTCAAAAAGAGAGAAAGGGAGAGAGAGAAAGGGGAGGAGGGCGAAAGAGAGAGGGAGGAGAAAAAACATTCTGAACACTTAACGACATGTGAGATGCTCGGGTATTCGGGCATGATCAATCAGCGAATTTACTCAGTACTCTTCGGTGGCACGATGGTTGGTGTATATATATATATATGAGGACAGCGGCAAGTAGCCAGTCAGCGGCGTCCCCAAGCTCAGCCGGTGCTTCGAATTTTCGAGGTCTTTAATCAATTATGTAAAACATTCGCGGACTGTAGCGGCTCTTTCGCTAACGTAGCGCCAGCTGTCTCCAAATATAATATGCACACACAGACACACATGTACATGTGTGTTCGGTGGCTTTGTGTCCCTTGTGCGCAAAACTCCGCACCTCGTTGCCGGGCTTGTTGCTGCTGTTTATTAAAACTTTCAAATTAACTCGTGGCACCACTGAAACACTACTGTGGCTGCCAGCTCAACAGCCCTTTGCTCCCTTCTTCGCGCTAGATTTATTGCCCGCGCGAATTCGTGCCTTCTTTCTCGCGCTAACCCCATAAGTGGTCGTTGCCACGCGCAATTTTGAGAAAGACAAATCCACCACCGGACCTATCCCGAACGAAGTTCAACAACCCAGCGCCGCGCCGCGCACAAGTGCCTTAAACTATATTTACTGATTCGCACATTCATCCGAAACAAGTTACATTTCATTGGCAATTCATCGGTATCCACCTCTTCTCTGTACACTACTACGATTTTTCCATCAGTAAAGTTAGAGAGATGTTGAAAGATTTTTAAGAATGTATTTTCATCCTGGCTTTTTCAATTAGTAAAGCGATTCAGTTAGTGATGAGAAATCTCGCTTCAGATACGCACAGCGCTAATAATACAAAATAGGTAAAAATTAAATTTTGATCATAGTAGGCGTAAAGCACTTATTATTGGTCATGTTTTGTAGGAGTAAAGTTTATTTTTACACCTTAGGCTTTAACTATGGTAACCAAGTATCAGTACGTGATTCAGTCTAGCTTTTTAGCGATAAAAAATCGCTGTATACAAGTGAAAAATCACTGTACGAAAGTAAATAAAATACTGAATGGAATCATAATGAAAATTGTTGCATACTTGTCAGCCGACAAGTTGTTGACGTCAACATATGGAGAATTCTAGGATATAAATGATTGGGTTCATACCGAATTATACGATTTCGTTACTTGATATATGCTTCGACTATTTTGAAGAGTTACTGAATGTATTGATTCACAATAATGTTTTAAACTCACCAGTTGAAGCTGTGTGGTAATGCATCGTCTATTGTAACCACAATGAAACATTTTAGAGACTAGACTGTCATCCTTCCCAAATCTGTAAATTTATTCAAAAATTAAGTTTCTTTAGTTATAAAATTTGAAATAATTCTTAGTGAATTCATTATTTTTAGTTAGAAAAGCACTGATTGTCACACGATGACTTTCATTCAGTTATATTACTGAAATAATCATCGTTCACAATTTCTGTAAAAACAACAACCTCAGTAATAACTTCAAAATTAGGTATTTCTAGAGAAATTCATTGGAAAGTGACGTAGTTAGTGGAAGTAGAGAGAATCTATTATGGTGGCATTATTTTCCAAACTCGGCATAGTTTAGCATAGGCCAGGATAGCCGATGTTAAGAATGAACACTTTAATTGAAAATTCAGGACCTCCCAAATTTTCATCAATAAACTCCTCAAAATTTACTAAGGATATTCATCGTTCAGTAAGTGGTCGCGACAGTGAATATGCTAAACATGTCATGCGTGAGTGAATGATTTGAAGCTAACTTCAAAGTATAGAGCCACTATGTTTAAATTTGGATGCTAATGCACATCTCTACATAGATATTCCTCAACGTGATGTATTTGATGAAAAAATGGGAAAAATGAAGTATCACCATTCGAATTACATGAATAAATGTGTGAGCTGTTTGGTCACATATGTGTCAATCATAAATCAAAGCTCATGAATTATGCAATAAATTCAAAAGAGAATTCTATCAGACAAATTTAGATGAAAAAACTGGTCGAAAAAATCCGGAGAATAGGTGAATTTTACTGAAATTGTACGCGCCCGCATTTCTGGCGTACTTTACGATTTTTGATCTGCACAGTCAAAGGGTTGAACTGACTCTCAGGAAAAAACCGCTGCTAAATGCGTTAGCAATATACTTTTTCAAAAAGGCTTCACTTAACAAAAAAATTGTGCATAATTTCAGATACAAATGTATATTTAAAAACTCTGAATTATGTATCGAAAAATGTTGGACAGTTGTTCAACCATTTTTGTTTTTACTTTTCGTGCCTTTGTTAATGAAACAAAGCAACCGTTGTTTACATGTCTAGCATCCATTGCTACGGAAAGAGATAGTGGATTTGCATTCAAATAGCTTGTGCAACATAATATCTGGCTCTATCTCTTTCCGTAGCAATGGATGCTAGACATGTAAACAACGGTTGCTTGCATTTATTTAATATCGTCTTAATATTTTAGTTATATGTTGATGTGTCTTTTTAGTAGGAGAGGGAGGCTGTACCGCGCAAGTGAAACCCGAAAATCTGTTCACATCCTCAGTCGATTCTCATTCTTTCTCCTTCAGGACCGTGTTTTACTCTTTCTTGCGCTTTAGCATTACAGAATAAAATATTTTTTCAATTGTAAAAGAATAGGATATTCTCTGGGAGGTTTGTTTACCCTCAGAGTTGTTTTTCCTCCTCATAAAGATGTTACATGGCACCAGTTTTGGAAGTACTGAGTTTTTCTCTTCTGATGCTGCATGTTCCGGATATCTCCACATGAAGCAGAGGCCAACAAAAAAAGAGCAAACACGCATGTGTCTAGAGTGACGCTTAGATGAGGACGGACCCGTTTACCAACAGAAGGAGTAGGCTATAGTTGGGCCATCTTCTATCACTTCACACGGGAAAACAAGAGTAAGCGGTAGCGCGAGCCGACCCGAATAGACGAAGGGGAGAAAAGGCTGCGAAATTATATAGCTTGAAGACTCCAAGAAAATAGTTAGCGAGTTTCTGAGTCACTCTTCCTGACTCACTCTGAAAATGAGTGAATACATTTTAAGATTGATCATCTATACCAAAAATCGATGCTGTTATACAGTCAAAGTTCAGTGTACTTTGAAAGTTCAATTGGGAGAATTAGTACGCAGATCATTTGATCATTTGATAAAAATCAAACATTGAATCGTTGCGTAGTATCAAGTAAAACATTAAATGTCGTTTAGTTTTTGTTCAGCTGAAACTATTCTGTAGTTTCATTCGTTACTAGTAAACTCAATTTGATTCGTGATTTATGAAGGTTTGTCAACGAAAGAAACGATGCCAAAGCTATTATTCTGGTTCTCCAACTATGATTATGTAACTGTATTTGGAATACCAAAAAAATGAGTGCCAAAAAATTTTTCACGAGTGAGATGGACACGTACAATTACGTGTTACATAGTATTACGATTTGTTCTACACTATTCAATGTTTCAAAATAATACGAGAACATACGAAATCAGTTAAATTGATGAAGAGTTGTTGACATTTTGATCAAAAACGGTAAGCTAGACCATAGGCTGCGTTTGTCGATTGCACGTGGTAAATTGTTTGTTCCGTTGCTACCGGTAGGAATTCGAGGGAAGCCAGCTCATCGCTAAATAAACAAAGAAAGTGTAGAAAACTCGCTTGCTTCTTCTTTTTCGGCCGAGGCGTGCGTATCATTTTTTCAATGCCTCAGGGCCTCTACACTTACTCTTCTCTTCTCTTTCTTGCTCTGTCCTCCTTTTCTTTTTCGTACATGGTGCAAACACTATTTGCACGTACGCGAGGAGAAAAGTAAACTCAGAGCGAATCGAATCTCCAATTTGCATTCGCGCCAAGACTCCGTCTTTGTCGAGTCTCTCGCAAAATAAGAGTAGGGAGAGAAAAGAGTTCGCTTGTGCGCTCGAAAAGCAGTCCGAGTGCCATGTAGTTGGGGGAGAGACTGGGAAGGCGCACAAGATTAACTAGCAGATACGAAATCTCAAATATACAAGTTTCATTTGTACGGACGCCGCGCGCCGAGGGTCTGTCATGCTCTCGGCGATTCCTTGATTACAAAGTCTAATTTTTTCAGATTAGCCACTGGAGAGCGAGGGAGCAAGAACAAGATGCAACAGATTGAGCTGTCATTCCACTCTGGGCCTGTATCAGTGACACCCGTTAAGGACAGGATCATTGACATTGTAAACATTAGCAAAGCAACGAGGGGCATTTCTACAGGTGCAATGGATATGGGAAAGAAAAAACGGAAAATCGGCCGAGTGGGTACACTGAGAAAAATCGACTAGGTGAAATCAACTATACCGTATAGTACGGTGAAAAATAGTTGTTCCAACAATTTTTTTTGTAAAAAAGACTTATTTTATTGTAAAGTCAACATTCTTCTATAGTGAAATCAACTATACTTCTCAACTATATGATTATAGTCCTTTGAACTATATTCCGTGTATTTTTAGTAAAATTAACTATATTTATAGTAAGTTGAACTATAAATTCTCAATTCTCCAATATTTCTCACGTTCTGTCCAATGTATCGAATGTTTCCATCTAAATTATTTGTTGGGTTTGAAGGAGAGAATTGTTTACATTAAGGCCAATGCCTCGCCTACTAGTTACATTCCAATTTAAGCCAAGAAATTCTAAGAATATCGTGACGTTGACAGACATAGCATAGCAGCTTAAGCGTTGGTTTAGTTAGTTTTCCATTATCAGTGGAACAGTGAAGAAGACTATCGCGAAAATTGTCGCATGTAACTTTTTGGCTCGCGAGGTGAAGTTTTATACGCAAGTGTACCCAAGTAAATGTTACGAGCTCTTGTGCAGCCCAGCTCTAGATGATGGATTCTCCCGTTCAAAAATATTATACAAAGCGATTTGTATTATAAAAAAAAGAATATTATAAAAAACTTATACAAAGCGATTGCTCTCTTTTGATGATCAAAATTAAAACAGAATATGCGACAAGATAATTCAAAGATAATAGTCTTTATGGTATGATTTGCAAATTTTATTAAAGTAGCACTTATTGTTTTATTAAAACAATGAATATTGAAAGCTCTGTGATGTTGACTTAAGAAATTCGAAATTTATAGTATCGCGCAGTAGAAAATATAGTAACATGAACAAAAAATATAGTGAGCTATAATAAATATATAGTAACAACTACTATTTTTTATGTTTAAATTTACAATATTTTTCTGGTTGAATCTGCTATAATACATAGCTAGGACCAAATAGAACTATATTTATAGTTGATTTATAGTAGGATTTACTATAAATTTTTCTCAGTGTAGGAGATAGCAAGCTGAAAGCCAACAGCTTTGAAATATGAAAAAAAGCATATTTGGAAGCGGGTTAGTCGGCGAGACAAAATACAGCCATGCAGTGATAGGCTATAGTTTGCATGCAGTGAGTAGGACGAATGAAAGTACGTGCTTTGTGAGGTGAGAAGAATAAGCTTGACGTCGATCAGGTGACTTGAACTATATCAAGCAAAAGCAGGACGAAGCCTCTGGCGAACTCGCATCTCAAGCCGACAAGTGATGCTCTTTTCATCTGCGCACCAGAGAGAATCGATACTGGCGTAGCATAGCCGCCGTAGCATGTATACGTAAGGGCTTGCTTTTTCGCGCGAGTTTCAATCGATTCTCAATAAAGTAGCGCAACCGACGTGCCGGCAGGCTAGCAGATAGGGCCACCGTATTTAACGCTTAAATAAATGATGCTTCTGGCGCACTTTCCACCACTCCTCTTTTGTCACTTGTTTTTTTATGAGAATTTAAATATATCGATTTTTTCTGGGTTAAGGGGTGAAGATACGGCCCGATCTCTGTCTTTGATTGAATTATCCACCGTTTCCACTCGGTTAAAAAGTCGTTAGAATAGATTAAAATGTCTGTAAGTCTGAATACAAATGTAGGGAACTTCGATTGAGCAGTGAAAAATACGGCGTGGGTGAAAAATCTGTGGCAGCCAATCTAGAGATCTTTTTCAATTTAGGGTTACAGAGTTTTTAAAAATCGATGCCAATTGAATTGTCAGTCTGCTTTTTCGAACTACCGCCATCGACTCAAGTGCAAAACTCTATAAAAAGATTGGACGATTCCTAACAGTTTATAGAGAGATGAATTTTCTCTCTCTCTCTCTCTCTCTCTCTCTCTCTCTCTCTCTCTCTCTCTCTCTCTCTCTCTCATTCTCTATCATCTTGTTTTGAGTATCGCATTTCACTGTAGGGTTTGCAAAGTTCTAACGACTTAGCAACGTCTCGTCACGTAAGCACTCGACATTTTTGACCCTCCAAGACTTCTTGGCAGGAGTAAAGTCAATCCAAGTTGTGAAGCTGACCAAGTCCCGAGTCTCCATCTGTCTCTTGCTGCCTATTCTCTATCCCCCTCCTCCTCTCCTCTGGCGCTTGCCAAGCTGTTGGGAATCGACAGTGAATTAGGAACCCACGAGAGAAACTTTCCGGTAAATTAGAGAAAAGTGTTGTTGCCACGCTCTCCGCTCGAGATCTTAGGCGACTGCCGAGTTCTGTTCGTTAATCTCCCGAAATCCCGAGAGATTCTTCGATGGATAGAGGCAGACGAATGGTGACTCATCCTTAGCGTTTCGCGTAGTAGATTTATTTCGCTTACCACAATCTCCCCGCCGCCCTCGTGCCATACCCACCCACCTACACACACACACACACACACACATACACACATACACATACTCATGTAGAGCAAGTGAGCCAACACGTACGCGAAGCCTGATTGAAGTTTACCCAAGAGTCTCGTGCAAATCGACCATTGGCCATTGATTAATTGTTCAATTACCTAAGCTAAAACACTGTTGCTTGGTGGATAGAGCATAATCATGGGACGAAACATGACTGTGTGAGACATATTTCATTGGAAAATTTATTTCTAACAGTATTATATCATATTTTCACAAATATAATATCCGCGAATGGATTTTTGTTTCATCCATAACAGAGGTCGAAAGAAAGTCACTTGTAAATTCCTGTAACGGATAAGCGTGAGCTTTCTCTATGTCTATGGAAACATATAAACGAAACTTGAATTTCAACTGAAATAATATACCTCACGTAAAACCGTACTATTATTTCGATTGTCATTGTAGCTAAGTAATACTGATCAGATCAATCAAAAATGTTCTGAAACTGTTTGCTTCAGAAGAACATCTTTCCACGCACGAGTTGGAGATCCATTAAACAGCCGATAGGTGACGTTGAATTTACGAGACCCTCCAGTAATTATCGTAACTCTGGCTCTGCAGCGTCGGCAAAGCTCGCCAAAAGCTGTCAGATTTTAATTTCACGCTCCCCGAAAACAACGGCGTCATATTTCAGGAGGAAAAATGGAAGATCCTCACAGCAGCTCTTGCAGTTATAAAGAATCCGGAGGAGTCGCCGCATGCGAGCGAATATAAGTGAACGGAGGAGAAAAGCGGAGTGGAGTCGAGAGACAGTCGCGAATTTCTTGTGCCGGCTTTGGAGAGCTGCAACGAGAAGGAGCTGCGATTAACCGAATCGCTTTCGCTCTCATCTCCAGCTCAGCTCATTGGACGCTCGAGATAAAAAGGCGAATTAAGAGGCATGCCGAAGGAATATCGGTTGGGCCGAAGCCTCACCCTGAAAATAGGTCCAGAGAAAGCGGAGAAGGCTCGTTACTTTGAATTATACCGATGATATTTTCACGTCCGGGCTCGAGCTGGCGATGCATAATTCACGGGGCTGCTCCGTATCGGACAGATCGCAGATTAATGGAGCCGATCGCGGCCAACAGTGGCGCCGCGACTCCCACTAATCGAGCCCACTAATGCGTGCTCGAGATTTGAAAAAGAGAGGGAGACGAGCAAAGCGAAGACGCCGAGTTGAGATCGGATTAAGCGCGAATCTTTCGAGTGCTTCCCACCAAAAGAGGATATTTCGTGCGAACGGCCGGGGAGTTACGATTTCGGAAAAGCCGTATCGGATCGACGCTTCTCACTCCTCAGCTGATTCTCCCTTATATTTCCTTCAAATACTGGATTAACAGACTCTACTGGGATTTATGTACATTTCCCGATAATTCGCGTGCTCATTTCACACTAGTAGTAGCATTAGACTGGAGAGATGATGACAAGACGGAAGGTCTCACAAATCGAATTATAAAAACAAGAAGATTTGGAGGTTTTATAAAATTTTTGTTGTTCTTTTCAAAACTTATCATATCTTCATAAAATCGTGATTCAAAAGAGATTGGCCTCGGAATACTCTTGTGGCAGACTTGAAATGTCAAGCTACTTCCAATTGTACAGTATTTCAGCTACCAGCAGTGGAAAGATATAAAATATTCCATTCGATGATTTATATCATAACTCAAATCTTCTTTGGTTCAGAGAAACGTAATAACTCGTACTCAACAATGCGAGTATTATAAAGTCACGAAGTACCGGGGCTGTAAAATTGCATTGGATCCACGTTTATACCCGGTGTGTTATGTAGTGAAAATTCTTTGGGTGGCGCGTCGTAAACTCAAAAATACAAGGTATACCTCTATATATAGCCGCAGTGCTCGAGAGATCGGCACCATTATCGAGCTCCCTTTCCGGCTCGAATGACTTGAAAACGATTCGCTCGTCGACGGGGGAAAAAGCGTGAAACGAGGTTTGGCGCGCCGCAATCGAGAAAGCGCTTTCCCTCGGTTCTCTCGGCGCGTTCGCCGCGGGAATGCGCCCCGGCAAAATTTCGATCGGACATGAATCTTGACGACGAACCGAAGAAAAACCGGCGTCGGCTCGCATTCCCCGATTTGGCACCCCACTTTATTGGCGTTTTCATCTCGCGACGAGAGGGATTTATATTTTCTGCTGGCGTGCGTGAGAGCGCGGGGAATGCAAGCGATATATAGATATTTACGCGAGAGCGCCGTGCGCCATCCTGCTCTCTCGCGCACCCGCCCGCCCGCCCGCCCGCGCGAGACTGAAAGGAAAAATATATCGTGAATCTCGGTAGAGCAAGGAATCCCTCGTAATATGAATTTCTCATAACGTCGTATTATTCACTTACAGATGTCGAGGTCCATTTGCACGGAACAAAAAGCTGAAAGGAGTATGAAGAAATACGTATTTCCCCTGTAGGACGTAAAGGGAGAAGAATTGGGTATTTAGATCAAGGCATTCTTTTCTCATAGCGTCAAGGGCTTTTGTCAGTTGCACTGAGAATATTCGTTCATCTAAGCTATAGTTTATTTATCCATGAATTTAGGATTAGAAAAATGATGGTGAAAGATAATCGCCAAATCTCGTATCCCAAGTAGATGGCATGATTAAATCTAATCATAGGAAAAACTGAACACAATCATTCAAATCATATGTTGCATATTTCAGAGCATTTTTCAAATATCATCTCGCTAGAAATCGGGGATAGGTTCTCATAATGAATTCATCCACAATTATACGCTTATATTCACTGAGAACCGGAGAGATTTGAAAATTCAATCTAATGTTGAGAACCAATCTTTAGATTTTATTGCAGCTGGATCTCTGATTTTTACAATTGAAACCACAGACTAGCTCTGTGAGTATATTCCTTTTTTTGTCATTGGTATGGCTAATTGATTCATTCCAGACGGAGAAAGAAGGGCACTCTGGGCAACGGTAAACGAATTAGACAGACTCGGTTGATAATATATGAGGTCGTGGTCACGCGCTCCGACCAAGGATGTTTGACATGTAGCCGTGCTACGTCCATATGAATAACTCATGAACTGTCTGGGCACATTTACGGTCTGATGACAAGTCAAACGAGGGCAGTTGCACCGTAGGAAAAAAGGGAAAGAAGAAAGTCTGGGTTGTTCTCGTTCCTGTCGATATTTGTGTGGCCTGCAAATTGGCAGCGATATTTTAAGCTCAGGTGCGCGGCCGGCCCAGCTGAGACACCCGGGAAAAAGGCTCTCCATAAGTCATCGATCGATGAAGTTTTACCAAATTACAAGTTTCACGTGTTTTGTGCGAAAGATCCCGGCCAAACCTCACACCACAGTCACCGAAATATATGTATAAAAACTCGGCAAAGTTTCACGCGCTGAAGCGTCCATTCATCCGCTAAAGAATTATGGAGAATTTTACTGAAGAAGTTGGCGAACGAACTCGTGCCACTGCTACTCCGAAACAACTCGCTGTCTGTGAGATATTGTCAGAAGTACTTTCTCTCTTCGACACTATTTTTTTTGTGTCTGATTACAGAAAATTAAATCGAATCATGTTCGTTTGGACTAGAGTTTACAATTTGAAGAATAATTTGCATCTGCATAGCTTCAAATGATAAGTATTCATATCAATCTAATTTCACATGTCCGACTAAACTTGGCCCATAACTACTTAATTCATGAATACCCTCAAGGAACGTACAGTGTTTTGGGATCAGACATTCCGAGATTCTGTAGGGAAGTGAGACAATTCTTTCACATTGCATCCAAAACTTGATTAAGAAGGAATCATTACGATCGTCCTTTGTACATCAGTTTTTTCTGTGGCAAATAAAACTCATGTTCTATCTCAATGTTCCGGATATCTCTGAGTGGAGTAGAAGTCATGTAAAAAATTATGCTGGATTACAGAATCGCGGTTAGACAGAGTCGGGCCTGCTTAGAAACGGGCCTGCTTAGTCGGCCACGGTTGGGCCTCCTTCCACCACTCCACGGAAAAGCAAAGCCGGGCGGGGGCGCTGGAAAACGAGCCCGCGCGAGGGCAAGTAAGAGAAAAAAAGTGGCTGAGTCAGTACTGTTTGTAGATCGGAAGAAAATAGTTGTGAAAGATGCGAGTTTGTCTCAATGTAGAGTTATTATTGTTTCGATATGAAGCGAATAACGTTAGTTTGAGTTTGTGTAATTCAAATGAATCAGTTTGTAATGTGCAATTTAAATAAATTAGTTCGTAATGTGTAATTTAATTTTTGAATGTGATTTGTATGATGTATTGAGCGAGATCAAATGAGGCATTATTTATGAGTATGATTGATTCAGTGTGTTGTTGTGTGATCAAATGTGACCGATTCGCGCATGATTTTATCGCTCGTGAGTAAATTCGACTAGATTCGACACATCTTTGGTTAGTCCCAGTAAAATAAATAGTTCATGTTCTGTAAATCGTGTTTATTTGTTCTCAACCTATCCCCGCCCGAAACATTCAACTATCTATATTTATAACTAAAACCTGAGTACTCCCGCAGAGCTTAAACTATCCGCCTGTTGGTAGGGAGTGCAGAAGTGCAGAATTGGGGAAGAGCGTAAAGAGCCAGTGGGAAGTCGACAAAAGAAAGAGATGGTAAGTTAAGTTTGGGCCATTTATTCCAGGCCCTCTCCTGAGCCGCTGCGGAATTATTTTAATGTATACGCGTGGCGGCTACATCATCAGAGTTCAGTTAGCCGCTGGAAAAGTTGAAGAAGTCTTCGCGAGCAAACTTGATCCTCGGGTCGGTTCTCCCACCGCTCTCGTGCAGCCGCGCGGTCCCTCCTCTCTTCCTTCCTTGGCACCACGGCGCGGCGCTTTTCGCACCCGCACGTCTTTGCTGTCTGTTTTTCTTCGCGTTCGCAAGCGCGAGAATCTCGGCCCGCGGACATAGCCTCCGCTGTTTTGCGGGACGGACGAGTGCAACGAATAAAGCGCTTGCGAGCGCGCATCGATAGCGCGAAAGTGTAATTAGCCCGGGAGCGCCATTATCGCATTACGGGATGGCTGGCATTCAGACCGAGAGTTCGCTGCGGGCACCCCTGCGTTTTTTGCCACGCTGCCGTGAGCTTTCCGCTTTATGAGCAAGGAATATTGTTCTGACGATGCGCCCGACGAGAGATATTATCGCTCTGTTCGCTGTATCGTACGAGCGTCCGTTTGCTCGAGCTTCCGAAACAATTGCTTTAATCATTGCACGTGCAATGAACGCTCGTTATATACTATGTGTTGCCGTGATTTTGAACTCTATATACCGTATAATAATCAATGGGCTTGAATGCACGGCAGGACCAAACTACTGGAAACTCAGTAACCATAGAGAATTTTCATCGCTTGCCTTGATCCAATTGCTATTTTGTGAAGAGTTCTTCCATTCTGTCGAAGCTCGAGCACAGCCTTTGATGCATATCATTAATGACGCCCAGTGTAGTTTTCAATGGAAAACTAAAACGTAGAATGGAATACATTTACATTGAATAGTATCAAGATAATATCTGAGCCTGACTCTACGTAAGAAGACCTTCAAATTCTCAACAATCAAATTCGCGGTCACTCACGTGGATTAAAATCAATTATTTTTTGGGCAGTCAATTGATCTTGGTCCTATGGCCAGATTTAGTTAATTACTCATAAAAATGTAATCTGGGTTGAAGGAGAAAAATCTGCTTGATGCTATAACAAGAAGATTACTTCTCTTGCTAAACGGATTCCTGTAGAATATAGGACCGAGTTTTAACCCTAGATAAAAATTTCTTGCTACCTTGTTAGATTTTTTTTAAATTAATATTACATTTTTGTGACTGAGTACTACCCCTTACCCTATTCGGCCATCAAATCAAGATACATATAAGAATTCATCGTTATCATCTATATAAACAACACCGCCTTCCTTTTCATCTCTTTCAAAATTGATGAATATGATTTTGCTGGTATTTTCCAACATACTATTCCAAAATTCTCCTGAAAAATCTCAATGAATGATAATTACTCTTGATTTCATTATTGTGAACGACTTCACTTCTAGCATTCTACACTAAATTCGAGTAACTGAACCCTCATAGTTATTATATCTCATTCCAACATCCATACATTTATGTGTCACAGTGTGGGCGTTGAGTTTATCCTCACTTGAACAATTATTCAAGCAATGCTTCGATGTTTATCTGAAGAGCTACATAATTACTTAGCTGTTACTCTAGAAGAATAAGAAAGTTTAACTTGATCTTTTGTTTAAGAGGGCTATTTACTTAATTTTTAGCATGGTAACAGAAAGATAATCATTGTCAATTACAATAAGAGTATGCTTTCTCAAAGAGGGTAAAATAAATTTCATATATATTTCGTATGGCAAGATATATTTTGATCCTCAAATAAACCTTCTAAAAAAGTAAAAATGTTGCGTCAAACATCTAACCGAATATATTTATTGTTCATGTTTGTCTGAATAAAAAATGAAATCCATAGTTTATTTATAATAAGGTACCTGTACCCAATATGCGCCACCTAAGCGAGAAAGGTCACTATGCCGCGTCAAATGAATATTTTCTAACATAATTGGTGTCAAATGAAAGGTCTACTCAGTACCTACAGAATGAGCTAAGGTTTTTTTCGATTTGAACAGTTCTACGCTAAGATACCGCGGTTTAAAAAAAAAAAAAAATTTCGGGAAAAAATTTTTAGTGTACCCAATATGGCGCCACCCTGAAAATACTTCTTTTCATCCAATTTGAAGCATGAAGCATGTCTGAAATGGATAAAATACAAACAAAAAATTATATTTCTGATATAATTTTATTGGAAAATACATTTTGTCTTTGATTAAACCATAGTAAATAGATTATATGAACTTCTAACAACCTAAATCAAATCAAGTTTTCAGTTAAAATTCATGAAAAACCGTTGTTTTTGAATTAACAAAATTAACTTATGCAACATCTAATTCCAATATTAATCTCTCAAATTGATGAACATCCTTATTTGTGTAATTTTAAATATAATTGAGATGTTCCTCACTGAAATTGAAGAGTTCAATTTAAAAAATGTCCGAGCCTACTTGGGGCTAGCTATTGTCATGATGGTAGAAAAATTCTGTCTGATGTTTTTTCCTAGACAGTACTTATAAACGCATAACCTCAACATTTTTCTGGTTATAGGATAGCCAATATCTGCTAAGCGTTTAATTCGACTACATAATTCTTCGTTCTGTACTGTCGTTAACGCATATGGTCGACTCATTTTGCTTTTCTCGGATATGTTTTGTTTGACATATCGTTGAAATGTTCGACGAGGTATCTTATATATAGTCGAAGCCATCCTCTGCGATATCTCACCTTTTTTGACCTGCTTCAGAACTTGAACTAAATTCTCTTTCCACCATGTTTGGCGGATATTTACCATCAATGGGTTGATTGTAGCTTCTAGAGCAAGAAAATAGGGGTGGCGCATATTGGGTACATTTGATAAAAATAACGAAGAGCTATTGAAACGATTGATAAAAAAGTCATACAAAGAAAAAAAAAATTGGCTGATGTAGATGGGATGTCAAGGAATCGAATGATATGTCGCTCGATCTTTTTGGCCCAGTTTAAGGGTATTAAAAAAATTCGCACTTACCTGAGCGAAATTAGATCGAGAATGAAAATTGGCGAAAAAATGGAGAAAACGAGCTCTAACAAGTTGGTGTAAGGGTTTCCGATCGGTGAAAATGTTTTCTTTCTTCATTATTTAGTATTGCCGACAAGATCCTGTGCCGCGGCGATGCTCTAGACGCGCGTATATATGAAATACGAAGGGTGGCGCATATTGGGTCCTGGCGCATATTGGGTACACCTACCTTATTTGTGAGAGATATTTACTAATGGATAATTGTTTCACAACCCGAATCCTTTACTGTATCCTTTACTCTGCCTACTCATTTGGCACACGAACCGTACTATATCAGAATCATAATATTAATGCTAATTTCACTGCTACCGTCGATTAAAATTTCTAATCAGAGACTTCAAACTAAACATGAAGATTAAATTAAATCTACTTTACTATTACTTACTGAACTTCTTGCATTGCATCAAGCGAAGGAAAACACTCTAGAGTATCTATTGGTCAGAATTTTCAAAGAAAGCTGTTAAAAAAACTCACTGAAACATCTGGAAAAAGATATGTATAATTAACATTTCTGCATAAAAATGGATACCACTTTATCGAATAAGAAATAGTACTCTTATCGAATCCAAACCCTCCTCGCTGATTAAATACCCAAACTCTATCTTAACTTAGAAATCCAGTCTGGTACAGATATATTATTAGTGAGTTGGAATAATATGAAATGTGCAGCTTAGTGAACTATCCCAGAATCATCGACTAAATGATACAATCAAATGCATCGATAGGCCGTGACGTGAACCAACAATGTAGCAACCATATTTCACACAAAGCTTTTTTGAGAAAGCATACTGTTAATCCAGGTAGCAATGGTTTTCACACAATGTCGAAATCAACTCGAAGCTTAAAAAGTGTATTTATATGATATATACATTCAAGACAGTACACAATGTCTTGCAACAAAAATAGGATATAATGAAAGCACTCACATTGCCTCGCTAGTGAAAATCGAGGGTATTATTCCCATACTATTAGTGGTAGAATCCAGCAAAAGTCTCATAAGTGCAGGCACAATAGAGCAGGTCTGAGTTCACCTCTGAGGATCGTTTGATATTTAAACAGCTGCTAACTAAGCGATAACTGCTGCATCCAGAATAAGTCGGTCTTAACTCTCTGCGACGAGGGCATTATTCGCTGTGTGCGTCGCTACTTTTTTTCCTCGATCGGCTTGAGGTAATACAAAAGAACAAGCTAGCACGAAACTATGGTATGGCGTTAGCATATAATGGGCATTTAGTGACTTTTGTGCTGGACCAGGCACAATGTACAGCCACCCAGGAGCCGAGACAAAGACGGCGAATTCGTCTCACCAGTACGACCGAGTTACCCAGGCTAATACACGTACGTTGGCGTGGGCGTCTTGCATGCGATGCCTAAGGACCAAGTTACGTCCAAGTTTAGTCAGAAGCAATACAATATATGTAACTGATGCATAGACAGAAAATATCAGCAACTTCGGGAATACGGGTAGTATGTTGAATACAGTAGTTTATTGCATTCATCCCAGTGAGTAAAGATTTGTCACGAGGAAACAAATCCGTACATTTTATTCGCGCGCAAATCATTTTATTTCAATTGTTATTTATATATTGCGTATTTTAATGAGATCAAATGCAATCAAACCTCTGTTTTATGTCAAATTGTCGATAACTATTTTTTTAACTTTGAATGCGGTAAAAATTATTAAATCAAATATATGCTAGAGGATTTCCAGAAACATTTTGAAAGTTTTCACATGAACTATTTTCATGGACATGATTTTGAAAATATATTTTTTTGTACACGATGGGTTCTTATACAATATTTTCCTCTTCATCAATTATGCCTAAAGTCTATCAATCATACAGAATATGTTTGCTACAGCTATGAAATATATCAATTTCAATATCTGCAATTTATCAATTTCGTTCTCTGTTCAGCTAGAATGAAAAGAATTCTTCAATAGAAAACTTTTAAGTCACGACAATACCACCACATCTGTGGACTGCTATATTTTTGTAACATAAATACTATTTCGAAGGAAGTAGCATCAAGATAACTTTGAAAGAATAAAACTTGAAAAAGCTCTCACTTATTCGAACAATTTTTTAAAACTTAATTTACAGTACACTTTGAAAGTTTACGAAATTTCCGATTGTATAGCATACGATAGCAAATACGTATGAGAAAGAATATTTAAAGAACGTCACAGTATTCAGGATCCATGAATATTGACTTATTCGTGAGTAATATTTCGAAATAACGACTGTCAATCAACACTATCTGATTAATCGCAAATGATATAGTATCAAAGAACGAGTCGATCACATTGTTTGAAACGGATATTGATCCGTGAATACAACCTGCGAAATCCAACATTTACCATGGCACTCAATTTCGTTAGAGCATGTTGAGTAGTGACTAGAATTGAGAATCGGAAAGGTAAAGGACTGAGAGCAACCCACGGGAAAATAGATAAGCCGCGAGTTACAGATGGGCCGAGAGTAAATACAGGGGAGGAGAAGAAGCCGCTGCATAGATAAAGATAGGGCATAAGAAGAAAAGAAGGCGCGTGGTTCGAGGCATGAAGGCAGGTAATGCAGGCCACACCAGGCCGATGGAATAAAAGGGGGAAAAGCTCGTGCTCCTTTTCATCTCCAACATCAAAAAGCAACTGCCAAAATTATGGAGACTTCTCAAGGAATTTCGCGGGATCGACGTTGGCTATGGTCGCGAACATTGTCTTTGGCCTCGAGCTCTTATGCCGAGAGCTGCGGGGTTGTGCGCCTCCACTAGCCGATTTGCTCATTCCAGTACACGCGTCATCGACTCTTCAACCACTACCATCTCTCGGTCGCTCATGTCTTCTTTCCACGCATCGATTCTCTTATATAGTTCAGCTTGCGATGCGCTCCATTTGACTTGTTCCGAGTCCTCGCTCCGAATTTCAGAAGGAGCCAGATAATTTTAGGGCAATCGTGTGCTCTTTAGAGCTGTTCCAACGTAATAGACCGGATTCTCCTGAGATGTGATCATGATATTGTCAGAATGTTCCTTTCTGGGACCATTTTCTTTATAGCTTTTAAAATATACTATCTCGGATTCGTATTGAAACTAGAGAAATGTTTATACCCCAGCGCGCTTTTGCTCTTATAATGCCTAAAGATAGTTTTGATTGTCTCACAAAATGGACTGTAGTATTCATTAATAAATAATTCAAAATATTTGGGCATCGTTGCCCAAGGCGGGATTTATAAAAAACAGCCTGAGCGTTTGTCAAATTACATCGAAAATATCTTTAAACAACAAATTTCTTATGGTGTATGTAAGATAAGTCTTACGCTAAAAGAGCGTTTGGTAGAATTTATAAAAATTATAATATTAGCTTTCTTATCTCTATCCAATCAATAATAGATTTTTTCCACACATGTCAAACAACTTATGTCAACAGAACCAATATTTACACAAAATATGTGTCGAGTTCTTTGAATAATTTTTCTATCCCGTTGAGATGCAGCGGTATGATTAGAAATCATGCAAGTTGAATGTCCGTGAATAGAAAGGGAAGATTAAAGTAGGGCGTGTTGTGCTAGCTGTAGAATGCTTAACGCGAATTAAGCGAGCATATGTGGATGGTAAAAGCTTTACGACGCGGAATTTTATGAGGTACGCCAGTTTGAAGTGCCCATCGAACATAAAGCCTTGTATTGCACAGAGTGTATTTGCGCCTAACTAGCTGTGATATCCTTTTCACATAAGTACACAGGTATCGATCATGAAAGTCGTGCTTTACATTACACGACCTCGTAAGGATCTATTATGAAAATTCTAAACCTAATCTACTCCTTCTAATTTGAACTGAAGACTCAGTATTTACTTCTGTTCGAATGAAAATAACAGTCAGCCTTGGAATTTACGGCTTCAGTGATAATAATACTCATTAGATCGACATAATACTTGTTGTTGCCATTGTCTAACTTATTGAATAAAACGCTTACATTCTAATGACGCAACGTATCACAGACTGAATTCAAACACGTCTCTCAACTAGAAATTCAATCAGATTTTACTTCTCTATACTTCATTTTCTCCTAAAAAAATTATTCCGTCAACCTTTGAACTTTTTCCATTCGAAGGCTCGTTCAATGATTCATCACGACTTACCACCAAGGTAATTTTATTTCTCATGTATCTAGACATTTGTAATAGAGCTAGCAGAAGCTCAATACGGAAAAGTTTGCGTGCGTAGTTTGTAGCTTGGATGTGTGTGCAGGAGTACAGGATAGTTACTGTGATTTATATATAATACGAGAAAAAAACTGATGTGAAAAAAGAATTGAAGAGCGTCGCCCCCGGCTCTCAGATACGTTAAGCGAATGCAAGAGACCAATTATTTACAAACTTCATCCTCGGTTCTAGACTAATTTACTTCGAATAAGACTTAATATGCCGAAGCACCCGTCTATATGAAAATTTTTGGTTGAATCTACACGTTTAAAATAAAATTGAACTCATTTAGAGATCTTGCTGTCAGATAATGTCATACTACGCGATGATATTGTGGATGTAGTGATTTAAAGGAGATATATATCTTTGAAAATAACAAATATAATACATTCACAATACATAAGCCGAGGTGAGCCAGTTTCTATATGTATTTATGCAATCGTTACTTCTTTATAAAAATTCTGGTAAAATACATCTGTCGCACTCGTATAACTATACAGCTTCGTCTCTATCTCACGTTTTTTCTTCAAAATACGAAGCTAATGAAATCAAGCGAGAAATTCATATTGTAGAAAATACAGATTGGAAGGCGTATTGCAGTGATGGCGGTGACGAGGACAAAGAGGTTGAGAATCGCAGTGGGATGAGGAGGAATATTTGAATACAGCTGCGTGCACGCTGAAACGGATTGTCGTGTCGACAGATTGATTCAAAAATAACAAGGTGTCGACTCGTCTCCACGTTTACCCCCGGCACCTCCCACTATCCGATAAGGATCTGAATAATCACGAGGCAGCTCTTGAATCGAAAAATTTCCCCGCGTTTTTCGCCGCCTCCTTCTCCACCTCCCCTGCTCCTCCTCCTTCTCCTCCTTGTGCGATATGGAACCAGAAAGAGCGCCAGCATTATCCAACGCGGCGTCACACCAACCCAGGCATTCACCAATTAGCGAGCACAGTCCTCATCGATCTCACTTTTGTATTCGGTCCCGAGCTCCATTCTTCTTTGCACTATGTAAATTCTTCGCTCGTTTTTCAAACATGACGATCCAACGCCGCACTACAGCTTCCATAACATCAGATTTCTTCAGGGTTTTTGATAATTAATTCCCCTCAGAGTATGCGCATCAATTAGAAGGGGAAGAATTTTGAAACCTGAAGAAAAGTTCCAGTGGCCAATCGAGTTTGTTCGTCTTCGGAAAATTATCCTTTTCAAAGCATCTGCAATCTGATCTCTCATACTCGTGGAACTTTCCCTGTTTGCTAAACTAATATTAATGGAACGACCTATTTCGAATGGAGACAAGTTGAGAATCAATCGAATTTCTATGTTCGACATAGTTCTGCGGACATTGAATAGAAGTACATCAAATACGATTTCGCAGGTATTCACAAGAATCTCCAACAATTATTTACAGATAAAATTCCAGGAAACATTTGATTCCCCTTTACGAAATTTCGGCCCAGTTAATTGAGATAAACATTCATCGGTATATCCATGGATGAATCATAAACTGCGAAAGGAAAATACTACTATAAACGTGTAAAATTTGCATTCGAATGTAATCAACTTTTAGATGATCACACACGCGCAAAAGCTTTGGGAAACCCAGAACCTATTTACAAATGATTAAGACTGTCGTAAGCCCTCGAAATTAAAATGGTCAAAGTTAAGAGGTCGCTATAGCGATGGATGTCACATCGAACGGTGGCTTCGGCACACGCGAAATCAGATCTAAAACTCAAGCTCGGCCAGAGTACTAGCACATGCAGGACATGTAACAGTCGCGTCAATGACGCGCTTTTGCACCTACAAACGCATTTGGAAATGGAATATCGCGTGACGGGCTTGTCTCAGCAGGAACGCAAGGGGTTTCCGCCGATCCGCCGCAATCGAATTAGGCCTTCTAATGCAGCACGCGATCGCTGATCTTGGAACGCTCTCCATCTGATATAAAAACGAGTGGCCCGGTCGTCCGCGCCTCAAGTGAGCTGCGGAACGCAACCCCAACCTTCGCACCGCGTCTCACTTCAAAAGTTCTACTCAATTTCCCTCAAATTTTTTCACCTGCGCGCGCCTGCTCCCAAATCATACGAAGAATTTGGCAGAATCGAACATCCAGTATCCGTGGATAAGCATAGCAGTGTTACCAAGTTTCGTGAAAATTTCCACGGTGTGACTTTTTTTATTCTGTCCTGCATTTAGAGCAAAGTATTTACTGATAGTGTTTGAGTGCAAAGTGAAGTGTCTGGTGAAAACCGTCTATTTTATAGAAAAAAAAATCTCTCACTTTTATGTTTAAGAAAAATAATAGTATTAATGTAGGGGTTTAAACAGTTGAAAAACGATTAATTAAGATTTTAAATTTCAGAAAAACAACTCTCTTGTACACCAGCGAACTCGAATGTGAAGGGCGACAAATCAAAGCACCATCGACACAGGAAAAAAATTGAAAAGGAAATAGACAAGCTGAATCATGTTCAACAACGAGAGCATCTTACACCCTTTAGCCTTAGTGGGCATGACAGGCTATGGTACTGGTGGAATGGGTGGAATGAAGTAAGATTAATTAATAACGCTTGAGCGGGATTATTTATCTCCTCAATTCATTTCATGATTAGCATGAACATTATAAGACACTCCTCTCCCTCAATTTCTGTTTTCCATCTCTGGTTTCTAAGTCCCATCACTCCTTACTTTTTATTATAAGGCCCATCCTTCAACCTTTGGTTCAGTGAGTTTTGGATTATTATATCCTTTCCACTACCTTTTTCTGATCTGTACCATTTCTGAACCTCCTTACGCTAAGCACTTTAGAAAAATCATCTGGTTGGTCGTTAGACTTGAAAAATCGAGGGCAAAATCAATGATTATCCACGTGAGTCAATAGAGGAGAACCTATTAGAATAATTGATAAAAAGGACGTATGATAAAAAAAAAGTGAAATGCCGAGAAATCGAATGGAATATTCATGTAATTGCATCTATCAGCAATTAAGGAGACTGTAGATTGCCCATTGATTATGTTAATCAATTTGAGCATAAAAACAACCGTATTATACAGATGTTTATTAATTTTACACGTGTATCATACACATGTATATTCAAAATTTGTGAAAGTGTAAATTTTGGAGTAATGTGTTGTATGAATGTAAGTTTTATTGTGTGATAATTTGTGAAAGAATTGTTATCAACGATGTTGTTAGTAAATTTTGAAGCAAAATTATTAGTAAATTACCAAATATGTTTCGTCCAAGATCCACCTGATCGGACTCATCAGTAAGGTTTTCAGGTGGATCTAACCGTAGACATAAAAGTCAAATATCTAATACTCTAGAAGAAAAAAGAAAGGCAAAGATTCCGAGAAATCATTATTTCTATACATCTCACCATAAACTACATTTTTCCTAAACTTCCATTGGATAACAATTTGTTAACTTCACTATAACAATCAACACTCTTAAATTTATAACTAATTTACAGCAAGAAAATCGAAGAAAATTGAAAATAACGTTACATAATAAACGTGAAAAACTCCCTGTTGTATAATACGGTTGTTTTTATGCTCAAATTGATTAACATAATCAATGGGCAATCCACAGTCTCCTTAATTGCTGATAGATGCAATTACATGAATATTTTTATAAGGGAGAATGGAATCAATCACTGATGAATAATATTATTTATGATTGTTGTATCATTGTTAATTGCTGATAGATGCAATTACATGAATATTTTTATAAGGGAGAATAGAATCAATCACTGATGAATAATATTATTTATGATTGTTGTATCATTGTTATTGTAAAAGAATAACAATGATTTTACACATTAACAAGATTACTCATCACACAAATATACGAATGGAATATTGTTCGATTTTTTTGGCCTTGTCTAACCAGGAAAGTACGTTAGGTAAATGATCATGATCAAACTTTTTGAGATGGTTCATGAATTCCTTAATAGCTTATAGCTACAGTCAATCAGTCTAACGTGTCGATTAGAAAATTGAGAATGATTGACAAAATACCTCTGGGGAAATCAAAACGTTAAATTTTGTACGACTCGAGACATGATCTATTAGGGCACCCGAGAACCATCTCACAAAGCTTCATCGGTTTGGTATCCTAAAGGTTGTGCCTACTCTCTTCGTAATTCTTTTGAAGCAATTTTAACTCATCGGAAGAAAATTAGATGGAGTATCTCGATTACTGGAATAGTCCATATTATAATTTCTATCAACTGGTTTAAACATCTGCAACTGGTCAAATGTTTTCTTTCGTTATTATTCTAAGATACCAACCATATTCCGTGACGCGTGAGATCCAATGAGTGGGTGTTATTGAGTACCCCTACTCTATGTTAATCTCGGAAATACTGAAAATTGTAAGGCTTCATTTCCTTGGTTTTGTTAAAGTCACATGTCACAGCAACCGGAACATCTACTGGGATGGAACCACCCCCCGGAACATGCAGATCTCGTACATCCCTACTGGCGCACCTTTCCAGCACCAGGAAAGTTTTGGCACATGGGTCTTGCCCTCATCTACACAATGTTACTCATTCTGTCCTTCGTAGGAAACAGTTGTGTTGTTTGGATTTTCGGCTCGTAAGTATCATGAGAAAACAATTGACATAAGACAATCCGTATTGGTCATCGTGGTCTTTTCTGAAATAGAAGTATTTTACATACACATAATCTCGGCGAGCCCAAACTTGCAAAGGATTGCAAGTACCATATAATAATATCTGATTTAATCATGCGCGTTTTTCATATCTAGCGATTAAACTTTATTTTATGTTATACGTGATCATAAACGCTCATTTCACACATGGAAACCGATGCGTGAAATTCGCGTTTGATCACTTATAACGTAAAATATCGTATGCAACTCGTGAAATCGCATTTCACGCACTAGTTGCATAATATACTATTTCACAGATTATCTTTGATTTTAGATCAAAATCCTTGAGAACACCATCAAACGCGTTCATAATAAACCTAGCGTTCTTCGATTTGACGATGGCACTAGAAATACCAATGCTAATAATGAACAGCTTTCTGCAACGTATGATCGGATGGGAGACAGGTTGCAATATTTACGCAGCACTCGGAAGCGTTTCGGGGATCGGTTCAGCAATGACCAACGCCGCCATCGCTTACGATAGATACAGGTGAGCTTTTTGCTGTCTTTGCTCCATTAAATGATTGAGCGGTTCATGCAGCTCATCCTAATAATAAGCGTACCTACACAATCACATATGTTTTTTTTTTCACCATACACTAGAACAATTTCTTCCCCGATCGATGGAAGGCTGAATGGCTCGCAAGCGGCTATTATCGTCGTGTTTACTTGGATGTGGTCAATGCCGTTCACTATTCTCCCTTGGACTAGAATTTGGGGTCGGTACGCAACCGGTAAGTGACTTTGTCGAGTTTTTTGTGACTCACACAGTTGTTGATCATCTGATCTTCTCCGACTTGTGTCGCAATAATCTTAGTTACTACACAGTGTCATAAGTCGTTTTGAATAAATCAATGCATTACTAACACGCTATTAATGAAATGTGAATGTTTTTAGAGGGATTCTTGACAACGTGCAGCTTTGATTTCTTGACAGATGATGATGATACACGAGTTTTCGTAGTGTGTATTTTTGTTTGGTCGTACTGCGTTCCTATGTTACTGATTATCTACTTCTATTCTCAGTTATTGAAGTCTGTCAGGCAACATGAGAAAATGCTTCGAGATCAAGTGAGTTATGTGAACCTTAGGACTCAAAACTTCCATAATTTTCGCAAGAATGAATTAATAATTAACGTTCATTTCTTCAGGCCAAGAAGATGAACGTGAAAACTTTAGTTTCAAATCAGTCAGATAAAGATAGAAGTGTTGAGATGAGAATTGCTAAAGTTGCTGTCACTATCTTCTTCTTATTCGTTTGTTCTTGGACACCTTATTCCATCATTGCTCTCACTGGTGCATTCGGCAATCGGTAAGTATGATATGAAAAGTGTCCTTGAAATGACTTTTGATTACGTATTTTTTTTTTGCAGTGAATTGATAACTCCAACTTCTTGCATGATGCCTGCTGTATTCGCTAAAGCAGTTTCTTGTATTGATCCCTGGGTTTATGCTATCAATCATCCAAGGTGAAATTAAAACAGAAATTGTTATTATTCAATTGGTATCTCAGAATTAACGTAATTTCCATTATTAATTAAGACGAATCGAATAATTTAAGTTCCAATGCATACATATAATTTTCCAACGAATTCTTATGAATTAAAGGTACCGTCAAGAGTTGACTAAACGCTGCAAGTGGATGGGCATTCACGAACCGGAGGACAAGCCAACCAGCGGTGGAGAAGGCGTCTCTGTAACGACGGAAAGAATCAAGGATGACGCATAAGAGCTTGACGTCGAGATAGTGAAGCTTTAGGGCCGTCCAGCGGTCGGTAAGGGTGCGAGCTGCGATCACCGAGCCACCACACGATGGTCGCAACAAAGCTTCACCACTTTCCGACCGTTGGTCCTAATTTCACCATTTTGATCAAGCTCATATTGCCAACAATGGTTTTCCAAAACTGAATCATAATAACGGACAGGAGTAACCAGGTGCAATGATATTTCAATGAGTTGTATTTGGTATCGATAACTACCGCAGATACCTTAGGGATTATGAATTAATGAGTGCCTCACCGGGTGGAGCTTAGGCATCAGCGATGCCATCTTTGGAAGAGCTATACAAGCTGCCGATACTGTGGCAAGTTTCACTTACAGCAGTATAGCAGCAGTCGACAGCGGTTGATGTTTCAGTAGTTTAAATAAAATAATTTACTTGTAAAAATGTACAGCAATTACGAAACAATACCACTCGATAATATTTGCAAGGAATCGCATAATTTAGACTTTATTTTTTACCTTGTATTTCAAAGGTCTCAAACTAATGCGAATGAATATATAATATTATCTGAAGTGTATAAGAAGAATATATTGTAATAAAATGAAGAAACCTCGGAACGTATTTCAAAGTTGTTTCCATGAAATATCTATACTTGAGCTACCATCTTTATGGCTGTTCACAATGGGAATCGAGTCGAATCATCATCCACCTAATCTTACAAGAGGAGTGTCAGGTCTTCAAGTGGCCAATTTTAGCCAAACTCTGCAGAAACCATCCCTCGTGCCACAGGAAGCTACCAGTAGAGTTTGGAGATCTAATGTTGCCTAACGGTTTTATCTTTATCCTCATATTCCTGATAATTGCTTTCCATAGTTCCAATGCACTTTCTTCACATAAAGCTTCTTATACTTGAACTATGTCTTCAGAAACTGAAAAATATATGTAGACATCAATAGGATCTTTTGCGTAGTACAAAATACTATTATCTTAACGTTCTTCACAGGTCTCTACCAACTTCTGAGAAGTTTCCTACATTAATCCCTCCAATACTTGTACTCAATCAGAATGATTGGGATAATTCAGTTTGACTATCGTAGTATATAGTATATTATCATGAATTTACGCATATACGGTAGAATTACTACATATTTTGATTGATAGCCAAATCAAGACTAATGTAATCAAATAATTACAGAGATTTTCTGTAATTGATCTACTCGAGGCCTGGTACACTCTTTCTCAATGATTCTTTTTAGATGAATTTCTGAATTATAATAATAATAATAATAAAAGATATTAATGCCAATGGATCAGAACAAAACTTCCTCCTCAATCTATTTTCAGGTTTCAGTTTGAATGAAACTGGAGAATCAATAGTATCTTATGCAACTAGTGCGATTTTACGCACCAGTGTGACAAGCTGGCACGAGTCGTCGGCGGAGCCGGCGAACGAGGGCTAGATGATCACACGAGTGCGCGGAATCGTATTTCACGAGTTGCATACAATATTTTATGG
Organism: Aphelinus atriplicis; assembly: GCA_020882685.1. NCBI lineage: Eukaryota > Metazoa > Arthropoda > Insecta > Hymenoptera > Aphelinidae > Aphelinus > Aphelinus atriplicis. The sequence continues at coordinate 76,218,239 of CM037073.1, forward strand.
CATAGTGATCAAACGCGAATTTTACGCATCGATTAGAGTGCGTAAAATCCGATTTTACGCACTAGTGCTATAATAATTGAGCAAAAACACGGTGCGTAAAATCGCATTTAAGGCACGAAAATCGATGCGTAAAATGAGCGTTTATGATCACGTATACCATAAATAAAAATTATACAAGTTGTTAATGAACTTTAAACACATTCTTTTTGATCGAGAAAGCAGTATATCTCTTACGTTACTCTTATGGGCAGATTCACAATATAGTATGCTGTTTTCAAGTAATTTTTTCTTGCTAATTTGGACGAAAAGTAGTGTTTTCTCTGATTGAGAGTGATGTTCATTAATTACCTGTCAAAAATTCATTCGGTTTCATCTCAAAAGTGCTGCATATACCCTTCTACAAAATATAAAAATTATCAGAGAAGTTGCTACAGTTTTAACATAATCGAGAAAAACGCCAGAAATCCTCAAATGTTGTATTTTATTTAAATTGCATCTTACATGAAGAAGGAAAATCAGGCTTAGGTCTCCATATTTGTAGTAAATCCTATCGAGTGAGCCTACAAGCTTGGGGTACTGAATTTGATATGTTTCTTCTCAATGACGTTACTCTCTAGGTCTATTTGCATCAATATCTATAAACTAAATATAAAGCTATTGATCTTGGGATAAATATTCCACGCATTCCCTTCCAAAGGTTTCTAATCAATTTACGATTAATTCATACATCCCAAAGCACTAAATTATATTACTAAATTATATGCGTAGTTCTATAACTTACCATAACGTCATTTTTCCAAAACTCATACGATACATAGCTATTTTACATTATTAAATTATTGTTACCATCATTATCACGAACTCAGATAAACTTACCACATCATTTACTACAAACATAAGTATAAACTCGATTGCTATAGTACGTATACACACGTCAAACTCAGAGCTCATCACGATTCTATATTTATTTATCGGGCTTCAATTGTTTATTTGATTTTTAGTTCCGTAATCCAACAAAATTCTGTTTCATAAGCAAGAAATGTTGTTCATAATGTTTTTTATGATAGATGAAGTATATACAGTTTAATCTCTAGTCTATCCTTGTTCCGTGTAATGCGACAAAAAGCCGCAAATTCACCTCGTTTGGAAGGATCTCCAGCAGCGCAGATACCCGGCTAATGAAACGAGGCCATAGCTAATTCCTGTGACGGGAGTAGCGTAATCGTTTCCAGAGGGAGTCTAGCTTCTACTACATGGTCTATAGTAATCCATCACAGAGGACAATGCGATTACATGTGCATCTCCAAATATATGAGGAGAAGAAGACTATTGGGAGGTGAGAGAACTGCCACCGATGGTGAGCTTTCAGTGCTTGTTACGGGCATAATGAAGCTCCCTAATTGATCACGAAGATTGATTTTCGGGCATTGTCTCTATTGAACCATATCTGCTGAAATACTAATAGATTTCAGTTGGTGTTCATGCATTTCATTTCATAAAAAGTGTATCATATCAAACATTTTTATTGAAGAATACAGTGAAAGAAGGATTTCCCTCTCCTTGGTCGGTTGTAATGGACAGTCATGAAGATTCTGTCTTCTTTGGCGTCAAAAATTGTGGAAACGGACTTCACATTGATTTTCTTTCCTTCCCTTGCAGTAGTTGCAAAGGAAGTAAAGAATGATCGCTTCCGACAATTGAATTCAATTCACACTTTGCCCCTACAAAGATTCGACTATGTTTTCTTCACCTTGACAATAGTTGGAATGAACAAACAATGGCTACTATTGAATTACTTCAATCAGTCACGCATCTTGCCAAAACTGACTTGTGTGCAAAATTTCGAGAAGATCAGATCATTTCTTCGGAAAATATCGTGTGCCAAGGATAAGCTCATATATGTAGGAACATATGTAAACATTCATAAAGTTCAACACTGTTGGACTCGCACATTAAAAAATTAGGGTCTCGAAATCCGATTCGAAAGTTCAATTCATATACCAATACTATGATTTCTCTTTAAAAAAGCAAAACTAATTATCTGAAATTGATTTTTTGCATTTTGTAGGTCAACTAAATTTTCTAGTATAGTCAACAGATAGTTAAAATCAATTTTGGAAAGTTCATAGTCTATATTGACTGAGTGTAACACATTTTGGCGTGGACGAAAGCAGCTCAAGAAGTATATTCGTATGCGTCCCGTTGAAGAAACATCCGGTGCCATTTCCTGAGGTGGCGCGTTCGCGCAGCACAGCCGCCTAGCTGCGCCCGCTGAAAATTCAATTACGCGGGATTTATGGGAGTCGCTCGAGCATATTTATCGCGTGGGAATGCCGTCCGACGTACGTCCTTTCCTTCCAAGGGACAGACGCGCGAGCTTATTAATATCTCGGCCTAGCTGTGCACGGCCCACCTCTTCTATCCTTTTTTTTTTATTTCGTTGTGCATACTTTAGTTTCCTACAAATACGTATAAGGGTGAAATTACATGGAACACAGACAGATGAAGGAAGTATTAACGCGCCGGGAACCTTTGGCCATTTTTGAATGAGAGAAAGAAAGAAATAGATAGAAACAGTAGAAGATAGAAAAAGGAAACCAAAGAAGAGTGGAGGTAGACAGGCCCAAACCTCTCTTTAACCAGATGGATCGAGCGGACGAGGAAGTAAGGCCTCATTGACGATGGTGAAACCGTTACACAGCAAAAACGGTTTCTTAAAACTCTTGCAGTACTGAAGATCGATTGAACTCAAAAGAAGTTCAAAATAGTTGGATTTTTTTTGTTTCAGTAAATTCCATACTTAATCCATTAGAATTACTTAAATGATGAATTTATCTAATTTTTCTTTTCCCAAATCCAAAAATAGCTGTTCAAGGACTTCAATCACACTGGTATTAGTTCCATCCCGAATTATGTACACTTTCTTACTTGAATCAAGGATCGATTTTACTGTGTGACCACACTGAAAGACACTTTTTATTATTGAGTTTTACTAATCATAACGGAAATTGATTTAGCTCAAATAACCCAAATAACCCAAATAACCAAAATAACCCAAATCCTTATATAAAAAGTGATGGGGGTCAAAGTGAAACGTCTTAAATCGTGATCAGATTGGTGTAGACCTAACCACGTGACGAGTCGCGTAAAATATAGATATAGATAGTGAATGCAAGCAAGCAAGAAACATAAGAACGATAAATTTTGAGGTTGTAACAACCAAATCCTTGCTAGATGCTTCCAAAATCCAAATGTAGGTTTTAAAATCGTGGATCATGAAAATAAAATAAAAGCTGAATGAAATATGAATGAAAAGTTTAAAAATGCTAATATTGTGAATGAATTGATAAGTGAATGGAAAAACATTCTCTTAGGTGAATGACTAGAACATAATTTTGAAACGCACGAATGTAGACCGCGCGCAGCGCGTCTGAATGTAGCTAGTAACCCAAATAACCCAATTAAACCAAATAACCCAAATTCATAATTTCCGTTCAGGCTGTCGAATTTATGATTCTTGAAAGCGCTCGACAGTATTTTATACGAAAAAAATACCGGAAATTAATTGGGTTCGAATAACCCAAATAACCCAAATTCATAATTTCCGTTCAGCCTGTCGAATTTGTGATTCTTACAAGCTCTCGACAGTAATCTATACGAAAAAAATGCCGAAAATTGATTTAGCTCAAATAACTCAAATAACCCAAATAACCGAAATAACTCAAATAACCCGAATAACCCAAATAACCCAAATAACCCGAATAACCCAAATAACCCAAATTCATACTTCCGTTCAGCCTATCGAATTTGTAATTCTTACAAGCTCTCGACAGTATTCTATACAAAAAATACCGAAAATTGATTTAGCTCAAATAACCCAAATAACCCAAATAATCCAAGTAACCCAAATGACCCAAATAACAACGGATTTGGCTGAAAATTGAACTTGGCCGAGATTTTGCGGCGACTAACTTGTGTGCAAAATTTCAGGACGATCGGACAATTCTTCCGAATCCGTTGTTTATTTCTCTAGCAACCGTTGCCAACGTGTTTTAGATAAAAGCTCCAAAAATCATTATCAATGCACGATGGGTCTTCAATTCTTTCGACGATCGATGAGAATCGATAAGACATTCATTGTGGAACAACCATTGTTTATTCTCCTAGCAACCGTTGCTATGGGGATACAAAATTCAGCTTCAGACTGACTTTTTTTTGTCGTACGATGACTTCCGGAGGAATAATCCGATGGTCTTGAAATTTTTTCACACAGGTCGGTCTCCGGAAGATGTGAACTGAGTTCGGTATTTAGCAAGTTCCCATATAATTCATGATAAATGATCATTTGGGTTTGTATATTTATGGGATTCTATAAGAATTAAAGAGATATTACCGTAGAAACTATTGTTGATGTCTCTAGCAACCGTTGTTTATATCCCTTGCAACCGAAACTAAGGACTGGGAAAAGTCAGTTGGAGGTCCATTTTCGGAACTGTTGATGACTAGAAGTAAGAACATCGAAGCTCCGACATTTACCATAGCAACCGTTGTTTACGTCCTTATTAATCGTTACTATAGCGTGAGAAAAGTCAGTTAGAGGTCCATTCTTGGAACTGTTGACGACTAAGAAGTAAGAACACCGAAGCTCGGATATTTACCATAGCAATCGTTATTTACGTCCTTAGTAACCGTTACTATGGAGTCGAGGAAATGAGTTAGAGGTTCATTTTGCTTTCTCAAAGAGTGGTGATTAAGGATGTTCTGGCTACAAATGAAAATAGTAAAAAATACTTGAAAATACTCAAATTTTGGGTACAAATAAAAGTTGTACCCAAAATTTGAGAAAGCCTGGTTGGCTGGTTAAAAAGATATGAGCACTTTGATTTACATGCAGTTCTTATGGAGTTTCGTGAAATTTGAGTATTTTCATATTCTAATCTACGTGAAAAGTATGGAAAGAATAGTGAGAATCTGAAGAAATTTTTAAAAACGAGAGAATAATATCCAATAATTGGATATATGCAAAGATCATATGCCTGGGTTGGTTGTGGAACAAGTTATCAATGGTTTTTCATCCTCCCAGTGAGGTATAAGTCATAACTTGAAGGATAACCAGATTCAAAAGTTTAAGACGTGCTTATAAAAACGAGCTCAAATGTGATGTTACGCTGCTTAAAATCCTCCATACAACTATGGATATACGGTTATTCATATAATATACGAAAACATCTATTGCAGCTCAGCTCTTCAAATACGTTTTACTGATTTACCTAACTTCTGGGAATGACTGTGTAGCCAGAACACCCTTAATGCAAGTTGAGGTTCAATTGCAATACTTTGAGAAAGCATACTGCTGAGGCACTTGGCAGCGGTTTCTTGTATATATTTAAAAATTTTCACGATAAATAATAATTGATTTGATGGTCCTCAGTAGATAAAGATACTATGAGAAATGTTTTGATAAATTTTGTATTCTTATAAAACATTCAATTGTTATGATACTATGAAAGATCTGAACATACACTCCACTGGCTCTCGAGCATGAAGATTTCTTCGATGTGATTGCCTTAAAATATATCATAGCAATGTGGACTATTTTTCAATGTTAGATATTTTCTATCCGCGTACAAGCTCGACGAATCGCATGTATTTTCCCGCTCACGCATCAGCCACCGCGGCAGAAAACTCCGAGACAGATAAGAACTTGCCTCGTCGAACGGTGCGGAGAGCAAAGTTTTTGAATTCCGATCCCATCGGCGTAGGGGCGCGCACGTGTCCCCCGACCAAGTTCGAATAACGACGCCCCCTTCGGCCGAATCGAAGTGCCTCGCGAAAAAGCAGTTGCGGCAGGTGGCCCCGACAAGGAGAATTTCCTCGCGCGTAATGACGTGCGTTGCGCAAGCGCGTGCGCGCACGCGGCATTTCCTAACTCATTTTCCTATCTGGCGCCTGCACGTATTCCACGCGCACCCGTTTTCCTAAAGTATCGATAGCTCCTTCGCCCTCTTTTGCCCCCCTCCGGCGAATCTTATTTCGCTGCGAGCGCGCACGGGCGCGAAGGAAACGTGGCTCCACGACATTCGTCAACGCTCGGCTTGTGACAGATTTATTAGATACGTGGATTTTCATTGCGTCACTCAAAGTTTTCATTCGGATCACTGTTCTTACTCTTGTGCTTTCTTTCGACATTATTTTTTTTTCAATGAAAATAGCGATACAGCAAGGATTGTTGGCTTCGTATATGCGTAGACTCTTGTAGAGTGGTCTGCTAATTGATGCCAGTTTGAAATCTGAATTGATTAGGTACTGGAGATTACACCGCAAAATTTTCAGTTTTCGTAGGTAAAGTATTCGAACTGATCTTTCTATAGTTTAGTATCAATCACTAACTATTTATGATTTTTCTTGTACTTCTGGCTCGAATGATATGTTTGTAAAAATGTAACCAGTGTTTAATAAAGTTTTTACAGTTTTTATGATATTCTCTTACGTAAATGGTTCTGTATAAATCGGAGGAACAAACTTAAAGCCTTAACTAAATCTACCGGTAGAACATTCAGTTACTGTACAATAACTAGGAAACCAACAGAGATTTGGTGTTTTGGCTGAGTTGCAACCACATCAGTTATTCGAATCAGAAAATTCTTATTTGTTTTGATGCATTTTATGAGACGAAGAGAATTTATTCAAGTAATGTTGATCATTTCGACCTTTTTTAAGATGAAAACATACGAGATGATTTTTTTAATCATTTCTACTGAAATAAAGCAGAATTTCTTCGGTTTTTCAAAAATATATGTTAAATGCTTCAGATAAAATTCACAGCTCAAATTCGATTGAATTGTGTAATCACAATCTCAAAAACCCAAAATGTACATAACTAACATTGTGAAAACTCGTAGATCAGTACAACTGTAATGACATGTTATTTGTGTAAAGCCAATTTTAATACGATATCTAGTCATGATTTGAATTTGAATTTCAATTTGATGCACAAACGTCAATTTCAATACAAATATTGAAAAACACGCTGATTTAGCAGTATAATCTTTCAAAGTGGCTTTATCAATTAGAAATTTCCTAAAATGTATCTCAAATTTTCTTCTCCTGAGCAACAGTTGCTAGAAAAATCAGCTAAAGTTACAAGAGATGTGAGCAGAAGAAAATAAAAGGTCCGAAGGTCCTATATCTTCAGAGAAATTGAAGTTTTATAAAACTTACTTACTTATTAAATACATTACATAGATAGATCATGAAAACAGAAATACACTCTCCAGATAACCAATGATATTTTTTTCACACATATAGTTCTCAAAATTACAAAAAAAGCTAAATAAATCGGAATTGTTTATATAAAGCGAATAAGTACTAGAAAAAGTGAAAGAAAAGCATAGCGTATCAACGATCCCATCTCCAAAGTACAGTCTGATTTGCTGAGCGATATGCGATCTCACCAAGTAAGAGAGGGAGAAACAGAAGACGTGAGTCCCCATGGCAACGCGTTTTAGCTTGCTTCAGTATTTTCGGTGCATGGGGAGCCTACAGGGAAGTAAGAGAGCTTTCGCCACGCGGTAAGGTATCGAGCGGGGCGCAGGAACAATCCTTTGGAAAGTACTGAAAGCCACTCAAGCAGGCAGTTACATGGAGACGCGTGCCGACTTGCTCCTTTTCTTCTTTTGCGCATAAACGTCCTCAAGATGCTCGGGCACATCACTCGAACTCACATCAAACGGATGGAAGCTTTAAAACTTTCGAGTTCTATGCAACGCTTCGCAATGAATAGAAGCTCTTCCGCAGGATTCAATTTCTTCGTTTGAATTCAACAATAATTTTATAAAGCTAAATAACATACTGAAAAACTGGGATTGAACGCACAACTATTTATACTTTCAATTCAATAGCAACAGTTATAAGATTAGAATGAGTACAATCATTCGCAAAGAATAAAAAAGTAACGCATGAGCCGCTAATCAGAACTTTATTTTGCATAGTTACTCATGATTCTGAACCATAGATTGGGACTGATATCTTCTACACAAATTTTACACTTTAATGGTCTTTCATCGCCCATTATATCAAAACTTAATCAACCGACTTCGAAAACCACACGAATTGTGTGGTACTCTCAAACCACTTGAGATAAGTTACCGATGGGAATAACTGTATAAGATGCATCTGAAGGTTATATTAGTTGGCTAAGTAATAATAATAATCATTTAAATATGTGGACTATTCAGTATACGCTCAACGTATGATTTTATATCTACCATATGATGGTACTACTCAATTATTATTAGGCTCTGGCTTAAAGTACACAATTTCGAGGAGAGTCAAGAAGCCGGAATTGAGAAGTTGAATTGGGCGAATAAGAAGTTATTCAGGCAACAGTAGTAGCAGCAGCAGCAGAAGAAGCAGCAGCAGTAGCAGTGAAGCCTTTTCACTAGTTAACGAGTGTATCTCTATGCATAATGAGACTGATAAATTAAAAGCATCGAATGTGTAGAGCGGCGAGCCACCAGCAAAGAAAGACTTGAGAGATGCACACGTACTCTATGTACCCTTCAGATGTGTTCTTAAGCTGCTTACTGGCAACTATATTCCGACCTTAAACCGTCAGCCCCCACCTTGGTACAAAAATGTACATAATGATTATCCTCGCAAACAAGCCCAGCAGGTAAAACTTGTGAATCATTTTTGGCAACTTCACTTTGACGAATATAGTTCGAACAGTGTTCGATAAAAATTAAAAAAATTACTCGTCTAACGATTAGTCGTGTACGAGGGAGACTTTTATCATCATGGGTAACATGCCTCAGGCTTGAATTTCATGAAGCTTTATCTGTTTAACAAATAGTGATATTAGTGATTCAACTCTACAAATCCGCACGATTTATGTTATATTTTTGAAAATATAATCATTGAGATGATTTTTCTTTGCAAATGAATAATTTTTCCCAGACTTCATATGAAATCATAAATCAATTTATTTGAAATAAAAAATATATTTGTCATTCCATTGGAGCAAATATCTCAACCTTATATACGAATAACTCATTATTGTCTGGGGCGTTTAGGTTTAAAACCTTTTGGGGAGATTTTATCTTAAAAATCTTCCAGAAAAAATCTTTCCACAGCGTTTAACAACGTATTGTTTAAATATATTATGTTTATCTTACGGTTTGCTAACTAATTCTTTCTCTTATTTTTATTTAACCTTGTTCGTGAATTTTCCGTGGAGTTGGTAAGCTTACTTAGCGAAGTACAGAGTAAATCTGGTCCTGCGATCTTCGTTGTACATAATTGGATCAGTTACTACGAATTATCTTGGAGTGACTCTTAATTTTCGAGATCAACGTGAATATGTCGTTATATTATCATCAAATCTCGAGTACATTCACACAATGGCATTGATTTCCCAAAAAGGTACTGAGGGAGAAGTTTGAGAGCTACATATTTAGAACACACTCGTTGAGTTCAAGTGCTTGCGCGCTCTAATTCTCCATGTAATCGAAATTCGAACAAACCTTTCTTCAACTCCTTGACAAATCTGACTGCCTCAATATTTTCATACGTGGTACAAATGATCTTTCAAAGAAGGAATCAATAGAAAATTCAAATATATGGTTGAGTTTACAGAGACATTTGAAATACTTACAACAGATACAATGAGGGTCGTGACGTTTCGTACGTATGCTAATACATTAGACTTAGGTTAGGATGACGGTCACGATACGCGCGGCGTTCGAGAACAGAGGACAGAATCAATGGCCTTTAAGTGTACTAGATACATTAAGAAGCATATTTTGATTGAATTTCTCATATTATACTTATTAATCCATTTCAACATGTTCTATTATATTAAAACCGTACTCAATATATTGGGAATCGGAGCACCTGCTCACATAGCATGCAATTTTGAACTTCTCTAACTTTTTTTATTTAATGAGAAGTCTCTTTACCACCCAATAAAAAACAGATTATATTGATTATAAATACATTCATTATGAATCAAGATTTATAATGAATGTATAACATACTTAGACCTAGAGGAACTCCCTGACCCGGAGAAAAAATGTCATGTTTATTGAGTGATATAGATATACATCGATCTCGCCTTACGCGTGGAGAAACTGGCAGAGGCTACGAATTCAGTATTTACTAGATTTTTAATACAGATTTTTTTATATTCTTGTATACTAGCTACATCAAACGCGCTGCGCGCGATCTACATGTATGCGTTTCAAAATCATATTTCAATTATTTTTTCCACGATTCTTGACCTTCATCGTTCTGACGTACATCTCAATTCATTTCATGATGCAAATTTCTAAAAGCTAAATGAATAACCGAACCCTACATTCTTACGATCCATGTAAAAACTATATAAGAGTATTAGATAGAATTATCGAGCACAGACATCTTCTTCTATTTAAATAATCCTGAGCTATCGACACTTGAGCTCGCAAGACGATTTCAGATTTTTAACACTAAACTTTTCATCAAACCACATAACACATAAAACTTGCAAATCAGACATCTTAACCTAACAGAGTTATCCTATCCGGCAACTGTTCAAAACTAAAAGGTAGCCTAAAATATCCACGTACCATAAATCAAATTTACATACCTACAATTATAGTTTTGAAAATAAATTGTCAAAACTTACGACAGCAGTCAGCATCATCAATGAAACTGACTATCCTAACCTATTATATCATGTCATCGGCTACCCTCTATCTATATATATATACATCTCACTCTATATCTATATACAGCCAACTACAAATCACGTGGTTAGATCTACACCAATCAAATCACGAGTTAATGCCTTCACTCTAAAGGCCATCACTTTTTTATATAAGGATATGAACAAGATGTATATCACCAAAAAGTGTGGAGTATCTGCATGTATTTTCTTACAATTATGAGTGATAAAGTTTTGTATCTCCAGGGAGAAATGTAATCGGACCAAAATTTTAGAAAACACCTTATGCTAGACCTATGTGTGGTTAACACACCAATCAAATCACCGTAAAAGATCAGGCTTCACATCACTTTTTCAAGGATGAGAAAATAGTATAAAAATATATAATAATGACGACATTACATACTCTTTCGGGAATAAGAAGTTCTAGTATCCTACTCCCTAAAGTTGTTCGTGTAGCAAGGCAGTTAACAAAGTAGGAGAGTACAACTTTCATTAGCATGTAAGACCGAGACAGATGTCTAATGGTAATATTCATATAGGCAGGCATTCGGCAACACAGTTTCGCCAGCCTCAGTACGGGCGTCCTCTCTTCAAAAGTTAGTACAACACCTTACATGCTGAAGCCCTGCTGAATGTAGAGCTAATAAAGGTCACGGTCGAAGCAGTGTTCGCCATATGAGATTTATTGGAAAGCGCAACTCCCCGTGGACATCACAGATCGTAATCGTTCTAAATAAGGACGGGAGAGGATAGAGGTGCGAACTATCGGACGCTCCAGTACATGCACTGATACGTGGATCGATGACTTTTACATGAATCGGAGGATTTGACAGCCAACTGCTATCGTGTATCGCTCGCAGCACAGAATCAGTTGCAAGAAGAATTCTCGGGGTCAATCTTGAAGTACGGCATTGATTTTAAAATATACACCCTGCTGGTGTATAGAGGAAAAAATATACAAGTCTAATTAACAACTGCGAAAATCAGTTTTCCGATAGCTCGTGCTAATCATATGCAAGAACACTCTCCCTTAAATTAATAATTAGAAGATATTGGCCCAAAAAATGAAGGTTCTTCCTGTGAATCCTGTGAATCCTTCTTCCTGTGTATTCAAATGACTTGCCCCCCTTCTTATAGATGACGCGTCAAATTTTATCGGTACTGCAGTCTAAGCCGATTCATATAAGAAACAAATGGGGTACAATAGATCAAAGCAGATTGGAGTTAGTCTATTAGATTTGAAACTGTAAAAGTACTGGAATAGATTATTTCGGGATGTACGGAACAACCGATACCGAATAAACACAATCCAGAATCATTTTGAGGTTATGCCATCACCTGACAATGTACGTTTACTGCACGTTTTCTGAACAACCTTAATTTTCATGAGTAATGAACGTTAGTTATTATCTTAAAATTCTCTCAGTTCCGCCAATTTACGACTCTATCCTTTAAATCAAGAAATTCCTACGATTGTCTGATGTTCTCCTAAACTCGATGGTTGGGCTATGTATCATGTGCATCGTAGTCCACATTCTGTTGGCCTCCACCGAAAAAGCTCGTGGAAGAGAGAGAAAGCAGTGGAGCGCTGGCGGAAAATGAAATAAAATGTAGCAGCAGCGAGGACTGCGGTGGTAACCGCAATTAAGAAGGTCGAGATTTCCGACAACATGAGCGGGCCACGAGCGTGTCCCATTTAACAATTCCTCGGAGCATACTCGGCTGTTTCTCCTCTTCCTTCTCTTCCTCCCCTTCTCTCAGTCCATCTATACATGGAAGCTCGTGAACAACACACGAGCTCCACAAATTCCCTGCAGGAAAGCAAGCAAGACTAGCTACTTACCTTCAAGGCAAGTGCTGAACGCGTCCCGAAAGCTGATTGGCGTTCCAAATTAATTCCAGTCGTGGTCCAGCTCACTTGGACGCTATACTGCTACCGCTTTAACCAAGTGCTCGTTTTCGACGACCACTCGACTTTTTTAAACTCTCCACGAGTTGCAATGAACATATAAACAAAAGAAATAGTTTAATGCAATCTAACCGGAGAGGTTCTGTTACGCGACCTCCTTTCCGACTAGTGTATATTTGGATTGATATAACTGAAGTAAAAATTATTACGTTGCCTTGGATGATACTGTAGTATTGAAGTTTCAAAACTCCAGTAGCAATATAAATTTAGATTTCTGGGAGTAAAAGGAGAGAGAGCTTCAATGTCCGTGAGGTTCCGTGATATGCTCATTACACAGCTCCATAGAAAAAAAAAAAAAAAATTGAACCAGAGACTAGACCAACCTACTTACATGTATTTTTGGCTGCTGAACCAGAATCCCAGGTTCGTTAAGCTCCATCACCCCTACGTTTAGCCATAACCTCAAAAACATGGTGGACAACATATCGATGAAATCAATATTTTGCAAAACAAAAAATTCTTTTTTATTCTACATAAAAAAATGAAAGAAAACTTCCCCTAGCTATTTTTCGATTTGTTGCATAGTTTTCGAGTGAAAAATTCAGAAAGTTTGACGGCTAGTGGGCCGTATTCAAAATTCATAATTTTATGAATTTTTCACTCGTAAACCATGCGACGAATTGAAGAAACACCAAGTACAGTTTCTATCTAATTTTTCACATAAAATCTGAAAAAATTTTCTGTTTTGCAAAATGATGATTTTTAAAATTTTTGTTGAGGTTATGTCTAAACGCAGTGGTGATAGAGATAAACGGTCCTCGGATTCGGATTCAGCAGCCAAAAATACATATAAGTAGGGTGGTCCAGTCTCTGGTTCAATTATTTACTTTTTTTTGGCTGCTGAATCTGAATCCGAGGTCCGTTTAGCTCTATCACCACTGCGTTTAGACATAACCTCAAAAAAAAATTTTAAAAATCATCATTTTGCATAGTTTGCGAGTGAAATATTCATAAAATTATAAATTTTGAATCCGGCCCTTTTGCCGTCAAACTTTCTGAATTTCTTACTCATAAACTATGCGATAAATCGAAGAATCGCTAGGGACAGTTCTCTTTTATTTTTTCATGTAGAATGGAATGTAATTTTCTGTTTTGCAAAATATTGTCTTCATCGATATGTCGGCCACCATATTTTTGAGTTTGTGGCAAAACGCAGGGGTGATTGAGCTAAACGGACCTCGGATTCGGATTCAGCAGCCAAAAGTACATATAAGTAGGGTGGTCCAGTTCCAGGTTCAATTTTTTTTTGTGTGGAGCTGTGTATTTACTGTTCAGATAGAAGGTTTCAAAATTACAATATCACGGACGTTTAAGCCGCCATATTTTTCCTCAGTAACTTTACATCACCTTTTAACCTTTAAAGGTCCGGATTTTGAGGTTTCGAAATCTCCTTTGAAAGTGCCCAAATTCATGTCTTGTATCACCTATCAACGTACAATGTTCTTGTCATGGACCGAGCCGATATATCGGCTTTCCGGCCCTGGAAGTCCATGAAAAATTTTTAGTTTTTGAAAAATAGGAGTAAAATCATATTCCCAGGTTTTGAGATGGGCTGCATCCAAATTTGGAGTTTAATCGGTCATAACTGGATATGATTCTGGTCATTCGAGTTCAAATAAGGTCCCTTCAAGGTCAAATGCCGAAAGTATCATACATATTCGAACAAAAGTGAATAGTGAACTGAAATGATAAGGTCAAACCAACTTCAGATACGAACTTAGCTCATCAATTTACTTAAGGATAAAGAGATATCCCAGCACTATGTTTTTAAGCCGATAAATCGGCTTTCTGGCCCTTTAAAGGTTGATTATGTTCACCACGAGAATATGTGAATGTATGTTGTAAGCTTATATGGGGACTTGCAGACTACTTTTTCAGTGAATTTCTTTATCGGTGCGCTTGTTTCCTACTCCACACCAAGAACAGGAGACAAAGAAAAAAAATTAATGCACCAAATTCTTCAGTGATGACCGACCATAAAATTGTTGGATATGTACGATACCAAGTGAGCTAAGACAATCAAAGAAGTGAACTACTTGACCTCCACTTAATTATTATCAGTTTGCTGGTACTAATAAATACCGTTTACGTTTTTCTATGCAGGGTGACAGCGCACGCCCGTATGCGCTCGGCAGCGGTTCCACATATGCGTACGAGAGCGTCCGCCCCGACTCACGGCTGCTCTCCCGACCAGTTTCGAGCGCCCTCCAAGGTGCGCCACCTTTTATAGCGCTATCCAGTCATGCACGGACCATAGCGACTGAAGAGCTTCCGATTCACGCTTTCTCTCCTACCCCACAATACTCCATCTAGTTTTTGCTCGATTTGAAAAGCTCTCAGGAGTTTTCGAGCTGAAAGTGCCCACTGAAAATGCGTTGGAATTTTTAATCATGAAAAGTATATTCAGTTAAGTAATCCAGTAAATTGAGAATTCTAGAAAAGCGGAACGTTTTGAGAATAATTAAAATCTCGACGACTTCAGAGCGAAACATTTTATTCTCACAAATTTTTCTCTCCGATTTATACGCAAGATGTATGTGGTTGAAAATTTAATCACTATACGCACAAAAGTATGAGTTAATGGTAATTGCCCGATTCTTTCAAGAGGTTTTCCCACTCCAAATACTCGTAAAATTTTCTAAGTTTAAGCTTCTGAGCAATTATCACTCTGAAATGTCTAGAAATTTATACATTTTTTTATGAATATCAGAGCTTGAGTGACATGAGATAGGTGTACCGAATAAGAACCCGCACCCAATACCACTCTTTAGATAATACCTCCATACCCTATAAGAGAAACAATGTTGAGTGGTCGGAAACGTTTTTCGCATTTTTCTGACTCTTTATCCTTCTCTAGTGGGATAGAATTTTTTTAATGTACTTAGATCATATGAAAAAACGAACACACTATTTGATTCCCTGGTATTTTACCTTTATCGACTCATTTTTTTCATCAATTGTTACAGTAGAATGTAAAGTCCAACCTCCTTAATTCTCGATATTGCTCTTGAAATTCACAAGTCTGATAACAATGAAAGACAATTTTTGAAAAATGCTGCAACTAAACCTAAAAAAGTTTGAACCAAATGCAACTCAGCTCATTTTGAAGGTATTGAGTGGACCTTCCGCACCAGCTGCACCAGGAAATTTATCTTTTATACTGTGTACTGACTGTTTACAGCAATTTTTTCAATTTTCATAATTTAAAGAGTCTTCACCTAACTGCCAAATCATCATTTCAGTTGCAGACGTCAAATATTTCAAGTGACAACAAACAAAACTCGACTCCGTCGCCGTGAGATTCCACATATTGAATTTTCTCCGCTTCCCACGTAAGGAGAGAAAGGAATTTAAATGCACATTGTATTTGCTGCTTACATGTTTTGCTTCAGAAGTGAGATACAGCATTATACGGATCTCCCTTCATCTTTGCCTCCTCAAAACTCTTGAGCATTTTCTTCTTTCTATCTCTGCATAACTTTACTCCTTCTCGTCGTCACTGGAGGCTGGCCCTTTTCCTCCCCATCTCTCTCTCTCTCTCTCTCTCTCTCTCTCCTCGTTCTTTTCTCGAGCTGCCTCTCAAGAGTGCTCCAATGCATACTTCAGCATTTTTAACGCTGTTACGCGTAACTTTCTTTTGTTCTTTCTCCTCCGTGCGCTCACTTTTTAACACTGCAGTTCGTCGTGCAGTGCACCGAGCTTCTCTCTACCTCCCTCTTTACCCCCCCTCCTTTCTCTGTCTGTCTCTGTTTCTCTCTCTCTCTCTCTCTCTCTCTCTCTCTCTCTCTCTGTCTTCCCCGATGCACTTACTATCTCGCCCATACACTCGTACAACTTTGAGGGTTCGCCGTTCCGACAATCGAGACGATCTACGACGATCCTTCTCATGGGATGAATTTAATGGCTGCATAGTTTGATCTCGTACGACGTGGATGACGGATTGTAGAGGAGCTCTTTGAGCGTTGCAGAAGATTTCGCGTTACGTATATACATATATATTTATACGTACAGAAAATAAATCCATATGGCCAATGAACAATCCATCGAGAGTCGCGGTTGGAAAGCGCAGAATCTTTATTGCACTCAGGCTTGCTGTTCATTTTACTCGACCACCCATAATTGCATCGAGTTCCGCTTCTCCTCGTTCAATCCCGTACTTGTGAAAATGGAAGAAAAATAAATGCTGCATAAGCAGGGCAGATGTGACAGAAAGACAGAAAGCTTCGAGACGGAGGCAGAGGAGAGGGCTAGCTGTAATATCGCGATACGCAAACTTATTCGCTCAGCCGTGGTGGGCTGGAGAGCCTTGGAAGTTGCACGCAGTCGAAACTCCAGCTCCCGAGATGGGGCGAGTAGCAAGGGGATTGCATTCTGCGGCTGCAACGGCGCTTCATTGAAATTGAGACGTGGTGACGCCGAGGAAACTCGAGATATTTTCTAGTTAGGAGCTTCTTAATTGGCGACAACTTGCCCGGCCACTAAGTTCGTATTTCTCCCCCCCCCCTCTTCTCTCTCTCTCTTTCTCTTCCTCTCTTGCTCTTTGGATTGTTGTTTCGTGATTGGATCGGAGCAGTCGGATTTCTCCACTCATGACTTTGTGCGCATTCATATTTGCCTGGCTTCCGTTGAGCATCGCCACGCTGTAAGATCTCTCTTTTACCGCGAGAGACATCTGTTGTTACTGGGAAATGGTTGAATTTGAATGCAGCAGTAGATTATTAGATTAGCAAAGAAGATTTGTCCAAAGTTATACGGATCCTATTATTCACATTTCAATTACAACTTCAATTCACTTACAATGTATTCTCTCATCTAAATGAATGAGTGTAACTAAGGAAAAAGTTTCCAAGTATTCCAGCGAGCTCATTTACTTGAGTTGATTACAGCAGATCTTTTTGTATACATTTTATCAATTGTATCGCACAATTTATACAGTGCGATCAAGGTTTATACATTACATCCTTCATTCAAATAAATAAACATTTCGAGCACGTTTTCTTCCAGATTATCCAAAGATGAGAATATAATCAACAATAAAGACTTGACGTGGTTATGGAATTATCTTTCGCATCTTTGAATACATTATATACATCAACAACTCTCAAGTTTATATTGAACTAGCTACATCAAACGCGCTGCGCGCGATCTACATGTATGCGTTTCAAAACCAGATTTCAATTATTTTTTCCACGAATCTTGACCATAATCGTTCTGACGTACATCTCAATTCATTTCATGATGCGAATTTCTAAAAGCTAAATGAATAACCGAACTCTAAATTCTTATGATTCATGTAAAAACTGTATAAGAGTATTAGAAAGAACTATCGAGCACTGACTTCTTCTGCTATTTAAATAATTCTGAGCTATCGACACTTGAGCTCGCAAGACGATTTCAGATTTTTAATATTAAACTATTCAACCACATAACACATAAAATTCACACATCAGACATCTTAACCTAACAGAGTTATCCAATCCGGCAACTGTTCAAAACTAAAAGGTAGCCTAAAATATCCACGTACCATAAATCAAATTTACATACCTACAATTATAGTTTTGAAAATAAATTGTCGAAACTTATGACAGTATCATCAACGAAACTGACTATTCTAACCTATAATATCATGTCATCGGCTACTCTCTATCTACATATACATCTCACTCTATATCTATATACACCCCACTACAAATCACGTGATTAGATCTACACCAATCAAATCACGAGTTAATGCCTTCACTCTAAAGGCCATCACTTTTTTATATAAGGATAATGTCATCGGCTACTCTCTATCTATATATACATCTCACTCTGTATCTATATACACCCACCATAAATCACGTGGTGAGATCTACACCAATCAAATCACGAGTTAATGCCTTCATTCTAAAGGTCATCACTTTTTTATATAAGGATAATAACGAGATAATGCTTGAATTCCAAATTCCTTCACATTGCAGTGCAACCAAATCCAATTGCACGCATGCGAACGCGTTGCATTTTGAAATTCGTTGCATTATAAGTGGCTGGGAACGTAGACTATAGGAACGTCAAAACAAGACGGTAAAATATCGATCAGGGAAACGTGAGAATTCAGCATAAATGTTTTTTTCAAAATAAATACGCAACGAGCAGAGTGATTCAATAATGGAGCACATGTATCACCGTGTATACAAACAGCTTGATTAGCGCGCGTGGTCCACTGGTGTCTCCTGTCAGACCCATGGTTCTCTTTCTCCCCGTAGATAAATCACAAGGTTCACGCCGAGGACAATTTCACAATTCCTATAGAATAAATAGAGCCGCTGGCCCGAGCTGTTTTTACGATTGTTATTCGTGTCCATTCTAAACCTTTCCACCCCTACGTGGATTTATCGGCTACAGGTAGGTAGTGGTTTTGTTCCTTTTGCCCAGTCGATGTTTTTTAGCCTGGGAAAAAACTCGATTGCATTCATTTTTTTATACGATTTCGAGCGAGCGGTACGTGGTGATATTTGTAAATGAGAGGATCGAGTCTCGGAAAAAAAGGGACTAAAAATGCAAAAGAGAGAAAAGAGGATTGAAAAATTAGCCACGAGAACAGTTGGCTTGAGAAAGAAAAATAAATAGTGGATTGCTTCTATTACAACTATATGATTCCGAAAACGATATTCGTGAACAGCAATGTAAATCCTTCGTAAACTTTTCTGTTTTTCATTTGAATATTCTTTATTTTGCATAATATTTCAATGTGATCACCTGAAAACCGTGAGAAGTTTTCAAACATGAGCCCGTAACTCACGACAGCATATAGCTCTTCACACACGTTTGAAATTCTGGAATCAGAGAAAATTTCATGGATCGATCTTGATCAGGCTGTTCAAAGTTCTTCTCCTCCTTTTCCTACGTTTGCGCGTTGGAGAAGGAAAATTTCCCATCTTCAATGAGAAAGTTGTCGCAGAAGAGAGGAGGTAGAAATCACATGCTCAGCACCTTTCGCCGTGGCCTGTTACGAAAGATATACCGAAGACTTGGCATCGGTACTTTCTAGCAAAACTTCCCGTCCCCAACTTCTTAATTCTTCCCCTCTCTCTTACCACTTTCTCCCTCCTCCCCACCTCACCAATCTTCCAAGTGTGTTTCCTAACATTTTATGATTTTCGTACTTGAATATCTTTTCAGATCTATCATTTACTCGATAGGTTTTCTATCACAAGAATATCTACACTCCTTTGAAACAAGACTTATATTTGATCTATTTTTATTCCTCAAGAACTTTTCAAAGATACCCAGCATTCCAAATCACCAAATACTATTCCTGTTCCATTCGGATGTTTTATTTTTCCTCGAGTAGATTACCCAGAATTTTGCATCTCAAGTAGTAATTCCCCGTTGCAGTCAGACGCATACAAAATAGCCTTGTAATCTTTGACTAAGATTTACCATTGTCTCCTGACTAAGACACGTTGTCTATTTAGGGTGACCAATCATGGCGAAACTTTCCGAAACGCTTTTCATACCTCAATAAGTCACGTATGCAGGCCATTCAATCTAACGTGTTCTGATTTTCCAAAGATATTCGATCAATAAAATCTGATTATTTTCTTGTACAGTAACTATATCTACATCTACAATTTTCTGTGTATAGATATACTATAAATACCTAAGATCGAAACTAATGTGCAGTATATTTCCGAGAAATTGGAACGTTAGATTGAATGGCCGTATATACGACTTATTGAGTTACCCAAAAAGTATTTCGGAGAGTTTCTTCATGATTGGTCACCCAAAGTTCAGAACGTCTCCAAGCTAGTTTATCGCGTCGCTATAAAGAAGAGAATTAGTTCACATGAGTGATGAAAATCGTTAAAACGTTCTGAGTTTCAATTAGACTACCCGAACAAGCAAATCATTCAACTATCATTCGCATCAATCCACGATGTGTTCATCAATCATTATTGATCATGACCCTTTCCTGTATCTGAATATATACGAAGAAACTACAAAAATATACATACATCGCAGGTAATTGAAATAGTACATGTCAACATTAACAGCTCCATCAAGAGCCGTGAAGCCACAGGGACGAGCTGCAGCTCTCCTTTTGAGACCCATAGTACCTACCGAAAGACCCATAGTTATACATCGGAGTCCATATAGGTATAATCAAACAGCTGGCCGGATTGTAGATAGTGAAACGGCGGAAATCAGTGATGGGCACAAGAGAACGAAGCGGGTGAGCAGCGAGTACAAGAGTTAGTTGGGAGGGAAGGGGGTGAGAGGAGGCAAACAGGCTAAATAATAAGGGGATCGCGGGGGCGTGATTGGAGGTGCGTGCGCGAGGGAGCCGCGCGCAAAATGCGATGAATACGAAATGTGACGAGGCCGTGGCGGCGCGGCGACTGTGTTGCGGGGCGCATGCGCCACAGGCCGTACTAGCGGCGAGGGGTTGGTTGACCGAGGCAGGTTCGCGCGCACCGTCAGTCTGCCCCGACGCCTCGACCCAGGGCCTGGCACGCGCACCGCGCGACCCTCTCGTGCGGTCTCTCAGACACAGTGGTAGTTAGCAAGAAAGAAAGGGAGCGAAAGAGTGATAGAGCGAGAGTGAGCGAGAGCGAAAGAAAGAGAGAGTGAAAGAGCGAAAGAGAGAAGGAAGAGAGAGGAAGAGAGAAAGAGAGAGAAAAAGCGAGAAGGAGCGAGCTAGAGAGAGAGAGAGAGAGAGATCCCATCCCGAGTTGGCATGTGATTACGAGTGCTACTGGTGCGTCGTGTTCGTGTGACAATGCCCGAGCCGCCGGCTACTGCTGCTGCTGGCGTTTGAGCGCGAGCCGGCTCGGCAGGAGCCACGGTACTGAGTGTGATACGACAGTGTTTTTGCCCTCGCTGTGTTGTTTGATCAAGTGATTCACGGATTCTCAGAGGCCGTTCAACTCGCGCGAGCACAGCCGAGCTGAGAGGTGAGTGGGCTTTAGCTTGCAAACACTTTCCGGGATAAAACGGTTGGACGGGTGCCGCGCTATGGTATAATCGAATTTGACAAGCCAGCGAGTCCGGATGAGCTTTTACGAGATCACTCGTGCAAACTTGTCCCCGAAGTTCCATGACGGACGTTACGAACGCGTTTTGTAATATATATATCCCTGAAATTGTATACGAATTTTCAACGCTCACCCAGACTCTCGCAAAACTCATTGCGCCCCGTGAGATTTTGAGCCTGAATGTAACTGCTATCAGCGAGTCGAGTGGATCGACCTACACTGTTATTACGGCTACATCAAAGCTTTAGCGCTCGATTTCTTGCGCCTAGCTACTCACGTGGTACCTTTGAGGCTCTCGAATACTTCATCAACCACGAGAAGGTTTGAAACACTGATCAAAGGATAATAATTACAACACTTAACATAGACAGGCTAATGATCGTGTTACGTGGGATTATCGAGATCCAGGCACATTGTGAAAGCTTAGGGAATAATTTGCTCGAAGAACAACCTATAAAACAGCGAAAAACGCGATCAGTTATTGTTCGCATAATTAAATGACAATCGTCGCACTCCTACAATGTTTTCATCCATTCACACTTGATATTCAAAAATAGTACCAGTGAAGCAACAAAAGTTAACAAAATACTCGCATTGTATTGATCCATCAAAGGGGAGACTATCGTAAAAAATCTTCAAAATTCCAATGCTCTTCATATATTCGTTTGATGCAGCCGAAAAGCTTAGCGGCGAGCTTTCTCTCGTCTCGCAGCCGGAGCACATTTTGATGCAGTTTCTCATCGCATATGTAACCAAGGACGCAGTCCGAGTAGGCCAAGCTAAGAAGAAAGAATTGCGTGTCGTATAAGGAGCTCGCAGAAAAGAGACTCTACTCTCCGGCATATTTTCATTCGAGTACATGCATATGCATACATAGGTATAGCCGGTGTGGCGGGCCGGTTCAACGACCCTCTCTGCTAGTACCCTTCCGCCCTTCTCCCCCCCCCCCCATCTCTACAAGACAGAGACGTATAGCCTCTCGGGCAGATATCGGCTAGGAGAAGAGGAGGCAGTCTTTTCCCCAACTGGCCAAATGTGTGCCGAGCGCCGCGCGTCGCAGCTTCCGAGTGCGGAGGTAAACCAAAGGGCGGGAGAGGTGGGGAGGGAAGAGGGGGAGGAGGGCCGAGTTTTTCCGTGATCCACGCTCCAACGCTCTTTTGTCGGCTGCTGGTCAGCCCTTTGTTCGGCGATTAGTTGCCCAACTATGTGCTTCGACCTTCTGAGCTGCACTGATTTTCCAAACACGCACGTGCCCCAAGGAATTCCGGCAATGGGAAGCTTGACGGGGAGCACTACAATGTATCGTGGGGAGATATTGATGCGAAATGAGTCCGCGTATATGGGGTGATTGCAATCCTGTCCGAGGCAAGTGCAGCGTGCAAATATTTATGAGACAAAGAAAAGTTCTCTTTGCCAGTTTATCGAGGAACTCTGTGAAGAGTGGGGGGGAGGGCTGCTAAAGGAGCGATGAGCATTCTTTTACACTTTGTACAGGTTTTGGAAAAAAGAAGATAATTCTCATGTTTACGTTCGTACGATATTTTTTCATACGGTCCAACTACTGATTCCAATCTAAGGTATTTTTTGCCATACGTTTCCAATTGACTCATTTTCCACGTATCCACCCATTTCTCTTCTTCGCCGGTTGGAAAACAAACATTGCGAAGTTTTTCATACGTATAAGTCTACAATGACCATACGACGCGATGCGAACATTCCCGTGTAGCAAGAGAACTTTTCAATATCCACTGCACTGTGATAAATCTGAAACTTCGGATCTATGATTATCGACTTTAATAAAGCAGAATACGAGGAATTTTTGAGAAAAATAAATGATGGCACTCATTGTACTTATCCTGTTGGGATTATCGATTGTCAGGGCTGGAGAGAAATTACTTTGCACTTCATAGTGCTCTCAATATTTTCATATGAATTTCTTCAAGAAACGAACTCATGAATCAAAATATTGTCTTGAGTCAAAGGAGAATGAACCTCCGTGTATCGTATGGTTAACGTTACTTGAGTAAAACAAAACGACGTGCTCCGTCAATAAAGTCATCGGATAAATTGAAAGCACATTTATTCAAAGTAGTTGATTAAAATTCTCGCTAAGTCTTGACTCGATATGAAAATCCTCGGACTGATTCCAGTGAAGAAAGTAGAGTTTACCCTGGGAAATTTCGTGGGAAATGAGAAACGTAGCCAGAGGTATCAAGCTAAAGGCGAAGCCCTTCAGTCGCAAGAGTGTCTTGGTCAATCTGGTTGAGGTAACTTGGCTGTGGATAGTCGAGCCAAGGCTCATCTCGTCAAGACACGCGCCGGGCTCGAAGCGCTTACCTATATATCGCCGCGTACAAAATGCCGAGTGTAATGGGCAAGGACTGGAGCAGCGCGCAGACGCTTGACCGTTGTTGACTCGAGCAGAATTGATTACGGGGGTCGAGATCGATGCTCTCCTTAACCACGCCGCCGAGCGCTTGTCTCTACTCGACTCTGCAAATCCGAGTTTACACTACGTGAATCTGTTGTGCATTTCTTGCAGTCTACTGGCTGGGATAGTACACGACTGTGCATACGGCACATACTGTGAAGTACATGGAATCAATAACAGTTCACCGAGTATCGCAGTGAAGTCGAAACATTGTAGGCTGAATCGCTGCGTATATGGTTTATTTGGATATTCGACCCATCGCACAAGGTTTTATCGCTATTAGTGATACGAATTTTGTGTCCATCCTCCCAGTCAGATATGATTTTTTCAAAACACAGTGGTTCCGAGTGACTGTTCATTTTCAAGAATGAACGAGATAAGTGTTCAGAATAATTTGATCTCTTGCAAAGTTGATCAATTCACTGATTTTTATGGTTTCATTAACATCAAAACTTTCTCTCATTGATTGGGTTTTCGCGAAATTATAAATTATCAATCATAATCGAATTGGAGCAATCAATATCGAGAGTTGTTGGACTCACGAATTTGATCTTCGCGATTTGGAGAAACATTTTTGGTGACCTCGTTTCTCAGAAATTGGTATAGAGTGAAATTGTTCTAAAATCGATAATACGAAAAATTTGTAAGTAAATTAAAATTTTCAAAAGAACTGAATGATCATCATTTTGTTGAATCTACACAGAAAAGCATCCATTTTTCATTTGTCAAAGTGTAACAGACTTTCGTGGAACCCAACTATTGTGCAAAACTTCTTTGTAAAGGATTCATTGATATCACATCTGAATTGAAGCAATTCCTATGGAAACGTAATTGTGAAAATCCCTTATGCCTCCACGGATCAATGAGGTCGGTCGAGCGTAGCTTTGCAAAGCACAGGAAATCATTACTCAGGCATTGAGATTATCGCCAAGAGCGAGTCTGTCGGCGAAAGCCTCGAAGTTGCATGAATAGCTGTTGGATCTCGGCATCTCACTCGCTATCTCTTTCTCTCTCTTCCCTCCTCTCCCCCTCTCTCTCTCTCTCTCCTCCTCTATACCCATTGATTTGCCGTTGGTGTCAACAGCACAGACTCGCTGTGAACTGCACGCGTGTGATGGAAGATACGTCCAATGGGTCACGACTGTATCGGGCTCCGCGTAGCTGTGCATCAATCTCAGAACCAATCAACTCGCGATTTCCCCACGCCACAGCTACACGACAGTTTCATTTTTCGACGGAAACAGCCATGAATTCTTGATCGATCGTTCGAAACGAAGGTGCGATCGAGTCTCTCCCAATGGTCGTTGAATTCTGTCTGATTCACGCAGAACAGATACTTCCGGTGGGACAGAAGAACTTCTTACCAATATTATAACAATATACATTTTGAGAACTAAGTTTCTTTTACCAAATTTTCAAATCCATTCATCTGTCTGGTCCGTACATCGTTTGATCACCGTTCTCTTAGCGATGCGTCAGAGGAAACACGATATCTCGGATTTTTATGAAATTAATAATAGGCAGAACACGACTGACACAGTAAGAGACTTGGATTGATGTTTGACGGAACGATTACGACGTGATCATCAGTAACGCGAGCCTTACAATTGATTTGCAAGCAAGGCATTCACGAGACTTATGTCAGAAAAGAATCCATCGAAGTTTTTATCCCTTCCTTACAAACGGTGTACGCTGCGAATTTTATTGAGGTCACTAACAGTTTTCCTGATCTCACGCGGCACTAATGTCAGAATCCCGTGATTCGATGCCCAAGAACAACGTCGATATAATTCAAAGAAGGCTCGATAAATAACGAGATGCAGACTTTTAAGATGAAACTAATTCGCCAATTGAAATGTAAATCAATACTCTCCGGCACCTGAGCTCGGCAACACCATCATCCCCCCTGTTGAAAATCGAGCCGATAACGGTTGCTCATAGCAATAAAGCCAATTACAGCGAGCTGTAGATTGGAGACCGAGCGAATATCACTGGCGTATCTGCCAGCGACTCTGGACGGCGAGCCGATCGATGATTGCGCCGAAGGAAAAAGGCAGGAGCGCGTGAAACGAGATGCGTACAGTTCAGTTTACGGGGGAGCTTGGCCGGAGCATCGGGCACTTGATGGCTCGCCCGATGGATTGCTTTGTCGAGCGCGAGAAATTTTAGTAGGACGGGGCCTCGAGCATCTGCTTCTCCCTTTGCTCCGCAGGGGAGAAGCCTTACAGGATAAGCCGAGCGGCTCTCCTTTCTTGTTCTCTGGATTCCTCACTTACCAAACTTTCCGTCTCCTTTTCCAAACGACATTCTCCCGCGACTTTTGTCGTTCTTTCTCTGTTTGCCTCGGCGAGATTCTCTCGCGACAACTTGCGCAAGCGAATTTTCCCTCCAACTATATGAGCCCTGCTATCCCACGTGATCTCGGCATTCCTCGCACAGCGTGCGCTATAGCATCGCAATTGAGCCGTCCGTGGATATCGCCCGTCTCTGACGGAGTGCGTCAATGCAGGATCGGTCGTCTCGGTTCCACGCCGCGCGAGAACAAGCAGGTGGAAAAAGCACCGAGGCGGAGAGGGGGTTGGAGGGAAACATCATCAGACGATAAAAATCATCGGCGGATCTGTCTACAACGAAGCGGAGGAGGAAATTTTACGCGAACGTAATAGCGGTTGTATTGGCAAGCGACTCGGGCCGGTGCGGTTGATAGTATAACAAAACCGCACTTCAACGGCTTTTAATAGTCTACGGTGGGAGGCAGCTTAATCTGTGGTTTTCAGGCCCGCTTCGACGATTTGATGCTCGACCATGTTATTTTTGCGTATTGTTCCCGATGCTATACTGAATATCAGTTATTTTTTCTCTACTTCTTTTGCTTACGGTTGTCGAAACGTATAATAAATCTTGCACATTTCTGAAAAAAAAAATTATGTATCTAGTTCAGTTTGTTACTTTTATTTGTGATCAGAATAGGTTGTAGTTACAATAAAATGGAAGAAAATTGATTTCTCTCAATGCTAATTTGAACATTCGAGTATATCTACGTGCGTGTACACGTGATCTCTTATGATAGAGGTTCCGATCCTAATTTGATGACCAATTTCATGAAATCAGTATTTTTTTCTTTCTTGTAATAATGTTTGTGCCACAATCATCCACGGGTGTATGTAGTGTTGATCATTATAGACAACTAAAGACGTTCTTTTCACCGACAATTATTTTTCAATATACAGGTATACGTCAATAGTACCAATATTCATATGAAAGAGATGATTCTTACACGAGAACTAATTCATAATCGTCCAAATGACGCGAAAGAGCAAAATAGTGTTTATACGAAAAAAGTTGCTCTGGTCATTCATTGAGCCGAGCAATTTGAATGGTGAAACTTCTCTCGAATTCAGTGGTCTAAAATGAAGTGACAAACTTCAGGCTCCGATCCTTATGAGACGTAAAATTAAAGAACTAACAATTTGACAAGGTACGCCTAGTGTATGGACAGGAAAATTGTTGAGAATTTACATGAAAGAAGTTTGCGTGCTCAAAGGAAGCGCATATTATGACGAGCCTGCTTGAACGAAGAACTTGATACTTGCGTGTCGTTGAATAACATGATAAAGTACGAGAAATTGAGGAGAATGAAGAATCATTCCACATAAATTACTATTATTAAATTACTTTTTCTCAGGAGAATAAACTTTTTTGAAATACCATGAGCAAATTTCAATCTCGAGATAGCAACCCGATTTCCGTGTGCGTGGATGATCAGTTAAACCACATGTTCTTCACTTTCTCGCATGCTAATACCTAAGTACTAATCAATGCTCTTGTAGACCTTGGCGAATCGAATACTCAATGTACACTGTGCATATTAGACAACTCAACTTCCTGCATTGATCTAATAAAATGACGCAGATAACGCACTCAATCGATTGTCGCGATAACGAACCAAATAAACAAATGAGCAGTATTTTGCTAGAATAATAGTGTCTACAGTTAACGGACAATAAATACATCCCAAATTTATCTTGGATTTTCTCCCTTATGATGGAACCAATTAAAGAATCGTATTGATAATTATCAAACCATTTATTACAGCAAGAATAGTTGGTTAGAAAAAAAGAATCATGAAAAGATAGAAAGCTCGACTATAAACGAGTTTTAATCGCCAGGAGTAACAAAACCAACAGGAAATCTCGCCAGCAAATAAATTTTGTAGCTTGAACATTTCCTGCTAGCAGAGTAAAAACGTCCACGCCAGCTCCACTGCACAGGCACACGAAAACGTGGCAAACGAATATTTAATCAATCGTGGCAGGCGATTAATCGTCAAAGATATCAATCAGGTCGATTCGATTTCAATTTAGTAGTGAAAACGAAAGAGAGAAACGGAAGGACGAAGAAGAACGGGGAGTGCCGAGTCAAATATTTGCGAGGCGATTATGCTTTTTCTTCGCATGAGTATACGACATTTTCCCATGTAGATTATTCTTTCTCAGAGAGTAGCAGCCAGGGAGCTATCATGAATTCTTCAATTTAGAAGGATGCACTAAAATTTATTCCATACCTTCAGACCTACTGAGCACAATTGTCGTTGGTGCATTGTCGTCACCATAAATGTCATTGAACAAAAGTTGTCAAGGAACTTGAAGCCCCAATTTTTTGATCCAAAATAACTCACTAGGAGACCACTTGGGATGTGGGTCACCAATCTTGACCAAAATTTTTTTGGTGTTTACTTGTGGCAAGAATAGAGTGTATCCAAAGTTTTAGGGTCCAACGCTCCCAAACTTCCAAGATATTAATTTATGTATTTTAGTTAAAAACGCTGGTCTCGTTCCAAATGACCATATGCCATCTGAGACGTATTTCCCTCACTGCACTACACTTTCACTGCTATAACTTGAATACCACATCACATTTTATCCTGAAAAACATATAAAAGGAGTAAATAATGTGTATACTCAACAAAGCTGACTTCCATGTCTTACTCACATAGAGTGAAACATGAAATATGTGAAAAAATCAACGCTAATCGACTTTTCATGCTGTGCTTGGATACTGAAACAATAACAACATGTATATAAGCACAAAGACCACAAATGTAGTATCATAAGACAACCAATTCAGTGTCAGACTTGATTTTTATTCATGGAAACTTCAATTTTGAACATGTGTCGACCAATATCATACTATAACACACAAATATTGTTATTGCTTCAGTATCCAAGCACAGAGTGAAAAGTCGATTAGCATTGATTTTTTCATATATTTCATGTTTTACTCTATGTGAGTAAGACATGGAAGTAAGAGTTGTTGAGTATACACGTTATTTACTCTTTCTATATGTTTTTCAGGATAAAATGTGATGTGGTATTCAAGTTATAGCAGTGAAAGTGTAGTGCAGTGAGGGAAATACGTCTCAGATGACATATTGTCTTTTGGGACGAGACCAGCGTTTTTAACTAAAATACATAAATTAATATCTTGGAAGTTTGGGAGCGTTGGACCCTAAAACTTTGGATACACTCTATTCTTGCCATAAGTAAACACCAAAAAAATTTTGGTCAAGATTGGTGACCCACATCCCAAGTGGTCTCCTAGTCAGTTAATAATATTCGAGAGGAAAATTATGAAAATATTTCTTTTTTTGAAAATTTGGAAACAATTTGAAAAAGTTTTTTCTTCAAGTCAAAATTTTTCTTCAAAGTATACAAGTTTGCAAGTCCTACATAAAAGGATTGCCGTAATTGATTCACTTTCATAATACGAGTATAGTTCGTGCAGATGTTCAACACAGTTGAATTCTCAATAAAATTGATGACATCCTTGAATCGCGATCATTTTTGAGTAATGATATAACCTACTGAAAAATATGATACTTCGTGTCTTCGTACTCAAATTGGAACACACTCGAAAAAAAAATTCAAATTTTCATTAACGTAGCAACGTTTTATTATTCTAAATACCGATTGATTCGACACGCCAACGATTAAGCACCAATGAACGACGCGTTCAGGAGGTCCAGAAACACATAAAACTTCTGCCAAAACTGAAGATTACGAGAACCCGGCCCCCATTTTATATCTTCGTATCGATCTTCGTACTTTTGTCGTCGCGTGAAAAAACCAACGCTCGGCCGCGAGCACGATCCGATAGATCCGCTGAAATTTAGGTTAGAACCAGGTTAGGCCAATTTCTAAACGGTCCCGAGGGTCAAATCCGGAAAGCCGCAGCGGGCGAGCTTGAACAAAAGCAGCGCACAAATCAACCGGAGCAGCTGGTCTCGGGGAAAAAGTCCGTAGCGCGGCAGCAGCAGCAGCAGCAGCGCAGCAGCCGAGGCGCGAAGATCGATAGGGAATTCGGGTCTGCGCGCGCTGGGCGATAATGACGGGGGGGAATTAGCGAGGAGATCGTGAAATTACAGCGCAGTGCAGCGAAGGGAGGGGTGGAGGGTGGTGCAGCATTAATCTGATCGGCGACGTGGCTCGCGGCGTATTGGCCGCGATTACGGCCTGCCGGCGACACGCCCTTGGGCCACGCACCAATTCGCAGCCGTACATACATATATATGTATGTATGTATATATACATACGTACGTTTTACGGCCGACGCCGTCGCTGATGTATGCGAAACGCGGCCCGGCCTCTAGTTATCTGTAGCTTGTGTATACGCATATGCTCGCCGCTGGCTCATTTGATTTAGGATCCACTGCGTGCCTCCATGAACTGTCGAGGCTAATTCATGCTCGCCGGCGCCTGGCGACACGCCTGCCTCCCTCCTCCTGCTCCTCCTCCTCCCGGAAGCCACCCTCGCGCCGATTCGCGCGTCTCGCCTGCCGATACGCGAATGCTGCTCGCTGGATTTTCCGAGATTCTCGGGTGCTTGTTCATCGAATGGGGGCGATGCGGTACGCTCGTCCCCCCAATCGCCCCGTATATTTACATGCGTAGAGGGTGTCTTTTTTCCTCGCTCCTCGAGCGTCGCTTCGTGCTTGGGGCGACGGACGATGGAAGAACGAGTGCAAGAAAGATCGATCGACCCCGTGCTCGTATCGACAATGATTGATCCGATCGGTTGAGCGAATTTTTTCAATACCTATATCAGTGGTCACTTACTTCAAAAATAGAAAAACGTGAAAATCTATCTCCTATCGGTCACGGAATGCATCAAGACAATTCCGAATCTACAAAGCTGGCGTTCTCTCTAGCGAAAACAATTATACTTGCATGACTGTTTATAGGTTAAATCTACAAGTGACGATCAATTGATATCTTCGTACTTTATGTGAATATTATGAGGAAAAAGTATATCCATGTTACTTACCATATTAGCACTTGATAAATTATATAATTAGCGCGCACGAGTAATTTGATGACTTTATTTGTATAAGGAGGAAGTGCAAAAATGATATGTTCAGGACCGTTTTGGATAGGAGAGGATGCCACCAGCAGAACTTTCGGAGCCTCGAACCTTGAAGAGAAAATGCATAATAATTATATACATCGTGAGTTAAAAATACTATGTATACAATGTAACATAGTTGCCGAATAATTTTATGTGATTCATTTTAAAATAAATTCTAACCTTCGTGATCAGATATACGATTGTTAGTGGTGAAATAAAAAATTGACGAACGTACCCAATAACCTATTCATTATCGCAATATATAAATTGCCCCAACTTGTTAATTGTATAATCAAATATTCGCGAGGTAAAAAGTTAAATAACGTAATTGAATATAGAAATGTTGATACAACTTTTCCAGTTGAACATAATTTTATAATTTCTCGAATTCATAGTCATCTATTTCGTGACGATTTCTATCTTCATATTTTATAATATACTCTGAACGAATCACCTGAAATTAGTACGAACAGTGGCAATACACGCATATTCACGAATCTTTCTATTTCCTTGTTATATTCATTTTACGTGAACACTTGGCAGGCTATTTTTGTCATCGCTGGTATATTAATCGGACTTTCACTTGCCAAACCTTTTCCAAGAATACCTGCCAAAGACGTTTATGGGAACATGACGATCATTTGTTCAACGCCACAACGCCCGAAACCAACCGATAGCGACAAAAAAAAATGGTAAATTTAACATTTCCAAACATCGAATTGATGGATCTCCGAATGTATTGAAGACGAACACTTTCCAGTCACACCCCAATCTCATCCAATTTTCCCATAAAAAAGCGGTTTACTATAATAATGATTCATGTATATTCTCAATCAATACACACCACCGTTATTTCCACGATTAGATATTGCATTAGAATATTACCTCCAGCTCAAACTCGTACAAATCTTTCTTATGTCAAAAAAAAACTCCTCGCGATTCATTCATTCTTTGTCATCTTAGGGAGAATGATACGAAGACAGAACAGATATCCACATTGAAGACAGGTATTGGCTCAGTAAAGACAGATACCGGCTCAGTAAAGACAAATACCGGCTCAGTAAAGACAAACACCGGCTCAGTAACGACAGATACCAGCTCAGTAACGACAGATACCAGCTCAGTAAAGACAGTTATTAGCTCAGTAACGACTGACCGGCCCATATTCGTTGACCCGATAGAATCCACTACAAAGGAATCAAAAAAATGCAAAAAGAAGAAAAAAAATCGAGTAGGTACAAGAAAACTATTATGAAATTAACGAATGTATGCTTGATGATGCGATAATGATGTAAATGATGAGCGTCTTTGCTAGAAAACTCGTTGATTGCTTCTGATTACACAGTCTGAGAAAATCCATTTTGAATATATCACAGTGGCAAATCATTCTATAATATATTATCGGGTAATGTTTGATGCAATAGTGTCATTTCGGATTAAGTTGACGGCAGTAAGAGAGCATAAAAAGCTTCGGTATCGGCCAAGCACACAAAGAATTGTGATTTTTTTGATAAAAATACTCTTACTTCCGTTTCAAGACGTAGACCAGGCTGACTATGATATAATATATTAAAAAATAATGAAAATATCGAAATAAACTCAAATTCAATTCTGTATACTCCCACATAGAACATGCTCGTCTCTCTGCGAATATCTAACCGACTTCCGAAACGTTTTAAATAACACTCTGTTATTATGCTGATTATAATAATAAATGTAGGACTGCTTCCTAACCTTCTGCATTGACATTTTCAGGTACAAGAGTAACTGATTATTCACCCTTCAAAATCACTAATTCAAGCCACATGGCACAAATTCGCAGAAGACTCGCAGAAGTTGAAAAGCTGAGGCTGGACCAATACAGGGACGAAAGCCCGTTGATGCTTGTCATTTATCCCGGCATAATGTAAATACTGGAAAATATGAAAAATCGCTTACGGCTATCCGATTTACGTTGTTTTTCTCTGTTACTGTTCCGAACGAGCGGATTACTCAATCCGTTCATCCGTCAGCTCAACTTCAAATTCAGAGTTTGCTCCGTGGACAAAGAACGCTTCCCGCTTCAAAGCAGCGTACACACGCGATCACAATAATCGCAGTTTCAGAGCTAAAAGTGCGATTCAATGGGCTATCGGATCGCGGTGGTGATAATCGTTCATGGATCCGATAGAGCGTGGAAATACGAGCAAGCGCGGGGCGTACAGAGTGGCGGGTCGAAGGGGGGGGGGCTCGAGCGTTCCGGGATACGGCGTTGCTCATCCGTTTGGAGCGCGGTTGCGCGTGAAACTCGCGTGCGGCAAGAAATAATCTTCATCGCGGCCGAATGCGCGAGCGTCGCGGCCTCGCCATGAATCAGTGCGTGAGCTAGACAACGGGTCGCGCGAGCGCACGTCTCGTCCACTCCCCCAGGACGTCTTACCCCGCCTCCCTCAGCCCCCCCCACCCAAGATTTACCGGGGCTACGTGACCTTCCACCTGCGAAATTAGGCCGATTCATCATGACGCCCTCCCACCAGGCTCTCGCGCGGCCCTATTCAGTAGCCGAGACGTAACAAACACGCCGACGCATCTATTCCACTGCCGTTCCGATGCGCCTGTTCAACATTTCGGACGTGATTTCCATTTGGCGTGTAGATTCCCCCGACTTTCCGACGGTGATTACCTACGAGCTGCCGAGTGCATGCGCGAAAGAAAAAAATAACGCGAGACGTGTGACGAGAGAAGCGAAAAAAAGATCATGATTATCGCGTCCTTCATCGCTATCCTCTTGTGGAAGTATGAATGTTCGCTTGTTGAACGTGATTAGTCTTGGATGAGCTCGAGTCTTTAGCGAGCTGAATTGAATTGTTGAAATTTTTATCTTTGATAATGTCCACCGCGCTCACTTATGTACATGGCACAAACGCTTGAAATTGAGGTAAACATTGTTCACATTCTCGCGTGTACACAGCGTCTAGTGTCCATAGCGTTAAATAGTTAACCAAGCGCGTGCGAGCTCTTCGGCGAAATTCAACGCTCGTCTGATGAACAATTATTAGTCCCGAATTAAACAAAAACATGACACCGTTTCGTGTACAATGGCACCGAGAAAAACGAGAATGGCAACTCACTAATCGAATGATTCTCGATAATAATTGTACTTTGATCACTGTTAATTTGACACTTTTTCAACCTTCTCGGATTTTCGCCTGGATTAATAATGGCGACCGATGAAAAACTCAATCGGGAGTGATTGGACGAACACTGCAATCAGTACTGATATTAGTATTTAGCAATCCCTGACTACCGAACGAATTTTGATTGCTTTTCGCGAATAAACTGACTTTTGCCAAACGAAATTAAATTCAAAGAATGAATCCAAACAATCAAGCTCCGTGATATTTCACATTTAACCGCTCAGTATTTCTTTTCGG
This sequence comes from Aphelinus atriplicis, assembly GCA_020882685.1. Classification (NCBI taxonomy): domain Eukaryota; kingdom Metazoa; phylum Arthropoda; class Insecta; order Hymenoptera; family Aphelinidae; genus Aphelinus; species Aphelinus atriplicis. The sequence goes on from CM037073.1 coordinate 76,253,181, forward strand.
AACCATTTCAATTAAATCGTGTCGGAGGATATGGATCCTAATGAAAAGAACATAGAGAAAGACGTGGAAAATTTATTCATCCACCTTAGAAGAAACTTATTCTGAAGATAATCACGCAGATACATTGAGCGTATATCATATTAAATATTAAGGTTGCCACAGTAAACGTGAGTCCAAGCAATTAATAATCTATTTGACTATTCTTATCAAATCGAATCTAATCGACTTCAATTTGTTCTGTTTCATTGCATAGGTATTATTTGATGCTCATTCTAGCATCAGCCGAGACTATGCGCATTTACCGTGGGGAACCGTAAAAATTGAGGAGCTATTCGCTCCGTGCATAAGTTTAATACGCCACCTGTGAAAAGTCAGGTTATGTGCCTCGGTTACACGTTTACCATAAGTACCTTAATTTTAGAGGCGAAGCGAGCCGTAATTATCAAATTGAAGTTCTCTCGGTGTAGTGAATGATCCGGAACTGTCCTAAATCAACTTGTAATCAAAACGGCGTCTTACGAGCCGAGCAAAATGCTTCTTATGATGTGTACATTGCTCGTGAAGTAGGTGATTCCAGCACTAGCGCAGTCTGAGTGTCAAATAATTCAATTTTGCAACAGCGGGCGCCTGATTTTTACTGGCTATTCGTATTCGTACGCGATTCGCGTCCCACGTATACTATCGGAAAAAATTTCAGTTTAATAAACGTGCGAAAGATGATTCTCGATTCTATCGCGCTAGTATCGGAATGTATACTAGCTTGAGATTGAACTATACCATTTACGTACGACAAGTTTGAATCGCGTCAAGCAACATGGAACAGCTCTCAAGCTACCGGTAATATTCAATAGGTGATATAGCTCCAATTCCGTCTTTACCATTTGATTTACGTAAGACATGAATCGATCATTGTTGATTTCGCGAAAATTCACATACATATAGATAAAAATTCTCGGTATAATGAAGTGTCAATATCTCAATAATTGGATGAATCTCGATATTATCTATTTTCGAAACCAAAAGTTTTAGCGAAGTCAGAGACTCAAAAGTAGCAGCCTTGGTAAATTGATCAAAGACCACGAAATATATTTTTTCACGAAATTTTATTTATTCGATTGTTTGTTTATTTGTTTGTTTGTTTGTCTACAAGCGTCGAGTGCCCTTTAAAAACAAACATGCATAGTCCTAATTCTGCCAAATAGTACATCTACTCTTAATTAACGATTAGCCGAAGGAATATTCTTGAAATTCTGCAAATTTGCACCTGCTCGTGAAGCAATCGGCTGCGGAGTGTCTCCGGCTTGGATACAACAGCAGCAACAGCAGCGCCAGCAGCTTGGAGCAATATTGCACAGGGCGTTAATTGAACGTTCGACAGCAATTATCAAAATATTCAATTTGCGGATGAAGAGAGGGAGAGAGGAATCCAGGGTCTCCGCTGCGCGAAAGCGACTATGTGCACGAGGCAAAAGGGCGTCGCGAGCAGACGCTGCCGCTGCTGCTGCGCCCCGGCGATAAGGTGGCGCGACGCAAATAAGCCGCGTGCGAACGCGTGAAACTCTGCCGGAGAGACGGGTTGCGCTGCTCCGTATCTGCGCAAAGATGCCCGGCCGCGAACGTGCAAATACGCGCGCGATCTCTCGATATTTCCCCAGCTGGCGCTTTCCGACGTTCCGTCGGCGCATGGATTAAGATCCCAATTGAAATCGCCTCCTCGAAACACAAATCGTCGATTTTCAAGCATGCAAAGCTCCCATTTTCACAAAAAGAGAAATTTCAGTCAACAATAACAGTATATAGCCCTCGAAAATTAAGCCTCTGGCCCTATAAACGTTTATCCGAAGGACACAACCGTATTTATTACGAGGGTTGCGTGAAATTTCATTGGTAACTCCTTGCTACAAATATTCCCATGCAGTATGAGCTGATGCACACGAGGATCAGTCGAGATGTAATGCAACGGGTTAGAGATAGTTGAACAGATTCGAAATTATAAGAGTAAAGAAATAATCAATACTAGGTAACCACAATTAATAGTCGTAGACGATGAATCATTTTGAGATTATATTATGAGCTGATACTGTGTATCAGATAAGCCAGTATATTGTCAAACCACACAAACATACGTTCAAAAGAGAACCATCATTTCAATGGGCAATATCAGCTACTCATTAATGTAACGTTTCCAATGCAAAATACTGCATAAGCTTGCTTTAGCATAGTTTTGGGATCAAAGTGTGTCTGTAATGATATCCATAGTACTCTAGCTCGCGTCTAATCCGCGAATTGTGATTCCAAGTGAATGAAAGCAAATTATTTCAGAGTGTTTTCTCTATGATCAAGAACTTTATCGAAAAACTGCGGGGCGAGACCGACATATTTAGTTTATACTTTATAGAATTTTATCGTTTCAGCTGGTTCCTTGGACTTGAAATTCCTCATAAAAACGAGGTCCCAAGCCAGTATTAGAACGTCTGTGGAAATAACAAATACTCCCGGGTTATTGGAAAATTTTAATAATTTTCTCTAGAATGAGCTTACAACTTGAACTTAGCACAAGGCGTCAAATCCAAAATGCACAATAATTTCCTGTAGGAACAAAATCCTTCTTAGCTCCATCGAGTCATACGAAATTAAGTTTCCACAATGCTTCATAGATGGATATTATTTCCCCTGTTAGAAAAGTCTGAAAAAATCCTGAATGCTTGAAGCCCGCTCATCAAACAAAGACAATGAAGTAAAAGCTTCAATGAAGTGTTGTCGAATCGATTTCCACGTCCGACTGTTGGACTTGCATCCAGCTCTCATTTAGTCGTTTAGAGAGTGTCAGCTCTTCTTTCGTCGGCAGCCCACAATGGTTCACATTCTCGTGGATAAACAGCGAGCCATTTGTCTATGGTCGGGTATTAATAACCGATGAGTGAGAGAGAGAGAAGAGCTTAGGGAGGAGGGATGTGGGAGGGGGGTGGGAGGAAATGATAGGACGCGTCGCACCAGTTGAATGTCCATTGTCTTGTGCGTCAGGCTGGGCTCGCGCGCGCGCATTTACTCCGCGTCCACTGGAATTTGTCAATGGGGCTGTCGCTGCCAGCCGGCCGGCCTGTAAATCACGTGGAACGAAGCGCGTGACCACGGCTCACGACTGAGATTACCGACGATCCGGCGGTTTAAAATTTACCTGGTCGAGCTTGGAAATGCCCCTCTCGAGCCGCGTCGAGTAGCTCCCCAGCTGTCCGACAAGTCGCGCATTCATCCGTCGACTGCGAGGGCCAAGGTGCAGTGAAAAAATGTATTGTCGGATCGTTCGACTGGATCTTTATTTCGTCATGTAACTGTTGTGAATGTTGGATTGGTAATATTGACAAGTGAAGTCGAGTCGGGAGAATACACAGAATGCTACGTCAAAATTAACCATGCACGGTCAACTCTTCGTCGTTTATCGTGGCCTCGATTTTACTTCTCCCAATTGAATACTGTCATTTTCTCGTCGGGAATATTATTCTGGCAATCGCTCTTTGAAAAGAAAAAAAGTGATGAGCCTGAAAGTGACGAACTTCTCGAAACGTGTGATTGGCCTCCAAATAGAGCGAGACAAATCGACAGCACATTTGTAAAAAAATACATATGCATATACATCGGTTGATACCGTCAGTTTTGTCGAGAAACTAAAAGATGTTCGATCGAGTGAATATAGTAATGCAATATTATCAAGTGTGGAACAGAGTATTCAAAGTTTGTCTGAATTGAGCCTGTTCATACACATAAACGCTTCTCATCCGGCTCTGCGATTCATCGAATTATATACATGTTAGGCTAATTATGATTGATCATTATTGTTTATTCACAATGAAATGAATAAAACATCCACATATATTTGGGCATTGCGTTGTCACAGGGAATGCGTAAGCTGCGAGAAATTTAAACAGAGCTCATCCTTTAATCATCTGATTCGACATGAAGCGTACCCATACATAAATATGCGAGGCAGTGGTCATTGTGAGCGACATGGTTCACCGCGCGCTCGTGCACATTGGCCCTGATAAATCATTCATCGGTATAAACAAAAACTTGCTCGCGCTACACTTGCTCGGTTCTGTCAGTTCATTACCTGCCATGTATTAATTGCGAGATGATGAAGCCAGTTGCCATTCTCCTGCGCCAATCAATATCGACTGATCACTGCTCTTCACTGTGCCGAATCTACGGCGAAAGATTCACTAACCCAAATCGGGATGATGAGCTCTTCGGTGAAATTCAGATTTAAAAATTTTATTTCTCGTTGTCATCGTGGTTAATAAATATTTTGGTCAAGGCTCAGCGCTAATATCTGAATATTTCGTGCAAAACTACCTCAGTAGCATTTTAGAATACTTTCTTTTGAAACTCTAGGAAATAATTCTAATGCTAAATAATTTGTAAACTATATGAAATTCTGCAAACGGCATTTCAGAGACTAGTGCATGATTTGCCAGAAACCACCACTACAAATATTATTTGACTATTTTAACCTACAGAATGTCGATAAAAAATAATTCGAAAGGGCCGCTACCCAAGGTGGCACTTTTTCATAATCGCTTGTTACAACCTCTGTACGCTTGCAGGGAAGATCAAATTAGAATTTAAATAAACTCGAAGTCATGCTCCTTTCGTTCGAGCGAAGAGGATTGCATACTCACAAATCAGTATTTGAAAAGTTTTTGGAGGTTTACACGTCAACAAAACACAATAAATACTCAGCTGGGAGTATATCTTCCTTTCTAAACTGACACGTGTATCTCAAGTCACTATTGTTACATTTGTAGCTCTTTCCAAGCTTCAAATTTATTGATCTTTGAGTAATCAGTCATGTGAACAAAGGGTACGTTCGGAACAGCACACTTTTCGGAGGGTAAATTGACAAGTGTACACGTGTTTTGCTTCCACTGTACATCGTTTGTTCAGGATATATTTCTAAACTGACCTCGGGACTCAGCAAAGTCCATAGTTTTGATAAAACTGGTTGCTCCTGACCAGCTCCCATACAGTGCGACCAGGACATACCATAGTGGCCGGAGTACTCCCCTCCACACCAACTCGTATCACTACCCAATAATTATTTCGCCACGAAGCAGAAATCCGTGGGGTACAAATCGGAAGAGCCGGGTCGCAAAGATCAACGAACGCTCCTCCACGGATCGGGTCTAATCTTTGGCCCGCTAGGAAGTTTGGAGAAACCCTCGCGAGAAATGCACTTGTCCGTACACAGGGGACAATATCAAGCCTGACGTCGCGAAGTTCCGCCGGAGCTCTCGCGCCACTTGGAACACACAAGTGGAAACGCTCCGCGACAGCGCCACGATCGTTTGAACGAGCCGCGCGTACCGGTGGGGTCGCGGGCGTCGCGGCTTAATCATCGTCGCGCCAACGGTTACAGCGTCGCGGAATGTGTGCTGCTGGGCCCGGGGGTGCAGGAGGGGGGAGGAGGCGTCATTGAAGCCCGCATTGAATTCTGCAGTTGGCGGGCCGCGACAAAACGCACGTGTCACGGCGGGGCTGCGGGCAAAATGGGTTGCTCGTACGTGTGTATACAATGTACATATACATATGTACATATACATACGTGTGTATATACATGTATGTGGGCACAGACACGCGAGCGCGAGGATGGGAGCGGGAGGGTAGGTGTGGCTCCGGAGGGGGGCTGACGTACATTCGCCAAGCGTGAAGTCACGATAAACGGCTTCGGTGCCGTCGCTATACGACTAACGGATAAGGCTCGCGAGTGTGAAGAGGGGCCGCTGCCTCTGCGCGAATGCAGCCCAGATAGCGCGCGCGCGAGTGAGCAAACGAGCCACAGCCAACCAGAGATGTATACACCGTAATAAAATATCCCTCCGAATTCTCTGTCTTTCTCTCTTTTCGCTCCCAACAAATGCACGCATGTACACTTTTTTTCCTTAAATTCAGCATGAACATTGGAAGGAATATGCAATCGCTAATATAATTTCAATATTGGATTCCATGCAGATGTACGTGTACCCGTATATTACATTTCTTCTTTACATTTCACAGTCAGTTACGAATTCTGTCAGTGAACCAGCTCGAGTTGATTACACGTTAAACACTCCGTACAGGACGAAGTCGTATTTTGATCTATAAATAAAGGGAGTAACGTAAAGTTCAGGAAAATTCAATTTCTCCAAATATGGCCACTTTACTCGTAATTGTGTTTGCAATTACGATAACCACAGTTGACGTGTTTGTCATTTTTTCAAATGCATTATTCCCTTAATTCAACTGCAGCTGCTGTTTGTCTTTCGATAAAAAGTTGGCTCTGGGATATGACCATATTATGCTTTTAATTTGATCCTTCTCGATCCTGCGATAGAAAAATGGATATTCGCGAATGTACGTGCTCGAGGGTGAGAAAAAAAAAACATCCAATATTGCGAAACTCGTTACGTACCCGTCTAGCGTGTCTCTTTCCCGTTACAAAGTATCTAGTCAACATAGTCGCGAATAGAATGGGCGAACGGCGCGGCGAGGAGCCGCGATGCTTGGAGCGTCGGCCGGGTCGACAGGCGCGCAGGTTTGTCGGGCGCTACAACACGTCTGCAGGCTGCGGAATAATGACAGAGCCCGCCGAGTTTCCACGGGGAACGACTGTCGTCAAGTTCGCGGCTGAGATATACGCTAGATGATAGGCCGAACAGCCCGAGGTTTGGATTTGGCTCACGACTGGCAGCGTTTATTTTTACCTGCGGTTTAGGCATTTGTGGATAGCCCCGCTTGCTATTTGTCGATCACTTTCTGGTATACCGGGGATCGGTTGATTGAGAGAGTGAGCTGTTGAATCGTTCCATCATTGCATCTGTATGAAAATCATGACGGCATGTGCCACCGAAATCACGAGTGTTCAGCAATGCGATAGTCCGATTGAATGTTCGTTTCTCAATGAGACCAATCAATTATCTCCGAACCATTTACTGTAGCACGCCTGTCCCACTCGTGAAGCAAAGGCCAGTCCTCGATGGTGATTTGAGCCGAGAGTAGCCACTCGTCCTTTCAGCTGCGAGCCACAATGCCTCCGAAATCGCACGCGTGGCGAATCGTCGTCGCGAGCGACGCGCCGGGACCGAAAACACAAAAGAAGAGTCACGTGTCCATTCAATTCTTCCAGGACATGAAAAATGTGGTGCGCACAGTCGTGCAGGTTCCCTTTCAAGTCGACACAGCCTCTTATTATTACCTGTAGCAGCGAGTACGTACGCCCGCCTCCACCCCTCTCCCTCCCACCCATCCTTCCTTCCTTCCTTCCGTCCTTCCGCCGTCGTCCTGCTCGTCGTCGTCGTCGTCGTCGTCGTCGTCGTCGTCTTCCATTAAATTCCCACTCGTACCTTATCTCTTTACCTGCAAGCCGCCAGCCCTCAATGAGAATCCCGTAGTAATTAGCTTTTTAGTCCGGATTAAGGGGGAAATAGCAGCCAGACGGGTATTCTCCGATGCCACGGCCTCGGCTTTGCTCGCCTCTCCTTCTCTCTGACCAATTTCGAATCCTTTTCTTGTTTACATCGACTGCTTCTGCCGGCTCTGGCAACGAGTAGTAACGAGGCCCTTTTACGCCGGCCACGCGGAATTACGTCTTCTGTCTGATGCTCTCTTAATTGTCTTGCTCCTTTGACTATGCTTGATATATGTAATTGGACCAAGTGATTCCAAATCATTTCTTCGTCGTCTATATATACATTGGGCGATTCGCCTCAATACACCCAGCCCAGGATTCACACGTCAAAACATCAACTTTCCAACGCTTGCACGTGTCCCTGAATCATAACTTTTGTCGGTATTGAGCGTACATTTGCAATGTACTTTTACGTTAACTGTTTAGTGGCCGTCATCATTTTTCGAAATTTTTGAGAAGCCATGAAACACGCTGAATCTTGGGAAAGGCGTTTCAAAGGAATATATTGCAATCAAAGGTTCACACTTACTCGTCAGAAATCCTATATTCTCGTTATGTGTGTTTATTATGACCTAGGTTAGATGTAGATGTGATTACGGTCGAAATATAGAAAAAGTTGACCTGGACTAGAAAACAACAATTTTCAAGATGTTTTTTTCGAGATATTACACGTTTTTCAGGTTCCTCATGATTTTTTGAAAATCATCTTGGAATCGAAAGTTTGACATCTGAAAAAAAATTATGTTTTGAAGCCATGATAATTAGAATGATTCGTAATATGTAACAGATGGTCTTAATTTGTAAACAATACAAAATGTCCAAGGAGAGCACGGAATTACCATTCAAGAAATATTACAAAAACTCTAACTCTATATCATTTGGATTTAATCCGGATTAGCGGGAGATTGGCTTGTCAATTGTTTAATCCCGACAGGATGAAATAGAAATATTCTGGCAACTGCATCATCGAAACTTCAAGTATAAGCGCAGGAACTTCAGGGGCTCGCAACGCGCAGATACCGAGGCATCAAACTATCCGAGCGACTCCGAGCCGTACGTATTGAAGCGCAGCTCAGCGCGCAATGGAACACTCGAATTCGTAGCAAATCGCGAGAGGGAGTTTTGAAACAAGTTTCTCGGATAAAATGCGCGACGGCGTCGGCGGTGCCGCGACTCGAGGGCGCTTTCAACTTTTCTGCCTGCAACACGTGCAAATCCCTCTAATGATTCCGCGCACATTATGTCGAGGAAGCGACGAGAGCGTCGAGTGCGGGACGCGCGTAATACATCCATTGTGGAGGAGAGCCGCTCTGCTCGGGCACGCGAGTAAACGCGCCATGCGTTTTTCCACCCCCCGCACGTTCAACGGGGCGCGTTTCAACGTTCGCCTCGGCGATCCGACCGCACGCTCTGGTCTGGATAAGCCATTGGAGCAAAACTCAACTGGATCCAGTGTGGGCTCGAACTCTCGGTTCGGCCCTTGCTATACTTATGCCATTGGCAGTTTGAGCCCAACTGAACTCGATCGTCCAGCTCGTCCGTTCGTATACCAAAGTAGTCGAGTGTATAACTTTCATGCACTCGCGTCTACAATTGTTTGGGGATTTTCTCGTGGCTCATCGCAAACATGAAATACCTACGTGCCTCCGAACCCGCTGGAATGGCCAAGTGAAAAGGGACGAACTTGGCCAGACGCGGAAAAAATTGCATAGGCATGGGTCGGTATCGCTATCCCAGCTTGTTTCTACGGTGGAACATCAACAGTCAGATTGTCGTTTGCCATGTATCCCTTGAGTCTGATCAACTTTAGTTTCGTCTCGTCTCCCTTTCGCGAGTTCCACTTTTGGACTGCCCAAACACGGAAATAGAAGCCGATCGATGCCTCAAACGGATATCCGTCAATTGATCGTAATATATGCGAAATCGCAGCCATATGAACAAATCCAACGCAAAATCGCGGCGATGAGCACGAGGGTACACATACATGTATGCACGCAAGTCGGTCGTTGGCAGCGGCGCGCGTGACTCCCGAGAGCTGCACGGCCTGTATTGTTTGAGTTATCACAATGGCCCGACGCAAGAGCTCGGGGTTGCGGGAGTATCGAACTCCGCAGACTCTGCTCCGGCGCTTTTTTTCGGCGCAACCCGATCCCGAAACAATGCGCGACCGAGTGCGGCTAGATATGACGCGACAAACAATCGGGTCGCGCCGGCGCGGCGCGAGCACTAATCATGCGCCTCTCCTTTGCAGCTCCGCTTCTCTAGTCCAATCTCGAATTCGTCCCGAGTTTCCTCGGCTGTGATGTCTTGTGTGGAGCGTCGGGCTGATGTTTCGTCCATTTGGCCGTGCTATACCGGTGATCTTGCTGGATAAAAGTAGGAGATCGAGTAATTTCAACCACCGGATTTTCTCGAGCTTTTTGAACTTTAATCTTGTCCCTCGCTGGTACTGTAGCAGTCTGGTTGTGTTGTGCAAGCCGACCCACATTTGGAAAAGAATCGGAAAACATCCTCAAACGATGAATTTCGTCATCATTTCCTTTAGTTTGGAATACTGTCTGTCCCGCTCGTCACTGGACTCGTCGATAGAGTATAGCAGTTGAGAGAGGAATCGATGATGTGTTCGTGTATTTATTAATATTTTGGAGAATAAAAGATATCCGTAGCACTTCTATTCACGAGTATTGTTATACGTAGAAACGGAACTGGGTATAGATTCCATGTCGCAACTCGTTAGTCTCTTTTAGTTTTCCATTTCTTGTCATGGCCTTCATTGCGATCTTGTTTATACAGCCCCTTTACTTTTTCCATTGTGCTGACTCGGAGTTTCCATGCTCGTTGGCAAGTTTCGCTGTCTCCTTAGCCGTAACTGACTTTATTTGGCTATTTTCTTTCTTTCGTGCTCTTTCACGATGAAAAGTTCTCACAGAACACCATTGCTTATACCTGATCGATCTTGATACATACTGTATACGTATATGTGCAGGTATTCTATTCATTCTCTTATCATAAATTTTATCTCCCTCGGTTTGTTATACAGAGTGAATTCTCGTATATATTGGATTCGAGTCATCGGTGGGGATTATATATAAATGTAAAATATTCGGAGGATTACATTTTATTCTAGTTTACTGAAGGAAGGACAATCTTAGTCTTGAAATCAGCGGGAATCTGAACGCCAGCTTGAAAATCCATAAAGTAAGAAACAAAGTACATGAGATACTACTATAATCTGAAACACTTTGTCGAGAGATGTATTTTATTCCATCGGATAAGCTGAATAAAACATATTACAAACGATACGCCCGTGAGTTTAATGTTCGTGCTAAAAATACTTAATCCCGCGTCGTATTCTCTTGCCGCAGAGAAGCAAGAAAAACAAATGTAATTAGAACTATGAAGAAATTACACAGATAAGATTTCCTTATTACAGAGATTCCATTCCAAGCATATACGTGCAGTCACGACATTCAACCGCGCGTGACAAAAAATTGTACGTTCCAAACATGAGCTATTCCAGCGTCGCTCGAATCTGATTTAGGTTTGGGTGTGTCTTGGCTTTTAGCTCGCTCGCACTTTTTCTCTGGATGTGTTGGTAGCGGCAATCGATATGCTCAAAACTGTATATATCTGCTCTGTGAACCGACCGATTTTTACTTGTTATTTTTTTTTGGGAGAAGCTCAAACCCAAAAGAAACAGAAGAGAAACTCGTTTACTGTGCATTTTATCATTATTATAACCTGGCTTCAATTATCCCCCTCCTCCCCCCGAGCCACGATTTCTTGCACATCTTTTTCCTCCGGCTCTCTCTGTACTATGCTCGTTCGCTAGCTTCGCTATATAGATGCAGAGCACTTTGTGCTCCGGTCTCCGAGCCGCTTTGTTCCGATTATATTACTCCAGTCAAGTGCATGTATGAGTACGCGCCGCTATATATCTCAACAGAATCGACAGCTCCGAATTACTAATGAGTAAATCATAAAGGAAATTTTTCACGTGCACGCGCATTACGGGCAACTGATGCGCCAAAGGGACCGCTTGCTAAACTCACGCCTCACTTCGTCCTCCCGGGGCGAGCTGTAATCCCAGAGACCGCCGATTTCCACAACTAATATTCATGAGACCCTTCCTGCCTTTTCCGATATGAACATGTCAATTGGCTGGAAAATTGATTCTTCACTAGATGGCTCAAGTGGAACCCGAGTTCTACGTGAATTTCCTATAATGTTCATTTTATTATCATTACTATATCCGCCTCTTCAGTGTACATCAACCTTGAATCCCGGGAGAAAAAATATATGTATTGTCGAACGTTTTTTTACAAAAAGTTTCTGCGGTGAGCTTTACAATTATTCAGAACAATTTTGTTTATTAATTTTTCCACAAGTTTTGAAGTACGTTGGAGAGTCCAACAGCATGAATGGAATTATCATACCCGGGATTCTCTCCATTGATTTTTCAGAACAATCGCCCAACTCTGAATACGCTCATTAAATGAATGTGTCATCTTCACGTATCTTCAGTGATATCAAGCCTCTATTGTTTGTCAATTCTCCCGTCAGTTACACACGTTCCGTGCTCTTTTTTTCCATCCGTAGGGATGAAATATTCTTGTTATTTTTCCCTTTCCAACACATCGTTCGCACGTTTTATGCCCGCTCCCTCCGCCGCAGTCGTCTGTCCGCGAATTCTCTCCCCACCTCATCTCCTTTTTCATTCTTCATTTTTTACACACGCGCTTTGCAAAATCACAATTCGAGTGAACGCGTCCAGGTACGACGTGGAAATTGGCTGTAGTTTGCGCGATTCACGCCCATCCAACTGATTTATAGCGCGCGCGCTTCCGTACGTGTCTCGTGCACTGGCGCGCGTAAAAATTTTGTGTCCAAGCTCACGAGCGGATGTGGCTTTTCAAATTTTTCACTCGACCTCGGCAGTTACTGTCTACCATTGACGAAGTAAACTCAAGATGTGCCTTCACGTTTCGAATGTATTTTTCATTGAACGAAAGAAATTGCCATCGCAGGCTTGATTCGTAATTTTCGAAAGCGCCAGGCACCCAAAGCTCATTGAAGATCTCTTTCATTGTTCTTCTTATCCGAACAATAGTCTATACGCTCTTAAATACTCAAACTAAAAATTTACTGTTTGATGAAAGTGAAATTCTACTCCAAGGTGGTGGATTAATTTCTGAGTGGATTACAGTGAAATTTTCACTCGAATTCCACGAGCTTCGATAATTTAACTTCTCACGAAAATTCACTAATGAATTGAATTCAATTTAAATTTCACTGGTAGTCACTGGTACATTGTATACACTCAAAAATTCACACAGTGACTTTACTTTGTAAGGATTTAAAAGTGTACGAATTCGCTATACAATGAGTAAGAGACAAGTTTTAGTGTTGAAAAATTCGTTTCTCGTTTGTGAAGTGATAAAAGTCCAAAAACGCACTATGCCTCGGAGTGTATCCGCGCGTCTACGCCCTGTTATGGCCCCACAAAACTGTATCGGATATACTTTTAAAACGGTTTGAAATTCATCGGAAATCGTCGGCACCATTTACTTGGGAGGGAGAAAAGCCGAAAGAGTGTCGGAGGTATTGTGCAGCGGACGTAGCTCGAGTTGCCGAGTCGATGAGAGCAGTGGTATGGGCGCGGGTGCGAAGGACAAGCAGCCGTACGAGCCGCCGCGCAGCGCAGGGACACGCGGAAGCGACAGGGGAGGTCGCGCGAGATAGGAATTGGCAGAGGCTTCGGGAGAGCAAAGCCCCATCGGGCATCGGCAGCGTACGTGTGCGCATACGTGGACGCCAAGACAGAAGAGCAGCTAAGGGAGAGCCGCGGAATAAAGTTGTGTCGGGTGGCCCACAAATCCCGGGGCAAAGTTGCCCAGACGCTCTGTTTGCCGTTCGTATGAGTATGACGAAGCCGACCTGGCAGCGGGAAAACACCGCGAGCCAGAGCCGCGCTCGCCTGTTATTGTTTTTGTTGAGTTTCGCGAAGATAGCCGTTTGCTCCCGCCGCCGGAGTTAACTTTTTTCGCGAGCAAGAGAAAAAAAACGCAGCTGTGCACAGAGGAGGGAGGGAGGCGCTCCACTCGAACGAGCAATAACAGCTCCCATCACTAACAGCTCGATATGTCGGCCAGATACCAACTTTCCGACTTTCCAGCATTTGCTCGTATGGCTTTATATAACGTGTTCTCGGAGTTTCGCGAGTCAATTTTCGCGATGATTTCTGTACTGAACTGTTCAGATTCGCGTATACGGCCGGGGACTTAGCAACGATTCACCTATGTACAGTATTCCATTCGAGTTGGTTATCATAGAGAGAAACCAGATTGCGCATAACTTTTCAATGATTTTTTTCACTCTCATTGACAGTAAGAAGAGACCATTGAAACCATAATTATGGAAAATTCATTCAGTTACATTTTTGGTAATGAGGTAGAGCTCTCTACTTCACCTCCAATCAGCAAAGAGATTAGACGCACCGTTATTCATATCATTGATTTTGAAATAGAATTCCTAAGTAGGAAAGTTGGTAAATCTCTTTCGGTCCTTTTATGAATTAAAAATAAGAAATATGGGATCTGACTCGACTTTCTTCTCTCGGGGCTGAGTTTCAATTATGAATTAAATAAATCTAAAATTCTGTGTACTTATGAAGTGAACATCAATGTACATTAATGATCGGTGAGGGTGAAAGGTTTCCTAATGAAAATTCCAATTTAGGAGAGAAAGGAAGTATAGCTTTAATTAAAATAAAAATGAATTGCGTCGTAGTTCTCACTTTGAATTTATCAACCTGCAAATAAAGCCTTTATTCCGGATATTTCATTTTCCTGGAACAATAGTTTCAAATTATGTCAATCAGATTCAGAATTTGATTGAATTTTGGTCAGTAATGATTAAACATTATATCGTGACCTACTAGAATTCATCCCCGTTATGTTATTTCAATAACCGTATTACTCAAATAAATGTTGTAACAGAAACGAATACAAAGGCTTCCTCAATTTGAACGAGGAATATCATATACATACAAATTGTTGGATATTGCGGGTGATGTATAAACAGAACTAGCCCTCTGCGAGCGCGGAATAATCCACCGCTAATGGTCAATCCAATTTTATCAATAAAATCGAGCAAAACTAATTACGTCGAGTGGTAAAATCCACATTAGGACAGACTAACTACTGGCTCACGGGCTCAATGGCCTTTGGCCCAGTGAATTTCTCTCCCAGCAAAAGGGCAGGGTTGGCATTATAACAATAATACGTGCCATCTCGCATTTCGTGCATATGAAATAGCGCAACGGGAACGCGCTGGCGCGCGCGTGCCCGAATTAACCAGTGGTTTTTCATTGTCCATCGGGTTGCTAATAATAACGCGCCGCTTGCCGCAGCGGCAAGGAGGCGAAAGCAAAGTGGAGCAAGAGTGACAGCGAAACATGGTGGGTCGGTGGGCTGCGGCCGGGAGAGCCGCAAGTTTCTCTCTCCGCCTAGCTCGGACCGACGATAACGAGGAGGCATTTCGGCCGACTTGTTTTGCCGCGCACCGCCGCTTGTATAAGGCGAGCAACCAGCGTAAATCGGCTGTGAGCGGCCCGTTATTTGCCCCCGCGGCCCGAGTGACACGGGCCGGGGGATAAGGGCGCGATATACCGGCCGTAAGCGGTTGTATTTCGCGAGGCCGAAAGCCCGGTGCCTGCCGAAAGTGAATTGCGCGCTCTGCCCAGATGATTCGGTGCCGCGCGGCCGCGGCGCTGGCTGTTTATGCGACGTCACATGAGCCATTTGCATTTTCGTGCATTAATTTGAAACTGCACGCGGCAACGCTCTGGCGCTGTTGTTGAGCTAGCCGCCCTCGTACGTAGCTCTTTGATTTCAGGTCCCTCCGCGTGAATATTTAATTTGTACCGGGGCTCTAATGAAACGCTTTCAAACTGCTACCTCCCGTGTCCCAGCTCGCTCGCGAAATATTTCATTACTCAAATGGTATTTTCATTTTTCTGTTTCAGGTTCGTATGCACTCGATTGCCAACTGACAGAACGAATTCTTTCTTCTGCGCGAACCAAACTTATGATGAGCTCTCATACAAAATTTAGCGCTCCGGTATTTCGAAGTGGAAAATAAGAAACACGCAGTTTTTTTCAGGTCAGTTGAGTGTATTCACTTTGACAAACTAATTAGCACCGGTGTGATAAAGTACTCCTTCCATGAATTATTCATTTTCAAACTCATAAATTATTCTTATTTATTATCCCGCTTCCTCTGGAGAGAGTACGACTGAGTGACCCAATTCGGGTCAGGGCCCTAAAACGGGTCAGCCCGAGTTCAATTGTGGAATTCGATTTATCCTCGTTTTCATATCATGTACTTTTCATGTTTGTAATATCAGTGCAAATTTGATGCTGCTGAAGAACAAAGACCAAATGAGTTTTTCACTGCTGTTAGAATACTAAATATAAAAATAAAAGTGAAACTCGCAATCAGTACAGTATTTTTGATTGATGTGTTATGCATATCTATTGATTACATTGGCCCCAATATTGAACGTGAAAAGCGAACAAATATCCGTTTTATAAATGCGGTGTTAATTTGTGTGTTAATTGCGAGAGAATTTCAAATTAAAAACCGCCAAGGAAGATTGAAATTTGGCGCTAGTCTGCCAGAAGTTGAGAGACGTTGTAAAAACGAAATATCCCGCATCAATCAAAATTCAAACAAAGTAACAGGCAGTAGTCAAAACTAGAACAAATTCAAGCAGCGTACCCAACTCAACCAGACATTATTACAACAGCCCCGCGGGAACACACACACACACACGCACACGCACACTCGAGCGTGGAATCACGAGCGGACAATGTCCAGTTTCTCTCGGTGAGAAACAGCTCGGGAGCCGAGCGAAATAACGGAAGTGGTGTCAGGCAGCTCGAGCAATCCCCCTCCGAAAGTCGACGCACGGTGTGTTGCAGCAGTTGGTGGCCGACGGCGCCGCCACCGCCGGTGCGTGCGCGCCCCTGTATGACGAGTGGCACGAAAGCTCGTTAACGCCAGCCAACCCGGCCGGCCTCCCTCGCTCCCCAACCCCTCTTTCCAGCCCCCCGACCTCCGCAGCCCTCGGCTCCCGCCGCGTCGCGGATATTGCGGCGGCCCTCGTCGCCTGCTGCACTATCCGGAGATCGCGCCATGCAAAGCGCCCCACTGCCCTCCCCGTGGATGGCCCGCCCGACCCGACTCGGCTCGTACTACTTGCGCGCTCGGGAGAAAAGTGATGACGCTCGCTCGATTGAATTACGGCCCGTATATACAACCGCGCTATTGGCAATGAAAACGCTTCGAGCGGCCGTATTCGCTCGCCCGAGTCGAGTATATCCATGGAATAATGTGTATATACTGCACGTATGCATCGCGCCAACGTTCGGCGTACGTTCGGCCAGATGCGAAATTCCGGAATTTTTGATTATCTCAAATTGATGAATTTCGCATCAGCCGCGCGGGAGGCAGTTTGTATTTGATACATCGAATGAATTTTATAAGCTGATAAACTACCTTGGCGCTTGGCGTACATACACACACACACACACACACACACACACACACACACACACACACACACACACACACACGGACCAACCGGGCGTGAAAATTCGTCATTTTTCAAACGGCCAATGACCCCGCGTGTGGACTTTTGAATTACCTATTGGGCATACGGTATAGCGAGAATAAATTACGGCCGATCCCGAGCACTGCAACAATATTTCGCGCTGCCAATAGTTTCATAATTATGCGCGCGGCGCAGACGCATTACTCATCCGCCCTCGTCCGGCAGTTATCAAATATTAGATTATCAATGGGCAGATTTATCGCTAATGCGATAAGCAAGTGTGGATTTATACCGCTGCGCGGAGTCAAATATCGCCGCGGAATCGTAACGTAAGCTGAGATTAATGGACGCGATCGACCCCGACGCTAGTTTATCGATGAAACATTTTGCGCGCGACTCGCGAGCTTTCGGATCGAGCCGAGTGAATCCCGTGCGACATATCCCCCAGCGGATGGCAAAAGCGAATATGAAAAAAGCCAAGGATGCACGGAACATACGTTAGGGAGAAATAGCTAGCTGGTTAAACAGCGCGCGGCCGAGTAAAAAGAAGCACGAAGAAAGGGGTGAATTCCCGCACGAAACTGGCGTGTGGAATCCACCGACGGCAGCAGCAGCAGCAGCTTTCGCTGAAAGAAGCGAGGCGCACGTGCGCAAGACGGAGAGGACGAAGAGGAGGAGCCGGCGGGGCGCAGGAGTCGGGGGACGCGGGAATATTAATCGCGGGAGCGCCAACGGGTCGAGCCGCGGGACGCTACTAATGAGGCCAAAAACATCGCGCGTACGACGGGCCCCCTGTCCCGGCGAACTTAACGACCTTTCGAAAAACGTAACTACTCGTGATTTAGACGACGTAATGGAGCGCTGCGCACTCGTGCCGGGGCGGCATGCGCTTTTTCGATCCGACTGTTGTCACGGAGTCTCGCGATCGTTCGCAGTTATTAATTCTGTCACGGGGCTTCGTACAATTAGTCCACGACCTTTGATCGGGGGACAGTCCAACGGGCGATATTCCTCATCGCGGTATTCCCTAGAAATGCTTGGGATGTAATCTACGACTTGACGCTTTTATCTCGCGCAGATAAATTATGTACGCTACTCCAGGTCATACTTGATTATTCCACAGCTCATATTCATAGCTTGGCTGGCCGTTGAGCGGATATTTATCGGCTCACTCGCTCACGCGATTAAACTTGCAGGGGAAGGGGATATGTTAATCCATTATTGTCATAAAAATTTAGCACGGGTGTATAAGTGGCGAAAAGAAGACGAGGAATGGCGTTGGAACATCGTCGCTACCCGCGTTAGCCATTCATCGGTCAGCCGGGAAAAAGGGTGCGGAAATATGGTGAATATGAGCTCGGGAAGCATCGGACTTTCTCCCCGCACCCCCAGCTGCCGGCTGCATTAATTCTCGCTCCCAAACGCGTCGCGAGCACAATGTCGCTCTCCAGGAGAGGAATTCGCGACTCGCGAGATGTCGTCCATTGTTTCCTGCTTGCATACATATAAAGGCCTAATTCGATTCAATTCTTCTGCCCTCTTTCGCGGCTCGCGTGTTCGCACACGTGACGCGAGTCGGAGGGGGGCTCGCGTTCCACCTACGCTTTCATCCGCACACTTCAACGACGGCCCGAGATTTTAGCCGACGGATATGTATGTATAGTGAGAACGAGGAGGGAAATAGAGAGAGAGAGAGAGAGAAAGAGAGAGGACGGGAGATGCGCGCACACGCTTGACTGACCGACATTTTTCGTGCTAGAAAAGAAAAAAAAGGCAGAAGCTCTCCCGAGAGCTCTTCGATCTATCGACTTCCCCCTCCACCTTTTTTACTAGGCAAGCTACATAGCATCCACGAAGAATTCCTTCCCGTGTGCGCGGACGAGTGTAAATTTGAAATTCCATTATGTTGCTCACGCTTCGTGGAAGATAGGGTGATGGTGGGGAGGGCGGAAGAGGAGGCG
This sequence comes from Aphelinus atriplicis, assembly GCA_020882685.1. Lineage (NCBI taxonomy): Eukaryota > Metazoa > Arthropoda > Insecta > Hymenoptera > Aphelinidae > Aphelinus > Aphelinus atriplicis. The sequence goes on from CM037073.1 coordinate 76,272,199, forward strand.
AGGGAGAGGGAGTCGCAGGATGATGAGAAGAGGGTGGCTTTCATTCTGATGCTGACAGAATCGAAATCCTTCAAATTGAATGTTGAGCTCGTGGGCCAAAGCATATAAAATCTGCATAAAATTCACCTCCGAACACCCAATCAATACATACACGATTCTCCAGGAATTTCCTTGTTGCAGAGTGATAAAGAGATAAGTATGCGTTGATCAATAGTGGTCTCGGATATAAAAATATCGTAGGGTCAAGTCTTCGGGAATTCCATGAATTCCGACCAATCGATGATCGCCGAAACATTGAGTTTGTTTGCGAATATTTCCTTGGTTAGATGGCAATAAAACTTCCGTAACTCGCTTGGTAAAACCAAAACTTCTGCCACAAGTTTATTCGGGGGAGTGTACAGAAACAAGCAAAATGAAATTCTGTAAATTTTAGTGGATGCGGGGAATTCAATATTTTGCATCACTCCGTACATCCGAAGTTGAAATTGATAAACTTGTATTCGAGCTCTATTATTAATGAAACCGAATAAAAAGAAAATATCCTGTCGAAGCCGGAAAACAGCTTTGGTACAGCACATCAAATCATCGGACGAGCCGTCGACCTGATATTCCAGATGAAAAATTAATACTTGTGTTACACATGAGCGTACACCAGGACCATCACACGCTGAATTAGAAGCGTCAGCTTTTCAAACGGGGTCAGAGTAGCTGTTCCCTTCATCGCAATTAAAACGAAAGTCAAGACCACGTGACACGCGAAGTGTTTGCGTCGCGCTAGTCTAGCAACAAAACGAGAAGCTGCAGCAGCGGCAGCAGCAGCGGGAAACGTCACTGAGCAAACGCGCCTCGGCGAGGAATTAACGCCGCGCGCCTCTCAAAGTATCATTCACGCGTCTGTCGTGCAGAAGCGAGCTCGTTTATATACGTGCGCCGGGGCGAAGAGTTAATTAAGGATTGCAGTTAATTTCGTGGCTCTAAATGTCCTGAGCGCCGTGCCATCCCCCAACGTGCAAACGAGCCTGTGAAAATTTTATATCCGAAAGGGCCACGCGTAATTCTGCCTCCTCGTAACGTTAATTCGCTTCTTAAAAACACTGCTGAGCTAATACTTGGCTTCAAAATCAGGAGTAACTTTGGGCAATTGCCCGAATAAATATTACTTCTCAAATGACGAAATCACAGCTCTTCAACTGCCATATTTCATTACTGCTGCCGAACGAAAAAATCCTTTGAACCAATCTCAAAAACTAACGCAGCATTCCGGTCGTTGACGTACTCAAGATGCATGAGGTCAGATGGAGAAGTTATGTGGAATATATAAGTATTCCTGGAAAATTTTGTATCACACTCTGTTCAACGAGATCCTGCTAATTTTTCCATTAACGTTTCAAATTATTATCCCGGAAAAATTGCGCTCAGATTTTTTTTCTTCGTCCCGGTGTGAAATTGGCTTTGAGTGAAATGCCTCGAAAGTTCAATTCCTGTCTCTCGATTAAGTCTTGCTCATCGACCCGGACATAAATTAACGGCTTCTTTGCCTTGGACGCCTTCGTTATAACTCACTCGCCTCTTCCCTGTTCATTTATCGACTGCCAAGGAGCGAAAATAGCGAGAGGGAAATACGAGCGAGGAGGGAGAGTCGCAGGAACAATATAAAAGTCAAATACAAGACTCGATTGAGTGAATTTCATTATTCATCGTCTTATTTCCAACTCTCACGAGTTTGGAATTCTCTGTCCACTCAGTGCTTTTTTTCTTCGTCGCCCACGGCCTTTTTCGCCTCGGTGCCCCCGTGAGACTCGATGAGGGCAAAAAACTCTTTGTCACCAGTTGAATCGTCTTACACTCACCGGTTCAAATGTAGCTAGTCGCCTATATTGGAGCTACGATTTATGATTCATTATGATCAGACCTATTATAATGACAAGTTCCTGCAGTAAGCCTTCTTAGTAACACCAAAATAAACCGATAAAATTATGCACTTTAGCAATTATTCATTAACTCTACGAATACTTAAACTACTCTATTCTAACTAATAAATAGATAAATAGAGTTTGAACAAATTGTATGAAGTATAGCTTGCGCTCGATTTCCATATTAGAATAAACAAGCGCCTCATGAGCGAATTACATCAAACTACTTCACTTAACGTTTAGTCTGACTTTTTTTTAGGTGTAAATTAAATGAATTGTTCATTATCATCAGGTACACTCACTAAACGACCTATGACAGCTGTAAACAGTGAGAAGAGAACAGTGTAAACATGAGAATGGGCCACATTGGTTACACGTGTAGCCTGCAATGTGCCCGATTCGAGTGACTGGTTAATTTGCACTTTCGATAAAGTAAGATAGATAAATGATGATTATAACGTTGGTTACTCTCAATCAAAAAATTATGAAATTTTAATTTTATCATGATTCAAAATTTACAAAAAATCGTTAGGAAGTGGCACATTGAGTGCACTCAACTTGAATGTACTTATGAACATACGGCTATTCAAGTACTCAAGAGAAACAAGTATTTGGCATATTAATAGTTTGAATTTAGTATCACTGAAAGTAAACTTGATGCCCTAGGGAAATTTCAAAGTTTGACTCTGATTACTTACTTGGCTTCTAGCACCCAAATGCAACGATTTTGAGAATGTATAAAAACTTCTTGGATCCAATCAAGACCATAAAAAACAGTAGAGACATTTTATGATGGAAAAATATGTCACATGACGTGAATATCTTGTTTTATAATGACCTTATTTCCAGTATGGAGGGTGTTTTATTCCACAGATCAGTATCCTGGGATAATGCAGCTGTCAAAAATGTCAACGAGTTACGTTTTTGTGCAGTTAATAATGCCACCACTCTTCGGATAATCCGTTAATCCATTAAACCATGACATGGCAATCCACCGGCGATTCAATTATTATGCGACGTCAGTAACCCTTGAATATTAACTCACTGAAATAACCTGATTAAAATCTTACACGTGACAAAACCGAGTCACGATGAAACATTATCACAAGTTGAATTCAGCACAAGCGCAACGAACGATAAAAAATTCAAGAACCCAGCATACGGCATTGGCCCGTGAGGTGTAGGATCGCAGCAGCAGCAGCAGCTCTCGGCGCGATTATTTAGCGTGCCGTGCAGTTTGAATGGGGCTGTCGCTCTGTCGATCTCGCGCGAGATCAATTCGTGCCCATAGTCGGTAAGCAAACGCCGTAGCTCCGGTGGCAATCATCGGGAGGATCACCAATGCAATGGATCGGAAATATCGGCTCACGAGCTCGTGTTTGCTCGCGAGCGTATTGTTGCGGTCGGTCGTGGAGACAGCCCCGGGACGGTTTGCTTCTTTTCACTGATTCACGCCGAATTCGCGTAACGCCACGCGGCTTTACTAATAGGCTTTCCAGTTTGATTAAAACTCCCAATGTGCTATGTGCGGGCGGCTCGACGTCGTGCTACAATATTTACGATTCAATTATCGTTATCTTCTTATGTCAACAGTGTCGCGAACTAATTTCACTTCTCGCATAACGAGCGCGCAGAGGTACTTGGGAAAAAAGGCCCCCAACTCCGCAGGGAAATCCGGGAGAACGATTCTTTCAATTCATCCTCAATTTTTTCCTCCCGCCATCGGTCACTAACGCGGGGCCTGGCCTGGCGAGGAATATTGAAATATAATCATCCAGCTGTCAACGGGAGTCGGGGCGTATCTCATGGCATGATAGAAAAATCGTTCGGGCAATTTTTCAACACACCGACACGCAGACAATGGACGTCAATATCGGGGGGTGGGTTTTTGAGACCCGCGGCCAATCGGTCGGCCCGTAAATCCCGAGCGAATCATCGATAGCCGAGTTACAATGACGGCGGGTGGGGGACACGGCAAATTTGCGAGAGCAGATTGATTGTTGGGTTGACCGCGCGCGGCGCACAGCGTTATATTAATCCGTATTGCGCTTTGTGCCCTCTGCGTCGACAACTGCCCGAGCGCTTTTCTCCGCGCGCGGCTCGCGATCATCCCCACGAATTTCCACGAGGAATTTCGAATACTGCTCGAGTTGCCCCGAGCAATAACGAAGTTTCCCTGCCGCGCGCCGAAGCTCGTTCCCGCGAGCCAGAGCAGAGTTTGCCTCTCGAGCGTGAGCTACGCCATACTTGCAACGCGCACTTGCCCTCTCGCTGCACCGGGGCCAACGTTTGAGCTGCTGTTTCAACGTCACCGACGACGGACGTCCCGGGCCTGACTGACAATTTGCCATGGTCGCAATTTTCAATTAATTTCGACGCTTTACTGCCGGGTGCTCGGTTATTTTGATCAAATTAGCCCTAATTGCGCGCACCTGTTTTTCGATTTAGAACCTCGTAAAGTTTCCGAAAATATTCGCTTCATCCCTGAATTACGTAGTCCTTCACTTTGGTTTACAGTGAAAATAGACGTTTATCACCATAGTTTCTTATACATATATCAAGTCCTGGATCAGAAAGCTCTGCATCAGCCGGTATTATTTATGCCTCCGATGCTGTACGTTTGGAATAAGATTCGATTCATAAATTTCAGACCTAGAATAACATCAGTAATGCATCCAGTGGCACGCTAGTGCCACCACCTGGCGAGTTTCAAAGAGACGTTCGTATCAATAGTAGAATTAGCCGAATTTACTTCCATTACACGCAGACGCGATAAAGTTTTCGCAAATCGACCAATTTCGGGTTCTTGCCCGTCACTACCTGATCGGCTATTCTTGCTTCGAGTCGATCAGAAAAAGTTTCGCCAAGATTTAGTTCATCAGCTATGCGAAATGCTAGGCGAGCCTCACCCGTTATGACGGTTTAACCCAGCTGTGACCGCAACAACGAACAGATTTTAGCCTTTGAACAATCAATATGGCACGTGATTAGTTGTTGCGTCCATGTGGTCGATTCAGATACGCCTTGGTGGAGGTTCTGAAATTCCCGCGACGCTCCTGTATATATAAGAGCGGCCTATCAATAGATGGGCATTATATATAACTGGAATCCGGTCGGAGTATCTGCCACTCACGAGGCCAGATTATCTCGGGCAACAGTCTACCGACCGGCCGAGGTTTGAGAATCTAAGTATATCATAAAACAAAATCGATCGCGTTAGTTTGTAAAGAGGCGGATGAGCGAAATACCCACGGATCTAGGGTATGATTGGTAGTGGAGCATCGCGATTCCGGGTTCACTTGCTGTGAGACCGCTCGGGCACTTACAATATTTACATCCGTCCGGCGTCTCGGATGCCCTCGTCCGCCGCATGGATGAATCTCGTTGAGCGCATTCCTATGCTCTTATACATTCGTTATACATTCGTTCCAGGACATTTTTGCATTTTTTAATCCAAACGTTACTTCTTGACGCATCTCGGGTAGCTTGGAAAAAAGTGCATATCGTCAATCTGCGAAACGTCACGAATTGAGTTTGCGTTGTAAAAAATTCAAAATTCCTCGTTACTGCCTCGACTAAATTCTTACGTAGTCTGGGTAGTAGTTTGTCGCTGCGTGCATTTCGCGACCGGCGAAGTTGTGCGCGTGGAAGAAATGGAAACTTTGGATTTGGTGATAATGATATATGATGATAGAAGGGTCCGACAATGAGTAAATTCACAACTTATTATTCGATTCCCTGCCCAATTTTGCATAGTATAACATCATCGAAAATTTGAATTTGTTCTCAAAGAGATATGGCTCGGGGAATCCAAGGAATATTTTACGTTTCATTCAGCTACGTATATGCTCTCATCGCGTTGATCCAGGTGGGACATACGCACATCACCGGCAAGGCATGCACCAAATTCTTTACTAAATTCCGGGAAGAACGTATATATGCTGGCACCTGCACCTACACCCAAGCCGGTTCAGCTAATCTCGCTGCGTGACTCCCTGTCGTGTTCGGCTGTCGATACTTCTCGTTCTGAGATCGTTTCTCAAATAAATTCTTTCAATTTTCTCGGAAAACGGAACGACGACTCAGTTGTCTAGCAACCCCATCGTTCATCCGTCACTAAGCTTTCACGCGCATCTACCTAGCTGGGTCGAATATCGTCACATTGGCTGTTGAAGAAATTTAATTTGGTGAAATTAAAAATCTTGCCGAGCTGTCCTACATCTGCAAATCTCGTTACGTTTCTGCTCGTCACTTTCTACGCTTGTCCCCGCGAGATCTGTCCCACCAATCTAGCCTCTCGTCTCTTGCATAGCTGCTGGCTTTATGGTTCCTCCACTGTCTCTTTTTCGCGCCAATCCTTTTTATTTCGGCCAGCTCTATATATAATACTTTTTGTGCTCCCCTTATAAATCCTTTCTTCTCTTCCTCTCTCTCTTTCTCTCTCACACTGTTTATCTCTCTCTCCCTCTTTCTCTTTATTTTGTGCCGTAAATGGGGGCCAGGCTCGTGCCTATCATCTCCCCGAGACGTCTAACCTTCTTTGGCTGTGAGCGCCTTATCTCCTTTGCGACTGAACGCGAGGTCGTCACACACAGAGAAGAGCTCCTTTGCGCTCGGCGCACCAAAATCTTTTTAATATTTCTCCTGCCCTCTGCCCGCTCGAGCTCGGCCGACTAATTTTTTCGGCTTTCCTCCAACTTTGCCGATGTCCCAACCCAACTCCACGAGATGTGCTCTCGGGCTCGGCTCCTCTTCTCGCGCGCGCTCGTAAGCTCATAACAAATGCATTTCACCGGCTCGCTTGTCCTCATTTTTCCCCGCCTCGACCCTTGTCCCCCCCCCCCGCTTCCTGTGGACAGGTTGATTTTTCACTCGCTCTTCCCAGTTCTTTCCTACCCAACTTAACCACTCCATCTCTACTGAGCTTTCATTCTCAGTTTTGAACCGACGTGATTCCATAAATAAGATATTCCCATAAGACATTCACGTGACTATTTTTTATTATTTCAGACTCATTATTTTTCAATTCGTACCCAGTACTTGAAATTTTCTCTTTCGTCGATGAGACGGCCAAAATATCTTGATCACAGCTCATTCACGTTGAACGCCGGCAAAGTCACGGGGATATTGAAAAACATCTCGCCTCGCGATCTGAATACATCGAGCTAGCTAGGATTTGTGCCGGGTGAAACAAGAGGAGAGCGGGTAGAGAGGGCGTGCAAGCGAAAGGAACGGGGGTAAAGCGAGTGGCAGGAAAATGGGAGTGTAAAGATCGATCGAGAGGCGCGACGAATAACCCATACAGCGCGAGCTTCGAATCCGCAGCGAGCTGTGAAAGCAGGTGGCTCCGCCAGTATTGGCACGGACCGACGGAACTGAACCGTGCAAGGAGCCGTACAAAGGCGCGATCGCGTCTGGCTGAGGATGTAGACGCGAACCGTGTACATATACGCGTCGGCCGCGATGTCGGCGACACGTAATTACCACCCGCATATCCGCGCTATAATGCAATCATTAGCCGGCGTTCGTGCGTTATTTGCCGCCTTCCCCAAAGGTATTATTTCCGGCTCACGGGCCGCGGCTCGCCGGGCGACGTGTGCGCGCCGCGGAAATCCCCGACAAACACAGAACCCCGCTAAAACTGTGTTATTGCGGGGCGATATTATTTCAACAGATAAAATGGATTTGTAAAGGGTAGACGCGGAAGGGGATGCATGACCGAAGCTCGACGTGCCGGCGCAGTTCCCCCCACCCCCCTTTCTCGTTCCCGTTTGGTCGGAGCTACCGCGGGCTCGAAGCTTTTTCCACCGGCGTAAAATGATTTCACGCCGAAGCGCTGCTCGGGGCTACTGTGTTTATGGAAATTCGATTCGCTTCCTCGATTCGTCCGATTTAGATGCCCACAGGTTTTGCCGGTGTTTTCGGACGGCCGATGAACACTGTTTATATGAATGCGGAAGCTTTGGACCACTCGATACGATATGCTCGTATCTCGCTTCCATGCTCATCCCGAAAACTTGTTTCGATGCTCCGCGATAATCATTGTGATTCTGTGGTCCTACAATCCTGACGGTGATTGTGTTGATAGAATAATTAATGAAAAATAACTTGGTTGTGCCGCAATTAGTTATTTCACAAAACGTCGAGTAAAAATGATTCCATCTCCTTGGAAAATACTTCACGTAATTCAACCTTTGCGAAGCGATACTTTGCTATCAAAGAACTCAAAGCAAAATACTTCTCGAGTTTGGCATATCCTAACAATTTCAAGAAAAAGTTTGTGCTATCTTTTCAATTAAGTATAATGAACTACAGACTACTTTGAACGTTTCCCAAAGTCAAGAATGATGAAGTAAAAAGGTTTGATTTTCATCTGCAGATAGGTAACGTTTTAAAAAACTTCGAAGAATTAATTATTTTCCAGAGAAAGTAAGTTTCTATCGAGGCAATTTTGAATCAGTTTATTCTGAATTCACTCAGAATATTTTAGGAAAACAACGTATCTTGGAATTTGTTTAACATAATCAATAGAACAGTGAATTTCAATGTCATGAAAAGACCGGAAAAACTATCTATCTCAACGAATCATTCGTCCCAATACAGCTGCTTTTCTATTTAAGAAATATTGACACGAGACTATCCGACGACTGTGAGCCAATAACGCGCGAGACTCGCTAGAAATATCAGAGTTTCGATCGGTGACAAGAGGAAATAGCAGAGCCGCGTACGTATTTTCCCAGGAAATCGATGAGGCACAAAAAAGTGGCTCATCTACAGACCTAGCAGTGCTGCCAGACAGCCGTAGCTATTGGACAGGTAGATATTGGCGCCACTGTACGACTGCCGCTAAATTATGCACGCGCTGTTTTGTGTGTACGTATGTATATACACACATCCGCTCTTTTTCTTCGCGCTCGCATCTAGATCGTGCTCGCTAACTGCTCTGCACTTCCGTCGCTTCGTTTATCGAGCAAATACAGCGGATGTTCTCGAAAATTATGCTCTTCCTACTTCAACGTTTAATGCGTGTAAACTTCGAGCGAGAAATACTCTTTTCGAAGCTGCACGGAAAATGCACTGTCAAATGGACGAATGATATATTTCGCGGCCCCGTTTTCATGTTCAAGAATCATAAATATACGTTTTCCCAAACTATTCGAAGAATCATGCAGGATCTTTATTCCCTGTGAAATACACAACGTTCTGTAGGAATCTCAATAGTGCGAATTTTCCGTTGTCCATCGTTTTACCAGTTTGGAACAATTCACCATGGATTAATGGGCACTGTTCTCATCGATAAAAGATTGTCCTTTTCCTCCTCGAAACTTTTAACTTTCGTACGAATCAATTCACACCGATAGTGAAAGAATTGTCCTAAGATGCTTCTTTGGGTATACTCTGATTTTTTAACAAAAAGGTACTGAAATTAATCGTTACGTTAGATTCTGAATATTATTGCATTCATTGAACGAGATAAATTATTTCTTAGTCTAGTAGAGGGCTGATTCTCTCGAATATTAGTATGGCTCTCGGTAGCTGCTTCCGGTATAAAAAATGAAGCCATATAATTTTCTCATTGCAGTATAGTTTCGATTTCATCTCTGATTTACCTACTGCAGACTCGAACAAATAAGGCTGAAAGAATACTCATTATCGAGATTCTGTTTGGATCATCACAAGCTACTCAATATTACACGATGTCCTGCAGAAGAGGAGAAGAAGAATCCATGATTCTTTAAATAAGCGAGCATTGGCGACTGTATTACACACAGATTGGCTTTCAAAGATCGCTACAAAAACGAATATTGGTGACTGTATCTAGAAAGCAGGAGGTCGTGGGTTCGGGCACTTACCTCAGCGGAAATTTTTCTTCGAATTTTCTCAAAGTGCTAAAGTTTGTGCTTTTTCAATAGATTGCGTAAACATTTTGATGATTGTCTACCTTCTTCAAAATCACAATGAGATAACATGTAACTTCAATAAATACAGCGAATCACAGTAGAGATTCCGCTAGGTGCGTTTCGTCGACTTATTTTTTTTTCGAAACACTCTCGCGTTTGGCCCACTCGAGCGCGTTAGTTTATTTCGTCCCCAATCGGAGCGAGAGCAGCTGCTGTTGGATTTGCCAATGACAACAACGTCGAGGAGGCGCAAAATCTCACGTCACGCGTCACGCGCTCCTCTGTGTCTTCCCCGGCTCTTCTCCTTTTATTTTCGAGTGCAGAAAAGATTTTCAGGTGGCTCGAGCACCAAGTTGAATTGTTGCGCTTCCGGGAAAATTTATCCCGAGAGAGATGGAGCGAATGAGACGGGAATGATGGGGTAAAAAACGAGGAGAAGAAGACGTCAACGACGCAACTTTGTTCGCCGAGGCTTCTACTCGTGGCACGAGCAGATAGAGCGAAAGAGAGAAGAGTCGGAGAAACTTGCAAATTTCTCATCATCGCGAACTTTCTTTTCGTGAGGAGATTCCCCGACGGTGGGGGCGGCGGGAAGAAAGGAATTCTCCGCGCTTCTTTTGCCAGTCCTTCGTCCGTGCAGCCCCGTCCCAACTATATATCCTCCCCGTCATTATTAATACTCTATTATCTTTGAGAAGTTCAATGTGATTGGTAGAAGGGGATTTCGAGACTATCAGATTTGTAATTCCAGACGGGATTATGACGAAGTTCTGAATTATTTTGCAATGAATTATTTAAAGCTCGCATACACGGCTCAATTTGCTCGTTCACGAAAAGTTGAGTAAAAGCTCTTCATAAAGTTCTTTCGGAGGACAAACTCTGAAAGCTCTACCTTAGTCAACATTTTTCCTGTCTTCTTTAAAATTTAGAACGGCGTCTCTTCAAGGTATGCAAATATTGTCTCATACGTATGCGTCTGAAATCCTCATTGGAAAGAATAACGAGTCTCGGAGAGGGAAATTTTTTAATAAGTAGTTCTGACTGTCTCCCATACTGCGTGACAAACGCGCATTGACAGATATTTGTCAAGTTGCTTTGTTTTGCCAAGGATTCAAGATTGACGGTTGGCTGTGTAGAGCACCAAGTACAACTATCAACTCTAGAAAGATCATATTGTGAATAACATGAATATAGTTTTACTTGAAATGAAAGCTTCTAAAGAAGAGTAACGTTTACGTTTACCGTGAAGCCTAGCGTAATTTCCCTTTTTCCCGCGAAGACTATGTGGCACTCTACCTAAGAAGCGTAGAAATATATGTACGCTCGTAGTATCAAAATAATTATTTATTATTCAGATAATTAGTGAGTTATGAGAATCTGATAGAGACAAGACAATTCAATCAATAAGTTCTTCGCTTCAGTTATGCACCTTCTGAGCAGTGACGTGGCTTGTCAAGAATAGCTTAGAGGGAATTATTGAGGACATCTTGAGCAGACTTCACGTGAGTATGCTAAATTTAGCCAAGGAGACCATATGTATATTCAAATATAGTGCCAACTACAGACGGTTTTTATAAACGGTTTTTTAACTATCCACTGACACTAGGGAATGAATCCTGATTTTATGCATGTATTTACAGGATTATTATTCTAGAAAATGTAATAGATAGTATTTTGAGAAAGTTTTATATATAATTATTCCTGTGTATAATTATACAGAAACCTCTAGATATAATGTAAATCTGTAGAAACGGTAATGATTCACGGATATCTATCCGTCATATCTATCTATCTAACAATGGAACAACACGAATATCTGAATTATTTCTACTGAACAAAAGAAAAAGTCAAATCATCATCTTGAGGAATGATACTTGAATTCTTCAATTTTGAATCGACGATTGCTGGTTTGTGTACCAAGTTTTTCTAGATTAGCAAACTCTATAGAAATGAAAGCGCGACTCAATCATTGCTAATCAAGATTCTACGAAAGCGATAGAACTCAAAGATAAAACGGTTGTCGTTCGATTTGGTTAAACGAGAGTTGATCTTTACCACTGCAATTATACCCAGACTCATACTGGCACGAACTCAATCAAGTGCAATATGCGCAGTTCCAGCCTCTCCGTACTCGCAGCAGTGTTAGGAATGCAATTTCCAATTAATACGAGCCAGCGCGCCGGCGTAGCAATGCTTGTAACTCATGCCGCGCGCAACCTCATAAATATTCCGAGGAAATTGACAACCATCTTACGCTCTGTCATTAGGATAATCCAGTCGGTATCTTCATTGAGCTGTTGAATTTTACTGCGCCGAGCTTGGTCCTTGTATATTTGATCCTTTCACCTCAGGTGAGTCATGAAAATTTTATGGTCCCAAATGAAAAAGGAAATCGTTCTAGGGAACGTCAAAGTACCAAGTCGTATTTCAACAGATCACGTACAATTATTAAATTATTATTTCAGTAGATCGTAAACGTATGGAAGTATGATCGTTCTCAGATGCGTAAAAGGAATCGAATTTTAAATTCAGTGATCGAACTCGTTCGGAGGATAAAAAAATAGTATATCGCACAACTAAAAGTGAAACTTGGCTAGTTATTCTCAAATACCATTTTGGATTGTGTGCCACTCTTCGAAAAAATGTTGAAAATTTTAAAAATTATTTTTTTATCACGAAAAGTTGATAGTTAAACCTTAATTTTCTACACTCGTGATGAAAAATACTGCTCGATACAAGGGCAAAAGATGATTCTAAACTTGAGTAATTACCAGCTTCGTTCCGCTCGGGCTGCAAACCTCACACGTGCCTAGAATTCGTCTCTTGCTCTAGTGTCGCAATGTACTATTAGCTGTATTCGACTTGTTCCATTGTCTCGCTATCGTGTCTTCAGCTTACACGATTATCTCTCGTGCGAGACCATGTTATCTTCGCTAGAAATATATGAAAATTTCACCCCTCTTCACGCATATTGCTCTACTTCTCACCTCGAATAATCCTGAAAGTGGTGATCATCGGATTGTCGATACTAGTGTTGACAAACTTGACCTCGTAACTCGGTCAAGTTCGCCTTTTTTCCAGACACGTGAGAATCAAGTTTAACCATGACTCGTGACTCATATAGACCCCTGCACCCACCTTGTGAGTATACATACGAGAACCGGCGATTTTGCTGTTGTAAACTATAAGATCCCGTCCGCGTATATATCCGCGGCTAGTATTTAGCGAAACTAATTACTCGCCCGTGGAGCGTATAGCGTCGGGAGGTCAAAGTGAATTTCGGGGCAGCATCACAATCTGGCCGGATCTGCTGGTGGCACATCGGCAGCCCATGGCCGTATCGATAATCAGTAATACGTAGCCAGGTAGGAGAGCGGATGCCGCGCGGCGCGTCTCGTCGGTGCCTCGTTAACGTTTAATGCACGGGCCGTGTCAGCGACGCGGCCAAATCTGTTTAGGATAGTTTACGCGGAGAAAGTTGGCCGATGTAACCGTCTCTGGCGGGGCGAGCCGCCCGCCGCCGCCTCACACGCACACGCGAAGTGCCGGGCGCGCAACAACGACGTTACCGCGCGCGCGGGATAATTGAGTTTCGCCGCGGCTGCGCACCGGCGGCGGCTCCTTCCCCGCCCGAAACGCGAGCGCGCACTCGATAAAACTTTTTCGCCACGCTTAGGCCGGGCCAAAGTTCGCCGCAAGAAAAGCGACCTGTTGTGTCACGGAGATTTTCTCGGGTTGCTCGCCCGCCCGCGCGAGAGCTGCTCCAACGCCGAGGACCCCGGGAATGCGAAACGAAATAGGATTCGCTGCTGCTGCTGCTGCTGCTGCTGCTGCTCATGCAATTTCGTGGTACAGCCACTTCGTTTACATACTAATGATGCGAGACAGAGAGAGGGAGAGACAGGCTCTCTTGCAAGTACTATTGTGACGGCCAACTTCATCTCGACTTTTGGATATCACAATGATGTGGAATCCCAGCATTGCTTCATGTCCACACGCTGATTCTCGATAGACTCGAGCCGGTTGACGGTTGACTTTCTCATTGATTCCATCAGCACTAGAGCCCAATTCTCCTCGCAGTGCAAATACGGAATGTACTTTTAAATTGATGGATTGTATTTTTAAATTCCACCACTGTTCCTCGAGATTTGGAGCGAAAAAAGCAATTGGATTTCGTCAGGAATTTTGTGTGAAGCAATAATTCACGTGTCCACGTCGGCGGTCAAGCCGCGGAGCTGGCTGTCCTACGAGTCTACTCGTTAATCTCCCTGAAATTATTATCCCGGCTCGCTGCTATTACACGATGGCCTAAGTCTGGCTATTCTCTGAGCACGACTAAGCCATCAGCTTTGGTTTTTCATTCAATATAATCTTGCTCGTGTCACACGTGTGTGAACTTGTTAGTTCATGACATTTTGCACTGTGAATCGTACTTACGAGGGGACACCGCACCTGCCTGGTCACCAGTGACGAAACTTTGTGAAATACTTTTTCAATTTCCAAACAGTTTATATCTTCGGTCATTATGACCAGCGATTCGATATCCCAGAGATATTTATGAATCTATATTAAATTTGTGTAGTCTAACTGTATTTGTATATTTATGGGCTTCTTTATATACGTATTCATACTGCATATATATGCATAAAATCTAAAATCATACACAGAATATTTCTGGAAAATCGAGGCATTGGACAGAATGATTCTAGATAAACCTATTTGGGTACCGTGATGCTATCTCACAGAGTTTTATCGCGTCATCAGTCACCTGGAGGGATGTTTGGTGTACTCTTGTTCGAGTTTATTTTGCCGATAACCAAAACGAATAACATCTTCTATACTCATGAGTTCCAGAATATACTCATTCGGCATGGCCGAAATAACTCCAATAACTTTAGCCAAAGTTATAGTCCGGTGCATTTGATTTTAATAGAACACTCGTAAATCTTGACGATGTCGTTGAAATCAACTATTTTAGTATAATTAACTATAGCTAACCTCACTCTGAGCTTTAATTTCCATATTGAATTTTATTTTATTCATTATTCGACCACTCGGCTGAATTTCTCGAGAATAAACAGCGAGTCTGTTGGAATTAACGCGTCCGATTTAATCTGCAGCAGCATTGGGAGAAATTAAAAAGTCAAGTATAAAATTCGCCACTGGGGCTGAAGCATTCAAACTTCATTTCGAATTCCCCAACTGCTCTCGTTCTTGGCTCGAACTTGGGAAGAGGAAGCTTATATAAAAACGCCTAAACCGCCGGGTGGCCGACGAACTTGCTCGCGAATTACAATACCAAGAGCCACTTGGTGCGATCAATTGGTGCTCGTCTTTAAAACTCAGCTAATTCCCGGGAGGATCTCCACCCGGCGTTAATGAGCCGCATCGCGCATAATACGAGTCTATATATGCAGCTCGACCCCCAACAGGAATCCGTCAGCGTCTCCGGCCGGGGCTGCAGCCGCGACGGGGCGCGCTCAAGTTTTGCGCTCGCCTACAAACTTGGCCCCCGCTCCTTTAATAATGCATGACTTATTAGGCCCCCTTAAAGGCCTCCGCCCCGCTCGTGCGCGCGCGCGTCCTCTGATTATGCAAAACTTTATTTTCCGGGGGACGATTGCGCGCACAAGCGTGCGGAAACTTGCGTGGAAAACAGACGCGCCGAGGGGACACCGCCAATTTATTTTTGCAATTGCTACGGTGTCAAGTTGATGGATGGAAATTAGTCGGGACGGGCCGAGCGACGAACCGGGACGGAACAGCGAATGAGATTCCACCACTTTCGAATTATGTAATCACGATCGGGTCGTACGGAAAAACGGGGAAAAAAGGAAAAAGAAAAAATCTTTTGTTTTGGAAAATTGGCCGTACGAATTCGTTCGATGCACGGGGGTCATTTGCGCCAGCGTCGAAAAGTACTAATTCCAATATCCAGAAAGCACGGTACGAGTGAGCTCGAATATGAATATGTGCACACTCTCTCGATATGAATGAGAATTTTCCCACAATTGCTCTGGATTATGGAATCACTTTTGCAACATCATTATCCCAAGTGTCTGATCACTCCTCGAATGGGAGACTCATCAAAACTTCATAACTTGGCGATTTGATCGACGAAGTACATCCAAATATATTGATTCAAAATACCAATTTATATTAACCATCTTTCACTCGATAACACAACGTCCAAAAAATTTTTCAAATGTAGCCGATGTATTTTATTCGGGAGAGGGGGAGGCTAAACATGGGGCGTTTGTTCCTTCGATGGTTTCTGGTGCGATGACTCCGCCGTTCGAGGATTTAAAATTCGGGTGCGTGAGCAGATGCACGCCAGTGTACGCGAGCTCGGATCCACGTGGGCAAGCTCATCCCGATTCCCGGGAGTGGGTGCGCGGGACGAAGATGTAGAGCCGGGAACGAGGCGCGACGCTGGTATTATTAACGGGCCAAGTTTATCAGTTACCGGAGAGGCTGTAGCAACTGGTCGCCCCACGAGGCGCACGCGGCGGCAGCCACTCGGTCGATAAATAACTCGCGACTCGGCGTTTTCGTCGTTAGAGCTAAATCAGGGCTGTTTTATATAAGTCAACTGCAGAGCCGCTCGCGCCGGGGCTTTGCGTCAGCCGATAGGCGTTAAGCGATAGCCCCCCGCTATAATGAGAGCCGCCGCAAGACGGCCCGTTAAATTTTCATTAATGATCCCGCCCCCCGGAGTACGCTTGCTACTTTTGCCCGCACTCGGCGCGCGCCCACACCCTCGGAGAATTGCTCTGCTGGACGGGAAATTATTTTTTTCCCCACTAAAGCGTCGAATGAATGATTCGCTGGTTATAATGATCTCGGGACAAGACGATCACCCAAAATTTCACAATTTCTTCCTCTCGCGGAAATGAGAGACCACTTCACGAGACTATGAAGTTTGAGTTTATTGGATGACGAGTGAATTAGTGATGGATATGTCCGCAGCTATCGTTTCGGACTCACTATCGCAAAGCAAGTGAAAACTGACTGATGAGATCGGGTTCGATTTCCCGGGTTGGATTTCTACGCATCGACATTTCGATAATTGCCAGTGAGGATTACGATTCAGCTCGTTTTGGTGAAGTATTCAGTCGAAAAATAAAATATGAAAATATTGCCAGATTACATCTTTTTTAATGGTTCATTATTAACAATTCTGATACTTCGTTAAATGGAATTGATGAAATCGAGAGAAAATAAAGATTATCCTGTTTCCATACGTGATATTGATGGAGATGAACGAGGCCAAAACTAATTGAATAAATTCCTCATCTCTCCGACTGAGATATACATCCGTGGCTGATAAATTACTCTGTTTAGCGATGCGGTAATATCGATCGGTGCGATACAATCAACTGGAGAGTGGGGCGCGTTGGCGTAACATAAATACGCGCGTCTGGACCTCGATACCACTTCTCCCCACGCTATTGGACCTGGACCAGCAATCGCAAGCTTGAGCTCATCTTTTAGCTTGCCAATAGATATAGTTAGCGAAACGAGGAATTCAGTGGACTGATGATCCGCGGGTTTGATTTCAGCGAGTTTAACCGATGAATCGACGCATCGCATAACAGCCGATGACTTGCGTAATATATTCACTCGTGGGATACCTCAGAATATCCGCTTATGATTTGAAATTGGGTAAAATTACAATAACGTGATGTTTTGCTTAGTGTACACTTATTTTGTTCTCCAGTCGACAAAATTGCGCACATAGCGTTACCGATCACAATAGCAATTGATACAAGGACAAGGTAAAATATGAATGAATACAAGAAAAATTTCTGCCACAGCTGAAAAGGCCAAAATTGGTTCCTACAGGAATCTACCGTTCTAAGGCTCATATTTTCAGTCCGGTTATTATGGATCGAATTCCTTCTTAGTTATACTTTCATTGTCGTGTTTTCCCCCGAATCGTCTCGTTCGCGAATCATAAAATTATAGTATAAGTTTCCTGGTTCTCGGGAAAAAGATGTCGGGAGTGAAGTGTCGCACGATCCATCGAGCTAGGTCAAGCAAACATCCGTTTGCATCCGCGCCGTGTTGTGTACAAGCGTATACACTTCGAGCGACGCGAGATTTTGTTGCTTACGTGACTCTGGGAGGCGCGCGAGAGCTGCAGTCACCGTCGCTCGGAATCGATTGTTGCCAAATTCGCAAACTCGATTTGCATCGGCTGGCGAGGGAAGATGCCGATAGCGACAAAGAGAGAGAGAGAGAGAGAGAGAGAGAGAGAGAGGGAGAGAGAGAGAGAGATATTTGTACTAGTCTACCGCGGCTGCTGGTAATTTCAATATCTTAAATAAGAGAATTATGCGCCCGATAAAGTTTGCTAGGCTGTCGTCGTACTGCGAAGTGGTCGCAGCAGCAGCTGAGAACTTGCTATGGACGGCTGTTTTCGGCAAGTTTATCGGAAGCGTGGAACGAGTTTTCTCACCCCACCGTGGCTGATAATTTTTTCAGCTGCACAGCAAACGTTCCTTGCCGAGTTTGCGTTTCGAGCGAGTGTTATTTGTTGTCGAACAACTGCGGCGCTTGGTGCAACGGACACGGGATAATACATCGGCACGCCGCCGCGTGCACTTGGGAGCAATGAGAAATGTTAATTCTCAGTCCACTCGGGCGCATCCGGCTGACTTCATTTGTTTGGGGGGAAAATTTGAATTCTGCCGAGCCAATGTGTGTTTGATCTCCGTGAAAACGTCGGATAATATGGGAGCTGTTCGCAAGCTCGCGGTGACACGTCATGTAAGCGACGTTATATCCGATAATAAGTGCGCATCACGCATCTCTCCGTCTGACATAATCACGCGAATGGATTGATGACCAAGTGTTATCGACAAGTTTCGCGGGAAAGCCGTCCGATTAAAACTTCGAAAATGCTTTTGACATGCAAAGTGCGCTGGTCCACGTGAATTATATTGAATATGTGCATATATTGCAATCGAGCATAACCATGTCGAAATCATCGGGATTACTTGAACAGAGCTTGATTTGCAGGGGCGCCTAATGCACCTCGAGTCCACCTGGGATGCCAATAATACTCCGTAGCGTGTAATTTTGATGCATCACGCTAGATTTGACTGCGAACATGACGTCGGACTGTATCTATGTCACCACTACGCCACGGATCGCAAGCTCTGAATCTCTGATACATCATCAAGATTCACGATCCCAGCTAGCCGTTCCTCTCACGCCCTGATCCTTAATTAGATTGAATCCTCTACCCGCCTCATACGAAGTTGGGCTGCTAAATTTTTCTTTCCGATCAACTCAGACCAACGTATCATAAACGTACGATTTAAGCGTTTTAGTTTATTTTTCATGACTATAACAGCGGTGTGCAAATAACTAAGCCTGTACGTATAACGATTTCAGTTTCGGGGGCGCGTGTGCGACGATCGAATCAATATTTCTTGATTTGCATAAAACTTTCTCCTGGATTTACATCTCAATCAAGATAATAGCTGAATAGGCGCATTGTAATAAGTAATGAGGAACTATTCTCTCGACGACGATGATAGTCGCTCCATCAAATTACGGCTCTACATACTGCTGCATTATCCCAATGTACAATATTGCGCAGCTATTTACACAATTAAAGATTCAAATTCAACCGAGCGGAAGCTCTCGGCTGTCTGAAAAACTAGACCACCGCGCGTTCGCCGGGATAAATCGAATTTAGCAATGTACATCACTAATCCAAAATAACGAACACTTCCGCCATCCACTTAGCTTAATTTCACGCGATTGAATTGCTCGATCCCGTTAATTATCACGTTCGTGACGGGCATCGGCGGGTTGGCTCGCACGCTAAAACGAAGAGAAACGCCGGCAAACGAGTCTAGGGGGGCCGGCAGCGATGGGGGTGGGAGTCGGGGGGGGGGGGAAGCGAGGAAGAAGAAGAAGAAGAAGCAGCAGCGGCGGCTTAACGATGAGCATAAGTCACGTGCCACGATATATATCTTCACGCCTTCTACTCCTTTCTCTTCCCTATTTTTTGCCTTTTTTCCCCTATCTCCCCCTATTCTCTACACTCGCGTTTTCGCGTGTCTGCTTCGAACTTTCGAGAAAGGATGTTGCACGCGCCGACCGGGATACAAACTCTCGGCAATTATGTGGAGGAAATTACAGTCATTAACATTCGTTTGTTGGCGTTTTCATTTGTACCCCGCGTACTTCGAATAGTTATATCGTCTGCTCGGATATTAATAAAAATATTGCAAATCGGCCATTGACACGATAGCGTTCTCGTTTTGACCCTGTGAAAAGATGCAATATCCGACCTTATGACTGTCCGCGTAGCGCGGGATTGATTGCAAAAATTTGATCCGCTATTTTCCGTGCACGAATAACTCGTAGTTTAAAGCTTTGAAAATTGTACCGACTCGATGATTTCAATGATTCCCAAGGTCAAGTTGAACGAAGCAATTTCTATCGAAACGTGTCAGATAAACTGCATGATGGTTCACATCACTCGAATAATTCGAGCTCTTGATGAACTCGCGTTGTGAAAAGGGCTGGTATTGATTCTATCTCGCGACGTAAATATAACGAAGGGCAATCACACAAGGAATGAATAACCGGAATGGAAAAAAACTGTAATCAACGGTTGGAAAAATACTCATATGGCTCAATCAGCTCTCACGGCAGCAGTTGGCCAGTATGTTCCACGTTCAAAAAGGCCAAACATTCTGCCAATGCGAAATTACGCCCAGTGACCGGGCAGTATGCTACATAATTTCACGCCACTCGAGTGGCTGCAGCAGTCCGGGCCACAACAACGGCCACCCGAGCGTATCCCTCGTGATATTCGAATCCCGCCCTGGATAATTTGCCGTAATTTCGACGGACCGAAAATCCCGCGACGAGCAGCGCGACGGCTCAAAAAGCGAGTGACACACGGCCGTAAATCTACGTCATCTCGGCGAAGCCGTAAAACTCCGCCGAGACAAAATGCACTACACAGGGGGCATAAAAAGCGCGGCTTAGCTCGCTCGCGAGACAAGGCAATTTTCGCGAGGGCGCGAGTTTGCTCCGTTCCACCTGCCCCATCCATCTGGCTCTCTCTCTCTCTCTCCCGTTCTCTCTTTTTCTCTTTCTCTCTCGCTTCCAGCCCCCCCCCACCCCCGTATTTTTTACCGTCTGGTCGAGCGCGTCAACACTTAGCGACGGGTGGGTCTCACGTGTTACTCCTTTCCCGGACCCGTTCATCCCCCGGTACTCCCCGACCGAGAGGCAGCTACGCGCCAATGGAATCAGACGTGAGAGCCAAACTGAAATTGTTTAGAAGAGTCAGGGGCGCAGCTGCGCCTGTCGGCTCGACGTGCCTTGAGAGAATACTCCACATTCTCTGACAGGGGAACGTGTAGAGACATTTTTCATTGGGGCCAGATACAGTATAGCATTTAAAACCGAGTCGCAGTTCTCTTTGAAAACGTTCGGACGTGTACGCTTTCGAGGTACGATGTTTAGCATGGAGAAATAAAAGCATCGAGGTTTATTGGGATTACTATACAAGTGTAATATCGTGTTTCACTGGCTGGCACCAGCGAAAAACGGGATACAACGATTGCCAAAGTTGTATTCGCGGCAAGCGAGTTGGGAAACAAAATATTTGATGAGGTAGCGAAATAGGCTACAGAGAAGTTGACAAGATAAATATTCTAGATGAAGTGTAATACCCTTTCGGCTCGCTTTGAAGATTGTCGAGGGTAGTAACGAATATTTAGAGCTTGGCGGATAGACTGCGGCTGGAATTTACAAGGCGAAAAATTTCCCCGAGCCGGGGTAGACGCTTTTAGAAAAATGACGACGCATTAATCATTGATCAGCATCGCGGGCATTTCCTGGCGGCACTTTTGCACGTAGCTGGGCGTAGGGTATGGCCAGTTGGCGCTCGCCAACAACAGTTAGTCCGAGCCGGCAAACACAGCCACGGGTAAAATTAATCTAGTCGCGAGCTGGCAAGTGAGCGAAGCGAAAAAGCACACTTCTATCGTTTTGCTACAATCAAACGGACGCAGAGCGAGAATCATCATTACAGCTATACATACGCGTGGCGTACGGCCTATTGTCGGTTGGTTTTTAATTCCGCGAAATCCGTTTGACCACAGGGCATCGAGCCTTTTAGGCGAGCGCAAGCGTAAAAAAATGCCGGCTTGCACGCATTGTGAGCCGCGGCTTTGATTTTTTTTTTTTTCCTAGCTGCCCTATGGCCGTCGGTCTTTGTGCCGATCGTTAACGCGCCGATGCTCGCTGCTCGCTGCTTCTTTCCTGTGTATATCAAAGAGCCGAGCGATGTGATGGGGCGAGCTCCGCCATGAGAAAAATCCATAAGCTGGCATTGTGCGTGCGTCCCAGCCCTGAACTTCACTCCCTCCCAGTACTTACGTTGCGAGCGTATTTTTTCAGAGCAGAAGCTATGCCACCTGCGCTGACAATGCAGAGCGACGGAAATTTAAAATGATTGTCTAGACGAACATCCTCTGAATTTTACATTCGTTAGCTGTTGATTTTTTTAAACATTGTCGCCAGGGAATCAGTAATTAACTTCTTTATCGATGAAACTAATGCTTGTTTCTTGCAATCATTCAATTCTTCCATTGCAATCTATCGGGCACTTGGTACGAGCTGCTATAAACGGCTATCTCAACCATCACCTATTCAATCGTTTACCGCACGAAATGCTGCTAAACTTTCATGATACGGCGAAAGCACCGTTGTAACCAGTAGGCAAGGGCTGTCTGAAATAGTACTATATATCATTTAACTTTAAACGTTATGCCCGTATCGCCAGTTCCTCTTCAAACATTTCCAAAATACTTTCTTTGAGCTGATAAAACTATATTTGTGTAAAAAATGTCATATTTATCGTGGAAACAGATGGATAAAGTTATACCTTCGTTCATTGATCAGTACAAACATCAGTACTAATCTGGAGCTTCAGTGATTTGGATTTTCAGCAATTAGTACATTCCAGTGCAAATTTCGGAAAAAGCATTATTTGTTGATCAATATGACTAAAACTTACTCATTAGATGAACTGTATAAGCCAGATGAAATCCAACGATGATCCATTTGATTATCAACTCTTGAATCCACAGAAATTCCATTATCTAATTAATGAGCTTGGAATGTTAACGTGTTATTCGAATAGAAGCATTATTCAACGAGACTACTCTTAATTATAATTCGAATGAAACGTATCTGCACCCAATATGCACCACCTAAACGAGAAAGATCAGTACATCATGTCAAATATAAATATTCCTACATGGCTGAAGGCAAAGAAAAAATCTACTCAATACCTTCAAAATAGATCGTAAGAATTAGCCGTATTCAATTTGGAATCTTGTATGTTGGGATATAGGAATTTCAAAAACAAATGGAACAGACAAATGGAAAAAATAAGATCCGAAAACTTGGTGTAAGTCTTCTCGACCGGTCAAAATATTTTCTTCGGTCATTATAATATGCCGAGCGTCAATATGTTGGATACACCTACTCACAGTTTTTCAAGATCAGAGTTTCTCAGTTATTGTGTGATTTTCATAATTTGCAACATTTTTCTGAATTTTATGTCTTCTCTCTCCTCCACGTGCACAGGCCTCATTTTGCTTATCACTTTTCAAATCGTCTGTGTCAAGCGTTCCATCGGGGAGAGCTCGCGTGTTAATACGTACATATTGGTCGAGGCACACTAACGCATAAGCTGGTCACTCGTACTAACATAAAATAGCGTATGCAAGTCGTGTGATCACGTAGCAGCGATTCGTGCACGCTCGTCACGTTGGTGCGTAAAATCGAATTTCACTCCCTAGTTCTATGATACAGTGATAAGTGTTACTGGAAGTTTAATCGCAGAAATGTCAATATTGTGCAAGATTTTCCAACAAGTTTGACAATGAATATATTGACACTTCGCCATAAAAAAAGTGTGTATTGATACATGTTATCAACTTATTGTTAATAAATGGAGAGATGTCAATTTTAAAATCCGGGCTGATGAGAATTTTTCAGCTTACATACTTTTTAAAATTTTACAAAAGTATTGTGCACTAGAACGGTTTCATCTCTCGGTAACCAATTACGATGAAAGTAATATGTACAGCCATTCAGGCATTATTCCCCATTCAATTATTTTCGATTTTGATTTTATGCATGCATACATGATGCATACATGATGCAAATGCAGATACACTGCAGATGCACTAATAGTGATACCCAAATATACCCGGAAAATCGAAGCATTATACTTTATGGCTGTATATATTTAGATTGGATACCCAGAAAGCATTTCACAAAAAGTTCCATCACAATTGGTCACGTGGACAAGAAACTTGACTGATCTTGATCAATAAATCTTGAGTCAAGATTTATTGATCATTCATGTAATCGTACACAAAAACATGTTTGTGCATGTATGTAACAAATACTTTATCGAAAGGTCCCAAAATTTAAATCCGTAGAATAAAGTACAGATAAACAAAACGAAAAATTGTTCCAGAAGAATATGTATTTTCTCTTTAGACGTAAAATCTGCATAAGTAGATATCGCGCGCGCTCGACTCCTTTCACGGGCAGAAGGTCTTGCGAGGTTATGGATGTTTATGGTGATGCTGCAGGTGTTTTCTAGCATCAAAAAATGAAATGCAGATTCAGACGCTGCTCTTGGAATAGCTGCATGCACAATCGCACAAAATTTCCCATACAAAATCATTTAATATCGGAAGGAACAAACACAACACGGATATTGAATTCTTCAGGTTTAATAGCGCGAGTGATTTCCATCATTGTCTGAGAAGCAGTTGCCAATGGGCATGTTTATCAAGGCAAATAAACCCTGGAGTATAATCGAACAAAAATTTGTTCAAAGCCGAATTCGTAGCAGGTAAGCTGCTCACTGATGAATAAAGTAAATTTAGGTAGAGTCAGCTACGAGATAACGACGACAAGGCGATTATGATTCTACATCCGAAACTGTAAAGTCCCGTGAGTTAATCCGTGCATAAAACGACGTCGCTGGCACGGAGCGCCGCCGTCGGGGGACAGCGACATCGCACACGTAAATATCGGAAATATCTTCCAGTATTCGCCAAATCCCGTCTTATCAGCGTTTTCGCGTTGTTATATCCCCCTTCGAGCACCCAATATCCATCGCTTTATATTAACCCTCGTAAACTGTTCTAAATTAAAAAGTGAGCTGCCGTACGTAGTATACAACACGTCTTGCATCTATTGGGAAAACATTGGAATGTATTTTTGAAGAATGTACTTTTTTATGGTAAACGTTTTGAATATTTAATAGCATATCTCTTCTTATATTGTTTATTGCTATCCTCTTCGGAAATATTTCAAACGGAAACTCCACAAAATTTCAAATAATACATGAAGTACGATCACGTCGAGTGCTCAACAGTGATTCTGATTTTCTTCGTATTCATCTCTTGTAATACAAAAGAACCTATAAAAGTTCAATCTTTGATGTTGTGCCGTTCGCAAATATCAAAGTAAAATGTGAGAAATGGGAAACAATTTCAATTTCATTTCATGTATTCAACGGGAAAAATAAAATAACAAGTAGAATTTTGAGGAATAGTGATTGCCCAGTAAGCCGTTACACTATATAGCAGGTCTATAAATGTCAAATAAATTATGGCCAGTGATTAAGCTTATCGTGTAATGGCTGGTTACTATGTGCTGGGATAAAGTTCATCTCTTATTCTATTAACTGAGAGTATGAGTTTTAAACTGTATTATCCTATTACAAGATCAACTTTCAATCAAATTAATTCAAAGGAACCTTGTTCGTTTCGTAGAATACTCGATATGTGGCACATTAAACTAATTGAATCAAATACAATTTTTCTATTTCCGAGAAACCTATTTTCTTCGGTTCATTGAGTAAATGAAACATTTCCTAAATATTCAATCTAATCGTGAGAATGGACTGAATTTTTTCAGTTGATATTCTTTCGGGAAAGGAAAAATAGTCATGATTGAGATTAAAGTAAATGTAGCCTGCTAATGAGAAAGTTATCTCCCTATATTTCACATGCGTCTCACCAAATCCAGCTTGTTCCACTTAAAAAACGACATAACTTTGCTACCGTAGAAAAAAATTCAAGTCACAATATTTTCCGTATGATTATGGAACATAAAATAACGAGCCGACTTCGCCGCTTTGAACGATTTGTATTAACCAAATGATGAATTTTCGACGAATGTTTTGGAAGCAACATGGGTGCGAGAGAATTTGCATGTCCAGTGCATATTCAGCAGCCACTAGCGGATGCTCATCCCATCCGTGTGGATTGTTTAATTGACAATTACGCGGAACGAGAGCCACGGGCTGAACGGAAAATCAGGCGCAAAATCCTATTGGATTAGCAAGCGCAGCTGCGTTCGCGAGCTCGCAAAACAGCAGTCGACGAAAAACATTTGCTCAAACTCTCGCAGCCACGCCAAATCGGCCCATCCCCCTTTTCCCCTCCACTATTCCCTTCTCAAGTTCCCCACATGAGTTTTGTTAATTTGCAGACTTTGCTGTGCTTGGTCGGATTCTTCGCATACTAATCAAGCTTGGAATAGATTTCTCGCCGTTCAAAAACTGGACAATGTGAAATCTCAACTGAGATTTCGAGTGAGCCAGTTTTTGAAAAATTGATCATCGCATGAACAATATATAGAACAAATAGAGGAGAATCGACGGAAAGACCGAGATTAATTTTTCAATTGAAAACAGAATTACGTATGAGTAAATTGTAAGAAAAGAATGTGCTCGAGTCGAAGAAGGACGAGGAGATTAAAGAGAGGACGCAGATGTGTCGCAGAGAGCACATACTGTATATATATTCAACGTGGCGCGCGGAACTGTTCGAACAATAATCAAGCCTGCCGGCAACGGGCGTTTCTGTGAAGTGTGCTGCGGTCTCGCGGCGTGCTCATCTCCCTCATGTGCCAGCCCAAAATCATACGATGCATTTGAGCTTTCAGCCGCAGAGGCGCGCTATCGCGTTAACCGCGTGCAACCAAGCGCTACTCGTGAATTTGGACTCGGGCCCGTGGAAACCCAGAGTGCAATAAGATAGGAAAGAAGTGGCTGCAGCTAGTGTGAATTTAACTCGCGTGTTCCGGCCAAACGAGAAACCCATGGAGGTTTTACCGAATGAGAGCAGCTTGCCACGTAAGTCGCGGGGAATAAATTCCATGAACTTCACCGAGCCGAGTTCACACGTGTTGATGGCAAATCAGTTGAGGGATACATTTTACAAAGAGCCAAAGGCAGGAAAAACATTTTTCAAACGTTTTCACGTTTTTGGGTGCCTATGGCTGAAGCGAAAACTGAAGCAATGAGAAATAAGAGTTGATGGGAATCAAAGAACTGCGTTTTCAACGATTTTTATTAAAATTTTCCTCTCCGCTTTTCAGTTAAGATAAAATAAGAAGAAAAATCTTTTTTTCACTCAAATATTTCTAGTGTACCATCAATTCGAGTAAATCTACGTACTGCTCGAATTTTGCCTTCTTTCATGAATCTGCAATATGCGTTTACCGTTCGGATGAAGAAGAGAATAGGAAGGTTTGGAAAATAATAATTGATTGAGAATCGTACGATGACATTTGCATATTCTTTCGATATTAGTATATAAATCTGATGTATATTGGGAATGAAATTTCATATTGCAAACGTAATATCTTTAATGCTTCTATGAAAATGCTTCAATACGTCGTGAATTTCTTCAGGCACTCGAAGTTATCATTCTACTATTCCCTGAATACCTATTTTTTTTTTTTTATTATTTATTTATTTATAGACGCTTTTGAGCAAACTAGTCCTATTCAGCGTCTACAGAAGGGTTTCACAATAGTACATTCATATTTGTAGCTTACAATTTCGAAGGTATTCTAACATAATTAATTTTACAGGCTTTGATGTTCGGTTCTAGTATGATGAGGGTCAATGCTTGTAGGGTCTTTTAGACCTATGTTTCGCAAACATAGGTCTAAAAGACCCTACAAGCATTGACCCTGAATACCTAAAGATTGAAAATGAAAAAAATGAATATTCTGATACAGTCATCTTTCACTTTTGACATGATTGAACTGCATATCACTCTACCTGTATAATAACTTCAATATACAATTCCCTAACCTCCTAAATAAACTATTACTATATTTATACCCAGTGTAGAATTATGTATATTTGGGAAAATGTAGTTTCAACTGGAAACATAAGTCTTCATTAATCTCTTAATTTAGCTCAACTACCCTGTATCTTTTTCAATACTTCAAACCACCTACATCAGATTATTCAGTCACTCAATGTTGATAAAGTGAATATAACATATTGTAATGTGAGCTCCAGATAGCCTCTCAAATAGGCTGGCAGCTTTTCAGAGCACTAAAATATCAGTGTTAAGTTTTACAAGATGATTACGTTCTCTCCCCACGGCTGACAAGACGCACTTTGTAAATGCATAACAACGTAATGCACCTCCGTCGCGGCTCTCTTTCGGATTTTCTTGCTTTCCCGACTAAAAGCAAAGAATAAAAACAAAAACAACAACAAACCTTGCCTACTTTTTTTCATACAATACCCTTCGTTATTTGAGAATTTGCGCTTAAGCTCTCCATAGAATTTACTGTGAAGAACGCGTGTTAAAATATGTTCAATGACGGGTATATTCTCAGAGAATTTTCACAGCTACCAACGAAGTTTGTTCCATTAAAGCTTCAAAAATTAATTTTACTTTATGAAAGAGGAAAATTCGTTTCATTAGGGAATAAAAAAAATGTAGAAGCTTGTAATTGAAGGCGTTGAATATATTTTCCCTCCCATCCTGATTACAAATGATGTAAAACATCATTCTGCATGAATGGTTAACTGCACAATTAATAGTCTATCAACTCTCTATCTTCAATGTAGCGATAACTAACTCTCCTGCATAATTATCCTGAATTATTCCATTTGAAAGACAAGCCATTAAATGAGTGTAGCTAGAGGTTGGTGTTGATATATAAGACGCGAAAGACATTTCTTACTATAGCGAACTCAATAGAAAACGTTCCATTTAAAAGTTGAAATTGGCAAGGGCGTAAAAAAGCTTGGAATAGGATCTACAGGTATACTAGTGTACAATTGTGGTAGCCTCAATTCACCTCCCTCGCGTTGTCCTCTCTTTTGGTGTATAAATCGAGACTGAGTAAAGCAATCTGTTCATACTGAAGATTAACGAATCGATGTGTAGAGTTTTGAATTTACGTGAAACCCTCTATTTTAATTCTATCAATGACGATATTTATGAAAACTTTTCACAGAGCATGCTTGAATTGGCGATATAATTATTGTCCTTTGATCTCCGGGAAGATGAATTCTTAGATGTAATTCACTTTGAGAACTTTCATTGAGATAAAAGGAATAATACAGCTTGGATGGAACAACAACATGGTTGAGTATATTAATTAGAATGACTTCCATTTTGACCGGCATAATTATCGATCAGCTTCATTTTAATTAAAATTTGCGCGTTAGATTCTCGTAGCACATTTAAAATAAAAATAATTATTGCTCGTTCATTCTAAACTTTTTCATTCAGGTAGCATAAGGCACATAAGGGCTACGCAGCTTCATACATATGAAAGGAGAGAGGGAACGAGGGGAGGAGGGAGACGACGGATGAAGGGGAGTCGGAAAAAAGCCGCACGGAGCCGTTTTTAAAGAGAACCGCACGAGAGCCTCTTTCATGCATGATTATCGGACCGCCGTAATATCATGCTAATAAGATTCTTCAAAAAGCAGTATCTCTTTCTCTATCACTCTCTGCTTCTTTTATCTTCTCCTCTCGAGAAGCGATGCACGTTGTAGAAATACCAATCCACCGCAACACCCAATTTCCATTACTCACTGTAGTCCTGTTTCGGCTTTACTGGAATAATAACGAATTGCAATTATGCCCGTACATTTGCGAATTCGAGTGATAAATATTTATTTAACGTACCTGGTAAACCATGTTAGTCATTGAGCAAGTCAGATTGGGCGAGAAAAAATACTCGCTCCCCGTATTCGAACCAGCATCCGCCTGATCTCCGGTCAGCCACGCGCGCCAATGGTCGCGTACCAGGAAAACGGACTGATTTTCCGGGGACGTGACGAATAGTCGTCTTCCGGGTTTCGAACAGTCGGCAGCACTTATTATTCACCAGTCGAGAAAATGCGTGATATTCCTTTAAATATACTCTTAGCGCAACATGAATGTCGGGGGAATAGCAGCGAAATTCTCGGGACGCGATCGTAATTAGCCTACCAGTTTCTATACCTCTCGGATAGTTACGTTCTATCGGGAGCAAAGCAGCTCCTCTCGGCAATCGATTTCGAATCTATCCCACTGATTCTGTCGCATAGCAATCAAGCCCATGGTCCTAAATTGAAGCAACGGCGATACGTGCGAGGCCGCGCGCACGCACGCGTGCCTATGCGTGCCACAGCCTTTGGTTCTAACGATTCGCCGTGACCATAGTGCTGATATAGACTACGCCCGCAAAGAATACAATCTAGATTCGAGCTGAATTCAACCGTGTGCGACCGAAATCGAGATACCACCGGTTGTCTCGCTCGCACTTCTCGTTAACAGCCTTGGCTCCATCTTTGCGTTATCTTTCGTTCGATCGCTGGTCATCAAAAACTCGTGTAAACAGAGCGGATCGAAAAGCCCGGTCACACAGTTCATCAGCACGCTCTTCTCCCTATACATATATACCGTCGCTTCTTTTTTCGACCGTCCAAATATAGGTTATCCGGTAGCGAGGTGGCTCGCCGAGTTGTGGCTCAGCCGTTTCAACGCTCGACAGTGAAAAGTGTGCCGGCTCGTGCGAAAAGCGGTAGGTAAACTATTGTGGATCTGTTTGGATTTAGCTGAAACTTTCGGCCTCCCTTACGCCCCCGTGTTCCTTTTGTTTTGTTTTGTTCACGGGAAATTTCACTCTGTGCTCGGTTTTGCCGAGTAGACTCGCGCGCGCGCATCTTGCCTCGTAGTTCAAAACCGCTCCTTGCTCATTCTCGAAAAATGAACAACTCGAGACAAGAGAAATCCCACCCTCTTGGAATTTCGAGGAAAGCCCTCCGCTCGTTCTGTTGAAAAGCAAATTTCCTCCTGGTGGTTGTTTTTTTTTTGTATAGATTTTCGGCTCCTCTTGTGCCGAGCCAACGACTCGCTCGAGTGGGTTGTTTGCTCGAAACCTATCATCTCCGAAACCGCGAGAGGGAAGAAAATTGTTCAGGGGAAACGGGTTATACGCTAGTCCTAGTCGGCTTTTCCCTGTCTCTTGGCATAAATTTTGAGCCATTGTACAAACCCTTCAAGTACGCGCGAGGAAGGAGAACGTAATGCGAATGGGATGAAGACAAAAGTTGAATGCAAGAGAGTATTTCGCCTTTTAAAAGGTTTCCCCCGCGGAACGCGAGGTGCCCAAGGGCACAGGTTATCTTTGCTTCAACACCGTCGGTCTGCTTTATTCCTTTTTTGCGCCGCATCATTCCAAGATGTGACGGATGATGCGCGAATTCGGGTGAGAAGGAATTCACGCTCCTCCAGCCGTGGCTGAAGAACGAGCTATACATTAGCTGCTCGTCATAATGGCACAGAGGACTTTGAAGTGACATACGACGTTCAGTTGGTGTACATACACTGAGAACAGTGCCAAGAGCCGAGATATTAGCTCGTCCTATATCCAAGTCGGTTGCAGCAGCTACTTTTGGTGGCAAGTTGTTCCGGGATTTACGCTTCGGACCAACAGCTGTACATACACCGAGAGCCACGACACACAACAGGCGCAAAGCCGCGACGAGCTATAAAAAGTCCACTACGGCCGTGGCGCGCAAAATAATTCGAAACGCAAAGTCCCGAAGAGCTGCCAGAAGATTTGCCGAGTCGCAAGATCAGCGACGCGGCAGCTGTGCCTCGGGTCAACGGGGGACTCGCGCGACTAGCGGACCGGCTGGGCCAGCAGGCTCGAGCGGCACAATCACGTCGTCGGAAGGGGAACACGCGACAGAGCGAAATTTAATCAGTTTCGCTCGAGCGATCAATCATCCCTCGGTCGGCCAAAGAAAATTCCTAATCGGCGAGCGCGCCGCCGGGAAGAAGCGGGGAGGAGTCGGCCGGGTCGACGGCGGCCTCTAATGTTACCGCATTCAGGACCGGCGCGATTTCTCACCCTTATCTTATCTCGCTGGAGAGGTGGCGGTGGGAGAGACGCAGGGAGGGACGGAGGGAGAGAGAGCCCCGGTAATCCGGCCCGCGCGGCCAAGGCCTCCGCACATTTTTCTCCGCGCCAACTCGAATTCGCTCCGCGGTGCTTTTAATTCGGGACAGAATCGAACTACGGTTGGCGGCCGCCGGGGAAGGAGAAGTTAATGAAACGGGCGAGCCACTTTGCGTAATAAGTTCGATGGGGATTGTCGAATATCGAGCGGCCCGCTAGTCCGATTGTTTCTCGGTTGCCAACGGATACTGGCTTGTGCGTGTAAAAAAGCCTTTGCGTACGAGCGCGCACGTATAATCTATTTTTATGGGCTTCGTCGGTGCAGCGAACCGGTGGGATGGGCGACGCGCTTCGCGATTCACGGTGTGTATTATTTGTTTTTCGCGCTACGGGGAGGGGAACAGTATACGAAGTTGTGCGCGGCGTATTTTATTATTTGTCGCCGGGGCACGAGAGAGAGAAACTTGGAATCGATTTGCGACGTACCACGCGACTCGCCGTGTGTGTTTTCACACTCGACGGAGTGGTCTAAACAGCGATCGTCAGCAAGCAAATTCTGTCGACAGCACACAAGAGCCCCGCGGGTGCAAAAACCTGCAAACCGAGTTCTCGTCGCGACCGCTCGGGATCGATCGGCTCGCCCCAGTAAGGGACAAAGGCCGATGTAACTGGCGAGCTGTAAAAAGAAAAAAATTGACAGCGAAGCAAATCGGAGAGAGAGAGAGAGGGGGAGGGAGGAATAGGGAGGGGGAAAGCTCGCTGCCGATGCGGATCGATCGTGGACAAATAGTGAGTGTCCGCCAGTTGTATATAGCGGCGCGGCGCGCGCAATACGTATCTGCATTGTCGGACTCCGTCGATCTCGGGACACTCAAAACTCATTTCCGGGAATCAATAGCCGAGCGAGCGGCGGGATTGAATGGACTGCTAGCGGCCGGTGCACGAGGCATTATTAATCCGAAGGAGCTCGCTGGCTGCAGCGCGCGGCAGAGCTGCGGAACGCGGGGCCGCTGCACAGGCAAAAAGGACTGCCCTGTTAAAGGACTGTCTGCGACCTCGCGCGGCAATATTGAGCTTTCTACTCGGGACGGGAGATGGGAAAATATTATCATGGTGGGTGGTCGATGGGTACGAGTTATTTTCCAATCATACCTTTGAAAATGTGAACCAGCAAAAATTCCCCCGGTTGTCAGCGGATATTCACTGATTCCAACGTTTATGAGCACGTCTCCCGCTGCGATTCAATCAGCGAGCAAGATTTTTATGCACTTTTATCATACGCCGCTACTATTCAACTAGATTTACGAAACGCCCTGGGAGCGGACGCGCCCGGATTATATTGTATATTGTCCAATAAAGTCGTTGTCTGGATACAGATACTACGTGGTGTTCTATGCGACAATCGACCAATCGCAGCACGTTTTATCTTGCCTAGATTCGACTCGATATGCGATACAATATGACTGCCTTTCAGCTTTAATACTGAACGGTATCTCTCTTCCATAGCTGGTCTTGATTTCTGCATCTGTCTGATGTCTATCTGTTTGACTATCGATGGCAGGAGAGGGCCGGAATTTTTTGCGATCGAAATTTAATATTCTGTACTACTCGAATAGCTAAGAATCTGTTTCGCCCGTGATGATTATTGTCATATTATGAGACAAAAAATAATTTATACGAAAGAATTTCGGAATAATAAACCGTCAAAATAACTTAAAAAAATGAGTTTTTTGAAAAACAACATTTTCGAATTTTTGAAATGAAATTAGCAGTAACAGTTCAAAGCAGCTAGGTGCTTGTGATTTCCGTTTCTTTCTTATGAGGATCGTCCATGGACTATTCAAATAATGAAAATTATGTTCTTCTTTTCGGTCATTCACACGAAAGCGTATTTCTGAAACATGTTCTTTTATAATTTTCTATGACAAAAGCTATTGCACGTTAGTTTTTCATCAATTTCACGAGCTCCGCGTATTTTTCCTTGTATACTTAATACTGTTTCTTCTTCGCAATCCCCAAACTACTTGTTTGGACGTGATAAAACTTTGGTCGTAAGCAAGATTACGTGAAACGTGATATTTTCACAATGCATTGCACCGTGACAATGAATCGCGGTAGAAACTCACCTCTACTGATTGATCATTAACATTTGCAACCTAACAATTTATCACTAATTTACAGTTGTATCTGGTTTAATTAATCGAATATGTTCTATTCTCACTGTGTGATTAAATCAACGATATTTACTGATTCGATCGATTAAACTTCAGACAAGTGAACTTTTAATTTGTTTGATTCCACACAAAGCGATGTTTCTGTCAGAAATATTCTGAAATATTCATATCTTCTCGTGAATTATGCGTCACTGTTTGATATTCAGCAAGGCTGATCTGCCATACATATTGTAAAATCTATCTTTTTGAATATGAAATATTCAATGTAGAGGGGCAGAGAGTGTACGTAAAATGAATTATTCATTGGCAACAATTTTGTCCACCCAAACAAGAGAATCAAAAAAGAAAAGCTGACGAACATGGCTGATCAGTCGTAGTTCGATTGCACAAGCTGAAGGAAAGGAAAACAAACGTCTTACGTGACCGAACTGATTAAAAAGAGTCTACGCGAGCTCCCCCGAAGATGAGTTTGGTTTATTTATCCGGGGACTCGGCCGCACACACGTACGGCTTGAAGCAAAGGCCAATAAAAATAATAAGCGACAGTGGAGTGAGGTGAGGGAAGGGGAGGGGAGCTAGCGAGAGCGATGGAAAGGCCGGAAACGAAAAAATCGAAAGAGCACAGCAGAGGTTTGCTAAGCACTCATGCCCTCTTCCACTCCCTCGCTCGACACAACACGCCTCAATATCACCGAGGATCTGATAGCAATAAAATTGCGCCTCGAGTCCCGGTCCGCTTTTCTCACCGGAAAAAGAAGGATACAGGCGAACGCGAGCTGCTGCTGCTGCTGTTGCTACTAGTCGTGACCGGGAGAATAAATCGGCTGCAGTGCAGAAGAGAGGGTACGTAGTTTTGCCCGTATGTATACGGAAAAATGAAAGCGTCGCGTAAACGCGTAAATCCTGACCTTTTTTGTTGTCCGCGGGAAAGAAACGAGCTTGCGGCAGACGCCTGATTCTTTTTTTTCATCCTCCTTCGTGTTTTCACCGATCACTCGCGACTACGGTTGATTGAATATTCGGCTCTCTTATTTTCTAGCCATCGTGGTCCAAAGTTCAATTTATTCTCTTTGCATAAAAAGTTAAGCCGTGGAAAACGAGTCTTGGAATGTACAAGGTTTTCGATTTGGAATGGAATGTTTTTGTTCAGAAAACGAGAAGAATGATCTTAATTCTCTTTCCTCTTATACGATATAGTAATTACAATTTAATTCATGAATTTTGTACCTTCTTAGACTTATACAGAGACGAATCTATAACAACGTTTGTAGGAGTATTCACGGATTAGCTATAGGGGACGGAATCGTGAATGCCCAGGTAGAGACTCGCTGAGGTATGCTTCTATAACCGTCTATATTCGGTTAAAGGGTGAGTCGCTTGATTATAACAAAATACTTTACTTAACTTTAGTTGCTCGCATAGCGTTCTTAAGAAAAATATTTCTATTCGCTGTGCATTGATGGATTTGGAAAACGCAGCATATAAATGGATCATATACTAAAACTCAGCGATTTGAACAAATCAATGATTAATATTCATGTATAATGATGTTTATCGTAAATATTTGGTGATGTAATGTTGAAAAGCTGTTAGAGCAGGAACATCGTTAATGTGCGTTAAAAATTTAAAAAGAACAGTGAACTCGTTAGAAAGTTTGGATGTATGGTGGATTCACAAGCGTATTGTAAACCGTAAGAAAGTATCGAACTTTTCTCAACGACTTTTTTCTCGAGCGTAAAAGTTGAGCCGTCTGCGAGAAAAAATACTTTGGTAACCAGGTACGAAAGGCGCAGCGAAAGGACTATTGACTGAGTTTTCCACGATTGGGAATCCATTTAACACAAACGAATGGACGGAGAACGAAACGGAACAAAAAGTATCGATGAAAGAGGATTTAAACAAATGAATAAACACATCGTGGGCGCGTCGAACTGAAGTTTCAATTCAAATGAATTTAATTAAAATTAATTGTATTCATACACTATTGACTTTCAATTCATTCGCAAAGCTGTGAAAAATACAATCACGCGGCAGTGTGAAAGCACGTAAACCTTCAAAGGCTTTACGCATTTGCATTATCATGAGAGTTTATTTTTAGATATTGCGGGAATCAGAATTCATACTGCAAATCAGGTGTTTTCTGTTCAATTTTGGACAGATTTCGATATTGTAATATATGTTATGCATTTTTGTCGTAGAAATATTGTTGATATTCTATATATTATTCCTGCATGTTCCCTCAGGCATCCATATTTCCCAAATAAATCGGACATTCTTGACCAATATTAAGTTTGAAAGTTCAAACATAGAATTGAGAAAGAAAGGAAAAAGAATAAGGAAACATAAAGAAAGGGATTGAGTACAAAGGTTTGATTCCTCTCTGCTCTGCAGCATCAGTACGTAACAGCCGAGGTCAATTTTCACAGCAGAACTCTTGAGACCTTTCTCTTGAGTAACAAAGCCAGAGTATTAGAATTTGCATGTCGAACTCGAAACTATGAGAAAGATAAAATTATACAGAATAAGGAGGACAAAGCTGATTTGTAATTATTCACTATATCGAACATACAAATGAATGAAATATCGAAAGATCAAAGATGAATCTATCCTCCCTATTCATAAGGACGTATCTCGCGGGACGCCGGAGCGCTGCTTAATAAGGACGTATCTCGGAGGTATGCGCAAAATAATATCGTAGCTCGGAGAATCACAAAGTAAGGAAGTATCTCAGCGGTTCTTTTACGAAAACTAAAAAAGGTTCTTTTTCCAAAAAAAACTAAAATGGACCTAAAACTGATTTTCCAAACTACCTAGCAGTGGTTGCTAGGGACATCAAAAACAATTGCTATGGAAAATACAAAGGTACTGTGTCGTGAGACCTTGAAAATACTGTGATTGAACTTGAACTTGATATTTCCGTTCTCGTAGCAACGGTTACTAAGGGTATCAAAATCGGTCGCTACGGGAAATATCTCAATGATTCCCATGGATACTCGTGTTCATTTGGACCCCATCGTGCATTTACGAAGAATTATAGGAAACTTCAAAAAACACTTGAGCAACGGAAATAAACAGCGGGTGTTGTTAAACAACGAACTCCGGCTATATCTTTTTAAGACTAACCTGTGTGCAAAGAAGGTCAGGAAGATCAGATGATTTCTTCGAAAGTTATCGCGCGCCCAAACACAGCTTTACATACTTACATCATACGTACATACAAACATTTTTGGGATTCCATGTTTGGTGAGCCGTAGATTACGAAAATCAAGATCCCAATTCATGATTCAAGAGTTCAATTTTTGCCCTGTCACAAGTCTTTCTCTTTGAGACACCAAAATAATGAGTTGAATTGTATTAGAAGCCTATATGTGTCACGATACACTTCTAAGATAACTTTAGTATGATAAATTGAAATTCCATGATTCTGTGAAAGGCATCTCAGAGAGTAGCTCAATGTCTGGCAGAAACATCTATAATCATCGTTTGTAATTATTCGTGACAATTGTGAATATTTGATATATTTCCAAGGTTTTTTATATGATTAGCCTTATGAGACACATTGGCTTCACTTTTCTTGCATGCGAAAAAAAACATTTTTTGAGTAAAATTGATATAACCAATTGAAAGCTGAGATGTTTTTACATATGATCGAGTTGTCACCTTGTTAATTACACTCATTAATGATAATTTAGTTGGCAAAGTGGAATAAAAAAATCACGAAAAAAACAGGTAGTAACTAAATGAGCGTGAAAGCGACCAAAAAATATACCCTTAAAATAACGGTCAACTGCCACTCGTGGCCAGAGTTCACCGGAAATAGGAAAGATGAGAGAAGTGCCATATTGGGTACGGTCACCTTATTACGATTGTGTATTTTAAAAAACGTGAAAAGTTGTACTTTTAAAGTAATCGAAGTGACTTCCGTAGGGATTCTCCGTATTTCAGCAAAAACGCAAGAGATTTAGTTTCAAAATTTATTCGGTTGCAATCCAAAACGGGATGTCGGAATCAAGCATCGACTCAATTAAATTCCCCGTGCATGTATAAGTGAGCGTGGGTAGCGACGTCGTATGATTCGTACTGCCTTCCGTGCAGTTGCTCCCCCGTGCAGCACCAGTATACAACTGTATATGGACTGAATGCTCGCTTCCGTTTGTTTACTTTGCTCCGTTCCATCCACTGACGGTCTCACTCATTTTCGCCGGCGGCCGATTTGTAGTAGCCTCCCTACTGGAGCTGACTGAGATTTCTCCGGCGACGAATTACTGTACGCGAGCGCCTTCGACAATTCACGGTGGCGCGCGCGTATGTGTGTGTGTGTGTACGTGACTAAAAGCAACAGAGAATTTGATTTCGCTGAAACGCTTGAATTTCGCTCGGCAGTGTCGGAAAACGCGAGCAGCCGTGTGTAAAACGCGCTCAGCTGCATGAATCGGATCGCCTGCCCCTCTGTCGGCAGCTTTGCATTTTCTCTTTTCCATTCGCACGCTGATTTTGTGTTCCTTTCGAATTATCGCTCGGATGCAACAAACATTCATTCGCGCCAACATTTTCTCATAATTTTCATCCTGTCAAATGATGCGGAATAAACCTTGCGAGCAATGGGTGATTTAACCAGTTTGATTGT
This sequence comes from Aphelinus atriplicis, assembly GCA_020882685.1. Classification (NCBI taxonomy): domain Eukaryota; kingdom Metazoa; phylum Arthropoda; class Insecta; order Hymenoptera; family Aphelinidae; genus Aphelinus; species Aphelinus atriplicis. The sequence continues at coordinate 76,311,104 of CM037073.1, forward strand.
TATACGTATATATAAAATAATCCAAACGCACGCAGTTTGCCATCCCTGTTGCATTCATTGTATAATATACAATAAATTTGGCGATTCGCAAATGCGTTTACCATAAAATGTTAAACACATTAGAGATGAGAAACCGCACAGCTTTGGATAATTTGAGATAGAGAGACGAGGGATAACACACGCGCAGTAATACTCGCTGTTAGAACCTCATTACAGTGTGTTGGGGTTGGGACGCAGAATTTGTTAATAACACACAGAAAAATAAATCATGCGAGAGTAATTAAAATAGTGGTAATGTGGGGAAATGCTCATGAGCACGCGGAAAGACAAAGCTCGCCGGGAATAATTTAATTTGAGTAAGAAATTAGTGTAAGCAGCTGAATTTATTCAACTCTAGTGAACAAAGTAAAATGCTAATTATCAACGGTAGCTCGCGTTAATTTATGCACGCAATTCAACTTCTTGAGCATGAGCCAGTGGGAAAAATTTAATTAATGAACGCGCAACGCCAATGACACCGTATTATCACGTAATTTGCATGAATAACATATAGATGAGCCCCTGTGGATTACGTCGAATGAGCCACACAGCATGAGCACGTGTTACCCATCGCAATCCGTGTTTGCCGCGGCTATATCGCCTCGACCACCCTCTACCATCCAGCCGAGTCGTCTTTGAAAATTGACAAAACACCTTGTCGAGCGTAGCAAAAACAAAAACCCGTTTGGCTTTGAAAATTCGCACGCAGTTGAAATCAAGTCGGTCGCGTGCGGGGGTGCGCGGGTTGAAGGCTTGAAAATTCATCTGTTCGGCGAAAAGACAAAGAACTTGGTGGCTGTCAGTGTCTAGCTGAAGAGCCGGGCCGCTGTCGATGGTGGCTGGCCACCTCGGAGCCGGCCGTTGGCCTACTCCACTCGGTTACTCCACTCGGCCCCCTTGGCTTTTTCAATTAAACGCTCCGGCAGCGATTGCTCTGCCACTCGTGCCAGCACCGCTGCGGCCGTGTCAACCAAGCTTTGTCGGGCCTCGACCCGCACCCCCGCACCTGCACATCACCACAAAGAACCGATCCACGCAACATCGACTGACATTCATCCACATACGATATCCTGCAGGCTTTTCGAGTTATTCGAAAACGTCATCATATTATACTTCACAATGGATTCGAATTGACAGTACATGCACAAGCATAGATATGATAAAATGATTATTTATGGAATCTTTAAAATTTAGAACATTGGTAGATGCAATCTGTATTGCAAAGCCGTCTTAGGACATTTCAACGATCGCAAATAAGTATGTTGAATTATTACAAGTTCTGCAGTTGAATTATTCATGAGTGGAGTATAAATTTTGAAGCAATATGAGTCTCGTATTTATCTGTAAATAACTCACGAATAGAGCTGCCGCAGTACCAGCACGAGCTTCGGATTTCATCAAAGTTTTCCTAGGTTATCCATAAAATAATCAATAGAGTTTACAACGAACTAGAATAGCGATTTTTTTATCTCGTATATCCACCAATGTATTACTGTCTGTGTGAAAAAACTGATAATCATAAGAATATTTTTATTTGCTGCTCGAAAATAAAATATACTTCGAGAAAAGCTAAACGTAACACGGAATAACTTTGAAATATCGAACATTCAAAAACGATTCTGAAAAGTTTGAGCTCTCCACTGATGCTTTTCCTCGCGAGACTATCCCAAGAATTACATAACAGATTCACGTTGTTCAAAGCGAAGAGAAAATTGAAAACTTCGATTCGAGCCAACGAGCCTCTTATGCATTTTCTCTCAAAGAATACATCTTCCACCTGGCCAAACTATGTTTCTCGCTGGAAACTGGACCCGCAGACTGCGCGACCTTCTTTCAGAACACGACGCTCCCGGTAACTCGTTATCCAATTTTATTTTTCGCGTTTTTTTTCCTCTCTCCCCGAGAAAAGAATTGTCTCGCGTGGGGTTCCCTCACGTGTGTGTATCCATTTGCAGCTGTTTTTTTCTTCTCCACCTCCGTGCGCCCGCGCGCGTGCTCACGAGCTAGCGGCGATAGTTCTTGCGAGTCAGAGAAATATACCCAGGGGGTGGGTGGGCAAAGAAGAGAATGGAAAAGAAAGATTAGGAAAATGGAGAAGGAGGAGTAGGGCCGCGGGAAAGAAGGGGGCTGCAATTCCGTTTCTCTAAGCGTCAGAGACAAGAGTCGGCGTTACTGGGGCGCCGAACATTCGCGCGTAATTACCACGCCGGCAAAAAAGAGTAGGCGAGAGGGATGCGGCGTACTGCCGCACACACCGAGGCTACTGCGAGAAAGAACCAGCTCAGCTATATATGTATAGAGTCTGCTCATGGATCTCTCTATCCCTCTCTCTCTCTCTCTTTCTCCCTTTGCTTTGCGTCCATTCCTCACGTGTACGCTCGCTCTCTGTGTCTTCCAACGATTTCCACTTTCGCTTTGGGCGCACGCGCTCGCCTTTTTAGCAACGCTCGTGCCCGTTTATCTGTGCGCCCGGCTCGCTTTGAGCCCGGGCCCCATCTCTCTGATGCCGTTTCTCCTCCTTGCGCGCGGCTAAATTCAAAATTTTCCCTTGTTTACGATGCACAGCCACTCGCTCGTTAACGTCAAACCAGCCGCGCGCGGTGCGATTCTCTGAGAACAACCGTCCCGCGACTTTTTCACCAGACCAGTGAGGCCGAAGACTCCTATCGCGACACAATGCCACTTCGACGCGACGATGGACGAATTGAATGTTGAAAGTATGCTCCTGCGACTTGGCGAACATTCACAATTCGACGAACATTTCACTCAAGAGCCTCGAAATCCTTTCAGATAGATTCGCAAACACACGAGATATTTCGCGTTCAATTTGCTCCCAAAGAAGAATTTGATTTTCAAAGGTTACTCTGGAGAAAAACAAACTACAACGAGAGTTTCAACTGCGCGCAGCGGGTAAAGCGTGCACGTCCAGAAAGCACGAGTTCGCGGGTTCAAATCGTATCTGGGAGCGACTTGTTTGCATCTCGAATATTTTTTTGTTAAAAATCTCGTGCGTTCTGCATGAAAGGATTGCAGGCACGCGGGCGAGGTGGCGCTGGACGTACAAAGAGAGTTTATAACTCGCAGTAATCAATACAGAGTCAATTCTTGACATGGAAAAAAATACCCTCAAACGGTTCTTTTCCGTGCAACCACGCAGAGACGAATTTGTGTCTACGTAACCCAGAATGAATTCGCGTTCGTTCGTGTTTTGGTTGGCACAGTTCGTCGGCAAATAAAACTCGAAGATATTATTATTCAGTTCGAAGCTTTGAGGCGAGTCCAGCGGTACGTTGCGGTACGCCGAACCACAATCGTTCCACGCCGCTTGGAGATACGACGAGGGACAAGCTTTGTCTGCTGTGTATGACTGACTCCGGGAACGATTCGCTCTCGGTATCGGAACACGCGACACCACTGCTCAAAAAAATATATCCCTATCGAAAAAGCTGCGAGGGGTATTTCGGGTATGAAATGGCTGGATGCTCACGAGCCGAGCACACCCCGGAACAAAAAAGAAAATCACAAAAGAATCGAGCCGGGGCAGATGGTAACGAGCCCAAGGAAGAAATGGCACGCTCCACTTGAGCCTTTACGGTGCGCTGGCTCATCGAATGCTCGCAACCTGTCGAGTGCATCAATTATAAGCACTGGAGCGTCCTCGAAAGTCGGCTTTTGCCATTGTCCTCGCACAATCGCAGTCTCTCAGTTCCTCAGTAACAACAGTGGCAAGCGTAACAAGCGTGCTTCCAACATCTGATGAAAAAGAGCCAGGTGATAATTGGCAGCGAACAAGAAACAGACACACACACGCGCGCGCGCGAGCATATCGACGTGCGAGTGCCGCCCGGCTGCTCCAAAAGAATCTTGCGGATCTCACCAGCCGGATAATTAGAGTAGAGCGGACACTTGTTACGACATCTCGTCGTGTGTCTGCTCTACTCGGTCGTGCTTGCAACTTCATTTTGTCGTAGGCGCGCGAATCAAGTCTGCGAAAAACGTGTGAAGCTACATAGACCATCACCGAAGGTGCCGCTGATGTTTTCGGTGAAATCAATAAGAATTGGAGAAAAAGTTTGGAATATTTTCACGATGAGGCTCTGTTGGGTCCTGAATTTTTTAAAATTCGTTAAGTAGGCATTTTGAATCAATTTGAATAAATAATCATCAACTCTTCTTCAGCGAACTCATATTTTCTGGGAAGGAAATTATCCGGCGTGAGAAAGATACTCTACGCAACAGAGCAATTGCACATTTTTTTCTATTCTCAAGTAAACTTTGATCTCTCGTAATTTAGTTCATGACACAAATTTTAACATCTGCAAAAGAAGTACTTGCTACTGAAAAGGAAACATTTGAAAATAAACCGCGGAGCAGTGATTACAGTCGCATTAGCAACTGTGTCTTCTCTGCGAGGGAATTTTTATTTACCGAAAAAATCCATTCAAATTATCGAATGGTGTGTTTGAAGTATAATACTCTGGCAGGTATTACATTCCTCTCCGGGGGGCGGGCAAGGGAGATTCAGAGGGATGTAAAGCAAAATCAATAGGAACTTAAAATTCCCTAAAAAATCATTATTCTATAAACGAGTGTAACTCCTTCCTGATCATCTCAATTTTAAGAGATATAACGAGAGAATACAACAGTTTGTTCTACCACACTCCCAAGACCCGACAGGATCAATATATTTCAGTATACTTTTCGCTATAAGAAAATCGGTGTCAAGACCGGGCGAGAGTTTTGCCAATTTTTCTTCAACTTGACTTAGATATATTATACACAAAAACGCTGCCACTTTTCGTCCTCTGTCGAGCTTTTCTCTTGGTCTCGTTTACCTTCATTCGTAATCCAGAGTTGCACTAACGCTCGCGCGCAACATGCGTATAAACGGGGTGAAATTTGCCGCGCCAAGCTGAATTTCTTGCCCGCAAAGCCCCGAGCGCCCGCTCCAAACGGCTCCGTGCGGAAGAAGCGAAGCGTTACCAGCACGTGGCTTGGTGGGTGGCGCAACGGGGAGGGATAGAATCATCTTCAATTTCGTCTCCTTCCGACCGTGCAAACGCGACCTAGAACTATATGTTTCGCGTTTCGCGGATTTTCCTATTACCATACATATGTCTTCACACACGATGCGAAGCTTTCGGACACAAAGGGTGTGAGCCTGCGAGAGTTATCCACCCACAACAGTACATTAACAACGACAACCGAATTTGTTGATTCCAACCGAGATCGCCGCCAGTAATAGCGCCCGGACCGTTGAGAAAGTTGTCGAGGATAAATCAGCTTGTAGCCGAGACTGTACTTGAGCTCGAAATAAAAATGTCTCGCGACACTGCGGCGCAACGGCACGGCCATAAACATCCGAGTAGAGTCTTTCGGGTGATTAATGCGGCTCGATCACGTTTGCAGGTCCACTCGGGTGGAAAATAGTTAATGCACATGTCGATATCGAGTCGCGGCCGGTGGGTTATATAGCCCGACTCGATAGCACGGTCGCCCGCGCTCTCCAACCTGCCCCGCGGTCCCGAAGAAAAGCACGTCGAGCGCGGAAGTGGCTGCGCACTTCGGAGCAAGGGTGAAAAGGACAATTGGGCGTGTTGGACTCTCGGGCATAAAACATGCGAGCCGCGAGCCGGCCGAGGAACAATATTTTTCCGGGCCCCGGAGCGGGGGAGAATAGCTCTTGCGCGGCCGGCGCGGCACGTGAGGAGAGACTGAAAGCTCGAGAGGAGGCCACGGGTCCGGGCCGGGGCGAGTGCATTGGCTCGTAGGCCCTCGCGCGAGCTTTATCGATCACGAGCTTTTCCAGCGCGATATTATCGTTGGTCCGCCGGTGGTGCGGTTATCGCGCGCCAGCTCAACTGCCCGGCGAGGACGTGCGAACGGGCGTCGAATCTGTAAAGTGCAGATGATGCCGCCGGCTAAAGGGACGGCCGCCGCCGTGCGCGGCAACTTCTTGCCAGGCTGCTGCTGCAGCAGGGCAGCTCGCGGAAAGGGAGCCGTGAAACAGCGGCTGCGGACCGGCACTCCCTGTACCTCGACACTCGAACAAAGACGAGCCATTCGCGAGTGAGCCTTTGTGGGCTCTTAAGCGGAAGAACAGTGCCGGCCGCGTCTGTGTTCGCGTATACATATATCTAATTTTGATAACAGCCCACTCGCTGCTTGCGCGTCCATGTGTTTTGCAAACTATTCGCCTATACTGTGCTGTTTTTGTGCTTTGTCAACACCGAAGAATCTCTTGGCAGTACTGGTGCACTCAAAAGAGTGTCTTGATTCTTGATACCAGAGGGATTGCATCTTGGATCTAATTTTTTTCACCACTGCCAAACAAAATCTTCTTGGAAAAAGACTTTCTTCCTCTGATCAAGAATATATTACGTTTGAAAATAGTGCAATTCTGTATGTGGCCTAATACCTTTAGGAACAACATACTTTTATTAGTGTGGGAAGTAACGCATTACGTTCAAATCTAGAGACATACGCGAGTATGAATTCAGGCAACTTTTCGAGTCATATTCGCAGATGAATATAGTCTATTGAATTTTCTTGGTGATCAGTACGATACCATGTCATTTGATACGCCAGAGAGGTATCCGTGCAACTAATGGGGCGAGTGACAACCGATACATTCATTATGCATAAGGTTGGGAGTAATTCACAAAGTATCTAGGCAGTGGCCGAGATGACTATTTGCGGCTACCCGAAAACCATCTTACAGGTTTCATTCTTATTGGTGACTCTTAGGGTTGTACTTTGCCCCATTATTCCATCTATGAATATTAAATATCCATCAGAGACTGATTAGTAATCGCAAGAATATGGAATGCGAGGATGAATCATCGAGGGCGCCTGTCCATTTACACCAATGATATATTTGTTCACCGTCGAAGCCTCGGACGAAGAAGAGACGCACGTACACGATTGATATAGTCTCTTCCCAAACGTGCTGGCGAGCAAGCACGGCAAAACGAGCTGGAGAGGGGCGAGCTTTCGTGCAAATCGTCGGGCGAGAAAGATACGCTACGAGTGCCCGGCGCACGAGGAGTTGCGAGACACTCGCACGCGGTTCATCGAATCACTTTGGCTTCAGTCCGACCGCCGCGTTGCACATTCACTCCGGTTTCAGCGGCCGCGGCGCAAAAGGGATTGCCCTCTGCTCCTCTCCGCTCCAGACCCATCGCTCGACCGCTGCTTTGTCACGCCGCGAGGCGACGTTGTTTAGCTAAGTGCTCGCGCGAACAATTGCCTCCAACTTTTCCTTCGGACAAAATATTCGCCCTATCAGTGATTTTGAATTTGCATCTTATACCCATGCATTTCATTCGATCGCTCGTTCGGATGATGGGTTTTTGACGGATCATTGAAAGCTACAAAATTATTATCAATGGCGTATCGCATAAAGAGACAGACATTTCTAATAATAAATGCTCTGATTTTCCACGGTTTACATATTCCGGGCTCTATAGAGGAATTGATTCACAATAATGATTCTCGAAGCACCCATGGATTACTACATAAATCAGTTCTTACTGTAACAATTGGAATGATAAAATATTGAATCCTTCAAAGATATTATTAATCTCGAGTGAAAGTATTCCTCTGTCTCAATTAGCTCGGCAAATGAGAGTCTCATCCTTACCGAAAATGAATCGAGTCTTTGCGGATTATTACGAGAGCGTACGGGCAAAAAGCAGAATCACGATTATCCGAACAGCGGGGGAGAGGGAAAAAATTGGCCGAGCATTAGAGACGAAATATTTCATCCAACTGATGAGAAGCAAGCCTAGGGATAGTGAAGAGTCTAACGAAGAGGATCTCCGTCGAGGAAAAAAACAAGGATGCGATGCTCGCTCGATCCTGCTCGCTCCGGCTTGTATGGTGATGAAAGAACTTGTGCGCGGCTGAAATTGAATTACCGCGCGCGGCTCTTGGCCCTTCGGGCCTGCATTGACGCACCGACCCTACTCCGGACCACCAACTCTTTATCTCTTTTCTTCCCCCGGATGGCAGTCGGTTATTGGTACTCCACTCCCGCGGCAGCGCAAGTATAATTTCCTTGGGTCGAGAGACGGCGGATGAGTTTTTAATTTTATATATTGCACCAAATGACCCGTCGCTGGGAAAAGGGATTATTCTCCCGAGTTGGCAGGGTTGAGAACTCGACCAATTAGACGGCGACCTCAACGCCAAAGCAGGTCAGTTGATACTTTCAACTTTCAACCGTCGACTTTTCAGTCTCCGAGCGCTCGATTCCTCGCGATCGATACTCCAAAATTAAAATCTTCACGGTGTATCGTGGGGTACGAGCGGATGGGTTTGTCTTTTTTCATTACTAAACCAAATACGCTGGCCCCGCTTAAATCAGAATCTATGGAGCCGGAGCGGCAATACGCTCGAGATTTCTCTTCGACCCGCGGAGCTTATATTTTCCCCGTGATCGATCCTCCCGCAAGCACACACGGCCAACCCCCGAAAAAGCTCCATTATACATGTATTCTCTTCTCGGGCTTTTTCCCCCGCTGTGTTCCATGATTACTATAGTGGTGGAACGGCTGGTGAGCCGCGGGGCTTGGGCAAAGTTGCCGCGTCCAAGGGCTTCGACGTGTCCCCACTGCACCGCCAGCCGAGCTTGTAAATATTCGATGCCTCCGAGCAAACTGTATTTTCGGACTCTTCGTCTCTTTGTTGCTCTTGCTCCATCTCGACGCGCGAGCCGTGAGTGACGCGTTCGGGTTGGGCTTCTTCGGGCTCTTGGGCGCGCGCGCACATGCTCTCCTTTCTCGGGGCGAGCTTTGAGGGAGATTTTTCGAAAGCTATACACACGGGTGACCCAGCGCTTGTCGCGTGTGCATCTACAAACGTCGCTTTCCGCGCGCGCTTCTTTTCCAACGTTGTTTATATTTTCTTCTCCTCTTTCCGCGGAACCCAAGCTTGATGTTCATCGTCGAGCTTTTTTACAACGAGGAAAAAAGATGCAGCTGTTTGTGAATCGCGATTCAAATGCCATGTTTTTTAGTTTTAAATCTTCTCGAGTTTTGCCAAGCCACGTTGAATGCACGATTCGTTTCGCGATAGTGAGTTAATACATCCAAGTACATCTGTATATTCGTAGCCAGTATTCTAGGTAACGATCGTGGCATTACCTCCAAACTTCGAGTGCTATACTAGTATATTATGATCGCAGTTCAAATATTAACATGGAAATATTCTGAAACTCGGAAGATTTTGATAAATAATCAAATAAAACACCCCAAAAGATACAAGATCCTAAACTACTGGGAATGTGTCTATTAAGCGGGGGGCATCAATTTTAAAAACATTATACCGATCGTTGTCTCACATATCTCAAGCAAAGCTCTGCAAAGCGGAATCCGCCATGGAAATTAATTTTGTTTATCACCGTCATAAACACCGAGGAAGTTTATTGTACATCCTTAGTCAGCCATTACTATCTATCGTACTCGGGCAATTTTATTTCGCTCTCTTTAGCCCATCTTCCAAATAAACTTCAAATGTAATGGAGCGATGCCCGCGCCCTACCTCGCCCATTATATTTATCACTCGCAATTTTATAAGGCTACTTTGCACTGGAGACCAGCCGAGAAATGAAACGAATAAAGGTAAATTATCACTCGTAGCCCCAGACGTCTTTTGAGAAAAATGATGCGAAGTAAAAAGAGCCGTGATTTGATTGGTTGACTTATCCGCGAAATTTGAATACTTCTTGGTTGTTAATTTCTTCAATAATATCTATGAATAAAAAATTTGAGATCAGTCGACGAATATTATAGAAGAATATAAAATGCGAAATGAATTCTTAAAATATCCTGAGAATAGATCGGGTGAAGCGCGCATGAATATAGCGACTCAACAATTCAATAATGTGTTATGCATCGATCAGACCAATATATTAAGCGATCTCCGGTTAAAATCTCACACCAGTTCATGTTTTATTTCGTAAAAGTTATTTCGAGTCATGTCTTTACGATAGCCATTTTATACAAGGATAAGGATTATTTATGTTTGAGCGGGCAACGAAGGGGCCTCCGGTCCTAACGATCGGGAGTTTGAATTTTATTAGGAATTAAGGATACCCAGACTGCCCGTCAAATACGAATAAAAGCCGAGTCGAAACTGCTGTGAGCAGTAAAGTGATTCTCGAGCCCTTGGCCGGGACTGTTAATCCACGCTGCATAGCATTACACTCGACGGCGAGCTTGGACGAAACGAGGCTCGCGTTGAGAGGGGCATCGCACAACGGGCCCGCTATATATACGGACGAATTTATCGGCCAAAGGGCCGCTGCTCTATGGCCGCGAGGTGGGAATTATACCGTGCTTGCTGGATTGGGCTTACGCCTCCTTTATATTGAATATTGAATTTACGATTCAAGTTGCGAAAGAGACAGGGACGTCCGCTGGGTGCGCTCCCGTGCTCCTCGCCCTAACTTGAGCCGTAAAACTTTCAACCGCTCGCCGCTTACCTGCGCCCCGTATCTCTCAAGTACACGACGCTTTTTCCGATTCTTTAAGCTTGCCCCGGCACTTCTTCTGGTTCCACGTCGGGCTCGAGCAAGTCGATACTCACATCGTTTTGGATCAGTCGTAGCTGCGCGAGGAATATTGGTAATGGATCGCACTTCTCGCCGAGTTTGAAAGTTATATAATTCGACGTTCCATGGTTGCCACTTCCACGTCGCTTTGTTCTCTGAAATGGTTGATATTCGATATGAGTAATCTCAGATATGGATTTATTCAAAATCTCAATCGAGAGTCTGGCCAAAGCGGCGTTGTTCCACTTAAAATTCATCGGGTGTCCTCGGCCATGAATTTCGTTAAAAATCACTTTGCCCCGCATTAGCATAATTCTATGAAGGCTCTGGAAATTCAGACGAAGTCAAGCTCGAGACGTTACAATCAGTGCCATTATGATCGGATCGCGACGAGCATCCAACATAATTATTGCTCGAGTACGTCTCATCGGAATTTAACGCTGCAAACGAGATAATTCGCCGTCCACCTCTCCCCAGTCCCCTCACCCTCTCTCTCTCTCTCTCTCCCTTCCTCTCTCAATGTCCCGGGCTTCCAACCAGTCAGGCTGAATTATTTCGCCTTCGACGCTAGGCAATTTCCTCCACTCCCAATCTGCCCCTCTCGTATTTTCTCTCGATCGTGATTCGGCCGCGCATGGCACTCAATAATTCAGACTCTGTAAAATCCGATTTCACCACTAGGATCACTCGATCCCGATAAACTATTCACCTATATTATATTCTTAGGGGCTCTCAGTCGCATTATGATCTGTGCAAGTTGCACGAGTGACAAAATCATTATATTCACCGGCCAAAATCACGTTTTGCTCCGTTAATAACGCTGCGACTCTCGATGGCCAAGCCGATCGCAATACGGTAGTTGCCGCTTTAGAAGGTCACATTTCCATTCTATCAAACGTGATAGAATCACCCGCTTAATGGAAATGAAATCATCGTATTAGATACATACGTAATGAATCTCATGAAATATTGTCATCATCAACTTGGTTTATTGTGATCGTCTAGTCATCGATTCTACTTCTATGCTTCTCAAAGCGAAAGCGTCTGCTGTTCTCTCAATGTAAATGCACCAGTATTCACTACGTCATGTAAAAGCAAGACTGAGAAGGAGGGATTTGAGTTTGGAAGTGGAAATCAAAAGCTTTAAAGTGTGTGCAACTAGCTCCAAGTCAATGTGAAGCTTCGTCAAGTTTAACGATCCTTTAATCTTTGTCAAGCTGATGAATGATCGAGCCTACATCAATTTTGAATGTCCATCTTGTTAAATTTATAATAATGATCAAACAGTTTCGTATCGTTGTACGTTACCGAATTCACTTATTGTTTCAATGGAAAGTAAAACATGGAAGTCGCTATCAGTATAATACAGAAAAATTAACGATGAATACGAATTGATTATTTTTTTTCCAAATTATATTCTGGAATAATGTAATTGTAATATATAATTCACGCGGAATATAGCATAATCAATCACAATAGAATGATACTTTTATTTCTGAGTATAATAATTGGCTTCACGGCTCATCGTAATTAAAATTACTTTGTCTTGGTGCAGCGGCAACTACTGCAGTTCTTTGTGCAGGGACCATTTGGATACCAGTCAATGGAAGTTAAGAATGGACTTTTATATTCTACCGTCATAATATTGATTCATGAAGATTTATCGAAGCATAATATAATGAACAAATATTATCGACACTAAATTACCTTTGTACACGGGTGAATTATCTATCATTGCTCGTTTCCAAAGTGTAGCGCCGTAACTTTTATAGCTTTATTTTTCCTCTTATTTTGAATCTCTTTTTTTTTCTATTTACATCCGAAATTTTGGGGACGATTAAAAAAATAAAAATGTTAGATCAACAATTTTTTTCATTGACCCAAGTAGATCCAGAGTTCAGAATTATTTTTCTAAATTGACGCGTAGCTTGGAGTGACCCACATACCCGGCAAATGCTATGCAAATGCTCTACTCAAAACTTCTCAGAATCACTATTCAAAGCCAGTATTTTTAAATGATGCAAGTCAGGGAAATAAGAAATTTCATCCAGAGAGCACGGAAAATAAATCTCGTGAAAAGTTGCATCAAGAAAACGACTCAAGTGGTATACAAGTGGTATACGGACTCGATACCCGCGCGATTCTCAAGAAAGTCGAGATGCACTTGTTCGAAAAGGTCACGAGTATATAGGATTTACAATGCATCCCCGACGCGAGCAGTCACCGTTTCGTAGCTAGATCTTTGCAGCTATATAGAGAGCCGGTCTGGCGAAAGTCAGGGCTAGAGAAGGGGATTCGTAGCTTTCTCGTAGCGTTTTTACGAGACCCCATACCATATTTCTCCCCTGGCTCGCTGACCCACCTCCTTCACAGTTCTTTCCGTCTAAGATGCTTCAGCGATATATTAAGTTTACGCCCGCGCGGACAGTCTCTGAAGACAGTTTTTCATCCGGAAAATATCTCTTTGCCTCAAGTTTTGTCCTGCTACGGCCATAATTTTGAGCACCATTTGTTTTGAAATAATTAACATTCATTATCGATATTCACAATATGTCATTGAAATAACCAAACAAACAAAAATACTATTCTGTTTATGCATGAAACAGTATTGTAACTCATAAAATATTGATATTTGCCAGTCTTCTTGGATTAATAAATGTTAGAACTGATAAGTCCTATTCTGTTCAAAAGTTGAAGCGGCAAATAGGATCGAAATGGCAGTTCAGTAAGAGACAAATTAATCCTTCCTCATATATATATATATATATATATATATATATATATATATATATATATATATAATATATAATATTAAATTATAAACTCATCGATATTCATTAATCTCATTTTTCTGAACATCAGTGGTGTGTGTTGAGGTCAAGCATCATCTGAGGCTAGGATTTTCCCCAACCATTAACTTATGTTGCGCCAATTCTCTCGACAAGTGGGAGTAACATTACTTATACAGCCCGAGCCGACTATTCGTAAGAAAAAAGGGATGAAATTCTTGACAATACAGAGAAATATGCACCAGAGCAAGAGTAGTATTTAAGGTATCTGATCCCAATTTTGCACTGTACCCAATGTGACATTTTTTTCATACTTAGTATTTCCAGTCCTCCCTATTATTATAATGGTGTTTGATAGGTGTGTGAGCTAGCCTTTGAAATTCCAATTCAGTCATGGTCAAATTCGCGAAAAACTCTTAGTGGTATCACATTGGGTAAAATTCGGTTGACCTCCCCATCGAGTCAGACCATGCCCACACACTGACAGCCGGATAACTCAACGGATAACTACATAAGCCGCTCCTTCACGTTGGTCGCAGCTGGAAAAAAGGCGAGTTTCGCAGCAGACAGCTCTTTCATCTGCAGCTTCTCTGCCGTGGCTGCTGTGCTTATCTGGCCCTTGTCATTTTCCACTAATAAGCCGCTCACGAGCGCTTCCCCTCTCCACGCAGCTTGAAAAGCCCCTACGCCCTTTAAATCTCCCGCGAGGAATCTGGCCGATCGTCTCTGATACGCCTCTGCCTGTAATGAGCTTGAGCGAATGCTTGTTCACATTTTCTTCTGCTTCTTTTCTTTCCTCTCAGCGCTGTTTCATGCTTCAAACAGATTGGGGCTGTATCGAACTTCGAATCGTCAGTTGAGCTATATCAGAAAATGATGCAACACGCTTTTTGTGCATTTCTGACGCGCGAAAAACGCAAAGCACGATTGGTCGGAAATCCAAGCGAAGCGTAGATTTCAATCTGTCAGTCGAGTCGAAAACACCTTCAATGTTGCTGGTCATATCGACTATGGATCTATGTGATCAACAGAGTGAAATTTCAAGTGACGTGATATTTTCTGAATCGGGCAACCACAGTATGTGGATGTTCCCCAATCTTTCGAAAAATCCAATAGATGTTGAAATACAAATAGGGTTATCGATGTCGCGAGCTTTTCAAATTTCAATATCGACGTGCAGCTATCGCACACATGCTACTGTTTCGTGATCATGTGCTTTTCTAAAATCCGCAGACTAACTTTGCGGACAATACATCATTCAATATTTAATATCTGGCTGTCCTGAAAACTCGTGGATAGCACGCTGATGAAACTCGAAAGCACGGCAAACTAAAGCGCGTCCTTGGACGGGAATTGCGGAGAGGGTGCGTGAAGCTGCGCGAACGAGCCGTTCGACCTGTCGTGGACGAGGCGACGAGCTGCACCGAGAGCCGGGAGGAGCGCGTTGATAAGCAGAGTAAGGGTGTCTATGTCCAGGGGGGAGGGAGGGGTTGTAGCGCGCTCGAGCGATGTGGGCTCGATCGGAGAATTTTCGGCTCGAAGTAAAACGACGGCGGCGGCCGCGGCGGTGGCAGTACATTCTCGCGCCTCGGCTCATCAATCATCCGAGTTTAGAGTCGGATATGTAATTTCCGGGGCGTGGATGCTCGTTCGATGCGCGGCGCGCGCGCTGCATCGGGAAAGTGCAGCCGGCGATTGGTTCTCGCGCGCGCGGACCCCCCCGTGATTTACGAGCCGGTGTATTCGTTAATATGGCCGATCGCTGAAAAGCGAGCCGAACTTGCGCCCCCGCGTGCACATATACATATATCAGCGGCCTGTCGACTTGCCAGCCCCTTCCCTCCGCCGCCGTCCCACCAGACCAGCCAGGCCAACCCTCTGCTGCTATTGAGTCCACGTGCCCGCGCGTTTATGACCTCTGGGAGTCTCGGGGCTTAAATGAACTTCTGCCTCGGTCGGTCCACCCCCTCCCCTCCCTCCCTCTGCCCCATTCATAAGTTATTCTAATTGTTCAGGGCGATCGCGTTAGCCTGTGTTGGCCGCGAGTTTAAATTAATATGGACCAGCCGCGCGCAGTCTCCAATTGATACCGCACCGTTTCGCAATTAATCTGCATTTCACAGGTTGGCACTGCGACTGACTTCGAACGTTGAGTTATCGCACTTCGAAATATGCCCACCTCGAAATTGTCGTTCGCTCGAATCATCGGGAACCCGCGGAGGAATCACGAGGATCCCAATGGTGAACCGAGAAGCCAATATGGTATAGATCTATAAAAAAATAAATTCGTGATTATTCATCCATCGTGTTTATGTGAAGATTCGATTTTTCAAAAGAAAAAGATCATGGAAAAATTGTAGCTCTTGGCCATTGGCCACCGTTTTTCAATGATTAAACCATGATTGTGCCAAGCTTTCCGCGAAAGAAGAAAAAGCCGCACAATTCACCAAGGAAATAATTTCTACGCAGGAATTATTTCTTCCCAGCCACTATCCTATACGCATTTCTTGCTAATGGGTTATTTCAGCCCAAACGGAATGAAGAAGTATCGAGGACGTGCGTCCGACGACAACCGACCTTATTCACTAGCTCGCACGCTCGATGGGCCAAAACACAAGGCTGTCTCGATCGGGGAACGTCTTGTCCAAATTCCCGGCAGCGGTCCGGCCAGTGGGAGAAATTTATTGTGGGTAAGCCTTTCGCGTACCTATGTACGTTCGTTCGGTGGCGAACGCTCAGGGAAGAGAGAGAGGGAGGAAGAGCTCGTAAATTGGGTCTGACGTGTGCGGCCAAGTGTTAATGAGTAAACGCGAAAGGTGGAACGAAATCACGAGGCGTTTCGCGGAGCGAGAACTTTCTCGCCCCCGCCTCCTGCTCCGCGCCTCCCCTCTCTCGGCGCTTAAGCTGCTCGATTCGCCTCGTTACGACGGGAAATGATTATTCACCCGCTCTTCGCGCGCGCGTCGAGAAAGGCCGAGCCTTCGGATTTTCTTCAAATGGATCGCCGGCAGAATAGTGGCGTTTCTCTCCTGGCGGATTATGCCCACCGTCCAATCACCCTCGAGTGTGCGCATCATTTTCGAATCATCCACGACCGTGTGGCAACTCTGTCGTTTCGACCAATTCCACGTCCGACAGAGGCATCATGACAATCGTTTGTTATTCTATTCTCGCCCGGCAATACCAAGATAAATTGAAGGAGGAGCAAACGCAGGTACAAGAGATTGTGGTTTCGCGATCGATCCATCGGAAACACACTTTGCCCCTCGATCAAATGACGAGCCGAGGGTATCGCTAACGACTCGAACGCGCTCGCGCCACTCTGCCGTTAATGGATCTCTTGCGTTTAATCGGCTCTCTCCACCGAGTCGCGCACTTGCGCCCGGCAAAAATAGAACGTCGCCAGAGTCACGTGAGCGGATGCGAAAGAAAGACGGGAAAAATGAACGGAGGCGCGGGAGGTAGCTCTCGCATGAATAATGTAAGGGCAGCGGCTCAGCTTGCTAATAATCAATACGGCACGTACACGTGTACATGATGCGTTTTCCCTCTGCACATCGATGAATATGTATGACGGACAGGATCCTCAACTCACACGGATACACACACACACACACACAGAGCCAGCGAGCAGGCGTTGGAAATGAATTAGCATATCGCGATAGAAATGCTTTTGTTTTTTGCCGCACCGATTGAGAAGAGGACACGAACGACGCACGGCTGCAAATTCAGATTTGTCCCGTGAAACACTGGGTTTACCGAGTGAACAGAGCGGAATACAAAGCCAAGCGGTTCCCGCGAAGCTTCCCAGCCAACAAATAAGTAATCGCATCGTTGGTTAAAAAATCACCGTTTTCCCCGGCGCTTAGCTCCCGGCTGTTAACTTTTACGTGACGGCAAATAAAAGGGAAAAAGAAGCGCGATTTTTACAGCGATGTCTAACCGCCCCGGAGAGCCAACTCATCTCTTTCGAGCATCAAGTTTTTCGCAAATCCGTCGTACGTGTCGTCGTTATTGGGTGCCCGTCGTAACTGCGGGCGTGAAAGTGTTACGGTGTGATATTTTGTCGGGTTGGTCGTGACGTCAGGGATGTCGCAAGACCAATTAAAATTATGCACCACTGTAATGAAACGTGTTGAATTTTCCGCCTTAAACTTACACTCTAAATCTAAAATAGTAAATAGCTACTATTCAATAGTAAAAATTGCACAAACGCTCGAAATAGTAGATATTTGCACTAAAAAAATAGTAAAATGTTAATAATATTTTAGTAATTTAGTGTAAGTTTACTACTTTTTGTTAAAATTCCACTAATTTTTAGTGACATTTTTCTTTTTTCTAGTGAATATCTACTATTTTGAGCAGTTGTGCAGTTTGTACTATTAAAAAGTAGTTTTTCACTATTTTATATTTAGAGAGTATCCGACATATTTCGTGGAGCGATTTTGGAAAATATTCGTGGTGAGTCGGATATTCTTACATGCAACTTCCTGGGAAATCATAGGGAAAAAATACTAGATAACTCATATGAATTATCGAGGAACTTACAAATCGTGTCGTGCACCGGATTTTATTCCGATGTCCGCGTACCAATCGATATCGTCAAATCCACTCGGACAGCAGCGCGCGATAAATCTCGTATAGCAAAGGTCGAAAATCAAAATACGTCTTGTATTGTCTCGGTCGGCAAAATTCAAAAGATATACGCATTTCGCGCAACAGCCGGGCGGCGTGAATGTGAGAGCAGAGAAATCGTATCGGACGGGGGTCTGGCCGCGTCCCCGCGCGGCCCCCGTTATTCTCGGGGGCGATACCGCAGTTGGAGCAGAAAGAAGTGGGCTCGGAATTCAGCTCGATGGGCTGGATCGACCGGGGCGCGAGCGAGCCAGGCTGGCCAGAAGCCGACAATATCTAGCTGCTCCGGAGGTTTATTGCCGCGAGCGCGAGAGCTTGGCCCGCGCGTGTATGCACCTACACACACACACACACACAATACAGCGAGTCAAGCCCCAGAGCCAGCTGCGTATCTCGATGCCGGTCTATTTGCCGCACGTAACGCACGGGAGGGGTGTACACGTTTTATCGGGCGTCGCGCAACAGTAAAATATCCCCGGCCGTGCGCGGCTTCTTTCGCCGCGTGTTTTTCTCTGTATATAAAGCTCGCTGCCGCGTGTTTATGAGAGACGCCCGGCATGCAGCCCCGTGCCCCCGCGAGCATCGGTCTTCGGACTGCGCCAGCCGCTGCGATACGTCGGGAACCGGACCGCTGTGGAAACTACCCGCGACGAACCCACTGATCATTTTGCCGCGTGTATAATATACTCTCCAGCACTTCGAAATCATTTTGAAACGCGACTTTTGAACGAGGCGGACTTTTATTGGCGAATTTCCGCTGGAACGAGCGCGCTGTATAGACACACGAGACGCGTCCCGCGCGACGAACGCGTTACCCGACCGATCGAACCCGCTTATGGTCGAATGGATTCGGGGAGATACTCGCGCCGAGTCGGGCCGCGCGTGAAATATCGACGGGGATAAATGTAATATCGCCGTTCGCGAATAATACTCTTGGTTTCGAGAAGCTCGAGCCCACCTGGCGCGGAGACGAGATCGTTTTCTTTTTTTTCTCCTCGCGAACTCAACCATTTTTCAGGGCATCAAAACTCGTTAGTGTGTTGGGCGTCGCGCGCGCGGAAATAAATCGTGGCCTATTCGCGGCAATTCCCAGGACCGCGGTGTGCAACAAAGCAGCGGGACACAATTGTTACAGATGACTCTCTCTCTCTCCCTCTCCTCCAGCTCATCATCAATTTTGTCCATCATACTCGGAGGAAGGGGGGAACGGACACGCGCGCGCGCGGACGAAAAAGGAAGCCGGCAAAGGAAAAACCGATGGAAGTACTTGAGCGAGCCTGGCGCGATGATACAAAGTAGAAGCTTAACCGCGTTCGTGTGTCTCGCACGAGCGAGGGAGGCAAGAGCTTCTCGCCAGCAGCCTCGTACCAGCCCAACTTCATTATTTATAGTCGACCTTACGAGCGCGAAATTGTACCGTCCCTCACTGGATAGACGGGGGAGAGGTCTACCCCTGCCTCACCCCTACCCGTCCGCCTTCTCTTGCCTTGCTGCCGCGCTATCGCCTCTTCATCCTTCCATTCACTCGCTCTCGCTCCCTTGTAAATTTCGTTATAAAATGTTTTTATGCTTTCTAGTCAAAGTGGACACGCGCCTTTCAAAATCCATGTCAGCCGCGATAAATTTCATTTCTGACGAATAGAATTATATACCTGCCAGATAACCTGGTCTTTGAAACGTATTCAACATGTCGTTATACTTGATGCGCGAGAAAAACCTCGTTTTATAGTGCGATTATCTTGCCTTCATTTATCCAAATCCATATTAGACATCATTTGGAACAACTTGTTCTCTTGAAACTTTGATTCAAACTCAATGTTTGTCCTCGGCTAACCGATTTACAGAAAAATCAATAAATAATCCACGTAATGCAACAACTTAATAATTATCAACAAATACCATTGCTATGCGTACAACGAATATGCTGCAGTCTAGAATAGAAGAATATATTATTTTGGTTCAAAAAATACAGAAGAAGACGAAAATCTACGAGAGTTGTTTTCTTGGTGTCAGTCAAATTCACCAGCAAATGTCCTAAAGTCGATTTTTCCTAATTTAAAAAGTTTCGTAACTACAAGAGTACACGATTCATTGTTTTACTTATTATATTTGAATAAACTTGGATTTATTCTGATTTCCTCTTCGAGAAAACTTTGAGAAAAAAAATATATTCTCATAATTAGTTTAAAACGATTAACTGGCCAGTATCCACATTATCAACCTTACATCATTTTTTTTCTTCCCAGGGCTATTGCCACTGAGGCCTGTAAATGATTCCCTTGCAATTTGATGGTCAAGAGATACAATGCTGTTGTATTATAAATTCCTTTGGGAATTCCCAACTTCAAAAAGCTGAAAAATGTTGGTCTACGGATGGCTGTTTAAATACGTAGTTTTGCGGATGGTGCAGAAAATGTAAAAAACCATACGAGAATTTAATCGAATTCAAGCCGACTCCCGAATGAAAGCGACACTCAAGTTAATATAGCTGCACATAGCGATTGTGGGAGCGATTATATCAGTAACAAACAAGGCGCGCGCGCGGCATTAATTAGTATGTATAACTGGATTGGCCACACCGAGACGTATATCGTTCCGCCAGCCAGACATTCCCATCCGTACGAATGTCTTGCGGCCAAGGATCGCGCGTGGTACTGCACATTTACACTGGGGCACGGCGGCGCACTGTAAACTTTGACTGCGTGCACACTGCTGCACATAGCCGGGGATATAAGCCGGAGCCCCGTGAACGAGAAACAGGCAGAGGCTCAGCGGGTACCCGGCCTCATCTGGATAACCGTTTCGAGATTGCTCGGCTAATTAGCCGTCTTACAGCCACTCGACCCACTGCGTTACGCGCTGCACCGAGCGTATCTGGGCGCTTTTGTCCGTACGATGCCCGGCCCTCGCGAGTCGATACGCTTTCCCATTCTTATCAAATCGTTCGGACGGCTTGGCTCTGTATTTTCTTTATTGCTTTCTGAACGAGGGAGCCTCGTGGCCAGGTGAAAATCAAACTGTAGAATCGGACTACAGGACCTTTATTTTCCCAATATATACGGTTCCAATAATGTTAAATTCCAGGAAAAATGTTCGTATATGCATTGATTTTTTTCAGTGAGAACCAACGATAGCATATCATAGCACTCGTTGTTGACTTTATACTAGTCTCCCTGTTCATCATTCTAGCAGTCATTGCTAAGGTAGAGAGAAATCAGAATAAGGTCCACTTTCGATATTTCTAACGTCAAATGTCTCAAATTCTACAAGCTATTTGATATTCGGAAGATACTGCTGTTCACAACTTATGTCGATATTCCTATCAACCTATGAAAGAGACATTCCAACCAGTAGTTGATGAATTTTAGATGAGTTGATTGAGCTGATTTAAATACCATTCCAAGCGAGAAGGTTAGTGATGAATGAATGAGAGATCAATCTATTATTCAAAATTGGAGAGAAACTACGTCAGCTCGATCATCTTAAATTTAGCAACTATGGGTACTGTATCTGAGGTGCTACGTATCCATACAAATGTGAGTCGAGTTGCAGTAGTGAAGTAGCTATAATATTGACACAGCTATTTCAGTAGTCGAAAAGCTCTGAAAAAATGTTAACGTGATTGGTTACCGTTAAACTGTGAGCTCATATGCCATCGAAAAATGTTCAAACATTCATGGATTTCATTATGACACTCGGGGGATGCTCGGTATACCGGGAACGAAAATAAAATCCACTTGCGAATTCCACAATACTTTCAGCTAACAACGAGAATATATCGAAAAATAATGAGGTCGAGAAAGAAGAGTGACACATTGAAATAGGCGTCAAAGTGTCTTGGGAGGAGCGAAAAGACTAACAAATGATTGGAGATATATTTGATCGTGCCGACACTGATCCCCCGTATGCAGAAGCTGTCCCGTATTCAAATTCAAGGCAATTATGATGAGCGGGGCTCGATAGATATATATACTGTGCGTATAGGCTCGGTGGGGTGATGTATTCGTGGCACGGGTCGCGATTAGCGGCGAGCGCGACTGATAAGTGGCCGATAGACCGGTGCTCGCACGCGTGGAATACGCATGACCGGGCGAGCCGAGCGCCGGGCGCTACACTAATTCGACTGGCTGGATTTTTCCACCGCGCAGATTGGGCTGGCTCGCGGCAAATTGAATTGTCCCCGATTGCCCGCTCGCAATCCATACGGGTTGATTTTGAAAATGTGTCACCGCGTGGCACACTGAATGCGGATGAAATTCCGAGCGGGCGAGTATTGCGACGCGCGAGGGCTGCCGAGCGCAAATACAGCCACAGAGAGCGCGACTTTATTTCAAATTCCTCAAGTTATTGCTGGCTTAATTATACCCCCGATGGGCGAGAGGAGGGGGGGGAGGAGGAAAAATAACGGGGAAAGGGAGAGAGAAAGAGGGAGACGGATGGCGAGCGGGAATAAAGGGAAAAGTGCAAGGAAGCCCCGCGATGTTCGAAGCTGGAGCCTGGATTAATTAGGAAGTCGAATTAACCAAAGTACTTTCGCAGGCTGGAAGAAGGATGGACAGAGCGGGAAATAGGTTGGAGGGATCCGAGGACTCTCAAAGACACGGCTGCGCGCGAAATCCCGAGATTTAAGTTTTTAATGGCTCGTCGCCTTATCGCGAGCGCTCGCACGCCATTGCTGCAATTGGACAGGCGAGTCGTCGGCTAGGATCTTCTAGCGGCGGTGCCGCGGCCCGTCTATCTCCCTCTCGCTCTTACCCGCTCTGTTTTTGAGAGTCGCGACGAAAATAGCGCCGCTCAAGAGGATCCGGTGACACTATCCACAATGGCCAGAGAAACGAGTGGGACAGAGATAGCCACAAAAGAGCTAAGCCAGTCGGCTGATAAACTTTCGAACGAGTTGCGCCACTTTATCGTTTGGTCTCATTACCTACACAATGGCCGAGAGATTACCCCCCACCTACCCCATCAACCCTCCCCCTCCCCATCTCTCAGCTGTGGATATAGGACCGAGGGGGGGGAGGGGCGTCTTTACACCCCGTCGCTTTCGCTGCTCCCGAACAACAAACCCATTCAAATTCAATCGTACGTGTGTATATGTGGATGCGCGGCTCGCGAGAGCGTATGTCGGTGGACGGCGAACTAAAACGCGGACGAGTTAAGTTATGCAGATGAATGCTTTGTTCGCGCGGTCCGATATCACAGGCATCGCGTTCGCCGTTTACTTAACTCACAAATCAAATTACCATTGAATTCCGTGTCGATCGCAATGAATCTCCGGGGAAAAACGTCAGGGATACCCGGTGATTTATATCATGACGTATGTACAAGCAAACTAAAGAATGAGAGGAACGTGAGAGTAACGATGGCAAAAGGCCCTCGGAAAATGGACTATAAATCTCGAGAATGAGAGTAGGAACAGCGGCAGCATTCGGGGATACGAATGCACTTTCTTCCCCTACAATTTCCTTTCAGCTCCCGGCATAATAAAAAAAAAAATATGCGTGTATATTCTCCTTCCCCCACCCCGCCCTCCCGCGCAGGAATAAAACATTCCCTCACACGTCGTGGAATCACCTTTTTTTCTGTTCGTGACAATGTTCGTAAATATTCACGTGATTTTTCTCCTCTTTTGTTCCAGGGACGAGCGCACCATTGCACCAGGACACACGGATTGGCGAGAACGAGGTACGCCCGCATTTTTTCTCCACACCCTGCCGCGCCGAATTTTTCCCGATCTCGGGCGAATCCATACGTATGCGTGCGTTAGCGAAATTTCGCGATATTTCGATATGTATAGTCGCAGCTACGAACAGCATCTGAATAGTGTCCGGCTGAGTTACTGCGTCCGCGAAATTGTGCATCCAAAAAAACTGAGCCATATAACGATGTTAGTTACATATCGACTAGCTCTATCAGTTTTCGTGATCAGTGTCTCGGACGGATGAGTATATCGGGCACTGCGCAATTTGAATTTTGCATGTTGAACAACAATGGTCTAGCAATTAAATTTCACGGATAAAATATTTAAAAAATTTGTGCATGAAATCCAGAAGTTTCGGTAGTAAAGATTACCGCGCAAGGGTATAATATTCAAAAAGTTTTGGGATATATTTTCATCATATTCAAGCCTTATCGACTTCCAAACTTTCATTATCCTCAAAACTCGCCAACAACAAGCTTCGAAACTATTTGGTTTATGTATTCTTCCTGAGTTAATTAGCATTATCTTTGCTCGACCGGCAATACTAATTTTAAACCTGCCGAACATCCGTCGGACCCATTCTGAAACTATACGCGAGTGTGAATACGGAGATCTGGATCCAGGAAGATGAAAAATATTCAATTCAGCGTGCCTCCGGATTCAAATGTTGATTCTAAAGAGTTCGGTCCCAAAGATTAAACATATTATTGCATATTTTCTCAAAATCCCATCAAAATCGTTTGACTATTTGTGAGAAACTCAGAGGAACTCCTCGATAGCATGTGGTTTTACGTGAAATAGTCCCGACATCCGTCGTCTAATTCGGAAGAAAATCGCTCTTCCTAAATCACTATTCAGTACCGGCAATTCCTCTCTTGTGATTCCGGGCAAAATCAAAGTAAGAAAAACGTTTCACGCCTCTAAATCTCGGTCGGCCAGTCAAACGTCTGTTTGCACGCAGTCGTAATGGGGCTACCGGCCGTCGTCCGGCTGTCCGAGCCCGGTGGTATACGTCGCATTAGAAGAATCGATTATCGAGCTCCCGCTGGCAGGGCCCGGGTTTGGCCTGAAATCGTGCGAGAGCCAGGCCAATCAGAGGATTGGATCGAGAGTCAAAGACTGCAGGAGAGCTTAGGTCTCGCGGGCCAACGCCGACATCGCGATTGCCGAAGCAATGCCGTCACTGTGTGGGCTGAGTAACACCCACTCAGGCAGCCTGGACAAACACAGTACAGAGCAAACAAACGTTTTCGTACCAACTTGGCTAAATCCCATCAGCCCCGGCGTTTCTCCCGTTTGAATTCGAGAGGCAAAGATTTGGGACGCAACGATGCTGAGATTTATTTATGATTCAATTCACTACAGGCAAGGACGCGACTAACATAAATTCGAATACCCGTGGTATTGAAACTGTAACATGATTTATTATTTGTCTTGTTCGGCGTTCAAATCAATTAGGTGAAATATTTGAGCTCAGGAGTATGGTTTCGAATGTATTAATCAATAATTGGCCTCGTCAAGCAGGTTTCAAACATATCGCCCTCATGATTATCTGCGTATACTCATTTATATACTCAGTCTGAGACACGTGGTATTTCCACCCGAATTCAAAATCAGTGAAATTAAACAATTGAAATCACTGTTTGCGGAATAAAGTCTCAAGAAAAAATCTTGAAAGCGAGATTGAACAAACCAAACTCACGGGAAAAGGGACTTTTGAAATGATGCGAACACACAGGAGAGAATCCAGGAAGGGCAATGAAGGGATCATAGGAAGAGTAGATAGGTTGGATGAGAAATAGAGAATGCACGAGCGAGGGAAGACGGATCTCGGCAGTGTGCCGGTTTGATGATCAATTTTTAAGGAGACAGTGCGGGAAAGAGAAGAGGGCGCAGCGCGAGATAGGATGCAGAGGAGAACTTTCCGATGAAAAAACTTTTCAGCGAAGGATAGGTTGAAAAAGGAGAAGAGTCGGCGCGGTAGACGGGCGGCTCCTGCCTCTCTTTCTCTCGCCATCTGACAGGCGAATAGACAACGATAGTAATTATCGTGTGGCTTTTTTTCTCCTCCCGCAGACTCTCTCCTCGCCTTCTTCTTTCCGCTCCACGTCCCTCTTCTCTCTACGAATTCGAGTAGCTCTAGGCTCGGACGACGCCACCGGAATGGCAAAAAGGATTCGCAACGGATATCAGATTACCAACGTGCCAGAACCGAACATTCCTACTACGCTGTCTCTCAAACTTCTTCAGCGCTACCTTCGTCTTTCTCGCGTACTCAACGTCGCGAATATATTTGAATATATTAATCGGCTCGGGTGACAGTTCATTTTTCGATTCCAGTGTATTTGCCCTTTGTTTATTCATGGCCAGACACATTTTACCGCGTCGCACTGAATGGGTTACAGAAATGAGTCGATGTGAGGCCTCGAGAGGGAAATAGTGACATATTCCTCTGACGGAAATAATTTGAGCATTGATGTTTTTTTTTTCAATTTGGTTCGATTTCAAAATTACAGAGTCCAAGGAGCTACTGATTATAATGACGTAGAGCGAGCACACATCCGAACTAGATACCGATTCCTTTCTGATTCCTTTCTGAAGATTTCTCTGCTTCAATAATGTTGCAATGTTGATTCGGCATACAGGAACCGTAGTCGGGGCTTCCTCAAGTTCTCGGTAAGTTCGCCGACCAAAACAATACAGCGATTAAGCAATGCAATGTCTGTAGTTCAGAGATATTTAAATCAAGTTGAGAGCAGTGACGTGGATAACACAATTTTCCAATAGTACACTGGAAATAAAGGATCCTTTGAAACAGCTTGATGTCGTTATGAGTTCTCAAGGAGGGGGGGGCGGTTCAAACAAGAGAAAATCAATATGCGGTCCCGGTCGCGTCACCATAAACAGAAATACATTGATGAGAAATCAAACAATTGAATTTATCAAAACGGAAACCCGGATATAAGGTAACTGTACCCAATTTGGCACAATCATCAGATTTCGTATTTCCGGTGCTCTCTGAGCATCAGTCGCTCTTGGGTTATGTTGGGGGAATTAAAAGAAAATTTTCGGTATCTTCCCCGCCCATTTAGCCCTTAAAACCACTCTCCTACAACACTTTGAAGTTTCACTTACTGATTTTTTCACCATTTTCTTATTTCACTTTTCACACTCAACCTCAAAAATCAGGTGTCAATAATTTTTATCTCTCAAAGTGTCATTACTCTTTTTTGTGTAAAAACATCTCAGCTTTCGATTGGTCTCATCAGTTTTCCTAAAATTATTTTTTATCCTACTCAAATTGCTGTTTTTCGCATCAAAAAAAAGTGTACCCAATGTGCCCCTCTACGCGTTTTTAAATGGGAAGATTGAGTGAAATCATTGAATATTTGTATAGACATATTACGATGATTTAGACGCGTATTTTTGAGTTGTATGTTAAAAATTTTGTATAAATATCACTGGGAACATAATTGAGAGTTTATTTCAATGCCAATTGGATCGTCCCTGTAGGCCTATATAGGTTGTAGCTAATGATTAAAAAATTGTGCCAAATTGAGTACACGTTTTGTGCATTTAGCCTTTTTGCGTTTTTTTTTTTAAATTGCAATTTTCGATAGGTTAAAGTAGTCGAATGATGATTATGAAGATGGTTTCTAATAGGTATTGAGCTAAGCTTTGAGATGCCGTTCACAGAATTTTAAAATTCGAAGTCTATCATAGTCAAATTCGCGAAAAACCCTTAGGGGGGGGGGGCACATTGGGTACAGTTACCTTATATTTTCCTCCCGTTTCTCCGAAGTCAGAGCCGCATCACGGCGAGAAGTTAGACATCGATATACCTATTCAAAATGTCTCGTGTCGGCCCCCCTCCTGCTCGACTCTCGGTCCGAGAGATTACGAGCGCTCGAGGGATTGACAGATGAGATCGCGGCACTGGCCAGATTCACATCGGGGATTTTTGTGCGGAGGGGAGCAGGAGAGAGGCCGTAACGTTAACGAGCTCCGGGGGAAAGCCGGCGATATACGCGCGAGCGGCCCGTCTCGTAGCAGGGCAGGCGCGCGCCCGCGCCAGCCGATGGCAAAATCAATAAGAGCGCGGAAGAGCGCATCAGGATCCGGCCGCTGTCTCGACTCCTCGACGTGACGTTGCTACGCGTGCTCGAGCCGACTCGCGCGCGACGCGCCTAATGATATGCGTGCGCCCGTACACGTACCACCAACGTGCCCCAGCCAAAATATTTGCCAACCCTGTTTGCCCCGGCTGCGAAAGCAGCCCCTTCACGCTCCGCCGATACATCGTGAAAATTGGCAGATTCGGGACGTAGCGCGGAGTAGTTGCACGGCTGGCTATATGGGTTCGCAACAATCGCGGACTCGTTATTCGAGTAAGTGGATCTCGCGAGACGAGTGCTGCAATCGCACGAGGGAACGCGCGCAATGCCAACAATGTCAACTGGACAAAGCTATTTATCGTGTTTTATCGAAGATATAATGTGATCGAAGATTCATCAACGTCTGCGAAAAATGTGTGTGAAAATGTTGACAATAAAGGATAATTTTCACGGATTTTTATCTACTGTTACAACGCGGTCGCAATTTTATTGTGTGGATGAAGTAAGCTCGGTTCGATCTCAAATAAAGATACACGAGGCATTCACGACGGAATGTACTTTGGCTGCATCCTATCAGATTGAACAAATCCGGTTAACGTTTGAGTGTTATTAACCGGAAGAGGATTAATCCGAGCATCTTGAGTGAAAATGAGCTGCTTACTGCTTCGAGTAGTACAAAACACATTATCAGCTTACAGAATAGCCTTTAGTAGGATACATACCGTGAAAGACACACAGCTCAGACGTGTATAAGAACATTGGAACTAGTAGTTTCGAAATTCCAAACAACTAGTTACCGTTAAAACTATTTTCACTATTATTTTCCCTACCAGTTTCATAGATTATCGATGATATCTATTATCCTTGTTTCAAGAGGTTAATTAGTCATAAGATTTCATCGACTAGCTTTTTTTATAGCCTGAAATGTATTCTGAATATTTTAATTTTAAGAATGAATATAATATTTCTATGGTTATAAATTTTCAAAATTATTTTTCAAAATTATGCAATCTTCGTTCGAGCATGTTATGCATTGTACATTGATGTTAGGTTGAACTTTATACTTTATTATATTAACCTACTATATTATACTATATTATATTAACTTTATACTATATTATATTATATTAAGTTATTTATATTACCCATCATTTTCGAAATTGTGTCACGTGTATCGATTGATTTTATGTTCAGTGTTACTATGACGATGAACAGTTCGCTGCCAAGTTCTTGAAGTTATGTTCAAAAATAGAGATAAAGATATTAGTGAAAAATGAGTAAGCAATTGACGAATTATTATATATTGGTAGCAGTGTTTAATATTTGTTTCAATCAATTTCCACATGAAGTCATGACACTCACAGATCCCCCTCTCCACACGCACACACACCCACACACACGAACATTCGGAGCCTTAATGGAGTTAAATTACATTTGTTTGAAACGTCTGTATTCTCGGTAGAATGGTTGATTGCATATCGGGCCCGCCCTGGACTACTCAACAAGGAAGGCGGACGAATTAGTTTGCGGCAAGCGCTAGTAGATATATAACGGTGCGCAAATGGTTCCAGCCACCTGAGGGCCACGCAAAAAACCGGCTAACCTCTTTGCTGGCATAAACGTGATTGGTCGATGAGCGAGGCGTAGTCGCGGGTACGATATTCCATCAGTTCTCTCTGTTCCGTCCATTCGATTTTTGCCCGTCCAAAGTGATCCGGTTACGAATTGTCTTACATTTCGTTTGGGGTTACTACGCGGAAGCATTGGAAATCATTCTCTGCTGGATTTTCCGCGCGCGAAACAATTTGCCGCGGAATTTCGCGTGCCCGACCGGCATTGAGAACTCGCTGACTGCGCTATTAGCAATACTTTTGTTTGTGATATCATCGTGTAGTTGCACCTGCGACTTTTAGAGCTGCCATGGATGAATTATGAGAATAAATCCGGACGCTCGAGTTTTATACTGGTCACTTGCACCATTGTTATTGCTTAATTCATCGATGAAGCACCTGTATCGATTGAAAGTCAAATGCTCGAATTATCCGGTAAGCGAAAATCAATTGAATCAGACGTACATCGCCATTCATCACTGTGTTAGGCATAGGGAGTTGATTATATCTGACAAAGGGATTAACCGAGATTGCTAACATTGAATTCGATTAACATTATTTTTGTTGGTTCAAGGTCCCTCATATGGTCTAATTAGCTGAATAGTCGAAATTCCATATATTAATCAATGAATTCCATATTCAAGGCGATCTATTGATTTTACGATAACCTAACCGCAAGAATAGTTATCAAAATGTTGTCATGAAATTATTCAGTATTTCAAGTGAATACTTTTCCCATAGAAATAATACATCGATTAATACTGTTACCGAATTACTGTACTAAATCAAACTATACCGTAATAAACGACGCGGTCCTTTTTATTTTCATACTACTGATTTCTAAAAAAAGTTATACCTAGATTTTACTTCTCGCTTTGTCTCTACGCAAAGCGTAAAGACAAATGAATATGCACAAAGACCTACATTTGTGCTATTAGAGAGCATGAAAATTCACACCTGCTTTACATTCTTTAATTAGTTGCTCATATATTGTAGTATAAGCTCCCGTAGCGCTCTTGAGTCTTCCAGATTTGCAGGTAATAAGGAATAGAAAATTTTATGTAGCCATTTCTCAGACCAGAATTCAAAAATGCGTTCAAACTGCTGCATTGATTAAATTGATCCTAGGAAAAACTAAGACAGTTGATTGCAAGTGGTAGTCCAGCAACACACAGTCAGGAACGTAACTATAATAAATAAAGATCTCAATTTACAAGCCATGAAATGGATCTCTGGGCATAAAGTATAAATAAAACAGTTTCCCCTTTTTTTCTCACAAAAATAATTGATCCGTTCAGTTTTGAATAATAGTCGAAACGGGCAGTGTTTCGAAAATGGTTAATTACAGCAGATGTGTTTAAACTCGTGGAATGGAATCAAATAGTTTTTGTTTACGTATAATGCGATGGATTTTTCAGCAAGGCGTCTCATCAATATTTTTCTATATTTTCAACAAATAACCTCTAACTTTTTCATCCCTTTAGTACAGTTTTTCAATTCGAGAATAGAGCTTGCTTTTACATTAACCTGCAGTTTGAAAGAAAATAATTTTTCCCTAACTTTACAGGAGTAGCGTCGTAAACGAAAGAAAAATATGTTGACGAGATGATTATACGCATGTTCCCTCGTACTAGCTTTAGGACGAACGAAAATCCATATTTTTGCTTAGCAAAAAATACATCTCCGAGAAAATATTCAAAGCCTCAAAGTAATATATGAACACGTGCATTTTGAGAAAATTTCTCGTTACATAGAGCATGGTATGCCGTACACACAAAGCGGGAGAAAATTTATAATGGAAAGATAATAAAACACTCCATAATTCTACTAACAATATTTTTACCAAAACAGGGTACGAATTGTAAGTTCTCTAATTACAGTTTATGAGTTAGAATTATGATTTTAAAATGCGAATCAAAAGTTGTGTGGCCAGAGCCAAGAGCAAGTTATGCAAAGTTCCGACTATTAACTATATCAATTCGACTTTAAAGTAATATAAAAGACATAGAACACGGAAGAAATATTCGATATTCATAAATATCTACTTGGAACGTAGGTGGAAGCGATAGGAAAATCTCGATATTGTAACCAGACGCGTACATGTATAGCACTCGACACAACGAGCGCAACGCATAATTTAGACTTGGCGCCCGTAAACATCAATGGGACGAGCGCCACGGCCGTAACTTCGTCAGGACCTCTGCCCAAACCCGAAATAACTCTGACGATCATCAGTTCTCGAGATTTCAGTGAAATTCAATGATGCGACGCGAATGCGTCAGAATTCATATGCGAACGTTTGGTTCAATTACTGTCTCAGCATCAAAATGGTTGATGGAATTTCTTTATCAATAATGTCACTGCTCATGTGTATAAACTCGTCTTTAATCTATAATTCATGAGCTTAATTAGCTTTGAAAAAGAAATCGACTGTTGCAAGCTGAAGATTCGATAGTCCGTTTCATTTAGTGAATATTGTTTTGTTCAATTCATTCTTCAGAGTAGAACTAGGAACTCTTTCGATAGAAATATATATACGAAAAGATTATAGCAGTCTGAAAAAAATTTTTATGATGCACCGTACAGTCTCCTACGCTGCTTATCCCCAAATGTACAATGGTATTTCAGTGAGTGCAGATTACGACTTGATATCCTAATTCGTTTAGCATAATGGGATTCCAGTCGTAGCTTTAATCTTTCCATTCGGAATTAATTGAACGTCACATCGCATCATAACTTGGTTGAGCGGCAAAGAACTCTCGTTCTCTGGCGATGTCTTTCGCTCCGTAATTTTGGTTGAGGTAAGTTCTTTCTCTTTTCATCTCGCGACCCGAGTTATTTTACGTGTATGGAAGTTTTATACTGGAATAGTAAAAATTGTTATCAAAGACGGACGTGAAGAAACGATCGTCGGGTTTTTATCTGAGCTCTCGCTGCTCGAATGTTCATGACAGACCTTTGTCTATTTAAATGTCTTCGCTGCGCTCTCTTCTGCTCTTTCCCTCTCTTTCTTTCTCATCCCTCTCTCTAGCCCTCTCTCGAGCCCGAGAAATAAACCTATTTTAGGGAAACCCTTAGCATTCGTGTCGCAAGCGGCTGGAAAGACTGATAGTGGAGTAGTAGCAGAGGCAAGCGAAGGACGCGTGAAATAGGAAGAAGGAAAAAAAAAGAGCGCCTGGCAAAGACGGAGGCGGCACGGAGAACGAGGAACGAGCGAAGAAAGTTTCCCTTCCAATTCAAAACTATAAATCTTCTGGATGATAGGTTTTCCGAGCGCACGCGCGCAATGTTTAACCCAAGTCATTATAATACGACGCGAACTTCGCTGCAAAAGGAGGGGGCAGAAAACTATTAGAAAGTTTTGTTAATTTACGGAAAGGTGTCGTGTTCCATCTGCCACCGACGCACCGACCGGCTTGTATTATCGGACCGAGCTAAAACTTCAACGGAAAAAGTCGGCCCCAACTCGGGAGAGCCGCGATTGCCGGGGTTGACTTTATTCTTTGCGAATCGTTCCAATTTAGCGCCATTCATTGATTCTCATTATGCAATCTGGATACAAATGGTTTTTTCTTCGAGACGACCTATTTTTCACTGTGCACACTCATTGAATGACAGATTCCTAGTTCGATATTGGAAGAGTTTGAAATTGTTAATTTCCATACGCTTATCGTAACAAGATATACATATAGAAACTACTGCCAATTGCATTAACAATAATTCTCAAGTATAGTCCAAACTTCTACGATGTTACCTACAGATTCAACGCACTGAAAAACAGTTGTTTTCTAAATGGGGCCTGTTTCGTGCATCAACTGATTCAAGTCGCTTTTCACCGAATTTAATTCCAGTTAAAATAAATATTTCGTAATGAGAATATGAGATCATGTATACATTCTGTAGGATAAACAAAAATTAAAATTTTCAAATGATATAAGTTTAATTCAAGACTAAAGGGCAATGTTTCCGTCTTGGTAGCTGAGTGCAAACTTATTTTGTGCGAGCCAAGGCTTGATCACGGCGACCCAAGCCTCTTTGTTCTACGCTGATATATGACTTATTGTAAATACTGATGGAATCGACTCTTAGAATAGTTGATAGTAAGAATACCGAAGTAGAAAATGCCAGTTGCATAAGCAATATAATAAGATGAATAACAAATTTGAAAGAGAGCCTTCGAATGAGCAGCTTTTATGAACATCTATATACTGTTTTCACGCAACAGAACCCAACACGAGGTTTCGACGGCGGAGATTCATTTCTCGCGTAGATGCCGATGACAATAGAAAGTACCCCGAGCTGTATTTGTTCAATGTGATTCGTTACAATTATACAATCTAAATTTCCTGTCGGCAAATTTTCACCCTCAGTCGGTGGAGAACCGTACTGACATAACAAAATTTCCGGCTGGTTTGCATTGAAAATCAAGATCCCGGAGCCAAGCCGCTAATTCAACGTTAATATTTGTGAGAAACCCACTGTGGTGGCCAACGAAAAGATGCGCGCCCAGGGCCACCCCCGCTTTTCCACCTACTACAACGGGTAAATTCACGAGAATCGTGAGGGAATTGTGCGCGTAACGAGCCCGCCAGGCGTTATTCAGCTCGGATACGGCGGCTGGTGGAATGCGCGACAGTATTGCGCGCCGTCTTCATCAGCGATGGAATTTATCATCGGACAATCAACACGAAGACACATACACCGGGCGACGGGGTGGGTCGGGTAAAAACGAATGGATAAGCGGGAAACGGCGCGGGGCGATCTCGCTGGCCGCCGGCACTGCCCCCGTCTGCCGGGCATAAATAATTCATCGCGGCTCGTCCCGTAAAACACGACCGGGGGGGCTTGGTTTTTCCCCCCGAGCGGCCATAACATTGCGCTCAGCCGCGCGCGCTCGCGTCTCTGTCTGTATCTCTGTCTGTCTCTGTCGGTCGCCCCTCTCTGCGGAATTGGCGGCCCTTAACGCGGCTCGGCTCGCTTACGCGGCCGATTGTTACTGCTGGCGCGGGCGCGCTGGCAATTAGAGGCGCACCTTAACGAGATAACGCTGCTGCTACCGCCGCCGCCGCTGCTGCTACTGCACTGCCGCTGCGCGCAGTCGGGCACGCTCGGAACGCATCGGATTGCCGCTAATTTGCATATAACTTATTCGCCAGCCAAGCGCGCGCACCGCAGTGGGAGAGAGGGGGGAGGGGTAGGGGGGGCCAAGGGGGGCCAGGGAACTTTCGAGCTGTTATTAATTAAACTTTCCCACTGCTCGGAGCGTAAACACACGCGGAGCTTCGGTTACGCCTGCGCGCGCCAAGTTTGACGGGCGTCCCGCGCGCGCCCTCTCCCAACTACAAAAGACAGATTTAACGAGCAGCCCGCGCGTGTTGCGTTATGCGTACCTGGTACACAAAGCCCTCCCCCTCCTCCTCCTCCTACTCCCTCCGTTCCCCGTTGCAGTAGAATTTTTAATGGCGATCCTCGCCCGGCCCTTCCGTCTATCATACTCTCTATCCCTTCTGATATAGCGCCACTTCGCGTTTGCCGATCTTCTTTCTGATCGAAATTGCTCTGAACACTGAAGATCTCTACTATTAACCACAACCGAGTTTCATTATTCAACATTCGTATTGATTAAAGTCGTGCGAGCCATCTAATTTTCCATTAGCGAACGCAAACTTTTAGTATGGATGATTACTCCTACCCTGTACACTGACATTGGATTTCGATGACAACTTCTTCGTGTAGAATGATCTTAAAGTTTTTGTGCATACTTTCAGATCACATCGGAATACACGATATCACATAAAGAATGCAGATATGATGGATAATTTTCAATTCAATTTTAATTAAAATTTCGAATATTCGACATACCTGGTCGTGGGAAATGCCAGGCTGCATAGAATTTTGATCTCAATTAATTTTTCAATCTGCTTTGCAGGAAGTATCGGCTTTGTAGGAAGAATGTAATCCGATGGAATTGGAAGGAAACAGATGGAGCAAATATGTGAACAGACTGAATGTTCCGATGGGGAAAAAGCGTGAGGAAAAAAATTCCGACAAACAGATAGAACTTTGCGAAAAAAAGGAGGAAGAAAACAATGATCGAAAGCAAGAGGTGAAAAAGATCGTATAAATGAACGTATGAGAGCAACTGAATAACGAGCAAATAAACAGCGAGCGAAAGAAGCACAAAAAATATGAACGAATAATGAATCAGTTTAAGATTGGTATATCGATATGCGAGAAACTGGAATAAAAATCCAATGAGTCCGAAATCATATAATATTCTAGTTATATTCGAAGAGTACATTCGATTTCCATTGTAACAGAATGGAAAAGAAGCAGTCTCAACTGAAGTACCAGAAATAAAACGCTAAAACTCTCAGTATTCAGCTGTCATGAATCTTGAGAAAATTTCGTAGGATATCTGAAAAGTTCAAAATATTTTTATCGGAAAAATAAAATCGTCTTTGAACATTTTATGAGTCAAAAGTATAATCACTTTGGAATTTCATTTTTGGTCGCAAAATATTAATAATATAACGTTTCTTTGATCGATTTGAATGTCGATATACGGAAGTAGAGGAAATGTGTAACTATTCAGCTTCATAACTGTTGTTCAACAAAAATTATGAAGAAGTAATTTTTAAGAAATCTCTATAATAACTGTAGAAACTTCTAGAGTTCTTATATTCCCTTTTTGAAAAAGACATTCTTCAAATCCTAAATTTTAGTAGATACTTGTGAATAAGAACCGTGCAAAAGAACAGAATAATGAAATATAATTTCTAAAAGTGTGTGCGGGGACAGCACCTAAATGTGACTAGTTGTCGTAAACAATGAATCGGCAGAGAGAAGAAGGCAGAAGCGCTTGGACGTACCGCGAAGAGGTGGAAAAGGGGTAGAAAACCGTCGGTCGCGAGCACTCCATGCGTGGATAATTCGAATTGCATTCGAGAGCAGTTGGGGAAAACGCTTTGTGGCCGGCGAGCGCGAGGCAAGTGAAAAACGAGGCGGCAGAGAGGCGTCGCTGGAGGAAAAACCCTCCAATTATCGGGGAAAGAGAGAAAGAACATCGCGTGAGTCGCTGCGCGGCAGCTCTTTTATAATGATTCCACGGGAAATTTTATCGAGTGTAAAGGGCTGGCGCACTTCTCGGCTGCCGAACTGCCGCGCACGAGTGTCGCGCGCGCGTCGCTGCCGTCTCTCGTCCGAGTCGAGTGCGCACCGCTCGCGAGCTCAAGCCGAGCGAGCGAGGCAAGCCCAAGATTCTTTCGGCGGAAAAATATTTTTCCCCGCCGCACTTCCGTCATCCCCGCTCGGAATTTTATCTTCGTTTCTCCCGCGGGGGGGAATAATCTCTCGCCGCGAATTTCCGTAGATGCCCGAGAGCTTGAGGAATTCCCATTGAAATATGGGCCAGCTCGGCTTTGTCATTCCGGAAAATTTCGGAGGGTAGAAAAAAATTTTCGCGCCCGTGAATATTCACTGAGAGAACTTTACGTCAATGATTAGGGCGTATCTCTATAAAAATTACCGTTCTTCCGGTAAGCGCATATCCGACTGACATAATCCGACTATTCCGAGATAGCGCAGAAATAGTATCGGTGACACGATAATTTTTAAGGTTTTTACGGTGAAGTTGTTAGTGACTACGTGTCCTACAATCGTTATATCTGATCGACATAGCTGTAAACGATTCAAAACATTCATTCAAAATCATATCTGAGTGGCTTTATCAGCGAATCAAGAGCAATATGGTACTGCATAATATCACCTTATTTATAATTTTTAGTTTTTTTGCAGAATATTATAGTTCCTTTTCCCGCTTTCAATCAGCTTAACCTACAACTCAATTGCAGCAGACACAACCAAGACAGTTCTATAAGGTTACGTGGTCTCTATCAGATCTACCGTAAAACCTTAAAAATTATCGTGTCGTCGATATTTTTTTAGGCGCCACCTGAAAAAAGTCGGATTATATCAACCGGATACGCGCTTACTAATATATAGAACGGAAATTTTTATAGCGATGTACACTAATCATTGACGTAAAGTTCTCTCAGTGAATTCATATACACCTTTTTCCGAATCCTCGCCCGACGCGGTGGGCAGGAGAAAAGCCTCCCCGCCGAGTAGCGTGTGTTCCTCCGCGTTTGAGCTATTCCACCGTGGCGCAAGAGCCCTAAGTAGGTCAAAATTTGTCGAGACGGATGAAAGTCTCTTGGCGCAAAGCGTGAAAGCACCGCGAGGGTAGCGGTGCGCGCGCAAAGGCTCGCTGACCCCTCACCCCGGAGTGTATCTCATAATCCATGCGCCGAGCCGGAAAAAGAGAGCTCGGCTAGACGGCTCTCGGCTAGATATAGCGCGGGGGCTGACGAGCGCGCGATTGCAGGACTCGCTCGCGGGAATAAACACTCTCGGATGGCGAGGCTGGTCCACAGCTAAATAAGCAAAAGCGCCGGGGCACCCGGCCCGTAAAGCTTCGGGCTCCATTACTCGGCGCGCAATAAAAGCCGAACTCTGCACAATGAATGGGCGAATCCGCCGGCGTCGTTGCGCGGACAATGGCGGAAAAACGCACGTCCCAGGCCCATGACGCCGATTCCGTGAATATTACAGCAAAGGAAATGGGCGCGCAAGCACTAATTTCCCATGGCGATCGCTTTGTCGCGCGTAAACGCTCGATTTATATATATGCACGTGTGGACGTGTTCGGGCACCGCGAATGAAGTCGCTCTCGATGCTCCGGCTCGCGTGTGTATACGCGCATAATTATTGCTCCTCATCAGTTTGTCCTTGTAAAGCCGAGCGAACTCGATGCGCGACTATGTCATTATCGATTGTTTGGAAATTCGTCACATGTCCGTGAGTGTTACGCGGCTCTATACGCCCAACCGATGTCAGCACGATGAACATTGGCTCGAGCTGTTTCACCCAAAATCACGTGATGCCGATGATTCCCATCATTTGAAAGGAAAAAGAAAGATTGCTCCGTTTTATTCGCTATCCACGCAGGATTGCAATCATTTCGTTATTGCTACGCAATGCATTATACAATACACACGATGTAACTTAGCATTCCGCATTCAACGCGTATGACACAGCTCCCTCGCGATATTCCAAAATTCCTTTAATGACACAAATTTCCAAAGCATTGTTTTGATTCATGCGAATACATTTTCAAGTGAAGCCGTTGATGCGACGTTGGTCTTTGATCCTTCCGGAATATTAATGTTCGTTTGTGTGAAAGATCAACTGCGAAATATTCAATTTGCTAATATTCAATTACATGAATTATTTAGCTCGATGGCAAGCGAGTGGTACACCTATCAATGTTAATCGGTGACATGGAAGAATACGTTTATCATCCATTGCATATTTCGATCGATGAGATAAATAGGCAAATCATGTGACCCGTATTTGATAGGTGTGCAAATCTGTTCAACATGCTGCGGAATTTAATCGGATTTGAAATGTGCTGAAGCCCATGAATAATTAATTGGTATTGATTTAGTTTCAACTCGAAGCTGCTCGAAGTAAAATTAGTATTTGGAACTTGGAAATACAATCGTCAATTAAAATTGCGAATTATCATTCTCGGCCCGTGTGATTGTCACCCTAACGAAGCGAGTATGAAAATTCATTATTTAGTCACTTTAAATCAGTTCTCAACGGGAAAATATGGTTTTTGAAAAAGATTACAGGCGACCTCATTCTCTGGTTCAAATAAGTCTATACAATGCTTCAACTATACAAGTTAATAATTTGGGTATATTGCCCTTAAAAATTACGGTTCTCCCGTAAACGTGTATTCTAGCGATATGACCCCTGCACCTTTTATAGTAAATGAATCGATTTTTATTGGTAGTAGTCCTTAAATTCTGCACTATAGAAGTATATGCGCATAAGAACGGATTATTTACTCCAGAATTATTAGTCATTTGTTTGTCAATTTGTTTTTTCATGTGAATTTGGAGACAGACTCGTACACGATTGAGAGAATCAATCTAGTAGTTTTGTCTGTAGCTGGATACACAAAGGATCTATTCACTCCAGAATAACAATCAAAAAATCAACAGAGAATGAAAAAAAAACCAGTATATAGTGATCCAGGAGTAAAAATCACCTAGACTCGTACAGATGATACACATAATAATCAAAGAGATGCAATAGAACGAAATGGATTGTTGTCAATCGAATTCGCCACTATAAGCTTGCTCAAATAGATTATTTCGAATTGTATCAAAGGATCAATACCGAACAATTACGATTGATAAACATAAACGCCGAATGAATTTGAATTCATGTCATCAGCGGCTAATAGTGTGCGTCGACTGACTCTGGTAGAGTCACATGGATACATATTTATAGGAGAATCTTAATTTTTATGCGTAAAACTTTCTACCTGTGTATTAACTTGAAATTCTTTCAGCGTACGGAGGAAAATGAAAAAAACATATTCATATGCTTGAATGATTCCTTTCAAACCACATTGTTAGATGTTATTTCTTCAGCCCAGAAGGATTTCTACAGTTTAAAAATGATCAGGCTGAATTATAATGATACCTAATAATCTCCATTTCAAACGGGTTCACCAAATACGAGCCCACACTCTCAAAACTCACCGTCCGAGCCGAGAACACAATATCATGATCGTGTAATTCGACGTAATAAACTTGTGCACTTAATTGTCGGTCATTACAAGAGCAAATATTTACCGAGCGCGGCCTCTCGAAAATGGGAGGAGGGAGAAAAGTAGAGTGCTAATTTGGTACGCGCATACAGTACTTCTCATAAACCCCACGAGTTATACAGATAGGCGAGATAAAGCGAAGCTCGGCGCAGAGTCGCCCAGGAATGTGGCAATATTTATGTGGCACGTGCATTTTTACATTTCTCGTTGCATGTGTGCTCGTGTGTGTGTGTGCGCGAACGCGCGCGCCTGAAAAAAAAAGAAAATGAGCCAGATAAACAATCCGAACCATGGCACACCACTCGCCAAAACGAAACAAAAAAAAATAGCAAAAGTGGAAAGCGGTAGCGATACTAGAAGCTTCTAATCAGCTTATTTGGCATCTTTCTGAAGCTCCACGGCCTAGCTGAATTTGCACTCAGCCGGTGTCCCAGTCGCGATCATGCTCACTCGCTCCGTCTCGCTCGTAGATGTACGCTTAACGACTGGCCGAGAAAGCCACTCGGCGCTTTTTTTACGCTGCAAAGGAAAGGCGCAAAAACGAAGTGGCGAAAAATTAGCTCTCTCCTGGCTGGCTGAAAAATCTTTCCATTAATTTCATTAATCCACCGATTTCCTCTCTGTTTCCTCCTGCACTGCATCGACGATTATACGAAAATTAAACGGGGAAAATCGGAGAAGAAGTACACAACAACGATGCGGTCGATCGAATGTTCATTTGAAAATTCGAGCACACGCAATCGTCATTAATTCTCACTGCATGATGTGATTCAGTCAGGGAGATAATTCGTTTCTCGTCGGTGGATTATTTGGAATAAGAAATAAGAGACTCGTTCGATAATGAATATTCCCAAGATTAATTGAAATAGTCTCGTCAGGTTTTAATTTCGAATATGTATATGGCATTAGAGGACATCCGTCATTTACCACAAGCAAATTCTTAGATCATTCTTTATTAGCGTATTACTATTGGTAAATACTATTCACTTTCATCTTCAATAATGCTTTTTTTACAAAAAAGCTTTTTATAATCCCAAAGTACGTGAAAAAAACGGATTGTTCATAAAATATAAGAACAACAATTGAATTATAAGTCGAATTTTTCAATGCATAAATACAGAGTGCACCTGAATGTGGCTGATGAATATTAGAAGCATTTGTGGAAATTCAACATGAGAAGTGAGTCACGCAAGAAAACTCCACTCCTCCCGAATACGTGACGAAGTAACAAACAACGTTTTACATTAGACGTCCCTTGACAAAATCTCAGACCTATCCAATTACCCAGAGGATTTTTACCCTCACAAACTCTTCACAGTTATATGCCGGTGTAACGGAAACAGTAAAAGTCGGAACACGTAAGAAGCTAACGCGTATAAGAGTGAACCCTGAATAATTCATCCACCAGAGCACGTTTGCCTCCCACCAGCGTGTTTTTACCCCAAACTCGTACCTCAACCAATTAGACCTCGATACTGTATAAGCTCAATCAAATTGATGCCACCGATCACCCAGGATTTATCTCCTCTTCATTAGGGTAACTTTGATTCCTTCTTGAGATAGCTTCGTGATGCAGGATTTTGTGAAACCCCGTTTCTATCTGCTCTTTCTTAGTATACAAGATATACCACGACTGTTTTTCCAAATGTTCATGTGTGTAGATGTACATGTGTTTGCCGGGCACATCACTTCAACGGCCTAGCGTTTATGTTCCTATTATTCGTTTCTAACAAACACTAGAAATAGTATACAGTCTAGTCTAGTATACAGAATCAGTTCAAAAAATGTAGTTGTATAAAGAGAGCCTATTTGTTGGTGAAAATCTGTTTTTGTCCTCTAATAAGATAGCCGAGGCAAGTCAAATGCCGGAATAGGCTTAGAGGAAGCACTCGGTGATTTGTAAGTCTCTACGTCTAAATAGATCGGTGATTCTGGCCTTAAGAATTACTGCTATAGATTATTCATCAGTAAACATTCATAATCCGAATAAAAAAGTCTGACGTCGGAAATATATTTCTTTCTTACAACTCCCGATTCCGTAGAGCGAAGAGTAGACCATGGAAAAATGTAATAAGATCTTGATGACTCCTAATGTCTACCCAGGGTACGTGAAGAAAAAACACAAGCCAGCGCAACTTCCAGGGATGTTCCGTTTCATATATCAAAGATAATTCTACAAAATGCGTATGCATAAGCTGATAGAATTATCTAGTCAACGATCTACTCAGTCGACTCGTTTTATTTATTCTAGTTTTCGATTTTTTCTTTCTAGGACAATATTATTGAGCTCTCCAAGAATCATATTATCCGGAGTGCGTGTGTACAAATAAGTAAATATTTTAGGAAGCATCTCGTGCCATGGAATTGAAAGCAGTTTTTCTTGTCGCGGTGTTTCGCCAGCCGACATCTTTACTCCAATAATTGGAGCGGCACTGCTGCGCGCAGCATTACAGTTAAACACTGCTGCTCCAATTTGTCGCGTAATTTAACGCCTGTCGATATTGCGAAGCTGGCTGCTCGTGCCTCTCTCTCGCGCGCGTGCCTACCCCTCGGCACGTCGGGCTGCCTTTAAGGCCGAGCCGACGACGACGTTGCTGCTCGACTTTCACGAGAACACAGCTAGATCTGCACCAGCAACTCGGTCAACTGAACAAGACTGATTCCCTTAGCGAGGCGCTCGACCTTTTCTCTTCAGAGCAACTCTTTTACAGAATGTATATTCTGAATTCGCTCAACTTCTTGTTTGGGATCTCACCGCAATCGGATGACCTCTTCTGTAAGGTCCTATCGCTCGATTGTTCCCCTCTTTCAATACTTCCAATACCTCACTATCGTACAACTTAACTCCGCAAAAGAAACCCCTTCCCTCTGGAACTAATCTACGCGTGAACATCCTTTTGTCACAAGGAATTGTGTATATACGTATAGTTCAGTTTATTGAAGCATGAAAAATTTTTTCTTGGCATAATTATCGCGAGAATTCATTCGTCGCTTTCTCTTTGTTCCCGTAATTTTCGAAAAGAGAAATATCCCACAGCGAGTTGCTGGCTATTTGAATTTTTTTCACAGCCGTAGCGGAAACGAGAATTCTGCCGGAATTAAAGAACTCCCATTACGACGAGAGGGATAATTATCTCGCCATCAGCCAAATGATTTTCGTAACACAGAATGGGAGTCGCTGTTCGCTGCACAAAGTACATCGCGGTTCGCGCGCTCGCGCACTGGTACGCGACTCCATTATATAGCGGCGCAATAATGGATAAAGTAGTCGCACGGCATTAAACAGCCTCTTGGATAAAGCATATCAAGAGAGCGAGAGGGAGAGCCACGGCGCACAATACCTGCACTACAGAAGATGTCTCCGGGTGCTTTTTTAAAAAGCTGCCCCATAGCCTCGGCGGTCATTTGCAATTCACGCGGCGCGAAAGCCGGGCGTAAGGAAGAGCGGAGGATACTACTCCGAGGTCGAGGGAAACAAAAATGTGACATATGTACGTCGACCAGCCATTTTGAACAGTATATGCTCCGAACTCGGCCGGGCTGATTATGCCAGCAATAGCAGCGAGGAAAATAAGTGAAGCAGAAAGAGAGGCAGGGAGAGGGACGGGGATGGGGACGGGGACGGGAAGGGGGGGGGAGGAGGGTGCTATTATTATAAATATGCCTCGGAAAATTGGATTTAAAATTCTTATTTCAGCTCAGCGCGTTGGCATCGCGCAAGAGTTGCCTCTTCCTTTGCTCCACTCCCTGCTGCTCTCGAGAGCCGTTTTTCCTCCTGGCTCGCCTTTTTGCTCGTACCACTGCTCTTCTCCATCTACCTTCCCGGCCTTCGAGCCAAATGCCGATGTCGAAGTCTCGTCCTAGCTGAGTGATGTCGTCCGTCCAGGTGTGATATTACAAATAAACTAGCGAAAATCTCTCGCTCCGCAACGCGTGTTATATTATTTTTTCCATAAGTGAAAAATTCCATATAAACCCACTCGAGGGAATATTGATTTTGAGCATAAAATCGTATTAAAACATGTGCAATGGGAATATCCGAAAGAGGACAGTACCTTACATTTTGTTATATGAAGAGAAGACCCCTAAAATAAATACCAAGATCAATATTAATTCGATCCTGCAAGTGTACTGCTCACAAATGATGGAAAACCTATTTTTATTTTACTTTTTTAGAGGAAAATTTTGTGGTATTGATATCCCTAGCAACCATTGTTTATATCCTCATTGATTTCAACTATGTCAACCATAAGCTACGGATAAAATTAATTTGAGGTCCATCTGTCGATGTCTAAAGGTATCCCATATTGGCATTATTTTTCTTTGCACGAAGTCTATTCGAGAGATCAGTGGTATTTTCGCATATTTCTAGGGATCATTGCCGATAATTTTAGTGTTGACAAAATTAGCGGCAAAATTCGGTGTGACGACAATTCAACCTTTGTGCTTTTTCGATTATCCGACGCGTGACTAACAAATACCGCTTTGTCTCCTCTATAACTCATCCGATGGAACACATTTTTCTTTCAGTAGAAATCAGTATT
This sequence comes from Aphelinus atriplicis, assembly GCA_020882685.1. Classification (NCBI taxonomy): domain Eukaryota; kingdom Metazoa; phylum Arthropoda; class Insecta; order Hymenoptera; family Aphelinidae; genus Aphelinus; species Aphelinus atriplicis. Next base: position 76,355,779 of record CM037073.1, read on the forward strand.
TACTTGAATTCTCTCCGATCAATAAAATGTTTGAAATCGGCAGACTGTTTGCCGATATAGTCTAGAACTATATTTTCACAACAAGATTGTCTCACCTGAACTAACGTTTGAAGTTCTATATTTCAAATATACTGAATTGTCCAATCGTTATTGAAAATAAGTTAATATGTACACAAACAAAACTTTCTTCGTTGAAAGATTAAGTTGAAAATAAAAATTTCTTAGAGAAATCACTCTCACATACATTCAAAAGGGAATATTTAAAATTATGTAGGAATTAAAGGCATTATTCGACAGACATAGGTTGAAATTTCTTTTGAAATAATAAAAATATTTCAATTACGAAAATCCTCTAACTCACAACTACAAAAAGAACTGATATAATTAGAGGGTTGCTATCATGGCGTCGAATTTGACTAAGTTTTCAACCTCATATTTTGTATGTTATTCGGATGGGGAAAAATTTTTCATACATCATCTCTGACGTGAAATTTTATGATCTTTCGAAATATGCTATTGATTTTTATCTAACATCAATACAGAGAAAGTTATAAACAATTTTTTGCGAAAAAACGAGATTTTCAAGATGTAAAATTTTTAATGATCGAAAAATTCTATATGAAAGCGTGAAGATGCACATCTTTTCATGGACTAAAACGTGGCTTCGAGTTCTGCACTAAAAGATAGGTGAGGTGCGGAATGATTGATTCAACATGAAGGTCCTCAAAATGGCGTCGGCCGAACCAAAATTTTTTTTCAACTCTTTTTCAAACCTCAGTAGTTGGGCTATAATTCATGATACAGATAAACCACATGCACATTTCATAGTTTGAGACATCGCTGAATTCGAATTCGTTATTATTTTTGCAAAATAATTTTGTTTAAACAATTTGTTTAAACAAATTATTGCAAAATGAAGTTTTTTGGAAAAATTAATACCAGAATCTGATTCCTCAGACAAAAATACATCTGGTACGCTAATTTCAGAAATGTGTGTGAAAAGTGAAAAATTCATAGAATTATGAATTCTGAATCCGGCCCACTAGCCGTCAAACTTTCTAAATTTTTTACTCAAAAACTATGCGACGAATCAAAAAATCGCTAGGGAAAGTTTTCTTTTATTTTTTTATGTAGAATAGAATAGAATTTTTTGTTTTGCAAAATATCGATTTCATCGATATGTCGTCCGCCATATTTTTGAGGTTATGGCTAAACGCAGGGGTGATGGACTATTACTAAAATTAGCGTACCATATGTATTTTTGTCTAAGAAATCAGATTCTGGTATTAATTTTTCCAAAAAACTTCATTTTGCAATAATTTGTTTAAACAAATTGTTTAAACAAAATTATTTTGCAAAAATAATAACGAATTCGAATTCAGCGATGTCTCAAACTATGAAATGTGCATGTGGTTTATCTGTATCATGAATTATAGCCCAACTACTGAGGTTTGAAAAAGAGTTGAAAAAAAATTTTGGTTCGGCCGACGCCATTTTGAGGACCTTCATGTTGAATCAATCATTCCGCACCTCACCTATCTTTTAGTGCAGAACTCGAAGCCACGTTTTAGTCCATGAAAAGATGTGCATCTTATTAGAAATTATTAGAAAAGATTTCGCCTGTCACTTACTTCAAGTTTATTGTATTCTTAGCGAACGGGAATAATTTTCTACCTCACGAATCTCTATTTTGTTAACCACATTCGGGAGAACATACGTCGTGCCTTTTTTATGAAAGACGTATACCTACGGAATATTTCCGAGATTCTGTTAGTGTCAACGTCGAGTCGGCGAGTACACTCCTCGATCATATCTTGCACAGACGAAGATGACAGATACGTGAATCCAGGAGCGATAGCAGCGTGTGTCGTAGCTTGACAAGCCGCTTCGTCTTCGTCCAACCGACAAGCGGGACGAAAATAAATCACACAGCCGGTGCCAAGATGGAGATATACACTATCAATTAAAAGTTTGATGCATCTTCCATTCTTCCGTGCAACCCTGAGTATCATGTATCATGAACTAACTAATTGATGTGGGATCGGAATCCCAAACGATATATCTCAATTCGCGAATCAACGCATTTCCTGCACCATCGTGATCTCACCAACTCCGACAAAATGTTAAATTTAATTTTGTACTCGATTGAAAGTTGAGAGTCGAGGTCGCACTCTCGGTTATGATCGCCTTCGGTACACAGAAAATCAGATGAGAATCTCGAGATAGATGCCAACTGCAGTCCCCATTGACCGGCTCAGAGTGAGACAATCCCCGCCAGTGCTTTCGGTTGTATCGTTGCATCATTGCAGCACCTGTCCCTTGTTTGTCTCTAGCGTGAGCTCTTTCGCTTTTACTGTTTGTGCTCTTCACGGTATCGCCACTCTCCAGTTGATACGCCCAGTCGAGAGCCAGAAGAAAAAACTATTTGCGGCACGCCTTGGGAAATGCTCGAGAGGATAGGGGTTCGGCGCTAGCACCACCCCGCGCCAGCCGTATGGCGAAGCGTCGCGCACGGTATCTGCTCATTTTCAACTTTTTAATCCCCGACCGCTGTGGGAATACTAAAGATTATCGTTATCTGCGAAACTTCAATCTTAATCATAAATAGAGCAATGGAAAGAGAGAAATTTTTTTTTCAGTCACTCAGATCTAAAAGTTATTCAATTGGATATTCACTTAACTATAGATGCTTAATTCTGAGATGCACGAACTCTGAGTTCAGTTGTACATTTTTGTTTTCATAAATCTCCATTTTCAATGTTTAGAAGCGTGTTTCTACTGTAAGCGGCTTTTGCACAGGCGGATTTCCGGAAATCTTCAATTTTACTTCAATAAAAATTCGCTCGTTTTTATTGAGTAATTCCCCGTGATACAAAACGTAAGCCACCGGAAAAAGCTCGTCAACCTGTGCCAGTGAATTTTGCTCTCCGAAAGAGAAAACTTTGTGACGGGGCAAAAAACTTTTGAATCCGGGCCTCTCATTTTGGTAATCCACGGGTCGGATAACGTTGAATCTCAAAGTGTGTCACGTATAGATAACGTACGTACACCGAGAAAAATATATAGTGGTCCCTACTATAAATCAACTATAAACAGTTTGCACTAGCCATCACTTATAGTAGATTTAGGTGAAAATTATAATTTCTTTTAATATAAAAATATACTTGTTTTCACTATTTATTCAGTGTTGCTTACTAAATTTGTAGTATATGTTACTATGCTCACAGGGCTCAATATTACAAATCAAGAATCGATCAAATGGAAAATAAAGTGAGATTTTTTTGAAACAAATAAAATTTCTATCTATCCTTCAACATGAAAACATCAAGATGTCGTAATAACATATTGTTTCATGTCTTTGAAAGTGTACATGTAATATTGTTCATGATATTCGAAACTTTGAAACTGAAAGAGTTGTTCTTTATTAGTTGATTACTCATAATAACCGCTGTTGAATGTTTATTTTTACTGGTATTTTGTTCTATAAAAAATCAGTCAATAGTCATCCGAGCCATAACTGTAGCGTATACTACTGTAAACATAAATACATAGAACATTCCTAAAACAATAATTAAAACGATGTTCTTTTCTTCTTTTCTTTATCACACGAAGCGTTTTTGAAGAAACATCCTTCTAATGCAGTTCACAACAGATTTCTACTTGGAGAAAAACTATATTCTATTTCGAGGTCAATAGAGTCTCCAATCAGTAAAAGTGGTCCAATTTGTGATTTTTTGTCACAGATTGATCGTCTCTTAGGACGGTTCAAGCTTGAATCTTATTTAAACATGATCTTTCTACTGTTCATTTTCATTTTACAAATCTACCAGTGAACGCAAGTCATACCAAAGAATGACTGACTAGGTTACCGAGAGTCTATATTCATAAAAACTTATGATTATAAAATCCAACCAATTTTTTATAACAGCATAAAAAGTACAGGGGCCATCAATACCGATATTTGATTGAGGTCAATCCTAGCCATCAAAATACTGACGATCGCAGCAGCAAATTTTCACGAGCCTTGGAATCATGAGACCCGTGTCCAACCCCATCAATGCCGTAAATCCCGGCAATGGCACGTATGAAAAAATTCTGCCCGAGGAAAGGAGAATAAACCAAAAAGTTAAGGGAAGACATAGAACTGTCTGTTTATCGATAACCAATAGGGTACCTCTCCGACATTTACGAGACTCAGCCAGGCCCAGTATTTCAAACCTTTGGTCCTCGTCATAATTTTTATCCCACACTCAGCTCGGCCCATCGCCACTAACGTATACGGAGGGGACAGAACGCGCCGAGTCTCGTAATTTAGCACACGATCGTTCGCTACCGAGCTACAGAGAGGGTGAGTTCGCCTTTAACGAGGGTATAGCCTTTAAAAGGACCCGTTAAAATTGATCCCGATCCAGCGGATGGTGCGCGCACGCTGCCGAATTGATTCGCTTGATAAAATTTAATGGATTAGAGAGACTGGGATGAGCTACGTGAGGAGGAACGGTATGGAGTGTTTTGATTTTCTCTTTTAACGGCACTGCACGTTTTTATTATCCAACCATCCACGCGTACTTTCTTCAACTTATTTTGAATGAACGTTACTACAATGGAAACCCACTTGCGAGATGCTTTTGTTTTATTGAAGAAGAGCTTCTGCCATGATAAAACAAAGTGAGATCCTCCGTCTGAACGTCGACTTGAACAGCAAAGCTTGAGAAAAATGTCGTGTTGCGGAAAGCAAGGTCTTTGACCGAAACCTTTCAGCCATAAATATTTGGAATGCCAATAATCCAAAAAAAATATCACTGGATCGTACGTTTTTTTTTAATAAAATACTTTTGTATATTTACACTAATAAACCGATATCATATTCGATCTTTTTTTCTGTACCAAAGAGATGATTCATCCTTTTCCCACGTATAGCTAAATGTTATTTGTTCGTATACATGATAAATATTCTCAAAAATCGCACTCTAAAACATCCTGAATTCACTTCAAAAAACGTAAATAAAGGACGAAATAATATGGAAAGAAGATATATAAAACTCTAAAGAAACTCATTGATGATATAAAAGGAACAAATAAAATAATTCAAATATATACGCATGTACACGTTATGAGTTAAAGTTTGAAAAAATAAGGTTGTGACTTACTATTAACTTAAGGTGTGTTTACTATTCGATTACTGAACAAAAGTATCAACATAATTGACAGCAAAAACGATTCCTTGATTTAAGTAAAAAATCTTTTTTAAAATGGGACGGATTGAATTTCAGTATAAAAAAAGTACTCAAATCAAGATTCGTATTATGTAAAATTAATTTTAAGTAAAATAGATTTTCAGTACTGCAACACTTTTAAGTAATCATTTTTACCGTGGAATCTCACAATGTAAATAACTTTGTTCCGTTTAAGCGTTCCTTATTATCTTATCTGAAGAATAATACAAATATCCCCATTTGTTCGTGCAGCGGGTGAGCAACGTAACACGAAGAAAGTACACTTTAGCCAAGTAAGTTGATGGAGCCTCTTTTAATTTCACATCCCATCGCTTTCCGCGCGCTGATGGAAGCAGCCAACGCCGTCATAAATTGGATCGATTCGATCCAGCAGCTCTTGATACACAATTGTGTGTCCACACGAACGGCAAACAGTCGAGAGTACATTACTCATCCGAATGCGCGCACTCGGCAAATGTGCGGAAATCCCTCGGCGACTTGGGCTCTCGCAAGAGTGGAACAAGCGTTATCATCGTGCAATCGCAATTTAGCTCTGCCCCTCGGATCGAACCCCGCCAGGTTGCTCGGCAGATCTCGCCCCGAAGAATATAAGAACCGAGTGAGAGTTTGGTTTGGCAGGGCCGAAAGAGGCAAGACACTCGAGCGAAATCGTGCCCCAGTGACGACGGTGAGCCGCTCGGCTCCTCAGACTCGTGCCCCACTTACTTTTCAGCGAGACAGCCATGAGAAACGGACGTTGCGGGATTTCCCCACCTCTCCCGGGTCTTCGTGGCTCGTGCCAGCCAGTCGATGTGCTTAGATTATCCAGTGCACCCTCGCGCCTGGTATTTGCCATTGAAATATCGATCCATCGAACCATAGTGACATTGGTGTGTCGTCATGAATTTCTTCCTATTCGCAGAGCAACGGGGCAAAATGACAATGCGTGTCCGACTAAACATGGAGTTATTCACTTAAGCGCACTTGAGTTTGAGCTCAATGGGACTTTTTTCACGACTTCGGAGATTCGCTTTCTTCGCATGATCTTCTGATACCCCCGCTTATATGGGAATGGATCATATCTCCTACGACACGTATGCAACCGAAGATAAAAAGACCATTGGAATATTTGGAAAGTAAAACAATGACATGAAGCACCAGGCAAGGAAAATTATTCATTTTCCAGTGAAAAATTGAAACTGACTCTGGCGATCAAGATAGTCGCTTGTAATTTCAAATACTCACGTCGAATTGATATTCTATCAGATTACAAGATATCGTTAATAAACCCAGAAATGAGGCTCACTTATACGTGGCTCGCAGTTTATTCAACTGTCCAGGGGAAATAATTTTAAAGGCCCGTAAATCCAATAAAACAACAATGCTAAAGTAATTCACACGCCAGTTAATGGTTATACGTTGTGTAAAGTCTACGGGGCGAGTAGTTAAAGCGGACTGAAGCCTATAAAGTGTTAATCCGCGCGCTGCTCGCCGTTAAGACCGGAATATTTAACGAGAGAGCAAGAGAGAGAGAGGCAACTGAGAAAGGCTTGATATACGTACGAGACAAATGAATTAGAGCCAGGCCTCTCGGCCTCGCCGTCTGCGCGGCTCAGGTAAATGATGGGTAACGAGGCCGGCTCAGTGCGGCCGCATTTTTGAATGGCTAATCAAACGGATGCCGCGTCCATCTGAATTGATTAATTTCATCGAGCTATTCACCGAGTCCACGAGCAATCTGCAATTCCCTACTCTCAAACGAAACTCTTTTTCTTTGATAGTTAATAGACATGGTCGAGAACCAAATAATCCTTCAGCCGAGTATTTCTCAAACTACATTGCATTATTTTTCTTGATTGCCATGAAACACGATAAAACTCGAGTTGATGCACAGCAAACAATTTGTGGAAAACCATACTCATTGGCTGTTTACACAACGAATTGAACAGTGAATTCTCGATAACTACTCTGTATCTTCCCTGAATAATCAATAGAACAACTTTACCGGCTGAATCTCAGAGTACGTTCGTTGATTCATAAGTCCTATATTGATTCGATGGAATTCCGAGTAAATACGCATACTACACACGGATGATGTAAAGTCAAACAAAGCTTTTTGGACTGAGTGGTTGCTTGATGAATTAACAGCAAACTGAAAATTCACCGAAACAAAGTTGGTTAAGTGCAACGCGTCGAGCGCTTAGCGTAATATTGACTAGTGAAACGGACTAATGCGTGACGCGAGCTAGTGTCGTTCTCTGTATCCGGAATGATCCTTTGCCGCTTGCGCCCAGTGCATATTTGCACTCTATGTATGCCCGTGCAGCTACCGAGCGAGCTAACGATTCCCGATAAAATCAAGCCTCCCGGGACCAATTAGCGTGACGCCACCAGAAGCGCCTCCACCAATTAGTACGTGTCATATCGTGACATTATCGTTCGAGCATAGTCCGCACCCCGGCGTATTTTTCCTTTATTTCCCGTTTGGAAAATAATACTGGATATTTCGTTTTGAACGCTGTTTTGCCGAGTGGTCAAGTGTTTTTTCACGATTCATGCATAACGCTACTCTACTGTACAATATCGGTGCTGAGCGTTCGTGTATTGATGTAATTCGACCATGCTACAGCCGAGACGGAAATAGTAACTGACATAGTATAGGGGAATTAAATTAATGCTCGGTTGATGTAACTGATTGGATGATGTATTTTGAGAAACTCGCTTGTAACAAAAACTATTCGAAAAAGCGGATTTGATGAAAGACCGCAAGTTGCTACTTGATAATAGAACTCTTTCAGAATTTCTAACAATCATAGCTTTTGGAAGATAGAAATGGATGAATATTGAATAATCGTCGAATGTCGTGTGATATAGTATTGATTTAGTTATCAAGTATAATAATAACATATCCACTCCAAATATAATCCAAAGCTATCAATGATTGATGAATTGTCAATTCTGTTGAAGAAATCGCTTTGTAACAGTGAGTTAATTATAGTTTAGCTCATTAATGAGATTATGAACCTGCGTTAGTTTATCGGAATGTATTCTTCGATTACTAGTGCTCATTTTTTTTTTACGATCCTGAAAAGTAATCGCAGTTTTGACATTTATACGGATACTCTAAATCACACCTATTCGAGAAACAACGGCGATATGTCGCGATAAGTCGCGACTTGACTTCCAAACAGCGGAAAAATACCCAATTATGTACCTCCCATACAAGGCGAACGTGCAAAAAGTCTCACATTGACTCTCGGTCCGCTCGTTATAAAACTTGATCGCACAATCAATTGGCTCAGGAGAGGGCTTTTCTCAAGAGCAGTGTTGACAATGCTCGGGGACAAACAAACTCGTGGGTGAAGCGAAAAATACCCAACAATGCCCGAACGAAACGTCGAATTTTTCTCCCTGAGAAACTGCTGTTAAAGACGGTCGTGAACAATTTTGATCGGATGGATAACCCCCTGACGTCTTGACCCAGTAACGAACTCGCGGGGCACAGGTCGGGCGAAATTCCATCCCGGCTCCGACTGCACGGCGCGTATATAGTTTGCTCCAAGTATTCCAAACAGAAAACGCTCGTGTATGCGCAGAGAGCGAGCCGCTGTACGGCGAATTTCTCGAGCCGGCCGAGTTGGGGGCTCGGGGCCAAAGTTATCAAGGATGCATCAGCGGCCCATACGACAAGATGGGAATACGACCGAACTAAAGTACGGCGAATCGATGTTTTTACCACCCGCTGCGCTTCGTACGCTGCTAATTCAAACAGCGCTTCACTCGGCTCAGTTGAAATACTGAACGGGCCGGTCCGTTCCGCGGGTTAACGCATGCCAGTTTATTCAATCCAACTCGGGATGAAAAAGTTGGAGGTTAAATACAAGAACGAAACGTTACTGTTAAATGTGTTCGTTCGATTAATATTGACAGAGTGGGTGTGGTTTTGCGCGTGGGTATTTGCATCGCCTGGGTTTATGTTTTTCTTCATTAATTCCTCTTCTATTTTTTCTCAAAGTCGTTATTTTTCGTAATAGTACGCGCGAATGGGTATTTTTCAGCACAAGAACCCTCACCTATATGTACAATTTATATATTTTCTTTATCCCTCTAGAATTGTTAATCCGTCAAAAACTCCTCTCGGGTGATACAACCATCGTACTACAATAATACAATAATATAACAATAATATAACTCGTTTTTTTTTAAATTTTTTACCAGTACTTGAAATCATCTTTAACTAAACATTTTTTCAGTAGACAATTTACAGTGCACAAAAATATTGCTTAAATAAAACAAGTTGCTCGTTAGCCTCTTGAATCAGATACAATCAAAATGACTTGTAGCAATTCATCGTATCTCAATAGGCTCTACAAGAATCGTGGATCCAGTCATGCTTTCTACTAAGGTCACTGTACCAGTTTCTAAATACTGTATCTAAATAATTACAAAAATATAAAAACTTAACGTTTATCTTTTGAATATTGATATATTTCACTGTGGTCTTTCGATTCATAATCACATGATGGGTACACTTATATTTCATGCGAAAAAGAGTAAATGAGCGAGGAAGCGACTCAGAATTTTGATTTAATGATGCCAACATAACTCAATTGCACCTGGTGCCTAGTGAGCATCGCAAATACTACATCTGAAAAAAGGATCAAATCGGGTCCAGTCACCTTATATGAAAAAATGGCTGCAACCACCTGATACATTTCCAAGAATGCCAGGGGCAAGAAACACTGCCATTCTGTGGATTTCACGTGCATAATTATAAACCCTTAAGTATTATCGCTAAGTATGCGCTCAAGTATTATCGCAGTCAAGTATTGAGATGACCGAGGGGCCGATCTATAAAATTGATTGGATTAAATCCTCGACAAAATTCCGAAACTATGCTGGGATTATCTGGAAGACTCCTTGGCACACAGTGCCAGAAGAAACAATCGCTCTGTGAGAGACTCGAGGCACGGGCTTGTTGGTGCAGCAATCCCTTAGGCTCGGGAGAAATCGCAACGAGATATATAGGCGAGAGACCACGATAAGAGCGATATTGCAGTACGTATATATGTATGAAATCTCGCATGGAGTAGCTGACACATTCTCCCAGTGCTGCATACTCGCATAGTGTGGCATTCCAGCCAAGCTGCGCGATATGTCTTATCGACTCCCTCCCGGCCGCACCGCCACCGCCGCTCGAAATACGGCCCGCTACACCTTATACTCTCTTCCATACAATTCTCCCGCTCCATTCTACACTTTCTCTCTTCTCTTCTCGCCAGCTCCTCTATCATTCTTATTTTTTCATCGTCCTTCTCGTAGCTGTGCCTTCTCCTTTCTTTTGCTCGCCGACTACTAACATTGCACTGCTACTTTACCTATATTCGACGTGAAAAAGTTGAATTCCTTGGCGCAAAGAAATGGGTGTTTTTCCTCAGAGAGCTGTATATCACTCCTTGTTGAAAGTCTTCTCTTACTTTCCTCCTTACGTCTTCTCGTTTCGAATTATTTTATCGTGGCGATCCAAATAGAATCGGACGTACGTAACTCGGCACTTTTTTTCCGATTGAAATATTGTAAACATCGGGAAAATTGGAATGATCTAATGTAACACATCTTAACCTTACGGGGATGATAATTATTGGACAATCAATTGATTGAGTTCAAACTGAATAAAAACAGACAAGATAGAAGGATCAGTTATTACACTGGAAAGTGTCGCCCGTAATATCAAATATTTTCGAATGATATGTATAGAATCACGAATGACAAAATGTAATGGTCTTACAGTGCATCTAAAAAAAAACAGTTGAACTGATGCCTTATATTCATTTTGTATTTCTGAATGTAGTGGAACTACTGAGAGACTATAAGGACTTGGTTCTCGAGTTATTCCATTTAAGAGTATTTGCGACATTCGAATTTGCTCTAAACTGGTCACCCGGGAGTTCAGAAGATTAAAGTCAAAGCAAATCTAATGAAAAAAGCATGTCCAGGTTCGTGAGAGCGGGAACGCTCACATATCTACATAGCCCCGATGCTCATGAATGAAAAACGAACCTCTCTCGGGAGATTTTTTTTATGAATCCCCGTCACACTAGTGGAAACAGAGAAAAAATAGAAAAGGGGGGATGGAACCAGATGGCGAGAGATTCTCCACCAGTCCAGAACGAATCGACCAAGTGGATGGTGATAATAGAGAGCTCGGCAACCCGTAACGATCGAGCTGGTCCTACGTGGACGAGCGCACTGCACGCGCCAAAAATAAATACCGTTGACGTGATATTTCACTTTGCCGCGGAGAAAATCGGGAGCGAGAGAGACGCGGCAGCCGAGGAATCCCCGCAGGAAATCGCGCAGAACGCACGCCGTTCGTCCCTGTCTCGTTTTGCCCTATCACGCCCTTCTTCTCCGCCTCTTTCTTTCTCCGGCTTTTTGTCTCCCGCGTGTTTCGTCTTTTTCCCCACTTGTCTCGGGCGTGTTTCTTTTTTATCACCGATAAATGGCCTCTGCGACCCACGGGTTATCTGTTGTGTTTCTTAAACTACGTTAGCTAAGCCAACCAAAGTTGTCACTTACCACGCGGGGGTCTGAGGCATCTCGAGTGGTCAGCTAGTACGGGAAGATTTTTCAGAAGTAAATATACCAATCTACAAGTAGACATTATTCATGATATTTAAATATTGGGTATAACCATTTGTTGAAATTACGATACCGATTCACTTCACTGTAGACTCTTGGTATTGTAAGGGCCAATGTGGAAAATGTGCGGGCTAAATTCAAAGGAGGGTATGAGCGTGAGGATTAGTTCGACGTGTCTTACGAAGAAAGACACATCTCAATTTGTCCGCGAAGAAAGACACAACTCGCAATCTAGCCACGAAGAAAGACACAACTCGCGTCTGCCCGCAAAAAGGATACACGGCGCACTTCCTACAATTTTCCAACGTAAAAAATACATACGTAAAAAATGTATATGGAATGAAAGCTTAGAATGAGTAGGTTATACTTGACAAAAAAACAAGCCTTTTCTACAGTTTAAACTCTTTTTTCGTTAATATTCGCGGGAGAGTAATTCCGACATTTGTCTTTCTTCGCGGACAGATTGCGAGTTGTGTCTTTCTTCGTGGCTAGATTGCGAGTTGTGTCTTTCTTCGTGGACAGATTCAGTTATGTGTCTTTCTTCGTAAGACACGTCGAGTTGAAACTTTGAATTTTTCAAGTGATGGATCAGAGACAGACAAGTTATACCCTCAGTCCACGCGAAGAACATGCTCCATATTTCGGGAACCCAAGCTTATCGTACGAGTATCACTTCGCGATACATCAGTGTAACAGAAGCATGTCCCATGAGTCGGCTAATATATGCGCCGAGAGAAGCTATGGTATTTGTTTTGCTCGCCAAAGTAAACAACGGTCAAACTGTCATTTGCCCGTAGGAGGTCAGCACGTAGCGCAGCGGCAAAGCTCGCCCCTAGGCATGTGCAAGGCTAACATGCAGGCTCATGTTAGAATTTCTGATGCGCGGTCCAGTCTACCATTCGAGTGGGTAGCCTCTTGCGAGCGCCAACACGAGTCCCGTGTTACGCGGCCGCACATGCATATATTCAAAAACGAAAGGGGGTCACCCGCAGAATATATACACCTAGTCCGGAGTAATTTATGAGGGCCGCGCGATATTCAACAAATGCCGAGTCCGAAGAGTTGAAGATCCGTGAGTGAGGAAAGCGGGTGAACGAGCCGGTGCGCCGCGCGGGTTGATCGTCGAACGGACTGCACCTAAAACTGGCGCTGGTGTGCGCATCGAGCGAAATCAATATCGCACAGCGGAATCATATGCTCGTGCACGTGGAAGGGAAGGGTCCGTGGCCACACCGGTGACGAGCTCGACTTAGCACAATACGTGACCTCCGAATAAGCACAGATCTCCATGCATTGGTACAGCTGCGATTGATTACACAAGCCGAGAGAAGCGAGCTATTTAGCTATTTAGTCGAGGCTTTCGCCTGATTAGATGCATTTTGCACGTTCTGCCTATGATAGCCGGGCAGTTCTGTACCGTTGGCATTATATATACTGCGGCACAAAGGGGAGGAGACCGAGCAGAGATCACGCGCAAAAACGGAATTCGATTAGAGCTCGAATTACAGCTTGACCGAGTCAGTGGTTCACTGGGATTGTAAGTTCTTCATTCGGAGGAAATGCTCGCGGAATGAAAGTAGCGATGTGACCCGCGGAGCAAGAAGAGCTTGAAAATAAAGGAGTCGTCGTCCAAATGAAAATCCTCCGGGACAAAGTGGAATTTTAACTGGAATTCATCCACTCGGAAGACTTCGGTTCCGCGCGGTCTTATCAAAATCGAAGTGAAAATTCTACCGAGCGCTTTTGGATTCCAAGCATTTCTCTCATCAAGTATATTAGATTCATTGCAAATTGATTTAGTAGAGACGGTATATTCGATCGAAAATGAATCCATTTTATTGAACCAAATTTAGATTTGGATTTGAAAAATCAACTCGCAGAGGGTTCGTGTAATTCAATCAACTCAATAATATCCAGAATCGATGATCTTTCCCAAGCAAGCCCCATGGCCATAAAGCAAAATCGGTATCTGAATGCAGCCGCGCGTGCAGTGCCTCTGGCAGATTTACGATAATAGAAAAGTCAAAATAAAGCGCTCGAGCTCTAGTAGGGTATAGCAGTACACACACACAGTATGATTTCACATGCATCTCAGGATGTCCGCTATGAGCATGCCCGACTGCTAGTCTGTACAGTCGAATATATCGCACTGGGTGGAGAATCGGATCTGCGCGTCGTTTTCCCTCCTGCGCATTATGCGAGAGAGGAGAGCGACCGCAGAGGAGCCAAGAAGGATTTGCCGGCTCGGGGCTCACGAGTACTACAAGCTGTTATGACAGCGAAGCATGGCCAAGATGCCTCGGTCCTAAGTCGACCGGTGTGTATAACAGCCGTACCTGTACCCAACATTGGTTCCAAAGGGAATTCGGTATCCAGTAGATTTTATTAAGAGGGGGTCTCGGCACGGATGGGCTTCTCTGCTGGGTCCAGTGCTTCGATATAGTGTAATTTGATTTTTATATATATAGCCAGTACTGAGCCACCGTTTGGATATGTGTGATTCACATAATTCAATGGAACTTCTCGAAAACAATGTTTTAATAATATACCTCACACTTGACTTTCTTAGTTCTGTTAATTCGACGTCTAAGAAAGATAAGGTCGGACAAGCATGGCAGGTCGAATTTTACGTCGATTGTCTAGGGAATCTATACACGGATACTCGGATGGAATATATTCCCTTCAATTTTATATCCAAGGTGATCCGATTTTGTGGAAAAGCAATCGCGAATATTGGTACAATTATCATCAATCAAACTTTATCAATGTATATCAATAATATTGTAGCGAGTCCCGCTCGAACAGTTGTAGTTTAGAGGCGATCGGATTGTATTTGCTGTATATACTACGAAGTCTGTTTCTCCTCTTACTAAGTAAAACTGGTGTGGGCCACCCAGCGCATCCCTGAACCCGTAAGGTCAATAGCGCCGTCGAAACACGATGTCTCTCACCCAGAGGGTTCCTCTTTCACACCGTTATTTCAATTCAGAATTCAGAATAAAATACAGTTTTCATATTCCTATAAGTACAATAGAGCAGATGACTTCCAATTACTGAAACTGATTCCTTACATATTTTCATAGATGGTAGCAAAGTCAAGAATAAAAATTCATCAAAAATTCTTGTGGCATGTCCACAGAAAGATATTTCGATCAAAAACAACTTGTCTCTTAATTTCGTTCTGCAACCTCACATTTCGACTGACAATAAAAATATCGGCATCTATTCAGATACCCTTATTTTTCTACTCACTAGGAGACCGCTTGGGATACGGGTCACCAATCTTGACCAAAATTTTTTTCCAGGTTCCTGGTGGCCATAGTAGAGAGAATCCAGAATTTTAGGGTTCAACGCTCCCAAACTTCCCAGATATTAATTTATGTATCCTGGGTGGAGACGTTGTTCTCGTCCCAAATGACAATGTGTCATCTGAGACGTATTTCCCTCATTGCACTGCACTTTCACTGTTCCAACTTGACCACCACATCACATTCTATCCTAGAAAACATATAAAAGGAGTAAATAGCGTGTACATGCAACAAATCTTACTTTCATGTCTTACTCACATAGAGTAAAACATGAAATATATGGAAAAATCAACGATTATCGACTTTTCACTCTGTGCTTGGATACTGAAGCAATAATAACATGTATCCAAGAACAAAGACAACAAATGCAGTATAATTGGACGACAATTCAGGGTCAGAATTGATTTTCACTCATGGAAACTTCAATTCTGAGCATGTGTCGACCAATATCATACCTATAACCAATAATATTAAAACTTATCTACTCACAGTTTTCTTCTCACTTCAATGCAATTTCTGGCTCTGTACAGCATACCTGGAACACAAAAATTATCACAAAGAAACATCTTTCAAAAATATATGAAGAAAGGCAAAGGTTAAGTATACTTATCTGAATTCCCTTGCGCCTTGAATAAAAATTATCCTCATCAGCTGCACACGATCAAGCTCCAAACTTGCTGGAGAAGACTGTGGTGGAAATTAATCTGGAAACGTTTCTTACAATTACTCAAACTGTAGTGAGTAAGCAATGTCTACTTAATGAGTACACATCACATGTCAAATTAAACATGGTGTTTACAAACGACGCTTATGGTAACCTGTAGCGCAGTACCTGTGTTACCGACTCCACCCTGCAGGTTACCATAGGTGTCGTTTGTAAACACAGTCAGTTAGACATGTGATGTGTACTCATCAAGTATACATTGCTTACTCACTACAGTTTGAGTGATTGTAAGAAAAATTTCCAGATCAATTTCCACCACAGTTTTCTCCAGCAAGTTTGGAACTTGATCGTGTGCAGCTGATGAGGATAATTTTTATTCAAGGCGCAAGGGAATTCAGATAAGTATACTTAACCTTTGCCTTTCTTCATATATTTTTGAAAGATGTTTCTTTGTGATAATTTTTGTGTTCCAGGTATGCTGTACAGAGCCAGAAATTGCATTGAAGTGAGAAGAAAACTGTGAGTAGATAAGTTTTGATATTATTGGTTATAGTATGATATTGGTCGACACATGCTCAGAATTGAAGTTTTCATGAGTGAAAATCAATTCTGACCCTGAATTGTCGTCCAATTATACTGCATTTGTTGTCTTTGTGCTTGGATACAAGTTATTATTGCTTCAGTATCCAAGCACAGAGTGAAAAGTCGATAATCGTTGATTTTTCTATATATTTCATGTTTTACTCTATGTGAGTAAGACATGAAAGTAAGATTTGTTGCATGTACACGCTATTCACTCCTTTTATATGTTTTCTAGGATAGAATGTGATGTGGTGGTCAAATTGGAACAGTGAAAGTGCAGTGCAGTGAGGGAAATACGTCTCAGATGACATATTGTCATTTGGGACGAGAACAACGTCTCCACCCAGGATACATAAATTAATATCTGGGAAGTTTGGGAGCGTTGGACACTAAAATTCTGGATTCTCTCTACTATGGCCACCAGGAACCAGGAAAAAAATTTTGGTCAAGATTGGTGACCCGCATCCCAAGCGGTCTCCTAGTCAGTTCACAATCACTGACTACGACAACCATAACAAGCTTTTTGACACGAACAGAAAAGTCTTAGAGTGCCTCAACCCAATCAAATGAAAAGCACAGTGTTCTACTGAATCACATCTCATAATGAATGAGCTGCCAGAAATTAAGGCTAAAGAAGACTCACTCTAGCATAGTGACCCAAACATCCTCACCCGTTATTCGGATTACTCAAATCGTCCTAAAAGCTTCTCAAACCTGAATGCCGATAATACTGTATTAAAAAAAGGAGAAAAAGGTGGGATAGAATATTTTGAATCCTCCCACAATCCGAGTAGCTTCTCTTGATTTACAGCTTAAAATTTGGACAAGGATCAAATCGTAACCGGATAAGAAACCATTAATGGTTACAATTGTAATCTGGCTGCTTTCCTCGCACGAAAGAGAAAAATTAAAGATCTCTCGTACTCGGATTACATGGAAAATTCACTGTAGTTCAATTTAATCACTCATCCTCCTTCGTACAGTGATTTTTCACTTTCACGGAACCAGAGAGTACGCTCTTTAGTGCGGGAATAGCGACTCGCAAGGCAACGAATATGGCAGCTCGTATCTACTCACGCGAGAGTCTAACTTGTGTAAACAAGACTTTAGTACAGGTAAATGCGCACGAGAGGCGCAGCGCACACACGCACGCGTTGATTAAAACTCCAAGTGTCAGAAGAAAAGTCAGGCTCATTACAGCTCTGCCAGTGGCGGATGCGGCCCCTAAACGCAAGTCCCGGTTCCGCTTCCCGTAAGTTTACGGCTGGTACGCGAGCGAGAAAATTCAATCGTCCGTTGCGGTCGCGTCTTGCAGAGCCAACAAATCAAAGTTAGTGTCCTGCCCTCCCCACTTCTCTCTTCCCGACTCCATATCCGTTTCGTCTACTGATACGACCAACTAATGGCCGGTCCGTCGGGCGATTCCGTCTCATATTATGGCCCAACGAATAGACGGGATACGACGAACGTTGCGACCCATGAGTGCTACGGATTTCTCATTTTTCGTCCGTTTGGATCGTCATTCACCTGAACCTCCGTATGAATCGGCTATCGAGTGCCACTTGGCACAGACATTTGAGGACGCGAAACAGTAATCGTTCGTGGGTGGATCCGAGAATATTGATATCTTTGGAGGTCATTTATCTCTATCATACTATTTGAAAATTTAAATAAAGTTTATATTAACTTATTTATACAATTCGTGAATCAGAACTATTTAGTGATCATATTGTCAGCACAATATTTTATCAACACATTGGTATCAACATTACTTTATTTGCACATGAGTGTGTTGCTGAGACATTGTTAAATCAAGAGCTGAGAGTTTTCTCTACATGCGTTTTCAGAGATGTTCGACACCCCAACTGACGAACATTTCTATGTTTCCAATAGGTTTTGGAACCAGATTCATGATACAATGGTTACAATTTATTTTTCACGAACAATGAATATGAAGACTATTCTGCTTGTTTCAGCGCACGTAGGTTGACTTCTTATTGAATCGGTAGAGTTATGTCAGCGTATAATAATTTTAGCAACTCTAGTTGTTCCGGTTGTTCGTAGTCAAACTCAGAAATGAATTACTAAGTTGGATATTTCACGTGACTTTTTAGTATAAAATTAATTTCGTCGAAGAAAACTGGATTCTCGCCATTCAGTAAGCTATCGAGCAATATATTCTAGAGTCTTTGAAGATGGTTTCAAGATTTTGCCTGAAGTTTGGGATGACTGGAGCTTCCTAACTTCAGTTTACATGCCTTCATTACCTAACGCTGCTGTATCAAGGGTCAAATTTAGCCAGATGTAACTTTGAGTAATTCTGCCGTATACATATGTTAGAATTAGTTGAATATATGATACATATTCCTGCTTGATAGAGTTCTTAATCGATGATTTGGTTCGACATCGCCTAATGTGCGTCATTGCCTAACGCTATTTTGTAATATTCATATATATATATATATATATACACTCAGGGCTGCGCTAGTATTTCACGGTGGTAAGATGCATTTTTTGGTAAATCTGATTGATTTTGGTAAATCGGAAAAACTAAAAAAATACGAAAGTTTCGTTCTTGTCATTTGTTCTGCGAGTGCCTTTTTAACGGAGTTGTTATAATTCAAAGATTTCGTTTTTTTAGTGTGAAATCCGGTTTCGAAAGAAAAAAGAATCCAAGACAAAGGATTAGATATTTTCATTTTTGCCGTAAAAATACTGTTTCCATGAGAATGACCTATATATATTGAGCCACGCCAGAGTTGTTTATTCCGATGATTCGTCATGTTGTCGCCTGTAACGTGGTCGGCTGATTAGTACTGACCGACATTCGGCGGCCCAGGCTAAATCGGTTCCTGGCACAAACGTGAGCGATTAGGTGACTGGCCTCGATTGCTCGCAAGCCACTCCTGGCCCGTCACCTCCCTCCGACTACTACACGGAATAAAATGTTCCGTCATGCTAGTGCTAAACTACTTTCATACCTATCGGCACAACCACGTAGAAAAGCTCATATGGGAACGCGATATTACGTAGGCTCATTGGCTCGATATGATCTCGTGATTGACGGCCGAAAAAAGAAGCTCGTTTTCGTTCGAAGACGTTTACGGAATGAGTGTCCAGATATTTTGCATTGATTTACTTCAAGACAACTTTCAACCGTCTCCCGAAGAACTTTGGATACATTTCAAAACCAGTGATCGTTCGCTGTCACTTGTATTGTTTTTATTGTTTTGAATACATACATCCTAGATCACGAACGTACGAGGAATAAAAAATATAGATAAATTAATTTCAAAAGCAGCTTAAATATTATTTTCTTAGTCAAGAATAGATATAATCTGTTAATAGATCCAACGATCTTTAGAGATTATTAGAAAATATGCATCATTAAAACATTACAAACATAATTACGCAGTTAATTTAATATTGCCACTGATAAAACCTTCAAGCTCCTCCAACCAAGTTCTCATTTGACATTAAGTGGTTAACAGTTTAAAAGGTCTATTGAAGAATGATTGAAGAATCGGAAAAAGAATTAACCCGTCGAGATTTTTCATGCTATATTTATTTGGTAAATGAAAGTTAATTTCGCATCAATAATTAATAAAGTCTTATCGAAATAATCTTAGGAGCTTAAACCACAATGAGCTTTTTCTCATAATGTCCCAAGGATCGTACTGGCTGAGTATCTTACTTTTGATCATCATATCATAGAACTTGATCGAATGAACCGAGCATGAGTCTATTTAAAAAAAAAGATTACATATACACATTTGATACATATAAGAGTGCTTTAGTGGACAAAAACTCATCTGAAATCGCAGTGAAAAATAGAATTTAGACAGATGTATTGGCATACGAACCAATACATGCATTATATTGAAGTAGGGGAAATGTCATTTGCTGCTTTGCATTTCCGCGGTACGGCGGAAATGGAAAAAAGACTCCGGTTACAGTCGAACTCTGTATTCTGTGTACGTGCACTCTTTGAACCTGTATTTTACCGTTTGCCGTTTTCAATATTCACGAGTTTCTGCGCGATTTTCCTAGCGAAAAATGTATTCATAATTCAAAGAGAAGTGGTAGATAAGTATAGAAAGATAAAATCGAACGTATAATTGTCCATAGACCCGAGCATTTTTTACAGAACGAGAAGGTTTTTCACAAAATAGAAGAAACCGATTAGTTTCAATCACGTTCATTCAATTTGATTCATCTCACTTAAGTCAATCAGAAATAATCAAGAAGTGATTCAACATTGTGGATTGAAATTCATACGAGATAACCTTATGATACTACGTTTGATGAAATCATTGGTGGCCGGTAACTCAAGAGATTTCACTTTTAATTTGATCATACAAGGAATCTTCGGTGGAGAGAAAAGTAGCCGCAGACTTGGAATAAGTTGGACGGGAACGAGTATAAACTTATAAGTCGATCAATCAATTACTGTGCCCATGTTCTCAAAGCGACGTATTCAACTTCTGTACTTTCCATAATCCAAAATCGCATCTGAAAAAGCTGTTACCTCTTCAAAACTCCAACTAACTACATTACAAATTTTCCCTTTAAGTATACTTAGATGATATATCCGTATGATTTTAACTTGTTCAGTCGCAAACGGATAACACAATCAATCTTGGTGCTCGCGTGTAATGCACAGAGGAGGGGTACCGTTGTCTAATTCCCCCCGGACAAAACTGAACAAAACTATCCGTTTGATTTTACGAGAGAGAGAGGAAGAACGAGAGAGTAGCCCTCCGACGACTGTCTGATTTTCCATTAATCTCGAGCCAGCAAAGCTGTCCACAGTAGCAAATGAAATTTATTCCGGTGGAAAATCAAAGGAGAATTTTCGTGGAAGGAAGCAAGCCGAGCCGGTTGGCGGGCGCGCGCGCGCGGAAATGACGAAAAAGCAGCGATCCCCCCAGCCGGTGGATAAAGGAAGCACTCGAAATATCGCGCTCACCTCTTGCACTCCAAGTTTCATTAGCGAAACAATTAAATCATAAGGAAAAGTAGGACACAAAACGAGAGCGGTACTTTTGTCGTCGGAGCCGTAGCTCGCGCGCGCGCGAGCGAGCGCAAATTGCGATTGTGCACAGGGGCCGGCTCGGGCTCTCCATTTCCGGCGCCCCGCCGCCGCTGCCAGAAAACTGCTCAGCGAAATATAGCGGCTGCCGCGAATACGATTAAATGTCTCTCTATGCAGCAGCTGGCTCGAAGACCGCTCCTGCAGTTCGCTCTTCGTGAATTCCTACAGCCAGCCTCCCTCCTCCCGCTCTCTCGCCCTCGCTAAAGGCTTAGCGTGAATTATTCCTTGAAGAATTATATACAATTTGATAATACTGCGTGCGGATCATTAAAATAGAATTCAAGAGTTACCGGAAATACTAACTACAATGAGTGGGGCTTTCTAATAGCATTCCTTAGCATTCTACGTATGCTAACGCATGAATAAAGAACCTATGGAGTCGAGTGAAAAAAAAATAAAAAAATGCAGTCAATGTGACCCATTCGTATACAGTATTCACCGTGAAAATGAATGTAGTTCAGGAAATATGTAACCAACTATTTGAAAGTAGAAGTCCTTCCACAAAAGGTTGAGTAGTCCCACGTGTAAAAAAAAATTGAGTTTACGGACAGAATAAAGTTAACGTCCATTCAGATAAACGTACTTCCAAAATACATACACAAACGATCGACATTCTAACTTTAAACTGCTCTAAAACAGTCACTTCAACTGGAAAGTCGACCAACGCTGCGACTACCATCTTTTTCTCAGAGCTACCAGCAAAGGCCGAACGTCACTCGAACCAAACTTTCGTAGGTAATTACAAAATTTAATAGATCGGCCACATCGAGTATATTGCCTACACTTACCTACTATTAACTCATGAAAACTTGATCCTAAATTGTATCTTCTAATTTAAAAAAAAAAACATAAACGATTTTCGACAGGAGGCTCATATTTACTCGGATATATTGAAATTACTTATTGGGCTCCCGTATCCTCATCAAATTCCGACGTTTCTGCTAAAGGCAACTATTTCTGTCCTTTGTGACTGACCAAATATTGAGACTGACTACTGGGCGATTCAACAGAATGGAAAAGAGAAGGACAAGGATAGAAAGAAAAAGTATGCAAATCGAGGTGAAATCGATAGCATACCGTTGTTATGGCGAATTTTCAAATGTTTTTATTTCATAACTTTATCTCTGTTTGCCTGTCAGCCGAATCATGAAATCGAATTCCAACTTGTTTTCCAATAAACTAGCAAACACACATACATACGCAATGTGATTCAAGAATATTTTTAGAGGACTGCAGGTACTTGGCTAATTTTTCATTCATAAGATTAAAATATTCGGTTCCAAACGTTTCCATTGCTCGTTTTCAGTAGATGATTCATGGTCCAATTCAAAATGGCTATTAAGAATAGAACTTTAAAATATAATTTTTTTGAGATCATTCCATTTGAGAGATTAAGAATCATTACTTATAAGACATTGATTATCCTCTTCTCCGTTTCTAGAACCTTCTTCGTAGAACCATTCTTTTTAGATAACGATTATTGTATTGATTTTTTTTGCGAGACAAAAACGGTTTATAGGTTATCGTGACTTTGTGCATCTATTTTTCTAAAACAAAACTTTTTAAACCGGTACCATAACATATGTTCAGGTGGCAATATTTCTTAAACCTTCTACACATTGCTCCAAACTTGGCATAATAGATCGAATCCAAATCAGCGTCATGATTCTGAGCTGTTTTGACATCTAAATTGTAATTGCGAAACTCGTGCATAGTCTCAAATTGAGTTTTACATCGCCTCACCTCGCTCGGATGCATAATGTACTATCCCTCCGAAGTGTAATCATTCTTCATATACCACAAATTAAAGCACTTGAATTTTGAAAAAAGCCGTTCTTTCATTTTTATTTCCTTTACCAATTAATCCTCGACACCTCAATACAACAGTGCAAGAGTCTTGTTTCACGTCAAATCAGTCATATACAATTTTGATACGGCTATCCAAAACCTTTTAAAAATCCAACATTGCTTGAAGGCTTCACTGACACTCTTCAATTTTTTCCGTCTTCCGTGTCGATTTCACCATTTTCGCTTTCCGTCAGTTCTTGTATTCGGTATTGCCTATCCGACGCAGTCGATACTTTTCCGTCGTTTCTATTCTCGTCCAGTCGAGCATTCCCGACTATTTTGATCGTATCGACTCGGATATCTAGCAAGTTATTATAAGAATCGAAAATTTCTTCTCCCCATTTTTTTTTCTGCCCACAAAATCTAAGAAATAAAAATTCACTCGTCGGGTAAAAAATACAAGTGAAAGATGAAATATCATAAAATGAGATTGGCCCGAGTGCCTTCGACGAGCTTTACCGAAATTCTCTCGGCCGGCTTGGGCTGAATAAGTAAAGACTCGTCCGGGGCGAAAAAACGAAGCGAATCGTCGGATTGCAACGCGTACGATGCACACGAAATAGCTCGAGAGTCGGTTGCAAAACGGCGCACGCACAATAGTACAAGTGCGGCCGCGAGTACAAGTGTAACCGACTCGCTCGCGCGCAGCTAGTGGCGCGCTTTTGTTATTCGAATTAACATTAGCGGGCTTCCGCGCGGGGGGATTTACGAGTGCGCGAGAGCCGCCACCGCGCCGGTCCGGACTGAGCTGCACTTCCTTCCGCCGAGGATATACGCGTGACGCCCGGGAATTATGGCACGCTAAAACGATCTCGAAAGGACAGCGCTGCAGTCGTAGCTCCCCAACTTTCGACTCTTGCACGCCAGGCTTTTTACTGTTTACTGCTGATGCGACGCTCCCCGGAGCAAACTACTGCGCCATACATCCCTACGTGCAGTTTGCGTTCATCCTGACAGATGTGTACTAATGAGAATCCAGCGATATTGCCCCCCAACTCATTTTAAATGTATATTCCCGAACTTTTCGGGCAACGTCAGTTCGACACAGTGTCGAATGTTATGCGAAAACTTAAATCGAGTCACCTACTTTGGCTTCTGTAAAAAAGTATTGTGAGTACTCGTGTTTCGATATTCACTATAAAAATACTATAAAAATACGTGGAAATAGAACATTCGAAACAGAAATACAATGAAAATGAGGAACTGGAATCATGATCCTTTTTGGCGTTTAAAAATAGCTTGGCACATAACGTGCTATTACGGATTGGAAATTAAAAGAGATTCTTCTCTTTGTTAAAACATTGCATTTTTTGCTGTTAGTATTTACAGTACGGTCATCAGGTCACATAATATCGAAAATTAGTGTAGTATTGAGAGATAACGAACGAAGCTCGTTATAAGCAACAGATTCCACTGGAGGAAAATATAGAATGAATGATATAATTAAACTACCAAAGGTATTGCTTACTGCTGAATAACCAACGAGGAATTTATTGAGCATTTCACGTGAGCAATTAACATGCGATATTGAATTCGCGACTGTTCATAATATAATTAAACCATATGAAAATTGAATAACATTGACGAGAGAACTGATTAGAATGCAATAACGATAATAGAGCAAATGAAAAATTTGCATACACCCGCCGAGACATTCGTTTAGCCTTTGGTTCTTCATAAGTATAGAGCATGGCAATAACGCTTGAAAAATCCAGGGCTATTCGTCAGGTGCTATTTATTCCGACTTCTCGCCTAATACCACTACTCTTGGGAGCACGTGAAAAAGTGAAACAGTACAGATGCGATTATGGGAATTGCGTAGTCACGTACCTACCCCCTTCCTGCTTTTATCATCTTCACCTCGTTTCATATTATTATCAGACTTTATTTTTCTCCCGCGTTCTTTCGCTTTTTCATTTCAGACCACAGTTAACTCCATACGTCGTACCTGTCAGAGAAATAACTCGCGTCCGACAACTATCTTTTCTCTCCTCCTCACAAATTTCATATTCTGCCATTCCGTGTTCTGCTTCTCTACTCCTCACAATTTAGTCTCTGAACTCAGTGGACTTTTACCGTTGGATACGAATTGTTATACTGGAATTTCATTCAGATGGATCTTGAACT
Organism: Aphelinus atriplicis; assembly: GCA_020882685.1. Taxonomy (NCBI): domain Eukaryota; kingdom Metazoa; phylum Arthropoda; class Insecta; order Hymenoptera; family Aphelinidae; genus Aphelinus; species Aphelinus atriplicis. The sequence continues at coordinate 76,381,261 of CM037073.1, forward strand.
CAATCCTCCGAGAAAGATTAATTGGTTAACTGATGCCATCCAATTTACTTGTATAAACAATCCAAGTCAATAAGAAAAAATCCCAACTGTATCGCATTAAACTTTGCGAATGACGTTACATTATAGCCTTCCCCGGTGGATCGAGTTGCGAGTTGAATCTTCATCTCTCACGTGTAATACCATTGGCGACGCAGCGCAGCTCGACGTTGACGCAAAATCACGTAGCGTTCATTCGGGGAGCATCGGCGCGGTTAATTGACTCGTAAAGTTCGGCGACTCGCCAGCGAACGCCGCGACCCCAATCTCCCGACACGTACGCACGTTTAGCCCCGCCGATTGGCCCACGTTCCCCGGATAAATTCAGTTCGATGGCTGCGCGGACAAAAACATTGTTATGTATGATGTACGTTTTATCAGCGCGCTTGATTGTTCATTGGCTGCGTAGCTCTTGCGACCCAGCAGCCAACTTCGAGTTATCTGGATGATTCGTTTGATTGACATAGTTGCGGGTCGGCTTTGTGAAAAAAGCTCTTCTTTTTCCATCAAACGAAAAATAAAATTTAACGAATCACGCCAACTGGTCGATATCATTGCACTCGTTAATTTGAAATCCTAATAGACCGTAGGCACTTGGCACGAAAATTATTCCAAGATAAAACGCGTCGGAGGAGTTGTTTTTCTTGATTGACATTGTGTTTGAGATATTATCCAAGACAAAAACAACTCTTCATCTGTTCCGTGAGAATTTTATTCGATCAAAATGCATAGCTGAATGAGAGGCAAAGAAAAATAGCATTTACACAATTTACGATCGTGAAAAAACAGCTGAAGCTTCTGACAAATTTTATCCGGGTAATAATCCAATCTCTCGCAGCGAGGGCTGTTACATTATTCGGCTACAATAGCGTCTGGCGAGGCGATTTTAGACTCGATCCCAAACTTTCAACCGAACCCGGTATTGTTTCTCAAGTTTTTCCCGGAGACAGGAGTATCCAAGGCGTTTCTAGCACCAGAATATTCGATAGAGAATATCAAGATGACAATGACATCGGCCCCTTCAGACATCGATACGCGTTGAAGCGGCAGGTCTGATCCCTTTAATATTCTGCTCGACGCCGCGGTACCACTGATTCGATCGATCGGCTGCACAGCACTGCTTCGTCTGATAAGGCAACCACTCCAGCTCTAGGCCGATTAGTAGAAGAATTCTTCCTGTGAAAAGGAGCTGTTTTTGTGCCGAGCCTCGCGTGTTGCTAAATACTACGAACGTCGTTCGACGCGTCGCTAGTTTTGCTCTACTTCGTTTTTCCTTGCTTTTGGATACGATTTTTTGAGTTAACTCACTCACTCACTCTCTCTCACACACACACATATTCACACACACACTATATGTTTTAACGCGGGGGAAAGTTTTATGGGTAACTCCCTGAGGTGTGGGTCATGTAAAGGGTTTTCTTTACGATTCAATGCGCCAAGTCTTTTTTTTCGACATCGTAGCTTCACTTCAAGAATATGCAAGCAATTCAATAAAAGTTTTACGAGGACGATGAAAAATTATCGTTTGTCAATATACTTTTGATATAATATTTAGTATTGGAATGTTGGATAACGCTGTCGAAGTGTCCCATTTTATCGGAGGAATTTCCTTATCGGGGAAAGGGATGCTTCGGGTACGGCGATTTCTCGCTCAACACAAATACTCCAGCTGGTTAAAATTTCTCTAAGCACTCTCGAACCTTGCGGACTATTGAGGTTGCCCCGGAATATAATATTCCGGGGCAAAATCATTCCAACGCCGTCCTTTATTTACCAGTAATATGATAAATAAATACCCGAGGGTTTTTATTGACCTCCCTTGCCTCACCCCGTCTCTCTCTCTCTCTCCCTCTTTCTCTCTCTTATCCTCCATGCTGAATTGGCGCGTCTCGGTTTTCCATCGGAATTCATTTGGAGCCCGGGGCGGCTTCATACATTGGGTATGCGTTTGATCGAGCGTCGCGACCGAGAATGGCTAGACGGATTTTGATTAAAAAAAGGAGGAGCTCGACTGTGTTGCGCGGCAAAATGAAAAGGAGAAACAACAACGCGTATATTAAAATTTTAATCACTTTGTGACGGGCCAGCCGAGGCCACAGCAGTCGCCAGCTCTCAGCTGCTCGATTGTTATACCTGCGCTGGCCAATTGCCTAGGACGACGGCTTTGATGGGCTGCAGTGCAAGGACGATATTGTGGCGCACGAGACTGCTGCCCCCGAGCTCAACACGTATACACGTTCGTTCGCCGAGTATAACACAAATATGCTGCAGTTTCGTATCAGGGATGTTTAACGAAACAATAACCTCTTCGCATGAGTCATTTGGCGTGTAACGCCAGATAGACGATTGCAAATTCATATTTCTTGACGCTGTGGAACAATGTTCCGTGGACCTATCGATTGCCTGTATTTCTAAATACATCTATACAGAAAAGATTGTTCAAGTTATTCGGTTAAAATGTAAACTTGCTCAATAGATTGATTGATCATATGATAAACTCCCTTCGAATGCGGAATGATATTTGTTTATGTAAAAGGAAAACCTCACGAACCTTAATAATTGACTTTACTAATTAGTGGAGCCATTCCTCATGGTGTGCCTTCCAAATTAATAGTTTACATTAATGGCGTGGATTCTAATCTGTCACTTTGGAACCAATTGTCTTTCTTTCCTGAGCCTGAGCTACACATGTTGCCAACGCAAACGTTCGCGTATGCTTGGAGCGATGTGACATACGAGACTGATCATTCGAATCCATCATTTTTTATGCTTTGGAATTGTCGGATTCGACAGTCAGGGAATTGCAGCAATCATAACGTTGGGGAGTTCAGATGTACAGGTTCAAACTCGATAAGGGTATGAATTTTTCATGTAATTATACACGAGTGTCTGTCACATGCATATTTGTAGCTAACTCTAATTCCAAGTCAGCTTCGGGTATTCAATTTCTACATATAGATTAATTAAACATATTGAATAGGGGGAAAATAATGGATGAATTTCAAAATGAATGGTCCAATTTTGGCCGACAAAATGCCGCGCAAGGACGAGTCCATGTATCATTTCCAGCATGATTCGGAAAAATCCCAAGCCAACAAATATCTGACCTATCTTTTACCATCCCATTCACCCGCTGGCCCTCTGGTCAGTTTGTTTGTCGGCACATGCACTCTCGACCAATAACAGAACGATATCGAAAGCCATACAGTTATTCCCGACTGAATGTGAATGCGCCGCCATTGAAAAAAGAGATAGAATACAGTCATTTTCCGTCGCGAGTATATTTTTTTTAAAAATAGAAATTCCTATGGCTCTTTTATATATTTGTCGAACGCGCGGTTTCATCTCGGATTAATTCAGTCATATCCGAAAACGTTGCAAAGTGACGCGTCGACGCATGCCCGAAATTCTGAAACTCAACTCGAACAGTCAAACGAAAATTATTCCATGCGCGCCCAAAAACTGATAAGGCCTCACCGCTATACTAGATAAGCTGCGGCTGAATCGATGGAAAGTCGCTCAATCCCAGAATATGTAAAAACGTGTCATACCATACGATGAGAATCAATTAAAACGTGTATACTCTTTGTTGTGTTTCAGGTAAGCATTGTTCGAATTGAAATGTGACGAGTGAGCGGTGAAGCAACGAAATGCGGGTGTGTAGTGCATTATTGTCCGGAGCATAGGTAAGGACACTTATCTTGAACGACCAACAAACTGCTCGTAAATAAGTCAGGCCGTCTTGTCAATGACGAAGTCGCGACAAAGTAAAGGGAAATCTAATCGAGCCCTCTCGTTAGGGCACAAACGGCCAAGGAAAAGCTCTTCCGTGCAGTTGCATCTCGGTACAAAGTGCATCGCACCGTCATCTGTCTTGGAATGGAAGCTCTGTGCACCGCGAGGCGGCTCCCCTTTGGTGCAGTGGCAAAGAAATCTGGCCCCGCAAGGCGGAAACGCATCGTTGTCCCTCTCGGAGAAAGGCCCTGCAGAAAGAAGAGCAAGCGCGCACACACGTCGTCGGCTTTTTGTCCACCGCCAAGGCATTCGGAAACTTTGCGCCAATTTCTCCCTCTCTCTCTCTCGTTCTTCCCACGGCCCAATCGATACGAACGGAGAAAGAGGCGCGAGCTTTCAAGATTGCCTATGGTATCGCTCACGCGAACGAGAAAATACTGAGACCGTCTGTCTTTGTCCATCGGCCACGATATTGCCAACTTCGTCTCTTGGCCTTTTGTTCTTCCCGCCGACGATCCGTCCTCCCTCGCTTTCCATTTCCCTCGTCTACTCGCGCGAGCGGCTTTTTCACTTTAAGCCTTGTGTGTATGTGTGTGTGTGTCCTCCGCCGCTTTTCCATCTCTGTCTATCTCCGCCAGCCAAACATCCTCCCCGAGACCTCCTCATCTGCCTTTATCTCGCTGCTTGTTTTACAAAGTTATGCCTCTCATTGAGTCACGAAATTTCACTGTGTACACGAAATTTCCATCCGCCTCCTTTCCATTTTAACATCCTCTGGAAAGAGAGATTGTATCGTTTGCTCGAGAGTCCTCGTACGCTCAGCGGCACGAGTATCGAAGAATGTCTAGCCGATTATTTTGCGAATATCGACGCATCTATATATACCGTTGCAAGAAACGAATCGATCTCAAACGAGAACTTATACTTTCGGGTTAATATCCGGCTTTTGCTACATGCGTTTCGTTGAGGCAGAGAAATCACGATATCAAATGTTTGATTGCCTGTGTTAAGTCAGCCCCGAGGTGTAATAACAATCCGAGAAATGAAAGCAAAGTTGGCGGGGACATTAGATTTTCCGTATAATGGACAAGTTTCGTTGGAATTATATTTCGTTGCTAAAATAAACAGGGGAGACAAACTTGAAAGTACGCGTATTCAAATCGTCGGCATCGCTCCCGAAATACACTAGCGAATTCCAAGTTTAATCAAGTTTGCAAACCTCACAGCAACTCTAAACAGCCTTAGAATAGAACACGCCATACTACTAATGTATGGTGTCGCATCTTACTAGTCCTGCAATAGCTCTTCCGCTAACTGCAGGAGGAATCTCGAGATTTAATCAATCCACGCAGACGTGAATGTGTTACTCGATGTTGAATTCGCAGTGAGACTAGCGAGTGACTAGCATGAATAAACCGTACAGGACGACCTTTTCCAGCCTCTTTCAACTATTCATTATGTATATAAAATCGATAGCTCGAATATTTCGATAGCACGGAGGAAATTAACGACGTCACGTCCCTTATCATCTTGGACAAATAAAATCTAAATCCAAATCCAACCAAGTCTGTTAGCTCTATCGGCTCTGCGCGCGAAGATTCCCTTTTATCTCGTGAGCAGGTATAGTGGGATAAAGCGGGGGACTTGGGGGATGCGGAGGGGACAGGGGTTAAGAAAGCGCGAGAAAGAGAGTCGGCCGTCTTTAGGGGATCGAGAGCCGGCGGAAATTTCTCTGCTACCCTCGTAACTTTTATGTAGGCGAGAGCGTGTGGAGTTTGCTCTTCTCGGAGGTAATACTCCGTTGGAAAAATATCGGCCCCGCGGGGGGAATCGCTTTTGAGGATTGGTCGGCATATAGATGCGAGAGCTAACCGAACAAACTGGCCTCTCTCGTCTGCTCTAGCCTCTGCCTCGGCGTGTTTCGCCCGGTACATATCGTCTGCCGACAAATTGGCCGCGAAAATGGTAACTTTCCTCTTTGGATTGGGAGGAATGAGGCTACTTTATGCGCCACGAGAAATGAATTGAACTCAAGAAGTTACGATGGTTTCTCGGAATTGATTGTTTCGTTGATTATTTCACAATAAAGCATCGGGAAAATGATCCATGGTGTTGATGAGACTGATAGCTTGAGAAGTTTTCAGATTCGATATTCTATTGTGCACAACTTTTTTTCAACAGTGCGACCAGAGAAAGTAACAAATTGTAAGAAACTTTTGAAATAAAGAATTGTTCTTTCCGAGAAACTGATTATCCAGTCAAAAAGATTCAATAAAACTGAGTACTACACAATCGTCGATGAGATTGTGAGGTACAACAATTGCAAGTAATCCTCAATTCGTAACTCACACTTTTGTTAAAAAATGTGTATCGTGAATTTTCTTTGTAGAAAAGCTCGTTTAATAATATTTTTCAGTAAAATTTTAAAGTTTATCTGTGTGCTTGGGTTATCTTCAATGACACACATTGTAAGAATAGTAAAACAGCCGCGATGCTATGAAAATTGAAATCACAAAATCTTATTGAAATAATATTCTAAATACGAATTCTGCGAGTACCAGATTACATTGACGCTACGCGTACTCTATTTTGAAATTTCATTTTACAAGCTATTGAACGAGTGTTTTATTCAAAGCTGACTTCCTCCAAGTCCCAATATATCCGTATACATTGTGAATACGCATTGGCCATGCCCTCAAATTCAATCAAAACTCGCGAAAGATTCGTATCTTTCAGACTCGATGGTATTTTGAAGAAGGATTTCAATTCTCGACCAAACTCACTGTCCCTACCTTTCCTCTTATACATCTACGTGTGGTCGATGCGCATCTGTCACGCTCTGAGCTACTCTCATAATTTTTTCAAAGGAAAATCTATAAATATGTAGAAAATTGATTACATGTGACGGAGGCGTTGAATTTGGAATTTTTCCAATTATCATAGTGTTTGTTTTTTCTGGATTCCTTCTTGATCGATTACAACACTAGCGGAAGGCTGAAATTATATGAAAATACGGAGGCTGACAGGTTTGAAAGAAAAAACGCTCGGCCGAGAGTCGTACGGTGTATGGGTGTTCCGATGCGACGAGGAGCTCGGATAGGAGAGAACGCGCGTTGAGCGTCATGGAAAGCGCATTCTATGAGCTGTAGCTCACCCTGTTGCTCTCATCTTGGGAATAATCGCGTGGCGTTCTCGAGAATGCATGGAATAATTGCGCGCATGCACCGCTGCGACTTCGAAACTGCGCAGCGCGCCGGCTCGCAGCGGCGAGCGTCACTTACGGGCCGGCGAGCAATCATAAAACATAATCCCCCCACCCCCCTTCGTGCAGCAGCTTATTACGGGCGTTTCGCGCATTTTTAAGCTTTTTTATTTCGAGAATTCCGCGCCGTACGTACAACTGCTATCGCGGGACTCGAGCAATTTCCAACGGCGCGTGGCACTTTTTTTCCCGTGCCCCGAGCTCGCCCAGCTCAATTTAAATATATATACGAAAATGTACGCACGGATACTGTCGTAAATACGTAGCCACGCGCGCACGCCGTTCGCGAAAAAAAGAAGCTGAGGAAAAACGACGTTTAGTACGTGCGAGAGTGGCGAGAAACGACGCGTCGGAGTGAACGAAGCTCAGCGGGCTCTCGTGCTTCTTGTTTCTTTCCTACTGAATTTCACCTGCTTGCTAACACTCCGCGACCGACAGTTTTCTAATTTTTGCGAGATTGATCCAAAGTTTTGCGTACTCGCTCGAACAGTTTTTTTTCGCTACAAAAAGAGCGATGATATACTCCGTTTTGAACGTAAAATTTGCCCAAAGAGCCAGCGTCTTTTTTCAATTTTACCGGGATCCAATGGATGAGATATGCGCAAAGAGCATTTCACAAATTCAAATTTTCATAGGTTTTTAGGCTCTAAAATCAATATTTTGATCTTTACCGAAGTCAGCATTATCATGTTGTTATATACTTTTTTTCGCTCTCTATTGAAAGAGTCGAAAATAAAAACTATAGATTTCGCATTATCATGGTACCAATGACAGCAATCCCATTAGCACTTCAATGAAGAAATGCACTTCTATGAAAAGCCGAATACTTCAGTCTCAAAGTATGCCATATTCTACTTGAAATGACTTTAAATACGAGATTCAATGCATAGATTTACGATTTACTCTGTTAAAAACTGACAGTGGAAAACCAGTGTATGAGTGTGAAAAATCGCTGTATTAAGGTGGATGAATGATTGAGAGGAAGCAAGTAATTTTTTATGTAATAAAAGGGAATCTCCATTAATGTTCCATGAGTTTTGACAAGTAAATTTTCGGTATCAAAACTCTGAAATAAAATTGAAAATTCACTTTTATCATATGAGAAGTTAAGTGCGGATTCACTGATTCAGCTTCATACACCGGTTTGTCACTGAAAGGTTTCAAGAGAGTATGTACGTACAAAACTATAAAGGCTATTTTTCTGAATAAAAACTACTTGCAATGGAATAATACTGGGCTCAGGTGCAGTGGCTCGGATTATTGAAAAATTATGCATCAAACAATCAGAAGAATATTGCATTTAGTCTCTATTCTCCGGACAAGCATACTCCACAGTTGAGAATTGCACGCAAAGGTGAACGGGTGAAAAGTAATAGAATGATAGAAAGCTGGGAGCCGTGGAGAGGAACCGCTGGCCGTTTGTGCGGAAAGGGAAGGAGGCAATTTGCTAATTGGCCGTGACGATTTGTTGACCTGGCAAAATTGTAGACGCGGGCGCGGTCGGCGCTGCTCTCTCCGCGGAAATTGTATCAATCTCGCGCTATTTTTCTGGCACGCCGCCAATAGAAGCGAAACCCTCGAGCTCCTTGCCGGTCGCCGCGGCGTCCTATATATGAAATTGATTGAACTTTGTCGATAATTGCTCGATCGTCTCGAGATTCTCTCGCTCTCTCTCTTACCTCGTTCCCCGCTGCTTGTGTTTCTGCGGTTTCCCCTCGTAACGATTCTTTGCATATAGCTGCGACGTCGCTCGGGGATGAGGTGACACAGAACGTTGCCGCGCAATCGAACGACGTCGTTATTTAATTGCAGGATCCTCCGAATAACGAAGCTTGTTAGATGAGGTGCGCCGAGATAAGGTCCTTCTCGACCATCGGATATTGCATCACTAATCATTTTTCATCGAATATCTTGCAGCGTGCCTACCTATGGGTCGCGCGAATATGTTCTTTTGCTGAGTGATTTCTCATGTTCGTGATAGCAAGGTAAACTGGAAATCCTACGCGGCGTGCAAAATCATAATATGGTATATGTCTTTCGTCGGTAATAGCTATCGGGAAAACTCCTTGCTCTTTAAATACAGATGAAAACGAAATGAAACATTTTCAATATATACCAACCTGGAGCTCACTCATTAGTCTTGGATGAATTAGGTCAGGCAAATAATTCAATAAAACTCTGATGAGACCAGAATACCCATAAGAATCAGTAATAGCGTGTTCGTCATGTTTTTCTTTCTCATATCACATATTTTGACAGTTGAGGCAAATATAGGTGATATCTTTTCGTTCTGATCGAAATTCGAGCCCGTATGATGTGGAAAGACAAAATCAAATCGATAATATCGATGTTATGCCATTTGTTTTCGAAATATACATATATATTTGTGTTTATTAAAAACTCCGAATCTTTGAATGCCCTCATCTTCCGGAAAAAACCGCTGCCAATCGAGGTCCCGAAGTCCGATTCGATAGGTCGATTTTTACCCCATTTCAAAGCTTTGAGAAAGCAAAAGTAGTTGGAAGAGAAATAAATAAATACGACCCATATAGTAGTATAGTTACGAAGAATGTAAATTTTCCCTTACGTCCACAACAATTGACGCCGATCCATCAACGCGCTCGTGAAAAATTCAACAATCAAACGCAGGCCTTCCGCCCGTGCAACTCACGATTCATCAGCCATTGCGAAATTACAGAAAAAAAAATGCCCAGCCCTGCTGGGGGAAAAAAAAAGTCACCCACCAATCTTCCCACCCCTCGGCCATAAAGCACTAACGGTGATTTCTCGCGCGCGCGAGCGGCGCAGCAGGCACTGTTTTCGGGGCGTAAACGAGAGACGAAAAAAAAAGGAAGAAAAACGATGGAATAATTCACGTCCAATATCAGCGGGCGGGGGAGGGGCGCTCGGTTTTTTTTTTTTGAAGCCAGAGTTGTTGCGAGCGGCTTTTGCGCCTTTCGCGCGGCCCCGCGTGGGTAAACAGAGCGCGCGAGGGCGCTCGGGCCAGCCTCAAAGCCCGGAAGGAAGTACAAACAGCCTCTAATCAGTCGAGCGCTGCTGCCTGTCGTGCTCCACTTTTCCGTACGATGACATCGTTGTTGCCCGACTCGAAGAAGTCGGCCCCTTTCTGGTTCACGTATGCCATAAAGGGTCTGCCTGACGCGTCTGCACCTAATACCGCTCAGCTGACGAGTTGGTATGCCGCGTTATACAGAACCGCGAGATGCGCCTCCGAGCGGAAAAAGGCGCGTACGCGTTGCTAGAGAGCGAGGCGATTGATTGCGGATACATTGTACCTTGATGCGATTTGTGTATTTTCCATCAATTTGCCTCTTATCCGGAGACTCATGGTAAAGTCGGAGAACTATACTTTATCAGAACACGGGTATACTTTAGTTACCGAGTTACCAAGAATAATAATCGACGAGTTGATAGCTATAGGATAGCTTCAGTTTTTACGAGTAGCTCATTCATTGCCATCGAGTACATATTTTCCGTGCCATTGTGTTGTCACATGACGGAATGATATCCAAACCGTATATGGAATGAAAAATAAAAGCTTTCTCTTTGAGAAAGCAAAATAACAGTACTGAGCAGATGCGTAATTAATAGCATAGTTTGAATTTGATATACTTTCCGGGAATGTCGATGAACTAAGGATTGTTAAAACGCCTCACATCCGTGAAATTATAGAAAAATGAGGGGGAAATAAACATAATTCAGATCGCTTCGATTAGAATAACACAATAAGCATAGCTCCAACAATAATTCAGTATAGCGAAATGAGTTATCGCACCATCGAACTTCAGATCATCGCTTATTCATTTTTCTTCACAGCAAGCAGAATTTACCGTATGCAATATTCCCCACAGGATTATCGGATCTTCCCTTCTCACTGTATTTCATCATAACTTCAGACAAAACCGAGTGTTATTAGTAAATTATGAATAATCTATAGCTGGGCGTGAAAAATGTCAACCGGGTTAAGTGCTGCATGTAATAAACGCCTGTTCGTAAAAAAATCATCGGGTTGTAAAATATTGAGTTGTCCGGAAAAGGTTATTTGAATGATTAATCTTCTGTACATACCAAAATGAATTAAAATGACTACAGTCAATTCACTGTTTGTTATAAAATGTACATATATTTATATCAGAACTATAAACATACAAAGTTGTGGGATTCAATTACCTCAGTAAAGCTTGTTGGCAAAATACAAAGGAATGAAACTAAGAAATGTAAAGCTTGGAAGAAGAAGGCAACGGAGAGAACAAGTAAGAATGAGGAAGACTACACGTAGGGAGGAGGAAGCAATAGATCCAAGTGCCATCGATGGAAAATTAGAATGCTTTCTATTGTTCAAATTCATAGCGAATGTGCAGGGAGGATCAGTGCTAAGTCTGGCTGGGTGATATAAGCTACAGCTATCTCGCGTTCTGCACGTCGCGACCCTCCTAACCCTGCAGCCGGTAGAGAATTGGCAGGGACTTTCCGTGCACATCTCCCTCTCGCCTACCCCACGGAATTCCCGTGCAACTTTTTTTCGCGCTTTTCGACTCCTGCCTCGTTATGACATCGTAGTGCGCGCCACTTCATGTCTTCCCTCGTTAAATTATGGATAGACCCGTGACATTCCATAGGAGCGAGGTCCGCAACTACTTCCGAACGAGCGAAATGGCATTTCAGACAGGCCGCTCGATAAGCGAAGAGCCGCACGCCCGGCGAAGTTGCCTTGTTTCGCTTCTCGCAAGCGTTGTCCCGCAGTAATTGAACGAGTCAAGTTAAAAATTTACGTGGCAACGGTATGCTCGTGTGAGAAGTAGACCTCGCAGTGATTTTTAAACGAGTGAGAAAAAAATTACAGACTCCGCGAAATGATAATTTTTCACAATGTGCTCTCTTAAATCCTTACAAAGAAAGAAGGTTAGTTGCATGAAAAATTCACTGCAATCCTAATGAATTTTTCATGCAACTAAAGTGAATTTTATATGAAAAAGATTTTCATATAAAATTCACAGTAAGTAGAGTAGAAATTCACTTCACACCATACTTACTGCAAATCGTGATGTGAAAATGTGAATTTTATGTAAAAATATTTTCCATAAAAACTCATGGAACCAAAGTAAAAATTCACTTTAGTTGCTTAAAAAATTCAATTCTAGTGAATTTGTCGTCCACCTTCTTACAGTGTTTTTTCACTGCAATGCAGTGGTTTTTCGCTGTAAGGATTTGAGAGTTTCCCAACAGGCGTAACAAATGGGAATCGCCTAGCGGAAAAAGTACTCTGCCGGCCAATATTGAGGATACCCCTATTGAGTTCCAGCAGACTGAAAACAAGCTAGTTCAATTCGTTCACTCGAAAGCTCGCCCCATTTCGAACGTTTTCATCGGGAGACTAATTATATACGCAAGCTTAATGTTGCGCGTTCGACATTAGCACAGACGCGCGGCTGAAGATGTGTCGGCTCGAAACGAGTAACAAAACGAGCGATATAAAGAGGATGAAGACGTACAAAAGTGGAGGTGGGGTAAACATCAGTATGAAATGCGAAAGAGCCACTAAAGTCTTGAAGTTGCAAGCGCGTAAAGCAAGTATAAACACCTTATACATTTTTACAAGCGGTCCGGAGGTTCTTTCCTCGGCTCCCCCCCCCCCCCGCGTGCGCAGCTTTGCTCGCCAGCGTGTCGGCTGGCAAAGGCCAACACAGAGTCATCCGCCACGTTCGCGCGTTTCACTGCGCCACGTATAATTTTATTTAAACGCCTTATTTTCATGGCAGACACGAATACTCTCTTGCTCGCGGGACACGTGCCCGCAGCACAGATGATACCCTAGTTGGCCCTTATTTTCCCTTCTTTGACGTAAACTCGCGACATATTTTTTTGCAGTCCTCTCGGTTGGTTTTGAACGTAAATGACACTTTTATTTTTTGATTCATCACGTATGTGCATCGTGTAATATACCACGAACATGTACATTGTTAGCGACATGCGCGTATCATTCCGCTGTATTGCGCGTCTTTCACCGTCTATTTTTACTCTTTAGTTGTTCCCACAACCGAGGAACGCGTCCGTTGCTTTTTTCCCCTCTATTCTTTGGCTCTGTTTTTCCACAAGTCACTTTCGCTTTCTCGCTCTTACGCCGGCCCACCTTCTTGCGCGCGTACTTTCCTCCGTCTGACCGCGCGCGCTCCGCCGTCTCTCGGGGGGATTTTATCAAACAATGGATTTGCTCGATAAAATGAAAAACTAATCAGTTCCACGTGATACTGGGGCAAGCAAGCGAATTTCATAGCTTCTCGATCCCCTTTTTTCCGCAGCGAGATATTAACTTTTTGCGGAGTAAGTCTTCTCGAAGCCGGTTCCATTCAATGAAAGATTAGTCCATCATCAAATATATCCTGCCCCTGCAATCATACGTATCAGAAAGTACTTTCCCTTCTTTCCTTCGTCCTAGTTTTACTCCGATTTCCAAAATCAATTCCACGCGGCGAATACACGCGCGATAAAATAGAAAATTCCTGGCCTCTATCCCTGAAATCCTAGAAAATACAAAAACGTCCGTACACACGAACTAAAGTCGATCGGGAAACTGTGGTAACGTACCGAGAAAACGTAGGTACCCTGTCGTCGATCCGCCAGGAGAAAAAAAGGATAAAGTGACGAGAAGCAATTTTGGAGTGGCGCACATTTCCGAGCGCTCGCTCTATTATCCCATGATCGTTCGGATAGATGGGGCAGCTGAGATCGGTTGGACGCGAGTTGGGCAGAGAGGATGGGCTGGCGGTGGAGGGAGCGGACGGTGGCCGGAGCAACGGCATTGAAAATCGTACGATAGTCTGATATTCCGAGGTCGAATTGGGGGAGCGATATCAGGGCGCGCGCGCGAGTGCCGCTGCTGGCCGAAACTCAAACTCGAGCCGGGGCTAAAGACCGGAGGCTCCTCGCTAAATTGGCAAATCGCTCTCGAGCAGCTCGCACCCACTCGTGCGCGCACACACACGCACACACAGCGCCGCACTCGAATCTATTTACCCTTAGGTCGGCCATTTCCTCTCGACGTCGAGGTCGCGTCGCCCAGACAGAGAGACGCTTTCAACTGGTGCCGAGTAGACACTGTCCCCATTAGCTGCAAGACCTAATCTTGTATTCAGCATTTCCGTTATAGCCGCCGGTGCTGCTGCTGCTGCTGCGCGAGTTCGGCTACAATGGAAAGCTGATTAAGCTCGACTCCCGTTAGCTCCCGTTGGCTATCCCGTTAGCTGTCGTTATACACGCTGTTTGTGCCGGCTGATCGAGCGATTATTTCGCGCGCGCCTGCTCGTCCGCCCTCACGTAGTTTTCACTACTTTTTCCCCCCCTGACACCGACCATCCCCAACTTTGATCCAACCTATACTTCTTTGGCGGTACTCGACAAGTAGAATCCCGTGCATGAGGATTTTCACAACTGGCTTGGGACGACATCAGACATTTTGCATATTGGGGTAGTTGAGAATTTCTGATGGATTATTCAGTAGATACAATTGTCGAGGGATAAATAAAGTTATGATAATAAATCAATTCTATATTATATTTAATTATTGAATCATATCGTACAAGTACAACGAGAATATCTTGTGAGTTTGAGAATCCTACATACAAAGACTGATTCACTTAATTAGGTCTGATAAAATAAGTGCAGTATAATCCGGGATAGGGGATTCAATTTGGACGTTGGGAAGAAAGTCCTTTTTAATATCTGCCATCAAAAATTCATTATCCTTCAGTAAATATTCCATATTTGAGCTTTAAAAATTTTAATTGATCCACAGTTTTACCTCGAGTATAGTTAACAATGATAGTAAGCATTATAAAGTCATATGGAATTTTTCAAATACCCGGCTTTCAACTAAAGCGTAGTAGAAACTAGAAGTAGTTGCAAACTAGTGAAGCGCATACGCTGTTTGAGTATACTATGGAGTACCTTCCGTTTATTGGAGTTCGTATGAGTTCAGAGTGAGTTCGTGCTTTCAGATACGGAAAGATGTTCTCTAGTCGTAGGAAAACCGATTGAAAATAGATTCATCCAAGTTGCAATGTAATCATCCATGAATATGCAATTAATTCCCATTCAATCCTCTGCAAATTGACGAGCAATCCCGTATACTCTTACCATCATTTTGCATGGAATTTGCGAATTCAATCCATCATTTGTAGTTCATCAAGGTGCAAATTGTGTTGAGGACATTTCAAAACGGCCCGTCCCATTAATTAGTGATCATATCTGCAAATATCTAATATCTACAAATTAGTTATTTATATTCAAAAATCCATTTGTCATGGTATTCCTCTCTGCTACCCGGTGAAACAATCAATACAGCGAGCTTTTTGTCACCTTCGTTTCTCCGACATCGCGAATTCTGCAAGTCAATGGGAAAAAAAATTCATATGGCGTACATTGTCGAATTGCTACTCGACAAAGGGCGAGAGCGTAACATGGAAAGTGCTCGCGTCACCACTGCCGAATCCGACGGTATATAGTCGGGCCATCATAAGAGAGTTGCAGCGGCGAACTCCCCTAATCCCGGCTGGGTATATACGTATATATGGACTTCGGGTCGACGGCAGCGGCGGCGGCAGCGGCGACGCTGCAACGGCGATGTAGTTCTCACTCTGTAACCCGTGTGTCGAAGTGTAATTCCACGCTGGTGCCCGATAGTCGAGTTTCAGTCGTGCCGCGCGCGGATTAACAAAGAGTTACAGCTGGTGTCGATTCTCGATCGACGATCGTTACCCCCATGTGAATTGCCACTCAGGAGAACTTCAATTCGTTAAAATATCTGGCTCATTCGTCCGTGGAATTAAGCTCACTTGTGTGCGGTCGGGCAGCCCACGAGCAGCCGCGGCGAGTGAATACATTTAAATATATTTGGATATATATATATATGACGCTGCGCAGCCGTGTTCATTTTTTAGTCGGACGCCACATGTATGGGTGGCGTTTTGAAGGATGAATCGCGGAGCTTCGGCTTCTCTTTTTGTTCTGGCGCGGGAGCGAAAGCTCTCTTCGTTAGCCGTGATCGCGGCGTGTGGGTTTTCCGGCCTTCCGTCAGTCACGCGCAAAAATCACGATGATCTATTATATAATCCATCGAGTCGAATAATTCGTCAAGTCGACTCGCCGTCAAGGGATTTCGAAGTCAATCGAGCCGAGCGAGATTTTTACTGGCGAGCCGGAACGCGGAAATGCAATTCGCGCTGCAGACACGGGTAAGCAGGCTCTTTGATCTCCATCGGATGATTAGTTGCATGCGCCCATTGAAATCGCTTTATCGGCCACGCGTCTCGCTCCGCGACTAATTGGATGTTTGCGTGGCCCGTTTCTCTCTCTCTCTCTCCCTCTCTACATAGCCCACCGCTGCATCGGTGCGATTCGTTATAAAGTTTAAGGATATGCGACACAGTGTCGAATACATTATACAGACAGCCAGACGGCTATTTTTTTCATTCTTTTTCGACCGAATAACGCAGCCAGGGCAATCTCCCTCGCACTCATGCGGAATTCGGCTTTCAAGCTGGTAAGAGCAATTCGCGTTTGGAGCGGAGTGGAAAAAGGCAAATCATCAAAGTCCGTGAGCTATAGCTGAAAAAGAAAAATTAATCGACTCGGTTTTCCAATTGAATGAAAAGGACGGTTGCGTATCGTGGCGAAACAAAGTGAAATTGCCAATGTATTGATATTTACTCAAAGCTTCGCGGAAGAAATTATCCGATGAATCATGAACTACTTTTCGATCAATCAAAATATGAAAATTCCCATGGAGTATTTTGAATGAGTATTTCAAGGGATTTAATCTAGCGTGAATGAGAATATATATTTCAAATTATGTGGTTGTTGAAAACGTTACTTGAGTACTAATGCTAAACGGGTAGTTCCCAAACGAGCATATCAACCTTTATTACTCGTGTGTCGGGCGATATTTTTCATCACGAGATTAGAAAAATTATAGTCATGTCGAATTCTCCAACCCAAGACATTCAGATAATGGAATGTAATTCGCCGTGTAGAAAAAATTCTGGGAAAATGATGTCAGACTTTATATAGGGACGGTATAGCTGGGGGCTTGGCATGCAGCTGGTGGAACTGGCTGAGAGGATTCGCGTCTCATGTACCAGTGAACCTCTGAAAAAGGAGATGAATATAAAGTACTATATAATTAGAGTAAAATTGTTGAACAATTATTAATAGATATTATTTATTAGATAGATTATTAGATTATCAATACTAATAATATTTTTTAACTTATAAGGCTAGATTTCTTGGAGACATTTTTATTTTTATTTCCAGAAATCCTATGGTTCATTTATTAGTCATCCACTTGGTAGGTCAACTGGAGACATGAGTCCGTCCGGTTATTTTCACGAGCTGCATCCGATGCTCTGGGCTACACCTTACCTATATAAATTCTAACATGCAGTATGGGATTGAATGTTGTTAGACTTCTGTGAAATTAGAATCTGTGGACTATACCAGACTTTTGACAAACTTCGACTGTAAGACTATTGTTCTGCCAGACTTCCTTTTTGCAAACTCGCAGGCACGTGTGTGATTAAAATAGTTTAGTTCCTCATTGTATATAAACAGGGCTCAATATTTTCTCTCTAGCAATATTCTATATTCGTAATTCTTTGTTCTACGATCTCAAACAGATTTTTCCTTCATATTTCGTCTCGGCAGAATGTGAGGAAGTTTTTCACCTCGCCAGTTTCACCATATCTCGAATAAGTACCCCAAAACATCCTTTGGCCAGTACGTCAGTCGAGCGTCGAGCCGAATGAAGACGCAATAGTACAAACAATTATGCTGTATCTAACCATTCCGAAGGAACAGTCCACACAAGCCGGTGACGCGTTATATCGTGGGGGGCCGCCTACGAGGGGCGTTCGCGCATAATGGTGCTCTTTCGGCGAGCGCGTGGATATTGCGACTTCCGCCAGCTACACGGGCTACACAGCTACCTTCCTTCCTTCCTTTCCGAGGCTGCTCCGAGGCCTCGAGACGAGCTCGCGCGGCTAATTAATCTAGCGAATTGCTGCTGCTGCTGCTGCTGCTGCTACTGCATCCTCCTGCTCCGGTCTCCAAGCTTTTCCTCCGAGAAATACCACCCCCGAGCTCCAAGGATGATTTTGCATTTGAGACATATAATCTCTTCGAGTGGATCTTTCTCGTTCCAACTCGGATGATGAAATAATTTCATATTATGTTTGGCCATGCCAATAGACAATGTATATACAGGTCCGGTTAAACGACGAAAAAGATCAGTCGATAATTTGTCGCGTTGTGAAGAAAAATCCGTTAGTCTACTCGTATGAGAGATGGAGTAGGGAAGGGTAGTGAAATATTGTAGAAATACATTGCCTCCAGTTACAATCGATCCACTGATGATGAGGAAACTCGATGCTCCGAACGAATAATATTCCTAAAATTATACACGTACACCTCTGGAATCTGTCTCAAATGATATGCACCCCTCGAAATCTGCGAGTCGAATTCATAGTCTGGTTTTGATGTATTGAAGGGTGACTCGAAGCTCCCTCTCCCTCTCTCTTTCTCTTACACGGGCTAAATTCCTGAAAATACGTGTATATTCTCGTATCATAATCGACGTAACAACGGGACGCGTGTGCACATATATGCAAATGGAAAGGTTATAGTCATGTGAATAGCCGCGAGTGATCGAATGGAGCATTGAATCCAAAGGTTTCAGCCTGGATTAATGAGCCCCTCATTACAAGACGAATCTACGCACCATATACGCCATTAATGGAATCACGCGCTAGACTCAGAGTGGAGCAGCTAAGTGCACGCGCATTACGAAATTTCCGCGCGTGCGAAGCGACCGCGACGAGTTGGAAATTTCTGGAATGCCCAACGCAGTGTCCACACTAAGCTAACGTCCTAGACGAATCGAGATCACTTACATCAGCGAATTCCGCACGCATTTTTCGCAAAGTTAATCTACGAGCTTCTCTCGTATCATGCGCGTAACAAGCTTCTGATATATATCAACATCAATATGAGTTTCGCTTCGGGTGAATTGGGCGTTATCATGAACTGATTCAATTCCATTCACCCATGACTAATTTTCCGAATCATTTTACGTCTGCAAATAACATCAATGAGAATCGAATAATCCAATAGATGATTGGTTTCGTGAAAACTATGATTATTCTACACTTCATCGATTATTGAACTGATGACTCTATTCCAATAATTATAAAATTTCTATAAATTCGTATGTATACGTCAATCTATAAAATGGATAGGTATAACTAACGGATTCTTCTGGGTATAATATGCATACGTGTATTTTCTTGGACATGTGCTTCGTTCAAAGTTGTTGACATAGTTATGAATGGTCTGCGTGCTTGAGAGCAATAAAATCTGGATGAGAACCAATTACTTGACGACAAGGCGAATCTAATAAATCCTACACACATCGTGCAATTATATCCGTGGATTAAGAGGAATATGTCCGATTTCTCTAAACTTTCTTCGGCTCGAGTGTAGGTGGTGAAATGTGCGAATGTCAATTGCAGCAACCACGTACCAATTATAAAAATAACCCCATGCCAGATGAGCTCTCGCGAGTGCAACAACTCCCTTTCAAAATACGAAAATTATCCGCGATGTATTAATGCGTCTACCACGTAATTCAGATTCACTGTCGACTGTGTAGGATCACGCGCCAAAATCTCATTAAAAACCGGCCGACTGCAGCTTTCCGGGAGATAGAAGAATTTCGTGGGGCGCGTGGAAAAAGTCTGCCATTGCAGCGGAGGGCTGCGCGCGGGCGCGGCGCGGCGACGTCCCCTCGCGCGTATTATGCAATATTGCGCGCGTGACGTCACCGAGTGGCGTGCACGAGCCTCGTGACTGCGCGCCACCCGTGTGTACAACCGCGTCGGGGGCATCGATCCCCCCGTCAGTTACATATATATAACCGGTGTCGACGACACGCTGCTCCAACGCCATCTGGTGGCCCGAAGAAGCCGGCCATGTGCTCGCAGTGATTTATAATTCTCATCCGGACGCGGTGCTACTTCTGCCAACGATAAGCGAGCGTTTTGCGACAGACAAGGGAGAATAGCGAGATACATATCGCGAACTAATATTTGACGATTTTAGCCCGAGGATTTTGGTATCCCGTTGGTGGTTTTTCTGTCCCACGGGATTTCCGACAACCCCGAGGTCTGAAAATTCTTGTAGAAATTGAGATGAAAACACATTGCATTACTGGATTCGAAATACACAATCCATTCGGGCGGCCTTCGTTATCTAAGGGCGATCCCGTCGGTGGTCGACGGGCGAATATTTTAGAACTATACCGTGGGTCGGTACGAAGAATTTCGATTCTTTTACAATGCTTGTTAATTTATTCGTAACTGCTTGAGTTTTGTTACACCCGACTGAGCATATGAATACGTTATGATTAGCTATAATAAAGTTAATAATAATATCTATAAAGTTTTAATCATCAAAAATCGTTCGGATAGTGCAAAATACGATTCTCACCATTTGGCATTCGTGCGATCTCACTAAAACTTTGGAGATGTTATACGATTAGCCAAATCGATCAGTCATTGCCCCTACTTCCCAATTTCTCGGAGTTATTGTCGTGTTTCTATACGGAGAATGTATATCTATACTTCTGACATTTCGTATATGGATCATTCTCACGGAACCGGCATTTTTCATGTCTTTGACATTTCGAGCATTGACAACGAACTGTTTGCCATTGTTATTTCAGACGTTTATGAGCACCAAAACAAGCCAAAATTCATCACATATTCAAAATTTTCATTTTCCTACTAGCGTAAATACTACAATTTATTTCTAAAAATGATGAAAGAAAGTAATTTACCAAATCAATATGTACATTTCTAAGTTTTTATGTTGCAACTTGCTGTTTAGGAATTTTCACTGTGGATCTGAATTATTTACTTTGTGTCCAGAGATTCTACCTATTTTCTGATCGTTTTCCTCAAAAGCACTACAGCAACAAGTTGAAATCGTTGTTTACATCTCGCTCGCCTATCAGTCCTCTAACCAATCATGGCAACAATAGAATGGTAATGAGTTTGGTATTTAAGACTTTGATACCGGATCCACAGCTTGAGAACTTTGCTTAAAACTGATTATAAATTGAGCGTTCACCCTATGCCGTCATACTAATTTGCTATAAACACATATTAGTATTAGTCAAGCCAATATATACGCACGGAAACTTTCGAAATTTGCTTCTTGGGTCCGCAATCGATGATTTTGTTTGATTCGTCATAAACTAACGCATCATTTGTGGATGCGCACGAAAGTGGAACGTATTTTTTCGTGAATCCGACGGAATCATCAGAATTGAAGGACTACAGAAACTAAGTAAGTTTTTTTCTTGTCATTTTTCTGTAGGTGTCTTTTTAATGTAATTGTTATCATTCAGAGGCCATATGTTTTATATAAAATCACATTTTCCCATTTTTCAACGTTAACTTTCAACGCAAAATGAATTATACAGATAAAGCTTACGTATCTTTTTCCGTTCTATCTAACGTATCAGATTCAGGAACACATATTCTGAACTTATTTTTATATTATCTCCATAAGGCGCGTCATTACTAAAAATTATTTTTAAGCTTGATTCTTCTGCTATTAAGCAGAAGAATCATGCAAACAGAAAAAGGCTCACCCATAGTTCAAGCTTGTAATTCTAAGATAATAAATGAATTCCTTTTAATAAATCAGACATTTTCATTTTCGCCATCAAAAAGTATCATACTCTCATGAGAATGAACCACGTATTGCACGTGTAATAAATCATGAAATATGAAAACGTGAGGACAAATGTCTGCAAAAATCACTCGTTCAAGTATCAAAAAACTACCTCCAAAATGTTCAGTGAAAGTAGAGACCCAAATGTGAGGTAGTTTTTCGTTTAGTCTAATTCATGGAGTCAGACAAGTTATTTGCGCAAAGCTATTGTAGAACAATACAATAACCGAAATTATCACATCAAACTCGCAATAAATGTCATAAACAAGTTTCATTCCCAAGGTAACATAAATGTTTCAAAAAATAAATCCAAGTCCGAAGCTAGCAAAGCACATCCACGTCATGAATAATAATAATTCACATTTTTTCTCAGCGAATCTCACGGTCTTTGTATAAAACGTCAAAAGACAGTCGTTCGCTCGGAGATGCTTTGCTCTTGGTACACACGCATGTACAGAGCGCAAAGTGTTGTAGCTAAGACTTGGCAAAGCTAACTCAATACAGATGACTGGAAGTGTTTATTTTATTTCCAAGTGCAACAATTAAGTCTGTTCCCTATTTGAATGTCAAAAGAATAATTTTAAATGTCTTTTGAGTATATTTCTGATGAAGGTGCATTCAATTTGATTACGCGGAACAATAAACTGGGAAGAATAGTTTGGAGACGCTTCATCATTAGAAACGTCATTTTGAAAAACATCAAGAGAGTAACGGCTATACTGTCACAGCGGATTTTTTGCAAAATTACGAATTTGAAAAAAAGCTAATGTGAGTTTTAAAACATACGAAATTTGAATTTACGCTAAAGAGAATTGAAGATACAATTTCAGCTGTTATTTATGCGTGGACAAAAAAGAAACAATTAAGAGAAATACTTGGAAGAAGAGAGGGATGATTACGGAGAGGTCGAAAAAAATTAGGAGCTTCTATTGTAATGTTCTAACATACGCGCGCGCTCGCCATCTATTTATCTTTACTGCTAACTACTTTTCTTCACATGGGTGAGAAGAGCGAAAGGAGCAAAGAGTTTGCTACTAATTTGAAAAAACCTACGCACCACGAGTAGTAGCGTTGAAAAAAAATTAACACCTTTGACGTTGTATAGTACAGAAATTGTGGAGCTTGAAAAACGCTGTTTCAAAAAATGTTGTTTTCGAAAAAGGTTTTTAAAAACATTATGTTGTGCACTTGTCGTAGTTTATATTTTTTTAAAGCAGTCGCAACGAGTCCATATGAAGCTTCTATGATAGTAATATCATATATTTCGCGTGAGTGTATGAAATATTGTGTACATCATGATTCCAAAGATGAGAAATTTCCATTTTTCTATTTTTGTGCGTTAATGAAAGATCAGTCGATAGTAAACATATTTTAATGATAGGATGGAAAAAATGTGATTATTTCAAAGATTATCATTTTACTAAATTCACAATTGGATAAAATGTGGAATATTTGAACATTATAATACCCACGTATGTAGGCTACATATCGATCGCAATTTCGTTCGTAGAATACGCGTAATCAAATAAATGATGATATATAATGAATAATATGAAAACCGTTGAATAATACATCTTAGCCAGATCGTAAAGTGCTCCCAGTTAACAATTCACGAATAGATATTTATATATATACATATACACGGAGTAATCATTTAAACTGCCAGACATAGAATAGATATACTAAAATGGGTGTATCGCGGTATAAAGGTATGAATTATTACGGCACAAAGCGGCACGTTGGATGTCTATATATCGACACGAGGGCCGGTGGACACACACGATCGGATTATACGCTGTTGCCGGTAACGTAGTGACTTTTTTTTCACCCCTGAATCGGCTCGACGCTAGGAGGAACGAACCCCGAAGAAAAACTCGCCGAAGAAAAGGGAGTTTGATTTCCCACGGGACAAATGAAATCTCAGAAGCCGCGCGCGCGCAGTCCTTCCACCAGTATATATATACGTATATATACACGTCACTCTTGCTCTGCTCTCCTCTCTCCGCGTCATGGCAGCGCTACGTGTCGAACTTGCGTCGGCATATATAAGAAAGAGCAGTGAAGGATCGGCGAAGAGGGGGAGAAATAGTTATCGATCGGCAAACAGGTGGGAGTATTTCTTGGTTGAATATCGCAAATCGCCCCGATTGCCGGGTCTCTCGATGTTCCCACTGCGGCGGTCTCGAGCATTTGTGCATGGTTTGCGTACCACCCCGCGAATGCTCGTATTGCTCGCTCAACGTCCACTCAACCTTTCCACATTTTACATCTACGTTCCCCTTTCTTTCCTCGCTGCTGCTGCTCGCTTCTGTTCCACATTCGGTGCTGAGCGGGGGCTATTGACTCCAGAATCATTGGCCATTATTTTTTTATTTTTTTGTGTTATTACGCAGTGGAAAGCTCCTCGTTTTCGATTGAGTGAATCAAGCTGGAAGTTTTGTTCGTATCAAAATACACCCGAGTGCTATTCACTCCAGAATCATACGAAAGAAATCACAGAAGAACGGAATCAAATCAGCGAAAATCAACAGTGATTTCGAGATAAATAGCGCCTCCAATCAGTAAAGTAATAACTAGACTGATTCGACATTCAGATAAATCAGTAAAATCATATCTGGACGAATTCCTTGTGTGTTATTCTTTTTACTGCACTGTGGAAAAAGTAGTGGGAAAATTCCATGATATTCGAATCCATCATTTATAAACCAAATCATCATTACAATTTGCCGAAAAAGCATAAAGTACGTCAAAATGCACACACGTACAGAACGCGTATTATTTCTACATAACTCATTCTATTTGTATGTCATACAGACGGTGAACGAGTTCTTTAAACTGAATTCAAGTCACAACTACGCTGATGGGAATTCCAAGTGTTAAAGCGTTAAATTTTCTATGGATAGAAAAATTCTTTGAAAACTGTAATTGAAAGATGTAGTGAACAAAATGGTTAATAGAACGATTTTGGTAACAATTGAATGGGAATAATCTGTCAAATGTATGGAATTAGTAAACCCAATCCTTCCAGATCGTAAGATACATATATATAGCGAACAAAATAAAAAATGTCTGAATATCACCAATAATCACTAGGGGTCATACATGAATGGAAATCCGACAGCAAACATCCGGCTCATCGTGAAAGTTTCAAGACTCTTAACTCAACTACGGCTTGTTAAGAGCCGGAGGGGGGGAGGAGGGGACGAAAAAGTAAAGCGGTAACAAATGGGGGGGGGGGGAGCAGCGGCGGAAAATATGAGTAGCTAGTCCATCGACGAGTCGATTAGTCGCTGATATTGACCGTATCAGTTTATCAAGAAGTTGGCCCTCTCGAGAGCGCTAAAATAAAACAGCCGCACCGGTCTGGCTGCTCGCGCGTATACATGTACACGCTCTCTCCGCGGCAGCTTCGTTAAAGATACAAGTTGGCCGGCCGTAGCCGAGGCTCGCCAAACTTGCGAAAAGCTCCTCAACACGTGTTCTATCTCGCTCTTCTCGCTTTACGGAAAGGCTTATACACACACTTGCGCACTAATTCGAAACTGCTCGAGTTCTCGCTTAATACCTGTATCCTATGCGACCCTCGCAATTTGTCGCACGCGACACACCTGACATGTGTCACCGGGTCACGCACGCCAATTTCATTCGCTCGCCCTTTATATTTTCCCCATATTGCATATCACACTTCACAAGCAAATCCCTGTTCTTTCCAGCTAACGCTCGGTTCCGGCGCTCGGTTTGTTTATTATACTTTGACTCCCTTGAAGATATGTTTGAATCTATACATACATAAGGAATGAAATTCGTTCTGCGCTTACAAAGTTTTAATGCCAGTCAGTTGTCGAGTTGATCTACAACTTGGAACCAGTCAATCAACTATTATTAAATGCGATTATAATCTGCATGTGAGGAAGATTGATCCTTTTTTTAATTTAGTTGTAATTAACAACGTATTCTTTCGCAAAGTCACGACCACATTGGGCTTTTTCCAACAAACTAGTGCAAACAACCTACCAGCTTCGACCCAGAGAAATGCTGTATTCTCTAAGGATTACGAGCACATTTCAAGTGGCTGTTTAAAACTAGTACGTTACATTTTGGGCAAATATAGCAAGCACATTTCAAATCTCGTATTAAAGTCATCTCGAAATTCTCCATAACGAGTTCCATTAAATTTGATTAAATTATGATGGCGTTTGTTTTTTCACAAATAGTTCAACAAAAGCACGAAGACACTCCCAATGAGAGACTTACGAGCGTAAAATTACCAATCAACATAGTTCAAGCCAGATTTAGCTCTGAAAATCTGGAGAAAAACCAACCGACATTGACGCGTACTTTTCATTCTCCAAGACGAAAATCTCCAATATACATGCTAGCTTTAATCGATCATTCAAAATGCGTCTATGTAATGAAAGGCTACGATATGTTCATGTATCTAATGCGGGGCTTGTTGAAATCCGTTAGGATTCGTCGAAAAAGATGGCGGTTTCGTAAAAAGTGACAAGCTAACTCTTTGGCCAGGGTTGGAGCGGAAGTTGATTAAGCCGGTAGCGTAACTTTAGCAAAACAGGCTATAATCACGGCTCGGCCATATACCATATACGCGCGCCGGACCAACATTGTCCCGTGGGCACCGGCCGCGCGTATTTTCTCCCATCCGCCATCGCATCCGTATACAGGAGGAGCCGCGGAGAGCCAACGTGAGTGAAGGAGAGGAAGAAAAAAAAATTAATGAGCACCATCAGCATTGCGGTAATTAACACTAGCGGACTTTATTACGAACTAGCAGAGCATATTTTTCCCTCTCTCGCGGGGGGGCGTGGGCGCGAGAGCGCGACCCGATGCTGTTCATTTCGCTGTCGTTTTTACCACGGCTTTAACAAGCTCAGTTTGTTTTGTTGCAGGGGCAAGTAAAACCGACGCTATATGGCGCTAATTCGTATAATCCCGCTAAGATTCTCGCGTCGGGGGGGAGGCAGGCTCTCTCGCGCGCAGCGCGGCACGGTATAAAGCGCCTCAAGGACTTTAGACAAAGACAAAGGCAGAGCAAGCTGCTGCTGCTGCTGGTGCAGGTATATAAGGAGATCACGATTACGGGCGTGAGCTCGTTACCTCGTTTACAGCCGGACGCCAGCTCGTGGCGCTCGCGCTGCTTTTCTCGCTTTTTCCCCTGCCGGGGGGACTTTCCACAATTTTCATAAACAGCATCGATTATTCGAGCGTTTGTGGCGCAGTAGGGCGCTGCCCATTATCGGCTTAATCCTTTTCCAGCTCCACCCGCTCTCGCTGCAAAACGAAAAACGTCCAATTGCCGTTTTTAACGACGATCGGATGAGCCAATATATTTCGTAATGAAGTCGCTGCTTACCGATATTGCATTGCATCCCTGCACTGTGGTAACATTGTTTTTTTCAATGTGAGCTTAGCTCGCGCTATATGATTATTCTCCAGAACCGAACGTCTTGGGGAGTGGGAGAGTATTTCACGCGATAATTGTGCATGATATAATTCAATCATATCTTTGACCGCGATGGACAGGGCTTGATTTTCGAATGGATCGCCGCGGGCAGCGGCATATGTCTCAATCCACGTGATCACGAGAAATTGTATACTCTTGTAAGCACTCGTATGGGGGTTACGCGATAGGGGGGGTAAGTTTTATGGGGCGACGATTACGTTTGGCCTTGGCGTCCATCTGATTCGCGTGCGCGTGGTCGCAAGTAGTAAACAACATGCGACAAACACGGCTTTAACAATATTCACGTGCGCACGGTATATATATAAGATTTGCAGGCCGAGTCTGGGGAAATAAGTGCATCTTGGTGCTGCTAAGGGCGAGCCAACATCCCGTTCAATTACTCGAGGCTACCACTTACGCGTTCAGGGATGCTATTACGCGATATAATCACTGTATTTTCCCCGGTATAAACTATTAAACGCCATTCGCCGTGCGCTGCCGGCAGATGAGCAGATCGAATTTGATTTGCCGCAAATTGGCCGTGTCCGCGATGTGTAAAGGCCCAGGACGACGAACGAAATTGACGCTTCGTCTCTCGACACAGCTTGCGCGCCATTCGCAATTACTATGTATGTACACGAATCGCATCTTGACGATCCAAAATTACTCGAACGAGTCTATATATAGAGCATTGGAAACCGATCCGCGGCTTCAACTCGATGAATAATTTTTTGTTCACAACATTACATCGCCCGGCTTGCCCAAATTACATTTCAAGCCCTTCGTTTCGGAATATTATATTATTGCAACTCTCGTTTATTTCTACTGATTGATTGTTCACTGTTTCATTACCCGAGTATATCAAGTTACTTTGATCATTGATGCATCTATTATCGTCACTCGCTGTACCGTGAGAATATAAATTCATCGTAATTCGAGAACACGTGTACAGAATTGATTAGGTGAATCAACTAGAAATTGATTACTCAGGGAAGGCTGACAAAATCAGTCACATTAATGATGCAACATTAGTTGATACGGAGACGAAGCGATCTGAATTAAAAATCATCAAAAAGATTTTCGCATAATTTTGTTTGAAAGTTTCCCAGTATACTACATCAAAGAAAATCCAATCGCGTTATTCACAGTCGATATAATTTCCGAATGATTCGTATATCATGTTATCGATCGGCTTTCTCGAAGATGAAGCTCCGCGACCGAGTCTAAATCCAACTTTCGAATATCGGATTTTCGCGAACGTTTTCGAGTTTCTCATGTCGCTTCGCAAGAATGTCTATATGTAGATGTGTATGTAACGGTTTCTTGGCGTGCAATTCATCGTGGACGATCGATCAAATTTCAATTCGGAATTTGATAGAAATATTATCATTTAATCAGTTATGATGCCTATCGATAATTAATGAGATTCTATCTAGGCTTTCTAAGAGAGTTTTACTTTTATATGGCAAAAGTATATTTTTTCGCTAATCTAACCAAGCTTAGAATTGCTTTTTACAAACTTTGCCAGTTGCTGGAGCTTAGATTTCATCAATTTGGTCAACGCAGGAAGATGGGATACAAAATAAAATGAACTCAGCTATATAGAGTTCAAGCCTAATTGATCGACCGAACCATTGAGAAAGGATACTGTGAAGCGGTTTGATTCTGTACATAGAGCCTATATGTATATGTATAGGTAAAGTTATAAGGACAAAGTACTAGAGTTAACATTAACAGTACATCTATATATACGCACCTTAGCACAAGTTGTCATCAGCTATCACAAGTCGTTGTGGGTGACGTGTACAGCAACGAATATAGATCCCTTGTTACTCACATAAACTGGCAATGTTGGTTCCTGTGATCTATGCCATGTAACATTTCCTACGCTCAGACCTTTGCATGCATTACTCTGCAGCAGTGTAATGTAGTAATTTTATTTCTCCGAAATCTTCACGAACTCTGACAATTAGTGTTAGAGTAAGTATTCGCGCACAAAGTCAACCGGCACAACTCACAAAAAAATTCTTATCTGTTGCAACATGGATGACTGTTTAAAAGAACGATACTGAGAAGTGCACGCCACCGCCCCCCGCATGCACATATATATAGGATATACTTACCGATCGAATAATATGTATGAAACGTACGCAGTCAGCGCACCCCTTGAATTAATTGCTATAACTATCGTATTCCACGAGTCGTAGCATTTTCATCTTTCACCCAATTATATAGGATGATAACATAGACCGATAATTAACTCCTCAGATGCCTCATAATGCTACACGAATAATTATTGTCTCTTCTACCCTTTTTTTCTCTCCAATTTTACCGATTATCGCCTCTCGGGCATATATCGGTGTCTCTTCTACCTGTCAACATAATGAGTATAAGCTCACCAATGAATGACATTGTATCTGAAATAACTGTCAACAATGTATAAATACAATAAACTAATAATATAATATAATTTTCATATATACATATGTAGTACGCTCATATCATATCAAATGGATAGACGATATAGTCTAAGGAAGAAAAACTAAATAAATAAAAAACCAAATGGATCTAACCGGGACCTACCTTACCGACAGTTGGAACTTGTCGCGCGCACCCCAACCGTGGTAGAGACAGTGATATATCCATATACATGCACCCACACACACACACACACGTATCAGTATGTATATACAGATATAGAATAGCGCTGCGGCCGCCCCCGCAAACACCGCACCGACGTCTCGCTGTGGTCGTCGGCGTCGCCAGCGCAATATGGCCGCGCAGACAGTCGGGCCTGCCATGGCGATGCCCTCGTACAGCTGCTGATGCCCTCGCAGCCCGTGTAAACAGTGAGCTGTATACGTGCCCACACAGTGCCAGGCTCGGTCGAGACAGCGACAAGTGACACGGGGGAGCTTTCGTGCCCGCGACGATCCGCAAACGACGTTTTCGCCCGGCGGCGAGGCAACGCGAGACGTGCGAGATGCGACCGGAGCCGGCCCAGCCTCGTCCACGCCCTGGATGAAGCCCACGGAGCCGCGACGGCGTCCAGCGAGTCGAGCGACACGATCCACCAGCAGACAGTGAGTGTGTCGAGAGCGGCTCCACGCTGCCCCGAGTGCGCGCGCCCACCGAGTGCATAACCTCCGAGGAGCGCCCCTCCGCTTGTTTACCTTTTGCGCCCCGGCTCCCCGTCCTTGCCAACTCGCTCCCGTCCTCCGGTGCACTCTTGCCAGCCGCCACCCCACTGCTAGTCTCGGCTGCGCTCGACACCGGGCTCTGGAGGAATAGTGATCCTTCAGTGCTCCTCCTGGTTTGTTGTCGAACAAGTCTGTTGGGCACCGAGCGCTCCACCACAGTTTGTCTATCCTGCGACTACACTTGTCAGATGAGCTGGGCACTGCTCGAGTGCTGCAACTCTCTGACACTTGGCATGTCAAGTTTCTTTTCTGCTGGATCACTTCCTCTTGAATTTGACAGGTTCATTTGCGAAGAGATTGTGGTTCCTCTTACTTCTCAAATTTCCTAGTTCTTTTATCAGCAATGTATACCTCCACTCTACATAACCTGCGCTGTACCAAAATCCTCAGTCAATGTAACTTTAGTTTCCATGTTCTGTCAGTTGGAATCACAACAGTTCAATATCCAGCTCTATCTGTCGTATACAAATATCACTGTTTTGTTATTAACTTGACAACAAGAAATTATAAAGAATTGGAGCATGATGATGTCTGTTGTATCAAGTGTAAATAAGAGCATGACAGAATCATCATGGGTTCTTTGGTGATTCACAATTTTTAATCTACTGTTTGATTTGATAATTTGCAATTGAAATGAATCATTGGCTGAATAATAACAAATTCTTATCAATTCTCAACTTGGCGTCTTCATGACTTAGGATATGCTCTTTATCAAGCGCTAACAATCAGTTTATACAGCAGATATGATCTTTTGCAGGAACTATGTTTCTCAATTTTGATTCTGTGAAAATGTTTATATCTATCACTCAGAATTAATAATTGATCGTGTCGTTTTGAATTTATCTAAGTACATGAATTATCACAGAATACGATCAAATTGAATATTAGATTGTCTCTGAAACTATAGAATAAAATAAATTATATTATCAGACTATGATGTGATCACATCCATTTTCGATCAATTGCAGCATTCATGTAGTCAAGACTATCGTTTGAAAAAATATATATATACTTACTAATATACTTACTAATACTAATACACTCGATTAAGATATTAGTATGATGAATCTCCATTTATCTATTGTTTTTCTCATATCTAATGATCAATTTTTCATGTATGTTTCAGGTGGAGAAGAATTTGTTTGGGCTATAAGCAAAATTCATTACAGGTTCGTTATAATTTTCGCATGAAATCTATTTGCAATCAATGGAAACTTGCATGAATACACCAACTAAAAATATGATAGAATGAGAGATTTAATGAATTGAATTCACATAAGAGGAAACTAGATGAGTTGTATTTTTAAGAATGGATTCAATATTATTGAATAGATTTAATTTCATCGAAGAAACAATGTATCTAAAGATCGCATTGTTGATAACCAACAAATTCAGACTTACAAACAACAATACAACTTACAACTCAGCCCTGCAAAAGGTGGTCTAATGGTTTTTAGGGTTGTTTTGAACCTCAACATCGTATCTATGCTGCGTGTGGGAAACGCAAATCAGTGATATGATTTCAGGAAAATTAGATGTATCATTTTCCGAAAATGTGTGGGTTATCAACGATGCCAACTTTGAGTACATAAAAAACAATGAGTATACAGGAATTTTTCAAACTCTTTCATGAACGCAGTGATCATGAGTATTTTTGTGAAAGCTTCTGCAATGATGTATTACGCATACGTGTATACTGCACTTGTAGCGTTCCAGAACATTTTCAAATACCTTGTTTTTTACTGTGATCCTCTGACAATTTCATTTTTGCTGTTTAATCTGGATTAAAAGAATTTATAAAGTGATGGAATTAATATTAATCAGTATACATTTGAAAGCTTGAGCCGGGTGCGAAAGTACCGCGTGTTATTTTTCCGAGCTCAATGCGGGAATGTGGAGAAATTTTTTGAACCGCAAACGACCGACCAAACGCTTCCCCTCGCCCGTATTCCGCAGTCTCCATTATTCGTATCGTTATTAAAACCGCGAATGTTCCCGCATGTACTCCAAGGGCCCACCTCTTTTATGAACTCTTTTTTGCTCATCTTTCTGTACTATGAACTATTTCAAACTCCTACTGAGAGACTCCAGCAGGCATTGTAGATGTACTCTTTTTATTTCATTCATAGTAAATTTGAATTTGTTTGACATGATTGGTTTGAGATCTATTACCTTCAATTTCATGTTAAAAATTTAACTCATAATTCTTTTTTATTACATGTATTTACATTTAGTTAGACAATCATTGATTCTTGGTGTAATTTGAACGATAAAGTATCTGAAAGTAAGATCTGACATTTTCATTCTCGACTATTTTTATTGTAACGTGTGAGGTATCATGCAGTAAATTAACATTGATATGCATTAAAAGTTTGAGAATGAGAATTGGAAGTTTTTTCATTCTGATAGGAATGCATCGAACTCATCAATAGTCTAATATCAACAATATGATCATCTGTAAATCTGTTTCCTGTGCATGGTTTTGAGATCTCATTTTGATGTTATCGATTTTCATCCAATTTTAAAACATCAAAAACTCCTAAGCTTGTAGGTAGAATCTTAAAACATCTTTACACTTTTTTCTGTTCAGAGAAATATCAAGTCGAAAAATATATAAAAAATATGGAAAGATCAAGTCACGAGAAATAATCTCGCTTGAGAAAAGTTTACAAACTTTGAAAAAGTCTTTCATGTGTTTATTCCAAAAACTCGTTATATTCAAACCCGTATAAAGTAAATTCAACTAATTAGTTTCATAAACGATCGTACAAACGTTCATTTATTTCAGTTTTTGCAATCTTTCTATCTACCCTTGTATTAATTTGTTTGAAGATGCGACGTGCCTATGGTGTTCAATCTTTCGAGCCATTTCGAAAAATAATTGCACGTCGGGATACTCTGCACATAAAATTTAGATTATGATGCCTGCTCCCGGGCCGATTTTATCATTTATCGAAACGAAATTGCGTATATGACCGACAGAAAAAAAGTGAATAGTTTGATTTTCTCGTTCGTCCAAGCGGTGTGGTAACCTCACGAATCAATACGTAATTACAACGGCTACATCATCGAGCTTCGGGCCGAAAGGGTCGCTGTTACAATCATACAATTGTCCGGTGACACTCGGCCGAGGTGGACTGGTGACGGTTCGTTTGCCCTCGGCAGGCATTTTCGCGGGCGCGGCAGCGAATTGCGGAGACGATTCCGATGCTAATTCGCGTGTCGTCGATCATGCGCCCGGTAATTTCGCTGTAACATCGGGACGAGCATACATTACGCGGCGTAATGGCTCTAACAAACGTCAACCGCAAATAGAACGAGATATTCACCGACGCTCCCTGCGCCAATCTTGCCTCGCTGTTTGTGTCCTCATGCGTGCGCCATACAGTTTAATTTTTTCCTGCCCTCTTAAGCCCCCTCGGTATGCGCGTAATCCACATGGCCGGCGCTTACGCCTCACTGATTATATGCATTTGATCAAAACTCAATTTCATTCGTCGCTCCTCTTCTCTTTCGTTTTATTGTGCATTTTTCCCTTGTAATTCGCGCGGACCACCGTATATTCAATGTGCATTTTTAACTCCTGCACGGATTTGTTGTCCATGCCGCTGATTGTGTTTACTGTGTCGAGTCTCTATTTTAATCCGGGATTAGGCTGTTTGAAAGTAGTTTGGAATTAGTTTTTACATCGTCCCACATTTCTATTTGTGAAAAATTAAAGCTTGATTATCAATTCCATTTATTTCATGAAAGCTCTATATGAACTAATCCTCCTCAGTGATTTCTTGTCGTTTTTTCAAATGGTTAATTCTATCATCAGATCAGTTATTACTCGTCTCATTCCACCCCCCCTCTCTCTCTCTCTCTCTCTTCAATTTTTTAACATAATTTAATTTGTCATACATAATTTGTTTTACTTGAATACACTCATTTATCGATAATTTTCTAGTCACTTTGTCACTTTATGTATACTCAACCATAAATACTCACTCTATCTCTTTCTCTTTCATTCCAACTCAATAGATATATCGTCATACTGAAATTTGAATAATCTTTTACTTTACTTTACGTATGAGGAATATATTCATTGTTATTTCAACCTGTTTACGCGAGAAAACTCCTATATCGACCTGTGAACCCGCAGAAACCTACAGCAGCGATGGTAGGGCTGGTTGGTAACTGAAGTCGTGTTATACCCCGTCCGCGAAAACGTTGCTCGCGTGAATCGGGGGTTGCTTACCGACACGAGCAGTTTCATCCCCTCTGTGTTATCGACGGCCGCGCGCAAGCTCGTATCGAGCTTGCGGGTCTCCCCAGCCCCCGAGTTGCCGACCGGTGTTACGACACGCGGGACATTGATCCGCGGTGAATAACCTCCCGGGGGTGCATTGGCTTCTGCGCTGAGTCGGGCGAGAGGGGTTGAATCAACCGGTGATAACGCCACCTGTAATCATACGTCGGCTAGAAATTCGTTGTTTTACATGATTTATGCTTTCTCATCAAGATCAAGAAACTTTCTTTGTATTACAATTTTGTTTGAATTATCTATTGATCTTGTGTATATAATATGAGGCTGAGCACTATCAATTCTACTTCACATGTTTGAGCAAATGTTCTCCATTAAAAATATAGTACGTTCTCGAAAATTCCTCTGTTTTGAAATACTTGTATCACGAGATTTATATGTTTTAGAAATGGTAGTAATCCATTTACAAAATCACGAAAGATTTATTGGTTTAGAAGAAGAATAAAAATACTAACGAAAGAACATTACACAGCTCGTCGTGATCTGATTTCTGACGTAATTTTGCGATTCGGTTTCTTCCATGCTGTAGAGAAGTCTCATTCAAGGAATGCGTAAAATTTATCAATCGCCCCTAGATGTTCTTTGAATCATTATATTCTTTTTTTGAACAGTGTATCCATATATTCATATATACACACACAGGAAGTAATACGTCGGTATGCTGTACACATACAAAATCAATAAAATGATGATTCAAAGAATATCTACGGGCAATTGACGGAATTCTTGTATAGAAATTCTTTTTCATTATGGAAAGAAACCTATTTGTAAAGTTTCATCAAAATCTAGCTCCCTTGTAAATGAAAGAATGAAAACTACTGAAGAGATGGAGTGATGAGAATTGTATAGGGCAAACTTTTTTTACAACGCCGATTTAAAAAAATGTCATGAATTTCTCCGATGAAAAGTGTGTGCAAGCACTCATACGTAAATTGGATGGCCCCATACATCAGCTTGCTCATTCAAATCTGGGAGGATCGAAATTGGAAGTAGAAATCAGTTGAATACATGCATTCAGTCATTAGGAACGCAGCACATCCATAACAAAACGTGAAAACTCTGCAATACAGTGAGCGGAAAAGCGAGAAAGCCTGTCCCATTTAAGAACAATGAATTAAAAATGCAAAGAGCAGCCTGGAGAGCCGAGCTAAATGATGACCTCGTTAAATATAGCGCCATACTGCAGCCACAACGGGAAAACATCGATACATACTCGTGAGTTAGTAGCATCAGCGTGTAGGGTCAGATCAGAAACCGCTCCCGTCAAATATGGCACTCGGCGCTCGGCGCTCGGCTGCTTACTCTCTCACTCCCTCCTACGCAGCCCAGCCAGCTCTAAACTGGTTGCTCGAAGCACAGCGCCGCGTGTAATCTCAGGAATCCTGCATTACACCCGGCATTCGTTCTCTTTCTATCTCTTTCTCGCAAATCTTTACCGCCGATCCCTTCCTGTGTCTCTCTCTCTCGGGAATCAACATGTGTATGCATGCCTTCTGTTTTTCCCAGTGCATGGCTTTGCATTGCGCCAGATCGAGGCGCCAAACGCATATTTTCCTTTCGACCTGAAAACAGTTGATTTGGTTATTGGATTTTAGATATTTATGTAATATTTTTTCATTGGTCAACATCAATTTATATTGGGTACGAAAGTGTATCTGACCAATTAGAGAAATTCCATCACTATTATCGTACGTAATAGATATATACATTTTTCAAATACTACACTTTTTAATTTCAGATAATAAAATGAATTCTGGTGACATATTCAGAATGTTTCATATCATAAATTAATTACTCAGAAATACGAAGTCATATTTTTATGGAATATACTTTGATGCTCTTGATAATTGTGATTGAAAACTGTCCTTTCCCTTGCAAATTGTTAATTAATTCCCAAGTGTATTGTCACGTTCAGTTTCATCTCGTGGGATAGCGTATATTTTCGTTTACCTTTGAATAATAATGTGATATTTGATTATTCAAAGATATCTTATGACCACATTGTGTATTGAAATGTAAATAGCTTTTGTTCTTTGAATATAATAATTCTGTTCATGCGAAGTGTTCAATAATTGCATGAAAGCTCGGGGAAAAGTTCATGGAAATTATCCCATTCGAAACTGTTAGAAGAAAAATGTTGATGTCAATGTAAGCAGAACATAGAATGAATCGTCGAGACTTTTCAAGAAGGTCTTGGGAAACTTCTCCATTCCATGCCTGATCTTGATATAAGAAGGCGCGGGTTTTTATTTGTCCAAGACTCGAGTATAGATGGCTCTTGAGTTTTATTCATAAGCGAAATGAATGAGCGAATGAGAAGGGCGGAAAAAAACAAGGATAGAAAAGCCGCGGAATGAAAAACGTAAGATGCGATAAGAAAAGAGCTGTGAGAGGTGAACGAGGAATTGGATGAAAAAAGATTTGATGGCAAGTAACGAACACTTGCAATTTTCTCCCATGTTTCGTGTTGTTTCCGGAGGAAAAATTACCAGGGTAGATCAAGAAAATCTGAAAGAAAAGCGCTTGTAGGTTGGACTTGGAATATGACTAATGCGTTCACTTGATCTCAATTTGATTTTGGTAAATGGTCCTGAAATGCCGACTCAAGGTTGGTGCACTTAGACCGTATGTCATTTCTCATAGAACACACTGGAATAATATGCAAACTCAATCTGTTACATCCAAAAAATGCAGATTTTTTGCTCAAACAAAACCTGATCGGATAAAGGAACTTTCTGTGAGATGTTCTCATATTCAAATGTTTTCATATTTTATTACGAGTCGCTTGAGCTACCTCAATTCATTTGCGATAGCAAAAAAAAAAGAGAATACTGTCGTTTATTCCTCGTTAGTTAGATTGACGCATATGGGAAATTGATGTGACGTTTTACGTCAAATTGAGCGGTCGAGAAGGGAGAATGTTTCCGTTAAATGATTAATAAATGAATTTTCCCATTATAAACTGCAGTAAATGATTTTTTTCTTCCGAAAGAAACTTTTCCACGCCATTCAATCCATTTAATTTGAAATATAGAAGTTAATGGATGTGAAAACTGGAAAAACTTGCAGAAAATAGTTAATATTTTTGTACTAATGCAGTTCTAATGATCATGTTTGCCTGAGAGTGCGAATTTGATCGTGCAAATTATATGGTTTTGGTTTTCCGAAATATGACGAAGAAAACGATTGATATAACGGGTCGAACCATATATAACTTGTACCTCGTTAATTTGATACCTACAAATGCACACGGGTACCTCCCGGTGAAATTACACTCTCTGTTATGTTGGAGCATGTGAAAATCGAGACTAATTTGCGCTGTACAGAATCACGATAGCATGTGAGTTATGTGTCAATGAGCATTTAATTCTCAATGCGGTACTGCGGTCATTATAGTTGATTGAATTATTTTAACTATAGCGTGGAACACCATTAGTTGTTGAATTTGAAATATGTAAACGGTTGTCATCTATACAATTATTAAATTTCAAGATTACTGAAACTCAATGATTAATGATTCTAATATTGTTTGCATGATAAAATTCAAATTCTGAAATCTGTTCACTAATGCAGAGATTCAACATAACGTAGACAGTATCATCATTTTATTTCTCATAAGATCACATCGAGGGTGTTTCAATATTTCTCAGCTCCCAAGCCGCACACATATGTTTTAGACTAGCTTGGATAGGATTTATTCAAACTTCAGCGAGGGGTGTCAGTCCCATGGGGCTTTTAACAAACCCGATCCGGTTCGCAACGACCGAGAAAAAAATATCTCATGCTTCGAGACGTCTCACGTACCGGTGTGCATCGCGCTGCCATAGATTTATCTCACGCCCCACAAAATTTATATTTTATACTGTCTGTCGAGACTTAGCTCAGAGCACAGCCAACAGTGTCGTAAAAGTGGAAGGGGCTGCTATTGTCTTTACTCTTTTGCTTCCTCGCATTTTCCTTTTGCTTACTTTTCACTTCGTTCTACACGTACAGCTGCGCCCAAAGTCGAAATACACCACAGAGTTCCAGTTTGATATTCATATTTGGAAGAAGCTCTATCCCAATTTTGCTCGGAACTTGTGTATAAATTATTTTAAATTTTAAATGTTTCAAATTTCCATCCGAATCATCTTGATTAAAATGAATAAAATGAATCTATCTAATTAAAGCACCTGCATATCTGCTTGAGAATCCATTCACTTTAAAAGAATCTTAGGGGAAGGAAATATTACAATTCAAGAGCGATACGCAACCTCTTCGGAGCAAGTGAGAATTAGTTGTCTTGGAGTGGATATTAATGATGTTGATTCTTCTTCTTAAGATTTGAATCAATTCTTGACTGAATTCAAATGACGTTCCGCGGATTGAACTGTGTAATCTGAGAGGTGCTGAAATCCTAATGTTCCAAGAGACATTGTGGAGCGTGCAGCATTGGGCAGCTGAAAATCGCCCGTACAAGAGCACGGGTCCCTTGTAGGTGGACGGTGGATCGGCGGGACAATGAGTCTCCAGACCAGTGATCCGAAAATGCTTCGACAGACTTCGGACGACTGAGCTTGCGGGCATTAGCTCTGATTAGAACATGCGATTGACGTTCCGTAATACCCTTGGGTGTGGAGACGCGCGGGCGCACACACGCACGCACGCGCGCGCACACACACACACACACACACACACACACACACACACACACACACATTTACACACTCTCACAGACAAAAGCGCGCACGCACGCATACAGAAGAGATGGCTCACAAGTCTATCATGGTATTAGAGCAGCAGCCTGCAGCAACCAAACCATGCAATCATTGGCACGCAAGAGTATACCCAATGTTCAGACATGCATAAATATATATATGTGTGTGCGTGCGTGCGTGCGGGCGCGCGCGCGCGTGTGTGTGCATATATATATATATATATATACATATAATTTGATGATATACTTTGACTTCCATCCTGCGTCCGATACGCACATGGCCACACATGCAGCGTCATAATCTATATTCAAGCGAATCCTCTAGATTTGCTTAGGGTTATGAATGACTAGCCGATGAACTCGAATCGGCTGCCGCCTCGTTTCTGTCTCAATTCTATGGCTACTAGATCATAACCTCCCTTTATAATTTTCCTCAATTTAGAACAATCAATATACAATTTACAGCCAAAAAAATTTGCTGCTGCCAATTGCATGAACAGTATGCTTTCTCAAAATACAAAGATACCGTGTCGTGTGACCTCAAAAGTACTGTAAATGTACTTCAACTCAATATTTTATTTTCTTAGCAACGGATGTTGCTGAAAATAACAACATTTGCTATCTGGGAGGTTTAGATCTAGAAAAGCTAGTTTTCGTGTCTTCTGCCATCAAGAAATAAACCTCGAACTTATTTTTCCCTTCTCATAGCAACGGTTACTACGGGGAACATCTTGTCGAGTCTCGTCAGTTTTCATGAGTATTTAGGTCCCAACAACGATTAACGAAAAGTCATAGAAAAATCCAAAAAAACATCTTAACAATGATCACTAGGAGATAATCAATGGATTTGCTGAAAATAAACTCGGTTCAAAATCTGATATTGAATAACCACTATAAAAATAGCACTGATTGCTAAAACTAGTAAATATTAGTTTTTTTACTATTTTAGATTTAGAGTGAATTTAGAGTAAATCAGAAAGAATTCGCTAATCGGTATTAATACTAGTCTTTCACGTAGGACTAATGAATTATTTTTATTTCCATTGGTATTTACGTCTATAATTCAATAAATTAATTTCCATCATTCTATTTGATCTATCTCATTATTCTATCATCTTGGTTATGAATGAAAACAAGGATTATAATTAGCTTGATGCTACAAACCTAAAACAAAATGTTTGAATGTAAAATGGTCAGAGCGTGTGTGTCGTTGGAAGAAAGAAGGGGTGAAAAGGTGGAACAAGACGGTGGTCGATGCTATCGACGATCTATACTGCGAAGTCTTGCGGCAGAAGGAGTAGGAGAGCCTAATTACATAAAAAGCGCCTTCATCGTGTAGAGTCTCGATACGTTAACCAAAGAGCTCTCAAACAATGACCCCTTTGTCTGCGTATATAAAGACTGGCTTCTTCGATAAATGTCTCGTATGCATTTTAAAAATTGCAAGACCACGGACGATAAGCCGTTATTTTTTATCAAAGTTATTTTTTGCTTTCAACGTGACTAATGCAACTTTCTATCTCAGTGGAAGAAATGATGGTACCATTTTCGCGATAAAAGTGGTGGAAACAATATTACTCAAACGGCTAAAGTACATTCGTAAGCCTCTTATTTTGAGTGGGAGCACGAACTCGCGTATACATGATTCACGTTG
Organism: Aphelinus atriplicis; assembly: GCA_020882685.1. Taxonomy (NCBI): domain Eukaryota; kingdom Metazoa; phylum Arthropoda; class Insecta; order Hymenoptera; family Aphelinidae; genus Aphelinus; species Aphelinus atriplicis. The sequence continues at coordinate 76,422,419 of CM037073.1, forward strand.
TACATCCTGCTATAAGATATGGCATTTGTTTCCAATATTATATTACGAGCAGGAATTTTAACCTCCGTAAAGTTATGTATTGAAGGAAACTCTCGATGCCAATATGTCTGTAGTCTATGTCGAATAACGCTAACACTTAAAGAAGTTTCAGTATTTACTATCGGAACGATGTATACATATATGTAATATAATTGATAGCTCACAAGCTACTCGCTTGCAGAATGAAGTAATTCATGGGGAGCCATTATTACTTCCGGTTATTGATGTGGGGAAATTCTGCCTAGAAATACGATACTGATAACGATGCAGCCCGCTAGCGACCCCCGCTATGCTGGCTCCAAAATTCGATACGAAGTAGACGGTAACCGTACTCGAAGATCGTGATTCCCTAGACAATTATTAACGAGCTAACGCTCCTTAGATACGCAACATCCCGAGGTCCAAACTTATTTCTGATAATTCGTATTTATTTTGTCTTATAATCTCGCTGCAAGCGCAAACTTTTATGATTGATCAGAAATCGAGCCATCAGTGTTCAATTTGGTTTGTAACTGATTCACATAATATTAGTCTCTTATTTGCGATATGTTTGACTAAATGAAGATATTTTATCATTGTCTGTATTACAATGAAACAATCTCGAGTATATAAGGGGTATAATACCAATGTTTGTTGCACTCGATCGGACAGCAACATTCTCACAGTAAAACAGTACATCAGGTAATTTGAAGCCTCCATTAAGGCAGCATATGCGTATGTGCACAATGAAGAAGAAAGGCTGTCAAGTCATGGTTTTTTATTACCTTGTCAGCGCCCTTTTTTGCCCCCTCCGTCCAGTTCATCATGGACACGAGGCCGGGAGCCGCTTGGGGTCATTAACGAGATTAAAATCTCGACAGCTCATGTTGGACACGTTATAACACACATCGTTCGTGCTTATGTACGTGTGTCTATTTCCAAGGGACTCCGTCAATCTACGCACGCGTCAGGCAAAAGTACGGGTCAGCCGAGCAGAATTCCACGGTTGAGGATTAAGAGCTCCGCATTTCACGTCACTCACCGGCGCCAACTTAGTAATCCCTTCACGAAAACGCCTCTTTTTCGCACATTCCCCGCGAATAAATACATGGCATCCGAGTTTTTGATGTACAGGGAATAGGAGAAAATGTTGACAATAGTAAAAGGGCAATGGAAGATGGGAGAAAGATGTTCCACATAGTTTGTTTATACTTCTGAGGCATCACTTTAAAATGTAAACTTCAAATTCTCATGTATCTTTAAAGGGAACTCAGATGTATCGGAGAAATACCGTGTATAAGAATAAGAAATGTATTGTCAATAGTATAGAGTAATGCCTTTACTAGCCATTAGGAGGTGCTAGCACGCCCCTGGATGAAAAATTTCAAAATTTTTCATCCAGGGAACTGGATGAAAAAGTAGACTTGATTTTTTAGACTTGATTAAAAATTACAATGGTCAAGTTCTAGAAATTAGAACTGTTATCATTTTTCGTCAAAGTCAATTAACTGAAAAGCGAACCAATGTAGTAGTTCCATCAAGAATTGAATGACGTAGACAAATACATCTTATAATTCCATTGCTCAGACCTCCTTGCAAAACAACTAAACAATAGTCGCAGCTTCTCAAGAACAATGTACCGGAGAAGAGCAATTCCCTTGTACGCAGTTTCTCGGTTTCCGATTCATATGCGACCATGAGCAAGATGGAAACTAAATTCAGCCGAATTACCCATTGTGGGGCTTAACATTGTAGAGCATAGATGAGCATCCGGCGTAACAATATTGTTGCAAGTACCGAATAACCGCAAGCTATCGACCGCCCAATTATAGGACACCCTAATAATTTAGCCGGCCATATCTCTGGTCAGATTTACCCTTCCGATAAAGTCAAGAAGAAGAACTTGAACTTGCGTTGTAGAATAATTACCGCCTCCTATACACATTGGCAGGTCTTTGGAGAATGATTCTCGCGAATTATTCGCTCTCTATCAGGCTTTATAGTAAGTTCATTGCTTCGTGCGGGCAGGATATCATTAACGTATCAAAAGGAGTTCTTATAACAGATCATCAGAGCACGAGTTAGAACGTATTCTGATCAACTCAGGTTCTAATGCATAATGCATCATTGACATTTACATGATTGACTCATCTTTGACATTTACTCAACACTTTGATGTTGAAATAGATTACAAACAGGACTGATTTGAGTAGCTTCACAAAATTCGTCAACAGAAAAAGTCAAAAACAGGTTCAAAATATTTGTCTGTGTACGATCTGGCATCCCAGCCATCACGATGTTCGCAGCTATCACTGACCTCCGACCCAGCCACATGTACTTTCCTTATTTCTGGATTCCATCGAAGCTACGCGTCAAGGGTATCTACATTCTTTCCTACTATTTGCCCATATCATTGCCTACCATGGTTTCACGGCGGGTAAGTGCACGGTCCTGCTCGTACATTACCATACAGGGTCGGTTATGCCTCAGCTTCTCCCTGCTTCAGCCGTTATATTTTGTGCTCTTCACGCGTGATGTCATCACTGAATTACGTGAGCAGCTTGCGGAATATACCTGTCTGGTCTTCTCTCCACCCACTACTAGTTTCTCCGCAGAGACTACATCGACGTCGCCAACGAGTGTATGTACTCAGGGCTAGTGTAAGCAATGATGACGACGAGGGGTGACTCGTTCTTTTCTTCCTCATCGCGTGTTGGCTGTTTGAATTTTCAATGTGAACTAGGCGTTCGGTCGAGGTGATTCTTTGTTCAGTGGTGGACATGGTACAAAATGGATGGTTGTGTTCCCTTTGAGGAAATCGCTAAGCCCTGAAATATGGTAGAGCTGTATAATATTCATAGCCTGATAAAAAAAAACGTGTATCAAAATTAACTAAAACTGATTGGAATAGTGTGGAAGAAAATTTACTCTTGAAGAAACGTTTTGTTGTCTGGGTCATTCTTTATTTCTAGAACACTTTATCAGTACTGACCACTTTATCAGCTGTGAAGCAAATACCAGCAGAAAAGTACAATAAAATATCAACATTATCGTTACGAATTGGTACTTAGATGCTCAACTATTCTCGAAAAGTAACCGATAGTTAACAACCGAGGAGGATCTCAAAAGCATCTCTTTGAATAACAGGGCGAATACGTCCAAACGTTTGAATAGTAGGGAAGTAAGCCTTTCATTACAGTCGTTACAGTCCCGCCAATTGAAACTTCGATGGAAGCTACTCCATTACAATGCAAATAAAGTCGTCGTATTTTTGTTTTTAATTCGACTCTTCGAAATGTTGTCGTACTTGCGCTCCTATCGCCCTTTCCATTTTAAACTTGTTATCAAATTCTGTACGTGAAGACAAGTTCTTCAAATAAGTTGAGTGGAACACAAAGAGCTTTCTGAATTTCGAATGACAAAATAATGATCAATATTGTACAAATAAAACTAATCTAGCCAAGAATTTTGCTCTCGAATCCCGTCAAACGGATTAATAGCTATACATAAATATCTCAAAGCTGAGTAGAGTAACTCTTCTACGTGTATCCGCTTTCGCATCTAGGAGTTAACCCTTAAGCTCCGAAGATATAACTCGCTATGTATTGATAAACGAGGCGCCATATTTTAACGCAATACAACTTGTTCGCTCACCGGAATTTCAGTGGGGCAGTATCCGGGAGGGGAAGGTTAATATGCAGACTCGCTCCTGCTGAGCTTTACGAATCGCGCGGAACCGAAACGCCCAGTGAGTAAATCTTCCCCTAAAGAGACGGCTGAAGATCCGCTGAATTTGTAATATGCGGGCTGTTCTGCTGTGCAAGCCTGCCCTCCCGACTCAGCTGCCATCGCCATCCTCGGCTTAATCGCAGTTCGATGCGTGTGCTCGATGTATTGATGACTTCCAATACTTCTACCGCATAGTCACGCTATCTGATTTCAATAGTGTTTACGAAATTGTCTTACTTCTATGTAGATTTGAGGTTGCTACATTAGAAAATTCGAAATGGAACGATTACTAATACAATATTATGCTTTTCCGAAACATTTTTTTTGCTAAATACAATTCGATTGATTTGAACTATTTTTAAAATCAAAGTATCTATCAAACAGGTCACGAACAGTATATTAATTTTTTGGTAGTCAATAGAATGAATATATAAAAATCGAATTGTACTTCCTCAATTTGTGAACTCTCAAAGATCTCACAACAGATTTTCATAATTAGAGCTGTCAAATTGAAAACAAAAAATTCTTGAGTAATTGCTGATGAAAGCATCGAAAATAATTGAGACTTGAGACCCAACCTACTATACTGAAGAAAATAAGGCCTAGAGTGTCAAACGTGCGCAGCACGGTTGTTTAGTCAAAGACCAGAATAGACATGAAAGCGTGGCGTAATGTACACGCCTGGACAATACCAATCCATGCGATGCATCCATGCAATGTAACGTTAGCCTGACAAACACTGCTCGCGTAATCAATGTAATGATGTTTTCTGTTAGTTCGTGATCTTCATGGTAATAGATGCAGGGCATAAGTTACTACAAAAATTGATTGGTTCTAAGAGATTTTACTAGATCGTTACTAAATGATTCATTACTCTATGTTATATTTCTTACAATTTTTTTCTATGGACAAAGTGAATCCTTCCCATGATAATGTTTGTATAACCAGTATTGGAATACTGCTTTATAACCGCCAATACCGAAACCAATCACGATGCTACTATGTGCGATGGTTGTTGGGTACCCTAATTAAATAGCCTATACCTCGATACATACAATCCGACGCTTCTATTTTGCGGAGATATTCTGTCAATTTTACTTGATTTTATGCATTAACAGTAATACATACACGAAGCCATAGGTACAGATATATTGTTCATTAATAAAATAGATTAAATTGACAAAATTTCATTGAGAAATCGAAACATTATAGTGTGTGGTTGTAGGTATAAGCTATTAGAGTACTCATGAACCATCTCACAAAGTTTCATCATGATCATTGACCCAAAGGTTGTGCACTCTCCTAGTTCGTCAAATATATTCACTACGCCAAATTACCTGAGGAATTTCACTACTCAAATCTCCTTGAAAGGTTGTTTGTGCAATACAACTCTAGTAGAGTATCTCACTAACACCGCTACACTCTTCCCTGAAATCACTTACTCATATCCCGTCTGTCGCTTTCGTGCGACATAACTCAGACACGCTCTATCAATACGCCAGACGTGATTTTGTGTGTGAAACCGGCATGTCGCGTACTGTGCATAAGTTCATCTCTCCTCTAGTGCAACTAAATATTATTTTGAAGTTTCAGTTATCTACCCCGGACCTCTCATTCATTTACTAATTACATTGGAGTAACGTTCTCTAGCTGATTCATGCGATTTCTTCTCACACCACTCCAAGTTCAATTATCGTTGTCCTAAGATGATCTTGAATCAATTCGATTCCAAGTTTAACTCGTGTGAAAATAAAGCCTCTCCGCATGTATCACACAAAAGTTTGTCAGTAGTTTGGCATCATTAATGATGCCAGACTTATTATACATATACGATTTTGATGAATCAGTGATAATTCTGGGATGGATTTACGATGTCAGACTACTGTCATACCTTTATGTGGAAATTTTTTTTTGTCACGAGAAACTTTGTAGTCATATCACTTTATCAGTGAATTAAGTCCATGGTATCAAAAATAAGCTGTTTCCAATTTCATTGAAAATTTGTCTTTATCTTCATCACTGTGAACTCTTTTTTTCCATCTTTTTTCAATATCTAATCTTATACTTACAATCTTAGTTTTGTGAAAAATTATTTTTCTCATTAAAACTATTAATTTTACTCTCTATAGAGTATTGACATCTGAAAATAGTTTAATAGAATAATTTTATAAAGGTGAATAGATTGCCTCTTAAATTTGAATTTTATTCAAGCATTTTGAATCTCTTGAGGTTATTTTTTCTATGAGCATTAGGTACACGAGTTATACATTTTTTTGGTATATGTTAGTGTTCTATTTTCATTTAAAAGCAGTTAAATTGAGATTCGCAGTGCATTTGTTTTCTTCATCTGATCAGGAAATTTCAGTTAATGGGAAGTTATAAAAATTTTAAGAATTATTCAATTCTCGAACAAATAAAAAGTGTCGACTGTGTTCTGTCAATTGGGGAATAATTAATTTGAAAGTTATTGATCTGAATACTTGATGGTTTGAACAACCAGAATATCTCGTGAACGTGTGACCTACAAATACTCCCATTTCCACTGGAAAATTGAAATCTAAGGACGTTTGTATGCTCCATGTTTAATGCTTGAAATGTTGCACGATATTAATGCTCGAGTCCAGAGCAAACACTCAAATATTCACTGGCTTCTCTAATTCTTCTCGATAGTTATTGACTGAAAGCATGATAATCTGAAAATAATGACAACGCCAGGTTCCTCCGAATAAACACATCGGAACACACTGATCAGTTTAATATTTCAATTTCGGAGTCAGGTCTGATGGACGGCAAAAGCACAGAAGAGACGTGCGGCAGTCGGCGCATTAACTTTCGACCAAGCGTTGACGTGGGGGATTGGGCTGTATAAGCCTGGCCAGTTTATTAGGCGACATGCTGCGCCCTTTATTAGCCCTCTCCTCCCCGTTGTAACAACACTAAGCGCGCGCTCGTACCAATACACGCGTGTGGGCAAACGTTCGACAGCGGGGAGGGAGATGGACGGGGGGAGTGACCGATCGTTTAGCCTTGCTCCGGTCGACCACCTGATGGCCAAAGTTTTACCCTCGTATGTGTGAGTATAATCCCGTTTGAGGATTTTTCCTCTGACACCCTGTGGCTTATTTATTAACTTCGTGATTGTGTTGATTATCTGTGGAAGCAATTTGAGTGCATTCATGAAAGTTATTTTCTATCCGTACATATAGACATAGCTATGATTTCTCGAAGAGAGAGAGAGAGAGAGAGAGAGAGAGAGAGAGAGAGAGAGAGAGAGAGAGAGAGAGAGAGAGAGAGAGAGAGAGAGAGAGAGAATATCATGAACCCGAGTGCTCTGTATGTCTCAACAATATTGCATTTGCATCGGGAAATGGTCAATTGCGATTATGCTGGACAAAATAAGCGAAGAATGAATAAAATCATTCAGCGCAATACGGTCGAACAAGCGTTGTATCTATACTACTGGCTCACTCAATGGAGCACGTACTGCACCACGCGGTAATTACATTGAAATACGTTCTGATCAGACTTGATATTGAGCTAGTGTAAAATGGACTCGTTAATATAGCTCGACGTTTACTAACGCATCCCCATTGTGTTATATGCGCGGTAGCGTATTACTAGTAAAGTCGCCGTGTGAATGAACTGCTAAGTGGATTGCTTGGAATAATATAGTTCAGCAGATATTGTCTACGCTTGGAAATACCGTCTGTCGCAAAAATATTAGAAAAACTTTCAAAAAACGTAAAAATTTGGGTTTAATCCAATATAACTACTATCAATTATGCAACGTCCATATTATATTATGAGTATGGAGAGCAAATTAAATGAGTTCATTTGTAATTTATGATAGTACAGTGGATTAAGATCTCTTTAGTATCGTGCATTAATCTGTATCGCATCAAAAAAAATAGTCAAAAGAAATCTATGATTCTTACGAAGACTAACACATTTGGATAATATATACTCTTATTTCACTCCTTTGTCTGGCTGTCTGTATGTTGGTTGCTCGAAAATTTTTTTTTCTCACTGTTCTTTCAATTTTATTTCAAAAGCAGCGGTATTTTATGCCGATCTCAGTGATTGTATTGTAAATTATCTCACAGGAAATATAAATGTCAAATTGATGTTTAGAAGTTTCGAAAATTATCAAATTTAGAAACGTGACAGTCTTCGTATGGAACATCGAATTATTAGTTTTATTCGAAATTGATTTTCATAAAACACGAACATTATTATTATATTATTCTAATGCCTTGAAAACTAACGCTATTACCGCAAAAAATTGGATTATACGAAATAGTAAAAAACGGAGTAAACCAGTAAGAGAAAGGGACCCTTTCGTGCAATTTTGACTTTTACGCTTGACATTAATTGATATTAGTTTCTAAGCTCAAAACTTTCCGATTCATTGCGTGCTCGTACACGTACTCAACTAAAACAATAATTGAAGTGAATATAGAACATTCTTTTACAATTAAATTGCTTTGAAGTGACTCCAGTAGTGGTTATTGTGGAATGCTTTTCTGAGTATATTTCCGAAACACGATAAGCGCCAAAATCATGTATATCGTTATGATTATTCATCTACCTTAATCTTTGGAATACCAGCGTGCCGATGCAAGAGATCAAGCCGGATAAAATTAGAAAAAACTAGAAATATAGTTAAATTGAAACATTCCATTATAGAGTAAGTGTGCCACCTTATAACGGTTTTACAGTTTGAGTTACATGTGAAAAACAGCATATTCAGTTAGAATAAAATAGTTTGAGGAAAAATTATAGAACCAAACGAAAAATGATATGTTTTTACATAAGATAGAGTAATCACATGTAAATAAATAAGAATAATTTTTACTTAGCATAGTAAAATAAGAAAAACACAAGAAAAATAAGCAGTAAAACTTGAAACTATTGTGAAACAGTAGTTTCAAATGCAAAATAACCAGCGGAGAGACCAAAATTTTTCTTTTAATGCTACCAATAATACTCGAACGTTATTAATGCGCAGAAAGCACCCGACATATGAAATATCCGAGGGGGGGGGGCACATTGCTTTCAAGGCTATACTGGCTGCACTCACCTTACGGTTGGAGAGAAGGCAGCAATTATGCTTATTCAAGTTGATCCATTAACTATTACTGATTGGAGATCAGAAGGATGCTGGTTCGAATCCAGCCCGGGGAGCGTGAATTTTTTCCCTCTCAATCTCGCTTTTTGAATAATTTTGAATAGTTCACTAAACCTGATTAATCAATATTTATCGTTGGTTCATTATCATTCCACAATACATTTTTGATATCCATTATTAATGAAGATATACAATGAATATATATCGAATATGACTAATTTTCATTACTATCATCATTTTCGTTACACATCAAGTGTTTGGTGATTGAAGTAGATTTATAGACGTAGCCTTGTATAAACTGAAATTCGAAAGCAGCTATAGGTTCCAGTTTTCAGCTGGCTAGTGGTAACGCTCCCTGATGACAACAGTACAAGAAGACTTGGAGGTGATCTCACAGTGAGCGAACTGCCAAAGGACGGACAGCTTCATCACTAAGTCACGATGCTTTTATCCCGGCGCGCCTCGTGACACCCTTATATCTAGCGCGCGCGACCTTGTTGCGCGTGGGACAGCTTGTTTCCTTCAGCAAGGCCATTACCCCCTTCCTCCTTCTCTTCTTCATCTCACCCCACCTCATACATATTGCACTGGCCGATTTATATCTGAGAGTCGCGGTGTAAAACGCTCTTGTGGAAAAATTATTCCATTTACTCCCAACGCGCAACGCAACTTTTAAGTTCGTAAATTCCATTTTGTGTGAGCACCGGTTTTCATGAAATTTTAGTGAATATTCCGCGACCAGCAACTTTATATACGACGAAAGTTGGAACGCTGCCGCTGCCGGAACCGACGACGATGTCGACGACGACCCTACCGTTCCAGGCAGTAGAGAAAGGGGTTCTGTGGACACAGGATAGTGTTCACATTTTCTAGCAGGATTAGAAAATTTAATTCTTGAATTCTATCATTTATCAATGGTTTTGCTTTATCAAAGAGAAAGCTTTGTAGTCGGTTGAAAATCGACCTCTCAAATCGGACTTCGGGATCCTCATATTCGTGATCTGCGAGTGAACCGAGTTTAATAGTTCCACGTAAATGCTCGTTGGGGCCCGTATACTCATGAGGATCGACGAGAATCGACGAGATATTTTTCGTAGCAGCCATTGTTTATACCTCTAGCAACCGCTACTACGAGAAAGGAAAAATCAGCTCGAAGTTCATTCGTCGATTGCGAAAAACGGAATCTGTATTTCTCCTCAGCAGCCGTTGTTTACGTCCCTAGAAACTGTTGCTAAGGGAAATATAGTAAAGTGTAACTTCAGGCCCGAGTTTCACACGATCACCCATGTGACTGAGTTGCACACTACGCCCGTAGTGCAAACATGTCATATGCGTTTAACGTGCAAACGCATCAACATGCGTTTTTATCAGACTGAGCATAGAGAATGTTTTTTATCTTGTTTCTGGGTGTGAAGAATTAAACACCCAAGGACAATTGTTTTGGTAACAACTCAAAACAACGCCACATCGCTGAATTACGCCACCACTGCTTGGTTACCATAATAACGGCCCAAGGAGTAAAAATAAATTTCATGCCCACAAAAACGGGTGCTTGACAAAAGACATGACAAAAAAGTCGGGCCCCAACAGGAATTTCATTCAAACGTTATTCGAGCTGAAAACACGGTTAAGAACATACCTTTTGCTGTGTGAACACAATTACAAGTTCAAGGAACACAAATTAACATTGGAAACTTGTGGAATAACCCTCTCAATTTGAAAGCTTTTGAACAATATTTCAATAGTGAGTTGCTTTTCAACTTGAACTAAAAAAGTATGTTTTTGTTATTTCGAAGGTTACTTATTTCGAGGTACAATTTTTCCTCTATAAGAAGCGCTGAACATATCCGGTACTCAGGACAAATATGTATCGTATGAATGTATACACAAATCGTAATTAGCGTCATCTTCGCGTGTCGCGTGAATTAAGAGATATTCATAGTTTGCCAACTCAATTACACTGAGAACCTGCCCGCTTTCCATATTTGATTATTCGAATCGAACTTCCTGTTAACGTTTACACTGCTCCAGAGAACCAAGTTTTTTCCCCACTTCAAAAGTTCCACGTTTTTTCATCAATTCTGATATGAGAAGTGTGCTACTAATGCAATAATTTTGGTCAAAGTTGAAATATAAATTCGATACCATTATATCCTAGCTTCCATCTGATCCAAGTGAAAAATTATCCTTTGTACGGCAATCGAATATTTCGAAAAAGTTGTCTGACACACGACAGGCTAATTGCAGATAACTTGGTAATGAAAACGGCCGCGTCTATATCGTTCTAAAGGGGCAATCGAAGCAGTAGCCGAAGACAGGCATGTATCTGTTCTTAGTCCTACGAATCCCGTAAGCGAAATGCAGCAGCAGTAGCTAACGGAGGGCGTCTTTGAGTGAGATCAAAGGGGATCCTGATAAGGGCGGGGTGGAAAGAGGGGTTGCTGTGCGCTCTGGCGCGCATTTTCTCCAGGAAACCAGCTGTCTCTCGCATTTTTACCGGATCACAAAGAGCCCCGAGCACTCGGGGGACAACCTAAGAAAAGTGCATCTCCTTTTCCTGCAGCCATCGTGCCACTGCTGCTACTGGTGGTGGTGGTGGTGGTGGTGGTAGTGGTGCTGCAGCGAGTATCCCTGAACAGGCTCGTATACGCTTGATTCGCTCGGTAAGAGTCGCGAATAGAGTGTATCCTTCTACGGTACAAATTGAAAATTTACTTCTTTGGGTGCTTCATACAGATGCAAGGTGCCCTTGGGAATACGTACATCCAGCTCATCTAGCCGTTGCACAAGTCTACGTAATCATTCAAAACATTATCCGAATTCATCTGATCAATGGATTCGGCTGAGCAACTAATTTTATCGCAGTCAGAGGTCATATGCAACAAATTTTGCGAGTTGTCTAATTGAATTGAGACCGAATTGGTGCACAATAGCAAGTGGAATAACCAAAAGCACATATATTGGCGCAATGAATGGAGAAACGCATGAATAACGAAATCACTCCTAGCCGATGGGGTATAGCGTTAACGGCAATATTGGACTTGGGTATACACACGAATGTTCGGTTGCGCGGAGTAGAGAGAGGACAGAGAGGCAGAATAGCCATCGAATAATCAGTCGCTCTCCGGGCAAACCCATCGGAGATCGCGGTTTAGCGATTTTCTTGAAAAGCTGTTTTAATAGAGGCAGCTAGCGGGTTGGTCGTGGTGGTGGCCGGCGCAGCTTCAATTAATAGATTAAACGTCCATCAGGCTGTGGTGGTGTGGAGCAGCGAGCCACCCAATTGGTATATAGCGACCGGCCTGACACGCACACACCCGCAGACAAGAGGGGCAAATAGCTAACGGAAGCAAGCGGGACGCGCTACCTGACAGCAGTAATTGCTTCTTTGGACTATAGTCTCTCTCTCTCTCTCTCCCTCTCTCTCTCTCTCTCTCTCACTTCCCACCACCCACCTCTCTCATTCTCTCTCCCTCTGTAACATTGGAAATGGATATTTCAGCGGTGTATGTCCGCTTCGACATTGCGCGTCAACCATTCAATCGTGATCAAGCTATTCAGCACTATTTTTTTTCCAATGTGACCAGCCACTCGGCACTATCAGATATTATAAAAGCGAGGTGCGTTCAATATTCCCACTGGGTTTCGCACTCCAGGTTTGATACGCTGACAATCTTTATTCAAGATATCTACTAAGTCTACACCGAGAGAACGGGAGACCCGAATTTTTCTCAGATAATAGAACGCACAGGATAGAAAGGAAATCAAGCTGAGAATGTATTTATCACTGTTGCTTTCCGAATGGATACAACATTGTCATTCCATTCAAGCGTGAAACTGAATTGGAGATTGGGATCTCCTTTCCCTAGAGATTCTCCGAACTGCTCTCAACAATAGATTTCTGAACCTGGATCGAGAATACACCGACCGACTAATGGCTCCATTTTAGAAGAAAAGGTGGGATGGCCAAGTCAGTATAAGTTCTTGATTTGAGCAAAGATTTGTAAAATTAAATGATGCTCATTTGTCTGTCCGTGAACTGCCTCGGCCTGCAACAACGTCTAAGATCAGTATTAGCCAAACAGTAGGATGCTGAGAAGTGTTCATGTATGATATTGGCTCGAGCCCTGCTGAACGCACAGCCAACCTTCTACGTGGCGTCTATGAAAAAATGAATGCGGCGTTCATGGTTCTAGTGTCAATAATTTATCATTAAAATTGAGCTACGCACGAATCGATAATGGATGCTCCGGAGCTTGCCTCGTTAAATCTTGCCATAGAAATTCCAGCCTGGCTCTGCCATTCGGACGTTCAATAGTTTGATATTGTGCGCGTATGACGCTCTATAGTTGTACGAAAGTTTTGATCCTTTTATCATCACCCCAAAACCGCTACATTGCCATTTCTACTGTTACGGTGTCTTCTTCGTAGCACGTAATCGATTTCATAACTATCTATTCTGAGTGAGACGCTCGACCAAAAAGCAGCCTCAGCAGAAAACAAAGTTTCGAGGGCCCAGTGTAAGCTACTAATCATCGAACGTAATTTGAGGGTTTTATGAGTTAACAACACGTGGCCCGTACCAACAGTCTGGGCAGTAGCCTTCTCTCAGCTATTTTACTGCGTCGTCGAGTGGCGTTCGAGCTTCAAGAGCCTAACTCACTTGGGTGAAAATTTGATAGTGCTATATCATTTAGCTCGCGAGGTGTGCGCTCTTTTTCACTCTAGTATTGAAAAGATCTGTACCGCGTGACATGTATGGAGCGTGTATGAATAAAGCGAATTTGTACTATTTCGCAGTAACTTAGTGCGTAAAGTTTTTTTTCATGTTTTAGGGTACATGAGTACCTTATTCGTTCTCCGTGCCAGAAATCAGTACGAAAAACTAGTGCAGGAAAGTAAAAAAAAATATCCAAAAATTCTTGATGCTAGCCAATTTCATGGGTTATAGGGCCCAAAAAAATCATGGGGAGTCATAAGCCGTTTTATTAAAATACATAAATTTGAAATATTCCATTTCCAACAAACATTTTTCTCAGAAAAAATATGGGTAGTTTTGATTGCACTCTGTTAAAACTTTGGAAATATTCTCTCTGAAATTGATGTAAAATATTTCGCAACACGACTTGTAAAATTAATAAAAATTAATCAAATATTATTTCTTTCTATTGCTTATCATACGGCTGTTTATATTACATTAGGGAACATTGTGAACTGAGAGCGGGAGCCAACTAAAGCCTGTATAATATTTGTGTTAAATAATCATTAGAGAGAGAATATGGTTTTTATCCACGGTATACATTAACTTTTTTCTTCAAACAGTTAAAAACGACGATATCAATGTATAATTTAATCTCCACAATGGAAATGAAGTTCCTTAATAAATTAGATAGAGAACTCTGATATCTCTGTCAATCTGAATTATAAAACAACGCATTTCCTCACTGGCGAGACCACTGATTCTCTTCGTGAGCATGCATATTTAATAATAATACCCCTAAACCGTCAGGCGCAAGCATTACTCGTAATAAATTTATAAGACTTTCATGCAGCATAACGACGAAAAATTCCTCAACAACTCGCGGGGCAAACAAGATTCTTCAACAACGCGTACATCATAATAATTGATTTATTCCTTTTTCGCCGCGGTGCTAAAATTGAAGCGCCTTTTAGTGCCTCGCGCCATTACGAGGGAGTAGCGAAGGCGGCTGGTCCGCGCGCGTGCGAATCTAACGTCGCGCCCTGCGTGCGACTTTAAAGGCTAGGGCACAACGTCGGCGTCGGCGCTTTATGGCTGCTGCACATCATAAAACAGATACAAAGAGGGGCCGTATTATGGCAGCCGGCGACGCCGCAGCAGTCCTGAGGCGTGAATCTGCATATGGAACGCGCGTTAAGTTTCTTCAGTGCTTAATTTAATATATCAGCGCACAATGCGAGCAGGCTTGAGCCGAGATTGAGGCAGTTAAGGGCGCTCAATGTCTCTCGAATATGGAGCGCCCGGAGTTATACAGCCCCGAGGAGTTTTAATCATTCGCTCGGGCCTGAGCCGACTAAATGCCCGGAGATTGTCGAATTCATTTTGGAGACGTAACTGATAATTTGATTCGAATAGTAGAGCCGTTTGTTGGAACTGAAGCGATTCGAAGAAGTCAAGCTCGAACTTTTGATTTCATCAGAACTTGGTAAGGATAAGTATCTGTAAAGAGGTTTGAGAGCCAAATTACCACACGAGTGTGTAATCCAGCTCAATTTTCAGTGTGACGGTGAAGTTTGGAAATAATTTAACGGAAAAAATTGGACCTTCAGCCTGCATGGTAGTAGTGTAATTAAATTTAAAAGAGCACTCAATTCTTTTTCAAGTTTGTACTGTTTTTACTTCGTCACATAGCATCTATGATTCAGACATTGCTCAGCTCAAGTCTCGCATACACGTAGAATGATTCTCAAGTTCAAAGCAGTTTTCACATCAATTTATAATGAAAAAGTGTGAACCCTATGATAGTTCTATCATTTTTCTAGGTTCAAGTTTCTACGCTTAAAATATCATTCAAGACAAGTGAAACTAATATCCCTGAAATTTACGGAAAGATCAAAACTTCTTGACGATTCTACTAGTTTGATAAACTCTGCATAATCGTTCAATTTCTGCCATATTCCAATTTGAATCGTCTATAACAACATTATATGTGAGTTTGAAAGTCAAGTTGAGCTTAACCTTATTATGATAATACAAAGTGATTTCATATTCTCCATGCAGCGGAGAAACTTTCTCCAATTCAAACACTTTCTTCCCCCGCTTCAGAATACATTTAAAAGACATTAGCAAATAAGCTGCATTCCGGCGAAATGGCTTTGAGACGAAATTTTTCCTGGCCACTCGAGAGCCGAGCTGAAAGAGGCGTAAAACAAAAATGCCTGGATAAAGTGGAACATTGTAATGGTCCACTCGCTCGTCACAAGTACATTCAATTACGCGAGTTGGTACTAGCCATTCTCGCAGCGAGAGGAGAGGAGGACAAGAAGAGGAAAAAAAATCGCTGAACCATCCTTGCCATTGGCCACTCGACTGGCTAGTAAATTAAAACGTCTCGTTTTAATTTGCGTAGGAATCGAATTTCCCAATCGCCGAGAAAAAGAGCCGAAAGAAAGAAGCGGCTATCTCCGCAACTCGAAATCGAGGCTGACGCCAATTACGATCACGCCAATGTAAATTCATATTAACCCTTCTCCAGCAGCGGCTCCGTAATGCAAGTTTACGCAAGTCTCCTGCCCGAGCAAGAAACGGAGCTTTTTCCTCCGTTCCTTTACGCTGAGCCATTAACCGCGCCAATTCTACTGGGGCGTATTCCAGTGCATTATTGTCACCCCCCCCCCCACTCTCTCACTCTCTCCCTCCGGCTTTTTCTTGTCTCTCTCAATTTTATATTGAATTGCAGTGCGAAGAAACAAATTTTTGCATTTGGATCGAATGAAATTAAGGAATGTGACGACATCGAAAATTCCGATGAGAATGACATTTTAGGTACTGAACAAAGTTGACGCGTAACGCTGATGAGGCTGATCACAAAGGTGCACTCGATCATTATTCCCAACGGATGTACATCTACTCAACGTTACGATAAAACTTGTGAATAAATTTCGGCAAGGCGAATGAAGAGGGTTCGCTTTTTCATTTGTGCGACGAACGCAGTGCTATATATTTATTCGCAGGTAAAATGTCGGGAGCGGAGTTTGTCTCGTCGTAACTCGTGGCGACAGTACCGAGAAAAATTGGTTGCAGTCCCTGCGGGTAGCGCGAAGCTGTCCTCGTGCAGCTTCAGGGACGGCAGAGGGAGGCGGTGCAAACGGCGGCCGTGTCTTCTAATATCTTATGATTTAGTGTGTCCGGATGCGGGGGGACGGCTTAAACACCGGCGAGACTTCTTTTCTGTTACGCGCGAACCCGATACTACACTCGTCGGGCGAAATGAAACTGCCACCACTGCTCTTCCACTTTTTCTCGCTCCTTTGCTCCCGCGTGGGTTTTCGCGTGCGACCTGCAGCGACACTTTCGTCCTTTCTTCCGTCGTAGTCTCCTCAATCCACCAACTTTGTTTCGACATTTACTGGTCTTGTTGCGACGAACGCCGTTTCATAGGAAAGCCTTACAAAGCAGGGAATCGGACCGGTGCTAATCCGACGAACTTCTTCACCGCTTAACTGCTTAATACCGATACCGAAGCGCAAAGAAAAAACAGAATGAACGGGTGAAGCTTTGTTCTTTTGCGTAAGCGATTTCTGAGATTGGATCGATGTAATGATGGAAAAGTGTATTTTCCCGTCTCTCGTATTTATCATATAAAATAACGCTCGAATTGGGAAAGGTTGCAATTTATCATGTTCTATTCGTGACGTTAATATTATTTTCCTCTTTCTTAAATATTGTACAGTCATGAAACATACTCAGGTTCTGTCTCCGGGGAAATTTCCAATATATTCTCATTCTATAAGCAATTAATCTTCATGCACACCCATCTGTTTTTGTCAACTCTTCAATATTCAAATATTCCCCGCGGGATTAGACGTGCGTCAATGTCATCCAAGTTACTGAATAGACGCATTGTCCTCCATCCGCGTTCGTCTCGACGTCGTATATTTTGAATCAACCAACAGCAACAGCAGGCAACATGCTGGTTGGATCATATTATGAAACCCGTCAAAAAAATTGTGATCACTACAGAGTTTGGCCGTACACACATGAAAATTATCGAGTGGCATTGGTGATGGATTCGTGCGATTCGTAATTTTCCGTGTCTCCTTCGACACAGAAGCGCAGTGAGCGAGGAGAAAAAACGAGCGTGAAAAAAACCAAGAGCATTTGCGTGGGGCCGTTAGTCAGGTGCGAAGCCCGCGCGCGTCCATTCGGGGGAAAAATCGAGTAGTAGCGCGACCATAAACAAACTGAATTATACGTCAGCTCTTGATCCTCTCTACACGTTCAGTTATCTTTCTCTATCTCTTGACGCATGTGTGTCAAATAAATGGATTTTCTCCTCTGCGCCTAGATAAGCTCCGCACCGACCCTCGCGACGCATGTTGTACACACATAGCAGGTAGATGCTCTACCGGAGGTCCTCTCGTTTTTTTTCCCCTCGCTGTATCAGCAAAGCGCACTGAATTCGTATATGGCCAGGAGTCGAGTACGGGACTCCAATTTTTTTCAGTGTGCCAACTCTGTTTTCACTATCGCACAATTTTCCCCCCTCACTCGCCAACGTTTGACTGTGACGAGTGAAAAGTAGACTTTTTTCACGTGGAACGTGAACATGTTGTTCCAATTTTTCGCACCGTATCCCGGGGAGCTCAAGAAGGCTTTAATTGGACTATGAGCAATCTATTCGAGTCGTGGTTCTATTGAAATCTAACAACCCATGAATTTCTGTAAGAATTCAAGTTCCGATATTAGCATTGTTTTAACAATGGACCGTGTACCAACGATCATGAGAAGTTACTATATAAAGCTATTGCTTACTGTTCAAATACATGTACTGGACACAGTCATTTCGATCAGGAGGCTGGTATTATTTTTGAATGGTTTCATTTTTATTTTTTCACCACGGGTGCACGAAAAATGACATATTGCGTAACATAATGCATAATGAGCGATTGTGTACTCAATTGCCATAGTGTCATTTTGTCACGCTCTCGCGTCATTTCATGACGCTTTAGCGTTACGAAATGACACTATCACAACGGAGTGCACTGCAATCACCCATTTTTCATCCACGAAACTACTACGCGATACGTCATTTTTTATGCCGTGATGAAAAATAGTATGATCAACTCGCACGGTATAGTTGCCAATAGCATACTTGGGCGACATGTCGCACTCGCTGCGCTCGTGCACCAACGCGCCCGCGTGTGCAATTGGCAACTTTCCGCGCTCGTTACACAATGTACTGTTGCCTAACGTTCCGATTTCCTAAAATATGTTTCCGGTTATTAAATTTGATATTTATAAATATACACCAGAGAATCAATAATATTTCAATGAATATATACCCTGAAAATGAGAAGAGACTGAGCTAATGTAAATGTAACGTATTTGTGATATCCTCCGTGTTACGTTTCCATGATAACTCAAGAATGGTGCTTCAAAACTGTTTACAAGACTCATAATATTTGAATTTGATGACCTTTGTTGACTCAGCCGTTTCTATACTCGTAGTGTATTGAATATGAAAGCTAAGTGAATGTCCATAAAGAAACGAGAACCTCACTTGATCGCTCGGCTTATTTGTGGTTTCCAAGCTGTAATAGAGGATAGATTGGATACAACAACCCCTAAATTAGTGATATACGAAAAATTACTTTATTTTTGAAGAAAATAGTACATTTCGACACTAGAGTAAAAGGCGAATTCAGTTTTTTCAAAAGAAATCATCTTTTCCGTAGTATCAAACATTATTTCTCATCACGAATGTAGAAAACTTAGATTAAATGATCAACTTTCCTATACAAGTGATGAAAATGGACTTTTTGTCATAGTACCCGATTTTAGTCATGTTTTGTGGGCGTGACGTTTATTTTTACGCCCTAGCCCGTTACTATGATAACCAAGCAACAGTACGTAATTCATTCGAGCTTATTAGCAATGTGGCCTTGCTTTGCGTTGTTACCAAAGTACCTGCCCTTGGGCATAAAATTCTGTATCGATACCCAAAAAACGAGACAAAAATCATATTCTACACCTAGTCTGACAAAAAAAGTATGTTCGCACCACGAGCGTATGGTGATCGTGTGGCCCTCGGGTCGTTTTCGCCATCGATCATCCTCGGGCCTGAAGTTGCAATTTACACCCTTGATACGGAAATAACTATGATTCTTTTTAACGAACCCACATAAAAGCGTTTATTTGATTATTTTTATAATTTCTTAATCTCAAACAGTGGAATCGGAAGAGCATTCGTTCATTTGCAGTTCACTCGTTACTATTATTCTGATTTCCAGTCGCTCGCGATCTAATACAGATGGTGAATTAGCGTTAATTAAGCTCGAGGTAGTCATAACAACTCATAATTGTCCAAAAAGTTTAGCTAATGCACAGCGAGAAGCTTCGTACGCATTAATTCGTTGTAGTGTAACGTAATTATTGTTCGGCGAGCTGTAGCTGTAACTTGCATGCGTGCGCTATTTCGCCTTTTCTCTAGTTCAAACTTTGATGGTGCAGCATGTAGTTTGGAAAAGGTGCGTAGGTCTGTTATTTAAATAAGGCATCTGACTATTATATTTCGACGTAATTACAGCACAAATTAGAAGTTTTGAATTGAAGCTGGATTTACCTTAATCAATCCTGTTCATTTCTAATAATAGAACATCAAATACAAATAAATGGAATAAATGAAATACAAAAATAATAAAAAATAATAAAAAGTGTGTCTAGTCTAATTTTTGTCATAGAACTTTTCATCTTCATAAAATTGTCAATATCCAGTTGTGTATATAATCTTCTGAATATTAGGAGTTGAAAAATAAAGTTACTTTGAAAAAACTAGCTGTTTGAAAGCCAAGAACAATTTTTTTGGTCCTTCGACTTGGCAGATACAGCTAGCGAGTTATGTTGGTGCCTTTAGACCAGTGGCATACCCAGGACCTCGGGGCCCGGGCTGTGGAACTTGGCGATAGCGTAGAAGGCTTCCCAGTAGTAGCTAGGCTCTTGTGTCACTTGGTGTTATTTTGGCTTCTCAACCGAGCCAGCGAGATCCAGTGCGACAACTTGGTTCGAAGTACATATTACACACATGGTCCACCCAAGTCTGCCGCTTCCGTGGGTCCGCGGTTCTCTTCATAAAAGCATCTCTCCAAATAAGTTTGCGTCGAGGTTTGCGCGATGCTTCGGCGTGAGCATACAATTATTCTGACTTGTAGTACTTTTTATCTGGCTTACGCTGATGGAGATCGTTCTCAAAAAAGTGTGATTTCTGAAGTAGAAACTAATACCGCTATTCGATTCAGTGCCTCATAAAAACTTACATCAGAACTTTGTTTACTTTTTACCCATTAAGTTACATGAAACTCCATTGTTGCTTTGGGATTATGATGCCTGTCCCGTATAACTAGCCAGCCGAAATGAAGCTTTGTACACCAAAACACACAATAAGACGGTGTATTGTTACGTATTTTCTTTTGAGGCACTGAGTCGAATGACGGTGTTAGTTTTCACCATAGAACTCAATCGTTATCAGTCAAAATCCTAGCAAAAAGTTGGGTTTGACATGACCAACGGACAGGTGAAAAATGAGCGCTCATTTTACGTAATATTTCATTCGTGTATTACATTCTCAATACTCATTTCCAAATTACATAGAATCACGTTTAGGTAAAATTAAGAGAATCAATGTGTCAGAAATCATTTGTATCTGTATTAATTATTTCCGTCGATAAGAATATTTATGATCTCTAGGTAGGAGTATAGGCGTGAAATCTGATGTTAGCAGTACTTGTTTTCCGAATAATGCTCAAATGGAAAAAATAACGTTGGATATAAATTACACAATTGACAGATGCGCGATGTCGGGTGATTTTCCTTTGACGTCGGAGGATCTGACGCTAATTACTTTGATGAAAGTGCAAACATTATGAAAAGTCAGATTGTCCGGCAGACTGTCTCACTCGTTTGGAGGCGGCATTATACAATTAGCTGCTTTATCCAGAGCAAAATAATTACGCGCAAAGCAAAATAAACGCGGGCGCACGCATAGAGCCTCTTAATTGGTGGCTCGCGAAGCGCAGTCGCTTGCACTCACGCGCGCGCGCATTAACGAGCGGCGTCCGTTAATCTGCATGAGGAAAAAGCACATCGCAGACACGTCCAGCACGTGCGCCTCATTCACTCCCACCCGTTTTCCCCTTTATTTTCGGACGCGCGCGCACTAAATCCTCCTTGGGTTCTTTACGCGGTGGCGCCGCACGCAAGGGATGGAAAGAGACAGAGAAAGAGACGGAGAGAAAGAGAGAGAGGGGGAGAGATAGGTATAGAACCCGGCATATTTCTCATTTAATAAGCGGCTCCCCCGCACACCTTCCCTCAATATTGTGTCGCGCTATGAAAAGACGCGTCGTTTTGACAAAGCTTACGAAGGCCGCGTGAATTTAAAAGTCTCGCACGAGTTTTACGATGCAGTAGCCTGCAAAGACGATGTGTTACACACGCAGTGGCTGCTCATTTTTTTTTTTTTTTTTTTTTTTTTTAAATAACTTCTCTGAGCACGGCTTGTTTTTCATTTCCCGTGAGCATATTACAAGTCATTTGCGACCTTTTACTTTGGCTTCCACGCATGCTCACTGCAGTTTTATTAGGCCGTATGGAATTTTAGTGAACTTCGTCTTGCCGAGGAGTCGAGCAGATTTTTTCAATAAACTCCGTCACTGTAGCAATCATCTACACTGATATTTTTTTTACCAAAGACTAGCTTGCAAAACTTGATCTGTGCTTATCTCATTCCAGACAGTTCTGTATAATAATCAAATGAAAATGGAAACGAACGCACTGAAAATTGAGTGAAAAGGGCTGATTATCAGTGGGGCTCCAATTAATTCTCAACTTCATAAAACTACTTCATGCGTACATAAAAGTTTCTTCTGTAGTGTCTGCGTTCGAACAGCAGATCCAATCAAATTATGCCTTTGCTTTCAATTCGTAAAGTGTAGCATTAGCAGCGTTTCATTCGTTCCGTATTGAATAAAAGCTGCAATAGTGGATTAACAAAGGAGAGCGAAACTCGACTAATAAGTTTTCAAGCTGTTTAGTCGCTTTTTCAACTGTGTGAGTGCATTAGAAAAGTTGGCTGGCGGATAATTGAGTTAGGAGATTGAGTGTATTCACGGACAAATATTGATTATTGCGAGCCGGCTCATATGCATGTGCTTGAGCGAGTGAGTCCAATGGGGGTCGAGATTATCGTGTTTAGCAAGAGCACTTGTGTCGAGCTTCAACTTGAAAATTGATGAGACTTGGCGACAAACTACACGAGTGTTAGCGATATATGTCGCAAGTTTTCCTGTATTTCGAGCGCGCATGTACGTTTGCCTCGTGGATCTGCTTCATGATAGACGTACCTCGCTAACAAAAACTTTCTGGCTTGATCATTCATAATTAAGGCTTGCCTCGTGTATTGCACTTGCGTAGTCTCAATTTTACTCCAGGGTGGCCGTCAATTACAGCGCAGTGAGTGACGAGTTCATTTCCGTCCGTCTCGCCCAAATAATATAACGCGATATTCTAATGGAGTTAGTATTCATTCACTCGTCCGGTATTTATGCCCATATTTATATTTCAAAATTATGATTGTGTTGATGGAATTACAGTAAGGTCTGGGAAGAATTTCTGATCAGTTATGGTCGCGAGTCATCATAATTTATTTTCAGGTCACAATAATCGTTAAATTCATACTGTGAATGTAAAATCGCTAATTCATTATATATATTATTACCAATAACCTGCTGATGAAATGTTTTTTTTTGACATCAAGCCTTTCTATAGCAATGGAATCTAATGGAATATACGTATTTTGATAATGAAAGGAACTAAACGATAAAACAGGCGATAAAATATCATTATCGATAGCGGTATTTTGTTATTATTGCGTTCATATATGAGGGAAGTTTATAAGTCACGAGGCAGTGGTATTATGGAAGAAGTTGGAAGCTTAGCGGTGTAGGTAAAGCGAAAATCCGGCTTGCGGTACAGAATATCGTCGTCGTAGCTTCGCTGAAAAGTTAGACGCAGAGGCAAAGAGAAAGATGGACACAACGAGAGAGTAGAGAGAGTGAGAGAGGGAGAGAGAGAGAGGGGGGTGAGAGAGTAAGTAAATGTTGCTACTGCTGAGTTTCACGCGTCCTTAAATTAGAAGATACGAGCCATAGATTTAGCGCTTCGGTTAAATGATAAAAGTTAGCCGAAGACTTTTTTTGCCCTCATTCTTCTATCCTTTTCTCAACTGTTCAAAACCAAATGCAAACAAGAAATGTATGCGTACTATTGTTCGAAAATGTATTCCAAATTATTTTCACTCGCCCCCCAGATATTCACGCTTTTTTCAATTGGGTCAAGTGAGTCTGATGAGTTATATTTTCTTACACGTGGAAAACCCTAAAACAGAGAGAAAAAATGGACCGAATGATCAGACAATGTGAACCGTCCAGGAGGAAGGCAGGCAAGGTGTAAAGACAGGATCAAAGCTCCTTGCATATTTATCGGGTCCTTTATATTAAAAAGTAGCGGGCGTACGGGCCGAAGACAGCCAGCGAGAGGGGCAGGGGGGGGCGAGCGAGCGGGCAGTAAATCATGAGCGGATGCGCAAGCCCGGCATTATGAACCATTTGCATAGGCGCATTTGCATGGGCACGTTATTACAGACAGGAGATGGCGCCGCCGCTGTTATACAGGTTGGCTATGTAGAGAAGCGAAAGGTTGGACACCTTTGAGAAGACTCGACGGAATGGATGTTGGGAATCCATCTTGCTGCCAAGTACTGAAGATTATAGTCCTGCGTCAAAGTCGAGTTTTCCCCCTTGGCCCCTTTCTTACGTGGGCTTGCGTACACACGACTCGCGATATATTTTGCCAATATTGTAATGGAAAAGAATGATCGGAGTTTGGGTATATTATATGAATAAGGATGCTCGATCGGCCATATTGACTGATGGAGATTGAGAAGTTGGGATGAGCAGCGACTGGTCTTGAGCTGAGTGATAATGCTGCACGCTGGCCTTGGCGGCTGTTGTCCTTAGCTAAAATACGGCCTTAGGAAAACGTACCGTGAAAGTGTGGAACCTCGATTCTAGCACGTAGTATCACCAGTGTTAGTTTCTAATGACTTCACAGGGCTTCTGAGTTTTGCTGTCACGTATTTATTAAACTAGTTATCTGAACTCACGAAGTATTTTTATAACGACGTGTTGCAATAGAAGTGAATTAGTTTCAAGAGTAGATTAAATTCTCAAAACAGTAGTTCACAAAATTGGAAGTTGTATGATGATGAACACGCTGAAAATTACGTATTGCTCATCAAAATAATGTCTATTGAGAATCCCTCAAATAAATCTAGCATGCCCACTCGCCCTTCTACAAATGGAAGCAAGCCTCGAACAGAAGAGGAAAAGATAGGGGGAGAGAGAAAAGATAGTAACTTGGAACATCGAAAACAAATAAAAAGATTGATATGCCCGTAAAAATGAAAGACTAACCGTGCAGTAAACCTTTATATACATCAAGCTTGTCTCGGTCTCTCCCCTTCTTCCTAGACGGTGAAGAATCGACTAAAAATGGACTTGTCTCGTACCGACAAGCGCGACTCTTCAATCTTTTGATTTTTATACATAAGCCCCGTCGTATCACACCCCACGCAGCTCTAGAGTATTGATCGCCAAACAGAAAAACGGACGAAAAAAAGACATAAAATTTTTCAACTTTGAACATTAAAACGCTCCCGAGGCGTGAGGCATATTAGCTCATCAGGCTTAAAAGCGGTACAAAGCATTTTGGCGTCGTCACGCTGGCGTTAGAGCTTATCTCGTTATCGGCTGACGTATAAACGTAGCCTCGGCTCTTCGCTTTATGAAATAATAAAAGCGGAGTGGTGAGACTAGCTGCGTGCGAAACTCGCCGTATCAGTCTTCATTTTTGGCCGAGTAAAAAAAATGGCGCTCTCACATTTTCAGCGGCAATTGCTCCAAAGCATATTGAAAATGCGAAGCGCCGGCTTATTGCCTCGGAAAGGTTAGAGAAAAACGAAAGCAGATGCGGAAAGGGGAAATATAGTGTGCTCGACTGCGGTTCAGGCAAGGGTAGAAAAAATATGAGAAAAAGAAGAACGAGCGGGGCTGGAAAAAGACGTTGGTTGAAAGCGCAATCAAAAAAGGATCTTCTCGTAGCAAGAGTGACGGAGCGGAAAGAATCTTCCCAATGACGCCTGATCAGAAAGATATGGGCACTTCTTTTTACGTTGCCTCTCTCGAGCTGTCACCAAGGCAGTATTTAGAAAAGCTTCACTTTGTTACTTACTCGAGGCTCCAGGAAAAATCATATCCTAATAGGAAATAAAAATAAGAGTATTTCGTTTTCTCATTGAAGAATGATGTGAAAAAGGTTCAGCTATATTTTATCTGATTTTTTTCTTATTCACTTCTATATTGTAAAAATGAGCGCGATTAGATTGGTTGCTAGAGATTTGACTGCGAAAATTTGGGTTTTTGGCTATGAAGATTTTTCATTGAACTTTCTTAAATTCGGTATGAATTCTTAACCTTTGAAAATACTATTTGTGCTTCTGGCTTGAATGATGACAGGATATTTCTTCAACTTTCAATAACATTTAACTATATAATAACTGTTACTATTTTTTTTTGAGTTTGAATATAACGATTGAAAATATGCTTATCAAAAAAAGCTAGTCTAATTATAAGACTTCGAAGCAAGATATAAGGTTCGGAATATAAAATATATATGATGAGGTAAGCCAAACCAGTCTAAACTTTGGAGCGGGTCGTACAAGAAAATTGAATGAACTAATAATACTTTCGATGAGAAAATTTTCTCATAGAAACTTCTTAGTGCGAGAGTTTCTTCGACCCCCTCGATTTAGCACATGATTTACTTTGCTGGAAAAAAGACGTCCTCTAATTTAATTAGCCAGAGCTCGTAAATCACGTTCCGATATTAAAAGCTCTCCGCGATTCTCCAGTTTCACCAAAATATGAATCTTTTCAATCTACTTCACGAGCAAGAGTCCTGAAATCCTAAAAGTTTGTTCCTTTAATCATTGGCGATCGGGAGCATGCTGAGTATAAAGATTTCCCCCCACATTATCGAATGTATTCGAGAAGTTTTTAATAAAGACACATTCTCTTTTACGTGGCCATTAAATTCACGCAGCTTTAGGAACTCCCTTATCAATATCGAATAAAACGGTGCCTGAAACCTCTGTAAGGAATACGGCGAATCACTTAAGCGTTTCTGTACACTTTAAACAGGCAGGGGGCCTCATGAAAATTCAGTGAGATGAGAAATTGAAAGAGATAGAGAGAGAAACGTCGTGTATATGAATCGCAATAATCAAGGGAAAGAAGGCTTGGTCTCCCATAGGAAATCCGATTCGCCGTGGCATCCGATCAAAATCGAGTGAGTGCGGCTCATCGGACCGATCATAACTAGCGTATATATATGTGCAGGGCAAGCCTCGGCGAGCCAGTGCAACAGGCTGTCGCGCAATGGCCTTGTGTGACGCACATAAATTGCAACTAGCTCGCCAACTTGACGCCCCTCAATCCATATATATACATATACATATACGAATAAAGACTGTGGCATACGACGGAAATCAAAGCTTACACTAACTGTGATTCGTTCGTTTTCAAATATTTCACAAACCCCCAATAAGCCGTTTAGCTTCTCCGTAGAGATGCATTCAGGATTCCTCGCATTAGTCGTTTTGTCTAAAAAAAAAAATCAGTCCATGGAGTCGCTTCAGTTTGCCTCTTGACCAACAATGAGTCAGAACATTTTGATTCAAATAAAAAGAACTTTGAACGCATAATACGTTTTTCGGACTAACATAAACTTATTGGATTACCTGAAATAATTGATATCACATAAGATATTCATCTTACAGATATCATGAGAGAGAATATTATTTTCATTCATACATATGATGATTCGTCCGACTTGTTCGACAAACTATTTAATACGGCAACGTAACTCCGTTTCGCTCCGCACTGGAGGGATGAGTTGTCAATTTAAATATTTCCAAGAGTATTTAAATCGTACTCTTTCATTTATTCATTCTTGAACAATGTAAGAAGAAGAAGAAGAGACCGGAGGAGAGAAAGGTGAAGAAGAACAAGAAGACAGAAGTGAAAGAGCTGGAAAAGTCGCGAGATCAACGCAAAACTTTACCGGTAATACGTTCTCATGGTTAGGCACGAATTTCAAAGTGCGCATGCGTGTTCGCTCTTTCTCTAGTAGCGTGTTCCCGGGAAAACTTTTACTCTGCGGGGCCTTCAAGTCCTTATGAATATTTAGATTTGAGTAGATTATTTTAGCCACTTTACGCTCTTACTATATTACCAGCGTTTAAACGATTTAGACGAAATATTTGAATGGTCTACTCTGCGAGAAGTATAATAACCAATTTTCTCTTTTAATGGATGGGTAATGAGTTTTTGAGGATGAGCATGAACGCGAAACGCTACCCCCGACGACAGCTTTCTGAATCATTGAACGGGATAACGTTTAATGAGACAAACTTTTTCGTTTCTCTGCTTTATTCGCGACGTTTTACCTTAGCCGAATGACAAGTTCGTCATTCGTTATGTTTCCCTCATTAAAAGTGTATTCCTCGCCACTGTTACACCTAAATAGGACGCCTACAAGATGCATGAACAACACCGAGTGGAATAAACCTCGCGGAAAGCTCCTTTCAGTTGTCGATCGAGACGAACCGGGAATATTAAAAAACAAAGCTCCGAAGAGCTTTCGCTCTGATTACCAGTCGACGTATTCTAGGAAAGAGCGAAAAATGACGCAAAGCAGCAGCGAACAGGGCGGGGATGCACTCGAAAAGGGCGCAAACATTAATCGACTCGGTTCATTAACGTGATTCGCAGCCAGTCGAGCGTGAATCGACGTTGGCGTGAGTGGGCCGTCGCGTGTGTAACTTTGGCTGAATACGAGCGAGCGAGCGAGTGCGAATATAAAACGTTTCGGACAGAAGTTACAACAATGGCCACAATGCGTCTTTGTCAAAGGCTCGCGAGCAGCCCTCCGCCGCCGCCGCCCCCCCCCACCTCCCCCACCTCCCTTGCCTCACTCGTTTTCCGTCCTTACAATATTCGTCGCTACGCTCTCAGCTTTCTATCAGCTTGTCTGTTTAAGTCACTTGCTGCCGTTCTCGCTGCAGCTTCACTTTTTCCGCGCGCGCCCCCATTGTTGCAAGTTTGGCTTGTCTTCTCCTCGCGCACTCACCTCCAACAATGAATGCGCAAAGAATTACTCGAGCGAAAAGTTCGCGCTGCCGAGCCGTGCGTATTTTTTAATGTGCTCCGTTCCCTCGTTCTGTGTTGACGCTGCTTGTTTGCCACGGCGATTCTCCCCGCGCACACCTCTTGTCGCGAGTCGGCGCGAATGCGCACCCTATGTTTCGCGTCGGGACAGAAAAAAGCTATTGACGATTCGGGGAGTATCGCCAATGAAAATTTCACCATTTCGAATAGTATTATAATAATAAATGTATACATTGGTTTTTTCGGGAGCTACAGACTATTGTGATACCCGGACTCTTTGGATGTTCAACGTGATATTTGCTGGAAGCAAGTCGAATAAAATGAACCCGCAAATCAGTCATGAAAACTCAGAAGTATCGTTGATGTGGAAGATTTTCATGTTCAGACTCTATTACTACTATATTTGGGGACAAAGAGGAGTACTCAACATTACGAGCAAGTTTTCATTCTCCCAACGGGTAACTTAGTAGATGCATTTGTCTTTCTTAACAATAAGAAGACTCGTAACACCATATAAATTATATGAAAGCGCACTTTTTATCAAATTACTCGGCGAGCAATTGTACTTTTATTGCTAAAGCCATAGTTAATGGTCAACTCTCTTCCTTCTTATTTAATTGTATCAGAGAAGCGAAAGGAGGACGAACGAGTGGGTCGCGTAGCTACACCGCCGCGCTTTCCTGTTTCTTTCGTAGAAAGGAAACGAGAGAGGACGAAAAGGGAAGAGACGGAGAGAGCAGAATGGCCGTGAATCAAACGAAGATAAAGAGACCCAGACGGAAAGGGAAAATCCGCGGTGATAAGTTTTCCTTTTCTAATAACGATTATTCTTCCTCCTCAGCTTTTGTCTCGTGTGATCTTCTTTGCCGAGGAAATGCGAGAGGCATTCGCGTGACGTATTCTATTTTTTCCGAGTGCGAAAGTTTAATTGTGACGAGCCACTATTATTCTCGCTTACCCGGGTTTAGACGGGAGGGAGCATAGAAAAAATGTGAAAAAGCAGAGCGCAATTCTTTGCGTTTATCTACCGGCTCCCTCGCCTTTATCCGAAGCAATCTATTTAATTTTCTTCCCGCCAAGTTTATTTATTTTGAGAGACGCTTAAACATCCCTCAGAGCAAACTTCGGTGAGACTGAAGAGCTTCGGTAAATGAAAGCATGAAGTAATTTCCATTAGAGTGCACAAACTCATCGATTCTTACCTTCAGTACTTCTCGTAATTTTATTTTCACTCAATTCGGGGTGTTTCCGTGAATCAATATAATCGATATCCTCCCACCACAATGCGTACTCCGAAAACGTTCCGTATTTTCTTGTTCGATTTTCATTTAAATGCGACTTCGTAATCCAATTTTAAACATATGAACAAATTTCGTTTCGATCCCACATGTCAAGAGTTCGGGTCTCCGGTGATTTTTTGGTCGATGAAAATTTATAATATCCGAATAATAATTCTTTATCACCAAATTTTATGTAAAGCGTTTGAGAGTTAATTAGAATTGTATTCTGCGCTATACAAAAAGATTTTTTCAAAATCAAACTTTCATAATACAGAAAGACTTCAAGTTTCTAGAGCATCGATGTACTTTATAATAATAACTTCGCTCAACATTTTCGAATAGCTCGCGATCGACAATGAACGAGTCTGGAACGAAAACGTCGAGGGATTGTCACGGAGTATGATGCACGTAAGAGTTGAATTGCAAGCAAACAAGGGAATTTATATTGTCAAGCCGAACATTGTGGTCTGAAGCCGTGTCGCTCGCTCGCGCATCGATTTTTCATTCCCTCTTTCAGATGGCAAGCGGTTTTACGAGGCTCAGAGGAAATTTTCGACATGAAAAGATACCAAGCAAAGGGAGAGCAAGACGAGTCAATTA
Source organism: Aphelinus atriplicis (assembly GCA_020882685.1). Taxonomy (NCBI): domain Eukaryota; kingdom Metazoa; phylum Arthropoda; class Insecta; order Hymenoptera; family Aphelinidae; genus Aphelinus; species Aphelinus atriplicis. The sequence goes on from CM037073.1 coordinate 76,453,217, forward strand.
GCTGCTTCTCATCCTCCAGCTCTCGGTGGAATAGTATTTTCTCACTACGTTGCAGAGTCGTTGCTGGGTACAACAATTAAAAACTGACTGCGCTTTTTGAGCTGTGTACGGATTAATTTATTCCGTCATATATATGTATAGCTCGAGTATCGAAAGTCTCCTTGAGTGGGCTAATGTTATCAATATACACTCTACGAGATTCTAGATTTGCGATTATTCGGATGAAACGAATGAATTACCGAGATTTTATGATCATGTTCCCAATCAGGCCCTGAAAACTTTCGTGGGTGACTCATATTTCTCCAGAGTTCCATCACTTCATTTATCCTTCTTCTTTTTCGTTGATATTAACTGACAAATTAACGAGGACATGAGTTCCTCAGGGGACTTGAGTCTACGCCTCGCGGTTCAGATGGATGTGTACGATTGCGATTGAATAAAAATTTGCCGCGGGCTGTGGAAATGAAGCGAGATCGTTGTGAAGAGACAGTTACATCATTTTGGACTAGCGGACGATGATGTCTTGAGAACTTTTAATTAATACTTCAGTCGACTGAAGGGTGCACGTAGCAATAGAAGGGGCGAAAAGAAGAAGGACTGGCGCGCATGCACACAAAAGCGTGGGAGCAAAGGATTTGGGGACAAAGCCAAGCGAACGGTATTGTTGTCGCGCCTTGTTATACGGCTGATGTCTTGGATAGAAGGTAAAAGTACCGGCGTGGCGGCACTTGCTTGTTATGTCTTTGTCATACCCGGTCTTCTCTTCTCGGTCTTTTTCAGAATCGTTCGCTCCTTCCCATTTTTACCCGGACTGCTCGAGTTTCACTTATAACGCGCCGGAAATGTAGATTAAACAATGGATTAAAAGATAAGGATGATTGCATTTTACTGAATAAGTTTTGCGAGAAATCCAAGCGATTTCTTCATTATTGCTTTCAAAGCTTTGCTTTACAAAATACCCTTGTACTATTCTCGGAAATTTAATTATGGCATCTGCTATCTGAAAGATAAGTTCACAGAAATAGAGTGCCTCTTCTTACTCTGTCCCTCAAGTGGCTCTAATTAATTTGACACTTCCGTTGTGAGAGTTTTTACGTTTTAATTATCATATCGCTTTTTTCTATATATGATTTCTCTCAAAAAAAATCTGTAATGAATCGTGTATAGGGAAATTTTCATAATTTCGGAAAAAAACATATTTTTTCAGAAATCAAGCTTAAACCTAAAAAATCATTCAAAGTTTAGTCACGGAAGCAGCTCCGTTTGTACAAAACTTATTTGATCGAACTATTCAATAGATGACATAATTACACTTTTAAAAACTGCCTCATTTCTCCTTAGTCACAGGTGTTGAATTTTCATTAAATTGAACTGATGCATCGAATGAGGGAAAGGAAGGTTCATGACTATAATTTCCCGAAAAATATGAATTTGTTGTTTGACGATCACCAGAAATTAACGATGGAATTAGACACAGTAATTCTCCGCTATTATTAGTCATCAGTAGTAATAAACTTGACTGTAAACCTCCCTCTGAAATCCTGCTACTGGCAGAAGTACCCACTGATACTTCTTTCCCACATTTTATGAATTCATCAAACGCAAATGTTTCATGGAGTCAAGAGCATTTAATTATACCTCTCCCGCGTAACTCTTATACGAGGAATCATTGCGCTAGATAGTGTCTGACCAAATCTAAACATTTACTACTGATAGGTTGGGCTATAGCTACTTTCTATGCGTTCGATTGTCAAGCCGACGCATCGATTTAATCAATTTCTCTTCTTAGTTTCTCGACAGTAATTAAAAGGAGTACTCTTATTTCTTGTACCCTTCTCAGTGCGAATGATACTTATTCGATAATGCCGTGTACATCAGAGTCGAGCGTTTATCCCCAACCGCAAACGGAAATCAAACAAAGGGAGGAGAAACGTGAAAGAGCCTGTCTATAGGCTCTGAATGTTTGCTAGTGTCGGCACGTGCTTGCCTTCGTGATTCCGGCAATAATATGCCCAAGGCAAAATCGGCGGTCGTGGTGAAAAGAATAGTAGGAAACTTGCACGAATTTTAATCAATCATTGCTCGATGTTTCTTTTAATCGATAACCAATCGTAATAAAAAAGTTCGTTCAAATCCTTTATTACTATTATTTTCGTTCTATTTAAATTCATTTAGCTCAGAGAATGTATTTTGATGTAACTTAATTTTTATTCTACAATCCTTTAAACAAGTTTAAAGAAATTTTGAAAACTTCATACTGTCGCATTTTTTATTACTTTATGACTATCAAGTAGTTGAAATCATTATTCTATAGTTTTGATGCAAGCCAGGGATATCAAGTGCTATGCAAATTTTCTCATACATAGGCCTAAAAGATGGATAAAATTTATATCGATCCATCTCTACTCGGTTCATTTGTGACAAATGAATAGAATAGATTTGAAATATCTAAGATATTTGTAAAATCTATAACTTCTGTAGAAAAATTATCTACTGTCTAGAAAGGATACCACAACATGACGGTTACCGTGTAAACCATAAAGTCAGAGACAACGATTTTACGATGATATCAAACAAAAACCTCACGAAAGCCAAAATCAATGGGATGTTTTTTTCTATTGTTTATCTATACTGCCAACTATCGATTTTTCCGACACACAAGTCGCTCTGACGTTTAAAGTCACACAGGTTTTCCACTTTGCTGCTGACCATTGCCATGGAAACAAAAAGTAAAGAGTGATTGAAAAGAGAGATTAATTTCTGGTTCAGTGCTTTATGGCTGACTTTCGTCTTTAATAAGCTATTTATCGAGGACCGCTTGCTTGCTTTCTGTACTGTTCAAAGTACTTTCATCGTATAACTGCCTTAGATTCTTGTTCAACTATTGGAGCTTTAAATTTAACGATGCACTTATACGATAATTATTTTAGTTTGTGGTTTCGGAAGTATAAATTCAATCGAGTTTTCAATGAAATCAGATGCTGTAGAGTTATTTGAAAAAGAATTCATTAAAATGTGAGGCTTATAGACGATAATATAATCCTAGCGAATTATGCAGAAAGGAGTAAACTTTTTTTCCAGCGCCAGATTTCGGCTACGCAAATATCAAATTCATGCACCCCTTTTTGCTTCATGCGGTCAACGTTGCCGACCTGGTGACATATGACGATTGCACGGATAATATATTATGCCCGAGGTGTACACGATATTTTTCATATACCATTCGGGAAGTTTGAATCTCCAGTGAATTTCCAACTAGGACAGGTTGTCATTTTCGGGTTCCCAATCTTGATCGAACTGCCAGGACTTCTTCCTGGTTGTATCCTGATGCAATATATAAATGTGCAGTCAATGGCCTAACGCTCTCAACAACTTCATTCATGCCGTTGTGCGAGCGTGGCTAAATCACTATTTTTTTCATTATTTGCACGTAGAAGCTATTTTAATTATTTACAACTTCTAAAGCTTTCCAGCCTTGACGCATCCTTTCGTATTCACTGTAAACACTGGTAACAACGTGATACATCTTATTATGATTGATCCAAGCCACTATGGTTCATGAAGGGTACTTAAAAATCATCAAAAAATAAAAATTTATCTTTTTTGACACAATTATGACACCTAATAATAGAATCTTATATAAATATCAACTACACAATGCTTCATAATAGTGTGGTCTAGTATTTACTGGCTGTTGCATTCGAAGTACACGTTGATGAGAAAGAGAAAGAATTCTATTATCGTTTTAAAAGCATTAAATTTTTAATTCATTCTCAATAATATAGAGTCTTGATCACAAGTGTAGTTAATTACTGTAGTTAGTTTGGCTTATTGAGAATCAATCAAAAATTGAATATTCTTTGGAAACGATAACAGGATTCTTTCTAATTCTCGTTAATTGGTACTCTGAGCGCAACAGTTAATAAATATTAGACTAGTGTGTAATTGATATTTGTGTTGTGAGATGTAACTTCTAATATTGATTTCAACAATCTTACTACTCAATGTTTATCCTTAGATATCATAATTGTATTGTAAAAGGCAAATTTTTGTTATTTTGATCACTTTATGTACTCTTTATGAACCGTAGTGCCTTGTCCATGTTCATATTTTTACCAGTGTTTACAGTGTATACGAAAGGATGCGTCAAGGTTAGATAGCTGTAGAAGCTGTGAATAATTAAAATAGCTTCTGAGTGCATATAATGTAGAAAATATAATATAATGTAGAAGTCCTGGCAGTTCGGTCAAGATTGGGAACCCAAAGATGACAACCTCTCCTAGTAAGTGTAAAATTAACTGTTCCACAAACGCGTAAGTGAAATTCAAATGCGTGAGAAAAAAATGAGTAAAGTTGGGGTCGGTATGCATGAGTTTCCATGTTAGCCACAACTTTACGCATACGCGTCTTCGCTTCAAGTATACATTTTCTCTTCACACATTAGTTTGTCAAAGTTTACTTTATGCAAACATTTATTTTCTCAGACTCTATGTTCATACATACAAATATAAAATTGCAAACAAGATATGAAAACAAGATAAAAAAATATATTCTCTAAGAATCGCAATTCAACTTTTGTAGCCAATTTATTGTAACGCACTAAATTTCTTCTGAGAAAAATAATAAAGTTGTCAGTTATATTGATTTTTCTATGCAACATCAAGAGAGTCCATGAAAAGCCAAGAATATAAACTTATTTCCGTTGTTCGATAGAAGTTACAAAAATTCAAGGCTGAAATAAAGTTGTCCTCGAATTAAAGTGCAATTATTCAGGCACTGTCAAGTCTAAGATGGATATAAATCTTGAAAATATCCGCTAGGTTCAATCGAGACAGCAGTAAATTTTTCAAATTGGATAAAATTCGGGCCACAATGAGCTCGTGCCAAGCCGCTCGAAGCCCAGAGCTTTTTACTTATAGCCGATCCGTCCGCGTCAGGGATCTTGATTTTTCAATGGGTTTCGTGAGCAAGACCATTAAAGTCGCTGCTGAACGAGTCCGCGCGCGAGAGGTAAATAGCTGGGATTATTGAGAAGTGCCGGCTCAGATGAAAAGATGGAGGGAAAAACTAGACGCGTCTTCGCTAACGATCGGGGCATCAGACGCTATATATACATATGAGAATGAAGTATGAGAGAGTGGCAGGTTGCGAGAATATTCATGTCCAGGATTGAGAACAGTAGAGCTATCTGATACGAGTTCTTTATTTTGCTTGTCAACTCAAATAGTTTGCTTGCTAAAATGAAAAGAATTTGTTCTTCAGACTTGAAGGGTATGATTATTAATTATCATTATACTATCCAACCTTATATAATATTTAATCATAGATTGGTGACACGAAACTACACATTCTTCTTATACGTGCTATGATTTCACTGATTATTCTTTTTTCTTTGGAAACATTGATTGAACATAGTATTAATCGTCTGTAGACTCCTTTCCATCCCACTACTAACCTTATCTTACCATGCATACTTTTTGTAAGAATATATTTGGTCAATTTGAACGGTAGTAACTTCTCAAAACCTGATAACACCTTAGATTAGAATTGTCTCGATCGACAAACACACAAAAACCAACCCAACTTGGCCACAACAAGCGTGGTCACCTCTCGCTACAAAGGCAGTAGTGATTCGTTGGGTCGTTGCTTGGACTCGCGTCTCAACGGCGGGAAAAAGGTCTGGAAAACGAAGACGCTCGCGGAGAAATGCAAGCTGCTGGAGCTATAGAGCATGAGGGGGCGGCGGGGGGGGGATGAGGACAAAGCTAAATTGCTGAAGGCTCGCTCGCAGCTGCATCCACGCAGTTCCGAAAGCGTGGCAGTTTCCCGCAATAATTCGAGGACGAGTTGCGTGCGCTATCGCGGGTGGCATGCATAAAAGCTAAGGAACGCCGCAGATAAAGAAGCCGCGAGCGGGCTCGGGTAAAGGGACAGCGCAATCTTGTATTCGCGCTCGCGCGCGAGTAATTCTCCTCGGATGTTTATTCATGAGTCGGTGCAATTGTCCGACTGCTTCGCTCCGCGCCCGCGCCGTACCTTTTTTCTCTGTTTTTTTTTTGTGTTTCCGTCGTTGCGCCAGGGCGACGTAAATTTTGCCATTGATCGGGTGGGCGAGGGATGCGTTATGTATGGGCGACGGCTCGCTGGGGAATACGGCCGGCTCGTTTTAATTCTGACAAATTGAGCCCGCAACTTGTGGCTAAAAAGACAGCCAGCGCCCGCCGATAATTTATTGACTTATATCTTTATATTCCCGCCGCTGTTGCGTTTGCCGTGATTAATCTGCCATTGTCGGGCCTCGCTCGTTTCGCGCTCGATACGCTCACCCGATGATATAATGCGCGCGAATTGTCGGCGGTATTGCTCCATTCTGGCTTCAGCAAAAGCTTCTTTCGCGTATTTTGATTTTCCTGCTCGTCGATGCAGCAGGATTGCTTTCACGTGTAAATTGTAAAAGTTACAGTTCGGTACTAATTATAATGGGAAACAAGTTTGGAAACATACATTGTATTCGGCTCGCAGTTTTTGGTTAATTGAAATGCAGACATCCTGTCTCAAAGCTAAATCGAATGGCCCAATCGATCAATCAGCCAATTTTGTCTGCGACGCTTGTTATTATATCTGTGATAATGTTACGGATATACGTTTGAGCCCGAACTGTAATATGATTTCCTGAGGCAGATAGACATACTCATCAATGTAACCTAATGCATGTTTGATTATCGTCTATCGTAGGACTCGACATCGAGTCCTCTATTATTTCTACCAGCCAATCATCTTCTATTATCTCATCGCAAGGTTATTACTATCAGAAATGTAATTCTATTCACGATTTAAACGGATCCCGCTTACAATGTATGTTTTAATCTGCTACTATCTGAGACTCCATATTTCTTCGTTTCGCTTCAAATAATATTCCCATTCTTCATATTCTGAATGCAATCATGTCGGAGATTATGAAAACTGGATTCTCAAAATTTGGTACGTGAGAATCGACTTGAAAACGATGAAAAATTCATTCTCAAGAAGAACTCGAACCATGCATATTATTCTAGGAACCTCTTCTCCCTTAACAGATTTGCATGCCTGTAATTATATCCTCAACAAGCATTAGAGAAGCTGCAGTTCAGTGGAAAAGATCCGACTTTTCAGCTGGGCAAATGAGAAAAATTTCGCCCTTAGTTTCATACACGTTAATTCGAGGGTTTCACTATGCCGCTTGGCGCACAAGTGCTCGGCCCAGCCAACCGCGCTTCGCTTATTCTTATTCCGATTGTTATCTTTTGTTCGCTCAATGAGAGCCAACCGGAAAGAAAAAGAAGAGTGAGAGTCGCAGAGACGGGGCCGACTCGCGGAAAGAGAGATGGAGGGTTGCGGAGATGGGAGGAGACACCGGGGGATTTATCATCGAGCTGCTGCTACAGCCGCTGCACTGAGCTTGCTATATTAAATTATACCGCGTGCAACTTGGGGCTGTTCTTTATTTTTGTCTCGGGAGCGCCATTCTTGCTTATCGATTTTTATTTCTCACGTTTATCTCTTGCCACATTCACTCTCTTTCACTCTTACACTTTTCCAAAATTTCATAGTCACCTACGGAAACACACGAGTGGCCGGTCACTGACGTGCTACGAAACTCGACTTGATATTTTATCCTCATTCTGATCACACACATAGACTCACCTGAAAAGCCAATGTTATTCGCAGATAGCTCGAGCTCGCAACCGATGATTTATAAAATTCGGATGAATTTTTCTTCGTTCCCTCTTCTCCGACGCGGAAGTTGTAAATGCGATGGATACCGTACATTAGACGCGCGATGGATCATACTGTCTTATTCAATCTTCTTCGTACTATTTTTATGACTTTGAAATCTCAAAAGAATATAACAGACTAAGATTTCATTTTTCATGCAATTCCACTTTTCATGATGGGAGTTGAAAAAATTATCTTCGAAAAATATTTATACAGAGTAAGCAGCTTCATTTTTGCAAATTGTTAGTTTTTTCCAAAAGTTATTATGAAACTCCAGAAAAATGCTTTTCTATTCAAAATTGCGGATCTATTATTTGATTTTCCGCAACAACAAGACAAGCATTAAAAATGAGTGAAGCATTGAGCAGAAGAGAAGGAAAAATTGAATAAACCCAGGACAATACTTTTGAATTGATGAAAAATGAAATGTTTAAATGGAAGAGTCGTTGGTGGGTACCTCGTGGCGGAGGGCTCGGGGAGCTCGGCGGCACGCGGCTCGTCCACCAAACACACAAACACCGAGTCGGGCACTGCTCGGGCTCGCCGGCCCGAGACTCCCGGAGCGGACGGCTCCGCGCCCGGACGCATGCGTAGCTCCCGAAGCTCCCCACCTGGCCGCCTCCGGCTGCGGCGGCTTTACACGCGCGCGCTACTGTTTTTCCAAGCCGACCGTCGCTCGCCGGCACCGGCCAAATTAATCGACGATGGTCTGATGCTGTTTGCACGATATTCTCCTCTCAAGCGTCCCCGGAGCTATTGCCCTTTGCCCAATCCCCCTTGATGCGTCGTTTGGATGTTTTGCCGTGTGCAATCTAGCCTCGTATATTGGTCTGGTTGATTATCAAATGAAACCCATCGAACTTGGTAACTTTATATTTCCCCGATTCGTTCATTGTATATTATCCTCCATGTCCCAACAAAGCTGTGCACATAACTGCCGAGTATCCTGGCAAAATCCACAATGCATTCTATGAACTACATCATGATTACATCCCCTGAATCCTCCGATTACGATCGCCCAAACCTGATGTGAGACAATAACGGAGAGTGGGACGGCGGGGGTGGGGTACCAGCTGATGGGTGCAGTTGCACTCGCGCGACTAGCGATCACGGCACACGAGAAAAACCACGTTGCGAGCGCGTAGGAGGTGACTGCTCGGGGGCTGGGGGGAGGCAGGGGAGGCGCACGAGAGCGGCGTGCGGTCGGGCGTCGGAGGGTGCGGGAGGGTGTCGGAGGAAGGCGGCGCATGCGCCGGCTCTGGCGGCCCGCGTAAAAAGCAGCTCTAGCGCGTCCGGGTCGGGAGGGGGAGGCGGGGCAGGCCGGCGGCGAGCGAGTCAGTCAGGCCGTAGCGCGCGCCCCGTCAACTACGCGCCAGTCACGCGTCGAGTCGCGCGTACTTGTGTCGAATGCCGGCCGAGCGGGGGATCCCCGGTGATAGGGCCCGACTCAGCCGCCCCGCCAGAGCCGAGCGATGCGGAGGGCCCGCACCAAGTGTCGGGCTCTGAGCGGCTGAGCGAGGCTGCCGGCCCGGATGATGGGATGCTCGTGCAACCACAGGAAGAAAGCAGACACGTCTCGCAGACGACGTTCCTACAGCCGGCCAACCGATTCGGCGCAGCGTTCCACAGTCCAGATATTTTTTCTACCTCGCCGGCTCGAGCCGCGAGCTGCCGCCAGTGTAAATAGAAGAGATAAAGCCGCTGCCGTCGCCGCTGTCTCCCCATCTAGTCCTCCACGCCGAAGGGATCAAGTTTAGTGCTGTTAGTGCTCGCGTGGGACGCTCCGAATCCAGAGCGGCGAACGTATCATTAGCCGCGCTCTCGTGTGCTCGTTCGCGCCGCGATCCCTTTCCAATCGACGATCCACCCCGCCCGCCCAACCCACCTCCACCCCCCACGGAAAAGCCCCTACCTCTCCAGCTGTAAATACCAGCCACTCCGCCCTGTAAATACAAGTTGTTCCTGCAGTGGCTCCACGTTATTGACACAGGTGAATGTTGTTGTTGTTGTTGTATAGGTGGCTAATATAGTTGCGCACACGACGACTTCGGCGAGGGGCAGGAGGTGCCGTGAGCGAGAGTGCAGTGTGAAAGAGGGGCTGGTGTGCGCGCTCGAGGGCCTCGACAGATACTGAGATTGGGCTGTCAATATGACTCCCATCTTCCTTGTTCTGTTGGTGGCGATCGACCCCCTTATCGCGCAGGATAGTGGTGAGTAATATTGTTACACGAAAAATATTCAAGATCGCCTCGAGAGACAATGTGGACATGATTATTGTGCGCGTGACATGTGAATAAAGGCTCGCATTGGTGCGGACTCTGCGAAAGAGAGCCGCCCCCCGCCTTGTGGACTCTGTCAAAGTTGGCGTGTCGTGCGAATACGTGCCCAGTGATAATCACGAGATATGCTATTGGACTCTTGATGTTGCAGACACACCCGGCTTCGCTTCCTCGTGGAAATAACGCGTTCGATTGGCTCGATTAAATTGTTTCAGGCTTACGACTGTAACCAAAACGATTCTCGTTCGAAGTCTAATACAATGTTTCGGTGCTTGAATGACTTTGCAATAGAGCACACGGAGTTATTAAGAACATTTTCAAACATTTGGCTAGAGGTCTTTTAATTGACAACTTTGTTATACTAAACATCAATTCATATTTTCAATTCTTTCTGAATCTATATTTACATTTAACAGCGCCAGTTGTTCAATACGAATTCAACAAAACGTTCACTTTGTTTAAATGATGATATTCGAAGCTGCAAATTCATTTATTCTACACTAATATTTTACAAGTCAATTTTGGAACTGAAAAATAATTCAAATTGTAATTAGCATTCTTCAAACATTAGTATTGTCCTTCACTTGGTAGTTAGAATACCAGATTCTGAGATAAAAGTAGAGTCAAACAAGTAAATATCTGATAATTTGCTATGAAATTCGCTTGAGTATACTTACTATGAGGCCCCTGATCTATGAACTGCACTTCAACGAGGAAATCAATGTAACAATGAGAATTTGTCAGGAGAAAACACACAAGAGTATTTGTTCACCACGATTTCCCAAACGGGCGAATGAAAAAGCTTACCGTCGGAAACAATGTATAGACCAGAACAAAATAGCTCAGTACATACTCCTTTCAACATTCTTTATACAGAGTGAACGGGCCAAGTTAATTTTTCGCGAATAAAAACTAGACTGTATCCGCTCGATATTTTACATTTAATCCATAATGAAGACTCAAGGTAGAAAGTATTAACAATTAATTTCAATAGAATTTTGTAAGTGAAAGAACCGCAGTTGAAATTGTGCACGGTATGAAGTTGCTGGAAGAACAAACTGTAAGAGGAGCTTGTTAATTAAAAATTTTAACTAACTTCATGCAAGGCAATCGGCGTCTGTACGATACATTAGCATCATTGAAAAACTTTCGGGATAACCAATGCTGTCGAGCCGACTCTCAGCGAAAGCCGCACAGATTCGTCACGAAACCAAAGCATTCAAGCATCGACCAGGCTTTCGAGTGGATATCGATTTTGTGCTCGTGCCATTGACTCGCGACGCGTCTGAAAACACACACACAGTTTTGCCTTGAAACAAACACTCGTTTGAGAAGCGCAAAATTGGGAAATGCATTCGGGCCCGTTATTGCTCTGTATACGGGTGTGTGTGCATGTGGCAAAAAATGTGCGTGCACACGTGGCGGACAATGAAAAAGCCGATCAAACGCCGCCAGGCTTGTTAAGCTTTTTCGCTTTTCCGCTCGCTCCTTTCCCCGGGAGTGCAGGCGGCGAGTAGAAAGGGTCGCACTGCAGCAAGACATGCGCGATTCCACGGTCGCGTGCTTGGTTTCTGTTTTATTTTTTCCCCAAAAGCTCTCTCGCTTAATGGATTGCAAAAATTCGTAAGTCGAGCTCCGGTGCGGATGGATTTCCGCCGGCCAACAAGACTTTCTACTTGATGACATTGGCTACGAATACTCGATGTGATTTACGTAGGCTCGTGTTGCCCGAACTGGTTTATTTCTTTTCCGCTCGGTGTGACCCAGTTGTACTAACACTCGTTCTTTTTCCGTCGGAATGATTCGGCTCATCTCTTTTCTGCAACTAACTATCGGTTTTCTCTGGATGGGACAATTTTTTGTCCTTATTTCTTGTGAAATCGAGCACACGACTCAGGCACAATCATCTGCAAAATTGAAATCCGTATGGCTCAAACAATGAGATTAAATATTCACTCGCGTATACCCAAATACAATTACAGTCGTTGGAGGAAATGAAGGGAGAAGAATGAAATCTCTCCCGAAATGCCCATTCAATTTCCGCGTTGCAGTAGATGAGACTGGGGAAAATTAATTTCCGTAAACACTTCGAGAGTTTTCGAAAAGTATTGCATGTTTTTTTTCGGGGAAAAATTTTGCGTTTCAACGGCCTGTGCCGCGACGAGATGGAAAACTCTCTGAAAACCGCGAAAGAAAAGAGTGAAATAGCTTCAGAAAATCCATGTACACTCCGACCGGGATAGAGCAATAACGGACCTGAGCGTAAGCTCGCCAACGTATAACGGCAAAAGTGCGGAGCGCGAAAGCTGCACCCCGCACGTGTGCGTTTTCGCTTTTTCTCTCTCTCTCTCTCTTTCCTGTCTAACGCAAGTTCGTATACCGACGATGGCATACTCAATTTTACGATCGCTGCGTAAAGTTCGGTGTATTCCTCGACAAATCCGCATCGATTCCGCCGACAAAATTCGGTCGTAAAGCGCGAGAACGTGAACGAACAGCCTTTCCCGCACGCGCATGCATATCTCGTGATTATCGCGCTTGCGCGCGCGACGCATATAAACACGCAAGTCATACAGTATAAGCAAGACTTAGCATGAATTGAGAATCGTCGGAGTGCGAGCGCACTTATGGACACTAAGGAGTGAAGCTCGACGCCTGCGTCACACTGTGAGAGTCCGAGTTGCGCGATCCTGCCTGACCGCAAGGGCTGCGTCGCCGACACGTGCACACGAGCGTCAGGCCGTAAAACGGCCTTTACTCTGCCATACATTTGGCCTGATTATCCGGCTCCCCGCGCGGCCCACCGATAAATTCTTCCCCGGGTTTATTTTATAAGCGTGGATTTAGCCGATACGTATGTTTGCCCTAAATATCATATATGTGCATATGCCCCGGCTTTTTAAATTCTCTGACATAACTGTCGCAAGATTAATGGTTTTCTACGTTCTACAGCTTTCTTTTTAGTTTCTTCTTTATCCAGCCGTGTGCTCCTTATACCTTTTTCTCGAATTTTCAAAATTAATTATGCGTCAACGCGATTGTCCAAGTATTATTTTTCTCGTTTAAATTCGATAGAAATCATCATCATCCCGATTCTAGCAAAACGGCTCTAAGGCTACCTGCTGTTCAAATTGTTGCTCCCTCTGCAAAATTTGTCTGCATGCGGGCAAATACACTATATATTTGCGAAGCAGATGTTTGACGAGGTCTCCGATAGATGAATTCATTCAACCGCAGAACCCAACTTTTTAGTGGTTGAAGCAACACATATATATGCCACTCGGATGTTTGATGAATGTGGTGGAGAATTGATTATCGGAATTCCGATAGCTCATATAAATGATATTTTACTCTCTAGATGCCATACCAATTGACAGTTACCACAAATATGTCACGCTCTCTCAATGGAATAAAATCCATCTTCGATTGGAAACGAATGACTTTCGTATTCTTGTTGGAAAGCATAGAGTGCAGCGTTATATTTTAATCATGATAATAATTAGAATATTTGATGTAACGATGAATTCACTGAATATTTAGAAGATCACAATCACTAGTCTCACACGAAAAGAAAACACTGAACAATCATCTGGGTAATCAAAAACTTACACAAGTTGTACGTGCAAATAAGGCCTCACTTGTTCGTCGATATGGTGATAAGCAGCGACGACCTCAATAATTTGCACGGAAGTTAAATCCGATGGTGGTGGCTTTGCGCCGACTTCGTGATGAACGTGATGTATGCTGGGAAATCTAGTTGATCAATTATCAGGCGTTATAATACTAATTTGACTGTCGAAGAATAAGTGAGAGCTGAGTGCTATATATATCGAGATCGAGAGAGTATATGACAATCCCGTCAAGCAATCAAACATCAATGAGATTGGAATCATGAATATGGATCATTATTGACATGTTGAATATGATTCAAAATTGAAGTATAAAAAGTGGAGATGGAATTATCAGCGACCTTTTCTACTTCTGGATTTAGTTAACGTGAAATCTAATCTCTCGTTGTGTTTCTGGGCGAACTGTTACGAATTATGTGTCAAAGCTCGCGTCTGATTTTTGCATGTCTAGTTTTCCCTCTTGGAAAAGTGAAAAAAAAACGAAAAGCGTATCACTGCGTAACATTTTAATACTACACAGCATTAGTGTAAATATACTCGTGTCTCGTTTCATGAAAAAGTATTCATTTCAAAAATATTTTGAATAACTGTTGCTACCGGGTTCCAAACATTTTATTTGTCTGTTTATTTATTCTAGCATGATATAGTAGTTAAACTTCTCTATTATGAAGTGTAATAAATCGCAGGATTATGTTAGGTTTAAAGCAAAACATGCACAGTAGCTTGAAAAAAATATGGATACAATCATCCATCAATCCTAAATTTTATCCATTAAATTCTGGGATCTCAAGATTTAAAGATCGAGAATTGTTTGACTACTTTTCGCTATACTTGATATATTTCCATATAATTTTGAGCTTTATAGCAAATGATTAATCAATTTTTGAACGTTAGATTATTTCTCCAGCATCGCAAAAGGAAAAGACTATTCAGCTACACATTTGCAACATTATGGTTAACAAACGAGTGTTCTGCGTAATTAAACCCATTTAAAGCTTTACGCCATATTCAAAACTCGTGAGTTTTCTACTTCTACTTGAGAAGAGTTATAATTAATTATTTAACTATTCTTTGATGTCTGTACAAACATTTTCATATCAAATATTGAAAAGAATTTTCCAAACTATTTACGCAAAAAAATTCTTATTTATAAAGTACTGTATTATTTATTTATTGTTCTCGTCTCATATATAAATTATAATTATGGTTAATTTTCCAAACGTGAATGCTTGCAATGTAAACCAAAATGAGTATGTTGAGTTTGAGATAATTTTGATATTATGTTTAATTGATATCTTTTCGTTTATTATAATCAGATGGCAACATGTACGTATCTAGCTTTAGTTTAAAAAATGTCAAAAAATACTACAATTTACCGAAAATGGAATCGAGCGAAAAAGCGCACAAAAAGCAACAGCAACGCAAGATAAAAATATTACGAGCCATTGAAGGATTGAAGCTGGAGCGCACTGTCCCTTTTAATTTCCGCACCACGCCCCTCCCTCTGCATTTGGTTGGTTACATTTGCACGATCTGATAGTTATTTATCGCGAGAACCGAGAGACCAATAATTTACATTCGGCTCGTCCATCCTGTCCCCTCTTCTTTGCCCGCTGCCTCTCCCACATACAAGCGCCCATAACAGCCTGTCCAGCTGTGACATTTTCGCCTGTGTCAGGCACGAGTCGCTCTTTTATCAATAATTGACATATTGGATGTTGTCAAAAAAAGAAAAAAATGAGCTGAAAATAAACGCTGTGTGACGAATGTTAAGAAAACATATTCTCGATGAATCTATTATTAATTTTCAAAGTTTTCAGTCTGAATCATTAACCCATTAAGTCCCAGATTGCAGAAATTTTATTGGTACTTTCGAGCTCAAATATTTTGATGAATAAGACGGAAGGTTTATTGCAAAATAGTCATTCCTACTATTTTCGGGTGTGCTCTACACGATACAATGATTGAAAAGACTAAAAAAATTGATTTTCAATAAATAATTAACAAATTAAAATAAAAAATGCGATTTTTTGGAGCACTTTTTTTTTTCAATCCAAAATCAGAGGAAGAAGGAATTTTATTTTTACCGTCAATATGCACAAGAGTGCACAAAATATTTAAACTTTCCAAATTCGTTGAGTTTTTTTGACTATGATTTTTTTCAGCAAAATGGCGGCCAAAAAACGGGAATCAATATTTTGGATTTTCATATTATCAATATTTTAAAGCATTCATTTTCATATTCGATATATTCCTCTGAAATTCCGTATACAGGGGTTTTCAATGTCGCTGATAACGATTCTGACATCAAATTCTCAAAATTCTGGATCCAAGATGGCGGTTTCAAGATGGCGGCTGACGATTTTCCACATTTTTAGCCGGAGAATCATGAAAATTTGGAATAATGGGTTTTCGGGGGCACTGATGATAAATCTGATATCAGATTTTCAAAATTCCGTATCCAAGATGGCGGTTTCAAGATGGCAGCTCATGATTTTGTACATTTTTAGTTGATCATCAGCCGCCATCTTGAAACCGCCATCTTGGATACAGAATTTCGAAAATCTGATGTCAAATTTATCATCAGCGCCCCCAAGAACCCATTAGTCCAAATTTTCACGATTCTCCGACTAAAAATGTACAAAATCGTCAGCCGCCATCTTGAAACCGCCATCTTGGATACAGAATTTCGAAAATCTGATGTCAGATTTATCATCAGCGCCCCCGAAAACCCATTATTCCAAATTTTCACGATTCTCCGACTAAAAATGTGTAAAATCGTCAGCCGCCATCTTGAAAACGCCATCTTGGATCCAGAATTTTGAGAGTTTGATGTCAGAATCGTTATCAGCGACATTGAAAACCCCTGTATACGGAATTTCAAAGGAATATATCAAATATAAAAATGAATGCTTGAAAATATTGATAATATGAAAATCCAAAATATTGATTCCCGTTTTTTGGCCGCCATTTTGCTGAAAAAAATCATAGTCAAAAAAACTCAACGAATTTGGAAAGTTTAAATATTTTGTGCACTCTTGTGCATATTTGCGACAGTAAAAATAAAATTCCTTCTTCCTCTGATTTTGGATTGAAAAAAAAAGTGCTCCAAAAAATCGCATTTTTTATTTTAATTTGTTAATTATTTATTGAAAATCAATTTTTTTAGTCTTTTCAACCATTGTATCGTGTAGAACACACCCGAAAATAGTAGGAATGACTATTTTGCAATAAACCTTCCGTCTTATTCATCAAAATATTTGAGCTCGAAAGTACCAATAAAATTTCTGCAATCTGGGACTTAATGGGTTAAACTCAATTCTGATAAACTGCAATTTTCTCATTATGTGAAAGTAATATATATTCGTTGCTCCAATTACAGCTGCGAAAAATGATATTCGTAACATTGAGTGAAGCTCTCCTTAAAGATATTTCTATATGCGTAACGTTAAACTCGTAGTGAATGAGATCGAGAGCCACCTGGAGATTTAACTGGAATGAAAATTGCTGCCGTGCATATTAACTAAAATTCGCGCAGTCGCACTCCCCCGAGACAGTTGATTTTATTACGTTGCAAAGAGTTATTCCTCGGGATTAAAATGCTCATGCCCGTCGAGATTTAATTCAATCCAGCATTCGGGTTTGCAAGCGTGCAATGACTTCTCATTCAGTTCTAGTAGTACTCAAGAAAATGACAACAATCCTAATTGAATATCTAAAAATATCAGGATATCTCTGCACGTTAGTAAACCTAGATTAAAGTGAAATGCAACATTCATTTTCTAAAATACACCCTTTCGAAGTATTCTCAATTTCACGAGCAGAATTTTTATTTTAATCCCCATCAACCTTGCGGCCTTGCTGTTATGGAACGGCAAACTTTTCTCCGGCTATAATCACTTGGTAGTATAGCCGAGATACCTCAGCGTTTTCCAATATAGAAGGCGCGCTATGTATTTCCCAAGTTCATTGGCATAAACTACCAACGCCGAGGCTAAGTGGGAGAAGTCGAGTTTGTTCCCGCAGCCGCAGAGAGATGATGGTAGGCAAAAACGAGATCGTCGCCCGCTCGGCCCATGACCCACGAGGCTCCACCTCAAACATAGCTTGCCGAGTCTGTAAAAAGTTGCTCGCACTTTATGAGACTCATCTTTCTTCTTATTTTTTATCAATTTTGTCTCGTCACGATTCAGTCTGTCTTTGAAAAATCAGGCTGAACTGCAATCATTTTCAAAATTTCCAAAGAAATTGCCTATTTTAGATCAGTCGAACGTTGAATTTTTTAACTCGCGCTTATTATTCTCACATTTTAAAACTGTGACCGTGCAAACTTTTGTCAATTCTTGACAAAATTGACGGCCCAGACTATATTTTCCTATACCTGATGCTGATGCGCATTTGTGTCGCTCTATGGAAGCCAATAAAAACCGTTCGAACAATTCTGAGGAGAGTTCTGTCAGTTGAATTTTGTAATGCTTCCTGATTTGCCTGGAATTTCAATCCAAGTTTTTTTGTGACTTTAGAATATTTATGACATGGCAAAGGTATTATTGAATTGGGTCAGAGCTCTATACCTTTTCCTTGGGAAAACTACTACTACTTCTACTACTGCTTGAATGCTAAATATAGATTTTGAAGCGATGCCTACAAGAAATAACAGATGTAACTACGGATCTAATCTATCTGCTCTCTGGGACTTAAATAGTAGAAATTGTCTAACTGATGAAAATCGTGAATATTCAACCAAAAATTAGTACAATTTTACTAAAAAATAATACATTTTTACAGATTTTACTAAAAATTAACGAATTTTTACGTAAAATTTTACGAATTTTTCAGTTAATATTATCAATGTGGAGTTCGAAATTAAATATATTAAGCAATAGACACTAGGGTAAATATTTCTTATCGTCTTTCTCGAACTCAAAACATCAGCGATACCGAAAAGCTCATCTACAGAATTTCACAGTGAGTCCATCACTTGCTGGCCGAAAAAGAAAGCGAGAAAGAGTTGAGGATACAATTTATAGAAGGTCAAAGTGCAGTTCGCTGTTTCGACTGACTGGGCCCTCATCAGACATTCACCCTCTCGCTCGCGTAATTGACGTATAGGTTTCGCTCTATATTTATAGAAGTCATGGCCGCATAAAAAGCTTTACAGTATTCCCAAGTGAAAGCGCATTTCCACTCTAGCCATTTTTCACTCGACGAATTAACGTCAATTTCCCGTTTTATCGGCCCTTGTCATAGGACGCACGAATTAATCATGGAGTGGGTGTTTCGCTTGATGTGGACTTGAAACTACAAATCCCCGGTTCGTTAGAATAATGATGGCTTTTCACGTGGTGTCTCGAAATTCTTAATAGACCCCCCCTCCAGCAAGCTCGAAATTTGACAAAACAAGAGAGTCCGAAGAGTTCTGCTCGGATGTAGTCTGAGGTGTCTCTGCGAGGCTGCCGGACGTAAGACGGCAGACTGCTGGGATTCGACCCATTGGATATGCGTTAGGAATGCGCGTTAATGAAAAAATTCCGCTGTCAAGCACCGCATTTAGGGGCTGCTGTTGAAAAACCTAACTTTAGTCGACTAAATTGTCTCAAGTAAATCTCCTGACTAGTGGGTACATGATACATGCGGTTTTTCAATGACTTGCTGCGAGAGCATCATTGTCATCCCCAATTACGGGTTGAAGTCGGAAATTAAATGAGTAAAAGAGAAATCTAGTCATAAGTAGAAAAGAGGAGTGACCCAAAACGTAAATCTCACATATATTCAAGTAGGTCGTAAATCACTGATTTGCTCGCTAAAAGCAGTGAGACATTTTGAACCGTGGAACTGACGAATTATGTGCGCGTAAAATACGCCGGATTAATAATATGTAGACAGCGCGTGAAGCTCCCTCGGACAATAAAAGTATTTAGAGGATTGTCGGATGTTCTGGCGTTCCATCTGGAAATTCGTGTAAGAAGCTTATCTTGAACGCACACGTGCAATCATGTGGGATAACGTAAACAAAGCTTTAATTGCCGTGCTATTCGTGGGTCAAAGCTCCCCTCGCATTTTAAATTAACCGTAGTGGGCCCTCGTGCACGATTACGCCTGATCACTTATCGATTACCATTAAACTGGCTTCCAACTAGTTGTCGCTCTATTGCACCAATAGTCCCGCGGTACCCGTCTCACTCACGTGCCTACTGCTGCTCGAGCACTAATACCAAAATTTAACTGTCGGAACTAGCCGTAATTTGTGATAACCGTAGATCTATAGCTATACTTGCTTACTAGCCTTGATAAGAATGTGATGTGAAAGTGGCCTGGTGGTGTTTGTTTAAGTTTTCATGGCTCTTTGTGTAAAAGTTTTAATTCACATTTGCATCGTCCATTTGGTGAATTTCCAATGCCGATATTCCAGACTTGAGTCAAGTTGAAATTGAGATCGATGTGGCCACGCGGAACTTTCAGCTAATTATTCTGATTTAAAGAAATGAAGCAGTTTGAATACTTGATAACTTCTCAAGTAGCAAGTGAATAACGTTTCGCACATTTCAGCTCGCCGGAATATTTTCCAACATCCAAGCTTTCCCTTCGCGATCCTAGAGCAAATCCTTCGTTCTTTTTTTTTTTTGCTCTCGCGCGTTTTAATATAAAAAGCGGGTTCCCGGCGCAATTGCATCGGCGCAATTTCGCGTCTCACTTGGAAAAATTGGCAGTCTGTGGGGGCGAGCCGTAGGTCCGAGAACCGAAAAACGATCGTAAAGCCGAGGGTAAAGTGGAGGGGTTGCAAAAGGAGCTCGTTCATGCTCCCTCCGCCGAGATCGTCTTTGAAAAATCGATGACTTGAAACGGGGATTTCGTTCACGTTTGCATAAAACGAGAGTTGCCAAGCTTTCGACTCGGCGCGAGCCCCTCCCCGCCAAAAATCAACACGCTCACGGCTCCCGTGACCAGATGTACCTCTCTCTTTCTCACTCGAGTGACTTTCCATTGAGCCGGGCGCGTGTTTCTCGACTACGTTTTCAATTTCGCCCCCGACTATTTTTCACGGCTTTTTCTTCGATTCCACTCATGTTGCCATGCCTCCCTTTCTCTTTCATCCGAGCTCTCCTCCGAGGCCGCTCTTTCGGCCGCTGAAGTACGTGTTACCTGCTCGTTTTCCTTTTTTCCTTAGCTGCCTTTCTTCATTCTCCACCCTGCTTCGTTGGCCTTACACGTTGATTCCAAGACATAGGCTTATGTTCCTCCTTCGACTCCGCTCCTTTCTTTCCCCCGTAAAAACGCGAACAAAACCGATAGAGCTATTAAGAACGTCTGACATTATTAACCTAATCGATTTCATTGATCCTTTTGTTGAATCGAATGCTTTGGTTTGAGTTTTACTAACCACAATATCACAAGAATGTTTGAAATTCTTCAATTCCTTCACAGTTTCGCCACCATCATTGAAATTCTACTCGTATTTTTTAAATTTTCTGAGTTTTCTTGCAAAGTTTTATGGATAAAAAATCAAATAAGATTGAAAAAAGTGATTATCCGAATGAGCCGTTAAAAGGTAGAGCCCGGTGTTGATGAGAGGTGCAAGAAAACCCATTTTCGCCAGTGTGATTAAGCTCTCAATTATCTCTTCTTTCACAGCTGCGGAAGAAAGTGTAAAGAATCCTTAGCGTGACTTTAGAGTGGAAATATGAAATTTATTAATTCCGAGTCTTGCAAAGTGTCGAGAGCACCTCTAAGACTAAATCGACTCCGTCAATAAGATATAGAGTCAGGTAAAAGTCGATTGTTGAAACATTTTCGTTTTAACAATGAATAAGTCTGGTTGTTCACAATCACTTGCGTGAACAAACGATTCAAAAGGATATATTTCAATTTTTTGGTGTCAGAGATAAATTTCTTAAATCATGCATAATTTAGATGTACAAATCTACTAACATGTACTCATAATTCAAATCATAACACACTCCATGGAAAAATCTCACCAACAAAATATAAAACTTTTTGCGAGGACCGTCTACCTTTTACCAGAAAAAGATCACTAAGCACAGTGGTATAAAACGTGAACCATAAATAACGTGACTGTGCTTGTGCATCGTAATTATTTCGTAGTAGCGCACGATATCGCGCGTAGCCCAAAGAAGAAAGCGGAACCCAGTGGCACTCCACTTATCCGGGAGGGTACTTTCAGACTGTTGAAAATTCTCGAATCCGTGAAATGCCTTATCTACCGGAGGCTGGCGTTGTGACCGGCCTACTTATAAATCACCGCAGTCATGGAAAATAATAAAGCGCATTATCTTACAAACTCTGTCCCTCCGAAGAAGAATACAAAATTTTTCCTAATCGGCCGTCAACATAATTTATCAAGTTCTCAGCACAATGCTCCCGTAATACCGCCTTATCTGTTCCCGCAAGATAGAAAGAGAGGAGAGAAAGAGAGCGAGAGAGAGAGAGAGAGAGAGAGAGAGAGAGAGAGAGAGAGAGAGCCAAGGTAAGGGAAGAAAAAGAAAGAGAAGAGCAGCCGCAGCAAGAGAAAAGTTACTAGAGAATTACGCTCTTGCTCGCAGCTGACCCTTACTGGCTCGCTCTTCTTTCCTCGTGCAATCGCTTTCCCTACTTCATTCTTGCCCTTTCCCATTTCTCTTTCTCATTCCTTTTTGCTTCAATTATCTGCCTTCTCTCCTGGCCCCCTCTCTCTCGGCTGTCCGCTTTTCGAGTGGAGCCAAGCTCTCACTTCCCCCTATCTTAACAGCCCATCTACATTGTCTCGATCCTCTTCTCTCCGCGCGAGCGCGCGACGCTGCAAACAGAGAGTGAGAAAATTTATCTGGAACTTGAACAATGTGTTTCTTCTTTTCGGGAAAACATACCGCCGACTCTCTCTCTCTCTCTCCTTCCTCTCCTATTTCTCTTACTCCTATGCTAGCCGACCTTCTGTTCCCGAGCCGGCTTTCAGCAAGACTCACTGAATCGTTGTTTCTAGCTATACATATAAGGGCAAGCGTAGAGTTTAAGCGCACCCAGCGCGACCCTCACCCATCACATTGTTTTGCGAGAGCTGTGGATTTAGGGCGTACAAAATATCAAATGAGCAGTCTCTATTCTCGCCATCTCGACGCTGCATGACTCGCTCAAGCTACCGACAACGGCACGTGCTGCATGTAAAATACTGCTCTGGAATGAATATCAGAAACGGATGCACTACTCGCCTCGTAAATACCGTGAATATTAAACTTTTTCGAGTCATCCAACTCTGACGGCAGCGAATATGAAGAATTCGGCGGTAATAATTCCGACCAAGCAGTGGACAAACGCAGAAAAAAAATCCATATGCATGCATTTTTCCAGAAACGCATATGTATGAAAGATAAAGTCACTCGAGGGAGCCCAAGTTCAGGCTCGCATAGAAAAGACTAATAGCCCACATCCATTCATATATAAGGTCCGTGTGGCGTCGCGCGCGCGCAATGGTTCGTAGTATCTGCCTTACTCGATATATGAAGTCCGACCTGCATAGCCACTAGCATTTCCCTTCGGAGGCTACCCAGCATTGCATGACAAATGATCGAAGCTTTGCCTCCTACTCCATCTTTCTACCGGCTGCACCATTTCCGGATTCAGTTTTACGCGCGAGAATCCCTCGGAAGGAAAAGAGGAGAGAGCCGCCAGCCAGATTAAGTATGGATTTTATTGTTTTCCGCTCGACGCAATTTATCAGGTCGTTTGTCAAGCGTCATGGGTTCCAGTACAATAATTCACCCTCGCGATTCTTGTTTTACGAGCTGCCGGGTAAGAATTGCCACCGCACGATGGGTCTCGCGCCTCGATTGAACCGGGACTAATGAATCTGATTGTGCGCTCGTTGAACACGCTTCCCACAGCCCAATCCGATTTGACTTGAGTCTGCTCGTAATTTCCAGCAGTCATATGCGCTGCCCAACTTATGATTGCGACTGTTTTAGTTGCGACTTTCCAAATTTGAATGACTACACTAATTCACTTGTCACATTCCACTGAATGAATTGAGTTGAGCGCTTTTGTCCAGGTTTGGACAGCTCATTTCCTATTTCAAACTTGTCGCTCTATTGTCTTAGATCTCGAAACATCATACTCTCGTAAACATTCAGCTCCCCTGGTGAAATTTCTTGAAATTTGTGAATAATAGATTCAAGGCAGTAGACGTTACAATTCAATCTGTTTGTGTGCCCAATCGCATAGAAGCATCTCATACACCGTTGTATTTTCCAGTGGTAATTTGGCGAAAGGTAAGGAAGACAAAAGCGGGCAGGAGAACAGGGCAAAGTCGATCTGGTCGCATTTGTGGGCTGACCCAGGGGACCCGTCTCGAGGTGCATCAAGCTGCTTCCATTCCTCTTTGTTTTTTACCGCCCTCCGATGTTTCTTCCAAGCCTCCATATATCGCGATTGCGTTCGCCACTTTGCAGAGGCGTTTCTCTCACCCTGGTCGGATTCGGAGGCAACTTTTCTACCTGTCGCCTCGCGGAAAGCCTCGGCCCGCTGACTGGTGTACCTTTCGTAGCAGGCCGCCGCCAGACAGCGCGATGTACATGCCTAGCTGGAAGAGCAATGCCTTGCTTTTGCCACTCTACTCAAGATATGAACAGCTCAAGCTGAAAAACTTGGCTTCTCTATTTTGCTCTCTCCTAGATTGCTGCTACATTCGATCTTTCAAAGATAATATTCGTTTGGAGAAACATTCATGATCATATGATTATCACTTTGACACAATTGTCATCATAAGAACTTGTCACGCTAAATAGATCCATAATGCTTAATTACTATAGAGTCACACCCATTAATTCAGAGACTTACTGCTTCCTTGATACACAAGCTGATGGTTTAAAAAAAAATTCTTTTAACCATACGGCTTCCTGGGCCGCTATAAAATAACAATTTAACAGAACTGGTAAGCCCGAGATTCGCGCCACGTCCTTCAACCGAACGTTTTTACCAAAGAACACAAACGGCGTTCATAATTAAAAAAACATTAAAGAAGTCGCAACGCTGAAAGCACAGTCACATTCGCCGAAGCGCAGGGCACTTGACTCGCCCTCATGGCGCTCTATAGTAAACACGGGGCCACCTTTATAGCCGTAACTACACGACTCTCTGCTGCACACATACTGCTTACCTTTATAGCCGGCCTCCTTCTTTTCGTCACGCCATTCCGCCATACGAATATCGCGTGCAGGAGCTCACGAGTCGAAGGAGTTGCCAAGCCTCGGACATGCCTTTTGGCTGTTATTATAATAGAGAGAAAGCGAGATAGAGGGCAAGAGCAAAGACTCGACGTACTCTACAGGATGAGAAGCGTTTGAGGCGAGCTGATTCATATTCTGCTTGATCAAATCGCTTTATGCGCTCCCGGCTATCAGTAAGGCCAATAAGCGATGATTCCCCCGTTCTTAGACGGAGCAAATATTGCATTTGCCGATGCTTCCATCGTCAAGTCGACTGGTATGGGTGAGCATCGGGATGGGGTGAGTACGGAATGAGCCAATTGACCATACGTTCCTGAATAGGTTCAGGCAACCTCTCCCTCGAAAAGTTGGAAAAAGAAATACTTCTCATCATACTTGAATAGTAAATTTAATACGATTTTATTATCTAAATAATTTTATAAGAATAAATTAAATGCCGTTCAGTAATTTTCAGAGGAAGCATAAAAATTTGATTTCACTCGTTCCTCTTCTCCGCGCATTCATGATTCCTCTCCATCAATTTCCTTTGGCTGCCAATATTGGCCAATATGAAGTTTTTCACGGAAAAGAATTATATCGATTCTCAATTAATATCTCATTAAAGATGCAAAACCTGTAACGGCTAAAGATAAGCATATCGCAAAGTTCAACAAAACATTCGCCTCGATAAGTCTCTTGAAACCGCTTTTTCTCTAAGCGTATTGAAGTAATGGGGACAAGAAATACAATGCCACACTGGAGAAAAAGCGAATGTGGCCATTACAATAAAATATGCTCCATCAGTGTCATCATACACAGTATCATGTCACCACTCCCCCTCGTTTGGTCTAATCAAAATTGATGCTCTTGTGTAGGGTCGTATGACACTTAGTTTGGTCGACGCAGCAAGAGCGCGTGGCATGTTTAACGCTGTTGCAGATTGATTAACGAGTTGCAACGTGCTCTTTGAAGTTTTCCACAACCCTTGAGCTGCTCTCTCGACAATCGACTTTCTTTATCTGGTGTGTAATCGTAACTTCCCATTCCCGGTCGTACTCTTCAGCCTCTTGTAGTTGCCACCAATGTATATAATATATAAAAGAAATCCTGCTTTTTCTTTTGTCGCCACTTTGAGGTCGTTGAACAGTACGTATAGGGCCGTTGAGCGGTTCAATGAGATTCTTGTAGGTTCACTTTGTACGAATTAATTGCATTCGATTGTATTAAAGCGTCAATACAATGGCAGTCCGATACTCGAGTCTTGCCAATTTCCAATGGAAAAGCATCTGCCTGTGGAAGGTTTTTCACAATGCTCTCGATGTAAGCCATGCGAGAGCCAAAATCCCCAAAAGTCATTTTCAGATTCATTTGAAACCAAGCTGTACGATCACGGTTTTCATAATTGCGGGATTTATATCGGGAAAAAGCACTCTCGACCTCTTTCCCCTGGTTCTTTCTATTCAGCAAAGCCAGCGGAGTCGTAGTCGATAGCTGGTCCGTCAGTTTAAGTCTTCGGTACATAGCTCTGAACGAGAGGGAGGAAGCGCGCAAACAAACACGCAGCCCCAGCAACAGTCGTCCAGCACATACACGATATTTGGCGCTCTTCCAACTGCAACTACATGCTAAACGTGTTGAATATACACACCTTGGCCACGTAAACGTGCATCATCCTGCCTTGTTTTTGCCCTGTTTTTCCCTTCTCTCGGCTATTCTTCCACTCGCCAGCCCGCTGGGATGCATTAACGATTAGGCAAATAACTCGATTGATACGAACGCACGCCCGTCCGTCATGAGGTCGACGCAGTAAATCATCGCTCGGGTCAAGAATTGTCGCATTTGAATTCGTAACAGCTCTTTGGGATGATTTGAATTCGAAAGATAGAATGCTGTCGCGCTCATGTGATCATGTATACGTAGCATCGCGCCACCTACTGCGCAGTTATGCAAATGGTCCAGACCGGATAGTTTGATTTCGGGGGAGGGCAATGACCAGGGCAGGTGTCATCGCCAGTGCGGAAACAAGAGAAGACGAACCTCCAGTGTGGGCGGCGCTCCAATGAAACAGGCCAACACATGATCGTTGGATCGTTTGCGCATCGGTCGAGCACTACAGTAACGAACGGAATAATTCAGCCGCCGCGACCGGGCTGTAATCGTCGATCGCCTTTGCCTATGCCCTCGCTCGCACCCATGCATATTTTCGTTTGTAAATATACTGGTCATTGTGTGAATGGATCTCTATCGCGTCCAACGCCGCAATATTGACGCCGGATTGTTTGCAACAATAATTTTTCCAGCAAACTCGTTTCATCGCAGCGGGATGAAAAGCAGGGACGACGAATTTTTCCCGATTCACCCTCGGATAAAGTAAACTTCGCCTTCGCCAATGTACATTCTCATTATGCTAAGTTGGCGAATACTAATCGTGATGAATTTTTAATTGAGCGCCGAAGAGCTGAAAGCTGCAGAAAAGAGACATTGAATTTTCTAGTACGCGTTCGACTGCCATGGCATGACGTCAAAGGAAGCTTAATGTGCCGCAGTTATGAAAATGTGAATTACCTTTCAGAGAATTCATATCATCTAATGGAAAAAACGTGAATAATTTGTAAAACATTTTTGAAATTGGAAATTTTACGATTTACTAATCATGTTTTCGTATATGATTCATGACAACTCGTGCAAAAGGTCTGGGAAATTTTTCACTCAATAACTGTTAGCTTAATAAGCACGTACGATTGTACTCTCAGGTTGAGCATATTGAATTATCCTCAATACAGCATGAGCTTTGAGTTCTGTGTCTAGAGAAATAAATATTCAATTTACATCAGCTGTTTTTATTTTTCAAGTTTTAGTCAGGCTAATTATCAGAAAGATTTTTAGATCAACTTTTGGCGAAGCTCTTTGCTGTATTCTTGAAAGAGAAAGAGAGAGGGAGAGAGAGAGAGAAGTTTATGCGGTATATTTGCTCAGTATAATCATGACCACTTGTTTGGATGGGCTGTCTTTGAAATATATATTCAGTAAGTACTCTCCAGTAATGGAGAAAAATATTGAATGAAATCTTTCTAGTGCGCTTGTTCACGGTAACATATTCTATATATCTTAACTATCTTTATTTATTATCATTCACAAACTCATGAATTCACGAGAGAGTATAAGACAGCTGAGTCAGGTTTAACTTTTTACGCTCTATCCCTTTAATATTTCGTGTAGCCACCGGCGGATAGAACTCTCGGCGAAGATTCACAGCGGACGATTATAGGTTTTAATTAAAAATTCAATTACGACTAAATCAGTGGCCGGGGCTGGGCCAAATCCTGTAAATGCACAAAAACGGAAACCGAAAATTAATCTGGATTCACGGTGTCGGTAGAACGGTTGCGCTTCCCCCGCCTTCCTGCCCGGCGATTCCGAATGGGAATTAGTGGCGCGTCGCATATATGAAACTCTTTGGCCCAGCCTCCCCCCGGTCTGGCCTATCTCGGGGCTGAAGCGTGCGCGCCCGCGCACCAGTTGGCTCGTCTCGGAGAGGAGCGGGGGCCGGGGCGAGGGCAAGGGGGGGGGGTGCGGATCTTCGCCCTCGCACACGCTACTTTGCTTCCTCATCTGATTCCGCCAAGCCTTGCGAATGTAATAATTAACCGCGAAATACGATTTAACGGGGAAGCAGTTGGGGCCGAGGGTTTTGGAGTGCCGCTCGCGCCCGCGCGCACTACGCTATTGGCTAGATAATTAATGTGAGAAACGTCTCAGCATCAGATTCTATTTCCTCCCGCATGCGCCGAGGAGCTAAGTGCCTCGAAGATTTTCGCGATCTCATGAGCCTTCCAAGATTTTGGGATATTAAGTTTCGTCGAATTAAACTTCTCGTGGAAGACGAATCGGCGAGTTTCATTCTTTTCCGAGACATGAAAAATCCTTATCAAGTAATTACTGCAATTACAGAATTGCATAATTTATCGTGGAATTCATTTCAATTAGACCTTCTACTTCATTTCTACTGTCAATAAAATTATCTCACGCACTACTGACAAATATCTCATTCCCAGTGCGATTCCACCTGAAGAATCACTTAGAATTGATTAGATCTTTTGACAACGTGAATCGTCGACGAGGTCTCCCTCCTGCACCAATCCATCGAAATCACTCTGGAACTTTCAACGCGAGAAATTGAAAGTCAACACATCGTCGGTTTGAATATCGGCTAAACGCAACGTTAATCGTGCACTGCCGTATCATCGAAAGTAATCCTCGCGCAGTTTAGCGAGCAATCGGTCGTATCCATAGTGTTGTGTTTGCACGGACAAAGTTACCGGTGTAGCCACGCACGCGCTGGTGGATCTGCTAGTTCAAGATTGAAGAGGTTAACTTCATAGTGGATCAATTTCCTCGGCTCGTTTCCTGCATACCGATCTCAATTTCCATCGGCCGTTGCGCTCGACGTCCTTGACGAGCTGGTGTCGGTCTTGCCCCCTTCCATTCTGCCTACGAGCTGCTTCCTTAGCCACTTTACCCCGACCTTAGCTGGGGATTTCCCTGAGTAGACTCGGCTT
The DNA here is from genome assembly GCA_020882685.1 of Aphelinus atriplicis. Lineage (NCBI taxonomy): Eukaryota > Metazoa > Arthropoda > Insecta > Hymenoptera > Aphelinidae > Aphelinus > Aphelinus atriplicis. The sequence continues at coordinate 76,482,634 of CM037073.1, forward strand.
TTGTCTCACTTTCCCCGTCATTGCTGAGCTACAAGCAATGTGATTTGACAGTAGCTAAAGTTTACTGGATGGGCAGTTTAACGATTTAATAGACCTGCACTATGGAGGCGCAACATCTGAGAAAAGTTGACTCCGCTATAATGACTGTTCTGAAAAATGTTCAGTACAATCGCATTGCATCCCCATCCTGTCAATTTATCAAATACATGAACAAATCAATCATGATGAGAATAGAACAACTTAAATTCATCACTTCAACACGTTACGTTTTCCTCTTTTCATAAGTAATCATTGCAATTACCGAATTTCTGACTCAATAAACTCTTTTTAGTGTTAGAATGCCTCATAGCTAAAGTAATACATAGAAAAAACATCATCCATTTCATAAAGGCAAGGAATAGGAAGAGAGAGAGTGAGAGTAAGGGATAAAGATTCATGTTAGTTTCTTTAAGCCGAATCAAACGAGTAGTCTCTTAGGTGAGCAAGCTAGGCCGTGAACGCCAATTGCGGAGAGTGCGTTTTTACGTACGTACTTATATACATACACATACGTACACGCGCATGCACACACACAAGCACGCACATTTCGTTACATATTGTTCCTCTCCAGCTCCATTCTAAAATTGCCCGAGATTGCATCAAGCAGTGAACTGTCAAGCTAATGACCGGGCAGTATTGAAACTGCGCAGGTTGTTCCGCTGAAGGCAAAAAGCTACATCTGGTAAAGAGTATCTGCCACAGGACCAAAATATATTGGAATAACTCGGACGGTTTCTGCCTCCCCCCTTTTTCCTAACTATTATATACCATACCACTGATGTTCACTCCAATTGCTATGGCTCGTTTGCCAGCGTGTTCTCTCGCTTTCTTTCTTTCTCTATTTCTTTCTTTTCCGAGTGCAATTTTCTTCATTACTTTTTTCTATTTTTCTCACTCTTAGCCCGATTGATTGGTTCACTTGAATTGGCTTCAGACATTTTTCATCAATAATACACCATACCTACACACTTGACCATTAAAATAAAATTACCGCACTTTCACTGCTCTCATTAATAATCTTATCAGTGATCAAAGCATTTAATGATTAGTTAAAAAATGTCCCTTTTCCAGACAAGTATGAATTCATGTGGACTATAAAATCTAGAGGAATACATATTTTCCATCATTTATTTTCACCTCAGGTAAAAGCAATTAATTGGTATTACGAAACTGAGTAAAGCCAAGTTTAACCCGGTCATGCGGCTCTCGAATGAAATAGCAATGAACCCTTCTCGTCCGCGGTAGTACAACCTGAAGTGATATAAACAAGCCCGTAAGTTTCGCACTAATGCAAACTCTCACACGAATGGTTTGCGCGAACTCACCCTTGACATTTGTCCAGACTCTAGCATCTGACGTGTTAGTGTTCCATGGCAACGGCAATATCGCGAATCTCCGCTCGTATTTCCGGCCGCTTATCCGAGTTCGCTGTTTATCTCTCGGCGACGCGCTTATGCACGACCCTATACGTATTTCGCATTATACAAGGAAAGGTTAGTCATTTGGACGATGGAAAAGCAACTGTAAAAGTTACAATTCTATAACTTGTTTATATCCGCGGCTTCCATTAAGCAGCCGTCGAAGGCTGTTATCTTTGCTGTTTACTAATCGTAGCCCGAAATGATACTAGTTATCAACTCGATTCCAATCCTATTGGCTTACTGTCAATGTGCAATAATAACTTTCTGTTTTTATATTTTTGTCTTTGTTTCTTACCCTAACTGTAGAAACGCGATTGTACAATCCCGTGAGAGTTGACCCTTCAGTCGATGCCTCGACTTGATTAGTCTGCTACCAAGTACGAGTCTCGTGTCTCGTTGTGTACTTTTTGATAAGGCTCTTGAATTACGTCCAATTATACAGAGAAAGGAAGGCTTTTTTGCTCGCTTGCCTCCCAGCGCGTGTAACGCGCCACGCGCCACACAGAAAACGGTACACACGAAATTATGCCACATGCTCATGTATATTTATGAACCAGCGCGAGCGAAAAGGCTCGCGTGATGCCGTTGTTGCGACCCTGTTCTCTCTCTCTCTCTCTCTCTCTCTCTCTCTCTCTCTCTCTCTCTCTCTCTCTCTCTCTCTCTCTTTCTCTCTCTTTCTATTTTTTTCGCGAAAGTGTAAAAAGGGGCGAAGCGAAAGTCATTTGTTAAATAGCTGGGTACTCGCACATGGGGAACAGTGAAAAAGAAGATGTTACTAGGCTCGGGCTCCCCCTTCTAGACTTCCTTCATCCTGACTTAGCTATAGAACTTGGTTAAGGTGTCACTTAGAAATCTAGTTGTATAAATTATTAGACGATCGATCAGAGTGGGTGAGTAACGTGAAACTAACTCTCACAAACTATTCTGCTGGAATACTGAAATGATGCGTGCTCAAGATTTCTCAGGCCTTGCAAGCCAAGAATATTGCAGATATTCACCTGACGCTTCCTGCGTATTCAAATCATGGATTTGCACCAGTTCATCGTGAGCCAAGGGCTCATAGAAAAGTTACAATGGGTATTGATTTACATCAATTGTTCAACTAGGACTCATCAAAGAGTGAACTAGATGTATGATTAAATTTGCTCAATATAATATAAGCAGAAGAATCAACTTCAACAATAGAATAAAGCAAGCAACATAGTTGAATAGAAGCTGCACGTAATAACGAGCAGATTCCTTTATGGATTCCGAAAATATTTGAGGATGAGTTCCGTGCCCCGAACGCACTTTGAATTAATGAATATAAGATGTATTGAGCCGCATCAGTAACCTCCTAGAATTTAATCAGTTTCTGGATTTTCTGATTTTCTCACGTGAGCTGCCATGCGCCGTGTAGTTGCGGTCACGAAGTATTTGAACGATCGGTGGAGTAGTTTTCGGTGATAGCCGAATTCTCCCTAGCCGTTGAAAATCGATCTGGCGAGATCGTTAGTTTGCGAACCGTCAGCTGCTGCGTAAAACTTGAAGGCTGCCAGTCGAAAAGCTATCGAGGATGCGCTTGCCGGGAGACACAATTCAGCGGTAGGCCTCGTGGTCACGCGATACCCCGTGAATTCTCCGTATCGCCAACTCCAACAACTCGCACATGCTAATGTAAGAGTGCACATGTATGGTGGCTCTATTTTATCTATCGAGCTGTGCAACAAACATTAACGTGTACAAGCCGGCTGAGAGCATTGATCCTGAGCTCACCTTACCCGAGCGAATTCCGACCCGATGAAAAGTCTATTAACGTTGTATTAGATTAATGGCCGCTTTGCACAAGTCTAGTTCAACATGCCCAAAACACAGGTTTCTCCCACTTTCACAAATAATTCAAAATTTTCCTCCAGAGTATTCTGGGTTTGCATTAAATCTGTTCGTTGTATTCTTTTGGGTTTGTCGTTGAAATAAGAAACAGCTGGGACTCTCTGGGCGTCTATCGCGCCGAAAAGCAGAGGATAGAGAGGCGAGAAACGGGATAGAGAGAGAGAGGGTAGGGGAGGGAGAGGGTGAGGAGTGTTATTCCGAGAAGACGGAAGGGAGGAAAAGAGGGGTGGGCGTGCGGCGGGAGGAAGTCTCGAGTAACGCGGCGGGCGAGAGGGAGAGGCAGAGCTGCCAGCTCCACCCTCATAAATATTCACGATGAAATCTACCCCTCGATAATAACGGGCCCTGAAATATATACGAGTAGTGTGGCGCGCTACTGCTTAACCCTATCTCCGGTATCTGATGCGCAGTCCTGGTGTGCGCGAGAACACCCACACTCACACCGCCGCCGGAGGCTCCCAATCGACGGCTGCTTTTCTCTGTTTCGCGCCCAACCGACCGTCAGCTCAGTGCATTCCCCTCCTCCTGACTACCAACCATCCAGCCTGACTCTTGCCGTCTGCCTGTTTGCCTGTCTATCTCGCTCACGTCTGCGCTTCCCTCCAGAGAATCTGTACAGTCCTCCAATACCGCTATGAGCAAGGAATACCATAAGCCTTTGATCATTTAATGTACTGTCGAGTGCTGACGATGTTGTTAATGAGTGTATAACGTTAACAGCATTTGCAAATTGAACGTCTTTGAGGAACGCTCTTTTATGGAATACAATAAATCGTAAAGATCATGGCATTACAATGACTATTATGAGATCATTATGACAGGATAGAAATGAATCACGGCTCCGGATTTCCCTCGGAATGCTCGTTCCGTAGAATTCTATCTTTGCTGGGACAATCGAGATCGTGAAATTTCTCAAGGTGCTCTGAATTATCGCCTAATTTCACGGGGAATCTGAAACGCTGCCAGAGAAAGGAGGGAGACTAGGAGCAGCTGAAAGTGTCCCAAGAAGTTTGCCCACGTCTAAGCGAAAACATTACACGGTGTACGTGATCTTTGAGGGTGTAGGTAGTGTAAGATTGAGTGCGCCGCGGTTGCTTGTACAGCTCAATGAACAGGCAGCAGAGTCTCCTCTTCTTCTCTCGTTGGGGTGGCGCAACCGGGCAAAGACGCCCGGCTAAATTGGTAAAAATGTCTGAGCTATGTTTGGGGGACGTAACACGAGCGGGCTATTCTTCAGATCCCAACGCTCGTCCTATTTGTGTTCTTCGCTCCTGCGCCTCTTCTTCCTGCTGCCGGTCGCCCGCGAGCTTTTTTTTCTGTGTCCGTGCACGATTTCACGCTTTCTCCGTTCCTTTTTCTTTCGATTTCGACTCTCGGCGCCTCTTCAGCTCCGCCGGACTGTTCACAAAACGCGCTCCTCTTCCAAGAGTAACAAATGAAGATTGCTACTCAATTATTCAAGCATCGCATGTTATCTCGGGCCTTTCGACGATATGCCTTCCTCATCACCGCGTCGAAGAAACAGAAATTTGACGAAATGCTGTCGCTCTCGCGTTCCAATCTGCCAAACACTTTCGTGATGAACAAAACGGCCTGCACCTGCAGCGCCAAGTAGGTGATGTGGTGCGCAAGAGTACGTCTTCGAATCAGCCTCGGTGTTGCGGTGGAACGTGTCAGTTCAGCGCAAGTACAGCCGGCCGGAAAATTGAGTTAGCTCCCCGCACGTGACAGATGAAATAGACCAGGCATGTGGAGGAACGGCTGGGCCGGCAATCTTCATAAAACATGAAGGAGATCCTGAACCACGCGTCAACGAGCCGGCTATCGTCGATTCGCAATCACGTCTCTGCTCTCATCGAAGTTGACAAACCGCCCGTGGTTTCTCCAGCGTACGTCACTCGTTGCTTCATCTGGCGTTCCTGAAAGACTGTCTTCCCACTTTATGCAATACGTGGAGCATCCAATCGGACCATGCCAGTCACAAACTGGTGATCCCACGTGAAAATTCACATAGAAATATATATTGTCATTTTTTTGGAAAAATCTTGCAAAGCAATTTAATGCTGATCGTTGGAGACTGAGAAAAAATGAATCACTGTTGTTGTTTACAAAATATGAAACTACTTGAATTGCGCCATGTACAGAATTCTTGCAGCTATTCTGGGTTCGCACAATGAAAAAGTGACGCCCTTTTCAAGAGATCCTAGAGTTTTTCATTGAATTTTCAAATTCCCTTAGCTAAAGTTTCCGGCTCATACAGCGTTTGAGAGTTCGCAAAGCAAGGCAGACGAAGTGAAAACAAAAGAAAGAGAAAGAGAGAAAGTAAGAGAGACCAAGACCAAGAACCGATGATTTTCATAGCAAACGAATCTTCAGAAAACGAAGTATGCGCGAGATGCCGCCACCACTCTGGCAAAGACACACAATAACACAATACAGTTTGTTCCTGAGTGGCTGAGAGTTACAGTGTAAGAGAGAGAGGGACTCAAAGGAAGAACTGGTACCGCTATTATTTCGCTCATTCCACGTCTCTCCGTCTAGCTCCTTCAAGCACTGAATTAGGTACTTGAGAGCGCAGTTTCTCCGGCTTTCGCCTTGGGACATCGTTACACAATGAAGATGCGGATTCCGCTCTTCCCTTTGTCTCCCTCTTTATTTTTCCGTCTCCTCTACATACATATACACATCTTTTCGTTATACACCTCGAGCATGCAACTACCAAACTCACGAGTTCGGTGACTTTGGTAGTTCCAAGTGGTTTGAGGGAATTACCTGGATAAAGTTAGATTTAAACTTGATACCGATATTGGTTGGAAAAAGTTACATCACGCGCTTGAGTTGTGTGCTTTGATAGGCTTCGATAGAAAATATTCAATCGTTATTTCTCCACAATGGCACTGTAATTGTCTTTTGAAATTATAAATCATCTGAAACATCTGTCATACAGCAATGTTGACTCGAATATGCCTTCCTCAGAAATTTTATTCTCTACATATTTCTATGTTTCACCTGTGTTTTGATTAGCTTCTGGAACCACGATTCGGTAGGAAAATTTGAATAAAAAACATCGAATACCTCGTTTAAATTGGCCAGGCGAAGCAGAAATCCGTTACACACCAGAATATCAAACCATTCATATTGACAAACAGACACTGCAGTCTCCGGGCAACCAATCGCTCGATGAAACTTTGTGAGTTTTAGGGTACCCAAAAAGCTTATATATACAGCCATTCATGCCGATACGTCGATTTTCTGGAGTTATTCTGTGAATGATTCTCGACGAGTACGGTATATCTGTATATACGAAAGACCACGCATTTAGATATACTGTTCATATATAATATCATACATGAATTCAGCAATATCTTCAGGAAATGAAGGAATTGTCCTGAACGGCTCTAGATGTAAGTTTTTCGGGTATACCGAAAAACTATCTCGCAAAGTTTCATCGTGATCTTCCGGAGACTGTGGTGTACCCCCTTGTGAGTATCACATATCGAAGAGTCTGTGAGATGGGGCGACACAGTGAAGAAAAGACAGAGTCAAAGACGATTATAAGTACCAAGTCTAAGCTTCGCTTTGACTCCTGCGATTTTCCTTTTCTGCTCAATAAGCACGTTCATCGGTGGCGGATGATTTTCGCCGAGTTCACGAAAGTTGGCGCGGGCGCGCCGAAAGAACAAGCTCCGGGGAAGAAAGGACAAAGACCAGCCACACACTTGCAAACGTATACTGTATGTAGCAAGAGCTAACCCTCAGCTGGAAGTTTGTCGCACGCGCGTCGCAATCCGTGCACGTTCACGAGTGTTCACCTGCTGCTGCTTCGAAATATTTCGCGAGGGCAACATTTTTCTGTCGATCTTACTGTTTTTCTTGTATTCTGGGTGCCCCGAAGCTCGCGTCTACTCTGTCAATCTTCCGATCCCTCCGCTGTTTCTAAATATGATTATCATCGCCTGGCAGTGTTTCCCTTTGCCCTCGCATAAACTTCCCTCTCTTTCTCTCTCCCTCTCAACTCTCTATCGTGCGTTTTTTCACCCCCTACCGTCGCGTTCCGGATTCGAGAGTCCTTTCCATAATCCCGCTTCATAAGCTCACGGAGCTTATTCCACGATTCTCGCTGAAATATGGGCGGACTTTAATAATGACGGGCGCGTTATGGATCGGTTTAATATGTATGAGGATTGTTTTCGCTGCTAAATTATCCAAGTTTGAGTAGCCCTTGCCCATTCTTAACATTTTCACAACTTTCATTATTGAATCTACATAATGTTGATTTGTGATTTGACGTGAAACTCGGTGTGACTAATTCCGAGACTATTGTATTACGCCTTCATCTTACGTTAGCATAGCTTCGAAACAGCTTCAGGTTCAAGGCGTGCCATGCTGAACGAAGGAATATAATCAATATGAGCACAATTTCCGAGAAATCATTGATGAATCGATAATGTGACAAGCCAAGATTAAAAGTTGATTAATTGCTTTGATCAGATACAGCGCTGGACCCGTGATATTGTAATTGGCGGGCTATGTGCGAGCTGAGTTCCCCTCGAAATCGCGAATCAGGCGGTCGTGATCGGGGTCGGTTTAATTAGCACCGAGTACGTATCGTTTATGGCGAGCCCACAGTAATTTGCCGAGTGTAACGAGCCCCGCACCTACAGCTAGCCAGCCAGCTATGAAAACGCGAACCTGGTTTTGCTGTGGTCCAGCATAATGCGATCGTCCGCGATAAAAAGAGACGTGTACGTCTGTTTGTCGTTTCGCAACGGGCCCTCTTTGATTTTTTCTTCATTAAGGCATCGAACGCGTATATTACGTCCAAGTACGAGCATACCATGTTAGATTTTTGTCGATAGTTTAGCTGCTTTGTTTTCTTGGTCGGCGCGTCTCTGTTGGGGGCTTTAATTACAAAATGAAGCTTTGCAGGCTGCTCGCTGGTTCGCTGGCTCCATCGTGTTTTCTCGTAACCTCGTATTTTCGCTCTTTCTCCCTCTCCCTTCTCTCTTGGACGGACGATATTTTTGCGGGAACTCTGCGACCTCTCGTTAACACGGAACTTGCATGGGCGGAAGGTACGGTGAGTCGGTGATATTCCGGCGTAAGCCTCTCGTCGCAATTGCCTCTCATCGGCAAGGCTTCTATGAATAACGCTCGCTTTTTACTCGCTTTTCAAGCAGAGTATATTTTTTTTGCCCCAACAAGCTGGCGAGGAAGAGGCAATGAGCCGACCGTGATGGGATGTACATTTTTCAAATGGATTACCCATACATGCGCGGAGATCATTTATCCAGAGCGCGTATAGCTCGTTGAATGTCTGTCTCGTAGTGATTTTTCGAAATTCGATTCAAAGTTGTCGCTTCGTATGAATCAGATTGCTTGCAACAAAAATGAATACATTAAAACCCAAAACCTCGATACATAATCTCAAGTAGCCATGGTTTAGTAATGCATGAATAAAATCTGCTTGCAGAGACGAAAATTGCTGATGGAAATAATGATAGGGTGTAGGTAAAGCCGCGCACGCGAATAGCAATACTCCGTGCAGCCGTATAAACCGGCGAAATAGCTTGTTTGCCCCTGATGTAAAGCCCTTCAGCCCCGAGTCGATTCGCTTCGAATACGACCGGCGCGTATAATCGAAGAAACAAAAGAACGCACGTGTATACAATATACGTTGAGGGCGCGAATTAAAAACCCACTCTGGGGATCACCGTTGATCTCGTCGGTCAGACGGGTTGAAAGATTAGGACGGGCGTTCATTTCATGGGCCGTCGGCTCGCGAGCTCCAGTCAGACGCGCTGTAATGTTTTTCCGAGAATTTTCTTGCTCTCTACCCCACCTACTCAATTCGATTGTATAGATATGTAGAGCCGCCGCTAAGCTCGTTCACGCCGCAGTGACGACGGCTCGTTATTATTGCGGAATTAATTCTGGATTTTAGATTTACTCGGCTTGCTTATTTGCTGTACCGTTAAACCCTGCCCTCCGCCGTTTCGTCCATCGAATTTTCACTCGATGGAAAAAAAACTGACTATATTCTTTCTCATTCTCTCCCGTTGTATATTTTACCGCATTCTACTCTGGATTATCTAAAATCTTTCAATATTGCAACAAATGTTGTGCAGCGCGAGCACAACAGCATGATCTTGTATTCAGCAGTTAGCATAAACTAGCGTAGGCGCAGCTGGAATTTGAATAATTCATAGGGCAGCCCTGGCCATGTAGTTTTGCGCATCTTCACGCGATTGCGAGCCAACCGGGCCAGGCGCGTGCTCGCGCCACATCCAAATCCTCTGCTTGCCTTCCCTTCGTCCTCATCTGCCGGCAGTATCTTCAACTCCAGCCTTGCACACCCGGCCAGCCAAGAATGAGTTCTGAAATTGTTTTTCGGTATTGTTGCCCTGAGCGCGTTAATAGATATTGCTTCCGCCCATCAAGCTGCGCGCGTGTGCCTGGCTTATCTTGGAAACGGTATTAACAGGGAGAGCAAAACGGAGAACAAGCCATCTTCGCTACGTTTGTATTCGTTGGAGAGATTAAGCGATTACAACGCTTGACCCGAAAAAAGCGCCGAATGGCATTTTTCTTTGTTCCACTGGTTTTTTCAACCATTGCTCATCGGCAAGCAGAATTGGAATTCCATCAAATAGTTTTTTCTCTTATTTTCGGTTTCAGTGGGGGTAAAATCAACTTTCGAGGTAGATTCAATATTGCAGAAATTTACATTTTAAAGTGACATTTCATTTGGAATTTCGTGCTTTGAAATAGCTTCTGTTCATAAGATGAGTCAAAAAAATAAAGATAAACAAATAGACTGCCAAAATGTTTTTTTCTGGTTGTATGGAAGAGTTTATAAAGATTTGCAGAAGGATACTTTCAAGAAGCAGACATATTTCTAGGTAGCGCGGACTTTTTTTTCTGTGGCACATTTCTTTTTAGGGCTGTATATGCGGATAAGTTAAAAGAGCATTCAAGGCTTCCGAATTTCTGTAAGTACTAGAGTTTTTCAATCTGGCAAAGAGTAAGAAAAGAAAAAGTATGTTTCTTTCACTTGAAATCCGACAGTTTTGTCTTTAATCAAGGTGTTATTTTTCATTATTAGTCATTCTTCCTAGTAGAACAATCTTGATTTCTATTGTGAGCAGTTATGGTCGAGGAAAAAATTTAACCTGGTGCCAGAATGAAGATATGCCAAAAAACTTCATGCATAATTATTATTTCAATATGCAACTTCCTCCACTTCATTTCCATGCCTCGCGCGTTAATTTGAAGAAATGAGCAGAAGTAATACAGCAGGAGAAACATTATCTGCTTGGTGAAAAAAGTGCGAGACTAGGTAGCGGGCATAAGAAATTAAAGCACTCGGCGAACTTTCTTCCAGCGCAGCTTCGTTAGTCGCAACAAATAAAACGCGAGGAGTGACCAGATAGCTTAGGTTGAATACCTACAGTAGGCCCGGCGAAACTCGTAGCCGCGAGAATCCCAAAGTGCGCGGCCCCGGCGCCTTTATCAAGTATTAAAACTTCTTAAATCGACGCAGCAGCGAGGGAGTGAAAAAAAAAGAGAGTCGGAGAGCGCACTGAGGCGCTCTTGCAAGATTTAATGCCATTGCCCACTCTCGCTGTCTCTCCGCTCGTTCGCCTTGATTTTTTTTTACTTTCCTTACATTTACGAGAACTACAGTCGCCTTTGTACTGGGGTTGGATTTTCGCGCGAAATCGCGCCAAGCCTCTTATAAGTGCGTTCTCGCTTGCAGTACTTCTCACCAACGACATTTTCTTCTTCGAAAAATGCAGAGTAGAATTCGTCGTAAGATTTCCCGTTTGGAAGTGCTCTCTCGCAAATAAGTATATTGCATTTTCAGGGAAAAATTGCAGAGCCGCAATTTGTTCGAAGTGAATTTTGAATAGTCATAAATATCCGGTTTGGATCGCGTGTTTGGAAAATGCAGAATATTCAACCTGTACCCAATCGATACTCTAGTTTATCCCGTGGATGACTTGAAATTATTAACAAAATTTAACTGTGCCCTGACATGATTAACCAATTGTGATGAATATGATCATTCATATTCTCTTATTTCAATTTCCTGCCGTATATTCATTGTATAGCTCATAGTTCACGACATCCTTCGTAAATAGAACGGATGAGACTTGTCTATTACAGGACGATTGAAAATAGCTATATTAAACTAACGTCTCGGGGTGAGTTTCCTCCAAGACAGTAAAAGCTTGGACCCCGAAAATAGATTGGTTACAGCTGTGTGGCGTTAACCATTTAACGCTCATGACGCGAGCAAGAGGGCGACATCGGTTGTTTGACCAAAGTTGGATGTAAGTGGTCCATGTCAAGATCCGGTCAGACCGGCGCTTTACTGCACTCGCACACATAAATCGTGTGCGCTCGATCATTCGAAGTCGTCCGCTTTACGGCCCCCACCGAGATATTTAATTTTTGTCCGGGGAGCGGTTTTACGGCGTCCGTGCGCCCGCACGTAAGGGCACGCGTAGGCGCGTGCTACTACTTGCTTCTGTCCGGCCACCCCGCGAGACGAGTGGATCTCGATTTTATTATCCGAGTCGCCGAGGGGCCGCGCGATGACGATCGTTTCTCTAGTCCCGCGAGTCCTTCGTACTTTATCCCGAGCCGTAAAATGGCCACAATAAAAATTGCACGTTGTTTCCCTCTCTAGTTTCGGTCTCTGCTGGACATCCGCCTCTCGTTGCACTACAGTATGCCAATGCAAAAAGCAGCGAGCAGCGAGCGTATTACGCCGGGAAAGTGAATTTCATCGTCTCTCGATACTTCTCAGAGCCGAGATTCCGCTTTGAGGATGCGGAACTCTACCTCGTGTCTAGTTGTCGCGTCCTCCGGCTTTCCTTTCACGAGCCCGAGACCGGGCAAAGGCTTGGTCCACTTGCTTATTCCGAGGCGACTTTCTTTGCTCTCGCGGAGCTCCCTGCCTCGCCGGTTTTTTCTCGCTCCCTCCCTCTCTCCCTCCATCTCTCTCTCTCCGGGGGCAACAGCACCCGACTAGTCGTATATCTGTCGAACTGCCGCTTCTTTTTCCGCTCGGCTCTGTTTGCCTGAGGTCAGCGCGAGAGCCGATCCGGGTGAGAACGAAAAAAAGCAAGCCGCACTGTCGCTCGTCCTCATTCTCCGTGCTGTCCTTCCTCCTCCGTTCACCTGCCCTACGTTTACCCATCCGCCTCTCGAATAGCTGAGGGAGCCGTGCAACTCGGACGGAGAACCTCTCTGTCCCTTGGCGATTAAAGCGCGCTATCCCTACCTTTCAAGTTCACTCTCGGCTCGCCCAATCGACTCCATCTCCATTGATTCACTTCTGAATAAAAACTTGGGGATTCGCCCCGTCTCGTTGTACAGTAACATCCTCGATTTCTCTCGACGTTATCGCACGAGCATGTGGAAAATCAGTCTCTCGTTAAAAAAGCATCAAACGAATCGTCGTCAGTTGCCCATCAACCAAGAGCCAACAAAAGAAAAAGCCGCTCGAGCCGCAGTACAGGATCAAAGCCCAGCTCCCCGCCGCATGTACGCACAGGGCGCAAGGGAGATTAATTAAGCGGCTTCGAATCTTGGTGCGCGGGGCAGAGCGTGGCGGGGCGGAGATGGATACGGGATCGCGATCGGTGGTCGCTGTGGTTGGGCAGCCACGTATTTCGTTTCCGGGATTGAAAAATGGACGGCTGGAAATTGTCTCGGACGCCGATGGGCCCGGCCATGCCGTTGTCCACTGGGCGCTCGCGCGATTTAGTGGCAATCAGCCGGCGACCGTCTCGACGTTCTCCCGCCTCCGACCCTCCTGTTTTCCGCCCCTTTTTAATTCGATTTCCGGCCCGGCTCTTATTTTTTCCTATTCTCCGCTACGAGCATCGCTCCCCGCAAATTGTGGCTCTGGCCCAGACGTAGTGGATGGCTGAACGAAGAATCGAAATCGTCTTTCCTTCTTTTAAATAATTCACTCACTCCGGTGCATTCCATGAACATTCTCTTGTTCATAGTCTACGGCATGCACTTACAAAATTCAAATCTCCAATACCCATCCCGTCTTGCAATTCGGTTAAGAGACAATTCCAGCTTCCAGCTCCGAGTTTGCGTGCACCGGGAGATAGATAGCTTGTCCATTAAAGCAATAAGTAAAGCGAGAGGGGTAGTATATATAGCGCGAAGAGTAGCAGCAGCAGCAGCAGCAGCAGCTCCGTGGCGACAGTAGTAAGTGACATAGTGTCAAGCCCAACTTTTTTATATTTTTCGCCTTCCGGAATAAGCTGATACCCAGTAGGTGGCCGTCCGAGCGTACCGCCTCTCTCGCGTCTACTTGGTATTCCGCCGAGCTGTCGGCGTCGTCCTATTGCACACATAGCGACGTTTCTAAATCTCCGAATCTGTTTCCCTTTCCTCGATTCAGTCCGGGCTTCGGCCTAGTTTTTAATCGCATAAAAACTTTTGCGAAGGGTCGGCCGGACAATATTGAATGTAGTCCTATCCAGCCGTTAGAAATGCATTGAATACAAGCTTGACCCTTTTATATTCTAAAAAGAAACGTCATTCAGCTATTCAGGCGCGGCGCGATTCTTTCCCTCGTACTACACGAGCTACATTTTTACTCAAAAAGAGACTATACTATAGAAATGACTTTAACAAAATTGTCAATGTGAACATTTAGAAATACAATATTCTCCGGTGGTAAATGGCGAGTGGAAAATCGTCCACTCGCCAGGAACATTCTCGTTCGTTTTTTCCAATTTCCAGGCCCACTTGACAAATCAATATCGAAGATGGCAATCGTGGCGTGCTCGAGTCTCGTCTATCAACATGCGTGAAACGCCCCTCGCAACGTCGAAAACAAGTAATTAGTCAAATTGAAACGAGCGAAACTAATTGAACGTGTGCGCATGCATGAATCCCCCTGGCAAAAATATACCTCGCGTCTCTTGCTGTGGGGTAAGCAGGAAAAGGGAAGTAGAGGCATAGAGGGGGGGGGAGAGAGAGAGAGAGAGAGAGAGGATATGGTGTCTGAATCGTGAGAAAAACCATTGGATAACTGGCTGATGAAATGATTGGCGGGCCGGCCCATTGAGCCCTGGCGCACCCCATCGGCCGGGCCAAAAGCACATGAGCGTACGTGACATCCATTACAATAATTAGTGAGTGCCGGGAGAGCGGGTTGGGGTGGCTTTTGTTTGCGTCGCGAAAAGCCAAGCTCGACTCGGCAGGTGCACTGCCTGCCAGTCTGTCTGTCTGTCTGTCTGTCTGCCTGGCTGGCTGCCTGCCTGCCCCTCGCTGCACAGCCATGGTTCCGCTTCCGTTTGCGTTGGATCCGCGCGACTACACCTCCGCCGAGAGTTTCCGCGTAAACAGCCGGAGTTGCGACGCCGCACTGTTTTCTCCCTCAAGCGCGACACCGAGTCTGCTTTGGAATATATTATCAAGTATATATCCTCAACTGTTCCCACTACCCAAACCCTCTCGTCTTAGTTTTTATCATGTTTAATGGGCATTACACGCGAGCTCGTCACTCTTCCCAAACTCCGATCCAACAAACTTTTCTCCCCGCTCGTTCGCTCATCGTTTGTCTTTGTTAGCCAAGTATATGACGCAGTGATCGAGTGCCCTTTGATCTTGGCTCATTTCACATTTGTGGATTTTTCCGATGAGCGGAAAAAGCTTTTATGCTACTAGTGCATAAAGTCGCATTCCTCGCACTGGTGTATATTTCAAATGCCCCTTGAACGAGCACTCGTAACATGAAATGTCGTATCAAACTGATGCGTCCGTTTCAATCACTCGTGAGAACTCGACTTCAAAATTTCACGCACTAGTTGGATAATACACTATCTCGAGCTTGTACTCGCAATAATTCAATACAACGCGTTGGGTGAAAGCTCCGGATTAGGATTTAATTGCACGAAGTTAATGCGACGAGTCGGCGAAAATCAATAGAACCCATTCGGCCCCGCGCGATCTTGCGAAAAAACCAAAATGAAGAGCCATCGAAGCACGAATCTCGCGGTGTGTTTCGCAGATAAGCGGGATACGGGGTGCGAGGCGGCGGGCGGCTTTGTACACCGGTGCGAGCACAGCAGCGGCGCGAGCCAGATCCGGCCTGGGCAAATCCTCGCAAAGTGATTGATACGCCGCTTGTTTTCACGGTAGCTTGGGAATTTCGGACGATCCATCGCGTGTACGGGGGAAATGCCGCCCGGACCCCGCTCAGCTCTGTGCAACCTCGATCCGTCGTCGGCCAAGCTCAAAGTGCACGATCGCGTTACTCTCCCGCTCCTATCCCCGCCTGTGCCGCCCCTTTGCCACCGGCCGCCGATCGAACGAAAAGCACTAATGAGCCGGCGTGTGCGCTCGGCCGGAAGAACATCCAGCTTTTGGAACTCGAACGCCTCGCAGCATTCGACCTTCAATCTCATTGTTGGCATGGAAAAACTTATTGTTCCTTGGGGCAACCAAAGGGCCGTCTGAGAGCATTGAACTTTCAATTGTGCGAGTGCGCATCAGGTGATGTTTGCGAGATGTATAACGCGCAAACACACGCGCAACTCAGCCGAGGGAATCTATATCTAGATAACCCAGCCCCACAGAGGAGCATTAGGCGCGCAGACAATCCAATACCGGTGAGATGCATGATGGATTTTAATCCGACTTATCTGGCTGTTCCCCCCGCCCCTCCCTCTCTCTCTCTCTCTCTCGCTCTCTCGTTCACAGTCTCTACCCCATCTCTATCTCTAACTCTATCTCTCGTGACTGAGCCTCTGCGTGTATACAGTATATACCTGTGTACGTGTGGGCTGGATAGAAGTTGGAGGAGCCGACCGTGACATAAATGGCAGCATTATGCTTGCTGGCGCGTCCGACTCGTTCCACTCGATTGGCGGGAAGTGGATGCGCGCTCGCGCACGCCCAGGCTTTCAATATTTCAAACACTTATCGTGCGGCTCCTCTCCTCGCTCTCGAGGAATGTGCCCCGGCCCGTAGCTCGGCTCTTCGATTCGTATCTTCCCCTCGCTCCCTTTTCTATCTCTCTCTCTCCCTCTTCGTTCGCTCGCTCGCTCCGAAGCCTCCCCCGCGCATAATAGTCGCATTTATATCATCTCAGCTCGCCGCGCCCGGTTTTGACTTTATAATTTAATGCGCGGAGCTGGTTCGCGGTGGATAGGGGCTCGAGACTCCTGGCATGAATTACGACGAGGCTGTCTGATTTAACTCTAGCCCGCTCGTGCCTCGTCGACGCGCGGATCGAATGCGACGGGCCTGCGACTCGCGCGTCAAAGCCCCCCGATTCTTCTTACTTTTTTACCACCCGTGAACTCGCGCTGCACCGAATCCATTTGCCCGGATTTATATATTTCAGTGGATTGTACTCGCCTCTCCGGGCCGCCTTCGCGTCTACCCCACAGCGCTGCCATACAAAATTTCTTAAAACGCGCGCCTAGATAGATTTTTCGAGGGTCATTATTCTGGATGTGTTTGAGTAAACGTCGCCATTCAAACTCTTGACACTATTCGTCAGGTTTCACTATTACGTGCTATCCGAAGAGGATCCCGGCCATTATAATTAAGGAGAGAAACGTGGTGAACATTTCTGATTTGAGTGAAAATATGACACACTTCTGTTTTTTAATGACACTGTCGTTAATTTTACGGAGCGTTCGGCAAAACTCGCTCGTATAGAATATTGGAACTATAAACGTTTACCGTTAGAATATTGTTTTTTCAAAACCTCGCATAAACTCGTTACCTCCTTGTTTTGTAAAATAGCATAGCTTCCGTATAGGCCGTTATATTATTCGAGAAATCTTATCCATGGTTTTGCTATTGGCATACTTCAGTGTTAACCTTCAGAGGGCTGGCATTTGAGGTATCCAAACGTTCTTTAAAAGTATCCAAACTTGTGTCTTATATACACTATATACAAAGTTCATATCATGGGGCGAGCTGGTGTATCGGCTTCCCAGCTCGGTAGGGTAAAGAAACAATTTCGGATCATAAATTTCTTGGCTAAGAGTCATGTAAGGGTTTTGAGAGGCACTGAATTCGGATCCGTTGTTTGTTTAACTTTAACTAATCTTCAAGTCTTCCGAAGCCATTCCAAGGTCTAACCGTCGAAAACAAATGTGTATGTTTATATATTTTATGATATATATAAATATGTTTATATGTTTATTCATATTTCGTTTCTTTGTGTCTATAGGATAGCTGAATTTTAACTAGTTCAATTAAAAATAATTTAACAAGAAAAAATTATTATAGCTTCAGAGCCGATGTACCGGCAATTGTGATTCTCTGAATGTAAAAATTCCTCGATAGAACTTTTAGTGATTTCTAATTGATTCTTTAAGCATATTTAGATTTGACACAGATAAATTCTCTGTAGAAAAAATATTCTACAAATATTAATTTTTATATTTAAATCTAAACCTGGTATCATAGGGCGAATTCACAAAAACTTTCTACTGAATTTTCGAAAGATAAAAAATGAATCAAACGGTACTGCACCAACCGTTTCATACTAGAATAGAATTTTGATCCAACTTCAAACTGTTCCAACGTTTCATACAAAGATAGAATTTTATCCAAGTTCAAAGGACCTGAATACGAAATACATCTGTATAAAGCTCAATTCGATCGCACACGCTGTTCAAACGTTAAAGCTACATCCAGTTATATTCATCCACTAGTAACGTACTCTCGCACATTATTTTGTAACTCATAATATTTTGTATCAGCAATAATTACTCTGTATAATTGAAAGGATCACGAACGCAGTCGTGTGAAGTTTCGTACGAAGTCTCATTAAAATTTCACACGATTTTTCACAAAACATGCATTTTATGGCCAAGGATCAAGCGAGCTTCAATAATTCATTGAAGCTTGGACATTTACTCCATTAGAGAGGAGGATTTTTACTGCCAGTATACGAAAGCCACATTAAATGTAAAAAAAACTCCGGAAAATTCGAGTGAGTCAGCCAAAACTTACAAGTTGCTTTGAGACTTTTCATACAAAAAAAAAACAAATCGTGTTAAAATTTCCCCAGAATGACTTGCATGCGACGGAATTTTGATTATGCGTTTAAGAAAATTTGTGTCCAAAAGCTACATTTTCACTCGTAGTCTGTAAGAAATATATTTTCAGAAGGTTTTGATGCGCTTACTCGTTGAATATGTTTTCTTTTCAAACACGTAGAAATGGTAAAACATAGAAATAATTCACATTAAAACGGAAAATGTCTAATGGTCCCAGAAGAACCCTGCATTGATATTTGAACAAGTCAGAGTACCATAACATAATTACCCTCGCAACTGTAGGTGAAATCTCGTGAGTACCGATGGGCCGAGCAGAAAATCCCTAAGGTTTTTACACCGCTTATATAACAGTCATTTTCGCGTATAAAGGGACGAGGAGGACAACGACTTAGGCGGGGACTTCATATTTCTCTCTCCCTTTCGCTCTCGGTGCAATAGCGGCACTCCTGGAAATTTTCACTCACCAACGCAGTCTCACATGGAACATTAAATTTTGCCAGTATTTTAATGCACCCTGAGGTCAAATATGACATTAAATAACACCTACCCGCATAGCGAGCGTGAGCCAAGTCATGCGGACATTATACATGCGAGCTCGGAATTAATGTTTATTGAAGACCGGACCAACAGCTCATCGATATTTATTTATGAGGTAACCAATGTATACTCGCGTGGCTTAACCCGATATCAATCTACGATAGAGCTGCGAAAATAGATTACATAGTTTTTGAAGTTTTTGCCCTTCTACAAAAATTAATATTCACGTACATGATAATTCCATGTTATGACAAAGAAAGATAAAGTGATACTGAGATGATATCTACCAAAAACGAGTGAATGAATTTGCGAACGAGTGAGAGACATAAGAGAACTCTTGAAAGATGCTGAAGCTTGGCTACTCCATGAATAGATGTAGGAATTTGAAGTCGGTAGCATAACACTGTTCGACAAACTCAAATCTTCAGGCTTTCGGTCAAATTTATCATCGTCGTTCTCTTTGTTCTCGTTTTCTCTTCTTATCCATTAAATCGATCTTAAAAGTTGGCATGGTGAATTACGAAAATCATTGTAGCTTGAATTATTCAATTCCGAATAAAAGTTTTATCATTGAATTCCGATTGTGGAATCTGATGAGAGAAAAGTATCCGATAAGAAATATTGAATTTAGAGATTTTCTTTATGATATTTTCATCGTCATTCTTGAAAGGAAATTTTGATCGAAGTGTACAGGGGTGGGTCAGAGCTCGTAAGAGTGACATTCCGTGAACACAATATTGGCGAGACGATGGCTGGTAATATGGGGTCGAATGACCATTTACCGCTCGGCGTGCCAAAGCCGCGTAGGTTACTTTCAATCCATTTTGGATATCTGAAGCCGTGCGGCCGGAATAGTCGAGTTTACGATGGTAAATTCTCCGCGTCTTCTTCCCCATCGTCATTCGATCGTCCTTTTCAAAGACGGAATCCAATCGAGTTGAACAATAGCTTGCCGCCTCCATCATACCTACTCAAGTGAATTTCCTTAGCGAAGATAGTATAACAGCAGAAGCAGAAAAATCTTAGAATATCCCAGCATGCGTATTTCTTCTCTTTTGGGGGGAGAAAAGATCGAACGTTCCGGTGATTACTTTTTTTTTGTTAATTGGAAATTCAATATGCTATTGTTATCGACGGCAGGCGGGAAAAATGTGTTGACTTTATTTTGCCAATCCTAAAAGAGGACGTTCAAACAAAAGAAGATGGAGCCTTCCACCTAAATAAGATTCTATCACCTGGAGAAAATGAAGGAACGATTCCTCTTTTGTCGTGGGAAGTTCGTTTTCCGAGCGTAACAAGTAGTACGCTGTTGATTCATTCGAAAGAATGAATTATTTGAAATCGTGAAAGCATCCGGAGTATCCGTTATTCATCCGGAGCTACGGAATGAAGCTCGTGTCCTGGTGGATTCACGCCCCAGCTCGGCGAACAACAAACTCGGTCAGGCGCAACTCGACGCCCGCGGTGTAGCAACGCTATTTGGGGTAATCCCACGCTTTTTGAGGGAGGCGACTGCGATTAAGCGCGTCGTCGGTTACGCGCTTAATTAACGCCGGCCCCTTGACGGGGACAAAGCGAGGCAGGGGACGCCACTTATGTAAGGCAGCTGCCCCGTAACGAATGCGAGCTGCGGCACTCGGGGACCGCAAACGCGCGTCACATCGGGCTCTGTTTATGCGCGGCGCCTCGTTTAACGCGTGCGCGCGTACCGATTCCCCGACGCCTGTGGTGTTTGCCGCGCGACCATCAGCGCGAGTCTGACCTACTGTGTTGATACATCCGTGCGCACTGCGGCGGCACATTTGCGGCCGGCTTGGGGCTTTGTCTAAATTCATCAATAGTTGGCAAGATTGATATTCCGAATCCACCAGTGGAGAAAAATAACGCAGCTCGAGCCCTTCCAGTCCTCGGTCGTGCGATTCAATTACCCCTCCGCAGTATTGGGAATTTACGCTGGAAAGCAATCAAGATACCGCTGGGACGGCAGTTCCAGAGCAACGACACGTACTTGTTCCTTGATTGAACATATCCGCGAATGCGCTTTATTCGAGTATCACGCGCGAGCATGGTACAATCATATGTTCATCGGAGGGAACAAGGCCGGATAGATATCGGGGGGGGGGCGCACGAGCGACAACATCGAGAGGGGGGGTCTGCAACGCGATGAGCAGTAGGCGCATTTAGCGCGACAACCGCGCCCGGGCATCGAGTAATCAGGTGTAGGTGGCGGGGGAGGAGGCGCCGGTGGCTCGCTGCTCACGCAGCCCATCAGCGCGCGTGCATCATCGTCCCTACGTGGCGAGCATTACGCTCGGAGGGGACGCGCGTGCGATTTGTCCCCGGCAGCCAAGTAATCGCGGCTGTATACGCGTGCGCGCACACGCCGGGGCCCGCTCTGGCGCTGCAGCCGAACGTGCATATCCGCAGATAAGGAAGTCGGCGCCGAGCTCCCAATAGACCCACTTGCGACACTGCGCATCGCAACTACTCCCGAGCTTGCACCCGCTACCCGGCGCTCCTGCGCCCACTGCTCCATTCAAATGTCTCGAGCCCTCCCGCCCCCCTCCTCCGAAGTCCCAGTGGCGTGCTATATCATATCCTCTCGATTCCCGGGCCTCGATCGTCCTCTCTTTGCCGCTGCCGCCCCTCCCCACCTCCCCCTTCGATTCCCTTTGACATCCGCTTCTTTCTCGACACTCGACTCAATCCGGATAGCCGAATTCTGGTCGTCTTGCTCCGCACCGGAGCACCCGTAATAAATAGCATGGCTAGAAGTAGCCCCTCCTCCAAGTGTGCTCATCAGCACTGCTAGAAATTTCTAACCATTGGAAATAACGGCTTCGATAATCTCACACTTGATTCTTGACTTATTTTTCGTGCATTTCTCGAGTCAAAGTCCGTCTTGAAATGTTGCTCGATTTCACGGGACTTGCAATAGTATTTTGGAATACCATACGTGTGCGTAGGCAACATGTCGTGCACGCGGACTGTATACACATCGAGCAGCTAAGACTTCTTGCTTGCATTAGCCCTCGATTCGCGAATACGTCGGCGTGCCGCTACATCCGATCGATATAGACTCGTACCCTAGGGCCGTTTTCCGGCATTAAATATAGTTTAGCCAGTTGCGTCGGAGCCGCCACGAAACTCGAAGCATTCGTATCACTTATCGCTCGCTCAAGACGTCATGCAGCCCTCCCCCGCACCCCCACCCCTACTTCTTTGGCTCTCCGGTTGCACTGACTGACGTGTGATTTTGCGCCCTCAGTGCGATGCATCTTTTTCGTTTAGAAAGCCGTGCAGATTTTCACGCTCGCGTGAAGAGTCGCGCGAACCGAGGTACAACTCTCGCGGGATTGATTACATGCCGGCTCGCGCGCTCCACCTCCGCCCATGATACCCTTTTGTTCCGCTTTTTCCGGTGCGTCGGAGGCTGAAACGTAGCTTCTGACGCAAGAAAATTAATGCAAAGGCGAAAGTAATGCTATTCGTTGTAGCTGTTTTTGTGGCAACTGTGTAGCTCGCGCGTTAATTTAAAGACAGTACTTTGTTTGGCCCCTGCCTGGCGTCCCATTCTGGAAATTCTAAAAAATGAATATTACACTCCTTCATTTGGAGTGGCTTGGTTTCCCCGGGCCAAAAAAGAGTTGAATTACTCTACTCTTTATCCTGGATACACGGGGGATCTTGTAACGCGTAAGAGCTTAGAATAATTCTCCCGCCTTGCTGAGAATTTAATTTATTTCGCGAAATTACTTTTTAAAGCAGCTTCCGCGGTGCCATTAAGGTCTTAGCTAATGGCGCGAAATTTCAGCACCTAAAATGAACGCTTCGGTATCGTATAGCCGAAATTATTCAACATCCTAAGAGCAAATTAGAATATTCATCAAGCGGTTGTTAATTATTCACATCGGTCTCGGGAATAATAACAATAACTCGGCGCTCGATAAGCCGGAAAAGTTGATCCGTCGAATAAAGCCGGATGCGGTGGCTCGGCGACTTTTACGAAAGGTGGAGAGGACCTGATCGTGTGCGAGATGGACGATCTGCTCATAACTCCCGGCTGAGCGGGCGAGTGGCTGCGCTAGACGAGAGGTATAGGGAGCTTGGCTCGAGGCCAGCAGACCTACTTTAGAGTCTAGATCTGCCCCGGCCACAGGGACACTATTTACGGTCATTTTTACGGCAGGCTCTGCTCCGTCATATAATTGCCCGGCTCGCGAGAGGACAAGAGCCCGCCCGGACTCATACGAGCAGGGGGCATTTTATAAGCTACGGTTACTCCCGCGTACGTGATGACTTTGTCGGCTGGCCGGCCGAATGAAACGCGTGACTCTAGACATTTTTATCCCGCGACGACGTTTCTACGACGTTTGCGGCAATGTTCAAGCGTTCATCACAATCTCCTAGCAGTCATGGGCTGGAAGGGATTCCGAAATTACTAATAATTTTCAATCAATACGGGGGACGAGTAGCCATGCATCTTCGTAAACTTTCAAAAGAGTCAACACAAGGAAAACATCGTTATTCATGTTATATTTATTCGACCTATGGGCACTCATTCGGGTATCAGATTAAGGGTGGCGGGCTATTTCTTTTCAGTAAAGAGCTGAGTAAAGAAATATTCTTATCTCGCTTGGAGCAGCCGTTTCCTCGAATCAGGTGGGGAAGAAGCGAAGAATTCTCCGGTAGCAGACAGTGATAGTATAGCGCAGTAGCCTCACGCATTAATACGTGTCAACGAGATGAACAGCCGCTAATCCTAAAAATGGCGTGAGCATTGAAAACTTTACCACCGGAATGAAAGCCGAACATATGTATCTCTCGCTGCTTCTTACTCTCTTCGATCAGACAGTAGAACACTCAGCTCATGCAAAACTTGAAATTTTGTGAACAAGTATAATTGACTCCTATTGTTTTTAATAGTATAACATAACTGCACCAAATGTGCCACCTCTAAAAGTTTTTCAAAAACTTGGCCATGATAAAATGAGAATTTCATAATTCTGCGAACGGGATCTTGAAGAATAGCGCAAGGACTTTCATAAATCATCGCTGTAATCGTGATCAATCAACGTGTCCCAGTATCCCTCATTTTCATCAATTCATATATTTTCAATATCTGACGTGTAAAAAATCGACTCACATTGATATTTTCATTTATATCTAGTATTTATCCATGGCAATTGTGAATATCTCAGGTATTTTCTCGTATGATTTGCCGTATGAAGCATATTAGTTTCACTTTTCTTTCATGCGAAGAAGAGTATTTTGCATGAGATAGAAAAAAGTTTGGGTGAAACTAATGTGATCAATCAAAAGATGAGATGTTTTTACATTAGATAGCGTAGTCACCTATCAAGAAATGAGAATGATTACACTTTTCTATTGTAATTTATTTAGCGAACGAAATAAGAAAAGAAGAAACAGGTAGTAAAAGTTTAAACTTTTGTATGAAAGTAGTTTCAAGCGTTAAATTATCGTTAAAGTGCCACATTGGCTGCAATTACCTTAGAATATAATTTTGGATAAACGGTACGATTCGAATCTTTGAGAAATCGTCATGTAGCGAAATGTTCATGTCAAATTGTCCCTTTCTAGTAGATAGAACCCACACTGACCTAGTCACACAACTATGGTCAAGGTTGAAAGCATAAAGTAACATAGAGAGCCGGGTAACCGTGGAAGTTGCGCTTTGCGGAATGTGGAAAATTCACGCTAGAGTAGTTGGCTCATTTGCCTCCTCATTATTCATCTTACCTGATAGCTTGAAGATACGTACTGCGTTGTCTGAGAAGATGTGCGCATGTGTATCCAGCTCCGTGCTATTGTCTCCAAACCAGCTTGGGGCATTGCAACGCTTACAATGCCAGGATTGTTTTAGTCCCTAGGTTAGTTCCGAAGCTGAAGGATTCTATTCTCTTAGCTATTTATCTTCGCATAAATTGCACATATTAATTGTTTCAAGATAAATTGAGACTATATAACAGCTGTTGAGTATTTCTCCAACACTTCTTTCATCGTTTTCTAAATACTTCTTATTTTTATATAGTTCTTGTCCCTCTAGTTTAATTGTTACGTGAGGCATAGACGACAACACAAGTTACTTGCTAACACTTTCTTTCCCTAAAAACAGAAAATCACTTATTTCATGTGTAAGTTATTCAATTTATTACGGATATATATGAGTCTGACTGTAATCAGTCTACTCCACTTAAAATTCCAGAAGCACAAAGATCGCTATATTAAATTCCTTTCCTGAGAATCAATTTTAATTCGGAATTAAACCTCAATTTAAATTAATTCGTCTGACCTACTATTTGAGATGATTCGGTATTTTTTTCATTATACCTGCACCGAAAAATGAAAAAAGTCAAAGCACCTTTAAAACCAAAGAACAGTATTGTATTCTATCTAGTTTAAAAATAAGAATATCAATTACCGCGATTACTACCCGTTCAAATAACCAGAAAAATCGAAATTCAATATTCCAAAATCTCGTCATCAAATAACATAATGTATGGCTGGCATCATAACACGTCCAGCAGTACTCCAGAAAATAGAGTGTATTTAATAAAAATAGGTCGCCTTAATAATGAATCCAGCCCAGCAATGTCAACTTTCGTCGGACTGTTCATATAATCCGTCCGCAGCAGCTCAGGTCATGAAGTCAAAGTGCACGCGTAAAATTAATAGATCTGGCTGACCGCGTGAAACTGCCTACTTTCATGAGTCATTATGCATTTCCACGTTATAATGCTCGTTCATTCTGTGGCCGGCTCGTCGATAAAGAGGAAAATCCATTAATCAGCTTACCAGGTCTTTATGAGTCAGATCCCTCACACACAACACGATTGCAGCTATAGTTTTTCAACAATTTCTCGAATAAAATGATCTTCTGATTCTCTGAACAATATGATGTGAAGACAATTTCCATATATAATGGCGCTGATCAGGGCGTGTATCAACTAAAAGTTGATTAAATTGAAAGGAAAGAAATTAGAAAATAATGAGAAAATCAATATACTATAGTAGTCCCAGTGTCACACATTATGTTACTCTACTTTCAAATCCTGCCATCCTGCGAGGAGAAAGATAGGAAGTTAGAGGTTCGCGGATCCTTGCAGAGTGAGAAAAAAGGGAAGAGTCAAATCTGCAGATCTTTCAACGATGCGGCATAATATGATATATATAAGTTCGCAATATGAACGAAAGAGAAAGAGAGAAAACGAGACGGCTTTGTGCGGCTATGTGTCTCGGAGCAGTTGTACGTGCTCGGATAAGCACTCAACTCTTTCCCTCTCTCTCTCTTCGAGCAGTCTCTCTTTCTACTTCAATTTGAGAATAAAGGTCAAGTAAGGGGGGTGCAACGGGTAGGACAGCAAGAATCGATCGTCGTATTTGTTGGCTCTGCTGTTCAATATCATTGCGGAAACGACGCTCCGAGAGTTATTTTTCAAAAAGTTTCTCTAGAAAAACTTGGTGGGCATGATGAGGCGACTAGGAGGTTGTCTTGTGTATAGGCTCCGCCGCTCGACGGGAGGACCAGTGCTGCAACTGCTGCCGAGCAATAAAGTGCGATAAATCTCGTGGGACTTGGATTTCGATTAAAACGTGGCGCGTAATTTACGTCGTCTGCGAAATCTTCTTGCTCCTTCTCGTGCTATTGCTAGCGCTGCTGCTGCTGCTGCCTCTGGCTGTTGAAATAAAAAGAAGTGAGAAATAATGGTTCGCCAAAGTACGAATTGCTGGCTCGCCTCTCGCCTCCCCCCCCCTCCGTGTGTACAGACGCTGCAGGAGCAAAAATAAAATTAAATTCGTCCATTGGCGCGCGGTGCGACCAGCCTCCCCCCGGCTGATTCGATTCCACTCGTGGGGTCAGAGACACTCAGCGTTTCGGCCGAATTTATCGACCAAGTTGGGTATTAATCCAATTTTTTCCCGGCTAGAAAATGAAACTTTTTTTCGTCGAGCAGTCGAGGAACTGCGAATCCTCGCGATACGGCCTAACAAAGTCTCGATAAACGCGTTGGATACATTCTACTGAGATTGCAATCATTGATCTCTAGCCCTGGATTTTCCTTATATTGAACAGAACCATAACGAGAAATACTAAGTTGTTGCGGCTCTTGAATACAAGCTCATCGTGCAACAGCTTTTGCGATAAAATAATACGAATTTTCATCCGCGCAGCCGCTCCGTTTATCACTGTTTCATTAGAGTAGCTTACATATTGATAAACTTTCTACTCGTTGAAACGTATTGTACACTTGTTCTACAACGCTGTGAATTACAGCGTTGTATCTCTTATGAATTCCACTGTATTCAACGGCTGCAGTTACATGGAAATTCATAAAAGAAAAAGATTGTGATTGCAAAGCGATTGTTCGTATAATAGATTCGAGTATACGCCGCACGCTTGTTTGCTTATTTTAATAATGCTGAAAAGAATTCGGTCCGGGGTGCATACTGTGAATTCGTGCTGCTGCATAGGTGAGTAGGTGAAAAAACATTGGCCTCTCAGGAAAAACGATTATGTTACAAGAGGGTGAGGGAGACTGGCGGGAGATCAGAGAGAGAGAGAGCGAGAGAAAGAGAGAGAGAGAGAGAGAGAGAGAGAGAGAGAGAGAGAGAAAGAGCAAGAGAGAGGAACTACATACCCAAATTTCGCAGTATGAAATTTGCTCAACGTATACATATCAGTAACTTTTGCATTCAAGGGAAAACTCGCAGGAGTGAGCTCTCCCCAAAATAAGAGGAAAAACGAGAGCGGCGCAGCACGAAAGTTCGCGCAAACATCCTCATAGTACTACGCAGGTGGAGGAAAAAACGAAAGCTGCGCAGGACGCGCCAGTGCACTGAAGTGGGTCTCGACCGAACAAACGCAAAAAGCGAGTGAGCGGAAGAGCGAGAGAGAGAGAGAGAGAGGGGGGGGGAAAGAGAGAAAGAGAGTAGGGACTGGCCGAGTTCTTATTTCTGCGTGCCATCGAAGGTAGCAAGTTGCGTCTCTGTCTCCGTTGCCGGCCGTATTTCCCTCTCGCAGGCGAAACTTTCTCGCGTAGCCAAGCCACGTGACGCCGGGCACAATAGCTAGTTACGGGAGAATGGGCTCGAGCTGGAGGGGGAAATTTGGCCGAATTTAATTATGAGCCGCCTTGGGGCTGAGCTCGCGCGTCGCCCCGCAGCTCCGCGACAGAGCGAGAGAGGAGAGAGCGAGGGGAGTGGCGCCAGGGAGGAGGGGACAGCTGCACCCCTGGGAGAAATTGAATACGGACTAATTTTACCCACGCCGATTCCATTCGTATAATACGATCGCGCTGCGAATTCTCCGGACTCCCGCTCTGGCTGAGTGCGTTCGAGAGAGAGGAGGAGAGAGAGGACTGGATTGTGTCTCCGTCTTTTTTCCTCCTGTTGATTCAACCCTTGTCCGTTCTGTCGGTAAATCTCTTGGGCTCGCGGTGATTTCGGTTCGCGTTACATTTCCTCTTTCACTCCAGTTTTCCTCGTCGATTTTACCTTGATTCCCCGCTACTCCCATCTCGTTAGCTTCAATTTCCCGGCTGGCATGCACAGCCTTTGAGCAAAAGATTGAGCCTCCCAAGTTTCACCTCGCGTTTCCTTATCAATATTACAGCGCCACCGCAAACATCAAATTACCACTCACGAAAAACGAATTTTGCCGCGCTAGCTTCCCCAGCGCGAAATGAACATGCAAACACGTGCAGCAACGCTGCTCCATTCCCCATTTATTAGGTCGAGCTCTCCATGTCTTTCTCTCTCTTATTTCTCCCGCTCTCGCTCGAGAATTCCCAGGAGCGCAACAACTCGGACTTTTCCTTCACCTACCCCGTCCTCATCCCCGTGGAAAATAGGCTGGCGCCGCATTTCACACTGTCTACCGTTGTCTGTTTTCTTTTGAGCTCCGCGTCCGCGTCGCTCCGGAGAGCGTTCCCTCCGTGGCTCTAGCTTCTTTCATTAGATCGGCCCGGGCGCCAACGCGCGCGCGGTTGCCGGTTAAGGCTCGCGCAAAAAGAGCCACCGACGAAAAATAAAATTCGTGCCGGTGTATAAGGTTACCCCGCCGCCGCCGCTACCCCGGCCCGTTGCAAACGTTTTTCCGACGCTCGCTCTCTCGCCCTCTCTTTTCTCCAATTAGGTTTTTTACCCCTGCATCCAGCATCTCGCTGATGGACTGCCGTGGAATTCGGCCCGGCGCGCTCGGTCCCGTTCGATTCCGCCGCGCCGTTGAAAAAGCGCGTTAAGTACGCCAGGAATGAGGCCTTAATGGCTTCGAGCTCGCGTGTTTGCTGACGCTTTACCTCCCCCCGCCCTCTCCCTCCCCCTTTCGTCTGCCTTACTTTCTCCCGATCTTTCATAATGGCTGAATAATTTGCACCTCCACTTTGATTAATTCACTTTCTCACTCCAAACACCCCAAGTACTGCAACTGGAACATAATCCATACGTCACCGGAGTATTTTTATTCCGTGGGGCAAACTCAGCGACCGTAATTGCCGAATCACAGACTCGATCGGACCCAATGTAGATACGGGATTGTTGCTGCGAGCCAAAACTAATTTCTCTCCATCATGCTAGCCCCGAAAAAGTAATTCGACACAGGCAACTCTTCTCGGCCCGGGTAAAAAAAACGCCAAGGTCTGAGAAGCTCGCTAACTGAAGCTCGGCTCTCGGGGAGGGCGTAAAAAAAAACGCCAGCCGGCAAACAATCTCGAGCGAGCAGGGCAAGTAGATCGCGCGCAGGCACAGGCGGCGCACGTTCGATATATACTCTCCGGAGGATCTCATTTTTCATCGTCAGTCGCTAATTGAGGCGGTGGCGGCGCGGCGGCGCGCGGCGCTTGCTTGCAAGCCATCAGGAAAACGCGCCCGACCCTCGCCGCCACCGACTAGCTGATGCTCCGGAAACTTGCAGCCCAAATCCGCCGGGACTCGAGCCTCGGCTCCGCCACGAGCTGGAAAGCCAGCCGGGGAGAAAGACGAAGATAAAGAACCGACGATACGAAGCTCGAGCATCCGCTCAATCTCCGAGAGCTTCCCTGCCGATGAAGCTCACTCGATACCCCTTTTCGTCCATTTATTAATGGACAGAGCAAATGAGCGTATTGTTCCCCACGACTTCGGGACCTTGTTTCTTCTGCTGTACGCGCTCCTACTAATGTATATATATGCGTTACAGCTGTATATACTGTTCCGTAGATTGTTTACTCGCTTACTCGTTGCTCCTATCGTGTTCTCGCCAGTGAAACTCACCGCTAGAGCTTGTAAGTGAAGGCTGCACTTGAGTGAATCACCAACTCTCACTGCGTTGATCTACTAAAATTTGAATGTCAAGCAGAGAAGCCGGCCAGAGAAAAGAGCAACGAGAGAAGATGGCAAATCATGGAAAAATGTACTATCTGTTTGATCTCGTATCTCTTTAGTCTTTGTTTTGGCCACGGGAGTTCATTCTGGGGCTCGCCTTATCAGCCAGTTTACTGCCGAGTAAATTTATTAATTAAGCAGATGGCAATCTCTTGTGAATTTCATCCTCGTTAGACAGAGCACAGCCTGACGAAAGCATATACATATATATATGTGTGTGTGTGTGTATATACATAGCCACACCAGAACGTGCACGATTGTGGAGATACGAGGAAATCACGAGAGCGTGAAATCGCGCCGAGTTGGAAAATTTATATATATCTATCGTGCCCGGCTCCCTCTCCTCGCAACTCGATTTGGATTAACTCCCTCGAATCATCGCAATCACCTGCGACGTGTATCTCTTATTTGTATCATTTTCTTCGAGCGGATTTTTCATGACGAGAATTCATCGTACGACTTGTCAGAGAACGATATGGCAAATTGAAAATGAAATCAAACGGACTGATTGTTGGAGCACTTATTTCGAAGGTAAATTGAGTTCCGCTTAACGACGCGGCCTATCGCGGAGTCTAAATTGTGGCGTCAAAAAAAGCACCAGCTGTGCGATGCCTCAAATCTCGAGGTGTGCAAATTATAGGTCGACTCCCCCGTGGGGCCGGTGATTAATCATCCAACGTAAAAAGCGTCGACCGGAGTGTGTTGACGCGCAAGCAACGCCTTTCAGCTGTTACTCTTCAGTGCGCAGCGCCAAATTTGTGGTTGCCACGTCGTTCGCACCGGGAAATTCGCTGCGTGCCAGCACTGGATCTCGCCTGCAGTACCAACTGTCGACTGTTTGCCTGTGTGCATATATATGTACAGAGAGAGAGAGAGAGAGAGAGAGAAAGAGAGATCGGCCAGCGAATCGATCCGGCAAGCGAGATAAAATGAGAAAAATGAAAAGGGTGCAAGGGGTGGGGAAGGAGGGGGGGGAGATGGCAGCAGCAGTAGCAGAGGGCGACGAGAGCCAGTGGAAAAGGAGAAGGGTAACTAATGGACGTTTTACGTCCTCAATTATACACCGCCGTAAAATATGAATAATTGCCAGGGATTATGGGGCTTGGATTTGTGCGAGGTATCCTCTGGCTCCTCGGGCGCGGTGGAATGAGTATTATATACACACACACACACACATACATATGCGTACGTCCGTCCGCTCATTCTCGGGCTCCATCGTAAAGCTACGCATATTTTTCTCTCCCGCGTGTTTTTTTTTCACTGCGGGAGAAATGCAAGTTTCATGCGATCCTTCACTGGCTGCACGCGGGTACGTGCGCCGGGGGTATCCATTCAAACGGTCAGCAGCAGTTCCGTGCCTTTCTGTACGCTGCGATCCAACCCCGCATGGGTTATACATCCGTGCTGCATTGAGATTCGAGCGATGGGTGGGGAGGAAGTATCGCCTCCGTCCCATTGAATCACGATCTGCATATTTTCACGTAGCTGCGAGCTGCTGCTTCTCCTGGGTCGCCCGCAAACAATTGCGTTTCAGGTCGCATTTGCGTTGCGTCGTTTTGAGCTGCCACTAAGCCCGGTGGAAAATCCGGATCGACTGAAATCGAGCTTGAAACGGGCCGAGATCGAATTGGAGAGTCTCGCGGGGATATCCGCCCTGCAAGCTCCATATTAAAAGAGGCTCCTCCTCCCTCTCTTTCTCTCTCTCTCTCTCTCTCTCGCTCCCCTCGTTTTTCACTTTGCTCGTCGCGATTTCGGCGGGGAGGAGTCGGCTGTCGGGCTGTCGGCTCTCGTTCCTCGCTCTCGTTTTTCCTCCGCGTCGCTGCAATTCAGGCTCTTCTCAAGGGATTCACCAAGGGGTTCAGCCCTTCCCCGGGAAATTTTCCTGACAAAAGGAAGAATATCCCTGCGGCTCGACCCTCAAATATCCGTCGTTCCGGGCAAAACGGCGTGGAGAAAAAAAAAATTAAACGTAGGAAACCCGATCGAAGCGACGTCTCCGCCGAGTGGCTTGAAACAACAGCTGTTCTTTATTATCCAGCCTCCATCTTATTGCGCTGCTCCGCGCGCTTGTATCACTTTCGGCTGTGGACCAGGAGTTTCTCCCTCCCGTGGCGAACGGTCCGCTGTGCAGTACGCCACAGCGTAAAGAAAGCAAAAGCCGAAATGCCGCAGAGTAGAGCACTCGAAAGCATAAGCACTTTAGCGCAATGAGCAGCACTCGAATATGAGCGAAGCCAGCAGCGGTTTATGGCCGGACGATGGCTGAGTGGTAGAGTGAGTTCTGGCGAACCTCGAAACTGCGATGCGGCGATGGCGTCGGTGCAGCTATTTCCGATTGACTCACATCTGTGCCATGGTTCGAGGGATGAAATGACCCGGAAAAAATAGAAGCGGCAAATCCCCGAAAAATAAGCAGCGCGTGTCCCGCCCCCTATCGACGACAGCAACGCCGCAAGAGAGAGAGGCATTTTTAATTCATTCGACTAATTGCGCAATCACACCGGGGCAAACTTCTCTAACAAAGCACGAAGCTGTGCTTCAATTAGTGCGTCGTATGCAATTTGCCGTATGAGTTGTCAGAATTATTGTGATGTATGTCTGAGCTACGATGAGCGTATATGTAACTTATGGAATTTTAGCCAGTGTGCACATTAAGCTGATTCACAGTCGAGCGAAATTGATGATGAAGCGAAATGAAATGAAACTTTTCGTCGTTCAAGCGATACATAGTCGTCGTCGTTCGAGTGAGGTTGAAACCTCACCTGGAGTCTGTCTGAAGAATCAGTCCTGCAGAATCAGTTTGAACATCGGGAGATAGAGCCGACGTAGCTGGTCCATCTTATGCTGTGTCCCTTGCTCCGTCTCTCTGGGCACACACTCGCACACAGCAAGAGAGACGGTGGTCTGGTGGAGCTGTGATTGCGCAGCCGGGCATTGTTTCCCCGGGCAACTGTCAATTCGCCGGAAGATTTATTACTCGTGGCGACATAGGCAGGGCCCGCGCGCAATAATGGCGCAAGCGCACACTCAAGTTCGGCTCATAAACTAATGACAACGTTCGTTACTCGCTCTTCCTCCCTCTTCCTCCCTCTCTTCCTCCCTCTCCTCCTCCGCAGGCGCGCCCCCCACTCGCGAGTCTTGAATACACACGGACGTGGAAGCATTCAATTTGCAGCGACTTGCGCTTCCTGTTTTGATAGCGACGGAACGGAGGAAGCGCGTCGACGATTAAGCGACTCGACGTCGCTGACGACGACAAGTTGGCGCGTAATTAATTCCACGGATCGAGCGTCGGGCAATATTCCGCCATTGACGCCGCGCGTCCAAACACGTCTTCGGCTGCTGCAGTAATTCGAGAAACGCGAGCCTGGAAATGCACAGATATTGCAGCGAAGGGCGACCGCCCCCCACCACCGCAGCGACGCTAAAATATTGGCTGTATATTGAAGTGCGACCTTGGACGACGTCGGATATCAATCACTTTACACTGTTGTTCGCCGAGCTGCCTCGACCATTTAATCTAGCAAGATCACTGTTGAGACAGACCGTAAATCTAACAATATAACGAGATACGGTGTACTTATTGCAAAATGAAAGCGTTTCGTGGTTCGTTAATTGGACGAACTATCGGGTAAACCCACGCGGAATTGCTACATCTGTACTTGGTCGAAATCGAATTACAGCCAAGACATATGGCGCACAGCTCGTTGTTTTCTCCATGTACCCCACCAAAGTTGCACCTAAACAAAACATCAGCTGCGAGAGTCTACGCGCAATCGCGGCATTGCTCCCGATTGCACCACACCAGATCGTTCTATCGCGATGAACTTTTTGTGCTCCACTCCCGAGTGCAGTGGTCCACTCTGATCATTCGTACCGGCAAGAGCAACAGTGGAAAATTTCAATCCTTACGGCCAAAATCAAAAGCTCGTTACATTGCAAATGAAGTCTGTGCCTCTCTCTCTTTGCCCGCTGGAAAAAGGCGCGCGGCGCGGCAACCTAATTACCGCAGTATCGAATACTCGTTAAGCAGTAGTCATCAGTGTATGTTACGGAGGGCATTCGGTCGCGCAATAAGCGGACTTTTCTCCGCGCAGGTTTCAAGCAATCTCGCAAAAAACGAGCCGGGGCAAACCGTACGTCTTCTGCCCACGCTGCGCAGCCCTTATTATTATCATTCGCGTGAAACACCTCGGCAACGATCCTCGCACGGCTTTACGACCTTTTGATGGCTGCTAGAATCAAGTTGTGCGTGCCGAATGGAACTTGCCGTTTTTTTTTGGCTCCTACAGTCTCGCCGTTGATTGAAATACCCTGGCCTCTCGATTAAGAAGAGCGCGAGGCAATCTGAATTTTCTACGTTTGTCTCGATCCGTCTGTACTTTTGATCTTCTATCGACGAAAATCGCATTTTTCATAATTGCGCAAATTAATTTGTTACTCGATGGAATTCAGCTTTGGGAAAATGATGTATTCGAAACTCATCAGCAAATTGCCCGAACAATAACTCGTACCACATAATAACTCTTCCGACAACCTAACAATCGGATCTATAAGCCCGACCTCTATAACTTTGTGAAATCTCTTGCCAAGCTTCCACAAAGGCAACAAACGAAACGCGCTAACGGGAACAAAGCTCCTTTGGCTCGACTATAATGTTTCTTTAAAACCCACAGTCAAACTTTAACTCGGGGTTTGGCTTGAAGCTTGGAAAAGCATCAATTATCGACTCGCCCGATAATCGTTTCGCCCGGAAATATGTTCACGGGAAGGAAGTGTTCATGGGCTTGATGGGTGTTGACAAAAGATTTTCGTTTGGGAACTTTGATCAAGGTAGATGCCAATTTGATTTTTCGGGCGAAGTTTCGAGAGTTACGGATCAAATATGTGTGAATAACTCTCATTTTGGCGTGCTCGGGACGGGCCATCGTATTTGATAAACAAGAGCTCAAGCGTAAATACGTAAACAAAAGGAAATATTCGCAAAAGTGGGTAAAATCGATGGATTGGCCGTTTTCGGGCATCGGTAGACGGGTCTCGTGTTTTAATCAACGCTGGATCCACACGAGAGTATGTTGTCAGTGCAGTGAAAATTAAAATCTGTCAGTCGCTCGAGCAAATCAGTGACACGATCACCGCTCGGTTTTAATCCATTAAAAACCACGGGGGGTGTCGAGTTGGAGCAATTTAAAACATGAAACGAACGATCCGATCTAGGAGCGAACAAACATCAAACAGCGAAATCCCAGCCGTGACAATTGAAGCCCATCAGACGCGAGGAGGATGCCGACGGCAATAATAAAGAGACTACTCGATTTGCTGCGAGGCTTTGCCGAGGCTCTGCCGGCGCGCAAACACACGTAGCCACCGCCGCGCACGCGTTACTTCCAACTCGGGAACAGCCTCGGACCGGTAAATCCATTACCGAGTGTAAACATCGCCGGCGGGATCAGATCTCGCGAGATCCGGCCCGCACAGAGAACCGCAGTGAGCCGCGCGACTTTGACTCTGCACCAACCAACGACGCAGAAAGTACGGCGTCGAACTGTATCTACACCAGAGTTGATACGCGCTCTCGGCTTACTTGGCTTGTACGTCCCTCGTATCGATCGGTTGACTCGTCAAAAATCCAATCGCAGCTCGGAATGCCACGCCAGGACGAGTCTTTCGCGGATGCTATCGAGGCGTGGGCATTTAATAGCAACGCCACAATCGCACTCCGCACAAAAGTGTGTAATCCACGACGGTAATCCGTAACCGGGTACAAACCCGAGGAGAACAGCGACTCTCATCATTCCGCGGCAATGAATCATCTCTAAACCATTATGAACGTCACGGGACGTAGGTGGCTGCGCGCAGCATCACGCCCGTACGTGTGAGTGGCGATCCGAGCCGGGTAAAAGAGAGATTAGAGAGGGACAGGGAAAGGTGGGAGGGGAGGGGTCGAAAAGAGACAGAGTCTGGTGTGCGCGGCGCGCGGGATAAAGGAGAACGGCAGAGGGGCAGCAGACACAGCAAGGCTGCAAGTTAATTTGATCTCTGGCTGGCTCCGAAAAGTTTCGTATATATACCCCGCTACACTAGCACGCGCTCCTCTTCCTGCCTATACATGCCCCCCGCCTTTATCTCTCTCTCTTTTTTCTTTTCTCGTTGGCACTTTATTTCAATCCGGCAAATCCTGCTCTATGCCCCACTTTTATCCTACACACTTCAATTCTATTTTTCGTGTTGACAGAACACCCCCTTCGGTATGTCTGCAGGTACAGTCGCGAATGCGTCTTGCCTGATTGATCAGCCATTATTATTCTAATCG
Organism: Aphelinus atriplicis; assembly: GCA_020882685.1. Lineage (NCBI taxonomy): Eukaryota > Metazoa > Arthropoda > Insecta > Hymenoptera > Aphelinidae > Aphelinus > Aphelinus atriplicis. The sequence goes on from CM037073.1 coordinate 76,519,260, forward strand.
TTGACTTGCTGTAACAGCAAAATGATAATACAGCAAGTTAATAAAATGCCAGATGATTGTTCAGTGTTAGAATGGCGCAGAGACATATGAAAATTACCAGTTAAATGATGCTCTTCGCAGTTCTTTGCTTAAAACCAATTTTGTTACATCGTTACATTATGACACGACAGAACTTTATATCTTCTCTCTTTGTTCTGCCATTCAAATGAGTCTATGTTAAATAGAGCTCTAAATAATTACTAATAGAGTTTCCTCAGCTTCTGGTAGAATTACGTTGGGCGATGAAGATAACAGATGTTGAAGATAACAAATCTCATTACGTCATCTCAATGAAGGATTTCATCGTGTTTATCAAGCAGATATAATACGATTTTTCATTCCCATCAAAGCATCATTTTATGAATGGAGAAAACGTTATATTATTTACCAGCAACGAATTAAAACGTATACAGTGTGTGCTCTCACGTGTGGAGGCATATTTGATTGCGATATTCATATTGCTTCTAGAGCACATTTTACTCGCGAAACAAAACGATGTGAAATTAAAAAGAAAAATCTGCTTTGCATACGTCACGGCCATCGCATGGGATGATGTATAAAATAAAGATACAATGAATTTTCCATCCCCTTGAAATGGTCAATCGAAAATGATTCCATTAAATCTTTACTTGTTCGGATATACGAGGGTTGTTTTTACGGTGGCGTGATAATTTTTATGGAGTGGATAGAAGTGCCCTCCCCCCCCCCCCGATCGACTACAGTTGAAAAATGAAGCAAATACAGGGTGCTTTTACGACGTACTCACTGGGGTTTTCATTAGCTCGCCAAAAACCAGGAGAACGCGTTTAGACCCGAGCTAAGGTCGCTTTATGTGGTGGATCGAGTGCCGCGGCGCACGGAACACTTAACCCTCGTCGCGTTTATACGATGGCGCTCCGATGCGTAATACCAAACTTATCAGGGCCGCCGGGGCTTTTACGAGGCGCCGTAAAAAATCCACGCGTGCGCGAGCATAACGCGACCTTAAAGATCTCGCGCCGCCGGCCGATATATAAAATTTCGCGCTCGCGAGATCGCGCGCGCCAGCGGTTCGCTCGGGGCCGCGAATTTCGAGCGGCGTCATAGCGGCGCGCGGTCGAAAAGTCTTTCAATTTTTCCACGCCACCCGGGCCCGCCGAGTTACCCGAGCGAAAAGCCCGAGATTGGTTTGGCTTAAGCGTTTTCAAATGAGCTCCCCAGCTCCCGTGGGGCCGAAGGAAAATTCCTCCCGGCATACTCGACTTTTCATTCGAATCAAACACAACTCACACACACCCTCATTGGTGCAAGAAACTGGAGGTAGAATTTATAACGCGGCGCATATACTGGCGGCTCGATCGATTCACTTTGAATCCCGCGCTAACCAATCGATCGAGCTCCAACGAGCGAATACGTGTATCAGCTCATCAGACAAAGCAGTACTTAGCACATCGTCTTGGACACGAGGGAAAGTTTGGGTGTGCTTTTGCCCCGTAGTACGTCCGTAACATAGAATCGCTGGTTCGAGGCTAGTGGGGTGAGTCGGCGAGCAAGGGGCGAACAGGAGAGGGATGTTCGAGCGGGCTAAGTCGAGGCAGTTTTCCGCGCAATTACCGTTTGGTAAGAATTGATCGTAATACAAAGATAACGGCTAATAGCCGGTGGAAAGTGGCTGGAGTGCGCGCGCTAATGGCGCATCGCGAGAGCCGAGCTCCTTTCGACCTCCTCCTCCTCCCCCCGATTACCCTTTGCATCTTGAACCCCGCCGCTCTTCCAGCAGCGCGTACGCTTCTTTTCCAAAACGAGTGTATAGCCCCTCAACCAGCCCCAAGCCTCCAGCTTATATCGTCGCAAACTTCAAACCGAGCTTTAGAATATAATTAACTTTTCACGCAAGCTAAGAGATTATTCGCGCATTAAATTTCTCTTTGGTTTCCGAGCCGGTGGTGAAAAATTAAACTGTCGATTTTCCCTGGGGTGAGAATTAGGGCGTGCCCTTCTATCTCCCTCGTTATTTATTTCACGAACAACGGGCAAATTGAGTGAATCACTTCATCATCATTCCATTGGAATTAATTTAATATTGTACTTGTCCACTCATTAAGGAGCCGTTGTAGCGTTAGACCAAGACGACTCGTTTTTGTCGTTAATTCACAGTAGTACAGATTGATTAATAGTCTGACAAGCCTGATAGTTGTGAATAAATCGTATTCTTTAATTGCACAGTTCTCGGCCTATGAATCGTAAGCTCTATATCCAATACATTTTACTCTCGGTAACAAAATATCATATCCAATATATGCTATTTTGTTAATAAAACAGAGATAAAAAATGATACACTGAGATTATTCACAACTATTGTGTACTTTTGCTATCCATACACATCCACAAAGAAACATGGAGTCTAGGAACAACGAAAATCAATTGCATTCAAAAGGCAGGTTGTGTGGCATAAATTTGACCTTATTACATTCAGCAATCTTCAAAAGCTATAACTCTTTTAGCAGTTCCAAACACGCAAGTCATAAAAGGTGTTGATAAGCGACCCGACCTCCATTCGCCAGTCATTGTTGAATATTCTCAATCCACTACTCGCTCCATGACGTGTACATTTGTATGATATACTTCTTTGTGGTTGTCGCATTGCCATTAACTGTCAGTTGCGAATTCGGACTAATTAAAAGGGACAGTTTTCGCGTTTGATATACCGAAATTCGGTCGGGTAAGCTTACCCAAGTCTGCCTAATAAAATAATTCAAAACCAAGACGGACTTAACGGTGGGCGATCTCATTCCCGCCGGCGATTATTCTCGCTCCGGCGTACTAATCCGAAAAATAAGCGAATTAATCCGTCTCGTCCTCGAAGGCGCGCGCAGTGAGAGCTCGCGCGACAACGCCGCATGAATGTCTAATCCCCGGGAAAACGCCGCTCTCGGGCTCGTGTACACACAGACGCACGCGCGCGTACCCCTATTCGCGCAAAGCCTCTCAAAATAAGCGAGTGCGCTCACGAAAACCGACGCAGCTCGCGCCTCGCGTAACCTATCTCTCGATTATGATTTAACTGCCAAGTTCCCCTGCTCTGGCGCGCACTCTTGACACCTCGGCTCGAGTGCGCAAGCCACGCGAAAGCTCTACCGCGGCACGCTCACACGACCAGCGCCTGCAGTGACGGCGTCGCGTTTCCCTTACAAATTGCATCTACCCCACTCGACATGTTATCTCAATTCTAACAAGACGGCCTACCTCAATTAATTGCACGTTCCGTTCTGCATCCCTTTTCGACGCTAAATCACTCTCGTACCGATGTTATTTGATGGAACGCGACGGTTTTACCGCTCGCTCGAGTGGGGATCTTCTCCAGCGACTCGGATATCCCGTTTCTCAAATTTAACTCGACTTAAACAGCGCAAACGACTCAGCGCGCGATCGTTACGAGGCGAAATTGAATTGCAGCCTCGCGATAAGAAGGTCGCGTGCTGCTGGCGACAGGTGCGCGCGAAGAGGAGGACAGATACGAATGAACTTATATTCGAATCAATGAATCGCTTCGCCCTTCTCATTTTGATTCCGCGCTCGTGTGTGGGGGGGCAGAGCCATTCCACGCTCTCGATAGAAATTCGGCGTCGCGCTCGCACGAGCCCCGGGGTCTGGCGGAGTCTAGCGGATTCTGGTGGCGAAGCTCGCGCGCGCCCGAGGGCCGCTATCAGATGGTTAGATAATGTAAACTTATGCGAGGCACGCCCGGCCGGCCAAACTTTGCCGGCTTTAAATATATCACTCGTACCATTATGGCTTAACCATACGCTCTGTCGGGCTGGTCTGGTGCCGCTCGTTGTCTCGTACGTCCGCCCCGCCGCTCTACTCTCACGGCTCTATTCGGATTTAGCGCTCGTACGAGGCGCTTTTTACCATACGACTCTATACCCCTCCGCTAATTCCAATCCAGCTTTCTCTCCGAAATCGGAATTTTCACGAGTATACACACGTGTATCAGCGGTCGCCGATTGTGAAATCGATCGCCCGTAGCAAGGAATCGTCGATACGCTCGATAATCCAGACAGACGGAATTAGATCGAAGTCGCTCCAAACCCGACAGTGGAGAGGTGTAATTGATGTAGCTGTGTAGCGCGCGCCTCGTACGGGCGACGGGTGGATTAAAATTCAATGTCCGAAAACGGAATATATCAATTTTATTGTCTCGCGCGCGCATGTTGAATGTTGATTTGATTATCGGGCAAACAATTCCGGTAGAGTATAGCAGCGGGGTATCAAAAAGCTGCGGATCAAAAGTGCCCCGCACACCAGATAAGGCTCTCTTCGGGTGCGAGTCGGTGCCGGCTGGCGCTCGTGAAATATCACTTTATCAGATTTCATACACTGTTCAAACGGGGGTAGGAAAAAACGAGGCCGCGCCGTACGTGCTGGCGTGGCGGGCGTGCGTGAAAACGTGTACACACGTGTGTATACACAAACGAACACTCGAAAAATCCGAGCTCGGAGGAGTGAAAAATGGCTCGGGGGCTCGGTCCCCCCTGATAAATTCCTCGGGAATTTCAGCAGCCAGATTATACGACAGGCGTGCGCCCGCGCCCGCGCGAAGCCAGGGGAAATAAAACAAGCTGATGATTTGTGCGTTAACGTGATGTCACGAGAGCCGCGAACGAAATAACGAAAAACAAAAAGAAAGAACGGATTGTAAGTAGCAGAAACAAGTGGGGACGAGTTCTACTATGTTTATTGAGCCGAGCCTCTAGTCTCGCGTACATACATACATACATACATACATACATACACCTTCGATGGGACGTCGCACATTTCGTGCACGCCATTGCGTAATTACTTTCCCTCGTTAGGGATATTATTTTCTTCGTGTGGCCGGGGGTAATCGGTTGATCCGCGCGTATTTACAAATGATCCCATCGGCCCTCCTGTAATCCGACGACGACTGCAGCGCAGCGGTCTCCGATAAGCACTTATTACGCGTAATTGCGATAAGCCCGCCTCGCTGGAATTCACCAGTCGCTGTGGGGGCTCGTAGCCTCGCGACACACGCAAATCACTAGTGAATTTGTAGCGTTTTTATGATTGTCTCGGACGCGGTTCGCTGCTATATCCCTCGCCGCCCCGAATGGGCAAGCGTAATAACGATCGCCCTTTGGCCTCCGATAACGCAGTAAAATTTCTTCTCGAGTCGTTTTCGAAACATGACGATATACGAGCGTCATTTTCATATTTCCGACCAAACCGTGAGCAATTGAATTTCTCGGGTTTTCGTTCCGTCAGGAAATTCGAACCGAAGCTTCTTGCAGAATCTCAATTTTTTCATCAAAGTCATCTAGTTGAAAATTCAACTTGTAAGATTTACCACTTTGTACAGGTGTGTACTATCGCATGTACCATCAACTGTAAGGTGAAATATATTTTAAGATTCCAATGCAGACGTCTTAACTTGCGATGTACGCGATCAATAAAAACCACAATGAATTCACTTTCAATCCTCATTTGTGACATTCATGTGAGCCAGACTCGAATTATTCTGATTTTACGTTCGTAAAAACGAAACACGGATCAATTTCTTTAACGAAAAAATGAAAACTGAATATAAACTTAGGTGTCAGAAGTTCGATTGATACGAGTAGCTATAGAGTAATGTGAAACTGTTTCATGGAATAACGTGATTTTGATGCAGTATGAGCCGTACAGTTCAAAAATGACTGACTTTTCATTCAATACGTGACGCGCAATCGGATTCGTCGGACGCAAGTCAGGATCATGCCGAATAACATTTCTACCTCCGTTGCTCCTGGCTAACCTTTGATGCGAAAAAAAACATACCTCCTACTCACCCCAGAAGCACGATTTTTCTCCGATTCCCGCTCGCTTGTATATTCGAATGAATAGCCGGCTAATTAAGTATAAACCTGTTAGTAGCTAGTGACTCTCGTTTCTTTTCTCTCATATTGAATGCATTTGGTTTCGCTGTGTCACAGCAGAAAAGTCAAGTAACGTTTTCTACAGCCCGGGAAAAATGTTTAAATTATCTGTTCCATTAATTAATTATCGTTGGTACGTTTCAGTTGGGCCAATATCAATTTAAATTCAATTATATAATATTACAGCAAAATTTCATTCTGTAACAAGCCGAGTTCCAACTTCCATTCTTGTAAATTAATTAGATTCATTCTAAAAATGTTACTTCGTACGCTGGTAGCATATTTTTACATTATATGCTGCGAATATACGTTCAGGACATTCGTTTATCACTGCATTCTCGGATTTCAACTCATTGCTGAAGTAGTTATCGCTGAAAGATAGCTTGACTCTGGCGAAATTTCATTTCGTCCAGTGCCAAATCTTCCACAAATATCAATGTGGCTCGTAATTTTCCAGCTGAACATCAACAATATTACTAATCCATTAAGTGGCGAAAAAAAATTAAAACTATGTTTTCAACGATCTCGTTCGAAAATCAATTACCTAAATTACACTGCCCCAATGAAATTTGTAGAGGAACAAATCAATCAACAGTCCGACGTCTATCGCACACGTTCTCCAACACGCTGGGCATACGAATTAACTATCCTCCCCGCGACCTTTCCACTCACGACCTTTCGCCATTCCACAAGATGATTCGAGCCGTCGCGCAGTCATAACCACGACGACAATGGTAAGATGGCTGTGTTACATGAATTCCGAGGAAAGCTGGTGCCGCGGCGCCAAAGGGAGCACACGCGTTGCTCTGAAATGCGACGTAGCGGCTTGCGTCGGCCGCCGCTGACACGCATCAACAATCCCCGCGCACTTAAATCCCGTCACTGTGCGGTGCAGCGCGGACGCCCGCGCGGGGAAAAAAATGCTCCCCCGAGCCCCGCGCAAATTACAACCGGACGATTGCACTTTTTGGAATATGCATGCGCGGGGACGCCGAGCCGTAGTTCAGCGCTAGACGGCACAATCTAAATAAACTGCGCGTACACCTCGGCCGCGCGCCGACAAAGAGCTGGGTCGGGGGGTGGGGGACAGGAGATCCGGGGTGGGCATAATTTCCTGGTGACAGCTCGTGGCGCGCCAGGTTCTCAAGCCCCTTATAATATGCCCGGCGTTCTTCTTTTCCTCCGCCGGCTTGCCGAATACATTTCCATGAATTTCGCCCTCTTTCTGTTTACGTCTTTTCAGCCGCGCTCCCTCTTCCTCTCTCGTCCTCGTTTTTTTTCTTCCCTCCAACTGCTCCTGCTGCGCCGGGCGCGCGCACACACAACTTGCCGAGCAATTTTTCGACCCGAGCGAAGCGGGACTTTGTGGTCCCGACGTTCTTTGTTCCTCTGCTCGCCAGCTCGGTCTCATCTCGGTTGCGCAACATGCTTGCGCACACTCCTCGCTAATCCCACGCAGTTTACTCGCTTAATTTCGACTCTGTTATACATGTCTCCGCGCCGTTTCCGCCTGTACGTTGGCTCGCTCAATGGCGCGACGGCGGCTCGATGGATTATTAATCACTCCGCTATCGTACATCGTTCGTGAACTCTGACACACTTTCCACGCCTCGCGAAGGAAGCGAAAATAATCAATAGAACTCCCACTGCTGAGAGGCAGAGAGAGAAAGAATCGACTCGGTTCAGCACATGTAACGAGGTAGCTCCCTTGTGAGGGATTGAACGTTCGTAGTTCCCAAATTGCCGCACGCAAAGTTGTATTATCCTCCCTTGACAACTTGTCATCGTCATTGCGATGATCGTAGAGGAACCGATGGATTGTTTGATTCGCGGGGCCGTCGCGCGACTATATCAATAGTGCATATCGCACGAACGCGGCGCTTTGTCTTGGGCTCTCTCCGTCTCTAACAAGACTCGGTCTTCCGGAGAAGGCGCCGCTCTTTAACCCGTTGCGGGCTCGAGGAGCAGCTGAAACTAGTCTTATCTCGTGGATCTCTCGCGCCGTCGGTGCGGCGCTACATCTAGGCCGAAGTAGCAGAGGAGAAAGAGAGATAGAGCGAGAGAGGAAAAGAGGAGGGACCGGCGGGGGGGGCGAGCAGAGAGATGGTATCTGGCGAGCCTATATCTGGGCACGAGCATGTGCGGGCTCTGGTGAAAATCCATCGGCTGCGCGACGCCTCGGCGGCTCAGCCACGTACGTGTGCTCTCGCACGGCCGAAAGCCACGGAGATTTCTCACACCCACTTCGATTTTACTCGGCGCCGACAAAATAAATTGTATTCCGCCGCCCCGAGTCTTCACCTTCACCTACTTCCTATCTCACCCTCGATCTCTCTTTCTCTCGCGCTCACTTTGCACATGATTTCCCCCCGCCCCCCCCTCCTCGTACACATCTTTTTCTGCTATCGCGAGCCGATTCGAGTAACGATCGAGATTCGACGTCGGAGCACAAAGTGTTACGCCCCGTACGCGCGTGCACGTGTTACATTTTCAATTCTCGTTGACGTTGCAGCTGACACGTATTAGATATGCCCGTCGGAATCGTGAGCGCATCGGCCTCGTGGAATGTGTCGTTCGAGGTTAGATGCGTAATCCAATTTGAGAGCTGTCATTTTCGCGGGGGTACAACACGCTCGTTCCGCTTCCATCTTTTACAAGCTCGCCCTGCCTCAGCGTAAAGTCAGCTCAGCTTAGCACTTGATCGCTGCAGTGAATTTGCCTTTCACGCAGCCCCCCGCGCTCTATACCCGAATGAGCTACAACGCGAGAACAAAATTGCCGGGGGCCTGTAATAGCCGACTTCGAGCGGCATAAACAAACATCGGGCGCCACAAACCTAGCTTTAGCTGGCTCATCGCAACCATCGTTCTCTATGCTTGTCTGCAAAGTCGTTTGCCGGTGAGATGATCGCCGAATTTTTCGACTAATAATCGTTTACTTCACTGTGTGTTACGCCGTTTTATAATCGAATGATCAGCATAAGAAATTTGATCCAGGAAAACATTTGTTTTTTGTTAAGTAAAAGTATTGAAACTCACGGATCGATCTATCGAGTGAAGATAATCTCATGATGCACACCTAATATACCGAGATAATTTTTAGCTAATGATCAAGATGCATTTCTCCAATAATCAAGGTTTCTTTGGTAAACGTGTGCCCGAGAAATATAATCTCACTTTTGACTGTTCATTTCTGAAATTATAAGTGTAATGTACATCTATAAAATATCGTACTCTCTTTGTTATCTGTTTTTCCATTGTATTTAAATCGACGATAATGTGCTAAGACTGTATGCGATTAACATACAGAACCGCAGAAATTGATAAATTGCTGATAAATTTTAATCGCCACCCATAAAATGTCGAGTTAGCGTCACTGGGATACATGTTCACCGTTGAAAACTTTAATTGTTCAAGTGATGCACTTAAATTATAAACTTAAAGTTGTCTCGCTAGGAGACGTTGGCCTCTTCGGGTGATCAATCATGATTAAACTTTGCGACGTGCTTTTTGGGTACCTTAATAGGCCATACATATACAGTCTTTCAATCTAACGTTCTAATTTCTCGGAGATATTCGATAAATAATATCTGATTTCTTTCATGAAAGTATATTTATATGTGACTTCTTGTTTGTACCAAGATACTGTGAATAGCGTAGAATCGAAACTGATCGAAAAGTACTTTGACTAGGAGACATTATTACCCGAAGTTGACAATGTCTCCTGGTCAGTGCGAATTTGCGCCAACCAAACATTCATTAAAGAAGAGGGAACGAAGAATCGCGGCATAACTTTCTCTCGTCTCACTCAAGCTTGACTGTTTCTACTGGATCAACGGGTTATCAAGCGCTGGCAGACAAATCGAATAACACAGCACGAGAAACGCGTCGCGCTCGCAATCCAAATCTGCCTTCAGTTCACTGTTGCCCGGGAAAAATAAGCATCTGTCCAAACGCGACTTCCTCGCAAAACTCCGCAACAGCCCGTCACTCCGTTCGGAGAGTGCGAGTACGCCAAGCAGAAAATGTTTGGGGCGCAAGACGGGCGCGGCGGCGGCGGCGGCGGGAGGGGGCGGGAGGAACGGAGGGTTGGCGTGGCTCATCCCACATGCATACGCGCACGTACACTCGAGCGAGCGAGCCAACAACGAGCCGTGAATATTCCGGCGAACGCACTCGGAGGAATAGGTGCGCGCCCGGGCCGTGAAGGACGTCGGAACAGGTGCGAAATTGCGCTCCTCGCTCCCCCAGGTGCTGTTCGTCATGATAAAGCCCAGCCGGACCTCGAGGCCGGGGCCCTGTTTTTGCGGCCTCAGCGCCAGCCCCCCCGACGAGATCCTAATGCGTATTTACGGCAAAAACTTGGCCCGCTGTCCATCGGGTGCCATTGTCCGTGCACTCGCCCGTTTTAACGCGATTAGCCAAGCCGAGCCGCTACCGCACCTGCGGCTCCTGCATAATTATCGCTCGCGTAATACGCGCCGAATTATACGTGGCCTCTTTCTATCTCTCTCTCTCCCTCTCTCCCTCTCTTTCTCTCCGGTTCGGCGGATCTTTTGTTTCAGCCTATAATGTACGCTCGCTTTCTTTTTACTCGTTACCTTTCGAAATTCGCTCGGCATGATACGACCGAGCTCGCGGGACGTTGAAACACTCCTGGATGCACTCTCTTTGTGACTTTTAAATGTTCCATCGATCTCGCTATATGAATAGAACGCTGTATCTGTTATATAGTAGTATGAGACTCTGTAATGATCTCCAATATCGTAATTTCATCACCTCGGTGATGAATTGAAGATATTAATAGAAAACATACTAGCTGAATGAACAGAAATTTAATTATCGATAACTAAAGCTTCCTCTCTATTCTTGCGAGCGGCTAAGAAACAAAATCTTCTCTCAGATTGAAACTGCAGTGATGTATGTGTGTATGTGTGCGCGCACGAGCGCTCAGGTGTGTACAATGCAAACTATAGTATGCGGCGCAGCAGTGTTGCTTCTGTATGCGGAGAATATTTGATTTACGGCCGAAATACGAGAATGAAGCGCTCGGGAGCTGGTATAATTCCACGCTGACCTCTCAGAATTCATTAACGGCGACGCTCGACCGTTCCCTAACTAAATCAATGTATTTCAGATACGTTTCGCGTGCATTAATCAAGAAAGCACATCGAGTGCTAATTCAATCATTTGATTCTCCGGGGGCTGAATCGAATATCTTATTGATCAGTGCGCAAATTGATGGTCGTACATAGTTGAGGAGGTGTCTCAAGCAGCACTCTGAATGTCTGACGAGAATCGCCCTGAAAATACAATATAGGACGAATTATTAATTCGGAGAAACCCTTCGCGAGTGGGGGTATCTTTTTGCTTGTGTAATTCGGCAGCACAGGAGTTTGCGAGAACAGGAACGACAAAATCAGACACCAAACCGTGGCGAGTGTAAAATTTCGCAGCCAGATACGTAGACGGAGCACGAAAATAGAGTGGCACATTCAAATCACTCTCCGGCCAATAAGCCAGAGGGGAAGAATTACGGGCGGGGCCCTTGGGCGGCGGGGCGCACTCGGCCGAATCCGGTGCTCATAACCAAACGCGTTCGGAGCTCGCGAGTCCGGGCTGTGTTTTCAAGAGGCTCGCCCCGCAGCGGCTCGCGTGCGCCCATCGATCGGGGCGTTACGCGGCCGCTGCACGGCACGCACACGCCGGCTCGGGCTTTTCTGAAAAATGAAACTGCACGGTGCTGCCGCTGCTGCTGCTGCTGCCGCCGCCGTCGCTTTGGTAATGCCGTCACGAAACGCGCGCGCCCGTCGCGATTTCAAGATGCTTAATGGGCGAGTGACCTACGAGAGCCGCGCCGGCGTGACTGACCTTTTGCCGGCCCGCCCGCGGCCCCAACTCCGGGCTGCGCACTTTATTGGACGCTTTTCATATTTGCTACTCTGATATTTTACGGCTCGCCGAGTGTTTATCGGGCCGTGACCAGCCGAGTGGCCTGGTTAGCCTCGGCCAATTTGGCCCTCCTCTTTTTCGCACAGACCAGTAATTCACATTATAATTGGCCGGGTGGAACGAACGCGTAATTGAATCGACGATTGATGGCCGGCTATCGAGTCGCGTGACCGAATGACGCGGCCAGCGATCAGTTGGTAGAACCGTGTCTTGCTTCGATCCAGCTTTAGCCAGATTTTGATTTCGTCCGCTGAAAGGGAATACGCCGCTGGGCCTGTTTCGCGCGTGCTTTCGCCCATATACTTGGGCTAGCGCGCAACAAAGTAACGTCGCAAATACGGCCACGCTCGTTTACGCGTGGACCGCTCGACGAAGCGGTGGAGAGAGAGAGAGAGAGAGAGAGACGGAGAGGAGCAACGAGCTAACGGCATGAGAACAATCCACGCGGTAAAATTGCTCGGGGATTTGCCGCCATCCTGCCCCTCCACTCCCTCCCGGCGAAACATCCTCATTTCCCGGGGAAAACTCTCTCCCTCTCTGCCACCCTCTCTCCCTTATCCACGAAAATTTGCCCCTACCGGAAATGCTCATTTCCCGCTCCGGACATACGGCTGGAAAGAACCGGCGACGCGTCGCACTAGTTCCACTGTTTTATTTGGGGCGAGGGGGGTTAGTTTCGAGCCGCGAGACCAGCTAATCCCGTCAGGCTTGTCAGTCGTGGCCCGCTAATCTCCCACGGCTGTTTGCCGCGAACAAACGATCCGGGCCGAATGAGGAACGTACGCCCGGCTGGCCCGCGCACAGGCCCCGCGCGAGCTCACGTGGATTAAAGCCGAATGCTCGAGCTTTTTTAATTTCTCGCTTGGGACGGATGACTCGGCAGGAATCACGTCGGAAGAAATTGAAAATGCTCGCAGGCTTTCCGCCACTTGCACCCGCTCGACGTGTTGAAATGCTCGCGAACTCTTGTCTTCGCCATTGATCCGAGACCCCGTTCCACAATTCGCTATCGAGTACAGGGTATACAGATGTCTACTGGATACCTAAACTACTGGATAATCAGGAAATCCAAAGCTCGCAGCGAGAGCCCGGCACAGGATAAATAACGAAAGTTTGAAGGAGGATACATTGACGATTCGCCGTGGCGCGCGAGCGCGCACCACATAATACACGCTCGAAGCAGTATGGAGCTAAGGGTTAACGAGACTCGGCGCTGAAGATAGCCGAACACCCCGCAATTTTGATGGCACACGAACGGCAAGCCCGCAGCGTTGATTACTGGCGGCAAAACAGCCAGAGCAGGTGTGACATCGCGAGCTAATAATTCCCGCGGCTCAAGGAATTACATTAACGATCCGTTTCGCCGGGGCCCGAGCCTTGCGGGCAGGAAATTACGACGCGGCGCTGTTTGTACAGTGGGATGGGGAGGGGGGGGGGTAGGGGTGGGGGGCAGGAGCGACAGTGAGGGAAGCTTATCTCCTCGAGCGTTGCTTTTGAATAAAGCACAATCAAGTACAGGCTTGGCGGGGAATCGCTCGTCTTTCCTCAGCCCCGCAAGATTTCTCGCGATTCTGTCTGTGCGGCCCGTAAACTGAGATTACGAGGAGAGCCCTCCAGAACGTTATTGCCGCCGCCGCCGCAGCAGCCACCCTGTAGCGTTACGCGAGCCCGTATACGCGGCAGCCCCATAAATTAGCGGCCGCGCGCGACCAGGTTAAAATGCGATATTGCCTTTCCTCTCGGCTCGCGAATAAGGCGCGCAGCGTTGCGGCGCCCGCCACCCGCAACCCACCCCCCGCCCCTCCTTCACCCCCTTTATAGCGGCGAATCAATATGTATGCAAGAGCTGCGCGCTTCTTTCCCTGCCCGAGCCCCCCGCGCCCGCGCCATCGCCGATCTTTATTTATCTCCTCGCAATCGCAATTATCGGCTCGTTACCCATTCGCCAGAGCTGAGTGCCGGTCTTATGCATCGCGCGGCACGACATCCTCGCATCTCGTCACCTGATGGAAAAAAAATAGATGAAACGTATAAAAACGCGTCCTACCCACCTTTTTCCGTGTATCGATTGTCCACGAGATTAGCTGTACCGCCTCCCAGCTGTTAACGCGCCCCAGGCCAATCCTCCGCGATCAAGTTAAACAAATTCCATCACTTTTGCCTAAGAATTATCTTCGCAACTCCGACTCGCTAATCTCGCGAGATGATCCCCCTCAACTCGAGATTCCAATTATAATACATGATTCAGCATATTCAACCTCTAGAAGGAGACAAATTTTAATCCACTTATTATCAATATTAAAATCAGATCAATCCTCCAGTCGCGTGACTATTTATCTACCTTAACTAAAATCCATTGGCATTTTGGCCAACGTCTGTGTTTCAACTAAAAGTTCATTGTGAATTTGAATGATACTAATTTTTCGTCAATGATGCCGGATTGTTCCTCGTGCAAAGAAATTCATTCTGTCTCGCATCTTTCCCGGGGTGTGATTTATCGTATCTCAACACCTGTTACGAAGAACATCGAGCGAGTTTCCTCGATTCGCATTTCAAAGCCAGTCGCGCGAAGTTAAACTCGTGTATTACAGATTGTATAAAGAGTTTCTCAACAAAGCGAGTCGGAAGAAATGCAGCGCAGAGCTCACAGGTGAGTGACGCGCGCGAGCACACTGTAAAAATAGGCTATAAAATCAGCTGCTGACTCGCAATTGCTCGCTGCAATCGAGTGAAGGCAAGAGGGGTTGGGAGGGCGAGATAGAATATGCGGAATGTGCGATTTGAATCATAAAAGTCGAATAAAAATCGGGTGGTGCGCAGGAGGTCTCGCGCCATCGTTTCCATTACCTCAGGCCTCTCCGATTTTGTTTCTCTTCCGATACTTTCTCGCTTTCTTCTTTCTTTTCTTTCTATCTCTTTTTCCTCCCCAACCTCTCTCTCTCTCACTCGCTCCCCCAAGACACCACGATCGCGTGCTTTTCTCTACCTCTGTCTCATTCCAGTTTGTTGCGCGGATGGAACTCGCAGATAGCTCTTTTAAGGGGCTCGGCTGGATTCATTTTATCTGCTCTAAATCTTTATTCGAAATTATTTAATTCTCAAATACGATAGAGGGGTGAGAAGAGAATATTAACTTTCTTCATCGTACTCTCACATTATACACATTTGCATCGTTTCCTCAATTAGAATATTTCAATATCTTCTCTTGAACCTACTGTCACCCATCGATTCTAATCAAATTAGTCGGGAATGATGAATCTACGGTAGCCCTGTTTGTACGGCCGCTATAAATATCGAGATTCATTTAGCAATATCGGCAGGTATCAAAAACAAAACGACCGACCTGTGCATATTGGAAAATCGAACAATTATAACACGATCAAAGCTATACGGTATGCCATCGGCGTCGGTTTATCGATAATTCGATGATTCGTAATCCGCAGTGTCTCGAGTCGAGAGCAATCAGAGAGATTACCCGGGGATCGATCATTCAATGTGAATGATAATGAACGCGAGGGGAAAAGTGGGTCCGAGTGAGCGAGAGGATAGAAGAAAAGGAGTGGTTGGCGTTGGGGAATGTGAGCGATGCCAACGATGGAGAGAGCGAGCTCAGGAACACCGCGTGATAATATTTCATTTGCACCGACGGCACCATCATTTTTCAATGGTTCAGCTTTTGCGCTCGGGATCTCGCTTTTCAGCTGCTCTCGGCTCGTTTGGACGAGCCAAGCTTTGGCCTCTTTGGTTTTCTCCTTTTTCCCCACCCGGCCGCGAGCGGCTTCATCCGATGGTGCGGGCGCGCGCGCGCGAGCGCTAAATTCTCCATGCAAATGAGATCGCTGATATCCGCCCGCCGACCTCGACTGGACGGGGCGAAATATAAATCCACAAATCCCCGCCGCGATATTTATGCCCATTATCTACGTGAGCTCGGAGCCGCTCTCAAACGCATTTATCCCCTGGCGGATTTTTTTTTTTGGCCCCTTTACCCCGACCCACCCCTCCCGCCCTCCCTGTTACCATGGATTTTTCAGCGATCAGCTAAGCTCACTTATCACGACGGTTCCCCGGATAACTTTTCATTTGTAATTATTACTAGAATAGAAGGGGCCAAATATACGCTGTTCGGTAACTATACTGTACGGTACTTTTAAAACTCTGAAATTCTATATTATCGTGATAAATTTTAATTGAAAGAATTCCGTTACGATCATGCCGGGCTGATCAAACGTCTGGATTTTCACTCGTGAACGAGTTTCATCCAGGTCACGGATTTTCACAGCAGTGTGAAAAAGTCCTTCAATTTCTGTAATTCGTTAAATATACATAACGAATACATTACTGAAGTATATATTCTGAGAGGACCACTAAAAATTAATATTATACTTTTTTTTTATCAAAATCACTCTATATAGTAGACTATTCGAAAGTAGTCTCACGAATTTTTTTTCATATGGCTGTAAAAACATTGTTACATGCTTGTATCATACACGAAAATAACTAAGTCAAACACTTTACTTTTTGAAAATTTAGTTGGAAATTTCTTGACCTCGTCCTATAGGAGATTTTTACCGATAATTACTGATTTTCTGCACGAACTGTATTTATGTGAAATGACATACGTATAAAAAGATGGCATGAGAATATCTTTTGAGAATACAGCATAAAAATATGATAATACCTAGTAACCATAGGCCACCTCCGAGAGTTTCAGCAAAATCCGAGACCCAATTGCCAAGTAGTTTCCCGATAAATCAATCAATCAATCAAAATGATTCTTTATTCATGATCGATACGATATAAATATCTTTCTACGAGCCAAAAAAATACTGTAAGTATTGTAAAAATACGTGTAACGACAATCGACTTGATACGTACGATAATTAACAATTCAGTGCGGGTGAACATTCTATTGCTCACGAAGCAAAGATGGTCAAACAAAAAAGCCCATTTGGAAAACCAATTAGACGGTGAGAATTGTTCTGAATAACGCCCGAGTCTGGCCGTCATCGCCTGTCAATATCCATCAGAGCGAGAACCGAGCGAACTTATGAGAAAAAAAGTCTGACGCGCGTGGCTGAGGGTATAAAAGCGGGTCAGCAGCGCGCGGGCGGCCGGCGATCGTACGGCCGTTAGCCTGATATTCAATAAATGCCGCGGGCCGACTGAAGAAAGTCTCATTACGTAAGGGGCGAGCGTGCAGCCGGCCTCGGCGTATACGTGTGTACGTGTTGCTCGGGGGGGTACGGAGGCGATAGGCAAACGGGCGCGGGATTGCACGTCAGGAGAGCAAAGTCTAATTAGTATGCTCGCGATCGTTGTGTGATCGCATGCCTATTATCATGTGTAACGAGTTCATGGGAGAGGGATGTATCACGCGAGCCGCGCGCGGCCGCACAAGCCGCTGAAAACATCCGAGTGTGCAGGCTTCGCGTCGCTGTCACGCGCGCCTCAAAATTTGGCGAAACTCATCACTCGAGCGGCTCGACGATGCATCGGCCGTGTCGAGAGTCAGTTGGTGGCTACCGCGACGACGAGTAGGTCGGTTCTATACGCGGAAGATGCCAGTAGGCGAAAAAGCCATGCATATGCAATGTGAGTTGGGCTGGTCGGACCCTTGCCCAATCAGAGAGCCATTATTAAGCGGTGCGCTGTGGCCGGCCACAGAGAGCGGCAGAGAGAGAGAGAGCGCCAAGTCAACCGTGGGACGGCCGGAAGAGACGATGGATTTGGCCCGCGGCCAGAGCCGTATTCATTCTCGCTGGAACTAGCGGCCAATCTAAAGGGCCAATTATTTAATCAATTCCAGCCGAAGCCGGGGCGCAAATCCAAAGTCCCGCAGCCGCGACAATTGAAATCTCTCCCCCCGGCCCTCCTCGCCGCGCCTCTCCACGGAATTGCTCCGACTCGTGCGCGCGCGCGCGACTTGCTTGCTGGCGCAGCTCGGGAGTCGCGCGCTCGCGTGTAACTTCCTTATATATGGGCATTCTCCGAGCGAGTATGGCAACCATGTCAGCGACTAGTGCCGAGCCCGGACGCGCCAACGCGCCCCTTTCACCATCTCCTTCCAACCCTGCGTTTACGCGCCGGCAAATGGCTCGAGCTCCGATTCCCCGCGAGCTCCCGCTGCGGATACACATATTCCGCGCGATACTGTGACGCGCCACGGTATTTTTCGATACCCCGGCGAAGCAGGTGATTTTGCGAGATTCGCGTCCTGTGTCGAGAGATATTTTGCGTCGCGAGTACTCGAGATGGAGGTTCGATCACCAACAACGCGTCAATTTTTCGAGTGACGAAAGATAATAATGATACGCTATAATTTATTGCACTTGTCACTCGCTCGTTGAGCATTTATAGGCAACTACTCATTTCGATACATCAAATCTCGGTAAAATACCGCGTGCGGCCGTCTGCCGACGGGAGTATTGTACAATATTGCCCTTTGGTAACAATGGGGAATCGAACCTCCCCATACAGCAAGTCGAATGAATATCTAAACGGCGTAAAGCATCAAATGTACATTTCCTCTATTGAAACTTCCTAATAGGATTCAATAATGCATCGATATTCAACTCGCAAACTTGCATGCCACGAATTCAATCACGTGATTTCGATAGAACCGTACAAACTTATTTATTTATCCTATACAGTATGAGTAATTTGATTAATGTTGGAATTTCAAACGTTGGACACGGTAAATTACGCCCTCCACGTCCTCCAATGTTTGAGCTAACATCGCCACTCGTTCTCGCATCGACTATTTCTTGTTCGCGCGCTAATAAGCCCACGTGCGTAAAGTAACCCGAAGTGTGGAGGTACCGGAAAAAAGAAAAATCCAAAGTATGTTTGCTTTATTGCGCGAGAGAATATGCTGCCGAGCTTTCTTGGTGTGCGGGGGGAAAGACGCGCACCGGGCGAGAAAAAACAGCGAGGCAAACAAAATAAAAGGGAAAAGGCAGTGGCGGTTGCCAAGCTGAACGCGCAATAAATCACGAAGCCTCGCGCTCGGGCACGCATTAATGCGGTGCAATATGCTTGCTACGTACATTTTTTACGGCCCCGTGTAATCGCGCGCGCGCGCATACCATGCCCGGCGAGCGCCTCACAAGTCTCGCATGCATTTCGCATCCGTGTCCATTAACCCGAACCTGACCAGCCGTTTCCCTCGGACACCGTCTCGTCCGGATTATTCTCGGAATTTTAAACGCCATTTAAACGCTAGGATTTGCGGATTATGAGAATCCTGCTCGAGCTTAATCCAAGTTGGCCGCCGGCTATATCGGTCTGTTCGCTTGTATTATTCGCCAAGAGGGCGGCTGGCGGATTTATTGCGTTGCTCGGACACGCAATCCAAAACCCAGCCTCGGAAAACAATTCGCGAGGCGCCCGGTCGGATCGGGGTAGACGAGGTAGAAGAGAACCGAACGGAAAGTAGGTGGGAGGAGGTTCGAACGCTCGGGAGGAGATTGCCTGTCCCGCGGAAGGAGAGGAAGATTGGGTCGATCTGCGACGTGGGACACGCCACGCCACGAAGACCAACCGCACGACCGTAAAGCCCCCTAACAATTAGATATAAAATCGAGGCTGGCCCTCAGCCGTTTCAAGGAGCTGCCGGGGGGCGCGACCCGCCGCGACCAATCCCTCGGACGGAACGGCCCGATTGTCTGCCGCCCCACACAGCCACGTAATTCTGCTCTTTCCTCGAACGTTAATTGCGTGTTTGGCGAGAACGATCATCTCCCGGTGTGAGAGCCCATCATTCATTATACGCATTAGATTTTAAACGCTACTATGGCTATTTATTTAGGCGCGTCTCATTTTTACCTCATTCAAGCTGTGCTTTGATAAATTGTACGAATCACTGAGAAGTCTACATGTGATATTAAAGGAACATATGAAGATTTGATGAATCATTTGACCAAATACAGTATTCGGTCACCAGATCGATTCACTGAAGAGCTTTTTCCGATTCCTGAATTGTCCTCCTATCAAAAGCGATGAGCTGTAAAGTAATGCAAGTTAACAGATGATTCAATTGATTGATTCCCAATCGTGACATAAGTTATGAAGCTGGGGATAATGAGTTTTGAATTTCTGATCTGAATGATCAAATATGATTTTCTGAAGCTGAGTAAAATATAAATGCAGATTTTTAAAATGAACATGTTAAAATGAATTAATAAATAAGTGAGAAATATTGAAATAGGGATTTGATTGCTTGCTGGTATATTTAACCGTAATATCGGAATGAATTTAGGTCTAATAAAAAATTTAGTATAAAGTGACAGACGGTATATAATTCTCTTGGAATTATACAATAATCATTATTTGACTTTTATCGATACTTTAAAAAGGTATTTGGGAATGAAATGTGAAAATATAAGATACAAAATTGATTATTAAAATATTTCCCATTTAAGTCGCGCACAGTGTGCATAAATGTAGCTAGTACTGATGAGATTCAATGATCAGAGCATCACACGACTTTGAGCAATATACTTGGGCTCAAATGACTCTCGATATGAAAGCCCTTGATAATGGATGTATATCGCACTTGATAATCAAAAACTAATATGCTCGACAGATTCAAGGAAAAATTTCGAACAAATCATTATTATGAGTTTGGAGTGACATGTTATAAGTTATCCACTATGAGTTTTTATCAACTTGGTGTGCGGTGAACTGATGGCAATGAGAGAAAACTGAACCATTACATATTAGCACCATTATTTCGTGAGGCAATCATTATTATAATGATATTTTTGATGAAAAAACCAAAAATAATCACTTCTATCCAAGTTTCAATATTTGTTAATTTTGATCGAATTTAATTTTTCAAATAAATTCAATTTGAATAATCATTAACTTATGAACATTAAAATTTCGTGGATAAATCCATCAGCAGCTAATCAAATCACGTTCATTTTCGCTTCGCGACACATCATTTTTCCAAGAGAGATAGTGAAAATTTGATTCGCTCCAATTATAACACTACTGAAAGTTAAATATACAGTAGCTTATCAGGTGCTGCGCGAGCGATGGTGACAAACATGCGAGTGTAGAATCACCTTATACAAACCAGTTGTTAATACTATACTTTTTAAACTAACAAGGCTTGTATCACACGTTTGGGCCACCAATCATGACAAAGCTTTCTGAGATGGTTTTTGGTCATGAAAACTATTAAATATCAAATTTGAGATATCCGTCGATTTCTGCTAGAGGACACCAATAACTATAGAATTTCGAGAGGATGAAATATAGAGTGAACAAAACAAAGGGTATAAAATGAAAAAAAGAACTGTCACCGTCGATGAAGGAAAGAATATCGGCGCGCAGCGGGGTATATGTTGCTTCATCCCATTCGATTTATTGCCGGGAAAAATAAGGAGTGAAGAGAATAGAGGTGCACGCGAAGGAAATCCAGACTAGACGCTTTCTATGATTCTCTCCGAGGTGGGTATAAAAAATTTTCTCACTGAAAAAGAGCCGCCCTCAACTTGGACGTTGGACGTTGGACATTGCACGTTGGACGTTAGAGAAAAGAAAAAGAATAGTCGGAGTCGGTCGATAAGTTCCTTAGTGAGTGCGCTCGGGCCGACTCGAGAGGGAAGCAGGGCGCGAGCGATCACAATCGGAGGCCGGTTTTTATGAGGCAATCACTGCAGCTTTGAGCTGACTTCTCTCTCCCCCCCCTCTCTCTCTCTCTCTCTCACTCTCTTACACACACACACACTCGCTATCTCTCTCTTTGGCCCTATCAACGATGAACGCGATGTACGCGATGTACGTGATGTATGCAATATAGACGAGTCTATTTTTATGACTCTTTGAAGCGAAGCTGCCGCCCACCAAGTTGAAAACACGCGTATTCCTCTCCACGAGTCCCCATAAAATTTGATCATCGAAACTACTTCTGCAGTAGGACAGAATTAAACAACTTTCAACCACTACAGTATAACATTTTTGCGAATAAAACGTCTCTTACTTACGTCAATTTTCTGATGAACTTCGTTTAGAAAAAAAAATGTTAAATTCTATCTGTATGTGAAGAGTGCGCATAAATTTTGGTTGACTAGTCATAGTGAAACTTCCTGAGGTAGGTTTTGGCTACTCAAATAACTGATAACATCTAGAGCCAATCCGATTAAACATTTCGAGTTCTCAAGTATTTGCTAGTCAGTATTGGTTTGATACTTGTCCAACTGTGGAGTATGTGTATAGGTTATGACTTATTACAATAGTTATCAATATATTAATTAATAACTCCGCATGAAAACGGGAACTAAAATGGGTTTGGGTAGCAAAGAGCCATCTCTAAATAATCATCTGTATTACTAGTGTAACCCAAAGTTGCGCGTACAGTGCTCCTCTCTGCTCCTTAATATTAACATACTTTGACCAGGGGATAAAAACAAGGATGGCTCACGACTATCTTCGGGAAACTATAATGTTAGGATGTACGGCTGTAGACACGACCTACTTGGGTACACCCAAAAACCATCTCGCAAAATTTGATCGTGAATAGTGACCCAAAGTTCAGACCCTCTCCCAGTAAGTTATGTTTTGTCATTAATTCCCAAACTAATCGGCTGGTGAATCTCGTGGGCCTCCCTTGGTTGGTTTCCCAGTAGGATTTTGTGAAAACTTCAAAAGTGGATATCGATTCGGGCGGTCCACTCCGCAAATTCGTTATGCAAGCTGAAACAAGGCAGTTAAAGTTCTCGGCTCGGACGAATGAGACTCGGCAACATGGATTCGGCAATTTTGTCTGTGCTCTACTTCTACACTGTAACGATGAATAAGCAGTACGCCATTTGGGCAAACTGAGTAGGCTGAGGGTGCGAATCAACTGACACTCATCAGCCCCTCGATTCAACGCACGCCACGTACGGCCACGGAGCTGCATATATATTTAGACGAGGGCGGGTGGGCGAGCGAGCCAGCCCGAGCTTGCTCGTGGCCCTTGGGCTGTCGAGTAAGTACGAAACTGGCGAGTGCACTTCAGCTAGTGCGTGGCCCGAGCGAGTAGCTTCTTGTTGCCTAGCCTAATAGTCTTAGCCTGAGATGCGGCTCGTTGAACTTTGGGCAAGAAGCCTCGTCCCTTGACACATTCATCTTCCTCCCGCCTCCCAACCCATCGCCCATATCCTGAGTTCTTCCTTCCACGAGTGATTGGATTGATTCTTTTTTATTTTTCGCTTCGCCCGTAACATGAGTACCGATAACAGAGATTCGATTTTTTTCACTATTTTTAATGTCTTTGATTCCTTTCACCCATCCAGTTTGTGACAATTCTATTCTCTCTGCAGTAACGGGATATACTCGGAATACAGTTATTTTTAACATTCACGCTGAATATTACAGTCCGGAATATACAAACTGGCAGGTATTCATTTTCCACGAAATGTGTGGGTATAGCGTATTTTAGTTAAAGCTTGCTACTTACCGAGCAGAGGATTACGGTATGATGAACTTGTATTGTTTAATCGTATTAAGTAGGTTTAAGCTAGCTTTTGGTGGAATATGTTCAATTGAGTTATTTTAAAAATACATACGAACGTAAGATCCAGCCATATGCATTTGGTTCAAGGGAAAAATCACTTTTTTTTCGACGCATCCTTCAATAATCTATCGAACAGTCAACAGGACGTGTGCAATTTGAACTGTACAACATATCAATGGACCCCGATCAATTTACAATAGCTCGCGCGACGGGAAATCCTGTCAAAATAAGCTGTAACGTCGAAGAGTGCGTACTCATTAAATGCAGTTGCGAAGCGCGGGGGGCAGCCAGCGCAAAGCTCGACGCGTGTGCCACTCGCATAATGTAACGTGTGATGAACGTACGGTTCATCAGAGCTCGCTCGCAGTAAATCTGGCGCTCGGAGGAAAAGCCGGGAGCCTGGACTCTGCTCTGCCCGGCTCGTCGCTCGTCGCTCGTGTCGGCGGCCAATGAAAATAGCCGACCGGGCTCGAGTTAATTGTAATGGACATGGACGCGCGCGCGCGATACAGGGGCTCGCCCGGCTCGGCCAAGATGTGCAAGACGGCAGGCAGCCCCGCCGCGCCACTGCCCTCGGAGTAATAGATTCGCATTATGCCACGTCGGGGCTTAGCCACCGCTGACGCATTACACTTGGCCCGGCCACCAGTCGCTCGTTCGTTCATTCGCCGGCTCGCGGATTAATTTGACGGGAAGGAGCCTGCGGGATAACCGACAGGATACCCTTGCCCCCTCCCCCCCCACTCCCCCCGTTCCCTCGACTCGCTCAATTTATCGCTGTTTTTCCGTTGACCAAGCTGCTCGGGAGTAATTGACCTTTTCGCACTGATGGCCACGGACTCGTTGGCTCTGCCAATCAAACGACAATTGGCCACTTTCAAAAATCAAATGTCAGCTGCTGATGAGCAGTCAAAATATGTATCCGACCATCTTCGATCCATACTGTCCGTCTGTAAAGATCCTATCATGGCGTACGCTACTGTTATGAGCTTGAATGTTTCCGTGTTAATACTCACAAGTTGTGAAGCGAATTATAACATATGCCATTAGCAACGCAATGCTAGATGGTGAACGTTTCTATGATGAAAAATAGAAAGGGAATGTCGCAGAATAAAATCGATATTTAGTGTACGGTAGTGTATACATACGAGCCAAGTCCATGTGCGAGTTTGTTGTCCATAAACACTCATCGATACATTCGCGAAGCTTCAGCCCCTGCGAGAAGTAAAATCTTGCAGACGCACATTTGCGAGGGGATTTCCGGGAGAGACGCGGGAAGGCCGTTAGCGGTGGTCGGAGTACGCCTGACTATAATAGCGTTACAGCGTGAACAGAGCGCGTTGTCGTCTGCACGCCTCCATCGTCGCTTCCTTCGACCCCGCCAGGCTTTTTACATTATGCACCATGGAGGATTTTGTAAACAAGATTCTCTTTTAGCCCCCTGCTAAAATGGATTTCTCTCAATGCCGAATTTCCCCCGAGCTTGTCAGCGCAGAAACCCAAGAGAGTCGCATTTGGCACGTCTTGGAGTATTTACCGACGAAGTTTCTCAGCTCAATATTTCTTAAATTAAACATAGTACACACCAATAATCGAAGGGCTTCTCACTCCAGTACTCCTGAAGGGAGTACCACAGGGTTTTGTGACGTACTCGGTTTATGAATGGATAGCACTCTTTATCCTTGCCAATGTTAACCAAGAACTATTTCTCAGATGAGGACAATCTGGATCAAAATACAATAAGTTTATACGCACAAGATAAAAACTTGAATTCTATCAAATTTAGTGTCATGAAGTACTCAAAAACGATGGGAGCAACGTCGAAATGTGTAAAGAGTGAGACGCCCCTCGCCAATTATAATTGTGTATGTGTGTGCGCGCACGCATACGTAGGAATATACATTTTTAGAGACTTGGAAATTTTATTGCAAAGGAAAATAACGGATCTCTAATGAAATAGTATATTATGCAACTAGTGCGTGAAATTTTGAAGACGTGTGTGGACGGATCCATAAGTGGCCGGCGAAGCCGGCGACGAGTGTTACACGTTCACACAAGTGATTGGAAATGAACGCTCCAGTTGTATGCGATATTTTATGTTACGAGTGCTCGTGGAAAGAGCATTTGAAAAAAGCACTAGTGCGTGAAATGCGATTTCACGCTCTTGTAAAATAAAATATATTTAACTAAAAATGAACTTCGAGTTTATACGATTCATTTTTTGATTCGTTGTTGGCGCGTTCAAATACTTCTTGTTCAATTAGGTATGATCATTAGAAATCTTGCGTACTATATTTAAGGACAGTAACTAGCTGTGATACATTTAGACTTTTGGCATAGGAATATATTCAGTTTGAAAAGTTTTTTTTCAACAAATTTTAATCGTAACGGAACCACCTTACTCTTTATTCTTTCAATGAACCGATCCTATTCTCCCTTTCGCTGCTCCCGTCAGCTCTCTGTTTCTCGTTTTTCCACCCGCGCTCCACTCCCTTTCGTATTCAGCTGGGTGGAAAAAAATGAACGCTAAGTAAAAGGAAAAGAGAAACGGGAAATGTGCGTAAATCTCGTTACGAGAATGAAAAATGAAATCGCTCGGACGGAAAATCGCGGTGAAAAAGGCAGACGTCGCGTGACTGGGACTCTCACAGTGTGATTTTCTACGAACAATTTGACTCAACGTCACTCTTTGCAGAGAACAACAGCAACGCTGGATTCATCACGTACCTGTCAAGTAAGTGCTCATCCAACACGCTCATACTAATTGAACGTGTTTCGTCGGATGTACAATATTTATGCTACATACTTATTTCCTCATTGTAAATGTAAGATATCCCACAATTTATGGTTCCAAGTGAAAATTGTCAAGTAATAACTTGAGTTATTATGTCCAATATTATCTACACCTCCACAATACTTTTACTCCATGTGAATTGATTTGTTGCATACAAAAATTGAGATTTCGATTTTATGTATGTGAAATATTATTGTATCACAAGTAGCAATTCGTCATATAAACAGCGTTACATGATGGAACGACAACACTGGAAACTAAAATGAGAGATGCTCAAAGCTCAACGGGATTCGAGTGGAAAGTGCGTCAATTTGAAAACTGCAAAGTTTTCATGCGTGTACTTTTGTTTCCGAGTAATTTTTTCCACTCGTTTTTTTTGCAAAATCGATAATCATGATAATTCCAGCTGGAAAATGATTCCAGACGAATACTGCTCGACATTTATTCTTGATAATATTGAAATGGGAAATAAATAAAGTTGAAAACAAATTTTCATGTGGAGAATAGCTCTACTCAGTAGATACGCTCGTGCTCATCTATATTTCAATTGGAATCAGTGAATTTATTGTACGACGGAATCAAAGAGAAGTACAGGTCATTCTGGCGTAGTAGGCACCATACTCAGAGCAGTGCTCAATTCCAGGATGGGTGTAACGCGTGGCCAGCACGAGAGGCGAATCTAAATTTTAAATTCAGCTAATGTGTATTTTTGCTGTCCCTTATCGTTGGCTAGCGCCGGCGCCGCGTGCCACAATGCATTGAATTTCAAATTTTTGTGCCTGTGGTCCGAGAGCCTAAACTTCCGAATGTTTTGCCGCGCGAGTCGTGTTGAACGAAAGAGAGAGAGAGAGAGAGAAAGACTCATCGTAGCTGCAATGCCACCCCTGCACCTCGTACCGGTTCGCCTATTCTATTTATAGCTCGTGGAGCTCCAGCGAAACTCTTGAATTGATCGGGCTATCCGTTCTCTGGAGCTACTGCAATTTGTGATTTTTCATCGACTTTGACGGGTCATATTTGTTTATGATGCTCGTTGCAATTGGATCATAATTTGAAATCATATCTGACTGAAAGTTTTGACAGCTTACAGTCAACTAGCAAGAGTTTAATTTACTAAATCGATTTGCTTATTTTTTTTTTGTCAAATCGCTTCGAATTTCGGATTTGGTAAAATCATCTAGACCATTTCTAGCAGCAGGATTATCATGTAGTCTGTGGTAAACATTTGGACTCTCAAAAATAACGGCTCGTATTACGACTCGTCACGAATCAATTTATAATAGCTTCAATCACATCAGCTAGTCGAGTCAGGTCTCGGGAATAGTTCGTCGTTAAATTTTATTGGTCATGGAGCACCAGATTCAGATTGCACTCCAAACGATTTATCCTCTTTTTTCTCCACCCGAGCCTCACAAAAGCATCCAATACGTTCAATTCAGCGGCAAATACGAAGTGAACAATAACGCTCGGATTCACCTTTTCATTTGCGCATGGGGCGGAGAGGATTCAATGGCGAGAAATGGAATTAATATGCATATATTCAATTTGTCGTCTGCGAACCTGAGCGAAGAATCAAACCGACGCTCGGCTCGCTTCGTTCGCACAACGTCGGTCCGTCGTACGTGTCTTCCATTATGCGGACTTGTTCGGAGCGCGTGCGTCGCTCATTACGAGCGTAGCAGGCGCCGAACCGGGCTTTTTCACCCTCATTTACAAATGAAAATGTATGTGCGTCCTCGTGCGTTGCTTTTTACGCTCCCCTTGCTCCTGCTCTTTTCTTGCCCTCCTAAAAGCTTTTCGTTGTGGACGCGAAAACACCCGAGTGAGGTATGACTTGCATATATAGTTGTGGCAAGCCAAGCCGCTCCGCGAATAAGAAACAGATGTCTAAATGTTCTACCATCCCTGTCAATCGGGGTGTCGTGTATGATTATATTTTACTCAACGATCAGGTTTGGCGTTTGGAATGTTTGGGTGAGAGGATTGATTGAGTCGCTGCGCGCAAGCCAAGTTCAAAGTATTTCCGTAAGAAAACACGTGCCTTCACTGATGAAAGAGGATGGAGTACCGCGTAATGGGAATGAATGCTTCGTAATTAGCCGCTTTGAAACATCAAGTGCCACGTCTAAAATATAACCCCGAACTAGCTGTTTCGATGCTTTCTGTTCCCTTTCAATTGTCTCTATTCAATGCTACATAATTCACAGTCTGACCCGTGACCTGAATTCCAAGTTGATGTTCGCAATTTATGCGAGAACTAGAAAAATACCATTGAGAAGTAGTATTATCGGGTTATATCGTTCGGGCAATCGAAAAAAGCCATGGGCTGTTTATTTGAATTAACAAATTTCAAGCACGAATAGTCACGAACGAAATCGAAGCTTTGCGGTAGGTCCGTTGTAAAATCGCGTAAGGATTCACTAATCCAATGGTCGTGGCGGACCGCAGCGTCGGTGCAGCTGCAAGCTCGTGCTTTGCCTCTGCTTGTGCTTGAGCCTCGGCTCATCCGTTCATACTTGGGGTTAAAACTTTTTGCTCCAGCCTCCACCCCTTCCAGTCTCATAATGAGTCTTGTCGCCGTCGTCGTCGTCGTCGTCGTAGCGGGCTGACTGGCTGGAAGAGGGGGGGAGTCGAATTCGTCGTCGAGCTCGACAACAGCGGGCGAGTGGAGGCGCGGCTGAACCTACTTATTTAGAATATCGGTGGCATAAATCTGCATAAATTTGGCGCAGGCTCGGGATTCCGGCTACAGGGAGCTGCTGTACCTCTACTGCTCAGCATTATACAGAGCGTCTCTCTCTCCCTCCCCCCCCCCTCTCTCTCTCTTTCTCTATCGCTCTCGCTCTCGCTCCCCGGCTAGTACAACTTGCGCGCAGTTTCATTCACTGTCACAATTACTGTCGTCGTAGAGCGCACCATCCATTTGCAGCGTCTGCAGCTCGGCGCGCTGCAAATCTAATGGTATGATTAACTCGCGAGCGGCAGCGGCAAACTTTTGTTATCTCGATCCGGCCGCTGCTCTCTATGGCGCCCGGCCAAAACAATCTTTTGCTCGTCTATCTGGCTATTTTTTGCCTCGCGCCCAGAGTCCATGTTTTTTCTTCTTTACCCACGCTCGATGGTACTCTCCGATCCTCTCTCTCTCTCTCCCTCTCTCTTCCGGTTTATATAGATGTATTGGGTCGCGAGGTATATTTTATGAAAATTGCTCCAGTGCGAGTTCTTCTTCCTCTCGCCATGCCCGGTGAGAATTCCAATCTGCTGGCCGGCGGTGGCAAAGAATTCTCATTACGTGCAAGTTCCAGCTGTGGCAGCCTCTTTGTTTCTCATCGCCCTGTTGATGTAAATGTTAATGTAATTATCAAGCTATCATTTTTAATTAGAATTTCAGTACTGCTATCCGGACAGAAGCTTATATTTCGTTTTTTCGGAACAAAGCACAAAAGTACAGTCTTGGCTTGATTATTTCAAATGAATAGCCTGCATGTATTGCGTGGATATTCATCAAATTACCAGTTCTTTCCAGAGCTCATAGACTTTGATGTATTTTAAATTGTATACGTATTACCCAGTTTATATTAATTTCCTGACCAACATAAATTCATCATCAAAACAAAGCTGCCGCTCCGGATATTTGTATTAGCTCATACGGAAAAACCAAATAAATATATTATGCACGCAAATTGGCTGAAAATTATTCACCTCAGATTTGAATGAACTCAGCTCGTGCTTTAACAAAGGCAACAGTATTCATTCTAATTCGACAGGTCGTTTCGGCAACAAACAACTCAGGCACTCTTCAGTGGCGCGTCGTCGAAGCTTTTGAGCGAAAAAAATGTATTATACGATCCGCACCCAAGTCTATTTCCATCGGTGCATGCATGAAAGAGCAGAAAAAGCCAAACAGTCGGTTGGGCGCTGTTGGGCGAACGAGCACGTATACGGGGCAATGGCCAACTCGGTCCAAATCTCCGTGGCCAGGGATTGAAATACATATTCAAATTGAATTATCCATGCTAGCAGGCACACCGATTCGCAATCATTCGCAGCAAAACACAACGCTGTCCTTCCTCTCTCTTCTCGCCTCGGACTAATGGAAATTCCCTGGGAGAAGTTGCGCCGCTGCTGCTGCTGCAACATAACTGCTTTGCATACGTATCGACGAGTCTCGCATCTCAGACTTGTTTGCGAGATGTGCACGGTCACGCCCCTGGCCTAAACACTTCCCTAACCACACCGGACCCACATGTTTGTCCATCAATCTCCTGCCTACCTCACAACTTTCACCTCATTCTAACCTGATTGGCATCACAACTTCTGCACAAGTACTGTCTTGTGGCATGATTTCTTTGCGTTCCCTCATCAGTTTAGTGTTTATAATTTGAAAAATTCGTTTGCTACGAATTACCAGCAGAAACTAACGCAGCCAAGTGCCTAGGATGGAAATCGTGAAGTCCCCAAATATAATTTGACAAGAACAGCATAATCCCCGTAAAGTAGGAACTGAACAAAAGTAATCCGGGAAATGAGTCAGTTGACGAATCAATCATCTCTTTTCGTCTTCAATGACACCGCCTGACACCCATTCTTCTCCATATCTCTTTCTTTTAAAGAACTCACCCAGGAAGAAATATCAAATCATTCTTTAGTCCCTACTGACGTTATCGATGCTCTATTTATCTATCATACAGTGGAACGAGTCAGAGTTATTGATATTGTCTGAATGGGAGTCTGATTTGTTGTCAAAAACAAATATTATTGCTTATTGTATTTTTTTTCGTATCCGGATACCAGACCATCCAATTTAATTTCCAACAGCTCATCATGGATGATTCATTTCTACAGTATGTGCGTAACAATTTGTGTATATGCATGTGACGCTTTTCATCAGGACCAGCTGCTAGATTTTATCTCTACATATAATTATCGGCTCTTCTCGCTCTCTCAGCGTACACTTTGAACTCATATTTTGGTTTGATCTCTCTTTTCGTTTTGGACCCTCGCTTTTCTCTCTTTCACCGTGCGTCTCTTGTTAATGAGGCTTTTGATGATACGGCTCTGCTCCACTGCCTGTGCGACATAATTATCAAATGTCATGATTTGGTGGAAGCTATTCATTTCAAATTATCTCCAATAATCTCCCCCAGTAGTAGTGATATTACGAAGATTCATTAAAATATGCTCCCAATGTCATTTAAACTCCGACATTATGCTTCACTTGATGATTCGATTGATTCAATTTAATTATCACAAAAGATAGATAATGCATGTCTTGATTTCAAGTTTCTCAAGAAAAGTTATATCAACCTCGATTCGAAACGAAACGAGACACGTTTCACTTCAGTTTATACATAAGCAATTATTTCGAGTGATATTTCAGTTGAGAACTATATTTACCGCGAGGCTGGCAACATTTTTCCTCCATCTTTTCCTTTCGTGTTTGGCTTGCCAAGCTTCGAACTCCCTCTGATATTACACGCGGCTCTTCCTCTGCCGGCGTCATAAAAAATTCATTTAATATTTCCAGTCGCGTTCCATTGGACTTGCACTAGTAACAGCAGCAGCCACAGTAGCAGCAGAAGCAGCAGCTACATCAGCAGTACGAGAGACTGTCGCGATAGAAAAATCTATCGAGAAATGAAAGGCTTAGCGGTTTGTTTTCTCGATCTAAACTTTTCCCGTCTTTTTCTACTTTTTCATACTCGCAACTCATGAATTGTTAACCTTGTCATGTTTTTTAAATGCGTGATGCATCTTATGCGAAGTATTCTTTCTCGAGAAGATGGTTTTATAACGGGATCAAAATCCGACTTTTGGTTTTAGACATTTTTGTTTATTCGAATTCTTTATGTCCAAAAGTGGTGATTCTTAGACGTGTATGTGTGTGCATGCGCATGTGCGCGTGTGTCTATGTTGCTTTTTTCATGGCGGACGAGTTTTTGACGGAATTTCATTCATCCACCGTCATGTGTAAGACTTACCGAGTTTGTTATCGTTTGGACTCGATTTGGGCCATCTAGGGTCTAACTTATCTTTTTTGTTAGAAATGCGTTCTCTCTCGATATATGGACAATTATGAGGCATAATCTGATTTCGCTCTCTATTGAACCAAATTGCACAAAATGGGGAGTACATTACATTGGTATGAACAATACCAAAAAACAGTGTGGACTTTACTTGAAAATCATTACAAAAATGTATATATTTCTCAAATTCTCTTCGAGAAAGCATCCAATTGGCATCGGTTTTTTATCTATCTATTGAAAGACGTAAAACATGAAATCCATACTCGTTTACAATTTTGGATCGTTCTACGTGAGTTGCCATTTTACCTTAGATATTTTTATATTTTGGATGAAAGTTTCGAATCATATCAAGTTTTACCGAGGGATCGTACAAAAACGGTAAAGTGATTGCTGATGAGAAAGAGCTACATTTTTGTGAACGAACCGTGGGGCTAGAGAAATTCGCTTCAATATTTGATTTAAAGTGAATCTGAGCGATATTATATTAACGTCTATAGTATCCTCGAAATAGATTACTTTTCCGATGTGAACTTCAATAAATATTCTAAAATTCAGATGATAAAGTCATTCGGAGGGCGAGTTGAGTTCAAGCTGATTTGTCGTTGTGCATATAAGATCAATCTGACCCGATTGAAATAACATGAGACACAAATAAAACACGAACTCTCGGGCCAGGGAGAGGGAACGGGAGGCTGCGAGCGATGCAAGGACGACCCCGCTGCAGAACAGTGTGATC
This sequence comes from Aphelinus atriplicis, assembly GCA_020882685.1. Lineage (NCBI taxonomy): Eukaryota > Metazoa > Arthropoda > Insecta > Hymenoptera > Aphelinidae > Aphelinus > Aphelinus atriplicis. The sequence continues at coordinate 76,552,230 of CM037073.1, forward strand.
AATCGATTGAGGGGGGCGCGCGCGCGCAGTGATTCGCGATATATCGGGGGTGAAGGGCTCGCATTGCGTCGTGCAGCTCGAGTCGCGAGCGAAAAAGGCCCGTTGCGCTTTGATTGCGATTCGAATACGAGCTTGGCAGTGCCGCACGCGCGCGTCACCTCCCCTCTCATAACAAACCGATCCGCGAGTTTATCGTATATAATTGCGCGCCCCGGCCTTATTCGCATTTTAGCGTTGGCGAGTGCGAGCGCAAGCGCGTATTTAAATGCGCACACGCGCCCGCATCGCCCGATGCAGGGCAAATATTAATTTAATTTAATTCAAATGGGCTCTGGCACTCGCCGCCCACTCGTGTTTACCCACCAATACGTTACCCCAGTCCGGCGTGCGCGTAGTCGATATTTGCAATTTTTCAAAGTTTTCCGAGCCGTGTTTACGCGACGAACGCGATACACCAATTTTTTTTTGTTGCTCTCGCGTCGGGTCAACTCGATTTTTTTTTTCGAATTTTCGAACGGGCGACGTGTCAATGGGCCAAACTGTCGCGCACGTTCTGAACAACTTCATCTGATATCCTCCGAATTTGCGCACGTAACTTTTGCCCGTTCCCCGTATCCTGGTGTATTGTGAATCTGATATGAGCTTATCAGCTTCTGTTTTGCAATGCGAATGTTGTAACGTTGAAAATCGTGACGGAGAGACAGAGAAAAGCGCAATAGAGTGATGAACCCCCCCCCCCTTTGACGTGCTAAGCCTCTTAGGCAAGCTGAAAAGGGTTAATAAAACTCTCGCCCACGGGGAAGCTCTTCCCGGGTCTATATCTCGCTGGCAAAGAAAATCAGAGAGTCCGCCGAGTAATAAAGAGCCCGCATTCTTAGTCTCATTTCTTTCTCCACAGCGACTCTCGTTCCATGCGCCCCGTGTACGTCAGTGGCAAATACAATCTAATTCTCAGACAGGGTTTTAATCCTCGTTTACATTTTCCTGATTCCCATTTGGCCGATAGTTTCCACTGCCGCTGCTGTCTTTTGTCCCACAGCTGCTGCTGCTGCTGCTGCTGTTGCTGCTGTTGGCTAGCTACTCCTTGCGCAGCTGCTGTGTTTTTGTTGCGGGCTACTTTTCGGAATTAGTGCCGGGCGAGAGGAGTCGCACACTCGGTGCGGGACTCGAGCATGGGACATTTCTCGTTTGCCAACTTGCTCCGACTTTCGATTGCTTCCAAATTCAACTTGATTTTGTGCTCCTGCGCTGTTTAGAAACTTTCGTCCTTTTGTCTTCTTGAAAAGTTTTCGAAGTTCTCAAGGATCGGGAGTTTGGATCTGATGATTTGTATTCGTCCTACCTGATCCATACGTTCATGAGAAATATTCTGCGACACATGATGAATAAGCGAATACGAATAACTGTAATAAACCCGCAATCGAAAGATCGCAGAAACGGATGATCGAGGCTCGCTGTTAATGAAAACTCGATTCACCCGTGTCTTATACCCTCGCTCACTCGACACTTGATCGATTAATTCATCAGCGACGTACGAAATTGAATTAGCTGGGAAATTCATAAGCTACTACGGCTCATCATAATAGGATAGCCCGGCGGGAGGGGTAGAAGAAAAGCAGAATATACGTAGCAAGCGGCTGCACGAACTTTTCATGGCTGCTTGGGGGAAACTTCGCGCGCGGCACTCGCGCATATTTTAAATTTACTTTTGCCCAACGTAAGCAGCAACTTCATCAAGAATTCGTTAAGTAGTTTTGCTAGTGAGAAAATGATAGAAACTTACTCTAGGTGGGGTTGGGCGGGGGGGAGGCGACTTCCGGCTCTCACCTCTTTGGAATGGGCCTTTGAGCCTCGCGTATTTTTCCCCGCGGGGTTCAAGGGGAAAAGCAGTCAGCGGTGGCCCGTAATTGCGGTACTGCGCGCGGTGTACTCGCCCCTTGCTCTTCGTATAAAATACGCGTTGGGAGCAAAAAGCCGCGGCGGCCGGGTAGATTTTGAATGACGATGCCGCCGCGGCATCTCGGCCGCGCCCCAACGCGCTCGTACGTTATGCCCGTCACGCGCGTCAAAAACGCCTACGCTAGGCTCGGGTAAACCTCGGGTGAATCTCCGCTGCGGACCACGCGATATTTTGCGATATTCCAGTCTCGTCACATACATTACGCGTTATACCTATAATCGAGTGGGGAGGGCTTTGGCTGATTCGTGCCGTGGCTTGATATCGAGATAAAGTAGCTCATCTGTTTCTTATTCACTCGACATACGAGGATCAAATGGCCACTGGATAAAATACCTCCGTGATTCGCCCAAGAGATCAAGATAGGTCCCCAGTCGCTCTCGATTTATATCGTGACTCTTCCGTTCGCTCGTCATTTGTTTGAATCGTCACCCCTGAATTATTCATAATCGCCGAACAAAACTTCCCCATCGCAACTCGGCAGTAACAATGGCAGAGACTTATTGAAGAGAAAAGTCGTGGCGATTGAGATTGTCACCTGTCTCGCGAGCTAAGCAGCAGCGAGTCGAGCTTCAGCTGCACCGGTCGACTCGTCGCTGATCTGTCCTTTGGATCCTTTGGATCCCATCGTTCCCCTCGAGTTGCCCCGCTCTCGATGTGCGGGCGTGCATTGAACCGTGCGGGTCTAACCCAATGCGCGCGGCTCTAATAGACGGAGTATTTGAGCGTGGCCGCGATAATACATAGAGGGTGCGGGCGCGCACGCGTATATTAGGAGCGTCTGGCGCTAGCCAATTTGCAAAATGAACTCGATCGTTCGAGCCGGTGCACCGTCTGTATGGCTCGAGCTCGCCACTGGTCCATTAACCACAGGCCGCGCGCTCGCTTAACCGCCAGCAGCCTCGACTGCGATATGTTTTTTCAGCTTGACATATCTCTTCCGGCTTATTCGCGCAAGCTCTCGCGTATTATTCTGCACGACAACAGGTTGCGGCCGGCGTTTTCCTTTTGCCGCGGGGCTGCAGTGCGTGAGAATATTGAAGCTGGTTAGCTGTAACGTATGCTGCGGATAATACTGCGAAAGCTCTTGTACTCTCGCATTCTCTCGCATTCGTTTCCGGCGAGCCTTGGAATTTATCGAAAAATGAATTAACCCTGTTGGCTGTGCGGCTTTTTCCCGCCTGGATACATCATAATTACTGCTCGAGTTTGATGGCGTAATAGACCCAACTACTCGAACTTTGAGTATATTTTAAAGATAAAAAATCAATCTAATTGTGTGCTGTAAATTGGACTACCCTGTGTTATAGTGTAATACCCGTAAGGATCTCCGGACTCCCTTGGAAAATGAAAATTTGCAATAGCGTCGTGGTTATACAAGGTTATCAGAGAATTCTAATGGGCAGATCAATACATATCTAACTCATCCGTTCGTTGATGCAGGCAGCGCTGCATGACTAAACTAATATCGGTTTAGTTAGTGAAGCGGCGCCGGCGCGGCAGCTGCAGCCCCGACCCGGCAGACATATATTTGCGCAAAGTCGTCGGCGACGTCGTATAGTCCTGAGGCATTACAGAGGGATTACAAGCGGAACCGAATTCGCTGATCGATCGATAGCCGAGCTTCGTTCGTTCACTGTGTCCTTTAATTCGTTGGGCCATAAATTATGCAGCCCAGAATGTCTCCGCTGCTGCTACGTGCTGCTGTCACAATAAACCTTTACGAATTGAGACAGGTATATTGTCGGAAGCAATATGCATTTGTCAATTAGAATTGCTTGGTTCGGATTCCGTAATGAAGGATAGGCAGAATGGCGCGTCTGGCCACATCTTACTGGATCTACTTCAATCCAACAGATTCTGCAACGAAACTCCTTCGCCGCCAAGTTCTTATCATCGGTTCAATTACTTCGCCGTAAATCTTGGAAATTACTAATTGGAAATTACAATATTTTATACGAAATTCTATTCTACTTGGACGTTTTCCTGATAGACGGATGCAACTCGCAATACAGGAATAAATTTGAAATCACATGCCGAGCTTGGGTATTGAAAGTTTTTCAGATGCGTCGCAGCATCAATTGGCAACAAATGTGACTCAATTTATGATATCTATGATTACGAATTCTGAATTGAAGGTAAAATTTCCTACATTGAATGCGAACAATATGAAACTGGAGCGGAATATCAATCTATACTAATTTATATTTTGATACGAAATTCATTGCACTGGACATTCATGGAAATGTAAATAAATTACATACAAATTAATATAATCCCTCGCCTACGCGAATATTAATTAGGCATTGGATATATGTATGTATTCTCGCACATGCCGACGTGACGCATGTCAAATTGCAAACCACTCGTTTCGGAATCCGAAGATTCATACTTGTGTGAAAGGTAAATAATAAGCGAAGCAATCGTCATCGGTCAATAAACGCAGCAATCTAACTGTGGTAACAATAATAAAAATAGTGATAATAGTAAAAGAAATAATGAGAATAATGATGAATAGCAAGTATAATGGATTTACCGGAGCAGAAAAGGCTTTTAGTAATTTAATGGAGCTCAATTTTGGCGAAAGCTAATTAATAAAATGGGTCTGTTTCGCAGTCGGGCTGCTCGCTTTTCATCCATCGGCCCGTCGCATTATTCCGGGCGCGTGTTGCGCCCGGGAACCGCACGAATACGCGCCACGTATAAAAAGCTACTCCGAGAGCGCGCGCGCGTACACACACACCTGCAGCTGCACACGTACGCGTCGACGCCGGAGGAGAGAAAAGCCACTTAATTCGGAGCGTTTGCGCGCACCATTAAAACACGAAACGGTTGCGCTGCGCTCCCTATTCTCGTTCGACAAAACACCATCCATTTGGAGGTGACCGCAGCTCGGCCCGTACATCAGCCCAACTTTCAGCCCTTCCGTTTTAGCCCGCGATTTCACGGAGGTCAGCTCGGGAGAAACGAGTGCGCCGAGCGTACGCCGCGGCCACTTTGTATTGTTCGCGAGCAGCGGCGCGCGGCCTTTTAGCCGCCGCCTCCCCCCGCCCCCCCCCCCACTGATATGTGTGTATGTATACACGCGGCCACCCCCGCCCCTCTCCGTTTCACCCGCCTAGCCGGTGCTTTTTTAGCCGAGCCGGGCTCTCGTGAATGCATGGATACGCCGCTTGAAAATTGTAAATTAAAGGGCTTTGCTCCCACTGGGGGCTGCAGGTTGAATTAACGCAAGCCCGCACCAAAGTTCGTTAATTAATAATCGTCATTATATTCGTCGTATCGCGGCTTCGCCCGCGCGCCCCAACAACATGGAAGATGAAAGCCGAGTCGAGCTTTTTGTCTGGCTGTGTTTGGCTGGCTGCTCAACTTTTTAATTGCGCCAATGATTTATCGTAGGAAATCCCTCAATTGTTCTTACTCGCCCCCCCCCCACCACACTACACCCACACTGACCGATCGATCTTGCTCGTTAACGGAATGTCGGAAATTGTAGCTCCTGCAATATCAAGATCTTCAAGGTTTCAAAAAAGATACGCAGAATTTTGCAAAGTAAAACTTTAATTTCGGACGTTTCTTTATAAAATTTTTGGTGGGACGTTACTTTTGTAAGATACACAGTTTTTTTAGATGAAGTTCAACTCTAATATTGACAGGGTTTCAAGTGCTTACGATAAATGATTACTCAGGTCTGTCCATCAGATAGCCATAACACATCAGCCCTCAATCGTGAAAATCATTTTACGAGCACAAGTGATCCTTGAAACCCTTCCTTCTAGAGTAAAAGTACCCGTAAACGAGTGATGACCAAATTGCAAGATCAATTATGTAACTATTTAAACGGAGATCTTTGCCAATTCTCCCTTCATCCAAACAACTAATTATTTCTACTTATATCATTTTTTATTACTTTGGTAAACATGTTCTCAACTCCTATTTACAAGAAAATGTCCACGACCCGAAGAGTTTACGATTCCGAAAAAGGTTGTCAGGATGAGTATAACGATTCACTTGAACGATATTGCTATGGAGTCACTCAAAATGTCACCAATATCTCGATCACGTGATATTGGATTATTCCAACATTAGCCCCATTGTCAAATACAATTCTATAGCTTTCAGATGTGGTATATAAATCCTGAAAAACTCGACTAACGCTTAGTTTCATTTTTCTGTCAATAGGTCCACCGACGTTCCTGGTCAAGCCGCAATCCCAGACGGTGAAAGCTGGTGGAATCGCTTCATTCTTCTGCAGCGCCTCGGGCTCACCACCGCCACAAATTCATTGGAGAAAGAATAGCAGAAAAATTACACGTGAGTTCATATCTTTATCATGACAAAAAGGTGCTTCATAGTTGTTGTACCTCAATGATTATTCCGAGAAAAACTGATATAGTTACAGTATTTACCACGCAAACATTCTAATCATGAAAACGTAAAGAGAATAACTATTGGAGAAAGTAGAAACAGTTTAATATCTTTTCGACATTGCACAAAAAGGTACGAGAGGAAAAAAGGGAGAAAATCCCAGTGGTAACGATGTGTATTGTATCGAAGGCAGCTATCGCACAAAAAAGTAAATTTTTTAAAGCGTATAAAACTTTAACGTTCCTTCTCTTTCCTCTCTGCGTATCTCGCACCCTCGAGAGCCGACTTTAATTTAGCTTCGTCGTTATCTCGCTTCGATTCGTTGACCGTTGCTGTGACCGCTGTAAAAGCGATATAAGGACTAAAAGCTTAAAAAGTATCTTTGTAAGAGAATAAAAACTGGAACGCGCACGTGAACATCAATGAATTAGAGCATGACAGCTTACCAAAACGCATTCGAGAAAATTGAACCTGTTTTTGAATTGTAAGATATGATAAAAATTGAAATCTAATGAGATCTGATTACTTGGGAATCACAATGGTTCTCAAAATCCTTAGCCAATAAAAGTAAAATGCGAACTTGCCACAAGATAATTTAACGTTGAGTGAAGGAATACTGAACGAGAACTCGCCATCAGTTAACAAAGGTATACGAAAACTTCACAGCAGACATCGTTAAAACAGATCGCTATATTTGCCAATTATAGGGTTAAACAGACTGTTAGGTTCAGTGATCCTCACTGAATGTAACATTCGTCGAAAAATGAAAGGAGTTGAACTGCCAGCCTACTTCGTCTCACTTTTGGACATGAATAGGCTATCTCTATAGGTATAGAAATTTAATTTGAATGTAAAATGAGGAATCTAGAAGTAGAGTAGACAGGGAATTGTTATATACTTTTTCAAATGCTCTCCATCTTGAGGCGGAGTTTTGACGTTGATCTTCTTTATATTATTAGAACATATCTTAACTCTGAATGTTTTCGGTAGATAGAAAAATGTATGAGTTTAACTGATAATCATTATTCACAGTAAATCATTGACAATTCTCTACTCGAATCTTATTTGTTTCGGAAATATTGTATAAAATCGTGCAATTCTTTTGTTCATGAAACAATAACGTTGAATTTATAATTTGTGCGATATTTATTTTACAGCGAGCCAAACGAGATTCTTTGTGAACCAGTACAAGAACGGCACGAGGCTGAGGATCGAGCCAGTGAGATCAGGTCGGGACAGCATCGAGTATGAGTGCCTCGCGGAGAACGGCGTTGGCGATGCAGTGTCGGCGACAGCAACCCTCAAAGTCCATGAAGGTGAGTCATGATTTTATGATTGCTTTGATCTAGTAGAATTGCGAAACATGAAAAATTTGCCCTGCTGATCACAACCGGGAGGAGAGACAAGTCATCGAGAGATGGTTGGTGAGCTGATCTGGACTACGACCGCGATACAGCTATTCACTCGCGTATATTCATAGCTGTAACGAGGGCAGTGTACCCGTTGACTCCGGACAAGCAACTCGAGAATCCTCCCCGCCATTTTACGCTAGAAGGAGCTTCTTAATGGCAGCCGGCGTAGCGCGCGCGACCGTCAGATGGAAGGACGCTTAATGGGAAAGAAGTGCGCCGGCGAGAAACTTGCGCGTTTCTGCATCTGCCAACTAAACGGGATATCCTGCAGCAGCTCCCAGTCTTTCCAGGGCCCCCAGACCTCTCTAGAATGGCTTAATCGCGTAGGAGCGCCTTAAATCTCGGCCCGACACGCCGAGAGACCTTTGAATTCCTCGTGCTCTAGCCGGTCTACATCTACCGAGAGTCAAAGAGCGGGTGGAAGAGAAAGAGAGGAGTCAACGGGAAAGAAAAATTAGATGACAAAAGTCCGCCTTTGTTTGCTGCCAGACCCATTGTCGGCGCTCTGCGCGAGCCCTCGATATTTCGCAAAATTTTGCCCCAGGATTATGGCCATACTTTTCTTAATCTTCTCAGCAGCACCACGTGAGTTTTAAATTTCGATGCGAGTATATACGCCCGTGGTCTCCTTCCTTTGTGCTCCGTTATTCTTTTTCACACTGTGCCTTCTTGAGCTGGCTGCTTCTTTGAGAAACACGAGGAATTGTTTCGGTGTAGAAGGAAAATGAGTATCATCTTGAGAACCTTGCCTTCTTTCAACGCGTAAGCTTGAACAACTTTTTTTTCGCGTTATACTTTCCAACGTTTCATTATTTTAAAAACCTCTATTCGTCCACCTCCACAGATTTGATGCTCCCCAAAGTTGAAAAAATCTTCCATTGAAAACATTTTCAATCCGAATCTTGGAATCAATTCAAACGATGGCACACGGACAATGGAGTCTACCACAGTTTTCAGAATAATCCAAAAAGTTTTCAGTCACATTTGAATCTCTCCCGGCTCTTTCTATATTCGTGTCGCAGTCGCAATATATCCGATCTTTCTCTTTCTCCCTCTCTTTCACGTGGGAAATGAAAAATCTTGGAAGATCTAATTTTCTCAACAATTAAGTCTCCCCGTTCTCTCGTTCATCCAACCACACATTGAACTCTACTTTTCTTGGAATCTAGAAGCGGCATAATATTGTCACGAGCAGCAGGGTCAGGGAGAGGGTAGTGAGAAACGACGCTCACAAGAGGAAAAGAAAGCAGCGGTGTTCTCGGTAAAAATCTGAAAACGATTTGGGTGGCGGTGGCGGTGGTGGTGGCGCAGGCATGGGCTGTTACTCGCCGTGATATGGCTCGCGGGACTCTACACGCTTATCGCATATCGAGTTTATCCTGCGTACGCGCTCGCGGCCCCGAATCCCAGCCAGCTGTTGTCCGCCTGCAGCTTTCCTCGTGGTGACCGTTTCAAAATAATTGAATGGAGGAGAGAGAAAGAGTGAGAGGGGGAATAAGCCAACCAAGATAAGTGCCGGATCGAGGAGAAGCACACACGCTCGTTTGATCAAGGCCGTTTCTTGCAAATCCAACAGGAAACCTTTGTCCGCGAGACTGAAATATTCGCTTGATTGTCAAGTACAGCCCAGGGTCACATGATAACCTTTGAATGAAAAATTTGTTCGATTGATATCTGAAATTAACAAAAAAGTCTTGGTCTCGCGGAGCGAGTACATTTCTATAATATCACGAAAGTGTCTGAGTGGCACTCTGAAAAGGCTTGAACTTATATAATCCGTATTTCAACGGTGAATATTCACAAAAGTTTGTATAAAATTGAAGTTTGCGAAAAGGAATTGATTCAAATCAGTCTGCAGCAGCTTGCACAATGAGAAAAGTTATTCGCGAATCCAGAAAATGTTCAAACTCTCCAACTAGGTTACAGACAAATCGATGGAAGATAGCCGAGCAATCCCGATTGACAAGTTATTGAATCTACAATCCTCTGTTCCCAGACCTTTTCCATAACTTTTATCGAAAATTAATGGATCTTCGTGTATTTATTCATGAAACTCAGCTCGTCCGATTCTAAATTGTTACAGGGATTAGGAAGTTTGCATTGTGAATATGAAGTGAGGGAATTTGAATGAGAAATCATGAAAACGAACTCACTTAATATACTAGAATTTTCGTTTGTGATAATTCAACTAGTGTAGATTGAGAATAACAGTCACAAACCATAAACCGTATAAACAGACGAGCCAGAACGCATGGTGTCACAACTATCGAACAAACTAAGTCGAGTTGTTGGAGTTAACTTGTTACTTTTGTAGCAGTCAGCAGTGAGACAGAAGTAGTGAGTATCAGTGAAGCAAGAGATTATAGATAGCGGTAGTGCAAATAGGTAGTAGGTTATAGGTGTAGGTTGGATTCTACGCGGGTTTCGTTGCGTCGTTGCGTATGCGGCACTCGACGACGACGACGACGACGACGACGACGACGACGACGACGACAACGTAGGCGAAGAGAGTGTGATATCGGAGGAAAGTGCAGATAAGATCGGCCAAGCTATAGTCACTGGCACCGCAGGATACAGCCCCATTGAATTTGTCGCTATTGTTACTTCCGCCAGGAAGGTGGGCGCTTCCGATGTAATGAAAACAAGAGCCGATGCGGCGCACGTGATAACGAGCCGCACCAACGGAGAGGTACCATTTTCTCGTTTTCAAGCGCGGCGAAGGAGGGGAACGGCTCGCCTGATTACGACGATCCCACCCGAGCTCTTGTATCGTTCGCCCGACGTATCGGGCCGAGAGAGGGTGAGAGGCTGAAAGCGGGCTTAAACGCAATTGTCGGACTCTCTCTCTCTCTCTCGCTCTCCCCCCCCCTCTCTGCTTTCTTTGTCGGTTTTCCTCGGCTGTTGGCTTTCTAATGGCTACATCCTGCCTGTTTTCCGCACTCTGTTAAGTGTCAAGTGTTACTAGATGATAACTGCCGCGCCAGCTTCCACCTGTTTCCTCCACGATTTTCGTAAATTTCATTCTCAACGCTTTCTCAAGAGCTAACGTTAGGACGTATCAGTATCCATTTCATACAAATAGCAATTCATAAGATGAGTGTGAAATTCACATGTTTCTAATTTTTTTGCTAAAGGGCAAATGAGGTCAGAATTCAAATCTCTCATCGGACCACGGAACTTACTGTTTCGTAATCTATGTTTCGAATTATTTAAAATTCCGAACATGTCTGTGCGTACTTATGTCAATATGAACGTATCTAATGATATTTTCATCCAATGGTATCTTCAAGAAAAATATTCGAATCTTTGTGAAATTTCACACTTAAGTCATTGTGTTTATCTCCTCAGTAACTATTACTAATAAGATGAAAAAATTCCCTGATTGGTATTACTGAGAACGAAGTAACTTCGTATTTTGATAAAGATGGATAATGTGAACAAATGTGAACCGATTCAAATTTTTAATAGCAACTATGATCAAATCTAAATACTGTATATTTCAGTACTTCTAACGCCAAATGTCAATTATTTTATTGCTGTCTGATAAAATCCCTCGAAAATTGTTCATGTTTAAGCGTCTTTGAAAAGAATACTGCTGGCAGCGTTTCTTCTACAATCTCTGATGGTATATATGTGAGAAATTCATTTTTAAAATAAAGCCAGGTTAAAATTCAGTATTCCATGTATGAAAGATATTTCTTCCAATTTTCTTATTCATTCGAAACGTGCATTCAACGTTAATTATGAACCATTCTCGTCGAATGTACTTGTGGGCATGATAAGATTAATTGATGTAACAGATTCCTTCAGTTACATGAAAAGCGAAGTGTAGAGGTTCTCAATTACAAGACGGAAAAGCGATGAATTATTTCTTTCCTGCACATCTGTTCCGCAAGATCCATTTGAATTCGAGTTGAAAATTCTACAAAGATCCATTCAAATTGGCTGAGTGATCGGCTCAACGTCGTGCCGAATTTATTTCATTGATACACAGAATTACCCGAGCAACATTTTAAACTTTTTTCGCAATGATATATATTATTCATGAATGTATACATTCATTCATGTACGTATACAGCAGGAATCTTGAATGCTTAATTAGCGGAATTTCATCCTGGGTATTAAAGATCCCGTAACTACTCAAGTTTGCGTTGCTTTTTTGTCTTCCTTCTGCCGCACCCTGCCTTCTTACGTTTTTCCCCGCAGAGAGTTTTCTGGTACTTTTACCGCTGCTACGAATTTCCACGGCTCCTCCGAGTAGCGGCGTCAAGAGACTCCTTTCTTCCCTAAAGAAATGTATATTCCTAATAGAACCATGCAAAAACTGGGAATGAAGGGACGAGGCGAAATAGTGCATAATTTCGCATTCAATTTCTCCTTCTACCCGCACTCAAGACAGCATAAATGAGCCTTGCGCTCAATCGAGTCTCAGCTACCAGGTGCATGAGCCACTCAGTCCTGAATCGAACAGGTCAAATCAGAAATTACGCATAAAGATGCGCACCGATGCGTAATAAAGATAAGCCAGTCGAGCCAGCCATCAATAACAACCAGCATCGGGGGATAATCGTCTCTCTCCGTTCGCCCGAACGCGCCTCGATCGCATAGAAGCAGCAGAGACTGCAGCTACTATGGCATAGAATGGAAGAGGCTAAATGCATCTGTCACTTATTGTCAGAAGCAGGGGTCCGCAAAAGCGGAGCGCCTTTTTCTCGCGACGCTTGGCTCAGCCGCGTGGAAGAAGCTCGCGACTGTCGCTCGGTTTTTCTTTCGCGGTTTGTCTTTTTGCGCCCACGCCTTTGTTGGCTTCGCACAGAGGAGGTAAAGTCGGTGGCGAATGACAGGCAGCTCCTGCTCCCGCTCGTATCCATCTGCACAGCCCAAGGAAAAATTGCTAGCTATTTCGGCGGGCCGTTTGCCTTCACATCGCGCATGCACTGACTCGCTGATGCGACACCCGCTAGATTCACGTTGTTTAGACATATTCCGAGGGCGGATTTTCGACCCGAGTTGGCATCTCTGACAACAGCTCCCACTCCTGCTACATCTGCCTTACTGTTTCTCATTACGTTTCACGATCTTAAGCCATACATTGATGACTATAAACAAAAAGAATCGAATCCCATCAACATCAATAGAAATATACTGTATAGTTTTGTTATCGGAGTTCGATCGTGTATTCAATCGTTAATACTGTATTAGAGCAATGAGGTTAATGCCAAAAAGAATCATCCTGCTAGTAAATAGCTGTAGCGTGAATTCTGACAATTTCAATTTATCTAATGTATCTTTTATCAGCTCCTCCGCTTAACAGTAAGAATGGTTACTACGACAACAAACATTGGTTGCTACGCCCATAAAAGAACAACAGTTACTGTAGATGAATCACGCATTCGCCCAGACATCCATTTCAGTTTCTGTGACTTTCCACAAGGATTGGTTCATGAAATATCTCTCTAAAATTAATTTTGTAAGTGCAGCATTAATCTGTAGCTTACATATATCAGAATTTTCTTGCTTAAAAATTTAATGAATCTCGAGCAGTGACACATCCAACGAGTCTGCATGAAAAATTTGCGCAGATCTATAGTGAGTATAGTGAAGAAAAGAGTGTTGAGCGGGGTGGGGAAAGGGGGGAAGTCGGAGAGGCGTTCGGATTAAGTATGAAATCGCGTGAAAAAGTTGCCCGAGCATTAAAAAGGCCTAATTGCGCGCTGGCCGCGTGTAAAACTGCTGAGGCTGGTATCTCGGCTCTCGTGTGAGTGGCGGATAAAAGGGAAATAGCTGTAAAAAATACGGTGGATGTACTCGGCTGGTTGTTTTGCCCTCCTAAATATACTATGCGCTCTGAGCTAGCGCGAGAATAGAGGACAGCAGCAGCAGCAGCAGCAGCACAGCATTCGCTTTTGTCCCGGCCAAACGACAGTGCGCCAAGAAAAAGGATGGGCGAGTCGCGACGCCCGGAAGCGGCAAATTAAAGAGAGAGAGAGAGGGGGGGTCTAAAGGGCCTTTTGTGCCGCGCCGTGGCTAAATTACAAGAGTTCTGCTAGCGCCGGATGAGCTCAGAGTTTACTCCCGGGTGAATCAACAGCTTCGATGTCTACTACCTCGCTCATTTACTGTTTTATTTTGAGTATCGGTACGTCTAACCCTTTGTCCTCTTAGTCGTGCTGATTCATTTCTTACTCGATCCTCATTATATTCCACCGCGATTTCTTGGCTTTTTAGTCTTCCACCTTAACATTATTCCACGATTATGCCTCGATTATTCCTCATCGATTCTTTTTCAAATTTCCAAGTAGAACGATTTGGAAATAGTTGAGAGTTATTCTCAGATTTGCTAGTTCAAAAATTTCTCTTACTCAGCAACGTAATTAATTTTGACCCCGGTAAGAGCGAAACATTCCGACGAAATGCTGCGCGTCTTGCAAACTCATCGCATCACCCCCTGGCCCCCCGCCAGAAAATTCCGCGCCCAAAAATAAAGGGTTGCTGACTCTCTCTCACTCTCTATTTATTTGATGAATCAGGCTATGCGGTGAAGACTAGCGAAAGATCAGTAACCACAAAGCAGAAGAAACCGCAAGCGCGTGAGCGTACGTGAAAAACACGAGGGAAGAGAGCATAGTTTGAGCCGAGTGGGTGGAGACGAGACCTCGCCTCGATTAAGACTTGATCCTCGCCCCGCTGAAAAAGCCCAACTCGCGCAAGTTTCGAAGTTGCGGCGGCAGTGTGAGAGACGAAAAACCCCGTATGAACGCTTGCAAGTTAAATCTTGCACCTCTAGTGGCTGAATGGCTAGATGGCTTGCCTCCTGAGAAAAACGATTTTGGCTTTACCTTCACATTTTAAACCTACGATTGATAACTAATGTCAATCCTGCTCCTAACAATTGTGTCTTGAATGTATTTGTACTCTAAAAAGAAATTTAATAGATTATATTGAGATTACACTGAAGCCTCGGTGAGCTTCTTCATTGCCTTCCGACTTCTGCCTTCGCCGACGTACTTGTGGTCTGTGATCGATAAACTTTTCACTGGTATATGTTAGCGTATTAACAGGAATCCATGATCTGAATCCAAGGTCCTGCTGATAAAAATTTATCAATTTATTCTCTCAACCGAATCGGCAAACCGTCAAGTCAGTGAACCGATCACGTATAAAAGAAAGTTTATGTCGCGACAACATTATTGCGGATCGTGACATGAAAAGACAATCGTAACACACGGTAGAAATCTCAGAGATGGAAGGGAAAGCGCGAAATCTCGTCGACAAAATCACAGCTGAAGAGGAAAGCAAAAAGAAAAACAGTGGAAAAGGGCGGTGGAAGTCGGACGAAGAAGCAGCAGCAGCTACGTCAGAGGTGGGGGCGGGTGAAAAAGTATACCGATAATGGAGGACTAAAGTGGCGGAGGCGCGCAAGAAGTCGTCTCGGAAGCTGCGGGCAAAACAAATTGAAGCGGCTCGGGCTGGCGAAAGAGAGTAAGCCGCTCTGGCGAGGAGCGAGCGGATAATGGGCCGGCATTTAACAATAGCCGCCTTCCTTCCTTGGTGGCGCGCCCCGAAGAATGGCGCGCGGTTTCATCTGGGTGGTGCGCGCCACCTCGTTCGACCCTTTCACAGCGAGCTGCTCCCTTTCAGCGGGGCCGATCATATTTTGGCCGACGCCCCTCGCGCAATTTTCCTCATCCGTTATGGGGCGCAACTGAGCCGCGGCTCTGCCGCAAACCATCGGCGTATATGCGGGCGCTGAGGTCCCTCCGACTCTGCCCGGCTATTTTCCGACAAACCCGGCGAGCTGCGATGCGTGCAATCGATAAAGCGATTGCAGCAGCCAACGATTCGCTAATGAATGTTGACCGGTACGTATTTTTGCCCCTGCCTAATGAGCTTGAAATTTCGATAAGACCCGAGTGCTGCTTCTCAATTTCATCGAATAAGTGACTCGGACAATACCAAGCTAATTCTCATCGGTTAATTTATCAGCTATTTTAATGCTAGTCACGAAGCATGTACCGTCTGTTTTTCGAGATGGAACAACACATAATGAGCGGGTAATAAAGAGAGAGGATAAATTGGATTGGTACAGTGGGTTTGGTAGAGAACTAGCCAGGAGTAAAAGCTCGAGAGGTAGATGGTAGCCTTGAGTGAGTTCCGGCGAGTGGGCTTGGGCTGGGGGCGAAGCTGAGGCTGGGACGAGCGCGCGATCCGAAAACGGAGAAGAAACGACGGGAAGTCGTTGGCGAACCGGAGATGGAGCTCGTAAGGAACGTCTCGAGCTTTGCTCTCCTCCATTCTCTCGGATATCGCATCGAGCGGTGCTTGCGCGCTCGCGCTCGCATTGTGACAAATGGAAATTCCTTCCTGTAAAAGATTTAATTACCGGCGGCGGCGGCGGCAGCGGCGACGGTGGCGGAAAATTGACGAATAACGTGCCCCCGTCGACGAATTAGACGGCGCAGTGCCCCTCCACCTTTGCATACTCCGTAGAAGCTCGTTATCCGCGATTCCGTCCGGTCGGCTTCGTTATCCGCTTGTTTTCAACCTGCCCCGATGGCATAATGGACCGACCGGCTTACTGAAAGAGCCCCCCATTCACGCTTATATCACGATATGAACCGCTCGCTCGCGCGCGCAAGCCCTAAACACCGAGGTCGAGGTTGTTCGATACGGAAATCGGGAGCTTCTCGTAATTAGCTGGTTCATCGAGAGCCGAACGATCGTTACACGCTGCTGCTGCTGCTGCTGCTGCTTATTATTATTATTTTATTATCCTGGGAAATGTCGATACCACTAATAAGCTCGCCGAAGTGATGAGACTGTTATTCCTCGAACGATGTACTAAGTCGGGTGTATTGACTCGGAACTAATCGAGAAAAATCTTCACGTCCATCGATCATCGATTATCTTGGTTATTGTTACACAAATTACGAGCCGACTCGTGTTACGTAGCATCCATCAATTACGAGAGCGATTTCAGCCACCTGGTGGAATTTGATGGCCATTCAAACTGGAGAATCAGCGCTCGAATTCCCGGATAGTGAGATGATAATTCTAGCAATCAACCATTTGACGACAGCCACGATCGGCGGTTCAATTTTGATTCAGCGAGAGCTCAGCTCGGGATTAAGAGACTGCAATGATCGACGCATCGGTATTGGTACAACACTAGCGCGATAGCGTGCATTCGACTGGAAATCCAATATAGCCAGCATTTCTTATTTCGCAGTGCCTAAGCCGTACCTGACGGATTAGCTCTGGTGCTGGATTGACACTCGAGTGATTGTGTGTCTCCCCCCCTCCCCTCCCTCTCCCCTATCTCACTATCTCTCTCTCCCTCTCTCGGCCAAAATTAACGTGTTTTCGCATGGCCGGCTCTTGTCGAGCTACTTTCGGCGCCGATCCCTCGTTTGGACACCGTGTCGGTGTATTTGTGTTCACGCAGCTAACGCGATGAGATTCAACGGGGTGGACAGTTCGTTGCAAAAGACGCGGAGTCGGGTCAAAGTTCGGCGGGCTCAAAACTACTTAATATGGCCGATAGACGACTCGTTTGGCCGATACGTGCCCGGCTCATCCGAGCTATTTGGCTTATTTGGGTTATCGCGGCCTCGCTTGTACTTGGGTAGCTGCTATACACACGCTGCCCCCCGGCGAATCTGGAGCTCCGCAACCCGGCCACGTCCCTGCGCATGTACGCGTCGATTGGACTCGTGTAGCCGGGGTCTGCTCCGCTGCTTGTTTCCACGGCTTCACGGGCCACTATAAATAATTATCAGTTTGCTTGATTGCGCGACGAAGAAACTCCGCGTGTATAAACCTGAATATACGTTGGTAGTCGTAATAGTTTTATTGTAGTGCAGGTAAAAGTATTCAGAATCAAATAATCGCGGGATGAATATTATTTTTCTTATACACGCGATGGCAGCTCGCCACGGTTATGTCAATAATTCCGACGCTCAGATTCATCCACGCATATTTTGATGCGGCAGCGCGTAATGGCCCATCCACGTGGCATTGCCGAGTATATTGATTCACGTTGAACATTATATATAGTGTACACAAACGTGTACACAGACACGCCCGCACCCTTTCGATAACGGAAAACACTACCTCTGCTGGCGACCAAGCTCGACTTTTAATCTTCATTAAAATAACTAAATGATGGGGAGTTTATCCTCTGCTCAGTGGAATCGAATTTTTCAATCCATTAAGCGGCTCGACTGTACGGTCGTGCATTCTACAATTTCTTTTTCCTCTTCGACCTTCCACCCCTCCCTCCCCCCTCCCTCTCCACCCTCTTTCTCACCTCCTTCTCGGGGTACGATTCCTCTTCGCGGTTAGCTTACAATCCCTATGGTTGCAGTGGGATAACCAGACCCATTCCAAACTTTACACCTTTGTTTTCACGCCGGCCGGGGAGAAATAGTGGATTCGAATTAGGTACAGCATGAAATAAGTACACAGTCGGATAATATGATTTAATTATTGCTAACTTGCGAGTGAGAAAAAGTCCGAAAAATTAAGATTGTGCGTTGATACAGACAATATTTTGTCAATAAAGTTTTATTGCTAGATATACATTATCCCCATAGCAGGCATCTTTATGAGTAAATTGATATGAGAATATTATAAGCAAAGAACCGATGAATGGATCAGAAGAATGTAAAGTATGTAACATTGATCGAAAATACAATTTTGAAACAATTAAATTCAAATTGAATCATTTCATTGTAGATAATGATGAATAATAACAGTATGCAATTAAACGTCGCGATAGACATGAGAAATTCACATTAAATACAGTGACTTAATCAGTAATTGAGTGATCTATTCTGTAATGATCCTATTAAAAGGTAATAGTGTCAACGCAACCGTCAATTTCTTCCAAGATCCAATAGTTAACCATACTTTGTCACCGAAATAGGTTTTATAATGATTTCAAAGGTGGAAATTGGATGACTAATTGTTCCGAGTGAACTATTCAATGACATTAGAAAAATGTTCAATAGAGAGAGAAAAAAACTACCTTTAGATTGGATATAGATTGCGGTGAGAAACAAGGCACACGGACATTATCTAGAATCAATGATATTAGATCATTATAATGGCTCTTGCGGAGGAAGAGTGCAATGCTGCTCTCGGTCCGCCTTAACATGGTTCGGCCAATTTAATCTTGGTCGCGCTCCATACTCGAGTTCATTCTATACTACGATCCTTATAAGAGACCTAGGAGCCAGGGTTCCAATGAATCTGACGAGTTCTTTGGTAATTCATGCCAGTTGCTAGAGTCTCAAACATTTATCCCTGAAATACTACTGCAGGACACGCGGCCAATCAGATATAAATGCAAATTGAGATGTACATTTGGTAATTGAGAGCGCCACTTTCTTAGCTACAAGTAGGAAACACCTGATTTGGCTCGATACATTCATTTATGTCGGGAGAAGAACTTAATTTTCAAGTAGAAAAAAATCTAAGTTCCAGTGAGCTTTGTGCGTTCTCCATCGTCCTTGTCTTATACTCTATTGTACTTTTATATCATTATTGAAATTTAAAAATACATTCCGTAATTAATTTTTTTAAATATATTCTGAATGAGTTCTTTTAGAAAGAGAAGTGGCTATAAGTGGAAGAAAATTAACCTCAATTTTTTCCCTTCTGCATAAGGGATCGAGACGAGTGGTTTCATCGATTAGAACCCTCAAACAATAAAGCAAAGGAGCAAAAGGAAATTACCCAAGTAAGAACTACACCCTCTGTTTGAATGAGGCAGAATTTGATTGCCTACATGAAGTAGAGACTGACTAATTGGAAGCAAAAAAACTTCAGACGAAAAATGAAGATTGATTATAAAGGGATACGAATATGCCCTGGAGCATTCTAACGAATGCGAGTATCCTTAGGAAAAAATTTTTTCATACGTACATCTTTTACGACCGACGAATTGGAAAGAAAACGATGTGTATATTGGAGTTGGTATATTCCGAAAATCAGAGATCAATGTCTAAATTATAAGGTGCGTTGATTCACACAACAATTTCAAAGCTTTTCCCTTTTAAATAGTATTTTAATCTGAAACTATCTTGAAATTCGCTATTAAAAAAGTTGATCGAGCCTTCCGAGTGAATTCTATAGAGACTGTGCAGCCACCAATTTTACTGCCAAGCCGGAACGGCAACAGTGTGTCAGAAGCAAATACGCTTATCCGAGAAACCGTATGAGTAAATCTTTCTCTTGAATTTTGCCAGAGAAATAGCTGCTCGTAGCTTGTTGGAAAATGAAAAAGACGACGAGCGTCAACTGTAACTCAGTGCTAAATCATAAAACGATTGAACGCTCTTTTCTCCCACAACAAACTTATGACGCGAATGTAACCGAAGAGCTTATACGGCTGTAACACTTTTAATTTTATCGACATTTTCCTATATTATTTTTCATTTTAATAAGGTCCTCCTTCAAACACCCGATTGATTCTATCCATAGGCACACGAATGTGGAATGTTCAATATTGTTAATGACAATTTATGAAACCCAACTTGGAAAATTATTTTTCTATGCAGTGCATAGCATGATTCGATTTATGTAACGTAATCTCAGTCCTCGTCTCGTCCATTACCCAAGTACGCGTGTATAAGAATGGAACGACAAACAATATCGATTGGCACTCGAATCGTCCGATGCACATTGATCACATAAATGTGATGAGCTTACGCATGAGAGCTTTGTTTGGTAGTAAAAGCTGTGTGCATAAGATAAAGAGACGCGGTTGCGTCGTCACGCCGCAGATAGAAGGGAAGGAAGAAAGGCGGCTAATTAGAGGTCATAGACGGCTTGAATTAGCGTCGCTTCGAGAGACGCTAATTCAAGCCATCCGTACGTATTATAATTAGCCAATTCACAGGGACTGCGAGCTCTGTGCGCGCTCACTGAGTGCACCTATCCGTGGACAGAAAACGGGACACGAACGCCGCGCCCCGCAGTAATCGCCATTCAGATCCACAGCTGAACTGACTCGTTTTCTATTCCGTGGGTGGCGCGCAGCCACCGGAGTCGAGCTATGAGAGGAATTATTGACGGAAAGCCGGCGAGAAATGTGGAGAGGGTGACGTAACTCCCCCGGGGACAAAGGATGACTCTAATCGAATATTATCAGGCCCAGTTCATCAAGCAGACGCCCGCGATATTTCCGCCTCTGCGGCTCGCTGCGCGTCGTGAAAATTACCACTCGCTGAGATTTCGCTTTTTTTCAAAGGGCAAAAAAGACCGGATCGTCACTGGCTGCAGTCTGATTCGATATTGGTTGTGAGAGAGAGCGGGGGGAGGGAGGGGAGCGGGAGTGGGCGACTCGAGACTGCACACTCCTACTGAATATTCGACCCCACAAAGCTTCAGCTCCACTGAACTCGAGAGAGCGCTTAGCGGATTTCGATCTTGTTTATTCCACTCTGTTATGCAGTCATCCATTTGAGACCCGACGATTCGGTTCCGGATTCACTTGGGCAATAAACCAAACCTTCCTAATAGTAATTACTCTGTGTGCAGTTTCCTGATAGGATTTTGCTCTTGGTCATCATTCATCATTTATAATTATCGACTCTGCACACATGATTATAGCTTACTCGACTATTTTCCGAGAATCGCCAGAACAATATGTAAATGAATTATACTAATAATATGAAAACGTGACGAATTAAAAATATTATTGATAATGGTACAAACATCCGTTCCTTTGAACAATGTATCAATTATACGCTCTCCATCAATAATATCTAAATAATGTACTCACAAATTTAGATAATTCAGGGTGTCTACCGCATCTGGAAAATCATGGAATCATGGAAAACTCAGGGAATGCGTAAGACCCTGGAATAACATGGAAATCTCAGGGAATTTCCCTGAAAATCTGGAAATTCTTTTATCGTTACACATTTTTTTCTCCGTTCTTTATTTGCATTTGAAATTAAGTAGAGTCGTCACATTCCCAAAATTAAACATAATGCGTGGTTGCATTTTGCTTTCTCAAAGAGAAAGCTTTTTTTTTCTTCAAAAGATTATACTCATTCATTCTGGGAACTTCTGATCAAATAGACCCGTCCGCCGCACTAGGCGTGATTTGCTTGTTTCCAACGTAACCTGGAATTTTATGAAATATTTGAAAAATTTGTTCAACATTTTTCAAAGGTGAAATATGAAAATTCAACAGTCAGCCAATCACCAATATTAGGTTAACACGTATACTTCGACCAGTTGAGATACACTGACCAGTCAATGATCTACTCGTAATTGTGAATTGTACATGTTGAGTATCCACAAGCGAATATCTAATCTTTCTCTAGTCACCGGCAGTGTACTTTGGTCTATGACCAGTGGTATGAAAATACCCTCAGACCAAA
Organism: Aphelinus atriplicis; assembly: GCA_020882685.1. Lineage (NCBI taxonomy): Eukaryota > Metazoa > Arthropoda > Insecta > Hymenoptera > Aphelinidae > Aphelinus > Aphelinus atriplicis. The sequence continues at coordinate 76,574,363 of CM037073.1, forward strand.
ATGCTGTTTTCCTTCTGGGAGTGATGTAAGAAATAGACGAGGGCGATTGCACGAGCGCATTCTCCCACGTGCTGCGCGTATTGGCCGTTACGACTGACCTTTTCATCGTCAACGTATCTTTTCCAGTTATGATCCGCTCCGTCCACTCTTCAGGGGTTTGCACGACAACTTACACTTCTCCATCACTGTTTTTCTCCTTTTCGCGGTGGATTTTGTCCAGCTTGAGAAATTTCAATTGAGAACGCATTTGGATGGAATATATTTTTATACGTTCATATTAGCTGCCTCCTATCGAGAATGATTCGGTAATTCGGAGGAATACGATCGTACTGGCGATTTTTCTTGCTTTGTGATTGTGGTACTTACAACGTTAATATTTATATATTTTACTCATTGAGTGTACATATTCATTTTTTTACAAATTTAAGTAATGGGTAATTATATGCTGACCTTCTTGCGACGATTCAATTATTAGTGTTAAAGAGAATCAAATACTTTCATCCATAATGAATATATTTTCGTTCAAAATTAAAAGTCACGAATGTTTTTGTTTCTAATCGTAATTTCTTGAGAAATGTAGGATTCGCCGGAAGAGAAATCCCTATGAAATGTTTCGCTATCTACATTGAACCACACTGTAACCAGCCTCATCGTTCGAGATGATGAATGAAAACTGCGTCATTATGAGAAGAAAAAGGCTTGACTCAGTGCTTACATATCACTGGCCTCATCTTGCCTAAAACTCCCGGTTCACGAGTGGAGTCCTCGTTGAAAGTACGCAAACAATTTGTGACGGCTAGCGCAAGCTGTGGATTCCTCTCCATCCGGGGACATCCAAGGGCTCGAACCTCACAAAGATCTGGCGAACTTGCGCTCTCTCTCTCTCTCTCTCTCTCTCTCTCTCTCTCTCTCTCTCTCTCTCTCTCTCTCACTCTCACACACACACACACACATCTCTCTCCCGTATATCGGTAAGCTCCCGGATGCGGGCAGCAGCTTCAGTCTTGCGCCCGAGCTCCTCGGCAATTATACTAATGGAGAAGACGCATCAAATGCTGCTGGTAGGTTGGACTAGGAAAAAGTGAAGAACGAAGAATCTTCCAGACGCTCTCCAGACAAGATTTTCAAGAGAGCTAGACTGAAGGGAAGAGCCGCCATCTGTGCAGCGCAGTAAAGCCGAGATCCTCTGTGGAGATGCCACCTCGGTACGATATGCTGGTGCCCTGAAGAATATTATCATTTCGAGCATGCCTCGTGTGACTAGTGATTTTTCATCTCTATTGCTAGCCTAGAGTTGTTTCCTCGAAGTAAGCCCTTCGCATCGTCGTCGCGTCAATAATCAAGTCGCGCTTCGAGATTATTCACAATGTAAGAAATTACACGACAATGAAGAAAAGAATGAATTCTAGAAGATCAAGCTGACCATTTGTTCTTCGTGATAATCAATTCCACGTTCATCGAGAAAAGCGGTGGCGACAAGTTCGTTTTGCATTCCGCTATGTTGAAGTGTCCCAATGGAGTCGGGTTCGCACGCCAAACACTTCGCAGATCTAGCTCTGGGATCCTCGAGGGCTCTAATTAACGAGAAGCGGTGGGGTTGGACCTAGGATGTTGGGGGCGGGGTGAGGGGAGGAGAGAGAAGGAAGTCAGGGCAAGAATGTGGTCCGGCGAACCAGTCTAATGAAAAGTATACTTAGCTCGGCACTTTGATCTTGCTTGCGTTACAAAAAAGAGAGCAGGCCACTGCTGCTGTTGCTGCTACTGCCGCATCCTCCCTGCATCCTTCCGACTGGACTGGCCACTTTTGCCCTCCGTTTCATTTCTGGTTGGACTCGGTGTATCAGTTCACGATGATTGCACCACTGAATTCACTCCGTACGAGATTGCTTCGTTTCTCTCGTCCTTTTGCTACTGGCCATGTTTACAAGGCTTCCTTTCCTATCAATGCAAACTGCTACTTCCCGCCATTCCATTGCTGTGGCAAAGTTTTCAACAATTGGGAATCTCGAAACGTTCCAGACCAAGATGCCATTTCCGTAGGAAGAGTTGGTTTAAGGTAGGAAAAAAAAATAAACGGTGCCGAGTGGAGAGCTCTAGTTTCCTCGAGGATTTCGTGTAAGACCTTCATGACTCACAGGAGTCACTGCAGCTTCGGAAAAGCATGGAAGCTTCTTCCATTAGCCTATCTCTCAGTTTATGTACACGAAAAATATTGCCTCGTGAAAATAGCTAATAGCTGTGGAGCTATCATTATTATCTCGCATCCATATCCATCATACGCGGCGCGAGACAGCAGTGCCCTAAGTCGTATATAAATTGAAACACACCGTGGGCTCAAGCTTGGCGGAGCAGCCGTTTAATCGTATCGTAGCCGGCCTCTCGACTGGCTGGGGACGGGGAATGCGCGAGCGACGATCATAATATATTGACGGGGGCCCATATGGGCATCGCGACAGTCACGTCGCCATGAGAGGCAGGTCGTGCAGCCTGTTTGCGCGCCGATCCTTACTCTGATCCTTACACCTCTGCTAATTAGCGCGCAGACGACATGCGAGCTTTAGCCCAAGCTCTGTTTGCAGCTACGCAGCTGTTTACTCACATGCTATATTCGTCCCCACAGCTGAGTGATAAGAGCCTTGTGATTCTAGGCTGCGCGAGGGCGTAGCTTGTTAATTGCAGACAGTTCTGGATGTCATCGTCAATTCTGCACTCTTTTTCTCATATCTTATATCTTGATTCCAAACCTACTACACTCGTCACTTTTTTAATTCCGATTCGTTCATTTCAATTGGATACTGATCTCTACTATACAGATGAATAATTTCAAACACGGAGCAATAATAAATCGTCGATTTATATCCATATTTCATCCGTCAGTAAGTCTAATCACGTTGTAGAAAATATAGTAAATTTAGAAAAATTACGCGAACAACTGAAACTTTCAAACTTCTGAAATCCAAATTTCGAGCTGAGTCTATGCGTAGCTCCAATGCGTTCGAGAAGCTAATTGGACATTGAGAGGCTACTTTTTCCAGAAATCTCGCTTTCCCCAGCCGAATATAAGCAAAAGTTCGACCATTAGCTCGTTGCCGTACTCGTAGGTGGGAAAACTTTTCGTTTCCTGTACTCGGCCACTTCTGACTCTAATTACGACTCTTAGTTTTATTCCTCCATTTTATTTTCGATATTCGGCTCCCGAAAAGAAACTTTGAAGGGCTTCATGATGATAAATCGCCACTGTACTAATTATTTTTCAATTCAACTCTCAAAACTTCAGAAAAGTGCTGTCGACCACGATTTCACTGGTATCGCATTCTAGAAATTCAATAAACAGCACTCAATGAACATTGGAATTAACTCTATTGGTTTAAACTTGTGAACGATTCATTGAGGGTAGGATTGATCATTTGCGCAATAGACCTGGAGGTACAAGCCGAACTACGTGAAATTCAAATTTAATTTTGCGAGGTAATAGAAAACTCACGGCCAAAAAAGGCCGGCCCTTCAATCATTCTGGAGCCACGCTGAACTTGTCTTGCGCCACAATCTCCCATCGTAGCTTTAAAAAATTACGATACGTTGCTCAAAGTCATAGGATGAAAGATGATTTGATAAAAAAAAGGTGAGCCGCGCGCCATATAAATCAACATCGTACTGAATAATCCCGTGGGAAGTAAGGTAGAGAGCAGCAACGCGGCGGCACTTCCCAGAGGCCCAAGAGTCAATATTTCCCTCGTCTCTTATCGTAAACTCAATATAAGAGTCTTATATTTTATGCAGTGCCGTATATAGAGACACATCGTTTGAGACTTATTCCATGTAAGTCTAAACCCACTCACCTTAATGGTTCGCCGTCTCCTGCACCGACCCGACGTCAGACAGACATTTTCATGGTTTCAATATAGCCCAGAGCTTCTTCGCCTTCTTTTCGCCTTCTTACCCTCTATACGTGTTTCGGCCCTCGCGTCTCAAGCCCTCGCACTCTCGCACAAAGAACGTTTTTTCAACCTGTTCGGATCCATTAGACGGGGGCCGAGCATGCGCTGTCTAAATATTTCAAAAGAAACCCGTCGAACTCTCGATGCATGAGCCAATTTTAGCGGCAGCTCTTGAAAAATTAATGAATGAAAAAAAAACGATATCTATCATGCTAGTAAGAAAATCACGCCTTTCAAATAGTTTTGATACAAAAAGAATAAATTCAAATATTTGACATGATCAATTTGCAATTTTCTATTGTTGAAAAAGTATTTCAGTAGTAGTAGTTGAATTGGGCAGATGAATCATTGATGGAACGATGGATCGTGCCGTACCAAAACTACACCAGCATACGCTGCATTCAACGGATTTCGGATGCCCCGGATAAATATTAAATTCAATAATTATTTGAACAATAGAACAATGACAAAGAAGAGGAACAATATTTCCTCTTCTTTGTCATTTACTTTAATCATCGGAGTGACTCCTCGTTTTGCTCGTATTCCCAGAAAACTGAAAGAAAAAAATTGACAGTGAATATATCTTTGTTGCAAATGTATGAGCAACCAAGTTAACCATCTAAGTAGATTACATCAAATTTTAAAACCCAATTTTCCAAAGTAAATATATCATAAATGTGTATGCGCAGATCCGTGAATGTTCATCATGCTCGCATTGAAAATTCCTTTGCAAAAATTCAATTCGAAGATAAACAGTGCTCGAAAGTGGCCCAATTCGCTTGGAGCATTCTTCAAAGTATGAATAGAAAATACATGGCCTCCAGTTTGAAAATGAGGGCTTCAACGGAACGGCGAAGTAATCGGATTATCCTTTGACGCTTTGTGAAAAACAAGCATACTCGAGAAATCATTGAGCTCACTTACGCTGAACCTGCCTCACGATTGAAGCAATCGATTAAATCGATGGAAGGCTAGAACGAAATCTCTGATTCTATTTCTGCCGCATTCGCGTGGATTTGATTTATCGTATATCACACTCGAATACCTTTGTCGTAACGTATATTTTTTTATTTCGTGACGACTGAGTTGAGACCGAGCGCGAAAGTATTATAAAATCGAACGTCCACGTAAATTCTTTAATGGCCCGGGTCAATGTCAGATTGAATTTGCTCTTAAAATCCTTGCGAGTCTAGAGAAGAGAGAGAGAGAAAAAAGGGTAGAGGGTTAAAGGGCAGGTCATTTGCATAATACATACCACGGGCGGCTCGTGCTGGAGCTCAGCTCTTCATGCAACACACTGCATTTTCCTTCTTTTTGAAAAAGAAAATATATGAATATACTCTTTCTATAGATCACTAGTTTGTATATGTGTTGCATTTTCTATTTATTCTTGTAACAGTTTCTCTTGTCTTCGGTAATGTCAAGATTTTAGGTCAAAAACTTCAACCAGAGCCATTTTAATTTTCTTGGCCCCCCCTTGACATAATTTGCAGTTCGAGGTCCTCTCTAAGAATGTTCTACGTATTCTACGGAGATAGTCTTGATACAAAAATCCAGTGCAGAAAAATCATTATGATCTCGCTTCCGCTTACATATATTAGATTAAAGCTTGTCCTATATCTTGAATAATAATTATTTATGTTAAATTGAATCTACAGTCTTGAATAATAGTATGAGAGATATTTTAATTTACTAAATTAAAAGGTTTTAAAAATCCGTATGTTTTCTCCTAGAGATGAATTGATAAATTTGTTAAGAATACGATCGCCAATGAAATATACGAAACGTACTAATGGAATGCATGAAAAAATAACGCCTGTAGATTTTATAACTGAAGTTATGCAAAAATCGTATTTGCATCGTAATTTCTAAATGGCAGTCTTAATCAATCCTCAAAATATCCCATTACTTATTCATTCACTCATATTTCGTATCAGTCTACCTCCGATTGAGTCCCGTCTGCCCTGGATTGCATTTTTTCTCGAAACACCCCTCGACCGCAATAAAGCCTCGAGCTACGTCAATTTTGATGGACTTCTTATATCGAACCATGCGTAGACAGCCCCTGGGCGATTTTGAAATTTCACGAAGTTACGCCGGTGGTCGGGTGACAGTATCATAGGCTCAAAGCCGAGACGTCAGGAGCTTGGCGCATTCCCCGCACGCGCGTCGAACTTGCGATGGTTGCGTGTTTTTCTTCAGCTGCTGGATTGGAATTTTTGCGGGACATGCCAGGGAAGAATGTCATTGACACTTCGGGTGTTATTTATTTCCTGGCATGTATTAAATTGAATCGCAGCCTAAATGACATTTTATTCTGTCTTTTATTCAATTTTTTCCCTCTTTTCTGTTGCAGGTAAGACGCCTCGTGTTGTTATATGAGCCGAAGCTATTCTCTTTCAGTGAGCATGCAGTGAAATCACAAATTAGACTTCACGCAACAAGCAATTTCAATTGCGATTCTTGGTAAGTTTCTTTTGACAAAAACTTGAATTAAAAGTTCCGGATTCATATGTAGATTTCCAAGCTAAAGATCAAATTAAAGTCGGCAAGATGGAGGTCTCTAAATTAAAGGCGATAAACATAAATCTTCAGAACGCTTTCCGCTCCGAGGCGCTTTTTCCACTTTTTCCACCAGTAGAAAAGCCTTCAAACTCTTCTCGCTCGTACGCGGAGAGAGAAACGGGATTTCGGGTGTGTTCTTACGGAATATTTCATGAATAAGGAGAAATAAGTGGGTCGCGCGCATACTCGCTCCATACATTTTGCTCCTCTTCCCGAAATTCCCCGTGCGCTATATCGTCAAGAGTGGAGTGAAAAATAAATTGGAAACTCCCCTGGAATTATCTCTGAACACATTTTTCGAAAAATTTCCAAGCGCATGCATACAACTAGTGGCTGTCTGACTATGAATGAAAAACGCCCGTTCTCTTAAATATAAAAGTTGTAACTCTATTGATCACTGCGAGCTATAAGTTCATTTCACACAATAAAAAAAAACAAAGTACGAGCAGTCTTTTTACAGACTTGCAAACTCATAATACTCCCCCGGTTCATATCATTTTCAAAGAAAATTTGAGAGAGAGACATAAGTCTCGTCACTGTTGGAAAAAGTTCATAGTTCAAAATTATAAAGAGTCAAAACTATTGGAAGTTCATCATGCAAACTGTAATAGAAGAGCATCTCTCTCTCTCTCTCTCAAGTTTTATTCGATTTGGAACGTCGAGTTTCAAAAGTTCATGCCAAATTAGTTGGCCGTCCAGTCGGGGAAGACCGGGAAGCAGTACGAAGACTCGGAAGGATAGTAGAAGCAGCAGTTCACTAATCATGAAACTGAGTACATATTCGAGGCGCACCGTCGATCCCAATACAGTTGGTGCGACGCATAAACCCGAGGAAGTCGGCCCTTCCTCTTTATTTCCGAAGCTATGGCCTACCCACCCAGCCAGACGCATGTAAGAGCTCCGTTGTTGTGCCATTGCCGCGCGCATCTCTCTCGACCAAACTCCAGCGTAACCCCGAGGGACGGGGAAGGAGAAAGCCCCGGTAAAGATCGATTCCTTCGCCGACGCTCGACTCGCGAGTTGCCACCGACAGCCAGCTTCAGTTTTTTCCTCATTGTCACGGCGCGTCGCTCTAACTTCGTTTTTCCAAGCGCCGCCGCGCGAGCTAGCCGAAACTTTCTGCCAAGCAATTGCGCGTCAACTGCACATTGACGCCCGATCAAGAGATACACGAGCCTCAACTCGACGAAAACAAAGCGCAAAATTATCCAGTACTGGTCTACCCAAACTTGTATTGATTACAAAACTGATCAGAAAGAAATGTCGTATGATCTAGAGATGATGTTTAGAGTGCCAAACGATCCAACATTGCATGGCTTGTTACGAGCTTACAGAAATTGCAAGTAAAGAATTTTATGTTTCATAACTCTCTTCAGAAAAATCTTATATTGTAGTCACATTTATAGAATGATCTATAAACCTTTAATTAAATTGTTGATGAAAAATAATTAATATTCTCATATAAACCGTATGTTTTCAATTTATCTAAAGATTTCTGCATGTTTGTTAATACATTAAAGCAATACTCGTATTACAATATCGCCATATAGCAAACTACTTCGAGTATATTGTATCTTCCTCCTTTCTTTTTCCCGATGATCCAGCAAAGCTTCCAACTTGCCTCGAATCCTGAATAAACATTGCTACAACGTTCTTTTCTCGCATAAACTCTTATACCGTACGAAAGATTTACCACCCGAAACTTTGTTTCACATGCCCAAATATTGTTAAAAAATGCGTTTGCACGGTCAAATTGAATCGACAGAATAAAATTCCAATACTCCCCTCGAACAAGTTTTTTCGCAGGGTTATCTGTCGTCTTTAATTTCAATCCCAGGTCAATCTGCGGTCTCCAATTTCATTTTCATGTCACTAGGATTCTGCAGCGCGCTCCGTGCAAATTATTCTCGACAAAACTAACCGTCCCAACTCATTCCTGCACACACGCTCTAAGTGCCACCATATTGATAATTCTGCTCGTTGCTTTTCTTGCCTGCGCTCTCGATAATTCATCTATAAAGTCGCATGATTAGGTCTAAACCAATCGCAATTCTCGGAAACTTTAAGTTTCACGTCATTTTTTCCACGGAGAGTTTTCGTTCGTTCGAAATCTAGTTGCGAAAGAGTCAACGTATCGAAGTTACGCCTCACTTTTGTTGAACAATTTAAATATGTACCAGTTGCAGTAACCATATTAATTAATAGTACCGCAGCACGCAGAATATAGACGAGCCGCTGTGTTCTAACGTGACTAGCGATTTCAATGTTTATTTTCGATTTGCCTGCAATGCGAACCGCCAACGTCACTCACGGTGATAGGGAAAAATCCAGAGCATAATTCGGCAACATATCATGTAAGCACAAAACAGAAGTTTGTTGCGGCGCGTATCCCCGTGTGCAGATTCTGACAATCGGCAGGGCAATATTTCAGTGGGGTTGGGATTGGAACGGGGGAGGGGGCGGGGGCGGGCGATGTAAATCCATCGGACCGCAGAGCAGCCGTCGATCTGGCTTGGGTTGCGCGTCGCGTCGCTCGCGCACACTGCACGCTGAATTTTCTCTCTCCCTCTCTCTATCTCTCTCTTTCTCGCTCTTCCTCTCTCTCCCTCTCTCTCTCTTTCAATTCTCAAAGGGCTCGATGAGGAGAATATTCCTTGTTTCGCCCGCGACCACCATTGTAATTGCAACTCGATTTGCCCGCGCGCGTTCGCCTTATTGCAAATCAACGTGGGACGTGGCCGCGCCCGAGTCTGCGCCTGTCTGCCAGAGCAGATTCGCCCGACGTCGGATAATCAACGATGGAACCCGTCTTTTTTCCCCCGATTCCCACGTGAAGAAATGCGACGGCTGGGCAATTGGCTTATCCGTTTGAGTCTTCGAGGAGGCTCGCGCCGCTGGCCGAGAGTTTGAGTAATTCACTTTCCGCTCGTGCAATATACCGTTCCGGATACTGCGCGGTCGCATCGCTCTGGCTCGCGCTCCCAGCGCCACCAAAGAGAAGGAGAGCGAGCCGAGCCGAAAGCTCGCCTCCGCTGCTGCTCCCTCGATCCCACGAGCGTCGAGTGGAAAAGTTTTCCGCTCCGCGGAGTGTTGGGCATCGGCGACGAAGTCCAACCCCTGCCGGCATCGATCCTCCACCCTCATCCGGTGACATAGCGAGAGCAGCCTTCCATGACCGGAAGCTCCTGTTTTTTCTTTCTATTCTGTTTCCTTTTGCCGCCCCCCACCCCATCTCGTCCTCTCCCCGGATTCCCGTATTTCAGGGGGCCAGACGCTTCTAGCAATCGGGAAAATACTGTCAATCAGCAAGTACCATTCTGCCTTTTTCGAGCCGCGATCGAATCTATCATCGCACGGCTGTGACTGTATCAATACCGCGTCAATTACTTCCGAGGGTGGAGATCCAACAGCTGCCCGTACGTTGTAGGATTGAGCCACCCGTATTTGCCAGAAAATCTTGGGCACCCCAAAAAATTCACGAACTCTGCCGTTATACCGTACCCCACGCCTCCGGAAAATAGACTCTTCATGTCGCGTTTGTGTTGAAATCTGTAAAAATACAAAGCAATTGTAGTAATACGGCTGAATCGATATCTACTCCAGGCACATCGTAACAGGGCCGTTCGTATTGGTGGCCGTCAAACGTGCATTTGGTGGTTCTGCTTGGACCGGGATTCAAGTCCGTGCCCGACAGATCCCGGGACGGCTACCCAAACCGCTGCGGGCCACCGATACACTGGCTGGTCAGCATTGCCATCATTAGGCTTTCTGCTGGTTACATATAGAATCCTACTGCCAAAACAGAGGCTCGCGTTTTCCACATCGTTGTAAAGCACTCTATTCTACACATCGAGTATGTTGATGGTCGAGTTTCGTGTTTTACTCGACTGTAAACATTGAAAATTTATATTCATATACGATGAACGCGTTATTGATTGCGGATTGTAAGGTTTGAAATTCAACTTGACGTGAATTATATAGTTCTTTATTTTCCACAATATCAGGGTACTATCTATACACATCCTCCATATTTGCTGTATACGGAAAACAGGTAGTACCATGTGACTATAATACCCAAACATATGGGAGCTAAGATTAGTACGACTATTGACCACTAAATTAATCCAGCGGCTCTATATGATTAATATTCGACCATATATGGGCAAACTGTCGATTGTGCACACAACAAGTATAACGATGAATTCGTCATAACTTTGTTTAGAGTTAATATTGTGGATTAACGTCAGTATTCGAAGTTAAAAATTGACTTTGTTGATGAAAGTAAGCTTAAGGACAACGCGAGTTGATTGTAAAGAGAAAAAAAGAAATTTGGAGTGAAATAATGTTGCTCCGGCCGGAATACGCACATATAACGCTCTTGAATCTCACGAGCTGTTCCATTTGAGAGTAACGAGGGTCAGAATAGCGAGTAGTATTTTGCGCGGCCCGAATAAAAGGCAGAGAAGGAAGAAAAGAAGAATGGAAGAGGTGCGCTTGAATGCGGTATCCGCGAGTGGTCGACTCCTCCTTTCAAGCCTTATCTTATCCACGGCTGAATCCGCGCTGGTTTTCTCGTGCTGCAGCTCGAGCCAGCAGGCCCCCCGCAGCCGCTGCAGCTCTCTGTTTGGCCTACGGCCGTCTCCCGCACCCCAGCCCCTCCCGTAATTGGCCGCAGCGCTGCATTGGGATCCACACGCGCATACGTGCAACTGTTGACCTCGTTCACGCTGCTATATCATCCTCCGCTCATTCTTGCCCACTAATGTGCCGTTTACCTTTCCTTTTCCTTTCTTTCATTCACTCGTTAAATTTTTCAGTGCGGCTAAAAATTATATTCCGACTTAATTGGCTCGCTTGCCCATGTAATTCGAGTGTAATCAGAGTGCCTCCTACCATCCCATGCTCATTGTTAACTGGCAAAATTTTCATCTTGTTTAATTTTTTCCGAAAATGTTCAAACTCTCTCGTATAATTGGAAAGTTTTTCTGCTCGGCATGAAGATTTATTTTCAAGGGAAATGGTTCGTCGGTAATGCGGTGGCAGAAAAAGATATTCAATGGTGGCATTGAACGGACAAATTATATTATACCTAGAAATTCGGAAAAGGAAAAAACTCGGTGGAATTCATAGTCCACGATAATAATTCAATTCAAGACAAGATCAAGAAGCGATTCAGAAACGCGTCATTATCCAACATCTCATAATCGTCTTTTAACGGTGAATCAAAGTTTGGTTTATCAAGATCCGACCAGAAAAAGACCCCGAGAGATATGGTATGTAGTCGCATTCGGAGGCTAGAACTTTTCTGGCTTGAGTACATGGCTGAGTCGAGAGGCGAAGACCATGAGCTTCTACAAAGTGCTGCGCGTCCATAGCTTTGCTGGATAAAAGTTTTTTCTCTCGTGTACTGGACAATCCGTCGGACGAGGTGGTAATCCGGCGACGAAAAACGTCGTGAGTTAGCTTAGTGTCCAGTGTCGATATGACAGAGGAAAACTCGAGTCGAAAGAAGACATTCGTGTGGAGTATCTGGAGCCTTCATTACACTAACAACTTTTATTTATCCCTGCGGAAATAACTACGAATAATCGAAAAAATAAGTTAGACGACATGAAAGCGGAAAACAGAGTATAAAGCTAAATCCCATATATCTAAAATATCTGAAAACATACAGTTCAAAATCGTATATCACATATACAATACGATATTTATATGGTTCTGCATCACCATCTTTTTGCCATGTGGGTGAGAGAGGGGAGGAGGAATCGATCGCTAGCTGCATGAGTCAAATTTCAGTCGGCGCCCGAGGGCGGGCCGCGCGACATAGTTCATTTTAGTTGCACGTGGGTATTTGTACACTCATACCGAGCGTTGAAGTCAGCTCCATTCCGTTTGCTTGTAATACAAATTCGATATTGACCCGATCACAAAACGCTCGCTCTTTGTCCAATTTCAGTCCTTGAATTATGTTAATTTCGACGTGCTGGAGAGTTGCAACTCTTTCGTCCACAACGAAGTCTTTTTAGGATTTGCCACTGCTTAGAAGAGTGCGTTCAACAGAATGATCGAATCGACATAGAAAAAGACAGTCCGGCAAATCTACTTACGGTCGGTAATGAGGTTGCTTCTGTTATCAAAAATAACTATCACTTCCAAGAAAAACCTATTGTCTTCGATGAGTCGACGCAGAGCTGAGATTCAATTAGAGCCGGTGGGATGAGCTGTTCATAAACAGTTCATTAGTTCATATATATTAGCGCTGCTTGAAAACTCGAAAATGGCTGAATTCAATCAGAGCTGCGTCGTATTGAGTTCGGTCTGTTCGCGTTTTCTTTTTTCACAACATCGCCGAGTGCAATTGCTCTCAAAACTCAAGCTAATCGATCGGGTGTGAAGAAATTAAAGACGATGCTACGATCGCCCGTAATTATTTCCAGCTTGAGGCGCCGCTCGTACTCTCTCTCACTCTCTCGGCCTCGCTCATGGACATTCCGTTCAGAGTTAATTGAATCGAGCTCCCGCGAACAGCAGCCGAGCAAACGTCGACGGCCAGCTGTACGCAGAAAGAAAAGAGACGATGAAATGCGGGTGAAAAAGCTGCGACAACAGCCAAAAGCTTTGTTGACCCTTTCCACCCCTTTGCACGTCCCATCACTTTCGATTGCTTCGATTGCTTCGATTGCTTCGATTGCTTAGCTTGCGCGCACCACTATACTGTCATCACTCCTTGCACTAGTTTCCCTTTTCCGAGAATCAACTGACAAATGGCCAAGTAAGCCTCGGGGGTTGAACCGACAGCCTATGAGCCTCAAGCTGACTGAGTGAAACGATCATCTCCTTTCAATGTCTATCAATATAATGCCAATGTTATTGAAAACACCATAAACAATTATACTATATTATAATAGTTTTGGCGATAACATGCCTTAAGTATTACATCACGTCCACCGTTTATGAGCACAATACGATGCAGTACATATTATATGACGGAATAGGGGAGCTTGGCTGATCATCTGAGAGATTGAATTTCTTCTCAACCCCCTGTAATATTCTCAAAATAAAAGAGATTTCGGTCAATATACTACGCGCAACTTTTACGTGGATCGATCCTCTTCTATGATTCCTGAAAAAGGACAGTTTCCATAGCGTTATCTAACCATCACAATCTGAAACATAATAAATGATACCGCGGAAAAATGAAGATAATGTAGATCATGCCAAGCGGAGACGCGAAGAAATTTTGGATGAAAAAACGCGAGAAAGTGATTATGAGGTCGGATGAACGGGAAACGTAGCATAACCTTCCTCATTCACTAAGAACGACTCGTTCTTCGCAAGCAGCACGGCTCACGCGCTGAGAGGGAGAGGGAGAGAGCTCTTGAGAATGGAATACAACCCTGCAGGCAGTAGCAAGCGCAACCGTGTCGCTCTTGCATTACCTACTTGTTATTTTAGCTCAGGAGGAAGGGGAAAAAAGTGTCGCGCGACGTCCCGGGGGAAGAGGCGCGCGCGCAAGTGCTCGACCAATCAGTCAGTGCGACAGAGCAATTTACTAATGCAACCGGTCCGCCCACCAATACTTGCGCGCACCTCCTACAACTTGGCTCGCAAAACAACCCAGCTCATTAGCGAACTTCGCCGAGATTACCTCGCGCATTACTCTCGCATTATACTCTCTCGCATTAATCCCGCATTACTCTCGCGCATTCGGCGCTGCTGTCAGCGGCCGATCGATTTGTCGCTGATCGCGACGTGAGCCGGCCGAGGTGAAAATATTGTGTATACGATCGCAGGTGTCGGCTGGCTGTTTTGTGTATATATAACAGTCGAATCTGCCTATATGATCCGTTGTAATTGTCATTTTATTCCGCCGGTTGAATGCACGCCGCACGCCAGCGATAAAAGCAAAATTTCAGCGTTGAATCATTCCATCGGCGATATCGCGAGCTGTTATTTCCCGTTTATCCTTCTGTAAGTATTGTATAGCGCCAATGATAATAATGATAACCTTATTGCGCTCCCCGTTGATGTCGGATGAATTTAACGGCAAATAGTTCGCGAAAGAGTTTATCGGCTACTAATAAATTCATTATACTCTTTAATCCTTCCGGTTGCGCGAATTTCGGTATTGCATTATCTTGACCAGACAATCGTATTATACGACTCGATTTTCAGCTCTGGGTCCAAAAAAAACCGACAAATTTCTCTACGCGATTATTTTTGTATCAAAAATCTCATGTAACTGAATTCACACCGAGAGTGCCGAGATGGACGAATGATATTGCGTTTCGCTTCTAAATGGGTGTGAAAAACAACAGCACTTTACTGTTTAAGGTTTTATTGATGTTAATTTTTCAGAAGAGGAAACAACTGGAAGAAATAGACGGAGAGCGAGGGAGCTTGCATTAACTTGATTATAGCAATATGTTTGCTCAGCTCGAGTTTCTATGGCGGTGAACGAGTGAGAAAGCAAAAATGAGCCACACTAAAACATTTAGTGAGGGCAGTTTCGTTCTTGTTGGCGCGGTGATAGCATTCCTCTTGGGAGTAATTATTACGTAACAAAATGAGACTTAGATGAATTAGGTGCTGTTGTGAGTAATGGATGAATATCGATTCGAGCATTAACTTGATGAAGACTACTTATCCTGATCGTTCTCTCGCTACAAGAAGAATTTCAATTTGTACTACTCATTGCAGTTATTTGTTTTTGCTCGATTCTAACATTCACCCTTCTCATTCTTCACATTCCACTCAGCTAAAGAATGGCGCATGCCTTTGTTCATCAATGTACGTTACTATTTGTTATTCTGTCTGTACATGCTTATCAATTTATATACTCTCTAAATCTAAAATAGTACAAAACTACTATTTAATAGTACAAATTGTAAAACCGCTCAAAGTAGTAAATATATACTGAAAAATATAGTAAAATTTTACTAAAACATAATAGAATTTTAACTTAAAAATGGTAAACTCTTACAAAATTACGAAAACATTAGTACAATTTTAATAGTTTTTAGTGAATATTTACTATTTTGAGCAGTTGTGCAATTTTTACTATTAAATAGTAGTTTTTTACTATTTTAGATTTAGAGAGTAAGTAAGTGACTGAGTATTATACACTGAGTATTATTATTACTGGGTATTCGAAGTTACTTCATTCTCGGCAAATCTTGGCTTTCTCTTGAATTGCTCTCAAGATGATTAGAAAAATCGCAAGTTAGATGATTACAAAAGAAAGCTATATCTGCGCTTATCTCAGATTCAAATGACTACCTCAGCATACCGACTCAGTATTCTAATGCTTCGTTCTCAATGGTTTTCGTACGTTATGGTTATTGACGCTTGCAAGCTTCCTAGCATTCGTTTGAGTGTGTACCGAAGTTATACAGTCGCTATCCGAAGTAATCCCATCTAACAAGATAGAATATCTCTGATACCATTCGTTATATTTTTCCGAGCAGATGTAGGCAAATACATAAGTTACGCGAGCATCAAATGCGCGCTAGTGAGGCCGTGAGAAATTCCCTTTGGCGGCAATGCCCTGCTCACGCTTTCGGAGTGAAACCAGAAGCTGAACTAAGCTTGCCACGAAACACTAAACAGCATCAAATGCAGCCGGGTAAACACGTTGCGCGATTTGTAGACGGGAGGCAGTTTGCACACGCAGAGTCGCAGCTCTTTATTTCGTTCAACGGGGAGGATCGTGCGAGTGTCGAATTGGACCGCTCGCTATGACGGGAAGCGATTCCTCTTGAAGCCGACTAGAAGCCGTCGTGAAAGAGCAGGGGTTAGAAGGACTCGAATAGAAATACAAACTTTCTATCCGCTCGCTTTCAGTGGCAGCGGGACATGGAGCTAGGCAGCCGAGCATCAGAGGTGGCTGCTTAGTCGAAACTATTTGTTGGCCTCACGAATAGTCGAGTGACGCGGAACTTGGGAATGACGGACGATGCTTGATTCAATCTTTCGCCATCTCGTATCGGTTTCCTGCGCTTATGTTTACGTGACCGTCGAGCGAACCTGACTACCTCCTCCCCTCGCCTCCATCTGAATATCGATTCACACTCATTAGCCCTCGCGAGTACTCCGACAGCGAATAAATGAATGGAAAAAAATAAGAATGCGCTTTTATCCAAAACACAATTTCTGGCTTAGCTTTAAAAGTGGATATACAATATTGAAACTTATTGGAATATAATGGAGATTTTTTAATCACTCCGGTAGATTCAAATGTAACGTAAACTTTTGTTGTTTCTTTGTAAGAAGCCTCTCGTGATTCTGCACAACTTTAAATGGAATGAATTGGAATGTTACGCCGGGAAGGGTTCGAATTGGAGGCTGCGTGTTGGATATCGAAACTTTGAAATTATATATCTTCATAAATGTGAGCCTAGACCTCTAAATTTTAATGTATCACATGTTAGGTAATAATATAATTATAGTTAAATTTCTAAGTTTGTCGTAGATGTATTTCCTCGACTACCTCCTTAATAATATTGTTAATCAAATTTAGTCTGACGTAATCATTAGCTCAGTTACACGATTGTAAATGATAGATACAATACCATTGTCTTCATGAAATAATCTTCAAGACACATACATAAAATGAAAATTATTTTCTTCTTTTCAATCTCGCATATGAAAGTTTATTTTCAAATGATGTTTTCACAATTTTATTTTTTATATTGATATATCCAATGACGCGATTCACTTGTTACCATGAATGAAGAAACTCAAAAACACTATAGTAGTTACATGTCATGTAAGCACTATGTAACTAAAAAAATAAGTTATAAATACTTTTCTCTCGTACTTGAGTAGTTGGCACCTGAACTAAACAACTAGCCGAAAATTACACACTTTTACTTCAATCACCATCTGTGCTTACAGGTTTCGTAACTCGCTTATGTTAACTCGCTTTCGTAACTCCAAGATTCGAACTTTATGAAGTAAGAACAATTATGGCTCTTCAAGAACTTGGACAGTGCTCACAAAATTACTCGCTGGCTAAAATTTGGAGTAGAAAGAGATGAAAAACCACCGATGATCTTTTCATATCTTTGCATATCTGTTCACTGACCAACAATGAAAATCCAGCAAATTATGTGATTGAAAGGCCAATATATTTTCACTGATTTTGACAGAATTTTGAAAAAACATCTGAGCTCCGGTGATTTTAACTTTCAATGGAAATATTATGAATTCCCTCTTCAAGCTAGTGAAAAAATGGGCCAGTATGAGATGGCACGAATAATTCATCAGAATACTCCAACTTAGTTTTTTGCAGCCAAAATCTTCCAAGTATGCGATGCGAAACATGCTTCTGATATTGAGAAATTATGTACTCAAACTATAGTTATATGCGCTCGAATTACGTAAATCTTGCTCTAGAACTTACACACTCAAATGACATCA
This sequence comes from Aphelinus atriplicis, assembly GCA_020882685.1. Classification (NCBI taxonomy): domain Eukaryota; kingdom Metazoa; phylum Arthropoda; class Insecta; order Hymenoptera; family Aphelinidae; genus Aphelinus; species Aphelinus atriplicis. Next base: position 76,592,287 of record CM037073.1, read on the forward strand.
TTAAGCTTATCAGGGTGTGAAAGCTTAGACCGCTACAGCCACCTACGTTAGAATATAAGATGAGGGAGTCGCTCAACTACCTCTGCAGTATTAATTAATCGAATGAGCTGTAGAACTTCATCTGTATAGTTTGAATCTATCTACTTCTCTAATCGATTGAGGTGCGAAAATTCAAGCATGAGTATAACACAAATGTATGTATCTTGAACATTTTTACTTGCGTAAACAGGCAATCACACAACAATGTGATCGCAAAGCAAAAAGTTGTAATTCCGAAAAGAGTGATCGCAGAATTATCCCGTTGCTCAGTCAGATAAAAGTGAATTCATCAAATACTGCCAAGAGAAATCGAAAACTGAAAAAATTGTCTATCTGTTCGATTTTCCGATATTAATTTCTAATATTGTTCTTGTAGGAGAATAAGAAAAATGCAATATAAGATGCATTCAAGAAGTTGAAATTGAGCATTTCGTACGTAGAAGCTTGCCAAGATTCGGAACTCAATCGATAAAAAACGATGGTATTTTCGACAACTGCAGCTGGGGCAGCACCGACAACCTGATCTGGTCGAATGTCAATCTCTTCCCAAGACTATATGAAACTGTGCCTAGCCCACTCTCGATTCTCACGATACTACTTGACTCTGCTACTATTGCTACTTTCCTGAACTTTGCTCCGAATGTGCAGTTAGCTTACTTTTTCCCAATTATTTCTTGACAACTCTTATTATATTTATTTTGGCTCATTGCACATTAAATTTGCTCTGTCGAATGTTGACTTTTCTTCTCTTATAAAGACTCGAGGGTCGAACGAATGAAAAACCATGTTGAGGCTTGAGTAGCGCAATATATGCTGAAAGTCAGCCGCATGCAAGGCGAAATGAAAAACATCGGCCATCTGCAGTAGCTCACTCGATTTGCTGCTCAAACAAATCCGAGAGCCATTCGAGAACGACCCGAGAGCGGTCTTGTATGAGAAAAATCTGAGGGCAAAGACGCGTATACGGCGTCTCTCTCTCTCTCTCTCTGTCTCCCTCTCGTTCGTTCTCTCTATCTCTCCCTCTCTCGGCTGTGCTTGCAAAGTCGGTCCACGCCATGTGAAAATCGAGATGCAAATCGAGCCGCAAATCGTGCTGAAAAGCCTGGAGAAAGCACGCGCGTCCGAGGATGCCGCTTTTTCTTCGTTTTTGCCATTAGATGCGTTCGGCCCGGCTGGCTGCGAATATTCATAGGCAGAACGTGATATGTATCCCGGCCGTTGCTGCCCCCGGTATCGCCGGGACCGCTCGATATATCCACTTGGGGACCGGTCGCGGTGGCTCCACCTCGAATGTCGATTGGTGCACATCCAATATTGCGCTTCTTCATTTGCCAAGATATTTCATAACTGGCTGTTGTTGTTGCTCGGGCAAAATTAAAAGCTGCGAGTTTCATTATAACACGGCAGTGCTCGGCCAGCCAACGGTGCATAAACCCCGCACTCTGCAGCGCCTCCGTCCGTTTACTTTGCTCGTTTTGAGGCAGCGTGCAGCGCGGCGCACGTTTTCAATATAAGCCGCTGCCGGTGACTTGCGATTCTTGCGAAGCGTCGACTCTCTGGTCAGAGTTGCAAAGGGCTCTGCAGGCGTATTTTCTTTAATATCAACCAAGCGTGTGCCGGCGGTTCGCCCCGCGTTCACCGGCTCTGTCTCTGATACTCGAGCCGTCCTCTTTGCCTCTTTGTGCGGGCGGGCGCGCGCGCGCGGTTCTAATCATTTTAGTGCGGCTTTGCGTATGAGACGGCGACTGACGAGCCACAGCTATTCACGCGCAGACTCGCTCACTTGTTCGAAAATTCTTTGAGGTGGTGCTGCAGCTGCTGAAGGCATACCGATGTATACTAGCTGCTCGACCGATCCCTCCTTACTAATCTCATCTTGCGAACTATCCGTCTTTGAGCATTTTACAAACTCGAAGTGGCGGGGATTCGCGGTTGATTTCATTAAGCAAGAAGACTTTGTCGACGATGGATGCGCTTCATTGGTTACTTACGTATGGCTAATCTTGAAGCGGCAAATTCTATAGCACACTGTCAGCAATAAGAAATGGCCAACACGTCTCTTTCCAAGCAACCTCAATCCCGTAGATTTTCATTCGAACAATTCAATGTCAAAATTGATATTCATTATTTCACGTCGTATGTTCTCGCTTACCAGTCGGAAGGAAATAATCTTGACGAGAAGCTTATGCTGTGTACGACATGATTGCGAACCGCCGCGGCAATGTCACAAAGACAAAGGATCAAGGAGCCGACAATAGGCGACGGAATCTAGGCGAAATCACTTCACGTCGCTCAACCCGCGACGGCGCGTCGCGTCTATGATGTTTCGGCTACTCAGGGCCGTTCCCCAGGCGTGGTGTCGTTCCTTCCGCTCCCCCGTGACCGAGCACCGAATCCGCGAGCAGCTATAAGTGCCGATGTTCGGGGGGGTGGGGCTGTGGAAATTGATTCTACGTTTATCCGCATTTAGCGGCGGACAGGCCGGCACAAGTGCGCCCGCGCCTAATCTCGCCCTTCTCCTCTGGGCGGGCTCACACACACAAACTCAGCGACAAATGCTAGGCCCCGGCTCCTGGCTCTCCATCTCTCTCTCTCTCGCTCGCGCTAAGCCTCCCTATTCTGCACTTGGCCAATGTGCTCGCTTGAGTATCTCGTCGACGCTATAGCCGTCCTGAATATTGTCTCTCGGTAAATCGCGTGCAACATCATATCTGGCCCGATCGATCGCGCCGCAGTAATGAAATTACAAATTGCCAATGAACGCGGAGGGGGGGGGGGGGCGGCAGGATGGAAGTTTTACCCCGGCAATATATGGGGCTCTCGACGCTAGGTCGGCTCAGGCCGGACGATAAATCAAGAGAGCAGTCGATTCGCAGCCGAGTGGCCCGCGCCACTCCGGACAATCGAGACTGGCCACGAGACAGTGAGACTGAAGCAAGTACGGGGCTCAACGACTCGGCGACTGATATATCCAGGATGTGCTTGAATTATCGCAAACTACCCCCGCGTCGGCCTATGCATCATATCGTTTGACTTGCTGAATTGCTCGAGCGGCCGGTGTATGCCTTGGCCGCCCCTATCGCTGCACGTTCGCACGTGCTGCACTTGCCGCGCCTATTGCCCTCATGATTTGTACCGTTTGCCAACGATGTAGCCCAGTTACTTTCCGCGCAAACAGCCTACGCAAACCAAACGAAACTATAACGCCGCGCACGCATAGAGCTATCTAAATATGAGCAATCAAACCCTCGGCGAATTTTAACCCCGTATATCGACAAGGTACTCCACCCTATCCGATGTTCGACGTTGTTGTTGTTGTTGTTCAAACTCGTTCTCACTATCCAGTCTGCACGTGATAGAACTAATTCTGGCTCTCCCTACTCGCGGGAAGCAAGCGCCAGCGTATTGTGTACGCTGATAAAAATCTTGCGAACCAATCCACAACTCAGCGAGGGATCCGCGGGTAAAGTATTCGTGGGTGGAGACACTATCGTGCCCGATTATCTGGCTTATCCCACCCCTACCCACCCACCCCCCCTTCACACCCGCGAGCGGCAGCTTATTTGTTTCGTTGAATTTATTCAAATTGCAAATCTCGCATCCCATTCGCGCCACGTCCCGGCAATAACTCCCCACCCGGCCAGCTGTAAAAGATGCGAATAGCCCGAGGGGGCTGGGAGGGAGGGAAGTCGACCGACGACCGCGCAGTAAAATCCATTAAAAGGAGGAAAAAACAAACGCTGTGTGGAGATACGCTGGAGGGGTTTCGATCGGCTCACGCAGTCAGGGGATGGGTGGTGGCGCGAAAATCAGCGGAGGCCACGCGGAAAAAAGCCGCGCTTAAAAGTTTCAACTGGCCAATAATAATTCACGACCTAATGGATCGTGGGGTGTGTGTGTGGGGGGGTGGGTGAGTAGGAGGCGTGTGCGCGCGCTGCAGTTTGGTCCGGAGGTAGTTGCTTACATTACCATACGAATGGCCGATCGATCCCGAGCTCCACCTGGCCACTTATAGCTCCCGGGAAAGAAGCACTAGGCCGGGGCATGACTATCCCCGCGAGATCATGCTTCAAATGATAGACACCTCGGCTGCTCTCCGCGCAGGCATTAACCGCACGTCGAACGATTAGAGTCTACCTGCTTCCACTTTTACATTTGCTACACTAGTAGACCCAAATCCTTCTGGCGAAAAAAATAACCTGTAACATAACGTATTCACTTTCCCTCTAAACTCGGGATATACAAAATCTACAAAATATCAAGGCTACGAATTATCACCGTGAAAATTATTATCAATCTACCAGTAGCACTATTTGTGAGCGTCATTGAAACTTGGAAAAATTGTAGTTGATATGATGCCGTTGTACTCGACGAATATATACACATAAATCGAATTTTGGCTCAGGGAGAAAAATCAGTTTGACGCTATAGCAAGAAGATTTATTCTCCTGCTGAACAGACTCATCTTGGATCAAAAATAAGTTTTAATTCTAGAAGAAATCGTCTTGATATAGCGTCAAACTAATTTTTATTCTTGAACCAAAATTCCATTTTTGAGTAGAGAATTATCTTCGTCCATTAAAATTCACCCTTACTTTCTCTAGATAGAGCTTTGTTTCACGATATATCAATTACAATATGGAAATGATAAATTTCAAGGAAAATGAATACTTCAGCAATGAAAATAATTGATTTTAAAAGCTTGATACAGAGTTACACACTTTACAGGTAATTGAAGTACACCAATCGAGTGAAAACAAAAGCTCGGGTCTCACACACACACTCACACGCACACACATACGCAGGCGTACAGCAACGAGACACACGTATTCGTGCGCATCGAACGTCGGCTCGTCCCCTTTGCTTTCGTGCCCTTTAACCACCCATCGTTCGACAGCGAGACTCGCAAGTATACGCAACAGTTTAGCTGTGGGCAGGGAGGGGGAGGGGGTATTGGGGCAAGAGAGCACGTATATATACACGCGACTCTACGGCCCCGTCTCTCGTCTCGTGATATCGAGGAGACGTGAGCTGACACGAGGCCCTGCGCGCAATACGTACGTGCACGTGTGCCGGTCGAAAGCTCGACTTCGCCGGCGGTGCGTACCGACGGACGCGGGCTTTGCCAACGGGTAACTGCGTTATCGTGCACTTTGTCGGAGATATAACAGGATTCAACCGCGCGGTACACATCCCTCCCTCTCTGCTGCCCCCGCCTCTCGCCGCCCGCGCTCTCAATTTCCCGACCACGAGCTCTCGCATTTTTCTCATTGTACCGACAAAAGCTCTGTGCGGGCCTCGGCTAAAATAGTTCGGCGGATGTGTGTTGCCGTGAACGGGAATCAAAATACACTATTTCCAGCTGGGTATGCCGGTGTAACGGGATACAGGAGCCATGGCTTTCCACGGATAAGCCCGATACGATATGCTCATGTAGTCATAACATCGAACTACGCTGCTCGTTTATGCTCGTCTTTTTTTTTCTATCACTCGAATCACAACGTACAAACATTGATGGAAGCGGGGCGAGCTTTTCTGATGGATATGCGAGTCATATTCGGGTTTCAGCTTAGCGCCAGCGAATTGGAGAGATGAGAGAATGGGGGGAGGGGACAAAAAAAACATATTCATCGCGCGCACGATCCCTCTTCTCGCCGTGGCGTTTGCTGAGAGTATTGGATTCCGTGATGGTACACGAGAGCCCGTGCCTACGCAAAATTAACCGAACAATTGCATTGAAACTCGGGAATAATCCCTCAGAAGCGAATTCACCCGACCAAGGGCCGTGAGAGGAATGTGAACGTTGTCGAAGGGAAGCCCTTGATCTGCGGCGTGCGAACCCTGTCCTGGACTGTTTCACGAGGAGAACTCAATTTAATTATCAAGTTCGGGGGCGGCAGGCATAGTAATGCACACATGGGCCAGTCGGGATCCGGGAGAAAAGAACGAGCAGGAGCTCTGTATCACGCGCACGTTAACCGCAGGATAGAACAAATGTAAAAGCGATTAAAACTTGCGGTAAATTGACAATTTAACCACGGAGCCAAAGACGCGTATGAGGCTGCGTACACACGTCCCATACCAGCCGAGCCTCAGGTATTTTGCACGAGCTTCATTTTAATCGAGTTTCCACACTATCTCACCCCCCCTCCTCTCTTTCACATGCACTCACTCACTCACACACACACACACACACACACACACACACACACACACACACACACATACGCACGTGCGAGGTTTTCCGGGGCCTTTTGACTCTACCCTTTTGACAAAAAAGACTCTCTATAGCCAAAGAAATATCAGTTTTACCAGTTGTATATGTGCAACTATCTACCAACCACAGCCCTAAACGTTTCTCTTGTGAAACTAGAACAATCGTTTCTTATTCAAACCGATGTGAAACGATCAATGATTGAAAGTCATAACAATAAAAGTCGGTACGAATCGGTTGGTAATCTGTTTGGCTTATCGATTCGCTAGTGTTTTAGTATATTGCGCAACAACGGGTGAAAATTGGCTATTAACCCGTGGAGGACCGGAATTTCAAAAATGGAAAAGCTTTTTCAGACCTGGACGACATATGGCGCTGTGCCAGTCTACAACGGTTGGCGCAATATTGAAATTTTTCAAATTGAAAAAAAATGGACGCCATCTGGCGTCTTGCCGCCTTTTTAAGGCTTGCAAGTTAGGGTAAGATGACTTGGCACGAGTTTTATAGTCTCGGATGCTGAAAGTGCCTGAGACAATGACGAGTGTCAAATCATCATCCGAGCTAAAAATATCCATCCGTCCCCTATATATACTGACTGCATTTTTGTTTCAAATGCATAAATCCAGTTTAATGATTATGAAACTTTTGAAGTTATAATTTAGTAACTCATTATATTACACTCAAAATCGTAATGCAACGACGTTTTACATCAAACTCTTGAAAAACACTCAAAATTAGCAGTTTCTGATCATTTTCACGCTCATAAAAATGGGACGATTCCACGCATGTGTTGTGAAATATATCCGGGATCGCAATAGCGCTCCACTACTGGCGAGTGGAGTCAGCTGCGGTCATCGTCTGCTTTTTTCCATTATTTCCTCATCAGCATTATCGAGAGTACAATTTTTCACTTCGAACTTATGTTTCTTTGTTTCAGGTGAGTTAAAGGAAAACAAAACATTTATCGTTGATTGCTCCGTCAAGGAATTGGTAATGTCAACTTGACGCAAGGTATGTTGCCAAACATGAAAATATCGTTTTCAATAATCAACGACCACAAAAAATGACGACTCATCTCAGTCTGGCACAAGTATATTACTGTATACATAGTTACAGTATAAGTCGAGCGCTAAACAACTGAAGCTATATCGATTACTTATTCATACATGAATCACTATACTCTGGGGCAATTCAGTAATTCGAAACTTTTCAGTCATTCTCCGCGTGAAATGTCACGTTTGGATGGACAAAGTAGTCTGCACTACCTGTTTTTCCTCTCTTCGCTTCTCACCCCATCAATATCCACAAACAAAGGCAGACGCATGCCCACACATATAGGCGCGCACGTACGAGCGCGCGTACACACACTCACGGAAGCGGGTCAGAGCTCGAGAACGGTGGCAAAAAAAAGCCAAACGGAAAAATACAGCGTGGAACATAAAAATAGAGGTAAAGCGATAACTAAAGGAAACAGCCCGAGGGCACCGTAGCGAGGAAGAGAGAGAGAGAGTATATTCTAGTGGTGGGTAGTTGTTGGCGTCCATATCCTGGGCGAAAGCCTCACGCATGCGTGAGCGCGCACGTTAACGAGGCCGATCGAGCGAGAGGAAGAACCGGAGAAAAAGGGTAAAAGCCAGCTGCGTGAGCCGAGTGGACGATGCTGGTTCGCGCGGTAGTCAGGGGAAGAAAAACGTACTGGGGCCCAGAACAAAGAGTCGCCGGCCTTCCTCGTTGCGCTGCAGTGGTATGGGTCAAGATTGCGTCGGACGCGAAAGTCGTGCGCCGCTCAAGTGGACGCGTGATTGCCCGCATCTTTCTCTCTCTCTTTCTCTCATTCTCGCTGTAGTGCTCGCTTTCCCGGGTACTCGAACAGAAAGTTGGTCAGAATCCTTAGTTTTACCTTGCTTCAACAATACTACACTGCACTCACTAATCTCGCACGTAAATATACCATGAAAATTCTTCGTCTCTTTATACGAATTCTCTTTCTGCAGTATACCACTAGCACGCGTGCTAGTGAATGAAATGGGATACGAATACTTCGTACAAATTCTCTTCCAAAGTTGGTGCTAGCGAATGACAGGAATTGTGAAAATACCGAAAAAAACTTATTGACTCGATTGTCAATCATCTCTGAAATATCTCTCCGCCATTCTGTGTAAAAATAACCAGTACATTCACTCATACCAGCCTGCACTCGGGGATTCGATAATTCCTTCGTCATCTTCGGAGCTCAAATAATCATACGTCAACCTTTGACATTCGATTTCCTCTTTCAAAATTAAATTTTTCCGTTACTTCATTAGACAAAAGTGAACGGGTCCCTGAAGTATAAGCCAGCTCTGTATAACTAATACCAGTATTCCTTATCAAACAATTGCATTTTTTATAACTCTTACATGAGGCGTCTGGAAAGCTGAATGAGAGAGCAGACGCATAAATAAATATCCCAAAAGAAACAAGCACAACAAATATCTAAGGCAAAAGATAAATGCACCAGTTAAAACTGGACATTTAGTTAGCCGGGGTGGTCATATCCGAAATATGGTATTTAAAATATACGACCTAGAGTCCAAGATCTTTTTTTTTTCTACGGTTATGTTGTATTTTTCACACTTATAATTTCAAATGAAACCGCATTTGTAATACTCACGGCAGTGTGATAAGAGAAAAAGTACGCGCATAAGAGGTACTAGTTACTGTTCTAATAACGTATGATGGCCTGAAAAAATGTCATAATTAATTTTAAATTGTTGTCTATTTTCATTTCATCTTTTAGATCGATTCATTCATATAAATTTTAATATACTTACTAGAAGACGTTGTCAACTTCAGGTCACCAATCATGATGAAACTTTCCGAGCCCTTCAATCTAAAGTTTCGATTCCTCAGAGATATCCCATCAATAATATCTGATTTCTTTCATCTAAAGTATAAATGTATCTATAATTTCCTATATATATAGATATACAATAGATGCACTAGATCGAAACTAATTGGCAGAATATCTGTGTGATGTCGAAATCTCAGACTGAATGGCCGTATATATGGCTCATTAAAGTACCAAAAAAGCAATTCGGAGAGTTTTGTCATGATTGGTTACCCGACGATAACAACGTCTCCTAGTTAGAGTTTACAAAGCATCTCGTTATTTCTGAGCTTAGAATAGTATTGTCTCAGATAAAGAAAGATAGAAAAGACTTCAAATAATTATGACCTCTTTGCGTAACGGTTGATCAATACCTTAAGTAGAGATCTATAAAGATCTTACAGTAAACATATCTTACAGTAAACATACAAAAAGCCAATGGATCGTTATGCACTTTCAAGTAATAAAGTTTTAACTCGCTCCATATTAACCAATACCGATAGCGCTGATTGCATTAATTCTCTTGGAATATGTGATCTACTAATTAACCAACAAATCAACGTATTCAAATCTGGAACTGGGTTGCATTGCGGCTTCCCAGTGACGATGATCATTCCATTATTCTGTTTCAGAAGGCCTAATAATCTGTACAAAACCGTACCGAGCTGAACTTGGCCCAATGAACTGAACAATGTCCAAACTTTTGGGTACTGACAATTTTGCATAATTCAGAAATCTCAGAGAGTTCCGGCTAGAACGGAAATCCATAAAACCAATAACTGATTCTTGGAAACGAATAGATTGGCGTATTTGTGAAACACAATGGACAAAAGCACGGAATAACAATGAGATTTACTTGAGCCGCTTGAAGACGGCAAATGCATGCGAAGCTCGTAGGGTCGCATCGCGCGACTTATTAAAGGGCCCGCCCGTCACGCGCACCACAATACAAAATACGAATAAACCCGGTTGGCATTGTCAGTGCTTTTATACCTTCCACCTGCCTTTCGCGCACGTATATATATATACCTATGTGCTCTCGCCTTTCTTCTTCTCATTTATATATATGTATACCTCCGCGATGTTTTCTTCGACTCACGGCTTGTATTTTTGCGCGGGCGCGCGCACAATACCCACAAAAGGCGATGCCGACGGATAAAAAAGAAGCCGACGGTGTTGCCCCCGTCGCCGCTGCCGCCGCCGCCGCCGACGTCGTAGCCGCTCGAAAATAAAACCGAATCGCTGTCACGTTTTCCGTAACGATCACGCCAAAGAAAAGGAGAGGGAGAGAGAGACGCCCGCGGCGTGGGGCGACTGGTTGGCCTTTTAAAGCAATTGCCCTCCACACTGGTTCTTTCCCTCTTTCTTACTCTCTCCCTCCTTCCTTCTTGCTCGTTTTAATTCCCTCCTCCTTTTCTGCGCTTGGCCACTTTTCAGATATGTAGCTACTTATTTTTCCGGACGATTGCCACGTGTCTCTCAGTGTTTTCATCTTTTCATTTTGTCCAGGTCGAATGATGCATAATAAAACACCGTCACTCCTTTCCGGTATGCCGAGATTAGACCGAGTTGATTCATCACCGCATTCTAAAATCGAATCAACAATCTGACTGACTATATTATATTTTGAAAATTGTCCATCAGGCAGAGATGCCTATTTCGACTGTAATTAATGATGATTTGGCTCTCGTATTCGATAGATTAGGAAGACGGTTGTCTGTCCGAATAGATAATGGACTGATCAGTTGCGATTCGCAAATAGTCGAGCTAACGAATACTAATGCTGTAACCCGATACCTGCATCAAATGTAAATTGATAATGAGGATTCGCGCCGGGCGTGCTGAGTTATCAATGCCGTCTGAAAATAGCGCCGAGAATTATCGAATGGATTTTCTATCTCGGATCACGTTTCTGCTCTTCGTAACAATTCGCGGCACTCCAAGAGCTCCAAACTCAAAGGAAAAAAGAGCCAGCCATCAACAGCATGTCGGTTTTTAATGGGAACGAAACGTATAGGCTTGGGCCGAGGCGCGTATCGTCGCAAATTTCGTATCGTCCCAAACGAAATTTGCGACTGGAATGTTAACGCGTGGGCCCCGCGAGCTCTTGAAAAGCTAATCCCGGGAGACACGGCGATCGCCGCTAATCACGACCGTCGAAGTACGAAAAGGTGCAAAACGCCGCTGGCGTCTCTCTTGGAAAAAAAAGGTAAAGCCCCCGCCCTCGCCCGCCCCACCGACGTATAGGTATAACAACGCCGGGAGGGCATCGAGGCCATGGAAAGTGAGAGAGAATGCTCAGCTAGTTTCTCTTTTCCATCTCCCTGTCTCGCTCGCTCCGCATTCGCCTGTCGTGCGGAACAGCCGTAGAACCTCGTTTCATGAATAATAAAAAGGTCGAAGAGTGCTCGGCTCCGCTGCTGCTGCTGCTGCTACTGCTCGGCTCTCTCTCTCTCTCTCTCTCTCTCTCTCTCTCTCTTGCTGTCTCTCTCCCTCCTCTAACGTAATCGTTTTTCCTGAGAGGCCAATGTTTTTTCACCTCCCCACCTCCTCTATGCAGCAGCACAAATTCACAATATGCGCGCGTGTGGATCATCTTTAACGTGCTCTCCTTCCCCTCACACCATAGTGGGTACTATCGAACTCGAAAATTACGGGCTTATGCGCCACCAGCCCTATGGTTCGACCCCAATGCATTTGTTCACTGTACGTTCGTACGGGACATAGGTGCACAACAAAATTATCATTTTTTTTGCTTTACTTTTACTCTTCGACAATTTTATCGTGGAAGAATCTGCTATTTTTATCAGTGACCATTCCATTCTAGTCTACGGATAATCGGATTGACTTTTTGGAAAATAATGTTCCATCCAGTGAAATATATCATAGCTATGGAAAATTATAAATTTAAGCTCCGCTCAGCGGAAAATTAGTTTGAAAACTTGAATATACTTGTGTGGAACATCACAAGTTCCAGCTCTCGAAATCAATAAAACATACGAGATGAAATACCTTGTCGAATTGAGCCCTCACATTTTATCGATTTTTGCTACCGTTAGTTACCGTACGTTACCCTCTTGTTACTTTTGTACTCGTTATCCGTTTTTTCTCCACATTCGCGTCCACTGGGAAACAGAACAAAATTTTCATACACAATGTGAAGCTTTGAACACTGGCTTAAACTTTTCTCGAAATTTCGACATCTATTGAGTAGATATTTATTTTCCAATGAATATTAATCTCATAGATACTTTTTAATAAATCTCAAAATTGGTCAAAGTCATTGAGAATCACATATCCATAATTTCACGCAGAAGAGTTTTTCTTTGTTATTTTCTTTTTTGAAGTTACTTCAACTTTATACTTTAAAAGCGTCGAACCTGCCCATTTTTTTGTAGCTCTTGAGTTAATTTTCTACCATTACTTACTCTTTTTCTTTTTTTTCTCCCTTTGTCTTGATTTTCTCGAGACAATCTTGCAAAATGGAGTAATCACTAAGTTTTAAGAAAGGAACTTTAGAATTAAATTTTTCAGCTAAAAGACGTTGGAATCTCTTATAAGTCTGAATTGAATCCCCAGTGATTCCAGAGTCACTAGCTCTTTATAGAAGCTAATTTTTCAACAACTATAAAATATTTTGTGAGAATAAATAACAGTAGGATTCAATTCAAATTTCAAAGAAATTCAATTCAAAATTCGATTCATGCCTCTTTGTATAATTGAACATTCTACAAGCACACAGGCGATGAAGCTATTGAATCAATTAAGGATCCTCGTGTTCTGGCTAGTGGAGCGTATTAGCCAAGCGATAGGTTGACTCTCCTTTCGTAGGCCCAAAACCATAATCAGCTTGGGCTACTTGACGTTGGCTCGATGACAAACCGGTGGTTTATCTCGCTGCGGCGAGCATTAACAAAATTAGTGGCTCGTATATATAGGTCTACTATATTTACCATAGCTGCACGCGCTTCGTTGAAAATATTCTCTATTGATGATGCAGCTCCTCGGCTTGCTGTTTTCGAGCCATGTTCTCCCCAGTTTGTACATAGCCTCAACATTGACTCTCATCGATTATCTCTCTGTGTTGAAAGTCAAAAATCCATGGCTGCGATGATATTTCATCCCGAATCCTGATTTTGATGGGAAACGCACCGTAACAATCGGTGGGATTGAACATCATATATAGCATTTCTCTAGAGCTGCGAAGATGAGGAGGGAAGCAGCATTAAGCGAACTGATGCGATTTTGTCGTGAGATAATAATTGTGAGGATAGTATGAGCAAGCCACGCGTTACTCTCGCTCTCTCCCTCTCTCATCGTGGCTGTTTTACTTTCAACTCACCATCTTGCCCGGGGCTGAGCTACATTCTCGCGCGCGCCTCCGGATGTTCTTCTGCTCTTCTCTCCGTCTCTCTTAAATTTTCGCCCCGACCCCCCATGCCTTCTATACGCTTTTCGCTCTCGCTCCCTCTGCAGCCGCCCCGCCCTGGAATTTCAAATGATGCCGCGGGACGTTGTTATTCCCGTTAGTTCTCTTTAACTGGAATAAGCAGATTTCGCGCAGCCGAGAGTCAGCACTTGATACGCTTTACTTTGTGAATTTTGCCATGCTTCATGGAATTTTACTACCCTTCAATTATGAAAATTTCATCGGTCCATGCTCGGCTATTTTTCCTTTTCTTACTTGCGGAACCTACTTTCGTACCCGTAAAATGAATACTGGACTGCTTGGGCTCGGGCTACGAGGCTTTTCCGCATGATTTTGGAGAAAAAAATTGTGCGACAGACAAAGTTTTGATTAATGTTTTTGGCCTGTCCAGTATTTTTTGCGGCTTCTGATGTATGGTCTCGTCCAGCAAATTGGAGTTGTTCCGTCAGAACGTTAATGAAAACTAATGGGGTTGGTGGAAGTTGGTGTCGCCCAGAATTTGGACCTCTTTAAATTCATCTCTACAAAAATACGAGAGTTTTGAATGCCCAAGTATTTTTTTCTTTTCAATCTTTCTGCAGTTTGAGTAAGCGAACATACTTAATTCGGATCTCAAAATCTCAACTAACCTCATCAGACAAGAGAAAGGAAAAGAGGAAGAAAGATATGGAAAGAGGAAGAACAAGCCTTAAAAGGTCAAAATTCCGGGGGACAGCCGCGCGGTTATTGCACGTGACAATGAAGTCAAAGCATCGAGCCGAGAGCCGGGAGGCACGGATAAAAATTCGACTCACGACGGCTGGCAGGTGGGAAAAACGAAGCCGCCCGGGGGAGGATCGGCCGCGCATATAATCATAATGAGCGAGCTGGCGCACGAGCGAACAACGGGCCTCGCTCAAACAATGGGAAAGATAACGACGCGTCGCGGCCCTTTGACACTGGCCGGCTCCCCCTTCCCAAAAAACAGCTGGAGGGGAAGACAGAGCGCGGCCTGGCAAACAACGTTTTTGCCACGTTAGATTCGCGCTCGCGCGCGCGCGCCCGTCGCTTCATCAAGCCGGGGCCTGTGCGTGACGCGAATACGCAAGGCCGATGAAAAAATGCGACGCGACGCTAATCAAGCCACTGGCGTCGCGGCGAGCAAAGCAAATGTTAACGCAGCGGAGCCGCGCTTTCGTCGCCGATCCTTGGTTGCTTTGAGCCCGCGCGTGTACAGCACGCGTGTGTACGCCCACCCCCGGCTCGTCTCCCCTTTGACGGCTGCACCGTGTATGTCCTGCTGCTCTTGCAAGTTCACGCGAGCCGATACTCGCATCTCTCCCACCCCGCGAATTCTCGTTTTTCTTTCGCAGACCAGCCGGATATTTAGTCGCGTTCGCGATTCGATCGCTGCTCCATACTCGCACAGGAGTTTCGATGTTTTTCGGGCACAAAAATCGATGTTTTTACATAATTTCGCGTGGGAATTGATTCATTTGGGGAAATTCATCATCGAATACTTTTTGGATTCATAACAAAGCTCGACCATTATAGCTGTAGATTTATTTGGATGTAAATTTACAACTGATTTAGCTAACTTTCCTAATAACCAAAGATGTGGATCTATTCTCCCTTCGACTGGTAAACTTGCTCGATATCTGTAACTATATTTATCACACAACGTGGTTAGGTCTAAGCCAATAGAATCACGAACTAACTGACGTCAGTTTACAGGCCATCACTTTTCATGTAAGGATAAAGATACACATTCTCATATAATACAAGTCCTGTTTGAGTACGCTGTTTACCCTCGCACAAAAACATTTTCAGATGAAATACTCGTGTTTATTATTTTTGTGTAGTTAATCTTGGTTGCTCCAGCGAAATCCTCACTGCGGAATTTTTTCCTCTCGGCAATTACACTCGCAAATGTAAAAATTTATGAACTTGCATATGGATGTCCGCAGCGCCATGCCCCGACCGTAATTTTATTTCGTTAATAAGGTAAACAAGATTGCAGCTAAACGAGCGAATTCTTTTGAATGTATAATTCGTCTCCTTTTTAGTACACATTCAGAGAAACCCTTAGCTGTCACGGGATGCAATTCCTGTTGCCGACAAATATAGGATTGAAAATTATTTTACCGTCGCTACATTGTTTGTTAAAATCTCATTCAAAATACGCGCTTTAGTAAAAAGTTTCTATTCTTTATCCTATTGTTCAGACTGATGGTCCGAATGTAATAGTGGACAAAAAGGGCGTGAGTCAGGATTGTTTGATCAATGAAATCAATGTCGGTTGCTCTTGAATGAGATTCACACGATAATGTGGTATAACCATTCTCTGTCAAAAAATATCCGATGCAAAGTATTGTGAAACCAAATATCGTATTTGAATAGAGATGAAGTGTTGTTCGGGCAGAAATAAATTCCCCGCGTGGATTGTCCAGCAACGAAGAAATCTCGTTTGCGACGGATTCCCAACGGTGCGTAACCCGTTTTAACACCGCCAGCCGTACAGAACGTATTTGATTTTGAAATATATTTGAAAAAATACCCCAAACCA
This sequence comes from Aphelinus atriplicis, assembly GCA_020882685.1. Lineage (NCBI taxonomy): Eukaryota > Metazoa > Arthropoda > Insecta > Hymenoptera > Aphelinidae > Aphelinus > Aphelinus atriplicis. The sequence goes on from CM037073.1 coordinate 76,608,383, forward strand.
AAGTATAACAAGAGCATTGGCTAGAGTGTGAGAGTCCCAAGTTATTTTCGATCGCATCGCTCGGGCGGCATGACGTGGCGCGTGTGTTCTATTAACGAGGCTGAATAAATGACGTGCTCCCAACAAAGTAGTCGCTGTCAACCGAATATAACAATTGGTCGTGGAGAGAAACAGAATTGGAAAAAAAAGCGAAAAATAAAGGTGGGTCGTGCGCCGGTGCGTTAATAATCGACAGTCAAGCAAACTCCGAGGGCAAACCGGAGTTGTGGGTCCTGCGCAAACGATCGATTTATCGCGGGTTTTTCCATTGGCCCGCTCGAGTGCTGCGCGTGCTTTTCACTATAGCATAAAGAGTCCCGGGTGGGCCGTGGAATCCGCGGGAGCGAGCCGCGCCCGGGATACGATGGGATCGGCGCGCATTAATAATGCCGCTCGAATTCGCGAGCTCACGCAACCGCGGCTATGGCCGCGCTCATCTCGTTACGAGCAACATTCCCGCGGCGCTCGCCGCGGCATGACCAAGATCCAGCTCGCGCATCGCGCTCATTCGGACTTGCGCGCATACTTATCCTGCGCGTGGATTCCTATACTCGCGACTATTTATACTGCAGCAGGTCTATAACATCAATGTGGCCAGCATATACGCGTAGCCACGACACATACTTCGATCGGAAGACTTGTTGTCCACCAGAATTGAGGTACTGTACCCAATGTGCCACCCCCCGTAAGGGTTTTTTGCAAATTTGACTATGATAGAGCCGGAATTTTAAATTACACATGTACCCAAAAGTTGAGGTACGCGTGTACCCAATGTGGCACTTTTTCATAATCAATTATTACATCCTCTATACACCTAGAGGGACGATAAAATTGGGGTTATATAAACTCGAAATCATGTTTCCATAGATGTTTATAAAAAAAAATTTGACATCTAATCGGAAAATACGTATCTAAATCATTACAACGACCGAAAATTGTTTAGAGTACTGAATATACGAAATCTGAGGAAAGTGCCACATTGGGTCCAGTCGTATCTTATACGTCTCGAACTAAAAGGTCGAACGAGTGAAGTTATAGTATTTAATCTAAATTAGAACTTATAGAATAGAGTTTATAATATTTTATTAGTTATAGAATAATTGTCATTGAAAGGGGATGCTCATATACACCAAGCCATGTATACAATGAACGCTTAACCTCCAATTCTCACCCTCGTACAGATTCCATATTGACTCATAAACCCCACTCCACATCTACATGTCAGTTTCCAATAGGCCTGTTGCGAGGAAATTCGGCAACAAACTTTCGCGAGTAAATAATGACTTGACGACTGCCAAGAAAAATCTTGTCATTGAAAAAATATTTCCGATGCCATCCAGTACGGGTTGAATTTGAAGTGGCGATTCACTCGACATCGCGCAACAAACAGGAGGTAGCGCATATATTGGCAAGTATTTTAGGGCTCGCTCGCGCTATGGATAAACGCGCGCGCGCGCGTAACCGCTCGGCCATGTGGGTTGCAGCCAATGAGCGTGAGCCAAAGGGTCGTTCGTCCATGAAACTGCTCGGCCGAATAGCGGATGTCCATTAGCCGGCCAGCTCCTCCTCCTTTCTCACGTATGTTTCTTGTTTGGCCCGCGTTTCACTCCACTTCTACTCCACCTTTTGGCCCACTATCCCCCGTTCCTGTGCTCATCTACATCGCATTGCATTCGAATTCGAGCCGGCATTATGAGAACGTGAGCCGAACTAATTCAAAAGATTCTTATGATTTTATAAATAATCAATACAGCCAAAATTGTGCGCCCTCCCAATTTGATGACCCAAAATATAACCACGAACAAATTATAGTTGATACACTGAGAAAAATTTGACTATGAGAGTTCACTATTTCAATATAGTAGAGAAGAACATAGTGATTATTAAGTCATTTTATCCATTAATGATTACTATGTTTTAGATCGTGAAGTTCACTGATGTCGAATAGCTGTCACGCTATTGTACTAAAGAACATAGTAATAGTAATAGTAAAAACAAAGCTTTCTCTTTGAGAAAGCAATATATCAACATCAATCATTTTTTCTCAGTATAGCTCGATCGCAGAACCAATATTCCAGATTCATGGTTTGGTTAAATATACAACCCCAATACGCTTTAGCTAGCGAGATTACTGGCTTTATCAGATATTCCAACGGTTATCAGATTACATTTCAATTTTACGCAGAGAAGACAATAGCTCTCAACCGCACAATCGAACGCACAGGGTGAATTTTTAATCAAATTCTCATTCTGAGATATTGACTCTCGTCCCATCAACTATGATTTCAAATATGGAAGGTGTTCCAAACCTTATAAAATATGAAAGTAACCAATCACGTCGCGTTATGGAAGTCCGAGTATTTTGAGAAAAAGCATGGGAATTCGCGAGATTCACATTGCCGACAAAAGTTCTTCTATGAAGAGCACAGTGAGAAACATATTACAATTTTTGATGTTCTATTACGGACTATAACCCAGACAAGAGACTATTTCAAATTCATATCGGAAGCTCATTAATTACTTGAAAATGTCTGCTCATTTGACTGACGTTTATCAGGCATTTGAGAGATCACTCAGTGTTGCAATATCGAAATTTCCTGTCGTCTAATTTTTAATATGAACTGCCAGACGCTTTGATTCTCTAGCGCCATATCCAGCCTTAGCCTCATAGGGTTCGAAGGAATTAAAAACTCATGGATGTTAATTAAAAAGTTCATGGATGCGATCGTTCATTTTCTGTTATTAAATCACAATGGACGAAACAAATTATCACTCCAGGCAAACTGTGGCTTATTTCTCAATCGACTGATCAACAAACACGATGTCCAGTGCGAATCGCGTTGCAAATAACAATATATAAACCAAACAACTAAATCAACACAAATTGAGCAGCCTCAAACAGCCGCGCGATTGAAAACTGCACCGACATGCGAGATATCGACAACGTTGATTTCTGCAAATTGAGTGCAATGCGCCCTATATATGGGGCGAGTCGTCGCGGCAAAGCCACGAGCCGGTACAGGGTTAACTTGGCGCGGTGTGCAAATAGCAAAAGCGACGCGTCGCGACGGTATCGGGTGAAGTGCTCGGACGTGAGAGCCCGGTCCAGCCGCCCCGGCGCAATTGACGGCCGGTCGAAGGGGCTAATGGGAAGTATCCGTTGGGTGGGGGGCGGGGGTGGGAGGGGCGATTGACGGGCAAGCGGCAATTGCTCCGCGTTGGTCTGGGCCTCCCGGATTAGGATATATCAGTCGGGCCGCGGCTGCGTATTGAATTGTATATATGGCCTGGCTGGCGCGATTGATTGGGCTTATTCGTTTGATTACGCGCGGCTGCTGCGCCAGATCGGGAGGTATAACGCTCGGTTCGAGACGCCCTACGTCCAGCCTCCCAATGGACAAACGTGTTTATAATATACATATGTATATATATGCGCTTCGAGTTGCGCAGAACTCGCGTGAACCCATATTCTCCAGCCGAGTGACACGTCGGACACGCGAGTGTATAGCATTTCGGAGTTACGTAAATTTTATGTGTTGCCGAGGGCGAGCTGCGCGTGTTGATACAGCTCGCGCTCCCCCGACTCAATTCTGATTAATGAGTGTGCTCATGATTCAATGCATTACGCGCGTCTTCCACTGAATCATACTAATAATGGATGCATACAGTGCGCTGATCCGATGTAGGGCCAATATTGATTTATTAGCGTCAAATATTATTCCGAAATTTATTAATCGCTCTGCGCTCGCCCGCGCACGCGAGCATTCTCCTCGCTAATTACTAATGGATTATGATCGCGGCGGCCCGTACGTAATACTAGTCCTGATATATATAATATCCGCTGCCGACGCCGGTGGCAGCGTCGTTATGGCAGTTCCTTCGAAGCCTCCCCCCCCCCCCCCCCCGACCCCCCGATAAATTTGACTTTACAACAAAATCATTGGCTCGTTAAGCCCGATGTAAATCATTCGATCCGAGACTTGGATTCTTGATTATAATGTAAAGGAATATCGCCGAGCGATGTAGCCGTGGTCTGGGCTGCACCGCGAGTTCTAGTCTAATTAATTTCTTCAGTTTTATATACTCGGCATAATTATAATTTGTACGAAAGGGGAAGGCCGTGATTCGTGGGCGCGCGCGCGAGAGAGAGGGAGAGTGAGAGAAAGCAGCAAAGAGTTGAAATGAATGAATAGCTCAAGATAATGAGAGAAACGTACGCTGGCTTCAAGCAGCCCTTCGCATGAGCTTAATGCGGATGACGCGTGGGCCGAGTGAGGGCAAAGCTCGCGCGCGCGCGCACCAGTTCACCACTCGCTGTATTCGCCCGTCCCCTCTATTTTCTATTACGCCGAGCGGCCGTTCTGAAATAATTAACTAATGGACTAATGAATACACGCTTCGCGAAATTCGGCTATAGATTTGGCGGGCGAGGCCGGTTTCTCGCTGCTCCATCGGCTCTAGCTCTCCGATCCTTATCATCATCGATATTATCAAACTTACAATTATAATTATAATTATCGTCCTCGTTATTGTAATACCATCCGTATAATTATAGCGTCGACTTTCGCCCGTCGGGCAGAAATCCACAGTTCTCAGCTTGCCTTCCGCCATTCGGCATGCGCCGAGCGAGAAAAGTACTCGCATTGACGAATTGAAAGGTAATTGATGATCCCTGCTCTCGCTGTGCAATTACGAAATTCCACGATCTCTCAAGAGGATTCGAGGGAAATGCTTTGGTTCGTTTACACCTTTTTTCCCGATTACTTTCTTGTTCGTATTATCTTACGAAATCGGGGTGGAGCACGAACTTGTTTGAAATCATCAATATGGCCATACTTTTGGAATAATAGTGGAATGTTCAATTGAATATAATTGACCAGTACTCTCGACAGCTGTCCACTTTTTCTGCCTAGTAATTAATCGCTTTTGTATTCGGTTCTTGCAAATCACGGGCAATATCGTATATTTAAGAATGCTAACATAATAGTCTTCGATTTATTAAAATGTAGCTAATGAAATTACATTGAGCGATTGAATAATGCTCATCGATATTTTCATTATTATTCATCTTCACTGCATTTCATTTTAATGGGTAAATAAATTCGGTGATGAGTTCAATGTGTGTAAACACATCGATTCTCTTGTAGTTGAAAAAAAATATCGGAAGTCAGCGTAGGTCGAGCGTTAAGTATGATGTATAATTGTGCTTCTCTTTGGGCAGTCAACTTGATTTTGTAAACTCACGCGCCAAACATGGAAACGGCTCCATTTGCATACGCACATTGAAGGGGGCACTGAACCGCACACGCAGCTTGAGTAGTTAAATTGTCAGCGAATCCCGATCAAAATAAATAGCGTACCTGTGCAGCACATGCATCATTCATTCCATGCCATGCATAGACCTTTTGCAAATGAAGTAAATACGGATAATATTTATCCTCTGGTAGAATTACATATCGAAAAGAAATATGTAAAGTTACACCAGATAAACATAAGGCCTCATTGCTTTCGCATACTGCGTGATTCGTGCGCAAAGCCGGATCCGCGCTGGCGAGCTGCGGTACTTTGGCATCCATGCGTCATTATGTTGACAGCTTCGACAGTGCAGTATTGATATACACTCGCTAGAACGAATGAAAATAATCTTTACCTAGCACGAGACACGCGAAGCACCGAGAGCTTGCACACATTGCATTAAAATGCATTGAAAACGGGTAAACCGCCGAGCGAATAAACAAACACGCGGGAAGTGAGTCGCGCCCATGCGAGCTTCTAATTATCATCAACGTCAGCGTGGAAAAGTCGGCGAAAAGTAGTATATTCGAGGAAGCTCGCGAGCGGCTGGGAGAGCCGCAAGACGGCGAAATTACCGCATGGGGCCAAGATACTGCGGGGGCCAAGGGAAGGGGGTGGCGCGGAGAAACAGAGAGGTTTGCTGGCTCGGGGCGCTTTGAGAGAGCGAGAGAGAGAGGGAGAGAGACGCTTGATGGATGAGGGGCCCGCGAGATAAACATGTCTGCTTGCTCTTGCCGCGCTCAAAAGTAAATACATTATACGCGCCTCTTTCTCTCCAATAACGTCGTTAGTTGCTCCGATTGCCCCTCGCGCTGCGCTCAAAAAAATCAGCTGCTCTACTTCTCTCCTCATCTCCCACGCGTACATCTGCTTATTTATCCTCTATTATCCGCGCTGCTCACTCAACTATTCTGACAGTTTCCAAGAGTATTATGACTCGAGCACAGAATAGAAAATACCCATGTATATTTGCCGATAATTAAAAATTACAACGTTCATCGTAAAACTCTTCGGAGATTTTTCCACGAGATCCATTATAGAGTACAATTACATCATGACAGTTCGGATAATCGAGAGCGTAGGATTTTACTTGATTAAACTCAACGTGATTTAACTATTTATCAGCAAGGAGAAATTGTCATATTATTGGCACAAGTTATTTATATTCACCGACGACGTAATGCGAAAGGATCGACTTAATCAACTGTAAAGGAATTTGTTGTCAATTCAAAATGCCTGACAAATAACGTAATTAGACTAATGAGGATGCCGTGAAATTAAAGCAGAGACAGTAAGAAAATACTTGCGAGTTCTTGAAATAGGGCTATAGAATTCGCGACCTGTGCATTGTTAGTGTTACAATTTGACATTGGCTATATTCTAGGGGAGGTACTTAGAACAACTTCTGATAGAAAAAACTGCTGCCACAATGAATTAGCAGAGCGCTCCCTCGAAGAGACTTTGTGAGTCTAAAATTCTTGAAAATAAATTTCATTTTGACCTCTCTTAGTTGTCTCGACTTTCTTGATACTATTTTCTAGATGAACTTTGTGAAAGACGTTTTGAGGAATTTGGAAAAGTTACTCGTTACAAGGACCGAAAAACTGACGTTCTTGAGATTTGACATTACTCGAACCGTAGATCACGAAAAAAAAATTCGGTGATCTGATTCGAAAGCTTAACTTTTATCCGGTTTTAGAAAGCAAAACAAAAATCGTAGAGAACGCAAATGGTTTGTTTTTGAATGGGAAAGATTTTGGAGACAACATTATCATTACTAAATAGCGAAAATAAGTCATTTCTTTACTTCACGTATACAACGATTTTCGTGAATTCAACGAATTTTTATGCGCATACTCTTCTTTCCAACCTCTTTGAGACACTAGAATTCAAAGTGTTTGATAAGATATTTCGAGCCGCCAGAAGGGCCGCGCGTATTGTCAGCGCATCAAATGCTGAAGTTACCTTGAGAATGTGCTGGTAGATTGATCTATAGAAATATTAGAACAGTACATTATGCATCTGTGCGCGTGTAGGCGTTATTCGGCACACATACGAAGAGCGTAACAACTTTAGGCCCGTGATAATTTTCTATAATACTAAGCATAAAGTGTGTATTTGATCTTGTTTTTGTATGTAAAGATTCTTACGCACGAGGGTAGTTGCGTTGGTAGCAGTTGCTAGATCTACTCATACCATAGTATTAACTGCCTGACAGGCTGAATTTACTTTACGCCCGCAAAACATGACAAAGAAAGCATACTTTAAGCCTCATTTGACAAAAATCTATTGAATTATGTATATTTTACGTGAAAGTTATATACTTTGCTTTTACTATAAACATCAATTATAGTGCACATTTCATTCGAACCACTATTCCGGTGACCTCGTAAGAAGATAACACCACTTCCATCGCGTCTTCCATTTTTTCTCTTTCAGGTATTACCCTCGCTAAGAGATGAGCCATTGCCCAAATGTCCAGTTCACGTGAACAGTTTTCGGCTTCAACTTTATTGATTTTTGACCCTATATGATTCGATACTGTTATCTTTCAATTCGGGAATAGAGCTCGATGGAATAACACCACACGATATGCTTGTGAAATACTCACCGTAGTAACATTATCCTCGCTCGCTCACGTAACATTATGAATTTTTCGTAGCTCGAACGGATAATTGTTTCAATTATGGTAGTTGTTTAAAATTGATTCGTCTCAGAGAGATAAAATTCAGAACTATACTGAAATTCAGAACTATAAATCTGCAGTAAAAAATAAAATAAATGAAGGTAACGAAAAAATTTTTAAAAGAAAATATTTCTGTTACAAACTAATTATCAACTCAAAATTTTGAGAATTTCGAAGAAGGTACATTTCTTCGTGTACTCGTATAATTTCGAAATGAAAGAAATATTCGAGCCGTGAGAAGGGAATATCTCCATTTCCACTGACGTGTCCGTATAAATCTATACTTGATTCAATTTAGTGCGTTTAACAATCACAACAGCAGGGACGAATCATGTCAGCTGAACGAGTCGAAAAAACGTAACGCATGCATCGTGAAGGGCCGATAGCTCTAATCTCCCTCGGTTATCGTCGAGAGCGAGAAAGAGAGAGAAAGAGAGAGAGAGAAAACTGGGGAAGGGGCTGGACTATCAATCACGGGCCGCCTCGAGCGGCGCACACACGCACATTTATAGCCGCGCGTGCAGACGAGGAGAAAAGTCGGCTGGGTCCGGGCGAAGGTTAAGGACGTGGCAGGTAGAATGAATCTATTTGGCTATAGCCGGACTGATAGCGCTTGATTAATAGTCGGCTTTTGCCGGCGCCCGCGCGCCCGCTTTGCGATATTCGAACTCGTTTGACACGTAGCGTTGCTCGCTCAAAGAGCATCGCACGTGCGGCGCGGCGCGGATAGATGAGTCGGTTGTGAAATCGCCCGGCACGAAGATACGTCCCTCGTGTGTCTCGTGTCCCACTTTCTCGCCCGCGCTTCTCTCGCGGAGCGCCGCGCGCGAGAGAAATGACCGCGTATATATGGGGCCGTTTCTTTCGTCAGATTCGACGCGCGCGTGGGGTCGCCCCCTGATGTGTGCAACGGCAGAACGATCGCGGTACGCGCTTGACGGGCCGTGACAAGTCGCGCGCGTCTGTCCGACAGCCTACGAATACACTTGCGCCGGCTGTTGCCGCTTCGCTCTCGGGCTTGTAAAACATAACGAACGAGATGTACTTTTTGATGCCTCGCCCGAGTTGTTATCTCGGACAAAAGGTCCTCTGTTTCCTCCAACTACGCCAATACCTGTTGACCCGCTTCATTGTTAACCAGCACTCGAACGTTTGATTTGTGGCTTTGTACCGCAACACGGCCGCGAATCCTGCGAAAGTTCTCTCGAGCTCGGTGGACTATCGCAACCAAACAAGTTTTATCCTTAGCCATTCAAACTTGCTACTAACGATTGGCAATTCTTCCAGCGTCCGAATGTGTAGGGATCCGGTGTACGTACCGGGATAAAGACACAGGATTCCCGGCACCGAAGACAGCCCTCGAGTCGACGTATCGAGTATTGATTCTCTCTTGACGTACGCGAGCCCGCGCATATACACGCATGCGAGCCAGTGAAATTCAGATGGGCAAATAACCCAAAGAGAGAGACGAAGGGTGAAAGGTCGCGTTGTGGTCAAGTGGTGAGCGGGGGCCGGGAGGAAACGGGGAACAAGAGGCTCAAAGGGTCGGCCCCCGCGGTACAACATAACGCGCCCGAGACAAATTCCTCAGGTCTGCGCGTCGAGCGTGGGCGAGTGTGTGTGTGTATGTCCGGCGCGGCGACTTGGCTTTTACCCAGGGGACAAACACACGACTGTAAGGAATTCCCTGGAGGACGCATGGAGGAACGTAGACGGAATAATTCGGAGAATACACGCTCCCCCGGGGCCGGGGTATGAAGATCAGGGCGTTCAATTTTTCACGGACATTCGCTCGCTGATAGTGATCAGCGGGGGATGTATGGCATTCCCCGTGAAATGACAACTTCCGAATGAGTAAATTGTTAAATTCCGGGCACGAAACGTGCGTCGCGCGTGTATCATTGTGTATACGGCATTCCAAAAGCCGTCAGTTAACCATTCGAGGTAATCCCGAGTTTCACGTCAGCCCGCCCTTTGCATAGCGACCCTTGATTTGTCATTTTAAATTCTCTATGCTAGGGTGAGAGGGGGACACGCAGTGGAGATCGAGGAATACACGGGGAGCATGTTGTTGTTGGATGCGAGAAATTTTACGCAAGAATGCCGAGACAACGTGAAATTGGACTGTCAAAGTCTTGACTGAACAATTTTTTTCCCCCTGAAAACTGGCTGTATTCATGCGCTCCGCGCGACCTACTTTCGTGATATTTCAAAAATTAATTTTGGATTTTATAACATATTCTCACTCCTCATTCATGATTATGAAAGCAGTCTTGAAAAAACATAACATATTAACGATGTTTTATGAATTTAGTTGAATAGTTTTATTTATAGTCCACTTTGAAAACATTCAAATTTTCGTAGTCAAATCTCCATCAGCCAAGCAATTAAATCACGCTCGTTTTCACTTTACATTCCTTTTCCAGAAAAGTATTCGCTACATTCATGATTGCTTTTTTGTCAATATTTTACAATTTTATTTGCATATGGATCATTTACTGATATTTCTTCGATGTCTTCAATTATATTGAGGAATAATTAAATCGACTTTGGGAACTGTCGTAATCCTTGTATTTATATTTAACCTCAGCATCAACCTTTCAATATCATTCGCCTCCAAAAAATTATCATCTCCGTGATATTCAGGGATTAAGTCATATGTCGATGCCTGTACCTTCATTCTGTTGATATATACTCACTTAAATTTAGAATTCGATTAGAATGAGAGTGACCTCGAGCAACATTCATATTTTTTTCTGAACGAATCATTTTTAAAGGAAATCTAATTTTCAAACTAAATATATCTGAAATTGTTGTTGTAAATGGAGTTGAGTATCGTGCGATATTCGTTTTTGTTCCCATTACGTAATGTCAATTAGACGCGTGAGTATACGAATCACAGGAATAGATAAAGATGCGAGTGTGGCATGGAAGTAAAATTTGCGGAATCCGCGTGAGGTGAAGGCTTTCGCGTTTAACATCAGTGCTCAGCTCGACGCGCAGCAAGCCGCAGAGCCGGAAACCGAAAGAAGACGTCTACGTCGCGCGACACTATTGTCCGTAGCGGCATGAGCGCCTGGTCGTTCAGCCGATATAATTGGTGCCCTCGTGTATAACCGTCCGGCGTTGCGGGCGCTGCAATACGACCACAATGGGACGACGCTCGCGCGGCACTCACAAAAACGCCAAACGCCGGGGAGAGCTTTCCAGATCCGGCGGGCGCACGCGGTCAAACCGCAATCCCATCGAGAGACCAGGGTCCCCGCGAGTTTTTATCTCCTCGCCCCGCTAATGGCTCCAAGACAATGGAGTTAAGAAAGCGACGACTGCATTGTCGCGGGGGAATTTCCCGAGAATGTCGGCGACACGGCTGTTATCATAACGGGCGCGCTTGTTCCGACGCAAGGCTTTCGAAATTAAGGGCTGCAACGACGAACTTCGCCGCGCGAGGCTATTACGCTTGCTGTTCGCCTGAACGCCCGCCCATGATCCTTCGACTTTTTCCTGTTCGCGCGAGAATGTTGATGATCGGCAAATCAACGAGGGAGCAAAAATGTCGGACAAGAATTAAGTTGCCGCAGTTGGGGTGCAAAATTTGTCTGCGGGCCACTGCAGTTTTCGCTGCTCATTTCGCAAGTATGACTCGCGCATAGCCGCGACTGGCTTTGACGCGAAGCATCGGTCCAACTTCGCTTTAATCCGCCTCGTTCAAACAGGGCCGACGTCCCCGCAAAGCCATAAAAATTCGAGTCGCCGCATGAGAAAACAGAAAGCCGCATAATCCCCGTCGGCAATGCTCTCGTTAAATATACGAGAGTCAGCCCTGCAGCCCGAAGAACTATATGCTGCCAGCGCGTAATTGAAAAAAGTTTGACGCCAGGCTGACCAGCTCTCTGGTCTTTCGGGCTCGTTTCCCCGCCGTAAATCAAAGCAGAGCCCGGAGAAGGTCGGAAACATCGCTGGGACTCGGGCCGAGAAGGAGAGAGAAAAAGAGCCAGGCAAACAGAGAGAGAGAGAGAGAGAGAGAGAGAGAGAGAGAGAGAGAGAGAGAGAGAGAGAGAGAGATGTTGATAGAAAAATAAACAGATCGAGTTTAGCGCTTGCGAAAAGGACAGGTGAAGGGAGGGAGAGAGGGAGAAGAGAAGGAGGCTAAATCTCATCGACTTAGCACCGAGTTTCTTCGGTGCACGCATGCGTCAAGCTTTCGCGACTTTATCAAAGTCGAATTTGCCAAGTTTGCTGCCCCCTTTCCCCTTTTCCTCCATTGCCCTTTCACCGGCGCCTATTCTGCGCACAGACGAAGATTATCGTAGAACAATATTTGCCCCTGCTTGAGATTAGATTCTAAAAATCTTTTGACTGCTTATAACAGTTTTCCAGGCTCTGTTTTCGCTGGGGACACTTGTATTATCTCATTGTTCAATTTAATTAAAAATAATTTATCGGTGATCGAAAATCACATTTATAAAAAAGTGGAAAAAAATCGGTTGGAAATTGGTTTTAATGAACTTTGAACTAATTTTGTATGAAGAAAGAGAAATAATTTTATGATGATATGAACATTGTAAAAAGGCAGGCGTAATGTAGCCGGAGTCTGAAGTTGCATGTTATCACATTGAAGTTGCCTCTGAAATCGATAGCGAACCAAAAGATGAATCCTGCTGCTGTTTGTACAACGTAAATACAGTCTGATTTCCTAACCTCAGCTTTTCAACTCCACGTATCGGGTTACTTTATTGATGAAACGTATATTAATTTGAGTGTTTCGATACTTCGTTATCTAAGAAAAAGATGCCTCCGGAAACAAATGAAAGGAAAACAGTCAATCAGATTGAGGAGGCTGTTCCGTTCATGAAACCAATAAGAATACTTCAGTTTGTAAATTTTCATAAGCTTGAATAATCGTCAAAAAATCAAAAGCATCTAACTCGATGTCGTTTCAAAAAGTTTGTGGTGTTCCTAGTATTTATCCTCACGAAGATGTCAATGAGCGACAGCCCAACTTATGCAACAGAGAGCCCTACGGACTTGGTTGTATGCGGAGCATATCTTCTTGAGACATTAATTGATATCTTAAGTCAGCTCTCGAGTGAACCAATACCTGATACTCCGGTTAGTTTGATACTACTTCATCATTTTGCCTAAAACGGCTGTCTTCGGTTGAACAATAATTTATCCGGGTGATACAATTCAATAAACTGTACGCTTTTCTCTTTAGATGTTTCTGTTTGGAGTATCTGGTGCTGTATTGTTTGTCAAAACGGCCAGTAATTTGTTTACGAGTTCAAAAGCTGAAGGTAATCCGTATACAAAGTTGATAATGGCATCAGTGCTCGCGGCCACAAGTGCTATTTTCTTTTTCTTGGACGCGATGCTAATTTTTCTTTATGGTTATTGAATTTTTCCCATCGTGGCTGAGCAAACACTCTGCTATTTATGTAATTGCTATTGCAATATGGCACTTTGAAGTATACATTTTACATGTGATTTCAACAACGTCGCTCGAGGATTTTTCGCAGCGAAGGTTACTCAAACGTTGTTTACTTGATGTTGTCACGTTGTGAAGATGAATATTGGAAAAATAAATCGGTTTTTATGAAGAGCATATCTTAAGAACCGATTGAGTGAGAGTCTGAATCTCACCGCTGCTTTTCAATTCTACTTGAATCATCACTCGAAATGATATTTGTCTCTAGCATAAACAAGACACTATGTAATATATATTTCAATAAACATTATCTATGTCATTCACCAGATCATTTTTTTTCAACATTTTAACAAATCTGATGATAATATAACTGTTGCTTATTCTACTTTTCGTCTGAAAATTGCACGATATTTGAATTTGACACGGATGATATGGATCTATCCATATCAAGGTTGGATTTCAGTAATCAGGACTCAGAAAGATAGGAAGACTTTCCGTGCGAACACTTTTTCCTTTACAAATAAAAGACGAACAGTCGCAATAGTCGACTGTAACTTTACGGCCCGTGGGACCGAATAGAGATGGTGAGAAGAAAGAAAAATGAACCTAGTGTCGGGATAAAGAGAAAAAAGGCTTGAGGAAAGTAAAAAGAAAAACGAAGGAAAGAAGCTGAAGAATCATTTTTTTACTCTGCTTGAAAGAAATCGTCGAAATCAATCACTAAAATTTCAGTTCTCTCCGTGTACAAAAAAGTATATTCCTTTTATTTTCGATTATTATTTGGTCAAAATTCTATTTGGCGAAAAAGGCGCAAAAATGTAAAATGATTCATTTGCAGGATCACGATAATCTTATAAAAGATTGAATTAGCACCCATGGATTACTGGATATGAGTATATAGCATTGCAGAGACTCAGCAACCTATGCGATTTCATATACGTACACTTAGTTTCTCGAGGGAAATCGAAGAGAAGAGAAGTGAATTGATCGAAAGGATTGCTCACAATCCGCAATGTGGCATGTCGAGCGCGTGCGCATAAGTCAGTATTTCAGCTGCATATCTCATACGTGAAAGCCACTTGCAGCATTGAAAAGGCGCGCGGAGGCTCCGGCCGGTCGGATCCTCCCCATTATTCACGCTTATTTCGACGGCCCCGGAAAACCCACGCAACTATACAGGGCTTCTTCTTTTTCGCGCATCGAGTTTTTTTTCTATACGCTTTTATTTCCAACTTGTGCCCGAAGTTTTGGCGGGGAATGATATTGATGAGAGCAGCCTGAATGGGATTTCGGCTCGCTGGAAAGAGAAAAAAATCGGCGAGTTTGCCACGTTCACCTTTTGATTCTTTCGTGTTACCATAATGGTGCCCACGCACGCTCGCTTGATTTAGTATGGAATTTCGCGCGCGCGTACGCACGCGAATTTCATTAGTAATTTATGCGCCACGCGCGCTCGGATTTTCCAAATACTACGCGTGACTATTTCCGTTTCCCCCCTTTGTTTCTGTTGATCCATCCTTCTCTCGGGGACTCGGCTCTTTTAACGTGCGACCGTTTGATTCTTGCCCACAAACTGAAGTTTTAACATGCGAATATTTTAAAAATATTTTTTAACCTCAACATTTTTATTATTCAGGGCAATTTGGCCTCACAATTTCTTCAGGGTATACGACTTAAAGCATCAGGTGGGATCAGACTCGTCAAATAGTCACCTGGCAACAATTATACATTTAAATCCCGAATAAATGTAGCTGAAGCTTTTGAGGATAGGAAAAAATACTGATGAACAATTATATTAAACATTATACAGCTGTATAAGTTTTGAATTGGATTAACTAAATGGAGGGCAAATTTCAATTGTTACAGCGGAAAGTCTGCCGACGGGTTTCCCAATGATAACCCAGGCGCCAACGACGAAGGTCGTAGAGAAGGGCCACAATGCGCTGCTCTCGTGCTCGGCTGTCGGCTCGCCTCCACCCATCATATCCTGGATGAAGAACACCCTGCCCATTGATACGTCCAATCCGCGATACACCGTGCTCGAAACTGGTAAGTCTATTCATACCTATACTGATTTTTTTTTTCAATTTCGAGTCTGCGTAGCGCGCGCTGTTCGATTTCCGTAAGCGATGAAACATGGTCAACTCGACCCGGTTGAATTTATTCGTTGGGATAATGCTGATAAGTATAATGACCTCGCAAGTCTTTCATTTCATTTTACTCGCATAGGCATCGGTAATATTTCTTCCCGAATCGTCGGTTGTCAAATTATTCCTTCAAGAAGAAAAGGGCGTTCCACATGATTAATAAATCGCGTATCGAAGCAACGTACAATCAAGTGAATTATTGTGCGAGAGATTAATTTGTGATCGACCGCCACTACTGTTTGTAATTGTAGGTAAATATATGGCTCATCCGACCCAGGGCAGAATTATTATTTGTTTAAATTTTCATTCGCGTGTGTGAGTGTGTGTGCGTGTGTGCGTGTGTATGTGTGTGCGCTGATGACCGATAACGATCTTCTCGATTGACCAAACCAAGCATAGCTCGCCAAGGGATGAATATTGGATGAATGAGCGACAGTGTGGTGAACCGTGGAAGTCGATCAAGAAGTAGAGCGAGTAGAGTAGCGTAGCTAATGTAAAAACAAATGGATCGGCGGGAGGGGCGAGCGGAGGGGGCGGGGATCATCTGCTCGGGTAGCCGGTGATAGTCGAATAAATAGGGGTCGAGCAGGTCAGTTTTGGGACGGGATCTAGCTGCGCGCACGCGCGGAAGAGCCTATTAGCGGTTGTATCTCGGTCGACGACGATCCTCTATATATACCTACGAATAATGAGCAGGCGCACCACCAGGCTATAATCAAGTGGCCATACGTATGCGATCCGGAGGGCGAGTCGGACAATGCATGTATACATTGACGCTCGTGCGTCGCACGCGGCGTTCACCAGCTGGGACTAAAAAGCTCGCCGGGGTGTAAAACTCGGATTTGCTCGGCCGTTCGTTGCCTCCCTCCGTGTACCGGGCTGCTTATCGCCAGCCCGCCAAATTGCTTTTCAACATCGATTCATCGACTCGGGCTCTTCGTGTCCGAGTAGCCCCTCGAGCTTCTGTATGCGACTTGATCAATATCTCGGTCGTCTTAGCGCGCCCGCGTCAATCTTGCGCTTTTCCGTCGAGCGGACAGAGTGAATCGTATATAGGCTATCGTCGAGTCGATCATCGTACCGGACTGTGTCTGTCAGACGCCGTATGCCTCGCGGAAGTAAGCTTGGCCGGAGCAAATCTCGTCGAACCTTCTGCTATGGCTGGAATCGATCGGTCTTGTGTTATTAATGAGTACGTTTGAGCGGCCGCACTGAAAGAATGCAAACACGCCGATGCCCCAGCTATGCCCTAGATGCAGAGTTCCAGAGCTTGTGCATGGGTAAACACTGTGCAGACGTCTATTGCAGACAAGCACGTTTTCCTCGTAAACACGACAACTGGTTAATCGACTGTGAGCTAACTGCAGCCCGGGTTTGTAATCAAACTATATCGCGTGAGGCGGATGAAAAATGCGTCTAATCCAAGTGCGATAACGCGAGCGCGAGAAGGGGGAGGGGAGTGGCGGCGTCGAGGTATGCGAAAACACGTGTGTGTTGGCGTCGCAGCTGCGTCGGGCGTCAATAAAGATCGAGAACGCGAGCAACTCCCCAGCCGAAGCTGGGGAAATCGGAGGAACGCGACAGACCTTATTCGCGAGAGACAGAGGCGGTGGTGTTGTGTGAGCATATGTCGCTGAAACTGAGCCGAGAGCAAACACGCGCGGCAGAGGCACGAAGAGAACGAGTTGGTGTGTGCCGCGGGTCGCGAGCTTTCCAGCCTCTATTAGCCTGACTTGTGCGGATACAAGTGAATGATGTTGCTCGCGCGTGGCTTGGGTCTGTGAAACAATTTGCCCAAATCAATAAATACGTTGCCACTATTATTGTTCACTTTACACACACACACACACTCACACACACACACACACACATATGTATACCAACGCTCACGATGCTCGATACCTTTTCCAATCTCGCAGTCGCACCTTGTGACTAATTTGCTCTCCGATAGGGCCCATGTGCTCCGGTGACCATGTCCCCAGATGCCGATCACATCAAAATTGAAAATTGTTCATCGATTTCGAAAAAAAAAAATTGAAACTCCATACAGTAGAGTCGATTTCGTGTATTCGATAATTGAACTGAATATTTCTGTCGCATAACTACGTACAGAGTACAGTTGGAACTCGGAGGGTGTGATAATTGAGTCAGCCGTTCTTCTCCTGAAAACTTCGAGACGAAAAACGAGTAAAGAGCTCGCTCATTGCCGATTATGGCACGAACCGGAATGAACTCCCGGCAGCTGTTGAAGCAGTTGAAAAGCACACACACACACACACACACACACACCTAGGCTCGCTCGCGCACAGTAAAGCGGGGAATTAATTGTCCCGAGTGAGCACAGAGGAGCCGAGAGGAGAGTGAGAGAGAGAGAGAGAGAGAGAGAGAGAGAGCTCACATTTAAATATTCACTCGGAAGTGTAATTATAGTCGCGAAAGAGAATTACACCGGGGCCGAGTTTAATCTGTGGAAGCCGCGCGAGCGCGCAAGGTGAAGCCAAGACTCGGGATCAGCTGAACAGCCGAGCGCGAACCCGGAAACTTGATACATATTCTCACGTGATATTTAACTGGAAACGAAGGCGCGCGTTTAATGTCGGGACTTCCATGTCGTTCTCTCTCCCTTTCTCTCGCTCTCTCTCTCTCTCTCTCTCTCTCTATCTCTCTCTCTCTCTCTCTCTCTCTCTCTCTCTTTCGGTCGGTTTCTCTCTAGCTGAGCGCGTGAGCGAACCCGAACAACTCTCTAATTCGAGCGAGAGACGTCGCGTCGCGCGAGCTCCCGTCGAAACTTTCAGCGGCCCAAACGCACTTGCCTTAGTTGTTTTTAAACGGCGGTCCGCGGCGTCGGGCGAACCCGCGCCTGGTGCGATATCGCTTTGAATATAGCCAATCTCCGGCACGTCTTTTTTTTTTCCTACGCGCGGTAAGCTGCCGGCGCGCCCCCCAGACGTTGCATGAGTATTCTTCGCGGGAGAGCTCGAGAATTCAGTAATTAAAATACCCCCACGCGCCGCGGGCTGAGACAGCAGAGAGAAGCTCGGCTTAGTCAAAAGACGTCGTGCGCGCCGAGATATATCGCGAGCCGCGCGGGGAGTTGTCTTTCCTCTCGACTCCCTCCCCCGCCCCCCGTCGTTCTGCTAGAGTCACTCGAAACTCTTCCTCGGCTCGTCTTCCGTCTTTAATGCGCGCGATTGATGTCGCAGCGCGAAAATAATTACCCGTCGAATGCGGTACGCGCCTCGCGAGCACCTCGCCGGTTTATCTCGAGCTTCATACTCATAGGCAATAAAGCTCCTGGCTATCCATCAGTGTCGGCCGAGCAAAATCGTAGATTGAAACGAGAAAATAGAACCATTCGATCATTTGAACCGCGTCAAAATGTAAGGGTTTGCATTTTTGATTATTGCATATTTTTCGCAGTGATGTGCGCAAGGCGAGCGGTTTTTCACGCCCACAGATACGCGCAGAGTACTCGCTTTGAACTTTTTAAAGCACGTACTACATAAAGTAGGGGCAGACACTGGGTATACCTTCGTTTCCATGTGTCAAATCACGTTTCACGTGCTTGTATCGAAAAGTACTATTTGTATACACCAGTAGAACTTCTTCGTGAAACGTGTCGGATCGATTGGTTTACATATATCAGTAGTTATCCAGAATCCTATCAACATATAGGGTCCGCGTCGTCGTTGGTTATTCGCTCGCGGAATATCTTATACGGCAGTTCTATTTCTAAATTCAGCAGTTACATCAGTGCATATTGAGCCGTGTGTTTGCATAGCTAAATTAAAAAATTCCAATCATTCCGGCAGCAAGTGGAACAAACAGTGGGAGTGACGAATCGAGCCCGTGTGCATCCGCTGCCAGCATGAATCTTTCAATCTAGAGTGCCGCTCGAAAAATATTTCTCTTGCATTGGCCATATAAATATATTCTGTTTGCGATGTCGACAACGCCGGGATTCTAGCTCGTTACTCAGTAAAATTGTAGATGTCCCCTGTGTTCTCCGTGCAACGAGCGTGCCCGATGCGGAATGGAAAAAAAAAACCCACTGGACCAAAAATCCAGCGAATCAGTTTCGTTCGTATCCCGTCCGATTTGCAGGGCGCTAAACTGTCTCGTCTCTCTCCTTGCACTTCTTGATCCGAATAAAACATCCGCAGACGCGCGTTCGCAGCTGCGGCCGCAATTTTTCTCGTTCCCCTTGTTTTCCTTCTCTTTCCTTCTTCCGTCGCACCTAAAAACCTTGTCTTCATCGACCTAACACTATCGTAAAAAAACCAGTTGCTAGAGAGCTATGCATGCATACAGGCGGAAGGAAGCAGGGAGCCATGAAAAACGCTGCGAATCGTCGACAGTGATGGACGTGCGCGAGCGCGAGTTTCGTTTCGAATCGCGAATAGCCGCAGGGGAAGCAAGCTTACGGCGCAAACATAATTCCCCGCGGGTGTTTGTATTCTATTTGGACGCGAGACTCTCGCTCATCTCGAACATACACGTATCCTTCCGTGAGCCGTTTGCCTTTCTTTTTCCCGCCGCAGCGTCGCTCTCCGTTTGTCCCCTTGTTTATCAGGGGCACACGCCACGTCGGCAGCCCTTCCGTATACGCAAATAGACGATTCATTAATGAAATGGTCGCCGCAATAATGAATGAGACAGCCGAGAGCTTGTCTCGTTGCGCACTCTCGCGTCCGCGCATGGATATACCTTGCTGTTGTTTAGTGATCGAAGGAGAGATAGGCGAGTGTCGCTGTGCAATGGGATTGCATATACAGTCGCGGCTCCAGGCGCAGCTCCCAAGAATCGGCGAAACTTTCAAAAAGCTCGCACCTCCCTCCGTGTATTTTGCATTTTGCATTTTGCATTTTGCATTCTGCACTCCGCACTCTTCACTCAGCCGGGTGTATCCTGCTAAATATAGCACGAGATATTTCAATATTGGCACGCGCAAACAGGCCCGAGCAAATGCACGGCTCTCCCGCCTGTATGCGCATTCATACGCTCGTAAGCACGTACGAGCCGACTCTTGGCTCGGCGCTCCTTCCTCTATCCGTCTCTCTGTAGTCCATCCCTCCAGTCTACTCTCGGAGCGCACGCGAGCTTACATTTCGAATTTCAGCCAAATCTTGTATGCATGTATATGCTCATACATATATGTTACAGCTGAGACGCCAAGCTTTTATTATTCGGCTCTTTACGAAAACTCGGATTAAAACTTTGCTGTGTGTTACCCCTCGCCACTATTGTTTCCCTCATTCCGCACGATTCAATCCGCTTCATCCCGATCACGTATCCGATGAACCAGGCTCGAAACACATGGAGCGTATATATATTTGGGAGATGTGCGAAAACTTCAGAATCAGCTGTATAAAATGAAGTCGAAGGGAAATGTTGAGCTGTTTACTGTGTGTGTTTCGTAACTGTGTGCGTTTGTGAATTTGACGATTCATCATTGGGGTTATGAATTTTTGCGTATAATATTCAAATTGTACGACGATCAGTACCCAAGATAGCAAAGAGTGCTCAAATACTTGTTGAGTCCGTCGGGCAGGGCTCGTGGATGGTTGCCTCTTTATCGTGATTTATCGCGAGCAGACAGCACATTTTATTCACGCTCTAGCTACATCGGCGGCGGGGCGATTCGCTTATCAATAATGTATGAGCGCTGCTGTTTGGCACAGGCGTTATACAAATATCCGCTGGAAGGCTGTTTTTTCATCGAATTTTAAGCTACCTGCTGTAAGTACAAATTCTAAACGCGCTTTTGTTGCCAATGACAGTTCAATCCCGTGCGAAAATATCTCGCGAAACATCATTGTCCAAAGTAAATATTTGTCTGGCAGAAAAACGATTTCCAACATAAATAGGTTTTGATACAGAGAAGAAAAAATAATCATGATACAGCCAGCTCACGATACAACAGCTGCAGCAAGTTCAGAGATAAAAACAAAAACAAGCATGACATGGCCGTGCGATTACGTATAAGATTACCAGATCGAAGTGGCTATCACTTGGCTCCTTGCCTGCGACTGCTCTCTCTCTCCTCCCGGAACCTAACCTTTCTTCCCTCTTTTGGACGCGACTTCTCTGCTATCGAATAATCTCGTGTCGTTGCAGCTTGCTTGATTTTTAACGGGCAGTTGTTCGAGGACAACTGCAAGCGTTACTCAGGAAATTACGGTTGATTTTTTGATTTCTTGGCTCTAACTTTATCTTTGCTTCCCCTGATTTCAATAATTGGCACAAACCAAAAACTGTTCTCATTAACAAGAATCTCTCACATTATCAATAACCTAAGATTCATATCTCAATCGACAAGTAACTGTTAGCTTCCACGATTCACGTCTTTTTACCATGAGAGTCTTTGTCAGTAGTATACGATTGGCTCTGGTCAGACGAGCGATGTCACGCCGACTCTGTGGAAAGAAACAGTGCCTGAAAAGTTGCATGAAATCGGTACTGAATGTATGTTACAATTATACTAGACATTGCAAAACGAATTTACGGCTTAGCTTTTCCAACGCTCAACACGTAGTCGAGCTAATAACAGAGCGAGAGCGCGATTGTCGAGGTTGGGAAAAAGAGTGGAGCGTGAGCTTGACGCGAGCCGAGTGGGATGCCGTTGCTCAAACGAATAAGCACGCGGAGCACAAAGCCCGGCAGACAAAATAGATTAGCGAAAAAAGGGCCGGCTCGCGTACAGTTATACAGCCCGGGCAGTCGCGTGTATTTGCCCAGGTGGGTAGTAGCTGAAAGCCGCCCGAGTGACGTCGACAGGAAAGATAATCGGGCTCTCGGGTAAGCAAGAAAGCAAGCGGCGAGCGCTTCATCGCGCCTCATCGTCGAGCGCGAGCTTTCGTGCGCTCTCCTTGTTATCCGGCGCGCCCCACCCCTTTGGCCGCGCGTTTTTTCTGCAGCTGATTAAGCCCTTACATCAACGAATCTGCTCCAGCTGGATTTATAACGTGCGCGAATTCATGATGAATTACGATCGCTTCGATGGAGTTTATTTGCCGACGGGTGACGGGAATTTTGTTTTTTTTTCCTCTCCCTCGCACCGGCCATTCGTCAGCTCTTCTGGGTCCTTTTTTGCTCATCGCGATAATGGCCCGCTCCTCCCGTAGGCAGATACATTTCACCGGATTATAAATTTATCGGAGATGGCGAGCAAATGGAAGAACGAACAATCCCGATATTTCTATTGGAGTATTATGATAAAGCGATTCGTAGCATCAACTCATTATCGACATTTTAGTGAATGGACAAATGGAATTGAATGCGAAGTGATCGGATCGTGCCATTAGTATAATGTTATAAAGTGCGAAGGGGTGAGCGAATCGAGACACGAGAGCGGGAGAGAGAGAGAGAGAGAGGGAGAAAGATCAGATCGCGATATGCTCCGTTGAAGAGTCGTGTAATAGCTTTATATATCTATATACTATAATAAAACCGATTGAAACAGAAGTGGAACGGCCGTGCCTGCAGTCGGGCGCGTATCTACTGCGCGCATCTCGCAGTGCGCATTTCTCATTTTCATTCGGGAATCTGATAATTCCGCTTTTACGGCTCGTCGATACGCCGGTGGACAAAGGGTAGGGGGGAAGGGCCGTGCAGAGACACACGGATGGGAAGGTCGACGTCGACTTGACGCACTCTTGCCCATTCAATAAACACACAGACAACGACTTAGTCGTCGGCGCATTTATTTCCATACCATTGACTGGAAGCGAGAAGCGAAGCAAAAAGCCCCCGCTCCTTGTACGCCAATCTTCGCGGATCTCGGGCGAGCGATGGGGGCCAGGGCTGGGTGGCGACGAGGAGGGCAGGGGGGGGGAAGCCAAGCCAGAGGCAAGCGCGCTGAGATAAGCGGATCAACGCGACGTTCGATTTCACCTTCGTTTTTCTTTTTCTTTCATATACATTTAAATCAGTTCTGAGTGGATGGATGCTCGATCGCTGGAGTCTGTACGAGCTGATGGGGATGGGGCGTTATATACGCATTCTTTTTCATTTCACTAACTGTTCTGCTGCTTCGATTATTTCATGTATCCGCGCTAGTGCTAACGCTACAGCATTAATTGGCAGTTGACGGTTATTTTCATCCCCCTTTTTCAACTCGGACGAGAGCTTGAAAAATGTAATTAGTCGAAGTAATTAATGATCCAACGAGTCATCGTCGCAACCTCATTCCGTTGAATTTTCTTTTTAATCATCAGTTGTCCTCTGGGTGTTTCAACGATCGCAATTAAAATGTTCACGTTTCATTTTCAGGCTCGCTGATGATCACCGAGTCCGATCCTACAGACCAAGGAAAGTACGAGTGCGTCGCGAGCAACTCCGTCGGCACCGAGTATTCAAAATCCACCATGCTCTACGTCAAAAGTGAGTTCGTAAATTAATTGCTCTATTCTTGGCGGTGGCCTACTTCCATGTCCTTTCTAAATAATTCTTGGGCTCATTGTCGCCCAATTTATCGTTCTTCTTTGTACAATTCGTAGCGAGCTTTGAACGTTATCTAATTAATGTCAAGCTAATTAACGAGTTTTCAACGGTGTTCGAATCGATTTTCCGCAAAGAGTATCATATCGATCCAACGGCTATTATTCGATAGTTATTATTCAATTGAATCTCATGCGAAATTCGCTCGGCAAAAGTTCGACATCCCATTAGAGCCTATATATACGCTCGGTCGTCTCGGTCTTCTCTCGGAGCTTCAATCTCACGTGTTAAGAAATACTTGGTCAACATTTCACACGACGAATGTTTTCGGTTAGAATGTTCTGCGCTCATGACCGGAGATGGGACAATGGACTAATGTTTTTGATTTTGCAAAATGTGTGGCTAGTGCGACGAGTAGCGCCGCAATTCTCGATCCCGCCTAACCCGGTGAACGAGGTGATGCTGGGCTCGTCGGTGAACCTGACGTGCGTAGCGTTCGGAGCACCAATGCCGTACGTGAAGTGGCGCAAGGAGCCCGCGACTGACCTCACGCCCGACAATCAGATGCCTCCAGTCGGCAAAAACATCCTCCAGCTCAAGGACATCACCGAGTCGGCCAACTACACGTGCATCGCTACCAGCGAGCTGGGAATCATCAACACCACAGCACTCGTCAAAGT
Organism: Aphelinus atriplicis; assembly: GCA_020882685.1. Lineage (NCBI taxonomy): Eukaryota > Metazoa > Arthropoda > Insecta > Hymenoptera > Aphelinidae > Aphelinus > Aphelinus atriplicis. The sequence continues at coordinate 76,633,097 of CM037073.1, forward strand.
TCACTGTACGTATACTACTCCTTTTTCGCGTTGCTGCACTACTTTTCATCGTCCTGCTCAATTTTAAAGGGAGTAATCGAAGGAAACCACTCGTCAAAGACAATCTTTGAAAATCAAACCTTAATCAATTGACATATTTTTAACCCCATCATCGCGGAATACTTCAATTGATTGCATCAAAACAGTAATAATTCTCTCATTGACGAAACGTTCTCAGAACAATTTTCACAAGTGGCAAAATATTTGTCTTAGGAACGTTGTGCGAGATCGTCTCTATGAGCGTCAATCAAAAGTTTTCCACAAAATTGAAACATCCTAATTGTATGTAATTTAAACTCGCTGATTGAGCCTTACTAACCAAATAATAACAATCATAGTTGCGTCCCGAGTCTTGGAACTTTTTATTTTTCACTGACTTGGCTGTAGTGATGCGAATGAAAAATCTAAATTGATGAAGCCTATCTGCAAAACAAGAGAATGCCTAGTATCGCGGTTTTGCACGTTACCACCGTATGAAAGTTTCGCGACATACTTTCAGTATATCAGTTTACGTTATATTTGACTTTGCTGCAGTAATCGAAAAATTCCGAGCAGTTCGCTCGAGCTGCTATGTCCTGTAACGCGGTTTTAACGAATCCAAGTTGGAAAACAACCTTTTCCATCCGATAGAATCTCGATCGCCGCCTCGATGTGTGCGGGTGTGTGTGTGTGTGTGTGTGCAGGGGTCGAGGTGTGAAAGTGGAGAAATCAAAATTGGAATTGATCGGCGCGGATAAAGAGGTATGAATTTTTCAGCGCTGCCGCTGGCCCCGGAGAACGTGCAAGCGTCGGAGATAACGGCCGAGTCGGTGAAGCTGACCTGGTCGTACAAGGGCCCGGAGGAGCTGGCCTACTACGTGATCCAGCACAAGCCGAAGCACGCGAACCAGGCGTACGCTGAGATATCGGGCATAACCACCATGTACTACCCGGTGCGCAGCCTGAGCCCGTACACCGAGTACGAGTTCCTCGTCATCGCAGTCAACGACATCGGCCGCGGCCCAGCCAGCGCACCCGTCCTCGTCACCACCGGCGAAGCCAGTCAGTATTCACTTAACGCGCGCGCGCGCGTGCACACTTATCACTTTTTCATTGCTTTTTCTTTTCTATCATACGTCTTCGTTGAGCTCGGGGCTTACCGAGGAAACAACGGATTCTTTTGGGATCTGGGGAAAATTTCTTCCGGCTTGCCGAGTGATGAGATCACGTTTGTCTTACTCGGCGATGCCGCTGACTCGTATCACGATCGATTTGACAGCCAAGTTTTTCCCGGACCGGGCAACCATGCAAGAGCGCATCTTGTTTTGAGATTTTTCCGACACGAGCCTCGAGGCCCATCATCCCACGATTAACCCCAGTCATTTATCCATTTATCTAAACGTGTTTCATAGAAGAACACACCATTTTTCGTACCCAATGTATATTGTAAGAGTTCCCATTTATATAATGTCTTATCATAGCCAAGAATCATGTGTGATATTTATTTGATTCGCTATACAAGCATACAAGTGACGTAAGGAAATAATGATCAGCGTGATTACTGCTCAGAAAACTGAATATACCAAGCCGATGCGAATACACGAAATAGAATTTCAAACGTAAATTAGAATCTCGCACCTAGTTAGAAATTTTTGCACCAATTAGTGAATTAAACGTATTTTTGAAACGGTTTTTGAGGTAAAAATTTTTGCTTTTTTTTTCATGCCGTCAATCGCGGCGGACTCGTTTGATACATGTAAGTGATTATAAAAAGCATTTTTGTAGTGGAGAGCACTTTTTTTAATTTTTCTCCCCTTCACTGTTTTTCTGTAACTCCTCTCACTTTATCTCTTCTTAGATTGAATGTTTACCGGCTCCTCGTATACCATCTGTCTTTTTGCACTCGCGAATTTTCGTCAATTGTAAAACGTACAACACTTTTTCGCGTCGTCGACTGATGAACGATTTCCACAAGTATCACCAAGAGCACAATTTCCTTAATGACTCTTAGAGCACCTCCCTTCAGCACACTATGAGAAAACACCAATAAATCTTCAGTCGAAATGACGAGCAGTTACTTTGTTGTCTCGTGAAAACTGAAGAATTATTGAATTCACAATGATTGGATGTTTGGTGTTGTCTAATCTTCTCATATCTAATCTCATAACACAACGTCGAGTAAGAACATTTTGAAAAGATATGAGAAAATTATTCTTAGAGAATTTAAACGTAGAAAAAATTCTCTCAGTGCGACATCTATGTTAATACGAACGAGAAGAAAAATATGCACTTCACAATCGTTCATATTTACATTGAGAAGAATGCACTGCAGTTGAGTGAACCGTGACTAATAATTATACTCTTTCTCTGTAGCGGAATCAACAAATGGAGGCGCCAGTAAGTCAAAGACAAATATTAAGAGTGCCGTAGTGATTCTGTTCTGTTCTTTTCACTACACAATAGAAAGAGTTTGATAGGCGTCGACAGAAATCAATGAATTGGAACGAGAACCAATATCCTATCAAACTTTTTAAAAGTTTTTTAGATGAGTTATGTGTGGCACCTTGTAGTTCCATTGCAACACCACAAAAAGATTCGATTTTATTTGATCACGTTTTCACTACATAACACGTTATGATTACTGTAATTTTATATAATTGTATGATATGATTATTTAATAATTTAAATTTAGTTTTTCGTTATTTTATTTAGGTCAATTAACCGTAGGATTATGTGTTACCCCTTGTTGATTACATATACAACTTATCCTCCCAAGATCATTGAGAAAGTATCAATATTAGTGAATTGTACTCGGCCGAAATAGCGCAAACAAAGAAACGCATGGAATGAAATGTTGCTATTGTTGTAACTTTGCAGAGCCAGGGAGCGCACCTCGTCATGTCCAAGTCCGCCCGCTGAGCTCGACCACAATGGTGATACAGTGGGACGAGCCTGAGAATCCGAATGGCCAAGTGACGGTGAGTATTTGTTTGGTCGACTGGCGTTTAGCGATCTGGAGTTGTTGTATTTTTTTGCGGAAATTCACCGCTAAAATTCGGTCGACAGGGCTACAAGGTGTACTACACGACGGACCCGAGCCAGTCTATGTCGAACTGGCAGTTCCAAACGGTGGACAACAATCAGCTGACGACGATTTCGGAGCTGCAGGCGCTGCAAATCTACACGATCAGGGTTCAGGCGCTGACGAGCGTCGGCTCGGGGCCGCTGAGCGCGCCGGTACAGGTGAAGACGCAGCAGGGCGTGCCCAGCCAGCCGGAGATGCTAACCGCCGTCGACGTCGGCGAGACAAAGGTCACCCTCAAATGGAACAAGCCCACCCACAGCGCCGACAACATTCTTAGCTACGAGCTGTACTGGAACGACACATATGCAAAGGTCAGTCCCCAGTGATCCGCTGCACTCTTATACCGACTACGCGCCGGCTGCTCGGATTTAGCTGACTTGGTATTGAGATAGTCGTTCCCCAGAATTATCACCTCTCAGAATTCATTGTGTTTTTTTGTTGTCTGGTTAGATTCATCGTTATTTTGAATTATATTTACGAAATTTCTCTTTTTCGTTGGGATAATAGTATTTATGCAAATTTGTTCCTATGGTGCCTGGATGACACTTTTCTTCCAATGGTTAACGCGGTAACTTGCGACACGAGCGACTTCGGCACGAGAGCGAGGGTTTCTCGTGCCGAAATGATTTAACCTCACTCAAGTTCATAATATACTATGTAAAATTGAACTTTTGTATAGATCATAATTTCAACAAACCTAATTGAAAAAGAGAAAAATAATTAATTTTAAGTAATTTAGAATTATTCGGAGAGACAGCATCGTCAATCTCCAACTAATTTAGCATGAGCTCTTTCCATGTTCTTTCACGCTCAACGGGACATCAAATCATAACCTTACACGGTCAGATTCTCTGGAAATGAATGAATTCATATTTCTGAAAAAAAAACCCGACGAAAGAATAATTACAATGAACAAATGGGTTTTAATGGTTGTTGTTGTCGTTAGGAAAAACATCACAGGAAAATTGGCGTCATGGAGAACTACACGCTGACGGGACTTTACCCGAACACGTTGTACTATGTGTGGCTGGCGGCGCGCAGTCAGCGGGGTGAAGGTGCGACAACGATTCCGCTCCCAGTGCGCACCAAGCAGTACGGTAAGCAAGCCGATCAGCTCGCGCGCCTGCGATTGTCGCTTCCCCCGATGCCGACGTTGAGCTCGACGTCGAGGGGAAGCGCCGATCGCTCGGCGCCGTGGCTGCGCCTAACAGGTAGGAACAGTTTACCAACAGAACAGTTGATCTTGAACAGTCGATATACATATTGTATTGCTTCTGCTAAATTACTTGAACACGTAATTGAGCCGCTCGTTGAGTACATTATTGCTGTTTATTACGTACGCCCGGGCACAAAACAGACGGCCAATTCTTCCGATTGTTCAGATTGTATAGTTTGTGATGACGAGGGGGACGATGACGGTACGAAAGAGTTGACGTCAACGTTTGGGAGAGTGAGAATGACTGCATGCCTTGCAAACGATCAAACCGTTTTTGGATGCCACTCTATATACATATCTATATATCTGTATATCTATATCTCGTACATACACATGAATTGCACTAAGCACTGCATCAATCTATATATGTGCATTTTGCTATTTTCTCATTCCTCACTCAAAAAGATTTTATTTTATTTTCCATATATATATTTATATTTTACTCCGATCAAATGATGTAGATTGTTTCCCCTCGAAGCCTCTTTCTACCTTTACTTTTGTGACCGTCTATTCGTGGCTTTTATCCCGACGAGTTGCCCGTATTTCATGACGATTCTTATGTAGGCCAAAAAGTCGGCCCGCAAACACATTGAAGAATCATCGTGAATGCTTGTAATGAATGAAAAAAATTTGTCCCACGAACTCGAATCATCCGATTTGAATTTTTGATTTGTAAACGAATGTGAGTTTTCCCAATTGCCTCCGTACCCTTTGAATTGTCCCGATGGTTATTGAGTTATGCGCTTTTGCGGCGAGCTATGTATATGCGGGAGGGCTATAATGGGAGTGTTATACAGTCCCCGGGGCTCCGCCTCGAAACGTGAGCGGCCAGCCGACGAGCCCGACGTCGATACTGGTGAAGTGGGAGCCGCCTCCAGTGGAGCGGTCGAACGGCAGGATCGCCTACTACAAGCTGCACTACGTCGAGGCCGGGCGCAGCGACTCCGAGTCGACGATAGTCACGCTGAACGCGACCGAGTTCACCCTTGACGAGCTGAAAAAGTGGACCGAGTACAGGATCTGGGTCGTGGCCGGGACCAGCGTTGGCGACGGCCCGCCCAGCTACCCCATTACCATCAGGACTCACGAAGACGGTATGTATCCACGTGGCCAAATTGGCCGAATCTCTCACATCCACACACGTGACTCCACGTCCGCACAGATATACACATCTATATCTGCCGCCACCGTGACATCATATGTCCATCATCTCAACGCGTTCAAACACTTGTTCTCGAGTGGAAGCATCGAACGACTTTCCCTGTCTAGTGTCCAGTCATATCGTATTCCTGCAGTTTTTAAGTATGAGTACTTCGTTTGAAATATCAATTAGACACGCGAGAATAAACTCGAGCTGAACAAGTTTCGATAGTATGTGATTTTGAATATCAATATCAGATCGAACAGGTCAGATCTTTCATTCGAGAAAAAAGTGAAGAAAATCATCAGATGATGTGCATCATAATTCATCTTAGTTGATGAAAAAACCAAAAATATAAAAGTCCGCCAAAAATTCGAGAGTTGTTAAGCGCGTGATTTTTCCAGTGCGAGATGATGTAGCCCGCAGCAACGATACTTGAACTATTCGACTCGGTAAATAATTACTATTCTGTTATGCACATTCGATTTCAGATTCCAAATAAATGCTTATGTTACTACCTCCTCCTCAAAACTTCAATATCAATATGACCGAATGTTCTCCTAGTTTCCAGATCTTCTCTTCTTCTTTCAGCGTTCTTCATTTTGTCCCGTGTTCGTATTTCATTTGCTTTATATTTTACTCGTCTGTCGCGTTAAATTCATTTTGAACAGAGAAAAATATTGAGAAAAATTATGCGATTCCTCAGAGTTATATGGAACTTCATGGATTTTCGGGTCAATGGAAAGAGATGATAGTATTTTTGCTGTTTTGGTTTTTCATGCGCAAACATTTTTGAGCGCAATTTTTTTGCGTAAATTTTGACAGACCTTGTGAAAAATAGTTTTGGAAAAAATATCCTCCAAACATAAAAAGTTAGCCTGAAATTTTTTGGCTGGCGACATTTTATATTTTTGGAAGTTGTGGCGTAAAACCATTTTACTCCCAATTTTTTTACCCCCAAAAGTAAAGTTTTTTACAGGTTTCACGCTGCAAGGATTTTCGGACGCTGATAATAATTTTTTGAATTCAGCGATTAATATTAATCTTTGAGGCACAATATTTTTTATACATTTTTCAGGTCATTACCAATGATTTTTATATGAACAAATTTTCACTAATATTTAGAATAATGAAATTGATAATAACCGACTCTCTCTCTTTTTTAACGGTAGTGTAAATCTTTTTTACCGAACATGTATACAGATTATTCATGCTCTTACTAATCTTTTTCATGTTAGACTCATGCATTATTTCCAATCCTTTTTTCAATGCATTTACAGGAGGATGATCCAGGTTCTGAATATCAAAAGCAATTAGTATTTAAGATTAGATACGCTATTAACTTACCTTTTACCAATCACTCATCTCTACGTTTCTGTTTCATTTCATACTTCACCTGATTTTACATTAATCTATTCTCACCATCTTTCTTCATTGTTTCTACTCTTTTTCATCTCCCTGTAAAATCTATAAAAAAAACTAAAGACACTGAAAAAATTGAGATAACGAATCAGCACATTATATGAATTATATTTGTGAAATTCCATTCATTTTTGTTCCTTCTATTTTCCAAAGAAATTGGAAGGATATTTTCCAAGATTGTAAATGAAAATTTCTTTTGATAAATTATGAAATTTCCTAACAAGAATTGCAGATTCTGATGTCAATCTTCCATCTACATCTACGTATACTTTTATGATTAGCCATTCAATGAATTTACACACTTCTATACACGAGTATATTTTCTATCTCATATTTCACTTTCAATTTTCTTATTCTCTTAACGTATTATACTTCATCCAATACATATTTCTCAAAACTCTTCAATGAGATTCTTCTGTCTTTAGTTAAAATATAGCTCCAACCGTTTGCGTATGTTTAGAGCATGCTAACCTTGTTTTATCATCTCCCTCGGTCCACCATAATTAAAAACAAAATGAGTTAATCAACGAAGAAAAACCTAAAAATCCTCTCCTGTTTCCCTTCCAAAAAAGTTCTTCAAGTATATTTTTCTCAAATGACATCGAAGAAGCTCTGTCGAGTCTACGTTCACATTCTTCCTCCATTCAAAATCAACCAGCTTGGTGAAAAGCTTGCAACACCTAGAAATTTTCTACAAATTCCTCCTTCCAATAGATTCGTTTTCGATTCAAATATTAAATTGGCCTTTGCTTAGCAAGTGATTTCAGTCAAATTCACGCGCAATTTGAATGACTTCTCTTTGGAATGCAATATCTTGCATAGTTGACGAATTTCGATATTGGAAGTCACCTTTTAAATTCCTTTAGAAACAAAGTTTACAAAGTATCCGAGTCCTCGCAATTGATTAAATTAGCTCGGCGAAGGAAATGAGGTCGCTTAGAAAACCATCACACAAGATGGTCTTAATTGCTATAGTCAAGTCTTGCGTGAAGTGCGCGGCTCTGGGCGTGTAATATTCAAGAAGAAATCAAAAGGCTCGCTGTGTCTCGGGCACTTTTTATATGTGTCTCCTTTCATTAAATCTTTCTGTCTCTCTGTATCTCCTCAATTTCTCTCCAATTCATGGCAGGTAATTCCAGCCGCGAGACGGAGACTACTTTCAAATGTGCGCGCACTTTGGCCGCGGTTTGTTTGTAACTTTCGAGATGTAATTAATTATCGAAATTTTCATCAGAGTTTGCAAACTGGCGCGTCGGAACTTTTTGTACCTTTGAGCAGTTTCAACTGGCTATAATTGCATCTCGTCGTTTTCATTGCGGAGAAATGCCAACTTACCGCTTGATCGACAAACACTTGAGAATTTAATTTGTCAAGCGCAGCAAACAAATTGAAAAATCGCAGAATACTTCGGGGCCCATCGAACCATGTTCCACCACTCAGAAGACGGTCACACTTCCGGAGTGAACCTATAATGATGAGAATTTTAGCGATGGTTCTTGGGTGCCAGTAGGGGTAATGCGTATCCGTTCATCTCAAGTTTTCGACTTAGCAGACTTATAATATCAATCATTATTGATTTTACACAATATGTAAGGTGGTATACTGTATATATTCATATAATCAATAATGATTGGTGGAATTAAACTCTGGGAAACTTTGAGCTGAACGGTTGTATACATGAGACAGCTATTTTGGGTAACCGAAACCCATCCAACAAAGTTTTATCATGATTGGAAACACACATTCGTGACCGTCTTCTAGAGAGATGGTCGGAGATGAAAGTGGAGTCGCTTTAGAGCTATATTTAATGAATTTCGCATAGCTCGAAAGGGGAAACGTCGAACAGGATATAGCCGGGACGGGTGTGCGTACGAATTTCAATGTAACGAAATGCACTAAGCTAAGGCTTTCCCTCTCTCCCTCCCTCCCGTTCCTCGTTTTAAGTCCCTCGAGGGTAATGCGATACGTATCCGCGGGTGGATCCATTCCTTCCTTACTTGCCTCCTTTATTTTCCCGGCAACGTAGACTCGACTTGGAGCGGAGGGCCACTGCCGTATCGCGCACAGAATAATCCATAAGTATATACCGCAAGAATTAAAGCACCGCTAAAAGCACCTTTGCATTTACTACTATGTATACCACCAAATCAAGCACTTTGTTAAGCATCTCAGGCATCTCAACCACTGCAACACACTGCACTTTTCGTATCTTTTATTTTTCATTTTTTAATATCGGCACATCAGCTCTCACCGTATTTATCGTTGTATCAACTGCAGTGGTTGGCTAGAGAGACGTCTCAGTGTCAGTGTCAGTATCAGTGTCAGTGGATTCAAGTCACATTAGGCTTCGAACGAGATTTCACCTTGTTATCACACGTTTTCGGGCACTTTCGCACCGCACGCGTAATCACAATGGAGCAAGTCGAAGCATTGTTTCTTTTTTTTTCTTCAATTTGATCATGCGTATATTCTGCGTAACCGCTCGATTCATTGGCAGATTGAAATATCAAAATTGCTCCGATTTGCTCGGATTTGATCCTCACACGCCAGCACAAATATCGATAAAGTTTCAAAGCGTAGATGTAATTATAAGGTACTGTAAAGTAATCACGAGCACATGGGATGTATGTTGAATAAATCAAACGAGAGCACTTACTTATCGATAACACTTTACGTCAATATTCACGTGTCTATTTATCTGTAAGTCGTACGTGCACTATCTTTCTATTGTGGTATACACGCACTTTTATCGTGTCGAGCACAAAAAATCGCACCAAATATACATCTTGAGTAGAACAGCACCCCACGTATGATATATATATATATACTTCGACACGCGCGCGCATCCGTTCTGATCTCAACGGAACAAGAAGAAGCTCGTATGAAGAAACGACGAGTTCAGGACGGACTCGCACCTCAGGATGAGTCAGGATATGCGAGCGAATGTGCCACGACGGGGACGACACTCTATGACACTGTGTGCTTGTTTGTGGGGCTGGGAGTGCGAATGCGTGCGGCTCTGAGAAACAAAAAAAGTTCGTACGCGATGTGCTGTGTTCCACGTCAACTCGGTGAATTCGTTTTTTTCTTCTGACCCAGTAAATTAGAAGCTGTCAGTCCCTTGAAGTACTCATAAATTTTTTCGCTAGCTGTGTATTTTCTTTTGAAAAATGAATGTTCTTTGGAGCTTAAAATCCTATTATTGTATCGTAGCTCATGTTGAAGCTTTTGGCGAGATTAATCTATTCTAGCCTTTAAGAGTTGAAAAAGTTAGGGCATCTTGGGCGAAAATAGATTGTGTGTTCAAAGGGCTCCGACTAATCATCAGAAACGCCAAAGTTTAAGGTCTACAACAACTTTCCGAGATTCCCAAAAATACAACATCTTTGTTTTCTTAGTCTCCGATTGCGATCTCTATTACAAAATAAAAATCATTAAGATTGAGTCGAATCTGGAAATTATCGGAAAAACATGAGAACGAGTATTTCAGAAACTAGAAAAAAACTTCTTGAATATTTTGAGAGGTGATACAAGTTTCCTGGATCAGAATGAAAAAATGAATGTTGACCTGTTACGTTGATGAAGAACTGTCCATAAAAATGATGGGGAAAAAATGGTGGGGAAATGCTACAGGACTGATGCCTACGGGCTCGACTAACCCGCGTCTCACACTTCGATATTTTACGCTCTATCGTAAATCTTCTCTCAGGAAATAGCAAAAATCGTATCAGTGCAGCAAGAAAATTTTACTCTGAATAAATCTGCTGCCCGCAGCCATGTATTGTTGAGCTATATGTTTTTCATCGTTTAAATCCAACAATTTTAAAATACTTCTCATCTTTACATGTTATCAGAGCAATTTGCCGATAAAGCAATTTTATTCCAGTAGTAAGATTTTCTACTAAAATTTCCAAAACATAAACTTTAGAGGCGCAGGGAATTGTAAACTAGTTATTGTCGGGTTATAGTGAGAAACACACTTTATTAAGGTTCGTTCTCATTTGAATACCAATACCAATCTAGCATTTAATATTCCCTCAGCATAATCTCAATGATCTCATTGACTATTCATATACGTTGCAGTCAATCCCCCGGGCGCGACGGATTCATATTGATATAAAGTAAACACGTAGAAAATAAGATACTGTGATTGAATGAATGACTCACGTACAAAAAATAATCATCATAATGCGCGATATATGAAAATATGATTTGATGATTTGCGTATAGCTCTTAAGGAACGTAATATCGCAGCCAAAATACATTATTACTGATTTTTAAAGTTTTATCAAAAAAAAATGGTTATTTGTTAAGGAGAAATGTTCTAATTTGTGCATGAGAAAAGTTGATTTGTACAAATTTATTTGATCCCTGTTTCGTAGAATTTCGTAACTGGCTTACATACATTATATTTGCAAATAATCGTCCGGTTTGATATGCCAAAAATAAGCGTTACTTTTGCAAGACTAAAAAATTGTGAAAGGAAAACAGACGTGCATTGTTGTAATAAATCCATATTTTTTTAACAGCATGCGTATACAATGAATAACTATATATTTTACGCTATCCGAGTAATTTTCTCACGAGCTTATTTTTTCGTTTCAAAGATTTCGACAGATTTGGTACAAGGCTTTTGAATATCTGAAATGGAGAATATTTTGAAACAAGTTTTTGGGTATAGTGCGTACACTCTTCTTCTAGCAAAGAAGCGAGAAGAAAAATCGCGTTTGCGAATGTGCGAGGGTGTGAGCGAAACAATTTTTGAAACCTCACAAATTTTTGGTACCTTTCGCGGTGTTTTTGCGCTGACATTTTTTGAAACATCATTTTGAGTGGGAAATAGGAAAGATCTTGAGATGCAACAAGTATCAGAAGCGCGACGTTTCTTAAAGAGGAAAAAATAAATACCTTCTCCAAATTTCCCTTAAATTTTTAATCCAGCGTCATTTTTTCTACTGTACAATTTTTCTTTATTTCTATTTCTGTAATTCATTTCATAGGATCGTATTACTAAGGTATTTTTCTCGCGATTTTGGAAGAAAGTACATACTCTGTTAAAGTCAGATTAGATACATTCAACAGTCAATGACAGCATTACATATAATTTGCAATGAGAAAATATTTCTTGGTAATGCGAGACTGGTGGACATGAGCCGTTAGTTACATTTTCATACTTGGAGTAGTGATTGCGCATGCCAAATTCATAAAAAAAAAAAATACAATATTCTCACTTCTCCCGCCTCTCTACGCAACCGAGGATCAAGCGAAAATAACTAATTATTCAAACAGAGCATTATATTTTTTCGTCAATCTTGACTATATTTTCGTCTGCAGGTACGAATATGTGCAATTGTGTGTGTAAAAGAACATCTAGTCCTCTTTCCCAGCTCACTTTCCTAAGTATAGATATTCATATATTCGATATTATGTGAGAGAATGGAGCCAAGACGAAAATTAGTCATGATAAGGCGACAATAATGATTCAGAAATTTTACGAAATTGAAAAAAAAGAGAGATAAGAGGGTCTGTTTAACTGTAAATGTACAAATATAGAGAAAAGTATATCTATGTAACAGTAATGGCCAACCAGATTACAGTAGATGCCAGACTAATAATAATCTAATATTTAAAGTAAACCATGTATCACATATAATATAACAGAAAATTGTTGTTGTGAATACAAACATTTTTTGTGAGATACACACATTATACGTACAAGACAGTATAAACATGAATTTTGATAAATTTATTTTTTTTTTCAAATTTTTTGGCGACTATTGCCGGCACCAGATGATATCAGTGAGTATCTACCACCAGAACTCAAGCATTTTTCGCCAAACATTTTGTTCGTCTGTGAATTTTTTTACTTTTTTGTCATTTTTGGAATGTCAATTTTTTGATGATCAATCAAATTATCGTGTACGCCACAGATGTATATTTTGCAAATTTGTTTTTTGATTTTTTGAAGCTCAACATTACGTGCATAGGTGAAACGGAAATGTGTGTGTGTGTGCGCGCGTTTTTTCGCAAATGACATTCTTGCCAATCATTCATTTAAGGATAAAAGTTTTTCGGACCTGTTAGGAAGTTTAAAAGCTCAAACAATTTTTTGCGCACATATTTGGGTACAATAAGAAATCAAGATCCTTAAAAATTGACAGAAGTCGATCAATAATTGATCGATCACTCACTTTTTCCACGTGTGTAAATATCATACATTCCACATATTCATAAATATCGGGAGTTTATAGTAGTTGAATGGAATAAGACAGCAGAAATGTGATAAGCGTTTTTTTTACTGTACATTCATATTAATGTGAATTGACTAATAAAATCATCATTAGAAAAGACAATTCTTTGTGCTGTCTAATTCTTATTAGTTGTATTTTGGCTTATACGAAATAATGGAAACCATTACGTTTGTTCATTCATTGCGTAAATATTTTTTCATGCCGTAGCTTGTATATCTTTCGTTTCCAGTAAGTTTTCATTTATTATTCATGTATACTCGTGATGAGAAAAAGGAAATTAAAAAGTATAAATGTATTATGTTTTTAAACTATTCTAAAAATCACAGTACGCACATCGGCTGTATAAACATTCGATCTTATCGTGCACAAATGGATTGTCCATGATGTAAAATGCAAAGTGTACATTTTTACGATTCGTAAATCAAAATAATTTATGTACAAAGGCATCAACAATAACACGAATGGCTTTTGTACAAAATGCTCTGCTACTCTTCTTGAGCTTGTGAAGTACCACATATTATTGCTTCAGTCCTCGACGTCGTCTCTGTATTTCCTACACCCATACTTTCAATTCCGATGATCAAACAATACTTTCGCTCGCGTAACTTAACCAACGCTAACAATTAATCCGAAACTGATTATCAATCGGAACGATATTCTGCTCTTCAAGCGCTTGCATTTCTCTCTCTCTCTCTCTCTCTCTCTCTTTCTCTGTCTCGCTCTTGCTCTCTTTCATCTATATTAAATTCATTTCGAGAGTAAAAGAGAGAGAAACTTCAACGCGGTCGAATCCGGCAAATAATTACACCGAATAAATATAGGTATTATTCAATTAATCATGGACTCTCCAACAAATTGTGGCCAACTCGACGTGTTATTACCTCAACAACAAGTCCGACGTTGATATACCAACATTAGTTCATTATCGAGAGCTTTTGTCATTCCTATTGCCGTTATCAAAAAGCATTATTGGTATTCAAATGGAAAATAATTCTTCCGTCGAATTACAAAAGGGTCGTATGGTTGTGGGTGAGGCGTGTATACGTACTGAGATGAAATACTTCTAGATTGTGTGTCTAAAATTATTTTGGGTGGCTGTGCATTGACTTACCTTCTTTTTTTCTTATCCTTACTTTACTTTACTTTCTTCACTTTTTCACTAACTGTAAACTTTGGCGTTAGGTTCTTTAGTTTGTAAGTTTGTTTTTAATTTACTTGATATAGTTTGGATTACACATTTATAATTTTGAGTATTATTTATGCGGAAGCTTCGTCGAAAAGTACTGATGATGGATTAATTGACCATGCATTCATTGTGGCGGCTCCATTTGACCGAATAAACAAAAATATCGTTGTAAAAACATTAAATTTGCAGAAACCATCCATTAGTGCGATTCGACGAGCTCTGAACCAATTATTCCACTAATTTTGTTATTTTCAGGCTTGAGTAGCCGTATTACAGGCGTATATTCATATATTTTATTGCGTATAATTAAAAAGTTCCTTTGTCCCTTGTATTAATTTACTTTAGTTGGTAATTATAATTTCTAAGAAAAATCGAGTGCGTGCGAATGAGAGTTTTGGGAGCGGTGGGGGTGGCAGGGAGGGGTGGGGTGGGTCAGGGGGGGTATGCGAGGATATAAACGTGTGCGTAATTGCGTATGGCTGATTGATATGAGCTTAGTTGAGGCCGGGTCACGAGCGAGTTGAACCGGTGTCGAATTGACGTTTACAATGATGCGTGCGTTGCAGTACCGGGCGATCCGCAGAACGTGAAGGCCACCGCAATAAATTCGACGACGATACACGTCGAGTGGGAAGCGCCCAAGATCAAAGAACGGAATGGCGTCATCCGCGGCTATCACGTGCACGTGCAGGAGGTTAACAAGGAGGTCAGTATATCCCGGCGCTGCTTTTATTGCGAGGGGACAGAACGGTCAGCTCAGCTTTGCCATTCGTCGCAGCCGCAATCCGTCAGATCGATTCGTTTGCTGCGTCGTGCCGATGTCGCACTTTCGATTTAGGATCTTCGTTCGCTCAGTTTATGCGCACCTGAAGCATTATCGAAATCTCTTTCTACTTCAATTCGTCATCCTAACGGATCAAAATGTCAAATATTATAATTCACATTGGTACTAGTGCGAGAAGTGTTTTTTGCCCGAGTACTGTACATTATTTTCCAACGCGACGTGTGCGACAAAAACGGATTTTGTGCAGGGAGCGCGGGAAAAAGTACGACCAAAGAACCGCGACGATCTGTAGAGGAAACGAGAGGCTGAAGCGATTGCGCAAAGCTATACCTTGTCCTGAGCCCCGAAGCGTTCGTCAGCTCAATAATAAGCAAAATCATCAACCACATGATGATTGACTGATGAGGATATGACTGATTGATCGTGTAAAACAGGGCAAGAACCAGCTGAACGAGCCTCTGCGCAGTATAATCCTGGAGGAGAACGTGTTGCAAGCGAACGTGAGCACACTGCAGCCGGACACGCAGTACGAGGTGCAGGTTGCGGCGCTGACGAGGAAGGGCGACGGCGACAGGTCCAAGCCTGTCCAAGTGAAAACCCCAGGCGGCGTGCCCAGCAGGCCCCAAGTCACTGTCAAGTCAGTATCCTACCACACGTCAATTTTATTCTGTGATCTGTGCACAATATGATCCTGTACAGCTCACTAGCTCATGTGTCTTTAAAAATTGAGAAGACAGAAAAAAGTCCCCGGGTAAATCCGAGTTTTTTTGCTTATCCCCAGGGTGATAAGCAGAGAAGAGCCGATTGAGATACAGCTGGAGTGGAGCGTGCCGGAACATACGTTTGGACCGATCCTAGGCTACAGAATACGCTATGGCATCAAGAACCAGACGTTGAAGGAGCACTTTATCGAGGGCGACCGCACACTCAGCTACAGAATCAAAGATCTCGGTAAGAGTTGAGGAAAATGAGTGAGGATTGGCCTTGTCGCGGGTGTGTATGGCTCATAAAAGTCCATTATCCCACTGAATTACGCCGCTTTCAAACGTAATCTTCTTGAAACAATAATTTTGAGTAGAACGTGTTCGTGATAAGAGGAGAAAAGTCTTGTTTCGAAAAGACTGCTTGAAAGTAACGGAATTGTAGATGCAGTCTATTTGTAAACTCGTGACGAGGCCAATGCAAAGATATCCAAAGTTCACGACAATAATAATAATTGGTGATTTTATTTTTTTTTTCCAGAGGAACAAGGGGTGGACTACGAGTTTCGAGTGACGGGCAGGAACGCAATAGGCTACGGCCAGGAGCAGGTGCGCAACTGGTTCAGCCCGGTGTCAGCGCCAACGGGCCCACCCACCCAGCTCTCGTTCAACTTCCAGACGCCCGACACGGTGTGCGTCACGTGGGAGCCGCCCCTAGCCCAGCACCGCAACGGACAGATCGTCTCGTACAACGCTCAGTTCCACAAGAAGAACGACCACACCAGCGAGGTTGTCAAGCCCTTGACCATTTCATATGATTTGGACCCTATATTACTGAAAATTTCAGTTCTTTGATTCCCTTGAATCGATTAACCTCTGAAGCATTTCTTCTGGCTTTCGAGAACTCCCCACTTCAGATTTCAGACGATAGTAAAAATAAAACTAAGATAATGAGGGTTTCTCGAAAATTACATCATTTTGATCCCCGAGAGAATTCGCTAACTATTAGTGTACCAAAGACCTTCTCGAACGCGAAGGTCGATGAGTAAACGGATTTTTGCTAACCAGATGTTGTATTCTGATGAATACCACATCTGGTAACCACAAGTTTCTTAGATTTTGTTAAAATTTGATTAACATAGATGTCCGAGTTAAATTTTTGTTATTGTTAGATTCCTATGAAACCAAGTGTCAAAGCGTGAAGATGAATTTCATTATTTCATTGATGGTTATTAAGGCCACAGATATAAACAAATCGACATTAAAATATTTATGGTGATTATTTAGATTTTTAAACAATCGTACAATTAGAATTTGATTCACCATAATTTTGCTTGTTAACTATTAGATAATTAAAAATAATTTGCGCCTAGTATTCACAGCTGTGGGCTTCTGAAATTTTAACCAAAGTATATCGAGGTCTGAATATATCTGTAAAAAATTGTTGATTAAAAACTTCCAGTTATTTCCCTTCTGGTAATATTTCCTTAACTAAAAGTGAATTTGATGCATACTTCTAATGTAAATCATCTCGGCGCCAACGGATAAGATCGAACGAATTTTCCACTATAGCTGAATTTCACATTAATCGTTAGCGGATTCCGATAGATATTGATAGACGAAATTGTCAATGATCACTCAATTGTCAAATTTCATTGAAAATCTCGTTGAATAACGATGAATCATTGTGTCGTGCACAGGTAACGAGGAACACGACCAAGAACCGAGCGGTGTTCACGAATCTCGAGGAGAACTGCGAGTACGTGTTCCACGTGAAAGCGTATACGATGCGAGGCGCGGGTCCGTACTCCGAGAAGATAACGATCCCAACGGCAAAGGACATTGGAAGGGCGCCGATGTCGGTGAAGGCTGTCGCGACATCGGACACGAGCGTGGAGGTATGGTGGGAGCCGGTGCCGAACCGCGGCAAAATAATCGGCTATCAGATCTTCTACACGACGACGGCTGTGGAGGACCTGGACGAGTGGCGCAACAAGACGGTTGGCCTCACCGAATCCGCGGACCTGCTTAACTTGGAGAAGTACGCGCAGTACGCGGTTGCAGTGGCGGCCCGCTACAAACAGGGACTCGGCCGGCTCAGCAACAAGGTGACGGTGAAGGTCTGGCCGGAGGATGTGCCGCTGAACCTGCGCGCCCCCGAGGTGTCCACCCACTCGATGCTGCTCTCGTGGTCGTCGCCCATCAAGCTCAACCCGGTCCAGTACAAGGTGTCGTTTGACGCCCTCAAGGAGTTTGTCGACTCGCAGGGCATCACCCAGACCCAGCTCGTGCCCCGCAAGACAATCCTCCTAGACGCGACGAGGGTCAGCGCCGAGATCAAGGACCTGCAACCGTTCACCACGTACAACGTGAACGTGAGCGCGGTGCCGGCCGACGGCCAGTACCGGCCACCCTCCAAGATCAGCGTCACCACCCAGATGGCCGCCCCCAAGCCCATGGTCGGGCCCGCGTTCTACGGCGTCGTCAACTCCGAGGAGATACAGGTGATCCTGCCCCAGGCGTCCGAGGAGTACGGGCCTATCTCGCACTACTACCTCGTCGTCGTCCCCGAGTCCCTCGAGACCGTGAACAAGTACCCGGACGAGTTTACCGACGACATGATCGTCGGTCTCAACCTCAAGGAGGGCCACTCGCTCAAACCCTATGTCACTGCCAAATTCCCGCACCGAGAAATACCCTATACCTTCTATTTGGGCGATGGCAGTACCAACGACGGTTTCATTAACAGAAAGCTCGAAAAGGGCAAGAGGTACAGGATATTCGTCCGGGCAATCGTCGATACTCCGAGAAAGGTTTGTCAAAGCCAACTCTCATTATTCATTAACCTGGCATCATGACGGCACTTTTCATAACTTTCCATCCTGTTTTCACAGCATTTGTACACGTCGTCTCCGTTCTCGGAGTACCTGTCGTTGGATATGAGGGAATCGCCGCCTGGCGATCCACCTCGACGTCCCAACCCCGATGCTCCAATCGACGCGAACCCCGATATAATTGTGGATATCAGCGGCCAAGAGCCGGGTATGGTATGGGTCGTTGGCCCAATCATTGCAGCGCTAATGGTCAGCATTTGTTTGGTCTTGTTGTTCGTTATAAAGAAGTGAGTAAACCTTTGTCGATCCACAGCATGTTTTGTTGAGGGTGAGGGATATCGAGCAAGGGGGGAGATTAAACACGCTATCGATAAAATTACAGACGCAGGCAACCGTGCAAAGCTCCAGACCAGACAGCGGTGACACGTCCTCTAATGTCGGCCGACATAAGTTCGAATCACGCTCCGTCCGATCCGGTGGAGATGCGCCGGCTCAATTTCCAGACGCCCGGCATGATCTCACACCCACCAATACCCATTAGCGAATTGAGCAATCATATCGACCGACTTAAAGCGAACGACAATCTCAAATTCAGCCAGGAATACGAATCAATTGAGCCTGGGCAACAGTTCACCTGGGATCATTCTAACATGGAGGTCAGTATGCAGTATTGATTACATTCAAATTGTTATTATTGGTTTTATATGAGTTATGAAAAAAATAATCAAATAAATTAATGGCGGAAATTTTAATCGATGATTCAGGTGAACACATCGAAAAACCGGTACGCTAACGTGATAGCGTACGATCACTCGCGAGTTATTCTGCAGTCGATCGACGGCATCCCTGGCTCGGACTACATAAACGCGAACTACTGCGACGGATACAGGAAGCAGAACGCGTACGTGGCGACGCAGGGCCCGTTGCAAGAGACTTTTGCCGACTTCTGGCGCATGTGCTGGGAGCTGAGGTCGAGCACGATTGTAATGATGACGAAGCTCGAGGAAAGGACGAGGATAAAGTGCGACCAGTACTGGCCGACCAGGGGCACCGAGACCTACGGCCAAATGCAGGTCAGCATAAGCGACGTGCAGGAGCTAGCCACCTACTGCATCCGAACGTTCCAGGTAAAGTATTCGATCTCATTCGGACGGCATTGAGGAACCGTTGATATATTAAATCGAATCTTATGTGTTGTGGGGTGGCAGGTGTGCAGACACGGCTTCGCGGAACGCCGAGAGATTAAGCAGCTGCAGTTCACGGCGTGGCCGGACCACGGGGTGCCGGAGCACCCGGCGCCTTTCCTGCAGTTCCTGCGTCGGGTGCGCAGCCTCAACCCGAGCGAGAGCGGGCCGCTGATCGTGCACTGTAGCGCTGGGGTCGGGCGCACCGGCTGCTTCATCGTGATAGACTCGATGCTCGAGCGCATCAGGCACGAGAAGACGATCGACATATACGGCCACGTCACCTGCTTGCGTGCCCAGAGGAACTACATGGTGCAGACCGAGGACCAGTACATATTCATCCACGACGCACTGCTCGAGGCGGTGATCTGCGGCAACACCGAGGTCCCGGCCCGCAACTTGCACTCCCACATAAACAAGTTAATGCAACCCGAGACAGACGTAAGCACCGGCATCGAGCTCGAGTTCAAGAAGCTGTCCAACATCAAGGCCGACTCGACCAGGTTCATATCGGCCAATCTGCCCTGCAACAAGCACAAAAACCGACTAGTCCACATTTTGCCTTACGAATGCACCAGGGTATGCTTGCAGCCGCAGAGGAACATCGAGGGCTCGGATTACATTAATGCGAGCCTCATCGATGGCTACCGCTATCGCAGCGCCTATATCGCCACTCAAGGTCTGCTCTCTCGTTTCCATCATTTTCATCATGCTTCGTCGATTGTCTGACTAATTATTCCGATTGAACATTTCAGGCCCGTTGAACGACACAACCGACGACTTCTGGCGCATGCTATGGGAGCACAACTCGACGATCGTCGTGATGCTTACGAAGCTGAAGGAGATGGGAAGGGAGAAATGCCACCAGTACTGGCCGTCCGACCGCTCGATCCGCTACCAGTCGTTCGTCGTTGACCCGATAGCCGAGTACAACATGCCCCAGTACATCCTGCGCGAGTTCAAGGTGTCCGACGCGAGGGACGGCTCGAGTCGCACCGTCCGCCAGTTCCAGTTCATTGACTGGCCCGAGCAGGGAGTGCCCAAGTCCGTGGACGGCTTCATCGACTTCATCGGTCAGGTGCACAAGACGAAGGAGCAGTTCGGGCAGGACGGCCCGATCACGGTGCACTGCAGCGCCGGCGTCGGCAGGACCGGCGTATTCATCACGCTCAGCATCGTGCTCGAGCGCATGCAATACGAGGGCGTCGTCGACATATTCCAGACTGTCAGAATACTCCGCACGCAGCGTCCCGCTATGGTCCAGACAGAGGTACGCCTGCTAACTTTGCTTGACGTCTCTCCGCGGAAAATTCGGCCCGTTCGCCCTTTGCGCCCTCCGTTTGAATTCCGGTCTGATACTGAAACTTGTTGAATTGCAGGACCAGTACCAGTTCTGCTACCGAGCGAGTTTGGAGTATTTGGGCTCGTTCGACCATTACGCCAACTGACAGCCAGACAGCCGCGATCTGAGAGAGCGAGAGCGAGAGCCAACCGGGAGCCGGGAGCGCAGCGATCGGCCGCGCAGCCGCGACCACACGATCGAGCGCGGGGCTACCAAGGTGCGAAAGGTCTAGTGGTACGACGAGTCGTCGGCTCCGCCGCGTCGCAGTCTCCATCATCCACACCAGTTCGTTTATCCGCCGCCGTCATCGGGTTTCTCCGCGAGCGAATTCGACGATTCGTAACTGACCATGCACCTGTGCAACTCGCGCAGCATTTTCGCGCATTTCAACGCATTTTCAGCGTATTCAATTGTTGGATCATGATCGAAGGCGGCTTTAGTGTAAAGTTATGCCAGCATAGATAGTGGAGCTGATCTGAATTTTTACGATCTGCCCCGACAAGCGTTAACGATGTAAACAAGAGCTTTACCGTTCCCACAAATGAATACATGCACCAAGTCCCGGAGGGGTTGGCTCGTACGCGCTCGAAGCTCCCCTTGCGACTAGTACTTTTTAGGGATGTAAGTGTTCGACGGTGGTATTCATTAAAGACTACGCTATAAGTATACATATCGACGAAGCGCTGCATTTAGCGCTCACGCATTTACACGGCTTTCTTTGAAACTTATTGTTTGAACTTTTCGAGGTCCCTTTACAGACATTCCTATCTTGTATGTATGAATAGCCTTTTAGACAGGTAGTCGTTGTACTCAATGACCATACCGTTTTCTTGCTATGATAATTCAAAGTGGATCTAGTCTCATAAGTAACTTCGAACACCAAGTGTTCTAATCAAATGCAGTTACATTGATTATGATTCATCGTTTTTATTTTTGTCAAGTTAAACCTGGTCTCAGTTTTTTTTTAAATCATTCGTAATTGTAATTTTGCATGAATACATTCAAATCGAAGTTAATTATGAGGTTGTATCCTTACTAGAAATTGGGTATTGTGTGCCTTTATAAGTAACTTGTTCTTAAGCTAAAAACAAGTTTTGGCTCACTTCCATTCAGTACTCGCCAAAAAAGCCGTCAATACCTATTGGAATAGCAAACTCAAAGTATCAACATTCTTCGAAAGGACCTTAAAGAAGCATTTATTTGTAACGAAGTTCAAAGGCAAGAAATGAAACAGGTAAAAGTTTCTACTAATAAAAAGAGAGGGAAAAAGCAAAAGATTGAGAATGACATACTGCCAAATCAACAATTATTCCATGGAAACAGAGAATGCTGTATCCGTCATTCACGATAGAAAAATTCTCAATACTTTAGAATAATATTATTTTTAGCGTGTAAGTAATTAATGTAATTTTAGTCAGACACGTAAGAAAAACTGTTAGGATTGTGAAAAAAAATTATATACGAAGATAAAAATCGTGCGTCCGTGCAGAGAGGGTGAAGCTTATACAAAGTTCGTTCATCCGTGTGAATATGATGAATTATTAACGGATAGTAGCACTGAACGTTGAAATCATCAATTGTTGTTGTCCCGTGGCTTTCGTCGTCGGCACATGTACAAATTGAAAGCTTCTTCATCACTTCATCATTTCACGTTGTAGATTAATATAATATTTACCGAATTAGTGTTGCGCATCGGCTGTTAATATTGATTCCGTTTATATGTTATCGTGTTTTTGTATAAAATAGAGTTATAAGAATTGTCTTGTGTTGTGTTGAGCAGAAATTATAATTTAATTTCGAAAATCCTACTTGTAGCTTGTCAAGTACTTACGTAAATTTTTGAAGACTTATGATCGTACTTTATGGCGATTTCATTATGCACGTGAATGTGTGTACTTACTTATTAACGAAACATATCTTTTATATTTATAAAATGACTGTCTTGAATATCATATCATAGTGACAAGGTGAGCTTCCAGTACCTATGGGTCGCAGATCTTGATGAAACATTTTAAAATTATTTTTAGCCACCCTAATAATAAATATCTGCAGTCTAACGTTTTGCTTTATAGTTACTGGACTTTCCTTGTGTCAAATTATATCTAGAACAGTATTTCAAGACTTTTTACACATAATTTTTAACGACTTATAAATAATACAAACAAATTAATGACGTTTACATGAGCTTGAAATACACAATGAAATGTGATTAACAAAAATCTTTATCATGTTGAAGAGCAATAAGAAAACTTCATTGAAACATTATCTGAGGTATGCATTTTGGAATTTTACATTTTTTTAAATAATTATCATTATTCACAATTATATTTTAAAGGTTTTCCACCGAATAAAATATATCTCAAATGGATCTATTATTTGACAATAATTCCTAAAGTCGCATTGAAAATCATACTAAAGTATTCGGGTTAAATGTGAAATGAAAAGAAGCTGACGCGAAAACACGGGAATTCACAATTTGTACATAAAAGCACCATCCCACCATAAACGATATTAATATTATTATATACATAATTAAGATGAACAATATATACATAGATATATATTATTATACATATGCATTCTAAAGAAAAAAAAACACCTAAAAAGGAAAAATTACTAGAGAAATTTTCATGTTTTATTTTTCAGCAACCGTGAATTCTGAAAAGGTTATTTTCTTTCAGAATTCGATCAATTCATATCAGATACTCAATCGTGGCATTTAGCTTGTTTGTAAGTTTTTTATATTTTTCTTTATACACGTAACATTGCGTCTTTTATACATTTTTATGAGCCTCCTTGTGCATAAACAGAAAAAATGTATCACCCTAGTTTAGTTCGTAGAAAGTTGTGTATTTTTGTGTATGATCCACTAGTTAACAAGAGGAAAATTTAATCATTGTTTATCGTACAATGCTATCGAAGGCCAAACCGTTCGAATTTTTGGTCAAGTTAATATAATAAAGATCATGTATTTAAAGATTTTTTTTTGTTTTGTCATGTTAGGTATTAATTACTCTTTTAATTTGACGTTTTTTGGCATTGCAACGTTCATGTTTTATGTATCGTTATTGTCTTAATTTTCAAATTGTAAATATGAATATCTTCCGCAATGAGAGTTGTATCTCGAGGATCAGTTCGTTTCATAAAAAATCATTCATATGAAGAACGTGGTGTTTGTAAAATATTTTCATCTCCAATGTAAACTTTGTAATTATGAATACTGCTTAACCACGAAATTCACCATTTTTATCTGTGGTTCAATCTAATGAATCTTAATGTCCTTCTGTAGAAGATGAAAAATGATCATGCTTAAATTTTTAATAGTGAGAAAATTGTGCAATAGGTGATTTGATGGCAAGTCGGGTTTTATATTTGTTACATTTTTTAACGGTAGCATATTAGCAAAGTGGTTAAGCTACACTGTATGATAACTAGATGAATGTTTATAGTAAATATTTGAACCAGAAATGATAAAACTAAGGAGTAGATAAAGACAATAACAAAAACTTTTATGGAGAAAATACTGATCAATTATTGTACCGCGTAGTTTTAGGAAAGATATCTTTATCCTGGAAGAATAGGGTAGGAATTTTTTGGAAGCGGATTATCGTCATTTATGAGTTGTATTAATCATGGCCTTCGATATGCATTTTATGCGTAGTGCAACTTTGTAAAAGTGATATTGAACTTCATTTGGAAACAAAATAATTCAATACCCCTCATTACTTCACTCTTATTACTTAGAATATTAATGTAATAAATATTATTCATTCATGCTTATAATGATAATTTATAAGCAATCCGAACAAAACAGTTTTGTATTCTTGTATTCGAAAATTTTCATTTTACAAAACTATGAATTATATTCAGTGCGCTTAATTGAACTGGTTTTCCAAACAGTTTAGATACTGAACAATGAGAAATCAAAGACTCATTTACTAATGTATACGAAAGAATATCATATACTATTAACACCTTCAACAAAATCAATGTTCGAAATTCGCACTCGATTCTTTACTTTTCATAATCAGTTTCCAATAATCTCATATCTAGAAATTAAACATTACTTTAATTATTTAATGTTTCGGACTGATTTATGGAAGAGACAAAAGATGGAGTTTTTTATTATAGGATAGAATTCTAGATAGAACATGATTACTTTAGATCATGAAAGTTACTCAAAATGTAATACATCTTTAGTGTTACGTTCTTATTATATCATAGTTATGCATTTATTTGTAACGATTTCTACTTTTATGTATGTCGACTTACTAAAAGTAATCATGAAAAATGATTTTTAAATGTTTATAAGTATTATTCAAGATTTCATATCATGTTCTATTACATTTTTCCAATAAAAGCAGATGTTTGTGAAGTTTGTTGTATTCTTTATGTAAAATTTGAACTCGAAAATGCCGTAAAAGCTAACATTTTTCATTTTAATGCATTCAAGTACTAAATAAACCATTGAGATAAACGGAGTATTAAATGTTGTTGATGGTAATGAAAAATTATTTTGTGATACTTTCTTGACAGAAAGAATACAACAGGCTAAGGCGGAAATGATAAATGCAATGTTATTGATTTATAATTGGAAGGAGTCTTTCTCTTTGAGAAGGCAACAAGTAAACAAGTAACGAAAAATGAATTGAACGCTGTGTAATAGAAGTCTGTTAACAAGGAGAAAATACCATGTACATTATGTATTGCCAATGGCATTAATAAAATAGAAACTAATGTGTACACTATGATGATGTTATTTAAATCCTCCGCCCTTGTTGAGTGTCGTGGAATAATGAAAATAATTAAACAAATTTCTATATTTAGAAAAACATTTTATAATCAATTTATACAAACATACATTTTTCCTCAATACTTAAACATTCATTTTTAACTTAATATCACATTGTTACATGAAGTAGTTTAAATAATATTTGTTGGTTGATAGGAATTTCCTGCTGGTGGACTCCTTGTCATCATTGTAGTCATCTGTAATTTTAGAAAATATTTTTTTACAGATTAATAACTCAAAATATTTGGAATTCATAAAAAAAACGTATAAATTGGAATAGCAGTCGATGTTCTTACATTTTGGAGGACTTGTTTCTTGAAAAAATCGGATGTTGCTGAGGAAATATTTTTATCACCTCCCATTTTGCACTTCAAATATCCATAAAGGTTAGCTCCATTCAAAATAGATGCAATTGAAGCAAGGAGAAGCCACTTTAGTCTGAACCCAAGTAAAGCAACCAAGAACAGAACAACCCAGACAATAGGTGTCAGAATCAAAGCCAGCCAGAATATTCTAGCTTCGGAAGGATTGATACGGTTCTGATGTCCGCCCTGAAACAAAGGGCATCTATCACTGGGGAACTAGGACTCATAAGAATAATATTCCATTCATTTCTCAAATATACATCTACTATTTCTACATTATCCATTTCTACATGAACCATTTCTAAATTATCTTTTGGAAATTAAGTGCACTATTCAAATTTTCATTGAAGTAATAAAATCTTTTTTGTTAACAGTGAACTAATATTAAAACTTAATAATGAAATATTCTGAAAATTCCTGATTCACTTAAAAGATGAAGAAACTAATAATTATTGATTTATCTATCAATATAAATAAAGTGATTTTCAGTATGATTTTTCTTATGAAAAAATGAATTAAACCTTTCTCGACTCAAAAACCCAGTGACTCGTGCCATTATCGTCTACATAATTCCACCATCTGAGGCCAACCATCAGTCTTCCAGTGATGTTCTTGACTGTCCAAAAGTCCATAGACAATAATAGAACAACAGTTACAAAACTAGCTATAAAACTATCAGAAAACCATCCACAAAACATGTATACAACTATTGCTGTCACTCTGAAGGCCAAATGAAACATCGTCACGTAGGGGTGCCTGAAATAAAAGCATAACTTAAGTTCCATGATATTGGTCAAACAGATTGAGAGCAATTAAATTAAAAAAATTGAAATCTGATACAAGGCAGCAGAAAGAAAAATATTTACGAAAGTTTTCCTGCTTGCGCCTCATCTTCTCCAAAAGCTATTGTATCGTCGTCCATTAGCAAAGGTAGCTGTGGAATGAAAAACACAAGAATAAAGTACAATAGACAAGACACAACATGTTGCAAGTAATTGATTCAATATTGAAAGAATAATCTTGAGATGAAATTCATTTGACAAGAATGAAACTCATTGACTACCATTGATCTGTTGAACAACATGTCACGGTAGCAAGACTTACAAGATTTCAAAATCAATTCGATCCGTATAAGACTCGAGATAATAAATTAAGTATGCCTGTTCACAGGCATGCATGATTAAAAAAGAGAAGTATGTAATTCAGAATGTGATTCTTGGGCATCTACAAAAACAATCATCGGAGCCTTAAACTAATTAAAACTCATACTAGTCTGTTTTGGAAACGAATTTTAGCAAAGTACTTATATCAAACGCATTTGTTTTTTTCTCCTTTCAGGGGTTATGCTATAATATACTGAAGCTTGTTAACGCATATTTGTTTTGATGTAAATATACCTATCTATATACACGTCACAGCAGAAGCAGAATCCAGCAAAGAGCCAGGAGCAGGCCAGTCCTACACTCCTACCTGAGTCCTGACACTTTGCCACACCACAACTCTTAAATTTTGCGGGATCAATGTGAGTATAACAAGCCGAGAAGAAATGATGAAAATTCAAAGACACGCAGATGATTTTTACGGAAGCTTCACCCGAGTGAGCCAAGCAGGCGGCAAATGTGGCAGCCTTGGTGGCAGCTGATTGCTGAGCTGACACCGTACCTAGAGACTTCAGGCAACTACCTGACCTACCGACTATCAGTTATCCCGATCAATAGCAGATGCCATGAATTATTCGTTCTGAAATCGTGATGTCGAAGTCGTACACCTACAATCTATCTATATATTACAATATATAAGCAACGAATATTCGTTCAGGCACATACCCCGGAGGTAATAGCCTTAGGAAGAAAAACAAAAAAATAACGAGTATTCGTTGGTTTGAGTAAGCAGGCGCATATCAGCATCGTTGAAATCTGAATTCTGAATGAATTGGGCACGTAGTCGGCCGTTTTTGTCATACGAAACTTTGTTGAGTCACTGCAAAAAACGCGAATGAGAGAATTGTTTACCCTTTATTGGTTTCAACAACAGATCAAATCAGTCACAAGAAATCAATGAAACTAGTTCGAGAGAGAAGAAATCATGTTTCATGGCCTGATTGCCGATGGAAAAAAAAACAATGCTCATTTAATGAAGCGTATCGAAGACAAACAATGAGGCTTAATTTGAGCATATAGGATTATAGAAATCTGCGAGTTGACGGCTGCGAATATTCTCTATTTGCATTCCTATATTTTATATACGATGTGCTCAGCGTACAAATGTCACACATTATCTCATCACACACAACTTGAACTTTTTGTCCAATCCATTTCAAAGCATGCATTTAGTTTTCTTTTCCTGAGGCTATTATTTCTAGGGTATTTGCTTAATGCATTTAGAATATATCTATACTATATGTATATGTATTTATTGATGTGTGTGGAATGCAGTATTCTGCAGACATGTAGTGAATCATAGTGTGGGTAACCACTAGGTGGCGTGGGTGGGACAGAGAGAGAGAGAGAGAGAGACCCACAGTCGTGAAAGTCGCCGGGCACGCGCGTCTGTCGGGTCGTCGGCGACGTCGGCGTTCGCAGAAAGTACATATATTTACGTGCGGCAATATAAGCAGCAGCGCCGCCGCAGTCGTTGGGCTGATTTGGCTACACGTGCGGGGGTGTACGAGCGCGCCAGTCAGTCCGAGCTGCAGCAAAGAATGACTGGCAGTGTCCGCGCCAGCACCGGCTTATCGCTCTTGAGCGGTTGTTACTTTGCAGCCCAGTTGAGCGGCTTGTGTGCGGTGGCGACTGGTGCCGAAAGTTCGACTTGTCGTGAAAGAAACCTGCGGTAAACAAGTATATTATAGAGGCGTGAGACAGCCGAGGGGGATGCACCGCCGCTGTCAGAGCATGGCGGAGTCGCCGAGACGAAACAGCTGAGCGTACCGACCACCTGTAAATCGATAAGCGCAAAGCCGACCGATCAACATCTGCCCGAGTATAGGTATAGACGCGAGCCGACGGAGTGGTGCCGGGAGAAGAGCAATTATGAACAACAGCTAGCAGCAGTGGTGGTGGGGTCCGGCCGAGATAAGGGGCAGAGCTCGAGGATCGCACCGAGAGCCGCGCGCGCACTGCTGCGAGCGAGCGGGAAAAGCCAGCGCGCACAACTCCGTCAGCTGAGCCTGCCGGCCGCTCTCTCTCTCTCTCTCTCTTTCTCTCTCCCCCTTTCTCCTTCATCATGATCCAGGGATACTCGGCCGTGAGTCAGGCCCTCCTGGGCACCCTGCTCACCTGGGGCCTCACCGCCGCCGGAGCTGCTCTCGTCATCTTCGTCCACGGCAAGCAGGCAAGCTCTTCCTCTACTCTCTCCGGTTTACTCTCTCGAATAATTGCTGTGCCTCGTCTCATTTATCTTTTACGTTTTTTTTCCGTTTGCCATTTATTTCCGAGACAAATTTGACGGCTCATCAACACTATACGTTTATCCCACTTGATATTTAGCGGCGACATTTTTTATCCAGCAATTACACTCATTATTTCCGTATTTAAAAATCTTGTAGCACGGTCTCAGAACGCGAGAGGATCGATGTGTTTTTAAAAATTGAACGATTGCTTCAAGCTCTTTCATAGTCGACGAATGCCCATACCTCTGTTGAATGTAAAAATGCAATCATTTTTACGTTCATCTCGCTGTAGCGTTTACTGTTTAAAGTGAAAATTTCGCGCTTCTCTATAGATACACAAAAAATTAGTTTTGATCTTGGTCCAATCTTTAATTTCAATCCATTCCAAAGCTCGTTATATTGAGAATGAATCGTTTCGAAAAATGTATGACCTTATCAATAATTGAATATTAGTGATTACAACCACACGTGTAATAGCAATTTTTGGAATTCTGACTGAACATTTCAAACGTATTAACTCGGGATAAAATTAGCATATATATATGTTTGCATGAATTCTTCATCTTAGAAGTAATTAAATCAACTCATTTTATGATTTTCAATGATATGACATACAGAACAATAACTTTATAATTATTTATCGAGTGCAGCCCTCGACTTATATTTTGTCATGCATTTGCAACATTTACAAATTATATACGTATATAAATAAAATACATACACATAGGTTCGAGATTAATATGTTGATTTTTCTCATGACATTGTAATTTTAATAAGAAATTAGTCACAGAACTGTGTCGCTATACTAATTCAACTTAAAACAGAACGTTTCCTATTTCTGCTCCTTTTTTGTATATATCGTTGAATCCGATGATACCAGCTAGGGCATGTATCGGTATATTTTTTCTCCTAGAAAGTAAAAACGCTATTTCCTCCCTTGTAACAAAAATTCCTGTATGAACCTGATCTGAATACGTGTTTTTCGGCATGGCGAATCTCGCTTTGATCGGGTATTTCGGAAGTCGCCTACATGCACGTGCTCACGTGCATGATGTATTCAAAACCTTAAATAAATGTAAGATAATTCATTCCTTATCTAGGATGTAACAAAATACGCGTTTTTCTTGAAATGCTTTATGTACCTATAATTATGAAATAATGCGTTACCTTTGAATAAGTAAGTTCGCAGGATCGGATGAACGTGTACTTCAGTTAGAAATTGTGTATTTGATTGTTCTGGTCAATAACTAATCAAGGAAAACTCTTATCAAGAAGTGCAGCATTTGATAATATGCTTTTTAGTGTAAAGTGATTCAGTCAGATAACATTGATCCAGTGAAAAACAAATAATTATCTTTCTGTATGGCAAATGATTATTTTTGTTATATTGAACATGATTTGTAGTAAGAGTGGCAGTGGTGCGGAAATGCGAGGTGCTGTAACTGCTTCGAACCAAGTTTATTATGTTTTCAACATATAAATAAATTTCTTTTCAGGAGTTGATAAGCTTGTGATCTAACATTAGACCAAAATAATTTTTTTTTTATTTCTACTGTTTTGAAGCGTTTTGCAGTAAAGCACTCTTTATATTCATTGCGAAGATTAGATATCATGATGGGCCACATTATGATACATGTACCCAATAACGTCTACCTAGGCTCGAACAGTCACCTAATTGCGCTGAAAGCGAGTTTCCCAACGTAGTCTGGGGTGAACAAAAGTTCTTCACAAGCTCTCCCAAATTAGCCAAGCTCCATTAGATTTGAACTTTTCAACAATGTAAACTTAACACTTTCAAAATTCTATAGTAAGATAACTAACTATTCTCATTAATTATTAACAGAATTAAAATTGTCCAATTTTCAAATTTGAACTATCTAATTGAAAATACACCTAAAAATAAAACCAGTACAATATTCTTTGATATAACAATCCAACTGTACTATTGGTGTACTCAAATCTTACTTAAAAAAAATGAAAAAATACAGGTCTCATTAAATAAATAAATACACGAATAAAATGTTATCATTGCCACCGTCTTCTCAATTTTGTCTTTGAAATTATTTCTCTATATTAATTTAAAGATCTAGAATTTCGATGTAATATATAATATATGAATAAATGTAATTGGTAGCAGATAGTAGATAATGAGAGTGTAAAATAGCGTTGACAGTAACAAAGCAGAAATCAGATCTTATGTGTATACTGCTACTCCATAAGATACATCGTACGTAAATCTCCATCCTTTGCAAAACTCGACGAGTTTCCTCATGATTCTCTTTATTCCATGTACAAGCCTGACGAGGTGAATTCCATTCGAATTCCTGGCGTTAACTTATAACTTTTTATTTGTTATCATTGCTTCATCGAGAGAAATTTTACAGCTGACGTAAGAATTTCGACTTATTTTCCCAATTATTGGTATGCCACGCCGCGCGGCTTCACCTACGGATGATTAGTTTGTAAATTTACATGCCAAAAATATCGTATTTTCTGATACAGTATAGATTGAATAGTATAGTATTTACATACCCTCTTTATACTTGACCATTATTGTTTGGTATAGTTCCATCTTCAATACCGAGTATCTGTGAAGTGAATAAAATTTTGCATTGGTATATCACCTACATGAACTCACGTAGCTCTCAAATAAATTGTGATTTCAAAGTTTCATATCCTTGATGAATCAGCACGCTTCTACGATGTCAGCTCTGGTACCACTTAAAATAATACTTGGCAACCTTTGCCCAAAATCTCCAGCGAAAGCCGAAATTACACCTCCCATCAACTTATTGCATGATCTTCTCTAAGTTTACGATCGAGTACTTGAACATGAGATATATGTCCCACTTGATAAGTTTTACTGTTTGGAAAATTTTCCTAGAGGACCATTTTTATGGATAAACAATGAATCTTGTCCTCATAATACATTCAGTGGCAACTTATAAGTTGGATGAGCAGTTCTACCTCCAGTAACAAATGTAAAAGTAATCCAAGATGACGTCATACCAAGAGTGAAGCGTTTCAAACTTATCTTCTGCTTTAGTGAAATTTCTGTTAATAATTTCTTTCGAATACATAATCCCACTACCATTACGACCACTCCTGATGTAATGATGTCTTCACATTTCCTGAAATCATCTCATTTACATTTTTTCGCAAACGGGTCGTTTTATCAGCATAATCCGGTAACAGGTTCATGCGATTTCAACGTGTGCAAAATCATGTTGGGACGAAAATTCTACTGGGAATTTGTAAAATACGTTGAATACTTCAATTTCATTGCTTAGCATATTTTCAACATTTATTTTATCTCATATTTACCGTACGATTTCCCAACGAGGCTATTTTACGTGCACTTGGTGAGAAAACTTCCATTTTCAATAGATTTTTTACGTATATAAAAAGAGGTAAAAGCTTGAATCGGTTGAATGAAAAATATGTAGGTATCAAATAAATAATAAAAGGCTTACCAAATAAGTATCTAAGTTCATGGACGAAACCCTATTCCTTCACACATACTATTCTGTGCTGTAAAAATGTACTTTTATGGAAGTCCTGTGGTCCATGTTCGGATCATAGGACTTCCATAAAAAGACATTTCCGGCAGAGGTCAACTTCAGGTAAAACTGACCTTAGGTAAACCAATGAGCCACACAGAAAGCTATTCATTTCAACGTTTCCGTTTTCCCAAAGATATTCGGTCAATTACGTCTGATTTCATGCATGCACAATAATTCTCTACCTATGGGTTCCTGCATAGTATGTAAATATACTGTGAATGTATAAAATCAAAAATGATTGACAGAATATGTCCAGGAATTAGAAGCGTGAAACTAAATCAATGTATTAGAGTACCAAAAAGCATCTTCCAAATTTCTTCGTGATTGATCACAAAAAATTGACAATGTTTTCTGATGAGAATCGCATTATATATGAAAACTGGATGAAACAGTTGCCGAACATACGAATGTAACTTATGTTGAAATACTCTCGTTGTAATTATGGATTGGGCTGATTAATTGTTGCAGAGGAAACTACTGGATGGGTCGCTGGGGTTTGCGGCAGGAGTGATGGTAGCGGCGAGCTATTGGTCGCTGTTGGCGCCGGCTATCGAGATGGCTAGCGAGAGCGGGCTGTACGGGGCCGAGGGCGAGCTCGCTTTCCTGCCCGTAGCCGCGGGCTTCCTCCTGGGGGCGGCTTTCGTCTACGCCAGCGACGCTCTCATAACCGGCCTCGGCATACAGTCGCCCAATGTGCTATTAGCCATGCAGTCTGTCGGTACGAACAATAAAAACAGACACCCGAGGCTCGATAAGCCAAAGAGTGACAAAGAGGACTCGGACTCCGATGCTCGCCGGACGCGATCGTTCATCGTAACTGGCCCCTTGCAACTTCACTCGCAACTCGAGTCCACCACCATCGACGGTACCTCCATACATTCACCAACATCCATCTATACTCATTTTGATAAACTACTTTATCAACTATCGCTCTATCGCTCTTGTATATACACACACATACACGACATACTTCCATTTCCTCTTCCACTTCCACTTGTACTTCTATCTCTTCGTCGCTATCCTTGCGCTCTAATGATTCCATGTGTGTTAAGTCATTCCGCGACGCGACGGTATTTTTTGGCATCCAATTCCGTATAATGTACTTATACAATCGTTATTATTGGGTGACTGTATGGGTGGACTGTGCATGGGTCCTTTTACGTGTCGTCCTTCCGGTTTCCGTCTATAGGCTTGAAAAATGGGATCAGTCTTTGTCATTCGAGTGAATGAAAACGAATCGATGGGTTATGGATCTTCCTGCCTTCATCATACCGCTATAAATAATTTAATGAAGATACGCATTGACTTGCTACACTAATGCACAATTCAATTTACATTACATATTCACTATAAGAGAGTTATGAGTTAACAACTAATCGAGATGGTTTACGGGTATCTCAATAGGTCGTACGCACCGACATTTATTCAGCCTAATGTTTCAATTGCGTGAATAATTACCGATTTTAGGCATGTACAGTGTATATACTTATATCTAAATATATGCACCATTCTTATCTCATGTACACATGACAGTGAATTGGGCAGGTAGAAATTTCCAAGAGAATTATCAAGCTTTGTTAGGTTAGCTCACATCGACGCGAGTGGATCAGATATCCTTATTCGCATAATCTTTACAGTTCTCACGTTTCTACTTTCACAAAAAGAACTGAATAATTCTTATGCTGTTATGTCTTTATATGTTGGAATTGGAAACTATTATATATTCAGAAAATCAAAATATCAGACTAAATAGCTGTATACTTGACCTATCTGGGTACTGTAAATGATCTCAGAAAATTGCAATGATAAGGAGGTCAGGTCGATCTCTGGGGCAACAATTCACGACTAAATTTTGTGAGGTGGTTACTGAACACGCAAATAAATTTATGTGTGCAGTGATTTAGTCTAACGTTTCGATTTTCCAATTATATATCTTCTACAAAGTAATAAATGAGTAATAATTGAGATTCCAGCAATTATTTCCGTTTTTATACATGTACAAAGTATGTATGTAAATTTTTTCTTGTAAATATACTGTAAATGCTTGAGACTAATAATGATTAATGAACATTCAGGAAATCGATACGTTAGGTTGCATGGATGTGAATATGACCTATTTAGGTACATACTTAAGTACTCACAAAAATGTATTGGAATTAGTAAACGAAAGGTTGTTACCTCTGCTTATACTTGTTAAAAATGTGATTAGTAGTTTGAAATGTCCACGGATAAGCTTGCGGATCATCCGACAAATGTCTATTCATATTTTAAATCAAGTCAGTTCGTTTTCTTCATTCAAAATTTTGATTAATTGTTGTACTATTTGACTTTTGCTCGGCTTCAGCTTACGCTTCTTTCGGCTTTTTTCAAGTATCTGGATTGAAATAATTACATAAATTTTCCAAGGAAAATGACTTTTCACTTGAATTTTGGTCATTTTTCGTTCAATAAGTATATACCTATTTGACTGACATGGGTTTATTATCAATGTCATCTTGTCAACTTCTAACTTATGCGATCTGAATCAAACGATAAAAACTTCTTTTATTATTGCATAATTTATGTTTGATAATTAGAAAAAATATTGAAGAAAATAGTTGGGCGGTTTTTAATTCCTATTCCGTTCAGATGTAGATTATTACTAAACCCAAAGAGAAAGAAGCTGCTAGCATCTTTCATGCATGTTTGCTTTGATTAATAATACTAATAGTTGTCAATTAGTTAACAGTGTAGATAGGTGCATGACCGTAATTGTGATACTTTGAAGCGTCCACTGAATAGATTCGTGGATTTTTTGGGTTTCGTCTCGAGCTCTCTAATTTTATTAGCATTAAAATCTGCAATAGCCGATACAAAAAACGGTGATATAATTAACTTACAGGTCTAAGCATACATTAAGGTTATATGTGACTAGGAAAATGTAGTTCAGTGATTCTTTTGAATTAACAGTTATTGGATATGAGCATAATGACATTTTAGTCATTGACACCGTAGAATCCTCAAATCCAATGTTTTATCGATTACAACTTGCTGAAGACTAATGAGAAATGAATCGAAGAGTTACTTGCTCCAGAATCGTCGATGGATTTTTTAAATTTTTCTTTATTTTTTATGTGACTACGGTGAATGGCCCTTCGATGTTGTTTGAGTGAATCAAACTGGAAGGTTTGTTCGTAATCAAATATACGAAAGAGCTATTTATTCCAGAATATCACCAAAAAATCTTAAAAAACAATGGGAATTGCAAATGATTCTGAAGTGAATAGCCCTTCGAAATTATTATAAGGATAAATATTATATGAAGTTTACTAATTAAAGTAATCGAGGTGAGACGTGAGCTAATATACATGAGCGAGTTTATTAGTGTAGACGCTTTAAAGCTGATCTTATTATTCAGAGCCTGTGAATATTGAAAAAGCAAAGTTTGTCGAACAAATAAATTTTTAAAGTGAGATGTTGATTTTTAATTTCGTTTTGCAACTTGTGTCGTCCTGCTGTTGATTGTGAGCGTATGAAATTATAATGCGCTATCATAAAGTTGCCACAAAATAATTGAACATTTTGCTGGGCGCCGTTTTGCCGAGCCATGGTTTCAGGCTTCTACGAACAAAGTAGCGCGAGAAGACGCCAGCAGCCGGGAATCCAGAGGATGAACGAGCCTGGTGAAGTTACCACACTGTACGAGGATCCTGGTAGTGAGGCCAAGAACAACCAATGGAAGAGGATTCTACTTCTGGTGGTTGCGATTACGGTAAGCATTATTGTACTATGAGAAAAAATGAACCCTTTTCAAACATATACTTTCGTGTAA
The DNA here is from genome assembly GCA_020882685.1 of Aphelinus atriplicis. Classification (NCBI taxonomy): domain Eukaryota; kingdom Metazoa; phylum Arthropoda; class Insecta; order Hymenoptera; family Aphelinidae; genus Aphelinus; species Aphelinus atriplicis. The sequence goes on from CM037073.1 coordinate 76,670,183, forward strand.
AGTTTTTGAATCGCACTGTCAACAGCACAAATACAGTAAAAAGTCTAATTTCCACACATGTCCTTGTACAGGACCTTTCACAATTCAAAAATGGCAACGTCTATAACCTGCACAAGATCGTGTAATAATTCCATAAATTTTGTTGCTATCGATGTTTAGTAAAACATTGCTTGTTTCATTCTCCTAAGTATGGTCTCTCATTTGGTCATATGCAAACGTATGTAGAGCTTTTACAAAGTATATAGTTCGAAATATATTTGACCGTTAGTATACTACTGCTTGATTCCGAACAATACCTTATTTGTAAACTGTTTATATTATTACATTTTCCATGTAAGCATTCAGCTGACAAAATGGCAACGTTCATGATGAAATGTAATCTTTGTCATACTGTTCAAAATCAGTAAAATGTTCATATTAAAAAGAAATATGGTCACTCTTAGATTAATTAGTTATCGTGTGCGATATTTCGTGCAAATAAAATAACATTTGATCAAACAATTTTTTTAAACGAAAATCGATTTATGTGAGCTTTGAGAATCTGATGATGCATCTAGATTCTGGTATAAATACAATCTTGGCGGAGTTACTGAATTTTATGGTTTAACCGATAAAAGTATCTGAGAGTAATACGGAGACCTCAAAAGTTCTGCTTACTCAAAATGAAAAAGTCTTCTGACGAAGTGAAAATCGAGCTATCATTTCCGTAATGTACGGGTTGAATAATGTCGAATAATCAAAATGATAATTTTATGATTTATGATTATAAAATTTTGATAATACTTTGATGATGCCTGTTACTCTTTTCAAACAGATACAATTATTAGAAGGTATTTTATTGATAGGTATGTACTACAAGAATCGCAAATCGCGGATCCGGCTCAATTTCTTTTACTACATAAAACCATATTACCCGCAACCACCTGACTAAACAATTTTAACAAACCCGTTGAAAATTTATACTGAAACGTAATTCTTGCATAATTCTATCAGTGATTCGGAACCCTCTAATACAGAACTGTCGAATAATATTTAATATTCATTTTATAGTAGGCGTTAGAATATAGCGTTAGAATATATGGAAAATGTTTGTGCCGAACATTGTATTACTAAATATTATTTTGTTGCTCATGAAGAGTGATAATACGGTGTTCACAACAATTGTACTTTTGCATCCTCGAAAAGTCCTTGTACATTCAGACTTTCAGACTACATATACATGAATTGTTACGGGAACTAATAATGACACTAATAATGACTTAAGCATTCATGGCCAAAAAACTTCCATCACATAAATAATAATTCATTTTTACGACTGAAAGCCTAATTCCACAAAATTTAATGTTGTTTTTATAGCATCTTATTTTTTGCACAGAAGATATCAGTTTATCGTTTGCAATGATTCTTTCTTATTCGTGAGAAAATACTGATGAAGACAAACAATATTACAAAGAACTAAGGACAGTCTAATTTTACAGCTGTTTAAACTACTTACAGGTACACAACATTCCCGAAGGTTTAGCCGTGGGTGTCGGGTTTGGAGCAATAGGAAGCAGCCCGTCAGCTACTTTTGAGAACGCAAGGTAAGCGACCGCCAATGCTTTACTTCCACGTGTTCTCGCGCCGCAGTAGTAGGGTGCGTCTTAAATAAGGCATGTAGTTCTATTCGTTTGGTATATACCATTGTGGTATATTACATAATTACGGTATATTATCTCGTTAACTAACCAGTTTTTAGATGTTCATTGGAGTGTCGGAACAAGGTATACCTATCGTAATGGATTTTCCTTGTCAATGATCTGTTTATATCTTGCGTATTCAAATTATTCTTGGTCTAATATAAGGAATAATATAAGGAAAATCATTGTACCGTCGTTTTGCAATTTCATAAGCATGAATTTTAGCATTTTGAAGTGGATTATGGGATAATCTCAGGGTGTAATCTCTGATTCAAACGATTGTCAATCTTGTCAGAATCAACAAATAACAAATGATGATTATTATACTCTCTAAATGCCTAACAGTAAAAATTCCCTGGATCACCGGTATCTATAAACCACTGATGCTTTGCGATGAATATTTACTGTAAGCACCAGTCACATATCGTTTTTTCGTTGATGCTTACATCGAATATTTGCTGTAAGCATATTATGAAAACCAGTATAGTATTGAGTACACGTGTATCGAAAGAGCTTTCTACATTTCTGACATGCAACACAATTACCGATATTTCACTGGTGCTTACACTGAATAACTCGAAAATAATAATTAGCGTAAAGCAGTAGTGAAATGTAATTCACTGTATTGCAGTGAATTTTCAAAGTAAGAAATTTAGGGAATACGAGTGAGAAAACATCAGCGTTTTTCTGCTTGAGCTCTGGGTCCAAAAATCTTGTTTTTTTTGACTAGGAACAAAAAATATGGTGCTATAATTTATATGAAATGATGAAAAGTGTAATCTTCTCATCTCAAATCTGATCATCACGTTTCCTATTCGAAATATTATAGTAAGTCCAGTTACATAACGTTCCAACCACGTTTGTAATATCGGGAAGTGTCCCACGCCTCTGAAACTAAATGAAATAATCGCCGATTACATATCAGTAGGACAACTCAGCCTCGCGGGAAACGAGCAAACGATAATATTACACGTGAGAAGTGCGCTCATGGTGCAAGCGTTACCGAGGAAGTATCCATACCGACGGAGAGTCGGAAACTCCGTAGCTCTGCACCCGGTGTCGATATACCGACTCCAAGGAGCAGTGTGTGCACTTGCCGGCAGTGGCCGGCAGTGGCGCGGGGCCGGAGCGAATAAGAAAACAGCTGTGCAGTGGCTGGATGCGGCACGGGAGTGTGGCGGGCGGCGGGAGGGGAGTTGCAGGCGCATGGTAGGAGGTCCGCATGAATGAGTTGCGTGGTGGTCGCGACGGGGATTACCCGGAGGCAGGGTTTATTGGCGCGGCCGAGCCGCGCTATGCGGGCAAGCGCGAGCGAGATGGAGCAAGAGGAGAGAGAGGCCGTGGAATCCAGCGAGCCGTAGGCGCCGCGCGCATTCCATCCCTTCCACGAGCTCGCGGCTCTATATACTCGCGCTCTCTGCAGCCAAGACAAGTGCTGCTGCGCAGGCTGCTGCTGCTGCTGTTCGAGAGCAGACACTTCTGGACTTGGATCGGCCCGCGGCCGCGCGGCGTCAATTCCGCTCGCGCCCCGGCGCGACTCACTTTTCCCATCTCGCTTCTACCCATGCCAATCAGCGAATTAATTCCAATGCCAATAATTCGTCTCGGCCCGGAAAATTTGGAAGAATAATTGAAAAACACGGATGGAAGTACGTTTACTTGCCGGTTGCGCGCGGCAAGACTCAATTCTGATGGTACATAGCGCTAGCCGACGTGCAAAGCGTGAGATACATGTTATTTTAGAAATTAGGTCGATGGCGAACGGAAGTGAAAAGCGCGGTATATATAAGTCGAGGGGAATGATGTTTATGTGCCGCGGCGCGCGCGTATGGAGCTTCGAGTCGTGGCGCGATTGATGGGATTCGAACCGAGCTATCGTAAATAGCACGGCATTCCATATTGCTCGACTCCGTACAGTCGACGATCAATCTTATTTGATAGTTGGAAAACACACGCGCTCGCTCGTGTGGCTCGATTTGACGAGAGGTCGCAGCGAATCGCGCGAGGTTGCCGCAAGTACATCCGGCTAGAGCTACGTGCCATGGAGCATCGGCAGCAGCGCTGAGATCGGGGGAAATTTCGAGCAGCCAGCCATTCGGTATGTGGGCTGAACAAAGCGTCCACTGAGTTTCACCCGTACGTACACGCGCTTTATCGCTGATTCGCGCCGCAGCGTCAAGGGAGAGAGGAGGCAAAATGCAAGAAGCGCAGCACCGCCACATTTTTGGTCTGGATGCGCGAGGCAGCTTCTCCGAACGTCCGCTCCCATATAATAACCCATCGTTGCGTCGAATAACCGAGAGGACAATCGAACGACTTACAAATTTTGAGTCGGAAAGGATTTTTGGTTGGTGGGGTAAGGAAAAAAATAGTATCTCGGCGTCGAAAAGCCAAGGAAGAAGAACAAGAGGCGCGCTTGGTCGTTGTGCGCGTTGCTCAATCGATTTGTGCGCGTAACGGTTCTGTAGGTAGAAAGCGACGAGCAGTACGGGCTGGAATGCCAGAGAGCGGGGCCGACTCTTCGTGTCCGACAGATTTCCAACTGTTGCGCTCGCGCATGAGCTGCAAGTGCAATTGAGAAATACCCGCGCGCTGCCGCCGTGCAGACGAGCGCATTATAACCCCGGCTCGCGGCTCGGATTTTCCGCGGAGGGGCATTCCGCCGACTCGCGACTCTCGGGGCTCCCGAGAGCTGATAATTACGTTTGTCCCCCTCGTTTCCGATTTCACGATCGTCCCATTTATGACGCGCCTCGGCGAATTCCGATCTCTGGTGCGTACAAGGTATCATCGCGCATAACCGAGTACGTGCGTGTGTGTCGCGTTTTCTCGCGGTTCGCGCGGGATGGGGGAGAATTGAAATGCCGCCTCCGTGTTTTAATTATGAGAAGAGACGAGAAAGAGACGACAGGCTCGTAAGGCGAAGCGATCGCGAGCTCGTTTCGATCCGCCTCGACGGCTGCGGTGGCGCAAAAAACAGCTGGCGATTAGCGGCGCACACACACACACGCACGCATACGCTTATATATCCGGGCTTGCGCGCGGCCGTGGCTCGCGGCGTTAATACGAATAACACAAGGGGCATGACTAAGCTAGAGCTCGCCCCGCGATAATCGTCGGAGGTTATCGCGCCGGGGTCCGCTAAGCCTCCGCTCGTCCCCGCTCGCGCTCGCGCTCGATTCATTCATAAAGCGCGAGCGAGGCCGCGAGCAATATGACTACCTTGCGAACTTTCTCGAGCTCGGTGCTCGCGCGCGCGCTTAGCATAACTTATCGATCCGCTCCTCCTCGACTCGTTCATTTTTATTCGAAACAACCCAGCAACATTCCTCGAGTTTTTTCCCCCCGCTCCGGCGCGGGTGAATCTTGACACACGGGCGTTCTGCCGATTGTCACGTTATGTTCGAGACGTTGCCGCGTTCGGGGGAGGCACGGGCAAAATATAGAAATGAGCAATCAGCTTGATGGGCCGCGCGTGCGAAGGAAATTACGCCGGGAAGAGAAAATGCCTGATGGAGAATCGTGTCGGTGTGCAGCGCGGCGTCGCGCGACACGGCTACCTGTTGCCGTGTAGCCGTTGCTACCTGTTGCGCGGGCGTCAGCGAGCCGTGGGTTTTTCCTCGCCTCTCGGGAGACGCGCGCTTGCGCAAAATCTGCTTCCGCCACAGTCAGCTGGCCATGTGGGCGTGAGCGTTTCCATCGAGCAGAGCGATTGGGCGTGCGCGAATCGAGTAAACGAGCTCGCCCTTTTCGTCGGCCTGTACATATACTAGTGTAGGGCTGATGTATGCGAGCATACCAATTGAGAAGCTTTCCAGCGATTGCGGAGTCGCGTCCAGCTCTCCCTGCGTGCCCTGATCATCCTCCTTGAACGTCTTCTCTTCTCAAGTTGTCAAAGCTCTCCATCGATTCCGCAGTTCTTAATCGCTTTCATTCTCGATGTATAGAAGTTCATTGTGAAGAATCAATATACAATCATTGTTACTCTGATTCATTCGATAGTTGAATAATCATCAGAGCAGAGGAATTACGGTCATCCATATATTGACTCCTGAGTGTGGCAAAATTGGTAATTAAGAGTTGTATCCAGGTACATCATCCGAGTATCATCATCTCGTGCCTCTCGACAGCTCGAACACTTGGAGTGGCGAGAGGAACCGCGACCCAGGATGTTTTAAACACCGTGTCGCAGCTTACGCAGAACTCAATTTCGTGTATCATTCACGTTCCGTTCAACTAGCATTCCCAGCACCGATCTTGTTTTTTACCCCATAACTCTCTGATTAGATTAACGAGAGAACTAGAAATTACCAATCATTGAGGAACGCTTTTGCTATAATACGAATGCTGCTAGATTACGGAGATGCGGATAGATCGAAAAAAGTCAAGCACACCTCGGATTGACAATATCACTCGGGAATGTTACGAATTCGTCACTATGCGTTGTGATTATTCAACAGGTACACACGCTCGCGTTCCCTCCCATACGAAGCGCTCCTCCGAGAATGCATGGCACGCCTGCCTCCGATGTCGTCGCGCTGGTCACGACTCCGCAAGCAAACTTCATCTATTGCTCATATGCACTGCGGGCCTCAAGCATACCTACTCGATGACTCATCATTTTGCTCATTTCATACCCGCGTCTAGCCATGCCTATCCGGAGACTTGTCGGCGATTTTTCATTTTTTCCGCCTCGCATCCGTTAGGTTTTTGCTTATTTTTTGATTCTGGACTCGAAAATCGCGCGCGCTCCGAGGAAAATTGGTCTTCCTGTAATAGATCAAACGCGCTTCGGCAAGTAAAAAGTCTCCAAAAAGAAAAAACGATGGATAATTCGAGAATGTAGATTAATGTGTTGCTCCTGCCTCTCATACTTGATGCTCTAAATAATCACTATATAGCGTCAGAGCATCGAGTTTGCTCACTTCGTTGCGAGGATTTTTCTAATGTGGGAATATCGTCTGTATCCTGGACATTGGATCGAATAACAAATCGATTTGATTAAAAAGAAATTTACGTGATGATCAAGATGAACATCATCGATCAAGAGTCGGATCGATTATCAACATTCCAGTGCACTTTTCGCGCAACGCATTCCTTACAAATATTCATCGAACGTGTCTCACCATTCATTAACGAAACGAATGCCCCAGTGATGATGAACAATTCATTTGCTACTTTTTTTTATTGTCAAATAAGGAAACTCGAATGGATTTTTGTTCTTGAACAATTAACGCGAGAAATCGAGACCGCCTCTCAAATATCAGGAGGAAAATATTACATTGGTATCATACACTGCCCCTCGGCACTATTTTCAAATGAACGAATTTTGAGGTTTTATGGGATTTTGTGTCATTTTTCCTCATCTCTTAAACGAATTCCAATGCAAATTGCCTCGTATCGAAAGAGAATTTATGGGAAATACTCATTCGTGAATCATTTTCTTGTGGAGACTAGCAGACAACGAGTTCTCTTAGATACAGTTGAGAAAACTATATTCGAGCTCCGTTCGTCAACTGAAGCCCAGATTCCACTCGATTTTTCCTTGGTTTATTACAAAATGATTCGTTTAATTATAAGATTCCAATGGGTATGAAACGAGTCTGTAGGAAAAGAGGGTTGAACCCATGATTTTCTCAAATTTCCCGTGTACGAACACACGAGAGCACATTACAACGAGGTGAGCCGTGCGGGCAACCATATCGATAAGAATCGCGCGAAGGTATTCGCGCTGATCCGTAAATGCGAAATGATCAGTAAAAGGGACGGGACAGAGCAGCCTCAGCGCTCCCTCGGTCGCACCTGATTGCGCAGCCCAGCGGATGAGAATCTGGAGATCGCGAGGGAAAAACCTCGTTTCAACGCTGCTCGAGCTTCGCTCGTTCGACTGGCGTGAAGTGACCACTTCACTCCCGATGTTTATTGCACATTGTACCAACACGGATATCCGCGGAGTGATGCATCTTTGGGGTGCGGAGGTCTGATGTAAACATCAATATAGATACGAGTGTGCCGATCTCGCGAGGCTCGAGCCTCGTGCTCGACGAGGGGAGAGAGGGAAAAATTCCCTCGAAAGCTTGTCGAGGGGAAGGCAAGTTGGCGGGGCCATCAGCGTGCTCAACACCTGAAGCGGCGAAAACAGCAGTCTGGTTTCAGCGGTGCGCGCGTGTGTGTGCGTGCATGCGCGAGAGAAAAAGAGAGGGAGAGAGAGGAGCGAGGTGGGCAGGGAGAATGATAATGACGCCAGCTCCCCGAGGAAAGAAGAAGACGAAGGAAGGGGTGGGGTGGGCAGCACTGATTTGTATACTCGGGGGAGCGGCGGCGGGAGCTGGCACTTGGACGAGAGAAAGAGAGAAAGAGGGAGTCGGTGCTATGTTAAACACGGTGCCGGACAAAGCTGCCGACGCGCGAGGCCATCTCATTTCAGCGGCTATCTTGCCGGCCGCCCGCTGCTTTATTATACGCCGGCCGGCCAAAGCACTCGCTCGCCCGCCCCCCCCCCCCACCCCACCACTACACCTCCCCCATCACACACACACGCTTCTCTTTTTATCCACTCCCGCCGCCGCCACTGCTTCATTCGCTCGTTTTTTTCCTTCTCGAGCAACTCTTTCTCTCGTGCGCACGGCTTTTCTCTCGCTCTCCTCGTGATTTTCCTCGCGCGAAGGCTCGCGCTTGTTGGAATAAGCACGCGCCACCCCCGTGCCGCTCTTACGCTACGTAGACAGCCGATATCGACGAAGGAACCACGTCGGCGCAGTGGCAATTTTCTTTTTTTTCCCTCTCCGTCGTGCGAAATTACCCAATGCGTTTCACGAGTATATACATACGTATATATGTATCAGGCGAGTATTGGGCGAACAATTGGACGATTCGATTGCAGACGGGCCGAGCGCGAGAGCGCGTGAAAATTTGTCCCACGGGCAAAAATCACCGGGTCCGCTTCACCCCGGCGCGTCGCTCTTTGTTCCCGTCCCCTGTCCTCCTTCCCTCTCCTTCTCGCTGCTTTGCATGTCGACGCTAGGCCGCGTGCAGCCGAAAGAAGAAGTAGCCCTTATTGCACACTCTCGCACACACTCGCGCGCGCTCACACGTGTGGAGATTCCATGAGCAGCAGCTCTCGCCACGGCCGGCGATTCGCATTCCTCCGGTATCTTTCAGTCCACATCTCCAAAGAAGCGAACCTTGGAGGCCCCTGCTTTGCTGCTGCTGCTGCTGCTGTAGCTGCTGCTGCTGCTGCTTCGTCTGCTTCTCTCTCCCTGTCTCTCTCTTCTCCTTCTTCGTCTCCTTCTTCCTCACCTTTCATACTCGTGCCGTTTTTGCGCGCCGGGCTCTCGAACTCGCTGTGTATACGTTGAAATACAAAAACCCCATTAACCCCCTAGATATTTCCAACGGATATACACGTACACGCGCGCACTTCCGCTTGGATAATATTATATATGTGCGCGAGCGGTGCGCGAGCGGGGCTGTTGCGAGGAATTGCGTGCGATACAGTTTTTGAGCCGATTGATTTAAATAACTTAATTTAGCCGCGGCACTCGGATTGAGCTGTGCGAGGCATAATAAGTTTGCTTTTTACGTCACAACGCTCGATTTCAATTCATAGTTAATTTTTTCACGACTCCCAGCTCAACGTTACGTGACTGTACTTTGATATTGTATATATATATACACACGCGCGCGCGCGCACACATACGCAGTGAGCCACGTGTATGTAATACGCGTATTTGTGCATGCATCCATGCCGCGCATATGCGCATTGAAGAGAGGAGCAAAAAAGTGACACGAGTACATTATCATTAGCGAGAGCGGAGAAAAACTAGGGCTGAAATGACGAAACGAGCCGGAGCAGATGAGATGGGAATGGAGATGGCAAAAAGTGAAAGATGCAAAACGAGGAAGGTGAGTGAGTGTGTGCGAGAGAGAAAGAGAGAGAGCAGAACTTGAGGCCGGAAGTAGGGTCGCTTGCTCTCTCTCTCTCACTCACTCTCGACTCGAGCTCTCCATTGGAATTGGCTCGCGCGCGCGGCTGTAGCATGATAAGCGCGAAAAGCGCGAGACCCTCTTACCCGTTTTTGCTCGCAGTACATATATACGCCCTTCACAACGTCCACCACTGAATCTCGTTTATGTAATATCCTCTTCAAACTGGCAGAATATAATCATTTTGTAGCGCTTCATGCAGTAAGATGATTCTTAACAGCAGTGTATCAAACAGTTTTACCTGCTACAATTTAAAGAACGAGTACAGCGCCAGCACAGTCAGGCAGGAACATTTCGACGACACTGGCTTTTCAGTTATATCTCTTCAGTTGTTGTGCAGTGCGTAGCCAATTCAGTACCCCTCTCTGATTTTAGCATTGTTCAAATAAGACATTTAATCGCCACTTCGAAAGTTGGGAGTTGAGCACCACCGTAGCTGGTGAACGTCCTCGTCACATTCTCATATCGATGTATACCTATTCTAGTCTCATTTTACTTTGAATCATTCGAATGCCAGAGGATGTTTTGGATGACAATGTCGATTGTAGTTTATTTTTCAAAGATCGAATGATATTTCAGCGATATTTTTCATTTTTGACATTCCATGTTATCCGTGCTATCTATGTGGGCTATGATCTCTTATTAAGTAAGACCGATGACCCAAATAGCCGACGAATTACTCAATTTTGTCGGAACCAACAGAGCTCGATTGAGTTTCACGGGCGTTAAGGTAGCTCCAGCGTTTGGTGTCGTACCTAGCCGGGGCCCGCAGGGGTGCCTCTGAATATTTGTAATTTAAACAAACTAATTGTATGGGTATGGTATCTTTGATTTTCCGAAGTAGATATATGTACATTTAACATTATATCAATGATGAGAATTAACTTTTTCTTGTCTTGTTCTTTATGCTTTTCGAATCGTAATAACTCATACTTCAAGTTCCTAAATTTTCATCAAAATCTAGCGTTTATACACGCCTCAAATCGTTTAGGTAGTTTACTTCTCCATAAGCCACCGTGTTAAAATTGCGTACTTTCGATAATTAATTGTTCAGAAGTAAGATCGGTAACATACACTTTTTTTCGTGGCAATCTATTTTTCGATGTCTTATTCATAATTCACTAAATTTTCGGGGAGAACTGATGTTAAATTGTAAACCTCTGGAGCCACCTTAAAACGATCGGAGAACGACTCGACTAGCTCACCTGTATTAGCAGCAAGATTTGATATCGAGTACGCGATCGACACGCACTCGGCCTCATTCATATCTCGCTCGACTTTCCTCGATATTCCGCGACTAGGTGGTAACCCGTGCTCGGCTCTTTCCGAGCATAACCAAAAACACATGTAAATTCCGCCTCGCGATATATAATATGCACGCTCGTACAACTGAATTAACGGCTATATCCAATAATAATTGTTGGCTATCGTTGATACAGGCGCTCGGATATCGTGATCACTGCTGGTAAGTGTTATTAGCTCATACGCGTGATAAACACGCGAGAATAGGACTTACTTTTGCTATCGAGAATGAGTTAATTAAGCAATCGACTCGAGGGCTTTATCAATGTATGAATCGCGGCGAGATTCCATTGACTCGGGTATACGTGATAATAATATATGAATGAAGGGACGGGAAAAGGCTCGAGGATCAATGGAAAAAAGAAAAAGGTGAGACTCGACTGTGCCGCAAATCGAGTGTTGCGCTCGTCTGACCGTCGCCGAGCCTTTTCCACTAATTAGGCTGGCGCGATACGAAAAGCCCTTCCCCTCTCTCTCTCTGTCTCTTTCTCTCCCCTCCTCCTCCTCCTCTCTCTTTCCAAGTATCTTCTCGCTTTGCTCCATCTTGCACGATTCCGAGCAGTTTGACCAATATATCTCTCTCTTTCTCGCGAGGGCCCATGTATCGCGCGCTTGGCGACTGAGTCGACGAGTGTTTTCTGCGTGCGAAAATCTTAACCCCTTGTATTAGTGTATAAAAGGAGTCGAGCAGCAGCAGCAGCAGCAGCAACAGCAAAAGCAGAAGGCGAGGAAGGAGCTGGTATATGGCCTGCCGAGAAGGAGGGGATGTAGGCAGAGATAGAAAGAGAGAGAGAGAAGCTCGGGTATACTTGCATGCATAGGAGAGCCGGGAGGGCATAAAGGAAAGAGAGAGAGAGAGAGAGAGAGAGAGAGGACCGATTGCCTCGTTAATCCTTTGAGCGCAAAAGATAACCATCTTATTCCGTTTGAGCGAGCGAGCGCTTGCGCCTTATAATCATCCAGGCAAATCCGCTCGCGGAGCAGTTCTCAGAAACTCTCTCTCTCTCTCTCGCTCTCTCGCTCTCTCGCTCTCTCGCTGCTTCTATGTAAGCTAGTGACATTCCATGCCGATACTTTTCTTGTCTCGTGTTTCGCGCTTGCTCACCCATTCTCTCTCTCTCTCTCTCTCTCTCTCTCTCTCTCTCTCTCTCTCTCTCTCTCTCTCTCTCCTTTCTCCTTCCTTCTTAGGCTGGTTTTTTCCTCTTTTTCCTCTCCCACCAGCTGGCAACAGAGGAGCAGAGCTATATGTGCCTCCTCGTTTTCTGTGTTATGCTCCTCCTCGCTGCTCACACGCCTCCTGCCGTACCACACAAATCTGACGTTGTTATATAAGGCACATACCGACTCGAATTGACAAATCTGTCGTACACGAGCAACGAGGATAGCCCAAAGCCAAAGCAACTTCATTTGTCGGAGCGGCGAGCTCGAGAAGTGGGAAAAATCGCCTTTGTTCCGCACGAGCCGCGATGTCGTCATTTAATTGAACGAACCAACTCGCGCGAATCTGGAGAGAACATCCGGCTGCGCGCGCTCGCTCGTATAGCTGTATATATACATTCATATATATATATATGTATATGTATATCCGGAGCTGCGACCTTGCGCGAATGTGGCCGATTCCAGGTTGAGGATGGCTGCGCGCATGCAGCTTGTTACATGGCACGGCCGAGAGAGATCGCGTGGGCGGACGAGCGAGCAGGCTGCTTATTCCGCGAAAAATTCCATCCCTTCCAGTCGGCCGCTCGTGTACCGTCTCTCTTTCTCTCTCTGGCTGTGCGCGCGATGTCACGTGCGTGTGCGTGCTCGCTCGGGGGGCCGCCCCCCCCCCCGCCCGACCTATCCAGTGGATACGCGCGCAGGTATGCATCCAGAGCTGCAAGTCCGAGCGGAGCGCGCTTGCGGAGACGAAAGCTCCCGAGGCCGCGCGAGCTTGAATCGCCGTCGCTCCATTGGAGCGATGCTACATATGGGGACGCGCGGATCGGAATGTCGCTGGCTCGTACGTATGCGTGCCACGTCCTCTCGCGCGCCCAGCTTCGCACGCCTGTATACACATGCGTGTACAGGTATGTGTACCTGTGGCGCGCGTGTGCGAGTGTGTGCATACTCGGAGGACGGGTGTTAACAAAGCCGGCGAGGTGATAAGCTGCTCCTAGCCAACCTGAACGATAGCCTATAGGGCAGTTACCGGATTCATGACCTGAATGGCGCAAATTAACAATAATCAAGAGCCACGACGCGGACCCGATCTGCCAAAAAAGTCTTTGCGCGAGTGATTCAAAATCATGATCGATCGTGATGCGCCGACCCAATTGTTTCTCGACGCCGACGAATCGAATTAACTGCACGGCTAGATGTGTGTATTGTACGCGAGGACGTGGCTACGGGCCCATGTTAAAAGAGATGGGATGGTGGAAGGTGTCGCGCGCATGCGCATCCAACAAATGGCAACTCGAGGCTGTGACGTCACTTGTGCCCACACACAAGTATGTATATACATATCCCGGAGGAAGAGCTGGAGCCGCGCGCTCGATCGCGCTCCAGTCGCGCGGTGTAGTTGGGGCTCGGTGCGCGGGAGTGTGAGGCGGCCAGCCAGCCATCGCGAGCCAGCCAGCCAGCCAGGCTGGAAGAGAGGGAGCGAAGGAATGCATGGGAACGAGGCGAGCTGAGCGAGAGCCGGCCCGGCCGCGATTTGCCCGTGCCGCATTCCCCGGCCGAGAGAGACAGACGCAGAGCTAAGCCGAGAGCTCGAGCGAGCGAGCGAGCGAGCGATGGTGGGCCACCGGCCGCGCGCCGCCGCCGTATAGAGAGAGCGCGGCCCCATCCAGCTCCATAACGCTTTATACTCCTCTCTCTCTCTCTCTCTCTCTCTCTTCTCTTCCAGCAGCAAACTTCACCTTCATTTTACTCGATATCAATCCAACTTCGCTCGACAATCTCGAGAGCGAGTCGCGCGTAAAACATGGGCTAACATCAGATGTTCGCCGGCTCAATAACCACGACTGCTTAATCCTTCCTCGAGGTTGATTGATCATCCTCTGCTCGTGATTGATATGGAGGGTTCACTTATAATTGATCTGGACCAAAGCCGAAAAGTGCGTGTACGCACGGATGGCATGTAATATCGAGTATGAGACCGACTAGGGCCAACAGTTCGGAAGCTGGATCTTCGTGGGATATTTCGGATCGATATGTCTTTGACGATCCAAGGGAATCCGGTAAATGTATCAATTTCCTTACAACTAGAAAAATGTATACTACTGGCAAAAGGAATGTCGAAATGGTTGCAGTAAATGGATTCCCATTACCACCCAGTAGACGAAGATTGTTTCAATCACATCGATAATATTGCCCCCGGAGCAAATAGTATATTATGCATCTAGGACATGAAGTGGGCTTCGGACGTTCTGCGTGTGCAAACACGCAGGACGTCGCGTGCACAGCACTCTATTCCCGGCGCTCGGGGAGAGAAAGGAGTACTTTATAGTTGGGCATGTTAAAAATGTATATTTCCAGCGACGCGAATTCCACTACCTCCCAGTGGAACCAATACAATGGAAAATCAACTGGCCAACAGTGGATATCCAATTGAATCGAGTGGATTCGCAAATAGTGGATACTTCACTGCCTCGTCACAGTCAGTAATAATTCATTTATAGGATCTTCGAAAAATTGGTGAATTTGATTGAATCGTTGTACCAGATTCCTTTCCACCCAACTCCCAGATCGCATAGTGTCTTTTGGGAAGTATGCATTAGGCCTTACAGGAGCTTGCAGTACATCAGTATATATTACTCGGACTGAAGAATGGGCGCCAACGCTTATCCCCACGGAGACTCAGCCTGCGATTAGAAATCAAGCGTATCCAGGATAACATTAGAATAGCTCCGCGCGTATCCTGCTTGGGATTCGAAAAGCTCATACCGGAGAGCGGAGGAATCCGAGCTGAAAACACGGCGGCGAGAATCGCTGGATCGGATTGAGAGGGGACGAGGTGTCGGGGCAAGAGGGCTCCGCGCCGTGTGCTCGTGTACATGATCTAGAGGGCGCTCGTGCATTTCCGCGCGGTGGCGCGCGCGTGCATCTGCCGCGCAGGTCAAGCTCGCCATCCGTACCGTCAGCGCCAAACTAGCTAGTCCAGTTTACCGGGCTTTTTATCGCTGCGAGGCCTGACCAGCTACGCCGTTCCTGCATGCTCACATTCCCGCGCGGCTCGCCAACATATATATACATATACCCGCGCCGACCGACCCGCGCGCACCTCATTTCCGCGACTCGTTTGCGCGATTTCGGAAAACAAAAGAAGATCGAGGCGGCGAGGATTCGTTCGCTCCCTGCTTCCCCATCCCTCTTTCTCTCTCGAACTCCTAATCATATTCCCCCGGACGAATTATCAGCTTCCCTCGTGACCTGCACTCTCGGGCTCGATTCGCGCCCTTTCATCAATTTGACGCTTGTCTGGGCGACGCCGCGCGGACCTGCACTCGCGACTGGCTGTATTTTATGCTCGGAGGGCTGTCGATGACTTTTCATCGAGGGTGTCGCTATAAAACATCGAGTGCTCAAATCACTTCTTTTGGTGTGGAGAAAATCGTCCGGGATAGAGTCGTGAGGTTAGAAAATATCTCAACATCGGTATCAAGTGTCTATTCGAAAACGTTTCATTGGCTGCCATTGGGAAATTCGAGTTACCAGTATATTATTGAATCTCACGGTTCGAGACCTCCCAGTGTTCCGAAACCCGAACTACTCCAGAGCATAACCCGAACTGAGTTTCTCCAAATTTTTTCCACCTGGGGGTTTCCACTGGGTTAAATATTTAGGCTTTTCGAATTTCATGTCCCCGCATGGACACATCTAAATGACGCGTGCGATCATACACACACACTCGCGCGCGCGCGAGCGTGGAGAGGCGACGAGGCTACGATGAGTTGAACACAGAGAAAAACTACTCGTTCGCTCGGTGCGCGGAGCCAGAGGAACGAGAGAAGGAGCGAGAAAGAGAGGGCGAGAGAGAGGGAGAGAGGAAGAGAGCAGTCGCGACGAAACTTACATTCCGTTCTCACGAGCGGACGTTGACCGCGAGCGAGCAGCGCGTTTCGCTATAGCGGAGGCCGCTCGCTCGCTCGCGCGCGCAAGCAGCCGAGCAAGCGAGCACTGCTCCATCCGCATACGCTAGTTTGGCAAAGAGAGAGAAAGAGAGAGAGAGAGTCTAGCACGTGCCGCGCACCATCTTTGACTCTTTGTCTCGATACTTCCTTTTTTCATAGCACAAGCCCAGTCGCGGCGGCGACGACGACGACGACGACGACGCCAATCACGCACTTCGCGGAACGATATATTTTGAGTTGGAGCTCGGAGCACCCCTGATGATTTGTGTGCCCTGCTTTCTATTTCTCTCTCTCTCTCCCTCTCTCTCTGTCTATCTCTTTCTCTTTCTCTTTGGCGAGTCCTCTAGTGACAACACACCGGTAAATACATATTCCATTGGAACTTCGTATTGTAGCTTTTAATGAGCCGAAACTTCGAATTGAATAGCCAGCTCCGCATTGTGTATTCCCTTCTTGCGCAATCGAATGTCCGGCGATGTGGTCACTTCGGCGAGCCGGTGAGCAACATTTTGATGGGCCATTACACACGTTGAAAATTAAATTTTTTTTTCTATTCGGACAAAGTGATTCCTTTTCGGTATACCGATAGTTTGGTCAACGAGTTGAAAGAAACGGTAGCAAGCTTCAATTTTCACCATTATTCGTATTTTTTTTTTGTTTCATGAAAAAATGACACTTTATATAGGTTTCCTGTCAATTTCCAGAAATCCATATTGATCATTCCACAACGAAATCGGAGTGACAAATGTATGCGTGTGAGCTTTTACGAATTACCTAGTCCCGACGCGTGAAAATCGCCGATTTAAAATAGAAATAATTTTCATCGCTCACTCGTCATTCTGATCGAGCTCCACTGATTCTATCGAATTGAAAATCACCACCGAGACAGTTTGGTGTTTTTCCAAACTACCAAGGGAAGGCTCCACTATTCGGGTCAGCGATTATGCGCGATCAAACTTCGTGAGGTGGTTCTCGTTCTCGGGTACCCGAATAAATTATCCCTTCAACTGATCCTTCGAATTCCAGCAGATATTGGGTCGAATATTTCCGATTTTATGGAAGCGCAATATATCTATGCATACAGAATCTCATAGGTACGAATATATTGCACATGCATTAAGGCAATA
The DNA here is from genome assembly GCA_020882685.1 of Aphelinus atriplicis. Classification (NCBI taxonomy): domain Eukaryota; kingdom Metazoa; phylum Arthropoda; class Insecta; order Hymenoptera; family Aphelinidae; genus Aphelinus; species Aphelinus atriplicis. Next base: position 76,687,388 of record CM037073.1, read on the forward strand.
AATTATGGGTAGAATATCTTCGAGACATCGAAGCATTGGCTCATTGGGTTTCCAAGGATCATCTCACGGGATTGACCGGCGTGATTGGCGCCCTAGAGAGTTCGTCTTTCTCTTGTGTGACAATGTGGCGATGGAGCAGCACGCACGCGAACGCAGACTAGGAATAGTCTGGACCATCAGGGGGTATATCACGCGTATATTCGTTCACTACGCGTACAGGATAAGTCGATCCGACTTCTAGCCACGTCCACCCGCGATCCTGCGATTTCTCCCCTGAGAATTTCGTTTTATACGTATAAAGGACTTGGGGCGAGAGGCGAGATGCGTCTCTGCAGATTTATCGAACGCCGCGTATTACATGCGCTACTCAGTGCAGTGTGTCTCTCGTTGCTGTGTATAGCAGAGACAGCTGCACCGATGCTGCAGGTTCCGACGCGCTGTTCTCTCTCGCTACACTTAATTCCTTTTCTCTCTATTGCTTTTCTTCCCTTACCGCGCGCTCCCCATTTCTTTCATTGCTTTATATTCGTGCTGATCCTGCGCTGTACCCCCCCCCTTTCCACCATCCCTGGCTCGTATTGAAAATGAGCCCGCGTTAATATCCAACGACTTGATTTACGCTGATCGATAAATTCATTGGCAAACCTCCCTTCCTTTCTTCCTTCCTTTCTTCCTTTCTCTCTTGCTCCCTTCGCCCCGAGACACACGCGCGCACACGCTCGGCATTTGATGCTCTCGTAAAAATGTTGAGACACCTACCTTCGTGTATACTCGTGCGGCCGTCGTTAAGCCTGTCGTGTGTGAATCGATAATGTTCCTTTCGAGTGACACCTCGAGTGCGCGACACCTCGTTCGATGCTTTCGATCGTTTCTTATTACGGGTCGAGACGCCACACGTACGAATTCCGTATCATCGCGATTACCGCCCCAAGTGTGTTTCAGGCTTCGGTGCGTCGAAAAATGATCGAATCATCGATAGTCAAATGGCCAAGACTCGAAAATTTATTTTCGATCCACAGGAAAAGTAAGTAGACGAAGCCTCTCCTGCGTCCCGTACCCTATATATACAAACGACGAATTTCGAAACTTTGTAACGCGAACGTTTCTCCTGTTTTTTTTTCTTTTCGTCCGGTGCATCACTGTCCGGGCCCAACAATCCAAGCGATTTTTCATCGGCATGATTCAGGTCGGCCAACGATTTACATTGTTATCGGGTAATGAATATAATGATGGATAGCCGGGACGTGGCTTACTCGGGCAACCGAGTTTGCCGCGAGAGCGTCGAGTGTACCTGCTTAGCCGGGCGTCCCTGCTCCTCTTCTTCCTCCTGTAGGTACGTATAATAGGTATTCTTGTACGACGAATGAATCGGACGGCTCGTCGATTTAGTGCGCGGATCGAGCCAAATTCGGCCGCGGGCTCTTGCGCGCCGACAATGGCCCCAATGGCCCGAGGCGAGGCCTATAAATAACCGCAAAATACTGTACACACAGATGGGCAACAATGGGCCCTTGCGCGCGCGCGAATCGGCGCGACGCCGCGCGTGTCCCGCGCAATTTATGTTGCACGCGCGAGCTACCTCCTTTCCGACGTTAATGCCCGCCTCGTCCAATCGACGTGGCGCCTCGGCATCCTCGAGCCGCGGCAGTTTTCCCTCCGCGTTCGCGCGCCGTTCTCAATTCTGTCCACACCATAACGAGAGCGATTCTCCCATTGTGCCCCCCACCAACACCACCACACCCCGACCCGCTGATGTTATATTGAATAACCGATCGACCCGCGTTCCCAGAGAGAGAGACGATCCGTTCACCCCCATTCGCCATGCCCGCGTATTCCTCGCGAGCTCGTAATTTTACTTTTCCCCTGTACATGTACGCACTCGGGACGTTTTCGTGTGGCCTTTCGCGCGCTTTTCACACCCGGACTCCGGCTGCGGCTCCGACAACTTCCCTCTCGCTCTTCTTCTCTACACTCTAAATCTGAAACAGTAAAGAAACTATCAGTAGGAATCGCATAGCTCAGAAAAAATAGTGTATATTCAGCTGTAAAATTATTAAAATTTGTAATAATGTATCAATTTTTAGTAAAATTTCACTAATTTTTTGTTGAATATTTACTATTTTTCACAACCAGATCTTTCCATAGGACTCACCAATGGAGTAGAAGGGCGAAAAATTGTGAAAGTGCGAGACCCAACTTGTGGCTTAGATCGAGATCGCGAGTCAGCTTTGAAAAATTATTGTCATTTCCGTGATGAAGAGTTTTTGAGAAACAGACAGGTAGTAGCTAATTTCATTCGTAGGATGCCAGATTCGACGCAGTCAGTAAATAAATCAGAAAAAACTTGGTAGTTCCGAATGTATTTTGTTCCAAAGAGTAGCTTCCAGTGTGCCTTTTTTTCACGTTAATCTTGATAATAATTTAGATATGAACGAACGCCTGACGGTCCGTGTCGGCATAATTGAGGTTATTAAAAGCGTTGTCTCGTCGCTATAGCGATTTGATGTAGTTTGCAGATAATAAATAATTACCGCAGTAGACAGTAGTTTATGCTGCACCTTTATACTTTTTGTCAAAACTTATCGAAATCATCTTGGATAGGAAACATTCAAACGATCCGACCACACGCTGTAACGATCGAATAATTCTGCTCCGACATATCTTCCAATTATTAATTCAACTGAACGGACTAATAAAAGAAACGATACTAAAATAAAAAAGCTAAGTGATCCTCAAGAAGATATTTAGTATTATTTTTATCGAATGTAATCAGTTTTTATAATTGACAAGTAAGACTATAGATCTACAGTACGTACACATTTACAACCGTGGAACGAGAAATGAGTTGTTTTTAAAAACATCGTTTTCAGCTTATCAAATATTCCAAGCAACATTCGCAGAGTATCAATGATCTGCACTTGATACTGGTTTCGAGATAGAGCTTGAGGTCAAAATTCCAGCCTTTAGACGTAGGATTTTTATATATACATGTTCTAGTTTTTCTTACGGTAAAATTTTCTCATCACGAACCATCAGATAACATCGTTTAAGAACAACGAGTTGTACGTACGACCTTCGGAGTATAGAGATTTAATTATGGATTTGTTCGTGGCTGGATTCTGATGTCACGCAAGTCGAGAGAGAGAGAGAAAAAAAATAAATCGGAATAAGTGAAAATACGTATATAAGAATACGTGCTGGCTGGCCGGTAGATGCTTCGCATTCATTCAGCTATGCGCTCGTCCCTCCCCCCCCCCCATACGCACACACACATTCTCACACATTCATTCCGCGCGACTCGCGGTGAAAGCCAGAAAAAGTTCATTCAGTTCCATCTTACACGGCTCAGCTCCGAAATTCCGAGCATTCGTAAGTATCACGCGCTCGAAACAAATACTGATTGTTTAGCCGCGAGAAACTGTCGATGGCACATTTCTTTTGGTTTCGCCGATGTGATCTCTCGTATTGGGCTATTGAACAAATTGAAATAATTCATCAAAATAAATATTATTGATAATTATGGAAAATAATTGAAAAATACCCGTGAGTTAGAAGGTAGCAATTGCGTTGTGACGAAGATATTAAATTTCAAAGAGAGAAAATTTTGTGTTGTCCTATATTCTTGTATTATACCGTGAAAATTACCCCTGAAACATTCGCGACATTTTCTATACATACCTCACACTGTGAACAAAACGCATTACAAGGCGATTTCGTTCGGATAGATTTTTCCTTCCTCGCTAATTCATATTTTCATTTTTTTTTTTTCATTAGGTCAGCCGAGAAGGTATAAAAAATGTTGAACAGATTGTTATTTTACACGTTCCGATTATCTTTAATCTTGTATAAGGCCAAGGGCAACCATAAGTTTCGAAATCGTAAAATATCGTTCAGTCAATTTTGTCGCAGCAATGCGCTTCTACCATACAATCGCCGAGGGAAAGCGAAGGGAATTATGTATACTTATAAAACAAATCCTGCCAATAATGCGGTCGCGTACGAGCAAATTCGAAACCATCCAAAAATCTTCTACGGCCCACTAATCCACCTACGTGTGTTGGGTCCGCGTGCACCCATCCACGCGGATGTATCGTGGGGGTCAGGGAGGAGGAGGGGGGTTCTCCTAGTGCGTAACTCGAGCGAATCGAATAAATTGATTGAAAGTAAGGGTCGAGCCGGGCAGATAGGTGCAGCCGGATCGCGGCAACAAAATGCGCGAGTGAGAATTGAAGAGCTGTTGCAAGTGTTAAAATGTCTGCAGGGAGATATGGGCGAGCGCTTGCCGGTGAGTGGCCGCCGCGTGCAATCGGTGAGCTCGAGCTCGACGCGGCTCGCGCGCGAGGGGAGGAGAATCGTTCATTCATCGTCAGCTCCGTTTCGTTGCGGGAGAGCTGCACATGAACCCGACCGGCTCGAGCACACTCGTTCATTCACCTGCTCCATACCTCTCTCTCTCTCTCTCTCTCTCTCGCTCGCTCTCTCCTCCTTGGTCCCCGCTTCTTACCTCCATTCCCCCCGCCGTCTCTCTTGCTCTCGCGCGCGCGCGCAACTTCTCTTGTTTTTCTTTTTGCTTCTGCTTCTGCTGCTGCTGCTTCTGCTGCCACGGATGCTGCTGCTGCTAAGCCAGAGTCTTTAAACTTTTTATTCTTGAGCGCGAGAAGCTTAGAGAGCTGTTATCACCGCTCGAGCCGAGGGAGCAAATTGTCGGCTCTGATTCAAGTCGGCGTGCGGTCATATGGATCCGCGTGCGCGCGCGCGCGCTACAGAGCCATCCCTTATCGCGATTCAGCCTTATTACAGTGGAAATTACGTCGGCTCCCGCGAGCAGCGATTTTGTCCCAACCCATTCTGCGCGCCCGCTTTTCTCTCTCTCTCCCTCTCTCTCTCTTCCTCCGGGTATACCCTCCCCCTTCGAAATTCTTTTGCTTGCTCTGCGCGCTCACACACACACGCGCCCGAGGAGAGCAGGCCAGCATGGCAAAGTTTTATTCCGTTCAAACTCGATTCGCCGAAAGCTATAGCATATCATTGGCCGGTTTTACAGTTACAGCTGTAGCCGCGGCTGTTTCATTGACAAAAGATTATATCGCAATCGAAATACTATTGTGCGTCTGCTTAATTTTTATGCTCTGGATCTGAATGAATGTAGGTAGTGATCGGGCGGAAAAACTACTGCGTCACGATGAGTATAGCTCGAAAGAGGCTCGTGCCTGAAAAATTCATCCCAAGAACTGTGTCGAGCCGAGAAATAGCTTGGTTCGATTGACGCTATATCAAAGCCGTGACGAAAGTTCAATCAGTTGTATCACGACGGCACGTACACGTGTTGTGAAATATAGTGTGAATCTACTATGAAAATTAAGGCTCGTACTTCTAGATTCAACAAATATTTTAATCTACATTAAATAACGGGATTGGCAAGACACAATTATAGACAAATGGCTCTAATGATTTGAAACAAAAATAAAGTTCTCTTTTAATTATCATTCATATGAAAATTGCCTTATCAGTTGTCGTACGCTAATATTTATCGTATTTCTCGAGTTTCTATTACATTTGACGAATGCGCTATTTATCTCATTCATTATATCGATTTGAATCGGGCTTCTTCTCATTCGAATCGCATGTTCGGCACTAATTTTTGCATGATCTCTTGGTTTTTCAATCATACACATGGTTGATCCTGAAGTTTATGCAGTCCCAAATTCTTTGGTGTAAAGTAGTGTCTTCCGAAGATTGTATTGTGTAATTAGGCCAAGAGTGGCTGCTCCGAAATATAACAAGCTCGTTGTTCTGAGCTATCAACATGATCCGCCAGTGTCAATCCCAATCGATAGCACATTATCCCGACACTAGTGGAAAATAAAATAACGCAATTTTTACACTGCCTTCCATATTACTCGTTGATATCAGAAATGGCACGAGGAGCGGGAAAAGAAATTCAAAATTTGATTCGCGTGAGATCTTCTGAACTCTGCTATCGCAGGTCAGGACGGTCGTCGAATCGAGCCAACCGCGAGTAATTGGAGAACGAACAGCGGAAAGCGGCTTCTGGTGAAAAAGTTGCGAGAAAACAGCTGGAAGGTGGCGGAGATGTCGGGGGCTTTGCGCGAGCAAGACAAATATTCGCCCGGAACACGGCTCTGCTATTTGTTGACCGACGCAACGTACATATATACGTGATAATGCTGCAGCGAACGAAAGGAAAAACGCGAAAGCAAAAATGCAGGGAATGCGCGCGTGGAGGAATAGACGAGTAGCCAGTTGCCGTCCGCTGACGCGAGCGAGTCACTTGCCGCGCTACACCATTGTCCTCGTTCGAATCCAATTTCAATTCCCCGGCTCGAATCGACTTTTCTTAATTGTCAACTGAAATACCACTCGTTGGAATAATTGCGTAGGTGCACGCTAGTGTGGATCCACGTTAGACCCTATAATTCATCGAGGTCGAATACCCTGCCGTTTGAAGTATGCCCGATTTCTGGGGTAGATCTTCTAAATTATTACACCATTGTAACTTTATTCAAATTCAATATGTTAAAACTTTGCGAATCTCGTAGAAATGTCTGAGATCGATTTAACCTGTCGGGCGGGAGTGATGATGGAATTCATTTAGCGGGGTTAGGGGCCATGGCATCAAATATATGATCGCCTACGTACAATGTGAATGATAAATTATAGCAAATTTTTCAACTCAACTTGAAAATTAACTGTGAAGATACACGGTTCGAAAAATTATAGTAGTTTCATTGGTGAACTAATTCAATTAAAAATCGGTAATTAATTATTCAAAATTCGTAGAGAATGAACTTCTCAGTTGCTAAAAAATTGATATACGTTAGACGATCTGAACCAAAGGTTTCGAAAAAGAGGTTTCCTGTTAGACCAGAATGTTTTACGGGAATTGCAGTGTTTTTTGGATATGATTTGAAGAATTATTTTTCTATACAGTCAAGAAAAAGTTACGACTGGTGGATTTCTAATCAGACAATTGGGGTTAAATCGTCTGGCGTCGATTGGTTTTTTTCGCCTATAAAGAAGTTTTTTTTGAACTAATTACGAGTAATTTGCCATGAGAGTTTTTTTTGTCGATTTTGATCACACCGACGCGCTTCGTCGAACTCACAAAGTGAAAACGAAGCTACTGTGATTTTGTGAACTCCGTAGCTTCCATAAAACTAATCCGCAAGTTGGAAAATGTGGAAGAGTGAAGAATATATGTTGCAATCAGTCGTAATATCGTATGATTAATAATTGGTATGGTGCGTCGATGGTGTTGCAGAAACCTGGCGCTGGGCATTGGGATCCAGAACTTCCCGGAGGGTCTAGCCGTGTCGCTGCCCCTGCAGGCTGCCGGCTTTAGCAGGCTCAAGAGCTTCTTTTACGGGCAGCTGTCGGGGATGGTTGAGCCGATGGCCGGCGTGCTCGGTGCCGCCTGCGTCACCCTCGCCGCGCCAGTGCTGCCCTATGCACTCGCCTTCGCCGCCGGTGCCATGATCTACGTCGTCGTCGACGACATCATTCCCGAGGCACATCTCAGGTAAGCTCGCGCAAACTTTTCCCTGCTCTCCTGACTTTTCCTCGATTCTCATTACGAATGTCAAAATATCTCGTTCTGCGATTGCGAGTAATACTCAATCAGCCTCGTACGTCTCTTGGTGTATACTTTTTATCGATAAACTTCTGAAACCAAAGGAAATTCAAGTTACATTTCAATATCTTCGAAAAGCTACACTTAGCTTTATTATAGATAGGTAACAAGAACATTCTACATTTCATGTATCCAATTTTGGGATATGAAAACAGTGAGGAAACTCGAAATTAATATGTTGAACATTCATGTGTTTCTTTATTAGATGCATAATTCGACGTTAATTTAAATTAATGTACTACAGTGAAATGGACTTGGGTTACAAGCTTGCGTTACTATCTTTAGATTCAATAATCTCACTTTCAACAGTGTATTCTAAGCAATTTTTTTTTTTTTCAACTCGGCCAGATCGTAAAACCGTGGGGGCAAGCTGAAACCATTTAACTGTTGCAAATTTGACAGTTATGCAAGAGAGAGAGACAGGGAAGGGGGGATGGGGGCTGAGAGACGAGCGATTTAAATACAAGTGAATTATCATAACAAAATGTAACGTGTATTGTATTATAATGGGTTACGGGATTGGCTGCCGCCCGGTCGGACAATTAAAAGCGTACCTACATAATTCATCGGATAATTCATGAAAATCAAGAACAACAAGTGGGCAGCTACACGTCGTACGGGCCAAGCGCGTCGCGCCACCCCGTAAGATCCGGCAATTACTCGAGCGCAACGAGAGCGGGAGAAAGAGAAAAATAGATGCGCGAGAGGAACGAGTTGGACGGGGGGAGGGGGCAGGTGCGCGCATCAACGTACTTACCTCTCATCCGCAGAGCGTATAGTGCGCGCGAGACCGGCGTGCGGCATTAAAAGAGTGTATACACACACGCGCGCACGGACACAAGAGAAGGTTGCGATTTTTCAGCGGTTCGCGCGCGCGCGGCCAAGTGAGGGGGCAAGTGAGGGGCTGGGGACACGGAGCATCGCGCACACACACGCGTACGCGGGACGGAAACGAGAGCTGCATTGTGCCCCTGCTGTCGCGCTCGCGAGCAGTCTCGCGCCGCACAAAAAGGCCAAGGCCGTGCGCCGGGCGAACTTGTTGCAGCGGAAACAAAACACAAAGACAAAGTCGCAGCTTCCAGCAACTGGTTCCGGTCCTGCGCGCCTTCCTCCTGCTTCTTTTTCTCTTTGTTCGCGGCTTCTCGCCGGCCCGCTGCGCGACGATCCCCAAGCCCATACACCGCGTGTACCTACCCCCGTTTCCCTTCTTTCGCACTCGACGGCGATCCACCGCGCGCGAGGCGTACACCGTCACACGTACACGCGTGCACGAGCTTCAGCTACTTCGTTGACGCCACCTGCGTTCTCTTATTCCATGACCAATCCTGTGCTTTGATTTTCATGAACAACCGTCGTATCGGTTCGAACTGCAGTGGTAAATTCATCGCAATTCCGTACTCGCTCGATTGTCACCTGTGCTACCGTACTCTGGTGACTTGATCCGGATCTTGATTACAGACATGATTTCACCAGAAATGCCACCGGACATTGTGATTCACCCTGTAGAACCGAAAATGGTTTATCTTTCTACGCTATTTGATTGATCATCATTTCATTTTTTTTCCATTCCATTTCGAAGGTTCATAATAATACAAGATACCGGCCAGTGACGCAAGATTTTCTCTAACGCTATCCCTGGAAAGTGTAAAAAACCAGTATCTTTCAATATTTAAATCACAGAAGATCTGCGTTCTCAAAGAGAACTATTACTGTTCCACGATTTAGTCAGTAGAACCTCTATAACGTTCCAGTGATTCGCAGAGCCATAATCGCGACATGTAGATGACAAGTTTAGCAAATGTGTATTTTCACTTTCGTCTTCCATCTTACATTCCCTCGCGAGCTTTCATGCTAAAACCAAGGGCGCAGGAGCACAACTAACAGATACAATCGCCTATTCGCAGTGGAAAATCAAAGATCGATGCTTTTTATTTCGTTTCTTCAGCCACATCCATTGCCTCCGCCTATCCCTCGAGTGCTCTTGTTGAATTTGTCATTATTGCATTGAGTTTGACTTCGCGTCTGTCTTGGGTCAGTCTCCGTTGTCCATGAACCCCTCTTCTCTCGTACACCCATCGTAGTAGTCTCGAAAATGCTGGTTGTCGCCATATTCTTCAACAGCAGGAACGTTTCTAACGAGGGAAGGATCTTCTATCTAGAAAGTTGAAAAAATACAGGCTCCAGGTACGGCGCGTAAAGAGCCGTGAAAATTACGTAAAAGAGCGAGCGAACGAGCCGAGGGGTGCCGGGTACAAATGGCAAAGGGATCGCGTAGAAAGGAGCAAGCCTAAGGGCCGGGAGGGCTGGTGTTGTTCGAGCTCATTGCACCTCGTTGCTGCTCGTTGCCGCGCGCACGCGTTCGCAATTCCAATTTAGTTCCTATGGGATCAGACGCAAGAGGTGGCCCTACACATATATATACACACGATGGATATATATATATGCGTAGTGATCACCTTCACGACAAATTGACGCTTTGTTGATGTGTCTTTGCCTCTCCATTATTGTTTCGTCGCACCAGCGATCTAAATTATTTCCTGTATTGTCGTGAAAGTGAAACATGCAAATCGAATTCATTCTCACAGAAGACGATCGAACGCAACGAGAAACCATATAAAGAATGGGCATGTCCATCCATCGGGTATGTTGCGCGGGACTAACTTTTTCATCTTTTCTCAAGCACACATACACACACACGTATCTTTCAATTTCGGTTCCAATCGATCGAAAAATTATTGTGGCAATGATTCTAGTGGATGGGTATCGAATTGCTCGGGCGAGGGGGAGGGGGAAGGGGGGTCGAAGAGAAACTCACGCTCGGCTGCTGCAGTCAGCTGGAAATAACTCATCGGCTGATCGGTGAAGTAACGAGGGCAAAGCTAGAGTGAGAGAGAGACAGAGAGGTGGCATATTCGCATTCACGCCCTTACAAAGTATCCGCTCTACAGGCTGTTGATGCAGCCATATAGACGTGTTACGTGTCTATGGATGCAACCCTGCACGAGTGTATATATCTATGTATATACGGTCGCAGGAGAGTAAGAAAGACGCAGTGCTGGTCCCGCCGAAAAAGCGGCCAGTCGCAGTTTCCCAGGGCCCCCCCTCATTCGCCCCTCATTCGCCCCTCATTGTCATTATAATTGGCCGTGCTATTGTGGCGGCCGGGCGAGCCGCTATGCGCGATCCGACGCGATATATACAGTGCGATCCTTCCCGCGCCACATATACACACACCTATACACGTGTATCGCCGGGCGCATGAGATACTCCAGTCCCGAGCGCTCCCGCACGGAATATAACACAAAACGTGAAAATAGATCAGTCCTACGTGTATCCGTATGGGGCTTAGAGCGCCGCGCGGCCCCTTTTTATCCGCGGGCTATCGTTGCAGGGGCCCCGCTCGTTGGCCGCCGTCGCGCGTGCAGTACGACACGGCCGCATGAGCGCATGCGCGCCTTGTGCGGATCCGCACCTAATAGAAAATATTGGCCCTCCTCGGAGCCACGAGCTCATTGTTTTCGATTACATCGTGCGGCTTGATTGTTCCAACTGAATATTCTCTCGCGATTTACCCCCAACCTCCTGCGACCCTCGCGATCATTGTTTTCCACGCGCCCGGTCCACACTCCTCTAACGTCCTTCCGACCCATGCGCGGCGAACAAATAAATAGGTCGCGGCTCGTTGCGTCGTTATGCCCGTATCTCCTATACACCCAATAACTTCTTGTTTCGTGTATCCTATTGGGTACCGAGCCGATTTCAAACGCGTATAGTTAATGTATGAATTTATTTGAAATATTGTATGACGTACGGTTAATGAGACTCGGAAAACTCGACAGTTCATCAATTTATTCTCGGTGATTTTTCCTATAATTATTTTACACCGGATCATTTGTGAGTCGAGTAAATTTTGACTAGAAGTATCACATCGCAATGGATTCAATTGTCAACTTTACAACGCTTTTTTAATCGAAAAAAATCAGTGACATCTCGAAATACGTGGAAAAGTTTGTTGACAGCTATTAGGGTGAGGGCGGAAGGTATTGGAGAGTGATTAGATTAGATTAGATTAGAACCCAAATCCACATACATTGGGAGACTGGGGTGCAACCCTATTTCAATCTGATTCCAGTGCGTTAGTATTAGCTGAGTAGTAAAGTCAATATTGCACTTGGGAATCGCGTGTATTGAATGGTAATAAAACTAAAACTCAGACCCAACACTAAATAACTATTGTGATCATATAGAAAACTGTTGCCCCCTCCCCCTCTCTCTCTTTACTTTATGTATACAGCCGCTATCTATAAATTTAGTATTCCTCATGTTCTCATCATCTCTATCGTTTATTAGAAACGAATTAGACGTGTATGAGTCGAATTCCGGCTTTTCTCATCTACCCGTTTTCTATCAATCGAGTTAGGTCTCGTCATAGAGGAGGCTTTCAAGTGTTGACTGATCCCTAGTGAAGACTTAGTGCAGGATTTTAGTATTCGTAATTACAGAAGATTTATCTAGATAATAAGTCGTAGGAGTCCGATAAGTGAGTGATGTCCATGTGAGCGACGTTGATCAGTAATGAATGAGAATTTCAAGTAGAAGTACTGTGTGGTTCATTTGTCTTGACAATGTTTTGTATGCAAGACAGCTGGAGATGTACTCGTGACGACGTTCAAAGGAGACTAGATAAGAGCAAGACGTTATAGAATTGAAGAGAGACGAGTCCCAAGTTTTCTGAATACTTTTTTCTTACAAACTAGGTTCGAGAGTTGTGTTGTATTTGTTTTGAATTACACTTGGTTTGGCTGAGTCAAGCTTATTCTAAACACTGCTTTTTAGTGTTCTGTTCTTTGATAATTTGAGTCGTCGGTGCTTCGGGAACTGGCAAGTTGAGTGTTTTCAAATTAGGTATTTTGTTGCCTCTTTTCAGGATAGTATTATTTGAAACCTTGAGATTAACGAGGTCAAGTGAATATAGGATTTGTAAAACTTAGCGAATGACTTCGAGGCAAGATTTTTGCCCTAGTAATAATCAGTGTGTGTGAGTAGATAATCAAGAATGGGGGTAAATCGTTTAATAAAACGCGAGGGTTGGCGGTGGTTGGTCGGTGATGGACGTTTGCCAAGAATATCATTGTGACATTGGTTTTTATTTCGGAAATAATAAATTCCGGTACATTATTGAATTTCTTATCAGGTGACTCAACCTCAATAACGCGAAAGTATAAAGTGTGACGTATCTACCGATGCTTGTAACCTTTTTCCTAAATCAATCATGTCCGTGAAATGTGTAGCCCGGGATAGAAATGATTTCACGTGCATCTTGTGGCTTCAAAAAAGTTTTTAGCGTAATAGCAACTATTTCGCAAGAGCGAAAGAAAAAGTGACAAAAAAGAGTGGTGCAATTCATGAAATCAACCGGCCGTGATGCACGTGGTGGGGCGTCAATTTCACGTTCTCTGCACTAGCACTGGCAATTACAACGAGCACTTTCGTGTGTTCAACTGCCCGTTAAACAAAGTCGTTGTAAGCAGAATTTAAATATTGCCAAGATGGGTGGATTAAAAGACTCAAACTTCGAAAAAAGTAATTGACGATGCCATATTCTATAATTGCTATTATCAATAACGTCTGATTGATCGACGTGCTGCGAGCCCTCTGATTTTAATTAATAATAGTAATAGTATTAATTTTCTCAATACAACTTGCGCTAATAAGAATCGGTTGAAAAAACCTTGATGAGCAGCAGATGAATAAATACCAAATTAACTAACCTATACAATCCCATCCGTGCTATTTCTAATAGTTCATGACAAATATAGTCTAGTCTAAAACTTTCAACCAACGCCCGAGTTGTAAAGATGGAGAACAGAGTGGCCCTCACGAATGGCTCAGAGCTCAAGATTGCGACAAACTCACGACAGTACGGAAGTGGTGGCGAGCAGTCGAGAAAAAATGAAGAGTAAACCGAATTATTTTTGTTTGCAGCGGCAACGGCAAGCTGGCGAGCTGGGGTGCGATCGTTGGTTTCTTACTGATGATGTCGCTGGATGTGGGTCTCGGCTAGCCGGAGCAGCTCCGACGACACGAGCGACCAGCTAAGCCAGCATCACCACTCTACTCGCTTCACTCCTCCATTCCATCGCGCCGCTACCTGAATCGACACATATTTTTATATATGTCAGCCATCTTAGCCTCTTACCCCCTTTGTCCTGAAACTTTTCTGTTATGCCCCTAGTTTATCCCAACGCGGCGAATCGACTTTTTCCAGTAGGAATTTCACCCATCATTCCTGTATGAGCATTTGTGATTCGTTAATTCTAGACTGTATTCATGATTTATGATATGGTTGGTGAAAAATTGCCAAGTTTGTTCGGACATTATTCTGATACTTTTTCAAAGATTTTTTTATAGTCATGGATACGCGGAAAATGTCAAGTTTAATTCAGTCGAGTATTCACGTCTCGAATTCACATGAAACGTTCAACTCAAATAGATATCTAGACAATTTGGCACGTGCCGAAGCACACTGCAAAATACGAAAAATTAGCCACGACTTCAAATGTCAAAATTATACAACAATCGACATTTGATTCGGTTTGAAACGTTTTTTTAACAAGCTTACGTATCTATGTGGTATAAGTATTGGAGTACGTCTTAGATAGACGTGTTTTGATATAATGATGAGATTCAAAAATATTTAACCGTGATACAGTTCAGAAATATATCCTCATCGACCCACAGGGGACGATGCAATGAATATAATTCAATATATTTTCATACGCAGAATTAATAATGTAAAAATATAGCGATTGTACATATATACATATGACGGCGAAAAGTTTTACATTTATGATCTCGAGTATAAGGACAGAGCTGCCAATGTATCATTAACATTTAGCGAGAGGGTATACACAATTGGTTTATATTAAACCAACTCTTTGGGGGGCATACTTCGTGTGCAATAATATGAAGATTGACGTGGGACGATGTCCTATATAGGTGCTATTTTACGGTCTAGTGTGGAGGATCGACGAGCGCATCGAAAGCGCGCACTTTGGAATAAAACTGAGCAAGCGCTGTACACTTGTTTATGACTAACAATAAAAATAAAAAGTCCTGCAACTTGTCGAAGTTTTTCATTTGATAATACACGTTCGCTAGTCGAGGCATCCTCTCGTCACGTTACCCGCACCGAATCCGAAGATTCGGCATACGCGGAACACCGTCCCACAGCCCATCGAGATTGAACGATAGACAATTTTTTTTTGGCCAAGTAAACAGAATAAAGAAGGGAAAGTGGGCCAGCAGCATCAGCAGCAGCAGCAGCAGCAAGCAAGCGACAGCTTCGAGAGGGGGCGAGTGAGGCTGAAAATGGATTGGCTGGAGGGAGGCGAGAAGTTGCGAGCTGTATAGTGCGCGCGTCCGGGGGTTGCCGCGCGCATATCACATAGTTCTCGCCGAGCCGAGAGCCGCTTATAGTCGCTCAGTCGCCATAGCGGGCGCCAACGGGCGCGCTGCTCTTTCGCGCGACTCTGCTCAGTTCTCTCGAGCGCGCATCGCTATATGCACCCGGGGGATCACTCGACTTCCTCGTTTCTTCTCGATTCTCAATATGCCGAGCTCGAATCACCTGGATAGGTTTGTTGCGGCTCGGTTGAAAATTTGCATACTACAGGATCGGATCGGGGTAGCAGCACAGCCCGGTAAGGTGGCAGCCGGTGTACCGATGGATACACGCACGAAAGACCAACCAACTTATCGAGTGAGTCGAATTTTCTCTGTGACCAATCCACGCTGCTTTCGTCGCTCTGCGGCATGGACGTATTTTTTCATCCGCTT
Organism: Aphelinus atriplicis; assembly: GCA_020882685.1. Classification (NCBI taxonomy): domain Eukaryota; kingdom Metazoa; phylum Arthropoda; class Insecta; order Hymenoptera; family Aphelinidae; genus Aphelinus; species Aphelinus atriplicis. The sequence continues at coordinate 76,702,878 of CM037073.1, forward strand.
TCCACTGCGCGCGCTGCTTACGTAACGCCTCGAGCTTCGATCGTCGTCGTCAAAATTTCATGGCGCGAAAAATCAACCCTCGCATCTCGATGCCGGTGTATTGTTACGGGTATAACAAAAAAATGAAACAGACGAGTGAGACTAGTTGGAATTTCGAATTGGCCGCTGCCGTAGTAGCTTTGCGCGATTGCGATAAGATCGTTAGCGCGCTCTAGACCTAATATTCGCCCTATCCGCAGCGGTTCGATAAAAAGGGGCAATGAACTGCCCTCTCCCTCCCTCCCTCCCTCCCTCCCTCCGTCTCCCCTCTTTTTCTCTTCCTCACTCTCTTTCTCTCTTCTCTCTCCCTCCGTCAGCCTACTGGCCAATATTTTGCGCGAGATAGAGCGCCACGTTATACTTGCCCGACGTGCTGACATTTCAAATAGGCCCAAAACGGATGTCATCATTGTACTTTATTTTTTATTAGTAATTGAATGGGCGTGGAGCTATATGTGCATATAGAGACTCGGCCGCTATTGGCGTGGCTCGTCTGTAGAATATAGTATCCCTGAAACCACAAGCTTGGCTTACGGATATAGACATATGTTTCGAAAGAGCGCTTGAGAAACAATCCCCAACTGACTGCAGCGATATACCAACCGCTATCCTGGCGCTGCGGCATTGACGTACTGTATAGCAAGTGCCCTGTATACTGATTCCGGTCGTAAACTCACGTCGTCGCTAGAATTAATACGATGTCGAAGGGTTTGTTTATAATCAAGACTTACTAACGAAACAGATATGTGCTCGGGCACAAAGATATTTATTTCATAAATTTATTCTTCACACACCTCGGTTCCTTTCGAAAATCGAGTATTTCTGTGCATTTGTCAATGACCAACGCACGAGCTGCAGAGTTTCATTTTGAAAAAAATCGCGAAACTTCGCACTGCCCTCGACTATTGGCTATGTTGAAGTTGACACACGACAAACGGGAGAACCACGTTCGAATGGGCTATGGAAGTTTGATTCTGCGATATTGGCGGAAGCTCAGAATCAATATTGTCTATAAGACTCGCGCCTAAAACTCAATTGCAGTGGCTGTGTGTGTGTAACGATTAATCGAAAATCCTCCAGCCGCGGCCTTGCCCCGATTTGTACAATTGATTGACGGGATAAGAGGAGAGGAGACGAGGGCAGGTGTTAGTTGTCGCGCGCTCGGCGACCGGCAGTGACTCGCTCCGCTCGAGCGGAGCTCGCGGAAGAGGAAGACACGCGGGGCTGATCAATCGGGGACAGCAGACGTCTGAGGGCCCGTGTAAAATAGGTACTTGTAGGCGACGCGTCGCCGCCGCCGCCGCCGCCGCGTCAGCCCTGGACGTTGGCCTCTTTCCGCTCGTTCGCGCGCCGTCCGACAGTCGGGTCCACCCTTTCGCGATAAAACTGCGTTCCCAAATAATACTCACGTTTATTCAAGTATGTTCTTCCTTTAAAAAGACTAGTACATATATACAGTGCAGCTACACGCCTCATTAATGTTTTGCCGATCCTCGTCATATCGCATAATCGCACGCCCAAAGCTCTGAATCATCATCAACGAATCGTACATCATTCGAGTAGGTTGATCAAAGAATTAGTTATAGCCGCGCGCAAGTATATAAGTAACGGATGTAAATGGGAAGTAGTACGCACACACATACGCACAGACATGGGAGCGTTGTCGAGCGGAGTTTCCAAAATGGGCAAAAATTGCAAGAATCGTTGGAATGGTATGGCGGCGCGGCGCACGATGCGGGCATTTAAAAGAAGAAAGACACGAGCGCGATGCTTCCATGTTGGGTCGTGTTCGCGTCGTCGGACGGCTCACGCACGCGCACATTACGTCAGCCTTATATTATATATTATACACGTGTGCGTGTGCGTATTCGTATAAGCATCGAACCTCGTACGATCTGCTCGCGAGCGCGCGCATAATGAACGATACAACGGAAAAAATGAGGGAACGAGACGGAGAGAGAGAGGCTGCTCGCTCGCGTCATCGCTCAGCAGAAGCAGCAGCAGCAGCAGCAGCACGTTGACACCGACTCACTTCCGACGGAGGGCCGCGCGCGCGGTGGGGGAGAGGGGGTGGGTGGGGTGGATGGGCGGCAGAGGGGGGGGGGAGGGGGGCACGGCACAATCAGCGGCCTCCAGCCCGAGCCGGAAGTCGTAGGAAGTCGTCAATTGGACGACTACTGGCGAAGGCTGCATGAGAGAGCCGCGCGTCCCCCGATGTCCACTGTATACGTACAGCCGCTCGCGCGATATATACATACGTGTACGTGTATACCGATGCATCCGAGACAAGCGGAGCTAGACAGTGACAGACGCGCAGAGGACGATCAAACCGGCGCGAGCTATTTCCACTTAACGCGCTGACACGCTTGCCTTTTTCGCGCGACGGACGCGCCTACTTCCCATTGGCTCGACGGTCCATCCGCGCGTGGGATATCACCGCTGCGTCCACGAATTTTACGAAACTCGCGGCACGCATCGATCGATCGCTGCTGCTGCTACTCCACTATAAACAATCCAATGCCAATCGTCCCGAAATTGTTCTTCATCTTTGGCAATTTCTGGGCAAAATAATACGTATATACGGCGTTTGCGGGGTATGGTAAAGATGTATGAGGTGTTTGAGGAAATTTTCATGGTGTAATTTGAAAAAACTCCAAGATCGTGCACTAGTATAGGCATCGGTGTATCTTTAAAGCGAAATATACCAAGCAGCGTTCATATACGGTCCCGAAATCAAATCATTTCTTCTAGTACAATAAATTATTTGCAATATCTTCTACGAGTCTCGGTCGGTGCTCATCATCTTTATGGAAGCTCGTTGGTTTCGGGGCGTTTAAATCACAATCATAAGACTGTAAGATTTGAATCTTTCAAACAGCTTCCATTAAGAGTATACTTCATTTGGGTCAAATATCACTTACTGTAATCTAGTGAAAAATCGGGGTCAGTTACAATAAAAAATGTTTTTCTTCAATTTACAGTGAGATTTTACCAGTAAGGAATTTAGAGAGTAGTCTACTCTCCTGTGAATTACTGATGGTTACCTGCAAGTCTTGAATATTTTTGTTCATAGCCATTATAATAATCTGCTTATTCAGTTGATTTATTCCTTAGCTCGAGACCGAAGATAACTTGACTCTTGTAACAGAAACAATGAGCCATACGGCGCACGTTTGGCTGCTGATTACTGCTTCCAAACGGATGATATGCAGCCATCCACGTCTAATCCATAAATTTTCCTTAGATATATATATATATATATATATATATATATATATATATATATATATATATATATATATATATTGACAAAACATTATTATTTCAACGCGTGTATAATGAAAATAGACAGAAGAGAGAACGTCATAATGCATATTCGTCGGCTACATAGATCCGAGAAAAAGATGTGGCTGAATCGGAACTGGCTCAGGACCGATCAGATAGGTCATAGCTGAGCGTCTGCTTGCGCGAACGAGAGACAGTTGGATCCTGTCACGGACAGAGCTGACGTATACTTTTCTACAGTGTAACGGAGTTTGAGCTATCTGGAAGCGTGGAATGCGCGAGCCTGTTGGAGAGAAAGGCAGGAAGGATGAGACGTGATCGGCAGGGTCAAAACATCCAGCTGCAGCTTTTTCCAGCGTGCGGTGTTTTCCGCGTGGCGTGTTTTTAGCGACGAGAACATCGCACAGCTTTACTTTGTGCCCAGCCATCGTCAAGCAGTTTTTTGTTCTCCCAGATGTTTCCGTCGAGCTGACGAGAATTATTCATTTTCAAAATTCAAGCCAAACGACCTTCCATTGGAAGACTAAAACCGTATGAGAAATTAGAATTATTTCGACGACCTTAGAAATTTTCCTCTCAGGAATAGAAAGTCCCTTGTATCCCCAGAAATGACCTAGTTTCTCTGTATGATTAAGAGTTGTATAGCCAATCTATCTGCTGCATTTCCATGGTAATGGGGTTGTAGAACTATTACAAGTTCGCAGCCTTATCAGATCTCCCTCGTCAAATCATTGGTTGACTATTGCAAACCTATCAGCTCATTGTTTATCCACATCTGTAGGATTCTGTAATGGACTCAGTAATGACTTTCCGAAGAGATCTTCATCATTGAGGTGGATGCATGTAGACGAAACAAATGTTAAATCAGGATACAATGGCAAAAGAATCAAAGACATTTATGTTATTCGGTGGGTGAAACCTCAATTTACGCACAAGTGTGTTTTTAAATATCATCCAATCGAACACTCATGACAGGAAACATTGTATCCGACTGGTACGCGTTAAAATTTAAACACTTCCGTGAACTTAATAGTTACACTCGTCGTCAGTTTCTCCGACTACTTGTATGGGCACGGATCAATACCCGTCTTTAAATTTTCACGCACAAGTTGCATAATGTACTATTTCGGATTCATGTTACAAGTTTTCTTTGCTTGTGTGTTTCTTTCTTTTCAATCATATTCTTTGAATTAAATGACTGACAAAATCAAATGATCTTCGAAAGATTTCGTGATGCAATGTTTAGAGGTTCTGAATAAGTTGTGTCTTAAATAGTCTCTAAAACTCTAGAACAACAAAAGGAAAGTAAAGAATCTCGATCAATGACCTTGCTGAATACTTTCACAAAAAATCAATCATTCGCAACCGGAAATGAATAAAGTGAGTGCAACTATAGGCGAAAAATCGACGAAACGAATGTTAATCACACACAAAACCACGCAGGCTGACGGGCACTTGCTTACAATTTTATAATGTAACCCCTAGAGCGTTGGAATTCCAACCCACAAGGCATTTTTGGAGAAATTTATTCGCGCATCGGCACATTGGGAGCTTCTTCTTCGGCGGAAGCAAAAGTGTAAATAAGAGGTAAAGAAAGGAGATCCGATTCGCCTGTGAACTTGCGAACTTTCGAAAATGTCACTTTCTCGCTTGGCTGCAGGCTAATGGACTGATGGGCTGATGGGCTGACAGCCGGCGCGTACTCTCACCTCCCTCGATCGCATTCCTTCGCGAAGCGGGTAATTGGCTCGCTCTGACGCACGCGGACCGTTACTCGCGCACTGGTCGCGGCGATCGCGTGACTAATATTGAAAGTCAATTTGGGAGGTGACTCGAGAGCCCGGTCGCATCCGCCAGAGAGCAGCTTGTCGTGTGTTCACGGGTGCTCGCCAACTCGGTATATACAGACTATTCTGCCACCGGGTTTTTTTTCTGCTTTGTGACGCAGCAAGAGGGTGGCTAGTTCGGATGCGCCATTGTCAGCTGACCCCGATGGCTCGTTGCTGCGCTGATACTTGTTCCACATTCCCAAGCTCAAGCGCCGCAAGTCGACTGTACGCTTTTTTCATTCCGATCTTTATGAGAACATCCGTTTCTGGTAGCTCGGGCCGTGCAACTCGCGCGTATGAGTTCTATTTTCGACAGCATCGGGCATTCGACAGAATAGGCTGGTGAAAATACACGACAATTCATTTTCGAGCCGATGAATTTTTCACTTCATTCGAAATATGTCTTTTGTCAGGGATCGAATTGATTATAACCATCGTCAATCAATGTCTCAGGGTTGATTCGAAAAGTCTTCGCCAATATTTTTGCCTCGCTCGTATATATTCGTGACCCGAAATCAGCCAAAATGGAATACTCTTCGAATGATGCGTTTTCGGCGCTGTCGCTTGGATAAAGCAATGCCATGAATTTTCGCGTCGATCAGCTCAGCCACTGGAATGATTTGTTGGGGGGAAAAAAGAGAACTTTTCGAGATGGCGATCAGACAGAAAAGCTCCGAGAGATTTGGGATGGTTCGGTGAACAACGTGGAAAATGAACGAGCAGTCTCGGCTACCAAAGCCCGAATAGATTGATGAAGGCAGCTGCAGTGTGTATTAGTCGGAGCGCAGGAGGACCAATTACTCGCGAGCAATATAACTTCGTTTCAGCGTTCAAGAGAGGCCACGACGACGGCCAAGCCTGTGTGTACAGAGACTTGCCAATATAACATCACGATAGTTAGTGGAAATTCCGGGTCGAAACGATACCGAACGAGAAATTCGCTGGCCGCAGCCACGGCTACTGTGCAGCACGAGCCGGGTGTGGAATCGCGCGAACTCGGAGAAGCTGCGTTCGCGTCGATATATAGGCTGGATATGCGAAGACGCGAATTGATCCGAGAGCCCCGACTAAGCCGAGCCAGCCGGTCGAATTCGATCTGGCACGAGAGAAGAGGAGAGAGAAGAGAGGTTGGGAGAGAGAGAGAGAGGAAGCCGCGAGTTTATGAATGAACCAGGCCGTGGCGCGGAGGAAGGAAGCAGTGTGCGCGTGCGCGAGTGAAAGAGCTATGTGTGCCCCACTCGCCCGGCATCAGCGGCTCACAGGATGTGACCCGCGGGAAGCTCGCTCTCGCAGCCGTGCGCCGGCACACCAGACCCGGCACACATTCCTTTACCAGCCCACACGGTGTAAGGAACAAACTCACTGCATGGCGGGGAGGGGGGCGGCCAGACTGCCTATCCTTCTACCGCGCTCGCGCGGATTCTCGTCTCATGAATTACTTATACACCGGAATAGGCGAATAAACTCACCTCGGGCTCCGGATATACTTATATACTTGCGCTCTGCGCAAGCTCGTGCGATCGAAACACCGGCCACCGGGGATAATCGAGAGCTTTCCACACTGTACGTACGGATTTATCCCGACGATTCGATATTGCAGTTGTCGAAGCTCGAGTACGGGGGAAATTACAATTGCGAGGAGAACGCGACGAGAAGATGAAAACGGATGAAAAAGGATGGACGTGTGAAACGATTGTCGTGTACTTTGAATGTGTCGAGCCGTTCTGGCCACTCTTCCCACTCGTGACTCCCGAACCGACCCGAATTCCCGCCAGGGCTGCTTTTGAAAAGATAACCGTAGCAAATGATCCATTGGATATTTTTAATTGTGTCCACGCGTGCGAGCTGCAAGCACATTTAATCGAGCTCTGGAACGGTTGTTTTGGAGAGACTTTGGTCGCTCGGAGAGGAGATTCGAGCTCCTGTGACTGTCTCGCGTGGAAAAGGTGAAATCTCACGCGGGAGGAAAAGGAGAGATTGTATCCCCGGGGGTCCGGGGGAATGGCAGGGCAGCAGCTGCTCTCGGCTCGAGGCTCGAAGAAGCTCGGAGAAGCTCGAAGAACCTTGAAGAAGCTCGGAGAGTGTCTTTGCGCGGCTGCTCGAATAAGAGCGCACCGGCCGAAAGCAGCGCAGGACACGGGCGCCGCGGTCGGCGCGTCGCGACGCTCGACCTCTATTCCGCGTCTATTTTCTAACGCTGGACCGTTTTAAAGCGTCTACGATATTTCGGTTGCCAGCCAACTCGAGATCCGCGCGCCGCCTGCTCTCCGGCTCCGCTAGCCCGACACCACTTCCTCGTGCGCCGCATTAATTTCTTCCATTTGCCCCCCACCCTCCTCCTCCTCCCGTGCCAGCCGAATTTCGAGGAAAGCCCGCCGCAGGCCGGGTGTGATGCGCGGTTGCGCGCCACACGACTAACGTTTTGTTACGCCAGTATGTTCGAGTCGCTATGTGTGTATGACGATGTCCCGCGAACACTCGCGCGGGTCGATCGATTGAATCGCCGGTGCCGGCCCTTTTACCATGATTGCCCTGTTAATATTGCGTACAGCGCGTTTGCATTGTAGCGAGAGAGAGCGCCCGAGCAATAATCAACGAAGCAATCGGTATGAATCTTTCGTCAAATGATATTGCTGCACATCGCAACAGTCGCACCGGCCGGTTAACCTGAAGACTCCGAGGCAATAACGTATACGGAATTGAAACGAATTTAATTGAATTTGATCGAAACACCCGATTTCGCTCGCCAATATAGGATTTACAATTTATAATGTATATATAGATGTGGGTAATTTATTGGATCAGCCTGCAATGGGTGAACTTTGATTTATCAAAGCCAGCAGCGAAATCACCTGAATAATGCATATGTCACCGATACATCTTGAATTTCAAAGTTCTCACATACCCACGCTTTTATTCATTTTATACATGGAAATGACTGGGAACTCGAATGACACGATTTATGTATAATGACACTTTATGTCACACGAAACTCAAGGTTCGCAAGTAATAAATAAAATTAGTGTAGTTAACAAATCGTTCGGATCAAAGTCCACTGATGTAGTATTGTGGTGTAGCCGGCAGTTCTTATCTCGCTGGTGCGTCCGCGCTTCAGTCAGAAACAACGGCGCTCTCGTACGAGTCAGCTCTATACATTTTATTCGTCGGGCAAAAATACTTGATCTTCGACTCTCGAGTGGCCGATCACCTCCTATCGTCGCACCAAACGCGATCTCTAGAATGGATCGCTCTATCTGGCTTACGGTCACGTGTCCGGGCATATCTCCGGCTGCCGGCACTTGGTCGCGCGGCGAACGGGAAAGCGAGCACGCGACTCAAGAGGAAAATTCATCGGTTTCGCAATAATCACTCGAGCTTCGACTGCCCACGCGAGCCTCACGTGTTGGCGCGAGGTGCGCGCGGCAGACGCGCGCGGGCAACAAATATAAAACAGCTGTCTTCGACAGCGCGATGACAGCGGCTACCTCGCTTGCTTCTTCTTCTTGCTAGACACACATCCCTCTTTTGTTCTCTTTTTACCTGCATTCGATCTGTCTGGGAAAAATTTGAGGTACATTGCCCGAGTAATGAAGCCGTTTGAGAGTCGTGATCCAATTGGTCGCTACAGGTTCACCCGCAAAAATTTGAATATATTTAGATGAACACGTGGGAGCGGGTTGAATTATACCATCAACCTCGTGCTCAATCCCAAGTTGCAGATGTATGGAATTACGTTTGTTCGCCGAATGCTTGATCATACATGATAATTTTACAGTTGCAAAATATGAAAATTTCAACGATCATTTTGGATATTATGAAATTTCAATCCACGAGTATTTCAAATTAGAAACAATCACTTTTAACTTGAATTATAATTCACTAGTTGTGCGAATCCCGATGGAGCGCATGTACACCATCACCTAAGAATAAACTCGGAAGTGCGTATAAAGAAGAATCGACGATGGATTGTGCAATGGACAACGATGAAATGAACGACTTTGCAATGTCTGTACATATACGTAGAAAGTGCCCGAGTGCGTTGGCTACTTTTAGAAATTTTCCATTGAGTATGAAAATCACGTCTCGGCAAATATGTAATGATCAGCGCGGCGTTTCACCGAGTCCGATCCCATGATCTCCGCGTTCGAATGAAAAGCAACTGTGCGCATCGCCAGCGGCGGGTGAATAAAATTACGAGTAAATACACGTGCGTATGGAAATGACGCGCGTGAAAGGGTGAGTAGGGGGCTCCGCGCATAGCCGCATATAGCCGCATCGGGGAAAGCTCGATCGCATCATATAACTGGCAGAGGCTAGCCGATACATACATATGTACTACAGATTGGGCTTCATAGTCGCGTATATACATATATAGGTTTTACACATTGGAGTCGCTTCGCAGCTTCCGGCTGCACAGAGTGTCGGTCGCGCGGTGTTCGTACTCGAGCGCGCCGCCGCGGCGGAGAGGGACAAGCTCCGTTGGAGGAGCCATGCGCGCAACGGAGGGGCGAGAGCCGCGCGCGACACTCGACAGAGGCGGCCGCGATCAGTGCTGGCTCGTCCGCTCGCCAACCGCGACTCGAACCAGCAGCTCTTGCGTGCACATACACACGCACGCACACGAACACACCCATGCGCGAACTCATCAGCTGATAGTAGGTGCCGTCGCGGCGCGCCGGTTTTGAATTTCGCGCGCCGAGCCAGTGCCCCGCGCGCAGCGCAGCGCAGTGCCCGCGCACCAGTGTTGCCAAGGACCCAGCCGACCAGCAGCTGATCGACGACGCAATCGACGTCTCCCGAGTCCTCGCTTTTGATCCCGAGAGCCTGGCCGTGAGTTATCAGAGAGCCCGTACATCACGTACGCGCAGCTCCTACTTTTGAATTATTCATTGTAAATTATACACGCCACTCGCCCACCACTCGCCTCTATTCTCGGATCCACATGAGCCAAGCTCATTTCCTCTTTCGCTCGCTTCTTTCTCTCGTTCTTGTCCGAATGGCCGATTCGCATTGGGCGCTCATCGCCGTCTATTTCTGAACCGATTCGGATATCCTCGTAGCTCAACTAATTCTCGATTATAATTCGCGATATTTCTCATGTCCAATTGTCGCGAGGCTCGTTAGACATGTATAAATGAGGTGATTCGTTTCATAGTGTCGCCCGACTCGTCTATCTTGGAATTTGTCAGTGAGGCGTGGAAGGCTCAAGCTATCCAATTAAAACTGGCCTCTTACGAATCACGTGTAAAATTACACTTTAGCGTCTCGCAACGAGAGTGCCGGGCTTGCGGCCGTCTCCGATCTCGCTGGAACTTTCCATTGGATGGTTTTTTGGTATGTGCAGTTATAGCTCGTACGCACCGAGCTGTTCCGCCGCTGTCGTTTCGATTTATGCACGACCAGTACATCCGAATATGCAAGCAGAAGCCCATAGATGTGGAAATCCGGTACACCCGCATATCGACAAAGTCAAGAATGATTCGCGAATATCTCTGGAAACGGAAAGTTGGGCCAAACGGCTGTATACGTGAGCTACTTTGGTGCCCAAAAGTCGTCTTACGAAGTTTCAGCGGAATCGGAGACTCAAAGACATGACGCTTCTCGTCGATCGAAGAATCAAAATTAAATTGCCAATTTAGAACAATGACTTTTGTAAACCATTGTCGTAAGTATTGGGAAACTATCAAGGAATTCATTGGTTTGATGGAGAGTGAACCGGAAAACCAGACCATATAGCGGGCTTCCTCAGGTCTTTCTTCTTGCTGGACAAGACGTGTCTCGGCTGATAGCACATTCGGCTATTCACTTAGACTCATAACGTAGAAACGAGGTAGCCGTTTCTATGTATTGAACGAGTCAAATGAGATTTCCACTGGCTAACACTTTTCGTTGCACAGCCAAGTCGATATATAATAAAAGAACAACAATTTTCATATAGGTCGGACGGTCTTAAACCTATACTTTATCTCCACCATCTATTCACCCATTATTAACAACATTCTTTCAATAAACTTGACTTTATTAATTGTCTATTTAATTTTCATGATATTTCTTGATCTCTGCACAAATCTGTACATTTTTCCTAAACGTTTTAAAAACACGAATGATTAATCATTTCATAAATAATGTAATCCATTGAAATTTACGGTCTGCTTTACGAAGCCACGAATAATCTTAGATTATCGGGTCGACTCTGGTGTCTCTCTGATTTGAGAGCTCGAGAGAGATCCCCACGAATATTATGTCTTCCATCCGATTCATTTATGTTCAAAATATTCGACTCAGTCAGAAACAAGGATTAAGCGTTTCTTCTTCGGAAAGATTACTTTACAAGTTATTGCAGAAAAATAAAATTTGAGACGTAATTGTTGGTAGTAGCGGTTCAAAACCGTAGAAATTGTGAGTACTATGCTGGAAGGCCACCGATAACGTCATTCCCTCCCTTATTAATTATAACAAGTTCCCAACAAGTGATTATTCACTTCAAGTGATAGGGTGAGTAGCTTTTTGGATAATTATTACCAAGGACCGCCATACCCAGAGGAGGTCTCAAATTATCATAACTTTCATCTTATACAGATAAGATAAGATGATACTTTTCAAACAAAGGTAAAATCTACGAAGCAAACCTACATTTTATATTCCAAATAGCTGAATATGTTGCATAGCAATAGATTTAGTAACAATTCGAATAAAAAATAGGTTGAATAGACTTGTAGTCATTGGGATCTGTAAATAATTTCACAATACCGTATAATAATCACTTCTAAATTGTGAAACTGAAAATTGTGCACCATATTATATTCATATTTTCCTCTCAGTTGACATACAAGAGAAAGTTCAGATACTAAGTTTAGCCTATTGATGCATAAATTTAGGTGTCAATTAAAACTTGACAAGGCAGACTTACCTGTCCCACACACTCACTATGATACTTAACTGGTTTGTTAAGAAACTTAAAGTCAATAATAATTTGCTGTTCAGACATTGGATAATGTAGCTCTAACTAAAATAACTAATCGCATAATCGTGAACGACTTTCTTGAATGGACGATGTATTTATAAATTCAGTTTATGTCACTCATACTTAAAATCATACCAACCCCAACATTATAAATAAGATTTGACAATAATCTTCATACGACCCACCCTGAGTATATTTAGACTCATGCTATACACCGTAGAAATGCACTATTCCATTTTATTCTTACTGTGCTATATCCAACAAATTCATTGTAAATTGTGAGCCAATTGTTTTGTTCGGAATTACGTAACTTGATACTAGAATTATCTATTACATTATTTCATAAGTATTTCAGTCGCCAGAGCAATAATATTATATATATATATATATATATATATTATATTAATATATATTTATATATAATATATATTATATATTATATATATATGAATGATAAAAATCTCTGACCAGGCACGATCCCATCTTCCGGTCACAATGTAAATCAAGATAAAACTTTGTGACATAGTTTTCGAGTACTCAAACTGGTCACACTTACGCACATCTGTTATTGAACGTCATTTTAATTTTTGGAGTAATTCATAGATCTTTATTGAATATAATGGGATGTAGAGCTGCTTGAGATCCAAAAACCATCTGTCACTGAGACAAGTGTATGGGAAGGTCGTTATGACTGCTGACCTTCCGACAATTTTTCTAACAAAAGAAGAATGTATGGATCAGTTCTATATTTTATACTTCACGTGACTTGAAACGATTTTTTCACTCGAGATTTGAATAAATTTTCTTGAATTCCTTGACACATATTGTATTTAAGTTAATTTTTTTGCACTTGATAAACTAAGCACATACATACTATCGTATAATTTTACTTCGAATGGAACTAATAATGAAGAGAATTAATGACAGTAAAGATAATGTGATTATTCTCGAGTAGGTACTCGATATGATGAAATTTCGGTACACATATATAAAGTATGGGGCCTTCGTTCCTCTGGCCCCATACTTTATGCTATCCGTAATAAATAGCAAACGTATTGAGCCTGAACGACTCTAATGGGACAAAGAAAATCAGTCGGGTTATGAAACGTGGCATGGTTTGTTTTCTGAGAAGCTCTTGGCCTGGCCAAGGCTTCGAAATCCAAATAAACATCGAGATTGAAGACCGTCACAAAGCTCCGACTATTATTTATGCCTTGTCTCGTCGCAATATTTTTCCACCTTGATTGAGAGCTTTAAAATTTAAATTCATAGCAGAACACGCGAAAATCGTGAACGGTGAATATCGGAAGACTACATGATGTTGACCCCAATCTCACACGGGACTATATGATTTCCTTATCTTTCCTGGTTCGTGATACGGAAAATTCAAATTAAATTTCTATTCACTTCTTCAAAAATATAATTCCTTCTTCCGAATAAATTCTATCTTGGATAAGGTTTTATCTATTATTTTTAGTGAATATCTACTATTTTGAGCAGTTGTGCAATTCCTACTATTAAATAGTAGTATTTTACTATTTCCGATTTAGATTCGTCACTAATAATTTCCATTTGTCGCAATTGGGAAAAACGTTACCAACGGCTGTACCATGCACAAAGAGGCTTATGGACTCACAAAAATAAATTTTAATTTTAACGCGTCAAAAAAGAATCTCTGGAAGGCGACAACCCCCAATAAGATCTAACTGTCTCTAAAATTAAATCATGTCCAGATTATTCTTATATGTTACTCAATCAACCATGCCCATTTAAAACTTTAAAAAGTATTTTCTAAAAGAAAAATCCATAAAAATTGAGGCTACATTACTATTAGAATAGTCTATAGCTTCCTCTGTAAACTTGTATGAATAGTTGTGAAGATATAAGCTTTAAGAATTTTCCGGAAAAAAGTCTGGAGGAAGCCCAATACTGATGTATTGACAGCTGTTTCTCATCTTTGCAATGAATTGATTATTGATGGTATTTGATCATGAAAAAGGCTCGTTGGGGGGTGCGAAAGGTGCTTTAAAAATATGCTAAAACAATAATTCGAGTTATCATTATGCAAAACTATATTCAAGAGCGCGGAACAATTAATTTTGTAATTGAACGTATGTTTCTCGCTTTGGAATCATTAAAAATTCTGACTGTTGAAATTTGACAAGTTGACGTACAATTTACATAACTCTTTATATAATCTTGTATGATCCTATCTACAAACTAAAATTCTCATTTTGACAGTATAAATATTCTGGCTGTAATTTCAAGTGCCTCAAGTGAAGATCGAAATCTTTGTATAAATGTTTTCTCGTCAAATAAATTCCAAGGCTATATACTCGAATTGAATCCGAAACAGATTTTCTCTACGCTGCCGCGTGAACTTTATCAGCCGCTGACTTTTTGCACGTGTAGCTTTTAAGCCTACTTATCACTTCTAGGAGTGGGTGGGAGAGATAATTTTTTTTTCTCTCTCGGACGAAAAGTGAAACAGCATTTGCCGGGGCATATTAAGCTGTCGTGGCAGTGGCGGTTCCCCTGTCTTCTCGCAGGTCAAATAAGCCGAACGAAACGAAGAAAACAAATTTCGCTGATGGGTGTCTAGAGAGATGTAATGCAGCAGCTACTGCGTCCCTATACTGTTGGTTTTGATCCGCAGTTATGAGCTAATCTACTTAGTCATTGGTTGAAAAATTTCATTATCTCTTCCCATGTAACATGTACGTCAATTACATACATTATACATACACTGTTCTCGCTTTGATATTGTGAAAATATTTAGGCTGCTATTGAGATAAAAGATATCCAAGCAGTGTCTCCGGGGCTTAATGTCTTATCTCGGTTCTTACGACCAATATACTTTCAAATTGTTGCATTAATACATATATATTTTATCCATTAATCGTGACGAAATTTTACAATGAGGTAATCATGAAAACTGCTCAGATTACATTGTCCAATGGAAACCAATTCGCTAATTGATTATGAATTAGTTTCCGAGATTTTTCGTGGATGAAAACTCCAAAATAAAGGAGTACACGAAACATACAGAAAGATTTGAAACAATTCTTCGCGCCAGTGGGGTCTTATACAAGATTTGGCGAGAATCCAATGGTTGCGTCTATTTTGGTTATACATGTAGCGTTTCCGCGTGACGAAAGTCTTTTGCGTGCTCCCGCGGGAAAAAAAGGAGGATACGGCTAAATGAGCCGCCATTTTCCTCTTCACTATGGAAAAAAGTACGAGCCAGGTCTCAGCATAAAAACTGTCGGAGTGTGAAGATCGAGTAAAATTGGCAAAAATAATGTATTGCGCTATACCGATGTGAAAATTTCATTTTATTTTCTAATAAATTTGTAGTTTTACATTATTTTTCATGTGAAATGATACTTTGTTATATCTTCGTATATATAAACATAATATATTGTACGAACTTGTACAGAACAAAAAAGTACTCGCGTAAACTGAGAAAGGATGTGGTAAATATAGCAAATAAATGTCAAAAAAATAGAAAAGTACATCGATGGTGAGGTCGATATAGCATTGGTTTTTATTGATCATCGATGAAAGTGAGGTATCGCGAAAATTCCATAGAACTCTTTCATAGACATACTACGCTGTTGATTCAAATTTCTAAACATTGACTTTTTAAATATTCCTCTCTTTCTCTTTCTCTTTGATGAAAGAATTCGTTCGTTTACGAAAGCTATAGTCTACAAACTCTTTATAACTCTAGTTAACAACTGTTAGTTAACGGGCAGTAGCGAATGATTACGTTAGTCTCGAAAGTAGATGAAACTAGCTTCACCTCAGTATAGCATCTGGAAATGGTATAATACGGCACACATAATGATGAGAGAAAAATATCGCACTCGTCCGTATATGGCCGAAGTCAAGCACATGCAACAGGTATATGTGTCGTGTTCGCAGCTGACACGTGCGTGAGCTGCATTGAGCGGGGCGCGGCTGGTGCCCGGTCGGCTCTCCTCGCCGCTACATGTACTGAAATGGCAATTTGTTCTGTTGGGTATTCGGGGGATGAGCCAGTTAATTCGAAACCACATTCAAAATTCGCGGACGAGGAATAATCTTGAGCTGGCCCGAGAATCGCGCGCGAACAGACGAGCCTTGGCGAAGAGCAGCAGGGGAATGCGAAGGCTCGCGATTCAGTCCTTTTGCGCGATACACTAAAAAAAAATATCCAACAGCGAGCGGGCGGGAGAATGAAACGGCGCGAAATATGCCACTTGCGACTTTGTTGCAACGAACTATCCTCGGCATGCTCTGTATTTTCAAGTTATTTTCCCCGATACGCATGTTGTACGCGTGTGTGCATTTATAGTGGCAATAATTATTGGAAAATCGATACGCTTGGGATGCAATGCGTAAATCGCGGGGACTATGTAGACCAGCCGAGGAGAGTTCTTGCGAGATGGCTAGATGCAGCTATCATTCGAACCAGAATCAAGTCGAAACTGCAGTCACTTGCGGTTATAGTTATCCGAGTGAGTCAATTTTTCTCAGAGTGTCACAAACTATTCTTGGAAGTATAGATCTCTGCATTCCCAATGCACATTGGTAAAATGGTAAAATAGAGCAATTGTCCTTCCAAACCGTAATTTATTTTCAAATATTCAGCTCCAAAGTCTTGTCTATTAACATGGGATCCCTAGTACTAAGCACCATCATGAAATCCACCCCATTCAATGAGATTTTTCGGAGGATTTATAAATATATGTCCTATAATGTAAAAAATAATTCTCAAAGTTATACAAGCTTGTAAATCTCCAGTGCATCTGCATTGTTTCACTCTATTTCGAATGTGTAGGAAAAACTTGCTATATTTTCACATTTTTTCAACATTTTGGGACAACCATATAGAGAACGAATTTTCTTTCCGGAGCGACAAGTTGAGCATCCCTGCAGCCGAACCACCTTGAAATGAACAAGCGAATTGTCAATGCTCTCTCGAAGCAGTGTGATTAATTGTACATGTAAGAAGTCGGCTGGGGATTCGACGATTTGGAGAGTATTATGGGCCGGCAGATAAATTCCTAATGATTCGAGCACACGTCGTTGCAGCGGAAACTAACGGAACTGGGCAGGAGGAAGTATTTCACTCGGGTCGGTTGGAAAGCTCACGCAAGCGCGGGGATCCAAGTAATGTCAATATTGTCGAAGTAAATTCGATAACGAATAAACGGTGCCAGACAGGCAGATTCTTGCATCATATCTCGAGACTCGCGAGGATTTAACTGATGGCTCGATAGCCCGATTACGAGGCCCGGCCAGACTTTACGCTCGGCTGAGTGCGTGAGTACCTATATTTAAATGCAAAATCTCGAGCGGCACCGATCGCAGCATGTGCTCGTATATAAGCAAGCGAGCAAACTCCTCGGCAACAGGTGGTGCACAGCACTGCAAAAACTCGTCGATCGAGCCGAGCGAATGAAGAAACTCGTGAAATATCAAATTGGAGTTATGCTCTCGTTCACATATAAATATCGAATAGTCCAGTATATAATTCCAGTATATATTGTTTATATAAGCTTGTAAAAGAGTCACTCGAGTCACTCTATAGACATTCGCATAATTGTCGCGTGACACCAGCTCGTCTCTTCTCTCTCTCCCCCCCCCCCGTCCCTAATTCTTGTCACTAACTTTACTACCTTCTAAACATCTTCCGCATGTGCAATCACATATATGTTTAAGCCGTTACAGTTATACACAGTACGGCTCACCTGTTTGGACGTTCACAGCTCTGCGACCCATCGGCACTATTCTCATTTGGCTGCTAATACTGGTACTCCGTGCTTTTCGCTCACGCGCCGTATATTTGTTGAATAGTTGAACTTCAATTTTTGACCCTCTTCGTATTCTTTTGTAAAATTCTTTCCACAATTTTTTCATCTGTGGTCTACTCGCTAGTGCCATTTCACGCGGCACACATTATTGTCTAGATCTCAAAAATATAAAGCATTGGAAATATTCAAAACTGAATTTCTGCAGATGATGGATCCACTTTTTGTCAGTACACTTTTTGGTGCATAGCCTCGAAATAATTGACTTGATCTAAAATAAATTTGTGATTAGAATCACACAATTTGGAAAGAAGGATTTTCGTCACGGTTGACAACTCCCAATTCAAGTATAGCTGTAGTACACTCTCGCGAAGAGGCTCTCATTAGCGCAAATCACTTATGTAATTCTATATTTCGCACGGTGCATTTGTGTGGGATTTGAAGATATCCCGCCAGTATAGCTAGCACACAATAATCTAACATCAATACAACACTTTTAATTTCGTCGAGCAATAATTTCACCCTCGTGTTCTTGCGTAGATTCCCCCCCCCCCCTGACGATCGATCTCTACACGTCAACAAAAGTTGAGCGAACTTTGTGCATTAGTTCCCGAGAATTCTTAATGAGATCCAAACTCGATCGAAATCGCAAATATAGTCTCTAGAATAAGGAAGTCGTGAAAACAGCTATACGAAATAGAGAAAACTCCGTATAAAGCACAATTGAAATTTGTCCGATGCATATATTCAGGTCGCGTTTTTAGTTACGTGAAATCGAGTAGCTGATGGAATCTTAGGAATCAAGTCTTGAGAATATTATCAAGCATCAGCGCCGAAAAGCGAGAAAACACGACCATTTGTAGGATAAAAGTCGATTTAAAAATATCGAACGCAAGTTACGAAAATTGGTGCTTGAACTGTGAGACGTATAAAACGCGATAAGATTCATCAAAATCCGATGGAAAGATCAGGAGATATCTTGAGCTCGACGTATTCAGACACATTCTCACACACACACACTCACGGACTGTGAATGTTGGATGTTGAAAGTCCGTTGTTAAATAACGATCAGCGCTGATCGTGAGAATGCAATTGGACGCGATTCGGATCGATTAGCCATGGTAGTTGAAAAATCCGAAATTAACTGTTAGAACGAGATCGAAGTGAGCGAGGGAGAGAGAGAGAGAGAGAGAGAGGTGGTGAGTCGTCGGGAGACGAAGAACAATGAGCACCACTGGAATGCCGACTGGAATGCCGCGCTCGTTGGCTGCGCGCTGCTCGGCTCGCTCGCTCGACGCTCACGCGCCGCGGCAGCTCTTTAAAGTTTAAAAGCCAAGCACGCACGCGAGAGGCCCTGGTGCGCGGCCGCCTGCGCACACCACGCACTCACACACACACATAATACACACGTATATATGTCTACCTATATAAGCGCTCAACTCGAGTTGGCAAAGTCGATGCTTATAACACGATTCACTTCCCTCCCTATATACGCTATATGCTGTTTCTCCCTCTCTCTCTCTCTTGCGTCCATCGGGAATTCCGCTCCTTTCGAGCTCTGGCTTCGAGTGTTGGCTTCGTTCAACGGCTCCGTTCGACTCAGCGGGATATTGTTGATTGACTTTGACTTTAGAGTGGAAATTTATTCGCTTGTAAAGCTCCTGCTGTTGCTGTTGCTGCTGCTGCTGCTTTTGCTGCTGCGCGCGAGTATTCGCGTGATGTTTACTCTATACTAATGATTTTCTCCTTCGTTCCAGGTGAGCTCATCGATGTTACCGCGGTGCTCACGAGCTGATACACACTTGTAAGTACACATACACACATGCTTATGGTCGATAAACATTTTTTGTCCAGCGAAAAAATTCTCCTCGCCGCGCGGCATTTGATAAATTTCTGAATTAGTTTCGTACGCCAAGATCGTTTCTACGCGCGAACCATCGGTGCACAACGAGTTAATTGTATAATGGTGTCGAGACGAGTGTATTTCGGAGCACGCACGCTTAAAAGTGCAATCGCAATAACGTAACCTTGGCTCAAGAGGGAAAATTCGCTTGACGCTACTGACAGGAAGAGTCAATATTTTTTCCGCTCAAAAGAATCTCTCGAGAATCAAGAAGAGAGTCCTGATCATACGGGATATTTTTTTTCTTCTCGGAACCAAAATTACATTTTCTGTTGAACTCGAGCATTACGCTTTCGTGAAGATTGCGGAAAATTAATGTTATAGTTATGTGTATCGACGCAACTTGACGGATGGCTTAGAATTTAAGAAGCACCAATGAAGGTCAACTCTTGGGGAGAAAAATGTTTGTCTGCACTGCGCATAATGCTGCCCCGCTCTCTGGCCACTCGACATAATCCAACCTGTTGGCTCGTCAGTGATTGATTAATGCAATATCGGAGCGGCTTGCAGTTCCTCTGCAAAATCAAAAGAAACTGTGTCGAAACAGGACGAATCGAGAAGAGACACCGGAATTAAAAATTCGGATAGTATAGGGTTCGTGAGGTGTATAGGTACGCAGGGGAAGCTGGAGAGGAGCTGCGAGCGAGCCTTCGAGCATATAATATCATCTACGTGTATATATTATATAGCAACGCAGCAGCGCGTAATGTAAAAACTAGTGGCAGCTCGCGCGCCATCGGCAGCGCAGCGGCTTTACGATTATGCAAAGCAATTATCGTGGAATGCGGTCAGCTGTTCCGAGTCGGCGTGACGTCAGCCCATTGCCTCCTAGCAAGCAGCGCGGCCCTGTCTATATCTTTCGCTACATTTTGCAAAGAGCCGCATACACTCGTATATGCATACATGATCGGCTCACGCATTGGCGCACATTGGCTGGCAGTTGACGACATTGATCTGGGCCTCCGCTGTGCACACAACCAACACGAGATCGACACAATCAAATAGCGTGTATATAATGTACGCGCATACACCTGACACAGAGATGTTTCGGCAAACGGTACAAAAGTAACATGACAAGCGCCATCTCACTACACCCGCAGTACCGTTGACTGAGCTGCGGACAATACGGTTACGCGCGCAAACGACGAATCAGGCGAGATTTTTGCGGTGTCGATTGGCAGACTCGTCTCGGGACTCGACGAAATAGCCAATTCGAAAAATGTTACACAGCAGTCGGTCGGAAGATCAAGTAAATTCTCTCCTTCACCTGTCGTTCGCGGGTGGATAGTTTCTAAAGATATATACTGTATATACGTATAATACAGTTGAAACTGGAGCCGCGGGAGCGCGCGAGGAACGGCCGTTGAAACATAAGATCGAAAAAATCGCGGAGGCGCGATCGGCGCTGCCGTTCGTCCTCATATACATACATGCATGTGTACGTCAGCGGGGATTTAGGCGACAGTTGGCGCGGTAGCGGCACCTCCGCACACGTAGACACACGTACATGTATCGGCTGTTGGGTAATCGGGTTGCTCGCACGCGAGGGAAAGACAAACACGCTTCTGGATTATTATTCGGCTTGAACGAACACGGGCTCCCGGGAGTGTATACGGCGTCACATGTGTATTACACGTATACCTGGAATACACTGGAGCGCGAGCGCGCGCGGCTACGCTTCCAAGCCTTTTCATCCTCTCGGAAACTCGTTTGGTTTCTCGTCTTCCAGCTAAAGATTTTTTTTTCAAGAACTAGACACTCCTCACGGATTTTTTACCCGAGATCCTATCTCTCTCTCTCTCTCCCTCTTTTACACGCACGCACACGCGGACAGAGGCAGAGTCGCCTCGCAATCGTCGCTGGGGCAATATTAGACGCACAGAGCGAAGCTTTCACTCGCGGGCCGCTCATTCATCGAGTAGCTTCTGCGCTCGATTTCTCCGCGCGGGGCCACGGAGCGCGGCGGAGGAAAAAAAAGACGGAAAGAAAAAAGAGCGGAAGAAATAATTAGAGGGCCGCGGTGCTCGCGCGTTCGTTCAACCCGCGGCGGGCGAAAGTACGCGCATGTTGTGCGCGCACCGAAAAATCCCGCGCCAGATACCAACCATCCACGTGCCTTTTGCTTCTCCCTGTTTTCCCGAGGACTCAAGCCCTCTCGGTTACTTTTCGCTCTTGGAATTTGAACCCCCGATGGAAAAGCTTGCCGTGCGCGAGGCCTCGCCCGAATTTATTCGCGTGCAGGACGATAAGGTGCGAATTTTTTCGTAAAACTCGAACCCTCCCAAATTCTGTTGGATAGTTCAATCGGATGTGAAGTCGTCAACAGCGTTGTTCGACCGCAAGTTGAGTCCCTCGCGAGTCGAAGCTCGCGCTTTCGTGGATAATTGATTCGCGCGGTGACGATATAGTTGCGCGCGAGTCGGAGGATCGATAAATCGAGCTGTGCGTTACACGCTGAAGGCGATTAGCGACCCGAGGTGTGCGTGTGCGTTGCGTAACTCGCCGCGCATCTGCTGCACGTACATAGAATCCCTCGTTGCGTTTATGTGTCGGGTTATCAGTGGCACGAGGCTCGAGCTATTTCCGACGAATTCCATTCGTCGTAAACGAAACATTGTAGTTCTTTCCACCTGCGCGGTTATAAGACCAGTCGGACTTTTTATCACTCCACGTAGTCTCTTCGTAGCCGCTCTACAGTCCGCAGCGTGTCTCGTCATCTGTCGCCCCTTGCTCAGGTCGTATAGCCACTACATATACATCCACTGTTGTCATCAAGCCCAAATTAGTCTATCCAAGAATCGTTCACCCACCCTCGTGATCGCTCGCAATTACTATAGAACGAACCGAGTCCACTAAACGGGCGAAGTGAAATTCACAATGTGGCACGGGAATGGGAGAGAAGACCCAATGTGTGCCGCGCGGCGACTTTTTACCGAGAGCTATATGGATTGGTCGCGGCAAGACAGCGGGTGGGGGCACCCGCACAAAAGTGAATTAGCTCGTCGGATGTGAGGGTTTTCGCGGCCGGCCCGGCTCGCGCGCGCATTATGCTGTCCCGTTAATTTCGCATCAGCTCTTCATGAGCGCGGGCGACCTACGCCGCGCGGCACACGGCACTCAGGCCCTATATAACAGTATCGTGATACACAGCCTGTATATATACGGATGTGTGTGTGTGTGTTTGTGTGTATACACACCCGGCTATACAGGTATATATGAATAGACGCGCGAGAGCACACCGAGCGTAGCGTGGGAAATAATTCTCGCGGCGCGGCAACTCGCGCGCGCAAGGTCTGGGGGTCTCACGCACGGATGCGATCGCGATTCCCCGACTGGCCTCCTCGCGCTCGCCGCGTATAATACGCTCCTTTGGATTTTTCGTGCCTGCACAACCCCACGCGCAACTGTACACACGTATACATATTCCACGATCGTCGTCGTTCACTCGTTCTCTCGTCGGCGGATTCCCGAGCGGGCGCGCCTGAATTTGCCGGCGCTTTCGAGCGATATATATTGCAATTTCGGCTCCTTCGATTTTCTATATATACGCCGAGTATACCCAAAATGCGCGGATGCGCGGGGGAAAAAAGGGAAGAAAGGGAGCGCTGGGGAAGATCGGGTGACTTTTGGGTGCGCGAGGTTCTTCAATGAGTCCCCCGGGCGCGCGCGAGAGAGCGAGGGCTTTTGTTTAGCGATTCGTGGAACACTCGTCTGACGTCACAATGATATTTTTGATGCGAGCACTAGGGGCCACGAGGGGGGGAAAATTGTGCGGGAATCCCGCGCGCGAGGTTTCGACTCGTCGAACTAGATCGCGGCCTGTCGATAAGCGGAACGAAACGTGAAAGTTAATAATATAATAATACCGCGCGCTTCCGAGCGAATCGGTCAGTGTACATGTATATCCTTTGACGAAAGATATCACTTATCACAGATAAAATCTGATAGCTATTCCATGGTTTGTAACTCTCTCCCTCACTCTGAATCAAAAAAGAAAAAAAAGCTCTCATTCCTATAAATAGCTTTTATTGAGGCTTACACGAGTCTTTTTTTTACGTTCGATCGCGCGTATACCTTAGAACGTCGGCGTGGTTTCCTTTGATAAACTTTATATACACGCACGAATCGTCCATAAGTCGGCTCGAAAATTTAACGAGGCCCGGATAATGTGTATAGCCCCCAAATTGCCTCAATAATTTCCGTCACGTGCAGATGTTACTCGGAATCTTCGTTCCCCGACAAACACGAGGGACTCCGGGGAATTGACGGGAACTCGTGCGCGCGCGATTCGAAAGTTGATTTTTGACACCGTCGCGCGCGCGCACAAAGCTTTCTCTTCTGCGCGGAAAGGATAATAAGATTCGGGTATGTGGGCTCGCTGCGGGCCAAAACGGCCTCGCTTTGAAATTCGCATGGATAAGGTAAACTACTCGCGGCGTGTCCAACGTGGAAATCCGCGAACAATTAGCGGAGCCGCACGCGCGGCCGCATGGCTCTGGCCGGTCGAGGGGGGGTGAGGGAGGAGGGGTGAACAGCGGCAGTCGGTGGGGGGGGAGAAGAAGAGTGGGGACAGGGCGCCGCCGCCGCTGGTGCGGCCCGCGACTGACGTCAGACTCGGCGCGGCGGGCCGCCGGCGCGCGGCGCTCACCATTCAGTAAGCTGCAAGAAGCGCCCGGGTAGCGACGACGACGAACGAGGCGCGGACTCGCGAGAGCTGCCGATGCCTCGCGCACACGTGTGTGGCATTGTGTACATGTGTTGTATTTGTGTGGGTTGCAGCCGTTACAGGTGCCCGCGCGACTTGCTGATCCGTAGCCGTCGGACGTGTGGGAAGCTCGTACGTGCACCTACCTTCCGCGGATCTCGCACTTTTTTTCTCTACCAGGGGTAAGCCTCCATATGCATATATGTGTGTGTATATATCTTTGTAACAACTTGCGCTCGATCTGTACGAGTCGCTTTATTACGCGCGCGCCGAACAATGTTGAATAGCCGCCGACGCGTATACCTTTGCTCAACCCTCGATTCTCCGAATAACTCATCACAACAACGCGGTACACGAGCTCGCTCCGTCAATTCAACGTGTATTCTGTACGGTGTGTGAGCACTGTGCGTTAGTCCGCCTTTACGACCCATTCGAATATTGTCATGTCCTAAGATTTGAGACCGAGTGGGAAGTATCAATCTTGACTTTTTGGACGTTGGTTACAAGCCATAAACAAAGTTGGCTTGAAAGAATCGATCAATGGATCATTGATTTTGAAATGTACACTAGCCTTTGTGAGCTGACCATTAAAACTGACGTTCAGAATTTTCCATTGTTTATCATGCTCCAGTTGTGAACCCTCTTACTCTCTCTATTCATTTGTTAACTGATAGGAACTCGTTGGAGTCGTGGAGAAAATTGAATACCTATATATATGTATATATATTGATTCGAATACGAATTGTACGGTAGACACTAGCAAATTTCGTCTCGTATATAATTACTTCGCCGATTTGGTTGAATTTTGATTTTCGAATCCATCTATATGACGGCGATGAGCGCAATTCAACCGGACATCCGTTCTGTGCATACATGCACGTACGCACGTATACAGGTAGTACCTAATGAATTCTATGAAGTCTTTTCTCTTATCAGTGATATCTAAGGTAATAGTCCACCTTCGGATCAAGAGTCCTCGAAAGATTGATTGCATAGAATTTTTATACCATGTATAGTATACTTCTACTCTATTTGAACTATTACAACGACTATATTATATTTTCATGCTTCTCTTAGAGAAAGTGTTTGATTTCTGTTCTCGAAAATCGATTCTCACATTACCAGTGCGTGACGCATAGCGCTCGTATAGGGTGCATAATTGCATAAATATTATCTATTTGGGTAACCAGAAACCACCTTCAAATTCCAGTAGAATCAGAAATCCAAAAACGTTTCTAAATTCAATATGCCGTGACGCATGACCTCATCAAGTCGAACTAACAAGGAGAGGCCGCTACCTCCGGGTGTCCAATCACGATGAAACTTTATGAGATGTATAGTATATCTATATATTATTCTCCGAAATCCAAATAATATATTCGTCAATATCTTCAGAAAAACGAAACGTTGGACTGTACGTCTGTAGACATGAGCTATTAGACTACTCATAGACCATCACACAAAGTTTAATCGTGATTGGACACCCGGAGGTAACATCCTCTCCTTGTAAGTATAATCAAGAAAAAGTTTGTTAACGGTATTCGCTCTCAGAAAAATGTTTGTTGAAATACTGGTGACTTTATTAGAACATATGAAGTGATTATAAGAAAAATGAATCAGATAATCATCAGATGGAATACTAAGAATCGTTACGACTCATACTTGTCACGAAACATGACTCAGTGAATCTATTGCAAGTACTGAAGATAAAGAATGTTTATAAATGTATGAAAAGTATTACGCTTAACTAGGATGTTGAGACTGACTCCAGAGGACTACATCATGTTGTGCGACTGCAAGTATCTCACGGTTACGCTGCGTAAATATGATGAGAAACGTGTTACGAAAATGTATCAAATGAGAGAAATAGGCGTTAGTAGAATTTTAAATTACGTGAACTCGACAACTTATTGAAGTTTATTGACGAATAATAAAAATTGATCAAAGAAAATCGCATCAATTCACTCCGCTCTACTTGAGTATCGAACGAGTGCAAAATGAATGGAGAATAAGTTTTCCAGAGCATTTAACAATCAGTGCTTTGAAGTATTCCAAACAATCCTCCTCTGTTATCGAATTCACGAAAGCGAGGACAATTGAACACCGTACGGAGCGGTGGAAAAGAAAAAAAGCATCTGACTTGTTGAATGGGTGCGTCAGTGAAGAAGTAATGGGTATACAGTTTGACGCTGTCCCTCGCGTCGTTCATATAGCCTATTCTTTAGCGTTTCGAAGTGCTAGGAAAGTACGGTGGGAAGTAGACTTCCGCTAGAAAAAGAAATGCCTCGATTCTTATTTGCGGCTCTAACAACATTGAACGGCAACGGACATAGAGTAACGAGAAACGTTTACTTTCTCGCACAAGTGCGATTGTCGATCTGTCGATTCCTGTACGAGTGTGGCAGTCAGTGAACTGTACTAGAAGCGAATTAATTAAGTCTGCGGGTCGAAATTATCGCTTTACACGCAACGTCTACGCATGGAAGCGAATAAAATTTTTCATCTGCGATTCTCATAGACCTCGCGCGTCAAGCTCAACTAATTTTGTTTGTTCGGTTGATTGAAGAAAGGAACGCGCGAAAGTCGAAACGGACAGCAAGAATAGGTTTTGGTTCTCCGGACGCAACAGAGTATGGATAAAGTCTCGAGGAATGCGAGGTACAATGACCGACTATGAATAGAAGGCGGTAGCGAATGGCCCGTCTAAAAATAAGGTTGGTGCCCTTCTCAATTCATTCTCTCGGGCGCGCACGCGCGCGAAATTGCCCACCACCATGTCGTTTTTCCCTTCGCGCTTAAGCAAGCGACCGAGCGAGCACCCGTTACATCATTCTTTTCCTCCCTGACCCCGCTGTCATCGACAAAAAATATATCTTTTACAGACACTCACAGATAAATGTCTTTCTCTACCTCCCTCCGCCTCTCCCTCTCTTTCTCTCTCGTGGAAACACTCATGAATATTTTTTATTGTGTGATTCTTCCGGGCCTGCACTATCATTCCTCGCAGATTGGAAAGCTCATTATACATATAGCAGATACGAGACGCGTTTACGCGCAAACATTACGCAATTTCATTCAGCAAACCGATAGTCTCTCTCTCAAGTTTTGTATCAATGGATCGGCAGTGGTTTTTATATTCTAAATCGCCACACTAGTCCGAGAGCACAGCCTTGACATGAATAAACGAGTTATCAATCAATCTATCTCTCCACCATAAATTCTAGCAATGTTTGAATTGTATTATCAGTTGTCGATACATTGAATACTAGATAGATTTGATGTATAGTATTTTCAACGCGAGAAACGCGCGCGCGAGTGGAATATTGAATGTAAATCATGAAATTTGTTCCGCCCCCCGATTGCTCAACAGATTTGTTTCTTCCGAAGCCCACAATACGATCTACACGAATATTGCGCAACTCACGGATTCTCTCGGGTGAGCCTCGAGTTATTGGTATATGAAATTTTGCCAAGATTATCCGGCGCATTGTTGTAGGTCGAGAGAAACAGTCGGCCGCGTGCGGCATAGGGCTTAATGCGCGTGTCCGCCCACTCCGACGCCTGCGCGAGCGCACCAGCACGGAGAAGATAAACGAGTCGCATGCATATTATATATAACTATCTATACTAATACAGTGTTGAGCCGACTCGCCGACGACGAGTCCGCCACATACACATATATATACACATGCGACGCAACGCCGATGGCGCTCGGCAGGCGCAAGAATTAGCGTGAGCTTTTCATATTTCACGCTGTGGTTAATTAATTTGCGCAGTTGTCGAATCGAGTGGCAAATTAATACCGCACAAGCTGGAAACCACGCTCGGCCGTTTATCCCGTGATTCATTTTGACTTTGCGCGTTTGCATAAATTTGATCGTTGGTGCGTGTGAAGCCAATAGAACTCGGCGTAAGAAGCTTGATGAGAAATAACGACGAACTTCGCTAGGATCAATTTTGACCAGTGCGAAGTCGAGATACTTTTCGGATGTCTATTAGGAATTCACGTATCCAAATTTCAAGATGTATTTATTTTTGTTTTCTATGGCCGCGAGACAAAGTGCTTGAAAATCGATCGATCATAAATCCTTTACATTTCAAATAGCGTGTGACTTGGAAAAACGGGGGAAACAGTCACGGGTCTTTAAATATATACATACCTGGTGGGGGGCGGGGGCGAGCGAGCGACGGCTCTTCTCTGTGACGAGCACACGCGTGTAATTGATTGGCGATTGCGGAGGCGCTTTGGAGGAGCGAGCTTGGCCGACCGAGAGAGAGAGAGAGAGAGAGAGAGAGAGAGAGAGGAAGCCAACTTCCTTCCTATGAAATCGCGCGAGCGCGCTGTATGCGTCCGATGTTACCGAGCGCGCTGGTCATTTATATAATCCGCATCCTGTGACGTCAGCCGCTCGCTTAACTCGCTCTCGCATTCGTTATTTGCAGCGCAGCTCCGTGTGTACACACACACACACACACACACACACGCACTGCAGCTTCCTACTTTGTCCTGCAATATATAATCCGCACGCGCTGTGTGTGTGTGCGGTGGGCGCAGCTGCGGCGTCGAATCCCCGGCCCGGTGAAATCGGATCGGGACGCTCGCCCGATTATAACCCGCGGCCAGCTGCTCCGATTCGTCTCTCTCTCTCCCTCCCGACACTTCCTCAAATTCAACTCTTTCCACTCCATTAACCCGTTCGGCTATCAGCCTGTCGAGCTGCTAACCTCCGCGGCTTGGCTCTTCATTACGCCGATACGATCGAGTCGCGTGAGCCGCCGCGATATTGCGGCAAAATCAGTCGCGTATCACACGATGGTCCGTGGAAGAATCGCCAGGGGAAGGTGGTACACGAATATATCGCGGGGGAGTCGTGTAGGATGTGTAATTCGCGCACGTGGAAATACTGGCGCGGCGGACGGCATACGTAGCCGCGACGTTGAATCGCGCGCGCGCGCGCGTGCATGCCTTATACTTACACGTCTGGCACGCGTCTGTGGGTCGACGCCCGGCCAGGAATAGCTGCGCCACGCCGCCGCCGCCGTCAGATTATGTCAGGTACAATGGGCCCCCCGGCGAAAATAGCCGAGCGCGAGCCGCGGCGTAATACTGCAGCCAACTGCAGCTCGACGAGCGAGAGAGAGCCCCTTCCGTGCGCGGCCGGCTCGTCCTGCTGCGATATACTCGTAGGTCTCGCGAGTCCCCATCCGGCTCGTTCGTTCTTCCTCGCACGCGCGCACTTCCTCCCAAGTGCGTCGTCCTTTCTCCAATCAGCACCTCTTGGCTCTAATAGCAACGAGCTCGCGCGCGCGAGCTACGAGAGCCGAGAGCTGAGTCGAGCACAGGAAACCTTGGGAACAATATGGCTTTTCCTGCTCGTACATCGGTCTACGCTATGCGCGTGCTTAGCCGCGGTATATGTTGTACTCGTGCGTAAAATCGTATGCGCCGGACTCCCGCCTTCGTCTGGTGTGTATCAATGCGTAATGAGCTCACTCCGCCCGCCGCGAACGGTATACGCGATGTCGCATGCGCGTACCGCGATTTTATCTTGAGAAAAGTCGTACTGATTGTGAATGACGTGGGGAAAATTGTAATCGGTAAAGTATACACCTGATATTCTTAGATTACTTCTTTTGGAAGCTGGGAAGATTCCTGAGAAATATAATTTTTGAAATTCATTCGCGAGACTAACGCCCGATAAAGTATCCAATGAGTTCTGGAACTTGAAATGGGTTCTGGGATTATTTCGAGATTCTTCATCGGGGATAAGGATATTGGTAGATTCACCAACTCTTGTGACGTATAAAAGTTTAATTTTTCATAAAACTCATTTCCTCGAATTTCCTATGGTAGTGCGTCAATGACCATCATTTATACTGCTCGCGTGAATTTCGACAACTCCGACACGAAAGCAATTTATTTGCTTAATTACTCAATTCATTATTTTTAATGATTCGAATTAACATGATGATAAATCAGCAGAGCCTATCTAACGAGTGGCAATGAAGTTCCATTCTCTTAGCCGTATTTTAATCATAACCATCTCACGCCTTACACCTCGTATAGTTTTTCTCCTCAATTACGCTTAATCTCGATTATACTTGCTAATTAATTTTAACCGCCATTATTTAGGCTCGCAACATACTTTACTCGACTACATTTTTATTTATCCCAACTAATGTAAAAATCACTTATTCTCTAGCATAAAATCTCAATGTCGCATGGCGTATCGACACATACGACAGCAGTCAAACTCGAGATTTTGAACGATCTGTTGTTCGATATGCTAGAGCTTTGAAAAAGCTTGAAAGAGATCGAATATGAAATTTTCAGATAATTCACCAGTATGGGCGTGGAAATAATTCACTTAATTTTCAACATCAGATGTGCAAACCTATCAGAGGTCTAATAAATGCACCCGAAGAGATGTGTATACGTCCCTGCGCTCATGCATGCGGCTTTCGCATGGCACAGCTGCCGTTCGGTATACTGCTGCAGTTGATGCATACTTCTGTCTCGAGAAAATTAAAATAAAATTGCTTTTGCGAGCGTTAATATTGGACTGAATATTCTCATCAACGCAGATCAATCTAGAGAAACGTGTAGAAAATCGAAGGAATTAAAAAAATAGTCAGATTTGGATGCACTACCCGCGCTGATCATACATTCGGCACCACCTGCCCTTGCAATCGGTCAATTTGGTGGGCTTTTATACAAACACGCCGCATTCGATTGACTGACTATCGAGAGCTCGGTAGCCCGATAGAATGTACCTTAATTACCTGCCATGATGTATGCGCTGCCGCCGCGATAATTCGTTCCAGCTGCCCGGAATCCCCGGGCCTATTTGCGGGCCCGACTATACACACAAACATATACACACCAGCCAGCCATACACGGCTGCCACTAGAGCCACGTGCCTCCTCTGATTTGCGATAGAGAGATGTATCGGCCGGTGCCCGAATCCTCGCAATAAACGCGGCCACTCATGAGCCGTGCAGCATAATAAACGGGTATATAAATGGCTGATATGCGCTGTTCCGAAGACCGTCTAGACCTTTTTATGTACGCGTGCTTCATTTTTATTGGCTTTCTCCCTTTCTCTCTCTCTCTCCCCGGTCTCTCTTACACTCCAAAGCGGTCCGTGAAATACGTTTAGTTTGGGGCCGGCTAGCCTCCCTTCCTCGCTCTCCTGCACCTAACTCGATTGCCAATAAAACAGCCTGTCATCGATTGGCTCATTACAGTCGTTCGAATTGATGAAAGTTCATTCGGATCAATTGCGATCTAACACTGCTTGGATCCTCCCCAATGCAATGAATATAGCAATTTCGCTCATGCGATGTAAGATATGTAACGTAATTTTTTTTTGATCCTTGCTCGAGAATTACCCTTTGGGGAAAAAACACGTATCTTTTTTTCCCCCACAAACTTTGCGCGCAGGTAAAAATTGAATAACGTATCGATTCGGAGGGCAAGGGTTGCCCCGCTGGTAAAAGAAGAGAGTCGCGTACACTGTTGTACACGCGCCGTAGAGATGAGCCAGCTGACTTGGCTTATGCATATACCGGTATATGTTTTCATTGTGTCGCGCATTGTGCTGCTGCTCTGGATCGGTATTGAAAAGAGATGACGGCGAAGTGAGGAGGGGGGGGGGGGCGCACCACTCGACGCGAGCCGCGGGGAAAACCGCGGAGAAAGAGAGCTCGCCGGCTCGCGCCAAATTTATTCCAACGACGATCAAGCCGATGGTTGCAGCAGGCACTCGCTCGCGCTCGTTTGCGCTCGGTATTACGCACAATGGGAGAAATCTTCCAACGGGCGGGGCGGACCCTTCCCCCCCGGGCTCTCGCGCCTATCAAAAACTGGATCGAATGCGCTCTCCGAGCTCTCTCGGCCTTATTCTTCGGGGCTTCCGCTCTGCTTGCTCCGCTGCTCTCGACGCGCGACTGTTGTTGCGTGCATCTTCCCCCCTCGGGAACAAAAAAAAACGGAAAAAATTCCAGCATTAATCCAGCTGCGAGCAGCGGCCAAATCGCTTTTCAAATTGGCCCCCCCCCCTCTCCTCCTC
Organism: Aphelinus atriplicis; assembly: GCA_020882685.1. Classification (NCBI taxonomy): domain Eukaryota; kingdom Metazoa; phylum Arthropoda; class Insecta; order Hymenoptera; family Aphelinidae; genus Aphelinus; species Aphelinus atriplicis. Next base: position 76,735,473 of record CM037073.1, read on the forward strand.
GGCCAGGCGCGTTTGCTCATTGAACGCGTTCGCCGCTCGAAATCGGCGGAGGAAATCAACGTATATATGTAACGCCGTCGACGTGCGCGCACTTGTGTGCCACGCATGATCGCGACAATGTATCGGCGGTATAGACGGCTCTCTCGTAGTGGCGAGTCGTATACGTCCGAGTTCGTCCGCAAAAAGCTCGGCTCAAAGGAGCCTCCGTGTATACACTTTGGAAAAAAAAAGATTGCTTTTGAGGTGGCACGCGCGCCTGGGTTGAGTTTGGGTGGGGTGGTGGTGGGGGGGGGCAGGTGCAAGCACGCCGAGACAGCTGCGGGGAGAGAGAGAGAGAGAGAGAGCCGTGCAGAGCCAGAAGAAAAGAAGGAGGAAGGGAAGCCCGGGTTTCGGAGTCTTGTTGGGCTATCTACGGAGTATAATGGGGGCCGTTTTTTTTTCTTCACGCAGGGCAGATGTGTCAGAGACACGTGGCTCCACTGCCCCCTTCTTAACTGCTCGCTCGCGCGCGCGCCACGACTCGCCGCGATCAAACTTCCTTCCTCTTCGTTTCTTTATTCGCTGTGTTCGCTTTCATTCGTTTTATCCTCGGTTTATCCGGGCACGCGCAGACTCCGAGCAACTACGAGCCGGTGTTGCGCCTGACGCCCGACAGCGACATGTATAGGTATACACGTGGACACACAATTCAATCGCGATTCAAAGACCATAAGATTTCGTCCGCTTCGACGTACTTATCCCTGCGTTGGGCCAGCGCGTTGCGGTTCAGAGGACGCGAATAAATCGATCGAATGATAGAGGTGGAATCAAGAATGAAAAGTAAAATCAGGTTTATCGATGGCTCGGCAAAGGGAAGAACAATCTGTGTGTGTGTGTGTGTGTGTGTGCACACAAGAGACCGACGAATGACGCGCGAGTCTCGACGCGGTGCCGCCCGAGTAATGTGTAAACTCTCGGCAACGTGACACCAGCTCGCTCTCTCTCTCTCTCTCCGGCGCGGCGCTGCCCCTTTGAAGGGTTCGGGAAAATAGGCGATATGGCCTGTTGTGACTCGCGAGATATGTTCATATGTTATAGGCGCTGGGATCGGCCTGGCCGAGATATGAACGCGTCCGGCTTGGGCGAGTCACATTCCTTCCTTGAAATATCACTTCCATTCCTTTCCTGATTTTTTTCCTGATCTTCTAGAACGCTCGGCTCTTATTACGTACGAATAAACTTACTCTGGTCTGATTTTTATCGCGAAAAATCACCCGTTTGGCGTTCGATTGAACGTTCGTTCGTTTATCATAGATTCATTCTCAGCGAATTACTGAGGAAAATTCGTGTCGTCTTCGGACAATGATGAGCCCGAAAATGTCGAATACTTATTGCGTGATCTCTGATTGGCCCTCGTCGTGACGAGATCGCATCACAAGCGACACGTATAAAAATATACCGGAGTAGACATTCAACAGTACCGTGAAAAATTGAAAAACGATAAGTGAAGATCGACTAAATGTAGATGATTTGATGAATGTTCAATGTCATGAATCGACAAATACATAATAACATTATCCAGAGTGGATAAAATAGATTATTTGATTATTCCGTCGGTAGAGCGGAAAGACTATTATCAATAGCGAAATTCAAACTTGATTGTTGAAACATCGTGAGAATGGATCGCGTTTCGCGTGCTCAAATTTATCCAACTCTAACAAGAAAAAAAAATTAAAGAGTAAATAAGAAGAAAACGAGTGTGACGAGCTATGGGGCTTGAAAGACTCTCTTTGGAAACGGTGCAGACGCAGATGCGCGCGCGCGCGAAAATGAGCAAGCCATAGAGGAGCTCGCACTAATGCACGAGCGAACAGCAGCCGGTCGAACGCGCAGTTGCTCAGCTCTTAAACGTGCGTATAAGTGCACGGGACACGTGATGTAAGGAAATCGGCATACACACACATATATATGGGAATCGGAATGGGGACAATAGGCGAGGAGCAGGGGCTGCAGAGACTCGCGCTTCCCTCCCCGCCCGCTGCCCCTCTACATACCTACTGCACGGAGCCCGGGCGTATTATATGGGACCGAGGCCAGCTGGCTCAGTACAGCCGCACGTGCCACCATAGCCACATCAGTTCCGCTGTTGCTCAGCTCGCGCGGTGGCTCTCGCGCGCGCGTCTCTCGGCGCCGGCGCCGCCGCGCGTGTCCTCGCTCCTACCCCTTATTGGCATATGCGCGCGCGTGTGTGTGTACGAATTCAGCAGCTGGCGCCTCGAAAAAAGTGACGTGTGATTATCGGTAGCTGCTATCGATACCCTTCATCTCGCCCCCCGTTCCACTGCGGCGCTTCCGGTGACTATAATATATCCTCCGAGTGTATAATTCGGGCTGTGTGTGACTTTGCAAAATCAGTACGCGAACTGCGCTTCTACGGGAAGCCGATTGATTCGAGGATCGGGTGAGGATGGGCATCGAGTTGGAGTGAAAAAAAAATGTGCGGCACGTGCGCGCCGGTGGCCCTCGACACCTGTCGGAGCTCTCACCTACTTTGCGCAGTAGTCGCATAACGCGCCACTTTCTCCCGGCGCTTCTTCCTTCGATTTTGTAATTACAGTCTCATCTCAACTCGTGGCGAATATTGTCGTGCGTGCGTTAACCGCGCGGCTGCGAACTACCGACTCGTACAGTCCATGAGGTGCGCTAAGAATGAAACAAATCATGTTCCGTTTGATTATCTGCGACTATTTATCGCAGCAATCAATATTTGCACTTTCCATTGAGATCGTTAATCTCTACTAAATGTATATCTTGTTTTCTGTTGCAGACACTCGCATGGCTTTTCAAGGACTCGCTCGGATTTCTTCGCGTAAGCTGCTACCTCCTCAAATTGAACGTGAGTACATAAATAATTCGATAGCTTTACAAACATCATGACGAAAACTTGAGTGCGAATGAAATTGTAACCCCATGGGTCTAGTAAATTTAGCTCGAGACGCACAGTCGGGATATGAATAGCTGGCTGTTATAATTGCCACGGGAGAAATATAACGCGGTTACTTAATGATAGCAGTAGAAAATCGTGCGGATGATGAATATAATTTTTATATCAACCGGCCACCGAGATTAAAATCACGCGTATCTATGACCATCGTATATCTTGAACCACGTGTCAACGTCGCTAACCAAATTTGAATAAGGCTCGTAACGTGCGCTCGTGTATGTGTGTGTGAATGACTAAGTAGTTCTCCAACGATAATTAAACAAGGGAACGTTGGATTTTGATGAAATCTCGTTATCAAGCCTCGAGATGGCAATGTCCAAGTCTGATCGAATTTTCAAGTGGCTCCACGTTCGTTAACGATTACCCGCGAACGAAACATTCAATCTCGATGAAATTCGGTATATATCAAAGTTTCACCAGGTGTGCGCCTATACGAGCCGATTGCGCAGTGGCGTGGAACCAAATCGGAAGAGTTCATTGCCAACTGATCAAGGGTTTTCGCGAGTCGTCGCACGCAGAATTTGCTCGCATCCGGTGCGAGAGCCTAATCAGAAGAGCATTTGATTTAGGTGGTTATTGCCAGGCCAGAAATGCCAGTGAAATTGGCGGCGGCGCTTTTTGTTGCGAGTAAAGCGTGGAGGAGGTTGGTGCGCGCGAGAATATAGCGCCGCGGCGCCGCGCCGTGCGACTTTTTGAGACGAGCCGGTCTCACGCCGCGGCCGAGCGCGTGGATATATGCATTTATGCTCGCGGCACTCCAAGCTTATATCCTTCAAACCTTGAACATATACATATACGTTCCACCGCTGTTGTCGCGCGCGCTTCGTCGTGCAGCCCCCGGCTCGACGCGAATCCGATGCTCTCGCTTGAAATCGGGCGCGTTTCACTAGGATTTGCTGCCGTACACGCTTGTTTCGAGCCGATACAGACGTACAACAGCCATACTGTCGCTCACGTGGCGCAGCGATTGGGCGACCGACGAGTGAAACAATTTTTCCCCTCGAGCCTATATGTGCTTTTTACCTAACCCATCTCGTCGGCCCGTAAAAAGAGCAAGAGATGAAAGATCTCGAGTCGGAGGATGAAACTGTGCCAAGGTCTCTCTCTCTCGCGCGCGCGAGAACAGCATTTTATTTTCGGCTCGTTCTCGTCTCCTGCCCGTCTCATGCTATGGCTATAAAAGTATTCCGAGCTACTGGCGTGGGTGGCTATACGCGAGTTTTTCTTTTCCTTTCTTCGCGTGTGTCTACAAAGCGTCCGCGAGTGAAAAAGTATCAAATTGTTTCCGATGAGCCTAGATTTGGCAAGCGTCTGATGAAGTAATTAATGAAATAACGTCACATCCAAAATCATACCTCACAGGGATTCGAGCTATGGCAAACAGTTTTATAGATAGTTAATCCAAAGTAATCTTGGATACATTCGAGGGAAGCTTTCTATCGGTATAGGGTGGACAGCGAACCGCAACTTGCAAGCTCAAGTTCGCTCTATTCCCCACGTTGACAACGGTCATCGATGCAATGTTTAGATGCCTGCTTAAATGAAGAATAATCGATGCGACGAACAAAAAATAGTAACGCGCGCGCAGGCTTCCGAGTCGAGGCCGACGAGTCGACGAGCGAGTGGTAGAAACCTTGAATCACACCTAAATATAGAGCCCAATCTCGATTCTAACATTTTTCTTCGTTCTCGTTCACGTATACTTCCTCGTCGATCTCAAACGCGCGTATACACTGATTTCCGGTGTACGCATACGCGTCTTTTGGCAAACCAATTTGTCGGATATTCCCATCGAGTATACATACGCGGACAACTAATCTCCGAGAAAACGAGCCGACTAGCTGTCGGACTGGGGCAATTGATCATATCCACTCCCATTCATTCGCTCTCGCGCTTGCACGTTCCTCGAGCTCCTCTTCTTTCAACGAGGCGAGGAGAAATAGGGAGGAACGAAGGGGGGAAAAACGCCGGAGCTGTAACGCGCGGTAGTGCTGAATCTGTATTGCGCGGGCAGTTATCGCGACCGGAAGAGATCGCTCCGCGCGCGCGGGCGAAAAAAGGCGACCGCCGCCGCCGCGCCGGCCGTTTAGCTGCAGTACTCTCCGGGCTGCTTCCGCTTCTGCCGTTGCCCCCTCCGGAGTTCGGTCTCCGCTCTTCTTTTTTCTTTCTTTCTTTCTTTTTTTTTCCTTTTTCCCCCCAACAGCGTCCCGCTATATTTATACGCCTATGGGCCGAGACGATTTTTTGCGCTCTGGCCCGCAGGCGCAATGACCCCCTCGCCCCCCAGCGAGCCCGCATTTTCGCCTTTTCCACGCCCGCGCGCGTCGACGTATAGAAATAACGAAGACCCGCGATTTTTCCACTCTCCCGTATATGTATATTGACGCGCGTCGACTGCGATACGCCACGCCAACGCACCCAACTCGTTCGACTGGGACTCTTTTTCCTTCTGCCCATTTCTCCGCGCCGCTGTTTCTGCGCAATTTGTCGACCCCCTCGGTCGGACCTGGATACAGATGCTGCGGAATTTTCGCAGATCTTGTATATGGTTGCGGTTCGTCGTGTGCGGTGTGTGTTTTCGTGGTGGCCGATCCATCGATTCAACCTCTTTCGAATTGAATCGCGTGCTCGTGTATCAATGCTGCGTGTGTACGTCGAACGTACGCCAGACGCTCGTTGGGAAAGCGCAAAAAGTGTCGCCCGCGCGCGAGCCGCAGTGCTGGCGCCATATTTCAATATGATAATTCGCCGATAATCCGGGGCATTCGCGTATAATGCGGGTGGTGGCGAGTCACTGGCGGAGCTCGACATCCTCGAGTGCGGTCGTGTGCCCGCAATTACGGCCAGGGCGGCGCGTAGCTCTTCTTCTCTTCTGACTTCTCGATTGCTCGGCCAAGGCCTGAGCGAGCGCCTCGTGACAACAGATAACACGACCGAATGGATTTTCGCGCTGTGCAAGAGCTACCCGCGTATCGCTCGCGTTGCGTCACTCCCGCGGCAGCCGTTATATATACCAATACCGTCCGCCAGGCGATAAACTACAAGCGCGCGCGAGTTTGCTGCTCGCTTTACTCGCCGCCTAATGGAGAAGACAATGTTACCGCGAGTTGTCTGTCAATGAATTTCACATGTATGTGTATTCTCTCTCTGTGATTGTCAAATTATAGTTTTCCTCGCGACTGTAACGGGAGTCGAGATTAGCATTGGATTACTGTATGAGTGAAAGCAAAAATTAGCGATCGGCTAGGTGAAATTGTAAGAGCTCCTAATCAGCCTGGATTATCTGTATAGACTACAATATGTAATCAGCCGATCGTAAGCCGATCGAAGTTGTGATGATAATGAAATTGCGGTAAAATTGTTGCTATGTTGGTAAAAAAGATTGTGCGCAAGTTAGCCGGGAAGCTCAGAAACGGCTGTAGCATGGGTCAAATTTTTATTCGATATTTCCCCTACGAACTTAATTACTTCATGTCAAAAGAGACGATCCCGATGTAACTATCTCCGTTTACGAGAAAGTTCATCAACAAATCCCGCCTTACGAACATTTGTTTTATATTAGAAAATGAGGGATTTGAATAGACGTGAATGAGTCGAACATTGTCTGGCAATTATTTGAAGCTCTTGCCAGTCGAAGCACTCGGCCGTATATGATTCATACAATAAAAATCACTTCATATCGTTGCGATTCGCTCTGTTGGCATCTGTCACAAATCTTCCTCGTCGTCGTATTCACTTGAAACTTAATTAGGTAGAGGCTTTTCCATGGCAATCTATTCACTACCGACACTACTCCCGTATACTACTCTCTCCGGGATGGAGGGGGAGGGGAGAAGGGGAATCCCTTGGAGTGGAAACGTAAACGCCTAGCCACCGGACGAAGACCTCGTGAATTCGGATCAGAAAGAGGTCGAGCAGCGATTGAGGAATGAACGGAACCATTCGTTTATCGTCCCCTCTCTCTGCGCTTCTATTCTATCTCGTTCGTCCCATATTACCGACTACCAGCCTCCTCGCATCTCAAGAGCGGCGGGGATTGGGAAATTTTCGGAATGACGGAACGCCACAAAAATTTATGCTGCCGCCGTCTACGTAGCGTTTACAGCTGCTACGCCTTTATACCCTTCCCCTTCTGCTCGAGTCTTGGTTAACGCGGATCGACCTTGGAGTTCACGTGTGCTCGTATACAGGCGCACGATAATGAATATGAAAGGCGAGCCGCTGGCTTCTCCGAACTAGCTTACACAAATTTTCTTCGCGTGACGCAGACGTTTTGAAAAGCTTACATTTTTGTTACTAACGGAAAAGCATTCGAACCAATCATCGCTGATCAATCACGATTGTTAGTCGTGGCTTCTCCGTTGGTGTTGGAAATTATCCTTTTCGAACCAAGAAACATTGAATTTTGAATTGTTAAATTGTTTAATGAGGAAAGTAATATGGAAATTAAAGTTTTCGCTCGTGAAATATGCTTATTTTCACAATAATTTCTCAATGCATGAAAAATTCGAATTGATAATCGATGCAGCTCAAGTCTAAACTATATCGAGGATCGGAAAAAAATTTACTCTGATTGAACGGTAGGTTCATACACAAATTTAGATACGAAAATCACAAGGTCTTTGTAGCTCTGGATTTCCAGATAAATGCTTATGTAAAACTGTCGGCCGAAGAATGAAGGGAGGCAGGGATCGGAGGAATAAGGAATCGAGCGCGCGTGAGGCCGCGACCGTGTAGACAGTGAGCGAGAAATGCCAGCGCTCGTGTTCGGATCTTATACACGAGTATATAGCGCGGCGCGCGCGAGCTCTCGGCTCGGAGAAAGAAACCGAGAGCGAGAAAGAGGGGACAGGACTGCGCTGTTTTTATATACCTGTTGCTGCATTCCAATTTCGATTCCTACTACCGCCTCTCCCCCATATGTATACGGGTGATTCTCCGGCGAGCGGTCCACCGTGAAATTTCGTTCAAACGCTTTACGATTTTTTTCATTCCGATACTAAAACCATACTTTGTAGAAGGTTTGATACACAATCTGAATATTTTTGAGAAAACACGACCGAAATTTTATTTTGTGAATTGTCGACAATGCTTCCTAGAGAATCTCGAAAAACTGGCTCCCCAAGAATTTAATCACACCAATCGTTTTTTCAAATATATTCTCGAGGCATATGGTTAATTTGATTTCGTGATCTCTCAACTCCGTTGCCAAACACTTACGCACATGATAACACTCATTTAGACACCTGGTTGTATTATGATTGAATATATTTCCATGTCTAGACTTAAAAGCATACACTAAAAATCTAAAGTAGTAGATGTTGACTGATAAAATTTCAAAAACAAATAGTATACTTTTACTAAAGCACTAGTAAATATCTATTATTTTCATCAGTTATTCCATTTGTACTATTGAATAGTAGTTTTCCCCAATTTCAGAATTGGAGTGTAGACATTACTATGTTCGTGAACTATATCAACTATATAAATGCTCCGCTATATCCCTGGTGCACTGCACAATAGACCCGTGAACATCTGATTGATTTTTGCGCGAAAAGTATCCGCGCTGCAGAAAAGAAGAAGAAGGAGCCTCTGTATAGCCGCTTCTCCTTCCACTCGGTCGCCGGCGCTCGAGCATTTTTATTTTTCGCCGGGGTCCGTTTTTTTCTTTCTCGGAAAACGAGGCAGGACGAAGGGGATTCGGGGTGGGGGGGGGGCTGTCGCGGCTATACGCTCGAGTATATAGAGGTTTCGAGAACGCGGCCGTACATTATGTATTCAGATCGCGCGAGATCCGCCAAAGGAGACTCGCCGCGCGCGCACGCGCTGGCGCTCCGAGACATTTTTCTTGCCTCGCTCTCGATAGCCTTTTTCAATCCGACCCTGCGACTCGCGCATCTCTGGCCGTACGATCGCGCGAACTGCACACGTTCGGGGGGATATGTATATAAGTATATGTGAGTATGCATGAACGACGCGACATTTAGGACTGGACGCTAATGGGCACGCGCCGGACATGAAGCGTCGATTACTGCCCGGGACCCATAACCGCAACGACAATTTCTCACGAGTGTCGATGTCGTAGCTGTGTGTGTGCGCGCGAAGATTGCACAAGCCACTCGCTCGCGCGTGAATATAAACTGCCGCACGGCTGCTCGATGCTATTCCCGGAGTCTCGCGTGTCCTCCTCCCCTTTTCTCCCCTTTTTAATTGGCCCAATTGAGAGAGAGAGAGAGAGAGAGAGAGAGAACTCCTCCGCGCTGCTCCAGTGTTGCAAGCTTCTGCAATTGAGCTTGCGATTGTTGTTATTTTTAGCCGTAGCGTTTCTGCCCCCCGATGGCATTCGTATGACAAAGCTCACGATTACGGCCATTCTTTACTATGTTTCCCGAGTTGAATCGCTATCTATACGCGCCAGTCCGAATCCGGCTGTTTTCTTTTGCTCTTCCGCGCATTATCAAGGGCGCATTCTATAGGGTATCGTGGAAAAGGATCACATTGGATTTCAGCAGACGCACGAGTGACGCGAAATGGGAGGGAAAAAAAGGGACTAATCACTAAAAAGATCCGCGGTAATTGCTTCGGTGCGATCGGTGCGCCAATGCCCCCTGGGAGGGTAGACTGCCGCTGCAGACTTACGCCGCGTGCTGCGATGCGCCAGCCAATGTATACGTATATATATTGTACAGCTACCACATATCGCCATGAGTTATTACATGCTTCTGTGCGTGAGTTGCTACACATTCGTTCCTCGCCGATTAATCCGTTCGGCTTTATCAAGTCGACCGCGTTACCGCCGGAATAAATCCAATGTGAATTTTTTTCATGAAAGCTATATCCAAAAATTAGTCGACGACGCGTTGGTGCTATTATGGATAATCCATGTAAGGATACATTGGGACCGCGGCATTCGTCTTATACATATCGAAACAAATAATATAATTCGTCGAAGAATGCTTTTTCAATCATGATTTTTATCCGATTTTTATTATTACTATTATCAATCATTGTGGGCTGAAAACGACGAAAAACTAAGAAATCATTCTATCGTTTCAGGTGGAGTTCAGCGCTGTTACGCGTCGTGTGCCGGTCGACGATATCAGCCGGACGATGTGGGAACTAGCCGCGGCCGATAGTGGATGGCCGATGGGCGAAGGAAGGAATCGAAACGAGTCAAAGGACAGTATATGTATACGATGTTTTAATAGACACACACCGAGAGTACGCTGAGCAGAGAAGGGAGAACGAGGAAGATTGCGCGCGTGGAGGACTCTGTCGTCTACAGTGTCCCGAGAGCACACGTATACAAATAGCTGACCTCGCTCCCTCTCTTTCGCTCGCGCGTCCGCCCGACTCTATCAATGGCTCGCGCGCACGCCAGCTCTGAATGGCTCTCTTCCTCTCTCTGACCAGCCGTACTCTATCTCTCTCTCTTTCTCTTCACTCCGCGTTTACTACGCCGCGTAACAGATACACCCACCTATATGTATTCCAGCCATCGTCTCCCCCCTCTACCATTCCTATCTCGCGAGTACATTCAAATTTGTCGAACGCAGGCTAAGCCATATAGGCCCAGAGAGTGATTGTTCGATGCGCACGCGTCGTGTCGATGCACACACACGCACTAGAGAGTCCGTGTGTCTCTTGCTCTTTGTAAATTATTCCTAGACATATAATGAGCTCTCGAGCATTCCGAGAGTGCGACAATGGCGCCCAGCGACCATTGGCGTTCTCGCGAGGAAACCATGACGTAAGCCGCCGGAAGTAGCTAATAGTGGAAGAGAGCATGTGGACGCTCACACATACCGCGTAAACCCGTGGAAATCAGATCGATATACATTGTCGAGCCGGTATATATAGTCTGTTTCTTTCCCTTCGGTGTTTTCTCGCTCTCTCGTCGCTCGCCAGTTTTCCTCGTTCGCTCAATACACAGGATATTGCCCAACTTTTTCTTAGTCAGCCGGGCTTGAAGAAGAAGAAGAAGAAGAAGAAGAAGAAGAAGGAGAAAAAAAACTCGGCCTCCGCGCGCGAGCGAAACGACTGAATGAAGGCGGCTCTCTCGCTGATAAGGAGCCGCGGCGGATGAATGAGAGCGTGATTTTCGACCGTTTCATAACTGCCCCCCCGATGACGCGCTTGTAAGTAATTGACAGCGATCGCGATATTCCGTATTTATTCGTATGAAATTGAAATATATATCGTTCGAGAGTATATTGAAGCTTTTTTTTCGTGTGGCCTTGAACCGTATGACGATGTTTCAACGCGTGCGATTCGATGTAATTATATGTTTCCCAGATCGATCGTCAATCGTATTTCTCGAGCGATTCAGACGACGTGCGAATTGAATATTGATACGGAGAATCTATTGCTCCGAGTGTGATGTTTCATTGATTTTCGAAAAATCTTCCTCCAATATTGATCGTTGCTCGTCGTGATTCAGACCAATGAGATAATGGTTATGATGCGTCAGCGCGACCGAAAGAACTTTGAACTTAAAACATCCGTTTGGAAAGTTGGAGAATAGCTCTGCGAATAGCGAGCCGGAGACGCGAAGCGAGGAGAGGAAAAAAAATTGCTTCACGAGTACGGCAAGGATAGATGCAACTATTGCGCATTGGACAAGGATTAAATTGCATTCGCAGAAGTTGAATTACGCGTCTAACTGCGATCCACGCGACTGCTCGACGCGACTGTGCGTTCTTGCGCGCTCGTGTGTATGTGTGTTTGTTGCGCGATGTCACTATCAGCTTCATTAAGAATGTGCTCTATCGACAAAATAACGGCAAAATACCGAAACACAATTGGTTTATTTTCATTGTGTGTCGATACTCCCTTCGACACATGTGTCACTGGCTTTTGTTAATTTTACTTCTCGAATCGAAGAATGCATCATTTGATGAAAGCGAGTAAAAAACTGTTTTGTCTCGATTGGAAGATAGTTAGGAGTGAAATGAGTAAAAATGAAACGAAACCCATACTTCTTAAATTGGCTGCGGAGGAATTCGATTCATGTCAGTCTATTTTGGTCTTAATTATATTCGAAGACCGTTAGCTTCTACTTACGCACGCGAGTACTTTTATACTAGGATCGATTTCTCACTTCAAATAGCTCAGCACATTTCCTTACTAGCCCTATTACACGTGGCTTCTGAAAATAAATCTTACATTGATTATTTCGTACTCTGAGCAATGGTCGCTCATTTCACGTCAATTTCAATGATTTCTTTAAAAAAAAAGTAAAGGGATTAATTTCTATAAATATATTTCGACGTCGGTCGAAGCACTGCAGAAATCTGCTGGTAAAGCAGGCAGCATCTGAACTCGTTCTAGTTCTCTATACTCGCATTTACCGACTGCTCACCTCTGACCGATCATAGATGCGCGCATGGGTCGGTAAAGTGAAATTTCTCATTGAAGATTGGCAAACGATGAGTTTGAATTTCTTTGGAAACGTCGGCCTGACAACAATTCAGATTTGATCGGCAAAGTATTAACCGTTACGTTGCTCGCGCGCGCGAACGAGCTGTTGGCGAGCGCACGAGTACAACAGTTGTCCGCGATCGGGAGTAACGAATTCCTTCCACATGATAGCATGCTCCCAATGTTTTGATCCAGCTTAATTCGCGGGCCGCCCCACTCTTTGAATTTTCAAAGCCCGGGTCCGTCGTCTTTCTCGTACCTTTGCTAGCTGGCACTCGAGTAACAGCCTGTGCCGAGGACGCACATAGCCGCTCGCGCAATCTTCGTTTCTACACCCGAAAGTCACTTGGTGCTCCGGCCAAAGTTCCTCGTCTACACCAGCGTTGCCCGGCCTCTTTGTTCTACACGCTTTCGAATCGATCAGCTAACTCGCTTATTGACTAATCGTCGTCTCTCCAAGTCGTTGGTATCCAAATCGATCACGTCATTAGGCGTGTAACTTATTTATTGAATCATATAAAAAAATTACTCACTCAAGTTTATACGTATCGTATATTTTCATCACATCAACTTGGAATTCAACATTTTGTCATAGACTCGCAACGATTTGTCTTACTCAAAACTCGTTAATCGTGATAATTCAACCAAAAGAAAATTTAAAGGGCAAGTGAATCAAAATCAAAAATAGTTATAATTCATTCGTAACCTTGTGTGTTTCAGGATGGCGAAGGAAGGAAAAGCATTGCTTGAAGAGGCTCATCTCGTCAAACTGTTGAATTTCAAATTCCACGGTAGGCCTTCAGTCTAGAGCGAAAATGTTGGCGAGTATAGTTATTGGATGACTTAACGGTTCGCCGGACATATTCAATAATATTTACTCAGTTATGGGGACCAATCCATCGATTGTATGTATGTAACCTCTGTCCTTTTCCTTATTTTCATTCGAGCTGTTGTCGTCGAATGATCGAATATTTCTCGTATGGTTTATTTGTGGTGACGTGAAAAGTTACAATTTTCACTCGAAATCTCGCAAAATACTCTGTTATTGACCTTGTATTTCTTGATAATTACAGAATCGCATGGATGACATGGGAGAATTTGAAAAGCAGAAAAAGTCACGATGAAGACGAACTCACAGCTGCCACATAGACAAAACTGGTTTTCACAATGGTTTGACAGATAAATTTGATTCTGAGATCATTGTGAAAGCTGATTTTGTTCCGAATTCAACGTTACGTCAGCCGAACACGATGCAGCACTTCGCACCTCATTATCCCGCACACTGTGTAATATTTGATGTTAAGATTTCAATCCAATAATGTTATTATTCTGTTCAACTCTGATTTTGAAATTATTGTGTATATTAGGTTGCGAGTGAATACTATACCGATCTGAACTCTCGTTTACTTTAGTAAACTTGACAGTAGAAAGTTGTACGTAAACGAGTTTGTGCTATAGCAGCTATCGATAATAGACGATTGTAAATATAAGAACTGATATAAATTATTATTTTACTAAATGCTTTCATAATCTATATTCTATAGTATGTAGTCTAGTTGTCTAATTCATAAATGTAATGATTTTTGTTTGAGATAATATGTTAAGTACAGACTTAATAATACAGTTATAAACTAATTATAGAAGAGTGTATACAAGTATACAACCCTTAACCAAGGGGTCACACAAATCATGATACTTTTGGACGGTCTTTACGTAACACAAGTATCAACTTTGACATAATTTTTGAAAAACTGATACTTGGCTTCATCCTTGATAAAATCAATATTACTCATTTGAGGAAACATCAATGATCAGTAGCCCAAAGGTTGTGTGCACTCTCATAATATCAACAATATAATGCTCTAGTAATATCAAATCATGTTTGCTCGTATTATAAGCAATATCATTTCTTTTCTGAATCTCTGTTTAAATATTAGTGGTGATACTAGTGATTGAAATAATATCAATATATGTATTTGTATACAACAATAATGTGTTCAATAACATAATAAACAATGATAATGAAATAGTATCTGATATGTATATATACTGATGCCATCTTAAGGAAATAGATGGATAAATTCAATTAATATAAATTGAGAGTCCGGACCGAATAACTCTCTGAGCACTCGAAAACAATACGTTACATGTTTCAAAACCATAGTTTTTTTATTTAAATCATTATTTTCAAGATGAATAAGAATCAAGATGAATTTTTATATTGAAAAATACGTCGGATTGGATCTTACTCGCAAAATGGATGTTTTTTCGACTTCAAGTCGTAGTTTTCAGCTGGAAAAGTATGAAATGAGTTCAGATTTCTCTGAGGTATGAAGAATACATTGATGATGGTATAGTTTTATTTGTTAAGTAATACTGATCACCCGGTGAAGAAAAATTCAAGTTCACGATTCCCAAACTTCGCGGAGCAAAAGTATTTAAGAAAATTGAGTAAAAAAAAAATGTTAGTGACATTCTAGAAACTATTAAACTAATCTACCTAAAATGGGAGATAATAAACGCAAAATTGTATTGTGATAGGCCGCCACCAACTCTCACACTCTGACAATCACAGCAATTCTCATTTCAAACGATCTGCAACGGCGCAGCGCCGACGTTGCTGTGATACGCGATCTAGTACTGGTGAAGTGACAGCTTGTTTGAAACGAATAGCGATGAGCTTTTAGAGTTGGTTATTATTCGTTTTGATTATTCAGATGGAATGCTTAATGATTTGAAAACTCAATTTTACGTCTATAGTTATAAATATGATTGATGCAAAAATAAAATGATAATGAGGCATGCGCTCTTAAATTTTATTCACCACTGCAGTCTTCATTCTTGATGTAAATGTAACTTTACCGCGTTCCGCTATTTTAAAGCTATTAGAAGCTTGATACAGCTTTTAAAGAGATATCTTTTACTCAGGAATTAACAACTTTTCCGTAATTTCAGTAATATACTACGCATGAAATCCGTGTTTACTTGACGTGACCGTAAACCTAATTGATTAAGGTATGATATATACACATATATGTATCGGACATCGCGAAAGTTCAACGAACTACTATGGTAAATGTAAGGAAACTGCTCCCAATGTGGCCGCACATGAAGGTCTTTGCTAATTAAGCTATGACAAAATTTGAATTTCATAATTCTGCGAACGGCATTTTAAAGGGTAGCTCAAGACCTATCAGAAACGTACATCGCTGTCATCATCATTTACGTATTTTAATCCATTCAAAATGTTAATTAACCAAAGTCACTCAAATCGGGCATTGTAAAATCTGTGTAGCATTCAACCCTCTCAACGTGCCCCACTTTCATCAATTTATATATTTTTACCATTAGACCAAGTATGGAAAATCGACTTACATTGACACATCTATCTGCATCTAGTAATTATTCATGGATCAGGAATATTTGAGGTATTCCTGAAGGTTTTCCATACGATTATAGCCGTATGAGGTACATGGGCTTAATTTTTATTGCATGCGAAAACGAACATTTTCAGTAAGACATAAAATAGTTTAAAGAGTAGTAATTTGATCAAACAAAATATGAAATGGTTTCCCGTAAGATAAGAGTAGTCACGTGTGAAGAAATAACAACGATTACACTTATTTATTGTATGTACTAGCAGAGACTAGTTAGTAGAGCGAAACAAGAAAAGGAGGAAAAAAGAAAGAGAGATAGGTATTTGTTAAGCGTTAAATGAGCGTGGAAACGACCGAAAATTTTGTTTTAATACTGCCAACATAAAAACCAACCGGCCACTGGTACTCAGAGAGCACCGGAAATACAAAAAGTACCACATCAGGTGCAGTCAGTACAGTATACTCATCATAATCGCCGGGATGTATATGAAATATTTATAGATAAATAAATCCATTGTTAGACTAATTCCTGTGGTGTGTACTTTTTTCAAGTACATACGTTGATTATTTGTTAATCAATTTGCAATTCGGTAATTCAGTTCCAACCTAAACATGTATAATTCAAGGAGATGTTTAAAATCGGACAAAAATTTTCATCTGGAGTTCAAATCTGTAAACATATGAAAATGAAATGAAATCAATGCGATTGTGAAAAAGACCAAGTTACTCGACAATCGCATCGAACGCGCTCGTAGAGCCGCGTGCAGCCCCGCAGTGCCGATAGAAGTGTCAAAAATGACAGAGAGAAAAAGGGAGCAGTGCAACGGGCGCAGGAGAGCCGAGGCGGACGTCGATGATATATGCATTCCACGAGCCGAGCGAGAATATCGCCATGGAGTAGGGCGTGTGGCCGACGTGTGCCGCGCGGCGACGAGTTGCCAATTAAGCATTTAGAGCTGGAACGCCGAGGCGCACCGACGTTTTTGCCCGAATTTCCGCTGGCCATTCATCAAACGGCAAAGATTCGTATCTGAAGCGGCGCGCCGCACAAGAGCTGCAAGAACTGCACCGAGCACAACTCGCGTCGTATATACCCCCGGTTCCGCGCATATACCGGAGGAAACGCCTCGACTGCTTTTGCTTTACGCTCGATCGACGCTTTGAACCTCTCGCTTGCCGCCCCTCGCGACTTTTCTCCAGAACACTCCCGACGAACGAGTACAATTTTTTCTCCCAACTGCAGTTATCGCACACTTTCGCGGGGGGACGAGCGTCGAGGAGCAGCGAGGCTCGCGTATTGTAACTTTCAAAAGTTGCAGTTGTCTCGTGAAAATTGTTGTCTCTGGCCAGCTTACCAAACAAAATGATCGATCGAAAAGTCGAACGGGGAGACGAGCTAAACGAATTATAAAATGCTGCTTCTCACGTATACAGTGTGAACAAGACTGCGAATTCAATTGTATCGACGAAATGGTCGTTTTAAATCACAAAATATATCTGAGTAATAATTTATCCACGAATTTTTTTTCCATCCACTATACTGTCAATGTATCATGGCACGCGGATCGATCCAAGGCAAATTTCGTGCAGGACGAAAGTCTCGTTGCACGACGTACGCGACATGCTTTCCCCAACAACTACAAATGCGTGTGAGTACCAGCCGTGAGAATCGCGCCAAAGAATTTTCTCGTAAAACGCAGCATTCGGACGATCCTCCGAAACTCTCTGGGCGTCGAAATGTGAGTCAAACAAAAATTAACGCGCGAGCCCATATACTTATAAGCACCGCACGTCCCATTCCTCCGATTCGTCCGGTATTTCAACGACGCGCGGAGACTTTATTTGCTTTCCGAGTATATATTAATATACAAGCAGCTAGTGCTCGTGTTACCGCATCGAGAACCCACTTACGCTTTGCTTCTTCTGTCGCGCACCAATTCAATTTATTTTCTTATTTTCATTTTTATATTTTCCCCTCGGCGCGACCGACCCTCGGGTAAAATTTACGATTCCTCCGAGGTATTAGATAGTGCCGTGAGAGAGAGAGAGAGAAATATATAGAGCGGGTGGAACGGCGGCGCCGGACGCGGGTCCGATTTACTTTATGAGTCAGCAGCCCTAAATCGGCCGACTGGCCATGTCACCTTGCACTCGTAAAATCACGAGTCGTCGGACTGTATTACACGCCCTACGATTGACCGCCGAGTCGAGTTGGACCAAATAATAATTAGGCTAGACCGCGGTTAATTTGGGAAATAATCGAGACAAATCGGATTTCAATGGATTTTCAAGTTCGATACGTGTACTTTCGGTGTGGACTGAGACTTGATTTTAATGGGCCGGAGAAGCAGGCTGGAGATTAAAGAGATTAACGCATATCAAATGAGAATCTGAGCCGCGGCTCGAAAGCCGTCTCGATGTCTGCAGTGTTTTTCATGCGCCAGCCATGCTGGACAGTCTCGAGGATGACTCACGTCACACGCGTTGCACGAAAGAGTGCGCGGATGTATACTTGAGAGGATGCAGCCAGCTCTCAGCGTGGCTCCGAAGGCTGAAGAGTGAAACAATTTGAAACACGAGCAAGGAGAAAGATGAAATTATCAAAGTACTGGCTGGATTCGTGGGTTTCTGTATGTTGGCTCTGATTACTGTATTGTACGTTACTTACAAATTATTATCTGATTAGTAACATTGTCTGTAGTGATTTTAAAAATCTTATAAATTGACAATGCAATTTGCAACTGAACAGTCATTTTTAATTCTGGGCTCGCTATCAGGAGATGTGCAGACTTTCATAACCTGGTCACCAACGATGCGCTATTTGTCGCGAATTAAGGTTCTCTATTATACTTTAGAACGCACCCGACAAATTCCAACTGTTCTGAATTATAAAGATCCAGTTGATCTTTGAATTTGAATTCTTTCCAGGTCACGCAATCTTATCGCTCTTTGGTTGTATTTGAGAAATCTTTTGAGTTATGATCCTTCGCGGTTGAAAACGGTCTCAGCAAAAAACTCAACGACTACTTAATGACTGCGAGTTGCATGAATTTGTGCACTTCAATCCGAACTCAGCACGCCAAAACGCATCCGGAAAAGTTTACTTCGCCCTCGTAGATTTCCATGAAATAGTATAGATGATTTTTAGCGCACTGTATAAAGGGCTTATCCGGATCAGGGAAAAACTCTTTGTTAGGAATAACTGTGTAAAGATCAATATTTTCCAAACTAATCCCGTCAGCAACTTTGGAGCAGTTGTGCAGTGTTCAATATGCAAACAATCATCATTGATGCCAATAGATTTACTAGTTCGACATTCAAACTTGAATTTTCAATTCATTTCCCTAAAGAGATAGTGAATCAAGGAAATCAGCTACCGAATTAAAAAAGATCCTTGGGGTTTGACACCATGGAATTTGTGTAAATACGGAGCGATAAGGACAAACTTGTCTATCAGGATCCACGCTAAAGATAAGGGGGCGAATAGATATGATGCCTCAGTGGAGAACATAGGTGGGTATCATTTTCTCACCTTTACCGTGGCGTAATTACCATAGAAGGATCACAACGTACGTTACGCTGAACCAGCTGAACGGGGGGACTCTATTTGTTTTGCTATTGAAGTGCCGATAGTCGGTAACGCTTGTATCTTGTTTGCTATCTTCTTCCTCTTCTACAAAATTGTAGAATGATTGATAAGAAAACTTTATGCACAATAATACACGCATCTTTTTGTGTATTTCAAGAAATAACTAATTATTATTTAGATATTCCTATATCCTAATTTTTTTTACCAAAGATGCTGTTATCTGTAATTGAGTTTTATCTGTAATTTGTCCAAATACATCGCATGACATGTTTCACATAGTATCTTCTCATTTCTTTTCATACATTAAATTAGTAAATTTCCTTACCCACTGACGTCCGTTCGGTATATAGAAGTATTATACCAAAGAACTATGACAAAACTAACAGAAGTCACTGAACGTGTTAATCGGTACATATTTGAAAAAACTAAACATTTCAAATATATTTTTCATTTTGATGAAATTAACAAATCATATTAGGTGAGAAGATCCATCAAACTACTTGTATTCGTCCTGAGCTTTAATCATTCAAACTTGACTGAATCCACTGATAAGGACATATTCCACTTTTGACACTCAGAATCTGAATGAATATAAATTTTCGATCATCAATGGGTGAAGACAAAGTGAATGAAAATAGGATAGACGGGATGAGTGAAGGAGGGCTCGCGATAAGGTCTGATCGCCGACAGCTGTGCTTTACGATCCTTTATTGGGGGCTCGCGTGCGGCCGCACGCGCGACGCACATTACTTGATTTTCGGGCAAGGGCTGCGTTGAATGCTTGGATTGTCAAATTTTATCGACCGAATTTATCAAGAGCACGCGCTCAAATATTAGCCGCCTATTGACTCTGTATATACTCTACGACTTTGTCGGGAAATCGGGCGAGAGATTGGAATTGCAGCGTATACGTTTAGAAATGATTTCCCGGATTATCTCTGATACGGCACATCCATTAGAGATTACACTGCTGTTATTGCCTCTATTTCTTTCACTTCCTTTCACCAAACGGATAGGCGATTCCGGGCCAACATTTTTTCTCGAACACTGGTCCTGGAACCTGTTGATATTTGTCACTAGAATACTTTTTTGAGTTATTTATAAGAGCGCAATAAGGGAATAACACATGTACAAGTTAATTTTAATGATTTAACTTTTTTCTCGCAGTTTTAGCCGTATAGAATGAAGTCAACAAATCAAGAGATTCGCAAGAAATAAAGTGTCTTATGTATACGAGTCATTTCAGTTCGCTAATTATTTTTGTTTTAAAAAACATAAAAATCTTTGTTTTTCTAAAATAAGACTTTGAGAATAAGTTTTTTTTGATAATGAGGCAAGCCTTACAAACAGATTTACGGTCACTTTAGCTGTAAAACTGAGATTGGAGCTTGAAAGTACGTTTATTTACCGGGAAAATTACGAGCTTCCGACTTCAATTTTACGTCTAAAATGTCCGTAACTCTGGTTCTAGTGTTCATCTCATTATGGAGAGGAGCTTATTTTCAAGGTCTTACAAAATAGAATTTTTGAGATTCGTTGGAGTCGATAAAACTGGTAAACATAACCGAAATGACCAAGGTAAATGTAAGAATAATAAAAATCGGGAGGGTTTATTTTCATTTTCCAGATATTCGAAAAAAACTTTCATTTTCATGCCTTTTTTTATTGTGAAATCAAATTCTCATAAAAGCAATCCACAAAAACGGGAACAAATTAAAAGTCAAAAAAAGTTAACGACACGTTGACTCAATCCTGCATTTGACGTGGAATTGGCCATATGTAAAATTCGTTTGTGCTTGCGCGCGGATCCACTCTTCTCGCACACTGGGACCAGATGCCACGCGATTGTCTCGATCGAGAGTCGAGCGGTCGACCAAAAGGTACGGAGACTTTTTTACCCTTCAACTGGGGGAGGGGGGGGGGCAAAAAAGATCGTTAGTCGCGCCGTCCGGCGAGAAAAAAGAGCGGACCAGTTGCAAAGATAGACTCGCGCGCGAGCGAGAAAGAATATCTGCCTGCTGCTCGCTCTCTAACAATCTCGAGAGGCTTTTGAGTAGCACAGCCGCGACATTCCCACGTTCGCAGCTCTCGAGCGGCCGAAGGACCGACTGCAGGAGTCTGGAGGCCGGTCGTGCGCTCTGGTGATAAGCCCGCTCGAGCTCGTGTTTGGGAGCAACGTGTTAGCCACCCCCTCGCGCATAGGTACTCGATCCAGCCCAAGTCCCTCGCTTACCTCTTATTGTCCCATCTTCATTTCTATCTCACTGCGATGTTTTTGACAAGATGCAATGGCCAGTTTTACACGGCTCATGCCAGATTTTGATACAAATTTTGTCGATGTTATTATCTAATGCAAATGAATTAAGTATACTTGTTTTCAGCGAGTATTCTGCAGGATTAACGCTTATATCTGTATTAAAGAAATGTGTGCGTTTGTACTTTCACTGCATCCTTTTTTATAGTTCAATCTGGAGTTTCTTTGGACACTTGCTACTAGATAATACCTGGATCACAATTTTTTCAAACATTACTGGTTATACTTGACTATGAAAACTTATTTTCCAAAGTTACTCTATCGCGGTATGGTAATACGAGTGATAGGGAAAATTGTAATGTTCTTACTACATTTCATTTTTCCGTGTCGAACCTTTCTCAAATAAACTTTTGTAATCACTGAGTCTTCATAATAGATGGATACTTAGGTCAATAAATAATTAATTCAAGGTGAGATTTGATAATTATGAACATTTTATTTCGTCATGTCATACTGAAATCTGAATTTTTCAATACATTTATGCATGCACTAGAAGAAAAAATTTTCAGGTAATAAAGAATATCTAAGTACAGAAGCTATGCCTTCGAAGTTGCGGCAATATATTCAAACATAATTTTCTGGAAAAATGTATATCCAGACGATTCTCTCCACGCAATACTCGCTCTGCGCATACAAACGATTCGTCGCAAGGAAAATCGTAAACTAAATGTAGGTACGAGCTACTATACATGTTCCAATATCAAGTTCTTGACTTACCCTATACTTACAGTAAAACTTTTTCAAAAATAATGGAAATAGAAAATCGTCAATAAGTTTGTATTAGGGAACAGAGAAGAAGATGAGCTCGAGTCGTTCTGGATAAAGTTAATCGATTACTCCAGTTACCAATCGAAACAAAGTATTTGAAAAATAAACATCCGATCGCGAAAGAATATCGTCAATCATCAATAGTAGAAAAAACGGTAATATCGATGCGATCGAAGTAGAATGAAACGTAAAATAATCAATTCGGTTTGTCGATTTATATATACACGCGGGAATCGAGGCGACATGTGTGTATGTACGCACGATCAGTCGATTTGTGGTAAATCTCGAGCTGGACCCGAGACCCGATATACACATATATATGTATACAGAGCGCGTTTATATACCGAACGGCGCAACTCGACGAGACGAGCGAGCTTTGCGTACGATTGGAATCGGGGGATTGGGATCGGGGTAGTTTATATTATTAGATCGGCCGCCTCTCTCTTTTTCTCTGTCCCTACGTTTCTCGGTGCCCATCCACCGAGAGTCCAAGTGTGGAAGGTTTGTTTGGCCTGGAAATCTCCGAGCGGCTGTCATGGAATGATGTCATGGAGTCTCGGCTTTATACGAGCCGATATCTCTCTCTCCCTCGCGCTTGATCGCATACCAGCTTATACACATACACACGAGGGCATTCCTCGTGACCTCGACTATATACTTGCATTTACACTTCGCACATATATTGACTCCCGTTTCTTGATTATCCTCGCTTCAAATTCACATCCTTTTACACCCTATAAATTAATGTCGGTCGCACTTCAAGCCTCGCTACTCAAAGCGTATTTGAAATATTCTTTGAAACAACTATACATCCATCTCGATGCTTATATATATATATATATATATATTATACTATTCTAAATATATGTCGCACGATGCGCGAGCTGCAGCAGTAGCTGTGGTTGCGACGAACCTTTTCCAGGCTGTTTTTGAGCGACCAAGTGAGAAAAAATAATGCCTGACGTTCTGGTTCACGAATATACTAACGTACGAGTGTATACATGAAAGTTCCTTAAAGACTTGTGAGCCATGGGTACTGCTGGGGCTCGCAGCTCAGCAAAGCTATAATGAGTCTTCTCTTGAACCATCATTCTTGTCGTGTCTTCCAGAAACTGTTTCCCTTATACTTTATACTTTTCTGCACGAATTTCACACTTATCTTAGGTCACCCATAAATATATTTATAATCATCTTATTTATAATATATATTCTACGTACGCTTAGCTATCACTGTAATTAAAAAAAAATTAATTACATTTGTATTTGGCTAATTCGGCGCGAGTTATCTTAATGTTTTCGATTGATATGCGCCTATGAAACTCCATTTTCTAGTCATTCCCTTACGATGAGAAAGTATGTAGTATAGCATCTATCCTACTGCATATACAACCTAAAATTCTATTAATAATTCATTTTATTTCTCCACTGTATCTCATATTAATTAAAAATTCGGGATAATACGATTAAAATCATAAAAAGTTTACAGCTATCGATGCAAAAGTCCATTGGATCATATTTTTTAGAAAAATATGTCATCATTGGTTGGTCTTTCAATTTTGCTTTTCAGTTTTAGCATTTTCTCTCTATTCTACATCTACCAATGACTCGAAAGAAACAAAATAATACAATTGAATTACTTGTTGCTCAAAAAAACTCGTGATAATGAGAGAAGTTGAATGAAAATGTATGAAGAATGATTTCTTATTAACCACACAATTAAAATAATGAAAAGTGACAGACCGGCGAAAGAAACGAAGTTCACACTTTCATAAAAATGCACTTCAACGATCTTGAGACCAGTACAGTGTGCCATAAGTTTGGTAATTCTCGCTATGGGGTGGAAACTATTGTCACTGGAGGCGACAACGACACGAATGCGATATTAACCAATACGCTCCAGCTGCACAAACTATTTTCGTAAAAAAAAAGCATTGACAATTTGGGTTAGATATCCGTAGTTATGTACAGACCAGAAGAATCTGATAAATACAATATTTGCAGTATCTAACTATCTACTAGTTGATTATACTGGAGAATTATATTATACTTACAAATTCGATTTCGTTCATCTTACTGCATAGATGGCATGTGAACATAGTGGAAATTTCGTATGATTCACTATATTTTTCTCCAACATTTTGTGCAAGGTTACTTTACCCATTGGCTTTGCAGGCTCGAAATAGTTGAACTTGGCCGATGAAAGGCTATTTCATTGTCATGGTTGCAATCGGTACAGTCGTGATTCTCGAGTTGCCAGTTACGATTCTTTCGCGAAATTTTACCTAGAGTCGCTAATATAGCGAAATCGCGTTGGAAAGCTTAGCGCGCATCGATTAAGGGGAATTAACAAAAAATTCCTTTGAAAGATACGCGAGTTACGCTTGCGAGAGTCGAAAAAGTGTGACGGGTCGATCCCCTAAGCGCAACGCCGTTTACGTGCGAGAGCGTATCGATTGTCTCTCGCGACAATCGAAGCCTCCTGCTATGCTACGCCGGAGCAAACGAAACCTTCGGGTCTCACTCGGGGCCGCGATCGCGGCGAATCGGGGCCGGCCAGTCAGATGTAGTTGGTCCAAGCGTCGTAAGGGCGGTACTGCGGCATGGAGGCCGCCAAGTGCTGGTGCGCCGCGGCGAGCTGACCAGGCATTGGCTGCTGGTGCGAGATGTACTGCACCGGGGGCAGCGACGGCAGGGGCTGCAACTCGTGGTACCTCATCATATCCTCACGGTTTCGTTGTTGTTGTTGTTGTTGCTGCTGCTGCTGTTGGTGCTGCTGCTCGTCCCAGCTGTTGGGCTCGGCCGAAGCAAGACTCGCCGACTGGTCCATGGCGAAGTGGCGCTTGTTCAACCTGTCCACGCACTCCTCGTCGTATCTACAACAGGCGACAGCGCGTTTTCACCTATCCGCCACGACAACATCAACGCCTGCGCTACACTATACGGGGGTTGTTGATCGTATCGGGGGAACGCGGCGATCGTTAATTATCGTCGCTGTATCATCACGAACCAAATCGTGAAGGGACTCGTGAAGGGAGTGTTTGTTTGGTGTATATTTATATTGAGAGCTTCCAAATCTGTAAAATCGACCCCTCAAAACTGGTTGCCGACAACCAATATGTTTTACTTTCAATGCTGTCATTCAAAACCACAATCGCACGTCAACTCTTGTATCAAGAATATCTCCTTCCGTTTAAAATGAGGGACGATAGTCGAAAACCGAGATGATATAACGATATTTTCGATATATTCAAAGAAACAATAGTCGAAAGTAAAACGATATTCGAACAAAGTAAACTGTGATGCGAAAGCGAAGAAAGTAGAGAGAGCGCGGGAATCAGAAATTTACAAGGACGATTGAAAATAATCGAAGGGTTCCATATAGAGAAACAACGAAGCGCCTTGAGTAAACGGGGAAATCGAGAAGAAGGGACCTACCTGTTGAACGGCCACTGGTTGGCCAGAGCCGACTGTGCGGCGTACTGCTGAAGCCCCGGAGGAGTCTGCTGTGGCTGGCACACCTGTTGCTGTTGCTGCTGCTGCTGCTGCGGCATGAAGTGCTGCTCGAGCTCGTTACCCTCGTCGACCTCGCATTCCGGCAAGCTCATGGGGATGGCGAGGTTCAGCTCGTCCTCCAGAGGCAACGCCTCCGACAGCTGCAGATAACCACGCAGATCCACGTCCGGCTGCTGGTGCTGGTGCTGGTGTTGCTGCTGCTGCTGCTGCTGCTGTTGCTGTTGATGCTGGTGCTGGTGAAGGGACAGCTCCGGCGACGACGACTGCAGTTGACTCGGTTTCAGATCAGGCTGCTGGTACAACGCGTGATGATGTTGGCTCTGCTGTTGGGTCCAATTAATTGAGTCTTTTAGTCCCGAAATTATTCTCACGGATTTAATTTAAACTACGAGTGAAAAGTTTGATGCGCCCCGGTATAGAATCGAGATTCAGTATCGAGCTAGTATAATATTTATAATCGATGACAGCTTTACTGTTTGATCATTTGTGTTGTGCGAACATTGGAGATAAGAACGTTATGAGAAATACGTCATTTTTGAAATTCAAAATTACCTGTCAACGGTACGCCAAACGTACGCTAATCGACCTGTTTATTTCTCAAACACTAGTGTTCATAGTACTCGTATATTGTGCAACAAGTGGCGAGAAACTGCATATTAATAGCGAGATTATACAATCACCCGAGCAAGGAATATCCACATGCCCCCACCGATACACGCCGTACTTTTCCAACTAGGGCATTTAAATCGTTCTTCGTTCACGCGAGTATAAAGTGTCAGCACTTCGAGTTTGGCAAATTTCAACATTTTTCCGCGGGATATTGCAACGAGTCGTTTCTCCGCGCTTTTAAGGCACGCTCGAGGTGAACAGAGGATTTCTATTTTTGCGCTAATAACTCGCGCGGTTAACATTGGTTAAAAGTTAAAACGAATCAATAGGGTAAATTGAATTTGCGCATGCGAAACTCGAGAATAAGTTTGGGAACGTGTACGAGCCGAACCAACCTGCGAGAGGTAGTTGTGGGAGCTGGGTGTGGTTGGCGGGGTGGGCGGGGTGGGCGGCGTCGACGGCGTGTCGGGCGGCGAGTTGGGCACGAGCTGCTCGAGCTGCTCCTGCTTGAGGCCCCGGGCCCGCGTCGCGCTGAACGTCACGTTGCCCGCCGCCCGACAACCCGACTGTTGTTGCTGCTGCTGCTGCTGCTGCTGTTGTTGTTGCTTCTTCCGCCGCGGCTGGTACTTGTAGTCCGGGTGGGTCTTCTTGTGGATCACCCGCAGACGGTCCGCTTCCTCGATGAACGGCTTCTTGTCGTTGTCTGAAAGCAGTCTTCAAAACGCACGATGTTCAGTCAAAACGCCCCGTCACGTCGTTCTTCATCCGAATAGTTTTTATTCGTGTATACGAGTGTATTCGGACGCCTTATTGAATATGATGATTTCTGCACGTTCGTGCATAAGTCAAAAATGTGTGTTGCAAAGTAGAAGAGCGAAGTAAGAGGGTCGAAGCGGAGTGATTTCTCGCACCTACCCAACGATTTCAAGTAATAGTCTGCCCGAGTTATACCACGACAAGCGCAGCTGGAAATGAGCTTTGTGAAAAATTTTTCTTCACGCTCAGGTACTTGCCGTTTGGACATGGCGGCACTTTTACCCTATAGCAAAGTGAAGATCACTGTTACACAAGCCGAGAATAAACATTTCCACTAATAGACACATTTCAGGTATTCATTTCTATTCGTGTAACTGTCATTCATCCTCGGCAGTTATATTAGACTGTGTACGAAGAGAGCTTCAGATATATATATGAATATACTGTAGATGCATACAATCAACAATGATTCACGGATATGTCAGGCTAATAATCATAAACAGTTATAAGTATGGCGACCTAGTAATACCTTCCAAATCTTCGATTCAAACCATCTTCGACTCAGCCGTTAATATTTTTGATAATTGGTTCAAAAAAAAAATTCATAAATTACTTTCGCTTCACAATAGTAAGATGTAAACAAGCTTATCCGTCGAGAAAAAGAGAATGAATAAATGGAAATGATAAACGTACGTCGTCGTATACGAACATGCGATAGAAGGTGATTTTATAGAAAAAATACTACACCAATTAGTGGAAAACATTTTATTATTGAGAGTAAAATTTATGAAAATTGAAACCAATCATTCGGTTGGAAAGTTTCGTCACCTCTCGGCCCCATTAAAACAATAACAACATCACTACCCGATGTGGGTTCGTCATTTTAGTTACCATACTTCATTACTTTACTGTATGATTGACAAGAGAGACAAGTTGGGAAAAATTAAGGTTACGAGAAGATTAAAATGCACGCACTCTACGTTGGTTGGATGCTAATTGAATCGGCGCGGTGCTTCTTTCTCATTCGTCGGCATTTATACGGGATTTATTCTGATTGACAATGAAATACTTTTCTCTTAACTCTCACTCATACTTTCGAATCCAATATTTTGAATTACTCTGTGCAAACGATTTTCTTGAATAAATTCTCATACTCGAACGTTATTCTGATACATATATTCATTAAGAGTGCGTTAATCGCTGTGTATAATTTTATAGCGAAGCTCCTGAAATCCCAATATTTGATCTATATATACATATGCAAGTCTATGAATCAGTGAATATGACTCGCACGAATGAAAAAAAAAGGGGAGAGCCGATGATTGAAGACGCGGATCGTCGAGTTAATGCTCATAAACGCCCATTATCGAATCTTCCTTGGCAAATAAACAAAAACATCCGTGACATCGTGAATCGTATCTCGAATCGTTTCACGGAAGCATTAAGATACGAGATTCCCCATAAAGCATAAAGTTTAATTGGTGAAATGTCCATATATGGCCGCTCTTCGATTCGACGAGTTTTATCTCAATCGCCATAGACTCGCCGAGGATATAATCATAATCGTCGAGTCACATCCGAGCCGCTCAAATCACGTGGGTCGAGCGTTTACGTTATATAGTACACATATATATCCCGATGCTCCAATATCAATCGCTCGACATACACACACACACACGTATGTATAGCTTCGCGCGACGTTTTGCCGGGAATCCGTTGGGATTCGGTACGCGATCGATTTTACGAGTAGTAGAGGCCGATCAAACGATCGCGCGGGCGATATACGCCGTTTGTTTAACGCCATACGTACGACCTACTATCGCTCGCGCGCGCGCGCTCTGTATTTGCCTCGGCCGCGCGGCTCTAGCTCTTTGTGTCCGCCCGCGCGTCTGCAGCCTCGGTGCGGCCGGTATTTTTAGGGCGCGGCCCGCGACAAACACGCCGACACCATCGCTCCCTCCGATATATATGTTACGATTCATTCGCGCCACCCAAACAACAGCTTCTGCGATCGGTTGGGCTGTGTGAGCTTCCGCTCCGCGACGACACTCGGCCGACGGCTATACGTTTTGTTGCGGAGCTTGCGAAAACGCGAATTGGGTTAAGCGATTTCACAAATAAGGTTTAGCACAGAAGCACGTGGGACGGATATTAGTGTGACATTACTTTAACAAAGAGTCGGCGGAGATTCACGGGTGTTTCGATCGGAAACGTTGGCCAGAGATATACGTGGTACGCTACACGGTTATCAGATCGTTTTTATAAGATACAGCGTGTTTGATGAATACTTTTATCAATAGTTTCAGATGTGGCGCAGGGCGCGAAAGACCCTCGTATTGATTGATTAAATAAACTGGCGCGCGTGTATCTCGCCGGGATTGTTGATAGAGGCAATAATACGAGCATATTTATAATACTTTTTACGCGGCCAACTCCGTCGCAGTTTGAGCTTTTTTTTATATCCAGCACTTCCTACGTCGGTTTCGCGGGCTCAAGTGCTAAGTAAACTGAACAGCTGGTGATTCGATAATACACGAGGCTGGAGATCTTGAGAGGATTAATAAACGTCAAATGATTTGCGGCGCGCAGTGGCGAAAATTTTGATAGGCCAGTTTTTTCTCAAGTCTTCCAGAGTCTGCGTGATATCTGAATATAACGAAGCTGCGGTTCTGCTGACACGTTTGACTTTAAACATCTGACGTCCGATTCGCGCTTTGCAGATGAAAACAAAAATTGAGTCAACGGAGTTTATAGGTTATCAAACTTTAATCGATATTCTATGCGTATGTAGTTTGGCTCAATTGAAAAAGCTCCTATATGCAATTTGGCAACTGCGGTTCTAATAAAAATTAGATTGTTCATTTTGACAAAATATGGGCTGTGCTAACAAATCGATAAGATATGCACCCGAACGAGGCCGGGCGATCGCGGAACGAAAAGCATATTATATAAACGTGCTGTTTTCCTCTTCCTGCGGCGAGTGAAAGAGCACCGACGCCGAATTGCGGCAGCCGAGCCGAAGTGTGCTCGTGGTATAGAGAAGACGAGCGGTGCCATGTCGGCCGGGCAATATTTCGCGGCATCTCTCACGTGCCGTCGCGCGGAAGTTACGCAAGGCCACGCGCGAGCCGAAAAAGGAAGAGCGCTTCTAGTGAACCAAGGTGACTGAGCCGGCTTTTTTGTAAGCCCGAGTTTTTCGCCGGGGCTGGCGCGTGTGAGAACTGGGGCAGCGGCTCCGCGCGCGGCTGCAAACACCCGCCCCGCGACTATGTTTGGACGATATACACCTAAATCTCGGGCTAATCCAGCGCTCGTCGTCGACACTGCGACTCGCACTGGTTTCATTCGCGATGCTCTCGAGCGATCCCGATTTATAGGCGGCGTTGCGCATTGTATACGATCGTGTATTCATGGTGTATTTAAGTGCTATGACATTTTACTTTTGGCTCGGCAAATTTTTCGCTGTTATTATGGGTTTTAGTTGTCGGTTTTCAATTATTATCAGCAGTTTTGGTTCTTGAGGAGCAGCAAACCCAAAATTGTGCAAAAGTTCCCCGAGGAAATTCTTCTCAATCCTGAAATCCAGCATTGGCGCAGCGAAAGTGCATGAGTTATCTTTGCCAGACAAAACCCGCTTCTTCTTCCCCAAGAGATCTTGAAAATGAGCTGTCTTTCATAATGGGACCAACCGAAGACCTAGAGTCACCGCTATTTCAGCTGTGAAATTTTGTTTAAACTCACTATGGCGAGATAGTTAACTCTCTCGAGAAATAAACTTACTCGAGAGTCTCTTCGATTCGTATTAGTCTCGAAAATTAACAATTCAATGGAAATGATTGAAGAAATTCAACTTTATGAATTCAACTACAGATTTCTGATGAAACAAAGGAACCAGACTATTCGAGATTTTATAAGGATACCATAATTATGTCTTAGCGATTTTTTCTATATAAATTTATAAACTATTCAGCGTAGATGATTTTTTGATCTGCGCTAAATGTTGCAATGCAATATGATAGTAATATTTAAAGTGTAATATGTCCTAAAAAAAAAATTTTGTCCCTTTTTCATATACATATCATATAAAGAATATATCATTTATAATTAAATTTTTTTATAAAGTTATTAGATATATACTCTCTAGATTTTAAATAATTAAAGTAAGTTAGTATATAATCCAAAGTATATATTGTTGCTTCTACTCTCTTCTCTATCAAAGTTTACGGACAAACCCTTGAATTATTGAATTGTTGGATTATTCACGAGACCAGTCAATTCTGAATCTTACTTTTAGACGTACGAATTTGATTGGCAATATCCATCGAATATGCGGGATTATGAATACGATAAATAAGTTTCTCCTTCCCTCGTCATACTTGGATAGCTAGAATAATTAAATCTTGATGGACATTGTCATGAAGAAATAGAGATAGGAAGCGCGAGAGAGACGTGACAATCTTGAAAATGAAAGGGTTTATCGGCCTTCTACCCTCAAGTATATGGGAACGCTCTGTGGAGCTTATATACGCGAGCAGCGCCTCCCAACGATTGACGCTTCCACAAACACTAACCAGACGTACAACTTTTTTCTCTCATCCTCTCTTCCGAGCATGATAGAAGTTAGAACGGGATTTAACGCATACGTCCGGCTACAAGTGAGCGCGGGTAAGTGAGTATGTGAAAAGCATGCGTCGGCCGAGATATGTGCTTTTTCAGCTTTCCCCAACGAGCCAAGCCCTTCGGATTACAAGGTTATAAATATGTCGAGGCTTGCAAAGCTCCTCTCCATAATTTTGATATTCTTTAATCGCGCTGCGACGATCTCGTCATTCATGAGCTAAAAATTTCCGAGCTTCATTACATTATTAGCCGATTTATCGATACTATAATACAGTTTGAGTTGGACAAACATTGAATAGAATGTTTTCTTTTTTGAGAAAACACATACCGGAGGTATAATTGTAATTGGTTCGACCGATAAAAAATGATGACGAGTCGGTGGTGGTAAATATGTCAATTGATGAATCGTTAAAATATCAATGGTCCCGTTGAATGAGAGTGTGTCGAATTTTGGGATGAAATTAATGGACCGCCGCACAGTCTGCGCGAGTCGATCGTTTGCTTATCGAATGAATTTCGCGTGTTACGAAGAAACGCACATAAGGAAGCTTGTTTACGGAGCGAAAGAGAGAGCGGGAGAGGCAGAGAGAGAAATAATAAAATCAGAGATCGCGAGCAGCGAGCGATTAACACCGAGCCCGAGTCCATTTGGAATGTATACGCTTAATTTGCACGTGTCCCGAAGATTACCCGTGATTGATAAACTCGCAAGGGTTTTTTGCCGGTCAAATCGGCGGCCGTCTTGTGCGCGAGCCTTCGGTGCGTGTCCGAGATGAGCATCAGCCGGATTTCCCATAACTCGGGCTGGGCTGGCTGGCTTTTATCCCCCCCCGACTTACCCAAATGAAACGAAATCCGCCGTCGCACGTGTCTTCAATCAGCTCGGCGAGAGAGAGAGACGTCGGCCGTGCTTGTGCCAAGCCGATTTCCGTTGGCCCTCGGTGTGTGTATACATACATAGTATCGCATATGCACGCACATGCCGCGGACGCATAACGTGGAGAAGGAAAAAAAATTAGCCCGCTGCTCGCGGTATACATCGGTTTCCAGGAGCAACGAGCCACCAATCGACGCGGAACATTTCCTCCCCCCAACCAAGTGCGCATCACGACACGATCATCGAGCGGAACCATCGAAATGATCGAGTTGATTGGGGGGGGATTGATTGAAGTGAGAGTGAAAAAATACGATTGTGGGTGTGCGCGAAGGAGAGAAAGGAAACGAGCAGCTATCACGCGGCCTTGGTCAAGATTGGGGCTTTGGCTAAATTGATAAGGGGCAGCTCCAGGTGTCGCGCTGGCGTTTACTTTGTTCCCTCGGAGTTTCTCCTTGGGAGCTCGGTATCAGTGTTAACACGAGGCTTATCCGCGAGCGCGAAAGGCAAAGAGACGAGGAAGCGCGAGGAGCAGGGGAGAAAGAGAACCGCCCCGACGATACGGCGTCGCTCGAGTCCGAGGCGCGTGCTGCAACAGCTGCTCGCTCCGCGCGGAGCCCGCCGCTGATAAAGAACAAGAAAAAAAACGAGAGAGAAACCGAAATTTTGGAGCCCCACAATACCTGCCTTGTCCACGTGTCAGGTGAATTTTCCCGTATCTGCTGCACATGTCGCGTATGTGCATTTCTATAGAAAGCTCGCGTAAACATCCCACCCTATACTCGCCACTCGCGTGGCTATGTGCTCGGACTCGCTCTCGGGGCCAAGTCAAATTCAGACGCGTGACTTTGAGAAATACGCCCAATTTATCTACTCATAAAGATGATGATGACAACGACAATAACAATAATAATAATGATATACAAATTATTATATAATACAATGAAATTAAGAACAAAACTATCATATTTTATTATTGTTCCTGTGTTCAAGTATATAATACATCATCTCTCGACATACAGAATTACTTAATAAATGTATGTGTGTCTAATGAATATCTCATTCACTACTTGAAGAACTAATAACATTCTATTAAGTAAGTTATACTTGATCAATATGATCTGACAAACAATGATGAAACACAAAAGGTTTTAAGAATTTATTATTCGCTGATTTTAATTTTCGAATATAAATGGAAAAGTCCTGGATAGCTATAATAATATTCCAACGGGATCCTATCATGACCAGTTATCAACAATAAACATGAACTAATCAGATAAAATAACTTCTAATTCGTATAAATGAAATGTCGTTTTTTTTCTCTTAATTTTCATAAATTTTCCACATAGAATTAGCGAGAGGTCGCGTTGTTAATACATATATTGCGCAATTGAAATTTCGTTTGCCACATCATTATTTCCGAGTAGCCTGAGACTACAAGAAAAACAAAGCGTAATAAATCTGATTCATCTCCATATCCATTAAGGCAGTTCCAAGATACAAATAAAGCACACGCAAAAAATGGGCTAAACGAATTGCCCCTGATTTACGAGCCTAGCCTTTTTTCACCCTTCGATCAGACACAGCCATACCGCGATAGTCAGCAGCCGAACGACACAAAGACATAATAGCTCTGAGGAGCCTATACGATCACGCTCTCGACAAGTTTTCGTTCGAATAAAATTTAAGAAAAAAAAAACAAAAAAAAACAACTCAAAAATAAATAAATATTATAAAAATCTAATGGACTTTCTAGGCGTGAAAGAACGGAACGGCACGGAGGAATGTCGTCACTTTCTCACGGTTCTCATCGGCTTTGTGCAAATTGCCCGTCTAACTCCCGTATTAACGTCTACATACACCTGAAACGTCCACACGGCTCTCGGGATGTTTGACTTGGGCTCGCGAGGCTCGAGCCTCTCGCGTGCGCGCACTTTTAAACGTGTTTAGCCGCGTGCTAAACGCGCCGTTTTCCGCGGGCCGCTATCGAGAAGAAGGAAAAGAAAAGAAAAGTGGATCGTCTGCTGTGAAAAAAGGACGCGAATCGAGAGGAGGGGGGCAAGAAAAAAGATGTCAAAGTATAGGTACAATGTTCGACTTACCGCCAGAGTCTGCCAAGTGTTTTCGATAGCTCGGCGTTGTGCAACTGCGGATACTGATCGGCGAGCTTCCTCCTCGCGGCCTGGGCCCACACCATAAACGCGTTCATCGGCCTCTTCACGTGCGCCGCTCTTTTGTCGTTCGAAGCCCTGCGAATAGCCAGAAATTATCTTCATTGGCAACGATTGCAGCCCCGCTATCTCGTCACTCCTCGCAATCGTCCCGCGAGCGAAGGCTCTATCGCCGAGGGATCATTCATTGCTACCGTGTACAGCAGCGGCCATTGTCTCGGTTTTATCCCGTGTGCGATCCCCAATAATTACATTATACAACCGCCTCCTCGGAGAAGTTTCGTTTTTTATCTGTGTACCCGCGAGCGTCTGCTTTTTATGCGACCATGCGACAATGTCACTTCCACCCGTTTTCCGCTTGGCACAATTATATACAGATAAAGAGTTGAACGGTGAAATTACCATATTCACTCGAATACTCTGAACTTTTTATGGCGCATCTCAAGATGTAAATAAGTTTTTACTCGATTGATGCTCGTATATATATATACAGCCGTGTCAACTACATCGGCGAGCTCGTAACATAATGCGATGGCAGTTTAGCAAAATAATGCTATCTCGGGATCGAGAGGTTTGGGTATGAAAAAGATTTGAATACGACAAAGTATTGATCGAATTGATCCCGGTCTACGCAGAGTTATATGTCACCAAATTTTCGTAAAGCTGCATGTAACGCGAGCAGAAGGATTCGGGAAAAAGTAGTGTGAGTTTGGGGAGGTGAGCGGAGCCTTGCCAGAGCCGCGCTTGAAATAAGACCGGACGAGGTGTGCATCGTCTCGAAACTTTCGGCTCTTGCCTACTCCTTGGAAATAAGCGCGACTCCATATATAATACCCATAGAAGTCTACCGACACGCACGTGCGCAACGGGGGAAGCGCCGTGCCTGCAGCGTGTCCGCTACACTGATATGTATTTCTTCCGTACGTGTGACTGATCTGTCTGACGTGTCAGCTCTTTTCCCTCGAAATGTAAAACACTCCAAGAACAGTGGCACTTATTTGATTTAACTACGTGGGTAGTTGATAAATAGCTGTGAATATCGCGCCACTGATCGATCAGTCAAGGTAAGGCTTTCGCTTGTATCTTAAAGATGAATATGATGTCTGATATACGATTCGAACTTCAACGTTTCGGAGCAAGTACTGTGGGAAATCAAAGGATGAAAGTGAAATGAAGAATTTACACTTTGTCTATGCCATGACTACGGTTTTCGGTGCTAATTATTTCATATTTTTTTTATTTATTCTATAACGGTTGTAAAGTGCTGATACGATAAACGTCACTGGTCGAACAATCCATTGCAATTCTATAAATAATACGGGATTATCATGCGTGATTGAAAATCAATATTAAAGGTGACTAATCAGTGAGCATCAGTTAAACTGAGAAAATAATCTTAAATAATATTTAACAGACTTGAAAACGTAGACTACTGTGGGTAAGCAGCCTGGTTTAAATTTGAAAAAGTACTGTATAATTATGCCTGATTTAAATGAATACTTCTGTATAAACCAGTGGGTCAGATAAAAAAATTCAAATAACGTGTATATCTTTGTATTGTTATTAAAGCTTGGCGATCAATGAGAATCGTCTCTGGCACGTCTCGAATACAAACACCAATCGAGATTGAGCACGGCAAATAATACGAACATACCGATACACTACATGGGCATATTAGGACAATACAGTTTTGTTATCGTCGTTTATACAATACTGTAATCGCACGGCCAAAGCAAACAATGAAAATTCACTCCCTATTTTTTTTTGTCCCGCTTCAAAACGCCACTACGAGAGGGTGGGTCGCGGGCTGATATGAATAGTGGCTTGGAGTCGCATACCGATGCAGCGTGTGATTATGTCCCAACTCTTTTTCCCAATGATATGACCTCGTTTGTACTCGAATAAACATATTTCAAAGATAAGCCAGAACCCCATGGTTCACATGCCATCTTATTTTCTATTTCAATCGTACATTGCAATGTTTTTATTGTTTAAAATTTTGTTGAAACAATCGAGAAACGATTCACGTTCTAAAATGATTTGATTTGCTATTACAAAAAGGAGTATAGCTCGTTCGATACACTAACCACACGACGAATGTTCGTGAGTATTGTACATTCAGCTATAACCTGCTAATAGCTGTCAATCGTTTCTGAAAGCGACGTTTTGACAACTGGCATTTATTTTATTCGCGTACTGTGCAAATATAAGCATATAAAATTCATTACATTTCATGGATATCTACAAAGGTAACTCGTCAGGCCGGCTGCACGCCATACGATCATCTGACCACGGTCAGCCAAAACCCATCAGCTGCATTCGGTTACCCTCTTACTTTTTCGCTCGTATATACATACGATTTGCGAGGACGAAGAAACGCAAAGCAGAAGACGAGCCGCGAGAAGCTTATAACGAAGAACAAAAAGGTATATACAGCACGCTTCGAGTGGCGAGTCGCAATCCGCGAGCCGCGAGTCAGCTAATACACATCTCGCTCGCGCGAGAATCGAGCATAAATTAGCTAATTAGCGTTAATGGCCTGGCGAGGACGTTCGGCTGCACGCGCGCGCGCGCGCGCACCACCGGCCAGCCAGTTTTTCCCAGGCCGAAGGGAAACGAGCGCGTCATAATTGAGTTAGCACGCGCGCATTTTTCTCGCGCGCTCGCGCGAACAGGAGGAAAAGGAAAAAAAAATTCGTAGCGGAGAGAGAGAGAGAAAAATTTGTTCCTTTGCTGTCGCGTGCGCGCGAATCCCTCTCGATGCGCGCCTATATACTTTGCACTTTATGCGCGACCGTAGCTGCGCGCGCGCGCTAATTTTTGAAACCGCGCGTATTTATATATATACATATATACACACACTGACGCCCGCGGCACTTGCGCAATCTCTCTTCACGCTCTCGACTTCTCGTGTTTTCCCTGTTGCTTCGTTCTGCGTTAGCTCGAGCCGAGGTTCTGTATCGGATACACTTTAGTTCCGAGTCGATGCTGCGATACACGAGTATTTTTCTCCCGACCCGTATGATTCTCACAACTCGCTGGTATGTGTGGTGTCTGGATTGAAACGAGTACATCGATTGGTATTGGGATGATCTTGTAAATTTGGTTCCGGAGATTTATATGTACTCGCAGTAAAACGAAAATTCAATTATTTTCGCCAAATCATTACAGTTGTGTCAGACAGCACGTGGTCGCGAGTCGCGCAAGTATACATCCTGCGAGCACCGCACGAGTGTCGTGACGATTTGCGCCCAGGAGATAATCGCAGTGGAGATAGAGAAGACATAAGGTGCACACGCGACTTACTTGGTGGCGACGGGCACGAGGGTCCAGTCGTATCCCTGCAGGACCTTGGCGACAGCGGCGCTGATGATCTCGCCCCCGTTGACGCCGTTGATCGGGCCGATGCTGCCGGTGCCGAGCGGCCCGGGCTGGGGCGAGTCGGGGGCCGCTGGGGGCGGCGGCGGCGGGGGCGGACAGTCGGCGGTGCTCATCATCTCGGCCGAATCTCTCCCCGGGCTGCTCGGATTTCCTCCCGATGTACGAGCCGCTGCGCTCAGGACACTGCGTATATGTATATATCACCGGCCGCCCGAGCGCGGCTGCATATACCACTCACACATCGGCGGCTATTAGAGAATCCCTCTCACTCACTCGCTGTTTTTTGCCTCGCTTATTATATATATTTGTATGTGGTACCAGGCCGAGACGCCTGGGGGGCAATGCGGCTGGCTGTCCAGTCGGGCCGGGAGTGAGGTGGTCGCGCGCGTGCGCTCGCTGCGCTGCGAGAGGGCGGGGCGAGCGCACTTGTTGATCCCGCCGCCGCCGCCGCAGCCGCCGACGCCACCGCCGCAGTCACCCGCGCCGCGTATATCTCGTGCCGATGCCGCAGATATATACATGTATATATATTTACATGCCAGCCAGATTCTTGATGTGTTATGTAGAAGAAAGGAAATTCGACTAGTGCAACCCAACTCTCCGATGCCCCTCGTCCGAGCTTCGTTCCAACTTGTTCTCTCGATCGTTCACACATTTGTTTCCGTTATGTCTCAAGTATGGAGCGACGGTATT
This sequence comes from Aphelinus atriplicis, assembly GCA_020882685.1. Taxonomy (NCBI): domain Eukaryota; kingdom Metazoa; phylum Arthropoda; class Insecta; order Hymenoptera; family Aphelinidae; genus Aphelinus; species Aphelinus atriplicis. The sequence continues at coordinate 76,774,541 of CM037073.1, forward strand.
TTTTTTACCGTCGAAATAGTATACCTTATACTATCTAATTTTAAAATGTAAAAAAAACTACTATTCATTAGTGGAAATTGTATGACTGGTGAATAATCGTAAATATTAAATTTATGATTAGTACGATTTTGTTGATGTTTAATGAATTTTGACTAATTTTCATTACTTATGCTATTCCTTCTAAGTATTTGAAATTCGGAGTATATAGGTATATGAGTTGAATAATTGACGCGTGACTATTTAACAAGTTCTCGAGTTTTTGATTTCTGACTGTTTGTTGTCATACAGTTCATTGCATTTATTCTTAACACGCGTAGCAAGTCGTAACTCTTATCAAGATGGATTTCTCTGTTGTCAATCATTTGATGCAACCATTTAATAGTGATGATTAAATCGATACACGATGGAAAATGAAAGTGTTGTAACTGAAGATAAGCTTTCCAAGGTTCAGGGTTATTCAAATGTGACCGTACGAATTGCGGCTTGGCGCGTTGCACGTTATCAGAACGACCAAATCAAATTTACGATTCGACGAATGCTTGCTGTAATAAAACGTCGAAAAAACGCAATCCCGATGTCGCGTATACTTGCGGAAATTCATGGATGACTTCCTCCCCGGACATATCCGACTAGCGACTTTTTATCAGCGACCAATACCAGGAAAAAGTGTTTCGACAGTTGTACGGATGGCTCGCGAACGAGCGACGCTCGAGCGATACCCACGTAAAACGAAAGCAACACGCGAAAATCCATCAATCAAGCTAATGACATCTCGGAGAGATGAGTGCACGCGATTGCGGTCGGCGGATCGTTTAGCGACCGCCGCGGCCAACTGAGCTTTCGGACGATCCGCGCCGAGGGTATAATAACGCAACACATGTGCGCCGCCGCCGCCAGAGCGAATGATGTAAACAGCCGTGGGTGTATGCGCGGACACGTGGGCCTGGCGAACAAAAAAACGTACGAGAGTACGAGAGAGCGGCCCGGCGATCGCGCGGTAGCTTTTTGTTTCTCTTCCATTTTTCGCGGAGGGCATTAATTTAGTTGTGCGCGCGCGGGCGAGTCGATGATCGTCGCTCGCGATTATTTCGGAGCGGAGAGCGAGCGCGAGCGGCCCGTGGGTTTCCATGGCTACGTGCGCGACCGAGAGGGGGAGGGCCCGGCTCCACCCACAGTGGCGCGAGGACTCGGCGGCGCCCCCCGCGGATTGGCCAAGCTGCGACGCTCGCCAAGCCGTGCCCGGCCCATTGCGGCTCGCCGCACAGCCGCAGTTGGCCGGCTCGTCGCGCCGCGGCACCTTCCGACCGCTATATTACCTGCACATATATGCCTTTTCACTCGACTTCGAGCCCACGTGCCAATGCACTCGGCGCGCGACCTTTGCCTCCCTCGGGTACACCGTTCGACCTTATGCCCATCGTCGATTGCACATGTTTGATTCGCCAAGCTGTCGCGACTCGTTCGAGGCGCAAGATCATACAATGTTGTTATCAGCTTTTTTCTTTTACACGAGACGTTGTTCTGGACACTTCTTGCTTGGATTCCTATATTGATGAAAGGTGACAAACCGAAGAACATCTGTACAAGGTTTATGATTTGTCCACGTGAAGAATCAATCTTAACTCATAGACAACGTCCAATTTTCAGTTGTGGGTATACATTCCATAAAAATGTACAAGTCACTCTACGAGCTATTATCAAATAGTAAATTACGACAGAGATCGTGAGTTTCATCGTGAATTTCGAAGCTCATAACTACCGGAGTACGCGAAATATTTAGCAGGGAACACGCGAATCGAAGCGTACATCCGACACAGCATCCGATGAGGAAGCAGAGAGCAACGGAGCTGGATTTCAGGGCCCGTTAACAGCCTTTTTCTCGAGCCATAAACAGAAAAACAGAGGAACCGCAAATCGGCGCCGCGTACCGAAATTTCGCAAGGACTCTCACTGCCAGATTCGCCTCGCTCTTTTTGACTTTTTTTTGTTCCTTCAATTTTGGCCGTTAAACACTTACGCGCACGACGCGTATACACTTTTGGTGCGAGAGAGAGCGAGACTCAAGTTTTTGGGGCCTCGCTCCTTTACGGCCTGTTTGATTTACAAGTGTTGGGGAAAAATCTCGGCGGCGGCGCGCGGGGCTCGCTTCCTCAATAAAAGTCGGCGCGCCCACGTCCGCACGTGCGCGACGTGAATTTGACCGCGCGTATACGCGTACAGCGCGCGGCCGGGCGCTTTTCCCCATACTTTCCCACCGGTATTTTTTCTTTTCGCCCGACTTTTTTTTTATGGACCTCCGAGAACTTGATTTACGTCTGCCTACTTTACTTTTTCGGCTGATTGCGATTAAATTTCGTCATGAGTAATATCGACATATATGTCATATAGGAAAACGATGCATATCCGAATTCATCTGCCGAAAAAACGCTTATTTCGGATGTACATATTTTGGATGTTGCGTCGGAAAAAGACGCATACTCTCGTTGAAAGCGCCATCAGAGACAAATGCATACGTTAGTACGTGTATAAAATGTACCGAATCATTTGAGGTCGTCGACTAAGCATGCAAAATTTATTTGTCAATAGTGTCGCAAAACAGACGATTTTCGACGTAATCTAAAACCCTAAAGTGATTCAAGTTTTCGGCATTTTCTTAGGGAATTAGCAACCTTTTTCTCGCAAAAACGAACTCGTCCCGACTTACACTCTTGGCGACTAATTTTATTCACATCGATTCCCATGCTCTCAAACTCATTGTGAATCAAACCTTGACCAGATTTTACCGCAGCTGAAAAATTTCTGAAAGTTGTGGCTGTTCGATGGATTTCTCGCGAACCATTCTTCATCGGAAACAGTTATATATAGCATCACAACTCAATTGATTCTGTACCGTGTCGATATTGGGGAAAAACTGCTCTAGATCGGAATAGAAGCGCACGGGCCGAGTTGGAGCGATACGCGGGGAAAGTTCATGCTCGACGATAAAACACAATGCAGGCGGGGTGCGCTTAACAGTTATGCGTACGCGAAGCATCGAGTTTTCCCAAATGACAAGTGGCTTTACGGCCGCGCGCCGGTTCCTCTCGTCGGTGCTTGTTTCCCTTGCGTCATTGTCCGCGAGTAGTATTAATATATATATATATGTATACATATAGGTATAGCGATCGTTACGGCACGCGGCGGCTCGAAAAAAGCTCGACTCACGCAGCGCCACGCCGATGTTAGCGATTTTTTGCCCAAGTATATTTTCCATGCCACTTCGGGCCATCGACTCGCGCACCCTCACACACACACACACACACACACGCATATACGAGCGCGCGAGCGAGTACATCTGTGATGCCGTTTGTGGGATTCGTCAAGGCTCGCGCGCGCTTGTATGTATACATCAGTGCCGATCATCGATAACATTTTTCAACGTTGCGTGTGGCACGCGCTGAACGCCGCACGCCAATTCAAATATGCCTATACGTATGTACGCGTAACCTATCGGTACACTCATCGTTCGATCTCTTGGCTCTGGACGTTCAGCGACGGCCCGCGCGCCTCTTCTATTTGATGATACTGCATATGGTTGAGCGACAGCATTTTCAGCTTGTATATTTTCGTATTTCGTCCACTCATTCGCTATGCGAATATACTATCGAGATATATATTTATTGAATATATACATACATGTACGCGCGTTATATAGGGCGTTTGTTATTTACGAAATCGTTTGGAACCCCCTTCTACGCGTCATCCTGTTATCGGGAAAAACAAATATTTATTTCAGACCAACGGGTCATTCAAAAATGTATGAAATCACGTTTCCCTTAAGTATGGCCCACCGCAAAGTGTTTCAGAGAATATCAAGAGGGTCAAATCATTTTTGAAATAGATTTTCATATTGCACGAGTGATTTTACGTATATATAGGGTGTTTCGACCGACACGAGAAAACAACAAAATTTCGGTTTTGAATGATTGTAAATGTTTAGAAATAGAATTGTCACGATTATTCAAATTTTAATATACGGGTCTCTCATCACCAGAATGATTCGACCTCCCATCAACTCTTTAAAACGCAAAAGTCTATTGTCATCTATAGACCACGCTGTGCGCGACACGTGATTTCGTGGCTCTTCTATCGAGGCGATAATGTTTGCGACTCGAGCAATTCGGTACACCGAGGACCGCCCAGTACTGGATGGATTCGAGATTAGCAGCTGCGAGCTCTTGGCTATGGCAAGCGTATTTTTCAAGCGTACATTGGAAGGAGACGTCGTGGGCTCGTCAGAGGCTGCACGTCGGACGCGTCGGGCGGCGATCGCTCCTTTGATATGTACCGCTGCGACTCGTTGTGCGCTAACCCATTTTAATATTCGTTTTCACACGAGAGCAGCACTTTCGAAATTGAACAATCGATTTGAAGGATGGTGAACGATGACAATCGAATATCATCGCGCGCTCGCGGACGACAGCGCATAGTTGGGGTCAACGTATACACTGGTGGCCCGAGTCGGTGCGTATAGGCCCGCGCGCGCACGCTTGGAGAGGGAAAAAAAAGAAAAATGAAAACGAGCCGCGAGGCAGCGCTAATGAGTCCGTTAAAGGTATATACATTAGGGGCGGCGCGCGAGAGCGACGTCTGTGGGCCGATGACGGGGCGCAATCGGTGCGCCCACCGGGGGGCCAAGCCGCGCCGCTGTCCGACGGCCGACCGCCACGTGCTATGCGTATGCGCGCACATACACATATATACGCATCACAAGTGCTGTTCGCCCGCGGGCCTCCGAACGGCGCACGCGAGTTCTCTCTCGGGTGAGAGCACTTGGATTTTTGTGTGGCTCATTATTCTCCGTGCCAGTCGCGATCGACAATGAGAATTTATCGCCAAAAGTTTTCAGATCGGTCACACATGTACAACTGATTCAGAATATTCCCAGTTTTTCCCATACATCTCTGTATTCCAAGTTAGCCGCTAGTTAGGGGGCAGGTCGGAGATGCTATTTTTGTCATTTATCGCATTGTACGGGCATGGCAAGCTCGATTCGCCAATCGCATGGACGCATTTTTGGGAAGAAAAAACTAAAGGATGATTCATCTTTTTGTCAAGTCTGCGAGTCTTTCGTAAGATGAAACCATGTGTGCAGCTTGAAAAATGTTGTAAAGGAGATGGATTTTTGTAAAAACTTCAATAAGCCATCGTAGATTTCATACATGAAAAATATATCTGTGTATTTATAGATATACTCCCCATGTGATTACACTATACAATAAATAATAATTTGCAATATCTTGAGAAAATCAGAGGACCAGTTTCCCTCCGAGACCAGGAAAATGAAAGAAAAATGAATCCCTAGTTATTCATTAGGTATGGACGAGAAATATGGTACCTTGTGGCATTTTAGACGTTATCGAGGCAAGTACCGTATCAATAGTGTATTTTACATTAACTATAGTTAAGTCTGGAATTAATGAGGATACGCTGTAAGCTCGATGGTATTACACGCGACATCTTTGCTTGCAGCATTAAAAATAGAAATTTAATTAGAAAATTATTATCAAAACTGAAATTTTTTTTTCATCACCGAGAAGGATATTTTTTCCCTGACGAACTTTCGGGTAGATGTATAGTCGAGTTTTATGAATTAACTCACCGACGGCCCGGGATTGTATGTGTACGCGAAAAAGAGAAAAATACAGTTGCGACTGATGGATTTGATGGTGATCGCGGAGCACATGCTGCGGCCACATGATATAGTGTTTATATATACACCGAGGGAAAATTGGGCTTGGGTGGAAATCAATATTATTGTTTGGCGCGTGAAGCTCGGCTAATTTTGAGACTGGCGCGCGGCGACGAGCTGCAGCGAACAATGGCGGGAGCTCAGCCGCTGCAAGCCCGATTAGCCGAGACGCGGCAGTGTAACCAAAACGTCAAGTGAGCCTGCCTGGAGTCGAACGTCACGCGTCACAGGATGAAAGCTCCGATCCGCTTGGCGCTGCGGAGGTGTATAAATAGTCGGGCTTGCAGCGCGGCTCGATTGGTTTTGTTGCAACCGATTGCCCGCATTCAAATGCCCTCGCTGCGACGGGAATTTCGAAAAATCATCGAACATTCAAGTTGGATTGGATTTCACGTCGAATAAGCTCAAGCTCGACTTTTCTCGATCAACTCGCACTATTTGATTCACAAAACGATTGGAGGGAAAATAATGTTGACGATAATCAAATCGATTTTGGTCTTGAAGCGTACGAAATAGTGCTATCTATTTTTTAAAAAATGTAATGCCCATCACACGAGGCATGGCGGTTCATGAGAAATATATCAGACCAATGTCCTGCACCGCGAACATAAAAATTTAGATTTGATAATTGTCCGATCCCATCGGGTTACGATGTAGGATGTACATCGCGCGTAACGCGAGAAATCGCGGGAAAACGTGGCAAAGCGCGGGGCGCGGACTATAACACAGTCCACGGGCGAACGGGTTAAAGTGATCAAGGAGTGAAATGATGTGGCGTCGACAGGGCGCGTTTAACGCCCAGCCGCGAGCTAATGAGCCCCAATAGTGCGCACGTACATGGTGCAAAACAAGCGGGCCATTCTGCTCGATCGCGTGGCCGCCACGGCCAATTAGGCCCGGCCGGCATTCCGGCCCACACCTGAAATCACCGCCGATACACGCGCGCGGACAAAGGGGCAATATTTGCGGGCGATATCGGCCGCGCGTTGACTGCCGCTGCTGCTGCTGCATCCGGGAGACAGATAGAGATAGAGAGAAAGAGAGAGAGAGAAATGTGCTGCGGCAGCTGCGCGCATATCTCACGCTCGATAGCGAATGGCCCTCCCCCGGCTAATTATATATATGGACGCGTATATGAGCGGGGCGAAATCGCGCGCGAGTGAATGAGCGAGCTAGCAGAGACAGTGGCCCATACAGGTCGCGAGGCGCATAAACCACTGTCAATGCCGCGGACCGAGCAATACCCGCGCCCCGCGGCCCCGCGCTGCGCGCACATCAAAGCCCCACTGCTTGCGCGCGTGTGTGCGTGTACCTCTACCAGCTGCACAGCGCGACGCTCGCGCACTTCACGCCCGAGGGAAGCTTCTATTTCTTTTTGTTCCCCCGCTGACGCGCCGAAATTTTTCACCGGGACGATGTCAAATTGCGCTGAATTCGGAGTAACGTATGTGTGCACACGTAGGTCGGAGGAAGACGTTGGGAAAAACGTTTTCTTTAAAATACGCTCGCGGAGGGGGACCGGAATTTTTCCTGGACGTTCCTGAGCGTGGGTTTCGCACGTAACTCACGCGAAGCAACGTCTAGAGCATGGAATTGAAAAAAAAGGATTAATTAGAAAAGGCGTTATGCTTTATCGTAATAGGTGTGAAAAGAGTAGCCACGAGAAATAAACTGCTAAATATTGTTGACAGGCATTATCAATCACATACACGCATAATAGTCATATGTTTTACTGATTTTTATTAAGCTTCAGTTCACTCACTTGAAATTGATTGTACTGACTTCCATTGAGAAAAAGTTTTTTTTCATGAAATAGTACACATCAATGTTTCTGGGCCATGAGTACGTGCAAGAAATTTCAGATTTTTAGCTCACGGGAATGTAGGTTAAAATTTAATAGCACATTTCTACCTACCCCACCACAAACACTGAGAGCAAGTTAAAAGTAAGCGTATAAGAAAGGCTCTAAGTGCTATCACGCGCTTGCACTCATATCGATTGGTTGTTCGATTCTTAATTCAGAAACGCAGACGTGATTTTTTGCACTACGATACGTACTTCCATTCGGTGCAAATGGAAGCCACCTCTAATTACTCGTGTGAGGCTAATTTTTTTCCCTCACTACTGTCAAAAGTTGAATCCAGCGTTTTACATATTAACCTTAATGATTGTATAACAGTAGGCAAATTGGGCGTAGTATTTAACACGCTTTTGTTGCACGATGATCTAAATTGAGTGCAACCAATGTGCCACTGAAGGCAGTGTGGCACTTCTCTGATATTTTGTATTTTCGGTGCATTCTGAGCATCAGTGGTGGTTGGTTTTATGTTGGCAATATTAATATTGTTGAATTTTTGTTATATTATTATCCGTCTCTATTTGAATTTCGGAAAAAGTGTTTTTGGAATTTTGGTGGTCTTCACTACTACAGTCACAAGAATGGAATTTTAGTTCAAGAAGAAAATTCAGTTATAGATATAAGAGCAAAATGATTTCCTATATGATTGAGATTTGATTCTCCTTTCTTCTCTTCTTTTTATTTTTTTTTCTTTTTTTCTTTTCCTAATCTTAGAGAAGTCTATTTGGCTGGAAAATGAATCTTCTTGCTGCAGCGTAAAACTGAATTTTTCTTCTTGAAACAAAACTCGATTTTACTGAGTGAATTTTTCTAAAACTAAATTTAAAACGTGTTTTTAGGACTGCCGATATGAGGCAGGATATTGAAGTTCTATCGTTTATAATAAGATCTGAGATGGTTCGATATACATGTTCAACATAAAATCGAGGATTGCTCAATTTCTCGTGTTCCTTTTCTTTCTAGTCCAATTTTTTTTTTCAACTCATATTATCTCATACGTATCGATCGCAATCGAACAGTCTCTTCATATAAGATAATAAAATGCACATCAAAACTTTGATCGTTCGATAGGGAAAAAATAGATGTAAAATTCGAATAGATCCAAACTTTCAATTGGTTCGATCAAGAATTCAGATTTAAATGCCACATTCAATGTTACAGTATAGCAGTGGAGAGAAAAAACAATCAACCGTCGCATTTGTATTATGTAACAGCTGCGCGCGCGCGACGACCCGCAACATAATGCGAGTCACAGTGTCCGCGCATATTATGCGAGCTCGCGTGGCTGTTTGACTTGGATTAACACCAGGTAGCGCCTCTCCGACGGGCATCTCACTTATTCGCGCGCAGTCTTTTCAGTAGTCGAGCTGTGAAGTGCCCATTTTCCACCATCTATCTCTTTCTTACACGCAAACACACACGCGCCAGAAGACACTTTTTGCCATCTCTCCACGATACCCTCTTGCTTCCCGCTAACTGCTCATTTTTTTTATTTTGATTTTTCCCAACTCTCAAGCCCCACCGACGTTTCATCTGCCTTCGCACGCGCGGCGACGAAATATTGCGCAGCTGCGCTGCACTCGTGTCAGTGCAGCAACTGCCAGCTCTATGCTCTCGGAGCGTAGCCCTTTTTTTTTGACAGCTCCAAACCTCATCATTACCAGCACTGCGTTGATTTTAGAATAATGTAGGATGCTTCTCCCGCCGGAAGGATTTGCGCACTGTGACGGGATGTTCACTTCAAGGACTCGATTTGATAAGATAGTAAATAGATTAGAGATAAGATTTGGTCTAAGATAGTAAATATATATTGCCAAGGGAGCAGATGAATTCATCAAGTGATGTAGATGCACCTATTACGAGACGCCTAAGCGCGTTAACAGCCACCACTTCGCGTTCAATGTGAGTTTCCTAATGACTGCTGGTGGAAAATGAACCAACTCCCAATAGTTTGAGCATGGTCAATGAACCAAAAGTTGTACCCACTCTCCTTGTGATGTTAATCACACTTACAAAAAATTATCTTTTATGTTATCTGGTGCGTGAAACACAATTTTGCGCATCAGAAAGTTTCTAAATGACCTTTAAACGAGCACTCATATAAAACATTATTGTATCCGACTCGTAAGTTAAAATTTAAATACTTGTGTAAAAATGAATTTTTACGCACTAATTGCACAATATGGTCGTGAAACTCGTCAAATCGAGGGATAAATTAATGATTCAATGAGGAGTTAGTGAATTTACTCGAAAAAAAACGGGGACTATTCATGGAAAAGGATGTATGGTGAAAAAAAAATGTTGATATAGGTGAAATGCTACGGAATCGAACGGTATATCGTCCGATTATTTCGGCCCAGTCTCAGTACATTGAAAAAATTTCTGAATTACATGGGGAAATTAGATAAAGAGTCAGCTAGCCAGTAGAAAATGTTTTCTTTCCACAATGTATAATGTACTATAAATAACGATATTCCCTGCAAAGAGAAAAATGATTTCTTCTTCGCAGATTGAACCTATATCACCTGTGCTCATTTTTTATGGCTAGTTAGATATAGCTCAAGTAGTCTTGAGAAGGACGAGAAAATGACTCACCGCAACTGCTGCAGCAGATTGATAACACAGTTATATTATTTTCTATCCATTACGAATCCGCGCAGTTCAGCTGAGTCGTATTCCAAATCTTGGTGCCTTCATTTCGGGCGGGGAAAATGGGCGATTAGCAAACGATTGGACGAGTTCACGTATATACAGACGAGCCGGCATCACCTGGTCGAGGCAGCAGCAGGTGCGCACACACGGGATGTGATATACACAGGCGCATCAGCATCCGGCTGGTCGTGTTGAGTGTATATATACAGTTATATTATCCATGCAACGCAGCTGGCGGGCCGTTGGGGGTCGCGCGAGCAGAGAAAAAACAAGTGCACATCCCGCTCGTGTCGGTGCGCGCGGGCAGGCTCGCGAGAGGTGGTCCATAGCGGTGGCGCGCGCCCGCCTCTCTCTCTCTCTCTCTCTCTCTCGCGCTGTGCAGCACTCGCTTAGGTATTTTCATCGGTGCTCGCGCGCGCGCGCGCGGTACCATCGTGTCCGTGGCCCAGTCGAGAGCAGCCGCGAGTCGGGAGAACACACCGCGCAGTGGCTCGCCGTCGCTCCTTCGGTCTCGCGCACCCGGACACGACCATGGGGCATCCTCGATCGGGACTTTTGGGAGAGTGACGCGCGAGAACGCCCACATGTAGCTGGGCCGCACGGCTGTGTGTGCAGGGTGCGCCCCGGCCTGTTGTCCGGGCCGGCCGAACCATGGACGCCGCTCAAGGCCAGAGCGGCCCCGACAACCGGGCCAGCGCCACGAGCGCGACCAGCAACAACAACAACAACGACGCGCCGACAGCGAAACCGAAGCCCGGCCCGTCGAGCCGTCAGCACAGCTCCCTCGACGACGCTGTGGGCAAACTGCTCCAAGGTATGACGACTTCAATCAGTCACGTTCAATACCGATCGGCCAAATTTGCGCACAACCATTGATTTATATGATACATATTCGCGTGCGACGTGCTTGCAAGCTGGGCGAGTTCTTTTTCTCAAAGATGAAACTCTTGCACGCCTTGTAACCGTCGGGGGAGGGTTGTATTGCGGATCTGAGAGACGATCGATAGTTTTTGCAAAAATATTTTCGAATCGATCGAAAATGTCACTTGAGTGTGTGTGTGTGTGTGTGTGTGTGTGTGTGTGTGTGTGTGTGTGTGTGTGTGTGTGTGTGTGTGTGTGTGTGTGTGTGTGAGTGTGTGTGTGAGTGTATACGGCTTAGGTTCTGAGCGACTCGCGTCAGCGCGCGGCGTGAATGCGATTTTTAATCATCCCGGTTATGTCATCATTAAACTTAATTGGCTCGCGCTATTACTATTGGGTTATTTATAAAACGCTCAAAGAATGGAGCCCAAATCTTCCTCTGCGCGCAATAATCGTACGAATAACAAGTATCATATGTTTCGCGAATCACATTGCTTATCGCACGTGTAAATGGATTTGAAAATTTTCATTTTGAATTTAAATGTTGTTATTCGTTAACTCGTTAGTTATCAATTACGATTTCTCGCTCGCTCGGCTTCGGAAAAAATGCCTGTATTATTTATTCTATTAAAATTCTATTAAAAATGCCTGATAATTATTCTATTAACAACATCAAAGTTCCGAGTCATTTGCAACACTCGACGATTCTTCATGCGAAGCTGAAATTTTTTACTGATAGAAAAAAAAGAGAAACATTCTACATGCTCGAATCAATGTCAATTCGAAACTCTATTTTCACGCATGCTCCGTATTATAGATACCCCGAAAATCCGTTCGATCATCGTATACATCAATGATCGAGCAAATCCGAGTACTCCAAGCGTTTTGATACCTCAACTTGCACAACGCGCATAATATATACTCGAAGTCACACGTAACGCGCGGCATCAGTCCCACCGGATGAAAAATCCGGCTGGCGAAGCCGCGCTAAATATCCGTCAGACCGCTGGCGAAGCGGAAGACGCTGTATATACGGTTGGCGCGCCGAAAAATACACAGCGCGTTCCCGGGTGGGAGAAAAAAAATGGAAAAATCAACCGATCCATCGAGAGAACGTGGTATATGAGAGTACGTATAAATGCAGAGAGAGAGAAAGAGCGTGGCCGTCTCGCGAGAAGGGGAGGATTTTGGCTCTGGCAGTGGCGGCGCAGAGCGAGGGGGACGGATTGCGGGCGATGCATCTGAAAGTCGATTCGGCGTGTCGACGTTTTGCCGAAGACGCGGCAGTGAGCCGCGAGCTCGTTTAGCGAGGACATTTTAATTGGCGCTGAAAGCTGCGCACAGACGCGGCCACAGACGCGCGAGCGACTCGCACTTTTACATTCGGGGATGCTCGCCCGCGCGACCGGCCATCGCTCTTTTGCCGCCGCCGCAGCGTAGGGTCGGATTTATCCGGCCGATAGCAAGTGCGCAAGCTTTATTTTCGCGTGCGCGCTCACGCTATACCTCCCATCAGCTAGATTCCGTTGCGCTTATTGCCCCAACGCAAACCTCTTGTCTCTCCTTTCCGTCTCTTTTCGTCTCTACTCCTCGCGTGGATCTCGCGTGTACCGCGTCATGGAACGCTGCTCCTACTGGCACTGCACGCTGCTGAGCGCGAGACTCCAGAACACGCCGTCACTTCGTGTGTACTAGCTGCCGATGCTCAGTCAGCCGGGTCTTTTTTGCTCGGCTCACGACGTAGCTACAGTAAATCCGATTCATCGATCTTCTCTTCGAATCTCTAGGATTTGTGCTAGTATAAGTTATGCTTCATCCAGCCTGCGGTCATTTTTTTAATCTTCGATAGATTGTGAAAACGCTTTTTCCGGTACATACTCACTCGAAAAAAATTGTATGTTACATAAACTAATACTAGAAGTCAACTTCAGGTCCAGAAACTATACCTAGCCGGATAGTTTTTGAGATGAGATCCTCGAAAGTTGCAACCGTATGCTTCCAGTAAATTTAGATACTAGATGGTCAGTATGAAGTCGTGTTTTAGGAATGCAAATTTCTTCAATGATTCATCCATTTCTTGACAAACTTTTCATTGATATTCTGTTTTCAAATATTCAAATCAACACACTTGTTACTTTTTAGAATTTGAAACATGTAGAATTCCCACCGAAAGCAGGGGTTCGAAAAATTGCATCATTTTCGAGCATAACTTTTCAATAGTTTTATCATAGCCCATATTTATCATCTTTGTTCTATGGCAAACTTTACGTCCGATTCTATTATTATACCAACACTGTGAAGTAGAGAGTTCGAGCTTTAGAAAAACTAAATAGTTTATCGATTTTGAACTACTAAACTAAATCTTGAAAAAATGTTTATTTCACAATATTGTCTCCTGCGATGTGAACTATTAGAAAATTCGATTTATGATCTTTCGTTTTTGATTCTTCATTTATTATTTACGGGCGTTGAACAATAGTATCCTGTGCAACAAGGATTAGAAGTTACCTACTTCTATAGCAAGGGTAAGATGATTTCGCACGAATCGAAGGCTATATACCGCGTCAAAAGCGCACAGTGACAAAAACAAGTGACCCTATCAGCTAGAAATGATTGCAAATGGTCTTAGTGTGTAAGGGCTGATAGAGAGTGTCGCATTTGTGTCGTGCGCCACGCGAAACTATTCAAAATTTACAAAAATTTTGGAAAGTTGGAAATGTTAACATTGTTTTTATGGAAAGACGCAGCGGAGTTGTTTCTCTATAATATTTATGAAATAAGACCAAAATGAAAAATTATTCATCCACTTTGCACATGCTTAGAAATGAAACGACTTCATACACGTGTTAAACAAAAATAATTTGATGAACTACTGAGGTTCTTAATTTTTGGCGATAGATTTGGCAATCCAACCGACCATTTCCATTATAATATAGCGGGTGAGTGAATGGTTAGTACCATTGGAATAATAAATTAGGTCAATCGATTGAATTTAATCAATTGCTGTTAAAAATACGGATATGCAAAATATTATTGGGATTATACTGTAGTAAGGAAATATCATGTAACAATGAAACCCTCGTAAACATATTGGTACACATGCAGACATTTCTGAAAAAATATTCTTTTTGAATTGGTAGTTAAAAAAACCAAACGCACAATTGAAAAATGACACTATTAACGTCGTACTACATCTTGGAGAGAATCAATGAATATTTGCCCAAAAGTAACTGATGCCACAGTATCTGACTCAATAAGCATTTTGAGTTATTCAATGATTCAACTGCAAGATTAATAGTGTTTCGCATTTATAATCATATATACAGAAGAGGTGCGAGTGGCTTGATGTCTTGCGTACCGAACTCGAAACATAAGTAACATTGAACGTCTAACACTCGGTTTGCCTGCACAAGAAAATATAGAGGCTATCTTGGCATGAAACGCGTCACTTTTTCGCATCGGTGAGATCGTTCTTTAGCCTCACTCAAACTTAGAACAATGATGTGCTGAATCGATAACAACGTGCTGAAAAGTTAGATCTCGTGCACTTACTATGAAAACATAGTTACTGAGACAGGCAGCAGTTAACTAGAATAATTAATATTGCTATTAGCGTATGAGTAGAAATTTTATTATACGAGAGAGCACTACTATATCATTGATTAATAAGATTTTAACGATAAATGCTTGGAAGTTTTATAACCATATATATACTTATGGTTATAAGAAGAAAACATTCGTCACAAGAATATTGGAGTAGTGTGAAATGGGGTTACTTTGGTTACTTATCCTAAGGCCTTTACACTGAAAAAAAAATACTTTCGAGGCGGATATGGTAGAATTGACTATATTATTTTTAGTAAATCTGTTGTATGCAAACCGGTCTTGACAGTCTAGTTTAGAGAAAATCCTCATGGATTTTTCTTTGTAAAATTTTGAGTCCTACTACATCTTTAGATCTATAAATCGTTATTTACGCGTAAAAAGTGAATTTGAGGGACAGTGGAGTGTGAGGGCTCATTTCAAGTAATTTTTGTAAGTTTCTTTGATTTGTGGATGAATAACTGAACTAAAAAATGGTATAATTAACCATACTATTTTTCTATACGTACGATATAGTAGGATTCCGAAACCACCTTTTTCGATGTAGATAAACCACAAAACTGTAATTCTGATTCAGTATTCAAGAGTATATGTTTTCTTAAATAGAGAAAAATATCTTCCTACTTCTCCGCAAAATTACTAATGTTTCTAGACAGCGATCAAAGTACAGGTACAGGTTCAAGTATACTGAGGAAAAAAGTAGTTTAGGAATCCTACCCTCTAAGATTGAAATAGTATAGAAATTGTACAGAAATTGCTTTACTGATAAAAATAGTAAATATTTAGCTAACATTAGTAAAATTTTACTATTTTTTCATCAGTTTTGTTTATCAGTTTTGCGATCAGTTTTACTTTTTTTACTATTTTAGATTTAGAGTGTATTACACTGAATAAGTAATTAGAAATAAAGTAAAAGTTACACTTTATTTTATTTTCAAAATGACTATATTATTATGAATTCAATTATATTCTTCTAGAAAAATCAAGTAAAATATGTCATTATATAATAGATAGCGTATTTCACTATATTTTTAGTAGATTCTAATGACCAGGACAGTCAGCGGAACCAATTATAATGAAACTTTGCGAAATTGTTCATGGGTCCTTTAATAGCTTATATCTACAGCCATGAAGTATACGTATCGATTCCCATGACATATTTACAGTATATCTATATTTATGGCTATTTGTATGGACGGAGTAACTCGTCTTGATAGAAAAAGTGATACAACTTTATATTGTGATGGTAGTGGAAAAAATTGAATCCTCTAAATTAGACCACTCCGAATGGAAGATTGAAATAATCTAATTAGCCCGTAAAGCTCTAATTTTAAAAACACAAATATCAATTTCAATACTCCAAAAATGTCGGCATTTTAAATGAAACGCTCGGTAGAAACACTTACCATAGGGGTCTTGGTAAGTGACACCAATTACATCTCCATTTGATCTATCTACTATCTGTTTGTGAAATTAACGCTACTGCCACGTTTGTCCAGGAGGACCATATTGGATTATTAAAATTGAGAAGATTTAACTAGATTTTTTCGCAGTGCGGACCCGCTGTAATGTGAGGTAATATGTTAATTAAGCCATTGGTAGAAGAAGAGTCACTACTAGGTTTTAGACAGACATAGGTAGAGGACAGAGAGAAAGATACACGACGACGAAGACTACGACCACGACGACGACGACGAAGACTACGACGACGACGACGACGACGACGACGACGACGAGGCCATGCATATACACGGCCATAAATCGCTCGCGCGCGACGGAAAAAGCCGCAAATAGTGGAATGCGAGTGGGTTCGCGCATCGGTATGCGCGCATACACACGCACCCGAGTATAGGCGCTTGCGGTTGGGCGTGCGCGCGTACAACAGCCGTCATAACGATGCATCAATCGCGCGGCGGGTCTCGGGCGCATTAACATCAACATCAGAGGAGCAAATCATCATGGAGCGTATTAATTAACACCGAGCTTTATGTAGGCTTGGCCATACGGAGCGTGTCGGCGATATCGGGCCTGTACGCGCGGCTCGTTTCGGGGCCATCCTACGGAGACTCGAGCCGCGCGCGCGGCCCCTCGCGCGCCAAGTCGCGAGAGCCGAACCGCCAGGTGCACGCTGCGAGCCGAGCGCGACCGCGCTGACCACTAATTACCCAGCGAACGCCGCCCGAATTAAACGTCTGACGCGCCGGGCGATATTTATTGCGCGCACCCACACCCGACGCTGCCTCCTCGCTTGCGCGCATATATCCACCCAGCAGCTATCTGATGATCCGCCGAAATAGCGCCGCGCATTTGCCGATGACTATTTTCGCAAGCGCGTACACGCCGCGCGGCCGTCGCTTGATTTGTCCCGATTCGCACGCGATCGGCCGATCCTGTCACGATCGCTAATCTTCCTCCACGTTTTTTTTACCATTCTCCAACTGGAAATTACCAATCGACGCGATACGCGTCTTCTTCCATATTATTCTTCCATAATATTCACGGGAATTTCGAAATAATTCAAATATTCAAGATTTTAGCGGCAATCGCGAAGATTGAGGAGCATTGTGAACCAATTAAATAGTGGAATCGATGGAGTTGGGGGTGTCGGTTTAATTTGGTGCAAATAGCGTTATTACCATGGGACGCGGAAGTACGCGCGAATGCGACGAATCGCAATGTGTTGCACCGATCGTGATTCCCCAGACAGTTTCTTCAAAACACAGCACATCTTTGTTGGAATCATAATTTGGAAAACGCAGTGCGTATAGCTATATTTTTTACTGTTACAATCAATAATAAACATATGCATTTTAGCGTATACGAATCTAATTATGACAGGGATATGAGCAATCAATCTGGAACATCAACAACAAAAAATCTTATAAAATTACATTGACCGAGAAAGTTTCATGTATCACTGACCGAGTCGCAGCAGCACTTAAGTGCATACGTAGCATAAATAATATTTATCGAACCTAAAGCTTCCGCGTGAGCGAATCGCTCGCGTAGCCCGGGAACCAGTATATACATAAAAAAGATACACACACACCCACTCGCACTCGCACACGCACACCACAATCGAGGGATTCTCGGGCAAAGGGCTCCTGCAAATTCTTCGTAGCGCGAAAGGGCAAAAAAGCCGGAATCCGAGCTTGCGAGACAGGAGGCAGATCACAGAAGAGGCCGATCCAGCCGAGCGTGTCAAATTAGCGTCGGGGATTTGCACGCGCGCGCCCGCTCGCGCGAACGCTTCAAGTCCTCCATCACGTATCCGGAAAATTCCCAATATTGAATAATTGTAGGATGTGGAGATAATTAGCTTGAATGAATGCAATCTGCTTGGTTTCATTGCGAATTGACATTATTTGGAAAATGATTTTACCCGATCACTCAATGTTTCCAAAATATTCTATAGTCTAAAGTGAAAAAAAGCGGTCATTCCGATGTAAATATAAATAAACACATAGTATACACGTATATTACGTGATGAAGGTTACGATTGGACTCTACTGCCCGTTACGTCGAGAGCCGGCAGCAGACGCAGTGCCCACGTGAAGAGGCCAATGAATGCGTTCATGGTGTGGGCCCAGGCCGCGAGGAGGAGGCTCGCCGATCAGTATCCACAGTTACACAACGCCGAGCTATCGAAAACACTTGGCAAACTCTGGCGGTGAGCTTTTTATTTGATATTTCTATCCAACTCACTATCCTTGTGTGTTTGTAGTTGGTGGGATGTTCGAAATTATATTGAGTTGCTTGATAACAAGATAAAAATCTCAAACTCCTGATACAGCTGTGTATTCACTCGTGTGCAAAAGTTCAACTGCTCGAAAAATCGCTGTTTACATACACGCAATTACCGAATGACGTATGCAATAAATATTCTATGCAACTCAGGCATGGCCTATTGATATTCTTATGATTGTCGTATGACATCTTCGAACCGACTTACTTCGCCAACTCTTGTGTATACCGATCACAATTAACTCACGCTAATGATATACGTTTAGAGTACTCAGGAGTAAAAATAATTATTCGGTAGTCCTACTTATTCCCCCTCTTGAGAAAAGCGCGATAAATCCACGAGTATGCATGTATTAATAAATTCTCATCTATCCATTGCAATGGTGCATATAGAAGCCCAACTTGAAATTAGCACTCGAGCGTTAATCTCTCAGTTTAACCCATAAGTAACTTATACTGAAACCGTACCCAGTAAGGCCCATCCCCATTGCAAGCTTAGTTTTTACTTTGCAATCCAGTGAGGCGTAAAAATGAGGGTTTACAGTAAAATATTCAGTTTACTCGAATACCATATTCGATGATCCACTTGGAGTCTTGAATTTCATCGTTTGGTCAGATGTATGGATAAAGCATCCCATAAAATGATTCTACACCAATTTTTACGAAAATTGATTGAAAATTGAGAAAGTTATTCAAATTTGTACATGTATGATACAATTCCAGAATCGGCACTATTTCCCTTTGTACATACATATCTGATACAACACGAGTTAACTGGTAACAGTTTCAAAGTAGGCAAAAGAAATAGAGTGACATAGCATTCGATTCTTCGTCATTTCACCTTAATTAAAGGACAGCTGTAATATCTCGGTACGCCCTTGTTAATCGATTGCTCTAGTGCCTGCACACTCCATGAACATAGCAAGGGAGAATTTTAAAATGTTGGTATATATAGGCGAAAGCACAAGAAACATGTCGATGAATTGACCAGGATTCTAAATCACAATTCCAGAATTCTGAGTGACGGAGAGAAGCAGCCGTTCATCGAGGAGGCAGAGAGGCTTCGAAGCGCACACAAAAAGCAGCATCCGCATTACAAGGTAGTACACACACTGCACACTAATAAAATACTGGCAGAAGTTGAATTATGCACTAAAGTGAAATGATGTAATTCGTTGGGTCCAGTACCAGCCGAGACGGCGGAAGCCCGGGAAGGGCGAAGAGCAGTCGGCGGTGGCAGCGCAACGGACGGAGTACACGCGGTGCAGCTATCCGGAGGGCTCGGCTAAAGCTGAGGCGTACGAGCGCGGTCCGCTGCACTACCCCGCCGAGCCCAGGCCACCGGTGCCATACGACATCGCCAAGTATTCCCTCGATCAGCAGCATGCCCCTCTCACCTCTCATTCTGCTCATGGTAAGCACTTTTTCTCGCATCTATACTCCCATACGCGGCATCTCCCAATTTGCTACTTTCAAATCATTCGCGCGAGTAAATACGGTCTCCAGCGATTTGCCATCGGCTGGAAAGTTCACAGAAGCGGTATGTTGAGTAAAGTTATCTTTTGAATTACGGATATGAATTAACCGGATTGTACTTTGGTGTGCGCAGCTGTTTCAGGCAGTCGGTACACGGCGGAGGCGAGCTTGGCCCAGCAGTCGCAGCAGCACCAGCAGCACCAGCACCAGCACCAGCATCAGCAGCAGCACCAGCAGCAGCAACAAGTCGCCGGGAAATACCCGGAGTCACAGGGGAAGAGTTACGAGTGCAGCGGTCGATACGGGGAGTACGGGGCCCCCAAACAGGCGTACCTGGGCTGCGCCCACCACCAGTACTACGAGGGCTACTCTGCGGCTGCGGCGGCGGTCGCGGCGGCCGCGGCTCTGCACGACGGGCTCGAGTACGCCCAGCAGCCGACCAATACCGCGGTCCAGCAGCCCAGCGTCTCGGCCACGCCCGCCGCTCCTTTTTACCCCTACATCACACAGACGCCCTATTATGTGCCGCCCCGGTGAATCGCGCACCGCGAGATGCGACGAGCCCAGTCGCATTCGCATTCTCACTCTGCGCCTTTGGATGTGCGAACGTTTTACGATCTATCACTGAACAGTTCGGATGATGGTCAATATGTGTCTGCGTGCGCGCGTGTGTGAGTACGTGTATATGTGTGTCACCGGGTGTCAAGTGTCATTTGAATTCAGATAAAAAATCTTGCCGTTTTTTCATAGTGAATTTCGAGTCGAAGCCGGCGATACAATTTTCTAGTATAGATTCGTCCATTACATCTTGATATTGACATTTTGAACTGATAAAAGAGTATCCCTCGGTATTGTATTCAAAATCACTCCATCATTTTATTGTAAAAATTCATACATACACTATTGTATACCCAAAAAAATTAACTTATAACCGTTAAACATTTAAAAGTGCTGGAAAATCTTACACGCTCGGAAAGGAAACTGTTCATTTCTTAAACGAATAAACTTTTCTTTCGATTTTTAATAATATAAATTTAGGAATATTTTACGTTCTTGAAAATTGCCTATAGACAGATTTTTTATAGTATTATTGTTGAAATAGTATGAATTATATGTTTATGTATGGACGATTTCATACATGCCAATGTATTTGAATTCAGTGACCCAAAGAATGTGTAACTACGGTAATTTCACTCTAAATTAATTTACTTTCGGGTAAAAGATAATGTGTAGTGAATGGTTTATTTGAGAGTTTCAAGTAAAGGGGAGGGGAAGATCTGAACCAATATATAGTTACATTTTTTGGGAATACGACAGTGTGTGTAAAAATATTTCCAATTCAAAAATGGGATCACTTTTTTCTTGATACAATAACGTGATGATGCCCATTGCAATGGAAATCATCACGAGCGTCGAATATATTGGAGAGAGTATTCAAAGTAAATGTAATTTGAGGCAAGGGGTACATTCGAATACAAATGCTATAAATATTATCATTGATTATTCAATTTCTCACACTCACTTAGGAGAAGAATATATTCAGTTTTTCATGATTCAAAATAAACTGAAAATTTTTTATTGGAAAATATTAGAAAAGAATCTACAGTATCGAAATAAATCGATTGATGTAATGTAATTAACCAATCCATGTAATTAACTAAGCTGTAATTAAGTTTTCTTACTCTCAACATAGACGTATTTTTTTTGTTCATTGCTATTAGAAGTTTGATACTATGCACGATTAAATTACGTGTATGTGTGATAATGTTTACGTGTTGCAAAAATATTTTCGTTCAAACGCCGTCACAGTACATCGTGTTTTATTACCTTGATTCTTTTGAAAAATTTATTTACCAGTTGCATACTTGTACCCCATTCATTTCTATTTGATATAAATATTTTGAGAAGTTTGAAAGTTTGAATTAATTTATTTATGCTATGATAATTTCGAATAACTGCAGATGATAAATGAATAGGCGTTATTATATACACTCGAAATTATTAAAACTAATATTTAGATATAATTTTGATACAATTCATCAGTAAAGTATACTCTCTGAATTGAAAATAGTAAAAAAATTACTAGTTATTAACTATTTTAGATTTAGAAAATAATTAGTATAAACATTCTAAATATGTATGAGTCAAGATTTTTTTATAAAATGAAATGTATAGAAGGGAATAGACATTATTGACTCTTCATACATAGTTTTTTTTCCCCCAATGCAAAAATTATTTGTCACAGAAGTATGACAACTTTTTTTGTAAAGTTGTCACCGTATTTCAGGACGAAACAGATATGAAAAATAATCAAAACGTCTTTTTACATGTATTCTTATCTTACTATTATATAAAGAGGAAACGTTTGTTTGTATGTTCGCAAAAATCTCAAAAACTACTGAACCAATCGTCTCCAAACTTTGACAGTAGCTTTACTATGTACCCTGAAGTGTCATAGGCTATTAAGATTAATCATTAATTAATTAGGAACGTTTCTATGCAAAATGTGGAAATAACATGCAAATCAGCTCCGGTTTCGCTCTTTAGCCACTCGGTGGCGAGACGCTGTAATAGCCGTTCACGTGGCTGAAATGGCGCAGTCTGGCACATAAGTGTAAGTCAATCAGTGAAATTTTGAAAACACTGGAATGTTACGTTTTTATTCCTATGCACAGTTAATAATTATCATTCTAATTCTATTAACTCAGCGAGCGGGCGAATCCGCGACGGGGGATGCTAGTTTTTTTTATAAATGTATAAGATCAGAAATAATTTATATCTAACTGAATATAAAAGATATCAAAACAGTGATCACTGAGGAAAGCATACAGAATTCAAACAAATTTATTTAGTCAGTCTTGACTTGAAAATCTCATTCTTCTATCCAATACACCAAACAGAAAATTTTGATGCACATTTAATGGATATTGATTTGGATCAAATCCATATGGTTACGGAAGATGGAAATAGTTGTACGAAACTTACGCATCCATCACTAAGAAAATCTGTAAAATACTAATTAATTTCATGTTTGAGATTCGGAAAAAAGTCATTGCTATGTTATGTAGAACCTCCTATACTTTTTGTTATTTGGAATCTGTCGAATAATGATTCGAGATTTGAACTGTGAAATAATTATTTGGCAGATTTTCAGTAGTATAATCACTTCAGAAAGCCGTACTTAGTATAATCTTGCAATCTGCATGTATGTGTTCTAAATATCCACCGGTAAACGAAATCGATATTACAGAATCCACAAGTCATGTGCGGGTAAGTAAGAGCGCATACGAATGATTATATTCTGCAGGAGCTCTGTAACTCAATCGGTACATGCTTTAATTTTTAATTATTAACAATATTAAAGAATTTATGAGTTCCGGGACTTGAACTTAAACTCGAGATGCTATATTATATAAATAATTTGAAGAATCGAAATGATTAGGAAACAGGATCACAAAACAAGATGAAACTTTGTATATTGGCTTCTAGTCACCCAAATAGCAAACATAAACAGCCATGCAGACTAACGTTTCGATTTTACAGAAATATTCGTGGGTCACTATCGATTTTATGCACTTAAATTATAATTATGATCACGAGAGTGCGTATATATACTATGTATGCATAAAATCAGAAATGATGGACCAAATATCTGCCATAGATCAAAACGTTAGTCTGCATGGCTGTGTACATTAGATATTTGGGTGCTGAAAAACCATATCACAGTTTCATCGTGATTGGTCACCCATAACTGAATTCAACTCCTCGTGAGTCACTCCTTGTTCTTCTACAGGTGACAAAATGGAGCAAATATTAAAATAGATATAATTTAAGATAGTATAAGCTAGACTAATATTAAACTTTGAGAGAATTTGCATCGTAATGTGCTATATATTGAACGATCAAACGAACTTACCTGTAAGTGAAGTTCGATCGTAATTATACGAGGACTCGTTCGAAGAGATTAAAAATGTAGTACCGCTTTCCAGCGCCAGGTGTCGCCTTTTTCAGAGAAACAAATTGGTCTTCTCTCTACACGCGTGCGTCTTTTCTTCATATAGTTGAGAGGTAAGAGATTTCAGGGTGGATTCTTTTAAAGGATTGGAGGGATTTAATCTCTTCGAACGAGTCCTCGTATAATTACGATCGAACTTCACTTACAGGTAAGTTCGTTTGATCGTTCAATTATACTTCGTCCTCGTTCTCAGGATTAAAAATGTAGATGTTTAGAGATACATTTAACTCTTTTTATTTATGAGTTCTTACAAGTTCTTACAAGGAATGCGTTTACAATAACACGGATTCGGCGAAGTTCTCTTCGCTTTCTTCGATCTGTCTGTTATAAAAATTTTGCAAAAACTCTTGAATCTTTTGACCAGCCAGCTGCGTTTTTGATAATATTCAAGTCATTCCTTTTTGAAAAGCTCTAGAAGTGGATGCATGGCGTGTGCTGTGCGCCGTAAATTCTTTTCCAACACCAGATTGTTCCAAAACTGACTTTAACCATCTACATATGGTTTGCGCTGAGGCTGGTCGGTGTGGTTTTTATAAGATATAAAAAGTGAATCATTATCTTTCCTTAGATTACGCGTTATTTCTATATAATGAACAAGAGCAGTGGCACAATTTAGGTTTATCCTTGAAGTACGGGAGAAACGAGTATGGCTGGTTTGCTCCTGGTCTAGATGTTTTAATTATATCCTTTATCTTTATTTCAACGCCTGAAGAAATTATATTCAGACCTTCTAGTCTCGTCAAGGACAGAGATTGCGCCCTGAATCCTGTACCAAGAGCGAGCAGCATAACTAGTTTCATTGTGATTTCCTTAAGACTCAGTTTGCTCAGTGGATACATTGATTCTAATTTTTTTAACACTAAGTTAACGTCCCAAGTTTTACAATATTTTGGGGCACTCGTCTTAATCGATAAATCCCTTTGAAAAACCTATGTAACAATGGATCAGTTTGAAAGTGTTGTTGTTGATTAGAGAAATAGCAGAACGTGCCGAGTTAGCGTTCCGTACGAAGCCCCTTCTTGGAATTTTTCTGTTAAAAACTGGATGATAACATAAGTCTCTGCATCGTATGGATTTTTGTCATGTTTTGTGCAAAAATCCCACCATGATCTTAAAGGAGAATTATATTCTTCATTGTTGAGTCGGCGATAGATGCAGTTACAATCTCGACCGCGGCATCTGACAGATTCCTTCTGTCGTAGTTTTGCCGCATAGCACTCCGACAATCAACGAAAGTTGGATGACAACGGGTGAATTAGTTTCCTACAAGGAGATAACAACAATTTGTTAGATGGTCTGAGGGTTATTGCCTCACCGACTAATAAATTTTGAAATTCTGGGTACCATGCCTGACTGGCCAGAGAGGGGCCACTACTATACCCAAAGCTTTGTCATCACGAATCTTTTTCAGTACCCGGGGCATTAAGGAAAAAGGTGGAAACGCGTAGAAGGTATCCTGATCCCATTGTCGAGTAAACGCGTTTATCGTTACAGCATCTGGGTCGTATTTCCAAGAACAATATTTTTTACACTTTTTATTAATTCTTGTGGCGAAAGGTCTATGGTGGGTTCGCCTAGTTCTCTTTTGATCTGTTTAAGGCATCCCATGACAATTCCCACTCTGTGTCTATATTGGAAATACGTGACTCTTCATCAGCAATAACATTTTCTTTGGATGCGATGTATTCTGCAAATACCCAGATATTCGGCCTCACACCATTGCCACAATTCTCTTGTCAAATTATTTAATAACGGGTATTTCACGCCACCCATTTTATTCACATATGCTAATGCAGTGCTATTGTCGATCCGTAATAAGATTTGACAGTTCTTGTCGTATACAGAAGCATTTTAATGTGAGGAAGGCGGCGAGTATCTAAGTAATTTATATGGTTTCTTCTTTCCTTGGTATTCCAAAAACCGTGTGCTCGATTGCCTTGGCATGCGCCACCCCACCCAGTAGTTGAAGCATCTGAGAAAATTTCCTTTTCAAACGAGAAAGATCTAATCGGATTATAAGTATAAGGGATTTTATTTTCCACCAAAGTAAGTCTTTAATAGACTTCCGAAATTGTCGTTACAGCATTCATATTGCCGTTGGATTCCTTCAATGCTACAAATTTATCCCTTTCAAGATTCTTATAATAAAGCCAACCATTTTATGGCTAAGCAGGCGGAGGTCAAAAGTCCCGTCAAACTCGCTATTTCTTCGATTTTACATTTGTTCCGTCTAAGCATTTTTTCTACGGAATCGATAATCTTTTGCCGTTATTTTTCGTAAGCTTAGTCTCATTCGCACAGAGTCAAAATTGAACCCCAAGAAAATGCATTGTCTGACTGGTAATGTGATGCTTTTCTTATAAATTATAATGAACCCAATTGCTTGCAGTAATGCTTTTGCTCTTGTATGGATAAGGCATTTAACATAACTTCGTGCAATAATTAGTATATCGTCTAAGTAGAATGACTGTAATGCCAATAATTCTTAAAATTTGCACAAAAGTTTTAAGATTTTTTGAAGGTATATGGGCACGAAGAGAGTCCAAAAGGGAGACATGTAAACTGTAATAGTCTGTTATTGTGAATAAAGCGTAAATATTTTTTGTGCTCAGGGCACATGGGTACTGTAAGAAATGCATCTTTGAGGTCCAATTTACACATAAAATCATTGGGTTGTAACAAATTGATCGCCGTTTTGGCATTTTCCATTTTAAAATGGTAAGAGTAACAAATCGTTGAGTTCTTTTAGGTTAAAAATGAACCTATAACTCCCATCTGACTTGGAAGTCAAGAAATATGTAAAATAAACTGACCGGAACTCGGCTGGCAATTTTCAATTGCTCCCATTATTAGTAATTTTTCAATAGCTGCATCGATCTCACGTGTTTCCACAGAGTTGAATTTAGGTAGATTCGGTACGCGTAATTGTTTGGCTTGAGCGAAAAATGGAATTTTGTAGCCTTCAATGCTTTCTAAAATAAAGCTGTCATTTGTGATCGCTCGCCAATTATTTATATACCTTTTTAATCTACCTGCAGTTTTTACCTCTATTGGCGTCGTCCCTTGTAGTGCTGTTGTTGTCTCAAGAAACTGCCCGAGCTGCTGCGGTGAGACATTGGCTGGGAGTGTGATGATGTCCGAGGTGTTCGTTGTTGAGTCTTGTTCGTTTTTTTGGGGGCCCTGCATAAAATTTCTTGCGGTACATCGTGCTGCCCTCCGTTGACGATGTCCGCTTCCAGTTTAACGAATTATTAGGTTTCAATGGAGCCTTATTCTCGCTCCTCATTTCAGCCCCAGTTTTCACAATAGCTTGTAAATCCTTGACTTTATCACCAAGTTTTTCTCCAAACAGCATTTTTCCGACTTCAGCTTTATCTAAAACTTCTTTAAATTTTTTATCGTATGCTGGAGTGATAAAGGCTCTCCGAGCGGCATTA
This sequence comes from Aphelinus atriplicis, assembly GCA_020882685.1. Classification (NCBI taxonomy): domain Eukaryota; kingdom Metazoa; phylum Arthropoda; class Insecta; order Hymenoptera; family Aphelinidae; genus Aphelinus; species Aphelinus atriplicis. Next base: position 76,801,918 of record CM037073.1, read on the forward strand.
GTCGAATGAAGCAGATCAGCCATCAACATTATAGAGTTGGCCAGCATTTGTAAGACCGTATCTCGATCAGCACCCTGGTCCGATTCATCGAATATTGCTGTCAAGGCCAAGGCTGTGGAAGCCAGCGCTGTGCTCGCAACTTTGTACGAGTCCTTGAAGTGATCGTCACGTTTACGTGCGATATCCGTTAGCCCAACCATGATCTCTTCATTTAGTTCGGGTGGCTCTAAGTAGATGTCGTCTCCGATCCGCGGAACGGATTCTAGAATGTCCTCTTTCGATTCTTTCTTTAGGCCCGATGAAATCCAGCCCTTGATTCTCGGTAAAAGTTCTTTATGTATCGTTAGCTTATTATCTTTGGCTTTTTCTGGATTTTCACCGAACAATTCAAACGCCCGTTTATCGGGACTTTCCTCTGCTTCGGAGTCTGAGCTTGACGACGACGAACTACTTTCGTTCGATTTCTTAGAACCTGCGAACCGAGAGAAATACTCACATATTATGATGCACTCAAGTAGGGTTATGTAACGTCACGGCTAGAACCGAGCTCGTCACGGCTGGGTATGAGCTTGTTTTTTTCGTTTGATTCCGTTGAACTTAACTAAACGTTGTCGTAGCTAATACTACGCTCGAAACCGCGTAGTGGTGTCGTAGCTAAAACTACGCTCGACCATATTGTTGAGCTCATACAAGGTGCCTATACCTGTGGGGCTAGCTCCTCCGTCTCGCGATTCCGGTGCTCCATCGGGATCGTCGGCTTCATCCTGTTCTGTTAGTCGGATTAGTTTTTCGACATTTGCTGCAGTTGCTCTCGCAGGTCGTGGAGTTCTGCTTTGCGTTTTTCCTTGTCATCGTTGCGCGTTACTAAGGCGTCCGCGACGTCGGCGCCTGAAAACGTTATGAAGAAAAGACGCACGCGTGTAGAGAGAAGACCAAATTTGTTTCTCTGAAAAAGGCGACACCTGGCGCTGGAAAGCGTACTACATTTTTAATCCTGAGAACGAGGACGAAGTAAATGAAGGGTTTACTTATGTGCTCGGGGTTCACTGAGACAAGAAAGTTTATCCTCACGACTCTTGAATAAAAATCAATTTTATTGAATCGTATATGTTTATTGTGTGTTTATTTTCCCATCGAACCTTATCAGCCATACTTCCAAATACCAAGTCTTACGTACTAAAGAATAGATAGTTATAACTATAGTGATCTATGCCCATCAACGCTTGTACCAACCACCCGCCTGTCGGTATGGTAGGTATTACTCGTCAGCCAAAGGACATAGAAAAAATCTCGCCTGCCGGAGCATTACATATGAAATTGTGGCAAATTAGAGTTCCCTAAAGAAGCCTACGACCAATAACTAGGAAAAAGAAGAAGAAGAACAGCTTCTGGTATATATCAGTATTACCTGGTATTTGTTCGAAGAAGAATAAACATACTATCTGCAGTAAGTTGTCTTATTCACTCGAATAAAAGTTAATTAATTTGATAGATGATAGGCGAGTCTAATTAAGAATATTGAGCTTGTATCGCGTAAAAACTTGAATTCCGTTATTCTTTATCCTACTATATCAGTTATCTACAAAGGATATGATAATATTGAATATACTTACAGATGCCAGATCAAGATAAGATTCTGTGCACGCCAACACGGCATTAATAATCCTCGCAACTATGAGTACTGTCGCATTCATAATTGAAAAGTTCCACGGTTCTACCCTTGGATTCAGCTGAATACGTCAGCACCATTCGTCAAACAATTATCTGATTTTACTCAAGCCTTCTGCAACGAAGCAAACGACTCGGCTTTTCGCGTTTACTTCATTTATTGCAACAACAAGCTTGCCGTGGCTATACGCATGCCACTGTATGCCTCCCAGTAAGCCAAGTTACAATTGTTATGGGCAATGGTTGTGGACAAATCAAATTGTTGCACATTTATACATTGTATTCGATCACTATTCGTTCCATTAATTTACGGTATAAGGAGCGCAAAAATTCTTCATGCTCCGGCCTCATGAGAGAACATAAGCCTTGGACCGTTGTAACTCGTAAACTTGAAGAATTTTTAACTCAAAAAACGCGCATAATCGAAAAATCACCAGGAATAGTTTCCAAAATTTTAGTAGTTATCCATAGTTTCCAATTTTTTGTTTTCCAAAATACTGATAGAAACTTTTGATCTGCTAAGTGAACAAAGAGATATTTTTCTTTCTTCACTGAATCCGCCATTTTGAGGTCGTCAGACTGAGTACCAGAAAATAACTACAGTATATTTTGAAAGTCCAACAAACTATTGGTAGGGGAGACCGGGGCTAGTTGACGTTTTTTTACAATTATGCTCGTAGCTTTCACCCACACAGTAGAAATAAAAAATCTAAATCTATCAACTGATAGTACTCCAGTCAAAGATCATGCTCAAATTTAGTTTACTGAAATATAATGAGTAGTTCTTTTAAATAATTTATTTTTCATCGAGTAATTTTTTGGTCAACTTACCCCATGTACGGGGTATTTTGGCGTCTATGTCGGGGCAATTGGCGTTATTAAGTGTAGCCTACACAATGCGCACACACACACACACACACACACACACACACACACCACACACACACACACACACACATACACACACACACACACACACACACACACACACACACACACACACACACACACACACACACACACACCACACACACACACACACACACACACACACACACACACACACACACACAACACACACACACACACACATACACACACACACGTATGCTAATTACTTGTGTGAATCAAATGGATATCTTTATGACGTTGCAGAATGAATGGAAACGATGCAGGGGGAGGTGAATAATTGAGACTTATTCTCAGTGGTTTGGGCAGAAAATTTTTTTGAGGGTTCCTCAATACAATGTCCACAAACGTACGTATCGGTTTTGTGATTAGACTTCTAGGAGCGAGAAAAAAAATCCTAGTACGTTTTAAAAAATTGAAAAAATTTTTTTCTGGTTGGTCGATACGTCATTGATACCGCCGTAAAAAAGAATTAGAATATAAATTTACAGCTTCGTACGATTTTTTTTTTAACCATGTTGAAATTTAGGTAGGCTACCCCTTAATTCACATGAAATTAAACTTCATACAACATGAACTATATTTTCTTAAAGAATATCAATATTATTAATCAAATATAATACTTTTCATAACAATTTCAATTTATTATCAATTATTTCCCAAATGAATAACAATGAACAAACATATTCACAAAATCTTCAACTATTTTGACACTCACTGCAAACGTATAGTTTTGTCACTCTGACGAACTTTTCATGTGCCCATTTCTACACATTAAACATTGAATCCACGATTCCCTGTGGATTTCAGAAAAAAGTTCTTCACAAACTGAGCAAGATGATTCGTTTCCTTCCAATTCAACTTTTGTTTTCTTAATACATTTTCTGTCCAACTTTCTTTTTGGTTTGGAGTTTACTTTTTTTGCAGGAGTTTTGTTTTTAGAGCATCTGATTTTTCTATTTTAGATTGTTATTATTGTCACGAATCATCTTCTCCTCAGCAAGTTTATTTCTCACTGGAGAATCAGTCAGAATAGTTGTTTTTCTCCTCCTTTCGTATTTTTCTTTCCGAACACTTGCTTAGGAAGTGATATAACCTCTGCTACGGGGTTTTCCCGCTTATTTGATATTGAATTATGACTATTACCTCCAATTACAGTACTTTTCTCACAACTTGAACTCTCAGTAGCTACCGTATGGACATTGTCGATAAGTTTTTCGGTGAATTTTGGATGACATTCTCGGTCTGTAACGTATGCTCTCATGAAATCATGGTCTTGAAAAATTCGATCAATAAATTGACTTATCCCTGTAGATTGAAAATGTCTTTATTGACATTAGCGTACCGATAGCGCCGTCAATTTTCAACCGATTCACTTCAAATTTTAACTGTAGCCTGGAAACATGATTTTTAAGTGAGCGTCGTACGATTTATCGATATTTTGATTTTTACCGTTTTTATGGCCGACTTTCGATCGATTTTTTCGCGAAAAAAGGATTGAAATTGACGCCATTTGGCCCCAAATTTGAATTTCAAAAAATGGCCGACGTTCACTGAGTTTTCTATTTACTTCAAAACCCCGTTTGATTTTTGTTCTAAGTTCAAAATTGTGACCTGTATCGGTACGCTAGTGAAGAAAAGTAAAAAACTTTTTTCACCTTTGACGAGCTGCTACGCCGCCATTTTGTATTTTTTGGGAAAAATGAACAAAGTTTTGTAGTTGTAGTTTAGTAGTTGTAGTAGTGTAGTTGTAGTTGTTGTAGTTTGTAGTTGGAAAGTAGTACTTCCATATGCAGAAAACTCCATATACCTAGGATTCTTCCTGCACTTCTGGTAAGTGTTTGAAAATGTCCTCGAATTTTGGAGGTCACAAAGGTACATTACCCCTTAATTCAAATTGCGGCAAGGTGATGGCGAGTTGTTGACATTTTGACTTTGTTAAGAGAACGGTACAGAATTTTATATGCTGAACGACTGAGTCATACTTTCATAACGTAAACTCTCGTTCATACTCCGGTTCTTTCTCGATTCTGATAAAAGCAAGGTGAGTAACGCGTGGGACTATTTCAGCTAGTACTCAGTGTGTCCCTGGGGAGTTCGATGCTCTTGTCATTCGATCAGCGGTCATTACCGAGGAACGATCTATTGGTGAAGTGACACCCCCGCAAACAAGCTCAGCCCATCCCGCTATATCCGGTAGAGGGCGCGGAATCGACCACATTCAAGAAAATCGTGAGCTGCTTCAGTTCGCCCCAGACCCCCGCCGGGAGAGGACCATCGGAGCAAGGATGAATTTCGTCTGCCACCCCAAACACAAAGACAAGTCCTAATTTGTTTAACTCCTTCGATCCCCAATACCCTCTTTCTGAATCGGACTATAGATGTAAGAGTTAGTTTTACTAGGATAAAATTGAATTTGAATATCTAAACAAATTGGGCATAAGGGTGGACTTTGTCTGTATCCTGTTCGTTTGCGAATGATTTCCTGCTGGCAATGGGTTCAGCTTTCTTGGTGCAGTCGGACCCTGGTCAGTCAGTAAGACGGATAAGAGGTCGTTCCCGTCGGTGAGAGTTGTTGATCTTTTTTTTAACGATCGATCTTGTACCTTTTTCTGTAAATGAAATTTTCCACATTCCACGCCCACGCATAAATTTTTTTCAAAATCCCAATCTAGGATAAGAAAGCCCATTCGATATTTTTACGATCGGACATACTCGGAATTGCTCCATATCATAATTTCACGTATTTCTCTGAATACATAAAAATCACAAAGTGAACCACCAATTTTCAAGAATGAATTCCACGCCCACGCATCGACATATTTGAATCATTCACGATGAAACATGGAAGTGCTGATTGAGCTCTATCGATCTGTCTGATTTCAATTTTCATCGTGACGCAGTTTGATCTTTTTTCTTAACGATCAATCTTGTACCTTTTTCTAAAAATGAGTTTTGTCCATATTCCACGCTCACGCGTGAATTCTTTCAAAGTTTCAACCATGAAACACTAAAACCCTTCCAAGGATCTATCGATCAGTCAGACTCAAATTTGTATCGTATAATTATTTCATAATTTTTTTTTATGGTTTATCGGCTAAGAAAAGAAACTCAAGTTGCATCTTTCCATTTCAACGCCCACGCATCGATTTTTCAAAAAATTCCAATGCGGAACATTGAAGCGCAGGCCTTTCGATCCGCTTTATCCGTTTTGATGCAAATTGACTTCTCCATTGATATTTCTTTATATGAAAATTATCAAGGGATTAACTTTATATTATAATGTAGATGATTATTGTTAGCGATCTCTCGCTATCATGCATACTGAGAATTTGATAAGATACCACTGATCTAGAACATTCCAGTCCAACCGACAAATATTGCGTACACACACGGAGCTGGGCAGCGATAAAGTATCTGATAATATATTAGCCACCCATATTTAAGTCCGCAAGATTTGATAGCGCGGCTATGCGCCAGGCAATGTTCAATCAGAGCCTGTACACCAAGAAGTTATTCATTTTCGATCGTTTGGCTTTGTCTCTCTTCCTCAAAATTTTTCGATTTCGGAAGGTGAAACATATTGTATAATCGCATGTTCCATTCCACATATATGTAGCATAATTTTGTGACTACAGTTATTAGATTGGAATTGAAAGCATATATACATTGGTAGAGAAGAAACTTTGAGAGCTTACATCTATAAATGAAATTCATAGATCTTGAAAGCATTGAACGCAAATTTTCGTACATTCGTCGTTTGCAAATTGATATTTGATTATACAATTCATTATGACTTTTTTTTCATTTCGATGGCTCCATATTAGGTAAAGACGTGAGATCGCTGAGATTAGCTCTTCAGATATGTGTTATGGATTTCTGATGCTTTCGGATCTGGCTTTGAGAGAAATAAAGATGACTTTCCCAGAAGAGTGTTACAAAAACAATTGAATCTCAACCCATGAAAAATTATAACATATATTTTTCTGAATGCATTATGCGATTTAAATACTGGCGATTTTTATAAAAGTTCAGATATTACTTTAGTGATATTTAAAGTGTTCATTAATTTGAAGGAATTTCCAGGGCACATATCTCATACTAGTTGAAGATACAAAATTGTCAAAATAAAATTGTAACGAATCCCCATCAAGAGATGATTACTTTTTAATTCTATCCATAATCAATCAATTAAAGAGTTCACATTCGTGATTAGATTTCAGAAAAAATTCACATCACAGATTCGATGGACAGAAATTAAATGATATTAACCGAGATGGCCCTGGGAATCATATTTATTATTGGAGTTATCGATTTTCCCAGACATCTCTTATAAAAAAAAGGATATAGATGCAACAGGAACGCATACCAAAAGTTTTCTATTACGCAGAGCCGAGTGACAGAACGAACACGAGTCCAGCACTCTGACGAGCCGAAGATTGGAGAAGGTGCTGTCACAGAGGCAGCGCGCCTGTGACTTATCAACATGACATACACCCTAGAGTATAGAAACTAATTACAGTGAGTAAGTGAGTAATAACTCTTGTACATACATACTCATACTCACGGAGCGGTGGCGTGACTCGCGGCTTGTCCCTTGGGTACGAATAAGAGCGCACAAGCAAGTGAAACTCATACTTTTCTCGCAATTCGAGCTAAATATGCAGGAATTGGGCGAACCCAGGTATGACCGACAATCCCAGCCGAGCCAAGTTAGTTTTTTCAAACACTCATCATCCTGACAAGAAACGATCTCGTAGCATCTGTGACTGGAGAGTGGTACTGATTGGTAAACCACGCTGGGCACTTGTAAGTCTTTCACTCGGCACTTATGACTAGCCACGTAATTGGAGGGTCACATATACTTCTCCCAGGGTGTTATTTCGGAGTTATAACTCCATCACTGAAGCTTTTATAAGATCAGGACTGTTATTTTGGAAAACCTTTGATGGACGAAAACTGATGTGTAACTGACTCGGTAAATTGTGACGAAATTAGTGGTGTTCCAAATATTTGTTAATGTTATACGTGATCATAAACGCTCATTTCACGCACTAGTGCTTTAGACCACTGTTTATAGCACTAGTGCGTAAAATCGCATTTCACGCACTCAAATCGATGTGTGAAATTCGCGTTTGATCACTTGTAACATAAAATATCGTATGCAACTCGTGAAATCGCATTTCAGGCACTAGTTGCATAATATTATACTATTTTAATATACGTTGTCAAATGTAAAATAAGTATTATCAAACAGAAATTGGGTAATGTAGTATATGTTATGCACCTGAACGAGAATCTGTGCTCCCGCTGGGACGGAAATGATTATTTTATTACTAGGTAATCTTGTACCGAAACCGTTTACAACAGAATCGCAAGGTGAACAATGAAATTACCTGAAGGGAGAGGAAAACCACCCGTTGACAATTTGTATTTTCATACTATTGTTTGTAAGTGAAATCGTCATTTTAATACATTTTTCTAATTCGTTGTCCAATCGTTTTCCAAAATAGTGAGAATTCGCAACCAAAGTACGCCAGATCTTTCCATATGAATAATTACATATGAATCGGTAATTATTTTGACAAAAGATAGAAATAAGCTCTCGGATCTATCCTTATGACATAGCTGCTCATATGATTATTACCCTTGAATTGCATCTCTCCGGTGACAAATGACGTAGCAACTGTTGTTAAGGATTAACTGTTGTCAAAAATAATTACTATGGAAATAACAAAGATATTATATCATGTGACCTCAAAATTGGTATAAATGAACTAGAACTCGATATGTTATCCCCTTAGCAATGGTTGCTAGGGACGTAAATTTCGTAAACAATGGTCTCTAAGGAGAAGCGAAGTGCCGTTCGCCATCGTTCAATGGACTTTAAACTGCTTTTTCTTAAACTGTCCGGTGTGCAAAATTTCAGAAAGTTTGGACGATTTCTTCGAAAGTTATCGTATGCAAAAAAAACAGCGTTACATGCGATTTTTGCCTTGCCACAAAGCATTATCTTGAGAAAGCAAAAACTATATACAAACTGTGAATTAATCTGTCCAAAGTTTAATCGAAATTGTTTCTTTAATTATTTGAATTCTGTTATTCCTCCTCCTATTATTGTAGCCACCTGTAGATACTATGCAAACAGCATATGACATATCAAGATAGGATTCTATGCACGCCAACGCATCATTAACAATCCTCACACGTGTCGCATTGATAATCGGAGCGTTTTACCCCTATATTTACTTGAAAACGATAGTACCACCCGTTGAACCACCCTGTGACGATTCACTCAACCGGATGAATGAGATGTTTTGAAAGTAAACTTTACTGGATTGAGTCAACATCTATTTCTTCTTATGATGAAACGAGATTTATTTAAATTCAAAAAAATTATTTGAGTGGTTATTTTTTTCACTATTCAGAATTGAATTAATTTTATGTTTCAAGAAATGAAAAAACTCGAGGAAAAACAATGAATGGAAAAGACTGAATACTCTTGAAACAATATATATTTTACAAAACTTGAGGAACTAGTATCAATTAATTAATACATTTGTTATCGATGTATTCCAAAAAAATGGGGCTCTTAAATAATATTTCCAACGCATATAGACATATGATGTTTACGATTTTGGTATAAAAATTTTAATTTTATCCTTGAAAAGTATCGTAAAATATAAGATGTATAGCTACAGACATTTTACGGGGCATTTTTGTTGCCTCAAAAATGTTAATACATTCTATTGCGTCGAGTAACTTATCAATATTAATACTATCGAAACTCAAAGGAATAATGATTTTTTTCCGATGGATATCAATTCCATAAGTTTTTGTTTTATAAAGAACTAAACAAATATATTTTTGAAAGGAGAACATATTTTTGTGAAATGTAACATTTGTGACTTAAACAACAAGTTATAGTGAGAGCTCGAAATTGCTTCGACCTGTCCTATTATTGACAATGAGTTTCACAGAGATGCATATTATTTTGAATGTTTATGTCTCTAAATTATTATTTATGACTTAGATATTCAGGTAGATATTGTATCGTTATTGTGCAAACAAAACTTTTCTTCGGCGCTTTTGGTTTGATGTTTAATACAATGATCATTGAGCGTACAAACAAAATTGAAAAATGGAATTCGATATCTAAATTACTTAGAGTGAAAAAGTGAGGTATTTATTCAATATTTGAACTTGATCCGAGTTCAGTATTATTTACATCGTGTATTTATATGCGATATGTACAATTGAAGCTCATACATTTCAATTTTCCGTCTAATAGTGGATTATTCACTGTACTACAGTCAATTTTTAATTATAAATATAAAATTACCGATTTTCACTATTCCCTACAGTGACTTTCCACTGTAATACAGTGAACGAAATTTGACTGAAGCTTACAGTGAATATTCACTATATATAGTACAGTAAGATTTCACTGTAAAGAATTTAACGAGTAAAGAAATGAAAATCGTTCGATATCTGACGCAGGGAGAATTTTTCTAGACTTGAACACAATCTCCTTAGAATGATTAAGGTACATAGTTGAATTAATCTAACTCTTCGTAACTAGTTGTGGTAACTTCACAGACGGACTGGGACACTTTTCCCATAACGATTAGGCTCTTCGACAAGGAACATCAAAACATTCTCCCTTTTCTCATATTCAAATTCAAAATGGCAATTCTCGGCCAATGTTACAATCCAAATTCATTCTTAGCGATTCTCTTCGTTCAACAGCATATAAAAAAACTCTGAGCCGCGGGTAAGCTCACACGTCGTATATACATTATGTACAAGAGCGTTGATTCGAGTATACATATATATGTAAATATACATATATTAGACGAGAGGAGAGCCCAGAGTTGTCAGAAGATCGGTCCGCAGCTGTTGTACACGCGGCTGCAGTACTTCTCGGCGACGAGGGCGTAGGGCACTTTGCTGCCGACCTGCACCGCCTCCGCTTTGCTAAGCTTGTTCCACACGTGGATCGCCCGGGCCCGCTTAATCAGCTCCATCGTCGCGTTCGCGTCGGCTGAGGTAAAATAGTTCTGCCATTCCTCGTAGTAGATCGGATAGAACACCGACGGTGGGAACACCTTGAAACCCATGCATCGCTCGGGGATCATGTCTTTAGCCTGTAACGTAACGATCCATATCAGATTGGGCAACGTATCTATCTCTCTTTCTGCATGATTAGTTGCTGTATCGAAGAATCCAAACTAAACTGATTGACGGAAAAACGAAGAAATAAAAATGTAGAAAAATTCCAAAGGCAAGGCATGATTTGAACGATTATTTATGAGTCTACAGAAATTTCAAATTTTGTATCCGTCTGATAATATTCATCATAGGCATCGTAAAATTTCGAACGTAGTTTTTTTAATCAAATCACACGAAAAATCAGAAGCATAGATGCTATGTAACCAAGCAAGTATTTCATACACGTGTCGCTTCACATCATACTTGTATTTTATCATACTGTTAATATTGCAATGGCGAAACTCACATCAGTCACGGCACAAATTTTTTGTAAAGTCCTTGTTATTACTCCTGGTCCATTGTTTCCCCAAACATCACCATCGAAATTTACCATTAAGTCTCTTAAGCAAGCGTTTGCTATCCTGCGACCTAACCCGGATACGCTGAAACCCATTACACCTGCCGCAACATCCGTCGAGTCTTCAGCTCCCGCGAAATCTTTTAGATCTTCCAGCGATCTAAAAATGAAATGGTACAATATAATATTAAAACGGTTGATTCTTATATCTATTGAGTGTTGAACACACATATAGATTTCATCAATTTCAGTATCACATTTTCGAATTTGATATCTTATTTATGAGTTGAAAAAGATCGTTATCCAAGTGTACATTGATACTTTCTCGTCTTTAAAAGATTCAGTCTCAATCTACGTCACATAATTTACTGGAGAATTGGAAATACAAATTGTGAATATTGTTACAAATATTTCAATGTTTGTATCATCATGGAATCCCAAGAGAAATACTTTTTTCCCTCTATTCTCGGATATTCTATAATCTTGGTGGAAGCCCGTCCAGTATTTATGACACGTAAACGCAATACGAATGGGAGACTCGTGATAGTAATATCAAGTTTTCAAGATTTGCCATTTCAATTGACGTCTATCGCATTCTTTACATAATCGAAAAAGGTTCAACAGTCTTTTGATATGTGAACATTTTGATTCAAACTTTCTATATCAAAACTCTAAACTTCGTCAAGGAGCAATGCATAGTAAGTTGTTAAACGTTCATTTCCTTCTCCCACACAGAGACATTTAAGTAATTGAAGGAAATATATAATATAACTTTATATCCGCGTTACTTGTTATATTTATGATTGTTCTTTATTGTAAACAATCATTATTTTCGTGTGCACAACTTCAATTCTAATGAAGTTTCAGTTAACTAAACATTGAATTATTCTTCGAAAGTACACGCAGCTATGTTGCTAACCCAAATAACCCAAAATCGAAATGTTTTGTCTATTCACCGCGGTTATCAATTTCAAATATGTTTGTTATTATTTACATACACTTTTAATGTCCCGATCGATCGAGCTTAGAATAAGGCAACTTACAATCGGCAATCGCGTATATACCCGCGTGATTGCCGTTTTTGCTATGTATAGATAGGAAAAACTTCCGACTGCAAGTTAGAAAGTAGCGACGCGCTTGGGTACTCACGTCGTGACGACGACATCGAGGTCGAGGTAGATGCCGCCGAACTTCCAAAGGGTGAGGTACCTCATGATGTCGGACATGTGGCTCCTAGGCCAGCGACTCGACTCGAGGACGCCGCCGGTGAACCAGCGCTCGATGGGCGTGTTCCTGATGTAGTCGTCAACGTGGACCCGGTTGACCCGCACGTTGTCGTACGCGAGCAGCTGCTCGACGAGCTTGAGGGTACGGTTGGACGGGCCCGACGGCGACAGGAAGAACAGGTTCACCGTCATGCCCGGGTTCATCCGGGCGGCCGACTCCACCGCGCACGCCTGCCTGCAGTTCAGCTCCGCCAGGTCCGACTCCCCGAAGCACGACGTCTCGTGGAAGAATATGTTCCGCCCGGAACCAAGCCGCGCGCGCTCTGCAACATTTACCCATCGTTTAACCGGACAATTCATTTGCAATTGTAATACCAATGCAAAATCAGTTGGGTATGATTTTTCTTTTCAAGAATGTGACAGTTTTCAACATATTTGTGAAAAAAATTTGATTAATAAAAAAAAATAGTGCGTTATATATTTTTTAAAAATCTGCTGATCCCCGGAACGCCTACGATAACTCGAGAGAGAAACGGGGATCTTGTTGCAGTCAAGTTAGAGTTCGTGTATTTATCTTTTAACGGAAGTTTAGATTTCTGAGTAAAATATCAACTGATTTGACTTAGATTCCATTGAATTATGGAATCGTGTACGTTATTCATCAACTGATTCTGTTTTTTATTGCACGGCATTATTTCAGATTTCGTCAGTATTTCATCCTGATGGATATTGATATTTACTAATGAAGGGTCTTTTTCGTTCAGAAAATATTATGTGGACTATCGATTGAAATTGCACAAAACCCGATGCAGGCAACTTTTCATTTCCAACATTCGGCGTACCTCCCTTCAAAAGCATACTGCCAGCGTAAAATGGTAGCGGTTTCTGAACAAAAGAATATATATATATAGTTTCGCTATTTTTCCAGGTACATGCTCTTATGTACGATAATATCGGTCATGACAAATCCCTATTCATACTTTGTTATAAAAAGTAACAAAATAATTATTGGGTTACGTTCAATTACTAATATGAATTAACCATGGCGTAAAATAACCAAAGGATTTTGTTGAAAATTAAAACAGTTTTAAACACGACAATGAGTGGTGACAAACTTCGTCGCGTGGAAACAATCGAAGAAATTTCTTTTTACCTTCATGATATCAAGCACACGAACAGGTGGTATTGATTAAACGAGGCTAACTTGTGATTATGAACTAAAATTAGTCGAGCCTATAGAATAGTGGATAATGCCTTCCCACTGGGCATTTAACTTATACATATTTTACGAATTAACTTTTCAAGAAAAAAAAACTAGACTGACTATACTAATTTAATTGTCGACGCAGTTTTGCAGGGTTGGACTACTCTAACATTTTAAAAAATTCCCTTATGTGCGACACAATCTTAATTGAATGAAGCTAAGTTTGAACGTAAGAATAAATTGGAACATATACTGGTATGCTCATCTCAATTAATTGATTTATATTGAGATAATAAGAGTTTAATGCAAAAAAACAATAATACAATTTCAGTTGAAAAATGAATATGTTAGAATAACATACAAACATACAAACGTCATTCCGTCCTCATTTCACGTTGATCAAACTAAACTTTTGTGAAGTGATCAAGATTTTTCAAAGTAAAATTTTGGAGTCATAGAACTACTCAGATAAACTCATGCTAGATTTTGCGTCCGAAATAATATCAAAAAATAATACTAACGCTTCAAGTGACTTCGGAACTTTGTCACGAAAGTGATCATTTTTAACATTATCTTTTATTCGCTATCATAATTACATTAAGACATTCCAAGATATCTATATTTTCCTAATCTATGACATATTTCAGTGGCAACTACCGAGATAACATTCACATTCAAACGAATGCATTATGAATGATAATTTCTCATAATTTGACTATCATAATTCCTCATAATATTCAAATTATAAGAAATTGTCATTCAAAACACTTTACTATAAATTTTTTCTAATAATTTCTCATTATTATTTTTTTCCAGGTGAACAAAACTTCAATTGAAATAATTCAAAATAATACTGCGATACAATTAAATTAATGTACTAGAATAATGAAGCTGTCACTTGTAAAAACAAACAAATTTCGTAAATATATGTATTTTTGATTATCAATAAGATTGATTTCGATTGGATTCTGAAAAACACTGCTTACTTGTTGAAAAAAAAAATTCAATCATTCTACTCAATCGCAACTGTAAATATGGTTTGCAATCTGACAAACAGAGTAGAACTATTGAAACTAAGTTTACAATGACATGTACCTTGTAAATGTAATAACATCTCAGTAGTTCTATAATTGTCCTACGCTAATAATCGTCAGTGCAATCTGTCATTCTGTATCCAATATTCGATATTTACGATGATACACACAATAGGGTAATTAAGATGATGGGTTGAAGCAAAATATAGTGTTTAGAGAGGCGTTGCGTATCACTGCACTCAATGCTTACTAGATGCTATGAAATCATATAACTGAATAGAATCATTAAACTTTTGCATATTGATATCCGTTACGTTTTCTAATGATTATAATCATTGATTAAATATAATTCACTAATCATTAATGTTGATTAAGAGCTTATCAAATTGATATGCATCAGAAAAAATCAACAACTGTACTTATATTTTCCACAGAGCATGTCCTTTCCAAATCGATTATAATTCAGAAAATTTCAATCATTAAAATATTTTTACAGTATAACGAATGCAGAATTTTTTTTCAAGAATTATAATGATTATTTTTTACTCTATTGATATTCCATTAATCCTCTACGTATTCTGAATGATTTAAGAAGTGAGCAAGAGTGAGTTTTCTTATACACTGTAATGAAACAAATTGACTGAAACTCGAACAGAATATTGCATTACGTACATGGCTCGAGCGATTCTAGAATGGGCACTAGAATACAAGAATGGACTTGATCTACTTGTGCACTAAGCTTATGGATTCAAGTTCTCTTTTTACGTAACAATTAAACAACTTGAACAATCTAAAGGAGTTCTTTTCTAGAAGAGATGGCAAAACATCGTAAAATTGCAAGGAATATTTTTTGTATTTGTATTTTACTATATTATATTTATAATTAACGGTAATTAACAGTTATGAATGTATTATAACAAGTGGGACAAATGTCACTGGAAATTCAAGGAATTTGCTATTTATCGCAGAGGCGAGGAAGAGTTTGAATACGAACATTGAAATTGGAGTAAATAGAGAAGAATTCTATCGAAATACCGAGGGCAGTGTTTTCGTTGTTATGTTATCGGTAGGGAATTTAAATGCTAATGTTCGTCTACGTGATGGATCATCATTTGCATGTATTATCCAAGGATTTCTCTACATTTCATTCTTCGAAACATTATGCACAAAGAGTTTTCCAATTGAAAGGAAAAAACTTCTATACCAGGCTATATTTTGTGAACCTAAATAAATGAAGCTGTTGTGGTTGTGGTTGGAATAAATGAAGCTGTTGTAGTTGGTTGTGTGTTTCAACCTGTGGTGAAACGGAAATAATGCAACACAAAGAATGTACAATGTTTGGGTGTTAACGATAATATACTGTCGATCGTTGTCGCAAGATACAGCGCGATTGGCGCTCGACACAACGCGACTGGAATGATTTAGTTGACAAGACGAAAAATGACGTTTCGAGGATACCTATATCGCGTGAGGCGCGCGGAAACCGTTTAACTCAAGTAGCGTATTTCATATTTTAATTTCAAATCCAGAGCTCCGAACGAACTTGACAGTGGGGCCTTACGTATCAGTCAACATTGCGCGCAGCACTAAAGAATCTCCAAACTCCAAAGTTCATTCACAATATTCATCGAATAAGTTGTGCTCTCCCGACGCTGCAGCACACAATCTTTGATGAATATCTTATCACTTTATCACGGCCATGCAATCCCGACTCACTTCCACGGCGATCCGACTATACATCAGAAGAAAAAAGGACACACACGTGCGGCTTGCAGAGCTTCGTCAGTCCACCAAGGGGGACTGCAATCTTATCCAGTTCTTCTGCTTCCCGGAGTGCAATGGCTTTGATCCCCCGCCCCACTCCCCTCGAGCTGAGCCCGCGCGTTGACTAATTTCATACGAGTGCGAGAAATCATTGAGGCGAGCGCGCGGCGCGCACCGCAAAGAAGGCGGTATGTGTACACATCTAGTCGGAGACTTGCGCGCTCGCGCGCGACTAGGACAGGAAAGGAGCGGCTGCAGCTCGGATAGTTTATACACAAGAATATCGCGCGCGCGAGAGCGTTACGTAAATGCGGTTTGTGTACGCGCGAGGTTCGCACTATATAGTCATGGATGTGCTGCAGGTCGTTGCATATAAACGCACATAGATACACACACACACACACACACCTGCGGTGGCGTTGAAGCTGGGGAAGCTGCGCTTGGTGGCGGGCCGGGCGTAGCACGAGACGTCCATGTCGACGGAGGAGCGCAGGATCTGGATGGTGACGGTGCGCACGAGGAGGAAGAGCCCGAGGAAGGACAGGGCCACCACCGCGAGCCGCTTCTTCGCGTGCATGTCTCGGCTCGCGCGCGGCTCGCTACCTAATACAACGACTCGTCGCGGCGCGGCCTCTCCTCGTCTGCCGCTGCTCCGGCATGCTACTCGCGCGCGCGCTCGCCCCCCGATCGATATTGCTTGCTCCGGACACGCTCCGGACACACACTGACGACCCGACACGGGGGGCACTCCGGCCTCTACTACCAGTCTCCGTCTGTCACAGCGGCCAGCCCGACGCGCACGTTGAATTGCGCACGCGGCTCGTGCTCTGCGTGTGCGCGCGACTCTCGACAATAATCACGCTCGTCTGCAGCCGTCCGCATGTACGTGTGTATGTATACAACGGGAGGGGAGCGAAAAATAGAGTCGCAGGGGCTGCTGCTGATGTACGCGAGGTTTTTTCAGAGGCTCTTTTCTTAGGAGCGCGGAAACGTATATGGGCTCGCTTCTTTGAATGGACGCGCGCGGCGGAATATTTCGGCCAAGGAGTTCCATTGGTTGTTGCCGCGGCGCGCGCGCTTCCGCACTCGTGCCAGCAGGGGCTTTGTAAGATTTGAATCCTTGCCCAAGTTTTTTTTTCTTCCTAAGGGTTATCCTCGCTAGGAGATGTACCCACCCTTGCCCAAGTTTCAAAAGACGCTCGACAAGGGAAAATACGGTCGCGCCTTGGTTTACGGCTCATTCTCACGGCTACGGTATATTGCGTGTCCTCGCGGTGCTTTAAACATTAAATATATACATAATAGAAGTGTTACGGGTAGTTTAAAATAATTGTAGTCTTCAAGTTCTTGGTCCGTTGAATGGCACCAAGGTTGTTGTTATTTTTCACGCGAATAAGCACGCGAAAAAGCCAAAATGCAATTACCGTATGGCACGTCTCGAACCTGGTTTCTCATCTTTCTATAATGCCAAAGTTGCAGTCAATCATTCATGAAAAGTTACTCATTTTTTTCTTGCATTTTTAAATCTATTCACAATACGTACTTAGAATCCCATTTATTTGATGCTAGAGTACTAAGATATCATGCGGGGATCTCACTATCTTACCGATCAGGTCTCTAACCAATCATGTCAACAACCGAATGGTAATGACTACTTTGCACATTTGAATCGAATCACAGCTCATGAGTTTTGCTCAAAACTGATTACAAGCATTAGGAGTTGTTTAGCATCGACTTAGTGGGATCCTCCCAACATTTTGCTTTATGAGAACACAATCAATGATTTTGTTCGATTTTATTATCACCGTATGATCAATCACCGTAGTAGATTTTACAATTTCAATACAGCGTTTTCAAAACAATTGCGAAGGAAAAAAATACTCTTTTTTAATAGTACTACCATGAAATAGTACATTCGAGGGTACGCACCGGATGTACTCTTAATACTACTATCGAATGACTATTGGTACTGATGATTGATACTATTGTAGAATGAATGTTTTCGTAAATCTGATTAAATCACTAGTAAGAACTGGGAAAATACATAAGAACATACATGATTGTTGTCTGGAATGCCTTTCTAACGGAGTTATTAATTTTCAAATTAATTTTCACTAAACTTACGTATTTTGTTTTCGTTCTTTCTGATGCACTTATCAGTTTTCGAAATCTCTTGTTATCTCCATATCACGTGAAATTACCGTAACAACTTGATAATCATGAAAAACCGTAAAATTATCGCAAAAATATGCATGTTTGGACGATTTTATATTCTTATGGTAACAAAAAATATAATGATCACAGAAAAAAATCGTCCTTATGAATAGGGAGGGTCGAACTGTGGAATGATTCGCCGCGCGCCGCGGCCGGTGGCTCAATTCGTGGATAAGACTCGGGGTTCGATTCCCGGATTTCCCGGCATGCACCTCTGTAGGGCCAGTTTTATATGGAAACCAAAAATAAGAACACGCTCCGCCGTGAGCATCATATGATTCTGGCTAGTCGGTTTCTTGAATGTAAACTACAAGCCAATAACGAGAGACGAAAAACTGCGTCTTGTTACTAGTTGCTAAGCGCTCGCGACTTGCGACTGCAGTCAGAGCAGCTTGGTCTATAGTCTTAGCGCAGTCCAGCGCAGTCGAGCATAGAGCCACCGCGTTTCCACGTATATAAATGCCAGGTGGGCTCTTGACCATCGTTTCTGTGCTTTTGACTCATGAATAAAAAAATACTGCAGATGCTTCATATTTTGACTCGGCCCCATGATCCCTTTCATGTTTGCCGAGTTTTAATTCTATGCTTGAGATTTATTTGCGGTTATGATCGGTTATAATTTTCAATCAAATAAGGGATTCAATATTGAGTCGCAATTCTCCGCGAGCTGCGATATTATTTCGCATTCGTCCGAGATACGTCCTTTCTTTGCGCTCACGCGAGATACGTCCTTACTTTGCGCTCGCTCGAGATACGTCTTTATTATTCTGCCGCCTGAGATACGTCCTTATTTCGAGAATCTCCGAGATACGTCCTCATGAATAGGGAGGCTCGATATATCTTCGACTATCTCGGAGAAGAAGAATATTGTTAAATTCTTTGTTTCAAATGCATGTAAATGCCTATTCGAAACATCAACCTTTATTTTTCGAAAAAAAATTCAACCGACCGAAAAATGAATGAACAGATTGTTGAATTGCAGAATTTGTTCCGGAACAATGTCGACAGGTAAATTCTCAAAGAAAGGAATCTCAAATGAGCGTAGTATGAATCTCCGCATTAAACAGGATGACTTGATACGAAAACAATATCTGAAATACATATAATCATTTCAATCAAGCAAGAGTGATCGCTGTAGAGTAGAAATTGCATAAAATATGGTAACCAACTGGTACGTTCATTTTTAATCACTCGTGTGAACGTGTAACGCTAGTTCTCGGCTTCGCCAGCCAGTCGTGGACGCATCTTCAAAATTTCACGTATTAGTTGTATAATATACTATTTTAACTTCGCTAAAATTATCTTGGAATTTTACTTACAAGCTAATAGATATATCTACATTTCCATATGGGTTCCGTCTTCTATACTCTCGTACAGGAGAATAGGTGAATAGCGCTCAAGACTTTTGGCAATTGTTGGACATGTATGATGTATCCGTTTGCTTTGGACGGAAAATTTCCGACGTGACAATCAGAACAAAGGTCCGCGAGTTCAAGGCGCACAATGTCATTATATAGCTGCTCGCAGCCCCGTTTTCGATGCGTCGCTAATAAGTAGTAACATGAGTGCCATAACAATCACTGACACCAGGCCTGAAGTGATGGAGACGATGCTTCATTATACATTTATAATAATGAGGCTAGAAACATGCCAGAATTAGCATTCGAACTTCTCGAGGTGGCGCCTATATATGACACGAATGAACTTCGTAATTAATGTGGAGATTATGTGATGTCAAACTTGAGTACAGACACGGTCACTCCAATTATGAAAGTCGCTCAAAAATTTGAACGAAAAACTCTGGTCGATTTTGCAGCTGGTTTTTTGCAGTAATGAAACAGGAGGACTATATTCGATATTTATTGCATTATCTGAATGTGGAGAACGTTGTCGAGTATTTACTCAAGTCGCCTAGGTAGGAGCTAGGCGAATTTGAAAATCCATTGATGGCTCTCATTGCTGAGAATTCCCGAAGAGTCATGCAAAAATTTCGCAATGAGTATATAGAGATAACTCGCTTATAGTGATTTGATTTCGTCTGTAGATGATTATATGTGTTCCCTGTGCCGAGACTGTTATGTATCGGCCTTGCCTTGCCGAATATTTCAAATTTTGAATCAGCTAAATTCATTTTAGCGTTGTATCACCGGAGCGCGATGCGCTCTTTCTCACTGGACGAGCGCTGCCGATCGGATATTCCGTCGAATTTGCAATGTCGCAGTTGCGAGATAGAATTAGTTGAATCCAGCCAAAGGATATTCTCTTATCGGCCAAATATAAGGTTTCCGAGCAGTCAGCAAGTGCTCAGACAGTCAACGCGGAGCAACGCATAGCTTATATATAGCCCTTCATTTATATATTCAGTCCACGTACCAGCGCTTATGCCTGTTACTATACATATTTATTTAGAGCTCGCCTATTATTAAATATATTAAATAAATAAATAAATAAACATGATGAATAGATTGTTTGACCTCCAAGCATTCATTAATTATATTTAAGCATAAGTGCGAGGTTTAGTTTTTCTTCAAAAAACACATAAGCGAACGATCGCCAGAGCTGAGCGCACATATACACGCGACTTCGATGTAAGCCATATGTACATGTACCCTACCGTTTCGCGGCCACGTTTCGCGCCACCATCGAGGTCCTGCTTCTATATAACGTCACGACGATTATAAGAGTATAGGTGACTCCACGCTAATATTATGGGTGCATGCATAATGGCATGCCGCACGACGAGTAGCCTAGTATACGAGGGTTGCGACTCCCCAAGAACGGCGCGGCATTTTCTCATCTAATCTTTTGCGTCCCATCAGCAGAAGAAAAGTGTAAATTTTGTTTCCTGACATTCGCAAAGAATGACAGTTTTCTTCCATTAGAGACGGAAAATAGCGTAAGTATATGCACCTCGCTCATCTGTAAGCTATTTCGGCACGCGCAAAACTTACTCCCCTCGCTGCGTTCAGCTGCATAATAGACTATTTCTTGAAACTTCAATCTTAACCGCAAAGTAGTCGGTTGCTAGACAGTGAACAGTTCCTGCAGGATCAATAATAATATTTATTGATTTTTTTTTCAATAAAATATGAGTTAGTGCGGGTAACCGCGTCAAACTTTATCTAATGTATCCAGTGAGAAAACGAAATAATATTCAGAATCTATCTTTTTAACGTCTCATTCATTATTCAATATCATTATTTAAACTTGTTTTTGAGCACATTATTAAAGGAGAATGTAAAAGGCCATTAGAATACTCTGGTAGATAATTGGATTAACTTGATAATAAAAAGATTCATTGCTATACTTCACGACATCATAAAAGCAGTCATTCAAATACTATACTCGCGGTATAACAAATACATTTTACGTTCCGTAAAATTATTATATGTAAAATTTGATACTATCCTAGCTTATATTTCTATTAATCTGTTGGTGGCTTTGAAAACGGAAAAAAAATTTACTTCTACGTATTCTTTATACGACACGAGTGTTTTTGTTGTACAATTATTGTCTAATCATTAGAAATTGGATTAAAAGAAATTGGGTAGCATGTAACGGTGTTATAAATATATAATCGTTGAGTATAGTATACGGAGGTAATAATTTCGAGTTATATATTGATAAGTACACTTGGCAAATCATAATTTCACATCAAACTGGTACTCCCTTACTCAATTAGTACAATCTATCAAGACGATCAAGATAACGAACAGTCAAACTCGTTCTCTCTTCATTGCAATATTTTTACTTATTATAATTGGTACTAAAATCAATTATAATCATTCATTATTATTCTATTTCACCTGTTTTCAATAGTTTGTATGTAGCATATGTGTCCAATTTGTCTTATTCGTGTGATATGAAGTTCGAAAAGTCATTCGATTAGTCTCTCCTTACCTAATTATAAATTATTTTCGCGCCTATATCTGCTGGATTACGAAAAGAAAAAAACATTGCATGATTTTCTCCCAACTTTATTGTACTGAATGTACGAGACAACGTGAGATTGAATATTATGTTATCAAGTGTACAAGTGTAGTCGGAACATACATGCACTCGAGCGCTTTCAACTACCTTGAAACTTTGTGTCATGACGCACTGTTCAATGATTCTCAGAATGCTGTGTACAAGAAGCAGAGATGGGCGCGTATATTCGACTGCAAAAGTTTTCTCTTATCAGAAGTATTTGTTTGTTTACATTAGTAAGCTTTCACAATATATGTAATCGTTGTATTTGTACTTATAACCAACGTTCATGTTTCGAAATGGATATGTCAAGATAAAATTGAAAAAATTCAAGCCGCAAACATCATTATGAAAAAGTAGAATAACTTTGAAGAATCTTCATCATGGAACACGCTCGTGTTGTTGCGAATTGATTTTAAAGATTTCGTTTTGACAGTCGGTACAAATTCATACGAACTGTCGTGAGATTGGCTTCCGAATTTTATGTGAAGCTTGATGCCAAATAACATATTACTCCTGGGCCAAAAGACTGTCGAGTTTAACTGTACAGTTTTAAATCCGGAAGAAAAATAATTTTAATTTTACAATACAGAAAAAGCTTGAATGATGTAACTCGTATCTTCATTCCCTTTTCCTTCGAAAGACGTTCCTGAAATGAGACAATAATTATCCTGCACAATGTATGATTATTTCTAACAAGCGACAAAGAAGCTGTATAGTTTTTAAAACAATTCGCGACGTCTGTCAACATTCTTAAATGATGGCAACGTAATCACGGTGCAGGCGAATAAGTAGTTTGTTCATACGGATCGTTAGTGATTATTTCTAATGTTACCAGCGAAGGACAGGAGAGCTTCACTTTGCACTCTTTGTTTTCTATACTCGTGTCATGATTTTTCCGAGTCGCTCACTATACTTTGTGTAAACGCAGAGAAAAAATACGAAAAATTTCTTCTATATTTTGAAAAACAATACTTTGTTCAGTGTTACACGATTGTCCTTCAAATTTAGGTATAACTAAGGTAGGTGTACCCAATATGCGCCAGGACCCAATATGCGCCACCCTTCGTATTTCATATATACGCGCGTCTAGAGCATCACCGCGGCACAGGATCTTGTCGGCAATGCTAAATAATGAAGAAAGAAAACATTTTCACCGATCGGAAACCCTTACACCAACTTGTTAGAGCTCGTTTTCTCCATTTTTTCGCCAATTTTCATTCTCGATCTAATTTCGCCCAGGTAAGTGCGAATTTTTTTAATACCCTTAAACTGGGCCAAAAAAATCGAGCGACATATCATTCGATTCCTTGACATCCCATCTACATCATCCAATTTTTTTTTTCTTTGTATGACCTTTTTATCAATCGTTTCAATAGCTCTTCGTTATTTTTATCAAATGTACCCAATATGCGCCACCCCTATTTTCTTGCTCTAGAAGCTACAATCAACCCATTGATGGTAAATATCCGCCAAACATGGTGGAAAGAGAATTTAGTTCAAGCTCTGGAGCAGGTAAAAAAGGTGAGATATCGCAGAGGATGGCTTCGACTATATATAAGATACCTCGTCGAACATTTCAACGATATGCCAAACAAAACATATCCGAGAAAAGCAAAATGAGTCGACCATATGCGTTAACGACAGTACAGAACGAAGAATTATGTAGTCGAATTAAATGCTTAGCAGATATTGGCTATCCTATAACCAGAAAAATGTTGAGGTTATGCGTTTATAAGTACTGTCTAGGAAAAAACATCAGACAGAATTTTTCTACCATCATGACAATAGCTAGCCCCAAGTAGGCTCGGACATTTTTTAAATTGAACTCTTCCATTTCAGTGACAACATCTCAATTATATTTAAAATTACACAAATAAGAATGTTCATCAATTTGAGAGATTAATATTGGAATTAGATGTTGCATAAGTTAATTTTGTTAATTCAAAAACAAACGGTTTTTCATGAATTTTAACTGAAAACTTGATTTGATTTAGGTTGTTAGAAGTTCATATAATCTATTTACTATGGTTTAATCAAAGACAAAATGTATTTTCCAATAAAATTATATCAGAAATATAATTTTTTGTTTGTATTTTATCCATTCAGACATGCTTCATGCTTCAAATTGGATGAAAAGAAGTATTTTCAGGGTGGCGCCATATTGGGTACACTAAAAATTTTTTCCCGAAATTTTTTTTTTTTTTTAAACCGCGGTATCTTAGCGTAGAACTGTTCAAATCGAAAAAAAAATTAGCTCATTCTGTAGGTATTGAGTAGACCTTTCATTTGACACTAATTATGTTAGAAAATATTCATTTGACGCGGCGTAGTGACCTTTCTCGCTTAGGTGGCGCATATTGGGTACAGGTACCTTAATTATGATTTTCATACTACAAGATATACAGTACATCAAGAATAAAGTATAGAATACGTTTGTTTCCAATTGTCCATTGAGAGTTTAAACCTTGTAGTAGCTGATGCTGTCCTGACTTATTTACACGAGAGACTGACTTGCAATTAGTTCATCAATTAGAATATTGAAATTAACATTTCCATGGGAAATTTAATATTGTTTAGAGTGTGGGATGACATTGTGCGATCTTTTTAAAATATTCCATCAAGGTTAGAGAACCAATTATATTTTCCGGCAGTTCAGTCGAATACCATTTAATTGTATTGATAGAAAATAAACCATAATAATTTAATAAATAATGAAAATAACCATTAAACAGTAATAATTACGCATATGTCTCAAATGAAAATTAAACTCATATTTATTAGGAAACACAGAATCATAGAATCAGTTATACGAGTAATAATTATGTTTTGATTATATTCTCTAGGAATTATTCCTAGTGAACCACAGTTAGAGGATATAAGGATCTCAGGCAAAGGGCATGCAAAGTTTTTCCTGTAAAACATCAGAGTTATTCCGAGATTATTTTTGAGTTTTTTCTCTACAATTTGGTCATTAGTTTATACGTGGTACATACAAAGCATCGTTCCCAATGATTCTTACGAGGACTTGTTATTCTCTGCGAAAATGAGGAATATTTTGCCCCAGAATTTTCATTGCAAAACCAATCGTTCGATTGAGTACGGGTGGACAACTTCCGGAATATTGTCTCTTGTGCCCAAAAATCGCGTCGTTGGGGTAAAACAACAAACCCGTCCGTGGGTCTCGCGCCCGCCGCGTAAGTAAACATTTTCCCAGCTCTGCTAATGACGTTATTCGCTCTCGTCGCATCAGCAGCTCGGGAAGAAAGCTCCGTCGGTGAGTCCAAACAACACGAGGATCCCGCGTTGACCGACTCGCCGCTGGCAGCCGCGGTCTACGCAGCGGCGCGCGCTGCGGCTCCGATCGGTGGCGCCGGCTGGCGGTCGTCGCCGGAGGCTCGGGGCACGCTCGACGCCTACGCCGCTCTCTCTCTCACTCTGTCTGTCTCTCTCTCTCTTGCGGCTACAGCGCGCTGGCTCAGCGCTATGTACATTGTACATTGAACACACACCGGAGCAGCAGCGGTGAGCGGCAGAGCAGCAGCAGAGCAGTGCGGTAGTGTACACAAACTGCGAGTGGTGCGTGTGCTGGAGCTCGCCGCGGCGGTGGCAGCGTCGTCGTCGTCGTCCTCGGGTACGTGGTGCAGCGGCTCCCGGCGGGGGCTGCACGTGCTCGAGCTGCAGGGCGATGACGGGCCTGCAGTGAGGCAGAGGCGCGCTAGAGGCTCGCGAGCGGAGAGCAACTGGCAACGACGCAGCAGCCGCCAGCATGTGGCAGGAGCACGACGGGCCCGCCCTCGTCTCCGCGGCCCACCAGGTCGACCAGTTCGCCGGCACAGGTGAGTCCCTCGGGCCCAGGGCCCCTGACCCGTCCCCCTCGCCGCGCGTCCCGCACGCTCGCAGCTCGCGGAGAAGTGGCGGAATGTCGCGCCGCTGGCGGCCACCAGCGCATGCGCGACCGTACGCGGTGCTCGTAAACAAACGCGATGCTGCAGCCCTGCAGCAGCAGCGGCGGCAGCAGCTCCGAGATTCCTCCGCGCGCACGGCCCAGCCTCCGACCTGTGGATCTCCCGCGCGTGCCTGTGCCATATATGTGTATGCGTACTCGTACACCGACGCCGATTGTTCCGAGTGACGCTGGCCTCACGGCTGAAACTCATACCTCCGTGCGGTGTACACTAGACGCGCGTATACGCGCCGGCTCTGCTTACCCTGCTTCCGCGTTTTTATCTCGCTCGCCTTCCTTCTCTCATTATTAATCTGACAATGCGTCTACGCGTCTTTTTTTCCCTCTCTCTCTCTCTCTCTTCTTTGTCGACCCTCTAGTGTTCACTGTGGGACGAAGGTTTTTTTTTCGTTGCGGTGCCCCTCCGGCCATTGTGCACGACACATTGCTCTTTTATCCTTAGCTTCATCTAATACCCGGATTGTTCACAATTTCGACCGTGTTTCGTGTCAGCCCATCCGAAACGAACGTCAAATTTTGCCGAGTGTCCCGGCATCCTCGCTCGATCGTTCGTGGCTATATATAGAGAGAATTTTCGTATATCAAAGCTAAAGTGCAATTTTGACCCGGGAACGCAAATTCGCTTGGAGATGACGAATCCACTTTTGTCCAACGATGTCTCTCTTATCTCGGGTAATCTTATCTTTTTGTTTTTTTCGCAAAAGCGGCTTCTTACAAGTGTGAGCGAAAGTACATATTTGTCGGTGAAACAATCGAGTCGGTTCGTAGCAAAGTCCGCCGACAGTCATCTTCGGAAGGTAAAATTGTGTTTTGCAACCGCGATTATGTCGATGGCGTTTCCAAGTAAATTTTCAAAACTCATCCAAACTATCGGGGGCTTAGAATTAATGCGAAACAAACGTCCCTCTGTCGCAGGATTGATTTAGCCTCGAGGATGGTCAAACGGTGAATTTCGTGTGCGAGACCATCGCTGTAAATTAGGACAATCTGATCGTGAAGGTACACGCGTATAAGCTCCTTCGCCCCGAAAAGTAAGGTCTCCTCGCAAATTACCCCTGTAAGCCGATCAGAATCGGAAAAGGCTATTAGGGACGAACTGGGTTGCTCTCGCTGCCCCGTCCCAAGGTGCATAATCGCACTCGTCGATTTTGGAGTATTGTTCAACGGTAAGCGTCGGTGGCGTTGAACTTGGCGCAACATTTATACGTGTGCGTGCGCGCACGTGCGAGCCACGTCTCGCGGAAATGCTCAACTTGAATGAGCCCTCTCCTCCCCCGACGGTTATAGCCAAAATCGGCTGGCATCAGCGCAACGATAAAGTGCAGCACAGCCAAACTAATCGGCTCGATCAGCTGTGTGGGCCGACGCGATGCGCTCGCGTGCTTATATATACATATAGGTATCAGGTGCGCGTGTATACACCGGAGTGTCGGCAAATGACAGGGAGAGAGGCGTCTCAAGCGGGAGGGTCGGCAGTGCATAAGTAGCCCGCATGCAGCCGCGGGGAAGACGAGCGAGACAACCGTACGCTCGGGTTGTATTGCGTAAGGTCGGCGGCGCGCACTTCCTCGCGGCTTACGGTATATATCCCGTCGGCATTACGTGGCACGTCGCGGTTACATGCGCTGCTGCCGACTGCTGCTGCTGCTGCTGCTACTACTTTCTCCCCCTATACCCGCGCGCAATTTCGGCCATCCTTTAATCCACACCATTTCGATTCAGCCCGCGCACTTTCTTCCGCAAGCGACGCATGGCTCGCGATGCTCTATATATACCTTTCGCTCGCGCGTTATTGCGTATTATCAGCTCCGTTCTCTCCGGCCGGGAAAGGATACTCGCTCTCTCGGGAGATTCCAGTTCCCAATGAGAGTGTTGCATTTTCCCACGGTCTACGGGTGATTGGGTTGTTGTTTTTTTTCCCCCTCCTCTGCATTAAGCCTCGAATTGGATCACGCGCGCGATGCATTCGAAATCCCGCGAACTAGATTGAGCGATATAGAAAATCAGGCCAAGTGTGCCGCGCGGTCTGATTTGATATTTAGATTACTTATGCCGTTTGGAAAAGTCACGCTGCTCGCGCGCGACGCACGTAACGCCCGCCGTACGGCCCTGTTCCCTCTCGGACACAAATTGTTCCCAAGGATTATTCAATCGAGCAAATCCGCGCGCGCGCCGCGCGGTAATTAAAGTTCTTGAAAAAGAAGAAAGAAAAATTTCCATGCAAAGTAAGTCAATGTCATCTGGATGTAGATATAGATTTTTCCCGCCGAGCTCGTGCTCGTAAACGCAGTTGAATTTCCGTTTTGATTTTTCCCTGGGAACAGTAGAGTTTGTAATGTATATATGAGTTTTCCGTTGTGAGATGAGCGAGATGTTGATTGATGTGATTGATCGACGAACTGAATAAAATTTGAATTGAGCCGGGTATGGTAAATTTCAATATTGCTCGCGGGCATTTTCCTATTGGCCAAGTGAAACTGCATACTGAAACTCGGTCGGTTAATAATATGGTTACACGATCTAGATCAGTGCGGTGTAACGTGGATCCATCCATCGGTTATGTGAATCATCATTTTATTAACCATACGTCACTGGCTGCACCGCATCGAGAGCAATGATGTTCTAATGCTTACGCAGGTTATCCATTGAATCACTGACATATTTCTGTGCACATGCGCCTCGATATACGATGTAGTCATTGAAGTGAGTAGACGTCTCGGGAAACAATCGATTCGCTCAATGAGCATACAAAATAACCTAAGCTAGTGTGTATGAATCATCTGTATCCGTCCGAAAGGATACGGAACTTGTTATCAGGGGTATTGCTCATTGTTCCCTGAGGAAGTTGAAAGTATCTTATGGTGGAAACGACTTTACAAACTGCACGATCAAGATCTTGTTTCTAATAACACTTGAGACGATTACGAAAGAGGTAAACGATGATGCAGCTCGGGAGGAATTTCAACGATTCATCATCGCGCGATCGTTATCTGGGCGAGTTCGATAGACCGGCTGCTCTCGGGGTAATTTCGGGGCGCATCAGTGGCGGCTGATAAAAAGAAAATTCCTCGCGCGCTCGATAAAATCGCTAATAAAGCGTTCCTTTGCCGTATCGAGGGCCAATTACCGGCTCGGCTGTCTCTCGGGGGGCTCTCTCGCATAGCTACACTTGACGACCCTACGGCTGACGCCTAATACTATTACGCCGTGACTCGCGAGCTCCGACAGCAACGGTGCAGCTATTTTTAGGGCCAATGCTAAAGCCAAATTGCCCCTAATGAGCCGTCCTTCCCTGCGAATCGACTTCCGACTGACTACCCTTGGGCAATAGCCCCTGTTCCGTTATTGGTTTTCCATTGTTGCGACCCGGCGAAGGAGACGTTGCGCTCGAGAATATGTATGTGTATGTGCGGCGCGCGCGCGCGTGTGTGTGCGCGGAGAAGCAAACAATATTGGGGCAGCAGTCGAGTTTCTTATTACCATTCGAATGCGGGCAAAACGAATGGGCTTATTGGCTCACGGGACGTATCGGCTGTCGGGGGATGCAGCGAATAAATTTGTATTGGATCCCTCGGGTTTGGCTTGCTCTCGGTTAACCGTGAGTTTCGACCTATTTTCATGAGAAATTTGTTTACCAACGGACGCTTCAATTTGTCTTCTTTCGGAAGAGTGTCATTGCGAGAGAAATACGCTTCGAAAATTAAGCGTCGAGTCGTATCGTGAGAAACTTGAGCAAGCTTAGTTTGCGAGATCATGAAAAGACATAGCGGGGTAGGCTTTTATTGAGAATTTCACACACGAATTTCGCGCACAAGCGGACAAAATTTGTTTCTCTCTAAACATATATTTCATTAGATTCGCAATATAAAACACCAGTCGAACGTCATCTTTCAAATTCTCAAGTCTAATGGTTTTGTTTTTTCTCTCTTTACAGAATTGCTGCCTGATCAACAGAAGCTGCTAATCGAGATCAGAAGGAAAAAGTCGGAGTTGCTGCTCGAAATACAGGTTAGTCGTCTGCGTTGCCGAATTATCCAGGAGCCACGTGAATGATGAAGCCAAATACGAATCCGCCTGTTCGAGAACGTACAATGACCCGGCAGTATAACGTGGAAAACTTGGCGCGTGAACCGATGACCGAACGGTCGAAAGACAGAGAGAGTAACGAGTGAAAAATCCACCCGAAAGCGGGTCAGCCTCGTCAATAAAATCGAGTTAAGAGTGACGGGTGTCTCGCGCGCGCAGAAACAATTGAGCCCCGCCGAGCCAGCCCACGCACCTTTCGTTCCGACTTTTCGCTCATGCTTGTGTTTGTCGCGCGTGACCCGACGAGCCTATATGTGTGGGTGTGCGTGTGTGTGTGTATTATGGGACGAGGCTCGCAATCGACCCGCGAAAATGCAAAGCCGAGTTCGCCGACCTCTGCGCCCCTCTCGCGTCGTCTTTCATTGCGGGACGACGTGGTATTCCACCCAAGTTTTCCGCCAACTCCGCGCGTTAGTCCATATACATGTATATGAGCTCGTGCCGAGATGCGCGAATCGGTCGGGCGAGGGATTAAGCCGCGGTGTCCCTGCACGCCATCGGGATTCCCATCGGCGCGCGCCTATTGAACCACCCGGCAACTATCGATTCTGCATGTATACATACACACACTTGCTCGAAAGCCCGAGTTGGCTTTTGTGTGCCCCCAATCATTTTCCCTCCCGTCTTGTTGTGAGTAACGGCAGCCGATTACTCGGCCGTTACGCCCGTACTAACTTTGACGCTTGCAAAAGTTCATATATACGTGTTTCCACGAGAACGCGGATTGGTTGCAATATCTATCGTGGTGTGGCCGATCGTATACGTCGTTGTTGCCACGCGACGCCACCTCGAGCCGAGTCAACATTCGTGTCTCATCCGACGAACGAACACCGATTGTTTCCCGGTTTATCGCAACAGTCGAAGATCAGAGGCAGCCCGAATAGAGGCACAGAAAAGAGGGTAGGCCGAGAATCGCTCGATACATACACGTGTAACGCGCGACAGAAAGGAGCGAGGGCAAAAGAGCGATTCGTTCTCCCCCTGTTTCCGGCCCTCGAGGGCGGCTTTATTGCGGCTCGTTTACTTATTCCACCGGCGTGCAGGTGCTGCGCCCCTCCCCCGCCCCGCGCGCGCACTTCCTTCCGTACAGCCGCCGCCGTTTGGGATTTTCGGCCGCGTGTCGTATCGGGCTCGCGCGCCTTATACCCGCTGCTTTTATGCCGCGCTATCTGTCCCTTTTCACTGTCTCTCTCGGGAGAGACTTACCCCCATAGGCGTGAGCATTTTTCCACGGGGAGCACGACACGCTCTACCCTGAAGCTTATACCACACGCTGCCCGACCCTCGCATCGTTCGCGCGGGACTCCTGCGGCTGTTCGACGCTATTTCGGATAGGTCGACTCTTATCTCCATGATACCCGTAAGAAAAACGAAGACTCGGTGTTTTCCCTAGGAGTGTTGTCGATGGGCGATCTCTTTGTTGATGTTTTTGGATTTTCCAAGAGCTTTCATACCGCATGTGATTCATAATTTGATTCTCGTGTCTGATCTTACGAAACAAATGTTTACCAGTTTTTAAATCACTCGCAACTTACGCATGTATAAGATGCCGAAGTTGAAACAAGAAGCCTCTCGTATATTACATTCATATGGTATAACCATTTTCAATCGTTGGTTATTAGAAACACGAGGATAAATAAGTGCTATTTGAGTGTATACGCTGACTTTTGAATTTCATTCTTCGACTATACGCAGACACGCTTTTCTCTCGAGTAGAGCTGTGAATCGATAGTTTCCTGGGTCCTCGAGCCAGACACGCACGTGAAGGCCAATGACTGACTCCGTATGGCTGGGGAAGACAAACAAGTCGAGTTTTTATCTAGAATATAAGTAAGCCTTCGCACGAGAAAGTTCGTTCGCTCTTATATATACGGCTAGACCGTCGATTCCTTCGACCCTTCAGCGTGCCAGTGCGGTCAGGACACACCATAGTTATATATACATATTCTGTTGAGTTTCAAACGCGACGCGCAGTGTGATTTTTACAACTCGGGATACGCACGAGTGTGAGTTTCTTATTCAAATACCACTCGCGGCCAATTTCAAACATCATCAATTACGCTCGTTGATTACGATTGATCGTGAAAAAGCAGTTATTTCGAGATCGAGATGATTCAACCGTTTGAAAGTCAACGATGAGAAAGAATGATTTTTGTTTCGTGGATTTTGTTGTTTTTTCTCGTCTACGCGTAAGGATACGTCGGGGTACCGAAATAACTTGGCGATACCGAGCGATTGCACTATTAGGGAGCAGTTCTACGAAAGGAAAAATAGACGTCTGAATCGCGGGAAAAATAATGCTGAACGTTTTCCCGAAAAATCGAGCCGGGCATTAGCCGCGTGATCTTGCACAAACTTTGAGTATCCGCCGCGCGTTTCCGGGAATGAAAATTAATTCCTGCGTACGCGTACATCAGCTCGCGCGGATTATAGGCTGTCGCGGCAATATAATCCATTCGAACGGCAACCTTCGAACACTCGGTATCCGAAGGGCTCGCGCGCAGCTTCTGTTTAACACACTTTCGCCGCTCAAGGTTTGCCGCGATGTATACGTAGTATCATCCAGGCGCTCGCACACGACTTTTATGGCTCACGAGTGAACCCGAGAAAATCGGCGCACGTGCGCGACTTGGAGGATGCGCCAAAAGTGAAACGAGAACTGCGGGCGGAAAGGAAAAACGGAGCACGTGTACGCGTAAAGATGAAAGCAACGTTCCGAGCGTGTTCTTGTTTCCGCTTACGTTTTTCCCCGCGCGCCTTTGTCTCTATTGCAGTTCGGGATAGCACGTGGCTGGCTGCTTTTCGCGGATTTGCTTTTTTGGGTCAGTGGAACGCTGATTACGCGCCGGCAAGCGAATGAATTTTTAAGGTCCATGCATACACGAGAGCATACACGGAGTTTTGTGTGTGGGTATATGCATTGCATTGCAGGTCGCTACTGAATCGACTGCGTCTTTCTCCCGGTATATCTGCTTTTGTAACAGATGGAACCACTTGTTCGGCCCTCGACGGAGTCGTTTCTCTCTGAGCGACTGTTGTTCCAGCCCTACTTTATCGACCTTTTATGCTCGCACTATTCAAGAAGGATTTTTCATGAATAGTCTTCCATTCTTCCAGCTCGTGAATGCGTGGAGCATATTGAGCTGCTGAGATCGACTGTCTTCGAGCTATTGTTTCACGCCGTTTCTAATTTCGAGAACAATACGGAATTATTTCCCAATTCTGATATTTCAATATCCATTGTCGACATGATTCGCAGACTAATAGGGTTTTTGTTGCATTTTAAAGGATAATTTTGAATGAAAAGCTATCAATATTGATTCATTCATAGTAGACGCTTGATAGTACCAAGAGTACAAAAAGCGTCGTTAAATAACTAAATAAAAAAAATATATATATTGATTCATTCATTCATTTAAATGTAGAAAGGTATTTGAAAAATATTTACTCTCGTAAAGTTGAAGTAAATTCCGTGAAAAATGTCATTTTCAATGAATTATATATATTCGCGGATTTGGAGTGAGAGCAATGCACATAAAAATAAATTCCAGGAAGATAAAATTCTTGATGAAAACACCGCGTGAGCGTTCATTATCGGAATTAGTTTGATTGTATATGATTCACCATACAGACACAGTGTACTTGGACAAAACCACCCAAAAAGTACGGAACTTTGTATTTTTATAAATACCCGCTCTTAGAAAGATACTGCGTAATACGTAAGATATTCGGCCAATCTTATCGATACGCCTATTCCAAGCTACAATATGGCGTGCACTAAAGTCCAGTCACGTGTCTCAAAAATTTTCACGAAAATACATTTGTTCGTTGCATAAAGTATATCTCGCGGAGTAATCGGAAAGCCCGGTGTAGTAAGGGGAGTCCTTAAAATAAAAGTTCGAGCGGCGAAGTTTCTTTGCTGGTTCTTTATCTGCGGCAGCACTCGTTCATGGAATGAGCATCAGGCAAGGAATGCCGGCGGGATGTCGCTGGTTGACTCGAGATAAAGCAACTTCCTTGCCATGCTGATATTAAACTGTGTATAGGAAAAAGCCAGGATTACTCAGCGACATCCTGGGCGGGAGAAAGAGGCGTCAAGACCTTCGTTAGGATCCGCGCGCTCCCCGTTATCCCAACAAACGGGACACTATCTCTCGACCGCTCTTTCCTCGGTTTGTTTTTGTAAGCCAGATCCATATTGTCCGAGCTTTGAAGCCGCATTTCGCTTTCAAACAATGACGCGCCTTTGAAATTTTCTTCTTTTCAAATAAAGCCAGGCTCAAGTGAGAGCTGTGTATATGATGCTACTGTACTTATGCACGCGCGCTTCTTCACGAGGTAACTAATAATTGCATTCATTTTGAGTGCGATGGTTGAACTCTAGCTCGATTGTGTTTTCCACCGGGGGGGGTTAACTTTCCTGCGCGCTTTCCAGTCGTAAAGGCAAAAACTTCTTCCGGAACTCGCCTCCTAATCAAATTCATTTCACTTTCAGCCTGTGTGAACTGAACTGAATGAAATGCATTGCGCTCTTGAGGGAAATGATCGACGGTGAAATACATATACGTTTCAGATTTGATCGGTTTTTTTTCGTATTTTATTTGGTAGCCTATGTACCTTCAATCGTCATCTGTTCTCGAGAACCAATATTGGTTTTTACAGAGCAGATATTTCAAAGCCGGATTGCTGTGTGGGAACTTTGAAAATGACTTAATTTTGTGCTAGTCTTGAGGAACATTGTATGCAGTCTTGATTACGTTTATAGGTGAGAGAGACTCGCGATAGAGAGTTATCTACGATTAATTTTATTTAATTCGAATCATTCATAGAATATTAAATTTCTATAATGATTTCTTGAGTTTTTTGCATTGAAATGTCTTACAACTTATAAAACTAAAAATTCCTAAGAGAAAATTTATAGTACGATAATATTTTTCATCGAAGTATGATAGCAGATATTGAATACTGTCAGAGCCTCGATCGACTTTTTAACAGGGCGATAAGTGAGATATTAGGCAAATATAAATAGAAATTATGTAATTTCAATTACAGATTAGTTTCAAATATCTCGGATAAATTACTCGTTATCGTTTTAACGAGCCGAGAGGCGCAGGCTATACGAGTTTATCTTTACTTTTCATTTTCATTATCGCCAAGTGAAAATACTGAAAAATCGAATATCGTGCAACGCATTTTCAAAACTCGTTCAAACATTGCCGTAAAATTCAGTAATAATTATTGTGTATTTTATGAATACATAACCGAGATCGTATTCTGCAAATAGTTGCGCAGGGTACATGCGAGAAGTAACCTAAATATGTAGGGCAATTTTCGCATGGCATGAGGCAAACAGAGATTATTCCTCGCTGTACTCTTCATCGAAATACGCCCGAACTGTTTATTTCCTCGTTTGTTCACGTACGAGCGGCTAAGCGTATTTGATTTCCGCATGTGCGCAAACAGCTAAAACTCCCACGGAGTCCAAATCGATTCTCTTTCGTGAAATTAAGCGTATAAATCCCCTATTGCCTTGACTCATCGGCGTGTTAACCAAGCCCGCTTGCTTTTAATTCGCTAATGCTCGTCGTGGCAGCGACGGCGGTGGCCCCCGTATAATAGCCTGTCTCCGTGGGACGACGCTTCGCGTGCAATTTTTCGCTGTGCATCGCACGACGGCGCTCCGTGGAATGATTTGGCTCGCGCAGCTGTGTGCCCCCCGAGACACATGTAAAGCTTATCTAAGCGCAATCGTCGCGCGCCGATGATGTGCCGCTCGCGTCGCGTGTTATCGCTCAGTATTGGCTCCGCGGGCCCGCGCACAGGGACTCGCGCGGCTCTGCGTGTGTGTACAAACAGCTGCTGCTGATGTTGCCCGAATATATGTGTATACCTATACGTATATACATACAAGTCGATCGGCCAACGACACTTGCCGAGCTGCGCTTGGCAATTTTTTTTCGCACACACCGGCCCGCGAATATATAGCCCAGTCGCGCGCGCATACGGCTGTTGCGCGTAGCGTTTGTTAGTTTGTGAAAATGTTGCTGCGCTACCTCCTAAGGATACTGTCGTACTTCTGCGGAGCCTTCAAGTCGTGGCTGCTGCTGCTGCTGCCCTGCGTTTCTCTCGGCAAGTCCTACGACCTGAGACCCGTCCAACACGACAAGGTATTCACTCCCTGCCTCGCGACGGTGAAATGTTCCCCCTGGAAACAAGCCGCTTCGTGAAAATGTCGACGGTACCTACGGAATTGAACGAATAAGTCACCGACAATCAGTGTCGAATGAAGTAATAATTCCGGGATACACAGCCACACGAATATGTTACTCAGAGTATCTGTATCTCGGCTGCAATTATTTCGCCCGCGAGCTGAGGGTCACCGAACGAAATTTTAACGATGTATGAAAACAAAAACAGCTGCTTGTCTGCGCGGAGTAATGAGATATATCCTTTATGGATAAACAAAGCTGCGCGTGTCTGCGAGTCATTCCTCGTTAAACTCTTTGGGGCTTAATCCGGCTGAGTGCGCGTGGCGAGCCGCGAGAAGAAAACACCTCGGTGAATGGAAAATTGGAAAAGCGTGTCAGTAGGCTCGCTGTATTCTGCCTCAATTTTCTTCCGACGTGCATTTTGCCTGAATAGCAAACTCGTCCCCGATGTGGCGTCTCATCTTACTTCAATATAATTGCGAGACGAGTGTCTGTGTTTTTAATTAAAATAGGGAGAGAGAAAAAAATGACTCGCACTCGTTATTGCGGAAGTTGATTTTCTAATATTCTTCAGTATAGATACGAAGTAGTTTCCACATCGGTGTCTTATCTTACGGAAACAATGATCGTAAAACAATGGCCCAAAAAAAATGGATTCCGCAACTCTTTTTGTAACGGATTGGAGCTCGATGAACGTAGGAAGTATTGAGAATGTTGAAATGTTAGGTCAGCAACCTCGGATGTTCGTTTTACTTCGACAGATTTCCTCAATGGATTTTCGATAGTTCAACATTTTTTCAATAGTAATTTGAAAGATGTATCGCTCTGCGTGCATGTATTTGGAATCCTCCAGTAAAACTTGAATTTAATAGCTCGTTCTCTGGTTGTAGATACAAAAGTAAATACCATTTAGAGAGCCATCTTATCGGTAAAGATAGTAAAATGATTCTGAAGATGATCTATGAATGTACTTGGGAGAAAAGTGCCATGTATCACAATAACAACAAACCAGAGATTCGAACGGATGTCAGATATCGGAGAGCTTTCATGGAAAATTCAATGGCAGGATACGTTTGCTCGCATACGGCTAGAAACACACGTGTGTTCGTGAAAGATTAGTTTTCTGCGACTGATCCAGAACACGACCAGTCGATATAATAAATGGGAATGCCGCTGCTGTTGCCGATGATCGATACGCGAGAGTCTCGGCTCTGACAGCGAAATATACGAGCAGTTTGGATTATAGCTTGCGTCGGGTATATCAAGCAAATCCCCGACAGCCATAATGCGATACACGCGCGGGACAATCATTTGGCGGACGTTTTCTTTTTCACTCGGCCCGCGTCGAGAGGGAAAGTCTGCGCGCGCACGCGTTACAAAGCCTGGGCGAATTTCTTTTTACGGGATGAAGGAAAGCGGCTGTGCTCCCGACGTATAACCATTTCCTTCTTTCCATCGAGGCCTTGGGATGAAATCGTGCGCGCGAGTGGCTCGCGTATTATTCCTGCGATATGTTGTTTGTTTTTGGTAGACGTGCGGCGACTCGCGAGTGGTTTGATTTTCCGGCTCGAATTTATTTTCCCCCGTGCCGGGCTCGCAACTGCGCAGCTTCCCTGAACTGCGAGAGCCATTTCGAAGCTCATTATTTTGACGTGAAAACGCGCGAATTTTATCGTCGCGATGAAATTTGAAAGTGGCAGCGCTATACTGGTGTTGCTGGTATCGGGAAGTTTTGAACGTGTATCTGTTGACCTGTGTTTTCTTTCAAATCGGTATATACGCGAATCGAAAGATATTCACATGTAAGCTTTAAACGTTAAATAGTAAATTTTATTATTTTTTAGTAAATATTTATTATTTCGAGCAGTTGTGCAATTTGTACATTAAATATTAGTTTTTTTACTATTTTAGATTGCATGAGAGAGTATTTTTTAATCCCATCGACACTTGGAGTACAGACGAAATTGCGTCAACTGATAATGAATTTTTCACGATCACTCTTTCGGTCTTTTGTTTGGTATTCCGAAAGTTTCAAAAACTTTTGCATTGCTTGACACGTCGTCCTCGATGAGCTGGTGAAAAACCGACAACTAAATCATCCAAAAGGGGTAGCATTAAACGAGGTTGGTTTCATCATTTCAACAGAGAAAAAATGCACGCGAAACACGAACAAAGCGCACCAGCTAACAAAGCCACGATCGTTTTGCAAAAATAAAGAGCTCCCCGGCGAAAGCTCATGCACATCTAGCGTGCGAAAGCTCGTCACCCAGCCAGCCACTCCCTTTCGACGCTAGCAGAAAAGAAGGAAAAAGAGAAGCGGAGCATCTGTGCCGCCGGAGGCTCCTCTCCGGGGATGAGCTGGCGCATCGGCTGTATTAGTTCGCGTGCAGTGCGCGAGTTGTCGCAACAAGCAAAGCCAATTAGCGCGGGTGCGAGCACTCGCTTCAGCGTGAAGCTTCAAGCGCTCCGTCCCAGTTTACTCGATCTCGCGGGGTCACGAAGCGAATCGCGAATTTCGCGTATAGGTCGAGCGATATCCTGTTCAGATATGGAACAAAACGCCCTGACGTTTGTTGCATTACCATGTACCTCGTCAAATCGAGACTCTCTTCACACAAGAGCGCGGCTGCATTAAACAAGTCAATTTCCGTTCTCTTACGCGCTGGAGCGAGCTTAAGACACGCTGAATCCTCCGGATTTTCATTCGGTGACTCGAGTTGCGCGAAGCAGTTGTCATATTCTGTTTTCCGTTTCTCAGAGTATTTCAGAGAATGGAAAGGCAGTGACTCTATTTCGAGACCAATAAGAATACTATGGAAATTTAGACAATCAGTAAAGATTGTTAATGAATAATGCTGGTATATTGGAATAAAGCTATATGTTTGCTGATGACATTCTATTTACGAATGCTTCATCTGCTATGCCGATCATGAGAATTCATTTGTAAAGAATAGTTGAAAGGTGAATTGGAGTCTCTTTTCATTTGTCGGTATTGATTGTCGCTTCTACGCAGAAAGAGCTTCTCGGAATTCATAAGCGTCCACTCAATCCGGCTAACAAATAACTATGGTTCAGCGTGTGTTTTGCAAAGATCAATTTCTAAATGAAAGATTTCGCCTTGCAGAAGAGGCAAATCAATAGATAGATCTTTTGTATTTTTCAATTCAACCCTTTCAGCCACAGTAGCCGATGTATTGGCTCCCTTTTTCTTCATCTTCTTCTCATTATTTGCGTACTTTTTTCTGCGAAACCACTCAGTTTTTTCCTTCTTAGGGTAATTATGAATCGAAACTCGAGCAATTCACGGTTCCTTTGCAAAGAAAAAGAGAAAAGGAGTCAATACATTGACTACTTTGATTGAAAGGGTTAAAAGCCAATTATATTATCTTGCGCGTACGAAAAACATTCATTTTCTTTATATTCTTTCGTGAAAGTATATTTAATAGTGTTTTACTTTTCATGTTGCAGGTGAGTTACTAAGACAATCATCCTATACCCTGTGATCTATCTTCTTGTGAGTAGCAAGTTCAATATCCATATAACCATAATTCTCGATTGTATGTTTATTTGACAATGATCCAGTATGGTCGAAAATCATTTATTTATTCCAAAAAATGATTTAATAATCTAGCTTGTATTAGAAAGTACGTGGTACAGGTTACAACAGTTCCGTAAATGTCTTCTCTCGACCTCTTTTAACGTACTGTTCTTCACATTTAAAAGCTTTTTCCAAGTTTCCCTAATGAGCACCCTGTAAAAATTCAACGAAAAGCCATTTTATCGAGATTTAAAAATCTAATTTTTTTTTAACTTGACCTACAATGATTATGTTTTGAGTGTGCATTGTACTTTATAGTGAGATATTAAAAAATTCGGCATACTTTTTTTAAAGTACTCGGAAGTAGTATTTCCGTTGCGGTATGCTTGGGATTACATTTATAGTTTAAATTCATATTTTTCTCACTATTACTCAATTATGTACAAATATTATTATTGTGATTGAGTTACGTTTTTCTATGAACGTATACGGAAATGGATGTTAAGTAATAATATATGGTGATGTGGATTATGATACGTTAAAAGCTCATAAGAATAAATTCGTGTGACAATAATTCAGCGTCGGTTGAATTAAACTAGACAAATAATATGGTTATACTGATGCACCACGTTCTAGTTAGACTAATATCTGTGTCTTCAATTTAGTTGAAACTTTTTGATATCCAATCCTGATATCCAATCGGAGAACATTTGCATCAATTTGATCTTACGTCTAGACTTCTCAAGATTCATTGACTCAAGATTAATTGACTCCTTGCATATGTAGATATATACTGTAACTGCAGCATAAAATAAGCGATGACTGCACATAACGCTTATTCGATGGTTTTCCAGAAATCAATTCAGAAAGTTTCATCAAAAATCGAACACTCAGATTTCGCATTGTAAGTGGAACAAACGATGACACATGATTCCGGTTATATTCTATTGAACATTTTCCATACGTGAACTAGATTCAAACTCTAAGCTTATCGGAGTATATGCGTAGCGTCATGCGAATAAACTGTTCATTCCCGATTCAAAAGCAACGTTTCTAGCCCTACAGCAAGGTCTGCATATGTGGAAAAAGTATAACAGAAAGGCACCGGGAAAAGTAGAACATTCGAGTGATGAAAGCTTGATAATCTCAGAGGCCAAAGTCAAAAGGATCTTTCGGCTCGCGTCCTATCCGAAATACCGACACTTGACGTTGCGGCTCATCTTACATCGTTTCTGAAGCATGTCAGTAGGTCTTTTCAATTCCAGCGAGCAGACGCGCAACTTCAAATTTTACGATTCAATGGCCGCTGAGGTCAGGGTGAAGAGTTTCCATCTTTATCTTCCACTCGATTTCTTTGTCGGGTTTTTTACGTGGACTGTTATCTGCGACGATCCTTGAAATCGGGTTTATCTGTAAGTCTCTATATGAAAAATTGCTCGCCTACTTTCGACTTGCCGAGAGACATATATCCACGTAGACCTTTGTTAACTCATGGGAACGATTGATAATTCATGTATGATTATGTTTTTTTCAAACGCGAAACATTATAGTTTCCAGGCCCCATTTTATGACTCTCTCGAGAACGTTTTTAATCTGGGTCGAAAAGGTTTCGTCGGGATTGAATCTGTATAATCTGTAAATCAGCTCGCGAAAGTCAAATCTTGCATGTAAATCACGCAAGAAAGGAATTACGCTTTTAATGGCTCATCCGAGAGCGAAGGGTTACGGTTCTCCCTTCCGAATATCGTATTTCGTTTTTGTTTGATTAAAGCTCAATGAAAATTGCGCCCGCGCTAGGGTGGATTAAGGGCTTGTGACGTAACATACATTATTAATGCTAAGCCTCTCCAGGGTGATAGATTTTCTGCAGCTCTTCTATAATGACATTTTATTCATAGCGCAAACGCTAATGGCTATACCATATGGCGTCTCCATTCACTAGTTCCCACGAGCACGTGATCGAAAAGAATTATGCATACATATGATTATTCATTTCTTTTACTGATAATCTTCGTTGTCTTTATGCTTTCTTAATTTTAACTTGATTTGGAAAAATTATGAAAAATTTGTTGGTCATATGTCAATCCTAAACTGATCGAGTTGGAATTAAGAAATCACGTATGTATAAAGACTGCGAAAAGTCCCACACTATTCATCTCATAATTAGTGAAGCAATATATATTTATAAATTTTTCTGCGCTCAAAATATTTATTACTTTATATTTTTAGTCTCTACTAAAAATACATTCTTCCTCTAAACAATTCCTTTGAATTCAAATAACAAAAACTAGAAATGTTTTCTTTCATGCGTTAACACTAGCTCCCTGAACCTATGTGCTAAACTCATTAAACGACTTTTGTTGTAGTAGAATTTGCAGTTTAATCCGATGAATAACCCGTTATTCAACATTCCGCACAACGAAGTATATTCATTAGAGAATGTAAAAAGCTGCCATCAACACGAAGTGACTTTACAATCAAAGGCGGATTTAATAAAATCGATGAAAAAAATTGAAAAGGGAGTCCCCTTTATTTCCAAGGGATTTCCTCACCACTGAAAGATTGGCAGGACAGCACGCGCTGTACTACAAGGAAAAAAAAGCCAGTTAATTCCCCCGGCAGTTTACCTCGCATCGGGCGAGAAAGTCAAAGAGGGGCGCAAAAAAAAGCTCCGGCTGAAAATAACAGCGTTTGCGTAAACATTACGCGGCCGCATGCATGCAAATTATAATTAAACCCGATCGGACGAGCCGTGCTCTCCCCTCCCCCGGTCTCTCGCTCCTCTGTCTATCTCGAACCCTCGACCCTAATTGCGGAGCAAAGTTTAAGTCGTAGGGGCCCTGTATCAAAACTGCGAATCGGCGCGTGTTTTTTCGTCGTGGCGTGCGTACGGCGTCTACACTGGGTTTCTTCGAGGGAGAACAGGTGCGCACGATAGCCGACCTCGTTGTACATTATACATATACACAAGCGGCGCGCGATGTATTCGCAGCCACGGCGGGCTGAGTCCTACAGTGCGTGCGGCATTCAGTTTTATCGCCCTTCATCGGGTGGTCTCTTTTTGCGCTCGATCGTACCAAGGGAAATCTCATCAGATATCCTTGATAATGGATTAAAACACACGCTTAATTGAATTGCGTGTTGTTACGAAATCTTCTTCGGGATTGTGGTTTTTGCGTCGTTTAGGCTTTCTGAAGAATTTTTTGGCAGATAATTTTTGAAGATCTGCTGTTGTAGATTTCTGAACTCAAGAAAAGCAAACGGCCGTTTAACGATGATACAGTGAAAATTGATCGTCGCTGCTCGCGAGTTTATAACTTTCCGGTTGTCATTAGTGAATTGTTTCACTTGTTAATGGCTATGTCAACCATTTAATGCTATTTTCACCGTTCGAAAGCTGAATTGTAGATCGGAATTAACGACATTTTTACGCGTATATTTCGAGCTCGAAGACGAGGTGTAGGAGCTAATGGTAAAATGTACTAACAAGCGTGTCGGGTCGAGGCTGTCAGTGCGTATGTCACTCATCGAAGTAACAATCACGGGAGTCTGACGTGAGTCAATGGCTAGGAAGATATATCAATCAAACGACACTTGCGGCTAATTGCAGTTATCGCTGTCTGCTCAAAGTCTGCGGTTAAACTTCCGACTTAACCTTGGATCATGAACATTTTTTTTTCAAAATCAAACAGACACAATTTGTGTGCGTATTAATTTGCGCTTTATTAAAATCCACGTAATTGAATTAGCATTATTTGAAGCATATTCCGGGATCATTTCTTCGTAAAAGCCAACAGTGGGTTTTAAAACTTGTGTACTCGCGATGTGCCGGAAAGCGATGTTGCAGCGCCCTGCTCTATTCTACCTCGAGAGCGGAAATGAATTCGCGTTGGGGTAATTTCTCACCGTGGAGTCCTTTCCATCGCCCTGACCGCTGCAGGTGCGGAAACTTAAATTTCGCGCGAACAACTTTAGCGCGCGCTAAAGAAAGGATAAAACGCGCGACGCCC
Source organism: Aphelinus atriplicis (assembly GCA_020882685.1). Lineage (NCBI taxonomy): Eukaryota > Metazoa > Arthropoda > Insecta > Hymenoptera > Aphelinidae > Aphelinus > Aphelinus atriplicis. The sequence continues at coordinate 76,846,285 of CM037073.1, forward strand.
AAAGTGTCGACTGCACCTCGCTCGAGGCTCGGCTTATAGTCGGGGGTCGAAGCAAAGTTTAAACTTTGTTACGAGCTCAGTTGTAGGACGCGTTGAAATGGGGTATATCCACACCGTTAACATAAACGACGAACAACAAAGCGACGAGAGTTGTGTTCTGCATATGTATACGTTTTTCCCGAGCATTACCCACAACTAGTACCGTAGATCAAGTTGACAGGGTTTTTCGAAGTAAAGTTGGCGATTGCAACGAAAGCCAAGCCTCGGGGGGAGCGCAATCAAACGAAGTATTTCCATTTGCGGGATGGAAAAAATCAAGCGATGACAACAATTTCTCCTCATCAATCTTCCATCGATCGTGTCCAGTAAAATCCGCTCGAAAGGTCGATGTGGTAGTTGGGCTCGCAGCAAAAGAAACAGAACGCGAAGCGGACCCACCGAGGTGCCGAAAGGAGTTGTCCGCGCGTACCAAACGCGTGTAGCTCTCTGGGCTGAATATGCGCGCGAGACAATGCACGCGGCCAGTACGCGTGCGTGCGTGCGTGCGGTGTGCTCCGCGAAGCGCACAGCCCGTGTCATACACGAAAAGTGCATCTAAGCGTCAGCAGCCCATCGATCTCTCTCATGGCTGTCTCTCCGTCAGCCGCCGTACCCACACACGGCAGCTGATAAGCCATTGCAAGGCGAAAACAAGCCTGTGTCGCGATAAGCGCGCCAAGTTCAAAAGTCGCACGCAAGCCCCGGCCGAGCTGCACGTATATAGGTATACACAGCTGGGGCCGTGCGCGCGCAGCTGTCGAGAGAGAGCGAGCGAGCGAGCGAGCGAGCGGCTGGCATACCCGGGCTGCGCGGAGTGTCAGTCAGTGTTAGGCCGGCAGCCGTTCGGAGCTGCGTTGCAGGGCTCGTCGGGTGCGCGGCGCGGCCCAGGATAACGCCCCGTGCGACCAGTGTGTCCCTCTCTTTCTGTGTGCGTGTGCAAATGTGCCAGTGACGTAGATATATATATAGATAAAAACGCGCGAAGAGACAGAGGCGCAGGGGCTGCGTTCGCGAAGACGAGGCCGCCGAGGCGCAGGCTAGCCAGGCTACTCGGGTGGTGCGGGTGGCGCGGGGCAGATGACAGGGAGGAGCTGTCCGCGATGATATTCACGGGCAGGTCGGTGGACGCGCTCGACGAGGTGCACCAGCCGCCGCAGGGCCTGGTCGAGCGCCGCGACTCCGCCGTCTCCATAGCCACCAGCTGGTTCTCCAGCCTGCGCAGGCCCGGCAAGAAGGCGAAGAAGGGCTTCGCCGCCCAGGCCCACAAGCAGGCCAAGAGCGCCTGGGACCTCAGCACCCTCAACCACATACACAGAACGGTACGCGACGATTTTCACACGCCTCCCCCACCCTCGACCCCGATTTTACGTATGATGTGCAACGCGTTATGTATATACACGCGCGTGCTCTCGGCGTTCGACGGACTCGGGATATTCGCGATTCACGAAGAGTCTGACACGAACTGATATCAATCCTCTGTATATGCTCGTTTCGGATGCACTTGGTGCATCTTCGCTCGGACCGAATGGAACGAAGATTGAATTAGACGGGGACGTTTTATATCTTGCTCGTGGCCCCGTGAGGTTTATGCTCAGCCATCCCCTCGACGCTTCGTGCTTCGAGTCGGTGGAAATCCCGGCTGCATTGTGATTTTCTACTGGAGGCCGGATTATTAGATTCTTGCTGCAAGTGCTATACACTTGCACACAAATGTCCACTTTTGCATTGTGCGCGCGAGCGCGCGTGCATCGGCCGAGTGCAGTCCCTTCGGGGCGCATGAAAATGCACACGCGCCGATCTTTGTTTTTTTTTTCTTGCGGGTTGGTGCTTCGTTTCCTGTATTGAAAATTGTTCGGCGGCTCGTCGCTGTTTCGTAATCGATCCGGTGCATCATCGCTCTCAAGAAAATCCACGCGTAACCAATCTCAAAACATTGACAAGCCGTCCGCTCAGTTTTTCTCTCTCTCTCTCTATACTGGAAATGTTTATTGCGCGAGCGATGCGACTCGTGAGCTCGTATGTGTGTGTGTGTGTGTGAGCGATTTTTTAAATCGAGTTGCGCGCTCGTTCAATTTGCATATTTGCGCACGCTCAACTTCAGGCATCGTTCTCGTTTTGTTCAGCTGCCTTTGTTCTATTTTCTTCATTGTATACGCGGTGACTTATTTCTCGAATAAATCTGCTGCACCGCGAATAATGATAATTCTCCCCGAAGGATTGTATAAGCGCTACAAAAGAGTATACCTGTATTTGATATTATCGCATCGGGTATACGTACTTTGGAAAAAACTAGAAATCAATGTCAACTTTCCTCAATCGAGAGCTCAATGCATTTACGGAGAAATCAAATGTGTAATTAGTGTAGGTTACAATCTGGAAGCTAAATCACGTGGGATTTAGATGAAGGCTCACCGAAAGATGAGCATGGAGGAAAAATTTCGAGTACGTAGATATTGTTTGGTTGATTTTTAAAAAAGATATCGATAGTGATCTACCGATCAAATATTTTGAGAAAGTTTTCTGACGTGTTCCATAATATATCAATTAATCATATCGTTTGTCCTCCGTATCTCGGTATTCTTCGGATATAGGTTTTGAAAGCCACCGTTACGCACGCGCTTTGTCTTCCGTTATTAGAAAGCATTAGCTCTCATTCAACTATGATAACGTACATGATTTCCTTGAATTTTGATGACTAAGGTCAAGAGTAAATCAGCCTTTTATATTTTACATAATGGTATAATTTCCGGTCTAACGTGGAATGCATTTCGCAAAATATTTGAATTATTTCGCAAAAGTTTATTGTGAACCTGTTTTTGATAAAAATAATGTCGGCAAATAAAATTACCACTTATCAGGAACGATCGTTTCCATTTATCGATGTTTCCTGATGCGATCTAGCAATTTGATTGGTTAATTTTTTACACGACCTCGAGAGTAACTCATAATTTAATTTAATTATATCCATTCTCAAATATATTTAAAGAAAAAATAAGGATCGGAATAAATTTTTTCAATGGATGATGGATAAAAATCAATAAAACCTGAAATTGAGTTGGAAAACACAATAATAAAATAAGAAGATACTATCTAGATAGGTGAATGCTATCTGCATGTCTGATCGGTTTATCTAGAACAAATAGAAACACGCAAAGCTCGTGTCACACCGACTGACGTAGCGTGACGCAGCGACGAAGCTTGTGACGCGAAAAACCAATCAGAATCTTCCCGACTGTCACACAAGCTATGCGAAAATTCTCCGACCCAATCATTTCACAAGTCGTGGACGGGCAATTCTTGCCGCGGGATCCAATTATATACTCTTTTAAGAGGCACCGTACGAATATTCCAATTACAGTTGCGACGAAAAAGTATTCTTGATATTATTGATACTACAGCTTTTCCAATACGCGATCCGTCCAGTGTAGATTCGCTCGACGATTTATTAAACAGCCTCCGCACGTCATTCGCGATATTTAATAAAATATTCCGCGATTACATTGGTAATCTTGCGTAAGTGCGCCGTTTCCATCCGGTGAATTCCGCGTGATTTAAAGCTTCGCTGTTATCGAGCAAAGTACATTGCATGTATTTTAAATAATCTCCGGTCGAGCTTTCAACTCGGTTGCCCCCGGGGGGACTCCCTAAACTCCCATGATATATTCGTTTTGAAGAGTGTTATTCTCCCGAGAGATTTTCCCAGTCGTATTCCTCAACGCGGATACTCGATAGACAGCGGATATAGTCTCTCTCGAATCGCGAATCCCGCTTTTATTTCTTATTCGAAGAGAATAACTCCATTCTGTCGCTCGAGCGTTCGGAGATCCCGTGTATATCCCAAACTGACAGCAGCTTCATCGACGGCACGATTTTTATTCGGGCGCCACGACTATAGTCCGTCGTGTCGCGTAACTCGGTTGTCCAGGAGGAAAAACAGCTTGGCTGCACGACTGCGCGAGCTCGGCGTGGAAATTGAATTCTCCAAATGGAAAATGATACGATTCGCGTGTCGATTTTTCGCGCGCCCGACGAGCTGTTGGTGTTGCGCTCTTGAAAACACCCGAGGCGCATAAAGCGAGTGTCTAGAGAGAGAACCTGATACGCGCCAGCATCGTCTGATTACTGCAGAACGGCTCTCTGACTATTGTTAAAGTGTAGCCACCTCCGGTCCAGCCGCAAGCGCGTGCGTGCAGCGCCTCGGTCTATTGCGCTTACGCAAGTCCGGTTAGCGTTTGCACTTTTCCTTGATAAACGCCTCTATCAAGAGGCTTCGCGCATTTGTCAGTTTCCCACGGCAATCTACATGTCGTATCCTCTCGTTGACGCTCGTTTAACTTGCCGCAACCAAGACATGCCGCGCGCGCACCTCTACGAGGATCGTTTCGGTTCCGCGAGTCCCTTCACCCGCGTGTAGGCTCGTCGTGTACGCTCCATAACGATATTGTTTCAATAAACTCTTCGCGCCAGACCGTTACTACACTCGTTTTCGGTTGTTTTTCCCCTCCGTCGTGTTACTAACGCGAGGAGCACGCACAATCCTCCGAGAGACAATTTAGCCGTGTGAATAATTCAAAAGTCCCTTGAAATATTCGCGGGCTGCTTCGTTTCTACTACGAAACAAATGCGCCTGCTCAGAATTCAAAGTAGCATCCAACAGACGCGATTTCGAACTGTGCAATTCTCGAAACTGAATCACACGTTGTACATCAAACGGAGTTATCAGCTTGCTTGGATGACTAACGCTCCTATCAATATTCATAGCGCGCTCGGAGACATAAACTTTTTGCCTTGGAAAAGTAACATTGGTCATTTTTATCACTTCCAAAAATTATACACGCTCACATAATCAGCACCGCGAAGCAAGAGATAATTAGAGAGATGAGGGAAAAAATTTCACATTAAAGAAGAATCTATAGACAGCAATCAATATTGGACTCAACAGCAGCGTCACCGGCTCTCAGTATGGAAAGTCTCTGAATCCGACTGCAGAGAGAATATATGCCGCAGGTGCGGCTAAAAAGTGTCCTTCTCGATCGACCGACGCACGCGTACGCACTCGCGGTCTCAATTGGCGCGTTCGATGCAGCCCAGAAGCAATCGTCACTGCTTCTTGTCTGCGCAGATGCTGGCCGGTCGAGAACGATCTCGTGCACACGCGGAAAGAGAGAACAAGAAAAAATTAGACACTGCGGCCGATTGATGTAGCCTCGGTCCTTCATAATCGGAGTCAATTAGCTCTTGCGCGAGCAGGTGCTAAGCAGTTCGCGAGCGCATGACGTCGTCTTGGACGATAAGATCTGCCTTCCCCTCCTCTACCTTTCTCTCTCGGTTTCTCTTAATAAAACATGCGCACAGCGGCGCCAGTGCGAGTAAAAATCGGAGGGACACTGGGAGAGAAACGAGGTTAAGCAGGGAGTAATTAATAGCCGTTAAGAAGCATCTCCGCGCGGCCGTTGACCTCCTCGAGTTGTCGTAGGTCGAGCCCATAGCTGCTGCTGCTGCTTCTTCGTCATCTGCTCTTGCGGCATTGACTCGAGGGGGCGAAAAAAACTTGGACGTGCGCCACAAACTTGCTTATTCAACTTCGACGATGCGTCGCCGACCGGATTAGCCGCTCTCGCGCGCGCCGGATATATATTGAATTTGCGCGTTAGCCGCGAGGAAACTTTGATGCTGCTCCGGATTCGTCTGATTGGCGCGCCGGAGGGAGCTTTTCTTTGTGCACATGTATATAGGTGTGCGCACTCTACATCACACTCGCCCCCCCCCTGTCCTTATTATGCGGGATAATGAGCTCTCGAGAAATTAGTTGGGAGTCTGACTGATCGCGCGTACACGCGGTAGTCGTAATTACTTCTACGATACTTTTCTGTGTTGTCGAGAGTTTATGAGTATCGCACAAAGATTTCTCGACGGGACCACTTGACCGTTTTAGACGCGAACCTCGGTAGAATTCACGAAATTGGAGGCCTGAACGACCCTCAAGTTTGGATAATACTTGAAGGCGCACCACCCGAGTTTAATTGCAGTTTCAAGCACAAATTGAGTAGCTAGATTTGAAGATTAACCGGCTCACTCGATACGAAAATTTTGCAAGAAGTTTAGTACGTGCATTCTGGAAGTTTGCAAATATACCGTTGCTCGTTAAACTTTAAGATGAAAGATCGTACTAGCCCAATTTCGAATTTCGACCACGAAGTTGAATTGGTAGCGAGGGATATTTTTTTTTTTTTAAATCTTGTTGGGATGCGATAACTTCTTGCTGATAATTCCCTAGATACGATGAAATTTGATCGTATGAAGTTTATAACGTTCGCGTATTAGAACGAGTGGTCGCAATGCTACACAGTGATTCCGAATCTATATAGATATTCAACCGCGAATGAAATTCGGTGCATCTATTCCAAGGATTAATAGCTTCAATAAATTTGGTTGTGGCTATCGTTGGATTAAGCATTTAATCAAGCCGCCAGTAACTACGTTCGCCCGCCATTATTATTATAACGAAAACATATAGGGTAGACCTGATTACCATAATAATCGTGTATACGTAGCGTTCAATTGAACCATGAATTATTCTATCGGTTCACATAGCGATCCAGCTTATCAATATCATTATGACTGATTTTCAACGGCCAAGCTATATGTGTGCGCGTGCAGAATCCAAAATCATAATAACGAGCGTCGAATATTTTTTCCGTTGAAAAAGAAACCATTGGGGAAGGAACGCAATCGTGTATTTTCGATACAGCGTTCGCGGGACGACTTTCGCCTGCAGTTGTAAATAGATCGGCGTAAAAGTGCATAGAGAAAGTGCCAAAACAGCTGAAGACAATGCGCCTTCGGCATTTCTATTTTCGGCGCGTGACGTGCAGTGTGTCTCTTGGTCAACTCTTTATTTTGCTTGTTGATTAGCAGCCTTTGTTTTCGCCCGTTCAATTTGCGTCACATTTTTACGATTTCTGCGTTAGCTAAGGTGTCCCGAACATTGGAGAATGAAAAAGAAATACATCAGGCAAACGACTCGGAGTCTAGTTTCAGAGCCACGGCAACCAAAATTCGAAAGAGCAGACGGAAAAATGATGAAAACTCATGTTTCGAATGGTTTCACGGGGTTTTCGGGTATATTTGGTGACACAGCTTGACACGGGTGACTTGATTGTTTGTGGAACAGTTATGAAATCCTCCTAAAATACACACGAAATCATCTGCTTTGTTTACAATCTCCGCGGCCCATCAATGGAACGCATGTAAATATTGTCTCCAGCTCCGCGCGAACAGATATAGACTGGATTAGTTTGCATTTCGATGCGCTCTCTCCTCGAAGAAGAGGCTGCCGATCAGTTCTATTTTTATGCGCGCAGTCAGCTCGCACAGGCTTCATCGAGAAAAAAAGTGACGAAACCGAGACCGAGCCGTCAAAAGAAAAAAAGAGTCCCCTAAAAATAAATCGCGAAATCGCCTCGAATCTTTTGTAAACACACTCTTGTCTCGAGCTCGAGATCATATACGTCTCCTTGTACAGCCTATACAGCCGACGTATCACCGCAGCTACATAGTCTCAATCACGAGTGCCAGTCTAAACAAATGCCGTCGATCGAGCAGACAAGTTAGCACTCGACGGGTACATGGAGGGAATTGAAGGATGCAGCTGGAGAGGCATGCCCAAGCCGTATACGCAAGCGTTTAGAACGAGACCTGGGCGGAGTGGTCAATCGGAGCTGCACGCAAGTGAAGCTCGCGGCTTTGATGCTCGAGGGTCCGGTTTCGGTCTCTTGGTTACCATCAGGCTCGAGGCTCGGCTGACCCACCCCTATAGTGCAAATACACGAGCAAGGCTTCGTCATAGCAGTTTTCTCTCCCCTCGGACACTCGTACCTAACCCCTGCGCGCGCGCACCCGTGTACTTTCCAAATGTACCCTACTTTCAGCTGCATCCGTGGCTTCGCGCGTCGACAAACGAGCCGTATAAATATTCATCGCCGTGTATGTGTGTTTTGCGATGATTTATTGCCGCGCGCGAGCCTGGATTCATATATGCGGACAATATTTGCATCCACGACAACGGGAATTGAAATGTCCGATACCCCCGATTTTACGAATTCCAAACAATCGAATCATCGATGAAATATATTTTACGCTCGGAAAGGAGCCGCCCAATGTTTTCTGTGCGCTGCGCGCGGACTACGAGAGGAAAGAAAAAAAATACGAGTTTCCAACCTGAATTGCAACCCCGATACCACGTGGGTGTATATACCATTGATTAGCTCCGGAGCTTTCAAAGCCTCTACTCGGGGATAGCATCTTGGCGAGTTCGTTCACCCTCTCCTCCAATTCACAAATTGAAGTCCTTGGCTCGGACGGCGCAGCTGTTTTCCTTCGTTCGCGGGTTCATTGCAGTTGGCGAGTGATTTTTTTCTCTTTTTCCATCCGGCTACCGGACCTTCGGCTCTCGCGGGTGTCTATATAATCGCAGGAGAATCCTCTCTCCGGCTCCTCCCCCGAGGAATCCTCATTCCCGGGGATGTCTTCCTCCCGCTCTCTCGCTGTCTCTCAATCCGAGCCGACGAAGGCGGCTTCAATCCACGCGCGCGCGCGCGCGCGCAAATTCATAAATGTTGGTAAGGCGCCAGGGCCTCGCGCGCTACGCTGGCTGCACGCCAGCCGACATATATGCCCGGTGTGTGTCTGTCTCGACATCGCGCACCAGCACTTTTATCGTTTTCTCTCCATCCGCTCGTGTGGGCCCATTAGCATTTTTCCCGCGAGCGCACAATTGATTTTCCTCGCCGAGGTGAAAACTACCGACGGAGACAAGGCAAAGCGGATCCAGACGCGCTGAAAGACACTCTTGTTCGGAATGAAAAGCGCCGGAAGTGAGCTCACCGTATACTGGGAATGGGAACAATCGACAGTGAGGAGGACCGATCTCCTCCCCGCCAACGGATTGTTTATCTCTCACTTTACGTACTCGAGTAGGATTTAATGCTTCGTAATGTGCGGGCTCGAGGCAAATCCTTGGAGACGTATCTTATTGAAACTCGGGGAGCCGATTGAATATTGGAACGGAGACGAGTCGTTCTCGAGAATCGAGAAAGTGAGGAATGGATGGATTCTGCACAGAAAGAAAAATGAAAAATATGAAATATCAGACTGTCAACCTTGTTCGTGGAGAGGATAAGCGAGATCCTACACAAAAGACAAGTTTATAGGCATATTAAGGACGCGCACTATTAAACCCGGCGCCGAGGCGCGATTCGCGCGAGGGTGACGTCGTCGTCGTCGGCGTCGTCACCTCGTTTCCTGCCGAATTCTTTCACGGACGAGCCATAGAATTGATATCGTCATGGGATATATATGCAGAGCTATAAAAGAGCCACCACCAGTTTATCGTTATGCACACACCGGCGTATCTGTGCAGACGCGTGCAAGCCGGATTTATTTTCCGTCAAGGCTAATTCCGGCCTGTACGATACACTTAGCGCGAGGCGATCCTCCTCGCGGCGCGATCTGGAGCTTTTCCATTGAGATTCTCGTCGATTATAAGAGGCGAGCTATCGTCTCTCTCTCTCGTCGTTGAGGCACGTGACCACGTGACACGAGACCGTGCAAGACGGGTGCTTTTGTATTTTTACCAATTCAAACCAGTAGTGGGAATCGCGATCTTGGAATTCTTCTCTCGCGGTCGCGGCTGAGTTATGGGCTGGGCTGCACGTATAATGCGAACTTCATTATATATCAAAGATGTTTCAACGATATGGAAATTCGTAACCTGGACGAGTCTTGGGATAATTCTATAATTATCATACGTAAATTATTTATAGATAATGCTTGGTTAGAGTAAATGCCCAAAGCTCGGAGAAGGTCGTTAAAATTTCTCATGATGATATTCGTGATAATATTGAATGTTTTTCCGCTTTTGAAATCTCGGCAAGTGTCGTTTAACATTTTCAATGTCGGTGTGTGGAAATAAAATGTGAAAAGTCGGGTCGAAGACAAAGTCAATAATTCAAAATTGCAAGCTACCGCTGAATGACTGATAAAACAATCGGTATACACGGATAAAAGCTGTTTTTTTTAAACTTAAGAAAATAAGCTTTTCGAACTGAAATTAAACAGAGAAAAGGAATATAAAAATAGCTGGAGAAAATTATATTTAACCACAGGGTTACTCTTTCGAGAGTCTTTCAATTTTCTAGACGTGAGAAAGAACTACAAAAGAAAATCGTAATAGGCTTTCCATTTTGGTCGAGCGTCATGTCGTCATGCAGCCATCTTACCTTAATAGTCGACTGAATCATACGTCGCGTTGTTTCTAATAATTGCGAATTCTGGTAGTCATGTCTGTGACGCAGTGTTAGCATTTGGAATGGGAAAATCACTCGCCATTGTTCGTTTTCACTGCACTACAATTATTTTTTTTAATGATTTTTTCCCCCATGGATATAAAGTTCCTAATCAACATCAATGATTTCCCGAAAAACTCCAAGAATTTTTTATGTGGGGCAAAATTTTTATTTAGTATATCCGAATTGACAAATATTATGCACAATATTTAGCTGGAGTAAATCATTTTCGATTGATTTAATTATATAAAGCGCAAATAATTTCGCAAAAATATCACGTGTAGATAAGACCTCTTTCCAACTGTTTATTGATAACCCGAAACTAACTAAAAACATTTATGATAATATTTTAAAAACATCGTGAATCATGAGATTAAAAGTATACGCACACTACCTACATGTGTTTTTTTTTTTAATATTCATTTCTCCCCTGAATATTAATTATAATAATTACTCTTCAATTTTTGTTAGAATCATTCGATTATCCCAAAACCGTTCAAATAAATTATAAAATGTTCTTAATTGCCTTGTTATTCGTTTAAATCAACATTCAAGCGGTTTCATTGAATTTAAGTGAACCACAAACATCACTAAATTTCTGCCGCTTGCACAAATACTCCATATCCAACATTCAGCCGTGATTTTTGCTGAGTAACGATATATTTTCTCGAACATTTTAACTTCATAATTAGTGTTGTTATTTTGTTTGACACTTTACAACACTATCCTTCTTTATAAAGGACTGTTCAGTAACCCGGTGTTGTTAAAACTCGCAATAATAAAGATTAAATGGAACATGTATGATTGTTGATTATGATGAATGAAATTCCGTTCCATATTATCATAACATCAGTATTGATGAACTTTTTTTGATAATAAAATGATCTGGACAGGAATATTGTGATTTTTTTCGTTTTCAATGAAACTTTATTTCACAAATGGTCATTGCTATAAGAATTTTGAGAAATTTCTTTTGCCAAACGACGAACAATTGAGCTGAATACAAGCGGTGAAATAACTTCAATGACGCGTAAATAGATACCTAGAAAAACTCAAATATTCATGCGAAAGCCGACGTACAAAAGGATGTGCAACATCTCAATTTTCCTCGAAAGTCCCCTCGTCTTTCAAGCGCTCGATCGGAACAGCCATAAAGCGTTCGCTGCTAAACGGTGCAATCGAGGAACGTTAATTCCACGGCCAATTACACGCAGCTCGCGTCTTTTAATCATCGCGAGCAACAAGCGTTTCTCGATGTGATACCAGCAGGCTACCGAGAAAAATCCACGAAATTACAAAATTGCCTCGTCCCAAAAAATCCTCGAGGCGCGAAAAAGAAGGTATAAAAGCGTTACTCGAGAGAGGCGCGACAAAGCCTCTGGGATTTCTCGGGAATGCCCGACCGACGACTCCTCGGCCTTGGGAGGTCGAATTTCCAGTTTCGCAGCGTGGCGAGTGTCGCCGCGCAGCTCGTTTGTATATGGCGGTTAATTCGCGTTTGCGCAATTCATGCCGTGGCTGACGTCACGCGAGAGATGCACGGCGAGGAAACGGCTCTAGCTATATCTATAGCTGCCTCCCTCCGCTCCTTCCCACCCAAATTTGCACTGGAATTATTCACGAGGGTTCGCGAGTTTTTAGCTGCGAGTCTTAATTGGACGCGGCTGTTGCTTTACTGTTATTTCCCCAAAAATTCACGAAGGTGTTGGTGTGTGGCGAGTTTCCCTTGATTAGCAGCTGTATAATGTATTCGAAGGCGTAATTGTTATTCTCACGGGTAACTCGGGCAACATTCGTTTGGTGCCGCACGTATCGCTTCTTCATTTTATTTTAAAGAAAAAAAAAACTCGCTGAATTAATTAGTACCTCAGAAGAGCTTCGGGATAATATCAACGATGTTTCTTGTTGATCGAATACTAGGTCGAGTGTCGACGCCAGGACGAACAAAATATATTCATAATCCACCCCACGAATCTGAAAACACTCGAGACACATCAACACTCGACACAGTTTGCCATTCCTTTCATTCGCCTCCTCCTCCCTCAACAAAAAATGGAGAGGAAAAGAAAAAACTTTCTCTTTGTTGACATGGAAATTATCGAGAGTCGAGGTCGACATGCAACGTAGTTTGATCATCCTTATACAGTCGGGAATTGAGACGATCAATCGATGTCTTTGATATTAACAAGCAGAGGCAACATCGGCAGAACTCGTTTCCTTTTTGATGTCGGTTCGAGGTCCGATATCACTGAAGGGTCGATCATAATATAATACATCCAAGCGTCGGGCAAAAATAATAACCAGTTCAGGCCGATGATGATGATGCCCGTATACACGATACATCCGTAGGATATACCTCTAGGCAAATCAAGAGTTTAGTTATCGCATTAAATATTCACAATCTTCGCGCAGTAAGCCAATTAAGGGATAAGATACACTCGATCGCGTGTTATGCGCTTGTTTTTCTTTTCTTTCGACAGAGCAAACCAAGCGAAAAACACGACGAACGAGGTGTATTATTCCGAATAATTGTGATGCAACGACGTCTTGCCGTCAAATAAAATCGATCGCTGGCCCCCGAATCTGGCGGGTAAATTTCCCCTATATCGAGCGTTTCAAGCGTTCGGACAAAAAAGTTCGGAGCGTTGATCGACCTTCGTGGCCGTCACCTCTCTCGCTAATCTGCCGCGGCGCACCACGGCTCGCAGAATCGCCTCGGCGAGGGTGACATCACGGTGTATAAACGTATACATATCGCGCGCGCGACCTCTGGATGTCGAAAACCAATTAGGTCAACATGTCATCGCGCGCATACACAAAGATTTCTCCCATATCCCGAGACGGCGCGCGAGGTGGCGATTTATCTCGGCGCTCGTTGACCCGAAAATAAAAAATTCGATATTCGACGATTCGGTGCGAGTGTGTGCGAAATACGAACTAACTCGACGCGAGGCGCGCGATTTTATATTTTTCCAAATCCGATTACGGCGCAATGGAACTGGGAATATAACCCTCCCGGAACGTGGCGAACCGGCGAGAGGCGATTTACGAGACATTCCATACCTCCAGGCTGGAATCCCTTGCATATCCGATTTTGTGTGTCGATCAAAATGAATTAGCGCATTAAGCATTACTGATCGCGAGAGTGCATACACGTATATACGCACCTTTTCATAATTTTCATGAGTAAGCGCACATGATATATTGATTGAGACATTACTCACTCGCGATGACTAACATGATAAAAACCGGAGAGGAAAATAAACTGGACGAGATGTGAATACATTGAAATCGGCGTATTGATAATTATATATATGCATATAGTCGGATCGTCTCGCGAATCCACGCGGCGAGAGTCGAATTCGCACGCGCGCGTCTCCATCCGGAAGTTTCGTCCGATTAGATACGGAAATTTTCGCTGTCCCTCGGGGGGAAATTCCGATAATCGCGTCGGATGAACACAATAGTTCAAACGCGCGCGTAGCGATAAAACACTCGGCGCTTGGTAAAATTTTGCGCAGCTGCGTGATAAGCGCGAGCTCGTGAGTCATCGCGCCAGACAACGCGCCAGTTTGCGTTCACACATACGAGATTCGTTCGGCGCAGAAAATCGTCATGATAAATTTCCCCCCAAAGCGATCGCTGTGTAGCCGTTATGTACGTATATATAGGGAAGATAGCCGCGCGGCTCGACGTCTGTCCATCAACGGCTGACGCGAGACGCGAAAGGTCAGCAGCTTCCGCGCGCGAGGCCCGGGGAATGCCGTCTCCGTCTGCGCCGGGAGAGAGACACGAGGCTGGCCGAACCGGTCGTTGGAAGGGCGCGGGATTCCTCCTCGGTGCAGTCGGTTTTTCCGACGAGCTCGCGACTGGTTTCCTCTCTGTTTTCCCCCGCGCCGCCGAGAGGCAAAAAGACGCTCTCTCTCCGACGACGACGACGAGGCTGCAGGATTTTCAATCGTACCGATCGCCGCGTGCTTTCCCAAAGTGGGGGTATTTTCGTAACTGTATATACAATCGCGGTGCGCGCTGTGTGTATATGGGAACGCGCCGCGGTTTCCGCTCGCGTTCATCGATTCCGAGCGCGCACGCGCGAGAGGGAGAGAGAGAATGCTGGATCGAGGTTTACCCGCTCTCCGCCGAGACGATTGTTCCGGGTGTCGGAGCTTGCGGCGCGCCCGACAGCTCCCGATCGGGCGAGCCGGTGCAGCTGCATAGGTGTGTCCAGCATCGGAATTGACGCCTGGCTGCCAGGTCACCTCGCGAACTGACGCGCGCAATGATTCCATGAGTGTATGTACCGTTGACGTTTCGATCATTCGCAACGGGCACGCGTGACATGATTTTATGGATGCATCTCTTGAATGGAACAGCCGGGATCTCGTTCGAGTATACATTCACTCTCGACGAACAACATTGAATTTTCACGATTTTTACCGTGTTCTCATTTTTTTCGTGATATCCGTATACGCATCCAGTGTCCTTCTTACCGCGGGAGACCACCGACACGGTTTCTCATGTTCTCAAGCCCGCGAATCGTGATAGTAACTTGATAAATACGGGCATACGTGCGTCAAATTTGAGGTTTACTCCTCGTGGGCTCAACTCGCAATGTGTAACTCGATATTGGTCGCCGAGTGAAAATTTCCGAATCCCAAAAGCGATCGGATTATACGATCGCGCGCGTCGGAATCGGGCAAGCACATAAAAATGAAATCGCCCCTTTACCCGCCTTGAAAAATCACAATATCTAAGCCGCGCTGGAATGTTTTCAAGAATCTGCGTGTATACACACAGAGGCACAGAATAAAAGTAGCTCTAGCCGCCGAGATAGCGGATTGCCTAATGCGCGCGAGTCTCTCTCTCTCTTCATGACTCGCAGTGGGACGTCCGAGCGAATGTGCAACTTTTGAATCTTCGCGATAAATCACGCGGCCAAACGATAAATGATAAGGGAGAGCCGCGTGTACGCGTATACGTGTATATACATATCACTGGCGCTCGCGCGCGCGCTTCCACACACGTGAGCAGCTATATAGAAACGCATTAGACGCGCGAGAGCCGAGTCCCCGTTTCGGCTATTTTCGCGGCTCGACCTCGCTCTCGAGCGGCTTCCTGCCCAGAGAATTGGCACACGCGTCTCTGGCTGGCTCCTCGATACTTTTTGCCACTCTCTCTCTCTCTCCCTCTCTCCCTCCCTTTCTCCCTCTCTCCCTCTCTCTTTCTCTCACCCTCGCACACATATTCCTGGCGAGCTGACCGAGTGGAGACGAGCTGCGCACTCGTAAATCCATCGCGCCCGGTTCTATTCGATTTTCAGAGCCGCGCCGCGCTGATTTCGAGACTCGAGCAACGCGATTCCGATTGCTTTATTGATGCGCCGCTTCATCTCTAGTCCCGGCCAATTTGAGCTCGGAACGGATTGAGCGCGAGTTGCGAGTGCAATTTTCTTCAAACATGTATCGGTGTTGGGAAATCTTTACGACCCGAACGTGTTTTGTCATTTATATTTCATGGGAGGCGCTCTCTCGTATCCCGGCGTATAGGCGAATAGTCATGGGAGATTTTCTACGTGTAAATCGCGAGGTATCCGTACCTTTTAAATTTTTAAGGCTAATTTTCTGACTGTCGTAGAGTGGCTAGTTAAAAACAGTCAAATCTGTCATTTGCGAGTGACATTCTCCGATTATTTTACTCGAAAGACCATTAGTGGAAGGGGGCTAACAGCAATTTTGATAATGATTCTTGAGTGGAGAATAGAAAATGAATATCAGCTAGCGGAGACATTTAGACTTAGGTGTAGCCGATTCAATCGCCAAGGAGGTATTCGAGTGAGTCTAAGGTTATCCTATGACTGCCAATCGTTCTTTTAATTTTTCTGCAGCTATACAAAGGAGAAAGAAAAAGTACTTGTTCAATCAATATAAGCTATTTTTCATTGCTTCTGGATACCTTAAACGCATCGTTAACATTGAATTTGCTTGTTGATATTATTACTTTTCCGAAGTGAGTCGAAGTACCCAGACGCTTTGAAAATTTAGTTGAAAATCTACACGTAAAACTCGACGAATCCCGAATAACATGGAGCTCTAAATTCCAGCGTCAATTTCCTAAGAAAAAAAACTAGCCAAACACGCGAGGCTCGTGACTTGCAACCCCGTAATCCCATTAGAAACGTAACCTCGCGCGTGCTCAATCTACCGACAGCAAAATGCCAAAGCAGAAAGTAAATGCAGAGGCGGTGGCGGCGGCGGCTCTAAACATTGCCGGTGTGCTGCACCGCTGCCTCGTCCCATTATACATACACTCTTAATCTGCTTAGCGGCTCATAACTCGAGAGTCGAGAGAGCGGTCGCTTGGCTCGGGTCATCGTCGCACGCCCAGCCGCGCGACCAAGTGGAGCGTCGCGACGCAAATTGAGTCCACGCGCGCGGCCGTAGCCGTGCGCGCACTTACCGACACCCGATCGAGTATGAAGAAACGCGCGACGAGCCGTATTCTTTTTACCGCGGAAAATGGAGCGAGCGCGTGTCGATGATGATCGATTCGCGGAAACTAATATCCAGCTCTCGAGCCCGTTAAACTATATATATCCATCGCCGAGAGCTCATGTCCGATCCTCCACGATTGCGCGCACGCCACTCTGGCGCGTCACTGACTTTTCTAAGCTATAAGACATGTACTTATACCCGGAGAAACAGTTTGTAATTTTTGATTTCCTTTGTGTTTCAGGTGAGAACGATCGTCCAATCTACTCGCGTGATTCCGATTCGGGGCGGTTTGGTGAGTGCGATCAGTACGAGAAAGGAAAAACCCTTACACTTCACTTTTTCATAAAATCGCTGGCTCGCGAGAACGGGATCGAGCGGCGACAATTGCTCGAGCGCCAAACTCGTATTTCCCCGGGCCAGATGAATCACCGTATGAGCATTATCGCGGTTTTTCACGCTCGCGCGCAGTCCGCCAAGCGATTCGCGATCAATCGGGGAGAGGGAAAAACGAGAGATTGAGATAGGAGAAGGGGATGCGCATCGGCCAACGTGTGTGGAAATGACTCATTTTATGAGCGATTGTTACGTTCGCGGCTCGGCCGTTATCGGGAGCGTTTCGCATTGTATCTCACGGCTCGGGCGGTGCTATTCCGATTCGCTCTTGTGTGTATATATTGCGCATCTACTTCTATTGTTTTATATGTCATCGGATACTCGAGCGAGTGAGCCCGCCACTGCGGTGCGGCCTGAATTTCAACGCGACTTTTTGCTACGATTGCCGATCTCATGTGTGCGACCTCTCCTTGACATCGCGGCGGTTTTTTTTCTCTCTTTAACAATTCGTATCCTCCCGACGTCGGTGATGTCGTTTTTTCTTCCCAAAGCCTACATTGAGGCTCGCGGGCAAAAAATGAAAATTAACATACCTCGAACGTATGCGTATAGTAATATACGCTCGGAGAGAGCTTCACGAAACACGCACCCGAGAACACACGCGACGAAATGTCAATCGAACGTTCGCGGAAAGCCGGATCCACATGCAAAACGTCGCGGCGTAATAGCTCTCTCTCTTAGCGCTGGCACAATGGTAAAAAAACCAGCGGAAATTCGAGCTCGATGCAATGCGCCGGCGTATATGCGATGCAATTAGCTAAACGAGCGCGAGGAGGGGAAAGCTTGTTTCGTTGAGTGAAGGGGCTTTGAGGAGGAACGAGAGGAGTTGGTGGGAGGGAGGCTAGCGACGGTGGAAACCGAAGTACAGAGCCTCCAACATTCGCTGTGCACTGTCTCTCGCGGGTAATTAAGCCGAAAGGAATAGCGCTGATTAGCCTCGGCTGCCAACTGCCGCGCGCCGAACCCTTCGTATCGCCGGGGCGCAAAAGAGGAGCCCCGAGCGAGAATAATAAGGAGGGCCTTTTTTTAACTCCCCCGCCCCCGCCCCCGCCACCGTTCTCCCTATTCATTGTCCCGTCCGCCCGGTGTATTGAAGAGAGAAAAGAGCTGAATTATAGCGGGCGCGCGGCGAAAATTGCGACGGGCGGAGGAGATGGAAAAATCGCGCCGGATCTGCAGCGCGGTGTACGCGTGCCCCTCTGTTTGTACGAATTCGTGCCGTCCGTCGGGATGCAGCTCGGTAGAGCCGCGCGTCGGCCGGGAGCTCGGCAAACATAATTTGCATACGTTATAACACGTTAACGCTGCATCGTTTCGAGATGATCCGCGGCCGCGCGCGTATATATACACACGCTGCCCTGGATTTTTCATACGCGCTCGCGCTTCTACGGAAAGCGGATGAGAAAATATATTAAGCTCGGTTATACGTATACGGCTCCGAGTGGAGTACCTCTACGCGTAAACCGCTTGAAGTACGGCCATCAGCTCTCGGCGCCGAACCGACCCGCGGAGATATACACTGCAGAAATGTAACCGCGGCAAAAATGTTTGCTCGCTCGCTGGCTATCATCCGCGCAGCGAGGAATCCAGCCGGCAAAAAGACGAGCCCCAGATTGTGGGTATATATATGTATGTATATATGAATGCATCACGACGAGTGAATCATTAGGGCCGTCTCGGCGCGCGCGCACACTGGGATAGTCGTCGCGTATCTCATTGTGAGTGCAAACACACACAGACAGACACACGTTTCGCTGCTCGATTCGCCCCGGTATCGACATGTGTGTGCTCGCGTCACGAAATATTTGCGTGTTCTCGGACGCCACGCCTTGTATACTCTCATTCGTCTCCATCAGACCGTCTGCGCATGACAATTATCGTGTGCACTTCAATTCTATTCAAATCCTCTCAGTCCCATTCGTGTATCGGAACTCGAGCGCTGGCGTATACATGTATACGTATATCCCTGGAGGGACGCGTTCTTTGACTTATCGCGACTACCAGACGTATATCGACGTACGAAAAGAGAAAAAATAGGAGAAGCACACGAGGGGCCGGACTGATGCCGAGTCCGCGTCGACTGCAACTTCGGACTTGGCACATTGAAAACTTTGATTGGCTCCGAAGACGAGGAAATTGTGACGAGGCGGATATATAACTCGATGAGCTCATCACGTCCATCCCGAGGCTGCTCGACAAACTCGAGCGAGATAAGGTGGCACCCGATTCGAGAATAGTCAACAGGAACGCTGAACCGTCGAAAAGAGACTATATACGAGTTTCTCACGCGCGGGCACAGGTGAACGCGCGGCGGAATCCGTTGTCGTTGGCGCGCGTGACCGGATGCCGAGGTAGCCGGGGCACACACGCGAGCTCGCGATTTCGGAGTTTTGAGGAGCCGCTTCCGGCCAGAGGCTCGAGCTTTGAACCCTGCCATGCACACAGGCTCTCCGAGCGAGGCAAAAGAGCTGACGCGCCCCTCTCGCGGCCGCTTAATGAGCGCCTCTTGTTTGGAGGAGCCGCCTTGCTTGGGCCTCGAGCTGCATCGGCTGCTCAATTCCCCACGGCCAAATCGCCAGATCGATCCGCTCGCGCTGTGTCCGTGTTTTTACGGCTCGTCGCGTTGTATCCACAGGTATCGCGTGGTGGAAAATCAAGAGCTTCGTATTTTGAATGGACGAGCTTTCGAGTGAGAGTCGATTTTCAGTGGATCGAAGGGTGAAACACCAAAAAGGTTTCGCGTTACGGGGATTTCAAATCGACTGCATATTAGCGCTCGGACGTATAGCGGAATCGTCGACTTTTGAATATACCTATTGACGGGTTTGTCACGGAATTCAGGATACGCTGTATCGTGCTGGCGTGCGATTGCATGGCCATGCACTCATTGGACGGTGAACTGATCGACTGGATTGTTAATAGAAAAAACTCGATGGCTTGTTGTCACTGATCTATCGGTCGAATCGACACACGGATACAAATGTTAGTCCATTGATTCATTCATACGCTAGTTCCACTGGCGGTCGACTCTCGTATCCGTTAGACTCGAGCGGCTTCCAATTGACACAGCGATGCAAGTATCGCCGTATTCACACAGAGAACGTCTTAGATCAACGGACGCAGTCAGAAATGGAAAGTAAACTTTCGTTATTGCACGGCGTACCGTGTGCAGGGCGTATTTTCGTAGTCCTCGCGGCACTCCTTGAACTGCAGTATATTCACAGAGAAGGGAGGGGGCCTACGGCGGCTGCTCAACGTCTTTTGCCGCCGCATCCGTCATTATCGCGCGGGGCACTGTCGCTGGGGGTATAAAACGACTAGGACGGCCACACCTCCACGGAAAACGAGGGTGAAAACACAACGACCCCTAAGGTTTAACGATCGGAGGGTCCCGCTCGCCACCGCACCACTGCCCCGTGAACCCTCTTGTTTAACGTTCTCACGGGATGCAATTCCATTCAATTCGATCGACGTATCGTGCTTTTCCATCCTTCATTTTTCACCCGCGTTTCGAGTTTCGATTACGGTGTCGGACGAAGAAATTTTTTCCTTTGGAAAGATCGAAAATCAAACTAAAGAGGAATTGGAAGTGCGAGGGGGCAAAAAAACGAAAATTCGAGCTAGCGAAGCTGCGAACGTGTCTCCATGACTCGCGTCAACGAGCCGAGACAAACAAATTTAACAAGTGCGATGAATTAAACTCTCGAGTATATATGATTATTTTAAAAGCTTCTGATGACGGAACAAGACGCGTACTATATAAATCATTTTTATGCCCCGCCTCGACAGCTGCTGATTCCGCCCGACGTGTGTGTGTACACTTCCTACGCGTGAATGTACTCGCGCGTGAGTGTATATCGTGCATCGTCGCATCAAAAATGCGCAGACAGCCCGCGTCGTCTGGCTCCCCTTGATAATCACACTCCCCTACAGACAGACTCGACTCTTCGATCCTCTATTCACCTATATATTTTTCGTCTGCTTCATTATCCTTCTTCTTTTCGTTCACCTTTCGGTATCCTTCTTTACTCTCGGCTTCTCTACGAGCCGGAGACCTTTTGCTCGCTCGGATCTCGAAAGTTTTTCCAATTTTTCTTGCTCTCGAGGACGTAAAGCACCGGTGAACTTATCTTTCGTATATTCCGTCCTTTTTGTTTTGCTCGTTGCATGTGCGATCCCCCGGGCTTCCTCCGCCTCCTCTTTTCCACTTTTCTACCAATCTTTATTCCCTCCAATTCGCTGCAATACTCTCATCCGGCTCTTCTGTCTATGCTTGTTATTTTTACCTTTCTTAATCCGGCTCTCCACAACTTCTTCCATATACTATTCTATTACTTGAAGTGTATTCAGTCAAAGTGCGATTCCATTTCTTCGATTTTTATGTTTCTTCAAATGAAAATGTTGTCGACGGAATCAACGTATTTTAAGTCTCTCAAAGAATCGTCTCGTATACACTGAGGCTACGGCTTTTCAAGCGCCTTATTCAATTTCATCCTTACCTCAACAAAGTGCTATTTCGCTTGTTAAGCCGTCTTCTCGGCCCCTACACTTTCTTCCGGTAGCTCGTGACGGTCGCGGTTCTTCCCCTTCGGCGTGCACGTTACCGCAACTCGTGCTAACAATTATGCTACAAGAAAAACTACTTCGAAGGGCACACGGCGGAGTGAATGTTATTCAAAACGTATGTTACCTGTTTCTCGAATAGTGTATGTATGCATCGTGAAACCTTGACCATGGAACTGGTGCAATGTGCTACTCGGATTGTACTTTCGGAGACGCGCGAGAAAGGACTTTTTCCATCGAGTTGTCGTTTAAATTTTTATTGAAGAAACATCAAAGTTTGCTCGATCGAGAATGTAACCAACGACAAAATAACAAATTGCAATTCCGCACGCCATTGTGGGAGTTGATAATGGCGCGGGTCACGACGCATTTCCCATCGATTCATCGCACACCAGCCACCCCGACCCTCCTCCCCAGCCCTCCTCCTCCTCCCCCCGTCCAACATAACGAGCTTCCGGCTCCTTGTATTTATCCTCCCTTGACGTATATATATACGCGATCGTTTTGCATCGTGACCCCTCGAATTTCTCGGAAAACCGAACTCGCCGTGGCCTCCCCTGTGTGCGTATCATATATAAACGCGCGCAAAAGAGCGAGGCAAGTGCATGCACACCCTCGTGCGAGCCGCTGATTATGAGTATGAGGTATTTCGCGTTGGGCGGCTCGCGTGTTTACGGCGTTAAGGGCCGAGTGGACGACAACGAGCGCAACTCGCGCGCGCGTGCGTACATAATACATTGCTCGCACTTCCGTCCGTGCGCGCACGCCACTTCCTTTGTTTTCCAGCTGCGATTTCGCCAAAGAAAACAGAGCCGCGCGTTTTGCTGAGCTGGAAGTATATATATATATATATATATATATATATATATATATGGCGACCGCGACTCAAGACTAATCTCGGTTGGGGCGAGGGGGGGGGGGCTCGATTAAGCGCACGAATGATACACACTCGGCTTGCAATGATACTATATTATTTGCAGTACTGTGGCAAATGCAAAATTGTATCATTCGAGGAAGATTTTGATTTCGACCGACTAACACATAGCCGTCACACCAGGTGGGAGCTTGTAACTATAAGAGTTCGCTCATACAGCTCGTGCGCAACATAAAACGTGCGTATTTGCGCCGTGCAATACTTACCGTATAGCCTTTGAGTCGTGATAACTTGGATTTGAACCAAAAAACGTTTGGCTAGGAGGAATTTATTTCCCTCGAAGCACGAACTTTTCTGTGCCAAAAGGCGTATCGGTGTGAATGGAAGCTTTCACACGCGCAACGAACCAAGCGTTTGCAACGTCAGCGATACAATCTTCATCGCGTCAAAAGAAAATTCTTTTCATCGACACGAGGAATCGTATTTTCGCATAGGTTTTTCAATTCTGCCTAGAAAATAAGATTTTCCATATATATACGAGTAATGAAACGAAGCGAATGAAAGAAGACGTGGAATAATTTTTCTCGGCGTAAACGTCAAGAGGCTGTTCCGGCTGCACTTTCTAATCCGAAAATGTCCAATTATACTTATACTCGGTTTTTCGAATGATTCCACGTTGCGACTCGTGCCCCGCCGAGAATATTACAGCCTCGCAATCGAAATTACATGTAATTCACTAATGTATGCACGCGCGTAATGAACCAGTGCGCGCGCGGGAATAAGAAGATAATTGTCCATTCAATTGCGGTATATATGATTCGAAGGGTGTGTGCAGACGGACGGGGGGAAACCCGGCGAAATTATTGCGCGTACAGGGGGGGCGTCGTTACCCAGCCCTTCTTTCCTGCTTTCTTCCGCGGTGCTCTGAATGCAAATGACGGGGGAGAAAGAGAGTTTCGAGGGTTCGATGCATTATTCAGCGTAGATTTGCGGGCTGCATTTTTCCGCCCCCCAAACTATCTCCCCCACTTTCTGCATAATCGTCGTGGATACATGCGAGAACGCGAGACGATGTTCAAGAGTTCGCTCATCTCCTGCCCGTGAGCTTCGGCAAACGTGAAATTTTCCTCGGCGCAAAAGTGACGTTCGGTAATCGATGTGTTGTTCTCCGGGAGTTGGGCGCGCTGAGAACTATCCTATATCTATATATATACGTTATCCGAAGTTATACCAACGGTCGAAACGGTGAGCGAACGGCGATAGCTCACGCTAGTCACGTAAGCGTTTTGAGTTAGCATAAAAATCCCGGTGGGTTTTTCGTATACGGTCGCGTTCCTCGCGGCGAGGGACGTCCTCGGCTCGTATGTGCGCGGATAAATAGGCGCGCACGTGACGCGTTACGGCCCCGAAGCCGCGCCGGTACACCATATAATTCGCGTGATCGGCTCGTTCGTGCGGCTTCCACGCGTCTCCGCGAGCGCATACTTTGCATCGGCTCCTCTTACTCCTCCTCCTCCTCCTCCTCCTCATTACTTTGCCGCATTCCGGGACGAGCGCGCGCGCGTTATTGCACGGAATAAGAGGAAGAAAGAAAAAAAAGAGTATACATGGACGGCTCGCGGCTGCGTGTCACGCTGTACATACATATATACATACACTCACGTGCGTGCAGCATCGAAATTTCGTTGGCTCGAGCTCGATGGATGAATAGACTTGTATATGATTGTGTGGCGAGAGACTCGTAGTTTAATCAGCTTCTGTGCGCGCGAGTTGGATTCGTGCGGGGGGGGGGGGGGAGACGACGTGGATGAGCTAGCTTTGCGCGAATTCGAAATCTTGTCCGCTGTGACTTTATACATGTATACATATACGTTGCGACAGTTTGGCGCTGCAGACTACTGTAGAATAAAAATATGCGGCGCGGGGAGTCACATTCGAAATATCCCCACCCCAGCTTTATCTTGCGACGTCTGCGGTACTTACGGCTCTTGCATATTGATTTTAATGCGGCAACATCCATTCGAGAGCCAATTATATACGATTTGATTGCGGCGGACGATTAAGCATAGAGCACGCTCGGCATTATTCGCCCCCGCGGAGGTTAATCCGTGAGGGGGATATTCAGCGGGAGCCTTTCGAGCGAGCAGACCCGAATATTCATAGTATCGCGCAGTTGGCATGGATTTAAAGTCGCGCCCGGTCGCCGCGGCGACGAAACATCGCTCGGTCGTCGGTTGAATACTCGACTAGGGACAATAATACGACGGTATGCGCGCGAGGGGAAGATGATATAAAACTCATATATAGTATTACGTAACGTCGCAGACGTATAAGATTACCGAAAGCCCCCCCGTACACGGCTAAAAATACGCGCGCGCTCGCGCATCCTCTCCTCTTTCGACTCTTCAATCATGCAGATGCGCGCAAAAAATACACAAGGATGTATATACACTGGCCGCGGCGTAAAGAGACCACAGCCGGAAAGTCTGGCCAGTTGATAAATTTAAAGGGTTGTACGCGCACACTCGTGCACACCACTCGGAGAGCAACGACCATAAGCGAGCGACGCGTCTGTCGAGCCCCCGGGGTTTCCGCCGCCGAGCCAACTCGCGGCCGAGGTCCAATAAAGCGTCGTGGTTCACCTGCCACGAGCCGCCGTCACCTATTACGCTTCGCGCTTAACGATCCTTAATTAATGCTCGCTCTGAGTATTCTCGCGGCCGTTTGATCGTCGAGTGTCGAGACTAGTCGATCGTCGAGTTAGTATACCTATACTGTTCCCTCATGTGAATAGCTCTCAGAGTCACTCGATAATTTGATTTGCGGTTCAGAGAGGCGCATGTGGCTGTATATGGGCTGGATTATTCTCTATCCCATGTGATTATCGGGATTTTAAATCATTTGACAGTTGCGGAAAAGTTCAAGCGGTTTCATAGAGGAAACGCTCGGTATCTCCAGCCGCACTGGATGTAAATCTCCCGTTTTATGAAACGCAAAGTATTTATCGTAATGTACAACGTATAAAACATGCAATTTATCCCAAGATGGTCAGAAAGATCAAGCAAGCTTTCATCTTGAAATCATGTTATGCAGTAACAACTTGGAACATTTTATTGCCAGCAATCTCACGTTCTCATGGGCTTAGAAGGATCCGTGGCCAAAGCTAATTGATACGTTTCTTTTTTATTCTTTTTGTTTTATTATATATCATTTATAATACTTTCTATCGCATACTATCCAATGTGGGATCTGTAACAAATTTAAAATATAGTTCCCCGACTTTCTACTTTCCGCAGTCTTCGGGAATTATAAATCATAAAATAATCGAGACGATCGAAAAGAGTATCGATCCACCGAGACTCAATGTAACGGTCAGAATCCTACGAAGAAAACTAGCTGTAAGCTATATTTTTTCTTTTTCAATTATGTCAAATCTATAATTCATGTATTCGGCAGTGATATCTGTTGAAACCAACCAGACCTTATCAAAACGTCATTGGAACTTTACTGTAAATTTATCTGATCGGCCGGAAGATTCCTCGAACAAAGCACGGCACTCCCTAGCAAAGAGCGCGGGAGGGAGAAACGAAGAGAGAGAAAAGTCCACCCCACCGACCCCACACGATCGTCACACCTCGCGCGTGCGCGCTCAATCTCTCACGTCCGAAAACGCGGAATAATAAACGACTATTCGCGGAAGTTTTGGCTCGTTATGGGTCGCGTTCGCGCACGCATACACGAGCACATCACACGCATCCGCGGCTGTCGTGCGGAATTAATTTAAATTTTAATGGGGCTTCCGACGTGGCTTAATTGAGGCCCGAGCGCCGCGGCGAACCTTTGCACTTTAAGGTCGAACCAATTGTTTCGTCGCCGATGTTGATCGGCGCGAGCCGGTAACCGTCGGACGCGAGCGTGTGTATATGTTGAAGCGCACTCTTATTCCCTTGTCACCTCGTGAACATCCTAAAGTTTTCTCGTTGGAAGCAGCCAAAGTCGCTGACAATCGAGAAATTGCGCGTTAACGCGAAAGCAGCTATGTAAAATTCACCAAAGAGCTTACCGTACAAAGCGAAAAGTGGATCGGGAACGGTTCATAACTTTTTTTTCTTTCATATACTTTCATTCGTGAAGATGCAGCATTGTTCCACGATGAAAGTATGCAGTTTCCTTTACGATCGAAGAAACGAGGCTGAACGTTATAAAACTTTTCATGCCACTGATGAACGGCTATAAAACTCTTTATAGCCTTCTCGAGGCATTAACAATTTGACTTGGTAAACTTTTTCCGATCCGCTTCTTTTGAGTTTACAATACCGCGGCGGGAGACACTTGTGCCACCGGAGGCGCTAAACATTTCAAAACTTAAATCCTCTTTCGCCGTGTTAAAATTAAGTTAAGACTCGTTTGCAGTTATTAAATTCGGGCTAAACTTCTATATATATTCAAATTCCTCCTTGTTGATAAGCGTACAACACGTGTGCGCGCGAGCGCGTGCAACAGAACTAAAACCGTTTGTAACAACTAAACATCGCTCGAGAGGAATCCAAAATACGGTTTTCTATCGCGGTAATTCCGCCCCAACGGCAAATGAACCAAATTCTCAGCTGCCTCGAGCCGAAATATATTCCAACTGAGTTTGGGGCCAATATTTGCCGTCGCCGCGTGCGCAAACAGCTGCACTGTACGCTCGCGCGATGACGTTAATTCAGCCGGGATCTATATACCCGCGCGTCCAAGTTCATTTAAGTGTTCGATATGAAAAACTTCGGGGCAAATATTGTGGCGAAGATCGTGTTGAAAGAGCTGTTCGATTGAAATATCACGAGTGTATCGACGGATGCATTGCATTGCGTGCGTCATTCCCGTGGCGAATTCGGCACTACCCATATTTACGCGCTTCAATTGTGGCGCACGCCTATTATTGACTGAAATATTTCGTTTTGTATTTGCAGCAATTGAGAGATGAGCTGGGCGAAGTCATCGCGGAGATGGAGTCGATGGAGGGCGGCGGGCTCGCGGCGGACGAGTCGAACAAGCCGTCGAACAAGGCCAAGCAGACGTCGATCGGCAGGAAGAAGTTCAACATGGACCCGAAGAAGGGCATCGAGTACCTGTTCGAGAACGGCCTGCTGATCTCGACGCCCGAGGACGTCGCGCAGTTCCTGTACAAGGGTGAGGGCCTGAACAAGACGGCGATCGGCGACTACCTCGGCGAGCGTCACGACTTCAACGAGCGCGTGCTCAAGGCCTTCGTCGAGCTGCACGACTTCACCGACCTCATACTCGTGCAGGCGCTCAGGCAGTTCCTCTGGTCGTTCCGCCTGCCCGGCGAGGCCCAGAAGATCGACAGGATGATGGAGTGCTTCGCCCAGAGGTACTGCCAGCTCAACCCCAACATATTCACCAACACCGACACCTGCTACGTCCTCAGCTTCGCAATAATCATGCTCAACACGTCGCTGCACAACCCGAGCGTCAAGGACAAGCCCAGCGTCGAGCAGTTCATCAACATGAACCGGGGCATCAACAACGGCGGCGACCTGCCCAGGGAGCTACTTGTGGTCAGTACACATCCGCCCCTTCCGATTAGCATCAACTTTTCGGAAAATCATTATCAAGTCTGAGGGGGAAAAACTTTGCCGATATTTTGCAGCGTTGACCTCTTCTATTTCGAGATTTACTCGCGGATTTTTCACGAGTTTGAAATGATCGATGCCAAATAGTGCTCCAACACCATCCGTCTCGTTTCTCGTTTTCACGCCCACGAAAATAAACGCTTCAGCTTTCGATATGTTTTTCAAAGATGCGAAAGAATTTGCTCGTGTTATTGTCAATATTACTTTCTCTATGGAATCTGAAAATAGGCATTGAGTTACCAATGACAATTCTGTGCTTGATACTACGCGTCGCTTCGTGTTTTTCTACATTCTTTTCTATTTTTATATATTCATTTGTCGTGGAAGAATTTCGTGTTCCGAAGTCACGGAAGGAGTGAGCTTGTTGACTGAATGGACACGCAAGACCCTTGTCGCATCGTGTATACGGTTGCGCAATTCAACCTTTACGATTTCTTCATTGTTTTAGTCTGATTCTAAATCATTCGGAGTTTATGATGCGAAATTGAAGTATAATAAATCGTTCGAATAAGCCAATGCTATACGCTCGCTTCGTCTATACTGTCTGAATTGTTCTTTTTAGAATTGACGCACCTGCATGACTCTCGATATTGGAAAAAAAGACATCCATTAATGAAATGAAGCGTAACAATAGAAGAAAGAACGAAAATATGATCGGGCGAAAAAGCCTTTCAAACCAAACAGTCACACACAGCGAGAAAAAAACTAATCTTGCAAAAGTGCTACGGGCAAAGGAGTCGAGAAAAATTATCAAAGCGAGATTGAAAAGAAAAATAGACAAAGTCGACGACGTTAAACACATAGTGGGCCCCGGCGACGGGCAAAAAAAGCTGCAGTTCGCGCGGTAGCGTCGGCGGCGACAAATTTGCCAAGCGCTCGCAAATCTCTCGGGATTTATCGTCTTTGCTGCCGAACCCAAGTCGATATAAACGCTCCTCTTCGGCGCGCTTTCAATATATTTTTACGGCGCGGCTCGCTCCGAAGGATTGCATTCGGCATACGTCGCGCCGCGGATTTTCACCTAGCTCTGCTCGGCATACATCGAAATTGCGGTAAATATTGTCGAATCCCCCAGGGGTGCGGTCCCTCCCGGGATTCGGCTAAAAATTGTTTTGTGTCGCTCGCAACGGTCCACAAAGTTTCGGAAATGAGTTGTGAGTGATTTCGTCGGACGCTTTCGGGCGAATTTCACGCGCGATATGCTCGCGACACACGTCGCGCGTTGATGAATACACTTTAGATGGGGCGAATACTATTTTCCGAATGTACGACGCGTGAAGTTTATGTTTGATTTTAACGTTAGCGTCGGTATTTCTGCGATTACGAAAACTATATTTACTGCCAACGAGGAAACCCATTCCAGTTTAGCTTATCCTAATGAACGGCTCGTGTTGATTTTCGTGAAAATGCGATTGGAATGCATTGGCAAGCGACCAAAACATTACGATGTCTTTCACGTGCAACTTTGAGACGATACACTACTGCTTTCGTGACTCAGTCGCACCGATTTTGATTTTCAGACTTAAGCTTATGACTAAGACCAGAATTATGGCATATCTGATTATACGTTCAAAGTATGTTGAGAATCGACGAAATGAGTCGAAATCTGACTAGGTGTATTGCTCTGTACCTTTCGCGAGTGGCAAATATCGATCTTTAAATTTGACTTTGATTGCACAGCATAATTATTTTCCTCGTAAAACCGAAATTATTGATTGAATAACACACTTGTGTAACGCACTTTTTCGCACAGTCATTTTTTATCAGGCATTGATATTACTCAATAGATAATAACGAGAATGATTTTCATCATCTCTCTAATCACAGCCCATAGGTCCCCGTCAATCAAAAAACGCTCATTTTATTTTTCATTACGTAAAGCGTTCTCGATTTTTTCAACGAATCTTTGAAATTACTCTGAGGCTACGTAGCTATAGGTGCATGGTATAATATTGAATCGAGAGAAAATGGTGAAGATACGAATTACAACAATTGAAAAGATCTCTTCTTTTATTTATACTTACTAAATTTTATGAACGATAATAATTCTAAAGATTTATCCGACAATAGAATTTTAACCGTCTATGCATTTCAGAGTCTTTACGAGAGCATCAAAACAGAGCCCTTCAAAATACCGGAAGACGACGGCAACGATCTGATGCACACTTTCTTCAACCCGGATAAAGAAGGCTGGCTCTGGAAGCAAGGTGATAAATTCAAACTGACTTACTTTCGTTTTATATATTTTCCTCTCTTCTTTTTCTTTCTTTATTTTTCCGATCGCAAACATTTCATGATCTAATCAAATTTCATCGTGCACAATACCATTGTTTATCACATTCAAACCATCCGAAAACTAATGCGATCACGAATCAACTTGGTTATACAATTGTTGAAAGTTATTTTCTAACAGACCAGTTGATTTCTGTGAAAATTGTGTATTAATCTAATTCATTAGTGAAATAAACTGAATTTCTGGAAGACCCGGAGATAAAAGTTGGTAAATTGATGATTTAGCTTGATTAGATTAAAACTTCGTCGGCTGAATAACTTTGCTCATACAAATGATGTTATGAAGTTTCGTCGTGAGAAAACACTTGATACGTGAAAAGTTTCTGCGTATATTCAAAGTACTACTTGTAACTTTTTAAGAAACTCTGCGAATTTTTCGCGAGCATTTTGTTGGTCGAAATTATTATTGATTTCCTACAATCGCTTGTTGATACTCTTGCGCAATCGCTTTAATATCTCACTTGCTTTTGATCTTTTTGTTTTCTTATATTTTTTCGAATAAACGAAAGTAAGTCAAATGATCACGCAATAATATTGGCTTGTAAAGTTGATTCTGACTATTGTGGACGTGAGCCGATGTAGCTTAAAATCTTCACTCATCCTCACTAACATTACATTAATCGTTCGTAGTTTCATCTTCACAGCACCACATCCGTAATAAGCTCCTTCACGTTAACAAGTATACCATAACATTGTCGTGCAGCGTATTGAAAAGTGCATAAAAATGCATAGCCACAAAATATTTGGGAGCAGTCACTATTATGATTTGACGATAAAATGTACATAAAAAGAAATGCTCCAGTAACGAGACTTTCCTTTGGCTCCAGTGCTTGAAAAGACTTGAACTAGTTCTGTTATACTGTAGCAGTAAGTTTTAGCTCATAACTCATGAGGATCTAGGACATGAAACCTTAGTCGTATCGTTATAACAGACGCTGAGAAAACAGTTGGCCACCTCCGATGTTGAAAATTATCCAGATATTATTGTCGTTAATTAAATCCAAAATCCACGCGCAGTTCCATCAAGTCTAGACGCTCGTAAATCACTCCACGCGAACAATAACTCGGGACGAGTGTTGGGAACGTCTCATATTTTTCGTTAAAAAGATAAGTAAGCCATTTGGAGCGCGAAGTGGAGATGAAGACTTTGGAGTGCTCCCAAAGTCTCGTTAGCCCGCGCTCGGAAATTCCAGTCTGGGAATTTTCGCACAGAACACAGTATATATATATATACAGTATATAGTGGTGGCCGGGCGAGTTATCCGGGTCAGCTTGCGGGCGACGTCGTGTAGCAACTCTTTTTCTCAGCGTTGGTTGCGCGCTTGATCGCGGGCATGTTCTCTCATCCCATCGGTCTCAACTCTCTATCACTCACTATCTCTCTTTCTTTCTTTCTTTCACCCTTTTCTGTTGACTAGTGTTCTGGTAGCGAATGTGTTCTAAAACCATGTTTCTATTCTCATTCTATGCCGCTTTGTACTCTACCAACTGCTGGTCCGCGGAGACAGCAGGTAAATAAGACTATAGTCGCAGGGCCCAGCTAGTGGCGCTCGAATCGTGTGTGTTTGATACGTAGCCGCCTCCGCACCGCCAAACTCTAACCCTCGCGCTATTTTTTTTCTTCTGTCTGCGCACGGACGACAGGTGGACGCTACAAGAGCTGGAAGAGGCGCTGGTTCATCCTCAACGACAACTGCCTGTACTACTTCGAGTACACGACGGACAAGGAGCCGCGCGGCATTATCCCCCTGGAAAACATCCAGGTCAGGGAGGTCCAAGATAGAAACAAGCCGCACTGCTTCGAGCTTTACGCCGCCGGCACCGAGTTCATCAAGGCATGCAAAACCGACAGCGAGGGAAAAGTCGTCGAAGGTACGTCTGAGAGCGCTTTTCCATACCTTAACGGCACTCAGACACGATCGTCTTATATATATATATATTATATTATATATATTATATATTATAATATATATAATTTGTCAACTTCACATCTCCGCTCGTCTTTTCTGCAGACTCGCGCGGCTCATTTTTCCTCTTCCACTCTGCAAATGAGGATATTTACAATAATTAACCCAGTGATACTTTACACTGACTGATTACCAGTTTACTTTTCTCTCGTGTTTCATGTTCTCTGAGTTACACGAAATAAAATTCGGGATAGCAATGTTTTTTATTCTTGAATTTGTTTATTGATAATTTATCGTTTCACATTGGAGAGTTGAAAAATAATTTCCGTATAATTTTCCGAAACAGTTCTTTTATATAAATATATTGTTCTAGGCGATTACTACGCACATCCATCGTAGATTCTGGGATCTAGATTTTTCAAATTTATTTTTTAAAAATCAGCTGTAGTAGTAGTAGTAGTGTCACAGATTTCAAGTCGTTGATGAATTCTTAGACATCGATAAAAATAAATTCTATACCGTTGACTCGAAAGAATTGTAAAAATAAAATCTGACGAATGAATAGTCTCTGGTTTTCGTGGATTAAACGTGTAATTGAGAGAAACACACCCAGTTAGAAAGTAGGTCAATTATCATAACGTAAAACTATTGTTCGTGCAAACTTTTATTCTCAGTCAAATTTGCGAAAGCATGATATAAACTTTTTCGTTTATGGGAATTTTTATTCAAGAAGATCAAATTTTTTTCACCAACTTCAATTAGTTACACAATTTGACTTTTTCATGATTATTCGTTTTTTTCCAGGCAAACACACTGTATACAGAATGTCTGCAGCAACTAACGAAGAAAAGGATGAGTGGATAAAATGCGTACGGTAAGCATTAAATTACAAACTTTTCATTGTTCACTAAAAATGTAGGAGAGAAAATCAAATTAAATAATAAAAATATACGATACTTTTTCGCGACGAAAGTGAATAGCTTTATAAATTCAAGAACAAAATGGCTTTTCACTTTTGACTTACACATACAACAAAGCTAACATTCTTCTTCATGTTTTTTGTGATGCTCAACAAATAAAGTTGTGTTCTCGGAAGAATAGTTGCCCTAACAGTAGTATATTCGGAAAATCTTTCCACGATGTCACAGAAAAAAATAATTGCATTAAATTTTGTTCTGTCTCGTAGTAAATAAATAACGACAAGTAGATGAACGTTTTTAATATATATGTCAATAAAGTTCCTCATATCGCTATAGTTCTCTATTCTACCAGCTCGAGCCTTCAAATTAATTACTGCAAACAACGTTCACTAAAACGAATATATTTTTTTACAGTCAAAGCATATCACACAATCCTTTCTACGACATGCTGGCCGCACGCAAGAAGAAGGCCCAAAAGACCAACGTACATTCGAAGGGCTAACGCGAATCGTAATCTTCCAATCCAGTACAGGACTGAGAGAATCCGTAGCGTCGAGAGAACGACGATGTAGTCTCTCGGCGACTCGCAGCCACGCAAAAGACTGTCTTGAAACTCCTCTCGCCCACTGGGTCCACTGACCAGGATCCGCCGGGCTAGCGGTGGTCGATCGATACCCACCTGCGAGGGAGGAGTCGCGCTTCAAGACTTGACAAGTTTTTTTCGGGGTCGCAGCATACGCACGAGTATATGCTGCCATCTTCACCGCCTGAAATAGTCGATGTTTCGAGCCAGTCGTTATGGTGTTCCGTTCAGGTAAACGGCTTTGGGCTCGACATAGCAATCGTTTCTTTTTCTATGCGTCTTGTTTCAATCGTTCGTGCTTTGGGAATCGATTTTTCACTTTCGGAAGACTTATCGCGTTTCGTTTGTGCCAATTTATACGTGGATTTCAGTTATTGCGAAGAATATGCTTCTGCTTGTCGTCTTCTAAATAATTTCTGATCATCGATTGCACTTAGAGGTTGGACCTTTGTCGGAAAGAAAAACCTTTTGGATCCTTCGTATGTACGATCGATTGTTTGCTCATTAAAATGAACAAATGTATGATGACGACTCATGAAGCACTGGTAATTTTTTCAACAGCTAAATGAAAAAAACTGCTTTGTATAAAAAAAAACATATTATTTGGAGTTAGATAATGGTAATTGAAATTTTCTTTTTCATTCAATTTGTTCAACAAGCATGTTCATTATCATAACAGTTCGGTTTTCAAAAGACTTAAATTTATTTTCACTTGACCACAATCTCTAAGTATTCGATAAGAATCATTAATTCATGATTAATTGACTTTAATGTTCATTTATTTTTATATAAAGTGTTAAACTTCACTTTTTTCAAGATTATTTTGAAGAACATTTACAAAATTTCATCAACTCTTGTGAATTCGATAGATTATCAATATTGTTTGGTTGTATTTGAAAATAGCAGTAATGCTTACCAGTAATCCAAGGAATATACAGATCACAAAAGCTTATTCATGAGTCTAATTCATCAGCAGGCGCTAAATTAATTGCAATTGAAATGGCAGATTTTATGTTTTACGATCAAACCGTAATGATCAAATTGTTACTTAGCTTGAAAAGGTCACACATGACTGATTAATGTTGTTAAAATCAAAAAAGGTACAGGCTTTTAAGAGGCAAAATGTGCATAGTTGTGATAGTCTTGTATTTATTCGAGAAGATTGTGTACAGTAAATGGAAAATTATTTGATTTGTCTATGCTCATAATTAATTTTTTCGAAATTATCAAAATGTCTCATATAATTACTATATGTTATTGTACAGTTTGTAAAGTGTGGTCTCATTGACCTAATATGATACAAATATATATTTCTGATGAAGATTATACATGTTGATATATATATCTATGTATACTGAATGTTAAACCTAGTCATCCAGAGTAATGCGGCGAAGCATTATATTTTCTTGATGACGTTGGTTTAAACATCTTGTATATTATTTCATATATACATGTATTTATCCGAGAAAAATATAATGAAGTTTGTAACTTCAAAAATATGTAATTTACAATTATACATATATAATTAGTTGTAGATACTTCATTTGGGAAGATTGATAATGAACTAGGCAACATGTTTTTGTATATGACGAGATAGATATAATTTATTAGGTATCAAATTATTTATAGTGTATTCCCAATTGAGGATATTAATGAGTTAGATGTAATATCGTGTTTCTTACCAATGACGATGTATTCAGAACTTTTGACTCTAGTTTTTTGTAGCTAGAAGAATTCTTGCATTGTTTATTACTCGATCTTCTCGAAACTAGTCGTTATGGCTAATTCATCACACATATGAAAAGTAAAGCGAGCCAGATACTTTTCTCTTTAATAGTGAAGAGAAAACGAGAGTAGGACATCGAAGAAGCCTTATTAAGATACAATGAATTGTTAAAAAGCAAAATTAAAAAATTTTCATAGATTTTTAATGTCTTGAAACCATTCGTATTGTCCGTTGTTCAAGCCAGCTGCTTACTGTGAATGTGAGTGTTGCCCAGTGCTGTCAAATTAACGAAACAATGGTTGGAAGATGCTTTTATCTTCGTACAAACCCGTCCGGATAATTGATTTGTACGATGTTTTTTGTAACAAAAAAGAACAAATGAGACTCAAAACGTCTGCTCTTGTACTAACTTTTGCATACTTTTTTCTTCTAAACTAGTAATAAATCTCCATGATAATTTATGTTCACTAGAACTAGAAATTGACATCAAAATTAAATTTTTTTCACGAAAGAGTCTTACACAAATAAAATGTATAAATTTTAACTCCGTTCATGAACATATATTTACGTTCTATATTTAAAATTGCATAAAATTAATAGCTTTGAAGTTGGATAGTAATGTAGAAAAGCAGACTGAGGGTTCGTGTTCGCCATAATTTATTATTTCGAATGTTGCTTTATGTATAAATATCTATTCGTGCAGTTTATGCATTTCCTGTCAAATTTACTTCGGAGCATAACTAATCATTGAGTTTTTGTAGTTCAGTTTTGTAATTCAACCAAGTCATCTTATCTATATTTCATTGATGTAAATTGGACAGGAAATACTAAAGATTTATATTTGAGGGAAAAATTCATTCTACTTTAGCCTTATGTGCTATACAAATATTTATATACAAATCTTATTTATATGTTGATAAAACTTCATGTCAGAATTGAAATGTCAACAAATAAGCTAAATGAAATGAGTCAAATATCACTAATATTAGATTGTATAGTTTGCAATTTTATAGATTAAGCTCAAAAGGTATTTGATACTAATCTTAGCGAAATTCTATCTAACGTTGTACAAAAAAAATTATGTCTAAGTTGCGTGCTTGATCTCAAATTATCATGAATTTCATCATAATATTTCGTCATAATATTTTGTAAGTCTTTTTATATCCATAAGCTTGTCATGTTGCGAATTATTCCCTATAAGATTGTAAAATATACAATCAAAATCACAACGGTATGAAACTCAATAATATGACTTGCAATGAAAATTTCGTTGTAATCATAGATCTTTCTAAAGCAGTCGTCTCTGAGAAAACTTTGTTTATTATATTACAAAGTGTTTCTGTGAAAAGAAAAATTATCTTTTGATTTCCGTCTTCTTCCGTGATTGTCTTCTCTAAATTATGTATACGTCATCCTGTACTTGTATCATTATTATTATATATAAAAATTCAGAAAAGCGATCAACAATATTTGGTGCAATATTTATATGTATGAGAAATTAAATTTCACGCAGAGACGAGTTGCCCTCATAAAATATTGTTAGGATCCACTTTGTGGCTTGTATAGTTAGAAGTTGTGTAAACTATCTCTGAAAATTTGTACATTCTGCTGTAAATTGTTACTTTTATTTGATGGTTGTTATTGTATGCATAATGGTAATATACATACTAAGAGAATGTCGTAAACAACTATTTAAATGCGATTAATAAATCATATTTTCTTTTCGTACACGAGATATTTTCATTTTCCTATAAATATCCGTATAAAACTCTTTGCAATCGAGTTTTTTCTTGAACAATTAATTCAGGCATGATTCAAATGAATTTCCGCGTCACTGGTGCTTTGATGCTCTGCTTCTTCAACTTTCTCATGATAATGTTCCGGTGAGAATGTTATATGTCATCGGCATGAAAATCCATCTGTTATAACTTTTTCTTCGTCGACACAGAACAAAATTATAAGTTTTTCACCACAGCCACGACATAGGACATGTGAACTACATTTTTTGCTTGTAATATTCAAGGTCGATTCTATCAAAAGTGGCAAATCGACAGCTCTTCTTGAAATGGTATATCTAAAAATCGAAAGAACAATTTTTAGTACAACGTTTCTGCTAATCCGATTCAGTGAATTACTTTATTTTAATTCATTTTTTTCTATTAATCAAATGCGGTATATTACAGGAAGCTTAATTTGCAAATCTGCTTTACCAGTACTTAACTATGTGCAAGTTTTGGCCACTGTCGGCCGGCCGGCCGGGCCGGCCGCTCCAACTTGCGCTTGCGCTTTAGCTTTTGCATCACATGACGGCGATGCAGCGCCGACCGACGCGATGCGAGTCCAATGCAGGCAATGCAAGACGCAAGTGCAAACACAAAGGTAAAAATACATTCTAAGTAATATGACTGAGTACGGCGAAACTGACTCCATGCACATTGCACATGCAGGGTAAGAATATTATTTGAATATCATTGTTCATACGCTATTCGAACTATGTATATTTACGAAATCATCACGAACGAATAATTGAATTTCAATGTAAAGTGAAGCATGGCAATAAGATTGACAAATTGTTTTCACCAAAACCAATAAGCAAGAACCTCGATGAAATAAAACGTGAGTGAAGACACCATAGAAACATAACCTTATGTTTATAATGGTGTTAACATTTCACTCGTAGAGATTTATATTTTATAACAAAATATTAAATTTTGTCATTGAGTCAAGTGGCTTTCTTATAGATTCTTTCGTAGATTTCTGAGCTTGCATAGAGCTTTGGATAAGGTTATTTGAATTTCTGGATTATTCATGCCTAAAAATAAGCCATCTTATTTTACTTCATATCTCCCTATGTATGTGATAAATATTTGATAAATGTTTAAAAATCAAGTTTATTATTTTACAACAGAATTAAAATTTTTTCAGGAATATTTTTGATAGCCAGTTTGAAGTTGATAGACAAACTATAGATTTCAATCTTTTAAACATATCACATTGCAAGTACTAGACTATAAAATGTCATTACAACAAGAAAACCTTGCTTCCAAACCATCTTCCCTACCTGATGAACCAAATTGGTGGGAAAAATTTGTTAAAGAAGGATATCCAGATGATAAATGTTTGAGATATTTTAAATGTTCTCGTAAAACATACATGTACCTCGTTGAAACTTTGAAACCTCACATTGCTCTTAAAGTTGGTATGATGGAAGAAGAATCTGAAATATATATGCGTAAAGGTAAGAATATATATAATAATATGTCAATATACTACTGTAATTTATTTCATTAATTTACATTCATAGGTACATGTGTCGATAAACAGTTAGCCATTTTACTACATAAGTTGACCACAAATGCAGACTATTTGATAATGTCCAAGAAGTTTAATACTCATAAGACAACTATCCATAAAATAGTTTACAAAACAGTTGCAGCAATAAATAAATATCTTTTACATGACATTGTTAATATACCAAAAAATTCAGAGGCTGAAATCATCGCTCATGCTTTTGAATATGAGTATAAAATTCCTCAAATCATTGGTACTATGTCGACTATACATATACCAATTTCATCGCCGATGAATTTGAATTACAAGTTTTTGAATTCAAAACTATATCCATCATTTGTACTACAGACTGTTGTAGACTCTGGTAATCTGTGAGTATTTTGGTAAAATGCATATATGTTGTACAGCAGCTACATTGTATTGAATTTTTTTGTATGTCATATTCTCAGCTTCAGAGATGTCAGTGTTCGACATGCAGGTGCAACCGAACTTGATCAAGTTTTAACTGAATCAAATCTCTACAAATGCTCCCAGAAAGTTATGCCACCAGTGAGTTTCTTCAGAATTGAAATATTTCATAAATCCAATGAATATACTTTTAATCATAAAAATATAATCGCTTATCTTTATTCAGGAAAAAGTTAGTATTAATCAA
The DNA here is from genome assembly GCA_020882685.1 of Aphelinus atriplicis. Taxonomy (NCBI): domain Eukaryota; kingdom Metazoa; phylum Arthropoda; class Insecta; order Hymenoptera; family Aphelinidae; genus Aphelinus; species Aphelinus atriplicis. The sequence goes on from CM037073.1 coordinate 76,886,004, forward strand.
ACAGAAATTTCTTATAAAATTGTTAGCCCATCACCAGGACCACTTTGTTCCTGGCTATTGAGTGACTACAAACCAGAAACATCTCCCAAACAAGCCCTTTTCAACAGATGCTTAAAAGGGCTTAGAAATTATTCTGACTCAGTTATTTGGAGACTCAGAGCAAGATTTATCATTCTTAGTCAGATGATGGATCTAAGTTACAAAATAGCACCCCAAGTCATAGCGGCATGTTGCATTATTCACAATATTTGTGAGAAAGAAGGAGATATTTTTCTAGATAAATGGTTTGAACAATCAATGGAATCCATTAAAAAGCACCCACAGCCTGAAATGAAATATGAATGGAATCAAGTGACCAAAGAAGGTTTGGAGCAGCGTGATGTTCTGAGTGATTATGTCAGTTCCCAAGAGTATAGTTTTGAGTTAGATCCAACATTTTAGTTGTAGCTTTCTTGCAAGTTTTGTATTTTCATTTCCCAAACTTTACCAAAAATTGTACTAGTCATAGAATGCTTTTATTATTTACCTTATAAGCATTTTAGTAAACTGATCTAGTCACTATAGATTACTTCATGCCGAAAAAATGCCTTAGATGTGAAATTGTTCATCGATTTGGGTAATTTTGTATAGTTATAGTTTGTAAATTTTCTGGCTAGTTGTACTTAAAATGATGAGAATCATATTTTACCAAATATTTATACAATCTGTTCATACCACGATGTAGAAAAAAAACAATATTATTAGATTCATAATATTGGGCATTCTACTTTTTATAGAATTTTATATGAGTATTATAATTGCTTTTAAACTTTACAATAAATATATTCATGAAAAAAGAGAGAATGATTATTTATAAGCTTGTGTACCCAAACCTCAAATACGTTTTATTAAAGAAAATGTATGGATTTAGATAGTCACGAAAAAAATATACATTGGAGTCAGAACAACAAAACAAGGGCAAACTTTTGGAATCGACTAACGCCGATCTTATCATCAAATTGTGCTTTCTTGAAGATAAATCCTAAAATAGGCGATTTTAGTAATATCAGAAAAAAATTTTCCGGTATGAAAAACATAATATTGCGTTGATTTTGAACTTTTGAAGATCATTTTGTTTGTCTCTCAATTAAGCCCTACAATGGAGAACCTGTTGAGATTAACTATCATGTCAGACCACTGAGCTATTTAAGGATTAAACTTTTTTCGAAAATATCATTTTTTTCTGTTTTGTATGGGTGGATCCTTTCCATACCATCTTCTCGATAACAATGAATCCACCAAGATAATGTAGTTTCGAAATCCTAGAATGTACATCAATCGATCCCAAAGCATATTTTCACCATTGAACCACATTCCTAAAGTCTTCGGTATACTTTTAACGTAATTTTTCAACATTCCAACTAATTTTAATTTGCATAATAATTTGTCGATTACGAAATTCTCTAACCGATAGCGACGGGAATCCTCTTCAAAATGAATCCTGTTGGAGTTTATATTTTAACTATTTTGCTCAAAATCACAGCTGTTCCGAAAAGACAAAGAAATTTGAATATCGAATCCGCAAGTCGCGAACCTGTTCTTCGATGATTTTGAAACAACTCGAATTTAGCTTTTAATTCGCTTTAACATCAAATTTCCACTTATTTTGGAACGTAAAATCAAGTGTAACGTGAAAATACTCATCTAGGATGTCATTTCAATTTTTGACGCAAACGAATAACATGTAGAGCCACGTGTGAATGCAGAAAAGCACTTACAGTTTTTCGAAATCAAGTTTAGTTTGTCGAGCGTGCATAGCGAGCGTATTAGAACCGATTTCTATACGTATTCGGGGAAGCTTAGCATGTGTATATATATATATATATAGAAGCTCCTCGTGCATATCTATGTGAAATGATATATACTTCTAGATATACATTCTTTGTATAGAAAAATGCATATATTATCTAACCACCTCCAAAGGTTTCAGCGGGATCGGAGACTCAAATCCTAAGTGGTATGGTATGGCCTACTGATTAGTAAATAGAGTCGCACTGCGCTATTCAGTTTTGCTAAAGCTTATATGGTTATGATGGATCTCAGTGCTCAAATCAGAATTAAAATAGATTGAAGAAAAAAAGATAGAAAAAACAAAGGATAATAATATTTGTTCACTTTTCAATAGTTTCCATTGGTTTTTCATTCCAAAGGGGGGGGGGGAGATAGTCGAGTAAAAATTATAGTTGTCAAAATTCACGAGTGACATTCCCAAATGACGTCATCGATTTCGAATTCACCTCGACGACCAGTCGTGTGATATTTCCCACTTTGGGTTCCAAAATCCCGTTGGCGCCTATTATCGTCACGACCCATCAGTGTCCGATCCTATATATCACTCAGAACCGCTGCACATGTCGTCAACCGCGTTAATCGAATGCCCGGGAAAAAGGTATAGTGTCAAGTGATGGTAGTTGCTCGAAAAAAATGATGATTTCTGAAGATATCACCACCTTCTAGTGGATATATTTCACAAGCGACGGACGCTACAAGGTATCCAATCACGATAGAACTTTGTGAGATGGTTCAGGCCATATCTACAGCTAACGTAGTCCAACGTTTCGTTTTCCTGGAGGTACATTCACGAATAATTATTGGTTTTAGGCATGCACGGTACATTTATATATGTACGGGTTTCTGAATATACAGATATACCGTGTATACGCATAAAGCCAATGATAATTTACGAATCTATCCGGGAAAACGAAACGTTGGACTGCGTGGCTGTTGATATAAGCTATTAGGCTACCCATGAACCATCTCACAAAGTTTCATCGTTATTGGACACCCGCAGGTAGCGTTCTCTTTTTATCAGCGTCATGACATAGTAACTGAATTCAGTGTGGTACTTAATTCGTAGGTTGTGAAGGGACAATAACATCTGCTCGTAATATTTAGTATTCCATGATCGAAAAATGGTTATCGTTTTAAAGCAAGAGAGATGTGACACCTCGCCTGCATGACACTCAAGGAGAATAGCCCTTTTTTATCGTAAAGCAAAGTTTGTGGAGAAGATAATATATGCTGATTCGGCTGAGATATGATTTCTCAAAAACCGCTTATTTTAATAGTTTCCAAAAACCGTAACACCTACTATCGTGAAGTCAAGATGCGAAAAAACAACTGTTTTCTATTTCGTTAGCAAGAAGCATCCGCGATAGTCGCTGCCCTTTTTTACTGATTGAATATTTTGTATATACTTTCAGTGTAGCGTGGAACGATACTTTTATGCCGTTTGCCCTACTGGTTCTGGTCCGCTTCGCGGTCATAAAAGTCGACTACTGGCTTCTGATTTCAATACGCATTTTTGGCAACTTATCCTTACGTTCTTGAGAAATACAATATTCTATGAAATCTGCTTCAGACATTTGTTCTTCCGTTGTATGTACTAGGCTACAGTTTCACCCCCTGAGTGACAATCACAATGACCAATACAGTGTCAATAATGGATGCAGATGCATTTGCAAGAGTTCAAACGAAGAGTTGAGTGAATGTCTACATCATGACAGCAAGTATTGGGATACGGGAAATAATTAGTCGGGAGGCTAAGGAATGCGTCACGGATAACACCCTGAATAAGAATTCATGCAGTCGTGAGCGCGATCAACAAATTATGCTCTACCCACACGCTCGAAGCTCTGTGAAAATTATACACACCTTCATCTCGAAATCTTAGCGCTGTCTTTGACTGAATGACTCATGAGGTTCAACGAGAGGTTTTGCTTTGCCGATTTGAGTGTCTTTCTTTATTCATCGGGCTTAGTGGACAATTACAAATTAATTGAGAAAGTGATATTGCGAGAGAAAAAATTCAAGCTCGCCGGTCGCTGAATTCGAACCAGCATCCTCCCGATCTCACTTTTAAATAAATTTGAAATTGTCCACTAAGCCCGGAAATCTGAATGAATATAATTTGTCATGGAAAATTATGTCAACAGTTGGCATGAAAAAAAAGTATATATCATGAAATAAAAAAATGTTTCTTCACGGGTACTCCCAAATGAGCTTTATTTGAGAAAAAAACCCGTAACTCTTCCATCCGATTCCGATGAGTCTGGGCAATTCCCAAAATATTCGAACCACGAGAAATTCGAGAAACATCTGTTGGTTCCGATATAAGAGCGTTAACCGATACAATTGTACGTATTCTCGTATGACCGGTTAACGCTCTCGCAGCAAGCGTTTCACGCGTATAGCTATTGCCATCTAATGAATGACGATTGAACGAACGCTCCGCGGGGCATGAAGCCATTGCGAACACGAGTCTGAATGGAGCTTCAACGGCGCGGCGAGTAGATGTCAAAATCCGCGAGTGACATTTCGAAATGACATCCTAATTCGAGTTCACCTCAACGAGCCAGTCGCGTGACGTTTCCAACATTGGATAATCCGTCCAGAATCCAGTTAGCGCCGGTATCGGCAAGACACCCACTGGCGGTGTCCGAGCCACCCAGAACCACTGGCGCGTGTCGCCAGCCGCGCGCTATTCGAACGTCCGAAAAAGAATAGATGGAATCAGTGTCGAGTAACGGCACTCGCTCATTGTCTCGTCGCGCACTGCAGTTGCTAAGTACATAGTGCGCGCGTACGTATATATATAAACACACGAGTACCGGCACTGAGCAAGAATGAAAACGATCGGCGCCGGTAGTCGATAATTGCGGCGCGCCGCGGAGCCTGTTGTTGATTACGCTCGTCGTATACCTATAGCGGCGGGGCAGATCGCAGTAGAACGAGCCGGAGTGGGAGAGCCGCGAGCGCACATTCCGGCAGCTCTGCCACCTGTGAAAATGCGAAAGGCGCGCGCGCGAGCTGGCGACGACACAGAGCGAGCACAGCGAGTCTGGCGCGCGCACGCCAAATAAACAACGCCAAGCTCTGCAGCGCGCGCACTCACACACGCGCGCGACATCCCGACGAAGGACGATACATATACACCACAAGTGCTGTCTGTGATACCCGTGTGTACGAGCACACCTGTTCGAGAGTACGCACGTACAAAGTGACATGCTGCTCGCCCTGCTGGTGCTGGTCTGCTGCGCGGCCGCCCGGGCCGACAAGCGCGGCTACTCCGACGCGATCGTCTTCCCCGGGCCCATCTCCCCCAGGAGGCTCGACGCCCGCAACAACCAGCTCGTGGTATGTACGCGCCGCGCGCCACTCTCTCTCTCTCTCTCTTTGTTGCGCTGCTGTGATATGTGCGTGAGCGACGCGGCTCCGGAGCGCGCTTGTTCGTTCGTCGCCCTCTTTTCCTGCTTTCTTCTTGGGAAATTTTCGACCACACGGGGCCGAACGAAAGATCCGGCGAAATTCGTCCTGGCCCGCCCACCTGTGTATAAAGCGTGAAACGCGCGAATCTAGCAGCGGATTTGGCCGTGAGGATTCCACGCCAGGATCCAGCGTTCCTCGAGTTGGTTACATAATTATTTATTCGAGCGTTAATCATCTGGTCTGTGCTAATTTTGCAAAATCGACGTTCAAACATACGTGTCGGCGGCTGAAAATCGCCTCGGAAAATACTTACTCGGTCAGGAGTTACAATCGAACGAACGAATCGGAATTAGACCGTTTTAATCATGAGTCCGCATTGATCCACTTAATACTTCGTTCGTGGAAGTATCGACGCGACACTTTTTTTCGAAATATATTTTTTTCCGCGCGGTTGCACAGAATCGCGAAGGCAATTCCTCGAAAACCGCGGGCAAAAATGGATCTCGCATAAAACACACGACTGAAACTGACTTTTATTTACACAGAAGCGAGCGGATTAAAACCGCGAACCGATTATGCACCTTGAATGCCTGCACGTACGCATGCCGATACGGTTTCAATATGTATATATACATGTAGCAGTCGACTCGTTAGTTGCATTAGTGGTAAATCGGGAAACTAAAAGTGACAGGCTGTCGTGCGGATGCAAGACTTATCTCTCATTCTCTCCAGGTTTAGAAATGCCAGCGCGCAAGGAAAAATCGCACCCACCTTATACTCCAGTGACGTTCGTAATAAGCATTATCATTGGGTTTTTCCTCGAACTCCGAGCAATAAAATAAATGTACAGGATGCAGATACTTTGGATGTTTCGTTCTCTGATAACTCGAAATACGACAGTGAATTTGCAGATACAGTTTGCACATTCTTGATATATTCAAGCGTGTAGGAGACTACGCACGGGGGCGAAATAAGTCTCATCATATTGTGAATCCATGAATAGTTATGAAGACGTAGCATTCGAGATTTATTCGTCATTAGCAGATATTTTCTACACCGGGATGAAATCGAAAGTTAAAATCAATCACAATTCAGGACACAATTTTTTTATTTTGTCCTACGTGTTATTTTCTGTTCTCTCGCAATTGGTCCTGCTCTTGAAATAACCCGAATAATCATGTCCAGAAAATTAAACTTATTGATCAAATATTAATAGAAAATATCGCGAACGACATAGAAATCGAAAACGCCCACTCGGTAATGGCCAAGCAGTCAGTCAGTTATGTCCAAGCATATGTAAAGGAGAAAAATTAAAAACTTAATGAATTTGAAGTGATTCAAATCCTAAACATTTTTATTGAATTTGCAGATAGAGAGTTCAATGTCCTGATTACTCGTGATCGAAACTTCATAATTAGCTTCATTTTAAGTGAGAAAAAATACAAATTCGATTATTTAATAATATAGTATCAAGATGTATCAATCCAGAGACTCAGCATATATTGGAAATTCATCGTCTATATTTGATTACCAAATTTATTGATTACAGCAAAATTCAAAAAGGTCTAAAATACTTATATATACTTATATCGTTATAATGATTTATCAAAGTTAGTAATTATAGAGCTCTATAGAAGTGATAAACATATATAGTAGTATGTTCACAATCATCAATAGATGAGAAATTACAATAATAAATAAGATTACTTGAATATTGTGTGTATATCATATTGTCATCGGTGGCGCTGACTGCCCATGCATTTCTCGAACCAATTTCCATAATAACAAGTATTATTATGAATTATAAACACGATTTGACTTGATGATATACTAAATAAGATACATGATCTCCATAGTAAATAAAAAACCCCCACTATTTTAAAGTTTTGTATAAAATACCGACATCGGGTGGAGAAAAATCCAGTTGACTATTCTCATCGAACAGAGAAAGTGTGGCTGCGTCAACTGCATATAAAGTTTTTATTATGTCACGTATAATTATCGGGGCATCCCTTTTAATTTCCATTCTAATATTCGTAATTATATTATTGAAATCATGTGTTTTTCATTTGGATAAAGTTTATATAGACGACATGGAAGTACATCAGTATTATCTAAGCTGTTCTAAGCTAGTCAAAACTGTTTAATTATAGTTTGTTACTAATCTTAGAAGCTTTAATAGTGTTATTTCATTCATCTTATGCATAAGAATACAACCAGAAAATGATATCTTCATATAGAGAATGAGGTAACGTTTCCAGCATCTTGATAACACTCCTATGAGATTTTAGATGCGAGATAATATATAATTAACATTCTACCACGGGTTTCAATATACGAACAAAGAAATTCATTCACGAAAACGTATCATCACACGTCATCTCTTCTGCTCGACGAATCCTGAAAATCTCGGTAGATCTCATTAATATTTCATTACATTTTTCCTTGGTGAATACGCAGCGCGTGCCGGTAAAGGAGCCTCATGTCGCGAATTCGGCCATCGCGTTATCAATACACATATGACGAGCATACGAACAAGAGAAATGACGTTCGGCGCGTGTATCCCGTTGTCACCAGTCGACACATCGGACTTTCGAGCCGCATTTTTTGCCTCGATTATCCCGGACGGAGGTGTATACGTAGAGCCACGAAGGCCATGAGAGTATGCGTATACGAGCGCGTCTGTGTAACGCAATAATGTCGAGGATACACGAAGAGGTGTCACGAAGCGCGCAATACTCATCGTTCTTCTCGTGCCTAACGAGCCGAGAATAATAATTGATCCGCAGCTCCAAACAACGAAATCGGAGACCGTCAAATTCATTTGATAAGGTAACACGCGTGTAGCTCTCAGAACCAATCGTCAAATGAGTCTTTGAATCGAGTACGAGAGATACTGAATGTTTGCCGAGTAAATTTGCTTTCGAAGATGCCTCGTTTTGGGAGTTGATTAAGTATATTTATTCTCTAATTAAGCCTTGGTTCAGGCATAATTTTACTTATCAAGCGTCGCAAGCTGGCGGCTCTATGAAACGATAATAATATGTTTAATATGAATATTCCTACTCAAGGCAATTCATTGATTGCCATAGATGATAAACATATATTCAATTAGATTGATAAATGATGCGAGTATTCGGAAAATATATCGTAACTCAAAGGCACGTGCCCCGGCTTGACTAAGTAGACAAAGTCAGAGTTTGGTAAGACGAACGAATTGTGATAGTTGGCAATCAGCCGTCAAAACGTCGCCGATGATTTAATTATTAATTCACGAGAATACGAACATACATTGATATTTGAAATTTGATTTGGTTCATATAGTCATCAAAATACTACAACCTTTCAACATTTGGGTAGATTTTGTAAAAAAGAGAGAGAATGGAAAAAATGTTATTTGAATCTGACATTACATCTACTGTATGTACATTACTGTTTTAGTTCAGTATATCTTACGATAAGAATATGTAATACATTTTACGTCAATAGATTTGTAAGACTTCTTCTATCGTGAAAGTAAATATATTTTTAATTTATCTAGGCTGATAAGCTATTATGATTTATAATACTCTTCAAGATAGTAAGTCTAATGTGGTATGATTCCTTCTGTAAGTTTGCTAGGTACTGATGAATGACTCATGATTAAGATATATGAAAGAAATTCGACGTAATCAAATCATTTCATCAATCTTTTATGGGTCATATTAATCTACAAATGTCCATAATTATGAATTTGCATAATTCATAATTATAATCTTTTCATTTTCTATTCGCAGGATAAGTTAGGAGAAAGCAATTTTGTTATGAAGTTGGTATTAAATTGCAGTACAGTATAAAATTGTGCATTTCACAAATTATAACGTATAAATGTTATTTATACTCATAGCAAATATTCATTATTTGCTTATATTATATATTCATTCGGGACATTCGGGATTTTGTTGTAAATAAGAGGAAGAAAATATATCTCGAGAAACATTCACTTTCAATACTTTTGAGCCTTGATAATGATTATTAAATGTCATGTAGAACATTAAAAGCTTACATGAATTTTTCAACAGCGTTTCTTTTTCTCAATTAGAGTGAGGGAAATGAGTCACTTAACAGAACCGTCTCAACTACAACACTAGTCTATGTATTATTGCCTTTGACGTATTGCATCGTGCTTCAACAATATACCGAGTTCCGTTTTTCTTTTTTCAATTGAACGACCAGTTATTATTTATAAACACAATGACACAAGGAAAATATTTTTCTTGGAAAATATAAGAAAAAAAGCTGAAAATACTTGTTAGATGTCACACTATATCCTACGAAACAATCAAAGTGATGAAGATTATGAAATACAAAAAGTGTTCACGTATACAAGAAATATAAATTTCACCAAAATGTTTAATATAATTAATGATGAGAATCCTACAATAGATTATGCATAGGCTTTGGTCATTAACTCGAATCGTATAGTTTTGTTTCTCTTCGTGATTCATGTTTAAGAATTATGTAATACATTTAAGAACGACGACTGGAATGCTATCCGTTCTCTACAAATTGTAATGTCCAGAAAACATTTATTGATGATTATTATTTGATACCATTTGAGAATATTTATAGAATTCTAAAAATCTCATCTCGTCAAACTTATTATACATCTTTTATTTATATGTTTTAGTAAACGTTGCCTAAGCAAAAATACTTGATCAATAATCATATTTTACATAATTCAATCAAAACATATTTTGGGGAAAGTGACTAATACAAAACAACAAATATAGTGCCTTATCCTCGTTGGTATAATACTTTCTTTAAATAAAAAACCTAGAAAATTGAGTTCAAATCATCAATATTTGGGTCTGAAATCAGAAATTGAAAAGAATGCATAGAGATTTCAGAAAATATCATCATGCAGATAACCAGACGGGGAATACTTAACTGCGTGGAAAAATTATTCAAGCTAATTGTTTTTGGAACTTGAAATGAGATATAAATACTTGAATGATTAATTGATTCATTTCTTACTGTACAGAAATACTTGAATACTGTATAAACTCTCTCGCAACTTGATTTTTGAAGTACGTATTGATTATCGTATTTTCAGAGTTCACTGGAATTGGCGAAACAAGTAAGCAGGATACAGACTGATGAAGAGTTTTTCAAATTATTCAAAGTATTCCCTGCTGGATTGACAGATTCATATTCTAGTAAGTACATAATCTCTTCGAAATATAATTTTTCAATTGTTTTTCTAACAAATGTTGAATTAATAAAAAATTACCAATGATTACTACTAATATTACCAATGAATGAAAAGCAAGTTTGCAAATTGAAATCATCCCAGTTTCAGAGAGATACTTTTTATTGATTTATTAGAAATAATTCAATAATGTATGTATTATAAGTAATTATTCTTATCCTTTAGTTAATCTTCAGAATATTTTTTTGAAGATTCATTAAAATGAGCGCATTTGCTATGATTGATATTCAGATAGAAGCACTTGAAATTACGCTTAGTTCAATCGAAATATCGTTGCAAAATTCAGTTGAATATAAAATTCAAATATTCTTAGAAAAAACATCGGAACGTCAATTCTTCTCTGTACAAGAAAGTAGCAGACATAAAATGAGTGCGAGACGTGACGCTCGACTTCTCATTTCATTATCTCGAGTAAATCTATAGTGAATTAAAATTCAGAGCCACGGTCGGGATTGCTTGTTTACCCGTGTCGCGTGGATTAGCGTTCGGACGCGAAGGTTTATATGGAAAAACATGGAAGATCAAGACAAGGCGAGAGTAAACAATTGGCAATGCAGTTACAGATCGGTTCGGTGGGGTGGAGCGATCGAACGCGATAAAGCCGAAGCCGGCGCTATGTATACCGGAGCTGCAGGTAGTGCCGGTGAAGGAGAACCCGGATCCAGCCGCCATATACTTCCCCAACTGCATTCGCATCAAACGCTGCGGCGGATGCTGCAATCACGAGCTCCTCTCCTGTCAGCCCACAGCTATCGAGACACGTAACTATCAGGTTCGTCTTATTTACTTTTTTCGTTCCCGTCTGACCTCGTCCTTCATTTGGCCTTTTGGCAATTTATTCTCATGTGGAAAATGCTTCACACAGATTTATGCATCCTTGAACAATACAATGCCTCGTGAAATCTGCTTTAAACACTTAAACTCCTATTATACTCAGAAGTCGACGACCGTATAGTGTTGAGGCTTGCTAGTGTACATAATCAACGTTCCTTTGCAATGGAAAATGAAAATATATATTTCACATTCTTTCAGATCCACGTGACGAAGCTCGAGGCAGACGTTGGGCAGTACAACGTTTTCAAAGAAATCGTAGCACTTGATGAGCATACTGCGTGCAAATGCGATTGTAAGATAAAGGAACAGGTACGCAGTGCCTGCGGCTAAACTACCAAAATGTTACTTTTTTTACACACAAGGTTTTTCTACTTAAAAACCACTACTTGCTAAAGCTTTAATTTTTGTGATACTGTAATGATCTTAGTTTATCAGATTTCTGTTTGATTTTTGGACAGAAACGTGAAAAAATTGTTGAAGAAAGTATTCGTTATTATTCATACAATTAATGATACTGTGGAATTACGATTGTAAAGTTTTTTATCATTTTATTATAGTCTGTAGTATGAATTTATTCTGAGAATAACACAAATAGGTGGTGTACTAGTGTACTCAATAAAAAAAATTATTTTCTTTTTTTTTGTATTTTGCATAGGATATTTCAAACTCTCTTATCAATAAAGACATGTCATCTATACATCATACATCACGACATTCAACTCGAAGAAAATTCAACAAAATTCAAGTATTCCTACTGGAAAAAATGACTGTGGATGACATTTAAATAATTTGATTAGTGAACGGCATTATAAGAATGTCAAGTAGTAAAAATGGAGAGAAAAAAACTATAGGATCATAATTGAATTTTATATTAATATACAAATACCTGTAGAGTGTGATTTCTCTCAATATTTGTTGCTCAGAAAATAAAATTCCTGGTCGTCATGTGAACAAAGAATTCGTGTTAGATATACACTCGCTCAGTTAGTTTTAATCGTTAATCAACAAAATACTTTTGCATAGGACTGCACTGATAAGCATTACTACGTCAAGGATGAATGCAGGTGCGTCTGCAAAAATTCAGATGAGGAGAATAAATGTCTACAGCAGCATGACACCAAGTATTGGGATACGAACAATTGCTCGTGTCAGTGCCGGAGTGTCCAGGAATGCACCACGGGTTATTTCTTCGACCAGAATTCATGCAGGTGTGAACGTGATTAACAAAATATGCTCTGCCCACACGCTCGCGGTTCTTTGAAAATTATACCTGTCACACACCTTCGACTCGAAATAACTGCTCTCACAGCTTGGATTCTCTCAGCGCTGTCTTTAACTCATACACGAAAGAAAGTTCAACGTGAGGTTTTGCTTTCTAAACTATTTAAGTGTTTCTCATTGATGTCTGTAACTTGATAGATGTAAACGGTGCATGACTTTCGATGTTTGCAAATTTTATATGGAAAACGCATGTCATGGTGATTTTTGTGGTGTTGGGTATCTCTAACATAGCGCGGAAAAGCATTCAGAAGCTATTTCAATTCAACGGTGAAAAACATATCATCCCACCGATCTATATGTTTGATAACTTATCCCTTTTTTCTCTAACCAATTGTAATTAACATCTAAGATAATGTATGATGTGTCTTATTTTGGTGAGGGGAAATATAATCATAAGATAGATATAAGTATTACAATTGAGTAAGATGTACAAAAATTTGGATAGAATATAATTTTTGGCATCTGTCAAGTGGTATTTAGAAAAATAAAACTAGATCCTACTCAAATTTCCCTAACGATATCCTATTTATACATAGCGATATAATGATAATGTATGTCTGACCCTGGTAAATTTAAAATTAATTCGGTGGAATTAAAATTAAACGTTTCATCATTCAAGGGTCGGGAAATCACAGAGAATATTTTTCAAAATCTACTTTCAGAACCGAACCTAGTTTTTTCGAGATTCAATTCAAAAGTATTGTTGGAAAACTTTACTGTCTAAAAGCAAAAAAACAGTTAGAATGTTCTTGAATAGATTTTCTGTGAATTGACATGGATAACTTGAGGTTAATGACCAAATGAAATCAATGTCTCACTAACGGCGTATACATTTGTATTGAATTCTTCATTGAAAAGTTACTCCTTGAATGATGAAGGAGAGCTTGAATAGATTGTGTTTCTAAGAAGAGGACTAATACCAAAAGAATTCACTTAGCTCGGGATTTCGATAGTTTTATCAAAATCCATTAGAAGACCAATAGACCTCTTCGATCACTTTATCATCGTATTGTTTCTTTAATGAAAAAAATTTTCAGAATCAAAACGTTAATTTTATAAAAATCCACTTTAAAACTTTTCGATTCAATCTAATACAAATGTCTATAAGCAACACGTGGGTTTTCAAAGATCGATGTTGCGAGTCTACAATTATGAAAAATTGTAATACTTGTCAAACATTAGAGAAGAGAGAAATAAAAACGATCGGCGAAAAATGAAATATCACTTGACCCACTCGCTCGCTTATCACCGCATGTATGTTGTACATTGTAACGGAGTATTGAAATGGAGAGTGTGACGAAGCGATCACATCGATGGACGAAAGTGCATGCTGATGCTATGACTAATCGTGCATATACGCTGTTATCTGCTTACGAGTGTTTGCTCGCGCGCCAGAGATTAACATTCTCTCAAGCCACATTAAAAATTCGATTTCAGCTGCAAAAACCTGCCGTTCTCCCGACATTGGTTCAACGACGAGAGAAGAACCGGTTATAACTTCAGGCAGACTGGGAAACCCAAGGAGACGCCGCCCGTCATTGTCACCCTGGACGCGACGGATCCGAGGAGGAAGCACAAAGAGGATCCAGAGTACAAATGATGAAAATTAAGTGAGCGGGGATGTATGCAATTGTTGCCAACGTGATATACACCGAGTTTCCCAGTTCATTCGTCCGTGTTTTTGTCACTTTTCAATTGTTGAAAAGATATACACAGATTCGATGATTCCGAAGCTACATGGCTTTATCTTATCGAGCTGGAAAAAGCAAGTTAGACAGCTGCTATTGATTGCTGCTGGTGTTGATACAGTTTTCGCGCGAATTAGAGTTAGTAGCACGATTCAATATAATTCATTCGCTTAGCGAAATTTTAAGGCATATTCATCAATGTTTTATGTGATCAATGGATATCTGAAATATTGAAATAACTTCAATTATTTGAAACATTTTTTTTTGTTTCACAATTTTTTACGCTCTTAACGAAAATTTGCAAAGATGTATACATTATTCATGTTTGTCCTGACCTAGATAATGATGAACAACATTTTTACGAACATTTTTATTTTCACAAGTTCAGAACATTACTGTGGCTCGGCTCTTAGATATTTTAAATATATAGATATGCGACCAGTGTGGATCGTTATTTTTTTTTCACAAGATTACATAGTCGTGAGTGTATTTCTTTAAGTCGCGCATTGTAAATAGATTTTCCATTTTAAAGTCAACCACAACTAGACTTTGTTATAATGCTACTCCATCCAAGGATTCATGATTGCAAGGTTGTTATGGCATTGAGTACTTAAACCTCAAAGTATCTTTTATGTAGTGCTGTATGTTGAATTTATTTACCCAGAAAAGATGTCTACCTTCAAAGTATTTTGAATCAATATTATATAATTATAAATTATATTATTATAGATATTCATTATAGATATACTTGATTTTTCCATGTTAATATTCATTATTGTGATATATTCCAATCAAATGTTAATAATTTTTATGTAAGATATTATTTATGTAGAAATAAAAGTATGTGAATTACAAATCTATGATCATAAATACATGATTCTAATCTCGAATATTTTGCATCAATAACGGTCATGTATGTAATGAACATGAAGAAATACATTTCATGAAAATATTTTCAGAGAAAGATTACTTGGAATATTATCAATGAACGATTTTAAATTAAGCTCAGCTCAATTTTTCAAAATGACCAATAATCTAAATGATAAGATGATTGCATATGTAAAATGTTAGCTTATATTTAATATGTATATGTATATCATCGATATATAGACTATATTTACAAGTTGCTATTAAATAGCAGAAAACTTTATTGCATGTAAGAAAGAATGAAATTAATAAATGCATGGAGTACAAGTAATTCTGAAATGCTCCTATGAATTAGCATGAAATTAATGAGGAAGGAGATATGAATATTCTTCAGACTACCAATAACTGATACAACAAATATTGTTTTACGTATGAATATTTTATTATAAAAACATCAAATATGCACCATTGGAATACATTGTTACAGAGATTTTCTGTATCATTTTTTTAATACTTTTTCTTCCAACCTTTTTTTATTCAATAATTTTGAGAAAAATTTGAATATATTTTCAATTTCAATTACACTTTGACGACGTACACTTTGATTTTTTAGTACATTTTATATGGTATACAAGTATTAAGAATAACTTCTTTTGAAATCATTTTTAGACTTTAAATTGAACAATTTTCAATTTATGTAATGCACTTGGTGTTCTAAAATCAATGTATACATTTTAGTATGAAATTGATCATGATATTATACATACAATATTAAAATGCGACTTGCATCATTTTACAGTTTAGTGTTACATGTTCCAGATCCAGGCAATTCCACCTTGGTACACAATAAAACAGTGTAGTTTCATTCAAATTATAAAATTTATAAAAAATAAGATTCTGGTTTTCTATAAATATCTTTATAATCATGGAATTACATGACTATTGAGAATAACTTCAATATATAACTATTAAAGCTATTTAAAAATCAACTATTTAGGCAAATAGTACATAACACTTGTTTTACCAATATATGTGGCTCAATTATAATAAGATTTCTTTTTCAAGATTTGTACTCATTAATTTTTCAAAATCCCCATAATTAAATTGTGTGAAATATATATAAATCAATTTTCACTCCTTGAATTCTTGGATTATGAATAGCAAATACTTTTACAACATTAGACTTGTATGTTCATTGTTAATACTTATCAATTTCTTTTAAATTGAATTAATGAGTTAAATTAGATCTCATTTTAAGTTATATATTTCTACATATCAACATAATATTTTTCAACAAAAGACAATTCAACGATGTCTTCGATATATTCGAAATAAGAAAGTCTATTGAAATTCAATAATAACTCACACAAACTTTTGAGATAAGTTCATTCGACATCTACTTCTACCTTGATAAATGATCACGTGAATTAGATGATTGAATACAAAATAATTTTCGAAGGCACGGTCATCGCCATTTTTCAAGTTTTGAAAAACTAATTGTCCGCCAATATATTGAGGTTCCAAGCCCAATTTATGAGCTTCTTGTTTCGATATATACTCCTCCAAATTTTTGAAAAATATGTCTTTTTCCTTAATGTAGTTAATTCTTTTACAATTACCCCTCAAATCATTGTCATTTAATACTAAATGATTATCAAATCTATCGCTTTGATTCAGGCTCACCATTTTTTGTTGAGATTCTTCAGAACTTAATGAACATTCATCTTTGAGATCATTATGCATATTAAGAACTTGTCGAACACTTATTTTCTGAGAAGAATACGCTATTTGTAATTTACAAGGTTTCCTCCATGTATGTGCTGGACTTGATGGGAATAACTTGCTAGCACTCCAAGTATCTGGAAAAATGATTAATTCATTTAATTCTGACTCATAGCGCTGTTCATTGTTCTAGTAAGAGAAATTTGTATTGCTATTAGAGAATTTATTGACTACTACATCATTTAAAACTCACTTTGCCTACGTGATTTCTTAGAGAACAAAATTTCTCCATGAGCCTCTACAAACTTCATTGATAATTCCAACAAATTAATATTGTTAGAGTCATTTCCACCATTTTCCCCTGGTAGCTCTGAGTCAAAGTTTTCTTCTAATCTAATTTTATTAATTTGTTCCTCGATTTCTTCAATATTTGTTGATTTTATCTTTTCTAATTTGAAAAGAGTACTGAGTTCATCATCACGTAATTCAAATGTAAGGTCACTCTCATTTACATTGCTTTCATTGCTTTTTCTTAACGAACGTGATCTATCTCCAGAAGATATAATTTCAGTTGAAGGTGTGCTTTTCGAATCAGACCAACTTTCAAAAGAAATATTTCCACTGTTCGTCAATTCATCCCGTCGTCCTGATTTTCGTCTCCGGCTGCGACGATTTTGTTTCTTTCTGTATAATCAAAAAGTAAATCACGATCAATATTTATTAATTAGAAATTTTGTAAATAATATATGTATGTACACAATCATATTGATTTGAAAAGATATATTTTAGAAAGTTAGATGCAATGATCCTATGATTCAACTGAATTATGATATAAATTGATTGTAAAATCAAACAAAATATAGTACTGGGAATGAAATTCATAAATCATTTATATTTACTCATATCCTATACTGTCAGTTGGAAAAATTTCGTTGAAAGCATGTCTTGAATTTACTTTGTGAGTGCCCATGAATGCTGCAACATTAGTTCTACCCTTAATAGTTTTCCCAAACCAATCAAGAACAACATCATCGGCTAAATAGTTTTCTAAGCCCAAAACTAATCCATCTGCTAGAGCAAAATAACTATTTGTGAATGACACAGCCCTTGAGAAACTTTGGTTCATATTGCAAAGCGTTCACACTTATCAAATCTGAAACAGAATATTAATCATCATTACTATAAGTTTTCTTTGTTTTGAGTTTGAACTTGAGAAGATCTGAACTTAAATAGACATATAACTTGAATAGCACAAAGTACATGTATTATATTGTTTTACAAAGTGAACTTGGTGAAACATACAAGAGTAAGTACACTGTAAAAAATCATTTATAAATATACACGCTGCTAGTAGTGTGTTGTGTTCAGAATAGTGATTTTACTATCCCCAGCATTTTACTATCCCCAGCTGATTTTACTGGCTCCAGTAGAATCACTGTTCTCAATACAAAAAAATCTGCGACACTAAAACCATTACGTAGCAGATTTTTATGTGCTGGGTGTAGTGATGTTGCGAATGATTTTTTATAGTGTAGTTCTGAACCTGTTATGCATTGTAGAGATTTTACAAAAACAAAATTTTTTTATTAAGCACCTATTTAATTTTCCAAATAATTCAAAGTCTCTCCAAGTAAGAATGTTTTTTAGTGAGACTTTAAAATTTATGCTGTGTATCATAAATACATATTTGAAAAGCTAATCTGTATACCTTTCTCTGGTTTTTGGATCTTGAGAATTTAAATCGATGACTTCCACAGTGTTGGAAACCAAATTGAGTGGGTTATGGATCCTCTAAACTGTAGTTTTATTTTCCTTTTCCAATTGTCTCAATTGTGTTTTCTTTTCCTTTTCAGTTTGAAGTAGATACTTTACTATAACTTTATTAGATTTCACTAAGCTTTTGTGCGCGTCCTTGATGACTCTCAATGTTTCAGCAATCTCAACTGAAAATTCAATGTTATTTTAACAAAAATCCCTCTTACATTGATCAATAGCACAAGTTACTGATTGATTTTGATAACGATTTTCAGCTGTTGAGGAATTACAGTGCAAAGAGTTCGACTGTAGCATGAATTATAATTTTTTTCATGAATGAAAATAAAAAATAACATCAATTTAAAAGCCTCTACTCACGGACACTCGTGGTGACATCAACAATACATGATTCCTTAGAAGCCTTCAACCTTTTGAGAGCTTGTTTGGACTCCATAAGAAGCTCTGAACACTGCTGTAGCTGTACACGTGAACCTTCCTGTTCACTAAAATTTATGGAATTCAAAGGGAACAAGAGAAACGATTATACGCATACGCCGATCGCTTGATGTCCTTTCGTGCGCGCGTGCGGGAGGAGCTGCGGATGGTACGGCAGGCTAGACAAAAGTGGCGGGAAAAGACGCGAGTCGCTGCAGCTCCGCGCGCCATATTGTTTGCCGAAGCGCGTTTACAACGCTGGTCAAAACAAAAACTTACCGATGGGAGAGTCTGCGAAACACAGAACATTTAATTGTTTGCTCAAGGAAAAATGAAGATGATGGATCTCAATGATCACGTATCATAATTCGAAGGGAGAGAAATATACCCTATTCACTTATTTTTATTGTGACTCTCAACGAGTGATGAGGATATAAATCATCCATTGTAGAGACATAAATTAATTAACAGAAAATTCTATCTATTAATAAACAGATACATCATTAGATATTGAGTAAAATTGTGAATACTCGTACTTTTCACTACTGATTATGTATCAGTGAATAAAATCAGTATCCTGCTATATATATGTCCCACAATTACCAATATAACCGTTACGCTCAGATGACTCACCTGTTCAACAGGTCGTTGTCGATAATGTAGAAATTTTTTTAAATATTTCAAACGCGCGAGAAGGAAAATACAAATATAAATAGCGCCGCGGCCCGCGCGACTGCTCACTGCGGTCAAATGCTCAACAATGCTCAATGCACCACGGACACACGGACAGTCCGTCGGTCAAATGAGTTTATGACGTTTATGTTTATGCTAAGGCCATTACTCTATTTTTATGAATAAGTACTCGAAAAACGTGAAAAATCACTCGAATGTTTTCTGAACAAAGGATTTACAAAATTGCAATTAATTTTCATGAACATGCTCTTAAAATCTCAGAAGCTTCAGTGTAGAATATAATATGTATTACACATCAATAAAACCAACCTTTCGCAGCCTTTCAGAACTATATTAAAAAGTAACAGGTTTCCATAGCGATAAAACGGAGGAAATTCGTTAGTCCCTTTAGTATTATATATATGACTGAAACGAACGAATTCAACGAAATACACAATGAAACAGTCATAAGCAGAAAGCATATCGTTCGTGCCCATAAGGTCGCGCGGGGATACTCAATACATATTGACGCCGTCTGATTCAATAACTATTTCGTATCAACGGGCATTACTCAGAACCCGATGTCTGGGCACTGCAGCTCCCGGGATACTTTGGATAACAAAGCCGGCCCCCACTTCGCAATCATTACATGCGCGGCATGGGATTAAGCTCGAAGTCGCGTCAGCATCGTAACCAATCGCTGTGTTGTTTATCGCTGGACCTTAAACAAAACAAACCGGCCGGCGCCGCTCTGAGCTCGTTGACTTTGTTGTGGGCCGCTGCACGTGGCTTTCCGTCAGCCAGTGTTCGTCATGTCGTCTAGCAGGTCTACCTCCCCGAGCTCCGGCCTCGGCTCCGGGTAATACTCCGCAGCCCGATTTTCCGCGATTTAACTATTCCCTACAGGTACTTTGCGCTTTCAGTTCCGAGGACAATAGCTCGAGATTTGTCAAGAAAGAGCAGGCTGTCGGCGAGGAATACGATAGGGCATCCGATGACTACGACGAGCCCGAGCCCGAGTCCGAGGCTGAACCCGAATCCAGAAAAGCCTCCGACGAGGAGTCCGACAAGCCCTCCACCGACGAGGAGTCAGGTATTATACGCTCCTGTCTATTCCTTGCTTCGCACTACATCCGTGCACTTTCACGCTTCTACCGAAATGTGCATTTTGTGCTTTTTTTATATTTGAGACGAATATTTTCGCTAGTTTATTCAGATGCGATTTTAGTTTGAATTAAATTTATCCACTTCGCATTTTTTGAATTTGCAACACTTTTATTCAGAAATCGTTTGAAGCGGATGGTAAAACAAATTGGATGTGGGCTATGGAAGTTGAAATTATTGTATGTTGAGTGATTTGAAATGAGAAAGTATTTCTTTCTACGTTTGGATGAAGTGAATTTAGAGTTATTCTTACTGAAATAAACAGTAGGGTTTATTGAAATTTGTGTCTATGTTTCTTCAATGCTCTTTTGGTTACAATATTCTAGCTACATATATTCAAATTGAAACAAAGTAACAAATATTCTTGATGGGTAATGTTATAGATGACAGTTACTCAGACGATGAAGATGAAGTGCTGCACCGCAAACCAAAGAAGAAACCCAAAAAACTAGTTAATAATTTTATTATTCGGGAAGCAGAAGTTGATGATGATGCAGAAGATGAAGATGATTATGAAGATGGTGCACAAGAACTTGGAATTACTACTAATGAAATCGATGAAGTTGGACCAACAGCTAGAGAGATTGAAGGAAGGAGAAGAGTATCAGATTTGTGGTCGTCTGTATCCAAATTTAAAATGACCTCCATGTGTAATTCAATTTATTCTTCATAATGATTCATTATGTATATTCCAGATCACAAAACGAAGATGAAATTGAACAGTATCTCAAGAAAAAATATGCAAGTCAAGCTTCCGCAGCTCAGCACTTTGGAGATGGAGAAGGATATACAAATGAAGAGATTACCCAGCAAACTTTGCTACCTGGTGTCAAAGATCCTAATCTCTGGTTAGTTAAGTGTCGCATAGGTGAAGAAAATTCCACGGTTCTACTGCTGATGCGAAAATTTTTAACATACCAATATTCTGGTGAGTTCTCTTAATATAATTTTAGAAGCTAGTTTTATTGAATGTATATTGATAATATTGATGTTTAAGTTAACATATAAGAAGAAATTAATTGTTTATTTCAGACAGTCCACTGATTATTAAATCAGCAATTGCCCCAGGAGGGATTAGAGGTTTTATCTACATTGAGGCTTACAAGCAAACTCACGTGAAAGCTGCTATTGAAAATGTCAACTGTTTAAAATTGGGATTTTGGAAACAACAAATGGTGCCAATAATTGAAATGCCAGATGTTCTTAGAGTAAAATCACAAATGAATTTAAAACCAAATCAATGGGTGAGAATAAAGAGAGGACTTTACAAGGACGATATTGCACAGATTGATTATGTTGATGTTGGACAAAACAAAGTTCATTTGAAATTGATACCCAGAATTGACTATGCTAAGCTTCGAGGCGCATTAAGATTAACTTCTGATGATCCAGAACCACCAAAACGAAAGAAAAACTACAAGCCACCTATTAAACTTTTCAATCCTGAAGCTATTAAAGCTATTGGAGGAGAAATAAGTAACAATGGAGACTTTCTACTTTTTGAAGGAAACCATTATTCTCATAAAGGGTTTGTATATTTTATCCATTATATGATTCAGTGACGGGGTTCATTTTAATAACAAGTTTAAATGTCTCTTTTATAGTTTTTTGTACAAAAACTTCAATTTAAATGGTATAATAACAGAAGGTGTACGGCCAACTTTGTCAGAAATAGAGTACTTTGAAGAGTCACCAGAAAGTGCTGACATAGACTTGATTCCTGCTTCTGGAGTAAAAGATAATTCGCTTGTTCACACTTTTAGTTACGGTGATAAAATCGAAATTAAGGAAGGTGAATTGATGCATTTACAAGGAAAAGTTATTAATATAGATGGTAACTTGATAACAATTATGCCAAATCATGAAGAACTAAATGAGCCTATAGAGTTCTTAGCACACGAATTAAAAAAATATTTTGATATTGGAGATCATGTGAAAGTGAGTTAGATTATTCATACATTAAAAATGAATGTTATAAAAGGAATGATTTTTAAAATTTTATTCCTAGGTGATGGAAGGCAAATACGAAGGCGACACAGGCTTAATAGTTCGAAATGAAGAGAATCGCGTTGTTCTTTTCTCAGATTTATCAATGCACGAGCTTGAAGTTTTGCCTGCTAATTTGCAGTTATGTCCAGATATGGCTTCAGGGGTTGATAGTCTTGGAAAATTTCAATGGGGTGATCTTGTCCAGCTTGAACATCAAACGGTTGGTGTTATTATTCGTCTGGAACGTGAAAACTTCCAAGTTCTTTCAATGCATGGAAAACTTGTCGTCGCTCGATCAGGAGGCTTAACCAAGTATCGTGAAAATAAAAATACAACTGCTCTTGATATGCATCAGGATCCTATCAGAAGAAGAGATATTGTAAAAGTAGTAGATGGTCCGCACTCGGGTCGTGAAGGTGAAATAAAACACTTGTACAGAAATTTCGCTTTTATACATTCAAAATTATATCTCGATACTGGTGGGATATTTGTTTGTAAAACACGGCACTTACAACTGGTTGGGGGCATGAAATCATCTACAGATATGAGTAATACATTTATCTGCGCTTCTCCTACACGTTCAGAAAAGTAAAGTATAATTTTTCATTCACCATGTATAATTGGAATAGTATAATTATTTTTCATGATTTCGCAGAGATTTTAGCAGCGACAAAGACAAAAAAAAAGGAGTTCGTTTTGGGAATCTTGGTCCGGTTCGCGATATCAAATTAATTGGATCAACAATTAGAATCTCTGGTGGCCCTTACAAAGGAAATATTGGCTTTGTAAAAGATGCAACTGAGAGCACAGTGCGGGTGGAATTACATTCGCCTTGTCAAACAATATCGGTCGATAGATCTCACATAATGCAGATTCCACAGCCAGGATTCGAAGGGTCCTTGACGACTGACACTCCGACATACAGTCAAACTGGAAGAACGCCCATGTATGGATCGCGAGATTGTTCCAAAACACCTGTGCGAGAAGCGCAAACCCCTTTGCGTGGTGCCCAAACTCCTGTTTACGGTTCGCAGACACCAATGTACGACAGTAAGTAAATTTTCAACTTATATTTACAGAAACATTCAATTACAAACACTCATTTGTAGTCGTTACTAAAAATTATTACTTCATTCATCAATTCTTTCCTTTTTAATGAATAATTGAAATCAACATTTTTATAGTCATGATGAATGCACTGAGAAAGTTTCAGTATTTTATGATACTCTATGATAATTTTATTCCAGAAATACATTTTTAATTATATAGCTTGCAGCAACCGCCTTTGATTTTTGAATGAATAATGAAATATTTTGTGAAATTTTTTTAGCTGGCAACCGCACTCCTTATTACGGTGCGGCCACGCCGA
Organism: Aphelinus atriplicis; assembly: GCA_020882685.1. Classification (NCBI taxonomy): domain Eukaryota; kingdom Metazoa; phylum Arthropoda; class Insecta; order Hymenoptera; family Aphelinidae; genus Aphelinus; species Aphelinus atriplicis. Next base: position 76,910,278 of record CM037073.1, read on the forward strand.
GTCAAGATGGATCACGAACTCCTGGTCAATACGGAGCTTGGGATCCGTCAGTTTGCAATACTCCAGCGAGAAGCAACGAGTACGACGATATTGCTGGGGAAGATGGAATACCATTTTCACCTATGTACCAGGAATCTCAGTCATCTGCAGGTGCAACTTTCGAAGCAGGAGGAAACTATACTTGTGACCAAATGAAGAAAAGTCCTGAGATAAGCTCGCCCGCGAGTCCTTCTCAGAACTATTCTTCATCACTTTCAGAAGATGGTACTCAGAGTCTAACAATAGGTTATTCACCTTCGTCTCCAACTGAATCCAGTGATAAATCAATGATCACAGGTAAATATTATGCTTAAAAACCCTATATTTTTTGCACAGAGGCTAGAGGAATTTTATCTGTTTTGATTATTTAAAACGTAAAAGATTCCAAGAATAAAATTTAATTTGATTTTTTTGTTGTGTTGTGAAATGCCTGCATACTAAAATTAGCAAAAAATTGTATAAACCCGTCGAATGAGAATAAAATCAAATAAAATAAAATAATTGAAATAATTAAATAATATTCTTATGAAAAGTAGCACGATTGAACATTTTCCGCGAAGAGTAACACGGTACGAATTTGACGTAAAGAATTACACGTTTTCCCTTTTACCCTCTAGCATATTGAAACTTACAATGTTTAACTTACTATTCAAAGAGATTTTATTTTGTTTCTTACGCGATAAATGTGGACATTAACGTCGAAGAAAGATGTACTCAACTGAAAAGATGATATTTTACCATGGAAGAACGTGAATATATTCATTTTTGCGAAAAAAATTAGCTTTTGGCGGAATAATTGAAGCGTGCTATTCTTCGTCCAGTCGGCATCGATCTTATGCACACTCATAACAAATTAATTAGAAGTAGACTCAAATAAAGTTTGAGTTTAGAAAGAATAGTGGATATTTCATAGATTTTTCATTTATTTGTTTCAGGTGGATTGGAAACTCCTTATTATGGATCACCTGCATCACCAGATAATGATTCATAGTCGTATAGAGGCTATAGTACTTTCTACAATGTGCCTAAATTACCTTACATTCATAATTTATAAAGAACTCAAGTTTCATATTAATTTAGATCTATAGTAGTATTATGTTACAGTGTGTATTCAACAAAAGTTGTTGATCAACTGATAGATATGTCTTGTTTGTAAAGTATAAGAAAATACTTTAGAAATAACAAATAAAATGTAAGATCAAGATGGACGTAATAACAAATTTTCTATATACACTTGCTTATAGTTCTTTCACAACTAAAAATTGAAAATGTTCCACCCACTGAAATTACAGCCTCAATACTTGTTATTCAATGCTTTTCATCATTAGTCAAATCATTTTAGAATTTGAACAGAACTATCTTTTTTTCATATCGTATTTACCGGTACATCTCAGACTTAAATGCTCTTCCGATCTCTAATTGTCATTGATGTCATCGAAATGAAAATTGTCTATTGAAAATAGTTCCATTAATGTGTTCTTGCATAGTTCTAAGCAGACCAGCGTGAACGTGCAGACGCACCAAGTCGAATTTGCCCAACTGCCATTTGCACAATTGCGTCGTTTCTCGTTTGCACTCTCCGAGTGATTTCACCCCTGTTTATCAAAATTTCCGTTTGTGTCCTTGGAACGATGGAATATTTCAGTTCTATACTGGAAATTTCATGCAATATTCATACTGGAATCTTCGGTACATTACTTATAAGACTTCCATAAGCTATCATGAAGTAATAGTATATATATTTCGACACTAGAGTAAACTCTCGCTTTGCTTGGGCCGCAAACCTTATATAAGACTAGGATCATCTTTTATCAAACAATATTTTTCACCATGAGGGATTCAATCATCAACTTTTCAACACAAGTGATGAAAAGTAACTTTGTTTTGCAATATGAATCATAATTGAATTAAAATTGGTTTATGTATGTGAATCTTTTTATTAATTTTCATGAAATAAATTTATAACATTACCAATACTTATATTCAACAATACATGTAGGCTATCACTAGATATAATGTTTGTTTTGACTATTAAATATGAAATCAATCTAAGATTCAATATGCAGAATAATTTCTTTCAACAATTTTGGATACTTATCCAAAGTATCAAAACATGTTTTATTTCTTGGAATATCCTTTTTGTTAATTTTGATGAATTCAAGTGCATCTGATTTTACGTTGGGCATTCCATACTTCTCACAAAGTATGAGTACGGATGCCACCGTCATGATGTTAAAGTTTCTGCAGAGAAAATCTTGATAGCGTTCAACTTTTACAAGTTTTGTTTCATGCCTTTCCACAAATAACATTGCCTTTCTTATTAACTCATGTCTTTCATACAATGTAGCTAAATCAAGAATATCTACAATATTTTCACAATTCATATTTATCACCATGTACTCTTCACATATAGACATCAAGCCATCAACATTGTACCTGTGGGCTGCCCCAAATAATTGCATATGATTTTCTTTTAAATGTTGATATCTAGAAGTGTAGATATAAAATAACATTTCTGCAATGACTTCTGTATCAAAATCTTCTATCAGAACTTTTCCATTCAGAGTTTCTGACATTTCATGAGAAAACATTCTTTTAAATACGGTACTCTTCAAAGAAAGAATATCTTTATGCACTCGGAACTCGTTGTCCCCCACAAACAAGGAGACATCACTATAAGTTCCATTTCTCAGAAGCATTTCATTGATTGCCCAATCACAATGACACAATCTTTCTAATTCATTTCTTGTATTATATCTGCTGATAATCAAACAAATGTTGTCTCCATTCTTATAATGATAATAAGGTATTGCGTCATAAAACTCCAATACTTCAGAATCTCTGCACTTTTTCCAAATCCTATGAACAGGCGATTCATCATTCTTGCTATCAATATTCACACTCATTTCATAAATATAATCTGAAGACATCATATGAAGTTCATTGTCAAATACTAAGGTAATATTAATACGAGGATTGTCTGATGAATAGTAACAATCCCTAGCCGGCACACGAATCTTCAAAGTTAATGTTTCACTAGGCTCTTGCACCAGATGGATTTTCTCTGTCACAACATTTGTTCTACCTTCTAAACATTCACTCCAATTAATCTTTACCTTGGTCTTCAATTCTTTTTTGCATGATTTAAAAGGTTGCCAAGAGTATTGATTCTCGGTAGAAAACATCTTTCTCTCAGATGACTGCAACAAATCCACTTATTTGTATCTTTTCTTTGGCTATACAAAACAACCTATAAAACTTACAGGTGTACGTATAACATATTAGATTCAATACTAAAGTGCTGCAAGAAATAGATATTATATATAAAAACGATATTATAGATAAAAGATTAATGCTTATACCCTCCCCTATATATACCTCAAAATACAACTTATTCACAGAAAATCGTTACACACAGGACTTGTCCTTCTGGATATGGAATTTGTCAACCTAGGTGCGATGTTCCTATTTCAGCTCCTGTCCCTACTCCCTAGTCCCATTTTCTATACAGAGCTTTTTTAAGATCTCTGACAAATAAAATGTATAGATACCTTAATTTCAAAACAAAAATTGTATTCAAACTGTTGAATTTTTTTTATCAACAAATATACTAATATACTAATATATACATATATATACTGTTAATATTGTTGAGAAAATGCCAGAGAAAAAATATTGTTCATGTTTCGCGCCCAAGCTATAAACTTAGATGAACAGAGTTATTATTTATAGGTTCACATCGTTTTCGTGTGAGTAAAGTGAGAAATGGGGGACTAGGTAAGACATGATTTTCTTTCTATCTTAATTATGATTTTCTCCATGTAACAACTTTTTCCGCTGAAATCCCTAGCAGACAGTTCCAATATAACAAGAAAACTGTCATTTATATTTTAGGATAGAATTAAAATTTGAATACAACCTCGGTAACCTGAAATGAGTAGAAATAAGGACATCCACCTTATATCCAGATCATCGTCCATAAGGGCCCCGATTGAATTACTCGCGTTACGCTTGGATGCATGGCAGTCAGGTCAGGAGTATAACTAAATATTGAAAGTTCTAAAATAAAAAAGAAATGTATGAAGACTATTCTATGTGTTTAACTCAGGCGCGCATGTTTTATATTCACAATTTTTTTGTTTGGGTTGTTCTTTTCGGGATAAATAATAATTTTTGACATTTTCATCTTGCTCAAAAAGCATGGAATGAGTTCAAATTTTCTTGGCAGTATGAGACAACATTCGTGATGCTAATGTATCAAGTCAGTTAATGAAAAAGATTATTTGTTGAATAATATAAACCACTTGTTCTAAGGTAAAAAAATCGTGATTTTTTTTATGATTTAATACTGAAAAAACATAATCTAGCTTTGAACCATAACAACTCTGTTAAGAAGGTTGCACTTGCGAAACAAATGACAAGTACGAAACTTCTGTATTTCTTTGCGTTCTATCTATAATTCTATCAGATTTACCAAGAAAAGCATTTCATTAGTAAATCTGGAAGGTGTACTAACATACATACACAATATTTGTAATCATTTTTAAGTAAAATCCATGAGCTGAGAATTTGATTGCAAGGTGCAAAGTGTCAAACTTATTACTATTTTATTGTTGGGATCGTTGGTGAGAGAACTGATTGGTGAGAAACTGTTGTTCGAGTGCTTTTGAGAAAAATCATAAAAATAGGCAAAATTTGTGGACTCAAAGTAAATGGCTCAAATTCGTACAAATACAAAAAATGTAAATTGTAATAGGAATACTTGAATTAAAATTTCAAAACTTTATTTATCTCGAAAAAAATAATCCAGGCATAGAAGCCAATGTAAAACATGTGCACCTGCATAAGACCAATACTTATTAGAAACAAGGGAAATTTACTCATTATCGTATTCACATACTATGTGGGTAAACATAGTCTCCTACAAATGTGTGATAATAGAATTTCAATCGATATTGAGTATTAATAGAAAAAATGATGCTTGGATGACTAGTTAATAGCCTTTAAAAAAAATTTGATCACCACAACTGACACAGTTGGCGGCATGCGCAATCTATGATATTTATCATGATTTTTTTCCTCCCCTAATACTAATGTGAAAGTATTTGTCATCACATTTATAGACGAGAAGAGTGTCGATTCATTACGCACGGCGATATTCATACAGAGCGTGTATAAATAACCGATTTGAAAAAAAAACTCTCATTGGCCTTGGCTGCAGCACAAAGGAAAAGTGTACGTTACTTCGGTGAAAAACGTGTAATATTTTGTGCAGCGAGTATCTCACATTTGCACGAACAAAGTGCATTATATGCCGCAGTGCAGGTAAACCAGGGGCGAGTGCATGAGAACGTATATATGTATACCGAGCATCGGGCTTTGTCCGCAATAGCCACCCTTCTGCGCTCCTCTTTTTGCTCGCGCTTTTCACACCGATCCAGTGACTAAATGGGCTTTTCAGTTGGAATCCCCCCTCGGTAACTCGACGATTTTCCCTCGTGTCTAGATTCCCAATAAAAGTCTGTTTGACTTTTCATGGAGATTTTTTTTATGGCAAAAATAACGATCTCGCGTGTATGATCAAATGGGACTTTGATTTCTTGTTTTTTTTTCTGCTTCCCGTGCGGTGAATCCATGTGGTGAACGCATAGCAAAAACTATCCAGCCCACATTGGGAGAGTGGATTTTTTCATGTTAGAATCGGAAAACGAAAGAAAGAAATTAGTCAGCTCCTGCTTAGCATTTATCTAAACGTCATTTTATTCTTGATTCTGTATAGGAAAAAAATGTATTTTCTTCTTAGAACGAATAGCCATTCGAAATAAATTCTAAAATCATATTTCTCGTATTGAATAGAAAATAAAGTGATGTTATTTCCGTAGTAGCCGTGTATTTAACTGAATACGATTCAAACATTTTAAATAAGCTTCATGACGATATAGTTGCCTATAACGCGGAAACGTTTGTCTTCAATCTAAATTTGAATTTGGTTTCCAACTCTATCTGCGTACAATTGGAAAATCCTTTGTATATTAGTTCGAGGTTCAAAGGGACAAATTAAAGTCCCGAATCGTAAATGATATTTTTGAATCAAATCTAATTATAAGCTTGTTAGCGGGAAAATTCGAGAAAAAAAACTTGGCCACCAGTGATACATTTGGGAATCTATCATATAATCGCTACAATAACGAAAGCAGATGTGTATGTAATGGCTAGTTCTTCGGAGGCTTTTTTTCAGGCCCGGGGCATGAAATTCATTTGAAGCTACACAGCCCACGTACTTCTTGCCCGGAAGCTTGATTTATCGTTATACACCAATCATTACATCTCGCGAGTACACACGAGAACAGAGGAGAAACACATAGCTTTATCGCGTCCCGCCCTTTCTCAGCGTATCGTCCGCCGCGGCCGCTTCAGAGAGTCGTTATGAAGCGCGTCTCTTCAATTACGCCCGGCGCCGGTCGACCGCGCGTATATGGAAGTGGCCCGCATGTGGCGTATAGGCTGTGCTTCAATCTGCCCCCGCAGCACCATACATAGGCTAATTGGAGCACCCGCGTGTTATACATCACGAGCCGCGCGCACGCGAGCTCCAACGTGGTATAATATACTGGCGGCGCGTGAACCACACGTATATTTTCACCGCAGCCGCCCCCCACGGCCGTAGCCCCGAACTTCCCCCTTCTCCGGCCGGCGAGAGCAGGGGGACGAGCGCAGAGAGATAGTTCCCATAGAGCCGGGGCATTCATCGCCGAAGATTTTAATTCGTTTTCCCGCGGCCCCATTGAGAGCCTCAGCTCGCACGGGCGGGGCTGATGCAGACGCACAAACGCGCAACAGGAGCTTGAGAACGAACCGTGAAAACGCCTGGCGGGCGCTGCACCAGCTTGCACACACACACCGCACGCATAAATATATACCTACGGTGAAGTTACCTACGCCGATCTAGCATTCGCTGACCGACTGCGCACGCATGGGTTTGTTATTTCGTGGAAAAATCTTTCTCCGCGCCCCCCCGTCTCTGCAGCCTCGGTCTCTCTTCATACTCGGGGCGCTGCGGCTGCAGCAGAGGCGATCCCTCTTCTCCCTCTTTCTTCGCGCGCGGACGACGTGAGCTGCGTAGTTTCTTTGTTCGGCTGGTCTTCGCTCGCGCGCAGGTATATATCGTACCTTTTATAATCTGCTGCTGCTGCTGCTGCTGCTGCAGCTCCTCGCGCGCATGCAGAGAGCCAACCGATTTTTTTTTCTCCCCCCTTTTGCCCGACTTCGGCCTTTTTTTCCCCGTCGCCGGACTTCGACCCGCTTTTCTTTATCTTCACGGCGGCGGCGGCTGCGGGGCCCGACACAGACAGAGACAGACGCGCTAGAACTACCTGCGCGCGGAAAGCTGATCGCGTTGACCCACGCACCTGAGCCCCAAGGCCCCTTTGAAGGGAGAAAAAACTGCGCCCATTCTAAATATTTTTCGAGCGCTCGGCTTTTCTCGAGTCTCTTCACGCCTTATCTTCCATTCGTTCTTTTTCTCTCTTTCCCTTGTTCCTTTTTTTCCTTTCTTCATGTTTTCCCTTTGATACACACGTGCACGTTCGGACGGTCCCCCTAAATAAATTTATGTAGGCGGCGTTTTTCACGTGTCTTCGCACGCGCTTGTTCTTCAAATTGGCTTTGAACTTGAACTTCACCTGTGGCGGCTCGCGCATCGTTTTCTTTCTTGTCAGGAAATTTTATCCCGGTATACGAGCTGCGTAAATATTGTTTAACGCCTAATATCTTCGTGCGATAAAAGTTAGCCGAGGATAGGGAACATTTTCAAGGCGGCGATAATATTCAATGTCAATAGTCTTCTGTTTGGACAAAAATGTCGTTTGAACATTTATACTTTTGATACGGTTAACATTCGATGGCTAATCGAAACTCCGAATTCGATTCGAAAACCAGTTCTTCCTGTCGGTATTTTCATAATATCGTACATGATATTAGTGAATAAATACCTATATAATTCTATCTGTGAAACTAATCTAAATTTCTAATGGCCAAACTCACTGTGGAAATAATATAACCATTCACGATTTATATGTGTGTAAATAAATAACTGTCGCGATAAATATTTCCGATTTTTCTTTACGCGGGGGAATGTCTATAGTTTTCATTCTGCCTCTATACGCGAGAGAAGTTTTTATACTGTTTGGAATCGTTCACACGATTTGAGGCTTTCTTCAAATTCATCGCAATCAATTCTTCCCACTCAATCGACGCCGGGGTTTAGCTTTTAGATAAATAGCAACAGGAAGCCATAAGCCGCCATGTAATCAAGATGTCAAATAACATTTAGCATCCATCAATTTTACATGTCTCGCGTAACGATCGTCGTGCAGTTACGATAAATGGAAACTCCCCCGCGCACCATTGGGAACAAAAATCAGCCGCGGGCAATGTGAGCCTCGGCTTTCCAAGCATCACGCCGCGAATCTTCAAATTCTTCCCGAGCAAAGCCGTGGAAAGATCAAAAATGAAAAGCTCCTTTGCGATAAGGCCATTAGTCAAAACGTAACAAAGGTGGGATTGTGTGAACGTTGCGCCTTCGGCCGGTCACTGGGTCGAGACATTTTGAAGGGAAGGAAAAAAAGAAGAATCTCCGAGCGTCATATATAAGAGATCGTTTTTCACCGAATGAAAACACCTGCATCCCCGCTGTATATATCACAAAGAGCTTATATATATCCCCCGAAGCCCATGAGAGAGTGTGCGCGCGAAGCGGATCACAAAGAGCTATATATGCCTATGCTTCTGTCTCTTGCGTGTATATCTGCAGCGAAGCCATTTAAACGACGGTATAAGCTCGAATCCCTGCGGGGAGAGAAAGAAAACGAAGACGAAGAATTTTCTTATACTCATTTCCCCCCGGCTCCCTTCAAACGGGCTCCCATCGCTTTCCTTCGCCGCTCGGAGCTGCGACGTAGTAGCTCGTCCTTTTTCTTCTCCCTGCGTCTATTTATCTCGACGCACGTTTTTCCCGCCAAAACGGAATCCGGCGGCGACGTAGTCGTCGTCGTCGCCGCTGCAGCTTTTATCGCTGCTCTTTATCTCGTCCGCCTGCGTAGCCGGGCCCGGAGTCGTCTATCCGCTATCGGCGCTCACGCATCTGAAAGCTACGCTTCCATCCCTAGTCGTAAAGTTACTGACGCCGACACGACCCTTTTCCCCCCTCGGGCCCGAGCGCGCGGGGGAGAGTGAAGAGGCCAGGCCAGAAAAAAAAAATCTTCAATTATCTTCGGCTGCGGGCCCTTTAAACGCGACCCGTCGATCTTTGTTAGCTGTACCTGTCAGCTCTCGTCCCGATTTTTCCCTCCCGTCCTTTCTCTGCGAGTGATTCGGAGGGGGAGAGAGGCGGGCCCGGTCTATCGTTGATCGAAAGGGTGAAGTTTTCGGCAGGTCCGCTAATTTGTTTGGGGCGTGGGATCTCTGTAATCCTTTGAAAGCTGCAAATGCCCGCTAATGCTCGGCTTACAGCCGTGTGTGTCTCGGGCGTGCTTCGGCGGCTATATGGTTCACTTCGCAAGGCGTTGTATGTCGGGGCATATGAAATGGCAAACACTATCCCGCAGCTGGCGAAGTGTGATTTCGTGCGTGCGCGTATTATCGATCTATATGCCTGCTGACACAGCGTTCGCGCGAAAGAGTTATTTTGAGAGAAAACAAACGAGGAAAGTTTTGAGAAAAATAATAAAGTTTCGAAGTGTGTATAGGAAAATATGACGATTTCTTAGAAGAGTATATTTGGCTGAATCATACCAACGCTTTTAGAGTTATTCATTTTAGCTGAGCTTGATGTATTCCGATGTCAGAATCTTATCCCATTTGAAAAATTTTCATCTAGTAACATTGAGTAATATTTATCAAAATTCTTCACTTGCCCTGTGTAAATGAACTGTAACATTTCGTTGACGACATTAATTACTGAAAATCACGAAAATTAATCTTATTTTCATTCTTTTCTATTATGTAAATTTTTAACATAGCCATGAATATAAGACTTCTGGCAACGATACTCGCTTTGCGGACAAAGGTTTCTGTCAATTTCTAATAACCAATGTAGCTTCTTTCATTTACTTATTCTCCAATAGCAAGTCAAGCTCTTTAGCGGCCTGAGATGAGTAATTGGAAACATCAGTGTCTTCACCACTACAAAAACAGGCCCAAGCTTTTTTTCTAGCCGGCTGTTTAATATACTCAATTCCCAGCCTATGTGTAAGCTTACACTGAACTTTTGTTTTAAGATATATGTTCTTCTGATGTTGAAGTACAGCTGTCAGAACTCGCTGAGTGTGCCAAGAATATTAATGTATAAATAGATCAATAAATGTGGTAAAATATAATTGAAAAAATCTCTCTCAAGTAACGATGTCCTATGAGAAAAAATCGGAGAATGAAAAATAAATTGAATGAAATAAAATTACATATCTAATAGATCTAGTTCTAAAGTCCGATATCAAGTTTAGATACAATTAAGTAACTTCATGCATTCACGCGTCAAGTTATTTGAAAAAAAAAATTATTGAGTAATAGCTACTCTGATGAGAAAATAACTGATGAGATATATTATATCTTCTTTATTAAACTTCAATAGCAGAGATTGAAACGACAATCCAGAACGGTAAGATGCGAGCTACTGCTACAGGCCGACGAATCACGATTGAAGTGTAACGACCAAATTTTGAAGTTACTCCTATAACAGCGCGGGAAAAGCGAGAATACGCGAATTAATGTCAAGACAAGTTTCGATTTCATCTACGCGTGAATTTTTTACGGTTATTAAAACGTATTCCTCTGTATGTGCGTGAACAAAAATTTGATAGTAATTTCACTCCTCCCGGTCAGCAAAGTGCCAACTTTGCGTCCTTATGGCACTTTTCTCCCGTGGGTTACGAAAAATAGTATATATGCACCTCAATTATCTAGATTATTTCCTCACGCGCAAACCTGCAACCTTCTTTGCGCTTGGGTCGCAAACATTTTTCGTGCAGAAATCGTCTAACCGAGCTCGGGTGCCTAATATACTGTCCTAATTTTTAGTAGTACTATGTTCCTGAGCTTAGTTTCCGTCCCACAGAAGCTTTTCTTCTCAAACTCAGTCAACTTGTGTTGGTAATGACCAAATTTCTTTCCAGGCAACTCCTGAAAAATCTTCGAAAAAATCATTATTGCTTGATATCTGCATCAAGCAAGTGGGAATGATGTCATTTATCATAAAAAAAACAACTTATCCTGCATCCAAAGTAGAAGTCCTGCAGCGAAGCAGACATGCATATCCCGTGTCTTCCTTTTACACATGAATAAAATGTAGTTTCACAAATTCAATATGACTTCACCTGCTTTCCACGGAAAGAAAATTCCCGCGCATTGAAGAAGTATTCAAAAGGCCCAATAGTCGCAGAATACAAATGACAAATTTGGCCAGAAATCACGATTTCCGAGCCCGCGGTGCCACGCAAACAAATAACGTGGGTCCAATTCTAAAAGCGACAAGTGATTGAGCAAAAGTGGGAAAACGCATAGGAAAGCAGTTCGGTGTCGGGGAGGCTGCGGGGGCAGTCAAACAATGAAGTCTGAAACCCGCCGGGCCCGCAGCACTTCAGCTCTCCCGCACAGTCAGACGCGATGACGTGACACGATACTGGGCATACACACACACAGCGAGCCATAGTCCCGAAGGGGCGCGGTCCCTCGCTGCAGAGCCCTCGTAGCTTTTCCGCCCTCGCGCGGTCCTATAATGGTATACCTATACCTCGGCCGCATTCTCCGCGCGGAATGCCGTTAATGGGCTCGATGGGCTTGAAGGGCAGCCGAGTGAAGAGGGACACACACGCATGAGAATATTTTCCCCGACGCCGAACCGAAACAAACTTCACACATCCGCGCGAGCGGCCGCTCCGCTGGGGCCTGCAGCAGAAAATACGTACGTTACGAAAAGCTGCGCCACGTGAGTATACCTGCGCGCCGGCGCGGCGGGACAACCGTGGGCGGCCAACCGATAAATCATGACTTTTATATATGGTGGGCTTGACTTTTTTGGGGATTTTCTCAAGGTTCGCGAGAGCCTCGTTATAATTGTAGTTTTAATAGCTTTTTCTTCGGAGCTCGAGAGATGGAAACTGAAGTTAACCGTATCTCGTACGTTAATCTGTAATGGGCGCGTGTAGCAGCTATCCATGTTCGATCTCGGTCTTTTTTAATGACTTGAGGAATTTCGATTGCCAATGGAGAGTTTCGACCGTTCAGCTGATCACAATGCTCAGCGGTACCAAATGAAATTGGAATATAATTTATCAATCAATTTTTTTATATTCTCTATCTGAACAATTTTTATTAAGTAAATAATTATGTTAATTATAATAATCGATTAAAATTTGAATTGGAAACATGAGAAAATTACAAAGACGTGTCTTCAAACTATTGATATTTGAAGAACCGAACTATAGATTGGATTTAATTTCTCGTGAAACGCAAACTGGGGTGAAAAGGTGACCCACATTCTTAAATTCCCATTGGATATAGACCAGGAACTACGTGCGGGGGAGTCCCATGAAAATTGCTTCGGTTCGATTTCTCAGAAGGGAACTTAGTTTACAGCCGTTTTATAGCTTAACTTCTTCTTTGTCACTCATCCATGTGGATATAAACGGATTGACTTTTACGACTTTTTCTATTGTGATCCTCGAATAGACGATCTTCGAGAAACCTTCAAGAATCTCTTCATTCTAGCTCCAAATTTTCGTACCTTTTTATAAAAGAATTTCTCTTCGCATTTCCGGTATTATAATAAATGGATTTAGGAATTTCACACGGTTTCAAAGGCAAGCTTTTCAAAATTTGACTTTTCTTCGTATTTTTCGTATAGCTGATCAGAATACTCGATTTTTGAGCGCTGCAGTCATGATAAAAATCTCGCTCGGCTGTCTAACTTGAACAGGACAAAACGAGTAGCCGGAAGTTTTCGGTTTTCCTTTCCTATATTTGAAGTCATCCCTCGCACAGTCCTTATCATGATAGATAGCGATAAATGAGTAAACTTCTTTATGTCAGAGGTTCTAACTTCGCTACATGTTATTTCCACTTTGTTTGATAAGCGACAGACCGGAAACGGGGGGCCATGAAAATTTTTCCACGGATGCACGAGACGATTACGAATCCTTATCTATAATGAAATATAGATTTCGTTATTTCAATAAACATTTACTATTACATTGTTTTATAGTTATAACATCCGATCTTAAACTTCCTAAGGCGTCACGTACCAGAATTCCATTACGTACAATCAATCAATCTGGAAAATATAGCCAGTCTACAGTTGTCATTCTTAAAATGGGACGAATAAAACACTTCCGATGCAGGGAAAATAAACTCGCGTGGACATTCCTGTGTATTTTCTTGTCATTAAATTAGAAAAAAACAATTAAATTCAAATTGGCTTCAATTCATTTATTGATCACTCACAGAAAATAAAAGTCTTAAGTTTTTCAATTTTTCATCAAAAACACAATTGGATAACTCACTCGATCTACCCACAAAAAGTGTAGTCTTTCGAATAGAGAGTTTGGTTTGCCTCCTATAGATACACGTGGCGAGTGCCGCGCAAATATTTTCGCTCCAAACGGAAAACCCCATGGCAGCTTGAAACTGCATCCGTATATGTGTGCTCGAACAAAGCGCCGTCCGTTACAGAGTGGACACACAGAGCGGAGAGCCGTGAGAGACAGTGATCCAGAGATGATCGTTGCAGCTTGCGCGCGCATATAATGTATTGATAAATTTGTAAACGTCAGTCGAGTCCTCCTCGCGGGAAATTGTTATTAATGAAGTCGGCTAATGGGGAGAAATAACAGTGCGCCCTTGACATTTATATAGGATGCGCTCGGGCAGGGCACAATGCTCGTCATTGTCGCGATCGAGCGTATCAAGTGTGCTCGAGCTCGCTCTCGGGGCATTGTGCGCGCGCTCGCGAGAGAATGGGCCAATTCTGTCTAGCTCCCGGCGCAATTTTTCCGCCGCGCCTCGAGGGGAAAAGCACACACACACACGCACGCCAGTATAGATATAACGCGCGCGCCTTCCCACAATAAGCTCTACCCCCCGAGGGCCGTTCACGCGCATTGCGACAATAATTTTCATCCGGCTGGTATGAAGAGAGTCGACCTTCGCACGCGATCAGCCGCCGCCGCCGCTGCACTTACATACGCACTCCTCCCCTTTCGCGCGGCGAAGGGCCGCAATTACCGCACTTAATCGCGCGCCGTGGGAGTCGGTTGATGCGCTTTTTATATGCGCGGAATAGCGTGGGCGTCGGGTAGGATGTCGCGCTTGAGTTTCGCAGTAAGATTTATTGGGCTGCAGCCGCGGCGTCAAGCGCAGGAGCCCATTGATGGATGATACAGCTCGCAGGAGGCAGCGACGGAGAAGAATGGGTTCTCGCGGCTACCGATCACCCGCTGGCGCAACACGTCTTGATGAGCCCACCGGATCATTATTATTTTTAATGATTTTCAAAGTGCTCCTCTAACGCGCGCAAACTCGGCGCCGTAATGGCTGTTTTGACGAATAATCATTCCCCCGACTCGAGTCCGTCCTTCCCCGATTCCAAAATCGCTCACTCCACCGACTATCATCAATTTGGTCGACCAGCGAGTATTTGTACGTTAGCGACGCGCAAGGATTTTCAAATAAGTTCTTTTGTGTTGAGAAATGCCATTTGCGTGACGTCTGTATTGTTTGGGACATATTTCTCGCGTACTTAGCAAACGTCGACTATTTTGCTCGTCGAAGAAGGTGAATTTGTCATCGTGAATTACTAGAATAGTTTTTCGCATAAAAATATTCGTATCGAGGAGTGATGAGCTTTCGTATCTGAACTGTGCTAACTATTTTTCTTTTTTCATCACGAAGTAATCAAAGTGATCGCTTCGTACATCTGTCCAAGATTAATGGGATGGTCATAAGGACGAAAGAGAAACTATAGAAAGTAAGTTTATGATCTTGGAAGTATAATATTGACTTAGAGGACTGGCAAGAAATATTCCGAAAGCACTCGAGACGCGGCGAAACATAATGCATCAACATTAAAATTCCATAAACGACGGCGAATCGAAATAAAAAATTAAAATGAAAGAGGACTCGAGAGTCGCGAGGGGCACAAGGGGTTTTACGAGGAAGATGAAATATAAAAAAGCGATCGCGCGGGACAAACTAATAAAATAAGAATCATATATAAGCCGAGAGATAAGAAAACGACGGGAGGAAAAAATCCCGGCAATGCGTCGGCCAAAAAGTGCATAATAATAATATACATATACGAGCAGACGCGGTCACAAAGAGCAAAGATCACGGGAGAAAATAGAGAAACGCGAGAGATTCCACGGAGAAAAACACAGAATAAAGCGCGCGCGCGCGCGCTACAGAGAGAAGAAAAGAAAGCGCGTGGAGTATAGCTAATTCGCTCGAGAACGGATTATTCGCCGCGCGCGCGGCGCGGGGCCAATAATAACGCGAAGTGTTACGGCGAAAAAAGGAGCGGCGGACGAGAGGGAGGAGGAGGGCCCAAGTGGGCTGCGCGCACGCATGTGTATAGATATTCGCAAGAGGCTTGGCTCGGGCTTCTCTCTCGGGGCCCCTGACCCATCTCGCGATATTGTGTGCGTGAGGCTTTTATGCGTATAAGAGCCGGCTCCCGAAATACGCGGCCCATCCTTCACCGGTACAAGCTCGCGAAAAAATCGTCCCGAGCCCCGAGATCGCGCAGGTAGGTACAGATGCGCCGAAAATTTACTCCGCTGCGAGTTTCGTATATATACCGACCAATGTATTGGACGCCGAATTTTCTCTCGTAAACCCATTATTTTTGTTGTTCTTCGTTTGTGTGCGATTCGAATTTCCCATACGAGCAATTTCTATATTTGATTATCCAAAGAAATTTCGAGACCGAATCGATTTGAATTATCCAATGACACGCAGAATGAGGAAAACAGTCGTCATTCCAATTTTATAAATATGTCAATACAATTTCAGTACATTGATATGATTTATGTTTTCTTCAGTCGAGTTCGAGATACTGTGACGAGTAAAAAGGCCTTGACGAGGAATTTTTTATGCATGTCCAATGTAGTTTAATCCATCTCTAGTAAATAAAAAATGGGTACGCATTCGCAGGATGGGAGATATTCATACGAAAGAAAGGAATCTATGGCCCTCATATTTTGGTATAATTTTTCAACTTGTCAGTAAACACTGTAATCGTTATTTCGACTCGAACTCCTTCGAGGATTCGGCTTGTACGCTCCACCTACAGAAGTAATTATCTCTTCACTACTCACAGTAAATTGAAAGTCATCCTCTTTAGCAGTAGCCGTGCAATATACATCGACCCGTGCAGAAGCCTTCCACTCGCATATACCTATAATATACCCTTAGTCATTCTCAAATACATCCCCAAATGTTCACCCAACCACGTTACAGTGTCGCGTGTAACAAATAGCTACCGCAACAATTTCAAGTATCACTGGTTTCCGAAAAAAAGTAAGACCAGTCAAGTTTTTATTTCCAAACAAAATACCTATACATACCCCATTTTATTATCCTTCCAGCCCTTGCCCCCCGCCGGTCGCGCGCCCAGTACATCACTCATTGGTCCCAATAATCGGCAGCGCGCGCGAGCGAGCTTTTTATAGAGTCCTCGGCAGATGCGCGCAACGAGGAAAAAGAAGAAAGAAAAAAAGAGCCGATCGGAGCCACTCCCCCTTGATCAACTGCAGGCGGTTGAAAAAATTCGTGCGCGCGGAGAGGACCGGGAGCCGCACGGCGGCGCGTATACTTACGGTGGGCGAAACGGGCAGAGCCGCAATAAATCAAACGGGCCAGCAGCGGCGCACACGGGGGCGGTAATGAGTTGAAGAGGCCGCGTAAGCCCGGGTTGCAGCGCGTCTTACGGGTGCATGGCGCGCGCCCGGCGCACAAGGTCTCCTTTGTATCGCTATATATATATGCGTCTGCTCGAGCTTGCAACCGCAAGAACACGCGTGTATAATAAGGTGCATATAAGTAAAACGGCCGCGGCGCGTAGGACGAGCCATAAATATTTACGCTTTAAACTTTGCGCGCTGTACACTGCGCGTATGGTGCAATCGCGGGCGCCGCGTGCATTTGTGTATGTGTGTGTGTGTGTGTGTGTGTATGTATATATCCTCCCGCGACACGCCCCGGGAGAAGCGTAATCTCGCACGTTGATACGCATAATTCACCTCGTCCTCTTTTTTTTCCTCCTTTATCACGGCCGTACAATGCGATGAATTATATTCGCGCTCCGGAACATCGCAGTGTGTGTACGCGCGTGCAGCGCGCTCGCGCTTTCATTGCGCTCGTGTTGGTCCGTGCACGCGTATATTATATATCCCCTTATCTCCCTTTTGTTGCAAGATTACTCGGTCCATTGTCTGCGAGAGCGAGCTTTCGAACGATTTGACAATAACGGGGTGGATCTTACAATGATCACAAATCATCCGGATACGCAGATGAGGATGACTATTGTACAGCGCGTGTAAAGAGTGATTAGAAATCTTCGAGGACCACAGCATAGGAAAATCGAATGGAGCAGTTGTAAAAACCTTTTCGAGCCCCTGCTCGTATTTCAATTGGCATTGTACAATCGCTAAACTTGATCGCGTGGCTCTGGAAAAAGTGAACTTTCACGTGCGCGCATGTATACACAGAACTCGGGCGCGCGTCCTCAGAAACGCTGCAGCATCGCTCCTCTGCCCCTCCGAGTTGAACTTTCTGTCGGGGCAACTCGGGTTCTTTATGCACTTGGTTTGTTGCACTTTTCTCTCTCTCTCTCTCGCTCTCTGTATTTCTCCTCTCTTGCGCGAGACTACGCCGGGCTTTTTCTTCATTGCCCCACGTGCGAGCTGCCCTGACTCATTTACTCGCTCGTTTCTCCCCTCCATTACTTTAACCCTGTGTCTCTCGGTGCATCGTTTTTTTTCTCCCTCTCGCGGCTCGTTGCGCGCTGCACAGTTCTCTCTCTCTTAAATCTCACCGCCCTTTTTCACTCGCTCGCTCTCTCCCCCTCCCCCACCTCTCTCTCTCTCTGTCTTACTCCGCAGCAGCCAGCACGTATATACAGTGCAGCTCGTTGTTGATTCTCTCGTTTTGCTCGGGCGCGCTACTGTTGGCCGCGCGTGTGCACTAAAAATACCGGGCGGCAGCTCGCGCCCCGCGCAAAGAGACAGAAACGCCAGCAGCAGCAGCGAAAGGCTTTCTTCCCCGGAGACATTTGGCTCGAGTGGCTTCTCCACGCGTGTGTGTGTGTGTTTGCGATATAGCTCGCGTGTATATATACCTATACGGCGAGACCACGAAGAGAGTCGCGATTACGAGCGGATCCGGCCAGATGAAAGGCCACCGCCGCTGTTTGTTAGCCGTCGCGAGTGGGAAGGGGCAGAGGCAGCCAGGGGATGATTTGCAGTTGCGCGCGAGATTGTTGAACTCGCGAATGCGCGAACGGGCGGCGGCGGCGCGGGCGCACCATTAGCCGCGCGCCGCTAATTGTTTTTCGGGCTTTTAATTATGTAGCTCGAGCAAGCGCCCGGCCGTCCCCACGATTTTTCATACCAAGCCCCGTTCGCCAAGACACGCTTCAATTATACTCCGGCTCTTGTATGCACGGCTAACCCGTTGGGTCAGCAAATGTAGACAAGGAATCTGACTGACTGCCCATTGGGTCGTTGTAATACACGGGAAACTATGCTGACTCCACTTTATGACGTGGTTCTTTTATTCGCCATGCAATTTTCTGCCTGTTCCTCTCCGATACACTTTAAAATTTTCAAAAATTGACCCAGTAAGATCTTCAATCGCAGGACAAGCCACCTCTAGTTCTGTCTTACCAGGGCGACCACAGTATCGGAAATTGTTGAATATCTTTTAGCGGCAGAACTTATCGCGCAAAACACGTGAATAATGCTCTCCGGTTCGCAATCCTTTGGAAATGCTGATAGAATATGACTACCAAATAGTTGAAATCATTACTCAGCAATTTTGATGAATGTATAACAAAGAATCATTGTATGGCTATAGCTACGATCAAAAGTATCTTGAGCTTATTACAAGTACTATTTGTGCTTGTCGTTCAGGTGCCCTAACTGGATTTTCAAGAAAAAGTCAATATTTCTAGGGTTGTAAGAATATGCCAATTATTGGGCAAAGACCATTTTGAAGCCTTATATTGAGAAAGTCCGACTATGAGAGTTTACTACTTCAACATAGTAGCCACAGGTTACATACATATATCCCATGGTAATATTTGTTAATACAGTTTGCTAAATTATTGTAAAGTTTGGAATTTCATTAGCTTTCTACTATATAATTCTAGTTAATTCTGTATGAAAAACGTTAATAAACTTTAGTTATGGAACATTATTAGGAATCAATATATTTCATTAGTTTCAAAATCGTACAAGCATTTGAGGAGCAGCGACACCATTCAATTGTCTTGACTCGAACTCACGTTATTGACTGAAAGACAGGTATTCAGAGCATTTGATTGTAGTCCATGTGCCTACAGTTAAATTTATAGACACTAGGGGGGTACCCCCCCTGCTCGCTTCGCTCGCCAACCCCCCGTGTGTTCTTTAGAAATCAATAATTTCAATAATAAGTGTAGTAATAATTAAAAGAAAATTACATTCAAAACAATAAAACTTTAAACTTGAACCTTCGATTTTGTTCGATTGAAAAGAATACTGAACGAACGATCGAATCAAAATAAAAGATTAATGTCAGCTATATTCATGTTAAACGTTTGTTTTTTTAGATAAATAGTGGGTTTAACTTTAAGTTAATAGTGACATGTGCTAGATCACATTTTTTGGTTTGGGTATTCCGCGTGTTCCATTTCAGATTTTCAGCCTTACTTTGCAATGGTTGCTAGGGAGGTAAACAACGGTTGCTATGGAGCAAATATAACAATTCAGTTTTCTTGGTCATCGAGTGTAACTTAAAATTGATTTTCCAACTTTCGAAGCAACGGTTGGTAAGGATATCAACAGTGGTTGCTATGGGAAATATCTCATCCGATTCTCTTCGATTCTCTTCGATTCTCATTAATTCTCATCAACTCTCATAGTCCCAATGAGCACTTATGAAGATTCGTGAGATAACACGTTAGGAACGGTTGCTAGGCAAATAAACAACGGATTTTATTGAAAATTGAACTCGGCCTAGATTTTGCCGCGACTAACCTGTGTGCAAAATTTCCAGGAGATCGTACCATTACATATTTATTGGGAATAAATAATTTATTCGAAGACACGGGTGGAAAAAGAGGATGGAAAAAAGAGGTGGAGAAAGGGGTGAAAAAAGAGGTGGAAAAAAGGGTGGAAAAAAGGGGTGGAAAGACGGATAAAAAAAGGGTGAAAAAAGGGGGGTGAAAAAAAGGGTGAAAAAAGGGGGTGAAAAAAGGGGAGGTGAAAAAAAGGGGGTGGAAAAAGGTAAAAAAATGGGTGGAAAAAGAGGGTAAAAAATGGGGTGAAAAAAGGGTGGAAAAAGAGGGAAGATTTTGTATCCTGTGCAGTTGGAAAAACCACTGCCAAGTGCCTCAGCAGTGTGCTTTCTAAAAGTATTGCAATTGAACCTCAACTTGCATTAATCGCCACTCTCTGAGAAAACTAAAGGAACCTCTAACTCATTTCCTCCACTCCATAGTAACGGTTGCTAAGGACATAAACAACGGTTGCTATAGTAAATATCCGAGCTGCGATGTTCTTACTTCTTCGTCATCAACAATTCCGTAAATGGACCTCTAACTGACTTTTCCCACTCCATAGTAACGGTTGCTAAGGACGTAAACAACGGTTGCTATGGTAAATATCCGAGCTTCGATGTTCTTACTTCTTAGTCATCAACAGTTCCGAAAATGGACATCTAACTGACTTTTCCCACTCCATAGTAACGGTTGCTAAGGACGTAAACAACGGTTGCTATGGTAAATATCCGAGCTGCGATGTTCTTACTTCTTCGTCATCAACAGTTCCGAAAATGGACCTCTAACTGACTTTTCCCACTCCATAGTAACGGTTACTAAGGACGTAAACAACGGTTGCTATGGTAAATATCCGAGCTTCGATGTTCTTTCTTCTTAGTCATCAACAGTTCCAAAAATGGACCTCCAACTGAGGGGTGGAAGAGGTGGAATAAAAGGTGAAAAAAGGGGGTGGAAAAGGGGGTGAAAAAAGGGGGGGAAAAGGGGTGGAAAAAGGGGCAGAAAAAGGGGTAAAAAAGGGGTAAAAAAAAGGGTGAGAAAAGGGGAGCAAGAAAGGGGAGCAAAAAAGGGGAGCCAAAAAGGGGAGCCAAAAAGGGGAGCCAAAAAGGGGAGCCAAAAAGGGGAGCCAAAAAGGGGAGCCAAAAAGGGGTCGAAAACTTTCACGGCGGTGGTGGCGGCGGCGGCGGCGGCGGTCTGGCTTTTAATATAGAGAGATACCCGATTTTTAATGTGCAATTACATTGGCACGTGTCAATGCTAAATGAAAGAACAGAAGAGTGAACATGGATTCACGAGTGAAGGAGTATTTAGATAAATGTATATTAGAAAAATGTATTTATAGACATACCCGATTTTTAATGTGCAATTACATTGGCACGTGTCAATGCTAAATGAAAGAACAGAAGAGTGAACATGGATTCACGAGTGAAGGAGTATTTAGATAAATGTATATTAGAAAAATGTAATTGATAAAAGAGAAATATAATAGTTTGACCAATGAAAAATATTAATGGCATCTATTTCTATACTCATCAGTTGTCTGTTATACCATATCCGCACTTCAAATAAATTCAAACTATAATCGGTTTTTTGGGATGATTTGTCCATCTTCCATGAACAAATCAACTTCACCATACATTTCACAAAACACGTAATAAATTGTACTACAACAATATTGTACTATAATATATGGCGAAAAATGATACAAGATGATCGACGATAACAGATACACTTACAGCAGTTTATAGTTGGGTGAACTATAAATCTCCTATAGTTCCATTTTGACCCAGCTATGAGATATTGCACGGAAAAAATGTTGGGCGCGCGGCGCGCCAAACGACGAACGCGGCGGTCGAAAACGTAAGCTTGCCGCCGTCGAACGGCGTTGAGTGGCCGCAGTCCAAAATTGGGCTCGCAGCGAGCCCAAAATTTGACTGCCGCTAGCAAATGCTGTTTATGCGCAGCGCACCAACGGTTTGAGTAGCGGGCGACAGTCATATACTGTCATATACCTGCTGGGGACTAACTGAACAGGGCTCCGTTCGACTGCCACGGTCGAAAAATTGGGCTCGCAGCGAGCCCAATTTTTTGAGGAGCGGCACACCAACGGGGTTGGAAGGCCGTCGTCCGAAGAAATTGCCTCGCCGTTCCTCAAAACTGATGCAGCGCCGCGCGCCCAAGCTTTCGGCGGCCGCCGCCGCAACATTTTTTCCGTGTGTAAATTCAACTATGCAAATTTCACTGATGTATACCATGGAAAAAGTATCAATTATACTATATTTAAAGGAGATATTTATCTTTACTGTATATGGTACTATTACTCTATATGGTACTTTTATTTATGATAGATATGATTGACTGTAATTCTGGTTCATTAAACAATAATTATTGGTCAATGAACAATAATCAAATAGTAATTGAACATCGTTGAAAAAACTAAAACATGGGGGTTATTTACACGAATAAAGTTTATTTAACGATATTTATAGTAGATTCTTTTGTAATTTCGTTTACTCTATCATATAGCAGATTCCTATAAGGGAATTTCTCTCAGTATAGATAATAAAAGACGACAAAAGATGACAAATGTTGACTGCAGATACTCAAGAGATAATCAAATATGACAAAATTCAGTTTTTCAATGATTTGTCAATTTTCACGCCTCTAATTAAGAAAATTTTCATTCCACTCGATATAACACATATGTACGAGCTCACAGAACAAACAATTCGTTTGATAATACTCAGAAAGGAGATACTAATCGCTAATATAGATCTGAAAAGTCACGTACTCCAGTTAAAATGAAGAGTAGGGAAAGATTCCGTGAGTATATATAGTACGGGCGCAGGGCCGGATTCCGTAGCCGATGGATGGCCCAAGCTCCACCCAGGTTTTTCCTATGTGGTTTGAGCTGCTGAACACGAATTTCGAGGGTGGACAGCCGGAAAATGGGCAGGAAAATTTTTATCGAGAATTTTCCGAGAGCGATAGAAAAATCAGTTTTTTTGCGAAAAAAAAAATATTTTCATATTCTCCTCAGCAATCTGCACAAGAAAGGTCCATATACATTTTTCACGAAAATGCGCCGTTCCGGAGTAAAAAATTCCCAAACTTTGCGAAAATGCGATTTTTCCGATTTTCAAGGTGCTGCTGCTCAGTCACGCCACAATATTTTCCAGTCCACCCGGTCTCAAACTGCTGTTTTGGGTCTCAACTGGATATTTTGATAGTTTTGAAGCCGGAAAAATGGTATTTTCCAATTTCCCGGCATTAGTTCTCCAAGCACCTCCAGCGCCCTTCGATTACGCTTATTCATGTGCTAAAGGGTTTTCCGAGGTTGGGTCGATAGTTGGAATGTTTTGGATGGGTTGGGTCGATGGTTGGATTTTTACCCTCATGAGATTTTCACTTAAAATTGCTATTTTCAGTGTTATATGAATTTTCCGAATTTTTTTACCAATTTCCTAATTTTCCTTCGGAAAATTGAATTTTAGAGAATTCAAATAAATGGGAAAACATTATCGAAAGAAATTGGGTCGAATCTAACCATCGACCCAACCTCGGAAAACCCTTTAGCACATGAATAAGCGTAATCGAAGGGCGCTGAAGGTGCTTGGAAAACTAATGCCGGGAAATTGGAAAATACCATTTTTCCGGCTTCAAAACTATCAAAATCTCCAGTTGAGACCCAAAACAGCAGTTTGAGACCGGGTGGACTGGAAAATATTGTGGCGTGACTGAGCAGCAGCACCTTGAAAATCGGAAAAATCGCATTTTCTCAAAGTTTGGGAATTTTTTACTCCGGAACGGCGCATTTTCGTGAAAAATGTATATGGACCTTTCTTGTGCAGAATGCTGAGGAGAATATAAAAATATTTTTTTCTTTCGCAAAAAAACTGATTTTTCTATCGCTCTCGGAAAATTCTCGATAAAAATTTTCCTGCCCATTTTCCGGCTGCCCACCCTCGAAATTCGTGTTCAGCAGCTCAAACCACATAGGGAAAACCTGGGTGGAGCTTGGGCCATCCATCGGCTACGGAATCCGGCCCTGCGCCCGTACTAATATCCACATCCAAACCATTGGCCAGGGTTTAGTATACCTGTTTTGAATATCGTGAAAATGAAACTACTTATTAACTTATTTGCGATCATTTTTCAACTCTTCAACGCAGCATTAGCTGGTGACTATGATTTTTTCATTTATTATACTCACACGGAGACGACGTTACCTCCGGGTGTCCAATCACGATAAAACTTTGTGAGATGGTCCCATGAGTGGTCTAATAGTTGACATCTACAACCGCGCAGTCCAACGTTTCGTTTTTCTGAAGATATTCTAGAATCATTATTGGTTTTAGGCATGTACAGTATATTTATAGCTATGAGTTTTGGAATATACAGATATAATGTACATGCATGAAATCGAAAATCATTCATTGAATATCTTTGGGAAAACGAAACGTTGGACTGCGTGGCTGCAGATATAAGCTGTTAGACTATACCCATGAACCATCTCACAAAATTTCGTCGTGATTGGAAACTCGGAGGTAGTATATCCTCTCCTTGTTAGTCTGATTTAATTCTCGAATAATTATACCATAAAAAGAGAGATACTAATTTTCACTTATTTTAAATACGTATTCTCTCTTTTTCTCATTTACTGTATAATTAATTACACATTCTATGACACTGAGGTATTCATATCACTTTGAGGCGTTATAACTATTTATTTTCTAATAACATGAATATTATTATAAAATGAGATTCACTGAAGAATTTTCTCGAAATCCAATTTTCTGAAAAACATCGAGATATTTGAAAAAAAAAAAGAAAACATGAGGCCTTTTCTTAAAACTATCACACGTTTTGAGTTGCAGTGCCAAATACATAACTTTTCCGAAGAGTGCATGGTCATATTATGTTTTGCAATCATATTTTCATCGATTCCAATAAAAATTTCCAATCCTGTATATGTATGTCACATCTACCCGAGGCTACTATTGAGACTAATTCCACTGTACTCGAGCAAAGTTCAAGCTCTCCGTGGATCAATAATCCTTTATAAGCTCAGAGACCAGCTGGATCCTCTTGCTGAGCAACTATTCTCTTCACGGTTGCTGGCTCCGAAATTCTACATGCACCTAGGCTGTAAAATAAATATATAAGCACCTTTTTTTAGTAGTGAAACCTTGGAATAAATAGACTAAAGCATAAGTCGAATCGGTATTCCTCTGATTGCTCGAATTGTTCGTTACCGCTTCATCCATCTGAATAAAATATTTTCGAATTACCATTTAATTTACCACATTGACAATAATATAGATATCATCTCATAAGTTTTGTCCTAGAAACTAAAAATTTGTGAGCATCTCGAACCGAGATGAATAATTTGTACAATGTTTCAGCGGAAGATTTCACTTGGACCGAACTTGGCCAGCCGAGCGCAGTTAATCATTACCCGTGGCTTGCCTCGATACAGCAAAGTAGCCGGCACCACTGTGCTGGCAGTATAATATCCGAAAATATAATCCTGTCCGCAGCTTCTTGCTTTGGCAAATACTTACCGAGAAACTTTACCGTGAGGGTGGGCAGCTCTAAAGCACATATCGGTGGCTCGTTGCACAACGTCATCAGTGTGAAAAGACACGAGAGCTTAAACCGTAATGGCAGTGACAGCGATTTAGCCCTACTGAAAGTCTCACCGCCTTTTGTGTTCAACGCGAACGTCAGCCCGGTGAGCCTGGCCAGCAAAGAGTATGACATCGAGCAGGGTACAAATGTGAGTGTCGCTGGTTGGGGCTTTTACGAAGAGCTGAACGACGTCAAGATGCACACCGAACAGTGCAATCCCCAAATCTCGGGTGGCGGGCACATCTGTGCCTCGAGTAAAGAAATTTGCCTGGGTGACGCAGGGAGTCCGCTGTTTGCAAATGGAGTTCTGATCGGAGTAATGCATCGTAATTCGCGCTGCATTTCCCGAGATAAGAGACAAAGAGTCTTCAGCGACGTTTCTCATTTCCTGGATTGGATCGTTCTGAAGGCTGGTGCGTTGCAACCCTTGTCGTACGAGATCGGCGAGATCAGCTCAATTCACCGTCAACCATGGCTCGCTTCTATACATTGGGAGAACGAGTTTTGGTGTACTGGTATCATCGTATCTCAAAGCGTCGTCCTCAGCTCAGCCTTTTGCTTTGCCAGATACCCGACGAACAACTTGACCGTACGGGTAGGCAGCTCAGAAGTCGATTTCGGCGGTACGGTGCACCAGGTCGACGTTGTTAGAAAACACGACAAGTTCTCCTATAACAACGTATCTGGCAGCGTGAACGACGTGGCGTTGTTGAAAGTGTCGCCACCCTTTGTGTTCAGTGACAACGTGAGCCCCGTCAAACTGGCTGGTACGGGGTATTCCGTCGAATCGGATACCGATGTAAACGTCGTCGGTTGGTCGAGGACGGGTTACCAAAAAACTCTCGAGCTGAGGGACACCAGGTTACGCATCGTCAAGTGCTCGCGCAAAGTCTCGGAGGGCCATATCTGTGCCGGTTTGTCAGCGTTGAAGAGAATTAAATGCGCATTCGACAGCGGTGAACCGCTTTTAAAAAACGGTGTTCTGCTCGGGGTTGCGCCTCAATTAGTATCATGCGCGACTCATGTGTATCCAAGAGCGTACAGTGACGTTTCTTATCACATTGATTGGATCAGTAAAACCGTCGACTCGTGGGATTCCACGCCGGTCAAAATTGACGTGCAGCCGTATACTAAGAAACTTTGATGCTAGAAGCACCAGGAACGATCCGATTGCTTGGATGTGGTTTTGCATTAGCTACTATTACATGGGATAATTGCTTCCAGAGGAAATTCCATTCCCATCGATGCGGATTCTGTTTGCTCCCAGTGGAATTCCGTTTCACGTTGGAATAATCCAAATAGCCCAATTATTATAGAATACTCATTTCTGTTTCATAATTATCAATCATTTTAGTTATGAAATTGTTGATACTAGATTTTATCCCAAATTTTACATTTTATATAATTGTTACATTTATACTACTACATGTAATGGCTTTTGTATTATTATATAAGTTTTGTACCAAGTTATCGAATTAAAATATCAAGTAATGAACATATATTCAAGAAGATCTGAAAATCACTTCAAGGTTCTCCAATTGAAGAATATTTGACAATGAAATTAGAACTATATGCAAATAATACATTGCAACCAAAATATAAATTTTAGGACAACAATAAATATATGGCGTGCGACGTTTGTAGTAGGTAGATACCGCACATCTACAACTTACGCTAAAATCTTGGAGAAGCAGAGTTAACATACCGTTGTCATTAGTGATTCAAAATCAATGGAAACTTTTTTTTCAAAAAAGTATTATTTTTGGTTCTTAAAAAAATAGAAAATTTTCAGTATATGCTTGCAAGCTTCGTTGGTTGAAAGTGGTCGTATGACAAAGGACGGACAGATTTGGGATGCTTCGGTTAACGGAAAAGGTTGCCTGATCCACTCGTTACTCATCAGTATGTACTCATCAATGGTGCTCATCAGATCGTAGTTGTGTCTTGGGGCCTCCTATGCAGAGTTTCACCTCTGTACCCAAGAATCTATATGAATAGTGATCTTCATTACCGTATTCGATCGAAGTGAATAGTAATCAAATGGACCAAGTAGGAAAGAATTGGATCTCGTGACTTTCTGTAGAGCAAACATCTGTGAGCTTTCATGTAATTACAACTATCAGTCATTGGAGAATAGAAACAATCACCGGTGTATAAATATTATTGCAAAAGAATAACAGAGATTTTACACATGAATAAAATATTTATCAAAAATATTTTTAAGCTTTGTTTTTTAAAAAGAAACTTAATACCAAAGTTTGTATGTTTTTTAATATAATAATCGTGATTCATATAATTGTAAGCTCTCGCTATTTTGTATTCATTTTGAACTCTGTATGTCTAGGCTACGATCTTCTCGGCAATAAAAAAAACTCAAATAAAAGCTGGTTCACGACAATCAAGTGACCTTTTTTCATGTTCAAAAGAAATTTCAATATGGTCTCAACACACGAGAGCCCACCGATCGTTTGGCAGTTGCGTCCCCTTCAAATAATCGAGTATTGACGGGGAGCGAGTACATCGCGATATCGAATCCGCGCGCCCGTTCCAAGCCGATCCCGATCGCCTCGACCTTGCTTTCCACCTCGAGAGAGAGCACGATATTCTGCAGAAAGAGAACTGCAAGAGCTGCAATGAATCTCTCTTTCTCTCTCTCTTTCTCTCGGGGTTATATACTCGCGGGTCCGTACCTGCGTGTGGCGTGTCAGGACACGCTTCGCTCAAAAAGCCGCTGCACTCGAGTGCTCCGCGGAGTGGACAAGCTATCTTGCGGGGCGATGACGAGAGAGCCGGCGGAGAGGAGAGCGCGATGGACTCGAGCCGAGAGAGAAAAAGATGAGGCCTCTCGCGAAAAAGGAGCAGCGCGACGTGCTGCGGCGGCGGCGGCGGCGGTGGCGGGGGAGGGGCGGCGGGGGGGAGGAAGGGAGGGGGGAGGAGGCTAAGTAAAACGACCAGCAAGACAGCCGCCAAGCAAAAAACGAGCAAAGCTCCGCAAGAACGGAGTATAGGAGCTGAAAAAAAATGAGCAGAGAAAGAGAGAGAAGGAGGCGGGGAGGAAGAGGGAGGGAAAGAGAGAGAGAGAGAGAGAGAGAGGAGAAAAAGGGCGTGAGTGGAGCGAGCCGGGCCACGTCGAGCTCTCGTCTCATATGAGATGCTAAGCCTCGACAGCCCCCCTCGCGCTTCTCTCCTATCTCTTCTCTCTTTCTTTCTTCTCTCTTCTCTCTTCTCCCACTCGCGCCCACCCCTGCCCGCAAGAGATCGACGCTCGGATGATGTTTCGGCAGATGCACAACACGCCTCGTGCTATAGCTCCGCTTTTACATTTTTTTTCCGCTCTCGCGCAAGCCGCGCAATCGCGAAATCCGCGAAGGTTTTGCGAACCCTCGTTCATGGGTCCCGTATGGCTGATTGCGAGCCCGGAATGCGAAATTACTCGGGCGAATCGTAAAATGATTGTTTCGACATTAGCTCCGCGCATTACTCGTTGCGATTGCAATGGTAACGAGGACCGTTTATGAGAAAGCCCGGCAATCAGTTGTCGAAGAAATTATTGTTTGAGATGGATTTATCTCTCGTGATTGAGGAGTGAAATTGACCGGAGGTATACGTAAAATTTTTTCAAATGAATATTCTGCACGTAAATTGTACACCTACATCTTAAATTGTGAGATAAATCGTTCTGTATTCAGAGTAGCGAATAGCGCGTCTAGGATTAGATTCGTACGGAAAATCGAAACCATTGAGACATTCAGACAATTTCGTTTCGTAGCGAGATCAATTAGAGGAAAAAAATTTGCAAGTACTCTCAAAGAAAATGATTAAAACTTTCAGAAAGCTGATTTATAGATATTCGAATATCCAAATGCAAATTTGAAATGATTATAATCTTCTTCGCATTTGAACGTTTATTCACGTCATTTTGACTATTGATAGATTGCAGTGGACTAGATTGAAATTGAAGTAATACTTTACACCTATTATAGACAAAGCTTCAGCGTTAGTCGAATAGTTAGACGAAACTTAAAATGTACATCTCATTTTTTATGCTTGATCTTCAAGTAAAAAGATCCGCAACGAGACACACGAACTCAGGACGATAACCAAGGTCGAGCATGATAATCTAAAGGAAATGAACTTGATCTATTCGGGTCGTCCTCATACGCAACTTGTATGTGAGATTCGCGAGAGAGATATGTTAATCGGGTTTGAAAAGTAACGCTCTCTTACTAATATGAACTCCTTGAGTGAGCCCAGCATCCGCTGATAAGCTAGTTTCACCTTTTCCAGGACTTCGCGTCTCCTTTATCAAGAACTATCTGAATTCAACTCTCAAAGCTGTTTGATACTCGATTCAAAATATTAATATTGCATTAAAACATTT
The DNA here is from genome assembly GCA_020882685.1 of Aphelinus atriplicis. NCBI lineage: Eukaryota > Metazoa > Arthropoda > Insecta > Hymenoptera > Aphelinidae > Aphelinus > Aphelinus atriplicis. Next base: position 76,940,634 of record CM037073.1, read on the forward strand.
ACATATGCAATTACAAGCCTCATCCAATATCCTCGACAAAATAAATTCAATTGAAAAATACCAAATTGAGAATAAATGCAGCACTATACATAACATATTGATGCGCATGTATATATGTATATACCGTGGCATGCCACGCAGGTTTACAGAAGCCGGTGTGTGCTTTCCTCAATCCACGCTCGCTCAGCTTATCTCCTCCTCGAAAGAGAAGGAAAAAAAGAAGAAGAGACGGAGAGGCAAAGTTTGGCTCTATCTCTCTCTCTCTTTCGCCGTCTCGCTCGCTCGCGTGTGTGCAGGCGGTATATCGGTAGCCGCGTACGCGAATGTGCGGTAGCCGATGCACGTATGGTCAAAAAGAGAGAATAAGCCGCGGAGCGCAAGCCGAACGGAGAATATACACACAAGAGAGGCGAACGGACTGCGCGGAGAGGAGATGAGAGCCTGCGGAGTATAGAAAGAGCTGGATCGCACATATAAGGCCCCGAGACGACGAGAAAAGGAAGACGCGCACGCGGCTTGCCTGGCTCGAGGGGGAGGCTTCTCCTCGGGCGCGCGGCAAAACGAGCAGCGGGAGCAGAGCGCGCTGCATATTAAAATCGAGCCCCGGCTGCACGAGGAGAGAGACGCGGGGGCTTCCCAGCCTACGGCGCGCCGCTCTCGGCATCGCCAGCTCTCCGACTTTATCGACTGCCACTCGCTGATTAAAGATTCTCCCTCTTGTAGAAACACCTTAATCTCTGCTACAATTTTCGCTTGGATTGCAAGTTTGATTTTTCAAAGTCTTAAATTCTCGAGAGGCGACCCTTTTTCGTTTCATTTCTTTCGTGGATTTTCAAAATTATCGCTAAAGTTCATGCGATCGTACAAAGTTTGGGTGAAGGTGTAACATTGCGGAGTGACTCACTCGAAGTACGAGTTATTTTCTTTGATTGGATAGGTAAAATATAATTTGAAAGCACGAGCAAACGTGAACGTGCGTGGATGAGAAAGTTGAATTGATATGCACACAAATATCGCACTGCTTGGACTCATGTTTAGTATCATCTTGAAACCATTTGAGTTTTTAAAAATACGTATTATGAGCTTTCATTCGAACTTTCATTATGTTATTTTCATTCCGCTTACAAAGAATTAGTTTCTTATTCGTAAATGCATACGTATTTTTTGGAGAAAAAACACTTTATATCATGAATAAGTTGGACCATAGGTACAGGATAATATAATAGGGTTGAGGAATTTTTCACAACACCTAGTTTTTTCATGTAAAATGCATGGAGAATCAGAAAATAATTAGGTCGTATTTTTTTATTTTTGTTTAATGTTATTTTTCTAAAAGATATGACCGTTGAAAGATTCGGCGTTTTTGATAGATATAGATATACTTCAAATGCAAATGACGTCATATCGTTACTAACGACATGAATTTCATCTCCTCATATTAGCTCGAATTTTGATTGGATCGAAAAACAAAAAAATACGACCTAATTAATTTTGCACGTTCTTTCGATTTCTACGATAAAAAAAATAGCGTATTCTTCCCAATTCGAAAATGTATAATTTGAGATACGATGCATTCTTTGCATAAAAGAAACAGTCACCATGCTATACTAATAAGCTTGCAAAATAATATATATCCTCTCTTGAGACTATTCATGGCTTCGAGACATCAAGATACTTCTCACTTCCCTTGAACAATCGTATATTTTATGCAGCAAGAAATTCAATTACCTACGGTTTTCGATCATCTACGATCATGACATTGAAAACCAAAAAGAATAATTATTTGGAAGAAACACAACGCAATTTCGATCAACAAAGAATAAAGTATTATAATTTTAATCGACTAGCAATATTCACGAGCACTTGATTATATAAGCGAATGCACACAGCAGTCCAAAAACGTATGTACTTGAAGTGCAAATCTGGTGGTTATCGGACTCGTGGCACAATATCCACATTTTCTTCCCCTCGCACCGAGCAAATTAATCCCAACGTCTGAATCAATTGAGTTCTTCTCATATACACTAGAGTAACAGTAGAGGGGTATCAATGGGGCTGTAGTATTTTTTATCGTCGAAAAAACCACAACTTCATTTTTCAACTTTTCCCCGAAGCAAAAAAAAACCAAAAGAGAGAGAGAGTGAGTGAGAAAGATAATGGACCAGAGTCACCGAGATTGAGTGACGTTAATTTATGAGCTTTGTCCCCCCCCCCCCTAATATTCGACATCGACATCAGGGCCATTAATAAACCACGTTTCCTTTTCACGCGGCTCTCTCTCTCGAGGCCCGGGCCTCGTTCATGCCTGTCAAAATTATGCATACGCGACAATTCGGGAAACCATATATATACCTCGCTCGAGTGCCCACTGGGTGGAAAATCGCTTTTTTACGGCTGTCGGTGCACGGCGTTATTCTTCCTGCACATATATATATACGATTTTTTTTGCGCGCGAACGCGGCGATGCGTAATTGCGATCTAACGAATTCGACGCTTAGCACGACGAGGAGTATCGAGTCGCTCGTCTATACCCCTGCAATGGCGATCACCCCTACGTATACCGTACACCAGTCTTTGTTGGCTGGAGCGCGGCACGCGCCGCACTTTGATTCTCGCCAAGACGTTGGGCCTCTTTGTGCGCGTGTGTATGTGTGCGCGTGTGCGTCGCGTGCATCCTCGGGATGACGTGCAGCTGCAGGGGTCAGGGGCTTCTTGGCGCGCGGGCGGGCCTTTGTCGCGTTTTACGGTCGCGCGTACACGTAAACCTATATAGGTGGGGGCCTATTAAAAACGGGCCGGCCAACACCGGTAGTGGCCACCGCGCGTCCTCTCTTTATTATTTATGGGCGCGCGCGATTCGTCCGATTGTCCGATCGCCTGCAGATACACGCGCGCATTGTCCGGCTGCAAATCCGACCGATCTGTACCGAAGGACTTAACGTGTTTATTCGGCCCGCGCGCAACGGTCGCCACAGTGGTGCATGCGTACGCTGCACCTATTTGTTTTCGATCGCGCGATTTATATGTGTGCCGAGAGATCGGGAGGCCGGGATTAGCAATCGCGCGTTTACGAGCCGGGCATACGCGCAAACTGTCCGCGCGTCCAGTACAGCTATATATTAGGTTTTACTATATTGCGGACGTACGGACGGGGGTATCGCTTCGTCGCGCGACCGTTGTTCTCGCTTATTTCCGTTGCACGATTTTCATGACCGACAAGCGCAATCAAATCGACAATGTGGACCGATTATCTCTCGGGGATTTTATGTATACACATGTATATATGCAACAACTGCGCGGAAATTCTCCCGATTGGTCCATTTCACCTGGTAGCTGTGCGTATATTATATATTGCAGACGCCGAGTTATTTACGATCTAACGATTTTCCTGTAATGTCGTTGTTTTACAGGCTAAAATTCTACATTTATGAAACTCCGTCCGGCTGGACGGCGTCGTTATCGATAACTCATGCGATTCATGTCAAATTAATCAATTGCTAAACTAACAATCAACCGTAGTTGAAACAAGTTGATCATTATAAAGACGGCCCATCCTCGAAACACGATTTTTCCAGGAAATGCGGATGAATTTATACATTCCAGCATTGTGATTTATACACCGGTGATCAAATAAATTTTAATGGCAAAGTAAGAAAATGGTTCGATAATAATTCATGTTGTATAAGATGCATCCAATCCCACTCGAATAATGTATATAATATAACCCGCATGAATCTGCCATTATACGATTGGATCGAGAACGTCTGATAATTCAAGGATAATAACGTTCTCTTCCTGTACAATTCGTGATTGGCTCCTCAGACGAAAATAAAAATAATGAAAGTCAGAATTCGTCAAAGAAGTCAAGATCGAAAACAGGGAGAATAAAAATCCTATAAGGCGCGAGAGCGGGGAAAAAGACGAAGAGAAGTAGGCCAATTATAAGCCTCGAGATGCGCGAATGAATGGAAAATAAGAGAGACACGAGGCCGCGCGCGCGCGCGAGCAGTTGAAGTCGAAAAAGAGGAACTGAAGAGGGAGAGAGAGCAGCAGCAGCAGCATCAACGGCAGCAGCAGCACGCGAAATAAAGAATAAAACGAAGAGATCTCGCGCGAGCTGCAGACTACTCGAACCCATGTAACAGAGATTTATTGGCATTCAGATTTGCATTTTAAATATGCGACGCCTCTCGAGAGGAGGAGAAAAGAAAGTGGGTGGAGGACGTGCGTAGACTCTGACCACTGAAAGTATACATATATATGTGTGTGTGTTCCGCGCGCATCTTATATGGAACACATCCTAACTTCTATGAAACCCTTTGAGAGATCTCACTTTTGTAAACTCGACGTCGTTCGCTAACTTTCTTCCCGATCAAATTTAATGAGCGTTTTTATTATTCAAGGAGGACACGCTTCCAGTCGAGGGGCTATTCCTATTCACTTCCAAATAACACTGAAAACAACGGGAAGGCAATGAGAAAAATTGAAGTACCAGCGACTTTGGAGTGAATAACTCCTCGGTTTTATACATAGTTTAACTCGCTGAAAACCACAACAATCTTGGCGAGAAAGAATCTGTAACTCTGGAAAGAACTCTGGAAAAATTTCGACATATTTTGCACTGTTAATTCACGAATATGGATATGCTTTTTATTATGCAATAGAAGGGTTCCCTATTGATGAGGTGAAAAGTGATCGAAGGAGTTTACGACACATTCAACACTATTCAGCTACCAAATCAAACGACTCTCTCTCTCTCTCCCGTGCTACTTTTCTTTTTTTTTTGTTTATAAATAGCACAGCGTTGTGATGCACACGAAGAGCCAATGACACTAAGATACATTTTTACCGTCTAAATCTCCGTCGTAAAATACACTGCGTCAAACCTCCCAGGGAGTTCTGCTAATCGGAGTTATTTTACGATTAGAGGATTGTGCAGGAGAAAACATTTGGAAATCTGCCTTTTCAAAGCTCTAACTTAGCGCACCTTTTTGTTTTTTTCGTCATCGCTTCTCGCGGACTTTGCGGGGCGCGCAACTCGTCGGGCGACTTGGATTTGTTTGCGCGCGGCTCGAAAAACGTTGGCTCAAAATAAAATTCACGCGCCGCGAGAGGCCTATATTGTCCGAAAGGGTCGACTATAATAATTAACATGCATTATACGCGGCTCGCGCGATAATGAGCGAATCTTCCTCTCCCTTTCTTTCCTCGTCCATATTTTTTTTCTGCATATACACACACTTGTGCTCCCCGTTCGTTCTTATTTTTCCTCTCGTTTCACTCCCTCCCGAGACTCTCTCCGTTTGATTGGTTTTTTGTCGCTTCTGCGTAGCTCCACTACACTGGCAGCTTTACGTCCTCAAATCTCTCGGGGCACTATATCGCCGATCCCCCCGAGTCGTGCTTATTTGCATAGTTACTCGCGCCCATGCGTCCATAACGATTTTGTTGCCGATAAAATGGCATCCTAAATATTACTCTCTTGTCGGAGCGCGGCAATATTAATATGTTCTCCTTCGCGCTATGTGCTTCTGTGTATCTCTTTTCTTTATTTCAATATATTTCGTTTGATATAATTATTTCTTCTTTTCTGATTGCAACTCTCCTCTGTTTCCTTTGTGTGCATTGATAAATGCGTTTATCATACAGATGCACGTATCCGCGTAGCTTGTACTCTGTGACCCTTTTGAATTGCTTTTTCCGTTCGATTCTTCATTGTTAACGAACTCAGCTCATCGTTAACTTAATTTTCTAAGAGAACAATTGTTCATACTGAAAAATAAGTTAATCATCTAGTATAACAGTGATATGTTACATGATACTTTGACTATTTTATTTTGCTTTCCTAATACTCAATGCATAAGCTCAGCTCTACGTTGTAAATACTACTACACTCAGCGTTCATAAGCGTCGGCCATTCTTACGAAAACGGTATTTCCCATTGTTCAATTGTTATGTATATGTATTCAATTGGTATGTATTCCCGGATTGTTGTGTAATGTCGGAAACGATGAAGGGAATGATGGTCATGAAAGTATCCATGGATTGGACAAAGAAACTGAGATGATTCAAAAGAGTCCTATTTATAACGAGGAAAATAAAATCAATCTAAAACACCCATGTTCTCGATATTTCGAACGTTTGAAAGAAATATTTACTATTCCAAACTGCAGACACAGGGTGTTTTTAGAGCTTAAACTGTTAAATGTTACCAAAATTGTTATTTTGGAAAGACCATATATATTTTTTTGAAAATTGATATGTACATTTTTTTGTATTTCAAGTGTAAGTCTAAATTACTTACTTTGTGTCCAAAGACTCAAACTATTTTTGGGTTTTTCCTCAAAACTACATAAAAATAGGTTGAGATCGTTTTTTAGGTCGCGCTCACCGATTAGTTCAATCATGTCAACAATATTATGGTAATGATTAGTTGGGCACTTTCCCATTTTGTCATCATAAATCATTTGCATGTTATCTCTACAGCATTTGTACAACCGAAACAGCTTGAAAACAACAAAAACAGAAAGTTAATTTTATATATATATATTGGATGATTCAGAAGAGCCACAAGAAATGTCAGCTTCTTCTGTTGCCAAGAAAACATAATCAACGAAGAAAATTCCAAAATGATGAATTAGATATTACCATTTTTGTTAGCAAAAAATACCGTTTCCGTGTGAATAACTCATATGGTGTAAAAAAAACGAGAATCACGAAACAGATAATGATGAAAGTACGAGAAAAATGTAAAGTCATGGTATAATTGACATATTGATTTATTATACAGTGATTAAATTTGAAAAAATCCAAATGAACATACACGGCAAAGTAAAAGCTGCAAAGTCAAAAATAGGGAGTGATGAGAAACGGAAAGACATCGCGATGGGATAATGAGGGATCGTCTACGCGTGTTCGCGAGGAAAGAGCATTTGGATGCAGGAGCAAATCGGACATTCACTCACGCTTGACCGCGCGGTCCGTAGGCGCAGTAAATTGCCTCTTGAAGTAGCCTGAAGTCCACGACAAAAAGTCAGCCCGACAATTATGAAGCTCCCCAAACAATCAGCCCAGCCGCTGCGTCGTCAGTCGCTGAATAAAGAAGTCGTCTTCTTTGTTAACCAGGCACGTGCAATAGAGAGCGTGAATTGCTTTTTTCAAAATCCCATTCCTCCCTCCCCGTCCCACTTTCGTCTCGTTATTTGTCAAGCCCTTTCTCGTACCGGATTGTAAAAGATGCGCTCGATAAATTCCATCGCTATACACACAAGTGTTACCTCGCCACGCGAAAAATCTCATGATTGTTCGAGACAAGAAATCAATTTTAAAACAGCGAGTGTCAGCCGTATAGGGTTTCGGTAAACTGGATGGATTGTCCCCGAGGCAGACGCATCGGCATGTGACGAATCGAGGCGACGTTAAGAGACACGTGCGAGCGAATGAAAGTTGAAAAGTGACGAAAATCAAAGGCGAATGGCTAATTAGCTCTGGAGATCGCATATCTCGTGTCGCGCTGTCCCGAGAAATTACGGAAAAAAATATGAGAAACGGAGCCGAGGGGGGGAGAGATGGCTTGGACGAGAGGAAAAAATATCGACGACGCGGTGGTGATATCCGATCGATTGAAACAGAATACGGAGCAGCCGCGTCAATTATGTCGAGTCGAGAGCATCGGCCAGCAGCTCGGGGAAGCCCGATATCGTCCTTCGATCGCCGTATCCAATAGCGCGCGCTTTTCGATATACTTACACCCTTCCACGCACGGGGCAAAAAAATATATATATGTATATGTGTATCTTGGACGATCTAGCGGTCGTTGCGCTGCATCTTTTGGCCCGCGGGATCGTTGACCCTGTTTAGTCGAGCCGCGCGCGCTGCACTCGTCCTCACTCGTCCTTCGCGGAGATCGTGGCGGTGAATATCTTAGGTATGCGTATATACACAAAATCGTAGACATAATGGTTGCAGATGCAGATGAATTAATCAACGTCGTTCTCTTGTGGTCTCATTTTTCAACCATTGAGAAGCATACGATTGTATACTTGTAATAATGGGAGAATTTCACCAATTTCTAGAATTTGGCGACTCAAAATAACGGTTTCAGTGTATGAGAATTAATAAAGACGGTAACATGACACATTGAAAAATTCTAACTGTACTGTAGTGTACAATGATCGACTCATGGGATACTCATTGGATTACAGTGAATTTCCACTTTAAGGAAATTAGAGAGCCCATACTTGTAACTCGAAACCATTTTAATCATTTACCAAATGTTACGTTTCAAACAGTTGAAACGACCGGAGACAATTATTTTCTCATTAATCCTTCAATACGATATCTTGTTTGTAAACTGGATTTGCATATCGCGAGAAAGTAAAGAAAAAGAGGCATTTCCTTCTTTTTCATTTGAAATCTCGAAGAAAAAGAAAAACAATAAACCTGCACCTATTAGGCAGCTGTAGCAGTTCCAGCTACTTTGGTCCGTGCCTAACAGTACATTGGTAATCAATTAAGATCTCTCGCACACGTACCCTTATCTACATCCTCAGCGGAGCAATCCTCAGAGGCGGGGTTGTGTCCCGACGTCAATACTTTTGTCCGAGCACTATTACTCGGTGTATCATTTTAACTCCAGCACTTGAGTACCTTTAGATATATACTATGGACTATAAGTATGCCACAAGCTGACACCAGATACAAGCCATTCGTGCGTAATGTCCGCATAGATAAGACTTATATTGACAATGCTAATTACTGTGCTCTGTGCTCTGTGCCTTCTTTCTTCTTCTTAGGGCTAGTAGGAGTAGCACTACAACCATCCCGAGTTTCTTTTTCCTTCCAGGGATTATTCCTCACAAGGCCCTATGCTTTCTTTTCTTTCCTTATTGAAAACTATTATAACGGGGTATGTATATAATACCTCTATACTATGTGCTTCCATGTGCCTGACTGTGCTTTCTTCTATGTATGTATTGGTTTATGTATATCTACTGTCTAATGCTTCAGCTTACTATTATTCCTTATTTAAAAACCGCTGCCAAGTGCCTCAGCAGTATGCTTTCTCAAAGTATTGCAATTGAACCTCAACTTGCATTAATCACCACTCTTTGAGAAAGCAAAATGAACCTCTAACTCATTTCCTCCACTCTATAGTAACGGTTGCTATGGTAAATATCCGAGCTTCGGTGTTCTTACTTCTTAGTCGTCAACAGTTCCGAAAATAGACCTCTAACTGACTTTTCCCACTCCATAGTAACGGTTGCTAAGGACGTAAACAATGGTTGCTATGGTAAATGTCGGAGCTTCGATGTTCTTACTTCTTAGTCACCAATAGTTCCAAAAATGGACTTCAAACTGACTTTTCCCACTCCATAGTAACGGTTGCTAAGGACGTAAACAACGGCTGCTATGGTAAATGTCGGAGCTTCGACGTTATTACTTCTTAGTCATCAATAGTTCCGAAAATGGACCTCCAACTGACTTTTCACACTCCATAGTAACGGTTGCTAAGGACGTAAACAACGGTTGCTATGGTAAATTTCGGAGCTTCGATGTTCTTACTTCTTAGTCATCAACAGTTCCAAAAATGAACCTCCAACTGACTTTTCCCATTCCCTAGTTACGGTTGCAACCGATATAAACACCGGTTGCTAGAGACATCAACAATGGTTTATACGGGAAAGGTCTCTTTGATTGATATACATAGAATCCCATAAATATACAAGCCCAAATGATCATTTATCATGAATTATATGGGAACTTATCGAAAACACGCTAGCAACGGTTGCCATGGAATCAAACAACGGATGTTGCTGAAGACCGAACTCGGTTCACATCTGCCGGTGACCGACCTGTGTGCAAAATTTCAGGACGATCGGACCATTCCTTCGAAAATTAACGTACGACAAAAAAAAAGTCAGTCTGAAGCTGAATTTTGTATCTCCATAGCAACGGTTGCTAGGAGAATAAACAATGGTTGTTCCAAAATGAATGTCTTATCGATTCTCATCGATCGTCGAAAGAATTCGAGACCCATCGTGCATTGATGATGATTTTTGGAGCTTTTATCAAAAACACGTTAGCAACGGTTGCTAGAGAAATAAACAACGGAATTGGCTGAAAATTGAACTCGACCGAGATTTTGCGGCGACTAACCTGTGTGCAAAATTTCAGGACGATCGGACAATTCCTTCGAGAGTTATCGTACGACAAAAAAAAGTGCACGTACGTACGTACATACATACAGACATTTTCGGATTTCCATGTTTTTCGACCCGTAGATTACGAAAATCGAGGTCCCGAAGTCCGATTCGGTGGGTCGATTTTTACCCCGTTACAAAGCTTTCTCTTTGAGAAAGCAAAAAGTGATGGGGGTCAAAGTGAAGCCAGTTAACTCGTGATTTGATTGGTGTAGACCTAACCACGTGACGAGTCGAGTAAAATATAGATATAATAGATATAGATAGTGAATGCAGGCTAGCGAAAAAAAAGAACAATAAATTTTGAGGTGAAGTTTTGAGGTTGAAACAACCAATTGCGCATAATGAAATAAAGTGTAAATCGCGCGCGTCTGAATGTAGCTATGTAGTATATATAAGTAGATAGGTATAATACTTTTCATGATATACCTAGAATTGAAGATGCGCACAAGCCACAAAGTCACGTGATTAATCACCAACCAATAATCCAACTGCCTCTGCGTCTGCAATCTACAGTCAGTGCAGTGTCAGCATTCCAGTAACTGCCAAATGCGTATCCTCGTGAATATAACGGATAACCTCTGGATTAAAAAAGACAAAACTGTCGATTGAATTCCCATTTCACAGTAGTAACCGTGATTTAGGTCAAGATACACAGCACGGCCCCCACAGCACTTACCTTTCAAGCTGTTCATTAACAAATATTTACTCTTGCATAAACTTTTTATGAGATTCCATAGGTTAGTGAATTCCCACTTCTTATTATAAGTTTTGCATTATGCTAATCTTCTTGATAATAACAAAGATCATGATTATGCGATTAACTTTTAGGTACGAAATCAACGAACAGAGAGGTATGAGAATATGAAAATTTTCTTTTCTTAGAAACTCAAATCGACGAAAATCCTACGATATAAAAGGCTAATCCAAGTTAACTTGGATATTCCCCATACTGCACCATGGAAAAGGGTCAAAAAAATTACTTGTGTGTCACAAAACTGAAAAAAGAAAAAATTAGTTATAAATGGACGATACAGGATTACCATCTGATCAATATGAAACCAAAAGAGTACATGGAGTCACCAATTTTTAAATCTTCAGAAAATAACAAGTTTAGCTGGCGATTAAGATTTTATCCTCAAGGTGCCAGCGATGAATCAGGAGGATTCACATCTTTTTGTCTAGAGCCTGTTTCTTATGATGATAGTAATTTCAGTATGCAGTGTGAATTTTTGATTCTCAATGCCGATGGTTATGTCGCAAGAAAAAATGAAATAAGAGTTTTAAAACAGGTCAAATTGTGTGGAACTCAATGTTTAGTGAAAAATGACGAGCTCTTCAATAAATGCAATAATTTATTGCCTGATAACAATCTTACATTGGTATGCAATATCACATTATGCATAAACAACAACAGGATCAACTCTCAAACGAAAACAAGAGGAATTGGTAATCTGCAATTTTCACAATTCAACAATAGACTTCAGATACTTCTAGCGAGTGAAGAATTATCAGACGTGATCCTTGTCACAAGTAATGGAGAAGAGTTACGTGCACACAAAGCTGTTCTTGCAGCTCAGAGTCCAGTATTCATGGAAATGTTTAAGAATGAATCAAAGAAAAGAAGACCAACTAGAATAGAAGTGCCAGAATTCGACCTAGATATTGTGAGTGACATGTTACAGTATATATACACAGGGAAATTCAAAACGCATGGTGAAAATTTATTCAAGTTGGGTAGTATTGCTGACAAATATGCGATTAAGGAACTAAAAAACAATTGTGAACTTTTGCTTGGCAACATTATTTCATTTGACAATGTGATCAAAACTTTAGTTGAAGCTTCTAGACTCAATATGGAGTTCTTGAAGAAGCGTGCTGTTACATTCTTTGTCACTCATATTAAAGATATAGTCAAATTGCCCGATTATACAGCTTTTAGAGCTTCTCACCCATTCGTTTGGCAGTCACTTATTCTCAGTGCTTATCACAACATAAATAAAAAAGGGAATAAGAGGAAAATTGGTGAGATGATTTGAAAGCTTAAGAGTTAGAACTCCTATCGTAGTTAATTTTCATTCTATGTAATCAATATATCTTCATCATGAACCAATGAGCATGGTTATACAAATATATCAGAGTATGGATATCTGCCTTCCGATAAATCTAAAAATCTAGGTTGTAGATTAGGTTAAAAAGTTGTGTTCCATATTTTTTGATATTTCTGTCCTCTTAAAACTATACATTGAGAAAACATAGAGATAATGGTATGTTACTAGTTTAAAAACAAAAAACAAAAAAATGACACTGCATTACTACTGATTGAGTGATTGATATTCAATTGTTAGTCGGGTTAAACATTTTTATACTGAATTTTTATCCATTCAGTTGATCTGAAGTGAGTATCTAATTCAGTGCACTAGTATTGTGAAAATATTTTTTAGAAGTTATTAATATTTGAAAAGACATTGAACATTTTTTATGCAAACGTAGCATAACTTAATTATCTCTGATCATTTTAAAATATTTTATATTAATTTAATATTGGTTCTTGTACTTTGTTTGAAAATAAGTTTACAATGTATTTACCTTAACTGCATTTAGTAAGTAATTTTAGTTTTTCATACATGCATATAGATTTAGATTGAATATTTCAATTTATTCATCGTGGCAACTTAATTAATAACTTAAATAATTACGCATAGCGATCAAAAACCACTGATGTATCACTATCATTTATTCTTATTTTTTTTAAATAATAAAGTAGAATGTAGACGACAAAATAATAGGTATCGCATTTGAGTATTTTTTTGCATTCTAAGTCCATCGCCACCCAATCATTCGGATATAGAAAAATACAGTCTAAATATAAGACTGGAGAATCTAATGAAATGCTTACAGGTGGTCAATGAACCTGACATCATCATTCTTGGTCAAGAAAGCAATATCTCTCTTAAATCCTTACAGTGAAAAACCACTGCATTGCAGTGAAAAATCACTGTAAGAAGGTGGGTGACATTTTCACTAGAATTGCAGTGAATTTTTCATGCAACTAAAGTGAATTTTCACTTCAGTTCCATGAGTTTTTTTAGAAAAATTTTTTACATAAAATTTACATTTTTACATCAGGATTTGCAGTAAGTATGATGTGAAGTGAATTTTTACTCTACTTACTGTGAGCTTTATGTAAAAATGTTTCCCATAAAAACTCATGGAACTAAAGTGAAAATTCACTCTAGTAACATAAGAAATTCACTGTAATCCAGTGAAAATGTCACCCACCTTCTTACAGTGATTTTTCACTGCAATGCAGTGGTTTTTCACTGTAAGGATAGATTGCCAACCAAATTAGTAAGAAAAAGTTTCTCGAAAATTAGTCGTTTTACTACTTTCAAGTCACTTTCTCGCAGTTTATTCAGTCGGCAATTGATGGTTTTCTTGATTGTAAACGGTGTATTGGAAGTTCATTAACAACCTGTTGAAATTGCATTTGATTCTTCAGTCTTTCGATCGCATGTCGAACTACCTTGACCCTTACTTGCCACACTTTTGTAGAATCACGTACTTACTGAATAGGTTCGGAATGGGTTCAAACCCCAGTGTGGTAAGTGAGGGTTAAAGTTGTTGAGTTTGTAAATCGGTAGAATAAGAGGAACCAAAATTAAAAACAGTATGATTCATAAAGTCAACGCGAAAAAGCAATGGGAGTTTGTTTGAATTTTAAATTATAACATGCAATTTGAATGCTTTTATAACCAGGTAAATCTTACTCTATGATTCATTGACTTTTGGAAATGCGGAATCGTTTAATTATTTTTTGAACAGAAACTGGATCTGAAATGAATCTTTTTATAAATCAAAATTTTCATCAAAACATTTGAAGAGTCGGTAAAAAAAAAACACGAATGACTATTTGCACTTTGTTCAAAAACGACATATCTTTCCCAAGTTTTTTTATGAAAAAACTTGATAACTTTTAGATACAGGGTTCTTTATTGCACATTTCTTGAATCTGATGCGTCAACTTGTTGGTATAATTTCCTCCTAAATGTGAACTAACACCTAAAATTGTACGCGTACCCTTGCATTCGATACTGAAAACCCAATACTTATGTGAGAAGTCGCTTGTGTCGTAAATAAAAAAATAAAAAAACTGGCCAACTCGTAAACTATACCCTGTATTGCTTAATTCCTTTGTTCGAACTGTATACGCATAAAATGTTTCACAGTATTGTCCGTAAACACGCGACGACGAAACGCAAGTTGAACATCCTCGGAGCTACTGTCATGATTATCATCATCATCACCATTCCTCCGGCGAGCTATACGGCGTAAAGAGCGTCGAGGTAAGATTGAAGCTGTTGGAACACGCGACGGATCGCCCGGGGCGAGACCGAGTCTGGCCTCTGACAAAATCACGCCTCTCTCCCTCTCTTTCTCTCTTTCTTCCTCTTAAAAATGGGTAACCATCCAAGAACAAAAGAGGTAGCGAACGGTCGCTTGAACAGCTCGCGTGAATCCCAAAGCCACACAACGCTGGTATATAATTACTGATACAAATATATATGGTTCCCCTAGCCACACCATATGTTACATCGGACAAAGTGAATAGACGAGAGATACTCATTTTTATCCGCTTCTATTCCAGTATATGTTCGAAAGACGCTGCGACGGCCGCGGAGAGGGAAAATTCGGCCGATATATAGCCCATGAAAAATATTCACTTGGGAGTAATTGTCCGACGTGTTTTCGTAACAAGTTTGACAACGAAAGCGTGCTATTATTCCAAATTATGCAGGCGTTTGAGTAGATTTTAATAGGGCTTTTAACTCTTCAACGGGTTGCATCGAAAGTTATTGCCCCTATCTAATTTAATACGCGTGTTCTGGTGCGCGCGTCCTCCTGAAATTTGAATAAATTTTTTACACGCGCATGACCACATATACCTATACTGCCCGACTCCGAACGTGATTAAATTTCCAACGAAAGTCGGGGTGGGGAAAAAACGAAAAAAAAAACAGACGACGATGCATCATCGATATTACTTCTTCTCTCTCGCATCGTTGAGCCCATGCGGATGCATCCGTTGAATAATTCCCAAAATTTCGATTCCACTTACCCCTCCATATATATACACAAGCGAGTGACAAAACATTTGAATATACGCATACGCGAGGAGATTTATAGTTTCGCCAACCTCCCCCTCGCGCGCGTGCGAGTGTATCATAAGCCGCGGCGACGATGAACAGAAGGAAAAAAAAAGGTAAAAATCTTTGCGCCTTCCGTTACGTAGATGCATCGAATATATAAGGGAAAAAACGCACGCGTGCGAACGAATCTTCCGCGCGGCGCACAAAACGATAAATCGCGTACTACACATTATACGTACGTACGGCTCTTATATAGCGCACAAAAGCTCGCCGGATTCCACCGCGGGATTTTATGACCGGCTCTCCACGACGCGCTCATCATTGTTTTGTCGCGCTCTCGCCGGTTCGAGGAAGTTTCGCCGGCTTTTCCGGTGCGCGTTGACTTTTCAATTTCAAAAAGATTTTTCACGTGTGTGTGAACGTACCCCGGCACGCTCCGCGCGCGCGGTGGGCCTATATGCTGGGATACATTGCACGAGCGACGTTCGGCTCGTGAATGGGGCCGCTCTCCCTGCCACTCATTGTGTCTGGCGCGGCCGAGTGTCACACGAGGGATCCTTCAAACGTCGTAAACTCGCATCTTTACGATGCATATTTTACCGCGCTTCAATGCGCCCCGATTGAGTGGCTTTTCTCTCTCTCCGTCTCTCTCTGTCTATCTCTGTCTCTCTCTGGCCCCCCTCCGACTCGGCAGCTTCCCGTCCAACGTATATCCACGAACGTACGTATACGCGTATACGTCAGCGCCGGTCTGATACGATTTTGGTGTTGCCCTTACGTCTTAATAAATATTAAGGTAAATAAAGGAGGCCGCAGTGCGGCTTTTATTGGCGAGTCGCTGATCAGCGCAACCGATCCACATTCGCCGCCGGCCTCGTTAATTATTTATTTGCTCTCGAGGGCTCGCTCTCACTCGTATTATACGATTATCTCGTTGCAGCATGTGCGCTCACTCTCTCTCTCGGGTCTGTCTGACGCGAGCGTATGGCCCATCCGTTGCTCTCGGACACCCCGTCGAGAATTTGAGACTCGTTTATATTCTGCAAATATGTCGCGCGCGCGCGAGCGCAAGAGTGTTGCAGATGTAACGAACCGTTTTATAAATTAGGTACTTTGGAAGCGCGTGTCACCTCGCTCCAGATGCCGAGTATTCCGCTCTGCACAGATATACACACACACACACCTATATATACCGGCCTGCGCGTCCGATTGTTTCCCGTATTTGGTTTTCGGGTATGGAAAAACGTTGGACGAATCAATCGTGAAGGCACGTCGCCGGGGTCCCGATAAAACCCCCCCGAGACACCCCTTGGCGCGAGCGTCCGAGGGGCGATGTCACGCGATCGTTTTGACGCGTACGCGCATATATATCTATACGCGTAATACGACGACTAGACCCGTTGCGCGAATGATTTTGGCGGGAACGAAGTGACCATCGGGCGCGCGGATAAACGAGATGCGATAACGAGAGCACGCGCGTGTAAGTTTATATACGGCCGCGCGATAAGTGCAGGGTATATACCGCGCGTTATCGCCCGCCCGACGCAGCGAAATCCCGACTCTCAAATCCAACCGTCGTTTTCGCAAACTTTATCTCGAACGCGCACACAAGCTCATATGAACTCGTGCGCTCGTCAATCCGGATTCAAAGGCGGATCGTTCGATCGCGAGCGAACTCGATGTAGAATCGTTGAACGACGATTTTGGTATATATTATAGGATCGCGAATGATTTTTCATAACCGAAATTTCCCCGGCAAAGTTGAATCTCGTATCAGGAGATGCACCGAAGCTTGCAGGGCGCACGTACCGAAAAGAGCCCTGGGTGTTGTTTTTGCGAGCAGCCGCGTATCCTGCAGGGGATCTGCGCGGAGTTTGTCGCGCGTTGTTAAAATGCCGCGTGTCGCTGCAGTGGGCCGGCCGGCATCATAAACACATCGCTCGTCAACTTATGGGGCTTGGCTCGAGCTCGCTCGCTCACGCGTATACATGTATGCGAGTGAGCGCAACGGGCCCCGATACTCCTCGGCCGTCGTCGTGGGGGCTTGGCCGCAGCGATCGTCTCTCTCCGCCGCGGAGAGCAAAAAGAAGCTCGCGCGCGCATGCTGCTGCTGCTGCAGAGGAGCAAAAAGTCGCGCAGTCCCTCCGCACAGATCGCGGCGAAGAGAGAGAGAGGAGAGGAGAGGAGGTCGGTGGCCCTCTCGTAAACATATTGTTACGCTCAAGGCCAGCCGCGTAGTACGCGCTCTCGGCTTTCTCTCTCTCTCTCTCCATCCCTCCTCTCTTGCTTCTTTATTATTTTCTCCGGCGAGATGCTTTATTTTTACCAAGCTTATATACATATATGTATACACGCTTCCAAGCGTACGCGCGGTCGCGACGTACCCCCGCAGCAGCGATGATGCGGCGACTACCCGTCGGTTGTTTTCGGCCAATTTATGCGGCTCCGATACATACAGCGACCCATGAGAGAAGGAGGGAGGAAATAAATGATCCCGTAATGCAGCGACGAGGATTGAAACTTCAAACCGTGTACTTCTCCGAGGCATACATAGGGGTTTTTTAATGCGCGCAGCAGCATTGCGGACTGCTATTTACGATTCGAAGTTGTCTCGTGTACGCAAGCTCGAGCTCGGGCGAAAAAGTTGATTGGCGCTGATGATACGTTTGCGCCGATCGAATACATATACGTATACACCATGCGCGCAATTCCGATTGCTCATGGGGAATCACATACGTGAGTATTTTGGCTCGCGAAAATATTTCCACAGTAACAGTTGAAGCGGGACGAGAGGAGATTATATACGTTTAGCAGCGTTCTGAGGGGTCGATTGGTAAAACCAAGTCTGTACATCGAAGACACTAAACAGTCCCGCGGGAATTATTGTGAAATATGCCTTGCAACACGCTTTTACCGGAATGTTCGACAATAACATGAATCCAATTAATCGTATGGCAGATACGGCATGGATAAAGATATTAATCCAACCTGTAACATTCACCGTGACGTTCTTTGACATTCAAAAACCCGTATCTTTCACTTGAATTCCTGACTATTTCGTGTAATTATTCAGTTAATTCACCCAATTTACTCGAGTCCATCTTTTTTTATCGTTCCTCTCTATAATAGTCACAAAAAATTATATATCGACTCAATCAAAATAAAAAGTCGAAGAAAGCAAGAGATTCAATCCTAAACTTTCGCGCGAGCGAATAACTGATTTTTCCACAATAGAGAGATTTGCTCTCATCGAACGGTTGCACAATTATATCCCACCGGTGAATTGCGAACGTAACTTTTCCCGGGACCAATCGGTTTCACGTGCGAACTCATACACCCGGCGGAAAATTCATGCTTCATTCGAAACACATGAGGCCATATACGCGCCACTCGTGTGCTTTGTTAGAAAACAGACGCACGTGTATAGGGGCATCAAACCCCTTCGGCACAAGTGAGAGACACATTAGGGCAGGGCACGACAGCTCGGGCGCGCATTATATGAATCCGTGCTTCACACGGAAAGGAAGTGCGCGGCAGATGGGGGGAGGAAGGTTTGTGCGGTGCGCGTATACGCCCCTACGACCTTATCGGCACGCAACGAACCGAATTAGCTTTTCACCTTTTCCCAGGCTCGCTTTTCTATGGTACCGGGGACAATCGAATGCGGGGAAAACCCTTTAAGCCCAGGTGCGACATCAATTTCCTCCCTGACAATCTAATGATAGTTAAATTACCTCGAGCCAGCCGCGACGCGACGGTTGGACGCGCGTTATACACACGGGGGAACGTGGCTCTCGAGTTTCGTCGGAGATTGTGCGCGTGAGAGTACTTTTTCACTATTTAAATTATGCAACGATTCAAGCCGCGCACTATACTCTAAATCGCGTGCCCGTCATTTATCACGCGGTGCATTTCGAGTGCGCATCCCGTCGGTCGTATATGATTTGGCCGTTCGACGGGCGCACGAGTCAGAATTTGCTCGACGGGTGCGCAGGATGACGCTGCAGGCGGCTGCTCCGAGGTGTACATGCCACTCGGCAATCGTCGGCCCCCAATATCACGTGTATATATCTACCACCGATGACCGAGAGAACAAGTTGCGAGGGAATGAAAGGAAGATATCGAGCCAATAAAAGGGAGCCGCGCACACGAGAGCGGCGAGTAAATAGCCCGCTCGCGCAATAAAGCTGTCGAAAAGCCGCCGCGCGCATCTCGTCCAAATTCAGCTGTCGAAAAGTCGACGGCATTTATCGGCGCATCCACGCGTTACACTGCACATATAGGTATATATATGTAGAG
Source organism: Aphelinus atriplicis (assembly GCA_020882685.1). Taxonomy (NCBI): domain Eukaryota; kingdom Metazoa; phylum Arthropoda; class Insecta; order Hymenoptera; family Aphelinidae; genus Aphelinus; species Aphelinus atriplicis. The sequence goes on from CM037073.1 coordinate 76,960,285, forward strand.
TACGCTCGCGTTATATAGGTGTGTATACGCGCATATCGGGTGTCACGGCGCGGTTGCCAAACGTTGACGCACGAGCGCGTATATATATGTATATAGCCGCGCGCAATATAAAGCCGTAAAAGGGGGAGGCGCTTATCGCGCTCTGAATTTCGTGTGTGCGCGCACTCGGTGGATGCTGCCGCGCGCGCAGCTGCATCGCGTGCTGCAGATAAAAACACGTATACAGCGGCCCCGCAGCGGAGGACGAACGAGAGAGAGGAGGAGGAGGAGGAGAAAAAAAGGAAAGAAGGAACGTCCCTCTGGCGTAAGAGGACAAAAAAAAGGAGCGACGAGCCTCGAGAGAGCCCGCGGAGGGGCGAGAGAGAGGGGCGCTCGTTGACCGGGCTTTGAACTTCATGACTCGCGAGCGCAACCACGTGCGCTCGGATGCACACTCGAGCGAGCTTTTTTTCCTCGCTTTGCTCTCTTATTCCCCTCCGCGCGTCCCTCCCTCCCCCCTCCCCCTCCGCCCTCGGCTCGTATATAGCGTCGCAGCAGTCTTTTTGCTAACCGGGGGCCCGGTGCTGCGCGCGCCTGCCTCTCGGGCTTTTAATGTCAAGTTCACGTCGCGCGGCCCTGCTATCAAAATCATTTTTACCATACCAGATGCATTTTTACACTCGCCTAACCCCTTACTCCGCCCCTCGAGCGCCGCGCGATTTTTTTTCGCCCCGCGAAAAAGTGAATCGCCTCCAGTGCAGTACTCTCGTATGTGATTCACCCTGGATATACCGATCTATCTGTACATATACACGTAGATGTATACGATGCTTGGAGCATCTGTTTGTTACGACAGGATCTTCGGTGCATCGATGTAAATGGAGGAGTTTTTTGTTACGCCCGCTCAAAAATGGGATCTTGGTTGAAAAAGAAAAATCAGTTTGACAATTATTAAGACACTTTTCATCATTCCTGAGGAGTTGGTTTGGCGGGAGGATAAATCTTCTTGCTATGCAGCGTCAGACTAATTTTTGTGAGTGAACCGCTTTTCGAGGTTGGACTATACGGAGTGAGTTCGGAATAATGGAACACCATTTCAGATGTATGATGTGCCATAATGTAGCCCCGTACACATAAAGTTTCCAAAACTGACTTTCTTCACGTGAGAGTGAACCTTTCCCCGACATTTTCCTTCACAAAGCGTCATTTCTCCTCGATTCCGACTAGCTCCCGTCGTTTGGATTCGTCGTGCTGTGTGCCGCGTTCAGCTGGTCATTCACTTATAATAATTGGCCATCACTTTGAAAATTTCTCCCGCGTTCCGAGTAGCCCGATATAAAGGAATATTAAGTTGCCATGTGGCAACTGGCGAGTTTGAAGGAGCCTCACACACACATATATATAAATATATACACACACGAAGTCGGTGAGCGCAATACCCGTCACTCGTAAAGAAAAGCTTAGATCGTAGAGAGAAATTCCACGAATGCCACCTAGATTCGTTTTATGAGTTTTAAATGGTCACTTCGAGACAATTAACTTATGTTGGCTAGCGCTAGAACGCGGCTACCATAAGGCTCACTTGGATGATTCATGAATATTAACTTCCGGTAAGTTTTACGTCTGATACACACTCAACACAAAGAAACGCGTATAGATTCGGCTGGCCGATTCTTCGTATCTTCGAGTTAACAGACCCATCCTGCTTTGACTTTTCCACGCGTTTAGATAATTAGAGGGAGTCGGCAGTAGCATATGCAGGTGTTGCCGGCCGGGCGCGTGGGTTGACAACTAAAGTATAATATACGTTAGGAGGAAAAGAACGATAACTCCACGAGATAGAAGGATAATGTACAAATTTTTTCCGATGGAAATATATATATATATATATATATGGGTTTATACGTATATCGAAAAACCCCAAGCGACCGCCACTCGAGGCATTTTCCGTCCATATGTCCCTCGCTGTAGCGGTGCGCGCATTTGTCGCCCCTAACAGCTTTCATTGAGACAGAGACAGCTCGCATCAATCGACGCGACCGACGGACACTGAAACTCGAGGCACGACGCCTGCAGCCCCTCCCTCCTCCCCTTTTGAAATTTCAGACAGTTGAAAATACAAAACGAGATGTCATAAACATTTTCCGAGCGATTTTCCCGTGGACGTTTGCGATGGCTACCCCACCCGACGTGTGCCAAACCGAATGGGCGTTAACATCTCCCGTATATACGCCAACCGTCATTGAGCCATTTTTATGGAAATTCAGTGGAAGCTATTCATGGTCAGTATACTTATCACGCAATAAACTTTGCTTTCATGATTTTTCCACGCGATTTTAGCTCTCAATCGTAATGCGAAAATTAATCTCTTGAAGGAACGGCTACTATCCTCTGTTTCACTTTTTAGTCGTGATTTTTTTCCTCCATTTGTCAAAGGGTATGCTGTGAAATTGGTGTTCATTATGAAATTTGATCTTCATTGTTCCAGAAGTAAGGTATACCCGGATCTTTTCAAATAAAATTCTAAAAACTCAAATGACACTTTTCAAGCGCCTTTATTTGGTGTGTTCTGATTGAAATTCGTTTTTATTCCTTTTTCAAGCTCAATTCCACCTCGCGAAATGGTTTGCTTTGAAATTCGTATATTTGACACGTTTTTCTTGACTTTTTGCTCGGTCCCTCATCCACAGGATTCACTTATCTTTCTCCACCAGGGTTTCTTTTTCGTTCATTTAACGAGAATCTGCGGAGGGGACATTTGAGCAAGTTTCTGGCTGACTCTTTACCGAGCTTCCTGCACGATACGCCCTGGAATTTTTTTTCTTCATTCGGCCATGGCTGCAGGGTGATTGTCCTGCGAATCCGGAGTCTGTCCAACGGTCGAGAAACATTATCGGAGCGAGGCATTCAAAACAAACTTGCTTCCCCTCTGTAGTGCAATGAATTTTATCAACAAATCTGGAATATACGATGATAAAAATTTGAAAATGTATATTAAATAAAAAAACACAACGTTTCTGCGCATTTATTTTCGATACACTGATTAGGTGACAATTGTTGGTTGATGACAGATGTTGACGTGCGTCCGTTGTGAATACGTTAAGCCGAACGTTATGATAGATCTGCTGTCCACTTGAAGATCGTTATGAAACTTTTGTACGAGAATCGAGCAGCTGTTAGCACTTACCTTTACGCGCTACGGGCCAAAGATTGAAACATGAGAAAAAATTTGAATGTATCGATGCAACGTTGATTGATCGATTGATTCGAAGTGAGAAACTAATTTTTTGCCGCAAGTCATAAATACCTAGTCAGATCGTTTTATCTGAATATAAATACAATATAGTGATATTGTGACGTGCGAGTCTGATTAATGATTTTCTAAATTCATCGATACGAGTGGAATATGCCTCGATTCCGACTATGAAATATTTGACAGCTCTAACTTATTCGAACGTTTGGCTGCGGTCATGAAAAAAGAACTCTAACCATCAGAATATTATACTTTTAGACGTACATCTGCGATCTTGTATGATTTTTTCCTCCTATCTACCGTATAGGATAACATATATTTTCTTTGAACTCGAAAATTTCTTTACCCAATTTTCCGATTCGCAAAAAATCCAATGAACGCAAGATGATTGTCGCGGGCTGAAAAAAATCGGGTAGCTGCGCGCAAGAGAATCGCTGTGCAGTAGCAACACGAGATCGGGCTTCTCCCGTCGGTCGGGCGGCTCGCGCGCGCGCCAATTGGTACAATTAATCACTCGCAAATGAAACCGGTGGTTTCTAATACCTGCTGCTCTCTTTGCTATGTCGGATTCGCTCCTCGTGTTGAGCGCGCGTCTCGCCGATAATGCCGCAGCAGCGCAGCGCCCGGCTCGCTGCAGTCGTTTTGGTAGCCGGCCGCCCCGACTCCCCCGTCGAGCGAGCTCCAGCACTTTGTCATTACCTTGAAGAGGACGGCCGCTGGAGGGACGAAAAAGTCGGTGAGGAGGACGGCCGGAGAAAAAGAAAGTCGCGCAAAATAAAGGTATACACGAGCGAGCGAGGGGAGTCTCGAGACGCTGGTGCAGTTGCGCGCGCGAGAGTATAGAGGGACGCCCAGGTGCAGCAGATTCGGCCGAGAGGACCGGACTGTACGTATGGGCTCGCCGGGGGAGAGGCAGCACCGTTGCACTGACCGGACTTTGAACCCGGGCCGTGGTAAACAACAGGTACATTGCACTCGCTCTCTCGCTCGATCCTCTCCCTCTGTCTCGGGGCCTCTCGCGAGCGCATAATTTGTAAGAGATGTGTCACGGAGGGGCCCAAGGAAGATTCGCCCGTAGTACGGAGGAATATAACAGCGCGAAACGCGCGGAGCGAATTTTTTCCGCCGGAGAAAGAACGACGAGAGATTGGGATGGGCGCGCGCGCAGGCAGGCAAATTGAAAAAGTGCCAAGCGACTCGAGCTCCGATGATGCGAGGGTGCGCGCGACGAATTATTAAAGAGCTCGACGCGATATAGACGCTCCTCGAGGTGGGGATCGGCTTTTTTCTTTCGCCATTTACGAGAGTACACGAGCAGATGCTCGAAATATGATTGAGGGTCCGAGCGAGCGATGAAATTTTTTTCCCTCCTCTCGTAGTATAAATCGAGTACTCGGGTATTTATGAGTGTGTGCGTGCGTGAGTTGAGAAAGAAAGAAAAAATGAAAATAAAAATTATTGCTGAGCCTTGACAATATGATATTTTGCTTTCACCAAACAGGGAACCTCTACTCTGATATTGGCGAGTGCGTTTTTGCAGGAGTCATAGCGTTTTTTCCCCCGGGCAATATTGTGCATACCCACTTCGTTTTGACACCCGAGGATTTCCGTTTTAATACAACGCGCAGTATATACATTCGTTCGAGGAGCGATCGTCCAAGTGGATGGCGTACAGTAGTGTACAGGGGCCTCGGCAGACAGACAGGGACAAGAGTGGGCTCTCTATATACATATGTGTATATACGCGGGCCCGCGCTGAATACACATCACAAGATGAGCCTTGACTTTGTGTACCGAGTCGGAAGGAGTGCGCGACTCGAAGTGTGCCGTTCTTATTTGATTGGGCGTCGCATGCAAATTTCATAGTGCCGTGTCGCGGAGAGGCCGATTGGATCGACTGGTCCGCGTCCCGAGAGAGAGAACCACCTCCGGCGCTCTTCATTCCGAGTCTGTGCGCAAAATTTGCACACCGTTAATCCCGACCCTTTATCGCGCCTTATTATTTCTAATTGCTCTATGGGCAATCGGGCGCAGCGGGTACACGCACATGCCCGAGTGACGGCTCAGGGGGGGCTACTCCATCGGTTGAAATTATTCCGCGCCGATGCGCCGATCGAATCGATCCTTGTATTTTTAAGAGCTTTCGAGTGAAAGAGGGAAAAAAATCGCGGTCTCGCTGCGCGAAACATACGGTGAAATGTAAGCTAGGTATACCAATTATGCACCACTCTTTGGATTTCATATGTACGCGTGTTTAGAGCAGCGCCGCGGCGAAGAATCTTGTCGGCAATAGAAAATCATCAGGAAAGATCATTTTGACTGTCCGCGAACGCTTACCACATCTCGTTTTCTTCATATTTTTTCACCAATTCTGATTCTTCATCTAATTTCGCTCGAGTGTGAATTTTTTTAACAAAATCAAGCGACATACCTTTCGATTCTTTGGCGTTCCATTTACATCGGCAATTTTTTCTTCATCATATTTTGTTTTTACCAACTGTATCTATAGGTCTTCATTATTTTTGTCAAGAGTACCCACCCAGTTATGGATTATTGATTTTCCTCTAGATTCACGCGCCTGATGATCGGAGAAGCACACTTTTTGAAAATGATATTATTCATCGCAGAGAAATCTAAACAAGGCTTGGCTCATCTTGAAGATATTTAGTAGACCTCCAGAGAACTAAAAAATGAGATCGGGTGGAAAATACCCTATTACAAAGCTTTCTCTTTTGAGAAAGCAAAAGGATTTCCCGGGTGGCGCATAATGGGTATCCCAGATTTTTTCCTCAAAATTTTTTATTTCGGAAGTTCTATATCTCAGCGTAGAGAGACCTTCCATTTACCAGCTGCGTTGGAAAAATAACATGCGACAAGGTTTTGTTTCTCGCTTAGGTGGCGCATATTGGACACCCGTACTTTTATGGATGTTCCAATGTAAGTTTGCCGCCAGGTTCACGAGCGATCGATTTGATTCAATGAAATTTTACAGGAAAACGTCGCGATGAGCCTCGGTTGTTGATCGATGCAGGACAGACGTCGACACGTATTATGATGGATGAATCCCATTGATTTGTACGAAGCCAATCCTTACTTACACACACAAATATGCACATGCGTATACTCTTTGGACAAGCGGGATTTTTGAAACTCATCAAAATCCCCAGAGACAAGCGCGAATGGGTGCAAACACGCTATTGTCGGATTATACTTAGGTATACGTGTGCGAAGGCCCAATCCATTATGCGCTTGGGGAGTGATCGCGGAGTGTCCGAAACGGGTAGGCGGGGCGATTTGTTTTGGTCGCGCGCGCGCGCGATGCGACACACACACACAGCGACGCGGCGATCCGGAGTGGAGTAGGTCGTGCCGGCTGTGTTTACAATCGCATTCCCAGCCCGATGACACGGCTGGGGCAATTTGCGAGTGTCACCGTGTGTTAGCGGCTCGACGATAATGCTCCTCTCTCTCGCTCTCTCCCCTTTCGCTCCTCCTCCACGCCTGCAGTCCAAAATACACACACACACACACACACACACACATATCTATATACGGTCCATGAGCTACAGAATTACCTACCGGTGTACGCGAGCTCATCCATCCACGTTAAACCATGTGCAGGACTGACACGTCTACTTCGTGGCATTCGTTTCATTGTCAAGGGTAGATTTTGAAGGTCCAGCTGTTGTTTCTTCGTTTTTAGCAAATGCCGAAAATTTCTTGCGCGTATACTAGTTTGTCCAATATTGAAGTACGATTTTAGGAAGTTTGGGATAGACAGGTCTTGTAGCAGGATATCGACGGAAGTTTGATTGCTTCCGAGGCTCCTTCATCCCTCGGACTATTTCTTTCTGGGGTAGTTCAACGGAGAATGACGCGATGCGATAAAAACTGGAGGTGATTCTTTGGCTGGTTTCTTCGGAGTATGATTAGAATTGTCGAGAAGAAGGATCGTCTTTGAGGTAGAAGCTTACTTTGTCAGTTTTATCAATATTGTAATATGAAAAATACACGGCTTCAGATATCCGAATGTTTCACAGTAATCATGAGATAATGGACGGTCCGTGTCTTACCGAATCCAACACTTATCACTTGTAAAACATTGGAAACGTTGAGAGCTTCAAAAGCTCTATTTGTCATCCAATCTCAGGAGACTCGTGCGATGTATCGTGTTATTTCACGCGATATTTCACGGGAGAAGCCCATCAATAGTAATGTATATTTTTCGTTTATTTTCATATGCGACTTGGGATATAAAATGTCGATTGTATTTGGAACTGTATGCGTAAAATCGAATAATTCAGAATAACTGCTGTTGTGCAAAATCAATTTTTCGAGTTACCACTCGAAAATACAAAAGGGTCATAATTCATACGACAGACCACATGAGCCATCCAAATTTGACACGCGCTATCGATAGCCACACAACGACGACAAAACTACAATCGTCCGGAGAAAAAAAACTAGCGCAATTCAACCGAGCGCGTTCTTGGGTGTGTTGCGAAAAAGTGCGGGAAAAATCGAAATTTCGAACGAGCGTACAAAATTCCCGCTCCGACTCGGTCGAGAGCCGTGTAATGGCGCGTATATGGTCGAATCGTGCGTGCGTGCCGTATAACGCGCCTCTCGACCGTAGATTAACCGGCTCGTGCTTGCCTACGTGCGCGCAGCGCTCACGCGAGCTCGCTCCGCCGGCGCTTTATCTTTCCGAGCTCTCCCGGCCTCTCCCGGCTATGTTTTGTCCCGCGAGCTCGGGGCAAATCGGCCGCGATCCGTCGCCCCCGCCGCCTACCGGCCCGTGGCTATTTTTCAAACGCGCCCCGCGGCCGGGCCGATTTTTCGCCGATTTTTCCGAGCCGCTCGGACCGACGGCGGGGCCGGGATTAATTTTTGTTGCCCGGTGATTTTGTCATTAGATGCCGGGCGTGTATCGCGCCGCGCCCGACCGAGAGAGCTCGCCCGTCGGAGTCGCTGCCCTCGCGGCGGCGCGGTTACCGACTCCTCCGCGGCTTGGCCGATCGGCCGCTCGCCGCGCTGCCGTAGCCCTGCAGCGCGCGAATTTCGTCGGTCGCGCGCGCGTCAGCTCGAACACTGTGATTTCGCGGTGCTACCAGGTTGCGCGCGCGCGGATGCCTGGCTAATCATTATGCGCGAGAGGGAGAGAGGCAGAGCTCGATCATTAAGGGCCTTGCGCTCGTTCCGGTAGCTCCGTCGAACCCCCAGTTTTGTTTCTGCCCTGGTGTATAGAGAAATTAATTTTGACGGATTGCAGGTTTCGCGAGAACTGCTTGCCTCGCATGCAAATGCCGCTCGGTCCGCTTCTGTGCATACGGCCTCGCGTGTTTAGAACCGTTCCCAAGGATTTCCGATGTTACGTTTGTCTACGGGGGGGTTGTTCGAAACATTGTAGCGTTCATTGCTATGGCAATTGGGAAAAGAATATTCTCGACAAATTACGAGTAATCATAGATGTTTCACACTCTGCACGTCGCCGAGGGACTGACCGGTATTTATATGTTAAGTTGCTCATCTCAACTGCATAGCTCGAGAATAGAAAAAAATTCTCGAGTTGTGGGATTACCATAGTCTAGTATAGTAATACATTCGTTTCTCATGATATTTTAGTTATGCGCGTTTTTTCTTCTCAAGCCATTATCGTGCTAAAGGGCACGATGTATTGCTGATACAAGGATTTCGAGGGTGAATAATCAAAGGCCTTATACAAAGCCTTATACAAAGACATTTTGATGACTGCGAATTGAAATTCTCGACAAAGGGCATTTACCTCGCTCAACCGCGACCTGTACGCGATGCAGTTTTGCTAAGCATGCGACACCGGCTCAGATTTCTTCCGTTTTCGATGTTTTTTCGGAGAGCGCTGACACTTTCGGTCTTTAAATGTTAACGACTCCGTCTTTCCGAGAGTGATTTGCCATTGAAGCGGTATTTCTGCTCGCGTCTCTTCGGCTCGACTCTCATCAATTTAGTTGATGACTATGAGGATCGAATTAATACAACTAAAATGACTTGGAAGAATTATGGATAAAATTATTACACGTGTGATTTTTTGCTGATGGAAAAATAAACTCTTACTTTCAATATAATTAATGTGTCAACAACGAGATACTGCATTAATTTCGAATAAAATCCGAGTAGCCGATCAAACAACATACGAGTTCCGTGAGAAGATGTTTCCGCGAAAAAGTCGAACCGCAGAAAAGGATAGCCGCACGAAATAGAGGCTTTTGCGTTACCCCATATCACGTAATTGCCTCTGCATAGGAGAACCGCATATTCACTTGAGTGTATGCATATGCATGCATAACGAACACAAGATCCGGCCTTGCTACCCTGCAATAAAGCGCGCAATATTTAATTTATACTCGTTGATATGTCGCGTTTGCCATTTCCCCGTGAACAATAAAACGGAAGAATCATGTATATATATACATGCTCGCGCTGTGTGTTTACCATTTACCTGCGGGGGCCTCTTGTGCTTTTTCTCTCTCTCTCTCTCTCTCTCTTTCTGCCGTTCGCGATCGGCGATTCGTGACGCCGGTCTTTCACACCGTGTGTTTTATCTGCGATTTAATGACTGTCATTCAATTCGGCAAGTGTGCGCAAGGAGGTATATACACGTCGTGTATGTACATATATAGGTATACGCCGGGCGCACCGCTGATATCGGGTTTCATTCAGAAAATCAGAATACAAAAGAGATTTCGCCCGCTAATGAATGGGTGGACGGGCGCAGGTGCTTCCGCGATAAGTCGGGGAATATTTCGCGTATGGCCAAGCGATATGCGCGGAATGTCGATCACTCGATACGCGCACGATTTTGAATATACAATTATTAACCGATACGTCGATTTCGTCGCGCGAAAGTCGTAAATCCGAAGTATATAATACTATTCGCTAGAAGAATTATCGTACGTCTGAGATTTCGATAGTTGCTAGATAACAAGTTGTGAACGGTAACACAGTCGCAGCCAATTTCGAGCGCTTCCGACGCGTCGTTCGCGTTCCGTCCCAAGGTGAAAATATTTGATGGACAGGAGAAAATAGTTGCGGTGTTGGCTCGATGTCAGAACTGTACACGAGTATATGTAATGTGTAATGTAGAGCGTGCCGATACGGCTGGCTCGAAAAGTTTTGAGAAACGGATGACATTGGCACGAATTTTTATCTATAAACAACATTTATGAATATCGCCCCTGAAATAGAAACGACAGCTCGCGGAAATATCCACTGTTTCACCGTGAAAACTACGCGAAATCGCTTCTCGTTCGTAAAACGAACGAATCAACAGGCGATCGATAAATGTATCGGGACAACAATCAACTATTCCCCGTGGTGTATACACACAAATAACACGGGGAGTTTTTCAAATTTGAACAAACGGAAAATCGAAAACTAGATCAATCATCGGATTTGTCAATCGGGCGACGACACGCGGGGGGAAGCGTCGCCGCGCACCGCGAATGAATCACGCACACTCACACCGATGTCGGGTGAGTGATAAGAGAGCCGCCGCGGCTGCACGATCGTGGATCCGCATAGGCGCGGGCGGGTCGCGGGCGCGCTCGATTTAAAACGCTCGCGCGCGCGCCTCGAGAGAGAGCGAGAGAGGGAGAAGGAGGAAAAGAGAGAGGGAGAGAGGCATGAACGCGCGCGCGAGCGGCTCTAAAAATACCGAGCGCGAGCGGCGAGACTTGCGCCTAGCAACAGAGCCGCGTTGCAGCGCGTGGAATCACGTCGCTCATGTGCCCTCTCCTCCTCTCTCTCTCTCTCCGTTTCGAAGCGAGCGCGCGCGCGAGCACCAAGCCCGCGGCGATAAACCTCCGAGTCGCAGGCGCGGCGCCCCCCGAGCCTCGGCTTGTGTATATCTTTTGTTTATGCGGCGATTTCGATTTTGTGCGCGAGCCGATCTTATATACCGATCCCACCAAATCCCCTATCGGCAGACCAATATTCGCGTATATGTACATAAACGTCCCACACCCGAATCCCGCGTCTTTCTTTCTCTCTCTCTCCTTCGCTCTGATTTGCATGTACTTGCGGTTCCCGGAGGCTTCGCGATTGTTGGATCACGCGGCTTGATGTCCTTGTTATACGGCGTTTCGCGAGGATTTTGCCATGGGTCCGAGAGCTCGCCGGTGCAGCGTGATCCACAGTGGAGCTTTGCGATTCGTTGTTGTCGACGTTGACGGGAAAAGATTCAAGCGCATCGCTGCGTGGGGCGCGACAACCGACTCGAAGGACTGCGCGGAAGTGGCTCGAATGTGATGCGAATTGCAAAGAAAAATGATATATGACATATGCTGGCGTCCGTCAGAAGACACTGTGGGCCGGTTGTTTCGACTTCACACTGAAAACACTCGGCGACGATCCTCGATTCGTCCTCGATTCGCGTTTACGCAACGAAAGCCGATCGGCACGGATGTATTATAATATGTATTACGGGGCGGCCAGTTCCGTCTCTCTTGCGTCGCGCGCTACGGTGAAAGGAGTGAAATCGCGAGACAGCCGTGTTTTTGCAGGTTCCCGCTCTTTTCATCATTTCACGTGACGTCAGATGCACACACACACACACACACACACACGTATATGCACGCACTGAATTTGGCTTTGTGCAAACGAGCGATAATGAGACATGTATAAGTATGTATGCGAGAGCATCGGGAAGCGCGAGGTCAATTTAGGACGATCGCGACTCCGTCATTCGTTCAATTTCCTCTGCTACTTGTTCTTGTCCTCGTCGGGAGAAATCGGTCGGACACAATTGCCGGATCGACACACACACGAGTGAGATAACGGGCCCGTAGATTTCGCGAGTTTCAAAACATTGCGCCCACGTGATGCGCGCTCGTCTAATCGCGCGAGCACCTCGCGTACATGGCCGCGCTATCGTTCGAAATGATCCGCGCATATACTTTTTCCCCCATACGTGTTTCGTTATTTTTAACGCGGTAATCTGCGTGGACACAGATAGCCTCCGGAGGGATCAACTTGTGGGACCGTACAAGCGAAGCTCGATACGCGAACAATATTCGCGCGAAATCGACAATAAAACTCGACGAATAATTTTACCGATGCGGATGCGTCGTCACACTCCAACGGTCCTCGCGAATCCTGTATACGCACGAACGATTCCAGAACGATAAGTAAGTGTTTTTCGGAACCATATAGCGCGCGACGCGTGAATTGACGAGAAACCAGTTGTGTCGCGCGCGCCGCGCTTGTGTGTGCGCATGTGTGAGTGTAGTGTTTGGGAGCGAGATGTGGGTCACGATTCGAGCTGAATATCAACTAGTTATGTATATATATATAGAAATCCTAAACAAAAATATTTAGAATTTCCGAATGATATTCGACCAATCTTCGGAGCGCGTATTTACTTTCCCTGAAAAAATTATCGTTAAACGCGAAACGAAAGAAAGAAAAAAGCAAAAACACACACCTCGTTCGGTCACGAAAATCTCGAGAGTATGCACACGAGTTAGCAAAGGACAGATGTACAAAAGAATAATTACGAGCTGCAGTGGCCCGAGTGGCGGTAATTTCGAGAAACTCAACTTGACTTTCGAGGCTCGATTCCGATGCGCTGGCGGAGGTGCGAGATCGAAGCTCGCGCGTTCGCGGCCCCTCGAAAAAGAGCCAGCCCAGCAGCAGAACGAGAAATCCCCCAAAAAACGCCGCCCGCAGCGATCACGTACGTGTATATATATATATATATTATATATATATATATATATATATAATATATATATGTATGTGAGCGGCCCATTACGTTAATTGCGCACACTGGCCGAGGGGCCGCGCGCCCCGCGTTATCTCCGTATAGCTGCAGCGTAAACCGGGGTTATCCTCGCACGCGAGCGCATCCATACATATATATATGTGGATACAACAACCAACGAGAGAAGTGCTTTTCTCGATTCGTGTGGTGCGCTGCGACCTGTTTGGTCACTCCCTAAGCGGTGGAAAAGTCGTTTTCAAGAGGAAGGAATGTGGAAGCGTATATATGCTCTACGGGGGATTCTTCACAAGGTATCAGTCGGCTTTCCTGGACGAGATCTACAGAGAATAAAAATATCTGATACTCGTTTAAAGATTTTAACTGGAATTTGTTTTATTAGAAAATATAAGATCGTTTCAATAACCTGTTTGATTCACTAAGAAATGATTGGTGTAATAATGTATGAATGTTGGATATTAGTACCAATATCAACCATTTTTTGCTTTCAAATCTTTCGGTTACTCCATAAGCAGAGGGAGAAATGATAAATCCTTCATCGCGTAACATTAATTTGAAGCGTCCAAAAATACTTAGATTGAAGATCACAAGCTTCTGTAGCCAAAAAACTACCGTCAGAGCACGGCGGCGAGAGTAGAAGCGGGAGCCACAACGGAAGTCAAAAAAGTCACTTCAAAGCAAGAACGAAGTTTCGGTAATGTAGCGAGTGAAGTATATATCCCTATTAATTATCCATTAATTCTTCTGGGAACAAAAGAATTAGCGGATGAATATTTTTAAGAACACCTTGATCCATTTTTTAAACTACGGAATTTGTATACTCGTGAAGTATTCGAAGAAACAAGTGAAAAACAAATATTTTGATTCACAAATTATAAAGATCATTTTGACAATCAGAGAATTTGCTATTATGAAGTCTATTGCAAACGAAAATTAATTAACGGAAACCGATGATTTTTACATTTACTGGCCGAATATTAACAGAGTATAACAACGTGAAATTGATATTTATATTACAAAAATTATTTGCAATCATGCGGTTGTAATATTCGCAGTACTGAGAACGTTCCAGTGAAGCAAAAAAGTTAATTTCAGAGACCGGTGATCCGTTGTATTTAACGGGACGTTGCAGCACATCAAAATGCAAGGTATCAACCCTATGCCAGTTCCATTCTTGAATCGGAACCGTTCGATGCATTCAGTCCTCCTGCAATTTCACTTTACTTTAATCAATATCTGTCAATAATGGTCACAGTAAAAATTTGACCATTTAAATTACTGAGGATCTTTAACTAATTACCTACGATCTTTGTTTATGTGTAGCTTTCGTTTTATTTAACAAATTGGAGAATTGTCGCAAAATAACAGAGAGTTTGAATTATTTCAACTCTAACTACCTCAGCATTGACCCTCAAAGATTGAAATACTACAATAATTGTGTTTGGTGACCCAAACTTGACAACTTCTTCTAGTTAGATTATCGATCATTATCATATTGCTGAAGATTGTCAGTATTGAACGTATGTATAATTACTGAATGGAAATGCGACTAAACGTGAATCACCTGGTTGAGCCATATCAACAAGTTCGTATTTTTAAAGCAGCGAGAAAATGTAATTTAAAATAAAACATGTGTTTTTCCTCAATCGTTGACGAATGTTTATGGGCTCGCGCATCGTATTACCGGTATGCAAGTCCATTCGTTAGCTGTGGTCTCCCTCGACTATTATGCCACGCTTTTCACGGTTTGACAGGATAATCGAAGCGTTTCCAAAAACGAGCATCTCGCTCGAGCGATTCGACACTCCGCGCGTGACTTATGTTCATTTTTTTTCGCATATCACATCTCGCAACCGTTACACGTACTTAGCGTTGAGCCGAGACTTTCCGGCGTATGGTTGCGCGCGTACGATTTTATGGTCCTCTCGTGTTTCACAAGCCATGTGGAAACAGATTGACTGGCGGAAAATGTAGCGCTGCTGACGATGACGAGGCACGTCAGGGGAGAGCACTAAATCAGTTTCGGAACAGATGCATCGCGCAGCAACGAGAGGGTGAATAACACTCAAACGTGCGTGTGGTTAACGGGGCTGCAGTCGTCCTTATAAACTATCGAAAAGTCATGACTCGTACACATTTTCGAAAATTCCCTGACATTTGTCGCTGAAGAATTAAACCAGAGCGCGAGTACGTTGGTATGGCTTCGCAAGTACAGTTTACCAATCTGACAATACTCGTGATTTATTACCTACCGTATAGAAGTTTCCACTTGTCGAAACTCACCTCGATTAGATCGAGATGACAGTTCTTGGGAAGAAACAATTATATATTCACGAGTGGACGAAATATCGGATCTATTTTATCTCGAATCTAATGGATAAAAAGTGGGAATGGTCAATCTAACGATATCCGAGGCTCGAGGCATATCCGACTGATAATTTTATAAATAGCAAGTATCAGTACAAAATTAACACACATTATCTCGTTATGCAGTTGTGTACGGGCGCGAGAAAGACGACGCAAAGTCTTGGCTCATCGGCGGCAGTGACGAGTGGGCCCACACCAAGTGTATATATGGTTTGTCTCATTTCCATGGGAAGTGGACACACGTGTGGGCCGCACTCAAAAATGTTCCTTCCCTCCTCGCCGTGGTTGGGTGCTTTTCAGAGAGAAGAAAAAAAAACGGGAAAAAATTAACGCCCCCTTTCCCAGCGTCTGTTTAACGTGCGCTGCACAAACACACGCATTGCCTTGTCTCGCCGTTGTAAAAACTTGGAATTTTCGATTTTACAACTCAATTGGTGGAGCGAACCCATATATCCAAGCTCGTATATATACGGGTGGATGCGTGGATCGCGCGGCCCACACGTGCCATTATCCTGGCCCGAGTCCGCGATTCCTCTGTGCGAACGCGCGCGGGTTAACGAGCCGGGGCAGCGGCAAGATAAGCCCGGGCCCCGACCATTAATAACGCGGCCGGCGCGGCCGGCGCAATTATATCCGGATTTCTCTCGGATGCGCCGATGCGAAATTCGCAAGGGGTCGCGTCCCACCGCCGCGGCGGGTCAGTCAGGCACTGCGAGGGCCGCGATGCAAAACTCGCGCGCGCGGAGCTGTAATCGCGGCCCCGGCGGATCATCGGGGCATATTTGCCCCGGGGCCTGATTATACGTTCCGCGGGCCAATTCGACCGGGCGTCTTTTTCGCGGATACACTTTTTCCCATGGCTCGCGGGCCCCGAGAGCGTTGGCCCCGCGTCGATATGCTTTTCTCCGGCGCTTTTCGCTTTCACGGTGGTCCATTACTCTCTCCTTCTCTCGCGCGCGCGACCGGGTTTTTGCCCGAGATGCTTTTTTTTCTCCCGGTAGGATGCAACCCTGCAGCGCACCGCCCTTTAACACCGTCGGAGGATCGGATGAAGATTCTCGGATAATTACACCGAGAGCCCGCGAACTTTTGACTCCCCGTCCTTTCCCATGATCGTTTCGTTTTATGCCCCGCGATGGAGGCTCGCCGCCGCCGCGTTTCCGCAGATAAAACCCAATGATCCCCCGAGTATCTGGAGGTGCGCGTCGGCTTCCGTTCAAACGCTGCGCAGTTCACCCTCTCTCTCGCGCGCGCGCGAATCAACTCCTCTCGGCCAAAGAAGCTCGGCGATGAGAGGTTTTTTCCCCCCATATTGCACGACACGGTGCAACGGAACACTTTGAAGTGACGCCGGCCCGCGTCGTTGCACGGGCCCCGAGTAAATTATGGGTGTTCAAGTGAACCGGAGTCTCGCCGTGACGAATGCACAGTCGCACGTCTATAACGAGGAGACAGCAGGACATCGCGATTAAACTTTGCGGTCAGTTCTCGGGTATATACCCAAGCAGTTGAAATACACAGCTGTTCGTGTCTGGTGCCGTATCGATTCGCCGGTGATACTCAATTTGTATAGGTCGCGCCTATATGACTATACGGATTTTCGTACTCGCGTCAAGTGGGAAACGATCGACAGAGTATACCGGGGGAATCTAAACATTATACAGGCTCAATGGCTGTGTGAGATAATAACGAGGCATTTAGCACTTCTTGCGAGAGAGTTATATACGAGTAACACGATACAAGCGTAGCAATTTTTCAAAATTATCCGAAGCTCCAGAGGACAATTGATCTTCTTGTATACGTGAGTATATTTGCAGCTAAAGAAAAAAAGAGCATCAGGTGAAAAGTCGGATCGACCCGCGGTGTATTACACTGTGTCATAATCATTATCTGCGCGCATGTGTTCTTTGTCTCGAGCACTTGGCCGCGGCGCTCACTGCGCCCTTTCATCTTCATCCGCGTATCATCCGCGAGTAGATTATACACCCGCGCGCGCCCGCGCTCCATTGAATATCCGCGAGCTTCGCTGTATATATACATATCGGGCGGCAATTGATCTTCCATTTGCTCGCGCATCAGCGTCACAATATACGAGTATACAACCGCGAAATCATACACATAGCCTTCGAGTATATATATACGATTCGGCGCGCATAAGCCGTATCGCGCGAGGGCAACGCGTCGAGAAGAGTCTGCTCGTACATATATAGGAGGGAGAGCGCGTGCGGACAATGGTTGCGCGTTGTTCGCGGACCCCATGCGTATATACAGGGTTATATATATATAACGCGAGATGCTGCGCACCTGCCGTCGTCGTCGTTGGGGGGAGCGGTTTCGCGAGAGCCGCGCGCTGCACCTGCCCGACCAGATTTGCACTTGCGCGCTGCACTCGGGGGAGCCCCATACTCGCGCTGCTGGGCTCGGATTCGCGTCACAACTCCTTCCGACCGGAATCGAGTTACCCGATGGGAAATTAATTCGATCGCGACCCGGAGAATTAGGCCCGAGGCTACAATGAAAATTGATCGTCGCCAGGGGTCCTCGTGTTACTTGCGGACGCGTACTCGCCTCTCGCGTCCCGAGACGAGGCTCCGGGCCACAGGTGCCAAAGTGTTCTTCGTACTATATACTAATACTCGCGCCGCGTGTGCGCGACAGTCTTGGACAGTTCAACGCGAAATCCACTGTATCGATGGATGAGCAACCTTCTCCCTCTCTCTCTCTCTCTCTCTCGTAGAATCGTTATTTTTGTTTCCTTTTTTTTTACGTAACTCAATATGATGGATGGCGTGGGTGAAACTGTGACGGGAATATATTTTTGCCGAATAATTATATTGCGCATGTATGCAGATTGGTCTTGAACCGTATGGAACACATCTCGATATGTAAATTATTGAATTCAAAAACGTGAAGCGAGGTTTTCAGAAGTGTCATTCCTTTTTGCAATATATGTTGAGTTGCTTGAACTTTAATTGTATAGGTTTCGTGGAATACGACTTGATTGATTGATATTCTATTTGTCATGTGGAAAAGTACTAGATGAATGAATGTATATATAGCAGAGAAAGCGAACTTTTATTTTTTCAAATGCAGTAGAATACTTATTCTTACTTTTCATTCCTCTTGAAACTTTTTCAAGGAAATACGCTTTTAGCATACGTAATTACAGGAAAGTAAGATTTCATAATTTGTTCGAAATTCGTGCATACGTAAGTGTACGTTTTGTCATGAAATACTGAATTATATCTCAAACATTCATTTTCAACTAGATTATTTCATAGTATTTTAGAAAATTCGACTTGTTACAATAAATGAGTACTCTCTTGTATAAAAGTTGAATACCATAATCATTCCGTGGCATTGAGACTATGAATCGAATATTGTCTATAGTTAAATTTATAAATATTCGAAATTGTCAAGTTTCACATAGTGATAGGGTTTCTCGGGATTGGTTATTGTAAAATGAGAAGACAATGGATTATCTGTTTGTTTTTTTTTAATAAATTTTATAATAAACAATAGCATATTATTCACTTACATATGTTAGTTTCTTTAAACTCTCTTAAAATGTACTATATTCGCTTACAATATTTATAATCGCTACACGTGTATTTCCCCATAATCGGGTCGCTGTCGAACCCGTAAACGACGCATGATTCACTGGGTTTTCTGCTATCCCATTTTTACACCTCAATTAATCTTCATTCGTAGTTCCGCACTCGCACGCTCATTCGTACATAACTATTGGTTGTTTCTCCCTTACAATAGATAGCTCTAAGCTATTTACCAATTTGCCTATGTCAAATTACACAATTAAAAGTACGCGCTAAGTTACTGAGATCATACTAATACATCACAGGGTTACAAAGATATACATTTTTTACTTTTTCTGTTTTTTTTTTGTGTTTCAAGATTACAAATGCAACTCCTTTTGCTTCTCGAAAATTGTTTCCAAACCATTATATTTTTTTAATAGATGAAAATTTGAGCTTGTGTAAAAAGAAGTTGCATTTGCTCTCAGTTCGCGTAAGATGCAATTTGAAATTGAGAAAAATAAGATTTTATTATCATGGAGAAGGGTCTGATTGGTAAGAGATGTTTAAAATATAAATATTTTGTTCTTTTCTACTTGGAGTCAGTATCAAGTTTTGCGAATTATAAACATTTGATTTAAACACATTGAATGGTACCAAAAAACAGCTGTGTAACCACAAGTCGTATTTTTCAATTTTAATCTCGAACAAAAAAAACGAAGTATTACAGGATAACTAGAAAGTAAACGATCATACTTTGATTCCATTATTGTCTTGGCGTTTTTCGATCACTTTTCGAGCGTGAGAAACATATTTTATTAACTAATTTGAATAAATTGATTCTTCAAAGTGTTCGAAAACAACTTCCAACTTAATTAGTTAATTACAAGTAATTATTTCGAAGAAATACAATTGATAGATTTCATTATGTCAGATACGAATTTAGGAATTACTCAATCGAAAGCGTCCGAGGATTGATAAAAAATGAATTTACAGTCTTTTAATTTGATTTTCGCACGCACGCATACTCATTGCCCTTCATTGGGCTAGAAGAGATTTTTACTTCATCAACTGCACAAAAAGTAACGCTGTGTTCGCAAACATTGTTGTTGGAACTATCTTTCGGCGAGAAACTGATCCAATCGCGGGTCATTTGATTGGATTACGAACGAATGGAAAAAAAAATCAAATCGTTGCTTCAGCCGAATAAAAAGAATAGAATCAAACTGATTCGCTGGTATCCGTGCAAGGACTAATCGTAGATATTTCGTTATCTATTCCTATTTTGATCGTTTTCGGTGTTCAATCGTGTGAAATGGTTTTCTTCAAGTCAACGCATATTTGTACAATTTTATCAATTTTATTATAAAAGTTCAATACATAATCGAAGTCTGTACATACTTCCATAGTGATGTGCAAGAAGTAAACGAAAGATACATTTACCAGAACAATAACAGAATTTCATCTACTCCGATGTTATAATTCATCCTGCTATAATATATTGTCATTGGACGTAATCTTCTTTGCATCGTCAAACAACGAAGATAAAAGTCCATTCTCTTCAAAAATCAACTTTTTTTCCGATCAAATCACTAATATTAATTTTCCGTTTGACAAAGCCAGTCGTTCAAACGAGGCGAAAGTCAAAAGGACAATATAGAAAATCTCGATTTCCAACCGGAGGCTTCTCGGGGAGGGGAGCAACGGGACAGCGTCATTTTCGCCACGAGCCATCGCAGACTCTGTGCGTTGGTTTCCGCGAGAATCGCACCGAGAGCCTCGAGAACGCAGTTCCGACCGGCGGCGACCTTTTGACTTTGCCTCGTGCGCGCTCCTGACCGTATATAAAAAAATAATGAACATTCAAGCCCCTTAAACGATAAAACTTCTTTTTATATTACATATTTTACAGTTTAAAAAAAAATTATGCTTCCCGTTGCGTGTCCGGGTGGCAAGGCGATTTTCAGGAGTGACATCGTGAAAGCCGCCTTGGCACCGGCCGAGCCGCGGCCCACGGGATCTGGGGGCTGGATCGAGGCTGAGAAGCGGTCGGGCCGACCCCGAGACCAGGAGGCGGATTGCGTTTGCGCTCGCCCCCACTGGGCAACGCGGCGTAAAAGCGGCTCGCTCTCGAGAACGCGACATATTTTTTTATACACATAACAACTCGCGAGAGCCGCGTCCGATCGAGGGCAGGTTATTCCAACACACACACACTCACAATCTTAACTGGCGGACCACGAAAAATACAATCAATATACTCTCTCCGTCTCTCTGTTCTCTCTGTGCCTTATAAGCTCCAAACTAACTCTAAACTCATGATGAAAGAATAACGGATTGATCCGCAGAGATCGATCCTCGACATTTCGCGTGTCGCCTATAGTATAATCGTATATTTGCACTTGGCGCTCGTGGTTGGCGCGGGGGAGGCTCGCTCCACGTGTATACCGTTCTCGCACGGCCACCCACAGCACGTCCTGGTGCGGTCCTCCTCCCCGCGCGCGCGCTCACGCACTCGAGGATCGAGCCTATACGTACGTGGGCTAATGGCACAGCCAGGGGGGGTTGGGGGACACCGGGGAGGAGGAGAACGGGCTGCGAGCGAGCCTCCGGGCCTCTTCTTCTCGGCGAGTCATCTGCTGCGCTGCATATATATACGGTGTATAACATCCTCCGGGCGGGGCTTAGCTGCGGATCTGGCCGGCGTTGCGCGGCACCTTCTCCGGCGGCTCTATCGCGCCCTTCATCGAGCCGTTCAGCGTGC
Source organism: Aphelinus atriplicis (assembly GCA_020882685.1). Classification (NCBI taxonomy): domain Eukaryota; kingdom Metazoa; phylum Arthropoda; class Insecta; order Hymenoptera; family Aphelinidae; genus Aphelinus; species Aphelinus atriplicis. Next base: position 76,981,938 of record CM037073.1, read on the forward strand.
GCTTGCGGCTCTTCATGAAATCTGCAACACACAAAGTGGAAAAAACACGGTGAGTGATTGTTTTTTTTTTCTTTCCTATTTTTATTTCTTCTCGTTTCTCCGAGCTCTCGTTGCCGCGGAGAGGGTATAATCCGGGTGCATATTATTGTGACGCGCGCGGCCGTTGAGTGAGTCACTCGCCGCGCGAACTGCCCGCGCGCATGGCAAATTAAGCTTGCTGCCTCCAAAACGACCGTCGCCATTTGGATTTGCATACGTAAACAATGACGCTCGAGAAGCGATCGCGTCGCCGTCGGCCTAGACTGCGTCGTGGAATATACCGCTTCGTGAACTTGCGGGCTCGCGCGGCGTGCGCGTGCGCGAATCACGGAAGCGCGAAATTTCGCGTGTTCTCGTGGCCGACAGGGGGAAGGGAGGGAGAAAATGCTGCAAGGTCGGCTCTCGTTGAGCAAGCGACGCGCGGCTCGCTCCTATCAATTCTCCCGCGCTTTCGGTATCAGCTCTCTCTCGGGTGTACGTGTTTATATTTCGAAATTCGTCCGATACGGGTTGGGCGTTCTTTTTTTCCCTCCCATCCGACATTGGCAACGACGTCGTCGTCGTCGTCGCAGTCGTAATCTGCGCCACGTACGGCCTGCAATCTGTGCTGCAGCTGCCCGATGGTTGTGACCTTGTAACTCTCGGTGGCGCGCGTATATTGGCAGCGGCGGTGGCATCGATAATACGCCCTTATCTCACCTCGTCGGTGTGTATCTTGTCTTCGCTCTATACACGCTCTTGTTTTGACCCGAGAGTACAACACGCGTCGCGCGCGGCTCTTGCAAAACTCCGGGGCCAACATATAATTCGAAACGCGCTCGGTCAATTTTCCTCGAGCGGCTGCGCGCGAGACTCGGGGAGATTGTGGCGCGCGGCCGGCTCGTGGGCGCACATGTCCCGCTGCATATTCATGCCATGGGGGTGCTGAAATTCATGGGCAAAAAGCAGGGAACAGCGGCGGCGATAGAAGGGAGTCAGAATTCGGCACCGAGGCGCGCAATTCAAATTAATTCAAATTTATATATCGAGCCGTCTGTCGCGCGCGCACGCGACCCCTAAGCAAAACACGCGCCCCCGTATACACACACACACACAGTGGAGAAAGCGCTAATAAACGAGCTGCCGCGTGCCGGTGACAACTGCTCGGCGGCGGCGGCCCGCATTCTCGGTTTTATGAAAATAAGCCGGAACAACCCCCGACGAGAGATCTTAATCAGCGCACGCGCGGCGTAACCAACGCGCATACCTCCGTACACCAGAAGCGTGCCGGCCATCTGTCCACCGACGCAGACGGAACCCCCCCGCGTGTGCTCCTACTGTTGTTGCTCAACTAAACACCGGGAATTATGCGCGCGTGTTTGTTTATGCGCCCGCGAATGTGCCGGGCACTGTGCAATTTAGGCGAGAACTCGATTGGCGGTTGTTGAGAGTTGTTTGCTCGGCTCGGCTCGCGCGACATATGTTCGTAACGGAAAAATATTCGCAGCGAGTGAGAGAGAGGAATCAATCCTGGCCGGTATATAAACGTACTCGTACATCATCAATTCGGACAGAGAGAAGGGAAAAGGAAAAAAATGGAAACGCGGACAGACGAGAGGGGCGTGCTCGTGAAAACTTCATTACTTATGCGACGGGTCACAATGGGCAGCGATATTAGCGAGTATATATACGGGAGAGGAAAAAAGATAGCCCGTGTAACTGCAGCAGCGTCCGAGGAGCGAAAATACGAGTGTACTCGACAATACACACGCGTATGCCACGATTCAATCGCGAACCGTATGCAGCTGATGGGAGTCACGGGGCCTGTGCGCGAGTGACGAGCCATAAAACGACGAGGCAACGGGGGGGCCGTTGCGACCCCCTCGAAAATCGTCGCGTGCGTCCGTTTATGCACATCTCTCGCTCGATCTTTCCCGTTTTTTCCCCACTTCCTTGCCGTTTTTCGAGAGCCACGCGCCAGCCGATTAATCATCCGCCGCTGCCGCGCGCACCGGCCGATGATCGAACGCGATCCTCGATTCGATTCGATCCGGAGCCTTGACGGGTCGGCCGTAGGGCCCCCCGACCCGGGGGGGCACGACACGGCTAGGTGCGGTGATCGATAACGTAACGACACGATAAACGTCCATGACTGTGCGCCGATGAGTGTGCGGCGCGAGAAACGGTGGGTTTCGCAGCTATATAACGACAATGGCGGAACGTCGAAGTCCAGCTTCAATTATATTCCCCGACGTTCGTCAAAGTCGAGTTGAATGGGCACGCGCGCGCGCGCGCAACCTCCTGGAATCGGAGTCTAAGAACAATGATTGGAATTGAGCAAGCGCGCGCGCAACTACTAATTACCCGTGCAGCGGACAAAACCGCAAACGTTACAAAGGAGCCCGCCGACGACGACGCAAGCGAGCGAGCAAGCAATAAGCCAACATCGGGCCGAGGCGAATCGATCAATGGGCAAGGGCTGTGCGGCTCATGGGGGCGGCGCGGGCAAACAACTGACGGGTGTCCGTGCGAAAAAGGCCCCAGAGCCATCATCGGGCAATACGAGCGTTCGAATCGTCCTCCCCCTCTCAATCTCCCCGAGCGAGCGAGAGAGACGGATGCAGCAACGGTTTAAATGGCACGGCGGAGGATGTACAAAAATAAAATCCGTCTCTCGTTCACGGGACAGGGGCGCACAGCTGATACCCCCATGTGCGCCGGCGTAAGCCACTCGAGGGGGCTGGAAAACGGCGAGGGTGCGCCGCTGCCCCCATATTACACGTAACAGCTGACTGCCCGATTCTCTCTCTCTCTCTCACACGCGCGCCCAAGCCGTACTCATTAATAAAGTACGTTACACGCCGGTACTATATGGCGTCCCCCCTACGAACGTAAGAGCGGGGAAAAAGCGTCGCCTATGCCCCCCACCCCTCCTCCCCAGCCGTGCGGCCGCATCCAGTGCACTTCGAATTATTTCCCGGGCTCATCTGAGCGGCGGTTTTCGATCTTTTTTTTGCCGCTTTTCCTGCGCGCCCTTGCACACACACACACACACGCGCTCGCGCGCCCGCCGGGGGTATTCACCGGAGTAACGGACGAATTTTCACGAGCCACTGCACGGTTTTTTACGCTCTTTAAATCGAGAAACCCTGGGAAATCGGGAACGACGCCGCCGCGGCTTGTATTGTATTGTTGGAAGCTTTATACCTGCTCACGCGCGCGATGCATCTGTGGGAGGCGTATACACAGTTCCCGATTCTTTCGGGCGTTTTATATTGGGAGAACGCTCAAAACACGAGGATATTTATTGGGCCGTGCCATGAAGATGTTTATCTATCCTTTCGACCGTAATTCATCGAAATAATTCTCCGCTATTACGGCCAACACTGAGCTCATTAAGATCGGCGGTTTTGAGCGATCGGCGCGAGATTGGGTAGAGAGGTGGATAACGATTGCGGAAAGAATTAGTTTTTCCAGTCTAAGACGAATAATTTTTGATTGTAAGATAAAAACATCCAATATGCCGAGAGCTGACAGATGAGATCGAACGCGTACAGGAACAACAGAAGCGTCATTCAGAAGGTCGTTGCTCTAAATTGAATGTTTACAGCGCGGGACATAGTTAGAAAGAGACTCCAGGGATGTAAATCGTGATTCCGAGTAGGGGACACGGTGAAAATGGAAAAGCAGCCGGATTCGAAAGAAAATTGCCTCGTGAGTTGGTACACAGAGCTCGAAATAGAAATATTCAAACTGGCCAGGGGAACGCGCGCGCGCGTCTTCGAGTGGTGTATATTTGAGGCAGCAGCACGCGGGAGGAGCGGCAAAAAAATACTACGGGCGCATGAGACGTAAACAGGAGCGTGTGTGCGCGCATGCATCGCTCGCTGGAGGAGCGTCACATCCAAAAATAGTCCACGGCGTCGCGTGGGTATGAGCTGCATCCTCTCTTCATCATCTAGATTGTGAACTCGCGGGCCTCGAGGCTGCACTAGATATTACAAGTGACGCGATTTTTTTTTTCTCCCGATAAGTGGCAAACAGATTAAGCGACTCTGGCTCTCTATATACGCCGTGTTTTCGTTTTCGCGCTCTTTTACTCTGTTTCTCCTCTCTCGCTTCTTCTCTCACTCTCTTTCTCCGCCGAGTTTCCTTGCCCTCGATCGCGCGACTGTTTATCTTGCGCTCTGTTTTGATAAGTACGCGGTCCAACTTTTATCTGTCAAATTGGCTCGGATTTTTTTTTTGCTGGATTACGGAGGCACTCGGCGCGGTGCGCGCCCGAAAGGGGAGGAAAGCTTTTTCACGCGGTTCGAAGTTTTTGGAGCAGTAAATCGACGTATCGAACGAGGACACAAATTTCTTTTCATATAGCAACACTAGCGATGTAGATTCACGATTTCGAACGTAATACATGGATTTACGATTTTCATTGATAATAATCCGGGTGAATTAATACATTAATATCCAAGAGAAAATACATTCACAAGAACCGTTTTATTCTGAAAAGAGTTATACGAAATCCAGCTTGCGCTATAAATGATCAAACGGTTATCTATTGTAATCAAGTTTAAACAATTTTTCCCCGCCCAAGCGTGCGTCGTGTAAATTAAATCTATTCTACGCGAAATTCAGTTGTTTCAGACACTCGAGCATCGAGTGCGACGAGATTCAACCCCGCATTTATTCTCCGTTGAATTTTAGCAAAATTTTCCGCCGGCCAAGCACTGGTGAACGTGCACCGTGCGATTCGAAAACAAGCGAATAATTTTACTGGACAAGTCGCGCCCGACGCATTTAATCGGATACTGCCGGGGGACGGTCTGGGGCACAATCGGGAGTTTGTCGGGTGAAAGTTGGGAAGACGAACGAATCGGTCGCGGTCCTTGACACCGTTCAGCGTCGAGCTCGCTTCTCTCGGGTGATCGTCGCGGGTGGTGGGGCGGGAACCGGACAATCGGTGCAACAAGCTGAAGACGAGGGGTAAATACTAACCGGTGATGGAGGCCTGCTTCCTGGCGAGGACGGGCGTGGAGGTGGCGGTGGTGGTGATGGCGGGCGACCTGTCGGCGAAGCTCAGCTCGGCGATCTTAGGCACGACGTCGGGCGTGCCGTCGGGGCGCAGCGTCGTCCTGGGCTCCTGGGGGGGCGTGCGCTCGGCGGCCGACGGCGACTGGAGCGTCTTGGGGGCGGCGGGCGGCTCGACGATGGCGGCGGGGGCGGCCGAGGCCCTGTGCAGCCTCGGGCTGAGCTTGGTGGGCGTGGCGGGCTCCTTGGCCCTGAGGTAGGGCATGCCCCGGAGGGCGTAGGGCTCGGGTATGCAGTCGGCCGCGGTGACGGCGACCCACTCGTACCTGGGGTGCTGGGCCCGGGGCAGCTCGAGCCGGAAGTCGAAGCCCCAGCGCTCGGCGTCGAGGGCCGACTGGGCCTTGAGCTCGCGCTCGGCGAGGGCCCGGGCGGCCGCGTGGTCGACCGGGCCGAAGAGGTCGCGGCGCACGCGGGCCAGCTCGGCCCTGCTGGGGCCCGTCTGGCCGCGCGGGCCCGCCTGCAGGTTCGCGCCGCCGCCGCCGCTGCTCACCGCCGCGCCGAGGCTGCGGCCCATCTCCGTCATCATGGCCGGGTTGAGCACGCGCGCGCTCATATTATCCGTGTGCTCCGCGGCGAGCGGGTATCGGCATGAAGCACGCCGCGCCTGGTCCTACTCGCGAAGCACTCAACGTGGCACACTCGCACTCGACTCGACGAACAACGCACTGGTGCTGCGGGTGTCCTCGCCGCTGGCTGCGTGCGTGTACTTGCGTGCAGCGGCGCGCACGAGGTGCAGCTCTCTCTCTCTCTCTCTCTCTCTCTCTGTTGCTCCCTCGGCGTTTTTTCAGCTCTCTGTCTGCACACGGCACTGTGTCCGTGTCTCGGAGCCGAGAGCGGGAGGCAGGGCGGGAGGGGACACGCACGGCCTCGATCGAGCACGTTTCCGGCGCTTCCCGCGCAAAGCAGCACTCGCGACTCTTACTCGCTCTCTCTCCTCTTCGCCTCGCTGCGGCTGTCTCGCTCGCTCGCGCGCGGCTCTCGGGCAACACAAACACTGATGCGCAGCGCGTGCGGCACGCAAGGGGCGCTCTGGGCGACTGGCGCGCCGCTCGCCGCGCCGCCAGCTCGCGAGCGCGCGCGGCGCGGCCGATTCCCCCTCTCCCCGAGCGTGAGCTCTCTCCTCTCCCCCCCCGCCCGCCCGCGAGCACGCTCGAGAAAAATAACCGCCACTCGCGCCGCCGCCACCGCCGCCGCTCACCTCCAACGCGCGCGCACGCACGATCGACTCGACGAGAGCTCCGCTCAGCTCGGCCGCGCCGCTGCCGAGCGACACAAACTAACGCTTTCGGTCTCTCTCCTCTGCTATGATGCTTACGTAACCAATGTATTGCCGACGATGCCCGCGCGACTCTGTCTCACCATGCACGCGGCGTCTTTCCGCATTTTCTGTTTTCATGAATGAAAAACCAACTGGCATCGGTCCTACCGTCGTCTGATGGCAGCGTTGGACCGATTTCGTCCAAAATCCCGCGTGTCGGAAGGATATACGCGCTCGAAGCTTGTCGACAAACGCGTATGATATTTACTCGCGCACTTGCCGCGTGCGCGCGTTCGAGCTGCTGCGAAAACGTGCTTCGGCTTCGGCCTTCCCCGCTCTGTTCTCCCGGCTGTCTCGTCGGTACCGTAGATTTGATTTTCTCCCAAAATCAGTGTAAAGTGTAAAGTATCGAGTGATTTTCTCCCCCGAGTATAAGTTTATGAATTGGATGAAGCTTCTCAAACAACTCACGTTTTCTTACACATACGGATAGATGCCACACTGAGAATTGTCGCTGACAAAAATATCTACCCTTGATCTGCCAGAAGTACCTGTGCAATTTTCCGACACGACGAAAACGACCTCCTCGGTCCCGCCAAAGTAGATCTTTCACGGGGACCATATCAGCCCAACGATTTGCAAGTTTTCGGTCAAATTTTCACCCGTTCCACGCGCAACCGACTCGAGGCGGGGAAATTTTCCGCCCCGTAAAATCAAAGCTCCGAACGCGAGCCGCGATGGACCGCGGGGTATCGAAAATCATAGCTGCATGTAAGTACCCTAACAAGACGGTGCGCAATGGAATCAGTGTCCCGCGCACTATTATTGCAATACATGCGCGTGTATATCCACACGAGTTGTTTACGCGTTACATAAGACCTGCGCCCCATGACGGCGCACACGATAAATTCAAACGAAACGAACACGCGCATATATACAGGCTCGGGCCGCCGTTGCGAATATATGTATGTATATATATATGATATCAGCAAAGCGAATAAAAAGCCGGGCGCGACGCAGCTAGCGATTTTGGCGGGAGCGCGGGTGGCCTTGAAAAAGTATAGACGCCACACTAGTCGTGCGTGTGTATATATATGTATATGTTCTACTATAGTGCGAACCGGTATATAATAGCTGCGAGAAGATGCGCTATGCCATTTCTTATGCAATATATATATATGTATCGGGTCGGCGCGTCGCAAAACACGGGCCGCTGTATATATACGCATCACCCTTTTTCTTTTGCTCTCGGCGCAGTTTTACTATAAAAAACGCACGGGATTCTTTCTCGAGTCTGATGATACATATATACGCTATCAGCCCCGCATCTAATCCGCGGAGCTGCTCGAGCGGGTATATTAGTGTATTAGCACGTGGCCGAGCGACGCTGGCGAACGTGCGATGATGATTCGATCATACGTATCTCGGCGTGATCGAAAAGATTTCACTTTTCGTTCGGGCCTGCCCGCCGCCGCCACCGCCGCCGATTCACAACATTGCTCTGTTTATCAAGTCCGCGCGAGTAATGCCGACCACTTGAATATTCAATGCGGTATCTTCAATCGACTTGCTATATACTTACGCGCGATTACTCGCTCGTACTCGTCGTAGAAAACGATTCGAACTCGTTGAACCCGCCTCTGTGTATATACATATACGTATCGGACAATATTGTCAATACGGCATATATTCGCAACAAAATTCATTATCCCAAAGCCATCTAGTATCGCGTGATGCGAATTCGAATATACCGTTTCCGATGATTTCGACGAGTCTGCAGCTCGGCTGTGTCGATATTCGCATGTGCGCCTAAGTATATATTAATCGTCAAATAATTCGGCATACAACACTCGAGGCTGATCGACGATACAGGGGGGGGGGGAGGGGGTTACGGAAAGTCCGAGTAAACAGAGAGTAGCGCGCTGCTCTCGCGGCTGATCCGTCACTCGTCCGCTTTCTTCAGCCTCTCTTTTTCTCTCTCTCTCTCTTTTCTTTTTATCTCGCTGGCTAAGTCTCGTCGAGCGTACCGTAGAGGAAGGAGACGCCCGACTCCCCCCCACAACCCCCACGCCTCGTATCTCTCTCGCTCTCTCTCTCTCTCTCTCTCTCTCTCTCTCTCTCTCTCTCTCTCCTATCTTTCTTTTCTTCGCGGCAGTGGCAGCGGAGGCGACGAAATATATATCGCGTCGCGGGGAGAGAAGAGCGAAGACGCGGCCTTTCGAACGGCCCGCGTGACTCGGCGACCGGCCGCGAGGGCGCAGCACCGGCCGACCGACCTCTTTGAATGCACCGTTCGCGATTTACCCGGATTGTGATTTGGTTTATTCAAGGGTTGGCTGGGGAGGGCTGCTGAGTTCGCTCGCGGTCGACTGATGGTTCGGGTGTTGGGGAAGAGTACGGTCAGAGTTTCAGGCACGAATCATCACGCTATGGGAATTAGCGCGGGTATCTTGTCGTTAGCGTCGATTTTAAAGGGTGTGCGTCACAGTTCGTTTGTCGAACTAAGTATTCAATTAGTTTACTCGTGAGAGGGAGCAAACGACGCCGGATTTGAAGATTAGTCTAGAACTCGCTTCGTTCTCGAGAAACAATTAGCTTGGTCGCGATTCGTCATGTCGAGTTTACAAATCATTGCAATCGAGATAAAAATATTGTGCAGTTTCGTAGGCTGTCGTAAATTTCTAAAGTGAAAGTCAACTCGTGAACTGTGACTAAGAAATTCCTTGTGCTATTCAACATTTCCTAAGTGCGACAACAGTACTATACTAGTATTGTATCAGCACTTACTTCAACGAGGCTTTTTCTAAAACTTGACATTCGTACACCTTTTTTCTCTTTTTTGTTACAAACTTTTTTACAAATGAACGGAATTGTTTATAAATGAATGGTGGAATTCGAGGAACGATTGGCTTTTGGTGGGCAAGCGCTAAATATTTTACAAATCTCTTTGGTAAATCTTCAAATGTACGCATAAGAAAGTAAACAAGATAAGGAACAATAATATTTACTGGAAAATGAACGCCAAAGTACTGTTTTGTTAAACGATATGCAGTTGAGGTATTTTATTTTACGAAAAAAAAGTTCGCATCAATGGACAATGAAACGTTCGAAGTCATAGTTGAAAGTCCCTACAAACCTCATTCTACGCGATGGAGACAAAAAATCAAATTCCGAGTAATCTGGAATTCCCTCGACAACTATACTTTGAAAAGTGTAGAAAAATATTGATGGTATTGCAACACGCGTTATTATTCGCCCGCTGCCGAACGGCCTTTGGGCCATTAGTTTCCGAATCCGAGACAGCACTTCTCAGTTGGTGTGTGTGTGTGTGTGAGAGGCCCTTTCGCCTCCGATTCCCCGTACTCCAGCTTGATATTCGCAAGGCGCGCAACTTCATCAAGTATGGGGGTCATGAAGCGCAACACAAGCGTCTGCTTTATCTCCTCCGTACTTTCATACGAATCCGAGGAATAAAGAGGCGGGGCGAGACTCGGTATCACGCCGAGATCGACGCGCTCCCACGTGCATCTCCAGGAAGTGCAAGACTGCTTTGACGGCATATTAGTGCGGCTGCGGTTGCATCAAAAGCCGCGGGCTGCTGCTGCTACTGCTACTGTGGATGTATAGGGATATATATACAGCGGACGAGACAATCGTCGCCTCGGATTCTTCTTGCACTTTTTGCCGCACTCTTTCCTGCCGCTAACGCGCGTCCTTTTCGCTCGTGACGCGCCAGCTGCGGAGAAAAGGAAAGTGAAGGAATTACACGCTCGAGGATTGACGACTGTCACTGATGGGCATCGAGTGATTTCCTGGCAAACAGCACTGCGAGATGGGAAGTCAACAGTAATTTCTCTAATTAGGAGACGTTTCGGTCTTCGAATGAGCTAAAATTCTTTGCAGTAGTTCAAAAGTCCTCAAACAGGCTAAACTGTGTTTCTGTATCCGTGATATTATTATACCTTACGTGAACTACTTACATGGCTGCAAATAGTTTCTTCGAGCATCGGAAAACTACCTCAATAACTATTCCACTTCTGTCAAATTTTCAATATTACCAAAAATTTAAATGTAACAATCACTCCGATGGACGCGCGTGTATATATTATTTTCAGTAAAAACAGCTCGTGCCCAGTCAGCCAGGACATCTAGCGCATCGGCCGGGGGGTATGTATATCGCTCGGAATCGGCCCAATCCGAATTGGATTACCAATACCTAAGACTCGGGGGGAAATCGAGCCCGATGTCCGACACCGAGAGCCTCGGCGGCGGACACGACTGCCGCGCGACAAGGTGGGCAGCGCGAGTTTCGGCCGGTGGCGATCGGGCCGAAGAACGAAAGAAAAAACCAAAGAAGGTCTATTTAGCCGGTGTGCTCTTGGGTGTCGCGAGCAGCTGCTCGACGAGCAGCTTTATACGTCATCTTTCCGCGTCTTTTTTTTTCAAAATTAATTGAAGCCCCTCGGCAGCGGGCCGGAGGTTATATCCACATGGCTCCGCACGTGTCGTCGTATCGTCTTTCCTCGGTAATTTTGCCGCCAAAACTGCGCGCGGTATTTACACACTCGACGCGCAGATAAAAGAGCGAACAGCGAAATCCGCCGAGCAGATAGAGGCGTATATATACATACACGAGTTGAATCCCGAGAGGAAGAGAGTAAACAACGGAATGCCTTCGTGCTCATCTTACTCGTGGTTAAACGGCGCGCGTCACCGCTACCGGCTGTGAGCGAATCGGCTCTATCGATATCGGGAACAATGGGAAGCGTATCGCTATCTGCAGCTCGCCGATGCGCGTCTACTTCCTTGGCTCGAGCCGTAAATTAATACTGTTTGCGCCGCTCTCGGGCGACCAGTGTGGGGGGAGGAAACGGCAGAGCTGCAGGAATTAGGCTACCGCACCTGCGCTTCTATGTATAAACACACACAATCCGTGTCTCGCGTGCGCGTCCCTTATCTCGGCTGTATACAAGCGAGAAACAGCCAGAGGCGTTATTTCGCCGAACCAGATGCGTCATTATCGCCCCCTTGAATAGGCCCGCGACTGCAGTATATATGTGTGCGCGGGGGCTGTAAATTGCCGGGGGCCCAAAACTCGAGCTTCTCGCCGGGGAAACGGCCACTATTGTGGGACACGCTATTGTTCGCCCTATACACGCGGATAACTGTTATCTGTAGGGGCCCATTTTGAAGATATTGTAAGGGCCGGTTCCGCGCGTGACTCGGTTTAGCTGCTCTTACTCATACTGGCACCGATTGCGACTGTCCAAGAGTGCGCGTATAGATACGAGCGAAAGTCTTATCGCGGAGGATATCGCGGATTAATTGGAACGAGGAAAGTTTTATTTCGGAGCGTTTACGAAAACGAAGCTCTGGCGACGAAAACAACCGGCACAACGGATCGAGCGTGTTTCGTGCGAAAACGCGAAAATGAACGTGAATGCTCGCTCGTCAACGCGATTTCACGCGTTGCCCGTGCGTAATCGGGATGAATTTAAGCGGAGGGCATGGAAGAGACGGAATATTAATTTCCGATCCGTTCCGCGAAACGTAATTCAATCGCGGAGGGAAGCCATGTCAGGCTCATCGTTGGGTATATAGTGAATCGATACTCGATCGAAAACGTATAGATATATATGTACACATAACACTCGTCGCTTTGTTCAGCTGCTCTTTTATCTGGTGTTTAATTGATTATCTGCAGATTAGTCGGGCGTGGGCATGCTCAGTCGGCTAATAAATTCACGAGAGAACACGCGATAAGACCCCGAGTTTTCGCGCTGTGTATATTATATAGTTCTTTCACTGCGGCGTTGTTTCAGCCTGCGAATGTTAAATTTTCGCTCCAATTTGAACGAGAGAGATCCGAACGACCGGCCGAGATGTTTCCTGCCGCACCACCGATCCAGAGCCTCATAAACTCGACGACGTTGCGTTTTGCCATCGCGGAAGAACGAACTTACGAGAGAATCGCGCGCGCGCGAGCACGAGAGTTGCGGTATACGCATACGCATATAATACAATTATATATATATAGGCTCGCGGTGTGGTCAGGGTCTCTCTCGTGGCTTTGTATGTTACATGTGCGTCCGCACGCGTTTCGGTGCCGAAGCGGCCCCGCACTTGTTCGTTCCGACGCCTCGCGCGCCGCGCGGCGAATAATACGTGACCGCCCCCTCCCCCCCGGGCGCACTTGTTACCCTGCGCGCACCTTCTTGTCCGCGCGTTGGCCGCTTTGGACGCGCGATGCGTGCGCGCATATGGGGCGAATCCTTTGTCGCCAGCCTCGCGATTGTGGGCCCACTTCCGTGGGAATCCCTATACGCGCCGGAAGCGCTGCACTGCTTCAGCTCGATATTTCCACTTGCTCCTTCGCGCGCGTTCTCTCCGCTGGACACGCTCGCTTTTGCATCTTGGTCCGCGGCAACGGTCTGTATAACGTCTATATATTCGGATGATTCGGTGTCTTTTGGATCGTTGTTATATAAATGTAGATCTGTACAGTATCGGGCATAATCTCGGCGCAGCTGGTGTACATTAGATGATGGCAAATTTTGAGAATAGCCGCGCATTTTCGAGTATTGTATAGCGGTAAATATTTACCTCGTTTCGCGCTACAGAATCCGAGGAAAAACTCCGCTGCTCGGAAAAATGTCTCGTTCGTGAAATTTTCGTTCCGAGAAAAAGCGTATACGTATACGTACGACGGCGGTCGACCACACGCGCGCGCCGCGGGGAGAACGAGAGCGCGTCCAATTGAATTCGTTCTGTATCACACTCGTAAATCGTTTCACTTTGCTTCGCCGCGATCTAAACCGATTGCACTCTTCCCTCCCTCCGCCCCTGCGCACATTAACCATATACCAGTGTATATAAGTATATACGCGAGAGCCCTCGCGTGCGCGCCCAAGACACTGTGCAGCTACATAACTTGATGTACATGTACAAAGTATGCGAGGGAACAAACGCGCGGCCAAGAGAATATAATTCCAAAAAAGCTTGATAAGAAATAAAACGAGAGCGAGTCGGTATAATACAAGCGCACGCGACGAGCGATAAAAGCGCGTGTTTGTAAACACACGAGCCCGCGGGCGCTTTAACCCGCTCGCTCGCTCGCCTCGTGTATATAAGTTATGCGAGTGTATGCAGCATATATAGGAAAAAATCCTCTGCGCTGGCTCATTCATCGCGACGACGACGAGAGAGATGAAAAATAAAGGAGCACTTGATGCGGATTATTCGCGCGCGGCCGTCGAGAGAAACAGCGCGCGATCATTCCTTTGTCGCAATTAAAGCGTTGGCCGGGCCTTTAAACCATACAGCGGAATTTCGCCCATTGTCGCCGACTTCCGTGGGAATTCGCGGAACGGAAGTGCAATTTCGCCCGTAATATCGGGCGACGGTGGCTGTGGGCCTCACAAAAGCCGCGAGAGCAAAAACAGTGTATATATACGCGCGAGGGGCGCGCCAGGTGCTGCTCTGCGCAGTGCTGCTCGCCCGCGACAAAAAGCCCGCCGAGATTAATTTCGCCCCCGTCGCTGCTATGCTGTACGAGTTTTTCGGCCGCGCTGCAGATCGCGGCCTCAAGAGTGAGTGAGAGAGAGAAGGAGATCGTGGGATTTGGTCGGTTTCTCAGCAATTGCGCACCTGTGTCAGACTCCGGCCCGAGCCCATTGTCTTATAAAGGGGCATTGCGCATTTCTTCGCGAGCAGAATGCCGCGCGGGCCTTTTCTTTTTTTCATATACACACTACGAGGATTAGGCTGATGTGGGGGATTCGATGCGCTCACTGTTTCTCGCTTCAGGTGTATATTCGGGAGAGGAATTTGACGACTCGTTTTTAAAGTACTTTTTTTTTTGCTTTTCTTCGAGATTAAACTATTCATCGGGTATAGTTCTGTTTGAGCAGTGCATTCGCTGGATGCGTACTCTCTTAGAAGCTTACAGGAAAATCACTGTAACAAGGTGGATAAATTATTGACCGGATAGCAGTGCATTTTTCATGATACGATGTTTTCATATTTATATAAAACCTTGTTAAATAAAGATACATCATATATAGAGATACATCATATTAGGGATCTGATATATTGTGGAGTGGTACGTTGCAGAAGTAGCTGTAAAAACAGCATTCAAGGTTTTTGACAGACGAACAAGTCGTTTTTCAAGGAAAAAATTCTTATAATATGAGAATTTATTCAGCATTCATCAAAATATAATGTTTTTTTTTTCATTTTTATATACAATAATACACTTATTCCCTAAGCGTTACGCGTTTCTTATATATTGCATTTCGAATAACATGCGTGTACACATAGATTTCAAATGAAATCGGCACGTATAAAAATTATCACATAAAAAAATTACTATGCTTTTTGTTCGCTCGATATATAAATAAATAAAAATTCCCGTCTGTCTATATAATTCCAACAACTGTTACATTCTTTTGACTAGAGTTAGTTGCCAATTAGTACTAGGATTCTAATCAACGTGCGGAAGAGGCACGATCATCTCCAACTCCGACGGCCTGTCGCTTCGAGGATAATGGATTTTTCGGTGGCTCGAAATTTAAAAAAAAAAAATGAAACATCGCCGACCGAAGTCTCGGAGTAAGAACGTCAAAAAAAAACACCCTCTCGAAACACTCGCGCACATACATATATATATACGTTACGTATCAAATTGCGTTGAGCAAAAAAAACCACAAGAAAATAAAAAATCACCGTACGAAGAACGATTCAGTCGCGTTACACATGTGTTGTGCCGTGCGTTCACTCGCCGCTGCCGTTGAGCGCGCGAGGCTGCAGCGGCGCTGCATCGGAGATCCGAGGCGCCTGGCCCTCTGCATCCCCTTTCGCCGATTCAGCGGATGCAACTGCATTCGCAGGCGCGCCGGAGCTGCCGTTCGTGCTCGTCTCCTTGTCGACACGCTCCCACTCCCACCGACCGGCCAACGGTCGCTCGTTCTTGAAGTCGAAGTTCCACTCGGCTTTTTTCTGTCGACACACACGAGTCACTCGTTCAGCCTTTGTTCGCTTTGCAAACTAGATTATGAATACGAATTTCAAGTGGGGGTCGCGGAATTTCCGAAACTATCAAACGGATCGCATGTGGAGGGAAAAAAACGTACTATGTAAGCCAGGTAACGCGAGGCGTATATACGATAGGTCATTTTTCACTGCCAAAAACTTTATAACGTAGATTCCGAGATCGTTTGTACTCGTTCTAATGTCAGGAGAACGTCAGGTGAACTATCATTTATTAAGTTATTTTTACGATGGCTACCTAGCATTCTTTAAATTATGAAAACTTCCATCGAACATTAGTATTCTTCTCGGATGAAGATAAAGATCGGTACTTGAAAGTGAAGCAAAGGATTGCGAAAAATGATAACATCTAGGAACAATATATGGAACGTAGCGAGTTTGTAAACAGAACCCCAAAAAAACGTCAATATCCGAATGTATAAAGAAAATCCTTTATCTCATCAAAATAAGTTGTAACACGCGATTTTTCATATTCTTTTGAGTCTCGAGTCAGCGGGATCGCTCTGATATTGATTGATGTATATTCCAAGAGGCTCGTGAAAGTGTTTAGATAAGACCGTCTTAATACCCAAGTGTCGACGCGCAAGTCCAAGTGATCGAACTAGAATCGACGGAGCTAAGTTTCGAACGGGCTGTCTTACCTCTTCCATGTGTCGAGCTCGTTCCTCGGCGAATTTACGCTCCAGGTCGTCTTTGGTCGGCAAGCTGTCATCGTCCTCCGCATCGCCAAAGTTCAAACGTCTGCGGACGCTCTTCAGCTTCGCCTCTTGACTGTCCGGGTTTATATCAGCCATCGCCAGGCGGGCTCTGCAACGCAAACGTCAAGTACGTGTTTTATTAATGACTACTCGTTAGCCAACCGGCTATCATCGAACTGACGACGTCGTCGACATTTATCCCGTACTTAATCTTAACGTCCAGTTGTCGAAATGGAAATTTCAACGCTGAATCACTCGCGAAATCGTCAACTTATAAAACTGAATATAGACAAAATTCAAGTTCTATGTATTTTTCAGCTATTTTACATGCAGTGAAAAGGATGATTCAAACGAAGGAATCAACACATTTATGATCCGGGGTGGGCCAAGTGTTCATCATAGAAAATCGATGTGGAAAAATTAGGTCCAGGAGTCGTTTTGGTGTCATATCTTTCAATTAACAATTCGAGCAGATCGACGACGTTTTGTTTCTAACGAATTTATCCGGATAAAAAAAAAGCAATAGTTTATAAAAGTACTCGTTCCTCGCGTGACTCGGTATTTCCACTCACCGAGTATCTCTGCAAAATAATTGCCACCCATGTACGAGTCACTAAATCATGAAAATGGCCCCGACCTCGCGAACACATTGCATTTTTGATACGAAACGAACGGAGTATGGCAATGCAACGTTTCGCCTGAAATACGTTTCCCGTGACATACCATCACGTCTGCGGCGATGCCAAGTGGACCAAAGCGCCAATCGAGACAGTATACACACACACACACTTGGCCACTTCCTCGTTCGTGAGAGCGCGCGGGACAATTTTTTGGCGGGCAACAGTGCATAATACACTCGCGAAAGATCGAGTGCAACAAACGGGTTTTGCGAGCGAAAGGCCACTTTATGCGCGTATGAATGGCCCGGAGAGCCCATATGGCTGTATACTTATACACGAGGCGAAAAGCACTTGCTCGTCGTGGGAAAGCTATTTGCTCCTCGGAGTGCGGTGCGCAGTTGCACAATCGCGCGCGCGACGCTACGTGCCCCGTAACGGGCTGCAGTTGAGCCGGCAGAAGATGAGCCCTGACCCGTATCCCATTGTCTCCTTTTGGCACAGGCCGCGCACGTGCTGTTAAGTATGCGCTTTACTGCTTCCCGGTACACGCGGCTATATGGCCCGTTTGTTGTACGCGTTCTCGCGCGCGCTTCCCGCCGATGCACCGGCACCGCAGTTAGAGAAAACGCCGAGGTGATCGTGCCGGGGTCAATAGGAGCGTCCGGTGGTTTTTAGGCACGTTCGATCCGATGATTATTGTGAAAAATTCCGCTTCGTTTTCTCTGCTGCGTCGTTTCTATTTGGCTTTGGAAAACTGCGGAATGGTGTACAATGCGCGCTTGGAATAAATGAAATTGTGTGTATAAGCGGACGCGTGTTTGAAAAGAAAAGGAGTCAGTGGCACATGCATGTAATTTTAAATATGTGTGACGAGCGCGGAAGTACGGACGAGCAGATAACATTACAGCGGCGCGTGGCGTGATAAGCTGCACACTATTATTATCAACTTCGAAATAAAGTATTTATTCAGTACACTGAACGCGTATATATAAATTTATATACGTGTGTGTGTGTATACACCTGCATGCATATATCCGCATCTGCTCTAGTTCAAACAAGTCCAGATATTGCAAATGAAAAGCTCTTATTTCCCATTCATTTGCGCATCATTTTTAATGTCATATCCATTTCGTATGAAGATTTATATATATGTTTTATTATGCACCGGCTCATTGAAAGATTTCTTACTGGATAAACAGTACTTTGGATTTTCTTATTTTGGAAACAACTAGTCAAGAAAAAAATTATTCCATATTACCTTTCGAAAATATTAGTCATATTCCGTTTTCTGTTCAATAATAAAATTTCAACGAGTAGAAAATTGTACGATAGGAACGTTTTTGAGCCTGAAATAATTTGTTTAAAAAATACGGCTGAATTATACCCATAACTACTTTTAATATTAAATTCAATATTTGAGGACGGATTAGTGTCTAAAGTATAACAATTTATTGTATATACTTTTCTTTGAGAAAGAATGAAACTAATTTCAAGTTAGTAAATTTAATAACCAGAATAGGGTAGAGGATATTCTCACACACCTACATTTTGCATGTGCATTGCATAGAATATAGACAAATAATTTTATCGTATTTTGTTATTTTTTCCCAACTCAATAATCGGTAAAATATAGATGTTGAAAGTTTCCGTAATTTCCGATATACATAGATATACTATAATGGGTTTGACATCACCTCATTACTATCAAGGTGACGTCATGCGGGTTTTATCCCCCCATAGTAGCTTGAATTTTGATGGGAACAAAAAAAATTCGACCTAATTATTTTTACACGTCTTATCGATTTCTATAATATCTAAATTTCTAAATTCTATTCATCATTTATCTTGGAGATGAATATGAGAAAGAACAGCTTCCATGAGAATAATGATGCACAAGTTAATGGTGTCTCCAAACATATAAGTTTTATTGAAACTTTATCTGATACTTGTGAGTACCCAAATTGCACAGTGAAAGAGTTTTCTCCATGAGAGGTCATCAAAAATCAATTGAGATCGTCTATGAGTCAATACTGGGTGGTCAATAATGGGTATTGAGACTGACTTATTGAGGAGAATTTTTTACTTCAAAATAATTGACTTATTTGCTGAATGAAATCATGTAGAACTGGATGAATCTGGTGGAAATGACATATTAATTTTATAGTATACTAATATTATTGTTTATACATAATTTTTTATAGTACTTGCTTCTTCCTATACTGAAATACGAATAATTCATTAATTAGTTATAATTTTTATTCTTTTGGCACTTCCTCTTGTTTAAGAATACTATGAGACGATTATTTTTTTCAGATGCCTTACATAACTGATACAAGACTATAATTGTTAATCTTGATGATCCATTCGCGGTTTTCACGGGTATCTTCAACGAGCATAATAATTATTCACACAAGAATTTTCGTTGAGACTACATCCGATACAAAATCTTCGTTCGTGCACTTTCGAATCAGCCCATTCCAATGAATTTTCTTTTCGTAATGGTCTTTCGTAAAATACAAATCAGAATACTCGAGAAGTTAAAAACTTCAAGCGTAAAAACGGAACATACAAAACGATTATACATATACTCACGGCATCGTTATGTATTTTATGGCTGCAGCGCACGTCGACTCTCGTCGCTCCCGACACCGTCGAGAATACAATTTCTCTCTCAACACCGCGCGTCCATCAGTACTCTAACCTTACTTCGCCTCCAAACTCGTGAATATCCCTTCGCAGAATTCGTATATCACTAACAGACTAGAACAAGTGTACGCCACCTCGAAAAACAGAGGCGCGTGTTACGGTTAAAAACTAGAAAAAACAACTGTACAATTGACTAGAAAATAAACGCCACGGGCCTGGTGTTTTCGGCCAGTCGGCGAGCACGACTGCAGCGCGTCCCGGGCTGTTAGGTTAAGGCAGAGCGCGCGCGTCGGGACAAAATCGATAATCAGCCGGCGAAGGGTCGCTCCGCCACCCCCCACGAGCCCCCCGACGGGGGTGCGTGACGCGCGCAGCCCACCCCCCACCCCTGCCTATTGTTCGTTCACCCTCGCAGTTCTCTCTCTCGCACGGCTGACGCGCGCCGCTCGGCGGAGATTTAAATGCCGCGCTCGGGTGCGAGCGATGCGAGCCGTATTATATATAGCTGGGAAAAATTTCGGCGGAGCGCACGCGTGAACTTGACTCCTACGGAGTTTCGTGGCCTTGATTTTCCGTGGGGAATTTTCCAGGACTCCTCGAGAAAACACGCGATTTGTATAATTTTTCATCACTTGTATCGAAAAGTTGATCATTAAACCTTACTTTTCTACACTCGTGATGAAAAATACTGTTCGATACTAGATCAAAAGACGAATTCTAGGCTTGTGTGATTACCAGCCTCGCTTTGCTCGGGCAGCAAACCTCCCACGTGCTTAGAATTCGTCTTTTGGTCTAGTATCGAAATGTACTATTGATAGACGCGTCCGACGGATTTGGGGATCCTCGAAGTTGAACCGCAGGCTGTTAATGGGGAGTGGCGTTTGAGCAGTCGCTCGCCGCCGGGAAAGCGAACGAACTCAAATAGGTCGTGCGCTCTTCCCAAACGTGTACAGCGCCGCGTTTACAACGTTGGATTAAACTCGAGGAAATACAGCGCGTCGCAGCTACGATGATGTTATAAGACGAGCTGCGCATCAGGTATATGAGCGATGCAACGAAGAATTCACGAGGAGGAATTTTCTCTCTCTCACATCGACCGGTTATTGCGCGAGTGTCTCTCGCGAGCAGTACGTATATGCGGCACACACACATACCTCACCATATTGCAGCTGCTCTTCGCGTAACTCTCATTCCCCGCAGTTGTACACACTCGTGTATACACACATCTATATACGTTTCCGCGGACTTTGTCGAGCTCCGCTGCACCCCCGCACGTATGTATAAACAATGCACGCGCAAGTGTGTGTGTATACGTGAGCCGGAAAGCACGCGAAGCCGCGAGTGTGCATGCGCACAAGCGGACTAACGGAGATGAACTAGCCTAGCATAAGGCACCGATCCCTTTAACTCTCCGCCATGGTATACATATGCCGTTAACTCGCCGCGTCCCCACTGCGCTGCAGTGCTCGCGCGCGCGCAACCGACCGACCGACTGCAACTGCACCAACGCTCTTTATATACTTATACATCGCCCAGGCTCTCGCGCTCCGCGTGTGTGTACATATGCGTGCGCTATATACCATGGCTATGATTCAACGGCCCCCGAGATATGTATATTCTAAAAATATGCAAGCGCGCGAGCGCGTGCCGAAGCTGCGCTTTCGCTTTTCAAGCATATATACATTGCCTCTCCCCAAAGTGTGACTAACAGCGTCGATTGTTTCCTCGCGGCAATGCCACGCGAGCGGCAACAATGACAAGATCTAACGACTTATTTTCGGTGCATTGCTTCGTTTTATAGAAAATTGCCGATTTTCACCTAATTGTACTCTGTTGAACGCGTGATGGGCGTCGAATATACACGACGAATCGGTTGCAGTGTAGAGCGCAATTATCGTATGTTACATATACTTGTATAAACTACGGGGCGAGACGCGTCGAGCTGCAGTGTGGTGCAGGCGAGCTGGTTCGGCTCGATATAGCGGGGCCCACTGATCATTTTATTACGAGGACGTTCAACTCGCTCGAGCCGAGCCGCTACTGCAGCACGGTATATACACACAGTCGCTGACCCATTCCGGTGTATACATGTATATATAGGAGCGGGCTCCGTGAAGGCCCCCACTGTTCTCCCGCGCGAGCCGTTGCCCAGCTCCGGCCGGTATATAACGGGACGAATACCAAAATCCCAACTATATTTATATATGTGCGCGTCTACGAGCGCGACGCGATGTGCAATTTTATTCGATTTATATACGTATATATATATGTAATTTTGCTCCCGTGACGTAATGCCGATTATGCGAGTGTACGAGTCGTTATCGGAATCGCTGCCCGACTCATTGATATACCGAGCACGTGCGAATTATTTCGGTTATTTTTAGAAATAAGAGGACACATGCAGCTCACACCGATCGGTATCTCCGCGGGCTGAGCCGATCTTTTTTTCCTTTCTTATCCCAACTCCACAGTCGCTCGGATAAAATGTGAATATTATTTGCTGCTGCTACTCTAAGTATTTTTTACCCTGAAAACAGCCTATTTAGCATATTATTGTACGTATGAGCAACCGAAATGTTATTACGTTTGGTCAAACTAGTTGTTCGTTCGTTACGGGGGAGAATCGTGCGTTGACTCATTCATTAGTCGAAAGCTTGTAACGCTACAAGCCAAACTGTCAGTTTTCCATTTTCTTGTTAAATCGTGATTTTCATATACCCCGATTTCTCTCTTGAATTCTAGAGGGTCGGGAAGTCTATAGGTATATATCGGAAGGAAAATTATTGATTCGCATTAGCAGCAAATTGATGCGTGCTCGAATATTACTATAAAGCGCACGTAACCTCACACCCATACAACCAAAAAAAGGACGTACAAAAATGTCTCCTCTACTATCGAATTTTCGAAATTCGATACTATAACCATCGTATTAAGCGTCGCTCGAACCTCGTGCAGAACAATTATTTGCTAAATTGATAATTTTACAATTTTTCATCGCCTGTTCGGTCTTCGGAAGCTTATAATTACATATATCCATGCGGGCTTTGGTCATGTGAGAATTTCATATATCTATTTAATATACCTAAGTTTGGGCAATTCAAAAAAATGCTATAATGATCATAAGGCCATTTTTAAAGATGTCAAATACATGACGGCCCGCACCGAGTTAAACACACATTTTCCACGTCGCCTACAATGAGCTAATTCATTCAAATTCAGAGTGAAATATACCGTCTCGCGAGTCGCCGAGAACACTGGAATGAACTCGCTACGTATGTATATATGCTTCGCACGGGATTTTTCTCCTTGTAATTTTTTAAAAAACACGACACCGACGGTGGAAATTACAGCGCAATGGCTGTTTTAATTCGTGTTTATCTACGCGAGCTCGCTTGGTAATTTGCTCACGACGAGAGCAAAGTGGAAGCTCGAGTGGCGAAGAACAAAGAAAATACTTTTGGCCTGGGTAATTCGCGGGCGGACGCGCGCGATAAGCTCTTTCGACGATCTGCACTTCCCCGCGCGAAATCTCCTCCGCGAATCTGCCTTTCATTATCGTGGGAGAGACCGCGTCGTACCCTCGCGTCGCACAATGCTCGAGCGACTCTGTGGGGAGGACGGCAATTCTCACGTGCTCGGGATTTTCAGCGCTGGATGATTTAGCGCGAAACAGATCAAATGTATAATACGTGCCGCGACTCACCGGCGATCGCTGGTGGACAGATCGATCTGTATGTACAGACGTTTTTATGTATTACGTTTTTTCTCGCTGATACAGGCTGCAGTTTGCCGGGCGATCTTCCGCGATTACACAGGAATGTATAACTCGGTGCACTGCCGAGCCGAGACTGATGCAGCCGAGGCGTCATCGCATAAATCCGAGCGTTCCGCGCTTTATTGTCGCTCGCGTACGATTTGCATATAGCGAACGATTCGCGCGGAAAGCCGGGCTTTGTTGCTTCGTACGTATATACATGTATACGAGCACGCGTGCGTAATCATTTTCAACTCGCTCTGTTGTTTTTCTTCCTCCCCACCTCAATGTTTATTCGCGAGCGCCAGTGCACTCGCTGCTGCAGTTGGATGAAGATTAAAGGTGCGCGCCACACAAGGTCGCCGATGTTGGGCAAAGAGCGTGAATCGTGCTATTATATACTGATAACGCGACAATTATTCTCGCGATAACCGCGCGAGCGAGCGCGAGTATATATATTTATAACGTGTGTGTAATGAGTGGAAGTGTGCAGTTGTCATGCTGGCTTGTTTTCTCGAGACCCGGGTGGCAATGTATGTATACACTAACGATAACAATGATACCTCGTTTCGATCGGTGTGCCTCGTGATTGTGCGCGCAATCGAAAAATACATATAAACTGCAGGTTGGCGTTTGTTACACGTGAGTTTTGGCCGTTTGTACTCGCGAAAAGTCAAAAAGCAAAATCGGCAAAATTCATCGGTTTGTTGAATTTCGAGGGCCTACAAATAGTGCAGTATTCATCGCAGACAGGAAATTTATGAGTTGAATGTTCCCGAGAGCATTCGCAAAACTGCAACGTATCCAATCAAGAAATTTCCAAATTTAGTTGCAGATAGAATTGTACGATGCCTGAGAAGCTTACTGCTAGTTTTCTTGGCAGCGCCTATTCTTTTTATAACAACGAAAAATTCAGCTGGTTCGATTTTGACCTGCGGAACTAGATTATTCAATAACTCGATTATAACCGATCGATTACATTTACGGTGAGAATAATCGTCTCTCGGCGTTTAATTATCTATGCTGGAACTATAATTTGATCTATAATTTTGTTGAAACTCGTCCTTGTAGCTTCTTCAAGTGATAAATAAAAACGAGCAAACATTGGAAATGAAGGGAGATGACAAACAAGCCGAAAGAAAACCAAAGAAAACAATTATCATCCAGCTCGAGTGTGTATGAATGCCATGCGTATAAACGCTTATTTAAAAAAGTACACTCGTGATTATTATTTCAAGTTGACTGCGGTATCTAGACACAAAATACGTGTTATACATAATAAAATATGTACTTTAGCAAGGGTATCCGGTAAAGCAAGTGCAAACATCCGGTCGTGTGTGTATCTCGTGCAGAAACGTTGGGCAAAAGTAGTCTCGCAGAGATCAATCAACGTGTTAAATCCTCATTCGTATATTTTATTCCTCAATTTTTCAGCAGGTTAAATATACGATCAAAATCCAATGAAATAATGACTCGTTTCAAGTTCATCGTATGAAATGGGTTATTTTCTGTATATAGAAACAATTTCGATCACGACTTATAAAAAATACACTCACAAAAATCTTGACTCGATATCTGGCGTAAAAACCGCTGCCGAATTGCTAGCAATGGTTCGTAGTAATGTAAACAATAGGTGGTATGGAAAAAATTTCGTCATGGTACCCTTAGCAAAGACTACTAAGAATCTAAATAATCGTTGCTATGGAATATGGAGAAATAAGGATTCGATCACGGTTGTTATGCAGAAATGAAGATTTGGTGTCTTTCGTCATCGATGAATGGATCTCAAACTGATGTCCTCCTTCCCGTAGCAACGTTTGCTATAAAAATTATCTTGTTGATTTTCATTCATACGATTGCGGTACATTGTAATTAGTATGTAAATCTCAATATATGTACTCAAGCAGAGTTCAACGGAGTCCTACCCCAGGACTTGGATAGATTAGTTTCCAATCATTCAATCATCTTTATGAGTATTCGAGTGCTAATGAGGATTTATGAGAAAATTATCTAGAACACGTTAGCAACGTTTGCTTAGGGAATAAACTACGGATGTCGCATTCGGTTCACATCTTGCTACCATTATCCTGCGTGCAAAAGTTCGGACAATCCCTCCGGGAGTTATCGCGTGCCGAAAAATGGCCACATCCGTACAAACGCCCGTACAGATATTTTTGGGGTTCGCTGGTTTTCGATTCGTAGATCCCAGAAGTGATGGTCCGGAAGTGTGAATCGATTTTCACCCCACTACAATGCTTTCTCTTTGAGAAAGCAGGATACAGATTGGAATTGAAATCGCAAGGACGATAGGAAGACCATAATGACGATAGGATGACCTTTTTGAATCATTCTTTTACATTTTCTTTCGAAGCGATCATTAAGTAATGCTCTAATTATAATCTCGCAAGCTCGGGCTTGAATAATAAAATCAATCGATATAATTGGGCATTTCCGACGGTGGGAAATCAAATTGGGCAGGAATTAAAGGAAGGACACTCGCACATCTTGACAAGGATAATTGCATAGTCGCGACGGTGGGAACTTGTCGGAGGGAGCACAGGTGTCTACCAGCGATTCACGCCAATTTGTCCGAGTGTCGGGTGCACCGGTCGCTGCGTATATGCAGAGACGCACGGAATCCATGCGCGCGCCGCACTGCAGGTGCGCGCCAAGCTGCTCGTTCCAACTCACGCGCCCGCTCGCACTGGTTTGCATTCCTCGCCGATTTCGATCGTTATCGATTCATGCATTTTCGCCGCGTTCGCTCGAGAATTAATTGAATATGATTCTGAAACTATGTTAATTCTTGGATGAAAGAAAACTGTACTCTTGCGTCCAATGACATGGTTGCCTCCTGTAGTCCTGGTAGGAGCTTGAAAAATCGTTCCACATAACTGAGTTGATCGAAAACTTATACGGGAGCCCTGTCAAATTTGGCTGTTTCCGTTGAGGTCATGAAAACAATTCTCATGTTATCTTCTTACCGAGACGTACAGTTTGTTCTGTTATATCCCTAATTATCGTTTATGTTTCGTGCAATTTCCCAATTCCCAGTGAGGCCCCTAGCAAAACTTTTCCAATCTAAGGTAACTGTACCCAATGTGCCCCCCCCCTAAGGGTTTTTCGCGAATTTGACTATGATAGACTTCGAATTTTAAAATTCTGTGAACGGCATCTCAAAGCTTAGCTCAATACCTATTAGAAACCATCTTCATAATCATCATTCGACTACTTTAACCTATCGAAAATCGCAATTTAAAAAAAAACGCAAAAAGGCTAAATGCACAAAACGTGTACCCAATTTGGCACAATTTTTTAATCATTAGCTACAGCCTATATAGGCCTACAGGGACGATCCAATTGGCATTGAAATAAACTCTCAATTATGTTCCCAGTGATATTTATACAAAATTTTTAACATACAACTCAAAAATACGCGTCTAAATCATCGTAATATGTCTATACAAATATTCAATGATTTCACTCAGTCTTCCCATTTAAAAACGCGTAGAGGGGCACATTGGGTTCACTTTTTTTTGATGCGAAAAACAGCAATATGAGTAGGATAAAAAATAATTTTAGGAAAACTGATGAGACCAATCGAAAGTTGAGATGTTTTTACATAAAAAAGAGTAATGACACTTTGAGAGATAAAAATTATTGACACCTGATTTTTGAGGTTGAGTGTGAAAAGTGAAATAAGAAAATGGTGAAAAAATCAGTAAGTGAAACTTCAAAGTGTTGTAGGAGAGTGGTTTTAAGGGCTAAATGGGCGGGGAAGATACCGAAAATTTTCTTTTAATTCCCCCAACATAACCCAAGAGCGACTGATGCTCAGAGAGCACCGGAAATACGAAATCTGACGATTGTGCCAAATTGGGTACAGTGCCAAATTGGGTACAGTTACCTTAATTAATATATACAGCTTGATCAACCCATGCACAATAAGAAGAACTTGTGTTATATAGGTCATTAGCAATTCAATTCCATCGAGAGCTATGGCAAGACCTTAATCATCATCAGACTTTATCGTAACACCACATGGAACATCCCGCGGGGCTTAATGCCAGGGAGCGCATGTTTAATTGTTCGCTGAATCCAAAGCGGCTAATATATAATAAGCGAGCGCGCATCAGCGAAGCTGATTTTTACAGAGCGCACATCCGATTTATGCGCTCGCGCGATGACCCTTCATTACATGCGTGTATGCATGCACACATCCCGACTGCAGCAGGAGGATCGAGTTAAACGCGCGGCTCATATCTCGGCGAAATGAAATGCATATATTCATTCGCGGGGCCGTTCACGGCTCGGCAGAGCCGCCCCGAGAGACCATACGAGAGCATATGCGCCACTTCCTCGCGCGCGCGCACATATGCTAAATCTCGGTTGCCGCGCGCCAGCGCAACTGTCGCTTCCTGCACGCGCATCGCGGACCTTGAAATGTATTCCGCCCCGCGCTCGCGAAATCCTCCCGGTGCTGCAGTTTGTACGCCGAGGCGGGGGAAGGAGGAGAAAAAAAGGGTTAAACGCGCAGGCCAAAACGGGCGCGAAAACTGCACGCGCGCGCGATCGTCGGGGGCGAACGAAAGAAAAAAGAGGAGCGCGCGCTGCAACAGGAAGAGCGGGCCGCGCGTGCCGTGTATATATAGGCTTCTAGCTATGCGCGGCCCCGTATATGGGCTCCGAGAGGGGGATTTACCCAACGGTTAAAATAGTCCGTGAAAAGTTGGGAATACCGCTGAAATTGAATCGATGCGATGGATTCGATCGGCGAAAAGGAGTATTCGCCAAATTCTATCGTGTTTGTAGACAAAAACTAAATTACCGCATCGACGACTTGTGATGAATCGAGATGGTATCAAGTGGATCGTATTATGTGACTGTACCTTCTAAATTCTTTATGGTGAAATATCACTTTACTTCAGTGAATATTCACTCTGAGCTTCAATCAAATGTCTAAATCAAAAGTAACAATGAAATTCGGTAATTTTACATTTATAGTTTAAAATTCACTGTAAGTACAGTGAAAATATTGCAACTAAATGATACAGTGAACAATCCATTCTTAGTCCATTCTTAGTATAGTAAAAAAACACAACAAAAAAGATTCCATGGAGCTTAAATTGAGATTTTCACTGTAAGGAATTCAGAGGGTAACCTTCCGGTAATTCACGTGTTGTCTGATTTTACGTTAAACCGTCCAAACTGAAATATATATTTCGGTTGACGATGACGACGGAAATTTGCGGATAATTTTTGATCGAGAGCCTTCCTCCTTATTTTTCTCATCAAGTGTGCATGGACATTTCGGGAAAGTATATATTTGGTGCCTCTTTGAACTTTGAATGTGCAGTGTGACTACCATTTTGCATTTCAAGTTGTGGTTGGCTCGGTAAAAGTTGAATTAATTGTAAGTTGATTCAATCTTGTTGATTATAATTATAGTGAGTTAACACGTATATATGCGAGACTTTGACTAATCTCGTTGCTCAGGGACTGTGGAAAAAACAAGGCCAAGCGAACTGAGATTATCAGGGGCATTTTTCATGTTAAAGTAGCATACAAAGATGTTTTCGACTTGAAACGAACAACGAAAAATTTCCAATTTTCCCATTCGAAACAGTCATTAAAGCACTTCATGCACTCGTAATCCACATTTTTTATCTCGAACTTTATTTTGGAAATATTGGAGTGCATAATCTTCCGCAAGCGAAACTAATTTCTGCGAAAGCGTATAATTATATAGCGCGTACTTTATCGTTTCATCTTCTGCCCATTACCTCACCGTTTTCTGCATCGTTAATGACTCCGACCATTGTGTATCATAACAAATGCACGTCCTTACATTTTATCTTATCGGCTTCTTTTGCTCGTGATGAAAACATTGTGGATCCGGTGAGAAATGCATCCGAGTGACTCATAAACTTCAGATTTTTCTTATTCAAATTTTTTATCTTTCACTGCAGTAAAGGAAAAATCTCGATAGTTCATCAACGAATCTCGAAATAATATTTATGATGCACGACCAAACGGACAGATGCAGTATACCAGTTCTTAAACATTCTATATATAGGCGTGTATCGATCCGCGGAGATTTGTATAGACGACTAGATAAAGGTATATTTTTTGGCTTGTTTTTTAATTCCTCGGTTATGAAAAACTGTCATAAGTCATCCTGTTTATCCCTCGAGTCTATCGAGTATATCCTGTCAGACGTTACCGGGTCGTTAGCGGCGAGGTTTTTTTCCCTCGAGTTCGCTAATCACCAAAATCACTCGGGTCTGTTTTTTCTCCTCGCCAAACTCGCGTCGTTATTATTGTGGGAAAGTGAGAGAAAAAAAAAATACGAAGTCGAAAAATCAGTTGGAACGTGAATCCCCAAATATTGCTCGTACATCACACGGGGGCCGGCAATAACAATTTCACTCGAGCGCCTCAAGATTAAGATCTACCCCTGGCGAGGTTCTCGCACGCAGACTATGCGCGCGACTCGAGCGTATACATGAAAATAGTATGCCAGCAGCAACTCGAGGATAATTTTGAGTTGCGCTTCTCTTCCTCTCCGTCACTTCACCCCTCGCGCGCATCTTTTAAAAATAAGTGCCCCGCGCTCGCGCACACCGAATATAAGACTCCCCTAGTGCCGCAGTTGGGAGACTCGTGCAAAGCACATTCAAAAAACGCGTCTCGTTGGCTCGCCCGTCTCCTTTTCCGTATATACAGTATGCTACAACGTTCAGAGTCGTTAGACTGCCCCCGACTGTGTTTGCGTTAATTTAGTTGTCAGGGTGATTTGTTTAGTTTCTCTTTTTCGTGTGACGGAAATGGATTTTTTCAGGATTATCCATTGTTATTTTTCAAAAATTTTCTATACCGAAGGTTTAGAGTGTGATGATTCAAAAGTTTCATTTGATTTCAACGGTTCCTATATGTACAACGCCGAATTTAAAATCATCGTTTCCTGGTAGCTCAATTCACGTATTCAAAATGGTTGAAATAACTGCTTATAAAAAAAGCTGACTGCAAGTTTTTCAGGTAGAGTAAAGCAGATCAGTGAATTTGATTTATCAGTAGTAAATCAATAAATTCACAATAAGTTTTTTTATTGTGAATTATAAAATGTCATTTTAAGCTAGGCACAGGCCCTAAAATATATGTTAAGAACATCATAAAACCATCTTTCTTTTTCCTTGTTTTTGCCGTAAACATTCTTATCAATGTAGTCGAACGAGATTTGTATACTAATAAACTGCGTGTGAATATTCTGTATTTTGTAAACTGTCAATTCAAATACAGAAAGATATTTCAAATTAAAAAGTTAAAGTTCAGTCGTTCTTGAAGGAACCGTGTAACAGAACACTACTTTCGCAGGCTCTATTTCTTATGTAACCGAAATCATCCATAAAGTAGTAGTAAGACCTCGGTTCGATACTCCTATAAATATTTATCCAATCTAGACTACCAAACTCTGCTTTGGAGATGGGGAATCTGCTACGGAACACCTAGTGCACTCACAAAAATATCTTCTTATTCCCAGAGGAATTATGCCTCATTAAGAATTTCTGCTACTTCCGAAACGGATTCTTCTTGAGAGAAGACTCTTCTTCTCCAATCAACAATATATTACGATTGAAAATAGCGGAATTCTGTATGAGGCCCAATTCCTCTGGGAACAAGAAGGTATTTTTGTGAGTGTGCAAGCTCTGTCAACGTTGAAGCGCGCACTCGACGGTTAGATTGTCTACGCGCGTATACATTTTTTGTCGGCTCATCTCTGCCGACTTTTCCCCTGCAGCGCTTGGCTGCGCTACATAGCGTACAACAATGCGCTGTGTACGTGTCTGGTTCAATTTAAACCGGGGCTGGGGACACTCTGCCGAGCGCGCGGCCATTTCCTGCGCACGTTGTAGCGGTGCATCCGGAGTCGCACGTCTCTCTCACCGTCCGTGTGTGTGTGTGTGTGTGAGTGCAGCAATGCCGGGTCGCAGCGCATTAAAGGGCAACGAATGGAAATCGGTGGAAAGGAACAACAAGTCAACGGACGGAGTCCACGTGCGCGCGGAGCCGAATTGAAATTTCAAAGGGGGGAGCAAAGCGAAAAAGGAGGAACGTGTGGAAAGAAAGAAGCGACGCGGGTCGCACGCCCACCCCGATATTTCCGCGGAGATACGGACGGCGATCTAATTCAGCTCTTCGATTCACTGTCTATCCGCTGTGTGCAGCGTTCACATGCCCGCCGTTTCCAAATCATCAACGGCTCTTTCCTCTATGGGAAAATCCGGAAGCTCGCGCGCGAGTTAACGCGCGGTCGAATTACGCGTCGCCGCCACGGCTCCTTTGTCGATGGTCATTCGGCTGCTGAATTACGCCGGGGTAATTTTCACTCGGCCCAAGTTTTCCCGTTCGCACGTGTGTATACACATATATGTACCAACGGCCGATTCCGCATCAGACACCGACAATGGATGATAATTTCACGGCCGGTAGACCCTCGAACGCCGCATGCGTACAAATAGGTGTGTTTGGGTATTTCGCGGCCAAATGGAGAGGAAAATGGGGTATTGGCGATGACGGATTCCCTTGCACATATGCGCGGCGCGACAGCGATGCGTTGGAATATTCAAAAGTTTGCTGCGGCTTACCCCTCGGTGAGTGTATATTTGGATAAGGATAAAATATTCCGATAGCTCAATGGGAAATTGTATGCGTTAACCGTAAAAATACGTGGCCGCGATGCTTATATCTTATCTGTTGGAAATGAAAATATGCAGGATTGGGGGAGGGGTGTATAATATACGCTGATAAGTTAATTTGACATTCATTTTTCAAACCCGATTTCCACTTTCGAGATATTATCTTTGAACTGTCTGTGGATAAGCGCAAGATCAATCGACTACAATATTACACCGCGTCGATGATAAAAGAAGAAACTCACGGTTGCCGAAATAACGGCAGCGGGTCTTGTGAAAACGTGATTTTTCTTTGCCTTGGTCGCGCGTGCAGCCTTGATTTATTTAGCACGTACGAGCGGAACTGGAAGGAATCAATTTCCCCCGACGCCAGAGATTACTATCAATCCACACCGCGCGAGTTTGCATATATATGCATAGATTCCTTTTTCGATCCACCGGCAGACCAAAAATTTTATTGTTCCAATCTCTTATGAATATTCACACGGGACACCGGAAACACACCTCGGAACACCTGCACGTACGAAAATCAACTCGAGCCCGACCTCCGTCGCATTCGTTATATGTATGTGATTCGAAAATTCCGCTCGATTGCGGGTGCGCGCGCGTGTGTTTATACATAAAAACCAAAACACAAAGGCTATTGTGCTGAATTTTCGAGATTCCGCCTACACGTCGTGTGTCGCGGCCTGAATTGCACCGATGTCAGCTATAAAAATGTTAAACAGCAATAATTATTTCCCCCCGAAATAGAAAGGCGTAGGACGATACAGCGGTCCGTGGGGATCTCGCGTGAATCACGTGCGTCGCCGCCGATCCCAATGTTTGCCCCGCCGTGCCGAGGCCGATTCCCGAGTCGACGCATTATATAGCTCTGGCCGTGGCATAGGCGTTTGTTTGGCCTTGAAAAACTTCAAAATATTGTGGAAGTCCGAGGAGTTGACGCACGGCCTGGTACCAAAAGATTTAAAAGCCCGGAAAGATAAGTAGCAGGAGGAAACTTTTGATTTCGTTCCTGTAACAATCGCTCGAAGATCAATCAACCCATCGAGTTGCTTTTATTTCAATATCATAAGAGTATATCACTGTTCTAAATAAGTTTATTGAATTTAATGTACACGCAACGGAAGCCCATTGCACTATAGTATACACTAATTATGATAAAATTGATGAAATTATCATCATGAATAAAAAAGTTGACAAATTGTCAATTTAAAATTATTTTTTCAAAGCCTTTCCACGACCTGGCTATTGAAGTAGGTGCAAAGGATATTAAAATTGTCAATTATCGACACTCGTGTCAAAGTGAATTAATCGACTGGATGATTTCAAAAATACCAAAAATATCTGATCGCACTAGTTTATGAATAAAAATGACTTTGAATTGAAGGCTATGCCCACGAGTATAATTTACTTGCGATTACTGCTCGTACAAAACTTGCCGACCCAAATGTGCGCGGTGCCCATGGGTAATAATTTGCCTTGGTACAACTGAAAACCGATTGATTTCTCATCGAGATAAAGCTCGGTTGAAAAACAGCTCAATCAACAAAACAAATGGAGCGTGGAGCGCGCGGCGACTCTCTCTCTCTTACTCGGGTGCGCGAGCCAAAGCCGGCTTATCATTCTCACGGCCGTTTCCCCCCCGGGGGCAGGTGCAGCGGCCCAAGGTAAACGCTCGCGGCTCTTTTATACGCGCGTGTATATATATACAGTCAATAAGTTGGGCGCGGGGCGTTAAACAAAAACGACGGATCCAATTTGGGGCAACATCATCCGGGGGAGACGGGGATTATCGCGCCGTAAAAAATCGCGGCAGCTCGTGTAATCCTTTGGGCCGCGCGGCATTATATCCGGCTCTCGTAAATGAAAAAAGGAAAAAAAACAAAGAAGGGAGGAAAAAAACGAAGAAGAACACACCGCGCGGCCCTAGAGAGTCTCCGAGATATTGAGTTCGGGGCGAAAAATCGATGTCTGCGGGCGCATTCAATCTACACCGCGCGGGCCGAATTTAAAACGCAGGGGAAACTCGAACGCCGATCGCGTAACGCTAGCCGTTTAAATCCCGTATGTATGTATGTATATATACGCACGCGGTGCTGTTACACTTTCGAGGAGCTCGAGATGCGCCGGATGTAGGATAACCGCAGCGGAGCATCGCTGCCCCGGATGACGATGCCCACGTATCTATGTAACCGAGCTGCGGCCGTTCTTTTATTCGCCCGGACACGGACGGCTTTGTTCGGGAATTATACCCGGGAGCGCATCCTCGTGACTACATACATATATTCACACCGAGGAAAAAAAACAATCACAGAGAGAATCATATAGATGCGTTTATTGCGCTCGCGATTACGATTCAATCTCGAGCTAGTGTGACCGCGAGGCGATGATCGGGGCTCACTTGTTACAGGCGGGATGTTTCCCTTTTATACGGGACGGTTGAGCCGAACGATGGCTCGCATTAATCTGCTCATTTTTTTTTCTTCTATAATACGTTATCGCCGATTTACATTCGGAAACACAGGTCGTAAAGGGAGCCGAGTGCTAATGCACGAATCAGAGCGAATTGACAGGGGGGGAGTATGACGTTATCCCTCGAAACCGGATTTAGACCGTGAAAATCGATGAATCAGAGTGGAATAATAAATTGTGGGGGCAATCAATCCCCCGCGGGATTCGGAGTCGACATTGCTTTGAAGCGGACTCTTTGAAAACAAAATTTCATACTATTTTTAGTGAATTACCTCTCAGCAGCGTATTTTTCATTCATTCTCTTTTGAAAATTCAATGGGCTATCATCGTAAATCTACCGTGTAATGATTATTGGAGACGCTTGTACTTTATTGATCTCCCTTTTCAAAATCGAATAAATATCTCTCGCCGAAGACTCGATTCTCCGCGTGTAGAGATCGCGAAACGATTTCAAAACGATCGTCCTGCTCGAAAAAGCGCTGTTTAGATACATACACGCGTTTTTTCCTCATAACTGTTTACGGTCATCGTACTGGAGAAGGAAACAATCTCGAGCTCGCGCGCGCGGCTTCGTTGTACGAATGATATCTTAAATGAATATTTGTACTAATTTCGAAATATTCCGAGAAGACGAGAGCACTTGCATCATGACGTCTCCGATATTATCGAACGATTAAACTTGACAAATGGGCATGAATTTTTTTTTGTAGCTCTTCGTCTCGCGCGGTCGTGTACTCTAGCGGTGATTCGTTGAGAGACGAGACAATGCGAAGAGCGTCGAATTCGTTTGTGTACCCGCGACGGAACGTGTGAAAGGTGTTTTTTGTATGCACCCCAAATATATGTTTAGCGATAACGACGAATTCCTCGGCGACTCCGCGATTTTTCCCCGTCGATATACGTACATATACGCTCAGTGTTCTAATACAAGTCCCGAAGCCTCTGCTGATGGAAAATATCCGTCGTCCGCGGCCAGAGCCGGGTCCTCATGCAGATCGAATTGCTCATTGGGGAGAAAAAAAAACGAAGCAAAGGAGCGATAGACGCGTCGGAGGAGAGAGAGAATAAGGCCTCACCTGTGTCTAGCAGCCAGCATGTCGCCAGGTCTCGATGGCTCGTAGTTCGTTTGGGTGGAAATCGGGCGAGACTCGGGCGGCCGATCAATGACCGCGGCGGTGCGGTGGGTCGAGTTTATCGTCGGGCCGGAGCGACGGGATAAGCGGCGGCGCGGCGCTCCACTGCGTGCATCGCTCGCGACTGCAAGCTCCGCGCTTGCAGCCGAGGATGCATACGCGGCTTATTTATAGGACGAGTGGCAGCGCGCGCAGCCGCCGACGCGTGAGTGCTTTCGTCGAGCGACAGATGAGAGTGTGTCTCGGCGGGACTCCCTTCGCGCCACTTGTCCTGGGCCCCTCGCCGAGAACCCCACCACCACCACCACCACCCGGTCTATATGTGCACCTCGTTTCGACGCTCCGTTTCGAGGCTTCTCGACGTTCTGGAGGATTTTCATAAGACACAGTTTTTGATTGCTGGGATATTCCAGAATGACTAGACGTTGATGCAATGTGCTCTTGCGAGCACGTCCTATAGCCTTCATATTTGTTAAAAAGGGGGATCTAGTATATTATATTTTATGATTTTCGACGAGTTGGCCGGGATCTCGGACAATTGTCAGGTTTTAACAAACGATTGTGTCTTACTCTCTTAGAAGATAAACCGCTGCATTAAAGTAAAAAAAAATCACTGTATGAAAGTGGATGAATCATATTGACGAACATTTTTACATAAAATTAGCAATAAATTTTTGGTATCCAAACTATTGGTATACTGGAGTGAAAATTCACTGCAATCCAGTGAATAATTCATTCACCTTCTTACAGTGATTTTTCACTTTTACACAATGGTTTTTCACTGTGAGCTTTTAAGAGATTATAATGTATAGCTCGACGGTGCGCTTGTCAAAGAAACAAAAAGCTTGACATACCTCGGAGAAAACTTCATACCAAGGAGGAAACAAGGTAAAATGAATTTCTCGAGTGTGTCATATGAATGCGCCATGTGACTATCGTCATGTTGTAAAAAGATACAAGAAACGAAAAATATTATATTCTTCAAACAACGTGTGCAAAGTCCCCTATTCCCGCACGTTCAAAATGGGCGATTGTACGCTCCTTTACGACAGTGACAACAATTGTTTTCCTATTCTGTACTAGACTTTAGCCATCGCAGTATTTTCCACTCTAAATCTAAAGTAGTAAGAGGAACTACTATTTAGAAAATGTAGAAATTGTATAACTGACAAAAATAGTAAATATTCAGCTGGAAAATTAGTAAAACTTGTAAAAAAATGTCAAGTTACTGTATAATTCCAGTTAAATATTTACTATTTCCATCAATTATGCGATTTCTACTATTTTAATCTCAGAGAACGGCTTTTAGAAACATTTCAATTTTTTTCAACTTAACTAAAATTTAAACTTTTTTTTCTTTATAAAAAAATCAGTGTCCAATTGTTTATTAAAAATGTAATCAATCATTAAAAATTGTTTATGTCTAAGAGAAGCTACAGTTCAAATTTCAAAGCAATCAATCTTGAAAAACATTTTCAAGTAATGCTACCCACCCCTCAGTTTAAAAAATGTGGTCTCGAGATAATCGCGTTCATAGTTCCATTCACGTTCAAAGTTGAAGACCGTTTGGAGCGTCCTCGGGAAATAAATTGTATAAATTTCCAAACATATCGCGTATTTATAAGAATAGTGAAATATCATTTCCAGATAAATATTATACACATGTTTTAGCGATCACGAAAAAAAATCGAAAAAGAATGTTATGAGTCAACTAACCTCTGAAATATAATGTGACACATATGTGGAGTCGTCAAAATACTTATCTACCAAAAGAACTGTGAAAGTATCTGAATATACGTTATTATGCAAGGTCCAGTCCGCATTCCGCACCCTGCAGCCTGCGCATTGGGTCCAATACTCCAATCACGATTCATGATGCCCATGATAATATGTGAATTGCATCAGTTGCAACCCGTAAGAGGGCGCTTTTCTGCCTGGACATATCAGCCAGGAGTTTCAAAACCTGAAATCTGAACGCGAGAAAAAACACTGATGTCTGATATACTTCTGTTACATGTTCGGTTCAGCACTCCATTCTCATCGCATACATGAATTATTCATTATTTTCTGGAACATACGTTTCTAAAAGTTTACACACAAAAAACTTAACTGAACTTAAACTTAACTTAACTGATCACAACAAAAAAAATTTCTTATTCATGATTACAGAAACTAATTGAACCTGTACAAACAATATTCAAGGAAATCATCAGATATCTAGTTATCAAGCAACAGGAGACACACATTACATTTGTGAACATACAATCAGTAAGGTGCGATCTATCATTTGTTCCAATATAGATCATGAATAGTCTTCAAGAAAACATTCAATTACAGTTCAATTTATAAAACATTCGGATGAAATGTTTTTAGTCTATATTTTCAACTTCAGGAAATAAAAATGTGAAGTAGCGTTTAGTTTTGTATCCCAATGGTAGAGAAAAAGAATTCAAAAATGATTTAGCTTTGTTTATATGTCTAATGAACATTAAACTCATAATAATTCGGATGACAGAGTCAATTTAAGTAATTTCTACTAAATGGACACTGTCATCAAGCATTAATATATGAATGTAATATCCAAAAGTTAATGATTCTATCCTCCGGTATGATTATAATTCATATAACTGATTCTATCAGCCTTTCCAGAGTAATGTATTTCTAGTTGATTCTTCCAATCAAACTAGCTTGAACAAGTGTCTCCTACACTTAGTATCAAGATTTTCAAAAAATATTTTACCTTCATTGAATATATGTGTGATGAACCTTTTGTTAGTTATGAATTGTAGGTATGAAAGGTGATTTATGAGAAAATTTTGTGATTAATAGAATTGTTAGTATATACTTGAAGTAAATTATTATTAGTTTATTATTAGTAAATTACTAAACGTGTTTCGTCCAAGATCCTTGTTCAAGCTAGTTTGATTGGAAGAATCAACTAGAAATACATTACTCTGGAAAGGCTGATAGAATCAGTTATATGAGATTTAGCTTTGTATTTAAAACTGGTAAGTTAGTCTGGAAGAAATAACAAATTTCATGTGCAAATGAGGTTTAGTATTATTGATACTGAACAAGCAGAACAGTTGGAACAAGCATCTGAATTTATTTTCTCAAAACCATCACCCATTATATGGGTTAACAATTGTGTGCAAGATGACAGTTGGTAGGGATAATCAAATTTTAAATTATTGAAAAGAAGTCGTGGAAGACTTTAATTCACAGTTTAGCGATAACCTTGGATTGTTATTACGTGATAAAAAATTGACAGATATAACCCTTGTTGCAGTTGCCAGAGAGTTTCACGTCCATAAAGCTATTCTAGCAGCTCAAAGTCCTGTATTTATGGCTATGTTTAAAACTGATATGAAAGAAAAAAAAAATCAAAAGTGAATTTGATAGATTTTTATACTAGTGTTATAAGTAAAATGTTACATTATGTATGTTCACAGGAAAAGTAAACAATTTGAGAAATTATTCATTTGACTTATTAAAAATAGCTGATAAGTATGATATTGGAGGATTAAAATGCATATGTGAAAATATACTTTCCAACAAACTGAATGTTGATAATGCTTTTTTAGGAATATTAGTCTTAGCCGACAGCTACAACTGCCCTGCTACAACTGTGTTGAAGAAAAATGTTATCAAATTCATTATGGCTAATAGAGATTTTATAATTAGATCACAAAAATTTGTAACGTTCAAGAAGTATAAATCACATCTTGCAGCTGAAATTCTTCATAAAGTGGTTTATTCTCATTGTATGTATTCTCAAATTGAAAAGGAATCAAATTAAAACTAAAGTTTGTGAATAGTTCAATTTATTATGTAAACCTAATATATTTATTGCATATATTCAATCATTATGACTTGCAATACAAGTAAAAAAGTTGTTAACAGTAATGGACACACACAGAATAATATATTATTGGAAGTCAATTATGAACTGCTGAAACATTGAGAACCTACTTTAAAATTAATTTTGATAATTCTTAAAAAAAATCGAGAAACTCCAAAAATTAAGAGAAAAACTTACAGTGAAATGAAATTTTTTCACAGTTACAGATTTCATCAAGTTCATACAATCAGGTGCGTCGCACATTGGACACATACTCATCTACAGACCAAATCAAATCAGTATGTGTATTGTAGAGTTTTTTATAATCGGGATTTTTTACGACTTCTCTAAAATTCTTAGCTATGTAAGCCTTCACTGAATTTTCAAACTTGAGCAGCTTATACTTTTGTGCCTTGACCAAATATTCCGCAACGTTGTTCACGTTCAAATGATCCAATAAATATTTAATATACTCCTCCTGTTTAATCATCTCGTCTTCGTGCTTTTGAACAAAACCAACAGCAGACTTGATCAAAGTGGTCGTTGAGTAATTTTCGGCGAGTTTGAGAATTGGAATCGCATTCTTTGTTTCCAATTTTGATTCTAAGAAATCTCTGCATTCATTCTCAAGTTCTTTCATATCGTATTTATGCGCCGTCTGGAAAAGTTCGAATGCGAATTCTGGCATATTTTTGATCTCGTTATTGTACATGTAATGAAGCATCGCTTCCATAACTTCAGGCCTGATATCGTTGATTGTTATAACACCCGTTTCTGCTTCTTTCATGTTACTACTTAGCATCGCATCAAAAACGGGACTGCGAGCAGCTAGTATGAGCCGGTGAGCATTGAACTCGCGGTCCTTTGTTTTGATTGTTACGTCGGAAAACTTTCCGTTCGAAGCAAACGAATACATGTCCAACGAGTGCCAAAAGTCTTGATTACTGTTTACATCTCTTTCCTTACTATTAATATTAGCAAGAGCAGAACTTACATCAAAAGTTAGATTTACTGACAATATCGAGAAGGGTAGAATATGAGAGATGTTAAAAAAGTCGAAATTTTCGTATATCGAAACAGAGTTTGAAATCGGATGTCTGAATCCAATTATTACATCATTGCGAATATCCTGACGAAGACTGCATACTACTTGATACATGTATATATGTTTTTGCGCTCTATTCCGTGAATCAATATGCAATCCAATGCTACAAGGATATTTTCCATTTTCATTGACCTGCGTGCGCAGTCGTAATTCTATGCTCCAATAATCACTTGTTGAATTGAAACTGTAAGTTGGAGATATGTATTCTAGATATGGGTTTCGTCTCAGTTCATCGACTTCGATACGGAGATTTACTCTCCGAGTATTTGGTATCTCAAGGCTAAATCGATTCGTAGCCATTGTTTAATTATGATGGACTCTGTAATAAACTATAGTGATTTTATGTATCTTTTGGTCAATTGAATTTTTAATTCTCAAGTGGTGAAATGTTGTCTCCAACCTAACCTGTACAAAGATTATATTTCCAACTTACGTATAGGATTATGAAGCAAAAAGTTCAACTACGTGATCTGATATTATTTTCTTCTTTTTTTAGAAGCCGAAGAGATGACCCGGGTCCCTCGTTAATAGGTTAATCTAAACCAAGTCTATCCCCTTTGTCTAACTCTAATATCACCCCACGTGTACAATTGCTTGTCAGTGCATGAGCAACTGTGCTACAGCACGTACTATAGTATAGTAGAGGCGTAGGCCTGTGGCGCCGCGCATCGCTGCACTAGCGGAACTTGAGGTCCCAACAGTCCCAATAATATAATTTCGTGCGATGACCTCACGAAAATTGAGACAAAGCCTAATTGTGACGCACGTCTTGACAAAAGTAATTGTAACATTATAATCATCATCATATGCAACCCTTGAACAGACCTGGCCACGCAGTAATTACCTGGCCAACAGATGATTCTTGTGTTACGTACATACCTATGTAGCGAACGATGTTTTGCATCATAAGTAACGAAGAATAAGATTCAGCAAACAATAGATCAATACAAGTAATGATGAGTACATCTCATAGTGAGGATAATCCCTGGAAGAAAAAAAAATAAAAGCAATGAAAAAGTAATTTTTGGAGGTCTGCTGAAGAAGGCAAGGCAAATCTATATGACTCCAGTTTGTATGTATACCTTAGACAATTTTTCTGTACATTTACAACGAAAAATATAAAAATCAAATTTTCGAAAGGATAACGATTGCTGCAGGACGTATTTAAAAAATTATATCGGAAGAATGGCCGACTTTATGGGCAGTCTCATGAGTTACATCTAAACTATTCTTGATTACGCTTACGATTATTCTCACAGTTATACACAATTCAAATTTGTAGATATTGGATGAATAATGACATAGTATCAAAAAATCAAATGAATAATGATTTCTGTATATAAGTATACATCTTATAAAAGGAGATAAATTAGGTGATCAGCTCGAATTCAATGTCTAATTCTCGCATGGGACATTAAAATCGTTGTAATCCTTAACCGATTCGTATGATCGCATATATGCAGAATTTATATTATTCAAATAGGGATATACGCAGAATTTGACGCGTCCCTTACGCGAAAGCTTTAGATTCAAGCCTGTTATAAAGGTTA
Source organism: Aphelinus atriplicis (assembly GCA_020882685.1). Taxonomy (NCBI): domain Eukaryota; kingdom Metazoa; phylum Arthropoda; class Insecta; order Hymenoptera; family Aphelinidae; genus Aphelinus; species Aphelinus atriplicis. The sequence continues at coordinate 77,023,865 of CM037073.1, forward strand.
AAAGCGGAACTGGAACTAAAATATGGTAAAATGAAGGGAATGGACCACTAATCTTCTTATTGGCTCAGTAAAATGATAGTTTAACCACCCCTTCATACCATTTCCAACGTGTGAAACTTTCGGGTGTACTCATAAATAATTAATTTCACTACGGCTGGATCTGGTATCGAAGAGAAGTGGAAATAAGGCACGTCCCGAAGACGTGTTTATCGTGGATTTTCGAAGTCACCGGTACGGAAAGTCTGCGGGGCGCAGGCTGGAAACGATTTAACGCCCGGCTGAGGAATGGTCGGACGCATCGGGATCTAGGCGCGGTCACGGCGCCTTCGTTATTATTTGCGTTTCGCTTGGCGGTGCACGTCCCGTCGCTTGTACTTTTTCCGAGGTAGAGAGAGAGAGGCAAAGGGATTTATCGGTGTACAGGGCTTCCCTTTCACGCCCTTTTTTGCTCCGCAGGCCTACAGGTGGGTGCGGCAGCTCTTTTGACCTTCTGCTTTCGCGTAATTACTTCCGCTCGAGTTCGCTTTGAGATTTCACTCCCGGCGGGCTAACTGCACTGTCGCACAGACGATCGCTTAGCTTGATTTTCAAATTATTGCCACTGATGATTGGGTTTCTATTCGAACCGACGTACTCCCCTTGCGCGCGGCATTTTACTCGGCTCTTTGTTTGTTTGATATAAAAATTTCTGAAGGTTATCGTTTTCACTAACGATGTTAATGTATAGATTAGTATGGATGGGGACTGAGAAGAGGAAACTTAAACAAAATGTGCAGTGATTCAATCGAAACAGTGATAATTGATACTTACACCTTAGTCTGAAGAAAAAAAAAACTTATTGAGAATGAGACGTTAATGGGCAGGTTAATGTACTTGAAAGTAAACAAGATGAGCTGAAAAAGGCCTTCTATTTCAGGTGTTAGAACGGTCAAAAAAAACTTTCTGATTCCGAGGTGGTTAACGGTTACTCAGTTGTTACGAATGGTGCGGATATACGGCCTTTTTGCGCAAAAAAGTAGCTCTACACAGCTCTGTACACAGTTACTTTCGCCAGCGTGTCTAGACGTGAGTTTTGAGACAAGTCTAGACGCATGAAACTAATTTTCGAATTAGGGCACATCCTTTGGGAAACAATGACGATGAAACTTTGTGAGATGGTTTTTGGGTATCCTATAATAGCTTACAGTCTAACTTTTCGATTTTCCAAAATATCCTATGAATTATTTTTTATTTGCAGCATGAACAGTATATCTGTATCTACAAAAAGCCATAAGTAAACACATACTGTAAATGTATAAAATCAAATAAATTGACAGAATATCTCCTGGAAATCTATACGTTAGACTTCATGGCTTGAGATATAAGCAGTTAGAGGACCCATGAACCATCTCTCAGGGTTTCATCATTGTCGGTTATCCAAAATTTGTGTCCACTCTTCTAGTAAAAGAAAACTATAAAGGAATTACTGCTTCATCAAACAACATTTCATTCTTATATTGTCGAAGGTATAACATTAAAATAGTATATTTATTCGTTCAATTAAACCGTAACGCAAATCTGCGAGTTGACAATTCTCTGGTGCATACAAGAAGTTAGACCTGAATTCTGAATACCGAAAATTTCCACTTAATTGATTTCGATATAGTCAAAAATCGTTGCCATGTGAATTAACAGTGTATACTTTCTCATCGTGCATATTCCTCGAGTTAAGTTATTTGGGTTATTAAATATTTATTCGAAATTCAACAAAAGAATGAAAATTGCCAAATTTTCTTTTTATTGACGCCATCGCAAAGCTTTTCCTTTGAGGAAGCGTAAGAGAAATTTCAAGATGAAATAGACACTCCTGTAGATGCGAATGTGTAAAGACTAGGCTGCGATGAAAGTACATATATACATAAGCAGCCAAGCTTTGTAATCACTAGATGGTAATGAATTTTACATTTACGATCACGGTATGTAAAGACAAAATTACAAAAAAAATGTGTTTGAGTTTATACAATATTTGATATATTTAACTCGCAATGACTAATTGTGTGTGACGATACTGATTATTCATATTTTGGAATTGAGTATATGAAATTAATAAATATTTGAACTGTAATGCAAACACCCGATGAAATTTGAATAATAATCATCAGAAGATTGTAAACAGAAAGTGTTACTTCCTGATTGTAAATTAAACCATTGTAAAAGACGAGCAACGATTGCCTCGGTGTGCATACAAAATTCACAACAAATCAGCTCCTCCTCGCGAAAAATTTTGTTTACAATTCATAAAATCAAAAGTGTTGAATAAACGTATATATACCATACCCGGCTGCGAGCGGATTTTGAGGTTCGCGTTCGCGGTAAGATATTCCCATGCCGGTCGAATCCACGACGGGACGAGAGAGAAAGAGAGAGAGAGAGAGCGTGAGACAATTCCGCGCGGGCAGGATACATCTGACTCTGGCTCAACGGTCCTCCGACAACACTTTGCAACGCGCGCACCGACACTTCTTTTGCGGTGTGCGATTTGGTACGCTGACCATCGCCGTGGGACTTTCAAGCTCAAGCCGCGTCTTCCAGCTCCCACGATTGAATGATAGTAATCGCTCGGGTATTACGTCGTTTGCAACGTGATCGTCCCGAAGGTATCAATCCGACGTGGCTTTTTATTTTGCCACGCCGATATAGACGCACGGATATGGATTGCAGCGCGGCACGCCTCTGATTCACTTGTGGGATTCGGGGTTTCGAAACTTTGACTCGGACTCAAAACATTGATGTTATGACTTGCGATGCGTACAACACACGTGAATCAATGCTATAACGATTGGTAAAAAGATACATGCCGCACGAGTATACTACCGGTATTGTGGAATGATTTTTATTTTGAAACTGCATTGACGGAAGTTGAAGACTGCTCTGAAGTTTACAAAATTGATCCATGATGTATAATCAGACGACATACGGCCAGACTTCTGTTGAAATAAGCACGAGATGAGAGTGTTTGTGGAACTTATTTTCGGCTGTATAACGTATCCTCCGTCACTTCATATTTCATTTGAAGTGTACGAAAAATCTTGAGGAAAAATGTGCTCATCTCTCGATTTACTGATAAATAAAATGAATTACCACACAACTAATTCGCTGTTTCAACGAATCATTTTATTGCCTATAATTATATACACGCGAATGTTTGTTTCCGTTCATTCGTATATACAAATATAAATAGAATCACGCGAGCGAAAATTTTCATTCCTCGATTCATTGCGAAGCCGACTCGAACGTCTCTCGCGAAGCTCGTGCCCCCATATATGCATAACAAATTTCAACCCGTGAAGTACTCGACCCCCCCCCCTCCCCCAAAAAAAGTCACAATATGACATCCGATAAACGCCAGCCCCGATGAAAAAATTCTCAAATCCGTATACGCGCGGAGTATGGCGCAGCCGCTTTGGAGCCATCACGCACGGGGAGTCTGGATCTGAATTAGAATACACACCGCACACGGCTCGCGCGCATGTCCCTCTTGATTAACGCGCTTGATATGATTTATAATCGCTCGGATCAGACTCGACCGCCGGGTTGTTTCACGGATTCGGGCCACGTGCGGTGGCCCCGTCTGCATTGTGGTCTCTCTCTCTCGCGAGCGAGAGAGACAGCCGGCAAAAAAGAAACTTCCCCCCGCGCGGAACACAAGAGCCCGCTGACCGAAATCCCGCCCTTGACTCCGTCGCGAGTCTCGCGCGCCAACCAGTTTCGCGTTTTTCATCGCTCGTGTTTCCGCCGCGCGAAAAGCGGACTAGCTTAATTAAAGCGTCGGTTGTGCCCGATGCCGCGGGGCGCGCCCTTTTCACCGGCCCCAGACGGGGACAGACCCTCTGCGGCCTCGCGAGCGCGCGCGCGCGTGTGTGTATATATCAGCATGCGAACATTAGGAGTGATTTGCATAAATAATGCGAGAGGCGTCGCGCGACTGTCCGGCCCTTTTGTGCTTAGGGCGTGTCAGCTCTCTCGACCGACTAGTATATACACATATGGGCTATGGATTTTTTCAAGCGCCAGTTTTGTCCTGCATCGGAGGTTCTCGGCCGAGGACTCGCCTCTCTCTCTCTCTTACCCGCTCTATAAAGACTCGATTAATACGTGTCCCCCGTGTGGATACATTCACGCCTCCAGATGCCAGCCGCACTGGGCTCATTTGGCTAATGCGAACTCGCTCTCTCTCACTCTCTTGGACGGGCTGCTCATTTGTTTCCTGGTGGACGGCGGGCCCTTTTCGGTCATGATGCAAATGACCCACGAGGCACAATTCGGCACTGCGTGGGCGACTGTGTTGTTATACCTTTTGATAAAAATTGATGAAGAGGAGGGCCTCTGAAATTTATCAGTCTGTCTTGTCCTCAGTTCCATTAGTTGGCGTTACTATAAATATAGGCGATATCTTTCTTTATTTTTGCGTGATTATGCGTTCGTATAATGACGTCGTTATCAAGGGTAATCACTTCTCTCACGTATCTTACTTCCCCGCCCTCATCTTTTTGCTTTCTCGAAGAGGAATAATTTCGCCAGGGTCAAAATCAAACTCGAGTATCGGACTTCTTTTCGGCGGAAGATTTTGAAGACATATTAGTGTGTACGTTCAGTTGCGAAACCTATTGATTTTAACGACAATCATTTTCAATTTAAACCTTATGGATAGCCAATATCAGTGTTTCGACTGTATTTTGGTGAAAAATGGTCGGATCTTTTTCTTACAAAGGGATAATTCAATCTTCGTGAAAATGTTTGCACGTGTGTCGCGGGATTCACATGATAGCCGGTCGAGTTTAATTTTCTGTAGTACTCGCTAGATTTAAAATAGTAAAAAGCTACTATTTAATAGTACAAACTGAACAACTGAACAAAATATTAGATATTCACTGGAAAATAGTAAAATTTTTCCAAACAATAGTAAACTCTTACTAAATTACTAAAATATTAGTAAAATATTACTATTTGTTAAATGAATTTTCACTATTTCGAGCAGTTGTGCAATTTGTACTATTAAATAGTAGTTTTTTTACTATTTTAGATTTAGAGAGTTGACTTTGCACAATCTCTTAATAAGTTCCCGAATTCGGACTGTTAATTGCATGATGCATAATTCAATTGGCAGTGACTTTTACATGCGCATAGAATCTAAGATTTGAAGGAAACATTCTCTCTGTATACTTCTAACTCAAAGAAACTTTGTTCAATATTACTGCATCTCACGGAAGGAATTCATTGAAATCCGAAAAGAAAAAATGAATTTCAACATCCATCAGTTTTTGAATCATTTACTGTTTACAGAATTATGACCGTAGTAAAGAAAGAGGAAAAATCAGGGAGAAGATGAGAAACTCGAATGAAAGATGATGCGAATATTTAGTAAATATTTTCAGAGCTATCCATTACACTCGGATACAAAAAAAAAACTCGTTTCTCGGACACGCTCGGAATAACCGACTTATTCAAATAATCATACGAACTGTTAGTAAAAGCACAAGCTGCAACTAATGGGCCAAGAAGCCAAAAGTCGTTCCATTTATACGTGAAGTGGTATCGCCACTTGAAGTCCCCTGCTCGCAAAAAAAGAGGCCAAAAGGCAAGGGGCGCGAGTCTGTAAAGCCGGGCGACATAATCGTCTGGCGTGAACTGCTGTTGCGCTATTGTATCTCCTGGTAATATCGCGCTGCTGCTGTTCAAACACCTCGATGCTAGTTTATGGAAATGAGACGTCGCTCGTGCCCCGTGCCATCCGTTATAAACTGCGCTATTCGTATTTGATGAGCTTGGCTTTCGCGCACGTATATATACATATACATATGCGTTTTTGCAATGTAAAAGACCGAGTGAGTTTTAATGTGATTCCCCAACAGTGCCTCATTTGGATTTCTCATTTTTCTAACGCTGCTTAAAAATAACGCACAGACAACTCGGGCTTTTTTCCTTTTTTGATGTATTAGCAGGCGTGCCATATATTAGGCATGACATGGTCAGATCTACAGATCAGAGAAGTATTGCAAGACATATATAAATACACAAGTTGGGCCATTGTGCAACGTCAGGCTATACAAGTTGCATACTCATTCGGGGGTTGTGATGTTTTCGTGACGTGAAAATCGTGAAACTGGCTGAGATCACGAAATAAAAAAACAAGATAATCCGATCGAAAAAATGTACTGTTCAGAAGAAAAAAAAAGTTGAGTCACGAAATGCCTAAAGAAAATTTTCAATGTGAAAAGCTGCGGCGTGGTTGGTGAAAAAAAAAATCATATCAGTTCTTCAAAATGTATCTCCTTTTTCATAGAAACTAATAAATTACAACTATTTGATGCTCCATGCAAATCGTAATAAAAAAGTTGGCTCCACAACCCATACAGGGGGGGGGGGGGTAAAAGTATTGAATGGGTTGGAGTCGCACAACTGTAACAATGGTTACGCACTCTCCATCTCTGTGCTCCAACAAAATCGGCTCGTCGACCGTTATAAATTATTTTTTACAACATCCCCAATTTCGCACATGAGTAGATTCGCGCCACTTATCCGGGCGGTTGGGTCTCGCGTAACACGGCAGCTCTCCGCCAGATGCAATCCTACGCATTTCCCTTTTTTCGCGCTCTCATCTCAACTCTAAACTACGGCATTTTATAGAGTGTGTCTAACTTGAGGATCTCGGGGCCGGGCTCGTTTGACGGGCGGCTGACAAAAAGTGTGGTGGCCGCCCGATGACGCGCCGAAATGTCGTAAAGTATCGCATAAGCAATGAGTCACGCGCCCCTTCGCGCTACCCCCTTTTTATTTTTTTCCCTTTTTCCTTTTATTATTCTCTCCTCGTATCCATCGGGGACCACCGCACTTTCACGGATTCGTTGATCCAGACGCGCCGATCAATTTTTATGAGGCACGCGAGCGAGCGCGAGAGGCTGTGTTATACACGCTCGTACATAACGCGCGGGGCACAATGCCTGACGTTTGCACTACCGGATGATGGAGAAGGTGTCATGAGGCCGGCGCGCTGCCAAAAAATCGACTGATGATCGATCGGCAAGGCCCGACGACGAGCTTTATAATTACTGTAACGCCCGATTGCGGGGATACATACATGCGCGTAGCAACGATGTGTCGCTGCAAATACTTCCTCTTCGGGAGACCGCCTCATGGCTCGCCGTACATCTGTCTCGGTCCGTGTATGTACCAAATACACGGATGAACTTTTCATGTGTACCGGTTTTTTCGTAATCCTTATTTGTGTTTGTACAATGAAAAATAGAGCCAATTCTCGTTCGAGATTGTTCGCATATTTAAGATCAACGATCACACGTGGGAATTTCTTCGGAAAAATCAGAACGTTTATCTGAAAACAGATCTATATATAACTTTATTCAGTTACCAAAAATCAGTTGTATGTCTCATAAAGTTTCATTACAATAATTGGCGACCCAAACTTTTCTTTATTTAAAAAGCAATATTTTCTGACTTCTGTTGGTCGAAACACTGCGAGTGTTCTAATTTCAACAATCATATCGATTGAGTAGGGTTTGATATAAACATCTAAATATAATTTTCACTGAATTACAAACCATTTTGATATTTAGATATTCAGGATGGCGCTTGGAACGCACACTTTGATGCTTAGTACTTTTCAAAAATAACATTAATGAGAGCGAAGAAAGTAATTTGAAAGATCACATAAAAAATATTGTATTGCACTAAAAAGAAAGCACCTGGCACAATTTTAGTATACTGCCTTACAGAAGACAAATTTATGATAAAATTTTTTATACCATTTGTCAGACGACCAATTTTATTGTAAAACAAACTTTTTTCTAATTATAATTAATAATTTATTACATCCACAAACTTTAACAATAGAATATTTATTTATCTTAGTGGACTTAGTGACTTCGACCATTTCAAATTTATTGACCAGAGAAGATCAGGAGGATGCTGGTTGGAATCCAGCCCGGGGAGCGTGAATTTTTTCTCTTACAATCTCATTTTTCAATAAATTTTTAATGGTCCACTGAGCCCGATTAATCAATATTTTATCGTTTAAATATTTTTTATTGTAAACAAGGAGAAAAATGTTCATGAACAATGACATGGTTCATTTGGAATCGCTGATATGAGTATTAGATTGAGGAGAAATGTGTATGAAAAAAATATGCAATGTACATTGATAATGTGTTTTTCTCTTCAAATGATACGAGAAAAAAATAGGTCATGAACAGTCTTATTTATCTAATTATTCAAGCTCAATATTATATTATTCTTATCTCTGTCACAATCTAGAAACATGAATGTAAATAGACAACTCTATTGATAATTAATATAATGTGTTCAGTTTGCATTCTTATGTTACCCAGCGATACTGAATGCTCGTATAGAGATTGAATTAAAAATGCATTAAATTTTTGTAGTCCAAAAATCTTAATCGATCAAGAGAAACTAATTTTTTTGGTGCTCTCAAAAACCTATTTTCGCACGATCTCTTAAATTATTCTCTTTCCGTACATCCCCCAAAATTCTACCGAAGTGTATGATTCTTCCGAAACAATATATCGGTTTATACTGCAGTTTTAATCAGACGTGCCCAGAAAACGCTACCCTGCTGATAAGATCTTCATTTCCGCGGGATAAAACGTTCCGTTCTTTTATTCAAAATAAATCAACACTCTCCTCGACGTGTGTCAATTGAAACGTACAATCAAGTGTGTATACCGCCGCGATTCAGATCGGAGTCGAGCACATGGGCGCTCGAGTGATGGCCCGGACGAAGCCGAAATAATGATGGCGCAGCACGTGTGCGCGAGCGATCCCGGCGAATAATAAAGAAATAGCCGTCGCGATGTTGCGGTCGGACACACACACACACACACACGTCCTGGCTCGTGCGGCGCTGTCTCGAGATAAAGGAGCTGTGCTGGAGTCTATCGCGCGCGGGCGAGCACAAGCTCGTGTACATCTGCCGCGCGCGGCGACTCGCGGCTCATTGTCTCCGGAGCTGGCCGAGCATGCACTGCTTGCTCGTCGCGTGAAGGAGGCACGAGCTGTTTTGGCGGAGGACCAGCTGCGCGCCCATTCATGCGAATTAACCGCATGACCCGGTTTCCATCCTGTATCCGTGTCGGAGTCTCTTGTTTCGCCTGCCGATAAGTATAAGCTTAGTGCCGAGGCGAGCCGTATACTCTTGGCTGGCTTTTTTCCTCTTACTCTTATATATTCAGTTGCCTCTTCGCCCCCGGGAACAAATGGCCGAACAATTAGCCCTTGAGCGAGGATTGGCACACTTCTCCTCGGTGGAACGTGTCGACCTAAGAAGGAAGTTGGACGTACGCGCGAGGCTCAGGTGGCAAATATGGAGGCATAATATTCGTGCGAACTGAACTCGTACTTTATTCTGCCGATGAGATTTGAATAACGATTGTATAGCTTTTATTTCGGTTCAATCCATCTTTATTACACGCTAGCGAAGCAAGTGAGTGCTGCCTAGGAATGATATTGATTGAAATAAGTTCAAACGTACATATTACAAATTTAATCCGGCTATTCGTAGTAAATAGCGAAAACACAACAATATGCGTAATACGTGGTCCCTTCAATCTTGTAGTTTATGTAGTAATCTCTCTTGTCATCCCAGAGAAATCCCATCGAGGCGTCGATTGATTGGTTAGTTTTTTCCACGATAGTCACGACCACCACTATCCTGTACCTTCATTTCAACGAATTGAAAATAGTTTGAGTGACAAAAAAATCAAGTCATTTAACAAATAGTAATATTAACGATTTCGTCCAACCTGTCAAACTTAAATTTTTGAATCTTCTGTTGAATTTCCGAAGCGCTTTGTTTGCATATTTTCACCGACTCCGTTGGATCGTATGTAAAATTTTCCAGGTTTTCATTCATAATCGTCTCCACGAGCTTGTCCACAAGCTCCAATTTAAATGGATTATTCGATTCCAATCGATAGCTATTCTGGTATCTAGCTATCTGCGTCTTGAATGTGATTGATATGATTAAGTAATGCGTACATAGAAAGAAAACATCCCAAATTACTGTAATGAGTACCGTCTGTTCCATCATTACTTCTCGTTAAGTTATATTAATAAATACATATTCGATAGTTTTAGACAAACTTTTGACTTGGGAAATTCCAGTTTACATAAAAATACAGAAACCTTCATTCAATTTTCGATTTTAACCACATTTTTGATGAATGGCATTCGGAAAATATATCCCGGTTAGAGCTAATTTGGCCCCTTAAAGAAGGCAACAGTTTCGTTAATTCAACAAAGCTGCAGAAAGATACTTTTTCACTTTTTCACTATTTGTATCTATTTATCAATGGAATTTGATTTTTAATTACTCACCTGATCGTTTCCACTACTCGCCCTGTCAATGATTTCAATATTCGTCGGCATAGTTCTCCCCTTCTCATTAATTTGCAAATTAAATTCAGACTGCTTTTGTGAAATATCGGTGTTCACTGTGAGAAACACCTGCCGAGGGAAGAGCGAATACAATACGTACTCCCACGACTGGTAACTAAATAATGTTTCCTAGTAACGAAGTTTGATGGGTCGATGAGCCTTGCAGTTTGCTAAGAGACGGCGGGTTCACAGAGAGTATATACATATATTCACGGGCTGCAAAAACTTATCCTGACATTTTAATAAGTTTCCTGATTACCTCAAAAGTCAATTATAAACTTTTTACGTATATGTTTTGCGTGTTTTAAATAAATTACAAGTTTTATAGAACGTACAATTTATTTGAAACACGCGAAACATAGTTAAAAATCTGATCGTTAATTTTAATGTAGGTGTAATGGAAACATATTTCACAATGGTACTTTGATTAATCAATGGCGAATTTGAAATTTAACGAAGCAAATATTTATGTTCGTGAACCTACTATATTACTCATTTCAAATGTTTCACATTATTCAGATTAACGTCGATTACGATGCATGTCTATCATTACTCCCTAAACACTACCACAGATAATTATATAAAGGGAAGACTGGCACAATATTGTATCGATCGTCGTTGCTCTGGACTTGCTAGCGGTGTCAAAGGCTTTTAATGAAAGGTATAATTTCGTAGATCGCACCCAAAAAATGGAAAAGAACCCGATCCACGACTCGATAGCAACAAAAAGAAATCGCCAGTGCAGCCGACATACGTGTAAAATAGAACGGACTCCTAGCTCTCGAAAATTGAAAAGGGTGCGTGGTAGCAGCTGCGGCTCGTCCGGGTAACAAGACTAATCGCTCGCAGACGCTCGGGTTTTGCGGTACGTGGCACACACACACACTCGCGTATATATGTATATATATGGATCGTCGACTCATCGGCTCGCGCTGTAATTAAGCGGCTAGCCACCCCCTCTGGCTGGCGCGTGAATACCCCCATGCGCGCGTGAAGACTCCCCCTCGGCGTTTAAAAAGCAGCCACGCGTCCGCGTCCATGTATATAGACGCATCCAGGTGCGCGGATCGGTACGTTTGAACCGATCGCTCTCGCTGTCAGCTGCCTAATTTGCGCCGATTTCTCAGCACGATACACGCGGATTATACGTACGTGGGCGGGTTGATTGCCGGGCACGGGTTTAACAAATTAATGCGGTATGTACGGATACCGCACGCGCGACGCCTTTTCCTTGGATCATTCGCTGCTGCTGCTGCCGCTGTGGGCATCCCTGGTATACCCTGCTGTGAGTATATACGTGTCGACGTGGATCTCGCGAGTTGGACGGAATCGAGTCAGTATTGCGAGTGTGTTTTGGAATCGAGCGAAAAAATACTATGTCAACTGAGTTGTTACGAAGGGAATCGAATGTTGTGTACAATGTGCAATTCATTCGATTATTATTACATCCCAATGATTGTATATTTCAAAATCTCCTATTTCATTTGGTGATAAGATATTTTAATTTTATTTCAAACGTATTGTATTAAACACATTCGAATTTGTTTTAGTGCCAGCTTTTTAGGACGAACTTTTGAAAAAGTATTAGAATAATGTTTTTTACGATAGATATCAATTTTATAATACATAACCAACATCAATTATATTAGAAAAAAAATATGCAATCAATAATATAATAGTCTATTAAAAACGTATGAATGTCAATATCGAAAAGTTGATGACCCTATCCTCGGGAATGCTGATAGAATCAGTTGAATGATATTGCAGTAATTTATTTACATGCTTGTGGATTCTATAAAGGCTCTGTTCAAGATTAGTGTTTATAGAATTATTCGACAATAGTATACTTTCTGCGGCGACGATCACCTATATTCATCAATCCAGCTAGCGTTGGTACAACATAGGACTGACGAGTATTCACGAAATTCGTACACTCGAAATTAATTCAAGAAGCTGTACCAACTCTGATAGTAAGTAATTTTTATAAATGTTATTTATAGAAGAGGATTTCTCTATCTCAATTTTTCAATTTCTAAGGAATTGTAAAAGCCTTCAGGGAATAGGGATCGTAGTAGAATGGTATGAAGTATTGCCATCTGACGTTACTGTTTCAAACCATTCATCAATTCCGCGCGGAAATTCAAAAATTCAACTAATTTTGGCTTTGAAAATATAAGGTTTCGCGAATTGTCTTTTAACGCAATGACTAGAAATAATTTCTCCAGAGATAAAAGAATCTTTTTTCAAAGCTTCAACCTTCGTATGCATCCTCATTGAAATAAATTACCACAATCGTGCTTGTGCAAATGCTGATGCTCATCTGGTTGGTATAGACAATATTATATCTGGAATGCAATTTAAATCCACGCTAACCAACGGATTAAATCACTCAATTAATATATTGTATCTTGTCATATAAAAACTATTGGATACAATCGATAATCTCATCAATTTCATTGTGGAATCGAGATCAATGACAATCGAAAACGTATTTGACGAACGCCGAACCATTGTTTGGGAGTCCTTTACTCCTTGGTATCGAAGTGTCTCGTATTGAAATCGTAAGAACAGTGTTTTCGTCTCATTTTCTGAATGTATGCTATTGCAATACATGCAATACATTTCTTTACTGTTATCTGTTACTTAAACAAAGAAATTAGTAATTTATGAGTTTAATTATATTTGGAATAAAATTTGGAGAAATGTAGAAAATCTTTAATTCGATATTTACAAATACAAACTGATCAAATTGGAAGAAAAGTTACTGGTGACTCGTTATGATTTTGTGATGTATATGTAGATGGAATTGGGAAAAGTCGAGGATGAAAATGAACAATTGTCAGTGTGTAAGTATAAAATTCTAATAGTTTATTCATTTAATTTGTCTATTCCAGTATGTGACTAGATAATTGTTTAGTTAAACTCTAATAGTATGGATGTACATAGGACCTTGCGCCACTCCCGAGTTGTCTGGAAAGTGGACGCTCGATATATATAAAATACATTAATTAGTCTTTGGAGGCGCTGCATTCGTCGCTCCAATAAGCGGAATCGACACTTTCAGGCTTCCGATGAATACCGTCATAGAAGGTTGAGTCCCGACACGAGGAAGTGCACACAAGCTGCTGATCGCGTTATTCCGCACCACCGTCGATTTCAGCGGAAGGACGCTTCGATGTCGTTTCGCTGAGATCGAGGCCTCGTATCATTTTGTCATTGTTGATATAAAAAAAAAAATCTAATCTGACGATTACAATATTCGCGTTTCGAGTTTCTCTTCTCGTAATTACATGATTTTCCTTCGTTTTTTTTCTTCACATTTCTGATAAATCACATTTTGACCCGTTCATAATTGGGATGGATATTTTTTTACAAAACTTAGTTTTGCACGTGCGTTACAAAGAACGTGAACAAATAATTAGGTCATGTACTCTTTCAATGACCAATCGATTGTAGATGTTGAAAATTTTCGTAATTTCGACACATGCTGAAAAATATCGTTACATCGTTAACAACGACGTGAGTTTAATCAAGTCATGTGTCCTCAATTTTCGAGAAAATGAAAAAATATGATCCAATTGTTCTTCAGTTTCTACCGATTAATCCGCATATCGTTCCACAACATTGGTACACGAATAACCATAATGTATGAAATATGTCAAAAAGTTTTTTTTTTAAGTAATCCTGATTGTCCGTTATCTTGTGCACAAATATTAACTCTCGGTGCATCGAGCCGTGGCGTTACATCTTTCGAGGGAACCCTTTCGGAAATCATATCACAAGCGTTTTGCAAAGGGGTCCCTGGGAAGCGAGCCACCTCGGTCCTCATCAAATCTAAATCATCCGATAATCCTTTTTCCAAACCTTCTACGAGGATGCATCCAAACCTCCATAAATCACACGTTATATTTACAAAGGATTACATTAGTTCAAGTTGGCGTTAAGGCTATTAAGAAGCGATCGAGACGCGAGCGAGATTATACATGTCAATAATCGCAGGCGAATCGGTATATAGGACTTTCGAGACGCTTCGCATCACATATCCGATGATGAATATACACGAGGCAATGATATGTGCGAGCGGATCGTTCCTGCCGCGCTCTTACGCACACATATACGCATATATATATACGAGTAACCGCGAGACGCTGATTACAGTGAAATCACAGTCGATCAATTCGTCTTCGATTGGACTTTATCCGTCGGACTCTGTGGCTGCTGTGGCTGTGCTTGCGCCTGCAATTGCTGCTGCAGTCTCATCACGTCCGCGAACGCGCTCGAACTTGACTTTTTGCTCGGGGTGCTCGGGTCGTACACTTTCCGCGAGCGCCAGTAATCTGCAACACGAAAAAAAACAAGAGCATAAGTTATTTTGACCTCGCTCACACAATATAATCATTCTCAAGTATTTCTCATGCAAAACCACACACACATGGAGCTCTCGAAATTTCCATTCTACAATTTTCCCCATTCGAAACCGCATGAATATCTAATTTCCTGACCGCGAGCGCGTTTTTGGTAAAATTCAACGGGGGCCCCGGAGAGAGAGAGAGAGGGAGAATCGATGTTTCGGGAGCCCGGGGGCATCATTTGTCAGTTTCCACGAGTAAATAGTAACCTGATCCCGCCGAATTTCCAATACGGGGAGAAGAAAAAGTGAGCGAGAGAGAAAAGTCGGGGGCCTCGTGCATGAATATCCAAAACGGCCAACAGAGAGCCGCTGTATGCGCCAACCTGCGAAATTTCCACAACAAAGGACCAAGAGGGAGAGAGCCCTTGCAAGACTTTCACGCGCTGCGCACACCCTTATTCCCGGCTACGCACATACGGCCGTAACACCTGAGCTGCCTGCGCGCCTATATCCTTCTTTTCTTCGCTCTGTTTGGCCGGGCGCTCGTCGCCCATGCAGCCTCTCTTTCATCGCGGCCAAGCTGCAGCGCGCGGAGAGCCTCTCTCGATTCGCTCGCCGCGTGGAAAATACGCGGCCAACGTCGACAATGGGAAAAATACGGGCAGCGTCGAGAGCTTGGATTTCATTTTTATGATAATTCCATATCCCTCGGCGGAGAAAAGGCCAGCGCTTTTTCTATATATTTTGCTCGTTCCGTTTCGAATTCATACACACACACATATCGCTCGCAGTTCGGGCTTTCTCGAGATGTCAACGCGATCCAGCATTATTCGAGCAATGGTCTCGACGATCGATATACTCCAATGCTCTTTCGAACAAGACGGATCTATCCGAGTGGAGTAAAGCTCGAGAACCGGTTCGTCTAAGCTCTTTGTTGTGCTCGTCGGGAGAGAGAGGGCGAGTCGGGAGGGAAAAAAACGAAAAAACAACCCAAAGGAAAGAGAAAAACAAGAGAACTAGATCTCGTTGAAAAAAGTCGTGGCGCGCGCAAAAGCGTTCGCGATCGGAATACGTTCGGCGCTTCTCTCAAAAATATTCGTCTGTCCGCGGATCCATCGGCTTTTTGTGCGCGTGTATAGGTATATTTTGGTGCGCGACGGCGAGGAGGACGACACATGGCAGGTGTGTGTGTGTGTGTGTAGCCGATGGCGATCTCTTTTTTCTCTCGGTCGCTCGGGGATTTCTCCGTTCCCGCCGTTTTCAACGGTCGCCCGGTTACAAGCCGCGCGCAGATCGGCCCCGACCTATTAACAACTGATTCCTTTTTTTCTCTCTCTCTCGCTCGCTCGGGCTGCTCTCCCTCGCCCCGGCTACGAGGAGCGCGCACGTGCGCCGGTTCCTCCTCCTCCTCTTTCTCCTCTTTTTCTTTTTTCTCTCTCTCTCCCCGTCCTCTTTTCGATACAAAACCGAGTCGCGAGCAGGTGCGCGAATTTCGGCGATGCCCGCGCGGGAAACCCGCACAGATGCATCTTGCGGCAATTTTATACGACCGAGCGCGAGGCGAGGTTCGCGCCATACCCGTGAGTTGGATCGCTCGTGCGTTACACCGAGGGTCTAAAATTTCAAGACATTCAAACTGTTTGTTTTTGATGACGGAAGAAAAACTGAGGATTCAAAATCCACCGGGAACTCAACACACTCGTCAGAGGTATGGATAATCTTGATGAGAAATCGTGAAAATCACACAGGCTGAAGATTAAAAGACGAGCGCGATAAGATGTAGACGTGTCCCGTGAGATCTATACAGAGTCGGGTGGAATCTGGCGCATTATCGGCCATATGCCGTGGCCGGTCCTCCCGAGCGATGTTCCAAAGCCCTTTATCTCCGATGGTCGGAGTTGTGGGCAGCTTCGCAAACTGATGCGCGGGCGCAACGGACGCGACCATATGGCGCTCGCCGCGGCGATCCTCCGTCGCGATGAGTGGGCGAGATTCCGTGTGAACTCGGCTGCTGCGAGCTCGTGTATACACACACCCGAGCCCTGTGTGTGAGTGTATACATGTATAATAAAATACAACGCGATCTCGAGGCTGCGCCCACGTGGAAGCGTTCTAAACCGTCGAGTTTGATGGGATTCCTCGCGCGCGCGCGCGGCTGCCAGCTGCGTACAATAAGTTTGATATACACGCGTATAGACCACCCTATGGAAACGGCTCGTATCTCGTAACCTGCGCCTGGCTAATGTGCGTGGCTTGCGTAACACAAGAACAACACCTGAAATGACATCTTGCCAGCACGCTGGCCCGCGCACCTTTGAAAAATAAAGGAAAAAGAAAACCGCGGCCGACTCGGCCCGATGGCCACGGGATGATACACACTCGGATGTATTGTATTTCGGAGCGACCGCCAGTTTAGAGAGCACGTGCTCGATTAATCGGGAAAATGTGTTTACGAATCAACGGCGAGGGTATATGCGTATATAGAGTTAAAGGATGAAGAAAGGAAGTTTGTTCAAACTACTCGCATCTCGTATATACGTATACGCGCTCGAGGGAGAAAAAGAAAAGATTATACACCGGTAATCGCCTTGGGCACAATGAGCGCGTCTGATTTTATTTTTTCCGCCGTTTCCAACGGCCCTCCTCGAAGCTGCGCACATCGGAAAAAGCGCGCGCGATTTAATATAGAAGGGCCGGAGTCGTTGTGTCGAGCTGCGCAACCTTCTCGATTTCCTTTGTCGCACGGCACGTATATACATATATATATGTACCTACAGCTTTTCCCCGCCATCCCCACGGGCCTTTTCTCCTTCACGATTCGCGGATGCATCTCCCCGCGGCCCTGCGAGCCGCGCATGAATAGGACGAGGGGCCCTCTTTCTCTCTGTCTTTTCTCTATACGCGCGCTCACGTCCTTCTTGGCCGGTTTTCTTTATTCCGACCTGGCGGGAAAGTCCCGGGCACGTTGATCTTTCTTTATTCGCTTCTTTCTTCCCGGGAGACGCGCACACACGCGTGTGGCACGAAGGAAAATGGGAGCCGCGGGGCGAACGAACTCTCTCGCTCTTTCTCTCTTCCGATCCAACTTGTTTGCGCGCACAACGCACAAAGGGCCGATTTGTGTACCTTCGAATAATTTTCACGAACCGGTATACGTACACGCGGGCTTCGAGAGTCTCGAGAAAATTCAAATTTGCCGCGCGGCGTAACGAGAAGTTATCGTCGGCCGAGCGTAATTGGGATCGTGTTATGCGAAACTCGGTATGTATGTATGTATATCGTGGGAAAGAAAAGGCGCGATCTGGGGAATTCGAGTCTCCGGATAAAAATAATTCAGTCAGAGTTTGACTTTTACGATTTTCCCGCTTATTCACAAAGGGCGGGCGAGATAGTCGTAAAACTAATGCCTCTCACAAGCTCGCACTGGCAAAGTGCGATCTATACCCGTGAGCCACGACCAATACGCTGATGCATTCTACTTCCGCTCGATATATATATTCGGCGGTTTGCTCGATCATTACACGGGCGCGTGTGAATCGGCGAGTCGACAGCAGGTAAAACCCATCCGAGGGCGGTAAAAATTTTCCAAAATTTTATGGTCCTCCCCGTAAATCGTACAAACCGCCTGTATGTATACGCGCCGCCACGGAAAACTCCGGGAAATTTGTCGCGAGGGTGAGTGACGTTAACGAGGCTCGCCCAATTGGATTGACGGGTAGTAAAATTCCCGAGTGCCGCCTTATGTCTCGAAATGAGAGTCGATTTTCCGCGTAAGAAAAGCCGGCAGTGCAGAGCGCTCCGCATGCGGGATCGAGTATATATTGGTGACAAAAGTAAAGCCACGTAAAAGCTCTTTCTCTCTCTCCCTCTCTTTTTTTTCCGCCTCTACGTTTTACGACTTTTGACCTGAGAAAACTCAAGACGTACCGTGTGCGTCAATGCATTTTACTTCTTTCAGATCCCCCCCACCCCCTGCCCCCTATTATGCATCGAACGCTTGCGCATCATCTGCTCCCGTTGTTTCCGCGCGGGCACGCGTCTTGCTGCGTTTTACGACTTTTTTATTTCGTTTTCCTTCTTGGGAACCGCAGCGCAGCCTCTTTCTTACACCCTATACTTGCATACCTCCGACAAGGTGTACTTGCGGAGCCGAGATTTTCTTTGAGCCGGAACTCGGTGCAGATGTTTCCCTTTCTTCTTCTTTTCTTTTTCGTTTTCTTCGCGGATCACAGGAGGGGGGAGCGCCACAGAGGGGGGCAAGTTAAATTAACAAAGAAAATTGAACTCGAGTAGCTGACATCTGCCCCGAGTCATAATGAAAATTACCTACGTGCGGGGCGTGGTGACAAATTTATGATTTCCTCAATTCACCGCATGCGCGACTGTATTCAATTGAACTTTTGAGTAAGGGAAAATCGCGTGAAAGTCGGAAGGAAAAGCGAACGAACAAAGAAGAGAAAATCGGAAGGAAAGACGCGACTATATCACAAAGAACGTTACGGATTTTACGAGTTGAAACATTACGAGCTTGGGTTGAATCTGCAAATCTGAGTGCCCTTAACATTTTTTCGATTTTCGAAACGAATCTCGTATAACGAACAATTTAACGCCATTGTAATTGGAGAGGTTGTAAAAAATCACGTGAGAAGACGGCCGTTTGGAAATGTATAAGAGCACTTATTATATGGCCGAGCAAACCCGAAAGAAGCTGCTGCAGAACAGACGGGTACGCATATAAGTGCTAATCGACATAAGAGGTCATTACGAGTTTATAGTGCCATCAAATTCAATTCCTTGCACGAGATAAGTAACGAGTACTGTTCTACGACTTTCGAGCGTGAAAAGGTTTATGATGCACGTCTGTCGTAATCGTATAACACCATAGAAACTTGGCGATGATTACATATTACGAAGCTCTTCTTCGTCGCTGAGTTTGAATCACGTTTAAGTGCAACTCTACGAATTATACCCAAGGGGCTCTTCAGTCGGACGTTTTTTATAGACATAAATTCATTGCTCTTTCCAAGCTCTTCGAATCCTTTCAACAACTGTTGCCAGGCAATTTTCTGAATATCCGTTTTTATCTATTCTTATTCATTCTAAAAAAAATACCATGATTCGACAGCACTTTGAATCACGATTTTGTTTCAGACAAGAATTAACTTCTTTCTTTTAGAACCTATAGGTAAACATATATATATGTATACATTGTATACATTGTGGAGATGGAGACAAAAAGTATCGCGAAATGCAAATCGTTATGAATGTGGTTTCCATTGAAAATAATATTATTCAATTCAAAAAAATCCTAAAAATCAGCATACCATTCAGCTTTGAATTGACTATTCTCACGATTTGATATTGTATTATTCTTTTCAATCAATCAGCAACGAGAAGAATTTTCCATAACCTGTACAGCATATACATTTAACAATAATCACGTCCGGTTCATACTTTTATTGCGTAAGTGCAAATAGTACCGGAGCAAACTGTTACGAATTCAGTTCCCATTCATAAGAAGGGCGTGTTCCGAGTGCGGTTTGAATAAGTAGGCCAACGCTCGGTTTTACAAGAGCTTCCACGAGCTACCTGAGAAAAATAAGCCGGACTCATTACCGAGTAGGAGGACTCTAGAATTACGACAAGGAGGTTCATTATAGGTGCACGGAGCGAGCCTGGGAAAGCGATTAGCCCGAGCCGCACGTGATGTTCAGCCTCATTCCCACATGGCGACCCCCAAAATTCAGCTCAATTTTCCTCTCTCGACACAATAGGCCCCGCGAACTTGCTACCCTTGGAGAGAAGAAAAAGCGTTTCCCGGCTCTCGGGTCAACGTCCGGTGAAAGCCGTCGGGGAAGAAAAAATCGACCAGATCGTGCGGATAACGCGCTGGGGAGGATCGTGGGCGACGACGAGCAGCCGACAGGTGATGCGCTTGCGCGCGGGCGGGCGACCTTCCGAGCGGCCTCGCGATCGCGTGATTTAATCGTGGGAAAGAGAGAGAGAGAGAGAGAAAACGCGCGGGCACAACAGGTGTCGCGCCAAACCGAGTGCAGGGGGAGCATTGTTTCGCTCCGTTAATCCCAACCGAGTGCCAATTACCCACCGGCCGAGATTGACCGATTTCAGCTGTTTCCGATTGTCTTCGTACGATTTTCTTGTAGATCCCCGCACGTGGGAGAGAAGTTCCTTCGAGGTATAGTCATGCTGATCGAAAATAATTATGAAGAAAAACCAATTGTTTTTAGGTGGACGAGTTACGTTTCAATCAAAAGTAGATGTTGGATTTTGAACGAAATATCGGATGAGCAGCCGGCGACGGACGCCAATATTGTCACAAGATTCGTGAGAACCAAACGGGGAAACGTTGAATTTTATCTGCGCGGTGCAATCTCACAGATGTACAATCTCAAAAATATACTACTGGCGAGAACGGCCGAGGGCCATTTTGGGTAAGCAGGTAAATGCGGCCAAATTGGATATGTGAATTTCGTGGGGACGACGCAAGACGTATTTGTCGCGAGACAAAAAGAGCCGCCCGATAAAAATCGTCTCGCGCGCGCGGGAAGAATTTATTCCCCGAGTACGCGCGGTTGTCTTATGCGAAATTCAAAAATATCCGTGGTATGCGGTGGCTCACGCAATTTCCGCTCGGCCGAGCGCGAGACTACGTATATATAGTATCGAAGGAGGATCGAGCCCTTTTACGCGCATATCGGATGAATCAGAGAGGGGTATATATGACACACGCTGTATACGCACCCTTTGACGCGGTGCCGCGCGCGCGCAAAGCGTGACTCACTCGCGCGCGCACCAGGGGAACGAACGTGATTCAGTCGGACGCGCTTTCGGGAAAAAGAGAGATCCAAGAGGTGTGCAGACGACGCCCCCACGCGCGGCACACGAGCAACAGGTACGAGCGCGCATGGTCGGATGACTAATCTGCCTCCGCGCGGAGCTTCTTGCGTCGTATATGCGGGCACACACGGATACACACACACACACACACCTCAATCGTTGTAGAAATTGGGTGAGCCGAGAGAGATTCGGAAGGAGGATGCAGACGATTCGCCGAAACGTGCGTGGACAGGTTTTTTGAATACTCATATGGGAGGGAGGATGCTGCGCGGCGAAACGCGTGCGCGGACAAGTTTTTTCGGGCTGGATGATGTAATTACCTTGGTCTAGAGAGCAATTGGGGGCTAATTTTTTCCGCATCAACTTTTTCTTGTCTCTGCGAATGTTGGTCCCGATCGAGAAATTGTTTTTTACGTTATTCGGGGGGAAAAAAATTAATGGGTTTCGTGATTACAGGGAGCTGGAATGAGTATATACTACTCTTGAAACTTTTTTTGTCGGATCAAACTGGTGATTGAAGATTCGAGGTATTCTTATCGGATGTCTGTTAGCAAAGCGGACGATGTTACATATTTTAATTCAAACATTTTTCATTCAATTATATTTCATTCAAAGACTCATATTGATCATGGAAAATGTAATCTAGAATTATTTGATAGTTAAATCATTGATTTACAGCAACGAGGCGTTTGGAACGTTTAAATAATATATTGTTGGAATCAGTAGAATAAATAAAAAAAACTACTAAGTCGTTTCAAAATGCGATTCACGATCTATTCAAGAAGTTATTCACCGGAAGAAAATCAAGAGTGTTATAATAACGAAGATAAACGCACAATGCGCGCATAGTTTCAGGCATGGAAAGCCATTTTCCAAAGAAATATACTGCGCACCAAAAGACTTTTTTCCCCTTGGGCTAAGCCAAGATTCTCGCGCGCACGTCCCGCGTCCGTGTAAGACAAGAAGCCCGAAAACAAGCGGCTCCCCAAAATCTTCTCGGTCCGCTCCCGAAAGTCGCACAAACGGTGTTGGAGGGGGGGAGACAAGCCGATCGGTTCACGCGCGAAATAGAGAAGACGCGCAGGTCCAGACTAGGCTATACACATTGTGTAAGAGGGGGAGAAAGAGCGGGAACTGTCGTGAGTCAGATTAAAAAAAACAACGCGAACGTGGCACGAGCCGGGGAAGGGGTTACACAGAGCTCGAGGTTCGCGCGCGCCAAAATATATTGAAACAGGTTTTCCCGGCACGCGACATGCGCCGGGGGCGCCTGCCGCACGCTCGCCCGGCGTACACTTTCGTCCGTTACGCTTCTTCCGAGTCGTTCCCGCCAAAATCCCGCGGCGCGCGCGCGCGCTCACGCCGCACGCGCTCGTGCGCGACTATGATTTCACCGCGCGGCTCCATAATCTGCGCGCCGTTTTCCGCGCGGCATTCCTTGGGCGTGTGCTCCGAGTGTTATCTCTTCGCGCCGATCTCACCCGTCACCCGAAACGCCGGGCGCGTTTTCCACTCGGCCGAGCGATTTTTTTTTCCCCCCTGAGGGAGCGGCGCGTGGGAGGGACAGCCAGCGACGCCACACGAGTCCCGCTGCGCGAGGAAAATTCGTGCGGACCGCCCGCGAGCAAAGACACTACGCGCTTGACGTTTGTCGTGGGGAAATATTTTGATCCGATCCCTCGAGGCGCAACTATCGCCCGGCCGATTCCCTTTTCCCAAATCTAAGCGAAAACGAAAAGTCGCAGCGCAAATTTACGCGCAACTGCGTAGCTTGATTTCGGAGCACGCGAGCGCGGGCTGCAGCCACGTGCGCGGCGCGTCGCTCGCGATCCGCGCGACGTACGCGCAACCTCAAGACACGCAGCGTGTGCGCGTGTGCTCTTTGAGGCCAAGGAGTCACGTGCTTCGTTGGCCCGGCGCGCGCGCGCGGGCTCTCGCCCGATTAATTTTCATTTTAGGCGCGAAGTCTAGTTGGTAGTGGCAAAGGGGGGGGGGGAGTGAGGTGAGTTTATCAATGGACGCAGACAAGAGATAATTTCAATTCGAATTAATATTATTTAATGATCACATTACGAAACTTTTACAATATTTACAAATTCAGGGACTCGTGAACGACATCCATACGAGTTTCGAATTAATTATTTACAAGTTCACGCACACTTTTGCAGGGCCGAGAAGGAATACGCTCCGAACGCTCGGCTCCGCACGCAAAGCACACACACACATGCTGACTCCGAAACGCATTACACGCCACACGTGGACAAACTCACAAATCGCAATAAACAAACGTACATTGATTGATAAGACGAGTATAACGATATTAGGAACGTGGCACATCACAATTTGGCGCACGCGATCGGGTGCAATCCGAGGACAATCGATCAACAAAAATCACAAGACGCCTTAAGTTACGTATATATGTACATTGGACGAAGGACATGAATAAAAAGACGGAGTGCAGCGGACCGGTGTCTCGACTAGGGCTCGTTAATCATATCAAGACGTGTGATCCGCCGCGGGTGCGCTCGCGATCGCGCGGTGGGGTTGGTCGGCGCCGAGCACAAGTCGGACTCACCGTGTATGCTGGTCTGCTTGGCGTACGGGCTGGCCCGGCTCGAGTGCTTCCTGGGCGAGGCCTGCCTCGGCCCGGCGTTCTCCTTGTCGTCGTCCTCGGGGGCGAGCGGGTCGACGCCCCAGCGCCGGGCGAACCTCGCGCGCTCCACGTCCAGCGCCTCCTGCAGCAGCTCGACCGTGTCCCGCGAGCTGGGCGGGCCGAACAGGCAGCGCGGCACCCGCGACGGCATCCTCGAGGCCAGGCCTCCCAGCCTCAGCTCCCGGCAGATCTGGGCCGCCAGCATGCCGCAGCTGCGATCCGGCTGGTGCGTGCGACGTTCAAAAAGACCGCGCGGCTGGTGCACCGCGTGCGTGATGTCTGCTACTGCGGCTGCAGCAACGTACTTTTTCGAATTTTCGAACGCCGTGTTCGATATCGGCTGTAGCGGCTGGAGCGCGCACGGCCGGCTCGTAACTTGCGCGTAACCTGGGGTGTTTGCGTATCTCGCCGCGCGCACCGAGTTGCGAGAGGTCGCTCGGCCGTGAACGAGAGGGCTGCAGAGAGGAGGGTTCTCTCTCGATGCAAACTGGTGAGTGACCGGGCACGTTGTGATGGCCCCGTCCTACTCGCCAAGTCGCCAGTCGCCAGCACGGCACGAGGTCGGCCGCGCCCCACTACCCGCCAGCGATGCTACATCGCCGGCGAACGCCGACTTTGAATGCCATTGGTGCGCGGGACCGGTGCGCAGTGGAAAAAGCGCGCGCCCCGCCGCAACGGATTATATGCTAAGCGCCCGCCAGCGGATCTCTCTCTCTCTCTCTTGCTCACTCCCCGTCTCTCCTTCTCTCTCTGCCTTCCTCTCTTTTTTGCGTCTCGGCGCGGGACGAGGAGGGAGGATCCGGAGAGGGGTGGAAAGAGGGATGGGGATGTACTCTGCTTTAACGTGACCGAAAGCCTTCGCAAAGGGATTAAATGTTAAATTAATAAATAAACATTTTGACGATTCTCTGTCAAGTGGTCCGGTAAACATTCATTTTGTTTCAAATTGTTTGAATAGGTTTCGTAAGTCCCTAGTAATAACCCGGAAGTTTTCCAGATTTTCCGTAATATACATCTTTACCCAAATTATGGGATCGGAGATGCTATTCTAGCCATTTTCGGCTCAATATACAGTACCTGTGTTCGATATAGCCAAATGTAGCAAAATTTTATAATTTGTCAATCCTATCACAATAAAAAGGGATTCATAAGGTGTGCTTTACGGACATAAGTATGATTCATTTTGTAAGTATTCAGTTTAATATTGTAAATTATATTTTGAATATATAATAATGAATTGTGATTTTCGACATATTGCTGATTTAGAATAAAAGTTGGATTAGACGAGGAGTTTGATGTTGGAGTTTGATGTTGAAAGAGAATTTTTTTCAACTCTCGTTGGACAGAATCAGAAATGAAGAATTAGGGTCAAAATTGCCTTTACAATAAAAATCTAAAGCTCGAAATCTAAAGAAAGACTTTTTCGGGAGGAAAATATGACTTTTTCCCCGGCTTCATCCTTTGTCCGCATCACATCAATTAAGAGTTCCGAATGAAAGAGCGGATTTTCTTTCATAGCTCGGGGGATGAATCGCGTTTTAATTCGTCTCTTCCTCCTCATACATCTTTTGATCGTTCTTTCACGCGCGAGAGGCTGTTGGGAAGGAAGTGTGTGCGGGTATATATCGTCAGAAGTTAGTCCAAGCCTTGGAAAGATACTGGCCAAGCAGACGACGCGTTTGCGCGCCGAATCAATTTTCGAGACACTCCGTCGAGACTCGTCGGCACATGCTCGCGTTCCCATTCAGAAGAAAGTTCGGAAATTTCCACACTCGTATGTATAATCCACTCGTACGTTGAAAATGGTCGTGCCTTTTTGGAGACAAAAGGGACGGAGAGTTCGAGGGAACAATGGATACAAAAGGCTTGTTTATCTCTCAATGGAATGTTTTTGTCTATTTAATAATTCATTTATTTATTCAAATCATATACGGAGTGAGATTCATTAGATTGCTGCTTCATCAAAATACGCAAAAACGCAATTATCCACATCTGGGATGTATAGTAGTGAAGTAAGTGATAAGTAGAGAATAAAACTTTGGGATGAAATCTTAAAATTTGTAGAAAATTAACTATCGGTAATTTTTCTAAATGCAGATATTCAAGATTTAGAGCAAATGTGAATCATTCTTTGCGATTCTATTACAGCAATTTATTCACAGATTGAACTGTACTACTATTGAAAACATAATGGTAGTACAGGGTAAATATTTGCATTCCACGAGTAATATATCAAAATTGTGTCCAATATTTACATTCCCATGTGATTATGGGATAAGAGTTACCAAAACCCGAACAGTATATACATAGCAGCAGGAGATTATACGGTGTTTCACGTCAGAAGGTGATTGAAAACTAAACTGTACTCAATGGAACAAATGGCCTTCGAGAAAACTTTACGTAGGATTTGAGAATATAGCGATGAAAGCGGCGCGCAGTCACAAATTGGAGGCGGTGCTGCATTGCAGCTCAAAGGTGAGTAGGTAAAGGCTTCAGAGGTTTCCTTGGGGGCCTCTTACACGCGCCCAAACTTGTTTCGAAAAGTCAAGAGTAGAAAGTGGACGACAGATCTTATCTCTCCGCCTTTTGTATTTTTTTCTCCCCCCCCCCATCCCCTACTCCGCAGCAGTCAAAAAGTTCTTGGCACACGAGCAAACGCGACCATAAACTAACTTTGAATTTTTACGGCGTTGTAAATGACCGAGCAAACTATCGGCTCGAATCTCGCGCTGAAATTTACAGACACTCGTATATACACGTACAGATATGGTTCCCTCTGTCTCAAAATCACCCTCGAAACGGCCGCGGCGTTGTTGGCGATTCGCGAAGAAGAGCAATAACTTTGCTCCGTCAATTTTCGAAAAGTTTCTCTCTCTCTCTCTCGAGAAAGAAAAACGACAGAGGAGCCTCTAATTGCATAGTGAGCCGTTGGCGGGTCGAATCAGTGCGTGAAAAGTGCCACGAGGACGAGAGGCAAATGCGCGCAGATTGGCCAACGAGATTCAGTCTCGAGTATTTCCTCCTTCTCACTTTCGCGTTGGCTGCAACAAAGCGCATCAAGGAACCTCGCGTCAAACGATACAATCGCGACGGATGCGCTTGCGGATTCGCATCGTATATTTATATGCAGTTTCACCGAGGGTACATATGCAACGTATATTTCTCCAACGCGCGTTATATTTGAATGTTATATTCGTCAATTCAGAAGCAACATCTATTGTTCGCCCCGGTCGTGTTGCTAGAAATTCGTCTTTTCAAAGATTGCCCAGCAACGCAAAGGCCTATATGCATATATAATTCGTTTTAGAGTCGTTTGAGTGCTTGCAGTCAAACTGCCCGAGCCGCATACCTCGGAGAGGCGTATAATAATTGTCCCTTAATGGTGTCGCGCGCTCGTATTTGGGGTAATCAGGACTCGGCAATCGGGGCTCCTTAACGAGCAACGAGCCCGAGTATGTGTGTACTATACGAGAAGAGGAGCTTTTTGCTCGGGCCGAGCAATAATGGGATGACAATGCGCGATCCCGCGGCTCTGCTGCATCGCGATAAACGCCCTAAATTGCACTCAAACCGAGTATACACACACACAAGACGTTTCACGCTCGTTGCGAGCGTGGAGTAGGGGGCAAAAAGCGCGTGCGATTATCGAGGCTCCGTATCTCGACTCCCTCTCGTATGGGGGTATATGTATATAATGCTCGACCGTTACGAGGAGCTGCTTCTGATGACGGGAGGTGCAGTGCGCGCAGTGCATGCGGGCGAGAGCCATACGTATAGGTATATTGTATGCCGGCGTGAAAGCGCGACAGCAGGTGCGTCCGAGTGGCCGTGACCAAGAGCATAACGACTCGAGAGCCCCACGGCCCCTGTGATTGCTTCCCAGGGATTTGCCCGCGTAGCAACCGATATATCTGCTGAATCATTCATGGCCGCCGCGAGGATTTTGAGCTCGTTATTTATGCACCGCGGCCGCAACGAGCAAATGCCTCGGCTGTAATTGCACTTTGTTTTCACCCCGTTTCCGGGCGCGCGGCTATGCGGCCCAAGGGTTGAGACGGCTCGCGGCTCGTGGGGTGTATATGCCCTCTTTACACTTTTCGTGTGAAAATTCACGGAAAACCGTTGCCCGAAGGTCTCGGTAGATTTATGCTTGGATTTCAATACGGAAGTGCCCGTGAAGCACATGAATTCATTGCAATTTCTCATGCGCGATTTGGATGTTACCGTTCGCACGATATGCTTCGTGGACCATCAGGAAACGACAGAGTTGCGGGAAGGAAAAATAGGATTCTTGAGCAATCGCAAAAACCATATCGTCACAAAGTCTATCCGCATCGATGAATCACTGTAGTTCCATTGAATATTCACTTCAAATGCAATTAATATTTACTAGGAGTACAGTGAATATTTATAACTGTAAAATAGAGAGTACACATCAAATTCGGTTTTTCGAAAACGAATCAGACAACTAATAGTTTTTCTGAATTTATTATTCGTGCTATGGAGAAATGCGCATCAAAATAATCAACACGTCTAATATTCCAATGATAAAATATTCTCGAATAAAATTATCTTGTTTGATCTTTATCTCGAATATCTGACTTTATTTCTTCTGCTAGTCAGGGTAGTTGATTAGTCTCGAAATAGAGCTTTATCAAGTTCTTTTCCTGATTACTCTGTTAACGAAAAATAATCACTTCCAATTATCTTTCCTAAGTAAATCGGAGTAATGTTATTGAATGAGGAATAACATGTGATTAGTCACGTCCCCATAATTAAACAACACTATAGGGACTAGATTTCCATTAAAAAAAGAACGAGATCTTACTCTGTTCAAATCATTGTTGTCGTAAAATTTAATTACATTAAATAATCGATATAATGATCAAAAATAATATAAACTCCCGAAACTGCCCTAAGATTTGATAAAAATCAATCAAAAACGTCAGAAAATTCGAATTTAATAAAAATCTCTGCCAGTGTAAGATAGATTCTACATCGAGGGAAATTGGAAAATCTGACTGTGTTTCGTCGCAAAAACGATCGTAACGATTCTCCAGACCAAGAGTAGCTCGGACGCGACGTACCATATTGAACGAGTATATTTCCCGCCCTGGTTGACGAAACGTCAGTTGAGAAACCTGCACCTCTGCCACCGCATCGACTAATGAAGTTATCCACCGTTCCATACGACGGCCCGCCTCAAGACGGCCGCGGCGTGTCCACCTTCGAGCCTTGTGCATCTGCTTGTTTGCACAACCGAGGGCATTTCCTAGCATATAAGCAATGTATAGTCGCTATGGGCCGACACACGCGCGATTGCCGATGCCTCCGGCCCATCCTGCAGGTAATGGGCGACCGTTGAAGCCTCGGGATCGGTCCTCCCCCGCGTATATCCGTTACGTCGCGGGGAGCATCGGAGCCGGCGCTTCCGGCCCCGCGAGCTCACCCACCGGAACGAGCGTCTGCCCCTACTCGATTCGGGCCCCGCCGCTTCGGGATTCGCACTCTGCTGGGGGGGACACTTGCGTGTGCCCGCATATTTCGCCAAGCGGGTCCCGCTCGGCCCGCTCGTGCTCTTTAACCCACTGATACGCCGAGCGTGAAGCACGTCCTCCAGCTTAGGGGATGAGGGAAGTACGTTGAAGCGGTTCCAACGGCTATTTCGCGATTCTATCCTGCGATCTGCTTCGATATATATATATATATATATATATATATATTAATTATTATTCTCCAGCGCGTTGCATAGTGCGCGGCAAAGTGGACTGGAAAACCTTCTCCTTTTTGTGTAATCCCCGTTTTCAAAGCGAATCCTGCGCCCTTTGGAGTTTCGCCCGAGGAAAAGTATAGCGCGCCCAGCTAAACGGTTCATCCTTTCGTTCGCATTCACTCGGTTCGCCTCAACTCCATGCTAATGCTCGCTGCATTACCAAATTTGAATTTTCAAGAGAGCTCGACGAAGTATTGTCCAACTGCAGTGATTAAGAGGTATTCGTATTTTTCCACTGGATGCTCTCGTTCTCGTGCGCGCGGCTCGACCAGGAACGTACGTAAATTCAATGCGCATGTAATACTGTTACGCTGACCAGGTTAAATATTATGGTTAAGCAGCTACGGATTTTTCGGTCCGCAAAGGGATTTGCCCTTATGATGTTTCCGGCAAGGCCGGCCATTGTGCCGCCCATTATACATATACCCCACGCAAAGCGAGCCGAAGGCGATTACCGCAGCGCGTATAATTTTCCGAGGACTGAGCCGAATAATGGGGAGAGAGCTGTGCACCGCAGGTGTGCGCCAACCCCGTTAAGTGGGATTATAGGAAAAAGAGTCCAAGGTGTATCAGTGAGAGCGCACAATCACTTCCGTCCCCCGCGTTCCTACACCCAACGGGTATGATGTTTCCTATATTTAGTATCTGAATTTGTCGGTCGGTTCCTCGACGTTACGACACATTTTATTTGTAACGTAAAATAAAAGGATATTGACGATTAGTCGACGTGATACAGTTGAAATTAATGAAATTGGTACTTTTAATTCGATAAAAAATTCTTGAAATTCATCGAAGAATACGCTGTAATTTTTTGAGAATTTTTGGAAAAATTTCAATTTTTCAGAAGCTTAAGCTTTAATGGCATAAAAGATTACAATGGAAACTACTATATTAAATAGAAAAATCACTGTAAAAAGGTGGATGAATTATGGACTAAAACTGCAGTGAATTTCCACTTTAGTTCCATGAGCTTTGATACTGTAAATTTTATGTCAAAATGTTTCCTATCAAAACTCATGGAACTAGAGTAAAAATTCACTGTACATCCAGTCAATAATATATCCACCATTTTACAGTGATTATTCTCCTGAATACAGTGGTTTTTCACTGTAAGCTTTTGACAGAGTAAATAGATCCGAAAAGGACAACGAGCCAGTTAAAGATAATGTTTGAAACGTATCGTACAGCAAAAAATCGTTATCGGGTGTCTCGTTGGTCTCGTTGCAGTCTTTAGTTTTAGAAAATGCATTGGGAAGTCGGGATTTAGTGTAGCTTTGGTGAAAGCGAATAAAAGCTTATTGATAACTTTGACCATGGTCAGATTACTCTTTCTACTTGAATTACATTAAAAAATGGAAAAAAATTGGAAAAAATTAGGTCGTATTTTCTTATTTTTGTTCAAATTCAATTTTTTTAAAGATAGGAACGTTGAAAGATTTAGCGTTTTAGATAGACATAATATACTTCAAACGTAAATGACGTCACATCGTTGCTAACGACACGGATTTCACATCCTCCTATTAGCTCGAATTTTGATTGTATCGGAAAAACAGAAAAATATGACCTTATTAATTTTGCACATACTTTCGATTTCCTAAGATAAAAGAATTAGCGTATTTTCTTCCCTGTTCTGCGATATCCATTCCCACATCCCAATTGAAATCTGAATGTATTTTACTACACAAACAGTCCAATTTCACAAGTTGTTTGAGGGTACTAATGAACCTATATGCCAATGACCAGTTGTGTCGAAGGTAAATGTAGGCTTATTAGCTAAGCAGTTATTCACAAGTCATGTCAAACTGGGGAAACGTAACACGGGGATAACGAGTGTGCGCATGAAAAATGAAGAAGAGATCTTGAGTGCGTATATATACAGTCGAAAAGAGCAACAAGAGCAAACGTCCGAGCTGGCTGGCCGGCGCCGGGCCGCGGCTGTTGCACCTGGCCACTTGCGCGCATCAGTCCGACGCGCTTTGGAGAAGCCGAGAAGCGCTATGTATATACATGCACTTATGAATTTAACAAGCATCGATGGATGAGCATATACACGGTAAATATAGTTGCCGGTGGCGCGACTGCCGGCATTGTTCTTCGGCGGGCGAGAGGCCAAAATCATAGTCGAGATGGGGAGCTGGCGATTCGCCCGGTTCCCAAAGCGCGAAGTCGGCCCCTTTGAACTCGCCCGTTTATGCTCCCCGGACCTTTCTCTGCACGATCTTGGATAGCACAGTGACCGCTTTGATATCGCCGCGCGCGTACCGAGCGCTTCTTTCATTTTATCTTGCGCGCGAAACAACGCCGTCTCGTATTTTTGGAGCAGCTCAATCTGGCCCGTATAAATTGTTTATAGATAAAGTTGGGCTGTCTTGTATATGATTGAAGTAAATCGTACACTCCCAAGTCCGACGAGATTATAAAGTACAGAAAAACTATTGAGATTCTGTCATCCTCAATTATTCGTATATGGTACTGTAAATTTTCATGAAAGTATAAGCAGTTGAGTTTTTCATAATACTTGATCATATGTTGAAAAGAAAAATGTTGTGAGAAAAGTACTTTGGTTAAACATTTGTATCCGTTGGTATACACATTTGAGACAATAAATGCAAGCAACATCACATCGTCTGTGTTTCCGATATTACCCGGAACTCAGTGCTTTTCTTTTCCATCAGTTATAAGATTAGGCGATTTATTTTTGACAATTCGTTTTGACCGAATTGAGATGCAATTCAAAATAATTTTGGAATATTCTTTGGGATATAAGAGGAGGAATCGCAATGATGATTCAATAAAACAAATAAAAAGGTAATTTCAAATTAAGTCTTGTGAAATACTGTAAATAGGTTCGGAACCGAGTAGAAAAAAAAGAGGGAAAAAAACGAGAATCAAGACTCGCGGGTCGAAACGGCCAGGGAACGCGACGTCTCTATCCCTCTCGCAGAGCATCTGTCCTTCTGCGGACAGACGGTAAACAAGCCGCGGCGGAAAAACACGAGCAGAAAAACTCGAGCAGGGCCGGGGCCGCATTGTTACATCTCACTCGCGGCCGGGAAAAATC
Source organism: Aphelinus atriplicis (assembly GCA_020882685.1). NCBI lineage: Eukaryota > Metazoa > Arthropoda > Insecta > Hymenoptera > Aphelinidae > Aphelinus > Aphelinus atriplicis. The sequence continues at coordinate 77,057,007 of CM037073.1, forward strand.
GGCGCGACCGAAAGAAAAATCGGGCTTTGTGTGTGGCTCGGTTCCGCCTACCGGCGAAATCAAGGCGCAATCCGCAAATGCGCAAGCGACGAGTTACGAGCAGCCGGAAAACGTATACTGGGACCTCCTGGAGAAGCGGAAGTCGCGCAAATCGGCCGCAGGCACGCGTGGAAATCCGGGAGCGACCCTTGATTCGGTACGCTCGTGTTTGGTCATCTGCCAGTCATCGCGCGGCACCCGAACCCCGTCGAGCTCGCCCTCAACTTTAACCCCTTATTCTCGCATGATCTACCGCATTTCGAGACATCTGCGCGTTCGTCGATTGTATCGCGACTATGTGGGCGGCTTATGTGGCCCGCGCGCGTTCAATGAACGACTTTATCCGAGCGAGCCTCGACAAAAGGGCTGCGGAGATCTTTCGGAAATTTTGGACACACATATACCTGGTCGAAGGATCAACGGACATTGTCAGCGGGCTCAGAGTCAACGGTTTTTTCCGGAATTTCTCATTATGTGCGAGCGCGCGCATAGCTAGATGTAGGTACATTATACTCGGCACATATGGGTGCATTTTCTAATCTCTGACTCTTGATTGAATTCACTCGAAATGGATTGACGTACACTCAATAAAATGAAGTCTTGGTTCGAGAAGAAAAATCGATTTGACGCTATAGCAAGAAGATTTATTCTCGTACTGAACAGACTCATCTAGAATCAAGAATAGAGTCTCAATTTTAGAGGAAAATCTTTTTGATATAGCGTCAAACCGATTTTTCTTCTTGAACAAAGACTTCATTTTTGTTAGTGTAGAGTAAGAACGATAATAAATATAAGTTTTTCACGTATAAGGTTCCCTAAGAAAATTGAAAATTGAAATCTCAACCAGAAATTAGAAACAGTATAAATCTATAACTATTTAAATTTTTATGCGATTCTATGGATTTACACAGATTGATTGATTGATTATTTATTAGGTGTAAGAACGCACAAATACGAGACCACGAGCTCACACATCGCACGTTGCGTTGCTTCAATTTTGACATGTTTATTTTGGTTAGGTGCGCGACAAGAAACGAGCTGAACGTAGAATTTTTGAGATCGAACATACCGCAGTTATCGAGGACGTGCTGTGCGAAGATAAAAAGCTCATTTGTCAGCGAGTTACCCAGTCCGCGTGGGCGATGAGCTTATCGTGTCTTTCAACTCATACGGTAAGCAAATCGTGTATATTTTTCGCGTGTTTTCCGCCCCGTCGCTTCCGAATGCCGTGCAAACGCGAGAACAACGACACGCATTCTCTGTTCGCAGAAGAATCGAGAAAGTATGCCCTCGTGATTACGACCCTTCCGCGTCCAGCGGAAGAAGCAGCAGACACGGCCGGACCGGCGGCGGCGACACGAGGATGGCCCTGCTGGTGGGCCTGTGCAGCCTGCTGGGCAGCGTCGCGGCCTCGAAGCCCGAGCATCGGATAATTGGCGGCTCGCCGACCTCGATCGAGGAGCACCCGTGGATGGCGTCGGTGCAGCACTCGTCCGGGAGCCACATGTGCGGCGGCAGCATCCTGGACGAGTCGCGGGTGCTGACGGCCGCCCACTGCGTCACCGCGCGCTTGCCGTCGGAGGTGAGGGTGCGCGTGGGCAGCTCTTGGCACGCGCACGGCGGCCGGCTGCTGTCGGTGTCGGGCCTGCACGTGCACCGAGGGTACCAGCGCTGGCCCCACCCGATCAACGACGTGGCTCTCCTGAAGCTCGAGAGCCCGCTCAGCTGGGCCCCGGGGATCGGGCCGGTCAAGCTGGCCCGGGCCGGGGAGCGGCCAGCCGGCGGGAAGCCGACTCTCAGCACCGGCTGGGGCTTGCAAGGGTTCCAGGGCCGGCTGAGCTCGCGGCTGCTGCAGATCGAGATGCGCATCGTCGGCTACGCCGAGTGCGCCAAAGCGTACCACGGATGCTTCGAGATGCGGGGCCTGATATGCGCGATTGCCACGAACAAGTCCGAGTGCAACGGCGACTCGGGTGGGCCGCTGCTGGTAGACGGCCGCCAGGTTGGCATAGTCTCGTGGGGGGTCAGATGCGGCCTCGACGGCTACCCCGCCGTCTACGCCGACGTCGCCTACCACCGCGACTGGATCGACTCGGACCACCCCTGGTCGGGGACCCGAGTACCCAAACTCTTCATCTTCCTCTTCATCCTGCTTTGCATCCTAATCGTGTGCGTGATCAAGTATCGGTCGAACGCCGAGTGACTGGACGACGCGAAAATACTTTTTCTAATAAACTTGAATGCCTCGATCAATTGAATTATCCATCTTCGTAATTTGCAGAAACGAGACCATGTTCGAACGACGCTCAATATCGAGTTACTTCCCAACGCGGATTGTAAATACACGAAAAATAAAGATAAAAAGTTTTGTCCAGATTTTGGTTTTGGTAGATCTATTGATGCCGAGGTGTAACACACGGGAGAAAAATTGTTCGCAGGAAGGTAAGCGTATGTACACACACGCGTACACTCGAGCGAGCGAGAGTTTGGAAAAGTCACGCCTTACGCTCAGCATACAATGAGGAGCTAACGTACTTTTTGATCAAAAGCCTTTTTCTGCTGTTCGGCCGGGCTCTGTCGCGCGGCGAGGCCAAGTGTCCGCAGATACAATCTGCGCGCGATTCTCGCTCGAAAGAGACGATCGCCGGGAGAAAGGGGGCCGCACAGGAGGAAAATCTTTTGCTGGCCAAGAGTATAATACACAGGAGGAACTAAGGGGTTGCGCGCCTATTTCCAAGACGGCGACTGGCACAGCTGGCGCGCGGACCAATGCAGATGCTACCAGCTTTACGAGCTCGAGTTGAAGAGGCGTCTGTTCTAGCTCGCGACTGCGATTGTCCGGTCGAAAGTATGTATAGGTATGTGTGCATTGTACCGCGCACACCCGCAACCCTTGCCTCCATTCATCCAGAGGATCTGGACTCGGGCGAGACACGTGAAGGACCGCACGAGCCCGCCGCGCACGCACCGGAATCCGCGAGGCGACTCTCTCGCTATTTACGACGCGCTCGACATTTGGTCGACTTTTATACTCTCGGTAAGACTAATGGATCCCTTGGTCGAGTGGGCTCGAGTTGACTGTCTTCGTATATACGGGGGAGCTTTATGTAGGCACGACAGTCTGAATACATTTCAGGTAGCTCGACTGCGACGTATACTCACGGGGTATATGGAAGTGTAATGTAAATTGTGAGACTCGAGAATCGAATAAAATTCATCATGATTATAAATGAATATCAAGTGCATCATTTTCAATCAGTATGCTATCTCAAAGAGGAGTTGTAAGGAAGAACTGGGAAAGTAAACAGCGGTCGCTGTAGAGAAACAAAGGTTTTGGACATATTGACCTCAAATCGATTTCACAAACTAGCCACGGTTGCTAGTCATATCAGTAACGGCTGCTACGAAAAATATCTCGAGTTATCGAGTCCCAAATACTTTTGTCAGCATTTGGTGATTTCGTTGATTGAGAATAATGTGTATTTGAAGTTAACCAACAAACTGTGAACATTTCAATTTGTTGTCGTATATACTAGGTAATAGATAAGGATTGGGTGGGATGGTTTTCGTTCAAAAGCGATTTTCCATGAAGCTAAAAGACCTCCAGTAGCTCATTCTGTTTGTAATTGATTCTGCAATGTAGTTTTCGTGATTCAGCTTTCACGGGGAGAAATGCCAATTCATCAGCAATGACTGTGTAGAGTTTCGGGAAATTATTTATTCCTGCGGTGTCATGCTCACCGTAAAGCCTACGAATCATCTTTTCGAAAGATCGGAGCTGTGAAAGTCACGAATCGGTATGTTTTTCGAGGCAACACACCGTTGAGATTGAAAATACAGTATCCAATCACCGAATCGCGAAACTCCTCTGATTGCTCTTACAGTTTTTTACGGACTAATAACCGGGCGTAGATAATATCAAGTAAGGAAATTGCAGTCGATAAAAAAGGTACGTGACGAGGAGAAGAAAGTAATGGCAGTTCTCACGCTTGTGCGCCTTCCGCTGTCTCTTCAGAGTCTCAAGAAGGACGATTCTCACCGGTCGCGATCCCGCGGGCGAATCAGGGAAACCATAGCGATAATCAGCATCGCTAAACAGTCCCTTCTAACATAGTTGAAAAATTCCGCGAGTCAGTGAGTGCGGATGAAAGTGGAAAGAAGCAACGCAAGCAAAAAACAACGGAGCGGTGAGAACGACGCGCCACAGCCTCGTATAACACACAGCCGTAACGCGCGTAAACACATAGAGCCGGAGTAGAAAAAGCGCGGCCGGTTTTTGCGGGACGCAAGTGCGCGCGCCGATATATATAATTCGTATACGTGTAATATATATGCTACGGGTGAAACTACACTCTGGGGTCTCACGGTTACACGCCGGACAACAACTCGCGCGCGCGCACGCGACACACGCCTATAAGTGCATTAACTGAATTCGGATATATGTGTGTGTGCGCGTCGGGCATGTGAACGAGCCGAGACGGGGCGGAAGAGGCATTGGGCAAACGCGGAATTAACATGAGAAAAAGAAAAACACGAAGTGCGCGTGTTTGGGTGTGCGCGAGCTACAACTGTATAGTGTACACTCGAGCGAGCGCCGCGCGGGCGAAACAACGCGCTCCAAAAATTATCATGATAAAAAGCATATATATACGAAAGTTCGAAACCACACAGGTAAAATGAGCGAACGGGTAGCACATGGCAGGAACGCGGCGAGTGATTTGAAAAAGAAAAAGAGCCGAAGCTACCCGACTCGCGTTTTCTTTCCTCGCTGCGCATACGCTCGGCACAAAGCGGCTGTATGTTCCTCCGGCCCAACAACGCCATCGGTTCTCTCTCTCTCTCCCCCCTAGGCTGGGATATCGCGGTTGCGCGAGAAAACTACTCAAATCCGCCCAGCAACAGCCGCGGCTGACCGTGAAACTCGGACGACTCGAGCGCGCGCGCGTGTGTGTACCGTGCGAACTCTTGTATATACGTATATAGGTATATGTAACGCGTCGACTCACGGAGACGCTTTTTTCCCCGCTTCTCCTCCGCCGAACGTCAATTGCGACATGCTCACGAATCGGCGGCTTCCGATCGTTATCGGTCTTTCTCATCGGTGCGTGCACGTACACGGTAAAATGGAATTGGGTTGAACGAGTTCCGTTTCGAATGCTGCGCGGGTGACTCGGGAGTTTTTAATGTAAATTGAAAGTAGACACTGTGTACTGGGCCCAACCGTCTGTATATACCCTTCTGGCGAGACTTGAATATATGCGAGTCGTGCGTATACGACTGACGCCGGTCGGGGGAATTTCGCGCGGTAGAATTTGACTGTGAAAAAAATAAGGGCCGGAAATTAGCTATATGCGAGTGAGAAAACACTCCTTATAGTCGGTCAAAAGTGAGACACTCGAGACGAGCGGCCGCAGAGGCTGATTCTTCACTCGACCCGAGGGATTTTTGTCTCCCTTCAAATTGGGTATATTCGAGTACGATACACCTACATAATAATTATTATTCTGCCCTTGCTTGCAGGACATGAATATCAAAGAATAATGTACGATTACAGTTAGTAGACATGTTCACGTTTTATTGTTAATTGCTTCGTAGGTCGTTTGAATAATAATCAAAATGTTCCTTATCGTGAATTCGTTGAATCGGAGATCGATGGAAATTTTTTCGTTGCCATCGAAATTGCCAAATCCCATCGTTGCCACTGAAACGAGCATCCCGACAGTAGCTTTGCAAAGAGAACATTATATAATCAATTTATCATATCGACCGCTTCTCAAGTATTCCATTCAAACGGACATACACGCATATGCACGCCGAGAGGTACGCGGTAGAGCCGGACCCATAATATCCATTCGAAAATTCCATCCCTCATACACGTACACTAATGCGGCCACAACGAGAAGATGAAACTGCGCGTCAAGGTGAAAAGTAACCCGCGCTTTTTCCGTGCGCGGCAACGGTTTTCCCGCGCGCGCGCGCGTCACATCTATCATGGGCCGTATAATATACAAATTTATCAAGGCCTCGTAACGTCCGCTCCTCCTTCGAGGCTTTCTCTCGTGGCTCTTCACGTCGGGTCCGCGCGTCGGTGTGTTGGGTACATTGTGTGTGTATACGTGTGTGCATGTGCGTGGCGAGGAGGTGCGCGTGTATGGGTGGAGGGAGGGCTGCGAGGAGCCTTTAAATATCCCGAGATCGAGTCTCTTTTGGCGCAACAGCTGTTGCACCCCCACCTGAGGGCCCGGCCGGTGGATTCGAAAAGGCACGCACGTGTCGGCCAGGACTGTGGGAGCCCAACGTTCTCTCGAGCCTCGAGCTTTATCTTCGGCAGCAGCAGCCCGCGCGCGTGCGTTGCTAGGCTCGACTACGAGTCCCGCGACGAGCTTGTGTGCGTATACGCGTGTTTAGATGTGAGCGGGCGTTATTCCTTTGTGCGGCTTTTAAATCCGTTGGGAAAGGGACTCACACGTGGGCATTTAAAGAGGCGATTTTCGATTTTGCCATTTTGTGCGCCTCGTATTTTTAACGGATCCGACGGAATTTATAACATCCGTGGGCGAGCCACTATTTCGTCAAATTATCGCCACTCACTCGCTATTTGACAATTTTTTTTTTTCATTATTCACGCATGATTTTGCACATAATGGCTTCAATAAGGCTATTAACGCGTTTTTTTATTAACGATTTATTAACGATTTTATTAATTCTTTTGTTAACGAGGATACCGATGATACAATGAGCCGAGAGCTAAGATTCGAAACTTTCTAGATAAAACACATACACGATTGTACATACTTTGAAAGAGACGTATCGAACGAGTATAGTTCGCGGATAAAATTATTTTTCACATTACTCTTCACATTCTATCGATCCAACATTATCCGATCAAATATAAAGCGCAATATCAGCACGTCGTTGATTCTTTTTTCCACTACGATTAGCAAATCAACGTTTCCAGGGAGTTGCAATTTTTCGTTGATTCTGAATAATCAAACTGACAACGCCGATAAAATTTGCCGAATGAAAATTATTCGTCAACAAAAAAAAAACAAAACGGATTTTACAAAAAATGTAATCGTGTTCAAATTGTCGATTGACATCGAGAGCTTGCAACGTGGTCAACTTCATCGAATATCGAGAGTGCTTCATCGATGCGGATTACTTAGCGAATCGGTAGGATCTATCGGTCCACCAGCGAATGTATATAATACGATGCTCTCTATTCGTGTCCAGTTCGCCATACCGAACTGTCACTCGGATGGCCGGACCGCGGGCGAAAAGTGCGCGCGAGGGTCCGGCTGTTTTGACGCACATATGTCTTTCGCACACATACACACACTGGCCTGCGGCGCTTCCCCGAAATTGTGCATAGCGCGTGAATCAAGGTGCAAGCTGCAGCAGCAGAGCCGGCCAATTTCGGTGAGCGCGCGCCAATCCGAGCGCAAGTGCGCTTAGCCGAGCACAACAACGATATAGGTGGGCCGCGGCCGGGCGTCTGTATAGATATACCTATACATAGGTATGCACACACAGAGAGGCTGGGCCACGCGAGCAGCTGGCTCGGGAAGTATATCGAGAGTCGGTCACGCCCGGTACGTCCCAGGTATACACACCGCGTACTCCTCCTCCTCCTCCCGGCTTTTGTCTTTGTCTAGTGCAAACGGGGGTGGTGGCTGCGGAGAGCCGCCGACGTGCAGTGCTTTTTACCACGCGACGACGGGCGGCAGATGCGGCCGGGGCCCGAGACACGCGATACGTATGTGCCTGTATGTATATATAGTGTCTCGCCCGCGTAATTAACGCCGGAAGCAACCGCCGAGATTCCTCCGGGGCCCGGAGCGCGGCACGCGCTGCCCCTTATCCGTGTAGAATACACACACACCTTTGTTTCTCACGAGCGTGTACACACATAGACGACGTCGCGTTGCTAACGAGTGGCTTTTTTTTGAATGTTAGGCGAGATCGCTTGTTCGGAAACTCGTCGTCTCACGCGTGTGTGCCTACATGATACACGGAAAAGTTGAGGATGATCTCTCGTCGCGAGATCGAGTGGTGCCTATATAGCCGCATGAGAATTTCCATCGAGGAATGCCCTCGGGAGAAAAATGAGACTCACGTCACACGCGGATGGTGTGTATGTGTGCGTGTATACGTATCCATTACGATTAATGATGATCCGAAGCTCTATTGAGACGTTCGCGTCGGGACCATTATATAACGTACTCGGGCACGATATACGTACAATGCGAGTATGAATCGAATGATCCGTATCTAGATTTTCATCGAGTTTATCTAACCGTGGACCATTAGTAAACGTCGATTTATTCATCGTATATACCATAAGAGATATAATTGTGTATAGACTTGCCGTCCGGTTCAATAGCCGTGGGAAGTCGATCGATTCAACAAATCCCATTTATATACGTGCGAGTGGGAAAACCGTCATAAGGTTTCACTTCAAACGTCATTCCTCTGTTTATTAATGAACCAGTGTGGTGCAGTGAGTGTCGTTCGTTTTCGTTACCGGGGCGTAATTGAAAACTCCTGTTTCCTTTATTTGTCGAAGCAGATCCCACGCACACCAAAGAATTGCAGATTGTCAAGCCTGGACTCGGACAGAGACCTTCGTAGAGAAAAAAACGCAATAAACAGTGGTTACCAAATCTACAGAGCTTTCGTGCGCGATCCAAACGGTATAGAGGGAGCTTTGGCGCGCCGCAAGCTCTCGGGCGAGTCCGTTCGTCCTCGATCGCTCTACATATAAGCAGGAAGGCCAAAAAAAAGCGCGAGTGCTCGCATGGCAACAGAGGAGTCCGAGAGAAAGAGCATGAGCGAATGCGCGCGTGTATACACATACGCGCGTCGTATAAACGCGAGTCTCGCGCGATTTCGGCGCGGCAATTCCCGCCATCGGCCCGGTTTAGGCGGGAGCTCGAGGCGCGCCGAGTCGTAACGGTCGCTCGCTCGCGCGCGCGCGCGGCCCACAGCGTCTCGGGCTGCTGCTGCTGCTGTTCTCTCTTTCTCGGGGAACGGCAGGTGCAGCCTCGCGGCCAGACTTCATTAAACACAATCCCATCTGCGCTCGCTCGCGTTCCCACAACGTGTGCTGCAGCTCTCATCGGCTCCTGCCGCCGCCGGACATTCCCATAAGGAAAAAGCGCGCGCGCGAAAAGCCGCGAGCGCGCGCAATGTGCAAGATAAACATCGGCTCCGAGGATTCGGTGATTTATCGTCGCGGGCCACGGGTGACTTTTTTCTTCTTTTTTTCAAATTCGGCGCAAGCAACGAGCGATTAGAGGGGATCGACGGAGCGCGCTGCAGCTCCTTCGCCGAGGCGAGAAATTAAAGAGCCCGCGCGCGTGCTGCCGCACGGGGGTATATAAACAGGATGCAAGGCATTTCCTGCCCTATACAGCGAGATTTAAATCGCACCCCCAAAAGCTCGCGCAACCGATTTCACAACGATGCTCGGATTTTTTGTCCTCTCCTTCTTTATTGTTTTTTTTTATTTCTTTCCCTCTCCGTACGTTTCGATATACACCAGCGACGACTTTGTTTTCTCACTTTTGGATCGCGGCGACGTCGAAATGATACACCCAGCGCCGGTGGTATATACATGAAAGATCAAGCGAACGAATGATGGAATTTCACTCTTCTCGAAAATTACGCCCAGAGCCCCGGGCATTTTTGACGATTAGTGGATCCGACGGATCGCGGTGTACATTTCGCTCGAATTCATAATGAACTTTTTCTCCCCGTTCCACACGCTTCACTTCATACCGAGGAGGATCGAGATTACGATACACTCGCGTATCACTTTTCAGCCGTACCTCTGTTTGATAATCTAATTGACGTCGCGTCTCGCACCCGTCGCACCAGCTTGTACGACACGTTCAAATTGGAAAAAGTTTAAAAGTCCCCTTCCCCATCCGAGCTCAATCCGCGATGGATCCCACGATGGCAAGGTGTTCAGGTCGCGGAGAGACGGGAAAAATTGAACAGCGAACCCGCAGATCTGCGACGAGTCAATGTATATATATCGAGCTGCTGGAAGAGGAGAAAACGTGACGGCGCGTTATAAAACGGATAATGAAAGCGATTGAAAAAGTCACGGTGGTTATACACGTCGAGGCACGTGGGAACCGAGCGGCCGGATAAGATCTTCGTCTGGATGGCGGGGAAACGGGGAAAGAGGAAGAAAACCCGCAGCTTCTATATGTATATGTGTATTCGAGGTGAGCTGCAGGCGTCGATGTTTCCGAGAAGGAAGAAGAGGCGCGTGGCGCGCGTGGCTGCTGATGCTGCCTCTCTTTTTCCTATATCCTCCCACTAATGTATATACCTATATACATAATATCTCGCGCGTGTTGTGTATATATATACGTATACATACACACCTATATAAGCTGTACCGCGGCTACCGGCTGGCGCGGCGCGCGTCCGATGGTCCTCTCGGCTTCTCTTGTGCGATCCTCTTGTTCGCGCGCGCACGTGCGCCGGGTAGAACTTTCTCACACTGCGCGCCGGGCCGGCTGCACGGGCTCGCCCGCTATATACACCTCAAACTGTTTTCCGTTGGAAGCGACGCGCGCTGTCAACTCGCTTCTTTCCCGCCTTTTACACCGTAAGAAAAACGCGCGCATATACACAAAGCAACGAGCTGACGGAAGAGTTGGTCGCGGCGATTGTTGTACACGACGAGCGAACCAACAGATTTTGCTTTGACGGCGGCGACGAAATGTGCAGAGGCCGGATGGTCGTATTCGCTTTCGTCGCACGAGCGGATCTGCTTTGGTATGCCGATTTGATTGATTACTATAACCGGCAGTTTTTGACTCTGAGGTAGAATCTAATTAGTTTCGGGTTTGAATATTTTTCGAAATCGGATTTTTTATCTCGTGATCACTGCGAGATTACAGGATTATAAATTACACGTGTTTTATTTCAATACTCGTTATGTAAAATTGATCATCGGCGAGCATGAAATATTTGCAAACGTTTCATGAATCCACCGACTTGTCGAGAATCGGCACGGCACGACTTTGGGGTTACCGATCATGATGCAACTTTGTGAGATGGTTCATGGATACCACTTGAAGATTCATCGAACCATAAATTTTAATGTATTGATCTCATCTTAACATCAGCAAATTTATCTGGAGTTGGTCGACATTTTATAGCAGCTATAACAATTGAGTATATACTTACATACAATGGATCGGAAAAATATTGTTTTCTCAAAGTCAATTTAGCTTGCATCTGAAATTTTGTTATTATTTATCGTTTGTGCCGAGGTTTCAAATCGATTCAAGAATTCATCTGATAGTCTTGAAAATTATGTATTAATACATAATATAATTAATTCATAATTAATACATAATATAATTAATTCATAATTACATCGATAAATACGAAGTCGCCGTGCCAAATTTTTTACTAATATCGTATAAAAGTAGAACAGAATAAGGGTATCAGTAAGAAAAATACGCGAATATATTTTGCAGGTAGAGTGCTTGAAACTAACCAATCTGATGTTATAGACCATTTGTTCAAATTCAGTGAATGTTGTTATGGTTTCTTGGTGAGAATTTGATACAGAACAGAACTATATTACATGCAAATATCAAAATTTGGTTTCTTTCTGTCCGGAAATTGCGTTTTTATTGAGTTTCAGGAAGGAGGGTTGTTCCAAAATATTAGCCTTCACACTTCGATGTGCCATAATAAGACAAATTGAGAAATTCACAGTTGATTCCAAATCTAATACTGTAATCTTTGAGTAAAGCCATAAGCACCGCGCATTGTGATGTTCACTCTGCTTTATGACTTTGTCGAGAAGCAAGTTAAACAGAAGCTTGCATACAAATCTCAGTATTGTCATCTCATGGACTATACATCAAGCTTTGACCAAAAGGGTTGACTTAGCTTTATGGGAACGCCTGAGACTCGGACGTCCTTTTGAAATCAATTCTCTGCAGCATTATTCTTATTCGACTAACTGTGTAATACTTATTAAGTAATAAATTGTTCATTCACTTATATTGCCGTCGATCGCACCGTTCTATACTTATTCCTAAACTAACTTCGCGAAGTTTCATCGTAATCTAATCGGTGACCCGAAGGTCGTGCCCGCTCTCCCGATGGTAAAAGTATAGAGTTTCATCCGTACAGATTTTCTCGAAAGCTGTGTTTCATTCATTAATCTTGCACGAAAAATCCATCACATTGACGACTCACTCGGGAACGGCTGTGCGAGCGTTCATTACGGTCGAGCGAAGTGGACGTCCACTCGTCGAACACGCGATAACAAATGATTCGTACAATTAAAACGAGACCGCGAGCGTTTCCTGCATCCGGGTTAGCTTCCTCGGGTTCGGCAAGGCCATAATTAAGGCAAGGGAAATTTGGCAAAATGGTCGGGTGCCCCGCTGCACGCGGGGGCGCGACGAGGCAGCCGTGTGTCACTTGCCGCTCGCATTGTTGTCGCCCGCGAAGCGACGACTGATGCTGCGCGCGCGGTATAAACCCAAAGTCGGGTCTGTCCCGAAAGTTCCCATGGAAATTCACGTGTCCCGCATCGGGCGACCTCGACAGCCGGCTGCTGCCGCGCACCAACCCACACACAGAAAAGCTCAATAGCTCGAGTTTAGGCCTTTAAAGTTTAAAGGGACGTGTGTGCTGGCTGCGAGCGATGAAAAGCCCCAACGTCCGACGCGTGCTGCAGCAGCGCTTGCCTCGCGCAGCAGGTATGGTGAATATACATACGTGCGACGCTATATGGCGGGGAAACCGAGTGCGTTGGGTGATTTTGGCGCGAAGCCGACGCGCGCGGCGAGTGTCACAAAAAAAACCGGCGCCTAACCGACTTTTTAACTTTCACCGCCTGATATGTCTTTCGTGAACTTCACTCGGCCGTTGTTCAACGAGAAGGAGAACATTGCCGATCGAAGAGTCAATACCATGTCGTTTTGCAAATTTATCCGCGTTGTATATAGAGCAAATGAATCGAATCTTACGATGTCGATATAGGAGTCGGTATAAAATATAGAATCCTAACCATCGCAAACTTTTCCTATCAGTAAATATTCAAAAAAGATGGAAGTAACAATGATCTTGAGAACTGATTTTGCTACAACGCTTATCGAATCGAGCACATACGTGTGATATATATATATATCGTGATTTCTGGAAACTCGAAACAGGGGGGAAATGGGAAAATGATAATGAATTCTGAATGGTTTTTGATTCTCCAGTGAACTTAAAGAAATAAAAGGTTTTCAGCTGAAGGTAAATTACTTTCCAATTTATTTTACAGGAAGGCTGCCAAATGGACATGAATGCCGGATGCTGCGATCAGTAAAACTCATCCTGTCAAAAAACCATTATTTACTATAGGATAAAAAAATGTTTCGTATAGTATCACTGTGAAGTTTGATTTCCGCAGAAAATTTGGTATTTAGAAATTTTATATCATGATTCGCAGTTTTAGATATCTGCGTGTTCGATTGCAAATGGTCCTAGTATTTGATGATTATGTTGTATTAACTTAATATTAACTATGTATTTTAGAATTAACAAAATCTTTTGTGAAAGAAAAATGATTAGATACCATGGCCACTATCGATATTGAAGTGATACAGAGTAACATTCATTCTCTTGTCAATCTGCATTCCTTCTATTCTTTTTTTTATAATTTCAATATCAAAACAAATTTTAAATACTTCGGAGCACTTAAAAAAGCCACGGAGACAGCAAACGAAGAATATTCATCGCGGACGTCCAGAAATTCTACCCTTCTTCATCATAGCTTGAGAATTCTTTGATATCAAAACCAAATAATGATTTCAGAGAAAAACAAAGATGAGAATAGATATTAAAATTGTTAAATTTCAAACTTGGAGGGTTATAACTTGAATAATAAGCCAAACTTGGTACGGTAGAAATGTTATTTTATAATTTCAAAACAACATATCAATTCACAGCGATTATAAAAATAGTAAATCTTAAAACTTTAGAATAATACGTAACATACATCTGTACAATTTTAAATCTATATAACATAGGACAGAAATTTCTCTATGTGTTTAATCTTTGATGGGTCAATAAAGAAACATCAAGTTGTACTTCCGGTAGCAGCAGCTCAGGTACAGTATACTTCATTGATTCTTCGTATGCATAGGTGACTGATGTGTCTGATAAAAGGATATTGCTGTTTGTTAAACTCAAAATGCAATTTCTCAATCTTGCGCAGACCTCCCTGTTTTCCTGGTTCACTCTGGACAGATCTTGTGTGAATCCTCCTTCTGATCGATCTGTATCAGCAACATTTGCTCCAATCCAGACATAACCATTGTTTCCCAAAATCAAACACGCTCCGTTGGTTAGATTGTGGAAATGAGTTTTCTGTCGTTTTATCAAGGCAGGCGAAACTTTCAACATAATGCCTTGAGACAATTTGCCATATTTCAATACTCTTGTGTGTAGAGACAAGGAACCATCAGCAAATATACTCTGGACTTCAGCACAGATCAAGTCCCCTTCTTGCAAGTAACGTCTCATGGCTTGTTCATCTTCAACAGATCGTCTTCTCTGAAATTTCGTATGCCTCATTATATTATGTATTTCATTACAATTTCAATATCACGATAACAACATATTACAATTTTATTAAGAACTAATGAGCTTGGAAGTGATTGTTGGTAACTAGAAATGCAACAAATTAAAATCAGCAAAATATTTTTTTTTAATTCATAAATAATAATAAAAATGTTATGTGAACAAAATAAGTGATCAAAAGAAATGATATTACAAAAAATACTATCTAAAAGTAGCTTATTCAACTAACTCAAATTCTATAATGCAGAATACTATCTTACCAATTCTCCTCCAGGTAAATTAACACTAGATAGTAGTAAGGCTGAATCCAGCTTTGCATTTGTATCCACTTTCCATCGTTTTTGCTGAACTTCTGTGATCCTTCCAATGACAACATCACCTATTTCTCCTTGGTACCGAGATTTATAAGGTCTTACAGAAATCAGTTTATTTACTCTTTCTAAACGTCCTGCAACAGATGCTCGTAGTACTTCCTGTTCATCAACGTAAGTACCATGACCCCTGGAATATTATAAATATTATACATAATCGGAAAGAAAATGAAAGCATATTTTGGAAAAAAAAAACTCAGGGATGAGTACATACCTCAAAAAATCTGGCTGTGTAGATATTTCTTCTCCTGGAGTAAAGAACGCCAGGTGAACATCTTGCTGAGAAGGGAGATTTTGATCGATACGATTCACAGCCAATCGTACCATCACTGTTGAGTTGGTTTGATCGGTAATCATGATATCGAATTAATGAAAATAATTCATAAACAACACTAAACTGCACACACCTAACGTCTTCACCGCAGGACGCGGGACCCACGTGTTTAGGTTTATCTGCTACGTTGGCTATACGTGATCAGTGATCAGACTCAATCAGACTCCGCGACTCCCTCGCCGCTGCAGTGTTGCCACACTCTCAAGTTTAGATGTTGAGCGCGGGAAAATTTAAAAAAAATAAATTGATTTTCTACCGAGCTGAGTCATTCACAATGATACTAGAAGTTTTTTCAAATTGATATGCTTTATTATTTGATGATATAGTTCGATAGAATAATATTTTAAATAATTACAAAGGGATAAGTTTTACAGAGTGAACCTAGGATTTTTATTTTTATTTCTTTACATGATATTTTATTACAAGTTAATTATAAAATTATTGTATACTTAACTAATACTATACATACGCTGTCTAATATTATAAGAAGTATTCAAGCATATAATAAAAATGAGATGTAAATTTTACAAAACAGTATTTTGTCCATAATTCACATTATTTAAACTATACAATTCAAATGGGCTTAGGAGCTAAGATACTGCACATTTCGGCCAACTTACTCGATAGTTAATTAGAGCATCTTTCAATAGTTGCGATTGAAAACTCAATGAAGTACACTAAATTAAAAAATAAGCGTTGAAAAGTCTAAGTAGCATTGGCCATTTTCAATGCTATTTAGAAATCAACAATAACGCGATCGAAACCCAATTTGTACTAAAGCTTCATGAGACTGTGAGATGAAATGATTTTGTTTTTCAAACGATTCACATCTAAACCACTTGAAATTGCATTGAAAAGTTCACGCTCCAGGTATCTTCATTTAAATTCGAAGTTCAATTACGTATCACTTCGACGACATTTTGATGTCGTCCACAGCATTTGCTCATGGAAGTTCGGATCTGTACACATTTGCTGCTCTTCTCTTGTACAATAATGAAGCGACGGCGGAAACCAATATTATTATGACGAAAGCAGAGATGACGAAAGTCATTGAATGATCAAACTTTATCGAGTCGCAATCGATTTCTGAAACATATTAGTATATAGTCATTTAGTCGCAAGCGATCGATTTGTGATATTCGCGGGAAATGATATTCTATGAAATTGGAAATTCCAAGCTTTGAAACTTGGTCTGTATATTCATTCACCTCGATATTTTATTTTTCATATATTTGGGCATAAAATCAAGTCTTACCTTCCCTGAAGGAGTCTGTTTGCTTGTCATTGAATGCAATGAGAGATAAATGATCGATCTCCACATCGATTTCCCCACACGAGAATTTGGATTTACTCTTGCAAAAATAAGCACCGTTCTCCAGAGGAGTAGAGAACAGTCCCAAATTCGGACCTGAATTCTCTGTTAAGGTTACGTCTGAAATTTCAAGGAAGAATTATTGATTCGATTGCCGTTATCGCGAACGCTAACGAGAAGTTTGCTTCGTGCAACGAAAATGTGTAGTTTGAATTTTTGTAAAAATATCAGTCTTATTAGCATAGATTACCCAAGGCGTCCGGGACAATACTACTGTCGAGTGAAATGCTGATTCGTACACGATCAACGTAGAACTTTTCTCCGTTATTTTTCATTACAAAAGTGATATTGTTCAAATTTCCGGCTTTCGTCGGCCAAAAAAGTGCCATGGAAGATTCATTCTTTCCGCATTGCCCACTGACCATCACACCCCTGGGTACTCGAATAGCTTTCGTCGTTTTCTAGAGGCAAAAATAATATTTTCATAAAATACCTGCAAGCGATGAGTTATACATTTGAGTTTTAAATGATCGAAAATTATACCTCGTAGTCGATAGTATAGTAATTAACTTTCAAAGTGACAGATAGAGCAGCTAAAATGCAAGGTACGGTCGAATTGTCGTACACAAGGTACTCATATTTGTTGCTGTAGTTTCCAACGACGCTGTCTGACGTGACAAATGAAATCGTTTTGCCTTCGACGCTGATTTCCGTGGATCCAGTCGTAATCGCATCATTGTACACATTGCCCACATCGACAAACTCCTCGTCAATTATAGTTGTCGAATCAACCGAATCTAGTTCATCAATAGAATCTTCTACAACCACTGAAACGGGTTTATTGATTTCTTTCGAACCGCTGGTGTTATTAATCGTTATATTTTTTATAACTATCGTTTCTAACAGGATAGTTGAATCAATTTCGGTTGTTGGATTTTCCATTGTATCAGTAGCAGCTTCCGTGTCCAACGATTCTTCACCTCCCATATTATCTACATAATCTTCAGTTGACGAAACTTCTGATAGATCCGTCGTTTCATTTGTGTGAAATTCTTCTGACCTTTCAAATTTCATCTGCTTTAGAATTTCATCTATAGTTTCCGGTTCAGTTTGATCTTCTAACGTGTCTAAAGTTGCATCTGTTGAAGTTGATGTTTGTTGGATCTCGCTGTTACTCGATGCTGGTCTAACTGAAAACGAATGATTTCCCATTGTACACAATTACATCATAGCTCAAAACAGAAAAACTACATTTATAAAATGTTGGTTGGATTCTCGAAAATCAACACGTAGTTCGTATGAAACGAGTCGCAAATAGCTATTTTTGTTCCTAGGGCGTGGGGTGCAACTTCAGGCTCGCAGGTGATTTGATGGGGTCGAGGGTCACACGATCACCCATGGCCATAAGTTGCACCCAACGACCGTGGTGCGGAAATTATTTTTTTATCATTCTAAGCGTAGAGCATGCTTTTGGTGGCTTGTTTTTGGGTATGAAGAATTTTACGCTCGGCGTAAAAAGAAACTGTACGCCCACAAAATAAGACCATAGTATGTACTATTTATGACAAAACCGAATCTTTTTCATTTTCCCCCGAATTTTTCAGATTCTTAATACTTTGAAAAAATTCTATCCTGAATAAACATGGACCATTAAAGACTGAAATTTATATTTTTAGATCGGTGGATAATGAAAATAAGCAATATGTCTTGTTTGAAAGAATCTATTCGAAATTATTTATCTTGCATATTTAATTATAGCGATATTTCAACTATTTCAAGTTGGTTCATATTTTATCGTAAAATTAATTAATAGTATTAATTAAAAGAATATTTAAACTTTGCTTCAAAAGATGTCACCTGACAAATTAACAGGTTTTCCAATGTAGTTTTCTTTGAATTAGAATTCACAAAACACTTTGCGTATGATATTTTCCAAGTTCTCAATAATTCCAACAATTATCAACGTGAACATAATTTCATTTACAGAACGAAAAACCCGTTTTGCTGTAGACACTTCCAATGATAACAACGCCAATTGGCTCGCCAAAAATGTTGGTTCGCAAAATGGTCAGGGCGTTGAAGTCGATCGATCCGCAACGATCCCTAGGCCATGCCAACGAACGAATGGGCCTTTCGCCTCTTTGTTTCGATTATACTATTCCTCGATATCGCGTTGCACTCGGAGGAAGTGTAAATTCAACATTTGAATCAACCGCAAGCGACACTGCGTCTACGCTCGCGTCGATCGGGAATAAATATTTAATCCGATTGTCCGGTGTGCTATCCGTGGCGCATCGAACCTGGTCGAATGCGAACGCGGGACAGCCGATACTCGAAAAATTCCGGGATCAGGAGGACTCACCGTCCAGCAGGACGAGCAGCAGCAACACCACCGCAGTCCCTATGTAGTTGCGCATGTTGGTGCCGCGGGTACGAGGACGTGGTGAGTTTGGCGCGCAACGATCGTCCCCTGTGGCAGGAAGAACCGTGAAATCGCCGCACCGATGTCACCGCGGGACTGTACGGCAGTGCACGGAAGGCCCGACGAATTCGCGCTGCAGCGACGGCACGCAGGACGACTCGGGCTAATCGCGCGCTGCACACACTGCACTGCGCGGCCGCTCGGCCGACCAAAGACAAGTGCAAGGCTATGGCCGCGCTCGCGCCAACTCAGCGCAAAAGGAAAATTCTTGATGATGCGTATAGACGTGTATGTGTGTGTGCGTACGTGCGCCCGGGGGCGTATATGTGCAAGTGCCGCGGGGCAAGCTTTTCGTGCTGCTATCGCTGCCGGACGCCAGCTTCCTTCTTTTCGGGGATACGTAATGGGACTGACGATGCGCTCGCGACGCGCGCCGACAGATCGCATCGGGGCTAACTCGATTTTAATGGCCCCTCTCCGAAAAACTCACGATTGCACGTGTGTATATTTGCCTGCATTTGCGGTACGTGCAGCCGGCCCATTTGCCGAGAGACGGGGGAATGCGGCTGTCCTCGTGATGTATCTACTCGGATGTTTTGTCCCCACACCCGCGCTCGTGTCGAACGTGATATCGCGCGGCGAGACCGATGGCAATCGGAAAACTCAAATTTGCCGGAACTTTTCGCGTTATCGCCGGCTTCTTGTTGACGCATTACTCGTCGTCGTCGTCGTCGTCGTCGTCGTCGTCGTCGTTAACTCGAGCGTCGTTTTGCGCTATGCGCGTGTCCTATGTATATCTCAACTCGTTATCTATACGCACTCGTAATGGACGTTGGCGTTGAGGAACAATTAAGTGAATATAATTTAGCCGCGTGGAAATAATGTGAATGTCAAAACTGACGGGTCAAATGACCGAACTTCTATTCCGGGATTGCTTGTGAGTTGCGGATATTTTTGGAAATCATTCGAACTTGTTTTCCTCCTGGCTTTTCTGGTGAATATTGTATTTTCAGATGTTCATTCGATTTTCTTGGCCAAACAGAATTATTGACCGTCAACGCAGTCCTATAGAATATTTCAATGCTTATCAACATGAGTGTATCACCACGAAGCCTATATCTTTTTATAAGTATACCAATATACAGTGACCTATATTTTTTATTGAATTTGTAAATATATATTAAGAATGAAAATGAAGTTCAAGTGTATAATAAATTCACAAAAGCATATATATATTTAGCCCAATTTCAGGGAGTGAACATTATTCTGGAATTACACAAAAATACGTTATTACTATCATGAATGTCATGCGACCCTATACAAAAGCCAGAATGAATGAGTGCACGGGTGTGAGCTGTTAGTTTTTTAGGTCATACAAATTTGAAAAAAATGTCATGCGACGTTTTCCATTCATGCAAACGTAGCGTGTAATTTTTCAAATTTTGCCAAATTGAGAGAATTATACATTATATTAAGGACAAACGTCAACCTCGTTGTGGTCTCTTATACGGTTACTTATTCAATGTATATATCCCACTTTTTTTACTTCCTGAAACTGACTTCCCGTTGCACTGCCGAATGTGATATTATGTAGATCTATGCAGGAAATATAGATTATTCGAATGATTGCCACGAGGCGTGATATTATCGGTTTTATTTTTAAATTGGGCAACAAATACCGTAACGAATACGATCACGAAAATCCCGTTAAAAACGAATGAAGAACAAAGCAAGATCCGACTGATGAGAATTTATAATTTCTCTAAATACACATACTAAATATCGAAGATCGCGCGTACGAGCCAAGCCTTGTATGCGGAACTAGAAAGTTGTATAGGTTACGTAAGATGGCAAGATAATTTTTCATTTAAATAACTTGACATATCTCCCAGAGTGAGTAAAGTAAGCTGGAAAGAGTCCGAGTAATATCGCGAACCCATTCTGAATTTTTCCAAAGCTGGGAATACACGAAAATCGAACTGATCCGATCAACGATTTCGCGATCGCAACGAAAATCCAAGTGACAGTAAACCAACGACACTTAGAATATCCATGTGAATGGTCCCTTAAGACGGGGCAACGGCTTTCGCACGTCCATCGAAAAGTCAACAGTCTCCTCGAGCTTAAGAATAGTACCTCGCGAGAATATGTATGTATACAAGCGACACCAAAGCGCGAGCCACTGTAGATTCATCATTGCACGCTAATTATGGGAACGGCCGAGTGCACCCGTTGCAGTACAGCCGAATTGAATAAATATATATCGAGTGCATCGGGCCGGGCCCCTTTGGCTGTCCACTCCCGAATACTTATATATATATATCCGCACACGAGCCTATTGTGTATAAATATATATGTATATGTACACGCTTGGATAGCGCACAAATTAAAAGGCATGCGTGCGCGCGGCGGCAACCCTCTCGAGAGTTGCATTGCCCGTTATGCTCATTGTACTTGGGGTGGTACATATACGGGCGTATATCCAGGTGACACGTAATTGCGGCCCTGATTGCGACCCTTTCCGGAGGAAGGAAAATCGCGGTTATATATATACGCTCGTGTTGGTTATAGGCGCTGTCCGGAGCGCGTGTCCGCGTCATTGCCCATTTGCCGCATGTTCTGGTGAGCAGCTGTCTGCGCCGCGGCCACTGATTTACCGGCCGCCGCGGCTCTCCCTCTCATTTTCGGCTTGCAAACATCAATTCGCCCTTCCACTTTCGTCTCTGATGGATATAGTATTTCGTTGTAATTTATATATGTATATACGGGTATCGATCTGCGGTCGTGCGCCTGTGTTACACGTGCGATACGCACGATCGAAGGTGTTATTTGAAAGAGTTACGCCGCGGTCGTTCGGTGATCCCTGCACCCTTCATAATTATCGTATCGGGATACCGAGTCCTTTTCGCCGATCACGCGATCTCCCGTCGAATGGCAATTTAATGATCCAAAATTAAATTTCGACGGACAATGACTTTATAGGCGAGTTCGTGTTTCGGGGGGTAAAAAATCCCTCGGCGAAATTTGGCTGTATCGAATACAACTATATAATAATGTACGCACGAGTCGGTTCGAGCGTCGGTGAATTTTTCCTCGATCTGACAGCAACTTTGATGGAACGAATCCTCGAGAAATACGCGCGTCTCGAGAGCGTTAACATCTCTTCGAAAAGACAATGACGGTGTTAAATCTCGATCGAGTGACGCGTGTTCCATCGGTTTTGACGAATTTAAATAATCCGCATCCAACGCGCGAGCGCGCGGGGCAGAAAAATTCTCGAGGTTTGATCATTCAAGCCCAGGTGCGGAGAGAGAGAGTCGATGATTGAGCGGAAAAAAAACGGTAGTGGAAGAACAAGGCGAAGATAAAATCAGCTGGCCCGTGGCGCGCGGCCCGCAACGGACAAACCAAAGCGCTGTAATTCGAACATCGATTTGCTCCTCTGATCGGAGAGGCCACGTTCCGAGCGGATCGACCCACCGAGATTGATCTTGAGGTCGGCAGGAGGGTGATTTCTCCATGTTCACCCGAACAGCTGCTTCTTCCAGTCGTCGAGTTAAATCGATGGAGCGACGCTGCGATGCGATTCGAATCGTTCTTCCATGACCCGTTGGCACGTGTGTACGAACTCGAAAGAAAACAAAAAACACACGTTCGCCGAGCGTTGACAGTTTACACGATCGGATAAAACGATTTGTTGATCGCTCTCGATCGCGCGGCACGAACTAGATCTGACGATACTTCGTTGTGTATACTTCAGACGGATTTCATGGGTCTTCCTCGTGAAAATATGTTTATGAATAGCTGTAAGCAAACACGCACAGCCGTCGTCGTTTCGCGAGGCTTTTAAACGGAGGTTTAAAAGTTGTAAAGACTGACGCGAATGGAGACATCAATTCGAAAATACTCAGCAAACACTCGCGGTTCGTTCGGGGCCTAGAATACGGCATCGCGCGCGCACGCGCGGACAAACGCGAGCAACGCAATTCATCAGCCGGACAATAGCCGGCAAAGTGTGAAAGAAGGCGTTTGGAGCTTCCGAAAACAGCATAAGTAAGGAAAATTCGTGGACGCGCGCACCAACGGCTCCGAGGTCAAGCTCTCCATTTACGAAGAGCAAGGGCGGCGGCGGCGCGCCAGAGAAATTGGACCTGCGGCGAGCGGACTAATCGGTATACACACGCAGCTTCACGGGGTGTATGCGCAGTTTTCGCCGGGCCCCCGCCGTGACGGGCGAAAATTCGCGCGAGTCCGCTCTACATAAAATAAGACAAAAGGAGAAAGGCGAAGGGCCGCTTAGAGTTTTCCCCGTCTGCAGCACTCCCTAATGCGTAGATATAGACTTTTGCACGTATTTTGGCGCGCTCGCGCTGTCGGACGTGTACATGCGGGCCCTCTCCCAGCGGGACGCGAGCAAATTTTATTTTACGTAAACACCCAGGGGTGCCCCAGCTGATTTTCACGCTTTGATTAACGATTCGCGTGACTCGCGAATTCGTGAGCACATCATCGGTCAAGTGAGCCGCGGCCGATAAACGGCGAATATAATGATTGCGACGACAAAGGCGACGACGAAGAGAGTCACTTTCAGATTTGTATTTTATTCATTTGGGTTACATTCGTCCGTTTCTGCTCTATGGTATTTCATAGGCTTCTATGCTCTTTTACAAAGCTCGGTTCATCAAGACGCGTAGTGCGACCCGTATCTAACGTGTAAACCCTATTTGAAACATTTTAATTTGTTTCAAAGTATTTTAATAGGAATATTTGGACAGGAATTGATTTTTTTTTCACTGACTTTAGAAGAATACAATTATTCTTTATTTTCGAGCATAGCAAGTGAATGATAATCAGCATCGCTTTGATATGATTAATTTCGACACTTCTTTTCAAGATGTTAATATATAAATAACGGACTTTAATTTCACCAGGCAATTTCATGAATCTAATTAAAAAACCGTGACGATCAACAGTTTTTTTCTTAATGCATTCAGTTCCGTTGGACTTTGTATGTATACAGAGATAAATCGGAATCTGAATTTCCACCCTCACCCCTGGCCAAACTTCGAGTTCACGTTGTACGTCCGGTTCCGGCTTATGAATAATTTACATACTCATTCTGTGCTAATGAGCTCGGAAATTTTCGAGGCGTAAAAAGTCGAGTGCAACGAAATATGAACCGAGCGCGGGTGAAACGTATGTGAATCGCGCCGGGCCCACGCTCAGATTTCATGCTTTTAGCATGGAATTCGACGTTGGCTGGATCTAAAATTAGGTCTTTGCATTTGCAGTTACTCTATGCTTGTAGGGTTGTCACAAGAAAAGGATCGATTCGATATTAAAATTTGTTCAGTAAAAATATAAAACTGATTTCTGATTTCATTGGATAGCTCATAGTCAATATACTGCATTCTCTGAATAAATTATTAAATTGATTGCAAGAAATACATTTTGCAAATATGCTATCCACCGGTAGCAAGTAGCGAAAAACAATTATGTCAGGAGACAATTGGACGAAGATATTGATAAGTCACAATCAATCATGGGAATTGAATGAACATAATATCGATGAACATTATTGTACTTGATAATTGATTTCACTGATAGGAATATGAACGGAAGAATAGCTTACAAGTTCAGTCATTTTCAAAATCAATCTTTTCAGTCAATAAGATAGTCAATATCAGTTCAATTATCATTCATTTATCCAGAATATAATTACCCAACCACCGATTACCTGTACATACGTACAATTCTGGTATATACAATCTCTTTCTATGAAACTTTCTACCTAGTGTTTGTTTAATATTAAAATTTACTAATAGATATTATTTCAATCATCGGTGACATGTTTTCTTACTCGGAAACAGTAATTGTTAGTTAAATAAATATCGAATAATAAAAAAAGTTTATACAGCTTATCAATTCCCAGAAGTTTGTGGATATGGGTGAGAGATTTGAGATGTTGTGAACTTTTCTGATTCGAAAGATCGGAGTATGGACGTGATTTTGGCACGTTATATTTTTAAAAATAAATGAATCACAAGATGCTTTATTTGATGATTTCTGTTTTGCCTTGCAATATTGCAAGAAGAAATTTTTCTCCGCAAAGAAATTATATGGCAATGATATCTTGACTTAGAAAAATAATTTCGCATTATTCACAATATGGTTTGTCGCAAAATTCTTCTTCAATGTTCTATCTGTCACGTAAAATAATTCCATTCTGTCATTTATCGCATTTTTGTTATTCTCTTTACCATTGTTTATCGAGCGTTTTCGTGAAGAGCACGACCAACTCCTCTAATTCATTCATTGCATTTTGTCCACCTGAAAACCGACTTCAGGCTAAAGTTGTCTAAGGTGGTCCGATAAATTGTTATTATCAATTTTCAACAACAAATAATCAGGAACTTCATTCTTTCGCCCGAGAAAAAATGTTTTTGAATTCTTTGGATGTCATATGAATGACATACTGAAATCACATTACGTGACGGATAGAAGATTCAAGAGGAATCACGAGACAAACTATACTGAGATTATTTGTGTAGAGAAATGGTTTGAAAATTACAGAATTAGTGTGACTTGAGCAATTATTTTCTTGAGTAAAATTGAAAAAAATTCATATAATATTCAAAAATGTCCAGAGAATATGGAAATATTCTTCACCAAGTGAAAAAGTGGCTCAGGCAATTCGGTTCAGTGCATCAAAATACATCATTTCTTCCAACAGAATCACGATAACGATTATATTAATCCTCTTCTCAAAAACAGTGAACAGATGCAACATATAACAGGCCGGGTCAGCTCGCACGCACGAATCTACGGGTGTTCTAACTTCCGAGAATTCAAGCCCACGTGCACGAGTATGTATATCATGCGAGTGCAACGGCGCTGATGGGGATTGCTTTTTTATCAACCGCGGCTCTTGTCAGTCCGGGCTGCCTTTACTCGCCAGGTGGTGTTTGATCGCGTGCATGCAGGGTCGGGCCGGCGACTCGCGGAGGAATGAGGATCGCGAGTGGCGGAGAGGGCACTTGACGGCAACATGGCGGATGTTTTTACTGCTCGCGGCAAACAAGAGGCTCAACGACAAGTGGTAAGGGACGATTTGAAACCGAAAATCATGAATGAAATTATCTGTGAATCTCCGGAAAAACTGTCGGGGAGTGATGACGAGAACTCGTACATTCCGGAAACACCACAGAAAGCTGACACATCTCCGGAGAAACGTGACAAAATTCCAATCCCTAGCCTCAGTCGCATTCGGCGGTCGCTCGGTGTTCTGGAAGACAATAGAACCCATGACTTGAATGTACTGTCACCCACAAATAGATGGCAACTGGAGAAAAGGCCCTACAGCAGTCCATTGCGCTCTTCAAGGTCCAGAAAGTACAGGAAACATGATTTATCCTCTCTGCAAAAAGTCAGGACTTCTTTGTTTTTTGATAAACAGAAGGAAAACAGGCCAAAGGAAAAGGATTTTTCACTGAATACACAGTCGTTTTATGGTTCTTCCGAAAAAGAGCACAACACTTGGGTACTAGCTCCAGACGTTACACCAACGGTTCGTAAGCAAACCTTCAAGAGAAAACGAAGTCCGCCCTCACACAGTTTGGCTCCTATGCCATCAAAGAAGAGGCTCAAGAGAGGTGAGATAAACTGTGGAGTGAAACATGGTATAAAGAAACCAAAAGCTAAGAGGAATTCGCCAAAGAATGACTCATTTGAGACTGATTTGAAAAATGAAAGTATTACTGTTAAGGAAGAAGGGAATGAAACACCTAAACAGAAAAAAGATAAAAAGAACAACTCTCTGAAATCTACAAATCTAGAGAATAGTACGTTAAAACCTGTAAAATTAGAGAGGTACGATCCTACCAAAAAATTCTTTAAGCATAGACCTGTTGATTTAAAATCATTAGTCAAGCAAGAGTTTGCAGCTGTTCCTGCAAAACCTAGCAGTAGAAACTTCTTGGTTGCACAAATAGTTAATAAGAAACTTTTCTCGGATACAACATCTTTGGATACAAGTAGTTGTGAGAATACAGGTATCAAACATAATTCCTTGAAACTAAATGAAGATGCAGATACACATCAATGTTACAGTGATGTATTGGAAACAAGAGAAGAGAATCTCAAAACTCAAAAACATGGCGATGTTTATTCAATTAGTCTGTTGAATGATTTAGCATGTAAACAACAAAGTTTGACTACTGAAAAAAGGAGTGAAGATCTCAGAGTTTTGTCGGAAGAAACTTACCACGATGCCTTCGAAACAATAGATAGTAATAAGATATCTGAAGATACTGATGATCTTATGAATATTTTAAAAGATCTTGATGCTTCAAAAATGTCTAAAAGTCTAGATGTAACAGTGAATCACAGTGATGTAGATGATTTATTGAAAATTCTAGATAATGATTGGTCCTGTGACTCGGAGTTTGAAAAAGAAACTATTGCTGGAATGAAGTCTCTTGAAGAAAAATCAAATCTTATTTTCAAAGATGCAGATGTAGCTTCAGCCATAGAGAATATCTATCACAGTACTATTAGAAACAGTGATAATGTGCCTAGTTTAGTTGAAGATACTTCTAATAACATAAAGAATGAGGATCAAAAAGATTCAGGAAAAAAGTACTATCCACTCTTTCATACGAGTTCTCCATCATCTACAACATCTGGGTAAGAGCTATAGTTTTTTTCGTATCAAATTACTTTTATCTTTTGAATATTAAATATTTTTTTATAGTTTTAGAGAAACCAACAAACAAAAACAAAAACAAAATATAATTAGAAGATCAAAAAGTAATGATGACAAACAGTTACAAATTGATGCTGGTCAGAAATTGATTGGTGCAATTCAATGTAAAGATTGTAAATTAGTGTACCATATCGGAGATGAAGAAGATGAAATTCGACATTTAAAATACCACAAAAATTCAAAGATAATAAAATTTCAGGTAAATAAGTTTGATATATTAATACAGTTATTTGAGTTGACATTGGTTTAATACTGTACAAATGTTTTCCAGGGTTGGAAAAATGAACGGATTGTGTTTCAAGATGTTGCTACCAAAAGTAGAATCATTGTAATTCAGCCTAGTGATCCTATCTTACACTATAAAAAAGTACTAGAAGTTCTACAAATTATTGATGAAGATTTAGGTCTTTCAGAATTGGAACTATGTCATTATATGAAGAAAAAAGTAATTCAAAATCATTTCAAGCTACTACTTCGTCATTTCAATCTCTATAAATCGATTTTCAATGTTTCTAGGTTTATTTTTATATTATGAACAGAACTGTTGTTGGAGTTTTAGTAGGCGAAAATATAACAAAAGCTTTTAAGATGATACCAGAACTTGATAACGTAAATTGTTGTACATCAGAAGCTAGCCCTGCAAAATGTGGCGTAACTTTTGTTTGGACCGATGCAAGTTATCGCAGACAAGGAATAGCAACTAAACTTTTAGACTCAATGAGGTAATTTTTAAATCTAGATAGAATTTTCTTTTAGATTCAATTTATTTCCATTGATTATTAACAATGCACTTATTAATTCCAGAACAACTTATTATTACGGTTACGTAATGTCCATAGATGACATTGCTTTTTCTTATCCGACACACAGTGGATTAGCATTTGCTAAAAAATATACGAAGAGTAATAGTTTCAAGATCTATTGAAAACTTTTATTACATTTTCTTGAAAGAATTTCTGTAAGAAACTTTCAATGAAATCTTTTCATCATCGACATTATCATGTTTTATATTGTTGACTTTTTTTTTATTAGGAAACATCCAATCACTATTGATAGAACAAAATAATCAAACCTAAGTATTGGTCGAAGCAATTCACAGAATAAGACCACAGATATTAATTGGGTGTTTCCTTTACATTTACCAGTACTATTATTTTTGAAAAATTTATCACATGTTACATTGCATGAAGAAAAAGTTTATAAATTAGATTCGTTCGTGTGTTGAGTAATAGTTCTAAAAATACTATATATAGTAGATAGAAAATGCTAATATATGTCAGAGATATATGTATAATAAACTTTATATTCTTATTATTATAATTAATCCTTTGAAAGGTTAAAGAAATAATTAAAAATGGCATCTATTATATCGCGAATAAATATTTCAGAATTCAATATACTCTGTAGAAAGTATGGCCTTCATAAATGGAAAATATTATAATATAATATAACCGAATAATTATAATATAATATAACTTTCTTATTATTCGAGTGTTTGATTCTATCCTAATCTACCCCATTCAAAATTTTGCAGGATATTACATAAAATTACGTACTGATCTTTCAAGAAGAGTATTAGGGCTACCGAACCCTGGTTTCACTGAAACTCTCAGAAGATGTTCTTAGGCACCACAGAAACATATCGCTAGAGATTCAAGCCTCGCATTCTCTTATTTAATTGTAGAGTTAGCAGATCCACGAGTTTTTCGAAAATTACTCTTGCTAGCTTTTATAATTTGTATATGATGACTGTAACCTCTTTAGTTCCAGTACACATTCTGCATTTAACATAAATTTTCTTGGGGAATTCTCGATTAGTATATACACAGAATTGGATTCGATGGACAAACAAAAAAAAAACATTAAAATAAGTTGAAAGTCGAAAAAATGTACATGTTGATAATAATGTTATACTACAGAACAGATCACTGACTTAACATTGCAAATGAATAAAAACCTGAATAAAGATGTTTTATTACTTTTCCAACGCTTGGAATATTAAAAAAAACGTACGATCACCTATGGGCTTCTTAAAAATCTGCTCCACCCTTTTTAGTTCCAATAAATTCGAGTCGAAGGGAACTTTTGAACATTGAAGTCGTAATATATGTATAGCATTTCAGCAAGCATTAAGAGGTCATAAATTACAACGTACCCCTTTGTAGCAGCCTCGTAAAATATAAAAGCACTTATTCCTTCTCAGATGCAATTTACGAGAAAAACGATGCTCAACGGAGTGAAACACGTGTTCTTTGGATATATGTGTATAAGGTAGCTGTATACCCAATGTGCCACCCCTACGGGTTTTTCGTGGATTCGACTATGATAAAATTGAAATTTCGAAATTCTGCATCTCAAAGGCTAGCTCAATGCATCTCAGAAACTATAGTTACAACTACCATTTTCTTATTTTAACTCATTCAAAATGTCAATAAACCAAATGAAATCGGGTACATTCGGTGAACTCGTACCCAATATAGCACTTTCTTATAATCGCTTGTTACATCCTCTATACGCCTACTCTATACGATCAAACTGGGATTAAACTCGAAATCGCGTTTCTATAGATAGTTATCAAAAACTTACGACATCGAAAAATACGTATCTAAATCATTACAACATGTTTATAGAAACTTAACGTTTATCACTTAAGTATTGATATATTTTACTCAATCGCATAAAAGGCCAGATTGGGTACGGAAAAGAGTATTTTGAGTAAAATAGTTTGGGAAAAACTAATAAGGTACCTGTACCCAATATGCGCCACCTAAGCGAGAAAGGTCACTACGCCGCGTCAAATGAATATTTTCTAACATAATTGGTGTCAAATGAAAGGTCTACTCAATACCTACAGAATGAGCTAAGTTTTTTTTCGATTTGAACAGTTCTACGCTAAGATACCGCGGTTTAAAAAAAAAAAAAATTTTCGGGAAAAAATTTTTAGTGTACCCAATATGGCGCCACCCTGAAAATACTTCTTTTCATCCAATTTGAAGCATGAAGCATGTCTGAATGGATAAAATACAAACAAAAAATTATATTTCTGATATAATTTTATTGGAAAATACATTTTATCTTTGATTAAACCATAGTAAATAGATTATATGAACTTCTAACAACCTAAATCAAATCAAGTTTTCAGTTAAAATTCATGAAAAACCGTTGTTTTTGAATTAACAAAATTAACTTATGCAACATCTAATTCCAATATTAATCTCTCAAATTGATGAACATTCTTATTTGTGTAATTTTAAATATAATTGAGATGTTCTCACTGAAATGGAAGAGTTCAATTTAAAAAATGTCCGAGCCTACTTGGGGCTAGCTATTGTCATGATGGTAGAAAAATTTCTGTCTGATGTTTTTTTCCTAGACAGTACTTATAAACGCATAACCTCAACATTTTTCTGGTTATAGGATAGCCAATATCTGCTAAGCATTTAATTCGACTACATAATTCTTCGTTCTGTACTGTCGTTAACGCATATGGTCGACTCATTTTGCTTTTCTCGGATATGTTTTGTTTGGCATATCGTTGAAATGTTCGACGAGGTATCTTATATATAGTCGAAGCCATCCTCTGCGATATCTCATCTTTTTTACCTGCTCCAGAGCTTGAACTAAATTCTCTTTCCACCATGTTTGGCGGATATTTACCATCAATGGGTTGATTGTAGCTTCTAGAGCAAGAAAATAGGGGTGGCGCATATTGGGTACATTTGATAAAAATAACGAAGAGCTATTGAAACGATTGATAAAAAGGTCATACAAAGAAAAAAAAAATTGGATGATGTAGATGGGATGTCAAGGAATCGAATGATATGTCGCTCGAGTTTTTTGGCCCAGTTTAAGGGTATTAAAAAAATTCGCACTTACCTGGGCGAAATTAGATCGAGAATGAAAATTGGCGAAAAAATGGAGAAAACGAGCTCTAACAAGTTGGTGTAAGGGTTTCCGATCGGTGAAAATGTTTTCTTTCTTCATTATTTAGCATTGCCGACAAGATCCTGTGCCGCGGCGATGCTCTAGACGCGCGTATATATGAAATACGAAGGGTGGCGCATATTGGGTCCTGGCGCATATTGGGTACACCTACCTTAGACCAATCGAAAGATGAGATGTTTTTACATAAGATAGAGTTGTCACATGTCAAGCTATCAGAATGAGTACACGTAATTATAGGGATTGTATATAATAATAAAAAAACGAAAAAAAAACAAACAAATTGGGTCCAGTCACCTGACATCTAAGTAGAACGAATTATATTGCTACATATAACTCTACTTCTGAACAATCGGTACGTTTTTGTATGAAACTCATATTTGGCTGTCAACCCTACTGGGGTCCGATAAGTAGTCCGCATCAGTCTTTGGAAAATGGAATTGCTCAATCTAACTGGATCCAATAAATTTCGCGTTCGATTCACGAGGATTTATTGGCCGATTGGTATCTATACATCACGCATTGAAATCCAGCGCAGTACGAATTTTCCGGGTAGCATTTCCCGTGGCACAATAGCCGACTGGAGCCGCGTTCCGCTAGCAGGGAAAAAATACAATGTGCGTGGAGTGTGTGACTTGATCCCGATAGTCCCTGCCCACGTGCTCTCGTACCCGGTCAGTAGTGCGAAAGCAGTTTACGCCGTCCGGCCGTCATTTGCCCGAGTGCAGCTCGCCGCGACGAGAGCGGCGCGGCAAACCCATTGTGCGTCTGGGCCGAACGTGAAATTTATGTTGCGTAAAATAGCCGGAGAAGTGCCCCTTTCGTTCGCGCGACGCTCGGCGGCTTTCATGCGCGTATTATATATACGCGTACCGGTGACTTTCTTTCCGTTGAAGCTGCGGACAGGAAATGCGTGTGTAACGTCCGTACATACACATTTATATGTACAGCTCAAATCCCACACTTCACGGACACGGCATAACGTTTAGTATTATGCATAGTGGCACTCGAATGGAATTATCATTTGGTACAAATTTTTGCACGTTGGGAAATATTTGAAAACGCTAGGATCTACATCCTGGCTACTCGTTTGAATTCGTTGCGGATCTTATCGAAAATATACATGTTGCGCGATCATTGAACTTGAAATCTATATTGATTACTACGCAACGTGAACTATTTTCTTCTCTTGAATTCCATTGAAATATGATTTAAATGAAACATCTCGTGCGTTTGTGAATCTAGATATAAAAAGATCGCATGCGAACATATACATGCATGTGCACATATACGCACGGTTATAGCTATATTGTAAAACGAACCCATGTCAATCTACTCAAATTATCAATGTTCAAATTTACATATGCAAGGAATCGCGAATGGATTCCGAGACTAACTCTTCCAATAGGCATATTTCTATATAGAGTAGGAGAAGTTAACGAAAAATTGACAACACACGAAACGATCTCATTCAACTTGTACTTTGTTATTTACCGGCCATGCCATGTAATAGCCATATATCATATCGGAACACGTAATAACTCCCGAACCAATCAAATATTTTCGACCGTTGAAAATCCCACGAGAACATAAACGCACGCCGAGAACAGACTGGCCACACGGCGCGTCTAGCATATGTGTACCTTTGAGAGTGAAAAGGTATTCGGCTTTCCCATGGGCCCCATCCAAATTAACAACTGCTCCTCCGATCGACCGGCGCCTCAACAACTCATTTCACGGACAACTGGACATATACAGAGTGCCGGCCCACGCGCATATACCACCCACGAACAATACTTTCGCGACGCAGCGAGCGGTAAAGGGTACCTTCGACTACGGGTGTTGATATACTGTTAATTATAGAACAGACCGTTACAGACGAGTAGCAAATTATACGGAATTTTGAAAACAGCCAGATTAACACTTCTTGGACGTACAGAAAAATGTCGGAACTATCGAGTTTTGTCAATTATAGTCTTTCAAAATCATTTCGCTTAATACTTTTTTACAAATACCAAAGAGAGAACTGAATCGAAAACGATCGATAACGACAACCGTATACGTCAAATCGGAATGGTAATAATTCATTCGACACGTGCTCATGAAATCGGCTCATTCCAACTTTATTGCTAATTTCGAACGATTTTTCATAATCATGGACGAATAAGCCTGCATATCCTGTCGGTATTTTCGAACTTTTTGAACTGTTTTGAAAATGTTCTGGTTGACACTTGGATTAATAAGTGGTGCACGTCTCAAAACACACCACTTACCGCACCCCTACGAGCAGGAAATAAGAGCCGATGTATGCTCTCGTTGAAAAAAATACAGTGCGGGCGATAAGGGGGCGGACACCTACTCCGAGATCGGGTGATAATTTTGCACTCGTCTTCGTCTCTCGGGCATCATCTTACCCCCGCTAGAAAAGGAGCCGATTTCCGCCCCTTGTTACACAATTTTACATATTGGTTTATGAAATGAGTTTTTACGCGCTTACTCGAGTACAAAGAAAATGTGTTAAACGAGTGAACTGTAATATGTGTGAACTGAAAGCTCAAATCAAATGTCGCTCACTGTAAGTTACAGTGAAAATTGGGAATTTCATATTTATAGTTTAAAATTCACTGCAGTTACAGTTGAATTTCATTCATTTCACTAAAGCTTACAGTGAGATTTTCACTGTGAGGAATTTAGAGAGTATACGTATGTATATATGTACGTGTTTATGAGTATTGTTTACTCGATGAGTCGTATAGACACTCGTCTTTGGGGAAATTGCGTTTTACGCTCTCATGTCGAAACTTGTCATTTAAAGATCTAACAATTATGATTGGCGAGTTGGTAGATCGAGGTGAGCGGCAGAAAGTTCGTTGACTCGAAACTCGCTCGGTATTCGTATTTCTCCCCATAACTAACCGTCCCTCGAAAGTGACGATTTTTAGTTATAGCCCCGATAATCGAACATCCCCAGAACTAATATTCACACATATACACCCACCCATGGTCTACATCCACAGGACGGTAGTTTACGCGCGTCTTCCGCGTTATTCCGGGGCCTTTATTAATTCCACGTTGGGGGCGACGCACGAGCCATATGCTCGATTGAGCTCGTGTGCATGCGTGGTATCGGGTTTTGCCTTACGGGAAGAGGGAGAGAAAAAAAGAAAGAAAAACACAAGAAAACGCGTCGGCCAAGTTTTTGGGCGGAGTTGGAGGGCTTCCCGGCGGAATCGATACGCGCCTATACATATATGTATATATCGAGATGAGAACGCCTCGGGGCTCTTGTTTCGCGCGATCGAGTTTGCGACGGGTGGCGTAACGGAAAATCCTAGAGAGGCTTTGTCTGAGCAGGATGCTGTAGTACGAGGTCCGCTGGCGCGCGTCACGTGGGTGGTTCCACTTGGGGCTCTTGTTTTCGAGCTGTCGCACGCGAGTCATAGGCTTTCGTGTAGAAGTATTAGCGCGTATAAGTGACATGCGAGGCGATCGGTTTCGCGGCTCGTTCTCAGCTGCTTTTGATTCGAATCTTCTTCGATATTCTTGTATCCAATGAGATTCGAGCTGTCGAATTTCGTACTCTTGTACGCGTTTATTTAACAATTCCGAGATCGTTATAATTCAAGGACAGAAAGAATTGAGAAAGATCTCGCAGTCACTTCGTTCGCCCGTGGATTACTATCAAAAATAGGGGTCGATCAAAAATACAAAAACGGAATGATGGCTTCTTATCAGTTTTATACTTATCTAACAGAATTTATATTATTCCAAAATTGGTATTCATTGGGTGAAGCGTAGATGAATTTATGCATAGTATGGTTCATCTTGAAAAATATAGAATCATGTGAAAATTCATTTTTAACGGGAAAAATTTGATTAATATTACAATAAGATATGGAATTATAAGAAATACTCAACACAGCAGCTGAACAATAGTTCTATGAAAAGTTCCTCCGAGTTCATAGCTGTGTATAGTTTTTTTCAGTAACAATAATCTTTTTCAAAATATTTATTTGTTAATTTATGTATTTTTTATACATTGTAACTGAATTTATTGTTCACTAGACCTGGCGAGGTTACGAGACTCGATAGTTTGAGTTTCGATAGTGTTAGTTTACCTGACATTATAGCTGGACTCAAACTATGGAGTTCCCAGAAAATCAATTAGAAAAATTTGATGTTGTCGATTCACGAAAAAACGGAACGACAAATAACGGTAATAACGAAAAAATACTTTTTTTCTAGGAATTTTTGAATTGTGATATTCTTATGGCATATAAACATGAGAAATCTAGAGTATGTAACTCATAGATACTACTTTACTTTAGGAAGATATTGTAGCAAGTGTCTTTTTCGAGATTCACACCAACAGATTCAATGATTATACCGATGGCTTTCACGAAGAACCGAGCCCATGCAAATCTCGGGGTGAAGAAAAGCACATTTCAAATTTTTCGACGAAGAAAGGTACACCCAAGATCTCCCAACCTAGAAAAACTCTCCTGATGTTTAATTTTTTTAGATAAATCATTTTAAAGAGCAGTCGGGAACAAATTAAACAACAACCAGCACGTCTACATACAAGCTAATTCTTTTACACTACTCTTTTAAATATGTTTTCCTTTATCGGAAGATTGTGATGTGTCCCTTTCTCTGTCGGGAGATTCTGAAATGTGCTTTTCCTCCGTAGAGAACATCTATATAACGAATAGTATATTATGCACCTGAGCGAGTTCAGACGATTTCGGCACGAAAAACGTTTGCGACCCGAGCGTAGCGAGGGTGGTAGGTTGCGCGTGCCGAAAGAGCCTAGGTGAGCGAGGTGCATATGCTATTTTTCATCTCGAGTGAGAGAAAAGTGTCATTCTTTGCGAACGCCAGGAAGCAAAATTGACACTTTGCTCCCACTGGGCGAAAACATTTTCGTTTAGCTATACTTGAAACATGTTATCTGAATGAATTCATATATCATCGATACTATAAAAGAACAGTACAAACACGCCAAATGCTATGTAGGTAAAAAGTGCAGTGTATGCTAGAACTTGCATTGCAAGTACTTGTATCTGGTTTGTTCGGCTTTTGAATTTCTACAATTATACAATACAATGGATAACTTTCCATTTGGTCAAAGTAATTTGAAATTTATGGAGAGACATGAAGCGCCACCTGTTGGGGAAAAGAGTAGACTGTATGTGATGTCCCAGAAGGTAAATGATATAAATATGAGCTGGCGAACAAACAATTTTATGAATGAATATATTCATGAATAATATAATTGAAATTTTGTGTCTCGTACCACAGTAAAAACGATTACTTAAAAGTGTTGCAGTACTGAAAATTTATTTTACTCAAAATAAGTTCAATAAATCCGAAATTTCTTAGTTTCATTAATTATTACTCAAAATTCATATTTTTCTGAAATTAAGTACAAATTTACTGAAAGCAAGTTTAGTAATTTCTAAAATCGATTCTGGCCTAAATTGATTGACTATTGTATAAAGGTCAGTGTTTGACTAGTATTTTTGTGAGCATTCGGATTAAAACTACACAACTTTACTAGTTGCTCCAAATTCTGAAAACCTGATTAAAACAAGAGGAGTGAACGAAGATACAGGAAAATGGAGAAACTGTGCTAAGACTTTTGAATGTTAGAAGGGTTATATAGGAATGGATTCTCTTGTTACACTCCATTAAAAATATCTATTTATTTAGTGAAAAATGAAGAATCAATGGAGAATATTCCAGATTTTGGAGAAACTCAATTCATTTGCGATAGAAGAGTTTTTTTGCAAAGCAACACTTATATTATTATTTTGTATGTATAACGTTGCTGGATTCATTCAAAGATTTAAAAATTACATTTTTATTCATTTTGCGGTTATAGCCCGTGTCTACTCCAGATTGAGATATGATAAAAGAATAATTTAAATTCAGAATGACAAGTATTTCGTCGTACGGAAATTTAGTACAAAAAGAACTTAATCTAAGAACAAAATATGCATCTTGATTTGAGTACTTTTCTCATACTGAAATTCGTTCCGTCCCATTTTAAGAAAGATTTTTTACTTAAATCAAGAAATCGTTTTTGCTGTGTATTTGTCATTGATTAATAACTTGAAGCTTAATATCTATTCTTTTTTTTTTAAAACAAAACATTCATCTATCAGCTATATATTTCATTAAATAAAACTGGAAATCATATTTTACTGTTTATTTTACGATCAAAATATTTTATTATTGACATTGTTAAATTCGTCAATCAGATTCAAAGTTCTGATTTTTCTTTCATTTGAATGAGTTATTTCATAAATATTCTTTTAAATGCACGAAGAGGGAAAATAGTAAAAATAATTATTTTGGAAAAGTAGCCGAAAATTTTACAAAAATTTTACACTAACAATCGATGCAAAAAAAAATCGTTATTATATACATACATTGCGAGGTATTCTACTCTTATATTATGTCCTATATTTATGATATCTTCTACAGTCACTTTCAGATTTTCAATCGTATATACTTCGGGAGGAATATAACAACTCTAACGTAATAAATTTCTTCAAGAAACTGTTTTCCAAGAACAAAAATTAGTTTGGTATTAATTATTGATATCCAGCTGTAGATGATCATTGTTGGATAAATCTCCAGGTGAAGTCAATGATACATTCGCCTCGAAAATGTATTGCCACGTAACATTGACTCAATTTCAATTTCCAGTTGGTAAACCATTTTGAGTTAACACTCATATTTAGTACTTTTTATTGTGTCCGTGTGTGAGAACTCAACTTAATTCTTCAAGAAGAAAAGTCGGTTTGACGCTGTAGCAAAAAAATTTCTAGAATTAAGACTTTATTCTTGATTCTAAATGAGTCTGTTTAGCAGGAGAATAAATTTTGTCATAGCATCAAACTGATGATTGTTCTTGAACCAAAGTTCGATTTTTGTGAGTGTATAAACGCAAGTACACGCTTATGTTCATGCTGATGGGTAAGTTTCCATAACATTTTATCCATATTAATTTTGCAAACGACTTTGCATTGAGGAAAATTGATATTTTTCCTCAATATTTTCAGATCGAAATTATGAATTTCCGCTTATGTTCAACCGGTGAAATAAGCAATGATTATTTACTACCCCATAATTGTCCTTATACTTTCCCTTTGCAAAAGTTTTCCTTATTTACGCGCCCAACGGAGAGAAGTTTCCTTATTTACGCGACTGACTTAGGCATGGGTATAAGAAAAACTCTCTATGAAAGGACCCCCCTCCACCTGCTAATAAGGCTCCTTATATTGAAGCGACTCTATGCCGCGTAGTTTGCCAGTCAATCGAAATATAGTTGTCCTAATATGAAGTGCATATCCAGACTTACGCTTACATGTTGTTTATTGGCGAGCACTTTGGGAGCTTCTGGTGCAGCAGGTGGGTCCAGCGGTACGAGCGGAAATTTTGACAAACACTTGACTTTTTCGGAAAATAACAATACCATCGTTTCGATAGTTCAGGTTACACGCTAAGTGAAAATTTTGTCTAATCTTCCAGTCATACAGATCCAGTATTAGCCGTTACGAGCCGAGTATATGATTCTTTATATTTTATTCCAGACATGAACCGAACAATTACCATGGAGGAGTTGAAAAAATTCATCGAGGATCGGATGAAAGGCATCGACCGCGATCTTTCCACGCTGACGCGTGCACTGACAACACCCGCACCGGAACCCGCACCGCCAGAGGATGACACTTTCTCGCGGAGAATCATCATCGCCATGTGGCTCGCCATCTCGGGGATTTACATGGGGCTCTACTACTTGTTGCACTTGTGGGCCAAGGGCAAAATTGCTCGCAAGCGAGCCGAGTCCGAGGCCAGGATCGCAGCAAGTATTCGCGCCGAAAAAGAGCGGATTCTCTCGCTGCCGGAGATTCGTCCGATTATACGCAAAAACTCGCGCCAGAGGCCTCGTCGCTCTTTATCCGGCACGAGGGTGCACTTCGAACCCAAGCCAGCTGATGGTGATCAGGCCGGCTCGCCTCCTCAGTCTCTACCTGACTCGGAAAGCCCTCCGTGTGAGGCATCAACAGAAATCACCATAGCCCTCGTGCATACCCCCCAGTATTCACCGGAGGACGAGACTCAAGAAACCCGTTCATCCCCAGATGAGGCAGATTCTCCCAGCGAGGATGAAGTACATCTCCAGATTGACTAGCAGATGTTCTTTCGACGAGCAAATACCTGGAACGATGAGCCTTTCTCTGAGCTCGAGATCTTCAGTATATAGAAATCCAGAGGTGCGTGAACTTGATGTCGAAACTTAGAGAAATGCTACTTTTTTTTCATCTTTTTTTTGCATTGGTGTTTGCTTCGATTATCGAAATCCAGAAGTGCGTGAACTTGATGTCGAAATTTAGAGAAATGCTACTTTTTTTTCATCTTTTTTTTGCATTGGTGTTTGCTTCGATTATCGAAATCCAGAAGTGCGTGAACTTGATGTCGAAACTTAGAGAATTGCTACTTTTTTTTTCATCTTTTTTTTTGCATTGGTGTTTGCTTCGATTATCCGGTAATCTTGGTTTTTTTTAATTGCTTGTTCAGATATTGTTAAATTTTCTGATATTTCAACTGAACAAGTATGGCACAAAAGTGCTTTTATGTGAGTAAATTTATCGCAACATCCAATGAAAAGTTTTGAATCGTGAAACAACATTCTGATTGTGCGGATAAAAATACAAGAAGTGGTATATGTTTTTTATTTGATTGTATAGTAATACTATCAGCGACTCTGCAGTATTATCCATACCTGCCTTTGACAGTTTT
This sequence comes from Aphelinus atriplicis, assembly GCA_020882685.1. NCBI lineage: Eukaryota > Metazoa > Arthropoda > Insecta > Hymenoptera > Aphelinidae > Aphelinus > Aphelinus atriplicis. Next base: position 77,097,618 of record CM037073.1, read on the forward strand.
TATGAAACTCAATTACTACTTTTGAACGTTGAAAGATATTTTAAGAAAAATGTGCTGTATCAATTTCCGACCAATCTTTTATGTGTAATTCAATATTTATTAAAATAAATCAGTCTACATTCTTGTGACTGAATATTTATCAAATATTGAGTTTTGATAAACAATAATTCCAATCCGGAAACCCAATTTCTCGAGAGCAACTTGTCTGTTACAGATATAGATCAGAATCTCACTTTTATTACAAAAATTTGGAAATCTATCGGGGAAAATCGCCCGATACCCAGTACAAAGATTTTACACAGTCTTTTTCATAGTACGAAATTTTTTCTTTGAAAAAGAGATCTCAGCTCAGATGAGAATGTTTGAATCCAAAACAACTAGTACATATTAATTTTACGCTTTTAATGTAAGTAGTTTTATTCAAGGAATAACTATAAGTAAATTCATTCTTTGATCATTTTAAGATATAACACATAATATATGACATAATCTATGAGACAGAAGACTACCCGTATCAAAAAAGTGCGTCTGCAGATTAGAATTACGCCTATCAGTACCATAATTTTTCGCTTATAAAATTGAATAAGACATCAGTCTTAAATTTATATTTGCCGCGAATCAAGCGCGAATCGACGTATACGATCGGTAAGTTGAATGCAAACCGGTACAAACACGAGGTCGCCGGTGGAAAACATGAAGAGTGAGTCTGGAGAGACGGGCGATAACATGGCCGCTGACGCGTCAGCACCGTGGCTGTGGACCCACTGCTTGCGCTTATCAGAGTGTAGTGGGGGGCACGACACACATACGCACAAACATACACACACACACCAGTCGGCTCGTAAACGAGCGTCAATCGCAAATTCGAGCATCTGGAGCCGTTGAGAAAACGAGCGAGGAAGCTAGTAAGACAGTCAGTGTGTTGCCGGATCTCGACTGGTTGATAACGACACTGGGACCATTACCGAGCAGTATTCAACGAGTATTCAACGAAATCGTCAATTCTACTGTTTTGCTAATAAACAGGTTGGCTCTTTGTCGATTTAACATATATTTGCTTTGATTTTACCGGTTTCCCTTATATTGTCTTACTTGTGTGATTCTTTAAAGTATTTTTTTTTGTCTTATTGACTTTTACCAAAATTTCATTATCATTCTCTCGACATGTTCGTGTAAATTAATTTTTCTCTCTACAATGCCGTACCCAATTCGTCTTATTTATTTATATTTTCATGTGGATTTGTATTTTGATAATTTGAATTCAGTGTATAGAAAGTAGCGTATACGTACGGACAATAATATTTCTGAAGTCAATTCCCAGTGACTCACAAACGAATTGGTCTTGATCAGGATAAATATAGCTCGTTTTCATTTGTGCAGATCTGATCAATGTCGACGTGTAATTTTATCAAGAATGAAAGTTACAATAATTATATATTTATAAAGATTTTCAATGAAAAGTTTCTAGTGTATATCGAGAAAAAAGTTTAATAAAATATATTTGAGTCAAAAATGTTCGAGAGAACAAATGTCTCACATCAAATTTTTATTAAAGTTTAGCATTGAATTTTGAAACTTATTGCACAAAATCTACCTTTTCTCTTATATGATATTAATTTTCCCCCTGAAAAATCATTCTTCACTCAAATCAAGTCGGATTGAATCTCTTACATCTTTTTCAGATATTTATGTTGATTATGACTCTGCAATCTTATCGCTCACAAAACGTAACAGATAATTTTCATCATTTCCTCAACTCTCGATACTTGAATGATAAATTGCGCAAAGATTCGCGTGGGGTCTTCGAACTTCTTGCGGATCAATGAAGTTTTTCATTACGAAAACTGGTGATCTCATTTTCGAAACTTTCCCTTCAATATGTTATGCAAAGTGAAAAACAGGATCTTTCTGATAATTCCATACCAACTGGATACAGATGGTATGTCTACATATTAATTTCGTTTCTGCACTGAGGTTGAATGATAGTTTTCTCTAAAAGAAAAAATGTATATTATTATTTTTAATTTTTTTCTTAAAATTATTCTTTAGCGTGCAAAATGAGGTCTCAAATAATTTTTTTGTGTCTCTCGGTTCAAATCGCCATCTTCAATTTGTGTTGTGATATCGCTTTAATATAGAGCGCGTTCGTTTAGCACTTATTTTAGACATTCTCACGGTGCGGGAAATAAGAAATCTTGCTGGCGATTTGAAAAGACGTATTGGGAATTTATCGTTCGCAAAATGAGCCAGTTATGAATGAAAAATAATAAAAAGTTTGTTCCACCAGTAACAAGTTGCATACATTGCTTAGTATGAGTATACATAGGTACGTATTTATCGGGTGCGATGAGTTCTCAATTTGGATTCATATAGTAGCCTACTAATTTAGTATTACAATCGATATGAAATGTACCACCCTCGATTGATATTTTTCCTAGTTTGGTTGCTCCCATATTTGCTTTGCCAAATTTGTTTTTACATAATAGGGTTTTTCATTTTCTTTTGTTCAATAATTTCATTGGAGTAGTAGAGGGGCATTGTTATTTCATGCGCGCATCATCAGTCAATTTATGGTTAAATATACGCGCTTTTATACAGCAGCGCCACGGAGCGGAATATTGTTTTTAGTATAGAATAATGACGAAAGAGAACATTTAGACCGATCGCGAACATTGTTAAGAGTAATTTTATGAAATTTTTTTTACTTAATTCCAACTGTTCATCTAATTTTTCTCAGAAGAGTGAGAAATTTTTTAAAACACTAAGACTAGGCCAAAAAATCAAACAAAAAAACATTCGATTTCTCAGAATTTCACCATTCAATTTTTTTCATCATATTTCCTTTTGATCAAATGCTTTAATGGGTGTTCGCCCCCAGAAACGTTTACTTTTTTCTCTTAATTTCACAAATTTAATGACAAAAAAGAAATTTCTGAAAATTCTATTACTTAGCTCAAAAGAGTCTTGATTTGATCCGGCTTGGCTCGTTCTGAACGTATTGAATAGATCTTTCATTCCGCAGCGTTGGGAAATTCACTTTTGAAGTGATGTAATTACTGATTGCGCTTATGAGGTTGATATTGGGTACAACTACACTCTAAATCTAAAATAGTAAAAGGCTACTATAACTACTATATGTACTATTTAGTAGTACAAATTGCAGAACTGATAAAAACAGTAGATATTTATCAAAAGATAGTAAATTTTTACTACTATTTTAGTAATTCAGTAAAAGTTTACTATTTTTTAGTAAAATTTTACTAATTTTTAGTCAAAAACTACTATTCTCATCAGTTGTGCAATTTGTACTATTCAATGGTTTTTTACTATTTTAGATTTAAAGACATCTAACTTATTATGAATACATGTGAGTGGAAAGGTTTGAGATTGTTCTTTTGGGTTGGCTGATTCTCGGCATCATGAGAGCTTATTGTATGGCCGTTTTTCCGTTGGGTACAAATTCCATTAGATGATCCGCGAAGGGAAAATCCGAAGCAAAATCGTGCCCGCGCGAAAAGTCTCTAGCACGGCAATAAACACATGCATTTTCTATATTTTCTTAAATTTGCAATGAAAAATGACTTCCAATTCCCATTTTTGCCACCATGCCTCGAACTTTGCGCGTTGACGTCATGTTACCGCAGCACACACCCATGCACAAATGATGCAATGCCAATCCCTTCCATGCAGCAACATGCACAATCGCATTAGTACGACTAATTATCTGATACCAGACCAGCTCGCGTCGCTTTTCGTTTTAATATTGTATTAATTTCCGGGCATACGTTTACTAATTGACTGCAAGAAAATGGTGAGGGCGAAGCAAACTGCGAGAAAACAATGCGGTGGTAGAGCGGTTGGGCCGATACGTTATCAGCAAGAAAATATTTTGAAAAGGCTGAAGCGAAATGCAGAAACCAAGAATGTCAGCATATCCGCGAAGCAAGTGAAACTGATACCGAAAGCTCTTAATTTGATGTAGGTTTGATAGATAATTAGCTATACGAAATATTAGGACAAATTAAATTCAGACGAGTGAATTGTGATATACAGGTTTGAGAAAAATCCCGTCAACTTACATTTGATCTCTTCGCGTCTTTTGAACATATATCACACAGTGTCATAAATATTTGTTGGATAAGTTTGAGTTTAAACGGTGATCTTAGTAGTTTTATGCCTACCTGGTTTTCATATCACACAAAAAAAATTCAATTCGAAATATTCTTTCAGAAAAATGTCGGTGCAACTGAAGAGCGTTTTGATCAGCGATCCAGTTGACGAACGTTGTGCAGCGCTATTAACCAGTCATGGAGTGCCCGTCACAACAAAATACAAAATGTCGAAGGATGAATTAATCAAGGAACTGCAGGTAAGGCTAATTTTCACAAAATTGTGACATGATTTCTTAAATGATTATATGATGATTTATTTTCACATCCAGTCTTCGTTTATATTAATATTGATTTGATTCTTGACGAGTTGAACATAAATTAATTCAAACAAATATGAAAAAAATATTTTTTCATGGCAATAATTAAAAAAAGTGGATAAATTGAACTAAGCAAAAATATCGTGAACGTTCTTTCATGAAACTGCAAGTTATGTACTATTTCATTCAAAATTTTTTTATGTAATAAATTACAGATTAAATAATGCTTATCAAATAGTTGTTACTGAAAATTGTATCTTAACGCGTTAAAAAAAACGGTAATTTCTAATTTTTGACCAATTTTTTCGGTAAGTCGCCTGATATTTCAGCTACAACGATTAGAATTTATTGACAATTAGAAAAATTTTTTTGCAACTGAATTCAGTCGAAGAGCTAATAAAAAAATACAAGATTTTTATGATAGACGGTCATAACACACGACCAATTCTCATTTTCAGAAACATGATGCTTTGATTGTCCGATCCGAGACGAAAGTGACAGCGGACGTCATTAATGCCTTGCCCAATCTTAAGCTTATTGGACGAGCAGGCACTGGAGTCGACAATATTGATCTTCCAGCAGCTACTCGTAAAGGAGTCTTAGTTTTGAAGTAAGTCGAAAAAGAATAAATAGTATGTAACATCAGTGCGACGTCATTGACTTTTCGTCATTCGTCATTGCGTCATTTGAATATTGCGATTGATGTATGTGAGCATCTGATTCCAACAGACCCCCTGCAAGCCAATTATCTCTGACTATTTACGATAAACATGTTTTCAGCGATGGGGGGCATTTACGTTGTGATCGTTGAAGAATAGGGTTTTGGTTGGTGTTGGTGTTGCAATAGATAAGATTATCAGTTTACAATTTTTGGGCAACCTCTTATTATTATACAACTTGCAGTAAATCATGAAATCGATTCAGCTGTTCAATCCTTAACTTTCAAGAGACTTAAACAGTTTAAAACATTTTTCTCTTTGAGGATGATTTGAGTGTAGTTTCACAAAAGCTCCCTCACGTTATTTCAAATTATAACACCAAGCTCATTTCTTGCTTGGTGTTTTATTTTTCGCGCTTATCAAACGCTTCAATTTTTTAATTTATTCACGATCGGAGAAAAATAAACTGCTGGATGGTAGACAATAGACACGCACAACCAAGACGTTTTCTGATGTTTCGCCAAACCTTATATATTTATTAGTTATTCAACCTGGCACATAAATTACAGCACACCGGGTGGGAACAGCGTGAGCGCTTGCGAGTTGACTTGTGCTGTCATCTCGGCGCTGGCGAGGAACGTGGTGCAGGCGGGCCAGTCGATGAAGGAGGGCCGCTGGGACAGGAAGCTTTACGCTGGTCGTGAGTTGTCCGGAAAAAAACTGGGCGTGCTTGGGTTCGGACGAATCGGCCGGGAGGTCGCCCACCGAATGAAGGCGTACGGCATGGATATCATCGCTTTTGATCCCCTGCTCACCAACGAGGACGCGGACAAGCTCGGCGTCACCAAGGGAGATCTCGAAGCGGTGTGGAAGGGTTCCGACTATATCACCGTCCATACGCCTCTCATTCCCCAGACCAAAAGTAAGTTCAAGGTTTCCCTCGATAGTCGCGTTGACTTTCCTTGGCGCTATACCTTTTCTTTTACACTTTTGTATGCGTATTCGTATTTGGAAGAAATAATCAATTCTGATCTGATGGCCAGTGGGATTCAGTGAGCGCTATGATTATTTTTTCCTTTTTTTTGTTTAGATCTGATAAATGCAACGACTCTGCAGAAGTGTAAAAAAGGCGTGTACATTGTTAACGTGGCACGTGGTGGAATCATCGACGAGGAAGCACTGCTGAACTCGATAAAAGCCGGTCATTGCGCTGGTGCCGCTCTTGACGTTTTTGCAGAGGAGCCGCCGAAGAACCCCGTTACGCTGGAACTCATCAAGCACGCCAATGTCGTTGCTACACCGCATCTCGGTGAGTCTTATCAGATTTGGCCTATTTCACAATCTGTAATTAACTCATATATATTTTTCTATTCTGTTGAGAGCTTTTTTCATAATCCAGTCTAGCATTCTTGAGTTTCATATTGAATATACCCGGTATCAAGAAGATACTTGTATAAGTAGACACTTCTTGAATCAGAATTAATTGCGATGAGATAAATGGATTTTCTTGAGATGTTCGTGGGAGAAAATAAAACTAAAGTAGAGTAATAAAGCTGAATTTCACAAATTTCTCAAGAAACTTAGAATAATATTCCTACGAATGATGTCACTACTTTTTTACAATTTTCTTTAAAAGGTCACCGTATCAGGCCCAGTAAACGTATGACAAGCCGCTTCCCGGTGGATTTCATTGTGACCATTTGTGAACTTTCCGTGGAGTCCTGTAAACATTATCGTTGCGTTCTGTAAATCTTGCTGTGACGTCCTGAAAAATCATTATACCGACAGTATGTCCCATATCCAACCGGTATTTTGCTTCTCAAGAGAAAGCTCCTTTCACCGTGTTCTCCACCCTAAATTATCCCGGAAACTCTCCGCAGTGTGATCTCATATTTATCGGTCTAGCTTCCCGTCAAAAAAAAAACAACAGTCAAAGATAAATGGAAAAAAAATTCGTGTCTCCAGGCGCAAGCACAGCCGAGGCTCAGACGCGAGTCGCGGTGGAGATAGCCGAGCAGTTCCTGGCGATCAGCGGCAAGTCGAAGGACTATGCGGTGACGGGTATAGTGAACTCGCCGGCGATGGCCGCGGCGGCTGACGCGAGCAACGAGGCCTGGATTGCTTTGGCCATACGGCTGGGCGTAGTTGCCGGCAAGCTCATGGGCCAGGACAAGAAGGTGAAGAGCCGCACCTCCGGTGGCAGCCACATGAGCGCCAAGAAATTCTTGCACACGGCCCTGAACGTGGGTCTGGTGGCCGGCAAGGTGAATACAGCGGTCAACCTTGTCAACGCGCCCAACCTCGCCAACGAGCTCGGGATCCAGGTCGACGAAGGTCACAACCCCGGCTCCGAGGATGTCCTCGTCGTCGAGACTGCCAATCGCGTCATCAAAGGTGCGCACTTTTTTCTGTACATATCGAGACGCGCTCGACAATATTTTCAGTTCGTCAAAATTGCACTCGATAAATTCCTTATATATCTAGACATTTTGAAATCTCACTGTAAGCTTCAGTCGAATGTCGCTTACTGTATTACAGTGAAAAGTCACTGTGGTTCAGTGAAAGTCACTGTGGTTCAGTGAATGACCCACTGTTAGTACAATGAAAAAGGTTTCACCCTAGCTTACAGTGAGATTTTCACTGTAAAGATTTTTATAGAGAGAACCAGTTGCGAAAATTCTCGATTTCGTGATTTCGCGTATGACTTTTGCTGTCGGTGATAAATTCGTCGTACGTTTCACCTTTTCATCTCCTGTACAATAAATAAAGTCTCGTTTTCTTCACTTTTCGCAGGTGCGGTGGTTGGCAATGCGACGATGCTACTGTCCATCGACGACGCGGCGTTTGTCGATGGAGTGCAACTACACGACAATGTATCGCTGTACCGCACAAAGACGCCGCAAGACCTTGCCAACGTTGTTTCTGCTCACATCGCCAAAGCCGTCAGCGTACATAATATAAGTGTCGCTGGAAATTGGATAATCGTCCAGACGAACAAACCGGTTTCCGTTGTGGTGGATGGAGTCGAGAGTTACTAACGGACCCTTGCCTGCCTATATATACTTGAGAACCAGTGGCAACGAGACACTGTTAATCACTTGGAAATATGGGCGATCGAAAATTGCCATCTTGAACTCAATATTCGATGCAATATTTCAGTTCCGATGGAGAATGATAATGTTTGGAATATCGTCATTTGATAGTGAAGATTGACTTATTTTTGACTTATTTTTCATACTCGTATTAGATTTGAGCTTTTGTTTATAAGTTTTTATATCGAATCGTCTATTTCAAGTTTTTCATACGTTATTTTTGCTTGTTGAGTTGTAATCTCTGATATAGATTAGATATCTAGAATTAGTCTCGTTTGAAATTTACAGAAAACACAGATATATCACTAGTAATCACATGCGTTATTTTCTATAATGCATATTATATGAAACGGACTAATAATATAAAAATATATTCAGTTCTAAACTTTCAATTCATAATCATGAAATTGAATAGTTTTGTATTGTGTATCAATGAACATGTTGATTCAAACGGGACCATTAAATGTTGCCCACTTCTCAGTGCGCCATGTATATATATGAATTTATAATCTTTTTGTAACAATTTATCAAATTCATCAAAATAAATATACACAGAAATGCAATGATAGCATTCTGTCACATGTAATCAACAAAACGGCCAATTTAATTTAGAAAGCTATATAGAATGACGTTTTATTCGTAATTAATTTTCAATTTTCCCCAATAGAGTAATGTAAATCCTATGAGAAATATTTGCTGTAATTTCAAGAATCACAGGTTCGTGTCTCGTGAATAGATCTTACGGATCCATAATGTATGGAAGGGATAGTCGAGACTACAATCATTAGAAACCAAGCGCGAAGTCCGTAACACAGTCGTGAATATGCATGTCGATAAACCTTTTCGTATTTTTTTCAAACTTGATCCACCCATTGATCAAGTCACCAAGGTCAGCTATAAAGAATATTTGCAACGAGATTGATTGGCTGTAAATCCGAAGCTATGGTGCTGCAGCTCAGATGATTATCGACAAATGATGTGCACAATGGACTTGCGAAACCCTTACAATCCGCTCACAATATCTCCATGACGCGTTTTCGTTTACATAAACGAACCACATTGGATCGGCCCTCAATGATCGCAACAAATACATTATATCTCGAAAAACGACTTTGATAGTCATCGTATTCATGATGTGATATGCAAATTAGGTTCAGCACTTTGCCCTCGAGCCTCTATAGGCCACGAGCCACTAAAAAAAAAACTCTACAAATTTAGTCCATACCATATGAAGAACTAAAAACGATGGTACTGTCGAAATTTGGAGGGAGTACTGGAGTGAGAAGCCCTTAGCAGAGTACTTAATTCGAAAAAGAATCAATATCAATTCATTATTTCTCCATAAATTATTTTAAATTTATGAAAAAATTAATTATGAAATATATCAATTTATATTATGTAAAAAGTACTAATAATAATAATAAATCACTATGCATAATCTATATTTATAAATTTATACATGTTGAGAAATGCGATACAATTCTGTCATACGAAATGAGCAATTTTGAATGTGTCTGAATGATTCCTGAACGAACTTGGTTGGTAAGGCCGATTTCTACAGTACGTTTCACAAAATCTCGTCAGATGACAGCAGCATGTGCAATGCTGGTAAATTTTTTTTCAATTTTGATTGTTCTTTTTTGTTTAATAAAATCATAAAGTGAGAATATTGTATTCAAGTATTCATTCTAATGATATAAATAAGAGTTAATCATACATCACTTATAATCAACAGAGACATGGAAATCAAATATAACAGCAGTAGTTTATTTATACTTATAAAATGCTTCATATTTGAAATATATTTGTATTTTTAACGATTATATATATGAATTGATTGTTGACTAGACTGAATTAGATGGATATAGTATCGAATGGTTCATCGAAACTAAACTACTTATAAAAATGAGGCTGTAATTAAAAAAATTAAAAGGGTCAGAATCAAAATACAGTATAGAAACTTTATAGAATATAGAAAGGTTTTTAATATGGACATTTAAGCTTATACAATTATAACCTTAGAGAGTTAGAGTCATTGTAAATCATGAGCTTCGTTGATTGAATGTAGAATACTTTATTGCTATACAGAAATATTTTATATTTTGCCTTACATACGGTTTTGGATTTAAATTCTCTTATACTTGAAAACTCCTAAACCCATTAGAATTTATATGAACTGCAGCATTTAATTATGTTGAAAATATCGAAGGGGGAAAAGAAACTAAACTGATATTATAAGTATACCACTTTTTTGCTTGTATAATACGAATCGATATTTTCTTTCATAAAAGAATTCGAAAGACGAACCATGAGCTTCTGACATCCTATTGACTATTGATAGAATATTCTTTGTAAATTTTTACAACAAATGAAATACCTATTTTGTCGAAAAACTGACTGTTTATAATTATCTATAAATAATAACATCATGTATCCATGAATTCTCCCCACAAGAGATGATTAATATTAAAGGTAATTTATTCACTCGCCTTAAAAAAACAACTAATTTTGCGTTTTATATTCCAATAGATATTACATCGGTATACCGATGTGATATCAGTATACTGACAACGTCAATATCACATGGGATATATAGTTCCAGTTGGGGAGTGGATAGGCAGTGGACATACCGTCAATAAATTAATTATCTCTGCTATTTCGTCCCAAATCGATAATCGATAAGCCAAAGCGACGTCGTCTGTATCTATGTCCCTTCATTCATATCCATCTCTACGGTATATGTATATACATACATCAATATCAGTGTTGAAGTTTTGACTCGATGTATAATCCTATGAGTTCAATATCAAACCACGTCGCCGGAATCAACCGTTAAATTGATCGTGCACCGTTACGTCTGGCCATTAAATATAGTCCATCCAGACTCGATTTACCCATAACTTATTCCGCGGCTTTCGTACGACAAAAGCCGATCCAAAAATCATTTACTTTCGGAGTCTGGATGACATTTGCCTTCTGCGTTCTATTCCAACGTCCGCTGAATCGATATGAAGTACTTACACCATTGACTTGGTCTATCTATTTAATTTGAACCCATTACAGAGGTGGAAAATCCCCATTTGCCATAACGCTCGAGCCATCAACGAATCTCGACGGCTTTAGCGAACAAGCAGCACGGGCTTCCGTGTACATATCCCAGTTGCGCTCGCGCGCGCGTATATATCTATACACACGCAGTTACATACATATATATTGAGCGCAGGGGAGCCTCTAACCCCGGGCTTATACAGCGCGATTTCCCACATGCGACGCGACCCGTAGCTTGGCCCTCCAATTCGCGCGCGCGCGCGCGCGGAAACTCGATATATACATACAGAGCTGTACAGAGCGACTGAAGACAAAGCGCAAATACACATCCGCCCCGGGCTTGTACCCTCCGACATTTCCCCGAGTCCTCTATATATTACACAAATAGAGCGCGGCGGGCCCATCCTCCAGAATCACGCGAGAAACTCAGGAGAAAAGAAAATCGAAGCGAATCGCCAGTTTTTATCGAGCGAACAGGCCCTCGTTTAGACCCGCAGACTCTCCGATACGCAGGAAAAATCTCTATTCCGAGAGAGTCTGGTCTATATACCAGCAAACTCTGCAGCAGCTCGAGTCGAATAGTGCATAAATTTTCACGCGTGTAATATTATAAGCGAGTGACGCGCGTTATACGTTCTCGGGGTAAGTTAATTGCATGTCGCATGAAGTTTAATCAAGGAAGCGCGGCGTGCCACATATATGTATACGTATACAGACAAGCGGGGAGGAGGAGGAGGAGGAGGAGGAGGAGGAGGAGGACACGTTTATGCATATACATAAGGGGTTGGTGCCGCGCGCGGCTGTATCTGCATCCCGGGAGCCGAACAGTTGAGATGCGCGCACGTGCGCCATTGATAAGCGGCGCGTCGCTCCTAATTTATATGCGCCCGATAGCGGCCCGCCGCGGATTATAATGGGCCGCTGCGCTCGGATTGCCAAGCGCGGCTAATTGATGTCCGGTACGTCGCTCGAGACACGTTAAGTTCTTGCGAATTTGGCCGGGGCCGTTGGCGAGGATCGACCGAGGCGATATCCCCGTACCCGTGTTATATACCACCTATATACGCGCACACACTCACACAAATGTGTAACGCGCGACTCAATTCGGTTCACTGGCCCCGCGCGAGACTGAGAGAGCGAGCTCGTGCGAATACTGCACTCGAGCAACAGCTATACAGCAACAGCTACGTGGATTGGCGGCTGCTCTGTTTTGCGTCCGCGGGACACCGCAATTTTTACCTGTCTCTGTGTATCGGTCGAACGCGAAACGATGCGAACTTTTGACCGCTCGCTCAAAATTATGCGGATCCTATATTTATGAATTACAATTGTTTGGCAGGGAATACGTATGTGAAATCGATAGATTGTCGAAACTATGAATATGTGTACAGTAAAAAGTGTACACTGTCCGGAAATATATATACACACATGATCTATGGAAGCCCACTTCATTCATTTGTACAGGATATTATTTTTATGTAAAAGGTTCTATTTAATGTACATCATTTGATTGCATAGCTATATAGTGGAATTAGGACATAAGAAACATATACCATTCCTCCTTTTGAATTCCAAAAGTATCTGATGATATCGATTACAGATATCTTTTTAACGATGGAACGAAGTCGTATTCGGAAAATTCTTGAAGTGAACGAAATTCATGCCGAGCGGCCATAGACTAGGTAGAAAGTAGCTTCAAATGTAAAACTTTGTTCGAACGTCAGATTATATAACGTTTTTGAAGAGATTCCTCACTTCTAGTAATTGGTTATTCGGGGGATTCGCGCACGTGAATTGGAAATGAGAAATGTAGGTACGAGAGAAAATTCACTGTGTGCCGCTGCCGTAAATAATTCAGCAATGAGATTTCGTAAAAAATTGAACTCGCCATGCTCCGGAGAGCACCAATCAACTTGATTGATTTTCGCTCACAATTTTCTTTTCGTTCTACACTTTCTATGTCATGTAATCTCGTATAGCCTTGAGCCACAGTCGTTCAGAAGCTGACAAAAAAATGTATCGAAGCAAAAGGTTCAATCGTTTGAAATTGCAACGAGCGGTGATTTAATTAGAGCACGTGTATGTAATAGCTTTCACGTATTTACACATATACATACGCACAGGTGGCTTTTGACGAACGCGAAGCCACGCAAGGATTTTTTGTTTTCCCTCGTCGTTACACTGCTCGACGCGTCGAGTGATGTATATCCGTGTGTCGATCGCGAAAAATCCCGCGTCAGTGAAATTTCTTATAAAAATGCACGCAGACCCGAGGAGCGAGCAGCTGCAGCGTGGCTCACACTCCAGGGACGTTGGAAAGGGATAGCCACTCGGTGAGAACCTCTCGCAAATTGTCTGGCCTCGGACAGTACTTTCCTTTCACATTTCCATCTGCTTCATTGAAGTACTCGACGGGTTATGCTCAAGCTGAAAAAAGTCGAGACTTTCAATATTAATAAGAACAAGTTCGCGTGGAACGTACACTGCAATTATAATAATTTGCCTTTCGGTATACAGAAATCAAAATGGGAATATAGTTTACAGACATGAGGTTTTATCCCACACCTTTTTTTTTGGAAGAAACAATTTCTCGATGGAAGTAGGACGTGGAAATCCTGAGATTCAATGCTGCAGTAGGAGAGAAGTTTGTATCGTGAACTTGTCAAAGTGTTCTATGACGAATGACCCGGAGTTGCATTAGTGCCTCGTGCTCCGAAGAAAACTGTCGACTTGTTTTTAAAAGTCCAGACTCGTTGATGAGAAGATGCATGTGCATCACTTTCAACGCGTGTTTCAGGGGTATTTTTATTCATATTACTTCCAGAGTAAACATTATACTTTGGGAAGTCTAGTTTCTTTTCCGATATTGTTAATCTAATCAGTCAGGAATAGCAATATTCACAACCGATGGATTCTATTCTCCGCTATGAATAACGATCATGAAATTGCTTTTATCAGAAATTCTTGAGAGATTTCTGCTGAGGAGTTGATTCTTTTAATCATCCATATTGCACAAGTCTCTCATACACGTGTCGTACCAACTTGGGCACGATTGAAAGTATGTATGTGTGTGTGAATAAAGTTTATTGATGAGTATCAAGATATATGCACGTATGATAAACTAGGTCCGCATTTCTAGTTGTAATTTCCGATGTTTGATAATTAAAAGCGCTTCATCTTTCACAAAAGACGAAGAATATAATATGTAGGGGAGAATTGAATCATTCCATACTGCAATGTGATTGAAAATTGTGGTTATATATAACCGCGATTTTATTATCTAATTATCTTTTCTCTACTTCTCTATTCAGAAAAAGATAATACGAATGTCATAAGTAGTGTTGTCATGAAGGAAAAAATTAATTTCGCAAAAATTGATTTTTTTTTTCATCAATTTTCTGCTCGAATTGCAAAACAAATTTCTTCTCGGCATAACTAAAACAACGATCGACGATCCATAATGTTACATAACGGAAAAAAAGAATCAAATTGAATTCTGAAGACACTATAATCATCGAACGGTCAAAATCCGACGGAAATTTGAGATTCAAAACCGAATTTTCATGTATTCAGATACAGGCACCTCAATACACCAATCTTAATCCCAAACTGTACGAGTGGAAATAATTCGAAATCAACGCAAAAAAAAATAGCTTGAACACTCGAAACGGACAAAAAAAATGACACGCGAAGATTTATTCAAATCTCCGGTTTGACAGGCGCGTGTCAATTAGAACACTTGTTCCAGAACGCTCTCGTCGTTATCTACCGGGGATCGAAGCAGCTGTGAATATACATTTCGCATATTGTTTTCGCTCAATAATTGTACGCAATTTCCCGAGAGGACATTTCAAAAGTTGACGCAAGACTCCTTTCGCACGGCTCACCGGTCGTTGCTCGAAGGCTCCACCCGATATCAATCGCATATTAAGAATCCTCGCTGCAGCCGCTCCAGATATCAGCCGGTGCAGACTCCATCCACCGCCGAGTTTGACCTCACCAATGGCCCGGTGATCCAATACCTGTTCCCGGTAACGAGCCAATCATCATTTATCGACGCGCGCGCGGCAGGCTGCACTGCGCCCAATAATTAGAGACACACATCATCCAGCGGCGGAGCCTGTAATGAACTGCGCGGGCGCGCATCGTCGCGTGAGCGATTCATCTCGCTCGGCTTGTCGGCCGTGGAAAAATCCCAAGTGCAGCAGACAGCTGCCGAAACAAAGCTTTGGCCTGTAAACAAGCTCGTGTCGAATGAAATTAGTGAGAAAGCGCCGCGCCGAATGGAAGAAAAGTGCCGCGCGGCTCTCGCGTCGCGCGATTGGAAATTGGCGCGCTGGCGGGGTTGCCACGCGAGCGCGCCGGCCGAGCTCTGGCAACGCCGCGGGCTCTCGGGGCGAAAGGGAAGCAGCAGCAGGAGCGGGGTCAGGTCGGTGGTGCCTAAGCCGCGTCTGCGTTGTACCGAAGTGAGCCGTAGCGGGAGGCTTCGGCGCGGCGCGACGGTTGGCTGCTGCTCTCTCTCGGCAGGAGCCCGACGGCCCACGCAGCACCGAGCGCTGGCTCAACTGCACGCCGCCGCTCACGGAGTCTCGTCAGTAGGCGAACAGCTGCGCGGCGAGTGTGAGGTGTGTGAGAGTGCGCGCGCGTGTCCCAACGACATGAGTCGTCGCGTTGGCTGCGCGCAGCAGCGGCACCAGGAAGCAGCAGCAGCAGCAGCAGCGGGTCGGCCCTGCAACACGACGGAGTAGGTGCGCGGCGACAAAGGGCCGGCGGACGCGATGCGCTGCTCCGTCGACTAGCCGCAACCTTCTCTCTCTCTCTCCCTCTGTCTCTCCTTCTGTCTCTCTCCGTCTCCGTCTCTCTCGCTCGGACGGCACAGCTCTCTGCAGTGCGCGCGACGACAAGATGGCAGCTGTGCCGTGGGGCCGCTGACGAGCGCCTGCTGTTAGCGTCGGGCCGCCGCCGCCCACGCAGCCACCCGACCCCCGTGATGACCATGAGGCCCCAGGTCTGACACCGCCGCCCGCTCGCCCGCGCACCTCGTCCTCGGCGCTACACCCGACCACTGCAGCCAAACATCACAGCAGAGGTACGCGCGACACCTATACCTAAGCATAACACTTTTTACTCTGCGCTATTTGTTTACCTGCTCGCGTGTGTGTGCATGTGTATGTACATAAAACCGACGTCTTGCATATACATGTGTGCGCGCTCCGTGACAACTCGCCTGCATCAGCGTGGAAAATTCCCGTGTACGTCGCGGCGCGCACACGAGCTTTCGAGCCGCGCGAGACAGCCCCGGGGGGAGCCGCTCTCTCCCTCGCACTCTCGTGCAGTGTGGACCCCACAGCTTGTCGCGGCTTTACGATCGACTGTATAGGGCGGCACGCGGACGAATGAATATTGCGACGTACCTAACAACGTAAAGAACGTTTGTTCAACGTATACACCCCGGTTATTTACTGCCTTTGCTTGTGTACTTCTCCAATGTGTCTGAGCACGAGTACTCCTCGTATTGCCTTTGGGGGCTGATGTTTTTCATCGTCTGCTTCAAAATGCTAATACTCACTGTCAACTCTGGCTTGCCAACTCGGTGAGCACATATTGATGGCACCTGATACAATCCTCTCATGTCAGTTTCAAAATCAAACAAGCACACTATGCGATCTGATTCGTTCCTCTATAGCTATTTTGACAATACACGACTCGCATTGGAATTGCACACCATACCATGGTGTTGCACTGCGAATCAATAGAATCACAAGTGTCGCTGTCTGGAAATATCTAGCTCTAGCGTGTTAATCTTCCGTCAACTGAGTGCGCACAGTGAATAATCTTTGAGTACATACTTTAACAAATTTTTAGCTTTGGCTTTATTTAGTCAAATGTCAATAGACTCTACGTCTTTTGTCATTACTACTCACTTCAAAGATAGTTACAACATTGAATGTAATCAATGGAAGGTTTATCCATTATACGGTCACTACAGATACATATATTATTCTGTACTGTGAGTGAAATATGATGCAGATTTCAAATTAAGTAGGTACATTGTAAAACTTCTTCTGAAAAACTCTGGAATTTTCAAACATGAGTGTTAAATATCATATGCTGTTTATAAATTCAGGTTCTACAAAATATTCAATGTCAGATTAACTTCCCTCTGTCAATACTATCTCCAGTTCATATTGTTCACGTGGAATATAATATTTCTAAAATTTTTTATTTTTTCTAGTCTTTCTTAATCATGTACCCAAGTCAATATGTTATAGGGAGTTTGATCTCGTTATGAATAATTTCTTTTCTCTGGATCTTGGTAATATACAGTTATTTAATGTATCCAAAATTCACATCGCTGGTAAAAATGAATTTAGAATAACTCGGTTCTGCAAAAACATTGGCCTGGTGATTTTTAAGTTTGTTTTGACCTACTGCATGAAAATTCGTTACTTATCGTTACTTATAATGTTTCAACCCAATTTGATATTTTCCACGCGCATTGTCAAACTGACGACTAAATATGAATACAAGTGAGCATTCTAGGAAGATGTACACACGTCGAAGAACGAAAAAGCTGAAAATGCAAGTTTATTGCGCACGTTTGCATCATATGTACGTGCGCGCGAGCACGTAAACACAGCAAAGTGCACAGCTCGTTTGTCTTTTCATCTATGTATGTACAATGCCCACAATCCATCATTCCACGTATATTGATCTGTTCGAATGACGCGCAGAAAACCTGATTTTTATTCCTTTAACGCTAATATACAATTCAATGACAATAGGTTCGAGAGAGACAGAGATAAGAGAGAGAGAAAAAAAATTCCATCAGCACACACCGCGGTGGCGCGCGTTCACTCAGTCGGTTCGAGTATTTCAGAACATTAATGTTTTTCCTCGCTCGCAAATGAAGCTTTCCGAGTTTGAAATCGTAATGCATGGATTACCCAATGTCCATGTAAAAGCTTCATGAATTTATATTCTGAAAAGTGCTTCGAGCATACCACTGTGCGCTACGTATTTCAGAGGACTCGAAGTTAGGTATCTCTAAACACACAGTGACGCTCACTCTCTCTCTCAAGAGAGATATCTCGATGTGTGGAGCGATTTCACTCCAGACGATGGTAAACAGGGCTTCCGTTGACTCTCGAATATCTCCTCTGACCGTATCAGAAATAGGCCAATCAATGAGCGGATAATCGAAATTTCCCAATCAGCGAGATCGGCATGATTTCAACGTCAATATTTAAGACGCGGCGTTTTCCAGCAGTACGTACAGCGTGTGCAAACGTCAAAATTTCAATTACAGATTACTCAAAACCGATTAATCTAAATTTCAAATGGACGTCGCTTCACAAAAGCGTATATAACCCGCAATCACCTTTTCGTCGATTTGATGCGACGTTAACGTCACGTCTTCGAGCGCACTCGAATCTTTGAAAATCCCTAGTCCAATATTGCAGTTTTTGCGCCCAGACTTCGATTATCATCGTCCAGGGGGAATTTATTACGATCGAGCCATTGCACATTTATAGGATCTCTGGACACCCATGCATCATACAGAAAAGCGTCGAACGTCGCCGGCGCGTCACCCTCGCGCGGACCCGTATAAACACATCGGACGCGACGCCGCACGAGCACACTCGCACGTATACACGCGTTCAATTTTAATTGACTTTGCACAAGAGCAGCTCGGCGATCGCTGCGGTATTCTCTCTCTCGCGTATATATATACACGCAACGTCATCGCGGGTCTTGTGATTTTTCTTGCTCTGTCGATCAATTTAATGCTCGACGATGATGATGATGATTCGGCGTCGGATCTCTTCCAATCTATACGCGAGAACTTCCTTCTCTCCTTTCACCCTGTAATCTGGTGGAAAATACGCAGCGTATGGGCGCCCGCTCGAAGATCAATACGGGATATATACGCACATGTACGAGCAGCAGCGAAATTATAAGTGATAACGCAGCGGGAATCTGCGGGAACTTCTCTCCGGCGAGCGCACACAGTATACGCACGTGCAAGCAGCAATCAACGAAAAATTATAGGAAAATCAATTATATCCTAGCTAGAATCGGGCGCTCTTTCTCTGTCGGCGTTCTCACGCACACGCGCGCCCGGGCGGCGAAACTCACACGCGCGGGAAATTCTATTTCAAGCTGACATAACTCAGTTCGCGAGCGCGCGAGAGAGGAAAGTCTCTCTCTATCTCTTTCTGCGCCTCTCCTGTGGATTTTGTATGTCCCTCTTGGACGGGAGGAGGAGGCAGCTATATACGAGGGAATTGTTCGCGAGCGCGCGAGAGAGCATAGAGCTCTTTCTCCTTGGCGCAATAATTAGCCCCGAGTGGAATCAACTATTTTCATTACGAACGATGAGCTCGCTTGGTGCATTTCGAAAAGTTCGTGCAGAGTTTGGCTATCGCATGCACAGAATCGGCCGGTCTTGTAATACCTGCTCGCCATTGTTTCTGCGATGGGGATCGGTGATGGAAAGTGTAGGTGCGAAAGAATCGGATACTTTCATATTGTATATAGCTTCAGACGTGTATATTTATATAAAGCAGATACTTTATGTCGATTTCTATTACATCAGCACGTATTGTTGAATGGCGAGATTGTTTCTCGAACAGACTTATGAGTATTTAAGTTTGATATTGTTTCATAAAGCGAGATATAATATGAAAAACTATTTTACTCGCTCATGTATACATTTACGAAGTTTTTTTTTCTACTTAAATATTTATTGAAACTCATTGACCAATTTCCAGTGCGTGTTTCAAGCTAATAGTAGACTAAGAGAAGAGATTTTCTTATTCCACTCACAATTAGTCCGACGTTTGTTTATAATGTTTCTTTGAATTCAATGTTACATTCTTGTATATATTTTGCAAGGTAATGGAAAGTAAGTCTCGTTTTCTGCTCCCGTTTCGGGAAGAATCCATCTATAAACGAGAATCGTCCATATAGTTGAACTTTTCAGCGCAAACTAGAAACTTTTATGCTAGAAATTTAATTAGGATTCTTCAGCAAGTATGTTCAGACTTCATGCTACTATACATTACACTGGCTCGCGAGCAATATAACTCGACTTAAAAAATAGTTAAATAGTTTAGCGAGAATGGCTTAGAAAAATAGAAGTCAATTGTTTTTACTCCGTGCCTAGTGCCACCATTGCTGACTTGAAAAATTATGACTCACCATAATTCATCTATACTTTTAGAGAGAGCGTATTGAAACGAACAAAACAATTGTGAAGCAATAATAACCCACCGCGAGTCGTAAAGCGATAATAAACAATTATATATTTTTCTCCTAAACAAGGAACAATAGAGTATTTTCTAATCCATTGGTAAATATTCACGGATATGAAAAAATGCCTTTTTTGTATTTCTGAAAAGTATCAATACCTTGTAGTAATCAACAAATGTTATAGATCGAAACAGCCATCCTACGTTTCCAGATAAATATCAATTTTTATTTTCCTCTTGATTTATTGAATCTCTGAAAAAAATCATTCGTGTTATGAGGTAAAATGATTCTTCAAGCGAAGTGAGAGGTTTCAATAAAGTATATTTCCAGAAACTCAACGTAGAAGTTTTTGTTCGTATATTCAGCCTTAGGCTGGATTTTTCTTGGACTGACCCTACTTTTCCAGCATGGTGTCCTCAATTTACCTCTTCTTCATCCGGTAACGTATTTGATGTAAAAATCCGCTAGTCTCCAAAGTATCTTTTCGCCTACACAGTTGTCAAATTCTATATGAGTAGAGGGTTTTTTCCGTTTCATTTAATGAAAAAGACGATAGTTGTTTTGATACTTCTATCGCCGTTTTGAATTTAAGTTTCAGAATTTAACATAGAGAATGATGAAAATGGTATAAACCAATTAAAACGCTAACTAGAAAATATACTGAATGTCTCTTCGTAAAAATTACTTGATTATAAATGACGTGTACATATCTTCTGCTTCTACAAAAGGAGGTTTAATTAGATCATCTTCGTATCATGAAAATTGGTTTCTTCATCCTACTCTCATTACCCAGTGAATACGTTTTTTCTATGATTTTCTTTCTGAAATATTCCGTCCAAACTTTTTGTCTTCATTTTTCGTATATGATTTCGATTGTTATTTCACACCCATATTTTTTCATTTCTTCAACAACTTATTAGAGATTTCCACAATATCGTTTGCATCTTTGGATTTTAAAGAATATTGTCATGCACGTTGAATGTTTGTTCTAATTGAAAATGAGATAGTTACAAAAAGAAATTATTAAGAATTTATTTCACAAATTCCTTGATAAAAACTATTTTGAGGTTCATATCAACATTTCTTGGTCGACTTATTACTATGAACTTTATTAGTACTGTTATGTTCACGTAACTTTGCTGGAACATATTCAGGAGGAAAACCTATTCAAGTCAAATTCAAAATGCGTTTGACACCGCCAGGGGTCTTCTCACCATTGAATTGAAGTATTCTTTGAAAAAGGCCGGTGTGGCGTGTAGTACGCTCTCATTGTCGCGGTGAGTCTCCTGCATGCGGGTGCTATTCGCAATGACAATTTTACTGCGATAAAAGAGTTATCATGTTTCCAATAAGTTAATCAAGCTCTTCTGACGGAGATTTCCATCTTATAATACATTTTTACGTGGGAATTTTTACGTAATATAGAACATTATTCATAGAAATTTGATGTGAAGTATGGAGTAAAAATTTATTTTTCAACGAAACACAAACGAAAGAAACTCGATTTTGGATACTGAGGAAGTAGGCTTTTTTATATTTTTCGGCTCTTTATATCGGTTTTTTGGTTTTATATTTAAACGCAATTTATTTGAGCTCTTCACAATTTCTCGATATATTTAGTTTCGTACTATTGAATCCAGTTTGCCTGACCTTTTTATCTAAACCCAAACGCTCGCCGAATCATGTTCATAATATGACGCTATTGTATGTTTTAAAAGAAATTAGAAAAAAAATAAGTTTACCAAAAGAAAAATGGTTTCCACATTTACTATCTAAGCATGTCATCAGAGCATACACCACAGATGGTGTTTGAAATATCGAGTTTCCGATATGATTTTTTGCGAACTAAAGGTCCACCTGCCGATATAATAATTCTCTTCAAAATTTCGTAGTCTTGTCAGATAAAGAAATTTGTTCATCCACATATTGGAAAAAGGTTATTTCCCTTTTTCCTTTCTTCAATCTATTTTCGAGTTGATTTTCACGAACTGAAGAAACAATTTGATCCTCCTTGACACGGAGATTTCTGTAACGAACGCAATTCTTTCCATCGGTCATTATATATAACGCCGCACTTCAATTTCTTTCCTTCGTGTACTCATATTGCTGTTTTGTGGGATCCACTTTTCTTTTGCAGAAGGGCCTCCGACTGGATGATCGGTGATGGCTTGAAAGAAAGAGATTGAGAAAGAAAAAAGTGAGAGAGAAATCTCATGTTTTGCAGTATAGAGAACGGAAGGACGTTCATTTTTCAAAAGGATTCAAAGAAAACACCGGTAAGATATACTGATGACTTTGCCACAAATTAAAAATAGTGTAGCTCCGTGATAGTATGACAAATGAATTCAAATACTAAAAACAGTTTAAATTGAAATAAAAGCTTTCAGTTTTGAATGCATATATGAAAAATTATTATTTTAGTGTGAAAAATTTGATTTCATGCATTCAAATCGATACGTAAAATTCGAGTTTGATCACTATACCATAAAATATTGTATGCAACTCATGGAATACGATTTCATGCACTCGTGTGACCACCTAGCACTCGTTCGTCGACTTCGCCGATGACTCGTGGAGGCTTGTCATACTGGTGCGTAAAATCACATGTAAAGCACTAGTTGCATAATATACTGTTATACTTCGAATTGATTCTTAAAGAATCACAAAATAAATTCCGATCGAGTTATTTCCATGCATCGATTATTATCGAGATATTTTTCAAATGTAAGATTATTTTTGTGATTAGATATATATTTCGGAACGTCAGATGAGCTTCAAAGTAATAACTTTTTTAGCCTGGATCGTTCATTACGTGCGTGAGGCATATCTTTCTCGTTAACAACAATGAATATCGATTGAGCTTTATGACTTTTTAGATAAAAAAGCGTCAACTGTGCTTTGTTTGCTCGTACATACATTATTGGATTTTTTCCAAAACTTTGTTTCCTTATACATCAATTACTATACTTAGGAATTACGACCAAAATTATGAGAAATGAAAATAAATCACTCTAAATATGATAATTTCGGACAACAATTTCTTATAACTGAAACTTGAGTAGAAAAAAATAGGATTGAATTTTAACTCTGATGAATGAATTTTTCCTTCTTATCTCTAACGCGACGAAAGTCAGCAAACGAAAGCTCTTTGGCGCCTCTCATCGACATATTGATCCTGAAATGAACCGATTGCGAAATAATCACTTTGGATTAGGTGGATAAGAAATTCATTAAAGTTTTGTATTTGCAACATAATCAACACACTCACATACATACATAAGTCATTGTATTCTGCAACCTCCTTCTCAACGTCAAATTTTCCATTACAACAGCTATACAAAAATATGCCGCAAATTCGATTGGCCAAGCAAAAAGTAAGTGTGCACACATGCGTGAACGCAAGTATATCGTTCAAGGCTTCGAAAAATATTTGCCTCGGCGCCTTGGCTACAATTATTGCAACTAACTTTCGTTTCTGCACTGTCTGTGGTTCCTTTCTCTCCTCGTTGCTTTGCGTCTCCGCAAAGCACTGCCGTCAAACGACGTCTTCTCTACGCACAGAGTAACCCGATCTTTGAGCTCGTTTTCCTCGCCTCTTCGCTGCGATGCGGCGGACAAGCTCAGCAAGGAGATTTCAAATTTCGGAGACATGCAGAATCGCTTTATTTTCGACTCTTTCTTCTCTCTCTCTCTCTCTCTCTCTCTCTCTCTCTTCTTCTTCCGCTGCTACTTCTGCTGCTGAAGATTTTTCCCAAACGAATTCACGTTGTTCGTTGAAAACGTACAGAATTTCGAACGCATATTATCAACGGAAACCAACACCAGACTGCGCCACTTTGAGCAGGAAAAACTCTACAGGGAAGTGATTATCTTAATTAACAGCCGGCGGGTATTGAGCGTAACTTTTCCGTTCGTACCTCGAAATTCTCTATTCGTGTAGTCTAAACGAGAACAACTGAATATAATATATCTGGAACTTTTAGAATGCCTGATTTAGTTGTCATTTATTCTACTTTGTTATTTTTTTTAAGACAAAAGAAGATAATTTGAATGCAAGTGTGGGTTACAACCATCTAACCAGTTCTCTCGGAAATACTAAATCGAGTACAGTCATTTCTACAATGTCTCTATTATCGTTCACATAAATATAATACGGTTTATTTTTTTTTTCAGAGATTATTATACAAATAGAGTTGTATACTAGTTATACCTTCCAGAAAAGAAAGCAAACTGACTCTTATGAGATAGAAAACACTCTTACCAAGAAACCACTCGGCATTTGGGTCTCCTATCACGCTGAAACTTTTGGAGGTAGTTTGTAGTTGCCCGAAAAGATAATAGCATATACACTGATCCATCCTGACGTTACAATTTCACGGAAATATTGCAAAAATATATAAATTATGCCAAGAATGTGAATCTATACGTATGACATAGTGTACGAATATACTCTAAATGTATAAAATTAGCTATGATCGGTTAATATCTTTGGAAAATCAAAACACTAGAGCAAGTGACTGTAAATGTGACCTGCTTGTATATCAAACAACTACTACAAAAAGTTATTAGAATGAAAAGACATTCTTATACGTATTTTTCACTCCATAATTGAGGGGCTGCGTGGAATAAGGGCCCTTATTCCACGTGGAATAAGTGGGAGTTGGGCCCTTATTCCACGCAGCCCCTCAATTTCAATTCAAAGAATGTTTTCCTTAATGTGGCTGTACATCGTCGGTACAGTACCATTTTGTCATCAAATAGCAGTTTATTTGCAGACAGTGAGCCAAAATTTCGCGCCCAGCACACGCATTTTGGATGACAATTTATTGCAGGGAAAAAAATATTTATAAAAATGTTTTTTTTGAGATGTTGAACGTCAATGATTCTTATATTATGATTTTCAGTCATCACTTCAATATAACTTGTTGTTTTGTGAGCTTTTTAAATGTCATGCGATGACTATAAGCGTGGAGTACATAACATAAAGAGATACACAGAATATTTCCTTGTCATGAGAATTATTCTCTACTTTTGAGCCTGTCACAGACGAGAGCGTTTTTGAAAATATTAATAATTCTCTTTGATATTATCATCGATCAATAATTAATATTAACGATAAATATTGATTTATCGAGCTTAGGGAATAAGGTGGCTGGACCTAATTTGGCACTGTACCCAATGTGGCACGTTTCTCAGATTTTGTATTTTCGGTGCTCTCTGAACACCAGTCACAGTTGGGTTGTGTTGGTGGTATCAAAACAAAATTTACACCCATTTCCTCGCTTGTTTATCCCTTAAAACTACTATTTTGCAACAGTTTAAACTTTTACTACCTGCTTTTCTCTTTTTTTTCTTATGCCACTATTCTAACTCAATTGAAATAATCAATCGTAGTCATTTCAGTTTTCTCATAGAGGGCTTACTTTATCTTATATAAAAACATCTCATCTTTCGATTGGTCACATCAGTTTTCCCCAAACTATTTTATATCTAATTCGAAATACTTTTCTTCGCATGAAATATAAGTGTACCCAATCTGGCTTTTCATGTGATTATGAATCGAAATACTGATTAAAATGTATCAATATTCAAGAGATGACCGTTAAGTTTTCATAGACATGTTGTAAAAAATTTTAATTTTCACAATATGATTCCTCTCCGTACAAATAGAACAGCTAATGCAGAATAATTCTTATAAAAAATTGGACAACGTTAAACAGCACTTTCCATCTAACATTGACTTTTGAAGCATCACTTTTACTCTATTCCTTCTAAGGTAACTTCCATTCATTTCCTGTAAATGAATAATCATTAAAGAAGCCAAAAGCTGCCCGTAATTCTATCAACTACTGTCTTATACTTTGACGACTTCTCTCGTGTTCAAACCACACGCGCTTGTACTCCCCGTTTCTTTTTCACTCCAGCTTTTCACTTGGCCTTATTCGTCGAGCTGGTTCCATATCTTTTTTTGCAAATTACGGGAGTGCAGAAAAAAAGAAAAGGAAATCGGTTCTTTGGCACTTTTTCGTCAGCAGCACTGCTACGGTTGTGACTACAGACCGCATATACCGGTAGTTCAGTGAATAGTGATTAACGAAGAAAGCAAGTGGTTTAGTCACGCCAAAACATTTTTCACCTAAAATTTGCTTTGAAAAAACAGCCCAAAACTGTTTGGATTTTTTCAAATAGCCAATGCAACTTTTTTCAAAACTATTGGCTATATTTATACGTAAGTCGCACTGTCTATTTCAGCATTCCAACATTTTATTTTATTATGTTCACGTTCTATCAATTTAAGGATTCACGTCGGAAAAAATTATGTAACTATCGCAAATAGTACTTATTATGGATACGCGTTATCTGTGTTTAATAATCATTATTCAAAATAATATGAAGTTATACAAGCTCTCATGACCAACTCAACTAAATTCAACTAAAAATACAAATATTCAAACCTTACATTTGAAGCGGCTTCATACTCAGTAGTCAATACGGGATTCAACACTAATCTCTAATCAATAGAAATTAGTATTTGTCATTATTTTTCAAATATTATGGTTCTTCCACCGAACCTAATCCAATATCCAACCGAATGCTCGAAATTTTAAATTCTAACGCAAAAATGACTTTTTGAAACGTGACGCAAGTCACGTTCTACCCGCGCTGTATTCATTCACTTACTTACCTGGGATCTTCTGTTTGACTCAGCGTTTTAAATTTGTTGTATGTAGCGGGGCGCGCGCATACATTACTGCACGCTAAGCCGCGCCCGCAAAAACGGGCCTCTTGCGGATTACTCACGGCATCAATCCGCTTTGTTTTCGTGGCTTCTTAGCCGATCGATGTCAAAACCCGCGCGGCTTAGAGCCATGCGAAAAATCGCGGGCGACTACGAGACATAGTTGTTTCTTGCCACGGCGGCGGCGGTGGCGAACGGGATCGCTTTTTCCGCGATGCGAGAGGCTCTCTCAGAGTCGCCTGGTGTATCGCTCGACGATGGCAGCAGCGGTGGCCTCCTCCTCGCGAAAGTGGGACAACACCACTGTGTAAACGCTCTTCGCGGCCGTAAGCGCGATGTTGCTGTTATTTTCTCGTGAGTCCTATCGGTTCGTTGGGCTATCATGATACGACGTTTTTGAATTTTCCAATGATTTTGGGAATGTTTTGGATGACTTAGGATGAATCGAAAAAAAGGAACTCCTCAGTTGTTCCTTATCTCTCTGTTTGAAATTTCGTCTTGAACCTTAAATAGAATGAGATTCGTAACAACTGTTTATTGGTTCTTGTTATTTTACATAGTATTTGATAGTTTGGAAAAACGTATAAAATATGAATTCAAAACTTTAATGTAAAATACTTGACTTTGACTGAGAGACATTTTCCCATGATTATTTTATTTCTGTCATTAAAATGCCATCTTGAATCAAATAGTTCAATAAAATCAATGAACTTACTGTTTCGGCAGTATAGTCCATCAGAGTTATAGTCAATGTAGCTGGAATATATATGCCTCTAATGTGTAGGTATTGCTATAGGCATAGTCAAGGTAGAATGAGCCGCACTCAATTTCATCATAAAGTCTTGCTCTTCAACTTGTCACTTATAGCTAGTGTAGTACGTGCATGCAATATCAATCAAATTAACACTAAGTGAATTTCTAGTTTATTGTGATCAAAGCAAATTTTCAATTAATATGAAGAATAAAACGGTATATCCAGATGCTGCACAAAAAATCAAATTTCGGATATCGTATTTACGTCTGTCGTTTTTCCTGGTTGAACATAAAGATATTTTTTTATGAAAATGTCTTTATATTCAAAATTTGCATTAATAGCAAATAATTAGCCCTGGTCAGAGTACATAGCAATATATTGTATATTCGATAAATATAAGTTGTTCGTCCGTAACTCTCTTTGGAAAAGTTCTTTCCATAAAGCTGAATCAGGAACATTTATATGCTAGGACTACGCTAAAATATTAATGAAATATCTTTGACGTTTTCCGGGATACTGGTGGTAATTTTCCATCAGATCAGAAATACTCTGTACGAGATGTGTACGTTCTGTGTTTAACCAAATAAAATAAATCAATACGATTACACTGATGCAACGCAAAACCGAGCTTATAACTTGTTTACGCTTACATTTTAATCATTTTAAAATCGAGGAAGACAGTCAAATTCTCGTTTCATACATGTTAACAAAATCTCAGTTTTACTAAAATTAGTTAAAAATTTTAGAGCCGAAAAATGAAGAATATAATTAATTTTTATTTTTTCCCTTTACTTTACCGATATTCTTCAAAATATTCACCTTTTCACTGTTTAATATTTTCTAATTTGAATCTATTTAGTATTTATGATGTCTCTTCAAGGAATTAATTTGGTGATCAAGATTACTACCAATTCACAGCGCACATTAATTTTGTTGGTTGATGGGTGCTTTGTAGATGATGAATTTTCTTCTGTTCCGACAACGAATATAGACGCTTACTTATTATTAATTCTACAATGATCGTTATTGATCATTCAATGTATGTACTTTACTTTATGAAATACTAAAGTCTTCAATATGACTGATACCATTAAGTACATACATATATCCTTTTTATTAGCACTTTGGTACTTTCTGCTCATGTTTTCCTTGCGTTCCTGGATAGTCCAAATATCTGGTTTTCGCGAGAGTCATGCTCCAGTTTGCTTATAGAGACATAATCTTTTTGCCAGTAGTATTTACGACATTCTCCTATGAATATAAATAAGAGCCTTTATATTAATAGAATTGAGCTTAGCACTACTGACAGCATATCATATATCAACAAATATAATTCAGAATGTCTACTCACTTCACTCATTCGTATCTCTCTTCACTCCGGCTCCTGACCAAGCCAGAGTGAACAAACAATCAATCCGAAAAAGTTCCTCAAGATGGCCGCCGCTACCGAAGTTTACTTTAATTAATTGATGGAAATTATGTAGGGATGTATGGAATGTATGGATATGTAATTATGGATTTATGGGCACAACCTCAAAATTTTAATACAGTATTAACATTCTACGACTGTTTTTCTCGTATAGAAAAAATATCTATATCTATGAGTGAAATAACCGGTTGTAACTTTGATCTTGATACAATAAGATACCAATAAACCTTTAATGGTTTTATTCAAGGCCAAATGGAATTTTAATATTTGCTCAACCGTGTTACCTTGGTTTTCGAAACAATCAATTAATTTATTATGATGACTTACCATTAGTTGAGATAATTTACACCCGGAAATAATATGAATAGAGGATACTCGGAAAACTATCATGTTTCTGATAATATATCGATTCTAGAGGAAGTCAAGTTATTCATGATTGATCTTGTTGGAAAGTTAAAAGTTGTTGAAAGTGCATCTGCTATATTACTCCTATTCAGACTCTTGAAAACCACCAAATTTCTTTTCACATTCTTCGACAAGCTAAAGAATACGTGATCAAGTAACTTATATTTCCCCCAGCTAGCTGCTTTTATTACTTTGTTAGAATAAATCGCATTGGAAACTATGTAATTAGTTCATGAAAAAGGTTAAATGTACTCATTTTTAACTTTCAAATAATCATTCGTTCATTTAAACGATGTATTGAATAAAACGAAATAAAACTTGAACCAGTTACTCAAGGTTTTTGACATACATTCCTTATAAACTCAACTTCTCAAGACAAACTCCACAGAATCATTTTCAGATTGGATTTTTTTGCTTCTAATTCAACAGTCTGAAATACTCATCAGTATCTTTATTAAAATAGCAGTTTTCATGATTTGTACTCTGTCCATCGTTTCAATGGAAACTGTAAAGAACTAAATGCAACTCTGACAAAGCGGACTCTAGCGAGTATTTGCATGATTTTACGATCAATGATTCAGCGCAGACTTGTCGAAAGCATGTATTGAGATAACAATTAATTATGGCAACATAGTCTATGTTTTCAAGCGGCGAGTACGCAAATGGTCTGACTTTAAATTGGCGTAGAACCCGGAGGAAAAATAAGAAATATTGCTTTTGACGTCTGGACATACGTTGGTCGACCTTGTTTTCCACAGTTTTGAGATTAATAATTACTACTCAGAGAAATTTCATTCGTTCTACCTTGATTTTCTCTTGAATAGATAATAAAAACTAATTTAGAGAGTTGTCACTGTAATAATAATTTCATATTTTCTTTACTCTAAAAGTTTTAATACTTAACTTTCTTGCTCTTTCTTGGTGCGTTAGAAATCGTGCACGAATCTAGCTTAATGTCCGCATTGAAGGAAGTAAACTCGAGGATTAATGAAAGAAAAAATGTCAATTTCACGAGACATTTTTTTCTGGAAAAATTCTAAGATATGAGTTCGTTGTCACGACTGTACCGTTATCTTCGTCGTCGCATCCAAAACTCGTACGTGCAGCAAGCAAAGTAAACAACCAAACAATTATCGAACATGCAAGTACAAGCGTATATCCAAAGCAAATTTTTCCTATCGTCGCTCGGAAGTATGGTCTTTTCACATTATCGAACTACAGTTTTCAGCATTTTCAAATGTCAAAAAATAATATTCCAGTCTGCTGCGTGTGCGCGTTATCAAAGCATACGTGTAAAGCGTAGCAGGTTTCAGGATGAAAAAAATTTCCACACGTTTCCAAACGTTTATTCCATGCTCATCGTGCTACACTCAGTTCCGAAGAAAACTCATACGCAGTGTTCCATTGCGCTTGACACGACAGTTTGAAACAACTTGTAAACAGCTTTGATCATTAGTTGGAGAATCTCTCGTATAACAGCTGATTTCAGCCCATCAAAATCGACTGTCGTTCCTCTGACGAATGAATACATCGCGTTGCATGGCTTATCAGCCAGAGGAAAATAAATTTTCGAGAAATTCGAGAATCCAGTCGTACCATTGGCCCGTAATTTTCTCTCGTCTCGCCTTTCGCGACTAGACGGGGGAGGGGGGGGGATAGAGTGGCGATGTTCGAAACGGGTGCATGCTGCGCGAAAAAGTCGGGCTCAAGAGCCGATGGCTAATACGAGCGAGCGGCTGACTCACAGGCATATACACACAGCCGCGGTGGCGGCCAGAAGAGGAGGGAAGTAGGTCGCGAAACTCGTGGGAAGGACTGGTGCGAGCTGCTGCAGGACTCGTTTCGCTTGCAGGACGGAGCTGCAGCCGTCAGCGGCAGATTCGAAGCACCCGATAAAAATACGCCATTCACACTTTTATGCATGCCTAAAAGAAATGCATTGGAAGTCGATTGTGCATATAGCCCATTGAGGTTTGCTTTTTCTCGAGATTCTCGAAGCTCGTATATCGACTTTGATATACAACTGTTGGATCTGACCGTGGCTTCGAATTTGTTCGAACTTTCGAACGCTATGCGTATTCGGGGTTCTCAGCGGCAGCCGAGTCGCTCGGGTTTGGCAGATGAAATTATAATCTAGTGCGCAATAGGTAGCGCAAGTGTGCCGAAGCTCGAACTATATAACCAGTTTTGATTACGGAAAAAATATTAGAACAGTAATAACTCGAAAAAGCACGGCTCAATCGAATTGAAAATTCAAATTTCTCACCGTAATATTAGTTCTTTCGGCTTATGAATTGTGAAAAACGAGTCAATCCTAGACAATATATCCTATGTTTCGCGCATTGCTTTTGATGATAGAATAATAAAATTGATTTTCAATAGTGCGCTAAGAAATATTGAACATATCTCTCGGCATTTCTGCAATGCCAATGTATCAAACTATGTCCTTGGACGTGCGACTGAAAATAATGAGAATAACATGAGTGAGCACTTCGATTATGCGCATAAAGGTTCTCTCACAATATTATTCTTCCGCTCGTGCTGAATCATTATCTTCATTCCAAACCCTGCCTCGGTCGATTTCAGCTTCGAAGTCGATCACCGCGTGTCCGCCCGTTTCAAACAATCGTGCGCTTTCTCAAATTCGAATGGACGCTTTGCTCCCTGCGAAAACGTATGATTTTTCCGCGTGTCTCGCGACAAATGCGTGTGCGCGCGTCGTAAATCGATCCTCCGTGAGTTCGGCGCGAGCCCTTCCATCCAATATAACTCATTCCGGGGCTCCGGTTCCCAAAAGGCTCCGTCGCGCCGGTGCGGATACGCGAGAAGTGGGCGTCGCTGGATGATGGGCGCCGGGGAAAAATATCGCGCCGGTAAACAGCCCTGGCTATTTTCGCGCGACGCGCCGACGCTATATAATCAGAGCGCGAGTCCACGTGTCTGAATCGCGCGCCCACGCGCCGAACGAGGAAAAAAACGGCTGTCCGACGACGCGCCGCGGCCGGTCGTGAAATCGACACTCGATAAGCCGTTATGCTCTTTGTTTCTGGCGTCTACCTGATCAATCTCTCGGTTCTTTTCCACTCTATTTATAATGTCGCGCGCTCACGGAAGCTCCGGCGTATAGCGCGTCAAACGCGCCGGGCACGTACCTCGGCAGTTTTAGAAACAAATAGCTCTCGCCCGGATTATAACGAGGCTTTATACCGGGAATATGACTGGCAAGCGCGCGATTGTGTGTTGGTGCGTGCGCGCAAAGTGGTCGGAATTCCCTGAGCACGTGAAGCACAGCTGATTATAAATATCGAGAGATTGATTTGAAATTTTCCCGATGAGTGTGTATAGAGACGTGCGTGTATGTATATATACCGATTGTATTGGCAAAGGTATTGCTTCTGGGTATCTGCCTTCTGATGCTTGCACAGACACGAGAGATCATCTGAATAGTTAGGTCGTACTGGTGTACGCGAGTTGTTTACGCGAATAGCTCTTGGATGATGCACTGCGGTCTCGGGTTATTCAAAACGAGTATCCTGTTGGGTACAATAAGCATTTCATTAGCTACCTAATTGTAAGCGCCAACGCGCGATCCAATTGTTTACGCATGAGCAGCCAGAAGATTCATATTTTGGCCGCACCGAGCTATTCAGAGTTGAATTTATGGTTGGTATCGCGAGAAGAATCAGTCTTGATTCGTGCGACAGTTCATTTCAAAAGGAAATGAACTTACTATCCATAGATTGAAGAACAGTGTGTACTCTTTTATAAAGCTTACAATGAGAAACTGCTGTATTAGAGTGAAAAAATCACTATAAAAAGGTGGGATAAGCATGAAAGATTTACTACGGATTTTATGCTACCAAAACTCATGGTACTATCGTGAAAATTCGCTCTCATTCCATGAGAAATTCACCGCAGTTTCATTCAATAATTCATCCACCATCATACAGTTATTTTTCACTTTTATACAGCGGTTTTTCACTGTAAGCTTCTAAAAGAGTGTACACTTTCTGATACAAGGGGTCCGGGGACTCTGGTATACTCGTGCCTCTGGAGTTCTCAATTGATAATAATTCCACTTGAAAAACAATGTACCGGCTTGGGAAAACCCCGATTGAGGCTATAGCGTGTGTATTTTGTGATTTCAGGGAATGTGTGACATGTTCATCCAAACACAGCAGACGAGCAGCGTCAACAGCAGCAGCAGCAGCAGTAGCGGCAGTGGCAGCAATACCGCCCATCACCACCACCACCACCATCACCACCACCACCACCACAGCAAGAAGCGCAAGTTGGAGTACGAGATCGTCCAGCCGGTGATCCAGCACGCCCTGGTCCAGTCGACATCGGGCGAATACCACTTGGACGGGGGCAGCGGCGGCAATTCCGGCCTGCAGCGCTACTCGGTCAGCGACATCAACAGCGGCTTCCTACAGCTACAGAATGGACTGCAGAAGCAGAGCCCAAACCAGCAGACCCTCGTCCGAGCCTCCACTATCAAACTCCTAGACACGTATCAGCGCTGCGGCCAGAAGGTCAGCTTGAAAACTTTCCAATTTACGTATTTTAAAACTCGGACGAATCGCGCGCGATTTCACATGGGGCTCGAGTTACAATCGACACGGAGTCGTTCGATCGTGAGTTGCGGAAGAATATGCAACTGACTATCGGATTGATTTTCTCGTTCGTTGCACTCGCGGAACACTTTTTTCCCTTTTGTTTTTTGTACGTCGGGTATGAATCTTACATTCCCATTTCGATTTCGAAATAGCTCCGGTACTCCGACTGGATATGGAAAATGCAGTATATCCAGTCGCCGCGAGTCGTACATCGACCTTGCCTGTGGCTCGATTGATTTACAATCCTGTTATGAGTATTGAATTGAAGATCGAAATTCTCGTTGAAAATTTTTGCGCATAGCGCGCAATTTCGAAATTTTCGCATTAATCGAACGAGCATTGTGGGTTAGTGAACATTTATCAATTCGCGTGCGCGACGTTAATCCGCATTGTGTCGAGTCGCATTGAAAATTTGGGATATCGTTTATTCTCGATACTCTAGTTTTCGACTGTTTCGATCATTTATACAATTTCACATTTGACGCGAGAAAAGGTACCCCGCGCGATTCGTTACAAGCTCAAGATGAAACGATTTCATTTTCCTCCCAGAGCCATAAATTCACTCGTTTATGAGCGCGATCTATTTTCGTCGCGCATATTTTTGAAATACGAAGCGACTGGAGAACGATTCGAAATGTTGAAATCAATAAAACGTTCTCCGGCTAATCATCCACAGGACGAAGTTTTAAAATAATCGGTGCAACGGAACCCCGCAGTTGAAGGGGCATTATTCTCCTCCTTTCTCTCACTACTGTTTTCGTGTCTTCGAGTGGCCCCAACCAGTGGCCCCGCTGTCTCTTTCTCTCTGTCTGTTCCGAGCAACCGGCGTATATATATACACACACCTATAGCCGAGTTGCTCGCGAAACCCGAGCTCTGGTAATTTCGAAGATGCAAACTGCAGCGAGCAACTTTTCACCGCTATGGAAAATCTCGGATTTCACTTTTTCCAACGAGGGCCGCGCGCCGCTGCACCTTTCGAAATCTGATCGGCCAGATAAATTTTTCGGCCCTGTGTGCAGTCTCTGTGCACGGCCGAGATTGCGATCTCGCGCGGGCGTCGCGCGCGCGCAGGTAAAAGGCCTTTACGTAACGCGACGAGGCAGTTTTAGCGCAGCGAACGCGACGATACGATGTGGCCGCCGCCGCCGCCGCCGCGCATTCAAGTCGTGCGGCCGTATGATCTCTTGCCAGCGCGCCGCATTGGCTCTCTGGCGTTTCCCTTGTCGCGTTTGATTTTCTCTCCCGCGTGCGTTTCGCCTTTCGCGAAATCGCGCTTGCCCGAACTGTCGGCCGAGTTGGCAGCCGGGTAAATTACCCGCGGAAAATTAACCGGCAATTGTCGCGGCTACGTATTCATTTTCCGTTTCGTACAGCCGGCGTTCGGTCGCTTATACGGAATGAACGTCTATTTTTGGAGAAAAAAAAAGGCTCGAGCTCGTGCCTCGGAATTGCGGAACTGTGCCTCCCTGTACTTTACAGTGGTTTTAAACTTTTCACTCCGGGAATAATCGTCATTCCGAATTGTCTAATAAGACTCTATCGCGCCCGAGTTTTTTTTCGCTAGGTAGTAGAGTAATCGGTCCCACCTCGTCTGGCCAATTTTGCACGAGCTCGTGTGTATATGCAGATGATCCAATCTGCAGCGTTGACTCCCTTCCTCGCTCGGTCGATGACCCAGCCAGCTTCACTACTCATTGAGCCGTGCAACCATGTAAGAGAATGACATTTCGACCGCGGCGCATCGTCTTACGTACTAAGCGTTTCACGCTTCAAAATCATTTTTCAAATGTGGACACGCGAAAAATCGTGTTATCGAAGTACGGTTGATGAATTGCATATTGTTCTGTTTAACGCTGCCTCGATCGTGGGACGGTGAAAAATCTCACGAAAGCTCTGGTTTACGTAACGATTGATTCGTCATCCCATTCCATACCCAATTCGTTTGGAATATATACGGAAGTTAATCGCACTGGAATATCATCAAAAACCATTGCACAATTTAAATTTCGTAGGTTATTCAAATTCGTATTTACGTCTCGACGGAAATAGAGATTATTTGATTTCCGATGTATACGTGCGAGTGGAATTTCCTTTGAAATCCCCATGAGCCTGCGATGAGTCACTCTTGCCGAAGGGACGACCTCCACGCAATCGCTTCCCGAGGCACACGATTGAAAGAAAACTACGAACCGCTCACATATTGATACAAGGCAAAAAAGTCGCTTTCAATTTCTCAAAAAACACACCGGCCCTCCACCCGGCGAATCGATATATAGCCGTGCGCGGCGGCTGTAAGCAGTCGGCGCAAATATATAGTATGTATACGCCTCTAGGAAGAGTATACTATTCGCGTTTGCCGCGAGACTCCCCGCATTTTATAGTCACAATAAAAATCGAGCCAGCAAGTCGGCATCTGCGTATATCGATTCCACTGGTCCCTTTGGTACACACACAGACGTATACCTCACACTGCTCGCAGATGCACGGCGACGTTTCCACCCACGCCCTCTCATATCCCGCGAGGAGGACGTTTCTCGCTGGTGGGTGCGGTTATTTTTAAACGGGCGCGCGTGCGTTCGCGTGAGCCTCCCCCCGGAGGGTGTTTTTCTTAGGGGGCGGCGAGCTTTGCCCGGCAATAAGGGCGTTGTATATACAATATACTGCGCATCCCGATTCGACAAAGCTCGCCGCTCGTGAATCGGTCGCGCTTTTTCGTCATTTTCAGCGACGTCAATCCTGTTTGAAAATCGACCCGGTGGCTACACGAGGGGGGCACTTGTATACTTGGTTGTCTTATCCAATTTGACGGGTTGATAAGCGTCGCAAGCAAGGTGACTCGAGTTATCCTTCGCGATTCTCGGATGGGGAATATTGTGTGCGGGAGATTCGGCTCGAAGCTTTACTCGTGTCTCGAGGAGCTTTTGGAAAATCCATAGAGCTCCGATTAAACGGCCTCTCATTCGCACGGAAATATTCGTATTTCCATTATTCTCCCTCCGATCCTTGGGGCCACGTTCGGATCAATATTGACCTCTGGGGAATTTTGTTTTTCATTGGCCTGGATTGTCTCAGGATTTTGCGAGTCGCTGTTGAAAATAGCTCTCAAACAGAGCGTCGCCGGGGATAAGAGTTTTATTCAGCGGGATTCTCAAATCAGGTTCTACTTCATTTTGCAATTTCAGTCGCCCTTTTGTGTACTCACACAAGCTTTCAGCTTTGGAGATTCTTTTTCTCTCGACATACAATATTAACCTTCGTTCCCTTTCCCAAAACGTCAATACTTTCTTGCCGAGCAAATAGAGAGAAAGGGAGAGAAAATGTGTGCTTTCGAAATCTATGCGAATAGAAGTGAATTGTATGTGTCTTTCTGTTTGTCGTGGAATTTAAATTTTCCTTGCAAAATTGTTGTACCAAGTCACGAGTTATAACAGTCTTTGAGATTTGATCGCCTTGTTATTCATATATTTTTAGAATATTATTTAAAAAATACGTAAACGCGTACTCATTATATTGGATTCGAATTTGAAGGCTTAATGATCAGAGAAATATGAGCGGTTGGGTCCATAAATTTTATTGATCTACCTCAATAATTTCTCGAGTTGAATAATTATCTACTCAAGCTGTAGTTAAAAATATCTTACTTTGAGCTAGCTAACTCCATACTCTCCATTAAAAACTTGAAAAAGTTGGTATGATATGTTCAAGTGCAATTTTTTAAGATAAGTTTCAGGACATTTGAATAATCGAATCATTATACGGGCGTTTCACAGAGTGAACCTTTTTATTCATAAAATGTCTCCCTATGAACATAGATTGCGTTTTTTTAAGATACGTCATAGGACGTATTGTTACGTGGAAGTACGCAACAATCGTAAATGACTATCTAAATCTTTCGAATCAATCCATTAAACAAGCTGCTATTTTTCGCATATATAAATGAGCTCTTTGCGATCTTCGCACCCAAGAATGTAGGATTGATTACAAATTCATTCATTGAGCCCTGTGGAATTCGCTGTTCGTTTTCCATATTCATTTCTGAATATATATGTTATACAATTCCTCATGTATAGAGATAAAATAAACATCTAAGTAATATATTGTATATTCCATTCGAGATTAAATTCTCATCATCATTCAAATTACATTACATTATTTTTCGCTCCGAGTGTATAATTATCTTCAATGTTTCCCTATTTCAACGTCCAATAAAACATGATTGAATGAGCGATTAAAAGTTGATAGACAGTCATATATATTGATGTTAGATAAAATTGTCTAGTTGAATTTTTAAAATGTTTACGTTGAATTCCACTCACGGTCGATTTCACTTCGTAGCGGAAACAAAGTATGATTCCACGTGAATAGAGTTGAATAAAAATGTATATCATTGTGTTACAGAGAAAATCCTGGTCGAGGGAGGGTAATGGTGAAGGTGTGGGGGTGCATCAGGCCGGAGCAGCAGCAGCAGCAGCAGTGACGGCTACAACGGGCCTAGTCTCAGGGCAGGTGCAACAGCAGCAACAGCAACAGCAACAGCAACAACACCACGGGCAACAGCATCTGGTGCAACAACACCCACCGGCCCTTCAGCAACAGATAGCAACCGGGCACCAGACGCAGGTTCAACAAGGCAGCACCAGCCACAGCAAGACCAGCACCATGACCTCGCACACAAGCAAGCAGATCAGCAACAATGGCAACGCGGCCAACAACGCCGCCACCACCAACGGCAACGGCTCCAATCCGCAGGGAGATGGCGACTACCAGCTCGTCCAGCACGAGGTCCTCTACTCCATGACCAACCAGTACGAGGTTCTCGAGTTCCTCGGACGGGGAACTTTCGGACAGGTATGTTCCACAGTGGAACTTCCATTACCCTCGTAGAAATAATGGAGTTTCGAATCGTGATTCATTGTTGACTGATTGAGGATTTAATTATGCAAGGGATAATTGAAATTGATGATGCTCCTAGAATATTTGAGGGCTCGTACTGCTTTGCACTTTATGATTGCTGGATGAAAAGTTACACTGATACAATTTATTACATTTAAAAGTTTTGAGGAGTAAGAATTACATTGAATTGTTCATTGTATCTCTAGAAGTCTCGAAAGATCTAATGGGACGTTAGGAAAAGTTCACTATCCACTATACATTTTTACGTTTTTAAGATTCGCAGCGAATTTTCTGCGAAAAAAATATCATTATTTCTTGTTGAGTCAATTGAAACGAGAAAATGAATTTAATTGAATCAAACTTTGTTCTCAAGAATGCGAAAGATTCTTTCCTTGGATATAAAAAAAAACTGAACAAACATTTTTATACGACTTTGTTCTGTAGAAAATACAGATTGGATTTTTGATAGGTTCCCTCTACTCTGATCGATAATCTACTCTGAAGTGGAATTTACTATTATTATTTTTATAAAGTCGAGAAAATAATACCCTAAAATATTTGGCGAGCTTCTTCACGCCTCGCACGTGTCGAAAAACTTATCAGGTCGCTCTCCGAGATTCTTTCCTCGGAAGCACCCGCTGGGCGCGCTTTTAACGTGTTTCCCAGCGTGCGAGCTTTTTTTTCCTGTCATAAAAAAATGTTTTAAAGAAAGTTATTTGCCCTGTGGAAGTTTATATGTAGGACTTTCATTACTTTTTCATGCGAGCAAGCTAACGCTACTGAATAATAATTTGGTTGCTGTTACCAACGCATTTAACTTATGTTGTTGGAATGCTGTAACATATTCATAACCCGAATGACTTGAGATTAATTATCTCCAAATTTGAATTGTCTTGGAATATTGAAAATATATCATTTAGAAATATAACGTTTGGGAAATGCGATTTTTCTGCAAAAATCACGGTTTCGTTAAAATATTTTTGATGACTAATGTATTAATTATTTCCTATGCGTTTTTTAGGTCGTAAAATGTTGGAAAAAGGGAACGAATGAAATAGTGGCTATCAAAATTCTAAAAAACCATCCTTCATATGCTCGGCAAGGTCAAATTGAGGTAAGTGACAACGATCCGTGGTTGGCGTGTTTGTTTTTGTCGACTCACATGTAATACGTTAGACATACGTCACTTCAGACCTTTATTAACGACAAAATATCTGTCTCTCTTATCCCTTAGGTCTCCATCCTGTCACGTCTCAGTCAGGAAAATGCGGATGAGTTCAACTTCGTGCGTGCCTACGAATGCTTTCAACATAAGTCACATACCTGCTTAGTATTCGAGATGCTAGAGCAGAATCTTTATGATTTTTTAAAACAGAACAAGTTCTCACCTCTACCTCTAAAGTACATTAGGCCCATCCTCCAACAAGTTCTCACGGCGTTGCTCAAGCTGAAAGTAAGGACATTATGTTTTTGCCCATAAGTACTTGAATCAATATTTTCCACCGCGAAAATCTGTTTTGAAACTCCAAACTCTTTTTAGAAGCTACTTGAAAAGTATTTTGTTCCTTATCTTTATTGCGTATTAAACTTCGCCGATTTAAAAATAGAATTTAATGATAATACTTTTGTCGCTCTTTTTCAACAGAACTCGCAAGAATAATAATTCTAAATAATATCGTCATTCGAGATTGATTTGATAAATTTCATTTTCCTCGTTCATTATAACTCTGCTTTTGATTGACAATTCATTTGTCGACGCTGCTATAGCGCAGTAATCCATTATAACCTCTCTTACACCATAGATTCTATAAACGAATGAACGAATTTTTTTCAGCAATTAGGCTTGATTCACGCGGATCTGAAGCCGGAAAACATAATGCTGGTTGACCCGGTGCGTCAACCGTACCGTGTAAAAGTGATTGACTTCGGGTCGGCGTCACACGTGTCCAAGGCCGTGTGCAATACTTACCTGCAGTCGCGCTACTACCGCGCTCCCGAGATCATTTTGGGTCTGCCGTTCTGCGAGGCAATCGACATGTGGTCTCTGGGATGTGTGGTTGCCGAGCTGTTCCTCGGCTGGCCCCTTTACCCGGGCAGCTCTGAGTACGACCAGATCAGATACATCAGCCAGACCCAGGGGTTGCCCACCGAGCACATGCTCAACAATGCCAGCAAGACTACGAAATTTTTCTACAGGGATATAGATAGTGAGTTAATTTTTTGTTATTGTTTCCTCTTTAGCTTCAGATCTGATTATAACTTGCAAAGTTGAATATAAAGCTTTGTACATATCGATAATTAGAATTTTTATTTCAATTTTCTCTCTTTTTCATAGAAATAGTAATTTGAAAAGTGCAGTCGACTTATTACAACTTGAAAATTTTTTCATTAACTTTTCGTTCATGTTAGATATTGATTATTAAATTTGATATTCTTATGTCTACTTTCAGGTACCTATCCTTTTTGGCGGCTGAAAACACCCGAGGAGCATGAAGCAGAAACAAGCATCAAATCTAAAGAAGCTAGGAAATACATCTTCAACTGCTTAGATGATATTGGTCAAGTAAATGTACCCACGGATTTGGAAGGAGGTCAGCTCTTGGCTGAGAAAGCTGACAGAAGGGAGTTCATAGATCTTCTCAAAAGAATGCTCACGATGGACCAGGTAGTAATATCTAAGCCTTTTTTCGCAATAGTTAAAATATTTTACCGGAAAATAAATAAAACATCGCAACTATGTTGTTTACAGGAACGAAGAATAACTCCGGGCGAGGCGTTGAACCACGCGTTCGTAACATTGGCGCATCTCGTGGACTATGCGCACTGCAACAACGTGAAGGCGTCAGTACAGATGATGGAGGTATGTCGGCGCGCCGGTGACTTTACCGCGAGCCCAGCACATCACCAAGCGCCTCCAGCTCCACAGCCACCGCCACCGACATCCCTTGTCGCCAACTTCGTACCTACTACTAACGGTAGTGCGGTCACGCTCACCTTCAACAACCAGGTGCAGAGACTCGTTCGAGAACATCGTACTGCACAGTCTGGATATGACAACTTGGTAAGTCATATTTTAGTTAATTGAATTCTTTCAGGTCTTAACATTGTTCACCACAAGAGTATTGATTATTGTTTTTCTAATTTCAGTATCAAATATACAGCAATAGTGGTCGTAGGGCTACTCAGTACAGCAGTTCGTCTAGCGGTTCCAACAGTGGCAGAAATGCTGTTCACGATTTCCCGCATCAGTTAGTGCCGGGCATTCTCTGTCCACCGCCTGGTTATCAAACGATGCCTAGTCCGGCGAAACATGTTGTCGTTGCTCAGGTAAATTTCAAGACAATTCTAATAGATCCTTGAGAAATGTTCAAGAGCTACGAATAATAGAATGTTTCGTCTCCATAGCCTCCACAAGCTCAACAGGCTCCGTTGCAAATTCAACCATCTATTATTTCGCAACAAGCGGTTGCAGCAGCAGCGGCTGCAGCTCAACAGCAGTACGCCGTACCTGTATCCATGGTAGAAACTGGTCGTCAAATGCTATTGACTGTAAGTTACCTTGAAATATTTCCATTCCCTTGATTTCGAGAACTTAGGTAGTAGATCAGAAACTTATTGTTCTCTCAATTTTGTTGTAACAACAGAACGCTGTACAAACATCTTGGCCTGGTGGAAGCAGACAAATGGCGGCAATTGTTCCATCTTGGCAGCAGTTGCCTCCGCAACATGCTGCAATTCAACAACCTTTACTTAGTGATGCTGGAGATTGGGGCAGGCCATTAATAGTGGATAGTGCAGCTATATTACAGGTATAATTTTACGTTCGCCACTGAAACGTTTCAAGATTCAAATTTGATGTTCCTAAATTTAATCATTTTCAAAGCATCATTAATAATTCTATGAGTGCTTGATTCTTGATGGTATTCGATCATTTATTTATCTATCAGTCAATTTCATTCGATCGAACCTCTGTATGATTCATGAATTACTACTCAGATATAGAGTTGATAACGTAAACTACTTACAATGAATTTTTTGTCTGTGAAAAGAGATGAAATGAATAACTGTTGATTTCATTGCAACGAAATTTGATCAATCATGCATAAGTTTTCGAAAAGATTCTTGATATCTGCTTTATTTATCACGAAAAAAAATCGTACCTAATCTCGTTTGATTTTGTGGAAGAATCAGAGGCCGGTATTCCCGGTCACGGAAGTGTACAACACGAGTGCACTGGTGGAGCACACGGCGCCCTCGCAGAACTGGGGCAAGCGCAGCGTGAGCAAACACCACCAGCATCACTTGAGCGTGCCACAGACTGCGTCGCAGCACCGTAGCAGTCATGAGCATAAGCAGAAGGATCAGCAGCAGCTTTCGCCGGTGAAAAAGCGCGTGAAGGAGAGCACACCACCGAGTCAGAGTTCGCGCAGGCAGCAGCAACACTCGCCGCCAACCCAGCAGCTCGTTACCTCGTGGCAGTCTCAACCCGTGAGCGCGCAGTCGCATGGCTCTTCGATCAAGCATCACACCCACCACCACCATCAGCCGCAGCCCGAGCACCCGCAAGTCTCGTACGTCAGACAGCAGACCATCACCATACGCGACACGCCCTCCCCGGCCGTATCAGTCATCACTATCAGCGACAGCGAGGACGAATCGCCCGGCAAATGGTTAGTAATCATTCTGCTCTTCCATACTACTCTCCCCGACTGTCTTTCATTGCATTTTAGTTTATCTATTAGTGAGACGTTCTTCTCCTCTCACTGTCTTTCATCGCGGGAGAGTATTCAATATCTCTTCTGTCTTTCTTTTTTTCTCGTTCAAGTTGGTTTTTTCGCTTTCTAAGCCAACTGTCACGTACACTCACGGTGATCGCCAGTAATGTAAGAAGTCCCTGACCACATTTTCTTACGGGTATGACTTTTCACTGCGAATGAACATATTAGTGAAAGGAGCATATAATGATTTTGCAAGAGTAATGATCCGGTCAACGAGTTGACGAGTGAGAGGCTAACCTAATGGGTTACTTATCGCAATGCTTGTTATTTGACACGCTTTTTCCCATGGGACGTCAATTATTCATTAAATAGAAATATTT
This sequence comes from Aphelinus atriplicis, assembly GCA_020882685.1. Taxonomy (NCBI): domain Eukaryota; kingdom Metazoa; phylum Arthropoda; class Insecta; order Hymenoptera; family Aphelinidae; genus Aphelinus; species Aphelinus atriplicis. The sequence goes on from CM037073.1 coordinate 77,142,041, forward strand.
GGAAATTTCGACTTTACGTATCTATGAATCAGCATTACATCATCAGAAATGATAATTCTACAAATCGTCCATAGTTATAAAAAATCGATAAATATTTTAATCAGACCAATTACTAGATGATTACTAGATTAATATACTGGATGAAATCTTGAATCAGGGCAACCCTGACTATAGTCACTGTCGTAATCGTATTAAAAAAAAAACAGACTAAAAGAAAAATTTGGAGTTGAAATATTTTAGCCACAGTTACTTGAGCAGTCCTAGAATCATACTTAAATGTCATTGACAGCTGTGGAGATCGCCAGTGCGGAGCTTGTCAAAGTTTGGCACCTCGCCTGTCTGGCGATGGACGTCCTATCCGCGAGGAGGTCATTAGAAGGTATATTTATACAGAGAAACGAAATCACTTCACTAGTTAAATGTGAAAAACTAATGAATGGGTTGCAATGGAAAATTTACAGTGGATAGTTTGGTGCAGTTTTCACTCACATGCTTGTGGCGGGCTTAGTCTTCCATAGACATGTACTATTTTGTTCACTGGGGTGGAGTTAGAGTATTCAATTTATATTTTTCTGTAATGATTCGATCCCATTATCTCCATCGCATAAGCCAAAAGTGGAAACATTGTTTTTGAGACACTTTTTCTAATATATTAAAAACTGGGTCATGCAGGTGTTTGGCTGTGTAAAATGAAGTGTAAGCTATTATATCCGATTGTCAACTAACACCTAATAATCTCTCAGTTGAATATTCAAGAGGATGAGATTCTAATGTGATGCGATTCTGAATTAACAGTTGAAAATGCTGCAAATTAACCCTCGTCAAAAGCATCGTCCGCAACTGAAGTCACGATTGGTTATTGAACTTTTGGCGTTACATTTGAAAGTATTCCTCGATATTTGACACGCAAACCATCCTTTTGGTATATCCATGATATCATTAATTAAAATCAATTAAAATTTCTCAAATTTCACGTTGCAGTACGCAGTCGACGCCGCGTGTGGTGCACAGCTGTAGCAGCAACCAGCAGCAGCCAAGCAACCACATACATACGAATGGCGGGAGCAGCAGCAGCAGCTCAACACAAAGGTCACAGCGCAAAAGCCTCATTAACTGTGTCACTGTCGCTGACAGCGATGGTGAGGCCAGTCCCAACAACAGGTCCCACCCGACGGCCCATCTGTACCAGCAAATACCGCAGCACCAGCCACACCAGCAGACTACCCAGCACATTAAACACGAACCGCAGCCACAACACCATATCAAGTGAGTGATAGTTTACACGATACTCTTCTTTTATTCTCCAAAGGGTTTTACTAACTGTAAAATTATTTTTCCTCCAGTTCTGGCTACTCTTCTCAATCCCAAAAGAAGCGTCTGCTGGCGAAAGTACAGTCGGAGTGCAATATGATGAACGTACCAACGAAACCGGAGCCTGGTGTTGAATACCTAGCGCCTCATCCCTGTCATGCGGCGGCTTGCAAGGAGCCACCAACGTATCAGGTATGCGATACACCACCATAGAACTGAAGTAGTGAAAGATACTAATCACATGTCTAAAACAATGATACAATACAAATTTGAAGCATCACTTGTTCTAACAATTGTGCTTCGGGGACATACAGAAGTGTGAAAGAAAGTAAATATTACAGTATTAAGCCTATTTGTACGTGATATTTATGTGGGTTTCGATGAAACTTTTGTGTGACAGAATTTTCAAGCATTTCAGAAGTGAGCTTCGGAAGACATGAGTAAATTCTTAGTACTCTATTAGAGATTTCATGCTATCGATATTTTTCTAGGATGACGTCTATGATATGCATGACTACTATTTGCAGTACGTGACGACGAGCAGCGCGCAGCCACACTTACTCGAGCAACATATCGTGTATACGACTGGGGCTGATAAGCGGGTTTCATGGCCCACTAAGCGAACCGAGTACAAGCACGAATATGTTCAGCCACCCGCGGCGCACACGAGAGAGCATCAGAAGTGGGCAGTCGCGAATCCAATGCATCAATACAGGTAAATTAATTTCTTATGTTTAGAGTGACTACGTAAACAAGTAATTATCTAACAAGTCTTGTATGTAGTAGTGTTTTTCAATTTTGATTCGTACAATTTTTTTTCGAAAATGAAAGTCTTTCGTTGTTAATTTACATTTAATTTTCACCATAAAAACACGTGTTGGTATCTTTTGGTTTTTTACAAATGATATTATCCTTATTTTTTAATTCGAAAGTGATCGTGTTCCTTTTATAATTTTATAAAATCTGATGCAGTTCTTATTATAATTTTGATATATTTGGCGTCAGTATAGTTTGTTTATGAACCATTAGACGTAAGGCTTGACAAACAGTTGTTGATCAAACTTTTTACTAGAGATGCTAATTTAACAAAAGCATGTAGTGTGAAATAATTACTAACCATGAGACTTGTTACAATGTAAAACAACTCAATTCTTAGATTACATTTGGAGTAGCTACCTGGTAGTACAATTTGTCCAGCGAAATATTCTTGAGTTTTGACTAAGAAATGGATGCTATCTTTTGCATCTCTTCATACGTCGATATCTCGAAGTGCATTCTTGTGTTTCAAGAACCGTACGTAAAACTATGAGAGTGTATGACACTGCATATTTTAATTCCTTTACGCGATTTCATCCTGTTAACAAAAGTTTACTTGTTTCTCCATTGGAATCGCGTCAATTTTGTTGGTATGTAATAAAACTAATGATTCGGTATACAACGTAAGAATATGAGAGAGTTAATGAGATTTAGAATTGAGTTGAGCCGAATCTGCACTTCACCTGGAAAAAAAGTTGAACGTGAAAATGAACTATGATTCTCCGGAAGAATATTGTCGGTGATGAATCTGCAGATAAGCTGTGGTATAAAATCGCCGTGTTAAAGCCACTATTCTGACGAACCGCACAGGTCGCGAAGGCGAGCAATGAGCCTTGCTTCCAAACTCAATTATTCCGAGTGAAGTGTGTGGATTTGGGGCGAGGGAGACGGAGTTCGAGCCTTGTACTGAGTCAGGGCTCGTGTGTAATTGCAGGCAGAGCGGTGTGGTGGGTGGAGGGGTTGGAGTTGGGGGCGCGGTCGGCGGTCACCACGGCTCGGGCGGGCAGCACCTGAGCCCGGGCGGCTCGGGGGTGGCGGGTGTCGGGGCCGGGGGGGCCGCGGGCCCGGGCCCGGGGGGCCGCAGCCCCATGCTCGCCGCGGCCCCGGCCCAGCACCTCGGCCAGCCGCTGTACCAGGAGTACCGGCACCGCGGCCACCCGGTACCACCGCCCGTCTACGTGACCGCGGCCCCGCCCCCCAGCCAGCCTGGCCCACCCAGCCAGCAGCAGCTACCCACCTACCAGGGATTCACACCCGGGTGGGTACCTAGACACCTAGTTGATGCATGCACGTGTGTACCACTTTTTTATTATTATTAGTAATAGTCTAATCATTGACTCATCTGATGTCTATCTTGGGCGACCTCGGACGCGAGACTGGACAATTACTCCCACTATTTTGCACTTACACACGGCTATAGCTGGATATTTGGCTTTGACACCTCTAGTACGTATCGTCCTGTGTGCCCTATTCCCGAGAATTCAGTACTCATTGTTCCATTGATGCCGGAGAAGAGTAAGATGCGACAACCATTCTAGAGTCAGCCGGTTGAACGAATTTTTCAACTTTTCAAAAAAACTATTCCCAAAAATCCAGCTAGAAAATATAAGATTATCGAATTATTTTTTCTTATTTACACGCGGATTTATTAACGAGAATATGAGAATAACTATCGAAATGGCTTCTGCAATAAAATTGTCATTACTTGCGAACTTCGATTCTCTTGGGCTTAAATTTTGAAATGAGAATTTGTATGACGATATACCTTCATCAAATCTACATTTGATGCATCGAGAAATATTGAGGATCATATTAGCAAAAAAGTCGGAGTAATCAAAGTCTTGTATTGATTTGACATAATCATTGAACCGTAAGTTAATGAAAAAGTAATTGCCACATTATTTTTTCTCTTATGTCCTCTATATAGAACCTTTATCTAATTGAAGTATTTGTGTGTGTTTGAGCTTTTAGAGTTTTTGATTTATTAAATTACGAATAGTGTTGATACATTCGGCAGTATTCTCTGTAGATTTTGTTATTTTATTTCTAGTGATTTACCTTAGAAATGAAAAGATGTAGAAGAGTAGAGTATATTTGTTTTGATTCTTATATTGAGTGACACGTTGAAATGATACATAGTATAAGTAGCATATAAATTCTGAAATTTGGTAAGACGGTCGCCTTTGGAAAAAAATCATTTTTCATTTAGATTATATGAAATCGCACGTCTTCGTATTCGAGTGCATGAAGTCGATAGCTAATGATTTAATAACAGAGCACTTTGAACATATAAATTTTTAAAACTTGTGCGCAATGATTTGCGGTGAAGCTATGCAACTTCATCAAACAAACGAAGAAGCGTATGGAGCGGTACAGTCTGAAAGAGTCGAGCTTGTGCATAATTTGTCCATCTTTTTTGATTTTGCAACGAACCAAAGGAGCCAAGCGCTGAATTGTGCGCAAATGAAATCCGACGTGAAACACGTTGAAACCATACGCCAGCTGAGACAATGTGCATTCAACACATAATAAATTCGACTTAATAAGAAATTTGGCTTGAAAAGAATCTCGAATGCGGGCACGTGCAGTAGCTCATAAGTAAATCATGTAAGGTATAAGCCGCGCTGGTCTGTCTCGAGTTAGATTAGCCTAAGGGAGAATGCGGGGATATTAGAGCGCGCGAGTGAGCGACGTGAGCTGAAGTGTATTAAAACCATTTGTGCTTTCTGTTTTGCAGCTCGTCTCCACTAACGTTGTATGATTCTAGTCGGGCGCTGCCGCCGCCGGCGCACCACGGCTCGGCGCGCCCGCTGCTCGCGACCCACGCGGCGGCCCACCCGCTGCCGGCGCACATGCAGCCGACCGCGGTGTACGGGCTCGCGCCCCTCTCCCCGGCGAAGCAGCACTACCAGTCGGCCGGGCTCTGGTTCACCGAGTGAGCCCACCCACCTGTCGGGCCGCGGCGACGCTCCACCAAATTAACACTCAACAGACAATCCGTCCTTAGTAGCAGCCCCAAAGGATCACCGCCTCGGCAACCCCACTGCCTCTGTACGAGACGGATTCTCTCGACCAATTCTCTCTCGCTAACACGCCTCGAGCTCGACCCAGTGCTCTGCGCTTCGTCCGTATTTTTCCCGACTTTGCTTTGTGAACGTGACGAGATGCTGTGCGACCAGCCCATCGCTGCGCGACGAGGCTGCTGACGACACGACGTAATGCAACACACACCCACACTCACACACGTGCACACACATATACACACTAGAGCGAGACGTGCTGACGATGAGAGGAAAATTGCGCATCGATCCGATGAAGCCAAAGTTGGCTGATTGAGAGTTTGGTGGAGTGCGGGCCAAACGGTTCGACACTCGATTCAAGTTGCCGCTCGATACGATGCGACTCTTAAAGTGCTGCTGCTGCTGCTGCTGCTGGAGCTGGAACTCGATCAACATAGCTTGTTAGCGACACAGACACACGCACACACGCACACATGCACACACACACATACACAAGCCAACACCCAGAACGTTATCGATATATGAATGTCTTTGACTAAACTTATTGTATATCATATTATGGATATATGAGTTTGCATTTCGAATGATATGCTTGACGCGTATCATGCTTAATTAAATATGTATGTATTGTTTTTAGCGCTATCGTTTTAACACGAATTTTTAGCTTGCGCTGGATAATGAGGACTGTCCGAACAAAATTTGTCCTTCGTCCAAATCGATAAGGGTGACTTTTCCAATAAGCTATATACTCCTGAAACAAAGTAACTCCGTGTAGTTATCTTCTTGGAGTTCGCTCCGTCAACTATAATGTAACACATAACACACACGCGTATACAACCACACCGAAACACGGACACTAGTTAAGTGAAAACCACGGCGAGTTATCATCTTAACTTCATTTTAAGTTATCGACTCGACATGCGAATCTTATCGATCAATTCACGATTTACCTTTTCTTATTCCGAAATCGATGAATTTGCGTTACGTCAGTATAACGTAACGACATTGTAATTATGCTAAGCCTACGTTTATTACACGTATTTCAGCACACCAAAAGCAAAGAGATATGTGGATTTCTGCGAATGGAAAACACTAATTAATACAAGTGCTAATGACTGCTATTATTGTTAATCTAACTATTACTTTATTACCATTGTAGCGTGACTAATTTTTCGTTGTTATCGTGCCGTTGTTTCACGCAATTGTAAATAAGAGAGCTGAGATGGTTATGATACATCATTCGTTTTGCTCGCATTTTTCGTGAACAGATGAATTTTTTTTCTTCGACTATTTTACTTTACCGTCGCACTGAATACCTATCAAATGTATGTATATATTTTCTCCCTTGGTTTGTTGAAAAGCTTCTTAAACAAGCTTAGGTTACATTACATTAATCTCGCTAATATATAATTTTAATCAGGTCACGGGTAAATTGAAAATTAAATGTAAAATTTTGCACATGATTGTACGAATTTACTCGTACATTAAGTCGCTTGTTCAATGTCTTTCTTTTTTTTCTCAATAGCACTATTTAGGGGACGGAACGTTAGCAAGTTCGGAATAGGATTATAGAAAGCAAAACAAAAAAAACTCGAATATTTTGTGTAGAACGTAAGAAGTATTCTGATAAAAAATTATATATAGAGTCCCGACCACCGTTATTTACTCCTCGATTTTGCTTTTACTAATAAGCGCACGCGGTAATAGTTCCATTTTCTAGGTCACTGACAATGAACTTTGACGACGGAGTTTAGAATCCAAAAGACCTTCTGACTATTATTATAGAGCGAAGAATCGTGCGTGATTGTTTCATTTATTTTCACTAAAAAGACGGTTCGATCACTCATGTTTTTTTCTCCCTACACCATCACACGCAAACTTTTGTAAATAAGTATTTGTGAATGTAAATGCAATTAATATCATCTCGAATTAATGTAGATTCCTTTTAAATCACGTTCTTCCCTCCACTTTTATGGATTTTAATTGTATACGATGTATCAGAATATTAACTTAAATTCATTTTTATTCTGAATGAATAAATTAGAACTTTTCCTTGAGAGAACCCTTTTAATTATAAATTCAAATAATCAATCTAACGCAATTTTTGTAAATCGATTATTTATTCAAGAATCTAATCTGGCATTCAAACAGATATTCTTTTTCATATTTAATCAGTACTTTTGCACCGATTCTTCATCAATTACAGATGATTGTCTCATAATATAATATAACGCACTGGTTGGAAAAAATCATCAACACTCACTCACCTTGGAGCGAGAGTCGCAAATGAATTACTTATTACTGGGCGGGATCGACATTTTTATTATAGTGATACGCGTCCAGAGCATTAATTTAACAAGTAATATACTATATGTATAGGTTTATTATAAAACATTGAACAGTTCTATAGTCACGTTACATAGAACATCGTGAAACATGAAAAAACTTTTACTTGGTAGTAAACAATTTAAAACAAATTCAAATGTTGGCGATATTTATGATTAGGCTCAGCGAGCGACTAGTGACTAGAAAGCGTGAGCTGCCTCTAAAAAACCTCTTGAGAAGGTCCTTTCAACTCAATTCAATGTAGTAACATGAAATTGATTCTAATGTAAATGAATGTGATCTATTGACTTTTATCGATACCATTAAAGATAATTGACTTGTATATTAAAACATTTGAAACATTCATTGGGATATGAACAATGATTATGCGATAAAAGGAAAAGTAAGAGGTGAAAGATTTAATAAGCGAACGCTGCGTAATATGAACTGAAATAAGTATTTGTGCCGGTGTTTGATGGTTTCTAATGCATTGTCATATTATACGACATCTATCTAACCACGTCAATGTGCCTGTTTAATAATTAAATTTAAAGAATACTGGAACTAATGGGAATTTCTTATCAATATCACAATATAGAATGGTTTGACGGTAGTGTTAATTAATCAAGTGCGCTAATGATTAACCATTCAAAATTAGCGATCCTACAAAAAAGTAACAAAACGTTTGAACATAAGTCAAGCATATATAACGTAAATACAGATATTATCTCTGTTTCAGGTAAAAATTACATAGCGATCTTCCTTTTGCATACATATGCTACGATGAAACTCGTAGAATAACATGAAAATAGTCGACACATATACCGTTAGTCATATCGTTGAATTTCGTGTATCGAATGTCTTATATTGTACACTACATAGTTTTGGGGGAGATAAGTAGAGTGATATTTATATATTTTATCAAATTAGTCATATTTCCGTACTCACTTCTGAGTGATTTTCTTCGGTACAATATACTGAAAAACGAATGATTCGTGCAGTCAAAATAACATTTGTGGCGGAACGTCTTTCATTTTATTTATTTTAAAATTATCTCCTTAGCTTCACCAATATTATAACCGTAAATTTTTAAAGATTTTAATTTTTTTTATTAAATTTAACGGCTCAAATTATTAATTTTGATCGCGGTAACATTACTAATAATCATCTGCAAACAAACCTATAGCATCATATAGTAGCATGCAAATTATTTACACTCACATAACAAATAAAGAATCAATCTCAAATGTCGAGTTATAACGTTAACACAGTTGAGAAATTAAACGATACAAAAACAAGGTTTGAACCGTGTCTGAAGCAGTTAACGAAATACTATAATCATGTCGTTGGTTCTAGTTGTGATAATTTACTAAAGTAAATACGTCGTTAGTTAAGTGATGATAAATATTTATAACATTTTCGTAAACGGATGAAGGATTACACGTGAGATATTGGAATCACGTTAAATATATATTGCATAACTTTAATCCTATCGAAGCCTTAAGATACATGCCGAAGAATGCAAAAGTAGGAAGAAGTTCGAAGCTACGAGAATAATGGCTAATTTTAAACAAGTTTGTAATTAGATGAATTTTACTCTATAATTATTCGTTTGCCTTTCTTTTAATCAGATGCAAACGTTTCTGCTGAATTTTAATTTTCATGTTTGGTGCATTTTAGATGAGTTCTGAGTTTGAAATTTTGCTATGAAATAGAACACAAGCCATCGGTATAAAATACGAATAATGAAAAGCGTCGTGTTTGTTTGAGACGCTCGTACTCGTCAGTTCTTTGTAAGATTATGAACATTTTAAAGAACACATGCAAATGCGTATGTATGAATTGAATTAGGCGCACGCATTGAACGTGTGTATTTAATATTTAAGGAGAAGAGATAACAAATGAAAATTGGTATATTATTTTTAATCAAGATTCCTATCTGTATATATGTTTCTTAATGACTTTGTGGTACTTGTTAGTTTAGGAGTAGTGCCTAAAATTTCATTGAATTAATCTTCAGAAAAAATGTATATGGAAATGAAATGTGGTATCGGTAATCATAGAGTCTTGATATAAATTTCGAATTAAGTATAGGTGGACTAGTTTGATGGTGACGTAATTTCGAATCACTGTTTAGTGCGCGCGAATTCTATCTATTGTGTTTGTCGTATCACAATTGTTACGTGTACAATTTACGTTAGAGGCTGCGTGTTACATGGAATTTTCATACGATCCATATCTTGCTGATAGCAGTTCTAGCTCAAAATCTTTTAGCGGCTACGTGATTCGTAATTCAATAGTTCGTCTGTCAAATTCTTATCTTACCATGTACTGTAGCCTATAAAATGATGGAGTACTCCCGGAAGAGACGGAAAACCAAGTGATGGAAGTTATGTTATAATTCTTTGAAATGGATTCTTCTTCAATAAGTGGATTTTCTAATAACTAATTTTACGACTAAAACTCTGATTTTTAATTATTAAGATTAATTTTAAAAAGTACCATTTTCAAATTTCTCTTGGATTTTTTTCCTGGAAATGATAATTTAATTTATTAGTGCTTTATAAAAATTACTACAATCGTTTGATTAGTTCTTTAATATAATTTTGTCGAATATTGATCATGCGTTATTATCGCATATACATATCGTTTAAATTAAAACTTGTTTAGGTTCTCTTCTTTCTAATCCCTGTTAAAAAGGTAATATTTTTTGAGTGTAGCTGTGTGCGCAACAGTAAAACTGAGTACAATAATTTAGTAAAGATTATTATGTACAATAATTTTCTCAAGCAGAAAAATTTCACAAATAAGAAAATCAAAAAGTAATAACAGCGTTGTGATACGCGGGGGTTACATAAATTATCTAGATTAATCGAGCAAATGGTTCAAAGCATTTTAAGATATCACGTATCATAGATTTCAATACTTGAAAGTTAATGAAATTAGTCTCTTGAACCGGATGCAGAACTATATTAAAAATAAAAAAGAAACTGAATGCGATGCACGGTATCGTATTGTACAGAGACAATCTAAGCTTAAGTTTTGATTCACTTGCGGCATTAATATTATAATATGAAATTATTAAAAGAATTATTATTACGTCAATTTTTTTCTGAGCCGTGGCCGTGGCCCACGTGTTTGAAAATTCAAATTGTTCAAAATTCAAATACGGATGCCCTAATTTGCCTTGTCCATGTGGTGCATTGCAGTTGCCAAATTTTCGGAAATAATACGATAGATATGTTAGAATCTGTCTCAAAGCTATGAAGAATTACTTAAATTTTTTGTTTTAAAATGATGAATGGAGATTTGAAACACGTCAATATTATTGACATTTGTAAGCTTCTTTATGTTCTTCTCAGCTATGGGACAAACGATTAAAAGACACAAGGAACTGAACTGAATAATAAACTACTCGTGTAGAGTTAAAAGTATCTCTAGCATAATTGTTTAACTTAATACGTACTGTTTTTCAAGTTGTGAGGAAAAAACAGACGCGTTACTGCTACGTAGATACACTATAGACAGAGAGATAAACAAAAAGATAGATGTAACATATAACATATTTTTGGATTTCGATAGGTGTGCGTGTTTCGTATACATGTTGTATAAATCTTAGTCACTCGATATAACGTGGCTACGATATTTCATTAATTAGGCCAGGATTTCTATCATTCAGTGAATTGTGCACGAGAAGAGATGCGATTGGATTGTACTCTGCTATCGTAAATATTGTAACGGACTGGTCTAGTGAAACTTGTTGATTTCAACGGATGTTAGCATGAACAGATTTTGACGATTTCATTGAAGGAGAGTACGATTCAAAGGCTCCTGTTCACTTAGCTTTACCATACACAGTTAAACATACATCGACCCCGCGTTATGAATTCAAGAGATCGTTGCGATAAAACGACGCTTAGCTTGACCAAACTCCAATTCAAATAAATCCGTAATGAGTGTAAAAGAAAACTTTTAGGGCGCTTAACCGCTTGAAGCTGTGAATAGAGTTATTTACGAAAATCGTAAGGTGATGCGAATCTTGAAATGATTTTACTTTTTATCAAACGACCGAATTTTTTCCATGTCACGAGTTCGAGCAAAGGTTCCGTAGCCTTTAGCTTATTTTGATAGGAGACTGGATAAATGAATGATAGAATTAGGAAGTGCTTGTAGAATGTCGACGGTGAACTTTATTACAAGATATCTGTAATAATATAAGCGACGCATTAATTTAGGACTTTGACAGCTGAGGATCATGGAGATGAAAACTACAAAAAATTGTAATTCGTTTCTTGACAATGTGTTACGATTGAAGATTTTGAACAATGAATATCCATTATCATTTTGTATATAGTATTGAATTCAATTGTTAAGTCAGAATAGAACTGAGAAGAGGTTTGTGAATGATGAACAAAGTTGATGGAGTTGTAATCAATTTCTGCTCGTGCATGGAAAATATATTTGTAAAAAATGCTAACATTTTTAACACTTGCGGAGTATACCTGTTTTATTGCAAAATGAAAAATGTACAATTGTAAAATATTTGATAAACAAAGATTAAAAACTTGAAACTCATGGAAACAACATTTTTTTATTTCTATCCAATTATTTTATTGTCAATTTCTTTACAGCATTTATTTATTGAATCATGATTAATTCCTGCGAAACCAGTGGTTCTTTCAATAACACAAATTCGAGGCTATCTCACAAATCATCAGCCATACAGCAAATCAGTATCTAACATTTAGCTTCAAAACGTGTTTGAATATCCTATCGGAATGACATCTTAACCGTTTTTGATAACCACTTCGTAAGCATTTTAAGTACTCAAGTATCGATCTTTTCAATGAACTTTCTTTTAATTCGATCTATAAATAAACTTTTCCTTTCTTGTATTTTTCTTGGCAAGTTTCTTTTGATCATACAGGGATTAAGATAGTTGTCCCTCGACTGTACGTTGGTAAAATTGTAGTATACATACCTACTCGCGCATGACTACCGTAGCTGTCGAAAGCTGCTAACCTCACGCTCGCTCAACTACGTGATCCTGCAATGAAGTTAATACAACCATAGGTCAAAATGCCTGAGAGTCCGAGAGACTTTCCTACTTTTCAGTGTTGCCTTGCGATTCGTAGTTTGACAAATAAGTGGGCTTTGAGAGACAGCGAGTCCGGTGGCGTTCACCTCTGATTTTTTTCAAGCGCAACAAATTTCACACAGTGCCTCGGTGGTTCGAGGTGGATAAATTGCAACTATATGGGAACAAAAATAATAAACACTCTCTCCACCGTGAGCATTACATTTAAAAGTCTCGCGAGTAGCGAGGTGCGCGAGGTGCATATAATGCGTCACCGCTTATCAGCCGCTTGCGGAAGCTCAGGTGAGCTTGAAAACCGATCCAAGTTGGACGCAGTTCTTGACTGGAATCGCATCAGATTGCACACGCGCGTTTTCCTATATAACATTCAAGCTAAGTTCTTTCATCCGTTTGAGCATATTATTCCTTTGGAAATTGTGATAAAATAAGTGATAGCGATGTACACTGGTTATAAAAAATGAGGAATTTTTCTACTTAACCGGTATAAACAGCTAAAATAGCATTGAGAGATTTATCAATTAGTTTAATACTAACTAGGAGACCACCTTACACTTGGATCTTCAATTTCATTAAAACTTTAAGAGATAGTTTTTCAATACCCAAACCGGTTATATTTACATTCCTTTGTTCTAAAGTTTCGATTTATTTGAGATAGTGGCTAATTTTATACATGTAATGTATCTAGCTATAAACACGGAATGTCTTTCTTTTATGTATGCGTCATTTCAGAGGATGGGGAATCAAGTATCTGCGCCGGATGAGATGGAACGTCAGGATGAATGTCTGTGGGTTTTGTGTCTATTTGGGTGATCGTAAACCACCTCCAAAAGTTTTAGCAAAATTTGAGATCCAAATACCAAGTAGTCTCCAAATAAGTGTACCGAGAAGGCAACGCTCTAAAAATGTAAATTAATTTCGTACCCAATCGAACTAGAATCCAAATAACTAATGATAAAATTATCCATATATGAACGAATCTCTACATTGGATATACATATATATGTATATATCCAACTTGAGAATTAAATAAGTAAAAGACACGTGTTGACTGCATATAGTAGATTAATAAAGTCAACTACTCCGGAATGATAGACAAAGCAATAATTACAGGCATATTACAATAGTATACATATACATGTTAGCCCGATTTGTAAGGCAGTTTTTGACTGAATTTCGAGTGTTAATCACGCGTTTTCCCTCAAGCTCGTAACACACTTTTTTCTTATCCCGTTAGATATTGCAAATAAAATATATGTGATTGATCATTCTAAGGAAGTGGTCAAATCTCAAGCCAGTAAAAATGTATCAGTAAGATATTCTTTGTTTTTTTTTTGATTCCGATTACGCCAACTAGGGCATGTATCGGATGTTAGATATTCTTTGCTCTAGCGAGATCGGGAAGAATAATGTTTATCCCCGGGTTATATTGCTTTAAATTTTACTCTTATATGTTATCCTGTATTTCATTATTTTTTATAACAAAATTCAATCGTAAAATTAACTGTTTAAGTTCTGATTAGTAGTATTCGTTCTGAAATTTGTTCCTAAGGTTGGTGGATCTACCTAAAAATAAACTTACTGATGAGTTCTATCAGGTGGAGCTAGGATGAGATGTTATAGAATTATTCTTTCACTGACGATAATTTCAAAAGTATTACTAAACTGTAATTTGTTACTAGTTATTGATACAATTATCCTAGCTATATCAATATAAACAGACACTGGAATTGCAATAGAACGTTATTAGAACTGAAGAATATTATATCAATTATTTATTATTATTGTTTTTATATCATATTATTGAAAAATTGAGTCTTATTTCAAAAAATTTGGGTATCGAATTATGAGTAAAAATACTCAATATACTCATATTATTCCTTCAGTCGACTTTCATAAGACACATTCTCATTTTCAATCTTATCATTATTATTATGAATGTGTCTTGAGCCTAGAAGAATGTGCGAAAACTTCGGTCCTTTTTTATGATCCATATACATAAAAAGGTCTGCAAAGTAGAGAACAGCTAAAGAAGGAATAGATCAAGATCGTCAGTTTTGTCAATAATTGAAGAACTAATAATCAAATGCTGACTTGATAAAAAGACTTCAGATAAATCGTTCACAAAAGAAAATTTGGTGTAGTATAATGGCAAACGTATCCCATGATCCTCTTAAATAGAAGTGATTATTTAAATTTTTATCAACAATTACTTTAAAACAAATATATTGCTGAAAACGAATTGATTGCTAAAACATCGTCCGAATGAGTTGCGCGAAGTGCTCATGAATGCAGCTATAGTTCAATATAATGAATTGGAAATCCCACTATCCGTAAGTTTCTGTATTGAATTGATCGCACTCATTGCGTCATTGGAAAATGATTTGATAATCGGGTAGTTAATTTTGATTGAGATTTACTAATGAATGATCTACTCATAAACTTATTAAAGAATATGCTGTATACAGAAAAACATAACGCTCTCTCAGCTGTGTGATCCTGCAACGGGGTTAATACAGTAGCAGTCCAAAATATAATATTTTCTGTTAGTCATGAGATATGGTCTTCTCCTGACTAATAAAATTGACTATTAAACATTCCCAAGAAAATGAATTCTTTATTATATATAGCAATCCGCTCCCGAAACTATTGTCCTGTGCGGGGAAGGTGTCCGGATTCCGGAAGTAGAAGCCTTCTTTTAGTCTTACAGTGTGCAAGAGTTGTGCCTATTGTCCACTCCACCCATTGGCGCTGGGGTCTGACATAGATGTATGTACAGAGAAAAGACGAACAAAAGAGAACAAACAGCGCAACTGTCAATCGAATGGGTACATCTCCTGCAAGTGAGGACAAACCCTGGAAGTAACTGACAATTAGTACATTTCGCGGGGTGCCATTAAGTAATGTGCATGACCAACATTTAGTAAAGAATGCTGATCGGAAAATAGAAATTCTGTTGATTTTGGATAATTACAGTTCTGAAGAATATATCGCTGTGACATCGGAAGCCTAAGAGTAGAGGTATTGTTCGAGTAACGTATACTTTATACTTAAATTTATTTCTCAATAAGTATTTCAAAATATGAACTAATTACTTTCATTGAGATTAACTTTTTAATAATGGTAATGTTGAAACTCGCGTCGTTAAATACAGTTTGAAGATTGGCTTTTTATTATGTCTGAGAATTCTCGTAACGGAATGCATGGTCATCGAAGCCGATAGTATTGGATTAAACGGAAGTGTGATAGTTATTCTCCAAAAATGTTACGAATAGTATAATTATGCTCAAATTCAATTACCTCGCGATAAAATAAAAGGTTAGCCGACATTACGCCTTCAAATTTTATAAAACAAAATGTAATCGTAAATTCTGCGACAAATACAACAATTGGAAAAATAACAAAAAAAACTCAGTTGTCTGCGAATCCAAATAGAAAATTAATAAAAACTCAATTTCTGAAACTATTTGAATCGAGGAAATAAATTCCATCGACATTTCTCATCCTATAATTATCTTATTATTATTCACTAACTATCCATTTTCAAATATGGTTTGAGGAATGCGGATGTTGATAATGATACATTGCTGTTTCATTCATTATAAAATATTTATGATTGCACTGAAACTAGGCAAGACGGAGTATAATCATATACAATAGTGATTTGAAAAATAAAAAAAGGAATAAAAATAATTTTCTCGAAACTTTTTGAACGCGGACGAATTTAATCGACATTTTTCATTCGACAATCTTGTTACCCATAGATAGACTATCCATCTTTGAACATGGCGTCAGGAATAGATGCCTCCGTCGAAGAGCTGGATTTAAAATCAGAAGAAAAATTGAAGATGTTGGAATGTCCATTCAATTGGGAAATGGACGACGTTGACAATAGTATCCTCACCGATTACAAGCCTCACGACGAAGAAGAGTTCATCCCTCTACTGCAACTGATCCGAATCGTCATGACTATATTCGTTCAAACGAAAGAGAACGACGAGCCGCAAGATATCCGCTCGAGTCTGAAAAAATGCGACGAAGCCATGGCTACCTTCAAGGCACAGTAAGAAATGTTCACCAAATCGCAATTTTTGGGAACTCATGGCTCGATTAATTTTCAGATGCGATTCGCAAGTCTCGATCGAAGTGGTGGAACACTTGGTCCAGGCCACAAAGTGCAACGCCCTGCTGAAGCTCAACTCGAGCCTCGAGGCTGGGGAAATCTTGAAATCGATCAAGGACGTGAACACGGCTGACAAGATCGAACGAAGCACGTTGAACGCGTGCAGGAGCATGTGCTGGTCGAAGTACCACGGGCTCGGCAGTGTCGACGCGGTCGAGTTCATCCGCAAGGCGCTGGTCGACAATCCCGAATGCGACCTGTACCACTTCATCCTTGGCAAGAATCTGCGCAGGATAAGACGCGACAGCTCGGTCGGGGCCACCCCGACCCACGAGGAGTCGAGCGCTTTCCTCAAGGCCTACGAGAAGAATAAAAACGTCGTGTACGGCATCTTCGTCGCGCAGATGTTGCGCGAGGAGAGGAGCACAGTGAGCGCTCTCAGGATGTACGAGGAGATATACCGGAGCAATCCCAAAAGTCACACGATATATCTGCGCCTGGCGCTAGGCTTCATCCAGCTGTACAAGCTACCCCTGGCCAAGAAGTGCCTGGACCACGTCGCTGCCAAGTGCCCGGACGACTGCATGTACTTGCATTACAGGGGGCAGTATTTGATGAAAGTTAAAGATTTCAGGGTAGGTGTTTTTATTGCATTTACGACATAGCGGCCACCTTTGATTGGGCTCTCAATGCGGCGTCGTCGTCATTGCGTTTTCAGGGAGCTGCTTCCTACCTGAAGAGAGCAGCCGACAAGGACAACTTCTACGCCGCTCGGCAGTATTTAAGGTGTATGCTGAAAATGAATTTCAACTACGACGCGACACCGTATCTGCTAGAATTGATCGACAAATACAAGGCTCTGCCCGAGAAACAACTGCAGAATCTTCTGTTGGATTGCGCCGTTAGCTACTTGAACAAGAACAATCTGAAAGAAGCACTGAAGTACTTTTTGCACAGCATTGAAATCGACCCGAAGAGTCTAGCACTGTTGGTGAGTGACTCGTGCATTCGTGTTTTCGATGCGCTCAATATTACTTTGGATATACGAATGAGAGTAATAAAAGAACGGCTTGATAATTTTTATTGGATCATTCTGCCATCTTCATAATTTTTCAGGAATATTATTCCTTGTTTCAACCGGGGGTATCTCAAGATGTCTATAAGATGTTAGTAATAGAGGTATTTCCTACAGTAAAACACAAGCTTGCTACTCTAGATGAAAATACCATAGACATCTACGAAGAATTGGTAAATTATCAAGAACAACATCTTCAGGACGAATTTAACCGTATTCTATAACTTTTTTTAAAATGTTTAGATTTTTGTATTATTTCTTTTTTTGATCCAAAAGATCATGGTTTAATGTAACTAGTCTATAATGACGTAAAATGTATTGCATGTAATTTTTACCCAGTTATTAATTAATGTTGACAATAAATAATATCGCACAACACTATAAAACATATGAGTAATTGACAGTGGTCAGCCAACAGTGGATCCTGATCCAAATCGGTCGTATAGCCAGCCCGCATATATCCGTACGGCTTTAATTGTAGCGACAAAATGCGTGATAAAAATTGGAATGTTCATCGATCTTTGCCTCATTTCGCGTTCTCCAATTCTCTCTCCCATTCCAATTCATTGGGTATCTTTACACGCGCAACAGTCAAAGACAATGAAGAGTTGACTACGTTTTTAGCCCGATTGTAGCATACTACACAGCATTTGATTATCTTCTTATACGCAGATCCACGGTCAGACCACGGTCACCATATATTTCATTGATCGTGACGGTATCACTTGCAGCAGACCAAATCAGCCGCGCACCGCGAGTGCATGCGGACCACCCGCGGAGTCGCTCCTCACCGATCGCGAGAGAGAGGGACAGACCAGTCGATGGAAGTAAACAGTTTCAATTGTCATCCATATTCCTGTGGCCATCTAATCAACGAGATATGGCTTTAGTCACATATCTGTTATTAGCAGAAAGATAAAGCGAATAGAAAGAAGAAAATTCAAAATTGCCGTCTGCTATCGCGCATGTGCGAATCCGCGTGGTATAGAGCCGGCCTCATGCCGAGTGTATATCTATATATACATCACGTAACCCGGCGATGTGTGCGTGCACACACACAGTACACGTAAGACACGTTTAGATTGGAGTGGATTGGAGCGCGCGCGCACGAGGGGATCTACGCAAGGTCGGCTGCAGGACGGTATCTATAACGCGTGTGCGCGTGGCCTCTTCTCCCGCGACCCTGCGCTGTACTCGTTGGTTACAGTCGTCTCCCGCAGCCTCTAGCTCCGACTCGCATACTCGAAAATGTTGCCGCGATTCCTCAGGCCGACCGTCGCTGTCGCCCAGCAGCAGATCCAGGCCACCAAGCAACTGCACACCAGCTCACAGGTGCTGTTCTAGTTTTTTTTTTTCATACAAAATCTCTTCATTCATAAGCCGAGCCATTGGGTTATACGCACCAGGGGGGGGACTGCTTGTACTCCGGTCGATTTCACACTCCACCAGATTTTAACTAGTTCGCGTCAGGTTCCCACTGCTTTTCGAACGTGTTATGCAACTGGCTCATGATGGGAGGTACATATCGTGTTCGCTTGGGCGTTGAATTATGTAGCTTTCGATCAGACCCGCGATACCCTTCTGCTATGTCACCTACAATTCAATTGGTTTTCTCTGGCTCTGCGAAATCCTAGCTTTCAGATTCTTGGTTTGAGCTAGTCTTGGGAGTAACAATTGAGGTTTTGATGTTTCATGTTACAGCGCAATGCCAAGGTCGCTGTTATGGGAGCGAGTGGTGGCATTGGCCAACCACTATCTCTCCTCCTCAAGGAAAACCCACTAGTCACCGAGTTGTCCCTCTATGACATTGTAAATACTCCTGGTGTTGCTGCTGATCTTTCCCACATCAACACTGCCTCTCGAGTTTGCGGTTTCACCGGACCAGATCAACTCAAGGATTCGTTGAAGGGTGCACAGGTTTGTACTTTCATGCTTGTCAATTTGTTATTTAATCCCTTGTATCTTGAATTTCACTCATATATCTTGGTTTTAATTGATGCTAATTAATTAGCTAAATGTTCCAACTCTTATGTAACATAATCATATTTTCAGATTGTAGTCATCCCTGCTGGTGTTCCTCGCAAGCCGGGAATGACCCGTGATGATCTTTTCAACACAAATGCTTCAATTGTTCGAGACCTTGCCCAAGCTGTAGCTGAGGTGGCGCCAAAGGCTTTCATTGCAATTATTTCAAACCCTGTAAACAGTACTGTGCCAATTGCCAGCGAAGTTTTGCAGAAAGCTGGTGTGTACGACCCCAACAGGATTTTTGGAGTTACCACTCTTGATGTTGTCAGAGCGAATGCCTTTGTTGGAGAGGCTAAGGTAATTCATACTGATGAATGAATGTTGAAAATAAATGAAGAAATTTCTAGTTATCATCAGATTTGAAATAATATTAATTGATGTTTCAGTGTCATGACCCACAAAAAGTCAACATACCTGTCATTGGAGGCCACAGTGGTATCACAATCATTCCTTTGATGTCCCAAGCTACACCAGCTGTATCTTTCCCACCAGACCAGCTGAAAGCTCTTACCGAGAGGATTCAAGAAGCCGGAACAGAAGTAGTCAAAGCCAAGGCTGGTACTGGCTCTGCTACTCTATCAATGGCTTATGCTGGAGCTCGATTCACTTTCTCTCTTATTAGGGCTCTAAATGGTGAATCCAATGTTATCGAATGTTCATATGTTAGGTCTAATGTTACTGAAGCCAAATATTTCTCAACACCCATTTTACTAGGCGTGAGTATTGCAAATATCTTGAAAATTCATACTCAAATTTCAGTTACACTCAAACTAATGATGAAATTCTTGTCATATTTTAGAAAAATGGAGTAGAGAAGAATCTTGGACTTGGAAAACTCAACGATTTCGAGTCAAAACTCCTTGCAGCAGCTATTCCTGAGCTCAAGAAAAACATCCAGAAGGGAGAAGATTTTGTAAATAAGAAGTAGATTAGATGTAAACCAAACCAAGAAACAAATATTGAAAAAAAAACGTATAAAATCGTTAAATCAGCACTGAAAATACAGAAGAATCAATTAGATTGGTTTTTGTAAACAAATTTGTTGATTATTGTCGCAATTTCCCAGCATTTAAAGTAAAGTAAATGCAATCAAAACCATGTAACATCTTGTATTATACAATTACTAATTAAAATTCATTAGTCAAATTTTTCCAATCTTTTAATTCAAAATCCTCCTGCATCGAGATGATTTATCGAATTTGTTTATTTTATTTTTTACTAGTTATCTCAAACTCAATTACATTTGAGGAAAAATGTGTATATCTCAGCTCACATCAATGTCAAAAGGATCTTTAGATCTCAATCATTTTGATATTTCAAATAAAAATTGAAAATGTCAAGTTATAAATTTCAAAGTCATGATATTAAAGGAGAAAATTCATTTTCTTCTGTAAATCTGTTCTTCATAGCAGAATTAATTAAGAATATTGACTGTTAATGTTTGAAATTTTCAAAATTTTGAAATACCCACCCTTCTCTCTAGGAATTTATTGTTTACACTCTAGGGTATAAATCTGTCTAGAGTATATTCAATCTAAAGGTTTGTACCATCCAAACAAATATAAGCTAAATCATTCAAATTTCAACTGATCCATTGTGTACATATATATACAAGGCTGACCTTCAACTGAGAAAAGTTTGTCATCCACTCGTATAATCACCAAGTTTCATCATTAGAGTAAGAAAAATATCACTGCTAAAATAATCATATTTTCATTGTTTAAAACATGTTCCTCATAACATTGACTCACTTAGATTTCTGATTTTTTTATGCAATATAAAGATATATTAGATGGACAAAATCATCAATTAGTAAAACTCATTGAATTTTCTTTCACTGCAAATACTTTCAGGATGGGAAGACGGAAGATAAATAAGAAATGTCGACAGAAGTACTGCGTTAATACTGCTCTTCAAGATTCAACAATGGACAATATGGACTCAAGGTTTCAATATAAAGACATCGAAAGGTCAAACTCTTTTGATTTATTAATGGCTGATGCAGATAAGACTAATAATAATAATTCTGATGATCAAACACCAGAATTAATTATGCAAGAAAATAAAAAATTTGGATACTATGATGATATGAGTCCTAAAATCAACACAAGGTTGCACAAAGTTAAATTGAATCTAGATTTACCAGAAAATGACGATATCGATGAGATGAAATTTAGAAAAAATAATTCAAAAGAAGAAAGAGAAACTCAAATTGCAACCAATATTCTCGAAAAAACATTGTCTGTTGAAAAAGTATTCAGCGACAATGAGGAAACCTCTCAGTCTACCATTAAAGTGAATGATTTGACAAAAAGTTTCTCTTCGGAACTTAGAAATCATTCAGATCTTGAAAATATGTCTGGGAAAGAATTGACATCTTTCAGTGGATATTTTCAAATACCTTCCTCTACATTTGAGATAAAGACAATGTTCATGGAACCAAATGTTTCTAATACTGCTTTTGTAGCTGAAGCAATACAAAATAATTCTACAAATATCAATGTAGGTGAGAAGAAACTTGTTGAGACAGGGTGCAAAAATACAAGAAATCAAAGATTTCCTATGATTGATCAGGACTACTTCTATGAAAAATTATCTAACGATAAATGTTGCATTTCAATTGAAAATGAAGAAAAGTCTCATAGTTCTAATGCAACCCAAGCAATTCCTTCTATTTGTAGAGATAAAACTTGCTGGGAAACTTCACTTGAAAATGTAACATGTTTAGGTATGCCAGTGGTTCCCAGTGTGGATGATAAGACATCAGGGGTAAGTCAATCAGGGTTGAATCATAAGTCAATTCATTTTGAGTATCTCACACTAATGCTTATTTTTAGATGGAATCTCAAGTAGCACTTTTGAACAATGTTTCTGAAATACAAGCTACTCCATCGAATAGCCAAAAAAAATCTGTGATATATGTGAATAAAATAAAATCTTCTCTAACAAAAATAACAGCATTTTGCAGTTGGCTTGCTGGAAAATTTATCATTTGGATCAAAAAGGTGATCTACATTTTCATTTTCTGGTTTCATTAAATTTTAGTTATTACGAATTTTGATACAATTCTTAAACTCCAGGGGTACAAGGGTGTGAGGAATCTATTGTCAATAATTGTTACAACTCCTAATCCACCACAGTTATCTGAAAGTGAAATTACGCAAATCATTGCCGTAGTAAAATGTGAAAATGAACGTGTACTAACAGTTTTATCCCAAAGTGTATCATCCTTATCTCAAGAATTGATTCAGGTATGCAATGTATACTTATAATAATTGATTTTTTATTTGAAATTTTGATATTATATTATCAATTTATATTAAATATTTTTCTGTATCAATCTTGGCCATTTGCAAAATCAAGTAGTTACTGCTAATATAACTATAATTGTGAATAATTAATTCTGATGAAGATGAAAATCTGACATAATTGTTAATCATTATGAATCACTTTAATTAAACTCATTTGGAGTCTGGCCAAATTTTAAGTTGGATCTCAAGTACCCATCACGTTAATGCTAGAAATAAACAAATCCACAAATAACAGGTTTGAACAGTCATGCAATGTGATCGAAAAAAGTTCTATTTCAAATTTATTTCTCAATAAGGTTTCTTAATTGACAATTCTTCAACTCTAAAGACATGTGTATTCTTTACTTATGGCTACTTATTTGACACTACCTGATTCAGAGGATTATTTGAACCTTTTTTGACCAGTTTAGTTGGAGCATTTTTCAAAATATGACTTTTTACAAGATTTTTTAATTCATATGACTGAGAAAATGCTTTTAGAAAAAGTATAATAAATACATCTATTAATCTAGGTTCGTACAAGCAATGAATCAACTTTATCTGCTTTGGTGAATGAAATAAATGGATTGCGAGCAGCAAATAACGAGTTGGTGGGAACCAACAATAGTCTAGTCAAAGAACTGAAAATCTTGCAAGATAAAATAAGTGAAATGAAATTTACATCAGCATCAAGTCCAACATCTATAGCATCAAATCTTGCTCCCTCAAATCTAGAAAGATTCTCTTCAAATAGTGCAGTAGCATCACCTGCTCCTCCTCCACTATTATCATTTTCAGGATCCATACCACCTCCACCCCCATTACCCCCAGGATTTGCACCACCTCCTCCACCACCACCTCCACCTCCTCCCCCACCGCTTCCAGGGTTTCCTTCAGCAAAATCATCAACCCCAAGCACACCAACTAGAAGTATTTCTAGATCGATCAATAGAACACCAAGAAAAAATACAACTCCAGCAAGTAGACCATCAATAACAGTTGAAGATCTTCTAAAAGTAACATTGAAAAAAGCACCGCAGGCTTCAAAAGTGATTTCTTTGATTCTTAATCTCTATTATGAAAACAAGTTTGTTGAACTTATCAATTGACTGATACACTGATTATTCTTACAGGAAAATCGAAGAAACTCTTTACCTGGACCTAGGGGACCTGCGATATCCTTGGATATGCTGAGGAGTGTAAAGCTCAAATCTACTAGACGCAGATCTCTAGATCATCACAAATCGCCAAAAAGTACATCACGTTTTCTGAGAAATCGATCACAATCCAATCTAACTCTTTCTCCAAACAAGTTAGGCGCAGAATGTTCTCTGATGCGCATATTAAAGCCAACTGACATGAATAGTTTAAGAGTGTTTAAACGAACTCAATCTGCTGTGAGTAACAGTGAGGCTGATCTGTTGAAAGATACCCCACCATCAAAGCTCACAGTTGGTTGTTGCAGATCAGAATCCATTTTGATTTAATTATTGACGCTGTTTGATGTCATATTTACTAAGCAATTTTTAAAAGACTGTGATAGTACTTTTAAAGTATTCTGACCATTGTACTTATATGAAACTAATGGATGTGTGAAAGATATTTGTAAATAGATAATTTTTTATATGAAATAAAGTTGCTGTAAAAGGATACTAGAAAGTAAATTTTTACAAACTATTATTCTTTTTTTTATCAAATCTTCAAGTAATCCTGATGTAAGTTTCTTACTATTGTGATGTTGTGTAGGACAAAGAGATCAAGATAATATCAATCTCAATTCAATAAAAGCAAATTAAAATTATAGACAGTTGTAATCACTTTATTTTCAGCTTCCACGTGTGGCTTTACAGTAAAAGTTATATTCGGTGTATTGTATTAACTCTAATACAGAGCATATGCATGCGGATCCAAAATATGAAAGATTACTGTTCCGAATTTCTCATCGAACCAACGATTTTCCTCGAAGCGCGTTGACGTTATCTACATATGGTCGCGCACGCACTTTCTTTATATGCTTTGAAGATTGTTTTCAATGTTTGTTTTCAATTTTGTTATTAGAAATTCGCTTTGAACACACGCATAGCATGCGTTTTTCGTGTAATTTTTTAGATACTGTTTTGTCCACTCTTGTTCTTCCTTATTTTTGTCTATTGCAAAAGTTCACCTTGATTATTTTGCTTGACTCCTTACACAATTAAAAATATCAATAATCTTACTTAGCATTATCAATAATTACTTTTATGTTATTCCTTTCTTTTATATAATTTTTACACAATATTACTGACATAATACTTAAATGCGGGGTCACGCAATACATCGATTTCATCTTTACTGCCCCTCCGCATGTTGATTTTTACCAACCTCACTTTGCTTTGTATGCGTACGTTTCCATTCCTCAAGTGAACCCCCGTTTTTTTGTTAAATAAAATATTAAAATTGTAATTTTCCTCATCGTGCGAAAGGTATAAGACTTATTGATGAAAAGATTGACATCTGTTGCGAGCTTTTTAGATTAAACTACAGTATTGCCATTGACAAATTCATTGTCGGATTATTATAACTCTTTTTGGTCGTAGTGATTCAAGACGACGCGTGAATTTGATTTATGATAAAAAATAAAATAAATACAGAGAAAACATTGACAAAACATGGTACAGAGAATCATTTATTCTGTTACTTCTCATGTCATATCTATCCATACAGTTGAAATAAGGAACGTATGCAAAACGTACATCCGCGGAAGAGATTATCTACTTAGCTAGACGTTTAATACGAATATCAACTCTACACAGAAAATTTTCATAATTCTTCATTGTTGTTATACGGAATCTTTTTTCGGCGCTTGAAATGATTAGCATAATATATAGTTTCCTTCAAAGCAATGAAAGAACAGTAAAACAATTTACTCAGCTGATTCCGCAGCTTGATTTCTTCAGTCTACCGTCACTCTTGTATTAGTACACTTCCACAAAAATTCTTAGAGAAGGCTTTCATCGCAAAATTTGAGCTACATTCCAATATTCTCATCCTGAACGCATGCATACGTGTAGAAAATGTTCAATGAGTACGGTTACCTAAACAACCATTAATGACAAATAATAAATTTAGAAATAATGTTAGAACATTTACGACTTTTAATACTTCATTATTCACAAAACATTGCAAATCCATTAATGTTTCTAGAAGCTTTTTGGCGTGGGATGTGGCGGTTATGAAATAAAATGACGCGTGATTACAAAATCAAATGTATTTAAACCAAACATTTATCGATATATAATTGATTATTGAATATCATCCTCGAAACATATAAGACACGCTATTCGCGTATAATAAAAAAAGAGCGGAAAACAAAAATAGTAAAAAAAAAAACCAAAACGTTTATGGTTTTTGTAAAATGCTTGAAATCGGAATTTTGATTGTTAAAACTAATCACTTATTACAACGTACATTATTGAGTAATGTTTTGAGGAGAAAAAATGAGACAATGGTTGGTACTATGATCATGTTGTTGAATTTCGTGCCATGTATTTGTCAGGATAACTCCTCTACTATTTCGCAACTCGGCCGGAAGAGTAGGAAGTGTGCAGAATCTACGCCTCATAAATAAAAGATGCAGCTACTACAGAATTTGAATCCAGGCATTCATTATGCAAGGACAACACTTGAGAGCTCGATTGTTGTTTTTACCATAATTTTTTCACTGCGCGACTCAGCAATATGAAAAATATTGCCACGCTTATAAATGCTTGCAATCTCACTATATCGCAGGGTGCGTGTCATTTACATTAGTTTCGTTTGTTTTTATATTCATTTCTGCGTGCTCCATAACTCAACATATGTGATTGGATGATTTTGGAGTAACCGTACATGCGTACATAGGGTCACGCAAATTGCTAAAGACCTTCCCCTCCCACCCCAACCTCCTGTCCGCTGAACTGATTTTTCTTTTGCTTAATAATTATTAAGAGTTTTTTTCTTGTCTCGTCTGTATGCGCATTCAACACTCACTGCAACTAAAGTTACGATACATCCTGATCTTCCACATCCTGCAGTTGCTCTTTCTGCTCGCTGTCACCTGTACAAGAAGAGACCAATATTGATCACGTGATCATCGAATCTTCTGTATATTTTAAATAGTAACTCACTCAGTAAAATTTTTTATAACAGTCAATAAAAATCTACAGTTATTCATACAATGTAGCTAACACGAGTTTTTCCATAAATAGTAGGATACAAGGAAAAGATTTAGGCAGGAACGTTATTAATAACAGCTGTTGGTGGATTTCCTTGGAAGCTGGAGGATTCAGTTTCATTTTCTGATGGGACAATAGGAGTAAATGATAAAAAAGCAGACAATGAAAATCAAGGAAGCAGAATCAGGATTGGCCATAATAGAAGTTGTCTACCAACCATCTCCCTGCATATCTGAAGTCCACAAAGTGAGATTGTCCCTGAGTAGCTGCATGATGAGGGTGGAATCTTTGTAACTTTCCTCAGATAGGGTGTCTAGTTCCGCTATGGCATCATCAAAGGCAGCCTTAGCCAAACGGCACGCCCTATCAGGACTGTTCAAAATTTCATAGTAGAACACGGAAAAGTTGAGCGCTAATCCTAGACGAATCGGGTGAGTCGGTGGCAAATCTGTCATGGCAATGTCGCTTGCCGCTTTGTATGCTACGAGCGAGTTTTCGGCCGCTTCTTTTCTGTCGTTGCCGATCGCGAACTCGGCTAGGTAACGATGGTAGTCTCCCTTCCTGAAATTGGTAAAATATGTTGAAAAATGCCTCAAACGTATTTGACAAGAGTTTAGGGCAGTAGGTTCTTTCTTTCTGATTGAGTTATTGATTTATGACTTTTCCAATGGTAGAAATTCAGATATTGATTCACATGTAGATACAAGACTTGAAACATTAGGGGTAGATAGTATGTGTGATCCGAATTTGTTATTGTTAGCCAAAAGACAATTGAACGATCTTTATTGAACTATTGGTATTATCTGGAAATAATGACAAGGCACTCACATTTTGTAATAGAAAACTTTAGATTCTCCGGTTGATGCGCATGGGATGAGATGCTTCTCAAGGACATTCAAGATATCGGCGCAAATGTCTTTGAGCTCCTTCTCGACCTGGGATCGGTACTGGCGTATCATCTCAAGCTTCTCCTCGGCTCCCTTGTTCTCCTCCCTATTTTCGATATTGGAGATGATTCTCCAGGAGGCTCTTCTTGCACCAATGACATTTTTGTACGCCACCGACAGAAGGTTCCTCTCCTCTACTGTGAGTTCAATGTCCAGTGAGGCGACCTTCTTCATGGCCTCCACCATTTCTGCAATCATTGAGCATCATTTCATGAGGTGGGTATCCTGGCCGATTGTCACGCGTACAGCCGGTCTTTGGCGGGGAGGGACGAGCGCGATAAGAGCCCGAGACGAGGGAGCGGGGGTAAAGCCTTGCTCGTCTATTTTTACGGAGCTTTTTCATCGACTTTTCTCGGCGCGCTTATGAATCTATATAAAAAGAAAAAAGTCGGCTCGGCGCTGGAGCGCTCGCTTAATTAGCTCGTGCGGTGCGCGGCTCTCTCGCACGGCTCTCGTGCAATTTCATCCGGAGCTAAAAATATACATGCGCCGGGTATCGCGGCACACGGTGATAATCCAGCTGAAAATCGAGAGAGCCGCGCAGGTAGCATCTTTGGTGGAAATCTGTTAATACATGAATAACACGGGCAGAGAGTGGGTATAGTTGGGTACTATGTGCGAGAGAGCGAGGTATGGCTTTGGCCGAGGCGCGTCGGTGTTGGTGCGCGCGAGAGAGACCGAGCGAGAGAGAGTGAGCGGGCGCAGATCAATACTTTCGTTGAGCCGCGAGCTCGAGCTGCTCGGCGGCAGCCAGCTCCCTTCCTGTCTCTCTCTCTTTCTCTCTCTCTCTCTCTCTTGGTAGTTGGTGGGCCTCGCTCCGTCTTTCTCGCTCGCTCGCTCCATCTTTCTCTCTGTGCCGTACGTGCGCGTGCCAACCCCTTTCCGCCCCCTCGCGAGGACACGCGGCGGCGGCGGCGGTGGCGGCGACCGGGCTGGGGGCTACCGGCATGCCCCGAAGCCTGGTCCCGGTAGCTGAAACTCCCGATCGATGAGCCAGCCAGCCATGGCCAGCTCGTGCCAGGCTCCTGCGTCATATTTTCACGTGGCCACTGGCCGCGGCGCGCGGCGCGCGCTCGACACAGAGCCGCTCCTCCTAAGCTGGACGCTGACGTCACGCACTCGAGCGCGACTTCCTCCGCTCGGCGGAGAGGCGCACATGGGCCGCGAGCGGCGCGACTCGGTGGGCCGCGAGGCGGGGCACCGGCTCCGCGCGGGCCCGACCGGTGTGTCGCTCCGGCGGATCTGCGTCGCAACACGGCGGCGGCGGCGGCGGCGGCGCGCGGGCCCGGGCGCCGCGATCGATCGAGGGCCGCCCCGGGACTCCGCTTCCCTACTCACCATCGTAACGCTCGGCCTGCTCGGCGAGCTTGGCCTTGTACACGTTGTCCTCCCTGTCGGTCATTGTGGCTGGGACTGGCGCTGCTCAAGGCCGCTCGGCTGTCAGCGTCTCGCGCAACTCGCGGAGCTCCCTCGCGGCGGACGGCACTGGCGCACTGCTCTCGCTGGCTGCTGCTGCTACTGCTCTGCTGCGCTGCGCTGCGCTGCTCAGCTTGGGCTGCACTGCTCTGCTGGGGCAAGTATACGCGCGAGACCAGTTGACTGGGCGCGAGCGGAGACGGAGAGCAGCAAGATGGCGGCGCCCGCCAACAATCGAAAGCGGCGTTTGCCCACACACTCGCTCTCAGCCTATGTGCTCACTGTGTGCCGTTTCGTGCGCTCGGGAGCGGGAGGAGGATAGGAACTGCCTAAAGCCACCGCACGCCCAGCTCACCGACGTTGCCGATAGAGCTCCGCTACTCAAGCCGCCGTCGCCGCCACCGCCGCTCTCTCTGTCTCTCTCTCGCTCGCGTCGCAGCTCCCCGCCCCGGCTTTACTTCCGTCGCGCCGGCGCGCTGATGACGTGGAATGCCGCTCGCAGAGCCAGGTCGCGACAGCCCGATAACCCGATGCCAGCAGCCCGGACCACGCGCGAGGTCCACACCGGTTAGCCGGGACTGCCTCGGGGATGCTCTTGTCCCCGAACTCGGGCTACTTTATCAACTATCAACAGTCGCAACTCGAGCCTGAGAGGTTAGCTTCGCTCGCGCGCGGCGGGCGGGGTTGCCAATTGCCAAGACGCGATTTATCATCTGCGGCGCGGCCGATCCGCGCCGCGCGGCGTTTCATCGGGCGGCCCTTTCAAACGTAGTTCCGACGTCATACTTTCCCGAAGGTTTTTAGCGCGCTGATCACGACATGGTTCGACTCTTTCAAGGCGATGCTCAACGTACATACAACTGTTCCAATTTATTCCTCGTTTTAATTTGTGCATTTATCGTCGGTGAACATCAATACGTTGACGAAATTCACCGATTCCCCGCCTCATTTAACTATTCACTGATTACTATAACTACAGTCTTAGTTATTATTAGTTGTAAATCACCTATCAAGAAGGGAACTTATACTTTTCAACGCAAATTAGTAAAGCGTATGCGCGCGTGTGTCCCGAACGTTATCTTTTACAATAGCCTATACGTAAAAAAGTGCGATTCGACACGTACGTTTTTAGTCGTTTATCGAATAATCAGTATTCTACGCTGCAAAAAAACAGTGTTCTAAATCGTATTTCACGCGCATGATGCTATTGTAAGAAAATGAGCAGAAATCAAGGCATGGACAAGAATTTTTTGTTACTTATTTCTAAACAGTTTACCATGATTGAATCAATTTTTATTCGTGAATATCAAGAATAAAAGTTGTGCTTCATCTATTGAAAATCCTTTAAAATCAGGAATATAATGATGGCTAAAAAAATCCTAGATTGCATTGTTCACTAGAAAAAATGTTTTATAAGTTCATTTCACGACATCTACTTCGGTAATTTATTATAGTGCACATGTTTTTAGTTCTACATTTCAATGTAGAATACAGACATGCATACAAATACGATAGGCAATAAGTAAGGTGAACAACGATGACGCAGATGCGCACAGGTTTTAGAGCATAATAATCAATGAATATAACTGCGTAAAAGTTGACGACTGCGAACGTAACTCCATGTCTAGTAAGCATGGAATAATATTGATTCCATTAAAAATTGCCATTAATGGGTAAACTCTTGAAAAACTTATTATAACTGGGAAGAACTGATTGATATCACCTATCAATTGTTCGTTATAATTATGTAATAACGAAACATTCGTGATAAATTATGTCTCATAGTAATAATTTGGCTGGATAAAAGAAAGTCACATGAATATAAAATACACATTTTCATTTTTTCTCGAATTTTATTATATTGTGAAATTTTCGCATGTATCGAATAAATTTCAATACCGACTTTTTCGTTGATAAGTAAGATCTCGGCACCTAATTATTAACAGAGTTCTACCAGTTATTCCGTCACCCTGTAGATGGCTTTATGTAGAGTGTGATGTTATGTTTTCATAATTGTTAGGTTTTCGAAATTCTCGTATAATACGTCGGTTTCAGAATCAATGGATTTCAGTCCACATGAAGATCAATTTTCGGAAAAACGGGAATTTTACTTTTTCATTCAGAAATCAAAATGGCAAGAAATAAGCGTATACGAATGCTGTTAGACTTTTACAATAATCGCATATGCAGCCAAAAAAAGATAAAAGAACATTATGCAACGAGAGATTGAATGAGGTGAATTTTGAGGAAATAATAAATTATATCTGCTAAATGAGTCAAAGAGTCATAAATTTGATAATTAATACAAAAAGGCTTAATTAGTCTCGGAAATCTTGAGTACAATAATAACGTAGCTAGAAATAGTTATGGAAAGTAATCACAAAATAACTACGTACGTGATATTCCAATTCATACATCCTACATTAGATGTAAGAAATTTGCCTATATTTTAATGCACGTATAATTACGTAAATAGATATATATTATAATATTTGATATGTGATCATAATAAAATAATTAAGATACTCGGGAAGAGAGAGACAGCTAGAGTTTTACAAAATGTAGTTTTTTTACATGAAAACTAAAATTGAACCAATATTAAACAATATGAAAATACCCGGGCTGATGAGTACTTAGCCATTTTTTTATAAAGAAATGTCTCAATATTTCTTATATTAATAATTATATTAGGACATGAATCTGCCAATATGCCCCTAGTGGATGTAAATTTGCAAACTATGAATATCTTCTAATTCACGCGACGTGCAAAGATGGCTTTTATTGCAATTGGTATACATTGTACCCGATACACGTTTGTTCTGAGTATATCAGATGTCCAACACTGTTTATAGAAGAAAGAAGTAAGTTTGAAATATTTCCTTTTTTTAGTTTTTTTTAGCTTTATTCAACTAAATTGGCAAGCAATCATGAGTAATAATATGCCTTAGAAGCAATCACAAAGAATGTTAACTAATTCCAGCACATGAAATGAGAAAAAATAATATTCCATTTTCTGATCAAATTTGTTTTTTTGATAAGCTAAATATTTTGAACTTCACGTCACATCTTCAACTTCATATCTGGACCTTGATATACGTACAGCGTTAGGCAATTAAACGAAAATATTTGTATTCAGTTCATAGCAAAATTGACAAGCTGTGGATATACAATTCCAAGGTTCGAAGCATCAAACTTATACCATTTGATTGCTGACATGATTGGCCCGAGAATTGATCGTGGAAGGCAATCTACATAACGATGTAAACCTGTTTTTGTAGTACTTTTGAAATAAAACCCGTAAAAATGGGCAAAATCTCTGGACACATAGTAAGGGATTCGGATACACACTAAAAATGCAAGAAAATTACACTGTAGTAGAAAAATGGTTGAAAAATCTACAAACGATCTGACCACTATGCTGATAATGCTAGGAAAGTTTTATCAGAGGATATTATCCTAAGGAGAACTGCAACTCCAGAAAGCGGATTCAATTCGATGAGATTTAGATTCAATAAAGAGGTATTTTCCGACATCTGCCAGTCAACGTAAATTATGGAAATCGACCTCCTCCCCTCCCCCTCTCGTGTCAATTGCCATCTC
This sequence comes from Aphelinus atriplicis, assembly GCA_020882685.1. Taxonomy (NCBI): domain Eukaryota; kingdom Metazoa; phylum Arthropoda; class Insecta; order Hymenoptera; family Aphelinidae; genus Aphelinus; species Aphelinus atriplicis. Next base: position 77,175,280 of record CM037073.1, read on the forward strand.
TGTATTCTAGCCCGAGTTATTTGATATATTTATGAAATTTTGAAAAATGTTTGAGCTAATTATATTAAAAATGATATAAAAAACTTAAAATTTTCAAGTTTTTCAAGTTTTATTGATGAAGTTCAAAATCACAATGAAAATTTTGAAGAAGGATTTACTGATTAAAATCTGTTGTAAAATAAATTAAGGTTCTATCATAAAATTGTTAAAATTAGAATCGAACTTTAGAGACGTTTGAAATATTTGATTCTTCTCCATTTTTGCCATGAAGAATAGTAAATTTAGCAGTACTCAAGAGAATAAAGATGACTCAGTGATTGACAAAAATTATAACACACTTGGCCTTGGCAATTATTGTGGTAAATCACTACGACTAAGCTTCAGGCGCTTAATAACAAATGTTTACGCTTAACAAATGCATATTGGAAAATGTCGAATGATTGCGGGTGAGCTGCGCCTCACAGGGGTGTTGGCATATGGAACAGCTCAATTTTCCCCGAATGTAACACCGGAAGTTACGGTTTCCGGGTTGCGTAAGGGAATTCGCTTGAGCACGCGTACGCACGCGCCTTAGCTGCGCCAAACGCGCGGGATCCTCTCACGCAGATTTTGTCCTTTTGTCTCGCTCTTGAGGCGTTCAGCTTTAGCGAGCAATGTCGGCTCGAGATCGCGAGCTTCTTATGGGTATATACGCTCTTATCGGTGGCTCGAGATCGCTTTTGATTCAGCGATCGCCCGTGCTGATATGCACGTTTTCATTTTTCCTGCGGAACGCCGCTGTGGACAATGCTCTCTGAGCAGGTTCCTCGACGATTGTATATAGATATCGTTACGTTCCCGCCGGGCTGACATGCTTAGTGATTGTGTGCTGAGATTTAAGGAGTTTCAATTCATAGATGAGTCTCTTTCTGTAGAAATAGCTAAGAATCATATTGCGCTATGTATGATATAATCACAATGAATAGAAAATTAAACATTGAAGAATTATGCTGAGTGAAAACAAACCAGGTCACGAAGAACATTTACATTTCGAGAATTCATAATTTACATTTTGAAATTGAATGGGGCAATTCAATTAAATTGCATTTGCGATTTTATACTAATATTCGTTGAAATAAATAATGTAGATATGGCGTCTCTATTGATTTGTGTGCCAGAATCAGACTTGCCAATGTGTTTCATTTTGGAGATGATCATTGCGACTGAGAAAATTCCATCATTAAAAAGAAAGAGCATATATATAGGAAGAGTACAGAAAAAAATGGAAAGTTTGTTGCGTGAGTTAAAGAAAAATATCGTAGAAGAAAAAGTAGTTAAGACAGGGAAAATTTCTGGCCATGGAAAAAGATCGAAAGTCGCTTAATCGATCGGAAAAATTATCGATTAACCGACAATTTATTATGAATTAGCTGCATCAGCCAAAACTGGGATTCCCTAGAAAAAATAGAAAATGTCACCTAGATGACGTATGATTATTCTAATAATAATATATATACACGTCAACGGACGAAAAACTGCATCCTGAGCAGCGCTGACTCATGGTGCGCTTATCAGAAAGTCTAACCGCTACACAAGAGTATAGAGACAATCAAGCTTGATTATCAGCCACTTCCTGAAAATGGTTTGGCAGCTATCAGACCCATTTATGAGGGTTTCAACAAGGATGAACTTTTGGTACGGTGTGTTGGAGGATTCGCACAAAATAACAATGAAAGTTTGAACCTTATTTGGAGAATCGCTCTAAAAAAAACTATCTGGCAACTGTACATGTGTTGAAATTGCAGCACATGTAGCTGCATGTACTTTTAATGTAGGCAGTTCAGATTTGCTGACCTTTTTTATTGGATTAGAAGTTAGCGTTGGTACAAGTGCTCATGAGTATGTAGAAGCAGAGGACAAAACTCGTATAAGTAAGACCGAAATACAAGCTTCCGAACACAGCGTAGAGGCCATAATTCAACGCGGACAAGAGCAAAAAGATGCTTTGGCCATCGCATCTGCAGCAGGCGAGTCACTTTATGGAGCTAGAATCAACGATTCAGTGTGGGTAAGAAAAAAAAAATGTTTTCAACACTTATTCACGTTGTACAATTTGAAATACCTATTTCGCAAAACAACCATATTCATAGTCGGTAACTACTGAAACTCGGAAACTGTTGAGCCGATTTTTCTTTTAATTTGGCATACTTCTCTCATACATCAAATAACCAGGTTACGTTTTTAAGGAAATTGTTATTAAAACCGATTTTACAATAACAAAATTGTTGCATTTTTCATAAAAAATAGGTATTTTGGCTTCTATTAGTCGCCAAATATTAAAAATTAAAAGAGATAAAAAAGAAGAACTATGTTACCTCGAGAATCTCATGAATCAACTGTATTAATTTGAATTTTCGATTTCAGCTATCTCAGCGTTGAACTACATTTCTCACCGCAAAGTCACTTTTTTGAGAACAGTATTTTATTTTTTGTACCTGGATAATTTTTTATTATGAAACTATCGAAATTCAGTATAGATCTTCGGAGAATGTCCAAATTTCCTTCAAAAAACCCTTCAGTACTTTTTATTTTCCAGCAGAATTTCCAAAAAATAAGCTGCACATAAATGTTCCCAAATAAAATTGCATCACCTCGAATGATTAAAATGACGGTACGTGTCGATAAATCGCGACGAGCCACAACAGTAAATCAGTCTTCAAACTTTTCGCGCCAAACGAATATTTTCACGGTAATTACAAAACGCTCGTTGCATTCCACTTTCGTTGCGTTCGGGCTCGCGTTGACACATTTAAGACGCCCGAGAGGCGGGGCGCGCGTCTCGAGCACCGCACGCTCGCACTTGCTCGAGAACCCGCGAAAATCCATTGGCGATGATAAAAGCCCGGGGATAATGATAAGAAGCCTCCGGATTGATAATTGTCTCGTCCACATTTCTCATCGGCCGAACCTTGGGCCAGTGCATCATCGTCGCAATTACGCGTCGAGATACAGAATGCCCCACATTGTAAATTAAAAATGACGAAATCTCCGAATACCTGGCGCTGAGGGCGAAGCCTCGTTGCATCGGCGCTGACCTCGATCGGCTCGCTGAAAAAAACTTGAAATCTCACGGAGTCAGTGTTCGGAGACAAGCAATACGCGCGCGTATATATCGATGAGATGCGCGAGCCGTTGCTTTATTGACGCAATTCGAGGTGCGTGCATGTCGCGCCTCACTCGCACCCCGATATACATATATGCAGCCTCGACGGACGCGCCATTTCTCCCAAGATTTTCTTCTGCCGGAGAGTAATTATATGTTTTTGTTCGATATTTTACTCCGCGAGAATCGCCCGCCGGTGTCCTTTCGAATCGCTCCTTCGCCTGCGGAGTGTTCCATACGACAATTCATTTGGCGGGCAATAGCAGCTGTTTCGTAATCGGTTGGATGCGCGTCGAATTCCGACTCGTTATTAGTAAAAGAATGGAGATGTTATGCAGTGATATTTTTTACTTGTAAAAATATTTATGCCGATGGCCAGGTGTGTATTTCTTTCACGTAATCAAGCTCACTATCTTTACATCTTTATAGATGCCTAAAGAGCTAACCCATTGCATTATCAAGAACTCTCTCATTCAATTAAGATGTTATCGTTCAAATCACTGGAGGATCACAAAAAAGACATTGTATAATGTTTCTACTGGAAGAGAAGCTAAGTTGGCAGATAGAAGAATAGAATAAAATATGACAATCGTTGCAAATCCTTGGGTATTCATTACAGCATTGTATAGATTCGATACATAAAAAATTATCTTTTACGCTTCAGAGTACGGAGATATGGACTGATGGTTATTTAGTTTGGTGTCTGAGTAGGACGCTCTTACTCGCTTCGCTTACATTGGTATTCATATTTATGAACATATTCAAAATTTTCTCGAAATAGTATTTTTTTACACTTTTAAAACACGCTGAAAACGACCGATTTTCTATTCATGTCACACGTGTAGACATCAGCTAATTTCAAACTCTTGTTGGAGAACATTCCCTCCTATGACCTCAATTTCAACCTGAAGATTCAACAAGTGTGAGAGCAGAGAGCTGGCTGACATACAGTTCACTCGCTTGCACCTATATACAAAAAACCCGTATTTTATATCAATATTTCAGCAACAATAGGTCTGGTTTAAAATTCAAACTTATCTAACCCCATGTAAAATTTCATAACGAGACTTTATATCCTCTTCAATTTTAATTCTTTAATATTTTCATCTCTAGAAAATTTTCCTCATATTTTTGGATTGGGTACATACCAAAATTATCATCCCGGTTGATTATCTGGAGGAATTTCAATAGAAACTAAGGACGGTGCTAAAAATACTGATATAGTCTGAGCTATGTAAAGCAAGGGATTTAGGCCTAAAATCCTGAGAAAACCAGAGAATATAAGTTAATTCTAAAAATTGTTAGAATGGCTTCGTTTAACCTCTACATTGAAGTTGGATCAGAACAAAATCCTGAAATTTTTCGAAGAATTGTAGGGAAAGCCGAGAAAATGTGAAAATAACTATAATTTAGTGTGACTTATCGAAAATATTTGTACAGTAAAAAATTATTCCTATTAAATTTCTTCACAAAATGAGCTCTACTAGATTATGATTAAGTATATTTAGGATAGCCATAAAAGACTGATTATGTAGTAAGACACAGGAAAATTGGATCAGTGTAAATTTTTCATGCAAAAATTTTTGAATAGAGTAATTTTCCCGATACACCCTCAAGACGCCTTTGATTGGTCCATTATTTTCCGAAATACGGGTTCTTTATATTCAGGAAAATTGTACTCCATCGCTTTCTTACGCAAAAACTATGACTAGCAATTTGTTGGAATTTTTCAAAACGTCTGAAGAATAGCCGACTATCATACCCAAAATTAACTTTACACTAATTTTAGTAAAAAAAAAATTATCTCGAGTTTTATACATTTGACTAGATTTTTTATGTCTCAGATTTTTTCGAATAACTGTATTTTCTCACAAACGAACAAATCAATCATGATGTATTTGATGTCAAATGGAAGCAAATGAAATTTCGCACATTTTGAGCAATAAGCCATCACTCAACAATGCTTGATTCACGAGCTATCTCTCTTTAAAATTTTCAACAGCTTTCAGGATGATGTACTCTATTTTTGTTTACGTGGTGCTACTCATTCGAAAGGTATGGATCAGCTGCAACTGTGTAAAGTTATGCACAAGTTCTGATTTACGTTTTTATCGGAAAAAAATACATGAGAAAGTGCGCCGTGCACCCGGTTTTCCTGTAGCGTAAACGCTGAGATCAAGGCGTAGAGGCGTGGTGGGGGGAGCCCAAGCGTCTTCTAGGCGGCCAACTGATTTGGCGCGGTCAAAATTATTCTACCGATCTGTACGTTCTAACTATATTGAGAAAAGTCGGGGTATTGAAATTTACTAATCCAACCGAGTACAGAAAAACCTAGTAGCTGTTACTAAATTTTATAACACAGAGTACTATATCTTTAGTAAAGGTTAAAATTATGAATAGTAAAATTTGCTAATACCGTTTACTTAGTAAATTCTAGTAAAGTTTACTACTATGGGTTCAGCATGACGAGCTACCCCAAATTGAGTCGTTAATCGACAAAATCCGACTCATATTTGCGAGATTTTGAGAGTACAGATCGGTAGAGTAGTTTTGACCACGCGAAATCTTTTCCACTGGCCGTAATCTCAGCGTATACGCTAAGGAACCCGGGTGCACGGCGAAGCGATTCCAAACGTTTTCCAAATTAACCTATGTTTTCGGGCTTTTTCACGATTTTAAATCTGATTTCCCTGCTCTACAGTTCTCTCTCCGTACGGGGAGCTCCGTCGCAGGTCTATCCGCTCAACGAAATAGTAATTGGCCATTACCCATTTGATCATAATTAGCTATTTTGAATTTTGAAAATCCGATGTCAAATACAGACGATTTTTGAAAGACTACACAGGTCAACTCCAAAAACCCTCGAGAACAGAGTTGCAGAGAGATCGTGAGATTTGTAAGATTCCATGTTTGCCATGTGGGTCCACCTACTTAAATTTCAAAAACTCAACGACCACGAATACCTCCGAGTCCAGAGTTTTACAAGAATCTGTGAAATTTTAAAAATTTCATGTCTGCCACAATTGGATATCCATCATTTGCATAGGTTTATGGCCAATTAAGATCGACGAAAATAAAATTTCTGACACCTTAAACATTGTGAGGGCCGTTGATCATAGATAGGGTTGAGTCTCAACACTATTTAAACCCGAAAAAAAATTGAAAAATTTGAATTTTGTGGTTCGTTTTTTCAAATTCAGTTTCATAATTGACTTTCTGCTGGACCAAACTCCATTTCATTCCAACCACGAACTCTGAAACATCATACGCGAAACCACTAGTGAAAAAGATTTGCGTTGGTGGTTTTTGGCGTTAATCGGGTTAACAATTGCAATGTCATTGTTAATCATTGGACATTGGTAGGCCAAACGAATGTCCACCATATTATCAATCCAGTTGAGCAACTTTCGCGGATGAGCAGATGGTTTGAACTATTCCAAGTTTAGAGAGGTACTGCAGCAGCAGGCATCGAAGATCTATCTCGCGCGTGGGGGGCTTTGGCGCTTGCTCGAATTCGGCTGTATAATGTCCCGTTAATTGCAGGCTCTCGCCGCGCGCGCAGGAGTAGCAGCTCGCGGCGCGCCCACGCCCGCTCACTTCGGCCGCGCGGCTCGAGAGCGGTGGCGTGCAGCAGCGCGCGCCAGCCAGCGAAGAGCCGCACTTTCAGTTTCTTTTGGGCCGTCCACGAGAGCACTGGCCCGCGCCGCAGCCGCACGTGAAAGTTCGCGACAGCCGCGTTTTTCTAGCAGAAGCTTCGACATACACACACACGCGCGCGCGCATCCACACATCTATACAAACACACGCGCACCCTGTTTTGCTTTGGCGGTGTAATTTTCGTATGCCCTCACCCCGTAGATCCGATACAGCATCTACGGGCTGTCGATCCAATTGTGACTTGCAGTGACGCCTTTTCGTGGTGCATGCCGAGAAGCTACCCTCGCTCAAGCTGTCGTGCGCTGATAATACAGGTGATTTTATTACCACAGTGGCTTTGCCGTCCTTTTACACGGCTGTACACGGGTCTGCAGATAAAGTTTCAACCGTTCGTTTTAGATTTTCCACGCTCGCTCGGGCGACCGATTTGCTTATATACATACACGTGATTACGAACGTGTATCGGTATTTTAAAATTTTTCAACTTGGAATACGAAAACGGTCGTGTTCCTCTGTCGATCTGCCGTGTCGGATTCAAAAAAATCAAATCGTTGTTTCTAGATTCAAAATATTTGGGACAAAATTCAGATAAGGATACATCTTACTATTATATGTGTAGATTAGTATGAGCGATTTGCGGAAATTTCGACAACACGCCAAAGTCTTGGAACTGGAATTCCGTAACAGTAACATTTACGTACCCGCATGTGAATATCGATCACGACAATTCACGTAATTTGTTATACCTAGTGGCATATTGCATCGTGCTCGTGTTTTACAATTCCGAATAATAACTCTTTTGTAAAAGAACTCATCGCTCTTATACCGAGATGGAAAATGATTGGTTGTGATGAAAATGGACTTGCGATATGGAGAACGTTCAATGACTTTATCTTGAATAATGTTAGGACTGGCAGCCAGCCGAATGAGTCGATGAAATCGATACAATGTTACATTCTCTTTCATATAAGCGTATCTCTATCAATATCAGAGTCATGCGTTACAGCTGATAGTGCAGACAATACTCCACGTGCATTGCAATATCATTTTTACGTACCGTCAAAACGTATGCGCTCGATAGATGTATACCGAAGATATGTATGTATATACCAATTACTAATCGCTAGACGCTTGAGTATTGGAGAAGTATCGATCTAGGATATACAAACTCTACAGTTTTTCCGTTTTAAGGTGACATTCATCCTCGCTCGTTTTTCTTCCAACGGTGAATTCAACGATCGATCCTCATTCTAAATTCTAATCGATTTCGATTTAATTTCGTTCAAAGTTTACATGTATGGTAATTTATCATCCCAAACCACGACATTCATTATCTACAATTTGACACTAAAGAGAACATCAAGTCCTCTAATGACCGTAGCCCATGAGAGATTAATTAATTAGCATCTCCGATATGTACTCAGCTTCCAACCAAAGTTTTCGTAGAAAGCATGACGAGGTATGATTAATTTTAAGAGTACTGTAGGAAACTCTGATCATAAAATGTTGAACTTATACATTTAAGGCAAATCTGAATGAATCAGAAGCCTCACGCCCGCAATTTTCGTAGCTGCTACCACACTCCGACAGGGAGTGATGATACAGTTTCATTGGAATTGAAATGGAAGTGATGATAGCCATCGCGAGACCAGTGTTCATAACAATTAAAATAGCCATTAGGAAATCATTTGATACCATATCCTCAGAAACTTAACTAAATCACATTTCAGTATAATTTTCATTCTGTCAATCAACCAAAGTATGAACACTTTGGTTGATTGTCAAACCTAATTTCTGTATATGTATGGAAAAAAATCGGTGTTTTGTACAGAAATGAATTAGAAGACGAGTGTGCTTTTAGAAACGATATAATACTCCGAGAAGTTTCAACTTTAGTATTTGGTAATTTCAAAAGTCCACCTTCAATCATTTATCGCTTGATATTTAGATGTTTTTGATTGAAACAGAAGCTATCCACAAGCTCATCACTGTTTTCTATAATCAGAATCAATTTGAAGCTCGTCAAAGCCCATGAACGTTCTTGAGGGAAACTATACACACGAACTACGGCAAGAAGTCGCAATTCCCTGCATCTGATTAGCATTCGATTAAAGCCAATATAAAAGTGTCATCTATCAAGCCACCTCTCGATCCTCCCCGCATTATCATTCGTGTATAAGTCGAAGCTAGTCCATTTTACAGTATAGGCGCGAGTCTCCATAAAAATCCGAGAAAGGACTCGGAATCCATACACAAACATGAAACCAAAGCGTCGGGGTCACGTCTATGGAAAATCGTATACATACACAAGCACACACGCGTGTTCCTTTATCACTTCATTTCATTATTTTTTTACTCCATTGTTTCGCCATTCCAACGTTGCAGCCACTTTTACGGCGGGCAAATATCAGCGACACACGGAGTCGCGCAACGCGCATTGTAATTCTCGGTGCGCGCCGCGGAGCCGACTTTTGAAATATATATACACGAAGGTGCATGAGGCGCGCCTCGCGCGAGCGCGGAGACGATCGCTCTCCCAGCTCTCGTCGCGCGGCACGTGTATATGTAGTTGTCGCTCAAAAGTCGCGAGCGTTTTTCCCATGGAGCCGGTGCATTCGCATATAATATACAAACGGACGCGCACACGTTATTCGCATCGAAAATGGCCTGCAGGAAGAAGCTCCGGGGTCTGGCACGAACAAACGTGAGCGCTATCTCTTTATAAAGAGTCGTGAGAAGCAGATCCTCTCTCTCCCTCTCTCTAGTAGTAGTAGTGGTATACCAGCCGCGTTGTTTTATTCGTGTGTGGAAGGTCTTTCTCTCTCTCTGTCTCTGGGTGTGGGTATATGATAAGTTAGTTTTTCCTCTTCAAGTCTCTTGGAAAATATATAATTTATCATGGGTAGGGTTTGTGTTACGCTTGCTGGGGGGATCGCAATTACATTGCTGATGTGAGAAGAGAACTGTTGGGATGGCTTTCGCTTTTTGTTGAAGAATCTATTCTGCTTGGGCCGCTGGGTAGTGCCCATATCGTATATCAATTCGTTGTAACGCCGATGGTAATCCCTGAATTCTCGGGTATGTATAGATCATCGATTCGTTGTTTCAAATTGAATGCGATTTGAATGTTGCAACTAAGTGGCAGGGCAGCGTTACGAGACGGGAAAATTGTCATCGCCTTATACCTTGTCAATGAGTAGGATCGATGACACTCGAAGCGGTCACAGTTATTTAAATATATATATCTGTTGAATAGCCGATTAATCATCTTGTGTTTGCATCGAATTCCATATATGAATAAATTTATATACCCTTTACAGAAGGAGTCTCTCATTTAATTGGACAGGTTCAACTAGTGAATTAATTAAGATAGGCAGACACTGTGTGCATGGGTCGATTGAAATAGCATTAGCTTAATTGCTTCGTATTCTGTTGTCACCGGGCGGCGCTTAATGCTACCGAAAGTGATTTGAATCTGCTACAGCCATAGTTGGGAAATATTAACAGTTTGCATTTGATGGCTTGCGTAAAAATCTCTAGGGTCGTTGTAACACGAGTGGAGTGAAAAGGTTTGCATCTGAGATCAATTATGCAGCGATTAATCAAGCAAACGAGCCGACAACCAATTGAAGTCCAATTGGAAGAAAAGTGTGAGGCACGTACGTTCTCACAACGCTCCGAGTCTTAAAATAAGATCGAATGGCGTTTTCCCATTAAATTACCACTACAATCGCGGAACACGATCCTTTTCAAACGTATAGACAATTCCATGTTAAAACTGTACCCGGCAATCGTGGAGGAGAAAGAAAAGCGCGGAGTCGAATGGAACGAGCGTGTAGCTTTATGCGTGTATATCAGTAAAAGCAGACAACTTGATCCGGCAACGTGTCTGTTACTACTTACGACCTTGGCACAGTGATTGTTTCTCGTTACGTCTACTTTTGAATTGTAACTTTTATTCCGCAATGTTTTTCGAATTTCAGATCGAAATGCCGGTTCGTTACTTATACGCTGGAATATTCTGCCATTCCAATCGTATATTGCTTACACTTGATAAAGAAACACATGACACAATGCACTATCAAACATACTTTCAAATGATTGTCTCGACTGTAAATTTAGCAACTGCTCGTTCTTATTGCAATCGAGCATTTCAATTTGAATACTTCACTCATTTTTAGACGTGTATCTTACCTTACTATTATACAAAGAGAAAGTAGTTTTTTTTTGTTTGTATAAATTTCAAAAACTACCGGAATGAATAGTACTAAATTTTAACAGTAGCTTCGTTACACTCGTCAGATGGTTAATAGCTATTGACGGGATGCTATCACTAATAATGTTCGACACGTATTTTTTTGTTTCTCGATTTGACAAAAATTCAAGGAGATATTGAGAATATTTACAAGCTGATATATTTCTTAGATTTTGAGAATTAGTGAAAAGTTGTGACGTCGCAGAGGATTTTCAATGGATTTTCAACCAGTTGTATTTTCTGTAACTTTCGTCAAATCGGGACACAAAAAAATACGTGTCAATTATTTTTAAAGGCTTGACAAAAACAAAAACGACTGTTAATCTAAATGAAACGTTTTCTATAAAACGTTGTTCGTCGGAAGATCGCTTGGTAAAATCGTATTTCGAATAGATTTAAAAAGTATCTTGTCTCACAAGTTAGAAATAGGGTCAATCGCGTTTGTATAGATTGAATTGCAAATTGAAGAAATATTCGAATGACTCTGGGAAAAATGATTATATTATTTTATCGGGCTTTTCGAAATAGAAATATCGAACCTTATAGTCCTCCAAAATACGAGTAGAGTGTAGAGTTAACGATCTTTAATGTGTCAGTTAACTGACTCATTAACGATCGTTAACTCTACACATATTAAAATTTATATGAGTGAAGAAATATGGTAAACGAGTGAACTCGAAGGTCCCCTTGAACATCCTCTGTGATTTTTTTTCTAGGGACAGACTGGTATGTAAGAATAAATTCATAATTTTTACTATTCAGTTTTACCGCGGTCGTCAAACTGTATCTTTTTAAACAACGATATTACTCAATTTCATAATCAATTTTCCTCACGTGACTCGTTCGCCTCGTGTACTTGGGTAATAAAAAATACTAGCGTTAATGCAGGTACTATTTTCCTAGCTAATGTCGCGCAAAAAATGGTATAGTGTTATTATATCTGCAGTTCGAGTTGAACTAGTTTCTCCTGAGCGCATGACTATACGGAAAGTTGATTTTTGCAAGGCAGTGAACTTTCCTACTCAAATCACTCGTTCTAGAGCAGCTAATTAAATGTGTGATACCACCTCACCGGTCGGATTACAAAACCCACTAGTTTCCGATAATTCGCGCGACGAATCACTAACGCACTGCTGTGCCATTTGTCAACCGGCTATTTTTCACGATGAATCTTCGAATATTGACCGGTCACAGGAAAAAAAAATGTATTCGGTACCGTCTCACGCGAATCATACACGAATCTCATTCTATAACTTCTCGCGCGATCAGTTCCCCATGAAACACTTGTGCCAACGACGAACACCGCGAAATTTAAAAAGCGCCACAAGAGAACGCGGCGATAAGGACCTGCCGAGGAGAAGAGCCGATACAGTTTTGGCGCACGACCATAATTAATTGGCTTTTCTGCGGTTCGCGACTATTATTAACAGTCTCGCTCGCGGCGTACTCTGTTTCGCGACCTTTTGCGCTCGTGCACGAGGAAATCGCGATTGTCCGCGAGCGCGCGCGCCTTTCGACATCGTCTATACTCTTTCTCTCTGTCGCTTTGTGCCTCGTGTGTATATATACACCGGTGTGCGCGAGCTCCGGTTCTGTTCTTCAGCACACGTTTGCCCGTCATTTTTTGCGCTTTCTAATTGATTTGACCAGATATAGCGTGAGAAAATTTGTTATACCCTTATTATGTATTCACCTTGATCGTTGGAACGATGCCTCGGTGCACGCGCGTTCGCTATACCCTTGGAGTCACTGAACGTTATCTCTGGGATATTCTTCATCATTTCACGTAGCTGATTCTTTGGAAAGGGGTCGGAGCAAATCGATGAATTTTCAGAGAGAATACATTTTCGTGGATAAATCGGGAAAATCTAAAAATTTGCAAATTTCCTCGTGTTTTCTGCTGGGATACTAACGAAAATCGCTATTTGGCTCTGATAAAGTTATACAAAAAATTTTAAATTATGTAGACGATCTCCTCATTTTCACGAAATTCTCTCTTACTCCCTTACTCTCGCACTCGCACTCGCCGTGTACGTGTTTCAAATTTTTAATTTAACGCTAAAAGAAGTAAAAGTGTCAAAATTTGTCACTGTTTCTTCAAAATTCGTGGGAAATCTGTTTCTCCAATTTAAGATAAGTTTCAAAATTCTTGGGAAATCATTGAGAAATCTTTCCTCGGAAACGTGAAGTATATTCTGGTTGACAAACACTCTCATATTTATTCTCCGCATAATTAGATAAAGATCACAGGATATAATTAAATTTCAACATTCATTTTCCCACCCAAATTATCGCTTGTTCATTAGACCTAGTCAAATTTTCCTAAATTGATGGAAATCGATTAATACACATGCTTATCCTCTATAAAGCTGATATTATCTACTCGTCAATTACTCAGCGTTTACAATGACGTTGGAATGCACAAAAAAAGCGGTACCACAGAGATGATCTTATGGGATAACTTATCTATGAGTTTCGAGTACAAAACAATCGTATAGAACACTCGGAAAATTTGCTCTGATCTAATCAGTGAACATACTTATAAAATACTTACGCACGCGGATATTCTCAGTTTAAGTTATGGGCGGGGGTAGCAGTATTATGTGAATGCGTCCATTTCCGATAATTTGATTACAGCTACGGCTGCCTTGATTTCATTTGGATGGAAAGTGAAATATCGCGCGCCCAGAGCTCGAGGCATCGAGTGTCACGTGCGGCATGCGTTCGGCCAGTACCGCAGTAAATCGTTTTCGATCGCGACCAACCAAATTTCCCAACGTTCAAGCCCGCGTGTCGAGAGGACCCCGATGCGATCGAAGAAAAAATCGCCCCTCCCTCCACCAACAACGTGAAATCCAACATCGAGTCGCTTCCAATCCAATCCTCGGTACTGGTAGGAGTATACTCGCATCGGAAATAAGTAATGCTCCGTCGCGTGTACATACATCACCGGCTTATTTTCCTAACAGTAAATTAAATCTCGAGTTAAATGTGCTAAGCCATCCTTGGTCGCTGTGGCCGACCAGTCATCGGCCTCGCGTGCGCGCGATCGCCGCATGGAGAATCGCGCAAGAACAATCTGCATAGCGCTGGTCTGATTCAGCCGGAGCGCGCGCGCGACGCGATTTATAAATCCGCGCCAGCGCATCGGCGCTCGACCTCCAATTACCGGCGAGTGCGCGCCGCGGCTGTGCTGCAGCCTGGGAGCAGAGAAAAAAAAGAAACACCACCGCTCGGCCATTGTCCGAAGCGCTGCGTGCAATAATTTTCGTCCCTTCGTGTCTCTGTCGCGTCTCGGCGTACGTGTTCGGCGCCGATGTGGCTCTCGCACACGTATACGCGCGCACACACAGGCAGCGCTTGCTCGCTGTCTCTCGCACCTGCACCCCCCTCGAGATCGGCGCTTGCGAAACAACCCGCAGCCGCGTGCGTAAGTGCCGTCACTCTCCGCCCGAAGGACGAACATAATTTGATAAACGCTCGAGTGGAAGAGCGTGATTAATTCTCGCCAAGTAGCCGAGCACCAGCACCGGCGCGCCACTCTTTTAGATTGGATTTTAGACGCGCGTTTCCACGTCAATCCGACTTGGCGTCGCGAGCTCAGCGCCGAGGGCCTGCGTGTGCCTTACTTTTTTTTCTTTTTTTTTACGATCGGTATGCACTTTTGCACCAAGAGCCGCTAAGTGAAATATATTAATGAGATCGAAGCTGGGACGAGAGCGAGATCGATCGACACGCGCGACTTTCGGGCCGTGTGCGACGTAATGAGTCGCTTTATGTTCAAGTCGAGTCGATGTGTATTACAGTTGTGTAAGAGACATTTTTCGACGGGTCGATACTTCGTCGATTGTTTATCTTTAGTCATTCGTGTGCAGCAAAGCAGGGACAACGGTTTGTAGTGTATATTCATGTTTACATTTCGAGAACCCCCCCGAATGATTTGAGGGATCTTATTTTGATAAATTTAGGGTCGAATGTTCATCGGCGTTCAAACAGTCCAAAATCTGGATATTGATGGAAATGAGTGTAAATTTCCTCCACCATGGGAAAAAGTTCTACATATGCAATATACATATAGATATAGATATAGTATACACATACATATAGATTATCTCAGGGAAATCGAAACATTTGATGAAATGAAACTTCTTTCTATGATGGAAGAAACGTATGCACACAAAGTTTCATCTAGATCCAGCTTTGTACTACGTATGTGTCTGCTTGTTAGATCAAAGTTTCTAAATATACTGCAGTATTCTAACCAAGGATCAAATTCAAATGCGAGGAAATGAACAGCAGTTAGGTAAAAAAAGTCCTTTGTTCTTGGAAACACAATATCACACAGATCAGTAATGCAAGAAAAACCCATTATTAGTTCATTCTGATCTCTCAATACGGCAATAATAATTTTTCATCGCATTTTTCCTTGAATCATATTATGCATGAAAATCGAGTTATTCTATATGAATAAATCGAAATGTGCTATTTTCTAGAGCTTGATAATTATTCAAGAATATTATATACATGACATACACTGATATTCCCGGAGCTTCACCATGTTACGTTGCACACTCATACTTACATAGATCAAATAAATTAAGCTGTACTTATTATATCATAATCCACACCTATATATCGCAAGTCTGAATGAAGTCGCATAATCAATTTGAGAATCCACTATGTTAACCTTGCTAAGTAAAATCTTCACTTTCGAGGTAACGTTTTCCGATACCTCAGATCACGAATATTCGGTCTTTTTTCCTAATATAGTTAGCATATACGTGATTTATAACTTTTTCGTGACATTGAACGAGATTCATTTACAGACAATTCCAGTTTTGTAGGTTGTTTTCAATACAGTGCTCAATGTTACATAATACAGGATTGGAAAACGAAATGACATTTACAGGAATTTCAAGGGCCTTTTCAATACTTCTCACTCATCGAGTTTCAATCAATCGTATCGAAACTCGACGATTGAATATTAAAATATGTGCATTGATTCTACGAATTTACGGAACTTCACTTTCTCGTCAATATTCCAAGTTAATCATCCTTCAAATTTGAAAAGAGTAAGTGTTTTCTTGATATGATTTAAAATTCGATATTCCTTATCCATCCCAAATATCAACAGGTGCAAAATGACACAACAATTGAAGGCGGACTGACCACATTTTTCTGCAAAGCATTCGATTTTTATGTCGGAAAATATATAATCAATATTTGATTTCGATTGAAATATTCTTCGAAAGTTCGAGACACTTCCTGGTCTCTCCACTTTTACAAATTACCTCAAATTTTGTACCGATTTTTATCGACTAGTGTTTCTAATCGTTTCCGTATCACAGGATCAGCTTGACATGATAATGATGACTGAAGAGAAAGGGACGGAACAAAATCCCAAGATGCTACTTGGGGTGAAGCTTATAACGTTCTGCATTTCTTTGACAGATTTATCACCAGTGTAAAATATACGTTTGAGAATTTTTCCTCGTAATTCAATTTACTCTGTTCGATTCTCATGTCGAGCTCCGCTTAACGATTGCAAATAGTTATAGGTCAAAGTAATTATTCGTTTGAAGAAAGATTATAATTTCCACATAATTACGCATTTGCATCACGTAAGTAATCAGTGGATAATTATAAAAAGAAACGACGTTATTGTATTCGTAATTATGTTGGAGTGTATGTTTCTAACGTAAGCCAAAGATAATCTACGGATTAATCTCGTCGCGTAATCTGCAATTATTATATTCCATTTAGACGAGAGACAGAGAACATTTTTGATTTGTCAACCTGCATGTTCTCTGAGTCACGAATTAATTCTTTCTCGATCACCTGAGCGCCAATTCAATGGAATCATAAAAATTCCAATTAATCCGCAGATTTTCGCATCGGCTTTGCGATAAACGAAATGCGATGCATAAATTATGATGATTCAGGCGTGGGCGGCAGTTTTTTCCCACTCTCACTTTCGATCCGTGTAAAGTTATTTGTCAGTCGCGTCAGACGTATACGTTACGAACGAGTTCAGGATTAGAGTGGCAATATTTTAGAATCCCCCGGGATCTCTATTTCCTTGGACAATGTTTGCTTTCTTTTCGGACTGTCGATGTAAGACTGACCCACTCATTCACACGTCCATCTCGATGAAAACACGAAACTTTCTCTCCGGGTTTCAAGTTCATTCAGTCGCAGGCTGTTTTGAAAAATTCCCCGGCGTCGACGGCTCTCCGGACCAATACGGAATTTCACGCGCGTTACATAATCCCGAATGACAAAGAGATGCGTATGTAGAAAGCGTCTATCGAATCGCCTTGGAAACACGACGGAAATTTCTTCGTTTCCTTGAGAAGCGAGCGTGACTCGTTCCACCCGCTGTTTCACCCCTCGATCCTCGTTAGGTTTCGTACAACATTCGATATTTTCAAAATGCATAATCAAGCGTAAAATCGACCACAGCGCGAGTTCGTCGAAAGTTTTGAGGAAGTGAAAAAGTGCTGTCGGCCGAGGTTGTGAAACTCGCGGGCCGGCAATGAAATTTTATAATCGAATTGCAAATTTAACTTCAAACTCAACGGTGGCACATAAGGAAATCGGACTCGCGCATACACATATATACACGCGTTATACAGAGCAGTTTCGAATATTTTCTCTGGCGCGAAACAAGCGCGAGGGGCCGGGCGCGATCGAAACGCTCCGGCCGGCGCGGGTAAACTCGCGCGCACGTGGCAATCAATTTCTCGGCGTGAAATATTTTCCGAAGTAGCTGTGAAAAAGTTTATCGCGCGAATAATTAGTTCCGAGTACGTTTTACGCAATGCAGCGTCGCGTACCTATACATCGACACACACGTAACCGCGCGCGCGAGCGAGCGAGAGCCCCCATAATTCCCTATACACACGCACGCGCTCATACACAGTATAATTGTTCGGGTATCGCTCAGTCGGTCAGACGTCCGAGTGCGAGTACGTACCCCAAGTCGGCTCGCTTGCTCTTATCACCGATAGCTATACGATCGTGGAACAGCATCAGCCGCGACTTCCGCACTTTCAAATTTCAATTGTAATAGGTTACGCGCAGCCTAATAAAGCGGCGCGCGCGCATTTACACACACACACACGCGCGCTCGTTGTGCAACGCGGAATAACTTTCATAAACGGACAAACCAAAACGAAGGAAAGATCGAGGCGCGCAGGCAGGTCGGAAAGCCCGCGCTTTCTATGAGGATTCAGAAACTGCGAGCGCAGAGCATCTCCGCGACGAGGAAAAATCAGCGGCAACGCCAGCAGCCTCGGGTAATTAAGGAGGAAAGAGCTAGTTAGGCTAAGCGTGAGAGGAAGATAGAGAGAGAGAGAGAGAGAGAGTTGGATGCGCGCATTGTGCGACTGCTGCTGGGTTACACGCGCTCAGACGCTCATCCTCTCCGCGTCGATGTCACTGGCCGCTCGCTCGCGCACATATAGCAGTTTACCGCGACTTCGCGACATATGTATGTGTGTATATGTGTATAGGCACCGGACGGATTGGCTTTCGAGGCACGTCACGCTTAGCTTGAGCGTGTGTGTGTGTGTGAGTACTGACGACTGACGTAACTCGCACTTGGCTGTGCTGGCGGCGGTCGCCGCAGAGCACTTGTCATTTTTTGCACTTTCTCCCGGGGGAAAAAACATCCTAGTCATTGCAGCCTCCCGCGAGAGTATAGCGCTGCTGGTGGAATCCCCGCGCGTGTATGACTCCTCCTTTGTGTGGTCGTGTGCTGAATTTCTCTCTCTCCCTTGTCTCATATTCGCTCGCGCTTCATCTTTGTCCCAACTCTTTCTCTATTTGCATTTTATCTTCACTCTCGCGGGGTTAACTATACCGCGAGCGCGTGGCTGTGATGGTCGCAATTATTCAAGCTGCTCCTTAATGCTGTTTGCACACACCGGGGGTATATACACCGCGCGGTCACGCCGCTGTTCGTTTGCCCGAGAGCTTCTCTCAACGGCGAGGATGTTTTTTCAGCTGATTCATTTTTTCCTCTCGCCGTAACGCCGCGGCGACTGTTCGAACGACTTTTTGTTCCTTCGCCGAGATTTGCTCGGGCTCGTTTCGAAGGAGGTCACCGCGAGAATCTGGCTACACACGCACGAGACAGGCTTGACGCGCTCGACCGTTGAAAAACGGTTTTTTCAAAACAAGGGCTGTATGGGTAAAATTGTATCTCCATTGTGATAAGTTCGATAACTTCGAAAAGCTTGGTGGATGAATTTCGTAGGGTATGCTGGTGGTCACGTTGCAATACAATCATTGATTAAATGGGGCCGGCACCGCAATGCTGTCCGAAAACTTATTTTGAAAACTGATTCCTTAACTGGAGCGAGAGAAAGTTTTGCTCGTTTTGAAACTATTTTTTATAACCGTCGAAATGGAAAATAATAAATTCCAATCATATGTTGACGTGAATTCGATTCGTTCATAAATTGATTTATTTCAATATGTTATTAAATATGCTAATGTCTTTAGACTCGTACATACAAGGAGCCGCGATGAAAGTTCCTACACGAAGAGATACACGTAGATTGTCGATTGAAATTAAGCTACATAGATATCGATCAATTAATTGTTTTTCTTCTCCCGGAATTTTGATCGATTCTTCGAAACATGAATATATTTTACCTGGTTTAAGATTTGAAAGAAAATCCACTTGCTTCCATTGGATTAGTTGATTGTGGTAGTCACAAAATTACTAATAACATTTTATAAAAATAAAAATTCCCGTATTCATACTTTTTTTAAATTCACGAGTCTAACTAGCATTTTCTATCTTTGTTACACTTTTTTCTATCATTGAAGAGCTTGAAGGACTCGACTGATCTTATATTATATGTTTCGTGGGTCACGAGAAATGATATTGTTCGAATGTAAGTCCACGAAAGAAACGATTCTGATTCATGTTGTTGATTTTCTTGTTGAAAGAGAAAGTAGAACGCAGATATGAAAATGTCGAAGACATTGTATTTACTCTCTTCGAAATGTCACGGGAAATATATAAATAAATCTCAAAAACCCACAGTCGTCTTAAATCTCATAGACAAGAGTTGGACGATAGTGACGGTGCCATTCTTAGAACACAACTTCAAGTGAAAATTGTCTCACTCCAAATACAATTTATTATTCTAAAATTCTTTGTTGCGCATAATTTTCAAACTATTCTTGATTCATCCTAACTCGCACTCCTTGCAAAATTATAAAAAGATAAGAAGATTAATAGGTTGATAAATAGAATAAATTTATAAAATTTAAGAATATAACGTTATATTATATTATAGCTTGGGTCACAATGAGCTAATGAATATTATAAATTAAATAATATAATTTCTCCGACATTGATTTACCGATTGCCTTCGTAAGGATCGAGTGCCCAATCTGAAATGTATTACCACCCGAGTAAAACGGTCACCCTAGTCGCCCAAGTTACGCATCGATACTTACCGGTTAATCGTTGGCTTTTAACTTGACAATTATTTCGAAATGTAGTATACTCGGCGAACAGGCGAGAGTCAAGAGCTGGAGGCGAGAATGGAAAAAACAAAGAAAGTTGCGAGTTACATAAGTCGCTAACGTCACCGAAATATGTAACGTCATTAAAATCGGGGCCGATTAGCCGGGCATCATCCTAACAGAAAGGTAAATCGAGTAAGCGTGTAGCCGATCTCGCTTTGTTGCGCGCTTTGTTCCCGCGAACCATTAGCATTCCCGTGTCGAACAGTTGCAGGTGTGTAAAAAGGCCGAGCGCAACTCTCTTTCGGTAAATATCGACGATGCAATGTTTCCCAACCAAAGACATCACACGCGACTCTCGCCAAGAGTCTTCTTGCTGAAATTCGCAATACCCGATCATCGATCTCCTTCTCCCAACTATACAGCGAAAAATCAATTCGCTGCTTCACCAAATCTAAACAGGAACGGATAATTTTTCTATAGCCGTCTAATTTTTCAGTGGTATTTTTTTACCCTCACCTTTAAAAGTGAACTATATAGATAATAAATATATAGATAAGAGAGTTTTCTATGAAAATTAGCGGACACCCCAGTACCCCAGACAAACCGTAGCTCTAACTGTTACTGCCTGGCCGGTGATTTTGACTACTCTTGATTTTTCCAGAAATTTTTTGTGCAACGAGAGGCCAGTACCCTTGAGTACCAACAATTGTGATAAACCTTTGTGGAGTTATTTTTGCAATACCCAAAATAGTTTATACCTACGGCCATTCAATCTAACATCCCGATTATTCCAAGATATTTATAGACCATTATAGATTCTATGCATGTAATAAATGTCTTTAAATAGAGAAAGTCATAGATATACTGTGAACGAACAAAGTCGGATAAATTACCAGAACATCGCTGGAAAATCAAAACGTTATCCTGTATGGCTGCGTAATTCAAATATATTGACCTCCCCTTGTTAGTGTTATTGACACTAGAGGATGAATAATTAGAACCCATTTTGTTTTTTGTCATTTTTCTCTTTTCATTTTTCGATTTTCATCTAATTATATTATTGGTGTTTTTTAATGGTGTTTTCAATGGTGTATCAGAGTAGAGTTGTTTTTTTAAGAATCGATTCTTTCGCGATTTTCAACTATATTTGATAGAATAAAATTGTATCATCACAGATTATGAAAATCCTGAATGCACAATTGTAAAAAGGAACGATGAAAAGAATTAATACTCAAAAAATGGAAGAAAATGCCATTTTATGCGGTGTGAAATTGCGGTTTTCACAACGAATCAACAGGAAGAACATGTGCAGAAAATTAGTTGAAGACGGCTATATACTAGAATGGAAAGTTTAATTTCAATTATCTTGATGCGTCCAATCAATTTTCATCAAAATACACTGGAAATTATTATCCATACAGCGGGTTATAACACGTAGTGCTACATCATTTTATGTAGCGCTACACTCACTATCGAACGACAGTCGAAAATATAACGCTTCCTCGTGAATCCGGTTGGATGCACGTAGCCTTGTTGATATTCTTTTGTCATGTACATATAGTCCGAGAGAAGACTGCAGCTGAGCAAGCTTCTTACAACGATGACATGTTCATTGTATTGCCTCAGACGTGACACCTCTCCGACCAGACAAACCACGATAAATAACAAAATCTAAAAATAAAATCTATGTATTATATTCATTGCACAATATTTAGCGAACGCCCAATGGTCGAGTCCAGACTAATAGTTGCAAATTTCCAACAGATGTAAGTAATTGGATAGAAAAACCATTGAGGTATGCGGAACGTGATTTTCCTGCAGATTCTAACAGTATCTCGGATACACTGCAGACCAATGTTTCTCGGCCATTCTTGTCAGTTTTTAACCTCACAATCCAGCGTAATCATATTTTCTCTGGAGGAAAGTTTGATTGACTAGCCGCCTGAGGTAGGATGATGTTTGCCAACGTAGTAAATCGGTTTTTCTAGCAAAATTCTACATAAAGTTTGGACAGTTTTCCATAAGAGCTTGAAACATTCGCCGCTGAGACGACCAATCTTACAAATCTGGCGAAATGTTTTCTCAGATCGATAATACTTGAATAAAAATGTGTTCATTCATAGCTGATGGCAAGCATTTTCTCGTGAAAGTTTCATCAACTTTAATTATTTATTAATCACTCGTACGGCTCATGTTTGAATCAGCAAAGAAAAACATTATCAAGCGTTTGGGACGAAATACCTACAGATGTACAGTGTTTTATATCGACTGTAAATACCAAGTATAGTCGAGAACTTTCACGATTGAGATTCAATGTACCTCGCATTTTATCAAAAGAAAGTACGAGAATTGATGGATATCATAATCCCGGCTTGACACCATACAAGTCTCATTAAAACCAAATGAAACCGCACCATCGAACCGAAGATAAAATCGTTTGCGTTCAAGGATTTTCTCATCGGTCTTTTTTTTAACGCAGGAGTGAAGATGGTAAAGAGGACACTCGCGCGCCCAAATGAAACCTTATCATGACAAAATCGCAGCCGCGATGCGGTTAACCGATTAAATTCCGCGGATTGAAGGTCCCGCGGCTCACAATCAACAGCCTTGCGCCTTATAAATAGACCAATTAATGAGAGATGCGAGGATCAATTGTCGGAGTTATATATATATTAAACACTCGCTTGAGTATAAGGTTCTTTGATCTTTTGAAACCGCAAGTAGCGGGTTTTCATAAAACGACCCTGAGTGAGTTCGCTCCTCAGGTGAAAGTTATATTCGCGCCTTCTATAAAATTCACACAAATACACACACACACACACACACACACACACACACACAAACACATATATAACACATACACACTCATATGTGTGTGTGTGTCCGTTGTGTACGATGGTGTGTATGTATATACAGGTCCAAACAGTCTTTCGGGACTCCTCCACCTGGGGCAAGGTAGTCCGGCTTCGAGATGTTTACTCAAACAGTGACACACTCGATTTTATGATTATACGCTCTCTTTATACCGCCTCTAAATATACATATATATTGATATGCTTTACTGAATTGATTTATTTCAATCACGTCGTTGTTGAAAAGTAAACTTTGTAAGCTGCCAAAAAATATGCATTCCTTCGATTTCGATTTGTATTTCTCCATTTTCATATTGTGGTTAGTTCTTAATTGTGATTCAGAAAAGGTGCGTTTCTCATTTCCTGGAGAGGCAGATTATTTTCAAAGTCTCCCATAATAGTATTAAACATAAAAAAAACAAATTGTCAATTTAGTGGCATATAACGTCACTGATTTTTGAAAAAGCGTTGTATCCGCAGAAATGTATATTGTAACACAGTGCTTGAATTCCTGTTCAAAACTGAGAAACCACGTATATGGACCGAATGTTTTTTGGAAACATTCTGCGAAGATGACGCATTTTCAAAAATTACTAAAAATATGTCGTATATTCATATACATCTAGCATGCATAGCTGTGAATGTTCGGGTACACGGTGGTTATTTACATTTAATTAGGATTATTCAATATCCCAGTGTGGGTGAGAATCACGTGGCGATACGATGTTCCATCGACGATCGTGATCTTGTCTTATAAACTGCATGCCGGTGGGAATGGCAAGGATGGGGAGAGAAATCAGAACGTACACCGTGTGTTATATAATTTAAATGTGGATGAGAAAATCTCAATATGTGTAATTCGCATTGGTAAGATAATTTCGTTTAGCGGTATAATTACCACGTTACGCGTATTATAACATAGTGAAATGAGCTTCAATTATGGACGGGCATTATTATGTAATCGCGGCATTGTTATAAGTCAACTTCAAATTCACTTTCTCGATGTGACGTACTAATGTGAGCATCTAGCCAGCAGTATAACGCGTATTATTATTAGATAACAAAGTGGCTGAGTCCATTATTGTATTGTGAAAAAAAACTAATCTGAATGTTGTGTCATATTATGATACTTAAAATGAATCCCATTTAGAGATTCTCTAATGACAAATGAAATTTATCATTTGTATACACACATGTATGTATACGCCATTTTACGAAGAATACTTTTTGTTCAATTAATCGTTATAAATGAGTTTGAGAAAGTGACAAATTTTTGCGCAACGAATCATTTCGTATGCTATTTTTGGGTGAATCCTCAACGTTGTCGGTATATTGTTGAAAAACCAAAACAAACTGATGGTAGTGAGAGTTCCAAACTCCCACTACCATCAGACAGCAAAAACCTTCGCATGGCAATGAAAAACCCACGATCGTTGATTTTTGATTCGCAGAAGTCTCCGCAACACGTCGTAAACATTCATTTTCGATAGCAAAATTCCGCGCGCGCTCAAAGCAGTCGCTGAGAGAGCTGTCGCGCATATATCTCTTACACTGGGAGTACTGTTATAGTTGATATTGACATCGCCAGTAGCGGCTGAAACTAATGTTAGTAAATTGTACTATCACATGTCATCCGAATCAAACGTTACGCTTTCACGCCAGCATGTCGTCTGACTTTGATTCAGCTTTGCGTTTGGATTTTGAGATGAATGAACAGCGAAACAGTGGATCAAAATGGATTAGTGCGTTCGATAACTTTCAATTATATATGAAAATTGATGAATAAATATGTCTAGCGCTCACCAACAACCTATTATTCATTTGATTAGATATCATTTCAGGTTGAAAATGGAAAGAAAACATGAATAATATCTGTAATTATTTTAAAACTTGGTAATTTAGAGACAGTTTTTTACTGGCCAATGAATAATATAGCTGTTAGATGAAATCTTCAAAATTATATATTTTTAATGTTTTGTAAAAGTTTACTTGTACATGTATGACTATTCAAATGCCATCACATATAACATCTAAATATCAGCAGTGGTTGACTCAATCAATACGTAGTGAATACAGCTGTCGCTGGGTTGTAGTGACTCCAATCGCCCGCTCTATATTGACAGTCGTCTCAAGGTGGCTTCATTGAGTTTTTATAGAGTTATAATTGAGTTGGAACTTACACAGAATAAACCCAACACAATCGAAATTTGATTGCACTAAAGAAAATCAGGGTTCACCGACTTTATTTAGACAGCCATAACAAAAATGACATATTTTTTAAGTAACAGATAACAATATGCTCAAGAAAATAATCGTATGTTGCCGAAGAAATGAGATGAAAAAACGAAAAAGGTTTAATTCGATGAATTTGACAGATGTTTACATATGCGCATCTTGATTTCGTGACACTAGTATATTTTTTCTTTCAAAGTATTCGCAAGTGCGTTCTGGATTGATCTATTTTAAAGCGATATCATTGGAAAGATTTTTTTGGACTTCTAGAGTCTCGCATCGCGGTAGGGGAGAGAGGGGCAGGTTGTCAGTGTGGGTAAGTTGGCAAACTCTAAATATCTCCTAATTCGTGCGATGTGCCGCTGGGGGGCACATTGTCGATATTTTTTCGGCCGAACATAAACGTTAATTTGGCAAAAAATAATTAATATTTTAAAGAAATAAAAATTGTTGTGTACTCGTGAGAGCGAGTACTTTCATATAATAAACTTCAATATTGGCTATATTTTGGTTGTGAAAAAAAAACTAATCTGAATGTTGTGTCATATTATGATACTTAAAATGAATCCCATTTAGAGATTCTCTAATGACAAATGAAATTTATCATTCGTATACACACATGTATGTATACGCCATTTCACGAAGAATACTTTTTGTTCAATTAATCGTTATAAATGAGTTTGAGAAAGTGACAAATTTTTGCGCAACGAATCATTTCGTATGCCATTTTTGGGTGAATCCTCAACGTTGTCGGTATATTGTTGAAAAACCAAAACAAACTGATGGTAGTGAGAGTTCCAAACTCCCACTACCATCAGACAGCAAAAACCTTCGCATGGCAATGAAAAACCCACGATCGTTGATTTTTGATTCGCAGAAGTCTCCGCAACACGTCGTAAACATTCATTTTCGATAGCAAAATTCCGCGCGCGCTCAAAGCAGTCGCTGAGAGAGCTGTCGCGCATATATCTCTTACACTGGGAGTACTGTTATAGTTGATATTGACATCGCCAGTAGCGGCTGAAACTAATGTTAGTAAATTGTACTATCACATGTCATCCGAATCAAACGTTACGCTTTCACGCCATCATGTCGTCTGACTTTGATTCAGCTTTGCGTTTGGATTTTGAGATGAATGAACAGCGAAACAGTGGATCAAAATGGACTAGCGCATTTGAATAACTTTTGATTATATATGAAAATTGATGAATAAATATATCTAGCGCTCACCAACAACCTATTATTCATTTGATTAGATATCATTTCAGGTTGAAAATGGAAAGAAAACATGAATAATATCTGTAATTATTTTAAAACTTGATAATTTAGAGACAGTTTTTACTGGTCAACGAATAATATAGTTGTTGGATGAAATCTTCAAAATTATATATTTTTAATGTTTTGTAAAAGTTTACTTGTACATGTATGACTATTCAAATGCCATCACATATAACATCTAAATATCAGCAGTGGTTGACTCAATCAATACGTAGTGAATACAGCTGTCGCTGGGTTGTAGTGACTCCAATCGCCCGCTCTATATTGACAGTCGTCTCAAGGTGGCTTCATTGAGTTTTTATAGAGTGTTACTTGAGTTGAAACTTACACAGAATAAACCCAACACAATCAAAATTTGATTGCACTATAGAAAATCAGGGTTTACCGACTTTATTTCCATATGACAGCCATAACAAAAATGACATATTTTTTAAGTAACAGATAACAATATGCTCAAGAAAATAATCGTATGTTGCCGAAGAAATGAGATGAAAAAACGAAAAAGGTTTAATTCGATGAATTTGACAGATGTTTACATATGCGCATCTTGATTTCGTGACACTAGTATATTTTTTCTTTCAAAGTATTCGCAAGTGCGTTCTGGATTGATCTATTTTAAAGCGATATCATTGGAAAGATTGTTTTGGACTTCCAGTAGAGTCCCGCATCGGTACGGCACCTGACGCTGGCGCCATACCTCAATTCGATTATTAGGCTCGCGACTATACACTCATCTACCGTACGTATACACCTCGGATTCGAAATGCGCTCGTTTCTCCAGTGTACTCGCAACAACAGCGACCACTCGTACACACGGCGAAGGTCCCCTCCCGCCTCGGAGAGGAAAACCGATCTTCGCAAAAGGAACATCGCGCGGTCGTTGCGCATATAAATATATATACCCCTCTCGCGTGTGCGCAATCGCGATCGGGCGGGAATATATTCAGACAAAGAGAGAGAGACAGAGAGGAGGGAAAAAAGCCCACGATCCGATACGGCCGTACATATATAACGCGTGTATTGATCGATCGATCAAAGCGGGACGATGACTCGCGCGAGAGGCAGAGAGGAGAGAAAGAAATAAAGAAAGAGACACACATGCCCTTCGGCGGTTGGGTGCTTGTGAAAGTTTCGTCGTCGGTGGAATGCGACTCGCGTTTGGCGAATCAACGATAAGTCATGCGCCAGCGCGGCGGACGATGCTTTACCTGCGCGCAAGCGCAGCCGAGGAGTAATTGATTACGAGCCGCGCGATCACTCGCCGAGCTGCAGCAGCGCGCGATCGCGTATGCACGCCCGGAGATGCGCGCGCGGCGTAGGAGGCCGATATATTATGCGGGTTCAACGCTCACCGCATATATACGCGCGTCTCGTGCGCTTCCACATTATCAGATTGTCTCGCTGCGCAGATTCTCGGCTAGATTACCGAGCGATATACATCGGGAGAAATCTATTCGGCATATATTTACCTGCGAGCGGATGAAACGAGCCGAGCAAAGTTCGACCCGTCTTCTAAGCGTCGCGAGCGGAAGTATCCATCATCTGGCCATTCTTATTACAGCCACTGAATATACGCCGTGTGATTTGTAAGAGTTTTCGCGCCTCGGGCGTATCTTTGTACGAGCTTGAAAAATTACAGAAGCGTCGGGAGTTCGAAAGTCATACATACGCTTTCGTTCTTGAGTCGAACATTTCGGGCTCATTTTTGTTGGGTGTCGTTGATATATTATGCATATATTTTTTATTCCCCTTGGGCAGATAATTCAGAGAAGAATAACACGGGGTACAAGATAAATGAAGTTTCTCCCGAATCCAGTTGATCGTAGCAATATTACTGATGATTTTTGCAACGCACGCCCAACTCTTCACTGACTCACTGTCCTTTTTCCTTTCAGGTGCATACCGGTGTCTGATATATGCTGCTGCTCGCGCGTGAGCGAGTATACACTCCCACCGGAATCTGCATTTTGACAGTGAGTAGCTGCAAAATTCAAATTAAATTGATTTTTTTTTTCATGCTCCTTGTGTAATTTCGAGACGACGCGCTACTGAGATGTATGAACTAGTCATAATCTGGAATTATCTCTATTACCTCACAAACGGGAAATGATGATCACCAATTTCATCCTGTTATAGACGCGTGAAGAAACGTTTCCTCACTTTCTAATGAACGCATCAGAGTTTCCATAGTGTAAATCATCCACTTGCCGGTCGCTCTGCCGTATTCCTCTTCTATTCGCGCGGGCATTAAATTGTAAGCTTGCTAAATAGTTTCGTGCAAGTGTCTTTGTTGTTGGTACTTATCACACCCGTCTGCCTTCGCGAAGGAGCAAGAATCCAATTAACTCTACATACTTTTCCGATAGAACACGGATAACCTGCCACAGAAATGCACACCCTGAACGAACAATTTACTCCTTCCCGATTGCATTCATTCAGCTGCTTGTGTCGACTCTTCGGTAACTCGACTATTGATTTATCCCATTCGATCTTGCCTTCCAACGTTGAGCAGAGGCCACAAATGGATTCTCATCTGACAAATCGTTATATGCTTCATAGAATTGTTCAATGAAGCATAATGCGATCTTGAAATGACGTAAGGTGCAGAGGTGACCGAATCAAGATTTTATTCGACATTTAACAATATTTTTCACTCGAATTCAAAATCCTAGGTGTGGATCAGTCAACTTGACCACAAACTTAATTCAGTGTGATTAGTGTAATACCTATATCTATCGATAAATAGTTATACTGTTGAGTTTTAGATTGATTTTGCCATTGAGTATTCAGTTAGCAAACAGAATAAAACTCATTTTCTCGAGATTTGTCGTGGTACAAGACTTTTTTTCTTATACTATAATACAGAATTTTTTATAGAATGAAATTGAGGTAGATACACACGCGAGAAATTTGAATATATATATGAAGCTTATACCTATTTATAGCAATGTCAAGACGCTAAACTATGAAATTCACTCGCTACACTTATTTGATTTATTTTAAAGGGATATATGCACCTTACGCTTAGCAAAGAAAAAACTGACATCGTACGATGCGAAAAAAAATGATAAAATGATAAAATATTTTGTAATTCTTTTATATGGACTTATGTATCTATGTTTAAAATATTTCATCGGAAAATTGAGTCAGAATTTCACAGAAACCCTCAGGTTGCAAGTGTATGTCGGAATTACATTTTCAGCTACTCGAAAGTAACTTGCCGTAAGGTTAAAACTTCCTGGGATACCTAAAACAGGTTTAGTAAGCTGTTTTTTACGTGATATGCACATAATTCTGGTCGGTACTAAAATCTCCAAAATTGAGGCCCTCCTTGACTACATCAATTCAAAAACTCAATTCTAATCGAGCACACTTTGACGAGAAGAGAATATTCTCGAGCCTGGGTCAGCGTACGGCGAGTTCCTTGCAGACAGCAGTTTTTTTACGCATGAATAAGTATATACACATGCGGAGGAAAGTTTTTCCGTCGAGCTGCTCTCGCGTTAGCAACGGTCCAATTAAAAAAGTCAAGCGCGCATGCGATTCCAGTTTTGAAATGTCGAAAACGACCGACGCAGCGGCCCAGCCGTACTATACGGTCTACCAACGCGCGCGCAAACTCTTGCCGTGAATCGTGAACGATACACACACACACACGCGCAGACACGAAAAGAAAAAACCTTTCTCGACTGCGCGCAGCTATTGTCTGCTTGTCGAACAGCTGTTGTGAGCAAAGGTTGCGAAAAATCGAACGAGTGTCGATTCTAATGCGCCGCCACGCGCTTCGCAAGGTGCATTCCAAATCGTCTCGACCCCTTGCGAAATCGTCACGATGATGAATATTGAAGACGTCGCCGCGTGGTTCAGGTTGAGAGTCTCGAGAATAGATGGGCACGAGAGCGTATGACCGGAGATCAGCATTCTTAAATCGAACCTTGCGCAGAGCTACGACAGATGCAAGATAGATTCGTCGGTCACTTAATTTTCTCGAAATATATGTGAAACGTTGAAATTCAATCACTTTATATATTGCTATAACCAACTCATGTCTCTAAATTAATTTGTACGAAATTTCAGTGTATCAAATCCCTAAATATTCCTTATTTAACATAGAAATCTTGGCATGATTATCACTGATTATTAACTAGGACGTACCATTTCAATCATAACAAGATGATTTTTTCATTTCATGTTGGATTTTTAGGGATTCTGTTGCCTTGACATTCTCAATCAACATTTTACATATAGCATAGCCATCATATTTTTTTTATTTATTTAGGCAATTTTAATCTCTGATGAGATCATAAGTTAGCGTACTATTAGCTTCTAATATTACAAATGAGGGAGCGATATATATGAAAATATTTACTACAATAATAAAGTTTGCAAAAACATTTCACTCCCAACTTTTCATAGAAGTGAGAGAATCTCTATTTCAATAATACGTTATCGATTATGCATATACTTCTAGAAGTAAACTCATGAAATAGCCAGACAGTATTTGATCGGTCAGCCTAGCCCCTTACACAGTCAATATTTGCACATTGAATTTAGTACAATGTACTTCAAAGTTGTCGAATTGTTCAGCATATTTTTACGAAACCTGAAAAAGTTTCAAAGTATTTTATAATTATTACATTCTTTAAAGATTAAATTTATAAAACATTTTTATGCAAAATGAATATGTCTGTTTTCAAACTCATTTTAATTATCACCTCACATTGAACAAGTTCGAGGATTTTGAATTTCAAAATTTGTATTTTTTGAATAATGTTTTTACTTTTAGAAAATGCCAAGCATTACCAAAGGCATCAATTACTGATTAGATTGTAAGTTGTGAGAATGTTACTCAAAAGTGATTGAAAATAATTTTTCTTTTAATTGAAAATTTCATTGCAACGATTGATTTCTGGTAGTTGAAAAACAATAACAGTGTGTACAAAATAATATAAAGAGAAATAGAATGTATTCGAATCATCGTGAATCCCTTTAATAGGTAGAAGTGGTTAATCGTATAAGGATGCTCATGAAGGATATCAGTTACCTAATTTAGCAACCGACCGAAATTTCACACTGATCGAATCATCTTCAAGTGGCAAGGTCGGCTCTTTTTCGCAATATGTGATCGAGAAATGTTTCCCATCTTTGGCGATTTGCATACGTAATCGATGAAGGACTCGGGTAAGGGAATTGTGAGCACATTCCAGAAACTCGACAATATAGTTTTATAGTAATTCCCTTCAAAATTTATTAGATTGCAGATTGCTATGGTAGCTTAATACTGAATCCTCTAATACACGTCAGTGAAAGAAACAACTATTTGATGAATAAATTAGCTAGGAAACGTTTCTTGAAGATTGCATATACTCTAGTGCCGACCCATAAGAGCAATGTTAAAATGCTGAATTTTCGGAAAACTTCTTTTCGTTAATGTAGTCGGCAACCTATTGTCTTCTTGATTAACATTGCTATAATCGAGATTTGTCAACAAGCTGCAGTATGAATTCCATTCAGTTATAGAGAACTTGATAACTTTTAAATTATATTTTCCGAATTGAACTATATATTGGTACAGAACTATCTAAAATATTATCTATTCTATTAAAATAAATTTAACCATTAATGTCGATTTAAATCGGAGTAGAACGTGGAACGACGAAACACTAAACTTTATTTCTGATTTGGCGGAGTAATAATGTATATTAAAGTTATATGAAAGGAAATTTTATTTTGGAGTTAGATCAAAGTCGGTAATTCTGTTCGTGAAAAAACGCTTCTTACAGTATGATCGATAAATTACGTGTGTCTTAGGTCATATGCTATAAGAATATGATCGTGTCATTGAGTAAAATGAACCAAATACATTCAATTGGCTCTATATTGGCTTCCATGTACCTTGGGTATTTTTACATACAGAAATAAAATTCAGGATTTTGAGTTAAGCTGAGGATCATAACTGAGTGTGCGTGTGATCGAATTGTGCTCAAATCATGGAAATAAGTCGGAGCTTGGAAATTTGGGTTCTTTGAATTAAAACGTTAGAAGCTTTGTAACGAATTATAAGGAAAAAAATAATTCTCATCTTAGGAGTTGGGTCTCCGATCAGTTTGGAACTTTTGTGGAGGTTGTTTACGGTTATACGAATAGATACAGTAGTAGTAGTAGTAGTAGTAATAGATTCAAAATTAACAAACTTTTTTTATTTCGAAAATTAATTTTGGTAAGTTTTACAATTTAAAATAATCCTCAGTGAATAGAAGTAACAATAATAATGAAAGTATAATAATATTGCAATAACCGTTGATCATTTGTGTAAGAAAACCTTATGCAACAAGTTTGAATTTAATGGATCTCCCTGGAGAAATTATAGAATTGAAATATATTTCTTTCTTCTTCTGATTACAACTCTAGAATATACATGTAGAAGTAAAAATTTGCGTGATTTTACAGAAAAAATGACGCGAATAAAGAAAAGAAAAGAATGAAGAAGACAAAGGAAGCCTATACAATATGTTCAAAAAGTTATATCAAAATCGTATATTACAGAATATTTCTTTTTGATTCTATTCTAAGAGACATGATAAAAAAAATACAAAAATCGGCGAGTTTGGAATATTTTACTAATATTTCATACCACGTCATCACAAAATTCAAGAATCCCGAAAATCCCGAGAATCCCGAAATTCCCAAAATTCAAGAAGCCCAACTCTATCCCAAAGAAAACTCCCGACTTGGACCACTTCTTTGGAAAGTAAAATTTTATTGTAAGTGAAAGGATGAATTTATTAGTGGATTCCAGTAAAATTTTCACAATTAGAAGACGCAATATTTAATAATGTGATAAAAGCACAGCATTCTATCTCATAGATTCTCGAAGTTTATATGAGAATTAACTTTTTATATGAATGTAAGCAAGCTCATTTCTAAAAAAAACTGTTAAGGAATAAGAAAAGAAAGTATTAGTTTCTCATCGATTATGCAGTTTTGACAAATAAGTATCAACAATAAGAAAGAGTTGAAAACATTTTAGAGTATCCCAATTCATTCATTTTTTACATAAAGAAACTGTAATTACTATAACGCCAAGCTGTTTAGATCATTTTGAACATGGATCGGCAAAAGTTAAAAGTTCTATAGATTCCTACATATATTTGAATAGAATAATAAAATGTACGATTATTCACTTGAACCACGCGGCCTTACGAGACACCTCAAAGTTACCTGTCCCTGAATTGAAGTCGAAAATTTTCGTCGGATCCATGTGTAGCGTATATAGGTATAACGTGGATCGGAGTAAGTGTCGCGCGCGCGTTCTGTTGCAAGCACGTGCGTGTGTGTGCGTGACTGTGGTGACGACCAGGCAAAGAGGGGGGCAAGCGCTCGGCAAGCGGACCGGTATGAAGAGGCGTCAGGAATTTAGGTTGACCGTCGATCACACACGAATCGCGGGATGTACGTACGTGATGCCAAGAGCGCGGCTATTGGCAATCGAGCGAGATTCGTCGGCGCGCACATAGCCCTGAGCTCGCCCAGCGACAATTACAGAATTAACTAATGGCTCTTGATTGAGCAGCGCTGCACCGACTCTCTTCTCTATATGCTGGACTGTCTCTCTCTCTGTTTTAGACGGGGTCGAGGAAATTTTCGAGCGGCTTTGCGCTGCTTTTCGGTGCGGTATACCCTTGATTTACGCTGGAATGCTAAAGGCATTCGCCGTTACCACATATGCTTCGTTTACTTCGCTTCGTTTTCAAGATCTAACCCAAACGAGTTGTGTTTTGTCAAACTCGTATCGAAAATAATGCGCGACTTGACCCGAAGGACGCGACCCATTTGTCGTTCCCGATCCGGACTGTTAAATTCCTCTGGATGAACCAACAGATTGATCATTCGATGTCAGAGACAAGTGCTATAATGACAATAACTCGATTCATAAAAAATTGTAGGTATTCTCATTATTTTTATAAGAGAAGCGCTTCTTGTAACACACATCAGTCTTAAATCTCATATTTAATCTTTATACATCATGGAACGTACATGTACTCAATATGCGCCACCTATAAGCGAGAAAGATTACCCCATATCTAAAGACAATTGTGAATTTTCCAATGTGGCTGGCGGCAAATGGAAGATCTACTCAATACCTTCGAATTAAGTTGAGCCGTATTCAATTTGCAATATTATTCGCTGAGATACAGAACTTTAAAAAAAAAATATTTTGAGGGAAAAATTCGAGTTTACCTAATATGCGTCTAAACAGAATATTTTTTTTCATCTGGTCTCTTTCTGTAGTTCTGTAGCAAGAACCCGATTAGATGGTATAAACTAAAAAGGTCTAAATCTTCAAATTAAGCAAAGTCGCATCTGGCTCCGACTTGTCAACGCTGAAAAGTAACCTTTTCAAAAAATGTTCTTTTTTTTATTATTAGACGAGTAAATTGAGAGATAAATGAATAATTCATGATTTGGAGGCTGGCGCCGCATATTGGTTACCTGACAAAAATAACGAATACCTATTGCAACGGTTGATAAGAAGAACGTATGATGAAAAGAAAATTAGAGGATTCATATATGGAATGCCAAGAAATCAAGTGGTATTGTTGATAGATGTTTTTGGCCAAGTCTAAGATTATCCAAAAAAATTCGCACTTACTTGAGCGAAATTAGAGTCAGAATCAGTAAAAAAAATGCAGAAAATGAACTGTGAAAAGTTGGTGTGAGCGTTCGAGACCGCAGTAAAAATTTTT
This sequence comes from Aphelinus atriplicis, assembly GCA_020882685.1. NCBI lineage: Eukaryota > Metazoa > Arthropoda > Insecta > Hymenoptera > Aphelinidae > Aphelinus > Aphelinus atriplicis. The sequence goes on from CM037073.1 coordinate 77,210,932, forward strand.
TCTTTTCTCATTATTCTTTATTGCCGAGAAGATTCTATGCCGCAATGCTGCTCTTGATGCACGTCGTATATATAAATACAAAGAGTGGCGCATATTGGATAGTAGCGCATATTGGGTAATGGCGCAAATTAGGTATACCTACCAATTTCGAATATACTATATGTATCAACGTCTCCATGTTACATGAGATTAGACTTGGAATTTACAAAAAAGACTTCGTGAAATTCAATACAGTAGATAATTTTTGTAATATGAATGAATGCTACTAACTTGGTATAATACGACATCTGACGCCACTACATTTTTCGGATCAATAATTTCAAATAGTCGGAGCTTATGATTACATTACCCGTGGTTTAGAAGCAGCAGTTCAAGAATTACTCCTGCATATTGCTATCACGGTATTTCTCATTTATCGTCCTATAAATTCGACGAAATAATAAAAGTCTGAATTAATTCAAATACGATATTCAACTATTCATACTCGAAGAAGTTGCGAAACCAGGAGGAAGTAACATGGGTCTTGCTTCACGATATTCATTTGCCGCCATAGAAATCTACGGACAGTTGCATTTTATTCGGTCCGAACTTGTTATACAAACTTATTCGTCTCGGGAGCTCGCAGTTCCCCCTTACATAATGTGAAAACCAACGCAACCCATCTGTAAGAAAGAGAAGAAAAATTTCAGCGCATATTCGAACGCATAGCCGTGGAAATCGTATGGGATCGAGGAGGCATCAAATCTATAAAATACCCCAGCATGAATATGATTTCGAAGATCGAATAGCCCGAAGGAGAAAGTAATTTTAACTCAGGTTACACACTATTTAGAAGTACAAAAGATACAGTCGCACCTCGCCGCTTCGTTATTTTTACGCTGCTTTTTTTCTCCCCAGTCGTTAAAATTATAATAGCTTTTGAAAGATCGCACGCACTAAGAGGCGTAACTTTCTCCACTGATTATTCGCGCATCTCGTCGGGCTCTTGAGCATCGTGATTATTGTAATGCAAACATGGGAGGGTGCGACGCGTTACATATATACAATAAAGTGAATTTGACGAGCGTAAATAAGCGTTTTTTTTTTTCATTCCAGTAGCCTTCAGGTGCGAGTGAATTGTGCCCCGCGCGCCCGTTCGGCGTGGAATTTTTCGTGCTCGCTCGCGATTATATAACACGTGCACTTGGCAACTTTCGTGTCGCGCGCGCGAGCACGCGGATCAAGTGTAAGTATCGCGTACAAAGAGGACAGGATAGTGGCTAATTTGGAACGAGAGTAGAACCGAGGTTGGAATCTTGTCCACGTGGAAAAACGTATATTACCGCACACAGGATAATCCCACGAGAAAATGCGAGACTCAGCCACGCGGCTGGAACAAATCGTCGCGCGCGCGTGCCTCGGAAGAAAGTAAAAGTGAGTTATACGGCGTTACTAAATGCCGAACGCGTATTCACTCGGCGTAATCCCGCATGTATAAACAGTAGCAGTGGCCCGCGAGACAAAGGCGTGACCAACACTCGGGATCCCGAGAAGGAAAATTTAATACGAGGCACGAAGAGATGGCCAAGTGCTTCGAAATACTCGAGGCACGAAGAGATGAAGCCACGGATCGGGTCTGGCGGACTTAATCGGGTGAAGGCATACACACACACACACACACACACACACACACACACACACACACATACACACACCTGTTGGATGGGACAGGCGAGAAGAAAGAAATTCGCCCAGAGGCAGAGAAAACACAAGGGCAAAAAAGCCGGGGCCCGTATGTATATATGTCTGGGGGAAAGATGCCGGCAGATAAATATATACATAATATATATGTCATAAGCCGCGAGAAAGCGAGGGGACCACTCGAAAATCAGTTCACATGAAAAATGCCCCGGAGCAGCGGCCGAGAGCTGCAGAGACGGCGGCCACGGCGGCGAGTGACGTAAAAGGGTAGGCCACAGCGCGGTTACAGTTATGGACACTTGCTCACTCGCTCGCGAATACTCGTGCGTGTGTATACGTGCGCGCTTGGAGAAAAAAGTATGCGAGCGCGCGAGTCACGCGGGCGCAACGGGCCCCGATTAAGGCCGTTCGGCGACCTAGGCCCACATATTTTGGCGCCTCTCCCCCGGCGCGCCGTCTGCTTTCGATATATACCCGGCTTTTTGCGTGTTTTTTGTTTATGATCCGCGAGAGATCGATGAGGCTCGGAGCCGCGCGCGATCAATCCCATCTCTCTTTCACTCTCTCGCGCGCGCGGGCGAGCGCTCGATTGCGCAACCCCGCCGCGCGCGGCACGACGTCGACGCTCGACGACCCTCACGAATTATTGTTGCGCCGCGCGCGTCGCTTTGACGTAATAACGCGCACGAGCTCACTCGCGCGCGATGTGGGTACATACACTTGCGAGACGCGAGAGTTTGGTGCTTTTTTATTTTTTTAATGAAAATCAGCCGCGCGCGCTACCGTTGTCGCGCGCATATAGTCGTTTGATTACGCGCAAAGCCTGCCCGGCTACGCGTGTTCGCGCCCGACAGGCTTGTTAAATCTTGTTGCTTTACTTTCGTGTGTGTGGATACTGTACGGCTCTTGCTGCACAGGGGGCCCATTGAAAATTTAGTTAACGCTCCGGCTGAGACGTGCGATTCACCTGTACCTATATAATATATTTATACGCGTGTAACCTCCATTGAATTAGATTCTCGAGGAGCTTCTGGGATACTTGTTGCACCAATTCTAGATCTTGTTTCCTCATCTGGTTTTAGTGGGAGGATACAGCATTCACACGACGCAACTCGTTTTGTTTGTTAATGCGCGACGTTTTTTCTTCACTTTTTTTCTCTTCCCGTTTTGATGCGGCATCTTAACAGATAACTGTTCCGATTTTCATAATTTGATAATTGATACGTGTGGATGTTCTATTCCGATCCATTCCTTTCCAAATTCTAACTTCTTTGATGGGGAATAAGTTCTTCTGCATACAAGTGTTAACATATTAGAAGCAGCGTTTCTGTCAGATTAACTGTATTCGAAGAGGAGCCGATTGCTTACATGGAATTGAATCAGTATATTGATCATAACGATAATTGCGAGTGTTTTCACACCACAAAATAACCATCGATAAGTCTCAAATACGTACATTTTAAATTAGTTAACTTATACGCCGCTATTAATGAGTCAGAAGATAGATATGATCGTTTCATTTCTATTGTCTCGAAGGTTTCAGTCCATTTGTCATTACTGTCTTCTTAGGAATAATAACTAGCCTCGCGGTACGTATATTTGCTACCCCTTCAACGCTAATACCCATATCCGTCAAGAGGTGTACTTGGTAGTTGTGAGACTAATGATTACCTCTATTCGGCGCATTGACAGTAACTTCGTCTCTTGAAAATGTTCGATAATTATATCCACTACTTGAACGTGGTATACCTGTATATACTGAATGTAATAAATTCATGACACAGATATATATAAGATGAGTAAATTCACTTAAATGAATTTTGATGTGAGCAGGCAAATCCAAATATTAATATAAATCTATAGACATTGGTTATTAGTGAGTCAAGTAGTAACACCCCGGCATAATCAGACGCGCCGCTAACTAACGAGTTCAAGATAAGACAAACTTGAGTATGATATGTGTATACTTACATCGCATATCGGTTCGTTAATATTCAGTCGTACTGAAAATGAATAAATCAATCAGTTATATAATGTGATTTTATTATGTGTGTACACATACCATTTGCAAATTTTTGAAAATATGATGCAGTTTCTTTGCGATGACCGCGCCTTATACGCAAGTAAAATCACTTTTTCGATTGTAATCTTATGATCACGTGTCATGAGTATCCATCATTACGTAGATAATCAATGATCTGAACACTACGTATCAATCATCATGTTACAACGTAAGCGAAATTTCATAATTGATCATCAAGTATTTAATGACAAAAAATCTCCTTGAGATTTTAATTATAAGAGAAATGAATTGAAAATTATCCATAACACCATAATTTGGGCATTGTATTCATCGATCAACAATTTGGTCTCACGTTAGGTTAACGCTGAAATGAAAAAATGTTCGATACGTTGTGAGGCAAAACTCTGAAATATAATACACAAAATTTCACGAGATTATAATCCGAGTGAAATGCTCGCCTTATCATTGGAGTTGTGCTTAGTGAAAAGTACCCATGCTTGGAGGCCCAGAAAGAGACATTCTCTCGAAGTAATGAGAGAAGCGCCTCTACATAGAATTCTCTTGAAGGTGAGATTTGTGGTTATTTATGTATGTTTATCGATAGGAGAGAATCAATGAGTTATGTACAGCCGCGACTGTGAAGGGCATACTAAGAAGAATCAGCGTCGCAGTATAGGCATACATTCATTTCTTAGTTCTCCAATCAGCTTGATCATGTACGTATGGAGCAAAGAGAAAACCGCAATGAAAAGCAATAAAATGACCACACTGATTTGTTGTTCTCCGTTGCAATAATCTTCTCCGACATTCTCGTAGCTTCATTACCCCTCTCTAAAATCCTTCGGTTTCATCGCCGCGCGCTACAAAAAGAAAAAAATAAAAGAAAAGAAGACATCGTACTTCGCATCAGTGGCATTTCGTAATGGGCATAATATTTCATCTACGTTCTGGCTCGAGCGCGTAAATGAGAGGGACAAAGCGGAGATTGTACGTGTGCATAACGAGGAAACAAGGGTATATAGCGTGCGAGGATAATTCCCGTTTAAGTGTAATCTCGCCTCGTCTGCCCGGTGTCGTTTACAGGCGGATTGCCGAGCCGGTGGTTTTGTCATCGGGCCGAAGCTTTGTGAAACCGGGCGAGTCCTTCGCGGGGTCGCAAGGCCGTTTCAGGTCAGACACGTCAGATGCTTCGCTCGAGCTATAGTGTCTAGCCCTGTTATTTTGGACGGAGGAGATGAAAAAATTGAGGAACACCTGTGGGGTCACGAATTCCTCCTGTGTGTGTTATTTGCGGAATTATAGCCGGGTAGAGGCCTTGCGGTCGGAACCTCGAAAAAAAAAAACAGAAAAAAGACACGTTAGGGACAATTTTCTAAAAATTTTGGAAATTGCACACTTTTTCACAAATACTGCAGCGGTTGCAGAACCGAATTACCTAAAGTTTAGATCACACTACGTCGGAGTTTTCTCTTCGTTTGGCACGCCTCGGAGTTGATTCTGCCATGTCGATTCGTCTTCGTCATACAGTGATGATTTGTTTGGAAAGAAAATACGGCTGAATGTATATTGTCGCAACGGAAAAGTGACATCTCTTTGTAACAGCTTCTCGTCTATATCCCGTCAAAATCTGCAATTTAAACGACCGCGAATGCGTGAACTCGCACTGAAGATTGTGAAAGCTGCAGCAAACTCGAGATAATAGTGACGCTCAGTCGATTGCCCGCAGAAAATTGTGGAATACGTCTCGTGTACAGCGAGGAAACTCCAAGTTCGAGTGAATGTTCCCGTAAATCATTCGGCAATTCGTAACTGCTCATAAACACGTAGTTGCAGGCACGCTCGGCTGATCCATTTTCAAACGGATAAAATTTTCGTCGCTCGCGCGCGACGGCGCTCAATTAATCAGATAGATTGACGAGTGTGAAAATCGTTATCGAGCGCATAAACACGTATACACGCGGCGATCGGACAGGTAGACGTTTCGAAAGAGCGAAGAGAAATGACTGGCGAAATCTCGTATGTGTACACGTCGCGCCGCGTCGATCTACATGTTCGCCGGGTATATATATCGAGGAAGTAATTTCGTCGACGAGGAACTGCTCTATAATAGTAGTCGCGTCGTAATGGGTCCCGCGGTGTGCCCACCGCACCCGAGCGCCACGGTACTCGTATAATGTAATGACGAAAGATTAAAATTTCCCAATCTTCGCGCGTGGCCTTGTCCCCGGCCTACCCCCCAGTTAATAAAGGATTTTCTGTGACACGAATACTAGTAGTAGTAAATCGACAGTGCCATCACATTAGGGGCAGTTCGATATAATCCTGTTATTTTTATTACTCGGGTTTCTCATTTAGAAACATTTTAGTACGTATGAAAAACGCTTTTTCCTTTTGATTTTTGCTTATTAAATGAAAACTAATAGAGCAATTGTGTGGTTGTAGAGAGGTGAAACAAAGTGAAGTTTGTCCGATCGAATGAATATTAAAAGAGAAAAGTCGGAAAAACCGAGAAATTTCTGTTTTCTTTCAAAGTTCAAAACTCCGTCATTTTTCAAGCCGTAGAGCTGGTTTTTTGCATAAAAATAGATATTTTCATGCACTCAATGTATGCAAGAACTAGGCTCTATCAGTTTTTATTTTATGAGCAAAAATATAAAACAATGCGGTTTTTGCACTTCATCAGTTTTCTAACACTGTAATATATGAGAAATTTGAGTAGCAAACATAGCAGGACATAACTACGAGCCGTCCTTCGTGTGATGGCACACCCGGTTTGCTGCTGTAGTTATTCTGTCAGAAAGATACTCTTTTGGCTCTATTTATCTCTCTTCTGGCGTAGCCATGGAGAATTGCGCGCCGATCATCTCGGCAGGCTCGCCTCAGTTTCCCAATGCGACGTCCCTTCTCCTCGTTTTTGAATATGTAGCAGCTTTGTTAGCCACTGCGCTTTTACTTGTCGTTCTCGGCGTCGTCTACGTCTTTTTCGCGTGCGCGCACATATACACATCGTTATATCCTTGCACGAGCAATCATTGTTTCGCGGACTTTCGCCCTCGTTTTATATTGCTCATTATTTAGCCGCGTCCCGCGCGCTACGCTCCGCTTATTGCGACTTATTTTGCAAGTATATGTAAGGAGCCACGTGTATAAAGTCAAGAGCATGGCATTCGCGGAGCGGCGTGACCCGCCGCCCGGCTGATATGGGTATATCCTTAAATTAGCTTCTTTTCGGGCTTTTATTTGCACAAACAACATGCACCGGCCCTCGCGTACACGTTCCGGAGTGAGCTTGGGCATATAATGGGCGTAGTCCCATATTTTTCCGCACGTCCTGTGAGAATGTAAGGTCGGGACGAATCGAAAGTATACGTATATGCGAAAGAGTGCGAGCCCCGGAGATTTTTTCACTCTCAAGAACGTCGAGGGTTTTATTAGTTTTTACAAGCGTTTCACCGTAAATTTTAGAGTGTGTACCGCAATCTCGGCAGGATTTGATCATTCGAATTATATAATGGAGCACAAATTTCATGGCTCGTTGATTATAGCCAAATCACTGGGATTGTTATCGCGATTGAGCCCAAGGTATACAGTTCGCGCGCTACGCGCCCTATAATCAAAAATTTAGACCGGAACTGTAAAAAAAACTTCCCGACCTTCGAGCTGCACCAATTTACACACGCGCACCCAAACGACTTTACTCCGAACTCCGTTCATCAAAAAAAGTCTTTATTTTTTGCTGCGCAGCGTTTTTTTTATTTTTTCACTCTTAGTATACTCGCGAGATATAAACTTATCCAACGGGGGAGCAGGGCGCGTGACTGGGAGGGACCAGCTCTAATTACGATGCGAATTTTAAATTGCAACTCGCGGGTGTACGCATATCCGGGCGCGTTTGTTTACGCGAAAGGGGTACACAAGCAGCGGGCTCGGGTCCGCACAAAGCGACGTGGAACAGACCGCCAGAACCGATGTCAAATCGATCGCCGTGTCCTTGGCGCGTAAGAATCTCCACATCCGTGTACACGCTAGTAAGCCCGGGCAGAAGTAGGCTACGAGTTAATTATATCCCCCGACTCGACTTCTTCAATTTACGCAATATATATACAATCCAGCGCGCCGAATCGGCCGAAATCGTACGACCGGACGCGATACGAAGCTGTATACGCGTATATACGCGGGAAATACACGGATGCAGCAAGACACTCGAGCGAACTTGCCGCGTCTGCGAGTCCTATATATATCTGTACTTATACTTGTCACCGTGTGGCTGCACTTGAGTTTCTCTCCGTCGATTGGGACTGAATATTTTCTCCAATTAGAATTGCCCTCGAAACAATTTGACCGCGACACTTCCATTGTACACACATATACGTATCTATATATACAGCGACGCAAACATTGACTCGACACATTTATATATTTGCCAAAGAGAGAAACGGGATTGTCCCATGAGTGCCTGGGCTGTGCGTGATATTGGAAACCGAAAAAATCTAACGGAGTGGCAGCGAGTATACATAAGTATAGATCGGTGGGTCTCGAGCTGTCGGTCGCGCGCTCGATTTCAACTGATCGCGCGCGCGCGCTCACGTATGTACCCCGTTTCTCGGAAGCGCTCATTGAGATTCGCGAGTATTACAGAATCCTCGCGCGCGTGCGCTCGCTCACGCTATAGAATAATAGCACCTGATGATCCAATCTCTCGCTCTTTCTCTCCCTCTCTCTTTATCCAAGCGATCACGCGTCCTCTGTGCTGTCCCTCTCTCTCTCTCTCTCTCTCTTTCTCGTTCGGCGTGTACATCACTTTCTCCGTGACTTTCCCTTCTTCCTGTGTTTCGGCTCGTGGCACTGAGTTTGTAGGCGGACAAGAGGAGTTTCGTGTCCCTTTCTTTCTGGCTCTCTATTTTTCCTGCTTTTTATCATGTTTGTTTATTCTATTGTCTCTTTGTTATTTCTCCTTTCTAGACGTTGTTGGGACGGAGTAGATCCGTGTGTATACCGTGAGTGCCACCACCTATCCTGCAGTATATTAATATTCATGATAGTATAGCTGCATGTGGCTTGGAAGGACCTCAAAAGTATTTAGTCTGGATAAATAATCGGTCGATCAACTATTCTATCATGGTTTGCATAACTAAAACCAGCCTTTTTTTTGTATACGTTCAGACTTCAACTCGTTGAACCAATCATTATCCTATACACATTAGTTATAATGTTTGAGATCCAAGATAATAAATTTCATGGCCCATAGAACGTATGCTGTGCAATTTATTTTGTGCATCCTCACCGGATGTTCCCCAAAATAAATTGCGGGCACGGAGGGCTCGTCTACTTATACTTTTATCGCCTTTCCCTGGACTCGAGCGCAGATACATATATGATCAGAATAAGCCCCGCTACCTCGACAATAAACTTACCGGCATTGCAAACCGAATGAGCCTGTACCAAACAAAACGTCCATATTTCATCCACCAGTGCAACCATAAGCACTAAACCAGTCTTTCGTCGCCATTGGGACTTCTTCATCCAATGTCAACTTTTGACCTGAAGATTCAGGCAATGATAGTTTACAACTTGAAATACACCTCGAATCCGGTTCCTCAAGCTTTAGTTGACTTTATAAATTATGAAAATCGCAGTGTCCTGATTCACCAAGACCAAACTGATAAACCTTACGAGGATCAACCCTATTCAAATTCTAGAGATTATATCGCTGATCAAATTTTTAATTCTGATCGGTCGTTGATTTCTGTTCTATAACTACTTACTTGCAGATGACCACCTCAAATTTGAGTTCCCAATTTTACTTAAACTTCTGGGGGTAGTTTTTTGATATCCAAATACAGGATAGCTGCAGTTGTTTGTCCTAACATTTTAACTAGTCCAGCTCGTAACGGGTCATTGATAATTCTGTGTATGCAACATACATATTGGTCTAAGAAATGTCATACGGATAGATATATACATTAACTGTATAAAAAGATGACAATGTCTCCGGGAAAACAAAATTTTTTGGATAAATGACTCCAGACGTTATTTATTAGGGTAACCAAAAACCACCTCTAGAAGTGTCGGCGAGATTGGCGATCCAAATGTGAAGTTGTTTCCTGGTAGTTATCAGGAAAAAAACTCATTATTTCAAGTTCATCAAGACACAATCAAACCAACTCGTGCGATCTGATTTGACCACAAAAGTTGTAGCAACATTCATTCTGGGTAGAAAAGTTGCATAGTCTGGAGTGGGAAAAAATGTATCAGTGCTACTCATAGAAGCACCTCAATAGTATTATAGGTATTCTTCTCGAAGAATATAAGATCGACGAACAAAAATATTAAAAGACTTTTTCAGGCGTCATGGCCTCTTCGTAGCTTGACCGTTCCCCGTTAATTGTAGAATATAAATACGCGCTTTCAACTTACCATGAAAAACAAATTGAAACAATGAATTTGCCGTCACATGTCCGTGGGTATGCAAATTTGTGACGAAGCACAACGTGTCTTTTTCAGAGAGAGGAAAAGCCGCGATGCGGATGAGCACGGGGCTGGAGAGGAGCGGCGGTTGATTATGCAGCTGCTCTGGCTGCTGGCCCTCGACGAGCCCGCCTCGGACCCATGCGCTAACGGAACGGCAGAGCAGTGCCGGCACAGCAACGCCACAGCTCACCGACGGGGGCATGCTCGGCTCTGCTGCGAAGCGGGCGCCGCCGGCACCAGCACCGACGACGCCTACCGCCCATCAGATCAACCCCCTCCCCCTGCACCCCCACGAGCTAGCCGAATGGTAAGATCCGTTTGGCCAAATAACCTTCCCACGATTTGGGTATAATATACGTTTGTACTCGATAATGTGTTTCAAGCTGTTTTAAGCTCTTAGAATACGAAAAGAATTTGGGCTCGTACTATCGAAAGCAGAGCTTGGAGGACGTCGATTCCGACGAGAATAGTGCCGGCTGTGGAAAAAAAAGTGATTTTCCAGTAAACTCAGTCATTCGTGAAGATATATTTGAGTTTCCTTACTCCTTGACTTTATTTTTTCATTTCATTTCTATTATCGGAAAGTGAGTTAACATTGTAATTTTTCTACAGATCGATGTGAATTCGGTTTGGAAATGCTACAAAATATGTAAATCAGTACGTTACGCCATTCGTTAATGCTCTCATATCGTATATCTATTGTCAGCAAATCATGATTTTCTATAGTTCTTCGTATAGTAAATAGAAATGACGAAAGTGCTCAATAAGTAGCAACCACGAAGCGATACATATAATATGCACGGACGCTTTCTTCTACTTTGCTTGATAAACTTTGAAAAACGCGTTAAATCCGATAACAAAAATAATACTAAAACTGAACATTTCATCTTATGAGTAAAATTCTAGATATTTCCCGCAGCATATTATAGAACTGTTTGAAATATTCTGGTCGTAACGGCCAAACCTGGCAAAAGTTTTAGTACTCTGTTTAGATCCCTCAAGGAGTTTTTCGAATTCTCAGTAACCTTTAGACGATAATTATCTTCAAACTGCGATTTGCCAGTTATGAAAAATCATCGATAGCTCAATAGCTCGGCGACTGAGAAATGAAAAATCGCATAACCGTTGACGGAATGATTATGCAACGCGAGGGGTATTAACATTCTACGCGAGGCAACATTTCAGATAGTTCACCAATCAGTCATAGTTTATAAAACATCCAACGCAAACATAACAAAATACTTTTACGATACTCTCCACGATTTCGAGAATAGCAGAAAACTGACGAGTCGTAACACACGAAACTAATTTGTCCAGGATCGAGACGGACTCGATAGACGGCGAGGTGTCGAACCTGGTGCAGGCGGGTCAGAGCGGCAGGTCGCGGCGCTGCTGCAGGAACTCGACGAGTTCAGGCTACTCGAGCCACTCGCCGCCTCTGTCCGCGGCGTCCTACAACGTCGTCGGCCAATTGGCCAAGGGCCTGGCTGTGATACGCGAGGGTGAGATCATCCCCAGGCCGATCTGGCCGGCGCGGCCCGACTCCACCGGCGAGCAGTCGCCCACCGACACAGTCTCCAGCGACGCCGAGCGCGATGCCAATCACCGGCAGCCTAGTGAGTATATACATAGACTTTCAACTGGAACATCTGTTCGTTGCGATACGATCGGTATACACTTGGCACGCGGGTATTGGGATGAATTTTAGTTGACAGAAAACAATTCGAGTGTAATGAGCGGATTGCCTGCCTATTATATAGCTACAGAATTGTCACGGTGGAACCTTGCACGGGAAAGTTTGCTTGTCGGCTCGAAACCAAATATACGAAGTTGAAATTTTTAATTTACACGACTAATCCCATTCTTGGAATAATTTTATCGAGAGTCTCCGCCAGTATTCAGATTAGAATCTCTCTTCTCAACTTGCATTATTTCTACATTTCATTCTACCGCATGCTATACGCATGGGTTTGGCAGTCTTTCATCGTAGCACGAATTATATCAAATTGATTGATTCTTTTTGATTTAACCCCAAGACCCCTTTTGACGTTTCAAGTTTTCCACTTTCCTATGTATCATCAGCACGAACGAGACGCCACACGGAACGTCAGATTTCTCCCGCAATAAAAGGAAATTACTCGTCGATGAATTTAAATTGCGTCTTTTTACTTTGTATGTATCGGCGAATTAACTTACGGAGATTTCCGAACCAAGGTGATTCGAATAATCCTTCCCGAGGAAAGGCGTAGGTGAAACTCGTTGCCCGCGGAACCCAACGCGAAGCGCGCGCGCCGCGGGAGAGTGAGAACAAGGTACGACCGCGTGGTTTTACGTATGTATATATACCGAGGAGCAATTCAGCCTCGGCGGCTTTTCTCCCACACGAGCGCACAATGCGCGCTCATACGCGAGCGAACAATTTGAAATTCGCGCGGTTAATTTCGCAAGTGATTTTGGCGTTTAAATAGGCCAGCGCCATGTATGGAGTTGTTAGGAGCGATCAGCGCGCGCGCGAGAGGTAAAAGCAGCAACGGGCTCTCTGTGTGATAAGCCGCGGCGATTAAACGAGCCGCACGTGTGTCTTAAGGTCTGTACGGGTCGGCGGGCTACCGCAGCAGCGGCTCCAGTGGCGGGGCCAGCGAGTACGGGCCCAACAGCTGCGGCTCGACCCGCGAGCTCCTGCTCGAGCTGTCTCGCACCCTCAGCTCCGTCCTCGACGGCCACTGCCCCAAGAGCGACGAGGAGGTGCTCCGCGACATCACCAGGACCGTCGCCAGCATCGACTCCAAGCCCAGGTCGATCTACGAGGAGATCTACCGGAACACGTCCCTCGCCAGCAGTGGCAAGGAGTCCACCTCCACCATCGGCGTCAATCCTATCAACTCCAGGCTATATGGCCACAGGTCAGTGACACTTTTCTATTTCTATCAGACTTATAATTCTTCGATTATCATCTCGACTTGGTACGGAGGCAATGCGGCTGGACCTTTGACGGGTGCTTGCATGTTGAAAAGAATCTCGCGCCCGATCACATGTCGATTAGCGAGTGTTTCGCTATGCGGCTTTCGTGATCAATTCTTCATGATTAGTTATGCAGGAGAAATATGACTTATTCAATCTATGAGAAAGCTGGAAATGTATCTTTAAAATCAATCGTTTACGAAGTAGTTTGTATGTATGTTACATAATACTTTCTTTCAGAATGAAATTATAATATAAATATTAAGGCATAATATATATGCAAATCACAGTTGATCATTTTCGTTGACTTCAATTTAAATTCACTTTTCTTGGATTGGCTTTTCTATTGTAATGGGTAGAATATAATTATTAAAAGTATACATGGAAAGGAAAAACTTACAACTGATCATCGAAACTCAATGAAACACTGAAGATAATGTAGATGGTTAATTAATAGAGATATAATCAACTAAACATCTAAATATTCGTCATATAATTTTATTCAATTGATTATCAATCTGAAAAATATAATAGCTATTGAGATGTATTGGTGTTTTATTTATATAATTGGAAACTCATAATCCCTGTGAAAACGTAATCAAGATATGTGTCAAATGTAATTATGGTCGATTTCAGATAAATGTTTATTCGATTGTGTTTGATCAATTATCACCTCTACAAATACTATTATAACTTTTTTTAAAACAGAGAGACATTTGATCAATTTAGCATCTAAATTATCGTCTTGTCGTTAATACAAAGTCAGTACATTTTTTACGAGATCATTGTACGATAAAGACATCATAATAAGACAAAACAGAAAAGACGAAACCTTGACATGGCTAACCATCTAATAACAGTCAAGGAGGTCAAATGCATGTAATTAATGGTAGTCGTGATAGAAATTTAATAAGGCTCTTCGCAAGCAAAGCCATCACATTAGGATTCTCGTGCTGCAGTTCTTTGGATTTCTTACACGTCCTAGTGCTCTAACGTTGATTGAATAACAAATGTAGAATCTTACGATATTTTCATACGCTGCATACTTCGTACTTAAATAGTAAAAGCAGTTATTATATTTTATTTGCACACTCAGACGAGTGCACATGTATTAAATTCCGATTTCCAGCTTGATTGTCCATCAATAAAAATTCCAAACTTAATTGTCTCAATTATCTCAATTTAAAGACGACGAGATATGAAAAAAAACAACTATTTTTCAAAATTTTGTATTTCAGATGTTACTGTGAGAGAAAAAGTTTTCTCTGTCAAAGTCATCCGTCGTCGAGTCAACAAGCGTCTCCGAAGTCCGAGGGAAGAAGCGAGAGATGCGCACCGAGCGTCTTTCTACTTCCCGACGAACATGGCAAATCGTCATTCCTGGAAAGCGTGAAAGATCCTACGGCTTGCAGTTGCAAAGCGTATCAAAATACGTGCAACGTCACCCAAGGCGAATTGGGCCTGGACAAAAATTTCGCAAAAAAACAGACTCGGGGTCAAAGTGATTCGAGGGGTCAGAAAGACGCGCGCTTCAATTATCCCTCGATCGTAGAGCACGAGTATACCACGGTTAGTGTGAAATCAGTATGGAAATTTGTTATTATCAAGATCAAGATCGAATGGATATTTAAATTTTGCTGCTGATTTCAGACGTTACCTGAAAATTCAGTGATAACTCCTTTTTATTCTTTGCTTATTTCAGTTTGCAAGGGAATAAATATAATCATTTTTTTCTAATGCTTTTTCGGGTCAACGTTGATGTGAATAATAATGGAAATATTGATAGTACATATGTAGACTTCGGTTACTTCTACCTGAATGAATAATAATGGGGCAAAGGAAAATGTTGCGTAATGTTGATATAATATTGGTGAATTTAATGTACGGTTGTGTCGATGAAAGGTGTACAATGAGTTTGGTTATTAGATAACGTATACCCCGAATATATCTGCCTTTGAGATCATTGAAATGTGAGACGGAGTTGAATCCTTACCCGAAAGATAACACGTTAACACTAATATACCATACTAATATATAAATCGATAACACGATAACACTATATCCTCAAATAGATCCCAAAATTGACAATAGACAAGAAGAAATGTTCGCAACATCTAGTTTTTTATGTGCATTAGATAGGATATAAGAAATAATTATAGCGTATTTTTTCTCATTTTGTTTTTGATTCATATATACAGCAATCGGTGAAATATGTATATCATACTCTGGAAGTTTCCGCATTATGAGTATATGATTTACGAACGACATCGAATCCACCCAGTCACATCTTTCCTATCTCATTTTTTTTTTACTTTAATTTTCGAGTAAATGTAGAAAATAGAAGATACAACCTCATTGTAATTACATGTACATTACGATGATGATTTGATTTTCAAGACGAAACATTTCGCATTATTCTCTAATATATTTTATACAAAAGAAAAGCTTGCCTCGAGTCTCAACGATTAATATTGTTCCAGCTCGAATGCAGCGACGAGAGTTCGTCCAGCGAGGGGATCACGGACTCGGTAAAGGGCAACACTTGGTGCAAGGAATTTCGGGGTTTCGACCGAAACCTCGACTTCACCCTCGACGGTTTGGGAGCCGAGAGACTCGGTCGGAACATAGCCAGGTCTAAACGAAGACGCCAGTACTGCCGCGTGATCATCGTTATATTATGCTTAGTTATTTTCATCCTCATCGTCATAATCGTCTCACTTTGGGTTACGCGAGGACGAAAAGTCTTCGGCAGCATGTGAGAGCGTCATAGCAAATGCAGACTCGGATGCATGTATATTTTTTGTGTTGTGAATGTAAATTTTCTTTCTTTTTCAATGTCTATCGAAGGATTTTTTGTATTCATGCAAGCTCGAGTGATTGTCGCAAAGGAAATCTCCGTTATGAAAAAAATTCACTGATTGTTTTACTTTTCATTGATTTAATGTTAGCGATACGTTGTGCTTTCGGAAACGAAAAAAAATTACTCAGTATTGCGCGTTTAAAAACGTTCAACTTGATTATTCGTAAATAATTATAGTTGTATTGTAAGATTTAATTTAGAATATAATTTGTAAGTGCTGCTCTTAATGTACTACAATAAAGTAATACAACAATGATTGGTTCCACTTTTGTACTAAGAATGTAGACCACTCTCATCCATTTTAGATTTCCTTCCTTCGATTCCCCCAATGTTAGACTCCCTTCACCATGATTCCGAAACGATTGAAGTTCAATTGAAGTAAGATTAATCTAGTAAAATGTTGAAAACTTGATTTAAACAGAATGATTTATTTCTAAAAATATCGTAGTTGGAATTGGTTACTCATCCGTCAAAACGGCCACCCACTATTAAGGGCCGTATCCACCAACTGCGATTGTTTTAGTACCTCTTGAAATGCGATAAACGTAATTTAAATTGCATCTGATTTGAAAAAGTAACTGGCAATTCATTTCTTTGGAGAGAAAAAATAATTAATTTCACTGATTCTATCAGCAAGACAGAGATAATTTCCTAGTTGATTCTTATAATCAAACTAGCTTGCCCAAGAGACTAATGCAGCTTGGTAACAATCTCTGTATTGCTGATAGAATCAGTGAAATTAATGATAATCCATAACAGAGAATAGAGTCATAAACTTTTAGATATTGATATTCGTTATGTATTCTATTGATCATCATCATTGATTAAATATTCTCTTTAGTCATTGATATTGGTCAGGAACCTATGAATTTGATATCCAGAAGGAGAAAAATCAGAAAAAATAATGTTTTTTCTTAAAATTAGATTAACATGTTTCTCCGGCTACGTAGAGAAAATTGCCATTTTCTATCTTCCTCGGTCCAAACAATTCCCCTCAAAAGAGTGGTTTCGTCGTCATAATCCTGGGAAAATGTCGAAGTGATTTCAACGAGTGACAAAATGTTTAGGAACGAAAATTCCACCGAGATCTTGTATATATTGTTCAATAATTAATTTTTATGGTATTCGTGATCATAAACGCTCATTTCACGCATTGATTTTCGTGCCTTGAATGCGATTTTACGCACTAGTGCTTTTGCCAAATTATTATAGTACTGATGCCTTAAATGCGATTTTACGCACTCAAATCGATGTGTAAAATTCGCGTTTGATCACTATACCATAAAATATTGTATGCAACTCGTAAAATGCGATTCCATGCACTCGTGTGACCGTGTAGCAATCGTTCGCCAGCTTCGCCGATGGCTCGTGCCAGCTTGTCACACTGGTAAGTAAAATCGCATTTAACGCACTTGTTGGATAATATACTATTATGTACAATACCAGTTTATTTGTACAACTCGAATCGCAATAAATTAAGAAGATAAAAATATGAATGTAGTTGGAAGAAACAGATTCATCAGATACAGGTCAAATTTTTATTAAAATGCACAAATAGAAGGTGTGCCTTATGATAAAATCTAGTATGGGACTACATTGTTGTTCCTCTTACCTTTCGTTTCACATAGACGTACGGGGCTATTTACGAAGTTATATACAAGCATTCATCTCATGGCTATTTTGATGATGTTGGAACGTATATAGAACAATTGACTAATTACTGTGTCTCGAGATGTTCAATTTCAGTTAAATGTAGGTTAAGGCAATGATTTCTCGTACAAAAGAATGATATGTTGAATTGAATTTTATTGAAGTGCAGCTCCATAATATACAAATCAGATATTGAACAAAACTTTCAATATTTGCCAGTTTATTAGGATTAACTTTACTTTCAAAACTATTTAACCTGAAGTCCTCTGAAGCAGGTTAAAAACGGAATACGAAGTTCTTAATATCTGCAAAAATAAAATTGTACTCATAAGAATATTGATTAGTGCATACATTTTTTTCTGAAAATACTTCTGTTAATAAAGATACATCAATAGTAAGTGAATAGTTTATCCTAAAAATCACAATGGTGAGACTTTTTCTTACATAAAAAAGAGCTTTACGTAATAAGAGTACTCACGTTTTTTTAAATAAAAGCAAAAAAAAGACCAGAAAGATTACGTACCGAAAATTCATTCCAAACGCATTTTAAGTACTTGACAAAAATTAAAAACAAACATCTAATATTCATACTACTGATGTCCAATACTTATACTACTCATATCTATTGATTCATAATATCTACTGAATTCATGAGCAAACGAAATAATAAAAATTAGGAATTCTGATTAGATTTAATCAATCAAATTAATTTAAAGTGAATTTTGTATTATTAAACAAATTAATGATTTTATTCTTACTCTACTGTATGAGTCAATCGACAGCGTAATTAGAAAACTACTTGTGATTTTGATTGGTTTTCCAATGAGCTGCATGGCTATGATCAAATTTTTTCTGTCTTTCAGTGACAGATCCATCCAGTCCATAGAGTAGACGGCATTTCTAACATCAACACTCTGTAAGAAATTAGTCCGTTTCTCTTGTTGAATAAAAATAAATTCATTTGATTTTTGGATAAATTATAATAAATACCTGTATAATCAGTTCGTTACCGTACCAACAAAATAAAAATATTTGATATAACATACAGGATAAATATAATGAAAGAGACATAAATTGCACACTAACTAAGCTCATCTTAGATAATAAATAAACACTCGAACATAGTACCAGAGAACTGATTACAAATTGGAAAAATATAATAATGTTGAAGGTGTGATTCAGCTTTTTCGCAAATCTAAAAAATTAATCACATTTGTGTTACTATACTTCATAGCATTTATAACTAAATGATGATTAGATGATTTTAAATGAATTTGAATGGATATCAGATATTTACTCAATCACTTCACGATGGTGTTCGACACAATTCATTAGTAATTTTTTTGAATAATTATTGTCCTTGATTGGAGAATTTTGAGAGCGACTAAAATTGAATTCCTTTATATCTTGTGGTATTCTCTTGAGACGATATTTAAGAAGCTCTAGTTGCGAACATGCTTGGATCATCAATCCGCAAATCAAAGTTTCGTTAGCAATTTGCAAATTAGCTGCTCCAACGTGAGCAATAGTCTGGTGGGAAAAAGTCAACCAATATCTCAGCCTTGATGTGATTTCATATGGGATCCAAGCTCTGAATGGCAAAATACTTTGAGTGCATCCGTAGAAGGTCCTGATTGTTATTAGCATGCATGTCGCTTCTGTCAGAGTAGCATAGCATATTGTCACGAATCTATACTGGAAATAACATTTTTTTTTCACTCCTAACTATAGGTGGATACGAAGTGAATTAGAGAATCTACTCTACAATTTTCATACATGGCTAAATAAAGAAAATTCTGTTCTTATATAGTTTACAAACTGAATTTCAAGCACAAGAAAAGTGATTACATAAAGAAATAAATAAATTGAGATCTTTTATCATCGAAAAGTCACGTATAAATGCAATGTTATGATTATCATTCATGACATAATTACTTTGAAAGTTATTACGAAAGACATATGACATATAAACTATTTTTTAATCATTTGAATAGTTCACGTAACGTTTATACCTAGCTTTTTTGTGAAATTTCCGTTGGACATTAAGTTCATTAGCATCTCTTGCTTTACAGTGGCTTGTAACCAGAACGTCTATAAGCTCTGAAATATTTTTTCGAAACCATAGAATATTTGTCATTTTACAACAAACATTTAACATTGATAATAACATAAAACAACTTCCAGTTAAATCCTCCAAATTGTTTGCACTCATGATTATGTCAATTAAGTGACTCAAAGTAAACGTTAAAATAAAAAAAGTCATGAACAGCGAGTAAAAACTGTAAATAATTTTTTTCAATAATGATTCACAACTGATTGGTCTCCAAAACCCACAAATAGTTAGAATATTAAAAGTTATCGGAAGAATTTTCATCTTAAATTAAACGTATAACTGTAAATTTATGATCCGGATTCCTCTCAGAAAACCGATAGAACCAAATGCGAATTCACAAAGAGGTCTTGGTAACATTACAAGCGAGCTATCGAGACTAGAATTACTGTTGTCAGATAATTGTCGTTAGTTAATCAATATCTGATTATCCATTCACTTTTGTATTCTGTGTCTGTGTTTGGAAATATCACAAACACGTATATGAACGTAAAATTAGTATTGAGCCATCCATACATTATCGATGACAGAATGTAAAGGAGGAATAAATGAGAAAATGTAAAATGAGGCGCTTAGAAGCCAACGGGTACGAGTGTATTTTCAAATTTCTCATTTATTTGAGATCATATGCTTCTGGTACCTGCTTATTCTTGATAATTTCTTGACTTTAGCATCATGAGATGATGGAGTAAAGATTTAAGGTGAGCTTCTTTGTCCCGGTTTTTAATAATTTTATCGATCCAAAAACGATATTTCTTACGATTTCTCAAAAATGGCAAACTTAGTCCTCGTCTTCTATCCACCTCAAATTTTCCACTTAGTATTTTGCTCACTAAATCTCTGTTGATCCGCATTTTCATTGAAACTTTTTTTCTACATGGTGTCTTAAATTGTGTATAAGTTTGAACTATTAATTACAAGATAATACATTTTCAATTGAACATATTAAAACATGAACAGCAAGCTAAACGTTTTTTCTACTACTAGTGAATTTTTTTAGTATTTTTTTTCAACATTATAAGACGCATCAATAACACGTTTTCTATCAATGATTCTGATATTCTGTTCCAATCTCTGCATTCAATTATTACTTTCGAAGAACATTGAATACAGAGTATGAACTTTTAACGATCTGAAAAGAAAAAGAAAATCCTTATCATAAAAGATTTTTCATCATATAATTGTCATTATTCCAAAACTTACAGCAGTGAATGCGTTATTTGACAAGTTTATAACATATCCACAACTCATGATGATTGGTTTCGTTGATCTTGTAGATATTATTATTAAATTCTTTAAGCTTTCTGAACTTAATGATGTCCATTTACAAAGGAATATATTGTACCCCAAATCAGTACTCTGAAATGTATAAGGAACACATGTAAAATAATTTAACTGAATTGATGATTAGAATTTATCGGCGAATCTTATCAGACTCATATTTCTGTTGTTATTAAAATAGTAGTCGAGTGACGAGCAGGTTCAGAAGATTATTAAATGATACACTCGTGTTTTGAAGAATTTTCATTAGTTATGAAGTATTAAAATTGTCCGCCAAATAGTAAAAAAACTTGGAAGAAACTTGAAAAAATTACGTGGGTATTCTTAATTAACATTTTCCTTAATTATACACCATTTTCTAGTACCATATGCTCCCTAAATTTAAAACAATGAAGAAATACTATTTCTATATTCTATATGGAAATCGATTTAGCTCTCAACATTTTCATAAAAACTGCTCAAAACCTTTAAAAGCGATTATCTCGCTAAATAATGGGTTTAGAGCGAAAATAAGCTCAATTCGGGGTCAGTTGATTTTTTTTGGAATCCATAATTTCCGTTCAGCCTTTCGAATTTGTGATTCTTATAAGCTCTCGACAGTATTCTACATGAAAAAAATTCCATTAGTATGAATTTCATAACTGATACTCCAAAATCATACCATTGGATAGAAAAACCTATAGTCATTATGGAAGAAAGTTTCACTGATAAATAGTAAAATTATGTAGTCAGAATCACTATTTTTTAAATTTCAGTTATTGAATAGTGAATATACAGATAGTTATTTCAAATTAATTCAAATTTAAACATTACGTTCAAGTGAGATTAAAAGAGGAGGCAAACTTTTCATCTGAATATTTTGCATGCCTTGTCGCTAGGCCTCCTTAGTTTTGCTTCCTCAAAATAAAAGCATTGTATCGCAAGAACCCGTTTCTGTTTTACGTGTCTAAACAGACAATGCTTGTAATAGCATGTATTTGTTATGTCATGTAGGTTGTATATACATGTCCTTCCGATGACAAATAAAAAGTTCCGTCATTGTAATCAATTTTTCAAGGGATGAGGAATCATGTATAGCTGTATAGTATAGAATATAAAATTTTAATAACTAATTATATTGTATAGATTCGATTGGAATCGTTTATTTTTCAAACGAAAAACAATATTCTAATTGAATATTTAAATTGAACCAGTGTAGAGTATTGAGAGGATTTTGAATAAAGGATTATAATGAATAAGTCCTTGGTAAAAATAGCATAAAATTACAAAATCTTTGTGATGAAAGGTAGACATTTCTGACGAGTAACGATAGGTTCGGATGATGAATATGTTTATTACTCTATTTGTTTCCTACAATTACTGTGATAAGTTTATTTCTTCTAACTAGGAGAGTGCACACTCTTTAAGTCACCGATCACGATGAAACTTTGTGAGATGGTTCATGAGTCCTCTAATAGCTTATATCTCAAGTCATCAATTCTAACGTTTTGATTTGCAGGAGATGTACAATTTTCTCAAAATCGGTTTTCTCCACATTTCACGCCCACGCATAGTTTTTTTCAAAGTTTCAACCATTGAATATGAAAGCCCTTCCAAGGATCCATCAAACAGTCTGGACCCAATTTGCACCATACAATTATTTCATGGTTTTTCGCGATGGTTTATCGGCTAAATAAAAAAACACAAGCTGCATTTTTACATTTCTAAAACCCATGCATCTATTTTTTCATATTTCCAACAATGGAAATGAAAGCGCAGGAGATTTCCTTTCGGACGATCTTATCAGTTTTCATGTGCGTCGACTCCTTAATTGATATTGTTTCACAGGAAATTTTCGGGAAGATAACTTTATACTATAATGTAGATATGATATCGCGATGAATCATATTATTTTATGTTGGAAATTATGACCCGTACTCCCACCCCTCATTCCACATAACCTTTTTCAACAACAATTCAAACAACATGATTATCACTTACCAAGTTTACAAATTTTTATTTGGCGCCACTCCATTTTCGTTCCCACAGAGAATACGCCCATGCATTTTGTCCGTTTTTAAAGGGGGGTCCCTCACGGACATAGGTAAAAAATTTTTTAAAAACTCCATACGCCCATCACAACTCGAATTTTTCAAATTTGTTTTCTATAGAAATGTAGTCCTCGATCCCACCTTTCGATCCGTCATACTGAAAATACCTCGAAACTGTCATATCATTGTTTCCGAGTGCAATAAAGGTGGACCAGAAAAATATACGGATCCATCTTATTATAATGTAGATGTACATGTAGTTGTAAAGACATACATAAATTCATTATAGACCAGAACTAGCCAAATCTGCTGATTTCATTAGTTCTTTATCGGGATGTAGATTGGGATCAGTTTAGAATTCGCTTTGAATTATTTGGCATCGATTCCTAAACTGTTATTGACATATTTATCCTTCATCGATGTATTTATCTAATCATTTGGAACATTGCAATTCTTATAAAATTTCTCTATGAAACTGATAATCTAAATTTCGGGGATGTACCCGATAAAGAAGTAATCAAATCAGACAACCACACTAGTCATATCGCTACTTATCACAACGTGCATCTTCACCGGCTCAACTATAAATTTCGTAATCATTCTTCATTCTCCAACAAATTCAATTTGGAGCCCATCATGTTTCGTCTTGCTGTTGCTGCTCTCGTGGTAGTTCTGGTGACTGGTAAGTTCGTCCAAAAATTTCATCGCTCTCTAAATTATTCTCATTTTCGCTGACACTTCGTTTAAGGGGGTAGCCTACCTAAATTTCAAAATGGTTAAAAAGATCGTACGAGGCTGTACATTTATATTCTAGATCATTTTTTTTACGGCGGTTTCAATGACGTATCGACCACCCGGGAAAAAAAATTTTTTCACTATAAAAAAATTTTTTCAAAATTGTAGAACGTACTTGGGATTTCTTTTCTCGGCTCCTAGAAATCTAATCGCAAAACCGATACGTACGTTTGTGGACATTGTATTGAGGAACCCTCAAACAAATTTTCAGCCCAAACCACTGAAAATAAGTCTCAATTATTCACCTCCCCCTGCATCACGTCATTGAAACCGCCGCAAAAAATGATCTAGAATATAAATTTACAGCCTCGTACGATTTTTTTTTAACCATGTTAAAATTTAGGTAGGCTATCCCCTTAACAATGATTTTTCAATTATATTCCCCATTTGATTAAATGTTCATTCGATTCCCATCCATTCACTTTGAATTTTATCTGCGTATTTTTCGTGTATCACGTCAATATTATTGTTTGTAATACCGTTTTTAGTTAAATACACGTATAGGGGAGACCGAGGCAAAAGTACACATTTTTTTGGAAGCAACTCAGATATTCTAGTAATCACATCAAACTATGGTTAAAAAATTATCCTCAAGATGTTATCTAACTAAAACTATGCTTATTCACTCCATTCGGACATGTAATCATTGAGTTATTAGCGATTGAAAAAATACCGTTTTCTGCACTTTTGACCGGTATAGCGGGGCAAAACTACCATCGCACTGGGGCAAAAGTGCACATATCTTTTTTGTAGCATATATCTTCTCCGATATTCGAGTAATCACATCAAACTTGTGAAAAATTATCCTAAAGATGTTAGCTAACCAAACTCGTCGTCATTTACTTCATACGAACAAATAAAGATTGACTTATTATCGATTGAACAAAAAATCTTTCTCGGCACTTTTGCTCCGGATATGGGGCACTGCGCATAGTGGTTATCTACCGGATATATATCTATACATATATATAGATGTACCCGCCATGGAAGCGGCACTTTTGCTCCGCTATGGCATGAATCGTTCGAATGTAGATTTTAAAAGTTATATGCAACGTACCGAGGTCTACTGGGTGACAAAAGTTTTGTCTTAAACAGAGCTACAAATGTGTTATGATGAGCGGGTTCGGTCTGTTCCAGAACAAGTGCTAATACAACTTTCACAGAGGTCGATTTTTACAGAAACGCTTCCGAAAACGAGGATGGATCCGTTACGGGATATGACGGGCGAATATTCTCCAAACAGTTATTGATAAATATTCGCCTCTAGTAATGAGTTTAATTTGCCATACCGGCTCTTAATAAAAGTTACTCCAGATTTAAGTGACATCGAGTTGTACTTTTGCCCCTTGACTTGATTATGAATCGAATCCACCGGTCATTCAATCGAATGACCGAATAAGATGAATATAACATGGATTAATAGTATTTTAATAATTTTTTGTCCAGCCGATCCTGTCCCAAGTTCACGTTGGGCCCCAGGCATCAACCGATTCACTCCGCAGGGTCGAATTGTCGGAGGTAATCCGGTCGACATTGAAGACTATCCGTATCAGGTGTCCCTCCGGGAAAACCATGGTTGGTTTATCTGCGGTGGCAGCATCATTTCTGAGAACTTCATCCTCACTACTGCCCATTGCGTCTCGTTCCCCTTCCCTCCCATAACTGTGAGAGTCGGTTCAAACGAGTTTTACCGTGGTGGCACCATCCACGAGGTCAGCGAAATTATTCGCCACCCAGAGTACTCGATCAATAAGTACGGGATGCCGATCAACGACGTTGCGGTGCTCAAGCTCAAGACCCCCATAGAATTTACCAAGAGCGCTCAACCCGTGCCCTTGTTCAACGAGAACGAAGAATCTGTCGATGGTTCTTTCTCGACCATCTCGGGATGGGGTATGCTCGAAGAAAGTGGCCCCCTCCCCGATACTCTCTACGCCGTGGACGTGCCAATCGTAAGCAAGAACGCGTGCAGCGAGGCTTACAGTTCCTACGGTGGACTTCCCCAGGGTCAGATCTGCACAGCTTACCCACGAGGTGGCAAGGGCTTTTGCGATGGTGACGCCGGTAGTCCTCTCGTTATCAATGGACGTCAAGCTGGTATCGCCTCCTGGTCCACCCGCGGTTTCTCGAGCGACAGCCCCCCCCAGGCCTACACCGAAGTCGCTTTTTACCGTGACTTCATAACTAAATCCGCTGCTGTTTAGTTTATTGTAAATCATATATAAGTAGTTAAGTTAATCAAAAAAATTATATCGTTTTATTTACTTCTAATATATTGTTTACCTCATCCATTGGACCATATACACCGTGACAATTATAAATTGGAACACACATTTAATTCTACTACAATGTATCAAACAGAGGAGGTGATTCTTATCCAATTAAATCTTGTCTATCGAATAACGGAGTCTATTTTACGAAAAGTCTTTCTTTTCTTCATTTTCCCTACAATTTTCCGTAACTTTTCAGGATTTATCTAAGATCCAGCTTTGATATAGAGGCGAAAAAGAATCAGCGATTCCCAAAATTTCAAGACTCAGCCAAATTTTCGGGGTTTTTTCACGGTTTTCGGCCTAATTTCCCTCCTTTAGTAATATTATATTATATTTTATGACATAGTAGCATCCTCCTTCGCGGCTTCTCTCTGGGTTAATAGAGCTCGAATAATAAGTATCGACAGTGCATAGGGATAAAAATAATATTTATGCTTATCTCGGTAATCTAGGGATCAATTCAATCGAAGGGCCAAATGTTTCATAATACTTTAATTGGAGGATAATAATTGCTATCAAGAGTAATCATTATTATTTGGAATTTCAGGATTTTCTGTAGTACATTGAAAATATAGAATTTCAAAACGAATCTTACTAGGAGTGAGCACAACCTTCAGGAAACCAATCACGAGATGATTCTAGTGTATATTAATAGCTTATATTTCGATCCATCAAGTCTAACGTTTTGTTTTCCCAAAGCTATCCTGTCAAATATGTTGGAGTTTAAACATGAAAAGTATATATATACAAAAATCCATAAATATCGATATACTGTAAATGTATAAAATTAATTGAATTGACAGAATATCTCCTGCAAATCAAAACGTTAGAATTGATGACTTGAGATATAAGTTATTAGAGGACCCATGAACCATCTCACAAAGTTCCATCGTGATCGGTGACCCAAAGGGTCACTCTCCTAGTTAGAAGAAATAAACTTATCACAGTAATTGTAGGAAACAAATAGAGTAATAAACATATTCATCATCCGAACCTATCGTTACTCGTCAGAAATTAACACCTTTTATCAGGAAGGTTTCATACTATTAAATCTAAGATTATTCACGAAAATACAGAGATGTCTCTTTCAATCTATTGAATACAATTGGACATAAGAACAATATCTTACCTATAGTTACTCGTCAGAAATGTCTACCTTTCATCACAAAGGTTTTTTAATTTTATGCTTGCTTTCATCTTTTTAGAACTCATTTTAGCTCATTTAAATTCATTTATTGTCTTTGAGTATAGCGCTGAGGGCCATTTCAAATTAGAATTGGGCATTCAGTCATCAACATTTATCTTTTTTTAAATAAATAAATAAATAAATAAATATATATATATATATATATATGCATATTATGAGTGGTGCTGAAAGACGAGATACAATGGATATTTTTCAGATCATATTGGAAAAAGTGTATATTTTGCATAATTTATTAAAAACCAATTTATATTACCCTCAAAGTGATCTCATTTCCATACCAAGTATATAAGAATATTTGAACTAGCATGCAAATTAAGTATAGAAATACTGTGATGAAATCAATGTTGATTGATTCAAACGATGCAAGCGTAAATACACTAACGCAGAGAATTGTTACGCTTGACACGAATTGTGATAATATAACAAACACAAAAGAATCATTGAGTGTTTCCGCTAACCTGCAATAAAGTTGAAATAAATTATTAACTTTGATTCAGAGTAATCCATGTTCTAAGAATTTCATTCTAGAATATTCTAAAACTTCTATTAATATTCTATTTCCCTATTCATTTTAATAATAAGACAGATTCATGGATAACAGTTAGTGAAATGATCTTGAAGTGAAATGAATTGTCATAGTTACTATTCAAGTATTCATCGTGAGGAGAAAAAAATTAATTTTAGCACCTCAGATATTAATAACTATTTATTCAGAATATCGACAGTCGGCAGTCATTATGAAAGCCAACATGATTTAAAATTCAAGTAATACGTTCAGCTTGAGAATTACGAATCAAATTCTTATAAAACTCGGTTGATAAGTAAATTTTGATTCAGAAGTAACTCAGTTATATAGTTGTGTAATTCTATTAAGATAAATCGCCTTAATAAAATATACTATACTATAATACGATGCAAAATAGTATTTTAAACACTTTCTAGTCAGAAAAAATTATCTTATTGTAACATTAATATTCTGCTGTAGTAGAAAAAATTTTCTTTGCAAACAAAACATGCCGATACATATCCATTGATCTGCCAAATTTGAAGTGAGTGAGAAGTTCGAGTAATTCATTCCGTGTCAGACTAAGGGTATTATCTTGAGTGATTTCCAAAACTTCCAAACAACAATCTAAAAGTGTCTACCCTCGAAAAAACGTAAAATTGGTTCTTAAGCAGCTGAGCAGATATTCGGTTTCTTTATGTGTAACAACCATTGAAATAATCACTTTTCTGCATAATAAATGCATAAAATATAACAACGAATATTAATTATAATTGTTGATTAAAATAGATGATTCTATTCCGTGGATACATTGAAACTGCTGCATGAAAGCTACTACGCAAAGGTGCTCATTCAGATACTTACTCAAAGATACGTAAATGGTGTTGCACAAGCTCAATCATTGAGCTCTTCTCCTTTCTCGAAATTTCATATTCTGGTTTGCCGTTAGTCCTCATGTCATCAATCATTTTGGGAAAATTCTTAAATCGTTCTTCGAGTATTCTGAATTGTGCACAAACTAAAATCATGAGTCGACTGACCAAAGTTTCTGTGGCAGCATTTGTTGTTGCGGCTATAGTGACTGCCCAACTTTGATGAAGGTACGATAAATAATAATAGTTCACATTGTCAAGCGAATATGGCTTCCAGTTCCGATAAGGCAGTACTCTGTCTTCAACGTCAGATATAAAAAATGGCAAATATACAAAAGTAAATACCGACACACTATATAACATAGCTAGTTTAATTGCATTCCCCCTAAAAAATCAAAAATGTTTGTAATGTTGTATGTACAAAATAATTCGAGCACTGGAAATAATATGATTCGTTCTGAATAAAATTAATGTTTTGCAAGATGGCTGCTCAGAAATAATCATAATGCGCATTTAGTATTATAGTGTAAAACTTATTTAATTGGTTGAAATAAATTACAATAGACCTGACATTTTTTTAATCATTGTTTAGCAATTCACCTTGCTTCAGCCTCAAATTTCTCTTTAATTACTATCTCTTGTGGTGTTTGTGCTGAGCAAAAGCCTTCATCGTACATTTTCAATAGCTTGATAATTTTATTTCTCTTGAATAGAAAAGAATAATATTTAAAAGAAGTATTTGTGACGTTTATGAGTTGGACCATATTCTCTGTTATTTGCTCCACGTTTTCAGCTAATAATATGATATCTAAAATCTCACTTATCATAAAAGAATGAAATATAGCCAGGCTCATGATAGTGTAAATTCGATACAGCCATATAAATATTGGAGAATTTAAATTTTCCGGGCACCACCCTCCGTTCATATTCATTAATATAAACGAATATCCTGGCATCTTCGAGTTTTGTATGTGCTACAGAGAGATAATATTCTTGTTTTCGAGTGCTTGATACTACTTCGAACAATATGACTTCTTTCTTACAGTTTAGAACTTGCTATAATTACTTTCGAGCTCGATGCGAGGCTAAAGCTATATAATTTCTCCCAAGTATGTATTCACCAACGAATATATGATTTTTCCACTTTTTTCAACAGTTTTGTCAAGTATGTGCATATTATGAGATATGCGATTATGTTCTAAACAGTCGTGTAAAACTATAGGAAAGGAAGACGAATAACTGTGACATCATTTCTTTACTAAAATGATACATCAGAAAAAGATAATTTTTAGCTTCATGCGAACTACGTTTGACTATTTAACTCATGTTTTGCACATGTGTCTGTTTATCTGATCAATCATTGGTGGGGACATAATAATTACTTGAATAATGTACTTGCTATAATGGTTTTCACTCCAATAGATGTGTCGAAAGATTCAATGGTATATATTTATCTATGCGAGGTTTGGCGTTTCGGCACGGAAAACGCTTCCCATAACCTCAAGCAAACACTATGCAAGATGAATTATGCGTAAATGAGAGGAAAAACTGTAAGGTGTGTAGGGATGCGCATTTGGACTCTCAATATATGTATATAGGTGGGGAAACGCGAAATATATTCAGATACTACTTGTATACACACAACTACAGGTATCTTCTTGGAGAACTTATACTGGAAGACACACCGGTTTGGGAATGGTTTCTTATATTTCGTCAAAAGTTCTTGAATTGAATGATATTTGACATTGAGATCAGAATTATTTCCGAAGAATACTTCAAAACCAATACATCATTTTCTTCTACATTTGATAGGATTTGATACAATACCTCGATTTGATAGGAAAATTGGGTCAATAATAAATGGTAAATGGAGTTCGAAAGATGACTCCGTACATCTACAACTTACGTTGAAAGCTGAAGGAGCATAGTTAACATGCCATCGTTATTATCGATCAAAAATAAATTAAAACTTAATCATCATTTTATGTGTTATAGTTTTCTTAAAAAAATGTACATTTTTGGTCTTTGGAAAAGTATGTGCTAATCATCTTTAGAGTTCATTAGAAATTTTTGGAAAATTCTAAAATCTTATTAGGATGACTTATTAGGATAATTATATATTCTGAACTAAGGTGACTGCAGCTTATGTGGCACTGTAACCAAAATGGCACTTTTCTCATATTTCGAATTTCGGGTGGTCTCTGGGAACCAGTGGCATGGCGGTTGGGCTATGTTGAGAGTATTAAAAGAAAATTTACTGATTTTTCAGTTGAATATTTACTATTGATATCAGTTATGCAATTAACTCGTTCGCCGGCTTCGCCGGCGACTCGTGCAGGCTTGTCACACTGGTGCGTGAAATCGCATTTAACGAGTTGCATACGATATTTTATGTTATAAGTGATCCAAACGCGAATTTCACGCATCGAGATTTGAGTGCGTGAAATGCAATTTCTCGCACTAGTGTGTGAAATCGCATTTCACGCACGGAATTCGATGCGTGAAATGAGCGTTTATGATCACGTATAACATAAATAGTAATTTTTCACCATTTTATATTTAGAGTTTACTGAGGGAGAATCTCCAAATGAGACAGAAACATTAGTGAGGGAGAATCTCTATAGCTTATCTACTATGTTTTATTTTTCAACGCTGGTATTGTTTATATTGATTGAAAACAAAATTGATGTCACTTTCCTTCTGGTCACAAAATTATCCAAAATTATCAAGCACTTTGATATATAAAAAAAAGTATTGAAGTTGAGGTGTTTGATATGTACAAATCTCGAAGACGTAACTGATTCATTTGTTATACAAGTTGATGTATAACTCACAAAATATTTATTTTTTAATAAAATAATGAGATTGTTTCAACGTATAAGGTTGAAAAGAAGAGATAATTCAGAATTAAAAACACCCAGTTTAGGGTACATTTCTCAAGAAATCCATTCAATAACGTAGAAAAGACGTTACTTTCGGATTTAAGAAAATAGCGATTGACGTCAGCGTTACGCACGGCACCGCCATCGCCAGCTAATATAAAAATAATCGTTTTTATGCAAAATATACTGCGAATTTCAGAATTCTGATTATAATAAGCTCGGTATCGGCTATAAAGGGGTTAAAAATCTAGAAAGACAAGGCGACATGAAAAACGAGGTCTTAAATATTTTTTTCTTTGCAACTTGTTAAGAAATTGAAATAAAGCTTCCAGGGCTTATTGGACATGTTTCAAGACATGAACAAATATTTTGTTTATTATATTTAGATTATTCTCTCTATATTAAAAGCTGAACCACCGCCGCGCGCCGCCGCCGACGTCATTTTGTTCCTCACGATTGCTCCTCACCATTACAATCAGCCTTCCAATTGAAGATTCTCTTGCTCCTCATATATTTTTGGCGAAATTGCGTCTTCGCGAGCAGTTCTATAAAGAGAAGAATAAAAACCCTAACTGATAAATATTTATTTATCGGGCTCAGTGGACCATTCCAAATGTATCCAACCCGGGGAGCGTTAATTTTTTCCCTCGCAATCTCACTTTTCAATAAATTTGGAATTTGGTCCACTAAGCCTGATAAATAAATATTTATCGCTTAAAGCTTGTGGATGCAAAAAATTATTAATTATAAAACCTCTAACTGCATAACTGTCCGCGCGCTCCAAGATACCACCTACTTTACTCCGCGACTTTGTTTAGAAAATCGATTTTTTCAATCACTTGAAACTATTTCCCCCGGGCGATAGACTTTTTATAACATTCTTAGATAGTTAATGGAGTGTTTAAGTCAATAAAAAAATTGGGGTAAAAAGTCACAATGGTATATTAACCTAAGATAAACGAACATGTTTGATATTTTTTTTCAAAAAATTATGAAAGACGTAGTTTTTTACAAATGCGTAATGATCTTTGCCAACCATTCCGCAATTTTTGAACTATTTAATAAATTTCTCACTTCATTTTCGAATTCCGAATACTTTATTGCTGAGTTCACACCGCGCAAGCTGATATCAATTGTGCATTGCACAAGTGTGAGATCTCCCATATCGAAAGTTGCGGGAGCGGGAGACCCAAGCCCAATACAATCGCTCAAGAGTCAGATGGCCACGCTTTGGCAGCGTTGTTGATTCTTGAAAAATGGCAGGTTTTGTTGGGGATGATCTGTTTGACGCATTTGATGAAACTAATGATGAAGCTGTAGAAACTAGGTGAAACAAATTTCTCACAATGTTAATGTTTCACTATTGTTGTAGCTAGATTTTACATGAGTAAAAGAAAGAAACATAACCTAACTTATATTTGATAACATTTTAGAACTGCTAGTATAAAAAGAGAACGAGATGAAGTTAAAGAAGAAGCGACTGTTAAAAAGCTGAGAACTGAAGCAATTCTCGAAGATGTCAAGTGAGTGTAAATTTCAATTATCATCTTGAGAATCGCAAGTGTTTATTTAACTATTTGTACTTTTTCATTCATTATAGTTTCACTGAAATTGAATCTCAAATAAAGGTTCATTGCATAGAAACTATTGAATCTTGTACACATGAAGTGGCTATACCACAGGACCAAGATTTTGTTCCACTGGAAAATAAAACCACCAAACCAGCCAAGGAGTACAAATTTGTTTTGGATCCATTTCAGAAGGAAGCAATATTGTGCATTGAAAATAACCAATCAGTTCTAGTATCAGCACACACATCAGCTGGAAAAACAGTTGTTGCTGAGTAAGTGGCTTCAAAATGTTGTTAATGTTTATTCAATATTAATGTAATTTTTTACATGGGTCAGAGGCTAAACAATATTAGTAAAATCCTATTAAAACAATTGATTATTAGAATAAAATTCATTGTGACATTAATCTAAATTAATTTCTACAGATATGCTATTGCCTGCTCCCTTAGAGACAAACAGAGAGTTATTTATACAACTCCTATAAAAGCATTGAGTAACCAAAAGTACAGAGAATTTTATGAAGAATTTAAAGATGTAGGTTTAGTTACTGGAGATGTCACAATCAACCCTACTGCTAGTATATTGATCATGACGACTGAAATTCTCAGGAATATGCTATATCGAGGATCAGAGGTAAAACAAAAATATGAGACAAGATTTTTTTCAGCTTCATAGTTGAATAATCTCGACTTGATTCAAATTTACAGGTGATGCGAGAAGTAGGATGGGTCATATTTGATGAAATTCATTATATGCGAGATAAGGAGAGAGGAGTGGTTTGGGAAGAGACATTAATTCTATTGCCAGATAATGTTCACTATGTCTTTCTCTCTGCAACCATACCTAATGCTCGTCAATTTGCTGAGTGGGTAGCTCATCTACATCATCAACCATGTCATGTTGTATATACAGATTATAGACCAACTCCTCTGCAACATTACATCTTTCCAGTTGGAGGTGATGGAATACATTTGGTTAGTCATATTTACCCAGTACATTTTGAAATTCTATGGTGATTCCTTTAATATATACTAAAATTTCTGTAGGTCGTTGATGAGCATGGTCAGTTTAAAGAGGATAATTTCAATAGAGCCATGGCTGGTTTACAAGGTGATGCTGGGAAGGGTGATCAAAAAGGTCGCAAAGGAGGACTATTAAAAACAAATGCTGGACAAACAAACATATTCAAAATCGTGAAAATGATAATGGAGAGAAACTTTGCGCCTGTGATCATTTTTAGTTTTTCAAAAAAAGATTGTGAAATTTATGCAATGCAGCTTGCCAAGTTAGACCTCAACACTGCTGAGGAAAAGCGATTAGTTGATGAAGTATTTAATAATGCTATGGATGTTTTAAACGAAGATGACCGCAAATTACCTCAGGTTGAAAATGTGTTACCCCTACTGCGACGTGGAATTGGTATTCATCATGGTGGTCTTCTTCCAATTCTGAAGGAAACTGTAGAAATTTTATTTGGTGAAGGCTTGATCAAAGCGCTTTTTGCTACAGAAACCTTTGCAATGGGTTTAAATATGCCTGCGAGAACAGTTTTATTCACTGCACCACGAAAATTTGATGGTAAAGATTTTAGATGGATAACATCTGGTGAATATATTCAAATGTCTGGAAGAGCAGGTAGAAGAGGGTTAGACGAAAAAGGAATTGTAATACTAATGATTGACGAACAAGTCAGTCCAGTAGTTGGTAAAGAAATTGTACAAGGAAAAGCAGATCCAATCAATTCTGCTTTTCACTTAACTTATAATATGGTATTGAATCTTTTGAGAGTTGAAGAAATTAATCCAGAATATATGTTAGAGAGAAGTTTCTATCAATTTCAAAATCAAGCTGCAATTCCTGAATTGGTTAAAAGTAAGATTTTGTATTCTTTCTTATACTTTTACATCCAGTATATTCATAATATAAATTGTTAATCGTTAACATATTTTTATAGAGGTGAAAGAACTACAAAGTGAATATGACAGCATTCAATTAGAAAAATTTAGTATGATGTCGTCGTATCATGAAATAAGAGAACAACTGGATCGACTTAGTATAGACTTCAGATCATTTTTAACAAAGCCAGAATATTTACTACCATTTCTGCAACCTGGTAGGATGATTAAAGTAAGAAAACCACTATGTAATTTTGAAAAA
Source organism: Aphelinus atriplicis (assembly GCA_020882685.1). NCBI lineage: Eukaryota > Metazoa > Arthropoda > Insecta > Hymenoptera > Aphelinidae > Aphelinus > Aphelinus atriplicis. The sequence goes on from CM037073.1 coordinate 77,246,260, forward strand.
AAATTTATTGTAATCTTTTGAATCCAACTAGTTTACTATTTCTTATAAGTAAAATTAAAGATAACTATTAAGTATTAAAAATTCAATAAAATTTATTTACAGGTGAAGAATGAAAAAGATACATTTGACTGGGGTATCATAGTGAATTTCAAGAAAAAAAATCCAAAAAATCCAGAAAAAGAAAAAGCAACTATTATTGTAGATGTTTTGCTTCACGTGTCCAAAAACTCTACTGAAGCTGCTCCAATACCTTGTCCTGATGATGAAGATGGAGAAGTTGAAGTTGTTCCTGTATTGCATACACTTATCTCAGAAATCAGTTCTCTCAGATTATATTATCCAAAAGATTTAAGGCCACCAGATAATAGGAAAAGTGTTTTAAAAACGATCCAAGAAGTTAAGAAAAGATTCCCTGAAGGTCCGCCTCTTTTACATCCAGTGAAGGACATGAAAATAGAAGATAATGGATTCCAAGACATAATCAAGAGGATTGAAGTTTTAGAAGCACGACTATTTTCTCACCCAATGCATAAAGTAAGTAATGTTTATTTTTTAAACAGAAGAGCTTTTTGAAGAGTATTGATGAATATGAACTAAATTTTTAAATTATTCCCCTTTTTAAGGATCCAGAGCTGAATGAATTATATGAAAAATTCTTGGTTAAAGAAGAAATAGGAAAAAAATTAGTTGATGCAAAAACAGAATTGAAACGGGCTAAATCCGTTTTGCAAATGGACGAGTTGAAATGTAGAAAGCGAGTAATTCGTCGATTAGCTTATTGTACAGCAGCAGATGTAATAGAATTAAAAGGACGAGTAGCTTGTGAACTCCAGGGGGCTGATGAACTGTTAATGACTGAAATGATTTTTAATGGACTTTTTAATTCTTTATCTGTTCCTCAAATGACTGCACTAATTAGTTGTTTTGTATGTGATGAAAAATCAAGTGAAACACCTAAAGCTATAGAAGAATTAAGTGGACCTTTACGACAAATGCAAGATATTGCTAGGAGAATAGCTAAAGTATCAACAGAATCAAATTTAGTATTAGATGAAGATGCATATGTGGAAAAATTCAAGCCATTTTTAATGGATGTCGTTTATGCGTGGTGTAAGGGAGCAACATTTTTACAAATTTGCAAAATGACTGACATCTTTGAAGGTAAAAATTGTTATATATTTCTCTTCACTTCTCTTTCATGTTTTGAATACATGTTTTATTTTGCAGGCTCTATCATTCGGTGTATGCGAAGATTAGAAGAAATTCTGCGACAACTTTTGCAAGCAGCGAAAAATATAGGCAACACAGATCTTGAAAACAAGTTTAGTGAAGCAATTAAACTTCTGAAAAGGGATATTGTATTCGCGGCTTCGTTATATTTGTAATTAAAAAATTGTTCACATGTAAATTTCTCCATATTTTTCTACAAATCGATGAATTGATTGAATTTTTCTCAACAAATCATTACAAATGTTCACTTCAGCTTGAATCTGACATAAGTTAATAAATAACTACATTGTGTAATTTAACGATTTTTATAACCTAATTTATTTTAAAATTTTCATGCACACCGTACAAATTTCATGTTCGAATGTGATTTTTATACTGAGCTTCTTATATCTTTATAAAATAACTACGTTCGCCACGTGATTTAATTGTATAATATAAAAAGAGCACTGCGTACAAACGTAGTTAAGTAACGAATAGACGAAGAAATTTCTCTAAACTAAAATTTTTTTTAATTGATACACATGAATCACGGTGTTTAGTTCAATCAATCAATCTCGGGTTATACATTCAAGTCATCATTTGTTCATTAATCTATCTTTCTTCTACAATTAATGATTCTTGTTGACAGAAATTTAATTCTTTGAGCGTAAGACTTGTATTCATTGTTGTGAGCTGAAACAAAATAGAATATTATGAGTTTATTGCTTTTTTTCAATAAAAAAGTGAAGTTTATACATACAATAACCTCATTTCTCACGAGTTATCAGTTACATATATGCTATAAATTTACTCACATCTCTTCTCGGCCAAGTTGATATGACCTTATAATCTTGTGAGGGATATCCTTTGACTAATAAAAAGTCTAACATTGTTTGAAGAGCAGCGTTAGATAGAAATCTGCGTTCCAAAAATTGTCCCGATGGAAGTCTTACTTTAATTTTTAAAACACTTTCTGCTGTCTCTTCAGGCTCCGAAGGTAAATTCGATTCAACTGCTAATCGATGAGCTTCTTTTCTGGCTTGATGAGCTAATCTTTCATTTTCAGCTTTTTCTTTCCTCTGCTTTTCATTTTTTTCCAGTAACTGTTTAGCTTCTTCTTTTGCTCTAAAACATTAAATTTTTATGTAAGTATTGCAGTCAAGAAAAAAAATTTTAAAGTTTGTACAAATTAATTAGTAAGCTAATATAAATCAATAAACGCGAATCAATTAACAAAAACCTTTCCTCACCTATCAGTGGCTAAACTTTCTTCATATGCTTGATCTTGTTCTTCTTTTACTCTTTCTCTAGCTTGTCTTTCATCATCAAATTCAATGTCACTTTGCCTTTGTTCCTGAGAATATGGTAGAAAATTTTAATTAAGAAAAAAAATTCGTTAAGATGATTTTGGTATTACTGTTACCTGAAATACATCTACAGCTTCTATCAAATTGGTAAGTAATTCGTTAACACCAACATTTCCATTTATTACGTTAAAAACGTCTGTGTTAGATCTTGACCGCATGATGATCATGAGCACAGGCATAGAGTCAACATCAATATTTCTGACTGCCATTGCTGCCGCTGCTCCTAATGCTTGTTGAATTGATGTTACAAACCTATATTTGTTCAATATTTTATCAGTTACATCAGTTATAGTCGTGAAAGAGATTTTTTATTTTCATCTTACTTCAATTTATTTGACTCGTGTGTGCAGTCCCATCCCCACACAACAAAATTTGCTGATAAAAGTTGCAGAACTGTTTCAAAACCTAACAATTGTGTGCAAAACACATTTGCCAAAATGCTATTATCGTGATGTAAATATACTGCTAAAAGTTTTCTCTGAAACATAAATATAGTTGTTTAAATAAAGAAAATAATTTGTACCTGAACCAATGATAATGATAGTATTCAATCACTTCTCTCGGAGACTTTAAGCAAGACTCGGCTACAGCCTCTTCAAAGGTACCAGTGAAAAAATTTGGATGAACTGGACCATAACGCTTCATGTACTCTTCACAAAAATGCATAGTTCCCACAACTTCATCTTCTACATGATCTGGTACTGTGGATTTGACATAATCAATAAGTAGAATGCTGATAAATTATTTTATTTTCTAAGCATTACTTACTTAAATATTGAACTTTTGTTGGTTGAACGTGATCTATAAAAATATCATCATCAACTTGAAATGATTCAGGAGCATCTTCAAAATCTTCTCCATCTTCTGGTTCATCTACAGAACTATCTGTATCAACTAAATCAACTATTTCCTAAAATTTTGAAGACAATAAAAATCACACATAAAAATATTTTAGATTAGAAAAATGGTTTAAAAATTATAGTATTATATTTTTATAAAAATTACTTTTTTTGTATCTTTTGAAGGAAGTCTGTCTACTGAAAGGTTATGTTCTGGATAAGTTATACCACTTTCTGCTAAAGTAACCGAGTCATGTTTTACATGAGGAGGCCATCCTTTCCATACTTGATTTCGCACTGGTGTATCATTCAATGTATAAACATTACTTTTCACATCTAATATTGTAGTTGTACCATTAAAATTCAACTTGTATGTTGTATTTGTTATTTCATCTCTTATATTTAATACGTAAATACTTGTTAAACGTTCCGAAAACTTCATTCTGAAAAGTGGAAGAAATGAAAAAAACTATTTCATGATAAATTTTTTGTCAGAATTAAATGAAATTACTTACCCCTGTGAAGCAGTATCTCCCACTTCATTTACAGATGACAATTGTAATTCATTCTCTCGGGGTAATTCAAGAGATTTCAGAGTTGTTGAATTTCCTATGGGCTCTTTTTTCCATCCATGTAATTGTTGTTGACAAGTTGTTACATTTGTTTTTTTCATTATTTGTTGTTTTAAATCATCTGTAAAATTTAATTGAATACATTCATTTCTTCTGTAAATCAACAAAAACTTATCAACTATCGTACCTATTGTAGAGCTATCATTTATGTCAATTTTATATACATTATTCTGATAATGTACATGGAATGTGAGGATTCTCATTTGTTCTTTTGGTCGACTTGTTCCGGCTATTGATCTTAGTAAATTCCTGGTACTTGAGCCTGCCAGAATATCAACTCTATCTGTTGCACAAGAACCTCTACTTTGTGTTCCAAGAGATGAAGCACCCATATGTACAGGCTGTATTTCCTCTATCATCTCAACATCTCGACTCAATTCAGATGGCAATTGCTGTGTATTTTTTGGCATAACATTGTTGATTGCTGCCTAAAATTGCAAAACAACATTTTTAATTGAGCTACTTTAATTTGAATTAGTCTTTGAGACAAATAAATTATTCTCTTACCAGTAAGTCCCAATTTGTTCCTTCTAAATGTAAAATTGCTTCACCAACATCATCAATGTCAGTACAAGCCTGAAACAAGCCATTGGCAGAAGTGAAAAATAAGATTTCTAGTGGGGTAAGATCTTCCAGCTGAAGCACAGCGAACAAAGCATTCATTCTTTAGAATAAAGTAAAATAAATGTAGCTGTTTCTTTGTGTTCTTTGTATTTACGTAGAGAAGTCAAAACAAAAACAATAAATAATAAGGAATGAGAAATCACCTAGAAAGCATTATGAGTATACAATGACAGCAACATCAAAATTAATAACTTCTAGTAGTTTTTAAAACGTTTGAGTCCAGTCAACCATTATTGTCAATGTCATCGTATATAACGAAACTTCATTCATAACCTCATTTCAGGATCAAACATGTTTCAAGAAAATAGCTTATATAAACATGTTAAAACAATGCAGTTACCTGAAAGTCTGCAAGAATAACATCACGGTTGCCTGCCATATCAAAACAAAGTGGATTTTCAAGCTAAATTAACTTATAGCCGAATCGCTTGCCTCTTGATGCCTCATATATTTCGAAGTACATATACGCTAGCTCAAATACATGAAACGCACAACAGCATAGTTGGAGCCAAGTTTGCTGACTTATCGACGGATACTGCGATGATAAAGTTTGCGCTTTTCGACGAAAATTCTGAAAAATCGGTAAAATCTCTTTTACACTATTGTTCAGACGAACAATTATTACACTAGAATAATATTGTATTTGTCATTCAACTATAGTATGTTCAAGGCTTATTCTCTAAGTATTATCGTCTTGAATCACTGATAATTTCCATGAGAAAGAAATGTTGTATTTTATAAAGATAAGAAAGTATCGGGCAGAAAATTCTACGAAAGAAATAGTCATTTCTCTCGCCCGAGTCATTCGATCTGATCGAGTCGCGGCGTATTTTCAATAGTCGATAGTGACTCAAGCGCCTTTCTCACGCGCCGAAAATGTAAGCCAATACCCATGGCATTTGCGCCTCCTTATCGTGCCTGGAATTTTGTATTTAATAATAATGTACGGGGCATGCTGGCCTATATGTCGTCATATGTATCGCCATCGCTCCAGTCCTCCGCACTCACGCAGTCAGTCTACGACTGGATCTCGAGCAAGTCACACCTATACCTTCTTCAATAAAGAACTTAGAAATCTATACATCATTTTATTCATTTATTAATCTGATTTTCTCCGGATTAGTTTTCGGGAAAACGCGCCTTTTCGTTGGCGCACGAAACATTGGTCCTTCGAGCCGGATATTTCGCGAATTATACGTGACCGAGTCACACGCAACAAAATTTCATGTGACCGAGTCACACATAACAAATTCAACGTGACCAAGTCACGATTCAAAAATTCAACGTGACCAAGTCACGATTCACAATTTCAACGTGATCAAATCACGATTCACAAATTCAACGTGACCGAGTCACGATTTCAAGCGACGCAACGTCGCTACATAAAAGTGATCAACGTAGTGCAAATCAGCAAAGTGTCACACATGGTGAGTTGTGATAGTGTTGCGTTTGATCATACAACTGTATAACACAATTACTTTCTGTGAATTTTCATATTCACAGGGAACTATTGCATAGCTCGTTCGAACAATTCATTTTACAAGCTACCGAGTTCCTCTTCTGAAGGAAGCACGGCGACCCATTTTATAAGCTACCGAGTTCCTCTTCTGAAGGAAGCACGGCGACCCATTTTATAAGCTACCGACTTCCTCTTCTGAAGGAAGCACGGCGACCAGTACAAGCCGACTTCAGCAACTGAAGCACGGATTGACAATTTTCACCGACTTTCACAAGGAAAGCATCGGAGTTCAAAAGAATCATCGATCACAAAATCATCAGCGCATCATCATTGCGGTTCATCGACATCTTCAAAGCGACAAATCAGGTACTTTTCGCGTTTCACCAGTAGTGCAAAATAACATTCAATTGAGTTTTCTACAATAGACTCGCAAATTGCTTCTATCTCAAAATGGACGAAAATGAAATGAAATCATTAAAATCTAGACGTGATACAATTCGAGGTCATTTAGAACATTTTCAATCGTTTATTGAAAGCTTCGACAAAAATACGCAATTTCTCGAATTACAAATGCGCTTGAACAATATCATCACAATATTTCAAAAATTCGATGAACTTCATGATAAAATTGATCTGCTTGATGAATCATTAGAAAGTAAAAATATGCGATTTTCTATTTTTGCTACTTATTTTGGTGTAACAAGCAAGGCTCAACAGTTAATATCTGATGTTTTGACACAATCTAAGATTGTCGAATCTCCAATCTTGCCCGATAATATTCATAACAATAGTATTCCGATGAATCCAACAAATTCATTGAACAGCGATATTTCGAATACTAGTGGATCGATATCGAATGTTAGAGTCGAATCACCAAATATAACACAAAATATAAATCTATTGTCAAGTAGTGTTGGTATGTCTCAATCCTTAAACAATAGTGTTACTTCATTATCAAATAATGGAAGTATGAAGCGTAAATTAAAATTACCCATTGCCAAAATTCCGGAATTCACCGGAAAAATAGAAGAATGGATGACGTTCAAAAATTATTTTGTCAGTATGATACATAATAATAATGAATTACCGATAATGGATAAATTCCATTACTTAAAATCAGCACTTCGCGACGATGCGGAAAAGAAAATACGGAAATTGGATATAATCGAAAATAATTATGCCCGTGCGTGGGAGCTTTTGGAAAGGGCATATGAAAACAAACGTGTACTTATTTCACGTCATCTATCTTTATTATTCAAATTATCTTCTGTTGAAAAGGATAGTCATAAATGCATAGAATCTTTAGCTGATGACGCGCAATAGCATGTGCAATCTTTGGCGAGTTTAGGGGTAAATTTATCTCCCGAAATAGTCATACACGTGATAGAACAGAAACTTAGTAGAAGCAATGAACTGTTTGAGTACTACATCAAAATACGTAATTTTAGCTGACATTGAAAAAATGTATCGTCAATTTCTTGTTCGCGAAGAAGATCGAAAATTTCAGAAAATTCTTTGGTTTGTGGAAAATAAAATATGTGACTTGATACTCAATACAGTAACATTTGGCGTTGCTTCTGCATCTTTCTTAGCAATAAGATGTTTACAGCAACTCGCCGATGACGAAAAACATAAATTTCCGCTGGCGACTGAAGTATTGAAAAACGATCTATACGTCGATAATATGATTACAGGTACTAATTCTATTCGTAAAGCAAGAGTACTTTGTCGTCAAATGATTGATTTATTGAAAACTGCAGGTTTAAATATGCGACAATGGGCATCAAATGATTCAAATATAACTTAACGGAATTGAAAATTCTGACTTAGATGCCAATTTCAGTTTGAATGAAAATAATTCAGTTAAAACTTTAGGCATTTTTTGGCGAGCAAAATCCGATATTTTCATTTATGAAATAAATAATATTTCTCTTGACGGAAAAATAACAAAAAGAATTATTTTATCTGATGTTGCAAAAATATTTGATCCTCTAGGACTTCTTGGTCCCGTTATTTTATTTGCAAAAAGAATTATGCAAGAATTGTGGAAGTCAAAAGTTCAATGGGACGAATCAGTACCTAGTGACATTCACTATGCATGGACAAAATTTTGCACCCAATTAAACTCGATTAATTCCATTTCATTCGATCGCAAAGTTATTTTTCCACACTCTCGTGACATTCAATTACATGGATTTTGTGATGCAAGTGAAGTTGGCTATGGTGCATGTATATACATCAGATCGCTTAAGTCAGACAACTCATATCATTCAGTTCTATTTTGTTCAAAATCTCGTGTAGCACCTATAAAACAAAGAACTTTACCAAGATTAGAATTGTGTGCCGCTCAACTTCTCACGAATTTATATCAACAAGTTATCCATTCAGTGAATGTTAAATTTAATCAAATTTACTTATGGTCGGATTCAAGCGTAACTTTAAATTGGATCAGAACATCACCCGATTTATTGCAAACGTTTGTTGCTAATCGTGTATCTGACATTCAAATGAAAACGAAAGTAGAAAGTTGGAATCATGTCAGATCTCACGATAATCCCGCGGATGCTTTATCAAGAGGTCAGTTGCCCAATGATTTTCTCGAAAATCCCTTATGGTTACGTGGCCCAAATTGGCTTCAAAAATCAAAAAATCAATGGCCAAAATCAAAAATACCTGGCTTATCGGAGCTACCGGAGACTCGAAAAGCACGCTGTCTTGTGTCTCAATCTCAGTCTAATGAGAATTCAAAAGTTATTAATCAAGAATACAAAGCTCATCTCATTACTGCATTTGAAAAACAATCTTCATTTTTTAAATTAAAACGGATTATTGCGATATGCTTTAGATTTTGCAAAAAATATCGTGTACCAGGTACATTTAAAATTAGTGAATTACAAAGGGCCGAAAATGCTATAATTCGAATTGTACAGAAACAATGTTTTTCAAAAGAATTATCTATTATCAAAAATGAAAAAGCACTGAAAGATAGTAACAGACTTATGCCATTAGATCCTTTTCTCGATAAAAGTGACATTTTACGAGTCGGAGGAAGATTGCGAAAATCCATGATGCCTTTCTCAAAACGACACCCTATAATATTGCCACCGAACAATCATATCACTACTTTGATAATAAGATATTATCATACTTTCAATCATCATACAGGCATTCAAAATACATTATATGCCATGAGAAACAGATACTGGCCAATTCATGGTCGGAGTCAAATTCGTAAGGCTTTGCAGAAATGCGTTAAATGTTTCGAGGCTAACCCTAAGCCCGTTGAATATAAGATGGGAAATCTCCCTAGTGTTCGAATAACTGAAGCTCTTCCTTTTAAAAATGTCGGCGTAGATTTTTGCGGCCCATTCTATATAAAAGAGAAAAATTACAAAAATAAAAAGTTTATAAAATGTTACGTTTCGGTGTTCGTTTGCATGGCCATAAAAGCCGTACATATAGAAGTAGTTGAAGATTTATCAACAAAAGCGTTTATGGGTGCTTTGGCACGATTTGTATCAAGGAGAGGCATACCACATACAATTTACTCCGATAACGGTACGAATTTCCGTGGAGCAAGTTCAGAGTTAAATGAATTGTATCAATTGTTATCTTCAGAAGAATTGAATAATAAAATCGATGAATTCGTTGGAAAACATGAAATAGAATGGCATTTCATTCCACCTCACGCACCAAACTTTGGAGGTCTATGGGAAAATTCAGTTAAACAATTCAAACATCATTTCAAAAGAGTCGCACGAGATAAACGATTCACTTTTCCGGAATTTTATACGTTTGCAACTGAGATAGAAGCAGTGTTGAATTCACGTCCCTTAACACCGATGTCTACAGATATCAATGACAATTCTGCACTCACACCTGCACATTTTCTAACTGGTGATACGTTGAGAAGTTTACCTGAACAAAATTACTCACAAATCCCAAGCAATAGATTAAATGCTTGGGAAAATATAAAAAAGATACGTCAAGAATTTTGGAAGCGATGGCACAAAGAATACATTACAGGCTTGAATTTAATGACAAAACGTAGTAATTTCATCCCAAATTTGAAAAAGGGAATGCTTGTTTTATTGCATAACGATAATTTCAAAAATTTAGATTGGATTCTCGGTAGAATTGTTGAAATTCATCCAGGTACTGATGGTATAGTAAGAGCTGTCACAGTAAATACCAAAGATGGTATTAAAAAGAGACCAATATCAAAATTAGCTGTTCTGCCAATTGATCAGTAGTTATAATTATAGTTAAGAAAAAAAATATTTATATATGTAATATGCCAATGATTATGATAATTATATGTATGATTAGTTATATTGTTCGCTATTCTCTCAAGGGGGGGAGTATGTTCAGACGAACAATTATTACACTAGAATAATATTGTATTTGTCATTCAACTATAGTATGTTCAAGGCTTATTCTCTAAGTATTATCGTCTTGAATCACTGATAATTTCCATGAGAAAGAAATGTTGTATTTTATAAAGATAAGAAAGTATCGGGCAGAAAATTCTACGAAAGAAATAGTCATTTCTCTCGCCCGAGTCATTCGATCTGATCGAGTCGCGGCGTATTTTCAATAGTCGATAGTGACTCAAGCGCCTTTCTCACGCGCCGAAAATGTAAGCCAATACCCATGGCATTTGCGCCTCCTTATCGTGCCTGGAATTTTGTATTTAATAATAATGTACGGGGCATGCTGGCCTATATGTCGTCATATGTATCGCCATCGCTCCAGTCCTCCGCACTCACGCAGTCAGTCTACGACTGGATCTCGAGCAAGTCACACCTATACCTTCTTCAATAAAGAACTTAGAAATCTATACATCATTTTATTCATTTATTAATCTGATTTTCTCCGGATTAGTTTTCGGGAAAACGCGCCTTTTCGTTGGCGCACGAAACAACTATTGTGTATTGTTTATAGACAAAATTATTCGTCGTGAGTACGACTGAATTATTCGGAATCCCTTTTCAATATTGTTTACATCCACATATCAATATACTTTACTGTATAATTTGCAAAAACCTACTCCCTGGTTTCCACTCGCCTTATATAGCTTATTATTATTCGCATATGTATACATGTACAACAACAATTCGATATCTCTGAATGTAGCCAAAACTATCACTGCATATTCATGACTCTTTCGTAAGTATTACTTACCTTCTCGTATTGCTGCAATTCGAATTGTTTTTATTTTTTTTTTCTTCCTAAAAGGCTATCACCTCCGGGGTATGTGCCTGGCGAGAATTCTTTTTATCTGACCGGACAACGAGTTGCATTTCCTATAAACATACTTATACCTATATTAGTCGAAGTGTCAGTGACCTACACACGACGAATACATTTTCCGAATATTCAACGATTGATTCGATGATGCAAAGTCGGAGGCGTCGGAGACAAAGAGCCGGGAAGAATAAAAGGCAGGTGAATTAATATGCAAGTACATTTGTTGCACATAAACAATTTATACTATAAACAACTATATACAGACACACTCCGGTATCTGCATGTAACCTTGAGGAAGAAAATACAATAAATACTTTTGTATGTATTTGTAGTACAGTATACTTTCCATTCAATAATTCAATACAGTCTATAAGTATATTCTTGAACTGCGATTACAACATTGAATCCATAATTGATAAATGGACAAGAATATTTTTTCTGAATAATATCTCATTCTTTATTCATGTGAACTAATTTATGTGCGTTTCAAGTCATTTGTTTTTTCGCATTTTGAAATTTTTATACGATTCAAATTCATTATTGTCAAGCAAGATACATATTATCATATCGATGGGAAATTTTCTGAGCATTTCGATTGGCAACTCAACAGAATTTGGCTGATTTTCTTTATTTGCTATGCACATGTCGATAAACTCGATTTTGGTCGAGAGAAAAACATGAGTTATCATGAAAAAAAATAATGCGTTTATAATAACATTTTAAAATGAATATCCCTGATCATGAGTAGAGCTAAAAATTACTTATTCTTGGTGAGTTATCATTTTTTTCAACATTGAACTTGATCGATATACAAATTGTTTTTTTTCATCCAGGGGTTATCCTCACGATTTGTTCACAAATATCGAGGAACGCTCCTTAAAAACGCCCCTGACGCTTCTCTCCCCGGCTTGCACCCAGCTCATCGATGCGCGTATTTTCAGGCGTATTTAAGTATAGTATATGCGTATATACAGCTCCCTACGACATCAACCAACGTCAATAAAGTTTTCCTCTTGTTCAACGGAACAGAAGTATACATTGCATTTGATTGCAATTTTTACACCAACGGTCAACAGTGGTGACTCACTATATATATATAGCGATCCGTTGCCGCTTGCCGGGAGTGCGTTACTGCACGGAGAGTAGCTTGGACCATGAAGTACAATACCAAAAAAGTATAGTACCGCGCATGAGGCTACGGTACCACTAGATGGCGTACCGGTCCAAAACATTTCGATGCCGCGTATCTATATTTCCGATACTCTATACTGTATCACATTTTGATAGCCTCGGTATAACGATTTCGGGTACCGAGTCTATAAATTTTGAGTGCAGTGTATTTACCTTGGACGTTACGTGCTGCATCGCCAATATCGCCATATATATATATACATACATATTCAAATCCACTGCAAATGCGATCTTAATGGATAGTGAAGTTCGAGAGACGCTGAAACGTTGGGGATTAGAAAATCTCATTGAACTTTTCCAATGTAAGTATATTGAAAAACTTCAAAAAAACATAATCCTAACCTCAAATTCTTTTACTCCTTGCAGTTCATGAAATAGGAAAGAAAAAGTTCGATACATTAAATGTTAGTCAGATCAAGAATATTATACCTGAGTCATCAGGTTATTTACAAAATTTTATTGAAAAATATACTAGTAGATTACTAATAGATCATAGTAAAAACGTCCTGAAAGACGTTACAAACAATTTTATCACAGAAACTCATGATGAGTTATCTAATATTGATGTTTCAATTAAAGTACTGGATAAACCAGAAATTGATATCTTCAGTCAAAAGAAGAAAAATAGTTGTTCTTCATTACAAGCAGTTGCTTCGATAGATGAAGAACAAAATAGTACATTAACAATAAGTAACGATGAGAACACTAGTCTTACTTCGTCGAATCAAGCTATTGGTTGCTTTGAATCATTAGTCAACCTAAATAACGTTGACGAGTATTATGATAGTTGTAAATATGAAAAAACTTCTACTCTTATACAGTTTTCATAGGACATTGATATTGATAACATGTTTGATTTTCTATTTTGATTTTACAGTACAGAAGAGTAGAGATTATTATAAACTGTTGAAACTAACTTTGATTGGAAAACAGATTCTGTATCATTACTGGAAAACTGGATCCATCTTTTTCAATAAAGAATTGAGTGAGATCATAATTGATAGAGAGTTAGATTTGTCTACTGGAAATTCCAAAAAACCTTTGTCGTAAGAGTTTCTAAATTTATCAAAAAATGAGAATCGTATATCAATCATTGCATAATATGTACTATATAATGTATATTGATTGAAATTTTCTGTTATCTTGTTATCTGTTTCATGTAAATATGTAATAGCAATTTCAATTGAATAATGATTATTTTTTTTAGTTTTGATGCTGAGAAATTCAACGAAATAGCTCAATCTATAGTTCAATTGTTTCCAAAAGAAATAAAAGATACTTATTTCATCCAAGGATATAGTATAAAAGTGGGTCCAGATCAGTATCGTAGGCAGCACCACTCTGGAACTCTAATAAGAGCTTACGACAGTGCTAGGGACAGGTTGAGTGTGAGTGAGCTCATCAATAAAAACAAGACTTACTCTAAAAAGAAGGGTAAACAGAAAGGTAAGATGCGAACATTTCATTCCTTAAATGCTTCAACCTAATTTTTATCTTTATTACAGCAACTTGTCACCTGTCGCTGGATGTGCTATATGAGAGTACCGTAGAAAATAAGGACTCTCTAATTGAGATATGGAACAGCTCATATGACTATCGGTACTCTGTGCTGTACGAAGGACTGACTGTTCCAGAGATCTTTGACAAGTTTAAAATCTTAACAAGTGAATATGGTTCAACATTGGTAAATATTTTAAAAAATTCATGAAATGTAAGTTTCTTTTAATTGGTCTTATAAAAATAATATCATTGTCATTGTTTGTGATTTTAAGATTGGTCTAGATTTTGAGAAAAAAATATCAATTCTCAAATCTTCAGAAGAAGACATATTCAAAACCACTAGGACACCTGATAAATTGAAGGTACATTGGGATGAAATAGCATCAAAACTTATCAAGCTTGGTAAGACACGGATAGAAGAAGTAAAAACGACCAAGAAGAAAAGAAGAAGAACTGGATTTAATTTTGACTTTGAAAGTTTATTAACAAATGAGTTCTGTGGTTATGCACATTTTATAAACTTTCATATATATTAGTATTTTAAATATCAGCACCCGCTTGTACTCTCTTTCTTTCTGAAAGCTACCGGTCACTCACTTTTCACATTTTCATGATTATATGTTGACTTCCTGAGTTTGAAGCTCAAGCGAGTACTAATATTTTGAATTCTACCATTCGTAAGCTAGTTCTCATGTCCCTTAATCTCAAATAAGTTGTTTTAGTTGAGTCATACAAATTTAGAGTGTATAGATAGTTTTATTCACTTTCATGTATGGTAGTATTTGAAATATCAGCACCCGCTTGGACTCCCTTTGTTTCTGAGATCTACCGGTTACTCACTTTTTACATTTTCATGATTGTATGTTAACTTTCTGAATTAAGAGCTCAAGCCAGTACTGATATTTTAAGTTTTGCAACGACGAAAAAACGAATCAGTTATGTAACTATCAATGATTTCACTTATAAAACTGGCGTAATAATAGTATCTAATATGAATGACAGTGGAATTGAGTTTGGCAAAATCGAAAAAATTTTTATTGTAGATGATGATAACATACATTTTAGTTATACTCCTTATAAGACAATAGGTTTCAACAGTCATCGATATGTTTATAGTGTCTATGAAGAGACTGAAATGCGAAAAATAGTAAAATATGTAAATCTTCCTTGCAGAGTGCCATGTATTTTGAATGAAAAAGACAAGAATCTGTACGTAGCCACCAGATACCGATTGTGAATTGAGTGTGTTCAAATAAATTTAAATATCATCTATAGAAAAAATTCATTTTAACCTATCATAATTAAATGAAAACGTAAGATCCTTTTTTATTCTAAAAGAAAATTGTTGAATTTTTCTCTGATATTTTTTTCAATCTTTTTTTTCAACATTTTTAATCTTTATACTTGAAAAAAAGTTATCATTAATTTTATTGTATATATTCATAATTATACATTAGATCATACATATTGTGAATAATGTGCAAGTAAGAGTATTTTTCTACCTAACAGCCATTATCACGTGTTATATTGAACGATCATTCAATATATATATATATGTGCAGAACTGCATTATATGGCCGGATATGACTGGGGTCCACCGTGTATAGGCGTGAACAGTAAAATCGAGGACTCGGTATAACAAAACGTTATACCGAGTATGACTCAATGTGGTACGTCATCGAGTATCAGAATTAAGAGTACAGCGCTCCGAAAATCGGAGAACACGTACGCCCTCTACCTATACACAAGTCCAGAAGTTTATAGACTATGCTCTGTACCGTACTTCATGATACAAACTACTCTCCGTGTGCGTACCTTGCACGGAGAGTAGTTTGTATCATGAAGTACGGTACAGAGCATAGTCTATAAACTTCTGGACTTGTGTATAGGTAGAGGGCGTACGTGTTCTCCGATTTTCGGAGCGCTGTACTCTTAATTCTGATACTCGATGACGTACCACATTGAGTCATACTCGGTATAACGTTTTGTTATACCGAGTCCTCGATTTTACTGTTCACGCCTATACACGGTGGACCCCAGTCATATCCGGCCATATAATGCAGTTCTGCACATATATATATATATTGAATGATCGTTCAATATAACACGTGATAATGGCTGTTAGGTAGAAAAATACTCTTACTTGCACATTATTCACAATATGTATGATCTAATGTATAATTATGAATATATACAATAAAATTAATGATAACTTTTTTTCAAGTATAAAGATTAAAAATGTTGAAAAAAAAGATTGAAAAAAATATCAGAGAAAAATTCAACAATTTTCTTTTAGAATAAAAAAGGATCTTACGTTTTCATTTAATTATGATAGGTTAAAATGAATTTTTTCTATAGATGATATTTAAATTTATTTGAACACACTCAATTCACAATCGGTATCTGGTGGCTACGTACAGATTCTTGTCTTTTTCATTCAAAATACATGGCACTCTGCAAGGAAGATTTACATATTTTACTATTTTTCGCATTTCAGTCTCTTCATAGACACTATAAACATATCGATGACTGTTGAAACCTATTGTCTTATAAGGAGTATAACTAAAATGTATGTTATCATCATCTACAATAAAAATTTTTTCGATTTTGCCAAACTCAATTCCACTGTCATTCATATTAGATACTATTATTACGCCAGTTTTATAAGTGAAATCATTGATAGTTACATAACTGATTCGTTTTTTCGTCGTTGCAAAACTTAAAATATCAGTACTGGCTTGAGCTCTTAATTCAGAAAGTTAACATACAATCATGAAAATGTAAAAAGTGAGTAACCGGTAGATCTCAGAAACAAAGGGAGTCCAAGCGGGTGCTGATATTTCAAATACTACCATACATGAAAGTGAATAAAACTATCTATACACTCTAAATTTGTATGACTCAACTAAAACAACTTATTTGAGATTAAGGGACATGAGAACTAGCTTACGAATGGTAGAATTCAAAATATTAGTACTCGCTTGAGCTTCAAACTCAGGAAGTCAACATATAATCATGAAAATGTGAAAAGTGAGTGACCGGTAGCTTTCAGAAAGAAAGAGAGTACAAGCGGGTGCTGATATTTAAAATACTAATATATATGAAAGTTTATAAAATGTGCATAACCACAGAACTCATTTGTTAATAAACTTTCAAAGTCAAAATTAAATCCAGTTCTTCTTCTTTTCTTCTTGGTCGTTTTTACTTCTTCTATCCGTGTCTTACCAAGCTTGATAAGTTTTGATGCTATTTCATCCCAATGTACCTTCAATTTATCAGGTGTCCTAGTGGTTTTGAATATGTCTTCTTCTGAAGATTTGAGAATTGATATTTTTTTCTCAAAATCTAGACCAATCTTAAAATCACAAACAATGACAATGATATTATTTTTATAAGACCAATTAAAAGAAACTTACATTTCATGAATTTTTTAAAATATTTACCAATGTTGAACCATATTCACTTGTTAAGATTTTAAACTTGTCAAAGATCTCTGGAACAGTCAGTCCTTCGTACAGCACAGAGTACCGATAGTCATATGAGCTGTTCCATATCTCAATTAGAGAGTCCTTATTTTCTACGGTACTCTCATATAGCACATCCAGCGACAGGTGACAAGTTGCTGTAATAAAGATAAAAATTAGGTTGAAGCATTTAAGGGAATGAAATGTTCGCATCTTACCTTTCTGTTTACCCTTCTTTTTAGAGTAAGTCTTGTTTTTATTGATGAGCTCACTCACACTCAACCTGTCCCTAGCACTGTCGTAAGCTCTTATTAGAGTTCCAGAGTGGTGCTGCCTACGATACTGATCTGGACCCACTTTTATACTATATCCTTGGATGAAATAAGTATCTTTTATTTCTTTTGGAAACAATTGAACTATAGATTGAGCTATTTCGTTGAATTTCTCAGCATCAAAACTAAAAAAAATAATCATTATTCAATTGAAATTGCTATTACATATTTACATGAAACAGATAACAAGATAACAGAAAATTTCAATCAATATACATTATATAGTACATATTATGCAATGATTGATATACGATTCTCATTTTTTGATAAATTTAGAAACTCTTACGACAAAGGTTTTTTGGAATTTCCAGTAGACAAATCTAACTCTCTATCAATTATGATCTCACTCAATTCTTTATTGAAAAAGATGGATCCAGTTTTCCAGTAATGATACAGAATCTGTTTTCCAATCAAAGTTAGTTTCAACAGTTTATAATAATCTCTACTCTTCTGTACTGTAAAATCAAAATAGAAAATCAAACATGTTATCAATATCAATGTCCTATGAAAACTGTATAAGAGTAGAAGTTTTTTCATATTTACAACTATCATAATACTCGTCAACGTTATTTAGGTTGACTAATGATTCAAAGCAACCAATAGCTTGATTCGACGAAGTAAGACTAGTGTTCTCATCGTTACTTATTGTTAATGTACTATTTTGTTCTTCATCTATCGAAGCAACTGCTTGTAATGAAGAACAACTATTTTTCTTCTTTTGACTGAAGATATCAATTTCTGGTTTATCCAGTACTTTAATTGAAACATCAATATTAGATAACTCATCATGAGTTTCTGTGATAAAATTGTTTGTAACGTCTTTCAGGACGTTTTTACTATGATCTATTAGTAATCTACTAGTATATTTTTCAATAAAATTTTGTAAATAACCTGATGACTCAGGTATAATATTCTTGATCTGACTAACATTTAATGTATCGAACTTTTTCTTTCCTATTTCATGAACTGCAAGGAGTAAAAGAATTTGAGGTTAGGATTATGTTTTTTTGAAGTTTTTCAATATACTTACATTGGAAAAGTTCAATGAGATTTTCTAATCCCCAACGTTTCAGCGTCTCTCGAACTTCACTATCCATTAAGATCGCATTTGCAGTGGATTTGAATATGTATGTATATATATATATGGCGATATTGGCGATGCAGCACGTAACGTCCAAGGTAAATACACTGCACTCAAAATTTATAGACTCGGTACCCGAAATCGTTATACCGAGGCTATCAAAATGTGATACAGTATAGAGTATCGGAAATATAGATACGCGGCATCGAAATGTTTTGGACCGGTACGCCATCTAGTGGTACCGGTAGCCTCATGCGCGGTACTATACTTTTTTGGTATTGTACTTCATGGTCCAAGCTACTCTCCGTGTGTTTGGTCCCGAACAAGAAGATAGATTCTGTCACCTGTAGGTTCTGGTTCTTGATCGTTACCTTATTTGTTTTCGAGCCGCAGATTTCTTATCAAGTTTACTTATGAATGTAACTTTCAGAGTAACAACAAGAGTACTTGAAGAAGTTTCAAACTCCCTACCGAAAATACTACTAAATTTCATTTGTTTCGAATGAATCAGCTGCTAGTTGTGATTACTCCAAAATGTAAGTTGATTTATATTTGATTAACCTACAAAAATCGTTCGCGTGAGTAGAATAGATATTTTAATTTGCTCAACATTTTTTGAAATATTTTATTGTAAAAATAGGGCTTTGTAATGAATAAAGTATCTCAACTCAAAATTTTTTTATTTATGATTCCTTTTTAGTATAAACAGTAGTAACACAAACAGCTCCTTTTGATCGATAACAATAAATTTGTCAATCATTTCAACAATATTTTTACAGTGATTCTGAAAAATGTATACATTCTTTTTAAGCATATACTCTATACTTGAGAAACTGATTCTTTCAATTCTCTAGCATAGTAATAGAAAAAGTATTTTACATTCTAAAATATCAACTGGGTGAACGTATCTGGATAGAATAGCATTTGATCTCAAATTAAAATTAAAAAAAATAGCCAATGACTATGATTATTACAAAATATCTTACATTTTAACAGTGGAAGAATTATTGAAAAATAATTTTCCTATCATGAAATATCACCTTGCTATCTCAACAAGCCTATTGGTTGAGCCTCACTTGACGAACAATATAGCGTATCTTTGTTAGTTATATGATTATCAAAATTTATATTCCTTACATGCTTAATACTCTTATTCATTTATATATGTCCATCTGTTGTTCTTATATGAATATCTTTTTCTAGTTAACCTAATTCTGCTAAAACTGAATCTAAATCTTCTTGCAGAGAGAGACTTTCTTCGCGCTGCTTTGACAAGTCATCTTTCAGACGATCAACTTGTGCTTTGAGCAAGTAGTTGCCTTTTTTCAATGCAGTCAATCTTCCTTCGTGTCGCTTAACACGACCCTGTGAGCATGATGTTATATTAATATTGACAAACAAGTATAGACATGATTCTTAACAATGATAATATTATTCTTTGTATACAATCAGCTTCAATTGTTGAAATAGGATCAAACTAAATTCAAACTATAAACTAATCTCAAAGTATCAAGAATCTCAAAACTCACCTGCAATTTATCTTTACGAGTGTCATTTGGTAATGTCTCATCATCAGTCTCAGAATCCTCATCTTCTTCTGACTCTTCAGATTCAGAATCCTCTGATTCTGATTCTTCTTCCTCGTCCTCTGCCTCTTCATCTTCTTCATCTTCTTCTGCATCTGCCATTAATTTAGCCATTTTGTCAACTTCTTTTTGCAAACCCTTGAATTTTTTGTTCTCATCTTTTAAAAATTTCTGTTGTTGTTTGATTTGTTCTTTCAGTGCCTGTCTTTCTTTCTTCATGTTGACAGTCTTATCTCTATTATGATAAATGAAATGTAGAAAATATAAATTGATTGAATCAGACTTATATGTATTCTATTATTACAAACTATAGATTAGTTGAAAATTACTATTTTCAATTAATTTAATTTCACTCATTGAGGATCGTTAACTTAATATATAATATGAAAATGATTATATTCAAATCATAAATTGAACAACTGGAAGATATTGAGTTTCAAACTGAATATAAGTATAATTAAAAAATACTATGTTCTTGATATTAGGTAACTATGTAAGTGAAGTTGTATTCTTACTTGAAATTCCTTATTTTTGTCTTCATTAGTTTGAGTTCTCTCTGTTGTCGTTTTTCTTCTGTGACTGCCGGGTCTTCGTCTTCTTCACTTTCTTCTTCAGAAGTTTCTTCTTCCTCTTCTTCACTCTCTTCAGGCTCAGGTTTTTCCATACTTTTCTGAGTAGCAATTCTAACTACATCTTTGGCACTTGGACACCCTGCTAAAGCCATTCCTGAAACATCCCACCAAGCCACCTCTATCGAATCTTCCGCCAATTCCACAATGGGTTCTTTTCCATTTTCTAACTCATTCTGGCATCTCAAATTTGCGAATTCTTCAGCGGAATCATCTTCAGAAATGCTATCAGACTTATCCTCTGAATCACTCTCAGATGATTCCTTGTTAACTCCATTGTAGCCTAAGCAACAAACATAGCCAAGAAGCGAAAAAGCGTTATTTTATGCGGATGCTGCTTAGCAATGCTTAGCTACACACAGTTTTTAAATATGTGATTATTATTTATCCTATTTTTTATTTCTGGATTAGTATTTTACTTAAGGATTAAATCTTCAATTTGGTTAATTCTATTAAAGATAAAAGTTTGAATTTTCTACAGGTATAACAGATATTTTGAGAAAATTGTTAAGCGCTGTAAAAAGTATTTATATTGTAGATGTAAGCATTCATCCAGTGGCACGCTAGTGCAATCACCTGGCGAATAAATACTTATAGAATAAATTAGTTAATGAAAAATTGTTTTAAATATAGCACCCACATCATGAATCATAATGATTACTCCAGTTACCAAAAGCTTCGTTAAAATGCAAGGATAGTCTGAGTTATAATTTTAATTTTTTTTTCCCATAAATTCTACGGCGTAATCGAATTAACCTTTTGCGGCATACATTTTGTCATATCAGCTATTTGTAGTGCGCGCCCACTATATTGTGTCCATCATTTGGAATTGGCAAATCCAGCAACGAATTCGTAATTAACGACTCCAAAATCTTTCCATTCATTCAAGTCAACCGCAATCGTTCTGTGACAATAAAATGGACTATTTCGCGGAGGCTGTATATGAGATGCCAAGCATCTTTTTAACTCCCACTTGAATTAGATTTGAAGAAATCGGGTAAAAATTTATCATATAGTCTGTCAATAACTTAGATTTTTAAGTACGTCTAGGTGGCTAATATATTAGCTACTATGCCGCAAATGGTTAACAAATTCAGAAATAATTGTAAGTTGTAAATGAATATTAGTATGCAAAGAATTGATTCATGAACGATGTTTAAGATTAAAATTATATACTCTTGAATCAAAAATATGTTACCAGCTTTCATGCGCCTCTCCAAATTTGCGTACAACTTTTTCATTTCCTCGAGCTCGTTTCTGTATTTGTCTCTTTCTTCAGCAGCACATGCGAAGTCCTTCTCTAGCCTCTCAGCATCTTCTCTTGCTTGATCTGCTTCTTGTTTCAGAGAGTCAGACAGTTTTTGATCTTGTTGCTTGGTCTCCTGAATAGAGTGTTGCGAGCGCTCTCTTTCCAACTCGACTTCAAGATTCAGAATCCTTGCCTGTGATCGAAATTTTTCTTGTTGAAGCTTCTGAAGATCGAGTTGATCGGGGCTACTAGCTAAAGGGCTCTGTAATATTATATCAATCTAGCTTTTTCATAATTCCGTTATCCTATTTTTTGCAATGGCAGCATTTTGCTAATGCGTAGCACTTGCCCTATACCTATAATGATGGCGGCGTAGCTTCTGATTAGTCGTAGAGATGAACATCTGAATATTAATCTTTCAAAAACATTTTATCTAATCTATTTTCAAAAAATTAGTATAAATTTTTTTACATTCTTTGTTAAATTTATTAGAAAACATATCTGGTCTGTTTTTAATTGTGTAGTTATAATTTATTATCCATTTTAACTTGGGTTGAAAAATTACTATTGGACCTTACTTTTTATCTCTTGTGTTGAAAACTATCGTTCGATTATATACGTGCACAATGTTTAATTTATGCTCTGAATGACATTAATGAGGGAATATGTTTATTTTGGAATCTTCTTTACATTAAGCGGGGAAAAAATATTCTGATAACTCAGTAATAGGAAAATTCAATTCGTAAATGAAATCTTCAACAATTTCATAAACTAATAAAATTTCGTTAAGAATATTCATCTGGTTAATGTAATTCCTAAATACATCATGTTTTATTACTTACTGGTCCCGAATCTATTTGGTGACAATATGATATACAACTACTAGACTCGAAAGAAAATATTAAGAATGTGTGGGTCTACGATTTGGCTGAAATGTTGCGAAGTGATTTTTGGATATCCAAATAGATCATACGGTTCCACCTGACGTTTCGTTGTCCTGGAGATATTCTGTTAATTATTTCATATTTGATGCGCGTAAAGTATATTCATGCCTATGAAACTCTGTATTTATAGACATACTGTGAATGCATAACATTATTTCGGGGAAATCTCTGATGAAACGAAGTGGAGACCGATTGGGGTGCCTAAATACTATTTCACAAAGTTTCAGCAAGTTCTAAGACCTGAAACCGAATACACTCTTTGTTCGAGAGAATGTACAAAGCGATATGACGTATACTTTTCTCAAGCCTTTAAGAAACTGCGAGGAAATAAATTTAGATAGTAGAAATCAGTTCTTTAAATGCAAATATATTGTGAGTTCTGATATTTTATGACATTTCAATAGATATTTGTATTCCCATGAAGTTTTTGGAAATTCTCTATAATTTTATGGGTCTATAATCTCATTGCACTCTTTCAATTTATTGGTTAATTCGGTACAATCCTCTCAGTTACAAAAATATTGATTCCAAATTTTGAGGAGGGCATTTTTGTTTCCAATCTTATAATCATGTACATAACATACATCCTTGATATTGACGGAATAGCAGCTTAATAAATTATTTTCTGAAATAGGACTCAGTATTTAGTTCTTTACTTCAGGATCAATTTTAGATCACCCATGTCTCGTACATCAGTTTTTACTCTTTTTATAAAGTCAGCACAATGCTAAAAGAGCATTAATGTGTTAAGTGTGACATTTTGTGATTAAATTCATGCGATAATTATTTTAATAATGAAAAGTAAAAAAAATGTTAAATTGCATGATAACATTTAAAAGCATGAATCAAATTCCATTTGAAGATAAATTTCTGGCAGTTCCAAGTAACTAAGAGCTTTATATTATAATGGTATAAACATTTCCGGCCAGCTACCAAATCGAAAATAAATTATTTTTTATTCTTATAGTTGGTATTTTTAATAATTGAAAATAATCCATTTGATAATGATGAATCGTCAATATGTTCAATATTGGAATCATTACTAATGAAACTAGGAAAGAAAGCATCTTTATGACTTGTTTCTACAACGGTTGGTATATAACTTCTATTTGATTAAATCGGTGTTTCAATTGTCAATTTTATGAATATGATTGATATAAATCAAGTTTTCGCATTTGTTTTAAACTCACTTCTTAAATGAAATACTTATTTCATTTGTTGAATAAGCTTATCTTGATAGAATGATATATAACGCTAGTTTAGGACGTTGCGGATTATTTCATGAGAAAAATGATAGACATCGATTATTAAACTGATGTAATGATTACCTGTAGCCTTTTATTATCTCTCTCTAGAGCTTCTTTGTTTCTGAGTTCCAATGCCAACATCTGTTTTGTACTTTGGAGATCATCGCGGACAGCATCAATGTCATCCATTTCATCTGGTATAGTTTCTTCAGCGGGTGCTTGTTCGGCTTTCTGCATCTGTTCCTCTATCGTTAGCTGTCTTCTGAATTTTCTCAACCCTTGCAGGACTGGCCTTGATCTATCATTGGTCACAACTCTCTTCAACTTAACACCTTCTTGAATTTGTTGAAGCAACTTGTTGTGGACATTTGATTTTTCTGAATCGAAGACAAAATGCGTTTCTCCTCCTAGGAATACAAATATTGAAAGACTGAAATAGTATTCAATTAATCAACTGTTTATACATCGACTATTACATCGACGAATCAGCAGTTGTCGGATAAAAGAACGGTTTACTCTTTCTGAAAATTTTATAATATTTAATGCAATTCATCAAATTATTGTATTCATTTTGAAGTAATATTATCTTTTTCCACTGATTCCGATTACGCCAGCTATGATATGTATCAGAGAAAGTAATATTATCTACAGTTTAATTCTCGCATTTCTACTCGTTTTCTATAACTAACGTTAAACTACTACAAGAAAGACAAGAAATGATCTACAAAATTAAATTCCTGTTTGAGAGAATTGCATACCAAAAAACAGACCAAGCAGATGGAAAAGTTACAGATGTTCATAGATCGAACATCATCAACAATCCGTTAAATAGACGCCCCTTACGAATTAAGCCCCAGTTCGTAGAACTTTACGAAAAGAGATGCAGTTCAAAATTGCATAGCGGAAACGTGCTAGTTCACAGCATATTAACGAAAAATATTCCAGTTTGCTATTTCTCACGAAGGACCGTGTTGGAACTGTTTTAAAAAACGTTTTTACAACTTTTTCCAGAGATCGCGATTTTACTTTTACATGCTATTTGGAGATTTCTTTTGTAGTCAATTTTGTACTACGAAGTTTTTCGTCATTACGCTGTGAATTGGGGCGTTCTTTAAAAGAAATTGGGAACTGAGGCGTTTTTCGTTAGACATCGCGAGGTGGAAATTTGATGTGGATTTTTTGGGAGTTTTGAAGTATTCTAGGGTTTTATGATTGACCGTAATGGAGCCGAGAGAAACATTCCTAAAAAAGAAAAAAGTTGTCTTTCGCCTAAATATTTTTTTTTTCTTCATCGACCATATGCCTTTGTATTTGACGTAACAAAATGAGTCACGAAAAGATGTTAATCTCGTACGATCTCTTTTGACCATAAAAAATATTTGGTATGCAATCTCTTTAAAAAGAAACAGCTTCATTCTATCATGTTTTTTGGAACTTATGTTCAAAAAGGCAAGTTTGAGTCTGATATGTAAAAATTTTTATTTTCCTATAAGTTATAACTAGTAAAATGTTGATCCCGAAACTATTTTTACCTTGTGGGTCAGCAGTAACTTTGGTAACTTTAACCCTCTCAATAAGCGGTGCACTCCTGTCATTGCATGTAACATGTCGAAGTTTTTTGCCACTCTCGACCTCCTTCATCATGCAGGCCCAATCCGGTCGTTTTCTCGGTCTTGATTTGAGCATCTCCAAGGTTTTACTCTGCTTGTCGGAAAGCGGAGGTAGATCCTTCAATACTGTTCTACCTGGTGGAGGTGGTGGTGGCCTGGGTGGAGGTGGAGGCGGAATATTCGCCCTCGAAGCACTTTTTGAGAGCGTTGGAGCTCCTATTTCGTCGTCAATCATTTTAAAACTTCAATTATTTTCACTCTTCCGATTAAATGAAACTTAAAAGAATGTTTCCGAAACTGTTTATTTCTCAAAGCGATTTTAGGAGTATCAATATCACGATCAACCAAGTCATCTTCACAAATTCATTCAATGTGGCACGTTAAAAAAAAAATCAACCAAGAACTTGAACTTTTAGAAAAGAGATTGAGACTGTCGAAGAGATAGACAAAGAATAAATGCAACTTGCCGGTCGTGCTCTCGCTCTTGGAGAGAGGAATCTGGTCACCGCGAGACCTCGATCTCTCCACGCGAACCTGACGCTCAAGCTGGGGTCTCGAACTTGGCTCTGGCCGACCATTTTCTCGAGCCTTCGAGAGGGCAGATGTCTGTGGTTGGCCTGCATTTTTATCGTTCTTTGGCTGCGAAGGCACAATGGTGATTTTGCTGGTCTTGCGACCCTCTGAAGGGGCCGCTGCATTTGATTCAATTGGTTTCGCATCATCTGGCTTGGGTACACTCTAAGCAAAATAGATATCGATAAATATTGAATAAATATTGATTTATAATATAAATTATTCTCGATCATTTTTCATTTTCTTGAATAGTTATGAAAACTTAATTCAACGTTTCCGAAATTTATTAGAGAGTTTTTAGTTGCTCATTAACAAAAAATCATTAATTTGAAATTAATCCTTTCAATTCTTCTTATGAATAATTAAAAGTGACGGATTGTGAGACTCTAATTTGCCAAGTTTCTGGCACCAAATTTTCTGATTCATTTGAATAAAACTAATTTATATTTTGTAATGAGCCAAAAATAAATTCCATTATTTGTTTGTTTTTACTCGTACATGAGAATATCTACCAAACATTTGGTAATAGATCAAACTAATGAAGATAAATGTTACATGCATGAGGTAGTCAGAAATTCGCTGAACTAAATGTATGCACGGCTATAAGTATCCTAAATATGGATAAATTATTTAAGCTTTCATAACAATAAATATTGAAGGTTTTCTGACTTTCATCAAAGGCATTATTTTTCTATTTCCTTTTCATTTAATTTGCATTTTGAAAGATTTTCTTTAAATTTCATCTGAATCAATTGATCATCGAAAAAAGACATCTAGTAGTTTTATAATAATTTGAATTCAACAAATGAATTAGTGTTGGTATTTTATGGGCATTTTTTTTATCACATGAAACCCCCCTGATAATCATGAGTAATTATAATTGCTTTGTACTTTAAATTACTCATTATTCTTAAGTTTAACTATGACATACATATCCGCTTTCTACTTATACGCTTATATATTCGCTAGTGATCTTTCATATTTCAATTCAAA
This sequence comes from Aphelinus atriplicis, assembly GCA_020882685.1. Lineage (NCBI taxonomy): Eukaryota > Metazoa > Arthropoda > Insecta > Hymenoptera > Aphelinidae > Aphelinus > Aphelinus atriplicis. The sequence continues at coordinate 77,274,039 of CM037073.1, forward strand.
TTGAATTAATCGTAACGTTATCAATGGTTGTTAATTTTAATCGAACAATCATCCATATTAATTTATAAAATTTTCAAATATTTCCAGCAAATATTTTTTACGATTAGAATAACACTTGTAATTGGTATGAAAATTAATTTCCAGGATAAAAAACTGTCCTTCGTCGAATTAAAGTCCACAACGCGTCTGAGAAAGTTCTGATTATACTGTAGAAAAGTGAAATAAAATAACACAAATTTTCTCTCTTTCTCCATCATACGAGTGCTCGTGTGTTTGTGTGTGTGTGTGTGTGTGTGTGTGTGTGCGTGTCTTGGCAAGTCGTGCGATCGCGTCTTTAAATATAAAAGCTCATCGACTTCCCCTCCTCTGCCGTGGCATCAGCGTGCATTAATGATCGAACGTGCTTTGTAACAGTTTGAAAGCTGAGTCTCGTTTTGAGAAGGACGGCTGCTGTGTTGTTTACGAACTCTCTCTTTCCCGGAGCTAACCCCCTCCTCACTGATTTCACACAGATCTAAGGAAAAATAGCGAGATGTTGAAGCTCGATTGTATCGTCTCTTGTATAAATAAGCATTTGCCCATGAGACTTGGTTGATTTTTTCAAAAGTGTTTTTGAGTGTCATTCGTGGATTTTGTTATTCGTACTGCAGCACATTTTAATATACATCAGTTTTCAAGGTGTAAACCTCCGTTGATGCATTTTTACTTTACATAAAAAATCTAAAAAATATGAAGAGGACTAGAAAAGAAGAAAAAACAATAATAAGCACTTTAACTCATTCGCCAGTGTTATCAAGTACTAAATAAGATTGATTATAAAATGCAGAATTTCTTTTTAATAGTCCAATAATAAACTTTCTTCTTTCACCTCGGATATGTAATAGTAATTCAAACATCGAATTTGTTGTAACGAATATTCCGCTACTATAATAAATGGATACCTCATGTACGAGTTGATATTAAACGACTGTGAATAAAACAATATGAATTTTGAAAAAATTAATCCATTCAACTTCCAAATAAAAAATAAACGTGGTAAGATGAGAAAGTTTGCGTGCACGTTTTAAATTTCGGATAAACTGGCGGAAGACGCAGCTAGCGGAGCCGGACATTTGAAATAGATGCGTGTCTTAAAATAATCGTGACCCAAAGGTTTATATATCTCGGCCTGAAGATCCTCATTGCTGCTTTAGTAATGCATATGTACAGTTCTGTTTGATTCTATGCTTAGGGGGATAATGGATACGACATTTGTTAAAAAACCAATAACTTGTAATTATTTATATGAAAAATGTATGTTTAATACTTAATTATATTTAATAACTACATTTACTTCTTGGAGCTCGTTAATTTCACGATCTCATTAACTTACAAAGGAAGTTTGTAAAAATGAGTTATGGGATAATGTTGGTTCAATTTCAAGAAATGTTTCTCGACCGAATTAGAAAATGGAGCATAATACACCATCGCATTCAAAACTATGTATTACAACGGCTTGATAGGGAAATAGGGAGGGTATCACGCGATTTTTTTTTAATATTCATATGAAAGAATATCAATTGTGTGAATTTAAATCTTTCTGTTCTTGAAATTGGAAAAAACTTTATACACTGATTTAGGATCAAGCGTTGTAAATCATACAAAAATCTTTCAAAATAAATTAAATGCTAGAGGAAAGATTGAACTGCAAATTAGTAGAAATCGAAAGAACAATTCAGTCACCTTCAGCGTTACTTTCGTAAAAGCTGGTGCATCATCTGTTGGGGTTTTTGAGTCCCTTCTTGAGTTCAAAGTCCACGGCACAGTTGGCATTGGTATTGGTGGGGGTCCATCTTTGACCCAGGGTGGCCTGAACGTCGTTCTTTGGGGTGGTTGACCCCCCGCGCCAGGCATTATACCCTGACTCCTCCCTTTCTTCGCACTACTATTTTACTGCTTAATTTATTCCCTGAAATTTATAGAATCACTTGTTTGATACATTTAGTTAAACTATTGTGTATATAATAATAGAGTATTAGCATATTTATATTTTCATTTATATAAACATATCATTGTTATCGATATTGTTCTATTCCTATCAAAATACAATCGAATGAAATAAAATCATTTGAGGTTCACCCTGAAATTTCCAAATTTCATGTTTATATGTAGTTGAAAAACATTCTATTAAAGCCATATTTTTAGACTTGATTCATTTTTTATAAAATTTTGATGAGTCAACAAGTATACGATACTGTAGGTGTTTAAGTAGAACAACTCCACTGACGCCAGACAAGCAATCAAAGTAAAAAACATGTGCAGTGAAATATACTTCTTTTCATATATTTATATTTAATATTTATTCATACATTTTGAATTTGAAACATTGAATACATATATATGTATTCATTTTGAATACATATGTATTATAATGTAATATTTGTAACTGTCATCTTTTTAAAATAATTTTCCAAAGGAGTTACTAAAAAATAACTTCTGTAACTTCTCTTGATTTTCTATAAGCTTGGAAAATAATAACTTCATTGTAGATGTGAACGTGTTATCAAATAATTTCTTTACAATATCGAGAAAATTATCATTTTTACATGCTTAGTTTATTAAAAGTAATAGTCTATCTCAGTAAATATGTTTTTATCTCTATTTTTATTAATAACTATTTCTTTATGAGTACAGCCGCCACGTTTGGACTAATTCAATAATAACTAAAAAAAATACTTTGACATTGTTTTGTGTAGTAAAATTTCGATTTTTTAAAGGAATTGCTTGATATTATAAGAAAATACTGTAAATATTAGCTACAAGCTAATAATACGTCAGGTGCATGGAAGTATAATATTACATCATGTGATGCACTGTTTTCCAGAAATCGAGACTCGAAAGTGATGTATTTATAGGTTCCTACATGCTTGGAAGCTCTTTTTGCTTGTCTTTGTACCGTATGTGGCATTTATAAAACCTAAGAAGGAATCATTTTTGAGAACTTCCACAATCCGAACTGAAGACTCCGAAAAAGTTGAGCGTTATACCTCCGAATACCTATTAATTTCTAAATGCTTTATTGTTTACAAACGGGCAATCTTTAATCTCGAAACAGTTATTACGAGTTATAGAACTGTGTTGAACTGACCAAAAGTATCCGTACATTTCTTCATAACTCTAACACTCTAACTAAGCACTGATTCATCTTTTTCTCGTGACGGTCAGTCATTGCGAATCTTATTCTGATGTCGAGTCACTAGCGCGAGCAGCACTGAATCGAAAACGCCAGAACAATATCGCACACATCGTTAGCCATATGACGCCACTACTACGTCTTGATATCGTATAGTCCCCCCCTTTGCATAGCCAACGTTCATCCATAAATACCTAAACGCGCGATAAAAATACGTGGAAATAAAAATACCCAACAAAGCTTGCGTTCTGCTGGCTGAGCGTGTCTACAAACAATCGGTATGTAGCCAATCGAAGCTGCACACCTGCCCTCCCCTCACACACGCGCAAAGAAAAGCTGGGCAACGACGATTCTTACACTGTTATTGCTGCGCTGACGCATGCACCACGAAATCTGACTCTACTGCGGCGCACCTCCTGGATCACTTTGGTTGACAAATTCACGACTCACTTGATTTAAAACTAAATTCGATGCGGATACCCTGGAACCGTCCTTCCTCCGAGCACTGCCCTTCTCTCTCGGGCCCCGATCGGTCCAATTTGGTCTGGCCAAGAAACTTTTCGAGGATCGGAAGAGCGTCGACGATTTTTCCCGGTGTCCCGAGCCGCCGGACTTTCCGTGACTAGGGTAAAGCTCGGCGAGACGGCGCTCCGACTCGCGGCGGCACGAAGACGCTCTCCCCGCCGGAAGGTGCGGCTATTTCGGGGTGCCTGTGACGTCACGCGCCGGCAGAACGCAAATAGCGACGGACTCTTCTTTCCTCTCTCTCTTGCTCTTTCTCTCGCGAAGCGCGTGTGTCTCCTGAGCTGCATGCACAGCCAGCGTCGGCTCGAGTCTTGTTTCCACGGCCGACAAAATCCGACCCCTTAGCGCGCACACCATACCAACCGTTTCCCGAAACTCCAGGCGTTTTTTTTTGCGCCCCGGGAGGAGACACCGATCCGACACCGAGACGCTGACCCAATTATTACCGATTTCTTGTGACGCATAGGTCTGTTTTGCGAATCTGAGAGATTTGTCGCTTCGTACAGACGCCCGTGGGTATATTTTTACGCGGTCGAGCTAAACAGAGAGAGGGAGAGAGAGAGAGTTGGATTAACGCAGGAAGTCGGAAAAGCTAAGAATTAAGAAATGACTTTCGACATAAACTTGTTGTTGGGCGATATTCTTTGATAGATTGAAAATTAAAAATTGTCCGCAGTTGATTTGAATATGGACAGGAAGTACCGTTATGAACGAAATCTGATTAGCGGATTTTGGAAATAATAAGTATCAAACTGATAAATCTCGATTTCGATTCGCCCGGAACGAAGTCTACGTCGGGAATTTCATCCGGGATGTAATCGTTCAAGTTTAAGTCATTTCGGGCGATGGAAGTTGTTAAATGTTTTGTTTAAAATAATACCGGAAGACTGACGATAGATTTCACGCCACAAAGGTGTTAGGACATGATAACATACGAATTTGTGGGTAGAAACACTGGAATATACGAAAAAATGATTTGCATACGTTTCATGTATATAGCACGGCCCTGATTACTCAAGCCTCTCTGGAAAAGATCAGCGTGAAACAACCGAGTCTCGCTTTGTACTTCAGGTCTCACAAGCTAGAGCGGCAGTACCAGTTGCAGGCCCAAAAGCGTCACGAGGAATTCCTAAAGTTCGACTATTACAAGCGAACGGCGCGTTACTTCGAGCGCGAGGCCGAGGCGGCGAAGCAGTTCAACGCGTGGGGCATGCGGGGCACCGATTCGTACGCGGACAGGTTAGAAAAAGAGAAGCGGGCAGAAAAGCTGGAGAGCCGCCGACACGAGCTGAAACAGCTACTCGCAGAGGAGGACAGGATGCACGAGCAAGAGCTCGACGAGCAGAACCGCATCAGAAGTCGCCCGTCCGACGAGTCCCTCTCGCTCGACGAGCTGCGCCAGAAGCTGATCGAGACAAAGGCCGAGCAGAGCCTGTACTACCCCAGCTCGCGCAGGAGATCCACGTCTTACGCCGCCACCTCCTCCGGCTCAGTTGAGGAGCTCGAGACTCGCAGCAGCTCGGACCGTAGAGTCAGACCGTCGAGTGAAGACCGGTAATCTTTCTATCCGGATGGATTTACGATTTTGAGTGATTGCTCTTGGTTAATAGACCGAGGCATGTATATACATGAGTTTTACTAACGTTGTTTTTTGTTCGGTTGCAGCCAAAAGCAAACTCGGGATTCATCAATGGAAAGACATTCTCCAGAAGCTGCTCAACCGAATCTTCGATATTCCGCTCATCCCTTCGCTCGGAGCCTTCAAAATACGAATCTCGCTCACAACTACAATCAAGAAGGTGGAATTGACCTACTCGATCCTGAGTATTTAACCAATTTGACACCCAATAGCCAAAACACTTCACCCGTCCACGTGCGGAGTCAATTAAGGTGTAATAATGATGAAAATTCCCAAGAAAAAATGAGCAACCAAGGAGACTCTGAAAATAATGCGCAAAAAAATACGAAATCCGTTCATGATCAGGCTGAGGATTTCAAGATTGATAATGAATGGATACCTCAGGAGTCGGAGACTGTTGATTTTCGACCACAACGCGCAAAATCATGGCAAAATCAGCCGACACCCCAATCGGTATCTTTTCAACCCGAAACTAAGCACTGGGTTGCAGCCGTGTCTAAAACACCGTTTCTGTCTGAAGCGGAGTACCATTTATTCAACGACGAAGAAACATCGTGTGGTCACAACCATCAAAGCAATGATATTCAATACAAAGAAAGAGATATGTCGGTGCAGATGTATCGTTATTTAAAACACCATGACCTGAAACGCGACATTCTTGATCTTTGTAAAAGGGAGCACATGTACGTGACGAAAAATTGTTTCGAAGAAGCATTGAGACTGCGGGAAATGAGAAACGCGTTGATTTTACTTAGAAACGAGAATCTCTACAAGAATCCCGATCTTCATATCCCTGACCAGACTCGACAACTTGGATTGAACAGCATCAATGCTCGACGAAGTCTGCGTAATAACAGGGAAAAAATGTCAAATACTCAAATGTACAGGTAAACAAATTATTCATTAACAGCTTATTCTGATTCAATCACGCATTTTCTAACTTGCATTTCTCATCGAACTGGTTTTCATAAATTTATTCTTTTTGAATTGAGAAGATAGAAATAACTCACAAGTAAAAATGAAGGCAAGCGTAAACGAATGAAACGTAATCGGCCAATGAAATATTTTCGACGTTGACGTTCTCTTGTCGCTGACGTTGACTTTCCATTTTTTCACTGAATAATTTTTTTCGTAAAGAAATGATAAAGGCCCCCCTCTCATACAAAGTATCAAAATGCTCATTTTCATGGTAGGATATTTAATTTGAGGTCTTCGAGTATTTTTTGTTATTGCACTCTATACGACTTGGCAACTTGCCATGAAAAGATTTCGAAGAAGCAAGACGTATTTTTCACATTTTGCGTCTCTGCTTCATTCTGCATTCTACTTAAGTGAAATATCTGGAAATTTATGCTTCCGAAAATTATCATTCAATACTCGAGTGAAATAAATATATATTTGAAATAATTTGTAACACTGAAATAGACGTTTAATCGTAAACAAAACCTGTTGAGAAATTTTGTTTTAGAAATCCTGTATCAATTTATGAAGCTCCGTTTCGGGTTATTATTAGGCAGTTTTTTTTAAAAATACATATAACAATTTCAGATTTAATGAACAATATATATTAAAAAGTCTTAGCAAGGTAGAGAAGTTGAATTCGTCAAATCTCTTATCAAGACCAAAGTTTGACCAGAACTCTTATTGTAATTACAAATTACGAACATATCAAATCGTGTTTTCCATTATTGATGTTTCTTACGTATCGAATTGATTTATCGACTTAACATACTAAAAATTATTTAATATTAAAAGTGTTTGAATGATGAGCGTTTCTATTTTTAAAATTTTCTTATACCAGTACGTGATTTTTTTTTATTGAAGGTAAACCAGGCTTAGATTGTACCTTGACACTATCCCAAGATTTAATAATCGGTGTAAACTTTATTCTTTCGACCAATGATTCAAGTAATAAATTCTACTTTGCGCACTCCGCATTGATTCCAATAGTCAAACAATAATAATGTAGGATAGAACTTCGATGACTAGTAATTGAATACGTTCAATTATAAAACTTAGGATCAATGTCGAAAGGTTTTGGTTGTCGTAAAATAGTTTGCCTGCTACTCAATTCTACCATAGTGCTGCGCTTAGAAGCAACCATGATTTTAAAAATTAGTAGTAGTGTTACGCAAATCTTTTGATTCGTGCCTCAGTTCTTCCTCTACCGTTTCTATTGCATTCTAAATTGTGTGCCAAAATCTCTGTCACGCATCGTAGATGTCGTTTTTCAATAAGCTGTGTGAGCGAACTTGTTGTTTTATAGCTTTGTCAAAATATTACATATTACTTCGTTAAAGAAATCTTGCTCCTCTTTCTTGGACAATAAACTCATGCTTTCTTAGATCTCGTGTTGATACCATCTTTAATTGAGGGTAGTTATAAACACGACCGTTTTAAAAAGCATGTGCTAATGATGACCTACACGTGTGTTCGAAATTCCGGTTTTCCAAAGACTTGAGGAGATGATGCGGTCTACTAACAGAGATATTACCCCAAGTACAAATAATCGGAATAGTAAATTATAATCTAATATTTCATAAAATTTATTTCTTTTTAATTTATGTCGGTTTTTATTATGTCTAGTGTAGTTATTCAAATAGGGTAATTTAGTCATGAGTTATTACGAGTTACCATCAAAGCTGTAGTGTCAGTTGAAATACTAGGTTGAAAATAATATCATCAATTAGTGCTTCAGCAATAATCAGAGAAACATTTTTATCATCTTGAAGGACTGAAGATTTTAATCATTGCTGAAACATAATTTCTGTAACAGAGCAGATGATTCAGATTGAGTTTTCAGGCAGAAGAAAGTTTTTTATAGTCTCTAATTAGATAGAAATTATAAATTAGTTGAACAGTAAGTGCCTTTTTATTTATGGGACCGATTAGATACTTTAAACACAACTCACGTGATTAGAACAGACCTAGCATTGATTTTCAAAACTTCATTAAATTCAATCTTTTCTTCTCTACTGGAACCTATGAGTATGAGTAATATAATACAAATTTTGAATATAAATATATGTACATGTATGATTTTTCTACAGTGAAGAAGCAAAAGATACGTGGAAAAAATGGGTGCGTGAAGATGATATCGTTGCAAGAACTGAGCAAAATGCCATGAGGGATCTTCTTTCAATCAAAATCGAAGAGGAATGGAACGATTTGGCTCATCGTGATAAAAGTCGCATGACGGAGTTGTATGATAAAGTTATGTCCAACTCAGATTTGCAAAGTGAACATATTCTCGCAGAAACCATCCGGGCTGCTAACAATCGACAGAAACAGTGTGAAGCTTCTGAACACTAGATCAGAAGTTTATCAAAGCTTGGTTAATTGGGTATGTAATTTTAAAATCTCAGTTGTAATGTAAGCTTTAAATTATGAATTTTTAGACATGATGGTATCGATAGTATTATTTTGCAATCTATTTTACTATGAAAGATGATAAAACATCCACGATATTTTATAGAAAATCAAGACAAAAAGGACTATTTTTCACTAAATTTTGAAAATAAGATCGAATACTTTATTATTTTGTGTATTTTTCAAAACATTCTGTAATTGAACTAATATTACAGTAAATTCTCCAACAAAATTAATATCTTTCAATTTTATACAATCTAAGATAAATTATGAATTCAAATTGAATCTAGACTACAAAATTAAGTCTTTCGTGAATGCAGATCTGATAATCAATATACAATTTTTTATATGTTCATAATGTTAGATATATTAGTAAAGAATCTATTTTCCCAATCCTTTTACTCAAATTAAGAAGTGGTAACTTTATCGAATGAGGACCACTGAAATTCATAAAAATTACTAATGGAAATAGATCGCCAATCTGAACCTTCAACATTGAATGATCAACTTTCAATTCACATGTTCTAAGTGCAGTGTGGCGATATGTTGTAGTGATTTTTTCAATGAATACCAGTGAGCTCCATTGGGTACACTTACTATAATTTCCTCACTGTAATGTTTCTTTTTCCTTGGGTAAAACAATGAGTATAAATTTTATTTATGCGTCATGTACTATTTTCAACTAGGAGAAATTCAATCTTGAAAAATTTATTGGATGACTTCAGAGTTGCGAACAAATTATAAAACTACATATGATCAATGTATGTATATTGGATGATGTATTAATGTATTTTATATATATACACTTGTATTTGAGGTAACACCAATACACTTTTAAATTCATAATTATTTTTTCATTTTTTCTCAACTCAAATACCTTTTTCCTCAAAGTTTCCCTTCTAAATTACATGAATCATTCATGAGACTATACTATTTATTAGAAAATGATATTGTGAGTGAAAGCATTGAATGATCTCCAGGATGGATTTGAACCCCCAACCTTGTGATCTTTATTTCCATTCTGGAAAGCGTTCATTTTTCGCTTGGAGTATATAACTTTCTAATTAAAATCGTGTGGCTCAGAAAGACCGAATATCGGATGAGGGTACGAAAATAATGATTCCTAGATATTCACTATACACTGGATTGGCCCTCAAAGATCGATCATTTGTCTTATAATTCCTAGACATGAATATTTCCATTTTATGTCTAAAAATTACTTGGAACTTTTTCTCAAAATATTTACAAAGAAAGAATCGTGTATAATTAGTTAATAGATTTTAAATATCATTATCTAATTAAGACCTCCAGCATGAACGGAAACTTCAATCATATCCGTGGGTTGACAATACAAATTAAATTTTCTGAGATGGTTTTGCTATATATATATATCGTGCTTCTTACGGCAATATGTCCATAGAAGACTTCGGATTTTGCTATTTTTTCATATTTCATTTTCGTTGTTTTATATTTTATTTTTATTCCATTTTTCAAAATCTGCAAAATCTAGAACTAATTAAGTGTATGTCTTCGTAAAAACGACAATCTTCACAAAATTATAGCTTTCGATATTCTGTATATCTGCACACAATCAATAAATAAGGATCACGAACATCTTTGGGAAATCCAAATTAGTGGGTGTAATATATTGTAGATATAATTATTTTACTGCTGGAGAACTATCTCTGAAAGGTTTTCATTGATAGGTGACCAGGAATTAATATACTTACGGTAAGTTGAATCATAAGTTTACTGAAAAAATAAGATAGTCACAACTAATTTAGATTGGTATAATTTAGAATGACACATTGAATTGATATTACACTAAAAACAAATATGAAATAGCACATCTGCAAAAAAGTTCATCAGGAATTTTCGTAGGTATTGTTAGAAAAAGCTCAGTTAAAAAGTTCTTGTTATCTTATCTTGAGAACATTCGTTGAGAATTTCAATCATTGTAAAGATAAATATTGATTTATCGGGCTAAATAATCTATTCCAAATTATTGAAAAAGTAAGATTGCGAGAGAAAAAATCCACGCTCCCCGGACTGGATTTGAATCGGCATCCTCCTGAATTCCGGTGAGCCGCGCTACCACTTGCGTCACGGCAAAGACAACTGTTTGTCACATCCCTGGAGCATGAACTCACTTCCCTCGCAACGTTACTCGATTTCATAGTATTTTCTCAATTATGGTACTTATTATTATCTATTCTTTGTTGCTATCATCGTAGTTTGATTGCTACCAGAGACATTGCTGCTAGATGTTTGTTTCTGTGAAGCTGCACTTAAAACTGCTGTTACTTGTTGAATAATTATTGTTGGTAATTATGAATCAGAAAACCTGGTATTTTTAAACTATTCAAATATTCTACTGAATAATCCACAATAGTATTGTCTTATGCTCTATCGGTTCCCTTATGCTTAACATGATCAATGCTATTATAAATAATTTCTTTACTTTGAATTTTTTCTAAAATTTTTGATATATTATATCGGTACATCATCATTACGACTTGTTAAAATTACTTTTTTTGATGAATCATCATACTTCTCTACCGAAGATTTATATACTTCTTGTATAATATCTGAAGATTTCCAATTCATCGGGAATTATGAAATTATCAATTTGACCATTACCAATTTTCATGAGTAAAAATAAAAAATCATGATCACGTAATCGTATATTATAGTGTAAATTTATGAATATCAGTTTTAAGATATAACGTTTGACACGAATGTAGATCTAAAGATGGTTTAAAAGTCTCATGACTTGTCATACCTTTAGGTAATTAAATAGACGCTATACCAGTCCATGTCATTGATAAAAGTTTTTTAATACTCAAAAAGTAATAAATTATACAAGTAAAAAGATACGTTTTTCCTGCTCCAGCTGATGCGTCGGTGAAAATTAATTTATTATTGCCAGATTTTACACTATCAAAGTTATCTGATCTTCATTCAATTTATCATAATATGAATTGAAGAATATTTTGTAGTTTGAAATATCTAAATCTGGAATAATGTGTTAAGATACAAGAGAATCTGGTCAGCCCAAGTCTGAACATTTACAATTTTCAGAATAAAAAATTTTATCTATTTCATTCAAAGATTTATTTTTTTCTAAAAGTCTTTACTCTTCTAAAAGAGTCTTCTAAAAAGTCTTTACTAAATTAATTTTTATATTTATTTCAAAGTTGTAAGGAAAACGTAGGTTTATCTAGGATTAAATAATATGCGTGAAATTTTTTTAATTTTTCGAATCATAATTGCGCATGCTTCATCAAACATTTTATATATAATGTCATCGCATTCTATGAGCCCCATAGCTATAACATTTTTATACTCAATATTCTTATATGTTTTTAAAGCATTAAAAGAAGTAGCAACTCTGACTCTAAGAATTAATTTCAAATGAAATAACTCATGTTCATTAGGGGAAATAGAAAAAAGTTGACCGGTGTAAGCGAATGTTTTTGACGTCGAGACGAACCAGATGATTTTTTAAAAGTATAAAATTCAGGAAAATCTGAATATAATAACTCTAGCTTTTAAATCTTTCTTATTTAATTTAAACCAAGCAGTTAATGTTGTTTCTGAATTTAGTTCATTAACATCGATTTTTTTGTTATCCTTAAAAATTATTTGTCGTTGATTTTCTAGATGGATAGCCAAAGCAATAACTGAATGTGATCGTCCACATATTCGTAATGATAATATACGCCAAGGTGCTTCCATTGGACTAACACAACGACAATCTACGTATCTAGATATTTCGTCTGTAATTTTTACATCTGATTTCTTACTATTAATTTTCATGTATGCTCTATCATGACCTCTATTCAGATACATATACAAGTATTTTATACTCATGATTGAGGCACAGTATTCAACATTAATGTGACAAATAAATCGTTTCTATAGATATGACATATAAGGAACTACCATTGAATCATCTACAGGTATATCTATACCATTAATTTATTTATTCAAAACATATATTAAAAGCTAGACAGCCGCCGCGGTGGGAAATATTGCCCCCCAAGTTGCCCCCCTTAGTTGCTGCCCTTATTTCAATGTACTCTCTCTGCGTTTCCGGGCATAAAAACCGACATTCATTAAATGGCAGCATTAAAAATAATTATTGAGTTCAAGTAAAAATGTATCGTTTCCATGTTACTTTATTAAATTAAAAATATCTTTTTGGCTGCATTCTGTCATTTAAAATATTTTAGATCGATTATTTAGCGAGAATATAAACCAAAATAGCTTGGTCTATATTCGCTTGGAAATCTCTATATTAAAAGCCGAACCGCTGCCGTCGTGAGAAATTTTGCCCCCTTTTTGCCCCCCTTTTTAGCCCCTCGACATACAAGGTCCAAATATGAATATTATAAGAAAATATATATTTATTTAATAACTATCATTTAACGACAATGAAACAATACTAACAATCATAAATAAGAACCCCATTAATTAATAATGTTACATCGTAACTCATGAAAAATAAGTCTAATTCATGAAACGTAACAATATCATCAGCGAAAAGAACCCCCAGGTTGGAAGAAATTTCAGTATCATCCCAGAAACTCTCAGCGGACCGTCGGTCAGCACACCGGAGCAGACGCGTGACAGCACAGTCGGAAAACTACAAACATTGAAAGATTAGGAAGAGGGTGGTGTGAATAAGGAAATTTAGAATTGAGGAAATAGACTAATACCCTTATCCATAGATTCCTAAGTGTCAGGGGTAGAGGGACCACTTCAAGTATACCAAGTTTCATTAAAATTCAGTATTTTTTTAAATTTTCGGTCGGCAGTCTTAGAGGTTCTAATTTGAATTTTGAAAACGTGAGGCCAGATTCGTAATCAGTGACCTTAAAATACCGTGTATTCCAATTTTCATTAATATCCATTATGTGATCAAATTTTCGGTCGGCAATCTTAGAGGCTCTATTTTGAATTTTCAAAATGTGAAGCCAAGTTTAATCACTGGCCTCAAAAATCAATAAAAACCAATTTTCATTGAAATCCATTGATGAGGAGAATATGTGATGTAAATAGTTTACTGCTAGAGTATCACGTCTGAACGTGGATAAAGTTGTCATATTCACACACGTATGCACACATGCTCATACAGACACATGCATACTGCATCATCTCCGAAGTCTGAAAAAGTCGCAGCAATAAAATAAAATTTGTCTAGAAATGACACTTCTTTTATAAAAGTAAATTTAAAATGGCACTTTTTAAATGGAACGTTAAATTTAAATTTAATTTAATAACACTGAAATGGAACCTTCTTCCTCTCAAGCAATAATATGAAGACTGTCGATTAGATTTTGGCTTCCAGTCAAACCACACATACACACACAAAGGGAATATTCATACGAGGAACAATGTTGCCAAAACCATTTGTTTGAGGAGTAAATAGGAGGAATAATGTTGCTCGACCCATTTGTTTGAGAAATACAACAAAGGGGGGGGGGCAAGGGTGCAACCAAGAGGTACAACCAAGGGGTGCAACCAAGGGCTGTAACCAAGGAGTGCAACCAAAGGGTGCAACTTGGGGGTCAAAATTCCCCACGGCGGCGGCGGTCTGGCTTTTATTATATTTTTATAACAAACAAATTAATGGTACAAATGTAGACGTTGATAATTAATTCAATGGTCATCCCTATTAATTCATATCTTTTAAAAAGGTTTAATTGTCACATTAATGTTGGATATTGTGCATCTATGATAAGAATTAAATATATGTATATGTACTTGGATAAAGGTCATGACAGAGTGTACATAAAAAGGGATAATAAAAATTCAGAGTAAAAAATTACGAACGAAATATCGAGATACACAGATTGTCGTTACGTTAGTCCAATGGAAGCGTCTTGGCGGATTTTATCATTACCCATATGTGGACGATCACATGCAGTTATTTCTTCAGATGTTCATTTAGAAAATCAACAACGGATTATTTTTAAGGATACCACATTAACTGATGTCAATGAATTAAATTCAGAAACAACTTTAACTGCTTGGTTTAAATTGAATCAAATAGATGAGAAAGCTCAAAAATTATTTTATTCAGATATTCCCGAGTTTTATACTTTTAAGAAAGCATATGGTTGGTCTCGGCGTCAAAAACATTCGCTTACGGTTGGTCAACTTGTTTCTATTTCACCTAATGAACAAGAGCTGTTTTACTTGGAATTAATTCTTCTCAGAGTCAAAGGTTCCACTTCTTTTCATGATTTAAAAACATACAATAATATCCAATAAATGAATTTTACAGAAACTGCTATAGCTATAAGACTTGTGGAGTGCGATGACAATCATGAAATGTTTAATGGAGCATGCACGATTATGATTCCTCAACAATTAAGAGAATTGTTTGCATATTATTTATTAGTCTTAGATAAACCTAATTTTTCCTTACAACTTTGGAATAAATATAAAAATTCGTTTTCTGAAGATTTTTCACAGGAAAATAAATCTTCAAACGGAATGAATAGAATTTTCGATTCTGAAAATTGTAAATGTTCAGACTTGGGCTCATCAGATCCTGTTGTAACTCAACACATCATCCCAGATTTAGGAATTTCAAACTACAAGATATCTTTTAATTTGTATTATGATAAATTGAATGAAGATCAGAAGATGATATTTAATTGTGTAAAATCTGGTAATAATAAATTAATTTTCACCGACGCATCAGCTGGAACAGGAAAACATACTTTTGACTTGTATAATTCATTACTTATTGAGTATTAAAAAACAAATTTTATCAATGGCATGGACTGGTATAGCATCTAATTTTTTACCTAAAGGTATGACAAGTCATAAGACTTTTAAAACTACCTTTAGATCTAAATTCAAATTCAAACTCATGTCAAACTTCATTTTTCAAAAAAGATTCAAATAAAATAACGATTGACAATTGTGGTGTAATAATTTGGAACGAAGCATCCATGATTCCCAAAAAAGCTTTAGAAATTGTTGGTGTTACATTGGAGGACATTTGTAACAACGACGATTCTTTAGGTGATAAACTAATACTTCTAGGAGGAGATTTTAGACAAATTTTACCAGTTATTAAATCGGAAAGAAATATACAATCTTGAACGGAACTATAAAATTTTCAATTTCAGATATCATACAAAAAAGTATACGGCTCTTCGATACAAAAATCTAATGATTTATAGAGCAAAGTAATTTTAGCTAGTCGTAATGATGATGTTCGGATAATTAATGAAAAAAATCTTAGAAAGGACTCAAAGTAAAGAGAGAATTAATTATAGTATCGATTATGCAAAACATGAAGGAATTGATAGAGCACAAGATAATGCTATAATAAATTATCCAATAGAATATTTGAATAGTATAAGAATTCCTGGCTTCCAATACATAAATTAACTTTAAAACGAGAATTTATTATAATGTTAATTCGAAATTTATTGACAAAACATGGATTGTGCAATGGCACAAGTCTAAACCTTCTAAATCCATATTCAATAAAATATATATATTCAAACTGAAAATTGAAAATATTGTTTTTAAAGTTAGTTGATGTATTCGAAACCCAGGAATTCTTATACTATTCAAATATTCTATTGGATAATTTATTATAGCATTATCTTGTGCTCTATCAATTCCTTCATGTTTTGCATAATCGATACTATAATTAATTCTCTCCTTACTTTGAGTCCTTTCTAAGATTTTTTCATTAATTATCCGAACATCATCATTACGACTAGCTAAAATTACTTTGCTCTATAAATCATTAGATTTTTGTATCGAAGAGCCGTATACTTTTTGTATGATATCTGAAGTTTTCCATTTGTCTGGAATTAGAAAATTGTCTATTTCCCCGTTACCAATTTTAATGAGTAAAGACGAAAAATCATGGTCGCGTGACCTTACATTATGGTGTAAATTTGAGATTTAAAATTTTGTCAATAAAATTGAAAATTTTATAGTTCCGTTCAAGATTGTATATTTCTTTCCAGATTTAATAACTGGTAAAATTTGTCTGAAATCTCCTCCTAGAAGTATTAGTTTATTACCTAAAGAATCGTCGTTGTTACAAATGTCTTCCAATGTAACATCAACAATTTCTAAAGCTTTTTTTGGAATCATGGATGCTTCGTTCCAAATTATTACATCACAATTGTCAATCGTTATTTTATTTGAATCTTTTTTGAAAAATAAAGTTTGACATGAGTGAATTTGAATTTAGATCTAAAGGTAGTTTTAAAGTCTTATGACTTGTCATACCTTTAGGTGATAAATTAGATGCTATACCAGTCCATGCCATTGATAAAATTTGTTTTTTAATACTCAATAAGTAATGAATTATACAAGTCAAAAGTATGTTTTTCCTGTTCCAGCTGATGCGTCGGTGAAAATTAATTTATTATTACCAGATTTTACATAATCAAATATCATCTTCTGATCTTCATTCAATTTATCATAATACAAATTAAAAGATATCTTGTAGTTTGAAATTCCTAAATCTGAGATGATGTGTTGAGTTACAGCAGGATCTGATGAGCCCAAGTCTGAACATTTACAATTTTTCAGAATCAAAAATTCTATTCATTCCGTTTGAAGATTTATTTTCCTCTGAAAAATCTTCACAAAACGAATTTTTATATTTATTCCAAAGTTCTAAGGAAAAATTAGGTTTTTCTAATACTAATAAATAATACGCGAACAGTTCTCTCAATTGTTGAGGAATCATAATCGTGCATGCTCCATTGAACATTTCATGATTATGTCATCGCACTCCACAAGTCTCATAGCTATAGCAGTTTCTGTATAATTCATTTATTGGATATTATTGTATGTTTTTAAATCATGAAAAGAAGTGGAACCTTTGACTCTGAGAAGAATTAATTCCAAGTAAAACAGCTCTTGTTCATTAGGTGAAATAGAAACAAGTTGACCAACCGTAAGCGAATGTTTTTGACGCCGAGACCAACCATATGCTTTCTTAAAAGTATAAAACTCGGGAATATCTGAATAAAATAATTTTTGAGCTTTCTCATCTATTTGATTCAATTTAAACCAAGCAGTTAAAGTTGTTTCTGAATTTAATTCATTGACATCAGTTAATGTGGTATCCTTAAAAATGATCTGTTGTTGATTTTCTAAATGAATATCTGAAGAAATAACTGCATGTGATCGTGCACATATGGGTAATGTAATAAAATACGCCAAGACGCTTCCATTGGACTAACGTAACAACAATCTATGTATCTCGATATTTCGTCCGAAATTTTTTACTCTGAATTTTTATTATCAATTTTCATGTATACTCTGTCATGACCTTTATCCGAGTACATATACAAATATTTAATTCTTATTATAGATGCACAATATTCAACATTAATGTGACAATTGAACCTCTTTAAAAGATATGAGTTAAAAGGGATGACCATTGAATTATCAACGTTTACATTTATACCATTAATTTGTTTGTTATAAAAATAATTTCTATATTTATTATCTCTTCGACGGTATTGAGGGAATCCCGATTTATCAGATAACGTTTCATTATTTAATTTTTTAGGAAAATTTTTGTAACATTCTTTTGTATTTATGTTATAATTTGAAGTACTTTTCGAATGAGGACCATGAAGCATATGCGTCATAACTAATCTTTGAGATTTATTAATATTTTCTAGAATTTCCGTGCTTATAAATTTATTAATTTCTTCAGAATTATTTAATTCATCTTTTGGATCTAAAACAAGTAGCATATGAGCATGAGGAAGGCCTCTTCTCTGAAATTCTATTACATCAACGTAAGATATTATATTTCCAAAAATGTTTTTGTTAATATCAGATAAAAGCGCCATGAATTTTACATGAAACAATCTCGCAACAATAGGTGCAATATCGTTACATGTTGATGGTTTAGGAAAATCTTTTAAAATTTCGGTTAATTCAGGCCATTTTGAATTAGTTGTCATAGTTACAGATAAATCTGGTGTTACTTCCAATTTTCTCAAAATAGCCATTAAATTTTGAAAATTTTATGCATATATTGAGGACTACCTGTATATGTGGGTGGTAAAATACATAAATTTCCCATCTTTGATTTATTTTTAAAATTTTCAGAAAGATTTATATTACTATTAGCAACATGGTCCAAAATACTATTGTAACATGCTACACGTAATTTTCGTTGGTTGTGACTTAAAAACTCTAATCTACAATTTTCTATAATTATATAAGCTTGAACTATATACTGTTGAGTTGAACGTCTACAAAATATAGGATCAAATTTTGAATTTAGTCTATAACATAAACGGTACGAATAATAACGAAGAGGAGTTGAATTTTTGTTACTATTAAAATTTTGTTTAAATTGAGGACTCCAACCAAAATCACGCAATTAAAACATCAGAGGAAATATCATCGGATTTAAATGAAATGACAATTTATTTATTTAATATACAATTCTGATTTTTACTTTATGGAATGGTTCGATCATCCACGAATTTTGTACACAGGTTGGTTTCCGGAAGATGTAAACCGAGTTCGGTGTTTAGCACCATCGGTTGTTTATTTTCATGGCAACCGTTGCTAACGTGTTTCTGAAAAAAGCTCGAAAAATAATCATCAATTCACGTTGGATTTCCAATTCCTTTGGCAATCGATGCAAATCGATGAGACATTTAGTTTGGAATAATCATTGTTAATTCTCCCAGCAACCGATGCTATGGAGGTACGAAATTCAGCTTCAGACTGACTTTTTTTGTCGTACGATAACTTTAAAAATAGTTTAAAAGTCTCATGAATTGTCATACTTTTAGGTAAAAAAATAGACGTTATACTAGTCCATGCCATTGATAAAATTTGTTTTTCAATACTCAATAAGTAATGAATTATACAAGTCAAAAGTACGTTTTTCCTGTTCCAACTGATGCGTCGATGGAAATTAATTTATGATTGCCAGATTTTACATAATCAAATATTATCTTCTGATCTTTATTCATTTTATCGTAATATGAATTAAAAAATATTTTATAGTTCAAAATATTTATATCTTCAATAATTGTTTGAGATTTAACAGGATCTTGTAAGCTAAAATCTGAGCAGTTATGATTTTCAGAATTTAGAATATCGTTCAAAGATTCATTTCCTGAGTCTTCTGAAAAATCTTCACTAGACGAATTTCTATATTCATTCCAAAGTTGTAAGGAAAAAGTAAGGAGGATTAAGTAGGATTAAATAATATGCGAAAAATTCTCTTACTTGTTTTGGAATCATTATTGCGCATGCTTCATTAAACATTTTATATATTATGTCATCGCATTCTGTGAGCCCCATTGCTATAGTAGTTTCAGTAAAATTTCTATACCCGATATTGTTGTATGTTTTTAAAGCATTGAAAAAAGTAGCAACTCTGACTTTAAGAAGAATTAATTTCAAATGAAATAACTCTTGTTGAATTCTTATTAAAATTTGTAAATTTGTACATCGATTTATCCCCGTCAATAGAGAGCGTCTTTCTTTTTCAAAAGTAAATGGTCTGCATCAGGCAAGGTTTAGCTATCACGGTATCTTGGATTTTCAAAAAATATTAAAAAAATGTAATTGTTTCAAGGCAATGGAATGTCACTTTTAAATACACATTTTGAGAGAGAAAAAGATTGGTTCTATGAATAAAATTTATTCCTATTTACAAAAATAATGTCTAAAACGTATTCCATTCTGATAATATAATTGAATCGCTCCAATAGTTACACCGTTCAATCTATTTTTCTTCTATTAATCAATAATATTCGTTCTTCTGTCATTACATTTTTGCATAACTAGGTTGAGCTACAGCAAAATACTTATCTCTTTCTTTGAATCTTTCATCGGTATTAACTGAGAAAGATTTCCGATAATGATTATACATAAATCTTCAGAATATTTGTTTATTTCTTTACAATAATTCATTTCTCTCGAACGTTCTTAGGTTTTGTAATTTACTGAGCAAAAGCTCAGAGTAAAACTCTTCAGCAGTATAAATAATTATTCAGATAATTTTTGGTTTAAATAATCTCTTTTACGAATTTATCTCAGATAATTTTCTTATATAATTGGTGGGAGATGAAATACTATGATTCTTTCTTTGTAAATACTCAACATTTTTAATTTTATCCGAACAGTTCAATCGGTAATGTCGGTTATGCCTTATCTCAGCTGATAATTGCATTGAATTTCATGTACAATTGGAACTTTATTAAGTTTTAATGAAGTTTTAGTTTTAAGTACATTTAGAATTTTTAAAGAACTGCATCCAGAGAAAGTATTTACTATTCTGTACATACCTAAAGCTTTAATCGAAGTGGATTGATTGAAGAAAATCTCATAAATAAATATAATAAATTTGCGTATTGTTAAACATGCTCCAAGTGTATATTGGTTTGTAAGGACTATTTATAAATAGTGTACTGTCGTCAATATTATGTATGATAATGTAATCGTCATGAAGAGAATAAATAGTGATGATAATGAATAAAAGAATGTCTAATAAATCCTGATAATTTTAATAGTTACCTAAATCATCTTTCAGGAATACGAACGTAAGAAAATGATACGGTTGTAAATTATCAGATATTCAGTAGTATATTATAATTTATAAGCCATAAGCATTACCGCCAGCAACTTCTATGGATATGTACGGTAGGTACAACAGAATCAAACGTTACACCCATTTAGTTCCAATGTTTGCTATTAGGTGGCGCTGGTAGTAAAATTTTGGCTAACAGAAAGTATAGTAACTAATCAAGTTCACTTCTTACAGTAAAAAAGATTTCTTCCGAGATTTATAATTAAAAATACATCTAATTTTCTCAAAGTTTATATTCTTGAGTTAAAAAAAAACTTTTTGAATCATGCCTGAAACAGAAAGTAGTAAAAAGATAAAAATCAATTATTTTGCAACGTACATATAATTATTGGGGTAGACATTCCATGTAAATTCCAGGAGTAACATTGAGAAAAAAATTGAGAAACAGAAACTAATACGTATCTGATTCAAATGACCACATTTAAACGTGATCACTTTGTGAAATTTGACTTGTTGTTCAATGATTTTTATGTGCAAACAATGCCAGCACATATTAATAAATTCAACTCTAAATTTTCGAGTGGATAATTTAACTTATTCCGGGATTTTTTTTTACTCATAATCGTGAAAATCTACTTTCACTCCCAAACATATGAAATCTTGAACTTGAATAGTCATTACAAACTATTTATTTGAGAAAAAGTATGCAATTTCAAGAGTTTTTGAGATTCAATGTACCTTAACGCAGCTCTATTTGTTTTTTCGTTTCTACTTTCTTGTCTCTATTTTTTCAAGAAGCATCCAGCTATTTGTGAAACGTCACGTGCCCCTAATTCTTTTTTATACGAAGTGTGATCTCTGTCGAAAAATGATGAAGCTTTCGTTGCCACCCTAAAAAGCTATCAAGACCCCCCTCTCCCCCTCAATGACATGAATCTAGCACAGTATACACGGTGGGGGTGGAATAGATGCGATAGAAGAAAAATGGGTTTGTTGTCCGCAGCAAGGTCGAAGTCAAGTAGTTCGAAAAGAAAATGATAAAATGAATATGAATTAGCAATATAATTTCGTGTATTTACAATTTGTGCTGAATAAGAGTTGTAGTTCGAGAAAATGAAAAGGATGATAACAAAATGTATCTGGAATGGAAGCACTTAATGTAGTAAAAGCAGGAATAATCGTTAGGGAATCGTCAGTTTTCAATTGAACATTTGCTTCGATTGAGTCTGATGCTACTCGCGAAATATAATGCTGTTGGAAAAATAAGACCAGTATTACGGATTCTAATTCAGAAATATACATATAGGGGGTCGCATCAGGACTCGAGCGAGAAAAAAAAGGGAAAGAAGAAGCTGAATAGGCGTCTTACGTTAAATGGGAAACGGGCTTGTGACGTACGCGTTCGTTGTACGGGACGTGTTATTAGCGTGCGCCCCCAGCCTCCTTCGTCTTTCTTTTTCTACATCTATTCCCATCTCTATCTTGGAGTTTTTTCTCGCGCTCTCGATGTCTCCCTCTCTTCCTTATTCCCCGTTTCCTATCCTCCTATTTTTCGCTCCTTTTCGTCTGCCCATCTCTCGGCGGCGCGGCGTATACCAACGTGTGCGGTACTGAAGATTCGTTTAATTAACATAGCTGGCGTTCGACTGCATCCCGCTCGCGTAGCTTTATTATTTTTTGTTCGCCATCGCCGCGAATCGCCAGAAGTGCACTCGCACACAGCAGCCAGTCAAGTTTCACGGGCCATTGCACGTTACGCGCACGCGTTTCCTTAGCGAGTGCAGGCGTGGTCCAATTTTCTCTCGCTTCCTCTCTGCCTCTTTCATCTTCCTGCAGCCGTGCGCGGCTCTCGCTCGCTCGCTCGCCGCCCCTGTCTTCGTCTTGGGCCCCTCGATCTGGACACTCAACCTTCCATAGCTTTTTAATTTCATCGTTCGACTTTGCACTTTTATTCGTTTGTTTGAGGCCATTCTTCAAGAAAGGGTTTGAATTAATCGCCCAGACTCATGTGAATGAGTGTGTTGTTACATGATTTTCGGTGTCCTATATCACGAGCGTGACTTATTTTACGTTCTCTCATTATACGTTCGGCTTATGAAAGAAACGGCGTGAAATGAACTGATTTGAATAACTTAATAGCTCTATAGTCATAATTTGAGAAAACATTCGTCACGAAATTAGCGGCAATAACGTTTTGACAGATCATAATGCTTTTATTAAAATATATACTCTTTTGAATATTACCGTCGGTATTTCGGTGAGAGGGAAAATGACCAAATGCAGGTATGGACTCTGGAAATGGTTCTGACCCGAAAGAGAATGGAAACCGGTAGGAAATTCTCGTATTTGGAAAGCTGATGTCACCACCTAGATAGACGTTTCGCGGTACCCATGCTTTTCGAACTCCTCAAGCAAGAACTTGATTCATATGCATTTTTCGATTCATAATTACTATTAGAATTTTATTCTATAAGAAAAACAGATGAAAACTGAGTTCACAACATGATTTATCATTTGAATAATCAATTTGTCTATGGTACATGTAATTTATTTATTAATATTGAACACATCAAATATCAAATTGCGGGAGATCGTTATTTACTGAATTGACCCATTTTAAAACCTGGAGGATTAAACGAATTTTGTTGCAACTTTGAAAGAGACTTTGAAGTGGCAAAGTACTTCGAAAATACCGATAAACGTTGAAATTAATCTTAAGACCAAACAATTTCTGATTCTGAGTTATTAATATGCTATTCCATATATTCGCAGATAGGATTACGTGTCGAGAGCGTTCGAGTATACTTATATGGTTAATGGCATAAACATAAATACAGTTTTCCACAATATTAGTTCCAATCCATAAATTTAAACATAGAATGTCACACGTGGAAAATCCTTAACTGGAAATAGACGCTCAAAAAAGATTCTTGGGAACTCCATGTATATTTTCAAGATAAATCTCATGAACGTCTAGATGATTTTTTTTCGTCCCAGCGGCAGTAAAGTGCCTACTTTGCGTCCTGCCGTTTGCAAAGAATGGCACTTTTCTGCCGCGGGGTACGAAAAATAGTATATGCACCTTGCTCATCTAGGCTATTTTGGCACGCGCAAACTTGCAATCCTCGCTGCGCTCGGATCGCAAACGTTTTTCGTGCCGAAATCGCCTAACCTCGCTCGGGTGCATACTATACTATTAAAAAAAATAATTTCGTCTATTTACTACTCAAACATGTAGCATCATAATTGATCAACGTGATCATTTTTTGAAACCATTATTACACACGTATAGGAATTCAAAACAGAAATCTCCCACTTCCAAGAAGAGTATCAGACCATGTTGGGATGGTTCTGTGGACACGCAAATAGCTTCATGTTCATGACCGTTATAATCTTTCGTTTTTCTGGAGATATTAATTCATGAATTTTAATTGATTTTATACACTAGTATTTTCCGAAAGACGAAATGTTAGGCCAAAAGGCTGTACACGTGATCTATTGAGATACTCAAAAATAATCTCAAATACTTTCAGCAACATTCAAGACTCGCAATACTGATTTGTAAGTCATACTTTGTAAGTCATTTTCATCTAATAAAAATGAGTAGTCCTGTAAGATAGCTAAAGAAATGCAAAGGAATGAGCTTCCAGAACATGGAGTCGAGAAAATCACTAAATTTTATCAATAATACAATATTTTATCTGACTCTACCAAATATGCATGTATATATTGTATTTTTCTACAAAATAACTTCACATTTCCAATTGTATTTCCCTTTAGCTGCGAACCTTCTATCCTGATCAAGAAAGGTGGCCTACACGGACTAAACCGCAAGATCGTTATCTAAGAATAAAAGTCCAAAACATTACACAGTTTTACAATTATGTTTACAACAGATATATTTGTTGTGGTTATTTTGTATGATATTACGAAGAATGATTTTTCATAACTTTAAAGAGCTTTCGACATTTGATATTGGCGAAACGATTGATATAAACCAAAGATAAGAAATGAAAATACAATTATTGAAATTAATGAGTAATTTTCTCGACTTTATGTCAAGAGTGCCCTTTGCACTCTTTAGCTATCTTGTAGGAATTCTTATTGTTTTTTTATGCAAAATTCAAATTCGTGATTTGTATGTTGGAAAATATATATTATTTTATTACTTTACGGCAGAAATAGCCCACGTAACGTGATAAAAAACGACCACGTTGATCAATTATAATGCCACATATTTGAGTAATAAATGAACAAAGTTATCAACTCTCATATTCTCCTTCAAAGGATCATTCAGGCTTTCTTGAGATTTACATTCAAAAAACATAATGAGTTCTGAGGTATCATGGAAAGTATATTTTCAAAGATAGCTGTACAGCGTGCAGGAATCTTCATTTTAGCGTCGATCACGTTGATCAATAATAATGCTATACATAGACGTTTGAGTAGTAAAGAGACGAATTCATTTTCATTGAAAAAATCATTCAGACTTCATGAGATTTTCAATGGAAATATACAATGAGTGTCCAAGAATCTTTATTTTAGCGTCTATGTCCAGTTTAGGATTTTCCACGTGTGGCGTTCCTTATATCCAAATTCATATTAACGGAATTTCTTTGGTTCAAATTTGAGCAATGAAGACCCGAAAACAATTCTTCTCATCTAAGTATGTGTCGTGGCCACACGTATGGTGGCCATATTGTTGTTATTTAGGACTCGTGACCACGATGTTACTCTCCAATATTGGAAAGTGGCGTCAAGGGCCACGTGGTACGATATTGCGGTACTATCTTCTGAGTTGCCTATGTTCAAATTATCTGTTTCCCTCACAATATCTCGTGTCATTTTTTGATGTGAAACTCTTTTCACAAATAATTCCTCGTGACAGATTTGATGAAATTCAGTGTTTTATTCACATCTCATAGAAATATTGACAGCACCATTTACTCAATATAATTTCTTTCGAAAGACATTTCAAACATGTGGATTTCAGCAGAAGTTCAAGTTATATCATCCTGAATTGAAATGGCGAGGCCACTGTACACTGCGGGTTTTCTTTATGATCTGAAATTTCTCATTTAAATTCCCATCGCGGAGTTTTACATAAACGAATACTCGTGTACAGTCCTGTTCTTTTTAGCCCTCGACAATTTCCTCATTTCCTCTTTTCCAGCCCTCGTGCGGGAGGCGTGTTCTCTCGCACTCAAATCAAATTCCCGCGAGCAAAACTCGGGCTCGGGCTGCTTGCGAAATTCTTTTTTACCACGGGCCAACACGCTCGGAAATGCATTTTTGACGGATTGGCCGACTAATTTAGCCGGAGCCGGGCGAACCCTCTGCCCGAGCCCACGGGACGAATTAGCGCGACCGGCCCGCAAGTCTCCCTAATGCATATCGGATACGAGGAAATTTTTTCATCTCCTCGCAGCAGACACACGAATATACCTAGCCGGGCTCTTTTTTCTCCTTCTTGGCCGCGCGCCCGCTTGTGTTTCTGCATTTCTTGCTTGTCTCGGGCTCTTCTTCTCGGCGGCGCTTATATTCGACGAAGCAAAGCGAGGCGCACGAAAAAAAATCGAACAAATCGCGCGCATGATGGAGGGCGAGGAGAAAGGGTTGGCTATATACGCGGACGGGGCCCGACCACTGGCCTTCCGTAATAATTCCTCCGTGGCCCCAAGCCCTTTTTACTCAGGCCCGAGGGCTCCGCGTGCGTGGCGCGGGCATAGTGTGCGCACGTACGCGATGATGATGATGCGCATCCAATGCGTTTCGCGACCTTCGCCAGGCGAATTTTATTTTTGGTAATCTGCCAATCTAATATCAGCTGCTACTGATTCACGAAAATTTCTCATTCCGATTCCAAGTTTTTTTTGTCCACCACTCGGAGGCACTGCCGTTGTTATATATATGCGAGGAGAAGTTCACATTTTACGAGTAAGCGCAAGCAGAGCATTCGCTTGTGCATCGCGTGCTCGACGTCATTGATACGACTCTATTGACTTTTAATTACAGGCTCGTTTTGTTTTTCAACTGGTCCAACGGTACAGCATCACCAACAAACAATGCGCGCACAAATGCCGTATTTTCAGAGGAGAGACATTTTTTATGCAGGCGCGTGCACATCGAATTGCGGTTCAGTATTCCCCTCTGTATTTCGAAATAGCAATCACCAGCTTTCAGTGCATAGAATTCAAAACAATGATGAAGCACATTCGAAAAATATTGCAGTGGGCGATGTTAGTATTGTGACGAATTTCATCACCTTCCAAGTGACTGAAATTTCAGATAGCATTAGGCAAACTCGATGCGTATAATTTGAAATTCGATATAATTATTGCCATTTATTGAATAATAAGCTATAAATTAATAAAACAACTTCCCAGTTTTAAATGTTTTTGTTCTAAAGAGTAGTTTCAACAATGTGTTTTACTCTCTCAAAGAAAGAGTTTTGTGACGGGGCAAATATCGAACTCTCGAATCAGACTTCAGGACCTCGATTTTCGTAATCTACGGGTCGAAAAACATGGAATCCTATTGGGCTCTATAACCCATGCTGCCAGAGGCCAACAGTTACTAATTTCCCAATATTTGCCGTATTATGACTTTCTTTGATCTTAATTTACACCCATTAGATGATCTCTGGGCATTTTTGCTTTCTCACTTACGTGACAGAGAATCACACATACATATGTGACGCTGTTTTTGGGGTCGCGATAACTCTCAAAGAAATGTAATTATTAAAACAGGTTAGTCGTAGCAAGATATAGTCAGAGTTCGATTTTCAGCAGAATCCGTAGTTTTCCCCTAGAAACAGTTACTAATGTTTTTTTTGAAAGTAGCCTGTGACTTTCCGTAAAAATTTGTTGGAGTCCGAATACCTACGAGGATCTACAAGATATTTTCCGTAGCAACCGTTGTTTATATCCCTTGTAACCGTTGGTACGGGAAAGGGAAAATCAGTCCGAAGTTCATTTGTCGGTGGAAAAAAACACGAAAACTTAATTTTTTCATAGCAACCGTTGCTAAGGGAATGAAAATTGAGTTGAAGTTCACTTCCAGTAGTACCTTTGAGAACAATGGGTAGAGAATCTTTGCCTTCCCATAGCATTGTTGATATCGATATCAACCATTGCTACGGAGCAACGAACAATTAATTTTAGGTTCATGTGCCGATGGCGGACTTGCGTTAATTTTTTTCGCACAAAGCTTCTTTGAGAGAGCATACTGTTAACGAAGTTAGCAGCGGTTTTTTTTCACGTGATGCTTGCTGTAACGAGCGTCAATATTTTTTTCCGAACTGTTCTTACAAAATCATGGCAAAAGAAATATCACACTTCGATATGTATCGTAAATGAAAAATGTTTTCAATAGTATTGTTAGCTATATGAATCAGTTATTGAAGCTACACAGGCCAAAAAATTAATATAGCTTTGGTTCGAGCTAAAGTACGCGTTAAAGTACGTCGGCGAATCTATTCTACGAATACCTCTCGTGAATAGAATTATTCAAGATTACTTGAGAACGAATCTCTCACAACACTTCAGGGGTCACGTCGTCGTTTATTAATTGTTTTTGTTCGACAGCTAAAAGATTGTCAACGAAAGATTTACTATTATTGATGGAATCAAGTGTCGTACATTCGTTGATGGAACCGTTGATGATTTATTCACGATTGAAAAACTGATATATATATAATCAAAACCACGTGTGAGCATGACTTTAAATTATCAAAGTTCTTACAATCTATTCAGTTCAATTTTTCTCAAAAACATTTGACGAGTAATGTACGATTGAAAAAAATGGTCAAACCAAGAGTAATTGCTGTGAAACTGATGATAAAGTTATATATGCAAACGGAAAAGCTTATTTGATTTTTCACAGAGGTGGAATGTAGAAGCCAGCTGAAGCTCTCGAAAAAATCTCGACAGCCACAAGCCGCACGATATGAGTAGATCTTTCCCTTTCAAGAACTAATTAACACCACACATGTTGAACTCGACGGCCACTTTATCATCACTGAAATTTCTTACGCTCGCACGGCCGATTAAGCGTCTCTGGGAACTAACTGTCTCATTACCGTGACCCTCCGACTTTTCTTCAGCTGTATAACTACCCTCGTTACGTTACTATCCATCATATTCCTGACTACGTATGAGCCAGAAAACAAACTGCAAATCATCTACTTCTTCCGATTACTCTGAGGAGGGTCCCTTGGTCCAGAAATGACTGCTTCCCCAACATGCGCACTTTTTCACTTCATTTGATTTTTTTTTCATCCATATCATCTTCTAAAAGTACCAACTTTCTTTGTAAAATACTGATCATTGGTGGTGTTGTAAAGTAATACCTATTCAATAAAAATTTGAAGAAATTTCTTGATATTTGAAGACCAGAAGGGTATTTTGATCTGCTATTGACTATGATGGTTTGATACGCAATCGACATGTTCGCGTTTAGAAAGCAGAAAAAAAGGATTCTTCGATACTGATGTAAAACAGGTGATTCTCGCGTGAGTGTGAGAATCGCGTATTGTAAGTGTTGATAAATAAGATTCAATGGTGCTATTTTTCAACATAAATGAGGAATATTATATTCTTGAATGACCTATCCGTATATTTTAAATGAGTTGGATTTTTCTTGTCAGACAGTGGGACTAAATGATGAAAAAATGTGACCACACGTTATGGAGGACGTTAGTCAGTCATGTCATTGATAAGTAATCTCTCGTCGATTGTTTGAATTCACCAACTTAGAAATTTATAATCAACAAATTTTATACAATTATTAATGAAAGGATTTTATCGAATACACAGCAAAAACGATTCTTTGATTCAAGTAAGAAATCGTACTTAATTTGGGATGGAACAAATTTTAGTATAGCTTTAAACAGCTATTAAGAAAATTGCAAAACTAGTTTTCAGTACTAGTGAATCTTTGACAAATTAGATACATTTATTATTTCAAGTAATTTTGATGGATATAGTATAAAATTTACTAAAACTATGGAAATTCAGCTTTTTTCAAGTACAATCGACTTTCGATACTGCAACACTTTTAAGAAATCGGTTTTGCTATAATGTGCATTGGCATTTAATTCTTTAGCGTTCCACATAAATTCTATTTTTTCAACCTTCGTCAATTCTTGGATGTTACAGCTCTCGAACTAATTCATGAAAGTCTTAATTCGCAGTAGAAAACCTTTCACTAAAGAACTACTACTTCTATAAATACTTTTCAAGTTTATCAAACATTGAGTAAGTTTGATCTTGAAGCTCATGAACTTTTTTGGATATCTGGAACGATATGCTCAAAAACACAAATGAAAAATTAAACTTTAAATCACACGATATAAAATTTGATCTAAAATCACTGCCAGTTGATATTTGTCTCTGGCAATTTTCTCATATCGGATATGATGACATATTTCTAGACTCTTACTTACGCAATACACGGGAGACTGACAATTTTCCAGAGAAATATATTTTCTAGTGGTCGTTTT
Source organism: Aphelinus atriplicis (assembly GCA_020882685.1). NCBI lineage: Eukaryota > Metazoa > Arthropoda > Insecta > Hymenoptera > Aphelinidae > Aphelinus > Aphelinus atriplicis. The sequence continues at coordinate 77,304,814 of CM037073.1, forward strand.
GAACTCTCAAAGGATACATTTTTACATTTCAACATTCACAAGAGAATGAATATTATAAAATCTCTCCGTCAATTGCAGGATACTTCTACCCTGTTTGAGAGATCGGCTTATTCAAGTTCCTCATGATTGTTTCAAACGCGTTTCCATGAGAAACTGATAACAAAATTTACAAAAGGAGGGCGATGTTCACCGCGTCGACGGATAATATTTTTCGGTAGCTTTACCGTATCTGCAGCACGGTTGAAATCCACTCCCTTCTCTCCCCCTCTATCTCTCTCCGTACCGTGACAATTTTCTCGATGGAAATGAACGAAAAAAAAAGCGCGCCGGCAAAATCATCGAACCCGTCATAAAGCTCGCGCACGCATCTGTGCGGGCAAAAACGCGGCAACACGCGCGCGTCGAGAGCCTCCGACAAAAATCCAGCGGCGGTTGTCGCGCGCGCGCAACAAAAAGAGGAGGCTCGCGGACGTGCGCATGAGAAAAAAAAAGTCAACAATGAGCTTTCGAAAAAAAAGAGGCATGTGCCGGGGGAGTGAAAAAAGCGAGCAACAAAAAGGCAGGTACACGCTCGTCAAGCGCGCGCGAGGCGTTGGTCGCACGCTCCGGCGCATGTATTCGGCTGCGCGCGCGAGTTTCTGCCTGTTACGCAGAAAAATAAGTGCGCGTGTGCGTACGTAGCCCGGGTGGCTTGCGTGTGTGTTTCGGAGGCTACCTATCTATAGGTACCAAATGGTAAATGAGAGGGTCGACGTCGCGGCCGGACGGCCGCAGCTAGCGGCGACCCAAAGCTCCGCGTCCCTCTCTCTCGCTCGCTCGCTCGAGCGCTATATGTTAGAGACTCCATCTACGGGGTGTCCGTTAAATAACTTATGCGCTCACCCACGCCCCTCTTGGCCTCGCATCTCCCCCTCCCCCCGTCCCCACCTTCTCTTTCTCGCTCTGTTTCTTTTTCTTCGCGGACTGCTGTGCGGGAGCGACTTTTCCCGAGGCGGCGTGAGCGCGAAAGCACGAGCTTTTTCCCACTGTCATTTCCTTGATACTTATTGCAACAAGCGCCCGGGATATTTCTCTACCCGCCGCTTTTCTACTCGGGATTGAACAATTTTCTTTTTCAACCGGATATCCCGCGCTTGCTTTCTTCCTTTTTTCGATTGCTTTTCCCGCGGGAAAACTAAATTTAACGTGTGGGTGTGGAGCCAACCTTTCCATCGTGACAACTATTGTTTAATCTCGCGTAATGAATATTGTTACTCGTATCGCAGATAACGATCAATCAACTCACTGTTGGGATTGAATTTTTACTGATCTGAAAATTCAATGGGAATAATGACGAATATCGACGATAGTGAACGATTCTATTTCGAGACATAATATTTAATTCCGTTTGATGTCTCTTTTTTTCGCATTCCCATTTTCATCTTCGCTACGCGAAAATCAAATTCCGACCAAGTACTTGAGGAGAAAAATACATGGAACTCTGTGCCACCGGTGAAAAGTGGTTGCTTCGCAAAACTCGTCTATAACTACCAACGCCCGCGTCACGGCTGGTGCACACCTGCATCGGTATACAGGAGTCAAAGTTCTTTACCAGGGTGCGCTCATTCGTTTCTTCAGTGGCGGATTTTCACGAGGCAGGCCCGAGGAGCTCTTAATTTTCGCCGGCCTCCTTAATGGCTTTCACTCGATAAAGTACGGAGGGAAGCGCAGCCAGGTCCGCTTCTTGCGATTGACCGCCCATTCGTCGCTGCGTTATACACCCTCGGATTTTAAAGCAGCCAAAGAGACGCCGATTGGAGCTCGATCCCTCGTGCGCCGGCTACCCGCTGTACTTTGCGGAGGCCGACCGCCACAAAAGAATCATCAATTAACTTGATCGTCGTAATAAAGACTTCTTGCCCGCGGTGTATACGCAGTGGCCGCCCGATCGAGCACTGTGATTACGCGCGAGATGCGACACTGTCTAACTGTTTTTCAACCTCGTTTTTTTCCGGTCGGCGATCTTTAATCCAATAGAAGACAAAAAATGTCCAGTACGTGATTGAAATATTTAAACATCAGTGAATATCTTTCATGATTATTCCGCATCTATTCTTTGATTGTAGAATTCGAACTATTATTTTCAGTTGTACATACTTGTGATATTATAATACAAAAATCAACGAAGATTCTTAACAAAACCAAATTTTCAATCTTTATGTATGAAGACTGTTCTATATAGCTGTCCTTATTGATATGAGAATTTCCTATGTCGCTGACAGTGATTTTTTACTCACGTAGCTATCACAAAAGATTCTCGATTGTGCTTTTGATAAATTCTCCATATTTTGCTTTACTGAAAAACTCACAAGCTTTTCTATTGTATCTGCAATACTGCAGTTCAACAACTAGATGATCTGTCTTCATCGTCATTCTTTTGCCTTGTTACAGATTCTTTATGTGGTGTTGCAATTACAAGAAAATGTTGTCACCGCAAAAATTTTTGTCCTTTTGACAGAAAAAGATTTAGCGATATTTTATTATGGGTACGAATTCAAAACTACGATTCAAATATTTCCATGAACTGATATAGTTAAAATTACGTATAAACATGCAATTTTATTAAAATTCGTTGGCAAATTATTGTAAAAAAATTAATAAAACAACGTTCTCAAAAAAAGCGCTTTTATACAAACGACCAAAAACAAAAAAAGTAATTCCCATCACTTGAATACGTACTAGACGTTCCTTTGTAAAAATGTGAGTTATGTATTTGTATAAAAAAGGGTATTTCTAAAAAACTTTTTTTATCAATTTTTTTCGACATACTAAAACGACTTATAATAGTTACGAATACTTATAGATTATGTTGACCGTCAATAATAAATGCAGATGCGTAACAATGTGCATGTGCTAATTAATACCTAATTGGAGCCAACCTTCCTTGCATTTCAAATTTTAGAGTCCTTACGTTTAAAATTGTATATTTTTCAAGACACTGATTTAAAAAGAAGTTTCTCTCACAAACTATTTTATTACAACATAGCATTGTCATCGTCAGTAAGTATTCGGGCAATGTTTAAGATCTTTAGCTCCCCGAGAAGTAGGTTAAAATTCGATGACAAAATTCCGACCTTTCCGCTGCTGACAGATACGACAGTGAAACTGGATAAAAAGTTTATAGCATAAAAATCTACAGTTCAAGAATAATCACCGCTACAATGCCTTCACTTTGTGATAGACAAACAATATATATTCAGTTGAATACTTTATGAATTTGACTTCAAGGTTTTATTTATTAAATTGGATTCAAATCAACTCGATTGTAAAATTTAAACTGTAAAATTTTATATTTTAGGTCATCGTTAAACTTTCCAGTACTTCCCGTCGTATTAAAATGTTATCGTTGTTATTATAACTATCATGTTTCGTTTTATAATCTTTATTTTTGTTTTCATAGTCATTCCTTTTCTTAAACTTTATGGAATGAAAATTAGATTGGTTGCAGTTTTTATATATTTCCATTGAACGAGGGTTGCAAATCGATACAAGGTTGATATGTAGTTACACGAAGAAGGAGGGTACACATTACTTCACAGTATGCGAGATCCCATCTTCATTAACAAAGCTATCTCACAATCAACCGATCCTTCAATTTGTGATTCGAAACTAGTGCAATCTCTATTATTCGTGAAAATAGTCAATTCTTCAGGTTACAGTTATAATAGTGATTCCAGACATTGGAGATTCAAAAAGAGGGTATCGAAGAAGGATCCGTAGGACTGCATGAGAACCAGATTAGGTAATCAGATGCAATGTTTTCTCGAACTACAATCAAAGCAGCTGCGTGATTGTTGAACGTGCTCGGTACACGATAAGGAAAAAAAAGAAGGGAGGCAGTGGAATGAGAACGAGCGTGTCGAAGCAAGCCGCATAGATCGATATCGCATGAAATTGAATCCAGGATATGTGCCCGGCTCTCGTTTGTATATCGTTCGGCGAGCGAAGAGGATGAGCCAAAGGGGGAGAGAGGCACACTGTCATAAAGTACTTTCAAATTGGATGCAAATTCGCGGCCTAATTGAGTTACGCTCGCCGGAGCACCCGTTGAATTCTCTCGCTCCGTATTGGAGCCCACGCGAGTCCACTTACACATCAGCGACATATTCAACGAATCCAAGTCCTTCCCTTTCATTCCTTGGGAGTAAAATATCTTTTTCTTTCTCTTTCATTCGTCGCTTACTACACCTGTTCCTTCTGAATGAGATTTCTACTATCTGCTCGGCTCATCTGTTCGTCGTCGGCTCGTACCTTTTTCTTTATTTTCCCGGGGTAGCATAGTGATTTAAATCATTTCAATAATAAGATTTTGACATGCAGTATTTCAGTAAATGGAAACAGTGACTAAAGAATTTGATTGTAACAAATTCAATTGATAGAAAATTTTGCTTGTCTGGGAAGAAAAAACCTTGGCATCACTGTCAACCTTTTCAAATAATGATTTTGATTATTTTCTGAAATCACATATGAGAAAACACGGAATATCAACTTGATAATTTTATGGAAATAGGTAGATTGATGTGGATAGATTGGAGCGATTGATTACGATAATTGTCAGCGAAAATATAGAATTAACTCAATCAGGTATTACCAGAGTTGAAGATAGCTTTGTTTGAGAAGAAGTGTCTAAGAACAATATATAGGACAGAATGTATATTGTAAATCATGAATTTGATTGTTCCAGTGATCATTTATTACGCAATAATAATAACGTTTTAATGAGAAACAAACGAAAATCCTGTCTGTTAATAAGAAAGTACATACATACGTTACCCACGTAATACCATAAATAAGACTGAATGTTAATGAAATCAAATTGATAACAATAATACAAAATTCGTTAATGTAAAATCATGAACGGACGAACATAATCGTGGATTATGAATATTTTTCCTTATGTAATTCATGAAATTCATTTATTTATATATATCTATACCATACGATTGCGGAATCTCGCGATTTCAACCTTCTGATTGCAATGATACCTCAATATATTGTTTCTACGAAAAATATATCAAGTTTTGAATACAATTCAGATATAAATATACAATTGAAAGCTGAGAATGAAGCTATTGACCAACTCGTAACAATATTTCTGTAGTATAAACCTTTTATAGTATTTTGGCAGTCTTATTTGATGACGTTGGCTCAGTTGTCTTGAAAAGGGTAGCAAGTAAAGCTACCCAAATATTGTCGACAAAAAATATCATCGTCCACGAGTAAACAGTAAAACTTACCCGTTTCTGGGTCAACATTCGTAAAATCTCTACTTACTAGTCATAGAATAGTTGAATCTTCGATATCTTCGATGTTTGATATTTGATATCAAAAGAACTGAACGCAAATATCACAGTGACAAAGAAATCAAAATGTAACGATTTTTCAAAATGAATAGTCTTTTACAATACAAAATTTGCGACATTTCAATAAATGGTAATATTCATTTATCTTTTTTGATAGAAAAATAAATAATAAACGCTTTAAAAATCTGGAAAAATCTCTGACATTAGGTTGAAAGCTTCCTTTCAAGTATCTTCTGAAAGGAATAAAAATTTACTCTCTTTCGGTGAGTAACTTTTGTTTTAAAGTGAAAAAACACTGTTTGAAGGTTTATGAATTATTTAATAAAACTGCGGAATGTGATTTTTTTACGTAATAAAAGGGAATTTTCACTTTAGTTCTATGCGTTTCAATAGCAACCATTTTTAAATAAAATTCGCAGTAAATTGTTTGTATTATAATTCATAGAACTAGAGTGAAAATTCACTTTTATTACATGAAAAATTCATCCATATCCATGCAGTAATTTTTCACTTCAATATAGCGGTTTTCTACTGTAAGCTACAAGATGAAATTTTCAGCATCAACGCATTTCATTTAATAGAAATTGAATGATACAAAGTGTATTCAATAGAAAAATCAATTATCTAGAAAATTTCAACACATAAATCTGAAAGTACTTTTTTGTTCAGGATGTTTTTTTTATAGCCTTTTTAATAGAAATCAAAACCTTACTCATTGTCCCATCAGGTAGAGCGAGGGTTGAACACAATAAGAAAAATTCATCTTCTATCTCGTCTTCTATACTAATACTCAATGTATGTATATTTTTAGTTTGAAATAAAAACATCCATATTCGTTATTTTTGTTTTTCCTAAAAGCTATTATTACCATCGAGGTATGTGCCTGAATACCCGTCATTAAACTTACATACATAAATGTACCCAGAATACACATTATACTCTCAATTTTGAAATCGAATAGTTCTAATTGCCATATAACTGATTAATAAAATCAATTGGCGAACTCTCTCTAAATTGCTGACAATAGCAATGATGTGGATATATTGTAGAACCAATCTGCAGTAGTGAATGTTATCAATAGCTAATATTGGCTTCCAATGACTATTTGTAGCTATTCATATTGGTGTTATTTTTCAAAACAATATAATATCAATTTCGGAGCTCGAACATGGATATTTATGATTGGCTATCATCAATTTTGTTTTGGTATAGGCGTGAAGAAATTTTTTTTAAGAATTCGGAGAATGAACGTTTCTAGCCCTTTTTCAAAATAACATTTTAAAAAATTAAATTGTACGAGATGAGGTTTTAAATTTCATGCTTTGATATTTCAAAATAGTATCAGACGTATGAAATCATACTTGTCATCGGTGGCGCTGACGCGCCACCTGATAACTCAGCTCAACAGGCAGGTATGGATGTGATAAACAAAATAATCATCTGCAACAGTTCGAAATTGTGTCTTGAACTGAAGTTGCTAATAATAAAGTCGATCTAAAAATAGCGAGAGAACGCGCATGCGTAAATTGTACCATTCGTAAATCATATTTGTCTTTTTCACACAGAAACATAATTTTTTCTGAAAATATGGAATAGTGAGAAGTTTGATGGATAGAAGAATCTGTGGATTTGACTATAACAAAATTTTTCGAAAATAGTTTCGAACATATACCATAGAAGAATCGCTGGAATTATTGGCGATAGTTGATTTGAAACTTCTATCCATTCTAGTCTGTTTACAGTGCATTCCAAAATTCACAGAACGAATGTAATGGTCACAAAGTTCCCGAGGCAAAAACGAGTCCGCAACCTGCAAGCCGAGGTTTGGCTGAAGCCTCAGGTTTAGTCCTGCTCGATTTCGAGTGGGAAAAGAACGAAGCAACATTGGGCACGGGAAGCGTATAGCCCCGTCGTGCACTCGTGACTAAGTTTTTTCGCTGAAAATTGATAAAAACGCGGGAGGCTGAAAAGCGAATGATAAAATGATTACGGGGACACCCGTTATAAGGGTAGAGAGAGAGTCTCGCGAGTGTATTTGCCGGCGCTCTCGGCTCATACGAACGCACACAAAGTCGGCAGCCCGGCGCGGCTTTGCTCGGCTACGGGGCATATCGGTGTAAGAGCGTGGGTCGATGGGATGAGAGAATCGGCGCTCCGGAGCCGACGTCGACCCACCGAGTTGATAGGTTGTTCGAGCGAGAGAGAACGGCAAGCCGCGAGATAGAATTAGAAAGAGACGGGGCGCGCGAGCGGCTATATACGCCCTGTCTTTCTCTCTTTGGCTGCGCGCGCGCGCGAGAGGGAGACAGCAGCTCGTGCGCGCACCGCCAGCAGGAGGAGGAGGAGGCAAAAATGGAGGCGCGAGCTGCGGAGAGAAAAAGACAGAGCTGCGAAACGAGAAAGCTCCGGCGTTACTCGACACACCGGAGCGAGCGAGACAGACTAAACTGGGAGTAAGAGAGAGATAGAGAGAGAGAGAGAGGGGGGGGAAAACGAATGAAAAAACGAGCGAGCGAGCGAGCGAACGACGAGAGAAGAAGCGAGCGAGAGGCGTTGTGCAGAAGGTGCGGCGTGGAAGGAGGAGGTGGAGCGAACATCGAATAAGAGAGGAACCCTGCGCCCGCTCGCGTTTCATTTCGTTTCGTTCGGTTTGCCTTGCTTTTCAGTTCTCTCTCTCTCTCGCTCCTCTCTAGATTTCTCATCGCCCGGTATACGTAGGTACGAAATGAGAAGCGCCCGAGTACCGAGCAGCAGCACGAGCAGGAGAAGCAGGAGGAGGAGGAGGAGGAGGACAGAAGGAAAAAAGTAAAGGGCGAAGCCAAAGAGAGAGAGGGAGAGAGAGAGAGATAAAGAGGGGGAAATCGTCCTACCGAGCGCTGCTACTACTGAACGACCCCTCCACCCGTAGCCAAGCTCCTCGTCTTCCTCCTCTTTTCTCGCTGCGTCCCATTCCCCCCTCTCCCTCTCTCTCTCTCTCTCTGTTTCTGTGCTTCTCTCTTTCCTAGCGCATCTTCCTCCACCTTCCCCCATATATACACCTACCTCACTGTATACAGCCCCGAGCGCCCCTGCACTTTCTTCGGGACTCTGACAACTTTACGGGAAAATTATTTCCCCCGTCTCAGCTTATTGATTGTCGTCCGCGTGCGCGCATCCTTCTTTTCACAAAGCTCTCTCTCTCCCTCTCTCTCTCGCTCTTTCTCTCTACCACTCGATTCTTTCACTTGTTTGTGTACTCTTTCTTTTTTTCCCTTCTTTTTTTCCAGGACCGACGTACTTTTTAATTATATAATGCCACCTCGGTTTCGACAAACTTTTTGTCGCTGCTTCCTTCTGATAGCACGGTTACGATATACATACATATATCTGGAGGCTATACACTTGAAATAATTCAAGCTACTCAAGCTGTGATATTGGTACCGATAACATAGTTTCTCGAACAGTGTTTTGTGTTTGTTAAGAATCAATATCAATACTCATCGAGAACTCATCAAGAAGAATCGGATTTTTCTATGGATTTTTCCAACGGATTTTTCCAACTGTGAAAAAGTGCAACGAATTCGATAGTTTTTCTCCCGTTAAAAAGTGTCCTGGGATTGATGCGCATAAATCATTTACGTCAGATAAGTCGTTTTTATTAGTATTCTGTTAGTTGTTTGTGCCTGTCTGTCTGTAGTGCATCTTCGAGAACTAAGAAGAAACATTTTTCACCTCAAAATTTGACAGTGAAAAATGTAACTTTTTTCATCATATATCGAGAAAAAATATTGTGTATACACTGGTCATTTATCTCGTGATCATCAAAATTTGTTTGTAACAATTTCCGTATTTTTTAAAAAATATATGATCATTTCATCGTCAGCTTTGAACTAATGGACGATTATTTGTCCGAAATGTATAAAAAATTACGTTACACGTTATTACATTACACGATAAATCTTCTCTCTATATTTCTCACGATATTAAAATTATCACAGAATTTTTTTCATCTTTATTACCTCGACTCAATTGACAAATGATGAATCTTCAAATAACTCAATAAGAAAAGGGTACTTTTGTCATTAAAAAGGGCTAAAAGTAATAACAAAATAAGGCAGTTCATTAAGAATAACAATTTTCACGAGTTTTACATGTAAAGTACAGCGAAGACGAGGAGTATGAGAAAAAAGTTAATTGATAATTAGTATTTAAAAAGGAAGTTCCGGTGATACGTTATTTATGCAAACCTCACGGCATTGTTAGCTTTACCGAACGGCTAATTATATAGGGGAGTATTGGGGCCTACAGTCTGAGAATGGAGCGCCGAGCGATAATCGTTAATCGATTGGAGTCATCCAACAGGTGGGCAGCGCGAATTCAGTTTCCGATTGGCCCAACCTACTTTTACACTACTTCATAACCAGTTTATGGTTCAAATACGATTTCGATACCTATTCGAATTTGATAAAACATGTGCTCGAACAATGTGTCAGCTCTTTCTCGAACTTCTATAGACCCACCTCTAAGATTCGGCACCATGAATCTTACCACAGGTGTACATCGTATGAAAGGAGATCCGTTAGATTGAAAAAAAGTCCGTTCACGGTGAATACTTTTCTCGTTCTAAATATTATTCTATTTTCTCGAGCGAATAATATTCTTCTCGAGCATACATATTCGATAGGTGTATAAATTATGCTTTGCAAGTGAAAACTTTCGTAACGAGATAGTTTTCAAACCCATCTTCAAACACCAATCTAATATAATATTAGGAATTTATCCATTTAATATAATGTACGATTGGCCAAGTCGCCTGATCCCCCACTAGTAGCCAATGAGTGAATGAGTTTTCTCATAAAAATAAAAATCCAAGTTCTTTCGTGCACATGTGAACATTCGCATCGTCAATAAGTATCAGCGAGTCGAGTATTTTTTTACAGTTTGACGCATCGAAAAACTCACGAACGAGTGTACAGGCAAAATAAATAATAAATAACGAGGACGTGCGGGATTTCGATTCGTACGCTTTCGAATATGACCACGTTGAAAATACAAACACGAGCGAGAGAAAGAGAGAGAAAGAGAGTAAAATTTCTTCGGATTAAGCCGTTTAAAGTATGCCGAGCAAGTATAAGGGATTTGCATAATTGGCACGAAGTCGCGCTGGCCACGGTCGGACTTCTATGCAGCGTCATTCGTAAACAAAGCCTAATTGATCGAGGCGCAATATCGCGTCCTGCCGTATCCCGATCCGCGAATGCCTCGGTCGGCTCTCCCGCTGACATTCGCGCTCGGGTCCCGTACATTATCAACCGCAGGTGATTTCGCCTCTCGCAATCAAGGAGCCTCGCCGATTGGCCGTTCGACGCGCATACAAAGTCCCCGCGCCGAGTGTCGAGTCCGAGGACGAGACGCGACGATAGAGCGAGTCTATATACCGCGCGATGCGCAATGCAAATTGATTTGCGGCTCGCGGAGGAGGAGGAGGAGCGGCTTGGACGTGTGTGTGTGTGTGGGGCAGTGCGCCGAAAAATCAGAGGCGGATCGCTCCGGCCGAGGATCGGCGGCGCACTGCTCGTAAAACGCGGACGAGCCGTTTGGCCGGAGCGCGCATTAAAGCGCGCGGGGATATCCTCTCCCGGCGGCCGCCGATAATGAGGGCCGCACGCTCTAAGTCAATGGAGGAAATCGTAAAGCGCCGCCGCCTCGTAAAATCCGCGCTCCGATCCTGCCCCGGCTGCTTTCTTTTCCCGCGTTCCTTTTTTTTTCCTCCTTCTCCTCCTCCACCGTCCCCACGTCGCCGTGCAGGAGCAGCTCCTTTATTTCTCTGTTCGCTCCCCTTCTCTCGAATATCGCAGAGAGCCGCGAGCGCCGATTTCCGCCGTTGCGTAAGACGGTCGCGGCCGTTCCGGAGACGTAAACTCAAAAGTGATAATGATAATCGTTACTCGCCCCGCTCCCGGCCCACCGAGCTCGAGGCCTTTGTTTCGCTGCCGCGCGAGACGGACCCGAGGGAGTAAGTGTCGGTCTCGTCCGCCGCCGATGACACCGGATGCGCCGGACGTACTCTTACCCTGGATATATTTCGTCCGGTAATTCGGACCGATCGTTTTGTTCTTCTTTCTCTGTTCTTTTTTCCACGTTTTTTTTTCTATCGTCCTTTGACAGCTGTTACAGCTTTTTCCCGTGCCCCGGCTGAATTTCAATAAGTTTACGACAGCGCTACTTTATGATCCTCTGATTCGATCATTAGGGATAATCAAAATATTAGATGCGGCCTCGCGGCCTTTACGACGCCGATAAATTCAGACTGTCCTGTCGAGCTTCTCGAGGATTATAGAGAAGTTTTTTTTCGCGCTATCAAAGTCACATGTAATAAACTTGTACGAGTTCTAATTAGATAAACATGCCCCGAGACAACTGAGTAATTTATAACTCCGCCGCTTGAATATCCCAAGTATGATTATCGCTGTTAGAATTAATGTACGTTCGTGTGCTGAGATATACTCGCTGCCGATAAATTAGAAAGCACGCGGGCGTTTGCATTAATCTGACGGTCAATTTTGTTGGGAAATCTGGCGGATTTTCTTTTGTCACACGTGCCAATACTCTTTCACCCTCTTAACGCGTGAGCTTACAATTTCCATTCGAATGTGCTATAAACAATCGAGGCAATGGCTCGTCATTCTTTGAGAGGGAATATTGTAACAGATATATCATCGCGACAATTTTCCGCCGATGCGTCTTGCTCCAGCCGGGCCTTTACTACTTACACGAGATGGTGCGTATTTTTAAAAGCCCATCCATGCGTATTACAATTTCATCCATTTACCATGAATCTTTTTAGATATAGTTCACAGACACACCCCAACAATACGATTGATGATACACAAGGTATCTCAGAGAACCAAATCAAAAACAATCTCACAAAGTTTCATCGCGATTGTGGCAACGCAAAAGACGTACTTTCCTTGGGAATCGTCTGTCGATGAAATATATACGTGTCGGAATCTGGGATCCACATGGCATGTACCACACGCGGATGATTTTGACGAAAGTTCGGTGACATTGGGGGGCCGGCGAGCGGAATATTAAACGCTTGGAAACGTCGATCGGCCAGGGAGATACGTCACGGGACGTGGGCGCGTCGATATACAATATCGCCGAGCAGTTGCGACTGCGGACAGAAGCTCGATCGCGTCACGTTGAGAGATACACAGAGTCAGATTGACGTGGAGAGATGGAGCCGCGCGGGAGGGGGGAAAAAGATGCCCACGAACGACAATGACACACCCACACTCTCTGTCTCTCTCTTGAACGCGCGGGCGCCCGGCCGTCTGTCCTCCGACGATCCTTGTAATCTCCGCTCGGGAATCTCGAGTCCCGCGGGGGCCGAATCCCCTGCAGCCTCCGAACGGGGGCAAAGTGCGCGCGCGCGAGTAGATCGGACGTGTTGTGACTGCAGTCGAGCGGTGCGACGCGATCGTCGCCCGGCATATGCGCTACCCGAGTCGACGCGCGTCATCGTTCATTATGCCGATTCTTTGTCGCGCCGGGAGCTTTTTTTTCGTTCATTTTTCTCTTCCTCTTCTTGGCCGCGTATACTTTTCGCGGCCGTAAGCTCCCCGGGCGGACGCGTCGAATTGTAACGTCCGGGGCCCTTCGCTGAAACGAGCTTTCGCGAGCGTGACGAGGGAGAATTTTTATAGAGCTGTGAATCACTCGATGGGGAATAGTGTGCGAACCTCTCGCACCCGAACGCCGCGACTAGCCGTGTGGGAAGGTGATTCGACAAGCGTGTCAGTGGCGATTTGAAGCATTTTTCGCCCGACACTTGCGATCGCTCGCTCGCTCGTCGTTGGTCCGTGAAAAATTACCCATGGAATAATTAAAGTTAGCCGAGTCGTGTGGGGATGACTAGTTCTAGATACGATTTGAATTTCGAGGTGAATTACTTGTTTGATAAGGACAATGAAATAACCAAAAAGCAGTTGATTTTGGGAATAATTTCGTATTGTATGTGCATGTAAATCTATAATAGTAGAAAACTACTATTTGTTAGTACAAATTGTACGACTGATAGAAATAGTAGATAATTACTAAATAAAATAGTACAATTTTACTAATATTAATAAATCAGTAGAAATTAGATGATTTTTTACTAGTTTTCAGTAAAATTTTACTGTTTTTTTTAGTAATTTTAGTAATTATCTACTACTTTTATTAGTTGAGCAATTTGTATGTACCATCAAACAGTAGTTCTCTACTATTTTATATTTGAGATGTTGGTATATAGTCAATCATGATAATTTGACGATGACTGATGAATAGATATACTAAAATTGCAATGTTTTGATATGTCGAATACGGCAATAAGATATGAAAATAATTTTTTCATCGTATGTTGAATATAGGTCTTGTAAATTGATGCCGACAAATGCTTAAAAAGTACATGATTTTTCTATCCTTTTGAAATTCGTGTTGATATTAATCGTATCGAGCGATAGATATAAATCGATGGATATGTTTACTTTTACTTTTTATTTTCATATAAAATTCTGCAAGCAGCCACTTCCACAACGTAAACAAAGGAAAATGGAAGTTTAATTGGTACTGCAGGAGTGGGCTGGCACCTGGCGATAAATTAAAAGATTGATATAAAACGCGAACAATACCATGTCGACACTTCCAGCTCGCATTTGGTGTTGGCTAGCATAAATCCTGTATGTACAACTCTACAGTATATCGTTTCTCCTCGAGGTCGAGATACTGCAGAAATTCGTTGATTAGCTGGTGAGCCGCAAGTGAAGCGGAGATGCGAATCTCAGCTGAAGCAGTTCAAGGCTCCGCTTCTCCCAATAAGTCACGACAATCTGCGCGGAGTTATTAGCTAATGCTATGCTGCTGCACGCATTAATATGGGCATAGCATGCACAGTGTGCAGTTGCGCCGCAATCCACAACTCCTCTACTCATGCTCCCTCTTTTTTCTTCGTTACATCGAGATTACGAGCCTTCACTATTTTCCGACTAACAGGACGTTGAGCATTTTTTCGCGGCCCTCGCTGAGGTTATTCCCGACCGTGAGAGTGTTTCTGATTCGCTGTGAGATATTAAACTTTCTAAATCCTCGTTTCGACATTTTTAAAAATCACCAGTTCCCATGTGTAGGGAGTTCTTCAGTGTTTCAATCAGAATTCAGTTTTTCATTCAGTCTTGCTTCCTTCTTGAACCAAGCTATCTTCATCTCTGATAGCATCTTTCTTGAATTATGGTGTGTATGTGTGGGTAATTTTTACTTATCAAAAATTTTATGTGACTGTTTTTTGTTGATGGATTTTAGAGATAATTTGTTCTTTTTTGAAAATTTTTTTGTTTAGATCATTCATGCGTATATACTGAAATTATTGACCTCAAGCACTATGGTAACAAACGAATCAATTAATTGACGTATATACTTTATAATGTTGAATGTTCATATGCGAATTGTTGACGTAGTCTTTGATAATATTTTTTCAAATATACGATTTCAAGTCCAAATTTTTCAAGATTATGTTCAATACTTCGTGATTTGACTAGGCGTTACCATTTCAATTGAATGTTCTTCAAGGTTTAGTCATATGTATCGTAATTGTGTTTAATTTCAATATAGTGATGGACAAAAAAGTTTGTGGTTGAGAACGTGAAATTTTGTTCAATATTTTAAAGTTGGGACATTGATGAGAAATGTGAAACCAAGATATTGCATTGACAGCAGTTTTTCCAGTAGTGAAATTTTACCGATATTGAAGTTGAGTCCGTAATTCTTTTGTTTTCTTTAATTTAAACTAGAGTTTTGAAAATTATATTTATATGCTTTTAACACACAATCGGAATACGAGACTTTGAGTACGACTCATGAATAAATCATAAGAAATTACAATAAGTACGCAGACATAAAAAATTCTTTTCTTTCTCTCGAAACCTTTGCAGATGACATCTTCATCCTGCTCGAACCGTGACATTTATTCATCGCATTCTGAGTAAAATATAGTCTCTTGATCACCGCAGTGTGGCTGTGGTCCAGTAAAGTTTCATTAAAAATGCAGCCTATAAAATCAGGAATGAGTGATTGCATTGTCATTATCACTACCGATCGCGAGTTCCTCGCGCCACGTTACATCATCCGAAAACATTTTCAACTATCTCCAAAAGCTCAATAGGGTGTTAGTTTCACGATTCTCAAAAATTTCGCGATTATTCCATACAATATAAACAACGATCCGTCAATACATTCACTGCCTCTCGTCTATTTGTATGTTTCCTCTCACAACAGTCCAATAGCGGGGCATTCACGGTCGGCTGTTCGTTGTGCCCATTGTTACCTTGACTGATAGCCAGACGAACGGAGGAGGAAAAATTATAAATCTATGCATAGGTTGAATTTAGTTATAATGCCGGGCGGAGGAGGTGCAGGCCCTCTGTGGCTCGAGACGAAAATAAACAAAAACGAGTTGGGGGGGAGGGTGGGCAAAGAAAAAAGGCAAGTGTAAAAGGCAGATAAAGAAAGGAAGAAAAACGGATGCCCCTCTCGGTTGCTTCTTTTTTTTTCCGCGTTCGTCTCGGCTCGAAGGGATATGTGCGCGCGCGTGTATAACGCGCGGTGTGCCTCCGGCGGCCGAAACGTTGCGCATAGGCACTGACGGACAGTTGACGCAGACGAATGCCGCTCATTTGTCTCGGTTCGAAGATGAACTATAGGCGCTCGCTCGCGCAATAGGAGAGGCCGCGCTTGCGAGCGAGAAAGAATATCAGCGCCGGCGGGAGGAAGAGGCTCGCGCGCGCGCGTGTGCGCCGCGTTAAAAGAAGATGAGAGGCGAGTTTTCGGCCGCGGCTCCCCGTCGCGCGCGGGAGGAGACGTCCCGCTGCGGCTTCATTGCTCGCGCGAGCCCCACAGCAATATCGCCCCGTGTGTGTGTATATACTGTTGCGCGGCTCGCCACACTACGGCACATTTTCCTCGATTTGTAAGTGCACCGCCTCTATACGTACGCACGCATCACCCGATCGTTCCGCGACTCTCTTTCTCGGAGATCGATCCAGAAACGCGATACACGCCGTCCGACGGCCCGTTACATCAGCTGTTGGATCGCGAGCCGACAGACGCGCATCAGTGTCCCTGCAGCCCCGGGACTCGCTTATCTCGCGGCCATGTCGCCAGCGAGAGGGGAGAAAAAGCCGTGTACGCCGTTTCTCGGAACATTTTGTCACGAATTTTGAATTATTGCCTCTTGTCAAATCGCTGATTTGTGTCCTGACGCGCGCGCGCTCAAAAGTGGGATCGTGAAATATCGCCGTCCGATATGAAGCTCCGCCGTGCGTGACGCATAAATTACAAAAGTCCGCCTATCCTGAAAATTTATCGGGAAAATACGTTGCGCTTTGTCCAAGGCAAAGGTCAATGGGGAATCGCGCGCGACTCGATACGCTCTCGAGCTATTGGGAAACCGATTCGTGACCCAGTGTACGCCTGAAATAGTTTGTTCCTCGTGAGCAGGTTCGGCAGTTTCTTCTTCGAAATATGTATACTAGACATTTTTGTACTATCGAAATTCATTTTGACTGTGAACAATTGTTTGTGGATATCTTTTTGGCCTTTTGTCCCAGAGTGAACATTTGATAATAAGATTTTACCACTTTTTATAAGTAAGTGTAAAATACCTTACAATGGATATTTTCACAGTATATGCTGGTAAAACAGCCGCTTTGGGGAATCGCATGGTAAACATGGGATAAAACAAGCGTTTCAAATCTGCAGGGGCAAAAAATTAAATTACTTCACGTGCTGTACAAGATCCCGGTAGAATTTTTGTCCCAACATGATTTCTCGTGTGTTATAATTACGTCAATATTTTGTCCGGATTATGATGGCAAAACGACGCTGTTAATGAGAGTTGTATAGTGTTTAATATAGGAAACTGTCGTTTCACCTGCATAGCCCCAGAATCATCTTAACCTAGTTCAACTTATGAAAAATTATGTTGAAACTAAAATGGCACGGGGATCTCATAGAGTACATTGAATACTTGGATTTTATGTGTTAATATATTTTCCTCGTTGATTTAGAAGTAGATAGGGTTAGACACAAGACTTTTCTTGAAAAAAGGTCTTCTCTCAAAATAAATAGTCGCCCTTTTGAAACAAATTCAATTGACTTTACATTTTGCACTTTATTGTGTCTGAATAGCTTCTACAATAATCGCGGATCGCGGATCCAGCCCAACACGTTTTACTACATAAGGAAAATGTATGGTTGTTTTGCCTACCTTGTCATATTATCCTCAACGACCTTATAGACAATTATTACTTTTATCAGGCTTACTATGAGACGTCAACTTCGGGTGACCAATCCTGACGAAACTCTCCGAAATGTTTTTTGGCTATATCAATAAATTGCCATTTAAATATATACGGCGATTTAGTCTAACGTTTGGATTTGCCGGAGATATTTGCCTAATTAGTTTCAATCTTATGTATGTACAGTATATCTATAGAAACATATAAAATCATAGATACATACATATATACTGTACATGGAAGAAATCAAATATTATTGATCGGATATCTCCGTGAAATCGAAATGTTTCAAACGCTGTATTGGCTTATTGAGGTAGTTTCATCATTTTTGGTCATCTAAAGTTAACAACGTCTTCTAGATAGCTTATTTATAGGGAGAGTAGTGCTAAAACGAATGAAAAATCCCCCAATGTCAGGGTAGAGAGTATTGTTGACGACCCTTATATATATTTATTTGAATACTTATCTGATGATATATTTTGCTAATTGTCCAACAATTTTTCTAATTGTAAAGAAATTTGAAAAGTCTTCTCTCAAGAAGATTCTGTTTGGAAGTAGCAGAAATTCTGACTGAGGCCCAATTCCTCTGGGAACAACAAGAAACTTTTGCGAGTGCACTATTTCAACTCGAGCATCTCTGAAACCACACACCCGAGGTATCTAGAAATGTTAAAAATGTTAAAAAGTCACTCGAGCCGATCGGCTGCAGATCGGAAGACTTTTCCAGCCGAATAAAGCAAGCTGTGAACCAGGTGGGAAACCAGGAAACTCGAACTCCCGCAAACCACCTCATCCACGCGCCTGATTATCTCTCGCCGGGTCCACATATGCACACAGGGGTGCGTGCAAGCGTGTGTACCTCAGTCGCGCGGCGCTTTTCCATTTTCTCGCGGCTCGGCACCGCGGCGCGAAAGCGCGGCTCTCGGATAAAAATAAAGGAAGTTCGCGCGCGCGGCGCGGCACTGGTTGACGGGAGCAAAAAGGCGCGTTGCAAAAAAAAAGGAAGAAACAAAAAAAAAACACCAAGACAGAGAGCCATGGGTTTCTCTCGGCCGCTAACTTATGGATATCCATAGCAACCAAGTCAAAGCCATTAATAACTCAGCCGGGGGAACGCCCCATCCTCATTTTATATCTTTTCTCTCAAGTCGAGCGTGTGCTGCGCGCCGGTCTTTCTCTCTCTCGGCAGCTCGAGGGAGAGCACACAGGTATAGATGCGCGCGCGCAAGGCCGGCTCGCAATATATTGGAATACCTGCTCGGAGGATACGCGCGGGGCCGCCCGGCGCACACTAAATTTCACCGCGGCGTGACCACGCAGCTATATAAATATGAGCGCAAGCACTTTTGGCCGGGCGAGTCCCACGCGAGCGGGAAATCCGCATGTGCCCCCGGTTTTTCAGAGCTAGGCGGCCCTCGGGCGGTGGGTGCGGCGGCGGTTTCGAGAGACCGGCTAATGATCGCGCGCGGCGCTCGATTGTTTACGCCAGTCTCTCGTCCCCCCGAGGCCCCGATGCCGCTCGGTAGGCGAATATACACACCGCGCGCTGTATAATTATCCGGGTGAGCTTGTACTCTTTTAGCTCGGGGGTATATTTCCGAGTGTCAAAATTGATTCCGTCTGAGAGGGCTCCGATTGATACGCGCGCGAATAGAGCCATTCGCCCGGCTAACCATACCAACCACACATGTCAGATATTGCGACTCGTGTATATAAATGTACATGTATAATGACGCGTCGTCGCAAATATATGTATTCATATATTTGCAGCAATCGTCGATGGGACGAGTCGAAGCGAGCAGGAGAATCGAAAGGGAAATTGATGGGCAACTTACCGCAGGTTTTTAATTAAAATAATTGAACACAAGTAGCAAAGATAATTTAGATGTGATACAATGTAATGACAAATCGAAGTAATTCAAATTTTTGTTATTTCTTCATCCGGCTGATTGCTTTCCTGCCGGATCTTACCTCATTATTAAGTCCTCACTCGTATATCAACTAACATTTTTTCTTCTTCGCCAAAGCCTCATTACAGATTCAAACATTTGAATTCTGAACCTATATTCAAGTATTTTTAATGGCGAGTAAATATTATATAATGTCAAATGTATTATATGAATTGAGTAATCAATAAATTACATTATTTTTATCAAACGCCATGTTATATCTATGTTCTTTCAATTGATGACTAATTTATCTTCGAATCAATAGCTTTCCGATATGAATTATTCTACTTTTAAAGTTTGATCAAGAATTTATTATCAAATAAATTTTGAAAGTTTAATTTTCTCAAGTTATCCAGGAAAGTTATGTAGAAACATAATTTTCCATTGTTTTGTTCGGAACATGTGTATATTAATAAATATCTTGCACAATCTTTTCTATTTACAAAGAGCGGGATCAATGACGCTTCTTACATACCTTTGTACCACTTACCCTTAACATTACTTTTTCGTCCCAGCGGCAGTAAAGTGCCTACTTTGCGTCCTGGCGTTTGCTACCGCGGGGTACGAAAAATAGTATATGTACCTCGCTCATCTAGGCTATTTCGGCACGTGCAAACTTGCAATCCTCGCTGCGCTCGGGTTGCAAACGTTTTTCGTGCCGAAATCGCCTAACCTCGCTCGGGTGCATAATATATTATTAAAATCATTCTTCATTTTATGTTTGATAATTTATCTTGTTTATTTAAATTATTTTTTGAAATATGATTATTTTATTCAATTTAGATACTTTAGTTATACGCTCTCCACTATTATTACGCTATTACACTATTCATACGCTCTTTCACAGTTTCAGGATTCATCGATTTATCTTTTCTTTAAGTTCTTCCAATGTTCACGCAATGAAAATAGTTTTATCAATTTTTCTTATGTTTTACAGTACGTGACGTATTGAATTGCTTCAATAAAGTATGAATTTCGAGTACTTAGCGATGCAACTATAGAATGATGTTCCGCCGCCTTACAGAACCCATATAGTGCTTAATCCGTGTCTTGTAGGTTCATTAACATATTTCTTCGTATTGTGCATGAGCTAAACGCCACCATAATGCAGGATTCCGTGGTTTTTTTGGCTACTAGTATGATTTCATTCAATTAACATACATTGTTGTTCAGTAAAACCACATTTTACCAAATAATCTATCAAGAAGTTTTAACCACATATTATCTTGAATATATGTAGATTTTCTCTTTATTGTACTTTTAATGAAATTTCATTTTGAGGTAAAACATAGGTTCAATTCCTGTTTCAAATTTTCAAAATTTCATCACGAGGATTTCGTGAACGTCCAATGGATCATCAATAGATTGAACAGAACAATACTAAAATAAGTAACAACAAATCACTTAGAAGTATCACATAAAAAAGTTTGCGTTTTCACAGTTTTATCAAAAATACTTCAAAAAATCTTAGTAACTTGATAGCCACATCTCAATGAAATGTTTTCTCTTAAAAATTTTCAGAACATTCTGACTCTCACGAATGATGAAATTTTCAGATCTTGGGAGCATGCAGAGCGGAATATCTTCATATGAATCCTCAAAGTTCATAGCAGTTTTGCTTACAGAGTGAGCCTTCATGACCAATTCTATTGTGAAAGTATATTATTATAGTTATAGAGACAACTTGATTTTGATTCTCCGTTATAATTTCTCCCTTTTTAAGTAAGTTTTTATCCAGTGTACTAGATATGATATTGATATTGACCATTGAAAATCACCCTTTCCCAGTTTAGCGAATTTGAGTGCATATTGAACAAACGAGTACAGGTATGGAATATTAAAAACTCTAGAGAAACGGATCATCCGCAAACGACTGAATCAATTCAGTCCATCAATGAGAGAATTTTCAATCCACAATACTTCGAGAACATTTTTTACGTAAGATCGAATGTCTGGGGAAATTTGCCCACAGTCATAAGACAATTCCTCCTCGAGCTGTAATAGCAACGCACGATCGCTCGCTCTCGTACGATTACTGCACGCATTGATAGATGGAGGGAAAACCCTATGGCAAGCGTTATCCATTCAATCGCGTGTAATATATATACGCGTACACCTCGCTGCTTGGGAAGATCGACCGAGGGAAAAAAAGTAGCCGAAGGAAGCGGCGACCGAGCTTGTAGCGTATCCACGCATACGGGTTGGCAAAGTCGCGTATACACGCGGGACTCGCGACTGTATACACGCTAATTGATCGCGCGGCGAAGCTCGGGCTTGCATAAAGCTGCCATCGGCTCGGTCCCAACAGCGAAAGGGCCGAAACGCGCGGATGAATTAATGCCCGCGCAGCCCCCGTCGACGAGATGATTAACAGCCTCGCGCTGATAGGCGCGATAAGCGCAGCCTCGGAATCTATGGATACGCGCGCGTATTTTCGCGGATCGCCAAAGAAAGGATCGGAAGAGGGGGGCGAAAAAAAAGGAGAGAATCCGGCGAGGCTCGGTCGGAGCAACCCCTGTGCACCGGAGCAGCAGCACCAGCAGCAGCCGCGCAGGAGAGGGGCGCGAGAATAAGAAGAGAGGGCTCAGAGGCCAACTGATCATCGCATGCATTTAAATTGGTTCATTAAAGCTACCCGAGAGAGCCGCCCCTCTCTTCGCGCGCGCGGACTGCCCTCCCCCCCCCCCCCCCCCCCCCCGCGCGGGCGCGCGCCCCTCCCCCCGACCGTACACACCGCGCGCTACACACGCGAACCGCGCAGAGCACCATTCGCTAATCCGGCCACCACCGGCATACTACTGCGTGCCACTCGCGTGTTACCAATTACCCACTCGATTGTCTCGGGCGCGCCCTGCCTTTTTTTCTTTTTTCCTTTTTTTCCTTTTTTTGTTCGGCTGCGTATGTATCGAACTACTCGGGCGCGCGCGATCTCGTCGAGCCGGGTGTTGCTGATTTCGTATCTCTGCCGGAAACTGCAAGCCGAGCTTGCTCTCCCACGTCGTTTTACAAACTGGGCTGCTTACGTTCGCGACGTGTCTCTGACCAGAACTTCGTGGGGTGCACTGATTGGTTGAATGTTTTCTCGCAGGTTAAATGGTACATACCTCGACGAAAGGGATTCCTATGCAAAAATTTCGAATGGATTTCGACTGGTACGTGCAATGTGATCGATATTTTTCATGTAGCATATGATGCAAGAGAAAAAATCGTCGATGGAACTGGAACGACGGGGAAGATTGAATTCTACTTGACGCCACGGTAAATTTTGCAGGTCGTTCCTGTTTCAGTAAGCCAGAATTCGTGTGAGAAACACAGATCTTTGAATTTAACAGAACGCCTATATAGGCAAAGTTTTAGGTGCACATTGTACTGCCTAATGTACGTTCCTGTTATTATTCAAACAAATTGGATGCAGATGGTTTATCCGAAGATCGCCTCGGGGCTGCCACGATAATTTTTATGGAAAAAAGAGTGTTCATTGTACAGGTGATTTCTAGCCTCCAACTTCTTTTACATGGAAAATTAAGCGCAATGGTTATTCGTGTGATTAATCACCATCTCCTCGCATCGTCAGCACTCGGGTCTCGTGAAAAATTGATGAATCGAATAGTAACGTGTGGCTACAGCGCCGATAAACTTCCAAGAATAACCTTATTTTCGCAGCGTTCCTATACTCGTGCCACGCTCAATTCGTGATCGATCATTAAGAAATCATTTCAATCGGAAATTGATCCATCATCACAATTTTCCCGTCGCCCGATGATTAATGATCGACTCGCACGCGTACGCACAATATGTGTATCGATCAAACGCTTCGGGAATATCCAAACAATGTGTGAGATCCGACAAAGAGGCAAAAAGATGAAAAAAAAAATAACTCGCTAGTTTACGAGCGATAAAAGACCGCGTTAAAACACGTATTAATCTGTCGGATCCGCTGTATACAGGACGAAGGACAAAATCGCGTCGAAAAGCGCGCACGGGAATATTAACGCCGAAAAAAAGCCGTGTCCGATGGCGGATCGAGATAGCATATACGGGGTTCCGATCTTGGCGCGGATAAGCTATCGTGTGCCGCGCCGCGCGCTCGAACCTGCGAGTCGCAAGCCAATTAAAAGAGTCGGACAAATTAGTTGACGCGAGCATGTATATACATATAGATATATACACGGCGGCTTTCTGTCCTCCCTAATATACATATATATCTCCCGAGAGACGGAGCTTCTCTCGCATGGGCCGCGCGCGATGTTGATGATAATGACGCGCGGGTGGGACGCAAATTGAGCTGCGGGCGAGCGCGCGCGCGTCGTCGCAAGGTCAAAAGCGCTGGTGCGCGCGATTTCATTAGCTTATCGGCGGCGATAAATCAGCCGAGGCTCGAAGAAGCAGCCCCCGCGGCTGCGAGGCAGCCGAGATCCTATCTCCGGAGTGCGCGCGCGATGTATATGTATATAATATGAGCTCTCTCTCTCGCACCTACTCGCGGCGATCGCTTATCAAGCGCTTCACTCCGTCATTTGATCCCCCCGCACGACTGCCGCGGCACGTCAGACACTTCCGATCGGAAAAATCCCGTGAGACGGTGGGAATTATCGCTTCGGGCCACCTCGAGCAGACCAGCGCGTAATGGATCATCCGTGTTTCCGTTAGGAGGGGATTTTTCATCGCGTTGAGGATTTTCGGTACTGGGCGTGAAGTTGTGAGCGTATACCTTGAATAATCGAAGAAAAATATTCACTCGTTGTCTTGATCCCTCGAGTCACTCCCCCGTTCTTCGAGGGTTACGCTTGATGGCACGCGATGACATGACTTTGGAGCGAGTTTTGTCCGAAAACTGTCCAAAACAATACGAAATATCTGAACTGGGAACTGTTGCCTGCCGTCAGAGTTGTACATATGCTGTGGTCGAGGCTATGATAAACATTTAATCTGTGCATTGAGAGAATCCTAGATGTACACTTTTTTCTCCGTTCCGAATCTATACATTTACACTCTGGATTTTTGCAGTAAAAATCGACTGTAATACGGTGTTCGTCATTTTCCTAGTGCTATTTACTGTGAATATCAGTCAGATATTGATTATTGTATTTTATGTATGTCCCAATTCCCGCGTCGCTGTATTACAGTGAATTTTCACTGCAATGAATCTAGCAAGTAAATGACATAATCCGGGGTGATTTACACGCTTTGAATCACAGTTTATCGTGACATTCGTGAGAAAGCTTCTATACACAAACACTGGGATTGTAAAAGTAACGTTCGTACTCTCTTGAAACCTCAGGGAAAAATCCCTGTATGAAGGTGGATAAATGATTGAGTGGAATTGCATTGAATTGTTCATGCAATGAAAATAAATTTTCACTTCAGTTCCATGAGTCTTCAATCTCATGAACTGGTTTTTTCACTCGACAAGTGATTTTGAAACACTTCAACGCGCGAAAAATTATCATAATAACACGATAACACGGTGAAATCACCATGTTTTCATTGATTATTTTCACGTGTCAGTCATATTCTAACATTTCGACGAAATTACGGGAGAATAATTGAATCGAATACTCAGCGATTGCCTCTATATTTTCAACACTGCGAATAATATGATATTGCGCGGGTATAATAATTGATTTCAGTGTGTCGTCGCTCCCGTAAATTATCGAGACATGTACGCAATTGTGGAGGACACAGGTATACAATCGAACATGCGAACACAACAATTCGATACATCGATTCGACTCGAGCAACACGACGGACGCGCCGCGCTACACATAATACACACGGGCACAATCGTCAAGTGTATCAAATGGTTCCTTGTCAACGCGCAAAAGTGCGACGGAGGGAGAAGAGGCCCGTCCGTCCACATACATATACACATACACAAGCCGTATCAAGCGACCCCCTTCGCGCAAACGTCAGATCGCGGAACACGTGAGTCGGGTGGTGCTTGCGTGGGTGCAGGCCGTGGCGCGCGATCCCGGCGCGGCAGCCCATCAGCTGGCAGTTCCCACGTGCAGCTCGCGCCAAACATCGCGTGCGTACGTCGTGTCAGGCGAAAAGGGATTAGCCGCTCGCCGCGGCCGCCCCACCCCCTCCCACACACACACACACACACACACACACACACACACACACACACACATACATACATATGAGCGCGTGCGACCCGAATGATTGCGGTGTTGGCGCGTCACGCTACGTATAACTACCGGGCCCGTGGCCCGTCCTTCCCATTTTCGAATCGGCCACGCGAGTTTTGGCGCGCGAGCTTTGACCCGCCCGTGTCAATGCTATGTACGGCAGCTGACAGCTCTCTTCCGATATGTATCTTGTCCGTTTGCTATATGTACGCTTTGATCGACGCGCCCCAAGAACCGCATATATATGCGCGTTCGTCGTTTTACGTGTATATATTACGAGTGCTAATTGCGTAAGTACCTTCGACGCTGACCAATTGGTGTTCAACGCGCTCGCGGAATAGTATTTCTGTCGATACGCGTATCGAAGGGAAGGGATTTGTTTAGTATACAACACGCTGTGAAATACACGCGTCTACAAATTTAATGGTCTGATGCAAGTTGACTTGCGACCGCCGAGGGTATCGTGCGAGATCCGGTCAAGAGGGAAAATATCTCGAATATTGCGGGGAAATCTCCTAGTTGATGGGTCTACGAGTATCGAGCCAATAATGAAGGGAAACTTGCATCGGAACTACGGACAAAGTAGAGCTTTCGAAGTGTACCAAACAAAGTATACATCTGCAGCTTCGAAAAGAAACGTTGCAAGTGAACCATCCCTTCACATAAGATAACGGGCGTTTAGGCGTGTCACGCGTGACAAGCCAAATTCAACCATCGAGCACGACATGCGGCATACTCGCGTCGAGTCGAGAAAATTCGCTCGTGTATAACGTGCGGACACAATATATCCAGTATAGTCTTCCACAGAGGTATACGCAGAGAAAAAAAATCGGTTGCGCGGGGCACAAGCCGGGAACACACGTATGTATATATAGGTAGAGTACAATACGTATACGCGCGGGTAAAGAGTGGGCTGGTTGCGGGGTCGCGCGCTTGACGTGGAGTGACTCGAGGGCAGCTCGATCAAAGCGGTGCGTGCGCGGGACAGCCCCTTCCTGGCGCGCCGGGCTCGTCTCTCTCTGCCTCCCTCACCCGCGTGCGCCGGCTCATCGGTCGGTCGGTCGGGCGGGCTGGCGCACTATGAATCGCATTAAATTTCGATCAGAGACGCGCGCGCGCCTCGGGCCGCGTGTGTGCTCATGACCGTGTGCCGCCGCCCTCGAGCACTCTTACATCACGCGCACGCACCCGCGAGCCCTTGTATATACAAGCTGCGAATGTTTAAATAGCGATCCAACACTATTGTGCGCGAATTTATCGCGCGCTTTGTTGTAAACGCCAGTGTGTGTGTGCGCGTACTAGCCGTATACACCCAGAAAGACTGTTTGATCGTCGCGTGCAGCGCGCGCGGTTCGAACCGGGAGAAAACACATCCGCGGGCCCGCTGCGGGGAATGTGTGTATACGTATACTCGTCGAATCAATACGATACGCGCGCGCGCATTAGCCTTTTTCTTCGCAATAACTCATTGTCCCCCCGGCGCGCGGGTATCGCTGGGTGTGCGCTTATACGTTTGTATTTGCGCTTCCTCGCGCGGTATCGCGCCAGGTAATTTTGCAGCCGCGAGAGCTCGATGCTGGTATAATCAGTCAGACGCGCGGCACTAACAACATTAGCTCTCGGGCGACCAATCAATTGATGCGCGAGCGATTACCCGGCTCGCGAACATCGCCCGGCTGTGTTTCGCAAACATCGGGAAGTGAGGCCCTCGCTGTATATGCGCGTCCCGCTGAAATATTGAATATCTCGCGGCACGGCATCGCGGCTGCTAGGGGCAAATTTATCTCTTATTACACGCCACTATATGCCTACTCGCTGTGTGTATGTGTGTACAAAGTGTGTGCTGTCGCGCGCTGGCCAGCTTTGTGCAGGACCCGTTCGATGGATCGGGCGCAGGCATTGAATACGATACTTTTCGCGAGTGTCCCTAAACATTGTTGACCCTAGGCTGTGTTGCACCCTTTCAGAATGTCATGCCCCCCCCCGCTCCCCTTAAGGCCCCAACCGATGAAACGTTCACCCAAACTAGAGGTGTGAAAAATGTTAGAAGAGCATTTCGAATACTCGTTGAATCAAGTTTAAATTCACGCTCTTTCTATTCGTGAGACGAGTTGATTGTAATTTAAGGTCTGTGGGTCCCCCAAAGTCGGGCAAGGGTGATAATAATTTCTCCAACAATATTTTGAACATTCAGGATACGATAAAAGCTACACTGAGAGAACACTTCTAATACCGGGAAAGGAGCCTTCTCGGAAAAAGAGAATATTACTTTATTTCTTTATTGCAAAGTCACATTGCTGCATGGAAGAATTCTTCTTGCCGCAGCATAATTTTTCTTTCGAATCGAAGACCGGATCGGCTAAATGAACAATCAATCGCAAAACATTCTTGCTTCGTCTCAGGACGTTTCAAAACGATGATCCTTCCCAGGAAATATGAATATTATTTCACGCTGTGTGACTATTCTATTTTTTTAGAAAAAATAGTGTTCGATCCCTGCGTGCAAAAGATGATTCTCTACTCTCGTGTGTGATTTGGGTTACGAGGCGATCACCCGTTTCGCATTGGAAACGAGTTTCGTGTGTTCTACATTATATTCCAGTACTCCCAGTACTTGCAGACCTTCTCCCCGAGGATCCCCAACGTGAGGCGGATGTGACAGGCCGAATATCTCGGACGCAGGAACGAGCTGCGAATGAAAATATAAATACGCGCGGGCGCGCACAATAACACCCCCGGCGGCGCGCGATCGTGTATAGCGGCGACAGACAGGCAAAAGTCAAGAAGACGCGCGTGCACATGTGCGCGGCCCGCCCGTGAGCGCGGCGCGCTTACAACAATGGTCGAGGCTGGACAATGGAAGTAGGTGGCTCTCTCGAGCCCTCCCGCGAGCGCAGTAATAAATTCGTAATCAGTCGGGCTGGAGGTTATCAGTCAAAGGGCCGCTCTGCCCGGTGACGATTCATCACGCGCTAGATATATACGCGCGCGCGCGTGTGCGTATATAGCGAGGCGCGCAGAGCTCGGGAGTAATCGGCCATTGATCAGAGCCCGAGCGCCAGATGACAGCTATAGCGCCTATGGCCGTGCGCGCACCTCTTTTACCGGCTCGCGCGCGGGATGACTGGGCCGATCTGCGGCGCGCGGGCACATCCAACGCGCGGGCCCCTAATTATCGCCCCGGGGGTCCCCCCTCGGCTGCTCCGCCGAGAGAGAGAGAAAGGCCCCGCCGGTATATATATACAAAACTGCGCGCCGCGGGGGTCCCCGGGCGCACCGAGCCTGCTCCACCCCCCGGCCTACATACATACACGCACACACGAGTGTCTGTATATGCCAGTGCCAAAATATACGCGGCCCGCCAAATTAAAGCCTTTAACTGTATCGAGCGAGAGCGGCGCGATTAACTTATGGAGAACAGACGGAGAATACGAGGAACCGATGGGCAATATCGACTCGCCAAAGCCCCGACTCTCTCTCTCTCTCTCGAGCCGTTTTTTCCTATACTTGGCCTCTCGAATCTGCTCTCGCGTCGATGGGATTTGAATATTTGCCGCCCGCGCCCGGGCAAAAAGTCGGTGCGCGCATCGTCAAAGACACCCGAGGATTATTTGACGCTAATTGAGCCACCCGCTGATTGACGCCGCGCGCGTGTGTGTATATATATATATTGGGTACATCTGTTATTGTCACGCTTTTGCATTGATGGCCGTCCTCGCCTCGCCCTACATCCATAAATGATCGTCCGAGATACTTCAAACAGATAGCTTTGATTTTCGAAATTGAAAAGTCCTATAAGGAGTGTCGCGCGTTGCACAATTGGATCGTCATCGATTTTATGATTTTTTGTATGAACGTAGAATACACAAGTATTCTATTATGACATGGTACGACTTCATGTAAATTATTGAAGGAGTTTACTATTTCATCAGCTTTTTACTATAATTCTAGTCAATTGTTTAATACCAATATTGCATAAGTTATTTTACTAAATTATTCATAAAATATTATCATAAATCAATTTTCATCAACAAATCTCAATTTTGGCATCGAATTTTCACGCTATTTCTGCATTTATAAGTTTCTAAGGTCTGTACCAAACAATATCCACGCTCCAAATAAATTCAAACTCATCTGTATCTTCACTGTACTGTATGGTTCATTTTGTATCTCCTCCATACATTTTTGTAGAAACATGGTACATTGTAAGATACTACTTTACTATATACGTGTAGAATATCGTATAAATATAGTAATAAATGTTCTTTCTTTCAGTAATGATTACTATTATTTATAATAGTGAGTTAACTAATATATGCCATAGCCATGACCACGGTGTACTAACAACTTTCGTAAAAATGTAGAGACAATCACAATATTTTTATCTCAGTACAGGCCCAAATGCGTCACGCCATCATCTCGTGAAATGTATTGGTTTCCGATCCGTACGTTATTCAACAGAATTCATTCAATTTAAGGTGACAAGTGTATGCGTGCGAATGCCAAGGATGGAAAGCAAAAGTGCACTTTTGCTTCTGTTATAGAAAAGTTACTCGTCGACAGAATAATCCGACGTCGGCCGGAAGTGTATCTGCGCAACTAATGAAATGTCTATATACAAACTGATTGCAAATCAATAAATCAACTGCTCAAATCAACTCGGATTCCGATTTCGCAAAGAGAAAAAAGGCAAACGCGTCCGCGCGCGCACACTCACACACGCCCACCAACATTCGAATGGCCAAATCAATCTTGGATATGCCGCGCGCACGAGCGAACAAACGCGCGATCGCCCAATGCAGCACGCGTGTACACGCGATCACTGGCCGGGCCGCAACTGTGTATATATATACGTATATACAGGGCCAAGCTCAGCCGCAAGACCGCAACGATTGCTCTTGCAATGGGAAAAAAAGAACCGCAGTATACGGCGGATTAGAAAAGCGGCGAACAAAAAGAGCTGCGCGCGCGCGTTCGAGGGAAAGGGTTATTATACGGGCACGGTAGAGAGAGAGAGCTGCACCTGTCCGCTCGACGGCAGCCGACGTCTGTCCGTCAATTCGGACGGCCGCCGCGTGGATATATATATACGCGGCTGTCCCACCGCGCTTTGTTGTACACTAGTCCCGGCTCGCCTTCTCCAAGGATATAGTTCCACTTGATTGAGCGAGTTTGCGAGCGCCTCCCCCCGAGATCTAGGCCTCGATCGGCCGCCGAATCGTGCCCGGGTTTTCTCGCTTCGCCGCAGATTATACCCGCGGCCTCTCGTTGTTGTTTCGGGATCGCGCGGATACACCGTTGAAATCGGACAGAAAACTCTCGAGTCGAGCGAGTTATTTCTTTCTTTTTTCCTTTACCGTTATTCCGGCTCATCGCTTGTCATTTTCACAACCAAGACGACGACCTCCGTCCCGAAATATATAACGATCTGTTCGCGGCAAAGTCTTCGTATTCACCGATCCGCGTATTCATTCGGATTGAGTGGGGGATAAAGCGACTTGTGACAATACGTAATATCAATAAATACAAATCGATTCAATGAACGTTCGGGTTATATTTCCCTTTGGACCTGGCCGAGAATAAATGTTTGTTGTGAAATGCAAAAAAAAATAATTGACGACTGGATATTGAGTATAACTTAGACATTGATTCCGTCATCGACTCCAAAAAAGTCATTTCTGTAGATTGATTCTTTGAAGCATGTTGCACGAAGGTCGAGAACGAAACTTTTCGAAGAGTACAAGCTCTTTCTCACAAATACTCGTTATTCAAGTATAATTTCGAACTAGAAATGAAATCATACTCAAAACAGTAAAACTCGTTACTATAAGCTCACACACGCATATAGATTCATACTGAAGTGCACGAAACACTGGGGCAATACTGCATCTTCTTAAAGTTTTCTCAAAATGAGCTGGTATAGATTGGATTAGAAAAGACTTGTTTCTTTTGTCCATTATAACTTTCTTATTCTGAGCTTTCACTCCATATATTTTTTTTCATCGGAAAATTGTGGGATCTGCGCCATGTATCCTTTTTGCGGCCAGATTGCAATATTTGTCTTTTTTCGCAGACAGCTTGAGATTTGTTTTTCTCCGTAAGACCCATCCATATTAACCCGAAACTATCGGAAAAGAAGAAGTTCCACTCCTGAAGAACAATGCCTGCACTGTATAGGTACTGAGGAATGAAGAGCTTTGTATTACCACTGGATATAGGAGCCAACGCTTCGTGGCCGCATCGTCTCCACGCTCCTACACGTATACATCTCTGTAGCCGATCTTATAATTTCCCGGCGATCCACATCGAGTTTTCCCGAGCAGTATTGCGCCTCGATCGCCGTGGTCGGATCAGGCCGAGCGATCTGAGCTATAGCCTACGCGTGCGCGCGCGCGCGGAAATCACTGTAGCCATTTGGAAAATAGAATTGATAGGGGCGCAGGCTCGATCTCGCGCGATAGCTCTTATCGAAGCTCGCCGCTCGAGCTCGCTCGCGCCGCCATAAATATTTTAATCTGCGAGCGGTGGGGCACGAGTGTTGCAGGGCCCCGGCAGTTCGGATGTACACGAGAACGGGGCGCCGCAATCAGTCAGCGAACCGGCGCGCGGCTAAATCTGACTCACGAGTTGGGGGCATAAGCCACGGAGCGAGCGGGGGTAGGTATACTCGGGGGGGAACGTGTCGCGCCGAGGCCGTATCAAGATCTCTTTGCATTTCTGCGCGCGCGTGCGAGGGTGGGCCGGTGCTTATCTGCGCGCCGCTCCCCCAAGGGCCGTCGCAGCCTGGGAGCCGCCAGATAACGCTCCTCTCCCGTTTCATTCCGTCGCGCTAAGCTGACGCACGTCGCAAGTCGCGAGACCCGGCCGGGGCCTGTCGAACTCTCCCTCCCTGCCTCCTCCAACCCCCCTTTATCATGCAGATTCGACCCGGCTACCATACACCACTAGTTTATCGACGCGATCGCCGCTTGTTCGCGCGATGTATATATGAGCCGGTGGCGCGCGACTGATTATTCGTCCCGACCATGACGACTCCACGAGTGGGTGAAGAACTCTTCGAGGATATGTATAGCTTGTAGCGTGCGTTTGACCGATGAGTTACACGGGGTCGTTGTTTGACGACACTCTCGCATTGTCCGAAGGTCGGGAAGGACCGAGTCGAACGAGTCAATCGCGCGACGTCGGACTCATGTGAAAATGTTTTCACTCGATGTTTGTACTTTGAACGGGGGATTTTCTATTGTAATTACGCAGGGCTGTAGGATTTTGCCAACTTCTGACTGAAAATTATGTTACGAATGACCATCAAGTTCTGTTAAAATAAAAATTCCGGTAAAATTCTTTCGCAAGGAGAAAGAGTCACGAAGCATCGGCAAATTCGGATAAACTTGTGCGTGCTTTGTCAATTTTTTTTTTTTTCTTTACTGCTTTGTCAATTTTACGAAGCAGCTATGAAATAGAAACATATCTCAAAGCTGGCTTCGAACTCGTCACACAGGCTCTGATAAAATTCGATATATTAAGGCTTGAATTTTAGGGTTTGATAGAATTGACGTTTTCAGAAAGCCAAAACAAAAGGTCAACAGAAATTGTATTAGGGCAGTATAGGGCTGAAATAACTTGAAACATCAACATTTTTTTTGTTTGATCAACATTGACAATATTTTTATTAAAGGTAATTTTTATGTAAGGTATTTGCCGAATACATCGTCATCAACAGAATCGTCAAGTCATACTATTATCAGAGGCTGAAAAAACGGATTCATATATATCTATAGGAAGTCAATGAATGCGTGGTGTATCTCATAGTCAACGTATTCAAACTAGTATCACCGAAAATTATCGAAAATCGCTGATGCAACTTTCGGAAGTTCAAGAACTCGCGACGTCACGAAATATTTCGAAGATACTCTACAATGAAGAAGTAATTACGTTAACGTATCGTCGGCTGAATTTCACATCGACTAATTTCAAATAGCACAAAAGTAAAAAATAAGGGAAAAAATTTTCAAGAAAATTTCTAAGAGCCGAATAAAACGCCACACGAACGAACACACGATCCCAACGCGAATTCGCGTATGCCTGGGAACGGATTATAACGCCGCCGAGGAAAAGTGTACATGACAACAGGTAGCAGTAGATTCCCACACAGGTGTTTCGAGGTTATTTGCCGCGGGTAAGTCGGTCGAGTCGGGCCAGGAGATTCCAGTGGCACACGCGGCGTGTAAAATTTTTACCGCCTCTCGCAAATAACTCACGACTCGGGGGAAGGAGGCTCGAATGAGATTTGCCCGACTCGCAAACTGCTATTGCAATTCAGCGCAATCTCGGCCGAGCAAGTCCCTCGCGTTGCCGCGCGCGGCAAACTTGCGCTGCGCCGCGAGGACTTCTGGGCTGCAGGTCAAGATAAGCCACCCCCTCGCTATATATACCTCCAATTTCCTTTCTTTTTTTACCCTCTTCCTACTCTTCCTCCTCTCTTTTTCCATTCGCCCGATGCCGCAGTCCACTTTCTCCCTTCCCCTCTATTATCTACGGTGTTTCCTATTTTTCTACCTCGCGCGCGCACTCGGCCCCTCTCATTCTCCTTCTGTCTCGCTCGCCTCCTCCTCCTCTTCCTCCTCACGTCTGTTTTCTCTTGTTGCTCTGCCCATGGATTCATTCATAGATCGCTTTTTATTATTTCCTCCTGTGCTCCGGCGGGGATTTATACTTCATTCATTAATTGGATCCCGAACGCCGTTCGAGCCCTTCTGAGCGTCAGTTTGCCAATCTGAATTTTAAAATCTGTGTGGCCCTGCATAAATTCGCATATCTAGCTCGTGATTGCATTTCTAGCTCTCTAGCCTGTTGCGCGTATAGTGATCGTTTCTCTCCAACGATTTGGCGCCGACGCTCAATCGGGAAATCGGTGAATATTCGGGAATTCAACGTATACTTTTGTATTATTGATTTTACAATTTGACATTTTTACACACGTGTGATCGTTGCGAATGAGCGTATTTTTTGAAAATGATGATCGAACGAGATGAAAGCATATATATGTATCCGTTAACTCTTGTTTCGATCCGGCAAACCCTTCTTCGAGTTAATAGATCTAGGCTCATTCGAAAAGTTCGAGGATAATATGGGATCTGATCACTTTACCCGGTATGCAATCGTACAATGGAATATAGCTCCGCGCAGCTCCAATTGTTTGATACAGAAAGCGAGCTCTGCCGCATTCGATTACTCTGTCGGCGGGGCGCAAGTAGTACGCGGAATAATAATGAGATTTCTCGGTCAAGTTCAATTTGTTTATCTAATCTTCCGTCATTATCCTCGGTGAATTTTATACGAAACGTGAAAGAGCGTCGGGAGACTGCGCGACGTGAATTACTGCTGCATCATCGAACGAAAGTCATCTCCTCGGCCCGTGTCTACGGGATGGAAAACCTGCAGGTAATAATTTAATTTATCCAATATTGTGAATTTTTATAATTCGTATCGTGAAATCGACCATATCAGGCTTTCCGGCTTTAGTTTTGATTATGACGAGCCCGAACACCTGAATCTAATGTGATCAACATTCGTGTCAGATGAGTATTCAATCAAAGTAAACTTGTTCCGAAAATTCACAAGTTTATAGATTATAAGACTGCAGAGCAGAGAATAACCTATCGGTACTTCAACGTATTCTTGATCGGGTAAAATTTTGTTGGGACATTTTCCCGTGCCTCGAAGGCTCTATCTATTGAATTCCATAATTCTTTCCTGCGATATAACATAACAAACGATCACCGTCCAAAGTTTCATACAGCGATAATCAATCGATCCGACCTTCACTTCCGATAGGAAATACCAACTCTCTTACAGCTCCACCCTGAAAATGCCTCAGAGGTGCGAGCAGTATACAAAGACCGCAGCCTGAATCGAGAAACACGCACATGGGAATCCAGGAGCAGTGAAATTGAAGCGTGTGCTCTGTACGTGGCAAAGTTGGCGGTATTCGCGGGCTAGGTCATGCGGGGGGGTGGAAACGCATTGGAAGATTATAAATCTGCTGCTCATAGCTCGAGCCGACTGCTAGAAATACGCGCGGTGCACATAACGTGCAGATCGGTGGCCAAATTACACTGGCCGAGCTGTATCACGGAGAGAGGTCCCCATCAATTTCGTTCTCTCCGTTAAGTTCGCGTCTTTCTCTGGTTGCGTGCTTGCGCAGCCTCGGCCGGCTCGCCCCAAAACTGGGGTGCTCGGTCTATCGTGAAATAAGCTCCGGGCTCTCTCTCTCCCGCTCGCTGGCGGCTGGGTGTGTGGTTGCGCTCTCGGGGCGGCTTACACCAACACGCGCCCGAGGAAAAAACAACCCCTGCGCGCCGGAGCGTTTCCAGCTGCCGATGACGTTTCCACGTGGCTGGCCGCGAGGATCGCGTGCTCCCGACGTGCAGCGCACGCACGTGCACGTGCGCTCGCTCTCTCCTTGGCCCGCACACACACGTCACGTCGATCGGGCGGAGTTTCGCAGAGGCGCACAATGACGCCTTTCAGCCAAGATTTTCGGGGGATTTGACCGCGAATAAAAAAGGAAAAAGGGAAAAAGAAAAAAGCGAGTCGCGCGCGCTCCTTTAATCGGATCGCGCGATAACGGACGCGCGTGGCATCGGGACACTGCCTCCCCCTTTTGTGTATGTATCCCGCGTCTCGCGCCGACAATAACTTGCCCCGGCCCGTGTTTGTTTTTCGCGCCACCGCCGCCGCCGCCGACAAATGTGATTAGCATTTGTTTATGCACTTCATGCTCGGCTGGAGCGCCAGCGCGTATACCGACTTATCACACCCTTTTCCCAGCCGACCACAATCTTTCCCCAGCCTCTAGCCTCGCCTTACCAAACGTGACTCGGGCTCGAGTGTCTATTCACATGTTTATGTACTCGGTATATGGTGATGGACGATGTTGCCCTTATCAAATTGATCTGGCAGTTCAACGGGTAGCACACCGTACTTGTGAGTCTATTCTTGTGGTGATTTCAAAAATGTAGTTTAGTACATTTGGTATATTTTCAAATCATAAAATGCCATCTGTGTCATACAAAATAGTATGAATTATATTTGTGTATTATAGAGAATTTGGGTCATTGATTTGTTAGCTTTTGGTCTAATCTAATCCGCAGCAGCGGCATCCATCATTTTCAAAATTATCAACTAGCAAAGTAAAAAAAACAGCTACCAAGTGAATGAGCAGTATGTTTTCTCAAGAAGGCTCTGTGAATGGAAAATTGTTAGGAGAAATTCTCAGATAAAAATTATAATAATAAAGAACAAAGAATAATACATTCACATAACAATAGAAAGTAATAACATTTTACGATGAAAATACCCGAAAACAAAACTTCAGTACCTACTAATACAATACTAATTAATACCAATTTTAACTTCTCTTTTGTTTCTATGGGAAATAGGATCCAACTCGAGTTGGTTCACGTTTTGCAACTATTAAATTTTCTGCAGAGTTGAATCAAGATTAGGCGATTTCTTCTTGTGTTGTAATAATTGGTGCCAGAAGACTTTTTATTGATTCTTTTACTTCCCCTCGAGAACGGTTGCTCGGGAAATAAACAATGGTTGCTGTGGGGATTTGAATTCAGTTCACGTCTTGTTATCCTCGAGTGCGAAAGTTCAGAGAGATTGCAGGATGACTCGTTCAAGAGATATATCAATTCAAAAATAACGTAGTACACCACGTCGAAAAGTTATGGTGGTCCGATTCGAAAGTTCAATTTCCACCCCATTACAATGCTTTCTCTTTCAGAGAGCAATGACGATCTGATTGAACGCCAACGTGAAAAATGAAGCAGAATTTGTCTGCTGCTGCAGCCTCACGGAAAATTCATCGACACTGTCTCGAGTTGGAGATAGTTCGTAAGTAGCTTACAGCTTTGACGTGAAGTCTTATCATCTATGCATTCATGGCGCTGCATATACACAGGCTGCACGTAACGCTCGCTCAACTGAATATCTATGATCTGATCAGCGATACCTTTCAATGCCGCACTGAATGGGATACACTCCTTTCCTTCGAACTGTCACATCAACGAACAAAATGAGCATCCATACATCAGCTGCTGAAATTTTATCAACATTTGACTTTCAAGTGTTCTACGTCAAAACACACCTGACCCTCTTGAAAGCGAGTTATTGACTGGTCTGCAGTAAGTCCATTCAATAAAAGTAAATTTTCACTTTTCATAAGTTTTGATACCAAAACTTTACTGCGAATTTTATGTAAAAACGGTTGCTATCAAAACTCATGGAATGAAAGTAAAAATTTACTTTTATTATATAAAAAATTCACTGCATTTCAAATCGATAATTCATCCACCTTTATCCAATGATTTTTCACTGTAAGCCTCTAAGAAAGTACAGATATAGTTCCTTTATTTCAATAAGACGGGCATTTTGGGAAAATCATATTCTCAAAAATTATCTAACGATAATGTCGAATCAATTGGTAAGATTCAACCCTTCATCCCCCAACGGATGAGTATGTTTCTATTAATATACATCAATGTATATATTAATTACAACGAACCAAGAAAAAGTCGTACAAGACATGATTATATCCGGCTGTCGATCGGTACAAACGAACTCTCCCAAACAGCCCGCGTCAACCGCCACCTAATTCGAGATCATTCGCTCGCTAATACACCGCCGAACGCGCGAGTCACGAGCTCACACACGCGCGGCTCTGGTCGATTAAAATTATCCAAGATTCAAAAGTGCCAACTGTTAGGTATACACAGGGCAAATGGACGTTACAGAGAGAGCCGCGCGGCGCAATCTGTCGAGCGGAGGGCGTCCGGCCTGCGGGGCATCTGTAGCGCGATTACGTCCCGAAGTATCGACGCGCGCTGCAGAGGGATAAGGCCGCGGCGGCGGTGCGGTGCGCATCGACGACTACCGGCACAGGAGAGCTCGGCCCGACGGGCATATCCCATCATAACTGGTTTCCGGCTTTTTTCCTCCACATAATAACCGAGTCATTACCAAAGTGCCGTCCCGGCCCGGCTGCCTACTGTCACGGGGGTGTAGGTGAGCTCGCGATTAGCCGCGCGCCGGCCCGAGTAGTTCCCCGCAGCTTCGATGTATTTATATACACACGTGCCCACCTATATATGTACAATGCGTAGATGCCGTATCTCTATGTGTGTGTGCTTACGACGAGTGGGTCGATCTTTGTCGCGAGCAAGGTGTGTTGCCCGCCCGTGTGTGTGTGTGTGTGCGAGTGTATAAGACGGATGCGCGAGTCGTTGAGAGTCCGATCGAGATCGACTTCCGGGAATCGATAAGCACAGCACACCCACGCGACAAGTCCTTGACTTATTTTTTCTTTTCTTATTTTTCATCCTACTCGCGTCTATGACTGATGCTCGTTTGTTTCTCTCGTCACGACCGTCTGAGCCGCGCGCGCGATGCATCATTGCGGCGGCCGGCGCTCAACTCACCAGCATCACTGCCACCGACCTATCTATACTGCAATGCCTCGGTAGAACCTCTTGCGACATTGGTTATGACTTATTATGAAGGACAGAAGCTCGCTGCGTTTCTAACTTCATTTTTTTCAAAAAATTTTAACTTGATAATTTGAATTTGAGTTTTCAAATTGAAATGAAACACATTGCCATAAGCATGGTTCCATTCTGATTTTTGAGGAAAACTGAATTTTTCCCGTTGGGGGAAACACAGTTGCTGATGCAACTGTAATCACTGCTTCACGGTATCACCCTTTTTTCATTTTAAACGGTCGATATCACATTAATTGTTAGCTGTTTAATCGGTTTGGATCTTCGCTTATACGCACTCCTTGCGATATATATTGTTAATCAGGGCTTCGTATCAAGCAAACCATGTTTCAGCGACGAGGCCTCATTATTTGAAAAGGAAATTAAGTTGAAATGAATAAACTCTTTCTCACACTCATTGTGTCTGACATTATATATTCTGCACGCAAAAGACGTATTATCATATAAGCGTGCGCATGCTTCGATCAATGCTTATTGAATTTAACTATCTATTACACGAGTATAGAGTTGTTTTAATGATCGAAAAATTGATCAATGAAATCCGTCGAATCTATGTTCGGGTATTTCTGTTTGACCGTTTCCCTTTGAATATTTGATGTGGAAAATCATGGAAAATAAAATTGGCGTAAAGCTGACTCCGACTGGTTCTCACGCGTTTCTTTATTTTTTTTTAAATTTTGTTATTTTTCAGTTGAAAAATTCTCATTGAAACCGTGAATATTCCATAAATTAAGGTCGACCTTCATAGATCATCGAAAAATTATGCAGTCAATCAAATTGCGGGGGCTCAAAATTACACGATAGAAATTGCTCCCGAACTTCTTCCGGGAATCAGAGAGTGTTCCTGTGAAAAAGCTTTTGCTCTTTTTAGGCAATCGTTATACATTTTTTCCATAATTTCCTGTGATAGATAATTGATAGTCATAATTAAATGTAAACAGAGCATGCATTTATCCAATACAATACAACAAAAATTCTATCCGGTTGTGAAGATATCAAAATTGTCAAACACCAATGCCTGCCGTTTCGAATCATTTCAGAATGATATTATGAATATTCGGTACTCGATTTCTATCTCGCAGGAAAATATCAAACTGACAAAAGGTACAATAATTGTTGGGGGAGGCATTTTATCCAGCACTAATTTTGCCAGTGAATTTTCACTTGCTAAAGTCTATATGAAAGCCTGCCAGGCTGTCAGTCATCAGTGGCATACCTTTTCACTTGCTCACAATGGATTTTCACGGAAAATTCAATGAATTTCCAACCGAAACGACGGTGATTTTTGACTAAGCTCCACATCGAATTATTTGTCAAGCTTCGACGATTTTGATTGCTATCGAATTTCACAGTATAATTATAAATTATATGGAGCACGTTGGCTTCACTTTTATTCCATGCAAAAAAGAGCAGTAAGATATAGAAAATGATTTGAGTCTCACTTGCGTGAAAAATCGAGAAAAGAGAGTTTTTACACGTGATAGAGTAGTTACACGTTGAGAAATAAGAATGATTACATTTATTTGCTGTAATTCAGTGACCGAAAAATTCATTTTAATACTCTGAATATATAAACTAATCATCACTGGTGTCCGGAGAGCACCGCGAGAATTCAAAATACGAGAAATGTGCGACATTGCGGCTGTAGTCGCACCTTATTTGATTTGCCGCTGATCCGACTCTGATCTGTTTTGCCCGGCAAAAAGTGCGCGCACCAATCATCCCCCCAATCCGTCGTATCCAACGAGAAACTCCGTTTGGCCGAATTACAATAGATCATCCGTATATACCCAGAAGGTTGAAAAAGAATCAATGGAGCAATTTCGAGACGGCCGTCGGGAGTTGCGTCGGTACGTCTTGCATAACTGAAGGGTCAAAGTACGGTACGGGTAAATTGGTATATATATGTTGCCGAATAAGAATGTACGTACGTACAGTACAGAGTGTAAAGGAATCACGTAGGAGGATAAAGCCGGGACGATTTTGTCGAGCTCTCTCTCTCTCTCGGACATATACATGTATATACACGTATACGTGAGCTGAGCGGGCAGCAGTGCCTAAATTAAAGTACAATTGTCGGACGGCTCCCGCGGCTGGCAGATGATGGCTGCGGCGCACAGGTAGATGCGCGCGCGAGTGAAAGTAGCCGCGAATAGGTGAACCTCATACACGATACATGTATATATACATATACATATGCGCGAGATGCACGTGCTCGTACACTTTTGAGTGCAGCTCGAGTAGCGGGCTGTTGGGTTTGCGCGCATGTACGTATATATATTTATATATTTATACGTGTATACGTATATATATATGAGAGTCGGAGGGAGGCTTAATCACGGGGGCTATCACAATGGCTAAGTGGGCTTCCTGGGCCCGGCGGCCGGGCCCCGCGGAATTATAGATAATGTCAGATAATAATAAGCGAGGGGCCCGCGGCGGCGGCGGCGGCGACGGCGGCGGCTGATCCTGTGCAGGCTGCAGGCCCGCGAGTGGCCGCAAATAAGTATAAGGTAACGTGCGAGAGAGCCGTGGTGGTGGTATTAGTAGGAGGATAAGTATAGGCTGCGCGCGAGCCCGAGCGATGCCAGTGGGCATATACCGCGGGGCCCTACCTTCTGGACTACCCGCGAGCAAAAAGACCGGCAGTCTCGTACGTGCCCGGCCACGGGGTCATGCCTCCACCCCCACCGCAGCCGCAGCCGCAACCCATTCGCCGCTCGCTCGCTCGCGCTATCTTGATTCTTTTTACCCCGCGCGCAAGCCGAGCCAGCCGCGGAGAGATCGCCACGTGGAAAACCTGTTTTTTCACCTCCCGAGCTCGCGCGCGCGAGCTCAAGCCCCTGGCTTGGGCCGCGGGGCCAGCCGCGCCCGGAGAAGCATTCAACACTCATTTGAGCTTTTGCCAATTGTTACAAGCAGCCGTAATAAGGCTCGATTGTTTCGCGGCCGAGGAGCAAATTGAGCGTTCGACCCGCGTATGTGTAGTGAAATACAGGGCCCGCGTGACAACAATCGGTTCTCAACTAAAAGGGATACGTAGCGAAGAGACTTTTCATTGAGAAGGACGATATTCGCGCGTGAATAATAACCGGACGGTTCCTCGGCGCAACTGTCGGAACTTTGTTGTTTTGAAGAAATCATTTTTTAGAGCGTACGGTACACTCGACGTTACTCGTGCGAAGAGTATACAGCGGGTTTCAGAGCTTCCCGTGAAGATCAACGCGATACGAACGTTTCGTGAGAATATTTCACGACTTTCACGCACGTTCATTTG
This sequence comes from Aphelinus atriplicis, assembly GCA_020882685.1. Classification (NCBI taxonomy): domain Eukaryota; kingdom Metazoa; phylum Arthropoda; class Insecta; order Hymenoptera; family Aphelinidae; genus Aphelinus; species Aphelinus atriplicis. The sequence continues at coordinate 77,347,392 of CM037073.1, forward strand.
GAATTATAATGATTATTCGGCCACGTATATACACTACTTTCGTCTTTTGCGATAACCAAGAAATTGAGCAACCTCATAAAAATATCCTGACGCACTTTTCCAATTTTTGCGAACACATCTGAATTATCAATGTCAATAACAAAATTCATCCTACAGACTTTTTGAACTCCTGTTCCTAACGAATGATTTTAATCAATACGACGCAAAGAACAGTTTTCGCGAGAAATCGTGGAAACGCGAGAAAAGATATTTATCGTGTGATATACCCAATATTTTGAAACCTTTTCATACAGGTTTATACCTATAGATGTCATAGAATCCCTTAGGTTCCATTAGTATATGTATAAATTTCATTCTTAGCTGTTGTTCAAGTATCAAAACTGTCTGTGACATCCAAATAATGTCCCGTAAGATCTATATAATTTTGGTCGGTATCAACATTTCCTAAATTTATGCACTCGTCGACTACCAGAATAAAAAAAATTGTTATTAAGCGTATAAAACATATAAAAATTTGTCCTGGAGAACAAAAAAAAATTGTCATTGTAATACTGTGTTCCTTATATTAAGGTGTATGGGTATCACTGTTAATTAAAATTAAAAAGAAAAAACGTCCAAGCTAATCATTCTAACTGACGATCATGAGAATTCAAGATAACGTAGTCAACGACTTCTCTATATTATAATCTACCACAACGCTAGACTGTAATTCCATTCAGTTGGTCTCGCAGTACTAATAAACAACGATCCTTACTGAATTTCTCTAAAGGTGATAAAATAATCAAATCGTCGTCCATGAATAATGAATGATATGATTGCCGCTGTGAGACTCTCAACAACATTTTATCAAACGAATAAAATTACTGATTGATTGTTAGACCATCTACTATAATCTAAGAAGCGATACTTAGTGTAAATTTGTATTATTATTTCCAGAGATCATCTGCTTCACCAACGACGCGGAGCGAGCAGACCGATCGGCCAATGCGATGGACTAGCTGGAGAAGCAGGTCTATCCAGCTACTTCCACCAGCTGCACACAAAAATAGCAACTATATTTTCCTGATATGAAGTCTGGCCTCATGTTTTTTCAAGTTGTACTTCATCAATGTAAATTTTAAAGTCTATCATAGAGTCCGGCATTGAATTTTACTCGAATTTTGTAAGCTAAAGAAAGTCTGGTACAGTTGACTATTCCAGAATCTGACAGACTTCTTTCTCTTTTTTTTTTTTTTACACCGGTCGTGACGTTTTCACGTTGAGAATAACGAGTTGGGCAGTGACAGCGAGATGTCCTCGATGTTGAATGCAGGATTAGATATAGCGGAGAGTGATGCCGGGACAACTGTGCCGGGACAACCTCGTGTTCTCAGATCAGACACAATCGCCATACCTTCTTCGGATTCCGTACATTGGATAAGTGAAATTCTTATTGCGAAAAAACGCCTCGCGCGCGCAAAGAGCATACGCCAAACTCATCTCTCTGTATATAACGTCAATCAAGTTTCTCTGGTAATCAAGTAAAATCTGTTCGATGCAATATTTTATCGATCCAGTCCGATTAAAAAACAAAAAAACGGTCTTGATCATTCACTTGCTTCGCTGTACTAACTGCAACGGACAACCCATCCACACACACACTTCCCAAACTAAGTGTCCCATGGACGTTGCTAACAGAGGATAAATCATCCCTCGCTCGATGAAGCTCGATAAAAAAGAAGTCGAGCAGGGCCGCTGCCAAATAGCCGATTGATTGGTTCCACCGACGGCGCGCGGCGACTCGAATTGGCTGGGATCGCGCGCATATGTGCAAGTGCATCTCTACTCTGTGGAAACAGGCGCTCTAGCACATTCGTACACGCATGATGGAACGAAACGAGCATATCGGCTCGGACGTATAGGTCGCGTCCCGAACGACTCGCACGTGCGCGGCATGTATAATTCAGTGTGCTGTATACAGAATACTAGTCTCGGTCGCGCGTGCGCGTATGCGCAGGGGGGTTGGTGCGGCGGTGGTGGTACGTATGTGCCCCTACGCATGCGGGCGGGAGGAGCGAGGCGGAGCGCGCGCAAGTGATCGTCGCCGCTCGTCGGCATGATAATGAGTCGAGAGAGAGAATCTCGGCGGGGCTCGTGTGCCCCTCGACCGCGACTAATCTTTACAAATCGTGCCTTTGTGGCCCGTAATCGTATAAACGGCCGCGCCAAACTGGCCGCAATTCTCTCTCGTCGGGGCGTCGATTCCTCGCGTCGCTCGGCCAAGCAACTACCGCGACGCGATATACTTATAATACACGCTCCTGTCCAACACCTGCTCGCCGGTACATACTGCACAGGCTCGCGGCGGACGCGAGATTGCGCGAGTGCCGGGTTGATCGGGTCAAGCGATCGCCGCCCCGATACACATACACGTATATATACTGCAGGTATACACACGCGTGTAATGACGGTGTGCCGGCTCGCGCGCGAGCGCATTAAACTTTTGTACTTTTCAGCTGTGCGCAATTTTCGCGCCGACCGATACTTTGCGATACACGCGCGCAGGTTCGCGAGCGCGAAGTATACGCGCGCGGGGCTGGAACGGTGAGTACGGTGCAACGGTTGCCCCGCTTATGAGCTAATGATACCATTTCATAATTTCAAAAGGGCCCCCCGATATATACAGCGAGATATATATTACATTAGAGAGAGGCGCGATCGGGCGCGGACGTATTATATATAGACTGTATACCCTCATTTCACGCCAATCATCGCGGGAAGCACCGTTGAAGATGAAATGAAAAAAGCATGCCTGTAGTCGAGGACTAATCAGATTTGCATCGGGATCTGATCATCTTTCAGCGGATCTACTTATCCATCCGTGCTCTCGTCGAGTGCACATCAACGTTCGCGCGCGTGTAATATTATCAAAGCGTCGTGGTTCGATAGCATATACCGATTGCCTCGCGTGCTCATCGAGATTCGGACGCGCCCCATCGCTGCGGACATATACAAATAGAGTAGTAATATTCAATCGTACAGTGTGCCATTGCAGTTTTGGATAAGCAAAATAATAGTATATACTCTCTTAAGTCCTTACAGTGAAAAACCACTGCATTGCAATGAAAAATCACTGTAACAAAGTGGACGACAAATTCACTGGATAACAGTGAATCTCATGTGTAACTAAAGTGAATGTTCACTTTAGTTCCGTGAGTTTTAATGGAAAACATTTTTAGAGTATTCACAGTAACTACAGTAACTACAGTACCTACAGTAGAGATTCACTTCACACCATACTTACTGCAAATCGTGATGTGAAAATGTGAATTTTATGTAAAAATATTTTCTATCAAAACTCATGTAAGCAAAGTAAAAATTCACTTCAGTTACATAAGAAATTCACTGTAATCCAGTAAAATTGTCATCCACCTTATTACAGTGATTTTTCACTGCAATGGAGTGGTTTTTCACTGTAAGGATTTAAGAGAGTATCATCATCATCATCGTCATTTTCGCGTTATTATCTCCCCTATTATTCCCTCTCGATCAATCAACCGACCTGCGCATATATAGCGCGCAACGACGAGCGTGTCGCCCGGCAAAAGGAAAAACACACTCGCGGCATTTTATTCGCGAACGATTTTCGAAGATATAAAAGAAAAGGAAGAAAAAAGAAGGATGTTTCCGCATTGTCATGAAAATACCCGGCTAATTAGGGGGGGCATTGATTGACGCGAAGGGTAACGAGCGCGCGAGAGCTAATAACGCAGTCGAGCGCGGCAAACAAAAGCTGCAACCCGCAATATAAGTATACATATACACACGCGCGCGCGCAAGAGTGAGAGAGCTATTCGAGGGCAATAATAACCGGGCAATTTCTTTCCAATATTCGCACTTGTTACGCGCACAATACACATCGTACACAGAGGCAGTGTGTTGCGTGTCGCCGGCGCGCGCGCACCCTCGGATCGACTGGTTGCTTCGCGCTGGGGCCAATAACGATAATCGGAATCACAAATGGGAAAAAATATCTATATATATATTCCGATGCGCGTACGAGTAGTATCGAGAATCGGGCGGGGGCCGCGCGGAATATAATAATTCAAATCCGCCTAATTTGTCGACATGTGCGCGACAAAGGCTAATTCCCCGCCCCTATTTCGCGCCCGCCCGTCTCCTGCATTATGCGCTCGGGCGCGGCGTATGACATTTTCAACCTGCCGCGCCGCCGCGACCACGCCGCCTCCTCCTTGTGGCCCCGTTTGCGCCTCGTTCATTCATTCCACCCACCGCAATCATAACCGTAGAGCAAATCCCCCTTGCGCGCGCGCACCCGCGCCCATAAAGAATACCCGGCCCAAAGGACTCTCTCTTTCCCGACGTACATAACCACCGCGCCGCTCTCGCTAGCTACTGCCACCGAATTACCGAGCTTGAGCTATATAGGCTTAGAATAGACGCTCTTCCCCGAGGAGGGGCCCCACCAAGCTCATTTATATTTCGCCTGATGTATGTGCCTGCGTATATATATACGGGCGACGTGGATTTCGCGAAATCGTCCCGTTTCCGAGGAGGGCGTTATGACATTTTCACAGATGGACACATATATATACGGCGGACAATTCATTTCGTACATTAACGTATATATACTCGATTGACCGAATCGTCGCGTTTCGTTTGGGTCGTTCGGGGGCTGTAGCACTCGGTCTGGTGTTCCAGGGTACGTCGATAGATTCGCAAGAGTATAAACGAGAGTTAATATTCGAAATTATACGTTGGGAGTTGCGTCGAGTTGCATTCATAGTGTGATCGTACTGCGAGGATGTGGATTGGTGATTTGAGTATTTACAGCTACGATGGCGAGAGCAGTTCCATCGTCACGAGCAGTTTTATACTGACACTTCGTAATTCGTATCAGCCTACGACTTGCGAACATTGAAGCAATTACAGGGCGTAATTCGTGTTGTGGCGAGATCGTTTTACATAGAAGCGTGCGATTGGAGATCAACCGGAACGATCTTAGACTGGAATACTATATTGCGAAGACCTTCTGTTCAAACTGTTCCCAATCTGTTCAAACTAACAAAAAATGATGCGAGGCTGACCGGAACTCATCAAAGAGTCTCTTACTAGAACTGGAAACTGAAGGTATCAACTATTTTGTGTTTAATCTCATACCTAAACCGATATGTATAGCGAGAGGTACAAACGCGACAAGGAGCATGAATATCCCAAGGAGCAAAATTTTCTGACATCAAACAGCCAGATGATAATCTTCAAATATACCGTAAAACGTGTTTCAGTGAGAGTGAAGTCCTGTTGAGACAGGCAACTAACTCTTCACGCGAGTCTGTCCCTAAAAATCTTGGCACTAAGAACATTGTATTGACAAATCAGCTTCTGAAAAGATGCCACGCTCGAGACGAAACAGATTGGACAGATTGAAATGAGTCACGTTCAGGGATTTCAATGAGTTCGTTTGTATATAAACGTTGGGAAAATAATTCACTCAATCGTGTATAGGAAACTGACTGTCTCACTCCCCGGAAATACGACTGTAAAGAACACTGGTGATAAACTGTCGAGAGAGAAATCAGCTTTAGATTGCAATGCGCAGTAGCCGCTGCGGATGGTATATATTTCCAGACGTTCGTCGCGCTCAATACGATCCACGTGGGCGCGAAGCTCATTAACGAGCCGACAAACAAACGAGTACAGTCGCGGATTTTTCCTCTTGCGGCCGCGCGCGAGCGTCTGCCGCGACGAACAATCGCCATAACTCGCGAGAAGATGCTCGCAATGGCGCAATCTAAATTCACGCCGTCGCGCGGCTCTCGTATTGTACAATTATAGCCGCGCGCGGTAGGTGCGCTAAAAGGCCGCGGCCAACTCGGCCGAGCGCGCAAGGCCGTTGGGGCATGTTGCGTCGCTGCACTGGCAAACCTAGCCAAAAGCGTCGAATGTATATCGATGCAACTCACGGAGCACCGTATCCAGAGGTTACCGCAAAGATTGTAGCGTCATTCCCGCAAACACTGGGATGATTCGGCTTTTCCTCAAAGTTTTTTGAAACAATCAAACATTTAGGACTGATACTCACAAAGTGAACTGTTCCTATTCAATTGAGTCATTCCAGATTTCACGTGAAATGTGAAATGTTTGAATGCAACAAGCATTCGTATCGTAAATAAATATAAGTGAATTCTGAAGAAAAAGCCCAGCGATATGAAATTGCAAAATTAGATATATCATGCATATATGTATGCTTGATCATTATAAGTGCACTCTCTATTACTCTTAATGATTCTATATAGATTTCTTCCAATAATCGAGATGTTTCATCTAATTCCCCTCCAGTGAGTGAGTAAGATTTTAATAGACTCACAAGAAGAGTATCGAGCTTTTGAGTCTCGGGTCTTGACAGAACTTGTGGCCAGATAGTTTTTGGATGAAGCTCATGTGTACAGCTGTTCAGCGTAGCGTCTCGTTTTCTTGGAGATATTTACAAATCGTTAATAATTTTTCATGATCACTTTATCTGATACTCTCTTTATTAGAGTAGGCCAAAAAAACCGAGCGACGTATACCATTCAATTTGTTCACATTTTACCTTTCAGTTCATCATACGTGTTCTTATCCTTACGTATATTATCGAATGTTTCAATTGGTTCGCGATTTTTTGTTCAAGAGAATCAATAACGCGCCCACCTATACTGGAAAAATTATCAATTCTACTTCCGATCACACAAGTGTTACACAATGATCAGAATGTATAATTTTTTGAAAGTTTTATTTCTCAATGCAAGACAGATCAAATCCAATGCAGTTTTTTTTATCTCGAATGCATTATTCAGACCTGTCATTTTTCATAAGAATCATTCATCGAGTAAAATGAAGCGAATGTTTAGATATAGGCCTACTGAATTATTTATATGCTTCGTACAACTAGAATCCAATTGTTTGGATCTAAAATTCCGATTGATTTGGTGCCTATCGGAGTTCCTCTTCCGAGGGGAAAGTCCACCTTCCGTGAATTCACTTGACTCAATCCGGATTTCCTATATTGTATTGAAAGTTTCATTTAAGAAAAAATGACAGAGAGATTACTTGAATGAAAATCAAACAACTTGAGATGATTTTTCATAAAGTTCATAACGAAACATAACGAGTATTCGATCGATTCGATCATCGTCCGCTGAACTACAAGCTACTGCAGTTCGCATCGCTGAATAGTACATTTCATTCTGAATAAAATACTGGATACTTGTCAATCGCCATCTTCGACCCTGTAAAATATGAAGTACAAGAAATGAAAACTCCATAAAAATTCAATTTTTGCAACTTTTCGCCAGCATGGTTTACTGGCCTCATCAGGTAGTATAAAATCCGGAGTTATATTACATGATGTGATATTATTAAGAAGTGAAATAAAATGACTTCCGCTGCCACCCCAAAAAAAACATGCGATACTACGTATATCGATGCGATTGAAACAAATCTCCCGCTACTTGGGAGGTAATGGAAATCCGCTAACTGCAATCGGATTTCCTTCAATCGGACCTTCCTGATAGGCGAATGGCTGGAATACATTTTCCCCGGCGCACGTGGGCGTCATCTGGTAATCGTCTTCCGGACACTTGCATACGGTGATCAACAATATGTTCAAATGAAATTCGGCGCAACGACAATCTGAATCATCGTATAAGCGTCTCCGACTTCGCGAGGATCGCGAACGAGCCTCTATTCCATACCGCGTAGACGTGTAATAATTTTCGCGAGAAAAAAAAATATTCCTCGGGTTGAAAAAAACTTCCATATACGTATATACTCTCTTGGTACATACAGCTGCGGATGCATATACAGGCGCATCGACGCGCGAGCCGCGGGACGAAGAGACGCGCGCGCGGTTCATACACGGGGGGCGTGGGTATACGCTTGCCGGGCTACCCGTGCGTGCGTACCTGTATATACATATATATATGAGAGTGTGTGCGCGCGCGCGCCCGCGCTATTACCCGCCTCCTCCTCCATTGCCGTTCCTCTCCCCCTCGCTCCGCAGCCAACCTGCTCGCGACTGCCTGCGCCTGCAGCCTGCCTGCGCGCACAGCCGGGACGCGGCTTTTCATTTTTCGACGTTTTGCACATGGGGGAATGCGCGCGCGAGCGCCTGCCTCTCTGGGAAACTGATTATTCTTAGAGCGCGCGCGCGCTGGGTAATTTTAAATTTGGATGGGCGCGCTCGTGGGATTGGCACTTCGTGTATGCATATATATGTGTGGGTACACGTACACCAAGAGAACGAGCACACCTCGCGCGATCGTAGACGCTCTACCAGTTTTCGCCAAAGTTTTTTCTTTTGTTATCATTCACTTTGCTCCCACTTCGAAATCACTTTCAACTCGTGGAGGTCCCTTCTCTGTCGTAACCCGAGCTATTGGTCGCGGAATCAAGTGTTCTCGAGATTATTCGGGTAGTTTGGACTGATGTTTGCGCGTTGGGATTGTCAATTGAATCATTCATATACCTATACCCTGTAAAATTGAAATTGAAAATTTTACTAATTTTTCAGCTGAATATTTACTCTTTTAATAAGTTATGCAATTTCTACAAATAACTAGTAGTTTTTCACTATTTTAGATTCAGAGTGTATAATAGTACCTGAGTATATGCAGTTTTTTCGTACAGCCATAATTCGTGCATACTATACCTGTGATACTTCATAACTAAACTACATTCAATCAATTTCACAGAAACTGATTTCAAATCTTGTCACTCTTGGGGTGCCTAACAATGCATCGATTAACTTTTATGGATAGCTTGACTTTGCATTGGCTTTGGTTTCTGGAATATCTATACCGTCACCAGTGAAATTACGTATGAACTATATCTGATGTATACTCACAATGCGACTGTATGATCATACAATACTCGTGATAAGATAAATGAATATTTTGAAGAGTCAAGACATATGAGTTATGAGTTAGATCGATGAGTTCCAGTGAGATTGACGTCCCGGAAGCAGTCAGCATCTTCTAGCTGAGCTTATGAAAATGATAAATATACTAACAGCGAAAGGAGAGGAATGGTGTGTATGAATCAGTAATAGGATTTTTCGAAACTTCGGTCAAATAACCTATATTTCGTATTCGAACATTTCCATCATCCTCTTGAAAGAATCATAAATTCTTCACTTACAGAATTCATAATCGATATTCTCAAAGTTTCGAGGTTTCAGGTTAAAGAAACTTTTAAACACCTGCTCATTCGCTTCTTTCATATTCAGTTGAAAAAAACCCGCTGCCAATTGAATTAGATTAGCTCCTATATAGCTAAGAGGCTTTGTGAATCAAGATATCTTGAAAATGGACTTTAAATGACTGACTTGAAATGACTTTCCAATGGTCGCTAAGAAAATTTCACGGATGTAGTGTATACTAAGTCAGTAGGAAATTGACACAAGTTACTAGATAGAGATCATACCTATTTAGAATAATGAACTTAAAAAGAACTTCTCTGGAATAAAAAAATTGGACTGGCAAAAAATCCAACAGTTCTCTATAACATGCTATAGTAACATCTTTCGAGCTAAAACGCAAGCGAATCGCATTGCAAGATATCATTGGTAGGCCAGTTGATAAATTTATTAATATAGTTTTGTGCGACGTTATGAGTCCTAATACTGTGATACAACGATCAGTTATCCATTGTATGATGTGCCCAAAACGATTCCACTCATAATACTCCAGATTATTATTCGTTTGTTATTACATGGTTCGGCAACCGTTAATTCGGCTAAATATACTTTTTCTTTTATTTTTCAATTCAGTAAACATCAAAATGGTACAATTCAGAGCAATCCACATTCACAATCGATAATTCATTGTTGTATGATTGCGTTCTGTAACCCACAACCTTGCGTAAATTATCTACAGATTTATTTATTAATTGTTTAAATCTCTTAAGAGTACATGTAGGCATGGTATATACTTAGTATTTATTATAAGAAGTGCAATGGGACCATTGGGAATTTTGTCCTTTGACACCGTTTAATACAACTTTTCTCACGGAAGATGGTGCATAGATAGATACATCCTCCGACGGAGGACAGGTATTTAAATCCAAATTTGGCGATCGCAAAGTCACGTCGAAGAGAAGAAGAAAAAAATACACGCGTTGGGTGTCACGCAAGATGAGAAGGAGTGAGTACATACATATGAGCCGCGGTACGTCAGGTCGATCGGTTCGGTCTTGCGAGTATTATATATACGTAAAGCTGCGCTTGATCCGACTCGAGCGTTGTGGTGACAGATATATCGCGCGCGCGGGGCAAATTATATAAATTAGAGGGCACGCGCTGTCGCTGCGGGGGTGGATCACTCGTACGTTGTACAGCTCTGTTTGCGCATCGAGTCGTCGTCGTCGTCGAGACGTATAGGCGTGTGTGTGGCACTTACAAAAGAGAAGCTGCGCGGCGGGGGCTCGGGAGGGTGAGCCGCCCCACCGACTGCAGCCGATTAGTCGCAAGAAAGAGCAGGAAAAAGCGAAAGCTCGAAACTCGAGTGGCCTCCTTGTAATTGCGTTATTGGCGAAATAGCAAACACTCGACGAGTCCCGGCGAGTACACACACTCGTGTACATATGTATGCGCGACGTGTGTCGTTTGTATTCCCAAACGATTCGTCATATTGTCCGCTTTGATCGCGCGTGGGACTCGCGACAGATATACTCGTGTCGAGCAACTCGCACTGGCTGATTTCTTCTTTTTGTGTTCGGCGCCAATGAGATTTCGATTGATCGACTGGTATGTGAGTCGAGAGCAAAGTTCCCGATGAAATTTAGCAATGCGTGCGTAGTTGTGGGACACCACAATTTTTACAGAACACCACCGTAAAATTGTCGATGTGTGACCCTGGAATTAATGCCATCGACCCCCCGTTCGCCGGCTCCTGACTGTGATGAGTTCCAAGGAACTATCTATCTAGTGTATGAATGAGTCTGCTCATCACGTGCATACGGATCGATAATGTCGAAGGGCTAGAGGAAATTACTGCGTATGTGCGGGGAACAGTTGACGCGATAGGGAACAATCGTCCCGAGCAATTTTTCACCGTTACTACACCCACCGAGATCGGAAAACTTGTGCCGTTAGAAAAAAAAACCTGTTAAAAATTCAAGATTATCGTAATAACGACGATAAGCTCGCGACTACTTGGAGCAGCGCATGATCGCGCAATCTTAAGAGCCGAGCGGCCCTCAGGAGTTATCTGGGGCGGCGGGCATATACAGCGCAAAAAAAACAACGGGCAATAGAAAGAGAAGGTGGTGGTGCGAGATAAGCAGGAAAATACAACAGGCCGGCGATAAGGGAAAACAATGGCCGGGGGGTAGTCGGGGGGGGGAGAGCTGGAAGGAGTTTCGGGGGCGGAAAGTTGAAGGAGAGAAAGGGGGAAATATGTTTGTCGGAAGGATCGAGAATTAGGAAAGAGTATATAGCTGCAGGACGTTGAAGAGCGTAGATACACACAGTGGGGTGGCGGGCGACTACGTATACGGGTGCGTGTGTGTATAGAGGAGAAAGCGTCATACACGAGTGAGAGACGGATAGGACGAAACGAGTTCCGGGGGCTGCGCTGCATACTTACAAGTGCTCCTGCCGTGACGAAAGCCACTTGACTCCGGACTCGTACATACGCGCCTATTCGTCCGGGCATATGTGTTGCCGAATCGAGAGCGCACAAAGCTCTCTATATATATACACACGACGCGCAGTAATGGATTTGCTTCCATTTTTCGCCTGAGCGCGTTCGCATTATCGTTTGACGACACTCGTACGGTTACACATATACACGTGTGCGGCGACTAAACGATCGATGCCCGCACGCTTATCTGCCCCCGCTTGCCGCGAGGTGAAAGAAACATTGTTGCTTTTTTTTTGCTTGTCTCTCTATACTTCGTATCGGCCGCTACGAAGAAAATGAAACTCGTACATTATCACCGATGTCTGCTTCCGTCCAGTCGCGAAGAATTATGAAGTGGCATTATCTGGATGGCACGAGGACAATCCAAAGCGTATATTGTTGCTGGGGTTCGTACACTTGTCGCGGGTGGATTTATAGACAACGGGCAGTCGGTGACATACGTGTAACTGCAGAATTTTTATGCAGTTCAGTGGAAATCTTTGACGCACAGCAGCTACAATATGGGACAGTATGAAATTGAGAATGAATGAATTAATTGGAATTGATTGTTGGAACATTGTTGATTACTGATACCCAAAAACCAATCTTGTTTATTAAAACATTGAAAGCTTGAACTATATAATATATACAGATGATTTTCGATTCAACAACCGTTGGAGTTTTCAAGATCATTTCTCGAACCATACCTATTGATAGGGATAGCGAAGGCACTAGGGCGATAGTCGAAAATTTGCGAACGAATCTTAACCTGTCTCTTGGTTAGCTAAAAATTTGAAATTTCACACATATATATACTGACTTGTCTAAAAACATTTTAAGTTAAGCAAAAATACTTCTTGAAGAGCATATATTTGTCACCCTTTAAGGTCCCACAAAATAAAATGATAAATAAACGATTGTAAAAATACTCTTTTATGCGAATAATAACTCATTTAAGTTATGTAATGATTATATAATGAAGTCCCCTTGAGGAAGAAGATAATTCTGACCACTCGCTTAACGACGGACGTATTCGAATGATGGAAAATATATCTCTATATCTAGTTATAGAAAAGCATTTTGAGATACCGATACGAAATATGTGATTCTTGTCTAATCTTTAACCTTGTAGTGAGAATTTTTTAAATTTTTCTCTCAATAATAAAACAAAAAATCCTGTAAATTTTGATTTGGATTTCATTCACTCTTGTACTGACCGAGAATCCTCGGCACAGCACACGTAGAAAAATGTGAATTCAACTTGTTCAATACTTATATAACTTTAATTTTTTCAGATTGCTAAAACATGGGCTCACAAAATACTCGCAAAGTTGATGGGCACGCGTTTCTATCGAATGAATCATCAGCGTTTGATCAATGAGCGTGTCCTCCTCCCCCTTCACTCCTCCAGAAGTATAAACATTTTTCCCATTGGATTCATCTCCGTTTTAGGTTTTGGGAACAATGAATTTCCCAAGCACATGTTTCAAAATAACATATACCCTGTTGTCTATGTATTTTTTAGAATTTTCGAGTGCCACGGTACTGGAGGTACAAGTGGAGTTTTTCGTATAATTTGTAAATCGCAGCGACGCCGGGATGTATATATATAGTATTGATATATATAGTAGTATATATATATATATATATATATATATAGTATGAGGTACGCTTCGTCGCTCGGGATCGTCGATCCGAAGCCCGAGCTTCGGGCACACAGGAGCGAGCTCGCGGCCGCAGAAGCTCGCTAAGCGAATCTCGCGCAAAGCCTCGAAATTGAATAAACACACCGGTGCGCGATCGAGCAGGTATATATATATACATAGGCGCGCGCTCGCGTTCCGGATCGTGCGTACAGCGAATCCAGCGAATTAACGTGGGCAAACAATGGCTGGCTCGAGGTGAGAGAGCGAGCTGGGGAAAAAAGCGGCGGGGAGGGAAAAAAAAGACGAACGCGCAGCCCAGCCACCTGCACGCGCGCACTCGGCGTATGCGTGTGTGTGTGTGTGTATTTTCGCGTGAAATCCACGTCGAATCTGAATATGTAAGTGGGGGATCGAGATTGGGCGGGTTTACAAAGCAAATGGCTTGAAAATAAGCAAGTGGTGTGCATGGCCCGGGGAAATCCAGCGGCTGGAGAGCACGGCCGAAGGGTGGACGAGAGAGAACGATGCCAGCAGCAGCAGCAGCAGCGGCAGCAGCGGAGGGGGCGGTATATAATCGATGCGGACATGTGCAGCTCCCCGGGGGCAGCTCTCTTTCGGCCGCTCGCGCGCGCACACACCGACCCCTAACTCGCCCAAACCTATTTATACAACAATGCCCCTACAACACCCCCGTAAACCGCCTCCCTCTCGCTCGCTCGCTCTCGCCCAGCTTCCTTGCGGGGCTCCGGGGGTATACACTGCACGAGAGAGCCGATTCGACACGACGCCAAGATAGACTGACGGGGGGATCGTAACCTACATGCGTGTGTGTGCGTGTGCGTGTAAACGCGCGGACTTGTTCTCCGTTACTGTGTTGTGAAAAGGCGATTTTGCCGTACTTGCCCGGCCCCTCGACACTCGATCATTCCAATTCCTCTCTTGTTTGCCCGGCTCTTATGCATTATTTAGCCCGGCTTTAATTTTTCAAGATGCTGCATGTTCAATGGCTTGTGCGTATATATATACGACTCGGGCGTCATACTCGTTTTCATTATATCCAATTGTCGGCAGAGCGACGCTTCGCAGCCTGAGATTTAACGGGTCGGGGGAGGATTTTTAATACTCATTATACTCGGAGGGAACCAAACTTTGCCCCGAGTCACGAGAAAAATGCGATACATTGCAGCTTTTTTTTTCTCCTGTCTAACGCACGATTTCGCGAGAGAAACTATTTTGCGTTTTATAGACGGATGGCGTGCGAATGGCAAATGAATCAATTTGTTTTATATTGGACTTTGAATTGCAGTAACTGGTAAAAGCGAACGGGGAGAAAAAAATCAAACCAATGCGTATAAAATTGGTACGTGATGTATACGTATTCCATTAGCTCCTCTGGATCGAGATACAGATGCGGCGTATATATGCGCACATTATTAGTTCGCAATAATAGTGTGGAAATAGGAATGGTCGACGTTTACGTTAATTAACCTGGTTTGATTGCTCGAAAACATTCGAATATTGACAATTGTACCGCGAGGATTGAAACGCTACCCGTGAACAGAATAACGAACCGAGTCGCGTAACGACTGCAGAGAAAACAAAAAATTATCGAAAAGTTCAATCGACTCGATTTGAAAAATGCAAAGAAAAAAAAATCAAATCCGGATCAAGTCTGCGACTCACTCGGGAGAAAACGCGGGCGCGACGCGGTCTAGGAGTCGGTGGGCGTCGAGGAAAAAATTGCAACAAAAAACCAAACGCTCGAGGCAGGCCCGAGCGAGAAGAAACCGAACGCGGGAAAAGCAAAACAAGGAGAGCGCTAGAGCGAGAAAAAAGGGAACGAGAGAGAGAGAGTTTGCGTATGTATATAGCCTGTTCATTCGGGGAGCCCCGCGAGAGCGAACCCCTCGGTTTATAATCAACTGCTGCACAACAGTTTATCTTGGGTGCGCGCGTCTCTTGGCGCAAGGGCGCAACGATGGTGGCTGCTGGTATTTTAAATAGCGAATACTTATCTCGGCGGGGCCGCGCGCACGAGTGAGCCAGGGGGAGCGCGGGGTGTTGCGCGTTATATATACATATATACGCTCGCCTTATCGCCAATGCCATCGTCGTCAAAACGTCCCCCGGACGATATATATACGTGTGTATGCTTGCGTATACGCCTCCCACGAGTCTGATCAATTTCCTCGGCGATTTTCCTCCAGCGATGTTTATTGTTGATGGAATTCTGTTTTTCCCATGTTTGCTTCTCGTTCTCGGCAGGCTGGGGAAAATATTCAACGGCGAATAGTTGCGCGTGATTTTTCTATAACTTATGTCGAGAAAATATCCAAACGATATCAGCAATTCTTTGAAGTGTAATCAATATTGTCGAGACGTTGGGCTAATAATATGTTTCGCTTGCCAAGTATTGTCCGTCTTTCCAACTCGCGAATTGAGAAATCCAACAATGTTTAGAAAAACGGTTTATTTAGGTATTTATATGAGGTTTATTATGTACAATCAAAGCCTCACCAGAGTTTAGCCAAAGTCCGATCCTGTCTGACCAAAAAATAATGAAAGTATGGTTGATGTCTACTGACCAACGTTTGAGCAATACAGGACCACTTGGAGATCATTGGATTATTGTGCTAGTGTATTCATCCATTGGTACAAGACTGAGCTCCCGATCGAGTTGATATAAATTTTAAATTTTCAAATTCACCGGTGCTCATTCATCCATTCATCCATCCGTCAATGTATAAAATGTCATGGAAAGGCATTTTTTGTTCATTTAATTATACGTATAGAACGTGCGGAACTTACATCTCGATTCTAACTGAAAAATCGTCCCAGAAATCACACTTCCAATAGTTTCACATTTTATCAGATGAAAATTGCCCGACAGGCTTTATGATTCATTTGAAATACGCATTAGAAGCTATGAACTCGGAGTTGGTATGGGCAAAAAAGAATTAAAAGGGTACGGCGCGACGACGAAGGATATAACATACCCAAATGTCACGATCGATCCCAAGACCATCTCGAACTCTTCGCACACCCGAGAGATGTGTCTCAATTGGATCAACGCACTCCATAATACACACGGAACACCGTTCCCCGCTGATACATACTAAATACCCTTTCGTAGAGTATAACCGAAACAAGAAAAAGCGGGAGAAGCACATAAGCCGACTGGAACACGGCCCAAGTCCTTCGGATGACAAGTTGAAGGATGCAGACGCGTGCGCGCGAGATAAAGGGTGGGGCGAGCGCGCAGTAGTCGCGGTCGGGCGCCAAAAACAAAAGCGCGAAGCGAGATAAGCGTGCGGTGGTAGGATATACACGGGGCCGACTTCAAGACCACATAGCTGTACAATGGAAACGTCGTGGGCCGGCTCTCCCGCGGCGCTTCAGGCCCGGCGCTGCAGCTGTCCGGTGCGTCGATGAGGCGTCGCGCGCCTAATCCCGAATCCGGATTCGCAGCTCGGCCCCGCGCGCTTAATCCGCGGATCGCTGTCCGCCGCGTGCGCACCTGGTTGTATACAAGCGCGCCTTCGCAACTCTTTGCCCGGATTTGCCTCGACGCGTGACGCGGATCAGCCGGTCGTATAAATATGCGCGTGTGTGTCGCGCGTGTGGCTCCCTGCGCCGTTCGCAACGCGGAAACGACATTGGGCCTCGAGAGGATCGCCAATGAAATGCGCCAGCGTGAACGTACGTATTCCGTTGGCGCAGCACTGTCTCGTTATCATTACGGTGGAAAAGCACTGTTCGAAGGTGGATGACCGATCGAATGGGCATACGGTGGATTTTTCATGTGATACAGCAACATCCACGTGAGATTCGATAGCTTTGTAAATTGTTGCTATAGCGAAAATCATGACGCTCCAGTGTGTGTATATCCACTTGTATTGCATGGAAAATTCACTGCAGTTCCATTCGATACTTCCTCCGCCTTCGTACAGTGATTTTTTCCATCCACTGGGATTTCACTGTATGGTTTCGACAGATCAATCGAGTCGGATAAAACTGCAGCGGGTGAGTTTTCGCGGGCGATTATTGAGAGGATACCAATGAACTTACATTAATATATATACGCCTGGACGCGCGTCAGTTAAGCTTCACAGCTCGTTTTTACCACTAATCCAAACGTCATCACGTCACCCGCGACTCTGAATTGATCCCTTATATATACACACACACCTCGAGTTCGTTGAAATCAGCTCTCGAGCTGCCCGCGATATTATTGCGCAACGCGCATTTGGTCAATATTATTATCATTTTAATTATAATTATTATTTGATCGCACCATCGAGGGAAAAGCATTCGCAATTACGGTATTCGGCTTCTGGAGCTGTTTCAGAGAGATTTTCGTCTAGATAGAAAATGATTCGCTGCGTACGAAGACATATATACTGCACATATACCTCGTCGGTTGACTGTCGAGCTAACGAGTGGAGCAAACAGTTTTACACTCGGCGGATGAAATTTTTATCCAAATCAACAGGCCATAATCGATATACGCGAGTATTCGTCTGTATAGGGGGGGGATACGCCGCGGCCATAAAAATGATTTATCGATGCAAGAACTTTTTCTCAAAAGAGAGCCGCGCGCTCTCGGGGCGGCCTCTGCGCCTCGCATATATATATAATATATATCTGTATATATAGGCAAAGGTGAGCGAGCGGCTCTGACTCGTATATAACATAACGCCGCGTCACGAATAAAAAAGAGACCGAGCTCGTGGTCCCGCGGACTGCGGCTGGCTGGTGTGCAAAACACCGGGCGCCAAACTCACGCTATATATGTATATATACGGCATATACCGCTACCAAACCAAAGCCATAAACATTAACAATATATTTCTCGCGATGTGCGTTTGATCGACAGCGGCGAGACCGCTTCTTCGTGAGAATCGAGGAAAAAAAAAGAAGAAATTCAGTCGAGTTTACGTGTATAGCGTGCTTACCATGACGTGTCATTCGGGATGGCTGTACTCGCGGGAATTTTTAACGTTCGCTTAGAAATTTGCGGGCACAATGAGGATGTCTCGATGTGAGTATAGGATATGTTGAGTATTATCGAAAAGGAAAAAAACAAGTGCCACATGGGTACTTATACGTATACCCTGCACTTTTGATAACCACCCGCCTTCACCCTCCGAAAAAACGATGATTATGATTCTTTTTTCATGAATCATCATTGTCGTTTGACGAGAATCAGGATTGACATGTTCCTACATTATTTTGAGTAGTCGAGAATAAATTAATGCGTATTAACCCGGAGTAATGCGAACTTGCCCAAGATAAAACCGAGGAACTTTAAATGAAAACTTACATTCCAACTGCAAGCCGCACATCTCGAGCCGAAGCATCTCGCACCTTGCGAGATATCGTATACACGTGCCCCGTCGGTCACACTTACCTTGTCATCCAGTGCGAGAGGCTTCTCACTCCGATACTATCTCTAAATTTCAATGGTACTCCAGTCGTTTCTTAGCACTCCATCGTACTAAATTTGATGCGGCATTCAGCGTTTTTATCTCGTCAGCATAAACTTATTGTGTAATTTGATCCAGCTTGTCCTTATCTCATAAGGAATAGATCGCTGGTTAAAATTAACAAGAATTAAGAGTACTATTTATCCATAAACCCGCTGTACTCCATAAGAACTCCGTGGTACTTCCTCTGGGACAGTACTACAGTGAGAACGACCCTGGTGCTTGACAATGAGACAGAAATCGCTCATGGTTTCATCGAGTTTCGATGTCGAACGACCTCTCAATACTGCCAGCTCTCACGAATCGTGCCTGACTCCTATCTACGATTTCGCGCATGCCATCTCTCGTCTATCCACGCGTTGGTCTATACAACTGGTTGAATGGTATGGACCGAGACATTCGGCGCGGATTAAAATACAGTAGGATTATCCAAACAAGGGCGAGTCGCGCGACAAAAGAGCCATCATCTCCGTCCCTCTCTCTCTTGATCCCGTTGCTCGTCAAGACTCTCAAATTCAGGCGCGCGCTGCGCGCCAAAGAAGAGTCGGGCTGATGTGCACATTTAAAACGAGCCGCGGAGAGAAAGAGCGAGATAGAGCGTGCGAAGTGTCGGCCGGGGAGGCATAGCTGCGCGCCCGGACAATAATTGGTAAAATCGCTCGATTAATTCGAGCCGGGGAGGACAATTGGTTATCGGGTGCGCGGTCGCGTGCTCCGTGGCAGGCGCGCACGAGCCGAGGGTGAGCGGACACGTGCCCCGACACGTGAACCCCCCGCTCGTATATATATATGTACAAATGCGTGTGTGCGCCCACTCGCGGCTTCCCCAGGGCCAGACAGAGAGAGAGAGAGATTGGCGAGTATACGCATGTATATATACCTGCTGGAGCCTCGTACCTGAGATGCGCCGCGAGGAGACGCGGCTCGTGGGAAGGATTTTTCACGTGCACGGCCACCCGGCGCACGCGTATATGTATATATGTAAGTGTATATACGCACATGCTCGTACACAAATTAGCGGTACATGCGTGGCGCGGCCGCGAGATCTCGTTGCGGTTCCCGTACGCGTATATATGTATAAACCAGTCGGACCCGACGGCATCACGCACGGCTGCTGATGCTCCAGCCGCCCCATATTTTTATCCCGTACGTCCCGCCCCGTTTTATATAATGCGCTCGCACGCGCATGCGACCGTGCCACCGAGAGGACACGGGTATTCGTGTGTGTGGATATATATTCGAAAATTTGTCCCGCTATGGGTGTTTCGTAAGGTTAGATCTACCTGGAGCCTCGCGGTGCGTCCGAGGCAGACGGCACGGTTGGATAACGGGCGAGTCAGCTGTGAAAACTTTTTGAATTTTCTCGCTCTACATTTCTCACAGTGAAAATCAAACTGTAAACGTCAGTGAAAAGTTTTTTATTTTACTGTACCAACAGTGGATTGTTTACTGTTACATTCAGTTTCAATTTTTTTTCACTATAGTTACAGTGAAAATTCACTGAAAGCATAGTAATTTTGACTGTAAATACGGTAAATTTTAAATGTAAATATAAAATTAGCGATTTTCGCTGTAACTTACAGTGTATGTCCACTGTAGTACAGTGAGATTTGACTGTGAAAAATTCAGCGAGTTGATAGTTTCTTGAAACGTTTGAGTGACCGTTAGAAGAATGCCAAAGATTCGCAGTGAAGTAAACAAATTTGCCATGTACCAGTGTATTTATTCTTAGATAATGAACGAATTCGCCAGATCCGAATATACTGAGACATTTTCCGGAAATATGATATTTTATTCACTTCATTGAATCATCATTGATTCAATATAATTTTCGAGTCATCCATGTTGGTTAGGAACTTATATTACTTTATACCGAAAATCAACGATGTCATCGTGTTCATGTACGAGATGTGTTACGAAAGAAACACGTCTTACTCGCATTCATTCCGGGTTTGAACACACCGACTAACAATTGTAACTTCGAGTCAATATACGCATAGTGATTTGAAGCTTGGCGAACACCTCGTCAAATCTAATTTTCGGTTGTTCCCAAACTTGCTTACCCCGAGCGAGGTACCATCGCATGCGAAGGATCCGTATTTTCATCCGATTCTTCGTCGTTCCGCAGACTCGGCCACTCACGTGCCACGCGGGTCGCGTCGATATATAAATACACCAGCAATCAGGTATGGCACCAGCGAATCGCTCGACTTCGCGTTCGTGCGAGCGTGAAAAAAAAGAGGTGGGGGCGGGTGGGCGAGGGAGGAGCAGCGTTGTTTATGCCCGGCTCGTTTTTCCGCACGTGTCGAGCGCGCGCAAGATTTATGTCGGCTTGCACTTGCTGCTCCGGGGCGGCGCTCATCAATCGTGGCGAATCGATTGGCGCGCGCTTTTGTCGCTCGCGGGGCCTCCCGAGGGAGTCGCCCTGCGGCTCTCGCATCTGTGCCACCCCACCCGCCTCCCCGTTTTTGCCCCTTATCCAAAGCGACACACCGATTTCCCGGGCTCGAGGGTCTTCGCGAAGCCCCTCGGAGACGCGCGCGCGCGACGCAGAGCAAACACTCGCGGCGACGTGGTACCCAAGCTCTGTCTGTGTGTGTGCATGGTCGTATCTGCAAAGTCGTACTAAAGCGACGACGCGATTCACAATGCCCGCGACTTTTATTCGCGAGACGCACCGTTCGCGGCTAATGCGTTTGATCTCGGTGGCGTTTCTTCGTTGGGTTTCCCCCGACTCCTGCGTGTACATCGCGTATGAATCTTGCGCGGACTTCGGTTTCCGGAGACAACCTCAACTGCACCTGCAATTTGAGAATTCGAATAATGAACGGACCGAATTTATCCAAGCCGAATTTTGTATGCAAACCATTGCGAGCGTTTCAATTTCTCGTGTCTCTATCATAGTCCGTTATTTCGTTCTCCTCAAATCACCCTGTACTTTGGATACCAGTGAAAAATCCAGCTGAGAAATTCAGCTAGCTTTCTTTGATGGATCTTTTGCGGAAAATCGCGCGATTCCAGTCGCTGGACCAATCTGTGATTGGTCGTCCTCCAAAAGTTGAATGAATGGCATTTTTCATGAAAATGTTTGATAATTAGTCTACGTTATACATCAAAATTGATTAATAATTCATCAAATTAATAAACTCTCGATTCTAATTCGACAATTCACGATAAAACTTCTTCAACTTTGCTGATTCAGTGCTATCTCAATGAGTGACTTTAATTCTAAAAGGGATCTGATTAACGTTTGGCATATACGGATTCTTTATATCACAAGGACTTAATTTGATTTTCAGTGCAAACAGACAGGCTCAACTTGATTTTCAGTGTAAACAGGTTGACGATACGGAATTCCGTTTGAATTTTGTAATGTTGAAAGACGCGTGGGTTCGATACACTCGTGTCAGATTTTTTTTCAGAAACTTTGTCAGAACGAAAAAACCTTGCGAACGTTTGTTGAAAAAAAAGAAGCGGGGGGGAAAAAAGTGGTGCAGCCGTCGGTCTCGGAAGTCGGGTATACATGTAGGGTATACACAAGCGTCCGCAGAGAAGGAAGGAGCGGAGAGGATTTCAGACAGATCCTCCCCCGGGGAGTCGCGGGGGGGCTGCAGACACGCAGTCTCTCCCCGTCGGCTGGCGAACGCGGCGCAGGCGGGCCGGCCTGCCGCCGCGGGCAGAAACACATCAAAATCGAATCGGGCAGATGTGTAGCGTGGGCCGCGCGGGGCGTCGAGTCGTATCCCGGCTGCGCACATGTGTCGTGTCGCGCGCTGCGGACCGCTAAACGCCCGAGAGCCCGGCCGAGCGTGTGATAACTCGATGGTAATTGCTGCCTCCACCCCACCCCCTAGTCTCCCGAGGAAAGATACCAAGCGACACTTTATTAGCGATGCCCCGCGCGCCTCCGCGTCTCCGGGGACATGCCCGCACCAAACATGTGCGCCCGACTTGTTTCTTCCAGTGTGTAAGCTGTTTTTCAAACGATCCAACCCTCTCTCGCTCCGGTGCATTCTCATACCTCAAAGACACTTGATACCCCCGAATTTCTCATCCCCAAATCCTGGATGTCTCTCGTGTAAAACAAAACAAGTTTGTTACTCCGATACAGCCGTTTCGAGTAGAACAGTCCAAGGTGAAGTGGAGCATAATGCAGCAAGACGATTTCCACTTGCTCGAAGTAAAATCCTTGACGATCAAGAATCGAATATTCGTTGTGTGCATCATGAGCAAAGCAATTTTCATGAATTGGATCAATTATTCAGTTCCATGTGCAAGTAAATTTGAAGAAAGTATAGATTTTTTTTCAATGACTGGGTATAGAAATTCATTTCTCTCAAGTTGATGTGAGGTCTCTCCGCGGATGAATATTATGATATTTTCGTTGTTTTCAATATTGTATCCATGACTCCTCGAAACAAAAATTCAAATGTCGCGATAAAATATTACTCTTTGAGATGCCCAGAGGAAAAATAATATCGAACGATCTTCATCAATTGTATAAGTAGTTATAAGTACATAATACATAAAAGGGATTCATTAAAATTCGCAACAATTGCACAGCATGAGCATAGTACTTGTGATATACATACTTATATAAACGCTTGGAAAATGTGGGATAGGCAGGAATAAATGAAGTACTAGAAAATGGTTATACGGAAATACGTGGTTGTTTATTATAGTTATATTTATAATCATCATGCGCTGTGTTTGTATAGCTGTGTGTTGTGTGTTTATAATCTGGTTGTTTTTTTTTCGTTCCATATATAAATCTGCATAAAATCCTCTTTACCGAGTTACAATTCTCTTGACCAAATGTCGCACGAGTCGCTTCGCTTCCACTGTTCGTCCCTTAAATCTAATTACTTTTTTCCTTAAATTTGTTTCACATGTATTTACATCGATCGTCGTTCTTTTTTTTGTTAACAGATAAACGTCATGTGACCTATTTATACTCATATGTATATATATATATATAGATTTATTCTTTATCAATAGTTAGTACCTCGCGATCGGGTACGTATTTTCACGCGAACGTCCTTATCAACGCTCCGTGACGTGACTTTCGTATTCATTCCTCTCATTCCACAATGCTTTCATAAAAATCAATAAAGCTCTGAGACATATACATATATATTATTTACCCACGTACTTACATTTGCATATACGCGAGACTCTTGCGTCCGGGACAATTGCATTGTCGCCGCGCGCTCGCGATATCGCTTGCAAAATTTCATAGAAACATAATCAGGAATATCCTTAACATTATCTTACAGTCAATGTCTCTTTTTATCGTAATCGTATTAAATTCGCTGACAATACGTATAATGAAATGTTTTTTTGTTTAACTATTTAAAAGTTTAGTAGACTAGTCGATATACTTTTACTGATGAGAATTTTCATAAGATTGAGCGCACGCAGCGATTTCTACTATTTCGTTCAAATTCCTCGATCCAGGACTTTATTTGACTTTTACAAAAGCCTTCCAACAAAACGTATGGCATAAATATTGTTAATTGTAAACGAGTGTCTTTTATTTTCGTGTGTTATAGTACGTATGTTAATATAGTGTTGACTTGTTCCTCTTCTTGTGTCTCAATCATCTTTGCGCGTGTACAACAGCTCCGTTATTCGTTATATAATATCTACAGGACGTTTCAAAATCAACGCACGATTTTTCCTTTCTCAAACTAATCAACAGGGGGGAAGGATTCAATATTACACTTTTGGGTCAAAAATTTTATACACAATAATAGTGTCAATAATAATAATAATAATAATAATAATATAATAATAATAATATAATAATAATGTTATAATAATAATAATAATAATAATTAATAACTGATTCATAATAAAAATAGCACGTATAATATAATAACCGATGATAATTAACCTAAAACTGCACTTTCCAATACAATTAATAATATCAATAAAGACTCGAGCTTCGCGTATCCTCGTCAGCCGATATGAGAATGATAATAACCACGATGTATATATACGCGAGTAGAGTCGTGGAATTAGCATGACGCGCTGAACTATCGATTGCGCAAAGTCTGTTTGGCCCGTATCACCAAGTTACAGGAGAGAAAGAGAGACGAATAAAAGAAAAAGGTAGAGCCGAAACGACGCTGTTGGTGCCGGGGCGTCTCTCTTTCCCGGATAGATATCAAGGAGGGGGGGCACAGACAGACGGACAGACAGACACACACACTTACGGAGTTGGGCCCGCGCTGGTCCGCCGTTGGGCGAGCGCGCAGGACCGCGCCGGTGGAAAATTAATGAGACGTGTCAAGGTGCAGAGGGCTCGGGCGCGCCGCTCTCTACCAGACGAGTCCCTCGCTCTGCTGCATCTGGTGGGGCTCGGGGAAGCCTGGCGCGCTGCCTCCTCCGCCCCCGGGGCCGCCGGGGTTGCCGCCCCCGCTCGGATTACCCTGTCCTCCACCTATGGGCAAACCAAGAACAAAGACACGCTGTTATACGCATGTATGCATGTGCGCGCGTGTGTGCGCACACAGCGGCGTCGAGCCAAACGGTTGTGCGGACGCTTCGCGCGGCTAATAAGTGAATCGGCCGCGGCGACCCGTATAATACATAATATATGGCAAAACATACAAGTTGACGGGGAAAAAAGGCTTAATTCATTCGATCGCCGGGGCCTCGGTCGGGCGCACCACACAAATATGCACAGCCGAGAGAGAAGAGAGGACGAGGGGGGGAAGAGGTAGTTTGACAAATTGGCCGGGTTCGGAGAGTCGGCGCGTTTATAACACATTAGCTGCTAAGCACGTATATATTCCGCGGAAGAATGCGGGATACAGCCTCTAGTTTCGTGGCTTGATAAATCACGAGTAGTGGTCGGAACCCCCCGGCCGTCCTCGACAAAGCCCGAAATCAAACAGCTCGGCCGCTCTCGATATATATTCGCGCCGTGTTTAACGTGGCTATTGTCGCGCGGGGGTCCGGCTCGTCTTCGTTAAGCCGCGCGCGCGCACCGCAGGCGCCTATAGCGCACGTGTGTCCGACCATGCCCGAGGTGTCGAGGACTCGCGGCCAGACGCGCGCGAGCGGGCCCTTCGACCCACTTCTCCGAATTGAGATTTCTCTCGGATTCTCGCGCCCGGCTGTGTAAGAGGAATTTTTCGGATACCTCGCGGCCGGCTGTCAAGTATATGCATATGCGCGCGGGCATAGACACGCCTCCTATATAACGTATATCGTAACACGCCACGCGCGTCCGTCGGCTGGGATATATACGCGGCCACGGGGAATATCGAGGAGTTTGCCGATCAAAGAGTTACGCGGCCATTTGCATAAAGTGGAGTGGGCCCGAGTAATCCGTTTTATGTATATAGACGCGATCTCTGCGTCCGCGAGTTATTCCAAGTCGGTCTGTGTGTATACATATATATACACACACACAACGAAAACGAGAGCCGCCGTTCAAACAGAAACGCTACATCGGACTTTGAAACTTTATGAATAATAGATGACGAGATATACGTGTATGAATTTGACTTTGCGTTAATCTACACAGCGAGAGAGAGGGAGTGAGGGAGAGAGTTTGTCGGAAAGTTGATTTTTTTCACTCGCGGTAATATTCAATCGATGGAGTTCGGTCAGCGGCGAGACTCATGAATAAAAGAACAGCCGGTCTCGTGTAACAATTATCCAAGACAAAGCCGTCGGCATCGATCGGGCCGCGGAGAAAAAAAAGAACACGCGCCGGGCGAGCAGTGTCGCGGACGTGGCATGGGAAACATTGAATCTTCCGGGGCGCCGAACTTGCCGCGGGTGAAAACAAAAAAGCGTCGAGCCAGAGGAAGAAGAGGGACGTGGGGGGCAGTAAGAAGCTAAGACGTTTCAATAAGGCCCGATACATAATGACGGTGGCTCGGTTGCGCGGCCAGTGGCTGATTATCGGCTGGCGGGCAAACGAGGTGCGGAGAGGGAGCGAGAGAGAGGAGGTGTGACGTACCTGCGGGCGCTAGGAACTCGCCGGGGCTGCCGGCCGAGGGGACGGGCGGCCCCTGGCCCGGCGGGCCCGCCAGGAACTCCGGGGGCCCGGCCCCGGCCCCGGGCGGCGGGTACTCCCCCGTCACCGCCGCCGCCGCCATGTTCGCTATGCTCGCCGGGTCCAGACCTGTCGGAACATGGAAACCAAAAACTTTTGATCAAATGACGACTCTCACCGCGTGCGGCTCGTTTAGTCGCGGATTTTTCTAATCTGTGTTCGTATCGGGTATATAGCTGTGTGTGCATTATCATCTGAGACTCAATTGAAAAGTTTTGACTGTGTCGTATGTACTGTTCACCGCAATCATTTTATTGCTGAAGAACATCAGAAAGAATTTTTCAGCGGTATATGGACACTTTCAATTAACTTTTTCACAAGAGTAAACAGTGCTGTTACTACATTTTCGATTTGTGTTTTTTTTCCTCGACAACTGCACTGAGAGAAAAGTATAGTGATGGTTACTAGATTTTTACTAGGATTTCTAGTGCCATACGAGGATAACTAAGTGACATTAGTAAACTTTTCTATCTAAAACATAGTAATCATCACTAGAAAAAAATAATATTCTTTATTCGATTCATAGGAAATTCTACTAGTACAGTACTTTACTAATATAGTATTTTAGTACAGTAAATAAGAATTTAATTAGTAAACGTGATCAGCAAATTTCACTAACCGTAATTTCAACATTCGATAAAAATATAGTACTCTGTATTATAAAATGGAATAACGGTTACTAGGTTTTCCTCTACAAAAAGTTAGCTTAGTAAACTTCCAAAACCGACTTTTCTCAGTGTGACGATTATTTCCGAAGGTCGAAAGCCGAGAGACAAAGATGAAAGCGACTCGTGTGTGTGTGTGCCATGTTTATGTGTTCCCTCGCGCGAAAGACAATAAAGCTACTCACCGGGATTGCCGGGGCCGCCGAAGGGCGGGCCGTGCGGGTGCGAGGGCGGATGCGCCCCGAAGAACTCGTGGTGGAAGGCGACGGGTCCGCCGTAGCCGAAGTCGAACTTGTCGGCGAAGTAGGGGAAGCCGGGCGGCGGGCCGTCCTCGCCGCCTAGGCCGCCGTGGTTCATATTGAGGGGGAAGCCGCGCATCTTGCGGGAGCCACCGAAGAACGGCGACCTGCCCATCGACGTCAGCTGCTTCAGCCGGCGCTCCTTACTCCTCTTGTTCTGGAACCAGACCTGCAACCGAAACCAATCCGCTACTGATTTTTCTCTGCCCCTCTCTATGTTGGTTCTCGCGCACACAAGATCATTGTGCTGAACAAATATTTTCACGCGATTCCGACACTCCGCGGGCGAGATGTGTCAAGTGGTTATGGGCTTCCCCTCGCCATTGTGTCACGGGGATCCGACAATTTTGACACTCGATCTGGGTACAGTGTCGGCTGATTCTACTCTACACTGCTACATTTATACGTATACGTACCGAGGAGCTCGCGCGGTGGTATATACGCTGAGAGAAGCAGTACCTCCGTATGATAAATCAGACAAGCTACAAGCCCTGCTCCATTGTGTACAAGAACCGCACTCGATTCGTTGGGTATAAAAAGTCGTCGACTCAAACACACCGGAGTATACATGCGGTCTATACCGAATTTCACCAGCACCAGAGAATCCCAACTTACTCAACCCAAACAAGCGCGTGAATTGAGTCGGTTCCGTTTGAAGAGAAGCCCGTAATAGCGAGACGCGTCCCTCGGGGGGTCGGGACACACGGTTGGGATGAGGATGGGTGAGCGGACTAACCTGGATGACCCGCATGGGCAGTCCGGTCTCCTTGGCGAGCTGCTCGCGTATGTGTCGGGTTGGCTTTGGCGTCTGCGAGAACGCCGTCTTGAGTATCTCGAGCTGCTTGGCCTTGATCGTGGTGCGGGGCCCGCGTCGCTTCGAGCCCGCTCCCCCGTCGCCGCTGCCACCGCCCGCCCCGCCGTCCGGGCTCTTGTTCTCCGTCTGGCTGTCCCGAGTCTCCGGGTCGCCGTCCAGCGAGCCTGAAAACAAAAATACTGATCGTATCAACGCTATCGATGTATCTAGGCCCTTCGGTAAATCGCAACAAGGTTGACGAACTACTATAGTAATCGGCGCTATTCGCTGAGTTTGTTTTCACTTTTATTCAGACATTTCGCACACGGGTAATCTTAATCATCACGTCAGTTCGAATGGAATAGGGAGTCGATAGCTCTATTACCAATGACGCGCGCATAAAATTCATGAGTAAAGTTAGAATCTATACATTTTGGTATTAAGATTCCGTTCACCCCGGCTCTTTCTTCGGCGTTCATAATAATCCAATCCAGAGAAGAAAAGTTCTTCTCTCGACCGAGCCAGCATAATTTCATCGTTTACATTTTCAAATGGTATGGAATATGTGGGAATATTGACGAGCGCACGAAAAATCTACCGGAAAATTATACAAAACTTCGATATTGATAATCACAATCGCTGCGATTCCCCAAACGGATACTTTGTTGTTCGACACAAGAGAAAAAACGATTTTTCATTTTTAAATTCACTCCGTACACATTTGCGGTGGCAGCAGGGCAAGAGCCGGCGTACCCCCCTCTCCCGGAAATTATCAAACGGATAAGGATGACTTGATCAAAGTAACCATTCACAAGAACAACTTCAATTCAGAGAACACAATAATGACCGGCGCGGTTGTAGCACTGCTATGCACGCCCACAAGTGTATCCATATATATATACACACACACGTCTCACACGCCACAAAGAAACAGATCAATAGCGCATTTGCGGGGAAAATTGACTTTCCAATTGGAGTGCATGAATGAGTGGTCACGGATCCCTCCGTCCCAACCCAAGTGCAAACAGGATAAAGCGATCGGGCGCAGGATAGCTCTCGGTTACAAATACAATTCTCAACGCACCCGCACCCCAATGCGCATCGGGGCTAACGCGTTTTCCGCGCCCCGGACGCCGCTCACACACACACACACGCCGCTGCAGCTAGTCGTATACATACACGTATACGCGTATAAAAAGCCGGGCATTGTGCCTCGGTCTCGGTCTGGCCGTGTCAATGTATATAAGCCGTGGATGACTCGGCCGGGACGACAGCAGGTAGGCTGTAGAAAACGCGCGAGGGAGAGCAGCGCGTTTGCTCTTCTTCTGCTGCGCGGCGACCGGGGCGTGTATATCTCTATCGAGAGGATAAGCCCCCGTCGGATTAGCGGCATCTGTGCTGCGCAGGGGGGTCGCTCTCTCGTCCCGCGCGCCACAAAGAAAATGTTTGGACAGTGTCGCGGGGATACTACCGCGCCTCTCCGTACTCGAGCGCACTACATTATATATACCCTCCGTACTTTCGCATGCGCAAGTACACACGCACGAGTCCGGCTCGGTGAGCGCCATTGTCGCTCTCGAGCCCAGCTCGGTCAGTTGTTATAATACGCGACACGCGTACTTGAGCGCGCGCGCGCTTCTATATATATAATACGAGGATCCGCGACGCGGCCTCGTTTTTCCTCTGATGCGATGTCTCTGGCAGTGCGCGAAAGTGACACTGTACAGATATATATAATAGCTGCAGCGGAGAGTCGTGATCGTGAAGCCGCAACCGATTCCGAGCCGAGATTCCCGGGGTATTTTTATGCATTGTTATATGCACGCCGATCGCTCGCGGTCTATAGACACGAGAGGCGCGCATCAGATACGCGGACCTTTTTCCTCGCGGATCCCGCTTGTGTATACACTTCGTTTGTGTAACACAAAGATCATGCGGCTCGCGACCCGATCGATTTACAAATTCACCTCTTCCACGGCGCCCGTGTATCTCACCCTCGTGCGAATCGTTTCGATGATGAAATATTTACGATGATTCATATATATATCGTGGCTTTGTATCTACGATACGCTATATAATCACTTGTCCGTCAACGCATTTCTCAAATCCGCCCGATTTTAAAACATCGCTCGTATAAACGCACACGTTCGACACAGCGGGAATAGTTTGGACATCGTATATATACGAATTACGCTGGCATGGTATTCTCGATCATCGCGAGAAGGAAAAGTTCATCGGACAGAAGAGCGAAATAAAAAGAGAGAAGAGAAATCAGTCCAGCCTCAAGAAGTGTGTGTATATGCAAAGCCGATGTCGAGCAGGACGACGAGGGACAAAGCGGTGCGATATTCTTAATCTCGCGATACGGACGCGAACAGAAGGGGCTTTGGAAATCGAGTTAAAGAGCTTACCTTGGTCTTCGGAGTCCTCCTGCTTGCAGACGTCGCTGCCCAAGGGCAGGTCACCGGCGGAGCCGACGACCTGATCGCCGGGTCCGCCCGGGCCCATGTTGTGAACTCCGAGGTGGGCCACGCCGACGCCGCCCGAGTGCTGGTGCCCGACCCCACTACCTTCCTCGTCCTCGTCCTCCGAGCCCGAGCCCATCAGCGAGTCGCCTCCTGCAAGCACAAACATTTCGCTCCAGTTACACACTTGAGAACATATATAATCTGTCGAATTGGATCTCCTCGGTTGCGGGACTGGATTAAAAAGTCATTTGGAAGTATGTACGCACAAGAGTCATTGTATTCGCTGGCTTTGTGTGCTGCTCGGGCAACAGAGGGTATCTGTATGTGTATTGAGGTGTCGGATATGCGCGGGACCATAAAAAATGTGAGAGATCCTTGGGAGGAGACATGAGAATAGCGCATGGCAAATCGCACTTAATGATGTATAGGGCGATTCATCATTTTTTCAAAACGCTCGTGCAGCCAAACTCGAGATCGGCCCGAGATTTCCGTGACTGTTTTAGCTCGCTCGCTGGCGCGCGCGCAAAAAAAAAACACGGACTTTTCTGTGTCGGTTCGGCGCTCCTTGCTCTCGGTCATTAATCACGTGACTCGTCATTTTTCATCAGCTCGCGCGCGCGCGGACAGTCGAAGTGAGGTAATGATCTTGGCGGCGCGAGCGCATATAAAAGCCGCGTATCCGCGGCGTCGGCGGCGGCGGCAGGTGGAGCAGGCTTAGGTAGAACCTGCTCTCGGGCGTGCAGTTCAAAATCACGTGACAATGCAGCTTTTTGTTCGGACCGACCAAAATTTTCCCTGTATATAACGCGCGCATGTAATACAAACTCGAGCGCGCACAATCGGTTGTGTATGTACATACATGCGTACAGTATATGCTTTCGCGGGATTCGAAAGAGAGCGAGGGCTTTCTAAATAACACGCTAATAACGCGATAATAGTTGGCGCGCGCGCGCGAGCTGGTCGGGAGACGTTATAGATGCGCGAGTGAGTTACGGGCGGGCCTGGCGATATAGCCGGGAGGATCGGAGCGGGTTGCGGTTGGGCGGCACTCGACAAAAGCAACCCGCTGCGTAACGTAACGACCTTCGCTTTTCGTTTGATCGTTATGTACAAAACGAGCAAGGCCCCCGAGCTCGAGCTGCTCTCGGCCTGCCCGTTCCCCCCGCGGCTGCGCGCGCGTCTTCGCGCGAGCTACCAGTCCGCGGGGAGATCTCCGTAGACCTGCTCGCACGCCAGCGCCCAACAGACCCGCGGGCTGTTTGCCGCTATTTTCACAGCTTGACGAGCGCTGCACCCAATACCCATAATACTTATATACGCGCGGCGAAAGCTGACGCACCTTCGATATAGCCTCGCCCTCCACTTTCTTCCTTTCCTTTTTATTTTTTTTTTTTTTAATTTCGGCCACCGACGCTTCTATAGCGCTTCGACTTCTTGACCGGTTGCTCTTTACGGGCGTAACACACACTGGTTATTCGTAACGGAAAGTCGATAAGTATTTTGTATAAAGTGATTCTTTGCGAATCGTGACTTTGAGCGTTCATTTCGGTTTTCTTTTTTTCGACGCTGATTGGCCGTCGTTTTCAGATATAATACGTTTATGTTCGTGTCCGGAGAATCACGCTAATAGCGATAAGTTCATTTCCTCAGTGGTGAAACGGGAAAAAATGAAGATGAGTAGAATTTAAACTTCTTGATCACGACAGTTTTGATGATTCGAGTCTTCCGTGGATCATGCTACGAGCGTTTGGATGATTACGTGCTAGTTACGAATTTTGTAGATTCATTCGGCAGGAATAATTATAGTAGACACCGCGCGATTCATTATGAATTTATTCAAACGTCAATCCGTCAAGATCCATATACCAGTTACGCGTGAGTATATATGCGCGTAGAACGAGGTAAAAACTTGCGGATTATATTGTTACGTAAGATCGGCTCGCAACCCAAATAGGAAAAGATAAAACACAGGAATGAAAAGCCGTGATAGACACGAGTTTGACGCGTATCCATATATGTAATAAAATGGGATACAGCCATCGTAAAAGGCAGGCTCTGTGGATAAAGTTTTTACAGTTGGCTTGACCCTTTGTCTCAACTTTTTAACGCGCTCTCTCTCTTGGCCACAGGCTTTTCGTTTTTGTGGGTCGCGCGGCACGTTGTATTTTCTTTTTTACTCGCGCGCATACATACAAGTTGCCTCCTCTTGTATATAGCAGGCCGGGCAGCCGGTGGGTCGCGCGTCTGGCGGGAATCTCGGGGCACACATCGGCGGACGCGTTGAACTGTGACCCCCTTGATCCTGCGCGCGCGAGCGAGCCTTCGCGCGGTCCCGCCCCCTCCCTCCCGCGTGTCTCGGGCGAGTGGCGGCGCGCGCCGGCCGAGAAACAAAAAACGACCCGCCGAAAAAGCCGACTTTTCTCACATTCCTTTGGCGGCCCTCTCGAGAGAAGATTTATGTCGGAGCGCGCCCCTGTGCGCCACCCTTTTTTTTCTTTCTCTCTTCCACGTTCAAAAGAAAAATCTCGAGCGCGCCACCGGCTGCTCGCTCGTATATGTATATATACGGATCCCCCCTCCGAGTATATATACAGGCCCGAAACAAATTCGACCGCAATGGAAAACGACTTTATCCCTCGGAGCGATCGCGCGTGTCGCCTTTCTGGAGCGCCCGGAGCCAGAGAGAGAGGAGAGATGAACCGCTTCTGATCCTTGGCCTTCCGTTTTTCGGAAGCTCGTCAAGCCTATATGCGTGACACGCGGTGGTCGGCGACACCTCTCCAACGCGCCTACTACAAATTAGCCCGATGACTTCTTACTTGACAGTGACAGTGAAATACGACTCATCACACCGAGCCACTTTCGTCAGAACGGCTGTGAATAGTTTTCCTTTAACGCGTCGACTTGTGTTTCAACCGTCAACCAATTTTCAATTTCATGCAACGATTCAAGTTTCCGCCGGCCGAACCGCCAGGAATTACAGTGGAATTAAACTTGGGATAGGACATGATTTTTCATATGAGAGAAAATATAAATTTCGGGACAAGACATGCATGTAGAACACCGCAATTCGTGTGACTCGTGTGACGAGAATTAGTATCGGCTGAGTTGTGTTGACTTTCATTTGATCCTTTATGCAAAGAACGACTATATTCAAACGCGAAGGGCGTCCTCATTAAAATATACGCATGTTTCAACAAATCCAAAGAGGCGTAAATCGCGAAACCGCGATAAAAAGTTGAATAAAGATGTTCTCCGCTCAATGAGCTTAGATTTCTCTCTGTGTGATGGAATAAAAATATAAGATAAATTGTAATCGCATCATTTCTCTATCATGCAAATGGAAATTCTGCCGCGAGTTATACGTTATATTATCCTCCCCGCAGACAATATATGGAAGTATTTGAATAAATTCTCGTCACTCTATTTTTTGTTGAGTAAAACTGTCATTGCTTAAGGGGTAACACCACTCTAGGATTTTTAAAAATTTGATTTTTTTCTTTACTTAAAAAGTTAGTAGATTTCCCGTAAAATACGCTCCTGAAACCCTTTTTTCGAAATTCGAACTCCAAGTATTTTCTCCAAGGGATTGCTGATTGAAGTACGATTTAACGATAATTTAAAACTTTAAACGCGTTTTTCTCAAAACTGTTTTTTTCAAATCGGGCGTACTCGTAGCTTCAAAACTATTGCATGGATCGACTTCAAATTTTTACAGCAGCTTCATATATATATTCTCCTCCGAAGTACGTAGCCGTTTTTTGATATTTTGAAAATTACTTGTTTTATTAACAATATACTGCTCTTTTTTTAGTCGAAAATTCATACGTTTTTTTTCAGATATGCACAGTTTCTACAAAAATTGAAAAAAAAAATCTTACTCACTTCGATAGCTATTAGTATGTAGTTTCAACAAAATGTTGAATTTTTGTTCCAGCTCTCATAGTTGCCGAGATATGGGTAACTGCGGAGCGCCTTAAAAAAAAACCTTGTATCGGAGATCCGCTGTGATGCCGCCATTTTGTACGAAATCGATAATAAAAAAATTTTTCTTTATACTTCAATAGATGTTGAATAAACCCTGAGAATTTCAATACAATCCCTATTCCCATAATCCCATGAAAAATTCGTAAAATTACACCTTTTTTTCGGCCTCTAGAGTGGTGTTACCCGCCTACCTCGACTAATTTTTCATCACGAAATTAATTTATATATTCATTAGACACATATTATTTATATGATTCTATAAACAGTTTCATACGATGTATAGAGGATCATAATATGATTCCAAAACTATTTAATATTAATTTTGAAGATGTCCAGTATAATTATTATTTTAGTATTTACTTTGTATAAATCAGCGAGCGTTAACTATCAGTAACTAGACACCATTGCTTTTTATTTTTCAATTTTTCAATTATAAACCGTTTAGTTATTATCATGAAATGATAAATAAAGAAAAATAATCGATTGTACGCACCAGCAGAGATTGATGGTTAGACAATCATACTTTGGAAATAAAATATAATGCATATCAATCTATGCACAATAAAAACCAAAATGGGATAATTTTAAGCAATCCGAGTATAATTTAAATTTGGTAAAATCTTTATGATGGAATCATTCAGTGCACTTTAACAATTAATAATTAATAGTTTTAAGATTTTCGTTAAATTATAACATAACGCACAACTATTTACAGATTTTTTATTCTGCACTCGCAGCCGGCCAGGGCCATCCGGCCATACCGTGCAGTGACAGTCACGAAACGTCATGAAATGCCATCAAGCGTTCGAGAACATGGAATACTAAGTCCGTGCATCATGGGACAGATAAGTCAACGACGTTGGATAAGTGTATTGAGCCTTGGCTTCGTATAACATAAGTGTTAGTCAATAATAATTCTTAGAACTAAAAAAAACTACTGAGAGCATCCATGACATACGTATATAGGTATTAGCTGGTATTAGGTACTAACTTCGCAAAATAGTATCCTGCATTGCAACAGCTTAACCTATAAATATTTTTCTATAGATCTATTAATATATACGTTGAACTTATAGTTTTTAGTTCCAACGACTTGACTAAATTTACTTACAACTATTAATAAATTACACTGCAGGAAATAGTTGAACTTTGATGAACAAGGATAGACAAAAATATCAGATATAACTGTAGAAGTCACAAAGACACCTCATTGATAAAGTGGGCATTCTAAATTATTCATTCTTATACAAGACATGACTGCAGTTGAAAAGAAATTGTGTGGCATCACAAAATTAGAAGCGAAAAGGGCTGAGTATACATGGACAATATGTGATTACAGTATGGTTTTTATGGAGATTGGAGAATGCTTATCTTCTCCATTATTTTCAATTTCAGAAAATGAAAAT
The DNA here is from genome assembly GCA_020882685.1 of Aphelinus atriplicis. Lineage (NCBI taxonomy): Eukaryota > Metazoa > Arthropoda > Insecta > Hymenoptera > Aphelinidae > Aphelinus > Aphelinus atriplicis. The sequence goes on from CM037073.1 coordinate 77,383,876, forward strand.
GTGAAGTGGTGTTTAGAATTGTATCCTAGTGGTTTTAATGAACTAAGAAAAGATTCTATAGGTTTATATTTGAATCTCAAAAATCTCAAAAGTATGCATAATGCAGATAATAAATTCCGGGTGAAAATGACTTTTAGCATTGTCGATAGTCTTCATGTAACAAAAATTTCTCACCAGACATATTACGTTTATGAGAAAAGTGAATCATTTGGGGTTCGTTCATTGGCAAAGAAGAGCTATATTGAAAATGCAGATAATGATCTTCTTAAAGATGATAAATTAACAATTTTATGCAAGATGACAGTTGATATGAGTGATCTTAATTCAATATTTCGAAAGAAAGTATTGAAAGATGATCAATTTAATAAAAATATTGGATTGCTATTGAATGATGAAGAATTGACGGATATAACACTTATTGCGCAAGATAAAGAATTTAAAGTTCATAAAGCTATTCTTGCAGCTCAAAGTCCAGTATTCATGGCAATGTTCAGAATTAATATGATAGAGAAAAAAGAGAATCAAGTAGAACTAACAGATTTTAATAGTGAGGTGATAAGCGAAATGTTGCAGTACATGTACACAGGAAAAGTAAACGATTTGGATAAACAATCATCTAATTTATTGAAAATAGCTGATAAATATGACATTGGAGGATTGAAATGTATGTGTGAAAATATACTCTACAACAAACTCAATGTTAATAATGCTATAGGAACGTTGATCTTAGCTGACAGCTGCAATTGTCAAGAACTAAAGAATGATATTATTCAGTTTATCATTGCTTATAAGAGTGTTATAATTAAATCACAAGAGTTTGAGACTCTCAGGAGGGAGAAGAATTCAGATCTGGCAATTGAAGTTCTTTATGAAATAGTTAATTCTAATTTAAATCACACTTGAATCGAAGAAAAGAAGAATCCCATTGTTCAAATTAACTAGATTAAACAACAAATTGTTCTCCAAACTTTAAATATACGTATGATTAAATAAACATGAGTATTCAATATTTTGAATTTTTCAACTCTTGTAATACATTATATTTCAATAACAAATGATCAGTATATGATACATTAGATAACACCATGTCAGACACAAATCTTACGCAATATCAAAATAGATCTGTAATGTATAAAATAAACGTATAAAATAAAACGTTGTTCAAAATAAAACTGTCAAATAAAAAAACCTTGAATAATGATTTTAGAAGAATCTTTTATCGATAGTAGTAGACTCCTAATATATATAATTATGAATTTACACTATTATTGTACTGGAAAAGTATACCACAGGAATAGTGAGTGAGAATATCTTGGCTACATGAGCTTATTTATATTTAGATTTCACAGATTAAGAAAATTAAGAAATCAAGGGTAAGCTTAATTTTCAAACGTATATGAATATATTATGTAACAAAATCCAACTGTATAACTGTATAATAATTTTGATTCGATGACGACAGATTTTAACTTGATTAAAAAACTTTTAATGGATTTTTTTCTATCTTGCAGTCAACTAGTATCGTTTTTTTGAAAGAAAAAAAAACTCAAACGTATATTTCGATAGCACCTTTTTAATCCCAACTTTCGCTTGGGAAAAGAGAAGCATGTTATTATATACAAAAACTCACCGTGTCGTCCGTGCATGTGGTGGCCGATAGGCAAAGGCTTTCCCGAGAGGTAGTCCTCCTTGCAGACGAACGTGTTGTCGTCGAGCACATACAATTCCTCGCCTGTGCTCATCTGCTTCCGACACACGAGACAGGTGAAGCAGTTCAGGTGGAACACCTTGTCCCGCGCCTTTCGCACCAGGTCCGACGGGTTGATGCCTTGCGAGCACCCGCCGCATTTCGTTCCGTAACGTCTGCAATCAAACGTGATTTTCCAATTTATCAACTGCATACGTATCTTATAGCGTATCGTCTTGTATCGAATTACACACTGCCAGCAGTGTGGTTTCCAATAAAATTTGGAGTGGCGAAGACCGTAGGGATTACAGACTTGGACGGTAATTGTGTCACGCACGCAGACGATGTTTCGATAGTTTTCATATGTCGAATGATAAAAATCAGGCACCTGGTATAACTGTATAACCTGGTTTAACCTGCTGGTGCTGTACGTATTGGAGATTTGATTTTATTTACACGACACCACTGTTAACTTTCAAATCGCATGGCAAATTTTTACACTGTTTATGGTCTATACCTGTGAGTAGACGTATGATGTGAATGGAAGATATTTGAGAGACGGAAGAATCGTGACGGATTATTTTCAAACAACCGAAGCTGTGTATCTTACGTATATAACGATTAACGCAGCGTAACCCCGAAAAACTTTCAACAAAAAAGAGTTGCTTTATATACCACCGATGAGTTTCAAAATTACACCCGCGCTTCTACATAGGACACTTCACGCATATAAGTATACATACCGAGAAGCATAACTTCGCAACCTAACTAAAAATAACAATACGTCACATCGAAGAGAAAAAAAACCGCATCGAATCGCTTGTCTCGGGCTCGACAAAGGAGCTGCTATATATATTTACGCATACGCGGCGCTTGGGGGAATGTTATATCGTTCTCTGCGACTTCGGCTCCTGCCGATTTTCAATGCTGATATTTTTATTACGTCTCGGGCCGCGAGAATATGGGCCCGCGCCTCCGTCCTCTAACGAAGATTGTTTAATTAATGACGTCGTTAAGTATCGGCCCGGCGTCAAACTCTCCTCTGTCTGTCTCTCTCTTGCTCTCGCTCCCATATGCCGTTCGTACGCGTATGTATATGTATATATATATGCACGGCGCTTGGCTCGCGGCCTCCTTTAAAGTCACTTTTATTCATTTCTAGGGGAAAGAAGAAAAGGCCTTGCGTCCGTAAAGATCATTAGTAGACTGCTTTACGCGCCGGCTCTCGTCGGGGGTCGTTTAAGCCGCTCTCCCGGGCCGCTGCGTGAAATACACGCGAGCATGTGTATACATATATATGTATACTCTCGCACACACCGCTACGAAACCTATGAAGTTACTATAACTTCGCCGAGGATTCGTTAAGAGCTCTAGCCGCAGACAAACGGAGGAGGAGAGCGAAAAAAAAAACATCAACGGCTCGCCGGGAATATTCGCATGAGATTTATGAATGAGGATGGAATGCGGCTTTCTTCGTTGCACGGCGCTCGACCCGTTGTAAAAATTGCAAAGCTCGTATGTGAATCGTCGCATATCGCGAGAACGCGACAGTACAACAACTAATACACGTCGAACTGCGCCGGACACGCAGAAAATAAACAGAGGATGTAACGCGGGATCGCGACGGAGAGACACGTGGTGAGTATTGCGTCGAATCCGCGGGGCAACATTAAAAAGTCGTTTCGGATCAATGAATTCGGAGGTGGTTTCGGGCGGGCCCTGAAAAAGGAGAATCCTCGGGCCTCTCGTAGAAACGTATAATTTAAGTTCCAGTGATGCAATAGCTCGTGCGCGCGGGGATATTCTATAATTAACACGGCCGACGTTGACAAGAGTAAAGCTGTAATTGATGACCGTGCCCACACTTTTGCCCCGGCTCGATAAAAATCGAAAGGGAAAAAAAGAGGAGGAGGGAAAAAAAGAGCACACGTGTAACGGTATCGGATTCCTTTGCAGTTCACACGCGCATAAACGGTTCTTCAAATCTCGACGAATCCAGCCTCTCGGAATTTCATATCCTCTATGTATAATAATCCTGCGATCCGAACGTCCGACGGACGGATTCTAGAGCGAAACGGCCGCGCGCACAAATACACATTGATACGCGCGGATAAAACCCGAGACGGATAAGAGCCGCGACACGTCTTTGCGAGTGCGCCAACTGCCGCGCGCGGTCGAAAACGTGAAATGAAATGCGCGCGCGCGCGAGCGTTTACGAGTTTTTTTAATGCCCCGACACTTTTAATACAGTCATGGGTTTTATAGGCGTTGTTGTGTTGTTGCACGGCCCCCGACTCGCTCTCTCGCTGTCGACACGCTCGTACTTTTCCACGTGCTCGCGCCCGCGCACCCGCTCTTTCATCCCTTTTATAATATACGCGCTCGTATATAGCTGTATTTCATGGGAACGCTTCGTCACCTCCACGCTCACGTATGTATAAGTGTCGCGCGCGCTGCGCTCTCGTGTTCCACTTTCGTCTTGACGTTTACGGTTCGCGACTTCACGTTGACATCGGTTATACTCGCCCGTTCGTTCAGCCATGCCCGTTTTGCCAAATGTCATTCGCGAATGACGTTTTTATCTATAGCAACTTTGATAAGCACGATCTCATCGGGTGAGTATTGCCATTGCCTCGATTGCTGGACCGTATGGGTTGCGGGAAACTTTGAATAAACTACGAGGACTTATTCGTATTAAAACTAATATGCATGCGTTCCGTGTTCTTCAGCAAGGACGAAGTTTCGTGTCCAGGCAGACTACTATATGCGAAATAATGATTTTCATCCTTTAAATATGGGTTATTTGCATTTTTCGAGCCAATTTTAGTTAATTCGTGCCTGTATATATATAGTTGCGATACATCCTCTCCCCAAACACGAAATTTGACCCGCATTCGCCGTGTATACGCACTCGATTTGATCTCGCAGTTTTAGGTGAGAACCGAACGGTGGAGTCGCAGTATGACTATTAATATTCAAATCAATATTAATTATCTGTAGATTCAAAGAGAAATTAAATGGAAAAAATACGAAGGTAGCTTATTGATGAAGTAAACTTGCCAATGGTAGCTTATACAAATGTGTAGAATTTATCAATACTCCGCATGTTTATTTAAACTATTTGACCGATAAACGTTTACATGTAAAATTTTAATTAATAATCAATATAATCTTATACATTCGTTGAATGGTTCAAATTAAATATGAGTGCGAATATTGATAATTCACCTGTTCGGAATATAGTAAGTATATATCCAAGCTAGCCGCGGGTGATATCCTTCTCGTATACCACTCAAGTATCACGCGTGCGTTTGCTGCACAACGGCATGTAACCACTGCAACAGGTCATTTGTCTGCACGTATATATTACGCACAGGCTACGGCTACCCTTCAATGAGATCATACGCGAGCTGCAGGTGCAGAACTTGATCGACCCGAGTGAACTGCTCAGCCCCAAGTCGAGCCTGTACGTGCGGTCGCACACACACACAATATAAATCACAAGGATTTTTTTTCTCGCGGAACCTAAAATTACTAACGCGCGCAGTCACAGCTTGAAATTCATTAGCGCGCGTGCGTACTGCACGCTGAAGTCGCGCGGTTCCGATACTCGTCTCATTAGCGTCTGCAGTGCGCGGCTCTCGCGCAAAAAGCAGCGATTCTCGGAAGGGTTGGGGGGATAAGCGAGCTTAGCCGCGCGGCCGTCACGCCCCGAGCCCGCTTCACGCCACATTTGTAATGTTTCCACACGCTTTGGCCGCGGCGCGCATATACGTGCGTATTATGCTCTCGAGAGCCGCGCTCCCACGACTCGAGAGCTGGATGCTGCAGCACACCTCCGCCCGTCGGACCTCGCTGCGCTCTCTCGCCCCCTCCGAGTGTGTCTACGTATATGTATATACCTGTATATGGGTGTGTACACACGTATATATAGGTGTGTACATCCGCGATCCGCGCCAGCTGATATATACCGATCCTCAAAACTCGAGTGTGTGCCTGCGAGCCGACTCTAGAAAGCCATCCTTTTCGGATGCAAAGGGGGATTTTAGGACGGGCGGATGCACGTATATATACGCGGTTATCGATAGCCACTTCGCGAGATTAGGTGGTCCAGATTAAAATGCTATATGTATACACGCTTGATATATAATGATATGGTATAGTGCTTGGAGAAAAATGTTTTTTACTGTGGAAGATAATGTAAATCGTCACTGTTTATTTATATCACGTAATGTGATGGAATTCGGGACGAAACTCCAAACTTCGATGTAAAGTATTGTTTATATTAAATATAAAACCGAACTCGAAGATCTAATATATTTTCGAATCTCCGTATGTTATATCTTTAGATGAATCATAATTGCGAGTATGCAGAAGATTTATCATCGTGAAAGTAACTAATTATCATACGGCTGTGTCGTAACGTGTCCCGCGCGAAAAAAAGACCATATAATTAAGACATTATTTGCTTGGTAGCCAAACGAATAAACACACAAGTTTCATATACCTTCGTAATTTAGTGTACCGCTCTGGAGATCGACGCGTGTGCAGTAATGGTTTAGTTCGAATAAGGAAAACAATTTTGGAGCGATTGCTGCGTATGCGATTGCTATATATACTACAGAATTTTACGAGACCGATAAGTTAGGATATCGAACGCCTTGCCATTATTCCATCGACCGACTGTAGACTCTGGAATCGAACGATTTCATTTTGGAAAGGTAAAACAGCAATGCTCGGGATATTGTATATTGAACACTTTGGGAATCATTAATCTTTGCGAATCGTGTAGTCCCCTGTATCCCAGCCACTCGATCCGACACTGTGCAGTACCCAATCGATGTTCACTGCTATCCGAAAATCCCATAATCGAATCTACAGAATCGCGGTCAAGGAGATCAGCTATATATGTAAGAGACGGTCGAGAGCAAGTGATTCGGCGATAGTGCAAATCACGCAGCGAACGAGCGGTGTGGTCCTCAGAGGTTACGGCCTCCTTTTCCCGACTTTTCGGTGCTGCCGTTTTTTTTTCTGTTTTCCTCGTCGGCATCGACTCTCAGAAACTATCGGCTCGTGTTTGGTGTACAATATACAGGTATAGGTATAAGCTGCCGGCGGCTGGCGGCGTAGGTGTGTATACGTGAGTCCGGGGCGCTTTAGCGAAACTGGTTTAGAGTGAGCGCGCGCGCGGCCGAAGACATGGCGGATTATAAATATCGCGCGCACTGGTATGGGCTGAAAAGAGGACAGAGCAGAAAAATAAGCTGCCACCGCGCGCGGCTGCCACTACCTGCTTCCGATCTCTTTTCTGCAGATCGCATTAAATGATACGTTGGTCGCGCCGCGCGCGCCTTCGATTAATAATCAGTTGAATAACGCGCTACCGCCATTTCCTTCTAGACACACGCGAATATATACGTATATCTCGGGCATTTTTCATTCGCACCTATATACGCCGAGTGAAATTTACGCTGCGGCCGCATCGAGATAGAACCGGTGCTGGGATTCTTTGTAGTCTTACGAGTCTCTCCGATCACAGTTTTCAAATTTGCAATGCCCGCGCACTTGTCGGCGAAATACACATCGTACGGTTGGACTCTCGAAACCAAGAAGCGGTGCCTTTCAATTGACGACGAGAGCTCGTTGAGTTACGTATTTATTTACAGTGAATTTTTGGTAAAAATGACGATAGAACGTTGATTCTTTACATGTAACGTTGCAAAAGTTGAGTTTGCCATATATTGAAAAATAAAGTAACGCGCAGTATTGGATTGGATAAAAATATTGCGTTACAAAAAAAGTTAAAGTAGAATCTACTCGTTAGTGGCCGAAAACTCGAAGTGAATTCTTCTTAATGCAAGATGATCCTCCAAAATTAATTTTCCGTACTCTTCTATAAAGCAGTCACGGCACAAATGAAACTTAATAGATTATGGTTGACAAACATCGAATTTGAACCTTCTGCACAATTTTTTAGGACCACTCTCGAGTCTCAATTCAGCTATATATACATAAATAGTACCCTTGGAACAGAAATGTTATGTATGATTTTATTCTTCTTTCTTGCATTTAGTTTTTTACGCAGAAAGACAGTTTCTTTGTACCCGCAGACTTGTTATACGGATCTATCGGGATCTTCCTTGGTGATAGAAAAGATTTTACGATGGAGAGATCCGTAACGTATAAATTTATTTGCTTTCGGGTAGTTCAGAAGGGCGTAACGATGCTACATCTCATGCCAACTGTCAGGTCTCCACTCTCCATTCAAAAGTATACTCGGATAGGTATGCGACAGTGACAGCTCTCACTAGATTTTACAATACTCGAGATGATAAATTTTAGAAGTGAAATCTATTGACAATGCTATATATAGTACTTCAATCTATTGGTTTGCCTGTATGAATTTGCATAGCTTTTGGAAAAATGTCCAGTTGTATATACAGTACCGACAAGTATATGTTCAAAATATATTGTTTAGATCAAGATATTATATTGAGCTTACATCTTTTTGTCTAATGAAATAACCTTTTAACAGGTTTTATAATATAATAATTATACCCGATCAAAACGAAATTTATTGGTAACAATAATAGTCACCAAATTGACTTATTAGCACGACTTATGATTAGGTAAGTAGTTGAGCAATAGTAATGAATTAGTAATGGAAACGGAGAATATATGTCTTCAGCATCATTTTCAGTATCAAAAAATAAAAATGTTAAATGGAATTTGAATTTGTATTCTAATAGTTCCGTAGAAGCAGTGTAAGCAAAGAACGTATGGTAAAATCCATTTGTAAATATGCTTGATTTTACTTAATAGAATACAAACACAGCCATATCAATGATGAAGCTAATGATTGAATTAGAATATGAAAAATGAGCCATTGTGTGCAGGATGATAGCGGGTAGACTGGGTCATCTTAATTTGATGTCCTCAATATACAAAAAATTATAAATATCATTTTTTTGAAAATACACTTCCATGCAAACAAATAAGAAGAAGAAAATAATTTCCTTCACTTGAGTATGTCTTAGCCATCATAGGAACGTTAATTATTTTCATCGAGACTTGCATTCATACAAAATTACTTAGAACTCATAATCAAGTATTTGTTAATGTAATTTCATTAAATAATTATAGGTAGTTTTTCGATATCTTCAATGAATCACATTTTAGTGGCAAATCATCAGAGCATTAAATATTTCACAAAGAAATATTGTACACAAATCTCTACTATAAGTCTGACTTGTGATATTTATATTTGATCGTTTGTGTAAAGAATACCAAAATGAATATTGAAAGTATAAATGTACTAAAATGAATGAAAATATATTAAGTTGGTGAAGAAAAACCAGTGCAGCAAGCGCAAAATTCCAATGTAAGTCTTTTTAGATCAGCCTAATTCAACCAATGACTCGTTTCTTCGAGTACGAAAAGTATATATGATAGAAAAATTGAGTAAACTAAACTCAGTCCCGAGCTACTTGGACACACCCGTAAATGTTCATACGAACAAAACAATGATCTCGAGAGGGCCAAAAAGGCCTCGCCCACACAACAACGAAAAAGACGCGCGGTTATTCGCGCGAATTAGAGGGAATCCGCAGAGCGACGCGCGCTGAGGGAGGGAGAGGAGAAACGGCTGCATTATCCGTAGTGGGAAATTAGCCGAGTGCGGCTGATTGTCGTCGTGCGGACGCGACGGCCGGGGAGAATCGGCGCGCGGCGTAATCGGCCGCTTCCTATGACGGCGCTAATAATAATTTTGGACGGCCGGGCAGGCAAATGGGCCCGGGGGCCCCCCCATTATCGGCTCTTATGCGGCGGGTGGGGTGGACCGGGAGAGGGGCACGCGCGATCATCCTCCTCCGTTTCTCCGACTCCGATCTTCCCTCCGCGCGCGCGCGAGCCGCTAGCCCCGATAAACTCCGTAATATCCGGCCTGGCTGCCGCTCCTGCTGCTGGCCCTTTTTTTCCCCAAGCTCGCGCTTTGACCGAGCCGCGCGCCCTTTTTTTACTCGATTTTTTGAATTATTGACGGTTCGCGGTTTATTTTTTTGCGTCCGCGTTTTGTTTTGGAAGGCCGATCCCGCGCTCGGGGAGATGGGTTTTTGCGTCGAGTCTGCGAGAATTATGCAACGGCAACTCGTAGAGTGTCCTGCAACTTGGTACATAATAGTGAATCGAGTACGCCTCACGTTAATTCCTTGAATGATAATATTTATTTGCGTGATGTTAGGAGTTCTATTGAGACATTTTCTCTGCAATTGGAATAATTTTCTTTTCTCTCCAACTGATCCTCTAACGAATCATCATATATATAAACAGTTTCAAGTAAAAATGAGTATTTCACTTTTGACGTTACTGAATAATTCTGGCGAACGATATACATATATATGTATGTTAAAAAAGTTCTCGTCTGCCTATTCATTCGAAAGATAAAAAAGCTGTGGACTCAAGCGAATACAGATCGGACATGCTGGATAAACAAGGATTTAATAAATGATTCGCATAACTTTTCCAATAATAGAGGCGATACTTTTAACCAGGCTCATCTCTTACATCCTCGTCTAATACTTGTTTTTGCGTGTGGATTGAATAACTTACGAATCAAAGATCATAAAATGAATGAGGCATCGTCCCAAAAGCCGCAGGATTAAGAGTCATATATTCATATTATATACGGATACTGTCTCAATAAAATTTGCATTTCAAATTCTACGCTTATGCATCTGACGAGAGGGAAGAAAAAAAATGTTTTCGTTATTATTCTTTGACGCGATGAGTTTACCCTATATTTCAGTATTTCCTTAACACGTCGAACGTGTATATATACATACAGACGCACGAAACAAGATGAAATCTTTACGATTACTCCGCGGGTCCTGCTCACTTCGAACTCATATTCCGAAAAACGTCTCAACCACACCCACAACGCTCGAGCGTCAGTCTCTCGACAAAGCCAGAAAATATTCAGTCGCTAGCCGATACTTTATTTATGAAAATGTTCGAAGTACTGGTGAAGAGCATCACTCGAGCTCGTCGCATCCTATATAACGACGAAAACTATATTATCTGGGCTGCCGAGCGGGGCCTATTCATATAACAATATGTATATCAGACGTGCAATACGGGACGAGCCACTAGATCGCGCGAAGATTGCGCGCAGGCGCAGAGCGAATAATAATTTTCGTGCGCACCGCATGAATTTTTCATTGGGATGCAAAGTGGCTCGTAAAGTACACAACGCACTCGTTATGCACTCGTTGGCAAGGCCCAGCTCCGGCGCGCGGTCCTTCCGCCAGGGGATCGTTCATCATTTGCGCGCAGAAGTCGTGCAGCGAAGCGTACGTGTATGTATATGTTATCCAGCCGCTTCGGGCTCAAATTGGAGTGTGTGTGTGCATGTGTGGCAGCCTCCTTCGCGTATCTCGCGGGCTTGTTTCCCGTCTATTAGTTTGGGGCTGCGACGATTATGATTTTACGACGCTCTTTCTCTCGCTGGACGCGTCCTCGCCGCTGTTTGGATGATTCAACGGGACGACAACGTGTTTATGGGCTCGCGCCCCCATTATTTTTGCGATTTATCGTACGCGGCGATACGGTGATTCCGCCTTTTTTTTCAATTTGCATCTAGCTACTGCGCCTATGTGTTTTATGATTCCATTCGCGGTCCTATAGTCCGGCGCTGAGTTGCGCTCGCGAATATTGCCTGTGCGTGCAGCTTTGGACCGAGGACAAGTCTCTGGTTCGACAAAAATCAATTCGTTTCCTGGATCGAATATCCATATATTTCCTTCGACGGCAAGGAACATTGTTCTGGATTGAAAGGACATTTTTCCGAGCGCACGGGTTGATGAAACGAGGACGGAATGCGCGTGTGTGTGTGGATATATTCTCGAGGGAGTCTAACGCCTCGCTCGTACTGTGTAAAATTCGCGCGCTGAAAAGATGAGCTAATTGAGGTGACGAAACCGATTGGCAACGCCGTGCCTATGCACACGCGCGCGCTCTTTTTTCCGCTTCGGATCACACGGCGAGACAATGAAAATCGTCACTCGAGTACGCTCCCCCCCGTCGTGCAGCAGCAGCACTGCTACGAGGTGGGGATTGACATTTTTTTCGAGCATTGTACGGCAGGTATATGTATAAGTATAGACGGAGCCGCGCGCCGTTCACGCTCGCTGCTCGCGATTCTGGAAAAAAGGATTTGACCGCGGCTCTCCACGGGAAACAGAGAAGGAGACGTTAAAGCCGGCCCGACCTACGACTCATTGCGGTTTAGATCTGTGGTCGGCGCCGACATCGCTTATACACAGCGGGCCTCTCAGAGCGTGCCGAATGTCAAGGACTCGAGCGATTCGATCCGCATAAAATTCGTTTTTTATTGCGCGCGCACCGCCTCCGAGATGCCGCGCGTACTCGCTACGGGAATTTTTCACACGCACGCGTACAGCTTTGTACCCGGACGAGAATCGTCGGAAAACGCGAGCTCGAAATTCGAGTGTACGCGCGTGCGCAAAAATATCGCGACATTATCGGTCGAGAAATTCGTCGTGATTCAGACATGGATATACTGAATCTCGAGTACCTCGGTTTCCCGCATGGTGTGCGTATACATATACACACTGATTCGAGAATTGAATTCACGAAATTATATACCCCCATGCAACTTGACGTGGATATTTTTCCTTTGTTTTTCAACGACTGTCAGGTGGACGAGACTCATCCATCACTCAATTTCCAGTCTAATTTGAATGGGCGCTCGTTAGGGGCTGGGCATTATAATTTCCGGGATATATCAACGAGACGATCGGCCTAGGCTTAACCTGCGGACAAAATGCGAAAATTACCCGGGCACGCGACAGACTCGCGCGCGAATCGAACGGAACACGGGACACTTAGGCAGATAAGATCGCGGTCGGATAAAAATACGGGCGCCCGATAAAAATCTCGAGTCGACGCGAGGGTCTATACAGGCGTTATACACACGCGTGCTCGACAGGCGGTCCCTCATATAATATATATACATAGTGTCGCCGAACTCACTTGAAGAAGTCGTTCCTGCAGAATAGCTTGGCCTCCCTCGAGAAGCACTTCTCCTGGAGGGCGGTCCTGCAGTCGCAGCAGCGCACGCACTCCGCGTGCCAGGCTCGGTCCAACACGTTGAACAGGAACTTGTCCATAATCGGCTTGTCGCATCCCGCACATGACAGGAGCATCGCCAAACCACACCTGCCTGCTGCAACGTCAAAACCAGTTCGTCTCATTTCCACCGGCAACCGCATTTTTCAGCGCCCGACCAATGCCGCGCGCATTCGCTCCTATATACTAAGTGTGCGCATCGAATTGTCCTGCGCGCTTTCTCACTCGTCCTGCGCGCTTTCTCACTCGTCCTGCGCACATTTATACATATACACGCGGCCTCAACTCATCTCGAGGAAGGAGCTTTTCGAGTTTGGCTGTTTTCGATATTATCTAATTGACTTGGGCACCATTTGCACACTCAGACAACTACTCTTTGTTTTTGTTGAAATCAATTGAGCTCTATAGTAAAAGTTCCTAATTCAGTAGATTAATATCACGTTTCAAATGATTCGTTTTTAAAGATTTACATATATAAACTGCAGTTGCATACGAGCCCATATTATTAGAAATCAATTTAATTTATCTCGGATTAGTTTCATGACTATATTCATTGGATTATCAATACGATTATCGACGGCTACGCTGACACAACTCGTCAGATTTATTTACACTTCATAATGTGCCAGAAAATCTCCGACCAAAATAGTCAAATAGCCTAAGTGACGACTGAAAGTGATTGATCCTACTCTGAAATTACTATTTCTCTTGAATTGTATATATGAGTAGTTTCATGATTGAGTTGATTTGAAGTGACAACACATTTTTTATAGAATATAATGAAAAGTTGAACTTACGATAACTATGCTAATTTGTATGACTATAACAATAAGTATATACATTAAATTAATATGTTTTTGAATAAATATACAACAGGATAATTTTGTATGTAAGAATAAGAGTATACTAATTAATTTTGTTTTAATCGTGACTAATTATACTATGAGCTCAAATGTATGCATAAAAATGAGCTCTATTATACAATATCCTCTCGAAATATAATGCGGATATTACTGTATAATGAGAATGATACAATGAACTGTGTTATGTATATATTTATACATGTCTATGACTTCACTTCCATTCAATCGCTTATTCTACTATAGACAACATTAACTGTTCATGATAATGACATTCACTTTGAAAAGAAACAGAAATAACATCAAAATATACATACAAATACAAAAATACAATCAAAACACAGAAGCTCAAAAGTATTTCACTATTACCACGTGCTTATATTCAAATCATAGACAAGATAAATCTTTCTGCCTGAATTCTATAAAATATGGAAATGTGATTTATACGGTCGCCTTTAGAAAGAATATCAAACTAAATTAGTAAACTGCAGTACTGCAGTTATTCAATTTATCGAAATACTCATAATAATTGTGGACTGAAAACAAAGTAAACTGATTCCAAACAACTGCATGCATTTATTTTCGAAATTATAAGAAACTTTCATTCTACATAAGTTTCTGAAACACATATAAATTGGAATCAAAATTCGACGGGATTGTTGATTGTTTGTAATATATTCAATTCTCGAAGAATTACAACCTTTAGGGTTTGTTTTATCGATAGTTTAACTTTTCGCTATTTGAATTCCAATTCTATGCAATTTGAAAAAGTCTGAATCTCATTATGTTGGTCTTGGATATAGTCACAAAATTTTAATTTACTTTGAATATGTCCACGTCGGTTAGTTTCACTAATTTCACAAATTTGCGATGAAGGTGCCCTCAATTGATGTATTAGGTTAGATGAGAATGTTTTTGAAGATACTTTCTGATTCCATGTAAAAATACCTACCTATTCTGAAATCGAGAAATAATTCGAGCTTTTTTAAAATAATCAAAATATATTCCAATAATATGTAGTAGGTTCAATCATGTGATGAACTAGCAAAATAATCATTATTGATGATATTTGATGTTCGAATGATACAAAATTCTGACTTCATGGGTGCTTTCTATCATGCATGAGATATTGACTTGGGCACTGGCACTGGCATTGCCATTCACATTCGGTCGTGAACATTCATAGATGGGTAAAATAGAATTGAACAAAACCACAAATGAACGTGTGAACTGAATCTATATATGTACATTAAATCTGCACCATTGTAAAATTCCATCAAAGTATATTAATCTGCAAACATCGAATAATTACGTAACTATTTAAAAAATCTATCCGCATTAAATGGAAAAATCGATCTTACGTGAGGGACAAACAGTAAAAAAAGTAAAACTCCCTTCGGCTTATCGCCATCACACAGCCCTATGAATTTTCGCCACTTCCTTCGATGGGCGGAGCTAACAAGAGTCCTATACCAGCGGATCTGTCAACCAAACAAGCCACCCTCACTGCCACTCGTCTGCCCCTGACTCACTCCCTCCTACTCTTGGACTCGATCTTGCACAACAGTCCCCTTATCCCTGGCTCTTTGAATACTCAAGTACAGGGAACGCCAACCCGAAAGAATAATTTAACTATTTTTAAAAACTCCCCCAACTCTCTGGACATTCGTGTTTTTGTTGTCAAATACATTTCGTAGATGTGGAGGTATTTTTTGGATTGTGAGTTTCTGAAGTTTGTGAAATTGAGAAGCCTATCTTTTGAAAACACGTTATATCGTCCCTCATTTTCATGAATTTTATCGGAACATCAAACGACTATATTACACGTATATGTATGTATCATGTAGATGATAATAATGCATTCTGACGATATTGCGGTATCCAACTTTTTAACAAACATTATTCCCTGATCGTGGGTCATAAATATTCCAGGAAAACACTCAGTAAGAAACGAGGAATTGAAATCAGTTATATTTTTCACCGATAAAATGTTCATCGAGAATTGTAATTTTCAGATAGATTTTGAATATCATTGTAGAACTCATCAAAAGCGGAACATAATTTGTCGATGGCTGAATTATATCTAGAAAATAAGTTTATTTGTCCATTACAGACATCAATAATTTTCTTTAGTACTTATTATTCTCAACTACCAGTCAATACGTATTCATTGTATTCATATACGGTAAAGTCATGAACCTTCGAAACAAGCAAACTTTTAGAGCTCGAGTTCATGACAAAGATCAAATGTGATTCTCAACTCTTTTATTATAACAAGGAGTAATTGTGTACCAAACATATTGTGTAAATGCTCATATTATACTCGTGCTCGAACAATTTCCAAACATTGACTCACTATAAATTATATGGAAATGAATATTGACAAATGAGCTGTATGAGAAATACACGAATGAAATTTGTGTATGGGATTCTTGTCAAAAAAAGCGTATTTAGAACATATAACTAATGTTCCCTGATATAAATTTCTAATTGTCAAACAACTACGAACATCGATTGGAATGGCATTGCACAATATCAAACACTAGCACATCGATATAATTAAAAAAGATCCATGCATAAAACAATCCTTCTGACGAACAGCTTGTATTGTATTATATCATTATGCAATTGAATTTGGTATGATCCGGTATACAGTAAATGACTTGAACAATAGAATTTACTAGATTCTGTTGGAAACAATATCATCAGGGCATTGGATATCGATGGAATATACGCGTAATGGCAGCGCTATTATTCATCACAACAAACGAATTCATGAATATTTGGCAACGATAAACGAAGAGCCCAAGTACGATTGAACGAAGAGCCAGAAAAAGTATAACCCTACAATTTGACTGGGCATGAAACGCGAAATGTCACCGATACACAAGGTGGGCATCGCGAACGCGCGAGGTGTTTTCGTGAAATCCACACCGGCCAAACCGTCGGATTGACATTGGGCGCGCAGGGATTATACGCGCCGAGAAAAAAACGTGTACGACACGCAAGCAACTTGTTCAGCTGTCAGCTTGGTCCTGGCCGCGCGTAGCCCAGGCCTTAGGGGAGGAGAAAAAACGCGAAAAATAGCCTGGCTGTGCGCGCGCGCGTGTCTGTGTGTGCTTCGAGTGGCAAAAAAAAAGAGAGCAGAGCTTGTATACGTGATACTGAACAGAGCGAAAAAAAAAGAAAGGTACACCAAAAGAGAGAGAGAGGGGTCAGGATGCGTAGCGCGGGGTGAAAAAGTGATTGTGCTTACCTATGCCTATGTTGTGGGCCTGTGTGACGGGCAGGGGGGCGCAGCACGAGGTGCCGAGGGTCGCGACCCTGATCCGGGGGGCGCCGAGCGGGGCAGGCCCCCCGGGCGGGGCGGCGGCCCCTGGGCCCTGGGCCCCGTAGCCCTCCACCTCCCCGGCAGCAGCCGCGGCCGCGGCCGTGCCGCCTACCCCCACCACCGTTGCCGCCTCTTGGAGCCCGTACCGGCCGCCGCCGCCGCCGCCTCCGCCGTCGAACGCCCCCGACGGCCCCAGCGCTACGCTTATATGCTATGCCGCGAGCCGGCGATTATCGCGGCCCGAGCGCACACTGATTATTTACGCCCGAACTCACACTGTCGCCGGATCGGTGCCCCGTCGTCGTCGTCGCCGTCGTCGTCGTGGCGGCGTGACAGCCTCCTCGGGCTGGCGCACGTGCCGCTGCTGCGGACGGCCGCCGCGAGCTGGGCATCCGAGCCCCGGCCCCCGCTTTTGCCCGCACTGCCTCGCCCCCGACCCGAGCCTGCACACTCGCCAGCACTGCGCGCCGCCAACGCTCGTCCGCCTCTGGTGCACGGCTCTCTCGGGCTCACTCGGGCTGCTCGCCGCTCAGAGCTCGCCAGCCAACTGCGGCCCCGGCGTACCTGCGCCGCCACCGCCGCCAGCCGCCGGGCTCCCCGCCACGGCCGGCCCCGCCCCGCGCGAGCCAGCACCCCCGGAGCCGGCCGCCCGTTGGCCCGCGCGCCCGGCCCACGGGGAGGGGGGCAGGCCCCGCCCCGCCCCCGCCCGGCCAGCCATGGCCGCCGCGACGCGCGCGCACTCGGCCAGCCGCGGCAGCGCGCCTGCTCTGCACTGCTCGGCCGCGCGTCGACCCGCTCGCACCGCTGCTCTGCAGTTTCCAGCGCGGATGAGCTTTTCCCGTCAACAGCCCCCCGCCGCGACCTGTTCGCGAACTCTGCTTCGGATTATTGATTGCCCCCGCGGTGCATGGCCCGAACTTACCGCGCGTCGCGTTCGCTCGATATTCTTCGCGTCGCGCGCGAGCTCTCGTGCATTGGCTCGTGTGCCGGAGCGTAATGAGCAAGCCCCAAATGCACGCGAGCTCGTTGCGCGCGGGCCGCGTTACCCCCGCAGCCGCAGGCCCGATCTTATCGTTCGCCAGACATCGCTGGAGGAATACCCTCTCGCCCGTATGTACACGCGAAAGCTCTCGCGCGGCTTCCGAACTTCTCTGAATCTCTCTGCGCGTATTGAATGCCGAAGCTTCCCCCCCCCCTAAAAAGCTTGGCAGTTTTTTACGCGGGGGTTAGGTCGAGCAGAGTTGAATCCGTCGGCTTATATTATTCGGGATGGGGGATTCAATTCCCTCGCGTCGATCTGCGCCGATTATTTCAGCGGGACAAAGCGATGAGTCATCGATATTGTATAATTGTTTTCGCTTCGGATGGTATATACTCGTGCTTGAATAATCGCTCGATTCTTTCGTGTAAATTGTCATTGGGACGTCTGGACAGTTCTAGGCATTATCTACTGGGATTATTCAGTAAACTGTTTTCTTCTGCTGTGCTCTGAACCTAATTTTATTGAATTACTTACTTTATCTCGTTTTCAGGTCATCGTTCGTACTGTAACAAATGTAAGAATGATGTAACAAGGCAAGGAGGCTGGAGGTTAGGAGGATTAATTATATAATTCTGATCAGAATAAGGACAATGAGTGAAAAGCAATATATTTGTGTACACAGTACATTTGGTACACAATCACCTCATTTGAAAGTATAATAACCTTTTTGGAAAATCGTGAGGTATGTTCATCATAGAAAGATTTTGTATACATAAACTATACCTTCCGTTTCCATGAAGAGAACACTGCAATCTAAAAGTACCGACCAAAATAGGATTATTTCAAACTTATTAGCTCGCGCTTTTTATGACGGAGTATTGTTGGAAAGATTTTTTCTTATTTTATATCACAAAAACGAAAAACGCAGGGTTATTATCCTATAGCGAATGACATTCATCAAAAAACAAATTAATCCCATGGCATTCTGAGACTATAGAACTTTCGAATGAAAAAAGTAAAAATATACGCCTGATACATGAAAATTATTCAATAATATTTTCATCTGAGTCAGAACTGCGTACCAAGTTTCAAATTTTTATAATTGAATCTTCGATCATGAAATGCCATTCCATCGCCGACAGACAAGCAAACAGGTAGCGAGTTGAATAAAGGTGCACAAACTTCCTCTCCAAAAAATAATCATTAAATCAAAGAAAGAAAACCCTATCACTACACGTGCAAACATCGAAAATTCCAATTGGTGAATGATAATCTCCGTCACAATTAGCTCACGATACTCAAAAAAATCGAATAAAATTTCAAAAAGACGGATAATCTTGACGCTAAAACCAGAAGACTCCCTCCAGAATTGAGACTCTTATCTTGAGTCTTCAGCGAAACCTATTCAGCGGAAGGAAAAATCTCCTCGTCCCAGCGACAAACTAATTGTTCTTCTCGAACAAAAATCCGTTTTCCGCGATCGTATACCACACAGCCAAGCAGGAACGACGCGCTGAAGCATCGCGCGCGATCCCTCGATAAACCACGAGACTCGCGCAATGAAAACCGGAAAAAAATCACTCGTCAAACCTCGGATAAAGCCACACTAGTCTGGCCGAGAACTAGCCTGCGGGCAATTAAGAATCGCCGCGCGAGAGCCGAAAGCTCGTCTCTGATCGCGCGCGCCGGTGGCGGCGGCGGGCTATATCGATCCCCGGTTCTATATACAAATACACGCACATGCACGCAGTATGTATATATGTATGTATCGGTGGATTCGTCCCTCTTCGGTCTCCCCTCGCGCCTGTACGCGTATATATACGCACAGAGCGCGACGAGAGCGAGGCGCTACAGGTTTCAGCGGAATCCCTCCATCTCGGCGAAGCGCACGAACAGCCCCTCCCAGGCGGCGCGCACCTACACGTGTATTGTTTGCCGGCGAGCGGGAGCCGCGGATATATATAGGGGCTGCTCGAGAGGGATGTACCCAGTGTGTATCCACTCGATCCCGCGCGGCGGCTCGAGAAAACAGCCCCGAGCCTTATTCTGATTGCGAGCTTGGCTTTCACAGACAGTTTTTTTTTCCCTCTTTCGGCCAGCGCGTTTACAGCGGTTCCGGCCGTGCATGAACAGATGCGCGGAATAGCGCGCGTGTGTATGCACAAATCAAACGTACTTTTCCCCCTTTCACTTGGATTAACTTGGCGTCGAATATATGTTTGGTTTTATGCTTCGGTCGGAGCACGCCCTGCGCGATTCCGTCGTAATTTTGTCCCTGGACGTATTTGCTCAACGCGCAGTTTGGAGAACCACCAGGGCGGAATATAATATATATCTTTCTCGTTGTACTTGGAGACGACGGAGCGGCGACTGCTCGAAAGCTCGAATATCATGCGTTCGGCCATTGAAATATGTATTATTGAAATTCGTCATTCAATGATTCATCGCGTGCATGACCACCGGTACAAGCGCTTCGAAACAATGAAGCTGTGTATAGTGAACCGTGGCGCGTTGAAAGAGTGATACGGCATAAGTTCAATGGGTTTTCCTCTTGCATAAGCCTGAATACTATTGGGAAATTTAAAAAAATTTTAAAAAGCAACAATACCTTTTTCTGATGGAAAGTCGTTAAGGACATGAGAAAAAAATATTATTTCCAAGTTCTTTAAAAGAAAAATTGTTTGTCAACAATCAATACGCTAATTTAAAATTTTTCCACGAAAAAAATATCCAAGAAGTTCATTTGAATATTTTATAGAGCTATATATTTGAATTGATTCTAATATCACACTTGTCTAATATCAAGTTTCAGAAAGCTGAGGTTCACGTAGACCATCCATTTGCAAAATGGATTATGCTTCTGACATTAAAAACTATCGCCAACATCTAATTAATCTTGACCTCTCAAGTCAGGAGGCTCATCAGATACAATAATGAAAAATTAAGAAAACAGTTATATTACCGGTTCAGTCACCCGCACACAAAACGAACTTTCAAATCAGACTTCCGGATTTTCTAATTAGATAAAAAATCTCCAGTAGCAAAGATCGTTTACAGCCCTATAGACACTATATTCGTTGTTAGTGAAGGGAGTTTTGAGAGAGAATAGTCTGGCATGAGAGTGAGTAGTGGCGCCCCGCGCATGGACAGCCGATACAAGCCGACAACGAGGGTCAAGAGCGACCAGCACGCAGAACTGGAGACAATCGCAAGCTAAACGCTCGGACAAGCAATTGCGTGACCGCGTTGACGACTCCTACGATATACATAGCCCGCACTATCACTGGAATTGGTGTCTTGGCTCATTTCTTCCCGAAATAATTCCCTACATTAGGGAGAAAGTTAGTTACCACGCTCTGAGTTAGCCTCTTTGAAAAAGCATACTGCAGCAACCTGTGATAAAACTTGGAATTTGGTGTTAAGAGCTATCAAAAACCATCGCTATAACCATTATTCACCATGTCATTCTATTGGAAATATCAATTAACCAAAGTAACTCAAATCAGACATCGTAAAATTTATGCAGTCAATGTGCATAAACTATATGAATGTATAAACTAATGTGTTTCAACATGGCTCAGTTTTATCGAATTTATATATTTGTGGTATACGTGACCATAAACGCTCATTTTACCCATCGATTTTCGTGTCTCAAATACGATTTTACGCACTCAAATCGATGCGTAAAATTCGCGTTATCAGTATACCATAAATATTGTATGCAACTCGTGAAATATGATTTCATGCCCTCGTGTGACCATCTAGCACTCGTTCGTCAACTTCGCCGACGGCTCGTGCAGGCTTGTCACACTGGTGCGTGAAATCACATTTAAAGCACTAGTTGCATAATATATTATTTCACCATCTGACGTGTGCAACATCGACTTATATCAAAATTTACGTCTTTATCTAGTAATTATTCATGGCAATTGTGAATATTTGAGGCATTTCCGCGGATTTCCATACGATTAGCCATATACATGAGACACATTTGGCTTCCCTTTTATAGCATACAAAAAACAGCATTTACAATAAGATAGAAGACAATTTGAGGAAGACTGATGTGACTCATGTGACCAAAGGAAAGAATGAGATGTTTTATATAAGGTAAAGCAGTCACACGCAAAGAAATAAGAATGATTAAAAATATCAAAGTGGGGGGGGGGGGCATTGCCTTCGGAAGCACACTGGCTCTTTTTGCACGTGCGCATTTGAAGTAAATGAACTCACAATTTGATATATTGTATTACAGAAAATTCCTAACAAACCATAAATTAATTTTGGTAAAAATCTGAAAGTTGAATTATTCTATACTTTCCGAAAAATCGAACGTGTAAAAACAATATGTTTATATTAAGAATAAAATATGAATGAAACCATCGATCAAATCAGAAAATTACCTTTGAAGATCTAAAGTTTTCAGAGGAATAAGACATCACTATATAATTAGAGATTGTTATTTATTAATGTCACCCATATATTTGTATATTATGATCAACCAGTCACTTTTATCCTACTTATTTGAGAAGACATTGGAGTCTCGTTTCTTTATACATAAAAAATGCGCCGATAAATCAGGTATTACTTACCCATTCTAACTGTCGAGATTCTCTCCGAAACAACTCTCCAAGTAATGACAATCCTTATAATCTTTCATTCAACCACTGGAAATGTTAGACTTTTTAATTTGCAGCTTACAAGGAAAAACTCAAGACAGAAACTAAAAAGTTATAACTCTGCTTTGTGATGAAAAATATTTACTCTCTTTTAAAGACCATTTGAGTTTTTCAGCAACGAGGAAAACATTTGTTGCAAAAATGAATATTCAACGCCTTGCCTCGCATGTGAACACGTCCTCATCTTGCATTTTGGCTGCAGAAAAACCACTGATTATTACTGTTGGTTCAGGTAAACAAATTGTATTTTCCTGTACGGATTTCTTTGAAGATAATTACCCTCATTCTATTACTATGTGTCTTTTAGAAAATTCTTTTCATTTCATGTGTAACAAAAAAGATCATAATCCAGACTATTTATGAGTCTCGGGACTGATTTAACATTTTAAATTATTTGCCTTTTGTTTCATGCTATAGTATGCGCAAATGGCTTTTTCATTAATTGTATCAAAAAGTTGATCATTAAACCTTAGTTTTCTACACTCGTGATGAAAAATACTGTTTGATACTGGATCAAAAGACGATTTCTAGGCTCGTGTGATTACCACCTTCACTTTGCTTAGACGACAAACCTCACACGTGCCTATAGAATTGCTTAGTCTTTTGCTCTAGTGTCGAACTGTACTATTTGCGTACTGGAAATGGTTTGCAAAACGCCATTTCCACCGCCAAAAGGCATCACCCCCGTCGTGCCCACCGGTACTGCGCCCCTGGTACCCGTTCTCCACCTTGGAGGCATCAAGCATCTTTTAAAGATTTTGCGCACACTTTAGCGTATTTTGAGCACACTATTGCTTGTAATAACCATTTTTCATATAATATTGCACAATATCTTGTATGCGACTCGTGCGTAAAATCACATTTACCGCACCGCATAAATAACTATTATTCAATATTATGAGGCAACTGAATGATATACATACGTCGTTGCAATTAAGACAACAGTGACCGCATGTGGCTTGGGCGCGTTAGAATAATCGTGAACGGCTGGACGAGTATGTTAACTTATAATTGAAGTACTCATGGAGAAAAATAGTCAAATAAAACAATTTTTGAATGTGAGATGATAATTACTTGCAATTCGTTAGGGAAAAAACTATGCTTGGTAAAATAACAATTAGTTTCATTATCAAGAAAACATTTTTGTTGAAAAGTATCTCGTAAGTATGTACGAACAGCTAGTCCAACCCTAATATTATAGTGTATTATTAGTGTTTAATTTGAAAGTAGTTTAGTCAAACATTATCATTTTTCAAGCTTTTTTTTATCATTCTATCTACATCAGGCAAAAACTTTTTTTACTTCAGAAGACTCGATACAAAAAAATCGATTTTCAGCAAGAACGAATTATAAAGCATTATTGGATCAAGTAGTGGCAGATATGTTCCAAATTGAAAAATGTTTACATTAAAACGGAAGATGAGTAACTTCTCTATTTATTTTCTTCATATTACAACTGATGTTCATGGAACCAGTAATTGAGTTTTATTGACATTCTATATGTATGAATAAACATAGTACAAAATTCGTTTGGAGAAATATGGATGAAAATTTAATGAATTGATAGTTTTATAACCATAACAGTTTATTTGTTGCATGTCATTGGTTAAAAAATACATTAATCCATTGTGTAATCACTTCTGACACAATTCTAAAAATTTTCCAAGTATATATCTACAAGTCTAGTGCCAAGCACTAACCACTATTAAATAATAAATGCAAACAATATTCTAACGTTTTGTTATCTAAATAATTATTCAACAGGTACATATATACTTTCTTTATTCATTCTTTTTTTGTACCATATACTTTCTTTCTTTTGAAAACATAGGATGTATATACATAAGACAGCAAAAATTGAAAATATAAAATTAATGGTAAAATTATTCGTGCGGTATGCTTCAAGAGAAATTGACGTTGATTTTCCAATTAAATTAAATTTATTCCGAATTTAACTTAATATCGTGAGCTTTTCTCGTAGTCCAACCACGCTGAGTTCTAGATAAAATATACACACATCTGTATTCACAATTTCACATATAAATGTATACAGACTTTAGCATAAACGTTGAAAATCCAATTAATTCACAAAGGTGGCGAGTAAAATATATCGTATAAAATTTTCACAAGATCTTAGAGCATAATCAGTATATATCTGTGAAAATCGTTCATTACGGTAAACTAGAGATTTCTTCATCCATATGAGAAATATTCAACATTATAGACTCACAGTTTGTAGTGAGTTTCATTTTCTACTCAATGTATTGTCGAAAGTTGCTTTTGTTAATGTTTATAAATATTGACTAATGAACTTTTATTTTATCCACTATGTGCGTTATCGATAAAATCGTAGTAGACTTACTAATTAAATCTAGTGCTTATTGAAGAAAGCCTCTTCAGACTGAGCAGACTAAGAGGTTGACCCAATTCTATCAGAATCATGCTCTGTTTCATAAAAATGTACTATTATTTGTGATAATTTCTTAGGTAGACTTCATTTTTTCTAGAGGGTGGTATCCGGTCCATTGCCTATAAGTTGTATTCATAGAATATTCTACCAAATCGTCTATGGGATGAATTATCACAGGTATTGATGCAAGGCCAATGATGGTTGAAATCCAAGGACTGCGCAATAAAGGTTTGGCAGCTTTACTCTGCACAAACCGTACAGTTGCACACAACCTGTTTATTGTTAACCCTGGAATTACGACGGAGGCAAAACTCTGCCATAACAAAGTATCAGATGTTGATAAGAGTAATCGTTTTGTTTTGGTCGGTGAAGAATCCTCCTAGGATACGGATAATGCATAAATATTTACTTTTAAATGAAATCTCACTTTGTTAAGAGTGTGATGATTGATATTTACTTGATAAACATGCAGTCCTTTGTGGATTGTGTCAGCAAGGACATATCCACATGCGACAACATAGCTTGACCAAACAACTGATTTGGGAACAATGCTTCGAAAGGCCTCTCCAACTTCATTAGCATAGCCTAGAAAAGGAAGAAAAATTCAATCTCATGGATTTTCAATTCAGCGATCATATTATATAATCCTTAGAAGTTTTCAATTTTCTGTTTTTATAAAAATTGATTGTTATGAATTGTGAAACAATCTAGTGCAATTAGAAATTAGAATCAATCGAGTTTGGAGATGTATTTGAAATGAGAGCAATGGTTACATGATTCTAAATAACCTGTTGATCAATTACCTAGATATCTTACTGATGTGTCACGAAAAACATCTACTTCACTTTTCTTATCGTTTTCAATCATGCCAAAATATTATTAATTAAATCTCTTCCTGCTCAAAATCTTTAAAAACTTCAAATAGACTTGAACCAAAGAAGACGAGGTATATCTTCTTTGCTTGAACCTATAATTTGTTGTTAATATAACCAGTAGTTAATGGAACTCTGGAAGTGGTCACTGGATTGTATGGATTTTCTTTTATGCCTATATGATATATCAAGTAAACACGGAGTAAGTAAATAAGTGGATAGTACCAACAACATGAACTATCCAAGTGTTCCATGACGGTAATGCACATGATAAATTCTAGATACCAGTAGGTCATATGAAATTCCAACCTTACCAACTCTCAATGAAACATTTATTTTCATTATTTTGAATAAATGAGAGTAAACTAATGGAAAGTTTGATTTACTTGTACTGTATATTATATTAATAATTAATTATAATTATATATGCATGCACCAGCATCATGATTAAAAATTACGCTATTTACATTAATTTGTAAATATAGTCCATAAACTAGTCTTTAGTCTTATAAATTAGTAATACAAATGAAACATTTTGTTTCTAGAATGAAACCTCAATAAATTTCAAGAGTAGAACGATAATTTGTAAATGATTATCCTGCCGTAGAGGTCAGTACTACTTTCAAACACAATTTTGAATACTTTGGCTTTCACTGTTGAATTCAGTTTAAAGGTCTGAATTGCATTTGTGTCTTCCGGATAAAGTTCTTGAACAGTTTTCAAATTCTTGGCATCTGATCCTTCTTCTAAGTGACACTTTTTCCCAGCAAATCCTCCTTGAAATTGTATCTCAATGGAAGACAGATCAACTTCTTCTGTAAAACATATCAGAACCCACTGCGGACTGCCCTACAGTAAAAAAAATAATATTTAATAAAGAGAGTAAGATTTACCTCAGAATTTAAGAAAATATTCTTACTGAATCAGAGTTCCAACAAGTCTCATTGTTTTTGTCAAACATGAAATTTTTGCCATAACATTTGATATTCTTATTCAATACCGAACTAACTCTGGAAATGAAAAAATTCAAGATTATGTCATTTAGTAATAGTTTTACAAATTACGTATTTAGATATTAAAAAAAAAACTTGTTTGGTTAGGTTATTCAGAGAAGATATAGCTGAATCATTTGTATTCTCTTACCGACATTCGAAAGGAAGTTTATCAAACAAATCCATGATCAACAGTTCATAACAATCCAATCTTGGTCAAACAAAACCTATATGATTTTGAAGATTTATTTTAAAAACAATAACTTAAATTATAAGACCTGCAACCATATGACAAATCAAGTCAAATCTGACCAAAATTAAAAATATGTTGCAGATGCTGTTTTGGTTACGTGATCAATCGCATGATGACGCTAGTTGTAGTAACTCGGTGTATTCGCTTTGTCAATCCCTACAACACCGACAATTTACTGAATCATTTTCAATTTAATTATTTTTTCCAATTTTCCACATCCCTGTTTTATTAAATCGTTCAACTATCTTGGCTTTATTGATCTGTACAGCTTTTATGCACATGAATAATGACAATAAGGTAAACAAGTTAAACGGAAACAATAGTTGTATAAAAAAAATATGAACAAAATATCAAGTATAATTTATAAGTACAATTTATAAGAAGTTGTATACAGATAACTTCTTTATTTATTTTCATAAGTACCAATCAATCTAATCTTTCTAATAACAGCCGGAAGAGCATTCTTCAATCTACTCATCCTATGAGTTGACGAGTAGTAAATACAATCGAGATGATCATTAAAATCAACTAGTTCTCTTGCATTTCCCGTTGAAAGGTTTATTTCTAACAAAAAGAAGATTATTAAGCAGTAAGCATATAACGAAGCCATTTAAAATATTGAAAGTTATTCAATTATCTTAATAGGTTCTATCATTATTGGGTATTTAATAAGTGAACATCACGAATTCATCAGCATTCACAGAACTGAGATCAGTTTCGCTCTGTTCAATAATCCTTATAAATCTTTATCGGTAAAACTCGGTTAGTATTGATTTTGTTTTGCAAATTATCAATGAAGTCTACAAAAAATATTCAGAGAATATAAATAAAAACATCAGAAAAATTGTATGTTTTTACAAATACTCCTTACAGTGTAGCCTATCTATGTATGTACTCATATTGTCATAAGTCATAAGAATACATTCCTTTAGAAAACACAGATTTTTATACAAATTTTCAAAACAATAAACATCTAATTTCCATAATCGAATACTCATCATGAGAATATAAAATAAATTGTTCAAATTATTAATTTAATGAAGTTCTTGAATATTTGAAAAATGTATGAAATAGTATATATTCATTAACTGATAATGTTCGATTTGTTTTATTAAGATCAACTAATAAAATTAGAGTTGAGTGGACTTTTACTACTTCTCAGAATGGCATTTCTTTCATCAATGATGGACAAACGATCTATTATCTTCCAGCACTCCCAGCCCTACCTTTCTCGTTTATCGCTAAATCGATACCACAAGGTTATAAGGTCACATGGTTTCTTTAGAATTTCGACAATAAAAAATTTTGTGATAGTAGAGACTTCAAATTTAGAAAGATAGATAACCATCTTATTAACATATAATTTAAAAACATTGGCTGATTACATTATACTGTCTCTGATTAAAAATGAATCAAAAATCAACAAATGATTATATAACTTCAATTTATATATGAAATGCATTTTCATAGAAAAACTTTCCAATTCAATTTCGATGTTTTTCTTTCATATTGTAAGATTCGCAGTTTTGTGAAACCTATCTTTTACCCGTTTATGCCTGTGAAGGTGATGCCAAGAGTTCTACAAAAGGCTCGCATCAGACTGACCTGCTTATGTGCTCGTGAGTCAAATTTCCACGAAGCCAATTTGTCTAGCGCTGACAATAGTAAAAATCGGAAAAGACAATCAATCGACATATAAAAATCAACAGGTTCTGTAGTTTAATTAATGTTTCAAGTGTACCTAAAACTAATGATTATTTGACAATAGGAATTGAACCATTCTTCACTAGATCCAAACCTGAAAAATATAATACGATTTTTCCCCGAGTTCAACGTTAATAAACTTATATTCAGATGGTCAAATATACAAGTATGTTAACTCATATTTTTAGAAGATACCTGAAAGATCTTCTAATTGGTAGACATGTTAACTATATACTTTATAAGAACATCAAGAGAACCGACGTTAGAATCTAGTGATCGTCTCAGTCATACTTCCACTCGTCAACTCAAATTACGTAGATCATGGAATTCTTTTGTAACTGATATTACAAAAACCGGATAAATTAGTTTCATTAAAAATAGATTGAAGGGTTATTCATATAATTTTTTATAAATAATGTATTTGATTCGCCTTCTTTGTTTCTCTCTCATTTACTCACAAATTTCATTATTTCTATGTAAGAGAGCTGTAAAGTTCATTTTAATGAATAAATATGTTAAACAAATGAATACGAGTTTCCAAAAGCCACAATAGACTGGAATCAAACGAAGTGTTCTACGCGTCGAAGTAGTCCAAAACTTCCGTATAATCCTGTACAACGAAATCACCTATACATTCACTATACAGCGTATCTCACGATCTCGGTATGATTTTATCGTACGCAAATCACAACGATGAACGGCAAATTTTCATTGTGACTCCTCAGCAGAAACCGTATATGCAGTGAACTGGCCTAAAAAAAAACAAAGACCCTTTTATTTCAACTATACAGATTAATTGCTCGTGCGAGCCGAGATGATGCTCGATGAAACTGCACATATCGTAGCGGGTCATCCGCGGCGAGTCATCGTTAGGCGATCTACTTATTTCTCCCGATCTCTCTTCTCTCGGATACACGTCGAATACATCGCGACTGCGCTCGCCGAATCTGTCGGTTGCGTCACGTAATACCAGGACGGACGATCTCGCGTACGCACATATCCAAATCGGACGCGGTCCAGGTGGTGGCGGCGGCACAGCACAGTTGCATTAGCCGCGCGGAGCGGAACCTCCGCTTGCCGCGCGCATATCTCAAGCGAAGGTCGGATGCTGCGCTCGAGTGTTTACACACACACACACGGGGCAGCGGCGGTACGGCTGCGGCGGCGGCTCGTGTGGGTGTGTGCAACTATTCCGCAACGGGCCCCGCGCGCGCGTGCAGCCGAGCGAGGAAGCGAGCGGAAAGACGATCGCGCGCGCGCGCGCCTCGTTCAAAGCTCGGCCGCGCTCGTTCTTGGCACAGTTTCTGCCGATCGCCTAGCGCGAGCGGAGCGCGTCTTTCGAACGCGCCCGGCTCTCGAGAGCTTTTATATACGCGCGGGGCTGTACAGCCGGCTATGTGTGACTGTTGTTGCCTGCAGTGCGAGCGAGCTTGATCCCGACCGCTTCTGCCGCTCCAGAGGAGCCTCCCAAAAGCAGCCATGAGGTGAGTTTTCGCGTTTTCGTACTAGCTCGCGAGCGCCACTTTTGCAATGGCTCGCTGAAATTTTACCGCGAAGCGCCTGCTATAAATAACCCTTTATTAATCCACTCGGCGGCATAACGGCGATGGAAATTTTCTAGCCGAGCTCGCTGGCTTTGGCCGCGTCGTTCGCGTTTAACCTTCGATCCAATCGAGTCTTTTTCACGTTTATATTCGGCTGTGCCGATTCGCGCGCGCAACCACGGCTGATCCCTCTCGCCTTCGGTCAGCCACCACTGCTCGCGAGTGATTTATCACCGAGATAATGAGAAAAAATACGCTATTTTGGCGCGCATGTTGCATTCGAAAGCGATTATTCGGCGTATCGAGACCGTTCGGGTCACGACAATCGTTCAAACCTCAACGGATATTTTTGTTGTTCGCGTATTTGCGCATCTCGCGTATGCGAATATGTTTATTATCGCGCGTCATTTAAAGAAACAAAACGACGCTCCCAAAATCACCAGAGCCACGAATCACTCGAGCTTTCGCATTCAACTGTGAAAACACTGCGATATATACGGGTATGGAGAGCAACGCTCACACAAACACACACACGAGCTCCCAAGTGCAGAGCTAATTAAAAGTAGCTCGATCATCAATCTCCCCAATGAAGCATCAGCGCCCAGTAGTAAAAGCCGAACACGATGAGACACGGGCCGCCAGTTCGAAGCTATTTCAGTCGATTATTAACATTTTTCCTCTCGTCATCCTCGCGCCAGAAACACAATTGACAGCTTTTTCACGCTTGCGAAATCGATATCCCTCGGCGGCGTCTCGTCAAGTCTCTGTGTACGTCGGCAGAGGACACGCACACACACATATATACACACCGAGTCTCGCGCGCATATATGAGAGCACACACAAGGCAATAAACGCTGAGAGCCGAAGCGTTGGTAAATATTGTTTCCCGCCTCGCACACTCCAAGCTCACCGAGCTGAAGCTCCGAACTCGTCTCGCGAAGAAAGAAAAAAAAAACACGTCCCGGCCATATTGAAACTCGAGTTAATTGCCACGGCGAATTGATCCTCTCCCACTCGCGGCCGCGCGCGCGTGTGTGTGTGCACACGCGTACGCTCCTCGGTAATGAAATATCCGAGAACGCGACCGCGGAGAGGGACGCGGCGACTCCGCAGGTCCGCCCATGAGTATACGCTTTTCGTCGAGCTTTATCGTAACATTTGAGAAAATGAAAAGCCGCCCGGCCCACGCGGCAACGCGAACAAATGGTTTCGCAAGCCCCGACCATACGGGGAACGAGCGCCGCGCGTTTATACGAATGTAGCAATTCGACGGCCCACGCGAATCGGCCCAAGATAAAATCGCCTTACAGCGCCGAGCTACCTCTCGTCGCGGTATGCTTATATAGCACCGAGGTAGTTTTTCGCGAGCCGCGATAAGAACCCGCCCTCAGCACAGACCCACCGAAAGTCAACTCACTTAGCGAACGACATTCCTCCGCTGGGCATTGCTTGTATATACGTGCACACCCCTTGCGCGATATCGACGCGAAGGAAAGTACGCGATAGACAGTAATTGCGTGTATTGTCAGAGGCTCGTGCGCGGCCAGGGATAATTGATTGAAACAGCTCATCCGCATCATCGGCAATCGAGGCTGCGTATTATACTGTCGAGCGCGAGCATCTTGTTCGAAAAATATATATATTCGTTCGAAATCCGTCGGAAGGCGCACGTGAGACGCGCGAGGCGGAGAGTACGAAATCGGCTGCCGTCAATCAAAGTCGGCCGATGCGCGTCTGGAAAAAAGAAAAAAAAGAAAGCGACACGTCAGGCACAATGTCAGCTCTCGCCGTGTGTACAGACTTGCGCGGGGACGGCGCGTCCTAAATAGCGCGCGATGGGAAGGGCATCACCGCGCGAGACGCAGAAAGAGGCGCAGTTCGATCGGCCCTTTCCTCAGATCGATGCCCATACGTCACGTGTCGGCGCGCGTGTAAAATTAGGTCGGAGTGATTGGTGCGCGGCCGGCTAATGCACGCCGACGACTCTCGCTGGTGCGCGCCTGACCGCCCGCCTTCTACGTGTATTATAGCTTTTCATCTCGAGCTTCTTTTTCTTTCTTTTCACTCTCCTCCTCCGACTTTCCCGTCGTCACGTTTATAGTGGGCGTCCGCGCGGTGCGTCCTTCTCTCGGCACTGAATTTTTTTTACGAGCGCACGCTGGTACTCGCTTGTTCGGATACACCTTGGGATTTATCGCTCTTCCACACGGGAGAGCCATCGGCCGCTACACACGGAGCCCTCGATGCTTAATGGACTACCGGGTGTATATTTTCGTCCACGGAAGTCGCACCGAATCCCGGAATTAGCTGCGTACGATGGAAGTAGAAAAAAAAACGCCCGATCCAGATTCACTGTACGGCCTGGAAAATCATCCGTCCCTGGTTTTATCGAAGTTTCGTATATATTTTTACCCTATGTTTACAACGCGGCTTAGTCAGTGCCGAAAATAAAGCTATTACAGCAGCCGCGCGCGCGCAGCCGCTGGCAATATAGGCGCGAGTCGCAGCGGTGCGTCGATTGCCGTGTGTGTGCCGCTGGAAAACGGGTGCACGCCCCCGTATTGTTGCGGACGCGAGGGAGAGAGAGCATTAAAAAAAAAATCCTAAAAATAACATTTCGAACGGCGGACGATATCGATGACGTGGTCCGAAATAACGAGGATAAAACCACGCTTCTCGCGAAACGCTTCTTGTATACAATGGAACGACAGATCGATCGGCGATCGATGAATCGCTTCCTGGGCGAATTCGCCGATTACGCACCGTATAATTAGCAGCCCACACTGGCCGTCTAAATCGGTCCTCGGTTGAGCTGCACGAAAAAAGCATAGCGGCGCTCTCGTTGTAACTGCGCGGGCCGGCGGCGGCGGCGTCCGCCCCAAAGTGTACAAACACAATCTCGAGGAAAAAGCCGTGGGCCGCGCGCAGTTTGGATCGTTACGCAAACGCCTCTCGCGCGGCCAAACAATCGTATACGTACGACGGCGTGATGCTATACTGCTGCAGGAAGCGAGATCGGCTGAGATCCGCTATATATACGTGTATACGTGTATACTCGCGGCGGCGCGGTGCACCGATGACGCAGTGGTTTTTTGCGCGAGGTGAACAAGAGTCGGTCTTTCTTGCGGGCGTATAAGGTGCTCACCTTACGCGGAGCGGACCTCGAGAGAGAGGGAGAGAGAAAAGCGCCGCTCACGGTCATGTACCAAGCGATCCAATGTGGTGTGCGTGTGTTATACAGCCCGCGCGATGCGGGCCGCGGCCAGAAATATACATGCGAGCGCCTCTCTGGCACTCACTCACACACGCTCACACACCCACGTTTTATTCAGCCGATTGACAAACCGCCTGGGCAGCGAGTTTTCCCGCGGCGAAAACCATCCGAGCGCTCTTCTCCCATTTGTGGGATTGTTTCACTCGATTCTTTCCTGCGCGCGCGCGCTCCCTACATCGCGTATTCACTCGCGCGCGCGCGAGTTCGGCCTTTTATTGCCTCGACGCTCGTTTCGGAGAACACCTTCGCAATCACTTCGCTGCGATGTGGGCCTTCGAATTGCGTATTCGGAAGGGACACTTGTACAGCGGCTGTGTGCTCGTTGTGTTTGGGGAAAAGGTGCTATTGCGCGGCTCGATCGTCGTTTTCTCCCGAGCGATTCTATTCCGACGCGTTGTTAACTTTGTGCGGGATTTCCTCCTGGCTCCCCCTCGGCTTCCGTTGCGTTATACTTCTCGAATCGCCGCGAATGGGATATGCGACCTCTTTTTGGGGAAGATAATTGGTGGAGACGAAAAAAATCGCTTAATTAATACGAGGCGTTCGAGAATCTATTATCGTAGGTATTAAGAATCTATTAGTGTGGGATATTTAATTTTCTTCGCTAATAATGAAAGTTCTTGAGCAACGCGGATCATAAGTAGCACGTTTCCACGCTCATCTGACGCAATTGCGGACAAAAAGTCCAAGAATATCCTCAAATTGCGGACGATTATTTATTTATCCTACTCTGCCAATTTACCGAACGAGTTTTTATCGGAAAAATTGAGTTCTATTGAGTCACTCGCGCTAATTGTTCGTAGATGAACAGTCGTACTTCTCTTCGCAAAACGTATAACTCAAATTGGAAACCTCGATATTATTGGTATGAAGTATTTCCGCTAACCCATGAGGTCCAGGTTTATTAATTTTTTTTCCAACCCATGCCGAAATACACAAAACACGTGCAATTTGTTTTTCTACATCGCTATAATACTTATTGTGTCTTCGCTCACTATATTCCAGTTCCGCAATTGCGCGAGCGTCGTGCCCGTAGAGCTGCAGTGTATATAACGATCGTACGAGTTGACGTCGATTTTTCCTTGGTAGCAAGTAGATCAGCGCGCGTGGCTCGCGACAACCGTAATAAAACGTGGTCCCGTATATCGAGCGCATCATCGATACACACACGCGATTGCTCATAGCGATCCACCGCGTGGGACGCGCAGAAATTTATACGGATGCCAATCAAAGTATCGCGATCGTGGCGATCGCAATCGCGTTGTGCGCTTGCGTGTGTGTGTGTGTGTATACTTGAAATTACGCGCCCGCGCACTGTCATCATACTTGCAAATAGTCGTCTTCTCTTGCCCAACTCATCTGGCTCGCCAACAAAAAGCTCGTATATATACATACGCGCGCAGCTGGAGATGGAATATAATCTCGACGCGCAGGCCTCGAAAGCACCGATCCGAAACGAGTATAAATGGCGCGACCGGCAACTCGTCGCGGAAGTCGCAAAGAGTCGCACTTGTATATACAAGCCGCACAGTGTGTGCGTATATATAAATGCAGCGCGCGGCGCAAAAGCTGAATCTGCCGTTTCGGAGCCGGTCGTTTCCTTGATTACGCAACGATCGTTAGAGCTCATCGACTAGAACGGGTATACGCGCGCGCGCGTGGAAGCGAGAAAAACGCGTTGAGTATACATGTGCGTGTGTGTGTATAACTGCGCGCGCGCCGGCCGATCGGCCCACGGAATGCCGGCTGACTTGTGCGCGCGCGCGATTCACATTGTTGGCGCAATGTTAGCACTTTCGTTATGAGCCGCTGCAGTTCGTTGACAGCTGTACACGCATATATACTCTTTTGCCGATTAAATTTTCCACCGCTGGATGTACACGCTGCAGAGAATATTCGCTTGGTCGATCAACGGTTTCGTAAATACATATGTCGAGAGATCAACAACTGTTATCTCAATTTTTGTCCCAAAACGCTACTGCAGTCGGGTCAACTTATCGCCCGAGTCGTCGTAAGAATGAATCATTTTCATTATTCCAATTTGATACTTCAATATCGAAGAAACTTTGCGATTTTCGTCTTATTAAACGCGACGAACGTCGGACGCGAATGTCGGCCGCGCACCGGATCATTGAACCGCGGCATCGGCGCATTCCGTCGCGCGGGCGTCGCGCAAGAAACGAAAGAGTATATGAATTCGTCTGTATATATATAAGTACAGCTAAAATCACTCTAACCATCGGGCGATTCGCTAAACGGGCTCGTAATGAGAATGATTGAATCCTAATCACGGTCTAATCGGGAGGAGTGGCGGCGGCACGCGAGATCGGTTATGAGGTCAGGACAGTATATATATATCTCGCGGTGACGCACGAGGAGGCTGGCCGCGGCGGGAAACCGCTTAGTCTCATTATACACATACACACACACATGCCACGCGATATCGCGATTTCGAGCCGGCGATCCTCTCGCGGAAAAGAGAGTGCAGCAGCAGGAATCGGTCGGTCGGTCGCGAGCGCGCTCGATTCCCTTTCTCCGCGGCGGGCCACCCGAGGAAAAAGGCCCCCGCGAGATCTGTGCGGTGACCTTAACCGCTCGCGGCCCCGGCGAGTGCAGCGTGTATATACGTGCTGCACGTTTGCGCTCGCCCGAGAGCAACGTACGTGTACGAGAAGAACACGGCGGACGCGAGGTACCGGGCTGTACGTGTGTACGTATAGGCATCCGATCCGCCGCGTAAAATGTCCAGTTCGCGGACTCGATCGTCTTATAGCGGCATACTCGTTTGTCGATGCACTGTACCGAGGGTTCGTGCATGGAATTGAATTCATGCGTCTTTGGATGGAAAAAGCGATGCTGGATATTCTTATGGGACGATTTAAAGCGTCCACGATCTTTTTTATTTGATGTTTCACGTTGTTAGCATGCTCCTTACTTTATTTTCTCGTGAAACCGTCATGGATGAGCTATAGTGAGAAGAGAGCGATGCTTCAGAGCGACGAGATTTTGTATTGGTCGCGAATCCGGAGGCTTTGGAATCCTTTCGCCGAACGACGTGGTTCACAATTGCACATTAGAAAAAAAATCAATGACGATATTATTGCCATCGGAAGGAAGCAAACAATCAATTGGGTGAAATTTATTTGACAACAGTATGGACATGTATAAGTCTGCAAGCGGGTAATGAAATGAACGTCGTTTCCGGCGTGCAACTTGATGATCGTACAATCAACGCAACGTAAACAGACAAGTAGTCTCGGTTAAGTGAAATAAATTTGCCCGCTGGGAGCGCGCGAGTATACGGGCGGGAAAGAGAGGAGCAAATCGAGATTCAGCGAGAGAAGGTCAGCGTGAGAGCCTGCCCAAGAAACTGAAATAGCAGTGAATCCGAAATAGTGCACGAGAGCCAAGTCGACAATGACCCATATTTGAATGTTGCGCGCGAATTCACGAAAACTGACGCACGAGTGTGTTGTCTCGCTCTTTCAACGCTGTACACACTCGAGGAACCTTCGCGGAGTTTTGCTTTTATTCATGTACTTTGAGAGTGAATGTCAATGAAACGTATCTCTTACTGGGACTGGCGATACGAGGAAGCCAAGGCGAATAACAACCTCTTGCGTTTTTGACAATACCAATACTTTCATACAATTTGAATTCAATTCAATTAGAATTTTGAATTTGACATGTTCATTCTTATCTGTTGATAAATAAATTCTTGTGTTCATTCTTATTTATTGGAGGCAGTGACATTTTGCTGGATAAAAATTGATCTATCTATTTTTTTTCTGCGACAATTATCACAAGAAAAGAATTACGATTTAATACTATTGAATAAATATCGGTTTGATTCTACAACTATTTTCTATTTTCACAGTTGCCAACTGTCCAGGTGTTGTTGTTGCTACTCTCTGAAATTTGGATCAATCTTCAGTGGAGTATGTACAATCGTGAGTATTTATTAAGAAAATACATATATTAGAATATCGAATACAGAAAGATAAACAATTTCTTATCAATTCCAGCTGTACGTTGTTGTTTATTTTGATTTACAAAAAAAAGACAAAATTATTCTTTGATTCGAGACTTTGTAGTGATGATATTTCACTTTTTATTTTTCCCACCTTACACTTTCTTACAATTACAATTATCGGCTGATTCTTGTTCTTTTTTCACTGATCTTCTTTATCTTTTTCAGATACTAGCAATCATTACTGTCATCCTTCTTTACACAGTACATGGGGTACATTGGAAGAACATAACATTCGATCTCGATCCGGATTTGGTCAGAATTATTTATACTGTCAATCTGGTGATGACAGTGCTTGTTACATTGCTGATGATACTTGGAGTTCTGAAGGTAATTAAGATCTACTCATTTAGTCAATTGAAAAAATCCAAAAGTTTTTTAAATTAATAATTTTATTTTTTCAGAGAAGTACCGCTATGATGTTACCGTGGGTGGCCCTCGGCCTCTTACTTATTATCAGTTTATTCGTTAGTACATTATACACATCGATACTCCTATTTTTGAAAGACGATGAACTACACCATGTTGCATACGGGCTTATATTCTTGTTTGGCGGCACTTTAGTCGTCAGTAAGTAATAAATTTAATCGAAATTGTCAATAATTTTTCGCATTATTAATTCACGAATTTATTGTCATGAAAACTATTTTCCGTTTCAGTTATTTACGGATATTTCTGGTTTGTGGTCTACAGTTATTTCCAAAAACTGAGGCAGGAGAAGAGCTGTATGAAAATTGGCCCTTATGGAAGACCTTACACATACCAGAGACCCTGAATTGCAAATGACAGGGATAAAAATTTGTCTTCGCCATAAATTTCACTCAAGACTTGAATGTTTAGTGATTACACTACTTTAGCTTTCTGTGAAGATGGTGTGTAGGAAAAATCACGAAGTGCACATAAACTTTTATCATATAGAAATATTCCATTCTCATGCATAAAAATATCCTATAGTTCCAACTTTAATTTTGTTTTCAAATGACAATTCGAACATTTCAACAATACATCAAAGATGTAGTAGGAACAAACAGTAAAAATAAATTACATATTTCGATGAATATCATGAATACAAAGAATATGTTACGATAAAATCACTTGCAAAGACATTTTCATTTAACGAGATCATACAAGACAAATATTTTTACACAATATATTATGAATTAAGAAAGCATTTTTAAATGTTCAAGTATGTGACTGAAAAAACATTGCAAAAGTGGAATATTGGATGCTCATGCAATTTGATTCTTTATTTTTCTGTATGGCTTAACAAGAATAGAGGAATTGATTTATGCAATTTTGTTGCTGAACTAAATATTGGTGTATGAAATAATTGATAGTGGATCTAAGTGAGAATGATTATATAGAATTATTATTTGAGCGTGGTATAGTAGAAGAATGAGAATTGCTATATTTATTGAAATGTAAAGTTTTTGTTGACGTTCAAGGAAGTAGATTGTTATTGTATGTACCAATTGATTTAATCTAATTTTAATGATAGTTTATTAATTTATTTATGATAATTATATCAGAGTCGAATGAATCTTAAAAGCACACAAATGTTTCTGTCCTTATATTAATGTAGTAGATGTTGCTGTAACAGTAATAAATAACTCTTATTTTTTACTAAATCTATGGGTATTTCGTTTTTTTTTAGGAAATAATAATATAATTCCTTACAAATGGTACTCAAATATGGATATATAACTATGAAATTACTACATCACATAATCAGACTCTAACTGTAATTCATTGTTGAAGCAATAATAATTGGCATCCTTGAGCCTACTTTGGTTTCAGCTCATTTATTCAGATCTCTCACGAGATCAATCGTGAGAATCAAGAAGCTTCCATTAATTTTTCAATATCCATATATCAATATAAATAGATTCAAAAGAATACGAAAATTCAGATGGTGAAATTTAAAAGAAACTATAATTTACATAACTTAGAAATTTTCAATTTAATGAATCATAGTTCGAATTTGACTAACTCTTAAATGCAACCGAAAAATTCGGGCGAATTTTTCTAAACTTTATTATAATTGTAATATTTTAATATGTTATCTAAGCAATTCTACATCTTTGCGGATCATGAGCGCCAATGCAGCTGCAGCAAGACCAGTAGCGTGATTGACACAATCAAAATCTGTGAAACTCGCTGATCGACGTAAGCGGTTTTTGTCCCAGTCAAAATTAGAAGCGTATCTGGAATACAAAGAAAATGATAGAAAGAAGCTTGAAAAATGAAAGGCTGCCATGTTTCCAGGAAAAAAATCAATCCATCATTTGTATACAAGAGTAACAATTTATACATGATGGTTTTACTCAAGAGTGAATGGATGGTTATTGATTTTTATATCCAAAAAGAAACCCTGAAAGCACTTTTTACAAGTATTATGGATATCACATTACCCTATGCCACTGTAACAACCACTAGGATGTTGCCAATCCAAGATTAATTGTTCAAAATGTTCATTTAAAAAATCAAGGTATCCTTCCATACCACAGAGAAAAACTGAAACAAGTTCGAATGATGTTAATGTTTAATCTTTAAAATGATTTTATTCATACTACAAGAGAATAAGTAAAAATATTTGATTGGTGCCTGTATACCTTGTTCAGATGCTAAGTCTTTACCAACATTTGGGAATTTCTTCGCTTCAATGTTCAACAAATCTTGGAATATTAATGAGCAAATTTTCAAGCGGAGGTATGGAAAAAATCGTCTGATGTTATCCTCACACTGAAGCTGCAAATCAATATTTCTTATGAGAAGTAAAACTATTTCGTAAAACATTCACTATTGGGATGGAATTAAGTTATTCGAGGGCGCAAACGTAGGAATATGCAACGGACAAACTTACTGCTGATAAAGTTTGCATCAAAAGTAACTTGTGGGTAAGAGGGTATCCAGTAGTACAATTATCATCGTGAAGAATGAAATTTCGGCAAACACTTGTAAGCTGGCAATCACGTATTAAATTTTTCAAGCAAAGGTCTGATTCATATTCTTGAGGATGACCCTTGAACATTGATGTAATCGTTTCTTTTAATGTTGAATTCAGACCAGAAAAAAATCTCTTGTTTAAATTCATTTTTTTCCAGAAAATTGGTCTGATCCAAATTTCAGGGCGATTAATCAATGGACTTACTGAAGAGAGAGAATATTTTTATTATTTTTGAGAAAATTGTCATTTGTATCTCATATTTTTTCGGATAAACTTTAAAATTTTCCTTTTACAAGGAAATGCGTTGTATTTTAATTTCAAAATGAATGCAAGTATTGTTAACAACTCGCTGACTCTCACCTTCTTCATTTAGGTTTCTTGATTGTTCTCTAAGAATATAATGCGTATCTTCAATAAGCTTCAAAACATTTTCCAATGAACTTTTTTGATACGTATCCAGAAATTGTACGTTTTTATGCCGAATAGCTGCTTCTATATTAGCTGAAATAGACATCTACCAGGGAGCTTATTTTGATTTATTTTTATTTAAACAGATGATAATATTTGCAAATTGTCATCTTATATATAAGAACGGAATAATGACGACTATTTCAAATATTATTAGATATTAAACAATTTACCTGCAGCGAATGTTACCCCTAAGGTAGTATCTATATTCATTTGTTCGGGCCTTTGAATCACAAACCTCATAATCTTCGCCAGTGCAATTAATTTTCTCTCTGGTTTGGAAAAAATGATTTTATAATTACAAATTCGCTATACCACTGAAATTTGAATATCATTCAAGGACCTATTGAGCAATGTAAATTTGTAACCTGATTTCTCATTTTTGCAGTTAAATATCAGCAAAAAGGCGAAGAGTATCATAAAATTTCTGTCAA
This sequence comes from Aphelinus atriplicis, assembly GCA_020882685.1. Taxonomy (NCBI): domain Eukaryota; kingdom Metazoa; phylum Arthropoda; class Insecta; order Hymenoptera; family Aphelinidae; genus Aphelinus; species Aphelinus atriplicis. Next base: position 77,425,488 of record CM037073.1, read on the forward strand.
CTATAGATACTTAAAACTTTGAAGTGAGGTATATACAAATTCTGGAAAAAAAACTTTTCTTCTTCTATTGGTCAAAGTGCTTTTTGAGAAAAATACTTTCTATCTGGAACGAGCATTAGATAATGATTTAAGATAAATAATTGACGGTTTTTTAATGTTTTTAATTTATCGTACTATTATTTTTGATAATTTCCAAGCTTAAAATACGTTCTCTCTTATCTGGATTGAGTATTTGGTTTTCTCATGACTTATTTAAAAAAAACCAATAAAAAATATTCTAACTGAGAATAGGAATTCAAGTTCTTTAGATCTACTATTTCTATATCATAGTAATTTAGATACAAACGTGAACGATTGCACGATGAAACTTGGATGGAAATATTTTCATGCAAATTTTAAAAAATAATCAATGTTTCTCACCGAATCTATTCGAATCAAACTTTGTACATTTCACTGATGAACTTAGTGGCCACAGATAAAAACAAATTACGGGTATAAAACTGATGATATTCATTTCACAAACTGAACAGTACGGAAGTTCATTGGGAAATCGCAGTCCCGGTCCAGAGCTGGCGGCTTTTATAAAGTCTTCGCTACGAATGTTCCCGCTACAGGAACAAATCGGAGAGCACCGTAGAGTGGCGCGCACGACAGTTTCGCTCCTTCTTCATTCCCCCCCGTAATGTAGAGAAATTGAGTCGATTTGAGGGTTCAATATATTTAATTTAGATTAAGATTGTGCCAATGGTATCTGATGAGAAGAAAAGCCCTGTCTGGAACTTGATTTAGATTCTGGTTTTCTAATTTATTTGCTTTTCTTTCTATTCTCAATATTATAATATGAAAAATCTCATTATTTTTTCCATCTGTTTTTGGAAAAATTTCAGAGTATTAGTTATAAGTATGAAATAATTATCTTTATATTTCATTATAATCTCGAAATAATTTATTATTTTTGAGTGGAATATTTTAAAGATTTCCAAATACGATTCAAAGTACAAATTCACATTCATCAATAAATGAGTTTATTGTATGTACGTACATACATACGTACTTACTCATATTTTCATAATACAGTCTCAGAATTATTTATAATAAAATAAATATAAAATTTCGCATACCTATTTACATTGCCTTAGACTATTCATTACAACTTGTTGAAAAGTGGTATTCAATTATTCTACAATGCTCAATATCACTGGAAATACCTATTCTTTTGAAACACATGCAAATAAGGATATATACAATAATCTACTTAAATTATTCCATGTATATATGGGCAATTCTCTGTGGGATCGAACATGAAAAAATTTGATTTGGCTCAAAATTTTTTTGTAAGTTCTAGGGCATCAAGCCGATTTCCCAGAATTTTTTTAGATTTTTTCGAGCACTTTAACCCCCTTTAATAAATAGGCAAAGTTGCTGATTTTGCTGTTTTTGCATTTTCAGAGGCATTTTCAACCTCAATTTACACCCTGAAAATGACCTCTGAGGTGAAAAATGAATGGGACACTTTTTTCTGCAAATTGCCTGAATTTTATAGAAAAATTATCTCCAAGGTCATTGGAGCACATTAAGTACTCCACATTACCAATTGGAGCCTCTATTTTTGAACCCTGGGAGTTCGCTCGTCAAGCCCCACACCACATGGGTACTAAAAGTTGTCCCAACTCATACCACATACAGCCTATATAGTGAAAAAATGGGCCTGGACTCTGGAAGCTCCCAAAAAATTAATATATTAACTAAAATAGGGGTAAAAACAGGCTAAAATGACAATTCAAGGGGAGCCTTGTACCGCCAACACTTCCAATTTTTTCAAACACTTGTCTGTGGTATTATTACAATTATCCACTGTAAAAACTCACATTCTATCATACTAATACATATCCTGAGTTGTCAATATCATATTTATATAGATCAAGCATTACTATACTACTTGACGCCACCTATCTTTCAGTAGTTACATGTATTGATGGTCAATATATTGGCTCTATTGTGTTAAAATGTACAAAAAACTACTAATAAAGTACATTGTCATGAATTGCATTCACTCGATAAGAAAGATTAATCCAGAAAGTAAATTGTAAGCTGTGCATTACACGTACACCTTATAACACACTAGGCAGTGCATAGATATCATATGATTTTTTTAATATCAACAAGAAAATGCTGAAGTTCACTAAACATGGGTAATATTCATGAATGTGGGACTCATGAAATCCACTCATATTGTATAAACTGCATAGCTGAGGTCCAGGCAGCTATTGCCTGGTGGGCTCATACTACAACTTCAAGTTATTTACTCATGGAATTAGCTAATGTGAATCAATCCACTTGAGAGTATGATCACTAAATGCGCAATTTGATAAGGAATTCAAATATATATAGTTTGCCTGTGTTTAAATGACTTTATAAACCACTTTGTGAACGTTATACTTGCCTATACTGGAGATATATATGACCCATGTATGGCAAAGGTTAGGTTACCGACCATAGACTTTTAGACATGCAAAGCTACTTTGGAAGCTCCAAACTCATTTCTGGACAGGCAAACTATATATATTTGAATTCCTTATCAAATTGCGCATTTAGTGATCATACTCTCAAGTGGATTGATTCACATTAGCTAATTCCATGAGTAAATAACTTGAAGTTGTAGTATGAGCCCACCAGGCAATAGCTGCCTGGACCTCAGCTATGCAGTTTATACAATATGAGTGGATTTCATGAGTCCCACATTCATGAATATTACCCATGTTTAGTGAACTTCAGCATTTTCTTGTTGATATTAAAAAAATCATATGATATCTATGCACTGCCTAGTGTGTTATAAGGTGTACGTGTAATGCACAGCTTACAATTTACTTTCTGGATTAATCTTTCTTATCGAGTGAATGCAATTCATGACAATGTACTTTATTAGTAGTTTTTTGTACATTTTAACACAATAGAGCCAATATATTGACCATCAATACATGTAACTACTGAAAGATAGGTGGCGTCAAGTAGTATAGTAATGCTTGATCTATATAAATATGATATTGACAACTCAGGATATGTATTAGTATGATAGAATGTGAGTTTTTACAGTGGATAATTGTAATAATACCACAGACAAGTGTTTGAAAAAATTGGAAGTGTTGGCGGTACAAGGCTCCCCTTGAATTGTCATTTTAGCCTGTTTTTACCCCTATTTTAGTTAATATATTAATTTTTTGGGAGCTTCCAGAGTCCAGGCCCATTTTTTCACTATATAGGCTGTATGTGGTATGAGTTGGGACAACTTTTAGTACCCATGTGGTGTGGGGCTTGACGAGCGAACTCCCAGGGTTCAAAAATAGAGGCTCCAATTGGTAATGTGGAGTACTTAATGTGCTCCAATGACCTTGGAGATAATTTTTCTATAAAATTCAGGCAATTTGCAGAAAAAAGTGTCCCATTCATTTTTCACCTCAGAGGTCATTTTCAGGGTGTAAATTGAGGTTGAAAATGCCTCTGAAAATGCAAAAACAGCAAAATCAGCAACTTTGCCTATTTATTAAAGGGGGTTAAAGTGCTCGAAAAAATCTAAAAAAATTCTGGGAAATCGGCTTGATGCCCTAGAACTTACAAAAAAATTTTGAGCCAAATCAAATTTTTTCATGTTCGATCCCACAGAGAATTGCCCATATATATATACACATTTGATATGAATTCTGCAATATTGACAATGTTTCAATAAATTTGTATAAAAAAAATAATTGTATGCCCATTTATAATGTTTTTGAAATCATTTCATGTTTAATTTTCTATTATCAACCTCCAATTGCACTTAGATGAGCTGAATACGTAAAGACATCAGTTGATATATAATTGTATATATATGTACTTATTATTATTATCATGTTACCTTCTGAGAAAAATTGTCATGAATTCATTTTAAATAAGTCTAAAAACTCTGATATAATAACTAGAGTTTTCCAAGTTTTTAATACTGAAATTTTTCATCACAGAGCAATGTTATTTTGTTTTAAAAAAGCAGTAATATTCAATTTCTGAAACATATAACTTGTAACTTGTTCCATTGCAAATCTAGAATTCAAGCAAATATTGTCGCTTGAGCTAATAAATTATAAATAAAGTATTTCCAGATAATCGGCATAATATAAATAGTTAAATCTATTATGAGTTAAATATCAGAATATAAAAGCCAAGTATACTCTCAACTCAGTTACTCAGACAGTTGAAGTTTCATAAACAACGTTAACGCATTCCTCTGTAGTATAATTTTTTGTATCTTGCAGTAATATACTGTTGCTGTTTTAGTAAGTTTATTATAAACTTAGTCTTGATTGTTTCACTAGAGATTTTTCACTAGCACTTACTCCCAACAGATCCTTCTTCCCTAAATATTACCCTTATCAATATCCAATACACACCACACACATAATATACATTCGCCCTTATTATCACATGATGTCTTTCAATCTGTTCTTAAATGATGATAAACTCTCTCACAGCAAAGTATACGAATCAAATTGAAGCGTAGATTCAAAATTCAACATCAATTTCAAGCTGCATCCTGATATCCATTGCAACTAGCCCAATGACAATCAGAACAGGTAGTCTGAAGCGAGATCTCCACCCTAATTTCAGCAGGAATAGCAAAGCTCGGTGAAGCATCCCGCCAGAACCGAGGAAAATCTCTGCTGCCATCTTGTGCATGGTGCAAGTAATCTCACGTCGATTGCACCCGGTTGACGTTGACGTTCTCTTCGCAGAGCTAACCTATAACCTGTAGGAAACATCATATCACTGATAGAAAAAATATAATTGAGTTCAAAAATGATTGTTCACTGACGCTAATTCGATTTTACACGATTCTTTTTTGTCAATATTTCCTCAGAGAAGAAATAAAATGAATAATTTTCACTACGTAAATAAAATCAATTCTAACCTTCCTTCAAGTTTATCCAAGAAAACAGTTAATTAACGATGAACACTATCCACTTTTCTTTGCAACTCAACATGCAGATCATGTCAAACTCTGTTTTTCTCCCAATCACTTTACAGCCAGACGCGCAACAGAGTTGCAGCAGGCACTGTTGCCACTGTTGGATGAAACCGGAGTTTATGTATATGTATATACTATTACTACTTATATATATAGCATAAAAAAAAATATCTGCATGTGTATCATCAGAACGAATCATGCGCAGTACAGCTGTGCTTGCCGAAATGCCATAGCGCAGGGGCCTGGTGTGCAGGGAAAATATATCGCTGTACATACATATATATCGGCAAGTAATTGAAAATTTTCTCGCCAATTAGAATTTAAAAATGCATTATCTTTATCGAGCAGCTTTTCTCTTGGTGACCTTGAATTTCATTGCATTCGAGTTTATCATCGTTCACATTGATCATTTATCTCGCAGCTAATACTCTCCTATCGTTTTAAACAAGCGGAGATTATTTTTTACAAGAACACTAAATTTCAACCGTCTTGTCTCCCCGAATCGCCCGTTTCACTTGCTAGTTTCAAACGAGTTGTGCAGCCATGAATATCACTTTCGAAGGAAAACGAATCCTTGTAACCGGTGCTGGGCAAGGTATTCCATACATAATACCTTTTTGAATTCATTGTTAGTCTGCATGTATACAATACGAAACCTCTGCAGCAAATAAAACGCGAAAAACTTTTATGTTATTCCCAACTCAATAATCAGTAAATTATAGATGCTGAAAGTTTCCGTGATTTCCGCTACATGCAGATTTATACTCCAATGGATATGACGTCACATAGATTTCATCCCCTTGTATTAACGCAAATTTTAGTTGGGTTGGAAATTATTTACACGCGAGCTATTGATTTCTAACCAGGAGAGAGCCCAATTTTCGGTGACCGATAATGATGAAACTTTGTGAGATGATTCGTGGGTGCATACTCTAGTAGCTTATGGATATCTACATCCATGAATTCTAACATTCCGATTTCCAGTATTTGCAGGAGATATTCTGTCAATTTATTCAATTTCATACATTCACAGTATTCCTATACATATGGCTTTTTGTATATTTACATAGATATTTACTGTTCATGCTTATAATCCAACATCCACATGTCAGGATATGTTAGGGAAAACAAAACGTTAGACTCAATATGGTTGAAAATATAATAAGAACCATCTCACAAAGTTTCATCGTGATTTGTTTGCCAAAAGTTGTGTCCAGTCCCAGTAAATTCAAAAAATTATCGCATTCTTCCTATTTATGCGTCAAGTATTATAGACCATTGGATTTGATGGAAATTTCCAGGCATTGGACGAGAAGCAGCGCTTAGACTGTCTAAGTTCAACGGAACTGTCATTGCTCTTTCTAAAACGAAGAAAAATCTCGATTCGTTGGCGAAGGAAGATCCAAAAATACAGACCGTGTGCGTAGATCTCCAAGACTGGGATGCAACCAGAAAAGCAGTCAAGAGCGTCTTGCCAATCGATTTGCTCGTCAACAATGCTGGTATAGCAATTTTAGATTCTTTTCTCACGGTCAAGCCGCAAGACTTCGACAACATTTTCAATGTCAATCTCAAGTCGATCATAAATGTTTCCCAAATCGTTGCGCAAAACATGATGGAAAGAAAAATCGCTGGCAGCATAGTGAACCTTTCGTCAGTAGCCAGTTTGGTGGCTGTCAAGGACCACGCTATCTACTGCTCAGTAAAAGCCGCTTTGGATATGTTAACAAAGTGAGTTATATCGTGACAATACATATAACAATACACTCGGTCTCGATGAAAAAAAAATACACACAATTCGTCTGCTCGTGTTACAGAGTTATGGCTTTGGAATTGGGACCTCATAATATTCGAGTGAACACGGTGAATCCAACACTCGTAATGACGGCAATGGGCAAAGCAAACTGGAGTGATCCAGCAAAAGCAGCTACGCTCAGAGTGAAAATTCCTCTGGACCGTTTTGCAGGTAAAAAATAGTTGAGACATTTTTCTTTCTTAAATTTCGATATATATGTCAGAGAAAGTATTAATCGCCTTTTAATGTCTACTTTTTGACTCGAATCATTCCAGAGCCTGAAGATGTGGTGGATTCAATAGCTTTTCTACTGAGTGACAAAAGTTCAATGATAAACGGCCACCATCTTTCTATTGACGGAGGATATGTTATTCACTAACAACATAGTAGAAAATACTTGGAATATTTCCAAATGAGAATACCAAATACATTTAATTCTGTCAATATTTTGCTAATTTTCAACATAATATATATTTCTCAAAATCCAGGATCAATGTTCTCTTATTTTATTTTAATTTTGAGCTTTTCTTTATTTCTCTATCTTACTCTATGTATAAATTGAACAAGGTATCTAGAGTCTTATCATCTTAGCTCTGCTTATCAGCACAAACAATTAACGCGCAGGCTAATCTAACTTTATGGCAGAGATCATTTGGAGCTCAATAAAAGAGTGTCTAACAATATAATTATGGATATAAAATTTGAAAATAGACGTATCCTTGTAACCGGAGCTTGCCAAGGTTTGTATGATTGCGATTCAGATAATGAAATTAGATCGGGAGTATAACATACCCAAGAACAATGTTCGATATTTTAGATGCTTCATCCACTAATTGATAGTTTTTTTTCTCTCGTTCTCGGGTGGATTTATTTTTTTGATAATTCTAGACAATCTACATGAAATACGCTATGTGAATCGACACTATCAATCCCAATGGATAAAATAAGTAATATTTTCTGTAACTGTACTCAATCGGGATATTTGCAGGTATTGGTAGAGCAGTTGCTTTGCGACTGGCAAAATACAATGGGACAGTAATTGCTCTCTCCAATAATCGAGAGAACCTTGCCCGATTGAAGGAGGAAAATGAAAAGATCGAAATTGTACACGTAGACCTTCTTGATTGGGAAGCTACGAGAGCATCCGTGAAAAGTATCCTACCCATCGATTTGTTGGTTAATAACGCGGGAGTGGCAATTCTAGCACCTTGTTTATCGGCTACCGAGCAACAATTCGATCTTTCGTTTGGTGTAAATGTTAAGGCAATGTTAAACGTGTCCCAAGTTGTAGCGGACAATATGATAACGAGAGGAGTACCAGGTAGTATTGTCAATCTCTCGTCCCAAGCTAGTTGTGCAGCGCTCAAGGATCATGTGATTTACTGCTCGTCAAAGGCAGCTGTACAAATGCTCACTAAGTGAATATAATATTTTTCAAATTATTCGTAAAGATACTAACGAAAGATCGATATGAATTTTGTTCTTTGAATAATCTGTACAAATAACACTATACATGTGTATACAAATAATCGCAAATATTCTAAAATGTTTAGGACAATGGCACTAGAATTGGGACCTCACAATATTCGCGTGAATTCAGTCCAACCAACTGTAGTTATGACGGAACTGGGTAAAAAAGTTTGGAGTGATAAAGCGAAATCAGATGAAATGAAGAGTAAAATTCCATTAGGTCGTTTTGCAGGTACACGATTATCTAGCTATTCAATATAATTTTCAATCAGACTTTATTGTAGTGAATTCATTGCATGTACGAGATGCAACAACTCGGAACTTGACTTGAGAATGCAAACTCTGAAACAATCTTTTTTTCTTTGTACCTGATGCAATTTCATATTTATGTTCTTCCAGAAATAGATGAGGTAGTTGATGCAATTACTTTTCTTCTGAGCGACCGAAGCTCGATGATAACAGGCGTTGGACTTCCGGTTGATGGTGGATTCCTTGCTACATGATATACAATTGATGAACTTGTGAATGCAGCGCATTTTGAAAAAGATTTTTTTGCGGGTGATTATTGCACATGAATTATAATTGAATTTGTAAACCAGAAGGTGCATGGATGATATTTAAAATATATATTACGAAATTAATATCAATATTTTAGTTTTAGTAGTTACACGAATTGTCTTTAATTAAAGTACTCGAACATTATTGCACATCAGGCTATCGAAAAATTGTAATACTTCATTGTTCACTGTATAAATTCAATAACTAATAAATGACTGCTACGATATCATTGAAAAAAAATATAAGAACAACAATCTACATTAGATACGTATTCTAAACAAAAACAATTATCAAAAATTCTTTTTACGATCAACATTTTTATCAAAAGTGAACTTTACCCCTCTCTTATGACGTTCAATCCCCTCTCCCTCTGCCAAGGTCAAACGAGACTACTCAGTCTTTGATGTTTTTGAGCACTTATTAGTCAGTGAATCTCAGTGAAGAACAGTGAACGTGAAAATCAAAATTCTTCACGATGAATATCAGTGTCGAAGGAAAACGCATTCTTGTCACAGGCGCAGGGCAAGGTAGGCTCTCATTACTCGAATGCACCAAGAAAAATATTTCAATCTCAAACTAATGTTGAGAATAGAAGATGAAAATAGAAACTACGAACATTGAACTTTTTTTTCTGTTCATCATGGAACACTAAGTTTGTGCGTATAAATTATAATGATTTTGATAAGAAGCAAGTGAATATGATTTGGTAAAAGATAAACCAATTTGGCTATTGTAATATCAAGATAGTATAAAATACTGATTTATAGGCGTCATGTTTCTTTTTACAAATTTAATTTTTTAGGTATCGGAAAAGATTTAGCTTTGCGCTTATCAGCAGCAAATGCAACTGTAATTGCATTATCTAAAACGAAAAAGAATCTTGACGACCTAACCAAGAAAGATCCGAGGATACAGACTGTATGCGTGAACTTACGAGACTGGGATGAAACTCGCAAGGCTGTGAATACCGTTTTACCCATTGACCTACTAGTAAATAATGCCGGGGTGGCACGTTTGGGTCCTTTCCTCTCTGCTACAGAAGAGGACTTCGACATGACTTTCGATGTCAATGTAAAGTCAATCTTCAATATTACCCAAGTTGTTGCCAAAGACATGATTCAAAGAAAAGTTGCGGGCAGTATTGTCAATGTTTCATCTCAATGTGGTCATTGTGCCATAAAAGATCATGCAGCCTATTGCTCGTCTAAAGGAGCAGTAGAAATGTTAACTAAGTAAGCTACTACAATATATATGATTTTATTCAATTTTTAAAAGATAAATGGATTCAATATTATATATCTTTTAATGATTTCAAAGAGCTACCGAATTGCGATTTTCTAACAAAATTTTATCCAAAATGTTTATGCTGACAATTTGACAAAAATAAATTCAAATTCAATATTGATGAATTTTGCAGAGCGACGGCCCTGGAGCTTGGACCATATAATATACGAGTAAATACGGTAAATCCAACGGTTGTTATGACTGAAATGGGAAAACTTGGTTGGAGTGATCCCGCGAAGGCACAAGAAATGATAAGTAAAATTCCTTTGGGCCGATTCGCAGGTATGCAACAGTCGACTCGCACTCTAGAACCTAATGAATAGCAGAATAATTTCAAAATTTGGATGTAATTAAGAATATTCCAGATATTAATATATGTTCTAACCAAATGCTTTCAATCCATACTTGCAGAGACAGACGAAGTGATCGATGCTATAATTTTTCTTCTCAGCGATCGAAGTTCGATGACGACAGGATCTGGCATTCCAATTGAAGGTGGTTTCCTCGCAACGTGATCAGCGAAAGTTGATATTTTTACCAAATTTTCTCGTAGTTAACTGGCACGACCACTTCGTATTTTTGTTTTGAAAAGTATAAAAAACTACCAAAATACATCATGCAATACAAATATGATAAATTTGGGCTATCAATTCCATCACTGTTTATAATATTAACTTTTGATTTGCAAAAAAGAATGTATAATTTGAATTTATAATAATGGATTAAGAATTGATATAAATTTTTCCAAGTTCACGAGTTTTAAAGATAAATATTGATCTATCGGATTTAGTGAACTATTCCCGATCTTTTTCCCAAAGAAATATCCTCTACCAAAATCAACTTTTCTTAAAATCGAAACCAAATTATTGAATTACAAGTTTATATTGAATATGTTCTGTGTAATTTTTCTAATCGCAATCGCGAATATTATTAGGTTGGAGATAATGTTAACAGAGTTCGGGTCAAACTCCATTTAGCCAAAATTGATTTAACATCAGAGTTGATTTAATTTTGCCAAATATTTTTTATTCTTACTATCAGAAGTAAAAGTGAATGATACCATCCAAACACAATATCAATCCAAAATTTCATCATCAATACAAAAATTCTCAACGGCGAAGTTAAAAATGTAATTTCAAATGACAACTCTTCTTGTTTTTGGTGCTTTTTTATTAATATCGTTGATTGATCATTATCATTGATCCTAACATTCACACAATACAATTTCACATATTCTTGTCACAAAGCTGCCCATCATCTGTCGTTTTACACAATACATAGCACTTCAAACGAGGCAATGCGATCAGCGTCAAGTTTATATTCTCATAGAAAATCGGCTAGATTACTATAGGATAGCATAGCCGATATATAAACGTATAAAAAAGCGAAAAGATCAATTTAAAAAATAAAACAGCCATGAAAATGTTATATTAAGAAAAACAAGACGTATTGATGGCATAGCATCGTTTGATTGCTTCGTAAAATTTTCTATCTGTTTCGTTCAAGCCTTCTGAGCCAAGAGTTCTGAATTACAATTAATTACAAAATTTTACGAGCACGCTCACGGGGACTTTGTGATATTATAGTGTTTTTTTTTCTCATTTTCGATTCTTTACATGAGCGCTAGCTGCGGAAACAAAGAAACGCGATAATATTGTCAGCTTAAGCGCGCTTGTACACACCATATAAGCGAAAAATTCTCATTGAAACGTGTACGAGAGTTTGTATATACTCGTGTATATAGCGTGTCGCTGATAGGTATATCTACATCAGTGACCTCTTTTGCTTTGAATTTTGCTCAAATAAAAGACACGGAAAAAATATTCGCCTCACTCAGAAACCTAGCCGCCTTCTTACACGATTTTCTCTCACTAGTTTATCCAAATGTTGATTTCGGAAGCGCGTAAAAATTCCATATAAAAAGACGAATGCGTTCAAATCGTTCTTGTCGGTTGTCGATAGCCGCTGGTCGCGCGACGACGTTTCCACAAGAATTTTCCAACGGCATCGTCGAGGCACTCACCACCACAGTCGCGCACCACAACGTCCACGCTCTCGTCCCATTATAATTCGTAGGATAAAACGCATTCGCGCTCTCATAAACGTTCGCCCATTCATGCGTTCCCTTTTTTTCAAAGCCTAGGACACACACACTTTGAGATGCCTCGCCGATCGACATTGTTCCACACAATATTTGTTCTGTATATATATATATATAATTTTTTTTTTATAAAAAAGAAGGGTACGTTAGAACGTTGCAAGGGAAAGGGGGACATGGGGAAAAGGGGGCAAGGGAGAGGGCACAAGATAGCCATCAGGATCCGAGGCGCGCACAGTTCCTCGGTTATTCTTCAATCGTCTTCGCTGCTTCATTGCTTCCAAATATAAAGCGGCACGCGTTTACTCTCTCCCTGTCAAGTCAACCTCATCGTCATCTGTTATTCTATCCGTTGTATCACCTATCTATTTGTATAATTATATTTATAAATTTATATTTATATATTTATAATCCATATTTATAGTTGTAAATATGTATATCTTTCAGTAGGCGTGCCAGTCAAAAGAACCGCACTGTCGAGGGAAGAGGGGGGTGGGGCCACTGTCCAGTGCTCTCTAGCGCGTTCAGAGAGCTCGCGAATGTGTACGTCCTTAACATTTAGCACTCTTTATCTTGTTCACTTGCGGCCGTACCGATTGTTACCCAGCTGATGCGGCTGAGACTGGGACTGAAGAGGCTGGCTTACTTGTTGTGCTGAACGCTTGCCCGCCTGGCTGCCAGGGTTGGCGCTACCATTGCCGTCGCATTGGCGCTTCCAAAACAAAAGACATAGAAAATAGCGACATTAGCGCGCGATCAAAGAGTTGCCAATCTGACAATTCTATCCAGAAATTCGGCTTGCTCCACTAAGTATTGCGTGAGTTAGGCTCTTTCAGCACTAGTTAAAATATCGTGTCTTGTCAAGAGACTTGAAATCAAGAAAAGTTGAAAAAATTCGGTCATGATAGTTGTATTATACTACAATATATATGTATACTGCAAATTAGTACTTGCTCATATCAAATTGATCGTAAGATTTTTTACAGTTTGCGAACAAGAGTGTGTCCATAAAATTCATAAGCATTGCGATCGCAATGAAAATTAAATAAAATTGAATAATATATCCATGTAAGAAAAATTGAAAAAATGTATTCATTTCGTATCGTGGGCAATTTTCCGATATTCATTGTCAAATTCCAACTGCACAACCAATATGATTATTTTTGTTAATCATTAACTCCTATTTTCTTTACACTCAACCATCATTCAACTTATCGTTTTCTACTTTTGTCACGACCTTCCTATTCACTTTGCATCTTTCTCGGGTCCTCTTTCAATTATATAATATAATCTTATAATTTTTTCTAAGTTTTTGTTTTAATCATTACCAATTATTATTCCTTTAGTAAAAGAAAGGGTATGGAAAATAAAGGCAAGTTAATTGTAATCAGCTTTCTCATGCTCACAAGAACCATTGATTCGTATTCTATATACTAGTATGCAAATCTAGTCAAGTTCGTGAAAAGTGACTATTTCAATATTACAGGCAGTCCACGTAGCCGACCTTTAATATTAATTAAATAATAAGAGAATTCATCTCTTTGATTTTTACATTCACTACGAACTATACTTAGAAATTAATCCCTTATTTTATTACTGTAACAAAATGAAAATCAAAAAAGTCAATTGCGTCTCAGCTAAAATTATACTTCCAGCATTAGAGAAAAAGTCTTTGAAATTTGACTTCACATTTTCTCGTTCCTTTACAACTAATTGTATATTTTTGACAAGTGAAAATATGTATGCTATACATTAGAGTCACTCTGGTGGATGGTAAAGGCACCAAAGGGCGACAAAGAAAAATTGCACGCACGCTTAGGACCTTGGAATCGAGAAAGCAAAGTTCAGGAGAGTCTGTGCGCCCATCAATCGCAAGTCATAATTTTTATTCGTGGATCATTCTTTCTTTCTCTATACCGTGACACAAGGACACGTGATCTTAGCTTGTGATCCTACAACGAGAAAATGTCGCCCCTCTCAATTTCTTTCTACTCATATCTTTCTTGTTCGTTCAGTTTTTTTTATATTATTATGATTTTCCTTCAAAAATGTACTTGCACTGCACTTTTGATAGCACGCGACTTGCGCGTGGCTATACGAGCCCGTTTCTTTTCGGCCTACCTGGAAAATCAGCGGAAAAAAATACAAAAAAAAATTAGATATCAAAGAAACATTTAATGATAGTTCGGAAGAAAAAACAGTTAGCTCGAGATATAAGCTTTTCAACTGTTAAGAAATTGTATGAAAAAGTATAGATGAAAGAAAACCAAGTACCAGAACCCTATTATTTATGTAAATGAAATTCTTCACCCACAGAATATCGCATGCACTGAAACACCAGCAACAAATTATGTAACATACCATCGTTTAATCGCACTTTGATGAAAGCAAAATTGCCCAAGTATTTGCGTTACCGCGATAATAAAATAGAAAATTTCTCATTCAACATCTACTACTTTTTTTCTACAAATAATGTTCTTTATATTTTTATTTTTTAGCTTCTGAAAACATTGATTGATCAGAAGGATGACATTTTTCCGTTCTCACGTAACTTTATTAGAACAATATCTTACTTTAAACCCAATTCATCTGTTGGGTATTGTTCAAGAAAGTGAACAATTCTTTAGAGAAAAGCGTTATGCTAATAAATATTCTTTCATTGTTAAATTGACAAAAATTTTTCACCAAGAAGGAGTCAGCTAATTTATCATCGTTATAAGAATGAAAAGATACACTATTAAAACAGTTGAAATAAGAATCACATAGCTAACTCATAATCAGAAGCAGTCACAGTGTCCACAGATTGATACATTGTGTAGAGAAATTTGAAAGAATTTATTCCACGACATATATAAAATTAAAAATAGCTATTACTCAATCAAGTATAGTAGAATAAGTAATTCAATTACTCAGGTTCTTTCTTCCTATCAAGAATAGTTTTCTTACATACAGATCTCTTCCGAGATTTTGAAAAAATAGAGAAAGATATTCAGTAGAACATGAATGATTGATTTACTATAACGACTGCACAAAAGTTTATCTTTCAAGAAGTACGAAAGTAAAATCGTTAAGTGGGTAGTTTATGATGTCCGTAATACATTCAAAGCTTCTACTACAATTTTTGTAAAATATAAAAATAAGACATAATTTTACTTTCGTGCATTTTGTTAGTAGAATTATAAAATTCATATCATTTATTCTCAAATACATTCACACTAACACCATCAACATAGAATAACCCTCAACTAAATCTACATTTCCGTAAGATTGAAGAAAATAAATATTTCATATCAACTATTTTTGAAAATCTTAGTAAAAAAACGTGGAATTCAAATACTCACAAACGTGTATTCAATTTTATAATTCAATTTCAAGACTAATTAACCGTGAAATATTTCGACAGAATGACTTTCGATAGTAACAAAATAAAAAAAATGGTGAATTCTCCAATTAACTTATCGATATTTCGTTTTTACTTCTGATCTTCAATCTATAATAATTTAACTTCATACGAGGCCATGAAAAATTCATCGTGAAATAAAGAAAAAAATCGGATAAACTGAAACTTTCAATGAGCTAGAGCTGCTCTTTATATTTTACTAACGTAAAAAGATATCAATTTAGTATTAAATGAAAAGGACTGCAGCCCTAGAGAACCCAATGAAACGTACAGTGGGCAGAGTTTTCAGTTTGTCCGACCGAGTTAGCAAAGTGCCCGACACCTCAAATAGACTTGAGCGCACGGAGCTAATAAATGCGCGAGTTGTCCCAAAAATATAATTAGGTATGTAAGCAACTCACTTGGACTTGGGTGGTATCTCGCCAACAGCCGCTGCACTACCGCGGTGCGTCAATCTCACACTGACCCTTCGTTCCTGGCCAACCGCGCCGGGCACTGAAAGACATCATCAGAAATATGGTATCAGTCTTCTGGTGTACATCGGCTTCCGCGCTCGCGAACTTCAACTTTTGCATGCCAAAAAAGGCATATTAGGTGGAAAAGTAGCGCACACTTTTGATATTCTTTATATTTATCTATTTCGCGAAGGCTTTCTCGCCGAGTCATGTAGACGAGTACTGGTCTGACTCCTGGAGATCTGTAAATCAGCGGGAAAACCTTAATTTTTGTTAATAGTCTTTGGTGTAAGCAAACACAAATCGCATTGTACTTATCGATAAGCATGGTACATTCACTAAAAAATCTTCCTATTTTACAATTTTGTTCTGATAAAAATGGTTTCTTATCTATATAGCAGAGAAATTTTGATACTATATTTACAATCGGATGTTGTGTACATATCTACCAATAGTGTGAACGCAAGGATATTTGTATGGTGAGTTATGAAAAGTATGAATAATTTCCAGTGCAAAATAAAGCTCTTATCGATAGCGTAATATTAAAGTAACAAAATTCCTCTCTCTATAGTATTCAGACGTAAACAGTTCTGATATTCCTAATTCGTATGCAAACATTAATAAAAAAGAATAATCATAACTTTATATAGTTAAGAGGTGCATCAAACGTTTTTTTCTCGTTCTATTCACATTTTTCAATTTTGATAATCATAAAATATTGTGATTTGGAACGTTTGTAGAAACAATGATTATTCGTGGTGAATAAGAACGAAACACAAAGAAAAAAGAAAAGAAAAGTCAAAAGTTACTGTACAGACACAAAAAAGAATAGAGCATGAAAATACATTTTATTATACCCACCGTAATTAACCCCCACCACTTAAAATAATGCAATAATGTTGGCACTAGCGAGTAAGGAGCTTCCGTTGCAGATTCTACCAATGATCGACTATTGATGTACATGGATACAATACTACAAATTCAACTCCACTCATCACATACAATAAAATGAAAAAAAAAATAAAATAAACTAAAGTTAATTTTTCGTCGCCTGTGAACTGTATTCATAACTAGATCATGGCTTACATGTATTTGAAAAAAAAAACATGTTGTATATCTTCCAGTCAAGATTCAGATATTCATTGAAAATATCGATTGTACTGAAATTTTAAATAGAAAGGGCGACAGCAAGGATGGTCTTTCAAGCTTGGCCATTAAAATGGAAAAATGAACGTAAATCAATAAATACATAAACAAGTTTCAATATGATAAGGCTAGACAGTGAATGTTTATCCAAAATATGAGATGGCGTCGTATGATATGATGTACAAAATTATGCGATACCAGACTTTCCAACAATAACATTGGAACGTAATGAACCGTAATACGCATTTATGTACAACAACAACAATGGTGAGACACAAATTATCAAATATGAGCATCAGTTCTTCCAGACCTTTCTTGAATATCAGTAAGATAACTAGAAGAAAACTGTTTTACTTGAAACACTGGAATAGAAAAAAAGTTACAAAAATCTACCGAGAATCAAGATGGAGCCCTGGAAGAACCAGTCAAATACTTTTTTAGCCGCGTTGGTTTTTCCATTCAAGCCAAGAGAGAGAGAGAAAATTTTGATATAATGGGATCAAAAATACATTTAAGCGAGTGGTGTGAATAAATGAAAAAAGGCGAGTCCTTGAATGGAAAAACATTTATTTCTACTTTTTTCTCAGCATCATTATGTAGAACAGGCTATATTGTCACGCGATTACAATAGATGTGGCACAAAGAAGAATATATACTGGGACAGAAGAATTGTTTAAAAAGACGTGTTTAGGATAGGAAACATTAAACAAGAGAAAACGAAATTATTAAATAACACAATATACGTGTACGTAGGAGGCAAGCAGGTCGCGGACCAATACAAGCCAACCCAGTAATATTCAACGTTTATTTTAAGAAGACCAGATACACGTTTTAAACGATCCGCGCTTATCCGTAAAAATTTTTTATGAAAATATTAGAGTATGAGAATACTTTTTCTCATAAATATGAGAATATATGAATTCGTTGTAAAAATATCAAGTCAATAAAAATGAATCGGAATCTTTTGAAATGTATATCTAGTCCTTATTATTTATTCAGTCATCAGAAGACATGCATGCGTATGTGCGAGCGAGATGACCACAGCTAAAAGAGATATGAAATAACTCTTGAATTGTTAAAAATCGCGGTAATTATACAAGGAGTTTGTGACTATTGTTTCTATCTAAGTAAACTTTGGTAATAACTGAACACACGGTCTGTCTATCTTCCACACTTGTACTTTTCATTTCGCAATTTATCTCACGCAGTCTTTCAATCTCAGTGCTGTCTCTCAGTAATTCATCTTTCTCAGCCCACGCGTTAACAGCGAAGTTCTTTTCTTTAACTTCCTCCGTTTTTTCATCTTATCTCTGTGAGTCCACAAAGAAACAGGCCCGGACATACAGGACGAGCGGTGGCTCATGAAAAAATGGAAGATAAGAAGTTGTAAGAATGCCCATCTGTCTGTGTGAGCGACTGATCAGTGAAGCACATTGGTAGACGACGGAGGAAGGGACCAGATAAGGGTTCGATTTAGAATAGTTGATTCTTCGGAATTTTTAAATACCTAATATCTTTCATATTGATTATAAAATTTTATACTTGGTAATAGAATCAATCACATTCAATCAGATGAATCACATTTTTCATGCGTCAGTCATAGACGTTTCGCCCAATCCAGTCATATACAATTGATGAATAATTGTATATAATTGAAGTAATGATAAAAAAATTGTTTATGAAATTCTCAACAAAAAAATGTATCTTTCACAAAAAAAAATTGACGATAATTAATCATTTGTGAAATCAGAGTATTTACGCTACTCTGTATCAAACAAATTTTGAGAATCGATATTTTCAATAAGTTTGAAATATTATTTGATGAAATATCATTCATGTTATGAGATCAGGATATTGGTTCTTTCAAACTAACTGCATTCCGTAAAATAAAGTAATAATAGTTAAAGAAAATATAGAAAGACATTAAAATTGCATTGTTTTCGCGTTCATCAGTCTAATAATTTAATCAGTCTGCGATTATCCATATGAGCTAAGTGATATTAATTGACTGAGTGACAGTGACGTTTATGGAACGAAATTCAAAAAAGAACAACACAAACAACAAAAAGTATCAGATAATCATGGGGGCATCCCAGTAAAAAAGTTTCGTACATGCTATTTGTAAAAATTGCTCTGCTTGGATTAGAACTCGTAATCCGAGTTTGACATCTAGTCAATAAAGGAAACTTTTTGACTGAAACGATGTGATTGATGAAACTGAAAAGCAAGTCTTTTCTCTCTAAAGCACATAAGAATTAATGTATGATTCTTCGCTTTCAGCGCATTTCCTCGCTTCGTTCAGGAACATTCTAATCCAAGGCAGCGACTGTTTATCTTCTTCTCAATCAATTGTATATCCCGAGAATGTATAAGAATGACAGATCGCGAGCCTTACGTATATGTAACAGTAAAACATAAACCGTTACAAATAATAATAATTGACTAACGAAATAAGTCAAAAGGCAGTAGATTCTTAAAATATCTAAGTAATTATAATTAAAATTAACGTATATGTAAAAAGGTCAGCGCATCAGGGATAACATTTTTTGCATGTCGGAAGACGCACTGCAAATATACACTCTGTATGGTATCAATTAGTATATAGTGTATAACAGCAGCAGCCATAAAAAAAAGAACCACCAGGTGGAACAAGGAATATTGATATATCAATATTGAGAAATAAATAAAAATATGTAATTAGTCGGGTAATGTAGCCTTAGTCGGGGGACATCGCAGAACGGCAAAATGTCAGTGCGTAAGTAGTTGATTGCTTCCGCTAGGGCCAAGAATCCTCGGAAGCAAGTTCAGATGCAGATACAGACAAATATGTCGAGTAATATGCCTTTGAGTATATCGAGCTTGCCCTGAGGCTTGGAGTGTCCGAGCGAGTCGCTCGAGTTTGCACTATGACTGAGTGCGTCGAGGTCGACCTTCTTTATCCAGCCGAGGCAACGCTCCCAGCTTTCGCCGCACTCAGCCTGCTGCCTGGGTTTATCCGGGGGCTGGCTGCATTTTGAGTGCAGCCTACCAAGCTGACTGATGGAGTAGCCTATCTCTAGGCTATCCTTGTTGGCACTGTTAATTGTGTGGTCGGTGAGACTCGGCTCAGGCTGGTGTTGCGAGCCCAGGCAGGGGGCCGCCTCATCCTGGCTCGAGCCGCGACCAAAAAAATCCATCTCCCTTCGACTGAGGGTGGCGGCGCTCTGCTCGCGCTCCAGGCGCTCGCGTGGCTTGGCTAAAAAATGTAAACTGCGGCCGATCCTCTGAAATATGCTGGGCCGCGAGTGGCTCGGCTCGCCAGCGCTCTTCTTCGAGTCGAGGCTCTTGTGCTTGGAGTTCGGGAGGAGGTCGAGACTTCTGGCCTCATCGAGAGGCGCCATCATGTCAAGCAGCTGGACGTTCTTATCGAGTGACTCGAGGCTGCGGTGGGCCTTCTCCTTACCGAACCTTCGAAACGAAAGGTTACGTTTGCGCAGGCTGGACGCTTCCTGCAGCAATTCAGTGCTGTTTTTGCGAAAGATTTCGCCACCCTTCTCGGTGAACTCGACATTGCCCGAGAGCGGCCTGGGCTGCCGTCGCTGCGAACCGTCCGGAGAAGTGTGCTGCTCAGTTGCCGCCTTGCTACCGAAGCAGTTGATAGTGCTGCTGGTAGGCTTGGGGGGCACTTGGGGTTGGATCTGCTGGGCCCCCGTCCCATGCAGTTCCCGGTCTAGCTCTTTCTCAGTTTTATGCCCATGAAAAAAATAACTCTGCTTGTCATGTTGTCTGGCCTCGGGCTCGGCTGGGCTGCTCACGCGGCTTTGCTGCTGGCTGAAGTCACGCTCACGCCGAGCCGAGCCGTACTCGCGATGTCCCAGACTAAGGCTCGCCAGGTCGAGGGAACGGGGATCGAGCGCAAGTCCGCGAGCGGACTTGAATGTACTAAACTGACAGTTATTTCCAGGCTGCAACTGCTGTGCCTGCTGGTGCTCGTTCGACTGCTGCTGCTGTTGATGATGATGATGATGATTATGATGATGCTGTTGCTGGTGATGCTGCTGTTGCTGCTGCTGCTGATGCTGCTGCTGCTGTTGTGGCTGTGCGCTGGTGAGGCTAGTAGTGCACAATTCTTGGTACATTTGTATTTTACCTTGGAGCTCGATCTTGTCCTGATTGTCGATCTGGTCTGGGCCGGACCTCTGCTCGACACCGCTGTTGTCCAATTTGTTCTGCTGTTGCCGGCGGCCCGAGGGGCCAACGGCCGTCGTCGGACCGAGGCCTGCTCCCGATGCAGCGTTCGCCAGGCATTGACGCGTGTACGGCCTGAAACTTGCGAGGTCAGCTCACATTCGCCTTTCTTTTCATTCTCTATTTCTTAACCCAGTCTTACGCATCATTAACAATGACGACAACAACAACAACAACAGACAATTCAATGCCGTATCATGCGCGCGTGAGCTCGATGATGATTAAAATCGTGGGAAAGTTCAGTTTTATTCTAATAAAATTAATTTTTTTGTTCGTTTCTCTTCTACTCTCCAAGTGGGTACATGATTGGTCAATACATTATGGCCATTGCTCTAGCTCAACCGTTATTCAGGGTGTGAGAGTTGATCAGAAATGAAAAATGCTTTTTCTTGTATTGAAATTTCGTTTATGTGTACATGAAAATTTGTAACAATCGTTTACTTCCTTGCAAACCACACACAAGAATCCATGAAAATTCAACGTACTCGTAAAAAAATTGGGTTTAGTTCATAAATTGTGTTCAATGTTAATGATGTTATATAACAAAACCAAGATATTAATTCTATACTACATTTCATCACTGAGTACTGTTGCTTCTATAGCACAAAGCAAAAAAAGATCGTGAAATATTGATAGCACATATTATTGATCTGTATATAAATGTGGATCAAAACGAATAAGATATGAAAGGAAAAAACTATGGATAACGTTCTCAGCGATTGGATGCTCAGTCAGTCAAACATAATAGTACGTAGCAGTGCTGGACGATAGAAATCCGTCGGTCTTCCGGTTGGTAGATGATAAAAGCCAAAAATGATAAGAAAAAATAAAGTCTGGAAGATACTCATCTCGACTGGGCTCATTACTTTTCTAGCTTCTATATACGCGCAGGCATTTTGATTCGGCCGATTCATTGAGAGCCGGGAGCCGCCGAGAATAGAGTGGCTCTCATGGCAATAAGATGACCAAACTATTTATAAAGACGCAAGGGACGTTCGTTGCAGGGAACGCTCGTCGTGGCTTTCCTGCTGATTTTATTGCATCATCAAGACCTGAGGCGCATCGAGAAAAGCTCCTCCTATGTCTCTCATTCGCTCGCCCGATCATTCTCTCATTCTCGCTCCAATTCATTCTTTTTCGCTTTCCCTCGCACAGACACCCACTGCATATATGCCATTGAGCTGAGATTATAATACTGACCTCGATCGTTGCTCTTGATCGTTGGTGCCCGGGGGTAGAGTGACTGGATTATTCGTTGGTGCATGTGAATGCGCCGCTGCTTGTTGAGCCGACGGCAGGCCAGGCTGTCTCGCATTTCCAAATTTGAGCATGTTCCAGTCAAACACATAGTCGTAGGTAAAGCCCTGGCTGTGAAATAGAGTCCGGAATAGATGTCTGAGGTAAGAGTAGTCGGGCTTGTCTTCGAATCGCAGGTCCTTACAATATCTCAGGTATGTTACGAACTCCACTGCAAATTTCAGAGAAACATTAATCAATAGTTCATAATTCACTTTACATGGCATGACTTTGCTAGTAATTTTTCTCTTACCTGGGTAACCTTTACACAGCTCTTCGATAGGTGTAGACATTTTCTTTTCTGAAATTCGCTCATATTTTTGCCTCTTTGTTGCTGCTTTCAGACCTTGCCAGGGTAAGCTACCTCGATTGAAGTACATAAGTACATAACCTAACGATTCGAGATCATCTCTTCGTGACTGCTCTACTCCAAGATGTGTGTTTACGCTTGCATATCTGTTGTTGCAATTTAGGTTTAATAAATGTTGGTCTTGAAGTAAATCCAGTAAAATATTTATTTTTTATTTTCTATACCTTGCTGTACCAGTGAGATTTTTGTTTTCCCGGTAGGGTATGTGTTTATTTGTTCGCCCATCGCGATACTTTTTTGCTAGTCCAAAGTCTATAATGTACACAAGATTCCCTTTCTTCCCCAAGCCCATAAGGAAGTTGTCAGGTTTGATATCCCGATGTATAAAGTTGCGACTATGTATATAGTCTGTTCTACTTATCTATAAAAGCAAGAAAATGTTTTAGAATGAGTGAACTGATGAAATCAATCATTGATTATTTCATGTTCATGGAAAAATTCAAATCCCCACTATAATACTACTGTGACATTAATATATTAACAGGATTGACACATGTTCTGAGGTCAATTGATGTGTTAATTATTGATAACAAGTGAAAGTGAGATTTCATTGTAGTGAATATAGAACATACAAAATGTTCTACATTTCAAATGATTAGCACTATTTAATATAGATGGAAATTCTTTGATAATTCATTATTTAATTTTTTGTATTACAATACAAATGATTTTTGTCTCAGAAGAATGTTGAAATAAATGACTCACTCTAAAATATTACATTAATTTTTCTCCAAATTTCAACACATAGTACTTTGGAACTGACTAATTATGAAAAGTATTTTGAATTAAAAAATAAATATCAGTTATTCAAACTTGTCTAACGCTGAGCCAAAGTTTGTGATGAATTGTTTTATTGGTGTCAAGTAACTCAATCAATGCATTAGAATATTTTATAAATATTGAGATGCATTAATCATTAGTATCACTACAGGAGCACAGTGGAAGTATCTTGCGTGCAGATGCATGGGTGTGTGCGTGTGTGTGTATGGGTATATGTGTGGGTGAGTGAGTGTCAGCATATATGTACATTATCATATGTTTAATATTTGTGTGTGAGAGATTTGATTGTAAATGAAAACAGAAGATCCGTAGCTGGATGAATAAAGTATAACAATAAGGGGAAAATATAGTGTATTCTGAACGACATTCTTTCTCAACAATTTTGCCCCTAATAGATGTTCAACGACAAAGTACAAGGCAACTCACCAGCTGATCGGCGAGCAGCAAAACAGTCTTTAGAGAGAATCGTCTGGAGCAGAAATTGAAGAGGTCCTCGAGCGAGGGTCCCAGGAGTTCCATGACCATCACATTATAGTCACCTTCGGAGCCGCACCATTTTATCGTGGGAATGCCAACTGCAGACAGAGAGACGGCAGGCATGAGAATTGAAAGCCAGAGAGAAGCACAGAGAGTGGGAAGAGGACGGATACTCACCTCCGCCTTGCATCATCTTGTAGAACTTTGACTCTATGTGCAGCTGGGGATGCCTGGTCTTGATGCACTCGAGCTTGATGGCCACCTCCTCGCCGGTGGATATGTTGGTGCCTGTGACGATAGGAGAGAATTTTAGAATGAGAGCGTGGAGGCGAGGACCTCGTGGCGGCGGGCAGACATATCAGTTGGGATACTCACCAAGGTAGATATCGCCGAAGGAGCCGGAGCCGATCTTGCGGCCGAGCCGGTACTTGTTGCCGACGCGCAGCTCCATGGCGGTGGGCAGGCTGGCGCGGGGGACTGGCGAGGATGGAGGGCGGGCGCTTGGAGGGTCCCGGGCTGGCCGAGCGCGCAGGGCACAGGGCTACTCCATGGGGGCCGAGCCGCGGCTGGCTCGCCTCGAGGAAGCCTGCTGGGTCAGTTGGGCGGCTGGCCGGGGGAGGGGGCGCTGGTGGCGCGCGCGGGCGAGCCGCGATGACACAACCTCGGCTCTCTCTCTCTCTCGGGGCGGCTATAGCTTGGCCTCGGGCCCGGGCTCGAGCTCCAGTCTCCGCTGCTCTCCGCTGCTCTTCTCCGCTGCTCTCCACTGCGCGGCCGCTCTCGGGCTGGCTACTGTGGAGTGTGGGGTCGCGCGCGGGCTGGCCCCCCGAGACACGGGGAGGGACGGGGAGAGAAAGAGAGAGAGAGAGAGAGAGGCGGCGAGAGAGCTTACCTCCTGCGCTGGTGCTCCTTTTGTCTGGCGCCCGAAGCGCTGGTCGCGCTCTCCCGCGAGCTCGTCGCCATTATACGCTGCCGAGCCGAGAGCGCTGCTGTGCCCGCTGCTGCTCCCTCTCTCTTTCTCGATCTCGATTTCTCGCTCTCGCTCTCCCCGTCTTTTACTGCCCGCCTGGCCTGCAGCAGTTCGCCAAGCCTGGATCTGGATCGCGCGCTGCAGCTGCTCTTGGCTGCTCTCTCGCTGTCTGACACACACCACCGCAACCGCTGAGATGCCTCTCTCGCTCTCTGCCCCTCTGCTTCCGCACCAAATACCCACAAATACCAATCCCTCGCCGCGCGCTGCACGCACACAGCTCCTCTACACACAAGCTTGAACAAGCTTCGCACTCCACACGACAGTCGACACTGCAGCGCAGGCCTGCCACGACACCGCACTGCCCACCACACACCAGCCGCCAGCTGCGCCAATCAGTTCGGGCCTGCTGTTTACACTGCGCGCGACCGATACACTATCACACTCCCGACTCGCATCTGCACTTACACCAGTATATACAGTACAATATATGTATATATTCATGAATATACATAGTACATGTGTGTGGGACAGATTACTGAACTGCCGACTGCTGCAGGGCTTGGCTCGGGAAATTATGAGCGCACCCTCGAGAGCCGTGGAAACGGGCCTTGACACCTAACAACTTTTTTCCTGAATGTATTGACCAGGTTGTGAATGAATCACGCGAATACAGACAGACACTTGAATGCTCATTCGCTGTTCTATATTACACATTTCACTGCAGTATTATATACTTTTCCTCCGAGCATCATGTCGAATATTTTCGAATACTTGGAAAAACACATTCGATCCTCGTCGATGAGTTCGGCAATTTTATTTTTCGGCAATTTCATAACGTGTTTAAGCTCCTTATTCTTCGCATTGCCAAAGTATAACACCTTTCCCACGCACTTTTCCACACGCTCTCATCTGGCGATGGTCGGCCAAACGCCCACAAGTCCGTAATAAACATAATCGATAACTTTGCCATTTGCGGTACTTGTTTGAAAACAATACTTGCTTGCACCATGTACGCAAATCGCCAATTTTGCGCACGTGTTCACATCTGGCTCTAACAAGTATTTTGGATCTATCACTGCTGGTCTTTTATTTTCCCTAAACATGGACATGAGCCAAATTGATTCAAACTGAATTTAATAATTAATATTATAAAAATGAGCAAAAAGTAGAACGAGAACTATTGGTAGATCTATAGAGAAATATTTCATATTAAGCAACTTGGAACTTTGCATTTATTCTCAATTGAAATTGGATGAATACAAAATACTTTTGTAAAACATCGAAACACCGATATAATATTTACGTACTCTAGAACACTACATCTAATTTTAAACTTTATGTCCTTTTGTAGTCCTTTTACATATAAAAATTCTTAAATAAACAATATCGATTTATTATTAATAAAATGATCAATATTACAAACATCTTGTTTTTTTCATACATTTTTTCTTTGCGATACTAGCAATATTACTCGAAAATTTCGTATCGACCGATTTTCGATAATTTTATCAAAATTAAAAAGAATTACCCCACATATCCTTTCGGCCTAATGTTTTCTTGAGATATTTGTGATGCGTTATTAATTTTATGTATACAACACATGTGTGAGATCAATCATGATACAGTTGGATCTTTCTGCCACAGTAGGCGTAAAGTACGCTTTTCTGGTTTTGTTTTGCGGGCGCAGAGTTTATTCACTATGGTAACCACGCCGCGTTATACGAGTATGTTCCAGTCCTATACCTTTCTATAGCGTTGTTGGTCTTGTTTTGCATTGTTAACATAGCAACTGCTCTCGGGCTTACAATTCTCTACGCCCAAAAAACAAGGTCAAAAGCACACTTGGTTTGACAAAAAATTATTTTCGCGCCCCAGGCGTAGGGTATACGTATATGTCAAGTCCTTGGTACGGAAATAGCCGTAAAGAAATTCAAACGTTAGGCTAAACGGCTGGAGGTTTGATCTAATTGGGTACTTGAACGTCATCTCGGAATTTTTCATCGTGATACGTTATGTATATATGTTGCATACTCTCCTTGTCAGCACCAAAACCCAGTGCAAATATAATGAGTTTCTCGTGAGCTCTCATATTCTATATTGAAAAGATGATTGAACATAGTCCTTCTCGAAGAAACTACACGATTTCCCATCGTTATAAACTATATTTCCATAATTTTTATGCGGTACACTTTACGAGTATAAGAATAACATTCCAACGAACCATAGTTGTATATTTTCTAACAAATTCATTATAACACACGCATATTTGGGAGAAATTTGGGAATATATACTTGTAACGTAACACAGCCAATGTCGTTTCATTTCAATGTATATAGTTTTCTAACAACAAAGTGAAGCGTACAACTCGCATACGTACGGTAAACATTATAACACTCCGGGAGTGCGAAAAAGTAGTTGGACAATTTTCATCGAGAGAAACTTTATAAAAATGCCTATTTTACAACAACCCGCCAAGACTTTTATATATTCGTCGAACAATCACACGCGTAGCTCGAGAGTCACTGAGAGAACTTTTGTTAATGATTGGGGTGCATCATCTCAAAAATTACGGTTCTTTCGGTAAACGTGTAGCCGAGCAGCACAAGCCCACTTTTCATTGTTGGCGCATTAAATTTTATCAGTATCTACTCAATTTTCACGTTTCTCCACGGTGATCGCATACAGCTGTATCAGCTGATCAATTTTACTATGATTTATCATTCGTGTTAACAGTGGTTATTCGGTATTAGTCCACTATAAACCATGATAATCCATTCGGTTGCTCACTAATTATACTAAAACTTGTAAAGGTAGTTTTCTGATACCCAATCAGTTAAATTTGCATTCGTTCGTCTTAACGTTTCAACTTTCTAGAGATATCAATCGATCTTTGCTGATTTTGAACATTTAATGTATATCTATGTGTACGTAAAATGTCATACGTATAGATACACATTTTTTGTATAAACACATGACAATACCTCCAAGAAACCGAAACGTTAGACTGAATGACTGCATATATTATCTATTTGGGTAGCAATTATAAACCACCTCCAGAAGTTTCAACAAGATCGAAGACGCACATATAAAGTGGTGTCCTAGTAAGTTCAATCTAATCAACTACAATTTCTGTTTTGTTTGTTTGTTTTATTTCACTGCATACAATTCGATGCTCTTATGTCAACACCAGCCGAGACTATATGTGCGTTTGCCGTGTAGAACCGTGAAAAATTGAGGAGCTGGTGATAAATTGGATAAGAGCCTTGATTCTCCAGAGGATGCAACTCTCTCGGCGATATTACTTTCGAATCATGTCTTGAATCTCCTGGAGCGTTTTGCCCTTGGTCTCGGGCATGTAGACGCACGCGTAGGGCACGATGAGGATGGTGATGAGGGCGTGCATGAAGAACACCTTGCCGTAGCCCATGAAGTTGACGAGCGGCTGGAAGGACTTGGTGGAGACGAAGGCGGCGGCGGCCCCCGCCAGGCTGGCGAAAAACGCGGCTACGCACTTGACGTTCGCGGGGAAAAGCTCGCTGAGTACGGCGCTCGGCACGCACATAAAGCCCAGAAAGAACATGACGTCGAAGAGGAAGATGGAGAGGATCGGCAGTAGCTGCAGGCCCGGCGTCACCTCGTGGCCCTGCTCGACCATCGTGAAGTGAGTGCCCAGCCCGACCATCGACATCGTCACCCCCACGCTCGACGACATCAACAGCGGTCGCCTGCGAATGTTCGTCTAGACATATATACTTGGTTCGTTTTTCAGATGGAGTCCCCCCAACCTTGCATTTATATTGCTTCGATTTGAAATTAGCTGAGATTTACTCGTTGGTTTCGCGTGTACAGTATAAATATCAATACGATTCGAGAGTGACTGTTTTGAACCACGTTCGTTTGATTGTACCTTCCGCATTTGTCGATCAGAATGATGGATATGATGGCGGAAATCACTGCCGAGGCGCTGACGAACATCACGACCGCGCTCGGCCTTATAATCGTCACTTGTGCGTTCGTCAGAATCAACTCCATGTAAAAGAGGATACTGTTGGAGCCGCATATTTGCGCAAAGGCCCACAGCATCATCGCGAGGATCGTCGCTCGCATGAGGTACGGCTGCTTGAATTCCCGAAGCTTCTCGCTGAAACTCTGCGAGGCCGAGTTCGAGACGAAGTCGATCACTGCTCGCATCTCCTCCTGCACGCGTATACCACCGCGATAAAAATGCACCGACTTCCTCGCTTTTTCCATTTCATTTACTGTGTGGGAAAAAAATCCATATATTTTACACGCTGTATAAACTTTGTACGCGGCCGATCAGTCGTCGAAAAGTCAGTACGTTTTCATTTTGTAGCTATAACGCTTTGGCAAGTAATTACTCTCCATTTTCAACTTAGGTACTCTCTTAAATCCTTACAGTCAAAAACCACTGTATAAAAGTGAAAAATCACTGTAAGAAGGTGGATGACAAATTCACTGGATTGCAGTGAATTTGATATGTAAACAAAAGTGAATTTTTACTTTAGTTCCATGAGTTTTTATGGAAAACATTTTTACATAATTCACAGTAAATAGAGTAAAAATTCACTTCACACCATAATTACTGCAAATCGTGATGTAAAAATGTGAATTGTAATGTAAAAATGTTTTTTTATCAAAACTCATGGAACTAAAATACACTATAACCCAGTGAATTTGTCATCCACCTTCTTACAGTGATTTTTCACTGAAATGCAGGGTTTTCTCACTGTAAGGATTTAACAGAGTAGTATTAGTACATGGTATATCAGTTACATCCAAAGATGACGTACAATGCGGAAAGCTTCACTACTGACCAAGGTAAATTTATCCAAATCAATTGGACCAGAAAGTTTCCTACGATCTAGCCCGCGAGCTATAGGACTTTGAATGTCGGGTGCAGTTGTCAACGAACTTTTGACTAGGTGATGCGGCGACTCGGGCAACCAGGCGAACAGCGCCAACAGCAGGACACACGGGGCCAGGTAAATCGCCGCGGAGACCTCGAGATCGAGGTAGCTGCCGACGATGTTGCCGATCATGACGCCGAACGGGGCGCCGGTGATGGCCAAAGACACGATGGCGCCTCTGATCTCGGGCAGGGCAAATTCCCCGAGGTAGAGGGGAAACGAGCTGTAGGTCATGCCGAGGCCCAGGCCCCCGGAGAACCGGCCGGCGCCCAGCCAGTACGCGGGTCGTCCGCCCTCGCCCGACAGCATCGTCAGCACCCAGCAGAAGCCGATCGGTATGAGGGTCGTGAACATGGTCTTCTTGCTGCCCAAGAAGTTCACCTCGACCGAGCCGATGAACGCGCCCACGAAGCGACCGGCGTTCAGCAGGGCCGCGATCCAAGACGCTTCCGAGTTCGTTATTGTCTTCGAGTGCGACAGCTTGGCCAGGTAAGGCGACGACCAGCCGCTCGATATGCCCAGCTGCACCAGCACCATCGTCACTTCGAAACCAATATTGACTCGGTGAATCTCTCGTTCTCCACAATTTGCTCCAGGAATATTTACGAAAAACCAGATGATTGATTGACAATAAATGCGCATAACTTGCCGTTTTATTTTACCATCCACGTATAACACTGTATACTGCGGTATACTGGACAGCAATCGACGTAATAGGCAAATGAAACTCTTACGAAGGATTAAATGAGAATAAGTTGTTTAAACTAATACAATATAACTCACCGCCAAAGCCGGCCAAAACCTGCGGGAAATATTTCTGCAGCTTTGTTGCCTCCCCATCATCCACTTGTACCATTTTGAATCATTGAAAATAGTCCCTGTAACTTTGATTGTGTTTCTTCTGGCAGTTTGAATTGGTTCCTGCTTGGCCTGCCTAGCGTCACATAAGTTATTTTTTTTCCTTTCGTACAACCATCTGTTCGGTGTGCATTGCAAATTATTATCATGTAAATATAAATAATAACATGTAAGCGCCTGGGAATCCTGATACTTTTCGTAACATGATGTACAATCATGAGTGCAATTGTTGCATATACGAAGAAGACTATACAATTACTCTTTTTAACGCGATAAGTTTTTTTGCAAGACGCATAATTGATGAAAGAATAGTGTTGAAAATGATTCATCTAAGCACAAGCTTACAAAAAAAATTTACGGTTTTCAATTGAAGGTTACTTTCAATGAAGTTAGAGATAAAGTTTTGGGCAGACAATTTCATTTTTACGAGATATTCAGACTATAATAATCTTCTGGTTCATAATTTACTTCAAAATAGTTTGACCTCGACCCTCATGAATAAAAACAGAATTAGCATTTCATAGGTTTTGCCAACAGAATGCATGCATACATATTTTCAGTTGAATTAGGTTTAAAACTGAATTGTTAAAGTATCAACCTACAAATAATATTCCAAAGTTATAATACCTACGCATGTGGGGCTCTCGAATGCCACCATTTTTATCACGTGGATTCTTTCGTGACGTGTGAAATTGAGCTCCACTTTGAAAGGGTATGTGGTGATATACAGTCGACTCCGGTTAAATTAATTGTTAGTTCTTCGATCATTATCTTCGATCTGATTAGTTGTCTATACTTGAAAGCTGCGATGCTTATACTAAGACCTTAACTAACAATGGATGGTTTATTTCACGCAAAAATGAGTGTAGTCAATTATTAGAAATAAATGTACATACATATATTTTATTTTAAGGTTATACATTTGGAAAATGAATCTGCTGACATTGTGATAATAGAGTTTAGTCGTTGTTTTGTTCTTCGTATCCACTACTTCTCATTCCATTAAACATTTCATTTGTGATCCTCATTTAATTAGTTATAATTCAGTGTTATCTAAGTAATACTGAATATGATTCATTCTCACGAATTTTCATTCAAGAATATCTCGTGTTCTCAATTGAATTGAAATTAGCTACAAATTAATCATACAATAATACATTTTCCTTAAAATCATCAAATATAATTGTTCTAAGGATATTTGACAGAAGGGTTGATATTTACAGAAAATCAGTATCATATTCTAAAAACACTAAAGATATCGTATTTAGTGATGAAAGATATCTAATTAATTTCAATTGAATTAATGAGTTGTCAATGCAGCTAGTGAGATTGAATCAAAATTTTTTTTAAAAACTCCATTAGATTATTCTTTTTTTTTTTGCGAGTTCGCTTGCCAGAAAGTAGTATCTCAGTAATTCATGAAAAGGAACAACAGAAGATGCAGTGTGAGTGTAAATCGCTATCAATCTACATGTTTTTATTTTTTCATTTTGGCTCAGTTAGCATTAAATTTATCAAAAAGGATTATAAGATGAGTAATCAACTGATGAGCTAGACGATTTTCAAAATCAATTATATTGTAAAAAATTTTGCAAATTCTTACCGTGCAATTTATTGTCTAGGGATAAATGATACAAAAATGGAAGATTATCCAGAATTTATAGATGTATCTGTATTGATGTTCAGGGTGCAACACAATTAAGCTAAATATTAATTGCTTTTCAACTGACTCATATTCCAGCCCTGTCCGTAGCCCAACAATAAAAGAAAATTAGCTATAAGCATATAACTTTCTAAAAAATGTTCTAAAATGAACGCTGATCCAATATTTGTAGTTTAACTGTAGACTGCCTTTGGAATATCCTGTCTCGGCGGAAACTTATTTAACTACTTGAACTCGATTAAAACGGGTAAGTTGTACGAGCAGCTAAATGGATTTTTCTTGCGTTTGTTGCTTGCAATGTGAAGATAGTGAGAATTTGGTATAAACCCGAATATGAACTCGGATGTATAACCACTCAGAATTAGTTGATGCATCATTCGCGGATCAATACTTCAACTCGGACAGTGAAAAATTCGATTTCGAAACAATTAATTATTCGTGACAAATCTATATTATAATTATCTATATAGCCTCAACATAACAGTAACATCCATGGTAAAACTCTCAGTTCCATCACTAGAGAGAAATTTTCCGTCGTGTAGTAACGATAAAAGAGAAAACTCGCTGGTGCATGGTTGGAGAAAATCTATATATAATTTTATTGTCGCAGCGTATGCCCCGGTGGAGAAAATCAATGACGACGCACAAGTTATATACAACGACGAGTAAACATACACACGCAGTTTGTCACAGTTACACACACACACAGTGTCCCAGACAATTTCGTACAAACAGACGGCTAATCGTTGAGCAGATCTTCTTGTATTTGCCTGAGGGACTTTCCCTTGGTCTCGGGCATGAAGAGGAGTACGTAGGGCACGGCGGTGAGCGTGATGATGCCGTGTCCCCAGAAGACGTAAGGCTCCCCGAGAAGGTCGACGAGCGGCTGGTAGGCCTTGGTGGCGAGGAAGCCGCTGCCGGCGGCGGTGAGGTTGGCCAGGCAGGCGGCGACGGGCTTGGCGTTGGCCGAGTACACCTCGCTGCCGACGACGCTGGGCACGGCCCCGAGGCCGGGGACGAAGGCGACGTTGAAGAGGAAGAGCGAGGCGAGCGGCAGCCACTGGGAGCCGGGCCACTCGATGCCCAGGCTCAGCAGCATGAAGTGGCCGCCCAGGCCCGCCAGAGCCACGGCGACGCCCAGGCTCGACAGCAGCATGAGCGCGCGCCTGCCGCACACGTCGTACAGCCTGACGCACAGCACCGAGACGAGGACGCCGCTTATGAGGACGTAGCTCACCGCCGTCGACGGCTCGAGCAGCCTCGATCCGCTGCGCTCCAGCAGCATCTCCATGTACACCAGCACGCTGTTCAGACCCGACAGCTGCATGTACGCGAACAGCATCATCACCAGCACCGTCGCTCGCCTCACGTGTCGCTGCCTGAATTCGCCTGATGGTCGAAATTCACATTATCGTTGGATATATCATCCCCGGACGCGTGTCATACGAGTCTTTGTCAGAGATTGCTTTTCGGTATATGTGTGTAGCCCGAATACGGCGCCGTTCAGCTCAACGTTTTCGCGGATATATGTGTTCGGGAAATCGAAACTATACCGAACCGCACTATACCGGACCGAACCGCTCGGTTTTATGGGTGGGTTGGAGGTACTACTTCATAGGGCCCACGTTCACATTCGAAATATTTTTTGGAATTAATTCCCTATTATTTTCCCTAATTAGGATATTTTTATGAACCCGAATACAGGATGTACCTTTTATAAAATTCCGACAATTTTTTTCGTTTACTATGTATTTTGTATTCTATCATTTAAAGTGGATCATTTTCACTCACCTAACTTCTCCGTGAAACTCACTGCGCCAGTTGTCTTGACAAAGTTGACTATTCCTTCAAACTCTTCTTCCACGCTCTCGCTCCCTTGATACCATTCGATGGATTTCTTAGCTTCTTCGTAGTCTTCGAATTTGACCAAGTGGTGAGGCGAATCGGGCAGCACGTAGATTATAACCATAAGAACGATGCACGGCACGAAATACGTCAAGCTGGACATTTGTAAATCCATGCTGGAACCAGTGACGCTGGCCAAGTAGTTGCCGAACGGCGAACCCATCACAGCGAAGGAAACCAGAGAACCTCTGTCGGTCAAAGCAATAAAATGCATCTCATTCCCATTTTTCCATTTATCCCCGAGAATTTTTTTTCGTCGCGCGTACCTTATTCTCGGAGCAGAAATTTCGCCCAGGAAAAGAGCGAAGCAGCTGTAGGCGCATCCGAAACCGATGCCCAAACTGAAGCGAGCCGCGTAAAGCCAAATCGGTGAGGTTGCGAGGAACGTGAGGACCCAACCGACGCAAATCGGCACTGCGGTCACGAGGGTGGTCCTTTTACTGCCGAACGCGTTGACAAAGCACGAGCCGAGCACGGCCCCGATGATTCTGCCCAAGTACAGCAGAGACGCGACCCACGACGCCTGGGTCAAGGTCAGTGGCACCTGCGAATCTTTCGATGTCAGCTTGGCCAGATAAGGCGAGCTCCAAGCGCACATGACACCAATCTCCGTCGTGAGAATCCATACTGGATCGATAAATAAACGTCGATAAGAATCTTTCATCGAGTCATTCGCAATATTCTACACGATTGTCCTTTTTCGAGGGTGTCGAATGGAGTGACGTTGGAGGTAATAAGCGCGCGAATGACAAAAGGTCGTTTTTTAGTTTTTCTAATTTGCAATCTTCGAATAATCCTACCGTCACTCGTAGTCGTTACATCGTTTTATTTGGAAGTATTCAGAAACTATCTTAAGCAGTTGAAAAAAACACATGAATACATACCGTATTGATATTAAAAACTTTATCACACTATTGGGATAATTAATTCCATACCTGCAAACGATGCTAAAATTTGCGGAAATAATTTCCTGCCTTTCCTACTTGGAAGCATCTCTGTGCTGTTGGCCGTGATCAGATCATTACTATCAATAGTTTTCCAGTTTGACTGCATGGCTTATGTATGAATTCAGAGATATTTGCCTACTAGAGATAAGATACAAAGATGAAAACTTTATTGCTGATGTGAAAAATTTGGCATTTTTGAGAATCGCATTTTAATCAACTGTTGAATGATTTCTCATGCATTGCATTGATGTCTTATTAATTTAATCCTCTATACGCTTCTCAGACATTCTCATATTATCTATGAAAAGAACTGACGAAGAAATCGTCATCATCTTGATAAATCATTTTTGCATTCAATATCGGAAGACTAATATTCTTTTCGATGTTTTGCGGGGAATGATTCATTCATATTTCTTCTAAATAGAGCAGTTTATTAAAAAATTATAACATTGTTGTACATAGTAGAATAGATTACTAGATAGAGTTAATCAACATATGTCAATATTGCAAAAGTCGTAGATTGTATATATAGATAGATAAGAAATGTCATAGATTATATCTAATTATATATAAAATATAAATTATATATATAAATTAAGCTTAAATTGATTGATATTTATAGATTACCGCTATAAGAAATGATATCAAAAGTCTTACAATATGTCTGAGCTCAAGTCTGGACCTTAAGCCTATGCACAGACATATCACAAGTCCTGTGCTAAGTCTGGGCTTACATTAAATGTAAAACAAAATCCTGGGATCAATCCTCATCTTGATTGATTACTCACATAATTTTTTGAAATACAATCAAACATAGAAAGTATTTTCCTTTTTAAAGGATTGAAAATTTACTTGGTTGAAAATATCCAAATCATTTATAATTCTATAGAAATAATCATTTATTACTGTGGCTAATAGAACGGTACTTGCGAAAATCATTAATGTGGATCGTAATATGCTACGAGTACTAGATTATAAATCTTCAGATATAAAATTCAGTTCGACTCACTGAGTTACGTAACATTTGTTCATGATCAATAGTAGCAAAAATTATGAGCATCTTATAAGTTTGTCGTAAGATTATCCAATGCATCATTGCTTACAGAATTAATCTTAAAGATTCAAGGTGGAAAGTAGACGTGCACTTTTTGTGTTACATCTAACAAGGAGAGGACCGGGGTACGACCGGGTGTCCAATCGTGATGAAATTTTGTCAGATGGTTTAAGGTTAGTCTCCAACGTTTCGTTTTCCTTAAAATGTTTACGAGTCATGATTGGTTCTAGGCATTAACAGTATATCTATATCTATGGATTTCGTAATATATAGATGTAATGTACATGCATAAAATCGAAAATCATTCTTCGAATATCTTCTGGAAAACGAAACGTTTGGCTACATGGTTGCAGATATAAACTATTAGGCTACTCATGAACCATCTCACAAATTTTCCTCGTGATCGGACACTCGGAGGTAGTGTCCTCTCCTTGTAAGTTGCTTTTTTTCTTTTACAATTTTATTATTCTATCGTATATAGACATTCATCGCATTCAACACAATGCTTCATTAAGATTGTAAAGCTCTTAATGTTAGCTTGATATTAAAAAGTCTGAAATATTAGGCAGTGATTGTAAAATACATATATGTGTAGCAATGTTTTCCATGTGAGCCTTCTGTTTGTGATTTAAAAACGCAACGAGAAGATGAAATTGTTCGCCATTCATTCCATACCATACACGCATATCCTTGTCGAGCACGAGGGGTTCGTCGATCCCCGAGTTACCCGAAAAGGAACAATAATACTTTTACAGGGAAGAGTGGGGGAATCCGGCGCGCTACTCCTTCAGCAAATAATTCTGTATCTGCTGCAACGACTTTCCCTTGGTCTCGGGCATGAAGAGAAGGACGTAGGGCACGGCGGTGAGAGTGAAAATGCCGTGGCCCCAGAAGACGTAGGCCTCGCCGATGACATCGACGAGCGGCTGGTAGGACTTGGCCGCGAAGAAAGCCATGGCGGCGGCCAGCAGGTTGACGATGCACGAGGCGACGGGCTTGACTTTGGCCGAGTACACCTCGCTGGAGACTATGCTGGGCACTGCGTTCAGGCCCGTGGCGAAGCTCGCGTTGTACATGAAAACGGCGACGAGCGGCAGCAGCTGCGAGCCCGACCAGCCGATGTTGGATTTGGCCAAGTGGAAGTGCGTGCCGAGGATGATGAGCGACATGCCGCAGCCGACGCTCGACATCATCATCGAGACGCGCCTGCCGCACTTGTCGTACAGCCTGACGCACAGTATCGAGACGATGACGCTGCAGGCGAGGGCGTACGACACGACTGTCGACGGCTCGAGCAGCTTCGAGCCACTGCGTCGCAGGATCGTCTCCATGTAGATCACCACGTTGTTCAAGCCCGACAGTTGCATGAACGCGAACAGCATTATCACCAGCGTCGTCGCTCGTCTCACGTGCCTCAGTTTGAATTCGGCTGAAAGACAAAGATACCATACTGATATAATCTGCATCCTATTGTTCTTGGTGTTTCCGGGAATAGGTGTAGCGTTGGAGCAGATGGAAAAGTAGGGGAGAGAGGGGCAGGTTGTCAGCGTGGGTAAGTTGGCAAACTCTAAATATCTCCTAATTCGTGCGATGTACGGAGATGGCGTTCAGGGCAATTTGTGTACATTACCACGATACATATTTGTCCTGAGTACCAGATGTCCAGCGCTGTTTGCAGAGGAATGAGGTGAGTTTAAAATATTTAGCTGATCGGAAAAAAAAAAGATTGTTCAGAAAATTTCGTTTTTCTTCAAACCCATATTGGTATACAATAATTTTTAATAATGTGTCATATAGAGTTTGACCACCTCTATATTTTTGTAAAAAAATTTTTTTGAATAGTCAAGTAGTTTTTGTTTTTATATTATTTGTTGTCATGTTATTCAATGGGAGGTAAGTTGGCAGAGATTTCTGGGGGCATGTTGGCATACTGTGTAACATATACTTTTTTTTCAGAAATGGTCAGAAATCGCAAAAGAACAACGGCTCGAGCCACTACACATAAAGAAGTCATTCTAATTGCTATTAGAAAAGTTAAATATGAAGGGATGTCGGTATTTTGGATATGTCATAATTGTCAATGATTCCGTATTTATGCACTAATTTTGTTGTGTTGCACTTGATTATTTTTGTTCTAGCGTTTATATTGTGTTTAATGGATTGAAATGTATTGAAAGATATGTGAAAAGATAATAAATATTGTTAAATTTCCCTGCTACCAACTCGCCCCGTCTGATTGTCAACTTACCTCCGCTGGGGGGCACATTGTCGATAATTTTTCGGCCGAATATAAACGTTAATTTGGCAAAAATAATTAATATTTTAAAGAAATAAAAATTGTTGTGTACTCGTGAGAGCGAGTACTTTCATATAATAAACTTCAATATTGGCTATATTTTGATTTTCTTGTGAAAAAAAAATTATTTTGTGAAAAATCTGCCTATCTGCCCCTCTCTCCCCTATCTCTAAATCAATTCGCGTATTGTTAATCGCGGCGAGGATGATCAACTGACACTTAGGTTGATGGTTATGCACTTGGACTTTACGGAACAACGAATAAGCGTTTCGTACAAATAGCCTGGAGAAACGCATTACAGAGCTCTCGAATAATTTAACATTTGTTGCTTCGTAAAGTCAACTGAAAATTTCCAAGTAATAACTGATTTCATTTGACATTTTATTGATGTGTGATGTAGATATCAATCATTGTAGAGTTGGGATGATTTATTATATTTTATTAATTACCAAGCGCCGGCACAATGACTTTAGAGGCTCACGATTGAACTTGTGATAAGCTCGCGGTAATTCGCACGACAGAGTACGCATTTCACGCAATATTATCATCGAAATGAAATGAATAAAAAAAGAAGTCTATCGGAATATTAACTCGTGCGGTTAAACGTATTCAATGGAAGTCATTGCCAGCTACGTTGAGCATTCATGTTTACTTAGTTTACAATTGATTGTTCGCGTGAATATTCTGTTTCGAGTATATTATCCACTGACTCATGGAAAGTTTCCGATCAAGTTTCTTCGAAAGCTTCTGAATTATGAATTGTGATTCGAGTAGCCCATTTCACGCACCATTATCTACTGGGAAAAATAAATTGTCCATAAAATTCGTGAGAAAAATTGTATAATCAAGTACCTAATCTCTCCTTGAAGCTGGCACTACCGGTGAATTGCACAAATTCAGTGATTTCTTTGATCTCCTCTTGAGTTGAGTCGCCACTCCGATAAAACATGATTGATTGCTCAGCTGCCTCAATCTTCTTTAGCCTTACTAAATGATGAGGCGAATCGGGGAGAATCGATAGAATAGCTATGAAAATGATGCAAGCTGCTAAGTAATACGAACTTGACACTTGCAGGGTCAAATTCGATCCTGTGACGCTAGCAATGAAGTTACCGAACGGTGCACCCATCACAGCAAAAGACACAAGAGATCCCCTGGTGCAAAAAAAAGAGAAATCATTTAATTAATATAGTCACGAATCGGAATGTATTTTCCGTGTTATATGTGTACATAATAAAGAAAACCAATTTGGAGAATTTTTCTATTCTCTTGTAATTTATTCTTTTGTGATTGATAATATTATACTCTCTAAATTCCTTACAATGAATATTCACTGTAAATTTCAGTCAAATGTCGGTCACTGCATTACACTTCAAAAGCAGTAAAAAATGTTTCACTAAAGATTACAGTGAGATTTTCACTGTAAGAAATTTAGAGGGAATAGAAACGTGATTCGAATAGTCTAGACAGATAATTAAACTTGTCCTTCGTAAGATAAGTCAGCTCTACATTGTTCCACTAATCCAGTAATTTTTCTTTCTAATAATCAGATATCGACGATTTGATCTCAACTATGCGTGTGCTTGTTATATATTTACGTCTGCATCACACCTTTATCCGCTATCAAGAATTTTGTAAAAAATCATTTTAAAAAATGAAGTTTATTGAACTTTTATGTAACGAGTGATAAGCACTTCGATTTGAAACAGGTGGGATTTGAGTCAAATTAAAAAAATAGAAAAATGCCGGATATGAACTTATGCTTTTTGCATACCTGATTTTCGAAGCTGCGATTTCACCTAAGTAGAGAGCAAAACTGCCGTAAGCACCACCGAAACCAATGCCTAAACTGACACGAGCTGCGTACAGCCACATCGGCGAGTTGGCAAAATAAATGAAGATCCATCCAATAGCTATGGGAATCGCACACACAAGTGTTGTCTTTTTGCTGCCAAGCACATTCAACAACGCCGAACACGAGATCGCGCCAATGAACCTTCCAAGGTACAACAGAGACGCGACCCACGACGCTTCAGTTGCGGTCAGCGGTAGCGGCGAATTTTCGGCGGTCAATTGGGCCAAGTACGGCGAACTCCAAGCGCACATTATGCCAACTTCTGCCATCAGAATCCATACTGGAAACCAGTCATGTAAATTATTAACTATTTCCATTGAGGTGACATCATTTTTATCCGAGGATTGAATTGAATAAACATTTGGAGATTGTCTTTAATTTGAAAAAATCATGAGAATTGAGAAAAATATTACTTGTATTATTTGGAACTATTTTATAAAACAGTGAAAGATAGTTGTATTATATTTTTAAAAGTGATTCAAACTTTCTACTCAGTTTCATTTAATCATTCATGAATTGGTGTGCGATTAAGGAATATAGGATATAACTGTCGTAAAACATACCTGCGAATGCTGCTATCGTTTGCAGAAATAACTTTTTAACTCGCTGGATAGAGTCAGTAATAGTACCCATTGCATCGTTCTGTATAGAAACAATTGGTAGTGATCTTGTTGGCAGCCTCAAATGAACTAATAAGTCTTCCGTTATTTAACCACTTGTCTTTACGCAATTCTTTATTTTCAGTTGATAAGATATAGTAGTCGCTCAAAAGTCACGAATGATTGATAATTAAGAATTTTGCACATATTATCTTCTAATTTATTTCCAAGCAATGTATTCCCGATTTTTATTTCGTGGCAACTTGAACGGTGAGCATCACATTACATTTTCTGTACTTGTTTTTATCATTTGAAAATATAATGCGTTTCTACAATGACGAGTCTTTGAATGTAACTGAGTTTAATCTGTATAAGGGCTTTCGCGTCACAAACAATGTCTAATTATATAGCACGTCAATAATGATTAATTAAATTTTCCATACTGCTTTTGAATCCTCCGCGACTGTGTTGTGAAAATTACGACAATGATTCAGGCGCGCTGAACGAACCAATCTGAGCTAATGAGCAGCTTTGCATGGAATGTAATGTTCATGACTGTGTCAGTTTTACTTCACTGATTTTGAAATTTTGCTTTGTTTTGATGACCAAGAAAACTTCATTTTGTAAACTTCTCAGCTTTTATTCTGCGTATGATCGTATATGGTCTTGCGTAAACTATGTTTACTCATATGTATGACGTTTTAGACGCTAACGCGAATACTTTTACTTTGTAAAATCAACTAAAGTCCAACTTAATTTTTATAATCCTCTAACTATCCGATAAATAATTGCAATCGTCGTAGAAACGACCAAAATCGATTCAGGGATCAATTTAGAAGATCGGATGATCGAAATGTAGAAAAAATAAAACATAGAAAAATTATTTCCTCAGATGAAAAATGATAACATAGTAGCGCGCATTAGGCAGCAAGAATAAAAAAGATTAGATGCAAAAGCTAACCGAAAATGGAATCTTATTGTAGTGTACACCCTCCATGATTACAAAATTGTTTAAATGAAAAATAATTTTGATGCAAAAAGATGTCGTAGACTTTATATCGTATGCATGACATTCTAAAATTTATAATGTTTTCGTTAGTGAACTAAACAGTTTCATACTCTAGCACAATATGCTTCCATGAAAATTGATAAATATTATAGGGATATCATTGAAAAAAGTTTGTGTTTGTAACAAATGGCCGAAGAATCTATATATGTAATTAATGAGGCCACTGTTGCGAGATCGAATATGAAAAGTTTGCTATGTATAGATAGTGAAAAAATATTGTAATCGTTATAATTTTTTTCCAAAGCTTGAAACTGGGGTATTGTAAGTGGAATAGTAAAAATCTTGAATAGTAACATTTTCCAAATAAATTTACAATTTTCAACATCGTAAGCTTCAGGGAAATATACTAAATAATTTAGAGTTGTTATTAAAACAAATTAGGAATTGTTACAAAATGTCAATCAACTTTAGAACCAAATTGCGCATATCCTTTCTATTAAAACTTGTATATTTTATCATAATATTCATTCGGATTAACGATGATACTTGATCAAATAGAAGTTAATGTATTTTTGATGCTGTAGAGAGTAAAACAAGTATTTTAGGACCGTCACCCGGACTCAAAAACGCGATTTTCCCCTTCGTATAACAGATTCAGTATGCACTTTGCGTGGGTAGGTGTTTTTCGTCAATATGAGCTTATAACTCTCGTATGGTTTGGGACTTGTCTTGCCCTTGTGTCAAAAAACGCCTACACGTGCTCTGGTGCATAATGCACTATATTTTGAATATTTCACTCTCAAATCATAACCCAGTGAATTTAGTCAACGCTTCCAAAAACTATTGCTTACTTCGAATTCAAATTTTGTGTGTTGCGCGCGTGTGTATGCGTGGATGTTCGTGCAATGCCTTCGAAAAACATACGAGTGATTTCAAGATCCAGCTAAGAAGAATCATTTGTACTTGAACAATTAAAACTATGCAAAAATCGTATTTTCAATGACGTCATAAATTACAAGTCCTTGAGTACTGACTGAGAAGTGCATATTCTCAATAGAACATTTGTTATGATGAGTATTGCGTATTTTGGAACTTTGATGCATTATTTTCACAATTGGCAGAGATGCCAATAATCAATGTTCCAATGCCTCTTATCATTTACAAATAGCATGAAGATTAACGTTAAAGGCTAACTTCTCATACCGATCCAACGGAAGAATTTATATTTTTTCAACCAATACAATTCACATGCTAACTCCATAAATTATGAATGTGACTAATGATATTTCAAAGCCATGGAGCACATGTATCCCAATGGATATCAAAGAATAGCAAAC
Source organism: Aphelinus atriplicis (assembly GCA_020882685.1). Taxonomy (NCBI): domain Eukaryota; kingdom Metazoa; phylum Arthropoda; class Insecta; order Hymenoptera; family Aphelinidae; genus Aphelinus; species Aphelinus atriplicis. The sequence continues at coordinate 77,469,261 of CM037073.1, forward strand.
AATTTTCGTTTATACCTACAACGTAAGTAGTCTTTGATCAACAGAGTAATTAAAAATTAGAATTTGTTCTTTCAGTCTTAAAAATTGATAACTAAAAATCTTTACACGTGTGAATTATTACTGTCTATCGTCAAATTTTTTAAAATAATGTCAGGAAAAACGGCTGAGAATCAACAGTTTTAAAATGTTTATACTCACCGACACTCCCTCTCAACACCGGCGAAGTCGGTTACACGAAAAATGTTGGAAGTTATCCACGTCGAAACGGTCCCGAAGACCGTCGAATTTCGACTTGAAACTGCAGCATCTGAACCTTTCGACCTGCTCGAGCACAACTAACCAAATTCCTTGGACCCCGTGGAAGAAAATACGTTGTACGGGGGCCTCGGGGGAAGAAAGATGTTATCCGAGAGTCATCAAGGGAATTCCTGCCTCCGTTCCGCCTGTGTAGGCGGCACTCGCTTATGGCAAACAGCATCCGACCTTTATATGGTTCACAAGCTCATGCTAACCACTTGAGAGCAGATCTCTACAATTGATTGCTTTTCATGCGCGCGTTGCTTTTCCTTACAATTCAGTATCCGGTGAAACAATTTAACATGTGCGCGTTGCTCACTTCTCCGTATTCAATATAACGTATGCGTTTTATAGGCATGATATTCGATCAGTTTTATTGCGATAAAACATTGAAGCATCGGCTTATCTTTAAACGCATAATTATTTGTAGTTTATCAATTATAAGCTACAGTACAATGTTTATATTATATCCTTCGAAACAAATGAATCGTATGATGCCTAGTGTTCATGAAAGAATATTAATCTTGAAGAATATATCAGCAAGACTTTATTTGAAATCGGTTATCACTGAGAGGCTTTGAGAAAAGTTTTACGCTGTAATTTCCGGCTGCAACAATAGATTGGATCGTATAATTTTAAAACAAGCGTTTTATAAGATATTTTGAATTAATGAAAGCATGTATATAATATCTCTTGAAAATATCTCGTAAGACTTTATTTCAATCTTACAACAACAGGATTATGGTTATTCACTCAGAGATTTAACCGTATCTATATATAACTGCGCAAATGACCATTATTGAAGTGCATCAATCAAGATCGATAACTGAGTACACATACAGTTTAAGGAATATACAGAAAAATTGGAAAATCATTTTTCTCTAAATGAAATTTTGCGTAACAGCAAAAGTTTTATTAAGAGTCAAATCATTCTATGGATTATCATAGTTATCCAGAATTTTCGTTGTATGAAATCAGTATCAGAATATTGAAGATTGTTTTTATTTGAAAATTCGAAATTAAGATATGAGCAAGAACGTATATATATAGTCTTAGTAAATTAAATAAGTCATAAACCTATTTAGATTGCGTTTATGGCATGAACTGAATGTGTAACGTAGACGAGATATTCGAAGTGTCATATCATGTAAAATTCAAACAAATACATTTGAAGAAAGTGAAGAAATAATACTGAATTGGAACAACATTTCTTAGAATTTGATATTTCCCTTGATAATTAGATGGACAATCATACTTTTTTGAAGTTTTCTTTATTAATTTTCAAATCGAAATGTATGGTGTATAGCATACAACACTGAAGAATGGCAAAACGTGTACATATACATATATTTAAAATAGTTACAATTTAATAAGTGCCTAAAACATTTCGCGGTACAGTACTTGGAATACTGAAAAGGTATTGAATAGTGGAATCTTATCTAAAAATGTTAACATTTGGCATAATAGCCAATTTAATGATGTGAACATAAATAAAGAAAATTATATTTCTAATGATCTCTCCCAGCAGTGTTCTTATTAAATATTCTACGAACTATACATGAAATAAGTTCGAGACTATTTTCAATTCATGTTTGAAATGTTCTGTAGAACTACATATACTTAGAATCTCTTTATAATAATCTCAACCAAGAACACAGCGATTGATATTACATGGCCTATAATAAGAACAAAAAGGCCCATAAAAATATTCTCAATATCCAAACTCATCTCATTCAAACTAATGTCAATGTAATTTCTCTTTGCATTCGATGCAATACGGTCAAAAAACAATGAAACAAATCCTCCTTCGCTCAAGCGCATCAGGATTTTATCGAATCTAGACTGAAATGGCGAATCTTCTGCCAATACGATAGAAGAACTTCTTTCTACCAAGTGACTGTGTGATACGTGAATAGTTGGTCCCTCCTGTACAAAAAAGTCCCAGCCAGGGCTGAGGTGAATACACGCCACTTGTTGACCCGCAAAGAGTTTATTAATACATTCACTTATATTCGTCATGTATTGATATCTATTGCGAATTTCCACCTCAAATAATTCCTTATGCAGTTGAATGCCAAAAATTGGAAAATTGGAATTGATCAAGTCTTTGGCTGAATCAACGCTGAAACTGTAACCTGGCGCAGTTTGAATTGCGTCGAAGCAGCTCGATATAAAAGCATTTATCACTAACGTAAATATGGTAAAAGTTATGAAGAATACTCTCTTGGAGAGTTCATCGGGTACTCTGCTAACCGAATTCCCTACTAACATCCGGATAAAATCCAATCCCGCCAAAGACAGTGGACGTTGTAAGACGTATTTTAATGTGAGAGGTATACAAATACTACCCAACATGACCATAAAGCATGCTTCCGGGTTAAGAATTTTTGGAATTCTATTTAAAAATGTCTGAGGACTTTTCAGAGATACTATTTTCAATTTAGCTGCCGTGAAAGGATAAGATTCTTGTTTCCAAAAATCACGTAGGAAATAGGCATTCATAGTTAGATCGATCGTACCAGACAATATATCTTCAAGTATGTCATGTGGTTTCCCTTTTCCGTCAAAAAACCCGGACGTGTTGTATATTTTCACTGTAACATTCGCATTCATGTATTTGAGCATTTCTTTAACAATCATCGATGCATGATTGGAATTAATATGGCGTGTTGCCTCTACTTTTTCGATTAAAATAGGTTGTCGGATAATGGCTGCTTTAACAGGATAACCATTCAGATTCTGAATCTTGTCAAAATATAAATTATGGCAAAATCTTGAATCTGTCATTGGAAATAACGTATGAAATAGAATACAATGAGTATCAGATTAGCGTGGTTTTTAATTTGAATAGTAGAGAACTTACCATCTAATGTTGTGAGTACTTTTGATTTTGGAATCAATGCTTTCAATAAGGTCCAATTCTGGTCTTGTATTTGATGGGATTCAACTTTTGTCCAAAAGTTTGGAAAAAAATTAGCGTATGGATTGAATGAATATAATTCGAATACCCCATTGGCATTTTCACATAAGAATACAACGTTTATTAGTTTGAAATTCCAGAAAATTATTGTAAATGAATCCAGGATAGGACAGTTGTTCCTGGTATTATTATTGATTATTATCAAATAACGAGCTCTGTGATTCCACCAAATTGAATCTCGCATTTGTTCTAATGCTACTGTCAGTGCTGAATTAGATGGAACAGAAATTACTACATTTGATATTGGATAATCGTGTTTACCAACGTGCGTTTGGTTAAGTTGATATACTTTTTTGAACCGTTTGTTTTCACTAGTGATGGCAATGCTATCATACCCAAACAAATAAATTAGCGCAAATGAGGACGATGATAAATGACAATGATCATTACCATCGTCTCTTTTTGGATCAACGATCATTATAATATTTTCTTCTTTTGAGCAATGCTCGATAATATTACTCTGAAAAATAAATTGTGTGTAGATACTTGTAAATGTTAAGTCTGATATTTTTGTGCAAGCTTATCTTTGTTTCCTCTGGATTTTTACTTACAGCCAGATGAATAGACGTGAGCTCATTATAAGGGCGAATTACATTGTTTAGTTTATTTCCAACACTCTGTAGAATTAGACTCTTGAAAATACAGGTGAGGATACAAAATATCGATGTTATAACCATTTTGATGTTGAATTATTTATGATAAACTTTACATCTAAGAGAAATTTAGAATAACTATTCTCTTTGAACGTGCAATGGAAAATGTCCGAATGCTTGATCTATATACAATCCATTTGGTTACACGTCAGCACGTAGAAGTGTATTATAAATCAATAAATTTCATATACAGCACTTGTAACAAAAAACTATAAAACATCGGTTAATGAGATCTTTCTGCATATTTTCCCGGAGTAGTATCAAAGTCCTGTAGAAGTCACATCGATTATCGATTGAAATTCCACAATTGTACTCATTGAATTTATTGATAATTTATTCTCAGTATCTAAGAATACGTTTATCAGAGAAGACGAAGATCTAAATATATAATTCGTATGAAATGGAAATTTGTTGATGTCATGAGGAAGGAGGTCGTGAAATAGTGGGGAAAAAATAACCAGGTTTCTGACTATTTGTCGAAATGCGTATAAGAGATAAACCTCTATAAAAACTAGGAAAACTTACGAAAATCCTGTTTCAGCGGATCAATATAGAGATGTGAGAACGCTATTGTTTGGTCAAGCTCCGAGGATGACAAAAATGATCCGTGTAGGTATATAAAATGTGCATGAAAATAGACATATTTTTTCGTGGAATTTCAATGTCTTTCAAAAGGCATTTTTTGGCCACATTCCAGGTCGGAAAAAATTACGCGTCAGTATGTGAAATGTGCCCAAAAATTGCGCAATTTTCATCGAATTAGTTGGAAATCTGTTTGAGATGAATCTTTATAAAGAAAATATGAAAACATAATCTTAGGAAAAGTCTGTTTCAGCGGGTCCATAGATATGTAAAAGCTCAATCTTTACGTCACATTCCGAAGTTGAAGAAAAATCGTTACATTGATCGAACATCTATTGAATTTAAGATGGAACAAATATGAAGTAATAACTGGATACTTTGGAGGAGCGTAGAGTAAGGACATATCGCGCACGAGAGCAAAATAATGTCGTAGCTTGAAGAATCGCGAAATAAGTAAGTATCTCAGTGGTTGAGAGTTAGAGATTTGAATTTTGGTTTTTCATGAGAGAAGCGTCTTCCAATCAATTCACAACCCATATGTTATATGTGTTGTCTACGTACGAAGTCTCTCGGGGGCTTTTTGGGCACCAGAAGTGCCTGGTTTATACGTGAACTGTATTAAAATAGTAGATTTTGACACTATAGATCAAATGACGAATTATATAAGACAAGTACGTGTGAGGATTGCCGCCCGAGCGGAGTGAAGGTGCATGGTAATCACACGAGCTCAGAGTCATCTTGAGCCCTAATTATTATGTTATACGTGATCATAAACGCTCATTTCACGCATCGATTTCCGTGCGTGAAATGCGATTTCACACACTAGTGCGTGAAATCGCATCGGTTTTCGTGCGTTAAATCGCACGGAAACCGATGCGTGAAATATTTCACGCACTCAAATCTCGCGTTTGATCACTTATCCTTCCTTCAAAAAGTGATGTGAAGCCTCGCTTCCGATGATTTGATTGGCTAAGACCAAACCATGAGACATGTAGTGTATAGAGTCAATAGAGAGACTATAGGTAGAGTACAGACTACAGAGATATCTCCATGATATGGTTAGGTTAAGGTAGGAGACAATGAAGAAGGATCAAGTGCATCGTGCAGGCTTACTCATTTGCATCCAGGCTAAACTGCAAATTTGAGATTTTGGATCTACTTTTTGGAAGGACATCAGAAGCTGGATAAAAATAACACGCTCGTATACGCCATATATCTAAATGTATATATATATATATATATATATATATATATATATATATATATATATATATATATATATATATATATATATATATATATATATATATTGTATGCAACTCGTAAAATGCGATTCCACGCACTCGTGTGACCGCCTAACACTCGTTCGCCGGCCTCGCCGGCGACTCGTGCAGGCTTGTCACACTGGTGCGTGAAATTGCATTTCACGCACTAGTTGCATAATATACTATTTCATCACGAGTGTAGAAAACTAAGGTTAATGATCAACTGGTCAATACAAATGATGGAATAGTATATTATGCAATTAATGCGTGAAATGCGATTTCACGAGTTGCATACGATATTTTATGTTATGAGTGATCAAACGCGAATTCCACGCATCGAGATTTGAGTGCGTAAAATATTTCACGCATCGGTTTCCGTGCGTGAAATAAGCGTTTATGATCACGTATAACATAATAGTATATTATGCAACTAGTGCGTGAAATGCGATTTCACGCACCAGTGTGACAAGCCTGCACGAGTCGCCGGCGAAGCCGATATGATTATAGGTAATGCATCTAAATTATCATTACATGAAAATCTAATTTTATAATAATTATCTAAGGTAAGTATAAAAGTATGAAACGTCACTTCATAAAAGTCAATCTAAAAAATGTCAGTATTACTGACTGGTACTAAAATTTTTTCAAATAAAGTCAACATCCTTGCATTAGGTTTCTACTTTTCTCTCTATATATTAAAAGCCAGACCACCGCCGCCGCCGTAAAATTTCTCCACCCCTTTTTTGCACCCCTTTCTTGCACCCCTTTCTTGCACCCCTTTTCTGCACCCCTTTCTTGCACCCCTTTCTTAACCCGTTTCGGCCCAGAATGCCACTCGAAGCATGTCGCTCTTCGGTACCTCAGAACTTTTTCTATTCGCGACAGAAAAATTTTTCAGGGACATATTTCGAAAGGTAAAGACTTGCTCTTTCCAATGGTGTTAATTGAATTTGTCTAAAACATCATTAAATAGGCAAAAATACAGTATTTTTACAAAAAAACACGGTTTTCTCGAAACAGCTTTTTTTTTAAATCAAATTTTCAAGGGGTTATGAGTCTGCCATATACCTGGAACCCCAGTAACCGGTGGAATAAATGTCTGAACTTAAAGGATGCATTGTTTGAATATCGATTTTTCTCCCCTGTGCATCCAAAATGGCACCTCAACTGCAAAATTTTTGCAAAAAAACTTGAAAGCTTGTTTATACAAAAATGACGCACTTTTTCTAAAAATTGACAAGAATAAAAAGTTCTTAAAATCACCCAAAGAATATGCTGGAATTTTTTCAGAGTTTTTTGAACGATTTTTTGGAATTTGCAAAAATTGACAAGTGCATAATTATAAAAATTGCTCAAAAAAATCTGAAAAAATTCCAACGTATTCTTTGAGTGATTTTAACAACTTTTTATTCTTATCAACTTTTAGAAAAAGTGCGTCATTTTTGTATAAACAAGCTTTCAAGTTTTTTTGCAAAAATTTTGCAGTTGAGGTGCCATTTTGGATGCACAGGGGAGAAAAATTATTCCACCGGTTACTGGGGTTCCAGGTATATGGCAGACCCATAACCCCTTGAAAATTTGATTTAAAAAAAAAGCTGTTTCGAGAAAACCGTGTTTTTTTGTAAAAATACTGTATTTTTGCCTATTTAATGATGTTTTAGACAAATTCAATTGACACCATTGGAAAGAGCAAGTCTTTACCTTTCAAAATATGTCCCTGAAAAATTTTTCTGTCGCGAATAGAAAAAGTTCTGAGGTACCGAAGAGCGACATGCTTCGAGTGGCATTCTGGGCCGAAACGGGTTAAAAAAGACTTATGCGAAGTAATATTTAGCTCTTTTCTTCTTCTGCAGCAACGATTGCTAGACACGTAAACAATGGTTGCTATGAGTAAAACGGAGATTTTCTACTCCTTGCAGTTGAAAATACTGGAAATGAAACCACGTGAATTTATCTTCCTTTTAGCAGCAGTTGCTAGGGGCGGTGAAAAAAGGTTGCTGAGGAGCTACCTTTGCCATCAAAAATGATGGAAACGGGTCATAAATTAATCATTTCTAACCTTTGTAACGGTTGCTAAGGAGGTAAACAACGGTTGCTATGGAGCAAATACAACAATTCAGTGTCCTTGGCCATCGAGTGTGACTTAATAGTACATTACGTGACTAGTGTGCTAAGTAGGTGAATCCAGCACGAGTGAAGAATTCCTTCGCTGCGCTCAGGCGACAACACGAGTTCTGGATTCACTTACGTGCGCACGAGTTGCGTATACTATTTTTCGTATCAAACTAAGAAAAGTTTGACTATGGAATGGATGATTGACACGCGTACATAGCGTCATGCTCTTGTTGCTCGAGTGCAACGATGGTACGATAAGCGGAAGAGTACGTGTAGAAGGACAAGAGCGGGTCCAGGGGCGCAGGGGGCGAAGCCCCCGCCGGGGGGTTGGGGGCGGAGCCCCTCCACTTGAAACAATAAAAACATCAACATCAAAAAGAAAATAAATATGATACTACAAAAAAATGAACAAATTGGGCAATACATTTTACATCAAAGCAAAATGATAGTATTACTGACACATTGCAATTTGTTTATTTTCCTTTCTCGCAAGTGAAATAGAACACGCATGTGTATATATACCGGCCATGTGAACCTCTCGTTTCCAAGCATCACTTTGCAGAGTTAACTCTACTGTGTTGTAACTGCTTAATCTTGTCCTTTCGACTCCCAGAGGTTTGACTTTTGAACTTGACCAAGTCGAATTGGACAGAAATTTTTGTGGGGATTTTGTTTTCCTATCTTAAAAGGGAGATAGCGAAAAGTATCGAATTGAAGGTCGTTGGCCAATCAAATTGATTCAACACATTTATTCAGCTTCTGATTGGTCGTCTCGAAAGCAGCAGTGGTTGTTGCTATATTCAGAGCGGTCAGCTTATTTTGGTTTGGATCCGATACGTCACCGCGCGCGCGGTACGCGCGCTAAACGCAGCTTCTAGTAGAAATAAAATGAAAGGAATATCATAATGCATACATATATATGTATATAGAAATGCATTGGTATTTCTGCTAGATGCATCGATTCTCATTGACTTTTATGGTCCCAATGAGCACTTATGAGGATTTGTGAGAAAACACGTTAGTAACGGTTGCTAAGAAAATAATAGATTTGATTTTCCTGAAATTATATCATTGATTCGTGTTACTCACACGCAGTACGAATATGATTTAGAGGATCAGAGTAATTCCAAAAACCATCAAACCAACTCTTTTGCAGTGTTTAGTTATTCTGGATTCGTTGATTATCAACGATGCGAACTGTAGATACATTTAATAACACTGAAGGTTATGGATGTATTCTTGCCCACTGCATCTCAGTAATATATTACGATATATATATTATGCAAAATGGTTTATAATATACTTATCAAAGGGCATTGATGTATTGTCCATCGAAGTCGTCGTCCGACATGGCTACAAATACTCCTGGTCGTCACCTGTTAACAGCTCGTATATAACTGGCGAGTTAGTGACTCGCTACTCGCTTTGAGTATATATATATATACACCTCTTTTAATACTGATTTACCAGATCCATCGAAAATTTTAACAATCGCTCGCTTTACTTGATTCAATTTAGGTATTTCATCTCCGGGTGGTTGTCCAACTATGATAACCGGAAATAGAACAATCGGCTTGCGCCCTCTTGATTTCTCTTCCCTCCATTCGTTCGAATCGGTGACTTCCAGGACATTCACCATAACCAATTCGTTTGGCGTGATTTGTCCTGTGAAGCCAACCGTTTGCTTTTTCTTTGTGAAAGTTCTTTTTCTCTTTTTTGTCGATTTTTTTGATGACGTCGAAGTTGGTTCTACTTCAGGAACATCCGAATCTGTATGACCTATATTCTCGTTTTGTAATTCGATCATGGTTCCTGAATCTTTTGGAACCAACTCCTCGTCATCAAAATACCCCTCTGGTGGTACGGCCGAGATAGTTTCGTTTTCGAGATTTTCATTTATTGTATCTTGTATCTTGTAAGCTCGGTGCCCTCCTCCACCACCTCAATGATGGTTTCATCTGGTACTATACAATTCCTGTAAATACAAAAGAAAATTAATAATTGTATAAAAATGTAACAAATTTCGTGAAAATTTAGTTAATTTTTTTTACTAACAAATTGTAATTCAAATCTGGGAAAGACAGTCTCTGTATACGCGCGGATTGACGTTTGTGACCCACGTGTTTACACCCCCTTCATTGTTTCACGCGGCTTTGGCACTTGTTCCGGGGACTCACTGCCGTAACGTTCATTTTCGCGCTTTCGTCGGTTTAACTGCATTTTCGCGTTTTCCTTTCCTTTCACGGGTTCGGCCATTTGTTCCGTTGTTCTCGTGACAATAGCTTCCGTACTTCCGCGAGTTTAGCTCCTTTTTCGCGTTTTTTCCGTTCAAAATTCATACTTGGTTATTTTTTGATTTGTTCGTGCTTCGTACTCCGTTTTCAAACGCGAAAAAAAATTTTTCGCGATCTTTGTTTACTCGCTTTCGCGAAATTTACAGGTTCCAGCATCATGATCCAGAAGCAAGACAAGAATTTAATGAAAATTGCTAATATAATTGTCAATAAAGTAGCCCAATTGAAAGACGTTTCTTTCTATGGGACTGGGCGGAATTCCCTGACTTCCGAGGTAAGATAATTTCAATATCATGATTGATATATGATCAAATTCATTGATAATTTTCTGAAAAATATATTTCCATATCCATGAATCATGATCTGAGAGATAAGCTGGTCAAGTCAACAGTCTTGAGTTTCAGCTTGAAATTGTCGAATGTTGATATCACTTGTAGAAGTGTCAATTGAGCAAACACTACATAACATGAGTATACGGCTCCTCCTGTAAGCTTGCGGGGCTTTATCGCAAGCTTCTTCTTCCATCATAGCTGTTTTTCACACATTTAACTCTTCTCCTTCTTTCATTTTGTCAATATATTAATTCTCTCTTTACACTAGATATTGAAAGTTATGAAATACTTTCATGGTAGTTCGTGAACAATAAATTTCCATATCCATGAATCATGAGTCGAAAAGTTTTTCCTCAGTTGATGAAACTTATGGAAAAAGTAGACCAAGTAATTCTCAACTGAGTATTTATTATTACAATTCATTAACATCATACATATATTCACATATAATATTTATCTCTTATATCGTGTACAAATATGAGAATCATTACCTTTTTCAACTAGAAGGCAATGATGATTATATGGTGATTACTTAACTTGATGTTAGGTAATAATTCTTTAATGTTGAAATTTATATCTGGATATAAAGGGCCAAAAATGATGTTATGAAAAACACCCGGCAATTAGTGAAACCTCAATAGTATACTAATAATTACAAATACATCTAATAGTATACTCACAAATCCAAACTCAAACGATCGGCAACGTTGCGCTCAAGTTTGAAGCGCGCGCGGACTGGCGGAGCTGTGACAGCTCCGCCGGGCGGCGCCTGCGTAACTCCACCAGACGGAGCTATACAAGCTCCGTACATTAGAGCGTATCAGGCTTGACCATTCTCTCAGTGTACTATAATTTTTCGCTAAAAATTGAACTCGGTCTAGATTTTGCCGCGACTAACCTGGGTGCAAAATTTCAAGAAAATCGGACCAATCCTTCGAGAAATGGAGGTGGCAAAAAGGGGTGAAAAAAGAGAGTGGAAAGAAGGGGTGCAAGAAAGGGGTGCCAAAACGGGGTTTAAACCACTTATTCATCGAAACAACCGTTTGTTTACATCCCTAGCAACCGCTGCTTCGAAAGCTGGAAATATACTATTAAGTCATACTCGATGGCAAAGGACACTGAATTGTTGTATTTGCTCCATAGCAACCGTTACGAACCCACAAAGCATTGGATATTTCTGGAATCTTTCAGAAATATTTGGATGATGGATTTGGAATCTTCCAGAAATTTTCCACTGGAAAATTTCTGAAATATTCATATGTCCGCGAAAAGGCTGCGTAGGAATATTCCATGAAAGATTTTTGGAAGCTTTCTGTAATATAATTTGAAATATTCCATTGGAAGATTTCTGGAAAATTTCGGAAATATTCCAATGGTCATTCATAAACCACAAAAAATCTTCCACTGGAAGATTTCTGGAAGTTTCCAGAAATATATCTTGGAATATTTCATTGGAAAATTTCTAGAAGATTCAGGGAATATAACTTTGAATATTCCATTGGAAGATTTCAGGAATATAACTTGGATATTCCATTGGAAGATTTCTGGAAGATTACTGAAATATTCCAATGTTCATTCACGAAGAACCAATAAAAATTCCATTGGAAGATTTCTGCAATATTCCAACGCGGCCTCGGGCATTTAGAAACCTTCCAAAGAAATCTTCCAAAAAGCTTCCAGAAATATTCCACGGAATCATCCAGTGGAGGATTTCTGGTATATTTCAACGCGGTCTCGGACATTCAGAAACCTTCCAAAAAAATCTTTCAGAAAGCTTCCAGGTATATTTCACGGAATCTTCCAGTGGAAGATTTCTGGAATATTCCAACCCGGCCTCGGACATTTAGAAACCTCCCAAAGAAATCTTCCAGAAAGCTTCCAGAAATATTCCACGGAATCTTCCCGTGGAAGATTTCTGGAATATTCCAACGCAGCTTTTAACTCTCAAAATCTTACAAAAAATCTTTCTGAAATATTCCAATGGAATATTTTGGACGATTCTACTGGAATATTCCAGTGAAAGATTTCTGGAAGATTTCTGGAATATTCCTCTAAATGATTCGCCCGATAGCACGTAACGTTTTAAAAACGTTTTAAAAACGTTTTTTCACGAACGTTAAAACGTTTTCCAAAAAGGTGTGAAAAATGTTTTTGAAACGTTTTTGAAACGTGCGTTTTGTCCGCACAACGCTGACAGAAAATTGCTTGAACACATTGAAAAAAAACGTTTAACAAACGTTTTTTAAACCTTTGTACAATGTTTTAACAACGTTTTGGGAACGTTTTGAAAGCGTTTCTTAAACGTTTTTTAAAAGTTTCGAAAACGTTTAAAAAACGCTTTCATAATTATTTTAAGCGAATGAAGACTTGGGTACAAACGTTTCCCAAACGTTATTAAAACGTTTTCCGAAAGTTTCAATAACGTTTTCACGCTTTACAGATTTGATTGTTTGGAAACGTTTTGGAAACGTTTTATAAACCATTTGGAAGGATTTTTCAACGTATGAAACAAACGCAAACCATTTTATAAACGTTTACAAAACATTTTTCTGGAAAAAATCTTTATTAGAGAAGCTGTATGTAACTGCTACAAATATTATATTCATTTATTATTGTTAAGCTTTTATAAATAATCGACACATATTCTGTTTCTGTATTTGACAAAAATTAAAAAAGGCACGGTCAGTTGAAATATTATTAGAATTAGCCTTACGATTATTACAACATAATTATTACAATTATTACAAATTAATGGTGAGTTTATGTATAGATAGAATGATAGAGAGATAGAATGATAGATCACTAAAATTTATTTCTGTATCTATTTCTACTTTTTCCTTGACGTCTATCTGGTTAGAATCGAATTCGAAAGGAGCATGCTCATTAGATAAATTTGGACATGAATTTGTCCTGACTAATTTTAGAGGATGAGAATTATACTCCAAATCGTAGAGAATCGCATTGAACTTCATATTATTTTCTTCTCTCGAGTCTGAACTAACGTCTTTGAGGTCTTCTTTATTTCTCTTGGACAGTTCATTTAATTGATCCATAGATTTCACAATATCTTCGAAAAATTCTGATTTTTTTCTCTTGACCAATCTACGTTTATGTCTTTCAGAGTAACCAACTTGTTTTTTCGAACTCATCTGAAACAAATCAAGATAATTTATATTGAAATCAAATTTGTTTTTCAACTCCATGTATAGACATTCTTCCAATAATCTTAAGAATATTGCCATAGCTTCGAATATATTTAATCATTTATCTCTAGACCGTGTGCAAAGGAAAATAGTTTTCCCACCATACCTGATATTATTATCAATTCTCCCAATTTCGGTAACCCACAAAATCAATGAAGAACATGTGAAAAACAAAAGTTATCAAAATTTAATCTTTATGATTTTTAGAATAAATTGAAAATCATAGAGATTGTAATTAAATGTTGCCTTCATTCATGCCACATACAGCCTATAATATATAGTCAGAAGGTGCTTTCAGAAACTGATAAATTACCTTTATACAAAAATAAGCTAAGAGTACCGTATAGGAAAAGGGGCATTCATAAACAACTTTCCTAAATTTGGAAAACACTTTTCAGTGGTAATATTGTTGGCTCAAATTGCAACTCCAAATTATTTATTTATGGAATTAGCTAATATTATCCAATCTATACAAAAATATCATCACTGGATTCGCATTTTCACAACGAACAAACAGATATTAAGTTTAGCTAATCATAATAAGCTTCTTAGCTTTCAAAGTGGCTTTGAAATTGAAAATGTCAATGGTCGGTAACCTTACATACATAATATATGTTGTATGTGAGTCTCCAGGCTCCAGTACAGGCAAGTAAAAGTGGTTTAAGGTCATTCCTCGACTGGCAATCTCTATATATCTGAGTTCATTCTGAAAATGCGCATCCAGTGATAACATTTTTATATGAAATGTTTCATATTAGCTAATAATGATAACTTTAAGTGAAAGTTGCTCTGAGAAAAGCTGAGTGAAATCAAATTTTTCATGTGTTATACGTGAATGTTTACAATAGAATATTCGTTTAAATTCATCTACTTCATCATCCATTACATGGTAGCAGATGAAAATACAGAAAATACAATTATAATCAACACACAGCCTATATATAGTCAGAAGCTGGGCCTAGGCCTTGGATGCTTTCAAAAACTGATAAATTACCTTCATACGAAAATAAGCTAAGAGTACCGTATAGGAAAAGGTGATTTCATATACAACTTTCCTAAATTTGGAAAACACTTTTCAGTGGTAATATTAGAAATTCATTAAAAAAATGCACATACTTGCATTGCTAAGGTCCAAACAGTTATCAACTGGTTGGCTCAAATTGCAACTCCAAACTATTTGTTTATGAAATTAGGTAATATTATCCAATCCATACAAAAATATCATCACTGAATTCGCAATTTCACAACGAACAAACAGATATGAAGTTTTGCTAATCATAATAAGATTCTAAGGTTTCAAAGTGGCTTTGAAAGTTAAAAAGTCAATGGTTGGTAACCTTCCATACATATATGTTGTACGTAAGCCTCCAGGCTCCAGTAAAGGCAAGTAAAAGTGGTTTAAAGTCATTTCTCGACTGGCAATCTCTATATATCTGAGTCTGTTCTGAAAATGCGCATCCAGTGATAACATTTTTATATGAATTGTTTCATATTAGCTAATTATATAACTTCAAGTATCAGTGATAACTCTAAGTGAAAGATGCCCTGAAAAAAGCTGAGTGAAATCAATTTTTTACTGTGTTATACAAGAATGTTTACAATAGAATATTCATTTAAATTCATCTACTTCATCATCTATTACATGGTAGCGGATGAAAATACAGAAAATACAATTATAATGAACACACAGCCTATATATAGTCAGAAGCTGGGCCTAGGCCTTGGATGCTTTCAAAAACTGATAAATTACCTTCATACAAAAATAAGCTAAGAGTACCGTATAGGAAAAGGTGATTTCATATACAACTTTCCTAAATTTGGAAAACACTTTTCAGTGGTAATATTAGAAATTCATTAAAAAAATGCACATACTTGCATTGCTAAGGTCCAAACAGTTATCAACTGGTTGGCTCAAATTGCAACTCCAAACTATTTGTTTATGAAATTAGGTAATATTATCCAATCCATACAAAAATATCATCACTGAATTCGCAATTTCACAACGAACAAACAGATATGAAGTTTTGCTAATCATAATAAGATTCTAAGGTTTCAAAGTGGCTTTGAAAGTTAAAAAGTCAATGGTTGGTAACCTTCCATACATATATGTTGTACGTAAGCCTCCAGGCTCCAGTAAAGGCAAGTAAAAGTGGTTTAAAGTCATTTCTCGACTGGCAATCTCTATATATCTGAGTCTGTTCTGAAAATGCGCATCCAGTGATAACTTCAAGTATCAGTGATAACTTTGAGTAAAAGATGCCCTGAAAAAAGCTGAGTGAAATAAAATTTTTCATCTCCATTACATGGTAGTGGATGGAAATACAATTTTAATCAACATAAAATTTTTTTGCATACAGGAGTAGTAGTTGTATTGTATATTTCTATAGATTTTGTAGAATCCATAGAACAGTGACAACTGTCGTTCTCTTTTTTTTCATAATAATTCTTGAGCATAGAAAAAGATGTAGGATATTTAACAACGTTCATAGAAGTGCTTCTAATAAAATGAATTAGTGTATGCTCACTATTTCATTTTTTTTCACAACATAATTCCACTGGATAAGAGACCCATGAACTTTTGGAGGATTTGTTTTATTTAAGAAATAAATTCATTTTCAAGCAGACTTTCCGATAAAGAAAAAATACTAATATTATTCAATGTATGGTTATATATTCTTCTACATATTAGAATTTGGCTATAGTTGCAGAATTTATCTCTAAAATTGATTGATTGGAAATATCAATCAGGATAGGTTAGAATAATAATTAGAATTAGATGAATAACTCACGTTGTTTACTGCTGTATGTTAGGAATTCACCAATTTACATTGCCATCTGCTTTTCCGATTGAACAATAACCACAAGACTGATGTTAATCAATGTACTTCTGGAAACAGTAAATCCAATACTTATATGGTCATTCAAAATATAAACCGTCAAGACCGGGCGAACTTTGAAAATAACGACTTTTCATGCAACGAATATTTCGGTGGATCTAGGACAAAATGTAATAAGATTGGTTTGTTATTAATTTTCATGAATGACATATCTATTGATCCAAAACTGATTGTTGTATTTGATAAGAATTTGAATACCAAACGCGAATTAATCGTTCAATGCATGCAAGAGAGAAAGACAATCATTACTGTCTTTATCATATTCACAAACGTGAAGCTCACACACGACTGTTGCAAATGCGCCTTTATTCTTCGTGACAGATTCGTTGGCACGACTACTTCAGAGAATTGAAAACAAACAACTGGTCGTTTCGGTTGATCGTAGCTCGAGCTTTTTCGTTCGGTAGTTTGTTGATATATTTGTAGCGTATTTATTCGATCAGAAAAGTAAAAATGGATAAAGCCAATCGATGGCGTATAGTAGTTTTCAAAGGCGAAGAAAATTCGTGTTCATCAGTCTCTCCAGTTCCATGTAATTGGATAGTTGAAATAAAAGGTGTGTGTTTCGCTTACTGGCCAAAATACAAAAGTGACCATCAAATCAATGAGGCTATACGGAAAAAAGAAAAGCCTGATATCACGGAGTGGACTCTCCACGAAATCGAGAAAATATACGACAATGCTGGTAAGTAGAAATACCTGATATATTTTGTTTTTTGTGATTTGATGTACTTATTCGTGCTAAACTGAACTCAGCTCTGATAAACAGTTATATATAATACAGTGATAAAAAATGAAAAAAAATTTACCGACGTGGAAGTAAAATATTTTATTCTTACATGTAAGGTTAGATCTCAAATTTTTTTCCCTTTATGTTCAATTGAGTTCAGTGCTAAGCCTACAGTAGACAAAAATTCTCTACCATGTTTCTTATGGAACAGTGTTAGACTAAATTTTTTAATTGTACAATCTTTTTCTAGACTGTGATTCTTATGAAGAAGCTAGAACCAAAGCCAAAATAGCATTGGATTCGTCTGAGCCTGAAATGGAGTATCAAAAACTGAACAATAAAAGTTTAAGAAAAGAAAGGCACAAGACAAACATATCTGATAATGAAGACGAGTATAGTCCATTGCTCAAAGTACCTAGAAAAATCAATAAATGCACATTAGAGGAACCAAATAATATTCTGAGTAAGATTGTCAAATTTTTATTTTCATTATCCACACTTAGCTTCAATTATTTCATCAATAATATTCTTTTTTTCAAGCATCCACAAACGCCGGTTCTTCATCAAAGCCCATCATTAAAGGTAATGACTATGAGAACTGAATATCAGAAGTACCTTCCCATAAATAATAATTGTAACATTTATTTATTACAGATGTAACTGCAATTAATAACCGGATAGTATTAAAGCGCAAAAACATATCTGAAAATAAAGAGAACTCAGTTATTAATTGCAAAAACTCCTCTTCAGATAACGACATTGCTGGGGTAGATGTAGAAAATTGTTTGGATAATGATGAATCTCTTGATGAAAATGAAGAAACCCAAAAAGAATCTCGCATAGTACAGAAGAGTTTTGCGAGTACCAGTTGTCAACAAGAACATCAAGAGAGGACCAATATGAATCTAAAAAGAGGTAAAATAACTGAAACAAGATGTTTGTTTAACTCAAATTTTCCAAAACTTCTGATTATTCATCTTTTACCCTACCTGATTGTAGATAAAAGTGAATTACACAATTCACAGAACAAAATTTCTGGAATAGATTCAGAAAACTTTTTAACTGATTCCGATGAGCATGAGAATGCAGTGAACTCTCACGTAGTTGAGAGCCAACTCTCACAGAGTTTGCCGAGTACCAGTTCTCCACATGAAAATAAGAGAATGACCAAAGTGAACCTTAAAAGAAGTGGAAAAACTGATGGAAAACAGAAACAAAGCCGTAACTACTGCCATTATTCAATATTTTTGCTCTTAATACACGATTTTTATGAATTCACTCTAATTGATTTAATTTATATATCTATATATATATTTGATTTATTTGTAATCTATATTTTTACAAAATGATGGAGGGTGAGTCTTCGTCTTCATAATTTGCAAAAAAATTGTAATTGTGTATAACTGTAAAGTGAAAATAAGTAAATCTAAGGGCATTAACGCATCAATTATTTGAGAGAATATTTTTTATCGTGAACAATTTTCTATTGATTCAGTGTTATTAACTGCTTTGATTGATACTTGACTATTTTTGAACTGTTCTCATCGTAAAAAATTTCACACTGATTCCGTATTTTTGGTTGATTCATTGTACAGCTATCATTCTTTATTATTCAGGTATTGTATCGTGTGAAGAATTTTCTCCGAAGGCCATCCTAACCACGACGAGCACTTGGTTAAAAGCTAGAAAATCTCGCCTTGAATATTCAAGGTATTCTTAGCAATATAATACACTACAGTTTTTAGCAGGTGATTACTGAATAATAGTTAATTTTTTTTCAGAAAGAAGAAAAGCAATAATTCAACCCTGCAAGGTTGAACAAAATTTGTTCTTGTAAAGACAGAGGACCTTCAAGAACAAACGGAAAACTTACATAATGAGATTAAATAAATATGTTCGTTTATAAGAGATATATATATATATTATATATATATATATATATATATATATATATATATAAGACTATTGAGACTGTTTATATATATTTAAGTAGCGTCTAACACTTGTTATTTTAAATGACTAATCAGAGAAAAATATTGTGTTTGAACTGTTAAAGTTCTTTAACATATATATATTGTATGATCGACAAGTAAAAAAGTAACTGACTATTTATTTCAGAAAAAAGTTTTGTAGGTATTTATAAAATGTTTTACGTTTGTTTCAAACATGTCAAAGATAATTCAAAATGGTTTGAAGAACGTTTCTGAAACGTTTCCAAACCATAAAATTTCGTAAAGAGTGAAAACGTTATAAAAACTTTCGGAAAACGTTTTAATAACGTTTGGGAAACGTTTGTATCCAAGTCTTCATTCTCTTGAATTAAATTAGAAAACGTTTTTAAAACGTTTTCGAAACTTTTAAGAAACGCTTTCAAAGCGTTCCCAAAACGTTATAGAAACATTTCCGATACGATTAAAAAACGTTTGTAATACGTTTTTTGCACATGTTCAAGCAATTTTCTGTCGGCGTTGTGCGGACAAAACGCACGTTTCAAAAACGTTTCAAAAACATTTTTCACACCTTTTTGGAAAACGTTTTAACGTTCGTGAAAAAACGTTTTTAAAACGTTTTTAAAACGTTACGTGCTATCGGGGTCATAGTTTGGTTTTTGAACGCTGCATTGAAATATTCCAGAAATCAGGAATCTTCCGAAATATTCCATGCTGTGTGGGAAGGTTGGAAATGAACAATTCATGACCCGTTTCCATCATTTTCGATGACAAAGGACACAAAATACAAATCTTCCCTATTAGCTCCTCAGCAACCGTTGTTTACCACTCTAGCAACCGTTGCTAAGGGCAAAAAGAATTCACGTGAGTTTCGTTTCACTCATAGAAACCATTGTTTACATGCCTTGCAACCGTTGCAATATTTCTCAAAATCTTACCGAAAATATGAAATGAAACACGCGAAAAACCTAAACCGAAAAAGTATGATCTGACACATGACACTATTAACCTGAAACTGAATAAACAAACGTTTAACATGAACATAGATGAAATTAAGCTTTTATTTTGATCGAATCGTTCGTTTAGTATTCTTTTCAATTGAGCAAAATCGAAGTTTCAAGTTTCAAGTTTTATTTATTTGAATGTAATTTTTATTTAATTATTACTACACTTATCATTGAAATTATTGATTTAAATTATTTGCGAGCGAAGCGAGCAGGGGGGTACCCCCCTAGTCTTACTAAACATAATATAATATGATCCCTGAAAAAGAAAAACATTCAACGAAAATCAAATTTTGGGGTAACTGTGTTCTTAATGCATAAATTGCGCGTATGCGATTGAATATGTCTTCTTCATTTTTATAAATCGTTAAGTCAGGTGAATTTAAAGCATCTGATTAATAATATAATTTCAATCAATAATATTTCTTGGAACTTTAACGAAATAGTAATACGCAGAAATAATACGGGAATGTTTAAGA
Organism: Aphelinus atriplicis; assembly: GCA_020882685.1. NCBI lineage: Eukaryota > Metazoa > Arthropoda > Insecta > Hymenoptera > Aphelinidae > Aphelinus > Aphelinus atriplicis. The sequence goes on from CM037073.1 coordinate 77,490,041, forward strand.
GATAACCAATGGAATTATCATGGTATTTTTAAGATTTAAATGTAATGTATATGGGCAATTCTCTGTGGGATCGAACATGAAAAAATTTGATTTGGCTCAAAATTTTTTTGTAAGGTCTAGGGCATCAAGCCGATTTCCCAGAATTTTTTTAGATTTTTTTGAGCACATATTGCGCATTATCAAATTGCGCATTTAGTGATAATACTCTCAAGTGGATTGATTCACATTAGCTAATTCCATGAGTAAATAACTTGAAGTTGTAGTTTGAGCCCACCAGGCAATAGCTGCCTGGACCTCAGCTATGCAGTTTATACAATATGAGTGGATTTCATGAGTCCCACATTCATGAGTATTACCCATGTTTAGTGAACTTCAACATTTACATGTTGATATTAAAAAAATCATGATATCTATGCACTGCCTAGTGTGTTATAAGGTGTACGTGTAATGCACAGCTTACAATTTACTTTCTGGATTAATCTTTCTTATCGAGTGAATTCAATTCATGACAATGTACTTTATTAGTAGTTTCTTGTACATTTTAACACAATAGAGCCAATATATTGACCATCAATACATGTAACTACTGAAAGTTAGGTGGCGTCAAGTAGTATAGTAATGCTTGATCTATATAAATATGATATTGACAACTCAGGATATGTATTAGTATGATAGAATGTGAGTTTTTACAGTGGATAATTGTAATAATACCACAGACAAGTGTTTACAAAAATTGGAAGTGTTGGCGGTACAAGGCTCTCCTTGAATTGTCATTTTAGCCTGTTTTTACCCCTATTTTAGTTAACCCATTAGCGCCCAAACGGCCGCTCGACGGCCGTTTTTTTGAGCGATAGATTTTATATGGTTATAATGGTTCAAAAAATTTGGAAAGAACATTTTCTTGTGCAAAATTTTGTCAGCTTTCGATTAAATGAACACCCTCATTGTTATAAATAATTGATTGCAAAAAAACACAAAATTTCGAGTCAAAATTTTTTTTGTGCCAACCGTAAAACATGGAAACCGGTCGCAACGAACTCCGGGAAGTGAATTTCGAGCGTCCATGGACCTTAAACTAAAAGTTGGCATAGTTGTGATTGTCCAAATTTATTGTTGGAAGACCCAAAATGGCGGCCGACCGAAAAAATTGTAGCTTTCAACTTGGAATTGTTTTTCTCGAAAACTATGGGTCAAATCAAAAAAATTCTTCGGAACAAAAAAGTTTTAGAATCACCTGAAGAACACTCTTGAATTTTTTCAGAATTTTTTGATGAAATTTTTCAAAATTTTGATTCTTCAAATTCTCAAAAAAACGCAAATTGCTTAAAAACTTCTGAAAAAAATTTGAGAATGTTCTTTGAGTAATTTTAAAACTTTTTTGTTCCTATAAATTTTTCGATTTGCCGGCTAAGAAACGCACAGAAAAATTTCTAAAAAATTATTTCATTATTTTTTTTCTCAAAAACTATAGATCAAATAAAAAAAATTATAGGAACAAAAGTCTTAAAATTACTCGAAGAACATTCTCAAATTTTTTCAAAAGTTTTTAAGCAATTTGCGTTTTTTTGAATATTTGAAAAATCAAAATTTTGAAAAATTTCATCAAAAAAATCTGAAAAAATTCAAGAGTGTTCTTCAGGTGATTCTAAGATATTTTTGTTCCTAAGAATTTTTTGATTTGACCCATAGTTTTCGAGAAAAACAATTCCAAGTTGAAAGCTACAATTTTTTCGGTCGGCCGCCATTTTGGGTCTTCCAAAAATAAATTTGAACAATTACAACTCTGCCAACTTTCAGTTTAAGGTCCATGGACGCTCGAAATTTACTTCCCGGGGTTCGTTGCGACCGGTTTCTACGTTTTACGGTTGACACAAAACAAAATTTTGACTCGAAATTTTGTGTTTTTTTTGCGATTAATTGTTTGTAACAATGAGGGCGTTCATTCAATTGAGATGAATGTAACGGAATCGGAAAGCTGACAAAATTTTGCAAAAGAAAATGTTCTTCCCGAATTTTTTGAACCATTATAACCAAATGAAATCTATCGCTCAAAAAAACGGCCTTCGAGCGGCCGTTTGGGCGCTAATGGGTTAATATATTAATTTTTTGGGAGCTTCCAGAGTCCAGGCCCATTTTTTCACTATATAGGCTGTATGTGGTATGAGTTGGGACAACTTTTAGTACCCATGTGGTGTGGGGCTTGACGAGCGAACTCCCAGGGTTCAAAAATAGAGGCTCCAATTGGTAATGTGGAGTACTTAATGTGCTCCAATGACCTTGGAGATAATTTTTCTATAAAATTCAAGCAATTTGCAGAAAAAAGTGTCCCATTCAATTTTTACCTCAGAGGTCATTTTCAGGGTGTAAATTAAGGTTGAAAATGCCTCTGAAAATGCAAAAACAGCAAAATCAGCAACTTCGCCTATATATTAAAGGGGATTAAAGTGCTCGAAAAAATCTAAAAAAATTCTGGGAAATCGGCTTCATGCCCTAGAACTTACAAAAAAATTTTGAGCCAAATCAAATTTTTTCATGTTCGATCCCACAGAGAATTGCCCATATCTAATAAAATTTGCGTAACAAGAACATCTAATCCAGTTTCATCTAAGGCAACATGATATATTTTTCATTTTGTGTTTCGTAATTTACAATGTTACATTCTAATAAAATAACAACTATGTCGCTAGATCTTACATTTCTTACAAAATATTTATGATACAATTGCTGATATTGTTTATGTCAAATTTTTGGTCCATTCGAATATTACTATACTTGTAATTGATATCAATCCAATGATGAATTCCTTGAATGTTTTTTTTGCATCGTGTATGGTTTTATCAAAAAATATTCTTATTCGTCCGATAATCAAATGTATTGCAATAATTGCAATTGCTTGATAACATCGATCAAATTGAGCTCTAAAAAATTCATTTTTCCTTTCATAATACTTATTTTTCTAGTTCAATAGAACTAGAAAATCAAACGCGTCTCGTACAAAGTCGATAGCATATTGCAAAATATTTATATATTTACATATTGAGTTCATTAACAACTTACAAAATGCTATATTTAAATTCGTAAGTCTATATAATTTTCTAAGCTTTTATCTTGTACAGATAATAAAATTGACTAATTATTCAAAACTTATAATATGATCAAGAGTCATAAAGAATCTAAATTTTGATGCTTGTGCCAAATATCTATATTAAAAGAAACATTTAATAATTTTTTTCAGATTTGAGAAATAACTATTCTTATTTCTCAGAGACGTCTCTGGAATCGAAGCAGAGCGAAATAATTTTCACTGGTGATAATCAATATTTCAGAATATAAAAAACCTAAACTATAGGTAACTAAGTTAAACCATCTGTACACTGTTTTCTCTCTTCTTCAACCCTCTGCCTTGTACGATTGAAAGCTTCAGTTTTGAGGAAATCAACGGTTTTATACACCGTTGAACTTGGCGGTGATTGCGCTTGAGTGATTGTTGAGGAATTCAAATTATCTGATCTGTCTAAATCGAGATCAAGATACTGAAGATCAACGAACTTACGCGATGACGCAGGAATAAAACTATTCTGATCTTGGAAATAATAAATCTGCAAAAATGCAAAATAACAAGAAATATTGAATCTATGAAATATCAATATTTTAGTGAAAGTATCAGATAACAATTATTACCTCCTCCTTATCTTCGAAAGCATTATCATCGTCCGAAAATGACTGATGTCTGTTGGAATGAGTATTAGGGGGAGTAGGACTTGGAGCTGCTCTTACTCTGCCTCGCCCTGGTGGGGAAGCTAATTGTAAAGGACCTAATACAAAAGAAAATACTTTTAAACATCGACTCTTTCCGAAAAATTCGTAAGTAATATTTCCAAAATCTTACCTGAAGTTTCATTGGACGATTTATTCAAGGGGGGTTTGAGTTTTCGATTGATGCTCGGTGGTTCGGCGGGCGAATGTTCAGCTGGACTTAACTCTGCCATTAGCCCTCCTAGACCCACTATACCTGGTGATAATTCATTGCTAATCATTGATGACGTGTCACTTGTTTTTCTACCCGGCTTCAATTCTCGATGAACAACTGGTGGTGGTATCACCGTTGGAGTTTTCGCCGAAGGAGGTTGCGATTGTGATATAGAGCTCGAAGTTACCACGTCAGGCATTGTCAATGGACTTGGAAGATTAGAATAGGTTGCTGTAGCAGAACACTCAGATCGCGGACTTGATGGCTCGTCGTCATGGAAGTCATAACGGAAAACCCTATCATCATTACCTAAAAAACGAATGAGTTAATATTTTAACTTAATTAAATAATGATTCACAACAACGGATTTCTAACTGGTTGTCAATGTAATAATTATTTATGAAGACAATTATATTGTTATTCCTACCAATGGCGCTGGATGGGGCCGCATTGGTGTAACAGTGTCTTGTTTTTTTACCCAAAGTACCACCATCAACAGTACCAGGCTGATGAGATCTGGGAAAATCATATGTTTCATCTGTTATTACAGTTGTTGGTGGTATTGACGGTGCTGGTGTGTTGGGTGTAGCCGGTTTTGAACTTTCTGTTGCTCCATCAAGATTCAAGTAATTGTGACCTGGGTTTTCCAAAGACATATGAGATGGTTTAGGAGGCCTAGGTGGAGCTGGAATCTCTTCAGCTGGTGGAGGTGCTGCTGAATCGACTATCCTGAGTTTACCAAATCTCTTTCGTACACTCCAGGAACCAATTTCCGCATCACTGGCACTGTTACATGGCTTTGAATCACCTTAAAAAAGTAGATATATTTAAATAAAATACGCTTTTTCACAAAGATTTGATACCCTTCATCTATGTTTCTAAATTTCACATTGTTGGTAACCAACATATTTTTGGAAAATGGTAGACTTAATTTTTCTGTAGTTATATCATTGATTCGTGTTTCCCATCTGCAGCACAGATATGATGTAGAGGGTCAAAACCACCCTAAGAACCATCAAACCACCCGTTTTGTAGTGCTGAGTTGTTCTGAAGTAGTTGGTTATCAGTGATGTGAACTTCAGATACATCTTAATATATTATGCAACTCACCAGGTGATGGAAAAGTCTCCCAGTTAACACAAGGCACTGGTGCAGTCCATTCATCATCTGTGAAAACGCTTTCAGGATCTGTTGTCGTAGGGGACCTTGGCGGTGATGGAGCCAACCTTCTAGGAGCATCATAATGTTCACCACCTTGACCAAGAGCCGAGCTAAGAGAACTTGTGTCATTGAGACTTGGACCAGAAATACACTCGCTTATGGGAATATAAGGACCAGAGATAGTGCTTGTTGGAGAAATTGGCGGTGATTCTTGCGATTCGAAGGGAAATACTACTATGAAAATAAAAACATTGTTTTTCAGTAAAATATAAAAGAGAATGTTCACGAAAACATAAAATCCAAATACTAACATTGACACTGCTGTTCATCTTCTTGTGCTTTCAATCCACAAACTTGACAAACAGCATCGACCCATTTATTCATATCAGCTTCATTTTCAGCTACAAGATAATAGGTTCTTTTTGGTGTTTTGACATTGAACATGAATTGGTATTTCTGCTTCCGATTCTCAAATCTTAGACCAGCATCCACCTATACAAATAATTAATACCTTAATTAAATGAATTTTCTAGAAATATAATGCAAATGGTTATTATTCACTTACCTGTTCGCATTGATCAAGATCGATTTTGCCTTTCAATTTTCTACATTTTTTATCTGTATAATACTCCAAAAAATATTGTCCAGGCAATTCGCCACTGTGACGAAGGGTAAACCACCTTTCTCGCCATCTCTGAAAATGTTTAAATTAGTTATTCCAAAAATGTATGTGTAAGAAAATAAATCAGTACACAAAATGTAAAACATGGACATTTCTCAAATGGTATTAGAAATATCTTTCAAATATTCATAACTATTAATTATTGTACGTTATTCAATCACATATGAGATCACATGAGATCACATTGATTTTTTTTATCAATTAGATTAGTGCAATTAAATTTTAGTACCTACTGGAATGAAATATATTTCAAATATCAATAGATTATCCGTGTAATAATATCAAAGAATACTTTTATCCCACACTTTTTATATTTAATTTAAAAGAAAGGTAAGACAGATGAGATATAGAAGTTAAAATTCATCGTAATCTATCCTTTGAGGAAATGCTGACTAAAACGACTTTTGACTCATGTTGAATACATTCCTTTTGTAAATGTGTCTCAAACAAAGTCAAGTATTAACCCAAAAGAATTTCTAAGCTACAATAATGAGTAATGGTGAAGTAATGAAAAAGTGATTTTCCTCAAGAAACTTTAAAACACAATGAAAAATATTAGTGTCAAATTTGAAATTTTTTCCATAATTTTATAAAAACCATTATTGTTTTAACATGACACTCCATATAAATTTCTAATTTTAATCAAAACAATGAATCACCGAATGAAAATTCAGATCTCTTCAAATGGTCATTATATTAAGAATCAAAATATAAAATGCAAAACAACCTCATCCAAACTAAATAAAAACAGAAATTACTCATGTACGACAAAGATGTATCAAAACAAAAAGGAACAACCAAGTTGGAGTATGAGTGATAGCGAAGATCGTCCTTCCTGTTGATCCTCCCGAGAAAAATGAGCGAGCAAAAAGAGTGAGACCTAACCTATATATTATTGACGTGTCATTTATATCTGTCGGAGAGCAGCAAACTCCAAAAATGATTCATATAAACACCACACCATGTGTATAATAGCGAGTGCAAATCGGAGCAACGTATACGCATGTGCTGAATATATGTATATATAGGTGCAGGTTCAACAAGTTGGACACTGTTGCTCCGGAGCGGGGGGAGGGGAGGAGGGTACGAGGGGAGGAAGAAGGATTGCAATAGGGAAAATAAAACAAAATCATTAGCGCGCATTCCCGTGCTGCTGCAGAGACGACATTTCCAACATAGACTTTATATATGGAAAAGCGTCGAGCGCATATATATAGAAGCGAGAAAAGGCTCAAGTCTAAAGAAGAAACAATCGAGAGTAAAAACTGTACGCGTGGAGAAAGGAGCTGGATGCTGGAGGTAAACAAGTGCACACGGGGAATGTGCCTTGTGTACGCGGGCATACACGAACGGGTACGAGCGAGCGCGAGTGTGAAAGAGCGAGAGGGAGAGAGAGAGAGAGAGACGTACCGCTCGCCAGAGCTTTGTGGGTGGCGACTTGATGAGCCAGCCCTCGTACACGACCTCCTGGTTCGTCTTGAGTAGCTCCATCCGGGCGACTCATCAGGGCCGCGGTGTTTACGCGATGCACCACGCCGAGCTGACTGCACTATATATCGCGGCTCGCGGCAAGGCCGTTCCCACGCGCACACGTACGCCAGCAACTCGCCTCTCGGCCGCCGCGAACCAACTGCTCGCGCGACGCAGTCTCGAGGAGAGCCGAGCGAGTCGCGCACTCGGAGCGCGTCGCGCGCTCGCTGCAGTCCGCAGCTCGCTCTCGCCAAAGCAGAAGCACACGCCACACACAACGCGTAACATATAAGTATCTCCTATATAAGTAAGTGTCAGCCGCGCGCAGCAGCTGTTTTCCTGCAGGGGCAGAGAGTCGCACGCGCGCTGATGCAGCGCTGCACTTGCTCGACTCGCGCGGAGCCGACCGTCCGATGAACGACGCGCTCACATTGGCGATATCCTTCTCTCGTAACAGCCCTCATTATTTTCAATCCCACCAATTTTTACCCTCGAGCGTTACGTTTCCGTTTGTTGTCCGACGTCGCGCGCGCGTCCGACTATCGTATACGGCTGTAATACTCTCTCTTGAGCGCGCTTCTAAAGAATACGTGTGATTTGGGCGTGAACACAGGCGGATAATAACATGTCCATTTTTTATGGGAATCACCATACTATACTCAATGGTTTTGCTGATTCGATAAGGTCTCTCGATGTCCGTATTTTTGTCAGTGCGAGATAAAAAGCAATTCAGACTCACTTTTCGTAGCGCTCTTGCAGTTTGGAGAGCTCGAAATTTTCCTCAATATGGGTACTCGGTAAACCGATCAAAGCGAATTTCGCGTGGTTTTTATCATAAATAAAAACATGAATTATTCCAGACTTTTCAAACTAGATAAAAATCAAAGAATAATCATGGGCATTCCGCAAATCGTCGGACGTATTGGCAACGTTTTAAGATCGTTCTAGTGAAAGTTTCAGGATCAGTAAATAAAACGTTCGCGGAGCGTTTTCTCAAGTTTCAAAGCTGCATATGATTCTGATGTGATGGTGAGATATTCGATATTCGAGTCAATACTTATACCTCTTTACGATTCATTCATTGAAGGAACATAATTTTTGTCAGGTACGATATATGTAGTTATGAAAAAATGATAGAAACTACAATGAAATAAAACATGAAAACGTGACATTCATTCTCTCAAAAAACGTTTAAATTCTCACAAATGTTTCAATGGTTATCAAAGTAAGATTGCAACCACATTGACAGAGCATAAGAAAATGTATAAATGAATAACGTTATTGAAAATGATAATTGTAAACATATTAGTTCACTATATCTTGCTTGAAATATAGTGCCAATGCAATTATAGCAACCAATTTATTTTAGTTTAAGTAGGCAAATGAAATAAATCGAAAAGTATTGGGAGGTTTTCAAATTAATACAAGGTACTTTGATTGCAGTTTCAATTATTATTGTTTCAAATGGGTATATCATTTTTACAATAGTTTTGGTATATAAATATACATGAAAGTTTCATCTTCCATATTCACTGAATCTCCAACAATTTACGGATCAAGATGCATGTATTATCAAAAATGTTAAACCGACTTTCAAAGTGAGTGTCATTATCTTTATTTTAGTCATTTGAGAAATAAGAATATTTCTCTTAATCGGATTTGCGTTATAGCACAATCATTTATCCTTGACTTTGTGAAAGCTAAAATAACGAGGAATGACTTAATGTTTTCCTATTTTATTAATCAAGCATCTTTGGTAAACTTATTGCTTTTATTATGCTCTCCATTTTTATCATTCGCATTGTTAGAATATATTCAGCTTTTTTATCTTACTTTTATTACTCTGAAGAATGTGTCTTTGTGCTAAAAATATCTTGAAATTAGAAGTGAAAATTTCAAGTCAAAATATACTGTGATAATTGCTATAAATTATTACGAATTTCCCTTCATATATTTACAAGCAAGTGTTAAGTACATAAATATCAGCTTTATGAAATAATTAACATTCTCAGAACAACTATATGAACGGGATTTTTACACACATCGGTATGTTTATCAAAATATTTATTATATTCAAAGTGTGTGGATGAATAAGTGAGTAAGTTGCAGATTGAGTGGGCGCGTATGTGCGTGTGCATTGGTGTTACTTTTTTGACGTCGTCTAAAAAAGACTAGCAGTTCGTATACAAAAAAAAATATACGAATCATTGTTTTTTCTCGTAAGAATCTCTATTGTTGAAAAAACAATGTTCCAAATTATGCAAATCATTTCCAAATAATTTTCACCTATGCACAATTTCGCAATCTAATCTACTGACTCATGTGGTCAAAATACTAACTGTTCGGTTATCGGAATATAAAACAGATTAGTAAGGGACACTTGCGTGATACCTGTATTTATAATTTTCAAAATCAAAATCCATTCATTTATGAAGATAGATTATGATAATTGATCTCTACGCGTAAATTTGCGTTCCGCACAAACTACCCACTGAGGGAAAACAACCGAATTATTATCATCGAGGCATCTATAAATGATTCCAAGTATTATGAATTAGAACTTGAATGCCACGATCGAGTAGTTAAAATATAATAATTTACAATAATAAGAGTCTAACAGGAGAATATACAATAGGGTAAAAGAATTAGAAAAATCAATATCTCACATTACATTGATGAGAGAAATGGGCAGCACTGATTACTCACAAAATTTTTTCTCGTTTGCCAGAAACTCGTCAGGCGTACATAAATAGTTCAACAGGCAATTAATTCATTATAGTACCACAGCCGATGTCCGTTTTGTTATCCAACTATATTATGGTTGAAACTCATTGTACTTACTATTTGAACAAGATAAGAAACTTCTGAGTAGTTTTGTTCAGTAGCGGCGGGGCATGAGCGCGCTATTGATATCGAAACAAATTAATTTATCCAGCACGTCTGCCTAATTATATCATGGTTCAGAACATGCTTAGACAGGGTGTCTACTACATCAGATGAAGGGAATTCCCTGAGTTTTCCATGACTATTCCAAGATCAAGGAATGGAATTCCAGATTGGAAATAAAGATGAACTCAGATTTTTCAATGCACAAAATATAATCTTTCTATTTATTATTTGTTACTCGAAGCATGTCGCTCTTCGGTACCTCAGAACTTTTTCTATTCACGACAAAAAAATGTTTCAAGGACATATTTCGAAAGGTAAAGACTTGCCCTTTCCGATGGTGTCAACTAAATGTCTCTAAAACATTATTAAATAGGCAAAAATACAGTACTTTTACAAAAAACGCGATTTTCTCGAAACAGCTTCTTTTTTAAATCAAATTCTCAAGGGGTTTTGGGTCTGCCATGGACCTGGAACCCAGCGATTTTTTGAATTTCACAAAAATTAAAAAAAAACTCCAAAAATTCTGAAAAACTTCCAGCGTACTTTTTAAGTGATTTTAAGAAATTTTTATTCTTGGCAATTTTTCGAAAAGTTCGTCATCTTTGCATAAACAGGCCTTGCGCGTTTTGTTTTGTAAAAATACTGTATTTTTGCCAACTTAATAATGATTTAAAAAAATTTAATTGACACCATCGGAAAGGGCAAGTCTTTACCATTCGAAATATGTCCTTGAAGAATTTTTCTGTCGCGAATAGGAAAAGTTCTGCGGTACCGAAGAGCGACATGCTTCGAGTGGCATTCTGGGCCGAAACGAGTTAAACCAATGACAAGTAAACAAAATTATAATATATTTTTGATTTCATAAAAGTACCGACTTTCAGTAACACTCAACAACTGTCAATTGATAGTCAACATAAAATAGTATATTATTTTATCTCAATATTCAAACCGAAGTGATACATTATTTTTTTTTAATAACACCAATTGACTATTTAGCTGACTCCAACAAATATTGTTCAGTAGCTTGCTTTTTCGCGGTGTTTATGTTGTCGTACTTCTTATATCGTGTCCACGCGTTCGATTTTTCGAAATACAAACACCCGTACATTTCCGAGTGAGTATAATCTTTAGAAGGAAAAGATGCAACCCACGCATCGTGTTTAATTTTGGGAATGTGGCGACTCTAGTTAATTTCAAATGCAAATAAAAAACAGAGAAAAAAATGTGTAACGATAAAAGAATTTCCAGATTTTCAGGGAAATTCCCTGAGATTTCCATGTTATTCCAGAGTCTTACGCATTCCCTGAGTTTTCCATGATTCCATGATTTTCCAGATGCGGTAGACACCCTGTTAGAGCATGCACATTTGTTTAAATATAAATATTGCTATCAAAAAACTTCTTACAACCAATTAAAGATTTCAGATAATTTTTGCTTAACTATATTATGCTTAGAATGAATTTTTTTCGAAAAAATAAACTCAATCATAAAATTTAATTAAAAGAGAAATGTATTTTTACACCATGAAAATGGGGCAAACCATTTCTTACGCTCAAGTGAAATTGAAATCGAGCGCTCTCTTCTATTGGCATCCAAACTCATTTGCTGCGACTCTCAATGGTCTTGCTTTGTAAGAATAATAAAAGTTAATTTAACTGTAATTAATAAGTTATCAAACGCTGATGTGGGATGAGATGTCATGATGTGATTGGGAAGTGCCCTATAATTCCTCGTAAACCCTCGTTGGTTCCCAAATATTCACGAGGATCGACGAAAATTAACGCGATATTTCCCATAGCAACCGCTGTTGATATCCCTAGCAACCATTGTTTATATTCCTATCAATCACTGCTACGGAGCAACGGTCAATTAGTTTGAGGTTCATCTACCGATGGCGGAAGACACTATCATTGGCGTTTTATTTCTCAGACAAAGCCTCTTTGAGAAAGCATACTGTTAATGCAGTTATCAGCGATTTTTTATCGGCAGTTATTCATGACATTTACTTTTCTAATGTTTAATAATGAAAAATTAGTTTTTAATCATAATTAAATAGATTACAATACTTTTGAAAAGCAAAATTAATGAGCGTCCCAGCGAACGCGAAAGCTCGGATTTTTCGAATTTATTTTTAAGAAATGCTTTTTTTGTCATCGGAGGAATATATACAACAGAATACATAATATCACTAACATAATATAGTTAGGCATAAAAAACGGACACCGGTTCTCGGACAATCATTCTTAGGAATACATTAGATTGGACTTCCCTACGACTTGAGTTCACAGGCTTTGTCCTTGGCTGATGCCTGGACTACGGACGGCGATAAAGCGCTTTGTAATGGATTTTTTCCACTCTGCAGACTGGAATGACTCGAAGATCGACTATGACTCTGACTGTTGGCACCCACTGGAGTTTGGACCAAAGGTTGAGGAGGCGTTCGCGCACCAGAACCGTTACTCGTAGTAGAGTTCGGTTGTAATTGCATGTGGTACTTATAAATGTTCTCTGTGCTTTCGACAACCCCTGAAAATACACATTTCTTTCAAAAACAACGTTTCATATTCCATTTTTTTAAAGATTGTAACTCTACTAAATTCTTGAAAAAAGTCTGTTAGTCTGTTCAAAAGAACTCTATAGATTTGTTTCATTTGATATACCAAGAAAGCTTCAATCACATACGTACAAATTCAATCGAATTACAGAAAACTTTTATGAATCAGTGACAATCTTATTCACCTGCTTGAAGATTCAAACTTCGACCTCGGACTCCACCCTCTTTTGACGGTGGACTCCACCAATTGACAAAAGTTCCGACGACGGGAACGTGACGAAGAATTCCTTCTTGCCATAATTTTTCGGCATTTTCGCGTTCTAAATCTGTTTGGGCTGCTTCTATACCACGTTTAACAACCTCTGACATTGTATCCAGCAGTTTGGAGCTTGCTTCAACTTCTTGACCAACTTGCAAAACGAGCGATAATAACTCGGCTACGTCTGGAGTAATAAAAAAGATATTTGGAGATAAGAAACCAGTTCAAAAATATAATAATAGATTCATCTATTCTAAATGAATAAATTATTTTCGAATATGAAAGTAAATTCACCTGTATCGTGTGTAACCATTCCAAATCTAACGCATACCAGACCGTCAGCGCCTTCACCAAGTGAAAAAGCCGCGTCCGTATTTCGTAAAGTCTCGACCAAATGCATATTCAATAGATTGAGCTCTTCTTTCGTTTGATCGGTCATCACATGGACCCAAGTTGGAGGAGCATATCTGACACCACCAAGGCCAGCCCAACCGGGCATCTCAACCAAATGCAACGAGTCATTCTCGGTGACCAATCTTACAAAAATTTCTTTATGATGGACTGTAGCGAGTAGTATGTCCTACAATGTTTAAAATTTAGAAATGTAACTGTTAATTAGCGAGAATTCGATCAAATAAATCAATTGTGATAATCGAAATTAAAATGCCTACTATCTGTTGCTCCAAGCAAGCGACAACGTTGTCGACGTCATCACTATTCGGAGGGTACTCAAGACTTTCAAGTGGACATATCCTTATAGCAACACCGTATTGTTCAATTTCGCAGAGTTCAACGCCAACATTGTTGATATCTCGCTGGATAATCTGACCAAGCCACGAGTTAAGTTTGTCATAATAAGCCGGCACTCGCTGTAACTCTTGAAGATCCGATTCAGGCGGTATGAACTGGAATACAAATGTACTCACAACCACCTCTAACAGTTGTGGACCGTTTATTGGATTCGAAATAAGTTCATTAATGGTGTAGGCACCCGTTTCGCCACCTGGTTCTTGACTCTGAAAATAAAAGAGAAAAATGAATACAAAACATTTTTTGTATGAATAATTATGTTCTATTCTAAATTCATATCGTACAGATAATTCGTATGATGATACGTATACGATACGTACTGTTACAAATTTTTTATGTTTATTCAATTCAAGGATGATTTCAAAATAAATATCAGAAAAATATTCTCAGAAGTTCGAGATCGATCATCTAAAACTTGAAGCTTCTTACAACCTGACTCTATACAAATTAATTTGCATAGTCAATAAATTACAAATATAGCTCATCTGGATCAACCATATGCATACTTGTATTTTCTCTTAAAAAAGGTGATTTGAATGTATACATCTTAGCCTTACAATTCAAAAGAGCAAAAAAGTGATTGAATGTACAACACGACATAGTATTCTGAGCATTCAGGCGAAAAATCGTAATTAAAATGGAACATAAAAATTTTAGTGCCAATCTAACGATTAAACTTGAGTCACAGCTAACTCACCAGCAATCTGATGCAATTGAATTTCTTAAATTTACTATACAACTCCTCGACAATGGCGAAGCACTGCTTGAACCGGTTGAAGATGCCGTCACGACCGAGGGCCTGTAGCGCCGTCCAAAGCGGCAACGTAGGCAGCCGTCTTGAGAGCGAGTCCGACATCAAACCGGATATTAACGACAGAGTCGTGTCTCTGGACGTCGGACGTGCACCTCTCGTATCTGTTAATCTATACAATGTCTATTAATAGCAGCAAAACCACGGTTAAGGAATATAAATAGCCATAAACTCGACTTTGCCGGGTGTATTTTGAATTTCCAGAGATGACCAACTTGGTAAAAAATATAGCGAAGTAGTACGTGATTTTTTTGAACTGATTACAATATTAAGAATGACAAGCATATCATAATTTTGTCCAGGAGGAAATCCTGAACAATTTTTTTTTAAACTTCTTTTTTTTGTAAGTTAAATGACACGAGTAAAATAAATGTTGAAGTATTTTTGGCTGAAAATTTTTTGATAAAGGCCTGAACCAAATTGAATAGAGAATGGATTCTCATGAGAACATAAGTTAAAATTTCAAATAAAAGATTGTCTAATAAAGATGCAAGTTTTTGAAAATTGAATAATTTTTTGAATTGGTCATCTCAATTAAATAATTACTCATACAGTAAAGGATACAACTACTGGTAGAGATGGTATGCCCAACCATATCCCAAGTGGTAATGTAATACTATCTGCAATTTTTGAAGACTGAAAAAGTAGAAAATCTCATTAGATTCAAGTTCCAATACCAATTCCCAAATAAACAGATTGTAATTTTTACCAAATCTTTTGGCGAATTATTCAAAGCTAAGGCCGCTAAGTTATCACCTCGTAAATGGAGCCAAATATTGTATTTATCACATATTTCACGCAATCTACTAATATTGTCACAATGACCTGTGAGGACAGATCCTGCTTCTGCTAGCACTAAGAGAGGAGTTACAGAATTTGATTGCGAGTCTTCAGCTAACCTTCTCTCCAAAGCTGAAATATCCATGCAATGTCGCGAGCCAAACATGGTATTTTGTGGAATAGGCCTTATACATTGTAATGGTAATGACAGCTGAAAAAAATTGTAATTAAAAGATTTAGAGAAAAATTATCAACATCAAATGCAATTGTTCTTTCTAATCTTAGCATTTTCATCTCCTTGATGAATTAATCAGTTGAAGTCAGAAACTCACCTGTTTACATAAATGCTGAACCAAACCCAGTGGTGCTGCTACAGAACTGTAAATTAATGGAGGTGAACTAGCTAGTGCTGTGAAACCTTCGTCTACATATCTAGGATATTTTTTATGCAATGCCAATCGAGTAACTCTGACAAGTCCCTCAAGTGGATCTTCATGAAAAGATGAAGCACAATCAACAAATCGAAAGATATAACTAATCCATCTAGTTGTATCGGCTGCTAAGCGACCAGCTAATCTTTGAGCATGAGACCTTGGTAGGGACATTGCATATGCAGATATTGAATGAGATATTACGCCTAGTCTTGCTGCATCTGTGAGTGGCGGTAAATTAGTTACTGTATTCTGTTCAGGTTTTCCATCCTCTCCAATCGGCGGTATTTCTTCATATATAATCAAATCCTGTTAATAAGTATAAAATGTTATTATACAATTCATTTATCAAGAACTTATTAATTGAACAAAGACATTTATGAATAGTTTCAACAAAATTATAAGATTTGAGATCTCGTTCTTGTAATCTTATCTATAACACTTCCTCCTTAGAAATGAATGTAGAGCAGATAGCTGGAATTGAATTCAGAAGTTTTATGAACACAGTTGAAAAAAGACTATGGTCTACTTTATTAATGGTAACTATTAAAAACATTATAGCTCATTGGTATTTTATCAACTGTACATGTTTCAAAATTAAAATGACCAAAGATAATCATAAAAAATATGAAAAAGGAGATTATCTTCAATTCTAGGATTTATGAATAAGAATATAAGGCTAAATAAGAAGATAAGACAACTACAGCAGTCCAAAAGATTCTATAACATGTTAGATCTGTAACCTGAATCAGTGAGAAAATATCATCCGGAGCTTTTGGATGAGACAGAAAACCAGAAGGAACATTCCACGTGCTGCCTTGTGACTCTGTTCCTTTTTCTCGAGACTCCTCAAGCCTTGAAATGGCCTGAGAAACTTGCGATTTGATTGTGAGCACCTCATTTTCTGATGGACCCTGCAGAACAACATGACTCCTATTAATGCAGTTGAAAGCACACTCCAAAACAATGTTTAACTTGCAAGTTCAGCAACAGTAAATAAACATTATCAAGTTCATATTTGACAAACATAATGTCATGGATAGAATACTATGCATCTAGCTGCAGCAACATATGACTGCCAGAAAAGCAGCAGCTGAGCTGTCAAAACAGAAGAGCAGATATTTGGAGGAGTATTACAAACCTCCGGGACGCCGGTGTTATCGAGCACGTCGGCTATGCTGGCTGCAGGAGTGGCAGGCTCGGGTTCGGCCATCGTGGCACCGACCTGCCTATTACGCTGCAGTGGTTCAGGAGTTGCTTCGCCGAGTGCACTACCCGCCCACCGACTCCCGACAATCCTGATTCCCGACTGACGGCCGCCGCTGCCGCCGCACTCGGCACTCCATAAGTCCGCGTGGGGGACGTGGCTCGTGGCAAGCAGGGCCGCCGCCATGCAAAACGATCGCCCCGGCTTTTTTCGCTCATACACTCTCAGCATTTTACAATTTTTCCTTTTCAATTTTTTTCTTGCGCACTGATAATTATTCATTATTATTGAAAAATTTCGCTTATTAATTTCGAAATCAAAATATAACAATATTTATTTGAATTTGGAATTATTTTTAAATTTTTATAAATTTGGATAGTGTCTTGTGATCAAATTAAATAGTGAGCACAGTGACTATTAGTGTATATGAAAATGTTCGTAATGAAGGGGAATAAATGAATGTTTGTCAAGTATATTTCACATTTTTTTCGATTTTTTTCGATTTTTTTATTCTTAACAAATCAAGATATAAAACCTATTGATATTCAATATCTTGCTCTCTAAATGCACATCCATACAGCGCAGTTTAACAACGGCAGAATCAATCTATAGTACAAACTTATCAACTAGGAATACAATTTATTCAATAGCGATTTCTGCTCCAACTTTTACTAAAGCTTCTTTAAGTTGCTCAGCCTCTTCTTTGCTAAGGTCAGCCTTCACTACTTGAGGTGCACTTTCTACAAACTTCTTGGCTTGTACCAAATTTGTACCAGGTAAAAGGTTTTTGATTTCCTTGATTAATGCAACCTTTTGTTTGTCATCAAACTTTGTTAATTTGACTGTGAATGAGGATTGCACTTGCTTAGGTGCGGCTTCTTCTTCCTGTAAATTATCAAACATTGTTTCGTTTTAGATTTAGAATATGAATGAAATACTTGAGAAAAGTAGTATAATTAAGATTTGTTAAACAAATACATGAAACATTAAGTTAAATTTTCGCTTTGTATCATGGAAGCGATTCTAAACAATATTGCAAATGACTAACATTCTAAAATGGATATTCAGATAGGATTCATTTTTATATTTTGATAAAGAAAAATACTTACATCTTCTGATTTTGAAGCAGCTACAAATCCTCCCACAGGCATTACTGGGGCATCAGGAAGGTTGAGTCTTTTCTTCAATAAATCACTAAGTTCTGCTACTTCAATGAGATTGAGAGAAGTGATTTCTTGTGCTATTTTATCAATTTTTGGACTGACTGGTTTCTCAACTCCTTCTGGTACTGGTATTGTTAATTTTTGTCCTACAGCTGCAGCTGCGGTTTCTGCTTGTTTTTGCGTGACACTGAAGAATACAAACTTACTTTAAATGACTAAAAATAAAAAATAGATTTAAGCAAGTACATTTTGGAGCACATTTTATAGTTTTAATATATATATCTGTACTAAAAGATAAGTGAATATTGTTTGACAACCTTTCAATATTTATAAACGAAAGTCATAAATACAAACAGTTGAGATCTGAAGAATCTGTTTTTATTGAAGTCTTTCATAGATTTTATTCAAATTTATAAACCAAAACAGCGAGTAGAAGTGAGGTTATGTAACCTCTTCATCATCGAAACCTTGTTGAAACCAATAATGGATATTGACACATTACCATTTGTGAAATTTGCGAAGCTGATTGGTATTTCCTTTCAAAAGTATCCGGATAGAGTTCATTTTGCTCTTACTATTAGTACTTTTGGAATTGCAAACAAAATAATACAGTCGGTATTAGAACTTTGGGAGTTTAGGAGATCACGAGAGAGAGAATTTAAAGGGAATTCACCATATAGAATGAAGAATCTCTATCTTTGTGAAAACACCTTTTCAGTGACGTCAATGCGGCTGCATCAGACGACACTTTTGTATGCTGGAGAGCGAAATGTTCAAATTCTATCCAACATTTTAAAGAATTTAAATTCGTTTTTCATTTTTCAATGAATCAGTAAAATCAATTTGACGACTGTTGATCTGAAATATTGATTAATGATTAAAAACTATGCATTCGACTGAGAAAATATATTAAAATCGCTAAGGCGCATCATTTGTAAACTTTTTGATAAAATTTGAATAAAAAATCTGCGTGGACACTTGAGAAAAAGTCCAAGACTCCCTGAAATTAGATGTTTCTAAGATGAATATAATATTTCTGTTCGCAAGAATTTCATATATTATACAAATTTAGAGCATAATTGAGTGGCAGTTAATATTGACGTTGCGCGTGGTCGATTGTGTACAATTTATAATGTAAATGGGGCCATTGAACGTACACAATCTAAATAATTAAAACATTTGAAGTTATAGATATTATCGGTATTGTTCATATTCTTCATCATTATTGTATGTACATACAATTGTATGCACCCTTGTGAGATTCTTCAATAATTCCTCCTCTCATTCTTGATGTCATTTCTCATTTCTTCAACACTTTGATAAATTTTGATAGTCATAATATTTTACACTGCGTTTGGCAGGAATGTCTTAACTGTAAAATATGATGAATGGAAGATTGGTTCAATTTTTCGATCAAACTAATTGCAAGATCTCATGAGATATAAGAAGCAATGTACTGATGCTTTCTGTTCATCATTTTTATTCAGTTTGTGTTATGAATCGACACATATATATTACGTCTCAAAAAAGACTAAATATATTATTATCTATTCGTATATGGAGCAAAGGTATTCTCAAAGTTCTCATGCATTTTAAAATATTCAACTTAATATATAATTTAGTTTGTTGTTTGTTGACATAATTTATTCATGATATTTGTTCCATGTGTTGCATAGTATATGCATGCGATGCACGATATATTCATCGATTTGTTGATATTCCATAACTGGCTGATGAAAATGTCCTAAAAGATTAATAGAAACATAAAAGAGGGGTATGAAAACAAAATTTTCTAAGAAACATTTGAATTAGTCCATATTATGATGAAAAAAATGTTTTTTTTTTTCAACCTATCAGTTTAGTTTGCACGCTATCAATCTATGAGCCAGAGAATTCATTCCATCAACATGTTGAATCAAATACTCATCAGATTTGGAAAATATGTGAAAATGTTCATAGAAGCATGTGATGATTAGTAAGCTTATTTAACGAACGGAAAAATAAGTTAACACAGCTATAAATTTTTTCAATATAATATCTTATTTTGTATTCCTTCTATTCGAAGCTCCATGAATTTATTTTTGTAATAATATCTGTGAAGATAGTTTCGATCACAATTGTCTCATATTAATAATGACAATAATAAGTTTTTAGGTAAAATAATGGATACGTAGAATTTCAATGATAGCAGCAATCATATGAACATAAATTAATCATTATCATATGATTCTTTATTAATATACTGCAATGTTATTCAATATATACAATATAATATAGCATTGTTGCGAGCTGTTCTTCTTTTGAGCATCAGACTCGTCTTATTTCCAATTGCACAAAGGACCTTTGGAGAAAGGAAGATTACATTTATATCATATATACAACAAGAAATAATTGTTACACGTTTGCATATTTTCTTTCTTCTCTTTTCTACACTAATTCGATAACTTAGATGAAACCGCGAAATACAATGCTAAACAAGAAAAATATTGATCGTTCGCTCTCTAGTCTTCTTTCTTTGTCCTTTTTTCAACACAAAAGGAAAAGATAAAAGAACATCTTTTTTTCAAACCGTACACGACCTATCTTACAAAGCAAAATAAAGACAGTATTAATATTCATTATGTATAGCATGTGAATCGAGACATATTACGCTAATGCCTCACGCTATATATTTATCATATCATGATGCCTACTACTCGATTATCGATAAAATCGTCTTTTTTCCTTTACATAATATCCGCGATTACATCTTACTTTGACACATTATAAACTAAATGAAGGAATCTAATGACTTTGTGAGTAACTCTTGACAGTAAATATATCTTTACGTAGGCGCCCAAACGTCGCATTTCAATTGTCTATCAACGCTCGAGAACTAAATCATACATGTATTTACTTGTCTATATCTATATCATATTTTTCGATAATATAATTATAATAATATACACAATAGAAATCTTATGGCCAACGACCTGCGCGAATGGGATAAAAATATTTTTCTATATCCCATTTTTTGTGTGTGACAGTTTTGTTGTCTCCCTTTACAAACATGGATGTATCTTTCTTCATTTTCATTGTTCATTTTGAAATGAAATAACACTGCATTTAAAAAATCAGAATTCATTATCTATACTTATAAAATATATTTTTTATGACAAAAAACGAAAATCAGATATTTTTAAAACTTGCCCTAAAACGAAACGTTGTTTCAAACAATACTCATCAGAAGTCATAATTTCTAAAATTCTTCTGAACACTTTTAAACTTTATGACAATTATCATACTTCAAATTCTAATTGTTATTTTTAATTATTGAAACAGTAACGGACGTGGATGACGTAGACTATTTTAATCGAAAATCAAAGATATGTGGATTACATATTATATTTTCGCTTCTTTTACATTTAATCTAGCATAATCTCATAATCTTAAGTTTTTTCGATCACTACGTAAATATACGTGTTGAAGATGAAAATTTGCGCAGTTACTGCAAAGTATCATTCCAAGTTTCGTTGTTTCAACTACTTTTCACTATTCTTTTTATGAAATATATTCATTCAAAATGGTACCACAATCTTACTGGCACGACATTATTCCATCAACATCATCGTCTTTTGCTTAGGTTTTACTTCCGTTGAAAAAGTATTAAACGCACATCGTTAATTTAGAAATCGCATAAAGAACAAATATCGCAATGTACCTTGTATATATTTGAATCTGTTTTTCATTCATACGCTGTATCTTCGGCTTCTTTCTGTATCTTTTACCCCGATTAAAACTTACAAATGCTATGTAATAATACCATCATCTTGATTAAAATGCATCTCTTTGTCCTTGTACCACAATAAATGCGTGCCTCATTAGGCCACTACAATCGCGATAAAAATCGTTTCCTTATCTCGTGCTCGGTTAGTGTACTGCTCGAACGTAGGTTCGATTCTACAATCGGTATCAAATGCGTTTACTCGAGATCCCAGTAATTTTTTAATCAATTTGAGATTACTCTCTTGAATATATAACATATCAAAGAACTTGTTCCTTATTTACTTACAATTAGATAGTAACAATTGTATTGCTGAGAAAAACTCTTTCACATTTATAAAAATTTCAAATCGTGGTGTGACAGTTTTACATTATAAAAGGATATCAAGAAATCTCTGATGAGATAAAGTATTCTCTAATATTTCAAATTTTTGTATTGTGCTTTGACATTGAAAATCTATTCATTCAATCTTGTTTGCGAATATTTCACATGTAAAAACAGTAGTCGTATGGTCCATTGAGGACAATACATTTTGTCAACTAGATATTGTACATAAATTTGCATAAAATAAATGCATCAAAATTCAAATTATCAATAAATGTAGAATCGAATCTTCGACAACAGTTATTTTGGTTCTGGATTTAAAAGTGATAGTTTTGTATTATTGGTTTTCTTATATTCCTAAAGATTTTTCAAGAAAAACTCGAGAGAAATGCCTCTGGAAATGGTTCGTGTTAGAAACCTACCATAATCCGAGAAAAAAGTACATTCAACAACTTTGTGAAAAAACTTGAAAAAAAATGGATCACTCCTTCCAAGTCTTGCGAGATTACTGGATATTGTTCAAATTGCTATTTCCAGTCGACTCTTGCTCAACGTTTTACCGATTGGACAAATGTTGCAAAAAAACATTTATTCCTCAGAATAATTCCGTTTCAAAAATGTAGTTCTCAAATGACGATTTTCTCGATATGTGTAGGACTATATCTAATGGTCATTTATTTAAATACTTAGACAGGCATATCTTTTTGAGTTATGGTGCGCATTGGGAGCAACAGTGTACTATATTTAATTGAACGATTTTTTTCGGTATCCCCCAACGAGTTGGCACGCGTTTCTTAACCCCCTCCTCTTCTTCCCTTCTCCTTTCTTTACCCTTGTTCGCCCTTCAGGACTGAGACCACCAGACCCAAGGGACAACTAACACACCCTCACTCTTTAATTCGCGGATCTCATTCGAAAAACTCATCGAGAAGTTGAACGAGACCCAGTCTTCCCCCGCCCCGTCCCACGACAAATTCTCAGTGGCAAGAGCCGTCAGTGTATTCAGAAGCGCATTCGAGAGGTCGAGCGCTGGGCCTGGTCTCATTGGGAGTGTAGCCTGCCTGTGGGCGGCTTCACTTGGGTGCCGTTGCTCTTGGGTATGGCCCCAATTATCTTGACCCTGTGTTGCTGTTGCTGCTGTTGCTGCTGCTGCTGCTTGTCGCTGAATTGGGGCGGGGGCGCAAACACCAGCTCGTCGGCGGCAGTAGCATTCGCCGGGGTGCCGTCCGCGTTGAACTCAGGTGGCGGTGGCACGAACAGGTCGCTGCTCTGCTCTTCCGCGTCGGCCTCCATGGGCGGCGGCAGCTGGGCGAGACTGACCGCGTGCCTCGTCAGGGCTCCACTGCCCCCGTAACCCGGCCTCTTCTGCTGACCGCACGAGTTACCTATCACCACCACGTTGTTGCTCTCTTTTTCGTTACCTACAATCAGAAAGAAGTCTCAATCAGTTCCAAGGCTCGAGCCATTCATAAGTCGCCCCGAGTGATTTTACCGCGGAAAAAAGTGGAGTCTTTCAGAAGAACATTCCGTATACCGTGTGAAAACATGACATACTATGCACCTAAGCATTGCAAGACGATTTCGGCACGAAAAACATTTGCGGCCCGAGCACAGCGAAATTCACAAGTTTGCGTGTGCCGAAATGGCCTAGATCCGAGCGAGGTGCTGCCTTTCGTAATCCACGAGAGAAAAGTAGCATTCTTTGCGAACACCAGAACACCAATTGGGCACTTTGCTCCCCCGGCGAGTCGAAAATAGCTAATTGCTTATACCGACTAACCTTGATGGTGGCCGTGCTGTTGCTTATGTAGATTGGCCTCGTTGTTGCGAGCTTGCGTATCGTCGAAGCCCGTTGGAGGACCAACCGGCACATCTTGGTCAGAACTCACGCCGCTCGAGCTGTTGTCGCCGTCCTCGACGAGGCACTGCTGGGTCTGGAACAAATTGTTCGTTATGTCCCTCTCTATCGAGCTATCAACGAGTGCAGAGATACAACGAACTGACGCACCTTCAGCTGTTTCCTGACGTTCTGG
Source organism: Aphelinus atriplicis (assembly GCA_020882685.1). Taxonomy (NCBI): domain Eukaryota; kingdom Metazoa; phylum Arthropoda; class Insecta; order Hymenoptera; family Aphelinidae; genus Aphelinus; species Aphelinus atriplicis. The sequence continues at coordinate 77,514,348 of CM037073.1, forward strand.
ATCTCTTCGACGCTGAAGGAGTGCTGGAGCGAGCCCGAGCCGGATGAGCTACTGCTGGAACCACTGCCCGCCGAGGCGTTCGAGTTGCCCGACGTTTCGCGCGTCGACTCGAGCTTCTCACGAGCCGCAGCCTTCTCCAACTCTTTGGCGATCTCGGACTCGTCGCCTTCGTCCGTCAAGTCTTCGTCGTTTTCCGACTCGCTCAGGCTGTAGTCGGGATCCGGGATCGGCGGCGCTGAGCCACCACTCGCGTTGTTGCCCGCTGAAATCAACGTCATTAACTCACACCTTACACACGATTGTACTCCAATCGAGTTTGCCAACGGTATGACCCTTCGAGTTAATTCGAGCCGACATGTGTACGAGTACCCAAGGCCTCGTAGTGAAAGTATTCAACGTGCGAGTAGAAACGATGTGGGTACGGCGAGACGCGAATCCCGGGCGAAGTATCCGCGACCGTGCGTGGCGTGAGCAGAATCGACCGTACGTGAAATTGAAAACGGCGAGGCGCCTTCGAAGGGAAGGATTTTCACCCGACCTCCTTCCCCTCCCAACTCGATAGACGGACGGCTTTCGAACGAGGGAAAACCCGATGTAGTATGTGTGTATATATATATATTATGTAGGCGGGTCGATGAGCTGGCTATTATACCTGTGCCGTTGGCCGGCTTCTTCTTCCTGTCCCTGACGATGCCGGCGACGCTGTGGCTCCTGGCTGTCTTGAGCGGCTGGGCGTACTGGTTGGAGTTGGGCTGCAGGGGCGCCGAGCTCGAGTCCGCGGCAGCCGCGGCAGCTGGGCCGGCGGCGTTGCCGGCGGACGCGGCCTGGCCGGCGAAGCCGACGTTGGAGGGCGCGGCTGGGCCGTTGGGCGTGCGCAGGCTGTGCGACTTGCGCAGCTGGGCGCGCGCCGAGCCGCCCGGCAGGCTGAGCGAGCGGTAGCCCACGCTCTTCATGTCCTCCGGCGAGGCGTACAGCTTGGCGTTGTTGCACGGCCGGAACGACGACATCACCCCGTAGCAGTCGGCCGAGGCAGCCGCCGCCAGCTCTGCGCAGGAGACATCGATTTGGATTTGAGCGCTCGGTAAAATGGCTAGATCCCACCCGCGAGCAGCAGCCGGCTGCGCCAATTCCCCCTCTGTATACGTGCTTCGATCGATCGAGTCTTCGGATTGCAAGCATCGGAGTCGCGGGGCGGAGTTTGAATAATTAGCTGGCGGTCGGGACGCGAGCAATTTTCCAGGGCAACCGCGTGAATATTTGATACGTCGGGAGCGTTGCCGAACCAGCCCGAGCGATATCTCCCTCGAGCGAGCCCGGCAATATGTGCATAAGCATTCGTGACCTCGCTCGGACGCCCGAGCATCGATCCCGCGGAACTCGTATCGCTCTGGCGCGGGCCGAACGCAATCCGGTGCGGCGATGTCGACGAGAGAGTGGAAAAACCCAACTGACCTTTGACCTGCTGTATGTGAGCCATGTTGTCGTAGACGGAGGCCGGGGTGACGAGGTCGGGGGCGGGCGCACCCACGTTGACTTTGACGAGCTGGCCGACGGGCGGGGGCGGGGGCGGGTGGTTGGGCGGCGGCAGCCCGTTCCTCCCGAGGGCCGCGTTCACGTCCTCCTGGCTGCGGTGGCCCTTGGGCGCGAGGCTCGTCGCGCCCCCGACGCCTCCGGCCGCCACCGCCGCCTGCACGTTCAGGTCGGGCGTGCTGTGGAAGTCCCGGTGCAGCTCCGAGCCCTTGCCCAGTCCTCCGAAGAAGCGGACGCGGCCAGACTGCAATCCAGCCGAGATTATCATGCACGACGGCTCGCATTCCACCGATATACACTCGACAATCTTATTATACGCGTGGACGAGTTGCAGGCCGAGCGCGTTTATTGCCTGTGCTACGTGCACACTGTCAATTTGATCACGTTAACGTGCTAAGCTTGCGAGGCAAGTGTTCCGAGAGCTAACGCCAAGCTCTGTCTCGTCTGTTTTTTTTTTTATTTTTTGTTGCACTCGGCTCTTTCGTTGGCGGATTGCAAGGTGGAGTATTAACTACGCGTCGTCGCTCCTCACGAATGCATTTCAAATAAAGAGGACAATTTCGAGGCTTAGAAACATGGATCGGACGCTCAAATTCAAGAGGAGATTACGAAAAATGATGAGATATCCCAAGACAATGGCAACCGTAGCAGGTCTTGCGATAGAATACGGGCAAAAAATAAAGTATGAAATCTTTAGTATTCGTAAGGAGCGACGATAAGACCGAGTCGATATTATTTACTTTTTTACGAACTGCGTTTGAATGTATTGGAAACGAATCACGAGTTGTCTCTCGGTATTTTCGACTTTACTCCAGAATCACCTCTCAAAATTGTGAGAATCATCAATCGTGGTAATTTGGAAAACAATCAAGTGTATTTACTGTGTGATACTTTAATTATTTACAGTAACTTTACTGCATCCATTTAGATGGCATCAATAAAAAGAGTATAATAGGGGTAAATTCGTTAGTATAACACTTTTAAAATACTCAAGACAGAGAGAAATTATTAATGAAATATTAGTAAAGTTCCGTAAGAGCTCTACAACCATTCTCCGCTAGATGTATGATTTATTTACACTTTATGAATCTTTCAAAGTAGAAGGGTAAATATCAACGTTGAGGGACAAGTATCATATAAATTCATGACGGATAAAATCATTCCATTAGAATTTGTTACATGATTCAGAATTGAAGAGTTTTATAGTGATAATTACTTCATAAAATATAGAAAGTTCGTGTGAACTACTATGATAAAATAACGTGGTGAAAGTTAGAGAACTGTGAATCACAGGTTGGACATGACAACCTGTGATTTGCAAATACAAAGGGTAATGAAAATTTTAGAAAAATGATATTTTTCAATGAGTATTCTGAACTTTGTCATCGGTCCGTTCAACAACATAAGGGGAGATTCAGGTGATTTTGTTTTGATTTTTTCACGAGCTGATGTTATTGGGTTTGTGAATGTTCGGACTGTCAATTCAACACAGTTGGAAAATTTTTATGCATCAAGGATCTAAGTAATGGGCCTATCTCCGAACAAGCATTTTTATTCGAAATATTTTTTGTTAATAATGATGGTTACCTTCCAATAAAACGTGTTTAATTGAATAACACAACTACTGTGATCCATGATGTGAGTTAATTAATGTGCTTGTAAAAGCCGTAGAAAACTATTAGTAAATGACCTTGATGTTCTCTCCCAAAGTATAAAAAAAAAACTGGGTGAAAAATTGATAAACGGATAGTAAAAATTGTATGAAACCCCAGAATGTCAAATCGTAACGTGAAAAGAAAAAAATATAATGCTCTGTGTGAATAAGAATTAGTTGAAAATGCAGTAATCAACTGGGGAGATAGCATAACTTCATGCAAAACATGCCATGCATAAGTACAGAGTAACAATGTGATGCGATTTTTCATTCACTCACTTTACTTCTGAGACTTTGAATCGTAAATATATAAAATGAATTGACTTTACAATCAAATAATAACATTAAATAATACAAAATTATATTGAATATCATGTTATGTATAGAAAATGTATCTATCATCACATGAAATTATTTATTTCATATATAGATGTTCATCATAATCTTTATAAAACTAAAATTACATTAATTATCAAAATAAAATGAACAATCAACCACCAACTGATAAACACGAACAAGAAATAATTAAGAAACAAAAGTGGGTGATTGTACGAGAAATATTCAGGACGAAAACCGCATCCACACTATACGTACAAGTTTGCAATGGCTTAATAATATAAGAAATCTGCTTCGCTGGACAATCTGCTGAACGTTCCGTCAATACTATCGGATTCGCTCAAAGATAGCTACAACAGAGAACATGCAACCACCATTAACTGGATAAAAATCTAACATGCCACTTTTTTAAAGTTTCAGGAAGGGAGAGTTGAAAGTCGGATTAAGAAAGTAAATTTAATTAAATCGGATAAAATAGTGTTGAAATGGTTGAGAAGATAGCAACGAGAAGGTTGAGTAGCAGTAATAAATACACATGCATCGATCCACTCTCGTTTAGTATGGTTCCCAGAGTAGCTCTCGAAACTATTCGTCGGAATGATTTTCTCGTAAAACTTCGATACACGCAATCGCAATTGTTCGGCCGTGCGCTGAAAAGATTTTAATGAAAATACGCCGAGCTAATCGAGTGTCGAGCATCCGAGACCGCGCATTTTCTCTCGAAGCAGCTGTATCGGCCTGGGATGATCGAAAACCGATTTTCGATAACGTAATAAAAAAAAGTTCGTTGCGATTCGAGCCAGAGAGAATCAGCCCCACGAGAGAGCGGATATCAAAGCTTTACGAGGTGGCAATTAGTGGCGGCGGCGGCGGCGCTGGCGCGTTGTCGTAGTTGTCGTCCCTTACTTTTCCCTTGCGCTTCATCTCGGCAACGCTGGCGTAGACCCGGCCGGACTTGGCCGGGGAGGTCGGGTGCGACTTGGCGCTGATCTGCGACGTCGCGGTGGCGGCCGAGGCGGCGCTACTCGCCGGGAAGTGCGACATGCTCGCGCTTATCTGCATCGTCGAGCCGTAGTGGGCGTAGCGGGGGCTCATCATGCTGCCACCGCCACCCTGCTGACGCTGAAACAGTTCCTGCAAAGAAAACCATAACGGACGATGCACAAGCTTCATTCCTCACATTCCCCGCGCGCTTCTCAACTATATATAAATATATGCGGCTCCGACGATGCGAGCCCTCTCGCTCGCTGTGCGTCTTTCCAATGTTTCAAGCTCTATTGTTGGCTGTTCGTTCGTGACTTTCGTCTCTGTTTTGATTTTATCGATGGAAATTTATTTCCTTGGATTTTTCGATAACTATTTCGAAGCTCCAGCAGTTCGTTACGACACTGATATTTTAACCCATTAACGCCGGGGATGCATTGTTTTTTGCTCTGCATCTGTTAAGTTTATCATTTTAACCAATCTATGCTTCTCACTGTTTCTGATTGCGGTCTTTTCGATCTTAGGCTTAAAACTGCAATCGTTGAGAAACAAACATTGTGAATTTCAAGTAGAAAAGTAATGTAAATAGAGCTTCTAGCTCACAATATTTATTCATGTCAAGAAAAAAGAATTCTAGATAAACTCATACACCGTTGGTTGATTCTCATTGCTTTTTAAAGTTTTAATTATTAAGAAGAAATTACTCTGAAACAATGAAGAACATGGACGCTTGTTCGGACGATCCGTTTTTTTTCTCTGCAAGAGTGGAATTCCGAAACAAATGGAAGCTAACGAATACTCCGTCGTTAATGGGTCAATTTGTTCCGAGAATTGCAGCAAGAAAGAGTCGAACGAACGTTCCAACACGTATGCAACAACATCCACTTGACACTTCACCTAATCGATGCGTCTAGACTAGTTCATTCTCATCATGCATTGCATGCACATGAAGGATGGATGTAGATGTATTGAAAATGAATGATAACGAAACGATATAAAGGCTGGAAAAAAAAGCGATAAAAAAAATGGAAACGAGAACGAAAAAAAAAAAAACATGTTGTTACAAGACAATGAGGGCTAATGTATAGGACTGGCGGGCTCGTTATTGAACGTGTGCTCTAGTTTTGGTGGTCGAGCACTCGGAGCTATATAGTGCCGAGTTGAGGAGGTGGCGGTGGCTGTGGGCGACAGTGGCTGCCGTTATTACGTCTCAGTCCTCCCGGCTTTGGGTGACTTTCGGCTCTCACGTATGCGAGCGGAGGATCTGGATCGGTGCGAAAGACTCTGGTGCGACGAAGCTGAACTTACCTCGAGCTCGGCGGCGGTGATACGACTCGACGTCGGCCTCGAGCGAATGCTCGCAGTTTTGGTCTGGTTCGGGTTGATCTGGATCCCGTTCATTGGGTGGCCCTGTTGGTTCAAATGCAGCGACTCGGAGCTGTTGGATTTCGCACAGCCCATCATCGTCGTTTCGTCCGGTTCTTCCTTCTCTCCGCCTCCTGTTCGATCGTATATTAATGTTTGGATATTTCGGTCGTTGCGTATTCGGTGTGTCGAGCTATAATATCTCTCTGGGCTTTAAAAAATTCACTGTGTCACACCCGTGAGCAACAATCCAAGTATCTATCAAAAATCAGTCGGCATATGAATGCTCGCGCGAAATGCCCGTCTGGCCACATCCCGCGCTTTCTACTGGACCGACTCTAAAGACATATATTACCATTCAAACTTCGAGGGGCACCCGTGAACTTCTTCGACCACAAGCTTCGTGCTCGATCGCGATGAGTTATTTGAGAGAATTTAAAAGAAAAATCGAATGCTGATGGGGAGTTTTCGCAGGTACAAGTATAACAAGATGAACGTAGTCCGGATAGAGAGGAGGAGAAAACTAACCCAAGCCGGCGACCATGGACCGAGCCCTGGCCCTGCCGACGCTGAGCGTAGTCTTTGGATCCCTGCGGGGGGGCATGGGGGCGGGCGACCGGCCAAGGGTCCCGCCGACGGCGACGCTGGCGTTCATCTTGCGGGGCAGCGTCGCGTACTGCCTTTGTATCGGCTGACTAGTCGGCAGAGCTGCCGCCGATTGCGAGCTCGGCAAGCTCGTCAGAACCGGCGACACCACCGTCATACGCACCAGCTCGCCCGACTTCCTTATCAGGTCGACCACGTGCTCGTGCAGAGCCGTCGTCACGTCCTCGTCGTTTATCTGCATCAAAACAAATTAACATTCTTCGGATACCTGTCGCGAAGGTGTAAAACACACGTGCGCGTCAATCGTCGTCCGTTACATTTTGGACGCGAAGCAAATCAGTTTGATAAATTCCGATCGGATTATATTTTTGTATACAGTTTCAGTTTCATTTTTATATAATTCGAGAGTAACAAATAGAATCATGAGAAGTTTATGTAAAGTTTTTATGGAACCTTTTTGTCACGATTTTCATCGTCGCAAAGAGCAGCACTATTAAACTTTTTCATGTAAAAATGTACTGGTTTCTAGTATTTTCCGCGGCGAGTCTGATCGCATCCGTTTTTTGTAATTTATTGAAATTGAAGACACGGATAATTGTGAGAATCGAAGAGGAGACGCAATGTTTCGCAAGCATCATAAAAATTGTCAATCCTTGCCAAAAAAAAAACAATAATTGGAAAGGAAAGCTGAAAAGTGCTAGTCTTCGTGAAAAGTATCGATAAATCACTACATAGAACTGTACGACTTTATAAAACATAACTTTGTAAAACATTTTTACGTCAATAAGGATTGAAGAAAAAAGTTCAAAAAAATCCTGTCATATCCACGCGTCAGCCAAACAACTTTACGCTGTTGGATCACGCAAATAGAGGATACGTACCCGAATGAGGAAGTCTCCTTTTCGAAGACCAGCAAGATCGGCGACTCCGCCTTCGTCGACGTCGTCCAGGTACTGGAGGGCCGGGTACCTCGCGGACAGCGTCACCTCCGTTAGGTTCGTCGTTGATTTGGCACCGCGGAGCACGAAACCGAAGCCCTTGCGGGAGCGGTGAAGGACCACCGTCCGGGGCTCCGACGTCACCCTGGGATCGAACGGTTGGAAACTGCGAATCATTAGTCTGTTCGCGACGCGCGTCTATGGGAGTATGCACGCTCTATGCTTCTACTACGGCTCGTGAGCTACGGCAAGCGATATTGTTGGGAAGAAAGAAAAAATCAATCTCGCTAGCGTTTCTCAATAGCGCCCGAGTAAATAATGCATTTCTAACAGATATACCGAATGAGTAAATTGAAGTTTGAAAACCCACAATCTGAATTTCTCATCGTGCAATAATTGCTACATCATGCGTTCTACTTTCTGCTTCGTTCCATGTTGCCTAGATCCAGTGCATACTCTCATTTTTCATATTTGCTTAATGTATATATACGTCTATACAGCGGAACCAAACGAGAAGAATTTCTGAACCGAATTAGTACGGGTTATTTGCATGCTGTGAATCGCACCAATATGAGGAACGGGCATATAAAGGGAATTCGTTGGAGGTGAGCAAAGAAGATGCGGGAAGTTCGGATTGATGTTTCGTTAGTTTCGTCAATTTCGGTGGGAACAGGCTCTGCTTGTAAGACATGCACGACTCACGTGAAAAAATAAACAATGAATGTTCCATATGCTCAATTCGTCCGAGATGAATAAGGAGCTAATCTATTTTACTCGACTACCGCATTGGTACCGTAGTGGTACAAGAAAGAGTTTTGAAACGCTATTTCAAAGCAAACTACCAAACTCGTTAGGGCAAGTGTGCGAGTATATTACGTATTACAAGCGAGGGCTGGTAAAAGCTGATTAAAAGCGGAAGCTTGAGTTGTTAGAGAGTGCGTTGTTCAGGAGTGTGTCTCACGGTTTCTTTAATCTAGGAGCAGTGGCAAAGTACTTGTGCTGCGACTCCCGCCGGCCGAGCACCCTGCTGTTCCTGTTGGCCACGGCGTCCCTCTGCTGGGCCGGTGGCTGGCTGCCGTGGCGCAGCCTCACCTCCTGGACGCAGTGCGCCGGGAAAAGGCCCGTGCCCTGGCCCCTCAACGTCCCCTCCAGCAGCCCGCAGTCCGTCGCCCCCGTCACTGCACAGGCCCAACACGTCAAACAACATCGAATATCCCGCGGGGTTTTACGAGTCGCGATGGTTTTACGACGCGTCGTCTTCGTCGGGCAAAGAGAAGGGGGCGGGCGATTCTCCCTTCCGACGACACTTCCGCCCTTTCAATCGACTATTTTATCGTGCCCTCTCGAGCTCCTTATTTGCTGCGGGCCGAGAGCCTCTCCAGCACGCGCGATATCCAACGGCACACTTCGATCCGAGAAATTTATACACGCCCGTACAGATTGAAAGGGGAAATACCGCAAGTTATTGCTTCTGTGTGACTTTATTATTCTCGCGCGTCGTGTGCGGGTGATTTTCATATGTACAACATTAATTACCCAGCCGAACGACAAAGCGTGTTCGAATATTGACGAGATAAGGCTCGTTGCTCGTGTGATTAATGTGATTAAGACACTCGAAAAAAAAAATATCGAACGTCAACCGTGTCCCGTAATAAATTTTCTCGCGTCACGTCTCTTGGAGAAGAAAAAAATTAGCCGAATTTTGAACGAATTCCACCATTGTATACGATCGGCGTTCACCAACACTTTTCATCTTCGATTGACGAAAACAAAAAAAAAACGAACTCACAGCCGGTCGCAATTTTGACGTTGCTCACTCGAGAGACAGAGAGAGAAATGTCGCGACGCGCGAATGAATGAAAGGTGCCAACTGTACACACGAACAGCTCGGCGAGGACTGATAAAGCGAGACTCGCGACTCCCGTATCGCCGAGCAGCGACGAGCAAATGTTTAACGGGAGAGGTTGATTATGAATCGAGCTTTGAGACTGACCTTCGATGATGTCGCCCTGGTTGATGGCGAGGTGTCCGGGTATGCCGGCGCTGTACGGCTCGACGCAGACGACTGTGGTGCCGGGTATGGAGAGCGAGTTGTTGGTCGTGTCCGACTGCGAGGTGCCCACACCCGAGCTGTCGCTGATCACGTCCGAGGCCGTGTCGCCCAGGCTCTTGTCTGCAACAGCACAACCAAACACGCCGCCCCGGCGCGACCAGTTAGTACACACTGCGTGCGAATACTTTGCGCCGCGCTCTTTCTTTATCTCTGGCTCTCTTTTCCCGCTCGCTCGCTCGCTCGCTCGCGCGACGCGCGAGATCCGAGACCGAAGAAAAGCTGATTTAGAGCGTTGATAACGAGCCTCACTGACGCGCCGATTATACGCTTGATTTCGTCGACGTTTCTCGTAAAGCCTGTTCCTGGCTTTTTTTCTCATTTCGATTGTCGTTTCCCGACTCGAACAGGGGTTTCTTTGCTTTTTTCCCGTTTATTGTGGATTAAGATTGATCGACCGAACCGAACGATTCAACGATTCCGAATGTCGAAAAGTTGAGGTGCCGCAGGTGTCTTACTCGCTTTTCTTATTAAGACTCCGATGCTCGACAACGGCAATACCAGCTTCTTAATAATCCCAAATAGTGGTTCATCTCTTATCTCTGCGGTATTCGCTCAATTAAGTTTCACCCGTATAATTAACTTCATAAAAAATGCTGAATGATTCATAAATCAAATAATCTCGCTACATTTCCTTGTGACATTTAACGCTCCAAACAATTCAAACGCGAGGTAAATCAAAAAATAATACAAACGATGGAACAGAAATAAAAGGATCCATACCTGATTGCGAAAAATATAAAAAATATGACTCTATTCTCGCGTGAAAAAAAGACGTAAAAATATTACGAGGCCGATAAGGGGCTATATGCAGTATACAACACTGATATTGGTACGGGTATTTAAAAGATCACGTGGGGAAATGTCACTTTATGTTTATTTATTTTTTGCGGAGAAAGATATTGCGCATCAACTTTTATCTATGCCGTAAATCGATGAGCGAGTAAGTTTGAAGATATAAGACGGCCCTGGGTTCAACTTCAAAATATAAAATCACCAATTGTTTTCCACTATTAAACAAGTACACAAATATCGTAGGGGTACTTTATTTGATTACTTTCTTTGTCGAATTAATTTTCAAAAGTACCAACTCTTCACGATTTATTATTTATTTTTAAAAAATGTCTACGTGTGGAAGAAAATCAAAGAAAATCTTTCATTTTTGTCCGACTCATTTGTGCACTTTGTTTGTCAACATGCATCGTTATCTATAATCGTTTGAAATTAAGACGTTTCGATGTAATTGTTTCACGACATAAGAGTTGTGTAATAATGAATTTTTCAGTCATTCATATTAAATACACTGAATATAGAGCTATCCATCAAAAACATCTAAGATGAAATTAATAAAAATATATTAAATTCTATAAATGTTCAAGTCCATTCAAACTATATGCAATATTCTAGCAAAAAAGGAGTTGAGAAACTGTATGATGAATAATTGAATGTGAATGGAGAATATCATAATGAGAAATTTATGAAAAATATTCTAAAACTAAATGTAAACTATGGCATCCATGATGATCATGACTTGATGAGAACATTAGTCACAATACTAGATTAGTTGCATAAAAAAACATTACTAAGGAAATGGTATGATTTAGTATGTAATAAATAACTAGTGCAAAGAAAGACATAATCTATTGAACAAGTTTGTTGTTACTTCGATCTTCCAAAAAAAGCTGAACATTAATATTTCTATCGGCACAGATGCGTACATTCTTTATTATACACATATGACAGAATCACTACCTCTAGACATAGTATAATTCTCGTATATTATACCCGAGAAGTCCCTGGTGGTGATGTCACGTATCATCAGAATATCAGAACCAGATCTTTATCTTATAGTAAAGATTGTAGTGTAGAGCATCAGTACTACTTTAAACTTTTCGAGTGAATTATTCGAAAATTGCAATTCCAAATAAAACATGGAAGGGCAGGGGGAGAAAATAATTTATTTGGGGACCTGAATTGATAAGCTGAGACATTTTTTCAACAAGAATTTAAAAAAAAATCAAACAATTATTCTCATTGATTTTAAATGAGAAATGAAAAAAATCTAGTATATTGTATTTACTCAGTAAACTTATTCTGTCAACAGTTCAGAAACTTTCAATAAAACCACGGAGAAAGTTCCAAGTTCACCATTGAATATCAGGTGAAATAAAGAAAAAGCTTCTGTAAACATAAATACCTGTGACAATACTAGCCGAATCTTCACCGGACGGTTGATTGCTGCCTTCAGAAAGACTGGAACTCGCGGAACTGAATGGCGCTAAACTTCGGCTACTGGGCGATGGCGAAGGTGGCATGTCTAATGGCCTCAAGCCACCTATACCACCCCCGGATTCTAGCCGATGTTGCAGCTCGATCCTGTGCTCTTGCAGCCTCGTTAGACCTTCTACTCGCGTGTTTGGATAGTGTTCGCCACTTGGTAATCTTTAAAGTCGAGCGCGTAAGCGCAATGCCGATTATGCTTTGTTTCTTTTTTTTGTTGTTTTTTTTAATGAACCTCTCATCTTCTTTCATGAATTCGGTCTTCCTTTATTCAATTGTTTCCTGGTATCTTGTTTAATTTCAATTTTTCCAAAAAAAAAAAATACCAAATTTTCCTAAACGACATTGACGAGTGAGAAAAGAATTGACACGAAGACCGAATTGTCGAAGCTTCCTTTCAAGAGATAGGCATAAAGTGTCTTTGCAAGCGCGATCGTGGCAATATTTCGAATCCAACAAAGTAATATTTGGATATCCAAAACGAAATGGTGATGATAATGATGATGATGATGATGATGGTAAGGTAATGGTTATGATGATATAAATTTATAGGATGATCCAATTTCGAAAAGTATTCAAATGATGGAATCGTACGTGTCTATTGCTTGTCTTAGAAATCAAAATTACTAGCAATATGAAAAAAATTATATACTTTGTGGAAATTCAATCCCCATCCTTTTTGTGGATGGTAATTGAATTTTTTCTTTGATTCGACGCCAATTTATTATTCAATAATTAAATTGTCCCTTTCATTCGTTGTCAATTAGCTATCCAATAACACGAATCATATACAATAGTATTTCCCAAGAAAGATACTGGAGAATGTGTTCACACATTTTTCGAATTATCCATGAGAAAAATAGTAACGAAAGAAATATCAATTGGAAGATGAGATGTTTAAAATATAATTGAAACGTAAAATAATAAATGGTTATGAGAATGCACAACGGAAAATTTTCACAGCGCAATCGCAAATGACGAGAAATACAGCTTATATCAGACTAAAATAAAAAAAAAATGCTTTCGTGAACCGTTCAAGCTCGCCAATTGACTCTAGTTTATACTTCAACTGAATATAATCAAAAAACTTTCGAGTAACGCTTCGCAACGTCAAGGCGAAACGTCATCCACGACACATGTGTATTGCTCTATGCGAAAAAAATCTTTCGAAGAGAAGAGTAAAAATACGTCACGGCCCGATGATTTTGTATTTCGAGTTGAACCGGTAAATTTCGTAAAGAGTAAAAATTCGTCTGCTCAGCTGTAAATCTCGCCATGGCAAAGACAGTTTAAGCTCACCTCACGTGCTCCCTAATCATTGTAGAGCTCGAGTAATCCAAGCTCAATCTCTGTTGGTGTTCGGACGGAATTCTGTGGATGGTATTGGCGTTTGTACTGGCGACGGCGGCGGCGGCGGCGGCAGCGAGGCCACTGGCGGTTTGCCTGTGCAGCTGGTGCTGCTGTTCGGCGGACGGTACTCTGTTTAGGCAGCCGTGGTGCGACTCGGCTCGGGGTAACGTGGCATGCTGGTGCTGGGGGTGCTCGGCGGGCGTCGTGGGCGTGGTCATGGACGTGGACATGCCCCGGCCGAGGCTGCCGCCGGACGCGAGATACGCGTCCGCCGACGACACGGCCCTGCTGGGGTTGCTGCCGAGGGGCCCGCCGCCGTTGAAGTGCTCCGGGCGGGTGAGCGTGTTGTTGGCCGAGCCCGAGGACGAGGAGCCCGACGACGACATTAGCGAGGTCGCCATGCCGACCGGCGAGGAGGGAGTTAAGGGCTGGTGGTAATCGGACGGGGTACTGGACGGTAGCCTGGTAAGGGTGCCGAGATTTCCCGCGGAGCAGCTCGTCGACAGGCCCACGAACGCCACCGAACGCCTCTTCGGGTTGTAGCGAGGGGGGCCCTTGAATGGCACTGCAAATTTCATCACCAACGCCCCCAGGGGCAGTCGGTGCACACAATCGTCAATCATTGCGGTTTTCAACAGAGAGGAGGTTGTTACTGTTTCAGTTGTTAGTCGTCCTTCCTTTTTTGTTTTTTCCTCGTCAATTCGTTCTTCTCGTTCATTGGTCTACTTTTCGTTTCAGTGCTTTCCATAAGGCGTTAGTACTATCTGCTGTTACCGATTGATTTCAAACTTTGAATAATCATTGCAACTTGGGAAAAAATCATTTGCTACGCCAGCTGTCCTGGAATGAGTTTCTCATCGATTCGTCATTGAACGTTAGCTCGTGGAGAATCAGATCCAAAAAGCCTTCGAACCTTGGCCAATTTGTTATAGAGAAATCTTCAATATCTTTTAACGCCTCCTCATTCGCTTTAATTTTTATCATCCCTTCATTAGACAAGATTCCCATGTGCTTTACAAGTATACATATGAGTACAAAGAAGAAGCCGTGTTAGTGGAGTTATAGTTTACAAGCTTGCACCTTGTGACGCACCAATATTACAAGAGCAAATCATACTTTAAGAAAGTTGCATTCAAAATTCCTTCTCAAACAGCCATGAGCAGATATCAAACAAATCATGGAATCAATCGTCATGGAACGTCTTTAAACCATAATTTTGTCAATTCACCCGTGACTGTTGATGTATAAATAACGTGTCTTTCCTACGATCAAGCAGTCAAATCCATCAACCATTCGTTCCTGTTCGTAATTTCGTACGTCTTTCGTACGTTCGTACAGTTTATCTTGATATTTCAATTTTAGTATTTTCTGTTTGTTATCAAACGTCGCAAGAAATTGTTCGGCGATTGAGCAAAGTTCCATAGAGACCCATATCAGACTGTCATACGTATGTTTGTAATAGTTCTTTTTTTATCTTCAGTTGAAGCGGTTGTACTCATTCGTCGTTCATGATGCAATAATCACGAAATATTTATGTACAAATACAAAATACATAATTAAGTAAGAATCATAAAAATTGTGCATATGATCAATCTAAGATCGGATGTCCAATTCAAATAAAACGTTCCACACAATATATTTTGGCTTGTAATTTACGATGTATGATCAGATTCTTATCATTTTACAGAAGGTGACGATTGTGCAGATGAAGTTTGAGAATAATACGTCAAACTTAATTGTTTTTAGCCTTATAATGACTTTAATTGGACTTCCGACAAAATTGAAGATTAGAGTATTACACAATACAATTTCTACTACTGACTAAATTACATTTCATTATGCTCAATTCATTTCCAGGTAAATTATATTCATGTTGTCAGATCAATTGTATCAAATAATCAACGTATACTATACTTGGAAAAAAAGGTTAGAGATAGACAGTTCGGAAAGGAGCGTTAAAGGTGTTCTGGTCAGTATAAAAACTCATAAACATTCAAAGTTCAACGAAGAGTAGTTCTACAAATTAATATCAAACTTTTAATATTATGAAACAAATAGAAAGTAGTTTTTCATCGATTAGGTGACTATTGATTAGATAGTTTATTGACCAAACAATGTGAATGGTTTGTAATATTGAAAAAGAACAACATTTTTCCAAACTACTCATGATTTTCGGCTGATACAAGGCATACTTTTCACGCGACGAACAGAACGAATGCAGGTAGGCGCCGTTATTCAACTATGGAAATAGTCGGAGGGGCAAGGTGATCAAGGTCCGAGAGGAAAAAAATCTATTATATTGAGCAACATCGCGTGTGCGTATCTTGGCTTGCACGCGTTACGACCATCACCACCAGGCTTTTAACCGCAGATCTGCCTCCACGACTGTGTCTACAAGCATTCATACACACACGCACTCACACACGCACATACGTACATCCAGGACACTAACACTCGCACATCAAACGAATCCTCACGATATGTCCCGTCAAAGTCAAGTGCGTGTATCGAGTCGACTGGCCCTTGCCTCACTCGAGAGAGCGAGAGAGAGAGAGTTAGCGAGGATATATATCTATAGAGAGAGAGAGAGAGAGAGGGAGGCTCTCGGTAACTGTAAGCGACTGCTGGTGCACGCCGCTCAAGATAGATACGTACATCGAAAATCGTAACGAGCGTCTAATCTGGTATGCTGCGTGCGTGGATGCAAACGTGCGCCTTCATGCAATACTGGGCAATATCGATGCATGCTCCGCCTACGATCGAACCCTCTCTCTATCCCTCTCTTCCTCTGGCTCTCTCACATTGCTTTTTTCGTCACTCTAAACTGATCGCCCTTATGGCCTTCAACAATCTGATGGAGCGCTTCCGTGATGGAGCTCCGTTGCGTTTACGCGTAATATATACGATAACTGCCGCTGGCGCTAGCATTACTCGCGCGCCCATCATGATGTATTTAAGCTCTTCAAACTGTATTGCCCACGCTCTCGCATATTGTGCCGCGCATGTCAATTAAACTGTAAAAATTACTTTATTTGTAACGACCCCCGTACACCGATGCTATCTGCGGCTTTTTGAAAGGTAACGAACGGTACACAGGTGTGCTCTTCCATTTGTACATGTATATAATATACTGTTATCCCTAATGGGATCAAATTTGATCGCGTCGATTCCGATTTCGAGATGGAAAACATCGAGTCATACAATACGCGTTTTTCAAAAGAGTAAACCGATATGCGGATTCATTACACAGTCATAAACAGTCCCTGTCATACCCAGTCGCTCCTCGTAATACAAAACTACAACTACTCCCTCTGCGCGTCCACGCGCACTCGTCTACTTCCTCTATAGCCACACCAAAACAAATCAAAGCTACGCTCGACAGAGTCGAGACTACGTGGTGAAGATGCAACGAGTATATACACAGACGACACGAGATGAAGACATGAACTCGAGAGACGACAAAAATGGATGGTTGAAGGGTAGGAGGGAGGAGGGTGGCGAGGTGATTGACTCACCGACTTCGTCGGGTTGGTAATTCTTGATGACGTCGGCGAGCTCCATGTTGCCGGCGATCACGGCGACCTGGTAAGGCGTCTGGTTGGCGTAGTTCAGGGCGTCCTTCTGGCCGCCCCGGAACAGCAGTTGCCTTATGCACGACGAGTCGGTGTTGTTCACCGCGCACACGTGGAGCGGCGTGTTGCCCGACGCGTTGCGCGCGTTCATGTCCGCGCCGTAGAACAGCAGGTGGTCCAGGTGCTGCACCAGGTTGTTGCGGCATGCCTGTCGAGAGATTCCCCACCGTCAAACCGTTACTCCGCACCGTACGAGTCTAGTAGTATCGATGGCTCGTCCGTGCGCCCTTCGCTCTTTCGCTAATTCGCCGATCTCGCGAGTTTTTCGTGCCTTCTCCGTACTCGCATTTACATTCGGATACGTTGCGGTACGATGGCAGAGGAATCTCGTCTGTATCTTTTGTATATGTTTCATCGTACGTGGTTATATATACGTTCTGCGTACACTTGTCGTTTCCCGGTGAGATGTTTGAAATATTTTGACCAAGACCTTCGTATGATTGACCATTAATTTTCCGGTGAAAGAGGGGTAGGTTATCAGTGGAGGTAAATTGGCAAACTATGAATATCTCATAATTTATATGCAACGCGCATAGATGACGCTAGCTGCAATTTGCATTTTGCATATTTATTCTGAGTACCCTCTAAGACTGAAATAATAGAAATTGCATAAATGATTAGAATAGTGAATATACAACTCAATATTAGTAAAATTTCACTAAAAATTAGGCAAGTTTTACAAATTGACTGAAAAATATGTAAAATTTTTCAGTCGAATATTTACTATTTTCATCAGTTATGCAATGTCTACAAATGAATAGTTTTTTATCATTTTAGACTTTGATTGTACCATATGTCCAGCGCTGCTTATAGAGGAAAATGGTTCGAAATATTTAGCTTATCAATAAAAGAAAAAATCGTTCAGAAAAATTGTTCGGGAAATCTAGTACTTTTTTGACATAATTAGTAAACAATAATTATTATTACAAAAGAACTGTACGATCAAATAGTTTTTTTCGAAAATTATTTTTTGTCATTTTAGTTAATGACGATTGGTTAGCAAATACCTATGGTTTTTCCTTTTCTTTTTTCTTCTACCTTTCTGTATGATACACAATTAATAATGATTGCTTACTAATTTGGTTAAAAAATACTAAGAATCTGAATATTTCAGAATTACTTCTTTCCTCTATTAATACCGCTGGGCATGTGTTACTCAGGACAAATAAAAATCGTGGAAAATATAATCAAATTGCAGTTAACGCATTCTCTGTATCTCGCGTAAATTAGGAAATATTGATAGTTTGCCAAATTACCTCCACTGGGGGCGCATTGACTGTTATTTCTTGTCCCAATACGAGCATTAAAAGTGTCGGCAAAGAACGGAATAAAAAAAAAATGTTTTATGAAAAAATCGCTGCGTACTCATCCGACCAAGTACCTACTTTCATATGATATACTTCAATTGCCTTCAATTGCCTTTCTCTCCGCGACGCGATATTCATTGGAACAAGTGGTGAACTAATTATTTATTAATATTTATACGAAACTTTATTTAGTCAGCTAGCTTTGCAGCATTGATTCACCGCGGCCGGAATAGGGATGCTCCGATAATACACGTTGAGCCGACAACACGGAAAAAAGTATGATACTCGTGCTGACCTGATGCACCTCCTGCCATCCCTGGAGATCCTGGGCACCGATGGTCGCGTGGTCGTGCAGCAACGTCTCGCACAGCATAGGGTCGGTCTTGTAGATGACGCTGTAGTAGAGGGGCGTGAGCCCCTTGGTGTCCTTGTAGTTGGGGCTGGCCCCGAGCTCCAGCAGAGTCTTGACCGCCTCGAGGTTGTTACGTTCGACCGCACGATGCACCGCTGTCAGGCCCTCCTTCGTCCTGTAGTCGAGCAGAGCCCCGCCGTTCACCAGCGCTATTATCACCTTGGACGGCTTCTTCAGTGTCGTCGCCAGTGTCAGGGGCGTCTCTGCGAAACAAACGAGTTCTCGCATTAATACTTTGATCGTTCGAGTTTTTTTTTTCCATCGGCAACGCTCGATGGGATTATCGCGCGAGGATTTTTTTGACGTTGTCATACGAAACCGACGTGCACGTGTAGACTGTTCACGGTATACTCGCAACTTGTTTGACCACCGCATTGACTGGGTCAATATACTTTGCTGTTCCACGATTGATAATCTACCGTTAAGAACGGTTCTTCGGCTTTCTTATTACAAACAATTAGAGTAGCTGCTTCGGAAGCGTACATGTGAAACATCAACGTATTATGCAAACAAAGATCTGAATTACGATTATATCGACTACGGCCGACTTTCAAGTTATTCTATAATTAGCAATACCGATTCTAAATAAGAAACGGGTCAATATGGTATTAATCGTTGTGTCAATACAACTTATGCTGGATATAATGTAAATTTGCTAATGTATCGATTTATGACGTAACCGTTATCCGTTTGACGTGATCGACCGTGATCGTATTGAAATTCAAATATATAAACTAGAACATTATGCCGATCTCTACACACCGAGTTCTTTATTACGCAAATAGAATGATGTTTTAAATTTGATGGACTAATGGATTAAGCGGCGATCTATTCACGAAAACATTCTAGCAACTCTATGCAATTTCGCGTCTCATTCTCATTCTCTTTCTCTCTCTTGAAAAGTAAAGAGTTTTAAAGGGAGTTTCTCCCGCGGTATCTTATCCCACAGGCAAGAAGAACGCAGTGCCGAGTAAGTTTGCTCGGCTCGAAAGAAAACGAGCCGAGCACGCGAAGAAAAATAAGAAGCACAAAACTGTTGTTGGCCGTATCAGAAGTTAGAATGCATGGCTCGGCCGGGCCCGAGCTTATATACAGCGACGACCTTGCTGCAGCTCTCTCTCTCTTGCGCGCGCGCGCTCCTCTTATCTTGCCCTTAAGAGCTTACGGTGCGCTCACGAAAGCCAACGCGAGTTATCCCCTTTCGAATGGGCAGCTTTTTTTAGGCCTCGCGGGCAGAAATAGCGCAGGGGCCGCGAGTGTGTAACGGTTGCTCTCGTATATGTGTAGCAGCGCGCGAGCTGACGCATGCACGCCCGGTATCAAAGCACGTTGCCACTCCGATGCCGACCAGTTCCGTTGCTTCCTTTTTTCGGCGCCCGATGCACGCGATCCCGATGCCCGACCCGCTCATGACTGAATTGCCTCTCCTATATGTGTGTATATATGCCGCGGCAAATCACAATTCACCTGGCACAATCGTAATTTCAAAACCTCTCTATTGTTTCTTTCTCGGACTTTTTCCAATGATTTAATCCAACACGGTAGCCCGATTATACCCGCGGTATCGAGCTAATTAACCAAGCTAAAAATATCTACTCGTTGTTTGGGGTGAAAATTCGGGTAGGAGAAGAATTTGAATCGGGCATCTCGAGCTTCGTGAACTTGATTCTTCTTGATCAAAAACTTTCTTTGTAAGGTTCGACGTATTTCGTTTTTGTTAAAAAAAAATGCTCATCCTACGTACTAGAGTAATAAGACAAGCTATGGAAAATATTTTATCTGATGGTAATAATTGTCTACTAATTGTTCATCTATAGGAGTCGAATTCATCTATTGATTCGACGAGTGAGGTGAGAAATCACAAAAGGCTTACGGAAGATTTCTAAATCAGATGAATAATTCAAGTATCTCGGTATTACTCCGGCGTGTAATTCATTCGAATAAGCAAGCTTTGAATTGACGCTGACGAGCTTGAATATTCTTCAAACCGGCTCATCTAGGCATTCCGATCTCCAGATATAAGATTAGCATAATGAAAAGCCGAATTGTCGCGTCCGATGTATCGAGATCGCGAGAGCCGTTGGATAATCGAACGCAGACGCCGAACCCGCTCCTTTGTCCGAGTCGCAGACACAACAAAGAGGCCCCCGAGACCTGCGCTCGAGGAGGAGGAAGGAAAAAAGTCAGCGGGTGACCACCCATGAAAAAAAAAAGTCAGGCGCATAGGATGCGCGCGAAAGCGTGAATATACGCGGCGCAGCAGGACGCGCGCGCAGTGACTCACCTCCGGTGTCCTGGCAGTGGAAATTCGGGTCAAGCCCCTTGCCGCACATCTTGGCGATCTTTTCGACCTGGCTGTTGGCTACGTAGTCGAGCAGCCTGCGCAGATTCGTCCTGGTGTGCAGGGCCTTCAGCTGCTTCTCGTCGAGGTGAAGCATCTTGTACACCCGCCTCTTGTACTTGAGCTGCGAAAACGAAAAGGGAAAAAGTCGTTGAGGTGAGAGCGTGCATACACATACACACGTGCACGCATACGCGTGAACGCGCGTGGTCGCAACTTTCGAGAGATGGGCCGGCACGCGGTAGATGGCCCATAAAAATGTCTCTCCCGCTTATGTGCCGGGCAAGCGCTGCGGCCGTAAAACGCTTTAAACGTCTAGAGCTCGAGGGAGAGAGACTCTGCCCTGCGCGCCCCAGCTCCCCCCCGCGCGCCCGAGTTCCCTTCTTTGTGTTCGCGCGAGAGGGACTTTCAGCTTTTGTTGCATACGCTCGGGTTTGGCCGGCTTTGGGGCTCAGCGAATTATCCAAAGAACCTTATTTATGCGAAGGACGGAAGGCTGTTGCCCGAGAGCTTTGCTCTCGCTTATTTTTGATTGCCCAGGGCTCGTTGGCTGATTGTGATTTGTTGTCCTTTTTTTTTCTTCTTCCTTTCTCTCGTTTGATGATCGCGCGCTGCATTTGTTAACACTTGATAAATCAAAAGCACTGGCAAACGAGATTTTAATTAGGGCCCTCTGCGCGACTTCAGCTCAGGTTGGTAATTGCGCGATAACATTTTTGGTGTGAGTTTTCAGTAGCAGGCTTTTTTCGAATTTGGCAAAATAACGCGGGTATGCTGTACGAATGCGATAGATTGCCATTCGTTTATCGCAACGACACGACGCGCGAGCTAACTGTGAGTCAAATTCAATTGTGTAAAACCAATTAATTTTTAAAACATGGAGATATATCAAGTGACGAACAACTTCTATATATAAAAATATGCTATGCGCTTGATGTTTGCGTTTCGTTACAAACTTGATTACTACCCTCAAATAAGATTATTATCAACTTCAAAATAAACCAGCACGTATGAAATTTCTATCGAAGACTCCAAATTGAGTTATTACGGAAACTTGATAATCGAATAGCTCGATATCGAATTGCCAATTCTTCTTCGCGGTGTAACTTCACAAAAGAGGCTACGCCACGAAAGCTATACTGCCAAATATATATCTGTCGGAGAAGTTCTGTTTGGGTCGTGAAATTGAGTAGTCTCCATAACGGTTAAACTCCTCGTGCAACTTTCGAAAATCCTCAACCTTCTATTCGAATATACTAATCTAATGCGACCGTGCTATATCCAGCGGAAAATATGGACTGCAATTCTATGCCGTGGAAAATTGAGAAGCGTATCATTCGGAAATTTGTTCGCGCCAGATCGGAATTTAACGAACCAATAAATCGACAATTGGTGACGGAGGGAAATTGACACGACAGGATTAATATAAGTGTACTGGTACGTGCGCGAGTTTCCTGGCAAAGCGTGTCGGCTGTATTACGCGTTACGAAGCAATAAGTGTCAATGCTTCGATTCAAGGAAAAAACTGCTACGAGACTACGCTGAAGCATATTTCACGAATGCATTGTAATCGATCACGATCGATTCATCCTTTCAAGACTGGATAAATCAGTGACACCTCAATAATCACCCTATGCTCCTCAACTATGAAATCTACTCTGGATTTGGATGATAATCCACTCGAGTACAACGATACAACGATTATCCGGAGAAACTTTTCGTCAAATCCAGCTGATCATCCTTGATCACAGAGTTGCAGCGGATCTGACCGAGCCGGCAGCGTCCCGTCGAATCGTCCTTCATCCGAGCGAGCGAGAGAGAGAAACGGTAAATAATTCCTCGGCGACAGAGACGATATAATTAATCGAGCGAATGATAGGCTTTGGAGGCTCTCGCGTCTCGGTGCAGTGGGATAGCGAATACAATATTATTTGTCCGGGCGTGCAGCGGCGGGACGCTGGATCGACGGGAGCCGCGAGGGAGGAGGAGGGCGCGGTGGTGGCGACACGCGATAGCCCGTAAGGGAGGCGAGGAAAGTAAACGCGGCATTGGGGGGAGGAGAAGAGCGATCGCGAGCTAGCGGTTGGCATTATAGGCTTGGCTGCCGTTCGTTACGCGGCGAAACCATAGAGCTCGCGCTCGCACCGTTACAGAAACACGCCTGGTATCTGCGCTCGCGCGCGCAGATGGACCCACGGCAGAAACAGAACGAACGACCCAAGAGAGAGAGAGAGAGAGGAGCGATTTTCTCCTGGAGTATAACCGCGACGCGATTCTCCGTAGTGCGATGCCCTCGCATGTCCGCTATCTATACGCTCTCTCCTCTCGCCCGGCTATTCTTTTTGCTAAATTCAATTCTTTCTATAATGGCCGTTAGGGCGCACGTTCGCCGCGAACCTGTACATCCACGCCCAGCTAGATCCGCGTTCTACCGGTATATCAGCGGGGATGGTTTCCCCTTCACTTATATTCTCAGCAACAACTTACGTTCGATACACAGCCGATTCTTTATTCAACGTTTTCTTTTTTCCATTCGAACTCGACGAGCTATCGCATCCCGCGTACGCCCGAACGGATCCAAGATTTCGGCGCATCACGTCGAGCTCACTCGTACGGAACCGTTGGCGCGAAAATCTGCTCGAAGGAACTCGCGGATCCAGGGGGGGCATCGATTATTCTAAGATTCCGCTGCGCGCTCATTAATCAGTGCGCGATCGGTCTTCCGAAGGAGCAGCGTTGAGAAGAGGAACGAAAGGGAGGAGGGTAAAAAAACGAGAAGAAGGCGAAAGGCAAATAATGGCCCGGATGAATCATCCCGTTTATCTCGACACGAGCTCGCGCGCGAGCTGCGTTTACGTACACGCACGCACTGTTTGTCCTATCCGCTGCGCGCGCGGATGGAACCGACGGCGGCGCGCACGAGAGTATACGTAGGTATTTTCCTTGGGCGCGTAACGAGGTCTTGCGCGCGCGCGCGGCGCAAAAACAGCCGAGGCACGGAGGGCAGTCGCGCGCAGGCACGCGAGAGAGCCCGACGAGATGACGGGAGTCGTCGCCCGGGGAATAAGGAAATCAATTCCTGCACCGATGATCCTCGATACCGGCGATCGCGCGCACGGATTCATGGGAACTCGCTCGGCTCTCTTCTCTCCCTCTATCTCCCCCTCCTCCTCCTCCTTTTTTTATTTTTCTCCTCTCCTTCTCGCTCCCAACTGGCGCGCGGCCTGCTGGGCGTGGGTGGCGGAGATCGTGATCCACAACCGCACGACTCGTGCAATTCGGCCTGCGGGAAATATACCCGACGCGTCTTTTTCTCTCCGGTATACACCGCGGGTATACCCCCCTATATACGTATATACAGTTTTATATATGTATGTATCGACCGTGGCGGGCGCCAATGAATATTACGCGTGCGCTTGATTCGCTCCATCGAGGCGAAAGATGACGGAAGTGGCGAGCTATTACGCAAGAAAAGCACGCGCGACTGGAACTCGTTAGGCGGGTGAGTTTTTCTTACCTCGCCGCCGGGAGAGAGCGAGACGGAGGGATGTACGCGCGAGCCTGGACGATCGGGAATTACGAGGGCTGGGAATTGGCTCATCCGCGCGAGCGGGGCCAACGCGGCTCGACGAGAGCGATAATCAAGCGCGCGAGCAAACGCACGTACCGATCCAGCTGCTGCGCTCTCGGCCGGAGCCTATCATCTCCGCGAGGTTCGCCCGTCCGTTGCAGTGCGAGCTCGGTTTATACCCAAAGTATCTGATGAATAAGTGCAGCCGGTATAGCGTCGACAAGTCTATCATATAGATATATACACACATCACAGCTGTGCTAAGCTACCCCGTTTAGTTGTTTATTGCACTCGACTCCCCGACACACTCTCGGCTAGTTAAACGTGTCTTGCCGTGTTCGGGATTTTCTACTTGCGCATTTTCCGCGCACGAGTGCATACGTGAACTCGGGGTATCAACTTAGGGAGAGTATTCATAGACGTTCAACTACTCGGATATACGAGTTATTATGCACCAGTGTGATAACAAGTTACGAGGATGCACTGCCCGCGAGCTGGATGTCGATATAACTCTTTCTCTATATAGTGAGAAATTTCGAACGAGAGTCTCGTCAAATGCACCGGTTTCGTAGTACAGTTCCACATGCTTACACTTAAATATGTGACTTGATTCTAATCGAATGATTCAGCAGGATTCGATCTAATACGTACAGTTAATTCAAAACGTATTCGGTTAATTTTGTTTTATAAGTTGAATAAAGATGCTTGTACTTTCATAACAAACCGAAATTGACTTCACGTGAATCCTAGGCAGTTGTGAAATTCCATCCGAATCCGATCGCTCGTTTATACGATAGACACCGGGTGTGTGTCAGAGAGAATTCCGCATTCAAAACACTTTACATCCGCTTCAATCCCTCCCCCATCCCCGAAGTACTCAATTTCGCTCGCGACTGCCAAACCCTCGTCAATGGAACTTCATCAAAGGCCGGAAAAGCTCGAGCCTCAGGGGCAGAGAGGAGGGAGGTGGGGGTGGGCGGTGCAGACAGTCGCGTAGCAACAAGCGAGCGACGTCTGGGTGGTAAACAGCGTCGCGACGCCACCGAAGCTTCTGCCGCTGCTCGGACCTCTCCTTGACCTCCGGCCGCCTCCCTTCGCGACATTCAACGGCCTGCCGCTCGTCCCCTATAGCTTGTGCGCGAGCTCGACACGGCGCGCGCTGTGCACCGGACGCAAATAGACTTTTGCTACAGTGCCCGAGGGGGGGTGCCGCTCGGCCGACATCAATGCACCGACCTTTCACGGCTCGCCAATGGGGCTTGTTAATTTTGAAGAGCTTTTCGCGACGTCGTATATATGTGTACAAGCGACGGCGGCGCGCCGCGACAGAGGCATTTTACTTTTTAGCTGTATACACATATTGGCTCGCGCACGCACGCGCGGTTTTATTGCTGAGGGGCCCGTGTTTTGATGGGGATTCCTTGCGGAATATACCGAGAGACCCGAGGGCCGGGTGTAACGTGCGCCTGTCTTCGCGATGAATAAATTCCATTGTGTCGCAGCCTCTGGCGTATACGAGCCACGACTGACCCTCGCGTATACGTACGCGTCATCCGATACGAGCACTTATAGGTAATTAAAGTGCCCTATAGGCTAATATTGATGTATTCTTCTCTGCGACGTCCCTGACGAGCTTCTATGCGTCGAATCGCGGCCTTGCGCTTGCACCAATGGAACGCGGTTTTATCGTGCGTGTCATTTTTACGACGATCAACGTGAAAAACTTCGAGGTGGATATTCCCTTGAGTTTCATGTCAAGTATATGCAATTTCGTACAATGCTCGCTCGTCATGATATATATCTGGGGAGTCTCCGTGTTTTAAAGGGAAAAAATGTTGATATTGGATAGTAATGCATCATGACGAGGTATTATAGAAGAAAGCTTATGATAAAGAATTCGAACCTCTCTTATTTTTCATGCAATCTTGACTTTCAGAAGCTCATTTTGTTCCTTGAAAAATTCAAGTCACGGAAATCAGCATTGAAAAACGGCGAATACCTACATATCTGCAGCAGCTTATATTCTGTTGTTTATGAAAATTACTCGAAAACTATTATCCAGTTATTCTGTGATAACATTACATACGGCCACTGTGTGGAATTGCATATATTTGACGAGAATTTTGCACCTTAAAATTTTTGTATACGAGGACTGCGAGGAACAGAAAACCTCACGGGCCAATGCCAATCGAATACTTCATTTCACTCCGAAAATAAAATATTATACGGGGTCATGCAAATTCCAGGGACATTTTCCCTCTGTGTATAAACAGAAGCTAAATAGATTGAGACGCGGAAAGGAGGGTGGGGAGGGGCAGGGGTAAATACTCACCTCCAGATAGCCGACGCGCCCATTGAAAGGATAATCCCCAAGTCGACGCTCCTCATCCAAGAATTTCCCGGCTTTGCCGTTCACCGGTGGGTAGAACAGGCCGTAATTGAAACTCTCCTTCAACTCCTGCAAAGACAGAATCTCAGTTAAACCAGGCGGGAAAGTTTCTCGTGGATTGAGTCACTACGTTCCAACTTTTCTACGCGTTCGCAGACGCACACGAAATACTAATGCGCAAGCACATGCTTCAAGTTTTTCTTCTCTTGCGACGAATCTACGAATTCGCTTCAAACGTCGGAGTAATTTTCATGCAGATGAGGAGTAAAAAAAAGAACCGATCTTGATTTTACAATCAGACCGTTCGAGTAATGGATGGAGAATCGATTAGTTCAAAGAACCTATCGATTTGTTGTTGATTCATATAAAAATAGGGTACACTACGCAAATCTCACTATTAATCTATTGTATATTCTACATGACTAAACACTATAGTATATCACATACATCCATATTCAACATGCATGCAAACATATAGACTTACGATCAGATAGCTACGCGAGAGCCCAGTATTCCCCGTGTGTATCATATTGGTGATAAAACTCTACGATTTTTCATTTGTCGCGTATAGACGCGGGCGCATTATTAGGGTATATATACACGTATATAAAGAATCCGGCGTTCCTTTCAGACTCACCGCACATTACGAAACACGTTGCGATCGACGCGTAACCGCGTGCACCTTGGTGCACCTCGAGGAGACCTACATACGGGCCGGAGCGGTGAAAAATCCGACCGCGGAAATCAATCAAGTAACTGTACGATGAACCGATAGCCAGACTCGATAGCGCGGACGAGCGAGTCCGATTAAGCGGACTATTAGTACGTACAACCACAAGCGCGCGCGGCTCGAGCGGCGAGCGGCGCGGTATACACGCGCGCCAACCGGTTCTCTATTTCTCCCCGCGGAGTCGTGCGTGTCGCGCCCACCGATCACCCCTCCGTTTCGGATTTATTGAAACCTCATTAGAACCGTATCCCGACTAGGCCACGCGGAAGCTAACCCGCGCGATCCAATATCCACGCGGCCCCGATTCAATGCGGCACGTGCCGCGGCCAGGATTTTTTCGCTGAAACTGCCGGGTTGGATTTTTTTTTCAATTTCATTCCCATGTATTGCGAACTCACTCGAATTGTCGTGGTGCAAAAATTTATGTATGTCCTGTGAAATTCAATAATTTTTGCACCGGACCGTCCGGTAATTTTCATCACAGGCCAGTGTAAGACGGCAAGGAAGCCGAGACAGATAGGCTAGTCAAATAATCACGGGACACACGCTATTATCTTTCTCGCTGCGTCCAGCAATATTTCAATTGAATTTCTCCTTATCCCATTGAACAGACTATATACATCCTACGATTACACTTCAGCTAGTATTTTTTACCCAGTTTTTCTGCCTGAATATCATACTAGAAAATACTCTTCGTGCTGTATACGTGGTTAGTCACTTATAGATGGGTTATCGATTCTATTTTCGTCTAATATGTGGTTCCACTTTGATGTACGCATTTCGTTCGATTCATTCAAGTGGACGAATGCGTATGGATTGGCTAAATATAACGACACTCGGGTTATAATCGTAACTACTAACATCGACTTGGCCAAGTCTCTTGGTGTAGGACACGTCAGTGATATATCCCACAACTAATCGGAAAGTCATTACGAACGCCCAGCGAACCGTTCGTTCCACTGAATACGAGTTCAGATGCACCGTATATTCGGCTGCGTCTTTTGCCGAGAGCTCGATCGATGGCTGCTCCCCCCATCAAACTTTGTTTCTATCGAGTGTATATTGACAAGTCAAAAAAATCAATGAAAATGTGGCAAAGGAAATAAAAGGGCGAGCAAAGAAAATACACGCGCGTTTCCTGCTCGGACAGTTCGGTCGCTGGGATGTGTTGTTTCATCCTCGTGCCCCCCCCATTCGTGTATAAATAAGTATATACATATTGTAATGGCGAAACTTCCAGTAATCGGCATCGATTTTTCCGAACGCGCCGGCGGCCGATCACGTTACCTCCGCAGCTCCGCGAGCACAGATCAATAAACTATGGGCGTTCTCTCTCTCTCGAGCACAGCCGAAAACGCAGGCGCAGATCCTGGTGGCTCGCGCGCCTTATTACGCGTTCATCCACCCCAAAAGTGCCGAGCGCGTGGCAAATAACGCGGCATCGTCGAGGCTTGCAATTTCACTTTATTACGCCGGAGCTCTGGCAAATTCTCAGCCACGCCCACGCGCGAAGTCTCGGCTTAGGCTCCCCGTTAAACAGGGCTCGAGCCCTTTAATTTGCCACGTGTTCGACTCTCGGCTATTGTTGCCCCGCGACTCGTCCTCTTGATTATTGGTCTTCCCGCGCGCGCGCGTTTATGGCTCGTCGCGCGCCAGAGAGACAGACCCTCCGTATGATGCTAGTTGCCGGCGACGAGCGCTTTTGACGGAATGCCGTGTGGGAGAGACGATTTTCGAGCGGAAATGAGCAGTTTTGAGAGAGATAAAATCGCTCCAGAATGGCTGTGTGTGCCTGCGGATTTTGCGCGCTCGGATGGTTTAAACTTCGTTTTAGAGCCCTCTGATTAGAGATTTGAGAAGTTCTCGGTCTGTAATTCCGTTTTTGGGTGAATTGCACCGAGACGAATTTGAGATTCTTTTTAACAATGAGTTGCGATGATTTTACGGCAATACCAGAAGTTTTACTGGTCATCGGCAAATAGACTGTCATAAAATTGTTGGATATTACCGGAGATACAAGGCGAAACTTCGAAAATTTTATTGACTGATAAAAATCGGCTGCACTCAAAATGTCAAATTCTAGAAAGAAATAATGTTCTCTCGTGCATGCGGAAATTAATTCAAAAACTCATAACAATTATTTACGTTTCACCGCATTAATCGTGATTACTCGTCCACGCGATAAATATTGACTTTCGCAAAAAACACTCGCGTGTTCGGATAGATAAAGAACATTCATTATACCAGCGCGAAACTTGAAATCAACACTTGGGAATTCCCTCCCACGGCATTTTTTGAAGGGAAGTTTCATATTCCCTGATAAATAATTACGGCTCTGCAAGTTTCGCCCGAGATATATGAGGGTATTCTCTTGCATAAGCGTCCGAGAGGAGTAGAAACCACTGATTCCCCGTGGGGAAATATATTTCCTGGGGATCCATGAATTTCAAGCGACGGGGGCAATTATTACTTACTTTCCCTTTCTGATCTACAAAGAGTGTCTCAGGGCACGAAGGCTTGCAAACCCGACTTCGACCAAAAAAGGTCACGTTGAAGTCGAAAAGCTGCTTCACATGCAGGCTCTCGATCTCGCGAAGTGCATGTAGTTCAAAATGCACGGACGAGAGAGCGAACGAAAAGGAGCGAAGTGATAAAAAAGAAGAAGAGCGGGGTTTATTCGCCGCCGAAAGTGGCGATAAATAAAGTGTCCCGACAGCATCCGCACGAGAGAGGCGAGCCTAACGAGGCGATTCGTTTGTTTGCGCAATTCACGTGCCACTTGATTAATATTGATACTTCCTCTCCTACAGCGCACGGAAGTTTCCGCACTGTTTTCTCGTCCGAGTTATGTGTACACAGATAAAGAAAAAAAACATCACTCGGCAATTCCATTCTTTTTTTTTCCTTGTCGTATAACTGATTCTTCGATGTTTTCCAGCAGTCATTTGGAATTTTATGGTTAATCCCAATTCCTCGTTTGTTTCCATTAAAATCACTGAAGTTGGGTGGGAACGACAAGTTCGTGTTTTTTTAGCTCGACTTCGTCGTAAAGTGACTTCTCGCTGGTTATTCCTTGACTTATACACGGCCCGTTAATATCAAGTGAGAAGTAAGCTACCTAATAACCTTGATTTTACTTCAGTTGTAGGTTTTTATTACGGAGTCGTTATATTATCGTTCATGCCACGTTTTGTAAATCTTTCAAATAAAGATCAGCTCTTGAATTACAAAGAAAAATTAAGACGATTTGTAAAAACAATAGACTGGATTTTGAAGATGTCACGATAGAGTAGCAGCACTCAAGTGGTGATATATTATAAACTATATTTCGAAGGAATGAATTAAATTTTCAGAAGGCAAGAACAATGGTTGTTTTCAAAATGTTATCAGGTGCAATCAGAAGAAACGAGCTTTACGAAGAACAAAACAATGGTTCACTGAAAGAATAAGATTAAATATTCTGTGCGTAGCAGGTTACTACTCATTACGAGCATTCAGAAACATAATAATGTCCAGATAAGATAGAGAATTTTATTGACGACTCAATTGCAAGAGAATAACTTCGTGATTACGCGTTATCTAATACACACTCCGCAGACAGTCAGCTTCTAATTGAAATCACAGTCTATCATTTTCACAACCCGCGCAATTAACTCGAACAATCCTTCACGATCTACGCGGAGTTGTCGGTAGCATTCGCAACGGCAGGTATATACATATACACAAACGTGCCGAAAATCCCACCCAAGGAGCAGAGCCGGAAGCTCGAAAACCGGCCGAGGGCGTGAAATTAGTGATCCATCAGGACGGCGCTGCAGGGTCGTGTGTGTCGCGGGGCGCAAAGTGAGCGATTAAGGGGCAGCGGGGAATTCGTATGTAATCAGTTCGGTAATTGTCGGGGAGGGGGGGCAGGGGCGCGTGACGGGCGGCATTCCTTCATGCGCGGCAGATCGCGAGCCCGCGCGCAAAAAAAGGCGGCGCGCGCGCTCAATTACGCACGCGACTTTGTGCCACGCGACGCGCAATCCGGCCGGGCAATTCTTCCCCCCTTACGTGCGGACGGAGAAGCGCCCGAGACGCGCGCTTTTGGAGTGAAAGCCGCCCGTTTGTTTACCTCGCGGCACGTCGTATACGCGCTTGCGACACGACGCGAAATCAACAGCTCCCCCGATAGCTCGACGATGTTCGATACATGGAAACTGCCGACTCGGCGACGTGGTGACGAGGTGGCGGACGTTTACGCGTCGGCGAGTTTTCATTCGAGATCGAAGACTCGCATATAAATGCGCGTGACCGTTGGGAGCACTGCTCTGACTCACCGACGAACGTCGCTATCGCGGATTGCGCAACAAGTGCTAGAAACACACCTACGCGCTCGCCAGTTGCGTAGTGCGCTCTGTTTTTTGGGACAGTGTGAAATTTTCGATTGTGCGGAGGTTTGGCAGTCGCAACGCGACGTGGTTTATCGCATCCAAGTCGCGCTTTATCCACACTGTTCCGATTGCGTGACACGTGCCATTTTTTTCCTCGACGAAAACGCAAAATCGTTTGGCAGAGGATTTTTCCGCGGCGTTAGCTCTCGAATCATCTATCCTTCGTCGGAATGTTGGATGCACGCGCCATCGGAACCGAACTTCTCACACCTCGGAAATGATAACGCGCGTGACTTTGCGCTCGTGTGTAAATATCACCGGAGCAAAGCGAGTCGGCGTCAATTCAACCTGGCGTGTTTTTACGAATGACGCGCGTTCGTTGAGAAACGGCCTTCGAGAAGCCGAGAAAAATCACGTCCCGATAATTGTTCACGTTCTCGGGAGATAAGCGCGAAAATTGTCACATTACTCTCTCGCGAGGCGACTCGCGCGAGCATACAGGCAATACACAGCTCTGTATACCGATGGAAAATCTTGAAAGCTCGGCTGCTTGGCGCGCTGAGACTGCAACAACGATAAGCAAATGTATATGCGAGGAGTTTGCCGGTCGCGCGACGTTGTATCGATCAGTGCTCAGCCGATCGATTATACGAATCGCAGTGAGACAAAGTGCACCGGACATGCCGCTACGCGCGGATCAGTGCTTCGGGGCCCACGGGTGGAAAATCGAGAACATTTTATTCGGTATCAAAATTGGTTCGGTTTCTTCGTGCGTCTTTACGATCTGGAGAGTAAGATTTTGCCAAAGCGACATTTTACGAGCGCGTCGTTGAAGTGGTCTAATTTAATTCGTTGTTCAATGCGGCTGCGACCGTTGCTCGATTTACTTCGATCTCAACTTGTTTTTCGAGAGAGCGTACGTTGTAAATATGATAAAAACCCTCGGCGAAACGATATTTTGATAGCACAATTAGAGATGCGAGAAGGATTTTTCTCGTATTATGTAAGCATTACCGAGTTATCGCGGAAATGTGAAAACTGCGAATGACTCATATATACGTGTATATATACGAACGTATATATAGTGTATATATACGTTCTTGTTAAAACTCGTTATGTCCATCTGGTTTTATGGCTTGTAAATTATTCAACGAATCTAAAGTAACGGCGTTTCAATGTTTTCGGTGATCGATTGGACTGTTTGAATTAATCGTTTCAAGCATCTTCGAAAGAAAACAAAAAGTTGGGACATACCTTCCCGGGAGAGAAAAAAAATTAATACCAGAAGCGTCTGGTAGCGCTGTCCATTTGAATACTTAGCGAGCGATTGTCAGCTTTCCGTCAGCAAACGGACTCGTTCATTACTATGCAAAGCGTGTTTTGCATAACGAACATCCGAATACTCGAAACTGCTGAGAAAATCACTTCAAAATTCACAAGACTTGTTGTACTATCGGACAATCCCATTGTTGAAGATTTAATGGCTGAATTCGATGTTTTCAAACTCACCAGAAGTGTATTTTCATATATCCGACCGTCGCTAAACACGATGAAATTTTGTTAGATGGTTTTTGGGTGCCTAAATCCATCATCAGTCTAGATCCATTTATTTTTGGAATTTTTGAAATTCGTGAATCGTTATTAATTTGATTTATGCGCAGCGTATCCATCAGATATTTGCGTTTAGTTTCTACATAAATATATATATATACAATAAACATGAGTCAAGTCAATAGTAATTCTCGCATAATTGGAACGTTCCTGAATAAAAGCCTATACATTTAACCTATTTGAGGACTAAAAAGTAATATCTCTATGGTACGTTATTTTTTAATAAGCAGTGTATACTGCAGTATAACTTCGAAGCGAATATACTTTCCCGTCATTCTTCTAAGCAACCGTTTCAATCTCCCACAGGTCTAGCGCCATTTTCATCTCGGGGGCGAGAACGCGGGCGCGTAATCAATTTATAACGAGCAAGTAACACGCCGGTGCATCGCTAGCTGCTATCCCATTTAATTAAGCCATCGCGCATCTGGCGAGCCCCAAAAATGGAGAACAGCAACAACGACAACGACGTCCCGATCTTCACGAGCGCAATCAGACATTTTTTCGTCCCCTCCCTCGCGGTACATATAATAACGTAATCGCGCGCCGCGAGAGGGTTATAAGAGCGTCCTCCAGTCGGTGCGCGCGAGAGATACGACGGCAACTTCCTCGCCGGTTCGGGTATCATATGCGACCCTCGCGCGCGCGATCGAACATCATTTTGATCGGGAATAACCTGGCGCTCGCTCGCTGATTGACTCGGTTTAGAAAAATACATAAGCTCGGATCTCTGAGTTGGGAAATTGATTCGCCTCGAGATTGGAGAGACCGAGTCCTCCCGTGGAGGTTAGAGAACCAATGGGAAGATATGCACATATAATCTCGAGCAAATTGATCATGGAAATGAATCTAATTCCTGTTGACTTCTGCGAAACGAAGAACCAAGGGATAATGAGTCTCGTTCCTTTTTTTTTAAAAAAAAGGAAGAAAAGAAAAAACTGAAACGAGACGATCCTACTTCGAGATATGAAATTCGTTTCTCCTTTTCAATTACCAGACGTATACGCGAGATTGTTCTCGTTCCCTCGAAACGTCGCTCGAAAGATTTTCATCCGATGATACGGAGCGCACGAGCCGGTAGCGAAAAAAGTGTGCACGATAATGACAATGGTGGAAAACGCAGTTTCCTAGCCGATATCGCTCTGGATCACAGGGCGAACAGGTCGTTGTGTTGATGAAGGCGCGGGCTGGTGCCGCGGCGGCGCGGGGAAGATGCTTCTGCATCAGCCGATGCATGTCAAGAGTAATGAGCGAAGGGCCGCGGTCTTAATTGTGCTTTATAGGCTGTAATTTGAGAGAGCGGCCGCGCGCGGCCTAGTGGAGCCGAGGAACTTGGCTTTGATCTACGTTCGACCTCCCCTCAAGCGACTAACCGCCTCGCCAGCCCCGCGCACCAACGACAACGACCATAACGACGTGGCTGTCCCTCGAATTGCGTTTGCAATGCGAGTGGTGAAAATTTTTGATAAATCCAATATACGCTCGCGCGAGCGCACATAGACACGCGAGGGAAGGAGCCTACGCCTGGCTTACATCTTGTTCTTGAGACTCGAGGCATCTTTTTGCCGCGGGCGCGCGTGAGCTTGTATAATGCGCCGCGCGCGCTCTATGCGGGACCCGATTTTTGCGTGTCTTCGCGGCGGCGCTTATATACATATACATACACTACACTATATACGTGGGGCTCGAGCGCGCGCATAATGAAGTCATCAGCGGAGAGCCGCCGCGGTCGCGTCGAGCGGAAAGCGCTTTTTCTCGCCTCACTTTGGATACATACACGTGCTATTTTGTGCGTCGTATTGCTCTCTCTTTCATCCTCTTTGCCGCGGCGGATCGCCAATATATATATACGAACTTGCTCGGCTGCATATTATTGTCGTTTTCGCGCCCCGCGACGCCTGGGTGTATATATATCCTACTATTATAACAAGCTACATCGCGACTCTCTCGTTTTTCCTCCTCGTCGCAGTTTGCCATTGTCGAGCGCGATATATATTCCACGGGTAGGAGGTAGGAGGTTAACGAGAGCAGAGAAAAATTTCATCCTGAAATGAATTCACCATAATAAGCGAGTTACCGCCCATGTGCTTACCGCCGCGAGTCTCGAACCAGCGAGTCGTATAATAAATTACACGAGAAAACGAAGTAAAAAAGAATATACGCTCCGAAATAGCTAACCGAGTTACACCAAGTTAAAGAGCCGCAATGAATTGGACAGGTGGCATTCAGGTGGGACCCCGCGCGCGCTTCATCCCGAACCCTTTCCCCGCCGCATACAGGCGTCCTTTATTATCTCCCGCAGCAAGCGCTCGCGGTAACTTTCGGCAGAGTTTCGCAAGCCGCGAGCGCTTGTACGAGCATCCGCACCACGCGCGTGTATCCATATTTCGCGTTTTACGAGAATTAGCGCAAAAAACGCCGAGCGCCGGCTCGAAACGGCCGGCGCGGGCTCTCGCTTTCACGCGGGGGGGACTCCTCGAAGGTCGCGCACGCGCGCCGCGTGTGTATATAATACGCACGTGAGCTCGGAGCACCGCGCGCCGGCGAGCATCACCAGAGGAATTTTCAACGTTCGCGACGTTGTGTGCACGTATATATACGTGGATGCGAATCGCTTCGATTTTTACGCCGTCGAATTATTCCCCGCGCGAAAAATGCGTTCTGTTCGAAGAGGTTTACGTCGTACTTTATATGCTGCCGTGACTGAGGAGATATATATACGCTGCGTATGGATTATAACTTGCGTGATTTGAAATACATTCATCGCTCGATTTGGAAGTATGATTTCGTTATGTAGCCCTGCGTATACGGGCGATGAATGTGCCGGAAGAGAAAGAACAACGACGAGCAGAGTAGTTACGGATACCGGGGAAAAACTTAGCTTTCGTTTGATAGAAAAAGCCACGAGCGGTTCGCGTGTTGATGCACTCCTGGAGCACTGCGAGCGCGCATATACGGACGAGGATGCTCCGAAAATGGTCGGAATGATTTTAGAAATATAATCAACAGCTACACGGGGTCGCTTATGGAATATTGCACAACCTCATTTGGATTCTCCCGCTCGTCCGGATACATGTATATATCATATTCAATTTTCAAGAATGCGACCATAGGAAATGAAGAAACTATACGTTGTCGATCAAATCCAAAGGATGTGTATAATTAACAATCGCACTCGGCGCGGATCAAACATTCCAGAACACGCGCATACATGAATAACTCCCGTCTGCACCCGATATGTGCCCCACTCATTATATCGCATATCGATCGATTGTATAAATAATCGCTGTCGCGCCTGCCTGTAACACTCATTATCCAGCC
Organism: Aphelinus atriplicis; assembly: GCA_020882685.1. NCBI lineage: Eukaryota > Metazoa > Arthropoda > Insecta > Hymenoptera > Aphelinidae > Aphelinus > Aphelinus atriplicis. The sequence continues at coordinate 77,551,185 of CM037073.1, forward strand.
CACGTACGATTTCACGCGATTTTGCCCCGGCCAGTCGCGTCGCGTATACTCGATCCCGGCATGTTACACATCGCGAGGGTAAGCCATTCGTGCACTCGTCGTCACTTATTTCAATATATATACGCGCCCGAGCGGATTCGCATTTATATATTAGCGCTCGTCAATATGCGCTTCGTATCGTCTTCGTTCTTTTTTTTTTGCTTTTTAATTTGCGCCCCGGTATTGAGTGTCCTCTTCGGAATCGCACGAGCGAGCGAGCATGTTATTAACGCACGGCCGGCCGAGCGTAAAAGTGAACCTTAGACAAAGACGAGCAACACGAGGAGTGTGTGCACGCCTGGACAGAAAAAACCAATCAATGGTGTACGGGGTTAATAAAAGAAGGAGAGTCTGTGCGCGGGAGGGGAGGAGGGAGGAGGATAGTGGAGGAAGTCGGGTACGGGGAAAAAAGAGCGGGTAAAAACGAGATAATTATAAAAGTCGTATCTACATACGAGATAATATGCGAGTTCATTAGAGGTGGAAGAGAAAAAAACTCGCTCTTCTTTCTCATTGTTGATGTCGTAACGATCGTGGGCGTCGCGGAGTACGCCTATACGTAGGATACGTGGGGAGAAAACAAGCAAATACGTGGATGTGATTCTCGTAGGTAGTTATATGAATTAGCCGCGCGCTAAACCGCTCGAACTTCGAGTGTCGTTTATCATGACCAACTGTACTTCACACGCGTGCGGCACCGCCAGAGGCTGGAAGGAAAAAGAAAAAGTCAGGTGCACCGATGTTCGAGTTTTGAAAAACATCATCGGCATTAGATCGCAACATCTGGTAATAAATTAGGATGCCGAGAGATAAGGACGCGGAGTGAAAAATAAACGAAGTAGCGACTGTGATCCGTACGATTTATTTCCCTCGCAAAGAGACGAGTTTCTCCCGATGACCTAAAGAGATTCCTCATTTAATTAAACCCGAGTTCATTTGTATAACCAGCAACCGATTTATTATACAAGATATCGGCTCGGACTAGCGTCAAAGTCTCTTCGTTTTATTTGTCCCCGTGTTTCACGCCCACACTCGCGCGACTGTTCATACACACAGAACAAGAGCAGAACGTATAGCTGGTATAAGAGAAAAAAAGGTGAACCAAAGTTGATGGAGTACGTGTAACCCGAAGACAGTTTCCATGAGTATACAAGTGTCGACGAACGTATCGAGGCTGCGTGGATATATCCATTTCGTAAAAAATACACTCGACGATTACTCATCACCATTGGGATACTCGATGTGAAATTACTTTTCGAAAGTGGATTCTTATCGGAGACAAAAGCTAGATCTTCGTAGATAAGATAGAAAATGAGAGCAATGGTTACAATACCATTCTAACGGTGTCGCACGAATCTCGGTTTTCCATGGTAACACAATCAGATTAGGCCAATGTATTTATTATGCTAATGTAACAACTCGCGCAATCCTACCCTGTTACTCTCAACGTAATGAGTTATGGGTGGTTGAGCGGTATGTATAACATTTTTGTTCTACCAAACCAACTGTGTCTTTTCCCGCTTTTCGAGTGGCAAATTTCTTCGTCGAATCCCACACCAACAAGAGCATGATGAAGAAAACGGGAACGAGTCTTTGGAGTGAAGCTTACCAGTGTGCCGGAGCGAGTGCAAAATCGACAAGCGCCTTTTATGAAAAAGTTGAGAGAGAGGTGGAGGTGACATCAAAGAAGAGCCTGACGCGCAGTAAGCGGAGACGGGGGTAAAACAATACTTGAAGGGAGTTTTGCAGCAGTCTGCAAGCGAGCGGCGAAACTCTATAATCGTATACGATAATCAACGCCTCGGCATCGTGACACAGTATACCGAATTACTCGAGCTCCATTAAACGCTGCAGCGGGACAGCGTATATATAGCGTTCTACCTGGTGTACGGCTACCGCGACATGATACGCAATCGATTGTTTCGGCACAACGCTGGGCTTTTATCGATATAAACATTATGGGTCAGTTGTCATCGCAAAGAAGATAGAAAATATAATTCGAACCATCGGAGGAATGGAGGTTTGTTATTGTGCATCGGCTATTCGCACGTGGGATTCCCGATAATTGTTGGCTCTTTTTTTTTTGTTCCTCGACACATAGTCGCACGTGGAAACCGAACGAATCGGCCAAGCTAACGAACGCGTACAGGGCTCGGTAGAGAACCGTTGGAAAACTCGAGGGCCGACACCCGAGGGCCGCGCGTCCAGTTCCATCAATTATTCCGTGGGTAGTTGATTGGCTCGATCGCCCATCTGCCCGGCCCAATCTGCGTCCAATATACAGCTTCTCGGGATTAATCCCAGGAAACAATCAGAGCCGAGGCAAAGCTGCAGGACGATCGAGGGGGCCGGCGCCGGTCCGCGCGGAGCGTCGTGACTGCGGCCACGAGGAAGCGAGTGCCTACTGCTGCTGCAGCCGGCAATTTCGCGAAAATCCGCGCGGCGCCAGCGGCGTATGTACGTGTATATATACACACACCCACGGGCAGGCACGCACACGCGCGCAGAGCGCGGTAATCTCGAACGAGCGAGTGCAAATAAACTGCCGCGCCGCCGCCGCCGCGCTAAGCAGATTCCGTCCCCCGCGAGCTTGCCGCGCATACGTAAATACCCTCGGCGGATTCCCCTCCGCGCAACTCAGCCTCTTGCCCGATGCAATTTGCATTTCGCTGCGTATGTAGCCGCGCGCGCGCGCGAGGGCATCGGCGGCCCGATGCCGATTCTCTCGGGTATGTATAGATAGATACGACTCTTCTTTTTTTACCCCCTGTACACCTACGGAATTCGGCTGATGTGCTTATTGCGCGTTTCGAGTTTCGACCCTCTATTGTCTCGAGATTCCCGACCGATAAATATACACACGCCGAGCCGCGAGAGAAGCGCAAATCATATCGGCGTTGGCGCGATGTTCGCGCGAGGAAGCGGATGGATTATATTATACACTTCTCGTGATCTATTAATTCGCGCTCGGCGAGCGAGATATGTTTCGAAAGGGGGAAAAATTCAACCGAGTACTTTGCAATCATCTTATCTATACATATATAGCGGTGTGCATCCGAAACAATTAGCTGCAGCACGCGAAACGCGCGCCTGTCCGCGTGTGTATACGTATATACGCACGCTCGCGCGCGCGGAGTCAATGCACCTTTGATATGCGCTGGCGCGCGGGCGCGGCGGACGTCACGCGATAATGACCTTATTACTGGGCGCGGAAGCGATGGCGGCGCCGCTGCCGCTCGCGATATCATTATCCCCCGGCACGCTGACATTACGAGAGAGGTTATACGTGCGCACTGCAGCCCCTCGGAATGCGCGCGCCGAGCACCGCAGGCGGGCCGCGCCGCCAATTCGCGCGCGAGCTCATCGGCAGCGGATGCCGATCGTCGCCGAGGGGCCCGAAAAGTACGCGCCCCGGGAGCAATTGGACCGCGGGTGTGTATACGGGGGAAGGGATTTTTTCGATCCGGTCGCTGTTTGCGCGTGTGCGTACGCTCGGGATGTTTCCGGTAGCGCGTAATAACGCTCGCATGCGCGAATCCGCGGCGGCCGCCCGCGGCGCGCAAACCCAGAGTATCTTGTCCGTTCGTTTCGCGTGATCGAGGGGTACGCGCGTCTACTGTACGTGTGTATTTGCATAAACACAGCCGCGGCGCGAAAGCGATTCAGCGTCGGGCGTCTCCGGGGCGCGACTCGACTCTCGTGTCGTTAGCGGCGAGCGACCTCTCGTTTGTACATATTTCGTATTCGTCCGAATCAATCGGAAAACTCGCGTGACCGATGAGCCGATCGTCGCCCGCGCTGCTGTTGTTTGGCTTTCAACGAGCGCGCCCGAGGACACACAAGGTGCGCGCGATTCTTGACGGTTGCGCTGCGGAAACCGATATACCGCGAGCACATATCCGTACAATTGAACGAGGCCGTCATCTGCTCGTCGAAATAACAGCCGTTAGTCCCACCGATCGGTTATACGTTATAACCGCGCACGCATCCAACGGATATTGAATCGGTGATATGTATGTTTTTGCCGCATGTATATACGGAATACCACGGGACAATATTTATAAGTAGAGCGCAGTGAATCGACCCTATCGTCCTCGGGATTGAATATCTGGCGTGTGCTTATCAAAGAGCTTCTCACATACAGTAATCCCAGAGGGAGTACCACGTAGTTCTTATGGAGTACTGCGGGTTTATGGATGAATATTACTCTTTATTCTTATCAATATTAACCAACGAGCTGTTCTTCGGATTAGTACAAGCTGTATCAAAACACGATAAATTTATACTGACGAGATAGAAACGCCGAATGTCATCGAATTTAGTACCATGGAGTATTTGATCAAAAGTATCGGATCGTGAGAAGCCCCTCGGTACTTATATAACAATACAATGAGTCCGACGCGCTGAATTGCGACGAATTTCATCAAGTTAAAATTAAAATACAGTTTCACCTATATACCAACTAAAAACCTATCGTCGGTGGAATCTAATTAAGCAAGCTTCAGAATGAAGAGTCCACTCGAATTGTATAGCAAGAAAAACGTGCGTCCTTTGATCAGCCTTCATTGGATCAGGGAAAAAAGTCACGTTTGTATATAATCTTGATACAAAGCGGAACAACCTCGTCGGAACTTGAGCAGGAGAAGCGTCGTGTGCCCAAGGCCGAGACAGCTGAATCTCGGATTTGAATTGCGGGCGTGAGATACGCAAAGTTTGCGCGTCTCGGTACACGCGGCTGCACATAACGCGTTGAACGGGGCATGAAGCTGGCTCGCAAAACTCGCCGCGCCGACTTATTTTCGGACTGCAGCGTCGCGAGGGAGAAGCATCGCCGCGCGCTCGCGAGTTGCCTTTTGCCGGAGACACGCGTGACGCCTGCGCGAGACGGGCGTTTGCTTAGATGTGCTTACATGTATATATATGTTTGCGTGTGTATATCTTCTGTAGGCTTACGAGTTTTGGCGGGCACTCGAAAGTAAGAGCATTAGCTCGGTATATATGCAATCGTCCTACTTAGCAACGAATTGATAGAAGCTGCACGCTTCACTTTCCGCTCACGTCTCATCCATCAAGCCGGCCGCGCGACGTGTAAAGCGGCGTTAATAACTCGACCCGCGCTTAATGAGCCCGACCTCGTGCGTGTCGCGCGCGTATATGTACATATACACTGCCGAGTATAGTTGAGCTGCAGAAACACCAAAATATCATATCCATAGTCGGCTGCGCGTCAGACCAAAGTTTCCTGCGTTCCAAAAAGCCAACGGAAACGGGGCTTTCCGCTCGAGCCGAGATAAAACAGCGCGAGAGAGAGATCGAGTAACAGTACATACCTGCGCGTGCGACTACCGCTGCGCGCCGGTGCACCAGACGGTACGTACGTGTATATATACACAAAACAGGCAGAGAAACAGAGAGAGAGAAGAGCTGGCAATTGGACGTACGTGCCGGCGCGAGTCGGCTAATCGAAAGTGATACAAATTTGGCAAGGCCGTCAAGCTGGCTGACGGGCAGCGGCCGAGAGGGCCTTGATTAACGCGAGCCCACGGCGCAACAACGGAATAATAATCAAGTCGTTGCGCGCGTGCGCGGCTCGAGCTGTTTTTTATATAGAGACGCGGGAGCCCTCCCCCTCGACAGGCACGAAGCGCTTGATGGAATTTTTCAGAGGCGGGAGCTCTCGCGAGCCGCGTTATTCCGCGTGGGTTGCACAGATGGGAGCCAGCTCTTTGACGTTCGTTCTATCGAGCTGCTGAGCTTTCAAATTCATTGGCGCTTCTCCCATACAGCTCCTGCAGTCGACATATTCCGAATTTTCTTCCTCGACTCGGTGAAAATCGAGTCGGATCGAGTGGCCTCGACCTCTCAATTTCCACTCCCTCTCTTTCCCCTGTTATAGACCAGCTGAGTTGAATTGTTACATCGTGACTGTTTATCGCGTGATGATAATTTTTTATCGTCAGTTTTGCATATAGACAAATACTATTTTTTAAACGAAACTACACACGTAGTATGAAAACTCCTGAGCTGTTCGGTATATTACTTTCTTAAAAAATATTCTACGAATTCTATGTGAAAATCCCAACTATGAATGTAACAAAGATGAAAATTCACTGCGGTTCCATTCAATAATTCATCCACCTTTATACATGAATTTTCCTCTTTTACACAGTGATTTTTCACTGCATAAAAGTCGAAAGTATTCTCCATTACCACGTTATAAATACGGCTCGCTGAAAAATTCACTGATTCTAAAAGGTGAAACAACACAAATATTCCCAATGATATTCGAAACAAAATGAAGGAACATTAGAGTGGTAAATGGCACAAGCAACACTTGAAACAGCCTAATCACATCTGAAAACAGCTATACTCTTTGCCTCAAACTCCTGCAGGTCCAAACGATCGAGCGCAAGCGAGCGTGAGGGGGAAAAAAGAGAAGAAGCTGGAGCGAGCGAGCGACAGGTATTTACGAACGTAAATGTTTCGCGGAACGGACTCGTCAACTTTAATCAACCGTTAACTGCGTCGTTAGCGGATCGCCCGTCCGTGCGCTCGTCGAAAAAGCCAGCAGCAGCCGCGCGTTGCTCGGCTCGCGCGCACGTTGTGTATATAATCGAGCGAGAGCCCAGCAGCGAATCTCGCCGGCTCTGTATATAAGCCCCCGCCCCATTTGTCGAGTCGCGCCCTAAAATTCCAATTACCCTCGACTACGGGGCGTCGCGCGCGAGGTAGGAAAATCGCTGGCGACGACGACGGATATTGCGTGCATATCGAGAAAATGAGGAGGATGGAAAGCCCTCGAGGGTCGAGCCAGTACAGACGAAGGCGCGAGAGCGCGAGGAACGACGAAAATTGGTCTGCAATTTTTTTTCCCTTCTTTTCGCCCCGTCGCGTCCTCTCGGTCGCGAATTGAATTTTCTTTTTCCTCGTATTGTAATTGCTTCTCGAGCTCTCGAACAGTATGATATCGATTCGATCGGAGGCGGGGGAGAGGAGAGAAAAATAATGACGCGGAATTTTATTACCATATTCGTGAGTCAAATATGCGACTCTATATATAGAGGCCGTAAAAAGAATTCGCCGAGAAGCGATCGACATAATTTCAATATCTCCCCGTTCGCGATCGTCTAAATATTCCCCCGTGTTATCATTCCCTCGATTCGGCGTTTTTCCCTCATTGAATTCGAGAGGGGCGGGAGTCGTAGACGTCGCCGTTGCCGCGCGCGACCAAGCACGATTTCGTACGGCGCCTATATTGTGTATGCAGCGCGGAGCGAATATCACAAAGAACGCGCGTGATTATCCTGCGGCCCCGGAGCGGTAATTGCTTTTTGTGGTCGCCGCGGATAGTGTCCCCGTGGCTCTTTGGCACACACTGCGACGTCGGACCGAGTGACTTTGCGCCCCGGATAGACTTTGTATCCGTTTGCGCGTTCCATACGATCGACATCGGCTTCGGAGCGCACGTGGCTTAGCCGCGGCTCTGTATTTCTTTTCCTGGGAATTTTCAAAGTGGTGGGTCTCACCGAAATCACATCGCGTGTATAGCAGCTCGAAGCAGTTAGTTCGGGAACTCCGGGAATGACTTTGCGATACTCGCTGTTCTCTCGCCACGGCCGTGTGATAGCGATTGTTTTTTTTTGTTCTTCTTTCCGTTTTTGCTGCCTCAAATTCCCGTGCAATTGTGCGAAAAGACAAACCGCACGTCGGTCTACACGAAATTGCTCGGTTGGCCCTCGCCCTGACGCGCGAACGGGCCAGAAATCCCCGCAGTCGTCTGTATCTCGAGTGATTTATCGCGGCTCTCGGAATCGCTAACAATAGCCCGAGTCGAGCCGCTCATTCAAGACACATTTTCCGGGTAAAGATCAGCTTAAAGACGCCAGTGCCCGCATAGATAACGCATCAAACGAGTCCTTAGAGGAGGCAAAAAGTCGGCCGAGAGCCTGTACAGGCGAGAGAGAGAGAGAACCGTTTCCCATTCATAACGTCACTCGCGCGAGCCTCGCGAGAGCCCATGGCGGAATTGCATAACATAGAAAACGAGTCTAGAACGTGGCCGTATACGCGCGAGGCGTTTGAAGCGTGTACACAGAGTCTATGCGGCGAATAAAGCGCGCGAGCGCGTATCCCTCCGGGATGATAATTCCTCGCGTGGCCGCGCGCGCGTATATGGCTCTCGAGAGCATCGCCGTGTATGCCTCGGACGTGTTAATGATCCCCCCTCAGCGTGGAATTTCGCGTTTCGCGGTGTATAAGGAAAGCCGATTTTCGCGCCGCAAACGGATCTCCTTTTTTCGTTAGTCCGCGCGAGTTTTCCCTCGTATACTTATACAAACGCCCGAGGGCTTGCTATTCGACCGCCGGCTTTTCCCGTTCGCTCTGTTTACGTTGGGGCTCTCTCTCTCGCGCGCGCACGTGTCCTCTCTCCCTCCGCGGATCATCGGTCCAGTTACACGCGCGTGCTTCTGTAATTGCCATACGTTCTTATTCAATTCAACGCGATCGCCATTCACGGCAATTATCGATGCTGCTGATGTATGTGCCGACGAGAGCTCGACGATAAGTGCGCACACACAATCCACCAGCAAAGCCAATGGATCGCAGAGATCGAAACTCGTGTATGCTGGCACCTATATGTGTATACACATGTATACGTCGGCGGGCGATCAGCCAGGATAATACTTCTCGCGAACGTGCGCGCACGTATCACGCGCGGGCGCGCTGTATGACCCGAGCGCGAATGATAGGGAAATCACTTGGAGCAGCAGATGCATCCGGCAGATTAGCGGCTGCGGAGAGGAGCGGGGCTATACATACGTATATATACACACACACACGTGGGGGTAGGTTCACGCGTTCTGTGGGCCAATTACACCGGCGCAGGACTCATAGACAAAGCTCTTACCACCCCACTTCCCCTTGATACTGTTCCGAGAGCTATGTCTCCGATACGGGCCCCAAGGTTAAGCCCTATCGATCCGCATCTGAGAATCGATTCTTCGATTCCGCGAAAGTCCACGTGAATATATCCCCACACACACAAGTGTGTCCCTCTGCTTCGCACGATCCCCTCGAACAATGGCCCGATCATGTCGGCCGAGCCGATCGCGGATCTCGCGTGTGCGGGCGATCCGGAAAAACCCGCGCAGGTTTACAGTGCGATATGCCGTAAGCTTGGTTTCACGCGGATGCTGCAAGAGTCAGTCACGGATTTTCCGGTTGGGGGGGGGGGGGCGGATTATCTATAACCTATATAGTCCCGCAGAAACTATAACCATTTTTCACGCTCCCGCGGCGAGATTCGGTAAACGACAAATTCACCCGGTGAGTATTATTTAGGTGATAATCCTATCGAGCTGACGCGGCGCGAAATGATATTTTGTAATTCTGAGGACTGATGATTGCTGCTGCCGCTCGTCAAGCAATACTCGCCAAGACTTGCGCCGTGGCATTTACCCGGGCGATATGACAATTTGGACGAACGACGGCATTACCCAACGCTAATTTATACGCGCATTATTCTATGAAATCTACACGAGCCCCATTAGCGTCGATTTGAATTCAAGTGGATGTTCGCCGCTCTCGAGTTGCAACGCCACCACGACGCGAAAGCTCAGGAACGCGTCGGAAATGCGGTCATTGGACATTGACGAAGCAACTTCAACGTCTATACGGCTCGAGGTCGATTCGTCGAGCTTTCGATCTCCGATCCTTTTTCAATGGGTATAATTGGATTACACTCTGCACTGCAGTGGCAGTGAATGGAAACGAACTGTGTACGGACAAATGGATATTCGAATTATTGAAAACGTGTCGCATGCTGGGCCCCAATGGCTTATCGGTTGGTGTGAAAACCAACCGAGGCCGACGAAGCGCGTGCAGACGTCTTCGTGAAAAGTTTCTGGGGAAAGGGGATATAGCTTGAAAAATCTCCCGACAAAATAGATCACGTTGATTTTCTGACAAGCGATCGGGGGGAATAATGAACCATTTATGATAATCTCGTAAGGGAAATATTAGTAGAACACGCTTGGCGTGCATGGAAAAAAACGCAAGGGAGCGAGACTACTGGCGCACAAGAGAAGTGAAAAAAAAGAACGAACGAAATAACTAATCTCGCAGCTGAGAACGCAAGAACACTATCGTGGAAGCTTAAGTGCTGTACTTATCTTATTAGGGCTGGCCCTAACGGACGGCTTCAAGTAGCCGGTTAATGCGTACGATCGACAAGAAGAGGTATTACCGCTGAGCTGCGTTCCGCGAGAGCGAAATAATCGCCTCTCCTTTCTCTCTCGCTCCCTCCCTTTCTCACTCGCTCGTTCACTCCGTCTGTCTTTCCTTCAGAAGGGAGCTGTGGCAAGATCCGGCATAGGCCGCGACTGAATTCCGCTCGCAATGTATACACAAGGTGCTATATACACGTCGGTCGCCGCGCGCGCTCGCGGCTATTGCGTCTCGCGAATTTGTCAGTGCGCGCACCGCGCACGCGGCTACCTCTTGCTCTCCCGCAATGTTTATACAAGCCGAGATATACGTATATATACGTGCACGTTGCGAAATTTGATCGGTGCCATTTTTTTTTTTTTCATTTCTTGTGTCGAACGTTTGACGAACAACTCGTCGTCGATTGTCGGGTTAATAACGCGAATGGAATAAATTCGATACGGTATATCGCTCGAGTCGATCGATCGAATGACTGAGATTATACGGATAGACGATCGAATTCGCGATTGAAAATAAATGCTTCGTTCGTCGGTTTTAGATTAAAACGGAGTGGGCTTGGGTAATAATTTGTCACGCACTCGAGATAATTCTAATTTCAGGTTACCGCGCAAAATTCTTTCCACGCGGGACCGATGTTTATCTCTCGGGCCAACTTTTCCACTGGTGCATTTTAATTTGCGTGCCTCGAAAAATCCATATATACGACGATATACGCAATGTCTCGATTAGGAACGAATATATCTCCCCGCGCTAAACCTGTTCCCATCGCAAATGAAGATTCTTCGTTGCACCGACCAGTGGATTTTTCTCCACACCCGTCAAAAATCCACGTGCCCGCCGAACAACGCGTCTGTTCTAGAGCGCAACGGTCGTATCGAAACAGCGTCGAAATGACAAAACACACGATAATGCCGGTGATGCGCAGTGGCTCTCGGCGAGTATATATATAAATCGCGCTGTCGCGACTGTTTAGTTTCGCGAAATTACCTGCTCCCCCCTCCCCGCTACCGGCCAACCGGAGTAAAGTAGGCCGAGAGCGTAAGACTCGAGCGACGCGAGCGCGCAATCATCATTTCGTGCGCGCGTGTATATGTATACGCACCAGCGCAAATTCGACGCTGATGATGTTCTGCACAATGCGCGCTCCCCCCCACCTGACGCGCGAACGATGCGTTTCGCAAAGCAAATTGAAAAATGCGTTGTTGCGCGGGCCGGAGATTGTTGTGTGCACGCGGGGATCGGGGTTGCATTCCGGGTTTATGGAGCGCGCCGGCCTTATTACCCGCGAGGAATAAACTCCGCGGCACACACTGCGGCCGGGGGAGTCTTTCCTATTTCGACAATTTTACAAAGCCCAAAGCGACAGGAAGATACACACGCGCTCGTCCGGGGAGATTTTCATCGAAAGTTATTTCCCGCTGTGCGCGATGTCGGCGCGGTTTCCCGAGCATATCGGCGGACGTATATCTGATTTATCGCGCCGCTGATAGCGGTTTCGAGAATACTTTCGGGGTACAGCGTTGGAATGAACTTTGGCCATACGAGTACTCGAGCGCTATCGAACAATCGAAACGATACTGTTTTTGGAAGCGCCAACGAGCCGAATGATCAGAGTCTGGTCGGTTGGTTTAAAATGTTTTTGGGAAAAAATACAGTTTCTCTCCAAGTACTAGTCGATCAATGATTAGCCGATTATGCATCTTTATACCTTCGATCGTCACGTAACTATATATACATTTCTATTGCGTGTATACCTCGCTGCGCGTTTTCCCGTGAGGATTTCGTGACATGTCTTCGCAAATTATCGGCGCTTTCTCTTCACTGTTATTATAATAACAATGTTGGCTCAATTTATGCACAACAACTTTTTCAACGAGCCTTCGAGCGTGACGCGTGTTTTTATTCATTTCGAAGCTCCGGCTAAGTCACGTCTCTCGCTCGGTGTCGTGAAAAACTTCTCCAAGTATATTCGAAATTGCAAATTTACGAATAATGCCTACTTGCCATTTTGTGCAATACAGTTTAACCATTTGAAATGCCACGCTGGCGCACCAATCACACCGATGTTTCGTATTTTCGATTTTCCAATTCGGAAGGAAAAAAAACCTGCACTGCACATTTTGCACATTTCCAGCCGCGAAAACACCGCGCCTGCACTCAACGGCTCCTCTAAAAATTTCCCCATGCGGACCGTCTCTTGGGGAGCAAGGCCTGCAGCGCGTATAACAGCTTCACCTCCAGACTCGTGTGCCTCGGGAAAATCGTTAAAGCAACAGCCGCAGAGCCGTACAGGAGAGCGAGAGAGACAGAGAGAGGTAAAAAAAGAGAGAATTCGCAGGGCTTGTCGAGCGGCGCGTACTATTTGCGTCATCGCGGCGCGCGCGCGACGTGTCCGTAAAATCATTTCAAAACCTGCCGCGGTGTTTGTGCGTGCATCGGCTATACGTACATTTCGGCCTGCATCATTTTCGAGGCATTAAGGGGCAGACGTGACCGAATATCGTTGGCCGGACGCGATTTTTTGCTCCGCCCCTCTCGGTGCTGCTGCGGCTGCTTTTCTTATTATCGCGAATCATTTTGAAAGGGCGGTGGCAATAAACTTTTTTGCTCTCGCGCGTTTGTCGGGGCGTGATTACATTTTTTGCCCGGTCAAATGAGAATCTCGGGAGGAGCAGAGATTGGCTTCTCCTCGGATAATTCGATCCATAATTGAACATCAATTAAAGCCCATTTTCGACGTCGAACGCGAGAATACAGGCACATTTGGATATTGCGGAATACCGTCACTGCGAAACTCATGGCAATACGAATGTACGTATGATCGATTTCTAAGGATCACACATCTAGCCCATAATACCGCGGTGGAATGTTATCAAAACAAACAATCTCGCACGCAGGTGTAACGTCGGCGGGCTCGAGCTAATTTCGTTGCGAAAACGCATATTACGCCGCGGCCACGTATAATTTTTCCTTGTTTTATTTGCGATATGCTGTGGGTGCGAGAGCGCGACGGCGGAGGAACGAGACGCGAGCGCTCGGTGCATCGAGTATACGTACTTATATAACGTATACGCGTATATATACGTTGAGAATGCGCTTCGGAAGGATTAATTTGGATCTTGTCAGGGTATGAAGTTGTCTATGCGTCCTGGCGAATCGATTGATTCGTCGGCCGCACACGTGTTTGTCGTATTCGAGTCTCGTTACACTCGCGTATTCGAATTGAATGCGTATATATACGAGTGGCAGACGAATCTCTGGGAGTGATTACGCAATATCCAACGCGAACGAGCAATTCTCAATGAAAATATGCTTATCCCGTTACGATATACCAAGGGGGGACGTGTGTACAGCGCGACGAAAAGAATCGCAGCGCAACGATGCTCGCGGAACCCCGGCGAGATTTTCATCGAGCGGAAAGGGCGGCGGATACGCATGACTCCATTGCCGGTCGCGCGGCGCGGCCTTTCCCCATCGGCTGCTAATCGGCTATCGAGAAAACCACCTCGTAAAGTAGCCCGGCTAACGCGCAGCCAAGCGATCGCTAAAGCGAGGCGGTTTGTTCGCGCTTGAAAATATAACGCGTGGGCAGCGGTTTTTTTGCGGAATTCGCGGGGTGGGGGCCCACTGGCGCGCACTAAATCACACTCGCACGTGCGCGCGCAAACACCGGAGTTACGCGCAACCCGCGATCTCGCAATATCGCGCGTTCCGTTTCCCAGAAGAAAAGACCCCCCCTTTTCACAATACAATTCACGCCCGAGCATAATAATATAACGCGCGTGTGAGAGCCCGCCAGTTGCGAGCCGCGGAGAAAGAAAAGTGCAAGCGACGCGGGATATATACCGCTGCTGCTGCTGCTCCGCGGCGAGGGGATAATCCGGCCGCGCATGCCGGCGATTTCGTATGTGGCTGGTTCCGTGGGAGGACGAAGGAGAGACGCGTTGGATACCGTTCCATCTGGTTTCGTCCGTGCGGTGTTCGGATATTTTTTTTTTGCTGAAAAATTACTCATGGAAGCGCGTTTCTTTATGCTTTCGGCAGCACCGATGCTGGAATCGTCGTGTTCTTGTGGGATTACTCAATCCCCAAGTGTCATACGGCGACCCTCCCCGAAAGAGCACTACACATATTACAGGTGGTGGGGCTAAAACTCGGGGAAATAACGGTACGCACCAAAGTTCGCGGTGAATTTTTGGTATACACTTAACTCGCCGTGGAAAAATTCTTCTCCACAATTGCGCGGTCTCCTCCGAGCTTCATTTCTCAATCGTTGGCGATTCGAACGGTATACGCGTATACAAGAATGCCGAACCCGCGTCCAGCGCGTCGTCGACGAATATCGAGTGAAAAAAAAGAAGTCGAGTGCGTAAACGCGAGATATCGAGTTGCCGAGAAAACGAAGATGCCCGAGGTAGATTCGATCCTGCTGCTTGGCAGCCGATTTAAATCGAAGCGTTCGAAAGCATCGAACGCGTGGTAGAGCGCATCAATCATGCGTGCAGCGAAACAATAGTGCGCGCGCGCGCCGGGGCCTGCCTATACGAACCCCACCCACCCGCGGCCCGCAGCGCATATCTAAATAACGCAATTAAACAAACACAGAGCCGGTGCCGACCGGGGCGAGCCCGCGCAACAAACACGCGGGCAAACAAAACGAGCGCGCGCTCGCGCTAAGCTGTGTGGTACATTTCAATCGTCGCGCTCGCGCGCCAGCCGCGATCGAGCTCCAGTTCCGGAGTCTCGGGCGCCCCCCACTTTCGCCGACGCGAGCAGGTTTTCATCGGCGGCGGCGGCTGCGGCGGTCATTGTACCGAGAGCGCGCCAGAGTGCAACGATCCGCTCGCTCTGCGTGGATTAAATTCAGCTCCGCTCGCGCGCGCGCACACACACGTACATATATATGTATAGGTGTGTGTGTATATATATATACACACAGGCTGAATCCCCCGGCTGAGACAGAGACGTCCCATCCGGATAATAAGACTCCGCGACTACGTTCGGCCCGCAACTACCCCTCCCCCCCCCGCTCCACCTCCTCACTGTCGTTTTCAGCGCGATTATTGCCGGACAATCTGCGCCCGCGTCGTGGAGCATCGTGGGTCTTTGGCGAGAGTTAACTTTCCCGACACACGTGGCTGTGCGGTTATTACCATCGATATTCTAATTCCAGTGCAATTTGCAGGAGACTCGATCTCTCCGTTCTCTCGATGATTATTCCATATGTATTGAGCAGCAGAGTTCAGTCGGGAATGGATAATTGACTTTTCATCGAATTTGCAAGAGAAATACTTTTTACGTTGAGATTGTTAAAGTTTCTCGTATAACTATATCGTCAAATTTGATATCATATAAATTCAACTGACATTAGTACGAGTTGATGAACTTTAATTTGAATCACACTCTCGAGTGAGTAGTTGTTATATGATAATAGATTTAACGAGAATTCTCCAGCGTGGATAGAGAGGGAGGAGTGACAATAAGAGAGAAAGGGAGAAAGGAAGAGTCTACGAAGCAGAAGACGAGAGAGAGATGGATAGAGAGAGAGAGAGAGAAAGAGACAGACAGAAATGAACTTGAGAATGAGCCTCGTGTAGGCGTAAGATCATTGTGATACGCGATCCCGAGCTTGAATCATCCTTCACTTCCGATAGGATCATCCTAGCTCTCTTCGACTTCTCTCTTCTTTCTCACGCACTTCACCTTCATCCTTCAGCTACGTCTTTCGAATTAATTTGCCCCCGGCGATCAATTAATTTAGAAATTTGCATTATTGATAAACCGATTTTTAATCGTAAAATGAACATTTAGTCGAATGAATCGTTATGTTTTTATTTTCAAAAATTCACCACGGGAAAAATGTAAAAATCCAATAAAAAGGTCATGAGGATATTAGTCGTGCGTCACGGTTGGGTAGTTAGCATTTATTGCTTGATTGAGTCATGATTTTAACTGAACGCCATATCAGATTGTCAAAGGAAAAACAAACGTAAAAACATTGAGGAAAAGTCAGAACGACTATCTAGAATTGACAGCTAATTATATTCCTTCGTGTGTTATTCTACGAAAATACTGTGAATCTTTCATTTATAAGTTTCTTATTGCGAACAAGATATATGTAATTAGCTGTTCTTGAAAGCTTCTCATCAGTTTCTCAACTGATATCGAATCTATTAATGTATGTCTATAATATAAACTATTATCTATTGATATAAACTCGCTGTGAAGATGTGAAATGTTATGGATATGAATTTTTTTTTTGTTTCATTATGAATGAAAATAATCTGATTCTCATGGAACGAAGTATTCAAATGACAGTTGAATCTTCAAATGTAACTCAATTTGATTCAAATATATTTACTATCCATCAATCACTTTCTTAACAACAGTTCCATTTGGGAGCAGGCCACCTGAATCAAGATGACTTCATAAGAAGAAACGTATAAAAAAAACTTGCAAGACTACTGATAGAATCTTACAGCCTATTGATTTAATCAAAACGAACATATATACATACAAATTATTTCTTATATCATTTAGCAAAAATCTGCTTCGTAGCGGTTAATAACATTTTGTCGGCGAACGTAAAAACTAGAGCATGGCTTTTTTCTTATGAATATTCATCAATTCTCGTTACCGTTATGTTGAGTACTATACATATTCAATATTTGACTTCTAGAAGAAACGTAACATCTGATAAAATGTTTCCACGATATCGATTCCAATATTCTATTGCGCGATTTTCATACACTGACCAAATAGTTTCGGGCCTATAACCGTACATGAAATGAAACATTTGACATAATAAATTTATTAAAATTCATGCTTGATAGAAATTTATATAGGTATAAATGTGAATTAATCGTAGATTATATATAATCATCGCGTAAAACACTCGAGTTCACGAATTTTGCAACATGTATAAACGATAAAACTAAACTACTTCAATTTTAATGTTAGTAAGTGATTTCGTAAACATTGAAAATTCACGATAATTTCATCACAAATCGACTATTTGTGATGGAAAACTCGTTCGAGCAAAAACAGTAATGGACGGTTGGAAAAAAACTGGACAAGCATGAGTAGTATGTACATAAGAACTGAGATCACACCGTGTAAAATCATCTCCATGAAGCCTGACACTTTTTGTAATTCAGCATGATGACAACGACTTTGCGAGAAGATGTATGCCTTATATGCTATTGTGCAATGGCCAACGCAATGACTAATTTAAGAACGTATTATCTCCACACACACACACACACACGCGCGCGCGTCTCATTTGTGTAAATGGTGTATTATTATGCCAAAACATATGTCCAACTCGTTGCGGGAATGCATTCGAGTGTGTGGATGAACTTGCGGCGAAAAAGTTTCTGCATCTGCTTAGCTATGGAACACGCGATGATACGGAATGCTGGCATCTGCTGTCGGTAGAAAGTTTTAGTTTTCAATTTCAGTCGTGTATCACCGACCGTGTGGGTGCAACGTTTTTTTTTTATTTCTACTTTAAACATGGGATGCGGCGACGTTCCTCGTGGAGAAAGCGAATACACAAACACACGTATAATTAGTGAAATTCATAATTCAATTCTGTGAATCCTGCTCATTTTCTTCGCGATTAACATCAATTTTTGAACATTACAGCGTTGTTTTGATCTAATGTACAATTGTAAGATAGTGTCAGGAGAAAATAATATCAAATGCAAGTTATTTGAAAATATTGTTTTCAGAATACGGCGATTACAGATGATTTCAGTTTCGACAAACTCCGAGCATCATCCATCTCAAACCTGCTTTGCCAATAAAAGTGAAAATTCAAGTATGGAAAATCAGAGCGATTGCAGTGTGTGCCAGTCGTTTATTGTAAGCTGAAGCTCAAGAATGTCCCGACGAATTAGGCCATACTCGTATTTTCACGTCCCATTACATTTTAAGCATCTGACAAGCTAATTGACGAGCTGGAATTAATTTGAGTTTTCCGCAATTATTGGTGTTGTGAAAAACTCAACGATTACGCCGCGGATAATTCAATATGATTAATGCATTAAATGGATGTCGCAATGCTTTCACTTTCCCTCGTAGTTCGGGTTATTGGTAATTAGTATGGATGGATTTTCCGGCTCTCTCTCTCCCTCTCTCTGGCAGATTATTTTTTTGCTAATTTCGAGGGAACGAAACTTTATCGCAACGATGATTTGTTATCGACGTTCGCGAAGGCGTATAAATCAAGACAATGGTCGTTCGCTCGAGAACGCAACTTTTGATTTTTAGGTGTTGATAGAGGCATTATGAAAGCAAATTAATTAGCGGCAAGGAGAGCCGTGAAACGGCAAATATATACATGGGCCAAATTAAATCCGTGAGTTATATGCGTTTCTCAATAATAACGAGGTGAAATTTCACGATCGTATATCCATTGCTATCCGCACTATAGTGATAAGCATCTCCGGCTCCGTTGATAAGATTGGATAACACCTGGAGCCGCGCCATTCCAAACAGGTCGAATCTAAACATTCATCTCAATAACGAAACACGGCAAATCTCGCACACCGGAGCCAATAACTTTGTCGGAATACTGGCGCTAAACAAACTGCACGCGCGCGAGCCGCTGCATCGGGCTGCGTCCACAGAGCCGGGGGTGATACCGATATATGCGCGGCTCTCGCAGGTGGAGCTTAGTATCTTAGGGATAATAAAGCGTCTCGGTGCGCTCGGTGCGATAATCTCGATCTGAAATCTTGGCGCTGGACGTCTTGATTCCTCGGCCGGGAGACTCTTCCGCTTTATCGGTGCCCCGTATGACGAATGAGACGCGTGGCGTTTTAACACGCCTCTGCTCTCGCGAGCGCCCCGGGACTGTGATCCACTCGGCTGTCTCGATCGATCCAGTGTGTATGTGTATATATGCACCAAGGCGCGCGCTCGAGCTACAGATATAGCCCGACGGTGCACACACCACTTTGGGCATCCCGACCGAGACCTGGCGCATTCCAACGCGAGAGGGAAAAATATACCGGCGGACGCTGTGTGTATACTTTCCACTATGGTTCGTACAAGCGCGCCACGGGAATGTTTGGTGGAACTATCGTTGCGGTCGAAGAGATCGTTGTGCAACGAGTATAATTTTCCATCCGAAAATTTTTGATACGACAAAAAAACTGAATTCGTCTAGGATATAGGGTTCGAAACGAGGGTAAAAAGTTACAATATATTAATTACATTGTAAATTCATACATGAAATTTGACTTCATTTCAAATTCATTTCAGAGGGAATTATTTCTTCGAATGTCTATATATTTTATATATACATGAATATATAAAATAGTAACAGTTGCTCAGACTGATTAGTTATCAGTATGCTAATTTGGATACTTAAAAACAGCTTTGAAAAGTTTCAGCAAATTTCGTAGCCCACTGACATATTGTCTTCTCAAAAGCATAGTAGAAAATAGTTCTCAAAACTCAACGAGAGATCAAGGTTGACTTGACAGCTCCTGGAGTTGAGGTTTTGGATAATTATTTTTTCATTATCCATAGAGAATGTGTTATTATACAGGAGGAATTCATCGATAGAAAGATAATATTTGTTTCTAAAATCGTGTCTTATTTTGATGGGAGGTTGACTCTTAAAGCTGCTCAAGCTGAACAAGATTAATAGTTTCTCGGGCGGAAGGAATGTATGTTACTGAAAGATCTCGTACACCGGAGGTCTCAAAACTTTGAAGAATCGCTGTCGACAAAGTACCAGATGAATTTTTTGAGTCACCACAGATAATTAAAAACGAATTTCAAGAAATTTTTTATTCTTCTTTCTTTCGAGATTCGTATAAGCGTCCTAGGAGACAAACAAATTTAACGAGATGTTCCACATGCATTGGGGCATAATGTTCCGTTTGATTAACGCACTAAAATATTCAATCGAACGTACTAAAATTACCTATTCACGTCACGTTTATAAAGTCATCCGTCGAGGTAACGCGCTCGGACAACTGCAAAAAGCCTGATCATCGCTATTATCCTTCCTTAGACGCTGAATATGCGAAGACGAGACGTGCTGTAGGGAAATAGATCGTCTCGGGGCACCGGGGATCCCATGGCTATACACATTCTTAGCTGTGAAAAACGAGAGTCATCGGGAAAAGGTACAAAACGAGGAGTCGTTTTTTCCGCGCTCGCGCGCGCCATCGGCGCTCTTTGTGTGCCCCGTTGCGTTATTGAAAAATCTCGTCTCACGCTGAATCACCGAGGCTTTCATTAAACGTCACACACTCTCGAGGGAGTTACGCAACCCGTCTACCCCTTGCGTGTTGTTGTTGAATTTTTTGTGGGAGTCACGAGGTTACAATATCATCCACTGACACGTAACCCAGCCCAAGAGATGCTGCGCGCGCTATAATTCCACGACACAAAGTCGCATGAATGAATTATCTAGAAAAAATTTGCAAAAATTTCCTCTTCATTTAATTCATGTACAGTTCTAAATAGGATCTGATCGTAAGTCAGTACGCACGCGTGTTGAATATATATATATGAAACCTGTTTCTTTTTTTATGAAGAACTCGAAATATAGATAATATCATATACCAAATAATCATATTCAAACGCACACATCTCCAAACACACGCACATATTATATAAGACTATATTCTACAGCTACGTAAGACATACGGATAAAACGTACGCAGAATTCATGCAAAGCTTATTGGAAATAAAAAAAGAAGAAGCAAGCATTTGAACTTATGAAAGAAAGGGAATTCTTGCGGGTCTAAGAACGTCGGCCTCCGGGGGGGGGGGGTTGTCGGTTTCGCTAAATAATTCCAAACAATCGTTTACGGGGTAATATTTGAATGTTATAAAAAAAAATAACGACTGAAAGTGTCGATATTTCTCACAAAACCTGAGGTACGTGTATCTCTTCAAACAGTACGATCGAACCTTCAACATCCAATACATCTATTTCTCAATCCACGTCCATACGGATGAATCCGAATGCTATTGTGGGCGGAGCTCGACAAAGTTTTCTAATTGGAAAGGGGTATATACGAATCGTGGCAAAAAACAAGGAGTCTCCCTCGATTCCTCGGCCAAGGCCATTAATCGGCTCAGCAACATTGTCGAATAGTGGCCGCGCGTGAAGCTCCAGCAATAGCGGAGGTTCGAGGGAGCTGGGGGAGGGACTCCCGCTCGCGCGCGCAAGTATATATATACAAACTCCGAGCTCGAGGGATGCGGGGAAAAAATGGATGGTCGAGAGTTCGAAGCAGGGAGGCTCTAGTGAGTCTCCCTGGTCCGAAGCATCGGGAGTTTGTATATATACCGCACTGCACGCGAGCGCGCGCGCTTGGAAACCGCGCGAAGGCGTGTGTGCGTGCAGAGTCTGTGTGTAACACAACAAGCCGAGCGCTAAAAGCCCCGCGAACACAGAGGAGCATGCATCTCTTTTTTCTTCTTCTTTTTTTCCACGGGCGTTCGAGGGTGGGTGGGGGTTGGGGGGAGGCCGCATGCTAGTAGTGAAGTGTATAAACGTACCCTGTACCAAGTGGCGACCTGCGGATGCACACCCGCGAAACGAGGTCGCACGCCGCGAGAGAGCACACGCACAGAAAGAGACAGAGAGCAGACAGATTCAGCAGACGAGCGGTGAGCAGGCGTCGTGTGGATCGGCCGTGGCGTGGGCAGATTTCGAGTTTGCGTTTCGGGACATGGACAGAAAACAATCAACGAGATATACACACACTGGGGGCTGGGTGCAGCAAAACGCGTCGCACGTGTACATAGCAAGCCGAGTGAGCGAGAGGTATAACGTGTATCAACACTTTGGTGC
This sequence comes from Aphelinus atriplicis, assembly GCA_020882685.1. Lineage (NCBI taxonomy): Eukaryota > Metazoa > Arthropoda > Insecta > Hymenoptera > Aphelinidae > Aphelinus > Aphelinus atriplicis. The sequence goes on from CM037073.1 coordinate 77,573,278, forward strand.
GATCGTTACCTCAACGTCGAGTGATACACACACATATGTGTGTGCATGTAATATACGGACTCTTGCAGGCTGTGCAGTGGGAGGGGGGGGACACTCGAGTGAGGTGCGCAGGGCCGAGAGTATGCTGGGAGTGAATTTTGATGAGCTCGTGTGTGCCGGGGGTTGCATGTGTGTATATGCACGGGTGGTATATCGTATCGGGTGCGAGATATTGGCGATAGGAATATTCCGGGGGAAAAGGATCGAAAAGCTAATTGTTGTGCATATTGTATATATACCATCGGGGGACATTGAGAAAGGTTTTTCGTTGCAATCCAGCGATCTATAGGGGCACAAATGGGGTCGGATGCATTTTTTCGAGGGATACACACGTATATATGTCGGTGCTAAAAGTGAGAAAGCTCGCGGGTTTTGTAAAAGCTCGTTCGAATACTGAAATCTAATGGTTCACGCGCGTCCTCGCGAGTAAAAAGCTCATCAGTGTAGTGGACAGCCCGGCCACTAATAAACACGTGTATATATTCACCGCGAAAGCTCGGTTAGCGAGGGGTACGCATGGTATGAACATATATAATCGCTGCTCGATCGGTGCGCGCAATCCGTACGCGTGCAATTAAAATTCATCAAAACTCTATATACTGGCGCGCACTCGGTCGGTCGGTCGGTCGGTTGCATTATCAGTTGTGCGGGCGAAGGCCTCGCGCGCATGCCTCCACCTTCGCCCCTTTAAACGGCGCTCATGCATCAGCGGCTCTCGCGAGTAAAACTGGAGGGGCCGAGCAACGGGGGGAGGGAGGAGGAAAAAAACCACAGATCCTCGGGGCCATAAATATTTCGCCGACTCTCCGCTGTCGATACGTTCTATTTATACCCAGATACGCGCGAGCGAGCCCCCTTCGCACTTTTTGCACCCCGTGCATATATAGGTGTACGTAAGTGAGTGTGTGTCGGTGTGCGCGCGAGCGTGCAGATTGCGAAAGTTGAGCTGGCGAAGGTTGTGGGGGGAGCGGTGGGCGAGTTCGATGGGTGGCGAGTCCCGCCGCGAGACACTTTACAAATTGCCTTTTCTTGTAATAAAGTCCTCGGCGCTCTTCGCTCGCTCTCGCGTACGATGGAAAAAAAGAGCAGCCAGAAGAATTTCCCTTCTCGCGGCTGGAGCGCGCGTTATTTATTTATTGCGATATCTCGGCCGAGAGCCGAGGGGGAGCGCGAAACTTTTCTTTTATCCCCGATTACTCTCTGTCCGCGTTCGAGCGCAAGCGCATATTCGCGAAATATTCTTTTGTCGGCGCGCCGCCGCGGATTCCCGCGCGATTCCATACCCGCCGCCGCCGCCGCGGCCTATGAATATATATTTCTCGAGCGCTGCAGCCACGGGGAAAACCCTCGCGCGCGCGCACCAAGCTCGGCGCGCACGTTTTACGCCTTTGTTTTACCCCCCGCGATTTCGAGTGTGCCACCCATTCGTTTAACGCGCTCGCATTTTGCCCTCGATCGTTCTTCTTATCCCAAGCTCGATCGACCACGCGATGATTTATTCGTCGTTTCGTACTCGTCGACGAGGTCTCTCGTGTCTCGGCTCCTTGTCCACTGACCGGCCAGATTACACGCGTTCACGTGCGAGCGTTGAGCTTTTGCTAATTCGCATTTTACCCGCGCGGATATCCGGAAAATTTATCGTGGAACGGTATTTTCTCGACGGCTTATCCAACCGACGACACGACACGAAGTTCCGGGTCTAGTATAGGAAGAAAAGACAAAAACAAACTGTGATGTATGGAGGAGGGAGCCTCGAAAAAAATGTTTAAGCTGCTTAATTAATTGGATTAATCGACGATTAGATCGCTAACCGAGCCCGACATTTTTGACGATTCCGCCGCGCGCACCGGCAAGTGCATATAACTTTCACGTGAGTTGCCGCTATAAGTTGCGTTGATCTAGCGCGTGGATCATATTTACGACTCCTTCTTGTCTTACGTCTCGAGAGAGTCACAATTAAAACCGAGCATGAAATTACGGGGTGAAGCGAGTGTGTACATACTTTCACCGGTCTTGGCTGCGATGTTTAAAAGGCATTAGTCAAATTATGTCTCATAAATGTAAAGGATCGCTCTAATCACGTAACGATCGAGAGAGGAATGTTGCACGCGTGGAGAAGAAACTGCACCCGACACACGTGTTGCATCCGTCTAGCGGATTTATTCTAACCGTGCGATTTCGAGGACGCGTTTCTCCCGGTTTTGAATACATGGTTTCGGCAATCCGAGCGCTTGGAACGCGGAAAAAAACTATTCTCAAATATTTCAGAGCACAATACTCTGACACCCGTTTGCTGATCTGCTCTGATTTTCCTTCTAGTTTCCTCGCCGGCGTCGAGACAGAGAGGCGCGAAATCACTCGATTCATATGACCAGCTGTCGATATCTGATGGCACCTCGTGGCGCACACAACACGCGCACCGATTGAAAGTTAAGAGCGAATCCCGCGCTCCACAAACTCAGCCAACTATTCCGCGTCGATCCGTGAAATATCCCTCCGTAGATCACACACGCGTGCCCGACGAGGGGGGCGCGCGTCAACGCGTATATAAACGAAAATTCGGGGCTAATTAGTCTCGGGCGCGCCTTATCTGCTCCGCGGAACGAGTCCAATTATGCAATCGGATAAGGCTACGCGCGCGAAAATAAACAATCCGTTTCTGTGTGTGTATGGAGGACGCACATGCACTCGGAACGGAACGGATTGGAAGGTTTTCGCGCGCGCGAGCGAGCGAGCGAGCGCGTAACTGCAAATTAGGTGGCGCGCGCTAACGGCATTCTGCGAGAGCTTAATCGAGCACGCGCCGCGCGCAGCTCCGTTATACACACCATAACCCGTTGACAACGCGAGAGGCAGAGAGAAAGAGAGAGAGAGCTAGCGTGTGTAGTTTCGCGTCTAAAACCGGCATTAGGCCAGCCAATATTTATAGGCCTTAAAGCAGAGCAACTCGCGCCTGTCCCGTCCACATGCCTCCGTGGAAAATGAGCTGCATACCTCGAGCCCGAAGATATATATACGTATTGCCAGGCTGGAAATTCAGGATGCTAATGGTATATACGTATCGCTCTCGACCTGCGCCAGGCTGATTAATCGCGCCCTCGTGATTCAAGGTCGGCTATGCGTTCGCCTCTTTTTATACCCCAGCCAACTATTAGTTCTCTTTCACGGGCGCACCAAACACTCGTTTCCCGCGGTGAATAATTCGATCTCGGTTCGGATTTTCAAGTGGCTCTTCGCTTGAATTCCCCGCGCGGGGAGAGATTGAACGCCCGCGAGACAGTTTTATTTCACCGACGAGCAGTGCGTATGTATGTATCGCTGCCCCGACGCGGATGCAATATGCCCCGCGCAGCATGTGGCTTTCATAATACCCTCTTTCTCGCGGCAGATTGAAAAATTTCCGTTGTCTCCCCCGCCCCCTCTTTCTCTTTCTCTCCCTCGCTACCCATATACATATAAACGCGATACGACGTTCTGTAAATCTAAAAAGTAGCCCGTGGTGGTAACAGTTCGAGTTATTATACGGTTTCTCTCGTGTCGTCGATTCAATTACGTCGGCCGCTTTTACTAGGACATTCCCGCTTTGTGATTTACGCGCTTGTACGCGCACGCGAGAGAGCAGGTATACCGCGTTCAACGCGCATATTCCAGTCGGCGCGCGATTGCGAAAAAATATTGCTGAATTTATATCGATCGATTCCCGAAGTTCGCCCAATCGAATTATTCACGCTTTGCCATGCTCAGAATGGTACACCCGGGTTGTCGGTTTATCGAATTGAGTTATTTCTCTGGGCTCGTGCGATTTCGTACGTTGAAGTAGAATTCCTTCGATCGAACACGTTCACGGGCCGTACACGCGGAAGCCATATTGCAAGAATTATCATTTTTTTTAGTGGCCCAGGGACGGAGAGCTATTGTGGCATTTTTAAACAGTAACAGTAAAAAAAGAAGAATGAGAAAAAAGTAGTGAAAATTAGAAAAAATAATGTTACTTTTTGTCATTTCTGTCATTTTAAGTAGAAGGAGGAACTTCCCATTAATCATTTTATTAAAAGATAATATTGTGTTGAACAATGATAAGTTTGGTGGTTTAATTTGATTTATCAATTCCCTTGCAATGGATTAAACTGACGTCAGAATGATCATGACATCATTGTCGCAACGAGGACGGTATTTACATGCATTCATTGAATTGGTCGATTATGGTTTTATTCGATCGGTAAACTTTGGTTCTGAACCGGCTAGACAGTCATTAAGCTCATGCTATACTATAATATTTTATTTGTATACTTAGATACGCTAGAGACATTGTATAATGTAGAAAGTCAAGTGGCTTGAGAGTTTTATTGCACCGAGGATTGCGGAAAGATATTTGAGATCAAATTATCCGTGTATGATTTTCCATCTCCAAAAAATGGTTGTATCATTTTTATTATCCGGTCATCGTATTACGTGATCTATATATATGGTACTTCTAATATCGGTTTACATCGAACTCGCCCAGGAAAGTGTTTTTGTGATACGTGATTTGTGTAAAGACTCGTGGGTTATTCATTTGAATAATTAATTCCTTCAATTCTTCCTCTGATTAGACGTGATTGAATTTATCAAAAAAAAAAAAACAATTGAAACCGAAGGAACTAATTTCATATTCAGCATTTTGCTACTAATACTCTGAAAGGGTGTGCAAATTAATTTAAAAATCACAGCGTTTCAAGCAATACCTTGTTACCATCACGATAATTACACACAGACGATAATTTTCCGATTTTCTTCAAGCGAATGTTTTGGAAAACATTGCCCTCAATTATAAAAAAAATATGTTAAAAACATTATGGGCTTCCCTCAGGTATTCATGATTTTGAATATGAACATTCCCTTGAAGATAATCTATCAGTTACCGGTGAGTTATCAAAGTAAACATTAAGGGTGTAGTGTTTCTCATTGGTGCTGTACCTCCTGCGTTCCGTGGAAGGCAAAGCATGTTGGACAAAAAGAGAGAAAACACGCGTGAGATTCTTGTGGCCTTATTACGAGAATTGTCAACAAAAATATTAATAGTTTTCCTATCGACCGTGACAAAAAGCTTGTCTCGCGTGGGAAAGCAGAAAAGCTCAACATTAATCACTTTCCTCTCCTCTTTTTACACTTCTTGCTCTGTTCTAACGCGTGTATAATACACACTATTTCAATTCATTTTTCCCAATTAGCGAACAGTTTTCAACTTCCGCATTTTCAATACACACGATTGAATCATCTCACTGACTGACAATGATTGGATTTTGTCGTTGAAACTTTAGACTCACACATTTTGCGTTTACTGAACAGCAAAATTCCTCAAAAACTTGGGAATGATGTTTTGTACGTTTGAAACTGTTCTCCGTAAATCCAATCACTGCGTGTTACCATCGATGAAATAACAAATCATCATCATCATCCAAAGATTCACAACAGATTCTTACGAATCTTTCCAAGATATTCAAGAAGGGTCATGGACAAGATTCCAATCATTCAAATCAATCTTGAAAAAATTCGTTACAGCCGACTCGAAAAAAGCCAACATCCAATCCCTCGAATGAATGAAGACGATATATCCGTATAACACCTTTTCCCATACAAATTCTACTATAAATTTCCCCAATACACCATCACAAATTCTGTACAGAAAAAAAAATACATCATCATTACGATTTTTCCCTGCACTTTGAAAGACGTACGGATATCATCTAAAATCACGTAGCCCCGTAAGAGGGAACGGAGAAGGGCTGCGGCGTGGCTGCTTAGCACACACTGGCGAGGCTACACCGAGCCAAGGGATAGGAGGATGGAAAGAAGGAGGAAGGAAGAGGACGAGCGAAGCTCGAGGTTTATCGCGGGCTGCGAAACGCGCGCGCGGCATAAGTTAGATGGGGCGGAAGGATTTCACGGCATCTGATTACGCGCGCGAGATGTTACAACGATTTATCCGCTGATCTTATGTAATCGGCGTATATCCGAATCGCGCGTGTTTTTCCCCTCGCGCCGCCGCGCCGGCTTTAACGAGCGTTTCATCTTTTTGGGATTGAAACACGAGACGGCCGACACTTTCTTCCCGGGGCCCCCTCTCGTATCGGGCCCGCGCATCGCCGATTAATACTGATTAATTATCGTGAGAGATTTAGCGGAGTTTGCATACCGGTCGTGCGGTCGTATCGAGCGCGAGCCCAAGACTCTCTGCTTATCCTGTATCGTTAGCCGCATTCTATCTGAGGCCGGGGCATATCTCGCGCGCGCGGCGCGACCGTTTGAAAAAGCGATCCCAATTATGTGAAAAGTAAGTCATGAATAAATGCGCGCGAGTAGCGTCGAGCTTCCGCGCCGCGCTCCAGAGTATATATACCTATACACATGTGTGGATCTCGGTATGCGCGCATGGTACGTATGGGAAAACGACGAGAAGATGCGGGCGACGATGCCAATCGGCCTTCCGACAGAGTGCTGGAATTGTCGCGCGTGTCTATACATACGAGCCGAGATTTTCTCATCGTTCCTGCTGTTACGTAACCCGCGCGGACTCTTCTTATTCCACAGCTACTTCCGGGCCGCGAAAAAATCTCACACACTGCGAATATCCGAAAATTCCAACGGAGAGGGTGAATAGGCGATCCACGCGAAATTCCACCGGGTATACGGAATATATATTTTGAGGTAAACGAGATAAACGAGCGAGGGGTGTGCATCTGCGCCCACGCGAGGCGAGTTGGCCCACGCATCGGCAGTCGGCAAAATCCAAGGGCCGAGCTCACGGAGATAAGCCCGAGAAGGTGGGAACTGGTCTGCGCTCGCGACGAGGGAAAAAACGTATAGAATGACAAAGGAAGTGGGCCAGAGGATGTTGGCTGTGGCTTTTAATGAGATCGCTGTGCAGCACACGCACCCGACACGCTCATTGAAACATTAGCGCTCACACACACACACACACACACGCTGGCGCGACCCTCGTGGCAGCTGCTGGCTGTTGTGCGGGTGCCGTTCAGTATTGTAGTTGTATACAGCTGAATTACGCTCTCCGATGAGTCGGAAAGCAGCGAGCGTCGATACAAACAACCGCACAGTTGCAAGGAATTCCCGACCGACAGCCTCGGGGTTTTGCCCTATTTGCACTAGTTTGCAAACTGAATGTTAATCAGAGCTTGACGAACTAGTGAAAATAAACTCATCCCTGTTAGATGAAGCAGTGCCACCTTGCGGAATTTGATTGGAAGTAGCTGTAAATTCTGCGATTTTTGAGCGGCACCGTCTCGTTCGAAGTTGACACGAATTATATTCACAAATTGGATATTCAGGAATCTAAGACAACAGATACTCCCTCGCGAATCCGCGAGAAGCTGAGTGACAACCGAATGAACAATTGGCAAACGCACATGTGAGCCCACCCAGCAGCTGCCACGCTGCGTGTATACGGCAGCCGGCAACAACCCGACGAAACTTTGTGCACCAAGTAGAGGAAAGCACCACAAGCCGACAAAATACGTATATATATATATAGTGAGGATGTGAGCTGACTTACCTTGGGCAGGGAAGCGAGGCACTGCTGTTTGACGTCCCAGACGAGCTGGTCCTTGGGGAACTGGAGACACTTGCTGACGCACAGCTCGGGCACGTGGACTCGGGCGAGGAGTATGCCGTCGTCCACGGGCCCTTGCTCCTCCATGTTGTCGTCCTGCAGCTGCTGGCCGTTGTCCTGCTGGCCCGGGCCCAGCGGCTGGGCCGGGGCCGCCCCGGCCTGCTTCGGCCCGGCCTCCATCGCGCGGCTCCGCCCCGCCAGACCTTCACAGGTCGACCCTCAACTTGACATCACATCTGAAAAATCAAAATTCGACAATTCGTTAACAACGTCTCTCTCTCGGTATCGCGTCGAGGGCGCGGTCGTGGGTTTGGGCGACGGCGAGATTCTCGCGCGCGAATCGCGACGTTTGCTCGCGCGTAGCTCGTCCGTAGGTACCTTAGGGACACCTGCGTTTTACTGCGCGTCCACGTGTCATTTTGCTAGACACGAGGAGGCGCACGCAATAACCGAGAATTAACGAGACTCGCGCGAGCCGAGCTGCAAGCGGGGGGATATAAATTTTCGCAATTTTAACTGTGCGACCGCGCGCAGCCCGGCGCACTCATTAAATTCCCAACACCCCGGACGAGGGAAAATATAGCTGAAGAAAAGGGATTCGTATGTATATGTTAGAGATGTGTCTCTGATTCTCCACCTACTGGCATTAAAATCGTCGCTGTAAATTAGCTTTACTGCTCTCTTACCGATGCGGAAATGATTTCTCGCGATGCGCGCGCCCGGCTATGCGTTTTTACGGCTCGTAAAGAAGCTTCTACATTCGCGCGCGTTTATTCATTCATTCTAACGCGCGCGTGCGCGATCGCACCCGTACGCGGCGTCCCGGTGGAATGTAATTTCTCAATGCGAGCTCATTCGTTTATTTTACAACAGATTTCGCTCCGCCAGTTTTTGCTCGCTTGTTTATGAACTTTGTTCTCCCTGTCGTTCGTTCAACGGTCTCTTTCGTTTTCGCGAATTCTCCACTCCTTTGCATTCATGCGGAAATTCTAAATGTGGTATATATAGGGGGAACGTGAGAATCAGCATGCCACGCTTCCGAGCGATTGGTTCAAGACGGGTTCAAGTTTACTCGCGCCGAAATTGCCTGACCTCGCTCGGCTGCGCAATTTTTACTATTTCATATTTCGAAGGGATATCTTTTTTCATCTGTGCGTATTACCATAAATACGTAGTGTTATACGCAATATATTGGTATAAGGCCATTTTAATCATGAATATTGATTAATATGCCATATGAAAAGAATTGTCGGCAAGTCTTTTGTATTGGTTGTTCGAAAGATGGATACCTTTCATTGAGTTTCAAGAAAAAATTCACACATCACATATCGATATTTTTTCTTAACCAATAATAAATAATCACAGCGATCCTCGCGTATAAAATTAACGACCGCGCGATATGGAGCGGCAACTCGAGGATAAAATCTATAGCGCCGCAAACATTTTACCATACTTGAGAAATAAAATTCACCGGAGCATTGCATAACAGCTCGTCTCAATATCGCCGTTCCTCGTGAGATCCGAATATGCAAATGCAGTCGACGAGGCCAAAAACCTCTCGCGTGCAGCGCGCGCGTTGACGAAGGCGGCCGGCGCCTCGTTGCAATCTGAGGTGGCAGAACAAGCAAATTCGGCTCGCGGCCACTCGGAAAAAAAGCCGGTTGAAAAAGGCAGTGCCCGCGCGCTAACTTGAATAAAGCCGTTTTTCCCTCGAGACTCGCTTTCGTTACCGTACGGACTGCTTCGTGTTCTTATTCCACCAGTTTATACCCCGATATATATGTCTATATGTGCGTCTTGCTTATTCAAGAAATAGCGGGACTATTAAGGGCTTATTAAAGTGAATTCGGGGCTTTTTTCAGTTCGAGTTCTCGGAGAGGAGTATTTTTGGTGCACGTTACATTTAAGAAAAAATGTTTGTATGTACCTATGGTATCTATAATGCTATGTTGATCGTTCGATACACTCACCAGGAGACCACTTGGGATTTGGGTCTCGGATTTCGCTGAAACTGTTTGAAGTAGTTTATGGTTACCCAAATAAATAATATAATAATAACAGACAATTCAGTCTAACGTTTCGATTTCCCCAAAAATATCATCATTTTTCTATACAAAGAATGTATCTACACATATGAATTTTCATAGTAAATATATAGTCCTTGCAGAAAACCAACAAGGATCAATTACTTAATATCTCCGAAAAATCAAAACATTAGGACAAGCGACTGCCAATATCACTGAGCGAATCAAAAAACTATCTAAGAATGTTTCAGTGTAACCGGAAACAGAAATGTAAAGTGGTATCCTCACACTCCTGGCCATTGCCAACTCCGGGAAGGGGATGCAGTCATATTGCTATCAGAGGTTCGGTAAATTTTCCAAAGAATGCATTTATTGTTGACATTTCATAATAATCGTATGATAAAAATAATCTCTGCAAGATTCACGAATATAAAATAAGGAGATTCCATTGTTCGAAATGTCGTGTGCCTAACAGGCTGACGACACTCCATAATCAACATTCGTAAATTCGTGAAAACAGCTAAGCCGATCCCAACGATGCTCCGACTCTCACTTGTAATCGCTCGAACGATTACCCACCCAATGGAATTCGATTGCTCTTCCGTTCATTAAGGTATATCGAAGTTACTCGGAGCCGAATGTAAACAAGGATCCTGCTGGGCGACATAAACAAAGGCTGGAAGAATTTACGATTGGAAAACTCGCGATCGAGCCATCAATATCTTTCTCTATCAGATAAACGCATATCAATCAAAGCGCGCGCGCGCTCCTTCCCGTACACCATTGAACCCGTCTCTCCCTTTCGAAAAATCCTCCGGAGGCTATCCTCTCCGCCGACGATATTGCTAGAATCGCACGCTGCACTTTCACTGCAACCAAACTTTCCTATACAGCGTCACCTGCGCGCGCATATATACACGACACACGGAATATGAACCAAGCATCGCGAGCTGGGCGTTCGTTCCCGCGCGCCCGCGTATATATATACACACACACGTAAAGCCGCCGCCGCGCCGGCGATTCTTGTCAAGGTAAGAGTCGCACGGGGGCATTACATCATTTGTGACTTTTCCAATGCACGGTAGCGCTCGCGGCGATGTCTGCTCGGCTCTGACAATTCACATGAACGCGGTCTATGCCAGTTTTTATCTCCCTCGAGTGGATTTCTCATGCTGGGCTAATGACAAAATTCAACTTTCGCAGCTCGGAAGAGATCGTTGAACGCGACTCTTGTGGTGCGAGCGAGCGCGCAAGGCAAATTGATGCGTCCCTAGTGAGTTGACGCGAAAACACACGTCGTATACACATATTTACATGCATTCGATCGATGACATGCACAATCTATTCATCTACCTCACCGGCTGCATATCAAAAGCTATAGCTTCCCGGTTTAGGATTAGTCTTGTTCTTCTACGCTGATTTTCCAAAAGAGTATACCTACCTCGATATATATCCACTCGACGTTACTCGCAATCGTGAATATATACCAAGCGTCTCTCTATACGCAAACGGCGTAACGACCCGCGCATCGCGCTGGGACTGCGCGTTTCGCGGTTGGCGCGGCGCATTCGAAGCCCGCGCAGTCCCATTAGGTTGATTAATGAACTCGGTGAATTCCGGGAACGAGTGCAATGATCACTCGGCTCGGCGCGGAGAGCCGGCCGATGGGGAGGGGCAGAGAGAGAAGAGGAAATCAATCGAGTTCAACCGCAGAGCCACCGACGGGGCCATTTCGAACGCGGTGCACCCGTTCCCGATGACGCGCGAAACTGCGCTTGGGAACAAGGCGCAAACACTCAGTCCCGCGCGCGCGTCTTATTCGCGAATGTATAAGTTCGAATCAGCGGGATTTTAGCTTCTCGCATTGGATTACACTCGAGACCGAGAAATTCGAGGCTGCAGTCGGAGGGGAATGAGAATAACGTCGCGAGCGATACTATATACACGGAAATTTTAAGGCTAAGCGTCACAAGCCATGGAGCACGGGAAGCGCTAGTGTTTCAAGCGCCAAAGCTATACGAGCGCACCGCCGCATGCCTATTTATACTTTATGCTCGGCCGACTCATTTTTATTCTCATTAGATCGGATCCAGAGACAGCCGCGAGTTTTCTTAGCCCGTTTTAGAACTGCCGCGGTGAGGTTTTTTTCAACTGGTTCGAGCTTAGTCCCGTAGCAGTAAACTTATAGCTAATCCAAATCCATCCGATTTATACGGGATGAATATAAGATCAAAAATGTCAATTACTATTTATAGAGCAGTCAAGGGACGACCCAAATCTCTAGAGCTAATACCTCGTAATTTGATTTTTTTTCGTATTTATCGCGACCTCTCCTTTATCACGTAGCTGGAGGATATTTTTAAATTTCCCATGCTTCACGCAACCTTTGGTCTCCCCTCCCTCTCGTTATAATTCACGAATTGAGACAAAATCATCCATGATTCGACAAAAGATATTATTCTTGTAATGAAAACTTTCCATTAGCTCGAGTACAATTACTTTCTTTAGGCTCATAGTAACCATTGCTTTTGACACGCACTGCATGAACACACACGAATAGTATTTGACTTGCACTTAACTCTACTTCAAAAACTAGGCATACTTCTATACAGTGAGCCGTGAAATATTTCGAGTTATATGAAGGAATAAAATACTCACATCTCATGTTCACATGAGAACAACATTGACCATATATATTTGCTATTCTCAGGCGCAAAATTCAGTCACCAATAAATTGTCTCGATTCACAATTTCTACCAAAGATAGAGAAAATATTAAATAACGATTAAGCTCGACAACAATCGGAGCAGTAAAGAAACCCGTAAACGCAAGGAAACGCAATTGGCGTTTTACATTATTACTTTAGTACGTGCTATATCCATGCGAGAAAGGAAACTCCGGCGATCATTTAGAACGACAGGACAGAATAATTGAATCGTAATAATAAAATCATTAGATCCATTTGCCGAGATGAGAAAACACGTGGAGCGTGTATGTATATGCGTATATGTTCTATATATATTCAGTCTGTCAGACAGGAGGACGAGTTTTAATGATGAAAGCGCAGACGCATTTAATGATGAAGGAGCAAGAAGCAATAGGAGCAAAGAGGGCGGCTTAAAAATCTGAATAACCCATTGACCGCACGCGGCGCGCGTATATATTCGCATTAATCCCTCCGGCTGCAGTATAGTTTTCGGCTCGCGAGCAGCTCTCGAGGACGAGTGCAACGACTACGTGATATATACGCGAGCCAATTGCCCCGAGCTGTTCTGCGCATATGTACATGTATAGTATATACGTGTTCATATACATACACACAGCTATTCACACGTGAGAGAGAGAGATGCAGGTGCGTGCGCGCGAGGATCGGCTATATACTTTCTCTCTGACCTTCGGCTGATTAGAGCGTGAAAACGCATCGGCTTTCCGCGTGTAATCTTTTTCATTCGTTGTATTATAACCGGAGAGCGCAATTCCGAGTGTACGCGGGAGACGCGCCGCCGACAATGAGATTGATTGTTCGGATGATCCATCAATCAAGCCCCGGTGAAATATTGAATTACGGCCCGCCACGAGAATGATATTACAGAAAAATCACCACCGGGAAAATGAGTTTGCGCTCGATGAATTTATCCGCGTGTACACACACACACACACACACACACACACAAAAGTACGCGTACAGCTGGTGCGGAAGGAGCTTTCCACCGCGAACACACGCGAATGAAAACGCGAATCGACAAGATACAACGTTTCGTATACTCTCGACGGGGAAGAAGCTCTCGTAAAATTAGTCGGCGTTGAGAAGGGGTCAGCCGCTGCAATCTCGGGCTGTTCGGAACAACCTCGGCCGTTTTATTCACATCGGGGGATAACAGTTTTAACAATGCGCGCAGCGCAAATTCCACCACGTGGCTTCGGTTGCGCTGGTAACACACACACACAATATATATACACGTGTACATATATAAAATGCTGACGCGGTAAAACGCCGGGACGAGCCATCAAGAACAGAGCCAAAGCGGCTCTGCCTCCCTGTCTTCCTCCGCGGGGCTTTCTCATTACTGTATTCCTCGGGCTCGAGTCATTTGCAACGCGTGCACAAGGGGGCATAAAATGTCTTTACTCGCGGCTGACAAAAATCGAGTAAACAAAAGTTCAATTTTCGTTCGGGTAAAAAACGACGAAAAATAAACAACCGCGCCGGCCGCTGCACCGACGTGTATATATATATATAAGTACGGCCAGGCGAAAGGATATGCTCTCTCTTCCTCTCTCTCTCTCTCCCTCTCGGAAGTCCTTGGAAGGGAAGGCAAAGAGCACAAGAGATGAGCAACGGTAGACACACGCGTAGTGACAAGCGGTAAATCATAGATTTACGACTCGGACAGCAATAACCTCTTTATGCACGTGTATACTTCTTTTCCTCATTTTCTTTTTGTCCGTTCCAACTTTCTTTTACAATAAAGTCACTTGATACGCGCCTTCTCTTACTTTCCGATAGCTTACCGTTTTCTATCAAACTTCCGTTCAAATGCTTGAATTAGATAAGAGAGTTGATTCGAGTATACATTCTATAACATCTTTTACATTGATTACAAAGAATCAAATTTGATTTTATGATTAAATAATAGGTACAGCTTGTGAGAGATCAAGAATAATTAGTTCCGAAAATAATTATAAAAGTATTTTAGAAGTTATCATTTTACACGCCAATTAAAGGTCAATAACAAAACTAGGATCATTCATTTTTATTTTTCGTTGTATTTCAAGTTTTACAATAACAAAGTCCTTCGATTCGCGTTTAATCTTGCATAGAACTTTTTATTCATTTTCAGTGAGGTACTTTTTATAAATTGAATAAAATTTAAAGGTAATACATGAGTATAACTGTTATCATAATGACATAAAAAAAAGGTTGATATTTTCATAATTTTGATTCAATAACCAATAAAACAATAACTAATCAATTCGGCGAATAGCGGAGACAACAACTCCAACGTTTTTTGAAATTGTTGAGATGCCTGTAGATCTTTTAGATGAGAGGCAATAAATTCAAAGGCTGCAGCTCTAAGTTTGGTTGCGTTTGAATAAGTATCGATAAAAACAAGCAAATCACTAACGTTTTCTAAGGATAATCCACCCAAAATTACTTCCTCACACAAGACTCTCAAGTCTTTGACATCATATTTATCAGCTGCCACCAGAAGATCTATAGCTATTTCTTCAATATTATTTACTTTTCCACAATACATAAAACGGAGTAGTTCCATCATTACCTCATAATCAGTGTCACTGATGGAAACTACATTTTTCTTTTTCTCCTGTGTCTCGTGAATAAACATTGCTTGAAACACTGAACTCCTTGCTGCTAGAATATTCTTATGTGCTGGTATCTTTTGATCTTTGATCATGATGTTTATATCACTAAGCATCGTACTTTTGAAAAGTTGTTCAAAATCTCGGAGCCCAGACAGTCGCAAATCATTAGAGTTGAACTTGATGTTTTCCTCAACTTTCAAGACAGGTTCATCATTTGTGACGTCTTTACGGATGTAAAGTTCGACTTTAATAGTCAGATCACCATTTAATAAAAAATTGGTAAGAACTGTCTCTCTCTCTGCAAATTTATTAAATGACTGTTTTTGCTGTGAGGGACTGAAATTCATGGTCGAATCAGATCCAATCCTTATTTCACTAGTTGGCAAGGTAAAATTGACTATGAAATGGGCATTGAAAGAAGACTCGAGTGTAGGTCGTGTTGTGATTGTCACACCGACGAATTTTCCGTCAGAATCAATACCATTTGGGTATACAGTCAAGAACCACTCCAAGTCTCCGTCATCCATTCGTGCACGAAATTTTGCAGAGTTCAAACAAGATCCTGGTTTCCCGTAAAATCGATTGAAGTTCCTCACGACCCAGGTATATTTGAATTTTTCAACTATAACATGCGATTCAGCATAATATTCTGCCATGGCTGTAGTAGTAATTCAATAGACACTCACTAATCTGCAAATAACGAAATCAAATATTCAGGTTCAAATTTACTCAATCGAGTAATAATTTAAATTTTATGTTGAATAGGGAGTTCGATCAATGTATGCAATATTCAACCGAAATCATTTATCATGTATCCGTAACGTCTTTATCATGCTCACTACGTATTTAAAAAAATTAACAATAACGAAGTACATACAGGGCGTGAAGTTCTAACCGTTATACTAACCAAAAGCTTGTTCGTTAGGCCAGGTCCGACATATTTACTAGGAGACCGCTTGGGATTCGGGTCACCAATCTGGACCAAAATTTTTTTCATGTTTCCTGGTGGCCATAGTAGAGAGAATCCAGAATTTTAGGGTTCAATGCTCCCAAACTTCCCAGATATTAATTTATGTATCCTGGGTGGAGACGTTGTTCTTGTCCCAAATGACAATATGTCATCTGAGATGTATTTCCCTCACTGCACTGCACCGTGACTGTTGACACTTGAACACCACATCACATTCCATCCTAGAAAACATATAGAAGGAGTAAATAGCGTGTACATGCAACAAATCTTACTTTCATGTCTTACTCACATACAGTAAAACATGAAATACATGGAAATATCAACGATTATCGACTTTTCACTTTGTGCTTGGATACTGAAGCAATAACAACATTTATCCAAGCACAGAGACAACAAATCTAGTATAATTGTACGACTATTCAGTGTCAGAATTGATTTTCACACATGAAAACTTCAATTCTGAACATACGTCAACCAATATCATGCTATAACCAATAATATTAAAACTTATGTACTCACAGTTTTGCTCCCACTTGAATGCAATTTCTGGCCCTGTGTAGCTGACCTGGAATACAAAAATTATCACAAAGCAACATATTCCAAAATATATATGTACACAGACAAGGGTTAAGTTTACTTATCTGAATTCCCTTGCGTCTTGAATGAAAATCCATCAGCTGCTGCACACGATGAAGATCCAAACCTGCTGGAAACACTTGGAAGGAAGTGTTTTTTGATTTCTTTCAAGTGTTTCCAGCAGGTTTGGATCTTCATCGTGTGCAGCAGCTGATGGATTTTCATTCAAGACGCAAGGGAATTCAGATAAGTAAACTTAACCCTTGTCTGTGTACATATATATTTTGGAATATGTTGCTTTGTGATAATTTTTGTATTCCAGGTCAGCTACACAGGGCCAGAAATTGCATTCAAGTGGGAGCAAAACTGTGAGTACATAAGTTTTAATATTATTGGTTATAGCATGATATTGGTTGACGTATGTTCAGAATTGAAGTTTTCATGTGTGAAAATCAATTCTGACACTGAATAGTCGTACAATTATACTAGATTTGTTGTCTCTGTGCTTGGATAAATGTTGTTATTGCTTCAGTATCCAAGCACAAAGTGAAAAGTCGATAATCGTTGATATTTCCATGTATTTCATGTTTTACTGTATGTGAGTAAGACATGAAAGTAAGATTTGTTGCATGTACACGCTATTTACTCCTTCTATATGTTTTCTAGGATGGAATGTGATGTGGTGTTCAAGTGTCAACAGTCACGGTGCAGTGCAGTGAGGGAAATACATCTCAGATGACATATTGTCATTTGGGACAAGAACAACGTCTCCACCCAGGATACATAAATTAATATCTGGGAAGTTTGGGAGCATTGAACCCTAAAATTCTGGATTCTCTCTACTATGGCCACCAGGAAACATGAAAAAAATTTTGGCCCAGATTGGTGACTCGAATCCCAATTGGTCTCCTAGTTAGTGGTTGAATATTTGTTTTCGTACCTCTACCGTGAATATCGAGGGGCTGAGACAATCCACCAAATTCATATCACACAGACGAATACGGAACAATATAAACATAAATGTTTTTCACGACTAAAGTAGATATAAAGACGAGGCCAACGATTTTTCTGATCGCTCACACTCTCAAGCGGAGCCACATAAATGAATCACGTTGGGTTAGTTTCAACTGAGCGAACTTTTCCTATTATTGCATGTACTATTCAAAATATCTCTATACTCAAATACTAACGAATACTATATTTATATGATGTGTCGTTGCCTATCGTCACTGGTATGTGGAATTGCAAAAGCTGTTGCCCGTCCGTATCGTACGACGAGACTGACTGAGACTGACTGATATGCCCAAATCAGCCCAAGTTTATGCGAATAAATGAAGAGGGAAGGAGAAGCTGCGCATTACGCAGTGCGCATATCTTCACTGTATAAATGTCACGGGAACGACTTCTCGCGACGCGTCGTAAGCTCAACCCCACTCGATCTTGTGGGTCTCGCTATGAGCGTGTCGCAAAGTGAGCATGAATATCTCGAATATAATATACTTATATGTAGAAGGTAATGTGCGAAACTATGAAGTACGTAGCAACGAGGATACGAACGAGGTTAGAATTATCAAATGAATAGGAAGTAAGTTTGTTCTATTCGCGTGATCATACAAGAATACATTTACTTCGTGTACAATTATAGATAATAATCTGGAATTCTCGAGAAATGTATACCTCCCCAAGTACTTTGATGATTGCGTGGGAACATTCAGCGCGTCTCGTACCCTATACAGGACCAGAGTGTCGGTCAATAACACGACTCGAGACACCTGATCAAGCCGCGCAAATCGAACGCTAACAAGTACGCTTGTGTTGAAAGACGCGAACGTTTGTGAGGGTTTGAAATGAGTACGAATTAAGCTCGTTTTCATAGAAATACATGCAAACATTCAGACAATAACTCCCAGTCTGAACGAACACATCGTGTATGCGGCTCTGTTGTCTGGCTGACCGAGAATCAAGCTTCGGCGGTTGCGAGTACAAACGACCGTTCAGTCAAAATGTCGTCAACACGGGTTTAGAGATTAAGCTCACGATTTTTGAATCACAATCTTCAAAAACCTTGAGAAAACAAAAGAAACGAAAACATTATCCAGCGTTATACTATTGTGAGAATTGCCAAGTTTACATCATGATTAGAATTGATTAAAAATTGACGTCACCTGTTGAGAGAAGCTACTGACATCATCGGACTCTATTATCCGCGACGATTAAATCGTAGTGACTATAGTATTTTTTATACTGGTAACAAGTACGTGGTTTGCCTCTCAAGATAAGCTAAAGTGACAATCAGAAGTGTAGAAAACCCAAGTTCAATGGTCTGTTTTTCAGCACATGTGATGAGAATCATTCGTATGCAGCTCGTGCAGAAAGTCTTACGTACTCGAGCGCATTTCCCGCACATGTTGCAAAAATACCTATTACGAATTTCACTTACTTATAGATCTACTGCTCACACGATGGTGTGAATTTTTATTTTACGCACAAGTGCTTCAAATATCCTCGCACGCACTGAATCACACGAATAATTAAAAATAAAACTCGGGCGCTTTTGCTTTCACCCCAACTCGCGTCTATGCAATGCCGCAACGACCTCAAGCTCGAAGTATTTCAAACCGATGGCGAACAAGTTGGTGCCGAGCAGTGACACGTGCGCTGCACCAGCCGGGCATTGCTCGGTAAAAATTGCCGCGTACACGAGTATACGTATATATACATATTGAGGGGCGCAGATGCAGAACGCGGGGCGAGAGAGCCAGTGCGAAATCCGTCGGATCGAGAGAGGAAACAAGGTCAAAGGTGAGCGTCGTGGGCGAGCCTTGCCCTCCCGAGTCGAAAACACGAGCCCGGGTTCGTTCACCCCCGTTTTCTCGCTGGCTCGCCTCGTCTGAGCGGGGCGCGCAAGCGCTTTCAACCCCCGGCGCGGCGTCCGCTCGCAGCTCGGCCGCTCTATCCCTTCGTATATAAACTCCGACCTCTTTCCGCGCGGCCTCCCGTCCTCCGGCTTGACGAATCGCACAGCTGAGGTATGAAATTGAGTAGCGAGCCGCGCGACGTGGATCCTCTCTCGCTCTTTTTCTCTCTCGCGCGCGCCGACAAACTGCTTCTTGCGCGCTTACTCGCATGCGCCACGCTCTCCCGACTTTATCTCTATCAGCCGCCCCAAGTGTGAGAATCGAGCTCTGTTTCCAGATAAAAACAGTGAGCGCAGGCGGAATGCTCCTTCCCGGGATATACCGTTGTTTTAATGACTCATTTTTAGAAGGCCCATGTAGATTTTGGACTTTCACCATTTTCCTACTGTTTACGTGATCAAATCAAATTTACATATAAATTGTCCTACTTTCTAAGAATTTTTGTCGTTCTCACGCACGCATACGCACACTCACGCGCGCACAAACAACTATAGGAGAGTGTATACAACCTTTTGGACCACGAATCGTGATGTAACTTTCGGAAATTGATTTTGAGTATATCTGAGAACCGGTCATATTCTACGGCCATATAATGTATAACGTTTCGATTTCCCTCCAGCGACATCGCGTTAATCATATTTGATTCTATACAGATACTGCACCTACATGCGGAGCACATCTGTATGTATATAAAGCCATAGACATAGGTACAGTGTAAATGCGCACAAAATCAATAATGACTCACGAATATCTCCAGGAAATCGAAACGCTGGACCTCGTTGCCGTAGGAATGGCCTATTTGGTTATCCGAAAACTATTTCGCACAGTTTAATCGTGATTTGCAAGTCAAAAGTTGTCAAAGGTCTGATCGAATGTATATCCTGGGTGAACTTGATCCCACGCTAATTTTTCACGGCTCGATCTATTTCCAATCTTCTACGCATTGAAACTGGTTTGATATATGGGTTTCACGAAACCATCTAAACTGCATGCATCGTTCTTCGTGCATACAGCCGTGCGAGTTTCTTCTTCTTCGACTCGGCGAATACGCATGAGGCGCGCGAGCGGAACGACGCGTCTCTAAAAAGGATCGAGCGGCGATGCTGTGAAAATTACGAACGATTCGCGAGCGAGAGAGCAGCAACAAAAACACTCGAGCAGTCGCACGAGGGGCACACGTGCGGGGACGTGAAAAAATACCGCGAGAGAGGGAGGGAGAGAGAGAAATAGCGGAGAGCGCATTGACACATGTCGTCGGTGGCGCAACTCTCGCAATTCAATGTGCGGCTCGGACAAAAGAGCGCACAAAAGCGACGAGGCAGTGGCGAGCACGCGTGCTATATAGCAAGAAGAGCGGCATGTGCAGCGCCTTACCGCGCGCCGGGTAAGGAGGAGTGCATGTGCAGCCAAGGGGGTTGCGCGCGAGGGTGTGTACACGTCTGGCCCACTTGAAACGCGGCCCTTAACGAGCTCGCCCGGGTCCCGCGCGATTATTCCGAGCCGCATGCCGGGAGACACGCGCTATACACGCGGACGATCGTCTCTCTCTCGTCACGGCTAGATGAAGGAATATTAGGCCCCCGCGCCGCCGTTACTCGCCCAGCACGCTACATATACCACGCGCGCGATTATACTCGACCCTCCGAGGAGCGAATCATTCGTTAGGCAAATTGGAATGTACGCCTCGTTGAGGATAGTACTTGGGAGAGAGGAGGGCAGAGAGTGGCTCGGGAAGTGCGCGGCGCAGGTTCGATATGTACCGATTCAAAATAATGTAAGAGAGACTGATGACTTTATCCAATTTATTCTTTTTTTTTCTCTCTTATCCAACCAGCGAATCCAATCATCAGTCGTGATGAATTTGAAAATCACTCGAACTATTTTTGAAATTTATTCGGGACGTCGTCGTTCGCAGAGTCAGATCAAATTTGTTTTGCAACTGCCATTCGAATCTCAAACTCGCCTATCGAAGTCAGAACAAATCGACCCTGCAAAAGGGTCATTCGTTGGTTATCAACTATACGAGCTTTAGATACGCATCTAAACAAAATATTCAATCTGTGTTGGTCTGTTTCATTATTCAGAGATACGGAGAAGGAGGAAAAGACAATCGTTACGTGCTCGTTGCAAACGTATCATCTCGCGAGTCTATTCGTCAACTTGTCGCGGCTTTGCCCCGCAACGAATCAAAGATAATTTTTCCCCGGCTCGCGGTCAGCAAATGTTTTTCTCCCTCTCGTCTATATCGATCTATCTCCCATCGGCTCGAAATTATTTATCCCACGCGTATATAAACTCGCGCGCCGCGAGAAGGAAAACGAAAAATCATCATCACGTATACCCAGTGCGGTGTGTGTGTATTCCGCGCGCGCAACTCGTGTTTTACATAATGAAAAGTAGCTTCGGTCGTCGCGGAGGATGAGTAATTGTGAGATCACGATATCACGTCTGCACTTGGCGCGCGCACGGCGTTTCATGCTTTGCGCGTATACAAAGAGTCGAAATGATGAACAGGCTTGCCGTCGCCCTAAGTGGCGTTTAATGCGCGAATCTCGGCTTCATATCCGACTCGCGCGAATCATTTGAAATTTATCATGTTATTGTGCTAACACTCGGGATTTAATGCCCGCGAGATGGCCATTCGATCTCTCTGTCTTCCGGAGTATACTATCGCCTTAGCGCGCGCGCGGATTAATTGCGCTCGGAAAGATCCAATACCGCGGGGCTCGTCTACGCAACATCGGATCCAAACGGACTATACCGCGAGTCGGAGATTATTCATCGATTGGAAAACGGAAAATTGACCGACATGCGGAGCAAACAAGTTCACGTGATGATTACCGACCGAAGTTGTCCGGCGTGATTAACCTTGGGGGGCCACGCGATAACATACTGTTACCAAGTTGCAGTAGATCGCGCGGCGCGGGTTCATTACCAGCTCCATTATACACACCGGCTCCGTCCGTCCTGTCGGTCGGCGGCTCGCGTCCCTCTAAAAAGGCGCGGAATATAACGAGCTCGCGCGTCGCTTTGAGCCGAAGGACCGGGGAGGGGGGCACTGTCGAAAATAGCGTCGTCGCGGCGGGTCGGGCAAATTGATCGGACGGTGGAAAACTCGTCGTTGAAAAGGAAAAGCTCCGTAGGCAGTCTGTCTGTCGGGGCAAGCCGTGGGGGGGTCGGGGGCGCATGCGCGCTCACGCTCGCGTGTGTGCCGGAATGGGGCGCACCCCCGCGTACTTGCACGGCAGCCCACCCTCCGGCTGGGGGACGAAATCGGCTCCTCGTCGCGATCCAGCACGGCTGGATTTCCCAGCCCGCTGTGCACGCCCGAGCAGGAGGAGGAGGTTCCTCCCGACGGGGGGGTCGGTATCTACGGTCCCCCGGCGCCTGCAGCCCGCTGATTCCAGGCAAACCCCGGAGATTCGTCGCTCCGGCTGTCGACACGTGCGCACGCCCGTCTCGACGGTTTGTCCCCCGCGTCGGGGCTGCTCCGAAATGAGACACGAGCACTGGCGTACCGGCGCGTGGCTCGGGGAACAATCGAGGGGTAGATACAAGGGCAGCGATAAAACGTCGAATCGTACGCGTGTGTGTGTGAGAGAGGCGCGCAGCCCACCTGCGGCCTGGCGCTCGGTGTGTGCAGTGTACCGTTCGTAATAGAGTAATCGCGCGTGGCCGGAGCCCCGAAATTTTGGTCGCGCGGGGGCGCGCGAGCGATTGACAGAAGGAGGTCGAGCAAGGAGTCGGGCGGTCGCGCCCCCGGCTGCTACGGCACACCCACGCACGGCCAACGCAGCCGCGACACAATACGACAGCTATTGGACACGATAAACACGGCCTCGCGGCCGAACCGCGGCGGCTATCGATCGCGGCGGAGGACACGGGGGAGGCTGCGCCGGAGATGAGCCGAGCTGCAGCTCGAATTATCGATCGCGATGTACGTGTGTGTGTGTGTCACAGCTTTAATATACCTTGGCCGCCTCGTGCTCGCTGCTCCAACGGGCTGAGTCGGCTGCGGGGGTATAGCGCCAGCAGTCACTCACTCACCGATATATCAATACACTATATATACGAGGCACACTGATACTCGAGGGGGCACGACACACTCACTCGCGCCCGGCCGCGGCTCACTCTATCTTTCCTTCGCTCTCTCTCTCTTTCTCCGGTGCTCGAGAGCTGCTGCGCCGCGCCGACTGACTCGCGGTGATTACCAAGTGAGAGACACACAGGGAGAGAGAGGGACACGGAGGTGCGCGCGCGCTGCTCTCGGGCCGACGCTCGGGCGGGCACTGGCGCAGCGCCGCTCGGAGCCGCGCGGCTCCGCCGGTTAGATGGCGCTCCCCGCCGAGCCGGAGCGAGAGAGAGAGGCAGCGCGGCCCGGAGGAGGGGAGCCGCGGTTACCTGGGCAACGCCGAAAGATCGACCGCCGAGGAGAGCAGCAGCCCTCCCGCGCTCTCTCTCTCTCTCTCCGCTGCAGCCCTTCCGCGCGCGACCCCCACAACCACCCCCCGCTTTTCCCAGCCGACCTCGCGGCTGCGAAGCCCTCAGCCACCCTCAACCACCGGCTCTCCCAGCTTCTAATTCGTATATGCCATTAGCGCAACTTTTACCCTGACTTTGCCGCGTGTACGGCTGTGTATGAGCTCCGACGTGGTACATACGCCGCCGGCCGCACCGTTTTATTGTTTATATATGCGTGGTAACATCGATCGACTGTTCGGCGATTCGATTGTTGGTGCAGCCGTGGAAAAAGCTTTTCTTTTAGCGGACGGAATTACCTCGGGTGTGGATTGTTCAAATTTTTTTCCTCGATTTTCCGCCACTTTGCGGATGTGTATACACTCGTCGAACGCCAGCCGGGAGTAAGTGTGCGCGGCGAAAAAAATCCACCGCGAAACGTTGAGAAATCGGAACGAGAAAGCTCGAGCGGGGAGTGGAGGGCGAAATCGTTTTCCATCGACACGCTGCAGCACGGCCGCGAGTATACATACAAATGACGAGAGAAAATGGGAATATGCGGAGGGGCGACGGGCGCGGATCAGATCGATTCGCGCAAAAACCTCGGGGACATTTATTTGGCGCGGCGTCGGGGGCGAGGGCGTGAAAAGTCCTCCCTCGACTCGGGATATACACATTGACGAGGGATATCCTAAATTCGACCCGGCTCTTTCTTTTTCCCTCGCACCTCTTGTCGACTCGTTTTCCATGACAAATGGAAATGCCGTCTCTCCGCCGATATATACTCGGAAATGTCGCCAGTGCTGCGGGGCCGCGATATGTTTAACAGATTTCTCTGCTCCGCTTCTTTCCTCGAGCTTTATCTGCTCCCCGATGATAATCATTCATGTATATTTTCTGATTTTGCCGTGAAGAAGTTTTTTCTTCTCACACGTGGTTAATCCAATTGAGAAGTATATCTAATCTCGTGTGTAGATACCGCGAAATTGAAACGTTCCACCTTAGTTCCTCTTCGAAATGTAAAAAATGTAAAAGACTGAACGATTGTTTCAAACTAATAGGTACGGTGGATTTCCGAGACTATTTTGTCAATCCGACCAACTTGATGTCTCGGATAAAGATCGATCCTCTATTTATTGAGAGCATCAATTCCGATCGAATTTAGATACGTCTGAAAGGAAGGAAGCGCCCGCCGTGCTCGTGGTGTTGGCGTTTTTGCTATAATCTCGAGTGTGAGACCAGACGAGTTGCATGGCCAGACAGTCTCGCGCGAAGCCTTTCCCATACTAGACAAGCTATAACTTGTAAGGCTTTTCCAACTTTTACCTGCTGACTATCCATAGAATCTATTATTGCTGTTGGATTTGATGGTGCGTATATTCGCGCGTCCGTGCTTTGTTTGCGCACCCTTAAAATATCACAGATTATTTTGACTGTGAACGAGAAGACAAGCTACTGCACAAACTCAACTTGCAATTTTACTCCAGCTATATGTTGATTCTACCATTCGAATAAAACGACGTTCAGACGTTCAAACAAAATGAGTGATTGAATTCATGGAAAAATAAGCGAAAATGCCGTGTGGAAAAAAACTGATCGAAGAATCGCCTCTCACTCTATTCGTGATCAATTCATATGGATAACTTTTTATTCTCATCCAAGTTTATCCATAGCAGACCGAATTTTCCCGCGAGTTGATTCATCACGTGAGCCACGAACCGTCGTCATATATACATGGGTGATTCTCTGTCAAGTGAATAGTGAGAAAAAAATCAAGAACTCAAGAAATTTTGGATGTTTTTTTTCTCACTCACTTGATAGAGAATCACCCATATATTTGTATGCGCAGGAAAAGTTTTCTCTTCGCAGTTAAAATTCAACGCCAGATACAAGTGAGAGAGAAACGCGAACGGAGGCACGTAAATCCCGAATATAAATATGAGGGAAGCAAATGAATTCCCTCGAAGGAATGGAATGTATGGATGTGCATACGTATCGTTAGAGCAATTCCGGAAGCCATCTATTCGCACTCGCCCGACAACTTCCGGCGAGCACTATATGCCCCGAGTAAAAGCGTCAGCTCTCATATCCACTGGGGAGAGAATTTGCTCTAGAATTGCGCGCAACTTACTTCCCTGATGTACATAGCTTTCAACTCCGAGCGCGAGTTTTGTGTTCCCAACTGATACACACGCCAGGTAACTCGGTGTGATTTCGCGAATGCTGCGGTCGTGAATTTGATGTAGCGCCGCGTCAGATTACGCTCTCGTGCGCTCGTGGAAAAGATTTTAATAATCCCAACTGCATTTTCCGTGTTTACTACGTTAATAATCACGTAACATCGTTTGATCATCCGAAAGAATGTTCTGACGAGCGAAAGATTTCTGTGAGAAGCTTTTGAAAACTAACTTTCGAGCGATTCCAGATGATTTGTGACTGTTTTGAATGCGTTAAATTAACAAACCTTAATGAGTCAATAGAAAATATGCATTTTTTGAAAGCATTACATTTCATACTTGCATTAGTCAGAATTAGGTCGTTTTCTTTTAACTTTTGTTCGAACTCATTCTTTCAAAAGATATGAACGTTGAAAGATTCAGCGGTCTCGATGTATTCAGTTATGGCTTATTGAGAGAGTGGTTTGATCGACCACCACGAGCTATTTAACAGATAATCAAGTACAAGGTACAAGATTATGCCACGTTCAAATTATCTCCAAAAAAAATTTTTTCTTCCAGGGATAACATTCACGAAAAAAAGTACCTTGTACTTAATTACCTGTCAATTAACTCGAGGTGATTCGATGAAATCACTTTCTTAACTAACTTTGTCCATTCATCGGGCAATATAATTATTTGAAACAAAACACAATTGGTATACTTCAAATGGTAGTGACGTCATGTTGGTCATACGTTAATAATCACTCATGTGACGTTACATGGATTTCATTCTCTCGTACTATCACGAATTTCAATTGGATGAAAGAATGAAAATACGACTCAATTATGTTTTCAATAAAATAACCGATATCTAGTTACCTAGTTTGCCCCTTTTCTAGTCTATTGGAGTATTAACTATCATCTGGTGAGCGTCATCAAGTTAACAATAAACAAAATAAACATTGTCTAAAGTTTGATTAATTAGCAATTTAATAAATTAGCACAGGGAAACAATCACAAAACAGCGAGGTAACAAGACTAGGTGATAAATGAAAAGAAAATAAACAAATAATTCAACGTTAACAAAGCAAGACAAACCCAATATAATATATCTATAGTGGTAAGGGAATTTTCTTATTGAAGAAAAAAATACTGGAAAAAAAAATGTTGGCATTGATTTCAAAATCAGATTTCAACGAGAACAAAAGGAGTTTTCTACATATTATAACATCGGGAGAGTTCATTTCCACCACTGAGTGGTATTCGAGCGCATTCGAGCGAGATGACTCGACATTTTTTTAGCCTATACAGGACTCACCGACACTACCCAAAAATTAGCTGCTATAAAAAATTGGGTTCGTTTAAAAGTTTACTACATGAACTACGCCTCAAATTGTTCAAGTAACACGAGCCTGCGTGATGATTGATATTCCACCGAAAACGTTAGTTGACGCCGAAGGCCGTAAGCCGCGTGCGTCCGCGGGCCGTCAAATGTATACCCATTAGAGTCAATATCTAGGTCTCGAATAATTACAAGCCAAAGGGGAGCTCGGGCGAATCGGGCCGCAGTCAAACTGCAGCTTGCAATTTTGGCCCGTGTAAAATCTGCCGATTGGCCAATTAGCGCAATCACGCGCATCGCGACTATGGATCGACTAGCGGCTCTCTCGAGCTGCAGCGGCTCCCCCGCCAATTCGCGGCTGATGGGGACACCTTCCGTGCCACTCTCGTCGCGGAAATTTGATTGATTAGCCGAGCGAGGGGCAGAAGCTCGCCCCAAGGCTGATGCTGTGATTGCTGCCCTACGTGTGTACGCGCGGGCGTGCGCTATATACGTTGTTACTTCGCCGCTGCGCTCCGCTTCGGCGCAGTTTGCTCCAAACACACCTTGACACGCACTGCCGCGCTCTCGCACATATATATATATATATATATATATATATTTATACATCAGCCACGATCAGCCCAATTAAGCACTTGCTGTACCGAGTGCAATGCGCACGGAAAAATCACCCCGAGTTCCTTCACTTCCAAGGCCGTTGGTTCGAGCTTGGACGGAGATGATCTGGTCGACGAGAGGGTGAACGTCCGATTCTGATGGATTGTGCGTGAAACTCATCAATTTGTACTGGACTTCACCGGAGCATAAAACGATATTATTATGACTTTGAACACCCTCCATTATTCAAATTAATTTTGTTGGGGCAATCTTTGGGTAGTTCGAACCGAAATAATTCAAATTTCATGTTATTTTGTAAAGTTCCGCCAGCTAGATTCACTGGCAGTTTGTCAGACTGTTTTTATTTACAAAAACGCATGGATGATGCAATGATGCAATAACAACAGAATAAACAATGACAGGGATGAATTTGTAACAGTTTCTACTCAATGTAATAATATGACCATGCAAATTATTGGGGAGAAAATATTACTAATTACTTTTTATTAATTATTATTCATTCTCTTGTTATTCGCGTTTTTCTTTGTTCATTTGAATAATATCATTATTTTGTACTATAACAAATTATCAAAACCGAATGATTCTCGTATAATTTCCAAGACCATTAATTATTCTGAACCAATCGAAAGACACTTTCCGTTTGAGAAAGCAAAAAATCAAAGATCTAATAGAATGCAACTTCTCGTAATATTAAATCTTTAGACTCTGCCTGACACACCACGGAAATATTTATGATATATAACTCGCGAATAGAAAAGGTATACGGAAATGACTTGGTGTTAATTTAATTGCGCTCCATTATTGTCCAGATGATTATTACGAACGGTCCAACACGTTATACATAAACGTCTCAACAGTCAGCACACGCGGAAGCGAATACTCGAAGCAGCCCGACAAGAGACGAATGGATATCAAACGAAGTTCCCATGTTTTCGTCGACGCAATCGTCTCCGTGCTCCGCGATCATTTCCCATTGTTTCGAATGGTTTTGGACTACCGGGACGACATTGCTACGTTTATTCATCCACATTCCGTGAAAAAAATTCTGCGGTGTAAAATCACGTGTGGACGCGCCAATGTCACGCACACGGAATACGAAGAGTAGCGAGAACAAAGAAACGCCGGGGAGGTATATGGGATGCTGGAGATGTTGCGTCGAATACGATACGCTCCCGATCCCCAAAGTCGGCTTCCACAGCGTGTGCAGTGTGGGCGCTTGCAGGAGCGCAAAATTCGCGCGGGTGGCTCCGGTTACTGTATCTATACATGTATATACCTATACGTGTATAGGCGGAGCTACAGTCGGTTGGCGCGCAAATTCGCGCTGACTCTGCGCCCCTGTTACTAACTGGCCGCGCTCCCGGAATACTGAGCAGCTCGCAATCGCCGCGCGGCCAAGTGCTGATCCAAGTAAACGTTGTGTTTGGGGGCGAAAAGTCCGTATTGATTCCAGGCTGCATCATTCGAGTGCCACCGACATCTTCTTTCATTGCCGAGGCAATGAAAAGGGGAACGCGTATATATATGGTCGATACCAAAATGAATTGCGACGGTACGGGTGTTTTCACAGCGAGACAGATTGAATTATAATGGGTTCCGTCGCGATGAGCAATGGAATTTAAGCGAGCGGTTGAGTGGTCCGGGTTGGGAAGAGACGCAGAAACGGGGATGGAGTGAAATCGCTTATGGGCGTATTCCCAATTAGATGGGTAATGAAGCGGACGCATATTTTTTATAGCGACGCAGGTATTTTTGGTTGACAGAGTTTTCATTATAATGGCCATGAACTATCGAATTCGAAATATGTCTGGATAAATCAACAATGTTCCGGCGATTTTATTGAGCCGTATATCCTTGTGTATATCGAGGATATTTTGAAAGATCGTCTGTACGTTCGTCGAGTTTTAGACGCCTAGAGTACGTTGACAGGTTGACTTATTGGCTCGTGTAATAGCGGTTCTTTTGAGGCATTAAACGTTGCACCTGGGAGCAAGCCTACGCTACTTCCAAACTTTATCGAAGGGGTTCAATTCATTGGTATAGTGCTGTACTTGCATGGTAAAATTCACTTGGGAGCTGTTCGTCAGTTTTTCACAGCTATAATCCATCAGACAGGTTATAAATATAATGACGACTATAGACAATCGGGAAATACGTCTCCCGAGCGAACGGCCCGCTCGTTTCGAAAAACTATCTCACGTCTCAATTCGATATCTATATATTCCCCTCGACTTGCCAAGCTCGCGGTTATACGACAAAAGCAAACGAGTCCCCGGAGCCTATAGAGCCGCTCTAATGAAGTGAGAGCAAATCGCGCGTGTATACGTAGGTACACACACGCACGTGCACACAGCGGCGGCGGCCAAAGTTTTCCGAGTGGTACATTATATAGGTATATCGACTCGAGGATCGGAATTCAGCTGCGGCGAACGGGACCCCCGAGATCCAGTCGGAGGATAAAGGTGCCGCTGGCTGCTGGCGGCGCGAGGTGTCGTAACGAACGAGATATGTCGAGGCGTAATGTCGTTTCGGGCCTGTGGGCGAATTGTCGAGGGCTGCCCCGCGGCAGCTCATGCGGCTCACCGATGGAGACGGTAGCACGCTGAGAAATCGATGTGTCTTACGTGTGTCTTACACGCTTTATCTCTCTGTGCGCCTTTGCTCTCCCTCTCTCGCTCTTTCTCTCTAGCTCTTTCTCAAAGCTCGCGGATTCATACGTGTACTTCCAAGTGCAAGCTCGGGACATATACGTTCATGTAAACATATATATGCGTGTGTGTTTATTGTTATTCATTCACTAGTGAATGAATAATTCAAAAGGTGTGTGATATATTAAAAAACCAGTTCGCTGTATTATTTTCGATGCATACATCATATTCATACAGTCTACTTGCAACCCGGTGTATATAGTTCTCTATTTCATATTACGATCAATCGCATGATATACATCTCGTGTTTGTATTGGCAAATGATTCAAAATACGATCAATAGGATATTTCAATTTGTAATACAAAAATTATGAGCAGTTTTTGAAGAACGAAAGCTTGACTGTCGATCGTCGTCGAGGCGAAGGATGAACCGAAATTCACGCTTCTGAATACGTCTTGATGGAGCGACATGCAAATGTAATTATGGGATGTAATCATGGGAGTGCGTTTCTATGTCATGAATTATAGTATCCAACTTTCGGAACATTTTCACGAGAAGACTTACATCAATATAAAGTTCACTGTAACTGTAGAGAGTGGCTGTGCGGAATTGCGCGCGCGAGCGTCGAACGGCAAGTTCGCGAAAATTATAAGGTTCTCTTCAATCTGATCCAGACGACGCTATCTTCCAGTGTATTCATTACGTGCTTTCAGACTCGTAAACTCGAATTGAATTAGATTGATAGTAAACGAGCACGAACAGATTTTGCCCGTGTGAATCAAATTGAATCATTATAATATCCGTCATTTCTTTCTTTTCTCTCTCTCTCTCTCCAACAAACAGATGTTAACTTCGTCGACTCGCGCTCAAAGTTTTTACGCATTGTCTCGTTAAAATCTCGACGGAATATTGAATTTCAAACATCTACGTCGAATCGAGCATCGGTTAATCGAGTCTGTCGGGAACGTCTAAAATAAGTTCAAGACAAGGCCAATTGAAGCGTGGAAAAAGCGACGTTTACTCGCACATGCAAACGTCAGGAAAAAAACGCGCGTAGCAAGAGAGCATAACAACAGCAGCGGCGGCAGCGGCAGCAGCACGTCTACTCGAAAGCCGAAAGTTGAGAGATCGATTATTACGGGGCGAGCGCGAGAGGGAGTTTTGTGTGGGGTGCGCGTGCGTAGGCGCCCCCGTAAATATCGGCGAGACTCGAGAGAGGAGCTTTTCCTGGCGCTCCGCAAGCTGTGCGCGCCGCTCGATCCGAGCTAACGCGCATATACGTGTGCGTGTATATATACGAGAGGAAAAACGAGCTGCATGCTTTTTCCCCGGTGCGTTTCCATCCCAGAGTCTTGCTGCTCGTACCAGTTTTTTGCTTTTTTTTCGAATCGAGTGTGCTGGCTTTTTTTCTGGTAAATTTCGCATGCGAACAATTGCGACGTGCAGAAAGTATGGATTGATCTACCGCGCGGGGAATGTGTCACGCGAGAAATTTAAAATCACAATACCCACTGGTATGTGGAGGCGAGAAACAGTAATATTTGCGTTCTTCATTTGCGACTTATGGATTTCAATATAGCATCTTCTGTACGAACCCCGACGCTGCTGATTCGTTTGAGATCTCGTCGTTGTCGGTTGAAGTTATCGAGAAGAGCCATATCATTACCTGGAACACAAAATAATTCGTTATTCGCCAGCCGTTATCATCTTTAAGCGGAGAATAAAAAATCACCTTCCCAATGCGGGAAGGACAAAAAGTGAACGAGAAGAGTAAAGCGCCAAGTTAGCCGCACGCGGCATCGAGGGGCAGAGGGAGGGGACCAGGCAATGAGCTGGCTGGGGGCGCTGTCGACTTCCGAGCATAGTTGCGTGCCGCCACCATGAATCTGACCTCCATTCGCGGCGATCCATCGGGTCGCTGGGTATTACGAGGCTGGGAGCTAGTGCGCGGGCTCCCCCACAGTCGCGGGATGTGACACTTGCCGCTGTGTAACCCCCCGCGGCAGCAGCCGCGAGCCCATCTATGCGCGCGAGCGCCCGAGCGCTAAGCAGGAACCATTTAGCCGCGGGAATGGGGGCCGAGCGCTCCAAGCTGGGCCGAGGGAACGCCGCAATATATATACCTATAGAGACGCGAGCGTTATTGCGAGCGGGGGCTCGCTTCAATTTCGGATTCTTGCGCGCTCGCGCACGTGCGCGACACCGTGAGCGATGAGAGTCGAGAGACGGTCATATAATTAAACCTGTACTGCCTCTTTCATTGTTTCAAACGGTCCGAAGAAAAATGCGGAACGAATCTATACGAATCTCGGGACGGGGGGTTTCGTACGCTCGCTCGTGCGTTTTATGGGACTGGAGATTTTTATTTTTCCCCCATTTGTTGATTGGAAACCGTATCGGATGTACATATCGGTTTCAGTTTTTCAAAGCAAAGATATAATATTTATAGTACTTTGAAAAAAACCTTGCATCAAAATACTTTTTCAACCGGGCAGTCACGTGCCAATCAGTTGAATTGATGAAAATCAAGTTTGTGTATACATGGCAGTGTAAATAATGCTCAATTTGAATATTAGCCAGTGCACTGATGCACTGAACACTCTGGAGCGCGATTCGAAAGTTGGTGCTCGTGGAATGCTTGTAGCGCGTACCGCGTTCGATTGAGTTTGAGTTTATCTTTGCGGAATGCCAACTCGTTACACGCTGGAATTTAATTTTATTGATCTTGGGCTATTGAATGATTGTTCATTAAGGTTTACTATCTAATTAAATATGACTCGATTATTTTGTTATTGCCATTTGATCGAGGACAGAGTAAACCTCTAATCTAAATTGCGCTAATTCATTTTGACTCGACTCACGTATCTCAAGGACTACACTTTTATCATCCGGAGAAATGTGGATTTTTCGCGAAAAACGCGTATTATCAAACGCGCGCGACAAGATACTTATATATAAAGCGAAGGGCGCCCGACGGCCACGTGGAAGGAATAAGAAAGCCGAGGAGAGATTGCGAGAGCATTTCAGTAGCCGGGATGTCAAACACACGTCAGCACATTTTCCCTCGCGCGATGCCAAAGTCCCTCACAGCTCATCCAATAAAGTCAGCCGAGAGGGCGAGCAACTTCCTCTCTCGGGCTGCCCTTTTGAATTAATAACTCGCACATAGACCCGGGAGACTGCGCGAGTGTTTGGGCTTCACCGAACTCCTGATTGCAGGGCAACGAAATTGATTTGACTCCTCGTGGACCAAGTGCTTTTTTATGATCCTTATGCTGAGTGCTTCTTTTTGTTCAATCTCACCGAGGGTTGAAAGACGTATTGTGAATGTCGATAAGCCAAGAAATCACTCGAGTATTGACAGGAAGAAAATCATATATATACATATATATACTATCATATAACTGACACAAGTATATTAGCATTTGGATTTTTACTCTATTCAATATTACGATAAAAATTTTTAGATGAGCGTATTTAAAAGAATAGAATTAGATAATAAGTCCAAGGTCTGATATTCACGCATATCATATATAACGAACATGAGAGGACGTAAAAATTTAGTACTATCAGGATTCATTAAATATATGTGGGGGGCCAGATAGAGACTGACATCTCTGCTGTAGGGTCTACAGAGCAGTGACGCAAATAATGCAGAATACTGGTCCATTTGCATC
The DNA here is from genome assembly GCA_020882685.1 of Aphelinus atriplicis. Lineage (NCBI taxonomy): Eukaryota > Metazoa > Arthropoda > Insecta > Hymenoptera > Aphelinidae > Aphelinus > Aphelinus atriplicis. Next base: position 77,607,639 of record CM037073.1, read on the forward strand.
ATGGCTAAAAATTGACATTATCTCAACTATGACCCTGTTTTACTGATGTTCACATAAAGTTATTTCTCTTGTGCTTCCGTCAAGGATAATATAATTTGAAAAATAACTTAATTTTTAACTAACTCAATGCGTTAAGTTTTTGAGCAAGGCGTTTCAAACTTGCTAGAGATGATTCAAGGAAAACCCAATTAATGTTCATGAATTTTCCAGTACTAATTTTGTGTGTCATATTATGAAGCTTAGACTATAATCATTGTTTACAATTTGAGCAAACTGGAATGTACATTTAATCCAAGTTTCAAGCTAACAAGCTAGCAGAAGTAAATATTATGTTATTCAAATACGATGAATAATCACAAGGAACAAAATTATTCGTGATGGGGAAGTAAATATCAAGTTTTGGCTTTTTCGAAAACTATTTATTCCTCGGCATTATGCATAAAAACTATTGGATCAGTGTAGAAACATACCGTAAGAATTGACAATCTATCATTCTTTTGAATCGTTAAAAAAAAAAACAGGTAAGTTCGACACTTTATTCAATGGTTTTCATTTATTATTTTTGACGAACTTTAGACCCATATCAGTTCAACAGCGAAGAGTAGATACATATCTGGGGAATAGTTTCCTGCGAGAAGTTACAGTTATACTGCACGAGAGCAAGACACGACGTCGACATTGTCAGGGTGAGGTTGCGAACACGTCTAGACGTCCTTGGCGCCACCGCATCGGAGGTGCATTTGTTCAGAGAAGTTGAATCCTATACCGAATCTTTATTTTCCTTATTTTAAGGTGAGCAATTTATATGGAAATTTTTCAGGGGGTGGAAAATCATGGGTCGCAATATACATTTATACCGATTACTTCCAACGGAATTTTTATGAGAGCTAAATTACGTTCGCGAACGGTTCGAAATAACAATTATTTTGTCGCGGGGAATTATTGTTGTTGGATAAACTTGGCACCGCGTTCCATACCGAATTGGATAGAAAACGTTGGATAACAAAACTCTGTTGAAACGTCTGAAGGTAATTCATACCAATCGAACAAGCCCCGTTTGAAATTATAAAAAGGACTACTGGTGTTTCATTGATATCCAGCTAGTTCTCAACTTGCTTCTTAAACTCTCTCCCTATCTCTCTCTCTTCCAATTTTTCATACTCGACTATTGGATCACGATTTCGTGTACCTCCTGCAACGATTGCCGTAGTTCGAGCGTGCATACGAGCACAAGGGCTGGGCGGAAAAATGTCGAGCGCGGGTATACATAAAGCTGCTTACGTAAATCCGGCGGCTCCATTTAATCCGTGATAAATTTTCATTTCCATACTTTTCGTGTCTGCAGATCGTTCAAATTGATGGAACGCTGTGAATCAAGTTCATTCGGGTAACGCGCGAGTAACAGCCGCGAGATAAGTCGCAAAACAAACCGTTGTTAAACCCCATTGTCTGACTCGGTCGTTAGACCCAGAGAAAAATGAAGACTACAAAACGTATTTCTTAAAATTACCCCGCCCCCTCTCTTCCAGTATTTATCTGTTCAATATCACTCTATATACAAAGCAGCATAGTCTGAACACACTCCCGCAACGCCGCTGGCTCTATTCCCCTTTGATAAGAGAAGAAAAAATTTTTCAAATGGCAATACCCCCTCTGCTCGGTGTGGATAAATCCGACGAACGCGAGATTGAAGAACCAGCATCTAAAATCCACCGCGCCAGATGCATGCAAATCCGGCTACCTCATTTCACCTCTTGCGCCGTGTTATCTGGTTAGGCGCGCGCGGAGCGCAGGATTCAGGAAGCGGCATCGCATTGTCCGATTTGCGGGTGAGAGTAGCGCCAGCTCACGACTTCCGTACCGCGGCGGTGGCGGCGGGTGGTTTGTATATATGTATACACACACATACCTTCGTATATATATATAACGAAAAGATAGATGAAGCGGCGCTCGGCGAAAGGAAAAATCAAAAGCCGTCAGCGTTGCGCGGAAGGATGTACTTTCGCCCGAGGGCCGTTTGTCATACGCCTGCAGCGATCGAAGGATCGTCCGCGAGCTTCTTCCGTTACTTCCTCGTGTACGGCCGGTGTCCATTACTCGATGATGGATTGGAGCTCGGCGCATTTTTGACCACCGGAGAAATTGAATATCACGGGGAGAAATCGCGCTTCTGTTCTACAATCGTCGGAGCTCGGGGATTGCTTTGTCCTGGCCTTGGCGTCCGGAGAGCCCCGGCCGACAATCCTGATGATCGTGCGAATCGGAAGATGCCGACGCGTTTTCATTTGCCAGAGAGATTTGAAAAGGATAGCAGCTCGCGCGAGTGGGTCGAACGACTTTTTGATTTAGCTACACGCGTGTCTTGCCACCTTCCGGTTCATTCGAGTACATAGAGCGAGGGAACTATATCTTGGGCAGGTATTATATAGGCATGTACACTGAGCCGCCGTAGAGCCAAGCGATGCATCGTATAATCGAATCTTCGTCACGTTTTAATATATTGAGGGCCGATCGAGATTTTAGAATACCAGATTTTTACCCAGTCAGTTTTATGTGAACTGGCGTTTAACTTTCTCTATACGTAATGATTGAGTTATTACACTTTCGCCCAACACCTTGATTGCATGCTTTACATTTTTCAAAACAAAATTGGAAGGTTATTCTTCGACGAGCCGAGTATAACGGTCGATGATAATAGTTATACGTAGAATCACGTATGCGGTCTTCATCAGCTTGGGAGCGATGCGAAGCAATGGATGGGAGAAGAATTACCGTTTTGATTGAAGTCAAATGCAAACGCGATGCATAACTTCTTGAAGCTTTGAAAAGGAACCTAGAATGTTTGCGACACAGTGAAATGCAACGATTTCTCGTTAATTTTGATTACTTGAGAGAAGGTATTGCTATTTTCCTCGCAGGGAAATTATTTTTCACACAACTGGTTTACTTTTTCTAGGTCCAGTTATGGTATATTTTGTTCATATATAGTTCAAGAAACTATCTTAGACTATGTATTTTGTAATAATTTTCAAACAGAACTGAGAATTGCTTTTATATTTAAAATAATCCAAACAGTATAAGACATGGAAATTAATTCAATGATTAAACTGATAATTAAACTGATGAGTACTTTGTGACTATAAATTCAAACTTATTACCAATTGAGATAAATTTAATTATAAAAGTTCACAATAATACAATTTCCACATAAATGATTGATCGCTTCGTAATTAGTGAAGTTTATTCGCCAATCAAAAATAAAAACCAACGAAGAAATGAGAATATTTTCACTCGCTGAAACTGAACGATCCGATACTGTGGCTGAGCTAACGAGTGATACAGATATCGCTATAACGAAGAATTACAGCAATGGACGGAGAGTCACAAAAACGAAGGGAAGCGTTTCGTATATATATATGGGGTGGCAATTATATCGTCGGAGCAGCGACGCGGCGGGCTTTCCGCACGGCTTGGTATATCACGCGCGCCGCCAAGCAGCAGTGCGTACATCCCTTCGATCCACGAAACTTTGATAATAATTTACGCTGGCGGCCGAGTAAAAAGGGAGAGCAGACTGGATAGATTGGGGTATTTTCTTGCCGGCTGAATTTGGCTTTTTGTGAGCGCGAAAAAGTCGATTAACGGCCCTACCCAAGTGGCGGACATTAAATTCGAAGCTGCTGCAAAGTGTTGAATTTTGGTGGAAAAAAAGTTTATCGCGCTGACAGCGCTGTGAATAATTCACGCGAGAATTTGCTAATGACTCGTGTTTTTTCGCTTGTAGCCAAATGTTCCCCCGATGAAGTATGCGCATTTTCATACGCATAAATTTTGTTTCGATCATTGAACGTACTTTGGCTGGAATATTCTGAATTTCGCACTATTAGCACAGTTAAAGAAGCCAAAAATACGAATTTACATTGGTTATTGGTAATTTTGATGATAAAATCTTGATGATCCCACCGCCGAAAGACACATACGTATACAATTGGTTCAACGGAGGCGAACAAGGATGAAAACGCCGAATTTTTTTTTCTCTAAATATACAAAAACGGAACTGCGAACGCAAGAGAAAGGGACGAGAAGCCCATATATGGCGCAGGGCGTAAAGTAACACTTATCGGGCGAGCAATGCGCAGACGATGGACGAGAGAAAAGCGAGGCAGTGTGGCGCAGGCCATATTTAATAGAGCGTCGATGTCGCGAGCGATGCATTTATTCTCACGTGTACAATCTCCTGCAGTCTCCCCTCTCGACAAATGTGCCGTTCAATTAGGGCCACTTGCGATACACTCGATATGGACGCGAGCTCGCTAAATCGCGCCGCTCGCGCGTTCCATTCTGGATTGTTACGCACGCGTTGGCTCGAGTTGCGCACGCGCGCGGCAAACGTTCTTTTTTATCCCCCCCATACGTGTATTTTAGGGTTCGTGCGCGTGTGTCGGCCAGCATTGATTAGCATAAATTGTCCGCGGGAATGGAAAGTGTATTGTAACAGCACATATGCGCGCGCGAGAGAGCTCTTGTTTTCCCTAATGGAACGAGATTCACGAAATGTCGCGACTAGAACCGACAAAAAAAACTCAATATCGAGCGTTCGCTACGGGCACGAAGGAGTTCAATTCCGATGGGAGAGCAAACATTTATTGCTTCCTATACACAAACACACGCGCACAGAGCGAACGATTGGTATGGTATAATGTATACGTGTGTGTATGTATATTGAATATCGTCGAGTGGATTTTTCGTGCGGTCGAAAACGGCAGGCAGCTTACGACTATCTCTACTCGCTCGCGCGAGCGTTGCTGCGCCGCGCGATTTATCGCGAACGGGCTCGAGCTGCACAATAAATCGATAGCCCGCCGTAAATTGCCCCCTCCCGGCCGGCCGAGAAACAATAATAAACTCTCATAAACATCGAGTTCACACAGCGTCTGCGCCGCGCGGACGAAAGTGCGCAACGGAGAAAGAGAGCAGCGGCAGCAGCAACTTTATAGCGCGACGTCCGCGTGCACGAAAAATGCCGAAACCAGACCGAGAGACAAGTCTTGCCCGTGGCTCGAGATCGGCTTCTTCGCGCCGGTCCAATATATACGTGCTTGATTGCCTCGGACTTTTGACGAGCGATATAACTCAACGGAGCGCGAGTGAAATCGAAATTTGCTCGCGCGCGCACCGGCAGCGCTCCTAACTTCCAATGTGTGCTTTTGTCAAGGTGCAGCCGTAAACCATTTTCTCCCGAGTTTGTTATTACACCGCGGCGGATAAATATCTCCGACTGTATATCGCCGCGTATACGAGAAATCCTCCGCGGAGTATAATGTTTCCGTTTCAACGTACGTATGGTCACCCACGGGTGCGAGTGCAGATCGCGAAAGACGATCGAGCCCGGCGCTGCTAATCGCGGTGTTATAATCGCGCATATAGCTTTATAGGCTTCGCGCACGCAATTCACCGAGCGACCACCGAGTGAGCCTCGCGAAGCCAGGGGCGCGCAATCCTTCGTCCTCCCCTAATAATGTGTCGCATGCATAATGCGCGCCCGTCTCGCGGATGAAAATTGAAGGAGCTCGAGTGGGAGCTGAGCGCACAGCCTCCTCGATTCGGTTGGGGCGCCGAGGCCGCGCGAGACACGAGCAGCACGTACTGCTGCTGTGCACAAGAGAAAGAGAGAGAGAGAAAAGAGAGGAAAAAATGTCGGCAAAGGCGCAGTGGTGAAAGTGGCGCGCCCCTCGGAAGAAGACCGGTCGTATACCTCGCCCGCACGGCCTATTGATCAGTACAGCGATCAGATTCACGCGTGTGTGGGTGGGTGGGTGCCTATACGGATTCCATCGAAATCAATCCGAGCTGTCCAGCGCTAATGACTAGCAGAGGGTCCGAGCCTTCGGGCGTATAATCCCTTGATGAAACTTTTCGACTCGGTTCAACTATTCCATTTACCCACCGATGTATACCTGTCGGCATTCATTCGACGCGATCAATATGAAGTTTGTATATGTTAGTAGGAACCAAAGCTAACGTAGATGAAGTCTAATGATGCGTAATAAATCGAAACAATAGGTATCTCGTGAAGATTCATTATACTGGCCCAAACTTCAGTTCCCGTTTTTTACACTTACATAATATACTCAAGCTGATCGCGAGCTGGGACAAAATTACTCGGCAAAAGATTGATTCTTAATTTGTCTGCCGATGAAACTTGCGTTTCCAAAGAAAAAATGCCAAGCGCACGTAGGCTTCGTCCTCTGGGGCCAGAGAAATCCCCCGCGAGCGCGAGACAACTAATTTTCACTCTCGTGTGCGCGTCTAAAAGCGCGGATCAACGCATCCCGCTGGAATTGCCGGGAAAAGCGGCGATAAAACAAACATCGACCCCAAGCGCTGCTCGAGGTATATAGCTTTCCTCCCGGCGAGCCGAGGCAAACAAGGTGCGGTCGCGATCGTCGCCCTACGTGCATATGCGGCTCTTGTGACGCGCACCAGCTTGTCGCGCGTTGCCCGCGCGCGAGGTGCAGCCTGGAGCGATGGTATTAGCCGCCACGTGACCCATAGCTGCAGTTCGTCGTTGCCTTTTTCGAGCTCGAAAGTGCGCGCGATATACACGCACACCACGCACTCTCTTAAATCCTTACAGTGAAAAACCACTGCATTGCAGTAAAAAATCGCTGTAAGAAGGTGGACGACATTTTCACTAGAATTGCAGTGAATTGTTCATGCAACTAAAGTGAATTTTTCACTTTAGTTCCATGAGTTTCGGTAGAAAACAGTTTTACATAAAATTTATATTTTTAAATCACGATTTGCAGTAAGTGTGATGTGAAGCGAATTTTTACTCTATTTACTGTGAATTTTATCTAAAAATGTTTTCCATAAAAACTCTTGGAACAAAAGCAAAAATTCATTTCAGTTACATAAGAAATTCACTGTAATCCAGTGAATTTGTCATCCACCTTCTTACAGTGATTTTCCACTGCAATGCAGTTGTTTTTCACTGTAAGGATTTAGAAGAGCACGCTCTTTGGCGCGTCTGACGAGGCGCATCGAGCAGCTATATATATAAATAAATATATACATACATATATACCTATCTGTATATTTATTCATATATATATATATATATGCTCCGGGCTGATTTGACTAAACGAATGCACGTCTGCTCCGTAGGGTATACGGGCTTCGACAAATTCGGCGTTCCGAACACACTGCGCTGTGAAATCGCCCCGGGGGGGGGGGGGCTGGAGCTGTAGATCAGCCGTCCAACTGGGAATCGCTGATTGATATTCCACGATGAATCTCGTGCCGCTTTCCGATTGAACCTGGGCACTAGAGCGTGGAAAGTGCGCGTGACGATGACAATGCTCGGGGTGTATCGAAATTCCACTCGTTGAGTATCATTGCCTTCATGATTGTGTTTCGTTCGAGAGTTGAATATTTTAAAAGGGATACAGGGGAGGCGCGATAGATTCGCTACGGATATAGAAGCTCTCGCGCAACATCGAGTGGCTTTTCTCCGCGACGATTTTCTACGTTTCGAGAAAGAGAAAAGCTGGCTCGAGACCGCCAGCGTGTTTTTTCAACTGGCGCGAGAATTTTCATCCGACAGGAACGGAGACCGCTAAACGCAGCGGAGTTTTGCTTATATGAAAAATTATAACTGTTCATTCGTAAGAAGCTCACTTTGCGGATAATTGCAACGGTAAGGCTTATCGTACGTATATAATCACCCTGGTGTTTTGCTCCGAACAATAAAGTAATCAATTTACTGAGGATGAATTAATTTTACAGCCGCGAATGTGCGTTGAGAAAAATACTCCAGAACGAAAGGCCTAACAATATAATTATACACGCTCGGCTCGTTTTTCCTCCTACGAGATAAATCGCCTCTCGAATATATTGTTGTTAAAATCCAGAGTAACAATTTTTACGTACAGCCGGGAATTAGATTTCGTCGTTCGAAAAATAACGACACGCGAGTCTGGATTATATGGACATGCGAAAATTGAGAAAGTTCCAGAAGAGGAGAAACTATATGATACAAAAATGACAAAATAGTCGAGAATGCGCGCGGCAAGGATTCGGTTACGCACGCCAACAAAAATCCTATGGATTGTGAGTCGTAAAAAATCTAAAAGTTCGAGAGCCATAATCTACAATGCGAAACAATGCAGTGTATATATATATGGATGCACGTAAAATTTAACCATTTCGAATAATATGCGCCTCGTTTCGGAATGACTCAATCGTTTTAATGCACGAATGGTTTTTATCGCCGGTGCGGCTTGCGAAAAATTGCCACATCCGCGTGTTTTATGGTGGATTCGCTTGTATAACGTATCAATCGACAAGACAACGCTATTTCTGTGAATAAGACGAAAAAATAAAAACACGATAGCAACGGTTGCCATGGAAATAAACAACGGATGCTGCTAAACACGTTTACATCTTTCGGAGACCGACCTGTGTGCAAAATTTCAGGACGATCGGACTATTCCTTCCAAAGTCATCGTACGACAAAAAAAAGTCAGTCTGAAGCTGAATTTTGTATCTCCATAGCAACGGTTGCTAAGAGAATAAACAATGGTTGTTCCAAAATGAATGTCTTATCGATTCTCATCGATCATCAAAAAAAAATTGGAGACCCATCGTGCATTGATGATGATTTTTGGAGCTTTTATCAAAAAAACACGTTAGCAACGGTTGCTAGAGAAATAAACAACGAAATTGGCTGAAAATTGAACTCAACCGAGATTTTGCGGCGACTAACCTGTGTGCAAAATTTCAGGACGATCGGACAGTTCCTTCGAGAGTTATCGTACGACAAAAAAAAGTGCACGTACGTACGTACGTACGTACGTACGTACGTACGTACGTACGTACATACGTACATACATACAGACATTTTCGGATTTCCATGTTTTTCGACCCGTAGATTACGAAAATCGAGGTCCCGAGGTCCGATTCGGTGGGTCGATTTTTACCCCGTTACAAAGCTTTCTCTTTGAGAAAGCAAAACACACGATACACGGAATTTGCCATGAATTAACATACAGATATATATATGATTCCATCGAGTCATTGTTCGTGTCGCACTGGGTCTAATCCCGCCTATGGGACATATATATTGCGGGGCGCATAACGCATCTGCGAATAGAGAAGCCAAATGGTCTGGGAGTCGAACAAATATTACACGTACGGCTCGAGCCGTATACGGAAACTGACGCGGGGTGTTTGACTATATACTCGAGTCTCGGCATTTGCGGCGGCAAAGCGAGGGGGCAGCTATAGTCGTTCGTTATTGGATCGCGGAACGGCGTATATCTGACCCCCATGGTATAAGGCGATTTTCCCCGAGGTGGTCGTAAATCAGCCTCGTAATTGATCGGATTTGTTAATCCACGCCAAGGTCGAGGCGCGCGCGCGGCATACGTATGTATGTATATATATATAAACGCACGTGCTGGCTTTTGTCCAATCGGACGTATTGTATATATTATTCACAGCTGATCATCGTAATGGGATATACGTAATTATTTTGGCATGGGAATGTTTAATATGGTTTTTTTTGGATTTCACGCATCGATACCTCGCGGCGTTAATCGTCCGCGCGCGAACTGATTCATTTGCCTAAGAGTATGGTTAATCGGGTTAGTTTGTTATTTCTCACCGAGAATTACATTGCGTAAAACACGATTCACAAAGATCCTATCTCTTGGGCTATATATACGTGCGGTCATTCGTTATTGCTTGATTAAAAAATTACTCTCAAGCCTCGGAGTTTCTTGTTTCTCGCCGCACGACACGATGATGCGTCGAGTGATGCACCGCAGTGGAAGAAATCGCAATGTTTTCGCTTTCCATTGTCGCGCGCTAGTCGTGCACAGATGTATATCGAATACGAATGGCGAAGTAGATGACGGATACGACATACATACACACATGAAACGCGACGTACGTGTGTATTCCAGCTGGAACTGATGGATTCGCGATAATTTTCCTCTCCTCTCGAGCATATCATCCATGCCTAATGCATCTTGTTGAGTAAATAATTCAATCATCTTGGCGGACATGAATAAAAGATCCATATACGTGAGCTGGCCGCACATTGTAAGCGAATGATAGAAAATACATCTGTATAGATTCGCCAACTTTTATATGCGCGCGCGTCGGTTTATATGGTCACAGAAACATTCGCGATAAGCGAATAAGTTATGGAATAGAAAAGTAACAGGGAAGAAATGGAAAGTGTGGCGTGAATCGTACGAACTTGTTACGGTAGTCGAATATTTTACAACTCTGAGAATGGATGGATGGAAAATATAAAAAAGTACGTTTTCCAGCGTCTTTTGGCGAAAGGAAAATGAATCTAGAAATGAGTTTTCGCCGACTAACCTGTATATTGTTCGTATTGCGCACAAAAATCTGATATTTTTGAATGAATATGTATTTTTAAGGTGAAAATCAGTATAATTTGGTTTTTAATTTCAATCCGATCTGTCATGCAAGACGAACAAAAACTAAAGAGATTTTTGCTCTGAAACCGATCAGACAGTGTGAGATGTCACCATGGCAATGCTTAACGTTCAAAAGAACGTAGCATTAGTAACAGTTATTCAATGAATAAAATACTCTATTTATGAGATAGAGCTCCGAGCTTATTTTTCGACATACACTAAGCCTTGAGCTCTCACTTTTGAGTCTTGAAACTCACACACTTTGAGCCTTTAGCTCCACCATTCAAACGAGTAATAATAAAATTTATATTTCAATATAATGATCAATGAACGATATAATTATTGTTCTCGCTGTGTAATGTATCCGTAACAAAGCGTGTACACTTATTAAATTGCAAAACGAGGCATTTGTATACAGTTATTCCACTGTACAAGACACTCGAAGTAAGCCCAGCAAGTAAACACACAGCGATGCTCGCGTTTGGTGTATGATATAAAATACGATGGCGAATCGCTGCGACGCCGGGATATTATTCCAAGTATTTCGAGCTATGTCCACACGGGAAATGGCGAATTCTCCGATTAACAAGTTGAATTCCGTTAGGGCATCGTGTCGCATACGAGTGGGCCCGGGACTTTGCCCAGCCGCGATTAGTATCCGCGATAATTACACGAGAAAAATCGTCAAGCGAGACGCGCTCAAAGTATCCGCGCGCGGCGCATCTGCTGACCTCGCGCCTGTGCTCTCGCATCGCCAATCAACAGCCTCGATATACTCGCTGCGCGACTGTTGCATTCGTATACGCGTATACCCACCGAAGCCCCACGAACGGCTCAACAAACGCGGCGGAGCAGCGCTGCACGCGGAGAAAGATAATTACGCCGCGGATCCGCGGAGCGATATACGCGTAAATTAGCGGGTGGGGGGTGGGATGGGGTTGGCTCCCCGCTCGCGGAATCCTCCCGCGTGGAATCCTCTTAGCTCGACTCGAGAGAGCGGCGGGGAAAAATTGCGCGCGGGGCAGATAGGCCGGGAAGGAGCTGCGCGAGGGGGGGAAGAGGGAGACACGACCGCGCGGGCAAAAAGGACAATCCTCGCGGCCGAGAGCGAGAGAGAGAAGGACACCCCGCTGCCATACTGACTCCGATATACCCGCGAGATATCTCCCGGGCCCCGCAAGATTTAGTGCCGCGAGCCTGAAAATCAGCAACAAGAATCTGCCGGTGTGTGTGTGTGTGCGCGCGCCCGCGCGAGAGAGGGAGAGGGACGACACGACGGAGCGGCAGCGTGTCCTTGGCAGGGCGAATGCCATGGACGTGCGCGCACGAGTGCGGGAAAACAAGGAGACTCTGCCGCGCTGCTGCTATCAACCAACTGCACGCGGAGATAGCCCGAGAGCGACTCACCAGCACACATACGCGGCCGCGCGCGCGCGACCATTTCTTTATCGGACCCGCAAAGCAGCTGCGCCGCACGTATATGAACCGTCGCGCGCCCCAACTCGCGCTATAATTAGCCCTGCCCTCGACTCCCATGGCTTCGCGGTCCTTTTTCGAGGGTCGAAGGTGAAGAGTGCGCCTATCGGTGCGACCCGTATTCCCGAGATTCACGGTTCGCGATACTTCTTTTATGCGAACCGGAGTGGGGCGAGGTGAGGGCTACCTCTGGCTCGCGCCAAACACCCTACCCCTCGTTTTGGTTCTGTGTTGAGCTCGAGGGTCTATCCCACTTCAGTACTCCTTCAAAATTCCGAAGGTACTTCCATCGATTTTCAGCATTCTGTCGTACTGAAGTTAATGGCATTCGAAATTTTCATCTCGTCAGCAAAACTTATACTACTTCAGTAGAGCATCTTCATTTGCTCGTTGGTTGATATTGGCAAGAACAAAGGGTATTATGAGCCCACAGTACAAACCTCTTTGAGTAGAAACCATAGGATCGAGCTTGTTATTTGTTCATGGATATATTTTGTGTGAATACGTGTATGGGTATACTATAACACGGCCATTTATTCCTTTATTGTGAAAATTCTTCAATGTTTTCTAATTTCTCTGTGCAATTATTTACTTCAAGATCTCATTCAATACATCTTCTATGATGAATCATTATGTCTACACATTCATACGGTCGAGAATGACGGGCTAAAGACCGAAAACACACAGTACACGGACAAAAGATGGGAAGGGCCGTCTGGAGACAGGCACTCATGGAAGAGGCCCATATAAAGGCACCGATGTTTAGGGAGCGAAACGTAACTGTGGTGACAGCGCGGCCGAGCAAAATATTATTCATTTATGATGTGAAGTGACGTGAATCAAGATTGAGCGTAAAGTTTCGATGGTTGCTGGAAATTCGACTGTCAAAAATTTTGAATTCAAGTTGGTGATATTGAAAAAGAATACTTGATCGCAGCACCGGTCGATTTTTCACTTCAAGCGACATTTCTGTCTTGATTTTGAGTTTATCCACTCGCTTTTGGAAAGCTCATAATTCTCGTTACGGCAGTATAATAATATACCGTCTATGGTCCATGATAAAAAAGCAGTTACTCGCTTCTCATTTTTGAATTCTCGTCAAACGCAGATCCACCTAATTCAATACAAACAGTTTATAAAATGAGCAAAATTCCGTACATGGACGGCTCAATAATAGTTTTTCTTAAGGGTTTCTAGAACTATGTATTGATGTATCATTCACTGAATTATCAAGTTTTAATTTGCTTATATAGTGTGGTTCGCGATCAACCCGCAGATCTATTCACCAGAATATTAGCATCATCATCTTCTATGATTTACCATGATTATTAAGGGCTTATTCATCTATAAATAGGCATAGTCGGTGCTCTTACGTTATATCATCGAGTACACTTACGTCACATCTTTCGTCACGCGGTATCAATTCATTTTCGTTGCTTTCATGTATCCGGTAACCAAATTTCTTTTTTTAAGCTTCATACTGATCGTCCTCGATAATTTAAAATAGCCCACAATGGTGTCATTTTTGTCGTTTATTGGAAATCTTTATCCCTTTATTGATTCTCCACGCGAGGGTGAGCCAGCTTGAAGATTGGTCTTCCTTTTCGGGAGTATATACAGGGAAAAAAAAAAGAAGTTCGAGTCATTCTGGGATCATTTTTTTTTTCTTGAACTCAATTTCTGTTTTGTACAACTCGCGATGAAAGAAATCGCGTGACAATTCGATCGTTAGAGTAATTTAAAAAAAAATTATTCCATTCGAGGCATCACTACGACTTAATTGAATTAGTATTAATCTCGGTTGGGAGAGAACTCCCCCCTATACACCGTTTTTCGACTACTGTTTTGGATTAAAGCACCGATCGCAAAATCCGAAGCCATACAACTCTTCAAATAACGAGCGTCGTATTCATTTGCCCCTCATTCCCTCCGTATACCATTCATCCGGTTCGGTTTCGGGATTAGTACGAACACGTGCTCTGATTTTGCTCATTTACTCTTTCTCTTGCTTCTTTTGCCGGTTTGCTTAATTGTGGCCTCATTTATTCCACGAATTCAAAATTACCTCGCTTAGCGTTCGCTCTTTTCACCGAATGTACCGAGCACTGCTCTACGAGCTTTTTCCCTGTGCTAACTCTCTGACTTATGAATACTTCTTTCTATACGGTTCCATGATTGTTTTACCTGGTATACATTTTCATAAGTCATCATGTTCATATATACATTTATATATTATCAGTCCCCAAAAGTCCAGTGGTATTTCCATGGATTTTTCTCCGACAAGGTTAACTGAAGCGAACTAATCCTCGACAAGGTTCTCGGAAGCATACCCTTTCATTCGGATTTTACCGGAAATTCGTTCACATAATCAACGAATCGTGGGTGAACGGCGAAAAAAAGAGCTCGAGGTGATTATTTTCTCCACCGCTTCTTCTCTTTCGGCACTATTTGTCCTGCCTGAAGTGCATAGTCCTACGTCAGTCTCGTGCTTGACAGATCTGTTCCTCATTCTTCGGATGCTTTGCCATCCTCAACGATGCGAGATCTTTTTAAAACATCGAACTCAGGAGGGAGATAAAAAACGCAAAGGCAAAAAGGTCTCTGGTCGGGTTTTAATTAAAACCGGTGGCACAGGGAAGAATTCTGCGCAGTATGAGCGAGCGGAACTTGTCGCTGAACGTTCAACAAAAAACAGACTTTTTTCTTCTATTCTTTTATCCCCGTGTGAAACACTTATCCAGGTCTTAAAAACTGTTATCCTACGTACTAGATATGGATTTTGAAGTTGTGTGACGCATCAAATATTTGGAATATTCACACGTAGTAAATCTAATTCATGGTTTGTAGGCAGACAATCAATATTTGTAAAGGTAGAAATTTCAAGTTCTGACTCGCTAAAATAATCACTAAGACTATCCAAAGAAAACCAAGATTGTATTTTTGTCCATTAACTAAACTTGATATGGCTGAGGGAAGATTTAATTCTTCACCGAAGACCATTCTAGTTCTGAGATTCTGTTGAAACAAAATTCGTTTACCGATGAACATTCATTTGACGTGATATTCATGGACAACGTATTGTCTGCCGGCTCCGAAAATTGACAAAAAAAGATAATCCATCGATCTATAACTTTTACGTTGAAAATACAACAGTCTAATATTTGTGAATTGAATGTCTGGCGGATGGAATGTCACGTGATATCTTGCGCGCCTTCAAATTTTCTGTGTCAACCATTATCGAAAGAGTCCATTCTGTACATACCCTTGGTAAGAGTCGTCGGTCAAGTTCTTGCTCATCGGACATTCTCGGGTTTTCGCTATGAAATGTAACTCTCGTAGAAGAGCACCGAGTCCAGCCGGCTTCTCGAGTGGAATAATTCTCTTTATCAGCGACCCTCGCGCGCGGCCGCTACCCGATATTCCGCGCAGGAATCGAGTTCACGCTCTCGCGAGCTCTCTCTCTTGAGAAAATAGAGGAAGATCCGAACGCGAGAATCGACTTTCAAGGGTCCGCGCGTGGAGCGCCTGGGAAAAATGGCGAGATCAAAAAGTGTGTTCGAGGATAAAAGAGGACGAGAAACTGAGCAACAGCTGCAGAGAATGGCGCGGGATAAATCGGCCCACCCTTTAAACATCTCGAAAGCAGTGCCTTTTGGAATGAAGACACTGCGTATTGGAAACAGCAAGAGCCGCGGGCGAGTATTCGAATAGCTCAAAAACAAATCTATATACGTATACTATCACCATTCGAGAATCCGATTCGGCATCGGGAGAACGCGAGAACAGCCAAAGTTAATTTGCCCAGTCGCGCACGTATACGTATGTGCATATACCTCGGCATTCCGCGCGCTCATTCGAATTGGTTCGACGAGGGTCTAAGTCCGCGCTAATGGCACACACACACGTGAACGTGCGCGCAAACCTTGCAGCGTCCTCTCTGTATAATAGCACAAAGCCGGTGCGGTATATACACCTTCGGATTCGCTATATATGGCTTGACGAAATACGAGCTGCTTCAGCTCTCTTGGTGTGTATATAGCGGACTTATACGCAAAATAGTGGCTCGGCTTTCGTCCCCATTGAGCCGGTCGAAGATTAGCTCGATAAGGCGTGGGCGCGCATCAAAAGGAGCGGCCGAGCATGAAACGACAAGTGCTTCGTGGAAGTGAATGATGCGCTTTTATTTGAGACAGAAAGAGAAACAGAATGAGAGAGGGAGAGAGAGACGCACGTGAAAGCATCAGGCTAAGCTCGCTCTCAATTGGAATAATTTTTTTGAGCTCAAACAAAACAGAGGTTGAAATTCCCGGTGGATCAATGTCGCGTTTTCTAAATAATACGCTGGAGAAGTGCGCAAAAAGTAAATTCCCGTAATTCAGAGTCAGTTGGTGTATGTTATTTGCGAGGATTCATTCAGTTTCACTATGCTGCCTGTCTATCTGTCTGTCTAAAACAGAAAACGCTTCATTTTTTACAATACTCCTATGAAAGATACAGAATTTGTAACGTGAATTTGATAGCAACCGGTAAAATGTGCATACGACTATAAAAGATTCATCATGTTAGTACCAATGCGATTCGAAACTAGCGTTCTTAGTTATTTTTTTTTAAAAATACGTTTTCACGTGGATCGTTAAAAAAGAGAAAAATAATCTCCATGACACGAAGAAATCTTGAACGAGCGTTTTTCTTTTAATGCGAATGGGCGTGGTATGGGCATTTAGAGAATAACCAGTGCTCGAGTGCCTGTCTGATTACGGAGGTAAGGGGCATTTAAAATTTATACGCCGACTGCCGAGTTCAACTGCCCCGCCTCTACACGTGTGTACGCGCGTGCAGGTGTGTACGTTTCTATTTGAAAAGACGGAAAGGAAGTGAAAAAGAAGTAGGTCGTGCGCAATTTGACTATTTGGTTTGCCATGTTGCTTTTGCTGTTTCAGCGGAAAGAGACGCGCAGTACAGGTGCATTTTTGCTGTTGCGTTTGTCCGCGGGGCGGAGAGAACGCTGCAAAAAACTTTGCGCACACGACGCGCGACACGTTAATTCGAAGACGCATTGGACCCGGCTTTGTTCGATATGAAAAATTACGAAGATGAATAGCGTAAACAATAAGTTGCGGGGAAAAATACAGAAGCCACATTTGTTGAGAGTATAATTGGGACATACGTTTGTCACACGTATCGGATAGCTAACGCCCCACGGATATAACTATGTTTGATCGGTTGATTCCGAGCTTGATCCTCTTATTAATTTTCTCGACTCGAGAACCGTCGCCGTGGACTTGCGAAGTTCGCACAAGGGAGAAAGATCTCCGGGGTTTTTTGGCAGCGACACTCGTGTATACACTTTTGAGTTTGATTAATGTAGATTTGCGTGTTGCCATATACGTCGACCCACATCAGCCTCCCGAATGATCATTATTCATGAGAAAATCTCGTGCCCAAATGAATTTTTTCTTTGGCTACGAGGAGGATTGATTCTACCAGATCCTTTTCAAACTCTTCCCCGCTGCGCGCGAGCTCGTTTTTTCTCTCTACAAATTACACGTCGACTCGTTCGAATATGGATCAAGTAAAGCTCCGCAGATCAACCGAGGCAAACAATTCTCGTAATTTGCATTCTCGTAATGGATCAATAGCCGCGAACAAGATGGATCAAAACAATCGGCGCATGACGTACCGGAGGCCGACGACGAGCCAGTGAATCAATCGCTCCCTATTCGACTTGACCACGCGTGGCGGACATGATGGATCGAAAGCCCGACAGCTCCGGACCTACAGTCGGATGACGACGACTCGTCATCGCGGCATCGGAATACATATGCGCTGACGGTGGTGTGCTGACGGGGAGGGTCGCTGCACCCTCTACTCCTCGGCTGTTCCCCGTCGGCGGCGGCGGCGGCCAGCGTGAATGATTGCAGCGCCGCCGCAGTGTCGTCCCGTACTATTGATCCGGAGTACAAGGCGAGCTCCAGCAGCAGCGGTACGACGGGTGACGAGAGGCTGCTCTCTCCCTCTCTCTCTGCGCACCATATACCACGCGCGCGCTACCTACACACACCCGTTTGATGCGATGTGCCGCACGCGGAATTCCCAACTGAGCCGACACGATTGGCTTTATGGCCGGGCTCGCTGGGCCAAAGCCATTGCGCCGCGCATCCCCGTTACGAGCCAACTTTATTAGAGCCAAGCCGCGTTAACGCGCGTATCGCGAATGCGAATCACTCCGCGCGGGACACGACGTGTCGAATTTCAAATTTCGCGTCCTCGAGCCGAACAATTCGAGCGCGGTTACATCCCCCCACCTTTGCGAGCTGCATTAGATTTTCTTACGCTGTGTACAAAAAGATGCTGCGAGAGGAAAAGAAACTTTGCCCCGCGGAGAAGCTCGCAGACCTACGGGTATATCCAATTTGGTCGGAACTCAACTTTTCGAGAAACATCCTGCATACCCGAGTAGGCTGTGTCTGCGCGGCGCCCCTCGACCAGACGCGTTCCCAACGAACCGTAGACACTTTTTTATGCAACAAACGTACGTATCGACGTATTATGTACATATGACTCTTTGGGCGTATCGACGTGCCACTCGGCATATAATAGCTTATTCATCCGTACCACACAGTACACCTCGAAAGTTTCATCCCTAACGCGCGGTTACAAGGGGAAACTGATCCATATATTATATACAACTTTGCATGGGTATGACATAACCCGAAAGGCATAAGGGATCGTGGCCAAACTAAGGTCAATGACGGATCGCGAACCCGCAAAGAGATTCAATTCGTCCAATGCTATCGTATATGATTATATCGACGCAAAACGAGACAATAATCGCCTCGAGATGTGGTCACGACCCAACCCCCGCTCGGCGCGAAGAGCCGCCGCCGCAGCTCTCGGCAAAGACGCGCAGTTGAAATGTTATATTGACTATCCCTTGATTCGCGGTAGCTTCCATTAGGCTATCGCGAGAAAGAGCGAGAGAGTGGTATCGGCCGTTGCGATCGGCTCTCGCGGACTCGGCAACAATGGGATTTAAAGCTGCTCGCCCCACGCGGACGGCTCGCGAAAAATGCGCTCCGGATAAAGGGGGGAGGCTCGCGGAATCACTCGCGGATATCTAACGGGCGGGCGGCGCGGCGCAGATCCTCCCGAGGAGATACGTGTCTACACACGCCCGGCCGGAATAGTGCGTGTCATTTCCTCGGTCTCGAGAGCGAACTCGCTGCGGCGGTGCGACAGCTCTCAGCGTATATACGCGGGGGGATCATCGGCGATCGGCCGATCGATCGACCTTCGTGCTCTCAAGATGACGCGCGCTCTCGTGTGTATATGGGCTACATAGCTCTCGCCCTTCCCGCCGTCTGACGTCACGCTAGGCCGACCCTTTTTTCTCTCTCTTTTCGTCGATTCATTCGTCGTCGTCGTCGTCGGGATCGCGAACAATCACGCGCGCCCCGAGGGATGGAAAAAAACTACCGCACCGCCCAGGGATGCGCGGGGCAAAAAATCGATGATTAATTTCTCAACGCGGCTTCCGCGAATCCCGCGTGGGCACGCATGTACCCAGTCTGTACCCACGTACGTGTGTACACGTATATGAACATGAGAGAAAACACAGACTCGACGGTATACACTTTCGTCAAATTTCTTTTTTCGCAGACGGTTCTCGTGTTGACCGACGAATTCGATTCTGCTCGGGAGTCATGTCTGCGATCCACAAAAGAATATGGTTATTTCGTTTCCACCGAATCGATGTAATCGAGGCACACACGTGTATACCGATGGTTGCGGTTAGATACCCCCGAAATAAATTGTCACCCGATCCGAGCTTTCAAAACGAGACACGTACAACGCGGTAAAACAGATTTGCGGGCGAACTGCAAGCTCGAGGATCCCCTGCAGTCGACATTGGCAATCCTTCCAAAGCTGCCGCGCTTTCAGACGCAAAGCTCTAGCTCTTGAAAGAGCGATCTTCCCTGTTCAAGACTTTTACATCAGTCTCCGCGGAACAGACTATCCGCGGGTCGAATTAAGCCGGGTGGTAAGGAGCTTCTGTCGTCACCGCTTTACAAATGTATCGATCGATCTGTGGGGAGATGCTTAAACCGGGTAAAAAATTCCAAAAGCCAGTGCGAGGTATAACTGCTTCGCGCAGTTTCGGAAAGAACGAAAGATCGTATAGGATGTAGGGGGAAAAGAAAAAAAAGAACCGAGGATCTCCCCATTGTTGGGTCGATCAGAGCCATGAATCGCCGGGGTACCACTATACGCAAGAACAAGTCTTATTCCACAATCCCATCTATGAGCATCTAATTTTCAATCAAAATGAAGAGATCCAATGGGCGGATAAGGAAGCCTATCGCGTATAGCCAATGCTCACCCATCGTCGATTCTATACCCGACGGGAGAAGAATGTGTATACTGTTTCCATATCTCAGATCCGCGCCATAAATAACGGGCTATCTGTATCTTCCTCTCGCGCCTGCGCGGCCGCGAGATATGCCCGCACTTGGCTGTCCGCGAAAAAGGGCAAAAACAAACTGCGCCAACTGCTTATACTGCACAAATATACCCACACACGTACGAGCGATACTTGCATCACTCGTCGTCGTTGCGCAATATGGACTAGAGCCGTACGTGCGTGTGTGCATATAGAAGGCGCCATATTACGTACTCTCGCGAATGTTCCCAATAAATAGCTATTAATCAATCGATCGATCAATCAATCAATCAATCAATAGCGCTGCCTCCCCACCATCCAACTCTCGCGTGGCTGAATTATCTTTCATTTTCAGCTCTCACGCTCGATCGCGCGAGCCGCCGCGGCCACTTCTCTCTGCTGTATACGTGTGCTCCTCTTCGTCCGCTGCACCTGCGCCATCGTGTTTCCGGGTCGCCCGCCGAGATTTTAGACCAAGATCCAAGGGCCGCGAGCGATCCGTTCTATAAATCCTCCCCCCGACGACTACGAGAGCTTTTATATATTATATAACGTGTGTAGAAAGAGCGGCGCTCGAGCGACAAATTCGCTCCGCGGGAGCTACCGTTTGCGGTTGCGTGCGTGTGCCGCGAGAGAGGATGAAAAACCTCTTCTCTCGATTCTGGAATATCTTTCTACGATGGAGAAGAGAAGGAGAGAGAGAGAGAGAGAGACAGGGGAGAATCGAAGAATGTGGAGATACAATGTGCCTCATAGTAATATTAACTCGCGGGACAGGGCCGAGCTGACCTAGTGCGCGCGCTCAAGTGACAATAATAAATACAGCACGTGCGCGGTACAGTTATACGAGCCGAGCTGCAGCTCGAGCGTTAGTCACGTATTAGACGTTGCTTTTTAGTGGCGGCGGCGCGCGTCTCGCCGTCTACGTTATATACCCTTTTTGCGTTGTCCTCTTTCATGCGCCCATATATACTCGCGCTGGCGCGCAGGAACTCGGATTCATGCCACGCGCGCAAGCGCGACACCGTCGCGCGTTCGCGTTTCTTTGATGTTATTGTTTGAGGAAGCGCATATATACAGAGAGGGAGAGTGACGCGAGACTTTTCCTCGCTTCCAAACTGACACTTGCAGCGTAGCTTAAAAAACTACCAGCGTTACCCACCTCCCTTTTCTCCTGTCCCCGAGGCCGCGAGGATTATGATTTTTTTTTTTTTCACCCAAAGCCGAGATTTATGACTTATGCAGATGTGCATGCCCCGACCGATAGGTCGAGTTAAAAGCCATTCTTAGGCGTACTCCGTTCCCGTTTCTTCATGGCTGAAAATCCACGGTAAATTATTACTCTCGCGCGCCAACGCAAATCCGTTAATTAAGTTTCTCTTCAAAATCATCGTTGTCTCGGGAGAATATAACACGGTCGACCGACATCGGCAAACTCCTGCGGATATATTCTGCCGCGTATACCCGAGTTCTCGCGCCGAGGACATGTAAATCGCGTTAATCCCAAAGTATTTCACTTTCTACGTGAAAAAATTGATGTTTACGATGCCGTCGGAACGCGAAAACTCAAGGGTGATTATTCATGAAAATCGCCATTGTTATTCAGCTCATTGTTTGATCGCTCACTCCTCCTGCCATTCGCTTCCTCGAATGCAAATGCCAAGTTTTCGCAGCCTCTTGAAACGACAAATTCTCTCACAGGCCTCCTGTAATATACTGCAACAGCAAATAGACTCGCAATTTGCATCGTAAATTTTCTAACGGGCAAACAAAGATGAAAGTGCAATGTAATGCAGTGCGGCTCTTGCCGCGTACGATATTCTTCTTGACAACTCGGTGAGAATTTGATTCAAAAGTAATTTGTATATTAACAAAGTTTGATGTAGAGTCGACTTCGGCTGAAAAAGTTTCCGCGAATGTCGCGAACAAAGAATGAACAAACCTATACTAAATAGAATGTTCTCGTGCATGCCTTACGCTACATTGACCGGGTTATCGCATTTTGGAATTATAGTAGATTCGTGACAAACAACTGACTCTAGAATTTGAGAAATTCTTCAAAGAAACATGCTTTTGAAGTATATCTACTATGAAAATATCCGGAGATGGCAGTTGCATCGCTTGCCAATCGCAAAAAGTATTGGAAAAATGTCTCGAAGTTAGAAATGATATATCCTGTGGCTTGCCGCGGTAGAATTCAATTTTCGTTCGAGATCATCCTCGATATTGACACGAGATGATCATTCGTCAGCCACCGGCAAATACCCGTGCTCAAACTGTTCACATCCGCGGGGCACGAGAGACGTATGGGGAAAACTCGAGTAAGGTCATATTACTGTTTACTGTTAGCGCGACGTCTATTACGGGTCTCGTGCGGCACTGCGATCACAACGGGATTCGTCGTTGATAGTCGCGTGCCTTTCCAGAGAGTCGCAGATGGATTTCTAGCTCCGAGGTCAGGTCAAGCAAATTTCATCCCTAATGAGAATTAATCGGCTACGCTGCTATTCAATGCAGTAATCGGATGGGCTTTGTTCGTAAACGATCCATTCTTAACTTTTTCATCGTTATAACTAATAAATTTAAAAATGCTCACTGCGCATACGCTTTAGAGAAATTTTTTGTTTCATTCGATTTTATATTCCATTGATGGGGTCTGTATAAAGTAATAAAAAATTGCTGCTTCAATGGGTCTTGTATTAAAAAATAACTCGGCTACATATGTTTTTTTGGAAGTGTAGTTGGTTCCCAGAATTGTTGTGTATATAGCATACCAGTTGTTGAATAAATACGCATAAAATTAATTGTAAAATCTATCAGAATGTGGTTTCTGCCAAACATAAAAGATATACTCAGACTGAATGAAGCACAACAGAACGATTATATTCCGAAAGTTTGAAGAGACCACAAAAAATGTGATTTAGTCGACAACGTTCTTGTAAAGCGGAGAGAACGGGGGTCATGCCGAAAGAGTAATATAAATTATAAAAAATGTACAATATTCCCAAATAACGTGAATAATTGATCCAATCTGTGAATACAAAAATATCCGGAGCTTCCTATCATGATAACGAACCGAATTAACTGGGGGGTATTGTTCATGTTACCATTTTAAGGCACGACCCCCCCTTGAACCTCAAAATCCAATTGAGCAGCAAGGATTCAATCTGCAAAAGACGCCAGGACCCTCGTGCTCCTCTCCGCCATTTTGATTATACAGTCGGAAGCTGTTACTCGAATCACAGGGCCGAGGAGTATATATCAATTTCAGCGAAACGCTTTTATTGAATCAAAGCAGTTGGGGGGCGCCCGCCCGCTCGTGCGCGCGCGCACAGGTATACGCAGGACTCGAGCGTGCAACAGCTCTAATAACGTAGCGGGCGAGTATCAAGGACCGACTAGCGTATACGCGGCGGTCTTTTTAATATCTAATAAGCGGTGGGCTCATCGGAAATTTCGGCTCCGATCGGAGGGTCTCTCTATCTTTCTCCCTCTCTTTCACTATTGGCTCCCGTTGCGCGCGGCTTCAAAAAAGCGGCTCTTACGGCGCGTTATAATCAAGCGCGGCGTCGGCGGATAGTCTAGGCGCGAACCATGTACTTTATCGCAACACCTTTGAGCCACACGATGGATTCGCGAAATCGACGCTTCCGATCGTTAGACGTTCCTTGAGCGGTTGCCTCTCTGCCAATCAGAGTCTTCGACAGATAGGCGATCTCGTGGATGCGATCGTGGCGGATATCGCGCGTGATGCAGCACAAGTCGGGATAATTAAATGTCGATAGTTTCATGCGCGTTTTTCTTTTTGTCAAACCTTCTTCTCGTTGGTTATATATTTCCTTTCGCATCGCGAATAGACGCGAGCGGTCCGACGACAAATTGAAATGGTAGATGGAAACGAGGGAGAAAATTAAACCAGCCCGATGTCGACGCCATGACCTTTGAAAAGTGTTATTTGCGCCATTTTCTCACGCGTGATTATCTTTCACCTATGTTCCCCGGCCTCTAATTTGTTCTTTCGTTCCCATGACTCGACCCCGCTCTTTGGCTTGGAGCCTTATCGTTTTCGAGCCGCTTTGTAAGGCCGGGCATAATTTTACCGGCCAAGATGAATTAGAGCGAGTGTTTTGGAGGGCGGACAGGAGCAGCATCGTTCGTGAAATTTAAGGCTCGCCCGATCGCCGAATGGGAAGTACTCTGTACGTGTTTTAAGAGTAATCGAGATTGGAAGATGCGCGCGCGCGCATTCAAGAGTCGAGGGTGGGCTAAGTGCGTTTGAAATATTGAAACGACAGCGCAGAGTGAGGGGCTTTTAATTGCTTCCATCAACTTCAATTAAATTCTTTGTTATAGTCAAATTCGTCTGTTTTGTTCCGCTCGAGGTTGGATTGCGCGACTTAAAAAGACCGAAACGATGATCGAATTAATAAGTGGGCGTTTTTATTTTAGAAAATTTACGTTACTTTCCCCTCGAGATCTATATTGAAAGAATGAGACCCAATACTCAACGTTCATTCTATTCCAAAAACAAGAGAAAATAAAATTCGCATAAATTCGTAAGTAAATTGATATCCAAGTTGCCGATAAAAAGTCCATCTTTCGTTTCTTCATCAGTGCGAATCGAACGTAAAGACGTCATTATTCAAACAGATAGACGAGTCCGTTGACGGCGCAGTTGCAGTTGAAAAAATGCAGCTCCCGAGGCTCGATTGCTTATTGTTGGGAACGAAAATTGACTTGAAAAACCTCGAAGTAGCCGCTCCCTCTATCCGATTCATCGATTTTACTTATCGCACATAAGAATCTCAATTCCACTACCGAACATACGTTAATGTTTTTCATTATTATCTTCATCGTCTCTTCTCTTCCTCAATTTTCGTCGTCTCGCGCGCAAGGCACTTTCTACCAAGAATTCCTCGGTGGGGATCCATCCAATTTGTCGAGTCTTGTGTTCTTTGACGCTTACAAAGCGACCTCGTGTATACACAAGCTAAACGCGGACGTGTTGGAAAAAGAGATACAACTCAATGCTATATCCAAGTAAATAATAAGCAAAATCAACCGGTATATAAGGTAGGTGTACCCAATTTGGCACTGTACCCAATTTGGCACAATCGTCAGATTTCGTATTTCCGGTGCTCTCTGAGCATCAGTCGCTCTTGGGTTATGTTGGGGAATTAAAAGAAAATTTTCGGTTTCTTCCCCGCCCATTTAGCCCTTAAAACCACTCTCCTACAACACTTTGAAGTTTCACTTACTGATTTTTTCACCATTTTCTTATTTACTTTTCACACTCAACCTCAAAAATCAGGTGTCAATAATTTTTATCTCTCAAAGTGTCATTACTCTTTTTTGTGTAAAAACATCTCAGCTTTCGATTGGTCTCATCAGTTTTCCTAAAATTATTTTTTATCCTACTCAAATTGCTGTTTTTCGCATCAAAAAAAAGTGAACCCAATGTGCCCCTCTACGCGTTTTTAAATGGGAAGACTGAGTGAAATCATTGAATATTTGTATAGACATATTACGATGATTTAGACGCGTATTTTTGAGTTGTATGTTAAAAATTTTGTATAAATATCACTGGGAACATAATTGAGAGTTTATTTCAATGCCAATTGGATCGTCCCTGTAGGCCTATATAGGCTGTAGCTAATGATTAAAAAATTGTGCCAAATTGAGTACACGTTTTGTGCATTTAGCCTTTTTGCGTTTTTTTTTAAATTGCGATTTTCGATAGGTTAAAGTAGTCGAATGATGATTATGAAGATGGTTTCTAATAGGTATTGAACTAAGCTTTGAGATACCGTTCACAGAATTTTAAAATTCGAAGTCTATCATAGTCAAATTCGGGGAAAAACCCTTTAGGGGGGGGCACATTGGGTACAGTTACCTTACATATACTTTCCCGAATGAGCGATTTCGATTAGACTTGGGCGAGAAGACACGACGCGCTACACAAACTGTTTCGTATTTCGCCCCATTGGGTCGTATAAACTCGAGCGGCGAGTGTGTTATTGAAGATTCTTCAATTTGCGTGTCTCGAGCATCGGGTGTCTGAATCCGACCTTATCTATATAGAATTCATTTAGCGTACATGGTACAGCACGAGGGATCGTGTTCAATTGAATGAGTACGTACAGTTTGAATGTTTGAGAGCTGCGAAGATCAATCGGCGCGTTCTAAGAAGGGGATCATTCAGCAAAATGCAATACGCCCGTGTTGAATACGACACCCCTTTGCCCTGTGAGTAAGCACTGATAAACGCGATGATTTGGCGCGACGCCGTCGAGCGCAGTCGGTCGATGAGGGATGATATTTCAAGACAAACGCACTTTTGTTCGTTCAACCCCGATTAAAATTGTTCACGGCGGCGGCTCGGTTGCTGCACTTTCAAATCGTACGTCGATGAATAAATAGCAAAGTCACCCGCTACACCCGTTGGTACAACAGTGTCTTGTTTGTTGTCCCCGGCTTAATCGCAGGTGAACCGACTGTTGAATACCAACTGCTAATCAACCATCCGTATGTCGGGACGAAAATGGCGTGTGCTGGGCTGAAGATCGTGTCTCGCGCGAGAGAATTGATATAAAATCGCACGTTTACGCGGGCCGAGCGGCAGAGTTCACGAGCGGGGCATTTGGGCGATCGGGGCCGGTACGAAAAGGCAGCTCGCCATCCGAAAATTGCAGGAAAGCCCATCAAGATCGGGGCATCTCTGGGCCCTCGGACTTTCTCCTTGCCGCCTCTAATCATCGTTGCGCGCGGCCGGGTATATAAGTAACTCGAGCGATATTGGCAAGCGCGGCGTCGGCGGGTCCGAAGATCGGCCGCGCGGCGAAACGAGATACACACACACAGGGAGGAGAGCGAGAGAGAGAGAGGAGGAGGTGCGGACATTGCACGTTCGGCTCTCTCCCTCTCTCGGGTGGTCGCGTACACCTCGCGCGCTCGTATATATATATACGGCCGCGAGCTCGGGCGAAGACCCTGCAATTACCGGGGGACCGGTTTTCGGCCGACGCCAGCACACTCCCATGCAGCGCGTGCGCGCAACAAAGCCTCGCTGCTGCTGCTGCTGCCGCTGCTGATCTGATGCGCGCGCGAGATATCGCGTGTCATCCGCGGCACGCCGCGCGCATCCAAATTTCCAAACGACCGAGAGCCGCTCATTATGCGCGCGTTTTTGCGTACTTTATCGGGGTTACTGACCATACCATCCTGATATCGGCCGCGCTTGCATTTTTTACTTCTAGACGGAGCTGCGCAGATTTAAATGGCCCGAGGGCATCGCACGACGTGAATCGCTCATTTGAACGAAAATTCGATTGCTCCCCACAGATGTATATAGGCGTTTGAGCTCGTTGGAGATACGATATGCGTACGAGTTTGTTTGCTAAACTATATGTGCATAGATTATGTGGATAATTAGGGTACGCTCGTTCGCTCGACCCTACATGCCGTATCAACGCGCTCTTCTTTTCCCCAGTTTCAAAATTGCAGAAACTCAAAAGTAACAAGCCGGTATATTCGACGTAATTAAGAAATTTACATAATTATCCGCGCATTCCCCGCGTTCGCGCGCTAGCGTTAAATTCAGTCGCGTGTACGTATAAATTTGCGCGCGCGAGCTTGTCGTTACAGCACGTATAATAACAAACTCGCGCGCGAGCGCGGTATTGTGCTGAAACGCGAGGATGCTCCGGTGTATATACGGGCCGCGTCGCGCGCGTTTATTTTGCCGAGCGATGATGAAAGCTTTACTCTCTATTCCACTTCCTTTTTGCGCCCGTGCGTTTTTAACGTCGCCCCAACCCCCTTCCCCCCGCGAGTGTGTGTCCGCATACTTTATGTTTTTTCTCGAGCTCTTTCCTTTTCTTTTCGTTTATTTTCAATGTCGCGCGCGAGTTTTCACTGTTTCCCCTCCTCGGAGCTTAGTAATTCGACGTATTAATATGTACATACGTGTCACATTACTCCCGCTAACGTGGTATTCACTGCTGATGGCAAATTTATGCAAATCGCGGGATATTAGAGTGCACTCGTGTCGGGCCGCGCGCGCGCGCGTGTTTCTAATTAAATCTCGGCCGGATGATCGGAACGGATCGTAAGAGCGCGAGCACAAAGGAATGCTGATCGGCGGCCGTTCAATTCGACGTCGCGCAGTCCCATTAAAAATATTTCACGGGCTGAGCAAACAAAAAGGTTGCACTAATCGATTCCAAGCGGCGAAATTGAAATGCGCGGCTTATGCGATGCGCAGTGTCAGCCGGTGGTAAAAAGGGCCCGGGATAATCTATACACCCCGAGAGCCTCTCTCTCTCTGTGGCGCGAGTACGCGCGAGCGAGCGAGCGAGCGACTCGTTAGGAATTCGTGTCCGGGGGCAAGAATAATTTGCATGTGCTGTTCTCTGCGGCCGCGGCTCCTTGCTCTCGGTAGGCGCGACGCGCCGTACAGCCTTTTAGCATCACTCTTCTTTCTTATCTTGTTTTCCGCGGGAAATTTTCGATATTTTTGCCGTCACCGGAGGAGCTACTGAGATACGCGCACGCGCTACTCTCGACAAACGCAAGCTCTGCGCACCTATACGTACGCGGTCGTCCATATTTGGATTCGCAGCTTTCGTTTACTATTCTAGCATTGTACACGACATGCACGCGAGGAAAATTTATTATTTTTATGCATGCAAAGCTTCGTATCAACTAATCGTGAATCCACTTCGCAATCTTTTGGATATTTACTGCGGGTACTTTTGAAATAGGTTTTTGGTATTTCATTTAAACACGAGGAAAATTTGTCTGTAAGGTTTAGGAAGAGGTTGGCAGAGTGATGAGAGTGTTGTTACATCTAGCATAAACAATGTAAGTATCTAGGAATTTATATTCAACAATTGAGAGGCAAATTATGAAGTTGTTGAATAAATCAAAATTCGTGATGTTGTTTATTCGTATTTTATTCGAAATTCTATTATTTTTCGATGTCATGATTTATTAAAATCTGCTCTCCAGAATCAATATTTATTTATTCAAGACAAAATTTGTGTGTCAGAATGCTATTTGGAAGCTTGAAAAATGATACCTCGATATAAAAAGGTATAAGAAGCGACGATAGAGGTAGCTTTATGTCTCATTGGTCCAGTAAAAATACCACAGTTCAAATTCTTCTCATAGTATCAACGAATAACTCATAATTTTACCCAAGTATATTGCTATAATGCAATAAGAAAAAAATAGCAGAAGCTCATTTGTCGGATTTCCAAAGAGTATAACGGGGTGTTAGACACCGCTGGAGGAAGAATGGAAGAGCCAGACATCGTAGCAATGGATGATCTCAATTTGAACACTCTTTGCGCTTGTAATAGATGGGCTTTCCGTGGAGGAGCGATAGCTGCATTCGAAAAGAATCAGCCTGTACAGAAACGTCCTTGGCAATCGCCGCGCGGCTTTGCTTTCGCGCAGCGCGAGACTCGCCGGCATAATAGAGGCCATTGGAGCTGCGGCAAGTGGCCATATAGCGGTAAATCAGGATCACGATACCGGCCTCGCTCGAGAGCTCGCCCTTATACATTTGCGCTCGCAGTCGTCGTTGTGGCCGTACTCGACACAGCCACTTGATGCAATTCACCGTATAAGGCTCAGCTCGATTTTTCCGCTCTATTGCTGCGGCCGCTGTTTCATAAATCGTGTAACCGCCGCTGCTGCTGCTGTTGCTGCTGCTGCTGGCGTTAATAATAACGCCAACGTTGCATGGCACTCGCTGATCTATGTCGTGATGGGGATAACGAAATCATTCCGACCGAGTTTTGAATAAAGAATCAGCCCTCGAATTTGCAAGTACAAGTGAGCTTATCGTGGTAATCGAACCTTCTGATAATATTAGATGGGGACCATATACTATAGCTTTTCCATGGGGCAATCGACTCAATCCTCTATTTTCCGTGTAACTCGAACTCCATTTTTGGGTAACAATATTATACGAGCACGCGTGGTACGTTTTTAGACGTAACCCATTTTCTCTAGCTTCGTTGTTGACCGGAGATTTCGAAATTCGTGTCGAACGAAAATATTGGTTGTTCATTTATTTGATTCAGATTGACAATTCCATGTTCGTCTAAATATATGCGGTCTATCGTCAATCCTTATCTTTCATTCAATTTAAAATATCCGAATTCGACTTTCATCAGCGTCATACGAATGTTATCAAAAATAACCATAGTTCCAACAACATTATCGAACGTAAATCGTTTTTTTTCATGGGAATTGGCAAAATTTTCTTTCGTCAATTATGCCACGATGAATACTGATAATTATCTGATGGTGGTGACCTTTGGTAAAAAGAGGTTCAATTGTCCAAAATCACCTAGTTCTACTGCTATGAACATAATATATTCTTTTCTGTAGATACTATAAGAAAAAATGAAAAAAATCTAAAACTCAAAGATTAGTTTCACGAATTTTCAATCTTCATGCAAAAGTATGATACTAGTGAAGGATTCCGTAAAAACGCCGCGCCAAAGTAACATAATGCTCATCGCCAACGATTAAGATATTATTGAACATTGAAGTGGATAAAATCAAATATCCTTTCACCGACATCAGAAGCATTGAAAATCATAACTCCAGGGAAGTAGTGCTGTGCGCAATTAATCGCGAACGCGTAAAGATTATCAACGGTATCAATCGTGCGTGATTCAAGATCATTATGTACATCCAAGTACAAAAATGTTCGGAGTATTCATGAAAATCCAGCGGTACGTTAATTGCTGCGTTTGATCAAGAAGTAATTGGAGTTCTTAACCGCGAGGCAAAGAGCAGAGAGCGGAAGGTCACGCGGACGGAAATGCGCGTCAACCCCGGGCTTCCGCGTCGCCAAGCAACGGCACGCTGACAATTGTCCTGCCCGAGTCCACGTTTTCGTTTAGCCCCAGATCAAAAGGACCACATCCTAAGCCCTTATCGCTCTTGATCTCTATCCGCCAGACCCTTAGCGCAATTCTTTTTCCAAGTTCCAATAAGCTTCCGATTTCTGTACGTAACTAAGAGACCATAGAAAGCAGATTTCCCAGAAAGTTTTTGCTATGGATTCACATCTTTTGCTATTTGGTTTTCCAAGTCAGGCAAACATGATGCTAGTGAAATTAATTCGAAATATAAATATGCTTTTCAGAGAAATAACTAAATAAATAAATTTTTCAAAAGATTATGTACTCGAGTCGTGAATAGACTATAGTACAAGCATATGAAATAGGGGCTGCGTATAGTCGTTGCGATAATTATAATGTACTCGCGTTGTAAAATAAACTACAGGATATCTTGCAGTATTAATTGCGGTGAGACGAAAATAAAGCGGTATAGAGCCCAAGTCCAAATCTGGTGTGTACATACTCTTTATATACGCTTTTTAAGCCGATTAAATCTTTTTGTCAGCGACGAAAAGACATGAACCACACCTCCGGTCTTCAGTTCTATTTCTTATCGATTATCGATATCAATTTTGACGATGATCTTATAGCGTGTAATAGTAAAGAGCGGAATTACATAAAGGGTTTCCTTTGTCGCGCAAACCTGTAATATTATCACGAAAAAACTTGACTAAAAAGAGAAAGAATCGATTGAAAATATTCAAGGATTCAATTATATTCATAAAAATAATGATTGAGAATGCTTTGTGTGAGACTATTTACAATACATTATTATTCCTAATAATATTTTTTATTAATTTCTAAAATTATAAATTTACTCAATTTCGCTGGAACGTCTGAAATATATCAATACCTAATTTTGAAAGTTGCTCGACATCAACGTATTGTTGAGTATAGAGAAATGCAATTACTAAATCACGAGACTGGAGAATCGAATGAAAACTATTTAGGTTATTTTAGTATATTGGTCGGAACCAACATACTGAAACCCGGTTTTGATAACTAAAAACCGATTACTATGATGAGAAACAAATATTAGCAGTATGCAGACTACCTTGAAAAATAATCTTGAACAAAGTATTTCTTCCGATCAATTGAATGAAAAACAATGGTAGCAACCATATGTTCACTCTTTTCATGTATCATCTGGAAGCCTCATGTGCGTGTCTTGTTGAAAGAAAATACAATTGTATACAGTCATTTTTTTCCATTTCGTGTAAAGCCATTGGAGAAAATAGTGAAGCAATCGCATGCACAAAACTTCGCCAAGTCTTGTGCTTATAGCATGCATCATTTTTATTTCACAGGAGAAAACATCGATATCTCGCGCCAAGCGAATATACACTCGGAACCCCAAAATATGCTGACAAAAAAGAGCCGGGCAAGCGAGTATTCCACTGAGAGTAAAAAGTACAGGTTTCTCCTTTCGCTCGGAAACATCCGAATGAAGTAGAAGTTGGACGAAACTAGTAATTTCCGCGTGAAGTAAATCCTTTACGAAAATGCACAAGCAAATAATTTCACGTGTTGACTCGAATCGTTACGTAGTTTTTTCCGTCGATAATTCACCGTTGCACTCGATGTCTTTATGACCGAAACGTAAAATATTGATGTGGAATGCGTGTCGTACGAAAAAAAATGGATTAGCAGCTGTAAATTTCTGCGATGCATTGTAACTTATATAGCAGCTATTCGCAGATGTGAGAAGCGAGTGTCCTTGAAAAGACTTATGACTCCCAAGGAATTCGTCTTTTGTTCTGTACGGAGTGCACGTGTTGAGATTTTTTGAGAGACCAATTACGCCCACGTAATACCACAGCTGTGTTAAACTTTGTCGGAAATAAAAACGAATGTTGAAAAATGGTTTGAAATATCACCCCAATAGTTGATGTTGAAAAAATAATAAATCAACTCACTCATCAAATGACAATAGAATGCTGCATCTAAATCATAAGCTTACCTATAAAAAAGAAAAATTATTATTTAAAATTTAATAAATGTGATAATTTTTTGTTGATCAGAATAGTTGGGTAAATAAACCGGGGTTAAACGAGATCCGAAGGACTTTCGAATCCTGATTCTATCTCCAAAACAAATCATTTTTTCAGATTTTCATTGGCATCGGTACTTTTTCTGACCAATTCATTTTTCACTTGAATTGAGTTTTCTAGCTGAGACAACGGATACATGCAGTTTGAAACGTTTATGAAAAAGTATCATAACAATTGAAGATCAAAAAGAAAGAAAAAAGAAAGAACAGTTGGGGTTTTTCTTTGCTTCTACTTTTCTCTTGACTCGTGATGACCGACACGAGAATATCCGCCGAGTAACGGCTTCTAATTGTATTGCAGTCATCCGTAATGGCAATTAATTTCAGCGACCGCTGCAATAATAGTATATCGATCAACAATGATACCTATGCAAATAATGAAACAAAAATTATCTAATATCTACAAAAATGAGAATTGCTGTTTTTAAAGATGATCGCAAGTGGCTCCAGTTACTCCAGGATGATAATTGTCTACAAGAATCTTGATATTGATTTTGTTGATGAATGTACAATGAATTTGGGTCTGAAGAGAAACAATAGAATATAGAATTTAGGGATTAAAAAGAGTTGCTGTATTTTGTCATATTTTAATTCATAAGCATCAAAAATAAAACATAAGAAATCTCCTTTTTTAACGTGCGAACATATCAGTCATATACTTTTTCAAATAGTTGAATAAAAAATGTCCAATTCTTCACGTTGTTCATACACTAACTTTATCAGATTGACTTAAGAATATAAGTGAAAATTCATGTTCGGATAACGCTTGATAATTTTCGTAGAAAATACTGTTACGTTGATTCTGGTTATTCGGCCGAGTTCCAAGTGATTTTTCTCAAAACTTGTTAGATAATACTGGACAGAAAACAATTAAAAGTGAGTGGACAATTCATAGCAGGTAATTATTAGAATTAGCCGAGTAGAAAGTCAAATGAAGAAAACAACGCACGCGTTACACCACGAGATTTTATGTCCGTTAATCGCGGATATGCAGTTCGCTAAGCTTAAACTGCACCTCTCGCTTCATAATTATTTATACGATCTTGTACAGTATTAAATTATGTTTTGAAATTAGAGCCCGTTATATTTATAGACATAATTATATTGAAATTATTATTAGATTAGTCATGGAAGAATTGACATGCCCCAGGCGATTCTTCTTCAATGAGCTCACATCAGAATTAGAGATAGAGTCTTGCAAGTGTGTCAAGAAAAAACCCATTCGTCAAGATGAGTATACAATAGCGGCTCTATAGTAATTAATCTACATGTCGTATAATACAGTCCAAGTTTTTTAAAAAAATGGTGATATTTTCAATTTGACATGAATTTCTGCATTCACTCGCGTGGTTTCCACATCCAATACGAGTTTTCAACTGTTATTCGATAATTCAACATACACACACATGCGAAATTAATTCAAATATGCCAAAGGAATATGTGTCTCACACGAGTATAATTCAACTTCACGAACTGTTGTCAGCTTCTTTGGTGCAAAATTTCAAAATCTCTCAAAATTCGAGGAATTAAATGAAGTTTTTAATAGTTCGGAAATGTCAGATATGATTTGCGATCAGTGTATGGGACCGATCTCGGGCGCTGCGAATATCAGCCTATCGATTATCATATCATTCGAGTGTACAGAGCGAGAAATCGGGTGAATATTGGTGTTTGGAAAGCCACTCAGGCGCATTATGTAAAGCGTCGGCCGGTGCCATAAGTGACTCTATAATGCTTGTCCTCCCCGTATATAGTGGGTCAGAAGAAAGTGCCGTTGCGCTGGCAAGCGCGAGCGTTTTTCGCATTTATCTTGCTGCATCGGCGAGAGGCTCGTCGCGCCTCTTCTTCACTCGAGCCGCGCGCTTTCTATGCGAGAACACTTTCGATCTCCCCCAATAGATCGTGCGTGCGTTGCATCCACATCAGTTCGTCTGTACTTGTGCCCATGCTACTCGCTAATGTTTTCTTTTATGGTTATCGCGTTTTCATTCAACTTATCAAGAGGTATAAAAATCATAAAGAATCTAGTGTACTGAATATGTAATCTACTGGTCTCGATTGAAGTCGGGACCAATATACACGTATTACGATCTTAAAACAGAATGATATATGATGATTTGATGTTATTCAAATTTCGCTATAAACCTCATTTTGAAAATTAATCCATTGTAATAAGACTATAAATCAAATGCGTGAACGTTTTTGAACATGTGAATTTCGATGACATAGTTTACAGAGTAATATTGTGAGAGAGATCAAATCCAGCAAGTGCATATCATTCGAATTCGTTGAGTGCGAAAGTTCCAATAGCAGCGTAGCTAATGAATTATTATATTACTTGACATATTCTGTAAAACTTAACTAAATATCAAAACCCCCTCACGACAGAGACTTCTAGATTGTCTCGGAAAATCGTCTCTTCCATATCAAATGTATTTTCAATGGCTGCACCAAATAAAAAAGTGGATGAGATTCTTCCGTCATCAGCTCGTCGTATTCCAGCATATCCACCGCCCAAAGCTCGTGTGAATCACCTTTTTCAACAGGACAATAAGGTCGAATTGTACAAAGCAATTTATACAAAACCGGGTAATCGCTGGCGCGATAACTATCTCGCGCTAATTGATTATCCTATTGAGATATGGAGTAATGAGTTGGGCACACGCTTGATCGCGAGTCGCGTGCAAGCTTGCGTGCTGCAATCATCCATCGGCAGTGGTCTTATGCAACGACTCCCTCGGGTTCTCCTGCGCGTCGGCTTCGAGAAGACTTGTTTTTGCGGGATTAAGATGCTGGCTTATTGTGCTCGATCAGGCCAGCTATAACAAGTGTTCTCGATCGCGCTCAGGAATGCGTGTAATAGCCGCTTGATTTTCATCTAATTGTAGCATCGATGTTCGTGTGGTCATTTCCCGTATGGACACTTTCATACCTAATCAAGCTCACACCTTATATCTGCGCGATGGTTATCAAATTGTTTTGTTTTTCAACGATCCATAAATGATAAAAAAAACGTGATTTGTTTCTCGTGCGATATTGTCGATGACAACTGAAGATAAATAGAGACCGGGAAAAATATCGCGAAAATCACATTCTTCTGCAAAACCATAAATCAATGTGGGTACATATTAATTCTTCATACAATAACCAAGCGAACAAAAGCACGGAAGGTAAAGCGAGATAATTAAATTCAACGCGATAGCATGTTATTAATGGCGTACCAGGCCCTCGACGTGTCTGCGTTTTCGGGAGCAATGACAGTTCCGATGCCGCGCGCCAACTTGTCGCATAGTCGCACACTCTGCGGGATGAAATAATTGGACAGTCCGTCGCGGCGTCACGGCGCCCCACCGGTCACTCGCGTGTGTGCTCCAAACTTCCAGACTACATATTTCTGAATGATTTATTCGACGGACATAATTGTGATATCATTCTCGTTTAAATGTACATCGATGCTGCAGTTAATGAACACATCCAATGTACCATATTTATATTATCTTATATAGAGCTCTCGAGTTGACAATTTTATATTCCCCTTCGAGGAATGTAGAATACTGAGCACGCATTGTTGTCTGATAATTTGAAAAAGAAATCAAGGACTGCACAAACGAAGGCAAATGAATTAGTATACAGTATCATTGAACGATGAAAGTATAGTCTGAGAAGATGCACGATCCCATGAACGAATCTCAGACTCTTAATATTCTCGAAAATTAATGAAAAATCTTTCATAAAGCAACGCATTAAGGATGCAGCGTTGCCCATAAACTCATCGCCTCGCGCACTATATCTTCGACTTACGCACGTATACCCCCGCGATAGCATCGTATCCTATGTGTATCTACACGCGTAAATAATTACGAATCTACACGCGGTGGATAAACACCACAGGCCGGTGCACTCGCGCATACACATTATCGCGCTTGCGCATCTCGCGCGACGTCGATAAATTACTCAGCGATTAAATTCGCCGAACGATCTCCGGTTACCATCGGGCCCTTCTAATCGCCCCCTAACACCCTTACCTCTCGGAGCGCGCGCATTTCTCATATACCCGCCGCGCCGCGTTCGGCTTCCCCATTTGTTCGGTGTTGCACGAATCAGCTCGGACAAAAAAAGTGGAAGATCAAAAACGCACGCCGGTCGATCATCGAGATTGGACAAGTAAGCCTCAATTGTTTGTTTGCAAGTATGGATGATGCAGAATATGAATTATAGCCAGCAATTGTAGGTCATGTATTCAATGCTACTCTTTCCATCGCATTTACAACTTTAGACCTAAGATGATCGTTCGTTCATTGTTTCTACCATTTGTCAGGTTAGATTTAGGTTGCATCAGAGTATTAAGGTTTCCAAGGACAACCAGATTAAATGACCTTTTACAAGGTCGAGGTTCGCAAGGTTAAAGTTCTTCGGCGAAGTGCAGGAAATACATCGAGCGCTAGTAGAAACAGACGGCTTCGGTTAGACTCGCAAAATCGTCTTGTAGTATTAATGTTAATAGCTTCTATCATAAATTTCGAAGAGTTTGCCAATTTATTTTATTAATCGTAACTATCCGGCACGAAGAAAGTGTATTATGCACGTTTGTTTTGGTTACACAAGCGAGACGCTTGTGAGAATACGCTTGTAATTTCAAAATCGAGTGCATTTGCATGTGAAGAACGTATAAATGCCAGTTTGTGCATGTGTGAATAAGTATGATCAAATTTAATTCTTATGGGTTTGCTTCAGGTGGATCTAAGTTTAGACACAAATTACAGAATAGAATATAATATCAATTAGAATCCAAACGGTTGGTATTACATTTGAATTTTATTATTGAGAAAAAAAATAAGAAATATAGGAAAATTGGTAGAAATAAAAGCAATATCATCTACTGATAAACATCTTATCAAAACAACGAATTTTTTGACGTGTATTTTATTTGGCTTCCAATTTATCCATTTCACTGTAATGGTCAATCACTTTCTATGCTTGATGAATAACATAACGGGATTAAAAAAACGAAAACAACACAAAAGTATTCAAGAACAATTTTTTTGTTTACGTAGATCTAAAACTTTTCATGAACAGAAGGGGAAAGACACATTCTTAAAGAAAAAATACCAAAGCGGGTCAATACCCCAGTAATTTTCGTCAGCTGTTGTGTTACGATACATCGTCAATTCTTCGTAAGTTATTGAGGTTGACAATTTTGATAGGAACTCGGAATATTTTTGTTTTTACAGATTGAAACGATTATTGAAGTTGTTTGGACAATATTGTTTATTTTTGTATGGTATGACTTTTCCATACCAAAGTACATCGAAGTCATTCTATCTCTAGCCTCCCGAATTTCAGCGTTATTCTATCAATTATTATCGATTTTATGTTCGCAAAACATACCAATATACATGCGTTTATGAATATGTAGATAAACTGTACTGTGGTAAAGTGAAAAATGATTTGCAAACATGTCGCGTAAGGCTGAAATATCTCAAAAAGTTTCATCGATATTCATGACCACATTAGACGGCTCCTCTTCAATCGCTATCTCCACTTCGTGAGTATTTTTGATGGAAAGAAGAAAAAAAAACTGCAGCGAGGCATGGAAAATTGAATGACGCAGTATGAGGAAGTTTCGCAACGTTAGGCAGATTACAAGAGCCGGCAAGAGAGGCTGATCAGCTCGTAGTTGATCCAAACGAGCCGCGTATAGTCTCCACGGCATTAGCAAATTTAGCGAGCGGTGCATCGTATGTTAATAACTGCCCCCTCCCAGCTCGGCTCGGTATTCATTATAGTGCAATGACATTCCGGCAGCAGACACGCACACACGCACACACACACAGACAAACACGACCGGCGGCGGCGAAATCTCGCCGCGATCGTTTCAGATAAGATCGCGCGAGGAGGAAGATGCAGCTTCGCCGCGGGCGAGCTTTTCTCTTTTCCTACGCACGCGCAAGTGAACACGCGCACGTATACACACACGGCAGCCGTGGCATATCGCTTTCCTCGAGCATATATATACACATACACATTGCAGATCGGGCGGCGCGGATCGTC
Organism: Aphelinus atriplicis; assembly: GCA_020882685.1. NCBI lineage: Eukaryota > Metazoa > Arthropoda > Insecta > Hymenoptera > Aphelinidae > Aphelinus > Aphelinus atriplicis. The sequence goes on from CM037073.1 coordinate 77,647,032, forward strand.
GCCGATTTCCACGCGTCAAACCCTCCCGTCGATTTACGTAACAGTTTAAAAATGCCGTTTCACTCGCAGCCAAAGTGCGCCTATATATAAGTCCCGAGCTTTTACGGCTTTTTCCAGCTGATCTGACTCACGCGGAGTCGCAGTGTTTCATGCACGCATTAGCCAAAGGCTGCGCGCAGAAGCGAGCGAGAGAGAGAGAGCTCTCGAGTCGTTACAGGCTAGACGGAAAACTTAATTAAGATTAGATAATAAGACAGGCGGACAGTTTGGCGCGCGGGCGCGAGCGAGCGATCCGTAAGTTATGGGACGTGAAACGCTCTTTTACTCGGGCTCGGCCGCGAGCGTATATATAGATGTGTATCTCGAGAGACGCAGGCGCGTAAGAGGAAAAAGGATACAAAGCGAATGCGGGAACGTGTATTCAAATGTCAATTATTTCAGTGGAAATGAGTTGTAACGAAAATGCGCGGCTCGGCGCGAGCCCAGCTCTCGCGCGCACTAATTAATAGCGGCCGCGTCGCAGCCGCGGTGTGTTTCTGTTACGTGCGGTGGATGGAACCTCCGCGCAGTTACATATACCGGTGTGGTGTTGTACGTCGCGAAGCTGGACGAAAAAAATCAGTGTGATGAATTTATAATATTCACGCCAGTCGCGGGATGTACGTACGGCTTAGGCTCGTTAGTATATCGAGGAGAACCTCGTCGCTCCGCATTGGCTCCACGTGTTTTCGTATACGCGATTGATAACGTGCAAAATCACACGTTTCCGAGCTGATATTTTGTTTTTTCCTCGTCGAGCGTCTTTTCCGACGCGAGCGAACCTCTTTTCCGCGTCGTCCGCGCGACAACACGGGTCGGAAATTCGAAGCGAATCCACCGAACGTGCGTGTCACATACGAGCGTTTTTTTCTTCACCCGCACCAAACTCGTGGCATATATAAACACACCGAGCGCGACTCACGTAAGCGCTGCAACGTGCTCGCATAGGCCCTCGGGGCGAAATTTGCGCGCAGCGCATGCAACCGTACTGTCCCCTCTCTCTCGCTTTTGCGCACATGCAAATAGTCATGTAGCGTCGAAAATTCCTCGGGACTATCTGTACATCGGTGCCTGGCGGTCGCGCGCAGCTGCGCAACGCGTACACCTCCGTGACCTATGTATTTGCGTCTTTTACCGCTACTCTCTCGCGCGCGAGATGATGCGCACCCGCTAAGGGACTCCGTGTAACTGTGAGGGGAGACCTTCGTCCTGCTTGCCTCCGCATTAGAATTATCCAGATTCTTATCGAGGCTTCGCGAACGTGCTTCGAAATCGCGGTACAGTCCTCCTCGCGCGCGCGCCACTATTTTTTCCCCGGAAACACGCGCGTGATTTTATTTCTCTTCTTTCCCGAAATGATTTACCCCGGAGTAAAGCGCGAACGGAGCGGAAATTGCTTTCCGATCGAGGGATACTTTTGGTATTCGCGCTCGCGCGCGCGGCTAATACGGATGGAAAACGTTATCGCTCGAGCTACCGACCCCGTGGAATTTGCATCGCACGCCGGCGCTGCCGCGCGAGTTAGTTAATTTGCAGTTCAATGCACGTTCCCACATTCTCGCCATTTGCCCCGATACTTAGGCATGATTGCAACGCCGATTCCTTGACATTTAGGGCACATAATAGAAACCCATTTCTCACAATGTGTGATGCAAGACCCGCGCACGATCGTATACTCCACGAGTCGCGCACCGATTCGAAATATACCTATATGTATCGCCACACACTTTGAGACATATTATCGGGTTTGCGTGGCTCTCGTATGATGAAACTATACGCACCGCACAACTCAAATTGCGCGCACGCCAAGTACGGCGAGCACAATATTTACGGCGTAATATTATGTATATGGGCGAAAATCGCACCGGCCGTACCATCTTGGAAAGTTATTCGCCAAATAATTGGGAATGAAATAAATTACTGCCCGATGTTTACACTCATGATGAAACGAAAGAAGACTAACGATGAATCAATTAAAAATGTTACAGAATGCTTACGATTGGGACGAGGAAAATGCCTTCTCTTATTAATTTATGAAATTGTCGACGTTCGGTGCAGTGGATAAAGGCCTCTACGTAGATCGTGTCACGGTTATTTATTGAATAATCGGGGGGCACAGATTTCTCTCCATTGATAATTAGTATATTGTCAGTAGAAGGAGGAGGACACGGAGTGATAAAATCGTAAAGACTTTTTCGCAAACGTTAGGCCAAAGAACGTCATGGGTAGAGTAAGCGGAAAGCATATAAATGTTCGAATTCAAATGGAGAATTCTGTACATTTCATGTTTACCGTTGCGATGACAGTCAAGCACCACCTTGCCCCAAAACGTGTGAAGTATTAAGCTGTTCTCCAAGATCCAGACGCTCACTGTTCGAGCAATCGGACAGACGTGTCTGAGCTTTGTTATTGAATAAATCAAATAAATCTGCTTCATATTAATCTCTGAATTTTACTCCTTTCTTGGTGCATGTAACGCACAAAAGATATTCTTCAATTATTATTATATTCTCAGCGAACTCGCGCACGCACGTCCTGCGTTTCCGTGAATAAATCGCAAACAGTGGACAATGAAAGTGAATAAATAATGCGCAATGTCTAATTGAATTCAATAATCGCTGGAGCCGGTCGTAAATATTCGGCTTGTCAGTGATCTGTATTCCTGGTATGCTGATTTAGTTCCTAGCACCTTCTACCAGTGTGAAGAAATCGGACTGTTCGGCAAAGCGTTGAAAGGAAAGGATAATGGGAGGAGTTGAAATGCATTTAGCTTGAAATCGAGTACAGCTTTACCAGATATAGAGTGCAGTATTTCGATTTATTGTGAATTCAAATGGGTGAACAGAGATTCTTGTATTGATGTTTATTTCGACTATAATCGTAAAATGTTCACCGAGTCTGAATTAAATACACGTAGGTAATGGAATGCATGCATCTCAACTTACAAGGTATACGGAATTTCAAATGCATATTGTAACTTCGAAGATTGTTAGTGAGATAGTAAACCTACGTCTTCATTTTCGACAAACGGAGCATAATGAGAGATACGAAAAGACAAACAATATAAAAATGAAACTAGATACCGTAACTTCAGACTACATACCATGTATGTACAATAGATAAGTATAAGATTTTCATGGAAACCTCAGAAAATAGACTGGAAAATAACTATCCTTACTATTTTCGAGTATGTTCTACATGGTGGCATACTTGATAAACATAATAAACTAAAAAATGTAATTTTAAATTCATCAATTTATAAAAAAAAATCGGTCTTTCTTCGGGATATTTTTTCAATCAAAGATTACAATATGAAGGTCTCTCGATAAAAATGTATTCTCACAAATTTGTGTAATCTTCGGTCAATAAGAAAATCACGAAACTAATCTATTTAAATAATCGATAAACAATCGAAAATGACATATTTTAGTTCTTCAAGATGTGCCATCACGTAGAACGTGAATGGAATCAGTAACGACGGTTATTTTCCAGAAAATTTTCTAAAGTTTCCAAAATTATTTACTATCAAAGTGCATATTCTACTAATTATCCAGCCGAGGAGAAGACGAAAAAAAAAATATAACCCACTAATTTTTCTATCTATTCTATACGAAGTGCAGAATGAAAAACTAGGGGTCGTTACAAACGAGAGTTCATTTTTCCCGAACTGTCATCTGTCCCGCATCAACAAACAGTCGCGGGGGTTGACGAACGAAGCAGGTTGCCGGTATACGCGCAGGCGCGAAAGAACGTAACGAAAGTAAAATGAGTTCGCGCACGAGCGAGTGCGTGGAGGTCCGCGCGCGCGGGAGAATGAGAATGCGAGCCGTGTTGCGGGCTGGAGCAAAGACAAAAGACGTGTGCTGCAGGAACGCGCGCGAGTGGGCCGCGAGCTGCGTGCTCTCTCTCGCGCGCGCCCCGGCGTCGTCGTCGTTGCTAGAGCGGAGCGTATATTGTACGTGGGCCGAGAGCCGATAAAGCCTCTATCCGATCGCGGCCCCGACACAGCCGCGTGCGCACCAATCTAGTTTTGCGCGGGCGAAAAAGTGTCGAGCGCGCGAAAAGTGCCCTTCTCAGCCCCGCTCTCTCTCTCTCCGTTACGTACGCCGCGCGGCGACGATTTAGGGGCCTCTGCGCCTTTTTCGCTGCGAGGGCGCGATCCGCGAGATTTACGAGCCCCAGAACCCGCGGACACTTTGCCATTCCACGCATTATATGGTTTGTCGGGGAGAATTTTCAAAACTTGTCCCTTTTGAACGTATCGATTTCAGGTACGCACTACGTTCGATTTATACAGCGATACGTGTGTGTGCATATCTATATATAACTTTATTGCTTCATTGAGATAGCGATTTAGTGGATTTCGAGCTTACGCAATGTGATTTGTCGAGCGTTGTACTAGTTGAAATTTCAATTTCGAACCAAGTAAAAATTCGGATAAAACCAATACATATATCGGCGAACCAATATCGAATGATTCGAGCTGGAAAGGGATAAGAGTATATCGCGCGTTTCTACACAAATCGCTCGCAAATTTTGCTTGCACGCACACACACGCGCGCGCGCGCACTCGAGCCAAGATTTTCCACGTCGCATTGAATAATAAATCGAGCACGAGAACTTCCGCCGAGCGTGTAGCGCTCGTCGCGAGCATACAAAATCACTCGGACCAAAGAAAAGTAATTGGATCCGCGACAATACGGGCAATTATGGCGCTTGCGCCTAATTTGTACAACAATGGGTCTTAAACAGCCGCGGCGAGTCGCCTGTGGGGGGGAAGGAAGACGCGGAGAAGGAGAAAGAAAAAACCCGGGAGACCCCCGCAGAAATGGACGATTCATTTGTTTTCCCCCGCATTCCGTGTAAAGTATATCGAGTGTGTAGGAGAGAAATGGGAGGAAAAACGCGTGCGCGCGCAGAGAAGACAAAACAAAGATACGCAGCGCAAGAGAAGCGCGGGATAGGACAAACAAAACGCGCGTGCGCGCGCGAAATAATGGGTAAAGAGAGGCAGAGAGAGGAGGAGGGGAGGGGGAGAGAGGAAAGAAAAACGGTAGATGAAGATAAGGTAGTTCCTAGAGAAGGAAAAAGAGAGCCGCTCGCGCGCGCGTGCGAGAAACTAACGAGAAAACTCGTTTGAATAGCCAGGCTCGAAGAGGCTACGTCCCCTGTACATTAGGCTAAGTGCTAGAATGAGAGTGGAAGGATATCATGTTTGAGGAACGGCGAGAGGAGATATGTGGCGTGCTGCAGCGACGATCCTCGCAAACGATTCAATTTCTTTTGTCGCGGACAAAATTACATTGGATTTTATTACACTAACGCGGAGCTACGGCAAATCATTTCATTTTCCAATTTGTTTCTTCGTACAATGTCGCAACTATAATTGGCCGTACTATCTTAACGCAGCACCCAATGGAATCTTTGGGGATTCCCGTGGAGCCTCTCCAAAAGAAAGATCGCAAATCCAGGGGTACACATATATCTCGCAAGGAAGTTTCTTTTAATGAGAATGAATAAATGTCGCTAGGCGGAAACAATTGTCGTCGGGGTGGAATGCGCGCCATTTCAGCGCGAGTACGGTCATCGAGAGCGCGGCGCATGACGCGCGTGTCATCGATAAGCGAGCGCACGTGGTGTGGGCGTTGCAACAGGGCCGCGATCGGATCAATCAGCCGGGGTCGCGGCGAAAGACAAAAGCGCGCCGCAGAGAGGAAGGGAAAAGGGGATCGGGAGTGCTGCAGTCCGAGATATCTCGCGCGGATGGGGCAAAAAGAATAATTACAAGCTCGCCTGCGCAACTTCCGCCCTTTTGCACACAATGTGATCCGCGGGCTGCACAGCTGAGCGACCCACAGCTCGGCTAGATAAGGCCGGGCGCACTCCCCCCCACCGCGGCCGGCCGACTTCGCGAGAGCCCGTTTCCCGCGCGCGATCGCGAGCCTTCCTTCCCTCGCCCTCTCCGCTATGTGCAGCCACACACGACCCACACTCGTTTCAATAAGGAAATAGAATACCGCCGCGCGCGCTCCTCTCCGCGCGCTCGCCACGGCTGTGTGTGCACCACGGGGTCGCTGCACCACAGCCACACTAGCGCGCGCAAGCGACATTCTCCTACTTGCCCGAGAGCGAGCACGTGTATATATATACACACACCATTTACAGTGCGAAAATCTTTGACGGCATTGCGTTATACGCAGTTGTTGCCGTCGAGTATATGCAACTCTGCAGGATGTTGTACGCATATGCTTTGGAGGAAAAACAATTGAAGCCTCGGCAATTGGGCGAGGACAAATTCTACGGAGGTTTGTAGGAAAAAGAAAAAATTCCTCGTGAGGGGTCTTTGATTGTGCTACTCCCGGGCGGGAGTAGTAAGAAAGGAAATTAGAGTAGTGTAATGGAGTGGGGAGAAATTTTAGGAGGAAAATTCTGTGTGCGGGTCTCCTCGAAAAGATTTGGTACACTTTATTATTCGTTTGGTACAATAATTCACCGACGTTAATGCAGGAATGTCATAAGTATTGTAATAACACTCTTTGCAATGAACTGAATAATGGTAACCTCCAATTGGCAAAATTTCAAATAATCAGTTCACTACACTAGAATATCTAAACAGTCAAGATTTTCTTAATTAACATGTCAGTATTTGCAGCATTTCGATTGACTTCAAATTATTAGAGAGATATTTGAATTAGGTCTTTTTGAACATAATAAATAAAATTTGTTTTAAATTTAAAATTTATCTTAAAATTCGAGATGCGGATTTCTAGCGGATGATTCATGAAATATTGCTCGTAGACTCATCTCATACGTTCACGAGCTTTCGCTCCAAAATTCATCGACTCGACACGTTGAACTTGGAAACGTATGTAAAAACAACAAAAGCTATATACGGTTTCGAGAACAAGCATCTTTAGTATACTTTCACTTTGTGGTGATGAAATTTTACAACATTGTCATTTGGATGATTGGCTCGTTGTAAGCGTACAAGAAAAAGGCGCATCGTGAAGAAGCTGATGTATTTGATTGAAATCACGTGTCGAGAGCCGAGAGAGCTCATTACAGTATGACACGCGCGATATGAATCAGCGTAGTAAATCACTGTTCAGGTAAACTTGGCTGTATAACAAAAGCAATTCATTTCCAGCAATCGCGACGATTCAAGATTCCACGATGTCGTGCGCGCCGCAACTGCAGTATCGCATTGAGACAAAGTGATGTTTCGCATATACGCGGACATTGTATTGCCATCAGCGTCGCCGTCCGGACGTGCGCCGGGACGTTTTATCGGACACACAGGGTTGAAGGAAGAAGAAGAAAGGGAAACAGGTTTGCTTTTCCCCTTCGTTTTTTCCACTTCCTCGTGTGCGCGCAGTATGAGGAGCAGAAGCGGAACGCGATCTCTCTCGCGCGCGCGTGTATGTGTGTGTGTACTGCATATACGCCTCTCCCGGCGCGAGATGTTTCCTCGCGATACTTGACGAAAACCGTAACAAATTATGCCCCGATGCGATTACTTCCCGGCCAACACCTATGTGCTACTGCCTTCCTCGACCGAGCGGATGCAAGATTATTATCGCGGGATGATCTCACTGCTATATATCCACTGAATTATCCTTGGCGAGTCGATGAAGTCTTAATCGTTGTTCGGATAAGTTGGTCGGAAACGACGGAAGTGCGAATCGGTGAAAGTTACGCGGTGCAGATGACGAATGAACGAGGATGAAATTTCGGGAGTGAGCTGACCTCATCGGCAGCGAACCATCTCAAAACTGATTCAATAGTATACCTTCGGCTGTTGTCGAATGAAATTTCATAAAAAATATATCACCGGTACATGAGGTCGAACAGTATGAATGATAAAAGTGAAAGAATGCTGGGAAAAATTATTCTCGCTACGAAGAGAATAATCCACTCGTGTTCAAACAAATTAGTACAAAGTTCACTTCTAAGAATTATATTTTGATATAGAATACTAAGGGAATCGATCTCAATTTCCAGATAAGAAATCATACGGTTTTTGTTAAATACATAATTTTACCAATCACAAATTCATCTACCTCTACCTGAAATCTACTTGAAGCAAGTAGACTTGTAGAGAAAGAAATCTCGACTAGCTATCCTCGTAAATCTAGTCATGGCGTTGTGACTTTCTGAGGATATTAAAAATTTTCATTTTAACCTTCACGTATGATAATAAGCTCAGTTGATTATTCTTTTCGGTGATGTTGGCCATCCAGTACATAATTACTGAGAAAATAATCGTGAATATACCACCGAAGTTAATTCATTACTATTTAATTTTGATACAGGATTAGATATAAAACCTGCTGCTCCTTTTTCAAGTTTTTTCCTTTTTCAAAACAATATACCGGTCCAAACAGCGAAACCGTAATTGCTATCACTCGTTGGAATCGCAGCAAAAACTCTCAAAGAAGCTGCAACCCAGCCCAAGTTCAATCGCACGCGAGCCGTGATCTTGGCGCCTGCCCGAGCGCGAGATCGTGAGTTGTTCCTTGCGCCACTAAGCACACTCCCAATTATAATCGTACTCACTTTGCATCGTACTCAATATGAGCCAACTTTTGGAAATCCAAAAGTGAGCTAATATTAGATACGTCTACCTTATTTATAAATATAGAAATAATTATAAAAATCGATTGATAAATTTAAATTATTGAAACTTTATTTTCGTCTGAATCACATTCAAGAAATCACAATATGTCGAACCAAGAATGAAAAACTACAAATGCTATCATCGACGATTTCCAATAACGTTTTTTCGTTAACTTGATTAATGGAATATTGACTGATGTAATCCTGGAGAGATGGTTGAAATTGAGTTACACAAAGTAATTTAATTGAAAAAAAAAACAGGATAGTTACGTATGACGATTCTAATTATTCTGAATTAATGACGAGTTTTTGAACTCACTCACGTAATAAGAAAGTGTGAGAAGTTTCAATTCATAACAACAGCAAATGAGCTCCTGAAAATGGAAATTTGAGGAATTCGTCATGACGCATGATAATCGGGAAACCTTACAGCGTCAAAGATTTAAAATTCAAATTTCATAATTATACCTCGACAATTACAGAATGAAAGTATGCCCTCCAGATGAGATGTTTCATTTTCACTTGCTATGTTATGTCGTAATCGGGTTTTAATTCTCGTAAATTGTTGCATACCAGAAAAAAGTTGAACGCGAGTACTGAACTCTTAAACGCAAATAATTTGCTTATGAAGCTTTTGATGCTATAAGTAGTACTTGCCAAACTCTCAATTTCTTTTCTTTGTGTGCATCAATCAACTCGATTAACTTGACGCACGGGTATTTATTATATTTTATAGGATAAAAGAATTGTTGGGTGATTTAAATGCCTGTTGCGTAAATTTGAGTTACAAAATTAATGATTTTCTTAGGAAAAGAACATTAATACTTGCAAAATTTAAGTGCGCTGTATTGATTGTATAGTATGTTTACGGTTGGAAAATGTCAGGGAATAAAAACCATATATGGCTCGATTGTTGCTAATATACTAAAGAATTATCTAATTTCTTTACCAAAAGTATTTTTCATGGTAGGATGCGAATTACCTTCATAAAATTCTTCATGTTTGGTAAGACAATCATTCATTAGACGAGTGTATACGGTAATAATGATTTTGATTGAATGTCAGCAGTTCAGACATCGAAACATTAACATTTGCTTTATCGTCAATGGTAATTTGTCAATATTCATTTGTATAATATAATATAAATTGATGCATGTAGTAAAATGTCAGCAGCAAGACTTTGGAGCCATTTTATAGAGCATCAAGATACTTGGAAAATATTCATTCTTTTTCACCGTCCATACCCTTCAGTGACGGGATACTACAAAAACATATCTCCAGAACAAGACGGTTGAAATGTAATCATCTTCACAAGATACAAAGATTCATTGTGATACAGCGTGTAAAGACAGAACTTAGGATGTCAACATTCGACAGAACAGTCGGCCAAGGTAGTTTTACCGTTGATTGGAATACTCCCAGCGCTCATCATGACGGAAACACGGTTCAGAAGTAAAATATTGTCACTGAAATTTTTGATCGCAAGCACATCGTCTTTCTATTTCCCCCGGAATGGAACATTTTTTTTCCACAGAATCGCCGAAGAGTAAGGAGGTTATTTTACCAATTGTTCTCGAACAATCCGAGTCGAGGCTTTGTGGAATCGGTTTGTCGGTCTAAATAAAGCGAAACCCGCGGTGACGGATAAGCGACTGCAAATAGACTCATCAAGATGGGGGAGCGATAGCAAGGCCGCGCGGCGCGTCGCGCTAGTGCAGATAGATATCTCGCTCGAATGAAGTACGACTCAATGGAGCGGGCAGCAGATGTATATACATATATGCTAGCTGGAGCGCGCGATACCGAATCAATCGTTGCCTAGGCTCGAGCGAAGAGTCGCGCTGGGGCTGTCGCGTCGTCGGGCCGGCAGATTAGAGGGGAACACACCTCGGCACCCCGCGCGACGTACTGCACCGACGCGATTCGTCTAGTATCTCGATCACGCGGCCGGACTCGTGTGCAACTACATACATGTATGTGTATCGATCGAGCCGCGGCGTCGAGGAACATCCACTACACCACGCGACACGTACGTGTCTGATCGGTTCATCGCTCCGTCTCGGCTCGCTGTAGTTTATCCGATTCTAAATCGTCTTTCGCACGGGTAGATCATCGTTCGTTTCGGAAGAAAATGATTCCGGGTGCAGTACGAACGGGTTGCCCGCGTGATCTGACTTTCCTCGAGACTTTCGGTTACGAGTTTCAGGTAACAGCGATGAAATCCAGATCAGATGTGATTCGATGAAGTTATGCGACGAATGATTCATGATTTTCCAAGTGAACGATGAGTAGGTATATACGCGGCCGCACAATCGACTGCAAACGAGATAGTCGGATGAACTCGCGAAGTCAAGAGGGAATCAATCATACCGCGGATAATTATTAACTTTAAATTCGCCATGGCGCGCAAACTGAAGTTTCATTCGTCGGTCGTACGGGGCAAAATAAAAGATGTGTTTGTGGGTACACGCGGCAATTGAAACCTCTTGGGATTTTTTCTAGTCGCGCGAATAACTGTGTGCGCAACGAGATACTTCGCAATAAATCAAGTACCCTCGCTCTCCGAAACTTCCCACACTCGATGCCGCAGCACAATTTGAACTATCAACTTCTCTTTCAAAGTCAATCTCATGGTATACGCGAGACCTAAGAGTCGCGCTCGCACAATCCGACACTTTGGGAGTTGTACAAACACACAGAGTTATCCGCCCGGGCCGTCAATGCTGGCCCACGCTTAAAAAAAAAGACTCGTTCGTTGGAAGGAGAGGATCGCATTTATGACGGGGCGCGAAACACAAACGGCCAGACATCTACGACGGAGCAAACAATGGCGCAAAGAGCTTGAGCTCGCGGCGGAGTAGTAAAAATCGGCCGAGCTGTTTCTCGGCAAAAACCCAAAGACAAATTCCTCCACGTTGGTTTTGCGCGTCGCGGCGGCCGGTGATAAGGGCCTAAACACGAGAGAGAGAGAGCGCGCTAGAGCTCGGCTGGCGGGAATAAATCACCGAGGTGGTCGTCCTCCCCGCGAGAGAGCGAAACGGCTGCTCTCTCTCTGTCTTTCTCTCTCTTTCTCTCCACGCCTTCGCTCCTTTTGTTTAGCCGGGAAAGATCCTCGCGGCTGCCGACGCGCAGCCCCCCCCCCCTGCTTGTCGTATTTCATTTTAATCGGTTTGTGCTTTGTCATTACCGCGAGCTCCAGCGCCGAAACGATTTATTTGGCTAACGGTACGCGTATACGCTCGGTGCGCTCTCCCGGCACATACAACCCGAGCTACGCAAAAATTCTCTGGCGTGCGCGCCCGGTATTATTGAATGGCCGATTGACTCTTCCGCGCCGCGCGCCAAGCGGCTCGCTTTATTTATTGTGCTTAATATCTATCCCCGCGCGGCGCTCGCTCGATTTATGCGCCGCGGGAGAAGGCTGACTTGTGTGTGGTGCATTGTGGGTGTTTGTTCTGTTGCAGGATGTTTGGCCAAGATTGCGAATATTAATTCAAATTTGCACGCGGCGACAACGACTATGCCTCCCTCCGCTTCGAGGGTGCGCCGTTCTTCGAGTTTGCAAATCCTTCTCTCGGCAAACCTGCGCAATATCCTAAAGTATACTGAAACGTGGTTTTATAGAGGTTCGTCTGATTTTTATATAAAATCCATGTTGTCAATGAAACTGTTATTGGGATAATGGGTACGAAGAATCAAGTTCGTTTCGCTTGTTCGACCAGAGTAGATCGACGACAGAAAGCGACTCGGTGGTGAGATTGTATATACATTGACGGAAGAACTTACCGATGGGATTGAAAAGACACCCGGGCTCACCTGCAACATAAAACAAAATACCCCCTTGTAGACGCATGTATAGTTTTGAAAAAGCCCAATCCATACGGTTTGCGTGCGAGAATCATCGGACAGAACAACGTCCGGCTGGATTCCTCCCTCGGATCGTCCATAGACACACGAGTGCAGTCGGAGGATAATCTCGGCTGGAGCTTGCGCGAAACGCGTCCCGAGCGCTTGGAAATATCAGCTGCCGGGGGTAATGCGGTGCTGCGCGCGTCCGCGTAAGAATCCCAAGCCGGAGCTGGAGGGATCGGTCGGACGTATAATGCAGCCATCGAACGGAACAATAATCGGGCCTGGCGCATTTGCATGTCGATAGAGGAGCTCGGGCGCGCGTATAGCCAGGGGCCCTCGTGACGTTTCTATCTCGAGCCGAGCCGGCCGCGAGAGCAGCTCGCTCTCGGACGTGGGTGGGCCGCCGAGCGACTGGTCGTCGACGACGAGTAGGGGGCCGCTGCAGTATTCCTCTCTTTCTCCCTCTCGCTCCTCCGCACGCCAACGCGCCTCTATTATGCACGCGCTATATATATGCACGCGCGCGCGAGCGCAAAAATCATCCCCGCGCCGCGGCTGCGGCCCTTTTTACGAGCCCGTCTCCGCGAGAGTCGACCTGTTGCGCACACGCCTCGCGCACTTTATGCGTTCAATACCTTCCGCGCGACGCGCGCGCGTTTATGTGCACCTCTATCTCTATACCCCCGCCCCGCGTTTGCCCACGAGGCCTTCAAATGTTTGCGTGCGCTGCACCTAGAGAGACGTGATCCAGCCCCGTTTATGCGTAGCCGTATGTATATACATATATAGACGACACCTCGAGCGCTCTCGTGATGCTGCGACGATGCGACACGGGGAAAGCTTACGGCGCGAATTAATTCGAGTAATTGCAAAGTGGACGCGATGAGCTGTCGGCTGTACACCGAAAACACGAGGTGGCGAAATCAAGATATCGAGCGCGCCAAAATTTCCGTAGAATCTGGTTCATCGATTCGGATAGTTTTTTTCATTCGTATATATATCGTCGATGCAGCAACCGTCCTCATATACGTATGGAAGATGCCGTCTTACATTCATGTATATGTCGGGAGCATTTGTACTATTTCACACGGAAGAAGATTCCAATTATAAATTTTCCTTTTAACAATTATTAGGAGTTACATCCATTTATCTCATGATCTTTCAAGATTTTTTCATCTCTTTTTATTTTCATTTTTCATTTACGATTCGTTGATTCTGCAGCACACAATTAAAACCAGCTACACGTCACTTTTTTCTCAGAGGACTCGTTCAGTTTCAGAGCGATTCATTCAGTTTAGCACTGGGGAGAACCGTATGTACACTCTAAATCTAAAATAGATAATAAACTACTATTTATTAGTAGTTATTGCAAAACTGATAGAAATAGTAAATATTCAACTGAGAAATCGGTAGAATTTTACCAATTTTTAGTTGAATATTTACTAATTTCATTAGTTGAATGCAATTTTCTATACTATTTCAATCTTAGAGGGTGAATTCATTTAAACTTTGCTCTAGACAGAAATGTAAAGAAAAAATCATTAATAATAGTCTATACAGGCGGTAAGCGCGTAACTGAAAGAGACCCAGTCAGCTTAACTACCCCTGCTTCGTTACCAACTAATCACGACCGATGCAAAACGAGGACTAGAGCACAGCGAGAGGAAAAAAAAAACGTCCCGAGAGCTGCGTTCGGTTCTAAGCACAAAAGCTCTGACACGGTCCCTAGGAGGCCTCGGGCGTGTGCACACGCGTACAGTTCCTCGGAATAAAACGGCGCGCGCGCCATTTTCCCGCTCAATTAATAACGATCCATTAGATCCGTTTTTGTCCGTCGCGGAGCAGCCGCGTTTTTCACGTTTTACACGCCAGGCCAGGCGCATTACTCACCGGTTGGGAAAACCAACTATAGCGCAACTGTTATGAAGAAAACCCATCGAGGAAGTTCATATCCTCGCGGCGCGAGTAATTATACCAACTGCGCATCTCCGTCCAAATAAAGAATTATTCACGCCGGCCTAGTACCAGAGATGTTTTTCCACGCGCACCTTCCGATGCATATGCCAAGCCGTAAATTTGTCAGACAAGCCGCTCCGATTTTCTGCCGCGACTTGATGTTGCGTACGTGCTCCCAATTTTTTCCGACGCTAATCCGTGTCAGAAATCAACTGGGAATTCGCGGTTGGTGCACGTAGCAACGAGAGACTTGGACACATTTTTTTCCTCGGATTATCCGGTATTTTTTATCGGCCGTTGATGCGGACTCGTAGTTTTGTAAGTATTTTTGAGATTATGCGATACGTTTGAAATCATTCCGGAAATCGACTTACGCATACATATGTACGTAACTTCTTCTGATGAGCAATCGTGATTATGAAATAAAAACTCATCCAACAGGCCAAAGATGATTGTACGTTTTTACAAGTGGAAAAAATTCACGATCGTCGGCGCAAAAATCTGTAGTCGTAACGCTATAAAATGAGCCAAGGCTGCGTCAAGCGAATAACAAATTAACCTTCGGTTCACCTCCCCTAACGTGCACGAACTATCATAATCTAGCTGTAAGCCTGATAAAGTTGTCAGATACTGCCGCTTGTGCGCAGTGGACAATAAATGAAAGGGATTTGAATATCCAACAACGAGCGTGACGATTCTCATGTAACCTCTCTATTGGATACGGAAAATCAAAGTATACATATTAGGATTAATGCAATGATATTCTTGCGTGCCTTTCTCGCGTTAAAAGCGAGTTCGCATGTCACATAATAATCGTTGATCCGAGCATTTATATCTACATCGCGTACCAAGTGGAGGAATTCAAAGAGATTGTTAAAATAAAATAGTTTAATAGATTCGATAAGCGTGGAAATTAAAAATTAAAATAATTGTACGTTCAAAGTACATGTAGCATGGGAATTCAGTATCTTCGTGTACAAAGTGTATATAATTCAAGATTTAGATATAAATCTTTCGGAATTTCAATTTAATAACATTCTCAAACAGCAAATGACCGAATTTTATATAATAAATTTAAAAGCCCGACGTTGCGCGCTGATAAAAATCCATCTCGCAGTGTGCATTTAGGGATAATAACGTGATATACAAAAATGACCTAGAGTGACTTACATAAAAGTGCGGATAAATTGCATTGGCGTTACGTAACGGGCCGCGCCAATATAATGGCGTATAAAATTGTAATTCAACGGAAAAGCCACAATGGCGCGCACCGCCCGGCATAAAGTGCTCAGGTTGTCATTCAAGGAACAAGTATAAGCCGCAATCTGGTTTCTAATAAGATGGTTTTCGTATTCAAATCGGCGAGCGATAGCGAGTCCTTTTTTTCCCCCGACGCGAGTCAACGGGAAAATCCGGCGCGCGAGAGAGAGAGACAGGACACTCGCAGCAGCGCGAGTATGTGTTAGAAGCTGTCTTCGAGCTCACTGTGTGCAATACAGGGACCGGAAAAATCCGTGGGCCGCGGCTCGAGAAGGCCGGTGACGCAACGTCGTTGCCCGCGAGTCCCACATACGTCAGCTCGCGTATCGGCCGCGGCTCGATCAGGCGTGCATCGCTACACAGGGAGGGACCGGCTGTTCCTCATAACTCCGCCCGCGACCCGACTCTCTCTTACTCTATACGTGCCACAAGCCGCGCCATCCACTTTCGATTGTTCCCCGTCACTCGCACGCCCCGATATTTCGACTATATTACACGGCCCTGCTGCCGCGATAAACTTCCTCGCGCGTTCTCAATGCGTTACCAGATTTTCGGATGTGTATATACAAGCACTCGGTGCAGTGCGTCTTCTCCCGTGCCAACTGTTGAATATAATGCCGACGGTGTGTGCCGCGTCCTGGGAAAATGTGGGCGCTTATGCAAGCGCTCGTGTGCCGAGGAACCATTCGATTAGCCGCGTGCGCGGCGAAACCATATAACATACGTTTTACATTGATAAACACGCGCGACGTGAGCTTGTTGCGCGCGCGCAAAAAAAACCGTGCACGCGGCGTGGAACAGAATGCTCTCTCGCACGAGCTCGGTCGGTAGTTCTTCGGCTTGGTCGACCAAGCGCGAGATGTACGCCCCGTTCAGAATACGCGTAGTTTTCATGTACACGTTGATTTTGCGCGTGGCTGCTCGCGATGCGTGGCAAACGGGTATCTCACTCTGCTACAAGATCGATTACGAATTTGAATACGTCAACTTCGTTCGATGGACTTCGGTGTACATGCGTAAACGACGACTAAACCGCGAGCATCGGCCGAGCTTTTCGCTTCGATTTTACTTCAGAACTTGCGCCACGCTCGCGCTCAAGAAACTCGATGCTAATTCATCGACGAATAACATGTTAACGTTGTCGTTAATCGGAACATTAACGAGCGTTATTTTAAGCGCATACACCGTTTGCCGATTGTTTAGTACGTATATACGTGTAATCGATGGCTCATTCGAAGCCCAACGAAGAAATAAACCATCGATTTCGAATTACTCTCGTCTTCCCATAAACACAGCCAGCTGGTTGAATTTCGTGTAAACGAAATTTCGAAATTCTCACGTATAAACTCAACGCGGATAATCACGTGTTGCGAAGTCATATGACTTCGTACATAGCTGCAAGTTCGGAGTCGATTGGGAACCATTACACCGAAGGTTTGCACGTTGTTCGATTGAATCGAACGGAGCGCGATGGCGCGAGGCCGTGCTGCACTTATCAGCCGACGCGCGCGAGCGCAATCCGAAAGAGATGTTACGTCGGGCCGGAGATAAGATCCGAAAGGGAATTCCGCTGAAAAAGTGTGTTCCCACAATTAGGTGCGATCCCGGGTGATGTAGCCGCGGACGACGCCCCGTAAAAAATATCCCGCGCTCGGCCGACAGTTCCGCCGCCGCGCGGCAAAAAGGATGAAAATCGCGGTGGGGCGTTTAGCCGCCTAGCCGAACAACGTACGCACACACGCTGACACGGCGAGTAGTGTGCATCTCTAGCTCACCACGCAGCCCTTCCGGAGCGTCTCGCGAGTTCTCGCTCGTTAACGTAACGGTAAAACAAAGCCGCGAAGAGCGCGAGCGGCGAGAGAGATTAACGCGCGACGTCGTCGCCCGAGCGGCGAACTGGATCTCGCGGGTGGGGGAGGGGAGGTCGCGCGACTCCACTCGTCTCGCTTCTGCGAACCGAAGCTATCATTGTCTGCTGCACGGCTTTACAGTTAAGTCGTGCGCGCGCGCGAGCCACTATAGCTGCACTTCTGTTTCTGTTTCTGCTATGTATATGCCGGGTCGCACAACTGCAGGTGCGCCTGTCAAAGGAGCTGTGCGTTCTCGGCGCGTCTCTATACATGTACTTTTTCAATCCTTACGCTTCGCAATTGCAACCGTGGATGCCGGGATTTTTTGCCGGACGCTCCTCTGTACATCTCTGTATGGTGTCATGTGGGAAACATGCCAAATCAAGGTGTATATATACGTCTGCTGTGATGCGGAATCAGAATCGGAGTGATCTCTGGGAGTTTTACGAACAACTGTATTCGTTGATGTTCCAAGTGCGACGAAGTATATACCATGATGTAGGCTTCGATGATCGCTTTTGTACGTTGATGAACCACACGGGCAATTGATGAACTTTTTGGAATAAGTGAGTTTGTGGAAAAAAGATGTACAACAAGATAAGGGATAAAAATACGAATAAATGATGCGTATGACCATTGGTAGATAAATAAATAAATATAAAATCATTTGTAACATATTAATATAAATTTGATTCAGTTATATAACCACTGCGATTTTAGATGATTTCATAACAGTGAAAAATGTATTGGTAATGGTAATGTTGCAGATGGGTAATTTTTGGTTGATTATACTGGATAAAAAAATAATGAATAACAATTAGCACAGATTCGTAAAATAGAAACAGTAAACACATAATCAATTACAAGACGACTCTCTATCGAATACATATTGGATAAATGAAGAATGATGTATGTACGTGTATATATATCTTTCGTGAGTGCGTGTGCGTCCGGATGTGTGTGCTTGTGAACTGCTGCGGATTTGCGAAAAAAGTACATGTCCACGGGAGAGGAAGTTGAAAGCGCCGATGACTATGGGCGCAGGAATTACCATTACAGCACATCACACCACGCGGTAGCTCCAGCTGGCCCCGATAGGGCGTCGCAACCAGTGAGGCCGTTCGCGATTAGTCCAGGTAGTGACATGCTGTAAAGGTAAATCCCGCGCCGGATTCTCAATACTCAACGCTGCGATTCCCGCCGAAAATTCACGGCTACCGACCTTAACATTGGAAGAAAAAAGAAAAATTTGTTCATCGCGGGATTAAAAGTGAAAATTCGAGTAATATGTCGTGCATGGAAGTTATTTTGCGTGCAAGTTCACTAACGCGCGAGTGCGGCGATCTTCGCAGACCATTTGAATGATTATCACTTTCACTATCCCACTGCAGGAGCGTGCTAGCGATAGCGTTTCGTAAGGCTGGCAATTTAAAATAATATCAGCCGTATATCAACAGACAATTATCAAGGAGGAATATTCGCTCTTGTCTCGTGGTGTTTTCTTTTCTACCGAGTCTATGGAAACTTATCTCGCAAAGTAACTTCAATGCGGCGAAATGAGTAATATCCTCATCCGTACGGCTGATTTTGCAAGCAGATAAAATATCATTTTAATACCATGTGTTTATATTACCAATACTAGTGGGTTCTCGTGATTCTGTCGTTTGCGAGAGAATCAATAAACACTCTCTCAGTTATCAGAAGAAATTTTCTCTCCATGATTATTACGATAATGATTGGACGATTTTTCAGTATGGCGATAGAGGAGAAAAAGCAAGAAACGCCCATGCATTGTAAGCTAAGATCATAGATGTGTTTCGAGATGACAAATAATTCCCAGTTCCCAGGATATGACGTGACAATGAGACACAGTACAAGCGAAACAACTAGACGGAAGAGATGACTGATTGAGAAAGAGGGACGATAAGGCTGGGAGCAACATAATAGTTATGCAAGTAGCACTTTTCATAACCTCCCACAGTTATCAAAACCCGTGCACTCCATGTGAGGGACTTGGCATTACGTTCTATATTTTTGATCCTCTCACTATCTGTTATTACAACTGCCAATTTGGAATTTTTCAGCTCAATTTCCAATATATTCTTACAATTTATCTAATAATCGACGATATTCTCATATTAGTGTCGGATAGTAGCACAGCCAGATAGTCCTCTCAGCAATCACATAATATTTTCTATTACTGGATTCAAAGAAAACCAGTTTCTAAATCACGAAGCTTACTAATTAGAAGCGTACTCATGAGAGTGGAAGATGGGAAGCAACTCGAGACTTCATGTATCAACTTGAAAAATCAAAGCGTATCGCATGCGCATTTGAGCATTGATACTTTGAACATATGTAAAAAAAACTTCTGTCGAATTCACAAATGAAAAATTATTTATGAAGAAAAAGTGTTATGAAAGTTATGAAAAGTGGAAATTATTGTACCATAGAATGGACATTTAATCCAATTAGCGAAGAGCTAACTCTTTCGAATCAACGTCAATGTAACATCGTAGAAATGAAAGCCATGGAGGGGTAATCTCTTTCAATTAAAATTCGAAATATATTGTGAGCGAGCATCCCGTTTTCTTTTATTAATAATAGAATCTTATTACAGTCATTAGAATTGGATAGAATTATAATTCTAATTAAAAATTGAATACAAGGCGCAGCTGTAGTAATTTCCATATTAATGGAATATACAAGATTGATGTACGATCGAATAATATCGCATTCCATTAGGAATTCATGAGAGTTTCCAACAAACAAAAGGATAACCTCTCTCCGCGGAAGCAAAATTTCATACGTTCTGATTCAACGGCCATTCAACGTTAATCCCTTTGATCAAACGTAAAACAAATGAATCAGTCTCACTCGATTTCGAAAAATGATTTTTTTCCGCAGTCGAAAAATCCTGCCAGACTCTAATCGCGCATTTGTCACGTATACCGTCACGCATCGTGCAGTCATCCGATGTGCGTGTCCTCCGCACACTGGCTCCGCAATTTCGGCCGCGAGTGAAAGCCGAAAACGCAGCTCTCCGAACAGCCGCGCGGGGACCCTAATTCCAATTAATTGTATCGTCGATATAGCGCGCAACGCTGGATTACGCGCTGCGGCTTTTCCCATAAGCGAGCGTGAGAGGCGCGGCTGTGCAGTGGCGCCTGCATATAGCCCTGCGCACAAACAGCCGAGAGAGGAAAGAGAAATGCGCAAACGGCCGAGCGAGCGAGCAGCAAGAGGCTAATGCGCGCCTCCTGATTGTTCGTTATTAAACTCGCGAGGGCTGCTGCTCCCCGGAGAAACGGCTTTTTTTCTTTCTCCTCTCGTATCTCGAGCTGCGCGCGATTTCGAGTTAATCACGCGAGATTGATTGTTTCGCCGCGCGAGCGCATATTAACGGTGTATTAACGGCTGTGTGTGCATACAGTTCGGCGCCCGTTAACGCACGCATTCTCCTCGATCCTCCACGCCAATTACCAGCATAGCCGCGGCGTACTTGTATACCATTTCAGTCCACCGCGCCCAAACCGATATGGGCGCCAAATGCACGGCGCGGACACGATGTGATTTCGAAGAGAACCGCGGACAAGTCGAGCAAAAGTTACGTCGTCGTTTCTGGTAGACGTGCGGTCGGTAGTTTTTCCTGCGATTCGTCCGGCTCGCGACCACTGAACTCAATCAACTGCCTCGGATCGTCTAATCACGGGCAGATTGGTCGGCGGCGAGCGCTCGTTACACTGCACTAACTGCTGCATCACAATTCTCGTCGGTGCTTCTGTGCCAATAAACAACCTGTCTGACCCAAATCCATAGGCTCGAGCCTATCCTCGACATAACCCCCGCAACGTTGCAATTGATTTTTCGACGGGGGGAGATGAATTTGAAAATCCGCACGCGCCGAATGAAAAGTCACTCGGCGAAGACGTGCAATTACGAAACTCGACTTATCGCTCGGCCGCACACCCGACGTGTATCCAATACGAGCCGCGTCGAGTTTATAAGGACGAAGCGCAGAGTCATCCTTCCGGGTAGGCGCGAAGAAGCAAAGTCAAGGTCGATAGGTGACGAAGAAAATTCACATCCTAGTCGCGTCGCTCATCTCGACTGTCGCGACGGCTGATGTGCTCGAGGGAACGGCCCTCCTCTGTACAGTTCTCTTGGTTTTTCACGAGCTATTTGCAACGCGGCGGTAGCTTTCTCCCGACAATTACACGCGTACGGTCGTTTTGCACTGATGGATGCTCTGGAGCACACTTGCATAATCTCGCGCGCGCTCGCCGAGATCAAATTGTGGCCGCGATTGCGTCGAGAGTTGATTATTCGTTCCCAAAAGCGAATTGAAGCAATTGAAGGCTCGCGCTGCGCAGACCCCTCCACGCGCGTTTCTACGACTCTCGTGTGATATCGAACTTTGTGTTGTTCCCGACTGTTACAAACTCCGTCGCACGCACGTACGCGCATCCGAAAATATACTTTGGTGTTCGAATTAATTCTTTTCCACAACGAACCGTCGCCCCGTGAGAGTCTGATGCGTCATATACACTTTTATAAATCTGAAAAAGTGAAAAACTACTATTCAATATGGTAAAAATCGCACGAATGATAAAAATATACAAATGATAAAAATGATTTACTAAAAAATAGTAAATATTTTAGTAATTTAGTAAAAGTTCAATATTTTTCAAAAAAATTTTACTATTTTATGGTCAATAGCTACTATTTTTATAAGTTGTGCAATGTGCACTATCAAGTAGCAGTTTTGTTCTATTTCAGATTGTACCATTCGGACGCGTGTGCTAATTATACAACGGAGAAACATAACACGTGTCATAATCGAAAAAAATTCATACGATTCAATCGAAGCGGATGAATAGTGAAAAAATAAGCGTGTGCTCATACATACGTCCGGTGCACACGCCGGAGACACGGAATAAGTCAATTAGCTTTCGAATCTTTGAGGTGAAGCTCTCGAGCACATGATCGATCAGCGAGTCCTGGGAAGCATACATCGAAGCTATATACATACGCACGCGTCGGCGGGTGGAAAAATGTGTACGTGAAACGTGACACCGCAAGGGCAGCCTTTCGTAATGAATCAATCCCCCACCCCATCGTGTATATGTGTGTATTTACGTATAAGCGTATCGAAACACTCGGAGTAATCACTTATCCCGGGGAGAAATTTAATCGCATCGTCGCCGCGATAAATTGCGCGACGGTTCACGCGATCCCCCCGGTGCACAGCCGCCGCCGCCACACGCGAAAAGCGGAAAACACTGAAATTCGCGGGGCAATATTGGCGGAGAGTCGCGCGGAGCTGCCCGTAAATCAGCGGCTGCCGCGCGATAAATAAGCCGCGCGCGCGCGCCGCGAGCCGTGTATCTCCGAGGAGGATCGTCCCGGCGCGGCGCAAGGTCACGAGCTCGCACGATGATTATTTACTTTGGGTAAATTATTATCTAATGCCACCCCCCCGTGTCCGCCCCTCCGAGCCGCGCGGGTATACACGCGATTGCTGTTAGTAATTTTTGCAACGGTATATTCACTTACCGGGCCACGAGAGTGAAATAGACATTGTTGTGCGCGCGGGATGTACCGCTAGGTTCGCCGCGCGGCGCGCAGGGCCACTCATGCCTTACTTTCATAACACTGGCGCGGCTGTCTTTCAGATCTCCGACCGATTGCCCCGCGTGTGTGCGCCCGCCTGCTATACAGGTTATCAAAATTTGACTCGTCGCCGGGGTGGAGAGCAAAGAGCCTGTCTCGCTCATATGTATGTGTGTGTGTGCACTGCGCGACATCTAATTTGCCAGCTTTTGCAGCCGTGCATATACACCCGGCAGGGCTGGCTGTAATTTGATGCAGAATATGATATCGCATAAAGTACCTATGCCGGGGCGCCGCGACCGGCCGGAAGAACGTTCTATCTGCAATGTAGAATAGCGCACGGGTCATTCATCCAGCCATTCGACTTAACAATTTCCAAGTACTGAATCACTAGGTAATGAACGCCTATGCGTCAATATACATTCAATGGACCGAATAATTCAGTCCCTCGTTAATGGTAATTGAGGAATCGTTTGATATTTATTATGGATCCCAATGAAGTTATTATTTATTCCATGAATTATATTATACGTCATCTCGATCGTTTTGAATTTATATGATTGTTTGATGCACCTCGTGATATCGTTTAGATTGAATGTATGATTCCCGATACAAAATGTTAAATGTCTAATTGGCAAGTTGCATGAATTTCAAATCTAATTTCAACCAATAGTATATATAGGTCGGGAGGTTCACTATTACAAGACTGTTTTCCTTCACTCTTGTATAGTTATTTTATTGTGGCCGATTTTATAATAAATTATTCCGGACCAGCGTTTAGTTCAATGGCACGTGACACTATCACGTCATGGCTTCGGTTGAACGTATTAGGATGTATCGAAATATTATCCGATGGTCTCGCCACTGCCAACAGGTGCATAGCGGTCCATCACGATATTTGTGTGTCCAATTGATACATACGCACCTGTGCATGTGACTAATACGTAAGGTTATAATCCACCCGTTCAGCTCACTCACTGACAGTTTGGCGATGCCTACCGACCAATATTCTGTTACATACTAATTGTGTAGTTTCTACAAGTACATTCGCTGATTCGCTTTCAGTCAATCTGGGGTGTTTTGCGCCATAACTTTGAGTGACCATCATATTATGCTAATCGAACAATATCTCCGAATAGAAGAGTCATCAGTCATCATTTTTTAAAAATTCAAATTAAAAAAATCAACTATAAACTATTACACACTTCTTTTAACTTATATTTTTTATATTTCAATGTCAATTAGATTTTATCCTCTCACATTCAACTTCCCTACTGCTAAAATGTCGTTTACAAGAATGTCAAAAAATCTATTGAAAAAAAGAATTCATATAAAAATTAAAAAACAAAAATCGATACGTTCTGTTCAACGTTTAAATATCAACTAATATCATTTGTTACTATATCTTGAACACTGACAGTGGCAGTCAATGCTTCACAATATTTCTCCAATTCACACTATTTTTTTTTTATTGTTTAAGCATCTATTTTAAATTCCGTGTGAAAAAAAGAAGTGAAAACTGATACGCCACGAGTGGATGTTCAATTTATTCAGAATCTTTCTTGAGCTTGTTATTGAGATGTTCTACATCTTGCTAATCTAGTAATGACTGCTGTTAATTTTTTCTCCATTTTGCTTTAATTTAAAGTCTACAGCGATTTCTCGCAAGTTTTCCAATTACTTATTAATTCTTTTTATCTGCTTAACGCGTTGGTATCAACAATACTCCAGTGGATTGTTTATAATAAAAATCATAAGAGTTTACTTTCCCAGAATCAGATATATTAGTCAAGAATTTCGCTCTGGTGAGAAAAATGGACTAGAACGAGGGTCGCTGGGAAGGACGGAAATCCAGCTGTAAGAACCACGAACAACAAATAGGTAAAAAGAGAAGTTCCAGTGCTATATAGCAGTAGTTAGAGCAAACAGCTGCGCGCGGCTATAATACAACGAGAGGCGCTCCTAATTAGGCTGTGCACCGCATTAGCACTCAGCTTGTGAAAACATGAAATACGTGATAATGCATACGATCTGGTGTGGGACGAACCTAGCATACCTATCGAGTTCAACGACTTGGCTTTTTCAGGCTTACTGCGATGCAAGAATTTCGAGTTTGAATTTCAGAAATAAATTGAGGATATTGTTTAGTAAAAAAAGTGTGTTCAGGGGTACATACAAAAACCGTCGTGACGAGGCAGATAAATTTTAGAAAAACGATGAAACGTTTTCAAATCGTTTTCAAATCGTTTTTTTAACGTTTGATCGCTTTATAGTACGAATAATTTGGAAAATAGTACGTTTCTCAAGCGAAATTCTACGTAAATCAACGTTGATTAAATTATTTAGATTGATTGAGTAATAAACAGGATTCAGTTGATTTCAAATATAGTAAAGTTCACGATTCAACGTGAAAAAGCATACAACAGGGGAAAAAATTAACCGGACATACTTTGACCTATACTTATTTCCTTCAATATTCCGGTATAGTAATTGGGAGGAGAAATTGAGCGAGATATTAATTTACAAATATCAATTTACAGGTTTATCATCAAAGTGTGCGTCAACATCCGGATACGCGGGGGACGAATTTCATAAAAATGATTACTCCGTGCAAAAGAACAAAACACGAGCTTTATCAATTACGTGATACAAACTCATCTTCGAACTTCCGCTGTTGTACTGTGTTATTGAACTGTTAGCTCGTCGCGGATGCGTGACTTTGAAAACCGACGCGTGTATCATCGCCCGAAGAAAATTGCTCGGTGTGTATTGTGGGTCTGTCAAACAAATACACAGCAAAGAAGCACAGAATTATATTGCGAATTGACACTTACTGACCGACGCCATTTTTTGGTGTTGTATTACATGGGAAAAATAATTATTATTTCATTCATAAAACCAGTTCTTACTTTAATTGCTAAACTAAAATAATTGTTGTCGAATTCTGTACAGAATATTTGACACAGAAAATAATGAGGATATTTATCCATTAATTAAAACGTGACATCAATTTAATTCTCATGAACCGTTATTTTATGTAACTTCAAAGAATTGTAAGTGACTTATTGTTGCCATCACTTAATCAATTTTGTTCATTACTAAAGATTCTATCATAAAGCTATGTACCAAAGCCTCACGAAAAGTATTAGTCGATAGAACAAATGTTAGAACCAATCCAAGACTATATAGTAATCCAGTAACGGAAACCTCACTGACACTATTATCAAATAACGGAAGGAAAGAAAAGAACCCAAAGAAACGCAAAAAGCACTCATTGAATCGCAGCATCTCACTCGTACATAATAATTTTCGATCCTCTTTACGACGACTCGCTCGGCTTTACAAATAATAAAAGCACGCGCGGATGATAATTCATCCGCAGACGATCATTAGCCATTGCAGGTAGACACAGAAAAAAGTGGTGGAAACACGAACTAGACCAAGTTGGTCGACTTTTTGCGTCGTCCCGTTTATGTGCGCGCGCCGCGCGGAATACACCGAGCTACTCGTCAAACGCGATCTGACAGTCAGCAGTCAGCATAGCACGTTCCTCGAATAAAAGAGTTCATTTTCTGCTTACCCAAGAGACTCATTGTACTCTTTTTATCCGCTCTTCACAGCGAACAACGGTATTGATCATCGCTGTTCGCAAATTGTAAGTTGTCAATTAGTGCGATCCAAGATTCTAAAATTCGGCGGCCGAGGAACAGTTATACTTGGGCGATTCCCTACGAAATTCGACTCGAAACATCGGTATAAAGTAATTTTGTCGGTTGAAATACCGACGATCGTAAAAGTTTCATATTACTGCTTCGTCAAACTTTGAGAATTAGGTACACCTGTTTGACAAATAATTTCAAAATACAGGTCTCCGTTCTCTTTTTCCGATTCGCTTATGCAACATTTCTATTTATGATGGAAAAAAAATTCTGTCGAACACAGAAATGGGACCAAAAAAGGCCAGCGGAAAAGTGCTTCACGGAATCTTGAAAGCTTAGTTAATGCAATTTTACGTTTTCGGATCCAATTTGTCAACAGAAATCCAGTAACAAGCAAAAAACATCGACATAATCCGCCCTTGACAGGAATAGCTCTATCTGATAGATCTGAATAAGAGAAATCTTATCAACACGCATGGATTACATTTGAACGGGTTATTAAGGCTAACCCTGTCTGTACACATTTACAGTGGCGTTAGCATATTGATTGATGTTTTCTTTTTCCTATCAAGAGACAATTTTCAACTCCCTGTGTACTTATGATATTGAAATTTCGCATCATAACTTGCATGTGATAATTAATTAATGAGCTACAACATAAAGTACACCCATCTTACGTTTATTCAATAATATAATAACCAAGACGTTAATAATTTGAATTCTTCGTGTTTTGTCTAGAGAAAAAGGCAATGTTTCGAGATTGGCAGCTGGTTACAGATCGACAATACCTCTTTGTTTTAGGTTCATTCCAAATAATGATAAGATTATCATCCGAAAGGCATCTAGTGAATAATACATCCGGTGTCGCACATGTAATACAGTACAATTAATAACAAGTTCGATGTCTAGTCTAAATGAATTTTTATAATATAAATCGTGAACAAATATCTGTATATAATCGAGATAAGAAAATTTAACACATCAAAAGCACGAAACTGCTCAAATTCATCGGAATAGGTTGAATTTGGGAACTCATAAAATCTACATATGATTATTCCTTTTACGATCTCAGAGCACACGAATTATCAATATTAAGTACAGACTACGATAATGATCAGAACTAAATTTTACATACTGTTCGACTGAGAAAAATCTCAATTTCAGTGATTTTCGTAAAACAACTATATTTCACGAAATTCTTTATTATATTCTCCCTCAAGATAATGAAGCAGTCCGTAAAACAATTAGTTGACAATTTTATCCGTATAATTGTTCATCGTAAACACAATAAGTGGCAAAGAGCAAACAACCAATGATGTGTTTGGAGCGTGGAATTGGAAAAAGTATTTCTCATGATATAATATACCGTGCTTTTACGAGATTTGACGTGACAGCAAAGGAAGAGAGAAAAAGCAACACGCTCCGGTCAATCTAGCGAAACTCAACTTGACGCGTTCGAGTCAGTCGGCTATACGGAGTGAAAAATGCAAATCGGTATGGGAACTGTTGGTCGACTCGCCCACGTCTCCACGGCTCTTATGAAATATGTCCCTGCTACCATTCAATTGACTTAACTAGACCTTTCTATCAATCGACACGGAAAAATCGATTCGCTCGGCTATAATGCTCGTATAATTCCTAGTTGTTTTCTTTTATTGTACTGTTTGAGTCAGAAATTTAAGAGCAGCGGTGCAATACTCCCATCGACACACTATGTCTTTTTACACAATACAAATTGCGAGCAGAAATGATTGTTAATGTGATTCGATAATTTCGCTACGCGATCATTCAATTGGGTATAAGCATTTATTATTTTCTATGAGCTTGTGCATCATTTATAGCTACACATTCACAGGCTCTCGATTGAAATCGTACATGGATAAATTGAAATTTCAATAATACTACTTTCAAAAATTTCCCAAACTGTTCAGTTGAATGCTCAATTGTGATGGAACTTTAGTGATCCCTCATCCATGTTTTCGAACTAATTAACACATAAAATGAGAAGTGAAAATGTCTTACAAAATCCTCCTTTGCACGTGCTCCATCGAACCTCTAGAAAGTTAGTGATAATTATTCTATAAATTCACCCACTTATCATGGAAATAAACGCATCACCGCACCGACGAAACGCAGCGGAGATTTTATGTGATGCTCGGCTAGTCAGAATCGAATGAGTACTTGCAGAGCAGAAGAGGCTCTTCATCCGGAGCAACATAATTATCTTTCTCGTAACGTTATGCATGTGAATAATGGAGAGATTCATATTTTTGCACGCTCGTTGCATTTTTGCTGAGGTAGCGTTTTTTATCGCGCCATGTTGAAAGAAAATATTAAAGTCGATTAACGATTTATCGCACAGTGAGAATCTTTCATGAAAACTATTTTTTCTATGCGTGCTTACTGTTTGGTTTTCACGTCGATTCAGGATATACAGTTCAAAATGAGATAAAAGGTAGAGGACTTATTTATTTTTCCGAAACAGCCAATCGTTTTAATGTGGGTCTGAAACGCCATAGATTTAAAATAATTGCTTTTCAACTAGATTTCTGTAAGCAGCAGTGTTTAAAAAATGCAAAGCAAGAGCTACTAAATTGTTGGGAGTCACGGCACCAACAATCTGGATAATGATGAACCGATGTTAAGAAAATCATGAATGCACAACTGACGCATAGTCACGATGCCATTGACTTTTGGTGTGCATATTTTATGAACCCGCAGAGCGAGTTTTTTTGTGAAGGCAATTCACATAAAATTCATGAAAAATTATTAGAGAATGATGTAAAGACAATAGAAAGATGAAGCAAAACCTGGGAAAAATATTTCAAGACTTAATTAATTTATACCTATAATCAGTGTATAAACATATATTTTCTCCAGTTTCACTTTTCTCTTCAGTTAACTTTTTTAAACTCTCCAAAGTCCACGATACATACATTTTTATTTCACAAAAATGTTGCCTTCAAAGGATAACGTTTTCTAGAATTATCGTTTGGAGTTCTTGTTTAAGGTTATTGTCAAGAGCGAAAATAATATCATAATTGTTTAAATTTTTACTATAAGTCGGTACTATAGAATTAAAGAAAAGATTGTTAGAAATAGTGGAGATGATAATGTAGATTTTGCAGGAAGTTATTGAAGCTTAAGCATGAAGTATTAATGAATTATTGATTCAGGAAAGGTATAAAAAATGAAAAACCATCCAATCATTCATATACTATTGGATCATGAGATAGTAAATGTCAACTTATCTACTGAAGAATCTCGTGATGCAAATAATATTTCAAAACTATTTCAAGGTTTTAAACTTATTAGATCAAGAAATCGATTAGTAAATCACGGTGAATAATGAGCAAGTATAAAAATATGTATCAACAATTTTTCAAAACACTATAAGAATTAGATTGAAATCATGAACAAATTTTTGGTTTGAACTCTACATTATTTTTACCCGGATTTTTTACGAAATAGCGAACATTTTCCTTAAAGAATTGATACAATTGAAATTGAGATTCGAATTTTTACTTAGGCACCGAAGCACTGTCAAACTTGATGATGGAAAGGAGGCAGCACTATTTTCTGACTACAAATTACTCGAATCAAAAAATGCTCAACTCTCGACGAAATTATTCAAAATCCAAGCAAATGGCTCGATCACTAATGAAAACTGAATTTCCAAACCGCTCAAACGCGACACAAAATGCAAACACTTGAACTTAAGACACTGTCGAAGCTGATCGTGGTGTCATCTGTACTGGAAGGAGCTACGTAGCTGGAGCGAAGAAACACTAACCCTCTCGGCATCGCACCGTGAAACTGAATGAACGCTCGTACGCCAACGCCGGGGCTTCTATTACGCTGAAAGGCAGTTTGCTGACGACGATTTGTTTCTAGTTGCGACGGATATTATGTTACTCGATGAAAGAGCGATTACGAGAGCAAGTGTGAGAAGAAAAGGCGGTTCTAAAACGGACTTTGTTATCAATGAAACGGAGTCGCATGGGCAATACGAATAGTTCAAGAGAGGAAGTTTGAAAAATTCTTCGCATTTCGGGCTGATCATTCATTTATTCGTCTTCTGTTTCTTAGATTAAAGGCATGGATTGGATTTATATGCAAGAGACCGGTCGAATGAACTTATTTGTAAGTTGCCGCTGCAATTATATAAAAAAAGCCTCGTGCACAATCATTAATCCACAAGGTATTCATGTCTAAGGGAACAAAGACTGTTTGATTCAATCAGAGGAGAAAAACGAAACGAGTGAAGCGAGGACTTCTAACTATTTTTTCTATGACATTTTAAAATATTAAAGCAAAACTTTGTGATATCCAATTAATTTAAAGTCAAATGAATTTTCAACATGTTTTTTATATTGGATACGTGGCTGCTAACCAATATATAGAAATATTCTGAAATAAGGGCTTAGGGTTGTTCTAATCCTTGTTTCAAGTTTCCGTTGTGAGCATATCTAGCATATCTAGAAGTAAATTCGATAATTTGAAACAGCATATTTACTTTATATTTCTCGAGGCGCAAAAGTTCAACACCCGCAAACGACTTGTAATCAACGTGCCCGAGAAGTATCGGCTGTGCCCAGAAAGACCAAAACATAACATTCTGTAGGCGTTCCTTGGAATCAGCCGAGATCGATACTGCCGACATTTTTCTTTGATAAATACATACGCGAGAAGAGGTGTGCATCGATTTTAGCCGGGCCTCGTACCCACAGTACGTGAGATTAATTGACGGCTATTGAGAAAAGTGGAAGGCCTATTATCTTTGTTATGTTTTCATTCCGACCAGAGAATGTGATTTCTTCAGTAAAGTAGGTACAAGGGCTTGAGGAATAAATCAAAAGGTCAGAACATTATTGATCAATTGACTCTTTTCTTTATCGTTGTAATCTTTTTAAGGATACCATCAAGGTTTTGTATTACCTCCAAATAAAAAAATAACAATTTTTATTTTCTAATAAGTAGTTGTAATAATAACTATTCTCTTTGTACTCATAAACAAAATTCAGAATTCACTGAAAGAGAAAAAGGGGCGGGAAGAAAAAAGGACTCTTGAGGATCAATAATACTAAGGTAACTATTCCCAAAATGAGTTGAATTAGCTTATACGGGAAACACCCTGTAGCCTTTGAAATATAGTTTATGATATTAGAAACCAGAGGAGTAATTTTTCTTCAAATCGAGAAAAGTGTACTAGTGAGTCAAAATTAACCACATTTCGTTGATCATATACCCATTGATTATTTAACAAAACGATTAACAAGTCCAGGGTTTGTTGCGAAAATAAATAAATCTCATTAAATTATCTTTATGTAGGGAAAATATTGACGATGGAATGAAAATATTTAGAAAATAGAGAATTATTTATCTTTAATAATAGCCGTTTATAAAATAAAAATGAGAATGAAGTTGTGTAAGAAACAGTCCAAGTTTCCAAAATAGATGAAGTTTCTCAATATGACTATTCGACTTGTCTAAAAATATAAAAAATGAGGTAAGTGCAGCCTATGTGCCACCACTGAAGGTTTTTCGCGAATTTAACTGTGAAAAGTTGAAATTTTAAAATTTTGCTACCGGCAACTCAAAGGATAGCTCAATATCGATCAAGAGCCATCTTCATAGTCATATTATACATAGCGATGTATGCATACATTTTTTAATACAAGAGTTTAAATAAATATTCACATAATTTAAGCTCCTGAGTTATATATTTTTCTTAGCCTTTCGCTAAGAATATGAGTTTGCGTAACTCGATCTGATGCATAGGTAGAACGATCAATTTTGAATGACAATCTACACGGCTCTCAACTATTCACGTTCTGCGAGTTGATGTTCCCAGGTGTGTCGGTCGTAAAATCATTTCATAATCTGAAGTAATAACAATCTCGAAATAACGCGGGGCAAAAAGAAAGTGAGCACGTGGGCGGGTGATTAATAGATTCAATATCGGAAGATATCCACTTGATCGAAGAGCTAATTAAAATGCTAAGAACGTCGCTCGACTCTCGACGAGCTTTGTCGTGGGCTGTGACATGTTCGAGCGGTTCATCAAACGGACATACTTATTCATAGATTCCGACCACAAGATCGATCCCCAAGAAGTCGTGGAACGCATGAATCAGTTTGAATTCAAGCCAGGCCACAAAAATGCTGGAACCAATATGTTCCATATCCAACGATCGCTGTCCCGCGTCGTAAGAAAACTCATAACCAAAGGTATTCCACTCGACCGTTGCCGAGACTCTTTATATATAATAAAACATAAAGGGTACGAGGTTCGAAGCAGCATAGCAGCGCAGTAGTGCTGTGCTCCGGAATCTCGCGGCGTTGTGCGCGGGTGACGAAGTATAGATCGGCCGGCACGAGAGCGATTGAAGGCTGTCAGCCGATTGACCTGTCGCTCGCGCTTCGTTGTCTCTTTCATTCTCACGCGCGACTGAGCTCTCCCTTTCTTTTCTACTCACTCTCGATCTGCTCTGATTCCATGCGGCCAAACTTGAGCATTCGCGGCGAAGCTTTCCACGACGATTCAGAAGTGTTCGACGCGCGGCTTGTCGATTCGTTGACTCGCATTAGCTTTTTTTTCTCTCTCTCTCTCTCTCCACCTCGAATTCGTTACGCAGATCATCGAGATTACATTATTCACGTGTGTGCGAAGGTGTGATTATTGGGGAGGAAGATGGCCGACGATAAAAATCAACCGTGTTATTTACGTCGAGGAGGAAAAAATCATCTGGGAGATTTTACTTTTCGTTATTCGCGTATGTATATATATATACGCGCATTGATTGGGAAAAGAGAGTATCACGTGCGAGGGCAATATAGCGCGAGTTTATGCGGACGTATTTTTTGGCAGCTGCGCAGCGCTCGGTGGCCTTACCAATATCGCCCGATGAAGGTGGCCGTAATTACGAGAGAAAGATTCACGGTCAAACGTGCCTGAATGGGCACTTAATTAAAAAAGGTCAGGAGCGTTGTAAATCTACGATAAGGATCTAAAAGAATTCGTTAAAAATCGGGTTCTCTCTCTCTCTCTCACTCGCGCGCACGCGCGCATCCGATAAGGGCTCAACATACGAGTTTTATGAGTGTACCGTCACATTCAATTACGCGCGAGCTCGCATATCTCAAAAGTAGGAGGTCCTCTGGCGCGCGCGGGCGCCCGTCAATTTTGCACATATTTACGATCTCGCCCTTGTGTTATCACACTATTTACGGACAGGCTTTAAAATTTTTCAATCATTGCGCGACATATTGATTGAAAACTACTCACGCAATGAACGTTTCCCCCGTCTCTTGCTTTCTTTGTTCGACACAGAGTTATTCTCTTCATCTCCCGCGAAATACAGCGAGTTGAAGAATTTGTATTTTTCTGTTTGCCTCGCGAATAATTCATGGATTCAATAATCCAATAAATTTGGAGCGCATAATCAACAAACGAAATCTTTGGTACTCGAATGCATAAGGATTCGGCCAATTATTACACAGTGCAATGATTCTAAATAACTTTATCGAGTTATGCAATATTCTAACTAACTAAAATAAACCGAACATAGAACATGTACTTTTGCTGTAATCAAGCACTTTTGATCTAAGGAGTGTAACATATTTCTTGTTACTTTTATAATTCCAAGTTATATTGGCTTTCAATTTGTAAATAACTGAGTGGTTGGGTAGAATAAATATTATAGTTTCTATCCAGTACAAAAACCATAGTATTAATTATTGACGTTCGTGATCAATTCATTATATCGAATGATTGAACTTCACAATCGTGCCGCTGATCAATGAATCTATCCAAATAGTTGGGATCCAACTGCGCGCCCCAAGCAATGCAGTCGCGAAACATTAGTCGAGAAAATCGACCATAATGTTCGAAGTGCATGCAATGTGTTTTGTTTTTATTTTTACAGTACTCGAATAAAAGCATATTTTAACAGTGTCCAAATGATGCGAATAATGCTTGCATTAAATACTGTCCACCACTGACAGCGAATATGTGCCCAAGTGAAAAAAAATCATTTGAAAGATTAACTTTATTAATGGCACTCTACCGTATATTACGCCGCAAGACAAGGCACGAACGAGAAAAAGGCCAAACAAACTGAGATCGCGAAAGCAGCTGGGAAAGAGCCGGTTCTGCTCGCGCGCGCTGATCATTTGTTGTGGTTTGGTTTTACTTTTACTTTCGCGACTTCGACAAACCAAAATCCTCCATAATCCGCCCACGTTCACACTCGAGCGCGATTAAGTACTCCGACTTTTTTATCCCCGTCGTGCAGCCTTTTAATTCGATATACATTTTAATTAAGCTCGCGCTCATGCTCGAGCCAAGAAGACGCCTCCTCCTATGGATTACGAGCTCAATTAATACAGATACAACTGCCTCGATAAATTCGATAACCGTAGCAATCACGATAATTCTCGTCGTTAGGAAATATTGATGAAATTTCGAATGCATATATAATTAATATTTTTAGCGCAGCTCCTAATGACGCCAATAAACTCCGGGGGAACTCGCCATTAGCGCAATTAATAATAGCAACAGTATTCCACTTTAGGCCGGGACGCGCGTATATACCCACGTCGAACATGTATACTCGTGGGAGAGAGAAAGAAAAAAGGGAAAATCGTAGCTAATAAGGTCCATGGAACAATTTTATCCGAAAAACTCGAAATGGTAAGTAACCAATCGAAACTTTTTTGTTTCCCTTCACCTTCGCGTCCGCGCCCGCGCTGCTCTCATTTCGCCAATAAGCTCTCTCGACTCGGCGGCAGCGGTTCTCTCTCTCTCTCCCTCTGCGGTTTCTCGCGGCTAATTCGTAAATCACGAGAGAATAAAGGCGCACCGGAGGTAAAGTTTGGGCCGCGGCGTTCTTTTTTTCCCCCTCCTCCCCGTGCCCGGCCGACGTTTGTTGTTTCCCGCGCTCACGACCGCGCGGAATTCGTAATGAGTCCGATTTGTAGGCTGCACCAGCGAAAAAACGCTCTCTGATGGAGCCGTTGCAAGAAAAGCACTATCGAGAATTCATTAGACGCAACCTCGGGGGAGGGGCGGGCGGGCGGGCGGCTCTTTAACTGTATATACACACACCGCGAGAACAAACAGAGTCGCTCTTCGCTCCTCTGCATGTAATTAGATGCGATTACTATCCCGCGAGCGCGCGCGCGTACTCGACAGCGAGCTGCAGATTTGTTTGAGAACATAACCAATTAGCCGTTGGCCGATTTCTTTTGCCCGCGAACATTCTTTCATAAATCGTTCGTATGTGTGTGTGTTTGTACATACGTTGATCGAATGCGCGCTCGTATTGCTTAATACAAATTGGAGTGAATCCCGTATCGCTAATTGGGAAAAATGCGCGCGAGCACGACCGCGACTTGTGTGCTCTTTCACCCTTTGTCCGCGACCCTCGAGAGCCAACTTCTTCTTGAAAAATCGAGCCGCGAAAAGCAAGTCCTGCGCGAGGGACGAGTGTATATACTGCATGTATATGTGTATACCTAACAGGACTCGCATAAATCAGCGAATCCCAAGTCAAACTCGAGTTAAATGCAAATTCCGCGCTATCAAATTGAAAACGTAATAGGCTCGCTCACGAAATGCCCCCATGCTCGCCATAGCAGCGCGGCCCTGAAAAATTACCGGAGCATTTCATAAAACGTACCGAGAAGCAGTCGCAACTTCCCTATTCCATCTATCAAATAGAGGCAAGAGAGTCGGAGGGAGAGAGAGAGAAAGTCATGCAAAGCGGGCTTCGCGAGGAGAACGTATCTACACTAACGGTAACTGGCTCGCGAGAGACCGCAAGAGAGGACGCGAACTCACTTGGCTCTTTCTCTCTCTCTCTCTCCTCCGGCGCCGCCGTTGCTGCGCTGCATGTGTATATATACGTACGTCCGCCCTTTTTTTCCATTCCCCAAGTGCTCCCGGCGGATGTTGAATGCACCGATAGGACGACGTCCGAGTACTTGGTCTATACGTATTCTTTTGTTCTGTTCGCTCGCTGCACTCAAAAGTTATTCTATTACTGCGCGCCGCTCGCCCGCCGAATGAAGAACGGGAAGCGAGGCAAGGAGATTTTAAGGGTTACGAGAGTTCCGCGCGGTCAAAAGCGTCCCTCTTCCAAATTTTATATGAAGCTCGAAATTCGAAGCTTTTTCCGCGCAATGGCAAAATATAAATGCCAAGATATGCTCAATCATTAATTTTTTCATGTTACTACTGCGTGAAATCACATTTCACGCACCACTGCTTTTTTCAAATGCTTGTCAAACGACCATCCGTAACATAAAATATCGTATCCAACTGGTATTTTCAATCACTCGTGTAAATGCGTAACACTCGTCGCCGGTTTCGCCGGCCATTCGTAAACACGTTAACACGCGTCTTCAAAATTTTACGCACTAGTTGCATAATATACTAATTTCCCGGCTGAAATTAAATTATATACGTGGAGCAAAGCTGAAGTTCGCATTTCAAAGGGAGGATCTTCTCCTGACTGAGAGGATTGCATTCGAGTACATGTAAGTCTTGAATACTCATAAAATGAAATTACTCCTAACGGATGCTGAGTTTACTTCCAGAAAGTATTACCGTGTACAGAACTGGCTGGGGTGGAGTGTCTCGAAACTACATAAACTATCATATACTTACTATTATCAAATCAAACATCTCAATCTTCCTAGAGCAGATAAATTCTCAAAACATTATCATAAAACTCTATTAGCTTATCCATTCAATCGTTTTGGATGCGATAAGAGATCACAGAGTACGTAAATATAATCTTTCGCGAATGGGGTGAAGCTGTATATGCGTATCTGGACCTCGAGTCAGAATCGTTATTCTATAAAATAATGAACGTACGATTGAGCTCGAATTTCGCGAGCGTCACTGATTGTACTTTACTACGTGAGCGTTTGGATCTTCAAAATTTACGAGGCAATATCTAATTTCGCAACAACTACTCACATCTACAAATGCAAAGTGTTCATCAAATTAGAATGAATGAGGACTGAAATTATGTAGCTTTTACTGCTTGTGTACATTTAGCGGATGAACCATTCGCGGCTACTTCGATAATTTGCGAGGTATTGCTTCGCGAGAGTAACGGTCGATGTTAAACCGCTGCTTTCTTGGCAATAGGTCAAAGAATGCGGATATAATTCCAGTGCCAAAGCCATCCAAATACAATAGCTGACTGAGTTGCATTGGAGCGAATTTTACATGAAAAGTAGCCTGTAATAATAACAGCGCAACTCGAACGAAACGGAACGTTGGCGCGAGCGCGAGTAACAGTCCCCTAACAATGATCATTGAGCGGGATCCCGGTCGAGTCTCACCATTCGATCTATTGTAGCCGCGATCTAGTTCAGAAGCTAATTTTTAATTCAATTAAAAATATACAGTTGTGATTGATCTTACAGTAGAAAGTATACGTATCAACAGGAAATTTATCTGAGACATTGAGGAGTGTATAACATCAAATCACTAAATTCGACAGCACCAATTTTCAATGACTCGTCTCACGAGAATAATTTTTATAAAATTATCATGCAAGCCCTACGAAAACTCGCCTTTTATGAAAGGTAATGCTTTCTTTATGATTTAAAAATCCTGAGAATAAAATTGATGATCATTTTTTTCACCGAGTCTTTATGTATAACCCTATTTATATACTCACTCGTGTGAGAACTTTGAAAGACTGTTACCGCATCATGCATAGAATCTCCACCGCGTCGCACCGAGTCGTTGTATTCGTGGCATCTCTTCAAATGCAGCTGTATAGAGCTGGTGGATCACGCGTATACATAAACAGTAAATAGCCGGTGCCGAGGGGAGCAGTAGTGCATCGTCGTCGCTGACTGAGTGCTGCACAGCTGCTCCTGTCCTCTCGGTCGCACTATAGTTTATACACTCAGGTCGACTGCCACGCGGGTGTCCCGCGCGACGAGTGACTCGGGGCCCCCCTGTCTAACTGTGCATTAATTATTTAACCTGTCGGTAATCCAAACAGAAGGGCCGCGGCGGAATGCGCCGATCGGTATGTGTATTCACATACAGTCAGTGCCGCGCGCGCCATATAGCGTCGCAGCTATTACCGCGGGAGTACAGAGAGGCCCAAGACGTTTTCTGATGCGGAAAGATGCGCTCTAACCGCGAGCGCGCGCTGCACGTGCTCCTGTCGCGCCGTACGGAGATGCGGTTACTCGCTGCGCGGTGTATATACAACATAGCGGATCCCACACGACCGCGCAGCCTCGATTGTACGACTCTGCGCGTGTAATTGGACCAGTCCGCCAATCGAGCCTCCGCGAATTAGCTAATCACGCCTGATTCGGCTCTCTCGCTCGCGCGTGTGAACCGCCACCACGGCATATCCAACTGAAGTTTCAATCGTCGATCCTCGAGCATTCAATCCGTCAATTCTTAGCTTTTTCTCTTTTCGTGTCAAGGACGTAGAAAAAGATGTGCTGAGTCTGGTCGGAAAGCGAGTTGAGCTCGATTGGAAACGCGAGAGAGAGACGGGCTCTCATATGGAGAGCTGTGAAAAATACCACCAGTCCTTCGCTGCATTTCTCGCGAAATTACCTCCATGCAACACTAGTATATCGTTATTTTGTTTTCTGCCAGGAATATACGTGCATTTTTGTATACTTACTAAATCTTTCATATACAGATCGTCGGGCAAAATTGTGGATATACCCAACCAAATCCTCGATGGAAATGCGGATGGGTCGTGATAAACGTTTCACGATAGTAGACGCAAGTTTTTCCCTCTGCGGAACGAATGTACGGCGAGTTTCGAAATATTCATCCGCCGCGGACTGATTTATCGAGCCGCTCGCGAGATTCAGTCACGGGTACAGCGGTGCGCGCACGTCCGCTAAAGGGCCAATATCAATTGACTCGAGGGGGCCGTATGGATCGAGTTTTAACCGAGAATCCCAGCATCGCTTCGCGCCGAAAGGTATATACAGCGCATAAAGAACGCATAGGCCGCGTATACGCTTCACTCAATGCCCCCCCGAAGAAAATATCCGCGGCGCTGTTTATTTATCGGAGCGCGGAGATGAGGTGCTCGCGCAGGGCGAAATGGAAAAACAAACGCGACGCGAGTCGGATTCATTGTGCTGCAGCGCTGGGCACAGGATGCGGAGCTTGGCTGGCGCATTATTTATAGACGTGCCGCCGCCGCCGCCGTGGCATAAGAAAGCTCATCGCTCGCGCAGCCCGCGCGACTTATTCTCTCATTCATGATCCCCGGAGCGCGTACGGCGCGGCCTCGTAAGCTTGTTTCCACGTTGGCGGTATTTGTTACCCGGCTCTCCCCCTCGCGCAGGAAATTCATGCGATTGTCGAGGTGTAGGCGCGCGACCGCCGCTCAGTCGGGCCGATCTTATTTACGGATTGAGGTTGGACGCGCGGCTTCTTCCCCCTTCGATATGCGCGTATTCGGCAATTTACCTTGTCGCACGCGGTGTGTGACGTTTGAGCAACCCATACGTTTTCGTATCGACAACTTTGCGTAAATAACATTCATCTGTCGCGGTCGGATACTGGGGTTCAGGTGTAACGGCCAGAATAGAGTATAAATTGTGGAGTTCAACTGAGAATCATACACACCGACTTCTCTATCGATTGACAATAACTTTTCAAAATCATTGACGATTTTGAATCTGTATAACAATCTTCGTTTGGGTTACAGAAAATACATTTTTAATTTGCATATACGCGACCTTCTTTAAATGATAATGTAATATCATTTTCAAACTTAATTTTATTACCCTCGATATTGATTGCCTCCAATATTAGGTATCTTATCGGGATGATATCGATTTCCACATAAATGTTACATCGACTATGAAATTGAAGAATGAAAAAAATCCGATAAGATCTTTGTGCTGCCAACATCCGTTGACGGTAATGCCATACAGATTAAACTAATATTCCTGATGGCATATGTGCATAATTAGCTTCAATATCGATATTATGATCTTCACTTAGTTTAATATTATAAAGCAGGTACTATTTTCTGTGCAAATAAACATATACTGAGAGTAATCGAAAGTCTATCGCTTCTTTTCATTAATTTAGTAAAAAAAAGTCTATGAATTCAAATGGGAAAATTTGTTTAAGCTAATCTCGCGATCTAACCGCTCTCCGACTATTTCAAGACAAAGTCTTCCCCGCCCCTTTATTCACTATTATACATGCATTTGCTTGTTCCACTTGCTTCCTCCTCTCAGTCTTTGCACGAGAATAAGAAGATACATCCCGATGCTAATTAAAGGCACGACTTAAACCTTAATTAGACAAATGTAGCGGCCTAAGGAACGTTGGAGCAAACAATAAGTAAAGGGGAGAAGAGGAAACACAAGTCAAATGCGAGTGAACGAAACAAGTAAGATAAAAGCAGTTAGCAGCTCGTTTATCAGTAAACTACGGACCATTTTCAGACTGCCCACTACTAATTTCCAGCAATCGGAAGTTGTCAGCCTCGTCTTCATTAAGAGAATTCTCTGGATGCAATACTCGTGAAACATCTATTTATATAGCAATGTCACTATGAACCTACGCACAATAGACGCGGAGAAAACTCTCGTATCTCGTACGTGATGCGTAGAAAATTGATTTACGCTTGTGATAAAGAACTTTTTGCCAAATAGGGAATTCTAATTTGTCCTTGAGCAAGGATGGGCGTCATACATTTTATACTGTAGAATGTAAAAAATTGTAGAATTTTTTGTTGCGAATATTGAGAATTTGTGGGTAAAAATTTAGGAAATTTTTCTGGGGGCCGACGATCCACTTAGAATGAATTTTCAAACTCGAAACTACTAATAATCATGTAATTTGCTTCCATCAGCCGGAGAGACGGTTGCAAGTCAATTATTTTAATCAAGTACATTGCACAAGCACACTTCTTGATCTTGAAACAATCAAGATTTTAAAAAAATGAGTGTATGTGTGTTTGTTCAATAATGTCTTCAATAATGAGTATTTATCTGATTTTTTTTAAAAAATTTCAATTGGTACAACAAATTGATGTTATGGGACTATCTAACTTCTCGAGAGAATATTGGATAGAGAATTTTGGTTGGAAGCTCTGTGTCCGACATTAGCAGCAGTTTCATTCATGTATATTAAAAATCAAACGCCTATTTGTAATTTCAGATAAATTTTCGTGTGGGCTGTAATGGCTCGATAGCATTATGATTCGGAGCGCCGTTAATTATCCAAGCAGTCCAAGGAAAGGCATATTAAAGCTCTTGAGAGCAAATGCTTAGCATATCGTAACAAAATACAACTGGCTCGCGCAGGATTGCGGAGAGTTTAATTTATGAAACAACAAAACTCGCACAATCCGCGGAGAAGAAGCTCTCCCGTGGGAGAACTGGTTCGAGCCCATAAACAGCGTAAGCGAAGCAGCAGCGGCACATAATAACGAACGTTACTAAGTATGAAAATTAATTTACAACATAACGAGTGGAGAAAATAGACAACACCAAATCATAATTACGCCTTCACACGAGCGCGCGCGCGCGTCCCTGCGTCTCTCCCTTGCTTAGACGTATATATATATACAGATATGTATAGATATATATAGATATATACGAATGGAGCGTTGCAGGGATTATTATCACTTCCGGTGGCAGCGAATCTATAACCACGCGCTGTATACGGAGGCTGCGAGCCAACCCGACTACTGCACCTCGCGCGCAATAATCCATGAAAATTATCGTGCCACTGTGCGCGCGCGCGTATATATATGCATGTACGTGCGCGCCGACTTAATTGAGCCGATCGTCGCCGAGTCGAATTTATGGACGGGCAGAAAGTATTTTCTTGAAGGATGCGTTCTCGTTCGGAGGATGCTGCTGCTGCTGCTCGAATGAGAAGTCGGCGAGGTACATGCCGCAGATTATCCAGGGGTGGATTCAAAAATGTGATATTTGTTATTCCCAAGGGATACGCGCTCGGGTGATATAGTACAGGAATGGAGTTGTAACATGATGGATG
The DNA here is from genome assembly GCA_020882685.1 of Aphelinus atriplicis. Taxonomy (NCBI): domain Eukaryota; kingdom Metazoa; phylum Arthropoda; class Insecta; order Hymenoptera; family Aphelinidae; genus Aphelinus; species Aphelinus atriplicis. The sequence continues at coordinate 77,689,916 of CM037073.1, forward strand.
CAGTGCTCCGCCCGAAATATAACTGGCCGCGATGAAAGGGATAGTTGCTTGAAATGTCGTTTCGATTGGCCACGTGGCCGTAATTACAAGCGCTGCCATGAATCGCTGAATAAATCAATCCGATTTTTCCCGGGGAGCCTTTATCATAAAATTTCGGAGTCGATATGCGGGGATAAATAGACGGTTCGGGCCGGCGTGAACTGGTACCTATTAATTCTTCGAGTTCTTTAAACAGAACGCGTCTCGAATTCACCTCGAGTATCTGTGCACTCGGGAGTATGTAGGAAAATAAAACTGGTTTAGATCACGTAGTGCAGCATTCACTGTCACTATATGCGCGCGAGTTTATTGGGTTATTAAAACTGGTTTTGTTTTCTCGTCTAGATTATGGTTTTGTTATTTTATCTGTAAATTTACACAATCAAAATCAATGGTTTTTTACTCTGCAAAGAAAGTTCCTTCATAATATCTCCTTCATAATAATCGGCATATTGTTTATGACACGAGAAATTGAATCATACATTTTTCAACGGTACAAATGATTCCTGAAGAAATATTCAATGTTGGTAGTTTTATGTACAAAAAAACAATAAATATCTGGATAATGGTGGAATTTTCACCTCAAAGTGATTATGTTTGTATAAACTGAGATTGTAATACTTTTACAGAAAATTTAGATTCACATCTGATCCAAATCATAACCCCAGAACCCAATTTTCAGAAGGGTATCAATAATTTCCAAGTCAGTGTAATAGTCGTTTTGAATTCATTCCGTGGTTATCAGTATTCCCTTTGGGAAATTGTGTGTTGCATAGTGAATGCGGATAAACCAAAGATTGCAAACTTCCTTTTATCGGGGAATTTGCTAGTCTACGGAAAACTGGATAAACTTAGTTGCCCAATAATCTTTCTCATCAGCTTAGCTCCCTAGGCTGAGACCTTTCAGGTTTAATAAGCATGGCTTGATGAATAAATAGCTCGAAGAGCGAGGAGCACGTTTAGAAACAGAAATAAAATCGGATAGCGTAATACCGTAAGGCGCCGATCACCAGAATCGATATTTCTCATATGCGTTGGTTCATCATCGTCTTCCTTATTCGCTGGGGGCTGCGATTCCAGTTCAGCTCTCTCGTATATATAGAGTGATTCACCTTATGAGCTCGCGCATGCACACAACTTTTCTTCCGCTCTGCATTCCATCGGCTAAGGAAAGTATACGCGCACTCATTTTTGTTTTCTTTCCTCCTCTGATCCTTCTTCATAACCTATACTCGATGTTTGCATTCTCCAACCAAGCTGGAGAATCAAGAACGTGGGAGGACTTTGAGCTTGACTAATTTTTCGGTTCATTTCGGTGGGAATTATGTATTTGGATGAGACAAAATATTACTCACTTGTTTATGTAGCATTGGAAATATTCTTACCTGAAACACAATTGAATCGAAATTATTCAAACGAAACGAAAATGCAATGTGCAAAAAATATGTTTGAGATTATAAATTTTTATAATAACGTTAATCAATCAAAAAGTTCAGGGTTGATCAAGTGACCGAAATTACTCAAAGACACGACGATAGTTTTTGTATTTTTCACAAATATGTTGGTAATATTTCAGTTGTACATCAGAGCAACATTCCTATAGAAAGTGTAATATGAATCGTCTCTCCTTCTTCCCTAAGACTGAGTACTCCTACATATGAGTACCACTGCCGTCCTGACCTCTAACGGTGACCCAACAAAATTCATGTACGACTTCCAATTAATTTAATTTGAATTCAGGAAGCCTAACAACGACTACAACAACAAAAACAGTAAAAAAAAAGATCTAACATATATAATTTCAAAATTCTGCTACCAGGAGCGCTACCGGTCGCTCTCACAACTTGAATACAAAACATTCACAACACTTGGTCGTGATCGATTATGTATGCGCATACATGTATAGGTGTATATTCAGGTGTATATTCAGGAGTATATCCATCGGGGTACGAGAGATGAAGCTGGTCGGGCTTTATCTTGCGGCAGAGACCGACAATAATTATCGATCAAACACTTGGGCTTCGAGGCCGAACACGTATACGAGGGTACCGTAGGTAAACGAGATGATCGCGAGCAACACTTCCTCGTTCACGAGTTCGCTGGGTTACATTCCCCACTTGCATATTATGCTCGGGATAACGTGGTGCCATGATCGCTTTGCTTTAAGCAGATCTTAAGCAGCTGGAGAACTTCGCTTCAGTCATACTTTGCTGTAAGAAGATGCGTACTTTATTATAATCTGTTGGGTGGTGTATTACACTCAGGTGATATAGCAGGAGATATTTTTTATCCATCATTCAGATTCCTTGATGGAGAATATTTTTTCAAAGTCTTCAAAGTATATTTTATTTATAATTATTGATTAAGCTAGTTATCTTTAAGATTATAGAATCAAAATATTCAATACGGGTTCAGAGAATATGAAAAATTAAAAAAGAATTACGCAATTTTATTATAGTTTAATCTGAAATTGTAAAAAACTACTAGTCAATAGAACAAATTGTACAGTTCTAAAAAATAGTAGATATTTTCTAAATTTATTAGATATCTACTTTTTTTTATCAGTTGTGCAATTTGTACTATTAAATAGTTTCACTACTTTGAGATTTGGAGAATGGTGATTTTAGGGAAGAGTTATTCCTATTTTTTTTCGAGCATTGACGATTTATAAAAGTCATTTAAAAATAGCAAAACAACTTGGACTCAAAGCCCGTATGAGATACTGCTTGTAGAGATAGAAACAAAATAATTATCTTGGGTTGTCTACCAGTAGATAGTCGGATAGGCCAGATAGTCGGGTAGTCGTATCACGCGATCGCATGTGATGCTGGTCTTCTGCTTTATTATGTTTTGCAGTAAATAATTTAATTTCAACTTACAGAAGTAAACTTGTCTGAACAATTTACTTTTCTAACTAATTTACTGATTCAACTTCTACAAGTTAGATACAAAGTCTCACGTAGTACAAGGGAAATTCACAAGGTGTCTGAGTTTTTCATCGAACTTTAACTTGATATCACCGACTAATGTAAGTCAACATTTGACACATTGAATTTTTTTGGTTTGAAAAAAGCATACTTTCTATAATTATACTATACATTCATACATAGGTCAAATTTGATTACTTAATCATTTGGGATGTGAATAGGTGTGGTCACGACATATAAGATGACTGAACCCCACTTGCTATATCGCCGTCAGCATTCCTCACAGCTTAAAAATTCTGTCACCACGAGTATTATAATATGGGAATTTTGGTGTCTGCCTTTATCAACGGCTTTGGGGGATCTAGGGCTGAATTATTTTCAATTCAGCATGAGTTTTTCCACCATTTCTGAATATCAATAATATCAAAATATCAAGACATTTATCAATAGATTTGCATCGAATTTAGTTCATCTGAAATCTTTATTCAAATCTGATCGTTCGCAGCATTTTAATCAACCGGAAGCCAAAAAATCGTACTCTTAATGTCGCCATCACTTTTTCAAGAAAAATGTTTGTAAGCTTTTATAAATGTTGATGTTGAATCGTTTTTCCAAGAAGTACATGCTGTTACCGTATAGTGTATTAATTTCTTTGAGATTGATTTCCTTCAATCATCATATTATAATACTCGAGCTTTTTCATCGGATGCTTTCAAAAGACTTTAGAAAAAGATGTCGTTTCAGAAGCTGCAGTGTGCCATTCTCTCGTAAAATTGTTTGAAAAATGAAGTACATATTGGCAAAGTACATATTGATACATATAAGTAAGCATGTGGTGAGTTTTAGTTTGACAATTATTTTTTCAATTTGAAAAATGTCCAAAAAGTACTTCTCCTACAGTGTCATATTTTCTCCATGATATGAGTTTTTAGAAGTACGCAAAAGAATGGACGTGACACCATTGTTATAATCACGGTCGAGGTTTGGAGGTTAAACACATTTTCTTCCACAAATTGTTCCCAATTACTCCTTTTATGCCGGATCTTGCAGCTTTTCAGATATTTTAAAGTACGAAAAGAATTTTCTTCAACTCTATCCTTGATTTTTGTACAATTAATCGTAAGTCCAATTCATTTCCACGTACAAAATGCGTACAAAAGTCAAGGGCACCGTAGCGCTCTATTGTTCTTCCTTGAATCCATGGACTATTTCTTATGGTATATCTCGAGTTACCAAAATTAGACTTCTTTCAGTTATCATAATCAAAATTGTTAGTAGTATTACTTTGTCGCAGCATTTATTCTCATCATCAGAACAAAAGACTTTATTAAATCATTTTATTTATCCTCGATAAGGCGTGAACTGACTAAAAATCAACTGTTTAGTTTGAAAAAAATGTAATACAATCGAAAAAATTCCAAGGTGAACCTCAATATAAAATTTAATTCCATTACAGTGAAGTCTATAATGTTTGTCATGAACTCTACAAGCGGACAATCCCGAGAGTATGCAGGAGCGAATACGTAAAATGACGCAGAAATGAAACAGGCAGGGAGTCTAAAATAAGCTTCATTGAGAAGGGCAATTTAACCAGTCCCGCTAAAAGGTGTACATTAAATACAACAATGATGATAACAACGCACGCATATGATTGGAGGACTGGGACAATGTTTCTCATGTGCGTAAGCATGCGGTCGCTATGAAAGCATTTTATTATTTAATTGTGTCTATATATCAGAGTCACGTTTTTGCCAACTTTATAGACATTTGACGAGTAATAATTATATATATATACAGATTTTGAGTATGAACGGAATGAGAAAACCTCCGTGACCGAGCAAGTTTACACAATTTGATATTAGTATATAATGAAATAAAATAATTAATAAAACACATTTGATAACTTGGGTCCACTATCAACAAATTACTTCTACAAACTTCTGGCGTGATGTCTTGTATCACGATGAAAGAAAAACCATCACGAAGATGTCTTGTGAATAGTTACATCGAATGTAAATGAGAGAGAAAAAACGACGCAATAATCCATCATTCCATCAATTAGCTGGAAAAAAAGAGTATGACTAGTTTACCGCGAAGGCATCGTCTTTATCAGTGGCACCAATTAATAATCTCGAACAATTTATAGCCTGCGCTCATACATTAAATTCGCCGAGGCAAATCGCCCCTCAAATACAATGTATCGTCCTCTCGGGCCAGTATGTTCGCTTATACGCGCGCTCGAGGGACAGTAAGTTAGAAGAGGAGGAGGAGGAGGAGTAGAAGGAGGAGAAAGAAGAGGCGCGAGAGAAGGCGCTGGGCAAAAGAAAATATTATACGGCGCAAACTAGGAGCTGTTCCTCGCAGCATCTTTGCTCTCTTTATCCTCGTTATCTCTGTCTTCCATTTACTCGCTCGGTAGCTCTCTTTCAAGCGTTTTTTGTGCCTTTTGCTTTTGTTGTCCAGTTCCTCTCGCTCCCGTAGATTCCTCAGCTAGTGCTCTTCACGCGCCCGAGCGTTACACGCGTCCTTTTTTCCTCGGCGCGAGTTTCCATTTCTGGACAGGCCGCAAATTCTGCGCGTCCCCCTTTCCCCCTCCGCCGCTATTTGGCCACTGGCTCGTTTTCGCATGGGAGGAGTATGCAGATCCTATCCAACTCGAGAGATTGTACGGCAATAGTATGGCCAACAGCATTTCTTTGCCAGCTTGGCGACTTCCTGAACTTGGACTATTCTCGGTGTCTTGTAAGTTCAATGGGTTGCAATTGCGTTGCTATTTCCTAGTGCCCATTAATCCTCTCTATACTTCATTTCCGAGTCCATGCATCTGTTACACGGGATGGGAACCCAATCCTTGATAATTTATTCTGCTGGATTTATTTTGAACGCCTGAAAATCCACTGACGTAGCTGAACAGTGGTGATGGTATCTGTAGCCAAAATTTTCCCAAACATGAACGGTCGTTTACTCCTATTTTTTGCCCGCATTTGCCAGAAAAACTAAGATCAGAACGGGAGAAAATTGAAACTGATCACTAATTGAATGAAAACACTTGGATGTTCTCTAGCTCAGATTTATGGCTCTCCATTCACGGTTTCTCTCGTCGCTTATCTTCGTTTTCCTAATGCCTGCACTTTCTTCCCGCGAGATTTAATAGTAAAGCAATCGCTCGCGCGTCCTTTAATTAATTGGTTCAGTGACCAGGGAGAATTCGCCATTATCGGAATCTTTCCCAATACTCCACGTGTGGACACGCACTCACGCACAAGCCCGTAACCTTGAATCGCCGCTGAGTAGAGGCGAGCACCAGGAAGCGCGAAATTACCGCCTCTTTCCTTCTCCTTCTCCTCCTCTCGCTTGTCGTCAACTTCCGCGATTACACTCGTCGTTTTTCTACATCGCCACGCCAGAGCTAGATAGCCTTCTTAGCCTATCTTGTAATGTACTCTTGAGCGAAATTTTTGCGCATTGCAGGGAGAACAATTTTTGCACTCGGATGTTTGAAATAACGAGGGGTTGTGGTATCTTTATCTTATGATTCGCTTAAATTCCTTTCAGGGACCCGCGTATGTGCTTTCAATTATTTTTAATCGTGTGTTTCCTTATGTAAGTCATCCCGGTAGTATACTTAATTCTTCCCTCGACAATATTATGCTTTTTATATTTATCGACAAACATTTTTGTTGTTGAATTTTGAATTTTTCAATAAGAACAGTTAACTGAACATGGTTTAGGTGTTTAAATAAGACAATGTCGAAACTGTAAAGCTAAATGTTTTTCTTCATCATACAGACTTGACTGCGACGTTGTAAGTAGATATGTCTTTGTGAAAAAATGTTAATTCACACTGGATCGTCAATTTTTTTTTAGATTTCAATAAAAAGAAATGAAACGTTAGAAATTATTGAAATTGTATTAAATCATTTCAACGAGACAATGAAATGCTCATCTGTAAATTACAATGTTGCTATAGCAAAAACTATTTTTCTATATTTTTTTCGGTATATACTCTGGTTATTCCGTTGCATAAATCATAACCCAAGTTGTCGTGCATTGGTATTGACAAATTTGCATAAATTAATCGCACATTTCGCCCCGAGCGGTTTGAAGAGATATAGATGTCAGGTTGTAAATGAAGATAATAAAAATAAACTGCGCGGAAACTATAAATTTTATCAAGATGTCTAAACATAGACTGTGTATTCTCTGTGTTATTATATACCAACAGAATAATTCATAGTCTGTTATTACACGTAGCATCATTTGATTAATCCGATCGTAAAATAAACCAGATATTACAGTGGGAATCGTGAAAATCGCGAAAAACATTAGATGCTCGAGGTTATTGAGAATGAAAAAAAAGCCAAATGCAAAACGCGCGAGCTCAAAATCAACTCGAATACTGTCTTGCGTAAGAACCGATCAAAACGCTGACTGCGTAATGTTAGCCAAGCGACCCATCGTTCAAAGCAATCCTTCCGAAATTGCACATCGACCGAACGGAAATTGATGAAAAATTCGGTTAGCAAGAGGCCAATCACCGAAAACTTCCAGCTCGAGCTGGCTCGAAAATTTGACGACGCGCGTCGACAGTAGGGCAAACAAGCTCGCGCGCGCGAGCAAGCTGAGCTACGCGTCGGTCGCCGGGGAATTTTTTGAAAAGCCAGGAAAACAGAGCCGAGAAACGCGCGACGAGCGAAGCCGTGTGTTTTCGCGGAAGGAAGTGCCGTTGCTCGTGTCGGGTGGCCGGTAAATCAAAGCGCCGCCGCTCGATATTTTTATTTTAATGTACAAGCTCTTGCGCCCGCGGCTCGACACTTGCGCGTCCTGCGCTGCGGCTTTCTAGTCGTATAAGCGAAAAGTTGTGCATTATCGCTCGCTGCGAAATTGCCAGTCTCTCTCCGCGTGGCTCTGCTCTGCTTTTTCGCGGGGCTTTACGGCCGCACGGCTAGTAGAGCGGAGCATCGTAATTTCGGCGATGATCGCGCATGGAAATGCCCGAGATATCGCGCGCGGCTCACTGCAGATGCAACGGCCCGCCCGGGGCTCTTTGCAACTGTTCCCGGCCGCGATCTCCCCGCGTTCTCTCTGTAATTCAATTATTTCGATTTGAATAAGTGATACGGACGGCGGGCTGGTCGGGCGAAACCACCGTCGGATCGCCGCGGCTAAGCGTGCGTCCACCTACGAGAGGTAATTCATCCAGTTTAGTCGAGCTCGGCTCGCCGATGATCAAACGAGTATTAACGGAAGCCAGTCATACCGAATCGCCCATTGCGAAGAAAACACTCGAGCCATTTTCAGGCTCATCGTTTCTCCCCGTACAGTATAAAGTATAATGGCAAACCCCCCCCCCCCCTACACATCTGCACACACACACACTCACTGAATTTCCGACTATAAAATCTCAGTGTTTTACAGCTATGATCATATGGACGTTCTTATTGCACAGGCACTGTAGTGTAACCTACTTACAAATAATTATTTTTTCCATGTCCGTGCATAAAGTCTGGGTGTAAAGAACGAGTTTTTACAAGTAAAGTTAACTCGTTCGCACACTCGTGTGTGAAGTATACAAATTTAATTTACGTGAAGTTGTTCGTAGTCGTCATGGATACTTGACGCAGCAACTTTACTCGTGCTATACACTGCAAAACCGATTGTTTGATTAAGGGCATGTCGAAACTCAACTGTTTGGTAACTTGAGCAAAATTCACTTAATTTTACTTGAATCAAGTTGCAATAAACTAGTTCGACTCTACGCTCAGAAATTTGCTGTTCCTTCACGAATGTCATGCAGAAAAACACTCAACTAACCCGGGCATAACTATTTGTGTGATCCACCCATTAATCCGCAGTAAACCGTAAGAACACCTTGGTACTCCCTCTGGGATAGTACTGAACTAGTGTGATCGCTATATTAAATCACAACTGTCGAGAAAAATTTAGCTTTGCGCCCTTGACATGCACGTAATATACTATTTCCTGGTAAAAGAAAAGCCCAAGACACCGTGTAACCTATTGCCGGACGAACGCACAAGCTTGATTTTCCACGCGTGAACGCGGGAGGGAGAGAGAGAGAGAAGAAAACACGGGACGGACAATCAAGAGTGATTTTCAAAGCATCCCGCCGGTGTGTACATTCACCTGGGCGTACGTCGTGGGTTGCACAGCCTAATACGGAGCAGCGGCTAATGTACAGCGACCTTGTCGTATATACGTTTGCTGCGGTTGCTCCGCGGCCGCGCGGAGAATCCAGCTCGTTTTATAGAGCACGTACACAATTTACGCGCGAGGGCGCTCGTGAATGGCCGGCGATAATTTCGCCGAAAATTATCGTCCTCCAGCGGCGGTCGACCGAGGCTGAGCCCGAGTGCGCGGCGAGGAAAAATAGTCGCGATCGTTATCTAACGCGGCGCTTTGTCAACCGCTACGCAGATTTAATGCCGGCTATTGTTGATCGTGGAAATAATAGTGCGCGGGAGCTCCCGCGGATAATCGCCGCGGCTGCCGACTGATTTCGCGGTCGCCCCGGCATTGTTGCGTCGAAATATTACACTTGGCGGTGATGAACTTTTACGTGGCCCTCGCGGACGGGACTGTTGTCTGTATAGACGAGGAGGACGAGGAGAATCGTTCGCATCCCGTCAAATCTGACTTGGACATTAGAGGACCGTCAACTGCTTTCGGATCGGAACAGCTTATCTTCGCTTTCAAACGGTTGCTTATGTTACTGAATAGTTTTCGTTGGATGAATAGGTTCTTATAAGGTTCACGTTTTAGTTTGCAAGCATTAATTGTTTGTATAAAGGACTTAAGTTTTATTCGCATTAAAATTTTTCTGTATGGCGAATTTTGGCATGAATTCAGGAAACGAATGAAAGCATTTCTAACGCTCTTGTAGAACAGCAATGAAAATTGGTTAATGTTGGAAAAATTTACACAGAGGAAAATAATAAGTGGGCACCGCAGACTCACGTGAACAATCCTACAGCAATTTCGAAATTAAGCTTTTTCAGTGCTGATTCAGGCGTCCCCAAAACACACGCATACATACACAACTACAATTCCTCTTTTTTCATATTCAAGTTCATTTTGATATGGTGCGTTTAACGTTGTACACACAAGCCTACGATTCTACTCACAATTTATCAACATTTTTTTCATTCGAGTATATTTATTTCGAAACCAAAGTGATTGGTGAAGATTCATCAAATCTTTTCCCAAAAGACAATTTTCTCAAATCAACTTCACTTAATGAAAAACTTTATTATACAGTATAGTTTTCAGAAAAAACAGACGAAAAAGAATGTATAATACAGTGATTTGGCTTTTCTCAATCAAGCAACGTGTTAATATACTTCCACGCCAACCGTTCATTCATAAATTATCTCCAGAGATTTTTCGAAGAAATTCAATGTGACGAGGTTCAATGACTCTATGGCAACGTAAGATTCGATATAATAAAAAGATTAGGGGATTTTTCTTAGTGCAGGGTGTCTTGAAAGGGGGGAGGCAAATTTATAAATAGTTCCCGGCGATAAATGGGGAACATCCCTATTTTTCGTTTTGAGTACCTAACTTTTGTACTCTGTAATTTCATGAACGCGACTTTGCTTTTCTTGAATGGAATAATAGTATAATTCTTTGTGGTACTTATAGTTTATTTGAATATCCAGGCACACTCATTCTTTCATTTTGACGAAAGAATACAGTGAAAAATTCACTGTAATCCACTCAAAATACATCATACACCACTTTCATACAGTGAGTTTTCACTGTGACAAGAGTACAATAAAATAATCTTTTAAAGTATGCTGTTGAAAATTTTCAGAAAAATTTTCTTTTCTTTCACTTTTCCTTTACTAAATTTCATGGAATAGAAAAAAGTTCTGTAAATTTAACATGGCAATTATTCTCATAGCTCGCATAAATACAGCGAATGAAATGAAAACATACCAAAAGAAGTACCTCGAAATTAAGTTCGCGGAGTGAACTTTATTGCAGAACTTCGAGAATGTTGGAGATGCGAGAAAATTTCAGCAGTCGTGTCTCCAGAACAAAAAAGATACGATGAAGCAGCATGGGTGCGGTTCAGTCTCTGATATTTTTATACTTGCGGAAGAAAGTTTCAAGTTTTTTTATTCGACTACCCCACGGTTCTACTTTATTCTAGAAATAGGTACTACCCCAAACTTCCGATAAAATAACGTGTGAGAACCATTTAACAAGATTAGCTATTTTGCATCTGACTACAAAAACTTTTTATAAGGATAAGATTTTACAATCAAACGTGTAAAAAGAAACTCAAAGAAGAACTTTAATTTTAGTAAGATATCTATATTCAAAGAAAGTCATCATTTTGTTTCGGGAACAATTGTTTTGTAATGCTTGGCGTGATAAAACATAATTTTCGACGCAAAATGAATTGAGGGGAAATAAGAATTCAAACTCATGAATTATCTCGATAATCAGTAATGTATATGTGGGGAACAAGATTTAAGCGGCTATAAAACCTCTTAACATTCCGCTCTGTGCTCTACCACAATTAGTCAAAGTGTTCTATCATCCCATTCCAACAACTTCATTGATTTTCAATACCTTGTATTTTCCGACCCCATCTCGACTCTCGCTCAAACTTCATTCGACTCTCCCATTCTTCGTTACCTTCGAACTATCGATCTCCACCCCGACGCCCTTGCGAACGGAATAAAAGCGCAAGTCATATATACAGAAATTGACCGTTCGACTTCGTGCACACAGATATATATCTATGTGCACGATGCGAGCCCCATTTTTTCCACCCGTCACCGTGTCGGGGTGAGACAACTGATTAGATTATCTATCATATAGAACAACAAAAGTCGAAAACAAGTCTAACCGATGAACAGCTGTACACCATTTGATATTCTCTCAAACTGGAACTTTTTCCAATCCACGAACAAACGCAACTAATGAAATGTATCAAAGTTTAATAAAAAATTCAAATGAATGCGTCCCCCCGACCGGCAATATCATATTAGGGTATATGGCATCACGGGCCCTCGAGAATTCGCCGCAAGAGGTATAGCGCGCGCATCAGCTCCAGAGGAGGAATGGGGAGGGGGCAATAATTCAGGGCGCAAAGTGCAGACCCTTGCCAAGCTTCGCGGTTGTTCGATCCTCGGAGGTGGCGGCATTAATACAGCCCGCGCGCGTATATACATGTACAGGGGCCCAAGCGCGACGTTGTCTATTGATTTTGGAGCGGCGCGCGCTCGCCTGCAGCACCAGCACCAGCACCAGCACCGCAGCACCAGTCAAAGTGAATGAGTAAACAAGCCGGGGGGCGCGGGGGAGCGAATCTAATTACCGCGCAGCGGAGGAGGGCACCGAACGAATTCGTATTCATGCGCGAACGCTCCGCCGCACGTCCGGAATACGCGGCATGGATGTATAAAATTACAAATACGATTATTAATTGATTCGAGGGCAGACTGATTCGGTCATGGGCTCGTGAATCAATTGCGGGCTGGATCTGAAAAATAGATTAACGCGTATTTTTATTGGATTGTTTATTAAAGTAACCCATTGTACCACCTCTAAAGTTTTTTCCCAATATTGACTGTGATGAAATTGAAATTTGAAAGTTCTGCGAATAGCATCTTTAAAGCTGGCTCAATGTCCCTACCAGGTACCGTTGCTATAATTATCATTCGATCATGTTGACCCATTCAAAATGTCAATAAACCAAAGTCACTCAAGTCGAGCAGATTGGATACACGTGTACCCAATATGTAGAACTTTTTCATAACTTGTTACAGTCTGCATACGCCTACAGGAACGATCAAACTGGGCTTGAAATAAACTCGCAATCATGTTTCTATAAATATTCATCAAAAGCTTTTAACATCTAACTGAAAACTACAAATCTAAATCATGTTTATAAAAACTTGACGTTCTTTTTTTGAATACTAGTGTTTGAAAAAAGAACGTCAGCTGATTCATTTTACTCAATCTTTCGATTCATAATCACATAAAGGGCCACATTGGATACACTTATATTTCATGCTTGAAAGAGAGTATTTTGAGTGAGATAGAAAAGAGTTTGGGGTAAACTGATGGGACCGATCGAAAGATGAGATGTTTTTACACAAGACAGAGTACTCACATGCAAAGAAATGAGAATGAGTACACTCAATTATTGCAATTGAGTTAGCAGAGTAAAATAAGTCAAACACGAGAAAAAAAACATGATAATAAAATTTCATACTGTTGTAAAGGAGTAGTTTTGAGAGCTAAATGAGCGAGGAAACGACCGGAAATACGTGAAGTCTCGGAAAAATGGCACATTGAGTCGAGTCACCTTGATTGAAAAATCATCGGTACATTTTAATCGATATCATTTTGAATCTCGGAGAGGGAGATTGACTGGAAACACGGCGTGATTGGCCGCTGAATCGTGAGAGAACCACGCGCGAGAAGATTGGCACATCGCTCGAAATAAAGTAGACACTCATGCGCAGCAGCAGTGTGGTTTAGTCGAGAGTAGAATGAGGAATCGGGGCGAGAGAGCGTCGCGATAATAAATGTAGCGCGTGTGAGAAGCATTGTTTCGCGGGCGGGCGGGCGAGGGGATGCGCGCGACTGCTGCGGGGAAAGAATAACGCCAGCGAGGGGGGCGCGCCCGTGTATACGTGCCTTTATATAAACGTTGAACCTGCTCCGAAGGGCAAATACGCACCCGGAGTTGTGCAGCTCTCGCATGATGTATTTATATATATATAAAACTACGACGAGGGGGTTGCATCTCTAGTTCGTAAAAGGGCGCCGACAAACTCGCTGTTTCTCACTAATTATATACGCTCTCGCCACCTGTAAATAACAAGTTATCGGCTCTGCCTGCATTATTCATGTTTTTGCGCTTTGTTTCAAGCCTAACTATGATGCTAAAGGAACAAACAATTCATCACGCGAAGTAATGCATATAACTGTGTGTGTATATGTATATTCTCATTACCATAAGTGTGGGGATGTGTGAGCGTACGATGAAAATAACGCTCCGAGGTTGCGAGTACAATGAGTTTTACAGTGAGTTTGCGAGGAATTTCGCGAGGTTCAGCCCGGGCACATATTACAAATGGTCTGGAATATAATATGTCGGGCACGAGCATAGCAATATCCTGAAACTTGAATTATTGAGACTCTCTTTAATGAATCTGTCACGAAGGAACGTATGATGCAACAACAATTAATATCGGTTGTTATTCCAGAGTAGTTTGAGCTATCCAAACAACATACCAATTGTTTTTGTTCCCGATCATTCCGATTACAATATGCTATTGTATTGCCGATAGGATAATATTTACATGGCGATCGATGTTAATCCAATGCGCTGTGTGTGTATATAATGATATGTAAAGTAGTAAAGTTCAGAAAGCATTGAACCCAAACTATTCCTTATTAGTTTTCCAATTAATCTTCCAGTCAACGAACTGTTCCTTGTGCGCCGGAATACACCAGACACTCGGAGAGCCATAAAAATCCACCCACATAGAATCACAGGAAAAAACGAAACATTTTGATTGGAGCGCAAGAACACTGCATACCACCCGTTGTCGAATTCATTTTTCACGGGATCGCTCGAGGACAGATAGAGAGAGCGACATTCGCTAAAACAAACTCGATATGCGCAAGCTCGTTTCCGCAGTTTTCCCCGTCGTAAATCATTTTGCCCAACGTGTAATCCACAGGACAATCGCACTCGCTCCCTCGCCAAAATAAATGATCACCCGCGGGCAAAGGGGAAAAATAACGAAATTGATTAAACGCCGCCGCCACTGCCACGAGCAATCGTTTGACAACGGCGCGAACTTGACCGGGTGCGCGGCTCACGGGGGAAAAACGCCAGAGGGGGAAGCTCGCGGATGCCAAAAATGCCGGCGACAGGAGGAAGCGCGCTCGACATTCCCGCGCGGGCGCGTACACGCCGACCTGTCGAGACTGCATTGTTTACGCTTTCGTTCGCGCACGCGGCCCCGGACAAGGACCTTTCTGCGCGAGTTCGATGTCAGCGATCGTTTGTGTGCCCCTCTGTGTGTGTATATACGCATTCTCTTTTTTCCCCTCATTTCAATTTCATTCGATTGGCTTATACCGTTTTTTTTTCGCTATTTCGTCTGTCCGTTCATCGGATTTCTGGAAATGGAAATTTCAGGGCCGCCCGTTGCAAGCTTGATCGCTTATCTTTGATTTTTAATCTGAGATAAGCATATATATATAATACGTTATAGAATTTATGGGGTAAAAGAAATGACTAAAGTTATTTCAACCTTCAGTTGAGTATGCGACAATTATATTCCCTCACTCAACTCAATTTGAGCTACTCATGAAATAGTATAAGAACAATGAACGAGCTATTTGAATAGAAGTTTGATTGGAAAAAACAACGAATGATATTATAAATCGTGAATTCTTCCCTACGCACATTGTACCGCTGATTTGCTGTAACGACATGAATTTTGAACAATCTACATCCTGTATTTTTTTACGTGAACAACGGCTCGGCGGTGGTCGCTCGCAAAGATTCAAATCTCAAGTACATATCGTCAATACAGAATGCCGTATATCGTCTATACATTTCATTGCTATATGTACGATGGATCTTAGTTGTCGACAACCCGAAATATCCGCACTTACAATACCATTGTCGAGAAAATGCTCAATCTCAATTTCTACCATTGTTTAATAATACTTTCGAGTCGTCTGTGTGATTCAGCACAGTGTAATAGCCGAAGCAATCACAAAAAAGGAGGATAGACACGTCGCTACTGTTCAAGTACGAAGCAGGCAATAAAAGTCGATTGAAAAATTAGAAACATAAACGTCAATAAGCATTCATTTGTAAAGCCGGGCTGCAGTGCAGCTGCTGCCTCTATCTATATGCTAATGGACATATCTCGGGGAGTATCCGCAGGATTTATTGATTTTTAATTCGGTTAATAATCGAAGAGCGGCGGTGGCGGCGGCGACGGTGGTGGCAAGAACCGACGCATTCCAAGTCTCCCATCACACGCGCCGGGTTCGGGTGCGAATATCTCGGAGCTATAAATTATGGTAATCGTCCAGTGGGAGAACCGATACGTCCAGCTCCTGAATGGCGCATTTAAACCTACTCCCTCTCTCGCTCACTCTCACTATCAGCGTACCCGCGTACGGCGCGATATTTTGATTCCCGCGCCAGATAACGGATGCATCTATTAAAGCGATTGCACTTATGCCTGTGTACGGATAACGTATCGGAACCTGCGGAAAAAGTGACGCCGTGAAATCGAGAGCGGAAGTAATGCGCCGCACGAGATCTGTTATATATATATATATATATATATATATATGTATCGGAGGCGATTGGATAGTCATATACTCGCGCCAAGCGCAAATCGTGCGCACTTGCTATCTGCAGATGAGCAAGAGAGAGAGTATTTCCTTTGAATTATCGTTGCGTCATGAATTTATCGCCGTGTACTTAGAGCCTAGTGAATTTTGTGATTCATCCCGATAATATAGCCATGAGAACAGAGGCGGAACGTATTGACGGAAAAATATGAAAAGTCGTTAAATTTTCTCAGTTGATTTTTTGTTCATCATCGTGAGAAGAAGCATTGAACTTTTGAATCAAATCTGGTCTCACGCAACTTTGTTTTCAACGTACATTTCTGATGGGAAGAATTATCGAATTAATATACAGACGATATCTATTGTACTGCAATTTATTCTGAGGGGAAACATCTTTCGACCACTCGGCTCTGTTCAAACGAAAATTGCGAGCGCGCGCACACACACATAAGTATATTTTCCTTATCAAGCGCGCTAACTGATGATCATCTGGCGAATGCTTTTTTCCATCCTCCTTAATTCACGGGGTAGAAATAAAAAAAAAGCCGGAGTATTCACGAAATAAAAGAATGAACAAAATGTCGGCCGTAATATAAACGATAAGAAAAACTGCAATAAAACGAGCCACGACAAGGGTATACGCACGAGAGGGAGAGAGAGAGATCAAAAAGAGCCGTACAATCTCGCACATTAATGCAAAGCTGCCAATCGACCGACTGATCATACTTCAGATTCCAGAAAAACGGGTTCCTCTCTCGCTTATACAGTCGGATCGCGCGGCGCGGCCCCGGATTAAACGTCTCTCGGGTGAGCTGCTCTCGGGCGCACCGAGAGAAAACACGAGTGCGCCGGGGAAACGCGTTTTGCGTTTGTGCGCGTCCCTCCCTATAACTATATACACACACACACACACACACACACACACACGTGTGTATATAGCAGCTGGTGTCAAAAGCACGCTGACCGAAAGCCAATCTCTCGACTCGCTCGCGAACCTTGTAATCTTGTATTGCGATGTATCTTGGTTATTTGTAAGTAATTATGGGGCATTACGCTCGAATTTTGTCTCATTAGTCACTTGTCAAGTAAGAGCAAGAGTACCCGGCTGTACATGCGTGCCTCGATTTAATGATTTGCATTACTCGCACGACGTTTTCATTACGTATATCTCGTGTTTTGTTTCGTTGATTGATTGAGATTTTAGCAATGATGGATTCAATAAAAACACACACGCGCGGCCGTCGTGAATGTTATCTCTCAGCTAGCGTGCGTGTACGCTCGAGGGAGGGAGACACATTCATTTCACCTCAGGCCACTTAGTGCTTTTTTCCCCCTGGACCATTTTTGAAATTCTCGACTCGCCCGAGGATTATCAAAGGAACATACATACATACACGAGAAGAACAGCTGAATCCGAGATGATGATTTTCCTCTCGCACACGCAATCTTGTACGAGATAACTTTATCTCATTGTCGGCTGAAAATATCACCAGTGTCTTGTGAAAGAACGCCGTTGTTTACATATGCATCGCCGCGAGACCATATTCAATTCCCGGCTGACAATCATTAGTGTAAAGCAGGTTCCCATATACAACACGATAAGCAACGAAATAACATTGTAGAGTCGAACGATAACGAGTCATTAACGCGAGTGAATCCCGAAATCGCATGTATGCATGTATACCGCGCTCGGACAGACAAAGGGACCAATTCTCGAATCCCACTGGCATACTTGGAATGCCGCGAGAGCTCGCGCGCGCGAAAATATCCACGGTCTAGCAGGCGCAATCTGCGATCTCGCATATATAAATTCACGTAGATTTCGCTCTCGGTTCCTCGTGGCATAAATAAGGGGGCGATTACGAAAACGACCCAACCAGACGGCGGCGGCGGCGGCAGAGCTTCAAGGTGGCTGCGCCGCGCGGCCGATAAGTCTCGTACGCCTATAGAAAGTAAGTGCATACACACACACACGTATATATACATACGGATCCCGCCCACTTGCATAATAATCACGCGCGCCGGTGGCGGAAGGACCCGGCAGAAGAAGTAACGGGCCCGGCTCACGCCCTAGGTCAGCCAGAGCCGCGCGCCAACACACAACAGGCCTTTCTCGTTATGCAATCCGCCGCTGCTCTGAAATATAATAAATGTTCGGTGTGCCGGCGTTCACATGCTCCCCCGCGCCACCCGATCGCGCGCCGACACCGTGTACTGCACGTATCTGTGGCCGCATAGTTCGCTCTTGTTATGTGCTGCTGCTGCTGCTGCTGCCAACGTCTCTTTCCCCCTCCGGCCCCCGCGGGACGCCAGATATACGCGAGAGATTGCTTTTCGACAGCTCTTAATTGATACTTTTACTTCTGTCCGACTGGGAAAAAGTTTTGCTAGCGCGGCTCCATCGTTTGTCGGAGCCCCACGTGTTCTCCAGGCCGGGGGCAGAGAGAGGGAGACGGGCCATTGGCCGAATTTCGATGTGGACAGCGGCTACACCCGAAAGCCAGATGGATGTAAATAGGTTTCGTAAAAAAACTGCGCAAGATACAGTTTTTTAGCTGGCTCCTCATATAATGAAGGGGCAATTTGAGATGCAAAGCCGCGTCGTCGCGCGATTGTGTCATCTTCCTCTCGGCTATTAATAAAATTGCACGTTACACCTGGGGACTCGGCGCGGCGCGGCGCGGGAGTTTTTTGCATTTTACGTAAGATTCGGCCTAGGGTTTCTCGGAGAGCTGATGAAAAAACACCAATTATACCGTCTCTCGCGGGCTGTCGCTGAGGCAAGATTTCATATTCATCCTGCTGCAGGACGCTTTTTATCTTTTTTTTTTTTTTTGCGACATCTTTTTCTAGCCCGGCTGTCCGGAGGTCGATTTCTTCTTGCAACGCTCATCGGAGAAACGACGAAACGTCCACTTTTCGTGTTATATAGAAATAACAAGTCTAAAAAACACACGTGTGCGTCCAAACGGCGCAGGTGCGACGGAACTTCGTCGCGTTCGTTTTGAAAACTATTCGCGCAATTGCGTCATCGAGCCGTTCAAAATTATCAGACTGGAAACGACAGCCGATGGCACGAACAATATCCATTTGGTTGTTTTGGTGGGTGCGCGCTGAAAAAAAGGAACAATCACCCGAACGAGCGTTCGAAAACGGGGGAGAGAGAGAGAGGAGGGAACCGCAATTTCGCGCGACAAAAAAAACGCCGAAGCTTCGCTCGCATGCGTTCATTATGAGCGAGAGAGGCAAAACAAAGGATCGGACGAGAGCAAATGTGGACAAGTGCCGGAGCCGGAAGCAGTCGCGTCGAACCGCTGCAGCCGGCCCCGAAGGCATCGTCGTCGCGCGCGTCGGTCCACGCTCTTGCTGCCGCTCTGCGCGTCAAGTTCAAGTTCGACTCTCCGACACTTTCACCCAACGCTGCTTCCGTGTACAACTGTGTATATACTTACACAGCAAAAATTCAGTCATGAATTTACAGACGACTCTTTGCATTGTGTATACAGCGAAATTCGAATGGAAAACCAATTGGCGTGTTTTACCGACATACCTGCAGTTAAATTCCGTATTGGTGAAACGAAATATGCTTGCGCATTGTTGGATGTCGCATTCGGTATCCTTTAGATTACCTTTGAAAGGGAATCAAGAAAAAGTATGTGTAACTTCGTACTTCTCAAATTTTTCCATAGTCGTAAGATTCAATTTGTATAAAGTATTCAAATCTATCGAATTTGGGCTAAAAATTAAATTTCCAGGGTGATTTCATATCAGACAATGTTCACATAATGTTCTGACAGTTCCGCCGACCCATCATCAGCTGATAACATGCCTATGTATATACCATAATAGGAGAGAAATAAAATTTCCATGTAATCGAAGAGCTTTCGTGATCCATCCATCGGATCCCCAAAATCGTTCTACTCAATTTCTACTGAGGCATTGAATGAACCGAGTAAGTTATATCATTTCATAATTAACAATGACAATCTTACTGTTGATATTTCGTTTTCTATGTCTGACAGTGTCGGGTGATTATTAGAATCGTCGTTCGGATATCATATTGATTCTGAAACAAATCGGCATAGAGCGCTTCTCAAGATCGCGATACAAAAAAGAAAATGACCCGGCCGGTGCCTGGCACGCGTCAACCGGAGCAAAACAAAAGCCGATCGATACCTATATGCGTGTGTACGGGCATTGGCAAAAGCACAAACAGTCGGGTGTCGGAAGTTGTTGAAGCGCGGAATTGGTGACTCACCTTAGAACGACGAGTCGTAGGCGAGTTAACGAGGGGGCCGCGGCGGCGCGCGTACTATATATCCGGTGCAAGCTCGGTCAGTCCGTCGAGGGTCCGCGCACTCCTGGGAGCACTGCACAAGCACACAGCGGCTAATGCACTCACTCAGCCTCGCAAAGGAGCACAACGAGCCGGCACTTTATTTATGTGTGTGTGTGTATGTATGTGTGTGTGATTATTGCGCGGCAGACGCACGTGACCGCGGCGCACACAGTACACACACGCTGGGAGGAGGGAGGAGGGTTAAGTGTACAAACAGACGCACACGTGCGCTTGCGCGCGGTACAAAAGCGATGCTCGCGCCGTGGACTCGCGCTCGCGACTGGCACCACATCGGCCGCGCGGCGCACCGCTCACCCGACTGTCCCGACCAACTGCCTCGAGGCTTTCCACCTCTGCAGTGGTGCTCGCGGTACATATCCCCGATGTTGCACTGCTCGCGACAATGACTCTGGTCTTCGATGTATAACATTGAGAGCTTACGAGGTGAGGGCTACGGATGCATAGATACACATCGCCCGCGTTTGCTGATTCCAACTGTCACGCGATACACACTGCGCAGCCAACTCCGATCGGACGATTATTCCACGCGCTGTGTGTGCGCGCAAGCGGCTATAGAAACTACGGCTTACCTCCACGAAACACGATGATGCGCATTTGCACGGCTTCCTCGCGAACCAGATTTCAACCCGCACCAGACCCCGACATTCAATTTGCCACTCACAGACCAGCCACAGCGGTGCAGTATGCGTGTCGGCACTTGGCCGCGCGGATTATTCGACATGCTGATACAAAATGCATGCGCACTTTCTCCGAAACGAAGCTACGAAAGCGTTTTCTTGCGAATCGTCTATATATGTACCAAGCAGACGGGATCGAAGTGCACGGCGCGCAGTGTGTAAAATCATCGAGTAATGAGGCTCAAAACGTACAATTCTCGGAGCGGACAGATAAATCGGCTAAAAGGTCGAGAGTTAGTGATTTTAAAAACGTATGCTGGAGAAATAGTGCAATGTCTTTGACCGAGTTCATGGTGAATTAGTTCTGTTTAACATACCTTCGGAAACTCTAAGCCCCCCACCGATTCAGTGTGCTGGGTCGAACATTCCGCTCAACGAGTTAAAGTTCGAAGAAACACGTAATACGAGGAAAGGAACGTTATCTATACCTGTATATAACATCGTTTGATGTGAAACGTCATTTTCATAGTATCTGCCTTGATTAATAGTGTTGAAAAAGAGTTGATTATTCGATTGGTTAATTTTCACCAACGGCATGAATTTATTATTTAAAATCGGGATTTTTTTATCGGAGACACGGTACCGCGCAGAAATGAAATTTGCAGTTCAATTCATCAAGTGTAACATACTCGTATACTCAAGAATATACCGCTCAACGTTGAATCAAAAGACTTGAAACGAACCGCTGTAACGTTATACGATCCAGTCGGACACGTGAATTCCATAGAAGAAAAAGGGCAGAATCGGGCGACAAGAGCATTTGTCGCGCGCCCTCGTAAAGCACATATCGGATCAGTCCGCGGGAAAGACGAACGAGTGAGCAAGAAGTCGAGAAGGAGCCATCATAAACGATTTGCTTTTTGTGGGCCATTCGGAAGTGCGCAAAACGCGACGCGTATACCTTGGCCACTGCCGGACAGGAACCTGTTCTCTTGCACACGCCTTGTCCAGGCTCCGTTTCCGCTGTTCTCTTTGCTCTTGTT
The DNA here is from genome assembly GCA_020882685.1 of Aphelinus atriplicis. Classification (NCBI taxonomy): domain Eukaryota; kingdom Metazoa; phylum Arthropoda; class Insecta; order Hymenoptera; family Aphelinidae; genus Aphelinus; species Aphelinus atriplicis. The sequence continues at coordinate 77,712,273 of CM037073.1, forward strand.
CATATGATAATATGGGCCTTTTGTTTTTGCAGAGTATGTGACATTCGATCGTCGAATCTTAGGTTAAATTAATTTAAAAATAACACTTGAAACTAAATTGCATGCGAGGGTTTACTCAAAAGCTTGTAATTACGTATTACATTCCTCACAAAAAGAAAATGACGAGTTGGCAATTTACATTAACAACTTATGATAGCTTATTACTTGGAATACGATTGTCACAATTCAGATGTATCACCATGTCTTCATTCACATATGGCTTTGGGATAGAAATATGCATAGCTAACCACCGAAAAAGATTACAACTATCCTCTACACAAGGAATCACTTATATCTTATGAAAAATTGACATAATTTTTCTAAATCTCGTATTCGACAACAAAGTATTTTTCAATTAGCTAATTAATAATAGCGGTATAAATTTTTAATGACACCATTTTTTCTGTTGATAATACTTTGCTTTTTTGACTTATCCCATTCTGCCTCATGCCATCTATCCTGATAGATTTTCTTCCACTTTCTTTCTTCTCTCAATTTCTGAAAATATAATGTTTTCTTTCATGTAATATATAAATCTGCTAAATAACATTATTTTCTAGATTTCCATAACAGCATTTGTTATTTTCCTTGATAATGGTAGTTTTTCTTGCACTATATTCACTTACATTTTGAAGATGCTTCATTTCATGTTGCAGATAGTCAATTTCCTGATGAAGATGCCTTAATTTTCGGCGAAGATGTTGGGACTCGCTCCATTCCGATAATCTAGAACTGATAGCAATTCGAAAATTTATTTTCATATTCAATATATGAATATATTCAAGATAATAACCAATCTACATAGTCCCAACCATTGTAAATATAATTTAAATTCAAATCATTCTAACAATAAACTTGAATTTAAAAATATTCCAAATTTTAATTTTCCAGTTTTTTACTTCAAAAAGTTGAAGTTATCTATATTGTTACACAGAAAAAAATTTATAAAAACCTTGCATGTTCTTTTTTTCCACAATGAAAATTGCTTTCTTGTTCATGTTTTGGGTCGGATGTGTTCCTGTAACATTAAAGGTATATAAATTGATATTTAATTGATTAAATCTATAAGTTGATTTTTTTCAATTGTTCGACACATTAGAGCATGTTTTAACAGCATTAGCACATATCCAGATTCCAACAAGACTTTGCTTTTCAGTAAAAATGTTGATTGTTCATTTACATATTATGCCCAGAAACATATTAACCAAATTGACAGTTAATGAATTCCACAAGATTATTAATAATCATATTGATGACCATTGACAATACAATTTGACAATGATATAACTTGTGGGATTCTAATGTTAGTACCAAAAAAAGCTCATTGGGTAACTACATCTTTTGACTCAAGTTTGTATATTGATATTTGATCCCTATTAATAATATTGAAGTAGATCAGCTGATCGAATAATCTGAACAAGACTTCTCAACAACTATAGTATTGGATTTTTGTTAATGTGAGGTCATTATAATAATTATTATAATTGTTATTATTATAAATGATAAATTAATTAATCAAGTTTTCAGCATATATTATATTTCCATGCGTAAGAAGAGATCAAATAGTAAATTTCAAGAATAATTACAACTGCTCATTGGACTTGAAACTGAGATTAATTTGGTTCTCTCATTTGCATGTAAATCATTCATAATTTACAATATGTAGAAATAGAGAAATTCTCTATTGCACATCATTTCATGTAAATCTACAGTGCAACCTCCATGCATCCAGAGATAATTTCTGAAAAGTTTTATTCAATTTTATTGACGATATTGGTTTAAAGCACTTTCTTCAGTAATGTATAGGTGTGAGTTGCACTTGCGATGTAGCTGTATTAATGCATGTAAAACTACATAAATGAAAATTTAATAAAAATTAAGTACATTTTGATACTTTTCAAATACATGATGTACAAGTTTTTCAATATTTACCACAGAATAGAATTGAATGCGGTATTCGCAGAGTATGACTGTATTTATATATATATTCATTGAATATACTACGTATATATGAGAAAACAAGTTGTGCACTCGTGCAGCCTACTCGGAAAAAGCGACCCTGCATCCCTAACATTTTCATTGCATACCCGGACTAATTGCAGACCGGCCTGAAAATTATAAAAATTTTATTGACTTCTGTTTGGTAAGATGTATGTACACTTGCAAGTTTGAGCGATTCAAAATCATAATTGATAACTATTTCAATCGTCAATGACAAAATTCCGTCTTCTCAGAAGATGAAATTTTCAAAAATTTTGATTCCGTAATTTTTAATACGATATATGCAACGGACATCTTGTACTTCACGAATGAGTTGAGAATCAAGAATGTAATAAAAAGCTTCATGAGTTTTTATTCAATCGAAATAGTATACCTATTATGCAACTGCGTGAAATTTTGAAGACGCGCGTGAACGTCGGCGACAAGTGTTACGCGGTCGATCTGCACGCACTGGTGTACGTTAAAACCCAAGAGTATGCGATTTTAAGGCCCGTGTGTCGAACAATATTTTTTGTGCAATAAGGTGACTGCACTAAATCTTATGTAAAATCATCTCATCGTTCGAATACCCACGTCACTTAACCCGATTTGGGTATCGCTTTTTTCGGCACCTCATTTGGGTATCGTGGGTCGCTGGAGACCCGATACAGGCTAAAAAGGGCAATTTTCAATAAAAAAATCTGAAAAAATTCCTGAACACTCTCCAATCCTTCTACTTTGAGAGCATATTATGGGTTTTGGAAAAAAAATTGGATAAATATTTTTTTTTTATTAATAAACATACCCCCCTTCCAAAAAATGCATGCATTTACGGAAAAATTCATAACTTTTGAAAAAATCAAGATATCTAAAAGTTAAAAATTGCAAAATAAAGTTGAAAGATGGTATTTCCACTGAAAAAATCGCGAACTTGATAAGAGCAAAATAGATGCTTAATTGAGAAGTGTCAAGTTGCACGTTTTTCAACGTGCAACTTACCAGCCGCTCGAATCAGTTTTCGACCACAGTCTCGGTTTTTGTTTTGGTTATCTGTAAAAAATGGAAAAAACCAATACATGACTCTGAAAACTGCCTAATCTCTCAAAAATATTGATAAATTTGATAAAAAACCGGAACTTATTTTGCCGCTCAAAGCGGATTTCGACCACAGTTTTGGGTATCGTGGGTCGCTGGCGACCCGAAACGAACTTGATTTGTGCACTACGACATCCAGGAAGGCACTGGCAGAACGTGACTCAGTACGAAGGGTCCTTGCATTATAAAGTTTTTTTAGGGTGGGGATAGGTATTTCTCCCTCTCTTGGTTTCCGAGATATTAGACAAAATAAAAATGGCTCGGGTCTCCAGCGACCCACGATACCCAAATCGGGTTAATATCCTCAAATGATTTTTTTCTTATTCAAAATGCAATATTGTAGAATCCATAAGAATATTTAGGAGTGTTCGTAGTAGGTAAATAAATAATAACCTGAAACAAAAAAATGGGGTAAGAGATGGCTCCAGAGTTACGTATGAATATGTTCTACAAAATGAAACAGGTGTCAATACGAAATAGGTTTAGCCCAATACAATTCAGAGATACCAATCAACTTTCTCAAAGTTTTCGACATCGAATGTAATTAACTAAACGGTTTCGGGTACTCTGATTCACCGGCGTAACTTAAACGAACTGCAAAAAAATGGGCTTTAAAAAGAACAGTTCTACTAATAATATTGATGAGATTTCGTTTCGAAGCATCTTACTTGTTTTCTTTTTGCCATACTTGGATGTAGCAACGTGCCATTAAATGTATCAGGATGATACTATATTTATACTTTGGCCAATTGCATTATCAATATCAAATTTTAAGTGAAGATCACTTATTGAATTCTTTATATTTATTATTATGATATACTTTTCAAAGGTCATTTCCTAATTAAAGTGAGTCAACAGGGGGGAAAAAACTTGTTACTCTTGTTCATTTCTTGATTTTCGTTTTTATTACATAAAGATTATACAATATTCTAAAGGTGGGAACAGGCATAGGCTCGACCTCAAAAGAAGACAATATTTAATCGATTATAATTGTTTGCACCACACAAATGCAAACTTTTACTTTTGCACTTTGCGCCTGAGAAGAATGAAAAAGGATACACAATGTCTAAACGCACGTAAATCTCAAGCGCATAAAATAATACATACTAAAGAGCCTTTTACGTTATTTTGAAAAACTAAACACTTTATCTTTGATCAGTCTACATAAAGAATTTTTCGTATATTCTTCAAGAGAAGTAAGCTTTCGCGAGAATTCACACTTGCGCAAACGAATTAATTTTGCGCGATCGGATCGATCAAATGGTCTCGTTAGTGAACAAATTAATGATTTCCATACTAAAATTAAGAAATTTATCATCTATTCAACGAGATCAAGCGCTACTGCTGAACATAATATTCGCTCTCATACATTTACTAAAGTGTCTATCAGTCACAAGTATTATTGCTATGCCAAAAATTTGGTCCCTTGAAATTTGCTACTCAATTTTTCACTCGTATTACAAAATGTTCTTCATACAATTGATCTCATTATTGTTATGACTATCACTCCTACAAAATAAATATATGAAAAATTAGAAGAGCAAATATTTGTTCTGCATCTGCGCCACCTAAATACAACAAGCGAAAGACGCAAATTATTTGTTATCTAACTTTCCTTCATTCTTTGCTCCACAATGCATGCAAGTGCATTTATCTGTTAATGTGAATCATGAAAGGAATTTCGATTGAAAGAAAACTAATCATTTTACTAGATTTTAACTCTGAACCACCGTGTTGAATTAGAGAATATGATACATACTCTCATGTAATTGTTAAAATTGTTTTCAACACCAAATCTTCTGAAAAATGATGAAAAATTGAATGTTCATTCAAACTTTGACCAATTGATCAATCCATTCAATCAATTTTTTGTTTATTCATAGACAAAAAATTAATGTAAAACGAAAAAAGATAATTATTTTAAATCGAACAAGGAAAAATTAGCAATTCCTCAAAAAGAAAAAGTTTGGGCTATTTGCGATTACTTTGAACCATGAATTTGAAACGTTTGATATGCATCTACAAAAACAAAAATCACAAGCATTTCAAAACAGGCAGTGCATCATTGGCAGTGAGGCATCATCATACTTTCTTCCCTATTTGCTCCTAATTTTTTTGCTAATATTTCCTGTTTCATTTATAAACATATATGAAAGTAAGCATAAGATTACCACTTACAAAAAAAATATTTACACTTACACATATAAATACAGGACAATGTCTAGCTATTGTATATGGGTCATTCTCATGAAAACGGTATTTTCCATGTCCTCGACATTTTGAGCATGAAAAAAAACTGTTTGACATCCCGAACGGCTACAGATAGTTCGAATTAGCCACGGCCTTGAAGGTTAAACAATAAAAAGTTACAAAAGTTGTTATTTAGGGTGTTAAAGATGGCCAAAACAGGCCAAAATCGTCATAGGCAAACCTGTCGCATACCCTAATTTTCACCTTCCAACTAACGTAGATGCTATCATTCGCTCTTCAAATTTTACAAAAAAATTTTTTTCCCTCAATTTAGATGTGCATTTTCAAGTTTTTCTATTGCAATCTATATTTTTTGCATTTTTTTTGCGAATTTGAGCCACTTACTTTGTGTCAACGAATTTTGCCTATTTTTAGGATTTTTTTTTAAACCACTCGAAAAATAAGTTTAAACCACTGTTTCGATTGCGCTGATCGATCAGTTCTCTTACTAATGATCCCAGCAATCAAATAGTAATGATGAGTTTGGCACTTTGCACCTTGCCATCGAATCCACAGCTCTTGAAGTTTGCTTAAATCTGATTACAAACATATGCCGTCATAGGCAAACCCTACTTTACCATCAGCTAAATTTCGTTACAAGGGGAGTTGAATAATTCTACTGTATGAATATGTTAGCACTAATAGAATCTATGATACATGCACGCGGACACCTTTCAAATTTGCTTCTGGGGCCTGCAATCGATGATTTTGTTCGAATCGTCATAGGCAAACCCGCGTCATAGGCAAACCCTATTCTCGCTATCATTCAGACGCTCCGGCCCGCGCTCGAATTTCTCGGAATTGTGAGTGGCTCTCTTGCACTTTTCGCAGCTCTGAGCCTTCCTACCTTTACCAATATACTTCACAGTTTACTCTAGTCCCTTTACTGTTGAACGATATTATGTATTATCGACAGTATTATTGACTATAGTCAATTTACAGTATACACGTACAGTAACCACGTTTTTCTTACTTTCAAATGTAAATACCTCCGCTGAAACGGCATCTGACAAAAAAAGTATATGAATCAAACTTGCGCACTTTTTTCCGCACTATCTGATGAATTCGTCAGGTTGAGAAAAAAAAGTATTTTGAATTTAATATCATTTTATATCCATAAAACGCGTCATTACCGCAATAGCAAAAAAATCATAAAAATAGAAAATGGCTGAAAAAAAATAAATGATGGCGATTTCGAAGGGCCCCAAGTGGTTTTAGCTTTTCTTGGTATCAGAGAACACAAATAATGGAGAAAAAAAATTCAAAGTTGATGAATTCGACATTTCCATTTTCACCATCAAAAAATACCGTTTTCATGAGAATGACCCATATGTAAATTATGAACTAAACAATTCTGATTGCGAAGAAATTTCGCAACTTTGAAAAAATACTTCGAAGATGCTCAAGAAATATTACGGCAGTGAGTGATGTACCTATTCTTGTCGAGCCTCAATGAAGAGGAAATATAAAAAATTCCTGCTTATGATTAGCTTAATACAAATAAGAGAAAATGTTTCACTCTGGATTAGACATTTTCGTTCTAAAACAAACCATCTTTGCTTGTTTTAGTTCAATTTCTGAAAATCATTCATTTATAATGATATACCAGTGCAAATTTGTATGATCATGATTTCTCCTGCAATTTCATAAACAAAATTTCTCATACGCATACAGGATACTACTTACTACTCCAAACAACAAACAAAGAAAGTTCATAAAACTCCAATCGAAATATGTCTAATACAGTAAAATATAGGAAATCTTTACACTTCAACGCATCATGTCTCTATTAAAGGCTAGTCTCGTAGTTACAAATAAACAAAAACACTCCCACAAAAAAGAATTTAGCTTCTCCAGTGCTTTCCGCTGCACTTAAGGAAAAGATGAACGAATGACAAAAGAAACGCAGTTACATATGAGTGTTTGTGATTCTCATTTCGCAGAATTCGCCTAAACTATGTACAAAATGTTCGCCCTTAGTTTCGACAATTGATTGGGCTCTAAAGAGATCCTAAGGATTATACGATTGTTAGGTAATTAAAATTCTTCGTACATGATTCGAGGATAAGTAGCGTTTCTGTAATATAATCCATATATTTTATTTTTCAGCAAATAGTATGCATCATTAGATACTAAACTTAATAATTATTAATATCTAAATAGTCGCCCACTACAAAAGAATGTTCTTACACTCTTTTGTTGTTGCTTACATATCCTCCTTATACGATTATTACACATATTGGCAGTGTTTCCTTAGCTGGCGTGTACGTTTTCCAGTTTTATATACTCTCTATTTGCATTTTTATTTAATCCTTAACTCGCATTTCACTAACCACATACTTATATTTTTTTCATATTTTCTTTTTTCAGCCTATCGTATCTATACGTATATACATCTCGCAGTACCGTCAGAGTAACTACAAACACTATTTCCGCTCAAATCTTCTTCACTTCTATTTATCAAGCTTCTTCCCGTCTATACAAAAATTCGAAGCTCTCAAAAATGCACACAATTATCATATCTTATACATACATCTGGCTTTTCTAATTTGATCTATGATTGTAATGATAATGCTCGAATTTCGCAATATAAAAGGAAGAACAAAGGGAAATATTTTAATCACTATTAATATATCAAATGATTATATAATATACATAATCAATCTATAAAGAATTCATATTTATAATACATTCATACTCCACTTCGATCTTCCTCCATATAATGAGAATCATTACATTCATAGTTTTAATTCGTCATGTTTAACAATCTCTTTCAGAAGATTAAAATTTTCTACATGTTCAATTTGAGAGCTGGTTATTCTCCCCAAATAAATTTCATGATTTAATTTTTTTTCAGTCTCAAAAAATAATTTCAAACGTTTGGTTGATGATCAGTAATGAATTTTTATAAGTGAAAAGCATGAAAGTGATTATTAATCTTCCACACTCACTCGCTGTGATTTTTTGAACGCATCGGTGTGTTGGCAGTTTTTCTTTTCTCCAATACGCAAGTAAGATAATAAGATTTTAGTCATCTTTGCTTTGTACCAATATTTACGTCTATTGTCCACCATGACATAGAAAATGTACAACCCAGCCTTCGCATTTCTAGCCTGTATGAGGTTACAGCTCTATTATCAAAAAGCGTTTAAAATGGAAATTCTTAAGTTTATCGGTAAATATATGAATATATATTTATCTCGCAAGTATTCAGCGTTTCTTTATCCAAGTTTTCATTCAGATTGAGTTTTTTCTTTTCAAAAATATGTCATATGAAATATATTTTGTTCTTTTGATTACCGATAAATATGAGAATTCTATCAACATTAAGGCCCTTTTTGATTTCGTTCGACATAATTCAAACAGCACATTCGTATTATATTGCATAATCCTATTGATAAGATCACAATACAATTTGTAGGCACCAAAACAACTGCCATTGTCAATCTATTATAGTCTTAAATCTCTCCAATTAACTTATGAAATTTAATTGTCTAATTGTTAGGCGGATTGTTTTAGAAGAGTCAATAACTTTTTAGAGATTTCATGTTTCAAACATGTGCATTGAAAGGAATTCGAGACGAATGAGCATTCGAATATATGTCCAACGTAGATTCTCAGCAGAAAGGATGGAAGTTAGTTATGATGTAATTGAAAAATGAACACATTCTAAATTTTTCACCTTTTTTTTTCCCAAAAATAGAATTTGATGTTGATGAAAGATCAATAACTTGGTCGATAGAAATTCCACTTTCAATGTTCTCGATTCTTTCACTTGCTGAATTATCTACTTGAATCAATGGAACAATTCCAAAAATATCATATTTTGAGTGAACAATTATTTTAAACCCTAGTACAGACTTGAACCTATGTTTATTGCTATTATTACTTTGCAGATAAAAGTCTTTTTGATCCTAAATAAATTATAAGTTGATCATCCTTGAATACATTTTTGTTTGAAAAGAAAACTACGTATTTGAGAAACTGTTCCTTGATTTTAGAGACTGTCAACTCCAAATAGGAAGAAATAATGCTTGGTTGAAACAAATATATGCTCTTGTGCGTACTACAATTAAAACTCTTAACAATAAAATCTGTGTTCTTGCTCCAATGATGTTAAGTTCAAACTGTCTGTTCTATACGTACATTTTGCATTCTTTTCAAAGTGTGTTTCTACCGATTGAAGATGTCCGACGGAATACCGCAATTTTGAGGTTTTGGGTTGGAATTTTTCATTTTTATTTCAATCCTCTTTATCAGTACCAGCAGAAAAAATTTTCTTCCCCTATTGCATAATTACGACGAGAATCCAAAATAATGCGATGCAGGGGGACCAATGTCAGATATCGATTGAATCCTTAAGGCCACCAGAGTAATTATTATTTACTTTTTTCAACTGTAGTTTTTAATCAACTGTTTTTGTTCGGAATGTGTATACTTCTTTCCCTTTTTCCTCAATTCGCGAAAAGTCTTTTCCTCGTGGTCTTTAATTTACTTGTTTTAACCTTTCAAAGATTCACTAAAACGCTGATGAGGCACTTTCGGGCTCTCCCAGAATAATCGAACTTGTAGAAAGTCGAGAATTCCTCGCTACTACTTTTATTTAGGCTGGACTTTATAAGAGTGCGTGATCTAGCAGCTTATTAAATTCTACCTCCAATTTCCATATCGAAACTTGGTTGATCCTTGGTTAATCAGTTCTCCAATTGTTCGTTCGCGAAATCTCATCCATTCATTCAAAATATATATGAATATTGTGTTTGTGTGAAGAAGTTACAGTAACGGGTTCTTGATCTTGTTTGTGACGTATACATCGTCACTCAGTCGGTAGTTTGTTCTTACGTTTGCATGGTCGTCGCAGACTAGACAACAACGGCAGTACCATTACTAACGCTGATCCCTGTTAACAAAATATAAATTGTGATTAGATTCATCGACACTTGATAGTAATGCGTTTTATCGAAATGTACTAATAACTCGGCGTATTATTAGTTTCAAACTTTTCCATACTAACCAAGTACGCGTGGGAGTTATCGTGTTGCAATATCACGTGCTCTTGACGGGTTTTCGACGCTGCTTAATTCGCTGCAGCGGTGATCTTCCATTGTTGATGGCGGGATACAGGGCAATGTGAACCTCTTCAGGCTGTTTGGATACGACATCGCGTATACGCACATGCTTGGCGCTCTGCATTTCAGTCTCTAAGACCCATTCATCCGGCTCACTACAATGATAAAGTATTAAATATAAGAAGAAAATAAATTAACGTTGTTTCATAACATTTAAAATTATAGCAACTCAATATTTCTTCATGAAGATGGGCAAAAATGGTTGTAAAACCAATTTAATTGGAAAGTATGAATTGTAAAGCATGAAATGAATTATTCCTTTCTTTAATCTATTCATGCTTTTCTATTTCGCATAAATATTTTGTAATTCAACTTACATATTTACTGGATGCCATCGTAGTAACACTTTAGTTTTGCCATCCAATTCTACCCTTCTCGCTATTACCTGTAAAAAATAATTTTCAAAATTAGTTCTCAAACAAGTTTAATCAGCATAAACAGTTTGTCTTTAGCTTGAAAAAAAAAATTTCAACCGATTTTAATGTGTAAAACTAAACTTATAGAAATAATTGATTTATCGGGCTAAGTGAAATATTCAAATCATTGATAAAGTGAGGTAAAGCGAGACAAGAATTCTTGGGCTGGACCCAGGATATGGTTCACTAAGCCCGATAAATCAATTACTTATCGTAAAATTTATGAATGCATATAAAAATAATATTTATTTAACTTATGGGTTGTATAATTTTGCCCAATACACTCATAAGCTATATAATAAGGTGAACAAATGTTGATACGTACTTGACTAGTTAGGACCATCGCATTCCCTGGAGTCTCGGCTATACGACCTTGTGTTCTCGTCTTTGCGAGTTCCAGTAGCCTGTGCTGAAGTCCCTCCATCACACCCGGGTCAAAGTAATCGAAACTTCGTGCTGTAAAATGTTCAATTTGATTTAATATGGGCCTAGACCTTTACGGTATGTCAGATTCTACAAAGCAAGGTTAATGAGTTTCGTTTAAACTAAATATTCATTCGATTTGATGAATTCAAGGAAGTTAAATTTTGAATTAAAATTGTTAAATGTATTTATACAGAAGAAGATAAATTGAATTTATTGCTGAAACTCACCAGACCACGGCTGTTTTCTATACCGTAACTTCTTTCCATTTCTTCTAACAAGTTTGCCACTGCTGTCGGTACTTTTCCTTGTGGTTGTGTTGATGTTGTCAGACTGATTGAAATGACCATTGACATGCCTCTCGAGTGCGTGCTACAAAAAAAAATCAACGAAAATCAGTGCCTGGGAAGGGGTACTTTCCAGCGAATATTAACGTTTGTGTTTGATAGGATAAATAATATGGATAATCGAATATTTGGGAAATCCAATCCGGCCAGCAATTTTTGACCTGCTAAGTTGTTGATTGAGAATTTTAAGTTGATAACTATTTCGGGACCACGTTCTCTTTCGTACACTTCAGATTGAACGGTCTCAATTATCTTAGGAGTCAGATTTTCCGTGCATAAAATACAACAGTTTCATAGAGATTTCAAAGAGTGAAAGTTGTGGGTGATCATGAGAAGTGGAAAGCAGTTACAAGATTGTCCTTGCACCAAATTTCATTTAAATTATCAAATATCATACGATAATTATTTGTCATGATACCAGAGGACGAATAACAGAACCTAAATGATAGAAACTTCAAGTTATGAAGAAGAGAACCTTGCCAACAAAATGTTGATATTTCAAAATTAGACCGTGCAAACACGTATTGCATAAAAAGCTCTCGTCCTACTCATTTTGCATCTGATCTGAAATCACATGAATACATTTTTAAAAAGCACGTACAAACTTATATGTGAATCTCGGTGACTGTTAATTTCCGCAAGTAAGAAAATGCACTTTTGTGACTCAAGATTGGATAAGAAATGAGAGATTAGATTCTTTGTCGAACATTTTTCCAGCGCGTCATATCTAATATTGGAATTTCGTCGGTAATTTTTGTTCACTACTCTATGGTTCTACATGTTGGATTCCGGTATTAATTCTTCAATAGCATGATGAATGACCATTGTGTAATGATGATCATAGATTTCATATATTACATCTATGATCTGACTACCTCAAGATGGTTTGATACCAATACATGTGTCATAAATTACAAAAATTCAGATCTTGTTTAGTTCTCATACATTATGATATCGAATAATATATGATAGACACTTCATATCGTAGAAAAAAGGTATAAAAAAATCTTATTGTGGCAAAAACAGATATCAATTATGGAAAGAATAAAAAAAATACAACCAAATACTGGACTTTTTCGTTTTTCATCTAATATTTATTAATTTGGGTTCATTTTGTCATTCCTTGAGTAATTCTATGTAATGAGTAACGACTTAAGAATTGAAAGATTACCAAAAACTTAAGAGTGACGTTCGATGTACATACATATACAAATTTTGTACATGTCCAAATAATTTTTTTCATAAATAACTCACTATAACCCACTATACGAAATAAAAATGTTTTCGAAAGTTTACTATATTGTTTGTTCTATTGATGGCATCTCTTGCAGCATCCAAAATCAGTCAAAATACTTGTTTTCTATTGTTTAGATGTGTTCAATTGTCATATTATATTTCATTTGATATAATGTTATAAGGATATTAGAAAAATAATCATTTTTATAATTCATAACAAATATATTGGTATAGAATCGCCTTAAACGAGAGACGCAAGTCCGAAAGTCTAGAAAAGAGTCTATAACCAGTGTAGACTATACATGAGAATGGTAAATAAAATTTAATGATTCACTGGAAAGTACCGAAGATGGATAAAATGATACACTCAATAAAGAAGCCCGTACCCCATATCTTCTAACTTTTTCATTTGTTAATTCAATTTGACAATAAAGTAATCAACAATGTGACGCTAAGAAATCAACGATCGTAGTATGAAGATACGGAACATGGAGCAGAGGATGTGTATATGAACTTCAAAATTAATTGGCTTAAAATATGCATCTTGTACAAAACTTTGAAATCAATTGAAATTTTCTATATTCAGAATCATGAAAGACTAAATGATTTATTTAGCTTCAAAAATTTAATTTACTAAGCATATTTATCGTTCACATAAATTAATTATTCCATTTGATCAATACCAACGATCTGAAACTATTAATTGATGAAAACGAGAAGTGTCGTGTTTTGATATTGTGGCGGATTAAGGTTTACGGAATGTGTCCTCCAAATCGATCATACGTTACCCCAGATTTGTGGGGGGGCGTACATAGGACGTGGAAATGCTCGTAGACGTTCAGGAAAGTAGTCATTTAGGTTTTCATTTCGATGTTTATACATATATGTGCATACTGCTAGAGTTTAGCACTCATTATAATATATTAACGTAAATATTGGTACATGAAAGTTTAGAACCACAAATGAGATGAGGTGAAATTATTGTTGATATTGATTTTAATTTAAAATTCGTTGAAACTGAAGAATTTTGAAAAGTATTTGAGAATTTGTCAACTGTTATATCAATAAAATCAAGTATTTACTATTATATTTTTAAACTTGAAGCTTTTATATGAAATTTAATATGCAATTTATTTCATGAAATATAAAATCTTTAGCAAAACGTCGGTTCAATAGAGCTTGTCATTCATGCTTATGAGTACATGTAATCAATTTCTGATCAAATTTGTTGAGCAATCAGGTATACGTAACAATATCCTGATCGCGAAGTTTTCTGCTTCAACATTTCACAGAGTACAGTTTCTCCTCTCGAGAATATCGAAGAACTACCAGAATAGATTCCATAAAAGCAGACTAGATTTGTCGCCTATTCTTTTCCCAGGGAATTAGATAGGTAAGTATTGACATAATTCAATCCAGTTCACTTTTTAACAGTGCTAATGAAAGTGAACATTTTAACGAAGAGCTTTACTTTGCGGGAATCTCGAGGAATACGGTGCCACACACCACTACTAAGGTAACTGCAGCCAATGCACCACCCCATAAGGGTTTATTGCAAATTTGACTATGATAGACTTTGAATTTTAAAATTTTGCAAACAGTATCTTAAAACTTAGTTCAATCCCTATCAGAAACTATCTATAGTTATCATCCGACCACTTTAACCTATTAGAAATCACAATTAAAAAAAAAACGCTAAAGGGGCAGATGCATTACACGTGCAGTGAATTTGGCACGGTTTCTTAATCATTTGTTATAGCCTATATGAGCCTACAGGGACGATCAAATTGGCGTTCGAATAAACTCTCAATAATGTTCCTATTGATATTTATACAAAACTTTTGACGTTCAACTCAAAAATACATATCTAAATCATCGTAATATGTCTACAAAAATATTCAACGATTTTACTTAGTTTTTCGATTTCTAATCGCATGAAGGGCCACATTGGCTTCACTTATTTTCGATGCGAAAAGGAGAGATTTGAGTATGATTAAAAATATTTTTGGAAAAACTGATGTGACCAATCGAAAGATAAGATATTTTTATATAAAAAAGGGTAATGATACTTTGAGAGATAAAAATTATTTACTCCTGATTTTTTAGGTTGAGTGTGAATAGTGAAATAAGAAATTTGACAATCGTGCCAAATTGCCTGCAGTGCCAAATTGCCTGCAGTTACCTTACATCAGACTACAATATATTTGTTTAACACTCCGACATGTCCAGAACAGATTCGCATAGAGCTTTGACGTTTAGACATTATCATTTCGAGTGTACAGCGTTTGCCAGGAGGGCGAGCTGCAGCAATCATTCTGAACATCTCGGGAGGCGAATCGAGTCAAAATCGAAAACGAGGTCATACCTGTGAGCTGAACCTGTTGCCGCAGCCGTCGACGATGCACTGGTAGGGCTTGTTGCCGCCGTGCGAGAGTACGTGTCGTTCGAGCCAGCGCCTCGAACAGGAGATCTTGCCCTCGACTTTGCAGCCCTGCCAGTTGCACACGAAGTTGTCGCCTCCCGTCTGTGTGCAGATGTGTGCCGTCTGCGGAGCAAAGAGGAAAATTGGCGGTGAGTTTCATAGGGAGGCAGGGGGCGTTTTCACACCCGACGCGAATCGACGGGACGCACCTGTAGATGCTCGAGAAGGGCGCAGCTCGTGTCGAAGTCGAGGCCGCACTTGGTCCACCGGCAGAAGCCGCTGTCGGAGCTCTGGGCCCTGTTTTTCGTGGGCGCCTTTGCCGGGAATCTGATTGTCGTGGGGGCCGACAGTATGGGCGAGGCAGACGACAGGGAGGAGGGCTTCGATTCGGCGCTGTCCCGTGACGAATCCTCGTCCTCGTCTTTGGTCGAGTCGCTCGGCGTCGGTGGCAGCATCAGCCGAGACAGAGGCTCCACCGGCTTCTGCTGCTGCTGCTGCTGCTTGTTGCACTCGCTGCTCGCCGTCACGTTGTTGTTCTCGTTCACGTGGATCAGCTTCTGTGTAAGCACCTTGTTCTGCCAAGTAGAACGAAATAATTCGAAATCATCTCTTTTACAACTTGATCCTTTCCGAAAATTCAAAACCCGCAAGTGTAGTGTACTTTCATAATTGAAGCGTTTTCTTCTTTGAATGTTGTTGGATATAGTTTCTCATCATATTCATTTTTGCTGCTTACTACTGCTTCCGCGGTACGTGAATCGATCGAATATGAATTTCCAAAGAATTACAGATAAAAGTGACGAGAGCACACGCGGGGATGCAGTTTGCCGCTTCGAAATGTTTCGCGCGCAGGCCTCGATTGGCCGTATAGAACGAGAGGATGAGACCGCGAGGTGTCGTATACGAACCTTGAACTGTTGAGGAGTTTGCTCGGTGATGAGGGAAGTGGGAGTCTGCAAGATGGGGGGAGGGGACTCGCTGGGGCTGGCCTCGGCGGTGAGCCTCAGGTTTGAGATCTTGCAGGGTGGCAGTGTTGAGAGCACTTCGCTCGGGATGGGCAGGACGGGCAGTGTCGAGTCGTCTGGGCAGTTGGGTGTGGCCATGGCCGCGTTGCCGTTGGCCGTTGTTACTCCCGCGGCCGACGTCGTCGTCGTCGTCGTCGACGACGTTGGTGTCATTGTCTTTTTCTCGGACGACGTCGACGAGGACAGCTGGTGCTTGCCGTTGAGTCGGGACTGCAGGCCCTTTATGCTCTGCGATAGCGTCCGGACGTGCCAGTCCGGCCGGCTGGCGCTCAGCTGGTATTTGGCCAGGCCGTTCTTGCCGTTGCGCTGCACCGTCGCTGGTCGTCGGAATTCCGTCGTCTTCGATACCATCACCGACATCTCGCTAGTCTGGCTCTTCTTTGTCTGCAACGATCAGTCACACACGATTCATTCACTCGTTCGCCTTGGGATATATAACATGTATACGATGTCTCGCGCGAACGAAGACGTCTTGTATTTTACGCCGATCTCGCGAATAAGAGAAAAAGCCAAACTTGAGTCGACTGGATTTCTTAACAAAGCGTAATATGATATTCAAGTTGACGTATGGCAATCATTGCAGAATTAATTATTGAATCCTCAGTTGAATACACTCTAAATCTAGAATACTAAGAAACTACTATTCAATAGTACAAATTGCATAACTGATGAAAATAGTATTGACTAAAATATAGTAAAATTTTAATTAAAATAACAGTAAACTTTTACTATATTACCGAAATATTCGTAAAATGTTACTGTTTTTCGAGTCATAACATGGGGACCACGGGGGGAATGTTACCTTGGGCAGGTGGGGCTTGCCGTGGGTCTTGAAGTAGTGGGTGATCTTGCCCTGCTGCTTGGCGTTGGGTCCGGTGGGGCCGGTGGTGTCGGGTAGCTTGGGCGTGCAGCCGGGCTCGGGCTCGAGGCGGGGCCTCTTGGCGGGCCCGGCGGAGCAGGCGGTGGTGCCGAGGGGCGGGGTCCACGGCCACTGGGGCCTCGGCGGCCCGGTCGGCGAGCCCTGCGGCGCCAGCTTGCCGCTCGAGCTCGAGCTGCTCGAGCCGGACGAGCCTCCCAGGCCCTCGTCGCCGCTGCTGGTCGCGCTGCACGGCGAGCCCGGCTCGGTTATGTCGCTGCCGGCACCGCTGCTGCCGACGCTCGCGCCGCTGCTGCTGCTGCACTCGCCGCAAGAAACCGCCACCCCGCTGCAACACAATAGCAAACCTCCTGGGTTATTGCGCTCTCTCGTTCCGCGCCCGCGGACCCGTCGGCCTGTCTCATTACACCCTCCGCGCTCCTCGTCCCGTTCCACGCGCTCGACCTCCTCCGTTTCTCGCTCCATCCTCGCTCCGCGCCACGGCTTAGAGATGCGCGCATCGCCCCCCTCCCTCCGCTCGTGACGCAATTTTTCCCTCGCTACTTTCACTCTCCTTCTCGCGCTCGGAGGAGAGATACGACTGGCGGCTCTGCAGAGAGGATTTAGCTTCGAAATCATTTTCGAGAACGGCAAAGCCGGGTTATGGGAAGGTTTCATTCGAAGCGCGAATTTTATCAGTCAGTTTGTTCAAATTCCTTGGTTGATGCGCGTATATTTCACGAAAACCGCGATTGATTTTCGTATTCTTGGAGCAAAAGAAAATGCATGCTGATATTCATAACAACCCGACTTTTACGAGTACAACTTTTCTCGTCTAATATCCACATCCTTCAACGATGTTCCAAACTCTCGTTCGAATCGAGGACTTGATGAAGCTACGCAGGCTGTTCCTAAAGCCACTTTGGACGTCACATGTCATAGACTGTTTTAATTTAAGAACATCGATTTAATCTACACCGGATTACTACGCCGCGCATACGGTCCGTCTGTGTACGTATACACAAAGTGTAAAAGATGCGGCTGCGCAAGCGAAAGGCCAGCCGCTCGACGACTCGGAAAACGTGTATACCCTGCAGGTGGCTCCGTCAACCGGCCGTGCACCGAAGCTCGGGCTCGCGCACCTCTCATCGAGTAGACATATAACTATCAACCGCTCGCGTCTTCTCTTACGTTGCGCGCAGGCTTTGGAGCGTTCCGCTCGCACTTTCGCGTTCATAAATACGTATATATACACGCGCGAGCAATGGTTCCCTAGATCACTCGCTGGACATCAAGAACTCCACTCCCGAGGGTTCAAATAGATCTCTCGAATTTCCCGAGCGATTTTCGCCCGAGCTTATCAGCCGCTCTTTGTGTGACGTCTTTCGCGGACAGCCTGGGCTCTCTCCCTATATACCTCCTGCGGCGCTAAATTTCTCTTCTTTCTCTGTTTCACCCTTCATCCCGCATTCGGGCGTGCCCGGCTCCCCTCCGGCTCTACTCTACACACCCATACTTGCTCGCCAACTTTCCCATCTCTTCCGCAACAGTCGTGTTGATTTGGGTTTTTCGCACGCTCCTCGCGCTTTTTTTCCCCTTTCATCTCGAGTACAAAAAACACAGCTGTCCATTTTGAAAGTGTCGATTCCCTCTTTTTATCCAATACCCATCGGCCTAGACTCATTACGAGTGATACGAAACCCAATAATCATTTCGCATGGCTCAGTGGAACTCCCGAAACGTGCATTCAAGAACGAGTCTCCGCCGAGGTAGAATTGCCTAATTCCGAAACGCGCGACGTAGTCTTGTTCGCAAGGAGCGTCCAGCGGTTTGTCGCGCGAAGCGCAGACAGATAAATTTCGGCTTGGCACGTATACTCGCGCGCGGTGCGCGCATTTTGCATTCGTCGCGGCGCGCAATATGCTCTCTTATTAGCGACGCACTCGAGGAAATGCACGGCTCACCCAAATACCGAGTCGCGCGCGGAGTTATATTCAAGCTCGGCAGTATTACACCATGGCGGGGCCGAGACAACGGCCGTCACGCCGCCGCGCGGGCGAATGTGCAAGTGGCTTTATCTCTCGCGGTTAATGGCTAAAATAGAACGCTCGCGGGCCAGCGCTCCACGCTGATATACCTGCAGTCGCATGCTGTATATTAATTTCGCGAGTCGCGCCGAGCCCTGTGCTCGCTGTATTAGCTCGATAATCATGAATTATTTAGGATTATTAAGCTCGTTCATGCAGATCACTGGATGAATCGTACGCTACATGTCACGCAGATTTGATTATCTACTATTTGAACCATTTTGCATATCGGTATACGCGAAGGAATCAACGAAGAATTGAATTTTCAAACCAAAAACTACTTTTCCACCGACGGACTTGCAAATGGCTTGATTCATCACACTTTTGAATATATCGATTATACGTAAGACAGAACGTAGAGAAACGATAATTGAAATTCAATATCTTCAAGCGAACTACTATTGAGCGTACATTATAGCAATGAATATTTGATTCTACATACTGGAACTTTTTTTTTATTCTTGCTACGTAGCGAAACAAAGGTGAGTGAGAGTTGTTTTAAATTTCCCAGCTCATCTACATGTCAACTGCAAAAAAAAATACAAGCGAATGCACGCAATAGTTTGCAAACTCAAGGCAAAGCGACGATGTCGTAGGGTGCACTGCACCAACCGGACAACATGACTGACTCTCGAGGAAAAGTTTGTGCAGGAAGGAAGCGCAAATTGTCGCCGAGAGAGTTCGCTCAGCTCTAGAAACGAAACTTATAAGCGGAGGAAACAGAGCTCATTAAGGATAGTTGCGGTTTCTTTTCATACAATATCCGCACGTATACATACGCACTCGCCACGAGGTACGTGGGTATTTGACTTTTGAAGAAAAAAAAAAGCGGCGCGTTTCTTTACTTCACCCTTGCCCCGCTGTTCCTTTTTTCTCCGAGCGAGCGAGGGAGAGCGACGTTATGAAAAGAAAAGAGTCGAGCGTGAGACAGAT
Organism: Aphelinus atriplicis; assembly: GCA_020882685.1. Classification (NCBI taxonomy): domain Eukaryota; kingdom Metazoa; phylum Arthropoda; class Insecta; order Hymenoptera; family Aphelinidae; genus Aphelinus; species Aphelinus atriplicis. The sequence continues at coordinate 77,732,511 of CM037073.1, forward strand.
GTTTTGAAGCGAAGAAGAAAAACACCGGTAATTGAGGATATTCATGACAAATATACAAGCAAGTGATACGCCAAGAGGAAACGTACAAGAAACTATATTCGTCTGAGTATTACGATTAACCATACAAATCGTCACATTAATTTACTTTGGTTCTCGTTCACACTCTATAACTATGTATATTTAAATAATGTATTGAATAATGTAACATCAGAACTGCCCCAGTAGTAGTTGAAATATGTGGTCTCAATTTTTCTGCATTAAGAAGTTATATCAAATATATTACTAATGTGATACTGAACTTCTCGTACGTTATACAGCCCTATCAGTGGTAATAATTTATAAATAACTCCTAGAAAACTAAAAGTTTACATCTATTATGACTCGAGTGAATGATATTATCATTCTAAGATAACGTCATGAAGCTTAAAAAAAGATTTGAAACGTGGTTACTCTACAACCATAAAGATTATTTTGAACTCTGTTTTTGTGCATCAAAATAAAATAGTCAACTTGACATCACTCATGTAATCAGATTTTCATATCTAAATTTTTATTGTTATTTGAAAAGCTTCAAATGATGTTTCTAGGGACTAATCATCTCATAAGTAATTTATTCTCTATTGATGCTAGTAAGGCATCGGATGCATTTAAATGTGGAGCCCAATGACCGCAGAAGAACACACCAGCAGTATAGCATAACATCAGCGTCTGTTGACCCAGACAAACAGAGTGAGGAAGTGAGAACGAGAAACAAGCAGACACCTCAGACGAATTGTGTCAGACAAGTTGGATTCACGAGCGATGTGTAAACCATGAAATCCTCCTTCGGCTTAAAATTGATATCCTAAATTACGGTGTCATTTTCTACAGCGAATTCATTACGATCCCTTTTCAGTTTAAATTAACAAATTCTTACATTACTCGATGAAAAGCGTGAATTTGTGTTATTAATACATAAAAAATTATCCACGCTGATAATTTCAACAAATTTTGTTTTGCATTCTAGGATAGCAGCATATTGAATACATCGACTTTATACTATCTACGAGCTTACGATTGATGGATAAGTGAGACGACAGATACGGACAGATACGGTGAAACAAAAATGCGGATAATCAGACAGATATTGACGAGGGCATGAAAGACGAAAAGCGATAGGGGCTCAAGGGTGTCCAGCCGTTTTTTACAGAATTTTCGCGAGCAAAAGGCAGGAGGGACGGTAAGAAAGAAGAGAAGCATCTCGATATCCGGATGAAAGTACTAGAGATACGGGGTTTACGAAGAATAGCAGTGGTCACTACGAGATTTTGTCCATCGCTTCTTGAACCTAATACACACTTTTTCATCATGATTCCTCTCATCGTGGATTTGCTCTTCCAGATCCGGATTACAGTGTGAGTCGTGAATTTAATTTACTTATATGCTCTTTTTTTTCTTCGAACTTTTTTCTAGTAGTCTTGATCTCTTCTTAAAAAAACAATGACGACAAACGATGCGCGCGCTTTTTTACTTTCCGGATTTGTGAAAAATTGAAATTAGATTGAATTTGATTGAAGAATACAAAATACGCATGAACGTGGCATATAATGTAAATTGAAATGCTAAAAATTACCTTCGATCTACATTTCTGTATCAAACGCGGCGGTCCTTGACATGAAAACATTAAGTCAAATCTGATTGAAACCGTAATGCGGTTCTCGCATGACACAAATGACATTTTCCCTAGTCATTTTAGTCTGACAGAACAAAAAAGCCGATATTTCTCGGAATTTATACAAATGCAGATATACTCAAATTTGTACAGAGAGCATACGACAAGAGGGAGACTCAAAATTGATTTCTACATATTTATTGTATACGAGTTTTAACTATTCATTACTAAGATAGCAAAAAATTATAATGGCTTCGCCATGTTATGAAATTTTATCAAAATTTCAGACTCATCATATCATTTAAAGAAGACACAATACCAACAAGAGCTATACATTTACAATTAAAGCACAAGGACGAACATCAAACGTAATGATCGACGTTGTAAACTTCAACCGAATCAGCCCACTCGTCCGCGGTAGCCTGGGCGTGCACCTATACAGCGAATCCGTCGCGGTTCCAGAGAAATAAGCATGATTGAAAAGCGACGAGGCTGTTCGCACACGATTCCCCGTGCACGGACGCGCGGCCACTCGTCTTTTCCATAAATCAGAAAAGTTGCCGGCCACTCGGGCCCCTCGGGCTCGCCAGAGTCGATTGGATTAGGCTTGGCTCGGGGCTATTGTCGTTGATGAAAAATGAACGGAATCGAGAGCTCCGGCCGACCCTTCCGCTTCCTTGCGTTTTCCCTGCGGAAGGTACGGGCCCGCTGTCGAGCTCGACGCGCACGGCTCGTCTTGATTTACCGACGTTTTCGTACAAGGTGAATTTCTCTATCGCCCGCTGCTTAACTACCGTCGCATTCGTTCGGAATCCAACGACTTTATAACCATACAGATGTCGTTTATCTTTGAGCGCAAGCTATCGAGAAATTTACAAATCGAAGATGGAGCGAGCGAACGATGCAGGTCGGTTGATTACGAATCCCGGGGACACTCGGTTTCCCTTGAGAAAGTCTCATGAAAACTCAAACTAATTGAAATGAAAATTATTTGAATGTATATACTCGTGCTCTGGACGCGTGTCCGGAAAGCCACACACGACAAAAAAAAAGTAAATACTTGTACCATACGTTACTAAACAAAAACAAATAATGTGTTGTGAAGAATCTGTGTAATTCTCGCTTGTTATTTTCTGAATGTCGAGTAGTAGATGCATACCTGAAACAGAAAGAGGAAAAGCATGTTAATTGTGTTCGCACAATGCGTGGCGCAATGTGAATTAAGATTACTCATAGTACGTTAGAAATGAAAAACGTTGTTAATGCGTTGTGAAAGCACCAAGTGCTAAAACCACTTGCGCTTTGCTCTTTGAGAAATCATCTCGGCACGTAAACTCGGTAATTGCGCCGCTGAGACTTTTGCTAGATGGGGATTCCATTGTTCCTCGACAATTTTTTTTCTGTTTCTTTGGGTTAATTTGTTCGCTTATACGAGTGTAATGGAAGAGAAGCGGCATGCAAAAATGTTTGATATTTCGGAGTTTTCACATTTCTTACTTCCCAATTGAATACATAGCAAAGCAGAAAAATGTGATCGTTTCAAATTTTTCTGAAGGCTTCAACATAGATATCATATTTATATGATGAGCTTCGTTACCTGATACAGTTATCAGCGAATCACCTGTAAAAGTTGTGATTTTTTTTAGAAGTCCATTTTTTAGAAAAATGAACTATATGCGTGATCCATTACCTGTTCTGTATTCCTATAACCAGTTCTAAAGTGTCGAAATAATCGGATTGGAGTGAAAAATGCCGATCTCGACATTTGCGATGAAGCCTGACTCAAAGTAAAGATCGTCATCATCCGTGAAGTAATCAATGGGGGCAAAGCGTACAAAATGTCCAACAAAGTACGACGAGCCCAACGCGGAATAGCTTACGTAACGTGCAATTAACGTCGCCGGCAAGGACTAGCGGCGACTCGTCGCGCTTGTTGCTGGGCCGCTATTTATAGTGTTAGCTTGGTCGGGTCACGGGCCACCAAGGGAATGAGACGGCGCGTCGAAACGACTCCGCCGAGTAACCGACGTGTAATCATGGCAAAAGGGCTGCGAAGGAGAGCCGAAATTTTATCGAAATTAATGAGCGCACACAATTTAACTGCGAGCTCGATCCCTCTCGAATCTCATCTTGAGATGTACTTTCCGCCGTTCTACTAAATGTCACGCCAATTTACGGTTCGTACTCGTGGAGCTGAGCTTTACGATTTGATCAGAAATTATATCTGTCTTTTGAAAGTAAATGCACGGGATTAAAAATTTAGTTTAAAAATACGTTTCTGCAGCTATAACCGTTTTCTATCTGTAACATTAGCTACAATTTCATAACCGTTAAGCTAAACTTTTACATTGTAATGCTTCTATTGATTATTTTCGATTTAGCAATTGTACGAGATCGTTTCGCAATTGAATCACTCAAAGCAAATTTGAGAGAGAGGAAAAAAGGGCGAGGAAAAAAAATACGGAGAATATTCATCGCAGGTTGGTTTGTACTCGCAAAAGATAAATTTGACTTTTCAATCAGAGAATTTCGATGAGCATATATTCCTTTCCATTTGTATGTCCGTTGAATTTTCCAGATCCTCGTTGAATTTTTTTTTGCATCGGAACTCTCGAAATCGCAAAAAATCGAATCTTTCAATTTTCCGCTCTGCGCTCGACTGATTCGCATGCACGTGTGTGCTCCACCGATGCGACGCGTCTGCTCTTCCAATGATTTTGATTGACGGTACTATTCCTCCTCGACTTCCTGTCCACTAGCGCGTGTTCATTATAATCCGTCCCTGCACCGGTTACAGGTAGGGGAGCTGCTACCGAGGGAAAATCACAAATTGGGGTGGGCAGAATTACAGCTCTGCTTTGAAAACCTTCCCACGTACGTTTCTTTCTTTTTCTATTCTATTGTGTTATTTTAACCAACAGAGTCGTACTTTATGAAAAGAGAGAGTGGACATTGGAACGTAAACATTTTATGTACTATTGGAATATTTTATTTCAATTGGTGACGGTAGAAAAATAGCTGATAGTTTGATAGTTTGATAGTTTCAATGCTATCAACGCTGGTATTGTCCTGTTTTAAAAAAGTGATGAGCTGAAAATGAAGTGATTGTCCAGCCTGATCCAAGTCATGCATACATATAGTAGTACAGTCAAAGCCAATAAAAGTAAAAAGTGTTTGTTTGGAGCTAGTTGAATATTCTAGTTATATAAGCCGAGGGTAATGTGATTTGATGTCTTCATGGTTGAATTTCGTTCACCTACTGTTCAGAAGACAAAACGAGATTTCTGCTGGGCGTTTTATCAATTATAAACAGATTCATAGTCCAAATAGATGGAATATTGATAAAGCTTATCACCCTAGGATCGAATCACATTATCCTGCAGAGCATGCAATAGAATATTGTGCTAATAGTTTTCAAAATCATAAGTGTAGAATATAGCATAGTGTCAGTCAAGTGTTTTTGTATACGTCTAGAAGAGTCCAAATATTCTCAGAGTGAGGCGAGTACCTTTTATGGTTGAAAAATAATATTATAATATATGATCATTGTATCATAAATTAGTCAAGTAGGATCACTGTAAGATAGATCGAGGTACTTGACACGTGTTTCTATATCATGAAAAATAATGACTCAAATCTCAAATGTGATTTCATGCACTTGCTACGCTTTATGTGAATAACTTAAAAAACTAATAATAATTTTCATAACACGAAGATATCCTTGAAGTCACTTCGTAAAAGTCTGTATCTTATATATTAATGGGTTAATTATTTATAATGAAGTAACTCACGCTTTTACGAACGCCCTTTGGCGGCAACTAAAAAGTTCACGTTTGAAACCGTGCATCTAATAGGAAGAGCTATTTTTTTTCGTGAAATATTCTTATACATCATTGCATTGTTGTCGACAACAAGTATGTGTACAGAATTTGAGCCTGTTAGCTTACCGAGAAATAGGTTTGGCTTTGGTGACAAAGTTTCGCCCTTCCCGTCGCTGACAGGCACACACCAGGGTCAAGCTGAATGAAAGCGTAAAAGATGCTCAGAACGATTATGGTTAACAAATGTACTTCCTAAACGGATATGATGCGAAATTTGTTTTAATAAAAATGATGTGAATGGTCAAGTGGACAATTAATTCAGTTCAAGTCACATTCTTCGAAGTCCACAGGTAATCGTCTATAAATGTTGATTAATTCTTAAAATCAGGTATAGTGATTATAGGACGGGTCAGTCAGTTTGGTCGAATGTGAACATTTGCGATGGTTGTCTTCATAAGAGATGATATGGATTCAGTATGGAATAATTTAAATACTGCTGGAATATATAATTACTGCTCAGAGTGAATCAATGAAGGCTGGGATAGCTATTGGTGCGAGTATAAATTGAAATTTTTCGAATTCACGTGACATTGACGTGAATAAGAAATCTTATCGGTACTGAGTTGAATTACGTTCAACATCCCTAAAAATGTATTGTACATAAATTGAAAATATTTTCTTTACGTCATCTTTTTAAACTCAATCTAACTTCTGCCGACAATCTTCATAGTTACGCTCGATACAGGAAGTGCGAATGGCGCGGAAGGGAGCCGTGTAACTCACACTCAGCCGAAGCGGAAAAAAAAGAAGAGAGAGAGCGCGCGAGCGCTCGAGCCTCCGTCCCTTCTGAAAGCCTAGGCTTGTCGAAAATTCCGTTGAACGAGATCGGCAGAAAAACGGGTATATAAGTTGGGGTGACACGCGTTCATCCCTTCAACGATTTTCTTATGCGGTATTCTCACTCGAGTTGGCCTACGAGTCTAGAAATACCAGTTTGCCAAAAGCAACAGTTATTAGCATTGCAAGGAATACGAGCTGTATGGATAGTTATGACGATTTCAACGCGATTACATGGGTCATAGTAGAAATGTACAGAGCACTTCCTTGCACGAAAAGTATTTATCGAAGGTGTGTGGAAATTTATGATATTCGGAAAATCACGTGCATTGCAGAAATAGAAAAAATAATGTTATGTCAGTTCACGATTTGCAAAGATTATGAGTGGTTTCTGATATCGATGTAACTTTTGAATAATGTTTTTGAATGAACATTATTCAAAAAGGCCGCGCACTGCTGTACTTTTCAATAATTATTCACCCACGAACAAACAGAATGAAATCCACATTTTTATTCCGACAATCTACATTTTAAAGTCAAAATATTAATTTCGTGTCACCATACTTGGGTACCCCAAAGCCTGCCGGAACCCTGAAATTATTCTCGTTAAAGACTATTCAACTTTGTTATACAATAGTTTTATAAATGGAATTCATTGTCACACTACGCTGACACGAAAATATTTTCTAATATAAAAATCTGGATAACGCCGCGGCGCGTGCAATATTTTTCGTCGTGTGCTCCGGAACCCGGGTGGGACTGTAGAGCGTGACAAAGCCGTAGAGAGAACGTCGAGCGGAATTTATTGATTAAACGGAAATCGTGAAAGCCATGGACTGTCCGGCGCTCCACGAGCACCTCTCTCCCGAGCCCTCCGAAAACTCTTGACATCGAGGCAATAGCTCGCCCTAACTTTCAAGAGTGGCCATTATTGCGCCCGTTTAACTTCTCATTGCGATTGTCAGCCTATTGAATTATATCTTTTCCAGAGATATTTATTGGGGATTATTTATTTAGCCCGTTTGAAAATCCCCTCGACATATACTACAGTGCTCGCGATTGATCATTTCATAATCCGCAAAAAAAGAGAGAGAAAAAGAAAGTCCTCTATTTGCCTACGAATAAGCTTGGCTCTGGAATAGCCGATTCAGCTAAGCTTTTCGTCCGCTTTCACAAGTATACTTTTATCTCTCTGTATTAAAAGCTAGACCGCTGCCGTGGAAATTTCATCCGTCATTTGCATCCCTCATTTTTATCCCTAATTTTGTAGCTTACGCATATTAAAAGAAACTCAAAAAAATGTCAGCTGCAGTAAATTTTTTTTATCGCATAAAAATCAATCCGCATCGGGGGGTTGGCGAGCGAAGCGAGCAGGGGGGGTACCCCCTCCAGTACTATTATAAGAAAAGATAATTTGTCCACGTTGGTTCATTCTTGATATGAAAAAAGACTTTTCACTCACTCGAGTCCCAATTCATTTCAGCAACGACGAGCCTATAGTCCTCTACCCCCTCCCCCCAACGAAGCACAAAATGAATTCCCAGCTCTCCGGGAGGGAAAAAAAAAATCAAAAAGTCCCTTTGCTCTTTTTCGTGAAAAAGCCTTCCACGCGCGCAAGCGAGGCTGCGGCAAAGAGTGCAATGCACTGCGGCTCTCGCGCGCGCGAACTAGAGCCAGGGTAATCAGCGATGCGTGAAGGTAAACTCACTTTCGGCGAGAGTACACACAAGTACACACGCACACGAGCATCACTATCGCGCGCGCGCGTGCAGCGACGAACCGGCTGTGTTTTGCCAGACTGAAGGTGGGGGGGGGGGGGGGAGATGGAAGTAAAACTGTCCTGCTTTGACAGCGCCACCACCGTAACTATATCTATCTATGCCAGTGTGCGACGCGTCAAATTAAAAGAGACGGACCGAACGAATTTGGCTTGGGCCAGATTTATTACGCTCGTATATTCTACGTAACAACATGGAATTGGTCTCTGGATTCATTTTGAAAACGATACGAAAAATGTATCTACCGAGAAACATCAGGAGAACTGCAAGAATGCTCGAGTTTAGTCCTTTGTGAGGATTTGAAACAACTAATGCCTAATCGATTCTCGAAATTTTCAATTCTCCACGATTCCCTTCGTAGTTGAAAATCAATGGGGCGTTCCTAAATTATGGGTAGGACCTCAACGCTACGATCAGTACTGGATAAAACGCATAAAACGAACATTAGAATGCGTTCGTTGCGCTATTGTACAGTTTGCCGCTGCACCATATATGAGATACTGTAAGCCGATGCAGCCTTTTTCTCATACCACTGTTCTGAGAAATCGTCGGCTCGATGTTCGTTCGTAATATGCTAACGCGCTAGTGTAAAAGAAACAAAAAGTCGACGTTGGCTTTGAATACAAATGAGTGCGGTAACGGTGCTTAAGTTTTAAAACTTGCCACCATAAACTCCTAAATCGCTTTCTCGATTCTTTTCTGCCTCTTCACAAAAGAAGACTCAAGATGACTCTTCTGTTATTCTCGTCTTCCTTGTTATATTCAGTTTCCAGTTCATCTTTCAACACTTTTTCACCACTGCCAACTTTTTACGCATTATCAAACTAGACGAGGCCAATTCAGAACTCAGCAGAGGGTCCTGTATACAGGACAGCTATAGCTGCGCGCTACGGTTGATGTGTCATAAAACATCAAATATGAAATCTCGGATACGTTTCGATACCTTTTTTCATTGTTCTGCGCGTCATTTTAAAACTTCTACTATATTCCTTTCGCCCAATACTAAACGATTCCATATAATGTGAATTATACTTTAGAGCATTGAATAAATCGTGTATAATTCGTGAATAATAAAATAAAAGACGGGAAACAGTTTCAGTGTAATTCGATAAGGGAGAAAAAAAAATTGGAACCCAAATTCGGCGGTGTCAACAAGCTTGCAAGTATTGAGCTCGTGCTTATATAAGCTGCACAGCCATCAATACTCTTGTACAAGATCAATATCTGGCACCAAGTACGCAAAGGCCGTACTTACAAGAGGACGGCTGGGAAATTTAAACGATATGCAAGCACGTCCTTAGTCTAGACAAATTCCGAGCGTGTTTCTCGAAGCCTATGACGTCGCGCTGCTGCTTACCATTTCCCCTGTAATCGTTAATTATGGAGATGGAAGAACGTAGAACGTATTCGAGGGAAGAGAGAGAGAGAAGGGGTCCAAAGAGCCCGTGGGATCTTCTTATCTGCTTAGCCGAGTCGACGAAAGAGCTGCTGACGAGGCTTCAAGAACAAACTCGCAGCCCTTGTACAGGCAGCATTCGCTCGCCATACGACATTCGTCTGTCACTTATCAAGGAAAATTATTCATCCATTTATGTGTTTGTAGAGGAATATAATACATGTCCATCGTAAGTGAAACGCGTCAAATCGTGATAGTTCTCATTAGTTACAAATACTCGATATACCGTTCCGCGAATCGACAAATCAATAATCCCTGTTATCCAAAAACTGACCAACCCCGAACAAGGTTCATATGCGTAAATTGTGAATATCACCCTCAACTCGAGGACCCGCGTCGGGTAGTCGACGATCGTCACGCGAGATCGATCGAGCCACGTAGTTCAAGCCGAAAATAGCTATAAACTCTACGCGCAGCCCTTCTTCGTACATAAGTATAGTAAGTACATGTACTTGTATATGGACAGGTTTAAAAGCCAACCGCGTGCTCGCGCGCGCAAAGGCCAATGACTCAAAGGCTGCTACGTGTCCCCCTCCCCGCCCTTTGTCTCGTAATAATAGACGGGTCCGCGTGACGGGTGCGTGCGCGTATACCGCGCTGCACATTTCCCGGCTGCGCGCCACCTCGTTAGCATTAATTAACGAATCGTCATGAGTCGCGCGAGCCGAGCTAGCTGCCGCCAAAGTTCGAACGCAGCCGGGGGGTAATCGCCCGTGAAAACGCGCCCGCGAGCACATTTCGCGTGTCGAGCCCGTGTCAGTGAAGAATTCAACTCGGCCGACGAGCGGATGGAGCAATTTTTTATATACAAATATATACCCGCGACTCCCGCGACCGCGAGACTTGCTCTCTCTCGTTTACGAGGGGACGCTTTTCGGGTTGACGCGCTCGTGTACTCGCCGAGCAAAAGTCACAACAATCAAATTTTGGTTAGAGAATAAAAAATCAGTTTTACGCTACTCTGTAAATTCCTTGCAATGAAATCTCACTGGAGCGACTGCTTCCACTGCCATTGTCAAACTATTGTGCAGTTTGTTTGTTTGCTTGGCACTGAACCTTTGAGTGAGATTTTAACTGTAAGGAATTCAGAGAGTATAAAGCAAAAAGATTTATCATTCTGTTAAACAGACTCATCGACAAAATCGAGAATAGAATCTCGATTATAGAGGACATTTTCTTGCTATAGCAACTGATTTTTTACCCAAACCAAGATTTTGTATTCGTGAATGTATAAATCTTTTCGAAAAATGTTACTGGTTGTTTTTAGATTGAGTTTTGTACAGGACACGAGTTTTTGATGCACTTCCATATAAACGATGAATCATGACTGTTTGTGAACCTATTGAAAGCCACCACGAATGATATCGGGAGAAGCAGTTTTGCCCCGCAGTCTCGGCAGCTCCTACACCCCAACTGGGTAATAGCACACGCGGTCAAAAGCGCGAGTTTCGAAACAAACTCGCGCTGTTGTAGAAACTCCCGGGCAAGCTACAAGAAGAATCGCTCGAGTGCGGGAAGAAAATCGATGTAACAGGCCGAGTAATATTTGCCAATAATAGCGAGCTCGAGCTATATCGATTGTACAGTTTCAGCTGGCCGGTGGTACGGCTGGCGCGGGGGAGAAGAAGATACGCTGTGCCGATAAAAGTTGAGCGTTTGCACGGCTCGCCGTACGAGTAATGCGGCTGTTCGTTACAGACAGCTCCGACAGCTTTTCGCTCTGTTGCCTGGCTATCTATCCACATACATATATGTGTGTGCTCGCGAACTCCATGTGTGTACAGATGGCTATCGTGTGATGCAATAGATTCCGTTTGACATCGCGAACCTGTTACAGATAAACGCATCTGGCGACGACAGTGATTGCTTGTGATTTTGGAGAACCAATCGCGAATTACCCAGTCCACCAAAATGTTATTCGTGTATTTGAAAAAAAAAACAAAACGAACGGATAACGATAATTAGCCTCACCGTGAGATAATCTGTAAAACATGAAATAAACTAGCTAGCTTTGCGGAAAACCAAGAAGGAAAGTAATGAAGAAGAGTGCCGTACAAACTCGAAAATGAAAAACACGAGAGACACATATTCTCTTGGAAAAGTTGCGGAAGATTTGTTCCGGAGCTACTTTTTCACTACAAGAATCACTACCCCCAAAGTCTTTTCTTTACTTTCCCTGAAAGAAGCAAAAGAAGAGGGCTGTCTCTCAGTGCCTCTACTTCGCGTACTTATTTTTATTTTTTTGTTTTCATTCCCCGCGGCATTTCGCTTGCTGGCGTGTGGGAGGCAAGCGACACACGAGTCTCGTTCCACCTGCCAGAGGTTACTCTTGGGGTTTGGGAAAAAAAGAAGGGAATATCACTCGCTTATCTCGAAACTTTCATTGTCTCTTATATTTTCCTTCGCTCGTATAAAAATTTCGGTAATCTTGGTGGAAATGTCATTGGATCATCAAATCTGCCATCTAATCATCGTACAATTTATTTTTACTCGAGATATTAATCTTCGTGCTATTATATATAGAAAGAAATAAATATATCCCGGAGAGTACTGGAAAGTTGTATTGAAAAGTCCATGCAATTTACGGTAGCAACGAACGAGAATAAAGCAATTCGAGCCAGCCAAACCAGATATCTAATAACGTCAGTAACAACGATCTTTTTCTCAATTTCACTCCACCCTGTTCAAAGAAGATATACTCGCCGCATCATTTCTATGGCTGTTATAACTATCCGCGACTCCATCGTCTCGCGTGTAGCCGTATCACCCCCCAAGCAACGTTGAAAGGGCCAATCGAGCGATAAAAAAACGAGTTTCCGCATTAAATGGCTGCAGCGCGATGCTATCTGAAGAAAATCGGACACTCCCCCGTTCCAGAGCAGTGGGCTAATCGAAAAAAGCGGTTTTCGACCTGACTTGATCCGTCCCTAGCCCTCCCGCTATCTCTCCCTCTCCCTCCATTTACCAGGCACACATGTTGCCAGCTGATACGAGTATTTTTAGATATTCTTTTCTGGAAATGTATTTTTACTTCGTTACACTCGTTTAAGGAATCTACGTGGGGTTTCTTAAAATGAAGTACTTTACGGATATGAGGTTTAAAATTTAGTTTTAGGAAGAAAAACTATCTAATTTTTCATAGACATAACTGTCTAAGTAAATTGGAGAAATCTCCTCGATATTTTTGGCATTTAAAAATATTATTTCCAAATGAAACCAAATCGAATATATCGTATGCATTACAGTGTGTACACGAGTTGCGGCTGAGAAATCGACCATAAAATGAAAAGGAAACATTGTTAACAAAGAAAATCTGGACGGTCTGTTTGCAATTCACTTCTAGGGGACGAACCTTAAATCTCTTCAATCTTCAATCTCTCTCTTTCTCTCTCTCGCTCATGACATGTGAAAAAAATCCGTAAAAACGACAAAACAAGCGGATGAAGATGAGGAGGGAGGAAAGTAATAACGCTTGCACGTGCCGGTTGAGAGCAAACAGCAGCAAACCCGTTCCACGTATACGTCGACGTAGAGACGTTTGTTAGGTTTGGCCCTTCTTTACAACGTCTCTTCTCGTTCACGTCTGTAGCCTTAAAGGGAATTTCGGAATTCGTCAAATATTCTCTTGGACCAAAAATCGATGTGAACGTTTTTAAAAAAGATATTTAAAAATTGAGAATAACTGAAACCGGTATACATCGCTGTAAAATTCGATGACCCACCCCATAGAGTAAAAATTCAAATGCCACATATTTTCCAGAATTTTTACGCTCCAAAGAATTAAATCCATCCTCTTGTTTTCTTTTGCTCATTTCATATTTTTCATTTTTATCATCGTAACAAAGAAGACCTATAGAAAAAGAAGCGCGTTCACGCCAAATTCGGTGTGTACATTTTTCAGAGAACCAGCGTCAATGACTTACCATTAGCGAAAGGCCACTGTGAAACATTCAGAGAGTTGTAAAGTATCGTAAAAGGAGCTGCACACACACGCACACACACACACGCACGAGCGTTTGCGCGCGCAGATGCGCGAGGGGAAAAAGAATATATACAGTGTGTGCGCGCGCGCGAGAGAGAGATATAGAAAGAGAGAGCGGGTGGTGGTGACTGATCGAGGAGTGGGACGCGAGAGGTAAAGCCACGGCAGGGGAGGGGGACGGACGGACAAAAAAGATGAATTACCCGCGTCGAACAGCTGCTCTCGCTCCTCTCGCTCTCTTCCTCTTTTTCTCACTCTCGCTATCGGCCTATCTTCCTCTCGCTCGAGCTCGCTCAAAAGCATCGCTTGAGAAAGAGAAGAAAAAAAGCCGAGGGACCCAACGATATCTTTGCATTCGGCCAATGCCACGGCCGTCGAGATCTGGGTAGGGCCTGTGCATGCGTATACGTATACCCCGCACACACCAGAGAGATCCAGAGTTTTTTTCACTTCTAAAATGAGCGAGAACATTATTTTCGGCTTATATTCTCCGCGATAAAAGCGTGTATGCATAATACGGTGGGCCCTCGCGTGAGAATAATCCTTCGTATTCACGACGGTAAGATGTATCGATTGAAAAACGCTCTTAATTCAACTTTGAATAAATCGCCAAGTAAAAGAGAGAAAAACAACGGGTATATCAGCTATATAGTTATTGTGCAGCTATCGAGTTTTCACGTTGCAACAGCGACTCGGCCGAATTAATTACACGAAAACTCGGAAAGCACGCGAAGTCGAAGGGAAAAACGTATAGCATCTGGAGGAAGTGATTAGATCGACGAGAAGGGTGGGTGCGGGGAGGGGGGGGGGGCTTTTCCATATAGGCGGAGTCAGAAAAGTGCGAGTCTGGAAGGCAGTTGCCGATGCGCGGCCGGATCCGGGCGCGGGTTTCGATCAGTACACGCGACAGCCGATGGAAGCGATGCGTGACGAGTGCGTGTGCGGGGCACAGGGCGAGGGTGCATCCCGCTACTGACGCTCGAATCACGTACTACTCGTTATTGACGCTTTTATTGTCTCATTACTCGCCCTCCCGCTACTCGTTTCCCTTCCCTCGCCGCATACGTGTGTTTCTTCTTATCTATATTTTGGGGGGCCGCACTTGCGCGACACCGTCAATTCGTATTGAACGTCGAGTAATAATCTATATATTCGCTCGATCGTCATAATCTTCCACCGAGTCGTTGCGTCAGCGAGAGTGAACGGTTAGATATATCGCGATGCTGACAGTAATATCGCACAATACGACAGTGCGGTAATTCGAGCGCTCGATAATTATCTCGAGTGAGGAATTTATGCCTCGGGAGAGATGGTGAGTTCGAAGTCGCGTATAGCCACGCGTGCAATTGACAATGCGCGAACGGTCGATCCGTCGTCGGCCGTTTAATACGATATTGAGCATCGAAAGAAGAAAAAACACGTTGGTACTTGGTGGAATTACTCGAGCTCGCGCCCGAGAGAGAGAGAAAGATGAGTAAGAGAGCAATTTTTTGCCGTCGTCGAATGAACCCAAGGGTATGCAGGAGGCTTTAATCGCACCTGCGAGGCTTCTCAGGTGTAATGTTAATTATCGGCTGCAACGAGCCGATCACGAGCTACTTACGGGAAGTCGCTAGAGGAACGTCGCGTCCCAAGCGATGCATAGAGCAAGGGGCCATCGATGCTTTATAATGGAGTCGCGCGCTACTGAACGCAATTTCCTCGTTACATTACTTTGGTTTCCCGCGAATATTATAACGAAACCGTATCGTTCGCGTTATTTCAAGTCTCTCGGATCCTCTATAAATATATCTATAGACGTTAATGTTGCAAGCGTTATTCCAGACACGTCCATGCCAATTGGTTCGTTATGCCGAAGCAAATACTCCCAGTCAACTATATTCAGTCGAATTATTGATATTCCCGATCGGAACATTCGCACACGAGATTCATTCTACGCTAAAACAAAACGCTCCTCGGTTGGATGCACGAATCCAATATTCGAATTCGAGATACCCGGCGGAGTAATGAATCGGCAATAAACTCATTATATCCAGAATGAATTCAGGAATTACTGCCGCTCTAATGAGTCGGGCAGTTTTCGAGAAGCAGCTCTCGCGCACGATCCGGAATGTAACAGCTGCATTTCCAACTGTAATGGAGGAGAGAAATTAGTTCGCGTCAAAGACTAATCGTCGGCTCATCAAGTATACGAGGGGAAGAGAGAGAAAGAGAACAGGGAAGAGCATGGACCGATCGCGCGAGAGCAGAGAGGCGAAAATTTGTCAATCAGCGCTCGTCCTTACACGACTCACCGCAGGCTAGGCTGCAGACTTTTCTCTCAGCCAACAGTAGTTTTCGCTTGGCCCACGTCGCGTACGCGCACGCGCCGAGTATGTATGTGACTTGTGGGAACCGTGCACGCACACAGATGTGCGCGCATCGCGGCAGATTCGATATAGGAGCGTTCGTCGACGTTCCCAAATGCGATTTATCACTAGTCATGCCTCTCTCGGGCGGATAAACTCGATTCCCTAAACCCCGTCGCCACCTCCCCCTCGACCGACCGAGTTTTATGGCCATATTCGGGGAAGTTCTTATCGCCATCTCTCCAATGGACAAACTTATATTTCTCTATTACACTCGAGGGCGAAGACTATAGTGACGAGTGTAGCAGAGCGAGAATTGGTGTTCGTCTTTGAAACTTGGCAATCGGACGAGAAGGGGGTACACTTTCCCTGCGCGACAGGTCACGCGATTGAAAGAGAGAAAAAGTACTCGCGGAGCGACATTTCGAAGCGTAGAGGAATTCGAGCAATCACGCCAGCTGCTGCGCGTCGATAAATCATGAAAATTCCAAGCGCACTCGGGGCGAGGACTCCGGGGAGGATATATTTTTTACACGCGCGCGCATACTGGAGCGCTCCTCCTCTCTCGCCTCGGCGTGAGCATCCGCGGCTATGGTGAGGAGCGCGCAGGAGGAAAAGCGCGGACGGGTCTGTGTGTACACGTCGGCAGTCTCGCCTCGTGTAAATATAGTTGCAACGCCCCGGTGTTAGTTTGGGCTGCTGCTGCCAGCTTCGCTTCTGTCTCTCTCACCGGGGGAGCGAGAGAGAAAGGGAAGCGGCCACCTCAGGGTCCCCCGGCGTGGTTTACGAGAGGCGCGCGCGCTCCTGCTTAGCTCTATATACAGCTCAGCCCAAAAATTACACCCAAAACGGCCCTCGCTGTGTCCTCTCCGCGCAGCAATAAACTAAGCTGTTTTCGAGTATCTTGCGGAATCAGGTGCGCGACGCGACGGTAAACCCGCACAGGACGGAAGAGGATTTCGCTGTGCAGGGGATTACGGGTGGACTTTATTACGGGTGGACTCGAACTTGATGCTACTTATGGGAATGTCTAATCTGACGCTTTCGTTATATTCAACGCGGATGACCAACCAGTAACGTTTTCGCTTCGTTTGTTTCGAGTCAGCGAGTTGGAGAGTATCGCGTCGAACTAGTCGTAGCGGTTTTAGATTGGTTCAAACACCCGAACAAAGATAAGTTAAAAGAGGCTGGAAGACGATATATTGAATATTGATTCGTTTGAGAAGGAGCAAGAGGAAAAAAGAAAACCAAACGAAAATCGATGGGAATGTAGGCTCGTTGTTCGTCCGGAATACATCGACTAGTTTCATAAATCAGCTCTCGGAGCTGTTCGGCTTACGTTTGGACGTTTGCGGTAGAAGGGGACAATACGTACGGGATATTCAATGAGCACCGTTTTCTAAAAACTTTCAAAAGCAAATTCTGAACACGCTGCATTTTTCAAATGCATAACACGTTATACGCGCGGCGCGTCCAAACTGTTGTGAGCCGCGCGGATATATTCATATTTCACCCTGACAAAGAAAATACCAACGAACCAAGGCCGACTAGAGGGATTTACACACACACACGAGTACTCGCGGAGAGGATTGAAATTCCTCGATGCACACGTTCGGATGAACGATTTTCAGAGCATGGCTCGAGTTGTGTCGATCACGTGCGCCGGGCATAAAACTCGAGCGAGGCTAAAGATCAAGAATTGGCGCCTGTTGTGCATGTGGCAGCGGCAGGAAATCAAAAACAGAAAGAGAGGAGGAAGAGATCCTTAACCTGTTTGCGATTTAGCGGACGGCTCGCGGCAAAAGGCCCCGTGGCACGCGTTAGCACG
This sequence comes from Aphelinus atriplicis, assembly GCA_020882685.1. Classification (NCBI taxonomy): domain Eukaryota; kingdom Metazoa; phylum Arthropoda; class Insecta; order Hymenoptera; family Aphelinidae; genus Aphelinus; species Aphelinus atriplicis. Next base: position 77,750,212 of record CM037073.1, read on the forward strand.
CGCAGCTGTTCACCAGCGCGGCTGGCTCCTCCCTCCCATATATACCTATATACGTGTTTCGGCCGTGCGCGGTCTCATGGATGGAACAGGGCGACCCACTGAGCCACAACGCCAGCAGAGAAATCGCGATGTGGGACCGGCGCTATACAGCCTAGCTGGAAAACTTTTTATCTGTTCGCATATCCTGGGCGACACACTCGTTTTCATTAAGATTCTCTGTCGCTCCCGGAGCTGTGATGTTGGGGAAATCGCCGTGTGTCCAACACATCGCTCTCGATGTATATATACACTGGACAAAGTGTATACCTACGCGGCGTGGGCCACAGGTATTCCCTCCCTAATTTTCAACGTTCTTCAGATTAACAATATCTCTCCATCTATACGCCCACATAAGCCCCGCTCTGCCGACCAATCAGCAACGAGCCTCTACAATAGCGATTCCCGAAACGGTTGTAAAATCATTCCGGCACACGTACAGCTGGGATCCGATATGGATGATTTTCAAAGCTGTGCAGTTCACGGTTCAACTTCTGCCCTATTGTCCCAACTTAGCGGGCCGCTTCCACGCCGTCGGCTCGAGCTAGCCATGAAAACGCCGCGGCCCACGAGTGAAGGAGGAAACACTGGCGCGCGCGCGCGTGTGTGGGGCTGCCGGAGCGCATTGAGAACGTCTACACATATACGTGCGTATGCGGAGAAGCGTACCTAGCATCGGACGAGCAGGCGGCCTAGACTCGGGGGCCGAGCCGCTCCTGGTTGGTTCGAGGGCGGCGCACAAACACACACACCCGCACAGCACAGCACAGCACAGGGGCACACGCGCTCGAGGAGGACGAGGAGACGGACGGCTCTCATCGAGGAAGGCACATCTCGGCGGGGGCAAGATCGCGGACGCGCTGCCGGGTCGGCACTGGCGCGCTGCTGCAGCCGGCTCTCTCTCGCTCCGTCGGCAGCGGGGCCCTACACACGCTCGGCGGGCGGCGGCCGAGGGGTGGGGGGGGGGCGGCCGCGCGCAAAGGAGGGGCGGCGCGCCTGCAGCCTGTGTGTGCCCCTCCGCGCGCAAGCATTATCCCGGCTCTCGGGCTCCGCACCTTTCCCATATAATGCCGCTATAGCACAAACACACGGGCACGCACGCACACTGACGCGCGCGCCTATATGTATGGTATACTAGTCCCGCGTGTGTCCCCTCGGCCAGCGCCGCCGCCACGGCTTACATATACCTTCCCCCACGCGCTCGTGTGTCTGTGCGGCAAATGCGCCCGTTCACGGATTGTTCCCAAAGTGTTGGGAAATTACATTAGTTCTTTTCCCCCCGCTCGAGCCTCGGGCTCGAGCGCCGCGAGGGAGGAGCTTGTGTTGCTGCGCGAGATTCGATAATGAGGGTCGGTTGCTTCTGGATCGTCGTAAGCTCTCGCTGCTCTCCTCAGCTCGGATGTGGATTGAATTCGAGCCCGTATTACACTCATTCTTTGTCCGTTAACGGGGGAACGTGAGAAAAAAAAAAGGAAGAATTTCGATTTTCATGCGGAATATGACGTGCGCGTCTATAAGCCGAACGCGGCGTCGGATAAATCCCCATCGGGTCTACTTTCTGCTCTTCCTCGTGCTCGATCCGTTCGTCGCGAGCAACGAATTCAAAGGCTACTCGCCACGATTTTCCCGAGTTTTGGGAAACGTCGCGTGAAATTCGGATTCCGTTTTTGATCGATGAAAACTCTGCACGACGATTTTCCCCCTTTTCGTGTCTTTGATAAATTCACCGACTATTTCAAAGTAAAGTTTTCTAATGGGACGGCTGTACGCCGTCTGTAGATTAGATTGTAACATTCGGTTGTCGCTCGGAATTTCGAAAAGAAAAACATAAGTAATTGCTCGAGCAAAAAAAATATGAGACCTGTTGAAACCGCATACAATGCAGATTGTCGGGCTGACAATTATTTACAAGGGCATATTGTTATCGCGGTACAATAATATAGAATGGACAATCGTGGACAGTGAAGTTTTTATGCGCTACAAATATTCCGGGCCTCGTCTGATGGCCAGACTCGTACGAGAACGACGTTGTCCAACGTAGACAACGTACGAGAACGACGTTGTCCAACGTAGACAACGTTGTCCCACACCGAATAAGAGACCCGTGTTTGGCCTTGCATTTTGGGTCTTCGGGTAGACTGGATTTTGATCTCCAATGTGTCGCTCTACCAGGTAGAAGTATAAATCCAAGGATCGTAGCGCTCGAGACCCACGGGGAAAGCTTAGGAACCCAGGCTATGCGGAACATTAGGTGGAAAAAAAGTCCACGTTGCATTCAAATTTTTGATTGATGACACGGCTAACTTTCAGTTGAGAACACTTTTGCCATCTATTGTAACTAAAATTATATTTCGACGTTGACGAGGTGAATTTTCTTCCCTCGTTCGTAATAATAATTCCCTCTTTTCGAGGGTGAATTCGCGTTGAAATCCGCGTATGCTCGAAATGAACTAATCCGGAGTTGTCGCAGTCGCGAAGGAGAACGAACGTATATTTAGCCGCAGAGAATCAGGCGTGAGTCAAAAGGGAAAAGCAGTTACGCAAGAACGTGATAAGGTATAGACGCGACGGCGAGCAAATGATGTTCACCCAAGTATACGGCGGCGGCGCGGCGTCGCTGCTGCTGCACGTCACGTTTCCTTTTTGACGTAATAAAACGCGCCAGTCACTTCCGCTCGCGCCTCCGCTGCACTGTGGAATCTGACGAGACGGCTCCTGACACGGGCGGCGCGCATTGTTCCGAGCCTCTACGAGCTACAATGTACCTGCCAATTCAGGCTGATACATTTTTATATCGATCTTATCGGTTCGTCGTAGTGCTTGATATTTAAGCTGATGATTCCGAGCTCTTTCGTAGTTTTCAAGTTATCGAGAGTCAATGCAAATTACTTACTAAATGCATTAGTGAAAAAAGTTTTGAATTGCAATGCACGGTAAGAAAAATAGTAGCGAGAATAACAAGAATATTGACCGATCATATCGAATGTTTGTCCGTGTTGTACGGTAGATTGAATGCTACCGATCAACTGAAAACCAAGTGTAAAATCGATAAATAAACGTGTACCTGATTTATCTATGTAAGAGGACAGATACACACTTTTAGTTAATTAATTGCAATAGTTACTGTTAATAAACAAAATGTAATCAAAATTTATGTATATTCCGTCAATGGTCTACACGTAGGTTATTAAATCGAAATTTTTTAATGCAATAATACTTCTCCTGAGCGTAGCCTCGTTCGACTGCTTGGATAACGATTAACGACGTCTATTTAGAACACGCCAAGAATCCCAAGTGAAACGGGAAATGAAAACGTTCGAGGGAATGTTTGTGCTGGTGTGTGTATACATGAGCTGGTAGAAGAAAGACAAAATGCGCTGAAAAACATACGATGTTCAAGTGAGAAATCGAGGCAAGGAATACAAATATAGAGCCGAAGAAAAAACCAAACATGTATGAAAGGGATCGATTTCAATTTTATTTGAAGTTGAAATAAGGAACATGTGAATTATTCAACCCCTTTATCATAGAAAATGCACAAAGTGAGTTGTAAGAGTAGAAATAAAGGAAACTCAATTGAATATCGGAATATATTCGCTATAATTTTTGAAAAATCAACGCAAAACGACGGTAAAAGACATATTAATGCCTAAGAAACTCTCACTTCCGAAAAGGAGATACGCGTAAACGGCGGGAAATAACAAAAATAGAATTGAAATCGTCTGTAGAGAAAATAGGTAGGATAGTATATACAGGGATCCATGTGCAATTGAGCCGGAGGCTCGACAACCTCGAGGAGAGTAAACGAAAATGAGCATTCGTGTATATATATACATCTGGTATGCCTCTATACATACACGGGCAGAAAGGGGCGGTGAACGGGAAAGAAAGGGAAGGTATAGACGAGGCAGGAGGTATGAAGAAGCAAGATGTTTCGTTCTTGTCGTCTTATTCGGATGCCCGACACGTCGAGTAGTCTCTGGCCGAACGGAAGACGCTCAGCCAGACGTAATATCCGACTCGTGTGTGGGTGTGTGTATATATACACGTATAGCAATACGTATGTGGGCAAAGGCCGAGCGCGGCAGACGGAGCAGAACTTTTCTAGACTGCATTCGACATAGTAACCACTTTCTCCGTCATTCGGCAATACAAACTCGTTACCGGCAGCGTTTCGGAGGGACGTGCGGCCACGGTCGGGCTGTTTTATTGGATTGCCACGATGAGCGAGGATACGGTATCGCGTACGCGTCGCCCCGAGCGTATATTTCCATCGACGCGAACGAATATACATACATACACGCTCGGGTGAATTATATTCTCGAGATGATCACGAATGAGGGAAAAAAAATCAGTGGAGAAAATTAAACTGCAAGTAGCGAGTATAGAGTCCTGGTGCGCTCGCGATAGCGGTAATGATTAAACTAGGGTTATACTGCCGATCGCTTGATTGATTATTACTTCGGCTAACACGCTGCGCGCGTGCAATCGGCTTGATCGACCGGTCTTATAACATTGAAATTTATGATCGCCCGTTTGCCCGACTAGTACCGCGACCATTGTTCCACAGATAATGGAGGCAATTAACGACCCTCTTGCGTATGTATATGCCCACACGAGGTCAAAATTTAGCGTTCCAGTGCTGATTAATTATCTCTGCGTACGACCGCGAAAAATACACGTCGTTCGCCCGCAAATTTGACGGGTGTACAGAGCGACGAAACAATAAACGCGTATACACAGCTCGCGAGTGCAGTCGAGTGAAGCAGTCGTGTCTCGTTGTATTTTTATACCGCGACGATCGTGGCGGCAACATCCAAATGACAAAACGACCCAAAATTATTCAATTCCACTCGTATGTTACGTATTCAAATCGGATGACTCGAGAGCGGAATACGAAAGTGGCCGATACGCAGAATCGCGAGCTGAAAATCTTCCATATCGCAGATCAAAGAAATCTTCGACAAAAGGAAAAAGAAATATAGGAAAAAGCGTGTATTTATACACATATACACACGTTGATTTGCATCGCGTCGCGCACGCTCTCGTAGTAGTTAACAATGTAAGCGGGTCGCCTATACTATTTGGCAGAGGCGCCAGGACTGGCTATATATATACACTCAGAAAAAAGTGAGACTATGAAAGCCTCACTTGGCGAGGAGTACAGAGCCTCACCGGCGCGAGGCTATGAAAGCCTCACCGGTGGGGCTCTCTCAGCCCCACCGATCGGCTCTGGCCGAGCGCCGAGCACAGCGTTGCCAGTTAGCGGTGGCGCCACAGTTCCCGCCAACTTGGTAGTCGACTGTTATACGCGGAAAACTGACAACGTCGCGCTCGAAGACTCTACACTCGCTGAAACGGTGGGGCTGAGAGAGCCCCACCGTGAGGCTTTTAGAGTCTCACCCGGTGAGGCTCTGTACTCCTCGCCAAGTGAGGCTTTCATAGTCTCACTTTTTTCTGAGTGTACGATTGCGAGGCTCACGGTGAATTCTAAAACGGGCCGTTTTGCCCGTGGCGCGCGCGCACGTAGCCCTTACATGCAAATGCGCGACTCGAGCTAATGGAATATGTAGAGCGCGCGCGAGGGTCAGTTTCGTCTTGGGGGAGCCCACAGCGAGACACGCACTCTCTCCCTCAACCTGTCTCCCATATACCGTGCAAGATCCGCCTGGGGAGAACTGATTTGTCATTCGCGCCGTAATCAACTGCGTTTACTTGACGAAGCAGCGTATTACGCGCCCGGGCGATGGCTTATTGCGTATAATCGAATCACGGCTATATCCCCCGCTACGCCTCTCTCGCGTTGTGCAGCTCTTTCACTCGTTCGCACGCCTTTGGATTCTCCAGTCCAACCCAGCGATCGACAGTCCAGCTCTGTGTGTATGCGCATCCACGCGCGCGAGCGTTGTGTATATCAGGCACGGAGAGAACAACGTAATCCTCGCGCGGCGCGTGTCGTGCGCAATCAGTTTGTTTGAACTTGCGGTCGCGCAAAGGAAAACCGAGGAAAACACAGTGCGCGCCCGAGGCCGGCGGGGAAAAAATGAGAGACCGGGCCGAGGGAGAGAAGCCTCATACTCGCGTGTTTATCCGGGGCTTTGACGTATGCGCGCGCGCGCGCGCTCGGTGGGCCTGCGATTATTTGATTTGCCGCGCGGCTAATTCGCACACTCGGTGCCCCACGGCCGAATCACAAAGACGCCCTCTCCCTCTGTCGCTCATCAAATATTCACCGCGAGCCATGTGTGTGCGCGCGTGCACATGTGTTCATACGCATGTACACGCGTAACACGGCGCGCGGCAGTGCGTTATGTTTTCCAAATTCCACGACAAATCGGAGACTGCGGGACGACGTCGTCATTCGTTGTCGTCGTTTGTTCGCGAGTTTTTCTTTCCACGCACTATCCGAGCGATCATTCGAAACGCGTGAAATACTCGAATGCCACTGCGGTCACTCCAATCCGAATGATATTCATCTACAACGAAATTTACGGGACACGATTATTAAAACATATTCCTCCCCTTGTAGGACTAAATGATAAGTTTGACCGCGTGGGGCGGGATTCTGATCGATAAGAGCCGAGCATCAGCATAAACGCTAAGTGATTGACCAGAAACGAGCATCATGATTTCGACGCACTCGCTCGAGTGTATCGTAGGCGGCGCTTCCCCTCCCTTTGCGCGCAGAAATTCGCGCGTGCTGCCAGGCGTTTTTGGCCGCTCGCCCGCTCTCTCTCACCCATCCCCCGACTCACTCCCTTAATTAATCCCTATTTAGCGAATCGGTTTGTTCAAGGGTTGCCGGAGGGTCACGACGCGATTCGAGGCGAGGGTGACGAGCCTCGCTCCTCTCACACACACACACACGGCCGAATTCAGCGCATACAATTTTGGCGTTTAAATGTGCGCGAGTGTATATAGATATACGAGCTGCCGCGAGATCGGGAGAGCTTGCCTCGAGGCTTGATTTGCCGTATGGTTGTTTTTATCGCGATTTGCATACTATCTGGCTCGGGCTCGAGCTGCTTTCAGGTGTTTTTCATAGGAGAGCACATATCGACGGCTCCGGAGAAAGTTTCCGCGCGGTACTGAATAAATTTATACTTATAGCATCGGGCTTTGAAAATCAACGATTCTACGTGAATATTCCTATTCGCATTCAAACCCCGATTCTTCGAACGTGAGAATCTATTGAAAATTTGAACAAATTAATTCATCTGAATAACCGAGAAAATATTATTCTCTTCCAACTGATTCATACACGTATTATCTTCAACGAGCAGAGTAACTCGACGCATAATGTGAATTACCAAGCAATGAAAACGAGAACTGAATCATAGCGAGCTGGACACTGCGTGTTCCGGCCAATAAAGTGAGATAAGGAGTATAAGCCTGCAACCGGGGAGAAAGAAAGAAAGAACTGGCTCTCGCTCCAGGACCAACCCGGCCGATTAAAACTGAAAGAGCGTTTTCCCGTGGGCCTTTCATTGCCAGGACACGCGAGAGCCCCGAGACGCGCTTATTTTCCTCTCTGTTGCTCTCTCCCGCTCTTTTATCTCCGGCGCGGCGCGTCTTATCGCGAGCGGCCCGCGGCTTGATTGAAATTTCACGACGCTCGCGAATTTCGCCACACGCCGGCTCTCTGTGCTCGCGCCGCGCCACCCCCGCGCGCTCGAGACAAAGCAGCACTCTGAGAAATTAACGGCTCGGATGGATGACGCTCGTGCTACACCCTTACTTGGCGGGCGAGCCGCTTATATTGCCGCGGCTGTATATATACCTGAAACACAGCCAGGGCGGCAAAAAAAATGAGGCTCGTTACGGATGCTTTTTCGCCCGCACCGTTTATGAGCCGGATGATTTGCGCGGGCCCCGCCGAGCCTGTGCGCGCGCGCGCGAGAGAGATAAGCGCGGGCTGACGTAAATTGCGACAGGTGACGCATCTCTCCACCCCCCCCCCCCATGCGGTGTTTCGAGTTTTTTCACTCTAGCGCGGGGGAGACGAGGAGTTGCTGTTGAAAATACCTCGCCTCGTATCGTTCGAAATTATTCGCCTCGACTTGGTGCGATTTTCAAATGATTCCCATTTCCCTGGGCTCGTCTAACCGGACAAATTCGCAGCGTGCGGAATTGGATCGGGCGAGAGTTAACGCTGGCGGACTCTCTAGAGAGAGAGAGAAAAAGGAAGAGAGGAATTTCCTTCGGTTTCCTTATAAGGAAACCGAAGGCTGCGTACCTTTTCTTTCATCGCGACTACTGACAGAGCCCAACTCTTTTCGGCGCTCGATCATCAAAGCGAAAAAAGTCTTATCCCTCGAATAATCCGGGTAATCTATACGAGGAATAAAGTGAATCTCGCGGGGAGCCACTGGCAAGATGGACGGGGCGAATTAATGGAAACTCCTACGGAGCTGCGAGCCGGGGAAAAACAGAAGGGCTCGCGTCGATCGGGGCTCGATTTGAATGTATAGCCGGAGAGTGGGGGGAGGGCCTCCCGGGGAAGCCAACCCCCCCGAAAAACGAGGTAAACGAATAAAAATGCAAAGCGGAGCAGAGGGTTAACAGGCTTTCCTTCGCGGCGCGGAGAGGAGCTCGGGACCACCCACGACTCGAGCGAGACGTGGCGACGCGGAAGCCAGATAGCCCTCTGGTTGAGCGGCAAAAAGCTGCGCCCAGTCGCCGCTGGCGGCCAGCTCACTATTTATTTTACCCATCGGTCCGCGCGCGCGCTAAGCCAAGAGCGAGCCTCGCAACGGAACTCTCTCTCTCTTCCCCTCTTTCTATATACGTTTGCCCTCACCTTTATCGCCTCTTTCCTGCCCGCGTGAGATCCCTTTGTAATGTTGGACGCAATGACGAAAAACGAGTGGCTGGCGCTTCGAAATGCTGGCTGAAGGTGTACTACCAACTTATATTACTTATAAGTCGAAATAACGAAGGCACAATGGTTATGCCTGCACCGAATGGGATATATTTAGATGAATAGTGGGATTTAACGGCCAACCTATACAGTCGTTCGTTTTTTTGTTTGAGCGACTGAGGGCGTATAGATATTTTACGAGTATAATATCTTTCACAACTCGTGAATTATTAAATGAATAACTACACCAGTGAACTTTTGATTTGTTAATTAATTAATTAATTAATTAAACTTAATTAATTAAGTTGATTTCCAAGGAAATATACATGAAACTTTATTACTGAATGCTTTGTCAGACTTTTCTTAAATTCACCGATCTATGCGTTTGAATTAATCTGATATTGCACATTGGAAATTCACTTGAATCGAATGAGCAATCATCGATTACATATACCATCGACATTTGCCATTGTAACATATTCTTTGCGATTTTTCCGAGAATCCGAAATAATAACGCAACAGCTCTCGTTGTTCCACTAAGAGCCATAAAAAAATAATTGAGTCCGCATAGCCTCGTTGGATTCGTCTCTCCCCGCGCGAGGAGCAGTCGATATCCGAGCGTAAAAGAGAAAAGCGCGCTACTGGAAGTCCTCCCCCATTTTATCTCGTCGTCGATATTTTAGCGCGAAACTCGCTGTTCTCTCTCTGCCATTGTACTTGTCGGCATCCATTCCCGCTCACCCGAACATCTCGCCGCTTTGAAACGAGTCTCCGGAGATGAAAGAGCACCACCTCGAGCCCCGCGGGTTCATTACTCGGCTTCGCGCTCGCGCGCTATATATACCCCCTCGACCACGTTTCAGGTGAGACTCTCTCCTCGGGTTGTGTCGCGACGAGAGGCAGTGCATTACACGGAATGAAAGTTACACGCTTATCGTAACGTGTGGATGTTGAAAAATGTCAACGTATACTCGAATGTGCGCGCGTGAGGCCACTGCTAGAGAGCGACGAAACCCGCGCGCAGTACATCTCGCGTTCGTTTATCCATATAGCTCTATCTCTCGGTGCAGTACACGCAGAAGAAGATCCGCTGATACTACGAGAGACGAACCGAGTACTAACTCTATACACCGCGAGTTCTCCGAAGGAAAAGGAAACTTACGAGACGCGCCGCGCGCCGGCCCTCGCGTTGGCTCCCCGCCTGTATATACATGTAATATGCATATATACCCAGCTTGCAATTTCGTTCGGGCCGCTGCTGGCATGCTTTTCACACTTCCACGCCGGCTATAATTTTCACGGCGATAGCTTCCGCGTGTGCTGCTTCGGCCTGCGTCACTGATACGACTCGGGGGCAACGAAAAAGGACTACCACTCACTTCCACGGAAATGGCATGGCTCGAGATAAGGACATTGCGCTGCCTATGCGCGTGTGTATGTGTGTGTGTGTGTATATGTGCAGTCTATACATCGACGATCAGCCTGAATTTTTGTCTCACCCGAATATCGGAGAAAGCCTACTAGCTACGTTTTATGATCGTATATGAACTCATGGTTTAGTCTAAATTGTGTGAGAGACCGCGAATGGAGATTTTACCGCGCCCGACACATTATCTGGCATAATTTTAATCATACACTTCATACGATCCCCATATAACTTTCGAGTGGTCAAACTATTGCAAAAAGACAAACTGTATATGAAATAACGAGCACTGCACATGCAGTGAATTATTAATACAAACGATTATAAAATATTGGGCGTAACCTCCAATTATGGATAGACACGATTTCCAACGAGAGAGAGAGAGAGAAGCAATACGTCTCTATGTAGTCGAGAGTGGACAGCTTCGACTCGAATGGCGAACAGCTGGCGATTAGAACGGGTGCGCGCGCGAGCTTCGCATCGGAAGAGTATTATAGCTCGCGCAGAGAAGCTCGAGCGCGCTGACCGTTAATATGATTACAAGTTATTAGCGTAGGCTGTATTGGAATTAAAGAGCCCCTGGGCCGGGCTGGCGCATGAATAATGCACGAGGCCCGCGCGAGATTCGTATTTTTTTTCGCGGGAAACAAAAATAAAGAGAGCAAAAAGGAGGGAGGGAAGGAGTTGGGGCGGGAGCGTAATGAAGAGCCATAACTAAACGGCAAAAACTCGGGATTTATAGGCGAGTTAAGGGGAGCGCTCGGCGAGGGGAAAGAGAGAAAGATACACACGGCGCGGAGATTAAAATTCAAATTCCACAGACCCCGTGGGCGCACGCGCGGACAATTGGCCGCGAGACCCTGTATACCTCGCGGATGGCGGAAAAGGGCAGTATTTGCGCACGCAGGCGCAGGACCTTTTCGCTTTTGTGATTTCGCTCTTCCGAGAGTTAGCGATACGAGCAAAATTGCGCGACAGGCCGCCGCCGCCACGCAGGACAGCTTTATTATCTCGGATGCAATGACGCGGCCTAAACTTTCGCCCCGCGTGCCCTATCCTCCGAGCACACCCGTGTCTATACTGCGTGCCGGCCGAGTGATTCTGTCGAGGTATGCGTGACTGATTTTCTGCGATGCAAATAAGACCGACCGACCAAGTCGATGTCGATTCGATGTCCTCCTTCGTTTTTTTGTTGACAAGTTTAACCGTACGCGTATCTCTCAATCTTTAATTGATATATCACAGGGATTGTCGATTGGGGTTTACGACTTTTTTCTTCCATACCTAGAGGTTCACGATAACTAATTTGATTTCAATTCATATCAAATAAACGCCAAGGATAATTATTCGCAAAATATGTACATATGCAAACTGCAATGCAGTTGCTATATTGCAGTTGGCAACTATTAGCTGAAATCGCTATATAGTTATTTTCATCAAGCGTTTAAAATTAATCGACACGTGTTCTTTTTTCGTTTCTAGATTTGACAAAAATTCAAGGAGACACAGTGGATTGAAAATATTGTATAGATTTCAAAGATCAGTGTGATGTTAGGACGTCACAGCGGATTTCCAACGGATTTCCAACCCGCTGTATTTTCTACGATTCTCGTCGAAACGAGACACGAAAGGAAAACGTGTCGATTATTTTTAAAAGCTTGACATGCATCATATGGGTATTTCCTATTGTTTCAATTCACCAATTAGGCAACGTGTACGTTTCTTATTTAAAAAAAAAATTCGAAACGATTTAATAGAAAAATTAAAAAATTATCTCCATTCGTGTCATTTTTACCTACATGGTTTCGACATATGATTTTGATATAAAATCATGTATGTGTAAAAATCTCTCCAAATTCAGGGTCATACACCTGGTCATGGATTGGGGTTACAACTAAGGTGTTCAAGCATACGTTACGGAGAATCGTGAACCGTCTCGGGCGGACGTTCCTCGGCGACCATTGGAATTGCTTACCTGCAACAGAAAAGATAACGTATCATTAGTAAAACAGCAGCGGGAACGGCCGAGCTCGTGCGGCGGCGCAACAACGAAAACGCGTATGCAGGCGCGTGGGTGCGGACGGCGGCGCACAGCGAACAATATATATCGCGCTGAATTTTCATAAAAATCGCCAAGCCTACGCGATGGCCGAACAAAGGGCGCGTATGTGTGTATACGCGAGAGTGGGCTGCAGCGCGCGGAGCCGATAGTGCGCTCTTACAATGGCGTCCGTGGCCCATTTATTTATGCGTCCGCGACGCGCAGTTGCGCAATGGCGAATTACGCTCGCTCGCACGCGCGTACGCTCCAAACAATGTCACGACGGCCGCGAGCGGAGATGATAATTGATGGGTCTGCCGACGAGCCGTGCATCAGGGTGAATCTGCCGGCATATATATGTATATTCGCTAAATTCTTCACAGCGAATATTCACTGTAAACTTCGTGCACAGTGAAAATCGGTATTTTTATATTGATAGTTTGAAATTCACTGTACCAATAGATAAAATTTACCGTAGTACAGTGAACAAGCCACTGCATCAGTACAGTGAAAAACGTTCCACTGAAGCTTACAGTCAGATTTTCACTGTAAGGAATTCAGAGAGTACCTGCCGCGAGAGATGCAGGCTGGGAAAGGGAGGCGGAGGTGGTGGTACACTACAGCAACAGAGCTACCGATTCTCGCGTGTTCGCTCGGTTTCCTTATCACGCCACGGCAGCTCGAGCCTGCATCTCTCTCGACCCGTTTATGTATATACACATACGTATATGCACACGCTCTTTGGTTCGCGTGTGTGCCTAGGCAGCGAGTGCGCGAGTCGTTCGCACCTGCTCGCAAAGAAGTGTGGCGGCCGGAAATTCTGGTGTGTAGCCAATTAGAGCCTGCGAGAGCTGCCCTTGCGCCTGGTGTATATGCACGTGCGACCTGCGAGCCTGTTATCTGGTGCGTCCGAGGAGTACAAGCCTATATATATTACTAGCCAAGCGCGCAATACTCGTCGCTTATAAATCCAATGTTTTTATATATATCTATACGCTCGGCCGTTTACGCAAGAGAGTGCACTGATCGCTGGATAACAGCAGAGCGAGGGGCGCACCGCTACGACGCATCGAAGGTAAATCACGTGCTCGCTGAATCGGGAGCTAAATGGATTTTGTCCTCCCTGTTCTTCTTTTTTTCTTTCCCCTCGTCGCGCGCGCGCACTTCCGACGATCGCTCGCCAGCGAATTCGCAGTTTCACGTGTTTGCAGCTTTTCGTATATACATACGTACGGAGCTCCATTCGAAATACCTGTCGCTCGTGTATTCAGCCACGTGTGAAACACGGTTTGTGAGTTGGGTACGTACGTGTGTAGCGATCAACAAAATTAACCGATTGTCTCTTGCGACACGTGTGTCGGCGTCCCTCGAGCGCGGAAGAAAAGGCTCGAGAGAGAAAGAGAGAGAAAGCCTCTTGCGTGCGCGCGTTCGATTAATCCATTACAAGAGTGCCGTGCGCAAGCCCCACGAGTATCGCGACGAGGTGGAGGCGCGCGCGCGCGAGTCTCTCTCTCACTGCGGCAAGGATAGAATTAAACTTGCTTCTCAGAAATAGTAAAGCGGCGAGAGCGGCCTTTACGAGCACTGTAATTCGCGGAGCAGTGCATGTACGCCCGCAGTTGATTGCGCAATAATTTAGCCGACCGCGTGCCCCCCTCCTCTAACTCTCCCTCTCCCTCTCTCCCTGTCTATTAATATATTCATGCGCGATGTCTGCTCAAAAGACGGCGCCCTCCGTCGCTTGCTTGTTATACGAATTTTTGCTGTCTTCTCTCTCTCTCTCTCTCTCTGGCTCTCGCTTTCTCGGTTACTCGCCGCGCGGCCGTAAAGCTCCGCGTGTTTTCGTTTCATGTATACCCGAACGCCGATCGCACGCGAAACATACATATTATATTCGTGCGCACTGTAAATTTCGTGAACACTTTACGGGACACTGGGGGGAGGGAGTGATTCGCGTAAAATAGCCAATTGTAATGGAGTACGCGCGGCCGAGCGATGGACAAAGTCTTGTTAATTGGGCATAGACGGCGTTAATTACATTCAGAGCTGATGTATCAAATGGTTTTTGCACTCGCACGCGCCTTGTAATTTAGCGCGCGGCTGTGCAAATTTAATAACGGCACTGCGCGCAGCTCATCTGAATTCACCGAGAATATGATGCGAGCTTAGCGTGCGCGTGCGCAGCTACACATCGCGTTACATCGTACGCGCTCTTCGTTCGCACGATTTCATATATACGCGTATATATAGCTCGAGACTCTCGGTGAGAGACGATCGAGCTTACAGCTTTCCGCTCCCTCTCGCTAATTAAAATCTCCTTACCTGCCCCGTGCGTGCCAATATTATTTGCGTCCGCGCGTACTTTTAATGTCGATCGAACCCGATTAGTCGCGAGACGAGTCTTCAACGCGCACCGATAACGCGTTCGATTGGTATACAAATTCGCGCACTCACATTTCTCAACTACCCGGCTTATCGGCTGCGATCGCCGTAAATCAAAATCCCAATATAACCAGAGAAAATTTTTAACTTTTCAAGGTATGGGTGAGTGTGTGTGTGTGAATACACTAGGGTGTACAGCAAGCGTAACTATCGGGTGAAATCCGTTTCGAGTCGAGCACAGGTGTGTTATACTCTTGTGCGCGCGGCTGTGTATATATATATATATATGTATATCGATTCCGAAGCTTCGCGCATTTATTCACACGTGTTAACCTCAGCAGCACGGGTCGTAGCTCGGGCTGTAGCTCGCGGAACGAGAGTACGGCGCTGTATATAGCGTGAAGAAATATTTATCAAGCGGAGGGTGCATCGGTGAGCGGCTGTATAACAGAGGTTGTTCACCTCCCGGGCTCTATTCATCTTTGCCGTGGGTTTTATTTAGTTGGGAATATCCACGTGAAATCTCGATGCGCGCATATCATTTATTATTCAATAAAATACAATCGTTACTCGGATTAGAAAATCGTACGATTTCAAAACTTTATTGCCGCGTGGATCTTGGCTCTCTGAATATAAAATATCATAAATTGCATAACTGGCGAAAATAAATACATTTTTCATTCTCTAATTTTACTAATGTTCAAAAGAATATTTACTTTTATTCATCAGTTACGCAGATTCTACTGATAAATAGTAGATTCTTGCTATTACAAACTATCCTTACACATAAATTACGTTTTGACGGCGTATAGATTGCGAGAACACTATACATACATTCAACCGTTCATTAAGTCGCAACATTTCACTCTACCTCTTCGCAAACGGTAGCCGGCCGACGAAATTTCCCGCGTCACATGAAAACTCGTTGAAGATATAAAAGTAAAGCGAAGCGTGGCGTAATTACCATACGTCATTAGATCGCGAGCGGCGTGGCAAAGTGAGCGGCCCGCACAGCCGATTCGTTCATCATTGTTACGATAAATCTCGTCGCCCGGTCTCGAACAACTGCACGCCTCTCTCGCAGCGCGGCGATCGGCAAAAGATGAATCGGCGGATAATGTTGGGCTTTCGAAAAACCGGTCCTCGGCCGGCCCGGCCGCGGGGACCGCGCGCGATAATCGGCGTCTTGCATTAATAAAACATGTGATTAAGGCCCGCGCAAGCGGTGGCGCCTCTCGCTCGCGACCTGTCGATTACGCGCGCGAAGCGTTGATTATCGCGTCGAGGGGGCGCATAGCGAAGATATTGTCAATGCGGCGTGTGTATACACTGCACACCCAGTTTGACGGGTCAGCCAGACCGATTCGCCGCGGCCGCTGATGGGCGGAGGCGGCGCGGACGTCCCCCCCGCCCGCCGATCGACGCGTGCACTCGATTCGTATATATACGTATGTATCTCTTATATTTTCGCGGGCTGTTACATTCGACTTTTTCTTCATTCGATCCATCGGGCGGAACGGGCAAGTGGCAATTTGCGAAACGAGGTGTTTGACTTGCGGGGGTAAATTAATCGATTCACGCGCGCGTCGGTTGTAATTTGCGGGTCGATTAACAGCAATGACGTTGCATCATTGTTCGGAAGGGATGCGATGGGAGAATGCAAATTCTCGAATACACTCTTTGGACCCATCTTCCCTCGATGAAAATTACGAAGAGGAGTTAGGTAGATCCTGACGTGATTAATTGCCAAGATTTTTCACTTAACTCTCTGGAAAGATGATTAAATTCATGATTGTCGAATCGTTCGCGCGATGATTTCTCAACATGCAATAAAAATATACACGAGCGTGTAATTTTTACAACTCAATCTAGCTGTCAATGTTAAAAATGATAAACGAAATAGGGAATTTCACCTCGAGTACGCTGAAGTTTCTCGATTGAATCCCATGGAATATCAAAAAAGCTATAATCTCATTAGGGATGATATCCCGCGATGGTTCTGGGCATAGCACGTGCGCGCATCGCCGCTCACGAGTGATCTGCTTATGCCGCAAACTCGAGTGCATCGCGTTACACGCCGAGAGAAGGGGCAGGCCTTAGAATCTCGTTACGACGAGAGAGAGAGAGAGAGCAACAAAAACGGAGTAGACGTAAAAGCTCGAGCCTCTCGCTCGCTCGCGGCAGGTCGGAGGCACGTACCTGTCGCTCGACGCGCTCGGCTGCAAGAGAGAGGAGAGAGAGGAGAGAGGAGAGAGGAGAGAGGAGAGAGGAGAGAGAGAGGGCGAGTGGGCGGGGAAGAGGACGCGCTATATACGCGAGCCTAGAATGTGTCCTTGAGTCGCGGTGCCGTTGACCCTCTCCTCTCTTTCTGCGCCTCTCGCTCGAGCTGCACTGCTCCTTTGCGTCGCTCGCGCGTTGCACCTATACACATATATATGTATCGATCCGAACAGCTCTCCCCACGTGAATTTTTCATAGAGCCCCGTGTGTGCGAGTACCTATACTATAGAGTCTACCTCGACGAATTTGACGCTCCGATAATGCGTTGATACACGCTAAGTCATCAGAGTCGATCGTATTGAAATTTGGGAGGGGGAGGTGGGAGCGGCGTGTATACGCACCACATGTAAATACACGTAGGCTCGGGCTCGCAGCAAAGTAATAATGCCGCGCTGCTGCCGCGGTGGCGCCGGCAGGAAAAATTCGGTATTCATGCGCGACTCGATTCGCCCATTCATATTCATCGGACCCGCGGCGATGAATATGTACAACACGCGCGCGGTGCGCGGCAACAGGGTGCGCGCGAGAAACAATTTTCGAAAAGCGCGCCGCAATTTGAATGCTGCAACTCGGGCCGGAAGTTATATATACATGCGCGTATGCGTGCCGTGGTGCGATGAACTCGAGCGTCGCAGAATCCACGGCGCACCAATGCGATTATTTCATCGGTACTTTTGTCGAGCTCGAAATGACATTTGGGATGTCGATCGAGCCTCCTGTTGGATAATACAAATTACAGCGCCACAGGCGCTCCAAGCTTGACATTTTTCGTATTGTAAATATTCACATTGCTCACTTGGCGAGACGAGCATTGGAAATCCCGTTATCATTGTTCAATTCGAGCTAAT
Organism: Aphelinus atriplicis; assembly: GCA_020882685.1. NCBI lineage: Eukaryota > Metazoa > Arthropoda > Insecta > Hymenoptera > Aphelinidae > Aphelinus > Aphelinus atriplicis. The sequence goes on from CM037073.1 coordinate 77,768,082, forward strand.
CGAAATCACGAGAGCTCATCAAACAAATTGATTGAAAAAAAAATTGAGAATTAGAGTATGATTGATGGAAAAACATTCATTCGAGACTTTGGGTAGGGTCACTATTAATATGCTTTGAGATAAAGAGAGGCAAATAAATAAACCATGTTCGTTCTGAGGAGGAGAAGGGACCTGCACTCACAAAAATATCTTCTTATTCCCAGAGGAATTATGCCTCATTAAGAATTTCTGCTACTTCCGAAACGGAATCTTCTTGAGAGAAGACTCTTCTTCTTCAATCAACAATATATTACGATTGAAAATAGCGGAATTCTGTATGAGGCCCAGTTCCTCTGGGAACAAGAAGATATTTTTGTGAGTGTGTGGTTCCAGATAAAGCAACCGCAGGAAAGATGGAGATAGTGGACTAGAATCTTGTCCTGTGAGGTTTCCGATTCTATAGGACTATACAGGATTGGTCGCACTTGATCAATAGAATAGAAATACTTGATGATTTTTTTTTCACCTGAAAGCGAATCGAGGAATGTTGCAGCCTGACTCAGACGAACACAAGCCACACGCCACAAAAATGAATCGACGGTGAACCGACGCATACCGTCAGACACGCGAAGATCGTCGATTGCGGATGATCGATCGGACTATTTGACGCGTATGGTGTGCAGCGCTCGTTGGCCCCAAAAAGTGTGCCCAGACACTGGCGCGTATATACATACTCATATGCAAATGGGCACTCGATTTTCGCGTGTCGGATTTTCCGAGCTGCCACAGCGGCGCTCCCGGAATCCATCGTTATTTATCGGGCGCGAATTTTTGTTTCAATGAGAGAGAGAGCCGTTATACAGCGCGCCCGAGCCCCCTCGACGGTGTCGGCCAATACGTGAATTATTATTATGTACGTCCGAGCTGTTGTTCGTTGCGCTCCATGCAATTTATACGCTCGCCCAGTGTGGGTTGGCGCACTTGATTTCCCTTCAATTTGCGCACGGCTTTGGTGGATGTGGTTTAGGCTGATGGGCTCGGTCGGCGGCAAACCAATGCCGAATCCACAGACAATCTTGTCCGTCCACGCAACATCGATTGATCCGAAGTGCGAGTGTCGAACCAGTTACATATTAATATATAACTCATATATAACTTCAGATAATGTTGAATTAAAATTAACCATCCTTAAGAATAGCCATTACGTGTTATCCCAGCTTCGAATCCTAGATCGTGTTTTTTAAAATTCACATCAGCTGGATAGTTTCGCTGACTTATCTATTTGTCCATGCAATTGAATCAACCTATATTTCAGTTTACGTATACAGGTAAACCGCGCAATGCAATTAGTGATTATGAATTGAGTTATGAGGCACGGCGGGATCAGTAATTATGCGTATCGATTCTGTACTGAATTGAAAGGCACCGGGTTATTATTTGTTTAGGCACGCATGTTGATTCGAAATACAATTATCCAATGTGATCACGTATTAATATCATGCCAAATGCAAATGGAAATAGGAATAAGTTTATTGTTCTGTGATTCATTTACTTAACGATTATCGAATGGGTCAGACATTGTAGAGGAAATAAGTTATACCGTTTAATTATTTCTGTATTGAAGTAGAAGTTGTATTATGGAAGTTTAAACAGAACGGAACGAAAGTTTTTCAATTACAATGATGGAACTCAAGAGTCAGAAATGTGCCAGCTTAGAAATGTGTCAGCTTATGTTTGGGTTACACGGCAGGTCAAACTGCGTTTGGGATAAAAGTAACTCAAATTATATTTTCAAAATAAATCACAATACAATGAAACACCAGTTGAAAACATTAGTCTCGTTTCCCTCGGGCGCGCTACAGTTTGTAAACAGTCACGCGGATCCACGTTTACAGAATAAAATGTTGTTTTTCACATTAATAATTTTCAATTCGTTTGATCATAGCTTGTGAATATGGGTAAAATACAAACGGCGATGGATTATAGAGCGCTATAGTCTCTCTAACGTCATTCGTTTATTGTTTTGTTTCGCATACGAAAGGGGGCAAGATGCGCAGGCATCAGTGAGCACATCGCGCTTTGTAACCACGTCGATTCATTGCTCGCGACGGGGAAATCGATGAGGATTATTACTGTCCGTAGCGCTCCTCCACTTCGCTCTTTATTCGCTCTCGTTGGCGCATTTTATCATTACGCGGCTTTGTCAGTAAGCGTAGGGAATTAACATTTTACACGTATAGCCGAGTTATGTTATAATCGAGATATTAACGTGTCCTCTATTTCATACATCATTTATTGAATTTCAAATGATTTTGATCATATTGAGTAAACTAGAATTTGAATTGGAACAATGACGCATTTATTCAAGTCGGGAGCATAGGGTATATATTATGAACTAATTATCGTCCTTTGACGGCACAGCTGGCTGATCGAAACATCGATAAACGCTAACCCGAGCCCTGATGAATATTATAAATCACCTGTTACATCTTTGTCGGCTTTGAAGAATCACAATCAGCCGTTAAGGCTCCGAATAGCCAACTCGAGAGCGAAGCCTGCCAATTCGAGGCGCCAAGCTATACATAATTCGATTGGAGCACACTCGGCGCCGGCCGAAGTAATTACAGCACAATGACGCGACGCCCCTTGCCATCCCTTTATTCGCGCGTGAGATTTCGTCTCTCTCTCTCTCTCCCGGCCCCGACTCTTTTTCCCCGCGATTTTCTCCTTTTTACGAGCGCGGCCCGCCTCTCGACGCGGGTACTGTATGTATATACAGCTCGCACCGACTGTACAGGGACGGGTCGAATCCCGCCGAGACCCGTCCCTTTCACCGCTAGATATGAGTCCACGCGGATAGATGTGGTTCGGGAGATTTAACACCCTCCTCGAATTTCGATGTTTGACGTCTTTGAATTAGTCCATAGACGGGGACGAATCTCGCGCGCGTTAGGAGGGGCCGCGATAGGATATGACGTGTGCGCGGTAATTACTTTGTATGGAAATTAGTAATCGCTGGGAGAATTAGTTGTGGGTGTCGAACTGAGAATGTATACCGCGCTCAACGCACTCGTTTTTCCTTTTAAAATCGTGAATTTCCCCCCCCCCTCCTCCGGAACAAAGTGAAATCGTTGAGGTGGAATGTTATATGTTAAATTCACCCGATCGCACGAGTAAAGCATGTTTTCACGCTCGAACTCGAGCTCACACGGTACAGTATAGAATGTCAAGGGAAGCGCATACACTCATATCGATTCGTCATACGAAGCGCGACATCAAAAGCTCGCTCGTGGAGCGACTTCCTCGCCGTCTCTCTCTCTCTCTCTCTCTCTCTCTCTCTCTCTCTCTCTCTCTCTCTTTCTCTCCCCGGGCCCTTTACCCTCGACGCGACGAAAATTACTTCTCAAGCTTACACGTATTTGAACGCGAATATCAGAGAGAGGCTGATGACTATTCCAAGGCTTCAATTTCCCGGCACGTGCTTTTCCAAAGCTTTCCTTTCGAGGAAGCGCAATGACGAAATTCGCCACGGAGAAATACCGTTTCCAATTGGCGAATTCCGAAACGATGCATTTTGATATACCAGTGCAAGCAAATTGATTCTCGCTCGAGTATCAAACGATATATCTCTCGCAATAGTCTGCGTTTTACTCATGGACACAAAAAAAAACCCACCCAGAGTTAAGATAATGAAGCGCGTTGAACATCCCAGAGCCGCCTCGGTCCGCCGGGTCGATACGCAAAGAAACAAGAAGAGGCTAAGCCGCGTACGAATACACGATCAAAGGATTCAGATACAAGGGCGTATAATCCAAGATCAGCAGCTACGGAGGCTCTCTCGGCCATCCTTTTAGCGACGGAGTGGCCCGGAGAAAAAGGCCTATATATCGCGTTTATACCTCGACTCCTCTCTCCTCTCTCTATCTCCGCGCGCGCGAGCTCCTCTCCTTCTTTTCGACTCTGTCAGGTTAATTGCACCGCTCCTCCAAGGCTGACAGCTGATGTTGCCGCGGCTGCACACAGCTGCGGGACCAACGCCGCAGAAGCTTCGAATCCGGACTGCGCATACACTCACGAGCTTTCTGGTATGCAAGCGAGCGATCCCATGTTCATTTATATGCGCCAAAGATTTTTCCCGAGCCGAGCACGAGTTGCCGAACGCACGATATTCTTCCAAAGAGCTGCTCTACCCGAATCGAACGTACGCCACACGCGGGATGATATTATGGATTTGATTCCGCGGGAGTCGAATCCATATAATATCAATCGGACGTGCTGTGCGGATCGTAACTGACGGCGGAGGAAAACGCAGCAAACCGTCGTCCTGGGGTTGGGAAGGAATATTCAAAATTCAGCCCGGAGAGACGCTGCTACGATATACAATATGTCGGTTTAATATCGTCCCGAGAGAAAAAGGAAAAACACGCGAGCAGGTGGGGCTGTTTATATACGCGACTCGTCCGTAGATGTATATCCGAGCGAGGCGAGGAACAATCAGGCCCCGCAGATATCGCGCGCAGCAGTATAATCCTCCAGCTGTCGTGGATATAGGCAAACGGCCCGCGTTTGGACGCGTCTCTGCGGACGAAACATCGATTTTTCTCTCCTGCTCGCTCCCTCACTCCTCTGGGAAGCCTCTTGGCTTAGAGGAACAATTCGATTGATGCAGCCCGTTCATTTGTCACTGTCTGTCCTTCCAAACCCTCGTATGGAATTCACTCTAGGTGGATTTTTCAATTGAGGAAAAGCGAAAGGCTTGTATGTAACCACGGCTGGATTTGGAGCTCTTCGTTAGACGGACGTTCATTAGTATTTGAAATATTCTCGAATGGACGAGAGAAAATTGTAGCGGCAAATGATGTAGTTTGATTGTGGACGAGACCCGTCGGTTGGATATACACGAGACGGTCAAACAATGAATCGGCTTGGGGCTCGCTATTAAAGACGCGACTTCTCGTAAAAAGCAGCCGACGAAACGAGAAGATTACGTAGGGGAACATTTCCGAGGAATATTCGTTCGGATCTCAAACTCTCGTTTATATATATAATATAATATAAGGTAACTGTACCCAATTTGGCACTGTACCCAATTTGGCACAATCGTTAGATTTCGTATTTCCGGTGCTCTCTGAGCATCAGTCGCTCTTGGGTTATGTTGGGGGAATTAAAAGAAAATTTTCGGTATCTTCCCCGCCCATTTAGCCCTTAAAACCACTCTCCTACAACACTTTGAAGTTTCACTTACTGATTTTTTCACCATTTTCTTATTTCACTTTTCACACTCAACCTCAAAAATCAGGTGTCAATAATTTTTATCTCTCAAAGTGTCATTACTCTTTTTTGTGTAAAAACATCTCAGCTTTCGATTGGTCTCATCAGTTTTCCTAAAATTATTTTTTATCCTACTCAAATTGCTGTTTTTCGCATCAAAAAAAAGTGAACCCAATGTGCCCCTCTACGCGTTTTTAAATGGGAAGACTGAGTGAAATCATTGAATATTTGTATAGACATATTACGATGATTTAGACGCGTATTTTTGAGTTGTATGTTAAAAATTTTGTATAAATATCACTGGGAACATAATTGAGAGTTTATTTCAATGCCAATTGGATCGTCCCTGTAGGCCTATATAGGCTGTAGCTAATGATTAAAAAATTGTGCCAAATTGGGTACACGTTTTGTGCATTTAGCCTTTTTGCGTTTTTTTTTAAATTGCGATTTTCGATAGGTTAAAGTAGTCGAATGATGATTATGAAGATGGTTTCTAATAGGTATTGAGCTAAGCTTTGAGATGCCATTCACAGAATTTTAAAATTCGAAGTCTATCATAGTCAAATTCGCGAAAAACCCTTAGGGGGGGGGCACATTGTGTACAGTTACCTTATATATGTATATGTATGCATCCTTTCAAATTGACGTACGGCACAAAGCGAACGATATATCCGCGCGATAAATCTTTCGGCCGACAATGATGACGACTATTTCCATATCAAAGTGGAGAGAAATATATGGGAGACGACGAGCGTGACGCGGGATCGAAAGAAAGAGGGGGGGAGAGCGGAGGAGGGAAAAAAAACGAGGAAAGCGAGGCTCTTTATTCGAGGGCAGTGGAGGAAGACGATTCGCCTAAGTCACGATTCGTGCGCAGTGCATATAAGAGAAGGAGCGTCGAGCTCGGGTCCGTTGACATTCCGAAAACCACGTGCATTCATCGCTGCGCGCTCGCGCACTCATAAATACGCACACGTATACGCCGCGTCGCCCATTGTCAAACCAGTTCTCCCTCCTTCTCCTTCTCCCTCACTACACGCACATATACCTATACCTTCTTCTCCGCGGGATCCTCTCGATCCTTTTCGCTCCACTCGACGCCTCAAATTCCTTCGTTCATCTCGACTCTATGATGTGTGTGTGCGTGTGTGTGTGCGCGGGGGTATAATAGTTCCCGTTTTTTCACGCTTCGTAGCGTTTTACTTTGCGCATGTATATGGTTGACGCGCGCCACCGAGGGGTTTCTCACTCCAGTACTCCTAGAGGGAGTACCACGGAGTTCTTATGGGGAATTGCGCATTTGAGGACGAATAAGACCCTTCATTCTTGCCAGCCTTACCTGTCAAGAGCTACGCTCCTCGGATTAGAACGTTTTATCGAACGCCAATAAGTTTTTGACTGATCAGATGTGAAAACTTGGATGCCATTGAGGACAAAAAAATTATGGCAGTACCTTCGAAAGCTTTGGGAAGTAAGGGAGTGCGAAGCCCCCCGTGAACTAATGTTGCATTATTTCCAACGAGTATACTGCAGTCTCAATACAGCCAACCACACTTCTAGCGATAGACTCGAACAGTGACGCTTCCTTGTTCAATCCTCCTCTGACTGATATAGCACGTTTCTCATCAGAACTCAATTTTCAAGGTTCTGCGTGGTAAACGCATAGCTTCTCAGCTAATGACATAACCTCAAGATGATTCATATACAGATAATAACTAGTCAATCACCAGTTAACGTTTCAATCGAATTGGAGCGACCCGAGTGTAAGATGGTCTCCCGCTTAGTCAAATTCGATCGATCCATTGAATCAAAAAAATTTGTAGCTTTCGGTTGGGTTTCATACATGGAACAGCGTTGGACAGTGAAATTTTCGACAAACATTTCGACGGATCGATATACAGATTACGGTCGACTTTTTTGATCGTTGAATTCGCCGTATCAATATATACCTATACGAATAAGCACGCAATTATATGGTAGCGTCGCCACCTGCAGCTCGCGGCTTTATCAGCATATCGAGGCAGTTCGCGTGCGACAGCGGCTTATGCGCTGCAGGTACACGGCTGAGTGGGTCGCGGGCAATATTTAGCGGAGCGCATTGTGTTGGCGAATCAAAGCGAGAAATCGCTCGCGCCGCTATATATATATAACGCGATATTCCGTACGCCGGGCTTCCGCGGCACGCAGCTCTCCCGCACTTCAGGTATATAATCGCGCGGCGTTTACGCAACCCGGCCGTTGGCTTTGCTTCTCCTCCGCTAAATCCATGCTTTTCAGTGATAGGAATGGCGCCTCGAGCCCAATTCACCGAGAGCGGAATTGAATTGATAAAGCTTGCGATGGACGTGGTGTTTGCGCCCACGATTTGCCATCTGGATATTCGATTGAAATATCGTCTTCTTTCAAATTTCAATACAAATCGATTTTCTAACATCTCAAGAAATATAATAAAAAGTAAGGCTAATCCATATATCCAGCGTGTAGTCGAGCAATAGATTCAAAGTACGAACGCTTTAGATAATCATTTTGCGATGGCATTTTTCGCCGCCATTGAATATGAAATTTCCCACTTCTGCTCACGGGGACGTTGAAACTTGAGCGAGTGAAGCTGTGCCAGGAACAAATCAAGTCACATCTCAAGTGGGTAATAAAATAATAACGACGAATGAATTATACGATCCATGGAGGAATTAATTACAACAGACGCGCCGGTGCCTAATGGCGCTTCAACGATTCGTGTTCAACTCAATTTGCCGCGCGCTCACCGAATCTCGCGCGCATCTAGAATGTTATTTCCAATCATAGCTCTCGACTCGAGAGGATTGCGGCGGCGGCGAGGTCGGGGCCATAGCGCGGGCGGGGCGGAAGTTGATGGAAGTCTTCCGTACACGTCGGGGGCTCGGCAAGAATAACTCGGTTAGGGAAAAGGGAGGCCGCGTAATCGCGCACTGCACTTCGGGGAAGCGATTGGCAGTGGGACCGCCCGAGGCCCCTCTTATATTTCGCTTTTTTTTTCTCTCCTCTTTTTTTCTCTAAGCCCGCACGGGCGCGTGTTCCCAATTTGCCCTGTTAGCGGCCGGCGCTTTCATCATCCTATGTATCTATCCCGCACTCCGCGCATAATTGCGTTTCGCTACCTCCGATCGCTCCTCGATATTTTCGAGAACGGAATAGGGCCGCGCGCGCACGAGAGATATCGAACGTTCGAGTTTGGTGGGGGGTTGCGAAACACAATTGGCCGCGAAAAAGCCGCTGCCGCCCCCCGCCGCGAGAGCACAATGCCACGCTATCTCGGAGCTCCGGCTAACACGGCGCTCGAGAGCGAGAGAATATTGCGCGGGCTCTCTACTCCGAGGCACTGGCACTCTAAACAGTTGGGCGGCGAATTTTCGGCTGGGACAAGGGGAGAGCTAGACGACTAAGAAGCCCGCGCGCGCACGTCTGCCCGAGCTGCGATGAGGTTTGATTAATTGGCCCTGTGTTTCCAAACTTCGCGCCTCTCGTTGCGAAGGCAAGTGCGCTCGCGCGACATCAATCACCAAACTTATCGTTATTCTGGACGAGTTTCTCACAAAACCGGCGCCGGAGCCAGCGTAGTCACGATAAATTATCAAGTTTATCAATGACGAATTGAGCTTGACGAAGCCACCGGAATTAAATCAACCGAGAGACAATGAATCTGATTCTTAGCTTCTCATTGGAAGATCGAGACGAATTCGTACGGTTCTCGCGGAGAACACATTTTTCCCGTTTCCCAGCAATCGAGGTGCGTGTATCTAACAGCATTGAACGCGAGTCGAGATAAACGGACGTAAGAGCCAGGGCACGAATCACTTTTCCCTCGGTCTTTGTTCCCCGGCAAAGCCGCGCGCGCAAAACGAGTTCCCACGCACGCCGCCTCTGTCCTGCGGTTTTCCGGCCGGTCTGCGCGCGCGAAAAATCGCGGAACAAAGGCGAATCGCGCGGGCCGCCCCCTCCGGAAAAAACACCCGCAGCTCGCACGCGAGGGCCCGCTCGTGCTCACCTGCCGCGCGGCCGAATGTAGGCCACGCGCTCGCGCACACACACACGACGTATCCTATACTTTTCTCAGCGAGCTCTCAACCCTTCCGTGCTCTCGGCAATCTCTCTTTGCCCCTCGCTCGGATTCTCTCCCGGGGCGCGCGCACTGCTCCAACCTCATTAGCCCGGCGCGCCTCAACACTCGCCTCGGCCAGAGACTTTTCTTTTGCTGCAAAGCCAACGTTGCGGAATATGGGTTGCGCGAATATGGTGACGATTTTGCGCTCGCTTGATTTTTTTCTCTCGATTGAAAGGCTATATGTCGCAAAGTCGTTTTCCAATCAAATCCGTTAATACGACGGCTCCCTATAATATTGACGCGAGATATGTACGAGCTGAGATTGGCGAGAAATTCCGCATCAGATACGAATAATTCCGGCGATGAGCGTCGATGATACTTTTGAAAAGTATATGGATATAATACTGAATCTACTGCAGCCGCGATCCAGCAAGAATCGCAGGTGAATCACGAGGTGTGATATTACGCGTCGCATGACGTGCTACGCTTGGATCGAGGTATATAGACAGTCGGACGACTCCCCGCAACTCGTCGACGCTAGCGCGTGTATACGCTGTACATGAGCCGTTAATCATCACCGGAAAAAAGCAGCTCGATAGCGGATAAACAGCTGCGCCAGTGAAAGTTATAATAAGCAGTTGGCTCGAGCTCCAATCGGCTACGGCAGATCTTATCGCGTCGACGATGGGAAAATTCACAGGATTCCGGCCGTGATTGGATTGACATCAAGCTGGTCGAACGATGATCGCATGGTATACGAGCTAATGGGCAATATACGGCACGAAGACCGGGGGGGTTTGTGAGTGAATTTGCAAAGTGGAGATTATCAATCGGACGCTGGAAGCGCGCACGACGAAGATTGGGTCCGACACACATGTTGTGCACTCGAGCAGTAACGCGCGAGCCCCTAAACACGCGCACGTACAGCTCGAACGGGCTCTCGCGCAACATTAAACGCGCGAGATCCACGGCTCGAGATTATTGACTTCCGGCTCCTCCTCGCGCGCCGGCCGACTTTGATGCTCTCTCGCGATGTGCGCGCGTGTATTTGCGTTCGCGCACGTGCCAGCAACACAATCTCGATTTATCCATGTGCATATACGCCGCCGCGGGTGACGGAGTTTCCAGTTGATCCCGAGTTTCATCGGGATAATTGAAGAAACTCGGTGGGGGAGAGAAAAAACCGTCGGGCTGTGTTGCGTGCAGACCGAGCTCTAGTGTAGTACGGTCTCTACCCATTTAAAATCATTCGTTGGTAATCCATGGAGTAAAAGATGAAAAACTCCACGAGAAGTCGTTTGACTCGGTTTTTGTGTATAGACATATCGTTTCAGAAGTGTCTAACGAGACGCGAGGAAGCCGCTGTTGGTAGGAGGTCACAAGCTACTCCTACCAACGTGGTTGATGTTTCACATTGAAACATCAAGCGCGAATCGTCGTTATCCGCGAGTGTGACATATCAGAATCGCGTATATGAAGTAGAGCGCGCGAGTAAAGTACGTAGCTGAATCCGGAGATGGGAAAGCCGGTGGGGCTGGAGCGTTGAGGTGTCAGCAATTAAGTCGGCATAATCAAGAGTGGAGCCGAGCTATATAACGGAACGGGCCAGGCGAGTCGAGGGGGGTACGTGCGGTGTAGATGGGATAAAAGCTCGCGTGCGCGCGCGCCCGGCGTTATCAGCGGGAAACAGCGCGTTACGTTGGCGGCGCGATGTTCCGCGGGCTTGTCGGCCGGCTTACGTAAAGCCAGCCGCCCGCGCCACGAGAGACACGTCCCTTTCAGAGCGCGCAATCTGCAGCCTCGTCGCGCACCGCTGCGGCCCTGTCCGCTCCGAGGCTCCCCGGAATCAGCCGCCCGCGGCGTCGTCGGCGGCGGCGGCGGCCCCTTCTTACACGTTTTTACTCTCTCGAGCTCTCCTCCTCTTCCGAGATTGCGCTTCCCCACACGCTCTTTAATGCCTTGGTGCTTTTTCTGCCTCCTGACAGATACGCGCCCCCGTCGACGTGTATTGCCCACTATATACACACACACACACACACTGTGACATTATATTCAGCGGCCGCGGATGAATACTTCATCGGCGCCGGGCGAAATCAATATGTACGCTCTGACGCGCGCCCGGCTGTGCGCGAAGTTCCACGGTGCGTTGTAGCACCGGGCTGATAATAAACGGAATATTCGTTAGTTTCCGTCGTTTTTCTCTTTGCTTCAGTGTCCGACGCGCCGCGGCGCTCGCTATATACCAGATCTGGCTATATAGTGTAACAGGATTCATGTCGCAGAGGGCTCTCCGTGGAGAGTGGCAATGCACGTTTGATTACTCGATAAACGGGCGGGATTCGGAGCGCGAGTGCAATTTACTCGGCTGGTGTTTTTGGCGCGCTAGCCTATACGTATTACCACAAGATATACTCTAGGATTGGAGATTCTTGGCTGGCGCAGCTACGGCAGTTTGCAAATAAAAGTAAAACTTATCCTCCAGCGCGGCTGTTTGACGGTTACGACTCGCTCCAAATTCCTTGTTGACCCTGCCAAGTATCTTTTTCGACTTTGTAAAAAAGTATACCGCCCTCCCCCCGTCACCTCCGCCCTTCCATTCGTTCACCGACGAGCCAAACCTCGCAGGACTTTTTTGCGCCTCGGGTTACTTTGATATTCGAAACTAGCGCAAGTTATATACAGATTTTCCCAATCGCCCTTTCATCCATCCGCAACGAGCCGATGCGCATCGGGACACGACAATGACGCGCTCGTCCCAATCGTACGCGGCTGCATCCAAAGCGAATTCGTCATCGGATAATCAAGGCGAAAAGTGCGCAAAGCCAATCGGCGCAGTTCCCACGACGTGAAACCTAGTAATTATCACGGTCGACGGGGTCGCTGATTTGGATTGATGATCACGAACAGGTACGGCTCGGAGGGAGAAAATGATATTCCGCAATGGCGCAATGCAAGAGAGAAAGAGAGAAGAGAGAGAGACAGGGAGGGATGTACATTAACGAGCCGAGGAACGGAGGAGAGGAGAATTACGATAATCAAACCGATTACCATTGTTGCCCGGGCCGATGATAATGATGACGGTAATAGGACCGAAGATGATATATGATCGCAAGCACTCACGACTCGGACATATATATATATATATGCATTATGCCACATGTGCAGTTGAGGTGCTTGACCCCTACTGCACTCGCGCGCTCCGACAATTCCACGTGGATCGTATCATTGGTGATTATTGATCTCGCGCAAGATATGTGTGAAATTTCACTGTATAATGCGACGCTGAGGAATGAATAATAACGCCAATACTCATTCCCGTATCGAGGCAAAGTTAGTTATATATATATACGTTACCCCACGTAGACCACCAGAGAATAACTCGGTAGTTCGGAAAGCAGTATGAAAAACGTACCTGAAACACATAAATTAATTTTCTCAACCATTCATTGTATCATCATGTACGTAGGTTGTAATTAAAATCATTAACTCGGCGATAAACTACTGGTGTCAAACGAGCGTGAATTACTTGTCAAACAGCTGTCCTTTTTTCGAGTGCCAAAAGCAATGTAATTTGGCCCGCATGACTCCCAAAACGTAATTAAACTCAACACAACATTCGTGCCAAGACCAATGTGTCTTTGTACTTTTGATATATATAACTAGCTCGCGATTGACGAAAAAATAATGGTGCGAGTGAACCCGCATTGTTTATCTACATGTATCTCGTGCTCGCATATGAATCGATTGGACTCGGAATTGATCGCTGCATTCTGTTCGACTACTTTTTAAAATTACTCTCGCACAAAGAGTTCGCCGACGAGCTGACATCCAAGGAATGGAGTTGTTTCGCCATCAATGACAAAAGGATCAAGACAATTTATTCATCCGACTCGCTGTAGGAGTTGTTGAATTACAAGCCTCTCCCCCGAAGTCACGCTTCGCCAATTCCAAAACCAATCTGGTATATTAGGAAGATAAGGCACTTGTAATCCAAGTCAGCGGTTTCCTCGGGACCGGGCAATCTTACGTGCGCCCGCGCGCGGGGATAGGGACAAGAACTAATACGGGCCGAATCCCATCATCGGCGCTATTTACCGAGATAATAGCGAAGGCGGCGCTCAGTGTCACTGCCATCTTATTAAGCCGTGTTACTCAAATGCGTCTACGTAACCCTTCCGCGAATTTCTCGTCCCACTCAGTTGAAGACCCTTCTTGGGTCTGAGTTGCCGACACATACCATACACCTCTAACTGCTTAAACTTGCAGCTCCTACTCGGGCTCCGTTTTTGCATATTCCCTTCAAGTTTTCCCGTTCGGGTGACACTCTAGAATACAATTTCGGAGACATGACAGCAATTCCGAACGAGCGTGAACTGCGTTGAAATTCGATTCTCGAAAGTCAGTTTCTACGGGGAGGAAAATATAAGGAAGATTCCTTAGTTTTTGCAAAGACGAATTGGCATATTCCGCGATTAACAGTATCAAGTTTAAGCGAGAAACATTATAATTACTATTTCAACATTTCCTCCTAAGGCGAAAAACAATCACACAGTTGAGTTGATTTTTATTTACTTGCTATACACATAACATCTCATTCGCTCATAAAATGAATGAGCTTTTCATTTCGTTATGCTGTTTCACAATAACGCGGAATGATATTTTCGACTTGGGAGTAAATGTGGAATGAAGTTTTCTCCTCCACGGAAACTGAGGAATCTTTTTCATATTTTTGTCCGAGTACTTTTGACGATGCAACCCGACCATTCTATACGCATTCTCCAGTCTAGACTGAGGAAATTATAAGTGATTTGATGATCTTTATTCGGGATAAATCACGGTATACCAAGGTGGAAACATTCGTACGTAGAAGTATAGCGAGATCGTCAGAGACGCGACAGGAGAGAGATGCGAACTTCTTCCCGCGGGAGAGACGCGACGCTGAAGAATCACACACATATATATACGCACGTCACTTCGGGAGTGTTATACTTGCCGCGCCACTCGGCGGCATTAGCCAACTTCCGAGCCACTTGAAGCCATTACGACAGCCCGATCCTGTAACCGTCTCTCTCTCTCTCTCTCGCTCGCGTTATGCACGCACCCTTCGTGTTATGCAAACTTTGATTTGAAAGGGTGCGTAATTCCGTGATTTTCTTGCTTTCGGGAATAGACTCGAGGGCTCGCGGCGGGGATTGGATTTGCTCAAATGCCTCGACGTCACTCGCTGCTTCATGCTTGCACAATTCCAAAGTACCGGGCAACCGTCAATTGAGATTTCAATGAAACCGAAACAGGGATTCGTGGTTAGGGGAATCGGGAGGGATCTTCTAGGCACGCTCGATGACTGTCTAGTCCCGACTACCGGGACAGTTTACGAATAATTACTCCTCGACCTCGCGTTCATTGCGATTCCTTTAGTTTGTTTCAAATCGCCGTAACTGCACGTAACGACGAGGCAGGCATTCCGCTCTCGAGGATCGCGGTGTGAGAATCGAATGCCGAGAAGAGCAGGACCGTTAGAGCGCGTTGCCTTCCACAGCTGTGGCATCTCTCCGTGTTAAAAATGGAAAGTTGTTCTACAGCATTTGTTGAATATGTCTGTTTCAATCAGCGCCAGAGAAAAATGACCTTTGTATATAAAACAAAATTTATCCAATGCCTAGTAGGATGAATTCCGTTCCTCCGCAAAATCACCGAAAGCAATAGTGCGAGAGATAAAAGAATGCTGGGAGTAACGTATATTCGTCATCGGGCGCACGCAGATCATGAATTGAAAATAGCTCGGCGCTCTTTTGTCCCGCAGCGGAGTGCGAGAAGAGACACGCGGAGTATGAAAGACGCTGGGGCACATCGCGAGGGGCTTACTCCGTTTAATCCCGCTTATTTCATGCCGACGCGTATGATAATAAGATGCACGCGTTTTAGCATATATATTGTGCCCCGCAAACAGTACACACTAGGGAAATTGGTCCTGGCTGCCGGAGTCACGCGAGTTTTCCATGGGAAACTTTAGTTTCAGAAGGCAATTTGCTCTTCGAAGAATCTCCACAGACTCCCTTTTACACACGTGTACCTTTCAGCCTTTCAGAACCCCGAGAATATAAGCATTCGAATTCGTAGTTTTCGATGGAATCCCGATCATTGTTATCAAGTGGGTGGCCCTATAGCGAACTCGGAACTTTTAAACGTATACGCGGGTTAAAGGTGGTGGAGCAAGTTTTTTTTTTTACTCGGGAGAGAAAATTGCCCCGCGACGGCCGGGAAAGTTTTAATAATTCAAGAGTCGATCTCTCTTTCGCCAAGATTTCGAATTCAAATTTGAGCCTGGTATACATGGGGCAAGTTGCACGACGGTCGGTCCGTACGAGCAATGAAAATTCATTGTATCCAGCCGTTTGGCGCCCGGCGCGCAATGCATTTCCCCGGGACAAAGTTGCGCGCGGAGGAAGGAGGTAACGGCTACGTGCGGACCACCTACGTGCGGTGTGTAAGAAAACGAGCGCTAACTTCAAGGCTCTCACTTGTTTCGCAGTCTACATACGAGCGCGGCGAGAGAAAAAGAGAGAGGGGAAGATGCCTCGCGCACGTATACAACAGCCTTCTTTATTGCTCGTGTAATTTCGCTCCGACGGCTTCGACAATGAGTTTTGACTTCGACGCGCCGAGTGGACGTAAACACTCGGAGTCATAGATCGATTTACGCTGCGAATCTACTCCTCGATCGCTTCCACCTTCGTTTCGCAATGACACGTGCGACGTTTTACGCCACGAGTGTCGGAAGAAAATATCGCGAGTTCCTTTGGATTTGGGAGGGGACGTTTCACTTTCGTCTCGAGAAATGTCCGCGAGCGTGAAAATGTTTACTTTGCGAAGAAAAAAAACACTTCCTCCGATGAGGTAGTCAAATTCTGAACAACCCGTCATTATTTCATGGCTACACAGCGAGCAAAAGTATCAATCTCTCGCGATTTGCTCGGTGATCGCTTCCACCGGCGACGATTGTATGGTTTGAATTGTCGAGTGAGCTCACTCTCACTTATCCTACGCGGTTTAAACACAAAGACGGAACGACGAGGCAGGCTCGCGAGCTTCGCGGAACAATGGGTTGGCAATGCTGCGCTGGCTTTTCACGTGAGCGATGAAAAGTGCATTTTCCGCGAGAACGCAAGGCCGTCGCCTTCGACGCCGCGCCGATCTTACGCAACCGCGAGCGATCGGCCGACGCTCACGCGCGCGTGTTATATTCTCGCGAGACGAGATTCCGTTTTCCTTACACGGCTCGTGCACACACATACACGCAAAAGTAGACACACGTGCACTGCGTAAGCCTCGCGATACCGCCGTGGCCATTCTCGGATTATGCGAAAATAATTTTTGCTCGATTTCACGGCGCTCCTTGATTCGCATCTAGTATTTTCGATGTGCGGTTGATGTGCAGACGTGATTATATGTGCGACCAATTACAAAATACTGCAATGAGCTGCATCGATGATTCTTTTGTCTCTGCGGTGTGCAATGGAAGGATAATATTGTTTGGCGCGCTGATTTCGATTGAAAGTGTTGACTCGAAGCTGAAGTGTGTTGACCACGATCTATGAATTTAATTTCAATGTTATATATTAGAAGAGAATCGAGGTCGTTTTCGAGCTAACGCATGGAATATAGTGGATTTTAAAATTGCTTTCTCAAAGGGAAAGCTTTGTAATGGGGCAAAAATCGGCCCACCGAATCAGACCTCGGGACATCGATTTTCGTGATCTACGGGTCGAAAAACATGGAAATCCAAAAGTGTCTGTATGTATGTATGTGTGTGTGTGTGTGTGTGTGTATGTGCGTCCCGTTTTTTTTTCGTCCACGATAACTCTCGAAGGAATGGTCCGATCGTCCTGAAATTTTGCACACAGGTTAATCGCGGCAAAATCTCGGGCGAGTTCAATTTTCAGCAAAATCCGTTGTTTATTTCTCTAGCAACCGTTGCTAAGGTGTAAAATTTTTTGTTTCTTTCGTCTAGGATAACTTTCGAAGGAATCGTCCGATCGTAGCTTGAAATTTTGCACACCGGTTAGTTGTGACAAGATCTAGCCCGAGTTAAATTTTCAGCAAAATCCGTTGGTTATTTCCCTAGCAACCGTTCCTAACGTGTTTTCTCACAAATCCTTATGAGTGCTCATTGGGGCAAGCCGGAAAATCAGTTTTAAGTCACACTCGATGGCCAAGGACACTGAATTGTTGTATTTGCTCCATAACAACGGTTGTTTACTTCCTTAGCAACAGTTACGAAGGTTGGAAATCATTAATTTATGACCTGTTTCCATCATTTTCGACGGCAAAGGACACAAAATCTTCCCAATTAGCTCCTTAGCAACCGTTGTTTACCGCCCTAGCAACCGTTGCTAATGGGGAAAAAATTGATGTAAGTTTCGTTTCCAGTATTTTTAACGTACTATAGAGAAAATTGGGAAAATTCGGTGTCTTTTGCCGTCGAAAATGATCAAAATAGATTTTGAATTGATCATTTCCAACCTCAGCCGTCGAAAATGATCAAAAACGGACTTAAGGGCAGGGCGGATCGATTTTGACCGCTATTAAACCGTATGACAGTCACAAGATGAATTGATCGAAAAATTATGCAGGTCCAAATGTCTCGCATCGTGTAGAACCTAGAACCGTTTGCTTTGTTGCATTTGATCAAATAATAAGAGAGCCCGGGCAGACATCAACAATCGCAAGATACAATGTTTGGTCAATTGAAAAAGAACGACACTTTACACAGTCACAAAGATACGAATTGAATTGATTAAATAATTTTTTTGTAATTTTTGAAAAATAGATGATAGTATCTACGGTAGTGGAAACGTGAAAATACAGGTTTGGGAAGCGTTTGTCGGTTATATTGAAGCCTCTTTGAGAAAGCATACTGCTAAGGCACTTGGCAGCGGTTTTTTTCCTAGCGGTGCGTTTGAGCAAGGCTCTTTACTAGCTGTAAATTCAACGTGTTGTGGCAGTTACAGCATTGGTCGAATGTGATATACCAAGCGATGGAAATAAAAGCAAAAAATAGAAAAATTTATCAAGTTGCATACAGGATTGGTCGAATGAAATCGAATTAATTCCTTCAATTTTTCATTGACAGGTGCAAACTTTCAAGAGGCCAGATTTAGATAACGAAGTTATATGAATTATTCATGGCCAGTATATCTTCGTGCCTTATGCATTCGGGCGTTTTTCAACATCTGCAGAAAAATTTGTACTAACGACGTGACAACTCGAGAAAGCCTTTTGCCGGCATCTTTAAGTGCAATTAAAGACTGGATCTCGATAGCTCATTTGGCTCTAATTAAGAATAAGATAACGAGAGGTGCTCCGCGCGGCTGCGAAGGCAAAACTTGGTCGTTTTACGTGCGCAACATCGTAAAAAATTGCCGTTCATTATCAGTGATTATTGGGATTAATTTTTCTCAAAGGCAAAGAGTTTGCGGAAGAGATATTAATTGCTAATGAATGTGTTTGTTTATACGCTATATTTTCTCGCAAATAAGTGTACAAGTATTGCTCAACAGTTCACTGCTTAACTTTGCATCCGATTATCCTATTGCAGTTTATTATTGCACAAACAATGACATTAGTCGATTTGAATATCAATAGGTTTTTCCGACACCAAATTCGTCAAAGTCTCGCGGATAAGAGAACAAAAGTGCCAAGAATGTTTTTGCACATAGATGAGGAGAGAAAACAATAAAGAAGAGAAAAAAACACGTGCGGTGCGATTTTTATATGGGTCAAGCTTGAGACTCGCGCGTGTGGAAATGATTAGAAAGCCATAGAACAATCTTGGGGCTTATCGCTCCTGGGCTGTTTTACGAGCCGGCGTACACGCCTTCGCGTGCCGATAAAGAATCCGGGCGACTCTAAATCGCCCGAGCTCGCACGTACTTACACGCACATATGCGAAACCGAGAGGAGAGTGTGTGTCGCGATAGGAATCTAGGGCGAGTTTTTGCGCATGTCTCGACTCTCATTTCGAAGATAGCCAAGCAGCTGGGCTCCGATGGCCTTTCCGCGGCACTGATTGATCGCCTATTTTGGGATTCAATGGGGCTGTTGCGGAAAGCGAGAGATTCCATTTCGAATCAGTCGGAATCGTAAACACACACACACGCACACACATATTTACTCTTTGTTTTCATTCATTTATCTGTTAGAATATTCAAGGACAAACGTACGACATTGTATGTATTTGCGGTATAATTACAAGAGCGAAAAGTAGAGATGAACAGATTTAATACGTCCGCCAGACAGTTTCTCGAAATCTTTGGGAGACAAATCAACGAATTAAATCAAGTCCTGATAACATACAGTTGAGAAAGATGAGAAAAAAACGTGAAAATTCTGACTGCATGGAGAAAAGCATTCTTTTGCTCTGGCTGTTTAGCATCTCATAAAGTCATCGCTGGTGAAGAAGAATTAAGGTCAACTGACTGTAGCAATGATCGACGACTATGCCATGTGCAAGAGTAATACTGCTCATTGATGTCATGAAAAATATGCTCAATTACAAGAATGAAATGGCGGAAAACTCAAAGTTAATTGAATACAGTGGTAGTTTGCGTTCCAAGTTTTATTACATTAATCCTATTCATCTTATAGTAAATTTACTAGCAATTTGATTATTGAAGCTAACTCAACCGATTAACGCTGGCACAATCGATACAGCGATTGATTCATATTCATCACTCCGAGTTTGATCCTCGTAGTTATCTATAACGATCGATTTACACAATCTCCATACTGTGGAAAAATACGTGTGCTATCTCTACCAATCCTTCGCTAAATCATGTTACTGACGTAGAGTACAATGGAGCGTCAATAAAACAAATAAAAACTGGAATAAATAAATCCGTCGCCGTCTGTTACTGGAAAATATTACTCATGATTATTTCAATCTGAATCTCAACACTGTTCGCTAATGCTGTTAAGAGCATAATGGTGTATCACGTAAAACTATTTCTATTCAATTCTTCAGGACATTGCATGAATGTGTATTGATTTTCTCGCAGACTCTTCAAACTCGTGAAATACTGGGATTATTGTGAGTACTACTAGTACTCTAGTCAAAATTTCAGTAAGATATTTACAAGAAACTCGAGACACTTTATTCTTTGAGTTTTATAAGTAGTCCCTGGAAGAATCAGTAGACTCTCGTAATTTTTACAAGATGCTTTCTCTCCCTACCATACATGACCATCTAGCCGATTCTAAAAGTATTTGGGCTTATCGGTGTACGAGCATGGCATCGACAATACAGGCCTCCCAATAGCCCTTTTCCTTTTGTGACTTGCATGGAACTTCCGCCCAACTTATCGAGGCATCGAGTGCCTCCGAACAATACTTTATGATAATGCCGAGACGCCGTAATTCGCAAGGAGCCTAATTTTTTTGCACGTGACCCTCTCCGCGCATCAAGCGAACGTGTATTCATGCACGCACACAATACAGGAGTCTCGTCGTTTTTACTGTTATGGCCTCGGATGGCGATGAATACTGAATTCCGCGGGAAGGGGGAAAAGAAATGAGGAGTGCGAGGGGCAATGCGCAAAAGTGAATGACACGAGAAATAGCGGCGAGTGTAATGATGAGTGAACGCTGGGGCGGGGAGTAGACATAAATGAAATGAAAAAGGTCATATAGATGCGATAAAACCGTTTTTAGAATTATAACCTAACCCATAGCTTTTTGCGTAATAACCAACAAGTAAGTATCTCTACGTGCCATGCCATCTTGATATCTTTTTCAGGTGCTGCTTCTTAGCAAATGGATATCAATTTAACTGCCGAGAAAAAAAGGTGCTTAGAGACTTGTGAAAAAGTAACGGCACAGATTTACGACAGGTATTGAGCCTGAAAGAATCTTTATTTTTTCCTGTGCTGAAATCCGACTTCCTTCCTCTCGCAATGCTACGACAAAGTTCCATGTAAAGCGGTTTGCTCAGCCGATCTTCCTCTTTTTTGTAATTCATTCAGATTTTTTCCCGTTCTAGGACCAGTTGTGCTTTTTCATGCAAGGCATTTCTAAGAAACATTTTAGATATTTGGTGTGCATGTGGACGTATTCTTGAAGGATTTCCATGATCTGATAATTATTATACACTCTTATTGAAAGTTTACAGTGAATAATCTCTGATTTAATTTAAAAAGTGAGGGCTGACGTTTGCGTCTACGACAATAGCTCATGCGCCTGTTACGAATTTGCATTTATTATTGCCAGTCAACGTAATCTCTTAGTACAACTTGTGAGTATTGTGAATGAATGTCTAGTCACAGGAAAGAAAATCATAATAAAATGTTTTTTAGAAATATGCTTCTATACAAACAACTAAAAATAAGAAAATAATTCTATCACGATTTTATGAAGGAACATCTAGGGCAGATTCGACGGAGGGAAACGTTTTCTTTTCTTTAGTCGTTTGCATAAAAGCGTATTTTTATCATTTTTTTTTATTATTATATAGATTATATTATGAAATTGTCTTATGGTTTAACATTTGTTAATTTTACTCTAAATGAGCTATCATCGTAACTCGGGGAGGAAAAAAAATTAGACATCTCTGTAGGCTGTACCTCTGAAATATACTTTATGACTCTGTTAAAGGGGACCAACCAACGCGAGGGAGATCAGAGAAGGGTGAGCGTGCGACTGGCCGGGGTCGAAGGTGCTTCCTTGCCTAATGATCTTTGAGATTAGACGCGCAAGGAGATTCTTAGGGAGGATTGGATACGGACTGCTCGTTTAATCAATTCAAAATTATGAAGTCATGGGAGTTTTTACATACTCGACTACGAGATAATCTCGCACAACCTTAGATAGTTGAAAAAACACTTGGCAATTCAAAAGAAAAATCATCCCGATAATTTCTCGATACCGAGGTTTTGTTTTTTCTCCCGTATTTCATAATCTGCATGCATCCGCGCGGAGTATTCAAATAATTATGAAACGTGAGTGAAACGTATGGATAAGCAAAGAGGAAAAAGCGCGTTAGGGAGGGGCTCGATTGCAAGCGCAGAGATGAAGAGAGTCGCTGGCTAAAGTCGAGCGCCGAAGCAGCAAGTGGCGGCACGTGAGAGTGATTGACGGAATGTATAACGCGAGTCAAGCTCGTTGGGCCCCGGGGACGAGGAAAGACAGAGACGAGAGGCAGCTCTTCTGCCCGCGCGCTCGTGAATGATCGCCGACGTGCGCGCAGATGCTCGCGGTCGCGGGGCTATTTGTCGAGAGACGCGAGACTGCTCCCGGGCTTTCTCTCTCCTCTCCTCACATCAGCTGTCGCTTCAGATTTGCCAAGTGAGACAAAATGCGAGCGTATACCTTTTCCCGTTACCATGAGCTACTGTATACAATTGAAAAACTCAGAATTCACTCGAATGTTTTCTTCTAAGTACGCACACGGTAATTTTCATCACCATTGGCTACTGTACTGGATTCAATTCTACATTAAATACGTTGAAACGCGGCTCGTTCCGGTTTCAGGGCCAGTGACAATCGTCAACCCCACACGAGTGTTCATCTATCTATGCAAACTGTATGTTTATCAGATTATTTCAACAACACGTTGAACGAAAAATTGTCCGAAAACCATGTTTTGTATTCCCAATCGGCTATGCCTCGCCTCGCTGTATATACACTGTATAAATCTCTCAGGGTAAATTAACTCCTGCACCGCGGCGTCGCGAAACTTTCAACTCACGCGTCGTCGAAGCCCCCCCCCCATCTCCCCACCATCCTGGTACCCAGACATAAACAAAACTTGCGCAATTAACGAGAGGAAGCTCGCCTCCCTTCGTCACGTGATTCAAATGCAAATTCGCGGCAGAGTTTTACGGAAAAGCCCGCGAAAATCAAGGCACACGCGCGAGCGCCGACAGACGGGACGGGGGAGGCCGCGGCAATTCGGTGAACATGGAGCGGTGGGAGGGGGAGGGAGAGATTTCGCCGGATTAATGAGCCGAAAATTTCGGCGCCGCGACGATACTGCGTGTAGTCTTTGTCTAGGCTCCTGCACCGTTGTATCGTGTCACCCTTCCGGCACTTTTGTTGACACGCCCTGGAATAAACGGACAATTTAACAGTTCGTGTAAAACGTCGAGAGTGAAATTGTTCACAGGGTCGTGTTGTGGATGCGGGACCGACGACTATTCTGGGGGTTCTATATACCAGGCTAATGAGCGGGCAAACGAAAAACGCCGTGGAGACATGGCTGTTCATTGTTCCGATCTCGTTCCCGTGAATACGCAATATTATACTTGGAGTCAATTTTCCCAGCGAATTTTATGTAAGAATTTTCTAAAATATTAGAATAAGCTATTTAATGTTATGAAACTCAAGCGAAAATTCGCTTTTATTACATGATAAAACCCCTGCAGTTCTATTTCATAAGTCATCCTTTATACAGTAATTTTTCACTTTTATATGGCGGCTTTTCAATAATGTAAGCTTCTAAAAGAGTACTTGTTTACTAATCTATCGACAAAATATCGTTTTATCCAATTCAGTGACGTGTATTATCACCATTTTTTCGTTGAAGAGTTCTATTAGTATGGAACAGATTTGGCGTGGCTGACCAGACACAAGCCCATTGTCAATATCGAAATGAGTAGAGATTTTGAGTTCTAACTTGGGACTAAAGATAAAGTACTTAGATAAGTAACGGTGGTCACGTAATACAATGCAGGACATGATTAATGGAACTTTTCGTCCCGAAAAAGGATGACCATACGATTCAGCGAAGCATTACCAAAACGAATGATTTAATTAGCAACTAAACTCTCCAAATAGTTAGAAACTACTATTTCTCCGTAGACACTGTACAACTGATGAAAAAATAGTTGATAATTACTTGAAAATCAACAATTTTCAGTACGATTTTACTAATTCTAGTATTTTAAATTTAGAGACTGGCATATCAATCGATTCACCTTTCACTTTTCAAAGAACAATTTTCATTCACTCCTCGCTGTTGCTGTTTTTATTTCCGATTAACAATCGGAATTGCCATAGCAGCAGAAATGGTATTCTATAATCGATTTTGATCGAAAAGAACGTCTTCCCCTGCCAATGTCATCGACTCAAAAGCAGCATGACGCGCAGCAGCCTCGGCCTGCTATTTTTGCAAACAGCGAATCGAACGTCAGCTTGGCAAGACGAAGGTGGGGAGGGTCATACACAAAAGGGCGCGAGCGAGTAAATAATGAAGAAAGAGCGAGAGCTGCTATATAGGTGTGTATGCGAGAGAGAGGGAGCTGCGCTGCGTACGAGAGCGAGGGAGCTGAAAAGGGAAGAGCGCTGCGCGCGTCGTAATCCTCGCGCCGGAAGTGGGCACCCCACGCAAGAGGGCCACGCCCTCTCTTCCCCTCCACAGCTGACTCTCTCTCTCTCTCTCCCTCTCACTCCTACCACAATCGTTCTCCGAAGCTCGGCGTGCAGAGATTTTTTTAAACATCTCCCGCGGCCGATACGCTTTTTATACACGGGGACTCCCGCGCAGGCGACGCAGACTCATGTTCGATAATGGATTATTCTATATAACCGAGTTTCAGTCGGGGAAAGGGACATCACCGCTCGATGGGGATTTGACGAGACGCGCGCGGTTATCGGCTCATTGTTGGTTTGGAAATTCGTTATGCGCGTACAGGATAGGATTTTGACTCTATGCGCGAATTCATTGATTTCAATCGAATAATGCTCCAAGGGAAAAATTTAGTGGATATCTCTCACGGTGATACAATGTACATGCGACCTCTTATCGAACGATCTTACACCCTTGTGGCACTTTACTTTTTCTTTGCCTCGGTGCATTGTCGCGCGCGCGCTCGCGCTGATCCTCTTTGAGATATACACGACAACAGCTTGTGTTTAGCGTGGAAACCCACGGTACTCGTACGTTTCTGCGCGTTCAATCGCGTAATGCGCGCCCCCATTCGAGACTGCGAAACGAAAACATTTTGTAATAAACCTTCAACGCTTTACCTGATTGGCAGTGCGAAGGGAGTACCCTCGTTGGGTAAAATTACGTATTTGTACAAGTGAAAGAATGTATTATCGCAGGTAGAATCTAACTGGTATAATTCAATGACTATATATTCCCTCGAGTATTAGAGAAATCATATAGATGTGTCAGGATTGCATTTAGTTTGTATATTCCTGAAATTACTATAGGCGTCATCTCGTGCATGGCTTTTTGAACTCACATAAGTGTTTCCCGCTTCTATAAAATATACTCAATTCGATCGGGGATTCTAATTTGTCAAGGCTAAGATAGCGCAGAATTCCACAATCGCGAGTTTCTACTATAACATTCATCTGTTCCTATTGTCTGAGAAAGATAAAGCTCGAGTGCGAATGAACTTTTCTCGAATGATGTCAACGATGACGAAACTTCCACGGGACCCTCTTCTCTTAATGATGATTCTACAATCAACAGTTCTGGACTCACCTATTTTGGCATATCCACACGGAGAACTTATATACATGAAACATCGAAAAGAAACGTACCTGAAACAGAAAATACAAAGATTTGTTAGTAAATGAATGCAACAAACATCCTTCACAAGAATTTAAAGCACATAGAAAGCTGCTTGTAGTTATATTCATAAACGGTATATATCACGGGCTGACAAACTTTCTCGTTGATCTCGGTCTCTCTATTAAATTCACTTTGAGCTGAAATCTCACTAATCCCTCTCGCGCCAAAGATACATCGATTTCGGGAGAGTGGGGGTGTGTAGAGACTTGGATTCGCGCGCGTTACGATGCGATGCAAATAACACAGCCGTGGTGCGTACCTATATACACGCACATACACACGCATACGCGAGAATGAGGCGTGTGCGGGCGCGCGTCCACGTAATCGGATAACTTGTTGCTCGTTACGGGTTGCGCAGTCTTGTCATTAGTCCCTCGCGCGCGCGCCTCTTCCTCCTACTCTCTGTCTCTCTCATGCGCGTAGCGCGAAATCGATACCGAGCGCGTGCGCACTGCAACGCCAGCTGACCCAACAATGCGCGGCCACGGACTTCCGGCCGGCGCGGCGTGCACTCGGGTATTAAACTCGCGCGTATGTGTCGCGGAAGCGCTCCTCGCTCCGACAATGCGCGCTCCTCTACGCGTATAAGCCGGATGTTGCAAGCTACTTTTCCAATCGATTGAGATGTCGAAGCAGCGCCGCGAAAACACACTGGCGATGAGTTAATATTGCGCGTAGGCTGTGTGTTCGTGTTTCTCTTCGTGTGTAAACGATGACTCGGCAATGGGATCGGTAGTGTGCATGTCTCGGAAAGTGGATTCCGATGAATTGTCGTCTCGATTGACAAGTTTATATCTCGGTTGAAAAATGTGCCGACGGTTCTGTTCGACTTTTTTGAGGGTAATATCAAAGTTTGTTTCGTCAATAACCAACGGATTTCGGGAGATGGTAGATTTGATTTGATTTCCCCGCGGCACAGACGTGATGTAGAGGATGAAAACAACTCTAAAAACCACCGAACCAGCCTTTTACAGGACTGAC
Organism: Aphelinus atriplicis; assembly: GCA_020882685.1. NCBI lineage: Eukaryota > Metazoa > Arthropoda > Insecta > Hymenoptera > Aphelinidae > Aphelinus > Aphelinus atriplicis. The sequence continues at coordinate 77,794,970 of CM037073.1, forward strand.
TTGTTCTCAGTTCGTTGATTATCGACGATGCGAGCTTTCGACGAATTTCGAGCGATCACGCGATGGAAAAAAAGCGAGCGCGGGAAATGGAGTGCCGAGTGTAAAAAATCGCTCACGTCGGCGTCGAAAGACTGCGCACGCACGAATTGCTTCCGCTAGTCCAGCCCCGACAGCAGAAACAACGTTCCGTTCCGGCTCACTCACAAGGACGATACCACGTTTTGACTTTTACTACTGCAACAATGCGCGTGTATATATACACGGGCAGACTGCCGTGACGGCAGTCTCGTTTACACTCATTTAAACAAGCGGCAACCGTGCGTTTACGGCCGGATACAATTATCTGCTGTGTTGCGAGCGTTAATGGATTTATAGCCCGTGATGGGGTTTGCACAAAGGATCAAGACGTTTTCATAAGTATATCATTGCCGCGCGTAGTTCATCAACCAAGCTAGATCGTTTTATCCGATATTCGAGGATTTTTCAAAATTCGTACCTCGCGAGCATACAAACAAGTTAGATTCGTCGAGACTGAATATAGATGTCTAATTAAACGGGATTCCGCCAAAGGGAAGGCGGCTCGCAATCAAGCTAATGACATTTACATTGCCGGCCATAACGGTCGCGCAGCCGAAAAAGGAGATACAAAAGTGAGCTGGCAAAAAGCGCGAAATTTCCGAGAAAACACTCAACAAGCGGCTTCAATCGACCCTCAGAGGCTCCCCGGCAAACAATACGTATCCTGCAAGGCATGATACTATACCACTACACACACAACTCAGGAGTGATTCTTCAATAAAACGTGACTGCGCGCCTTCCTTTGACAAACGAAAAGAAGAGCGATCCCGAGACAATGAGCATTGCCCCAAGACTTTTCAAACATCCCGGCTCCAACAGACTCGAATGAATGATGTTAACATTCATTAAACAACAGGAACCCGACAAAAGAGAGGTAATTAATTAGTCGTTGATTGATCCTCTTAGTCGCGCGCGCGCTTCTATATTCCGACGTTGAATCGTAATGAAGTAGAGTTACAGGAAGCTTCTGCTAAGGAGTCATAATTCGCAGGCGACTGGGAATTAAACACGAGTTGAGTCGAGTCAGCCGCAAGAGTCAGCTGTGATCCAAAAATATTTTGAGAAGAGCCTCCCGAACATCTCATTATATCATATCTGCAGTCTGAATAGATTCGCCGTGGGCTGGAATACCAGATGTCGGGGGCGCCAGATGGCAGACTCACGACTCACCGATTTCGAGTGTTCGCCCTCTGTATCCTCTTCTTTCTCCTCATTCCTTTCAGGGCAAAATATATATATATATATATAATACTACACATGTGTTACAAGCACCGAGCAAGAGCACAAGGCGAGTTACAGCTCGGAATTATCTTCCTCCTCGTCCCTTCTTTTTCACATGCGATCGAGGAAACCATTTGTTTGCCCAGGTAATTGTACATTTTTTAGAGCGTGAATGAAATTCGTGAAGTGGAAGGGTATATACCTATTCTCCGCTCCTAGCCAACTGTCTACGTATTACGTATCGTGCTTTTGACTGGGCTGTATTGTACGAGGAAAATCAACAAAGCGAAAAGATCAACCTTTTGAAGCACACTTTGCGATATCCTATCGTGAGAAAGACGGGCATACGCGATCTAAAATATGGTATGCGCAAGAATTGGATCTTTCGAGGTGCTCAATATACCAAGTCTTACATAGAGAGTCACAATCGAGTGTCTTCGAGAAACACAGTTAATCAACAGACGTATCAAATCAATCAAACTTATCGAGTTTACCCATGCTAAATCCAACTGCACGCCTAGTTTTGTGTATGTATATACCTCAAATAAACGACCAAACTAGTCGCATCCAAACGTGATCTGAGGCAACTTCATATCGGCGCGAGTTCGTGTCGTCGAGTTGGCAACTTCATCGGAAGTGCCGGAACATACACATATACACGTACACATCGTCGCGGGCTCGTCGAAATCCGAGCAAGTTGGCGAAGACAGCGCCATCGATATACCAAGAGCCAGTGTATATATACGGACGGGCAGTAGCCGAGCCTCGAGAGTGAAAAGGAGCGGAGAAGCGCAGATGGCTCGGGCGTAATACCTGTCGTGCCCGTCGCAGCTGTACCGGGCGTTTAAAGAGCTCGGCCCCTTTGTGGGAAGGTGCGCACATGCCGCCCTGTAACGAGCCCAAACACTCCCGACTTCTTACGTCCCCGCCGGATTTTCGACGAATTATCGGGGGATCACGACTCGAGCTTGAAATTCTGCTAGAGATTGTCCGAGTGACTTCGGCTCGGACGATCCCGCGACCCTCGCGCTGCTTTTCTTTCGTATTTATTTTTTTTCTCCGACCAACGATTCATCGAAACTTCATCGCACTTTCGTTTCATCGCGACAATCGCGACTCGTCCTCGCGGCCGGAGGAGAGTGAAAAAGTGCATAGCTACAAATTAAGCTCGGCGGGCAAAAAGTAATCCATAAAAATGAGTGAGAAAAGGGAGCCAGCGAAGCCACGCAGTCCAGAAGCAAAAAGAGTAACGAGTCCGAAGGAACAAGAGAGCAGAGAGTGGAAGGAAGCGAGCCCGAGCCCTCGATGCAAAAGGGAAAAGAGAGAAAGAGAGAGAGAAGCCGAGGAGGAGAAGAAAAAGTTGCAAGTAAACTCGCCGCAGAGACGCGCGTCGGCGTACGTGTGTATATATATATAAAACTTTTCACGGACGCGTGTAACAGGTGGTTTCGGTAATTGCGCGAGCGCGCGCCAGCTCGGCGATACAAGAATTAAGTCGTGCGCCGCGTCTTTTTAAATCCTTGCGCAAGGAGCACACGGCCTGGATGCGCGCGTAGGGTCGCGCGAACCCTCGCGATCGAGCGATACGCGCCGGGCTATACCGCGGGCTTATCTGATGAAAGCTAAAAATCGCATAGAAGAGAGTTGGCGAGGATGTGCGCTCCTCAAGGGGTACACTAATCCTCGTTTCTGCATTTTTTATGTATACGCACGTGGCCAGGTGATCTTTTCGCGAACGTTGGCGCACGAAAATATTGTGACCAGAATGGAATTTGATTCGATTTTTTTTTATAATGCGAATCATCATGATTGGATGGAGGTATATCAGTGCAGAGTAGATTTTTCTCACGTTTATGCGTCAAAACGAGAGGGCGATTCGATGAATTTATATAAGGGATAGAGAGAGAAAAATTCATGTAATGTGCGATCGGATTTTCTCTCCGGGAGCACTTCCGTCTCGCGAGATTCGATAAAGGAATTTCTTGATTGAAGAAAGGAAATCTTGGGTAACATCGTGAAATTCGGATAATCCGTACCGCGAATGAAGCAGCCCTGCTCTTCGACATTCTCCGACGTTAGAAGCAATAGCCCCTGGACTTGCTATCTCCATAAACTTCTATCTCCTCCGTAAGAGTCTCTCTTTGCGAAACACCTCGGGCTACTGTGAATTTCTCTGAAGATCCGCGCATGGGAAAACTGAGTTGAAAGACGCAGTTCCGCGGGTCATTGATTTGAGATCGATGTTCACGATTTGGCGGACTTTATAATACACTTCTAGCGGGAATCTCTATACGTGTATCCACTTGACAGTTAAGTTAATTAAACTGAAGTGAATATCGAGTGATTTTGAACTGTTTCGAATCCAGTTTGTTTTAGATATCGAAAGCCAGTCAATGTCAGCGTGATGATCGCGTAAAGGCAGAGTGAGAAAACCGTATACGTCATGAACAAACTGATTTGCACCACTCCATATTCACTGTCAAAAAGTAATTGAATATCCGCAATCAAAAAAGTATGTACAGAAATCAAATGGATTTTCATTCGAGTCAATCGGATAAATTTCAACCTGTCAAATATGTATTAAATATTCCTCTGATTTCTCGAAAATGCGTAAAAACGCGCGTCGGAGTCAACCGTTGACGATGCTATCTTTATACGCACGATTTCGCTCTCCCGTGTGTAATTTGAACGCTAAAGTGGCGCGCTCGTGATCACGCAATTTTTTCGCCGGAGCGATCCTGCGCGTGCTATATACATGTGTATATACTGCGCAGCCCATTGGCAGGATTTTACGTGCATGATTTTACAGCGCCGCTGCGCACACGCCAGCTAGTGATGAGTCCGTCCCGTTAATGAAGTGCAAAGCCATCAATCGGCGGTTACACGTTGACGTCGAATAATGATGCTCGGAATTAAAAGGTATATTCCAATGACATCGGGGATATCGAAAAACTTCCGGGATTTCGCTTGTTAGACTGGTTTTCGCAGAAAGAAATACGGTTGTAGCGTTTTAATCGTTACTTGACTTTACCCAATGGCTTTTATCATTACCACGCCCTGGTACTCGTAGGTTCAAGTTAGAATTTACAACATTCGCAATGTTGGAAATTTTACTGATTTTTGAGTGATATATTTGATCTGCAATTATTGTTACGACTACGGCAATTCTCAGCACTACTGTAAATAATATTCATTCGAAGATATTATACGATCGGTATAAACGTGAGCGCAGAGTACAAAGGCAGTGGGGTGGGGCAGTGGAGTGTAACAGCTCATTCCCTGAAAGTGGCATACGCGTACGCGTAACCCACTCGATATTTCCACTTATCCGCACGTCTCTCGCAGTTGCTAATTCCGGCAAGTATATATACGAGGGCGCGCGAGGGAGGTAGAGCGAAAATGCAAGACTCGTGCCTAAGTTCGCCTCGTGAAAAGTTGGAGGCGTCGCTTGCTGCCGGCGCGAGTAAAACTGAAACAAGCGCAACTTTTTGCGCGCGAGCACGCGAGAAACTTCTCAAATTAGAAGTTGGCGAACCTTCGGGCCGCCGCCGCCGCGGACAAAGTGCCCCGGGCTCTCTTTCGGCCGTCTCGTCCGAGCCTCCCACCCTTCCTTACCCTCGGAATTTGCCTATTGCTTTATTCGGCTCACCCTTATCGTCTTCGCTCTGATACCGCGATAAGTATACTCACTCAACTCGATACACGTTTTTTTTCTCCGTATCCTTGAAAATAATATATACAAAGCAAAAAAAAGAATAAACGTCGCGCATTGTCACACTCGCGAGACATATTACAATTCATTATTTCCGCCTGGGAACCTCGTTGGATAATTCCCGGCGCGTCGCCACCAACTTTTTTCTCTTCTTCGAAAAATAAAGGAGAAGGAAAAAAAAACACTCCCCCGATCCGACGACGCGTTACGCGCTGCTCAGCTCCTTATCGCACGTCGCCTCCTCCACTCGGGCTCTTTCTTTCGCGGAGGGTTCTCGATTATTTAGTTCGCGCGCGCGCGCCCGGCTGGCATTGTTCCGGCTTAGCCCCCTCCCGACCGACGCGAATTTCGTCGAGGTCGCATTTTAGCTGCGCGGTGCTCGCGTCCTCGCATGAGCGCTCACCCCGCCGCGCGACGTCGAGTTTTTCGCCCTCTCGTTGCGTCGCGGCGGCTCTCCTGCAGCCTGCAGCTCGTTTTCCTCGGGGAAGTGGCGGCGCAGCGTTGCGGAAAAGGCTCTCCGCGGCAGTGGCGCTCGGCGCTGCTTTTTCTCGGGCTATTATTTTGAGGCGCGCGCGGCCCGTTATTTGCTCGGTGATTGATCGCTCCGCGCGGCTGCCTTTGCTCTCGGGTCGGTGTTGAAACATGAGGGATTAGTTGTCGAGTGCCTTCGTACACCTTCCGTCCGACTGCGCCGGTTTTCTTTCGTTTCTCGTTAGGCCCACCCTGCAGTTGAGTTGAACCGGTGCGATATCCCCTTTGCACTCCCTGCGAGGGTTTCCCCGCCTCGTTTCGATAGTCAACTCTCACAAGGGGACACTACACCGTTTGAGCCACCAATCATGATGGAACTTTACGAGATATAGTTTTTTTGAGTGTGCCCAAACATTTTATATCCAATACCTTGGTATTTCCGAAGATATATGTACAGACGGATATATATGCGCATCAAATCGATAAACATTCACGAAATACCCCCCGGGAAATTGAGGCACTGACCCGAACGACTGTAGACACGAGCTTTTTGGGACATCCAAAAAGTTTCATCGCGATAATTGGTCTGCCGGAGACTGCGGTACAAGTGCCTTCGACAGTTTCGCGGAGCTCCTTTCAATTACGACGATTCGGATCGAACTGCTCTCGCGCACCGCGTTCGATTTGCTCACGCGACCGAACCGCAGGTTCGTTCGGAATAATTTCCCATCCGGCTTTTCCGCCGTTGTGAAAACAAGCGGGTAAGATCAAACCTGACTGTATCAGTAATATCCATCGGGTCTGCTTGCTCGACAAATACAACTGCGTGCTCGACAAAGACATTCGTCCATATCCGGCTTCGATATCTGCACGCGCTCGCGACTTCGCTTTGACAAGAAGCGATGCGCGAATAAGACTTGTTCACATTCATCAGCGTATGTATGCGAGAGAGAGCAGGAGAGTTTTGAAAAATCCCGAGAGCGGCTGAATCGAGGCTGAAAAGCCCTCTCCCCTCCTCTGCAGCTTATCAGCATGAGAATGGCGGTGTGGGGGGGGGGCGCAAGTGCCCTCGCGAGCGGGCCGCCCCGCTATCTCTCTCGCTCTCCTTCTGCCCGGCGCGCCCTTCCACCCGCCAAAGTAGCGCACGTACGCGAGCCCTCGAGAGCTGCTCCGATGCTCCTCCCTTCGGGCTTCTCTCCACAGCGGCGTTCGGTTCCTCCCTTCGCGCCCTCTTTCCGCTGCTCCTATCTGCTCGCCCGGCGACGACGAGCATTTCCCCGATTCCTCCGCCGCGAGCACGGGGGGAGGGGGCGGCGCGTTATGGGTCCTTGGGACTGTCTACGATTGCAGGGCTGCCTCTGTCAGCCGGGCCACTGAACGCCCAGTCCGAGGGGGCTGCCCTGTCTGACCCGGTCATCCTGTTTCTACTTGAGATGAAATTCCCACGTCGCTCGGTGCGGATATTCTCCGTGCAACGTTGAGCGGACCGGCGTAATGGTTACGTGTGCTCTCGGGCGGGGGATATGAGACGCTCCGATCGAGTTTCTCCTGTAGTGTGTCGCGATGCAACACTTTGATCCAAAAACTGAAAAATAAAATCAAAGGGAACGAGCGAGGCAGCCCGATTGTTTTCATGGCCGCGGCCGTACACTTCTTCAAGATTGTTTTCTCAGGCCAGTCGCTCTCGTGTCCACCCTCGGAAGCATTCGAGCGAGCCGACGTTTTTTCTGTCCAAACACAGCTAGCCAGAGTGGAGAGCCCCAGCCCCGCCGACATCAACAAAAGTAAGCTGACCGTTCCAGATCCACCGGCCGTCGCATCAATCGTCCGTCTCGTCCACCTACACGGGCTGCTATTTATTTTGTCCGCCCCTCGCGCACCGATCCTAGAGATCCTCGAAGTCGTGGCAATCCTTATTTCACAATTGCCCCTTCTCTCTTCCACTCTCCCTCTCTGTCTCCTCTACATACAGCGATTGTCTTGGTAACGAAAAAAGTGATTCTGTCGCAGCCCTTCCGCGACAGGGCGGCCTCATTCGCGTCTTTTGTGCGCCCGAGCTTCAACCCCTCCTCCCTCGACTACGACGACGTGTGCACATATCACACTCCTCTCTTATTGACTCTCGTGCAGTGTGTCGCTCTCTGCTCGAGCTTAATACCACGTTAATCTCCGGCTCTGTCGCTCGCGCGAACTCATCACTTCTATAATCTCGTACACACACCATACCCAGGCGCCGATTTCTCTTTTCAAACAGGCAAGACTCGCGTGTCGCAATATACTCGCGCCATCTTCTTCCTACATCTGAATATAGCGGTTCCAGCGAAGAGCGGGGCCTTTGATTTATTCGTCCTCCGCTCCGAAACTTCACGAGCGAGCCATTTGGCGCAGCAATATTCGGACAGAGGTGAAACCAAATCGCACGCGAGAAACGCCTCGCAGCTTGGATTATTCAAAGTGAAGCGAGCCGTGACGAATTTATTCATCGAAATATATATGTCCGCTTCCTAAAACAACACGATGGGACCGTTCGGGCAGCTGGAATCGGGGACCGGTCCCGCTCAGGCATCCACACTTTCCGCAGCGCCAGCTCGACCCTCTTTCCAGCGCGCCCGCGCCAGCGAGAACGGCTGTCGGGAGAGAGAGAGAGAGAGAGCCCCACAATGCCGCAGCCGCCACCGCCGCCGACGCCACGCCGAGCAGCAGCGGCTCTCCACGGTCGATACGTCTAGCTTCCCCTCCCGGCCTCCTCTTTCTCTCTCTCTGTCTCTGTCTGTCTTTCTCCCCTTTGCGCCTCCCGACTTTTACTCCGGCTTTTGCGGCCAAACCGACTTTGCCGCCCGCTGAGGAGGTGCGACAGGGATATTCGCCAGCTCGACTCTCGCGGGAGGGGAGACTTTTCAACAACCAGCTCGAGCATCTGATTTTTAGTATGTGATATAAGCTGTTCTTTCACCCAGGGCTTGTATCAATTAGGAATATTGCGAACCTTACCGACTCCGCGACGTCGCGATCGGATTTTCAAACGCTTATAATATATCCATTGCTCGATAGATCCTCATTGAGCATGATGCATATCGTAATTTTTATTACTTCAGCATCGGATACAGAAGAGTATCCAATGCTTCGGATGGTGCGTGTGTGTGCGGAATCGTGGCTTAACCTGTACGACAACTAGGAAAATAAACTACAGAGAGTATCAACAAATCACTGCTGCGAAAGCTCCAAGTGTCTATAAACGAGTATCCGAATAACCCAATCGAACGAGCCATTCGGTGAATTCGGTATGGAGAGAGATAAGACTTGAAGAACGCATGGGAGCACATGCATAAATATAAGCATTCTCAAAGTCGTAAAAGCTGCGCTCAGTTGCCTGCAAACCGGCACAGCCGCCCAAAATAGCATCGTACATCATTTTTACTATTGTACGTTTAAGGTCGGCGGCGATGGCGGCTCGCGCGCGCGAGGCAATTGGAAAGCGCGGCGAGAGCGTCGTCCTTCTTCATAAATATGTAAAGACAGAGCACCCCGCTCGAAGGAAGCTATGGGCGTCGTATAACGATGCCGGCCGCGCGGGGCTTATACCGGCCAAATATCCAATATGTGCCTGGCAAGTACGAAAAATGTACGAAGAAAGCGTAAATGCTCCAACTTTCTCCCCCTCTCTCTCTCTCGGGGGCTCGCATTTCCACTTTTTCTTTTTTAAATTGGCCGATACGTTTGGGGGAGTGTAAGCTCCGCACGCGAGTATAATCTGCTCCATTTCGCACTCGATCCTGATAGATTGATGAGATGTCGTTTTGAAAATCCGAATGCTTTGTACACGTGCATATATATCGTACTCCATAGAATCCTCGAGTGGCACTCGATAATTATACGTAAAGTACGTTACTGAAAATTTTATAAAACCGACAATGGCCCAGAGAACTTTATCGAGCGAAAACAAAACGACGAACAAACAAACACAATATGGCAAAATGGCAGGATGAGGCGTCGGCAGGAGCGCAAGAGAGATACGTGAGATTATATTACGCGGTGCCGATGACTTTCTCGGCTGGTCGGCGCAGTGATACAATATTGTATTGCCCGGCGTGTACATGTATATGCTCTCAATTACGACATCGTATCCTCGACCTTTCTCGCCACCCTCTCGACTTGCGCTTTTTTAAGGTATACCTGCACGCCGCCGCGCTCTCGCGTGCTCTATTTTTACACTCACTTGTTCCTCATGCCCTCGATTTTTTTAGTTCCTCTTTCCGTGCAGCGTAGATTGTAACCCTTGTTATTTGTGGAATCGTGAATAATATATCCAACGCGAAGGGCTCATTTATATCAAGATATACTTCTTTCCCAACGCAATCTTGAGAGTTTTCGGGAAAATTTATTCACTCTTTCGCGATTGTACGCTCGAAACTTATGGACCTTAGTCATGGAGGAGCCTTAAACAGCAGTGGTTATATACCGAGAACGAATTGTGCTACGAAACGTAGGGTAATCGAATAGAGCAATACAACTTACTCGGGGCATGCCAGCCGCTATTAAAATTGTATACAGCCGAGATAACAATTAAAAGTAACAGCCTGATCGCATTCTGGGGTGTACGAAAGCAATAGCGTCTCGCACAATTAAAGAAGCGCAATGCGCATCAATCCACAACCCCACAAATCGCGAAGCTAATTACTGTACCTACCCCAGGCAAGCGCGCGCACACCCGAGTTCCGGAACTCTTGCTCATCAATTTTCCACTTTTCGAGGCTGAGAGGAGACAGTTTGACGATCCGATATTGCTTCGGATGTTCTCCATATTTTTAATTGAAAATCCCGACTCTCTAGAAGCCATTCCGTGAAATGAATATGAAATCTCGTGGATTTTCCATTCAAGCTCGACAAACCATTGCATCCTTTACATCAACAGGAGTTTTTAGTGAGATTATATGGTGAAAATGACCGTCCGAGCGACAACTGTGAGGTGGGCGCGTAGTTCGTGCGATAGTTTACACCAACGCCAGGTGACGAGTCAGGTTCCACCATTACTTTTCAATTTCTCGGGTCAGCACTGTATAAATGACGCACTCAGTCTTAGCCGAGAGGCTGCTCTCCCATCAGACGGCAGAGAGCAAATGAAATTCTGGCATCTCCGGGTCGGTGATCGACGGTCGCGGCTGAGTTTTCCAGGCTTTCCCGAGGCCAATGTTTCTCTCGCTCTCTCTCTGTCTCTCAGGTTGGCCGCGCAAATTACTCTTTGGCCAGGCTGCGCTAATTTCCCAGCGGCGGAAGCTCTCGGTTTAGATAAGATCTCGCGGCGCCCGCGTCTCCCCTCGTGTTCGCTCGTTACACCCCATAAAGCAGCCGCGGGCGATACGAGCCTTCTTATTTGCTCCTGATTGCACCCAGACGTACGCGCATACATCCTTAATGCTCCACGAGATGCTGCTGCTATCACACTACGTCTCTTCTCGCGTTGGACTGACGTGGGTGTCGGAGATGGATAGGTGTATAGGCTCTACTATAGCCAAGGATCGGAATCACTGTTCGAAGGCAAGGAGAGGACAAATTTGGATACTCAATTTTCGCGAGAGTAGATTTTGATTTGACCCAAAGATTGTTGAGACTTACGAACATAACGGATTGCAGACTGTCTTCGGATACCCGATACGATAATTATTTCCTATCGCGATGGGCATACGATTCAATCAACGAAGTTCCATCATCTGGAAGCTCGGACGCGTAAATACTTGATACTACATTATTACGCTCCGCGAGTTCAATGACTTTGTTTCGCAAATGAGCCATTACACTGGTCGAAGGTTTATCCGTGGTACATCAATACAGCGTATGGATTTTCAGCTTCATCATTCCCTCTCGCGCGGGTCATAATTTTTTCGGCGTCGCGGGGCGATATTGAATTACTGAATAATCGCCTAGATTGGGCACGAGATTGCTCGCGTTGATTGAAAGGCAGGGGAATGGCGCGAGCGCGCCGGGGAGCGAGTATATAGTCTACCATACAGTCGGGTTGGTGTACAGCCAGTGCGCGGCCCTCTCCGAGGAAATTCAAACCTTCGGATATAATACCATGTCGCGCAAGTCCCGTGTGCCACGCGAGTACGACGCTTGCGCATAGCCGCTCGGTAACCAACGTCGCTACTGTCCTCGTCTCTATATCACCCAAATTTTTTTCTCGCGCATTTCACCCTTTTTCTCGCTCTATTATTTATGTACACTATTCATCTAAAGCCCGCCGAGCTAACCACTGACGAGTAATTCCTCGGCCTCGTTTCGCAGGCGTTGTCTCGCGCTTTGTATCTAACATAACCCCGGAGACGTTTACGGAATGCGGGAATCGATCTCCCCAGGGTCCGCTCCTTGATTACGGGACGCAAGACGTTTGTATTCAGTGGACGGCTCTCAGGCCTTGGTTACTTGCTCGCAAGAATCTCACTCAAGAGGCATTGGTCCAATCAAGCCAGTCTGTAGTGTGATCCTGATTAACTATAGATCAGGTGCTGGAGGTTCTTGCTTATTTATTCATGTTTTCTTGGTGCTAACCTCCCGAGAGAAGATCACTCCTCGCTGATTATTTTGCATAGATATACGAAAATTCAAGAACGTGAGTGTTTTTTATTATTATACAATACCGCTCTAGCAGGGTCAATGAGTTCCTACAGGTTATAAGTCTGCTTCAATTCTTACCTGCAACAAAAAGGTGAAGAGAAAATTTAAATAATATTTTGTGACGTGTTTTATAAAATTCACTGTTTAATGTCACTGTTCAATGTTACTCATTCTTCCGATCGAGAATAAAAAATTTCAATCCATCGTATGCCAAATGCGGGCCGAAAACGAAATTGAAACTGAAAGGCCCCGGTAAACGCGCTAATCGTCGCGCTGGCGAGGGGGCGAGTCGCGCCCAGCTCTTTTGGCCAATTTCGAAACTTCAACGAGGGCTCAATTTTAAAGATAATATAAGCATAAGGCTCGCGTTTGAAAAAGCGGCTTCGGCGCATGAATGCGGCTCGCCCACGCTCTTTTTCATCCTTTAGCGTCGATTTCGCGCGCGGGCCTCGCCCTTCTCGCAATTACACGTATACGCGAGGGGGAGGCTGGGCGCACGCACGCTCGCTCGCTTCAAAGGGAAAGATAAATTGAATTTTCGCGCGACTTCCTCTCCACATACACATACGCAGCCTTATTACGCGAAGACGAACCCGACTCAGCTGATAGTCCCGAACGAGCTGACTATGAGCTGGTCTTTATTCGTCGGGTAGAAGTATATAATGTATCTATATACACATAATACGTCCAGCTCAAGCTTTGCCACAAAATATATTCTTCAATATTTAGATGGGGCGATTCATATATATGTTTCGTTAATCCGGACGATTCGTTATGAAATAAGTAATAGTAGTATTGATTTGCTGCGAATTCCCAATTTTATCATAATTAATAAAGACTGTAATTAACAAGTGAAGATAGAAAACGATCATGAGAAAATTAAAAATCGATGAAGAATTAATAATTGCTGTAGTGCCAGAGTACTTTCAGACCAACGACCAACTTCCAACGGATATCCACCTCAGCGCTCTTTAAGGGTATCGGCTACTTCACCGGGGTCTATATTATTTACGGGAAATTTATAATTGCTGTGCTGAAAGCGGGTAGAATATGATATTCTTTCTTGAAGCAAGAGTTGGAGCAGCTGATAGTATCATATTCTTTTCCCCTTCCCGCGGGAATTGACGCAACTCAGATAATGAAAGTAAATTTAATGATTCATTTTATATATCTACACGATCCAAACTTTCAAACAATGCACACCAAGTCTGAACTAGTGTGCTGAGTTAAGCTCTCTGCGAGACTTGTGCACGGTGTACACTGTGATCTCACGCGCAAGGATCAAGCCTTGTCACATCAAAATCCTCAATCACACTTTCACCAGCGGCCATTCTGATCTCCATAGCACATCGGCGCAGATGAGCGGCTTACACTGCCGCCGCCGAGCGACGGGGTGCGCTTCTAATGCGGTGAGCAGCTGTTCCGCGCGCATTGATCATGCCTGACAAATGACACGCGGCAAGTCTCGCAGAACAACGTGACGAATCGAGTCGCGCGCCATCGCGGCTATACTTCCACTGTGCATCACGATGAATCAGGTCGCTTCTGTAAACAAATACGTAGGCGTCGCAAGGCCGATGGGGGAAATATTCATTAACGAATAAAAATTCAACCTCAAGCATCGAGTCGTCGAAATATTTCATTTCCCACTCGCGAATCAATCTCCGTTTCACAATTGATTCAGTACCATTGATTCCACGCGGAGTATCAATTGCGTCAGTATACTGATCCAGCATTCACCGAGGAAACTGCTATATATTCGCGTCCCCCTCGCTACTCTGCAAACGATTCGTCTGCGTTTGTACGAGGCAGAAAACCACTTCAAAGCTGATTCTATACGTAGAAAGAGAGGAAAAAAAAATTGGGGAATTCGTTTGGCGGCTGCCGATCGGAGCTTGTCCCTCTGGCCAAAGAGCTAAAAGAAGCCTTGAAGTGGTTGCGCGGTTACGAGGGTGTCGCTCTCAAGATTAGTTGCTACGGCCGGGATCCGCAGTCGCATCGGCGACAAGCGCCACCTCAAAGTACACATCTCGCGAGATTGAGACACGGGAGGCGACTCGCTACCTCTGTCCCGTGCACTTGAAAAATTGAATTAGTCTGCCTCCGGTGAGGCTCCGTTGCTTCAGACAGATTGCATTATGATTCATTCAACTTTTATGGGCTTCCTTTTATCGAAATTTCTTTCCGCGTTGATTAATAACGTTAGACAAAAATTAATTTCAAAGACTACGCAACACGCGCGGTTAGAAAACATACGCGCAAGTATAAATATTGATTTAAACATCATGTAGGCGTTTTTTTAAGGTGAGACATGGACTTTCTTAGCTCAGCTTATAATGAGCATACGCCGACACCACTATTCTACCTGCCCCTATATCCTTCCGCTTATATCCTTAGGCTCTCTTTCTTTCTGCTCCTTTTAGTTGGAGAGACCCGGTCAGTAACTCTTTCAAGGCTAAATGAAACGTGACTCGAATGTTGGTGTATGGGCGTATATCTCAGAACATTAGCGGAGGGACTGTAACGTTCGCAGAAGGGTCTACTAATCCACCTTTCCTTGTGCTACGAGAGTACTGGTACCCGTATTCACCTTTGCGATTAATATGGTTTGATGTATGGTCTTACGATCGCGTAAAAAGAAGGTTTTGCTTACTCAATAAAAACATCAAAATATTATCATGCGCTTGCTTTTGTGATTAATAATTATGGTGGCTATTCTCTTTTCTTACTTTTATGTCGTCATAATAATACATTTCAGGATTGAAATTATCAGTTCTCGTGTTGAAGAACAAAAAAAAATTCTATGGATACTCTATAGAATAAGTTGATGGATAATCAAGAAAAATGCTTGGATTTTCTGCATTACATTTTGAAGCATTGGCACAAAAAACCTTTTTATGTACATAAAAAAACTACATCCCCCGTCTCCCCAACCCAAATGACCAATTACCACAGCTTTCTCGGCCAGAAAGATAAAAAAATGATTATCGCATCTTCCCTTCAATCTTTCATCAGTGAAATCCTATTATTGCGATACCCGAGCAGAAATCACGGCCATCTCCCTCAGTTGTTAAGCAGTGGAATAAGTTCCGAGATCAGGCGAAAAAACGTACCAACTCACTGGGGAGAGTCTGAAATAATCATCCCCATCGATGCGCTTCTAGAAACATCAAGATTCTAGGAACATCTGCTCTTTGTCGAGGCCTGTGAAGTTTTCAAATGATATATCCCACTAAAACTCTCGCGTAGAACCACCACCAAGTTCATAAAAAATTCAACTATCCCACCGAAGCGTAGAGATCTGTGAAACTAAACTCAGATCCAGATTCTTCTTGGCTAAATCACAAAATGGCATGGTCAACACTAGTTGGGTTGGCAAACACGACATGGCCAAACCTCCGCCGCGTCAATCAGAAAGCATCGCATAACCAATTCTGCTGGGCCAGTGCGTACTTTTTGATGTAGCCTGTACACCCATGCACCCCCAGCCGAGCAGTAGCACTTCTGCGCCATGGCGTAGTGGCCCCCTCGACTCACGGTCCATTACGACTGGGCTCGGGCAGCTCCCCAGAGCGGCACGCGCGGCCGCGCACGGGGGTTTTATCTTTCCTCGCCATGTGTCATCTCGGCGGGGCAGGTTTTGTGCTGCTCGATGGCCACGTGCGGGCCCCTGAATAACTCCCCCCTCCTCTTCCCTCCTCCTGACGCTCCGGGCACACGTTACACCCCCTCCCCCACGCAACCTCGAGGTGTTACTACTCTGGCCAAGACGAAACTCAAGGATGGTGAGAGTCGATCAAGGTCGAGGATTGGTCGTCGATGGGAAAGCTTGAATTACCCCCCGATGATCCCACGACACGGCTGTTTGAGTTAGCGATACGTTGATTAAAGTGCTTGGTTATGGGGTGGTGCGGTGAACTATTGAATAGATTGACATTGATTTTGATATCAAAAAAAATCGAAGGCCGGGAGAAACGTTACAGGGAAATATTTAAAAATGTTCAAAATTATTCATATTGAGAATATCCTTGTACAGAGGCTAAATTATGAAGCTCAGAATAACTTTCAAAAATTGAAATTTTAGAGTAGAATATATATCCATATGACGACAATATATTTCCGAGTGCTTTTGGTTTCCATCAGTTTTAACGAGGAACACGGATAATTCAGTCCAGAGGAGGATGTTATGCATTTTTATAGGAATCCTGTATGTCATAATGCCCATAACAACAATCCACTAGCCAACTCTGACAAGCATTAATCCGTCGGCTACAGAGAATTTCATTCGGGGCGAAAGCACAATAGGCCAACGCAGAGAGCGACTGACGCCCTGGAGTATACATCAGGAAGGCAAAAAAGTTAACGCTAAAAATACACGCGTCGGCCGCGAGCCAGGGGGGAACATTTACAATTAGCGCTCGGTACTGGCATCGATTGCTTGGAGTGCGCACACCAAAGCCACGGTTTCGACTGCTGGAATATATATATAGCTGAGACGGGGAAATTGAATTGCCAGCAAAAAAGGAAGGACTTTCCACTTTTAATTTTCGTTCTCTAATTTATAGCAGTGCGATCGCAGGAATGAAATGAGGACGACACAAAGTTTGCTTCCCCAACGGGTTGCGTCACCGAAATAGAGGAAATTAAGAAAGCGAACACTTGGGGTCTCTATCCTATTTATATTTCACTATTGATACAATTGATCGACATTGATTGACATTAATCTATTTTTTCCTTTTTACTTTAAAAATAGATCTATAGATGGACCATTGATTCTATTTTCCTCAAAACTTTTTATAGGGAATGCCATTACCTAAACTTGAGCTACATAGAAAATGCAGACACATTCAAACTCAACTAGCCGCATGATGAATCAGCGATCCCAAAATCAATCGTGCGCAAACGAATCAAGAGAAATTCACTGCTATCGCGTACCATTAAACCTCAAACATCGAATGATCTCCTCCCTCGTGCATGCTACATTTTCTTTCTTCTATCAGCCAAAATACGGTCCTTTTTCGTATACATAAAACGGCAAAGGCGAATCAGATGTCGTTGGGCAAAGGCAACGTGCTCGCACGGAAGCTCTTTTATCCTTCCACACTCGATCGCGGCTCTGCTCGTAGTGTGTGCATTGAAAACTCCTCCTATTCTTCTTTCACTCTTTAAAATATCAGGATTATTGAGGCTCAATAAAATTCGTTATTGAACTTTTTTTGAAATGCATCGCTGATCACTCAAGAATCGACACAAATACTCATTCAATTTAGTTTTGTTGTTCCCAATCTACTTCTTCTGGTCTAGTGATTTATGTGTATATTTTAGTAAAATTCGAGAATGTTGATATTGTATGGATCATTGATTCATCGGTTGGAGGAGAACTATACAGTTTATTTGTGATTATATAAATTACAATACAAGAATTAGAGATTTATTGGTGATCTATTACAGACGGATCAATATTGATTTCTCCCATACGAAGTAAAGCTACAAGGACGAAGGATGAACGAGAGAGACGTCGCGGAATATGAATCAAAGGATCACGTAAATAATTTCTCCGGAGGTACGAGCAAATCATATCCCGCTGCCAGACGGCAGGATAATGGCATTGAGGAGCTGCCATTTCTCGCGAGCATTTTCCCTCGCACGCCCGGGCGGCAGTTGAAATATGCAAATGTCGGAGGAGCCTTGGGATTATTCTCTGTAAATCCAGAGTGGAGGGAAAAGTTGCGAGAAGAGTCCGGGACTTTTTAGGCGAGTGATGAATTTTTCCGTTGTTTTTCTTTGGGTTTCTTTTACCCTCTAAAATGAAATGCATGTTTGGGTTGTTAATCTAAAAGGCGACATCAAATCCATTTTCCGACTGGCTCTTGCTTTGCACCCCCGATCTCTATATCGTCACTCACAAGACTCCATAATTAGACTGATTCGTCATTTCCCTCGTGCGCCTCTAAATCCATCTCTCGATTTCCCTTTTCAATCTGAGCCCGTCACTTTGTCATCATCAGTGCAAATTAATGAAAAACTTCCCTCAAGAATTCAATACTCTGCCCGAGGCTTCGCGACGAATTTCCTTGTTCATTCTCGCCCCTTCGTGATTTTTCTTATGTAACAGTCTCCTAAGCCTTTCCGAATCTCGCCGGGAGGGCTGACAAAGACGAGTCACGCCGATTTGATCCCCGGCTGTTTGTCCCGAATCAGCTTTCCTTATACTTTCTTTCGCGCCAGCCGGAGATAACGAGATTAAGAGAGGGTACACATCGAAGAACGGATTAGAGCAGCGGGACTCTCTCGTTTACCTTCTGATTGGGCGTTTCAATTCGCTTGGATGGTAATGAGAGTAAGAAAGAGGTAAATCGATGGATGTAAGGGATGATATTCGTCGGGGAAGGAAAGCGCGAGCTCGCGATGTATATTAATGCGCGACGCTGAAGTGCTCCCAGAGAATTATGCAGATTGGATGGAGTGGAGTAGCAGACAAGAGATTCTGTGTCCCAAAGTTGAATGTGATTTGATGTTTGGACTCAAGTGTCCTAGTGTTCTTTCATCACGCAATTACCATACTAATTCAGTAATTTGATTCATCTCCGTCGCCGTGCCAAATCGAGAATAAAAATTCAGT
This sequence comes from Aphelinus atriplicis, assembly GCA_020882685.1. NCBI lineage: Eukaryota > Metazoa > Arthropoda > Insecta > Hymenoptera > Aphelinidae > Aphelinus > Aphelinus atriplicis. The sequence continues at coordinate 77,813,686 of CM037073.1, forward strand.
CGGGAATTAATAATACACAGGGCGAAATTGAGTTTGCAGGAGAAATATTTACCACCAAAGAAACATGAAAGACAGCTCACGTGCTCACACAAGTGTCAGCTCCACGCCTGTGGCGGCAAGACAAAACAGCGTCTCTGGCGGCCAATCGAAAGAGAGCTCGATTGTGTACAAGTGGAAGGGAATAATTTGGGGCCACGTATGCACATCCGGGACCCCCTCGAAACGGAAAAATAATCGATAGCGCGTATATGTGAGCATAACGCGCCGACTGGCCAGCAACAAAAGGGTTGCCGAGTCCGAAAGTGCCTAGCCGAAAGGGGGAGTCGGATCATCACTGTGCATATCTCGTCTCTCTCGACGTGGCAGCGCTTCTTCCGATGCACTCATTATTATGCCCCTGCTCGGCGTTGCTAGGAGCCAGCGTTTCTTTCTAAAGCTGAATCGACAGAGTTGCTCACAAGCTCCAACAGCTCTGAATGTTTCATAAAGCGAGATGAGTTTGAAGAGTTTACAATGATTGTGATGTGGAATACGTTGGTGGAGTGTTTTAGGTGGGATCCAAGTGTTTGCCAATTCTCCAACCATTTCAATTTTGAAATCATCCTTTGTGATCAAGTAGTTGTTACAGTTGGGGATTCTCACAAAAACTATTCTGTTAAATAATAGCTGAAAAGAGGAACTGTATAACAAGTAGAATTAGTTTGGCTATAAAAAATCCTCCATCTGTACTGGCAAAATGTTACGTCTCATTGTAATGCAAATCCAGCGATCACACACCCAGTCTGTGAGCCTTAGCTATACGCTAACAATCCTACCATTCTCCCAGCGATACACACATCGGCTGGAGCAAAAATAAAAGGGTCGTTTTACCGGGGGTGGGGTGGCGGGAGGGAAGTCATCGCTAATTTAATGACTGCTGATTGGCTATGCATGAGCTACCCCCCAATAGAGAGCTCCTCAGGTCTCATCTTTTTCTATGGTCGCGCGAGCAACCCGGGATATGGAGACGGACAGCCGCGACGTGTAAGAATAGGTGACGATTTATAAATGCCGTTTGGGCATGTTTTCCGGGCTGAGGGGAGGGTTCAACCTTCCGGGAATTCATAAGCCGTGAAGGAGGGAGTTCAATATCGGTGAGTAGCCATTTTTGCTTTGATGAAAACCATCCGAATATAATAATAAAAATTATTCAATAAAATTACGAATTTCCATCAAGATTATATTTACATCTACTATATCAATAGTTGGGAATTGTTTGATTCTCAATTTCCCTCAAGATTTAGTGCAGTTTACTCTTGATTCAATTTTAAGAGAGAGAATTAAACAAAGAGAGAAAGATAGAAAAGAATAATTTGGATTTCTTTCTAACGTGTATATTGTAACTTATGTAACGAGTCGTACCAACCTCTCAGCCATTTCCTATGTTTCGTGGAGGAAATGGTCGATAAAACATCATAAACTCTATAACTAAAATATACGTAGAGCCTAGATTCAGCGTAGAACATTACTTTTTTGCGAATCAATCATGTATGTGATTTGACCTCGTCAAATACAAGTAGTCAGTCAGTATAAGTGAGTGTATGAATAATTACATTTCATATTACATGCGAGAAACGTGTTGATTGAATATTTATGTCGTTTGCTCATGATAGAAAAAAAAGCTATGAAACATAGCTACACGCTAGAAGAATACAAGTAGAATTATTCGGTTAACATACAATACGGAACAAACATGATAACTTCGATAATACATTTTTCGAATAGTTCTCGTCAACTCTAAGTGACAGAGGCATCCTGGGATAAGTAGATCCTGTCGACTGCCGTGATAACTTTCTTGAATTTTTATCGTTGATCATTTTTTCATGCCCACAATTAGCAAATGCCGAACGAACAGGGTAATGGAGATAACGCGCAGCATTACAGAGCCAATGAAGCAAGCGAGCCATCCAGTACTACAACATAACAGTGAGTCGGGAGGCGCAGCGAGTGGAGCTACGCGTCGGCGCGGCATCGAGCGACTCGGCAGCGCTGCGCGAAGGAAGGGAGAAGGGAAACAAGGGTATGGGGCGAAGCTGCAGCAGCGCAAGGGCTGATGGGAGCCGAGCAGGGGGCAGATGCAATATGACCCCCTTACACGTCAAGCTCGGGTTGAAAGGCGCTTGAGCCGCTGGCAGCACGTGTGTGCACTGCGGCCCGCCTCCGCCGAGCATGAGAATCTCGCCCCGAGATTCTCCAGTCGATGCGTGCAGATTTTAAAACTCCCGATGCGGGAGCATTCGTTTCGGGGCACGATGCTCCGGGAGGAAGAGAGTGCGATGACGCTCGGATGCTCCAGCCGAATTAAGCACTTGGAATTTAGGATTGAGAAACCGAATAGTCCGTAAGCAAGTGGGGTTAAAGAGCCAATTCTGCTTCTATCGTATAGTCAATGGGGCAGTTTATGATGGGAGCTTGTTCAAGTGGCCGACTCTCAAATTCAATCGCGAATTTTAAATGTAAAATAAATAAAATCTGATACTTTTTCACGTGCGACAGCATGGATATTTCATCATTGTAAAAAAAGAAACTTTTAGTTTTATGATCGAAGGGGGATTTACGCCAGTTAGATTTCAGCCAGTGAATCCCAAAGTGCAGTGTGCAGTCCGTATCGGTGTTGCGCAAGGCAAAACGGGAAAAGTACCACGGTTCCAACCAGTTTTACGAGCTCATTCACATTCAAAAATAGCAATCAGTTTTTAATCTGCGATAAAGGGTGCATCTTTTGCGTATGCATGTTGTGATCGATCGTTCTGTTTCCGTCCCTCTTTTTCTCTTCGCGGCGTGTGCGAGCTTCATTCAAAGTACGCGTTCGAAAGCGATGACAAAAAGACCGGATGGACTAGAGAGAAAGAGAAAGAGAGCTCACGTTAAAAATAATTTCGCGCAAACAATAGACGCTGGAATTGTGGAATTAGACAAGGGATTTCCATCTCGTGTCTGGCGCCTGCATGAAAAGAGACGTGCCCCCACTGAACATCGTCATTATTATCTTTCTTCTTTTAAACATTCGCTGTGTCATCGCAGTTTTGACAGATTCTCCTCCAAAAATTATGGCATTTCTTGATTAGCGTACTTTTAAACGAGCATAATCGAATAAATCTGAAAATTTGATCAATTAATAAATAGAAAAGAAATATTTTTAGCTCGAAAATCAGTAGTATACGTGCAAAAATAATAAAACTGCAGTTTTTCTCTTTACATTTGTTTAAAAATTAACGATGCATGTAGCTAGTTCACATTGATAGAACTTTGTACATACAAAGTATAAACGAGACTACTGCCATACTTTTTTCTACACGAGTATGTACCTAAATCACGAAAACTTTACACGTATATAATCAACTGATTCTTGAGTCAGATTAAATGAAAAGTAAAGCTCCGTCTTTGAGAAAGCAAAAGTACCTAATAATTCTTTTTTCTTTCTTCTCATAATGATGTCGTGATGTGCTCTCGTTATACATTCAAAATTATACATAATACATATTTGTAGCAAAAAATCAATGAAATGTGCTACCCAATTTTCATGACTACATTGTCATGAAAAATCAATAGAATATTTCGGTAGGGAACGTTACTCGCTGTTGAGAATTCTTATGTCATTAAACGAGGTTACGCGACAACAATTGCACCAATAGAGCGAAACAGAAAAAAGTCATAGCACCACACATGTCGCCTCGTACGAGGGGCACACAGTCGTCCCCTACATGACTCATGCGCGCGCACACATACACACACAAACACACTCTGTTTCTCTTGCTCTCCCCGCATCTTTTTCGATCTCTGCGCGCACTCCTAGGCTTTAGAGACTTGGCCAGGCTATGTGCGGGTCTGCAAACTTATCGGCCAATGCCGGCTGCACAGAAATAACCCCTTGGGCTTTGGGTGCGGTTGCCGCTTCCGCAGATGGAGTCCATTCTCGATTTGTGAATTATATCAGTGGAAGATAGCGCGAGTGTGCCGATTACATCGTGATATTCATGAACTTTGATAGCAGGGTGTGCGGTTTCGAGACCATAATCGTTCCTATGCGATATTTGCGTTTGATCGATGGAAATAATGAGGTGGTATTTTTGGAATGTACGACTCTGATAGAGGAAGAAAGTAAATTACGGATCGATTTTCCAATAAGTACAAATCTTAAGGAGCATTGGAAATCATGAAATTGTATATGACGCGTGTGGAATTTACAATGAAAACAGTAATTCTATGCTGACAGGATAGAATTACTGTTTCTCAAATAACTTTTCGAGAGCTTCAAGTAGGTTAGTTAACGCAACCAATTATGAGACATACTCTTTAGGAGTTACGATATCCTCTTTTCTCCCCGTTCCCAAACTCATCTCTGACACCCTCGATGCGATTAACGAACTAACTACCCACGCGAGTCTCCTCCATACCCCAGCCATCAGTACGATAATCTGCCCTTTGAACTTGCATTATAACCGCAAATAGTATCTCCAAAGACATGTCCAACGAAATGAAGCTCATCGATCCCGTAACTGGAAACGCGTCACACTCGGCATACTACAGCTTTCTTCATTTCCGTGGGATCTCATGTAATATAAAACTAATGGGATCGCACACGAGTGATCTCTGGGGAATTTTAATCCGATTTACCAAAAAAGGATATTATTTCTCAGCGATAAATGACGGAATTATGAGAATCGAAATTGATAGTGGTGCTTACTAAGAACAATCAATTATATTTTTCCTTGGAAAAGCGATACATTGCTTTTGTGAGCACGCGATCGCATTTGCGATTTCACGGATACTTCTTGCAAGCTCTCCGTTGCTTAGAGAAACTACGCGAGAAATCACATACAAGGATCAACTGGTTGGCTGGATGGATAAGCACTATACATTCGTGGCTCTTCGTGGACAAGTGCGTTGCTTATGATTTGGGGGAAGAATTATATTATTCGTGAGATATCGAGTGTTTGCGCGAGCTTTTCTCAATGTAATTTTGAAAATGGAGGCACTCTTGGGATGATTATCGAATATTCGAGTGATCCATCAGTGTTTATTCAATTACAGTTCGAACTGGTCAATTGTAGGATTGGACGAGATTCGTTTAATTCACCCTCGGACAAAGAACCAATCAATGACGATTCTTCACACTAGGGCCGGGTGGCCAACCCTTTGCCGAGTCGGCCTTAACCAGCGAGGCGTCCACGCGTCCTCTTGAGAGTATAAAAAAGCGGTGATCGTGGCCCTCCTTTCGGGCTTTGAAGCGCGTCCGTGGAGGAGCAGAGGGAGCTCGGGGATAAAGTGGCGCGAACAATGGCTCCAAATGAGCAGAGTCCCAGTATAGGGAGGATTAGCCGCGAGCGAGCTGGCAGACAAAGCGCGTGCCGAAAAGCCGCCTGCAACACACGGGCTTTCAATTCGACAACGCACGCACGACGCGTCCGTCGGCGCAGCGCACGCGTGTGATGCTGTCAGTGCGCCGGGGGATGCACTCGCCCCGTGCTGACCGCGGACACTCCGTCTATTCACTCGATGGGATGCGCTGCAGGGGCTGAATGATTGCGCGGACGATTGGGGCCAATGCCCTGCTAACCAGCTTGCACAGTGGCCGACGTTCCGACCGGCCTGCGCTCCGAATTTGCACTCTCATTGTTTACGCCCCAATGAGCATCATTCGATTCCTTGCTCAGCTAACATTAAGTTTCAATCGGGAAATTGGCGAATCTATGAACCGTATGTATCCAATTGTTCACTCTCTCCAAGCATGATATAAGCATATTTTTACTACTTAAAACAGTAGCTCAGAATAAACTATGAAAATGGGTATGAAATTTAAACGTCGAACAACCATTCTCCAGAGAATGAATCAAAATAGATATCTTGATTTTTGATGACTATGAAAATCGGGATTTGCCCGTGGAATTACAAATGATTATATAATTAAACTGTTTATATTACTTTTCCACTAACGATACGAATATTTAAAAACTTTGACGAAGCATCGAATCCGGTTCGTCAAACTTAACAAATATGGCACCCCCATAGACGCGCCAAACTAGAACCCTCGATCGAATCTAGAAAGAGAGAGGGAGCGTTAGTTGTGTAGACGCACGGGATCCACGCCCGTATGACTTTGAATCCGGCTGTGTGTTTTCACGGGCAGCCATGCAAAAGAGTCGCGTGCCGCGCTTTGGGGGACGCGCGAACTCGGAGAGGAGCAAGCGGGCCCCAGACTCTCGGCAAGGTGGCTCGCAAGGAGTCACGGGGGACCGGCTATTGCCCCTTTAGTCCTTCCACCATCCTACTTCCGCGCGCGGCTTCCTTTCCGCAAGGCCCATTGTCCGGATTAATATTCATTCTCGCAGTGCTTAGACCGAAGAGCGTTTTGTTCAACTGAATTTGATCACGAGCAGATTGTAATGTATACCGGTTACTGGGATCACAGGCACGTTTGTGTACACACTCGCGGCTTTGAGCTAAAAGAGAATATGTTCTTTTCGTGGAGGTTCAAACAGTCTGTCGGCCGAAAAAAAGATCAACCGGTCCAGATGTGAGTAATCAGACTGGAGGATGGAGAAAAAAAATCGTCCCTCGATCATTTGATAGAGCGATTGAGAATGAGTCGAATTTTCCGCGCAGACGAGCCCACGCCCCCTTGGATTCTTGATGCAAGGGTTGGGAGGAAGCAACAAGCATCGAGTGGGCCGATGTCACGAAGAAAGCCACGAGAATGTCGGTGGCGCGATGCGTAATACGACGAGCCGAGGGTATCAGTAGGCGGCGGGGTCGGACTAACCAAATATCTCCGCATACTCGATTAGGCCTGTCCGGATTAGGGAGTCGGAGGAGCATCCCCCGCATCTCGTTCTCTCCTCGAAGGAGTAAGTTTCGATGATACTTCGAAGGAGATGCGGGGACAAATCAAATTCTCCATCGAGCACTCCCTGGTATATCGTCGTGGCTTCTTGCATCCGTGGGCATGAGGATTCGTAAGAAGTAGCAGTCGAATGCATTATACACGACTACACTGAGCAGCGGATAACGTTGAGCAGAAAACTTTAGAAAGAAGATTCTGATAGAAGTGGTATTTCCTCTGTTCAACCCTCATATACGCGTAATGGTTCTCATATGGAAATTTAAGCTTCAGAAGACTTATGCTTCACGTTTCGTAATTTTAGAAGACTGTGAGAGATTAAAATTTAAACGAGATAGGGAAATCATTCATCGGACGCAAATAGAACCGTTTTGCATAGCAATTTGTTCGGCACAAGGAGAATACACTGAAATATAAACGGGATAAAAAGGCCAGAGCACCGGGAAGCGTCTTCTTTCTTCGTGCATCAAATCACGAGGCAAAAAGTAGGAGTCAAAATCAAGCTGGAAAAATGCCTCGCGCAACCTGACTCGCTTTTTTTATCCCTTGCTCAGTTCGCTGTCCGCTGGCGTTCATCTCTGATAGCATACATCCGTTTCATTTTTACTTTTTTTATTGTCTTCTTCACACTGTGCAGTTTTATTCTCAGCCGATTTCTAAGATGCGGACGTTTCGAGTACATCCATCAAGATCTCTCATTCCTCTTAGTTTGTTTTTACGTTTACAAATTACGATAGTTGTCTTCACCCAATCAGGTACTTTGTTTTATTCGTGTTCTATTTTTTAAGAAAAGATAAACTATTTTTGTAACGAGTAATAGTACTACACTCACAAAAATATCTTCTTGTTCCCAGAGGAATTGGGCCTCATACAGAATTCCGCTATTTTCAATCGTAATATATTGTTAATTGGAGAAGAAAAGTCTTCTCTCAAGAAGATTCTGTTTGGAAGTAGCAGAAATTCTTAATGAGGCATAATTTCTCTAGGAACAAGAAGATATTTTTGTGAGTGTATTTGTACTCTATTAAAAGCTTACAGTCAGAAACCGGTGCATTAAAGTGAAAAATCACTGCATGGAGGTGGATGAATTATCGGATGGAACTGCAGTGAATTTTTCATATAATAAAAGAGAATTTTCGCTTGAGTTGCATGAGTTTTGATACCAACAGTATTTGCTGCAAATTGTGATGTAAAGATTTTTGCTATGAAAACTCATGGAACTCGAGTGAAAACTCATAAAAAAAATCACTGAAGTTTTTTTCAATAGTTCATATAGCTTTATACAGTGATCTTTCACTGTAAGCTTTTACGAGAGTAAAAAAACTAAGCTTCCAAAACAAACAGTTATGTTACTCTAACATCAAAGAGGAAAGAAAACATTTCTTGCAGAAATATTTTGGAATAAAAATCAATCTAATTCTCAGTTTTCTATAGCTATTCCTAATTATTATTTAATATAATAAAAAATATATTTTTACTTTCAAAGTGACAGTAGATCATTACAGACAGTAGATTATGTTTGTTTCAAAACAATGTCATCATCAGATTATTTTGGCAAATCAAACCTAAACATAGGAGATCCATGCAGGAAACGATAACGAGGGTTCAAAAGTTTCTTGGTCGTCAGTTCTCAGTACCATATCGATTAGTCTCACGAAGTGTTGCTGACTCTGTCTCTCTCCCTCTCTTTCTCTCTCGATGAAAGAGGATAGTTTTTGTAGGGTGGGGAAAGTTGGCGCCCGTTCGTTCCCCCTTCAAAATACATGAGTTGCTCGATGAAGATATAAATATATAGTATGTTAAGCTTGGATGGGAGGCAGAAGAAAGAGTTTGTGAGGTGTGAGAAAATCCTTGGTGCTCATATATTACCAATGCTTCATATATATTAATGGAAGTATTGAAGAATGAATAATATGTTTTTATATTTTATTAATTATTGACACTTTTTTATATTTTACCCGAATTTGCATTGAAACTGATCTTCGTTTACACATAAGACTCATCACTCGTGGATAAACACGAAAACTTTTTTGTCAACTCTGATTAAACGAATTAAAGACTCTTTTTCAAAGTTCGAATAAATTGAAAATTTCTTGAAAGAAAAAAGTAGAAGCTCTACGGACTAATTTTTAGAATATAGCTAGTCAGTTGCGGTGCTGGTCTGGACACAATCGAAGCTGTAAAAAGACGCTTTACGTATTGATCACTGGACCGTAATGGGTAAACAGAAGCGGAAAGTTTGCCATCCCTTTTGGCCAATGTCGCTTGGCTTTGGTCAACTTGTCAGAAAGCGGAGTTTCAAACAAGGACGGGGCTAATATAACTTTTTTCTCTACTGAGAAAATTAAAGGCTCAAAGAACTTTGGGGAAAGTTCTCTTGAATTGATACAGTCAATCCTGGCAACTTTTAATAAAAACCAATCTCTCTAAGTGTTCTATTGAAAGCAGTTCTCAATGTTTAGATAGTTATCTCAATAACATGTAACTCAAAGATTCGATCGATATAATGTACCTTCATACGAGAAATTAAAATATGGACTTAGAAAGGGTAATGTCAGGTGTATTTCATGTCTGACATTTTGTTTGAAATGTACTTCCCAGATTTCTTTAAAAAAATCCTCTGTATCCTCTGCACGGAATACATAGGACGAATGAAGATCTCTCATGAAGGTTGATACCCGTCTCAGAATAAGAAATGAGTGATGCTTTGTGTCCCGTAGATTCTCATGACCATCCAGTACTTATATCAAGCATTTTTATACTTCATAAATCCCACCCGCTTTTATCCTCTTTGATTTTTACATGATCATTTTTAATAGTGAAGCTATTAAAAGAACCAAAGAGTAACTCACCGAATAAAATTGCTTTTTCGTAAACAATGTAATGAAACATAAAAATATTAAAAAATGACAATTTAAACTTTTAATCATAAGATTTTATATGAATTGATTACTCAACACGTGTGACACTAGATCAGCGATTAAAACCTTAAATTAATTCAATAGAGTTAAATTGGCAGCAGTTTTTTCTTTTTGTCTTAAAAGTAACTACGGTGTCAGAAGTTTCTTTGTATGGATTATTTATTATACGTATGATTCAGAACAACCGTCAGTTTCAAACAAGTTTTGAGCCACTGATTGAAACATTCGTTCCAAACGTTTACAGTTGACAAAATAAATCACCTTTGAAATACATCGAAAAAGGACTTACTTTCGCGAAACCGTAGAGTACCTCTTATCCGTCAAAGGTTACTATGTACGCCAGTACTCCAAGCTACTCCTCGAGTCTACGCCCTTAGCATTATATCTATATAATACACAGTCTTGTATATATCACGCTTGAATGCTTCTGCAGGCCAGCTTAGGAATGTAATAACCCAAGCGAGGGGATGCACGTAATAATAGCGACTTCCTTTTGTGAAGTTGCTCCAATAATCTCTCCACATTATAATGAGATAAGCGACCTTTTGAAAGAGTTACATTCTATACGTCTCTCTCTCTCTCTCTCTCTCTCTCTCTCTCTCTCTCTCTCTCTCTCTCTCTCTTTATACATACATATATATTCAACAATTATTCAATGAATCATGAAACTCAATTGACTGCTATTTTAACATGCATTGTAAGATTAGCAAAGGGTTTCCTATATAAATGGTCATATTTAGGAATATAGATTTTAATTATATGTTCTTTGTTCTTCCCGTATAAATCAGTTTCGAATACCGAAGGATTGCTATTCCAGTTTTCTTTGTGAGGTTAAGATAGCCATGATTTGCTATTGAATGATTTATGTAAACGGGTGACATAGAAATATCGCGTATAACATTATTTTTCGGATATTTACTTATTTTTACTTCCTAGTATTTTATTTCTATATAAAAAAGCAAATAATATAGCAGTATTCAACTTTCACTTATTTGCAAATCAATATGCTCTCTATGTCTCTGTAAAATCTGATTCATTGTAATATTATGAGGTTGTAATTTTCATTCACAAATCTCCACCACAACGAAATCATTGACGTAAATTGAAAAATATTTTACTTTTTTTTATCAAAGAATTATATTGGCAAGTATTTTTGTAAATTATGTAAGATATCATAAAATTACTTGCAACAAATTTTTTGATACATCTCATTTATTTTTATTGACTTCAATAAGTCACAATTGTAATTCGAATAAGCATTCATGAGAATTTAAGAGAAATTTTCCCAGGATACCATAGACACGGTTGCTATGGAAAACTGAATTTAGTTCACATTTAGCTAATACTGACTCGGGCGCGAATTTTTAGGAAGATTCGACTATTCCTCTCAAAATGATCGCATGCCCAAAATAGCATAATACACGTACATACGCACAAACAAACATTTCTATAGGATTCGACGTGTTTCGACCCGTAGATTACGAAAATAAAGATCCGGTGGTGCGATTCAAAAGTTCGATTTTCACCTCGTCACAAAGCTCGCTCATTGAGAAAGCAAAACGGTGAGCAACATTGCCAGTTTGTCACATGCGGCCCCTCGTGCGTCTACGCCAATAGAGCGCGTGGAGGGGTGCGGCTCTCCAGTGGCTTGTCCAACGGGTAAGCTCTAATGTGGGGAGGGGGGCGATATTTTTGCTCCGAATAGTATATATTGCGCAACTATAGGGAAGAAAGTGGGTTATTGCCACTCCAGAGGAAGTTTAGGTCCGTCTAACAATGCAGGTGTCACTATTAGCTGGCATTCTTCACGAGTAGCGTGAATAATTTTTTCGCATACCCCATGGCGGGAAAAAGCAGATTTCAAAATCAAATGACTGATTTTGGAAACGGATGTGCAAAATACTCGGGAAATTTGAGCGAGCGCCATTAAAAGCATTACACGTTTGACGGCGAACTTTCAGCGGATTCATTCGGCATATTTTACGAGCACTAATCGAGTTTAATATTGCACTAACTTATGCTCCGGCAGCCACGAGAGAGGTGCGCCAGCGATAAACGAAATTTCACGAGTTGCAATGCCTCCTTTTTGGAAGTAAAAAGCAGTGTCGACGTTTCGGAGAGCAACGCCGCAGTGGTGAGACACGGGACATTTGCGGGTATATATATATTGGAGTGCGAGTCAGAAATGAAGGATCTCGCCTTCTCTTTCTCGTTGCAACCGCGGATGTGATTCAACCGGACACGCTTATACTTTAAGTGTCTCGGAGTTAGTCGCGCGAGCAATGCTCTGCTGTTATAACGAAGCGCAAGGAAGATTATGTTATTTTTATGCTCTGGTCGCTCCTTCTTCCTTCGTCGTTCTGGGACAAATTCGTATTATTTTACACAATTGTAAATATTAAACCCCGAACGATTTCTCGAAACGAATAAAAAAAAATGACCACAGAAAAATTCGCTCACTTCGAAAGATTTTTTTGCGGTTAGGAAGGAGCGTTGCGTGAAAAAAAACGAATGTTTGATTCGAGACACCATTTCTTCATTGTGCATGAATCAAACGGCCGATTAGAATGGTCATACGTCTTTCTCGAACGGTTGTACCCTTCGTGGCAACCCCGAGTACAAAGAAGCAGAGGAGGCTTGTGCTAGTCTGCGTTCACGGACACGAGCTCACGTCCCGGTGGCCAGCGACGCGCGCCAGAATAGCGCGGTGCGATCGCTCCCTCTTGGGATCCTTCGAAAAAAATATCGGTTTCAAAACGAGTCCTGGGTGCTTTTCTCTTCCTGCTCCCCCCTCGCGTCCTCTAACACCGGAGGCTACGGGCCGACGTGAAAAACGTGACCGACTGCTGCTTGGAAATTAGTGTCTGAACGTCGGCTAGTTAAAGGGAGGGGTACAGAAAAAATCCTCTACGCGAAAGGTTTAGGCAGGATGGAAAAAAAACCTGCGTAAAAAACAAACGAACGCTGGGCCCTGTAGGGAGCAGCAAAAGAGTAATTATCGTTATTCCGAGTTGGCGGTTGAGGAAGTTTGGTAATTCGATCATTAACTCGTAAATAGTGAAAACGAGAATAGAAATATATATATTTTCACTGTCCGGCGATAGTGTAAAGGTTGATACTGGCACTGTTAGTAGCTAAATAACATTGCTCAAGAGTATCACATTTTCATGACATTTCATGTATTTTCCTGTTTTTAATGAATAATTTATGATTCATATAACTGATTCTATCAGCATTCACAGAGTAATTTTTTCTAGTCGATTAGTATAACCAATCTAGCTTGTTCAAGAGACTAATGCAACTTGGAGTCAAGATTTTGTAAAGATTATCAAGCATAATCTTTATTACCTTTAAGAATATATATACAGATAATGTGTATGATAATCATTGACGTCGGTTCAGTACTTATGAAATTGATATCCATCGAAAAAAATCGAATGATTTATGGTTTTGTTTCATTATATTGTACAAAATGAGGAATATTTCGACTACGTAACATATTCTACGTTTTTATAGAAGCATTATTTTGTCTTAAAAACTATTGATTCACTCTGTTTAATTATTTTTTCATCAATTTTTGTTCAGTACCAAGCCCGTTTGTCGGGAAGATTCTCTATTCATCATATATTATAGTCATCATTATAATATCCACGAAATATTTCATCTAAAAATTTTTTTTCGGACATGTGTATATTACCGAATGCATTATATCGGATAGATTTCACGACAGCAACCTCAATCATCATCAAACGTTCAATAGATGGACGGAAAAAATCCAGCACCTTCAGGATTGAAATCTCATATCTGCACCGCGCGAGCCGTTTCCTCGGAATTCGAATCTCAGATATAGCATACGCGACTCCGATAAGCAAAACGAACTATCAGCGAGCCGAACCTGCTAAGTAGCCGTGAGTCCAGCGGGCGGATGATTCGCATGTCAAGCTACTCGCGAGAGGAAACCTGCAGAAATGGCCGGTCTCGACCAGAGAGAAAAACACACAAGGCGCACAGGCTATACGCGCGCGAGGTAGCTCCGCGATAAAAAATGAAGGGCCAACTCTGGTTGGCTGGTCGGCCGGTAGCACACTATACTAGCCGACCTGAAAACGTCAATTGCAAGTTCCGCTCCGGCGCAGTACGCCTATCCAGCGCGCCTCAGCCGAGCCCCGAGCTACTTCTCTCTCTCTCAATCTCTCTTCTGGCTCGTTCAATGCGCCCCGCGCGCGCCAGTGTGTGCGCGCGAGTCTGTGTCCAACACACGCGCGCGGGCTCTCTCTTTCGCTTGATGGGATACGCTTGCGAATAAGCGATAAGCCAAAACGAGAGCTCGACATCATGAGCAGGAGCCATCTAGCCCGGGACGACTCGCGCTTCTCGGCTTGCATTAAGCTTCCGCCGAGGCTTGTGCTTACACGAGCTTGGACGAGCAGAATTCAACCGCTTTTCGATTAAAATTCAAGCGAGTAGACTGGAGTGTGCTCTATGGTATGCCTCTGGACGGGAAAAATACTCACGGTGAATACAGTTTACAGTGAAGTCCAGGTAACGGGACCACGTGCTTACCTGCAACAAAGAATGAATGCATATTTTTAGATTCAACGACTATATACCCAACGCTTTTCCCCTTCGATTTCGCTCGATACAGGGGCTAAAACTGCGCGTGAAGCCGCAGAGATTATGTGAGAAGAACAAAGTCCCGTGTTCCTCGGCAATTATTGTTTTTTCCTCGACATTATAATTAAGAGCGAACGGCGCGCGGCCGTAATGAAGAGTAGCCCCGTGCCCCGGGCCGCTGGCTCGCTTAGCATTGCATTTGTAATGGTAATGACCGAAGATTGGCTTCTCCCTCTCCCTCTCTCTCTCTCTGTTTCGTGCGGCCCGCCACCAGACAGCGACGGATATAAATTGTAGAGAAGGAGGCAGCTGACCTCCGCCTGGCGAAAAAACAGCACCAGCCACGCGCATGCATATAACGCGCGAGCGGCACATGACTGACTGACTCGGGTAATTCCGGACCCGATGCGTGCACCCGATATCCACGCGCGCACACACACACGCACTTACACACTTGTTGAATTATTCACTCGCTCATTGATTACACGTTCGGGAGACTAATTTGTCAGTGATTTTCAATTGTGTTTTTGTTGCCTTTTTTATCACGAGTCATTCGAGATTCTTACGGATCCCGAAAGCGTCCGGATAATGCGATGACAATTATGAATATTAGCGTCGTACTGGTCATTTTGGACGCGTCATTACTCGTGAGATTAGTTCTGGGAAGAGAATTTTCGTGATAACATAATAAAATCCATTGTTCAGTCAATTGATTCACGTTATTCTGCGCGATGACATTTTTTTTCAACGCTCAAACTCATATTCACAAGTGATGGGTCCTTCGAAAACTTTGATTTTGAAAATAGATAGATTTTAATGTTCTATATCATACAATAACAGTACGGCTAGACTCGATGATGCGAATCACGGCTGTATAGCGAAACACTGGCACGGCGTGAACTCGAGTTTCACTCCAAGCACTCAGAGAACCCGAGTACTTTGTTGAAAAGGAGAAGGAAAAAAAACGGATCAGAGTGAAAGACCATTAACAAGTTCACTCGGCCGTGTGAGCACAGCGCAAACAAGCCGAGACAGCGGCCAACAAGCGAAACACGTATTGGGCGCGTGCGCGCACATATATATATATATATATATATATGAGTAGGGCGAAAAAAATCATCCTAGACGGGGCTTACGCCCTGCTCCGCAGACGAGGGTCAGCTCGTTACATTGTAACCTGCAGTCGGGGCAGCGGCGGCGCGACATTCGCGGAATTCGCGTTTATGAGCTGCCGGGGACTTGAATAAATCGATGCGCCACGCCGCCGACGCGATGCCGAACGAATCGCCGGGGCAGCCGCACGCTCGGTTAGATTCCACGGATGGTTTCTCGGCTCGCTGCATACCTCTATCCACACGTATACATACATAGGCGGGAGCCGGGTATTTAAAAGCTTCATGCGCCTCGTCCGATATTCGCGATGACGGGGATCGGACGCGCTTTTCGGGATATAGGAGGATATACAATGTGGGATGGTCGTTATTGCTTTATGGCCGCGCCGAACGCGCGGGGTTTATTATATATGAGGCCGCTAGGCTCCCCGCGCTTCAGCATTGATTTGGAATTAGTTTTTTAATTGGCTTAGTCGCGAGTGGTGGGCTTGATCAATTTCACAGTTGTCAAGCATGGACTTTATGGCTCGTCTAACTTTACCTCGGGCGATCTTCCAACGCGGCCTGTTTCGCTCTTATACTCGGAGCTTCGAGCTTTTGTACGTATGTGTACGCGCGCGCGTGTGTGTGTGAATAAATCGATGGCAACGTATTAATTAAACCGAGTCAACGCTTCGCGAAGAGTTTTACGTCCGATATCGTCGGACGCCACGCGATAAGTGTGTATATAAATTTCTACAGGCATTTTGTTTCCTCGCAGAGTATAAGGAGGAGGGGAGTAGAGGCCGAAGCGAGAGGGACGAGCGCGACTGCGGGCGCACAGGAGCAGAAGTCAAAGAACCCATATGGGAATTAGAAGGAAGAAGGACAGGCGGCCGGCAGCGGTCGCGCGGAGAAAGGAAAAAATTTACAAATCAGATAATGCGCGAGGAGAGAAGGGGAGGCGCGGACGGGGAGGGGGGCGGAAGGAGGGGAAGAGAAGAAGAAGCAGCGACGGCGGCGGCAAGGAGAGCGGGATAAGGAATTCGCTGGCGACGATAAAAGAAAGCTAGCGAGCGAAGAAGCGAAAAAGAAACGAGTGGCTTATAGGACGAGGGAATCGCTGCGCGCACAAAGGCTCGAGAGAGAGAGAGAGAGAGAGCGCACAAGCCGAACGAGAGCAACGGAGAGGGATACGAAGGAGCTGCTCGAGAGGATCTGGCGCTGCACGAGAAAGAAACTAATAAGAGAGAGGAGGAGGAGGAGGAGGCGAGTCCTTCGCCCGGCGAGAGGAACCTGTTTTAGGAGCGTAAGAGAGGTAGACGCGTTCTCTCGCTCTCGTGCGCCCGCTAAACCCGTGTCACGCGCGCGCGCGTCCGATAAAGCGCGCGAAAACCGCGGCGCGCTCTTTATCTTCCGCTCCTCGGGGCTCGACTCGCATGCCCTGCGTATATATAAGTATACTTTCTTCTTTTTTCCCCTGCCTGCAAATAGAGCCAACGGTACGGGCGATTTGCGTTCGGTAGCCGTCGACGATGCTAACGGTATTGTTAATTGCAAGGTCGGCGAGGCGTGGCTCGAGGATGCCGCATCGTCGGATTCTTGTCTTATTGGCTTTCAATTTGCCGAGTTATCTTGGGACGATGTGCGCACGGCAGGTGCAATTATGACACGATTCTTCACACAGTGGTCCCGGCTGCGCAGTAATCCCGTGCGGAATCTGCACTCGCCCAACCAGCGTCAACATCCTCCGGGTGAATATTTTCTTCGCTGTTCGAAACTTCGCGCCTCTCGGGCGCGAACACGGGCATTGTCGGATGAATTTTACCCTGTTTCGAATTCGATGAAGAGACCGTCCGGAGTTTTAGGATTTTGTAACGGAGTATGCGACTTCCTCTCGCGAACGCAAGCGCAAACATTGTGTTTGAGCAACTCCGCGCGACGAAGCAGTTTTTTTTACTTCGCGCAGGCCTTGGCCTCCAAAGTGATTCCGAGTATCCCCCCGACGTGTAACGAAACGTTCAGAGAAGTTCTTTTTATTGAGAATTGCCGGAATTCGTCGGGAAGAATGAAGAAAGAATCAATATGCATGGTAATTAATTGGAATTACACTTTGGAGTCCTTTGTAAAAATCGTTTGAATTGAATATTTATTGTTCAAAGAATATAAACACTTATTTGATAACTTTTATTCTTTATTCATTTAAGCATTTGATTTTAAGCATCACTAAGACTCTTTGCTTTTAGAAATTTGACATTTGATTTTGGGATTGGTCAATGCAAATCGGAAAAATAGTAGTGGTCGAGTTTTCCGTCGCGTTGCGTCAAATTTTAGATATGACGAAAAAAAAAGTATCAATGAAATATAAAGTGAGAGCAAATAATGCCTCGTGATGATCAAAACACTGAGCACAAAGACGGTAGTTAAACTACACACTTTCGGGAGCGACAGTGCAGTTCCAATTAGTGTAATTTGGAGATCCTTGAACTTCCTTTGACTCCGTTCTGTCGATATCGTCAGTTGTTGGGTGAGTTTTTATTCGCGAAGGGACGAGAGGCATTCCTCTCCGCGTTTTTTTTTCTTCTTTGGCGACCACCTGAGTAAAGTATCTGTTACAAGATTGGGGGATAATAATGAGAGCGATCAGATAAGATTTTAGCTGACGACGATAGGGTCGATGTTGTGTCCAATGGCAAGATAAAAACATATAAACTTGTTAGAGGAAAATTTATTTCAAAAGTTTTTTTTTCCCCACCAAGTATAATTAATGTCTCTTTATTGACTGTACAAGAACCAATGTGAATATTCTTATCGAATGTTGAGCATATGGGAGAGCATATATGTTCTAATTTGGCTTATCAGCAGTTTTGTGATAAACATTTTTTGCGTGGTAAGATATTCTGTCGGAAAACAACACGATCCGAGCAAAACTACACAATCGAAAAATAATGAATCGATATATACATGAGAAAGAATTCATCAGAGCGCTGCACCGATGAATAATATTAGTAAGAAATTTTACACGCTCGAATAAAGTAACAACAACGCTGTGGGTATAATAGAAGCGTATAAATATTAAACAGTGTAACTTGAAAAAGTCACGTATCTCATTCTTTCGGCACGAAAAGCGAGTATTTCTTGGTCCCCGGGTTGTCTTTGTTAAAAGCGTAAATACACCTGCATATGCGGAGCAACACACACCGCTCCTTTGCTCCTTTTATTCTTTCTTCCTTTTTCTTTTCATAACTACGGAACTATACGCTCGTTTTTGCGCGTCCATGTGTGTGTGTGTGTTTGTTACTCGGCAGGTGCGAGTTCGCTGACACGTTGTAAATTATTATCAGGTTCTTTAGTAAAACCGGCTGTGAATTGAAAATTCACAAAATCTCCGTATGACAAACTGTAAATCTTTATCTATTGCCTGATAATTTTCCGTTTCCCATAAATTCGTTCGGAAAATTCACCCATTCCATAGCCCATTCGCATTGGATGTTTATATATATATCCACACCAAACTGTTCACAAGCATATCGGTATATAAGTATATCGATGCTCGATTGCAATAGAATCTACAAAAGCACTTCTTTTTGGCATGGAATGGGTACACAACATCCGTCGTTATAAATCTTATGTAGCGCTTCACTTTCAAACGGGTGCACACATATATACCGCACCACGTCGTCGTCTTTTTCTTCGCGCGCTCGTTATCGAGCAATATTGTATTACGCTACATCACTCGCTCAGTGTATGTATTACTAACTGCTTGGCGATGTCGAGCGGCAGCTGTTGACAAAACAAAAGGAGGAGTGCATCGCGATATCACTGATGGCTAACTCAAAACGCTGCGAGCTAATTGTGACGTTAGGAACAAAGGAAACGACGTTTTGGCGAGCGGAGCTGTTTCAACTACACATTCAAATTGTTGTTCGCAAACGGCACACGCGTATTTCTGAATCTCCGCGCAATATTCGACCAGCGTTCGAGGGTCACGTTTTTCCCCCTCTACTCTCTTAAATCCTTACAATGAAAAATCACTACTACACCCGGTGATGGCGTGACGGTCTCATACCAGAGCCAAAGAAAGAAGAAGAAGAAAAACCACTGCATTGCAGTGAAAAATCACTGTAAGAAGGTGGACGGAAAATTCACTGGATTACAGTGAATTTCTTATGTAACTAGAGTGAATGAGTTTTTATGGAAAACATTTTTACATAAAATTTACAGTAAGTAGAGTAGAAATACACTTCATACAATACTTACTGCAAATCGTGATGTAAAAATGTGAATTTGATGTTAAAATATTTTTCATCGAAACTCATGGAATTAAAGTGAAAATTCACTCTAGTTGCATGAAAAATTCACTGCAATTCTAGTGAATTTGTCGTCCACCTTTTTACAGTGATTTTTCACTGCAATGCAGTGGTTTTTCGCTGTAGGAATTTAAGAGAGTACGTACTTGGCCTTTTGGGAATGTTATGTTGGGATAACATTCAGACGTTTTAGACTAACTCGGGCAGAATAATAATAATTTATACTGTCGCGTTGGCCAATGTCGGATTTTACTATATGCAGTCGAACGCAATGAACTCGACTCGAAATCGACGAGATCGCTACACTTTATTCAGGTCGGTCAATTTTGAAACTGCACTCCGAGATAGTCTGGAGGGAGACTCTTATCAAAAAGTACTTCGTCGCAAATGGCCAGACGTATACAATAACGATTCGATCTGTTCTCATCCATTCAATGCAGACATAAGGGAAAAATATCTAAACGGAGAAAGCAATAATGAAAAAATGATCGCAGACGCGCACCAGGAGCCCAAAAGAGAAGCGGCCGTGCCGCGCTTATATATCGATTCCCCCAAGGCATTGAGGTCGGGCTACAGCTATGCAATGCACACACATAGAGGAGTCGGGCATAAATTAGCCGGGACGTTAGAATATCGCGTTTGCACTGCCTCGTTCATTACGCGAAATCAGCACGCGTGTAATGACCCACGGCGGAACAAGGGAATTCCGCTGCCACTGTCGCGGCAAGGTTTACCTCCGCGCGACTTTGATACTCATTGTTTGCGAAGCTGACACACGACGAATTTGATTATCCAACCTGGTGCGAGTGTGATTGGTTTTTCTTGAGTTTACTCAATTACGGGCCGAGCTTACGGCTCGCTGCAAAATCATTCGCCACCATAGAACTGATTTTCTCTTTCCAAATGCCAATAGCGTCGAGCTCCTCGACTTTCACTATACTCTATCGAGATAAACATGGGAAGTGTACCGGGCATTTTTTCAACCGAACTCTGCTACTTCAACCCGCGTACTTTCGTTCGCTTGTGAAAAAGCTATACCGAAAATTCAGAATACAATTGTTACCAAATGGAGCGAGAGAGAATTTGATTACCGATGCGAATAAACTGCTCGAAACCAAATCTTAAACTGTTTTTTGGGACAAATTACGGCATTCAATGATGCAACGAAATAGAATGATTTCTTTCGTATAAAACGAGAATAAGACGCGTCTTAAAACTTTCATTGCTTCTTGGAATGTCCGACAAACTTTATTCGTCTATTCGTCTTTGTTCGCGTTGCCTATCTGCTCCGGACATACATATATGTATACAAACGTCAGATCATTCAATTCTAAACTGCTTACACCCTGCTTATTCTCCTACATAGTTCGTCCATCAGCTCGATTAAGCCGCACGTTTCATTGACGTTAGCGAAGTTGACTTGACTTCACTACCTATAAGCGTTTCATAGTACACACAGACGCACCACTAATATCTTCACGATTGACCGAGTTAGCCGATTACGCAACTAAGTACGTGTCGTATAGAGCGCTGATCTGAACATTACGAATGTATGCGCTAGGGTATATTCCATTAGACGCGATCTTCCTCAGAAGAAAACCCTTTGGACTCGCTAAATTAACTTCATCGTGAAGAAAAAGTTTTGAAAAAAGCCTCCAGCGAATGAACATATAGCGAGCCCGCGAGGAGCACGCGGCTGGATCCAGTCGGCGACTTCTCTCGTGTATCCATTTTCGCAAAACTGGTTCGCCGGGCAAGAAAAAGCAGCGACGCGACATTGTTCGCGCAGGCATAGTTCGGAATTGGTTTTTACATCTGGATTCCGAGCACGCGATGACGCTTAAATAACATCGCGCCGCGAGTTATTGTGTAAGATACGGCCGATTCTGCTCTTACTTACAAGGCGGCGGTTTGTGTGCCTCGCATCGGCGATCGATCTACGGCGCGCACAGGCTAGTTTGGAGGAGGTAATTGCCCGTCATTCGAGACTTATTCGGGATAATTCGCGCGACTGATTGAGTTTCACGTTGGCGATCGATGGACGAGGAATCTAGCGTGAGGCGCAGCTCATTAGCAATCAAGATTAAAAGGAATCCGGAAAATTGTTTCATTTTCAAGTACACTTTTTGAGCGTCTTTAACTGTGATAGTTTTGATCAGAAATTAATAACTGTTTAAAAAAATAAGCTGGGACATATGTCTGGTATAGCTACCAACTAAGTATACCTTGATTTCCATATCAAGTCTGGCATCAAGTCTGGTATAAACTCTATTTTCATGTTTTGCTAGACTTTTTTGATACAAATTAAAAAGTCTGGCATTAGTTCACAACGCTAGACATATGCCAGACTTCTGCCAGACATATTCCATGCTTCTGCCAAACCTGTCCCAGACTGCTTTTTACACTGGTTGGAGTATGCGATCAAGAAAATCTCGAAAAAACTGAGATTCATAAGTTTTATGAGTCTAATCTTAATAACAATGAAAATCAATTGAAAAATCAATCGGTTATAAATTAAAGAGTAGCTCAAACTCTCGTCATTTAGTCTGTAACGGAACCGATCATCAATTCATCAAAATGTTAATCTTCGTTTTCACTCTCGAATTAATGCGAAGATATAAAGATAAAGTAGTGTTTGACTTTCAGTTAATTGTTGGGCAACGCACCGGTCAAATCATCAGCTGTTTCGCGCGTCATCGTCGCCTCCTCCAAAGCACTGTGCGCGATTATTAATTACGCAGATATAATGACAAGATATTAATCCCGGCAAATTTTATTTATAAATCAACACTGATGTATAAAAGACACCTTATACATAAAAAAAAGTTGTGCTGAAAAGCGGATTATTATTTGTAGAAGAGTATTACCATTATCTGCTTAAATGTCAACATTTACTCAACGTTTTTATCAATTATAATAATTGAAAACAATTTTATCGTACTATATTTTTCATGTAATCATTTTCTCGGAAAAGTCATTCAGATATTATGAAGAATGAGATTCTTCTCTCATTATTTTTATTGAATCAGTACATTGTGCTAATCTAGATCACATTTTAAATTAGTATTACGTTATCGTGAGATGCAATGCCGAGATTACGTGTAGTTAAACATATTTCCAGATAATTTAATAATCTGTTGCAATTTTTTTCTTCTTTCGGATCACACTACTTTCTTATATCATGTAGTTGAAGTGTCCCCTTTGTCAAGGCTCAAAATAATAGAACCAAATTATCATCATTGATATTAATTTATTATTTTTCTTTCAGATTATCGATTGAAATAATTTTGATTGTGAAACATCGAGCGTATCTCAAACTACCAAAATGTCTGGGGTGTGAGAAAATTTTCTGTTTGTACCGAATAGATTCTATGATCATAGACCGATTGCAATTCTTCTTATCTATTTTCTCTAGAATCCTCGTATAATTCACCTCGTTCCCCCAGGCATCTTGTCTATCTAACGATCAAATCATTTTCTCAAACAATCAACGCGTACAGTTTGAAATAAGGTAGGTGTACCCAATATGCGCCAGGACCCAATATGCGCCACCCTTCGTATTTCATATATACGCGCGTCTAGAGCATCGCCGCGGCACAGAATCTTGTCGGCAATGCTAAATAATGAGGAAAGAAAACATTTTCACCGATCGGGAACCCTTATACCAACTTGTTACAGCTCGTTTTATCCATTTTTTTCGCCAATTTTCATTCTTGATCTAATTTCGCTCAGGTAAGTGCGAAATTTTTTAATACCCTTAAACTGGGCCAAAAAAATCGAGCGATATATCGTTCGATTCCTTGACATCCCATCTACATCATCCAATTTTTTTTTTCATCTTACGCCCTTTTTATCAACCGTTTCAATAGCTCTTCGTTATTTTTATCAAATGTACCCAATATGCGCCACCCCTATTTTCTTGTTTTAGCTGCTAAAATCAACCCATTGATGGTAAATATCCGCCAAAAATGGTCGAAAGAAAATTTATTTCAAACTCTGCAGCAGGTCAAGGAAGGTGAGATATCGCAGAGGATGGCTTCGACTATATATAAGATACCTCTTCGAACATTTCAACAATATGTCAAACAAAATATATCCGAAAAAAGGAAAATGAGTCGAACATATGCGTTAACGACAGTACAGAACGAAGAATTATGTAGTCGAATTAAACGCTTAGCAGATATTGGCTATTCTATAACATAATAATAGAAAAATCTCGAGGTTATGCGTTTATAAGTACTGTCTAGGAAAAAACATCAAACAGAATTTTTCTACCATCATGACAATAGCTAGTCCCAAATAGGCTCGGACATTTTTTAAATTGAACTCTTCCATTTCAGTGCGAACATCTCAATTATATTTAAAATTACACTAAAAAGAATGTTCATCAATCTGAGAGATTAATATTGGAATTAGATGTTGCATAAGTTAATTTTGTTGATTCAAAAACAACGGGTTTTCATGAATTTTAACTGAAAACTTGATTTGATTTAGGTTGTTAGTAGTTCATATAATTTATGTACTATGGTTTAATCAAAGACAAAATGTATTTTTCAATAAAATTATATCAGAAATATACTTTTTTGTTTGTATTTTATTCATTTCAGACATGCTTCATGCTTCAAATTGGATGAAAAGAAGTATTTTCAGGGTGGCGCCATATTGGGTACACTAAAAATTTTTTCCCGAAATTTTTTTTTTTTTTAAACCGCGGTATCTTAGCGTAGAACTGTTTAAATTGAAGAAGACTTAGCTCATTTTGTAGGTATTGAGTAGGCCTTTCATTTGACACCAATTATGTTAGAAAATATTCATTTGACGCTGTGTAGTGACCTTTCTCGCTTAGGTGGCGCATATTGGGTACAGGTACCTTATATATCCTTATCTATCAAATGCTTCTGTAGAGATATGCTCAGGTACACGAGTGCATTCACTTGGCAGCGTCGAGAAGGAATTAGCAAATCTAGCCTAGGTGTATTTTGTTTACGGTTAGCGCAAGGATCGCGGATGCAATTACTTAGAAAGTATGGCTCGCGCTTTTTCGAGGTGTCTTAACGGCCGTAACTATTTTTCGTCGACACGGACTCACTCTGTAAATCTCGCGTGGAGAAAACTCAGTCGCACTTGGACTGAAGGTCTTGAACTGGGTAACGGCGAACTAATTTTGCGTGTATTAATATAACAATCAAATGGATTCTTCGAACGTTGTTCAAACTCACTGAAGAATGACGGAGTCATTATTCGAAGACAAAGTGTATTGAAACGCTTTGTGATGTCACGTTCACTTCGTCATATTTAATTGCTCGCCTGATTAGGAAGTGGATTTCGTTACAAATACTTATAAGCTGATCATGGTTTATTATTATAGTTATTATAGTTATATTATAGTTTAATAGCCAGTTAACTAACATTTTTTGCCATCGTGACGTAGGGAGAAGACATCTGTTGGTTCTTCTATTCGTCATTTATCATCAAATCCTGCCAATATTTACGCTAATATGGTGCAAAAAGTAGTTCTCGCATTCACATGACATCACATAACATCGTGAAAGACCTACGCTGTGATTAATACACGAGTATCGCAGAAAAAATATATTAAAAAAACTATTAGATGCCTTTTGAATAACGTTCGCGTTAACTTTGTCGCCACAAATCACCTGGTGGTTTTTCATGGAAGCTCGATTGAGCAATTAAAAAGTTAACGATCAAAAAGTTCGCAAACGTCGACCAGATCATCTGCGCCGCTCACTCTTACTTTTATGCACACACGCGCGCGCAAACACACACACACACACACACACACAAAATATATATATGCATATGAACGGGGACTGTTCTACTCTCGGACTCTCTTAGTTTCTCCCGTCCGCTCGTTGGGAGCGCAACGTACGCCGAGCGAATGCACAGGCCGAATCCTCTCGTTCTCCAAGTTTGCAATTAAAAAACCGGACGGACGGGTTCGCGGGCTCTCCGTACATTCCGTAAATTCTGCTCTTCTCTCTCTCTCTCTCTCTCTCTCTCTCTCTGAGCGCTAAAATCGAGCAAATCGAGCCGCTCTAGCGCACGATATCTAACCTCCGCTGCTGCTCGACGATCCTGTCGTCGAAAGAGCCTCTCGACTTTCCAACCGTACTGTGCGCACCTTGAAAACATTCAAATTTACCAAGATTGAGTTTCGGATAGGCAGTCCTTTCTGTTCAAGCTGGGAACTCACAACTATTCTCTCACATGTACAACCAGTGGTAAATTACAAGACCAGTAGATTTACGAGCCAACTGAAAAAACTTATTAGAGAGAAAGAGATAGAGCGAGAGAGAAAGATCACCAGACAGAATAAATGTCTAGACTTGATCAAACAGGATGTATTCGATCCCTCCCAATGGGTTACCTCAAGATACGAAGATAAGAAAATTTCTCCAACACACGGCACATCTGCTGTAAGTAGATCTTTGTCAGCGCAGAAACAAGGCTTATCCAATGAATAATGTCTCGTGCTGCAGTGTAAAAAAAGCTCAATGAATCGGGATCGCTCGGTCGTCGCAACAATTAAATCAATTCAGAACTCGCTTGTCTCTCCCCTCCGATGATTAACGGCCGCGCTTTTTTTCGAGACGCGTAACGGAAACTCTATCGCGCGACTCACGTGCCCTCCATTAGATATGCTAATGCCCAGTGCGTTAGTGTACGCGCACGTACTCAGCCAGCGGCTTACATTACGCAACACCGACATTTCAGACGAGAAGTCACACCTCCGCTGAACGAATGTTTTGTGTCTCGCACACGGGCTTAGCGATCAAAATAAGAGAGCGTGATATTGTCATGGAGAGGGAGCGACGCGAAAGGAGTATCCCGTGCGTTCAAAGCTTTCGATGATTTCGGATGCTTATTGTGAGCCCGTCAAATTTTTTGCTCCAACGAACTTGAATAAAATACGCCTGCTCGAGATAGTCGTAAGAAATGATCGGGAGGTGATAATAGCGTAGATGGCGTTAAATGGATAGAATAATTAACGTAAGCTGAGATTATTGTAAATGCCGGCCTTCCATTCGGTCATTAACTAATCGCGAATTATTTCAATTTGATCCCATCTATGATACAGTGGTATTTCAATTCTGTTCTTTATAAGAAAATTATTACTTATTCTGTACCTCATTTAAGTAGAATCAGGATTGACTGGGAACAGATGAGAAACTAGAATCTTATATTCAACTAATGAAACGTCTTTAGTTATTTTCTTTTTAAAAAGAAGCTATGATACATTTGAATCAATTGTTTGCTCAACGTCAACAGCGACAAATTGTCAATAGGTAGTATTGAATCCATCCAATAGTTTTAGACACTATCGGCTTTACCAGTTCATCAAAGCCAATCGCGTACGTTAATATGGCTATATGTATAATGTCGATTAAGCTGCATGATATATATCTCATATCCGTCTTTGGCTTCTTTTCTACTAGTAATTAAACGACGCGAGCCTTCCATTTCGCGAGGAACTTTCTCGTCAATGAAACTCATCGCTGTAGAACGTATGAGGCTATTACCGATCAATTAACAGGCAAATCTAATCGTGTAAAGGGTCAAGAGTCTCTAGAGCGTTTACCTTCGATCGATAGAGGATAAATACAGACGCACGTACAATTATAGCGAAGCATAAATTTTAACAACAAGTCTTCGACGTGTACTATTCACTCTATTAATGAGCGATACGCATTAAAATAAAACCTTGTAGATATTCATGAAGAATGGGTCAATGTGGTGGAAGCTCGAATCGCGATTCATTATTCAGCTGATCAAATGAGAGTATCGAACAAGTCAAATTGAACTTCAAACAATCAGATAACTCACTCCATGCTCACGTCAAGCTCGCAATGATTTAGTATAATTAAAATTTTCGAGCTACTCTTCTTCTCTAGTCGGCCGCGATTATTTTGCGAAAGAAACCATGCGCTCCTTCACAATATCAATAATCTTCATCGACATATATGCGTGTAAATTATATCCTAATTTATGATTCCAATAACCAGCTGCTCTGGAACGAAGCGCGAAAAAATATGTACAAGCAACTTGTGTGCACCATCGTCGCGCGTCGCAAAGCTGGCCATTAATTTCATAGCTTTCGGCTGGATCGGATCCAAGCTGCCCGTAAAACGCAGGCAGCGCGCGAGACCTATACCAGCCTATATACCAGGGACAGGTGAGAAATGGAGAGAAGCAGGGGAGTCGTACATCCGATATCGCGGAACACGAATAATCCATGCGAGTTTTTCGAGCCCCGAGCGTCGAGTGGTTTCGCGTGTGCAGCAATTCATCTCGAGGAGGAGGAGCAGACCGGGGCAGGGAGGGGAGAGAAAAAACGTAAGTGCGCCACTGCCGCTGGCTGCAATCGCGCGCGCGCCGCGCGAGCTCACACGCCAGGCCCCGCGCTCGAGAGATCAAAGAAGCAAAAAATTGATGGATTGTCTAAACAGTCTCGGAGAGGCGAGCTCGAGTGACTGAACTCGCGAGAGTGACGTACTTTGGAATCGTTTAGCTTTGAATTAGCACGTTTGCTCGGCTGGCTTAACGGAATATTAACCACTCGCTGATTGGAACTTGAGGTTCCTGTAATCGCGCGAGTATTCATTTGGTGCACGCGTTGGATTGAACTTTGCATCAAATAAGTTTATTTCCATTACAATTGAAAAGTCATTTATTCCATTCTGAGTATTCGTATGGAATTTCGAAATCAATCGAACCTCAATCGACTCGCCGACATCGAATTTCACCAACTTCGAATTGCGCCAACTTCGAAGAGTTCGAGGACCGACTAATATATACTAACGAAAAAAGTAAATAGTTCTTGTTCGGCGCACTATGAATGGACTCGTTGCCATTCTCTTATTGTTTGAAGATTCTATACCAGTTAACTTTGTTAATCGTCATTACTGGCAATTATTTTTCGATCGAAAAATTAGGAAGATATCAAGTACTTCGACGGTTGAGGACCTTCGCCTGATGTTTCAAGAGGTTACATTCATTTTATTATGGAAATAATATACATTGATTAAATTAATTCAGAAACAGAATCATTTGTATACAGGAATATTTTTCATAGTATGGATTTGGATTTTTTTTAGTGATTTAGATTTTAACTGATACTTCAGATAATAATTTCGTATTACTTGCTGATTGATCATTCAATGTTTTTTCGAAATACTCATAATAATATTAAATGTCTAAATTTGACTGAATATTTCAAGTTATCTGTTTCCGTGTCTTTCATATTATCGTCAGCTCAGAGATTATTGAATGTCCTGCAGTTAATTATATTAAACATCTGTTACGCACTACGGTTACGCAAAAATTGCAGTCAAAGAGAACAGTATGAAGTATGATGTTCTCTCTTCCAGCATACGTTAATGGGTATTCAATCAAATTGATTGATGCTTCTATTTTCTCTGTTAAATGTTGGTTTAACTGCAGTTATTGTTTTGATAATATCAGCATATTTTGACACAGCAGTGATTACATTTCTCTGGTTGAAATTTTTACAGAATTTTCTCTCAACTAGATGCTTGTACGCATTGAAAATAATTTTTAGGCAGTTGTTTTTCCCTTTCATTTCATGGGATTGCCGATAATATTACTAAAAGCACCAAAATGCCTCCATGCAGAACCATATAATATTATAAATCCATCAGTAATAACTTGCTTGTTTCAAACGGCTTGGAATGAGACCTATTTCTTGGTCCACTAATATGTCGTGCCAGTAATAGTAAATTGAGCGAGGTTAGGTGATTTCGGCACGCAAATATTTGCAATCCGAGCGTAGCGAGATTTTC
This sequence comes from Aphelinus atriplicis, assembly GCA_020882685.1. Classification (NCBI taxonomy): domain Eukaryota; kingdom Metazoa; phylum Arthropoda; class Insecta; order Hymenoptera; family Aphelinidae; genus Aphelinus; species Aphelinus atriplicis. Next base: position 77,843,323 of record CM037073.1, read on the forward strand.
TCCCACTATGACAGGAAATCATTTATCAGAGCTTATAATTGAATTCATGTTATTAGATAAAAGTAAAACTGACTTTGCATTAAAACATTTTCAAGCTCGGAAATTCATGAAAATTCAATTTTGTTTCATAAGAGTTCAATTGAATAATAATCAGATATTTGATGGCAATCAGTAAAAACCAAATTCATTTGTTTTATTCTAATATATCTTTAAACAGTAGCATCGAATTGAGTGATCATTGACTCTTGAAGAAACTCATATTTTACGACCATTTCGCGCTTTCGTCATCCCTTTTTCTAATTAAAGTTATCAACGACTGAACTGCGGTGCCATTGAAAAATTAAAATCGTTTTTGGAGACTCCTTATCACGTACGATTGTATTAGTGGCTACTTATATGTCTGAGACTCTCAGATAACCTTTCTAGCTGTATCAAGCTGTATATACAACTCTTCGTTGCTACTTGATAACTGCCGAGGAAGATGAATAGTGAAGGTGAAGATTTTCATTCGTAAATCATGGAAAATTTGAGTCAGCCGTTTCTCATTTCGAAGTTCTCATTTAGGCTAAGTGCTACATTCGCAGAAGCCAAGAAGTTACTCATTCGATAATCTTGAATAAAGTACTTCCTCTAATATGTATATACAACGAATAACTAATTCACAATTGATTCACAGCAATTGACGAAGGATATTTATTATTACATACTTGTAACAATAATTGAAAATGAATATTCTTTCAAGAGTTTTTATATTACCTATAAGCGTCATTGAAACCTAATTTCTCAATAATGGTTTCAGAAAGACTTTAGCAAGTCATTTATTTTAGGCAGATGCAGGCGGACTGGAGTTGGTAAATATGTATCGAACTCAAGGCAAGAAACAAAAAGAAAAATGCGTTTTTGAGTTCAATGAGCTTTCAGTTGTAGTCAAAACAATATGTCTCGAAGGGTCTGCGCAACAATTCATCGTGTGTGAATGGACGGCGGGGAGAGCTCGGAAGAAAAATAAAGCTGAACACGAAACCCTCGTGCCATTAACGAAAAGTGTTATTTCAAGACAAAACAAATGTTTATTAACTGAAGCTATTTTTTTTACAGAAGAGAGTGCCGTACTATTGGATCACCAATTATCCAAGTCTGCAATAATCATATTAAATTTTCTTCCTGAATTTTTTTCCAAAAATTATTTTGATTTCTTGATTTCGAAAATTCTTCGATTGGTATAAATGTCTCGGATCGTAATCGCTTATTCCAGATTTTTTATCAAAGCTTACGAATTTTCAACAACTCAATCATCATCAATTTTTCTCCTTACACACGATCTGCATTGAATCGTTCCGGGTTTAACAGCAAACAAGTGCACGCAAACATTGTTCGAGTTGCGAAGCACATCGAGGAATCGAAGATGGGAAAATAGTACAGCTGTGGCTGCGCAGTGCATGAATAATCGGCGGCGACTGTGGGTGCAAGTGGATTTAGAAAGCGAGCCATTGTCGGACTGAAGTATAGCAGTGGCGGCTCGGCTGCAGTTGCAGTTGCGCTCGATTAAACTTTCCGCGTCGCTCTCGGCCAAGAGCCCCGAGCAACTGTTAACTACGCCGCCTGGGCCAGTCTATATACTGTCGATTCAATTCGCCGACTTTCCTTTTGCATTTTGCTCGAGTTGCGACTGGTCAGGTTCAATACGCAACAGAATCGATGCCTATATTCCAATGAACGTTACAGTGGCTTGGTTTAATTGTCACGATTTTTTTTCATATAATGCTCACTGATTACCAAAGCGAGTTGTTTTACAGGTGACGTACATATAAAGAATCCCATCTGTCGCACACGTGGATATGCGTTGTGAAAGCATCGATGATTTACGATCCTTGCGATTCACACTACTTTTGGGAAAAAATACGGATCAACAGAACGATTAGCACTAACGATTGAGAATGGCATAGATCATCAAAACATTGGAAATAATATCATCAAACGGAGACAAATATTTGCCATGTGTTTGAAGAATTCACGATCCTCGGGAACTTTGATAAAGAACCAAGTGCTTTTTAAGTCAAACTTATGGGTGAATGTCCTGATCTGGCTGCTGACAAGCGCGGCTTCGGATTCATTGTACTGCAATGATTGTGGAGCCTACTCGAACCATTTTAAACAGGTCCGTTCGTGAAGTCATAAATACACACGTATTCTTTCTCAAGATACATTCAAAGCGATATGCCACTCAAAGACAGTCATTGATTTCGCGTTCTTTTCAATCCTCAAACATGTGCTACATATTGAGTTTGCTCGTTGCTGCTGATTCTCGGTACATGTGGATAATCAATTTTCGCGGCCAAAATTCGATTCGTTCATAGTTTCACCTTCGACCTTTCCAATATTGAAAACAACTACAATATCGGTTGAGATTATCATTCACAGTTCGCTGTAGGTCAGCGTTTTGTCATGGACAAAACGACGACTTCCCACGCGAGACTGAGAAATGCAGCATACATCAACACTCAAATACTGGTTTGAGGTTTAATGGCTTCTCTACTTGTATAATATTACAATATATAAGTAGGGCTTGAATGAAAATTGAGAGAATGATTATTGTTGTTAGACAAGTATAGTGAATACCGGGAAAATAAGTCGCTTTGCAGACGTCGAAACTAAATATTAAACTTGTATCAAGCTCACCTGACTCAGTCAATCCCTTACACAATCCTGGTTCATCTTCCGGTTTCGATTGCGTTGATATTTCAATATCGTATCGACAGGCTGCGATAAGATATTAGAATCTCTCGCGTCGCCTCGTCACTCACACCCACCCACACACACACGTGCGCGCGCGATACGACCCATCGAAACCGACGAGGAAGTTGAGAAGATTCACATTACGCGCAGCCTGTGTACGTCAGCTCTCGCACACCAATAGGCCCCCGAGCTGCTCGCACGAAAAACTCGACGAGCGGAGATAAGCCGTCGGCGGACAATGCATCAGCCGACTCAGCCGTTATCAGCGGAGGCTCGACGCGCGCGAGGCCGAGCGCGGCTCACGCGATAGCCCATCCTCCCCGCTTCTCTGCAAGCGCGTTTTAATTAGCGTTTGGCCTGCAGCCGTGCGGCTTATTATGCACCGCGGACCAACGATAGACCGCAGCGCGCCCGTACGGCTAATGCGATGCAACGCACGACCTGCTCGGGGAGAAAGTGCGCTAATGCACGTGCGCAACGCGCGAGCGCGAGGAAGTGGAAGAATGCGCGCTGCAGAGAGCGGATGTGCGTGAACTTTTGGACTTGTTCTTGTTTACTCGCGTTTTTGTTTCACCGTCGTTTTATTGAACGCGTCATCGGCCTTGATTATATTGGAATTGTATCGAAATGATCGCTATTGATTTGTGTGATAGAGCGCAATCTGTCATCCGGTCTCGTTTCACCAATCCAAACAGAATCGTTCGTCCGAACTGTAAGAGGATGTACGTATATCCACGTCGACGGCTTGCCAGCTTTTGAACACGCGAGTCGTGCCAGCCTCGATACAGGTATATATACGGCGAAGCGGAAAAAATTCGCAAACACAATAGAATATTTTCTTCGAATCGCTTCAGGATTGAAAATAATTCACACACACGGGCGACGTGGGGCGGCTGCAGAATCGATTAATTAGAAAACGAATGCGCGCAGTGCGCGGATGGCTGCAGCGTGCGGTATTCACGAGCGCTAATAACCGCTTGGCTCGCGCGAGCCCCGAGATAAGGATCTACCGGAGAAACCCGCTGCTGTGTGTGTACGTTTTCACGAGCTGCGAAACATGGACGCGGCGGTGCTGGATAATGCGAGCGCGCCGACTTGGCTGTTTCCATAAACCCGCGCAATTATACCCCCGAAGTTTCGATGGAATATCTTGCACATGGTTCTATGTGCATATGCGCATCGCACGCACACACGTAGTGAGCTATATATATCCGATTCGCCGATCATATTCAGGCGAATATACTCAAAATACTTTTGCTGGCCGATTCCTCGGTTCGGCTGAGATTTCAGCGCGTAAATCAGGATTGCAGCGATAGCTCGGGGGAGACACGGCGCTCATACACGAGGCGATAATCATAATTCAATTCGAAATTTTCTCCCCGATATCCGCCAGACATTTACTTGTCCCTGCGCGTGCATAAATAAATTTCTATTGATTTTTTTACGATCTCCTTTTGCCTCGCACGCACGCGTTCGCGCGCTCTTTCGTATATAGGTATACCGGTGTGCTCTGGGGAAATCAAGCGAACGTTTCAAGGCGAGTTTACAATCGGCATAAATGCGTTCGTGGACAAATGCAGGTATAGCTGGAACCCGAGTCGGTGCAGAGGAGCTGCTCTCGCGCGTGCACTGCGAGCCTTGCTTCGGACTCGAGACTCGTTTAATAGGCCTTTTCAACTATACATACATACGCTCGGCACGGAAAAGATGCCGTTGCAAATAGGTAATAGCCGTGTTACATCAGGCTTCGTTCGTTATCGCTATTCAAACTCATGGGATGACTCCTTGAGGTATTATACACACAGCGGACTATAGGTTCCTTTTCTTCGATTCTATGACGTTCATTTCGAGTGCATTGCTCTACTACTCGTTCCTCTGAACAAACTCTCAAGTTTGGCAAGATAAACGCGGTTATCGACGGATCGCAAATCACCGATATGATTGAAAATGGTCTGAATGCAAAACAAATCTGCTAACAAGTTGCGGCGTATATGTACCGAGCGCGCGGCAGAAGTGAATTGGCCAATAATTTGTAATACCCCGTGCGAATTTGCACAGCCTACACAGCCCATTGAGTCGACGAGCGTAGGTGCGAGAAACACGCTCGATCATCAATTAACGTCGCTGCACGCCCGAGCCAATACACTTGATGCGATATATAGCTTATGCGCGAGAGCCCGTGTGTACACGCGCGCACTCGCATTTTTCGGCCTTCCTCCTGGTCTTGTTGTCGGTTCGCCATAGAAGTGAAAGTGAGACTATGCACGTCGTACTGCGCTCGCTTCGTCCGGCAGACATGGGCGCCGCTGTATATGCGCAGCGCGAGGAATATTCTCGAGTCTACGCAGAGGTGAAGCCGGGAGAGAAACGGCTGTTTCACAGTGGAGCGGATTTCCCTGCGATATTTTGAGCTTTTATATCTTTCGAACTCTTGTTTGGCAGTGGGAATAATTCGATCATAGCTATAGTACATTTTTCCGGAAGATTTGAGAACGATATACCCCGAGTGGAGCAGGGCGCGTGCACTTCAAAATTTATGTGACGGCATTACGATGGAAACGGATGAATGCGAACTTTCGATTTGAAGTGTGCGCCCGCTTACCGAGTGTTATATTCGATTCGACTTTTTGAAAAGCGGATAAAACGTGTTTCAATGCTCCGAGAGCTACTGCGACGCGTGAAATGTAAACTGAAAATAAAAACTCAACGTTTGACAGGTCGATGCGAAAGATGTAGACCACAGAGATGAATAGAGTTGAGCGAATAAAATATCATGTTTGGGATTAAATTAGGCTTGTTACTTTTTATACAACGGTAAGTGGGTGCGTGTACATAATATAACGAAAGCGTGCAGTTATGTGTCTCGCGGCGTCACAATTAATCGCTACCTACGATTCTTCCACCCCGGCAAATTCCTCGCGCGTATTTTGTTCTCACTTCCAAGCACGCGGGAGTTTTTTTTCCTTCTCTTTTATCAAGGCCTCATCTCTTTTAATGAACGCTCTTGAGCCTACTTCGTCCGAATGTAATTTCAAACTCATATACAATGTTTGCTTAGGAGTTTTGTTTTTCAATTTTCCCATCTGCAAACCTGAAACGTGTAATAATTTCTCCACGGGTAACTTCTATCCGGATAAGAAATAATGATGCGTCGAAAAAAAAATCGAATAAGCGTGTAAGGAATTTGCTTCGCTCGACAGATGGATCGACCAAGTGCAAAATTAGCCTTTGTTCGCCACCAGCCACGACTATGACAACTATGCAACCAACAAAATTCCTCAAGTCTCAAATTATTTGATGCAACAATTACCGAACCGTCAAGATCAAAAGTAACTTTGTTATAACTTGACGGGAGGTTGGACGACCCAAGTGATCCAGTTTGTTTGCAATACCTGAGCGGCGATGTTGGTAAATTGTTACCTCGAGTTTAATAGCAGTCTGCTGCCTCACGAAAATCAAATTAACACTTTTCACATCAGCCACTGAAATTGAATGATCTTCTTTCGATGTTGGTTTGATGCAAAAGTTTAGTCTTTAGACAATCCGAGCATATACTTACAAATTTTAAATGCAGACATCTAACGATAGATCATTAGGGGAAATTAACGCTTACCTGAAACAAAAAAAAATTTCATATTTGATATTTTTGTTGGCATACAGTTTTATTTTTAATGCAAAATGACTAAAAGATGAATCGAGGAAATAGCAATAAATAGTTGGGATAGGAGTATTTGAATGATTATTCCGTCAGAAGTGGGCGAAAGAAATTGGAAGGAAACCAGGAAAAGTGAAGAGAGTCGAGCTAGCCATGGTTATCCGGAGCGAAGCAGCTAGTGCCGGCTGCAGCGCCACGTATGCACCGACGCCGATCAATACCTAACGCCGCGCGCGGACTAGCGCGGGGCCCTTTCTTTTTCTATACAGTCACCCGCGCAACAAGTTCTCAGCCACCTCTGTCGGTCGTCTTTCTCTATTTTGCATATATCTGATAATTCCATTGCATATCTCACCGTTTAGCTTTATCAAATTTTTTTACTCGGGCAATTTTTTTTTTTCCGTTGGAAAACAAAAAGACCGATTCATCTCTTGGTGATCAGGATTTGAGCTCAAATTTCCATCCTATCAGTCTTCTTGACTTTTCTTTTTTTCCAGAATGTCTATTGCATATCAAATAAGGGAAATTCCCGTGAGTTTTTCGTGATTATTTCAGGGTCGAAGAATCCAATTCCAGGCTTGGAAGAATATATGAACTCAGATTAAATGCATAAAATAGTCAATTTAACACAAAGTAATATATTATTTTCTTTGTAGTAAAGCTAATGGACTACCTAGCATAACTGTTCCCAACAAATGCTGATCGATAGCTTGCTTTTTCTCGTCTTCTATCATTTTTATCTGTAAAACCAACTTTTTTTGTTGATCCAGTTTTTTTACTCAAAATTATTCTTTTTGATTTCTGCTAGTTCATTTTTATATTTAGATGATGAATGTTGAACACATTTAACTAAATCTTTATCAATTACAAACTTGTCTACTTTTCAATTAAAGACGTTTTTAAAAATTTCCAAATTTTCAGACAAATTACCCGAGTTTTGTGATTACATAATTTTCCAGTTGCAGTAGACGCCCTGTTTTTCCGTATGCCTTACGTAGAAAGTTGAACGGTCGACTAGATTCTATTTGGGAAATTTCTTACGCTTATCACTTTTTGGAATAGCTCATTCGCCACACATGTTTTTCCCTGCAACATCTATCAAGTTCTACTTGCAACGAGTATAGCATCTCTCGAACGAGGAATAAAAGAAGTGGATCACGAGTCAGGTGCAATGTAGCAATAAAACAAGACGCAGACATGAATCATGAAGACGTAAAAGGCAGCTTTCGATTAATTTCATCTACATCACATCGGGCGACAAAAAGTTGCACGAGCCCGAGAGGGAATTCTCTGCGTTTACGCAGAACAAACAATCTCATGGATCTCCCTCGAGCACACGGAAAAAGTCGTTCGCGATCAGATGATAATCACAATCGGAATTAATAAAGTCACAAAATACTCATAATTCATTTATGATAATTAATTATTGGAGGCAAGAACGTGGAATCGATCGAATCTCAGGAATCCATATTAAAGTTTCTGGCGCTGCTGAAGACAGTAAAAAGTTGAACATGGTATAAATAGTATAAATAGTAGAATCTCGAGTATTCTACTATTTATTTTCTATTCATTATTGTGTGCTAATTATTCGAATTCATTTTTCTTGCGGTTGACAGCGAGGCTTTTGTATCTAACATTTTCCAGGTATTGAAATATACCGACTCGGTAAATAATTTCCCTGCATTTTGTTTAAAAAAAAGATTTTATCTTTCAAAATTTGAATTTCACCGATTTCTATGTCTACATGAATTGCAATCGCAGGAAAATGAATATATCAAGATTTTACATCACCAGCCGGATAATTGATGAACGATCAAGGAAAGCTAACTGTTGAATTTTTTCTCCCCACATGGATACCGATAATCTGTTACTCTTGAAAAACACACGCACAAAGAAAAGTATAAAAAGTTGATCGAACACGAATGATAAGAAAAAAAAAATCCATAGCGAATTAGCGCTCCTCGTCGACACTGCATCTCGCGTCCTTCGGCCGGCAGCTTTTCGCGGTCCTTGATCGCAATGTCCCGGAGTATCTGGCCCGCCGCGGCGGCTGACCCTGGCCGTGAAAGTGAAATTATATTCGTGAATGGGACCGCGCTCTCGTTACCGTTAACCAACGTAATACGCGCTTCTGCTTACGTAAGGCTTTTTTTTTCTGTCTCGTCGTCGCGCCAGCGCTGGTGGAAACCTGTGTGTGTGTGCGCGAGAGACTCGTGTGAGGGGCGGTACAGTTGATATGCGTCAACTGATTACGCGCGAACCGGTGGGCTATAGGCGTTTTTATTCGATAATCATTTTATTTTTTGTAGTAGGTTTCGCTTCTAAATTATGTGTTCCAATCTCTCGCAGGTGCGTGCGATATTTACTCAATGATTAGAAGTATCCGCTTGCAATACAATCGTTGTTTCGATGATTGACTCGTTACGAGAAGGTGGATTTCTCATTGCAGACAACGAACGGATATTCAAATTTTTCTATCGACACGAGGTCTGCCGAGACTCGCGAGACCCGAGATAGACATCTTGCCCATTGGAAGTAGCGAGCCAGTCCACACAACGAATAATCCAAGTGCAAGAACCCTAAATATTGTGGACAAGTCGAGTTAAACGAGCGCGTTGAAACAAGCGCGACTCACCAAGAGAGATCTACTAACGGAGAGAATCTATACGTTGGCGGAGAACAAAGGAACGCTAAATTCACGTGCAGCTACATTAGGAGTACAGTAAAAAGCGTAGTATCAGCGGCGGCTGGCACGAGAGGAGGCTCGTAAAGCGCGCGCTCGCGCGAGTGTGACATCGGTATATATATATATATACATATATATACACACACATATATATACTAAGGGGGCCGCAGCGTGCAGAGGAGGTTAAATAACCAGATGCATCGCGCGCGCGCGGCGCTGCAGTTCGCTCGCTCGCTCGCTCGCGGCCTCGGGAGCTTTCTAATTCGGATTACGAAACGCTACGGCCGCGAGTTACGGCCGATGCATTAAAAGGCGCATGGGAAAACCTTGCCAGCGCGCCGCACAGCCTGTAACCTGTAATACCTCATTCCTCTCCCTCTCTCTCTTCCTCTATCTCTCTCTGATTAGCTACCCGCTGCTTATTGGCACCAAAGACGCGCTTTCTTGTCGCAAGATCGCAAGCCTTTTTTTCCCCTCCCTAGGTTCAATGTTGCGTATCTCAATATTCCTTCAATAATCAGAGTGTTCGATGAGTTTCTCAAAAAACGTTTATTCCGACGCGAGAAACGTTGTAGAGTACACGATATTCATCGTTCGAATGTCTGCTCTTGAACGCGGAATGAAAAAAATTGCGCCCGAGTGTGTGTAAATCGCTTATCGTTCCAGCGGTTCGTGTAATTTGTTGAATAGACAACGCTCGAAAAATCAATGTAATTTCGTTTCTAACATTATCGGATGCACATTCATGAATTCTCAATGCATCCGTGCGCGCGCCGCCGTTGGATAACACGAGAACGGAGCGGCGAGAGATATTAGCGCGCGGCGCAGATATATAATAATACCTCGCGGCCGACGAAGGAAAATCGATAACGAGACGGGAACTGATGGAGAGCCTCGACCGGGGACTCGACCCAAGTCATCGGCAATCGTACGACCCAGTCGAAAATCGGCTTTTCTCCTTTTTGCGTTTGGAATCGGGTCAACGGCGGGCAGAACAATCAAGACGGTGGGAGCGCGCGAATGAAAAGCGCGTTGCGACACTCTCTCTCTCTCTCTCTCTCTCTGGGCTAGTTGCGACATCGCAAACTTGCTTACACACCGCGAGAGTAGCGAAAAATCGGTCGCCGTATATACAAAAGCCAACGAGACGGAACAGTTGCCTCCCACCTCGGGCTGAGTCGAACTGCTGCGCCAGGCCGTTCATTACAAAGCAATATAACAAGCTGGCCCACGCGCGGCGCGCCCGGATGATCCGCGGACTAAGCTCACGCGCGCGAGCAGTGCGATAAGACTAAATTAAACGGAAAGCCGTACGTCCCTGCGATATAACAAGCTTATTGCCCGGATTGTACGCTCGTCTTTCACACACGCGCGTACGCACACACACACACTGGCATCGTGTGTGCGCGCGCGAGCGAGTGAGCGAGGGGGCAACGGAGAGAAGGACCAGTATGGGACGCCGAGAAGAATCAAAAGCGTACATGTGTGCGTGTGTGTATATGCGAGGGGGGCTTTTGTACACATCGAAATACGCGCGCGCTCTACCTGTTTCATTATTTTGAGAAGGACGTCGATATTGCCGTCGCTTCGGTGCGCATCGAGAGAGCTCGCACACGTGCGAATCGATTTGCTGGCGGGAAAAGAAAATTGGAGATGCGTGTATATATATATGTGTGTGGGAGGATCGGAGAATACGCACAAGTGCATACGTATACACACGGGGATATACGACGTAAACGTTGAAGTTTAATGAACTGGCATACCGTACAGGAGGAACTTTTATATGTAAACAAGCGTCGTCGCGCGCGCCGGATTATATCCGCACGCGAGCGACACGACGACGCGACGCCCTGTATTACATAGCCGCGGGCGAAAAAAGGCACAACGCATGCATGAAAGGGACGGTGCGCTGGTGCAAGCCAGCTCCATCCGTCATAGACAAAACAGGGGCTGGAATTGGCCTCCTTGCGCACACACACATATGTACGTGGAGGCACTCGTTACCCGGAGCTTATCGCTCCGAGTAGATAACGACCGGCTCGTGCTCATTAATCCCCGGATTCACAATGAGATTCGCTCGTGGCTGCGAGAGCCAAGTCCGCCCATTGTCTCTAGCGCGCGCTCTTTATTCGGGCCAGAAAGGACGTTGGCGAAAATCCGCCGGCTGCGATGACTCGCGCGCGCCCCCGCCTTATCGGCTATCGACAGCTGCGGCTTATCGCGATTTTCGCCGGTTGGATATCTCGTTGCCGTTCTCTCGCACCGGACATACCTGGCGCGGTGCCGGCGGTAAAAACCGAATCGGTCAATTACGTGTGTGTGTGTACGCTTACTTGCGTATTTCTCGGAGCGTGGGTTCTTTTATTTGCTTTCACGCGCGCGCAGGATAAGGAGCTTTTTGCTACAGTGACAGGAGATTGCAGTTACGACCGGGAAGATAAAGAGGAGCGACGCAAACTCTTTATTATTCTCTTGGAATCTCGCTCGTTCCGAGAGCTAATCCAGATCGAACCGTGCGCGTGTCGTTGTGAATGTTCCGGCGTATTGCAAAGATGTTCCAGAATCTCGATTTTACCGTGGCGCTTGCTCGCGATGATTTAATCATGGCGTGTAGTTTGTTGCAACTGGGGTGTACAGCATTTCGAAAGATTCGAGGATAAACTTGGGAAAACACTGGAGAAACTTGGAGATAGGAATGAGTATAAGAGTTCGAGAGGGAAGTGAGCTTAGGTTCGGCCCGGGAGAGGAAGAGTGAGCGCGTCCCCTCTTGCGCTTATCGCTCGAGCTTGATCGGTCTATGCATAAAATCTAACGCTCTTCACTTTGCCGACCCGCATGTCTGCCTCTTTATTCCCGAGAAAAACTGCTCTCTCCTATACACCCGTGTACCCGCGCTGTCCCCCGGCCGGTTTGCTATGGAAATTCAAATCGTCGTCGCGCATCAAATTTTTCCTCCCCCTCCTCCGCCGTATACCCATGGATTTGTTCCCTAGTATTGCAGCTGACGATTTTTTTCATCTCGCTCGCCCAAACTGCAATCCATAGATGGATCTCGTATCTTTCGGTGTTTCAAACCAATCCCCGAAATTCTCCTCGCGGCCGGAAAATCCACAGTACAGTGAGTGAGAGTTGGCGTACAGGCTACGCGAGTTTGCGAATATTCGCGAATGCACACGCTATACTCACAGCCACTCACGGAGGTGCGATCGCGAGAAGCAGAGCCGCTCGAGCGGTGTCCGAGTGAAAAAATAATTTAGCTCCGAGCGGATCGGCGTCGTGGAGATACGCGCGAGTTCACGATTGTTCGCGCGCGCGTGGCCACGGGTGTCGAGGCCGAAGCATCGCTGGCGGGCACACGCAGACGATTAGCCGCCGCCGCCGCCGCTCTCGGCAACGAGGCGCGCAATCATCGATCGATCGCCGAGCGGCCCCGCGCGCGGTGTGAATCTCTCCCCTCCCGCCTCTTTTCCCACGCTCCAAAAATATTACACCGCGCCCGCCCTTACACAATGAGTCTCCGCCGCGTCCAATTCATCCCTTTCTTTCTCTCTCCGATGTACTCCCGGGTCAATTCGTCGGGGACACGGCTCTGTTTGCTCGAGAACGCGGGCGCGGACGAAGAGAAAATGCTTTTCCGGCTGTTGGGGAAGCGTCATTTGAGGAGCTCGCGAGACATTAAAGTGTACATATATATATTTGAACGTGCCCAGCGGTGTGTCGCCCGAGAGTTGTCGCGCGGCCAAGCGGCGCTTGTTTACTAATCATATCACGATTGATTGCCTTTTTTATACGCGTACGTTTGAACTGCGCGAACTTTTGCATGGTATATATATTTGTCTGATTACGAACGCGGCCATTTTCGTAAGGATTTTTTTTGTTCTCTCGCCATCGATATATTTTTCGTCGCTGAGGAGGCTGGTCCTCCCCCCCCCCCGCCCCGAAAGAGACGCAACATGGGCTGGCGATACATCGCTCTTTCGGAGATCGACGAGTTCCGCAGACAGTTATAAAACCCAAGTTTATTTACGGAAAGCTAATAAAACGGGAGGCTATAAATATTAATTGCTCTTTGTGAAAAATCATTAGCGAACAATACAGAGATAGAGAGAGAGGGAGAGAGAGAGAGAGACTGACAGAGAGAGAAAGAGAGGAATGAGAAAGATGGATTTAATTAGTCGTTCGCGAGAGCCACTCAATGCCTGGAATAATCCCCTGCGATAATTTGAATGCATCTGTAATCGTCATTATCTAATCAATCGGATTGAATTCATCGTAACCCGCCGAGAGAGAGCCAATTTTAAGTGTGTCCCGTGAGTTTTGAGAGGATACAAAAGAATGTTCGATACAGATTAGATTTGACGATTGGTGAAGAAAATAAAATTCAAATTCAAAATATAGCATAAATAAAAGGATGAAAAGTCACATTGAAGATTGGAGAATTTGATAATATACACAGGAAGAGAGGCGTGTCGCCGAGCTAAAGAAAAAAAATACAATGATGATCCGTACGAAAAGTGAGCTTCAATATATGTCAATGTTGTTTTGACGGCTCTCCGGGTAGACCTGTTAGTCCCTTTTTCTCGCTCGACTTACCTCACGGATCGACCGACTCGTATACACCGAGTGCAATGGTACACACACACATCCCTTTAAATCCACGCGTCACCGCGGTATACTATTGCCTCGGATCAGAATTATAATGTTGCAGGTGTGTTGGTAGGAGAGTCGCGCGGCAGGACGCGCGCCGCCGATAGATAAGAGGCTTCGTTTGCACAATCAGCCTTGTGAATCGTAGAAAATGACAAGTCGAGGACGGCTTACGATTCACGGTGTGCACGGCAGAGGTAATGAGAGAGAGAGAACGGTCGCGCAGGTGTCTTTGCGAGATGATGCTCCGATATTTCGCCGCGGCGGCGGGCCCGATTGTGTTTATTCAAACAATCGGCTCGACATTGGAAGGTGCGCGCGGGTGTATCACAGCCGAGCGAAGGAGAGAAAGAGAGGAAGAGAGAGAGAGAGAGCGAGGATGGATGTGGGGCGGGGTGATCGCTAACCTGTCGGAGCTCTCGGAGCTGTCGTATCGATCGGCGCAGCGCTTGTTGGCGGGGCAGGGCCCGGAGACGACGTCCGGCTCGCCGGCTGCAGGGGCAGGCTGCTGCTGCTTCTTCTTGGCGTCGGCGCGGTTGTGCCGGGCCGCGCAGCCGCCGGGCGGTAGCTTCTTGCCGCTGCCGCCGCCGCCGCCGCCGCCGCCGCCGACTGGGCAGGCTATCTCACTGCGCTCCACCAGCACTACTGCACTCGCGATTCTGTCGAGTATAAGCTGCTCGGCGGCCGGCTCGGCACGCTTGCCGCCGGCGCTCGGCGTCGCTGCGGGCTTGCCGTGGCTCGCCGGGCCCCTCGGCTCCTCGGCCGCTGCGGTCTGCACCCACCACAACGTAGACGACTCTTCCGCGGACGGCCCGTCTGCCATCTTGCGAGCGAACGCACTGGCAGCCGAGCAGCCGCGGCCCAACGCCAGCCGCTCTCCAGTCTCTCCCCACCCCGCCGCGCTTAGCACACCCGAGCGCTACTCCCCCACTCGCGGCCGCCCGACCAACCACCCGACGCGCGCACACGCACACACCAACGCAACCAAGCGCCCCGGCCAGCCCGAGATTCGCGCAGCTCGTGCGTGACCGTCGCGTGACGTGTCTTCTTCCGCGATTCTCCACAAGTCTTATCGCTCGCGCCCACCAACGATGCATTGTTGATATGGGCGAGGATCTTCGATTGACTCCTCCGCTCACCGCTGCATTATCGGTGCACTCTCGCGTGTACCCATGGGGCGCACGACTTGAGAAAAAACGTTTGAATGATCGCAAATCGAACATACGCGTATACATTTCGGTGTTCCATCTGTATGTCCGAAAGAATCGTACCTTCGTAGATCAGATCTGATGCGAAAAGCAAGAAATTACACTTCTATCTTATGTACCTTGTATCATGCCTACGAACCGATTGTAGTATAAATATCAAGTTGATGATCTGAACATAAAATTCATAAAGAAACGACACAACGTTAATACTTATTAACAGCTCACGGGTTGGTGACTAAAACGAGTCGGTAATTAACTCTCTTGTTTGTTGAAAAGCTGGAATTCTGTGACCTGCAGTACAGATTTGAAAGTCGTGACTTACAAGTAGCTCATGGGTATACAAATTTTAGCTGGAAGTTCAGCTGAAGTTTTCTCTCCGCGTCTATTCTACGAAACTTCACTATTATGTCCGGGGTACAATAATATTTTAAAGCTGTTTACCAGTGAAACTCCTGTCGTTGTATTATGTCGACGCCCTTCGCGAAGAATATAACATACTTCGAAAATATTACGAAGAACCGTGTCAGACTTCGCAGTAATACTCAGCCTTCGCAAAGTAGACACAGCATGGTAAAGCTATTTTTTTTTTCAACTTCATTTACACGAGCTGACACTTGGATTCCGAAGTTCAGGGGCAATATCTCGCTTCGTTCCACGTCAAGCCTCGTGCGTTCGAGTTCACCAAGTCGTAAGTCACCCGATGAGATTTTTCCTGCAAAAATAGTATGGGACATACGAATGTTTACCCATATCCTATGGAATACAATAAACGTCAGACTATTCTCTCGTTCCATGCGGTATCTTCTTTGTATCATAAAATCCATATTGCAATAATATGACGTATATATACAAAATTGAAAACGAGCAACCAGAGACTAGTTCGGATCGAAATCGCAGAAGCTCAAAATATAACCGAATGAAAGTTCGAGTTGTGCAAAAACGGGATGAACGACTGATCCGTACGTTGCATCTGCGTATAGCTCGCAGCTATATCAGCTGATGGACGCTCGAAACAATCAGAGTACAGGGTTACATATAGCTCGAGCCAATCTGGTACGAGTATCGCCGACCTGACGGTCGTGCCAACAGTAAGGCGATCGTCAGTGTGTATATACGCTGTCGGATAGTATATATATACACGGGGGTGTGTTGAGGAGAGATCGGGGTGGGGTGGGTGGCGCATGCGCTGGCGCTCGTCCACCCACTGTTCTTCCCTGTTCTCTCGCGGGGGCCGTCAACCCTTGCCAGGCGCCCGCGCGCGTCTCACCTGACATTGTCCCTCCTTCTGTGTGCAGGCTGTGCCCGTATAATTGACCCGTACCCTCCCCATCCCTCGTACCGCTGACCCTCGAGATTCAAACGCATCTCTCGCGCGATTTATTGTGCCGCCGAGCCGGATTTGGGGCTGGACCCAGCTAGACTCGTTCTACGCGCGCGACCGGCAGGTGCGCCGCGAGGTGTATATCATGCCACACACCTATCATTTTCTGTTTCGCGCCTGGCCCGCGCGCTCTTGTACTTTGCGGCTCCTACAGCTTGTATTATGAGCGTCTTCATCTCTGATGACCCGCGGACTGTACATACATATAATTAGTTGTGTACCGACAAATAATTAGTACCGACGAAACACTCGTATTATAACATTATTCGGATTATAATTCTGTCATCGTTTCAATCCAGTATACTCTCTTGAAAGCTTACAGTGAGAAACCACTGTGTTGAAGGTGGATGAATTATTCACTGGATTGCAGTGAATTTTAACTTTGATCTCATGAGCTTTGAGACAAAAAGTTGTTACATAAAAGTCGCAGTAATTATTTGGCAAATAACTCATGGAACTGAGGTGAAAATTAACGTTTATTATATGGAAAATTCACTGCAACCCAGTTAATAATTCATCCACCTTCATACAGTGATATTTCACTTCGATACAGCGGGCTTACACTCTAAGCGTAGAATATCGTTGATTTTGTTGTTTTTCCGTCTCGTGAATCGAGTGCAATATTACAAATCGACTGAAAAGTCGAAGAAAAAGTAATCTCATTACACGATTTTCGAATTATCCAATTCGCCAGCCTGAAATATGTATTCACATTCATATATATCATGTAGATATGGTATATGGAGAAAAGTGGTTGGATGGGAAAAATGATAGCGACGGATAGCAACTGATGAGGGAATATCGGCGATCGGGTATTAGGCGAAGAGCGCGAGGTAGAGAGAGGCGCAGAGAGGGAGAAAGAGAGGAAGAGCCGAAGAAGCGCGCATCTGTGGCGCACGTACACACACACGCGCGAGGTTGGCACGCGGGATATATCGGGTGCCCCTCCCGGCACGAGCGCGCGCGGCTGCCCCACCGCTATACCTATACGCAACCGGGGTCCGTGACCGGGGGTGAGGGCCGCGCCAGTGCAGGGGCTCGCCAGCCGCGCGCGGCTTGTTTTGCTCGTGCTCGCGTGCTCAGCACGCGACGACGCGCGAGGCCACTGTACTCTCTCTCCCTCTCCCCTCGTCTCTCGCTACACTCGCGCCCGCCATCTCTCTGCTGGACATCCAATTTTGCCGCCGGTCTCGCTGTTTTCTGGATTACTTATCGATGCGCAGACAAATTGATTTTATTTTTCCCAATTGCTTTCAACGTCTATAGATGGGTGTTTCCCAAGGATCTAGGACGATTCGACTACCCGCAGGTGTCGGGAGGGCGAATGATTTCCTCGGTGAATACTCAAGAACTGCCGTCGTATTCTTGGGAAAGCCAGGTGGGGTCTCCATTTGGTGAGAATTTAATTCGAGCGCGATATCGCGTCGTATAATTACATCAATATTGGCTGAACTTGCTTGTAGCGCCATCTGTTGAATCGATTACGATGTATTCGCGTTTATCTCTGCTGGTAAATTGACGGATTCAAAATTGTTGCTCGCGGCTGCAAGAGTTTTATCATTCGATTTCGGAAGATAAAAATCAAGTTTTACTAATGCCTTTGAAATTTTCAAAGACAAGCTTTCTAGTTTTGCTTTTCTAGTTATCCGATTATCCTTATTGAATACGGGTGAAATCTTCATGGTATTTGGCAAATATGCAACAGTATAGGAATGATTACACGCTCTTGATATCATTTGGAATAAGTTCATTTCTACTTTTGAAAGCTTTTATCCGATAGGATGACTAAAATCCTGCAATGTTGATTGACACGAGGAAATTATCCACTATCAAAACATATCTGAAAAGACAACCAGTAGATTGATTACATAATTTTTTATTTAACCATTGGAAACAGAGTCGTTGAAGTTAAAAACTTAATCTAATATACATTTGTGATAGAATTTCTCGTACAAAATGGACCACCACATAAGGTGTATACTCATAATTTATTTGCTCGCTTTACGTTTAACTATCTACAACTTTGGACGGATGTGAAGTTTATAAATTATTTTCTTTCGAAAAAGTCTTGTGGTAAACATAACACGATTTCATATATTCTACCTTCTATTCTCCTACAATTTCTTCACAATCATTGTGAAAAATATGTCAATAAGTAGGTAGTTCATAGTATAATATCATCATTATTTGTAGGAAATAAAATTCACATTATTTACATTGGAAGTTCTTTCTAAGAATTATTAAGTTTATATGATTGTGATAATGTTCTGGAAGTGAGCTATGTTAGCCGCAACAATAATAATTAATGTCTAAGGCTACGAATTACTGATTCATTACTTGAAGTGACCATCTTCATAAATGTTATTTACTATAACATCACATTTACATATTTACATGAAAGTTCTGTATCCTTAGGAATATTTCAGGCACATTGCATGAAACAGTGTAGATAATTAGTTTAATCAAAAGCATAAGAGTAACATTGATTGTGATGGAAACATTTGGAAATTCAATACTGAGATTTGGGAATAACAACAACGTATGAAGTGTAAGTCAATAACAGATTTCGAATTTGATCAGTATTTTACATATGTCTATTTATAATAACTCAACAAATGATAAAATCTTCTACACTCTAACGCCAAGAACGAATTCAAAATTCACTAAGTATTTAGTACTAGCAATATACAAATTTTATGTTCCAATGAATATTAAATTAAAGATTCTTTATTGCACTTTTAATATTTGTATCGTGTTGAACTACTGTGGGAACGGAAAGTATTTAACACGAAGTAGCTGAATACTTTCCTAAAAGTAGGAATAAATTACTTGAACATTTGATATTTGATAAATTCATAAAACGTCAATACTTGATACGCGTGATGACTTCTCTGGAATATGAATATCTTCAAGAACGCATAAAACAATCGAACGAATCGGAAAAATCGTGAAAAGTATTGCAAAATTTATAAAACAGCTTTCTTTATCTGTCAATCAAAGCATCAAGCTTTCAAATCATAAGAAAAACGAGATTTACCTTCTCGCAATGCAAGCTATGGTCTCTAGAGTTCCTATGTATATATCTCGAGTGAAATACGATAACGTGCGATGAATTCTAAGATGAGATTCTCTCGGTCTAACCAAATTCGCCAATAATAAATGCTCCTATCAAAAGTCGCTCTTGAAAGACCGTTACGTTATACATTAGCCACCGTGACGTGTCGCTCAACGCCTGGTCCGACGCAGTTCATTCGTAAGCGAATCTGCCGAGCTGCTTCTTGATGGATGCGATGAGAGGGACGGCAGGATCAGTCGGTCGCAGTTGACCGTCGGCGAGGACTCGAGCCACCTCTACCTCCGGTAGGCTGGGCCGGTGGAACGGACCGGCGCTCAGGGGTCGCGAGCCCCAAGCTCCTCGTGCCCTCGACTCGCCCGTCTCGGCTATCGGCCCCTGTGCCAGCCGCGACCCGTTATCCAACGACGCTGCTTTCGCGCCACTGTAACACAAAGTACTTTGGTCTTTCCATGTTTGCACGTAGTAGCAGCGAGAAATTTTGTTCTCGGGTAAGTTTAAAATTAGGTATCAGTAGAAAAGGTGCTGGAATGGGTCAGACGCGTGCATGACACTTGATTTACGTTTCTTGATGAAAGAGAGAAAGCATCGAGCAAAATTTTTGGGGAATGAGAGATGAGATATTGAATATTACAGGACCCCACGGTTTAATCACAGATGCATGTATAGTTGTTTATACTAGTAGCAAATTTTGCTGTCTAAATAAGGGACAGTTCGACTTCTGGATCACCAATCGTCCTGAAACTTGTGAGATAGGCAATGTGTATATATATACAGCCATGCAGGCTAATGTTGCTCCGAGGTGTTTGATCAACAACTTCTGATTTCCTAATTACCTGTATCTATGGGCTTCCGTAAATGGGCTTACATATACTGTGCGTGCATAAAATCGCTTATTTCGGTATCCAGAAACCATCTCACCAAGTTACATAGTGATTTACGACCCGGAGGTTAAAACATCTCCATAGTAAGTGGATAAACCTACGCTAGGTAAGAGAGATTTACGGTAAAATTTGGAATGAGAAAAATTGCAAGATTTATCAGCTGAATGGTAATCATGGAACACGCGGTCTGTAGTGTTTTACACACGATAGTATTTTACAATCTTGGCGATGAAATTTACATTTGGCCTTCATCCAATGGGAATTTTCATGGGAGGGCAAAAATTGGATAAAATCGTCTGTGATTACGGTAATTATTACATATGGGAAAATTCTCGAGTGTATATTCGAAAGATACGACGAGTTGAAGCAAACTGACCTGATTACTGGAGTGGATTTTCTTCGAGTTTCGGTCAGCATGGCGAAACGGTCGAGACGCGTAGCTTGACCTTCTGAAACGCGCCTGTCGCAGTAGCCTTGACGCTGCTGCTGCTGTTGCTGTTGTTGATTGTGGTTATGGTGCGCCAACTGCTGCTGTCTTGATTCTCGACTTCCGAAGAGACTGAAGGAATCCTCGAGGAGCTCGTTGAGTCGGCGACGCGCCCGCCCCACTGTTCCGTGAGGTACGCGTCCAGGTTCCACGTCTGTCCCTTCTTGCCCCGTCGCACCGCTGCCGCTGTCACCTTGCAATGCGTCACATCTTTTAAACCACGCGCGTCACCCGTGTTCCCTTGGCGCGTTGCGCCAAGCAGAGCCAAGCTAAGTCAAAGTTTGCTACTCTTATCTCAAGGATGTTTTCTCATCCCTTCGTATTTCCGACAACACGTTCGTTCTGTAGTGATTTTGTGTGCCAAATGATGCAACTATCCCACGTGCTACAGTCGTGAAAATATCAAATAATCTACCTGACGGCGTAGAGTAAATTATTCTAGCACGAAGCGAAGGGATTTAATCAAGAATCGAAATTGTTGGACTTTATTGACTAGAAACTCATTTTCCAGCTCGAACAAGACATTTTTGTGTCAGTCTTTGATCTACTTCCGAACGAAATCTTTGACTTTGCTTGCTCTTGTTTTCATGACTTTCGAATTGTTTTGAAATATGATATGTATCTATTGGGCGTAACGAGAAAGTACCTTCCATAGCTCTTTTCTTCTTGAGATCCCATACGATGGGCCCCAAGACTCCAGGATCTTTCGTCTCGCTCGAGGCTCTCATGAAATAATGCTCGCCGTTTCTCTTAATGGTGAAATCGTAACCCTTCATCTTCATTTCCGGCGACTCTTGGTCCAAGTCCAGGTGTTTTACCTTTGAACGGACACAAGCACTTAGAGGTTGGAGCTTTCATGTGTGTAATATAAAAGGGACATGGGCGAAAGACTCACGACGACAGGCTCCAGGACCTTGGAGAGCGGCTGGACGCTGCGCATGTTGGGGAACTGTTTGCAGGAGGGCATCGAGAGGTACGAGTGCGGCGATCCGGTCGGATCCTCCGGCGCCTCTCCGAACCCTTTTTCCAGAGATTCCAAGCTCTCGAGCCGGGCATTCTCGGCTTCGTCGACGTCGTCGTGTTCCAGCACCGACTCGGCCGTGCGCGGACGATCGACTGCGTTCGCCCGCTGCACACGCCTGACTCCAGCTCTGAAAGGTGAACAACAACAAATAAATTCCAATGCGAAACTCAACTTCGTAGGGTTGGAGGCAGTTTCACGGCCAGATTGTTCGCGGTTCAGCAAGTGTCGCCAGAGAAACTTGGTTGGCCGATCTTCTCTTGGGTGGAAAGTCGATGGAAGTCCTCGAAAAATTTGCAGTGCTAAATATATACGGTAGGCGAGCGATAATTTCAAAGAGTTCCCGAACTCGTGGATTTATTTCAAACTTGCATGCATAGGAAAAAGGATTTTGAACATTTAATTGCTTTTAATTTCTGGAGGCCTTGAGATTTACGTATACACTTGAAATAGAGGATCAAAAAAAAGGCTCGGAAACAATGTTTGCGAGTCACATTTCATATCTGAAGTGGATACATCACAGCTATAGGGAAATGGAAATTTCATTATTCAATAATTGTATTGGCGGAGATCATAACCAATGCATCGATATTGATGATATATAATTCTCCGGCATTGGATATGAATTGAGATGAAAGAAAAAACTAGTTTTCATTATGATTCTCACCGAAATTGAAAAAATATGAATCAGATGACATTTGGAAACGCCAAGAGAAAGTACACATACAACAAAGTTAAACGGAATATTTGATAACCTATAATATTCGTAAACCTAACGACTTCTGATGTCTTTGTGACACTACGCTTTGTAGAGAAATTATTGATGTCGAGCTACTATCGATGACTGATCAAAATTCGTTCAAATGCAGCAATTTCAATCGGAGTTATTACGGGTATGATGAGATGACAAAGAAAATGTCAAGAAATGAAAAATATCTCGAACTCACCCTCTCCTGGCACCTTCAGCAAACTCTCGGGTATCCCAGGGTTTTACGATCGGCTGGCCCCTCCTCATCTCGGCTTCTGCCTCGTTATCGCTGGATATTTCTCGAGTGTCCGCGTCTATGGTGTCCTGCGAGCCGGGAGTCCTCGACAGGCTGCCGGGCGTCGTGCGCTTAGCTCCGCTCGTCCCTTCCGTCTGCGCAAAAATACATCATCAGCCTGCTTTGTGAGCTGCGGCTTGTAGCTTTTATTTTATATCGGGAGTTGCTTATGTAATCGATGGGGACTCGTTGTCCTGGTACTACAAGCATTACCCCGTATTGGGTGATATGCCCGACTTTATATGGATATATATATAGATTGCAAAGATACGGGAGGGAGATGGCGAGGGTTATCGTGACAAAAGGACATTGGACATTTGTAAAAGAGTTTTAGATTGGGTGTGTTTCAGAATCGGATTGTATTACGATTGCATGCGATACATCGAAAATATTTTTCTTTTATTGAATATATAAACTTTAAGCACGAAAAAACTCACGATTCCGAACTTAATTCTACGCGGGTCGAACACCCCCTTAGCATTTATCATTTAGTATTTACAGAAGCACTCATTCTCTAACTGTCTGTAAGTTGAAGAACGTATCTAAAATTAATTGTTAACTAGTGTTTGGAAATTATTGTAGATCTAATTTGTAAAACATTTCTGCTCTTAAAACAAATCAATTGAATTCAGAAACGTAAACAGGTATGCTTTTATAGAAATTTTAATTTCACTAATACGATACGTATAACTCTGTCTCTTTTGTATTCTCATTTTTTTTATTCCTCGCGATGACATTTCTCAAATGCTGAAGAATATTTCATGAATCACTAGTACATTGGTACAAAAAGGCAATTGACAACTGTTGGAATGATATGACACAAATGTCGTTTTCGTGGTGCGAAGAAAGCGAGTTATTAGCTCCAATATACCTTTCATGCCCGTCTACATATATTTCCAATTTCACTGCGGCCAATGTGACAAGCAGGACCGTCAATCGTGTCTCGGTGGCGTTTCGCGTGAATAATAAAAGTCGTCCTGGTGGAGAATCGGGCGGCGACTGTTTGGCGTTGTCACGCACGCGGTAGGTTCATCGCACCCGAGTGCCATTGCAACGTGCACATGCCACGAATAGAGCTTGCAAGCGCCGATACACTCGAGAGTAATTGATGCGCGCCCATCGCACCGATCTCATGATGACTTGCACTTATTTCATGAGCTCATCATTTTCATACCTGCATCAATTTAGATTCGACAAGGGCTAATCTCTAATTGATAATTTTCAACAGTCACCGCTTTTTCAGGTAGGTCTTGAAAGATTGAACTGTTTTGATTTTCGATTACAAACTATGAACATTCAAAAATACGAACATGTCCTTGTAAATAAAGAGAAGTAAAACTCATCGGTTTTTCCTCGATGTTAATCGATAAGATAATCATAATCTGTAAGTAATTAGATAATTCAACTGAGGAAATCCATAACTAACTGCAATGAATGGATCTACTCATTGCTAATGATCAACTTCAATATCTAATATTTTTTCTGCACATTTATATTTGGATTTGTATTAATACTACAAAGATTCGAGTATTCACTCGGGATGCCAACTTCATACACAGCAAATCTTTCCGAGTATCTTCTCTCGCAAAATTGTTCAGAATACTTTAATAAAAATTACAAAGAAACTTCATTCATTATGAGAATTTGGTTATAACTTAGCGATTATAAAGGTTCTATAAATTAATTTGGGGATTGTGAAACCCATGATCATTATCCAAACCGGATTGAACTGATTTCTAAAAAAATAAAAAAAATCGAATAGGTAATCATATTATTTCGTTACTGCAACAATCTTTCATTCCTATCGCTATTCAGAACTAAAAAATCCGAAAAGATTAATGCTCAGTTTAATGGGTTTCCGTTGAAATCACGTTCCATTTGTGAAAGTATAAAAATTATCGGCGACGTCTCATAAAACTTGCCAAGTCGACAGCCTATTTCAATCAGCTCTCATGTTCTTGGTAATTATATTCGAGCAGAACTTCGCAGACGTCCATAAGTCTACTGCCTGTCACATTATGCAGTTCGGCGCTATATACGTCTAGAAGCGTACTATATACATTCTGATGACGAAGAGGATAAGGATTTTTCATGCGATATTCGGGCTCTCTCAACCGTGCAATATTATTTGGAGTCGAGTCTATCGAACGGGGGTCGATTTTCCACATCGATATCCTATCAGAAACTAATGCGGGTCTGAGAGATTATACTGAACAGTGCAGCTGACTCACCCTGGCCTCGGTCTCCGATGTGTAAGCGATATTATCGATTCCCGGTGTGGTGGTCTCGTACTCCTCGTCCTTAATGATCGACTGGGAAGGCGGTGGCACGACTGCGCTCTGGGCCCTTTTGCGCTTCGTCGCGACCAGCAGGACCGCGACGATGATGCCGAGGAGCAAAAGTCCGGCCCCGGCTGCCCCGACCAGCAGCCACGCGTCGCGTTTCCTCGAAAGCGCTAGAGGACGAGATTCTTTTAGATACGCTGCAATAAACAACACACACCAACTATAACGTAAAATCAAGCCTGCATTCGCTAATTGCCATCGCTCGTAATCAGCTAGACCGAGTGTGCCTCGAGTGTCTACAATACACTAACATCGATTTCAACCTCAAATCCAATATGTAGGCTTGTGTAAGGGTTGAGAACAAGAGATTTGATTGAAACACCAATTATTACTTTATGTTATACGTGATCATAAACGCTCATTTCACACATTGATTTCCGTGCGTGAAATCGCATTTCACGCACTCAAATCTATGCGTGAAATTCGCGTAGATCACTTATAACATAATATACTATTTCAATCTTTTTCACAAATGCGTAAGTAAGTTTAAAAAATAATATATGAGATACATGGAAATAATCCCTAAGTCGAATTCTCGATATGCAAATGTCACAACATGTTCATCAATGTTTTTAATGGATATATATCGACGTGTCTTACGAAGAAAGACACATCTCAAACTGTCCGCGAAGAAAGACACATCTCAATTTGTCCGCGAAGAAAGACACAACTCGCAATCTAGCCGCGAGAAAAGACACAACTCGCAATCTAGCCGCGAAGAAAGACACAACTCGCGTCTGCCCGCAAAAACGATACATGGCGCACACCCCACAATTTTCCGGCGTGAAAAATATATGGAATGAAAGCTTAGAATGAGTAGGTTATCATTGACAAAAAAAACGAGGCTTTTCTACAGTTTAAACTCTTTTTTCGTTAATATTCGCGGGAGAATAATTCCGACATTTGTCTTTCTTCGTGGACAGATTGCGAGTTGTGTCTTTCTTCGTGGCTAGATTGCGAGTTGTGTCTTTCTTCGCGGACAGATTCGGATATGTGTCTTTCTTCGCGGACAGATTCAGTTATGTGTCTTTCTTCGTAAGACACGTCGATATATACTTTCATTAAATTATTCATAATTGGAAAGTACACAGGCATCATTTAATAATGTCATTCTAATCAGACACGATATATTCACTAGTAATTGCTTCTATTCTTCGTCAGTACGAATAATATGCTTCTAGAAATTGTGTGAAAAATATCCTAGCGACACAAAACAAATTCCAAGATTTTAATCACTCAAGTTCGATTCAAGCTTCTAATCAAACTATTTAAATAAATTAATTTTGAGTACCCTCTATTTTTTAAATGAATTATTTCGAAAATTATTTCAGACCTTTACGAAAAGTAATTTACATATTTATTGGTTATTCTTAAATTACCGAGCATATAAAATCTGGGCCTCTTATAGCGTTGATTGTACTTCTACTTCTCTTGACCTCAAGAGGGGGTCGTACCAGAGGGATATATACCGTAACGGTTGATAACCATGATAGAAAGCCATCGAATCCTTTTCTTTTTGTAAATCGAGTCGATTATCAATGTTATTTGGGCCACACAGTTCAGTTTTCGTAAACTAAGTTACCTCTCTGGCATTGGCCCCTCTTTGGGAAAGGATCACAGCCGAATCCTCGTGTTCTTGTCGTTTCGAATTCGCGTTTTGTCGTTTCATTCTTCAATATTAAAAGATACGCCTCGTTGATAGTCACGCGAATGATTTATCATTTGTGAATTAAATCCATCTAACGAGCGCTCGTCGGCAGTGGAATGAATCACGGGCGAGTCTGTGCAGGGAAAACGAAAGATGCGACTAGTTTGGGAATGTGAGTGAGAGCCGAGGGCTGGACTCACGTTCGCTCTGTATGATGACGGGAGCGCCGAGCTCGAGGGCGACCTCCTGAGCGGAGAGGAGGGCCATGTCGTTGGCGGCGGTCTCGGCGGGCACGGGTTTGCCCCCGAGGTGCACCGTGTAGACGAGCCGGGTGCCAACGTTCTGGCCGCCGCTCGACGTGTTCTGCATGCGCACCTGCACCAGCCCGACGTCGACCTGCGAGCGCAGCTTTGCCTGCGGGCCCTGCTCTGCCGACGCGTTCCTCCCCACCTGCTCCGACTCCCTCTCCGCCTCCTCCGACGGCTCCGGCAGCTCCGGCAGGGTCCGCTTGATCTTGGCTATCCGCACCGGGCGCATCCGCATCAGCGACGCCCGCTGCTCGCTCGGGCCACCCCATGGTCTGCTCGTCGGTGGTACCTGCGGCCACATTCGGTCACGTGTCGGCTCGTCAGCTTCAATCGCTCCCGGGGTCAAGTGCGCGTCGCGAGTACTCACCGAGCTGCTGTTCTCCGGCGCGACGTGCCGCTTGGGGAAGCTCTTCCGGGCGTACGGAGTCTCGGGGACCAGCAGACCAAGGTGCCTCTGCTGCTGCCTCGTGAACGCCGCCTTGTACAGCCTGGCCAGCCGAAGCTCCACCTTCGGAGGGACGTCTTCTCCTGCTTTCAGTACTGTCAGCAGCCAGTACCTGGTCGAACGATTCAAACGTGCGTGCCATGAGGTTTGGTGAGAAAAAATCTATTCACGTTTCAGTTGGAACAAAGACAACCGACTGCCAGTGTGTACCAGGACTTGAAACAGTTTCTCACTACTAATACTACGAGTCTCGGAAATACGATTTAGGTTATGAGAAGACACTTCAAATGTACAACATTCATTGATTGGGAATTGCGCTTCCGTCACATCTACGTATATTTAACTCGACAATGACAATTTTCAACAGTTCGTGTAAGTGGACACCAATCGAAGTAGAATGTCAAAAATACGCGGGCATACCTGGGTCCAGGATCATCCCCGAGGAGTACGCCGATATTCTGGTCGACGTCGTTTAGGATTGTCGGGGTGGGGTCGATGCAGGAAGCGCAGTCGATAGGCTGGTTGGCCGGCTGATCGGGCTGGTGGGTCGGTCGCGGCTCCTCCGGCACGTACACCGTCGCCGTGTGGTGAACCGTGTGCGTCTCGTACAGGGTGAGCAGCTGCTGGGGGTCGAGCCAGGAGGGCGCGTCCTCCACTCCTGTCCAGAAGAAGTCCTGCAGGTGGACTTGTCGCCCCGGCATGTGATCTATCACCACGATCTCGTCTTCTGCAACTCGACAATCGCTCGCTGATGTTATTCTGGCACGGATCTACGCAGGGGATCTGAACTCTTCTTGGTGGAAGATTTCCCGTTTCTCGGAATCACGGCTCAATTTGTTTTGTATCAGACACGAACAGACGAATCGAGCGAGCAAAACAAAATAAGGAAGAGAGAAAGAAATCCATTGATTATTTCTACTTAGTAATTTTACTGGCCGAGTTGAACCGTGGATAATGTCGATCCTTCGAAATTATATGAAGGAATTGACCCTAACATTGTGAGCTTGTAAATTATTTCACCCGTACAGCTGAATCGATTGGGGTTGGAAAACGTATTTCTAGATACACGTTTTACGGTCGTTCCTTTAGGCAAGGACCTTGAGACGGGCAAATGAGTTCATTGAAACTTTGTTGTGGAGCGGTTTATGCCTTTAACATTGTATAGCACGTATCTTATAATTACATATCGATCCACCGCGGCCTATGCGAATCGGCATATGCTAATTTAAACCACATCGTAACCCTGTTTAAATGGACAATTCTCATGCAGTGAAGAAAAATGTAATGCTGTAATTTTTAATCTTCCTGGACCAAATAAAAAAATCCAGTGGCCCGACACACATTTGATACTCCTAATCACAAAGTACCGAAGAATCCATCACACAAATAGTACCACCCAACAAAAAGAAAAAGACACATATCCTGTCAGCTGTAACGAATGGTAGCTATTGAGATGCGGGTGAAAAATTGGATCGAGCCATGTGCATAGTACTCGCGTATAACTGCAGTCTCAAAGGGGCAGCGACCCGCGACCGGGTGAAACACAAAACCAGAGCCGGGAGAACACGTATATATATGAAAAGCCACGTGTAATCGCTCGACACGACGCCGCGAGTCAACAATCGGTTATCGAGCTTTGCTCCGAGGACCACACGCGATCACGTGACTCTCGATCATCAAATTCACGTCGATGACTATACGCCCGCGCTAACGGGGATTCCCGCGCCCGCGTGTTATGTAGCGTCAACGACTATTACAATTCCATCGCGAGGAAGTCCCTGTGCGGCTGAGCATAATACAACGCGATTTACCGCGATTTGTCTAGAAAGTACACTGAGAGAAAGGTGAAATAGGGGAAGGTAAAAATCAAGCACCTGAGACGGTGAAACTAGAATTTTACTGTGATGAAAATAGAATTTTACAAAATGCCGCATTCATGTATGTTATTCGGACTTATTTAAAAGATGCGGGTCGTCGAATTTTAAAGGAAGCGACGGTTACCGGTCAGTGTATATTTCGATCGAAACGTTATCAGTGCGGAACTCCCGGAAAAAATGTATTCTCCAATATTATTTGCTATTTAATAAATAATTCTAAACAGTATAAAATAAAATTATTTATGAAGTTAATGACGGACCTACGGTCACTATAACCATTATATCATCCATCCCCTAACCACCAAATTCAGCAAAATGAAAAACTAAATTTCTATAAAAACTGCTTCGCTCTCTGAATAATATAAGTATGCAGAACCTCGATCTGAAAAATGTCGAGGGTCAGTTTAATTTATCAGTATATGAATAATATCTTTTACAGTCCAATCATGACGTTAATAATGGGTTTGAATAGTATTACTAGACTATGGGTTTTGTACCACAAAGATTATACACCAACGGCGCGGCGGTTCGTGAAATATAGGTGAGAGAACGTATCAAGTAGAACACATAAGCTCTCACTATCCATTTATAAACCACCCTATAGCTGAGCGGGCCCTTCTGCTAGTCTCATGCTCTACTAAGCTGCAAAGGTCCTGGGAATGAAATATTCTATTTATTAAAATTTCTCAGGCTTCTCGCAAAAATAAAAGGGCCCAGCTCAATAGAAACGCACAAAAAAACGGTTCTCATTACGTCAGGTGGAGAAAGAAGTGCAAGACCAAACCAGCACCAGTGCTGAGAAGAGAACTAAACAGCCCAGCAGAGGAGCGAGACGGCACGCCTGCGGGGCAGCCGCACGTCATACACCTACAAGTAAGTACAAAATTTAAAACGTCTGCATCGAACATCGAAACGGAACATCGAATTATGACTTTGACTGCGTTTTCTATTTTGCACACGTGATAAATTTCCTTTGTGTTTGCTTCATCATGCTCTGGACAAAAAAATGTTCACTTGCGGCTGCCCTAATAATTGTATCATCAATTACTGCTGTTGGCTTAACTTATATTTCATGCGAAAAAAGAGTATTTTGAGTAGGATAAAAATTAGTTTTGGGAAAAGTGACGTGACCAATCGAAGGATAGATATTTTTACATGAGATAGAATTGTCACGTGTAAAGAAATGGGAATGATTGCACCTGATTATTGTGATTGAGTTAGCATAGTGAGATAAGAAAAAAAACGAAAAGATCAGAAAATTGAAGTTCAAACTGTTGCAAAAGAGTGGTTTTAAGGGCTAAATGGTCGGGGAAGGGACCGATAATTTTGTTTTAATACCACTGATGCCCAGGGAGCACCGGAAATACAAAATTTGAGAAACGTGCCACATTGGCTGCACTTACCTTATCTAATGTAAGTATTACATGAAAGAAGTAAATCAGAATATCAGAAACCCTCAGGTGCCAATCCTATATGAATGTTCCATTATCTTTCACGATTTTATTGAATTTCACCATGGTATCTATCTGCAAGTCAGCAGTGGAAAAGTTGAAACTTTGTCATCGAACGACGAGGTAGAAATAGTAGGATAAAGTAGGAAAAACGAGTGACTAGAATGGAACGAGTAGTAAGCAACTCGACATTATCAAATTGCCGGGTATCAGAAAAAATGTTAACATGCAATCGCGTATTGCACGACGTCATATTATGTGTCATCCTCTACATCTTTTTTCGCTCACGAAATCTCTGTCAAGTCAACGAACTTTAAATTAGAGTAGGCACGGTTAGCTGAATAATTTTGAAGGTAACTCAAACTCGTAATAAATAAGGAAGAATCCTTGATTTTAAAAGCGAGTCTTGAACATTTGAGATTGTAGTGGATTGACAGGTGCATGCAATAAACTCTCTTCTCCACGTGGAATTTCAACCGACTTGTATCAATAAGCTTGAAACAAGTACTTCCAAAACATAAACATTATGCACCAAATAATCGGTGGAGAGCTCAGCCATTTATCATTGAATACCCAAAATATTAAAATCAGTTGCGAAAAAAGCCACTCGTGCTCGCTATAAAGCCAGTCTCTCAACTTCCAGAATACGACAGTGGGTTTTTTACGAGCCGTGAAATACATCTGCCGAGTCGCCAAAACTAATGCGACGACACGGCAGCGTATTCGCAGTTCGTTAATACTCAATTAGTGTTTGCTGCGCACTTAGCGAGTACACGTGCAGCTGACGAGTAACCTTTTTTTCCCTCCGACCTGCTATACTCATAGGGCAGCAGCGACCCGATTCCACGGTCTGCTTGGCACTTCCGCCGGCCGGAAGCGTCGCGTATGTCCCAGAGAAACGGATAGAGGATCACGCGAGAGCACTGCTGCGCGTTTCCCGGCCTAAACGAATCTTTTTCACGCGCCGATCGCGCTTTATTACCCTACTATGTAGCAGAAGTCGTACACATGCTGCGCGTGACGCAATCACCATATATATGCGTCAACTCGTTGCTGCGGTGGAGTCGAACTACTGCCATCAATCGTGTGTGTAAATATTGCATGAAAATAAGGGTTCATTTGTGAAGGTTTGCTCATCTGTGCAAATCGCTAGAGATAGCAGGAATTCGTGTAAGTATTCATAGGTGAAGTTCCAACCCATTTCGTTTGAAAACTATATTTGAGAGTCACTCGATTTCCAGTTACACCTTGCATGCGTGTTAGCTCGAGGCATGAAAAATAGATACATTTGATATATAAAATTCGGAACACCGTAGTGGCTTAGGTATTTTTAGCACGCAATGCACGTGTTAAATCGATAGAAAAGTGAGTTCCTATGGTGAATTCCTCGAGTTACTTTTGATAGTGAAGGTCCCTTGTTATCTCGCTATTTTAATGATAGATTGCACGAATGCTTTCTTTACCAATTCGCCGCATCGCCAAGTGCCATCGATCAAAACAATCCTCGAGTTTGGTTCGTTATATAGGTCAAGATGATAAGGTAACAATGAAGTGATATGATACAATTATAACACACACACACATATATATATATATATATATGACGAATTTAGAGAATAATAAATTGTTGAGAATCAGTCATATCCTTCAGTATACTCTGCATATTGTTCTAAAAAGCTCATATTATATCTCGATTTGCCCATTACATTTGAAAAAAAAATTCCAATATGTATTATTAACGATCTTTAACGAGTCCCTATTGTCTCGTGAAAGTTACGATCGACTGATTAAAGATCGTTAATTCTACACTTTCAAAGTTCACACGAATAAAAATATGGATAATAATGTATCACACAGCGAGACTCCGATGGTTGAACGATATCACACAGCCACTACATTGACGAATCGACCTTTCAGATACAATAATTCTTACTGAAATCGTGTCACATCCTCGAGCGAATCTACATAACGAATCAACTACAAAGCGTAACATGAATTTCAGGTCGCATTTGATTATCCTACCTACTTCTCAGCAAGTATACACGTATGCAACGGGTATAAGATCAAGTGCAGCTTGCTTCCACCAAGTAAGGTACTTCCACGTCAATATTGCCTAGTGCAACCCCAACATTCTCGGCTTATTAAGGAGTATATTGCATGTGCTTCGGTTTGACTGGTTATCGATCGGTTCCCCAGAGATGAATCGCCCACTCTAATGGGATTTCGATTTTTTTCCTCTTCATTGAGCAGTTCAAATAGCAAGTCATTGCTCAGGCATCGACAAAGAGAAGCACGATTCCCATCATGCAAGTATTAAGAATTCAGAGCCAATTTATGAATGTCCGATTTTTTTCCAGGATCCATCGAGTTTTCTTTGCCTTTTCTAATATGATTGTCATTTCTAGTCGACGTGTTTTCGTTTCCATGGAAGTATACAAAGGGGGATTGATGTTTTGATAGACGTATAAAATATCTATATACACTACTGATTTAGACTCCGAGATTTTAATTTCCAGGATCTTTGTTAATTCAATAAATTGGAAGAGAGAAAGAATTAGTAGAGATCAGATTTCACTGGAAAAAAAAACGGATTTGTGCGAAGACTCGACTTCGAATTGACCCGTAGTTCATGTACAAGCTATTGGCATAGCTATGAGATCAGAACTGTATCTTATCAGTCCAGACGACCATTAAAACAAAATGAATATTACGAGAAAAAAATCATACAAAAAATCGTTGAATCTGTAAATGTCGAGCTGCTATGATGAAGTTGGGACCGAAAGAAATGTTCTTTTCAACGAGCCCTACACTGTAATATCAACGTAATTTATCAAAGTAGGTAGATTATGGAATTTTATTTTCCTGGATCTTTTCTTCTTTTTTTTTATCATAGCCTACCCAAGTCCTCTTTCGAGTCTTATACGCGTTTTGTTCGCAATCATAATGGAAGTAAGATGATTCTTGAGTGACCGCAAACAGGTCGTATTTATAGTCACGCCTATACGGTTCAGCGCGTTTCCATTTTCCAAAGACTTTCTGACATTTATTCCTGATTTTTTGAATTTCGTTACATCTATGACTATTGATTTCTATATTTAATTGTACGTTAATGAAGTCGGAAATGATTAACAGAATATTTTCGGGAATTTATATATGATTTATTCACACCCAAGAACCATTTCGTAAAATTCCATCGTGATTCGTGATTCAGGAGGTTTCTTCAATCAAAATATAGTAATTGATTAAATGACAGTAACTGATTAGGAGTGGGCACAACCTTTGGAAAACCAATGACATGATGAAACTCTGTGAGATCATTCTGGGGTAACCTAAAAGCTTGTATTCCGAGCCATACAGACTAACGGTTTGTTTTGCCAAAGATATCTAGACAAACATGTTGAATTTTAAACATGAACAAGATATCTGTATACGAAAATTGCCATAAATATAGATATACTGTAGATGTATAAAATTGAATAAATTGACAGAATATCTGCTGGAAATCAAAATGTAGACTTCATGGCAGTAGATTTAAGCTATTAGGGGACCCATGAACTATCTCACAATGTTTCATCATTATTGGTGACCCAAACAATATGCCCACTCCCCTAGTGAGGCCAGTAGTAACAGTCGACGCTGTCAGACAAATAATATACTCGATATGAAAAAAGAAAATAAGCACAGAGTAACATACGTAAGTTTTAACCACAAATCACGGGACAGATCGTCAAGAATATTTGAATTAATTTGATAATTAATTGTTTTCTCTCACTATTCCTGCGTATTTCAGATAGCATTAGTTCAATTCGACGCTATTTTGTAGCTGTACCTATGAAAAGTTTGTCCCCGGTACGTGGAATATATGTAGACGAAATATTGCTACTAGTGATCTATGCACTATTTTAATTGCAACTGACGGACAGCGAATGAATTATGAATTGAAAGTACGATCACACTCGAGAAAGTGGCTCACGCGGGCGACACCGCGGATATATGTGTAACGAGCCACAGTGTGCAGGGGGTTGGAAACCAGCCCATGGCAGTTCGTCCACACTCTAGCCCGTGGCTATAACGTCCGATCGAACATGAAAATAAGCCAGACTCGCGCCAGCCCTTACACACGGGAGAAGTTGTGTATATATACATGTGGGCGATGAGTTCAGTGCACCGTAGGCGCGTGCAGGTCGGACACGTGTGCAACACTCCATACGAATTTCGACACCGAATGCAACCCCGTATAGATCGAGTGTGGCCGGCGCGGCTATTTGATTCCGAGACGATTCCCATTGACGGCTTTGCGAACGGTCGTAGAGCCGCGCGAGACGGGGCCACCGCGACTATTGTCCGAGCTTTGGCCCGAATTGGCCGGCGCGTTTGCCCTGGGTTTAAAGGAGCCAAGATCGCAGGAAACGGGGGCGAGTGGGTCGGCTCCGGGACCTTCACCCCACCGGCGAAACTGCATACATGAATATACAGGCTCGAGCCGCTGCCGACGTCGGCGAACGCGCGTACATGTGCGCACACGGGCTTACCTGCGCCGGGGGGCAGAGCAGCGCGGCTCCACGCGAGCAGCAGCAGCAGCAGCAGTAGCAGCAGCAAACTGGCTGGCCGCGACCCAGCTACGCGGGCCGCGAGCATCGCGAGCCGATCGCGAGCTCCGCTGCACTACTGGCGCTCTATCGCTCTCCGGTGTCGACTCATGACTCGCCGCGGCTCTTACTCGCGTGCCACCTGCTCCCCCGGTGACCACGCGCATGCGCCTGTGTACTCGCGCCCGCCGCCCAGGTGTGTACATATACGTGCAGGTACACCGGTGGACGTATAAAGGCTTGCGCGCCGGCTTCACCCTCTGCTCCCCCTCCCCGGCCCCTTATCGATCCCCCAGCCCGACTCTCGCGCGTCCTGCCGCACTCGGCACTTATCTACTTGCGGCGCTTCTTGCCTGCGACTGTCGGCACACTTGAGGCTGGACGGGCGGATACGACCCGCGAGACGATCAGCACCGATCTCGTCGATCGGTCTGGTCCTTTGGAATATCACACACGTGTTTGGACCCATGAGTCTAGTGTTTATTCCATTCGGGTGTCGGCGTTACAGGCTTCGTCGAAGCTCTCCAATGAGCTGCGATTCATCATACATACACATCCACGGCCGAGTCTCATTGAGTAAATGTATTCGGAGCTAGATAGAATGCTCGATCGGAGCGACTGTATTGAGAAAAAAAACATACGAACAATATGGACCGTGTTGGAGTTGGTATCCAATAAACAATGAGGGTATTTTTTGTGATGACAAAGTAGATCCGAGCCAAATGTCATTGTCGGGACAAAATCGATTCACATGCCGCCGCCGCGATTATTCACAATGAAAAGGGTGCATATTTAAATAGGCGTGCGTGCACAGCCGTTGATGCTGCTGGGGGTAGACTACAAATGAAAAGAGTAGTCGAGAGTATTTTTTCATTCATAATATATTCTTTTAATCGTTATCATACGGAACCATTACTTACAAAGCAAGTAGTGTATTTGAAATTCTCAATACGAAATCATTATCATTATTATTGTAATATTTGTTTCGTTACAAAGCTCTTTTACGCTACATGATAATAATAATTTTAATAATTAAAATAGCTATAATAGTTAAAATAAAAACTCAATAATAAAAATAATAATAGTAATAATAGAAGTTAAAATTACTAGAATAATAATAATGTAATAATAATAATGTAATAATAATAATAATAATAATATAATAATATAATAATAATAAGTATAATGATGGTTCTAATAATACATAATGTAACATTAATAATACATCGGTATTGCGTGAACGCGCCCCGCTTTTACGATTTATCGAACAATCATTAATGTTATTATAATATATAAACAAGACAATAAACGCAACAGGATTTTCGCGTAAGGCACGTGCATCACCGAAAGTTCTGCAATTACATTGTTTGCGTTCAAGGCCACAGTGTACTTTTCTCTCCTATAGATACGACGCTGACCGCATTCTACGTCACGTCAATAAGCATATGGGGCGTTCTTTGTCAGCTCTCCGAAGCCGGCGCGCGGACGCTAAAACCTCACGTTTTCGACGCTTGTTTTCGACTCTATATGACCCATATCTAAATAATATTGGATATGCTATCAATGTAGTTTTTTCTCAGCTTTCCGATGGTGAATTTAGTTTTCCGAATTTTTCACATTTTCACAGAAAAAAAATATAAAACAGGCCATATCTCAAAAACCTATTTTTTTTAATTTTTTTTAACTAGTCTAGATCGAAAGCTGAGGTTTTTTTACGTTTATATGGACCTTCTGGATACCTAGACTTTTTTTGTATTCGAGTAATTGAGTAGCAAACATGAGAAAATGCGCCGCGTCGGGCCGGGCCGCGCCGTGCCGCGCCGCACCGCGCTGACTCCACGCGCTCCAGCTCAAGTCTTCTGCTTACAAGAGTGCCGAAATCGGAATATATTTAATATCCATACAAGTCTCTATCAGTTGGATAAACTACTATCTAGATAGTAGATCATGTACTCATTTGGGTTATGGACTGAGATATGCGGACATTATTTCATTTCACATTCTTTGACCTCCGTTTTGGCTTTGATATTGAAGACTTTGCCATAATATGTTTCAACTGAACCATTTTTTCAGTTCGTTTTGATCTAGGAAAAATTTTATATTCCTCAGCAGATGAAATTTTTTTGACCATCAGTCTGTCATCGGAAGTTGGTATGAACGCATGAAATTGCAGAGTACCTTGTATACCAAACCAATTATCAAATCTTTCTTTCAATTTCAGTTTAGCTTGCTCATAATCATAAATTACCTCAAGAAAGAATGCAAACCAAAGAAAATTTATTATAGTACCAATAGAGTGGGTCAACACTTCAAAAATCAGAAAAGTTTCTCTAATCTTATTAATCATAAGAAAGATTTTGGCATTCCCGCGGAATGGCATTTTCGTGCGACCACACATGGGAAGGGAGCATGCGATGGAATTGGAGCTAATGTGAAACGAGGTGCTAAACGAGCAAGTTTACAACGCTCTGCAAATCATCATATTTTAACCGCAGAAGGTTTATTTGAATGGGCAAGAAATTACTGTAAAGAAACCATGGTATTTTATAGTAAAAAAGAAGATTATGAGCAAGCTAAACTGAAATTGAAAGAAAGATTTGATAATTCGTTTGATATACAACCGATGACAGACTGATGGTCAAAAAAATTTCATCTGCTGAGGAATATAAAATTTTTCCTAGATCAAAACGAACTGAAAAAGTAGTTCAGTTGAAACATAGTATGGCAAAGTCTTCAATATCAAAGCCAAAACGGAGGTCAAAGAATGTGAAATGAAATAATGTCCGCATATCTCAGTCCATAACCCAAATGAGTACATGATCTACTATCTAGATAGTAGTTTATCCAACTGATAGAGACTTGTATGGATATTAAATATATTCCGATTTCGGCACTCTTGTAAGCAGAAGACTTGAGCTGGAATGGAGTCAGCGCGGCGCGGCACGGCGCGGCCCGGCCCGACGCGGCGCATTTTCTCATGTTTGCTACTCAATTACTCGAATACAAAAAAAGTCTAGGTATCCAGAAGGTCCATATAAACGTAAAAAAACCTCAGCTTTCGATCTAGACTAGTTAAAAAAATTAAAAAAAATAGGTTTTTGAGATATGGCCTGTTTTATATTTTTTTTCTGTGAAAATGTGAAAAATTCGGAAAACTAAATTCACTATCGGAAAGCTGAGAAAAAACTACATTGATAGCATATCCAACATTATTTAGATATGGGTCATATAGAGTCGAAAACAAGCGTCGAAAACGTGAGGTTTTAGCGTCCGCGCGCCGGCTTCGGAGAGCTGACAAAGAACGCCCCATATATGTAATATTTTCAATATACACGATGTATATATTTATGTATATATATACGTTTTCGAGAATTCCATATATATTTATATTTTTAATGTAGTTCGTTTAACATATAGTCGTTATGAATCAATCTACGTATGTACAAAAAAAGAATCTTATGTACAGGCTGTTTAGCAATTACTCTAGATTTAAAATTTAATTCCCTTGTTTTATGAAGCCCGGCCTTCCCGACCCATTTCTATAATATAGAAAAATTAGTGATACTCGATTCGAAGCGAGTATCGCTGGCTATATACTCTCGATGGAAACAAACGATATCCGTAGAGTTTTTCTTTATTCCAAATATTATATATAATAATAATAATATAGACTCCTAAATTTCAATGAATATATATACATGATAAAATTCAAGAGTTTTCCTCGTCGACGAAAGTCGACTAAATTTGTTGAAAGTTTTACGCTACTGTTATTTTCGATTCTTCATTTCAACAATCTCACGCACGTCAGACGAATGGCATTTTTCTGTTAAGGCACATTCTTTTGGTGAGATCAAACGCTGTGCGTCGTTATTACTTATGATTCGATCGACTAAGATCTCAACAAATTTCATAACAATTTTACAACAATTCTACAAATTTTTCGTAGTAACAATATAGGCGTGTAAATTCACGCGCCTGTAAAAAATGCAAGAGATTTTTCAATTTCCATACTTAGATAATTTTGATACTTTTGGCGCTCGTATTTAACCAATGCTCTCGTTGTAAGTCAATAGCTATACAAAGGCACTCGCGCGATACTCAACGTTTTTAAGCAAAATGTCTAAGGCTGATTCATGGTGTAAATATGAACACAAACGAATCGGCCTTTTGAAGTATACTCATTTTTTAGCACGTTCGATTTTCCAGAGAACACTGGATCATCTTAAAAAGGCAGACCAGCTGCTCGGTGGGGTTTTAACCCTAACTAATAATTTGTCTCCCATGACTTTTACTAGAATAACGATTGATCATGAATGAAATATCATATGACAGCGTTGAACTCTAAAATTACGTTAGTTTTCAGAATTATGATGTACTCAGTCGTGCATGGCACTTACGTTTGTCTTACATTGCAATGAGATTTTCAAAATCATGATTATTCATGACTATTCCTGAATAGTTTTTCTGAGCAAAGCTTCAATATTTTTTTCTCGTCTTCTCCACTTGATGATATCATTTCTTCAGTTAGAAATTTGGAGGCATATTCATTTGTATATTCTTGTATTTCTACCGTTTATTACAAAAGCGTGCCAAATAGAGTCTTATTTCATGACGAGTCTTAAAGCATCATTCGCGCAATTGAATCGCGAGACTGAAACAGAAAGTGCGAGGATACCTTCCTTGTGTCTAAAACACTGTTTTCAAGTAAACGTTTTCTCTTCGAAAACGTTACGAAATCCCATAACAATTATTATTATTATTATGATTCTTGAGACATAGTACTACAAGCTGGTTCTATAAATTTTAAAAAGTCTGTTCAAAGACTTGAGCATAATTCATACTCGAACTTATTGTTGAAGAAAAATTTGTTTTCTTTCTCGTACCCGCTTGTTCAAGGAAGGCTGATACGAGCCAACAGCCTGAAATAACTTGTCAGTTCTTTTAAAACATCCAGAAGGAACATAATTTCGAACAGGTCCAAGACCATTTTTGCTTGAATTCCATTCCATCCGTCGATTCCGCGATCTCCCTGCGAAACGGACATTTCACATGTTCTCTCTTCTAACAAAGAAAGACCAAATATCCGTTCGCGTCGTAATTACAGCCATCACGGGAGCGACTTCCCGTCTCGTATGAATCTCTTCAAACCTCGACGCCGAGCACACGATCGACGACATACTCGTACCTCTTGGTCTCGCTACCGTCGTTGTCGGTCGACTTGTCCTTGTCGTCCGACTGCGTTCCACTTTCGACCTTATCACTCAGGATCTTACTGTTCCTATCTGCGGGAACCTCGAGGATGGTAGTCGTCGACGGGCCGCTGGACTTGCGGTTTATGTTATTGTGAGAATGAGAACTGGAGCTTGTCCGGCTGGGCTCGGAAGCGTATCTTCGGTGATCGCTGCCGGGCAATGGAACCTTCTCGGTCGTGGGTGACTCGTCCGGCGGTAGCACCGGTACGTTCAGATTGACTCGGGTGAAGAAAGCCATTTTCTCTCTGGAAATGTGAAGAAAAACATTCGTTTCAATGAACCAATCGAATTTCATTCAGTCTTGCCGTTAATGGAACAATCGAAAAGACACTCTGTCAGCTATGAAAATTGCCCGAAAGCATGAACAATCGAGTCGAAAAGAAACTCACTTGAACGATATGATGTCTGGCTTGCCCTTGCCGGCCTTTGTTTTTCTCAGCTTGTAGATCTCCTTGCTCGTCTTCCTCAGCATCTTCTCGACCTTCTTGTCTTCGGGGCTCTTGCCGTTCTTGCCGCTCTCGGCCTGCTGCATGAGCACCTGGAACTTGTCGTCTTCGAGCAGCCAGTTGGCCGTGTCGACGTCGCCCTTCTCGCGGGCCTGCTCGAGCCTGATCTTGAGCTGGCGCAGCCTGTCGATCTCGTCGTTCAGGTTGTGTAGCTTGGCGTGCTGGGCCTGTAGGTCGAGCTCGAGATCGAGCGAGGTGCGCGGCGTCACCGGGAAGTGCGACGACTTGGATTTGGACGTTGACGAGGGAGACTTGCAGCTCAGGGCCGACGAGGGCCTGCGCCAGCGCAACGAGCGCCGTTCCACTGAGTTGCGCTGGAAAGGCCCGCCACGACGGTACAGGGGCATGCTGCTGTCGCTGTCGCTTCGGTTCAGCTGTGGGGCAAACGTGCTTTGTTAGTCTTATTCGTTAATGGA
This sequence comes from Aphelinus atriplicis, assembly GCA_020882685.1. Taxonomy (NCBI): domain Eukaryota; kingdom Metazoa; phylum Arthropoda; class Insecta; order Hymenoptera; family Aphelinidae; genus Aphelinus; species Aphelinus atriplicis. Next base: position 77,884,981 of record CM037073.1, read on the forward strand.
TTTCAACTGTCCAGGAGAGAAAAAAAACAATACAAAGAAGCACCGCTGGGAGAGATACTTACTCGACAGATGTAGTGATTCCTGCTAACGGCTGCGCTCGGTGAGAAAGTCTGGCTCCTCTTGACAATGGAATTTTTGTCGTCGTGCACGGCACCGGGTACGACTCCCGCCGCCGACAGTTTCCTCTGTTTACCCTGCTCCGGAATGAAAACGCACTCGGTGTTTGTCTCCTTGTCGGACGTTTGATTTGCAGCTACTGTCGCCACTGTCGCTGCCGACATTGCCGCTGCTGCTGCTGCCGCTGCTGCTTCCTCTTCCGCCAACTCCTCGTCCTCCTGTGGAATATTCGTAACTTGATAATCTCGATCACCCGACACAACGAGCGCAAGAGCAAATTTATCAAACGGTTCGCCAAGCTCACCTCATGCTCGAGCACGTCTTCGAGTATGCTCTCCTCCATCATGAACTCGACGATGATGCCCTCCTCGTCGCTGTCCTCGCTGTCGCCGCTGTTGCTATCGCTGTCGCCGTCCTCTTCCTCCTCTTCTTCGGGGCTCTTGAGGCAGTTGGCGAGCTCCTCGAGCCTGAGCGACACGGCCGTCTGGAGCTCGTCGCAGCCCTGGTTGCGCGTCAGGGTCGACGTCTGCGAGCTGATGATCGTGCTCTCGTCGCTGCTCTCCTCCTTGGCGTTCTGGGCGCTGCTGCACTGGGCGGAGCTGCCCCGGTACATCGACAGGTCGGACTCCTGCTTGTCGTGCCTCGTGTTCAACTGCTGCTGCGACGACGAAAGCGACTGCGTCGAGCGCGACATGCCGTTGTCCCCGGAACTCGACGGCTGCATGAAGCGGAACGAGAGGATGTTGTACCATTTTACGCTCGGGCTCTCGGGACTGAAGTCTGCCAGCGAGACTTGGGCCGAACCCTGCAATTGGTCAATTCAAAATTACATTCGATTCAGCGTGCGTGGTTAGATTAGATTTTTTTGTAAATCGAGCGAACCGCCTGTTCGGTGGTTCTACGTGAACAAGTAACGCGGACTCACCAAGCACTCCTCAGACTCTCCGCTTGTGCACCATACGTTGACTTGCAGCGTTTTGTTGTAGAGTTTGTTGAGCGGCACAGCGATGGGGAATGTTTCGCCGAATGTTGGTTTGCGTAAATCCATCACCGGTTTTGTACAGCACACTTGATTCACTGGCGGCTGCATTGGCAGTAGAGCAGCTTTTATATACCTGTAATACGTCGCGGGGAAAAAATCAATTAGCGAAATGTACCAGCGTGACGAATATTCTCGAAAGGGCAAAATGTTGCTACTGCCGTTGTCATTCATAGAAATCTTTGTGTTGTCTTGTTTCGACTCTTCAATCTAACGATCTCTGCAGACTAATTTATCCGAACGTTCAAGCAATAGCCACAGTTACATCAACGCTCGCGAGTGCGGAAGAGAACACGTGATGATACTTCCTCCCTCGCACTTATGCGCTTGGGCATATAACTTGTATAGGGCTTTCACCTTCGGGCGGTTTGTGGCAGCCCGAATAGGAGTTTCGTCACTCGGAATTCTACTACACGTCTTGTATGTTTCACATGTGAATATTGCTCGGAGAAAATCGGCGAATAATCGAAGAACCGTGTAACGTTGGAGGTTCACGATCGAAATAGAATTTGATATCGGAAATGAGTCCCGCGCGTAGTAGCCCGTTGCAAGCGGTTTACAAGCAACATCGAGTGATGTGAAAGCTACAGACGGAGGCATTAAAGTCAATCATCTCTCGAATTTACCGAATTACCGGTCGAGTGAATTGATAAATCGATACGGGGTGGATGGGACGAGAAGCAGGGGTATATACTCACACTTGCATGCTGTCGGGAATGAAGAGGGCGGCGAGGTTGCGGGCGCGCTCGATGCCGACGTGGAGCAGGCCGTCGCCGAGGGAGTAGCGCAGCTTGATCTGCACCTGGGCGGTCTCGAGGTTGGCCTCGCTGCCGGGCGGGCCGAGGGCGTCGGGTAGGCCCGAGAGCCGGCGCCGGTTGGACGCCTCGAACACGCCCGAGTCGCCGGCGACGCTCTCGTCGGAGACGGCCGCCGAGACGGAGCGCGTGTTGGTGCCGGAGGAGCTGGCGCGGGAGCGCGAGCCCTGCGGCGGGGGCGTCTCGCTGATCGGCGAGAGGGGCGGCTCGTGGCCGAGGCCCGGCCTGCCGAGGCCGCTGCCCTGCGACATGTTGCAGCTCGACTGCAGCTCGGCCGGCGGCTGGGGCCCGGGCTTGGGCGGCTGGGCCTGGCGCTCGTGCCGCTCGTGGATCGTCTGCTGGCTCAGCCGCAGCTCGGCGAGCTTGTCCTCGAGCTGGCCGCGGTCGAGGTGGGCCGCGCCGGCCGCCGCCGCCGCGGCGCCGACCCCGGCGAGCAGCCGCTGCTGCTGGCGGCGCTGCAGCTCGATCTGCTCGTAGGCGGGCGGCGGGCCCTGGGGCGCGTTCTCGTAGAGCGGCGAGACCGGGGGCGAGACGCTCGAGAGGGACGAGCGGGGCGAGAGGCTGGGCTGCGAGCGGCCCGGCGAGGGCGTGCCGAGGGTGGGTGGGGCCGCGTGGGCCGGCTGGACGCTGGCGGTCACCACGGCGGTGACCGCCGCGACGCTGGGCCCGTGCTCCGAGCCCTTGAGCAGCCGCTCGACGCGCCGGTGCAGGTCGAGCATGTCGACGGGTCGCTCGTGTTGCTGGCTGCTCAGTAGGGCCGTGCCACCACCGCCACCCATGCACTGGGGCCCGCCGTAGATGTCGGTGAAGCTCAGGCCGGAGCTGAGCGAGCCCTTGCTGCTGGTGGTGCTGAGGCTGCCGAGGGACGAGCTGCTCGAGACGGACAGCGTCGAGGCGGACAGGCTCTTGAGCTGGCCCTCGAGCATGGCCATCGAGCGGAGCGCGTCGCGCAGCTGCTGCAGCAGCAGCTGCTTCTCCTCGTGCAGGCGCACCCGGTCCGTGATCGTCTTGTTCGACAGCTCGAACGCGTTGTTCAGGTCCTGCTCGAGCCTGCGGATCTCGCACTGGATCTTCGCCATGTCCTCCTGGCTGCGCGTGTGCGGCGTTATGCTGCGCAGCTCGCGCAGCAGCTGCTCCTTCTCCTGGAACAGCAGCAGCTTGTCCTTGTCGCTCTCGGTCTGGCCCGGTATTACCTGCAACCATCCCCAACCACATGCGTTATTTCCACTCTTTCAATTTTCACATGGAGAGATGGAGGCTGGGAAAAGAAACTCACCTTCTCCTCGAGGTCGGCGAGCTGCTGCTGGATGTGCTGTATCCTCTTCCTGGCCTCGTCGTACTGCAGCCTCATCCTGGCCATTTCGGCGAGTCTGGTGCCGATGGGGACGAGTTCGCCCGACAAATCGGTCTGCGACGCGGTGCTCAGCTTCTCCTGTGGCAGGCTCAGAGTGCTCGCCTCGGGGCTGCCCTCGCACAGCTGCAGCCTCGTCAGCTCGTCCTTGAGTTGGGCCAGCGACTGCATCAGCTCCGCCTTCTCCTTTTCCCCGCTGCTCAGGCTCTTCTGGATGTTGCGCAGCTCCGTCATTATCGCCTGCGCCTCCGTTATGTTGTAGCAGCCTGCCGCGTGCGAGCTCAGCTTCTGCTCCACGCTGTGATTGGGCAGTTTCAAAATTTAGTCTCATCCCCTGCACGTCTACGCCTGGATTATAGCTATACGTTTACGTATATATTTTTCGATGCAGATCAAACTCAGGGTCTCGTGTCACATGGTTCCCGTTTTGTTTTGTCAGATCGAGTCGTACGCGCAGGCACCAGTTCTATTGACGTTTAGTATACGGTGCGTACGCGGTATCAGCCCAATCGCGAGACTCGTGTGTACGAATCATCGGTAACACACTCCGTTACGAGCTCTCGGGCATTTCTTCCAAACGGCGAAAGTTACCCAGGAATTTCGCTAATCCCATTCATTCGCGCGAACTGTGTAATACACGCTTCCAACTGGCGTTGGCTCGGGGCAAACATTGCATAACTCAAATGGCAAATATGCCTCAGCTGGAAACGCGTGAAATTCTCCCCCCTGATCGCAGCACGAATTTCACTCCGAGCAGAGAGTCGGACCGCGATGCCGGCACGCGGATGGGCATTCGGCAAACCTCGTAATCGCGAGGAAAGCCATTGCAAAGCATCGACCGAGTAATTAAAGTATGTACATATATGTTTATATATACACACGCGCGCGCACACACAGGCAATTTGCTTACTTTCACGTGTGGAAACGCGCGTGCGAGCGCGAGCATGCAATTGTTGTAGAGCTTGCCCGCGCGGACGAGATCGCATGGAGCGCGTGGAAAGAGGAAGAGAGAGAGAGAGAAAGATAAGAGTAGGCCGAGGGTATTTATGCATGTTGTTGAACTCACCTAGCCAGGGTTTCGACGCCTCGCTGCGTGCAGTTCATCTCGGCGCGAATCTGCTCCAGTTCGCGCTTGAGTCGCGAGACCCGCTTCCTGGCCAGCGCCACGTCGCACTTCAGCAGGTCCGGATCGTATTTCGTGCTCACCGAGCTCGTGCTCGAACACACTGCAATAATCGACAAAGCCGCGCGTTATTGTTGTGTATCCCTTGTCCTCCACTCGCGCGCGAGACGACGTGGAAATTAATAGCGCCAGCAGGCGGCCAGGCGGCCAATTAGCCGTAATCGGGCATCGGAATTCACGCGAGTTATTCGAAAAGACCCATCTGAAAATGAGCCCCCGCGACTCCCACGCATCGGCCGAGAACAATACGTCCCTTCCCGATCTCGAGCACGCCTGTATACACATATATATTTACTGTTATCTAATTTACGGCGTGCCTCGACGGCCGCGCTCGCGTAAGTGCATATCTACGCGCGCCAATCGACACATAGCTCGGATGAATTATTCAAGAGCGCGCCCTTAATCAACAGATCAGCGTGTATGCGCGGCTGTAGGAGTATGGTATGTAAGAGACGCACACGTAGGCACGTAGCTTCGCGGCTGGGAAAAACTGCAAGGCTGTGTATACAGGATAAATCATATAGGTAACTCGTTGAGAGCATCAACGTGTATATACCATAGATATATAGATACTCACGGCTGGTGCGGGAGGCGCCGAGTGTGCTCAGGGCATTGTTCAAGTGATTGTACTCGTCCTGGGCTAGACATAGTCGTTGCTGCTTCACGTCGTAGATCTCCTTTTTCGCCTGTAACAACACAATTTCAAATCGTCCTTTAGACACTGCACTGCATTCGACTCCGAGGTTATAATCATATATCATATACGCGCGTCTCAAATCATTTGCGCCGTGAATACATGCATTGATTCGGTATGTAATGCATGGGGTTTCCCTTCCCTCCCCTGGGAGAAGATTCGAGGCTTGGAGCTCGATCGATTATCAAGATTCTCGGACGGTATCGATTCTGTGTATCGAGATGACAGGCATTTGGGACCCAACGGGATTGAATCGCAATCTCGCTCGGTTTGAAATTGCGAAGAAAAAAAAAACTAGAATTATAGCCTTTGCGAGACTCTTGCTCGCTTTGGTACAACCAATGAGGCTTGATTCGACTATTAGATTGTATGTTCTTTTGTGTGTAAACTCGCGAATGTGGATGTTATTGGCGATCGCCATGCTGACGCGTCTACAGGATCAGTCAGAACAATTCGAATTTATCGTTCCCAATTCATTGCCGAGAGAGACGACGGTATAAAAGTCTTAAATAACCGTAAATTCACGCGGGCTGAATTATTTCGCACGCGATACGCGTTGCGAGCGGGAGAGAGAAAGAGAGCTGTCGATTACGATGGAACGCGCGCAGAGCGTCGGCCGGGCATTAATTATATATCGCGCGCCTGCCGCGAGGCGCAATCTATTTTTGACGCGCAGTCGCTCGGAAATTCGGGTCGTCGGGCCGAGCGCGCGATTTGAATATCTTACGCACGTAGGCGCGCATTTGCCGGCCGGGGTTCACTGGACCAAAACAATTATGTGCATAATCGCCGAGCGCGCACGCACGGATCGGCTCTCTGCTCTATTTTCATAATCATCTCTCTTTCTCTCTTTCTCTTTTCCATGGCGCGACAGAATTTTCCAACACTGATTTTACATCCCAGTGGGCCGAATTGTTAGTCGAAGCGTCCAAGATCCATTCGTTCGTGAACACTTTTAGTAGATCGGGAAAATCGAGATGAAATTGTGATATTTATCGCTTGTATGGCTGGGAAGTGGTCAGCATATCAGCTGATGCACATTTGAGTTCCATGGTATGCTGAACTTGTTCGTATCTCACTGGAATGTAATTCGGTAGATGAACGAAAATTAATTTTTCGATTTAAACGAGAGATAAATTTCAAGCTCTCGTGAACCGAGAGAAAAATAACGTTAGACACTTATACGTTCGATTTCGAATACCATCGATAAAGTTTCACATGGTTGGACGATTCTATAATGGGGTATATTTTGAAATCTCCGTTGATCGGTTAGTAGTGGGGCTCGCTTTTTATGCATTGTTTGGAATTACATTCAAATTTTAGAAAGCTTCGGTTTTTTACAAATATACATCTATACCGAAGGATAAGCATCAATGGATTAACGATCGCGAAGTTGAGCAATTACATTGATTATACAACGATCACTTTTCTTTTATATCGGTCTAATGTTCCTCGATATTCGAGACTGTGGCCAAAACAAGAAATCCAAATGATTTGCATTTGTAAAAGGCCTTGCTTCAAGGCTATAATTTTGAAACATGGTAGCTTCGGATAGTACGAGAGAATAGAAAGACAGAACGAAGGACAACTAATTCAAAACACACGTATACACGTATACACGTATTTACTCGGTGATTTTCGAGAAACTTTCATGCGTTCGCTCGTTGAACAGGGGCCATCGAGTTAAATTTAGCCGAAGGAATTTCAATCTTAAACGAGGAAAACAACGCGAGATGAAGTTTCACTGTAATAAAAAACGGCTGCATAATCCAGGATATTTGATAGCAAATGAATTACGCGCGTTACTCTATACCCCGCCTACATAAATAGAGAGTGAGCTTCATAACTGTACCAGAAACCGGTTTGTCAAAAGAATTTTTCACCGGCCTCTGTCCGATCGGATGTACGTATACTCGGACACACTCGCGGGCACGCATGAAAAAATCAAACGCTCGCGTCCGCTGCCCTGGCGAAATTCGCGGGCACATTTTTGCCCAAGCTCAAGCGGCGCAATTAAAAGCGAGCATCTATATTTCGCCCGAGGCGTCGCGTCGTCACGCCCTTTATCGAAAAAAGAGAAAAGACGATCGAGCGGAGCTTATAAATCGCGAGTGAAACGACGTGTAAAGGAACTTCGGTAGCCGGGCGCGCGAAAATTATTGATTCCCGATCGGGGCCTGGCGAGCACCACTGGTGTTTGTCTCTCTCTCTCTCTCCCTCTGCCTCCTTTCGTATCTCGAATTTCATCGGCAGAGCAGCAGCTCGGCACAGAAACACCAAAAACGCCTTCGGCGGGGGAATCGTCTCGACGAATGCAGGCGAAACGCATCGATAATCGGCCGAGAGCGGCATTCCGCGCGCGGCTCTTCTCGATTTAGTAAAGCGCGCCTGCGCGTCCGGTATCGGCCAACTAAGGAGAGGGACGCAGGGAGGGAGAGAGGAGGCAATCACGATCGCGAATTTTTCGATTCGAGGTTGCCGCGAGCTGCATTCCTCGACGTACCTCCGGTAAACGAGCCATTGCGCTGAGGAATTTTCGGTTCGCGCAGCCGAAATCGATTTTGCGTTAACTCGTTGGCATCGCGCTTCCTCTTCTTTCCCTCGTCCTATTGCAATGTCAAATGAAAGAAAATTCACGCGTACTTTCCGAAGAAAACACTTTTACTTTTGAGCTCGGGAGGAAATAATTGCACGGCCATCAAGATTATCCCGTGAAATAGTTCTTCCAAAAATGCGTGGGGTATGTATCGCGAGATTTATACAACATTAGGTATCGTTTTTACACATTTTTCTTATTATAAACTATATATGGTTTATTCTCTCGTCCAAAATTACCCCGTGAGATATCTTTAACAATTATTCTATAATTTTTTCTGTGCAAAAAACATGTTCAAGTCGTAAAACTCTTCATAATGCTTTGTTATCTTTGAAACATTCCGTGACTTACAATTCTGTAACTCTTGCTTTTAGCGAAAATCTATTAATAGTGCATATAAAGATGATTAACATGTACAAGACTAGTCTAACAGAAATTATTAGAAAAATGTTTTCGATGACAAATCTGTGGTTACCACATTGAATTGTCATGAGCGACCGTTCAGTATTCAAAATTTGACATTTCCAGTGAATCAGGAAACGGCCGACTGTCCGACTGCGGAATTTTGACCGGACAAACAGACAGACAAAAGAAAATTAAATAAAAGTGCTTAAAAAAAATACTCCAGGATCAAAACCTGATTCGAAAGTAACTCAATTCAACTTCCGTTCGAAGTGAAAAAGAAAATAAAAAAACTCTAGGCAAATGATTAACACTCTCCGGTTTTCAAAGTGAGTTGAAACCTGAGAACTTCAATGAAGTTATTTATTGAACGATAATTTCAATTTTGATTTTCATAATATAAAGAACGTCCTGATTCTATGGAAAATATTCAAAAAGTCATATTTGAAGAAAAACAAATATACCAGACAATTTTTATTAGCTGAAGCCGGAACTTGTGGGAAGCTGTAATTACATTCAATATGAGGATGAATGTATCGGAATTTCAAATCTCACAAAAATCATAAAGATACCTTTCCGGAGGTAAAAAAAATGTTTGAATTTCTACTATTGACTAAAGTCTATCAATAGGGAACAATGCATAAAAGTGCTCGAAAATGTATGATTTTGAGAAATTCTTTCAAAACTCAGATTTGTTTGTGTTCAAAAACCTAGTTTCAAGAAAAGCACAGTTTCATCGGCAAGATGAGATAGGCAACTTACGTATACGTAGAAAAATTCATTTAAAAATGAAACTATAAAACTTTTAGAAATAGTCATCCAATGAAAACGCATGCTATGCAAATGAGTCATGTATAACACGGTGTGTCAGACTCATAGTGTATACAATTTTCGAGATCGATTCACGAAATTATTCCAGTCTGCAGGTGTACACCCGTAAACGGCAAGGAAGATTTTCAAAAACTCACACTCTAAATTTGTTGTGAAAATTCACTGTAATACAGTCCCCGACAATTTCTCTGATGCTTCACGGTGAATATGTTCACTGCACACATCTACATTGCGATGCACTTATTTTCATAACAATACAGTGCCCGGGTTTTCCACACAAAAACTTACAGTGAACATTCAATGTAAGCATCGGTGAAAAACGATAATTGACTGGTACTCGCGGTGAATATTCACTGCAGAGTACCCGTGAAATGTGAATCACTGTATTACCGTGAATTTTCACTTCAGAGAATTCAGAAAGTTTCTCCTCATTAAAAATTGAAGTTATTATTCAAGGTTTCAAGTGTTCCAAAGAATGGTGAAAAGCGAAGATCATTTGTGCTTACTTCGTTCTTCCATTGCAATCAATGGTAAATCGAAGAAGATCAGAATGTTTATTCGTTTTTCAACAAACCACCATGTCTGGTACGATTCGCCTTTCGCAAATAAAACCATCTCATTGGTAGATCGAAACGAGTATCTGGACGCCGAATTTGAAGGAACAAATTGAAGGAACAAAGACTCATATCACCAGAACGTGAGCACTGAGAAGCGTATTCCACCCAACTTGAGAGAGCACCGATCACACTGAACTGCAACGAGGCCGCGGCATATCACACTCTTTGAATATATATACGTACACGGCCGAAAGCACTGAGGGACAGGGAGGGGGAGGTGGGGGAATCAGGCCGACACCGAGGAGCGATCGACCAATTCACTGTTTTGGGTCACACGATCAAGCGCACACGTAAATTTGGCGAGGAACCGATGGAGAAGGAATCTCGGGGGGTCGCACTGTGCACAACTTTGTGTGGCCGGATAAATCGCTCTCGGAGATTCACTGGGTGGGGGGGGGGATGGGGCGGCGGCACACTTGGGGAGTAGAGGACGCACACTCGCTGCACTGACTCCAAGTGAAAAGCCTCCACGGGGCGTATGTGTATTCTTACGTATTCGCAGTAGTAATAGGCGGTGGCGTCGGTGTCGTCGCGCCTGTAGCACTGCTCCCAGTAGAACCTCTGTATCTGCTCGTCGTTCTCGTAGTCGTTCTGGTAGCACATGCGCATCTGGTACCTGGACACGACATTCTCGTATATCTGCTCCTCCTGGTGGGTCTGCTGGTTGGTCGGCTGTTGGTTGGGCGGCTGTTGTTGTTGCTGCTGCTGCAGGTTGCGCTGGTTCTGCTGCTGTAGCTGATGCTGCTGTTGGTAATGCTGCAGCTGCATCTGCTGCTGGTAGCGGTAGTTGTGCTGCTGTTGCTGCTGATGTTGTTGTTTCTGACTGTGCAGGTAGTACTGTTTGTTGACCTGCTGCTGCAGCTGTTGTTGTTGTTGTTGTTGATGTTGTGTCTGTAGGTGCTGCTGGTGCTGCTGCTGGTGGTGCTGCTGCTGGAGGAGAAGCTTGTGGTAGTCATGGCGCGCGTGGTAGTTGTTGATGATGCGCTGCTGGGGGTAGTAGGGACTGGCCAGGTTGCTGTTGAGCTTGGCGTTGTACGTGTCGACGTAGGTGCGATACTGGTGCGCGGGTACGAGTACACACAGGGTGTACTGGCGGTCCATGCCGGTCCCCCGCCCGACCACGAATGCTGCAGAGGCCGCGCGTGCCCTTACGTATCCTTTAGCTCGCTCGCTCTCCTCCTCTCCCGGCGGCGAGCCACATACTTTTGCACTCTCCCTCTCTCTCTCTCGCTCTTTCTCCGCGTATACTGCTGCCGCGGCCGCTGCAGTGGACTGGCTATGGCTGGCCGGTAGGACGCGAGCGCGCTGAACGAGCCGAGAGAGCAGGATCACCTCATCTTCGCGAAGGCCTACACAAGACTGGTCGGTTACGGGCCCGAAATTCCAATCCCCACTTCCTCCGCGCTCGCCGAGCGCTGCTTCGTCTCTCTTTCTTTCTTTCTCTTTCTATCTCTCTCTCGCTCGCTCGCTCGCTCGCCCTCTCTCTCTCTCTCGCTCTCGCTCTCCAGGCCGGCGGAGAGCGAGGAGCAGCCAGCCAGCGAGAGAGGCTCAATTTTTAAGGGATCCCCTTTTTCCCTTTTTTCCTCTCTTTCTTTGCCTCGTGCTTCGCCATCCTTTTTCTCTCTCTCTCACTCTCTTTCTCTCTGCCAGCGGAGGATCCTTCGGGCCTCTCGCTCCCTCCAATGGCTCATCTCGGCCGTTGCTCTCTCGTCCTCTCTTTCTCTCGGGGCCTCTCGCGGCCGGCCCAACGCTCCTCCTCCTCCTCCTCCTCCTCCTCTATTCTCCTTCCTCTCTTTCTCTCTCTCTTTCTGCCGGGCTCTCGCGGGCTCCTCTCGCCGCGCGGCCCAGAGCTGTGCTCCATGTTGCGACTCTCTTTCTTCCCGGAGTAAAAAGCCGGGCCTCATCTCGGGACCCGCTGCTGCTGCTGGTGCTGCTGCTGCCGTACAGGAGCGTAAGCGCCAGTTCCCCGCGCAACGGCTCGCGCCAATCTCAATTTTCGCGAGAATCCGCACCGTTTGCGCGCGGCTGAGATGCGAGCGCGATCGAGCCGCTCGCTGTAATCAACTCGCGCGCTTCTTCCTTCAATTAATTGACAGACTCGCGCTGCTCCACCGGCTCTTTTCTTGCGCCAACTTCACATGTCCACTCGAGTCGATCCAGATAAGTACATCGGGCTGCTGATTGCGTCCACGGATTCTCGCGATCTGGATCAATTTTCACATTTCACGCGGTACTTCCTTCTGGAAACACGCGATCGTTAGTCCAGATTCATAGAGTGAACGAATCGACTCGCGCGTTTGAGTCCGTGGCATCTCGCCAAATAAATCATGTTCCGAGGAAACTTCATCATTGCTTTGCCGCACGTACTTCTCGGAAGTTTACTCTTCGGCTGAAAAAAATCGACGTTTTTTTGGTCGTCAAGAGTGTTGCAGCATTGTATTGCCTCTTGGCCGTTCGAAAGCCAACGATAACCGTCCCTACGTTTGTTTTCCCGATGGCCATAGTGTACATCTCGGATATCTCGAGACTCTCACGAATTATCGTTTATTTGCTTCTTCGTGTTTTCTTCATTTCTTACATATATTTCAGGCGGTATTTTGCTTTCTACGCCAATCAAATTATTATTCATCTTCTCTCTCTTGTGGTCACGAAGCAATGGAGAAAAAACGCGTCGGGAATACGTGCCGGAGGAGGGTAAATCTTTTCGAAAAAGAATTTCCACCATTTACTATACCCAGAAAACCGAGGTGCAACGGTACGTGTCAACAGACCCACGGAAAAACCTGCTCGAGAAAGATCATAGACGATTCCACTTGCTTCGATACAAACATCTAATACTCGCATTTGAAGTGCAATATGAAAATTTGTGATAGAGAGGAGCCGAGCAGAGGATAGACAGGGTGTTACACAGCTAGCGCACGGTAGATCACGCGATGCGTTGGGCCGAGCCGCGGCTCGCGCGAGTGCACGCATTCTCGCGTATACATATAATACGCTCGGCTGCTCGCGCGTGCGCCCGCGCGAACGGGAGAGACAGACGGAGAGAGAAGGAGAGAGAGAGATGGAGGCTGGAGAAAAGGGGTAGGGGTATTGGGCCCCCGAGGTCAGGGTACGACCCTGCGGGAGAGTCGAGCGAGTGTTGCGCGCCGCCGCGTGTGTATGGTAGTATAACCGACCTTGAGTCGCGCGCATTATGCCCCGTCCTTGTTGGAATTTCTGGGCCCGCTCTCGCGGTGTGTGCGTGCGTGCGTGCCCGTGCGTGCGTGTGTGTGTGGACCCATCAGGCCCGCTCTCGCTTCCTCCGCGCCGCCGTTCCTGCATTACAGTGTGTGGCGTGTGCGCGCGCGAGCGCATTTTCTTTGTCTCTCTTTGCCTTTTCCATCTCTCTGCGAGCGGGCCTCGGACCCCTGCCCCCTCCCCGCTCTCTTTCCCTCTCCGCCGGTGCTCGCAGCCTCCTCCCGTCTTGTCGCTGTGTATGTATAGCCGCGCAGTGCAAAGAGCCGCGCGCCGCTGGTCCTCGCGGCGACGAAGCGGCCGTGCGCTGCGACATGCACCATGCGAGCATGTATATATACGCACGCTCTTGAGCTCTCAAAACAGACTATCCTCTCCTGGTCCACGCCACACTTTGGCTTCGAATCTCCTTCTTTATCAGTCTCGGATCAACAGGTCAGATGGGAGACTTTGGCCTCGATGTCGCGGTGTGATACGACACTCGATCGCGAGCACGGATGGAAATGAACGAGAGTTGAATGCAGAGAACTATCTAAGAGTATCGAACGTTCCGTTCGTGCGTCCGAACCCATGCACGGGTATAGCGAACAGCGATGATTTTGGCGCGTTGATCGTTCAATCAAGCGGCGGGGAAAAGTGCGCGTGCCGACATACGTGTGCGCGCGAATGTATGCGTATATGGATACTATGTATGCTGTCGTGTATCGTCGGTGCGCGCATTCCTCGCTCATTTTCTCACGGGAGCGCGCGCATATTTTCGCGGCAGCGGAGCAGAGCGGCCGCTCTGTTATGCGTTGCCGGACACGAGGGAGAGGAAATATACACGCGGCACCGCGATGTTATCGCGAAAAATAGAGCCTGACGCTGCTGCTGCTGCTGCTGCTGCTCGCTCGGCCGAGCGCAGGAAATGTCGGTCAATGCACGCTCGACTCGGTCTCGCGCGGGCCCGCGGACGCTATACACATATATATATATATATATGCTCGCGCGCAGCACCGCGGCGCCGCGGCGTAACATCGGACCCACACATATATATACGAACGCACAATTTCGCGCACGGGACGTTATTCGATGCCACGCCGTCGTTTCTATCGATCTGGCTGGAAATAATCCGACTCGAGGGCTTTAAATCTACGACTATGTCCTGACGAGGAGGGAGGAGAGCTCCGCGGAAATCGAGGCATCGTATACTATTTTCGTGCGGGCGTGCGTGCGCGTAAGCAGCGGCCCGCAACGAACTCGGGGCTCTTTCATCCCGAGCACTTTTTTCCTCGTTTTTTTTTCTTCTTTCGTTCGGGTAGCCGCGTGGCGAGTCGCGGGCATTGTCTTTTAATTGAGCCGGCCACGTCGCTGTCTGTCTCTGTGCGCTCTCGCCTTTAATGGGCTCGGCGTCGGCTGTTCAGGAAGTGATCCGGCCCCGTAATCTTGCTCTGTATATCTGTATATACGAACGAGCTACGCGGCCGAACAATGAGAGAATCCAATCGACGCGCATTCCACCGCGGGGAAAATCCAAATATCGCGTTGGGCGCGCGTGGCTACAGCCGAGCGGCAAGGGGGAGGAAGATATGCGGAAGACGCGAATCACGCGACGAATAAATATCGGCGGGAATGCGCAACGATCGCCCACCAAACGAGTTGGCCGCGAGCATATACGGAGTGAAGGAAATGCGCCTTATCCCTCTGGCAGAGGACTGGCCCCCGCGCTCTGCTCATCGCGCGACAGACGCATTCCGATCCGACCCAAGGGCATTTTCGCTGCTGCGCCTTTCCTGGGTATGGATACATGCTTTCGGCGGTACTCCAGACGATTATCGGAGCTTACGGATCAAGGCAGATTTTTGGGAAAAACAGATACGTCGTTCCGATGCCATTAGGAAGTTAACGACAGATTAAAATCATAGTAACTCGGGACACGCCTACCCTAGGCCTGAAATATTTTCGTTTCTCGGGAATTTTCACATCCTCGCGGACTTTCTTGTAAATGGAATGTTTCTCGTAAACATTGCAAATCCTCATTTCACGTAAAATCCGTGCGTGATATCTTAGGTGAATCGTTGTAAATTACATTGATTAATTTAAATTCTAGATGAATACGAAAAAAAAATTCAAATGTATATTTGTGGACGATGGTAATCGAAATCCGAAGCACTCCTGATAAGATAAATAAAACAAACGTCCTCGATGGTACACAGTGTAAAACAGAGTTATTCGTGAAAAAACAGTTCAAAATAAGTATTCCGTGAAACGCTAGCCTACAACTTTTCTCCGGCTTCCCGATCCTTATCAAAGCGTCATCGACGCAAGATGTGTAAGAGAAACCCGAAATACTTATCACCCTTGAAATCTCAGCCATAGATTAGAAGATGCGCTTGCGCGGGCACCAGCCCGAAGACAAAGGAGAGAGGAGAGAACAAAAAGAAGAGAGAGATAGAAAGAAAAAGTCACTGGCATACAGCCCGCAAGGTTGAAATGAGCGGCGGCAATAATTTATGCCCCCAGCGAGCGACGGTGTATGCCACGAAAAGCAGTGCATGCCTAAGTGATCGCCAAATTCCAAGCGGTTCGAGTGGTCCAGCTAAATCATATCTTTCGAGGCACACACGAATGTCTCTTGCTTAATTCCAAGGTATTATGTAAAGCGTTTCAAAATATTCCACAATCATGGGGCTCGAGGAAGGTGGCTATCTTCTCCTCGACTTTCCAAACCGCTCATAATCTCGATGTAAACAAATCATGAAAAAAAATCGGCCACATACATGTATACGTTTCTAACGAGTTTCTTTAGAGAGCAATTGTGCCGAGTCCTCTGCCCGATAAAACGCCGAGGGAGAGGATGAGATTTTCGACCAGTCATTTACGCATAATTAGTAGTGCACATGTGCCTTATCGCATCAGCCTCCGATCTCGTGCTGCGTCGGTTCGGATCTGGCTAGGCACTCATGTCTGTCGGATGCCGGCGCACACGAGAGAAGAAGAGAGAGAGAGAGAGAGAGAGAGGAGGTTGCACCAACGAATCTAGCCTATACGTCGGTACGTAATTACGCGCGATAAGAGAAAGAGAGTGAAAGAGAGAAAAGCACGCGGCCAGAAGATCGTTGGACGAGGAAGAATGGAAAGTGTATACAGAATGGAAGAGCGAGCACGTTCCGTCGTATTACAAGCGTGTATATATACATATATATGTGTATGAACGCTTGCTCGCTCGCGAGAGAGATAGAGAGCAGGAGAGGAAATCTGAGACACACGCCATCTCGCTCGGGGCCGAGTCGGCCCCGGCATCTGGCTGCTAGAGCCAGAGCGAGAGAGAGAGAGAGCCAGAGAGCCAGAGAGTGAGGGGCCGAGCGAGGGCGAGGGAGGGAGGGAGGGAGGGAGAAAGGAGCGACGGACGGGGAGGAGGGCTGGAATGCAGCCGAGTGAGGAATTCCGGCCCCTCCCGCATATTTATCTGCGCGCGAGCAGGCGGCGGAGAGCTGCTGCTGCTGCCGCCGCCGCTGCTGTGGCTGCTGTTGCCCTCCTCCTCCTCCTCCTTCCCCCACCCCCACCTCGCGTCCCCGCCGCGGGCGTGTGCAGTGCGCGCGCGCGTGCGTGAGCGCGGGCCCCCGTAGGCCCCTTTTATAGCGCAACCAGCCTCGGCTCTCGCGCGAATACCTGCAGCTAGCGCTGGAATGCCGGCCAAAAGTAATTAGGGGGATCCGCTCTCGCTCGCGCATTCCATCTGCCACTGCTCGCTCGCTCGCTCGCTCGCGCAGGTACGACTCTCGCCGGGCTGCGTGGGCGCCCGCCGCCCGATACAATATACACGTATACATCACTGGATGAGCGCGCGCGCGCGCGTTGCGTCATCTTTCCGGCCGGCGAGCGGGGAAAATCGGAAGCGGCCTCTCGCGTTGCGGCCGAAATTTGAAATTCCCTGGGCCGCGGTGTAGCGTATACACGTGGAAACAAAGCGGCCGAAGGGGGAGAAGGAGCGAGACGGAGAGAGAGGACGCCAGGTGCTTCGCCGCGTTTCCTCCCGCGCACCCAAAGTCAAAAGGATCCTTTCCGTTTCTTTTTGCTCGGGCGTTCCCATGAGCTGCGGGTCCCGGCCACCTCTCCCCGGACAAAACTAATTAGTCCCCGATATGTACCCGTAGACGCGCCGTTATCTTCTCATTTTTACCCCGCTTCCTCCTCGCCGAGGAGCAGCTCTCTCTCTCGAGAGAGCGGTCCCCCTTCGATGCCTCCAAATCGCGGCTTTTGTCCGGGCGGTGTGTTTCCTCCTCGCGTGTCCCCCGCGCTTCCTCTTCATTGACTCGCGGCAGCGCGGCATCGGAATGCGTTTTGTTCCCCGGCCCGCGGTTTCCGCCCCAGCTGTGACGTGCGCGCGCACGAGTCCTCGCGGGTGACAACACTCGATTTGATGCTCATCGCGTTCTCCCCGTCGCATCTTCCCCGCTCGGCGATTGATTGTGTGTTTTCTATCGGCGGCGACGCGACACGATCGCCCCCATAGAATTCAAAAGTGTATGTTTTGAAAGGCGAAGCTTCGGTCGATTTGTCGAGTATGACTCGCGATCGCATCCAAGTTGCGGAAAGACAATAAAAGTTTTCGCGCAACAGCCAGACACAGGACGTATAGGGGAGAAACGTTGAAATCGTTCGTGTGTAAAACTATCAAATAATAAAAGAGGATTGACGAGGCCGGAGAGGAGGATGGAGTTCATAAACCAATTAGACAACGAGCGAGCGGTCCCGTGCAAACCATTGCCAACGATACAGCGCGTATACCTATACATAGTCTATTGAGGAATTCATCGTTCCGACGTCGATCGTGACAGACAGGTGTGGAGAGAGAGAGAGAGAGAGAGAGAGAGAGAGAGAGAGAGAGAAAGATCGTCCGCGGGGAACGAGGAATTCCCTCTCGGCAGCTGGAGAAATTCAAAGAAGCTCTGAAGAGCTGGTGGATGGAAGAGCCAGCGAGATAAAACAGATAGATAGTCGTGTGGTGGGGGGAAGGGGCAGATATAGAGAGAGAGAGAGGTGTACGAAAAGCATCCAAAAAAGTATAATAAAAGAGAGCCGGGCGCGCGCGCGAGCCAGTTGAAAAAGGAAGGAGCGGTGAACGGGACCGGCCGCGAGCGCTCGGAGATTAAAATAATTAAGTTTAGGGTTAGGACGCGGGAGATGGCTACCGGCCCCCCGGCTCACGTGATCGCCCCACGGCTACCGAATTCCGTACGTGATAGTTTTCAAGAGAGAGAGAGAGAGAGAGAGAGAGAGAGAGAGAGAAAGAGAAACGCGAACAAAACGAAGCCGTGCGCGCAGCGAAAACATCGACGGCTGCTGGTGTGTTCGCCAGGCCGAGGTGGGGGAGCTCGACGCCTAGGGCCGTCGAAGGTCGCGCTGCACCGAAGGCCCCCTCGCGCATTGGTGAGCGCATACGCACGAGTGTGTGTGGGCACGCGTGCGTATGCTTCGGATGGGTGGACGACGCGATTCATCGGTATTTCACTGTGGAAAACCAGTGCGAACGGTTCATTCGTACGTTTTATCGTCGGCAATTGGCCCATAAAGTCCTAGGAGAAAGGCCCGACCGAGTATATTTGTAATTGATTTCGAGCCCGAGTTTCAGATGGATGAGGCGCTCGATCCATTTCTAGACAATTTCGAGGAAAATACTCGGTTCGCGTGGTACGTCAATTCAATCGATGTAAGTTGGTAAATGATGTTCATCACGCGGGCTAAAAAAATCGAAGAGCACTCGGGTTCTCTTGAAAATCCTTCGTATTACGTAACGCATACAAGATTTTCCGCGAACACTTTGCCAACTCGCCAACTGCGTGCTCTTATCGAAGTTGCCCGGCTCGCGCGCGTGGAGGAGTACGCACTTCGCTTTATACTCCCGAGTCTGTCCCTCGGTAAGAATTGAGAGCTGGATAGTGCGGTGTTTGATTGATAGACCGGGCAGCGCCGCAGAGTGATGACTCGACCCGAGGAAATTCATTGCGCGTTATTATGTAGCAGGATAACTATCGCTGTATACCACGAGTTTCTACTCATCAACACGCTGCTGCTTGTGAGTAGTCGTGTACACGGGACCATTCCACTTCATTTCCTCGCGTTCCATTTTAATAATTTACCGAGCATATGTGTAACTGCTTGACTCGGATGAATCCGTATATACACGCATGATCTTTAATTGATCAAGAATTCCCGCTCGGAAATGAGTACTTATCTAATTGCGAGAAAGAAAGTGTCTATGAAACGGGGACACGTTTGCTCCGAGATGGATAACTCGCCGGTGGATAGCAGCGAGAATTTATACCGATTCGAATTCGGTTCGTCGGCCGAATCGACGGCGAACGATTTTCTTTTCGAATATGGCGCGATTTGGCAGCTTGTCTCGAAAAGCCACACAACGCGTCAACGTTTTGTCAAAAGAGCGTTGAATAATATTGACAAGCGGATTGACGAACTTTTAGCGTAGGAAAAGCGATGTGTCCGCTGAGAAGCCGCGCGTCTAAAAATGCGCTCATCAAATTTTTTGACCCGAAGGAACAGAGAGTCAAGCGTCCGAGGGTCCAGACTAATCATTTTTAAGGCATCAAAAACAACCATAAAAGAAATCTCCCCTCGGGAGTCAAATAACCAAGCAGACCTAACGATTCCGTGTTTTTTCCTCTCATTGTTCGCTCTCTCTCTCTCTCTCTCTCTCTCTCTCTCTCTCTCTCTCTCTCTCTCTCTTTCTCTTTCACTCTGCCCAAAAGGACCGCGTAAAACTGCTCGGAGACGACCTTGTACGAAGGTCCTCTCCGGGGCATTTCCGTTCAGGAATTCGTCCTGTGCTTCTCGAAGGTAATAATCGAGTTTACGATCGTGCGAGAAAGAGGGACAGAGCGAGAGATAGAGAGAGGGTGAGAGAGGCAACGCGAGTAACGATTTTCCAGAAAGTATTTAGACTTTCTGAGAGTCAACTCGACTTACTATATAACCGGAATCAATCATTTCGAGGGACGGAAATAGTATATCCGAAAGGAAGACGAGGAATTTACGCATCTTCAGAGACCTTCAGGGCTGCGAAATCCGATTTATCAAGGGAAAAAATCCACGAGCATGGGAAAAAGAGTTTACCATGCCCATATCATCCACGTCACGATCCACGCGATGCTCATACGTACATCGGGCACAGGAATGGAACAATCTCTCTCTCTCTTTCTCTCAACACACAGAGATGCAACGAGCTCAAAACCGATAGCGACCCAATTCATCCTGGCGCGCCACGCCGCTCTCGGCCTCTCGGAACGAGAAAATAATTTGTCAGAGGGAGTTATCTGAGGGGCCGATCCGAGCACACGCATCATCGAAATAACAGTGGGAGGCTAGAAGTGGCCGGCGCGCAGTGTAGGTTACGTGTGTAGCGCGAGGATGTATATGGCGGAGCAAAGGAAAGGTATATATGCGGTTGTGCGCGCGCAAGAGAGAGAGAGAGAGAGACAGAGAGAGTTGCACGCGTTCTCTGTGATGAGATCCGGTTTTTGACCTGCACCGCACCAGCCGCACCGATCCTCTATGTGCGCGCGCGCGCGTGTGTGTGGTTATATGTATATGCTGTACACCGAGGAAGAGAGCCAGGACGATCCGCGAGACGGCAGCAGCTCTTTCTCCGGCTTAGCTGTATGCCCGCGCGATTCCACTGGCTCCGCGCGAGCTAACCGCGATTGACACGTTTCTACCATCTCTTTTTTCCTTTTTTCTCTCTTCGCACAGGCTACGCTGGTCGATTTGATTTTCACCGGCAGCGTGTAGAGATCGGTCGCTCTCGGGGGTTTCCAAGGTATTCGCGATAGGGAATTTCCATTCGCGATGTGTTATTTTTCACGGCTGGTCGGTTCTTTCGTCGGTTCAAACGGCCCGCTTAGCTTTCCAATCGTATATATACATCTGTATGCTCTCGCTGCAGCTGCGAGTCAAATTTTCACCAGATAATTCATAGGGAATGGCGAACACGAGACAGACCAGATTATACATACAATCATCGACAAGAGTACGAAGGATGCGAGAAAATTAAAATTACTGTACAATATGCCACTTGAATGTTGGAAACGGGAATTTTGAACCATCGAAAATTAATTTCCAGTGCAATCTTGCATTCTGAATTTTCATTTCTTCACATACCACTTCTGCGTAGAAATATAATAAACTAGAATTTTGTTTTCTCCAAACATGAGTATATGCTAAAGATCTCCACGAGATACATGTGCTGATTGAAGCTACATTTTCACCGAGACACACAAATGGTTGATGGTGGGTTCCTCGTCGGGGAAGATCCTTAAATCGACTTTATTTGTTCACCTCCGTTTCGCTCGAGCTATACGCTTTTCGACGCATGCGTCCACCTCATCGGTATATACACTTAAATCGTAGATTCCAAGAGCCTCGCCCAAAAAATCTACACTTTTGGTTTCAATAATGATCCGACCGAGAACGTCGGTGTGCGCAGCAAAAAGTTGCGGAAGAAAGAAGGATCCCGCGAGGACAAAAACAGGCAGTTGTAAAAAATAGGAAAAAAACTAAGCATATAGAAACGTCGAGATTAACTCTCAATATTCAACAAGCCCGAGATAAAGAGGAAAAAAAAGAGAGAAGAGAGAACAATCCGCTCGAACCCAGCGAGCCTACTTCACCCAGCGAAATCCAAACGCAGCATCCAAATCCAATCATGCCAGGGCAGAAGCAAAAAAAGGAACACAGCGTTGCGTATTTCTCTGGCGGAGCATTACGTATAGGCGCGCGCGCAGGCTTGCGAGTGCAGCAGTTCGCTCTGCTCTCCCTCGTCTCTCTTTCTCTCTCTCTCTCTCTCTCTTGCGGAGCCGGCGATCGCACGTTTTGTTCCCTTTTCAAATGAACCTGCCGGCCGAGAAGTGTATGGCGTGCTACCGGGCAGCGCGAGCTGCGCCAGGCTGTTTAGCGCTGCAGATCCCCGGCGTCCTATTGGCCGGCGCGCAGTGCAGTAGCAGCGAGGGATCGTCTCTCGAAAAATATACGTACGTACGTGTGTACGTATATACGCGACCGCTCATGCTGCCGCCGCCGCTGCTGCTGCTGCTGCTGCTGCTACGACGGCGAACCAAATCAGGCTGATATGCTTGGAAAAAACGTTCGAACGTTTACAGGCCGTTGGTGGGTGTATGGTAATTATTTCGATCGCCGTAGGTTCCTTTTTCATAAAATTATCTTTCTAGAAAGCAATTTGCTATCTATATATCTAAAGTTCGCATCGTTGATAATTAATCAACTCAGCCCTGTAAAAAGGTAGGTTTGGTCGTTTTAGGATTGTCTTGATCCTCTCTACATCATATCTGTGCTGCGAGAAATTGAATCAAATCTACCATCTCCCGAAATTCGTTGGTTATCAACGATGCACACTTTAGATACCGAATGGTACAATCGAGTGAAGCCAATTTAAAAGTACATTATAGAGAGGTTTTTGTGGTCACAGGGTGGATTCTCTGTCAGAATCATCATTCGAGAGTAGTTGTAGTATTGATTTTCAACTACTTTATTAAAATGTTACTTCGCTCAAGTTGTTTTCTTGCATAACGTTGATCTATGAGAATCATTTCAATCGTGGTCTTGAAGCATGTAGTTCAATGTAGTTTCAAATAACACGATATCGAGTTTTATCACAAACAAGTTTAAATTTACACATATTAAAGTAGTAATAATCATGTTGCGAAGTAATTATCTTCTTCAATATCTACAGTTTCTCCGTCTTCTCCATCCAACTCAATAACTCGACCCGTGATTTCTCCTTCAGATTTGCCAGTATTCGCGTGGCGACAATCAACGACCCCAAGCTTCATATTCCTGCAGTATTTGAATTCGTAGAAATTTCCAAATGGATTTTTGAAACTTATGACTGTGCGGAAAGACCGGTAGCCACCTTATACGCCTTATACGGGAAATAGCATAAAGAGAGAGAGAAAGAGAGGCGAATCCGACCAATAGGCAGGTGCAGGCTCTTTGACGTGCCTTTGAGTGTTTACAGGTACGTATCCTGTGGGCCGAGACACGAGCCAAAAAGCGTGGGAGAGTCGTGTGAATTTTCACGGACGACATGCGGAAAGAATCATGTGCTCACTGTACATATATGTAGGTATAGATATATAAGAAAGAAATGCCCAGGAAAAAGATCAACGCTTGTGCGTTGCGCACCATCTCTCTCTCTTTCTCTCCTATTTTCCGATCTCTCTTTTTGTTCTGCTCTCCGGCGGCCTCCCGCTCGCGTTTGATGAATCGATGGAATTTGCCTTTGTGGAATGTGGAAGTGAAGAGATGCTGCCAGCAGCAGAGCAGGGCTTTTGTGTATTTTTACGCGCAGGTACACTCTGTCAGAAATAAAACGAGCTTTTCGTGTTTTGGTGGGTTCTGGAATTTAAATTTTTATGAGTCTCTTCGCCCACGTGATGCCATTTTTCTTCACTTCCAACCTTTCGATTCTTTTTTCGACATTGTGAAGCCCGCACGTCAGGTTCAGTTGATCTTTTACATTTTTCAATGTCAATTGTACTCTTCTCGACTGTTATTCACCAACTTTTTTTTTACGATTCGTTGAGTTACGAACGGAAACATCGACGCGTATGGTAATGAACACGACTGGAAACCTCGAGTTAATCGAAGACGACATACAGAGAGTCGAGGTAGGTCAGTCAGGCTGGTCGCGATCAGAATTCGGGAAAGTAGTTCCATCAAAACGCGGTGGGTTATGTCGTCATGGGGAAAATCGCTCAAGAAATACGCACCGCGAAACACCTGTTACCTCCTGTGCATTGCTCTGCCGAAACGCTTCGGACGAAAAATGCCAACGAGTAACCCCGTTCGCTCTTTCCCGTCGATTCTATAATCGTTACGACACAAAATTCCACTTCTTCGAAATCTCTCGAGATCAGCGCTAATTTTTTTCGATCCCAATGCCCGCGACTCCGTAGAGAGAAAGAGAGAAAAAAATAAGCATACACACACACACACACATACAAAAAAAAACAGCGGAGCCGAGGTTCGAGCGAACGAGGATCTTATTTATTTCGGAGCGGTATAATGTCCGCGGGCCGCGAAACAACCCGAGAGCCGAGTCTGACGCTTGAGAAAGGCATTTCTCGCCGGGCCGGACAGCTGCTGCCGAACAAAGACAGAAAAAAGAAAGAGAGAGAGAGAGAGAGAGAGAGGGAGAGATGGAGTGAGGAGACAGGCAGGCAGAGGAACGCGCTCTTTTGGATGAGAAAGAAATAATTCTGAGGACGCACGTGGCCCGCTCGCGTGCGCCCAACCGACCCCAGCATGTCACCATTTTTCCAGCCTCTCTTCTGCACGGCTGTTTTGATTTTTTTCTCGGAAAGAAATCTAGAAGGGTTTTTGAATTCGAATAGATGAGATGCGACGCGACCTTCGTAAAATCGTCATTAAAATTCGTTGTATTATGTGATGGGATGTGGATCGACGTGGCGATCGATCGAACGTAAGAACGTCCAGCATTCCAACTTGAAGGTATTATCAATTAGTTCGATTAACTATTGATAAAACAAACTAATGTCTCTCATTTCTATACGGAAACAATATACCATACATTCAAAGTTTTCCCCGGGGATTGGAAATAGAATTGATAAACAAAAATAACATAAAATCCATTATGGTTTCGTATATATATACGTGTGTGTATGTGTTTGTGTATGTGATTAACATGCAACAGAGATAATTCGTTTATTTATTACGTGAGGAGAAAATAAAAGAGTAACATGTGTATGCGTACACACAGTACGCCGCGATGCATACTAAAAACTTCTCGAGTATGTTTTCTTTCTAGCTGCGTGAGACGTACGAGAGATGGCGCCAGAGTAAGGGAGTATCCGAATGTAGCAAAACACGCGAGCGTTTCCAAACTGGGCCAGAAGAATTTTTGAAATTTATCCTTCGTGAACTCTTTCGTCCTTCATCCGTTGCGACCGATTCTCGAGGTACATTGTACATTTTCATCCAATCGACCGTATATCGTACGGTGATATGAGTATGTAGTTGGGTATGCCTACTTGACATTACTCAACGCGCGCTAGGAATTCCAGTTTTATATAATTCCAAAATATAAATTACTGGCAAATCGCGAACGAGGAAATTAATAAAGCAACTATGATTCTCAGTCGGTATTGCGCGATTTCTACTTACGCACGTGTACGTGTCCCGAGGAAAAAAATCCCCATATACATATTCTATCCGAACCCGGACGCATTGTCGAGAAGGAAAAAATGGAAACGCGCCGCACGAATCTGGGCACGGGTGAATATTTTCGATACCAACATGCTGATTCTCGCCAGTCTGCAAGTGACTCGCGCTGCAACCGATTTCCTCCGTGATCCACGGGCGGCGAAGAATTTTTCACGATCCATATACATATATACATGAGAGAATACCAAAAAGCCGCGGATCGCAGTGGAATACCGGCGGGCCAGCTGGTCCGAGCGAGCTGCAGCACCGGGCCGCGAGAGGATCGCGTTGGTGCCGGCAAAAATCGCGGCGCGCGAACCCCGAGCGCACATACATACATACATATATACGTGGGGGCCCGAGCTCTCGAGTGTGCCCGCGCGCGGCGGTCTCTCCGCTGCAGACCTACTTCTGCTCGGCGAAAGCCGCTGGCGCGCGCGAGCCTCCGCACACGTGTGTGTGAGTGCGCGAGTATGTATATGCACGTGTACGCGCGCGCCAGCGGCTACGAACACACCGAGAGGAAGCACCGAGGAATTTTTGCCGGAAATCGCGAACGAACGATCGCGCGCGAGCTCGAGCGCGCCGCGGACTTTTGTATTACTTGCCCGCGTTCAATATAGGCCGTCCGCGAGCGCGTGCGGCGCACGTTTCCCCGGGCGCGTTTCTACATACATACAAAATTGACACAAGAGTTATATTGGCCCCGCGAATCTATCGTATATATCCGCGGCGTACGCGTTTCAACGAGGCGGGATAAACGCTTCGATCGACGCCAAATCGCGCTCTAGTTTTCCGATACGCGCGTCGCGCCCCGGCTTTCTCATTTGCGCGGGGCGACGAATTAAATTAAAATCGTACGATCGAAAAAAAGAGAGCGCGGCGTCCAATTTCCCGAGTTTGTGTGTGTGTACCGTAGCATGGGTGTACACAGGCCCTCTCGGGGCTGAATAGCTCGCGGGGACCAACTCGACGCGTCGGAACGAATTGTCGACGTTTCTAGGATGGAAATTGAATATGGGAGCGAATCCCGCGAGAAGCGGCTCTCGGGGATATACGTATGCGCGAGGCTAAAAATAATGCCGCGGAGGAGCCGCGAGGACTCGCGCATGTGTGGGGATATTGAGATGGAGGAACGGGAGGAGATACGCGGGCGCGCGGCTAGCGTAGGACGCGGGCCGCGGAACCTGTTGCGCGCTCCTCTCGACTGCTCTCGTATTCGGAATCTTTCCGAAAGGCTTGCGCGGCTGCCACAGTTCCTTTAGTGGCGCGAGCGCGCGCGCAAGCCCGTGTATATGCATATATATACGCGCGCCAGAGCGGTATATAGTGGAATGCTTTCATTGAAAATGAAATATCGAACGTGCCCCGCTTCTGTCTCTCTCGTTCCCTTTTCTTCTCTCTGAATTAAACATGAGAGGGGAATACATATTAAACGGCTCATTAAAATATGATTTTACGAGGAATTTCAATGGCCGAGGTAGCTCCTCTCTCTCTCTCTCTCTCTCCCTCATCTCCCTCACGCTCCCGTGTGCCTCGATTCGACATTCGGCGTGTGTTCAGCAGCTCTTATCGGGGCTTTCGTAAACACAACTTCTTTTTTCTTCCCCCTTTCGTCCGAGTGCTACTGTATGCTCCGCTTCTTTTTTATTCCACTCCCCCCGCCCCGCTTATTACGATTACCTTCTTCGGCGCGTTTCAAACTCGTGCCTCCCGCAGCTGCTACGATCCGTACACACACGTGTGCAAACGCGCTTCCCGGCTTTCCGTTTTCCAATTCGTGAAGCTCCGATGGCTCGCGCATTGTTCACCTTGTCCTACACTCATATGCGTGCGTGGGGGATATTTCAATCTGCATATCTCACATACTGCCGGTCGGGAGCTACCTATATATATACGGATAATTCTCGAATCATTCCGAGTAGCGTTGAAGCGCGCGATAATACGCTTGTGTTTGTATTTTATCATATCGAAAACACGTTCGCATCGTGACGTACGCACGCGCTCCCCGGGCGTTTGCGTCTATACTTACACATACAGAGCCACTGGCGCTACGCATTTCAAACGAGAATATACACACGCACGATTATCATATACGCACACACGGGGAGCTCGCACGAAATGATTCGCTAATCCCCCGACAACGACGCGATCTCTGCATCCTTCGAAATATATATCCCCGACGCGGCTTTTATCTGAAATGCGAGCTAGATATGGCCGCGTGCGTAACGTACTTACGCGCGAGCCCGCGGTTGATTATGCGCGGCATTCTTTATGCGCGCCCGAGATCGCAAGTCAATTTCGCGAGCTGCGATTGGATTGTGGAATAGATGTGTATACCGCGGCCGTCGAATGAGACCAATGAAATTCAATTGATCATCTCATTACGACTACCGTTCAGAATCAGCAAATCACGGATATCTTCGTGGCGGACAAATGATTTGACTTACGAATTGTTGATTTTAGCTCGACGCATCGGCCGATTCCATTACTCACCTGGAACAAAATAAGAGAAAGCGAAATTAATACGAGCTTGTCGGATAATTTTTCGTGTTTATATATATAGTGCGTATGTTCTAACACTAGAAGAAGATCAAGGAAAGAGAGTTGGCGAACGCGTTCAAAACAGCCCCAACCAAATTCTTATCCAAAGTACGCATCGCTGATAATTTTCGGTAAATGGTATAGATGTGATATCTTTAAAATTGTACATAATAGACTCGTGTCTCGCGCGTGCAGCACGGATATGCGACGTACGGGGTCGAAACAACCCTGAGAACCACCGTACCAACCCTTTTGCAGGGCTGAGTTAGTCTCTCGATTCGTTGATTATCAACGATGCGAACTTTAGATACACGGATGAATACGTTTAGCTCGTCGGATAATACATCTGCAGCCGGTGCATGTATATATACATACGATCGAAATGGAACGAACAATGCATCGGATGGAAAATGCCGTAGGAGTTGGTTGAACCGGGAGTGTGGAGCGTGCGAAGAAAGTTGCTGCGCGGAAGACGATACACACACACACACATATATATGCGCCGGATATGCGCGAGGGCCAGCTTGTGTTATCTCGCGGGCGGCAACGCCAGGCGTCACGACAGCCATTCCCAAGGAGTCGTGCGATCATGCATGATTATTCCCTGATTTCATTACAGCCTCAGCGTCGCCATCGACGGGTCAGCATTACTTATGAAACTGCACGCCACAACTCCCTCATATATATAGCTTGGAAATAAATTTTACGTATTTGTCGGATTCTATAACCCTGTATGGGGTGACTCTATCTTGTAAGCATTCATTTCAAATCATCCTAATGCTTATTCATCGCGAGTTCACGGAAGCTCTCGAAACTACTAAAACTCGAAGTAGCTATACACTAATTAAAATACTCTGCGTGGAGTTTTCCCGTCATTATTATCTCCATACTCGGCGTAGGCTTGTATAATTCGCGGCAAACGAGCGGCTCCCGGCAATTTAATGCACGCATTCAGAAAACTACAACTGCTATATTTATCGGAATTTAATTCATTATGGGAATCGCTGATAAAGAACTCCCGGCGTTTTTATGCTGCGAATTTACACGGCAAACTCGTGCGCTCATCGAGATAAATTATAAAATTATTTTTATCATAATTCTATAATAATTTAAAATTGTTTTTATAGTCTTAGTTGCCGTAAATATGCTGTTTAGTTTTCATTCATGTACTCAATTATCTCATTTCCTCCATACTTGTCGCATTTGCATACATCGCCACGTATCTCTCAATATATCTTTTCTCGCGCGAATCCCCTACATGCCCTTCATATATCAATAATATCGAGCCAAAGTACACACACCAATTGCCGCGAGCTAATCCGATGCTCGTTCGACACTCAAAAATGAGCATTGAAATTTTCCTTCGGATTCGTAATTCCGTTACGCAGATGGCGAAGAATCGAGTTAAAAGAGCCTTTTACTGCTCAATATTATCGAATCCTCGCAATTATGCATATACTCAAGGAAGAAGAAGAAGAAAAAAAGGAAGGATCCAACTGGTTTTTGGAAGCGAGTTTGAGGGCAACGTTAAAACCGCATAAAACGATGTTTCGATTGGTATCACACCGGGCGAGCTGCATATATATATTTCGGCCCGTCTTTTATTGCCCGGCGGGAATCGCAGTGCGAATGCCACGCGCGCTTAGCCAAAAGTCCCAAAACTATAATGGCCAACATCAAAAATAAGCGCAAGTGTGTGTGTGTGCGTAGAATCGAACAACAGAATGCTCGGCTTGGCAGCTGATTCGGTCGAACGGCCCATACAACGAAACTTTCCTCGCGCGCATCGAAAGGCGTCCCAGAGCTCGAGGTACGGAGTTTTCACGCGAGTAGGAGCTGCCGGCAGACTCGGCGTTTACCGTTGCGTCGCGCGGGCGCGGAAAGGTGCGTCCGCGCGCGCCGGAGACTCTCGCGGAGAAGGGGCAAGGGGGTGGAGGAGCAGGAGGAGCAGCAGGAGGAAGTCTATAGAGGGTGGAGAGAAGGAGACGCGCGAGGAGGATCGCCGCGGCGATGCTGATACGAGCGGAATGCGATGCTATTATCGTCGGTGGCGTGTGTGCCGCTTAGCCGATAACTCGCTGGCCCGCAGCTGCGGGAGAGACTCACACATCCACGCACGCGAGAGAAAGAGAGAGACAGGGAGAGAGAGAGAGAGAGAGCGGCAGATAAGCGCGGGCCCCGGGAGTAAAACAGCGTCCCTCTATACTCTGACGAGCGAGACGGCGCGCATTATAAACAGAGAGAGAGAGAGAGAGAGAGAGAGAGAGGAGCGCATCGAGATAACCTCCCCGCGCAAAAAAAGGCGCGAGCAGCCGAGCAGATTCCCCAGAATCATTTGCGTTTTCTCTCTCCCTCTCTCTCTCTTTCTCTCTTGGAGCTGAGGAATGCAACGCACGCCGCACTGCAGAGCGTTATCGTTATTTCTCTCTCTCTTCTCTCTCGCAGTCGATACTCGTCGCCGCGCGTTATTTTTAGCGGGCCTTTTTTCTGGCCTCACTCGAGCCACGCGGTTTCAGATGCTTATACATATCGGCAGCTTAATCTCCGAGATTCCCAAGTGCAGCTCGTCGCTATCGCCGTATCGCTGGATTATTAATAATACCCCGGCTGTTTTGGCATTTTTGTCCGGGGTGCAGTGCCGTAACGATGAGCCGAGCATTCCCCACCCCTCTCGTGCTTTCTTTATAGCGGGTGAGCCCGCCCGTCGCAATTGCGGTACCGCGCGCCCGTGGAAAGCTCGGCTGAGCCGAGAAGCCGGATGAGCTTTTCTGAGCAAACGAGGAAAACACAACGGCGACGAGAGTCGTTGGACGAGTAGTGGATGGAGAAAAATTTGCCCCGTCAATGGCAACCCGAGGCCTCGGTCGTGAAAATCACTTTTGAAATAATCCCGACGCTATCGGCATTAACCGTTTCCCCCTCTGACGAATCAACGCTGGGGGGATTTACATTTTAGAGATGAAAAAATTCGGAGAAACCGGTCAACGCGCGGACAACAGCCATCAAACACGCGTATTAAACGGATCGCCGCGTCCATCTCGAAATACATACTTGAGTAATCTCCGATCCGAAAGATGAAATTGTGTGCGTCAGAGAGCAGCTCGAGGATGGATTTAGTGTGGTAATTCTTCACGGAATAACGATCGATTCAATATCACAATGTCAAGAATTTTTATAACGCGGCTCTTAGTGCCGCTCGCGCGCGTAGGAAACATCAACATGTGGGCGGACAGTTATGTCGGAAATGCAAAACAACAAACACAAATGAAATAAATTTAATTTACCCGGCGCGAAAGCTCGATTATTCGTGAGATTTTTTTTCTTTCCTTCTCGGTATAAGCTGATGATACGACGAGGGACGGCTTAGTGATTTTAACGCAGTGTCGTTTATCCAAGTATAAATGCTAAATTATCAATCGAGTGTATGGAAGAATTGATGCATTTTCTTGATATATTTCATCAATGGCGGACCAACCATCGGATATTAATAGTTAAGAAATGTAGTTTCTTATGCTTGTCAAGGAGTATATTGTCAATTTATTCTCTTATACGTATTACATGGTTAAGAACTAATTGGGCATAACTGATTTCGAAATGATATAGAGCTGTTTTAGGAAAAATAGTTACTATAACCATAAAACAATGAGACTACTTTCTACGAAACGATCGATTGGGTGCTCTATGAATTTACATCTATAATAACAAGTACCCGAGACAATTAGGTATGAGAGAGTCTCACGTAGTTCGATTATACTTCTCGAAAAAACTAACAATGCCAATTGTTCTTCAAACTTATATCATTGAATACTCCAAAGTCGTATCTCGGAAGCGTTAGAGCATTCGTATAAGGACATACGCTTAGAACGAAATTAGTCTCCCGAATCCGCGACTCTTGAATTACGTATATATATATCAGGAGAAAACACACTGGAACACACACACGCGACAATTTTACAATCGAATGCTCGAGCTGCATTTCATCCTCTTGAAACGTCTATTTGTTAGATGCAAATCTGGAGTATGAAGAGCCCACTCGAGCCATCATTCGCAAGCACGTCTCGCGTGGCCTCGATCTCGAGAGATGTGGAAAAAGCGCGAGGCACGAAATAGAAACTCGTGAGGGGGCGGCGAGGCGGACGACGCCGCTTATTCTCCGCTATCAGCATCGCCGCCACGATAACGTGTGTGCGATAATGCGTCGCAGTCCCCGAGAGAGAAAAAGTCTGCATTCCAGCGAGTGGCGCACAGCATACCGCCCGGCAAGATAAACCGTGACCTTTCGATGACTTAATCGGTTCTCCATGCGTGAAAGCACGTGCGCGCAACAGATATATACATGTATATGTTTATACATACACACACAAGTATGTATATATTCGAGAGTTGCTCTTTGATTTCTATCCAGACTCTCGATCGCAAGTATTTGTAACAGCTCAGTGTCGTTGAGCCATGCCATCCGAGAATGTGTCATTTGTCTATTGGTACAATTGAACAAACGTGAATTGAGACATTTTACCATTTTTTTAATAGTTCTCGCAAGGACAGGCGAACGATTGAATGAATGATTATCAAGTGAAGACGAATTGAGAACACTCCGTATATATCTGCCAAATTGAAAGTTTTAACAATTCGTTTATAGCGTAAGACACAGAAGCTGTGGTGCTTACTTCCATGCTTTGAAAAACAATTTGTGTAAAGAACGTATCCCATTACTCCAATTGATTTGCTAGCCAAGGGATTGAGTAAGAGTCACGTATGTAATCTGTATTCGAAAGTCGTTTTCCGATTTCTTGTGATATCATTGGTAATGATAGCTCGCATTTCTTGTATTTCACATTTCTCCACGCCGGTAAAAAATGATATTAGAAGTTGCGATTGCATAAGGTTACGCTGATTATCAAACCCACGCTTGCCGGTGAAAACTAATGCAGAGGAACGTTGAAAAGAACGTTGTAGCTCATCAGGAAAACTCATTACGATTCTAGCATTGGTATCATGGCTATTGGCAATAAGCCCACTCAACTTCACGAATGAGGAAATTTCAATTTATCATCCAGCTCTGATTGTAAAATTGATCAGATATCTGAAACCCCCGAGATTCGAGTTAGCTGCGTACGTCGCCGTTAATGAAACTCAGCTGACGACGAAGAAATTAGCGAAGCGAAGCGAGCAACGGGAGGAAAATGAAATTTGAATGAAGAGAAAATGAAGTGGAGGGAGTTAACGAGAGACGCGGAGAACAAGAGCAACGAGGCCGGCAGCGCACGAAATTCCGATACGTTTCTAAAAATAGTCGGAACAAAGAGAAAAATATTCGTCCCCACCGTACGGTAAGGTCCTATTTATGTGCCAAGAGAACGACAGAGATGGGAGATAGGGTAAAAGGTATCCCAAAACCTCGCGCGTGGTCGTTAACATTGTTCGTCTCGAGTCAAAATAGGGTGGAACGCGCCGAGAGACACGGGCCAATCTAAAAACTTATATTCGGCGTGAAGATTTCGCGTCAACCTTCGACTCTTCTCTTGCCCAATGTCATCTGGTGTTTACTCATTGCATCCTTCCATTTGTGAATTTTCAATCGCGCGCCAACGAATTCGGAAGTACGGAGATTTTCATATGAATGATCGAACATATTGAATTTGCACTGCCATCGCGACGTACCACAACTCGCTGGCCGAGTGTAGATCTAGAAACTGGTTTGGATCCCCGCGAAGCTGATTCCTGATAAACTGAATAGAAGCTCGAGCATTTGATCGTATACATCACGGCTTTCGTATCACTCTTTTTACTTCAAAATCGAAGCGTGTACAACTTCGCTTTGGAATGTCGGGTATTTTTTTGCCCCTGTTGGTTTGAAGTAATACGGATCGCGCACGGAGCACCCGCGGTGCACTTTCGTAAATCATCTTCATGATCGCCGCGCCGGCAACATAACTTCACGCTCAACCACTTTTCATTTGCTTCTATTTCCAGCTTTCTCCCCTGTCCTTTTATCCGTCCTTAGCATCCCATTAATTTGCCGAGCTTTTCTCAGTCCGTAGCTCCTTCGAGGCCTCGTATCTGCCCGGGAGAGCTGGCTCTCGGCCGTCATCTATCAAACTTCCGGCGAGTCCGGGCTGATATGCTCGCGCGAGCGCGCGGGGCTGAAGAATGTCGAATCCCGGCACACGGTTTTAATAAGCCGAACCACATTAGTCCCTTGCTGATGATGCTGCTGCTGCTGCTGCTACGCGGTTCTGTTTCGATCCCCGGCACTTTCTTGCCACGGTGGTTTTCGTGTATCGAGCTTGAATTTCTCCCTTTTCAAAGCTGCGCGCATCAGGCCCCTCGCTTCAACGGCGGCTGCACGCCAGCGCACACATTTCTCTTCTTGGCTCTCGCGGCGTTCTTTTTTCCCCGGCTTACGCTATATATATTTCTTGTTTCTCGCGGCGAAGGGTCCGCTTGGGGCCGGCTGAGCCCCCTCCACCGAGCCGCGCGCGCGGGGCCCGACACTCTCGGCCCGACTGGCAGCAGAACGAGGAGGAGGAGGGGGGGAGGGAGATCCAACGGCCTCAGAGAGAGAGAGAGAGAGAGAGAGAGAGAGCCCTACGAGCGTAACTCCGGTAGCCGCGCTACGTCGGAAGGGTGCGTAAGGGGGGGGGGGGCGGGAGGAGGAGAGTGGGGAGATCGACCGAGACCAGCCGCTCCAGCGAGCGAGAAAGAAAGAGAAAGAGAGAGGCGCAGAGACGAGCAGAAAGACGAGAGTGGACGGGAGACATTCCAATGCGGCAGCTATACGCTCTGCCCGTGTGCCAAGTCACTGTGACTGGCTTTCAAGACGACCCACACTGCCTCCCCCCACCCCCTCCTCTCCTCTCCTCTCCTCCCGTCTTCTCTCTCTCTCTTTCTCTCTCTCTTCTCTTAATATCCCGCAAAGATCGTGTCCCATCTACTTGGCGAATGTTCCACCTCTCCCTCTCTCTCTCTCGCAAACTCAAAGGGTTTTGAGGAGATAACTTTTCTCTTTCTTTCCCTCTGTCTCTCTTTCTCTCTTGCACGGAGTTTTACCTCCACGACTACCACGATTTCGTTGGCCCGTGGTTCTGGTGGTATTCGCTGCTGCTGCTGCTCGCCAGTCTTCCCGTGCGTTTTCGCTGGCCCAAAACTGACAATAACGGCGATGATAATAATAACTTCAATCCACGTGTCGGGAACAACTGGGGCTTTTTTGCGGAGTGGCGAATGTTTCTTTACCGTTTGGAAGTTCACACGAATTCACTGTACTTGATTGCAATTCATGGTGGTTCATTCTTCGTTATATACAACTCTACTGAATCAGATCTGTACTTCGTTTTCGCCCTTTCACTTCATAAGCCGGATGGATTTAATGAACGAGCGAATATTCACTCGAAAACTACCTCCGTTTTTGTGGCTTGTAGCACGATAACATTGATCAGGATTTAAACGGCCACTGACAAGGTTAATTCCATGAAAAGTTTCCCGTTCGCTGCCACGGAAAACGCACAAATCAGAAAGCTCGCCGTTTTTTGTTGTTCCGACTAACAACGATAACGAAAATTACCACCGACCAATACGACAAATTAAAATAATCAAAATGATATTACACGGATTTACATGAAAGCAATTTGAGACGAGTGTTGCGAATGTAGGGAAAAAAACCCGTTCGCTAAAATGCAGAACAAAAACGTTATTCGAAACATTCCCCGATGTGGCAATGAATGTATTTTCGGCTGCGGCGTGCAGCGGAGTGCGAATGAAAAACGCAGTTGCAGCCTCATTCTGGTGCAAGCTTGAGATCACCGTAAGCACATTATGCACGTCCGGCTTCGATTTTGTGCCTTCTCGCGATTTGCACCTCTCCTTTTCGTTTTTGTCTGTAAAAGATGGCTTGCGCGCGTCTGAGAGAGAGAGAGAGAGAGAGAGAGAGAGAGAAGCGGGGCTAACGACGGAGAAGTCGACGACTGCCTTGGCACACGGTTAAAATGGAGAGATATTTTCGACGTCTTGAATATCGCATCGACGCTTTTAAAGCGTAAAAAAAAACGACTACAGAGGCGTGGACTCAACTCACGGTATGGCTTTTTATATTGAGCTCATAAAGATGGGACAATGAATGATTTTAATGAGGCATTCCAGGGTGAATGTTTGGATCGTATTTTATGTATGCTGTAGCCACGTGTGAAATCACGAGCAAGAATTTACGAACCGATATCTCGTACTAAAAGAAAACTGGTTAATGTGTGAAACGATATTTCATTGAAAAGTTTCGGTATCTTTCAATTCAGTCTATCTCGTCTGCGTACGCTACCGTATTTGCGTCTCGTTTTGATAGTGAGGTCAAGTGAATGAATCGTTGATCCATGCAGGTAACTTGATAATTTGACGTTGCGGAGAGAAACATTCAAAAAAACATACCAATTTTGGACATGAAGCAAGAAAAAAGGGAAACAGTGCGTTCCGGATCAACAAATGTTGAATTATACAATGTTTGGTGTGAAATTCCACACCGAGAAGATTGCAACACTAAATACACACGTCCCTCCAATTCCAAACCCTTCTTCAAAGAAACCCATGCTACACCGTCTAAACATATCCCAATTCATAACGATTGTATGAACACGCATTTGTACCAATCGAGAACGAAGATTAGTAAATTTTGGTCTCGTGTAAGAACAATGAAGAGGCGGTTCGTTTAATTTTCCCATCACGATCACACATTCCTCCAGTTCCAAAAGAGAGATCCGAGAAACTGCGAATGCCAATGTTTTCCGGTCTATTATAATTATCAGAGTCCAAATAAGTCGAGAGGGACAAAATCAAGCTGTATAATTACCTAACGACTGCTAGTTACAGAGATAGCGACTTGGCAACCCTCATTACTAGTACCTTGTCATCCTGCGGGTAGTTTAAAGTTGTGGGCTACAAGTCCGAGATCGATATCACTTGTAGTCGCCCGTTCCGCGGCTCGGTTAATGTACTTTACGTGTTTCTACGCGTCGCCGAAACACCTGTCGACTCGTTTCAGCCGAGACGACGACGACGCGCGGCGACGCTATTTTGCGCCTCTGCGCGACCCCTTTACCCGGCTCTATTCCCCCTATCTTTTTGGCCTTTTTCGGGTGTCTCGAGGTGACGCTGACAATCTTGACAGTGTCCCCGGACAATTTGATCGAATTTAGTTTTCTCGGGATTCGCGCCGGACTGTTCGGCTGCGCTCGTTAGAAGGATTCCACGAGTTTGATTTATCGTCGCGCGCGCACCCGTGCGACTAATTGGCAAATAAAATATTGACACTCATCGATGAACAGGCCAGTTGGGCTTGATCAATTGCTCGATCGAGTTTCCGTAGTACAGACCAGACGAATCTCGATCGAAATTTCCCTCCGAGTTTTTTTTCTTGCCCCTAGCTCACTTCGACAAACAGCAAACGTCGAGTCTAAATCCATTCGGCATCTGCAGCAGCGTACAGTCGGCTCTTGCGCGCGCGAGGATGAAGTTGCGCGCGCAAACATAACGCGGCGAAGCAGTCGCAGCGCGCGCGCGGCAGCGGCTCTCTCGCTCGAGCAAAAATAAACGGGCAATTAACATTCCGCTCTCATCTATCTATCTCTGTGGTCGCCTCTCTTTCTCTCTTTCTCCTCGTCTCTATGTCGCCGCGAGACGGAGCGAAGCAACGACGCGAGCTATCTCAAAAATGCCAGCGTCAAGCCAAAGATTCTTGCGCGCGCGAATTCGCGGAATTCTTGGCCCGCGAACGGCAGCAACCCCGCGCGCTTTTCTATATGTGCTCGTGCTCTCTCTCCCCTCCTTCTCTCTCCCTCTCTTTCGCGTATGTATATATAAATTTTCGTCGCCTTCCTTTCACGGAGATTCCGAGATGGTTGGCTCGACTCTGGCTTAGGCGCGCTATACAGAAGCGGCGAGTAGCGTTGATTTTGCGGATCGATCGATTTTTGGTCTTTATTCCGCAGTCGTAAATCAAGTCTGAGTTTGCTGTTATCGGGAGCATAAAAGTGCGTCCCATCGGCACCGTTTGTCAGGCAAACACGTTTGTATCATCGAAATATTCTTGTATAGAGTATCGAGCGAGTTTTGATTTGAATATTCCTCGTAACGAATTAATGATCATGCGTCGTTGAGAACGAGACCAAATGAAACGTATAGCCACTCCACCTTGTTCCTCATTGAAATTTCAAAAAAATACAGCGAGTTGTTCTCGAGCTATCGCTCCTGTTCAAGGGACACTTTATTAGATCACGATGATTTCATTACGGGGACACGATGCGGTTACGGAGAAAATCTACATGCGCGAAGCGAGAAATCGAACGTGCGTTTATGCGCGTGTGTGTACAGGTATATATACAAGCGCTACTCTCCACTGCAGCACGTCATCGTATTTCAAGATTATCATTATCGAGTAAATTCTTCCGTTCGAGTGTCAACGGAATAAATCAACGCCTCGCAGGCCGCCATAACGCGCGCGCGCTGTTAACTAATCGGCGCGTTTTGTAAATCGCGGCCTGCGTGCTCGGCTGTAATGCGTCAAGCCTATAGGCGCCCGCGCGATATACAGCTCGTAGTAAACATTCGCCGGCACATGGATATACTAATTGCACTCCTACGCTTGAAGAATCACCCTGTACATGATATCGTTCCGATTCGTCGTTCTGTCTATATTTCTCAACGATTTTATCCTTCACTCGATTAATCCCAAAGCAACTCAGGCCGACACATACAATTTACTTCGCTCGATTATTATTTCTTTGGAATCAGTATATATACTGATCCAAAGTATACTTTGGAGAATTACACATACGGATTCGGCTTGTGCAGCAAAAGAATTATAATAAATTTATAGATTTGACATCGGAAGAATTATTTCATCATCGATTATTCTGGGTCAAGTGAGGGATTCATATGAAATGAGCATAATTAACAGTTCTTAATAGTCAATCATTCTGATGATAAACCACTCGTGTGTGTTTGTGTGCGCTGTCATCAGAGTCATTTGCATTTGTACACGTAATTTTTTCAGTACTGATCCGGGAAAGGTGCAAAGCTACCAGCAAAATTCATGGGACCTATCGTGAACACTGGGATCTACTGTAGAATGAAGAAGACAAGAAACAAACGAGACGTTCTTTATCAATAATTCCGTCGAAATTTCTATTTGCAGGCACAGGGATAGACTCACTATAATAGGAAAAACAGAATAAAGAATAAAAAAGGAAAGAAAGAGAGAGAAAGAGGGAGGAGGGGGGAGAGGAAGACGCAGCGACGGGGATATGTATAAGGCGCTAGAAAGAAAGAGAGAGGAAGAGGCGGGAGGAGGCGGGCGAAGCAAAGGGGGCAAGGACCATTTGCATCGGAATGCAATCCCCCTCAGCGAGCACGCGCGCACCTATGTATGTATGTGCAGCAGTGCGCTGCGCATCGTACGTGTGCGTTCGTGTGTGTGTATGAGCTTATCCAGCCGCGGGCATCCCAGTCGCGAGCTATCCGCATTTTTGAACCGATCTCCACGGTAGAGCCCTTAACTTTGTTTACCTTCGCGAGCGATATCGAGATTCGCAGCTTGCCATTTCGACTTGAGCAGTGAATGGGCTCGATGATGCCGAAAGTTGATTGGCCACTGATAGAACGTGACTAATGCGCGAGCAAAAACATATAGACGTTGGGAATCGAAAAATAGGCTCATTCGATCACGCGTAAAATGAAATTTGGATGGAAATTAATCGACTCAACTGGTATAATTAATTTTTCAAAATTTTATACTTGTGCAGATAGTTATCTCCTCGTGATTTCACAAGCACGAGTGACTGATCCATATACCCGAAGTTGGATTTCTCTCCGAGCGAAACGTGCATCCCTCGACATGGGAAGATTTTGCTCGCGCCGAACGAGGAAATGATCCGTACGCAAAGCCGCTAAAGGCGTTTTCTGGTATACACAAGAAACTCACGTTCCGTGGATAGACGGCTGCCCCGATGTTTAGTCTGCGATTTCCGTCACGTTCGCGCTTTGAAAAAAAGAAAAAAAAAAGTCACGCGGAAGGATATTTGCGGAGATGCATGTCGGAAACTCGATTACCGCAGTCGCCAACCTGAATATTTGTCGGCCCTACAAAGTATCGACCGATCAATCGGTTACATCGTGTGAACTACACATGAAACATCGATTTCAATGGGAACGAAACAAAAACCGATCGACATTATTTGCTTTTTTTTTCAATTCATGAACGATTTTTGTGGTTATGGAACGGAGCATCGAGTTTCTTCGGAATCTATCCTTGTGTTTGCACTCCCAAGTCGGCTTCCTTTCTTCTGTCTGTCTGTCTCTCTCTCTCTCTCTTTCTCGTTTCTCATCTTTCTACTGCGTGGCGTACCCCTTTAGAACGCGATCGAAATCCACATTGACCGGAAGTCACCTCGATTTCCCACGGATGGCTGTGGCTGACTTCCTCCGGGAGAAACGATCGCAGCAGAAGACAAACTGGGCTTGCGCACGCACTTATTTATTTAGCGATGCTTCGCTGCTCTCTGAATTAGAGAGCCGAGATTGATTGATTCATTGTTGACTGGACAGTTTTTACACAGAACTACCATTCACTAGTGATTTAGCGCTCGATTCAACAACTCCGATTGTTAATTACGCACTGAAAACTGACAAGATTTTTAATGCAACAGCCGGTTTTTAGACGATTTATGGCTATGAGAATCATGTACTTGTTGAGCCACTGCAACGATTCAAATCCGTTTTTCATTAAGATTTCGAAACTATTTCATTTTTTCTAAAAGACAAAACTGACGAATGATTTTCCATACGCTAAACTATGCTCGTCATAAGTGCAAAGTCGTGTTAACGAGTATTTCAATCGTAAATCAAGCGATGTTTTTTCTTAAATACAGCATTTAGAATCAGAGCATTCAAAAAGAGCAAAGATGGAACAAATTGTTGTCCTTTTATTGACGTTCGAATTTTACATTCCAATCTATTCCTTTGCATAAATTTTATTTTCGATAGAGAATAAAAAAGCCTTCGTAATAAAATCAACACGCATGTCCAGTTTATATCTATGTAGCGTCGCTTAATTCATAAGTGAGTGCGAGGATATTTGAATGCTGATTTACGAACAGAAGTACATTCGTATAAACACAAGTTACATTCAAGTTTTCCAATAAATTATTTGATATGTACTAGAGCTCAGTCGCCTACGTTTGAGTCTACGCGAATTTACGACAGCTATTTTTTCAGTCGCTTTTTGCAATCCAAGTATATCAATCGTTATAAGGAATTCTCTTCATTCTCATTTCACGGCGAAATTGTACTTTAAATAAATCGCCGGCTCTATACTGTCAAGCAATCGTTAGCAATTGATTTATCCGTGGTTTACTCCAGCGAATGATTAAAAGCTATGTTGGCTATTTGAAAGACTGTTTTTTCCTCGAGTACACTGCAGTGAAAAATATTTCCGATCAAGTGTTTTTATCATTCTTGCAGACAGCTAAAAAATCAATAACCAATAGCTTCCATTTTGAAATAATATTGAAGTCAAGATATTGGCATTTAGTTCAACTTCGTTCTATCCTTTTGTTGTATCAACTCTTCTTTGTCTTTAATTCAGTCTTAATTGATATTCTACATTTTACGTGTAACTAACGAAATTAAAATGACTCCATAATCGGAGCTGATGATTTTCATGTGAAAATACTTATTTGAAGTAAGATAAATAAAAATGTCCCAGTATTTGGTTATTTTTTCTCGCGTCCTTTTCCTTTGTCCGTGTGGAATTTTCATTATCCGTAGGCTGGTTTCCTTTGTAATAGAGTCAAGTTCGACGTCCACGCCCACGACGTGGCCGGAAGTGGACATTAAAATCAAATTTACGATGACTTTGGTGAGCAGCGGGGGTAAAGACGTCTGGGATTCCGGAGTTTCTGGGACACTCACAACTGTTGTCGCGAGTTTGAGTTGACAATCTCGTTGCAGAAGATTTTTTCACAATCGAATCAACGAGAACAATGTCTTGATTTCTCTTCTTCCCAAAATTGATAGTACAAAAGACATCGGATGGAATACGAACTCCACCGACGTATTCTAACGCTCTGCCAAACGTCTCGAATCACCCGGCTATCAGCTAGCATCATCAACTAAAATTCGACCCGTCTCTCGGATTCCAGCGAGTGAAACCATCCGCTCGAAAGCCAGCCTCGGCGGCGAGTGAAAAATGGCCAAGTCGCTAATAAAGCACCGCGGCGCGAAGTCAAAAACAAGCTGCCGGCAAGTTTTTCCGAAAGGAAAGGCGCGCGCGCGCCCGACCGGGGCTGAGCAATATCTCGCTCGAGCAGCGGCGGGAGCGGGAGCGAATTCGAAAAGCGTCGGGTCTCGGCGTGCGCCTTTCGAATTTTTCAATAAATTCAAGGTGAGTGGTTGGTGGCGCCCGCGATATATACGCGCACGTACGCGGCAACGGCGGCGGCGGCGGCGGCGCCGCTCACCTCGCGAGAAAGCAGCCAGCCGTGGGAAGTCGCTCTAGAGCGTGCATGGGCGTGCGGTGCCGATGTACTACCCTGGAATGCGGCCCCGCCGCCGCCGCCGCCGCCACCGCTAATGGATTCGTCTTTATTCGATCCCTCTCTCTCTCTCTCTCTCTCTTGGCCGCGTCGCGCGCGCGAGCCGAGAGCTTAACCTGGTTCGCCGGTTGATGTTGCACATGTGGGCTCATTCGGAGCAATTAGCCTCGGCGTCAACGCTGCGTCGCGCTCGCATGTGTGCTTTTTATCGCCGATTCGCCATTCGATAATCTGAATTGTCCGCTCCCCGGGGCTAATTAATCGATCGACATCCCGCTGTAATTATATGTCGTGTGTGTTTGTGTGTGTGTTCGTGTGTGTGTGTGTGTGTGTATATATTAGCCGATTGTACGGGATGAAAAATTCATTATCCCGGCCGGCTCGCGCGGATTCTCACAGCACTGCTGCTGCTGCTGCTCGTTCGAGCATAGGTTTGGCATCTCGTTCGCATTTTTTTTCGCGCAAACAAAGAGCTCCGTGCCGTGCGAAAAATTTTCGGAGCAATTTATCAACTCAGTTCTAATTAGGCCGAGCAATTAATGATTGGCCTGGCGGAGACACACCCTTCCGAACCTAGATTTCCATCCGACTTTTATCAATATTCTTTTCCAGCAGAACAATGCCGTCCGTGCCCACCATAGCAATTTCATCCACACGCCTTGACTTTTGCAGAATGAATACGAATAGTTTTACGGATGACGGGAGCAGGGGGGGATCAAACTATGTCTGGCAATGCAGTCTCGTAAACTGTTTTGATTTTTCATTGTACCGCAAACTGAACGGTCCTTGAGTCAGAAGGAATTATTTCGAATAGTTTTTCCATAGAACGAAAGTAATTTTCCAAAACAGTAATGGTGAATGAGTGGAGTCAACTATAAACAATCACTATAGATGTATAATAAATTTCTTTTTATATAGAAATGTGGTTATATTTCAGTAAAGAATCGTTGGAATACTTGACTAGTAAATTCAAGCATGTGAAACCGATCGATGACTCGAAAATATGCGTATTCCCGGGTAGCAAACCCTTCTAAAAAATTATCAAAGTTGTTTTCAAAATTTCGACAAATGTATGTACGTCTGTCACGCATTTTCTCGGATAATTCCAAATTTCAACCTGAGAATATAAATTCAAAGTGAAATCCTAAGATGCAGAAACACGTAAGTAAAAGTAAGATGACGGAGATGTCGTACCTCAGATAAAATGACGAAATTACGTTGATCACGATCCAGTAAGTGGCATATGTTCTACTCCTTTCGCGATATCGGTTTTTGAAATGCTTAGATCTAGATTCTCACGTAACAGATTCATCGTGACTCCAGAAAACTCTTTCACTGAACCAAGTAGATATTCGAGATATGTTACGAGTATGTTTCAACGATCCTTCTTGAATTAAGTTAGTACACTCGGAGACAATCGAAAAAAATCAATGCTTCAGAGCTCCGATGTTCCCTTCGTCGAAAGTTTTATTGTGTCTCACAGAGCAAATTTCCCAACGTTGCCAATCCAAAGTGTGCGTACTTGATCATTTCATTATAAAAGATAGATTTGAAATATCACTAGGATCCATTAATTCTCGCGGAATTGGAGAAATTCGCGTTCACAGGAACGTATCGAATTTCTCGGTATTTTTCTCCCAGCCCATCACCACACAAAATTGAAAACCTCAACATGATTAGTCCCAATGATTGCCCGAAATCAATAACTCAACGCCCAGTCTATAAATCAAGTTAGAAACTCGAAAACGCCGATGGCACGATGTGGAAACTAGAAACCAATGGGAGAGTCCCCCGGGTTAAAAAGCCTCGAATTCAATCAAAGCTGAAATTGAAGAAAAAATACCTGCTCGCGGAGAAGAGGTCGCGGCACGTCGAGATATTCGCGCGCGGCGAAAAATTCTCACGCGCTAATCTGCGCGCGGCGAAAGAGCGGGGGACGCGCGGGGCAACAGAACTCGAGACTCGGGCAAGGAGAGCAGAGAGCAAGCGATACGCGGCGCGTTATTTGGCTACCGACTTTCGGCTCTCGCTAAGTGAATCCGCAATCGCTTTATAACGCTGCCGATGATAAATTGCATCGCGCGTAATCTCGGCGCTTGGCTCTTTGTGCCTTTGCCGCCGCGTCGTAAATATTCGGCTCGGTTTTTTCTTCCTCTCGCCCGAGTCTCGGATCCTTCGTAGCTCCTCCTGGCCGGCGAGGCGCGCGAGCGCGAGCTTTCGAAAAATGCCCGGCTCGACAAGTTGGCATTTTTCAATTTGCGAAAACGAGCCGAGCGAATCGCGAGAAACAGCCGGCTCGTAATGGGCCGCTTGTGGGAACGGAACGATCCCGAGCGCAGATTTTGTCACCGCGGCATATAGTTCGATAAGCCGATTCGATAATTACCATCTGCCCGAGATACATTTTACATGTACAGGGTGATCTTGAGGGAGAATTGAAGGGAAACTTACCTCGAGTGCGTCCTGTGCGGTTTGCAGATAGTCGCGAAGCATAGCTTCCTGGATAGCGCGCCATTCTTGTCGAGGGTCCTCGAGTTGTGTCGTTTCTGCGGAAAAATTGAGAAACATCCTCGTATCAATTGATCCACGAAATTTTGCTCGTCGACTATATTTTACCGCGAAAATGTCTAATTTCAATACGAGACGCAAGTTAAAAATGCTCAGAGCCGGTGCGTTGCGTCAATTGTTTCCGATCGGATGATTTGAAGAATGATTCACGC
This sequence comes from Aphelinus atriplicis, assembly GCA_020882685.1. Classification (NCBI taxonomy): domain Eukaryota; kingdom Metazoa; phylum Arthropoda; class Insecta; order Hymenoptera; family Aphelinidae; genus Aphelinus; species Aphelinus atriplicis. Next base: position 77,929,937 of record CM037073.1, read on the forward strand.
AATTTTTCCAAAAAAAAAAAAAAGTTAAAAAAAAAAGTTAAAAGTTATCTTGATCCAACAAAAAGCTATGTTACATTTCAAACCTGAATCACGCGAATGCGCGCGTGTTAAAATAATAGCTGAGACGATATCACTGTGTTGCATTGTAATGCGTCGTTGCGGATCAGCGCGTTATCATCGGGCAAAAAAGAAAGTAACAAGAGCAGCACATCACATCGGCGTGTGCATATATACTTACGGTTAACATGATTGATATAGTAAGCGCCCACGTGCTTGTCGTAGGCCTCCTCCCAACCGAGTGGAAGCTCGTTGCCGATGCAGTCAGCGAAGGTCTGTGGCTTGGTAAATCTGCGAACACAACCGAATTCATTATCACTCGGGTTCTCCACCTGTTTTCTATCGGACACGCGACTTTTCATTTTTACCAATTCAAAACTGGTTTTGTCCAATTTTTCACTTGTTTTGGGCAAGGTATAACACAGGCGTTCGCCAAAATTTCCTGACTCTGTTCGAACAACATTCAACTATCGCCAAATTTCTTCGTTGGCGATATTATATAGGACGATTGTTGTACCGAGATGGCGTTTCGAAAAAAAGTGTATTTGAGACCTTGGGATAATGAATGAGTAATGTAAGTGTTGTACGCGAGTGTAAATGCACACTGGGCGTACTTTGACTGTGCATTCTTTCTGTTTAACAATCCTTGATTCGGAAGTACCGGGACTTGCAACAAGGACTTTTTTTAATCATCGATTGGTCCCTGCCAGTCCCTGCAAGTAATGCAGCCATCTCCTCGGTTTCTTAATTTTTTCCTTCATAGTACTCAAAACGTCTCTTGACATCAATCCACGGTTTCATCTTTTTCTATGCAAGTGAAAAATACCCTAAAATAACCGTGTTTCCAGCATATGCAGATGAAACAGCCGCTTTGAGAAATGGTACAGTGAATATGGGACTAAACGAGTGTTGAAAATGTTCTGAGGCAATTGAAATGGCTTTTTGCACTCATGTCTCAATAGGTACTAAAAGAATCACTGATCCGAATCAACACCTTTTACTATACAAAAAAAAATCAGTGCCCGCTTTGCCTGTATTACCCACAACTATCTTACTTGATAATAATCGCACATGAAAAACAATGTATATGTAGAATACATCTGTTCTTAAACACATGATGGAAAGTGATCTAGAACGAAAACCATTGGCAACACTTTTGTATCAAACTCACAAAAATATCTTGTTGTCTCTGGAAGAATTAGGCATCCACCAGAATTCGACTACCTTCAAACATATTCTTAAATAAGAAGAAACATTTTTTCGAAGAACATTCTGTTTTGAAAGGGCCTAATTGAGATGTTATTCTTCTGAAAACAAGAGAACGTTCTCGTGAGTGTATAAAAGATTGGTCGGAAGATAAAACTGTTCTTGGTCAAATACTTTCTTCGTAAGATCGTCATATTGTGTAAACGTTCAAGCTTCGATAAAATTCGCATGAACTTTTCACAATCCCCGATTTGTTTTAAATTTGAGCTCGTTGATTCAATGGAATAAGTGCATTCGGCTACCCACGACATTCGTCGGTTGTGCAAGATAAACAACGCAAGTCTGACACGACCTCAAATTGGAATGTGAGTTTGCCGGATCGGCGCAGATCTCATCGTTTCCGGCTAAATCATCACGAGTATACGTCTACATATACAAGCCGGGCCGGCAAATTCCGGAAATGCCGTATTTATCCTGAATGATGCCGTGGAATTTTTTGAAAGTACTTCAGTCTGTATAAATCCTTGGCATGAGTCGTAACCGTAAGTAATTCCAGTGCGACACGTGTCAGGTTATCATTTTAAAATAATAATACAAAATAATAACATAAAATAAGATAGTTGAAATACGCTTATCTTGTGTCAATATTTAAAGAACATTGTAATGGAATATAATCAGGTATATACAAGGCAAGAGAAAATGGCGTGGATGAAAACTATTTGTGTTTTTTAAATATCGATTGAATTGAAACTTTTTCTGATAATTTTATGTGAATGATAATTCACTTCCTCGATTCACGATGAAATGAGATTAAGATGATTTATATATTTTACTCGATAGGAATTCCAAAAATAATTGCGTGTTATGATGACTCAAAAACACGCCGAGAATTCGACATTATAATTCCTCCTCGTACGAGCATGGCAACACATTAACCGTTACCTTCGATCAGACCCTCCAGTGGTTCCTATGGCAAAAGAAATTCTTTAATCGTTCTTTGGATGGCGTCATTACGAAAAGGCCAGTGTGTATGTTCGTATATAAACAATTCTCCGAGCCACTGATGAGGGCGATTTTACTTGGGGCCGACATAATTTTTTTTTTCAACCAAATACAGTCTACAATCCAAATTACACCTGCAGCTGGCTGTCAAGAATTGATAATTGAATCATTCATTATTCTGCACGAGGAATATGAGTTTTATGAACATTTTAAAAAATGATGTCATTAAGCCGGCTTTATTTTTCGAAAGAGTTCAACAGCTTACTAATTTCAACCAGGCGCGCACTCGATATATAATTACATGCTTTCGAAGAGAGACCAACCCAGTTAATTATCTACCCGAAGACAAAAGCAGTGGGGATAAAAAATTGTGTTGGCTTTGAAAAGAGAAGAAAAAATCGTTTCCTCCGAGGCAATGACGACACGCTTGGGGGAAATTCCTCTCTTCGATGCGGAGGCACATCAAGTGACCACGTTAATGACCATCTATACCGCCTTGCGTCTCGTATACAGCGTCAATGCCGCGGTGTATTTTCCATTCGTTTTTTCTTTCTTTCTTTCTTTCTATTTGAACAGCAGCAATTGGCTGCTTTGCATCGGAATTTAATTCAAGATCGAATACGGATATTTTCCACGGGGATCGCTCGGTCGGATACGCATACGCAGTCGAATGAATATAATCCGACCGGTCCCGCGGCGTTTGGGAAATTTTTCCAATTCAAATTTCGATCATAACGCGACTTTCTCCGAATGGCTAGAGCGAGTCCGTGCCTCTGTCGAACAACAACGAAAAAAAAAAGAAAAAAAAAAAGAAGAAAGACTCTCCCGAAAGAAAACCCTAAATATACAGGACAACAACTGTCCCATCGTTGAGCAGGCGGGCGCGCGCGCGTATAGCTGGTCTCTCGAGCGCGGCAAGAAGCGCTGATGGCCATCGCGAATCGGATCTGTGTATGCAAAAAAGAACGAGAGAGAGAGGGGGAGAAAAAAGGAGCAGTCGAAGCGCGACAGGCCAGTATATAATTTCTTCGAATGCTGCGCGCACAGTAGCAGCTGCGGCGTGACAGCCAGCCTCTCCCAAGATAGACAGTGGCGATATCTCGGGCCCTCATCTCTCGTTTGCTGGCGCGCGTTTTTCGGTAGCCGCTCGCACTCGATATCTCGCGCGCCGAGAGCACGGGGGGAGAGACAGAGAGAGAGAGAGAGAGAGACTTTAATTATCATCCTGCACGTCCTCAGGGCGTCGCCGCGCCGGTCCGCGCGCGCCGGCAAACCTTCCTCGCCTTGGCATTCCGACACGCATCGAAATCGCCTCCTTTTACATATATATATACACACGTGTATATATGTATATGAGCACGCGAGTGCGCGCGCACCTGTATATGTATATACACACACACACACACTTGTACCGTATACGTATACATATATACGCATGTTACTGGGTACCTCCCGGCTCAGATGCTGCGCAAGCGCACTGCATCGCCCGCCGCGCATCTCTGTCTCCCGGGGGGCGGAATGTGGTAGCTCGCTCACCCTTCGCTCTCTCTCTCTCTCTCTCTCTCTCTCTCTCTCTCTTCACGAAGAGCATCGCTTTTCCAATCGTTTATCGAAATCGCCGCGAGATCGCTAACTTGTATTGAAATTGTAATTATTACACTCTTTCATCCTCACTGACAAGGAGAAGACAGTAGCCAACGGTATTGTGGAGTGAAACGGCCATACGGAGGGAGCACACTACAAATGAACTAGATACATATCTACAGTTTCTTTTGGCATATTAAACAACTATAGCGAAGAAAAAATTGAGTAGGAAACTTCATGTCCAATGAGTTTTAGTCGAAGAGTTTCGGGAAAATGAATCAAGAAACGGAAGAGAAAACAGCAGATCATCGATTTGAGTGACTCGCTATCACAAGCTTGAATCCAGAAGGGACTGTCGCGTAAACAGCCGGTTGGTGAGCATTGAAAGAGACATTAGTAAATCGTACAACGCAACAAGTAGGTACAAAGTCTTATCAGCCCAAAATCAGGCCATACGACCTTTTTACATAATCATTTTTGTCCATTTGTCTGGACATTGACTGCGTCCAACCGCAGCAGCGGTGGCATCAAGTTATACACCAGCTTGACACGTACTTACAATTTATCAGAAATTCAATGAAAGTCTGAATCATTCGTTTTATTCAAAGATTACGGTATAACAGACTCGATGTACCGAGTCTATCAAGTTGGGACAGTCGATGAACAGCAGCGCGTCATGCAGGATTGTATACCGTAGTCAAAACGAAAATAAATCGAGAAACGTAATAGATGCATCATTGGCGAGTTGGGGCTACTGATTTTATAAACTAAGGACTTACTTTAGTATAGCATCATGAGGCCATACCACGACGAGTACACGTCAAATTCAAGCTCGCGTCGACCACTTTCGACGTTCACCAACGGATTGCCTATGTTCAATGAGTTCCAGTGAGTAACACTACGTTTTCTCATTCTCTACTCTACTATGAAGTAGATTATGCATTTCCTGCGTGTTCGATATTCTAAAAGTAACAAAACATACATAAATTTGTATATATATGTCACGAGCAATGAACTCATTCGAACGCTGAAACAGAGCAGCTGGTTTGACGCTTTGACGGAAAAATGTTGATATCAATTCGACCAAGAAGCATATCATACAGTGGCTTGGTCGGAGTGTGCATGTGTACTGAGGGGAGTATAAAACGAGATCGAAAGAATCTGAATTGCATTCTAGGTCGTCAAAGGTTCATTCGCCCAAGCGCGCAATACATGTATCCCTCAAGATGGAGTCAATGTCAGATGATGGTGAGTGTATGATTCGTTCGTTCGATTGAGAATTGATTATAATACACTCTTCGATCGTGTAATATAAGATGTGATATGAGAGTAATATATTACCATTTGAATTATTTTGACTATGGCAATTGTATTTGGATTGCATACAATTCCGCAATACAATATGTTTTTACTTGTAGTTTTGGTTGGAGATCAACTCACAACGAATATTTTCAACGAAAGTGTAACGAAAATAATTTCAAATCGGTTACAAGAAACATAGAATATTTTCCTTTATCTTGAGAGTTCTAGATTTTCTTCAAGCATATACTAGGAAGTTTCATGCTATAGCTTATATGTGCACGATGAAAATCATCAAACGAATATAATTTGAAAACTTCTTATAGCACCAAGACCGAATGTCAAAAATTCTGGTGGCAGTTTTGTAAGCACAAGGAGTCTTAACTGTGCTCTCAGACCAATCATCATAGTGGCACAACTATTTGCCGTTTTTCCAGTTAATAATGTCACATCACCCGACGTTTCAAACCTTAAGTGAGAAAATTATTTCCTATTTACAATAATATCACCAAAATGTATCTTTCAAATGTATTTCAAGGTTCACTTGGTGGAGCTTGAAGATCGTATACTCTTGCCTGTCTATATTAGGATCCATTATTCTCATGGCGTTTAGCGCTCATCGATCAACGATTACTCCTATAACTTCGAAAAAGATGAGTAAGAGCTATTTTACGAAGGAATTATTAAATCTGGAACAAATTGAAAGAAGATCAAAGTACAAGAAATACCCTTAAATCGAGGAAATTGCGATATTTTTCGAAATTATAGTTTTCCATAGAGATTATAAAGTTGAAATTCTATGAACTTCAAGACAATAGAAAACGTGGTAGATGACATATAAACAAGTGGATTTATTTTACAGCCGATCTAGTATTTTACTTTACGGCCAGCGCATCGACTGTACTGTTTTTGAAACTCGCACGCCAGTGGCCGAGCTTCGCCGTTTCTTGGGAAAATATGGAACGCGTTATGTCACGACACAACTCATATCGCCAACCCAATATGATCAACCTCAAACTTAAATTGAAGATTTGGAGCATTAGTATCATACTCCTCTTTTTAGGTGAAACGTCACTATTTTCTCTATATTTTAGCACAGAACGTTTCCATCGAATTGTCTCTCAAAAAACTTTACTCGATCGTAACAAAATTTGATATTGTGGACTATGCCTGTGCCTACGCCACGTCGTTTTTTTGCGAGCTTTTGCGTGGAAATCTCCATAGACTGTGACTGAAGCTGTAGGCGTTGATTGTTGGATATTAAACTTCAGAATAGAGAAGAATCTGATGGATGCAAGATTTCTGGACTCGTAACAATTTTATTAGAGAAAACATTAGATATTTCATTTTTTCATTTCATGTTTGCATAATCTATTCTTTATCAATTTGAGACGTGTTGGTTTGATTTATCATTATAAAATAAAACCCTTACTAATTCGGAAACGTTTATTCTCAAACAGTGGAGTATGGACTATCAATTGTGTTTACGTACGTCTCTGCCTTAGAACACAGTAATCGTCGAGGGGATATTGATATTGTTGCTGCATACTTCGTTCTTCGATTTCCAGTGGGTTTTGTACATTTAAAATTGATAGTCGCCGATTAACTGATTAATATGAATTAATATCACATCGTAGATGCTCACGCTCACTAACTTCTCATTGTGGAAAGGACTTATAATGCAACTTTCCGGCATACTCAGTTCATTTTCTAGATTTTTCAAGGATCTTTTCCTCATTTTGATAAGCGTTGCTCTTACGGATCAATTCAAACTGTTAAATAATAGGTTGAATGCTGCTAGAGGAAAGGTACTGCCATCGCATTCATATATATGAATAATTCAATTATTGCTTAATATTTGCTTAATAAAATATCTGTAAAAAAGCTAAATAATTTCGAAAATGTATCAAACGAAGCGATTGCACCAAGTTAAACAATAACAAAATCAAAATTGTTTCATTGTCAAGATGATGCCAGAGTGGTGGTGGGCTGAGGCTCGGATCGACTTCAACAGTCTAGCGGAAATGACGCGTCGAGTTGATTCACAGATATCCGCCTTGGTTCTACTGTCTCTCTCATCGAACCTTTATTTTATCTGCACCACACTTCTAAAATTTTTCAGGTAATTAAGAACTATCAATTTCAATAATGAAACGTCGCGATCACAGCTGGTCATTATTGGTGCAATTCTGAATTTCAATATATTTCCATTTTAAGATAAATAATAACATTTCCGGGAAAAAAATAGATCTTAACACTCTTAAAAAATAAAGTTAAGAGGGTTCCAGAAACACAATGATGTCATACTTATCCAACAAATTTATTTAGATCAGAACCCTAATGTGTTTTACCAGCTGTGAATAGACTATTATTCTTCAACTCAATCGTCATTATATTGAACTTTCTTAAAGATTTCTCATTTAACAAAACGTCTTATATGAATGAAAGTTATAAAAAAAACTCATTGAGAATATTACTTACAAGAGGACACTACAGTCTCCGGGTCCTGTATTTTTACCAAACCTGTTTTAATGTGCTCTATACCACATACGTATAGACCCATTTCAGGGATTTTGACTAATGGGGCCTCCTGTTGGAGTTATGGATACATCAAGTTTCAGAAAATACTGATATCTCTAGGTTTTTTCACATTTATGACATTGCTCGCTGACTCATCGAGTGAACTTTTTTCATCAGGGCCCACTTCTCAACATTACAAATAATGGTGTTTGATCACACGCATTACTGAATGAACTTCCAAGCCCTTAAATCAGTTGACGAACAATTATTTATTACTGTTTTCAGAATATTCAACATTAAATTTAATCTATCTCCTTATATTACTTAGAACATAACAAATTGTGTATACAAAGTAGAAGAATATATATTAGTTCTAGAAATTTATATTAATTTTAGATTAGAATCAATACATATTTCTCCATTATGTATACACAATTTGTTATGTCCTAAGTAATTTGGATCTGACCACGTACTAGTGGCGCCAAAATTCCCAAGTAAATTACTCCTGGTGGTCGATTTTGGAGGCTGTGAAGGGGCTCGGAGAGGCTTTTTTCATATTAGATATAGTTTAGAATGTAATTGACATTAAACCAGCAGGTGGTGCTACTAGTACGTGGTCAATCCCAATAAGGAAATAGATCAATTTTAATGTAATATTCTGAAAACAGTAATGATTGTTCGTCAACTGATTTAAGGGCTTGGAAGTTCATTCAGTAATACGTGTGATCAAACACCATTATTTGTAATGGATGAAACATATCAATTGAGAGTACTGTACAATGAGTGTGACATGTTGATGATGAGTTTCAGACAGCTGTAGCTGAATAATCTATTCATCGAATACTACTGAATTTCAGATAACATGTGAACTAGTGACAAATTAGATGATGATAAAGAGTGAAAATACTATCGTTAGTAGGGGAGCATGTAAAATTCATGATTCTAGTGTGAACAATGCGTATAGAAGCTTAGACAAGTTCACTCTATGAGTCAGCGAGCAATGTCATAAATGTGAAAAAACCTAGAGATATCAGTATTTTCTGAAACTTGATGTATCCATAACTCCAACAGGAGACCCATTAGTCAAAATCCCTGAAAAGGGTCTATACGTATGTGGTATAGAGCACATTAAAACAGGTTTGGTAAAAATACAGGACCCGGAGACTGTGTTGTCCCCTTGTTAGTCAACGGTACCCAACTTTATCTTCGAAGATTTCAATTTGTCATATTCTTCAATTAAATCGCTGGAATCTTTTTCAATAAATTGAATTCAACCAAGAAACAGTTAATACTTCAATATATAACAATATAATGTTTCTTAATTCAATATAATCATTGCTATATTTCTCTTCAATCTGTATATACATGACAAAAGCTAAATATTCACACAAAATTATATTTTGTAATTGAATTTCCATTTTCAAGTAGATATGGAGATCAAAAGAAGTTTTGTTCTCTTCTTGATTTGTGTAGTAACTACTTCTATACAAAGGCTATTAGAATCAGCAGTTGAATTATTGTTCGTAATGTGGATTCTCGATTGTTTCAGACCAACGACTAATGCATTTCAGAAAATTTACTGCTTCTTTTGTTTGGGCTCTCACCTAGCAAAAGTAAGTGCTGTTTCGTTATGCGCGGCAGCTGTCCACGATGAATCGTCCTTACCCGCTCCAATATTATACAGCGTTAGTAGTTCTAATTACTCGATGGAAGTAAGTATGCTCTTTTATCAGTTTTTAATAACATAAACTAGTTTTTTAAATTCATCTTTGTAATATTTTTTTTCATGTTTCACATATGAAATTTTGTTCATGAGAACTCAATAGTATCATAAAAAAATGTATTTTCGAACGATTCTTTACAAATTTTCATCAATGGTATGAAAAAGACATAAGTCATGATTCATAATGTTGGCTGGTACTTCTGAACGCAGATTCACAATAACATACACAACTTTGTTGTGTCCCTCTTCATTGTAATCAATTGGAATTTCGTATAATTCGACTTTTATCAAAATGTATCTGGGCAATAAGTATATTTGCAAAATTTGAGCTTGATCGCTGATCAAGAAGTATGCTAAAATCTCATCACAAAGTTCTATTCATACCAACACTGTCAGACCGCAAATAGACATTTCCAAACATAATATTCTTGTAAAAAAAAACTTCTTTTCTTCAATCAAGAATATATTTCGTTTGAAAGTAGTGGGATTTCGGAGTAAGTCTAATTCTGCTAGAAGCAAGGAGATATTTTTGTGAGTGTGGACAGACGTAAACGAGCGAATAAAAACGTATGCAAATGAACTTGACAGCATTTCTGTAACGACACTGTTAAAAGATTAATTTATTACGAATAGGTCAGCAGATTTCTTACACAAGTAACGACTGACACCGTGAGACTTACTGGAATGAAGTTCTTTGCGATCACGCGTCGTTTCATATTGACTGTAAGTACCTTTTCAAGTACTCTTATCTTCCTCAACTATCCATACACAAAATCGTATTTACAGATCGGAAGATTTTTTGAATGTATCTTAATTAGTTTTGTCTGTTGATTATATCTATAGGTCGCTGGTACTATTATCACGTACGAGCTCGTTCTTCTGCGGTTCAATGCCTTTGAGAACGACAATCAACTACACGCCATCAACATCACCAAATTTGACCAATGAAGTGGAATTTCATGCAGCGTAAAATAGTTTCCAAACTTTCAATTAATATTATATCGTTGCACTGAGAAAAAAATCTGGTAAACCTTACTATATTTTTATTATATTATATGAAAGAAAAAGGCGACAACCATACGTGTATGGCGAATCCTACTATACAAAAGTTAGTGGATTTATGATACCAATAACTATACCTATACATGATTTACTATATATTAGTAAAATATACTGTATACTAGTGAAATCTTATGAAAATATAGATACAGACGCTATATTTTCCTTTCCTATACGGTATAGTAAGATTCCCGAACCAAATTTCTCTCAGTGTGCTACTGAGGAATGACTTTGACTTTCTCGAATTAAACTACTGTAAGACTTAATGTTTGCAGTAATTATAAAAGTTATAAGACAAAAAGAAAGCAACAATTCCAGAGTGTATGCACATAAGAGATTTATCAAGCATTAAATCAGATTTCATTTTATATGTTTTCTTTTATCTTTCATATCATTAAATCTTTTATAGACGATATTTTGTTCCATCTATGAGTGGGAACTCTACAAGAACCTACCAGTCAGTGTTTACAATATAATATATTTTGGCTGTTAGATTTGTTAGATGCACTTCGAATGGCGCTCGACATATTTCTGCACGAAACAATCAGTCGTAAATTTTTTTCTCTCGTGAATACTCAATACTATCTCAAAAAAACTACAATCTCCAAGCGGCAATAGTAGAATTAAAAGCATTCCAAAGGATGAAAGCTGCTATATATTTTCAATGAGTATTCTTATCCATGAAAACAAATCACTGTTACTCTTTTACAGTAACATTGATACAACCATGGATAATAATATTCATCAGTGAGTGACTCTATTCTTCCTTATGACACATTCATATAATTGAATCTATCAGCAATGAGGAAGATGATGTTGTTTGCCAATAAATTGATTATAATAATCAATTTGATTGGCGATTAAAACAATTGTATAATACAATTGTTTAATTTAACACGTGTATCATACACATGTTGATCAAAAAAACCCAAAAATGATGTTAAAAGTATAATATTTTGTGTGTGTGCCAGTTTAAATGTGTATGTAAAAGTACTATTTGGTTGTGTAATGAAAGATAGACTACTAATTTCAATATTATACTACTACGCGTTTCGTCCTAGATCCACCTGATAGGACTCATCAGTAAGGTTTATTCAGGTGGATCCAACCTTATACGCTTAAGGCGTTTACTAAAGCAAGCTATGATACAGATTACTAAGAAGGAGTGAATAGTTAATATATGATACATTAATTTTCTACATATTACGATATTTTTTCTAGTCAAGATAATATATATAGTATACAGTTATTTATAGACAAACGTTAAAAATTTTTGTTAGTATTATAACTATATTATATCTACTCAAGTACGTAGAATGCGATGAGCAAAGTTATTACAACGCCGGCCAGTGGACTGGAACAAATTACACTAAAAACAACTTCCACTAATATGTAGAAAATTAATGTATCATATATTAACTATTCACTCCTTCTTAGTAATCTGTATCATAGCTTGCTTTAATAAACGCCTTAAGCGTATAAGGTTGGATCCACCTGAATAAACCTTACTGATGAGTCCTATCAGGTGGATCTAGGACGAAACGCGTAGTAGTATAATATTGAAATTAGTAGTCTATCTTTCATTACACAACCAAATAGTACTTTTACATACACATTTAAACTGGCACACACACAAAATATTATACTTTTAACATCATTTTTGGGTTTTTTTGATGAACATGTGTATGATACACGTGTTAAATTAAACAATTGTATTATACAATTGTTTTAATCGCCAATCAAATTGATTATTATAATCAATTTATTGGCAAACAACATCATCTTCCTCATTGCTGATAGATTCAATTATATGGATGAAAGCTGCTATTTTTTATCGTATTCTCTCAAGTTCGGTTCTTGCAGGCGAGATGGTATACTCAGTACAATTCGAGGTATTTGAGAAAATTATAGAGAACCAATACAGCCAAAAGAATATAAGTCAAGTCGCTCATGTGTTCGCAAGATGATTTATCGATAACAATTTTCGCTCTATAGTAACTGCTATTTTCTTTTTATTGAATCGCTTATAATTTCATTTGATATTCTAAAATGTCATTGTATGGTTAAGCACTTTGTTATTGGTGATATTACCTGTAGCATTTTAATACAGCCAACTCATTGATAAGTGAAAAAATTCTATATATGAGGAACTATTCAAGTATTTCAAAAATTACATTGTAGATCAGTCAAACCGAAAATATCAATTCAAAGAATTAATAGTAAATAGTAGAAAAAAGTAATAAATAGTAAATCTACAAGAAAATACTTTCTAACATTTGGAATTGTTTGCAATTAGTAAAACACACAAACACATATCATCGTGCTTCTGAATTTTTCATGAGCGATCGAAATAATTCTGGTCAGTACATACGTGATCGATCCATCATTAATATCATTTTTTTCAATGGATCAGTTCCCTCCAACGATAAAAGTACCGTATTGAATTTTTGATACAATTTATTATTTTGCAAGTTTCCACCGGTTTGGTGGAACTTACTTTCTTAATCGGATCGATTTTCAGTCTGTGACGATTCCAACACAAACCACTTTTTCTTTATGAGCGTATCTCCTTTACGAAGTTCACGTCGCGGTCGGTAGGCTCGACCCGGAATATACAAGCGCGCAGAAAAGCAGCAACGCTGCAGAGCGACGAAGGCGGAACGATGCAGTATACGATGATTAGCGCTTTCGCGCCTCTAAATGATATCGGATCGACGTGTGCGCGCGCGCTCGGCTAGTTTTCACTTTCACGCTGAGAATTCCTGCGGGGCGGAGGTCGTACGCACGCGCGCGCTCTTAGGTAAGACGATGCACTTGAAAGCGGCACTGCGGCCGTTGCGAAAGCGTCACCGCCGCGAGTTTCCAACGCTGCAGCGGATAGATTTTCTCGACGAGCCACTGAGAAACGAGCTGCACTCTAGTGCATACCGGACGCGCCACCGCTGCGCGAGCGTCTTATGTAAAAGTTCTCCCTCTCTCTCTCTCTCTCTTTCGAGTCTCTGCACTTTTTCTCTCTCGTCTTCTAACCGTATTTAAATTAGAACCGATGGCAAACAATGTACAAGGCTAGGGACATTTTTTTGCTTCCATCTTGTGCCATGCAAGCATCTGTCAATTCGATCGTTCGATCTATTGGAAAAATAACCTAGTCGCTTCGAACAATTTTGAAGTAATAGTAGCCATAAATAATTGCGATTTTTTTTATCGATGATATTTTTTTATGATCGGTGTATTTTCGTATATTTAAGTTCAAATAAGAAATTTAAAAAGGATGATACAGAAAGTGCATGAATTATAAGCAGCTGCATCGTACGTAATGTATAGTAATAAAAACTGCAGTTCCTCGGAATTCAGAGAACCCTTGCATTACGATACCCAAGTCCCGGTGCAATGCCATCGGGAATGAAATAAATTGAGTAATATTTACAAGTGAAAATGTTACACAGTACTTATTAGGCAGATATATACTTTTATAAGTATGTAATTTTAAAAGATGCCCAACAGTCTATTTTTATCCAGAGACATCCATACTGTTCAATATTCCACTCGATTTTTTTCCAAGGCAACATCGTTTGAGGATTCTCCATCATACCGCTCAGCAGGAAATTTGAAATTTGAAATATAATTTGATTGACCACGAAAGAGACTTTGTAGCTGTCAGTTCCAATTTACTGCCGTTGCGCTGTACCACCGTCTTCAGGTGCGACATTCTTCCATGGCGAATAATCTAAATGACATTCTTCAACAAGAACAATCAACTAGTTATTGCCATTGTTGCGCTAACTAACTCCAATGACCATCAATTACAATTATGTTTCCCAAATAAGAGAGAAAAATACCGTGCGCTTAATCGCAACCACATGAAAAATCTAACAAAAGACAATAGTGTCATTGTCACGTTGGTGCGCTCATGGTCGCTGACGTGACTTTATACTATAATAATACGAGAGGCATATATATATGCCCTTGGCCTTAGCTGCACAGTTACACGGCGTGATGCACGAGAGGAGATGACGATACGCGAGCGCAATGGTATTTAAATAAATTAGGTGCGCACGCGCTCAGCAACAAATTCAGTCAGTGCATGCGATTCCTCGAACTAATTAGAAAGGAATTCCATGAATATTTGATTATCGCGGATGCAAAAACCACATGCTTTATGAGAACATTCTTCGAGGAGACTGCGCGCCAAGTTATGAGAAAACAATTTTATAACTGCCATGAGGAATTCCCGATCCAAGGTTCTTGAGGCCAAGTATTTTTTCCTTCTTAATTTACATATCATCATTTCTTTTACCATTTCGAAGACCGAACATCTCTTGAGTTCATGCAAGATTCAAGGTAAATCGCGCCAGTGTCAAAAAAAACGATGTTTTTTTTCATAATACTCTTTGCGAACATTATGTTTATATTTATATCGATACGTTTGTGAGCCATGCTCAAACTATTTTACGGTCTCTAATGCGAGGCTCTCCACGAGCAGGTTGATGAATCTTCTCAGATAGAAACTCGAAACGTTCAAGCCATGACCATACAAAGCAACGAGTTTCTTTATGGCTAAAAATTTTATGTCGCGGAAAAACGTAAGCTCCGAGAAACTCATGACCATGGCACAGATATTTCTCTCCATTCAACCTCGCCGCACGATATAATTTTTAAATCAAGCCACCTAACCGTAAGCTGGATGCTCGTCTTCGAGGAATCCCTCGAAATCATTGCGCGTTAAATTTCAAAATGCCGTTCGTTTCAAAATCGACGTTTAATGACAGTATAGTTTATAGCGGAGACGCGCGCGCGACAATTGGTGCACACGCGCCTGTATACGCTTATAATAAATAACGAGCTGCACGCTACGAAAGAGGAAAAGAGTGGGAGGAACGTATACAGAAAAGTGTCGCGAGCGTTGAGCAGCAGCAGACCGCGACAAATCAAACGCTGAATGCGCGTTTATGTGAGTCGCGCGCCACGGTATGCCAAGGCCAAGCAATACGCCGCGCGCAGCTCCTCGAAAACTCCTCTCTTCGTTCGAGGCAACGTCAAAGCTGCTCAACTAATCGCGATCGGTGATTTTTCTCTTGCGTACTTTTCCTCTATACCCTCCCCCTCATCTAATTTGAATTTTTCAGCTGAACCGGGTAAGGTTATTTGTGGCTGAATCACCATGACGTTCGAATCGGTAACTGTCGAATGTGCATGCATGCGCGTAAAAGCCAATATTATCATGTTGCACGATAAGATATTCTCTCGAAATAGAAAAAAAAAGAAGAGGAATGCGATTGCAACTAGGATTTAGAGATATCACTTGGATATCAATTTTGTTGCCAGAAGAAACGGGAGATCATAAAGCGGACTTTATCATTGTCGCGCTGAAAACACCGCGGCAATTGAAGCACAAGTAGAATAATCCAGACGAATCAAATTCCCTTGCAGCAAGAATCTAATGATCTTGTCTCCGCAGTGGAAAATCACATTGCAGCAGGATAATTTCAACGAGGACGAATTAGAAGATCTTCGACGATAGTTTCAGTGCTCATAGCCATGAGCAGAATAATATTGAAAAATCGTACAGTCCATTCACTCCCACTTGCTTCGGGCGGTGAGACCATCCCGGACCATCGTCGCGATCAATAACATTATAATGTGTTTAATGACTCCTCGGAAACTCTGCCTCATTAGATTCCTCATCGGACAAGTTTTATGAAAAATGATAAAAATACTACTGGTGATAATCGGCTCTAATCATGGATCGTCCCGTTATCGAAGCGAAAAGGAAAAAAATTGCACAATCAATTCTACACTTTCATCAATTTGACGTCAAACGCGAAATCGCACATAAATATATACACGGTCTCATTTGCGAAGATTCCCGGGATGCCAAGGGCAGCCGAGCGGAATGCATATGCGAGCGCGTCTCGCGAGTGCGTCATCTCGACAAAGCATGCGCTCGCAAGACAGAGAGAGAGACCGAGCTCGCAGCTTTCCTCTCGAGCGCGCGTAAATATCCCCCTTTTGAGCTGCTCCACTCATATGACGTCAGGTCACCGCGTCCCGTTCCACGGACGCTACAAGCGGCCAATTATCAGAGCGGTCAACGGAACGCGCAACTCCCCACCCACTTTTCGTCGGTCAAACGCGCTGCAGTTGATTCGCCAGGAATTTCTCGCCGGATTCAGTGTGATTTTCTCGGTTCTCTCGTGATTCGCTCTACAAGTGGACGAGTATTCAACGTAATCGAAAGAACTGGTGATTAGACGAGTCCTTTTGAATGAAAATTGCTGAGTTCCCCATCGACTCAGAACATTGGAAACGATATATGGATTAAGACGTTTCTATATTTGCTATATAGCAACATACATCTTTACAATAATTCAATTTGTTAATAGAAGACTGTGTTCTTAGCTGTTTGCCTCTGGGATATGCTGATGAGATGGCTGAAAGTTGACGAGATGAAATTACATTCTCTTAGAAAGCGGAGTGAGGCTATAAAAAGTATTCGCAGAAGCGAAAGATAGCTTTGAACCGTATACTCGGAAGATATCACGGAAATTCAGAGACACTGCATTTCTAATAGCTACATCGAGTTGGATTTTCAAACAAATAACGCTACCGAGAACAGTCGAGATGAAAATAATTGCGAACGTTCCACCTGCAAGTGTGGAGTGTGGAGCTTTCGAGTTGACAAATTGTCAAAAAAAAATTTGCCAAGACGTATCCGTGTCGACCCTCGCCCTATACAGTCATCGAACACTCGAAAAATAATTATATCTGGGCAACTTCGGTGCATTTATATGTATGCCTTTCGCGACGACCGACGCGTCGCCGTGCATCGTTGCGAGATTACGTGTCAAAGCCACGCGGAGAACGCATTGAGCGCAATTGCGCAAACTTGGCGCGTCGAGTGCAATGAGCCCAACATGCATCTTTGACAATGGCCTGGAGTTATTTCACGTCGATATTCTCCCTCTCGAAGCACAATATCATTCCCCCCAAATCTTTCGAGTAGGCAAACATCCGTTTCCGAACTATATTGAAGGTGGATAAACATTTTTAAAAAGCGCCCAGGAATCTGGGAACGTTTCCAAGCTCATTTTTCAACCGACACTTCTCAGAATGCTAAATTTTCTTATGCTACGAGGGCTGTTCAAATCATCTGGCTGATGTTTCTCTAGGCCAGCAAAAGGAGTATATGCTCATATTGATCGTCAAGCGATTGTTGGATTACAGCGTTAGACGCAGCCGTTGTGTAGATCTCATGATCCTCATTATAGATCATAGTGAGAATCAAGAGATTTTCCAGTGACGCGGGGTACGAGATTAGTATTTCCGTTGAAACAATACAACATTTTATCGACGATATTCTCTGAAGAACGTATGGGCTAAATCGGAAACGCGCATGCGACAGGTCGAAGGCTCGTCCAGCGGCTCGTTTAATCCGCGGCTCGATTGTCGTCGTCGTCGTCGTCGTGGATGTGCTGCAGTCGAAGTTGGCGACGGGCCGAGCGGGAGCACGACGACAACGTGCAAAAGTCGATGTACCTATATAAGCGGAGATTTACGAGGGCGGCCGGCCGCGCCGATCGACGTCACTCTTTCGGGGCGTGCGTGCGCGCGCCGAGAGTGTTATTTCGGTCGGCGCTCGGCGTTCGCATCGCTCCGATTGACGAAAATCCGCAGATGCGCGCATTGTTACGTGCGTAAGCAGACTTTCCGAGAAAGCGTCTTGCGGCACGGAGCTTTCCGCGCTCAGAGCGACACACGCGCAACGAGAGCCAAGCGCGATCCCCTCGAGCTCGTTTCGTTTATTTTGTTCCCCACACATTTATCTACGCATACCTCTCGTGCGCGATATATTTCCTCGTTTAGAATTTTGATTTTCAAATGCAGTCTTGTGCTCCCTAGTGCTCTCCCACCGCTTTAAAAATGCATTTGCAACGAATGTCGGGTAATTCGGATAATTCGAGCGGATACCGGATTCAGAAATTAAAGCTCAGATGAACTTTATCGAAACTGACAATGAGACACAGTATCTATCTGTGCGAAGCAACAACGTCACCGAAACTCGCAAGGATTCAACTGAGAGTATCTTAAAATTAATGGCAACGTCGAAGCAGTCATCCGATACGCTTGTATATCTAAAAATTTAAATTTCAGCATTCCAATCACATATTGGAATTTCCAGAAGGCATCAATCAATGGCCGAAAATAGTCCCTTTATAGGCGGACATGGTTTAGCGTTCCACTTGACTCGCGCGCGACCCATCGATACCACGATCCTCGAAATTTCGTTGGCCATACATACATATGTATTATATGTATCGGTGCCGATACAATCCAACCAACAATCAAGCGTCGATCCTCGCAGGTGACAAGGCCAGCTTGTCATATATACATATACGCGCGAGCCTAGGCCTCGGCGCTGCATTTATGCACACGCACTATGTATCGGCTCGTCCCTGGTCCGCGACGAGTCGCTTATGAAAGTCACATTGGTTCCTGCGCGGCTGTGCGGTGCGGACACGTGCGCGCGCTCGGCCACATTCCGCGAGCGTGACGTATAGAGCGCTCGGAGCCACGCGCGCACGCGCACGCATAAGCAAGGTTTTAGCCTCTCGCCCGCCGCCACCGCCGCAACGTGTCGCGGAATTCGTTATCTGCCGCCGCCACCGCCGCTTTGTTTACATATATATTCCGCCGGGCGCGAGCCGCTCGGGATTTCCGATTTTAATTATATGCTCGCGTGCAGCGCGAGCCATACGGTGTGCGCACATGTTCGAGACGTTCATCGGAATCCTCGTGACCCACAGAGACTTTTCTCATTCAACCCGGCATGCTTGTATTGCTTTTCTCGTGATCGGAGGCACTGTGATTTTCAATGTCCGGATCAAACGGGGTAGCATTCAGTTTTGAGGATTTTTGATACGTTCTCCGCTCATGATTCGGTATGAAGGATTAAAAAAGATTTTCGAATTTTTCCTCTCGCGCGTGTAACGAATACCGAGGATCGATATAGTCTCTCGCAGAAGCCGTTGGGTTTCCGCGTATACAGCTCGTCATTAAATCAGTGGCACGTGCGCGCCGACGACTCTTTATCTACCCTAAATTCCTCGAGTATCAGCAACGAGCCTTTGAAAGTGATACGTCTGCAGCCTGCGCTCCATGATTTTTAAATAAACAGAGGAATTTCAAAACAAATTCGTGCCCAACCGGGGCCGGGTTACACGCACGCGTTTTCTCGATAACACGATTATATTGCCCTGTTGTGTATATTAAATTCTAATTTGTAGTACGCGTAACTTTGTCGTGTCGCGCGCTACATATTGTACCGGGAGTGGGTCTTAACAGACAACTTCTGTTGTTTGAACACAGTGGAAGAAAGACTCAACTGCGAGTCGTGAAATTCAACATGGTGAAAATGAGTCAGTCAAATGTTGCTTACGAGTGTTATACCTGGATACGCTTCCGTGACTTATATGTATCTTCAGATACAAAAACCTATAATCAATAAATATAAAAACACGTCGAGATCTTACTCATCCTTGGGAAAAATCTTGACAACCATTCGTATTTGATTCAATGAATTTTAATAAATTCCTTGGCTGTAACATATTTTTCTACACACGTGTTTTTATATAATCGATTCATTCCCACCTTATAACTTGTCATTCAGTATTCCAAGACTCACCAATTTGTCGCTAATGATTGTGTGTAATGTCACGCAAAATTGATTCATAAGAAACTGGATTAATGTTTACCTGCAACAAAAAAATCGAAAATGCGTTAAAAAATGAATGCAAACAGCCGCGATTAAATTTACAATCTATGCTCTCGATTCAAGTCGAAACTATAAAAAGAAGTAAATATAATAATCACAATAAATGAAGATTCAAACATAAAGTAAATATAGATATAGGATCGGCAATAAATAAATGACAGATACGAGTATGACTGGTACGCTGCTTAATAATAACAACGTAACGTCCAAAGAAATGCCAAGAGCAAATTGATTCTCCAGCACAATGGAAACTATTTATCTTGGCGAGCCAAAAATGAATAACCGTCATGCCGTAAACGTCGCAGCTTGTGGGAATGAATAGACAGAGCGAGAATTGAGAGGAGTCACAAAGGAGGGATAGATCGCGCGCTCGCGCGCGCGAAACGGAGACGCGCGCGCTGCAGCCTGGACGAGACGTGTTTCTGAATTGATGGCTATAGGAGTGCCATTACATCAGGGTGACGCTGTCGCCGGGCACTGCGCATAACTGGGCTTTTTTGTGTCGTTATCGTGCGCAGCCAGCATCGTTTCTTATCCCAAACCAATACGTGCGTGCTTGTGTATTAGAACCGGGGGGAAAGAGAGAGAGGCGACATTCTTTTGCGTGGAACTTTTATTATACCGGCTCAGTCGCGTCTTTACGGAAAAAACGCAACGAGCAGTTATTCTGCGCTGCTCCGCGACGGCGACGACGACGACGGCGACGACGACGACGGGCTACTATTTTTCCGTGCGCGCGCCGGCCGCGAGAGCTGCACTTTTTACGGTATTTTACGGAGTGCAGGCCAGAGGCCTTTGAACTGCTGCTCTCCGCCGTCTAATGAATCAAGCCGGCCATTGTGTTCCCGGTAGATCGCGCGAGACGCTTTCGCACACTCCAAGGAAATTCTTTCAAATTGAATTATCGCAGGAACAATGTCGCATTACGCCGGGGCGATTATGATGGGCTTCGAGCGCGTTTGAAATTCGTTCGCGTGATTTTCCCGCCGGTGCCGTTTAATTATTCAGCTTCTTTTGCTCCATTTTACACGCCAATATAATCTTTTCCCTCGATTAATTATCCATCGAGCGGTGAACCTTTCAAAATCATTTTACAAGTTGAACGATTGTTTCTAATTACTCAAATCTGGATGTTATATTTATTAATGTTCGATTGACGACCCGTAACATCGATTGAAATAACCCATGTTTTGAAACGACAAATAATGAAAAGAAAGGCAGATAGGAAAATCGCGATTGTTACTTCGAAGAGACGGTAAAAATAATGACTGGCGTATGAACTTCGAATTAAGCGCGAAATCTCGGCATTCCAAGCTTGGGAAGAATTGAGTATTTATCAACAGAATATGTGTTTTGTTCGGAGTAAAGTAGATTCATCTTATTCGTGGAAGACCTATATGTATCCATCTACGATTGAATCGTTGGGGAAATCACAAAATTAAGAGGAACGTTTTTAGCATTCAGTGCGAATATTTCCTGATAGAAAGTTACCAGTAATTTCAGGAAATTACCACTCGATAGATGTTATGGGGCACTCAAAGCCATTCACGTGAAAAATTAATTTTATTTTTTCACGAAACAGAACAAATCAGAACAGAAATCTATATCATGTCTGTCGCCAAATACATTTTTCATTACATGTTCCTCCACTCGCGAGCCCAAGTAAGAGTCCACTATTTGAAATTTCTTTACAATCAATTGAGGTGAGGGGCTGTTCCATTTCATGCGTATTAATCCTCACATAGACTGATTCAACCCAATCGATTAAAGTGCAAAACGTAGCTCCTTCAATAAATAGCCTCCACTTACCGCGCGATCGGCGCTGAGCAGTTATATATACTTATATACGTATAGTTGCGTCATCGTGGCCCGCTCCGAAAAGCTATCGCATCCATTCCGTACAACTCTACTGACCCAGTATTCGCGGCTCGGAGCAGCTCGGGGCTCGGCGTATTGCAGCCCGGCGTATTCTTCCCGCGGCTGCTCTACCCGGTCCTTTTATGCTCGGCATAGGTGCGCGTGGTCGGAGCTTTTTTCTTGTCATTCCCCCGCGCGCCGCCACCGCCGAGGATGGCCAGACATGCACGTGCAAAATTCCCCGCGTTAAAAATAACCATACGGCACGAGGTGGCCGAGCACGCGTAACGGCACTTGCACCTCCCGAGAGATGCAGCACCGCCACCGGTGCTGCTGCTGCTGCTGCTCGATCCTTCTGGTCGCTCGCGGATTATTATCAAAGCTCGTCGATTTTCGCGCCTTTTTGAAACGAGGAAAATCAAATGGTATTGCCTGCTTGGAATTGAACTACAGAATTTTTTATACGGAACGGCAATTTTACATTTGGGGGTACGTTGTGCTCAATCGGTTACGGATGAGTCGATCGTTGTACAACTCTCGATTACGTTTGACCGGCGTACGAATTTTTTAAACGAGGAAAAAAAACAACAACGAAACGGGGTGTAGGATTTCGTAAGCGAACGAAGGCTCCTACGCGCGGGGCACCTGTCTCTCTTTCTCTCTCCCCGACAACAATTGCTCGGTGAACGCTACCGCGCGAGCTGATTTTGTATGTACATAATGGCTCTCGAGAGAGCGCGCGAGACGCCCACGAGCGGTGTGCAGTAATGCGCCACGCGCGCATTGCGTAGGACGACAATTAAAACGCACCGAGAAGCTAATCCAGCGGTGAATGGCATTCCGAGCTTCTCGACTTTTTTTTCGTGTCTCTTTCTACTTTTCCTCGGGTCGGCCGATTTCGACACGTCGAGTCGTATATTTCCCGTACAGCTACACACGTCGAACGTCTGTGTAATGTTACACTAGTGTGACTGCTTCATATAATATATATGAAAGTGAGAGATACATTGCGCGAGCATTAATTTGTCCAGTGTGTTTTTGGTACGGATGAAAATATTCACGCGATGCTTGAGATTTTTTTTCAATCGTTCCGGAACCAAGAGGGCATAGGGTCTCGCGTTTCTTGACCAGCGCTGCAGCAGCGAACGATTGGCCGGGCACATGGAAAGTGCGCGGTACGATGGCGAACAACCCGCGGCACAAAAGGAGTCAAGAAAAGGCCGAAAGCGCAGGAATTCACACAAGTAAATTCAAAGGGGAGATGGAGCACGAGGGAAAATGAATCCGGGGAGAGAGAGAAAGAGAGCCGCGCGTGGGCCAAGAGAGCCGCGGCGTGGGTGTCAATCGTCTTTCGCTACCTGGCCGCCACACCGCCCCCAAGGGCAGCGAATCTCGTTTCGACGTCGTCGAACGCCAGAGCCGCGCGCATTTACGATTCATCGACCTCGCCGCGGACAGTTGACCGGGATACGCGCGTTCATTCAAACTCCGCGGCCCTATTATGCACGTGTGCTAACGACGCTCCCCGGCTGTTTCGGCATGCAGCTACTGACCTACACCGGCAAATTGATGATGGCTGTCAAAGAGAGAAAGGGCCCAAACCTAATCGTCACTCTGCACGCGAATTAAATTCCAAGCCCTACGTCTATCCCCCCCCGCGTGAATCGGTCGGATACAGGCTGCTCATCAAAGCCCAATCGGTCCAGCTCCAATACGACCGGAGAGCTATTCTTTCCCATACACGTAATATAGCTCGGACGGAGGTCCCTTCTCGCGCGACGTGCCTGAGAAAAATAATTCAGATAAACGCGCGGCCCATGTAATTCAGATCGAGATATCGGTTCGGATCTGTTCGGAGCAAGAGAGAGAGAGAGGGCCATCATCATCCACGGGCCGCTCGTTGACCATAAGGGTCGGGTAAAAATACCTCTCCGCCGCGAGGAGGAGGTGGTGGATTGATTCGGGGGATAGGTCGGTAATGGGCAACGATCATGGACGGACGGGGTGGCACGCGAGGTATGCGGGCCCCGGTTCGCGCGCGAGCCGCTGATCGAGACCGACGGAGCGCTCGAGCAAAAGAGAGAGAATGTATCGAATTTCCGAGGCCCCGCCGAACATTCCTTGCCGCGGCCCGAGCAATTTGTGTCACGGCTATCTGAAAACTGGCCGCGTTTGAGCCCGCGCGCGCCACCGACCCGCCGGACGTATAGCGCGAAGACGTGTATATGTATATACACACACACGCCAAGAGTCGAGCGGATCGTTATCGCGATATAGCATGCCACGCGTGGATTCTTACCCAAGACCCAATGGGGCTTTGCCAGGTACACACACACACACACACACACACACATACCGTGCGGGCTTTTACGCTGATCTTTTGACCCACTGTGCTTCTTCCGCGCGCGCGGGGTAATACTCATCAGCATCCGACTGTAAATTTGCTTTTATACGCTCGGCTCACGGTTCTCAACGGCTGCAGATATACCGATGAAGCTTTTAACGATCGAAAAATGCATATATCGATGATTTTGGTGAACGTTTTCCGCGGCAAATTTTAATCACCGGACGATCGAAAGTCATCTTGTTACGCACCGACGAGGATACGCAAACGAAAGAGAGAGAGAGAGAGAGAGAGACATATTATGTAAAGTGCGAATTCAAACAATATGCTCAGATTCTCATGCACTCCGGGACTTCCTAGAACTTATAAGATGAAAAACTGTTGCAAGCCAACCCGAAAAGGCGATTGCTTCACACGCCATGTCAATGCGGTCTTGCTAAAGACCCGTGAAAAAATTATATATGTATATACAAGGAAGAATCGAGTTGGGAAGACGAGAGTCGCTTTTATTTAATTGACACGTGTGTGCTTCCCTTTCGCGCTCCGGTATTTTCAGGCGTGCTCTTGCACAACGCTATTATTCCATAATGGTTTGTTAATTAATGCGACAACGCCACATCTCCACCGCGGCTCCGTAAATCGTGCGCGCGAGGCGCGCATCGACCAAAAAAGGCCATATACTTTTGACGAAGCAGATGGGTGTGACACGGTGAAAATTTTTCTCCTCGATGTCGAGAGAGACACGTCATCTTGAAATTCTTCTCCGCTTACGAAATGTAAATCAAATGTGAGAAAGATTTTTTTTCTCTCGTGATTCGGCGTCGTGACGCTGGATTCCCCGTCTTCGACGAAGGAAGAGAAAAAAAACGAAGAGGAAAAAGAGAAAAACGACGCGGCGTTACATTGTGAGCACCATTTTTTGGCATTCGGATATGGTGTTGCGAGCGCGCGAGCGCCGAGAACGAAGATGCCGGGAATACTTGGATTCGATATAGGTTACAAGCCGAAGAGTCTAAATTGAAATTTCAAAGGGTGAAAATAGATCGGGCGGGACGCGCATGAATGCGGCAGATAATGTGTTTCTTAGGTCCTCTCACAGTATATAGATTGAGGCTTTTCCAACACAAGAGCTTGGCACGTATTCTCGTGATATTTTGTCGATTCATTAATATTAAAATAACCGGAGAAAACAACTCTACGCTGTTTTTCATCTTGACGAGCGCGAAGGTCGGATTTTTCTTTCACGTCAAAAAATAAGCGACGCTCGCAATTGCCAAGGAACGCGAGAGATACGCACGCAACAGAGAGCCAATGAGATTTTTCCAAAGACGGACACACGATACACTTCTATGAACAGACTTTTCTTCATTTCGTGATTGGCACGCGCGAGCGCGAGAGATGACTTTGGGATGTTTCGAAAAGCGGGCGGCGAAAGAATGCGACTCGAGATGAGTGCGTCCGAGCGTGTTTTCAGAGTAGGCTTGGAATGAGAGACATTTTTCTAAGCCCAGATGGCCAGCAGATGTCGAGCAGAGCCGTCGCCACCACCGCACACACCATCGCCACCACTTTGCTGGATGCACGAAATGCTCGTCTTCTATACGTTTCTGTTCTGTGTCGCGGTGGTAATAATGTACGTTATAAGACACAGAACTCACACTGCGATTGTTCGCATAACTGTTGAAACCGAAATTCAACAGAAAGAATGACAAATTAGATGTCCACAGATTAAATGGGACATTACAGGATAGAGGAGTTTTATTATAATTGATTCTTGTCAGCGAAAAGATATTTCATTCGAAATCATCTTGCGATTGTGATACTACGTGTAAAATGAAACAATGACATTCGTAATTTCGAACGATTCCTACAATTAAAACGCTTCCAATCATTTTCATCATAAATTTCCATGCATCTACGATAACTTCGGAGCTCGTTTTCCCAATGAAATTATTCATTCATTATTCTTTCGACGGACATAATGGAGATAATTATAATTCATATGTCTCACTTCTTCGACGATACACACAACGGTAGTTTCTTACATTTCATCATTCAGTCTAGTGTTGAAAAATTCGATTCATAAATATTCACGAGCCCGAGTCAATAAAATTGCAACGATGGAACGGCTTTTAATAATCAGCCCACGTAAAACTTCACCTGTTTCACTTTGAGTGCATTCTCGCAAAAAAATTACTCGTCGTGTTCAATACTGTGAGTAACGAAGCTTCATTAAAATTACATTCCTCAGGTATAAAAGCTATATAAATCCCACGTGAAACCCACTAAACTCGACGCGGCTCGAACTCATGTCGCTCTCTCGCGGAGTGAAAATTCTGGCAACGGTCCTGATGGCGTGTAAAAAAGAAGCCGGCCGAAAGAGAGGGTAATCTTTGGTGGTGGGGTTGAAAAAGCGCAGCTCTGTCGAAGAAGAAGAAGAAGAAGAAGAAGAAGAAGAAGAAGAAGAAGAAGAAGAAGAGGAATAAAAAGAAGAAGAAGTCCGTGTGCGCGTTTGCTCCATCAAAGAATGCATCGAAAGCTCGTAAAAGTCTATTTTAGGCTCGAGGAACACTGGCACGACGCGTGCGACTTGTGCTTCGAAGGAGACTGGATGTACCGGTTCTTTGCACCGTAACTCGACTTCTCCAAAGCGTTACAATATTTTCACAGTTGATCAACCCTCAACTCCGATCGCTTCGACTTTGTCTTGTGCAGAAGATAGGTTAAAAATACCAGAGAGTGATAAGCCGAGCGAGGAAGGTATAAGATCGATATGGGGGCTGATAAACCGAAAAAGCTAATGACGGTGAGAAGTTGGTTGAATCATTACTCATGATTCAGACCCTCAAGTTCCTTTGTTGTAGATTATATATATGTAAGTATCGCATGCAAAAGAGCCGGACATTGGAATCAAACGATCTCAATCTATCGTCGGAAAAAAGTCGTGTTCGATGTTGTAATACTTCGAAATAGACCGGATCTCTCATGTCCAGAGACGAGCCAACATTTCATCGGATCACCATCTCAATAATATAACGCGCAGTAATGATCATATTTATCGAATACCGACAAACGAAGGAATGATCAATTTGACTCGGTTCCATGCCATTCCAAATTCTGCGTTTGTTCGTACCCAAACAGTGAAAAACAATAGTTTCCCGAGACGATGCCTGGGGGAACGAGGTTGGCCTACGAATGTTACGACGCGAGTGTGTCTCCGGCCGGCTATCGATCGAGCCGATCGAAATAGCCGCGAGGAGCTTCTCGGCAAAAGCACAGCGAGCAGAAAGTGAGTGCTGCCGCTGCTGGTCGCGTGCGCGCTCGCTCGGTTGGCGCATGGGAAATGGCGCCGCCTCTCTCGCGCTTGGCGCATAGCGGAAACACTGCAGCGCCGAGCTGTATAGGTTTGGTGAACGCGCTCGCGGCGCAGCAGGCACGTGGAATGCGACTTTCACCCTCCTTATGAGCCTATATAACCTTCCAGGAGGTCTCCCGCGCTCTCTCGCTCATTTTGCGCTAGCTCGCGCGAAAGCCTGCACAGCCTGCTGCATTCCACAAAGACACACACACTCACACCAGTCGATCCTGCACCCGAAATCGCACCAGCTTTCAGAAGACACTTGTGTATATGAGCCTCGGTGAAATTTTTGAGTAGGATGGCCGCGGTCCCGATAGAGTGAACGCTTTGCTCGAGATCTTGCCACGGGCAAGATGCTCGTGCAAATTCGAACCTGTGTGTCCGAGGTTATAGTCTGGTGGTTTTGAATAATTGAATAAAGTGAACAGAGAGCAAATGAAAGTATCAATTCATTGGCGAAAATGTCAAATGGCATCAGGCAATTATTTGTCTTCTTCGATCTTGGTAGTACATTGCTTCCCTTCCGAGAGAGCTGTGCAGTGGGAATGCTTCAAGTGGATAATACAGATATATACCTATCGAATGAATTTGGCTTCGAGTCATGGAAATACTAGTTTTTCTACATTTGCCGTGCGTAAGAATACACGCGCAAACAAAATCATTTTGAGTTGCTGTTGCTGTTCTCATCTGGCAGTGTCCAGAAAGTATAATAAGCTCGTGCTTCTCTTCCCTCTTTCTTTCTCTGTCTCTCTGCGCGCATGCTGCTCACTTCGTTGCTCGTCCGCATACGCATCGCGGCTTTTTGCTCTATTTCTCTCTCTCCCTCTCTCTCTCCCTTGTCATTCCCCCCAATTACCTTCAATTTGTCCCGTAAGTGGAGTGTTGTTTTGACTTTTTGATGAAGAAAAGAGACGAAAAGAGACGAATCTCCCTCGCTCATTTTCGTCCATCTACCTCCCCCTCCGTATCACCCTCTCTTCACTCTCTTCATCTCCGGTTTCTTTTACGTGGGCCGATCCGTGTGCGCATTCCCCGATGATTGTTTGTAATTGGCAGGCTCTCGCGTCTGAGTGAGCGCGTACACGTATAACGTGAATCGGTTTCCTTCTCTCCACCCCCTCTCTCTCTCTCTCCCTCTTGGTTCTTCTTTCGGCACGCCAAAAATAAAAAGAGAAGGAACCATTCGGATCGAACTCAAATTGCTTGCCGAGTGAAAGAGAAACGAAGAGAGAGAGAGAGAGGGAAGAGCTCGTTCGAATCCGCTCTGCTGGACTCACGTACGTACGTACGCTACATTATGCAAGTTCATGCGCCACTTACGTTCCGGAATGAGAATGCATGCGCGGAAAGCGGCCAATGTGGGTAATTAAAATTTTTTTGATACCCGCTAAGTGTATCGGAATGCGCACCGACGTTTTCGATAAAACTCGTCTCCCAATCGATGTTAACCGCGAGATGTTCGTCGGTTTACTTTTTACGACGCGACGTGGTGCGGATGTATTTTTCTTTCGAAAAATTCTGTGCCCGATCACTGCGAACCTGCAGAGATCTTGAGAATTTCCCAGATCAATGGTCTTGAAGCGCAGTTGATTCGGTAATATCTCTCAAACAGATTATGGGGACGCTAGGAAATAATTTGAAAATAAAAAGTGCGTACAAAGACCTAAGTAAAGGTGTGAAAATGAAAAACGCGAAGAATTACAGAGTAGACTGTATGGAGCAGTCGCTTGTTATTAAAACACGTGAAAAATAAATGTCCAAAAATCAGCCGTAAAGTTACGGCCTAACAGATTATGAACGGTTGAGTGATAAGGACTTCAACCCATGTTGAGAAAAATCAACGATAATCTGGCCACAAAATTTAATCAAAGTAAAACTTGGTGAGAAATTGCATTCTCTTCGAAATTCAAACCGCAACTCGCTTAGTTCACTCGTTGGGATGTTGTGGTCTGAAAAAGTCACTTCAATCAAGATGTTGAAGAAAGAACCGAGAAGCCACTCGACTTGGTGACTATAGAAGTGAGATAAGGAGGGAAAAGAAAGAACGCAAGTCACTATAAAAATTTTAAAGAGTCCACACACATATAACATAAATTAGATTATACGCCATTCATACTTTGTAGTCAAATATTTATTCAGCGAGGTATATTACGATCAATACCTGACAAGTTTTTAAATGCGTTGATATACTGATTCCATCTTTCTTAAAATAGTCGATTTTCTTTCTTAGAATTTTTGTACGATCATCTGTAAGCGATGATTAAAGCGAAATAAAGATTGCTAATCAACGTACAAGCTGGGACGAGCAAACATAATACTATCGAATACATATGAATCTGTCAAAATTTTGGCAGTTATACTTCAAGCTCTTCAAACAATAGCTACTTTATTTGAGCATTATTTACGATGGATTACAAGCCGATTGTATACATAGACTTACCAGACATTCTATTATAAGTTTGCAGCACAGAAATCTCGAGCTCGTTATGCTGTAAAGCGACTTTTACACGATACGAATCTAACGATACGCGGCGTTTATCAGTTCGATCCCTACTTTCAACACTTTAGACTCCGGATAATATATCAATCAGTTGGAGATGCATGATAGCGAAAGGATAGAATCGGCGAGTTTACAAAGAATCCCGCAACGAAACCTCGCGATTTCGAACGAGTTCCATTGGATTCGTTCCTGCGAAAATAAAAGAGTTATAATTCGCGTGTGTGCGCACATGACTATTCGTCCTCCCCAATACACCGGTTACAAATAAGGGTCGTAGAGATTGTTTGACCATTGATTTCAGCACTGATCGTAATTGTGTAACGTAGACTCGATAATTGATAGTAATCAAGCCTCGAGTGGGAAAAAAAACCCAGCCGCGAGGAGCCAAATTTTTTTCAAAGTACAGTTCGTTCGAGAAACGAAGTCGCTTCGAAAGCGCTTTGTCTCCAGCACGACACTTTAAATCCCAATTCGGCACGAGGTCGCTGAGCCTCGGAAGAATGTAATGACTCGCTCGTATGCGTGAACGCGCACACACGTATATATACGGACGCGCGCGCAAGAGAGAGAGAGTAGAGGAGAAAAAAGGGCAAGAGCGAGGAGCAAGAGAGAGAGAGAGAGAGAGAGAGAGAGAGAGAAGCCGTGCACGGTAGCCTTTTGCCACCCAGCTTACGCTTATTACGGCCGGACACGAAAATTGAAAGATTAGCTCGTCGGCGTTTTCAATTCACGGCTCACGCATATACGTGTGTGTGTGTATGTGTGTGTATATGTGTGTGTGTGTGTGTGTGTGTGTGTGTGTGTAGGGGGAGGGGGGCGTGTGGACGCGAATATGTGAACGCGACCGAAGAGGCTGGCAGGAATTTTAAAGAGAAAGGTAGCAAATGGCTTACTGAAGAGGATGTTCGAAAAGCCCAACTCGCCGCTGCTGCTTTTTTTCTTGCTGCTCCGCCGAGTTAACGATTTTATTCCTTGGTTAATTGAACATTCCGTGACAAATGCGATCGGCGGAGAGGATGAATTGAGGTCCTCCCATTTCTGCCGCAGGGTAATTAGTCGGACACTAATTCTTTAGGTAATTAAACGATTTTTCAAATCGTGCCAAGGACTACGTCGATTAATTTTCGTTGGCGCTGTGGAAGAAGGTTAAGGCGATGATATATACTCTCAAGCGAGCGTTACGCACGTCAACTGTGTTTGTGTGTGTTATTCAAAAGTTGTAGAACGCGACAATCAATATGGATATTCTCGCGCTAATAAAATCATGTAGTACTACTACGAACGCGGTTACTCAACGCTCAAGCCTACGTAGAAGATGATCCTGAATATGAGTACGTTTATTATCCAGAACAATTTTTTGTTCCGTAAAACGCTCTTAATCTTCAGAATAACATGTTAAACATGATGTTAGCAAAGCAAATTAGTTATTGAGAAGAAGAGACACCGCGATGTGCATAACGCAATTACGATAGTCTACGGTACATAATCATTTCAACGAAGAAGGTGAACGCAAGCTTGGCGCATAGATTTGAATAGCAATGTTATTTGAGTGTTGTTCTAGATCCAACTCTTTTTTGATATTCAATTAGTCTAGGCGACAATTCCAGTGTAATTTATTTGTTTTCGATGGGTTAAAAATATTTCGTTCATTTTAGCAAATTAATTCAATGCGATTAGGTCAAACGAATTTTTCTATTCATTAATGACCATCAAGTAAAATATAGAATTTCATATCTTAATGTGGATGGGTTGATCGACCCCTGGGCAGAACAGGAAGATAGGAGCAGAAGTAGCGATGGGAGAGAAAAAAGGTCAACAATTAACTTTCATGAATGATCAGACGGAAGAGTTGAGATGCTTGGTCCCCATAAATTTTACAACTGCTATGCTTTTACAAATCGAACTGACAGATTTGCTCCTTGTTACTGCTACTGCGAGTAAAAAAACGAGAAATTCGCGCCAGGAGGTCTAGGACGAGTTGGCCTTTTTGGTATACCAAGAATTTGGCTGCCTCTTCTGCGAATGCAAATCCGAGGCCTTGTCCACAGGATGAAAAACTTTTTTGTCTCAGAATTTACTCATTTAAATTAGATTGCAACAAATGCCAAGTTCATTTTGTATTTATTTTTCTTGGTTGAAAAATAAGCTATTTCATTTGAAACATCGCTCAATTAGGCAATCGACGTTAAATTTGAGAAATAGGATTTCTGTCATCGATTGAACATTTATTTCATGCGTTCCAAATTTTTGTGTATAGACATTTTGAATTGTGTATAAAATTTCCGGGCAGATTATGCACATGGTACCATTATATTCGTATCAGCTTCATCTGAATTGTTATTCGGGTGTACTTACAGCTTATTATAGCTTATTATCATATTATTATCGAGACTCTAATAATCACCAACGAGATATTGAATTTATCACGTTACTTTCAGTTATTCAGTCGGAAATTATTTCGGTCCCTCTCTCGAATACGGAATTCAAATTGAACCTTTACCCGTGAACGAAAGGTCCATCGACGAAGGATCTACTGATGAAATCCTTCGAAGCTTGGAAGCAAAGTGGCTTCGCGAGTGGATTAGAAATTAAAATTTGACCACGATCGAAAAGTTAACTGGTCCCTTTCACCGACAAACAGAAGCTACGAGCTACCGCAATTCCAAAAGCGTGCGCAGCAGCGCTTCACGAGCTTGATCCCACGTTCCCGCAAAAATATTATCCTCGACTCGGTTCCCCGATCTATCAATCGCATTCCATCGAAGTCTTATCGGCTGCGTTGATCGCCGATCGATACGCACCGGGAATGAGGAGGGAGGCGAAAGAGACTCCACGTCTGTTTTTATTGCCCGATCGCATCTCTCCACTGCCGGAATAATGAAGGCACAAGATACTAGATGGGATTTCTGATTCCGCTGATCACGTTTGATTTGGTCGAACGAGTTTTCGAGAGCCATTCCCGGCTCCCGCCGACTGTTTTATTTCAGTATTTTTTCCCCTTATCTTTTGCTTTCTGGAAGAATATCTCTCTCTCTCTCTCTCTCGCGCGCGCGTGCCTTACGAACCGAGCTCTCGAGCAAATGGTTTCCTTCTTCAGTACTCAACAGTACCGATTCATCATTGTTTATCTGTCGATGAGCAATGCTCCAAATGGTTAAACGAACTTGGAAAGAAAGTTTGCTTGTGTATATAGATATATTTATCCACACGCACGCACAAACACACAGACACACATGAAAATCGTTGAATCAGTGCCGCGTGTTTAATTCATCTTGGCGCGATAAAACGACGATGCGTTTGAAGCTTTTGTCGAAATGAGCCTTGACAACTGCGACGAAATTTTTATCGATGATGTCACCTGCTCCGGGTGAGCGGGATTCCGATACGCCCGGCAGATAACACAGATTTTCGCCACGAGAATTCGATCTGTCTTGTTCGACTTGGCGAATGTCTTTTATTTTTTATCCGACTCATCGTGCATTAAGAAAGTGTTTGCAAAGATATAATTAATGGATCGTTTTCTTTTTATAAACACACAAGATAAAAATCGCAATTTTGATTATATACACCCAACTTTCGCGGCTCGAATTCTGCCCGATAAAAACACAAGATCGGATATGCAAAAAAATAAAATTCTCATCTGCCGTTATAATTTTCCTCGCGCGCGTCCCCCGGCAATCATAATATTGTGAATTCAAGTTCGAAATCGCCACGCCGAGGAGTCGACGCGTCAAGCTTTCGCCGCGGAAATCGCCCAGCTATATTACGTATACGAAGAGTACATACGTGCGCGTGTTGGCGTGCGTTCGCGCGCGAGAGCAGAGGCGAGAATATATGGGGGTCGCGCGGGCGCGCGTTCTCGTGCGTTAATTAAGATCATAAGTATATCCGGCAGGAAACATCAGCGCCCGCGAGATGCGGATCGACAGATGTTGAAGGGAGAGGGGCCTAAAGCCCAGCGAGCGAGTTAATCAAGGGCCTGTGCGCGCGCGGGGAATCGGGCCGGCTCGCATTGTACGCGACACCTTCGCGTGGAATCTCACGCGCGTCCGTAAGTAGGTATGTGTGTGTGTATACGGAAATGTGGCGTGCGCTCGAGGGAGAGGAGCCACCAACTCCCGTTATACAACACGCTTGATCGACTCTCGCGCGATTCCACACCGCGGCGGTGCACAGTCGCGAATTCGCATCGCGTTTGTTTTGCGCCACGTGCGCGCTAGTCGCGTGCCACTTACACCTGTATATATGTGTATATCCATATAGGCTACGAGGCATACGTATCCGCTCAAGTCCGTGTAGCCGATACATATTTCCCGTAATATCGTGCTTCGAGAGAGCAAATGTCGTCGAGTGATGCCAGCCTCCCCCGCCGCACCAAAGAAAGCTGGAAACCTATCGAGAAAATTCGAGCGGAGTACAGCAGCGTATACGCAGACGGGTTGCGCGGAGGCTACTTCGTATGTGTGTGTATGTGTATAATGAGTTGTCTCGTCGAGCGTACGCTGTATATACGTGCGCATGCACTTGCACGTAAACGCGGCTGCTGCTGCTGGCTTGGTGTGCGAGCGTATATATACGCGAACGGAGGCATTCCAAGCCCGTTATAACATCGAGCCTGAGAATATTGCGAAAGACGCTCGCGATGTATTTAACTGCCTGATTTAGACAGTAGAGAGAGTAGGGGGAGCTGCCTCCCCTCCCCTCCCATCCCTCTATCTCTCTCTGTCTCTCCTTGTCGTCGTGTCTCGTTTTTCTCCTCGATGCAAATAAGACGCCTATAAGAGGACGTAGGCTCAGCTCTCGGCTCGTAGGTGGGACCTTGAATTACAAATGTGATGGATGGAGGTGATTTTTCGAAATTCGCTGTAAATCAAACGGCTGGACTGAATTCCTAATTCAATCGCGTTCTCAGCATTATTTCTCAACACTGTGCGCTTCGTTGCACGCGCTCATCCATCACCGTGTCTATACGATCTCTCATAATTTCGATTCCATATACGTGTATGAGCTTCTGGAGAATTTCAATTTGTTTGAACAAGTTGGTTGGTTTTGAAGGAATCGATTGGTCTCGGCCCAACGTCAGGTAGCAATTTTCTTACAGCTCATTTATTCTCTGTTGTAATACGTTATCGTCGCATTTTTAGAACGATTATAATTATTAAGCTCGCGATAAGACTCTCATTATAATAAAGTGTCTTGGAAGCATTCGCTTTAGTATCGATAACATTCTTCATTAATCTCTTTGCGCGCGCGCGCGAGAGAGAGAGAGATCATACGGATCGCGCGCACGAAAGTCAATATTTCAAGCCGGTGTTAAAAATAGGTTGAAAATCGGTTAAATATTGTGCACTAATCTGGTAATCGACTCGGTACAATGTGGACTACCGATGAGAAATACACAATAGAAGTTCGTTAACCTCGCGACACGCGTACGCAAATAGATACACCCTTTTGTTGATATTTATTTCGTCCACACAATAATAAAGATTGATTGAGGAACAAAGGAGGAAAAATCAAGTAGATACAGTGAAGGAAGAATAAACTTCGTCACCGCGCACCTACGCGTCATAAAAGCGAGCCAGAAGAAAAGAGAGTGGCCGTTTCAAAAGCGGGATTGGACGATCAAGCTACATTTTGAAACCCAATCCCGTATCAATATCCCCATAAAGTGTCGGCCACTTTCGGAACGTCCGAGAGCCCCAATTAAGGCACCTAGGTGACCTTGAAATACTTCGCGAAGTCCAAGCCAAGGGTAGGGGAGGGGGGGAGAAGCGAAGGAGAAGAGAAGGAAGTAAAGGTGAAAGGCGATGGAAGCTGGAGGACGAAGGAGGAAAGAAGACAAACAAGAAGGAGGCCGCCTGTGCAAGTTTGCAGGCTCTAATAACGGGGCTAGCACGATAGCAGAGGGAGAGAGAGAGAGAGAGAGAGAGAGAGAGTCGAATGTAGGGAAGAAGTCAGAGAAAAGAAAGGCGAAGAAGTAACGCACGCCATTGAACAGGAAGAGGAACAGAAATTGCCCGGCTGAAGGCAAAAAGCCACGAGAGCGAGAGAGGGTAGCCCTTTGAAGCAGAGTCGAGATCGCTCTCCGCGATACTGCTCCCACTGATTTGTCTCAATTTGTCATACCACGTGATTAAGAGGAATCAATTTTCAGTGCGTCTCATTAATCTTCCGCACAATGCCATTGGAAATACACGTATTAAATTTATTGTTTCCTTCACGGATTTAAACGAGGCGCGATTGCGATTGATTTTTCAATGTGTTAATCAAAATTGTACACATCTCGTGTCGCAATTCAACGCGCGATGTCACGGAGCAGCTGGTACGTCCAACAGCTTCCCTTCAAGCATGACACGAAAAATTCACCCGTAATGTATTTTCGTGTAATCTCTTTGGCTTGATTACACGCGCAACATTTGCACAAGTCTCGGGATTCCGTTGGCAGAGCGCGTTGCTGCTCGAATATCGCAAAATCCGTTGGAATGTTCGTCACGATCGTATACAGTCCTTGGTGTGTATGAGCAGCAGCACCAGCT
Source organism: Aphelinus atriplicis (assembly GCA_020882685.1). Classification (NCBI taxonomy): domain Eukaryota; kingdom Metazoa; phylum Arthropoda; class Insecta; order Hymenoptera; family Aphelinidae; genus Aphelinus; species Aphelinus atriplicis. The sequence goes on from CM037073.1 coordinate 77,966,754, forward strand.
TCAGCAGCAGCAGACAAGGACACGTTCGAATTTTCGACGAAGATGATACATAAACGAGATAGGAATTTGTGCGAGAAGTGTGTATTTCGCCAGACGCCCCCCGGTGGCGATTGTAAAACCAGTAGGATATATCGGGAGAGAGAGAAAGAGCGAGAGAGACGCAAAACCTATACACGAGCCGCGGCGCGCGCGAGCAGGCTCATCAAAACAAGAATCTGGGCAAGAAGCAATCGGCAGCAGGGACAATTTTCCCACGGCTACTTTCGAGCCCCGCAGCGAGTGTACAAATGCTAAATGTACACGAGAACGAGCCAAGGACACTTGGGAGCGCGAGTGACGGATCCTCGGGGCGCACACACGCACACTCGCACTGCACAGAGGAGCCGAGGAGCGTGGAAATCGTTATCGATAGCGCGCCGCTCGTTTTTCGCGGGGCGCGCGCCTCCGCGAGCGGCCCTGGCTTGTGGAATGCGGGCGCGGCAAGTATATATCGCGGCGAGACAGAGTGTGAGCGCCCGCGAGCCGCCGCCGCCGCCGCGCCGCCAACCATATACTCACATGTACACATACACACACAAACATACTCCCTCTCTCTCTCTCTCTAAACACTTTTGAATAAATAAATTTCGGCGTCTGCCGATGCTGCTTCGGGATGGAACATCTGCTCCCCGAGTCGATCGGGACTGGCCCCTGACAATCCCACTCGGTTCGCACCAACATTCTTTCGCACACAGTCTATTTTCGCTCCTAGTCTTTTTCGTATATACCATACGCGCGCTTTTGCTTCGTGAATATACACGTATACATGTGGTAAAAATGAGGAATTCGATATTGCGAGCGTGTTTCTTTTTTTCCCCCGAGCGATGAACTTGAGCAATCGACTCATTGATAAGATTAGATCATCGTATACGGATCCGTATATATAGAAATCGCGCGTTGGATCCGTGCAATATCCTCACGGGTTGACGCAATGTTTACACTATATATACTTTCACGTCCAGTTGATGCCCTGCTCCCCCGACGAGCCAAGCATTGCAAATCCCAAAGAATTCAGATTGTGAGAGAAAAACGCGGGCAATTCCGGAGTAAAACGATAGAAGGCAGGTGGCGGGGGGCCTGTCGGCACCGGGCTCCGCCACTGCTCACGGCGCGCACACACATACACGCGTGTGCGGCGGAAAAATAAAAGTTCGCGGACGCCACGAGGTTCTCTGCTCGCTGCACGTATGTATACATATATATACACACAAGTGCACGCCGGGCTCGGTATACGTACGTATACACGTCCGCGAGCCGCTGCACTGCTGTTCCGTTGCATCTGTACTGCGTTTGCGCTTCTCTTGAACCCCGTTCAATTCACATCTCATTCGGCAAATTACTATATGTACACCACTCGTTTTTTTTAATTCATAGACGCGCAGCTCGAGGCCGATCCACTACCGATTTTTCATCATCATACGCATACCGATCTCGTGCGGTTCCTTATCAATCAATCAGACTATTATCATGGGAAGGGAGAAACGAGTATCGAGTACCAGAGATGAAATCTTTTTTTCAACGAATCAGCACGACCGTCGATCGATTCGGAATGCTAATAACGAACGGACGGAGCCTGCTCGGACGACACCTCGTGCATCACCCTCGAGTTATTTCCATAAAGAGAGAGGGATCGTCTGAAACTTGACCGAGAGCAATAGTAAATGGTAAATGATGATGTACTAACCTGTCGCGAGGATCGATCCAAGTCGTTTTCCTCGTGTTGTGGTCAATGAAGTAAACCTTTCCATCGTAGTCCTGCGCGACGTCCCACCCTTCCGGAAGCGGTATCTCCCCATTCCGTCTCCTTGGCATATTTCACTGCGCTCTAAATCCATCGAAAGCAACAATCACTTGACCGGCATTTGCACATTCTGCTCAAAATTCTCTCGCGGCATTTGCACGCACTCCAAGCAGCCGCTCTCCTCTGCTCTGTACACGTCCTCGCGAAGCCCCTCTCTCCCTCTCTGCTACTCGTTCGTTCGATTACTTTTTTTTCGGAGCCGGGCACAGGTTGTAGAGTGGATTTTCGTCAATTTTGATCGCGGGGCATGAAAAAATTGCACATTTCTCTTCAACCGAGAGTTGACGCGCGAGCTCATCGCGGACGCATCTTTGAAATTTCTCCCGTGTTCGGTTGTTCCAATTAGATCACGAGACACGAAAAAACACGACGATTCAGCGACCAAGTGTATCGGGAAACGCGCGCGACAAGCAGCGGGTTGAGAATCTCGGCGATATCGCGTACGCGCGTGTGCACTTGACGAGTTTGTCATTGGCATTCCAAATCCATTCAAAAATCAGCCCGCGAGTGTCATTAAAGGTACAAGCCGTCCACGTGTGACGCGTGAAGCATCCAATAGCGTTGCTTTCGCCCCACGATATACGGGTACACACATGAGTATATTTGCGCGAGCCGACACGAGAATCTACAGTTACAACGTAGCCGATCGGGCGCGCGCGCGCGGAAGTTTGGTACCGCGCGGGGGAGGGAGAATTTGAAATAGAAAAGGCTCGCGCGGGCGGGACGAGAAAATCGAGCGACACACTTGCGCGTACGTATAGGTGTAGGTGCAGCACACGAGAAAGGCGGCTGCAGGCGATGTGCATCTCGTGGGGCTAAATCGATCGCGGCGGATTGTGCATATATACGCGCGCGCCGGGAGTAGCGATCGCGCGCGCGCGCCGAGCGACGACGACGACGACGACGGGGTCGTTGTCCCCCCGCGAGCGAGCGAGCGCCGCGAGAATGCGGGGAAAAGCGCGTGGAACGATCGCCGGTGCGTCTCGCGCGTAAAAAGTGGACCTACAAATAGTGGCCACACGGCTGGAGAGGGGCGAGTGCGGGATTGCGTATAGTGTCGCGTGCAGAGAGACGAGGCACGCGGAGGGGGGCTCTACCGAGAGCACAGAGGAGAGCATCGCTGCACCGGAGCGCGCGCGCGCGCGCGCTTGGCTAAGTAATGCATATAAGAGATTAAGGGCGAGAAGGAGCGCGGGGGGGCAGAAAGCTGCCACCGCCGCCGCGCGCCGCCATCATGAATACCTCATTATCATGAGCGGAGTGACGTCAGAGTCCCCGCCTTCAGATTGCTCTGTCGCGGAGCTGGAGCGCTGCTGGTGCTGCTGGTGCTGGCATGCCGTCGCCACTTGTGTCAGCTCGGTCGACCGCGTACTCATCGCCTGCTGCTCGCACAATCGCAATCAAGCACACGAACAACAACAACGAGCGCAACCGTATACCGCTCTCTCTCTCTCTCTCTCGTCACTGCACAAAACACAACCGCGCACTACTCGTCACGTGTATTACTCGTCGGCCGACGAGCTGCAGCCCCGGCGTAAGCCGCATACCTGCCCCCGGACCCAACGGACCCAACGGCCGTCGTCCGTTCGTGTGTGTGTGTGTGTGTGTGTGTATACAGCCGATATACTCCGGCGAGGAGACGGAGGAGCGTTAAGAATCCACCGGGCCTTGAGACACCAGTCGATCGCCCGCACTTTTGTAGGTTAGGGCCTTTTGAACTGCTGGGCGCTCTCGCGCGCGCGCAGGGCCCCAAGATGGCCGGTGTCGCGTGCTCTCCGTGTCTGCCTGTGTGTGTGTGTGTGTATGTGTGTACGTGTGAGTGCGTGTCTGTGTGGAGAACGTGTGTGTGTGAGCGCGCGCGACCAGTTGCTCGCTCTTTCTCTCTCTCTCTCTCGTGCGCTGTCTTGCTCGCTGTGCCGCGGCTGCACTCGCGCGGCGCGCCGGACTGGCCGTCGTCTCTCTGTGTACAACGCGCGCTGCGGCACACTACTGCCGAGCTCGCGCTAAGCCGAGCGAGCACACGGCCCCGCGCGCGACCAGGCCGCACCGCACCGACCGCCGAGAGCTCGCATTCCTGCCGCCGCGGCGCCACATCACGCCACAGCTGCTCTCTCGACGTTCGACTCTCTCGCGAGCGCGCGCACAGTGCGGCATGCGGCAAGTCGGCCCACGCCGCCGCCAGTGCGCCTCTTCGCCAGCTCTGATCTGTCTGTCCATGTGTATATATAATATGTACTTCTTTTCCCCCGACAACCATGTTCCTGGTACCCAAGAAAATCAACCACCTCGTGACGATTGTCCAGCGCGTTGTCTTTGAAGGGATCGGCTGCTCTGCGTGCGTACAATGCGTCTTATGACAAGATGTATTCAACGACAGACGTTTGGTCTCTCGAAAAAAATCTGGCAATTTTAACATGGAATCTTCACGCTACCGTTGCGGGGGGCTGTCGGCAACTGTATAATATGTACTCATTGCTTGGAGAATTTTATTTTGCAAAATGCAATGGATATCTTCTCCAAATTCCATTCATCGACTTTCCTTGTTCGAGGGATTGCTGTATACAATTACCACATCGGTTACCACTTGATTCTTCCCTTAAAACATTCACATCTATTTCAGATCAAATCCGATCTTACTCTGGACTGGCTATGAATTGGGATTCGTTTTGTTCCTTGTGCTCTTGATCGATGTATTGAAAATCAAACGAGATTCGTAGATATAAGAGTGACAAAAAAGTGTTTTCCACAAAAATGATGTTTTACATTCTTCCTATTTTAATATGCATTTTTCATAAATCTTATCGAATCATTAGATCATCGATCGTCATACAGATTCACAGGAACCCACTGTATTGTGTATACTACGACCTTATATAATTGTCAATAACTTCGTTGGAATAGAATATACATGAAAAGTGATTGGACTGAGTGCAACCAGAAAAATGAAACTTTTTCACTTTAGAATCATCGCATTCAGAAATAAATTCGTTCAGCGATATTCATTCGTGTGTCATATGAACTGATATCTCAGTGGCATTTTCAATTAACAATAAATAGAACGACTCAAAAATCAGCTATTCAAATGTCGGATTGCAATCCAGGCGTATATCGTACTTTCAGATGACCGCTTGGACCAATGCGACATTCATACCAACTCCTTTCCTTCAAAACCTTGTAACGACAATGTTCCAATTTTTCACTTTTTGATGGAACAGCGATAGAAAAATTACCGATATCCTCTCCTTTCAAACTCTATAACTGAAAATTCACAAGAATTCGGCAATTTAGCAAAACAATTGGATTCGAAACAAACGCTGCTGCCTGCATTGACAGTATATGCTTTCTCAAAGAGGCAACGGATGAAAAACTATTGCTATGTAGAAATGAAAATTCTGAGTCTTTTGCCATCGACAAATGGACCTAGACCTGATTTTCCAAGCTACCTAGAAATGGTTGCTAAGCACATTAACTATTGGCAGAAAAAATACAAAGTTACTGTTTCCTGTGGCCTCAAAAATACTGTAAATGAATACCAACTTGATCTGTCATTCCCTTAGCAACGATACTCAGGAGGAACAAAGTTTCCGTGTCGTTCGCTATCCTTCAATAAATAGACTTCAAACTGATTTTTCCTTTTTCGCAGCATGTTTTAGTAGAATTGTAAACAACGGTTGCTACGGGAAATATCTCGTCGATCCTCGTGTGTATTCGGACCTCCAACGTGCATTTACGAAGAATTATAGGAAACTTCCGAAAAATACTTTAGCAACTGTTGTTAGGAAAATAAACAACGGATGTTGCTGAAATCGAACTCGCGCTATATCTTTCCACGACTAACCTGTGCAAAATTTCAGCAAGATCGGACGATTTCTCTCACAGCTATCGCGCGTTAAAAAAAACATACACATACAGACATTTTTGGGATTCCACATTATTCAACCCGTTGATTACGAAAATCGAGATCCCGTAGTCCGATTCGAAAGTTCGATTTTTGCCCCGTACAAGTACAAGTCTTTCTTTTTGCGAAAGTAGTATATCTAGTTCACCTATTTATGTCTTAACTATTGTAAACTTGTCAGTAACAGCACCTGAAAGTAATACAACATTGAAAAATCATTATATATTTTCATGAACTCAGTTTATCACTTTCTAGTACTTGATAGTAATCTACTTACCATCATCGTGTGAAAAGTAAAGTGGAATAAAATTCAGTTCTATTTATAGTGAATATGTCCACCACCAGCACCAATTATATTCTGGAGCCATCGTGGTGTGTATATCACCAAATTATCAAAATAAGATAACTGCAGCCCATGCGCCATCCCCCAAGGGTTTTTTTCGCGAATTTGACTATGATAGACTTAGAATTTTGAAATTCTGCGGAAGGTATCTTGAAGGCTAGCTCAATACCTATCAAAAACTATCTCTATAATTATCACTCGACCACTTTGAACTATCAAAAATGTCAGTTTGAAACAAAAACGCAAAAAATCTAAATTGGCTACACGTGCACAATTTGGCACGATTTCATAATCACTTGTTACAGCCTCTATATTCCTACAGGAACCATCAAATTGGCATTGAAATAAATTCTCAATCATGTTCCCATTGATAAATATTTAAAACTGTTGACGTTCAACTCAAAATTACATATCTAAATCATCGTAACATGTCTATAAAAATGCAACGTTTATTTCTTAAATACTGATCAATTTAACTCAGTCTTTCAGTTCATAATCACATACTGAAATCGATTAAATCACTCGAAATAGATGGTAATCCTAGTATTATACGATTACGATATAGATAAAAGCCAGTTCCTACTACTAGAAGAATTTTTATTCATAATCGGAACAATAAATGATAATTTTGAATTTCGGCTCAGAGAAACCATCTTGAGCTCGCTTGAGTTTCATCACAACCAATCGTATTGATAGTGTCAAAAAGTAATTAGAGGAAAACTAATGTAACCAATCGAAAGATGAGCTTTTTTGCATGAAAAAATTCAATATACTAATTTGGTGGAGAAAACTAACAGTGCGGCAATAACAATTGCAGAATAAAATAGATAGTTCAACGTTGTTCAACTTCAAAGTGTTCTAAAAACGGCTGGTTGGAGTGAAAAATGGCCGATAGAAAATAGTTTTGCGAAAAGTGATGTGACCAGTTGAAAGATGAGATGTTTTTACATGAAAAAGATGGATCTTTTCAACTCCATCATTTCGTAATGTTCTAATTTGGCCAATATTTTGATTTGTTGAAAAAAACATTTCGCAAAAATAGTATGTATAATATGGCTTATACACTGAGAGAAAGTCGAATGTTTTGACTACAAGAATAAAAGTACGTGTTATTTGAATATATTTATGATCATATATTTTAGGAAAAGATGTATTGAAAAATTATTTCAGTTTGAGTGATAGAACTGTAAGAGCTTTCATAAATTCTTTTTTGCGGCAGCCATTATTGAAAACTTTATTTGAAAAGTACGACAAGCCCGATTGGTCGCCATACTTAATCTGATCAAAAGTGAAGAGTAGCAAATGTAAAAGTTGGCTATTGTAATCAATATGCTTCGTCACTTTGCACATCATTCGCTCGTCAAAAGATACAACACATCGTAACGTTGGCAGAAACTGTCTCGAACATCAGTTCGAACAAATATAACAGTTTCTTCTCACTTGTCTCGGGAATTCAAATAATGAAAACATTTTTTACACGCGCATAAGCACTGTCGTGAGGGACAATCCAAAATGACACCCCTGGAAATCGAATATGTAAGACAAATCCATGATAAGCGGATTCTGTATAATCAAGCTCATCAATGGCACAGAAGTCTATATAAAGATTACTGGTTTTTCGCCAGGTAAGAGACAACTTATGGAATATATTTCCAGAGGCTCATGAAATATTCACTAGTGAATGATTATAATATAGATATATTTAAAAGAAGTAAAGATATTTCAGAGATCAATAATCAAAATTCTAATGCAGTTGCTCAAGAAGAGGAATTGACTGATATGTCATCGATTAGTCTGATTCGATTGAACTAAAATGTTTCATAAAATTAGTCAGAGAGTTGTAATTATCAATTCTCAGTATGACCAAAACAACATGACTAACTTTTGAACAAACAAACTCATTGTCCCGATTAAAATACATATTAAGAAAATTAGAGAAAAAATAAAAAATAAAAAAATTGTTTGACACCAAAATCCTTCATCCTGATTGGCTACTCTATCGATGACTGCGAATCCCAAAGATACGTCTTTATTATTCTTATCCCCGAGATCATGAAGCGGGAGTATCGAAATCGTTTTGTTGTATCTGGATTAAAGCAGTCATCAACAAATTATCAATCAGTGAAAAACATATATTTTTCATTGATTTTAAAATCGCATAATCAACTTTAGCAAATGGACACTTTGAAAGAAACTCCCTAAACTATCTGATATAGACATAAGGAGAAATGGATTAATTACGAATGAAATTTTTTATATTTTCTGAAGCTTTATTTCAACAATAATAATATGAAGTGGAATTTCAAATGTATCATAAAATTTCGGGTCTATAGGCTATACAAAGGCATTCTTTTCGGGCTCCTACCACCGTAGACCTGAGTTTTTTTATAACAGAACTTTCAAATAATGATGCACTCTGTCCTTCCAGTACTTATGATTTCAAATTCAGATACCTGTCTGTTATTTCCTTGATGGAATGTAAACATAAAGAATCCTTCGTTATATACTTTCTAGTAGACCTTTGATTCTCAGTTCCGGCTTGGTGGTGGATTATGGTCATCGAATTAGATAATATCTGCAGTCATTCATACTAACGTTTCGATTTCTTGAAGATATTACCATTTTTTTATTCAAAGAATTTAACGTATGATATTCCATTCAGGAAGCACGTCAGCATGAGCGATGATAAATTAGATATATACATATTTGCATAAATATCTCTCTATATTAGATACATATCTCTCTATATTAAAAGCTAAACCACCGCCGCCGCCGTGAAAGTTTTTGCCCCCATTTTGCTCCCTTTTTTTGCTCCCCATTTTTCCACCTCTTGTTCACGCCTTTTTTCACCCCTTTTTCACCCCTCTTTCGACCTCTTTTTTCCATCCCTTCATTCCACCCCTATTTTTCACCCCTTTTTTCTACCTCTATTTTCGAATAAATTATTTATTTCCAGTGATCCAATTTTCTTGAAATTTTGCAAACAAGTTAGTCGCAGCAAAATCTAGGCCGAGTACAATTTTCAATAAAATCCGTTGTTCATTTCCCTAGTAACCGTTTCTAACGTGATATCTCACGAATCCTCATAAGTGCTCATTGGAACTATGAGGGTCAATGAGAATCAGTGAAAATCGATAAGAATCGATGAAATATTTCCCATAACAGCCACCATTGATATCCTTGGCAACCGTTTGTTTACATCCCTAGCAACCATTGTTTCGGAAGTTGGAAAATCAGTTTCAAGTCACACGCAATGACCAAGGACACTAAATTGTTATATTTGCTTCATAGTAACCGTTGTTTACCTCCCTAGCAACCATTACGAAGGTTGGAAATGATCAATTCATGACCCATTTCCATCATTTTTTCATCATAAGTTAGTATTTTTAGACATAGACTGAGCTTTGTCAAAGCTCGCAGTTTGGAATACTAAATACTAACTTATGTGCGTATTTACATGGTGCAAGCACACGTACCGTACCACTCCAATTAAAATTCATGACAAAATAATCTAAAAAATAAATTATTGCCCGCCTCGACTGGTAACGTCGCTCAACCACCGTCCTGATAGCGTCCCAATCTGGAGGTTGGCTAGCGAAGCAAGCAGGGGGGGTACCCCCCTAGTTTGCATAAAATCAGCAGTTATTGGTTAGTATCCAAGACAAATCTAAAAGGACGAACGATATCAACTATTTGGGTATCAAATGACTACGTCTGGAAGTTTCAGTGGAATTGGAGATCCAAAGACCAAATGTTCCTGGTATGTTTGTTCTCAACACCGAATTATTAAGCTTGAATTGGAGATAATATTGTGACAAAAATGCTCGATGGATTTTGGGGACAAAATGTACATACTCACATTCAATACCAAGCAATCAGTCTGGGATTCAGAATCAATACATTATAGCAGATCGATGGCTCCAACGAAGAAAAGCACATTCAAAATCTCTCGACGAAGAACAGCACATTTCACAAGGGTTTTCCTAAACTTGCACTATGCAAGTAATAAACTTGTGCTCAACTCCGAACAAATTACATTTCTATTCTTGTGTATTTTTCATCGTAGAATCCGAATAAGTTGATCAAAGTTCGTAAAAAGTTCGTCGTATGTTTCCTGTAAAATGCCTTTTTTATTTTGAAACAATTTTTTTTTCTGAAAACATGAATAATTTTTTTACAGAAAGAGTTTCCCATACTAAATTCTCGACAACCCTTGCAGGGGATTTTCAAACATTACCGCGGGATTACAATTTTTCACAAAATCTGCTTGTTTTTGCTAGAAGATTGTGAAATGTATCAATCTTTGTCGGGTGATTTGAAGTGTGCCTTTTCTCGCCCTGAGATTGGCATGGGCTTCTCTTCGCACCAAAATTTCAATGTGCTGGAATGTGTCTCGTGTATTTTATCTACCAAAATTATACGCGGCATGTTGCGGTAAACGGACAATTCTGTTGAATCAAAATAATCAGATATATTTTTTAGTAATTAAGTTTTCACATGCGAGGAACATCTAGATAGAACCACTCTTTACTTCGTCAGAGTCGTACTTTCCTTTAGAAAAGTTTGATACTCTTAGAGATGGAATACAGATGCTAGAAAATCCTTTCATTTTAATCATAGTATTGATTTCAAATTCAATATAGTAATATAAATACATGAATGTATTCATTCATCAGAAAGGTTTTATACTATTCAATTCTATGAACATTTACGAGAATTAAATTTCATTTATTAATACATACATTATTTTCACATCGGTGAAAAAGACTTTTCTGAAACAAATAACTATTTTCCACCATCTTATTTGAAAAATAATTACTATTGTAGTAAATTAAGCTTATTTTTTATATTTGCCAATGAATATTCGATTAAAAGTAATGTGTTTAAATGGTAATTTTTGAACAAATTTTATGATGTAAGATAGTATATGACTGAGATATGAAGAAGATAAGATTCTCACTTTTTTTTTCTTACCTGGCAGATTCTCACTTGAGATGACTATTTTCCATACACATGGATCGGATTAATTCAAGTATATTCTTCAAAAATAAATTACTGCAAAATTTTTCTATTCGTTTCGATTTTTTATATTTTTCTCGAATAAAAGTTGATTTTTTACATTGTCGATATATTTACACGAAAATTCTCCATAAAATAGTAATTTTATGGATATTATCATAATGAAGAAAAGTAAAGAGGATTAAAATTTTAATTCATCATTGAATAAGTCATTCAAAAATATATGCAATTCCAAAGATTTAATGCACCTTGTTTCTTTCGATGAGCTGAAATTTAGCAGATATGTACTTCCCTCCCTCTTAATTAATGTGTAATTAAGGAATCAGTCTTTTGCTTCAACATCTAATTCTGTACAGAACGCTCTGAACAAATCTTCATTGACTCTTTTTCGATGATTTCAGTAACCGGGTCTTATCAAGGTATCGTAAATTTTAGAATAACATTCCAGCAAAATAATGAACATTTGATTGCTGATAAAAATGAGTAAATAAGTGTATGTATAATTAATGTTGATACATTTTTTAAGAAAAATTTTTAGCAAATATTTCTATTAGTTGAAAAATGTACATAACAATAAGTATCTAGAAATATTCTATGTATAAATTTTACATGGTTCAAATTATTATTAACAATTGTTCTATTTTTTCTTAAATTTCTTTAATTCACTCTGTTGTATCGCAGCGTCAGCGAAAATTTCCATTACTTTCCGTTTACGAACATTTTCAATACGTATGAGTCCACAAGCTATTCAATAATTATTGAATTCGATATTCAATAATCATTTTATATTTTCTATTGATTGAATCAGAAGCTTTTAGATCAGACTAGTCATCCTCAGATTCTTCTTCCGATTCTCCATCTTCCTCATCCTCATCTTCTACAGTTTCGTGGTCTGGAACTTTAGTTTCCAAACAATCATCATCTTCATCTGATGAGAGCAGTTCCAAGCAAAAATACAAATTAAATCATACCACATGATGAAGAAGCTCACCTCTGCTTCCTCAAAAACAATATAAGTATCCAAAGCTGGATTTTCAAGTACATCTGGCTTGTTGATGACGAACAAGATATTTTTTGACTTTTTGATCGTCACTCTGTAAACTCCTAGGATCTGCAATGGGAACAATAACAAATGACCAATGCTTTCAAGAAAGATATGCAATAATATTCCTACCTGAAAATGACTCACAGGCTTCAGACCTCACAGGCTTAGATACCATATCAATGCCAGGTCCATTTGCTCCTGAGAATCCACTGCCTGTCGCTGCATCTTCTAATTCTGGAATTGTGTCGTCAGAATCTGAATCTGTTCCAGAGCCAGCTGCTGCTACCTCATGGCTCATCCTTGGTTGGCTCTGATGTTGTAGCTTTGTCAAGTTCAGTTAAATCTGGCATTTTGCTTGATCTACAAGATAAAATATGCAACTATCAAATGGTTGTTCATTTCATACCAGAATGCTTTGAATACAGAGAGAATCATATCGACGTGTCTTACGAAGAAAGACACATAACTGAATCTGTCCGCGTAGAAAGACACAACTCGCAATCTAGCCGCGAAGAAAGACACAACTCGCAATCTGTCCACGAAGAAAGACAAATGTCGGAATTATTCTCCCGCGAATATTAACGAAAAAAGAGTTTAAACTGTAGGAAAGGCTTGTTTTTTTTGTCAATGACAACCTACTCATTCTAAGCTTTCATTCCATATATTTTTTACGTCGGAAAATTGTGGGATGTGCGCCATGTATCCTTTTTGCGGCCAGACGCGAGTTGTGTCTTTCTTCGTGGCTAGATTGCGAGTTGTGTCTTTCTTCGCGGCTAGATTGCGAGTTGTGTTTTTTTTCGCGGCTAGATTGCGAGTTGTGTCTTTCTTCGCGGACAGTTTGAGATGTGTCTTTCTTCGTAAGACACGTCGATATATAGCTGTATCACGGCATGTATCTCTCTAATAGATTTCTAAATAGTTCAGAAGCAAGTTAGGCTATTACAACTTTGTACTATTCATACTCTTGGAATGTTTTCAAGGTTATGTGTGTAGGTAGGATAATAATATAGAAAAATATAAAAAAAGACCATAGAAATCGAGTGATTGATGAGGAATAAAGATACCGAGAATATTTAGCAGATGAGTTAGAGAAATCGAAGGTTCCTGCAATTGTTTCACGAATGACGAACCGAACAAAATTCATGTGTTAAGAAAGTAAAAATGGGATCGACAATACTTCTTAACATGATAATTTTATTATTTTGAGATAAAAACTTGTGGTTTCCAGAATCCACACCAATCGTGTTCCCTTTTGTGGTAATTGATACTTACATAGTCATATTTAGCTTGGAGTTCAGGTAGCTTATTTATGATCACTGCTTGCTTTATGTTTTTCTTCGACTTTCTGTCCACTTTCACTTTCTTCTTTTTCTCCATTGTTGAATTCCTTTTCAAATATCAAAACGAATAATACCGTTTAATTTGCACATGCGAGATCATCTATAATTAAGCTCGACGACTTCCAGCTCCCGCGTTACTACTACTGTAGACTGTAGCAGACGCCAGTCCACACATATATTCATGTGAGACGCTGATTATATATCTCTCTCACTCTCTCTCTCCCTCGCAGCAGCGGTTGACGTCAGTGGAGCCTGCAGGCGCTGGCTGCAGCGATGCCGCTGGGTCGGCTGGGTGCCGCACAGTGCCGCACCAAGAGTTCGCGGTGCTGATGGCGCGTCGAGCTATACATATATGTATACACACGGTCGAGCATTCCTGCCTCGTCGGTATGGGTTCATCGTTGGTGTGATTGTGTGCACTGGTGTGCACAACGAAAAGGATCGTCATTCGTCAGCTGCTGCTGCTGCTGCTGCTACTGCCGCGTAAGCTCGTTAACGTGTCCAGATGAGTCCTGCCAGCAGGTAATCCTGCGAGTCCAACCTGCCACGCACCGTTTCACCTGTCCTGTATGCTTTAACGCAGGTGAGTGCCACCCGGCGATAGATAACCAAAAATCGTTCCAACTGCGTTCTAATTTTCACGCGTTACCTTACATACATGCGAGTAGACTATATATATACAACGAGCTGTAGGATACGTCTAATATACAGCTTGCTGGTTACGACTGCGGATTGGATTGCTACTTGTTGAACATCCTTTGTCCATTTGACAATTGACAATCAGAATCTCAGTCATGCAAATGCGTGTTTTTGATTACAAATTAGTAAAAGGACAATAATTCAACTGTCAGTGATTGTCTTTATTTACTTCCATTGTTATTTGTTTTTGTGGATCTAAACAGTGACATGCTTCTGGTTGTGATGAGCAATTTAATGAGCATTACTATGTGTAACTTGTTTTGTGTAGATTTATCATCCTTATCAGCAGTATCATGGCAACGTCAGAGAGTGACGATTTCGAAAGTGCTGACGAAGAGTTGAACGCTCGTACTCATCAATACAATAGGCGTAGTAAGAAATATGCTTCTATTGGCTCAGATAGTGATGACGATGTAGACTTCATACCAGTCCAGAACCACAATCAAACCAGAGGAGCAAATAAAACTCCATCTAGACCAAAACGTAGTCATATAAAAAAAACTCCAGACAAATCAGGTTAGTTTTTGTAACAATATTGTAGGATCCATTCAGAAATAATTCAAGCGCTGGCACTGAATAATTTGATGTCTATCTCCTATTTAATTTTAAAGGTGAAACCAAGATGGATATGAAAAAGACACCAGACAGTAAAACAAGTGACAATTTGCAAAGTAACAAAAATATTAGACAAGACGATGAAAAAGATAATGGTAAAATTAGATCAGAGATCAAGAATAACAGTGATTCAGTAGAAAATGACCAATCAAAGATTGAAAAATCTTCTGAAAAGACTGAGTGTAATGCTAACACAACAAAAAATGTACACAGCAATCGTGAGAGACCTCCAAGACAACGTAAGCAAAAAGAAGCTCTGTCATTAGGGGCTAAAAAGTTAGGAGCGACAAAAATTGAAAAATTCCCAGATGCAGAGACGACGCCAGATGAGGTTAGGAAAAAAGCATCTTTCAAAGGGAATCCTACTCCTTTAATACAAGAATGCTGGGAAGAATGTGATGAAAAAAATTTACTTCAAGAATTGGAGAATGCCAAATCGCAAGGGAAGAATTTGAAAACCGAAATCAATGAAAATTTAGAAAATGTGCCAGAAGAGTTGAAATCAAATTTAAAGTTTAAGGATATTTTCAAACCCGATGGTTGGGAAGCTTTAGGAGATGATGTTGAACTCCCTGATGATCTTTCAGATGATAAATATCAGCCTGTGCTAGATAAAATAGCAACAAACCAGGAAGAAGAGAACACAAATGTTAGTTGGGGTGGGTGGGGAACCTGGGGTGTGAGTTCATTACTTAACACTGCTAGTGTTGGAGTTTCTACACTGACGAGTCACGTCACTCAAGGACTATCATTGCTGGAAGAATCAATAGGGGTCCCAGATCCTGCTGATTTAATTGAAAATGAAAGTTCAGGAGCAGAAAAAAAAGAGGATCAGCCAAAATTAGACGGTAAGAGATGCATACCTTTTCATTCAAGTTAAAAAAATCACTGATTCAAAAGAGACTTAAAATTGAACATTGATTTTACTAAATATCACCTACAAGTTGAATAGTGTATATTTTCCTTTGATATATTAATTAAATTTATCAACCATAACTGGAAGTACGTATTACTGTCTGATCAAATATATTTTCATTCCAGAACCAGAAGTTAACGATCAAGATGAAAGTCCACTGCAATATTTACCTTCATTTGGCTTTAGCAACTTCATGTCTAGTGTATCGTCTATTACCAAATATGTTGAATCGACAAGTACAAAAGTAATTTCTGGTGGGCTTGACACTCTTGAAACAATTGGAAAAAAGACAATGGAAGTTTTACAAGAAGGTGATCCTGGTTTAAAAAATAAAAGGGCCTTTTTCTCAAATGATGCCGATAGACCTAATCTCTCTTCGATTCTTAGAGAGGCTAAAGATAAAGCAGACGTGGAAGAAAAATCAATTGAAGAAAAAGAGTTGGCAAGAAAAGTACATTTTGAAAGTCTATTTGACGATTACCAAGGTTTGGTTCATCTAGAAGCTCTGGAAATGTTATCTAAGCAGTGTAATATGAAAATTCAGCAGCAGTTGGTTAATCTTGATGGAAGCGAATTGACATCGATGCAGGAAACATTAGACGAAGTTAAGGAATTGTGTGATCTTGGAGATGAAGACAATGAAGATGATGAAGAAAAAAATAAAGATCTGAAACAAAAATTGCAAGAAGCTTGCAAGGATTTAGGAATCTCTGTGACACATGATAAACTTATTGACGTAAGTTTAGCATGTATCTTTAAATTCTAAATCTTAATTTCAATTCATGCATTTCATTCATGTTTAAATACTGTATCTAGAATTGAAATTTGTGAGATACCAATTGATAAAACTGAAAAGAATTAATGAATTTAAACGATGAATAAATTCATTTTAATCGGGTTTGGTGGACTATCCCAAATTGATATTACGAGAAAAAAATTCCACGCTCCCCGGGCTGAATTCGAACCAGCGTCTTCCTGATCTGGTTCGAATCCAGCCCGGGAAGCGTGGAATTTTTTTCTCGCAATATCACTTTGGGATAGTCCACCAAGCCCGTTTAAAATTAATTTATTCGTCGCTTGAAACTTATACACGTTAAAAATAATTACTAATGAATTCACTTACAGATTTGGAATAATATGAATTTGGAAATTACTTCATCTGGATCTATGGAGACTTCACACAGAGAAATTTTCCAAAAAGCAATATCGTCCCTTGCTCAATTCACGGCTTATTCTGTAGAAAGATTTCACAAGACCGCAGAATTACTTTTGATAAAAGAACGACGAAGCACTGTTAATGAAGCCGATTCTTTAGTTCAGCTGACCAAAACTTTATGTTCTCAAATTGGATCCATAGCAGATCTTTATTGTAACCGATTGAAAGAATTTAAAGAAGAAACTGAAAAGTCTGATGTTAACTCAAGTATTACGACGATCTTCTTAGAGGCGAGTTTCATAATCTTTCTCAAAGTCTCAATATAAATCTTCTTATATAGCTCTCATAAATGTTATATCATGATTATTTTTAATTTTTACAGGCAACCAATGCTAGCTCATATGTCCAGGAAGCATTTAGATTATTAATTCCAATTTTACAAGTCGGTGCGATATAGAAAACGTTTTTAATACTGTACATTCAATTATTAGTGTTGAAATTTTTATTAAAACTTTATAATCATGAGAATCTAAAAGAGTTTAACTACATTATGAATTCTGGTTCATGTGCACGTGTATAGAGATATGTATATGCAGTGTCACATCAATGTAGGTGACCTGTTCGTCATAGCACGGAGAATATTGTTCATAGTTGAATTGATTGAACTAATAGAGTTATAAGTAGCTCAACAATTAAATAACTAACTTGATTTTATGACCATGATTGAATATTTTTGAAGCCACTATCTTTTTTTTAAAAATTAATTTATCGACACAGATAAACCCAGTAGTGAACCACTGTGGTGACTCATGATTTGAACGGAACTATAAAATGTAGATACATTTAGAATTCACAATTGTATGATTGATAAGATCTTCTATGCTAATTTATTAGAACGTCTTATTATAAATTGAAAATGATTACACTTTGGAAAAATTCAGTTTGTACAATTTCTATCAAAAATATTCATTGTACGTTCAATATTTGTAAATAAATAATAATGTACAAACCAATATTTTTTGTAAAATATTATGAAAAACCACTTTATAAAAACTATCAATATTTATAATACATATTGTACAAGAAATGGAGATTGAATTATTATCGTACATATCATTTATGATTTTCTTTTTAGAAAAAGTATAAATTTTAATTCAACATTCAATTTACAATACAAATGCTACTTAACGTAAATTACAAAAAAAGAAATTAAACTATTTTACCTAGATTAAAAAATTACACTTTTACAAGCTACTTTTAGTGCTTTCCTCGCTTATTGCCAATAGGTGGCTTCTGTAATTGGAAATTTGAATTTGGATCTGTTGAAGACAGAGGTGCCGTTAAATTGGCTGGTGGATTGAAATTCAGAGCCGTCGTTGGAGGCTTCATCGCTGTACCCATGGAGAAACTGGTTGATGGCACCGAAGATGCATTTCCCCACGAAGCTGCGATAAAAATTCACGTTAGTGGATTCAAATAACTTAGGCAATAAGTGTATTGCGTTTTCTTTAATCGAGAGTGTGCGAAAGTCGTCTGAATAAGTATATGTAGTTGATAAATTTGACATTTGGTACCACACGTTGGAAATATATTGGCGTAATTAATTTTTTGAAGTAGAAAAAGAACCCTTCACGTAAATATGTTTCAGAATAGTTACGTCTATGGTAAACATTAATTGTGATTATTGTTTATTGTTATTTCAAATTCTCAGAACAACGGCTAACTCAAATTGATTATTGCAACGAAATATAATTAACTATTCTGATTTATCAGAATATATTGAATAAAAACTCCCTATACACTTAGCTGGTAAATATGGTGTTCAGTATTATTGCATTTTCATGTATAAATGAACTTAAATATTGGTATTCTGTCGATTATTAATGCACTACCTATACACATATTAGAAGCATGAACATGAAGCAGTGGGATATTGAACTCACGTATGTCTGGAAATACGATTATTAAGTGCATGGATTTCATATATTAGTGATTGCTGTGATGGATGAGTTAAAAAAAACCCAAAGATGAAAAACACAAAGTAAAAGCAAACAAAATGAATTTTCAATACCTCAAGAAAAAATTAGATTACAGCCAAATTTTACTTATTTCCTGAAAACGTAAGAGAAGAATTGTAACACTGTTAATTACTAATGATTGATGCTCAATTCTCATCAATAAAATTAAATTCAGCAGTGGAAAAATAGCGAAATGAAATAGATACACATTACATTTCTACTTGCTCAACAAATCTTCACGAACAAACCAGAGCAGTATTGAATAATTTAACAAGATCGCTGACTTTTCATATAGCAAATAATTTGAAGCAGAACAAGATGCATCTGCGATTATAAATTTTATAAATGGTAGAAGATGTTAGTAAACTTCTACCTTGCTTCAGATCCTTGCCAGACCTGAATATTAAAATTTGTAAGAAGATATTATATTGGACTTGAGCAATTACACTTTCCTTACCGGAATTAAATTGGCATTTCAATCTCACTTTATCTCGTATACAATTATTGTTTCTTACCTAATGGATTTTGTGACCCATAATTCGGTGTTTGAACTGAAGTTAGGCTTGATGAAGATAAAAATCCTCGGTTTCCTAGACAAAAGTTAACGATTTTTGGTTCAAAACAGAGCAAAACAATTCCGCCTGTAGGCGTCATTTGAATAGAAAAAAAAAATAGAAAATTGAATAGAAAATTTCATGCATACCTGGGCCAAAAGGTGTTGGGCCACTTGTTACTTTTCCTATACTATTTCTATTTGTTTTTCCGTCTGCCTTGATGTCTTCAAAAACATTTGAGCTATCCTTCAAAACGTATTTCCTGAAATTAAGATATTGTTCCTTCTGCTGTTCTACCTTTGAATGAACGCCCTGAAGTCTTCCAGCAACAGCAACAAGGGACTCGTGCAATTTACTCATTGCCATTGTTAATTCTGAAATCATTAGATAATGTTTTGACTTTTATTAAAATTCCATGGGAATTTCATTTGTTACATCTATGTATGAGTTGTAATATCTGTAATACTAAAACAATCGCAAAGATGATTGAGAAATGATAAGGAGATATACTTCAAGAATATCACTTTCAATTCTATCCTCAAAATATAGATTCAACCCTTCCATCTGCTTTTATCCAGTGTCTAAATATAGTTGAATTACATTTTTTCACGAAATAAAACTTCTCACCTTGGGGTGTTAAAGCTTTAGGAGTCATCATGGTTTGTATATGTTTCTCGGTTGATTCAATTTGAGATTTAAACAGCATCAAGTCGTGCTCAAAGTTCTCTGCCAACTCCATGAATAACAGTAGTGGTGCTGTGTTTTCATATTGCAGTCCAGATGGTGTATCATGAGTTCTCTGAGCAATTTCTGCATTTTGCAAAGCTTTTGCAGTGTCTTGTTTCAACTTATCAGCTAACAATCGATCTCTCTGTACTGAACCAGCCAGTGTTGTCAAAATTTCCATCAAAGATGCAGTATCTTCTGCACACCTGTTGAGTGGCCTTGCAGATCCTCTTGCTATATCGGAGCTTAAAACTTTTTGTGTTTTTACAAATTCTCTGTGAAATCATAAAGATCATTTTACTGAAACTGAACAATTATTCTACTGAATTAAATTAACATAGTCATAAAGAAATATGTACGCAATGGAAAACTTTTGAATGATTAGGCTTAACTACATAACAATTAAAATCACTTACTTGAAACCGTCAATGGTTTGCATCAATTCATTTGGTAAAAGGTTTTCTTTGGCAGCTGTGGGGCTGGCACTACCCTGTACAAGCCCTTTGTTTGCAATGGAAACATCTAATCCACCTAAACCACGATTTGCCGAGGCTGTAGTAGTGGCAGCTGCTGTAGTTGCAGGAGGTGGACCCCCAAAAAGTCCTGTTGTGGTTGCTCCAGTCCCAAATAAGGAAGCTATTCAAAAGGGGTTCATGGGTAATTAAAATAATTACGAATCAATAGGTAATATGAAAGTAATGTGATCTTACGTGCACTTGTAGTTGCTGTGAGGCCAAAAGATAAGGTTGTACCAGTTGTGGGAGCAATTGAAGTTGTTGTTCCAAATGTTAAACCACCTGCAGTTGAAGTGCTTCCTAAATTACCTAGTCCGCCACTTGTGGCTCCTGCAGTTGATGTGCTAAACGTTAGACCTCCAGTTGTCAATGGTGTTCCAAATGTCAGGCCTCCGGTTGTCAAACCACCAGATGTCAAACCACCAATTGACAGACTTCCAGTTGTTGCAGTGCCAGGGATAGAAGTGCCTGATGTGAGACTCGGAGCAGTCAGGCCTCCAGTTGTCAAACTAGCAGTAGTTAGACTGCTTGTCGTTAGGCCAGTTCCACTCGATAGACCAGTCAAGCCTCCAGTAAGACCTGTAGTCTGTGTAGTAGGAGTACCAAAAGTTAAGCCTGCTGGTTTAGCTGATGGGGTTCCAAACGTCAAGCCAGTAGTCGGAACTGGTTGTTGGCCTAGCTGAAGTGTTTGTCCCAGTTGAGGTTGTCCTAGTTGAGGTTGTCCCAGTTGAGGTTGTCCCAGTTGAGATTGTCCCAGTTGAGGTTGGCCTAGTTGAGTAGTTTGCTGCTGGGGTGTTGCCAAGAAATTTGATCCTGCGGCCAAACCACCTCCCAATGTCAATGAGGGTTGAGAAGTTGCAGTTGTACCCGCTGGAGTAGAACCAAAACTAAAATTCAGTCCTGGGGCAGCTTGCGTTGTACCTTGTAGTCCCGTTTGCACAGAAGTTTGTCCAGAACTACCCAGACCAAACCCTCCAGCTGCAGGTCTGTAATTGATAAATAACATTTTTAATAAATACTAATTTTCAAATTACAAAATATTTTAGTATTGAACTATTGTAGTAGTACACTATTCCAGTAATATTATAAACATTTTCTAGTATTTTATTCATCTTAGGATTAACTTTAAATTGTTTCATGAATAGCGTTGGATTGATTTTATCATAATTATTAAAAATTTTCGTAAACTAGTTCAATAGGTTAGAAATTGGTGAACTCACGTTTGCGTATTGAAGCCAAACCCTGGCGCGCTGGCAGTAGTGGTTGGAGTACCGAATGTGAACTTTTGCTGCGACATGTTGGTTGTTTAAGGAAGAATCTTGTGATGAATTTTTCTGTTACTAAATTAACAGAAAAATAATCATCCACCGAAAAGCTTGGCTGAGCTTAGCATCAGCTGGTATCAGCGATCAGCCGCGCTTTTGAGCAGACCACCCGCGAACGGCGAGAACCGGACTCTGTCTCTGTCTGCTATATTCGTATAAGTGCGTAACCGCGCAAACTGCGCAACGCAAATGAAGTGTGACTGTCAGTAACCACGTTTAATGACGAGAATCAATCAATTTAGCGGGGTTGGATTTACTTTTTAAATTTTAACATGAGTGATAAGAATAATGAAAATGATATTTCGAATATTGAAAAATTTACGGGCACTAACGGATTCGGGATCAGTCGATTTTTTCCCGGAACTTATAATTTCCTTTCATTCTTTCGAATTTGTGATTCGCACAAGCTCTCGACCGTATTGTATTTTTGTATTTTGTATTTTGTATTTTGTATTTTGTATTTTGTAATTTGTATTTTGTATTTTGTCTTAAGACAAACTTGTCTTCTGTTATTTTGGACCATTTGTCCATATAAAATTTTAGTCTGCCTGCGTAAGTGCTTACCTCCAAGTTTACTTTCTCAGTGTGTCTTGTTTCTGACTGTGGTATTCACGGTGAGCTTGAAGGTCGAAGAAGTTTGATGAAAATGGGCACAAAATTGGGTTACGTAGATTGATTCTACACCTAAAGTAGATTCAAAATCGTAGCTGATCCTATTCGGATTATACAGAGCTTTTTTGAAAAACGTTTTATCGTGATTTTTTCGTAACACGATTTCTTGAGGTTTCTTGATGAAATCTCTATAAATATTGATTTTAGCAAAATAAGTTATGGACATTTATGTATCTTTTTATTACGAACAACTTTTATATCTTGTGAATTTTCCGAAAAATCAATATTTTCCAAGAAAATCAGCACAATTTGTTCGACAAACTTCTTCGACCTTCAAGCTCACCGTGTATTGGCGAGGCCCTCCCTTCGATCGCGGGCCTTGGTAGCTCGGCTGACTCCTCTTGGGAAGGCCCTTCCAGTTTAAACGGGGGTTCGTCTGCGCCTTGGCAGGGGTCTTGAAGTCTCTCTTGAACCCCGATGAGCTGGATTCTCTGTTATAGTTTTTATTTGAGCTATAATCTTTGCTTTTAGCAATAGTTTTTGCCGATTTTTCGACATCATTGGCCAATTTCAGTTTTTCGGCAAAATTTTCTCCGAAGAGAAGAGAATCGATTGGAGCTTCCTCCGCAATATTTTTTGCAGTAAGCCCAAGGCTTGGTAGTGCGAAGAGCCGTCGTGTCATTGAAATGGTGTGATGCATATCCGCAAGATTGCCATACATATTGAGACACGAGTGTACAAGTAGAGAAACAAACGTAGTGGACATTGTCTGAGCTGTTTTAGCAGCTCTCTGATGCTCAAAATTTGATTGAAATAGGCTAACTTTTTTATTATTTTTACAATTCGTTCATTCAAGGTAAATCATTGTTCATTCTTTATTATTCATGTTGTTGATAATTTTAAGGTTGTTTTTCTGATAATATTTTGTTTTTAGTTTCATTATTTCTTAGCTTCATAGTTTATTAGCAACAACAGTAAAATTATTAATTTCTACGTGTAGGAAAATTTGCTAATCAATATTTTTTCCACTTTCTAGTGAAGATATGATGAAGAATCATTTTATTCACACAAATTTTATAAAGAATGTATGGTTAAACTTATAGTGCATAAACATTACAATGACATTTTACATATGTTTCAGAGGGTAGTAGCAACAAATGCAAATGTGCTTCATTGGTGCTTGCTGAGCCTGCGGCGCAAACAACTGGGGCTGGGGCATCAACGGGTGTGCCATTGCCTGGGTCGCTAATGGCATCAACTGCTGCTGTTGTTGCATTAACAGGTGTTTTTTGTTGGGAGTTTAAACAAACAGTTATGTTTGTTAACTGTTATTAAACTCACACGGATTGCCTTTGCAAGCCGTGTATTGATTCAAGAAAAAATGACTTCGGGAAATTCGAGAATACATATATATTTATTATCTCCACTACATGATGAACGCTCTCGCGATTGAACGTCGCGACGAACGAGAGTTGTCGTCAGTACAAAGGTGTACAGAAATTTGATCTGGACTGCCGCTGCAGTTTTACAAATTAGCTCGGAGGGCGTCTCACAAACTTACTGGCTAACGTTGATTGGATGAGCGAAATGCGGGTGTGGCTCATCTGCGCGTTGAAATTGCGGGGAAAACGGTCAATGTTCGTTTGGGGAAGAAAATACTAATTGCTCACAGCTGTGACGGTATTTAAACTATTCTAGTGCGGGAATACAATACCTCTCTGAAACACAATGAGGTAGACTCGTCATTGGTAATCCGGCGCGTGACACTTGAGGGGCAATAGAGGATTAGTTTTGGGGAAAATTGTATTTGACATTTACAACCCGTAAATTACCTAAATCTGGGGAAAATAGTTTCTAAAGTTGCATGCCAGTAGGCCTCTCGACATACCGCCCGCCTTGAACGAACCCGTTCAAACAAAAGCAAAAAAAAGGAAAAAAAACATTGAGATAACATGAGTTTGATGCGCTTAAATTTATATCTTAATCTATGAATTTTCAATCAAATTTGTTTATAATTAACATAGAAGTAACATTGAACTTGTTACACTCAGATCAAGTTTTACACATATCTTAAATGAGCTTAATTTTAACTGCTTAATGGAATGATAGTCTAGTAATTAGAGTAATAACATTTGCGAATAAAACTGAAATATCTGATTATTTTGTAAATGTGAAATGAGGCAACTATATTATTAATCAATTGGTAAAAGAGAAATACGCGTTACACTTCGGCGATAGGTGCCTGAAACGGTCTTTACATCGACTACTCGCACATATCCGTCATCACCTGGAAAAACTTTGACAATTCGCCCTAGCTTCCATTGGCGAGGAGGTGTATTATCATCCTTGATCAAGACTAGATCATCGATCTTGATTTCAGCGGTTTTGCGCTGTTGCCATTTCGTTCTCGGATTCAGTTGATGTAAATATTCTTTAGACCAACGAGTCCAGAAATGCTGCTTAACTTTCTGTAAAGACTGCCAGGATGATAATCTATTGGTTGCTATGTCGGAATAATCAATTTCGGGTAAGTTGGCAAAATCGTCTCCAATAAGGAAATGTGCAGGACTCAAAGCCCGCAAGTCGTTGGGATCTTCGGACATGGGAGTTATAGGACGGGAATTAAGTATGGATTCAATTTCCGTTGAATAAGTCAAGAGTTCTTCGTACGTAAATAGTTGATCGCCGACGGATTTATAAAAGTGTCCTTTAAAAGATTTCACGGCAGCTTCCCATAGTCCACCGAAGTGAGGCGAGTTGGGAGGCGAGAAGTGCCATTCTATACTTCTGTCTCTTAGATACGTTTTCAATTCATTGGGTTGTGCGTCTGATTCGCTAGATTTTTTTAGTTCAAGTAATTCATTTTTCGCTCCAACGAAATTCGTAGCATTATCGGAATAAAGCTTCGCGGAAAGTCCGCGGCGAGCAAAAAATCTTCTTAATCCACCAAGAAAGGCTTCGGTGGTCAAGTCAGTAACTAATTCTATGTGTATTGCTTTCGTGGCAAAGCACACGAATATACAAGCGTAAACCTTTACCTTTCCTCGATTCCTGAACTTCTTCTCCTTCATAAAAAATGGACCACAATAGTCCAAACCGGCGTGCAAAATGGGTCTCGTTGGAATTACACGATCGCGTGGAAGGTCACCCATGAAGTGTGGGTGCTCCAATGGATGAGCTTTTGCGCACTTAATACATCCGCGAATAATTGTTTTCGTCGTGTTTTTTCCATTAATAGGCCAATATTTCATTCTCACCGCGTTTAGGGTACTCAGTGCACCACTATGATAATTTAAAACTTGTTGTTGCTCGATGATTAAGTTCGTGATATGATTGTTCTTCGGTAGAAGAATTGGATGTTTTTGCGCATAAGGGAGATTCGAGTTTCTCAATCTGCCACCGACACGAAGAAATCCATCTTCGATGAACGGATCTAACGCTCGCAAATCACTTTTCGGAGCAATATTTTTATTTTTCAGTAGTTGATTGATTTCTTCACTAAAATTTTGCATTTGAATAACCTTTATAATTTGTGCTTTAGCATCTCGCAGTTCCAAAATACTTGGGCATTTACTTGCAATCTTAGTTCGATTGAGGCGCTTGAGGGCTTGATTTTTAAACCTTAACACATACGCGACGATTCGCTCTAACTTTGATAGATTAGAGTAGTTTTCGAAAAAATGCGGAATTTTCTCTTTGACGTTTAATACTCGAATGGCCTTTAGCTCGATTAAGGGGGTTTTAGCTATGATATTTTTTGGCCATTCTGCTGCATCTTCATATAGCCAATCCGGACCGGATTTCCATTGTTCATTTTCCACAAATTCAGCTGGCGTTTGACCGCGCGATAACGCATCAGCCATGTTTTGTTGCGATGGCACATGTCTCCAGGACATAGTGTTCGTGCTCTCGCTAATTTCGGCGACTCGATTCGCGACGAAAGTTTTAAGAGAACTAGGATGCGTATTAATCCATTGTAGAGTAATGGACGAATCGGACCACAAGAATATTTCATCGACTTGTTTGCAAATTGCGTTTAGCACCGTTCTTACTAACCGCGAAAGCACCAACGCTGAACACAATTCTAGCTTCGGGATAGAGATAGTCTTGACTGGCGCGACGCGGTTCTTGGAGCATAGCAAATTCACATAGACCTCGCCGTCTGGGTTAATTGAACGTAAGTAAACACACGCGCCGTAAGCTTTTTCACTGGCATCGCAGAAGCCATGTAACTCGATTCGATTCGCGTCCTTTATTAATGTTTTTCGGTTGAATTTGACGTTATTTAGTAAAGCAAGTTGATTTTTCAGCATAATCCAGGCTGTATGCACGTCAAGGGGCAACGATTCATCCCATCCGACTGAGCACTTCCACAATTCTTGCATCAAAATTTTCGCGGACACGATGACAGGTCCCAATAATCCCATAGGATCGTATAATCGCGCGATATTGGACAACACGTTGCGCTTGGTTACCTTTCCTTCGAACTCTCGTGCAACTACGCAGTAACTGAGCTGATCGTCGACTCGATTCCAGTAGATTCCGAGTGCCTTAGTTTGCGCTTCAGAATCCTTTAGCAGTTCTACGCTGGCTAAATCTTTCGACAAAGTGTTGACAACACTTGGATCATTTGAGATCCATTTTCGCAGGTTAAATCCGCCCGCCCTAGTCAGACCAATCAATTCATCACGCAAGCGAGTAGCAGTCGAGACGTCGTCTGTACCCGTAATCACGTCGTCGACGTAACAATCACGGCGCAGAATTTTACTTGCCAAAGGGAATCTATCCTTTTCGTCTAGGGCCAATTTATTTAGTACACTCGTAGATGCATGCGATGCTGACGCGGTGCCGAACATGACTATCGGCATCATAAAAATCTTCAAGTCGTGGCTCTCGTCTTCTCTCCAGAAAACGAGTTGGTAGTACGCGTCGGATTTTTCCAATTGTACTTGCTTATACATTTTCTCTATATCTGCAAGCATGACGATTTGATGCAATCTAAATCGTAAAGTTACGTTCAGGCTCGAGCTTTGTACCACGGGACCGACGTACAAACATTGATTTAAAGAGATTCCCGTACTAGTTTTAGCAGATGCATTGATTACTATTCGACCTGTGACCGGATCGCGACGCGTATTCTCTTCGAAAAATTGCTCCGCTCTCAATTCTTCCTCGGAAAGAAATTTCTTCTCAACGATTTCTTCGGTATCCCAAAATTTCGTTATATACTTTTGAATGGATTCTACACTCAACATACATCGCTCTGGCTCCAAACTCGTTCGACCATTACCGATTTTTCCCGCGATAATCCAGCCTAATTTAGTTTTCTGCAGTCTTGCCGAGTGTCCTAGGATTTTAATTTGTCCCACGCACAATAGATCATAAAACAGTTCCGCCCCCAGTAGAGCATCTACAGCATTAGGCTTGTGAAATTCTGGGTCCGCAAGCTTGAGATTGGGAGGTATCAATAATTCTCGGTGGTCTATAAATGTATTTGGCAATCGATCGCAGATTCTTTCGATGACAAGGAACTCGACTTTATGTGAATAATTTTCGCATCTTGAGAGCAATTCCGCATGCGCGGAGTATTTTATGCGGGTTTCGGTTTGACTCAAACTTTCCACTGGAATATTTACTTTATTAAGCGGTAGATGCAAAGCTTTAGCGAACTTGGCGGTTATAAAATGAGACTGCGATCCGCTGTCTAACAATACGCGAGCTTGCATCATTTTTGCATTCTTCGATTTTATATTTACTAACGCGGTAGATAATAAAACTTGCGTAGAAATGAACGAACTGAAGGATTTGGATTCTGTTTCTTCCAGTGACGTACCAAGCTCACCTTCTGGTTTCTCAATAGCATTAAAGGTGCCGCGCTTGTCTTCATAATGTAGTAATGTGTGGTGTTTTTTCGGGCATTTCTTACAGGGCAGCGATGTGCACTGGTCGTTTCTGTGGCCAGGTCTAAGACAATTGAAACACAGTCTATTTTCGATGATTTTACCAACCCGTTCTTTGACGCTCATCTTCAGGAATTCCTCGCATTGATGTAACAAGTGTTCTTTAGTACAAACTAAACACGAGCCGCTTGAATCGGTTGCCGCGAAAGTGTGACGTTTATTAGAAGCCTGTGTCCCTTCCCTTTGATTGTCAGACGCGCTGGAGGGATTCGAATTGATCGTCATAGCAGTTACTTGTAAAATTTGACAGCGATTTTCTAAAAATTCGATTAGTACCTCAAATCGAGGCATTTCCTTCCCGGTCAGCGATTTCTCCCACTCACGGTGAGAATTGCGATCCAATTTTGACGTGATTATGTAGATTAACAAACTATCCCAATACTCTACTGATTTGCCCAAGGATTTTAATGCGCGTAGGTGAGAACGCGCGGTATCGATCAATTTCCTGAGCTCGCTGGCGGATTCTTTGCCTACCGCGGGCAATTCCATGAATGTTTTTACGTGTCTCTGAACTATTATCCGTTTATTTGAATATCGAGTTTCAAGGGCTGCCCACGCTTCGTCATAATTCTCATTCGAAACCTCTAGTGCACTTATTATTTGGCTGGCCTCACCCTTTAAACAAGAACGCAGATAATGAAACTTTTGAATGCCGGAAAGGCGCGGATTCACATGTACTACCGATCTGAATTGATTATGGAAATCTAGCCATTCATCGTACTTCCCGTTGAATTCAGGGAGATTAATCCGCGGCAGTTGAATTATGTTATCCATATTTGGCACAACATTTTGCTCAAGGATGCTTGGAGTTGCACGTACTCCTTGCGTATTTGGGCTGTCTCTTTTTTCGAGTAACTCTTGGGCGTGGGCTAACGCCGCATAGTAGGCATCTTCAAATTCGCCGTAATCCGATCCCGGAGTTCCATTTAATTTATCGATTTTTTCTTGTAAATCCTCGAATTGATTCAGGAGTTCTAGCTTTACGAATTGATTTTGGCGAATTTGAATTTCAGCAAAACTTTGCGCGTTAATATCATTTGATATAAAATTATTGAGCTTTGTCTTGAGCGCGGCGCGTTGCCTTTTCAATTCATCTAATGCCGTCATTAGATGAATTGAAAAGGCTCACTTAAAACGCTTGAACTTTTGACTTATTCTGCGGAGTAAAATTGGGAGAGAGAAAATACAAAGGAGTGGAGATTATTTGCAAACTTACTCGGTTTACAAATTTAACGTCGCAGATCGCTCTGCTCGCAGATAATTGTTGTAGACGTAGGATCGCTGGATTGCGCCGCGACGATTGACTTGCTGTTCGCCTCTCTCGATGTGGATTCAGGAGTGCCAGTGCGTATTATCGCCCACTGCCCGCCGTAATATTCATTGTCTTTCGGATATTCACAATTCAACGTATATTTCACAGTCACTTATTTTTGTCCGTAATTCACTTCAATTCTTTGTTATTGATGCACTGTATTCAATTCAATTAAATTCACTTCGTTATTTCGGCTGCTCTGCATTTGATTCAATTCACTCCGTTATTCCGACTGCTCTGCATTTGATTCAATTCACTCCGTTATTCCGACTGCTCTGCATTTGATTCAATTCACTCCGTTATTCCGACTGCTCTGCATTTGATTCAATCGGTTGATCTCGTCGTTCTGCATTCGATTTGATTCGTATATCTGTTTGTAGCGTATTTGATATACTAATTCACTTGCACGATGATTCAATTTCTTGGAGATTTTGGACGTGTGAATTGAACTTCACACTGCCTTCACTCACGATGACTTTATTCGAATCTGATTCTATCCGGCTCGAAGGACCATGTTTTTTGTTGGGAGTTTAAACAAACAGTTATGTTTGTTAACTGTTATTAAACTCACACGGATTGCCTTTGCAAGCCGTGTATTGATTCAAGAAAAAATGACTTCGGGAAATTCGAGAATACATATATATTTATTATTTCCACTACATGATGAACGCTCTCGCGATTGAACGTCGCGACGAACGAGAGTTGTCGTCAGTACAAAGGTGTACAGAAATCTGATCTGGACTGCCGCTGCAGTTTTACAAATTAGCTCGGAGGGCGTCTCACAAACTTACTGGCTAACGTTGATTGGATGAGCGAAATGCGGGTGTGGCTCATCTGCGCGTTGAAATTGCGGGGAAAACGGTCAATGTTCGTTTGGGGAAGAAAATACTAATTGCTTACAGCTGTGACGGTATTTAAACTATTCTAGTGCGGGAATACAATACCTCTCTGAAACACAATGAGGTAGACTCGTCATTGGTAATCCGGCGCGTGACACTTGAGGGGCAATAGAGGATTAGTTTTGGGGAAAATTGTATTTGACATTTACAACCCGTAAATTACCTAAATCTGGGGAAAATAGTTTCTAAAGTTGCATGCCAGTAGGCCTCTCGACAACAGGTAATTCAAATAAGTTTGCTGTTGTTGCAGCAACATCTGCTGCATTAGTTGCGGATTTGGCGTTACTTCAGCAGGCTTATTCATTGACTGCAGCTTTTTAATTTCCTGAGATACTTCAAAAAATAATTAAAAAAAAATCATCTGTGTAACGCTGAATGTATAGTCATATATGGAAATAATAAAAAACTCACTTCGGTTAAGGCTGCTATTTGTTGCGTATTCTCCCTTTGGCACTTCTGACCATAATAATTATTTTTCTTGTAAATAAAGTTCCTACGTTTCTGAAACATAAAGAATATCATATTACTTAGTTATATTATTATTACAGGATTAATGAATATAAATATATTCAAAAACTTACATTTCCTAAGAATTGGGCGGCGGCGGCGGCAGCGGCCTGGCTTTTAATATATATATATATATATATATATATATATATATATATATATATATATTAAAAGTTTTTAATATATTTGTTTATTTTTTTGTTTATTATATATATAATAAACAAGTATATTATATATATATATATATATATATATATATATATATATATATATATATATATATATATATATATAATACTTGTTTATATTGATAATTATTTAAATAAACAATTAATTAACTTACTTTTATTATCGTCTCCGGCAATGATAAAAACTGAAAGATTGAAAGATTTAGATAGAAAACTGAAAGATTTCTTGTTTCTTTACCACAGCAAGATGCCTGTGAGACTCAGAAATCGTGCTAGATTGGCAGTATTTCAGCACGTGACGGTTGACCAGAATACCACGTGACTTCTAGGTAGGGGGAACACAACTTCAACTAATGAAACAAATTTGGATTCCAAACTTTCTCAAAAAATATTTGTCAGGATTTGAGCGCGTAAATTGATATTTCCTGACGGCAAGAACATTTTTGACAGAATTTTCTTGTTGTTCTCTTATAAAGTGTAGCTTTTGGGGTCGCGTGCTTTGCCAGCAACGTCAGTAACGACATGTTGCTCAACACTTCACTTCCAGTCCAGGTTCTCGCAGTATACGTTCGACTTCATAAAAACCGCCCCAAAACTTTGAATGCGATTATCTCGCTAAGCAATGTGTTTAGAGCGGAAATAAGCGAAATTCGGGATCAGTCGATTATTTTCCGGAATTTATAATTTCCTTCCAGCCATTTGAATTTGTGATTCTTAGAAGCTCTCGACAGTATTCTATATGGGAAAGATTCCGAGAATAGACTTGGCTCTTTAGAATTTCATAAAAACCGCTCAAAACCTTTAAACGCGATTATCTCGCTAAATAATGGGTTTAGAGCGAAAATAAGCGAATTTCAGGATCAGTCTTTTTTTTTCGGGATTCATCATTTCCGTACAGCCTCCCGAAATTGTGATTGTTACATGCTCTCAACAGTATTTTATATGAAAAAAATACCGAAAAATGATTTGGTCCTTCATAATTTCATGAAACCGCTCAAAACCTTTAAACGCGATTATCTCGCTAAATAATGGGTTTAGAGCGAAAATATGCGAATTTCGGGATCAGTCGACTTTTTCCAGAATTCATAATTTCCGTTCAGCCTTTGGAATTTGTGGTTCTTACAAGCTCTCGACAGTATTCTAAATGAAAAAAATACCGAAAATTGACTTGGTCCTTCAAAATTTCGTAAAAACCGCTGAAAAACTTTAAATGCGATTATTTCGCTAAAAACCGCTGCCAAGTGCCTCAGCAGTATGCTTTCTCAAAGTATTGCAATTGAACCTGGACTTGCATTAATCACCACTCTTTGAAAAAGCAAAATGAACCTCTAACTCATTTCCTCCACTCCATATTAACGGTTGCTAACGACGTAAACAACGGTTGCTATGGTAAATATCCGAGCTTCGGTGTTCTTACTTCTTAGTCGTCAACAGTTCCGAAAATGGACCTCTAACTGACTTTTCCCACTCCATAGTAACGGTTGCTAAGGACGTAAACAATGGTTGCTATGGTAAATGTCGGAGCTTCGATGTTCTTACTTCTTAGTCATCAACAGTTCCAAAAATGGACTTCAAACTGACTTTTCCCACTCCATAGTAACGTTTGCTAAGGACGTAAACAACAGCTGCTATGGTAAATGTCTGAGCTTCGATGTTCTTACTTCTTAGTCATCAACAGTTCCAAAAATGGACCTCCAACTGACTTTTCCCTTACCCTAGTGACGGTTGCAGGGGATATAAACAACGGTTGCTAGAGACATCAACCGTTGCTATGGAGATACAAAATTCAGCTTCAGACTGACTTTTTTGTGTCGTACGATAACTTTCGAAGGAATGGTCCGATCGTCCTGAAATTTTGCACACAGGTCGGTCTCCGGAAGATGTGAACCGAGTTCGGCGTTCATCAACATCCGTTGTTTATTTTTATGGCAACCATTGCTAGCGTGTTTTTGATAAGTTCCCATATAATTCATGATAAATGATCAATTGAGTTTGTATATTTATGGGATTCTATAAGAATGAAAGAGACATTTCCCGTAGAAACCATTGTTGATGTCTAACAACCGCTGTTTATATCCCTTGCAACCGTAACTAGGGAATGGGAAAAGTCAGTTGGAGGTCCATTTTCGGAACTGTTGATGACTAAGAAGTAAGAACATCAAAGCTCCGACATTTACCATAGCAACCATTGTTTACGTCCTTAGCAACCGTTACTATGGAGTGGGAAAAGTCTGTTGGAGGTCCATTTTCGGAACTGTTGATGACTGAGAAGTAAGAACATCGAAGCTCCGACATTCACCATAGCAACCGTTGTTGAGGTCTTTATTAATCGTTACTATAGAGTGGGAAAAGTCAGTTAGAGGTCCATTTTCGGAACCGTTGACGACTAAGAACGAGTTATAGCCGCACTTATTTCCTTCAGAATTTTTTGAATACTCAAACTTCTTACAAAAATGAAGTTCCAGTCGATAGATATCCATCATAGGCAGCCGCGAATGCTGGAATCATCTTTGATATGTAAATAAATTTTTTGTATAGTGCAAAATACATCCAACGTCATCTGACGTCAAAGTAGATATGTCCCCCTCTTAATGGTTTTTCACAAGATTGGCTATGATAAAATAAGAATTTCATAACTTTGCGAATGGGATGTTGAAGGGTATATAGTTCCAAAGCTATCAGAAACCACTGCTATCATCATAATTTACCCATTTTAATCTATATTTAGAATGCCAATTAATCAAAATCCATTCAAATCAAGTCTCGTAAAATTCGTGTAGTCGATGTGCCTTCGATATAATTCAATCCTCTTACGTGTCCCAGCATGGCTTACATTCATCAATTCACATATTTTCACCATTTGACATGGGCAAAACCGACTTACATTTTCGTCGATATCTGATAATTATTCATGGATTATGAATATTTGAGGCATTTCCGAGGATTTCCATATAATTAGCCCCACTTTTATTGCATGCGGAAAAGAGCATTTTCAGTAAGATAGAAAATAGTTTGACGAAAACTAACGGGACCTAAGTAGCGTCATAAAATTACACTACCACAACCCAAGTGCCAATGTGCAGAAAGCACCGGAAATACAAAAGTGCCACGTCAACTTCAGTGCCACATTAGCTACCTACACAACCTTGCATTAAAAACGTTTTCAAAGTATTTTGGGTCGATTGGTCATAATGAAAAATGATATGTGATTCATAATATTTTGAAGTGGGACGTGAAACATTGACGATGACTCGTTATGATTATTAATCTTTTAGTCTGAAAATATAAAAATCGCAGTATACTTACGTGAATTGTAAAATAAATACACCCTATGATTGTTTACAAACTAAAACGATTCAAGTATCGACATTTTCGATTTAACACTACTGCACCAATAAACAATTTCTTGTACAATTAATTGAGAAAGTTAGCAAGTAAATATCGAGTAGAAGTTGCACATATTAGTAAGAGAGCTCTATAGACACAAACCTGGAGTTAACTCTGTTGGAGTTATTAAACGTGTGTAATGGAGTATAATGTTTCCCTTTGTCAACCGTTGCTTTACGTTGATGTTTGACAAATTCATAAGAGAAGAAGAGGAAAGAAACTCGGAGCGTTGATGAACTTTGCAACATTCAGACTTCTTTTAATCTCTTCAGGAGGGTTTCCATAATTTATGGGATGTCAGATTGAAAGATTATCTACAGACCATATCTTTTTATGTTCTTTAATAGTCTTAAAAGTGGTATGCGATTTATTTGGAATATTTAACTGCTAATTTGAATTCCAATGATTGTTACTACGTAAAATCATTGTTACTGAACGAATAGAATATGCCAATGTCTCGTTTGATTGTATAAATAAATATTTGAATAATTGATTTTGAGTTTGAAATAAAATTGGAAACCGCGATGTGCTCTTTTCGTAGATGAGTTCTGAATGACGTACAAAGTGATGGAATTCTACTGAAAAGATGGAAAGTTTCGTTAGAGAGCAAGACATTCTTTTTCTTCAATTCGCATAATTACATTTAATAACCGCACTTTGCATATGTAATCACTGGCAGTTGAAGGAACAACTTATGTATGAATTTGTAGCTATCCACGCAAATGATAAAGTTACTTTACCATATGATCGAGTTTAATACGATTTGCTTTGTCTGAGGCTTTTTTGCTAATCAACCTCGTGTATGTGACTAAGATTCATTGTTCTAGGATCACGTACATTTCAATAAAAGCTTAATTTGTCAGATTTCCTTTTTATTGAATGTTCAAACTAGAGCCCACAAAGGAAGTATGTCAATCGCGACGAAGAAAAACATTTTCATCTCAGAAAAATTAAAGAACGCAGATGAGTTTGAGTATGCTATGTGGATGACGCGATGGTTACTTCAGCCTTACGGAATTTGGCCTCTGCAATCGTCAACTAATTTCATTTCAAAATTTTTTCGACTATTATCAAACACTATTTGTATTTTCCTTTGTGCTTTTCTTCTGGTTCCTTGTTGTCTGCATATGTTCCTGATAGAAAAAGATCTTGGGGTATACATATTTCATTTCACAGTTATATAGATTTTGCTTGGCTTTTGTAATTATCTGTTGGAGCCATTATTTTCCTTATGTCGAGACTTTAAGAGAACTTGGTATAGCTTGACTAGAAAATGAAACATAGTTTTTGTGACATAACTAAATAACTATACAAATTTAGCCTGTACATACATTGAATGATCGAAAAGATTGCCAAAAATGATTCGATAACTTTCTAAAATGTTACCAAAGTGTCCCTGTTTAGATACTCTTGAAGATGATCGGACCACTGAGCTTTTTCTTGATGAACACGTTCAAGTATCTAGCGATGCTTATGCGCCAGAGGGAGATTGGTTCGTGCATCATGGGGATGGCGAGCGACTGGCACGAGACAGGGGACGATGTGCGGAAGGATCTAATGTTGGCGAACGCAAAGACGGCCAGGCTGGTCACGAGTTTGTGCGCACTTTTCATGTATGGTGGCGGTATGCCTTACTGCTCCATCATGCCCCTCGCCCAAGACGCCATGGTGGTAGGCAACGACAGCTACCAACCTTTAGCTTACCCCAGCTACTTTGTCTTTTTCAATCCACACGTGAGTGAATTTTACTCCGCTTCAGAAATCTATATACTGGAGCTTAATTAAGGAATTTACAGCTCACTGCGATCAATCAGAAGCAAAAACCCTACAATAGACGA
Source organism: Aphelinus atriplicis (assembly GCA_020882685.1). Taxonomy (NCBI): domain Eukaryota; kingdom Metazoa; phylum Arthropoda; class Insecta; order Hymenoptera; family Aphelinidae; genus Aphelinus; species Aphelinus atriplicis. Next base: position 78,003,466 of record CM037073.1, read on the forward strand.
ATTTACTTTGGTTTCTGAAAAACGGATGAAACTCAAAATAAAGCAATTCAAGACTATACTTACACAATAATCCACGAGTTGGAAAATGTTAGTAGACGTTCTTGATTTTTTTTTCCACTATAGTTAATTGCTTGAAGCTATAGTTTTTCTGAGATATAATATATATGTTTTCGTAAACAAATAACTATTGTGCTCTGGTAGATTTATGTCCGAATGCGAATATGCGAATATGCCCTAAATGAAGTTTTGAACTTCAAGATTGCAGCATTGTTATAAGGTATTTTGAAATAGTTCGACTTTCCACTAGCTATTTATTGATATTTATAACTATAAACTCGATGAATATTTTTCAAATTCGGCTAAAAAATCTTTTTAGAAAAATCTTTATATAATTAATTCGTACCAAACATTTATATGGTGAAATCCACAAGGAATTCTATTGGTATTGAGAGTTTTGGCCCACAACTTGTGGGATAGATGGTTGTATTCTCTAACGTAGAACAGTATAGGTATATATCAGCTATATAGAAACGCGATCCACTTGCAATTTTGTTTTTACTTAGTGTTTTAGGTCTGATAGTGAATTCAATTTTTGACATGAAACTATTATATCATGCACCTGAGTTTAGGCGATTTCGGCACGTGAAACGTTTGCGGCCCGAGCGCAGTGAGAGTTTTTTTATTATCATGAAACTTGAAAGCGTTCTAGAAGTTCTATCGTTTGTTCTCGATCCATCATATCCGGTATCATATGTTTGTACCAATTATTTCATTGATTTTACAGAACTCAAACTTTTAATATGAATGAAGTCCTTATTTTATAGGATTCATTATTGTAAATTCTATTATTATGTATTTCAATGAAGAACTCGAGCGAGCGAGAGATTATAGCTAGTATAATATATAATGGTTATGTGCAAAGTGAGCTTCACATTCATGATAAATTTCTCCATTTTAATAAAAATTCGAATCTCTATTGTATAGATCAAACCTATATATTATTTGGTCTTCTTCACGCATATTCTTTGTGCATTCCTCGCGTATTCCGTGACGTGTGGCGTTTGCAGTTTCGTCATTATGTGTACCATGCACATCTGTAGCCAATGCAGTATGATATGCATGACACTTCAAACTTTGACTAGCAGTCAGAATAGAAATATTTTAGAAAGTGTAGTGAAGCAACATTTGCGCTCTCTAAGGTATATATTTTTCCTTATACTAATATATTCCTTATACTCTATTTTTTTTGAGGTGGAAATAATTAATTTATTGTTGTTGAAGATTCGCATCAAAATTGGAAGAGATATTGAACGTTACTTGTTTAGTGGAAATGTGTGGATGTACATTCAATATGTGCATGCTTGGATATTATTTCATAACAGTGAGATTATATTTATATCTACTAATGGAAAAATCAATTTTATATGTCTTAATTCGATTCTCTTAATCAATCTACTGTTATCCTTCAACAGGAATATGGGCACAGTGACATTATAGCGACTGTGACCTATGCTCTTCTGCTAATATCATTTACATTCAATATTTTTATCTTTTGTTACATAGGAGATCTTTTAACAGAACAGGTAAAAACAAAAATCAAACAGTAAAAATATAAAACTATCCTTTCACAACATATTTGGTGAATTTAGATAGAGTGTGAATTTCAAGTTTTATGCATACTCTGTAAAAATGAAGACTTCACACACTCGTGAAGGTAAAATATTGTTTTAACCAAGAACAGTGCATACCAAATTTCATTCTGTGCCCACTTCGCCGAAATGGTCCATCGAACAGCTGTACTGTTTTGAACGACATTTTTCATCATTTGTGTGGAAAATAGATTAACTTTTCCGCACACAGTGATGAAATAGGATGCGTGCACGTATCGATGCTTTTTATACGTTTGTTCACTACGTCGCTGCTGATTGTGTACGATGGGCACGAATAGAAAATCACGTTAAAACGAAATTTTTTAAATTATGTCCGTACCAATATCGTGAAGTGCAACTATATACATCTTCAAATTAAATTCTCGCGAAAATATGGATTTTACCACTTTCGAGATTGAGTTTTATTAAATGTGGTACTTGGATTCAGTCAGGTTGAAGAATTAGACAATCAATGACTAGATAAAAATATCAGTTTCAGAATATTGGAGAGATTGCGTACATGATAAGTTGGTACAATTTCTCTAGTAAGGATGCGCGTAACATCATTCTCATCATAGCATCAACTCAACGACCAGTTGTACTCACAGCGGGCAAAATGGTCACGCTTTCAATTCGTACCTTTTGCAATGTAAGTATAAGGGCTAAGTGGCCAATAGAAGCTTTTTTATAAGATTGTCCATGGAATAGTCGACTAAAGAAAAAAATATATAAATTATAGTATATAGCTATTGCGGTTCTCCCTCACTCGGGTTCTCCCTCAGTGGAATTTTTTCGTCAGTGAGGTTACTTCCTCAGTGAGGTTCCTCCGTGAGTTTTCTTCCTCAGTGTGATTATATTTCATTAGATTTCTCCGTCAAACCAAAAATTATTTTAAAGATGTAGGAGTAGAGAAAGACTCTCCCCGTTTCTTCGTGTGGGAGACTGTTGGAGACTGATTGGGAATTTGATGTGATGATTCATCACATAAAATTTACAAACATTTATTCATCTCTCCGTTTACTCCTTTTGAACTTTAAATTTTTATTTTATATCATATTAAACATACATAATTATGTGTTATAATGTATATACATTTTATGTATTGTATTATTGTATTTGTATAAATATACGAATGAAAATAAAAAAGAAGTAAACGCAGAGAGAAATCCATCATAATAATGTATTATGATATAATACATTATTATGATGGATGACATAAATTTTACAATCAAGGGGTTATCTCCTTTAAGAGGAAGCGGGTAGGGGCTTTCTCTACTTCTACATTCTAAAAATAATTTGCCTGCTTGAGGGAGAAATCTCACTAAGGAAGAAACCTCACTGACGGAGAAACCTCACTAACGGAGAAACCTCACTGAGGCAGAAACCCTACTGAGGGAGAAACTCCTCGAGGAAAAATTCCCATAGCTATACTATGAATCTGATGTTCGAATTGATATAGAATAAGGCCAAATTTATGTTTATTTTTCAATAAACCAGTATTTTATGTGATCACATCGTTTCGATGTAATGAATCTACATAATTTTCAGGTGACAAAAGCTTCAATGACATACTTGAACATGCTTCGTACCCTCATTGCAAACTAGTGTTAACTAACATCAACGTCTATTCTTGGACATGTAATATATATGATTAAAACAATCGATAGTAATATATTGTGGAAAAGAGCTTCAATACATTTATAATGATAGCTTCACTTTTCATTTGAATAAAAACGACCCGTCATTCTTTCTTCTTCTTTTTTGTTATTAACCCCTTATCGGAACTCGGAATTGCCACAATTCATATGGGACGTTCCACGTCAAGTGAGCATGGTCAAAATTTTGTTCGAGATTCTGCATTGACAAATTGATTGGTATCCATCCCCAGAATACTCAAAAATTTTTTCAGATTTTTAGGTGCATGTATGTGGAAGTTAGTCTGTGCACTCAAAACCTGAATTATTCAAAATTTAACTTTTTTCTCAATTTTGAGAGCCCAAATAATCTTGTATATGTGGGAAAATGCAAAAAAGTTGAGAACAAAAATTATGCTGAATACTACAAAGATTATAAAAAAAAATTGTTTGACACCAGAATCCTCCATCCGGATAGGCTACTCTATTAATTAAACATGTTTCAACCAGTTTGGCTATGTTCGCCCACTTATTTTTGACCTTTCAAGTTATACGTACAAACCTTTGTTCGATAGCTTGAAAATGGTCTCATACATTTTTTGGAGAAATTCCAATATCTCCTGCAATTAATTGTTTAAATCTGCAATATCACAATCGCCTTCTTGTTAGTTTCAACATATCAGGTCCACGATGAAGCTCACAGTGAGGATATCATGCCTTCGGGTCATCAATCTCAGCCAAACTCTACAGATATGTTCCCTGACACTGGATCAAGCTACCGGTAGAGTTTGGAGTTCCAGCGCTGCCTTGTTATAGAACTTTTTATGACTTTAGACTGAGGCAGCTATATATAGATATACATATCTGCCTTGATTTGTCTAAAATCCACATAATATTCATAATTTCATCAAGAAAATGATGTATTTCACCTTGTTTGGTACTATGAATGAGTATTATAACTTATGGTTTCACTTATATTGTGTGAACAGCTCTTGACGGGTGGTCTCAAATCACATGCAAGTTATTTACACATGAAATTATAAACATTAACCAGGAATGTAATTTGAGACAACCGGTCAATAGCTTTTCCAACCTTAGCCTTGCAGTTCACACAATATAAGTGAAACCATAAGTTATAATATTCATTCATAGTACCAAACAAGGTGAAATACATTATTTTCTTGATGAAATTATGAATATTATGTGGATTTTAGACAAATCAAGGCAGATATGTATATCTATATATAGCTGCCTCAGTCTAAAGTCATAAAAAGTTCTATAACAAGGCAGCGCTGGAACTCCAAACTCTACCGGTAGCTTGATCCAGTGTCAGGGAACATATCTGTAGAGTTTGGCTGAGATTGATGACCCGAAGGCATGATATCCTCACTGTGAGCTTCATCGTGGACTTGATATGTTGAAACTAACAAGAAGGCGATTGTGATATTGCAGATTTAAACAATTAATTGCAGGAGATATTGGAATTTCTCCAAAAAATGTATGAGACCATTTTCAAGCTATCGAACAAAGGTTTGTACGTATAACTTGAAAGGTCAAAAATAAGTGGGCGAACATAGCCAAACTGGTTGAAACATGTTTAATTAATAGAGTAGCCTATCCGGATGGAGGATTCTGGTGTCAAACAACTTTTTTTTATAATCTTTGTAGTATTCAGCATAATTTTTGTTCTCAACTTTTTTTCATTTTCCCACATATACAAGATTATTTGGGCTCTCAAAATTGAGAAAAAAGTTAAATTTTGAATAATTCAGGTTTTGAGTGCACAGACTAACTTCCACATACATGCACCTAAAAATCTGAAAAAATTTTTGATTATTCTGGGATGGATACCAATCAATTTGTCAATGCAGAATCTCGAACAAAATTTTGACCATGCTCACTTGACGTGGAACGTCCCATATGTAATGCTCACAGCGGAGCGTGTTTTTATTATTTTTGGATCCCAACCAGCCCTACAATTTTAGATGGATTTTGAACCACCAGGCCAATGTGTGGAATTCAATCCTACTTGAAAAAAAATCAAAAGGGTACTCCGTCAAGGGACTTTCTGTAATGCATCTAAAAGTGTTTATGTATACACTCTCAAAGATGGGATCTTGATTCCCCAAAGTTCTCCAAAATAGAAAAAAAAACATTGCTACGTACCCATAGACAGGAAGAGGAAAAAAAGTAAATTCTGAGAAATGTTTCATGTTTGTTACATATTTTGAAAATAATCTTCTTACCTGCATCTACCTCAGTCTTCTAAGCATAGATAATTTATTAGTTTTTAACATTTCTTACATGAAAAAACTTCACTTTTTTCCAATACAAATATGATCCTTGAATATAAATTTTCTTAATGTTTTGAGAATATGCTTGAGAATCTTTTTTATCTTGTACATTATGTGGATGTAACCCTCATAGATTTACAGATATTACTCGAGGTCGTATCATAATATTATCATTCTTAGCAAATTTTGTGAGAATTTCGTATTTTCAGCGTATAAAGAAACATCAATTATAGAGTCTTATCAATTATAAGTTTGTTTTTAACTTTTACAGTATAGTATATTGTGCACCTAAGCGAGGTTAGGCGATTTCGGAACGCAAAAAGTTTTCGACCCGAGCGATACCGAGGGTGGTTGGTTTGCGCGTGCCAGAATAGCGTAGATGAGCGAGGTGCAAATGCTATTTTTCGTCTCCAGTGGGAGAAAAGCGTCATTCTTTGCAAACGCCAGGAAGCAAAATTGACACTTTGCTCCCTCTGGGACGAAAAACATGAATATGTAGTCTTTTGATGAATCTAATGGGAATGAATTTTTATTGATAATTACATCCATCTATTGATAAAATTACCCAAGTATAATCTGTTCTGTGAAAGACATTATCGCATTAACTTGATAACACGCTGAATCGCCAATATGAAATTAATGACTCTACTTTATCTAACGAAAATTGTTTTCAACTCCATTGAATGATCATCAAGTATCGCAGTAATACGACATGCTATGCGGTTATCCGGTATGAAAACAATCAAAACTCAGACTGGCGAATTTGGGTAACTTTGAGATTATAACCTAATGTCCTATAAACGCATATATGTGTACGAATAGATTAGTTCATGTTTTGAGCGCGTACATATAAGGTTCCACTTTATTTATAGTGTATGTAGAAAATGAAAAATAATATAGAGTTGACATTCCTGAACTATTTTATCACAAGCGATTCTCATTTGACTTTATATATTTGGCCTCATGCACTCAGACAACGTTCCTCCAATAAAGGAATTTTTTTTTAGGATCCTTGTTTGACTTTAGAATTGAGATAAAATGATAATTTCTGACCAAGTTTCCTTGGAATGATAATCTATACTCATACATGATGAAATACGTCTATAGATTAACTGTCCTATATTCGTAAGCTTTGAAGATTTTAGCGCCTATGTCGGAAATTATTTTTTATTTTTATCCAAAACTAGCGTGAGGCTAGATTTTTCATAATTTTTGTAACTGATGATCTCCCAGTGTGACACAGTAATTGGTCCATGTCACTTTCTGCAAAAATTTGCACAATTTTCAATTTGTATTAGGAGTACCATGCAAACGTACTTTGATTGGTTCCATTCTGGAATCCATATCCAGAGGGACAGCAGAACTGTGGAACCGTGACAATTCATAATCAGCATCTATAGTACAACAGCCTCCCCCTCCCTCTAATGAACTGGTGGTGAAATCGACTATGGATTTACATAACAGTAAGATGAGAGTCTGTTAAAGTTAAATTGGAAAAGTCCATTGTGAAAGACCACTTTATTTCATACCTTTTTGAATTATTTGAAGGTTGCATTATTAGTTTTTCGTGATAAGAAGACGACCTTACATGAGATTTGTGTGTTTTAAGCACCTTGGTAAATTCAGACAGAATTTTGCGTATAACTTGTACATTTTGAACAAACTTGATTTTAAAGCTTTCGAAATAAGCGAAAAAGTGAATAATTTTTCCGAGTGAATATTTACTTCAGTTTTATCCAACTATCTGCTAAAAATCTCCGCGTCTCATTTGCCACTCATAGTACAGGTATACCCAATGAGGCCCATCTAAGCGCGAGCAGCCCCTATGTGCGAATTTCCCAACACGGTTGGCGGAAAAAGAAAGGTCTACTCAAAACTTTCAAAGTGACCTAAGTCGCATTTGATTTAGATATATTTTCAAACTAAAATCATTTTGCGTTTTACTATTAATATTTGATTAAACTTATGGAAGAACATCATTTTTGTATGCCTTTATCGAACTTCCTTAAAGGAAGTTCCTTTTCCTGTCTGTCTATCAGTGGCGCGATGGGTGTGAATTTGTGTAAGTATATTAAAAATAATATGGAAACCACTGTATGTTTATATCATTGTTCTAACCTTAAAATCACCGACTCGCACCACCCACTCGGATTTCAGATTTGAAATGGTATTTCTCACTCTTCAGTTTCAAGTGATAATGTCTCAATCAGAGTAAACCCGCCGCGATCACATCTCTTCAAATCGAGTAGTGATTGGCTTGAATAGGGGCTGATCGGTCAGAAAACCCGCGCACTTTCCCAAAAGTAGAAGAGGCTAGTAAAATGTAGCTAGTCCGACGGCCGGAGCGCGGGATCGCTGCATGACGTCGGGCCGCACCTGGCGGGTGGGATCGGGTTATCAGGGCGTTATCGGCGCGCGGCCGGTCGGGCAGATGCGCGCGAGCAGATCGCAATGAGCGAGGAGCGGCAGCAGAGCCCGCTGCCGGCCTACGGCCACCAGGGCATCGGCTTCGTGCCCGCGATCTACGGCCAGCAGCTCGGCCCGGCCCAGCTGGAGCAACTGGGGCTGAAGGCCTCGCCGACGCCGCCGCCGGCCGCCCCCGCCTCCTGCTGCACCACCAGCTTCACCTCCAAGCCGGCCTACTGCTGCTACGCGGACCACATCAACGACACCTGCGTCGCCCTCGGCCTCATTGCCTTCGTCGTCGTCGTCGAGCTCGCCATCTACGCCGTCTATTGCTATTGACACCGCCAACGAGTGACCTTTTTTTTACAATATGTCCAAGATAATATATATATAAGTGTAGCGTTATCTCGCAAGCCTTTTTGTGAACGTGGTGCTGTGCGCGGCTGGCTCGTCGTACTTGCAATGTTTCTTCGATTATAAATAAGACTCTTTAGTTTAACGTGTGTGTGTGTTTGATTCAATCGAGACTCATTATTTATTTGCGATCGCCTCTCTTGTTGTTTAATCAATTCTAGTTTACACTATATAGATTGTAGTATGTATTTGTGTGGCTTGTCAGCCAACAAAGAAGTTTATTTTAATGAACATAATTATAAGAGCTCGCGTACAATTGGTGCTACAGTGTACGTCACAACAGCTATAGCTGATAATTTGAGAGTTACTTTATGAAGATACGGCTGATTGTCTGTATAACTCAAGTGAAGAGTAGTGATGAACTCTTGAAACGTATATAAAGTTGATATGTATTAATCAACTGATAATCTTCAAAATCGGGAATTTTAATTCCGTTCTCTGGTTCCATTCAAATTCCAAGAGCTCTTATCATTTGAAGTCAAAACTTCCATTAGGTCTTCGCGATTTCATATGTTATAAATGCTCATGTCCATTTCAAATACACCCATCTGAAACTTGGAAATATACCGAGTTTCATTTATGTAATCGGAAAAAATGAATATGAAATAAAAAAATATCTCTACTGCAATTTCTCTTGAGTCTTATTTATACTCAAAACATTCATAGACTCTTGATTAGACGCAACTTATATTAATTTTCGCTCAGTGGAAACTAAATTTTTTTTCAATAAATGATTTTAATATATTTTTTCAATACATTATATTGAAGAGAAAACATTGTAATGTGGCGTAAATACGACAGCAATGTGATGAAATTTCGAAATGATCTAACAATCGTCTAAAACAAGTGCGCACTATTCGTTGTTTGTTGTGTTGTTTTCAAAATTACTGGATCATACCCGAGAAGGAGAACAGCTTCTTGTCCTCTAATTTGATACATCCATGTAATATTCAATTCTTGGTAATCGTAATTGATGAATTTATATTTATATATTATCATATAGTTTTGCGTCTCAATGCCTAATAAAAGATTCCATAGTAAATTGAGAATGCATTAGCTGGGAAAAGTCATGTCTCAAAAGAATAGCACAGAAAATATCCAGATTTATGAGGGATCGAATGGGCGATCAATAATAGAATCAGTTAAATAAAAAAATAATATAATAAACTTAACATTCTCTTGCCATATTTAGGCTCGAAAAGACCGTCTGCACTTACATTTCCCCGCAACAAATGTCTTGACCGTTCTGATAATATTTTCGCGGCTGATTTCCTCCTAAAATGAGTGATTGCTTTTTGCTTAATTATTTGTGTTTTATATATATATATAGTCAGTCGTCGTCCATGAGTTACATAAAATTACACATGTACTACGATTTAGACGAGTAAAAATACGATCAAACGTAACTCGAAACTAGACCAATTGCGTTATGATATATCATGCCATGCTGGGTAATTCTTGTGAGTATATTTGTAACGCTGAAAAAAGTTGAATGCCGTAATATTTTGGTCGTAAAATCTGCAAGTGTGGCTCTGATATAATGGCTTACACATGTGAATCCCAAATATGGTTATATATATGGGAGCTGTTCCATACTTTTTTGCGATATTCTAAGTGTACCGTCGTGCCTGGACACGTTCACACCAAAATTAATTCCCGAGAACAGATTTTCGGGATAAATTGGGTTCGAATAAGTAATGGAGTGAAAAATGCAAGGCCGAATTATCGTGGACGAATACTTTATTTTGAGCAAACGAAGTGAACAGTTCAGAGCAGTTCGGAGGTTCCTTGCCGAAGTGATCATTGACCCGCGCTTACCCTCTATCGTAGGGCCCGGAGGGTCCAAGCGGGCTGCCTGAAAAAACCGCTGCCAAGTGCCTCAGCAGTATGCTTTCTCAAAGTATTGCAATTGAACCTCAACTTGCATTAATCACCACTCTTTGAGAAAGCAAAATGAACCTCTAACTCATTTCCTCCACTCTATAGTAACGGTTGCTATGGTTAACCCATTAACGACCAAACGCCTCGATTTTCTGTCAACTTTTCGACGCGATTATTTGGCATGTTATCGTCTTTGAAAGAATTCAGTTTCCACTTATTCTGGCGTAAAATTTTATGCTCTTTCAGAATCCGTGGTCAAAATTATGATTAGACTCCTAGGAAAAAAGATATGGCCGATTCAAACTCATAAAATGCGAAAATTTGAAAAAAAAAATTTTTCTCGATTTTTTTTCATAATGTTATCGCCAATCATTTGTGCTCTAATTATGGACAAAGGTGGACAAAATGCTTCAGGTTTAAGAGGAAATTCTTTTTATCGAAGTGAAATCGCTTTTTTTTACAAAATGGCGGCAATAACGTGAAAATTTCATAAAAAACATTGCTTATTTTTTTTCTCGAAAACTATGGACTTCATCAAAAAATTCAAAAGAACAAAAATGTCTTATAATTAGTCAAGGAATACTTCCAAATTTTTTCAAATGTTTTTGACACGTTTTGGAAAAATTTAATTCTCCGAATTTTCAAAAAAATCTAGATTGTCTCTAAAAATTCTACAAAAATTTGTGAGCGTTCCTTGACTAATTCTAAGACACTTTTGTTCTTATAAAATTTTTGATAAAATCTAGTTTGCCAACTGTTTTTTCATTTTTTTCTAGCTTTTTGAAAATTCTATTTTTTCCTATGAATCTCAAACTAGAAAAAACTAAAAACTAGATTTTATCAAAAATTTTATAAGAACAAAAGTGTCTTAGAATTAGTCAAGGAACGCTCACAAATTTTTGTAGAATTTTTTGAGACAATTTAGATTTTTTTGAAAATTCGGAGAATTAAATTTTTCCAAAACGTGTCAAAAACATTTAAAAAAATTTGGGAGTATTTCTAGACTAATTATAAGACATTTTTGTTCTCTTGAATTTTTTGATTAAGTCCATAGTTTTCGAGAAAAAAAATAAGCAATGTTTTTTATAAAATTTTCACGTTATTGCCGCCATTTTGTAAAAAAAGCGATTTCACTTCGATAAAAAAAATTTCCTCTTAAACCTGAAGCATTTTGTCCACCTTTGTCCATAATTAGAGCACAAATGATTGGCGATAACATTATGAAAAAAAATCGAGAAAATTTTTTTTTTTTAAATTTTCGCATTTTTTGAGTTTAAATCGGCTATATCTTTTTTTCTAGGAGTTTTATCATAATTTTGACCACGGATTCTGAAAGAGCATAAAATTTCACGCCAGAATAAGTGGAAACTGAATCCTTTCAAAGACAGTAACATGCCAAATAATCGCGTCGAAAAGTTGACAGAAAATCGAGGCGTTTGGTCGTTAATGGGTTAATATCCGAGCTTCGGTGTTCTTACTTCTTAGTCGTCAACAGTTCCGAAAAAACCGCTGCCAAGTGCCTTAGCAGTATGCTTTCTCAAAGAGGCTTCAACATCACCCACAAACGCATCCCAAACCTGTATTTTCACCATCCCACTAGCGTAGATACTATCATTTATTTTTCAAAAATTACAAAAATATCATTTAATCAGTTCAATTCGTATCTTTGTGACTGTGTAAAGTGTCGTTCTTTTTCAATTGACCAAACTTTGTCGCGACTGTTGATGTCTGCCCGGGCTCTCTTATTATTTGATCAAATGCAACAAAGCAAACGGTTCTAGGTTATACACGATGCGAGACATTTAGACCTGCTTAATTTTTCGATCAATTCATCTTGTGACTGTCATACGGTTTAATAGTGGTTAAAATCGATCCGTCCTGCACTTAAGTCCGTATTTAGCAAACTCGAAGACTTATTTTGATCATTTTCGACGGCTGAGATTGGAAATGATCAATTCAAAATCTATTTTGATCATTTTCGACGGCAAAAGACACCAAATTTTCCCAATTTTCTCTATAGCACGTTGAAAATACTGGAAACGAAACTTACATGAATTTTTCTTTCCCTTAGCAACGGTTGCTAGGGCGGTAAACAACGGTTGCTAAGAAGCTAATTGGAAAGATTTTGTGTCCTTTGCCGTCGAAAATGATGGAAATGGGTCATAAATTAATGATTTCCAACCTTCGTAACTGTTGCTAGGGAGGTAAACAACCGTTGCTATGGAGCAAATACAACAATTCAGTGTCCTTGGCCATCGAGTGTGACTTAAAACTGATTTTCCGGCTTGCCCCAATGAGCACTCATAAGGATTTGTAAGAAAACACGTTAGAAATGGTTGCTAAGGAAATAAACAACGGATTTTGCTGAAAATTGATCTCGGGCTAGATCTTGCCACAACTAACCGGTGTGCAAAATTTCAGCTAGATCGGACGATTCCTTCGAAAGTTATCCTAGACAAAAGAAACAAAAAATTTTACACCTTAGCAACGGTTGCTAGAGAAATAAACAACGGATTTTGCTGAAAATTGAACTCGCCCGAGATTTTGCCGCGATTAACCTGTGTGCAAAATTTCAGGACGATCGGACCATTCCTTCGAGAGTTATCGTGGACGAAAAAAAACGGGACGCACATACACACACACATACACACACACACACACACACATACATACATACAGACACTTTTGGATTTCCATGTTTTTCGACCCGTAGATCACGAAAATCGATGTCCCGAGGTCTGATTCGGTGGGCCGATTTTTACCCCGTTACAAAGCTTTCTCTTTGAGAAAGCAATAGACCTCTAACTGACTTTTCCCACTCCATAGTAACGGTTGCTAAGGACGTAAACAATGGTTGCTATGGTAAATGTCGGAGCTTCGATGTTCTTACTTCTTAGTCACCAATAGTTCCAAAAATGGACTTCAAACTGACTTTTCCCACTCCATAGTAACGGTTGCTAAGGACGTAAACAATGGTTGCTATGGTAAATGTCGGAGCTTCGATGTTCTTACTTCTTAGTCACCAATAGTTCCAAAAATGGACTTCAAACTGACTTTTCCCACTCCATAGTAACGGTTGCTAAGGACGTAAACAACGGCTGCTATGGTAAATGTCGGAGCTTCGACGTTATTACTTCTTAGTCATCAATAGTTCCGAAAATGGACCTCCAACTGACTTTTCACACTCCATAGTAACGGTTGCTAAGGACGTAAACAACGGTTGCTATGGTAAATGTCGGAGCTTCGATGTTCTTACTTCTTAGTCATCAACAGTTCCAAAAATGAACCTCCAACTGACTTTTCCCATTCCCTAGTTACGGTTGCAACCGATATAAACACCGGTTGCTAGAGACATCAACAATGGTTTATACGGGAAAGGTCTCTTTGATTGTTATAGAATCCCATAAATATACAAACCCAAATGATCATTTATCATGAATTATATGGGAACTTATCGAAAACACGCTAGCAACGGTTGCCATGGAATCAAACAACGGATGTTGCTGAAGACCGAACTCGGTTCACATCTGCCGGTGACCGACCTGTGTGCAAAATTTCAGGACGATCGGACTATTCCTTCCAAAGTCATCGTACGACAAAAAAAAGTCAGTCTGAAGCTGAATTTTGTATCTCCATAGCAACGGTTGCTAAGAGAATAAACAATGGTTGTTCCAAAATGAATGTCTTATCGATTCTCATCGATCATCAAAAAAAAATTGGAGACCCATCGTGCATTGATGATGATTTTTGGAGCTTTTATCAAAAAAACACGTTAGCAACGGTTGCTAGAGAAATAAACAACGAAATTGGCTGAAAATTGAACTCGACCGAGATTTTGCGGCGACTAACCTGTGTGCAAAATTTCAGGACGATCGGACAGTTCCTTCGAGAGTTATCGTACGACAAAAAAAAGTGCACGTACGTACGTACGTACGTACATACGTACATACATACAGACATTTTCGGATTTCCATGTTTTTCGACCCGTAGATTACGAAAATCGAGGTCCCGAGGTCCGATTCGGTGGGTCGATTTTTACCCCGTTACAAAGCTTTCTCTTTGAGAAAGCAAAACCAAAGGGCGGCGCAATTGCGGGTGCACGCAGTTTTCATTTGTGTGCGTCGCCGTGCTCATCAAGAGTGGCGAGCCGTGTCGGATCCTATGGACCGTGTAGCATTGGCTTAGCCACGTTTGGAACCTTTCGGCGGCGCATCCGCGCTTACAAATTTAGGGATTCGCCTCATAAAATCTAGCGCTGCGCTGCAGCGTTCGGCGTTGCATGAAAAAGCCATGTGATGGACACTCGTGCCGCTTTCTCTTTCTATACGTGATTACAATGAGTGCATGCTACAAAAATACGGTACGCGCTGTCACCAAGAGCACCGAATCCCACAAAATTCGAAACTCCAAAAATTGTAATCTACTAAACCTTGATTTCATATTCATTTCATAACTGTTAAGGTGGCTTAGGCGCTCAGTGCCGAATCATATGCTTGGTTCCGAGTGGGCCCCAGATAACACCATGGTATATTGATATATATTGAGCATGAATTTTATCTTTATTAATTTCCATCGCATTGAAGAGCAATTAAACTAAAAAACTATAGAATAATAATTATTATTCATGAAACTTGGAACTCTACCCTTGAAACTATACACATTGAGACGGCCCTGATCTGATGAAACTGACAACACTGTAAGCCATACAGTGCTCCGGTCGGTAATCGGTTTAATTCCCTTTTGAATGTTTATAGACTTATTTATAACATAAAAAACCTAAAACAACCTAAATTGATATGAATCTTATTCAAATGATCATTCATTCCATCACTTCATTTGGTTTTGAACACTGCATTCGAAATTGCCGCCGATGCGATGTTGCCACATTTGTTCCGAGCATGCGCAGGACTCACTATTTATTATGATAAACTTCGTTTCCATTCATTCCACGTACATTTTATCTCTTATTTGGCCCGCAACCCATGTTTTTTATGATAATGACGTATACCCTGTCAAAAAAGCTATAATTTCCTATTTTTTGATAATTTTCTGTCCATTTATGTTCAAATAAGAGTCATTTCTTGGCCAAGGCCCATAAGAGCGTGTGTAATAATAACGTTTTTCTGAACGAGTTTTTCTCGTTCAAATGGTCGGCAAGCTTATTATTTTGTAGATGTTATCAAAAGTTAAGCAAACGAACTATGTTATTCTGCAGTTATTCATGATTCTGTCCATTTAGAAAAATTCGCCCAAGCCACCTTAACTTTGTGGTTATCTCTCAACATTATGGTATAGTATATATATTATGCACCCGAGCGAGGTTAGGCGATTTCGGCACGAAAAACGTTGCGCGTGCCGAAATAGCCTAGATGAGCGAGTTGCATATACTATTTTTCGTACCCCGCGGCAGAAAAGTGCCATTCTTTGCAAACGCCAGGACGCAAAGTAGGCACTTTACTACCGCTGGCACGAAAATAAAATGAAACTGATACGATTAGAAAAATAAGAGTTTTGATTAAAAATTCCGGTATCCGGATCAAATATTCTTGACATTAATGCGTATTGATTATGTATTTATGTACCTTATTCCAAGTTACCCCAAATTGGGAAGTCACTTTGGAACAGAGATGTTTTTGTACTCAAGCATAATCAAAGCATAAGCAAAGTATTGGTAAAAATTCTGATATAGGTATGTACATGAGCATGGTTGTCCAAGTAACCCCCGTTTACGGTACTTGCATATTTTCATCATAATTTATGGCTATAATTATATATTTTTAAGTATACGTGGCTAGAAGCCATACTTATATTTGGAATCCTCTACCCTACCTGTTCATTTTGTTTATTCTCCGGGGGCAGCACATTCACTTGTTTCATGAGTAGCCCATTTTCTTGATTGTCTATTTCAATTGATTATTCAATTCCAAGGTTCATCAAACTTATTAAAAAAGTGCGGAGCATTCCAAACGATAAAAAAAAGGTCAAAACTATTGGCCTGAAACCGATTGACCATAAAATCGGTAGACCTCGTTACACTGGTCATACACAAGTGCGCATGAAATTTCATCCAAATCTATCATTTGTTTGCGAGATTTCGATAATTCGATGAAACGATCCATGGTACATATACCTTGTGCGGTCATGCAGAGTGTAAGGCAACATTAAAAAATGATAGTTAATCTCATATTAGCAAACGATAATCCAGAGTGTGGCGAGTGCAGTAAGCTGAGCGAAAAGAGTGCAAAAATCCATCAAAGTACACATTGTACTGCATTACGGGCTCACACATTACGATCAATTAAAAATAAATCAATAAAAGACGTTAGGTGGGTATGCGCGCACTTCAAATTTTCGCGCTTTGCGAGAGAGCTGCGAGACTGCAATGAGACTGCGCTGAGACTTTGAGAGTCATCTCGACCAATGAGGGAACTCTGCGATAGCTGAGATTTCTTTGTTTGAACGCGACTGTCTCGGGTTTCGGGATATTACCGAGAATCCCCAAAATCTGTTTAAGCAGTGAATTCGATGCTCGACGCTTGAATTTCCTTGTGATATATGTGCGTATATCACCCCAGTCGGAATTCGCCTAGGACAACGCAATTGCTGTGTGCGATTTTATTAGCTCCGAGCGTCATGATTTTACGTCAAATGCGTTGAAGGTATGTCTCTCCTATAAACATCATCGTAAACGTAAACACGGCGCATGATGTTTCTGTTGTCGAACGTAACATTTAGAAGACGCACAAGTATACCTATATTCACAGATGAATATTATAGTTTTCATCTACTTGGCTCATTGTCTAATTTTATAATAAGTGAATATTTACTATCCTGAATATTTTTAAAACTATCCAGGACGAATCACGGGCCAGTTTGGAATTCGCCGGTATCTTTAGCAATGCACACATGTTCAGTGAATTTCGGAAAGTACGTCTAATAATTAATTTACACGTCAGTATTTCTAATTTCCATTCTTGCAATTACTTATACTTTACTTTTTGACGCCTAAATCCGTGGGTGGTAAATTAAACAATTGAGGCAGGTTATGTTTTTATTTTTCTTACGCGACATTCCATTTTTCAGTCATAGGGTTTGCGATCTCAATTTAGAAAATTAAAATAAATATGTATATACATATATTTCCATACATTTTTTTTCCTCATAACAATATTGGTGTGAAAAAAGTACTTTTCTGACGATCTACATGATAATTTTACTTGATCATAATCTCTAAAATAATAAATTTAGTTTATATAGTGCATAAAAATATGTGTAGCTTGTCTCAATTGTCTCAAGTTTAGATGGATGTTTGAAATTGCATGAAAAATCTAGATTCGCAGACCAAGTTAATGTTGTATTATTAGAAGTCTATGAATTGAAATGTATTTACTAATAATATGAACAATTAACAGTTGATTACCAATGAAATTACAAAAGATGTCTGAACCTAATGATCCTACTACCTCATTGTTTTGGTATTATGACAATGAAGCTTTGAGCAAAACACCATCTATTCAAGATGGGATCACGTTCAAAACTGAGTGTAGGTATCGAAAAGAGGGTGCAAGATTGATCATAGATATTGGTGGGAAAATGGAACTTGGTTACAATACACTAGCCACTGGAGTGGTATTTTTTCATCGATTTTATATGTTTCATTCCTTTAAAACATTTCCTCGCTATGTAAGTTATTGCTATTTACATTTTTTATGTAAGAGACAATTTTTAATCAATGAATTCTTCAATGATTCAGGTCACAGCTTGTAGCTGTTTGTTCTTAGCAGGTAAAGTGGAAGAAACACCAAAGAAGTGTAAAGATATCGTAAAGGCTGCACAAGAACTTTTAAGTGAAAAAAAGTTTCAGTGTTTTGGTGATGATCCAAAAGAAGAAGTAATGACATTAGAAAAGATTATATTACAAACTATTAAATTTGACTTAAAAGTTAAACATCCTTACAGTTACCTCACAAGATATGCAAAATCGCTCAAAGGTAATGTTGAAATTAAAGAAATTTCATAGTACTGAATCTTACTTCACAAATTACATTCCTTTGC
The DNA here is from genome assembly GCA_020882685.1 of Aphelinus atriplicis. Classification (NCBI taxonomy): domain Eukaryota; kingdom Metazoa; phylum Arthropoda; class Insecta; order Hymenoptera; family Aphelinidae; genus Aphelinus; species Aphelinus atriplicis. The sequence continues at coordinate 78,021,799 of CM037073.1, forward strand.
TATAATCCCATTACTTTTTAGGCAATTCAAACAAACTTCTAAGAATGGTGCAAATGGCATGGATTTTCATAAATGATAGGTATATAACTGCTCTAAATATTTTCAGATTCATAAATGTATAAAATTTGAAGTTGATAGGATTTATTTTGTAGAAAATATAATATAAATTAAAATTCCAGTTTATGTACAACTCTGCCAATCCAGTGGGAACCAGAAATAATAGCTATAGCTGTCATGTATTTGGCTGGAAAATTGTGCAAATTCACTGTTCAAACCTGGCATAGTAGGAAACCAGAGCATCAATACTGGTGGGACTTGTTTGTGGAAGATTTAAAGATAGAAGTACTAGAAGGTAATAGAATATAATTATTAACATTACCAATGTTTTTTGTCTGGAATTTTTTTGCATTTTTTATATCTATAGTTATATATAATTAACAAAAAATGAATGATGAATGATGTCATTGAGTATTCTACGGGTATTATTACTTGGCACAATAAAAATCATTTATACCTAGGAATCTCTCATTCATGCATCTTCTAAACATGTTTTTTTTTCAGATATTTGTCATCAAGTTCTGGATTTATATTCCCCATTTCAAAATGATAAAACTCCACAAAATAATTCTGTACCTGTAACATATACGCCTCCACTCAAAAAGGCAAAGCAGATTGCGCTACAAACAACATTGCAGCCTAAATCTGAAACCTCATTACAAAGCCCATCGCTGACTCCACCATCAAGTTCTCGATCTAAACTACAACTGACATTCGATTCTATAACGCCATCTCCTTTGCAATCCGTGACTCGGTGTGTTTCACAAACAATTTCGCAATCGACGGCAACACCATTTATTCCACAGTCTACGCCACATCTTATATCACCGGCAATGTCGCAACCGGCACTGCAACCTGTGTCACAAAGTTTATGTCAGTCTGTATTTGAACCAACGGATTCGCAACTTCCACTTCCAACTCCCAATATAAATTGTGAGTTTTTCATACTAACTATTTAAGGGTAACTTATAAATCAATAATTTTGAAATAATTTGATAGATTAAGGTACAGTTGGTATTGTCCATTCTATCATAGTTTTCTTTTTGGCATGGATACTGAGTTACTCGAATTTTTTTTATCAACCACATAAAAAATAGTTGAATCTTGTTGTGTACATATATACATATCAAATAATTCATATTTTTTCATTGCATCTGTCTACTCAACTATTGATCTTATATTTCTTAATATTCAATTAATTCGATATTGCAGTCATGCTGTCACCGAGAGACCCTCGCTTGGATGAGTCAGTGTCTGCTCTAGCCAGTAATCGTTTGTTGATGAACAGCAGTTTGAATATGACTCCATCGAAAGCTTCAACCCCTTGGGAGCCAACGACTTCATCTTCATCTATCCTGTCGCATACAAACACATTCAACTCGCCGATTTGTAGTTCAATACCGATACCATATGCTAATCCTATAAGAACTTTGGGGGAATCGATAAGTGATCAAGATTTTAGAAGCCCCTTTAATAATGGAGATGGTGACCAATGTTGTTGCAGTAAAAATAAAATTGGTGATAAACTCTTAATGAATGGTGTTGGTAGACTCAATGACGACAGTGGCAATCAATTAATGGGCTATCAAGGAGGTTTTGACAGTTCTCACAAAGATGATAGAAATTTATCTAACAATAGTCAATATTTCAAAAGTCAAAATGACTCCGATAGAAATTCATGGAAAATCAAAAAAGGTTTTGGTAATTTTAATAATAATGATGATGGGAATCAGACTACTTATAGGAAAGGTTTTGGCAATTCTTATAATAATGATGGAAACTCATCAATGAATAACCAAGGTTTTGGTAATCTTAATAATAATACTGATGGCAGTCGGCCAATGTATAGAAAAGGTTTTGGTGATTCTTATAGTAATGATGGAAACTCATCAATGAAAAGCCGAGGTTTTGGTAATCTTAATAATAATGACGATTTTAATCGGCCAACGTACAGGAGAGGTTTCGGCAAATCTTACGATAATAATGGTAACTCAGCTATGAAAAGTCAAGGTTTTGGCAAACCTTGGGCGAACAACAAAAGATTTGGTAATAATGATGATAATCGCTTTACGCATCGGAAAGGTTTCGGCAATTTCAACGATGATAATGGCAACACCTTCAGTGGCCGTAATTATAACAATAATGATACCAATGGCAATGATACCAATTCATGGTCAAAAAATAAGGGTTTTGGTAATTCTAATGATAATGGTTTTGGTTTTAAACATAGAAAGGGTTTTGGTGATTTCAATAGTTCTGACGATTTCCAGCAGTCAGACACAAAAAGGTTTCGTCGTTTTAATGACTCCAAATTTACACCTAGCAGAGGCTTAAATAATTCCGACGATTACGTGCCAAAGAGTAGTAAAGGCTTCGAGAATACGAATAATGGATCCAATTGGTCCAGATCGCAAACGCGTGGCCGTGGAGCTAAACGATTTTTCCCATACTCAGGTGATCGAAACGATGAATCTTCGTGGGGCAAAGGCCCAAAAAGCTTTAACAATAATGATAAGCCAATTGAAGAAGAGTCATGGGATGAAAGTCCAAAACAATCTAATAATAAGGATAAATCGGATAACGAACCAGAATTGGATAAAAATGTAGAACATTCCAATAATAATAATAATAATAATAATGAATTAAACCGAAAGTTTCCATGGAATAAGAGTCCAAGTCCACAGCCAAATTCTCTTGATGTTGATAAATCAAATGAAGAGTCGTGGGATTGATTTCATAAGATTTACATCGTGCTGGAAAGGATGGTTAAAATAATTATGAACAAAGTAGTAAAATCTCAAAAATTTGAGCTCACTGATCTGCGATGCGATGAGATGGTTAATGTCGATAATAAAGGCTGGATTTGTTCAATTTCCAAATTTTCTGGATTGACATGTTGAACTTTCGATTTCAGATTCAAGTACGACTCAACGTATGATTTCTGTTTGAAAAAGAACGTTTTCAGTGCTGTGAAAGAAGTGCAAAGTAAGAGGAATCTGATTAAAAGCTGCATACTAAAGATGTTTAAACAACTTGCTATAAGCTTTGAATATTCATTTAGCAAGCTTGATTGTTGAATGGATGATATAAAGAAAATGTGACTTTCATTTATATTGAAAAGAATTTTTATGTGAAAAATTTTTAACATGTTCTGTTGTAAGTTAGTGATTGTTTCATTTATTTTTACGTAATATTAAGAATTTTGAAAGCAACGAAGAATTTCCATAGACAGCAGGCATGCTTTGAATGGATTTTTCATTCTTCTAGAATATAACAAACTACTAAAACTATTTTTACTGTGTAGAGTAGAAACCCTTAGCTGTTTCTTATATGGAGTCCATATAATGATTTTCAATGTGTGGTTGAAATCTTGTAAAGAATGTTGAAACAACATGTATATTTTTTTATAAAATAGACCAATAAATTTCATCAATACTAACAGACTGTTTTTATTCACTGAATGTCTTTAAAAATATTTCTTTTAGAGTTGTTTTCTTGAGTCGTTAGATTTTCAATCGTTGGAAAAATATATCATTGTCAGAAAAATAATGATGAATAATTCGATAATTATAATTGTGCCCATAACTCAAAAGTATCTATTCTGAAATTTCGATAGCTTGTCAAGTCATTTCGTTAAACAGCTAGAAGCAGAACGATGTACTTTTTACCCAACGATGATTTTTAGACGTACATAAATAAGCCATATTAAAGCCATTTTATTGACTCCAGTTGCAAGTATAGTATTGATACATAAATCATTAAGAAATCTGAATATTTGTGAATGTATAGTTTTATTGAAAATATCTAATTAATGATCTTATACACTTTGAAAATTCTATTTAAAATCTGATGTATAGTCTTAGTTACATTAAAAAAGGATCGATGTGAACTTTCCATTGATCGAATTGATTGAATTGATTGAATTTAAATTGATCTCTCTAGGTATTGATCCTTTGTATCTTTTGATTTAATTTCAACAAGTTCACTGCTTTCTTCGAAGCATTGGGAATAGAAAAGTGAACCTTAGTAAATACCCGCAAATCAATATTTGTTTTTAGTAAACTCGTGAGATTAAGTCTTATAGTTTCAGTCTGAGCACTTGAACTTATGGCACTTTTTTCTTTATCAGGGTGGTTTTCGAACGGTGGTTTAGACGAGTTTTCAAACTCATGAACATTTGAACCGATGTCAGCAATATTATTTGGAATCTATCAATGGCTCACGATACTCTGGGTATCTGCCGAATTAGTTAATGTACGGGGAAATATGCTGGGAATACTAATTTTTTACGTTTTCAAAAGATACATTGCAACTTTGATAGGTGACGATCGTGCGCAAAGAAGGTATCATTTTTCCAAGGAACTTGTGAAAACATCAATATCATTCGTAATATGGTTTATTTACATTCATATATATATTTATACATTTACAAATCAAACTTTTTTTAAAAAAATGTGCGTTATTACCACAACGTACGACTGGCGAGTGCTCATCACAACGTTTATTATATAATATATCCTTCCGAAATTTCTCTCCCACGTCAGCTACTGTCAGTCGCGGTGGGCTTCCTGCCGAATGGCAGCCTCTTCTTTTTGGGGTACCTGAGCACCTGGTTTATTGTGCTGCAGAACTTGCAGATACTCTCACCCTGGGAAACGATGATCGGGCAGAGTTTGTGCCTCCACCGGCTGACCGCGTAGTCTTTCTGTGCACACTGGGCCGTGTCGCACTCGCCGATGCTGGGCCCGCCGGAGCATACCACTGTCTCGTCCACGTACCCAAGTATCAGTTCCATCTCCTGCAAATCCTTCGGTCGGCGAACCTCAACGGGTGAAAATTTGTTGTTTATGTAGATCCTTATGTCGTCACTCTCGTGAAAAATCACCTGGATACAGTGAATTGAAGTGAAAGAACGAATGGATTTTGGAGAAATAAGAGCCAAGTTCTCATCTAAAAACTTGGAACTTTTTCAATGTATAGTGACTGAAGATAAGCTTTCTTACAAAGAGTAGCAAGCTTCAATGTTAACCGCGAAATAAAGTTGTTACGATTTGACCTTTTTCGACTTTTTCTGGCAAAAACTCACAAAGACTATTTTGATTCCATTGAATCGCATTAATCCTCCCCGGGACTCCAAGTTCATCCGGTTAAAATCAAATGATTTGGTCGGATTTTACCGTGAAAAAAAGTAAAACCATACTATCCTCATTAACCATTTTGACGTTCCTTATATTACGAAGAAATACAATGTTTAGATTACTGCAAAGATTATTCAGAGTGGTTCCCACGAACACTTATAGCATACGTCATCATTCAGAGAAATTGAGTGAAACGTGCATAATTGTGCTAATGTTCGGGAAGCCTCTAGGATAGTGCTACTCTTTGTAGGGAACGACAATGTATTGCAAAATTATAACGTAATAAGGTTATTTACCTGTTTTTCATAAATAGGTGGTATCAAAACGTCGGATTTGAACCATTTTGTCTTTGAAAAAATGATTATGTCTTTATCTATACTGTTTTTATGATAACCCCACATAGGGTTTGGCAGTCTTATCTTATGACTATTACGGAATATGAGATCGAACGCTTGAATATTCATTTGCTTAGATTCGGCAAATGGACCATTTTCCACATTTTTCTTGGAATAAACTTTTCTCGGTGCATTCATTTTTTGTTGAATGTTTCGATTTTCATTCAAAATCGTGACCTCATTTTCTGGAATGATTATTGTTACTTCCTTTGGATTCGATAAGCTTGAACCATTTGCATTGTGGCATTGATTTGGAATATTTTGAAGTATTTCTTTGTTCACTGTAGAGTTCAAACAAAAAAATTAAATTGATTATAATTCAATAAAATTGTAGGAAACACGACAAAAACATTTTTATTTTTAGCCCGAACAATTAGAAAGTGAATATATGCTATTTCGTGAAATCATATCACAATCTGTCTCACTAGCTGAAGACTACAACCTTTGGGTCACCAATCATGGTGGAACTTTCTGAGCCATTTGTCCTGGAGTTTTGATTTCTTCGTAAATTATCATTTGATGTATGAATATCATATAATATATTCCTATATGATCTATACATACATAATCAATAACTACATATTTAGGCATTCAAAAAACTATTTCTGAAAGTTTTAGCAAATTCGGAGACCCAAAAGAGATATATACATTCTCCTATAGAGAGACTCTCATAAACGTATGTGGCATACAAAGTACTGCTGTAACCATTACCTGTTGCATTAGAGGCTGTACTTAAATTGTTGTTTCCTAAATTGTTACTAGCGCTATTTTGAAGTTTAATATATATTGAGATCATTGGGTCCGTTAATTCTGTTACTTGTTGCGGATTATCAACAGATCGTTCTTGGTTACTTTCCGTGTAATTCGTTTTATCAAATTCATTGCAAAACACATTTCTTTCTCCATTCACCAAATAATCTAGGAATTTCATAGATGTATTCAGTATAAATCAATAATATTAGATATTAATAAAAAATACATCTATTATATTGTAAACAAAAGACTTATCATCTTACTCGAGTTATCAGCTGTTCCATTGTTATTTCCTAATTGGTTTTCATTATTTTGATCAGCAGTTTTAATTTGACCTGCTTGCGCGTTCGGTGTGGGACTAAGTTCTACTATGCTGTTATTGGTTTGATTGAAAGTAACTAATATATCACTATAGTTTACGTTGAAAATGCCTGTGTTGGTAGCAGAAAAGTCACCTTAGAAAATCCAACGAATACAATTGATTATTAATCGATTGAGATTTAATAATTCGTATCGAAATGACATCGTAACTATACCTTTAGTCGTGGTCTTAGCTACAGAATCTACTGGTGTTATTCTACGTTTCCTTTTCTTTTTTGACGAATCTTCTAAATCTTCATTGAATATCGATGGAACTGCTTCTTTTGAGAGGGAAAACTTTTCCAATGGTCTCTATAAGTTAAAAAAATGTGGCTCGAAAATCATTTTGGAATTTATTTGTATACAGAATAATCAAACAATCACGAAAAAATGGTAGTAGAAGAATGTTTATAAGCGATAAAATTTGACAAGAGGTATGTATATGGGCGATTCTGAGTATTCTTTCTCGAAGGGGCTTTGTAAATCAATTTGTTATAAGAGTGAGGAATACACGGTATACGGTAATGCGAGCCAAACATCTCTCAAGTTTCTGAATAGTTCAAAAAATTTGAATATAAGTTGAATAAAATTGAATGCACAAGACCTGACAAGCTGGGGAATTTAATTACGGATGCACATGATAATTAAATGGTAAAAATTAATAGGCGTTATTTCTAACAAATGAATATTGAACCCGTTTGAAAAATTGCGTGGGAAAAATATTAGCTGTGTGTTTTCTATGAAGAAAATTGAATGAGGCACGATGAGTACGAATCAAATTAGAATCAATGTCGAATCTGAAACAAGTCGAATCATCTGATTTTTTCGTAAGGAAAAGTCGGAGAACGGCCGAATCGGGCAGACAAAATCGACAACGTGCATTGGTTTCCGCGAAAATGACTACAGGCCGCGGCTATAATTTCGAAACGCACACGAAAGCACCATCGGCAACGCGGATCAACGTATACACGTATCAGCTGCTCGTGTCGAAAAGAGAAATTGGAAAAGCGTGGCTTATTTATAGTGAGGCGGGCTCGCGAGCCGCGGGGCGCAGACACATCCGAAATAGGCCGCGCGCGGCACGTCGGCGCGCGGCAACAACACGTAGTATACGCGCGGTGCGCACCTTGAGGATGACGTTGCCGAAGGAGTCCCTGAGCAGGGCCTCGCGTTTGATCTCGTGCTCGCGGAAGTGGCGCTCGCAGACGGCGCTCGTCTTGAGTATGTCGCTGCCGGTCGTGTCGATGGCCGTGGCCCAGCTGTCGAAGAGCCGGCGCTCGCTCGGCACCTTGAACAGCGAGACCTTCTCGTCGCAGTCCGCCCGGGAGTTCCTGCACGTCGCTATGCAACACCGGCGGACCATCTCGCTCGAGACTCAAGCGCCGACTGCAGCACCGCCGCAAGCTCGCGCAAGCTCGCGCGCGGCGGCCCGCCGTCCCCGCCCCGCGCGCGCACCTAAATATGGACTGCGCGCTGGCGTTCGCCAGCCCAATAAAGCTCCACACGCGTGAATCTGTTTCCGGACACACATACATATATGCGAAGGGTCGCTCCGCCAAGCACCAAGATCACGGATGCATACTCGCTAAACACTCCGAGATGAAGAATACGGGGTTTGATTGTAGGCTTTCCCAATCAGTGTATACCTGTTATCTATATAGTTTACGCTTTCTCCCAAAAACTGTGTCGACCCCCCCCCCCCGGCCCCACTTTCCCGACCTTTTCATTGCCAAAAACAAATTTACCATTACATTCCGAACTGACTCGATTAGTCGAAATTAGTTGTGTTTTTCAATTTTAAGAAGTTAAATGTGACAAAAATGAATTGTTATTCAGTCGCGAATCCACAAAAAACATCATATTGTCGTTACCTAAATTGACAACTTATCTTTCTAATACTGGCGTACTTGCCATCATTCGTCGGTGAACCATTACAAAAGGAACATTTTTTCTTTTTCAAATTATTGACCACGTTTCAATGACGCATAGCGATGTCACTAAATGCCATCGAATAAAGGGAAAACTGTACATTTTTACATATTTTTCTACAAATTTATTGAAAATATTGATTTGAGGAACTATATCTGTACAGAGTATACATGCTAAAGGATCATACATTTATAATTCAACATTACATTCAATTTTTTATTACATAGAATATAGTAATCACGTAACATCTGTACAGCAGGAGCAATACATGTACATACATACATACTATTTGAAACGATTGAAAGCTAACAAGATTTGAATTGACGACATGTGTTTCACAGTAGATTGATGCTCCAGTTAATGCATCCGAATTCGTATTTAAAAATAGATAGAGTAGGATATTTCTAGTGATAATTAAATAGCATGATCAATTAGCGTAATCAAAATTATTTACGTAATTAAAAATATAGTTCCGGACTTCCGATCTTATACTCTTTTTTAATTCCGGTGTACACACATACTCATCATATCTATTTTCACAAGCCTTACTTGTTCTTACAATAGTTCATAATACTGGTGAATATTAATTACTTGATTCTATATTACCACGTTGTTAAATTCTAATTTTTTCGAAACTGAATAGACATATTCATCAATTTCAGTTATCAAGGATGTTTGTATTCCACGATTAAACTTACTTATCCTTTGTTATAAAATCTATGAGTAGAGTTTCATTCAATGAGGGCTTCAATATCTTCTCATCATTTTTATAGTTATATACTGACATCGTCATGTTTTTATTTGTCGTACACGTATAAGATAATTGAGAATCTGCAAAACAAAATATACCAGGTCATAAATTACTGTTAAAAATAGTTTTATGTTCCTACAAAGAACATAATAATAATGATCACTTCGTTGATTAGAATTTTTTTAACACAATTGAAGAATAATTTTACTGTAATCAATAAACATAATCTTCATGAAATATCACGAAAATCATACCACTTCTTGATTGTTTCCTTGAGACAATATTACGCATTTTACCGAACCATCCTTCGTTGAGTCTTTCACGGAACTTTGGGGTTGTAAATGTATAAAGCAGAGGGTTGACGGCACTATTCACAGGAAGGACGAATACAACAACCCAAGAAGTTAAATCAGCTGAAACAAAAATTCACTATCAACTTTTTTATGCCATCAGTTAAAAATTTATTTCACATTGTTACATTTACTTTATTCTTTAAAAATTAGTGAGACATAATATCATGGGATGCAGAAAACAATAAAAGTTAATTCAATTCTACTATATTTGTCGTTCAAGTATGTTGTCATCATTACTTAAATTTATAAAGGCGAATTATTAAAAGTTCTAGGTTACTATTATCTAAAAATTAGGTGCAACAATAGATTTTTCTTACTTCCTACAGGATACTGAGCAAGTGCCATGATTTTCAATATAATGATTGGTGCCCAGCACACAGCATCAGTCAGTACGATCAAGAAGAATCGGAGAGCGAACTCTGAATCCCCAACTGAGAGCGGCGTTGCGTGACGCGTTCTCCAAATACTTGCAAACATTCCTGCGTATACGTATCCAATTGTTATGAGCCTAGGAACGATACGTTAGAACAATTATTAGTTATTTACAATCATCGATATTTATTAAATATTCAATATTCAAATAAATGTTCTCAATCGATGAAAGCACGCATAATAGAGTAGCCAAAATTAGATTGATTAGATTGATCACGTCAGTTGGTTTGTTTATATGAAAAGTCTGAGAACTCACCCAAATAGATTAATACCAAGAAAGATGAATGCTGAGTATTGCCATCCAACCAAGAAAGGATCATCAATATGGAGTGGAAAACACATTCCATTGAGACCATAGAAACGGGTACTACTACGCCAGTTGATAACTGAAACAAATATTGAAACCATAATCAGAGACAAGTAAGGTAGGTGTACTATAGTACTTAGTACTTAGTACTTATATATAAGTGTGGGCCAGTGCCCAATATAAGCCTCTCTTTGGATTTTATATATATATATATAGGCTATTTCTTCAGGCACATACCCCGGAGGTGATAGCCTTAGGAAGAAAAAAAAAATAGGCTATTTCATGTCAACTCAGCAGGTCAACATTTTTTTTTAAACTACATACTATTACTAAACATAGCACAATTGTTTTTTATCTTTTCAAATTATTCAGTCCCATAGAAGAAGAATTTTTACACTGCTTGATTTTGGATATTTCAAGTTTTTTTTACTTTTGCATCAAGATTCTGATATTATTCACTCTGGAAATAGCCGCAGAAAAGAACCATTTCCAGAAATGAAAGTTGATTTAAATTGTCCATATTTTATAAAAAAAACAGCCCATATTGGTATATACGATATTAGAGCAGCACCGAATATCATTGGTTTGACTGGTCGAGAACGTTTTCACCAGGTCGTTAGAAATCATTTACTACATTTATTCAGCAATTTTGACTCTTTGTCTAATTCCGCTCAGATGAGTGAGAATTTTTTAGATACACTTAGACTAGGCCAAAAAATTGAGCGACAAGTCTTTGGCATTTCACCTTCATCATCCAATATCTATTTCCTTCATACGTCCTTTTTACCAATAGGTCTTTGTTTGTTTTTATTCAAGTAACCCAATAACGGCCACCCACTTTGATTGAATTTTTTCTCAATTTAAATTGTTTTCCCGAAAAAGATGATTTTTTGAAAATGCTATTATTCAGGGTAATTCAGTAAATCAAGGCACGGTCTTCGATTAAATTCATATCTATGGAATTATTTGATCACTGGCCCTATCACTGACCTCCGTGAACTAAAAACTTCAGAGAGACATTATTCATTGGTATAAAAGTCAAAAGGAGGAAGCAAACTCACATTTAGCCAAGATTCGATCGCGCGTCAGAAAAACGAAAGGAGAGGCTTCAAATGTATGTCAATATATATACACGAGTGATAAAGACTCACCAGGAAAGATAGCAAGAGTGACGCCGACGACCCAGACGACGACCATAGAGGTGGCCGCAGTCTGCGATGTTATGGCACGGTGACCTTTTAATGGTGCTGCGATCAGCAGAAATCGCTCCACCGACATGAACGACAAGATCAGCACCGATACCTATGTCACCCAATAAACAAATTAAGCCACGCGTGGGAGATTAATGCACTCCCTCATTCTGTCATATGTGTGTGTGTGTGTGTGGGGGGGGGGGTGGCATTCTGAGTTACCTCATGCAGCGATTGGATTAACCACCTCCGATTTGCTTATAGATCAAAATGACAGCTAAAACTTTAGACTTCGAATGAGACCCAAAGAAGCCCAAAAAAAATGTTGAATTAAATCGGAAGGGGTCAAGCAGATGGCTTCATGAAGTGGCTGAATGCCACATGTGCGTATTTAAATGTATAAACAAGCTTTTGAGTTCATCTTCTCTTTAAGGTTCGATTATTCATTGAGATCCTAAAATGTAATTTTGGAATAATATCTTACGAGTCTCTCTGACGTTGCTCTCACGTATATAATAAATATCGTTATAATAGAGACTGAGTTCGTTTGTAAGCATTATTTTTTGAATAGTGAAATTGTGCGTTTACCGAATAATTTGCTATACTGATATGCCTACGTTTGAAATTCCTGAAGTATGTAATGCTCATTTTTTTAGTACTTGAATGTAGATCGAAAGTGGGGGGAGTATAAGAAAAACCAAATATTGTAAAGAGTATTTTTTTGGAACATCAAATTGTCTTTACCTCAGATGACGTCATAGCAAGCATGCCAAGACATGTGCACGACCACGATGATATCCATGTATTTGCTTCTTGTCTATAATTATTTCTAAAACGCATATCTGCGAGACCGACTATCAATAAATACAGCCCCATGAACATGTCAGATACTATAAAAAATGTAAGAACTTGAATTAGTTATCTAGTAGTTTATTTCATTTTTTATTATAGAATTTTTCATTACAATAAATATTTGCTATCTAATTATTTTGAAAAGAAAGCAATGCAGTTTGAAATCCCAATGTTAGGGAAGACTTAGTTAGAAGACAGAATTAGTTTCTTTGTGAGAAATACAGGTCACGAACTAATTTCAACCAAATGCCGATCGGCAAATGGCTGATTTTGAATAAAGATTCAAAATAAAAATCATCAAAGAAACGTGAAGAAGATTCATTCATTAGACAGTATATTTCACTACATCTTAGCGAAATTATATCTAACTGTTGGCAATTCAGTGACATATTCCATTAATAATTTCAATCGACTCTTGAGAAGAAATATTTACCAGCCAAGTTGCGAATAATGATACTTAGCACACGATTCTCATCTCTGGCCGTGAATCTTCCCCAGAGAACAAGGGCGTTGCCCAAGCACGTGGCACACGAGATACACCACACGGCTGTCCTCAGCAAAGGTTTACCCAACAAATGTGAGAGTGATGATACACCTTTAATAACATTATAAGAAACCATTGATTTCAAGATTAACGAATTATTTTATTCGATTTTTTCGGAATATACTTGGATAATGAAGTTAATATTATTGACCCGACTTTTAGATTGAAATTATAGAAACTGACATAGTTGGAGTTATACAAGTACTGTAGATGTTATGTGAAAGTTCATGTTTGGGGCATAATAGATACACTTTCTTATTCGTAATGTGGCATAAACTTCAACCACATCCAATCATTCAAAATGATCGTATAGCTGTTTTTATATTTACCGTCCATAGCAGGTGTACACTTTTTAATATTCGAAGCATAGGCAGTGCAATAATGAAATCTTTTGAAGTACCTGCAATTTATAATCAAAGCTTCCATAATTCCATACATTTCATCAGAAAAACTTGAGTATAAATAACTTACACGAAATCTAGTTTTGGGAATTTATTAAAATAATTTTTCTCGATATTATCCAAATCAATCTCTTCAACGCCTCTACAAGCAATCAACATGAAATAATGATATAAACAATGGAAATGTAAACAATTTAAAATAGATACATACAACGATTCGAGATTTGTCTGCAGGGGATCAAATGCCGATTCGGGTAGTTTTTCAATTTGATTATATCCCATTTTCCTGAAAAATATGAAAATAATAAAGCAGCTGTTCGACAATTTCAAAATTCTGTCCAAAAGTTTCGAAATAAATTGAACAGAAAAAATTAAATCGCCATACATTTTCCTATAATATTAAGATTTGAACCGAACGGAGTTCAGAAGCTGAAATGATTTTTTATTCAGTTAGTGCAAAAATAGAAGCATTGCTATCAGCCGAAATTAAGTTTAAAAATATTCGGAAAATAAGTTTGAAAAACTTCGGTGTGCTTTGGGAAAATTGTAGTCATACTGACTAGGAGACGTTGTCTACATGGGTATCGATATTCTGCAGTATGTGGAAGCAATCAGACATTATTAATCGAATATCTCCAAGAAATCGTAAGATTGAATGGATGTATATATGGCATACTGAGGTATCCAAAAAGCATTTCGGAAAGTTTCACCATGCTTGGTCACCCAAAAATGACAACGTCTTTCAGTAAAGAGTATGTTTTTACAAAGATCGAAACAAACGCGGAGTATTATAGAGAAACAATATATTTATGGATATTATAGGCGCAATGATTTGACTGATTATTAGAGGCATTACGCATTTTTCTGAAGAAAAAAAACGGCTAGATATTAATTATGGGAGTGGATAAGTGCATCGATTTTTTTGCCTGGGAGTGTAAAGTATAACTAAGCTTATTAAAAAAAGCCAGAAATCTAGACTTCACGCCTACAATAAAAAGAAAATGTAATAAACTTCATTAACTGAATTTGAAGAATACACAGTGCGATTGTAAATTTTGATATAAATCACTAACTCATCAGTATCATTTTGGAAGGTGTTTCGTGAGAAAATATATCAAATCATCGTAAGACTATTGATAAATGATAATTAGAAAATGTAACACTGATTATGAAGATTGATATTCATCTTTCTTTTAATCTAAATTCTTCAGTAGTTATTTTGTAATTATTTCTAATATGTGAGGCTTCCATAGGCGAAGACAATCTCTGAAACCTCTGCAATTCAGGGAATTTAAAAAAAAAAACTATTCAGTATATTGTTAGATCTAATCTATTAGTCATTCAATATAATTCAGTTGTAAGTCTGCTGCTGCTGTATGCCAGACTTACAAGAAAACTCATTCATGTATGAGAGTAATGAACGAATCCTTCGAGTTGAAATTAATATATTTGTAGTTTTTGTGATTGTTTGAGTAATTTATTCAATAAATGGAAGTAGTACAAAAATATCTGTAACATATTACTTAAAAAATTATACGCTTGTCTGAACAGTCTAATAATTTAGTATATTATAATAATTTAGTAATATATCAGGTTCATCCTACTGGAGTACTCAGTTACATTCATATACCATTAATCATTCTATAGGTATCTTGAGTAATTTTCCCGTAAGTGTTGAGTGAAAATGATAATATCAGTATTATTTATATTTAATCTATAGTAATCTATGAATTGTTATTCGTTAATCATCATCACTGGAACTACTTCCATCACTGTCATCATCGCTGCTATCGTCATTGACATTACTGCTTTTTCCTACGCCAACATTATTTCTGCAATAAAATGAATAATGGCACATCATTTTCACAAAAATAGTTCTTAGATTAGTTTTCTGCTATATTTTCAATGAGAAAGTTGGACAAATATTGAAATGAATCTAATTAATTTCATTAATTATGATAATAAAACATGTTAAAAATTTTTGGAAACTGTTATTTACTAGGAGAATATCAATTTTACTTACGAGCTTAAGCGTTTGTATTTTTCAGGATTCTTTTTCATTAAATCAACTATCTCCGAAAAAGGTTTATAAAGATTGTATCCTGTTCTCCTCTTTATATCCTTGACAATAGCTTCATACTGGCTTTTAGTAAACTTATAATCAAGAAAGAAAGCCAACGCTGACTCAGTAGTGTGTTGGACGATCTGTTTTGAATCAACATAGTATCCTGTTCTTCTATCTACATCCTTGGTAATAGCTTGATACTGTCTTTTAGTAAAATTATTTTCAAGAAAGAAAGCCAACGCTGACTCAACAGTGTGTGGCTCTGACATATCATCCATGGTTTTAATGTGACTAGATGCAGTACGATGTCCAAGGGCACAGCAGTGACGAGTGACAGTAATTTTTGAACTATTTATTGATGTATATATATATTGCTGAACGGGCGAGTCACAGTTGCTTTTGTGCGTTGGGTGGGAGCTGCTTCAGCAAAAAATGCTTGCGAAGTTTTTTCGGTGTATCAATTTTCACTAAATATGTATGAAAAAAAAAACACAGATTTAGAATTAATACAAAAATGTCTCGAGCACGAAAGTATGGATATAAGTTGAAAACATTTGACTATTGTTCATATAAATGGCCTCCGAGAAAATTGCATCGTTGCATCCAAAAGTATCTTAATAAATACAATTGATAGTCCGTTTATGATTCTGTGTGCTCAGGTAAAAATGGTGACTAGATCATAAATTTCATTTCACTCTAAAAAAGCAAATAAGAAAACCATTGTCGACTGAATCGACAGTACGCTTCCTCGAAGAGGTTTCGAAAATCCGAAAAAATGTTGAATTGCTATAAAAAGTGATCTTGGTTCACATCTTGCTATATCATCGACTTATGTGCAGACAATTTCACAAATATATCCATATTCTTTTGCCCTTTGGCCAAAAATAGACAATGTGTATAAAAACAAACTAAACAAAAATACCTTTATGATATGCAATCGTTGAAAATATCAAAACACAGCAACTTCATGACAATAACACAGCAATCCACATTGAATTCAAACGTAGGGTGTAAGAAATACTGACGCTTCTCCAGACACTTCGGAAATGCACCTAGTTCTTGCTGGAGATTGCTGGAGATCCTCGACGACTCGAAATCTGCAGTAACCTGTCCCTCTCGAATCTTCTCCCTCTATATCTACATCTATCGGGAAGGAGGAAAGGGCTTTTCTCCAATCAGAATGACATGTGGGCGCTGCCTATAGCCGAATGGACTTGGGTCGCCTCTACCAGGTATGATGCTCTGCGATCTTCCCTTTGAATTGGGGATTTCCAGATGATGCTGAGAGTATTGACCCAACGAAGTAATTAGTATAGCTTCATTAACTAAGCTGACCAATTTCGGTTTATTAGCGTACTTTACAGCATCTGGGATTAGCATATCTGGCCATTGCAACTGCTTTTAATTGCTCCTCTTACATGAGTGACCATATCTCATAATATTCATTCCAATATATGCACGTACACTACATGATGCATACGTGATCGTGCTGTATATGCGTATCATCAATAAATTACTCGCGCGATCAAGGAGTTAGTCTCTCTGAGACCCTTCGCTTAACAATTGCGCAGGTTGAATAATTTTCCAACTGCCGATTTCAAAATCACGGAGAGAAAAGGTGGTGAAAATGTTTTGAACGCTGCAGCATTCACTTTAGTTGTCTTTGCTCACTTTTACATGTTTTATACATAATTACATTTTCTGCAAAATTTTACTCTGTTTCTATCAGTTTTCTAAGCTGATTCACACAATAAGCTTATTTAATCATTAATTTTTGGCAAGATATTCATTATTTTGCCAATGCTTGCAAATAGTGCTAATAAGTCGAAAATTGAAATATGTTAATGTATTACCTGCGTATTATATAGCTGGTTGTTTATCGTATTGAGACGAATCACGAACTGCCCTGTCATCAAATCGGAAAAAAAGTGAACAAACGAATAAAAAAATGACAGCAACGTGCCACCAACTTCGCGTTGTTGATCCGTCGTCAAGCTCGTGTCCTCGACATCCCATTCGAACACTCCGCCACGGCGCTATTATTTTAAACAATCCCACGGAATTCGGAATTCCCCTGTTTGATTGCCTCGCAATCTCGTGGAATTCGCGACATTCCCGTAAGCCCATGAATTGTTAATGGTTACAGCCTTGACTCAGAACCGACATCCGGAATAATTGTTATTTTAATATTTACATATGGACATAATATTATTAAATTAAACAATTTACTTATCTATTTGTTCAAGAAGCATCTCGGCTCGAGACCATTTTCGAGAATCAAAATTAGAGCTGATGGGTATACAATAGTATATTATGCACCCGAGCGAGGTTAGGCGATTTCGGCACGAAAAACGTTTGCGATCCGAGCGCAGCGAGGATTGCAAGTTTGCGCGTGCCGAAATAGCCTAGATGAGCGAGGTGCATATACTATTTTTCGTAACCCGCGGCAGAAAAGTGCCATTCTTTGCAAACGCCAGGACGCAAAGTTGGCACTTTACTGCCGCTGGGACGAAAATTCGTTTTTCGCGGGTTACGAAAAATAGTATATGCACCTCGCTCGGGTGCATAATATACTATTTACGCTTCAGGGCAGTTGCTATGAAGTATAATGGCGTAGTTACTTGTACATACTAACTGCTCTCGGGCGTATATAAAAATTAATCAAATCGGGAAAAACGCGTATTTGACAATGACTAATACAAAATTTCTCTCGGCTAGAGCAGGCAGTAAGAGCTCCCCAAAATTCCAAACTAGAAGACATCATAGATATTGAAAAAGGAGTTTGTGATGAAAAATTGAGCTTCCTCGAGGTAACCTGCATCATTATCAAAAATACAATCCGGATTCCCGGATTTGAATATTCTTTCAATCACAAATTTGAAATGGAAAGATTCAGATTAAAAATGATCAAATTAATGTGCTTCATACAAATGTTCAGTTATACATACTGTCAACGGGACCATATTTTTTTTACTTGGAGCTCATCTCAATCGCCTATATACAGGCCGAAGGATGTACGAAATTTTGTTACTTCAATTTAAATAATCTAGACGACTAATTTTTGTCAAGATTCGATAACTTTCAATTTTTTAGGTCTATTATTTTTATTCAAAATCCTCGAACCGATCTCCTCAATTAATAAGTACCAGTTGGCAGCTCAATCGGACCATCAATCTAATCTCGTTTAAACCATAGGAAATTCGCATAC
This sequence comes from Aphelinus atriplicis, assembly GCA_020882685.1. NCBI lineage: Eukaryota > Metazoa > Arthropoda > Insecta > Hymenoptera > Aphelinidae > Aphelinus > Aphelinus atriplicis. Next base: position 78,040,534 of record CM037073.1, read on the forward strand.
TCGAAAGTTTTTTCTTTTCGCGATTTTTTCAGCTCAATTGATTCAATGACGAGTTTCATTACTTTTTAGAAGGCCAAAACTTGTTTATCTGAAAGTTCAAGTCGATAGATTTTTCGTAAGAAGAAATCAAATATCGAATTTATTTCTGTCATCATATGTGCCGTGACGTATACCAGTTTGTATTCGTCGACGATATAATAACTGAACGTTTCATACGTTTTTAAAATTAAAAATGAAGGATGAAAGCGAATTTCGATGCCAAGTATGGGCTCAATTATATTGAAACGAATATCACAATCCCTTCGATTATCGTTTCAAGCAACACCAAATTTAACACAAAAACATACCATACTTTATGATGATATTTCACACTATTCGACAGTAATCTCACCACCGTCATCGTAAATTTCAAATATTAAACACTCGTAATACAGGAATACAGTGTGAAAAACTCAAATGAAGAGAACGCCACGATCGGCAAATACAGAGAGGTAAGTTTACGCGCGCTAAGCTCGGATACTGGTAGCTTGGACACGCGCACAGGCCTAAAGAGCTTCGTTACTATACGTTTTTCTTTTATTCTCTCTCAATCGATCCATACGTGCGCAGTTACTGTCACCCTGATTATGACGATTTACGCGCCCTCACAGAGTCCGAGCATCGCTATTATACCAAATGGAAGTTTTGACCCGGTCGATTGCGAACTTTGAAATCACTAAGAATGAAAGCCAAGGATGTGTTGGAAGGAATTTTAGAATTGAGCCTTGTATGCTTATAGCTTCTCTTGTGAATCACATTGCCTCTTGGTTCAAATGATTTCCGATACATTATTTCCTGTGAGTTTCGTCTAATAAATAGAGATTCTCATACTAAGGTGGTTCTGTGGCTCGTTTCAGATTCTTTCATTGTGAAGATTATTCAGACACGAAAATAATTACCACTTTTGTTATATGAATGATTTCAGGCTCAAACATTTTTTTCGAAATAGTATATTATGCACCCGAGCGAGGATATGAGATTCCCACATGAAAAAAAAAAATTAGCGCAGCAAGGATTGCAAGTTTGCGCGTACGGAAATAGTGAATATGAGCGATGTGCATATAAACTAGTTCTTACGGAGGGTATAACAAAAAATAGTATATGCACCTCGCTCATCTAGACTATTTCGGCACGCGCAAACTTGCAATCGCCGTGACGAAATCGCCTAACCTCGCTTGGGTGCATAGTATACTGATTTGCAAAGAATGTCACGTTTCTCGCGCAATTAACGAAAAATAGTCATGCACCTCGCTTATCTATAGGCTATTTTGGTACGCTCAAATATGCAGCCCTCGCTCAGGTATATAATGTAAGGTAACTGTACCCAATTTGGCACTGTACCCAATTTGGCACAATCGTCAGATTTCGTATTTCCGGTGCTCTCTGAGCATCAGTCGCTCTTGGGTTATGTTGGGGGAATTAAAAGAAAATTTTCGGTATCTTCCCCGCCCATTTAGCCCTTAAAACCACTCTCCTACAACACTTTGAACTTTCACTTACTCATTTTTTCACCATTTTCTTATTTCACTTTTCACACTCAACCTCAAAAATCAGGTGTCAATAATTTTTATCTCTCAAAGTGTCATTACTCTTTTTTGTGTAAAAACATCTCAGCTTTCGATTGGTCTCATCAGTTTTCCTAAAATTATTTTTTATCCTACTCAAATTGCTGTTTTTCGCATAAAAAAAAGTGAACCCAATGTGCCCCTCTACGCGTTTTTAAATGGGAAGACTGAGTGAAATCATTGAATATTTGTATAGACATATTACGATGATTTAGACGCGTATTTTTGAGTTGTATGTTAAAAATTTTGTATAAATATCACTGGGAACATGATTGAGAGTTTATTTCAATGCCAATTGGATCGTCCCTGTAGGCCTATATAGGCTGTAGCTAATGATTAAAAAATTGTGCCAAATTGGGTACACGTTTTGTGCATTTAGCCTTTTTGCGTTTTTTTTTAAATTGCGATTTTCGATAGGTTAAAGTAGTCGAATGATGATTATGAAGATGGTTTCTAATAGGTATTGAGCTAAGCTTTGAGATGCCATTCACAGAATTTTAAAATTCGAAGTCTATCATAGTCAAATTCGCGAAAAACCCTTAGGGGGGGCACATTGGGTACAGTTACCTTACTAATTTAGCCGAAAGTTTCATAATCATCTTATTCCCGTAAAATATACAAGCTTTCAAACGAATATTGGACAAAAATACACGTCTTATTTAATTTTTGTGTCTTGTTTGTTCCTTCTGTGTCATTTCTTGTCATTAATGGTTAGTGTGAAATAAATTTAAGCCCGGTTTACGAGCTTCCAGACATTGAAATTACTGGTAAATAAATGTTTGGTGTGGTCTTGTTAAAAATTGAATAAAGGGTCAGTTCAGTATTTGAATTGTAAAAGTAATACAGTGTGGGAAGCGTGCCTGAATCTAGCGAATCAGATAAAATAAGAAAAATATCATTTACAATATCCAAAAAATTTAAATAATACTTACAGATTTGTCAAATTTCCAATGGGCACAAAGAGATCAGGTGCGATCTCAATAATTTTATTATGCATCAAATTCCTAGTGAAATTCGAAACAAACATAAAAAAATTCATCAGCTGTTGGTTAGTTGTATAGGCAGCTGTAGATACATTTAAAAACATTACTTCGCGTTATTCGGTGCCTAAAATGCCATTTTACACAAAACTTCGTTTTTCAAATGGCCTTTGAATGAGCACTCATAACACAAAATATTGTATTCGGCTGATGCGTTAAAATTTGAATACTTGTCTGAACGTGTAATACACACACACGTCTTTAAATTTTTACGCACCAATTACATAATATATTATTTCAATACGAATGCGGGCAACGCGATTTATTATACTCACAGATCTTTCAAATGTCTCGAATTTTCGAATGCTCCAGGAGATATTTTTTCGATTAGATTTGATTCCAAGGTCCTGAAATTCGATGAATGAAAACTTCACAAGGATACCTCGTTCAAAATATACAACTTTATAGAATTGATCATTGTTAGACTTACAATGATGATAGCATAGGCAAATTTGAGAATATGGAATCGGTAATTTCCTCCAACCGATTTTCGTCTAGTATCCTGTAAAGTTTTGATTAGAAATATTACAATTTAATAATTATTATGCGATGCGAAAAAAAATGTTTTTTGGCCTCACAATTCCCTCAATGCAGGTAGATACGGGAGTGAAAGATTCGAGAGCCTTAAAAGGTTCCTGGAAGCGTCTCTAAAACAATTATCGCATATATAAAACTCTATAACTCAAACCCTGGTAGAAAGGTTGAATAGATTTTTTATCGGATCTTTTTTATGTCATTGTGGTATGTCAAGAATTCTGGCAATACCTTTACCGTAAATTGTCTCACAATTTAGTCTAGATCCGCTGAAGAAGCGATTAATACATAGAGTACATATCGACGTGTCTTACGAAGAAAGACACATCTCAAACTGTCCGCGAAGAAAGACACATCTCAATTTGTCCGCGAAGAAAGACACAACTCGCAATCTAGCCGCGAAGAAAGACACAACTCGCAATCTAGCCGCGAAGAAAGACACAACTCGCGTCTGCCCGCAAAAAGGATACATGGCGCACATCCCACAATTTTCCGACGTAAAAAATATATGGAATGAAAGCTTAGAATGAGTAGGTTATCATTGACAAAAAAAAACAAGCCTTTTCTACAGTTTAAACTCTTTTTTCGTTAATATTCGCGGGAGAATAATTCCGACATTTGTCTTTCTTCGCGGACAGATTGCGAGTTGTGTCTTTCTTCGTGGCTAGATTGCGAGTTGTGTCTTTCTTCGCGGACAGATTCAGTTATGTGTCTTTCTTCGTAAGACACGTCGATATAATCTAAAACCGTCATCAGAAGTTAGACGGCAAGATTGGCTTATGTATTAATTTTTCAAAATTATATTATAGCTGCTCTTCGCCGATTTTCCTATGGAATCAGCGCTTTAACGGTTTAGCCAAAAATTATTTCCATAAAAGGCCGAGCCATTTAATTTTCTACCAGGGGAGTGATGTTCTGTCATGAGCCTCAAATTTACTTACAACATCTCAAATTTAGTGCTGTTTTCAAGGTCTCTCAAGTCTAATGTATGTATTGAATTGTCGTCAATTGCAAGTGTTTCTAAACTTAATAAATTGGTCAAATGTCCAGCTGAAATCTCTTCGATTACATTGTGCGACATTATTCTGAAAAAGTATGATCATGAATTTCGTACGGCGGATCAGCCATTGGTATGTACTACTAAGATTACTCACAACCATATCAGATCTTGTTGATTGATAAAAACATCTTGTTCTAAAATTTGTATATGGTTATGCTGGAGGTATCTGAAATATGATTATTCTATTTGTGTGAATCAATAAATGTAAGAACACTAAACCCTCTAAGATTGAGTTTTAGGAAATCACTCACAAAGATCGTAAATTAGTGTATCGGTGAAAATAAGTTTGCTTCAAAATACTTATTGCACTGTTTGAAATTTTTCTGTAAAATATAAAATACATCATTCTCCACTTCACATCATTCTTTTTTTATTTAATTTTTCTAAACTCACATTGTTGTAAGATTCTGTGAAAACGATTCAGTGATGTAACTACCAGGAAATTTTTCACAGTGCACAATACAGTTAACATACTCACAATTTTTATGGTACCCTGGATCATCTAGGTTTACAAAAATTATTATTTTGATACATAGAATAATATTCTTCGAGAATAGTGATGACATTAATAATTACTAACTTTTAGTTACGTTAGGACAAACAAATTGGACTGATGTGCGTCGTATCTTACTGTACCAATACCAGTCGCCATGAGAATCAGCTTTCAAGAAAAATTTTTTTATTCCATAAATTACATATGGTGAGTTCATGCAAAAGATATGTTATATAAGCTTTTTGACATAGCCAAAAAAAAACAGATTTCAGATTTGAAAAGTCGCAAGTTGATGATTCATTAGGTTCCGTTGAGCAATATGTAAATTATATTGACTTTTCACAGAACTGCCCAACTAAATACTGTTTCCATGTATAAACAATAATTAATACGCTCAATCGATTAGTTTATTTGTAGATAACCACGTCAAACATTTTTGAAATATAAGAACTCCTATTCTACTTACAACAGGCATCTTCATCATCTCCACCGGGGCAATCGTGAATACTATCACACCAGCTTCGTTGAGGTATACACAAACTACTGTTTTGACAAAGAAATGTTCCAAGAGGGCAATAGCCTATACGAACAAAAAATATGATCAGTGGAGAACTTGAGCCAAAGTATAGAGCTGTGTTTTACAAATTCCAAAGATTGATTCGGGATCATATCGATCATTCTTTTGGAAGACTAACGTGTCTCAGAAGTTGGGAATTTTCAAATACATCGTACAGCAATCGGACAATTTGCAGATTTTGAAAGCTCATGATCTCCGAGGACAAGATGAAACCTATCTTTTGTAATAACAAAAGATAAGTTCCATCTACATATGGAAAATAAAATTTGGAAATTGCAAGTCTTTAAGAATATCATCGATACATTCATTAAATCCCACCCTTCGTTGAGTTCAAGTTAAATCAAACAAAAACTCATCAACCGTATGTTTAAAGACCAATATTAGCCTGGGGATTTCGTTGTGCTAGCTTTTGAACTGACTACTATGACAATGTCCCTATCTGTTTATTCAGATATTATAGCTAGTTAATTTAAAAAGCAACTGTATACGGCAGATGTAACCAAGCTAGCAGTTAGTTAGTATAATAAGCAAGTGTATTGTTATCCCTCCTACTATCGGTAATTTAGCGAAGCAATCCAACTTCATCTGATGTAAAAAAGTGCGAAGGAGGAAATATTCGGCGAGATTACACGGATACACATATCCGATCGCGGATCGAAAAGACGCGAGAGCCTCAACCCGCTGCGCAATAATTGTCGTGTCAATTCAGCCGTCTTCAGCGTGTGGGGGATATATATCACTTCACGAAGTTAACCGCTCTTGATTATCGTTGATTTCTTGCTCATCGCTGTCATGGCATGACAAATCCTCCGGTAATTCGATTTATACTTTATTTTACAAAATTATCACTTTGATTATGTGACCTCGATAAGCTTCATTCAAGTCGAATCAAGTTCTGATCGTTTATTCAAGGTGTGAATGTAAAACAAGATTTAGCTCTGCCCCTTCGATCCACTATAATTATTTTGAAACTAAAAGTTATTAGTAATTTTCTTCTCTTTAGTTTCGCAATGGTTCTGCAAGAAATGCTAGAACACTGTTTATCCAACTTGCGAGACTAACGTGGGCTTCTATCATATGATTGGTCCAATAAGGTTCGGTAAAAGTGAATTTCATCAACTTTTAGTAAAATTATTTTTCCCCGGTGTCGACTCATCTAGGACTTACACGTTTTCTTGCTATTATTTCAGATCAGACCGAAAACAAGTTTCCTGTTGCCTATTCAAACGCAGTTGTGTCACAAGAGCGAGTACTATATAACATTCTATCGAGTAGGGAATGCCCTTAAGACGATGAAAAAAACTCTTACCTTGATTAAAGTAGTACATGAGAGCGGCTAGTAGAACGAAGATGGAGATTAAAACTGTACCTACTGTGACAATATGTCGATACCTCATCTTCAAACAAACTTCAGCTCAACAGAGTGAAATATAGAATTATCCTTTACTGTTTAGCTCCTCGAATTGATTAATTATCTGCTTGAGCTTAATCATAAGTTACTCGTGCTATTTAAATATACCAATAAAACAAATATAAACATAATGACTGTAATTCAATTTCCCTTCAAAAAACTCTTTTTCTCCTAGATTTCACCAATATTTCTTGTAATCTAGTAAACTAACGGTTCGTCGAAAGAAAAATTAATCAAAAACTACTTGGGAAACGGACTTGATTATCGGGGCACGTAACTGTAAGCACCAGCCGTTGAAACAATCTAACACTACCATATCCAAGAACGAGGAGAATCGAACGCTATACGAGCCCTTGCACACATGCGGTCCACGGCCGAGTGGTTGACGCGCTGGCGGCTACTTGCTGCCACTGGTTGCATCGGTCAAAGATACATCGGTTACGCAGGCGCGATCTGCACTTCCTACTCTTCACCAACTGCGCACACGTTACTTCAACACGCCGCGTATGTGCACAGCAATAGAAGTGAGAAAAAAATCGTACGTATCAGGTAACTATCTATGTCGTCATTGCGGGGCCCAACTTTTAGACTGACTTTTCTTTTATAGCTTGTTTCGATCTGAGTATCCGAATGCACTATGAAATTAATCATGTGGTTATAGCTAAAACGTTGGGATAGTGTTTGCTAATGCATATCAATGGCACAACTTGAATGAACCCTGCAGTAGTAAAAAATCAAATGTTTATCGTGCAATATTGTTGATTATAAGAATTAACTTGCAAACTTCACTCCAAAATAACTGATGAAATCAATTATGATACGACCCAATTAATTTTGCACGTATTTTCAATATCGAAAATAAGAAAATTAGCGTATTCTTTCCTATTGAAAAAAAGTTCGACTATGTATATTGGATGTGCATCAAGATCATTTTCCGGTATTTCAAAGAGTCACTAACTACAGTTTTCATCACTTACCCTGTAAGTTTCTTTTTATATGTAATGTATGAATATAAATTCAATGAAATTAATTATTCATAAATTTGACAGAAATGTACGGATTTATCAAAAATATCTTTGCTGCAGAAACATCCTGCAATAATCATATATGGTAAGTTCAAAGATTATACGTTAAACAATGTTCTGTAACGAAAATGTATATATTTTCTTTTATTTTAGGTAAAGAACCAGAGAAAGTATTTGTAGATGCAGTAGAGGAGGAAGATGATGAAACAGTATATTGGATTACGTTTGATGGAGTACCACTCGATTGGTCTCAGTCTTTTCTGGAAGCCTTGCAAATGTGCATAGTTACATTTTTCAATTTTAATTGTTTGTACCCATCAGCCTGTTCAGCCACTTTTGAATTCATTCAAAGTGCTTTCCTTAAAATTCGACCGGCAGATGGATATAGATCGAAGTAAAATTGCAGCTGATAAAGCTGAAAAACTTATATCAAGATTAATTGATATAGATATATATTGACGAAATTAAAGGTTGAATCAGTAATCTGTGATTTATGCAATGCTTCAGAGTGATCGTTTTTCTAGTAACAGAAATAGAAGATTGATATTTTTTATATTTATATGTGCCAAATGACGAATATTTGTGATCATTCCGTTAATGAAGGAAACTAGTCAAAGATTTATTAAGAATAACTTTAAGTTACATAGAAAATTATGTTTGATTAGAAGATTTTGAATACATATATGCGTACCATATACATGTGCAAAAACCAGAGTGACTAAAATATTAATAAGACTTAAGCCGTTTATTATAATTAAACTTCATCCTGCGAAATATGTATTTTCGATAATGCATGCTTTGTTCATATAAAAATAAAAATTTTAATACGATTTGAAAAATTTCCCTATTTTTATTTTCTTAATAAAATCGCGAAGAATTGTGAAATCGCGCGCGGAATTTTATGCCCAGTAAATTCACAAAATAATTGCAATTTCACTAGAAAATCGCGAATTCACCACGTACAGCGTAGGTCTTTTTTGTTTCCTGCGTACAGCGTGGTGATTTCGCTATTTTTTTTTTGCAGTGTACCCTAATTTCCATGAGACTTCCGCTGGCGACACTGCACGTTTAAATCACTCGATAAGGGAGAAACAAAAAATCTGCTCGTTTGGTTGGCTCTTTCTCTGTTATACTCAGAAAACTATGTCTCCTTTTTGTGTTTCTATACCGACAACAGGAACTGCGTCTTTTCATTATTTTGTTTCAATAGCACTTGATAATACTTAAGTCTACTGAAGCAAATCGTCAGCATATTTATAATATATATAATCTATTTATTTATTACTTTTTATTAAGTTCAAACACCAATAAATTTTACCTAGAACTTTTCCAGTCAAATAATTAGGGCGCTCGATAAATGAATTCTTTGATTTATATTTAAAACGCCCGAGTGGTAGTATTATTCAAATCGGTACTGGGTACCCTTCCTCTCTGCTAAGGCTGCAAGTGCGACAATGTTGGGTGAGAAATGCAGGTGCGTGGCACTTTGCATCAATTGCTGTCAGTTGACCCAGCGTCTGGAGCAGCCTCGCTAAGTATACACGTCGCTGGTCTTGAGGGCTCTGACTCTGGCTCTCTCTCTCTCTCTCTCTCTCTCTCACACACACACACACACACACACACTTGCCCAACAAGCGCATGTTAAACTAAATTTTAATTTTCTTGGAAACCTATATTCGGATTATGACCTTGGCAGGTTTTAAAATTTGGGAACGTGTAACATAACACTGGGAAGCAAAAAAATTTACTCTGTGACAACATATTGGCAGTTTTCAAAAAATGCGTTTATTTGGTGTAAAAATGGAAGTGACATCTAAAGCCCTAATATTGATGAAATCAAAGTTATATACATATTGTACATTAAAGAGTCTAATACAATAATCATAGAAGTTATTGTTTACGAAATTAAGACGGTTCAATTCGTATTTGGAAGAAGAAATGCTCTATATTGGGTTCACTAATTTCGAAAAAATTTAGTTGCGAAATCATGAATTTCATGACAGGATGATCAACGACAGTTTCAATATTTACATGATAATAAATAAGAGTCTAAATTTCGTAAAAGATTATCAAACCTATTTTTGTAATTGATCTAATTACTCACAAATGTTAAAAACGCATGAAAAAAAATATGTTGTAAACGATCAAATACAAATGGGTATTGCGTGAGTATTTAATTAAAAAATTATCAACTGCGCTAGTATACTTCATCATCGATCCTGTGCTCGGCTACGTTACGCTCGTAAACATATTTACATTGCCGCATATCGTCGAAAGTTAACACACGAAAATGTATAAAATATCCGTAAAAAATTCCAACATAAACGTGTGTTACTTTTTTCACACAAGCGTCATGTGCCAATAATTACACTCTAAATATGTTATTGTGTTTAAAAACTTAATTCATGTTCATCTTCGTAAACGAAAAGTAAATTAACGATCGAAGGTTAAAGAATTGTGTTAAGAGTTACGAATCTTGTTTTATATCCTTATGAGAGATTAATCACGATTTAACCTGTTGCGTCGTTGTTTGTGTTGTCTGTTGTTCATTTTCCTTCACTTTTCGTTTTTTATCGCTATTTTCTGTAGTCTGATCCGATTTTCTTTTTCTCAGTGCTTGATCACCCTGATTTCTCGGAGAAACACCTCCATTACCACTGACATTGCCATTCCGTTGAGTTCCGCTTGATGTCTTCCTCTCTCTTTTGATTAGGTGAGGTGCCACGTAATTGGCTAAGTCTTTTTTCTTCACATGCTTAGCTTCGATAGTCATACCAGTTTTGTATACTTTAATTTGTTCGGCTTGTCTTTCAGCTAGAATGAGAAAATGTTGCTATAGAAAATTGTTCATCTACAAGCTTAAACCATTCATATTCCAGAACAGGAATCCATAAAATATTCAAATTGAAACTTACTCGTGTCAACAAACGATTTGATATCATATGTGAGATCGACGTTCAAATTTTCCCCTTTCTTGAAAGTGAGACCAATGAACCACATTGATGTATGTCTTTCATTTTCTGGAGTCAGAGGTGGAAATGATTCAGGGTTGATGTGTGCTAATGTGATGTGAGGATTTCTTTCCAAAGTGCCTATAAGATGTCGAATCTTTGATTCAACAAGACCACACCACTCAAGTTGATCGGCTTCAGTCACGCTACTGGCCAATAAGACGATATAATGCCTGTATTTTCCAAAAAAATTTGGAGGTTCGAAAAGCTTGTCCCACGAGGCTTTGCCCATAATAATTTCTTCAGTAATGGCTAAGCCTAACTCGAACGACTCTTGAATAATATTTCTCGTCGACAGTGACACATTAAATGTAGAGTTTTGCTGCGGGTACGCAGGCGTGATGATTGGCATCAAGTGATATCTGTCTGACATATTCACCTGTGAATATGAAAATCGAGCATTATTATCTTTCAGTATTAGACCTAAAACTGTAAACAAGAAATTAAAATTTAAAATATACTCACTCTGGGATCCCACACGGGAAAACCCAAGTTGACATTTTCTGGTGATTTAAGTAGCACGGGCTGAGGCCATTTCCATTGTGAAAATACAAGGAAAAACTTCTCAATCAGAGTCGCAGCCACAGCATTTGGATAAAGTTGGCAAGTTCTAGCTACTAACATTGCCCAGGATACACCACCCAAATAACCTAATACATTACTATAAATTCCATTTTCTGAAAAAAAAAAGAATTGTATGTTAAATAGATACCTAATATAAAATATTCATATTGATGCTGAATACTCACTCTTAGCCCATAACTTAATGGCTCTTAGTGCTAGTCTAAAATTTTCAATATTAGGGACTAAACGCAATATTTCATCAGTCACACGGCACCCGTTTAAACTTCTGACACACTTCGGGTCAAGGTTTTTCAACAGCATGTCATCTTTCAGATCCATTGAATCAGGAACTTCTTTTAATGCGAGCTTGGCAAATAACATGTCAATTTCTATACCATCAAAATTCATTTTAATTACTGGTACAAAAGCTTCTTCTACTGCCTAGAAATTAAGAATATTTGTTAGGTATCTTCAATGTACTGTCTTGAATATATAATGTCCAGTGCAATTCTTACCCTTAACTCTTTCACCTCCGGTTGTGCTTTAAGTAATTCCATTAAGGAAGTAAAATAGTCAGACCTATTGATGTGTCTGGGTGCGACACACAGAGCATCAATATCGGCTCCCTTATGATGGACACCCAGTCTGTATGAGCCAAATGTGTAAATTTTACCACCCACTTGTTCGGCAACACTGGCTGGCATATTTCTGGCGATACTGGTGTCTTTGATCCACTGCTTAACCAGCATGTTCAACTTGCTAAGGATCTCCATCCTATGATTGAGCTCTTCTTCAGACTCAAATGCATTGTAAGGCTTGAGAGCTTCTTTGAGCTCATTAGTCCTGGTGATGTCAACGGGTTTTGGCTCAGCTGTGCTAATGGCTGAAGTCATGCCCAGAGTGCGTGGACCGCCACTGGCCGTTGGAGCTTGGCTCTTGTTGATTTGTGTGATCTTTTTGGTGGGCACCGGTGACACCGAGTTAAAGCCTTGAGCCCACATCCTGACTTGAAAACTGATATTCAAGCAAGCCTGCAACAGAAAAATCACAGCCAATAAATAATTACATTCCACAGGGGCACTGCATATAGCTCAAGGCTCAAGTTGGCGAACGCAATAAAAAATATAATCAAAGCTGAGAGATGACAAGCGATAGAGCGGATGACTGAAATGAAGAGTGTTTACTGAAGATTGAAGAGCGGAGATGAGGGAAAGTGCAACATGCATCCCACACAGTTCAATCTGACTGAGTCCTTGAGCATTGGCCAACGCTGAGTGTGGGACAGTGAGCTGAGCAGCAGGAGCTGCAGCAGGAGCAGTCGAGGACAACAATCATATAGGTGGAAAGAAGCAATGGAGGGGCAACAATAAAAACAAAACGCAGCGCGTCGAGGAAAACAAGCCGATGCCGACGAAGAGGTAAGTAGCGTTGGCGCCTACGTGTGCATATATAGCGGCGAGCGGGTAAAGATGTGTGTATATGTGCACCTATATAACGGATGGGTGCCGCAGCTCTGGCCCGGGGTGTTGTTGGGGGCTAGCAGGTGCTGCACGGGCAGGTTATGTGCGGGGGGCTCGGGGGACCACTGGGTGGCCAGCCGTTAGCACCGCTGCTGCCCGGTCCGGTTCGCCTGGCGTCCAGCCCAGCTCGGACGCGCTATGCGACTACCGACTATGTCCTATACCGACGCCAACTACCTTCCTCCGCGGAGTAGAGATGCCAGCTCTCGTGCACGCACACCACAAACTCGAGTCTGCGCGCAGCTCGCCAAGCGCAGCCCGGATTGGCGAGCGCCGAGCGCCGCGCGCTAGGCTTGAATCTCCACAACACTCCACAACAATCCAGATTCCGTAGCCGCCGCGAGCGCGCGCGCGCTGAAAAAAAGCCCCCCCGAGACTCCCGACGCGCACCGCGAGCCACGGCAAGCGCCACCCCGATCCGCACATATTTACATCTGCGTGTGTATATATATGGATGATTCCGCGGTGTATCGCACATTTCAGGTTCGTGTCGCGCTAAAATCAATAGTTTTTCGGGCCGCGTCTACCCGTTGCGAATTACAATCTGAGTCGAATGATATTACACGTCGAACGAAGGAGAAAAATAGGCCTATCATGAGATATTTCACTTAAATTCGGTGTTGGTGTGCCCCTCTAGAACCGACTGTTTTTCAATCATTTTTCGTACGCTTCTCAGTTTTAAGATTATACTTCTTTGGCTAGTCTGATGATCCCGTCGGAAAGAATGAGAAAAAGGACATATTACCATTTCTTATAGAGAAAATGTGAGAAGCTCATTACAATTTCATTCAACTGGCTCTATATATAATGTAATATATATTGTAATGTAATATATTAATAATGTAATATATAGAGCCAGTTGGGAAAAAGTAGTCGATTATATCTATATCTTTAATTAATTTACTCTTCTTCCAAATTTTCACAAATAAATGATTTTACCGATATTATGATCTCATCAACAAGGAGATACTAGTTTTATTCACGTTTGACTAACACAACTCCGGTTCCAAAGCTACCCTCACAATTACTTTACGATGCACGTAGGGCCCAATTTAGCATAGCAATCCGATCTCTTTGCGGCCGCAGTATCCAAAGTAACTCCCGTTTACGGTAAAAAAAGTTTGAAAATCGGTGGACCGTGAAAAATTGTGTTAATATCATGAACACCGTAGTGCTAACAAAAATCCAGTCTCATCTTGTAATATACAGTTTCGTTTTTATTCGATGGAATATATCCGCGAGGGAATACTTTTAGATTAACTCTTCCAATTCTTGGATACGATACTCTGCGAGTGCCAATTTCATAGCTATAATTAAGGCCTATCCCGTGCGGCTTATATTTTAAATAGGATTGAAATGGAACTTTTTCAAGAGCGACTTTTTGTCAATGCTAATATACAGATATACTTCGAAATGCAATGATTACAGAAGAAACAGTTACTACGAAAATCTTAAAATAACTATTCCCCTCAATGACGAATGAACGATATGTAATTAGACAATCAAGTCAACGAGAATATTTCAATTGTGATATTTCAATATATACTTTAATTTGGTTGCAAACTATAATACGAAAGTTATCCATACCATTCAGTAAGATTTCAATCCACTGTGTCACTCCGAATTCATCCTCACTGATCGTATATTTTGGTAAATATTTTTGATAAGTGTTAGTAGCTTTTCCGAGTCGAATACAGATAATTGGCCGAATTGCATCAAGTTGCACAGTAGTCGTTGTCGTACTACAACTGACTAGAACTCAACTTCTTCTGTGCACCGAAACTGGCGATAGCAGGCCCTTTATTCCCTTTCCCCCCCTACTCGCTGTTTACCTGAATAAGGAAACTTCTGCATCCCACCTCAAAGGTGGATTCCGTTACCTGCATCCCTATACCTGCCTTTATTTTCTGCACAACTGTCAACTCTTACTCATCATGCAATTTCGCCTGATTCATATAATTAGCTATAACCTGGAGGTATTCTCAGGGCGAAGGTTACAATGAAATAAAATGGAAGCGATATGAGCGAACAGGTATACGCGATGGGGGTGAGAAAGGACAATCATATACTTGAGCCCGCTTGTGGCTATTTATATCGGGATCCGATAATCTTCGATACGCCCCTTAAGAGGTAAGTAGCGGTCAATTCTCGAAAACTAACAAGAGTTGGTATGATATTCAAGTGAGGATTTTTGAAAAATTATTTCTCACTAATGGTTGCATGTGAATTCAATGGGATTCTGTATGTTCGAAACGTTCTGATGTTTCAGACCCATAATAGCGCTAAACTTTTTATTTTAGCTTTATTTAAGTAACGTTGCACGTATGCCTTTTTTATTTATCAGCAATGTTTCAGTAATGCATTCGATTTGAGATCAAACTCTGTATATACATGTTATTTTGGGATAGAATATTTCGTCATAAAATTGACACCCCTCGCCAATAGCTTCGCCCAGCGAGGAAAGCACCGATTCGGCCTTGTGTATGCCGACAATTATTATATAACAACAGCGAGGGAAAAAGAACAGTTCCACATAGAGTCGATTTCTTTCTGCTCTTTGTTCAGTTCATTTATACTCCGTTTCGATGGATGAGACGTTATTATCGCTTCGCCCGAAATTAAGCATGCATGAGGCGAATTTCACAGCATTGTTTGCAAAACGCTAGAATACTTCTGTACAAACTTTGTCGTGTTTGGATCACGCCGAAGCGTAAGTTATCTATTCACTCTGCGGGATCATTTTTTTTTTTCTAACTCAATCTCGTTTTCGATTATGCGAATGAAACTACAAGTTTTGTCCGTAACAAAATAATACGTCGAGAGGCTATTGACTCCAGAGTGAATTATGAGCAAATTGAGACAATCCCGCGGAGTCTCCCAATTGATCAAAATTCAATTTTCATTGGTTATTGTTGAAATCAGGCTACTGAACAATTCCACACATTATCAAAAATTAGTACTCCGAATTGTATAACAGATGCATATAGGCGTGTTATATACGTATACCACTTTGAATGAAAATTTATTTTCCCACAGCCACCTTTCTCTATTAACTGATTGAAGGACTTTGAAATAAATTATTATACTTAAGTCTTACAATTGATATAACACATCGTTCGATTATTATCCATGATTATAAACTCATTGATTACGATGCAAATTTGTGAATAACCAAGAATTCAACATCTTTTTTTGCAATAACGCGTTGTCAATTTCGATACCCCGCCGGTTACCCAATTTTCCATTATTTCGTTCGTTTGGTTCAGAAGAAAAAAGGACACACTGCAGCCTGGAATGCAGCTGCATACCAACCACTGGACATTTGACTATCTCATTTTTTTTATACAAACAACTGCTATTGCCTATTCATAGATATATACATACATACATACATTACATGGATGATAAAACCAGCAATGATTGGTCAATGAGTATTTCTGACAGTTAAAAACGTTAGGTCGAATGCAAATATCACACATGTTGCGTACAATGGAGTATCAAAAAACTAATTTCAACATTTTCGGTATAAAATTATTAGAGAACCAAATACTTATACCTAATAAAAGTAGTCACCTGCAGATCGCAGAGCTGAGCAGTAAAATGTTGCTCCGAGTGCCGGGTGTCCGTCGGCAGCAGCAGGAGGAGTATCCATTCTGCACATATTATAGCAGAACAGAAAGATAAAAAGCCAAAAGAAAGAAGAAGGCTGCAGGAGTGCAGGGGCTGCTTGAGCGTGATCTAACCTCTCCTATACTCAATATTTATGTTTGCCGACAACAGCGAAAGTCTCGAATCCGATTCCCATCCCATCAAGTGCTAAGTATAAAGGATTCCCAAGTCGACCGCGAAGGGGATGTTGTGCAGGGGAAGCTTATATGCTGCGTGAGCAAAGCTTTCCAGCAAGGTAAAACCGGGTCCGAGGATGGCTGGAAATTTTTGGCAGAGCTCGCACCAGTGAGTACTATTTTGCACAGTGTGAGTTTTGATGCTTGATATTTCATGTGGCTAATGTGTTTACAGCCAACAATGGTTGTTGGACAAGCAGGACTTGATCAGAGAGCGTCAGCACGACCTGTCTGTCCTGTCCGAGGAGGAGTACCAAAAGCTCTTCATATTCTTTGCCAACTGTGAGTGAAATTTGAGGTTGGTTGTTAGTTTTTGGTGGACCCAAGATTTTATATGTTGCTTTGATTCCACAGTGATTCAAGTGCTGGGTGAACAGCTGAAACTGAGACAGCAGGTCATTGCTACTGCAACCGTTTACTTCAAGCGGTTCTATGCACGTAACAGCGTTAAGTGTATCGACCCATTGCTGCTGGCTCCAACCTCTGTCCTATTGGCATCCAAAGTTGAAGAGTTTGGTGTTATTTCTAACACCAGATTGATCACTACTTGTCAAACAGTTGGTACGTTTCTCAAACTCCAATGATTGTATGTTCTTTCAATGAATTTCTTTATTGAGGTTTTTCTTATTTCTTTTTAGTTAAAAGCAAGTTCAACTACGCATACTCGCAAGAGTTCCCATACAGAACTAATCACATCTTGGAGTGTGAATTTTATCTATTAGAACACCTTGATTGCTGTTTGATTGTTTATCAACCATATCGACCTCTACTCACTCTCATACAAGATGTAGGCCCTGACGAACAACTGTTGACTCTGGCATGGAGAATCATTAATGACAGCTTGCGAACAGATGTTTGCTTACTTTATCCACCCTACCAAATAGCAATCGGTAATGTATAAACTTCAATTGTGTATTAAATCAAAATGTTCAATCAAAGGAGCTGTATCACACATCTAACAAGAGCTAAATAATTATTTCAGCAGATAGATGCTTGTTTATTCATTGACTTTCACTTTGATCTTACTCATACTAAGGACTTTTGACTTATTTGTGATTTTAGAATTCAAATGTATCTTTGCAGGTTGTTTACAAATAGCTTGTGTGATATTACAAAAGGATCTCAAATCATGGTTTGCTGAACTGAATGCTGATATGGAAAAAATTCAAGAGATAGCCAGGTACATAATCAATTTATACGAGCTATGGAAAACTTACGATGAAAAGAAAGAAATTCAAGCTCTGCTAAATAAAATGCCAAAACCTAAGGCTGCTCCTCTTTCAGCTCCACGATAATATAATAATACTTCTTCAAATCTTTCTATATTTTTAAATATCGTAAATATTAAAATTTTAGATCCTAAGTTGGTAATTGTACATTTTAATTGTAGCATTTTGTAGCTAGGGCAAATTATAATTTTTTTAAATAAAACTGTAAATTAATCATAGTATCATTTTTAAAAAATTACTTTCTTTATTTCACGAAAAGTATTTCAAATCGCGTAAGTCTTTTCTTAAAATCTTTAGCAAAAAAATTTCTCGTTTGATGATGTTCTCCAAAAAACTGAGAAAACTATAAATAGTGGTTGTATTAGAAGCGTAACATGAACTTCTAAAGATAGCACAATAATTATAAGAGAAATACTTGATTTTATACAAAACTACAATAGAATTACTTTAAATTACAGTAATTGTACAGACACTTTATATATAACGTTATAACTAAACAAAAATAAATGTATTCACAGTATTAACAATCACATAGAAACTGAAGTTTTCAATTGGCTCCTTTATTGTATCGCTTCCAAAACTTCCTCACGTCGTCATGTCCAGCTTTTGTCACAACCATAGTTCTTTTCCTGTAAAAACTAGTCAATTAGTAATGAAGAAAATTAAATAATTATGAAAACGGAAATATCTTTTACCTTTCACTTTGCCAAGTAAGAACACCCAACGTTACTGCATAATCTCTGAGAGTTTCAAAATCTGTTTGAGAGTGAAATTGACTGTAAAGAACACCTTCATTGAATACAAATCGATTTCTCTCATTTTCCCACAGTTTTATTTGATCCACAATTGTTGGGGGGATTGTTGGAGGTCCAGCCTCAATCATTTTGTTGTGAGCATGTTGATGCAAATATCCAATTATTTGAGAAGCAGTGATACCACTTTTCAATGCTTGTCGCACAGATTCTCGAGTCAATAATGCTACAACTAAATTTGGAAACCTGCAATAAATAGAAATTGAAAATTTCATTATCAGATTGACTATTAGATTTTCACTTTTATTCACAAGAATAGGTTAATGGTATACCTATACTGCAGTTCACAAAATAATCCAATCAATGCAACTTGTAAATTTGAATTTGTGTAAGCATATATTCTGTAATTTGTTTCAACAACAAGATAACGTTCCTTTTCCAAGTCTCTCGAAACAGGTTTACTTTGTCCTGTAGCAATGTTTAATGCTAATCGAGTTGGATAAAACCTGATGATCATCAAATTTCATATCTGTTTTAGATTTAATCAATTGTATACTTTATTACTAAAAATAGAATGCATACCTTCCAGCCTTTCTTTTACGCTGATAAACTAGACCAAACTCTCGCAAATGTTGTAAAAATGTTAACAGACCATCTGACATTCCTTGTGTACTGTAATCTTTCCCAAGAGTAGAAAAGTTTAATTGAAAAAGAAATGTTAAACAATCAACTAAATCTAAACCTCTTGTTTCCACTGTGTCCAGGTATTGAAGTATAAAGTACCAAACCTGTGAAATTGTTATTTTCAAGAATGTTTTAATAATTTTTTCGATTATTGGTCCAAAACTGAAAAATTCGTATTCAACTTCATGCTAACCTGTGCAGCTGTATCCAGTAGTAAAAACTGAAAGCCAGCTCTAGTAATAACTGGACTGCCATCATCTTCATCTCGTGTCATTAGACCAGCATGTAATAGAATTCTAACAGCATCAGCAGATATACCTATCAAATGTGAATTGAAATTAGGAAATCTAAAATTCATAAACAAATATTTTCAACAAAATATTTGTTTATAAATTTTATTTATAAACATGAATGAAATTCATTTATGAAACTATTCATAAACAATTTTTATAATTTCTTTCAACAAAATGTGTAAAAATATACTTTAAAAAAATCTCAAACTCAAGGAAAATGTGTACATCATTATTTGGTACATCAGTCGACTGAATGTTGCAAAGCCTCTATTTATTTTTTCTAAGATCTTTTAATTAAAACTAAATCAATGCTAGAAGAATTAAAAAAGAAAAGTACCTTCCTGCTGTTGTGATCCAACCATGTAATGCAGAACACACTCCCATCTTTCTAGTGCATAGGAGTCTAAAAAAGCTACATCTCTAGGCTTGCTATCAGTATCAAGTTGGTTGGACATAGTCCAGGGCACACCACCCCCAAGTAGTACAATTTTCAAATTCTTTCTGAAAGTACCATTGAGGATCCAGCCAGGTAAACCTCCAGGGATTGAGACTTCCTTCCATATATACAATTCATTCATGATCTTTACGTCACTGAGGTGATCTTCGACATGTACCTTAGAACACCAGGAAGCAATGACTGCCTGAGGAACTGGCTGCTCGACAAATAGCAATCTCATAACGTAGTGCCTGGCAATCTCTGGTAGTTCTCTGTAGACAGCCAGGCAAATTGGAGGGTTGTTGTACAGCTTATTGAGCATTTCTGGCGTCCTCGACTTGAGGTATTCCTGGAGATTCTTGCATTGCAGGCCACTTGCTTGGAGTAAACTCTTGCCTGTTATTACTGAGGTCATTTTGGACCCTTGTCATTGAAAAGTTTTGATTTTATTAGATGTCTTGTCGTTGTGTCAGATGAGCATGTTCAGGGATCATAGGTTAAAAATTGCATCAAACTACTTACCTTAACTACTTATGTTACTTAAAAAATCTTTGGCCAATATTTTATGAAAGTATGCATGAATTAAATTATTCTTATACATATATATCCATTTTTAATCACCTTTAATTCGTAAAATAGGCTTTGGAAAATAAGGTCGCTATAGTTTGCTTGAGCCGGTCAAAAACGCAACTGAATACGAAGTCCGACGACAGCGCTCCTGTTGCCGCACTACCGCGCGTCTTACCGTCTACCGATAATAGCTTTCAACTTCATCCGTTCATCACCGTAAGATGTCATTCCTATGATGTCTAAAATTTCAATCACCCTATTGAGTCTTGGCTGTGTAACTTAGTGGTAGCCAATAAAAACTTCTCTAACTAACTTCAATCACCCGTATTTGAAAATATATATGAAATCTTGAAATAATATATTTTATGTTATTCAGTGCGTAAAACGACATTTTGTGCACTAGTGCATTTTTTGAATAGCCTTCAAACCAGGAGTTATAACATAAAATATTGTATCCGACTGGTTCGTTGAATGGTGAACGTGGGACACTCGTGGATACATCCGTACTCCACACGCGTCTTTGTATCTTCACACTTTAGTTGCATTATATGTATGCAGATTCATTATTCTTCATTATTCTTCATTATAGAAAGTTATAGTTAGCAAAAAGAAGATCATTAATTAAGGGCTTAGAAAGCTTTATCCAGAAATATTCCCCCGGTTTTCGAAATTAGTCGAATCAATTGATGAAAAACGAGATCTGTTTGGTTACATATTTGTTTTAGATTTCTTCCTCAAAGTTTTGAACAATAAATATAACCGATTGTTAAACTATGAACAAGTTAAAACTTAGACCAGTCGTGTGACCTGAAAATTTTTCCCTTTCACGGTCGTGGGACGATTATTAAAGTTCATCCACCGAATCGAATAACTTATTTAAATTACACAACTCGGTCAGTTTTCAAACTAATTCATCGGGTCTCATTGCATGTAGGTCCGTGTTCACGCACAATCCCATTCGTATTATAAATGGAGGCAGTGTCCGTTATCTGTGTGTGTTGAGTAAAAGAGAGAAGCACTTGTACACACGCTGTGTATGCCTTCACCTGGCGGATACGAATTGTCCAAACACGCGTCTGTACTTACTTCCTACTCCATATCAGTTTGGTACTTGCACATCCTGATAATGATATATCCCCCGATGCGGTTACTCGTGAAACTCATCTGGAAATTGATGTGACAGCAATTGTTCGAATGTAAATTGATTCGAAGAGCTCAAATATTTCAAAAGCATCGAACCGACTAAATGATACCTAAGACTGGTGGAATTATATCTTAATTTTTTTCCAAATTGTCAATGTACGAATTCAAATTAAAATGTATAAGCAATATTTTTTTGGTAATGCTTTTTCTCTAAATCTTCAATGAAATCGCTTGCTATGAATAGAGACAATTATGAATTTCTAATCAATTTCAGGACAATGACCCAAAATTATGATATCAACAGTGTACAAAAGCTTATTCTCCAGAAATCGCGACGAAAAAATAATAAATCACGATAACGATGAAACGTCCGCGATAATTCTCCCGCACAGGTCGCGCGTAAATTAAAACACGCTCGCGCTGCTCTTGCGCAGATCGAAAGTTCCCCCGTGCCCTGGAAAATCCCGTCACAAATGTCATTTGACTCCCCCGTCCCCCGTCCCCTCTTTTTCTTTCACCCACACACGCTCACGACTTACTTTTTTGGGAAGAGACTGTTGCAAGCGGAGTTTGCCGCGCGCGTGAGAAGCGCCGAGCGTAGGGCAAACACCCGCGGGCGCTTCCGTGCGCGCGCGCGCGCAGTGAAAACTACTTCCGCTTGATAAGGAGTTAATTGCATCACGCGCTTTTACTCTTTTCTTTTGGCCGGTTAAGTGTCGCTGGAATTCTCATCCGTCATGCACGCGCATATTCATAATTGGAGTTGAATTTTACGCAACTGTTTGCGCGCTCGCGCTGCTCGCAGGATGCGGAGAGTTTTTATATGTGTGTGTACGGAGCTCGCGCCGGCACTTCGCTCTCAACGAAATTGTACTTTGCATTGAGTTAGTTCCATACTTTATGCGTTTCACTAGAATTAAATAACCGAAAGAGACTTGCGAAACTTACTACGGCATTAGCTGAGTAAAAGTCGTTGACCTGGTATTGTTTGATTAATTGATTCCTGCGTACGGGCAACGCGAGTTCGAAGTTTTGAATGAAGAGTATATTTGACATCAAAGGCAAAAATGCTTGAAAACTTGTCGTTCATGGCAAGTTTGTTTTTTCAGGAAAAAAAATCGCCGAGTACATGAATGACAAGTAAATTTCTCTTGAGAAAAGAAAGACTAGGAATTATTTTTGTTCCGTTGTCCGCAGATTGGCGGATGCACAATTGGGGTCACGTTAAAGTTATCCTCCAACTAAAATGCTTCAAATTCTCAAAGTTATTTATCAATGACATTTATTCACTTTTCCTCAAACCAAACAGTCGCCCGATTTCCCGGAAGCATTAATGTCTTCTCAACCATCCAAACGGACCAACTACTTCAGCACTTGCAGATTTCACACGAGAAACATGTAAAACTACGTAACGAATTAGGCCACTAACCAAGCGACTACCTCGAATTATGGTCTCCAATCCGACTGGAACTTTTTGGGATTGTTTTTTGGAGAAACGAGTAAAATTAGTAGTCTTTGAATCTAAAGTTTTCATTTGTCTGAAATACGAACCGATCATTGCTGAATTTACGCGCACAATGTATACACGAAATATCGTAAAAACACAATAATATCTCCGAGAAATCGAAATGTTAACGATGAAAGACTATACAGGCATTATCTATTTTGGCAAGCGGTAAACCACCTTCAAAATTTTCCGCGAGATCGAAGACCCAAATGCCAAGCCATCTCCCGGTAAGACTAGCCAACGTGAGTGATTGCATTTTCAATAATAACCGATCTCCCCGCGGGGCGTTAATTTAGCACTGACTCACAAATAGACTCGAAGGCGCGTGACGCGGACAATAAGCCGCGTGGGTGCAGCGGCGAAAAAAAGACGAGCGTCCCGTCGGTTGCGGACTATTCCTTTACGAGGGCTCGTCTCTCGCGCCGACGCTCGTTTTGTAAGCGACACGTGCGCGCGCGCGATCCGATACTCCGGGACATGCCAGCGCGCGCAGCTTTGAAGGAAACAACCACCAGTGCGCGGGAGATATAGTCTCCGATCGGCGATAAGAATACGAAACACTGAATGCTTGTAAATTGTTGGATTCGCCGAGCGAAATCGAGATTCTCCGCGGTAATTCATGAAATCATGCGCCTTCTATACATTCGACGAAAATGTGAATCACCTTTTCATCCTGTATGTTGATGCAGCCACTTCGGCAAGTGTCGCGCGTATATACGTTCGATGAGCAATAGTTCCTGAACGTCACTCGTCAACCAGGAAACGTACACATTCAAAACTGAACAATCCGAGTATGTATTTACTTAAATATACGTATAACGAAAGCTGTACAGGCTCCAGTTCGACTAATATCTTACGATCCGCCCCGTCTCTCTCTCTCTCTCTCTCTCTTTCGATTCATCAGCTGTTCCGAGGAAACGGTAAAGGCGCGCTCGCGTGATTTCCCACAATACTCGTTTACCCTCGTCGATCCAATCGATACATTCCCTTTTCGACTTTGAGCGCACAACACCAATGAATTTACCTTTGACTTCAACCGCTACATCTAATATCGACGCACGGGTAATATCGTGTTCCCCCCAAAATCAGGATCGCGGAAATCGAGGAAAAATTCCGTTTGATCAGTTGTCGCTTAAACAAACGGCTGAAATATATGACTTTCCGAGTGGCGACGATCGAAAACGGCCATATTCGGCGAGCGAGTGAGTCGAGCCAGTCGCCATTGCACTTGGCATCGTTGGGTTTGCGCAAACTTGCACAACACCGAGGACCCGCGCCCCGGTTGCCCATATCGATAAAACGCATCTCGCACTTCCGAATGTATCCCTTCTTCTATACGAGACAAGTCGCGCCCGAAAATGCTCGCAATCGGAGAAACGTCAATTGACGAAAGTGCATCAGATGAGTCACTCGGGTATATGTGCGCGGACTCCCTCGATATACGTCGCCGTCGCAGGTCGCAAGCTCCGAAAACCTTGTCACCCCGTAAAAAGCGCCGGGTTCCTCCCCACCCTAAGGTCGGCACGAGCAGCACTTCTCCTTCTCCTCGAGCTGCTGGCGGCTGTTTGGCGGCAGCGGTGGCGGCGGCGGCGACGGCGGCGGCGCGAGTGGCTCGGCGCGCTCAGTTCGTATTTCGCGGCTCGGCGCAGCGCAGCTCCGCTCTCGAAGGCGCGTCCTCTCGCTTCTTTCATTCATCCGTACCTCGCTGTATATACCTATACGCACGCATCTACAGTGTGTCGGCGCGTATGGGATATACTGCAGAGTCGCGAGTGGCCAGCGAGTTTCAGTGTTGATCTGTTGAGTTGGTTTGCCGTAAGTGCGCGCGACAAAACCGAGACAAAGTGCCCCGAGCAGAAGCGACATGCTGCTGATGGATCGCCGCCGGCTAATCCTCCTGGGCCTGGCCCTGCTATGCGCCAGCCAAGGTAAGCCGCCGCCGCCGCATCTTGATCTCGAGTGGATCGCAGCGAAAAATAGCGAGGTGGAACGGACGCACAGATAGCCGCGGCGGGAAGGATTGCCGGCCCCGGGGGCGCATACATATAGCGAGTTCTCTTCGCCGGCTCTGCCAGCTATACGTATACGCGGTGTGTCGTTCTGTCTGGCCGCGTGTAGATTATATTCGAAAAAAACTCACAAGCCCGAGCAGCGGCTCGTTTATTAAGTAATACTATGCGTGCGCTCGCGCGACCTTCGTTTGGATTCACCGCTATGAATCTGCTTAGATTCCGCGCCCGCGGAATCGCCTGCCAGCCGACTTTTCGTTGTTAGCATTGCTTCCATTTTCGTTTCGCCGTACGATAAGAATGATGATGTGCTAAAACCTTTTTTCTTTCTTCTTCATATTTGACTCTTAATACTCGTTATCTATTCCATCGGCGAGCAATTAGTCTTTTGGCATTGATGCAATGCCCGTCAATTTTGAAATATCTTTGATTAAAGGAGTGCCGCTCGCTCATTTGAGCTTCAAAAAAACGCGAAGGAAAATGTGCTCGAGCGTAATATTGGATGGTTGATGAATCGAGGCTACAGCTGAAAATTTACAACTCACCTTCGTTAATTAGATTGAAAAGAGTGAAATATGAAATCGCTTCGATTTCAGTGGAAACGAAGGGAGTTTTTGGAGATCGATCGATACTGTAATAACTTTGCATTGAACGTACAATTTCGTCAAACGACCAAGTCCGAAAATGTTGAATTGAAAAAAAAATCGAGTCTCGAGATACCGTAACCCACATCTACATTCGGATGATTACACCGTGGCTCATATCGGATCAGATAAAAATCGAGTCGAAAGCTAAGAGGCCAACGATAAGAGTAATTATAATTCCCTTAACCCCAGTGTGCTCTATATAAACGTCTAATGTCTGGTCGGAATGTATAAGTATAAGCCAGAGCAAACGTGCCGATCGAAAAAACTTGGCCGGCCATTGCGGAGGCGTTCTCTCTTTTTCTCTCTCTCTAATTCAGCAGCCGGCCGCGATCGGATCGGCTATGCAGCTGCCTCCAGCTTGATTATAACTCGGGCGCTGATAAAAATTGCCCCGAAAAGTCAGCCTACATGTATCTATAGATCCAAGCGCTGCTGGTCTCTAGGCTATAACGAAAAGCGACGTGCGGAAATCGGCGAACGCCGGTTACCCAATATGCTTCAATCAAAATCCGCTCCCGTCAACTTTCACTCGAGCTACGTTTTTTTCTCCCGTTCGCTCGCGTGTCGCGATGCAAACGCGCCATATTTGTCCGCCGTAGCGAGTCCTATAGCTGTGACTTGGATTATCAAGCGAAGCCAGCGATAACGATGGATTTACTCTGCTTGATACCGCTGTGCAGCGACGCGGTGTATTCGGACGCGAGAGAAGAGTCTCGCAGGTCGTCTTAGTCTGTACAGCACACTTTATCCGCGATTAGTTTTCGTTGAAACAGAGATCGAAGCTTGCCATCGGCAGTCGGAGCTGTTGAAAAATTAGCTCCATTGGGAATCGACTAATTTGAGATTCGAAAAAGAAAACATCCGGAGACGAATGGGATTATTATATTCCGAAGTATATATAGGTTTCGAATGATTCGTGATTTTTATCAGAGAGCAATGTTCAATTTCCGATGACGCAAACATTCGTCTGTTTGTCGTACAACGATTGCCCGTGGTATAAATACATTCCTGGAGTAGAATTTTTCATTGGCTCAAGTGGGACCTGCAGAGTAGAGCGTTTCATCCAGATAATAAAAGCCCGGCTCCGTGAAGACTCTTGGCCGTTATCAATGACTGAAAGCCGAGAGCACAGTTCGATAAGAGGGAAAATTGAATAGCTGAATGTGTAAAGTAAACGAAGAGGACGCGTCTCGATTTGTATTTCTCAATGCTCGAGCGAACTCGGAGGTATAACCGTGACAGCTCCGCGACAACTAACTGGCGTATAATCAGTATGATCAACGAGTTATTATCCAAATGGACGGCATCCTCTGTTTTCCGCCCGGTGCGACATTGTCGCGCATTGGTCAACGAACGAATTGAGCCGTATTGGCGTCTCTCGGACGCTCGATGCTGTTTTTTTGCCGGCGGCTCATTAGCCGTGGCGCGCGTGCGTAGCCGTAATTGCGGCCGGCCGCCGAGGTGTAATGACCCCCGCGTTGATCGAGCAGCGTTCGCTCGCTCGCTCGCGCATCCTCTCGCGGCCGATATGTATGATTGAGGGCTGCGCGAGGCAAGTGAGCGAGCCAACGTTCCCCCGTGTCTTTCAAACTGATTGCGGGCTTTTAGACGATATTCGATTGGCTGCTGATGGGAGGCATTGCGCGAATTGAATGCGTATTGGGGCACGCGGCCGATTTCTCCTTCCGAGTTCCACGTTCCCCCGGGAAAGACGAGTTTTTACCAGGTCGATCTTATCTTATCGCGCATTGTGTAATGCGAGAGACCGACTTGGTAATTGATTTTTCCGATAATCCGCCGCCGAGTTGGACAGAACTTTCTTCGGGATGGAAATGGTCTTCTCTAATCAAGACTGCGCCATACTCCATCCTTTTACATTGGAGAAAACGGGGAAGAACATCGTTTTCTTCGATAAGGAAAGTATTTTATCAAGAGGATCTCGCTTCGAAGCTCGCTCGACTATTCGGTTCGAAGAGTCTGTTATTAACAGGGAATAAAACAATGCTTTTTTGCCTTGGTGTTCGTCGTGTCGTATAATTTCAATGTGTCACGATAGGATGATCTGAATATGTTGACGAATCATTACGAAGTCGAATTGTTATTAACTCTAGACTAGCCGCATTAATAAAGCGTTAAAAATCGAGTATGGCCGTTATATAGAGTACAATCGGCAAACTTTGAGCATTATTATTACACTGGGATGATTTTTCCCCGATAAAGATGCTCGAGATTCTGCCCCCCTTACGAAAGATCAGTGGGCTCGGTTACGTATACATGAGCGCACGGATATTTATAAATATCGGCGCTTTATCAGTCGTCGTTGAGTCACGCCGCGGTATAGCCGCTGAGTAAATTCTTCATTCAAGATGTTTGTTGCTGTAACTGTAGGATTCATTCAGCGCCTCGCGATCGACTGGTGCAATAGTATACTTACGCGCCGGCGAGAATCGCGTGGAAAAAACACGTTATCTCGAGGCGATATCGATATATATAACCAAGAGGTGCAAACATACAATGTTCGATCGGCGTCCACGTGGAATGCAAATAAAAAAAAGTACAGCTCATACCTCCGGATTGGGAATTCCAAATATCGCCGTACGACAAATTGGAATATTATCTGCGCCACACGAGCGCGTGTCTTTTTACGAATGCGTCGAAAACCTTTTCGAGCGGGTCGCGATCTCGAAGATTACGTGGCGATCCGGATCCGGATGCGTAATGGCCCGTCGCGAAAACACGTCCGCTATTGATAATCGTTTACCCAACGAGCGGCGTGACTATATTTCCCTGAGCGCTGAATAATGACGAAAATGCGGCCGAGATTTTCGTGGAACTGGTCGGACAATAAGCGAAGAGAGACAGAAACTTAAAACCGTCAATGAACGGCAGCGAGCGGCTCTTTAAAGAGAAAAATGAGACGCTGCGCCGGACCGAAGAAAGGCCACTACGCGCAAAACCGGACGGTATCCCTCTGTCTGTGTGTGTGTGTGTGCGCGTGTGTATCCGTGTGCGCGAGTGTGCGGCTTGGTCCAGGTGAGCAGCGAGAAGATGCGATCCATGGACGTATAGGTATATATATATATATAAGCTCCTCTCGCTCCGGAGAATTTCGGCACGTACGCGGTTATATTTCGAGCGAACACTTGTTTAAAGGTGAATTTTGACAAATTTACGAGCGACGAGTATAATATACATACAAGTAAAATACATTATTTAGTGCATGGTCGACGGAGCTTAGATCGGAATTGCTCTTGAGTCTCGCTCTTTAGCAATTTTTCCGAACGATCGAGAAATTACAGGTATACACTCGAGGAGCAGGTGAATTATGAAAAATATCGTTGGTTCGCGTGTGTAACCTCGTTACGCCGCGGAAACTAATTAAAAGCCCGTGGCGAAAAAGAACCCGTTACCTCGTGTCGGGGGGGAACAAAAAGCAAACCGCAAGAATCACTCGCGCGAGATTAAAATATTAAATCATCTCCGAAGCGGTGTCGCGCGCGGCTCTCTCAATTAAAATCATCCGCGCAGTTTTGAAAGCTGACAATAACGCGCCACACGACTAATCCCGCTCGGTCTGCGGGACGTATATATACGAGGGAGGGAGAGGCGAGGCAGACAGTGGGACGCAAGGAAAAAAGGAGTATTGTGCATCCCTGTATCTCTCCCTCCTCCTGCTCGTGTGTCTCGTTGTGTTCCGAGACCAGGTGAGCGGCAACTGCGCGCGACGATGCATTTTGCCACCGACGCACGTCGCAGTGGGCTGCCGCCAACAGATGGCCCGGAATTCCTGACACTATAATACAATATCCGACGACCGGACGAGCTCCAAAGCATATTACGCCTCTCGCAATCCGAACTTTGACGATTTAAAGGATTGAAACGCCGGATGATTGCGCGCTACATCGCGATTCCGAGCTCGCAAGTGTGCTTTCCACGTGAAATCCGTAATGGGGGAAAAAAATAAACATGTTCTCATGGGTTGTGAAAGAAGGAAACGGAAAGCTGCGCTTGAGAAATCACGAAGAATCACGTGGCAAACACAATGTGATATGGGGAAAAAAATATCCTACTCACTTGACGAATTACTCCATCCAGCGTGTATCCCAATAGTCGCCGAGGCTGGAACGAGTATATAACAAAAGAGCAATTTGTGCGAGTTGAGAAACAAAAATTTTCCCGAAACCGCAAACGGAGAGCAGGAGGCAAACGATCCTCGCGGCTCCTGCGGATTACACGCCCCCGCCTGTTTTCCGAAGCTCCATTGTCCAGCTGCAGCCGCCTGTAAAGCGCGAAAGAAAATATACAGACGGGCGCGCTCGGGGGGGATGGTGTATACCTATATATACCTGAGCAGCAGCTGACCGGTAGCCTCGGCGAGCCGGGGACCACCTCGACGGGCTAAGGCTTTTTTTTTCTCTCCTCTCCTCGCGTTTCAGTGCCAAGGGCGTGCTTTTTTCGAGGCACCGGCTGCGTTTAGTGCGTCTAATCGCCGCGGCTGATTGCAGGGATCGCGGCGTGCGCGAAATTGGGCACCGCTCGCCATCGGGGTGGAGCCGGATGTTTGAGCGATGGGCAGTCGAGGCGGAATTCGTAAGTTGACCGGGTCGATGATCGATCTGGATTTATTGCTGTATCTCTTCTGCCTCTTGTAAACTGTGATTTCAAGAGAACGTGATTAATCGCTCGAGATCGCGCTGCAACGATGATGTAATGTATTTTCTACGGCAGATTCCGAATACGAAGAATTTTGCATCGACAAAACGCACAACCTACTTGAGTTTATTGTCTTTGCGAGAGACTTTGATTTTTTATCTCCGAATCTAGGTCTATTTAACAAGTGGATATTAGCTAGAATTTTGATGATACGATCTCACGGCGAGTTTCCTGCGCTTCGCAGCGTTCCCGCGAATGTTTGCGTGACTGATTTATAACTAATAAACACGACCGATAAAGAGTGCGAGTCACCGTTTCAATCTTATCCAGTGTGATAATATTCCATCTAAGAGTCGGATCATTCCACACTATTCACGTGAATCAGTATAGTATTGGAGTATCGGATGCCTTCGAAGTCGACATACCACAACGCTTGTATTCATTTATACATCCGAATCTGCAATTACGAATCCGACGACGATTTCCATAGCCGGAATCGTAATCTCACCGGGTTATCAATTTTTATGCGCATAATTATTTCGAGCACTTATACCGCGCGCACAATGAGGGTGGAAACATTCTTGCGTCAAATGGACCTCGAAGAAGCGCACGTCGCGATCGGCTCGGGTATCGATTGTCTTAATTTACGCTTCGGCCGGAAGTCGAAATGATAGCCGGGTTTACTCTGCGAGATAGAAGCGGCCGATAGCGAAACAAAGACTACCTGTGTCATTTTTTACCTCTCTTATCGCGCACTATCGCGTCAAAGTCAAATGTGCAGCTCGAGTCTCTTAGAGTGTAATATTCACATGGCCATATATAACGCGCACTTGACAAATCCAACTTGTATTCGTTTGGAGGCCAAAATACTTTTTTCCTCCACATGTGAACTCGAAAGCCGATCGCAGTGAAAACACCTGCGGCACTCTCCTCTCCACCTTCTTTATCTGTAGCTCTCGCTGTGCTTATCTTTTTCTCTCTCGCTCCTTCTCCCTCTGCTTCTCACAAATGAGTCACGTGCGTGTTCACAATGTAATTTCGGCCGTGCGCTCGCGTAGAAGTCGAGCCGCTCGAATAAATTGGCAGATGCAAATGCATTGGCGCGGGCAGGCCGCGAAACGATGACGAATCACTTGATGGGCTCGAGACTGCGCGTCACGCCTCAATTGGAGCCTTTGACGAGCCACCGAAAACGACGCTGACGCTCGCTCGGCCGTTTGTCTTCTTGTCGAACCGCCGCGCCGCAGTGGGTGCGGTTATTGTTGCTGCGAATAAATACCCGATCGCATATATGTATATACAGCCTTGGTTTTTTTTCCACGACGATCCCGCTTCGAATTGAGCGAGATGGAGCAAAAAAGAATTACTACTTTCCGACGCGTATCATCCAAAGCGACTCGTACAAAAAGCCCGGCTATCGATTAAACTCAATTACTGGCGTAAACTAATAGCGCAAACGAGAGGTTTCCCAGCGCGTCCGAGAGAAAATCTTCGATTGCAGCCACGAGCCGTCTAATCGCAGAGCGGCTCGTTCGTAATCTCCATATACCGGGGAATACAATTTTTTTTTCTTCTCCTCCCTCCGAACAATCCCAATCTTCGGTATAAACGAAGGCCGACGGCACGCGAGATTGCGCAAGTGCGCCGGCGCACGTACGTACGTACGACTGGATGTGATTGAAGGGTGAAAAGGATCGGTTGCGATAGTATACGAGACGCGATACTTTTGCCGATCGCTATAGTGACGCGCAAGTCGCCGGCGTGCGCACTGATGTTCGTGCCGCGAGGGCCGTATTGAAATTAGAAAGCGACCGAGTGAATTGTTCCTCAAATGTATACGTATTGGCCGAGCTAAAATCGCTCTCGACTTTGCGCCAACATTTGCTCTAGTGCGTTCGAATCTACTAGCGCGCGATATCGAGTGAGATCGGCTATCGAGCCGATAAGCGGAGCACATAAAGATCGATCGTAATTATACAGACACGTCCAATGAGACGGGCATAGGAATAACTCATCTTGAGAATCGTTGCACGGTGGGCGTAATCCGATTATAATACACGGCATAAAAAAAAAAGTAGCTACTCGCGTAAACGCATGGATTTACTAAACGGACGGAATTCCAACTGGAATCCAGGTCATTCTGTTAACCGCTCTTATCGATACCCACAACGCGCGCGCACGTTTTCTATCGATGCGCGTGCGAGAGAGATTCGTCTCCCCGCGGTACAACTTGCGCATACACGGATTACGTCACGCCCGCCACTGTAATTAAGCAATTGCGCCTCGTTGAAACGTACCGAGGAAGAAAGCCAGAGAAAGATAGATAGAGAGAGAGAAAGAGAAAGTACGTACACGGACCCGCATGGGAACATTTTTTCCAGTTGAGCAAACACACCTTGCTACCGAATTTACATGGGTCTGCCGCGGCACGCGGAATATTGGACTCGAGTGGGCTGCGACTGGAATACGGATGCTTCCCGAGTGATTCAACGGCTTTCTGTGTTGTGTGTGAGTCATTTTTCATCGCGCGCCAGGAGAGAAACGGTTCGAGTCCGTGGATTCGCGGTGCGTACGCAATCGAACGTTCCGTGCGCGCGTGCTGCCGTTTGTCAAGGGGAAACAACGACGAGCATCGCGTGGGAAGAATGTAGTCTCTCGAGGGAGGAATTCCATAAAATTATTTCACTTCGAACTATTTTTCCATCAACCGTTTCAACTCCAACGAGAATTTAAAAAGATGCGCGTAGCCGTGCATATAAATGCTAGGGAATCGCATTACTTCCGAAAGGTTTTCAACATCGACAAGACAAAGAGCGGAGAACGAAATAACGGCTTCGAAAACACGCCGATAAATCGCATCCCGAATTACAGCAGATAATTTTTTGGCGCCACGATTCTGCTAGTCCGCTCCAGCGTCGCAATCAAGAATTATCATTTTCTCCGTGTGTCCGGGATCGCCGACGAGTCAAAAGTCCCCCGTATAGACACATTGGAAAAACCGCCGGTCATCGGTGCACCATTAACCGGGTGCGCGAGCGGCTCGTTTGGCGGGATTTTGCACGCGCGGTCATCAGTCGTGCAAGTGGCGCCAGACGCCCTTTCGCCGCGATACATACATATATATATATTCGCTCGAAAGGGAATGCGTGCGCGGGGGCGCGCGTGTACATTCGAAACAAATTTCGCGCGGGTGGCACAAAGCCCATTGTCGTGTGCGCTTGTTTATGGGCCCGATACACAGGCAGTCGTTCGTTTGGCTCTCGCGGATGGATCCGCGCGGATCACGGGGCTGCACAACAGACGCTCCAGGCTGACTGCGGCTCTCCTCCGCGCGCGCGCGAGATTGGGGTTATTATCTTGTATTATACGTGCGCGGGGGAAAGGAGAGATTCTCGTTTTGCGCAGCTGATGTGTATGTGTATATCCGTTCATGGCTTGGAAAGCCGCTCGCCCCCTGGCTGCTGCATGATCTATTCGTTATCGTGAGAAGTGGCTGTATGGGTATTATAATGTGTACCGATGCTTGTCGGAGAAATGGGAAACTTTATATTCTGGGCCTTTTTTCCCCGGCTTAGAAAACCCGATGAGCACCTAACACGTTCCATTCATAACTCAACTCTCCGCTATGTTATTATTTACGATGGCGTGCGATTTAGCATATTCGTATAAATATATAGAACTATATAAATCTCTACGGACCGCGATGTGTTCGTTTTGATTTCGTTACGAGACTTTCTCTGAAAACCAGTCAATTTGAATTGGCTCAATGAAACTTATCCGCCGGGTCGTCGTCTATCTCTGTATCGTCTCGTATACCACTGATCCGCGCCTCGAGATCAAAATCACCGACCGACGCTTGTCGTGAATTTCATTCTAAAAAGTAAGACGCAGACAATGGACAGAAGCATCCGTTTGACGAACCGGAAAAAAAAATCATTCAAGAATCGTCTTGCGAAATGTCGTACACGGAGCCGCGGAATAGTTCTTGCTATAATAGGATGCGACGATAAGATTCACAATAAACTCGGGCTAACCGAGCTACTCGACAACTGTATATAGTTATTTTTCGGGATCGGCGACTAGGCGCCTACGCGGGCGGCTGGGCCGGATCCGAAAATGAGGTCACTTCGAGAATCAGTTCCCTCACGCTCCTCAGAATAAACGTAGCCGCGCGCGCTCGCGCATAATCGGCCGTTGCCGTCCGAATTAGACCGAGCCTCCCTCCCTCGCGCGATTACTCGATATACATTGGATTGGCGAATCTCCCCATAGTCCAGCTGCGGCGGCGGGTAAGCTATTTCGAGCGGTTTTCGCGCGCGCGGAAAGCCAAGGCCGAGAGTGTGAGGAACGAGTTTGGGGAATGCGCGGCTCGCGTACATAAAGTGCGAGCGGCGCGTCCGAGGCTCGCCAGGCAGACGCGACACGACGCCGAGCGCCGAGCTAATTAGCAACTGTTCGACACGGTATAGGGTCGCGGTAATTGCCGAGGGATCGCGACCGATTTGCTCCCGCGAGCATCCGCCACCGAGACTCTGTCCTTTCCAGCTTTCTCTCTTTTTTTTTCGTGCGATTGAGGAATCGTGTAGGACGAGCTTCCTCGCTCTTGAATATCAGCTCTGCACCGACCTCACATTCTTGACCGCGAGATTAGAATTTTGGGGACTGCGATAATTGTAGAGCAATTTATCGAGCGGTTTTCATATTCACGATCGTGGCCGCGAACTTCAACACATTCCGAGCGTCGTACTATCCTCGAGCAGGTATATTGCACTACATACATTACGTTTTCATAACGAATCATCAGAGTGGCAGTTCAGTCAACTCCAACCTGTAACCGACAGTCAAGAGATTTTCTTTGGCAACAGCTTTGACACTTAATTCCGCGTAAAAACACACGGTTGAGTTATTGGTTTCACCATCTTACGCGAGACTTGTTAGTCATTCCGCCTCTACCTCGTTCACTGGCGCGCCGAAGATCGAATATACAGCTCACGTCGTCGAGCCCGCGATCGCAGCAATTGTAAAACGAGCCTGGCTCGCGCGCGCTAATAACGATTTCGCACCATCAATCCTGCGCAGCCCATAAATCCGCGCTCGAGCTTTCCTCTCCGCGTCAAAACCCGCCGCGCCCGCGCGTTATCGATGGGCTCGTGTTATTCGCGCGAGCTCCCTGGAAAATTAGCAGGTGGCCAAAAGGGGGCGTTTCGATAAAACCAAAACTCGTTCGGATAACAATTATACACGCGTTGGATTTTCGCGGCTCGCGTCCCGCGGGGACTGCGCGAGCAGCCGATAGCAAAAAGCCGGCTCGAATTTCGCGCTTTTTCATTCTCTCTCGATTCTTCCGCGTTGCCGACGAGTTGGGTGATGCAGCTTTTAGAGTGGCTTTCTGTATAAGATTGTTCAAACATCTCTCCCACGCCAGTGTAACGTTCTGTTTACGAACTCCCGGGTGGACGTAAAATCATTTTTGCCCGCTACCTTTTATTGAATTTCATACGAATAAAATTTCCAATTCTGAATTCCGATCGCTACTCAATTCTTATTGCAATGCAATCATTGTATTCGTTCTAAATATAACTAGAACAGCATTCGAACGTATCGATAGCTCGCTTCGATCTCGCTCTACGCTTACCAACAATATCACTAATCACTTGGAATTATTTGTCCGCAAGCTCCGCCTATTTCCAGCATCTCCTCGATATCCAGTTTCAAAATCCGTCTCTGGCGACACGCATTTCGAATTTCCATTGTTTAGATATCATCGGTGAGCTTCAATTCCCCAGGCGACAGATCTGCTCCCATTAATAAAGCCATATCCAGCAGAGTCGAGCACGCGCGCATCTCCGATCACTTCGTCTGCTCCTCTTATCGGCGTTCCGCTGTTATTCCTCGCCACTTTTCCGATAGCTATACGCCAGGCAGCTGGATATTTTTAGCGTGTTAATAGAAAAGGTGGAATTCACTCGAGACAGGCGCGCTCGAGGCCGAAGAAAGTCGGTATAGACTCGTGGGACTCGTCTTATATTGGTCATCGTTGTATTTTTAACCGGACGGTCTGGAGAGCGGTTTAGCGGAAATTTAATCGATACATGCAAATTGAACTTGAAAAAAAAACCGATTGTTGATTTTGACAAAATTAGACGGGTCGACGACGAGGGTTTGCATCGCCGCAATGAAAATCGTCGTTATAGTTGTCGTACGAAAATGTTACAACTCGAGAGATGACACTTGATTCTCCGAAACAACCAATACATTTTTCCTCGCGACGAGGTAACACAAGAGCGACGAAGTGTAGCAGCAGCTGTCGTCGATTTTAAAAAGAGACTATATACTTGATGCAATATCGTTCTATTCCCGTCGCGAGTTTTGGCCCCGTCGTTGTAAAAATCTTTATTTATAGAGCTTAGCTAATGAAAGTCAAGGGGGAAGTCGCGCGGCTCGGTGACACTGTGACCCAGTGATTCTCAACGAGCCATTCGCAAGATGACCGCGCGGTAATATGAAATTTCGCTTTCAATGTTTACGTGTACGTATGATGCTTTGGAACTTGGAATTTTCATCTACAGAGTGAATGCCTCGTAGGAATAAACATTCGTCCCTCGTGCTGTAACGATTCAAGTTTCAAAATTAACATGTACATCATATACATATGCGTATGCCCATAACATCGCCGCGGCGTCTTGCACAACATGCAGATGAAAGTGCAAACATAATAAAATGCGCCTCTATCAGCGTAATGATGCGTCTAACTCGCGCATAATCCTCGTCATATTACCCCTGAGGAATTTCGCGGATCTCTTCATATAGTAACGCGACACCCGTATATAGCCACCGTGTAAAGTAACGGTCACGCACAACCCGATGCAAACTCCGCTCGCTATACGGAAACTCGAGATCGCGATGGCCGCAGGCGTTCAAAGTATATAGGAAAAGCCGTGTGGCTTATGTGTGTGTGTGCTCGTAGGGCGGGCGATTTTACATTTATGCGCGTCGTGCGTCAGACATGCAAAAGTCCATTGGCGAGCTCTTGTAATTGTGCGTTTAGAATTTTTCCGGTTGATTTTACAACTGCGTCTGGGGACACATAATAGGCTGATCAGAAGAAAGTACAGATTGCTCGACGCGACTCGTCATAAACGCACCGGATTGGCGCTTTGGAGACACTCGAGTGAATGCGAGTGGAAAATTGAAATTTGCACCAGATGAATTGCCAGTAATAGGAAACTGATATTTCCCACGCGTCTGTCGGATATTGGGAGAAGCAGTTCCGAAATCCATGCATCGAATCCAACTCGCGGGTCTATGTGTTGAGATGAAGTCACAATCCGGTTATATTGATTTTATTTGAAATATGTACGCTGGTCTTGCATAAAACTCAAACAGCACGTAAGTCTGAATTCAAGCGTTGCTCGAGCATCGCAGTATCATCGCGTCGAAGATGAATCATGAATATTCAGGAGCTTACCCAGGAGAAAATACACGCATAGGCGCGGATACTCGTGCGCTAAACGCTCCTGTCTACGGTCATTACTTTGCATCTTATACTTTCGCTTGGCGAATATAGAATTACCCGCGCGAAGCTCACTTGCGCGAACGAAGGAAATCCATTAAAACGAAGTTTCCCTCGCGAGTTTTATTGCCACTGTGCCAGGCCGCGTATACGCGATCTCGCGCTATTCCTCTACATATATACAGAATATATGGAGCGTGGCTCGTAGCTCCAGCCATCGGCATGAATTTTTCGACGCCCTTGGCAACGTGTCGAAACAAGGGCACGACATTAACCCAGATAATGGGAGGAGCCGATCGGCGGCATGTGGGAAAACCGATCGGCGGGCGTTAATTTAATTGATGCGCATCCGCTCGGACGATTTGAATGTGAAATATGGCACGGCCCGGCCGGTGGCCCCCGATACATATGAATACGTAATGAGCAGGCCAGTTTTTAACGGTATATCACATCGAGCGCCGAGAGAGGCTACCTTACCTGTCCAGCGGCGACTGCAGTGTACGTACCGTTCGTGCGCGGCGCAGTCGTATGGCTTCTGATGGCGTGAAGGGTTTGAAGGAAGCACAAGGCTGTGGAGTATGCGAACGAGTCGGTGACTGCTTTTGATTTTCGCCATGGAATCGTTTCGTACAATTCACGAAAACGTCTTGTTTCGTCCAGAATAATCGATTTGGATTAACGAAGGAATCCGATTGACACTGTATACTGAAAAATCTCACTTGTACCATACGGTACACGACTAATAATAGGAATTCATAAATCCTGAGTCGACTCGAATCTCGGACGGCAAAGATATATACTCGTTCGAAAAGCTGTGTTCGAAACGTCGATTATAGGAGTCTTTACAGCTTCACCAACGGAAAAGTCTATTCAGTGACCAGCGGTCAGGCGGGAAAAATGTAATAGCGCATATAAGGGAAAATACAGTTATCGCTCTGTGTCATCGGCTACATTAACACGAACGACATTATTCAGGCGCGACACGGCGCGAGATTGCCGGGCGGGAGGGGGAAAGGAACAATGGCTGGACAAGCGCCAGTGGAATTCCTCTCGCTGCTGTATACACACACACACACGAACGAACCACCGAATCCGAGAACTCAAAAAACCAGCTCGGCTCTCTCGATCCGAGCCTTTTCCTTGCGGCCTTGACGAGGACGATCCGACGTATAGCCGTGGGATTACAGCGAATCAATAAAACGCCCCGCTCAAATAATCACCGGGCTATACATTCTCGCTAAGGTCTAAATACGGGACGGTGCGTGTTTTCAATAAGTCTCCATCGTACGATTATGCAAATCCGTTCGATAAGCCGCGGTAGTCGCGGGCGTTTCCTTTATATCCACCTCGTCCCTCGTGGCCACATAGGAATTGGCATTTTTCTCTCGCGCGCGCGATTCTGGTGTGTGTGCCGCCACCCAAGCGCGCGTCTCTCGCGGTTAAAAAATCGAATCACGCGCGAAAAGTACCGCGGAGGAAAAACGATCCGGCCATTCGAATGCGCGCCCACGGAAAGCCGCGCGAGCGACGACCCGGCACTGCCAATGAGCGCTTGTGTGTATTGTATATACCAGGGAAGCGCGATCGCCCCTCGACGGTATTCCGCGCCGTCGCCCCGGTATATGCCGTGGCTCGTTCTAATTGCGCTCGCGCACGTACGTACATGTGGCATGAAAGGCCCCCGAGCCCCTTTCAATTTTTCCGCTATTTTAAGAGCGACTCGGCGCGCGGGGAAAATGATTTATCGACGCGCGCCTACTCTACGCCTATCCTCTTTTTTCCGTGTTTTCTTTTACGCGCTTTTTTCACTCCGTAACACTAACAAAGCTTGTCAGTCGTATGACGCGTGCCTCGAAAGAGTTATATCAGAAAATTAAAAAGATTTCCAACGGCGTGTCCGTGGCTCAAATTCGAGTGTAATCGTCATGTCAAGATTCTTTTTATGACAGTACATCCGATTTTCACCAGCACACGAATGCGCATTCGATTTTTCCGCTTCGACGCATGCCAATGTCTTAATCCATCGATTAAAATATTCGCATGTCGGTACAACTGACTCGCGAGTATCAATTTGTCAAACGCCGCTGTATAATAATGCAGAAATCCTTTGCTAATCGGCAAGAACAAACTCGCACAGACGTAGAAAAAAGCCTCGTCAACTGTCGCAAGGCATTTCGTACGGTCGAGGGAGCCCGACTTGCCTTCACCGAAATATCCAGAGCCTGCGCGCAGTTGAGAAAAATGCGCTAATCGCATCTCGCGCTCGGCCGATCATGAACGGGGGCGTAGCCCCGCCGGCCTTGATCTTGGACATTGGCTGAGCGGTGCCGCGCGCGCGACGCGATCGTGATCTTCGCCCGCCGACGCGCCCTGCGCTGATCTCTCCAACTTCGAACGCGACGCCGTGTAATTAGATTATGCAGCGACCGGAGAAAGCTCCGCTGTATTTGCCAGTGAAGCGGCTCGTTATAGCCGTGTAGATCGGTAGGTTGGGCTTGGCGAGTATTTTTTAGGCTCGAGGTGATAACGTAAGCTTCTGCGACGAAGCTTATTGATAGACTTCTGGTGTATCGATTTTTGTTCTTCGGTTATTATATCTTGCTGATAAACAAGTGATACGAGAGAAACGAGAGAAAAACTTTTGCTCAATTTTCAAGAAGACGCATGGACTTATGTAATGAGGAAAATTTCTTTTGTCTTTTCACTCCCGGGTGTAATTGAAGATGAACGATTAAAACAAGCAAATGTTGTTCGAACTGAATTGAGGAACCGCTCCTTTCATCTTAGCCGCGCTCGCAAACGTTGTATAAGGCAGCCGAGAATCTTTGAATATGGAATATGTATATATAACTACCAATACAAGTGAATCGATTCTGGCTATAGCAAATTCTCATTCAGATGCAAATAGTGATTGAGCGAGCAATAAAAAATACAACAGCTATACATCAGATTTGTCGATCAGCCGCTTTTCATTTTTCATGTCTCGTGATTCAAATAAAATAACGCGATCGGTGAGCAAATTGTATCTCTCGGTTCGTTCGTTTTCGAGCGTCGAAGTTCGATTTGCTCAGCCAAGTCCATAACTTCCGTGTAGTACATTCGTTCTGATCACCTTTGCCGCTAATGCGCTACATCGAAAAGGGAGCAAAACGGGCTGGGCTCTGAAATATTTCTCTCTTTATTATCTCGACCTCGTAAGTCCTCGATCAAAGTTGGCCCGCTTCGCAGGGAGCAGCCCCGGCCCTTTTGATTAACTCGTCTGTGAGTAATGTGTGATATATACCTATATATCTATATTGGGGATCAATTTCGAGCCGCGATGAATAGACACCGAGAACCTGTGTCTCGGATCCTTCGGCTCGATATACAGGAATGCTTCGGAGCATGGTAGTCTTATTGCAACATCTCACGATGAGAATCGAATGAGGTTGAACAAAATTGAAAGACCCGACGATGAGCATGTGAGATTTTGTCGGAGCGGGAATATTTTACGCAATAACTAACAGTGTATTGTATTTTTTATGTTCCAGGTACGTTGTTCGGCTGCTTCTTCTCGTCAGGCGTTCATCTGAAATGAGTAAAAAGATAACAGAAACTTAGAATCTTATCACAACCAATGAC
This sequence comes from Aphelinus atriplicis, assembly GCA_020882685.1. Taxonomy (NCBI): domain Eukaryota; kingdom Metazoa; phylum Arthropoda; class Insecta; order Hymenoptera; family Aphelinidae; genus Aphelinus; species Aphelinus atriplicis. The sequence goes on from CM037073.1 coordinate 78,082,275, forward strand.
TTTCAATTTTTTTTATATCGAGACAATGCTATGTAGTTCAACTAGCGTGGAGGATAAATTTCAAGATCGATCGAAGTGAAATTGATCGACCGAATCAATTATACGTTTCCAAAGTAGAAACGAGTCTAGACAAGTTTTTATGGGTTCTGACCCAAACTCTTTTTTATTTTTTTCCCGTCGGTGGCATTATTGCTTTATTGTCGCGCATAGCGCGAGCGAGCGACCCGAATTATTACTTAACACAGTCTCGTTGTAAGATCCACGCGACGCGGTGTATTTCTCATGTTACGCGGGAGATTTTAACGGTCCATAAAAGTTGAAAGAGAGAGGAAAAAATAACACTAGATACACATGCCAGGTCAATTAAAAACAATAATTTATTTTCGGAGGCGTTTTTAATGCCCCACTCGAAAAAAAATCTCGTTTTGAATATGAGGAAAAAAACGACAGTGCTTGAACTCTTCACGTTGAAAAAGTAACTTGTAATAACAATTCTTCGGAGGCTCGAGAGCGTGAAGTTATACTACTTCATTCTCAATTCGTCTACATTGACAATGAATGTACTATATTCACACCAACTCTCAGATCCAGCTGTGGATTCTCAATCAACTGCAGCAGCTCTATAAAAATCTCAACTACCATGACGGGATTTCGGTGATTATTATTTACATCTAGATCACTATTCGTAAGATGTGACACAAGAGAATACAAAAAACGTTTGTCACCATTAAGAACTGCTAGCTGTTAAAAAATTGCAGGACCAGCAGTGAGTCGTTGGCTGCAAGTAAATTGCCTGGTTAAGGCACTTGACGTTTACGCCTCGGCTCCTTTTGAATTTTAAGATTTTGCCCAAACAGAAGCGCTAACAAACGAGTTTGCACCGAGCGATTTAATTCGATGTATCCGTTCTGTTGTGCGGAACGCGAAATTTAACGACTTCTGATGGGATGAATTATGCTTCATATATAACATTTGTCCCCGAGGCTCGCTCGTACTTTTATCCCGAAACCTGGAAAAACATCCTCGGCTGCCGTATTCAAGTATTTTTACGGCCTTCCGAAAACCAGCACACCTGAAAAGAAACGCAAACGTCGCTTCGCGAGGGTTCGAGATCGCAAAGTTAAAAAAGTCCCGCGTTCCACGGTGAACGATCAAAAAAAAATGTCCGTTTCGCGTACGACCGGCATTCAACACCCTCTCTAAGCATAGAAAATATCAGCGCCGACCGATCGCGGCCGCTCCATAAATTCAGCGAATAACAACTGCGTCAAAACGCGCTTGCGCTGCCGACGAGGTGTGGAATGTCCTCTCCTCTTCTGTTATAGGCGCGCGAAACGAAAAAACGAAAAGCTCGACAAGGCCAGCCTTGAATTCCGCAGCGGCGGCGGGCGGGTGGGAGAAAGAGGTCGGAGGGCAGCGGCAGCAGCAGCAGCAGCTTAGAGTTGCGAAAAATTAAAACCGAGCTCCCACGCACGTTTGTGTGTGTGTTAGTGGAATGCGCGTAGCTCTGGTGATATAGCTGCTTAGCTTTCACACACAATTAACGATTTAGTGCGGCTGGCTTCGAGTTATATAGGCTTTGAGTTTCGTCCAAACGTTCCAATCGTCCGCGAGTAATTCAGTGATTTTATTCTTTGATTAAAGAAGAGGTTTTCTTTTTGGAATAGCGCGTGATTTTTCAAACTTCTTTATAGAGGGTCAAGTCTATCGTTTTTGATATGCACGCATGAATCATTAATTTTTATATGTGAATATCCAATATTGATTGGCTATGTACATTATTGACACATAAAATTGGATATATTAGTAAGAAAAATTAGAAAAGTAGTATGAGTTACAGGATACGATGAGATTGAAAAAGGAAATAACGATTACACGCAAGTTTCAATATACTTCGTTCCAATCACATTATGGCCATACAAGCATCCCCCCCTGTACAAAAGCGGCGCAAGTTCGAGGAAAGGAAAAAAGAAAAACTAGCCAAGCCAAACAAGAATCGGTCAAACAGCTCAATCCCCTCGCTTCCTATAAATTTCCCCTAAAACAAGAGTCATCGAACCCGGTATTACGGAATCAGTGTGTCCCGTACATGGTGTAAGCTGGTGCCGCGGGCTGCAATACATACACACACAGAGGAGCGTCGTCGTCGCGGGCGCAGGGGCGGCGGCTTGTATATACATATACATATACGCGAGCGAACAGAGGAACGCGTGTGTGTAGGCGCAGATGGTGGTTGCATGACGTCACGCGACTCGTAAAACCGACCGGCGCGGCGGCCCGTATATAATACCACCGCTCTCGTTTCGGCGCGCCGACGTCGCCCTCGAAATTACTTATTATATATACCGCGATCAAATTTACAGTTTCCGCTCGCGACAAAATGCTGCTGCTGTGTGAAAAAAAAATCGGAAAATTCGTGTGAATTTTCGAGGGAGTCATGTATATAGCTCTAGTGGCGGCTCGCTCGCGTCCCTCGGACCAAGATTGCCGATGATTAGTTCTTTCGGGGTTGGCTAGGATCGTTATACTCGTCCACTGAATTTTCAGATGATTATATAAAAACGAAAAATTCAGGTATATATTCAAATCGGCAGTCTTATTCAGTCAAAATAAGATGGATACCCGTATCAACTCAACAATTTCTTTCATTCTCAATGTACCGTACACCGCATTCTCATGGAAACACGCGACGATAATGAGAAATCCCTTCACGTCTACGAAACCAACTAATTTCCATGCGTTAAAGCCCCGAATAACCGAATAATAACAACCCTGATATATCCGATGCACTCGTTTACGCTTGGAGAATGTGAAACTAAGGAAAACCATACACGTGCACACAGATGCGGCAGCGATAAGCAAAAGGAATTGGACGTGCGGCCACACAAACGGGGTTACACGCAGCTCCATACATTATCATCACAATGACACTCCCCCAAAATTCATATTTAGCTGTCGGCGCGGCCGTTAATGGGCTGCAATAATAACTCGCGGAGCGGAGGGAAAAAAAGGCGGATCACAGTCGGATAAAGGCCAAAACTGAGTAAGTGCGACGAGTTGCACACCAAAGCGGTCGTTGACAAAAAAAAAGACCTGTCCACCACTGGCACCGGTATATTTGGACGATTACTAAGCGTCGCGTCGCGGCCGCCGAATCCTTTCTGTTTTTCCACGCACTCGCCGAGAGAGAGAGAGACGCGGACGTGAGTTTCTTCTCAAAACATGTGTGCCCATGTTGGTTAAACGCGTGCCATATTGACCGAGTTCCGAAGCATGTGGGTATACGTATGCGTTTCACACTCGAGGGTCGTTCCGAAAATTACTTTAATCGGCCAGCCCCATTGTTGATTTTAAATACAGCCGCGCGGCTGTGGATATTTCTCCTTTGTCGGCCGAGGGGACGTGCTGCTAACGTCGTCGGTTCGACTATCAGCTGCGCGTGATCGAGTTAATCCCCGCGTCGATCCAAATTGGCCGATCTGCATCTGCGCGAATGCTCGATCGGGGGCGAAATCGTTCGGATTTATCTGAAAATGAAAACTGTGCGCGAGCGTGAGTACGATCTGACGATCGATACGACTGCCAGCGGCAGTTTCTCGATTAATTCAAACGGTCATTCAGAAATGGAACACAGGGTCAACCACACGATTTTTTACTGCAAAATCCGTCCGATGTAGAGGCTGATTCGATTGACTCATCGTTCTAGTGATGTTGCATTTGACAAAAACTAACAGGCTGATGAAAATACGAGATGAAACTTCACGCTTACACGATTACTTACGATTACAAAACGGTTCGTTGAAAAAATGTGTGAGAAGCCAATTGATTTTTTCCCCCCAATATTGTAACTGAATCAGTGGAATGACCCATAAATTGCAAATTACAAAACTTGTTTACACGTTATTGGCATACGTCACGACTGAGATATTTTTTGCGTTCGGCCCAATTGCTCTCGAAAACTTCCAATCTATATCTCGTACACACTCGAGCAAATTAAGCTAAAAGCTTTTGGTGCTGATTAAAGGATAAGTGATGCAATTGTTGGTGCTCGGAGTTTTTATTTTTCACGACAATGTCCTAATGACCTGGATTTCTTATCGACGTCGTTTCGCGTAGTCATATTTCTTTCCGAACGTATACAGCAACAACAACAATACTCGATCTTACGATCTTGAATGAATTTCCTGTGGATTCTTTAATGATTCTACATCGCTATGTCTATATAGGCGTATTATGAGAAGCTTGAATTGATTATTTACACTGAGCTGTCAAAAAAAGGTGGGGACCGATGTTAAATATAAGTAGCTTGGATCACGTGTGCGTGTAATCTAACGCTGCGCTATAAACGTCGGGACTTTTATGAGCCTGTGTTGCTTGGAGATAACGAAAATTGCAGACTCGCTCAAACGTTTGCACGCACATAATGCGGCTATCGTAATTAAAGTGCAAGGGGACTGGTGCTGTGCTGAATTAAGGTGCATTAGTCACGGAGGTGTGAAGAACTTGGAACAAATGCGGACTGGATGTTTTGTCGCGGATCAAGATTCAATGTGCCGATTGAAAATGATACAGTCAAAGAAGCAGTTGTTTCCCAACTTGAAGGGATTCATGGAACTCTTACGAACGAGATGAGAAAAGTTAAAATCTAAAATTAAACTGCTGGGAAAATTTCATAATAATGTTGGCGAGCTGTACGCGCACAATTCAATGTATCATTGATACAAATTATTTCTCCAATCCTAAGGAATAGAAAAACGTGTCACTGATCTGCCATTGATACATTTCTACAGTTTCGTGATAAAATTGTGTAAAAGTACCTCGAAACAAACATTTTCCACTTATAATTAGCCGAAATGAGGTCGGCCGAATCATCCCGCCATTAATCAACGCGACCCCCGCTAACACACCACCCGACAGTCCCTCCCCTGCAGTCCCCGTAACGAACCATATGCCAGCTCACGTATAGGTGAAACACAAGCGGGGGATATATGACATTACGTACGTGCGCGTGCGCGAGCGCGAGCTAACGAACGAGTCGCGCCTATTAATGAGAAGCGGGCCGGGGCCGGGCACACAATGCTGATGTCATCGCGGACTGAAAAAAGGTGACGATATTGGCCACGATTCGCCGAACGCGATAAGAGCTCGCGAATTTTTGCCCGTACTTACGGCTGGCCTCGATCGCCAGCCGATTGCAGCCGATCCGCCATATATATATGCCGCGGTTCCCCGAAGCATCTCCCAAGATTGATAGCGCTCGGCTTTATCGGGATCCGATTTTTCTTTTTTTTTTCTCGCGGACGCTGAGTTTCAAGGTTTGTAGACGGCTAGTGCTAATTTCGCGGGGAAAGTGTTTTCTGACCGCAGAGTGGAAAAAATTGTAAAAAAATTGTTTCGGAAAGGTTCGAGATTGAGCCTTGATTTAAGTTGGAAATTATCAATCAAGCATTTTCGGTGTTTGCATTGATCGAACGTTTCGTGACGCAGACTAAATAAAGCGATGCTCGAGCTCAACCGAAATTATGCAATACCGTAGTCGTGCTGTGATATTTGACTATCGAGTCTACTGAGATTTCACACGAGAAAAAAAAATGCGTTAAAACCGATTCGTGATGTCATACGCATGAAAAGATAAATTGGGCGTATTTTGACTATTTTTATTTTTATAGATATACATACTTTTTTCTGGACACTTAGACCGGCGTAAAATAGCGTAGCAGGCTTGAGCCGTTGTTTTTTTAGGTCAGCGCTCGTAATTTACCCGTTTGCATATGGAATTTATCGCGTTGCTCACCGAGTATCTGGGAATCTTGCTTTGAATGTAAAATGCACATTCGAATTTTTTCGAAAATAATACAGTAGATTATTCTGATTGAGACATGCTGGGACGCGATGCTGTTGCTGTTGCATTAAAAGTCCATTTGAACAAGCATCTGAAAATTTTATTACCGATATCACGAATGAATTCATCTTTAGAATACCGAGGGAAAAAACATTCGACTAAGCGACTATTTCTCTCATTAGAAATAAATACTCGGCTTCCAAGAAATCTTCCAATGAAATCCATTCACAGTTGGGAAAATGGATTTACATAAAATAATGAATTAGTTCATTAGTTTACAACTGACGTTTGTAAATCGTAATTACGATCCACAAACGTCAGTTGCAACAGTACTATGCGCACCGTCGATCATTCCTTTCAAATTAAGATGAATTATTTTTGATACGAATGTTTTGCAACCTATCCCGTCTTTACTAGACGGCCCATCTAATCCCATAATAAACGGAGCTTGGTCTGAGAATTCATGAAATTGATCAATTTTTATATTTGTGATAAATGATCGAATCCCATTTTCTGAGAACAAACTTTGAATGACTGTATTTATTATATATATATCAAAGCCGGCGGACGCAATAAAAAACTCATCAAGTTGTTTTGTATGAATGTATCAAAGATATATTCATTCCTGTGCGAATGTTCCAAATTGTCGCAAATTCAACTCGTAACGGGAACCAAACATAATAATAGCCTACGAGCATAGAATAGTGTTTATTAAAGACTACTCCTTTTTACACTTATTACTTCTTGCAGCACATGTTTCAACACCCGAGTTTTTCCCTCGTTTCTTTAAATGCTCATTAAGGCTAATCGACAGCACTGAAGCGCGCGCGAGTAATTTAGTAATAACCTAGACATAGTTCGCATTTTTAATTTTTTCCTATCCTGTATTCCACTATTGTCATCGGGAAAAACGTCTCAATTTAGCGCTAGAATTTATGACATCCTCTTTCAAAAATATGGACACGCTACTTTTTCCAAGTACCAGCAGTACAGCGGCTATTAATTCGGAGATATTTCTAACCGCGAGTATCGAGCCGCAGGCAATAATTACCATTAGCTTCGACAAGCTTCCATCGCGGAAAAATAAAACGGATCAATTAGTGGCATCGTTATTTTCTATTTTATCGCTCGGGTGCTCGCAGCGAAATTTCACAAACGAACCATTCCCGATGGCCGTTTGACTAATCAGCCGTGTACAACTTCCATAGATCATTGGAACAAACGGCAGTGTCCCAAAAAGCAACCCGAACCAGCGGATGGAATTATTATGCGAATCCGTCGCATCGCGACATCGACATCAGCTCCAGGACAAATCCACATGAATCAAGCTCGTTTTTTTTCTTTTGCTCGCGCAACATTGTTCCCCTTCGCGCGTCCATTGTCACATCCGTTCGCAGATCCCAAACGGATCGGCGAGGAGAAAAAACTCGTCCGTCTTCGCGATAATTAATTTTCCCTTCTTTCGCGGGCCGCGGACAAACGACTCGAATTCGAATGCTCCCGCTATTTATTCATATTCCCGGCTCGTTTATGCTAATCAGGACCGGTTTCTTTTTGTTCGCCGCCGCTGCCGCTTGGACAATGGTCTTCTCGTCGTTCCGTGACGGACATTATGCAGAAGCCGCGTGGCGGCTCGTTGAAATGTTTCACGTCTCTGTTTGGGCGCGCGAGACTCGATTTTTCTTCACCACGGCTCTTCGACTTTGTTTTTCGGGGCCAACGTTTTTCGGGAATGACGCGAGAGGTGTCGGAAACAGGCTTTTCCTCGACGACGCGCGAGGCTTAGACGCGCGCGCGAGCCAGTTTGATGAATGGCCGAGGGGCGTCGTTTAAACGTGTCACACACGGTGCATCTTTAATTCGAGCTCGTGATTTAAGAGCTTTTTCGAGATCACACGATAATTCGGTGTGTGCATCGGTATCTTGTTGCGAGATTTATGTATAGCCGAATGTATTTTGTCGAGCCGCTTCGACGGGATTCGTAGGGATGAAAAGTAAATTCTCAAATTGCTCATTTCTCTCGTGACGTGTGCAGCATTCGCGCGACGAATGGGAATATTTTTCGAAATATTTCAAGAACGACGCGAAACCATAACAAAAATTACGAAATTCATATGCAAGTAAAAGTTTGTATTGTGCGGTCGAACAAACAATCACCTTCCACGTAGAGGTATGTATTAGCCGGGAAAGATTGAGAACTTTGTTATTCCATAGAGTGGAAGGGACTAATGCTTCGGCACGTAAAGATGGATATTCTGTATACTTTAACCATAGAAGCAAATATATAGCTTCACGTTCCCGCACGTACTCGAGATAAAAAACAATACAGCAAACTCGCCGCGCCGTCCGAGCAGTATAGTCACATGCGTATAATAGAAAGAAAGCTCGATGAATACGAAAATCGAGATACGAAATTATGCGTTCTGTGAAACTCGTAATTTTTTGCAACTCCACACGTTCGAACCACCATCGGCTAATGAAGCTATTTACTTTCTGTTCCAGGTGAGTTTTGCAGTAATCGCACGAGACGTCGTTTTCCTCGCTCTTTTCACTCGGCTGCGCACACGCCCCGGCGTAGATTGGCACGCCGCGGCGCTTGCGATATGATTAAGCACAGATAAGTGATATATACGCTTACGAGAAAATTCCTCCGGAGATTCGCGCTATCGAGTTGCTCGATAACGTGGAATTATAACACCAGCCTCGAAGAGCCGAGAGAGTTTTTATATCTTTTGCCAGTTAACAATTTGAAAGGAAAAGGATTTGGCGTGTCGGGTCCCGACCGAGAGAGAAGGTGTAATTGCGGGGAAAACGGATAACGCGTTATCCCCCGCATCTTTCGCCATCACACGTGGTTACAACCCCGCGAAGCTTCGGGCTCTCGGGCAAAACCTTTCAAAGCACTGTATAACGTTCGATTTACACAGCTCGTTCTCGCTAAGTGACCCGGCCGCGGCGGTGCATCTCGCATTGGCCGTATCACGTCTCGTCAAACAAGCGCGCTGGACTTATCAGCGGAGGATATCAATATACGAGCGTTGAGCCGTCGAACAATGCGCACCTGACTGCCAGCCGGCTCGAGAGAGCCGGCGATGGAGGCCCCCGTGAAAACGGCCCGATAAGGGGCCCCCGCGGGACAAAGGCCAGTCAACCCGGTGCTGCGGCGCGCGCGCGCGCACGTAGGCGGTCGTGGGCATAATAACCGTATAATGCCAGGCTCTCCGCGGAGCCGGCCGGCCGTTGAGCAACGCACCTGCTCGCTCTCCTCTTGTTTTACTCTTTGACGACTCTCGGAATTTCGGCTTCTTTCATATTTGCCCGCCTCTTCCCTCGTGTGTGTATACCCACGTATGTGTGTGTTTGCGTGCCCCTCTCGCGCGCGGAGCCATGAATGAGCTCGTGGTATAATGCTCGAGCCTCACTCGCGAGATTCGCGATACGCCGCCCGCGCGCGTCTCTTCTTATTCCCCGAACGAGCATGTATATATGTATTCTCGAGATCGACGTGAGTGAGTTTTTTTAATGCTGGCGAGGATCCGCGGTGATGATTTGGCGCGTATACGCGGAGGAAATGGATAAACGCGTGGGGGGCGGCCGCCGACAGCGTAAAAACTACCGGGTGCCTTCACGATTTCAACGCGAGCTCGACGCCGTGTACGAATCTGACGTGGGACGAGAGTACTGTTTCCTGCTCGTTTCCTAATGTCCGACCGGTTGACTCTCGGCCGAGTGCAACTTGCCGCGCGCGACGCTTAATCCGCGATTAGATCGACTACGGGTGGCGTTAACGCGCCATGAATGCCGGGGACGTTAACGAGACGAAAGGAAAGTATAGGACCCGATCGGATGACTCGAGATGACTATTATTAGCCGCCACGTCCCGCGGGATAAATTAAATCATGCATACTCGTTGACGGGATCGCTTTCCCCGAGCTCGGCTGTATCCCTATACATTTTTTTGTTAGAAATAACCTTACGAATGAATTCGTTAATAGACTTCTAACATTTCATGAAATTTAACGTGGAATTCAACATTTTCGATGTGGACAAGTCGACTAATGTGCTGAAGTGAGATGTGTTGAAATTTCAGCATTTCACATTACATTAGATTTAATGATCCTGTTGCTGCTTGGCGATTCATTTGATTTTATTTTTCATATTTTTAATAGTTCAAGACGCAGACAACTGTTGAGTTGTTTCGATTTGTTCGATGCGTTGTTGTAATTGAATCTTAAACACTTCAATCTCAAGCCAATCGGCAAGACCAGAGTGACAGGTACAATTTATGTACACCGGGCACAGCTTTATTTACCGCGAATTCCATTAATTTGTAAGGCGCGTTTGAGCGAGCAAAAAGAAAAACTTTTGAAATATTTTAAAAATATTGTCCGAGCAACATAACAGAGCCCGATAAGAATGTAAATCACAATCGAGCATTACTGAAATAAATCCAAACCGGTTATTCAAATTGAACTCGCACACCCCGCGCGTATATAAACCTCACATCGCGTTGCCCAAAAGCTTCCTGTTGATCCTCTCACTTTTCAGAGTATCTGTATCGAAACTCGCTCGAGCTGTGAACCAAAAAATATTATTTTCTTTTTGTCAAGCGGAAAAGTAATACTTGATCATCGCGCCCGGTACCTCCGTGTAGCATCCATAGCTGGCTATACACAAAGTAAGACTCTTGGTGAGCTCGTGTGTATACACGGCACGGCACACGAACAATATATACACATATATTTATCCGAGCTGGATAAAATGCATCGCCGCCCGCGACGCGAGATGGGATTCTCGGCCTTGATACAACTATACGCTCGGCGCGCGCGTCTTGAGGCTGCGGCGCTCGCCAGCGCGCGCGATACAATCTGAGCGGGAAACTGGCTTCATTCACTGCTGGCCACTATCAATGTCAACCTCTCTCTCGAGAGAGAGACGCGAGCGCACGCGCGGCCAGGCTTCTCTCGGTAAATTTTTCGTGCGCCGCTTTATTTGGACGAGCCCTGACGCTAACCGGACGCGCGTCTAGTCCTCCACGGGTTTCTTCTTCTATTTATTATAGAGTTATGGGAGTGATTCTGGGAAATCAAACCCTCCTAGTAGCGCGATGGATCGCTCTCTACGGGGATTTAGGGTCGTGCGCGTATTTTAAGCAACTGTGATTTACTCTCGCACTCGCTGGAATCCGATCTGAATTTTACGAGTTGGCCGCGGATAGAAAAGGAATAATGTGGCGGTAATGGTGTTGGCGAATTTTTTCGTGTCGGTTCGCGCGTTACCACGTGTGACAATTTTCGTTTGGGTAAATTTTATTTTCTTATTGAGCGTTAAATCCTATAGGATGAAACGACGATTGCACAATTTCATCGCTATGCAGACGAACGTTTAACGATGCATATAAGTACGTACTTGGGGATTATGAAATCTCACATGGTACTTCGAGCCTTGCCTATCAACAAAATAGTTCTGATCTTACGCTTATGATATACGGCGAGTGCGAACGCTGCGAAACATTTTAATTACACACCCATGGGCTTGAAGAAACCGTTATTACAACTGCCCTGTCGGAGTATAGTTCCATTGAATTCCTCAACACCGATACCGACGCTCTCGAGAGTCCGTTGCCGTATATGAATCATTCCGTTAAATAATGTAATAGGTATTGGTCGGAGTACGAAGCGAACTCTGAATTATTTATACTGGAAATCAGAGCCCGAGTAGTGTCAGCACCCAAGTTAACAGTCAATTATCGCTCGGTAAGGAACAATCACCGACCAACGTGTTAATAATATGTTATTGCGTATATAACGCTCTTTTCGATTCGATCGCCCTACTCGTTTCTCACGCGCTCTCGAATAACAATCACGTCAGTCACGGCTGTAAACTTTTACAAACGAGACATTGTTGTACGGTGCCGGTGATATCGCTAACGCGCGACACAGTTGCAAAGTTGAATAAACATCATTTCATATACGCTAATATCGACCGTGAATGAATTTGAGTTTGCCAACACCCTCCACGATTTCATTTCTCCGGAGTGAAATGGAATTAAAATCTTGAGTGTAATCACCCGGTCACAGTTGGATTTGATTTAAATAATTCTGTTTTCATACCTACAATTTTTATAAATATAGAGGATGATGTTTTCTCTCGATCCTAATAATTAAATTACGTAGAGAAATATTATGTAAAATCCACAAATCAAAACTATCTTATTAAGAAACTACAGACACTCAATGACATTTCCATTAGGTATTTTACCACTGCATTTTCACACTGTTTTAATATCGTTGGAAAACTGGCTGAATCGAGGTATAAAATAGCAAAAACCATCCTATAGCACAAGCCTAATGTAAGGCGCTCACAAAAGAAGCATCTCCGGAATTCAGCCGTGAGTTAAGCCCCTCGATCCTTGGGGGGACACTCGAAACCGATAGCACCAAGTTTTGCTTATCGAGGTCCACTCTCGTCTCGTTTTTCGTTAATCTTTCGGCCCAAGAAAGTGTGTCGATACTGCGGAAAGTGCTCCTCTTTCTTGACTATTTATTGAGCAGCCGATGGGATAAGGCCTTTGTCCTGTGGCGATTGATGCGTCGGGAGAAATATTTGTCCTTCCAGAGATTCACTCCAACGATACAATGCACTCAAAAATCCTCGCTACTACTGGATCTCGAGGCTTCTCTCGAGACTTCTCTCGAGATCCAGTCGTATTTTTTCTTTTATAATAGCATGAAAGATGCGAATTGACTGAGTGAACTCGTCCTTGATGCATTATAATCCATGGGAATAAAATAATCGAATTGATGATTTCTAGAAAAATTAAAAATTATACGATTGAGATATAGCTCCAAGATCTATCTATATAATTATCGGAGTATTTTCAATATGAATTGTTCTTCACTCAGATGAGACTGAACTATCTTGATATTTTATAAGTACTGATAAAAAGTTTAAAATTAATAGTTCTCGCATTAATTCTTAATCACCACGGTAATGGTTTGGTTGCGCAACGCACTCGCCAATACATAAATCTCCTCCAATACGCGAGACATCTGAGAAATAGCAAAAAATACATAGAGCCATTATATATATACATACGTTGCTTATTAGAATTTTAAAAAATACCGATGAAAATAGCCCATTGTATTCAGCGCGCGCAATTTGTCGTACGATTGTAAACTGTCAATAGTAGCATTTTCAATCGATTAATCAAATAAAGCTGAATATAGATCTATTTTATCTAAAGAATATATATATTTCTTTCGTACTACTTATAAATGAAGTCTACAGTAAGATAATGAGTTTCGCGAATTTGCATATGCATCGAGTACTTTTGCCAAAAATTAACATATCAAGGTATGTAAATGCGCCAGATACGAATCCGCTCGAGAGCGAAGTTCAGCCATACGAAAGGCTTATTTGCGTTCGAGACGTATAAAAGCTCATTATGTTGACCGATAAGTCTCCGAAACAATTTAGAGTGAATTTAAATTATAATGTCGATTTCCGCAGAATAGAGAAGGACGTAGCCGATCATGCGATACGCGCGTATTTATTTAGTCTACCGAATTCCCAAACGACGAGTCGTGCTCCAGAAGATTATATATCACTCAGTCGCACAGACTGCGCGCCGCTTCAAATATTTAATCGGTACATTCATGCCGATCCGATCTATCAATACATTATATATATGGTTCAGAATCGTCGCATTTGTCGAGTGAAAAATCTGCTTGGATTTAAGACGATCACGTTCAATAAACAGCGATACAACGGCGAATGAAAGGTGTATAACTAAACGTTTGAACGGGCCTGCTGCTGCTGCTTATGCTGGCCGGAATCCGACGAGGGCGAAAGTTAAATAAGCCGCGCACAAGCTGTTCTTTGTACTGTACCCCGCAGCTATAATATCCTTTCGTTCCTCTGCCGTTCGGTATAGGAGCTTAACTCTCGAACGTCATACGGAGAATCGTTTCGTTTTCACCCATTATTTTTCTCAAACCAACCAGAGGATTTATCACAGTTGAACTTGTAGCTGTTTGTGAAACGATCGGGTTTACCGGGTATATACAAATCGAAAGCGTTTGTTTATCAAATTTGCATCCGAATTTTACAATCGTAATAGAAGCCGGCTCGGAGAGACCCGCGATATTAATAGAATTCCCCGTACACGCGCCGAAAGCTCGCAATTAACAAGAGTGACGCCGAGGACCGCTAGCCAAGTGTAAACATTTGCCGAGTGAAGAGGGCTGGAAGGGGGCAAAACGGTGTATATCGGAAGCGGATATTAGCACAACATCTGCCGGCACGCGCGCGACCCACCGCCGCCCCCACCCTTGCCCCCACTCCGCCGAAGGGAAGAAGAAAAAAAAAGGAAAGTCTCTCATTTCCTCCGCGTGTGCTGCTATAAGCGCGCCCACCGTTCGGCTTTTACGACTCGAATCGTAAGTGGGGGAGTTAAAATTTCATCGAACCCCGGCGATTTTATTGTTGCAAGGGAGTCACGAGCGCGCGCGGCCCCATATACATTCACGCAGTTGTTCTCAATTTGGGTTTCAATCGTTACGCTCGTTCCGAACCATGGGTTTCGACCGAATTCTCGCTCCCTCGAACGTGCTGAAATGAATTTCACGAGTTCGAACGACTATTTCTATTGAAAATCATGATTTCGATATACGGGCTAAGAAACACGGTTAAATCATTTGGAGCCGCACGATTATAGCGCCAGCTCGAATCGACATTTTCATATTTCATTGGAAGGAATTGAATTGAAACTATGGTCAATCCGTATCAATCCTGCGTATATTACGACGGATGAAGAAATTATTAGATCGAATACATTTTGAGACATGAGTAATCGTGACTCAGCCAAGATTACAATGAAAACTGCTCATCGCCGTGTAACGTGTAACGTATACGCGTATAATCTCGTCGCGATTCTCGCCTGTAATCGACTAATAAGTTTGGTTTCGTCTTCGATCATGCCGTTGCAAAGCAACGGACGAAAGAAAAACACGATCTACCCATTAAGAAGATCGAATCTAAGATTTTCCGAACACTCATCCCCGGAGAATCCAACACGAAATATATATCTCGGGCTCAATGAATCATCGCGGCCGCAATGATTCGAGCCTCCTCTCCTACCACACGCCCGCAATGACTCGCGAGGAATGCTCGTATATGAATCGATTCGAATCGGTGTGTATATATCGGGCCGTTTCATATCTGAATCTTCCCGCCACGTGGGTATGTACGCGCGTTGTCGTGGACTTGCGTAACGATGTACACGATCGATGGGACGGGCTTTTTCCTCTACAGCGTGTCCGACGGATTATCCGTCGAGTTGTAGTTCGGTGATTGTGAGGTGTTGTATACGTTACGACGGATTACAAGGACAATCGACTCGATTCTTCGTTGGAGAGTTAATCATTTCAAAGACTCGTAACTTAGGTCGTGCGCATCTCGTCCTTTTGTTCCTCCTCGAGCTCCCGGTGAGATTTCCCCCCCGCGCGCAAACGTCGGATAAGAAAAGGAAATCATCCGAATCGTGCATAAGAGAGATCTATAAACAAGGACGGAATTATAAAGTACATCGAGGTATAGAGAGCCGCGGATAGCTGGGGCCGGAAAACTGGAGCGGAAACTCCGGCTCGTAAAACCCGAAGATTGTTATTTATGCGCGCGAGCTCGGTGCGATCGTTGTGTTACGTGCACTTGTACACATATACGCACGCGGCTGTATCCCGGCTAGGGAAAAACCTATTCTTTTCACACGAATCTAACCGCGTGTACGCATATGTTGTGCGCACTAGTACTCGTGAGTCATCAACTCTTAAATATCTATACACGTTTGGTATACTTTGTAAATCACGATATATCGAGCCGCCGAACCTATACGCGATTGTTTCTCGACTATACTCTTTTGTTCTCAAAACTTACGATCTTCCCCCCGGTGTGTGCTATATACTCTGCATAGCGCGCGGATATAATGCTGATTTGTACCGATTGTTTATGGCTACACGCGGCGGCGGGTACATGAGATATTTCGAGGCGGTGTGCAGTATCTTGGCGTTGCATCGAATTTGAAGGTGTATATATTTTTGCGTAAGCGATCCGTATGTACACGCGAACACAATCAATATATATATCGTACGATCCGAACATTTTCTCAGTGTCCGAATATCGAATTGAACGTACAGTGGCCGTTTTACACGGCCGAACGCGAAGGGATTGAATTTTTATCTAGAACCCAAAGTCCGCCATACAGAATCACTGCACCGTACAACTCCCCCCGTATAAGAAGCCTCTCCCGAGAGCCCCGGGAGAGCGGTGCAGAGCGTCCCACCGCACATACATACATACACAGCTCGCAGGGACGTCGAATAAATCATTTCGCAGGGATGCGCGCACAGGGCCGAGCATTGTATTGAGCAATCAAAGAGCCGAAACGAAGTAAGACAGCCCTGCAGCGTCATGGCGCGCGCGGCCGAAGTCGCGGATTATTGGGCGCGTGCAACGCTCGAGCAGGGGTATCCGGCTCGGGTCAAGCGCGCAGCCGAGCCAAGTTCAAGGCCAGCTGCTGAAAATCCAGTTCCTCTCTCTCTCTCTCCCGATCGTGCATCGCCTCACACACACACGTATGCTCCGCCGGGGCAGTTTGTATACACACACCGCATCCCATGCAGCCGAGTGTTTTTCTCGCGCCCCCTTCGATCCGAACGAGGGGAAACTTTGTCCCGAGGCCGTGTGCGCAGGGGGGAAAATTCGTCAAGCCCCATATAGGTGTGGTAAGTGGGCCGCTGGCCGGTGTGAGAGTCGCTCGTCGATATTTCCATTCGAGCCCGCGAGTGTTTGTCGCTCGCGCGCGCCTTTGTCAGCTCGAGGGCTGAGCAAATAGCCGGCGCGTGTTTGAATTTCGTTGGGAATTCGTTAGATCCCGAGGGAGGCGTGATCATACGCGTCAGCCACGCTATACGGTGTATAAACTCAACACGACCACGTACCGATCTCGAGTGCGCTGAATAATCAAAATCAGTCGTCCGCGTGGAAGTCAATCGGTGGTTTGGAAAACACTACGTGAATGATTAAAATCTGCGCGCGATCACTTTGGTGAAAAACAATCCTGGAGAATTGATGATCCTGGTTTATCCCAAGGACGATTCACGATAAACACTCTTGTTGCGCGGAACCAGGCCACGAAAACATTCAATTTGAGAAACAACGTCTAAATATTCTAAACACTCGAGTCCGAAAAACAGAGTCTAAATATTCAGGACTAAGAAACGCGCGCGCGCGACACTCGATGTCGAACCGGCTCGTAAAGCACACACTATCCCGGGGGTTCGATGCCCTCTAATACACAAAAAACTCCTATACGTCCCACCTTGCGCGTTTCCCGCCCATCGAATTAGCGATCACAATGTACGCGCGACGCCTCAACGACCCATGCTGGATCTTGCGCGATATCTTGACATCGCATCTCAAGTTCGCTGTCTATACACTCCGAAAGAAGAGAAGCTCACCGGCCGCGGCAGCTGCGCGTCCCTCTACGAATCCTTTTCGAGCAGTGTCACACACACACACAAGCGTGATGATACCCTCCTTAGCGGGATATACATATATAATACACACACATACATATACACAAGGTGAAGTTCGAAGTTGAGCTGGCTGCTGCTTTCTCTCGTTCGCGGCTTTGTTTACGAGGGGTGTGCCCTGTTTTGCTATCGAGTTCTTTCGGGGGAGTTGCTCCTCGGTTGCTCCTTTTTTTTTTCTCCTCCTCTCTCCCTCGCCGCGCACTCGGGCGAGTGGCGCGTGATTTATACCCCGGTGCCGCATTGTGCGGCCCGCGCGCGGTGCTAAGCGGAGTTTCGGTTGCGGCCGCGTCGCGAGGCGGTCACGCGAATTTGAAAGTCGCGCGCCAGCAGCTACACAAAGGAGCTTTTGTCTTTGTACACACACATCCTATACAGCCGCGCGGAGTCTCGCATTGTGTACGCGCGGCCCGCCCGAACAGACATAATTCACCCGCGACACCGCGCCCGCGTGTGTTTTCTCAGTCAACTACCGCGAGTTTATATATACGCGATTAGACGAGTGTCGGGGGGCGCGTGGGCTGATCCGGTAGCGTCTCGCGTCGAATTTATCGGACGTTTTAATGAGCTCTCAAAACAACCCCCCCCCCCGCGAAACCGCAGTTACTTATCGAGATCCGGCCGCAATTGGTTAATTGTTTTTCCCGATGCCGAGACCGCCGTTGACTTTTGATCCGGCCCCGCTGAAGGACGAAATAAAACGCCACAGCTGAATTTCACTGGCCGACATTCTAAATCACGTACGTACGCTTGATCCGAAGAAACCGTAATTATACGCCCCCGAACCCGTTATACCCCGTCAGCCGTGCGTGATCCGTCGAGAACAAGAGCGCGTGTCTCGGCGAACAACAACAATTGGATCCAAACCGGCGCGGTTAGAATTCAAATTTACTCGCGCTTCTAAGTGTATTTCTCCGCTGCTCGTGTATGTATAAGGTATATACAGGTGCATTTACATATCAACGAGGATTCAGCGGAAGTTGCTTTGAGCGAAAATAAAACGAGAGCCGCGCGCCACAATGCGTATAGATCGTAGATTGGGCATTCCGTGGGTGCGCCTAATTACGGTAGCGGCTAATCGATTAACAGCCGGATTATTCGAATAGGAACTCGAGCCGGGAAAAACACGAGCGCGCGAACCTTTTATACACTCGCCGCAGGTATATACGCACACGCTGCAGCGCATCTTTTATATATGCCGCGCACTGAATGGGCCCAACGTGGCAGCTTTCTATTGTGCGTGTGCGCGGAGCTTTGGGAATAATTATTTTGTTCGGTATATTGTTACGAGCGACGGCGAGCTTCTTTTCACACGGTTAGATCGAGAATCCAATCGATAATTTACAATGTGTTCCTGATTTTCCAACGATTCGAGATCGTCGCGTGTGTTGACAGGAGCTGTCAATGTCAATAACCCGACGGGAGCGATGATCACATAAGTTTTGCGGGCACTCGGTGATACGCAATATGTAACGAGCCTCGCGATTCCACAGCCTCATCTTGACATTTCGGAGTCGAACGTCGAGTTGACGACCTCGAGGAAGAAAGCTCGCGCGGATTTACCCGAGACTGCAGCGTATTATCTTGGCTGCTCGATCCGATCAAACTTGTCGTCCCCAATAAATCACTGAATACTCTCGATGAGCACACGACCCGAAGCGATAAAAGACGACGGTCCAACACGGCTGTGGTGCCTCGTATTTCACTTCTTTATTTACGATGAGAAAACCCATCGGCCGTGGTATGGACACCACTTGGAAAAGTTTCGAGCCCCAAACAATCGGTATATATACGCATACAGCCGAATTCCTTCTGCAACTCTCGATGCTTATCTGGCCGAGGCGGCGCCGCGAATTTTTGTATGGATCCCATTCATTAAACCGCCGCCGGCGAATCTCGGCTCTCGGGTTTCACGGAGACGATCGAGGTGGTCCTTAAACGAGCGCCGAGTGATAGACACGCTTGTCTTCTCACGGAGTCATTTTTCAAAGAGCCGGCGGCGCCGCGCACGGGCCTATCCAACGGGGAGAGCCTACGGCGATTACCGCGGCTGTATATCTATGCGCTAACAAAAGCCGATTAGGGCCAATTACCAGATTACGATTTTTTCCTTGCCGTTCGACGATGACGTTTAATTGACTTTTGATTGGGGGTTGCCCCGTTTAATTCATCAACGCTGTAATATCCATTGGAGACGACATGATGATCTTCTCATGAGATATCGGTGTCGCGTGCGTATAATATTATGAAACTTGTATTATGGGGTTTTGTTGACTCGTAAAATGTCTACGATTTTCAGTGATTTCGCATGTTCCAACCATTCGAATTTTTTGAACAATCTGTCCTGTACTAACTAATTAATTCAATCAGCCAAAATCGAACGATAAAACCCAGCTTTTATATAATGTAAGAGGTAGTAATATTCACTTTAAAGTCTGAAGAAAGTTTTTTGTTCGAATTAAGAACGATGAAATAAAATTAGAATGAGAAAACAGCATTAGTATCGTTTCCGACACTGAGTGAATCGAGAAAAATAGCCTACTCCACATGATAACCGAAACATTTCCGCGTTCTAAATAAGCCTTCACAATTTTTTCTTGCTCCGTTTTTTTTTTCGTCTCCCCCGAACATGTGCTCGCGCTTACTATAAGCTTCGGCTTCTTTCTCCTCGAGCGTCAGTCTCGCGCGTGTCTGAAAAGTCTCTGTGGAGCCGAGGGAAAACGAAGAATTAATTTTAAGAACGGGGACGAGTTCTAAATGCAGTCGCGGACGGCTATAGGGATCACGTATATATACACATTCGTACTACAGTGTTCAACTCGACCTGATTGATCTGAGTTGCTTTGAGCTTGAAGTCACGACCAGTCGGTTTTTGCTTTGATGCGCGCTTTGCGAAATATTTGCGGTGAGTTTCGTGACACTTTGGGTTCGGTATATCAACTGAATACGCTTTTGGCTTCGCGTCATTTTCCATAGCTGGTATTACGGGAAAAGAATTCTCGAATGAAAAACTTGTACCGTGGGAGTATAAATTTCTCTTGTCAAGGCTAGAGGAGCTTTTTCATTTGAACCGTCGCTGGTCGCCACGAAAACTTGTTATATATTAATATACATGCGACTTTGATCGCTCATCAAGTCGGCTTCGCAGATTTCATGTGATCATTTTTCCACGTGACTGAATCCAACATGTCTTGCCTTTTTATGTATGCATGTACCTATGATAATTAACTATGTCACCGGCAAGTTAAGTTGTGGAAAAAAATATATCCAAGAATTAATTTACTTTCAATTTATTCACGTTCGGAATTACGCTTTTTTCCTCTCTCATCGTACATGTTAAGATCTACGAGCGCATCACAGTCAGTAGGCATACATGACATCATAAATAATAAAAGAGTACAACCATCTCTATATATATACAGTATAAATGTGTATGCACTTGTCGCAACAAACAGTCACATCACCTGTCCAACCAACGGTCTGTCCTATAGGCGTCCATCGCGTACAAAATATACAATCTAGAAAGTTCGTTTGCCAACGTAGTTCAAACTCAGTGCCTCGTGGAATTTGACGTACTCGGCGAAATTCGGCTCGTCCTCCGCGGGCTGACTGGCCTGATGGTCGACTTGCATCGACTGCTGTTTCGGCCCGCGGCAGCCGGCCGGCAATTCCTGCTGAGCCAGGCTGAGCGTCCGGAGTTTGCTGACGATCGCGTCGGGCACAGGTGAATTCGGAGCGTCGGCTAAGTCGCTCGGCTCGACCATCTCGGGGATTTTCCACTGCTCGCCACCGGCCTCCGATATATTTGTCACTAATTAATATATTCCAAGCGCGCAATCGTTTGGTAATGCTCGAAGAGGTTAGAACTGCGGGCAAAGTGTATATCGTGCTCGAACAACAACTGAGCGTCGAATGACGAGTGATGACGAGCCGTATATACAAACCGGAACGCGTTGGAGCCTCTCGAGGAGGTCCCTCGCCCGTAGGATATATTGTGGGTCACAACAATGATGCAGGGCCCATCATGTATATGTGTACGCCACGGCGCATAGACGCAATAAGTCATATCAAGCGCTGCAGCTCGAGCCTCTCTCGTCTCGTCGGCGTCGCGTCTGCGGGGAGACGCGCTGCAGCCTCATAGCTATAAATATATACCCCGGCGTCGCCCTCTTGTGTATATATACATGGCTGCGTGTGCTGCACTTGCGGCCCTACGGACTCGCGCTCTCTCGCGTTATATCCGATTGAAGGCCAAGCTGCGCTCTTGGCAGTAGATAGACACGAGTCGGCCGACCTTAGCTTTCTCGCATCTCTTGCCCTGCGCGCGCGAGCGAGCAGTTTCTCGAGGATTTTTTTTTTTTTTTTTTGAAAGCCCCGCGTGGTCTGACTCATGTGTTCGTACACGTATACATACACGCGTGCTCGCGCGAGTCGTAAAATTGCCAATTCGGCGATTGTACCAGCGTCCGCGAACGGGCGATTTGAATTCAGGCTGCGAGTATATACGCGTGCGCGCTGAGCTGCGTTCTAAAATTATACCCCTCGACTATGATGCCTTCGATGAAATATTTAGAACGGCCGACGAGGTACCGAGTCGTTATCCCGAGTTGAATACGCGGAGACTTCAGCATCCGCAGACGAAACAAAATTCCCCCAGCTGCAGCTCTACCTCTCGTCACGTCGGGCGAATCGACCGCTATTCTCGATTATTGACAAACAGCCGCGAATATATAGTATACGTATATATTGTTATCGATCGAGAATCGTGTAATATATAACATCCGGGCGTGATCTTAACATTCACTCTATCCCGAGTGCTTGAATTCCTGTATATGTGTATACGTATATAGCGAGTGAAATATATCGGATAACGAAAAATGAAGGGTCGCGCAGCGCCGAGTGGCTGACGTCAGCGTGTTAAAATTTCGATCTTTCTTGCCGGCCGGCGGCGACGACGACGACGACTACGACGACGACGACGAAGACGACGACGATTCGAGCCAAGGTCTCGCGGCTCGTCTCCTCAACTCGGTCTCTCTCTCTCTCTCTCGTTTTCTCTCTGTACGAGTTTGCGCGGCCGCAAGGCTCTTGAACCGGCGATTCAGCGAACGCCGACGACGACGCGATGTACGTTGAATAATTGCGGCGTGATTCTTCCGAGGCGCTTTGCTATATACGCTCGCGAGCCAATCTCGATTGCGCGCGGCTGTTTATATATACCAAGTGTTTGCCGACTTTGTTATCGAGCGAATTTTCTCTCGATTTGAGATCGGGTTACAGGGGGGTACACGTGAGCGGCTATACAGGCGTTTTAGTTGTTTTGAAAAAAAAAGCAAAGCTCGGTCGAATTTATGTGTCGGCAAATATTGAAAAATCGGTAATGGAGACGGCGGCGCAGCGCGAGGAGAGCCGCGGCTTTTATACGCGCCGTACCGTAACGCCATCAGCGCGAAAATTTATTGCCGAGAGACGTGACCGTATCACGATACTTCCATTAAACTTTGATTCCTTCGACGTGCTCTTTTGAGCTTGTTGTATGTGTGAGTTACTCACTCGACTCCGTCTCTCTCTCACTCTTTTTCACACACCGACATATCCTATACGTAACATGTTCATTCTTACGGAACGAATCGCGATGGGTTAAAATGTTGCCGCTGTTTATTACTCATGTCGATTAATCAACCCTGTTTTCCACGTGGAACATTGAAAAATCACGTAATATTCATTTCGAAATTGCCCGTGGGAAAAACGTGCTCTACACGCGACAAATAACAACACCTCGCGATCATCTAGCCTATCCTCGCGCAAATGTAGAACCGATCGCACAAGCTGGCTAGTCTTCGAAAAGAGAGAAACTCGGGCAGCTTCGTCGCAGCTATCTCGAGTGTATGGAGCCCGCTTAGGAGAAGCCAGCATGTCGCACGCGACCCGAACGATTTCCCGCGAACCTCTTCCTCTCGCGGATCGACTGCTGTTCCCATGGACGCGAGCTTTCATAACTGGGCGCGCGGCCGCATTCGCCGGGCCGTCGCTCCATATAAGTACGACCGATCGCTCGATCTCTATGTCTCCATTGACCGAGTCGGCGCGTTTTCTCGTATAATGAATTCCGGGGGTCGTCGGGTGGGGAGTGGACGCGAAGCGAAGCTTGCCTGTTATAGAGCTTGTGAAATTATTCGCGGGGGAAGTATCAATTTTGCCACGAGCGTTGTTGTATATCGCGGCCGGCACACAGAGCCGCGGCTCGCGCGCAAGTGCAACAATGGCCAACGAGATATTGAATTAACCTCCGCGTCTTACTCGTGTCGCCGTTAACTACCATTTGTCCCGCGTCCATTGCTCTCGCCCATTTGTCATATCTGGTTTTTTTTTCCTCGCACTCGGGCCTACGCCGCGCGCGATCGGAACGCATTCGATGTCATGATTGCACGGGTAGAATTAATAAAACGATCGATGTTCAGATAATGTCACGGTGTTAATGTTACACCTAATGTGAACTCGACGAAACGTTCCATCATTGTTTCACTCTTGGACTATATGAGAAACCACCCGTGCGTTATATTATGTCGAAATTTATTTTATCTACTAATGTATAAGCTTTTCATAATTTGTTTTCCCGATATTTTTCCTATCATGTAGCGAAAGGTGTCAGTTATAGCACAACGTGCTCGATTGAGCGATAAACAGCCACAACTCGATCACTCCGCAATTTTCTTGATCGGCTCACTTTCGAATTTTATTCCATAGCCACTGTGTACATAGTATAATGCAATACAGCGGCACGCGAAACACTCGAATATACATTCGACGCGCGAGAGATCGATCGAAATTTCCTCCGCTAATCGAATCGTATCATCGAAAAGACGGACAGGAGGGTGTAGGGTTTGCTAAACGGTCGACGGGCCAACGGGATCGCATATTATAAGACGCGCTCAATTCGCGCAATTCCCGCAAGAGATGTGCAGCTCGGCTTCCTGCGCTGCGGCGGCGGCTCAATTTTGGCCGATGCCGCACTTTCTCACAGAGGTCAAAAAACGGCGGAGCCTTTGATAGCCCTCCCCCGTGTGTGTATATATACGCGCGCGGGCAGTACGAGAAACGCGCGCGGTAGACGCTGCGCTGATGATGCTGGGCGAGGATAAGGCGGCGGCGGCGCGTCTTTATGCCAGTTATGCACCCGCTCCCCGGCGTTATATATGCATACGAGGCAATTTATACTTAATTAGCAAGGGACGACGAGTCTGCGCGCTCGTCTGCTGCACCGCGTGCGTTTACACTCGCGCACACACACGCACGACCCGCGTCTTATTTGAGCAAGCGACAATTGTGCCCGCGGCTTTCCGCGAATAATTAGTGCGCCTGTGTGTGCGCGCGCGCGCCCATATACGTGACTCGAGCGATTTTGTCGCGGCTGCAGCTCGCGTAGGAAGATCGATATCGTCGGGCCGGCAATATCTAGCTGTTGGCCACATTCGGCGGGGGCAATTGTGATTGTTGTTCGGCTGGTGCAATTTAGATCGGGTTTTGATGTGCGGCGAAACTATTATGCGGATTCGCGCGTGCGGTATCGCCTAATTGAATCTCGTATTTTGTCCAGACCGAAACTCCGCGCACCATCTCAAAGTCGTATGTATTGTCCTTCAATCTTCAAGAGCCAGTGGAATTGATTATTGAGATACGTAATTCCGTATTCGCCCATACGTTGACACGCATTGGTCACGTATTATGTTCTGCAGAGTATAGATGAATATGACACTAAAATATAAATGATATGGCACTCGATTAGATGAACATTGATAAATCTCTTGTGACGATTTTACGAGAATCCCACGACAAAATAAAACTACGTAGCCGTACTCCAAAGACTATCTGTCTATCCAATGCCCATACATGCGCCACATCCGCGCTCGCCCATATAACGTAACTGCGGAAGGGAGCATAAAAAGCGGCCCTTATCCGATCGTCAGAATCGGAAGGCAAAAAACAGCTGGTAGTGTGCGGGAGGCGCCCATGAATGATCCTCCTGCGCGTATTTATATATACACATCGGACCCGCCGCTCTTTCTACGATCTCATCCTATTCGTCGACGCGCCGACCTTGCGATCGCGGCTGCGAGTATACATCCAACCGGTATAATCAGCTCGAGCAGCTCTCAATTGATATTACCCAATAAGTCGAGCTCTCGGGACTCGCGGCTTAAATGCCGGGCTTTTCGTTGGCGCGGCGAGATGCCGCGAGGCGAATAGTTGCCGATATCGGTATAATTAAATTATATCGATATCTGTAACGGTTATACGGTGGGTCCCGGCTCGTATATATGCGAGAGATGATCGCCGCGTCGCAATGGCAATTAGACTCGCGCGCGCGATTCAATCTCTCGCCCGGAATTCGAGGTATCGAGGGTAGTCATGCCGGGGCAGCTGCGAGCTTGGTTATTGGTCCGATCGATCGCCGGCGTGCCTAGAATCGTTCGCGGCTTTCGTATATGTGTATGATCGACGAGCTTCGAGATTTGCCCACAGCCTCTCTTGCCGTTGCGCCGATGCAACGTTCTCGGGATTCCTGGAGTCATGGCGCAATCAGTCGCGGACACACAGCGGAACTATTCGCGGACCCCGATCGATCGGGCGATTTCGTACACTCCAACGCGCGGTGTGGCCCATTAGCATTTCCATATTCCTAAGTGACGCTCGAGCGATTATAACATACACTCGAGCACCGCGATCACATATACACACACACACCAATGATAATTAGCGGCGATCCAGAGCGCGATATACGAGTATATACCGGTCGGGCAATCATCATAACTCATTCCCCTCCCACTCGCGCGCGGCTAATCAGTCTCGCGAGCTCCCCTAAAACACAATTCGCCGCTCGATCGGCGACGCCGTGGAAGCCCCTCGACACAATATAAACGATCAAAAATGAAAATAAAAAAGCACACGCGTCACGTGTTACGCGCGGTGTCCCGTGCTTGGTGCGCGCGCAACGCAAACGCGTCGCCGACGTTTATCTCGGATCTCCCTCGAAAGAGTGTGCACGAGAGAGAGTGAGCGAGAGGGGGGGGGAGAGGCGCGGCCGGGCGATAATCTTTTTAATGCCGCTCCCCGAAATTTCGTGCCGGCTCTTTCGTAACTCCGTCGCCTCTTGGGTATGTATATACACGATATATATTCGCGCGTGCACGTGAGATGCGCTCGAGTCAACGACCGGCGGAATTTCGTGGAATTAATTGCGCCCGAGCCTCTCGGTTGCACATTTGCATATCCCCCGCGTGCGATTGCGCGCGATCGTAGGCGTCGGCGATACAGCTCGGCTCCCTTCGTTGCGCGAAAAGTGCGGTAGTGATGAAACGCGACCGTTCGCGATCGTTCGTACGCACGGGTTATGCTAATAGGGCGGCCCGCGCGCCGTCGAAAATTTTTATCCGCGGAAACGGGTGTGGGCGATGGATTTGTAAACGTTGTCGTGACGCGGAATTCGCGAGGTGTATACGCGTATCGATTCGCGAACGCGAAGCACTGCCGGGAGTCCGTTGCTCGCGAGAGAAATATCCGTTGGAAAATCAGATGGCATGTATTTAATTTGCTCGGCGAGGCCGCCTCCTCGCGATAGTACATACGCACCTCGTCTCGCCCACGGGCAGCCGCGCGCGCGGCCAAAAAGGGGACTGCGAACGAGTTGCGGTCCCGCGGCGAAAACGAGCACCGGTTTTAGCGCGAGCGAGGGGGCGTGCGATATGCACCGCGGCTCGCGAGCGATCCTATCTCGCCCGCCGCGCTCGCGCCGATTGTTCGCCGCGTCAGCGATCTACGCGTGAAACGGGAGGAGAGAGATAGCCACCGGGTGACTAAGCTCCGGCCGATGCTGCCTAGGTGATTACGGCGATGGGCGAATTGCGAACGCACAATGTGTGATGTGTATACGTGTTGACCATGTGGCCGTCGTTAAAATCGAAAACGCAATAAAAGCTTTTCGATAACTGTTTGAGAAGGAAGATTGACAAATATCCTTCTTAAATTTCATAATGAGATTTATCGCAATATGTCAATAACATTGCTTACGTGCATTTCACATTTCTAACGATCTTTTTCTTTGTTTGTTTCAGGTGAGCCATGTTACATTGAATTATTCGATTGTCATACTCGTAAGTGACAATATTATATACTTTCCATTTGAACTACAATCTTCAAGTTAAAATATTCATTAAAGATGCGAATTTTAGCTTTTTCGTTATTTTAAATCTAGAGAGTACGATTTTGGAAACTATACGATACTCCAGACAACAGGATGCACATTGTACCGATGCGGTCATCTCGGAAATTCCGCGCGCTTGATAATGAAGCGTGCAACAATGATAATGTGCGAGTAATATAACAGCTGAATAGGCTAACGATACCTAATCCAAACAAAGCGCGAGAGGATCTCGTTTACCGGCGGGGCACATGCCCGTGAAACGAAACTCGAAGCGCGAAGCCGATTGTTCTTATCTGCGAAAGAGTCTGCTCGCGGCGGCGGCTCTTCTTTATCCCTTCGTGGATTCTTCACGACGCGGTGTGGAATTACATCGAAGCGCGGCTCGCGAGCGAGCCTCTCGCGCAAACGTCCCGAGCTGCACAGATGAATACGTAACCCCCGCGGGAAATCTGCTCGCTCTGCGATCTCGAGGCCGAAATTATTATACTGTCGCTCGCGCGCCAAGTCGAGACTTGCGCTCGAGGTTGGGTTGGAAAATGTCGAAAGATGCGCTCGCGCGGGGAAGAAAACACCACCGGCCGATCATGCAAATATGCGCAACGGCTTTCAACACACACGGCTAATCATCGAGTGGAAAATAAAGTTGCCGAGTTTCGAGCGTTAATTACCACCTATGCCATGTATCTCCGCAATCGTGTGCGCCGAGGAGATGCGTATACGTGTATCCCGCGTATATTCGGAGAGATTACACGGCTCGAGCGACACGCCTTTGCGCTTTTAATTAAGTAATCCGGCTAGCGCACGCGGCGCGAGTAATCGCTCGGCGTATATGAATTGTTTATCATCGCTCTAATTAAATCCCCCCGCCCCAGCTTTCCTCCGAGAGGCGCAGAGGCTCGTCGTTTTTTTCCTTCTCGTTCGAGCTTTCGATGCGCGCGTCCTCGCCGAGCTCGCTAATGGATTCGATAAATTCGGTTGGTCTCGCCGATGCCGATAGGCAAACACGCAGCGCCGACATATATAACATACGGATGGCTCGTGTGTAATAAACGCAGCGATAGACAAAGTAATATCGTCCGGCTCGAGATTGCCGCCTTGAGGTGGAGTCGCGATATGATTCACGCGCGGGGTCCTCGTCTTCGCCACACCACGAGCAATCATGTGTATATATACCTTTTTTCAATATTGATCCAAAGGGAAAACATACGCGAATTTCCAATCGGCTCGAGGGGATAATCCGATGTGCCTCGCACATACTCGCCCGTAAATCCCGTAACCGATATTGTATCTAGACTAATGTAACGCGGCGATTTCTACCTCATGCGCCGCGCGTGTGATCGGAATCGTCTCGATCCGAGCAATAACAATATACATCTATACAAACACTTGGCGCAGTGAGTTGCATCGCGAAACGTCCAACCACAGCCGTGGGAATTAAGCGACGGAGCCACGCGCGCGTGTACCTGCCATAATCATGACGTAGAGTCTGTGGAGCCCTGCCAATAACCGAACGGGCCGATACATAAATTGTTGCGCCCGCGCGACAAACTCGCGACAGAGAAAGAGACAACATTGTGTTGCCGTCTTCCACGCCCGCGTTGCGCAACTCAAGTGTGTTTAAGTGTGTGCGAGTGTGTGCCTTCGGTATTCGGGTCGCGCACGCGCGGAAAAGCCCATTGTCGAGAAGGATATGCGATTAGCTGATGGATTGCGCTGTTGCATTGTGCCGCGCGCTCGACGAATGCTTTTTTTCGCGTTCTCTCGTATACAGCGCCAGGCGGATTATCGAGCAGAGGCGTTGGACTCGTTTTTCGACGAGTTGGCCGTGAATCGCGAGCTGTTGCCTTTTCATTTTTAACTCTCGACCGTATATACACAATTGACGTCTCGCGCGCCCACGGATGTCGACGTTATATACACGAGCAGTGAAAGGCCAATGGTGGCGAAGGCGTGATCTGACATTGTGATACCGCGGAAAGGCGCGAGTTCCAGGGCGCGTGTCAACTCGTTCGAGAGTCGTGAATTCCTCGGGCCCCGATTTGTCATTGTTAAGTGTAATCTAATTAGTTCGATACGATCTCGACTTGTGGCGTTTATTCGGCCGATTGTCGAATGTGGGCAATGCATCAAAGCCCGAGAGACACGGTCAATGCAACGTTCAAGTCAAATTTCGCATTGAATCGCGGCCAGTCGGCCGAGGGCTGAATCGCGCTTAGCTTATCTCGCTGGGAAAACGTTGGAAACGTCATTGGCTTTTATCGGACACAAGCATTCGTACTGCAATGGGGCCTTGCAAGAAGCTATGTTATGCAAGGAGGTTAATTAATAATGCGTAGCGCTCCGACTTTGATGGAGCATGTATATACGAACATGCGATGAAAATCTTATCGGAAGATTGGAAATAACGAGGTGAATCACCGTGGTTCTTACGCGTTGTGTATTACTCAATACCAATCGAAGACTCTGAAGAATATGAAGCATAAAATTCTTTCGATAGATAAACTATTGGTGGAACAGACTCGACATCTCAATCGACGCGTCTCTGGTGCATTAGTCGCCGATGGGTCGGCGACACGGTTTATTGATTCGCGCTAGATTTGCGTCGGCAGTCCCCAGTGAGTCAGCGCATCCACGACCATTACTATCATGCGTTAATTGCTGATTTCCCGAACGATCGTTAGTATTTACGATTGCCAGACCGTCCGTGATTTTTCTCTACGCTAAATTCTCGGTTTTGCTAGTTTCAATCGAAGTTTACCCGATTCGTACATCTAAACTGTAGCAGTATAATTAATCAATTTTCGTGTGGGTTGAATGAAAAACAATTGAGTGAGATCAAATAGAACAATATTTATTAAGACTAATGGAATGCATTTCATGTTCACAGTATAAATCAACACCTATTTACATTTTTAGATTTCAAAGCAAATGATGCACTATTCTCTGCACTAGTTCACTTCGTTGGTTCAAAGACACTAGACGCGTCGATCAACTTTTTAATATAATCACCCAACACTTTGTTTTCGCTTGTCAACGTCTTGTTAACTTCTCTCGTTTGTGTAACTTTCTTATGCAGCTCTGGAAATTGATATATAAAATTAATATATGAAAATCTAAATCGAGAGATTCATGGAAATCGATTTGTACACGTACCTTCGAGCGTTCGGTAACCATCGAGAAGCCTTTTGATAATTTCTCTTCTCTCTTGTTCCTCATCAGATGGGGACTCGGTAGGCTCCAAACGAATCTCAGGCTGAAACGTTCCGATTAAGTTGCATTCGGCATTCGCATCAACTGCTTCTTGGAGTAAACCGACTGAAAGATAGAAGAAAACTATTATAGAATTTAAATCACGTTAAAAACGCTTATGGACGTACAATGAAATTCAACTTATAGTGTAAAATATTCAACTGCTCACATTATAATCGTATCGAATCAATTTTAAAAATTTCATGGGAATATGTTTTTTTCATCACTTGTATCGAAAAGTTGATCATGAAACCTTAGTTTTCTACACTCGTGATGAAAAATACTGTTCGATACTAGATCAAAAGACGATTTCTAGGCACGTGTGATTACCACCCTCGCTTTGCTCGGGCGGCAAACCTCCCACGTGCCTAGAATTCGTCTTTTGGTCTAGTATCGAAATGTACTATTATCAAATCCGAAATTGTACTTTGTATTGAAAATTTATTGGACAAAATGAACATGTTCGTAAAGTGTTAATGGAATGATATGAATGATTCGAGCATAAAAATATCGTAAGCCATGAATCACGAATGAACTTTCGACGCGGAGAAATCTTTCTCAATAAGCTAGCTAACGTACCTTGAGTTTCGTCGTCCTCAACCTCAGTTGCATTTTTACGTTGCTTTCTGAATCTCCACTTGAACATTGTAACTATTTTCACTTGATTTTCACGATTATGAATCTAACTTTGAAAAGATCCTGGCAACTTTATCCGATTTTCAAAGATCTGAAGAAGTTGGTGAATGTTTGGTATCCGCTGCTAAACTGTCTACGATGTCGCAAGAACGCAGATTATAAAGGTCAATTTTGGGACTGTAATTTTGACTGAATTGAGTTCGAGTGCCATATTCCTCATAATTCGGGACCCAGGTAAAAATGGGCAAGAATGAATGAGTGCACTAAAGTGGGTGGAGATTTTACTTGGAGCAATTAACTTTCGGGCTAATTGCATTCGGTGTGTTTGACTCCCCCTCCCACTTCCCCAAGCGAAAATATGTTGGATGATCGGTTCGTTGAATACTTGTCCCTCATGTCCTAATTGAATTGTCGATGAAGTATAATCCTTGACTCTTAAAATTTTTGTTGCATGTAATACTTTCTTGAATATACGTCAGGATGATTCCAAGCATATATAAATTATAATCTACCCATTAACCATCGCTAATTTGCACACGCGAGGTAGGGAAATATATGAAATAGCAGACAATCCAGCTCTCCATGTCTGAATTCACCGAAAGACAAACTCGCAATATATAACGTGTCGCACACCCATATCGAAGAGTCCCAACGGCGCGGCGTCGTGGCGTCGGAAACTCAAGCGTCTCTCGACGCGAATAGCTTGCGCTGATAAAGCCATAACGATCGTCGACTCGGCCCTCTGAATAAAATGTCCCCACACGGCTCAAATTAATATCGAGATAAACACGAGCTAGCGCAGGAATGTCTCCGGGTGTTTGCTTGCGCAAAACTCCTCTGGCGCACCAGCGAAGTAGCGTCACTTTCTACATACCCGGTAATCTTAACGGGCGAGTGTTGGTAAAAGCCCGCGGGTGGGAGCGTGGCGAGTTATTATTTGTGAGTGGCGTGTAGAAGTGCACTTGCGAGCGACGATTAGGGACTTTCGGGTTTTCTCAAAATTGGTATAATTCCCGCTGGGCGTGAATCTTTTATTTGGTATTTACGAAGGATCGCGACATAGAAACACCAATCACATTTTAATGTGATAATTTATCATAAGCACGGAAGAGATTGGACGAAGTGTGAATATGAATATATGTATATATTAGCTTTCGTAACGACAGCTTCGTGTATTGTTTATACAAACGTTCATACAAGCGAGTAATTACCTCAAGAATTCAAGCGAGACATTTACACGCGCGTGCCGTAACGACAGTATTTCTTCGGGCGTTCGATGCGCATCCATGCGATGAATCAAAATGCAAATGCGACGATAATCCGCGCCAAACAAATATTCGAATGGCTTTTGGTTCTCGCGCGCGCAAGTCCGAATCGCAGGCTGTCCTCGGGCGCGCACCACTTGACAAAAAAAACCAGTCACGTCTCGAGAACCAGCCGTCAATCAGCGATTGCAGAGTGAATTGCGCGATTAACCCATAAGCGAAACCGCATAATGAGCCCGAGTTAACATCTCCCCGGGCCGAGTGAAAAAACCACAAAATCCCAAGCACATCGGCTCAGCGACGGAGCGCGCACGCGAGATTTCCGCGCCGGTAACAACCCCTCGGATATACCGAAGCCCTCGAGCGACTTCTTTTTTTTCGGCTTCCTCGTGTCGCGCACCAACGGCTTCCCTCGCACTTACGAAATTTCGCGGTGTTGCTTTCGTCCCCCTCCGGCTTCCCGCGGCCCCCGTACACCGGCCAGTGAAATTCTTCACGAAAGATTTCTCGTACGTCTCTCGCGGAATTCAACCCACGTGCGGCCGCTCGAATGCGCGAAAATTCGCGACGACAATATTTTTCGCGCCGCAAACACGAGGAATCGGGTTTTCCCGCTGGCTGCAGCAAACTCGAGTCGTAATTCAGCAGGGCAAAGCCCGTGCGAGCTCCACCTCCCCGTAACAAATCGCCTGCTTAAGGCGCACAAAAGTCCAGCTGCGTCGCGCGGGATTAATTCCGCGGACGCCGCCGCGGCGACAGGTTAATAAAACACGCGCGGGCGCGCGAGGCCCCCGCGGAATGCAATTGAGCGAGGACCGGATTCTGGGTCGGAGTCCTTAGCCGCCGCCGCCGTGCACGCGGGGGGGCATAATGTTGTCACGCGTGTGGAAGGGGAGCGCGGCCGTTTTTATGCGCTTTTCACGCCTACGCGCACGCGCAGTCTCGTGCGGCGAGGAAATTTCTTTTACTCTTTTATTAAACGAAGGCTTCGCGCGTGTGGGTGAGGTTCGCTTGTGGCTTCCACGGTAGGGGGGAGGTGTGTTTATATATAGGGAGATTGGCCATTTTTCGTATACGCGCGTGATGGACGATTATTGTACGAGTTTTTATCGTGAGAATTCTTGTACGCGCCTGCGTGACTGGATTGCGAGTTTCACTTCCGAGTTTCACAACGCTACGCTCGCTTGTGCACTTGCGAGATTAATATTTCCGACTCGCGATTGCAACGCTGCGAAAATAAGTTTTTCGAAAAGTTTGAAATAAATTTTCTACGTTTGGGTCGGAGATGGTCGGTTGCGATTCACAGCCCTGAGCTTACCGCAAACACGTCAATTGTACCACTGATTTTTTTCGTGGTTTGCGTTTATTAAATGCTTCTAATTACATTCACGTTGTTTTACGCATGAAATAGAATTAGACTGCACCACAAAATACTTTCAGCTTCGAGGCACCTCACTGATGAATTCATCTGAAAAAAAATCGAGATACGATCGTTTTAGTGTGTCCTCGAGTAGAAAAATGTGAAACCTTTGCCGGAATCCCAAAATTAGCAGCTCCTCGGGTACAACAAAGTGGCAACTATTGCGGAGAACTACACAAAGGAGCCTCTCCAGATAGAGGCGAGCTTAGGGTCGAGATTTCCCAATGTTTGCGAATTCCAATACAACCCGTCTACGAATTTTCGCAAATCGTCCTCTCGTCTCGCTTGTTCGGAACGGCACAGTTTTACCTGAAATCCCAACCACTCGTATTAAGTCTCGTGTACCATTTATGCGTACCTACCGGCTAAATCTTTTACGCTCGCGGCTCGGGCGTCGTTCGCGCGCGAAGCGTCGAGCTAAGAACCGGCGCCGCGCTAATCTTCTTAGCGTATTTTTCCTTGGGGATGGCGTCGAAGCTTATATTGTCTCCGCTGCCGGGATTCCCGATCTGGGTCAGCGTTATAGAAAAAGAAAGCAATCGCCGCTCTCGCGATCTCGAAGATTTTGCGAAGATATCGATCGAGTTAACGACTACCCGTAGAAATTTTAAGGTTCCTATTGTCGGCTCTGAGTATTCGTTCGTTCGAATATTACGCGTTTGCTTGTAAATTCAACATGATGTCATAATCCATTACGGTACGACGAGAATCAGAATGCAATATGGCTATGACGTCCGCGACTGACGCTGTTTTCTCTTCGACGTAATGTATGTGTTCGCGATTCGCGCGTATTCACCTTGTTCTCTCGCTCGGGTAGACAATCTTCGAGCGAATCACTATGATTCTTCTCGTATCCCAAGCGATTCCGAATCATTACCCGTAAATTGCTATCAATAACGGCGCGCGTTACAATGAAATTCCCCCTGTGAAAAATTCCCCTACGAATGAAACGTTGCCGATCCGATCAAAGAATATATCAAAGATCGTCGAGCCGCGGAATATCACACGATTTCCCGCCCACTCCGACAATTGTACAACCTACTCTGTATACGCATCTCTTCGAGAGCATTTACATAGGTACTCCCAATTTCTGTTCAACAGCTGTCATTACACGGCAGATCGGCTCGCTTAGCGCGCGATTACTCGCGTGCGAGAGCTCCAGTGTATATCGAGCCTTGAGCCGCGGCATCATTTTCCCCGCGCGCGCCTGTTATAGACGGCCAGGCCTACTTCGCACCTCCGAGCAGCACCTTTACTCCGTTCCAAGGGACTTTCCAATATATTTATATATATTCCGCTCCCACGTATCAAGTGCGCGCATTAAGTTTTGTTCCTACGGGTTAACTGTGCGCGGCCCAGACTCGTTTCTCACGCTCGCCGGCGAATATTTGTGAATACATATATCCTATGTAGCGTCGATCATACGGGTTTTATTGTATATATACGAGCGGCGAGGCGCTCAATCAGGTTCAGATGTCGCGCGCGCGCTCGAGATTCTAATTGACCCAGAAAGCGGATCGCGTGCTCCCCACGAGCTCGATTCATCGTTCGCGCGACGACCGGCCCTTCCTCACACGTATAATTTCAGATTTTCACATGCGTCGCTTTCTCGCGGCTGCACACAGCCCATACCGCGCGAGCTTCTGCAATTCATGCGACGCTATATAAACAAAAAAAAATTCAAATTCACCTGTGCGCGCGCGTATCGTTTCTAATTTATTCAAAAACATAACGCGGATGTATACCTTTGCACCTACACACGTGCGATATAAATCAAAGGAGGTACGCGCGAGCACGTGCGCGCGCTCGTTGCGGGATATGTATATTCAAGCGAGCGAGCGAGCGAGCGCGTGGGCTATTAATCGGGAGGTTGCGCAAAGGGGAAAAATCGCGAGCGCGGGGAATCGACCAATTTGCTTCGGGGTCGCGTGCCACCGCCGAGAGATAGGCATCTGGCGATTGGCAATCGCGGCTATGGTATATATAAGCCTACAGTGGTCGCGAGCTCGCTTATAATTACCCGTTGCGGATGCAGCGCCTCGGGTGATTTTGATCGATCGCGAATCAGCTGCGACTTGGCTATTGCAATCGGTATATACGTGAATGAACCGCGAGAACAATGATATACACAGCCGGGAGAATTATGGTGGCGTTCGCGTGTGTTTGTGTGTTCGTTCGTGTATAAGGTTACGCCGGGGATAGACAGTCCGAGCGCGCAATCAAGACGTCACCGACAGTCTGTTCGTTCGAATTGAGATACACGCGCGATTCGAGTTTCGATGTGTCTTTGCGCGCGGTTCGTTGCTGGAATTGATCGGTTATTGTTCGGACGTCCACTGAATTTTGACGTGTGCAGCTGGGTTTTACACTGTTCGACAGCATCCACGCGTTATTTACACTCGCAGACACAGTTGCGCTACTAATTAGTACGTGGAAAATGCATAAGTTTGATAAGGCTCGATTGGGTGCGGTAAACAGCTTGATCACCTTTCCATTAATGGGGCTGTGTTATCGGGAAAAAGCAAAATTAACTGTGGAATTCCGAACCGCCCGCGCCGCGCCGTGGCTTTACGCGCGTCTATAACTTCGCGCCACTCGCGTCTATATGCACATAGCAAAATAGCTCTTCCATATGAGGAAATTCATTCGCTGACGCAATGTAATCACCTTAGCTGTGATACAACTTGATAGCTAGACGATTCAATTAGTGAGTTAACGACTCCGAAATTCTGGTAACAGATATTTCGTTCGAACATTTCGTTTATTCCTATTTTTCATTAAATACCTGGGTCGATGCTATTGTCAAATTTTCGGCTATTATTACATTTCGAATGAGTCGTCGTCTATGTATAAATCTATGGATCAAGAATAAAGTACTGACTCGATAGTCTGTAACGGAAAACACCCGTTAAAGTGTATACACGGAACATGACATTATTAAAAGCGTATATAAGTAATCGTAAACATTTTTCAACACACAAGAGGCTCGATTTTCGATACGCCCCGAAATTACTGGCCCGCCGTTACCGTAAATCATCCGATCTTCGACCCGGCGAGGCTCCCAATTACTCCTTTCATCCATCAGGTTACGGCAACGCGTCTGCCCCCTTTGTAAACCAAAATATCCGAGATCTCCGTTCACACCCTACATTCGAAAACACGCTGGCCTCTCGGAAGGAAGACACCTGTTCGGGAGAGCATCAGCTACACGGGCGCGCACACACACGTGTGTTATAGTAAGAAAGAGAGCCGCTCGACCACCTGTCGCTTCATTTTTCCTCGATAGAAAAGCGGTGAACGCACTTTACACCTCATCACCTCGATCTGATGACGGACGAGCTGTTGCTCGGGGAATAAAGATAATATGGGTCGTTTTGCCGTTGCTCACGCGGCTTTATGTATCTGATATGCTTATCGGCGGTGAGTATCTTGGTATAGACGTTTTCTTGGCTTCATATTGGAAAGTCTGTTAGCAGACTTTACCATAATATTTGAAAAGTAAAACTGGCGTTCCTCGTCAGTAGGGGGAACCAATGAAAAATGTCGATACCACATTATACGCCAATGATAAAAATCGAGAACACATTTTTCTCATTGGAGAATTCCCTGGATTCCTTCCCGAGATTGAATTATAATTATGAAACTACTCCCGCTATTGGCCATTTAGTGTGTTACTCACCGCGAATATGCGAGTCGATATATATCAAAATATAGCTCAACATGGTAGTACGCGTTGGTACGGCTTATCAGTTATCAGTTGATAATTCACGCTCGTAATGGCATGTGCTTGAATGTAGGCTACGGAAATGAATCAACATGAATTTGCATCTGTGCAATGTTACACGCTATACTGTATGCTTGAGCCATGCGTATGCCACGATACCGATACTTATCTTCACAATGATAGAATTCCAGACTATCAATCAAAATTTCGTCAGAAGACGTAATGCCTTTGTAATTCGCTCCCACGTCAGCCAATTTTTATGTATAAAACAATTAACATCTCAAGAAGTAAAGTACTATTTGCCATCAGTATCTCTTCAACATAATCTCACGGTTTATCATTAATATAGATATAGACCACGGCCGGTAATTCAAACAACTGATTGAGAAACATCGCAGAGCCCAATAATTAAGACAACGAATTTCTCCAGATTCACGATCAATCAAGGCATCTGTGATTTTTCCACGTCGATTCTCGCTAACTGAATATTCAATCGGCGTTACGAAAGAATCCGAAAAAGGCCGAAAGTGCCCCCGATTTCGAAACGAAACTGATATCCAACGGCATCGCCGGGTATAGAGACTCATCTCACCTGCGGCCAGATTATACACACATCGCCACGCGAGATTGAGACATTGTATACTGATTATAGTGCACGGAAGCTTATAAAAATCAAGGATTCTTCTTTCAACCTATTTCCTTTCTCCTGAGGAATTTTCTCGATATTTCCAGTACCAACGACGACAAGGCAGCTCGGATTAATTTGTATGTTATGGCGTGTTATTATCAACGCGTGAGATACGTGTGTCAGTCGGCGAACTCTTTCCTAATCAGAAGCAATTCAATTTCAGCCGATGATTCAATACTAATGTACGCCGGGGACGAACGTATATATAATATCCGGTACAGGATAATTTTTCAATAAATCTCTTGTAAACGACTCGAAAACAGCGCGATAACTCAGCGAGTCGCGCACAGGCGACGCCCAAAAAGTTTCTCCACCTCGCGGCGCATTACTCACGAGTCGAAACGCTACGCGACAATAATCGCCACGTCGCTACAAGCAATTATATTTAAATGTACTCGTGTCATACACCGACACGGCCCGTTCAGCGGAAAAAGCGACACGGCCGATACACGCCTCTCGAGTTCGAGCCTCCATGTGTAGTGTAGCGAAACGCGTCGCACACGTCGCGTCGGCTCACCGGATTTGCGTTACGCGCCGTTAATCAATTTTGTCCAGCTTGTGTGTTCGCTTTGTTCTGCCGTTAAGAGCCACGCGGGTACATATACCACCTATCGTTTTACTGTTCGCTCATTTTCATGGGTATATACGCGTGTTTTGTTCCCGGAGCGAGTGCATTATGGAAAAATATAATACGATGTAACGTATGGCTGCGCGGATGTTTTTTTTTCTTTATTTTCTAAAATTCCCCGGGCATCTTTCAAACTTACATCGAATGTGATTCTCGCGGAGAAAAAGACGTTTTGAATATTTCAAAAGGCCGTTTTCCAACGAAACTCGATCTCTCCGCTGGAAATTCGAGCTAGTGAACTCATTCTATTACGGACTTTCGTGAATGTACAATTCCAAAATGCGTTGATACAATATTGAGGACATATATCAGGCTCATTTATAACTCGGGAATCCGTACGGCACTTATCGTTCGGTCTTGAACGATCTCCCCCCTCCCCTCCGTCTTATTATAGGTCAGCTCGCGCGAGATATACACAATCTCCAAACGATTATTCAACATTTAATGCTTCGTTTACTATGCGCGGCTATCAATCGCGCAATTTCTCGCACACACACACGCGATGGAATCCAACAATATTTTCCAATTCGCGCGCGCTTTCCCGTTATTAAGACAATCCTAATCGCTGGGCAATCCGGTGCACAGATCGCCGCACGAAAGCACGCACGACTCGGCCAATCGAAGTACGAAAAGAAGCGCGCGATAAGGAGCGGGCCATAAGTCAGCCGTGTCTAATAGCCGAACAAGCCGGGGGCACCGAGATAAAAACGCGCGATAGCGCGGAATCAATGAGCCAACCTCGTCCCGCTCTCTACTCTATTCATCATCGGCAAGATTCCGCGCAGCGGCGGAACTCGAGGCGCGTCTATACAGTGATACATATCTATGCGCGTGTGCAGATCCGCCGAGAGGAGCACTTGACATTGGCTTCCGCGAACGTCCGATTGAATGCCACGTACCAAGGGGGTAATTGTATACCGTAAAAAGCAGCGGTGGAAGGGGCCGATAGCCGCGCGGCTTATTTATAAAGCTTTCCGCGGAAATCTCAAATTGCCGCGTGTAATCGGCTCGCATTGATAATATAGCTCGCTTGTATAATAAGCCGGAATGATGTCATAATACACGCCGGGGATGATGCTGCGCTCGCAGATATATACATGACTCGACTAATACCAGTCGAGGAATAAAATATTATACGAAAAAGTGGATTCGCAGCGGTGATCGGCAGCTCTATCGATGCATCACGTTGGATTATAACGATGTGCAGCGAGAGAGATACAGGGAATCATTGAATCGCGCGATTCCGCGTCGCTATAAATAATCCATGACATTTTATTGTGAGCTCGTGTAGTGGATATATACTACTTCTTGGCTGTTCCGATGGCCGGAGAAATCGTGGTTTTCACAAATCACCTTGATTTTTCTTTTCAACGTTCGTGAAATTTGTATCGCTGAAAAAAGTTGTTCAGAGTGACCGCGGAAACATTTATCAGTCGGACATTGCACTGGATAAATCGACGACGCGCGCGAGCTCGTCAATAAATCGCAGAATGAGCTCTTACGCACAACACGGCTCGAGACAGAATTATACACACACGGGGAGATACAAACTGTGTCGAGCCGAATCATCTCACGCTCGGCTTGAAATTCCGTACACTCGAGTAACAAGAGAGTCTTCCTGCACCTTCGTGCACCACCCGAAATAGCCCGGCCGAATTAACTCCCGAGATTTTGCAAGCGGCGTTTCCGAGAAAACGACATGTTTTCATATCGGTCGGCCGGGCGATCGAGGAGTACAGGAAGAATGAGGAGTTCCCAGGTATGGGCGTCTCGAAGCGACAGCTGTTTATACGCACGGTACCACCGGATTTTCGTAAATACGAATCTCGAGCACAATGCGAATGACAATCCACGGGTAAACATGAATTTGCCGATGAAATAGTGTTTGCTTACGGGAAATCGAGCACGGCTCGAAGATATTGATAACTCGATTATCAATCGTAATGGATTCGCACAGTTACGTGTACAATTTGCCGTGGGCCGAGCGCACCGAGCTGTGCAGGATTCTGAATCGAAACAACAAGTGGCGAGAACTCGCAGGTAAATATATGCTCTAGAATCATCATATAAACACTCGTGCAACGATCGAATAATTCCGCGCTGCTTTGCAACCAGTTATTCACATGGGATACCGAGCTTGTGACATCCAAGATTTGAGATCGACGAAGAACCCAACGGACGAGCTGTTGACGGTGTGGGGACTGCACAATCACACTATCCCGGAGTTGTTCGTTCTGCTCGCGCGAATGCACCACTACGAGGCCATGGCCGTGCTCAAGCCGTTCGTCACCAGTAAGTTCCACCCGCTGCTGTACAACGGGGAGGCGAACGTGAAAAACCTCGTGGCCAAGGGAAGGATCAGCAACGACACGAAGGATCTTCGGATGGGTGTGCACAATCTCGATCTGATCGAGAAACCAGCCCGTAGAAAAGCGATCGCGAATCGCGGGAAACAAGCGCCGGTGATGACGAACGAGCCCGACGACGCGTCGACGAAAAAAATCAACGGTCCGATCGAGCTGGTGCTCCATTCGAGCGACGACAACAGCCTGCCGATAAAATTGAAATCCTCCTTCTCCACGTTGCTGCCGCAGATTCCCTACGACGAGCTGACGGCCGTCACGGACAACTGGAACGCGGAGAAGAACTTGCTTGGGAAAGGCGGCTTCGCGTACGTTTTCAGAGGTATATCCGTCGCCCTCGGCATGACGTACGTCGCTCGATTTTCCAACACTAATCTTGTCGATCCGCAGGAACCTGGAAGAACACCGATGTGGCGATCAAGAAGATCGTGAACAGAGGCGGCGACAACGAGGGGAGCAGCCTACTGGAGCAGTCGCTTCACGAGATAAAAATCCTGAGCTCGCTGCCGCACGAGAACGTGCTGGCTCTGTACGCGTACAGCGTGGACGGGGAAGCCCCTTGCCTCGTGTACCAGTGCATGATAAACGGCTCGTTGCAAAGCAGACTGCACTCGAGGAGGAGCGAAACTGCGCCGCTCAGCTGGCACCAGAGGAGAGAGATAGCCGTGGGCACGGCCAGGGGCCTGCAGTACCTGCACACCATCCGTGACAAACCCCTGATACACGGCGACATCAAGAGCGGCAATATTTTGCTGGACAAGAATCTGCAGGCGAAAATCGGTGATTTTGGGCTGGCGAGAGAGGGGCCGAGTTTCGGCGACATAGAAGTGAGTATATTTGGAAATGTAGCAGCTCGTGGGCGCAACTTATTAGCGTTGTCGATTGTCTGCAGGTGAGCAAAGTTCGCGGGACGAGGCCGTATCTGCCGGACGAGTACGTCCGCACGAGGAAACTGACCACGAGGA
Organism: Aphelinus atriplicis; assembly: GCA_020882685.1. Classification (NCBI taxonomy): domain Eukaryota; kingdom Metazoa; phylum Arthropoda; class Insecta; order Hymenoptera; family Aphelinidae; genus Aphelinus; species Aphelinus atriplicis. The sequence continues at coordinate 78,124,847 of CM037073.1, forward strand.
TAGACACGTATAGTTACGGTGTCGTTTTGTTCGAGCTGGCGACTGGACTCTTGCCCTTCGATATATCCAGGCCGACCAACAAGCTTTTGAGGAATTACGTGCACAGCTTGCGGGAGAACAGCTGGCATTTGCTGATGGACGAGCGGGCGGGAAACGAGCATACCCAAGTCTTCGACGAGTTTATAAGAATCGGGAAGTGGTGCACGATGTCGCAAGCGGTTGAGAGACCGGAGATGACTACCGTTTACAAATTGTTCCTGTGACTAGGACACGTTCGACTGAAAATTGATTCGTACTAGTTTGTTCGGCACATCGTGAAATCGTTTTCGACCGATTCAACATATATTTCAGTCGGGATTTAATTTTATCTGACGTATCTCTTCGGAAATTGACTGCTGTTGGGAGAATTCGTGAAAAATGATTCTATTTTCAATGTTCCGTAGAATATTAAATACATTTTTCAATCAATGTTTGAAGTCGTTTTAATGCAATGACTCATTGGTATTTGTAAAATCTCTAGAATAAGACTTATGATGATAATTATAACACACAGTGTCATGATTTTTCATTGAAAAGCCTGAAACCTTTGTAAGCTAATTATTTTATTAGTGGAACGATTGAATACCAAATCTCTCGATGTTATTTTTTTTCTTCGTCTTGCTATATAGCGCGTGTGTATGTATCGAAGAGAACGGTTCTACCTTTAGTCTTCACCAATCACAAATAAACTTTGTGAAATATATTTTTCTGTACCAAAACAGGTTATAACCGCATCGTTTAATTTTCCGGAAATATACTCGTGAATTACCAGTGTAGAGTATATCGATGTACGCATTAACCCACAGGTATAAATGAATCGTTTATCCATAAAATCGATAACGAATCACGAGTATCCACGGGTAATCGAAAACTCCATTAAAACTTGCAAAACTCACATGGGGCTTGATGACCGTTGCCTAAAAATAGAATAACACGGCGAAGAAAACAAAATTCCTCGAGGAAACTCAAATCCCCCGCTAACCGATTCGCCGCATGCCCAACTCGTTGAAGCATATCGTGCAATCCAATAACCACCGCCGTCTGTATATCTCTCGGGCGAATCGCGGATCAAATTAAGCCTGGGCCGACCTAAATCATCGTCAGGCGAATTAGCATCGGGACGCGACTGCGGCGGTGGCGCGCAACAATTACTATCTGCCCCCCCGGAGGAAAAAGTCGTGCGGGACACATAAGTATGTATGTATAAGAAGCGATGGAGATATATAGTTGGCGAGAGAGTCCAGACGGAGAAGAGACGACGACGGGCGCGCGCATCAGGCCGTTGAACCAGCGTGTAAGCCTCTCGCTTATTCTTCTTATTTGGCTAGTCCGCGTGCGCTCTCGTCACTGTCCGTTTGCCAACTCGGACGTTGAGCAAATGTCGCGCGCGCGCGCGTTCGTTTCTTTGGAGCCGCGCTCGCGCTCGGGCTGTTTGCTTTTTCAAACTCGCCCGGCATGAAGGAAGTGGACAGCACTGGGTCATTGTTGGGTAAAGAGTATCGTTGGCACACAGTGGACTCGCCGTCGTCGTCGTCGTCTTTGGCGTACGTCGTCGAATCCCGATCGAGAAAAATAAGAATCATCGCGTGTCTATTCCCGGGCTAATCGTGTCTTTTTACACCCGATGATTTTTCATTCCGACAGTCGTCGTCGGCACGTCACGAGCCCTACCACACGTAAGTATACCACCCAGCGTAGTTTATAAGTATTGTTCCTGCACTGTTTTTCCCCGACTACGATGGTGGTTTTTCAAAGCCAAAGGCCGAAAACACAAAACACACGCATATAGCCGCGCGCGGTGACAATGGACCAGCATAAACGAAACTCGTTCCGATCGGTGCCCCGATGCGCACGTACGGGAGAGAGACGACGCTTTTTTTATATCCGAAGGAGGGAATTGCGGGCAGGCTCTTCCCGCGCGCGCGGCATATGGGTATGTAGGCGCAGCTGCGCCTCCCGGCGGGCTTCCCACTGGGCTCGAGCTTTTTTACGAGCGCACCGCTGTATAGGTGTTGTTGCCGCGAGTGGTTTTCTACATATATTTCGCTTTTATTACGCCCTTTTTTTTTTCCTTTCCTTCATCTGTCCGTCGTTCGCGCATGTCTCCCTGCGGTCGATTTGCGGCGCGTCCCCGGAATCGAATTTGAATTTTCGTGCTCGCGAGCTCGGCTCTCGTATACGTGTAGTCTGCGGCTGCGTATACAGGCGGAGAAGTGACGCGCGCGGCCAGTGAGCTTGGCGACCACATCCTTTGTCTATATACATCGGCTCGTCGCATCGATGCCCGCGCACGCGCCGATAATGATCGCGAGAGAGTCGAAAATAAACGGCGCGTACCCGTCGGCCGATCGGTGCGGCTCGTAAAAAGTGCTCTCTATAAGAGCTTCGCCAGTGATTCATCCCCGATGATGGAGCACCGATCATAAACTCGTAAGCTCGAGAATCTTATGTGTATATACGTATGCTTATGTGTGTGTGTACGCATTCTCTATTCGCCCGTATAAAGCACTCGTGAACTTTGTTGAGTAGCCCGAGTCTTTGATCTTATTTTACGACTTCATTCACTACACTACACTACTCTAACTACGTCGAGTACGTTCAAAAATAAATCCGCAGTTCTGGTAGACACTCGAACGCGGGATAGAACCTGGGTATCGAATATCTGTGTACATTTTCATGGAAACGCCTCGTTTCACTCGTCAAATGTGCCCTGCTTACAACGGAATTCGCGTCACCTTGATATACATCCCAGTTCCTTATTATATTCATAACGCGGCGCGTAACGAAAATCCCCGTTCCGAGCTAGAAGAGAGAGCCGACTTTACGATTCGCCACGTGGAGTACTCGTATAACGCCGTGAAACTATTACTTATATATCTCGTATAAACTCCGCGAAGAGCTTTACAGCGCCATCACGCGTTCGTATAATCGTATAAAGTTTTGCCGCTGGTGCGCATTCGCTAAATAATAAGCGACCACGTGCAGCACGCGTCGACACGGATTTCTCCGAGCCGTGTGAAAATCCACCAGATTAAATTAATCCCCGGCTCCTGTATTCCAATGTCCGATTGCCCGCGTATGACGGAGAAGGGAAGGGTTTCTCACTGGGTCGCGAGCGCGCAGAGAAAGTCGAGCGATTCCTCTCGCGCGAATCGAACGCCGTTTTTGCCGTTCCGCGGCTGTATTGCAGTCGGTCACTCGACTCCGCGCTCGGGGCGAAACCCGCCTCTTCTTTCAGGCTCTCCGCGGAGCGACGGGAATTTAGTGCGCGCGCGTGCAGCGGAGGAAAAAGTGTAGTCCATACGTATATAACCCGTAAAAAGAAAAATCAACCGTATATATCGTTGGAATAACGCCAAAGGTGGATTCAATCTGTATACGGAGTAATTGATTCGTCCCATTTATACCGGAATATATTTTGACATTCACGAGTCACCGTGAACTAGGACAACGCGGAGCATATCACGCGACGATGCGCGCTTACGCCTGGGGGGTATACTGAAGGTTCCGGGTGGGAGGGATCGAGGTGCGTTCGCGTCATTGTAACGCGCCAAGAGGTGGCTATAATGAGGAGCAAGAAGTTTGTTTGATGAGCGGAAAAACGAGGTGTGTTAAGGAGGTGTTAATTACCGACTCGTTTCCTGCCTTGTACGTAAAGCCTGCTAACTGGTCGAGCGGGTTGACGGATCCTTTTTGCATTGAAATCTCGCGCGCCAGTCGGCCAGTCTGCATCTCGATCTCGCGCGATCCTCGTGATTTGTGTCGAGATCGTCGATGATTGCGCGTTGTTTACCGTGTCATCCATTCCGATCCAAACATACGATAATGCGCGATCCACCACGCGATTAATCAACGAGACGCTCGAATTCGCCGGCATCCCGACGACAAAGAACGCGAGTTTTAATCCGAGTAAAAATCACACCTGGTCTCGGACGAAGAATGTCTCCTCCCGCACGCGTCTGTATACGCGGGCGAAAAGATAAGGCATTGGAGGCGACGCGGGGCCACGAGTGCACACAAATCAAGCGTACCAAATGGCAAGGTTGGTCGCATATTCCGGCTGCCCATGGCCTCCGTAACTCATCGGGCCGTCCTCGTGCTTCCCTTCGAAATATACGCCGCGTACAGGCGGATCAACCGATTTCCGTCAGAAGCCGCGTGGACAGACGTGCTGTCCAGCGCGTATCACGTGCAGAGGTCAGCGAGCTGTCGGGACGGCGATAAGCCGCTCGTGGGCGGCAGAGGAACGAGCCTCGCGTGCCGTGGCACGGTTAATATCTCGCTGAGCCGCGCTCGCGAGCGGCTACTCGTATTAATAGAAAAGAGCGAGTGGCGAAATCGGAATTAGGCCATCGCCACAGCGGAATCGCTCACCGCTCGCGCACGACCCGACCCTCGTTTCATGCGCGCGTAAACTCTCTCGAGAGTCGAACAGAGGGTGGCGCACGCTCGAGATTCCTATTTTATAAGCGCGTCGGTTACGTTTAACTCCCCCGCGGCTCCGCGTCCGAGTTGTTTCGTCGAATCGTTGCGTAATCGACGAACAATAGACGCGGGATTGTCAAATTTTTCGTTAATCGTACCCAGCTTTGTCGTTTCGTCGACTTCGCGAAGCCTCGTCCTCGTTCCTCTTCCCGAGGCCACTTTGCCAAGCATAAATTACGTTAAATGCACAACTACGCGGCCGTATAAAATTTTTATTTCCCTTGTCGCGAGCGCGCGCGACACGAATGCAGAACAGATGAAGATTGTCGTTTACGACTGGGGGCAGTACGGCCTCTCTTTCAATTCCCATTCGAATTAAATAGGCCGCTCGTTTTTCCCATTTCGCCGGACGCTTTTTCCACCCGTGGAACCTCACTCGCGAGTGAGCGAGTCGTAACGTTATTATATATATGAAATTGAATAAACGTTCTAATGGACCGTAATTTTTATCTGTTCCAGGTGAGTCACGCGGCGAAGTCGTTGAAAAAATAAAGGAAAAAATTGTAAAAATAAGGTGAATTATGTGAGGACGATTATGTCCAGGTATGTATCCACGACACTCCCGAGAGGGACATGTTTTTCTCTCTCGACCCAGTGCTCTAGTGGTGATTAATGCCCGGGGTCAATAGCAACGATTGCGAGATTGAAAAGGGAGAGAAAAAAATAATCGAGATAATCTAAATGAGATGCAAATTGAATCCCCGGGGAGGCTAATAATCGCACCTGGATGACAGCCCGGCAGACCAACAGAATATGAAGAATAGCTCCCGAGATCGCGAATAAATCACTGTATCGCGCAGCATAACCATTAATGGATATTCTTATCTACGAATTGATATGCGCGTCATCATAAAACGCGAACGACGGCTCGGCTCGCGAGTAGATCCCCCCTTTTTCGTTGGACGCGATCCAGGGCGGCGGCGGGGACGATTCGCTCTCTTCTGTGTAACACTCGGACGAAAAATTCCCGCGCGCGACAAGTCAGATGCGCGCGATGTTATAACCGCACGCAACAACCGATAACTCAAGACCCGCCCGGGCTTCCCCCCCACGGCAGCCGCGGGAGCAGCAGCGCTCGTATAACCGCAAGCGGCAACAGCCGAAAAAAAACGCACCACCGGAAAAAATGCCGACTGGTACATATACATATACATACAGCAGCCCGAGCCACTTAACGATCACGGCGTCATAAAATTGGCACGCACAAAGGCGCGCGCAGCAAGAAAATTGTTCAGAACGCGCGCATCGTCCCGCGCGCGCATAGCGCATTATACTCACGGGAGCCGCGGGAAAATCCAACTTCCACGGCACGTCGGCCGATATGTACGTATGATACGTATACAGCGGCGGCGGATCGACGAGTGTTCGAATTTTCGTAACGAGCAGTTTATGCAGCTGCAACTGCGCCTGCCTTTTCACCGGCCTTCTTTCCGAGGGCTGCGGCGCGCGGCTGATGTATACAGGCACGCGGCTGGTCGCCCGACGTCCGAAGTACACTGCACTGATTTACATGGGCAGACTCGACTCGACGTTTCTCGTATATTGCGCGCGCGACACAGTTGCTTTTCTTTATTTTCGTGATTTAAGACCGCCGAGCCTTGGCGGTTTGCTCTAAGGATCCATCGAGTGCACCAATGTCGAATGCTAATCGGGCAATCGTGATGCGCCTTCCGAATTGAGCCGTTCCTCCCCCCTGAGGCCCCCGAGCCGTTGCAATTGCGCGACTCGATCGGCCGACTATTACTGGCCGTGGCCGGAATAAGCCGTTCGAATAATTCGCGTATTTCAAACGCAGTCAGCGGGGCTATACGCCGAGAACTAAACACCTGCATTCTCGGTTGCAGCTCCGAGTACGCGAAATAGTCAGTACTCACGAGCCGGCCAGCTGCGGCGTCCCTCGCGCGAGGCCCAAAAACATGGCGCGCATTAAAGCCGAACAAAAAGCTCACGACAAAAGCTCGGCTCCTTCGTAATGGCTGCACGAGAGATAACGAATGGCGAGAGCCTCCCGTGTTATATACGTATGGAGAGCAGCCTCGTATACACGTATTCTCGGGCATGATTAATAGCGGCAACAGTAGCGTACGTGTCAAGCTATCCATCCATCAGAGACGCTCTGGAATTTTCGCATCAAGCGCGGCGGGCTCGCGTCGCATTATCACTCGGCTGCGGGGCGCGAGAGATGAATTTATCAGTGGGAATCGCGGCCGAGGGAAAAACTCTTCGGCGTGTATTCGCAATTAGCGAACGCTGCAGCGCGGCCTCGTTTTCCTTCGGACTTATCGCGGGGTCTAAGTGCATTGCTGGAATATCGTCGCATTGCTCGCCGCTGATATCGATGCATACATTCGAGACTTTGCGAGCTTGACGAGCGAGTTATATTGAAACTTTCTATGCGTGACGTATATATCCCTACGTGAGTCTAACGTGTTCCGAGTTGGAAATTATTTGGGGGATCTATATGCCACAGGAAGAGCAAAAAACTTGGAGAATTAGTCACAAGGAAAATCAATATACGCAAGTGTGATTGATTTAGAAGTAAGATTTACGAAAGACAAATTTAAAATGCTTCTACGAGGCGTGCTCCTCGTAGTGTATATAGCACGGATAGTGGATAGATTATACCTGCATGCATGCGCGGAGAGTCGCGTATTACTCCAGACATTAACACGCACGTCTCTTATGGTCTGAGCTCGGTGTCTAGCGAATTTGCTTTGACCCAAATCACCTACGCAACACTAGCTGATTTAGTGTGAGCCGCTACGAGGACACGGTTTGCTTCTCGTTTACAAAATGGAATTGAAACATAATCAAAACCACACTGTAAGATTGTTTTCTTTTTATATTACAAATACTTCGAGAAAAGAGAGATATTATTGGAGTGAAATTTTCCGACACGTTAATTGTATAACAAAATCAGAAGTCGCATTGCGTTGGTTCACGCGCATCAATTCACCCTTGATTATTTTCGATCACAGACCGTAATGTACGTTATTATACGTGTGACTCGAGTCAAAATTCGTTTCTTTCTTTACTTAATTTCCAAGATATTCGCTTCTTCTAACATATTGCACGGGTGATTCGGAAAGATAAATGGCTCGTACAGTGCAAATTGCTCGCGGCACAAGCTACCTTCTCTCTCGTTTATTTTCATATTTATCGCGCGCTAATTTTTCAGCCCCAAGACAGCTGAAGATGCCGGGAAGTTCGTCATTATCGTAAAAACAGTTGGCTTTGGTCTGCCAATCGTAAGTCCATAAAATGTTTCTCGTGTTCACCACCCAGTGGTCCCTTCAACGTAATAGATCATTTCGAGGAAGCGCACGAGGAAAAAAAACTACTTGATGCGTATTGAATATACTAAAAAAAATGCTTCAGTTTGTAATCGCTCAAGTCTCGGGACCCCCCCAAACTCGCCACATCCGAAAATTAACGATCCTAAGCCAGGCCAACAATCGGCGCAAGATCGATAAATCAGACTGTCCGCTTCATCAATCACTATGTATATATACGTCTCGACGATGCTTTTCAAAACTCACGCAGGTGAAGCGCATGGGCAGCGACACATATGAAAACTCATGCGCGTCGCCGCCAGCTCGCGCGCATGTCTTTGTGCGCGGCTAAATTCAATCGCGTCTAATAATAGTCGCGGCTCCATTTCCATAGCGTCTCTCTCTTTCTCTCTTTCTTCTATCCCTCTTTCTTTACCCCTTTTTACGGAGAGCCTCGCCCTTTTTTTCTACGAGCACATCTGAAATGCATAAAACAAATATGAGGTACGTTGACTTCTTTTGTGTCGCCAGCAGAGTGTGTTTACGCTCTCTCTCTCTTCCGAGCTCTCGAGCGCGCGATGAATATTTTCAGGGAGGAAATTCCAGGCCGTAATTTTTGTGCCAGAGACGCGAGTCGAGTATATACCTACGCTGCGCGTGCATGGACAGTCCGAGGAAGGTGTGTACGCGTGTTAAAGCGGAACAAAAACTGATAAGTAGATTTCGTTATCTGTTGTACACGTGGGACCAACACATTTTATCATTTGGACGATTACACTTGGCAACGTGTGTATACACATACGGAGTTATTTGCATACGTAATTTTCGAGCGGGTCAAAAGGGCCACGACCCGACTAATCATGCCACTTATCGTGTTTCTATAGTGTGAACTAACTATCTATCGCAATCGACAGGATTTTCAGTAACTGTATGAAAAAAACATCGAAAGAAACATACAGTCGACGACAGATCCTAACTGATTAGCTTGTTATCCACTTGGCATCGTCACCGGCCGTTTTACCTCGGAGTCGCGGAGAAACGGAAGCGGCGTGCGATAACTAGAAGAACCCGTCGTTTTCTCTCTCTCTCTCGAATCATCGCGGAGTGAAAAAATTGTTCGCGCCAAAAGCGTCGCGTCGCACAGTGGGCCCCTTTGTACGTAGCTGTGCATATACGCGCCTCGCTCGAGGCACTGTTTATTCAGCGCGAGACGCTATCGTCCCGCGCGTTTTCTCGCCTCCGATTATAGAGGGCCGCACAGGCGGTATACAGGAGCGAGTCGCGTTCACCGTTACACTCGCCACTGTGTAATTGCGGGATTCGGCCGAGCGCGGCTTTTTGTGCGCGCGCGCGCAGCGGGAAAGTTGTTTTGTACCTATACCCCAGTACTTTTTTTCCTTCCTTTTCATCCGGGAAAAGCGCGTCGAGCCGAGTACGTATAAGAAGCCGAGGGAGCAAAAAGCGAGCAACTGTTACACGGACTCTCCGCGAGATTCGGGGCCTCGATCCGCTCGCGGCACACCAGTCCGTACGTCTCTTCGCTCAATTCATAAATTATCTCGGGAACAATCGAAGCAAGCCACCCTTTCGTCGGTGAAAAGAAAAAAAACCGAAACCCATACGAAGGAGTACACTCGAGGCTCAATATCGCGGGCCGGCGAACAATAAGAAGTGCACGCGGGTGCGCGCGCGTGTCCCATAAAGATGCGTCGCGCGTATGCTAATTACTTGCGGAGCCATCGGCCCGTCCCGCGCCCGCGCTTTACATATAATCGATCGTAGATAACGAGAGCTGAGTCGCGCGACTGCTGTGCGCCCGGGAGAACGACGATTAATCGTCGAATCACGCCCGAGGCCGCGCGGGGAGGGCGCCGGCGGATCCTGCGGATTCGGCCCCGTGGGAATGGCCCACACGCAGCTCTCCGGGTGTGAAATACCGAGCGGTGGCGGCTTTTTCCTTGTTCGAGTGCCCGGCACTGCAGACTAGGGCGTTGAACCTTTTTTTTTGCCACGCGCGTTTTTGTTGTCGACCGCCGCGGCTGCGTCGCGAGAGCAGTGAATCGGGAAAGACAGTTTTTTCCAACGTTAGGAATTATTATCCGGGCGTGTGCGCGGATGATCGATCGGGTCTTTATCGTCTAATTACGCATAATCAAAGGGTATTAGAATACGATGAATAGTTATATTAGCAAACTTGCATGGTATCAACAATGTTCGAATCATTAGCATCAATCCGCGAACAAACGATCGAGACAAGCTTCCTACGATCGGCCGATCGGTCGATAATTCAAAACGCCCAATGAACCAGTCAACCGAGACACAACTGGATATAATCATTTGCATTTTCTCTCGACTCGTGCAAAATATGCATCCGTTCCTCAATAGCCGTCGGCTGTTTCAATTCCGTAATAAACCACAACGACTGTTTGTCGTTGGAAAAAGAAAACGAAAACGGGCGATCGGTCGCCAGCTTCCACGCGCTATTTACTTACCGGCTCCGAAGTTCACTGGGTCGTCGAACTCTGCGCGGGCGCCGATCGAGAACCAGATCGCCGCCCGATTAGCCATCATCGAGTATACACATTCGATCGTTGTGTCTCGCGGACTTGTGTGATTCAGCACTATTCTATATACTTTTTGTCAACCAGGTTCGAATTTCGAAGACTATACCCTCCAGAATCACTGCCATCCTATTTCCATAATTTGGATTCTTTTCGTGATTTTTTCATCACGAAAAAAAATCGTAATTTGACGTGTAATTTTCGCAAGGATAGCTCGCTCGTGTTTTTCACGTCAGAAACACGCTGATAAGATTTTCTTCCGCTAACTTTGCGGACATTCAATTTGAAAATATAATGCATGTCCCGGTCAATTTCTCCGCGCTTACAGCCGCTCGTAAAGTATACGGCTAACGCACTTCAAACGCCGATACGTTCGCTTCACGCAGCATCAATCGCGCGCGCGCGCAAATTCTAAAGGCTATTGTGGTCGCGCGCCGACAGCGCGGCTTTGATACAGAGTGTTCGCTAATGACAATCCGCTAGGCTCAATAGCGAATTCCCCGCATTCCTCCAATTCAGCTTGGTTCTTTTGTCGCGACCATACGGCCGTATCGAGCGTTGTTGCTCCTACGTGCGCGAACTATACACTTTGCCAACTGACCAACGGATATACGTACGCGCGATCGCCGAGGAAGATCGCTCTCGAAACGCTACCGATTCTGCGACTCGCCGGTAAAATTGGCCGCGAGTGAGATGCGCCCTCCCTTTTCCCCGCTGCGTCGCTGCAGAAAACGTAACCGGCCGCACACGCGAGCGCCGGCGCACAGCAGCAGCAGCAGCAGTTCAATGGGTCGACGACCGCGGCATCTCTCTCTCCCTCTCGAGCGCGCGTGCATGTGTGCACGCATACATGTGTGTGAGCGTTTCGCGCTGCCGCCACGGCAGTAACGACGGGCCCTGTCGAAAACGACGTGCGTCGCCCGCCGGTGCGTTTAGTTCCTGTTATGCTTGGCTTCGCCAGCTCCCGGGGTATGCGCGCGAACTGCCTCGCGGGAATTCGGGCTGATTGAGCTTTTTTGCCCGCGATCGGAAACAGCAGCTGGGCTTCAGGCCGCTTAGAAAGCCGGAAAGTCTGATGGACGATCGTGTTTTACTCCGTTTTCCTTTTTCTTCAAATTTTTTTGCTGCTTTCATTTTTAACCGGACAATGATTGTTGGTATAACCACCGATCATTACCGTAATGGCTCGAGCGCTCGCTACGCTGCTTTCCACACGCGCGCATTATACATTTTTTTCGCACGCTCGCGACGGTAAAGCTACAACGTCTATACATTTATTGTCTTCGGAAGTACAAGCGTCGAGGTGAAAAACCAAAGCCATCCTGTTGGCACTGGGCAAATTACACAAATCAACCGCGGTCCGGAGGGAAAAAAACGCCCGGGGCAATAATCATCCCTTGCCGCGCGGCAATTACACGCGTCGCTCGTCGATAAATTGCGCGTCGTCATTACGCGCTCGATTCGGTCCGATAAACGCTAATAAATCAATCAATCGCGGCTGCACTCCTGCATTCCGGCGCTCGTTCTTTCCTCCCCTTCTCCCCCCGGTTTTCGCTGGCGCTTCAACGTGGACGAGACTCGACGGGACGAATTTAGTATCGCGACGCGACCTCTGTCACCGCGCCCGGACACTCTCCCCTTTCGATTGCACGAGAGAGGCATTTCGCGGAAATATTCCAAAGTTAGCGCGAACGCGCTGCCGCCGGGGGGCCTCGCGCGCGCAACGCCTGATCCGCAGATAAGATACGCGCGAGTCGGATGGGACTTGTTATACACTTGTGCTGCAGCTCTGTTTGAATCGTCGAGCGCTCGAGCGCGATACGATGTTACCTAATTCTCAAAGCTATTCTCGGTACGTTAATCTTGCGGGTGTGTGACTCGAGACAGGAGAAGTGTTGGTAGCAGATTTTTAGGCACAGCGTATTCTGTCTGGGAGTGATAAGGCACGCGGTGGAGCGACAAAAAATTGAATTCATAGCCAACTGCTTTCTCGATCTCGATCTCACGTGGACGTACGCTGCGGAACGACATTATCTGCGCTCGACTTCTTTCTCGCCCTCCTATACAGCTGTACTTTCGCTCGTTACTCCGATACCAACGACAAGGATAAATCTCGATCGAACATTTCGTAATCCACCTCCGGATACGCGTCGTACGAAAAATTTGAAAATCAAAAAGAATCGCGCGCGATCTCAGGAGACCCGTTTGCAGCGAACAAATCGTTGCTAAAGCTCGCTATATGCAGAGGCTGCAGCGGTTGAAAAAGCCCATCCATCCCGATCTCCGTTGTGGCAGATTCGATCTCGCGCTCGCTCGCACACCTCCCCGGCGCTGCAGCCATACTACTACTCCATACATGTGCTCTGTGTACTATACTATATACTCGGGCTGTATAAATATGTGTGTGTGTGTGTGTGCAGACGAAACAGCCCGTGTCGGCGCGTCGGATTACGCGGATACGCTACTCGAATGACAATCGGCTGCAGTTGAGTTTTTTTTTCTCCGACCCGAGCGCGCGCAGGTACGCATGCACTTCCGCCGCCGCAGCTCCGAAGATACGCGCACTCTTCTGAGGGGCCGCCGATCTTCGATACGGGGAGGATCGGGGTCGTTGCCCACTCTTGCCTGCCCACCGATACGTGGAAAATTCAACTCGCTTTTGATTTCGACAAGTACAACGATTTGGTAGTTTCCGTACGAGCTGTAATTTCGTTTCGAGGGGGGGGAGCATATTGAAATGTCGGTGCGACGAGGCTAATGCGAGCTGATGTCTCACGTCAGATTAATCAAAGCGGAATATCATAGTTCAAGATTGATTATACATTCACAAATAGAAAACGAGTTTTGAATTTCTCACAGTTTTTTTGCTAAATAACGTCTTACAACACTCGCGGCGTGACGTCACGTCCTGCCGAAAGATTCCGTTTCGCCGAGTATGCAGTTTTTCGATCGTTGGAAGAATCTCCGATATCCAAGTGAACACGCTCGAAATATTCCGCAGTGGAACAAACGTCGGGCCAAGATCGGTTCCCACCGAAAATTCTCGAGACAATGGAGTCAGTTGGTTCCAAAAAGGTTAATCGTGTCGAGCCGCCGCCCCTGCAGCGAAACTCGTCGCGTCTCGTCAGCGACAATTAGAGCCGTTGGTGCTCACATGCCTCGCGCAGCCGAGCGCAACGTGCGCGCGCGAGACAACCTCCCGATGGAGCAAAAAAGCCCCTCGGCGCAATCTTTTCTGTTTGCCCGCGATTTCGGGCAAAAAATTAGTATATATATACCGAGGCTCGCTCGCGCGCGCGAGCGGGTATTAGTCACGCGCTCCGGTATAAATCACGCGCTTTGCATACACGCCGACTCCCACTATACTGTTGAAGACGATGCTTTCGCGGGCGGGCGTGATTCTCGAGCCGTCGCAAGCGAGTGTCATTTTTTGTTCTAAATTACTTTGTTGACTGTGCGGATGCGAGAGACGCACACGTTTTATACGCGCATGGGAATCGGATTTTTAGCACGTGCAGCGATTCTCCCTTGAGTTGGGCCGACCGAAAACAGCTCCATTAGCACCTCGCCCGGAGCCTCTAAACTCCAGGGCAAACAGAGCTGGGCCGGCTCCGCGAAATAGCCGCCACTTATTATTAGCTCTAATTCGGCTGCGCCGCGCTCCTTTGTCGTCGCGCGCGTTCAATGAAAACGCACCTCGGTGCGATTTCGCCGGGAAGCGTGGGTGTGCCGATATTGAATGCTCGTATGCGCGGGCTAAGCTCCGAGCCGAGCAATCGAATCGACTTCTGACGAGTTGCAAATTGTTTGGTGGTTCTTTTTCGTCACTTTAGATTGTGCTGACAAGCACTTATGCGTACAAGCCGATTCCCGGAATGTGTTTGAAAAGGAAACGAAATCGAGCGATCGCGTGAATGAAAAGGGATGAAAAGGATTTGTTGCTCCGTTGCGGCTCTCGATTACGAATTGTTTTTAACATGTGTTTAATCGAGTAATCCGATTGAGATTGTCAGTATGGATTAAGTCGAGAATTAAATAATGATAAGCATGAATACTTCATATTCGAGCACGAATGATTTTATCCGGATAATTTTTTTCATTCGTTAGGGTTTTGTATCGCACTTTTGATCGATTTCATAACCGTGGCAACCTGTTATGGCAGCTTCGTCAAACATGAATCTCGCAATGATAAAATAAAATAGCTCATTGAATATTTCGATTATTTATTTCTTTCAACTCCTTTCTTCATCCTACGTTCGATATTCTTGTTGCTGTTGAGACGGTGTTTAGTGCTTACTCCAAACAAAGGCCCATATCGGTAACGGCTGTCGCACACGGTTACTCAATATGTACATGTATACTCGAATCTGGGTGAAATTTCGACAGACCCAAATTTTGTGACGAAGTGGTTGACCAAGTAGTTTTGCGAAATAAGGCTTGAGGAATGCAAATTTTGATTGTCATTGAACGACTCGACGATTGCACAAGCCACTCGGAAGCAGGACAATCGAAGAGCGACGAGCCAGTCCAAAGTGACCCAGTAACGATCAAAGTCAGTTTGACAGGGTGAATCAAAGAGCGTCATCGCACTGTATATCCGGCGCGTGAGCGAGCGAGAATCGTCTGATGAAGCGCTTCCTGCCCGGCGTGTGCGCAACCTTTTCTAGCCTAATTATCGGGCAAATTGGATTGCGTACGCGCGCCAGAGCGACAAAGCGCCCTTCTGCCGGGCTATTTTTTCACATCTGACTCGGGACTTTTTTCGTCGTCGATCGCGTACAATGCGCTTCGCGCGGCCGCGACGCTAATAGCGGATGTCGATTGTTCGCGCGCCAAACTCTGTGACGCGACTTTGTTTCTCTCTTTTTCGCACTCCTTCCAAAGTGCCCGCACTTTCTTTTCTCGTTTTTCCGATTGTCCCTCCGCGCGCACAATCGCCTCGCGCGCGCTGTCATTCCACCTTCGACTTGTTCTTCTCGTTTATTTAATTGCACACACGGCTGGGTGTCGACCCCAGCTCGACGCGCATCCTTATGATTTATGGCAAACGTCGAACGTTCATCCATCTCGTTTTTTCTCTCTTCAATGTTTAGTCGTCCCCCGGAATTTTTACCTCTCAAAATTCATATTTTTTGCTCTCGAGCAATAGAGTTTGTTGAATTTTCAAAGCACTCTGTTTTTTTCACTACCATGCAGATTTCGTGTACGATGATGCTTCATTGGACCGAAAAAGTTTTCATGTAAATCAGAAACGTAATTCTCCAAGGTACAGTTTCAAATTTTAGCAAGGGAAGAGAAACAAATTTGGTGGTTTAAATTCTGGAAACACCTACCTTAGTTATAAAAAATTACAAAGTGTAAACTTATATTTTCGTTTACGAATTAATATATTCGTGTTAAATTCTTTTTTACTTTGGGTTATCATAAATTTATATACATTCCAAAGTGGATTAACAAAATTAAATATATTAAGTATGCTCTATTAATCATTACCATGAATAATTTGCTTGTGTTGCAAACTGTTGCAAGGCTCAATCTAGATAATTGTATGATCCACGCCAAAGATTCTCAAAAATCTCAATAGTCTCCTCGTGGCACAAATGCACACGGCATTCCTCCAACCACTCCCATAGTCATTGGTGATTCTCCAAACAAAAAATTCATTATAAGCCAGTTACCAAAACATTTCCGGTCAGCTCGGCGAACGGAATATACCATCGGCGCGGCGGCGGCGAGATTTCGATTACGCCTCAAACATCCGCGCGCGACGTTTGCCGAATAACTAATGACGGGTCGCGCGCGCGCGACGCCGAAAAAGAAGGCACGGGTGTATGGGCTCGTCGCCCGAGTCGTTATACAAGCCGCCGCGCTCAGGCATTTATTATTTCGCCGCTGAATTAATTCGATCGGGCGAGGCAAAAACAACGCGCTTCGACGTCTGCCGATACACCGACGCGTCCTCTTATAAGTGCTATAACTTTTTACGCCACTGTCGGTTTACTTTTCGGACTCGGGTTTTCTTGGTCGATTTTCGCGCGCGCGCCGCGTCATTAGACGTGATGCCCGCCGACACGTCGCCCCGCGCACGAACTACGAGTTTTTTTTTTGTTCGCGCGAATTGACGCGACGTTGGGGAATAGTGTTTCGAGGACAGCTTTCGCCTTTATTATGCGCATTGAATTTTATGTTGTTGCAAATTATATACCATTGAGTTTTTTCCTTTGTTTGCGTGACTAATAAAGTAGAAACAAACGGTGTGCTAAGCTGGCATTTATGTCTAACCACGAATCGAAAAGCTCACATTTTCTGTACATCGACGTTTAGTATTATATTTGGCAACGCCACACGTTGCCACGCTCTTTACCTATTCAGAATCGCAGATTATTTGAGAACAGAACAATGACGAGATTAGGCATTTTTAATTGAAGTCCAAAGTCACGACAGTCATGACACGTGCGTGAAAACAAAGAGTGCATAAACGGCTCATAATAGCTACCACCGAGCGCATTACGATCTACTCGAGTTCCACCAGCAGGCCTATACATTTCCCATGTCTGCTTATGATCACCTCGTCATATAAGCCCTCGGGAGACTCGCGTAATCGGATTCAATGTTAATCCTCTCAGTCTCATCACGCGTCGAGATATCAAGCGATTGAATAAAAAGTGGGTCACTCGCTACTAGGCTTTTCCTACATGACTCCGACGGAAAACCTCCGGCCAAGTCATTGTTACCTCAATGCATCCGTGACGAAGTTCCGTTGGTTAATTATGTGCCGCGCTTGCGACAGGCGAAGCAGCTGTACGAGTCGGGCATTTACTTTGGATCCCCAGAGGGACGCTACAGCGGCGGTGTTTCGGTTTTTTGCCGCACTTTCTCTCGCAGCTGGAAATCGGAACGATTCCGATTTGGTACGCGTTGTACTTGACTTTTTATTTGCCTTATTTAGAACGTACGGAGATTAGATCCGTTTTTTGGCTCACTGTTGTATTTTTCTATTGGAATGATTCCACTGGTCCCCGTTAATTGGAGATAACATAGGGTTGAATCGGTTCGTCTGATCTACATTTTTTTAGTGGGAATTGGGAAATCGTTCATTGAATTCATTTACTATTTTTGAAGATGAGGAAGTTTAATTGAATTAAATGAAATACAGTTAACAATTTGAAATCTAGTTAGTGTGAACTCGTGCCAAAGAGATTTAACTTGAGAAACCGAAAATTCGAAGCTTTCATACCGTCTTGTACAATCACGAACATGACAATTCTAACTCACTTTTTGTTACGCAACGTGAACAAAAATAAAACGTACACTACAATATTTGATATATATAATAATGAAATGACATTTCGAATGGACAATTGACGATTCGCCTGTTTATAATAGTGTATTGATGTAATTTAATGTCAAAGAAACGTTCCTCACCATGACCATAATTTCACTCAAAAAAAAACAGCAGCATGAAGAAATGCTTAGATCACCCAGGCTGTAGGTAGTCAACGCTCGAGTCAGCTACTTTAGCTCCAAGGTATTGAAATAAATTTAGACGTCCTCTTTCTCAAACGGAAGACAAAGCCGTAAAGCAATATTCACGACTACACCCATACACGTATACACGTCACTCGCACGGGTATAATGCAGCTGGTCTATCCTATGCAAAACGCGCCTGAGTAACACTCATATCAGAGTCACGAGATGAAGAAACTCCCGCTTAAATCAAACTCAGAATGTGAAGTCCAATATAATTTGTTATTTATCGACGTACTTAACGTACATTATTTTACTTGGGAAACATGGATTACACGAGGTAGAGGTTATGTCGTATTTATTATTGAAATTACAAGGGTTTGAATACATATATGAAATTATAAAACATAAAATTTACATTGAGTAATAAAAGACATATTCATGACCAGTGGAGCGAAAAATACCCCTCAGTTATTTCTTCAGACGGAATCAAATTAATAATCTTTCAAGTTTTATGAATCACGTTTCATCAAGTGAAACGTCAGGTTGAATGGAGTCAGTGCTTTTTCTTTCCAGCGCTAAATTAGCGAAACCGCTAACCCAAATGAGAATTGAGCACTTCGAATGCACGCAGAATGAGTACAAAAAGATGCTGCAAGCTATGGACGCGCATTATGTATATACATTCTCCTCAAAAGAACCTGACATATTTCAACCAGTGAGCAAAGCTTGGAGGCAGCTCTCCTCGGGCTTTTCAGAAATTGCATTTGGGATGCCTCGCGGGGTGTTTTAAAAGCGCAAAATTTTTGTTCTTTACTAAACAGCTTGTTAGGAAAGTGTATCTTTCTGTGCTTCTTAAATTCATTAACTCTTCACTTTGTCTAGTTTTTAAATTGTTAATTTCATCTCCCGTGTTTAATAAGAATATTTTTTGCGGGGAGTAACTTTACTCGTTTTTCATATTCTTTCTGAGATACAAAGTGTAGACTCAACAGACAGGGAAAACTACTCCTACTAGTGTTAGCTATATCTATATACTCTCTATAGACTACTAGTCTATAGACTCTCACTGAAATCCGGCTGTACCTGAACTGCTGATTTAATTTCTTCTACTGTAGAAGTATCTAACGTTATGCAAAGGAAAACACTGCTTGCCTTTCGAATTTATTATCTGTGGGTAGAACTTTGGAGCCAATACTTCCTGTTACTAACACAGGGGGTGGTTCTGGTACATCGACATGAATTCTTCTTTTTAACGTTGACTCTGCAACATCCGTATCAATGAATTGTTCCTCTGAGGGCAAAACTACTTTGTCATGATGAACTTTGTCAGTTTGTTGAGCGTAAGAGTCGAGATATCCGGCTTTTGAAGCTAATTCTAGTAAGGGTGAAGCATGATCCTTGTCCGTTCCTGGAATAGTTAATCTAACATGTTCTACTTCCGGAGCTACTCTCACTGAAGGCCCTTCTGGTATATCGGCATGGATTCCTCTTCTTAACGTTGACTCTGTAGCATCCGTATTAGTTACTTGTTCCTCTAAGAGCAAATCTCTTCTGTCGTTATGAACTTTGTCAGTTTGTTGAGCGTAAGAGTCGAGATATCCGGCTTTTGAAGCTAATCCTAGTAAGGGTGGAGCATGAACCTTGTCCGTTCCTGGAATAGTTAATCTAACATGTTCTGCTTCCGGAGCTACTCTCACTGAGGGTCCTTCTGGTATATCGGCATGCATCCCTCTTTTCAACGTTGATTCTGTAACACCCGCATTTGTTACTTGTTCCTCTGAGAGTAAATCTCTTCTGTCGTTATGAACTTTGTCAGTTTGTTGAGCGTAAGAGTCGAGATATCCGGCTTTTGAAGCTAATCCTAGTAAGGGTGGAGCATGAACCTTGTCCGTTCCTGGAATAGTTAATCTAACATGTTCTGCTTCCGGAGCTACTCTCACTGAGGGTCCTTCTGGTATATCGACATGCATCCCTCTTTTCAACGTTGATTCTGTATCACCCGTATTTGTTACTTGTTCCTCTGAGAGCAAATGTACTTTGTCGTTATGAACTGTGTCAGTTTGCTGAGCTATAGAGTCAAAAATTTCTGCTTCAGAAACTACTCCCACCTTCGGTACTACTACATGATCCTTGACTGTTCCTGAAATTGTTAACATTTTATCTCCTTCTTTAGAATCTACTCCCTCTGAGGGTGTCAGTACAAGGCCTCTGTTCGTTCCTGAAACTGTCAAATGTTCATCTTCTACTTTGGACCTTACTCCTGCCGAGAGAACCAGTGTAAGATCGCTGCCAGTTTCTGGAATTGTCAATTGAATATGTTCTGGTTCGGAAGCTACTCTAACTGAATGCAAGTCTACTGGCGCTTTAAAAATTTGTACTTCAACGTTTGCGGGACCGATCTAATCAAAAGTTATAAGAATTGAATGTTATAATCAAATTTAAAAAGAAAAGTAAGAATAAAAATAACTCCTAACCTGTCTCCGGTTTACATCCAATGGTACAGAAGACACACCCATTAGAGCCATCAACAGAAGTGATGTAGATATCTTGTTCATGTTGTAAGTTATACGAACGTGGTTTCGGCCGTCACTTATGCTCTCCACTATACACCATCGGCTGAACACTGACAGATCCTACGGTTACGATTCTTTGAAACTGTGATGATTCCGTAAGCGTTGCCTCCTTTTATTACCTGCAGGTTACATTATCAAAAAACAGAACGTGTTTAATCTTCACAAACCAGTCAAATAGTAATCACACACGCGTGTCTTCTCAGCATTAGCACTTCGTCAGTATCAACATTTTTTCTCAATAGATTCGAAGGAATTTCATACGTTTACATTACGTCAATGCTTTCTGTAATCATACTCTTTTGAAAATAATGTAATATTTTTCGTGATTTTTGAAAGCCCATGCTTTCAAGGCTAAATATATTATGCAATTATTATCATCGATACTAATCTTGGATTAAGTATCAGCTCTTTAAAACCTCATTCAATTAGTGTTCAAATTGTGGCGTTGACCTATCTTATATGAAACAAAAAATCAAGAACAATCGAACCTTCGTCAATTTCTTTCTCCCGAAGTATTCCACATTGCATAAGTATATGTTTGGCTAGTAGATTTTTTCAAGACGCGAAAACAAATTAATCAATTCTTCCAGGCCGATTCGATGGAACCCAACAGTATCGCGAGTACCGAGTGCTCAACATGCATTTCCAATCCAAAAATCAGCATACTCCATGGGCAGTATTCGACGCAACAAGATTGATGGGAGGATAAGTCATGAAGGCATCTTCGGGCGTATATCGGCTGGTGCACCGCTTGGCCGAAAGTACGCCAACTGATTTACGAGGGGTTGAGCGAGCCGCGGAATTTCCATGCCACCACCCGCGAGTCGTAAATAATGCTTGCGCCCCGAGCGACTCGCGCCCGCAACGATAATTGAATTATCGTGCGTGCAGCCGGGGGGGAGAGAGTCGCTATTATCCTGCCGTAATGAGCGCGTGGGATTGAAAACGCTTCGCTGACAATGGCCAGCTTGTTCGGTCTGGCTTTTTGTGCGGCGCTAAATTGACGCGGGGGGTAACAAATGACTGGACGCTCCGGCGTTATTTTTCTTCTGTTCCGAGGGCGAATCGACGAAGTGACGGAATTCTTGTACCGAGGTGTATATTCTGTTCGATTCAAATACGATTGGCCCAGTGTTCTGAGTACGCTGAGATAGTTTTATGCGCGAGGATTTGTAATCTTTTCATATGGCAACAATCTACTGATTTTGAAATGAAGCATTGTTTTTCCTGAAGGGACCGTCGAATTATTAAGTTTGTACAGGTTCACTAACAAAGTAATTACTTTTATTTTATTTCTCACATATTTGTTTTTCTTTGGAGAGCAAGGAAAAAGTGCGGCAAAACCGATTATGCAATCGAACACAGAGTATTATAAATTTTAAATTTATCTCCTGATGAGAATTCCTGAATATTACGTGTCAATGTGACTTTGTTGAGCTCATATGTTTTCGTATGCGCAAAGTATTTTTCATCAAACGACTTCGATGTAAAAGAAATGTGAAGAAAAAATTTGAATCTCGTTTTATATACCTACGAATCAGTGATCCGGTCCGCTCCGCGACTGCGGAGAATTATTTTCAATTCGCGACAAGCGAAAAAAATCGGCTGAACGAAGCGGGAATATCAGCAGCTACGATCGACAGGAGAATCGGAATCTGGCGATCGCAGGCCACCGATACACGCGGTCGAACGTGCGTGCTTATGTATTATACACCGCGGCCAATAGCTTGTTGCTCACTTTTTTGCTTATTAGCATTATTACGGCGGCCGCGCGCGGCGCGCCAGCGTCATTACGATACACAGAGGAAGAGAACGTTAACGGCGATCGTCGATGCGGATGCGGAAATGTCCGCTCCGACGTGTTGGCGCTTTTTAACTTTGCTCGCGCGCCATGAGTATCGTGCTTGGGAATCCACTGGTGGGACGATGAATGGACTGTTGATTGATGTTTGCCCACTGATTGCGTCTCGTTCAGAGAATAATCTTACGGATGGTGATTTCACCGAGCAGGCTGTATCTTCCTATGAGATGTGATCGCGGCGATCGACCGATACTCCTCTCGTTCATGAATTATTGAGGGATAAATATGAATTTGTTACCTCGCGCGATTCAGCCGGCGCGAGTCGCGAGCACTCGATCGTTGATTGAGTTCGCGAAGTCACCGATAAAACATCCATTAGCGAGATCGATTAGCCGATTGCCGATGCGCGCGCTCTTCAATATGCAACGACGATTGCGCGCATCGTGAAAAACTCCTGGAAAATGGCAAAGGGTCTTTGGCGAATCGGTTGATATGTATACGCGAGCCTGGCTCATAAAATTCAATGAGCCATTCGATCCTGGTTGGACGTGGCGCTTTTGTCGTTTGCACGCGACATCGCTCCGTGAGAAGGAGACGTGCCGCGAGCAACTCGAACGAGTTCATCGGTCGAAACGCTATTCATACGATTTTCACCGCAGTTCCGCGCAATACTCATAATCCACGGTGGAAACGTATATAAATACGGACCATGTGGATATATTTTCGATATTTCCCACACGCGGCACGAGGCAAGCACGCGGTGTGTCTGCCGGACCACGCGCCGCCGCGTCTAATTGATCAGAGCACGAGCTGAGTGTCTATATAGCTGCGCGCGCGCGTCTGCAGCTCGCTAAACGAGCCTAGCGCTTATAAAACGCGCTCGCGCCAAATACGGACGGACGGAGCAACGCTTGGCTTTCCTCGCGCTCCTCGTTCTCGTCTCTTTTTGCGCGCAGCATTGACCTCTGCTCGGCTTCCGGCTGCAGCCGATCGAGTAGCGAGTGCAGATAAGTCCGAGCCCAGGCCTTGTTAACGATGAATGCGGGCGCGAGAATTTTTACCCCGGCCCCGTTGGCCGTGTCGGCAGTGCCTTTTTGCTATCGTGGGTGGGGCGCAGCTCGTCGGTCCGCTACGGTTTTTTCCTAATCCACGAGTTTTTCGTGAAAATCATACTCTTGTTTTGACGTCGTCGAGTGTGTTTAGCATTTAATTACTGGGAACAATGAGTCACCCCGAGCGATCGTAATCTCAATGTCGGAATTGATTTATGAAAGTGAATCGCACTCGTGTTGCGCACACCCTTATCAACGCGTGTAGTTTTTCATTGATCGATAAAACGATCGGTTGATACGAACGTAATAAACACTCGTTTATTCAGTAAATGCTTCAAAGCAGTTGATTCCCCCCGTAAATCTTCTTGTCTCGTGTGCTGCATAAATCCATATACATTCAAATGAGTGCGAGAATAAATGCATAATCGAGAGAGTATGTATCCTCGAAGCAAGTTACATACTCGCTCTATCGTGTAATTTATTCTTCTATCATTAGACCAGATATGGATTAATGAACCGCAGCGACAATCGTGGAATCCATTCAGATACTCGCCGAGGAATTTCTACCGATTAATTAATACATTCTCCCATGCCGATACGGCGAAGACTCGCTTCTTTATCCGACCCGACGCGTAGTGGCTGATCCATTTCGAAACGATTCCCACCGCGGCGATCTGGTAACTGTTGTTTGGAGTCGCTGTTTGATAAAATACTTGTCTGGTCATAGTATACGTGACGGCACTATTCACGGTGGGATATTTTGCTTTTGAATCTGTTTCCTGGCTTTTTACAATATTTTTACAGAAGTAAACTGCCCGAGAATTTTCTATTCTTTTCTATTAACTATTCTTATACTCGCAAAGTATCTCCCTATTGTTTGATAGCTGAGAAACAGTTACAGGCTTGGGTTAGGTAACAGTTACTCGGGGCGGGTATTTAGAGGTGTTCCAGACTACTATCTCCTGTGACACGTCGTCCACGGCTAGCTCCCCCTCCGTAGCCCCAACTTAGCAGTGCTAATTAATACAGCCTACCAACTGCGAAGAATCCCATGAAGAAGGATTTGTTTTTCCAATTTCTCAATCAACGAACTTCAAATGCCATCATAAGCAATTATGACGTTCGTTCGTTCGTTCGATCGATCATCGTTTGCTTGATAAATAAACGAAATTTCTTTGGCCTTGCTTATCTCGTTCTCGGGCTTTCTCATTAGCCAGATTCGATTTCTACATACACACACGCTCTCGAAATGTTTACAGTCCGGTCGCGTGTTTTATCTTGACGCGAGGAATTATGCTTTCCAGGCTATTACGTTCTTGATTCTTTTTCTCGAGACATTGTTCGGGGTACAGTTCATATTGTGAATCGTGCATAATAGATAACGCTGGTGATATGTTATTACGAGAGTAATGCGGGGGTGGGTTGCCGAGGGAAAGCAAACTTATCGTACTCTCAATCACTAATTTGTGTGCTTGGTATTTCTATTGAAAAGTTGATGAAACTCCGAGTTGTAGTGTACAGAATTTTAGACTGACGTAAGAGTTC
Organism: Aphelinus atriplicis; assembly: GCA_020882685.1. Classification (NCBI taxonomy): domain Eukaryota; kingdom Metazoa; phylum Arthropoda; class Insecta; order Hymenoptera; family Aphelinidae; genus Aphelinus; species Aphelinus atriplicis. Next base: position 78,149,645 of record CM037073.1, read on the forward strand.
GTTGAAAAACCATTGATCAAAGTAATAAATCGTATCATTCGTTGGAGAAGCATCTCGAGTATAACTCGATACATCGATTACTAACCATAGCGTCGCAGTCAAAATCATTAATAAGAATCGAGAAGCAACTCCGAATTCTCAAAGATCCCACCGCAACATATTCTTGGACGTCTACGCGTTATGGTTGATGTAAGCGAGCGCGCGCAAGTCGCTTGGAAATGAGTTGGACGCGCACGTTTTCGGCGGCTAAGATTATTTTTAGAGGATGCTCGCCTCTCTTTCTCTCTCTTGCGCGCGCGCTCGCACTGGCTTTTCTCTTTGACCCATCAGGCGGCTGAAGTCGAGTCCGCACGGTTTGACTCATCAAGCCGTCTCGGCTCGCGTGATCGAGAACAATTTATACCATTCACTATACATCTATCCGCGGAGTAGCAAATACTCTGGTCCCTCTTGCTATCCGAAACTTCTTTTTGGAATATCTTGAAATTCTACGTTCTCGGTATTGGGAAAACGATCATTAAGCAGACCTCACTCTAATGAGCTTGAAATAACGATTCAGCACAATGTAAATCGACATCGAAACTATAATATTTTTCTTGAGCTTCGAATAATTTTCGAGCACAGCGAAATGTTTCTCGCCGTCCGTGCAAAACATTTCCACGAATAGAATTTCCAACGAGCACACGGGAAAGTCATCTCCGTAAAGATCTACTTTTTCGCTGTATAAACACTGGTGCGCTGCGCTCGCGTAACCAATTGGTAAAACAATCAACGCCTCATGAAAGCCCAGCCTCCAGTCCACACCAATTTTAACGATCTCCATCTCCTTCTCGTCCTTCCCTCCGTCCCCCTATAAACTGCAATAACGATCGCGTCTAGACTCGGCAGTGGCCGCAAGCGCGAAACGAGACTTTATGGTTTCCCATACGCACTCGTTTATCAATTCTCAAAGATGATCGAGCTTTTGGAAAGGTTTCAAAGCCGGCGGCGTGCACACGACGGTCGATGATGCAGGCCGCGAGATATGTGTTGGCAGTCGGGCGACCCAAATCCCCGGCGCGACGGCTTAGAACACACACGACGAGGAAATTTTCGTGCCTCGCTCGCGCTGCTAACGGCGTACTTATACACTGACGTGCGCGAGCCAATGAACTTTAGAGTAAATTGAGTTATTGAAACTATGCCTCGGACGGACTATGGATCTAAACGTAGAGTTTCGCGGGCTAAATTTAAACGAGCATCAACATTTTTAAAAGCCGCTAATTTACTCGATATATAAATGTCGACTAATCTTTTTCTCAGAGCATTCATTATGTAAGATTTCATTCATGATACGAAGCTTTTGCCAAGTAATTGTCAACTTGTTCCATTTGCCGACATCGGGATAGCTAATGTTCTAAATGCAATGTATGTATAGTTGAGACCATTTCTTTCTCATACCTCTCTCATTCGATAATAAACAAAAATACTCGATTAGATGCTTCATATTTGATTCTTTCAACGAAATAAAAAAAGTTTAAGGAGAAAAGAGTTACATATAAAATACTAATCCACCATGCCCCACCGGCGAATAAAAAGATTTAATTATCATAATGAACTTAGAGCAGTTAAAAATGAGGATAAAATTTGAGAAAATGTTGGATCGACTTTGGTGGTTTAGGCTTCGATCGCGTCAACTCTCTCGGATCGGGGCGTTTTTGGTTGGCTCGGCTCGTTAGCGACTCCGTGCCTCGAATACCCGACGTGGCCGGACTCGACGCGCGAGATTCGATTCTCGCCCGCACGTTCCACGTCCATCTTCATGACGGAGCCGCCAATTGAAGCACTTCGGAATCCCTTATGGAGCTAAAAAAACTATCGCCACTGGCTGTTTCCCTCGACACTTGGGCGATCGCGTCGATAGCGCGACGTTTACGTGTTTTTTGCGCGTCCCCGAGGGTCTTTGGAGAAAGGATAGCGTGATTCATCGATAAACGATCGAGCAAAGCTAGCGATTGAGTAACTAATGTTTACGTAATATTTTTGCGATTCTTCGGGAAAACGATTGTCAGGGAAACGTAGACGGAAGCGATGAATATTTATGTACCAAACACCATCTCAGCTGTGCGCTCAAACTTCGTGGAAGAAATCAATCACACAAATGCGAATGATAGTCGTAATTGGAATTCCTAACAGAAATTCCTCTCGAGCTATAAGGGAAATTTTATATATCCGAAGTTCCAGTGTACCGTCGTTCCGAATAAATTTTAATTGAATCAATTAGGCTCCGTAACTATTTAATGGATGTTACGATAAAGACTTCATCGCTCAAATATTTCATTGTGAACCAGGCTGTACTAGGAAATGAGCAATGTTTCTTTTTAATTATTCAAACTAACACGTGCCGATCGTATATTCATTGGAACTCATTTCACCCCTTCAAAAACAAATGATAAATATTTATTCTAATGAATATGTTATTTTCTGTTCTAGGTGAGTTTCGAGCATCCAACGCGAGTTTGACGTACCCAGTGGCATTTCATGTAGTAAGGTACTTCTTGTATCGGAAAACAATTCATTCCAGTAACTATACTTCTTAAATTAACAATAGAGAGTTCCCATGCGTTTTTTATTGCATATTTGAATAATTAGGGCAAGAATAATTAGGTCGTAGTTTTTCTGATTCAATTGGAATTCGAGCTAATACGAGGGAGTGAAATCCGTGTGACATCATATTGGTAGAACCGATGTGACGTCATTAACATTTGAAGTATATCCGTATATATTGAAAACGCTAAGTCTTCCAACGTTCATAGCTTTTAGAAAAATGAATTTGAATAAAAATAACATGAAAATACTACCCAATTATTTTTCTATATTTTATGTGATCTACCTATAAAAAATGGTAGTTAATAAAAAAGATAAATTCCTTGTTAGATATATGAACAGATAGACACGCGGCCACACATCACTTCGCATCTACTCCAAACTTATCCGCACCGCAAATCCAAAATCGCTGATCCAGACTCAAACCGACCATCATCGTCGCGGCGATCGCGTCAATTGCTCGTGGCTCTCCAGAAAGATGACATCTCCCGGGCGTGAGTCACGCACAAGTGCGTCGAGCGTCAATAAAGCCGCCGGGGAATAGCTGCTCCGGGGTGTGCGTAATTAATTACGTGGCCGTTTGAATTTTGGTTGGAATTAATTCGGTCGGCGGCTCGTGCGTGCTCGCTTTGAAAGTGGAGAAAGTGTCGAGGTGTGGGTGGGTCGGAGCCTGAGATTAGGGTCGATGAACCGGTTTTCGGCCATCACTCGGCTCTCAAACTATGTGGAATCGTGCGTTGAATGCCGGGTGACACATTTTTTCCCCCCTCATTCCTAATTCTTACAGGTTTCTAATTTAATCTGTGTATTGAATGTGTAAAGTACGAAAGACGCATTGGATACGTTTGTAATGAGCGAGAAGTGAGTTTGTCTTTGTTGTATTATTTTTACTGAAACGACAGAAAAAGTATACGCAGAAAAATAATCGCTATATGACATACTCTGCCACAATTTCTCGCGTCATATTTTATATCAGCTGCGCACGACCTTCCAACCGCTTTCCCCGTCGACGTATCACGGAAGGACGGCCATGAGTCACTTCAGCCCCCGGCGACAGTAACATCTTCGCGAAGGATCAATGCGACTATCACTATACTGTCGAACGTAAGATGTGTTCTCATCGGATGACATTCGCGCGCTCAAGGCTGCCGATTGTTTCGCGTGAGATATACGCGAGCGTTTTGCGACTCGCCGCCGCGCCGCCGGGCTTAATAGTCGTGGGAGCCCAATTAACGTCACGCCTACGCGGCGCGCTGTCTGAACTTTTACGATTTTCAAAAACTCCCGAGCTCTTCGAGATGATGACCCAAGTGCCGTGGCCCTTTTTTCATCGCGCGCTTCCATAGAGCCTCACCTCCGTGTCTGCCTGTGTCTCGGGAGTGGGGAAGGATGAATCATTGCCTGTCCAAAATATTATTAACATACTTGTTGACGATGTCGATGCAATGTCGAACGAGGATATCTATATGAGACGGAAAGTATCGCATACGACCTGGACTTTCTTCGTGATAACGTCAGTTTCTCCACTCGTGATTTTTTTTCTTTAAGAAGTTACGTAAAGCCATGCTTCTAGTGATTTTATTATATAGATATAGAGATAGAGAGTGGAGACAGACCAGTTCAACAAGGAATAGATTTTTTTGGACAGTTTTGTCAACAAACCGAGAATAATGCGTTTTAAGGTTCTAATTATAAAAGCCTATTTCAGAAATCTGAATGAAAAATGAATGTAGGTTCAAAAGATGAACATGATGAGGTGGTTTAATAAATATAAACGTATACAAGGTAATCCTAATGAAATACGTGAGAACAATTAAAATATAATTCTGCTAACGTGTGAACATACAACGCTCGTACAACGCGTCTGAATGAGTTTAGTATTATTAAACGACTCATGCTTTTACAAAGAAATGTCCAGGACACATTCAATTATTAGATTCGATAAGATTATTCTCTTTACTTTAGTCTTTCACATTAATTATACGAATATTTAATGTAATTCATTCAATTAATGTAAATTTAGCACAGTCATTTTATATTTCTGTTTTCAAATAAAATCGAATCGAATTAGCGAGGAACCACTACACCGAGCTCCCTTTTGCTGAATCGATCTTGATTGATCTTGATTACCAAAACAGGTGATATTGGCGGTCGTTCATCCTATACCGTTTTGATTTTATATGCGTGTGTAATGTATATGAAAAACAATGTGTGTATAGATATGCATAATTCTTTGTGTAAAAATATAACACTATCACCGGTAAATCGAAACGTAATAGCTGATGAATGACTGTATAGATATTATTCATTTGGGAGTCGATAGGCCAGCTTCAAAGGTTTCAGCGAGATCTGTGATCCAAATGTCAAGTGGCTTCCTGGTCAGTACAGGATAGCAATAACATTTATTCGTTCATGATCTGTATCTGAGGAGTCACGTCGATGTCTACATGATGTGTTTACACAGTAATTTTGAACTCAACTCGGTATTCAACTCGATCAGTTATTTGAAAGGTTAGAAATCACCATACTATTCGTTATTGGCGTGCAAACGCAATGAAACGAGTTAAAATCATAAAAAATATTCATTCATTGTCCTCATTTGATTAATCGTCGTCGCATATAAGTTGAGATAAAATCGTGTCGTGTAATAATCACGTGTGTTCTCCTCGCGCAACTTTGCCATTTTCTAATCCAGTGCAACTGCAGCACTTGCGCTCACAATATAACTTTCACCATTACGTATTCGGTAGAGCGAACGCGGCCCAATTAACCTCGGCGTGTTTACATCCGCGGAGCCGACGAATCCCCGGCATCCGAGCGACGCCACGAGTAAAAACAGCGAGATCGGCATGGATTGAGCCATCCGACCTCGTCCATTTACTTTTTGCCCTGTATACGGCCGCACAGCCGCGCGGCGACTGCACTTATTCTTCCGGGGGAATTATAATTATCCAATGTCAGGATGGATATGTGCAGTTCGCAGAAGAGCACACACACACACACACACATATACATACATACACGGCAGGTAAAGTTGCGCGTGACGCGATTCCTCGATGGCTTCTTCTGCAGCGCGCAACAGAAAACAGCCTCTTGTCGTCGCGCGGTCTCGCTCACGACTCGCCGCCGAGGGATCGTTGTACCCCGTATGTGTCGTATACTGCTCTACAATGTGGTGCACGTTCGATATTCGTTGCAGATTAAAATAGAGTCGTTAGATTGGCGATTGAGACGAGCGATTTTTCCGCTTCTACAGCTGTTTCTTCCTCGGCCAATCTTGATTTATATATGTTGCTCGTTCTATAAGAGGTGACGTTTTGTATAGGAAGTATTTTGACATGCCGGTCCTCCCGATAAGTACAGCATCATTCATAATTAGTTCGCCCTCAAATGCACGAACACAGCCCAATACGCGATTCGCCGAAAAAAAACCGCTGCCAAGTGCCTTAGCAGTATGCTTTCTCAAAGAGGCTTCAATATCACCGACAAACGCTTCCCAAACCTGTATTTTCACCTTTCCACTACCATAGATATTATCATGTATTTTTCAAAAATGATAAAAAAATTATTTAATCAATTCAATTCGTATCTTTGTGACTGTGTAAAGTGTCGTTCTTCTTCAATTGACCAAACTATGTTGCGAGTGTTGATGTCTGCCCGGGCTCTCTTATTATTTGATCAAATGCAACAAAGCAAACGGTTCTAGGTTCTACACGATGCGAGACATTTGGACTTGCATAATTTTTCGATCAATTCATCTTGTGACTGTCATACGGTTTAATGGTGGTCAAAATCGATCCGGTCCGTATTTAGCACACTTGAAGACTCATTTTGATCATTTTTGAGGGCAAAAGACACCAAATTTTTCCAATTTTCTCTATAGCATGTTGAAAATATTGGAAACGTATCTTACATGAATTTTTCTTCCCCTTAGCAACGGTTGCTAGGGTGGTAAACAACGGTTGCTAAGGAGCTAATTGGGAAGATTTTGTGTCCTTTGCCGTCGAAAATGATGGAAATGGGTCATAAATTAATGATTTCCAACCTTCATAACTGTTGCTAGGGAGGTAAACAACCGTTGCTATGGAGCAAATACAACAATTCAGTGTCCTTGGCCATCGAGTGTGACTTAAAACTGATTTTCCGGCTTGCCCCAATGAGCCCTCATAAGGATTTGTGAGAAAACACGTTAGGAACGGTTGCTAGCGAAATAACCAACGGATTTTGCTGAAAATTTAACTCGGACTAGATCTTGTCACAACTAACCGGTGTGCAAAATTTCAAGACGATCGGATCATTCCTTCGGGAGTTATCGTGGACGAAAGAAACGAAAAAATAGACACCTTAACAACGGTTGCTAAGGAAATAAACAACGGATTTCGCTGAAAATTGAACTCGCCCGAGATTTTGCCGCGATTAACCTGTGTGCAAAATTTCAGGACGATCGGACCATTCCTTCGAGAGTTATCGTGGACGAAAAAAAAACGGGACGCACACACACACACACACACACACACACACACACACACACACACACACACACACACACACACACACACACACACACACACACACACACACATACATACATACAGACACTTTTGGATTTCCATGTTTTTCGACCCGTAGATCACAAAAATCGAGGTCCCGAGGTCTGATTCGTTGGGTCGATTTTTGCCCCATTACAAAGCTTTCTTTTTGAGAAAGCAAAAGCAAAGGTTGATTGCAGTAAAGCTAGAAAGATGAAGACACTGAAAATCGATGTAAAACCAAGTGATTTTTCTGAATGATATTTGTAAAAAATGTCAAATACGAAAATTGTTGAATCCTGGTAACGGCCACATGATGGTTGTCCGTATACAATGGATAAATTCTCGACGACACCAATGATAATATTCTGAAAGGATATGAGTTCCTAATCGCGCATATAGGATTTTATCCAATCGTCGCTAGCGGCAAATAAGTGAAAATGATAAATAAATATGGGGAGGCTCAGGCGGAGCGGCTCATCCGCGCGCAATTGAGCAAACGGTCAGCAAATAAGCGCGACGCACCTACACTCCATTCCTCGCATGCCTGCGTGCAGAGTCCCCGGCGAGCACATCCTACAAGCGTAAGAATTCCACTCGGTACAAGCGCGAGAGCAAAGCGAAGAAACGGCCGCGCGCGAGCCGAAGGACGTCGACAAAAAATATATATAGCGCCGCAGGAGACTCGCGTGTGTACGTGCGCGCGCGCTGCAGCCGCCTGACATTGTCCGCGCCGCAGCTATGTACCCTGCAACGACAGATCGCTTATCGATCCTCCCGCGCACGCGACAGCGCACGAGTACAGCTGGAAAAACCGGACTCCGGATCCGTCCGAGTGAAAGAGACAGTTTTCATCCCGCGCGCTGCTCTCGACGCTTATTTGAATACTCGGGAATGCCCTGGTATTGAGTTGGAACGCTCGTTTCCAACACTTTCAACCGGATATTATGCGGGCGGGAATACGCGCGTTTTACCACTTGATCTCGGTCCGTTCGATAAATATTGAATGCAGGCTTCGGGTGTCACATTTCAGGGGGTTAGGGCTGAACGGGTTATACGTAACAACGAGAATCGACGGGTCACTAGTTGTGTGACAATCAATTGGATGATACACCGAGAACAAATCGTAAGATCTTGTACGATCGAGCATTCTCGAACGATGAGCCGATAATATTTCTCATGAGCGCATATAATCATAGACCGAGGTGAATATCCCTGCAGCCGCGTGTGCTTTTACACTCGGAGAATTACCTCACACGCCACTTGTATGATTCACAATGCCGCGCATTTATATTAGTCGTTTATTGAAATTGATTGAATACTCCGAAATTGCCTTCCGTTACAGTATAATAACAGCAATTACGATGCGAGTCGTACATACACCGATGAATAAGCGATACACGCCCGCGAGCGCGAAGACAAAAAACATTCGAGCATTCATCTCTGTGCGGGCATTTAATCTCAATAAAGAAGAGTCTCTCGCGTACTCGAAATTCGTGCGAGCGCGTCGCACCCGCGCATGATTCAGCCGCTCAATTGCCGCGCGCCGCGGTTGGCGGTCACACAAGATTCAACTACCAGGCCTCGCGCGGCATCTCTAGTATTTATCTTTCTCGCACCTGTTCTAATTGAAATTAACGCCGGCCGGACTTTGTGGATCTCGCGGGGATGTATAGGAACGATTCACTGTACGACTGTCCAGTGTACGAATATACACTAAATCGCGCGGCGAAATATAAATATAGTCATTCGCGACTCGCCCGCAAACATTCCCGATCGTGCGCCGTCCTTCGACAACGAGCAAACGCTGAGAGTAGAAAGAAAAATATCGGTTACGCAGTCGCGTGTCCGAGATTCGCGGCCGGCGCATTAGTGCGCGCTTGCGACACTCGTAGACCATCACTACAGCAGTCGCTCGCTGTATATACATATATATGTATTTGTATATTTGCATATCGAAGCTCTCGGGGGGAAAATAGCTCGCGGCTTCTTCTGCAGCGAGAAACTGTTTGTTCGGGCGTAGGATTTTTTTTCGCGAGATAGACGTGCGAGTAAATAATGATCGTGCGAAGTTTGGGCTTGGCTGTGTGCAGTGCGTATGATCATATATATACATGATTTACAAAGTGTTAGCGAATATTCTCGGGAAATTTATGATTTATGCACAATTTTGACGCTCGCCGCTTGATTTACATCCACTCGTTTCTATATATATTTTACTTTGAATATCGCCTCGAGCATTGGAGCTGGATAGATTTCGATTGCAGCACACACATAGCGCGGTACGGTTCCACACAAGACCGTTGATGTTTTTTTGCATTCGAAGATAGTTTCACTCGGTTTTCATCCTTATGGCGTTCGATCCGGGGCTTCTCTCTATATGCTTCACGATTATTCAATTACATACAATATTTCATTTCGAAACCTATGTTTACATAAGCCATTATTCAGAGACCCAAAACAGCGAGAACGAGCTAAACTTTCGATTCGTGAACATGCCATACAATGCGCTCGTATAATCCCTCGGGTGTCGAGTGCATCTCGTCATCACTTTGAGCGTCTGCCCCATCAGGCTATTTTTTCCCCGCCGCGGCTTTTCCCATCCAATTATGAAATCGACGGAAAAAGAAGCGAGAGGAGAAAGCGTCCCTCGATATACAAACAATGACGAGTCACACACAATGCAGCAATGGCTCGCGGCCAAAGTTGGCTTTTCGCGGACCACAATAAGAGTCATCTCCCAAGACAATAATAGATGTACACGCGCGCGTTTCAGTCTACTTGATACGTGTCACATTGTGAAATTTTAATTTTTCCGGAATTTTTTTCGGTTTTATCAATTTTCATTCGTCAGTTTCATCGAATCCTATACACTTTTTCAGTAATGCCGCAGTAAAATCTCCCCTTCCAATCCCACCGATTGTTGTTATCGAATCGACGTTTCAATATTTCTCTGACAATCGACTCTTTTTCGTTTTTCTCTCATCGATTATCCGTATTTGGAAGCTACAACTGTGTACGTGTGAAAAGGCTCATGAGGCATCACAGTCATCCGAGGAAAGAGTAAATTACAATTAGCTGGCTCGGTCGAGGAAAACAGCGGCCGGTACGTCTAACGTCATTTTTTCAATTGTACAGTTCCTCTCTCGGATCAAGTCATACGCGTGTACGTGGGTAAATGATTACTCATACTCGCGGTGAATTAATGCTTTTCCTCGCCGCTCGTGTAGTCTCGTGCGCTTATCTACCATAGGAAACATAAATAACGCGAGTATTCATTTTTTAGAGGAGAAATTACCGTCCGCATAGAACGCGATAAAATTGCAATTACTCTCAGCAGCAATAATTCGATGCTCATCGTTTCGTTAACGAAGTTACGTAACTTGCAATTGTGCCTTCTCGTGCTCGAGCCTGGCTTAGACGCATGTGCCCTAAACTCGCATTTTCTTTTTCATAGTTTTTTCCGGAAACCCGTTTCGAGGGACACTGGAGACGCTATTGGGAATCCAGGAAAGTGATGGTCGGGTTTGTCGAAAAGTTGGATCCTTCGATCTTCGTATAACACGCGCTACCACGGCGTTGATCATGAATTAATGTTTGGCAAAAGTCACGGCCCGAGCAAATTGACCCCAATTGACGGCTCAATTCATCACCCGGACTCTTTTCCATTGATCAATCCTGATATATAGCGAGTGAAGAAAATTTGCGTCAGGCCAAATGATTATTAGGATGATATTGGCTGAATCGTCGAGCGAATCATCACAATTTAACACACGCCGATCTCATTGCGATCTCGTGAATTCCAAACAATTTTATCCATACGTCGATGTCACATATCTGGTGTACAACATTCGACGATTGGCATTTATTCCTCGCGAGTTCGAGCTGCGGAATATTAAAACGAATCTCGACTCGTGTGAGCCCGTCAACTCGCGAGTTTGAAAAATGTTGACCGGCGACATACAGCGAGTCACGTAGCGCACGTACACATATACATACCCTCGTCGCGACCCACACCCATCATGCAACCAGCGGCCAACGCTGCGCGCGCGAGCAGTAATGGGAGAAGAAGCGCAACGCGGCGTGTGTATACCTTCCGAAACGGCGCGCGCCATTGTCAAAGGGAGCGATTTAAATAACGCATGCGCCGCATGACTCGCCCGGACAATGAGCGGAGGCGAGGCCGAAAAAAGTACAGTACGAGGTGCGCGCGAGGCATTCGGGGAGCCAAGGGAGAATAAGAAGAGAAAAAAAACCAGCCACGTCCCTCGCGCCGTGCGCTTATTACCTCGGCGATATTCGCGCGCAGCGTGAACGCAACAGCTTCGTCGCGCGGCGCGAGAGCAGAGAAAAAAAAGTAAGTGAGCCGAATGCAAGATGAGCCTCGCGCGCGCATATATGCCGACCGCAGTCGTTATCCCGTGTCGACATTCTGCGGGCAAACAGCTGGTGGGTGGAGCATTTTTCCCCGCGCGGTGCGCTCGCGCTGTGGGAGGCGCGGGGAAATTGAATCGCGCGCTCCTCGACTCGCTGGGAAAATAGGACCTGCCTCGCGCATCGGGCTTTCTCCGCGTTCGTGATTCACCCGAGTATAGAGAGTCTTTTGTTCGATCATTAATTTTAAACTGCCCGATCCGGAGCTGCAGCTATACGTCGGCGCACGTGAAATGAGCCGAACAAGAGTCTCATTATTCGCTTGGACAAGCAACAAGGTAACGCGCATCTTACCTCCGGGACCTGTACTCGCGACACTCCGTCAGCTACTTTAGTCTGAGATTCAGCTGAAACATCCGAGGTGACTTTTGGATACCCAAATCAAATATATACTCCTGGGTCCGGACTCTTTGGGTTACGTGGCTACGAATGCGTATACGTGTACGGGTATATGTACCTGAAAGCTATGTGAAAAAATTTGAGCTGAATCGCAAAGCCATATCTCTTGGCGAGAGGTCAAATATATGTGCTTCTATTTAATTCCGAGAAAAAGCAACGCTTCGACTTTGAAAAATGAAAAAATGAAAAAGAAACGAGCCTTTGAAATTACTCGAAAGCCGACAAAGAGTCTATGGTACCGGTGAAATTCACGGTGCGTGCGGCGATTGAATGAGTGACGTCAGTCCGTTTTCACATTCTCTCACGCGCAAATGTTTATCATCGACGAGGATGGCATCCCGCGCGGATCCACACCCTGTCCTCGGTCTGCGCGACTTGTGTCTCTCGCCAGACGGAGCTCATTTTCGGATGGAGAGGGGAGAAAAAAAATTCTCGACAAACTTGATCTTAGAAGAAGCAAGACAAATCGTTAGCAATTCGTACGTAAACGTCAAGAGATAAGCAGAATGTGTACAGATACAATAAAGGTTGAATGATATTTCCTCAGGAAAAATTAGTTCTAATTCTTTCTAGAGAAAGAAACGTGACGAATGATCTGAATTTCATGCTAATTGGATTATGAAAAAAGTGCCGAGTAGCCGGGCGCACGCGCTGCAACCGATTTATGAGGTCACTCTCAGAAGATAAGAATCGTTACATTCGTCTCCCCCTCCACATAGCCAAATCACTAAATCAAACGTTATTTCATCTAGATGCCCTGCTCGCATCTTCCGACATCGTCCGCGACGAATTGTTATATATGTGAAAAGTCGGTTTCTCCTAGCTGGCGCAGGAGCTCAATTAAACCCGAAGATTAATCCTCGCCTCGTCCTCGATCTAAACTATTTCATTCGTGACTGTTACTCCGGAAATGCAGACGAACGATCAATGAAAAGCCGCGAAGATCCGTCCCGAAAGAAAGTCGAGCCGCGCCTCGTGATCGTTACAAATCCCGAGGTTTACGCCTTGGAAAAATAGACCATCCTCTGTTTGGGCGACGCGGACGAAAAGCGAACGCTCGCGTGATTTCCGTCTCGATTTTCCCCTCTGGCTTTTCTCAATATCAATCGAGCGCGAGTACGCGTCTGCCGGGTCACCCTGTGCGTGCGAGCTCGAGTTATGCTTCCTCAACCCCTGCGCGCGCGCGTGGTCGAATCTATATTAAAGCTCGTGTATGAGTACAGTCCGGGTGAAAAATCCATCGGCGGGGAGGAAATTGGGTCGATCGCGCGAGAGCTCGCGATCGTATTTTCGGACTAAGAAAAACATGTCTCCTCGAGGATCTTGATACGCTGGTCTTCGTGCTGGCCAATTCGGAGATTGGGAAAATTCTCATGACAAAACACGTTCGTGACGCATCTCTGCCCGTCAATCCGAAAATTCGAGCTGTGTAAACGGTTGATTTAATTCTGTACCTCGAGTTTCGGATGTCTATTTCCGACGGATCTTGATGCAATGAGTGAATGCCGAGCCTGACATCATCCGTAGTCAAACATTTGAAAATAGATATGATTTTGAGCAGGCGTGACGAGCACAGGCGAGCGGGAAAAGTTGCACAAGCTTATGAACACGGACGTTGCCGAATATGAAACGTCGACGACTTTTACGAATGTACACATCTGACCGTTGGATAAAAGCTTTCCACAGGCACAATCCATTCAAGACACATCCTACTCGAGATCTCGAGAGAGAAAAGCAAATTTCATCTTTGAAACGGTGACTTAAAATTGAGGAGTGCAGGATTTGATAGATGTAATGTGCGGGCTTTTGCCAATGCCGCAACCTTCGCCCCGAACTTGCCAGCCAGACTGTACGCGTACGTACATATATATACGAGTGAGCGAGCTCGCCACCCCGTATACATAGCTGGTGGCGACGAAAAGTCGGGGCGAGCCCGGAAAACAGACGATGGCTGCGCTCGAGCGGGCGGTTGAACAAAGATGTATGTGTATATACGTGTGTGCGTGTGCAGCGCTGCGAGTCTCGTGGGCGGCGATCGATTGATAGCCCAGATAGAGGATCCACGAGGAGGACTCGCCCGGGATATTATGTCGTAACGCGCCAGAGGCTCCAAGTGCGCTGACTAACCCGTGGCCGCGAGCTCTCGAGTGATGCAATCTTGGCATGGAAGGTCGGAGGGTATTATGACTCGGATAGCCAAGACCTTTGCACAGCTGGTACTTTTGTTCACTTCAACTCGTACTTTTTCACATACGTCATAAATAATTTTCCAAGCCATAATTAATTTCAATAATATCCAATGGAGTTTTCTTATATACAAATTAAAGTCCAATATGAACCATTCCCTATCGAGTCTAGGAAGAATTCACCATTCCAGTCGTGTACACATGGGATGTTTAAATTTTGAAAAATGAACGAAGGTCTCCGATGTCATCAATAAAACACTGCACCCTTACCTCGCCGAAATCATTTGATTCCATCAATCATCCGTTACTTTGAGGAGTCTAACCCAATTCAGTTATCAGATATTGATTGGAATCTCGCCGCGGCTGCGTCGGATATGCGGGACTCTTGACTTGTTCCCGCGCTCAAAGTACACACTCACACTCGCGCAAACGTAGGAGGAGCTGGTCGCTTTGACTTTCTCGTATGTATATATATAAGGGTATATGAAAAATTTTCGTGACGACGAGCAGACACTCAATTTGGAGTCGCCTACGGGCCTCTAATCTCGCGTTGCATCGTTGGACCGGGACGCCTGACCCCGTTGTGCACGGGACACAAAACAAATTATTGTACCGCGCGGACGGGACGCGCGCGGCATACCCAATGGATTGATTATGAAGCTCCGAGAAATCCCCCCCGTGCAGACCAGGGCAATTCGTTTCGGGGTTGTGTTTTTTTTTAATAACGCAAAGAGTCATACGTGAATTTTGCGATCAGCCGTTCGAAGGGATTTATTGCTATCCGAGATTAGCTCGAGATCCTTCTCGGCAATATTGAAATTAGAATTGCAATTGAATTAACCCAACAGTTCATTTGTAGTTGTTAAAAATGAGCCAAACAGGATGGTGACTAATTCCGCTCTAAACATATCGATCGCGTCCCCGAACTCTGCGTCGTTTAAATATCGACGCGCTACTTGGCACACCAACAAAACACAGTTCTGCAACTTTCTTCCAAGAAACCGCGAAGACACTCGTGTATGAATTATTAATAACCTCTAAGCTCGCGTGTGTGCCAATCTGTGTAACTTGAACTTAGATGCTCGTTCCAACATCCGCCTCAACCGCGGCCGAGTCTCGCGATTCGCGAGAACAATAATCGAACGAGCACTCCGTGTTAATGAGCCGTGTTTTCCTTTTCATTTTCAGCTCATTGTACTGAATTTGCATAGTATGATTTCAGATGTTCGCTGGAGCGACACGCGCTCAATAGCGAGTTATTTGCAGTAGCGCAAGAGTTTTCAAGTCCGACCACTCGATTTTTTAAGAGTCAATAATGACGCATGCGAAATCACGCGCACAGCCTCCTCGTCCAATTGCTTCATTTACTATTCTTTTTTTTTTCTTTTTTCGAGTACCAGAGTCAAGCATCATCGAGCCTTACTGTGAGGTTACAAGTTAGGCAATCAGCTTACTTGAGACAAACTCATGAAAGTCTTTGCTTAGCATATAGATTCAAGGCTCGAGAGTATAAATGTAGCCTCTGAAATTGCGTTGGCTAAACGGACAATCGGCCAAACAAATAAATCCGCAAATCCATCATCATAAAAATTAGTTTTCGAAACGTTGGCGAAGGAAAAAACAAACACGATGTCATGCAAATCAGGAGAAAAATCGTCATCGCCTCGTTCGATTTTCGCCTGTCAGCTGAGTCGTTCCCGGAAAAAACAGTCGTATGCCCCGTAAGTCGCGATTATGACATCGGCGTCGAAAAGTCTGATGGCCAAGCCGTGGAATTATGTCAGCATGCCAAATTTATCCTGCGACAAAATTCCGTCATAATATTGTCTCCACCACGCCCGAACTGCTGCGGAAATACACATCGGCGTCTGACAACCGACGTGTCGTCATCCGTGCAAAAAGCCTTCTATTCGCTCGTTTGTTTTCGTTCCACGCGCTTCACTTTTCGCAATGGCAATTGTAAAAGGATAGAGCGAATGTTTATTTCTCCACTGGGGGCAAATTGGAGCGGAAAAAAAATTCCGAAAAATCCATTCCGAAGCTCTATTTTTCCGCCTGTCGACCCGTGCAGTGAGACAACGGCGTCTGATACACATTCCATTAGTATCGATTCCGTATGTAATTATTATATTTCGGTGGCGAACGGGCGAGTCATCGACGAGTCGATCCGACTAGAGAGATTAGGCGTAAACACGGCTGGAGATGAAAAAAAGAAGGCCATCAGAACGCGGGCTTTTTTTAAGCCGTAGATAATAGCGTGCGTGTGTTGGTAACGGTCAAGAGGAAATGGGTCGCACGTGCCCGTACCGATACACAAAGATGTATATAGAGCCTAATGCGCTGGATTCGGAGCATACAATTTAAAGTCGAGCTGTTTGTGTCGGCAGATGTAATGGCATCCTCTCACAGTTTTCGTGGCTCGCGTTTCCCAATGGCCAATTGAATGGGACCCGCGAGCGTATGGGTTATTCATTCGATTGAGATATCTCAAGTTGATTTATACCCCTTAACTCCGAAACCCGCGTCTTGGTAAATGAAAAGTTTCATTCATTCTCGTTTAGTTTCATCCCGTTCAAACTTTTCTCCAGCCTTCATCGATGAATAATGAATTGGTTTTTCACTCCTTATCAAAGTGCTGGCTCCTCCGAGGGTCTCCTCGAACCGGGCATAATCTACAAGAGTAAAGGATGAATTTCTCGGTCCCTCTTGATAAAAAATCAACGCATCGTGCTCGCTCCAATTTCGAATACCGAATAGGCCACACTTATATCCGACTGCGTTAATAAAAATGTCGACTTTGAGTCATGGAGCCACCCGGGGGAGGGAAACGTGCGCCCTAGCTCGCAAAGAATTTTTTGCAGCTCGATAACGACATCACGCATGGATATATGGAGGCGCGTGCATATCATTCGTAAATAGAGCCAAGCGCCGGACGCCGCGGATATAGTCGATCACCGTTACACGCGTAAATCAATCAGTGCCTCGCACGCCAGCTAAATAATCAATTATGCTTTATTGCTTCGAATTGAACTTTTGACTCCCGACAGCTATCTTACTTTGGATTCGTTTTTCGGGCATTTCATCAACGGTTTTCAAATTGATCGAAAATTAGAATTTCGCGTATTGTACAAATCGAAAGTACGTATTGTCCATTATACTAATGATGATATAGTTTGGATATATGTTCGAAAATTCTCCTTATTGCAAACTTGTGTATCGATCATATTTCCAATTTTTACAGATACTTGATGATAGTTGCGGGATATCTTATTAAAAAAGCTCTTCTTATCGCAAACTAATCCGGGGATTAATCTAAATTATTGATTAGTTCCGCCTTCGTCGTTAGCTCTTATCAGTTTTCATTTTGAAGTCATCTATAACAGAAAGCCGATGGAAAATAAAATAGAAAGCAAGTCCCCCGAGATCGATAGATATTGAACCGCCTGTCACAAACTCATCGGTGTTTTATTATCGGACAAACAATATCCTAAGAACTTATTAATTAAATAAAATATACTTTGAGTTCCGCCCTTGAATTGTTATTGGAAAAATTACATTTACACAGTGCAGAAACCAATTTTCGCTATATATATCGATCAAAGTTTTGCAATGAATAGCAGATCCCAAGCCGAATAACGAGCTGCCCCATAAAATCGTAGTGTGCTGGGATCGATGCATAAAGACAGGGCTGAGGAGTAGGCGCGCGCAAGAAAGTGAGCAAATCACTCATGGAAAGAAATGAAAAAGAAGGAGGTATATACAGGAGAGGGCGCGGCTGATGTAACGAGCTCGCGCTCGCGCGTAACGATGAGCGATACGACGCGCCTTCCTCCTTCCCCTTTTATACGTACGCTCGGCTGTGTCGTATGGAACTTCGATCGCCACAAGCTTTATGCGCTCGGGGGATGCAGTTGCTCGTTGGATGTCTCTTGAAAACGAATTTCGAGCTTTATCGAGCTTGCGGCGATTAATAAATCGTCGGGTGGATAAAGTTTCTCACTCGTGGTTCCAGTTGTGAAATAACCATCTGCGATACTCATGGATTTATCGGGCAACTATTGGATGGCTTAGCAAAATAAACATGCGCATGATGATTTGCGGCGAGACCGCACCTGAGACTGCTATCTTGTTAGCCGAGCCGTACTCGAATAGTTTCGATGAAACTTCACTTGCTCTTTAACAGAAAATTATTCAATGTAAATATATGTATGTTGAATTTCCAACTCATCTGTAGATGGAATCTTGGCACTTGACAATTCAATCAGCGAATGATTTAATTCAAGTTAGCTTTATAATTATATGCATCAGAGTGTTCACGATATTTTCCCATTAAATTATGGTTGATCTCCGACAAACTGACAAGAACGTTATTTTCTCATCCATGCTACTCTTGAAATTCACCACTTCTCCTCGTGTTTACTCTCCGCCAAGTGAGATAGTGGAATTAGCATTGAGTGACTTCGTCATTTCGATTGATGTACTACGTCAGGTGAATTGAAAAGTTACTGCTGAATTGTTACAAGGCTGGTTATATAGGCAGAATGAACTCATGTAACTCTTGTGAAGAACGCGTAAATATAATAAATTCAACTCAACTCGTCGTGTCTTCTAGAATCAGCATGAGATAATTATAAAACTAAATAGTTTCAATGGTTAAACACTGTAAATAATCGTTCGACTGCTGTCATGATACACGATCTGAATAGCATCGTATTTATAGCACTTAATTCACTCTGTAGTGTATAAAAAATGTCTGATACAACTACTTCTTGTTCATCTTTTTTTTCTCATCGCCGATTCTTGACGAGTAGCTGGCTGGAATTTATTCATCCGTATAGTTATTTAAATCATAAAAATCTAGTTCAGAAACTACTATTATATATTATCGAAAAAACTATTGGAACGATGTTCAATGAGCCGGGTTAAATAGTTCAAACCAATGCACACACTGCAGCACACACTGCAGCACTCACTTGTTGCGTCAAATCAATTATCAATTATCTATGTGACCTTCTACTTATAAACATATGAAATGTTGCAATTAATGATCAACGTACGTTTCTGACGCGCGTTCATGAGGTCAGATCAAATAAAGAATCATTCATTCACTGTGCAGTCTCGATACGAATCTCAGCTTCAACGTAAATTTCATCTTCATAATCTGCACATACACACGCGCACACACGTGCACACACGAGTCAAAAATGCCGCATTTGAATTCCAAGGATTCCCCATCCCACGCGAATATAAATCTTTCGGTGTATTAGCATCGTCGAGAGCCCAAGCGTATATAGTTGGTGCCGTGTAAACATCAGTCACCTCTTAAAGAATTCACGGCAACGTTGCAGCCGAAAAAATGCGCATATTCCGTATATAACGTGCGCGTGCGCATAGCCTCTCTTTTCTTCCAGAGCCGCTGATTGATATCGACGCGGCGGAGGGACATTGAGTCATCGACGGGCTGCGGGCGTAACGGGCCTCGAGGGCCTCCGGAAGTCGGCGCTTTTTGCCGGGCTTTTTATCCGCGCCGCGCCGCGGGCATGAGGATCGTGATAAATCTGTACGCGGACCCTCGTGAGACGCTGCTGCTGCTGCTGCTGCTGTGCGCAAGTACAAGTGCAGCTTCGTCCCAACGGTTCCCCTGCCAAGTGCTATCTGATCAAACGAAATTGATCGATTTCGGTTACTGGAATCTCGCGTTTTATATATGCTTCGAGCGAAATTCATCGAAATTACTCGCTTCTTCAGCCGCAACGGGATTAATAAAGTCGATGCCGTAGATGTGCGTAACAAGTTATCCGGCAACTCACGAATAACCGCGTATACTGATGATTGTGAAGCGCAAAATGAAAATCGTCCCCTCCGATGCTCCATAATCCAGCCGCGAGAACAAACGAAAAATTACAATCCATCATCACCGAGTTTCTCGTGAGCGAACATATATACAATAAAAACAAACAGACGCGCATTATGCGCGCAATCAAACCATTAAAACTTAAGCGCTACACCATCTGCCCTTAATTTCCAACCCCTCTGTAACTTTCAATCATATAGAGCTTGATTACAATCGCACACGCGACTACGTGTCTTCGATCTCTGCCCATCCCTTGAAACCATATAAAAAGCACCCGAATGTGGGCCAACCGCCAGCTCCTTTTAATCGACCCGCCCTTCCCCTTTCGTGGAAGTGTACAGAACGGCCCTTATGCCGGGCCACCGTGTACATTGAATTTTTCATAGGAAGTAGCGTTCGTCGACGCCTGATCGATTCAGACGCAATCGTATGTCGTTAAATGGTGGCTCTTCATGGATAGTTCGAGGGGCTTTTATCGCAAGCTTCAAATTGTCGCGGCTGATTTGATTCGCATTCGTCGCGTTTGTCGTGCAAAGATTGCTCTTTAGATGTTCTCTGTAAGACCTTACATACGTTGGTATATGACGAAATTGTTTACAAAGAAAAAAGTATATCAGGGGTGAAAGGTGATTGCGTTATAAAGTCATGTATCCACAAAACAACATTTGAATAATCCCAACGAGTAGCTTATGATTCATCGTTGATCCATTCTGACAATGAAGTAATGATAAATCAAACGATCGGCTCACGAGTTACCTAACCAACACCTTCTCCATTCATCTCGACCATTCATTCACCTTCTCGTGTGCTTTGTTCCGCAAAACCTACCATCATTTATAACTATATACGATTGATCACCGCGCGAACGTCATTACTAACGGGTATAAAAATTAAATAATTATTGTTTTTTCTTATTATTATCCTAACATTATTACCAAAGTTTACTCGCATAACCATTTCACATCGGATTAACGCGATGATATCTCGGCTCGCGGATTTATTTTTCCAGCGGCCCACCGCATATCATTGGAAAATAAACCCGGCGTTAATGGCTCGGGCGATTTATTGACTTTTGCCGATAGCCGCGACACAAGTCATATCCTCGAATATACGAGACTTAACGTATAAACGCTCGTTATAACGTCGGGTGTGGCTGCTCACGCTTCTTATCTCCCTGTATACTCGATGCAGCCCTTTAATACACTCGCCAATGCTCGTTGCATTCAGGCTATTTTCCTACGAGGATTTGTCTTGATTTATGCTGTTTATTTGACCATCTCGACCGCATATTTGAATTTTTGTTTTTTTTTTGTTTATTTGAACATTTAAATTTTTGTTTTCGGATTTCTGCGACGAGTGTGTGCCAAACGACAAATTTATGTGAATAATGTGAAATAAAACTAATGTTTCATATTAATCATTTTATTTTTCTTCTCCGAAACTCTCCGGCTTGTTTTAAATGTATCTCATATTTGAATTCAGATGTACTAATTTTTCTTCGTAATATCTGGGTCATTCGAATAATTTTGGCAGTTGTTAAAGAATACATATCGTGAAGAAAAAGGGCGAGAACGCGTTTTCCATGTTTCTATCCGGCTTTCCTTCCATAACATCGTGAAGAAAATTATCGTCCATTTTGAACAGCTAGAATATTATAAAACTTTGCTCGGTGACTCCGGATACATGAGTTTGGTTACATTTACATTCGTGCGTGCGCAGCTGTAATTAGGTCAGTCTTTTGAATTACAGCCGCCGCCTTTCCCTACTTGAACGTGACAGGCTAGTATTTTTAAAATAGAAAATCCAATAATAGAGCAACACGATATCAAGAATTTCACTTCGGTAAAAAAATTATCTCCCGATTGAATGTTTATAAACAGTATCGTGAAAAAGTTATTTTAGCGAGAAACTTTTCATCGATTCACCATCTCAAAGTCAAAAGATTTTCAGCGCTTTGTTTATAAAACGATAACTGAATTATTGAAACTCATCTCAAAAACTTCAAATGCTGTATACACTTCGAAAGAATCTTTCTGAAACTTTATCCCAAATAAAATTGGAACTACTGTTTCCAAACAGAGAACCCAGTAACACAGAACTCGGCTTCCCACGTGTTGAGAAAATAGAAATGATCCACCTCCAATATACCGGAGTATATGTTTCGGGACAAAATGTGACTCGTTGTTTCACGCTGGCCCGCAAAATCAAACAGCGGCCGACTCCGAGTTCAACCCTCTGCGTGTCTCAAATGTCCTGCTCAAACATGAGGGTCCCATCAGAGGCGAAACCGCGCGCGACCCTCACTCGTCAAACTGCAGTGATCCGCGGGAAAAGGGTTGATCGGCCGAGTTGGCGAGCGGAAACTAGCGAGGGGAGGGGGGGGGCGGCCCTGGTTGCGTATATTTTTAGCCACGCCGGTCCACGAGTCTAATTTGAACTCGGCGCGCGAGCGAGCGCGTCTGAAGCGCGGAATTCGGGCTTTTACGCCGTGTTCGGCAGCGTCTAGCCCCCGTCGAGCAGCCGCATCGGGTTCGAAGACCCCGCGACAAAGAGGAAATTGGATGCGGAATGACAAGATTCTTCGTGCGCCCAGAGAGATACTTTTTACGGGGTCGAGGCGCTCGTCTGGCACTGCCGTTGCATTATTTTCTCGCCATGTAGATTCCACGTTTTCTTTTTCGAAACGGAAAGATGAGCATTTTGTGTCTCGCTGGAAATCAACAATATCGTACTTAAATTTCGTTACTTTGATTTTACGAGCTATACAATGACGCACGAACTCGAGTGAGAATTTTATTACAAGTATTCAAGCTTGGACTGCTCAGAACTATTTTCTTATGTTTTAAGTATTTCAAAAAAAATCGAGAGCACAGAATTTGACGTGGTACGTATATGAAGCTGCTTTATCATTGACAAAACTGTTACCGAGGAGAATTGGACAATACTATGATAGTATTGTCACGAAAGAAACTAATGATTAAATTTGTTGTCCATCATTTAATTCGATAAAATGCTCGACACCTTCATAGCATAATTCATCCACGTCTTAAATGACCAATTTCATTAAAACCTGCTTCTTGAGCGTCCGCACCATGAAATGACATGGTTTATGTACGTAATTATAAGGTACCCTGAGTAATTACTCAAGGTCAAACCTTTTCCTGTCATACTTAAGATGGTCGTGTCTTAATGAAGAGTGTGACCTTGACTGATAGGTGCTATACCATGAAAACATCAACAGTTCCATTCATTATCCATCTTTGTATGCTGCACCAACGGTATTTCGCCATTTGTATTTTTCACGTTAATAAACTATTAAACATAGTAATTCAAAAAGAATCAACCAATACTGACGATAGGAACGCTATCTTTAATAATTCATCTTATGAGAAAAAAATACCAGCATTGATGTGAAATCGGAAATTCTACAAAAACATTTTGACAGATCAATCCATTAAAATGATATATATAGTATAGCTCGTTATATCAGGTCTTTCACTAACAGCGTCAGTAATAAGTGTATACAAAGCCAAGAACTTTTTAAAAATATTTCCATCTCTAGTAGTTACTTTACACTTTCGTCTTCTGCTCGCTCGGCTCGTTCACATATTTCCTCATTCCATCAACAATGGGGGAACCGGTAGAAAGGAAAGACGAGAGTAGGAAGGGAGACAATGAAAAGTGGAAAAGAGGACGGACGGCTGCAGTGCATCGGGCGTTTGCGTAAGCCGAGTCTTTCCTATCCCCCCTCTCCCTCCCATTGTCAAAACAAATCAGCAACTTTTCTCGTTTTGACGATTCTCGAGCCTCAGTCTGGCGGGCGTTTCTTTTTTCGGGCATTTTCTTAACGGCTCGCAACAGGTTTTCCGATCTCGATTTCTCAAGTGATTGATCGGCAGCGATTGTACCCGACACGTTTTTTTTTTACGAGCCGTCGATGATTTTCACGCGAGAGAATAACAAATGGAATGGTTTGGACGATGAGTGTAGAGAGAGGTTTACGACGTATCGAGGGTTCGATAAGGTAATCAAAACAAGATGAGTTTCACGCAATTAAAAAGGAACGCAACCGGTTTCATTTTTCGTCACCTCGCGTCACACCTAAAGACTTTCCCCGTATATATACAACTTTCGTTCCCGAATCGTACGCTCCAAGAAGCTTTCTTCATTTGTCTCACGTTCAATTTTCTTTCTTTTGCAGTATTGGCAAAGCCAACGGAAAAGGAGAGTTCGAACGACGCGGACTATGAGAACGACGACGGTGGCGGTCCGGATCCCGAGGACGAGGAGGAGGAAAGCAACAGTTCGCCCTCGGGCCCTGTACAACTGCTATCCGAGTCCCAATCTTTCACGGTGAAAGAGGGAGGATCGGTCCTTTTGCCTTGCAAATTCCTGAATATTGGTGAGTTTTCATTCCGATTCGCGACAGATTCAAAAGAGATATATTTATTATCTTGGGGAAGAGAGACACATGATTTTGTGTCATTTTTTTCCAATTATTCTCGTAGTTACGAGAAGACTCTCGTTCCAACTGATAAACGATCAATCCACCGAGAGAATCGCTCGTAGGTTCAGGTCATATTTCAAATGGACACTAAAGTTTCGGGTATATTTTCGTATCCACTTGTCAGCTGGATATCGGGATCTTTCAATATTTCAATTTTCTCACGAAACGATACCGCCAATGCGCGATAATGCAAAATCAAAGTGTCCGCATCGAGTAACGCTGTACGTGGAAATGTTACAGATAACGTGGCGGTGCAATGGAGCAAGGACACGGTGCCTCTGTTCCTGGACGAAAGCAGATTGAACGCGCCGGATCGTTACGAGCGCCTCAGCGACGGCACGCTCAAGATCAGCGATGTCCAACCGAGCGACAACTCGGGCGACTTCAGGTGCGAGGTTCTTACCAAGGAAGACCCCAAGTCGCTCAAGCACAGCCTCCTCGTCGAGAAAAACAGCAACGAGGAGAAGCTGGTGAAGCTGATACCCGCGGCCGAGGTCGACATCATGCAGGGCGAGACCGTCACGATCGGCTGCGAAGCGCTCCCCGGGCTCAAGTACAATGGCTTCGTACTCTCCAGAAGGGTTCGTCTCTTTTCGCATCTCTTCGTGGTTATTGGCTTACCGGCTTGAACGTTGCTTGATTCGAACGTTCTTCCTTGTGTTCCATCAACGTATTCAATATATTTCGTGATCTACCGCTTGGCTATTTCGGTCGCGAAGGATAAACTGCTAATTTGGTATACTGTGTGCCAGTGGAATATTTTCAATTCGCCGTTACACCTTACGGTTCTGTTTTACAATTTTATCCACAATTCATCCGTGATCACGGGAAAAAAGTCGTAAACACGAGCTTGCAATGCGTTCTGCTGGGAGAGACACGGGAAGAGCATCAAAAATGGGCATTTAATCGGCCTGTAAAACACGTCGAGGAAGCCTGCGCTCACGACCTACTCACCGCCCGGCGCTTTACGACGTTGTCAAAGCACATTGAAACATTTTCCCCTTTCTGTTTAGGAATGATTAGACGGGTGGTATAATTAATACCGTAACATTTAATTATTACGACAAAGAAAATGTACCGCACGCGTCAAATAACTCTCGCTTCAAATCACAACTTTGACTTTTACGCCTGCGCGCGGGCTTTTGTTCGTTTTGACAACCAATGATAATAAAATCGCGGCTGGAGTATGCGCGGGTGGCCTGATTTTCCAATAGCCCAAGTAACCCGTAATCAACTATCTGCGGCCAAACGAATTTATAACCGCGACTACTCGACTTTGCAGGGGGAGAGGCTGCACGTGAACAACGGAGAGAACGGCCGAAGCGTGTTCCTCGTGGTGCACAACGCGACGAGGCACTACGCCGGCGACTACCAGTGCCTCGTGGAGACCGGCGACGCCAAGCCCATCATCAAGCACATCACCCTCAAGGTTAAACGTGAGTATGCCTTGGAATTTTTCACGTTCACGTGGACGAAATAACGCGGGATAAAAGAAAAAAAACGCTGATCATGTGGTGTTGGGACGATTTCAGACGCGCCGGAGATCGAGTACGAGAAGGAGATTATCCACGAGCGCAGCCGCGACCGGGCGTTCTACTACACGGGCCCCGGCCAGGAGACGAACATCACGTGCATCGTCCACTCGCACCCGCCGGTCAAGCGGCTCCACTGGCTGAAGGACGGCCAGAGGCTGAAGATCGACGGGCAGCGTCTGATGAAGAGCGACCCCCGCAAGAGCCACCACGTGCTCACCATCAAAAACACGTCCAAGGCCGACCTCGGACAGTACCAGTGCATCGCTACCAACGACCTCGGCAACGCGACCGGACCCAAAATCCACCTCGTCGACACGCCCAGCCAGCCGCGTTTCCACAACGGCAGGGCCGTCGCCAACTCCATCGTCTTCGAGTGGAAGCTCGTCAGCTACAAGCCCATCGTCGAAACTGAGGTGAGTCGCCTTCCTCACGTCTTATCTCTTTACTCTTCGCGATGTTCAACAAGAAGGAGTAATGCACTGAATATTCATACGGAAGATATTACCTTCATCACTCTGATATCCAAGCTTCGACGTTCGTTCAAATTAATTTCGGTCGAAGGAACTTGTGACGATGAATAATTTTTCGCACGTGTTCGTTCGCATTAGCCGCAAACGTTGCCACAAGGCACTTGTGAATCTCATCTGTTGTGAGAAAATAGTAAAGGAAATTAAACGAAACTCTGCCTCGATTACAGCTGCAAATCCGTAAGGACGACGATTTGTCCCCGTGGAAGAATTTGGAGGACGTGAAGGTGATTAGCAGCGAGGGCAACGAGCACATCGTCCGCGGCACGATCACCGGCATCGAGGCGGGCAAGTACGAGGCCAGGCTGAGGGCGCGCAACGACGAGGAGCACTCGATCGACGACAAGAACGTCATGTGGGGACCCTACTCCGACAACAAGAAGTTCGACGGAGGTGCGTCACTCTCCATTACTTTGTTCGGTGTTGTGCTTGTCAAAATTGCTTTCCCAAACTCGAAGAAAACAATATTTTTCGCGCAATATTTTGTTCGGCGTGATTCTAATCGCATATCGTTTCCATTCATTTTTACAGAATACAAGGAGGGCGCTGATGCTGAAAGTGGTGAGTTTACCGATTCACTGTGGAAAATACTCTTTCTATACGGCCAGCAATCGGCATTGAGTGACTTTGAAATTATTGTGTTGCAGTGAGAGACTCGGCGGTGAAACCAACGCTGACCATGACGATGCTGCTACTTACTATCACTCCTCTAGCGTACCTGTGCCTCTAATTTGTCAAACACTAGACTCGACATAGGTAACATATCCAACGCCGATAATATCGGCATTATGATAAAACGACCCAATATACGAAGGATTTTCATGGGATTAATGTTGGGCATTTCTCGGGTTTCAGGAACATAATTTGCAGCCAAAGCGTTCACCAGTAGACCTCGTGATACACACCAGACATCGCGATGCGACTATAAGAAAAGCGAACCCACGAACGATACCTACGAGGAAAATGTTTTTCTTCTGTTATACACGCTCGGACGCTCTTGAATACACACAAACACACACGCACACACGCACATACACATACACACTCTCACACGCA
Source organism: Aphelinus atriplicis (assembly GCA_020882685.1). Lineage (NCBI taxonomy): Eukaryota > Metazoa > Arthropoda > Insecta > Hymenoptera > Aphelinidae > Aphelinus > Aphelinus atriplicis. Next base: position 78,177,258 of record CM037073.1, read on the forward strand.
CACTCACACACACACACACATACTCTTTAACGATATAGAACGACGGATAAGAGGAAGATTCTCATAGAAAGCCAAAGACGAGAGCTACACATCCATCTTTCATCTATGGGAACCGCTACACTACGATTAGTAAATATCCCTCGTGAGGAGTGTGCGCGCAGATGCGCGCGAGGATGGGCTATTAATGCGACTTTTATTTTTATTTACGATAAAGAAATGATCTTCAATTAATGTACATATACTTGCATTGTCATTGAACATGTTCTCGTGTGAATGTTCTTTTTCATCGAGAAAATATGATTGTATACGATTTATGGATTTTCTTTTTTACCAAAAATCATAATTCACTCACGCTAGCATGATACGTTTTTCAGTGAACAGTTTGAATTTTTTTTTCTATTCTTTTATCGTTGGCAGTGCCTAGTTATCCATAATTCATACCATGTTCATTTTTCTGATCGTATATAAGATTATTTTCTAGATCGCATCGCGTTCGATTCTGTGTAAGGTAGATTCTGTATATTGCGTATATCGACGTATTATAGTCTCTGCGACATTATAATATAGAAAGGTATTCTACCAAGTAGTGTAGCACTGTTCTATATTATGTTTCCGCAAGGTAGCTTTACCGTGTGCGTGCGGGTGTTCTTTTTTTTTTCCTTCAAAATTCGCTGACAGTGCAAGTTGGTACCGCATGGAAGACGAAATCTCCGAAATACCAGATGCTATGTTTTCTAATCATTGTTTAAAGTTAACGAAGAAAAGATAGCGGATAGCCGCGTATCATTGTATGGCAAATTACTTTTACAACATTCGATATTTTCATTGCCCGAGCAATCCGCAATATTTCGAGAAAAATGTTTCGAACTTATCCATATTTCAATCGAATTTTCATGTCCAGCTTCTCTGGATGCGTACGAAATTATTCACAGCGCGAGTTCACTAACGTCTCGCTGAAAAATTCACTTTAGTTGAGTGTACGCGCTGCATAGTAGATGTTTGTCTCGAAATTCCAATGCACATCCGAGATTTGTAACTTCAATACACGATTTTTCGTCATTCTCCGTAGTTAACGTCACGAGTCTCCTGTAGGTGTGCCATTTTCACGATTGAGTTTTGTTAGTGGAATGTTGTTGTAACGAATAGAGAGAAAGAGCTAAATAAGCAAGATGACGAAGAGCATTTTCACGGAATTACGAGTTTAAGATGCTTAAGAGATATCTATATATATATTATATATATTTTAAATAATTTATATACAGAAAAAAAAAGACGGACAGACACGTACGACAACTAAACGCTCAAGTATTTACCCTGTACATGGATAAGTCAAACGCAGATATAGACATAATAACTGATATCTATAATTTATTTTTGTATGCTTGACTTGTAAAGAGAAATCAAGCCTGTGTTCGATGTTGGTGGGAAACGCTATTTCAGTGTCGAAAAACCAACCGGTAATTTCATCTTTTTTTTCATTTTTTGAAAGCATGTCTTGTACAACTTATTCAGAAGAGTTGAGAACTTTCCGTTTTTCGAGAAAGCGTAAAATTCTTTATTATTATTCTCGTCTAAAGTCAAAGTTTATCTGAAAAGTTTTATAATCTTTGTGCGTTCATTTTTACTATGACTCATAATGATGAAAGCTTACCGAAATCTGTATACTGTTTGAACTAAAGTTGAATTTTTTTTGCAGCTATGAATCCTACAATATGCCTTTGAAATAGTGTAACATTTTAAACTGCCTTTTGATCGTCATTACGTTCTAGGTGAAAATTAAGTGCCGTTAGGTTTAAAACAATAATATACGACATGTGAAGTTGGGGTGAAGAGCAAAATGAACATCCGTCGTTACTCAACGGATGGATTTGAAAGTATATAGAGCGATATGTCCAAGAAAATTGTTTTAAACTGCATAACTAGTACATTATACGATTTCTTAAAAATTAGACAAATAGAATTATTACATACGTTACCTAAGATATATATATAAATATACCTATTGTAATTTTAATAGCGAGATTGTGTCGAGTGGATGTTATAATAATGTGAATATGTGTGAGAAGGAGCTCGTTGATGCTAGGCGTTTTACTATTGTATTAATAAAATCTAGGATTTATTTCAAAATAATTGCCCTGTTGAAATATTTTCGCCTGGAAAATTAGTTCCATCAATGACTTTTTATAATAGAGAAAGATTACTACGTGATTGACATGAGCAAAGAGAAAGTTGAACAGTGCAAAATTGAAACAAATATTTTGGACAATTGTAATAACTTGGAATTATTTTTCGACAGAAGTATATTTAGAAGGGCAAGTAGTGTTAGTGGTCAGAAGCATGTTATTATCGTTATGCTGAAAGCCAAGACATCGCAAATAATAGGTAACGAAGCCTTAACTCCTTGCGTCCATTATGGTCTTTGAAACGTATGTAAAAAACAATAAAAATTTGTGGAGAATAGAAACAAGATTGGACTATGAATTTCAGAAAAATAGAATTTTTAAAAGAAATAAATGATACGTTATCAAATACGTGTTTTGCCTTTTTAAAGTGCAAACAAATCAATTATAGCCCTTTCCTAGGACTTTTACTTGCAGACTTTGTTGTCACGTTAAACAAACTGTATAATCTTGTAACATACGCTTGTATACTTAATTTCTGCTATAAGATTTTTGCAAACTTCTGCGAGACATAAACATCTTGAATGCGCTTGTTCTGAACTATGTTTGATTCAATAGCAATTCAAAAGATATGGAAGCGTGTAAAAACTGATACAAGATTATCCTCACTGTGAATTAAAATGGAATAAAATGTTGAAATTTATTAAATAGTCAAAAAGATCTTCGCAAACTGCTTTGCAGTTCTTGAACTACAAAAGTACAGCTTATCGTTGCCTTAATGTTTGTAACTTGTACAATCACAGAATAATTTAATATATATTATGGACATGAAAATTTATGAGTTCTCTATTCAATTACATTTTCCCTATATTTACAAATCCTTTTTGGAATGCTTAAATACATTTTTACAATATGTTCATACTTTATGCTAAGGAAAGGACGCTATCTTCGGATGTCCAATCACGATATCTCAATTTTCCGGAGATATTCTGTGAATGATTCTCGATTCTACGCATGTAGAGTATATATGTATATATAGAAGCCCATAAATATAGATATACTGTCCATGCATGAAATCAATAATAATTCATCAATATCTCCAGAAAATCGAAGCATTGGCCTGAATGGCTATAGATATAAATTTTTTGGGTACCCGAGATCTATCTGATAAAGGTTAATCGTGATTGGACACCCGGAGGTAGCATCCTCTTCTTATCAGATCAAATTACAGATCATATGAATTTACGTTCATTTATTGGAATGTTTCCATATAAAATTTTTACTAATCCAACAGTGACGTAAAAAATATTGAATAAAATGTTAAAAACCAAGCATGCAAGAAATTAATCATAAACTCTTTTAAATCTATACATGAATTTTCAAATAAAATATAATAATAAACCCAAACGTGGAATACTGTTTACAAAAATTCACGCAATAAGATTAATGTTTTCTCATTGAGAATCATTTTCGTAAAAAATACTGCATTAAATTCTCTTTTCTAGTTCTGTGTCGATTTCTCTGTAACTCTCACCGAGGCTTCGAAAAGATATCAACATTATCGAAGGTTGCCGGAGTTCCAATGTTTATCAAACTAACAGGTTTCACATTTTCCTGTGTCATCTGTACATTCGTATTGATCTTTCCGACGTCTTTTCTCACATCACTTGGCATAAATTTACAGCACATCACATCCCAGATACTTTGTACAATGTTATTTAATAAACCTGCAGAAAAAATTGAAAAATATTTATAGGAATTTCAATAAGACTTTCAGTTTTCAAAATAATTGTTATTGATGATCTATAATGTAAAATATTACCATTAGTAACAAAAATGCAACCAACAGATGCACACAACTTGACAAGAAATTGACATACAGAGTCACGTTCTTGAATAACTTTAATTTTCAATGCACTAGTATCATATTCAAAAAAGATTCCAGGTACTCCATGCGAACCTTTATCATGATTAATAGGTCTCTGATGTTCTTTAACACTGTATTGAGACGTTTTTGATTTATGCAATAACATGTTTATATCAGTTGATACAACCTCAATAAAATATTGGAATAACATCATATCTAGAAAGAAATCATTTTAATTAGCATTTGAAGTACATACTCTAAGGGTTTCGTAATAATTTTGGAGTTATCCTTACTATCACTTGTGGTTTTTTCATTTCCTTCTAAAGGATGAATAATCCCTGGACTAGGTTTCCCAAAAGAGAAACGATTGATTCTGTGCGTAAAGTTATAGTCCCGTTCGGACACTAAAGCAGTAAAATGAACATGTCCTTTTGGAAGATTGAAAGATTTGCCAGCTGCTATATGGAAGTTCCCAGCAACTTTATTTATTTCTAAGCTACCATGAATTCGACAAGCATTTGGTGGATAACTAGGCTCATAGGTTCTGTAATAAATTATGGTTTCTTATATACTATCAAGAGTCACATTTCTATATTGGAGTAATAAAATTTATTTGAAAAATGATAGCGATTCATCAACTCTAATATCAATTTCATTGTATTAATTTCATTGTAATATCAATTTCAATTAATTTTTCCATGAGTTATCTGTCTTTCTGCAGTCTTTAACTATCTTTGTAATGGGGTGTCTCAAGCAAGTATCAAGTTATATATGAATAAATATGAAGTTGCCACAACCTTACCTCTTTGGCATGTCACTAGATGAAAATGTTAATTGATTAGATTTCCATAACAAATGATGTATAGCATGGTATTCTTCTCTAACATGCGAGTTCATGTGCTTTAGAGCTTCAAAATTAGCACGTTGGTCTGGTTCGAGATCCCACCATGTGTCTTCTTCGTGCAAAGTATCAAAAGTCATCAAGTTTTGCTTTGTTGAGTCTACAACATCTGCTCCAAAAGTACCGCATGGCATAGCCACAGTCAGGTCAACATTCATCTGCAACTTGCTATCATAATCTGTGTCGGGTTCAAACTTGAAGCTCAATCTACTATCCAAGAAATACGAGGTTTCAGCATAGATGAGATATAGAATAATCAATACACTAAACACGGAAACTGGAAGAACAGTACAATTAAGTAGAATTAATGATCAGAACAAATTTATTTTGTGCTTTGAAGTGACAAAATGAGATTGAGTACTCACACGTTCCTCCGACAGCGGACTGCTTTCTGTAGTCCTCTGCGATTTTAGGAAATGCATCAAGTTCCCTGACGGCCTTAATGAGGTTTCTTCTGCGTAGCATTGTGGAAGAGGTCAAATGCAGCTACACTGCAAAACTGTAAGAAGTTAAGAATTTTTATTGGATAAACCCTCCATAAGCTCTGCGAGCAAGCATATCTTCAATGTTTACACTGGTTGTTGCACCAAAGCAGGAGAAGAGGTTATAACTAAACGAAGTATATCCGCAACTTTACGCTCATCGTCAAAGTATTATTCATCCACGCAAATAACCAGCTTTCATCCGTGAATTCGTCATGATTCCCAAAAAATCTGTCGCATGCTGCTGAAGTCTTAACAAGGCTAAATTGAAACGGGAGGTTATGTATGCACCAGCTGAGAGCGGACACTTGTCCCGCATCCCCACCGCAGCATCTCTGGTCCGTTGTTGTATGAGGGAGTGCGGCACGAACCGGCTGATTCACGTTATAAGTATACCTATATGTATCTTATAAATACCAGAGTGGGTCGATTCAGAGTGTGTATATATACGTGTTCCAGCGCCAGCAACACCATCAGCAGCCTGCATGGCAGCCTGCGACATTTAGCTTGTATACGTGTCGTGTCCGCCAGTTTTTTTCTATACTTACGCTCAATGAAAATTGTATTGTTACGATCCCAACCACAAGTTTTTTTCTTGGGCTACAGCGTGCGAGCGCATAAGCATTTTGTTTTTGGTATGCGCATATTGTTACTCATGTGATCGATTGATAATAGAAAATATAATATATTTTCTGTTATCGATTGAAAAGTATTTAAGTATTACCCGATCGATTTTTCTTGCTTGGTTGAATTATTAATGGTTGCCCATGGAACAGAATCTTTCAATAATTCTGAGAAATAAGTCAATCAATTTTTCATGATACTATTGTTTTTTAATATTATATTTTCGAGTATAATTCAAACTTATAGTCAGTAATAATAAAATATGAGTAATGTCGATTTATGAACTTAATGTTAGTTTTGAAAGATCGGCAAGCTGACATGACTATGAAGCATTTAATAACGTAAGTGTAGCGATGCAAAAAAGATAAACTGGAGAAGATATAAAGTATACCGACAGAAAGAGGAGGGAAAAAGAATTCCGGGCAAATAAGGAATTATTATCCGGTATTATTTATGTTGGTTCCATCACTGCTTGGTGCGAGAATTCATTTTTCAGTATCCTCGACAAACAATATTCAACGTGACCATGACCAGCGCGAAACGTTTTCCTATAACAATTCAATCGAATGATTCTCGGTGGCTGACGGACATCTGAAGCAAAGATATATATACATGTATATAATCAAGGAAATATTTTGGATATTTATTTCCTCCAAATCCCAAGAACTCGCAAGACTCGACGATGACGTAAAAATAATAATAATAATCTCTCGCGCCCGCCGTTCATGAGGAAAACATCACTATACACGAGGTTCTCGAGTTTCCCGTTCCGAATTCGGCTCATCGCATTTATGAAACTCCCCTCGCGGGCGGCACGTCATCGCGCGCCGGTGCATGGCGAGGAGCTGCATGTACTGCGCTCGCGGAGTCGTTGACCGCGTCATATCGAGGCGCACTGGCCGTCCGCCCGGCCGGAATTAGACGCGGGGGCCAACTAAACGTATCGTATACGTATGTAGTATACAATCTCGCGCGATGACGAATCGCAACGTGTGCTACAAAGTCCCGAATATTCTTCTGCACCCCCGTTTCGCGCCAAAAAGCTTCTCAATTCGGAACTACGCTCGCCTATATACACCTATTTTTTTTTCGGCGACGTGCATCCGCACGCGGGTTATATTTTAAGATCAACGTGCGCTTGTTTTCAGCCGCGTTTGGCACGAGTTTCGCGGCTGTATACATCTCTCTCGCTCGAGGCAGCTCCGGAATCAGCTGGAAAGGTCAGGGCGAATTAATATTGGACGCGATTCGAGCTTCGCAATGTTTAAAATTATACCGGTCTCTTTTCGCGTTCCAAATGTATATCCGGATTCACCGTTCGAATTTCGACGCGTATAGGACTATGGTTTCGGGAAGATGGGTGTGAAAATAAGACGAGATTCAAGTTGATTGTGTTTGTTGTTTATTCGACTAAAGACAATTAATGAGAACATTTCTAACAAAATCTAATGAAAAATCATGTGCATGCGACCCAAGCGTGAATCGTGCAATACGAATTCGTACGTTTACATCTAACACACTCGGATAGCATTTCGGACAACACAACAATCATACGCGAATCAAAGTCATAAACATCACTAAATATTCAGGTAAAAAATAAGTTGAATCTTCATCGTAAGTTTCAACAGTCTCGAGGCGCGTGTGCGAGCGGCCGCAGGTGATCACCGCAGGGCTGCACACGTCGTCGTCGACGGGATGCGCAGCGAGAGCTTCGCGCGCATAGGCGTCGAGCGACAATAAGTCTGGGTCGGCGCGAACTAGGCGTGTTTGACGGCTGGCGCGGCGGTCTGCTGTATGGGGATGATCTTCTCGCCGGGGGCGGGCAGGGCGAGGGTGGGCGCGGTGATGGTGAGCACGCCGTCGGACGAGAGGCTGCTCTGCACGTTGGCGATGTCGTGGCCCTCGGGCAGGACGTACCTGCGCACGAACTGCCGGCTGATGAAGCCGTGCTCGTCCTTCTTCTCCTCGTGCTTCGCCTCCACGATTATGCAGTTGTCCACCGTCTTCACCGTGATCTCCTGGGGCGCGAACTGCTGCACGTCTATGATCACCTGGAACCCGTCCTTGTCGCTCTTCACCTTGCTCACGCCGCTCGACTGCTCGAGCAGGCTGCGCCACGGGCGGAAGTAGCCCCGGGACGCCGGCAACGCCAGCGTGTTCAGCAGCTCGTCCCGCGTCAGGCCCATGCCGAAGTGCTGGTCCAGCAGGCGCGACGGCCGGTCCATGTCGTCCCACCAGTCGCGGAACAATGTCGGGATTAAAGCCATCCTTCTAGCGTAATCTGCTGCAGCCCCAAAACAACACACAATATAAGTACATATAATACGTGGATCGACGCAAATGTGTACTGGATCGCGGAACCAGTTAAACCAGTCAACGCAAACGGAAGCACGAACATTCAATGCAGATTTTGATTGGAAATTTCGGGGTACATAATAAACACGCCGGTATCGTTGAGTCGCGAAAAAAAAACGTTATAAGTCGGATCGGACGTATTGCAAACGTCGGGTTCAAGGAAACGTATACAGCCGACGAGCCAACGCGTAGTAAGCTCCGTCATAATCTCTCGTTGGAAAAAATGTAACTAAACTCATATATATATGCTTCGCGCCTATTAGCGTCGTGACAACCAACGACTATGTATTCGAATAGGCAAAAAAAATCACTGTATCAAAAAGTACCGGGAAAGGTAAAATGAGTTATTAATAAAAAATAATTATTAATATTAATAATTAATTAACGACAAAATGAGTTCACCGAATCCTCTCTATATGAACACAAAAACTTTTCTCGTCGTATTAAAACGTATTAAAATCAACAGCTGATCCAACTTATCCGCCTCTCCTGAACGATCACACAACCAAGACGCGAATTGTATACGTTGGTAAACGTATTGAACGTCCCGTCAACTGGCTCAACGATATATCGCTTGAAATAAACAAAAGTCGCGAGACTTTTTGGTTAGCACACTAAACGAATGCGGATCAACAATTTCACTGTTTTACGTACGTTTGGGAATTGATTAAACAAGCGGACACTCTCGTGTTATCGAATTGGCGCTCGATTGCAAACTGACTGGTTGCCTGCGCTCACCGGCCGGCTTTATACGCGGCTGCCCCTTCGAGACGTTTCTCTCCTGTTCCCGCCGCATGACGCTCGAACCATCCCGAATTATCTCGCGCGCGTCTCATGCGCGCCGCAACGATTTTTTACCATCGCGTATATAATATACAGCGATCGAAGCTTCACGACACCTTTTTTCTTTTGTTCTCGCGCTCTGGTCGCGAGGGTAAGTAATTAGCTTGGGTTCGTTGCTAGAAGTGTAATGTGATTTCGAGGCATGGAAGGCGGGAGAAACATTGCGCTTATTGAGTTACTTCACCGGCGCCGCCGCCAACCAAGAGTTTCTTGCTCGGAAACAAACGTCGTTGGTGCGTCGTTGGGGCTTGTTCCGAAAGTAATGTAAAACGCGCTACTCATATTTGAGTATATACACTGTGAAGTTCAGTCAGTAGCACGTTTTGGATTCCAGAAAAATCTTGACGAATCGTCAATAATTATTGGATTGATAAACAAGCCACTTGACATGTGGAGTACAGTGTGCATAAGATAATGCATTTGCACGGGATTGAAATAACAAACTCGTTTTGAGATATCTTCAAATGAGTAATTAATTTTCAACGACATATTTATATTTCTCTTCTACGCGCATATATAACAATTCTTTTTCTCGTGAAATGAAAGATGGAATATTACTGAGAGCAAACAAGACCGACGTTTCTGTAATGTGCGCGACACACAGGTGAAATCGATTGTCCCTTTGGGAAAAACACCATCGTCAACAACCACAATCAATTTGTCACTGTCAGCAGCATCAAATCCACCCACGCATTGCGGTTGCGCAACGCGTTCTGGAATTTTCCGATTTTCGCCCAAGATCTAAGGTGTTACCAAAAAGGTACGTGGATGCGGCACCGTCGCACGCATAAGCGGTGGCTGAGCATAAGCAGCAGATGAATCAGCCGTGCTAGATTTGGAAAAGCGCCGGAAGCCTGGGCAAGGTCACCAAGCCAGTAAACACAATAAAATTGGGTGGCGCGTCGTTTTTTTTCGAGAGCTTTCGGCATGGACGATTATCAACTTTTGTGTACTTGAATTGCGGTTTGCGGTTAGAATTTTTTTGAGCTAGAGCGAGTTTTGATTTTTTTTCTTTTCCACTTTGTGCATGATAAGATGCCGGAAGGTGTATTAGAGCGTGAAATTAACTATTGGTCTCGTGAAAACGGAAAGATATATAATGAATGGTTATTTTTGTATCTTCTGTTTGATTACTTTAAAATTGAACATTTGAGATTTGATTCGCGAACTAGCTTATTTCATGTTTTTCACCCACAAGCTTATATCATTATATGAGTAAACGCCATATATCCCATACTGAATGAATTTAGAAGTATTTTCTGAATAATATGGCATATAGATGCTGGGCACGAATTTTCATCTAAATTTAGAATACGAGAGAGAAGGTCAAGAATATTTATTTATTATAACTGAAGAATATCGAATGATGTAAGAATGATCCAACCAGATAGCAACATTTAACCTGTTTTCAAACCCCATTTCTGACAATGTTATTTGTTTTCGTCGATCTTCTTAGTTTATTTATTTTCCAATGACAGTATAAGGATTTTAAATATAAAATCAGAATCATCCAAATAATGTCATGGATGAATCGGTTGTCAACAATTCGAGCTTAATTAATTTTATTTCATCGTCAATTTCGATAATTTTAGTATCATAACAATGTGCTTGTAAGGAATGTACTTAAAAATGCATCTGATTGAGTAGGGTCATTATTGGATATAATTGAATTGAATAAATGTTACTTCTCGAGTTTACACAAACGCCAGAACACCGGAAGGTATCTTTAATTTTCGTTCAATATTTCGGTATCAATATGGATTAATTATTGGAGCACATCTTTCGCCCTTCCCTTCAATCTTCATTTACTCTGACACTCGGTGCAGTTATTTTGTTAATATAGTATTTGCAGATATGTAGTGGATTGAAATTCAAAGAAAACTGCCTCAAACAGATTCATGTCTGCAAAAATATTTATTTCTGAAAAGATTTCCTTATTCATTGAAAGAAGCTCGATATTTAAAGATCATTGCTTGCATACGTACAAATACTCTTATGTTTCACGATCACGAGAATGCAAATCCAAAAGTAGCCCCGCACTCATTGTAATGCACAAACGAATGAGTAAGTATGAGTTATTTTTTATTTTTAAATGTTTGTTTTAAGAATTTTTATTGGCTAACACTTATGTTACAAAGCCAAGGCTCAATACATGGGTATAATACATGTTATATTACTTATAAATTATACTGTACATATATAGCGGTTTGATTTAAATATACCTTTTGATATAATTACATATATATTTGATATCTAAATATTAATATTAATTGACATGATAAAATCTGAAAGAATTTTTATAGTTTCAAAATCTAGAGTTGATAGGAGTGGTGTTAAAGCATATGGTCCACCTCGATGAATCTTGTTTAATTGTTTAGTCATTTTTCTTCTTTCTTGTTCGTATAACTCACATTGCCAGAAGATATGATCTGGGGTGTCTTTAAATTTGTCACATTTGCATTTATTATTTCTTACTATATTATACTTGAATAAGCTAGAGTTAAGAGAAGTGTGTTCGCTTCTAAGTCTATTAAGAGAAGAAATTGACTTTCTTGGTAAGTTGAAATTATGAAACCAAGGTTTTTTTCTTTCATTGTAGTAGTATTTAAAATATTTAATACCTTTTGTATTACCAATATCGCAAATTTCTTCTTGATTTTTTGTATGACATACTTTTTTATAAATTTGAATAATATCAGAGTATGGAATGTCTACACTCATCAGAGAGCCGTTGAGCGCTGCTTCTTTGGCGGCTTTGTCGGCGTATTCGTTTCCTATTATGCCGACGTGGGCAGGTATCCATAGTAGTTTGATTGGGATGTGTTTTTTATTTAATTCAAATAGTTCTCGCCTGATTTCAGTTATCAGAGGAGATTCGTATTTTAGTCCGTGAACAGTGGTTAGAGCCTTCAAAACGCTTTCGGAGTCGGAAAAAATCCTAATTTCTCTGTTAAGTGGATTGTTGTTGAGGTTTATCCATGCTTTTATATTTTCTATAGTGTATTTTATAGCTAACGTTTCTGCTGTGAATATGCTTGATACATCTGGTATTTTGTGTGATTTTTTAAAGAAATCTATCTGACTCCAAGAAGCAAATCCTACATTCGAGTTTTCATTTGTTATTATTTTTGATCCGTCTGTGAAAATATTTATTGAATCATCATTTTCAAATATTCTTTTAAATTCGTTATCAGGATTGGGAGATTGGGCGATATTTTTACCAGGTAATATATGACATTCCGGAGCGTATAGGAAACTATCGTATGGAATAGTAAATTTGAAATAAGAGTCTGATTGATGGATTATTCCATTGTGAAACCAACAATTTTCGTAACAAAGTGTAATCATAGATTTTTGATAATTATTTTCAAAGAGTTGGTTGTTAGATGTGTTGAGGATAGATTCAAGACTTTTTATAATTGCGCTATCAGTGTATTGTAAGTTTTTCAAGATGTATTTATAACATAGGTGCTCAAATCTGTATTTGAGATAAGGGATTTTGGATTCAGCTACTAATATGTTGATCGGGTGCTGGTCCTATGTCCTAAGGCTAATCGGATTGCTACATTCTGGATTTTTTGTAGAAGATAAAAGCGAGATTCTTTACAAGGGGATATTAGAAAACCTCCATATTCTAATTTGGACCTTATGATGGATTTGAAAAGTAAAAGGAGAATGTTAGGATCAGAACCCCAATAAACTCCTCTGAGACATTTTATTATACTTATTGGTTGCATGCATATTCCTCTAAGATAATCGATATGTTTGTTCCAATTCAAATTTTTATCTAAATACATGCCTAGGAGCTTGATGTGATTGGATGTTTTGATTTTGATACCATTCAGTTTTATAGATATATTTTTTAATTTCATGAGGTTTTTATTGAAAACAATAAGTTGACATTTCTCTGGAGCTAGGGTAAGATTTTTCTTTTTTAGATGCCTGTATAATTCATTAGCCATTTTTTCTATTAGTTTGATTAGATCAGATAGTTTATTGTCGGTTACATAAATAACTATGTCGTCAGCAAATTTGAGTATTTTACATGGAAAGCGAATTATTTGATCAATGAATTTTATATATATAGAAAACATCGTTGTGCTTAGGATATTGCCTTGGACTATACCAATTTCTGCCTCATATTGTGAATTATCGTCTATGTGTAGTGGAATTAGACGACGCTTAGAAGTTAAAAATTTTAAGAAATGCATATATTCTATAGGTAAATTGAGATTTGCTAGATCTTTTAGAAGAATGTCTGGTACTACATTATCAAAAGCTCCTTTTATGTCTAAACATAATGCGACTAAGCTCTCGTTTTTGAAAAAAGCTTGATGAATATCGTTAGTCAATAGAGTCAAGTTGTCAGTGCATGATTTGCTTTTACGAAAACCATATTGATTTGGTGAAAATAATTTGTTATTTTCTAAATGCCATGTTAATCTGTAATTTATTAGTTTTTCAAAAGTCTTAAGTAGGCATGAAGCTAAGCATATGGGTCTTACTTTGTCACTGTTTGGTTTGGGTATGAAAGTTATAAGGTAGTCTTTCCATTGATTTGGATATATGTTAAAGCTTAAGAAATCATTATATATATCGAGTAAAGTTCTTTTGTAAGATTCCGGTAGGTAATTCAGAACCCCGTAAGTAATTTTGTCGTAGCCAGGAGCTGATTCAGAATTGGATGAAGTTAAGGCAAAATTAAGTTCTTCTAGTGAAAAAGAATTCATTAGATAACTATTTTGTTCTGTAATGTCACAATTATAAGTTGTTAAGTCAAAATTTTCTGTTTTTGGGTCTTTGGGTTGACATAAATTTTTCAAACATATTTTGGTGTTATTGATGAATTTTTCATTCCCCGTAGGGAAGTTGGGTTTATTGAGTCCGTTTTTGAATATTTTTATTTTATTCCAGATTGAAGAGATAGGAGTGTTTCTATTGATAGTTTCGCAGAAATTTTTGAATGATGTTTTTTTTTGTGTTTTTGTACATAAGTTTTGTTTCAGCAACTAGTTTTTTAAAGTTAATCATTTGTTCTTCATTACATCTATAACGTAGAGAGTTGAACGTAGCCCTTCTAAGTCTTTTGGCCTTTTCACATTTATCGTCCCACCAATTATTCTTTGCGTATTTTTTCTTCGAATTAGAGTTATGGGGATATTGGGAGCGATGTGCATTGTGGGTTGGTTTTATATTGTCAGTTTGCTTGTTCTGAGTTTTTTTTATTGATGTAGCTATTGATTTATCGAGGAAGTTGACTAAGATATTATATCTGTTAATTGGATCTGAGTTTAGGAACTGTATTTCAGAGAAATAGTTGTGTGATTCAGCTAATTTGTCTAAGAATAAAGACCAATCCATTTTGGCTAGATTATATTTATAATGGGTTTTTGTTGTATATGTGGGTTGAATGTTGATGTCAATTGTTATGGGAAAGTGATCACTTCCCCATGGGTCATCTCCTACACTCCAGTTGGTCATGAGAGCTAAAATTCATTGAGATAAATGACAAATCAATATTAGAATATTTTAAGTTGTTTTCATGAAAGTAATAGTGAGTAGGATCTGAGTTATTAAGGAGAAAGAATACTTCTAAATCAATATTATTGGCTATTGTATACCCATTAGAGCAACTTTTTTCACTTCCCCAGAAAAGATGGTGCGCATTGAAGTCTCCAACCATTAAAAAGCTCTGGTACTTACTTATTTCAGAGAAAAGAGTATTTATTTCGGTGGAAGTAATGTTATTGTTGTTAGTAGGAGTCCTATAGCATGCAACTAGGAGTATGTCTCCCATAGTAGATTTGACGGAGATAGTTCCAATTTCAATATTATTTAGATTCAAATCTAATTCTATAACGTTGAAAATTAAATTACTTCTGATGAGTATAGCCATTCCTCCTCCTCCATCCGTTGTTCGGTCAAATCTAACAACATTAAAATCTTTTAAGTAAAATCTGTCACATGGTTTGAGCTTAGTTTCAATTAAGATTATAATATCATAGTCTATACAGTATTTGTGAAAATCTAATTTGTTTCTTATACTTCTACAATTCCACTGCAGTATTTTTAATTGACTAGACATTTTGAAATAATATATATAATTGAATAAGAAAACAGTGAATAACTAATAATTTTTTTTTCTTTTTTGATTTGTAAAAGAGAATAAATTAACTATTATTTCTTTTTTGTATTTGTTACTTGTTGAACAATTCTTGATTTAAGAGAGCTAGTGATCTGATCTAGTCTCTTGTCCGTTTTAATATTCAAGTCATAATTTTTTAGCGTTGCGTTATTTGAACTATAGCTTAAACATAAGTCACTTGATGATTTCATTTGATGATGATTAGCTCTGTTTCCGTTTATTGTTGGGCTTGACGAAGCTTCTTCTAGATCTTCAAAAATATTATCTGTAATGATTGGTGAACTAGGGATGAAAGGTTGAGAAAGGATTGATTGAAGTTCTTTCCCTTTCGAAGAGGATATTGTCATGTTGGTCGCGTCTTTTATAACCTGGTTGAATGGTTTTTTAATTACATTCCTATTGAGATCTGGATAATTTTCTTTTGTTTTGTTTGGGGCAAGGTTAGAGTCATTGAATATCATTTTTTTGGCTTCAAAAAAGGATATGTTATCATATGCCATTATTACATTAACTCTTTGGTATTGCTTGTAGATTGGACAATTAAAGTCGATACTTTTGTGTACCCCTTTACAGTTGGCACATGTAGGTGTTTTACATTCACAATTATGGTTATCCTCTTCTATGTTGCCACACATAATACATAATTTTTTGCTTCTGCATGTTTTAATCGTATGACCAAATTTGAAACAGTTGTAACATTGCATAGGTTTGGATATGTATGGTTCTATGTTTGTCTTAACTTTGTATATTGCGATGTGCTGTGGTAGCACCTGGCCGGCAAAAGTTATTATTATTGATTGGCTCGGAACCCATTTATCTTCATTGGAGGTGGCATTTTTATTTCTCCTCATTAGTCTTCTTACTTCTAAAATTTCTGCTTCCGATTCACACGCTAAGACAATGTTTTCCGAACTAAGATCAATGGGAATGTTTCTAGCAACGCCTTTTCTTTGCTTTCTAAATCCCGGTAAGAATGATTCAAGATTGTGCTCGGATAAGGATTTATCGGAAAGGAGCTTGTTCGCTTCTACTTTTGATTTGAAAATTACTTCGGCCTTGAATTTATTTCTCCTTTTGATGTCAATAATGTCTTTATATTTCTTGAATAATACACTGCCCACTTTGTAAGCATTTAACTCAGAATTATCGTTGTTTACCTTTTTTATCCAGACTCCATACGGGCCATGGTTATTTAAACCGAAAAAAATCTGGTTGGACTTGAATTTTATTTTCAACTTCGTTTGATTTATTTTGGGTGAGGTTGGATTTTTTGATTAAAGATGGACTCCTTTCCGTCTCTTCAGATTGGTTTTTTCTTTTGTTTGACGATGATGAGTCGTTTTCATAGTCCATGGGGTCGATTATTTGATGGTTAAGATGGTCACCCTCATTTTTGGTTCTCCGCGTCATCACAGTTCTGAGCCTCCCGTATGGACGGGGGCCTAAATGAATGTAAACCTCTTTCTATTAGTTATTGAGTCTCCGTTCAGGACACAAAAAAGAGCAGGAATATTGACGAAAATTCAAGCAAAGGATGCGAAACTCCGCGACAACAGTTTCAAACACATCCGCGCGCTTCCAGGGTCCTCAGTCAACTTTATTTTTAAATTTTGTAAGCTCGTCTCGTGGCGACATCTTGTGGATTCTTTGAGAAGCTTCAAGAGCGCAAAACGGATTATCGACTGATTGCTCATGAACACTTAAAATAAACAACTGCGTAAATATAAATCTTATTGTATTTTCTGAATCTTATCAAATAATAGAGTCAATGATCATATGGTTTCCACTAAACATTGAGGAGTAAACTTTAGTTAAGAAGTAGCATTTCCTGCCGCACTCACGTCTGAAACTATAAAACTCGCACAATTTTTACAATAGACATAACTTGTTGATTTCACGCATACAAATGAAAAGATGGTCGAATGTTTAAATTAATTTTCTAATCTAAACATTCGATCCAACTATTCAAGGCAGATCAAAATTCATTATGATGAGTTCACGAGTGACCGTCGACGAGTGTTACACATTGATTGAAAATAAACGCACCAGTTGGATACGATAGTTTATGTTACGAGTGATCGTTTGAGAAGCATTTCAAAAAATTACTAGTGCGTGAAATGCGATTTCACGCACGAGTACTGAGAGAATTTTTTTTTTCTTGTCCGATAAATTGTTTCTGATATGAACGGCATTCTGAATATCTGCACTCATTACCTAGACAATGTTTCTATTTTTATAAAATATATTATAGTCATGAATGATAAATTGTATTTTCGTCAATGATATTTCAGTTACTAAATATGCTATATTATGTTCTAATCTTAATATTTTTTATTATTATTCCACTATTTCATCAGAAAGATTACAGCACAACTGTTCGATTCTCGACATTTCTAATTGTTGGGATTAATTAGTTTCCATCGTTATTCGATCAAAAAGAAAGAATCTGATTACAGAGTAGATTTAGAATATCCATATATTCACTTCAACTTCTGGATAGCTTGAATCTCAATCTACAATAAGTGAAAAAAGTAAATTTACTTTTGCGCAACCCTGTAAATAGGACCTTAGGCAAATGTATCGATCCAAGGGGAAACGTCCCAGAGCCGAAGCACAAGGACCCACCCAAAAATAGTCGTTACACATATATATACACCCTCGGACGTGTGACGGCTGCGAGAATTGATAGTCGCTCACGTGGAGCGGCTGATTAAAATTCACTATCGCGACCAGGTCGCGCTGTGCGAAACAAACTCAAGCCGGGGGCGCCGGGGCCCCGTGAAAACAAACAAGGGGGCGAAAATCGATGATCCAATCGCTGCCCGACAATAGACGCGTAAATTAAACGATCCGGTCGATCTCGCGCGAGCTTTATATATGAATAATAGAGCCACGGGAAATAATGTCAAGGCTGGGCCGACGGGATTCGCACAGGTGTATGCGGTGTCTCACACCCTCGCCCGGATACAACCGAGTACGTATATGAGCCCGAGACAGATGGAGCTTTTTTGTAAAAGCTTCTGGAGGAGCTCGAGGCTCGATTTGATCGATGGCCTAGTGCCGCGTGTCGCGCCGAACACTCGGCGGCTGATTCAGCGCCGAGGTTTATCACTCAAAGACGGCTCGCGGGTGGATGCGGATTTTCTCGAAAGATAATGTCAAATGCAATAACCCCGGGCTCCCGGGATTGTGTTTTTAACGACTCGCCCCGAGAATGGCTCGCTTGGAGAAGTAAGTTTCTCGGTCAATGCTTCGAATCTAGAGCGAGTTATTAAGAGCCTGTGTGTGTGTAGCAGGCACAAATATTATCCTGCAAACGGTTGAATTGCAAATGCACTTTGCGTCCACTTCGTTGAATTTTAAACTGAAAGAATAACCACCCGACATACGCAACCAAATTTTTCCATCTGCTCGGCTTCGAGTGCGGCGCGAACGAAACGTATACGTATATAGGTTACTCACGCGGGTCAAGTTTACGTCGACGTTACGTAAAATTTCACGCGATAGCGAGGTAGATTGAGGATTCTATGGAAGATACATGGGCCAATCGTACAAAGTGACCATCAGCCTTTGTCGAGAGTGGATAATACGTTTGAAAAGGATTCTTTCTTTGGCGAAGTATAAAGACCGAGAGACAAGCTATATACGCTTTGTCAAGCTCGAAATGGTATAGCGGGGAAGTAATTGAACATCTGTATTGCATAAACACAAGCTTTCCTTTACGTATGAAATTATTGGTAAGATTGTGATCACCCACGTCTGCTTTCTCATGTTACTATCATCTTAACTCGACAGTGAGAAATTAATTTCTATCTCAAAGTGATACGTGAGAATGGATGGTGAAATAATATACAGATATATACACAACGGTGGAGTCGAGTTGCCACCCCAATTGGATTCAGCATAAGCCACTCGAGATGATGGAAACGTATACGATACTACAGAGAAGTGAATTTTTACTCGATCTTACGAAATACACACATAGTTGCATATTACGTTTGGCAAACAAATTTTGAGTTTCTCATATACTCACCTTGGTCATGGTTTTTGTTTTTTAGCTACATAAATTGACTAAAAATAATGTTAACAAATTAAAAAGATAATAATTTTGCATGGCATACTTCAATACTACGTTGAGCAAGAAAAATCAATTCGAGAGAATTTTGAGAGAACGACTCGTCTGACCACTTCTCGTGCGTAACTACTCAATTCCGGTATTTTTATCCAATTGATTGATTCGCTTATATATTTTCATTGACATTACTTTGATGGTTGTTTGAAAATGAGTTGATTTTTAAAGACATACTACTTTCTAGTAGTGAATATTCACTATTATTCTTCAATTATTCAAATTATCCTAATAAATAGTAGTTTTTTACTACTTTTTAGATAGTATTATCAAATTTAGATGGTAGAGTGAGAATCTTACTTCAATTTCCTCTCGGAATAAAATCAAGGAAGAACTGCAAGATATGATGATCTCTGAGAGCAATAAAATATAGCAGCTTTGAAAGAATGTGAAGACATGTCGAAGCCTGGAAAATATGAGTCGGGAACCATTTTTCGAAGCTTTGAGATATGATTAAAATCGGACCTTTGAGTATCAAATTTTCACAAATGTATTTGAATTTCCTTAACAAAGATATTAAATTATCCGAAAATTTCTGAATTCATTTATGTGTGTATAATGTTACCAATTTTTGCGACGATTTATCGTGCACGGTTGATCTGATTTGATGGAATTTTATAGACATTCATATATAATAATTACGAGACCTATTGATTTCCGTCTCAATCAGTCTAGTTTTATACACTACAGATTTAATTTAAAATTCCTGTCGTAAACATAAAAACCGCTGCCAAGTGCCTTAGCAGTATGCTTTCTCAAAGAGGCTTCAACATCACCCACAAACGCATCCCAAACCTGTATTTTCACCATTCCACTAGCGTAGATACTATCATTTATTTTTCAAAAATTACAAAAATATTATTTAATCAGTTCAATTCGTATCTTTGTGACTGTGTAAAGTGTCGTTCTTTCTCAATTGACCAAACTTTGTCGCGACTGTTGATGTCTGCCCGGGCTCTCTTATTATTTGATCAAATGCAACAAAGCAAACGGTTCTAGGTTATACACGATGCGAGACATTTAGACCTGCTTAATTTTTCGATCAATTCATCTTGTGACTGTCATACGGTTTAATGGTGGTTAAAATCGATCCGCACTGCCCTTAAGTCCGTATTTAGCACACTTGAAGACTCATTTTGATCATTTTCGACGGCAAAAGACACCAAATTTTCCCAATTTTCTCTATAGCACGTTGAAAATACTGGAAACGAAACTTACATGAATTTTTCTTTCCCTTAGCAACGGTTGCTAGGGCGGTAAACAACGGTTGCTAAGGAGCTAATTGGGAAGATTTTGTGTCCTTTGCCGTCGAAAATGATGGAAATGGGTCATAAATTAATGATTTCCAACCTTCGTAACTGTTGCTAGGGAGGTAAACAACCGTTGCTATGGAGCAAATACAACAATTCAGTGTCCTTGGCCATCGAGTGTGACTTAAAAACTGATTTTCCGGCTTGCCCCAATGAGCACTCATAAGAATTTGTGAGAAAACACGTTAGAAACGGTTGCTAAGGAAATAACCAACGGATTTTGCTGAAAATTTAACTCGGACTAGATCTTGTCACAACTAACCGGTGTGCAAAATTTCAAGACGATCGGATCATTCCTTCGGGAGTTATCGTGGACGAAAGAAACGAAAAAATAGACACCTTAACAACGGTTGCTAAGGAAATAAACAACGGATTTCGCTGAAAATTGAACTCGCCCGAGATTTTGCCGCGATTAACCTGTGTGCAAAATTTCAAGACGATCGGACCATTCCTTCGAGAGTTATCGTGGACGAAAAAAAAACGGGACGCACACACACACACACACACACACACACACACACACACACATACACACACACATACATACATACAGACACTTTTGGATTTCCATGTTTTTCGACCCGTAGATCACGAAAATCGAGGTCCCGAGGTCTGATTCGGTGGGTCGATTTTTGCCCCATTACAAAGCTTTCTCTTTGGAAAGCAAAATAGCAAAATTTTGCTTTCTCAAAGAGAAAGCTTTGTAATGGGGCAAAAATCGACCCAACGAATCAGACCTCGGGACCTCGATTTTCGTGATCTACGGGTCGAAAAACATGGAAATTCAAAAGTGTCTGTATGTATGTATGTGTGTGTGTGTGTGTGTGTGTGTGTGTGTGTGTGTGTGTGTGTGTGTGTGCGTCCCGTTTTTTTTCGTCCACGATAACTCTCGAAGGAATGGTCCGATCGTCTTGAAATTTCGCACACAGGTTAATCGCTGCAAAATCTCGGGCGAGTTCAATTTTCAGCGAAATCCGTTGTTTATTTCCTTAGCAACCGTTGTTAAGGTGTCTATTTTTTTCGTTTCTTTCGTCCACGATAACTCCCGAAGGAATGATCCGATCGTCTTGGAATTTTGCACACAGGTTAATCGCGGCAAGATCTAGTCCGAGTTGAATTTTCAGCAAAATCCGTTGGTTATTTCCCTAGCAACCGTTCCTAACGTGTTTTCTCACAAATCCTTATGAGTGCTCATTGGGGCAAGCCGGAAAATCAGTTTTAAGTCACACTCGATGGCCAAGGACACTGAATTGTTGTATTTGCTCCATAGCAACGGTTGTTTACCTCCCTAGCAACAGTTACGAAGGTTGGAAATCATTAATTTATGACCCATTCCCATCATTTTCGACGGCAAAGGATACAAAATCTTCCCAATTAGCTCCTTAGCAACCGTTGTTCACCGCCCTAGCAACCGTTGCTAAGGGGAAAAAAATTGATGTAAGTTTCGTTTCCAGTATTTTCAACGTACTATAGAGAAGGTTGGGAAAATTTTGTGTCTTTTGCCGTCGAAAATGATCAAAATGAGTCTTCAAGTGTGCTAAATACGGACTTGAGGGCAGTGCGGATCGATTTTGACCGTCATTTAAACCGTATGACAGTCACAAGATGAACTGATCGAAAAATTATGCAGGTCCAAATGTCTCGCATCGTGTAGAACCTAGAACAGTTTGCTTTGTTGCATTTGATCAAATAATAAGAGAGCCCGGTCAGACATCAACACTCGCAACATAGTTTGGTCAATTGAAAAAGAACGACACTTTACACAGTCACAAAGATACGAATTGAATTGATTAAATAATTTTTTTGTAATTTTTGAAAAATAGATGATAGTATCTACGCTAGTGGAAAGGTGAAAATACAGGTTTGGGACGCGTTTGTGGGTGATGTTGAAGCCTCTTTGAGAAAGCATACTGCTAAGGCACTTGGCAGCGGTTTTTTTTATAATACGTTCCCGTGGACTCTAGTTGCAATATAACTCGTAAAACACACGTAAAGAGCTTCAGTTTCATGTGTCAAACATGCTTTTACCTACCGATCTCAACCATTATAAAAGCTTTTACTGCACACTTTCCACCCGTTTTGCTTTCTCAAAATTGAAATTCAACCACTATAAAAGAGAAAGCCGTGTATAGAAAAAAAAAATGAAAATGTAGTATCTAATATTTGAAAAAATAATCATGAATGTATCATAGTAATGAGGAAAATAATGATGAAAATGCTTCCTGTAACAATGTAAAAATTGATTCGTCCTTTCATATTCAACTTTGATGTTACATATTTATTATTTTCCCATTGATGCATCGCGAGCTCGAGAAACACAGAACATGTATTTTCTCTCAATATTTTTTCACAGAAAAATGAGCGAAATGCCCTTTCCTTTCGTCGGCAATTCGATCGAATAGAAAAATATCAAGAGTGAGTATTTTTGTTTATCTTTTCATTTTTCTCCAAATAAACTGAAAATCATAGTTGATTTAATCCAACAACACCACGCACATGACCTTTCATGATAAATTCAGAATTTTTGAAGCAAGAAAAGAGCTTGTCTCACAAAAAAATCCGGGCTTCGACAAAACCAGCTTAACTCATCTATTGTTCATGGTATTAAAGTTTGCTGTTTACTGGGTAATACATACAAGAAGGAGGTGACTAAAGAACTTGAAATCCTGATGGATAAGCTCAAACAGCTCGGGTTTGAATTTCCCAAAGGTTTTGCAAGCCAATGGCTTCGTGAAGCTGTTTGAGAAACTAACAGATACAGACTGCGTGAAATTGGACAGCTTCCATACGTACTTCGGAGAAATTTAGTGGTTCAATCTCTCAATAACTTGAGCCATAATCAATGTAGAATTAAAAATATCAACGAGTAATCTCGAATTGATAATTTATCGCGGTCAATCAACGCCGGCGTTTCAATTTTCACTCTCGAGTATAAAGAACAGAGTGTTGCATCCTTGTGATTTTCTACAATTTCTCCGAAGTATTTTCGCGAAATCCACCATCGCATCTATACTCGATAGAATATCCCAGCAGTTCGGAAACTATATAAGCTCAGCGATCCCAACTTTGTGGGGGATACGGAAGAGCTCACCTGAGCGAGAACGAGGAGGCTTAAAGTGGCGTAACAGTGTTTCGGAACTGGGTGAAAGATTTTGAGATTAGCAGCTGTTGCGACGCAGACGCGCCCGAGTTTAACGGAGAAAATGAAACGAATTGACGGGTGTGTGCAGGCCACATTGATTGCTCATGTCTGAGCCATTGATTAGCTCCCAGACGGTTTGCTGAAGCCGCCGGCGAGACAATTCAATTATACCGTCGGCGTGGTTACATACCGAGTGTAGCTATGCGCAGTCCGATGCTCGCTTCTTATTCAGGGATCTTATGAGCTCTGCTGAGCTGATTAACCGGCTTGATTAGTCGTTACGAGTCCATTGCTTCTTCAACTTGAGAATAACTGTTCAAAATTGAATTGTCACTCTCAAAAAATATATTCATGTTCGTGATAATAATATTCGAAATATCAACTTACTGACACGGTTAAAACGAATAATCTTCACGAAAAAATTCGATGTACGATATTCTGTCAAATTGCTTTATTTCTAAACCAAATTGGACACTTTGACTCCCGGTGACAGAGTCTAAGGTAACAGCTGAACAAGCGCTAAATGGCAGTATTCCGACTCAAGAATATGTGATACATTGCTCTAAATTAGCAAGCTTTCGTTTTTCTATACTCACTCGCGAAACGAAATTTCGAAGCCCCATATTCGATGTGAAAGTTCAAACTTTCATACAAGCGTAATACGGTATATATACATCCTTTGAATGTTGTCCTCGATGTATGGGAAAAGTTTGATGCCTATCGTGCATCGATAAACAAACAATGTTTTGATTTCACGTTTATAAGTAAGTTGAACATGCAAAAAAGTTTGTTTGATGTAGTTATACAGCGCGTAGTCAAAATTTCTGCAGCCGCATATAGAATTTTCCATTTGATCCCTCTGTGTGATAATTCATGTGACAGGGTGAGTCTGGGGAGGAAAGTTGTTTCGACTTGATGAAAATCCTATTATCACTTAGTTTTTGTGCTCCAACGCCTGCGAACATTAGTAATCGTGAGGATAAATGGAAGTTTCTTGTGTTAGGGGGGTAGGTATAATGTATATATATATACATTTACTTAATGGACGATACACTGATGACTATATATCAGCCATATAGGAATAAAGTAAAAACATAGCAGCTTGGAGTAAATTGAACCAAACATTTACGTAAAATAGAAGTTAATTCGTGAAGCTCCGTTTGCAATTCGTATAAATCATGTAACGATGGGCGGTTAATGTGTCGGAAATAACGAGGTAAAAACTTTCCATTATGGTCACACGGTGGATTTTTCTCTGTTCATGTCAATTAATAAATGTAATCTCTCGAACGATCATTTTCATTATCAAAGTTTTATTATTGAACCCGTTGTGATTGTACACACAATGACTGCAGCCAGGGTCGTCGGTAAACAAAACGGTATAATGGAATAATTCCAGAGTTTCTCCGCAAGCTCAATTTTAACAGTCTCCCGTCGAGAATGTAAAAAAATTTAGAATCAAACGAACGTATAACAATATACTCCTCTTTTTCCCTGGTCCTCCAACACATTGCACACTTATCATTCTGAAAACAAGCTCTGAACTTGTTTTCTCCGAGAACTGAGCCCTACCGCACGTATGATTCGGGAAGCGCGTCTCGTTCTAACAGGACGCGCTCCGCTAACTTTTTTTTCTTTCCATGGGTTATCCTCACAAGGAGATGTACCCATAGCGCTCGGCTAATGAGAAACTCGAGAGGCCATTGAGGTGCGAAGGAGAGAAAAAATTTGAATAAATCAGGGCCGAGCGAGCATCGGAGGAAAGACTTCCTCTCGCCTTATACGTGCCGAGCTTGCAAATCGCGAAATTCGCGCGTCACGGGAAAGTAATAATTGCGGGGACGCGCCGTTGTCAGCGAGGCAGTCGCATGAATGGGCCGAGGGATATCCGATTGATAACCGCGTGGTGTGCTCGCGCGGGGGTGGATCGAGCGGTGGGACGGGGTTAGAGGGGGGTAGGCTCGATCGAGCTTGCGGTTGTGTGCGCGCACGCATCGGGGCCAGGGTTAGGTTAGGTTGAGTTATACGGGGCTGGCCACACGAGTATATATCTGCAGCCGCGGCGCGCAGCTGCTGCTCTCTCCGGCCCCTTTTAACCTTGCCTGATGCACCGCAGCTTGAACTTTGCGCCCGCAAGCGTACGTATGGTTTACGGGCCAACTTTTGCCCGCAACAGTTATACGAGGCGTCGTCGCGCGAAATTGTTAAAAACCCGAGCTCGGGCCCTAATAAGCGCGATTCTTTATGGAGTTGCGCGAGTTACGCGCGTAGAGGTTTGCTGTATACCTGTGTGGTTACGCGAGAGGCGCGTATTCACTCGCGCATTTTACAAGCAGCTCGTGCCGTGCTTATTCCGCCCGAGGCGGGCCAACAGCTCGGAAATGGATTGGCTCGGTGAAACTTTTAAAGAATCCATGTGGTGGGAAACGGATCGTTTTATACATTTACTAGTTTGAGAATTCGTTCTAGGGAACCGAGTGAATTTTCGGCAAGGCGAGGAGCATTGAGGTGAAGGGATGTCGGATAACTCAAGCAGTTCAACTTGATTTCGAACATCCATACGCAATATTTGATAGAATATTGCATATTTAATTGTATCGAATAGTCGGTCAGCATAATGAATACAATTTATGCTGGATTATTTTTCTTTTTGTTAAAATTACACTAAACTAATTATATAGTAGAGTCAATGTTTGTTTCATGAACGTTCATATAGTTCTCCGTGAATCCAAGAATAATTTAGTCTGTTGAAACTAGTTGCCCGAATTAAAAATATCGACTGTCCTTATACTTTTTAATTAGATTCTCATGGATCCTTTCTGGAATGTTCGAATAACATATGCATAAACCGAGTCATCATCTATTAAAGTATTGCTATCGGACTGCGAGCAGAATGAAATGCTACATACATAAAAATCCAAGCTTGATTTAAGAAGAGAATATTTTTTTATAATCTTCTGATAATAGAATCAAGCTGATTTTTCTTCCCCGACCAAGATTCAATTGTTTTGAATGTAGTCCATCAACTAGCTATTTGCCAACATACTCATGAGAATTGCGGCAGAATTATGTTCTAAATTAAATAACATCAATAATTCAATTTTACATGATACAAAAATACTGGCCCAAAGGAAGCTAAAATAAGTATAAAATAAATATAGAGGTATAGAATAAATGCGATGCGAGTCTCACCCATGGGTGAGACTTGCATCGCATCTGCAACTCTCACCCGTGCACGTAGTTTTATTTTGATGCACAAGATATTCGTACCAGGAGTCTCATATAGGACTCCCAATGGATTTTCTCAAACGCGTATATGTATAAGTGAGAAAGTATTGAAATGTGACGTGGGTGCATAGAAGGCATGGTAGACATGCGCCAGGTCCGTGTAACATGGTATACGGCGAATGCGGGAGTAACCGTTTTTCATGGCAAATATAATACTGTCATTGATATTTTTGCTTGAATATCATATGTGTATGGGTTTCGCGAGCCCGACGTCCTTACGGTATAGCCCAGTTATATTAGTACTATTCGATCGTCGAAGGTAATCACCAAAGCCACATAAACGTTTCTATCAGCCTTTGCATAGTTATGCGTTCTAGTTGGTTCTCGAATAAAACTTGCTTGCACAAGTGTCTCAATACACTTGACGACATCAACACAAAGTCAAGATTTCAAATAATCCTATTCTTATATTCTTGATGAATACTCCACTCTACGATAGAATCTATCTCTACGACTTTTGAATATTGTTTTTTGTGTTTGCACTGACTATCGGCAGTGATTGGGTATCATCCATTCAAATTAATGTTATTGATTTTTAGAAGATATGGGCGACGATAATCATTAGACACACGTAACAAATAATCAAAGCCATTGGCAGATAGGTATACATCTAGAGTAGAGACTTATAGACAAAGTTTTTACAAAATGTAGTGTTCTTGCATGAAAAGTAAAACTGAGCCAATATTAAAGG
The DNA here is from genome assembly GCA_020882685.1 of Aphelinus atriplicis. Classification (NCBI taxonomy): domain Eukaryota; kingdom Metazoa; phylum Arthropoda; class Insecta; order Hymenoptera; family Aphelinidae; genus Aphelinus; species Aphelinus atriplicis. The sequence continues at coordinate 78,205,155 of CM037073.1, forward strand.
TCTTCGGTCTGACGAGTACGCAGACATTTTCATTTTTACAACCGCGCATTCCACGATATTTGTCATAACTATCAGTTATTGTTGGAGGGGTAGGTTATTGGCAAACCACCCGAATATCACCTAATTGTTACTCGCGACGGGCAAAGATTTCGTCAACTGCAATTAGATATACAATTGTGCGGGGGTATATTATTTTTTTCACGAGCGATTTCGAAGATAGTCGGACGCTGTTGGCGCTGGCGGTGCCACGAACTTTGCGGGTCGAAGCCATGCTGGGTTTTTCGGGGGGTCACGGAACAGCCCCCGCGCGAAATGCAAACAACATGACGCGCGCATAGAAGCGCGAGCGTGAAACGGAGCACGTTTGTATTCGTTGCGCGCGGGCTCCACAGGGGAGTGCATTGCCAGGCTGCAGAGCTGCGAGGGGCCGCCCGCCGGAGCAAGTAGCATATAGCAGAAGACGCGCGCGCGCGTGACGTCGGCGGCGGCGGCGGCGGCGGCGCGGATAGCAGAGTTGGCAGAGGCCTCGCTCGGGACACTGCGGGAGCATTAGCTCAGTGCTCCGCCAGGCTCCGCCGCCCGCGTGTGTGTGTGTTGCGAGACAGACTGCGTGTCCGGACCGACGAACCCCCGCGCCTCGCCGCAGCCGATGCTGTTCGTGCGCGCGTGACGCTGCCCTGCGCGGCCACCTAACCTTAAAAACGCGCCCGCGTGCCGCCGCTAGCCAATGCCCAGTCCGCCCCGAGCGTCCTCCTAGCTGCACCGCGACTGTCTGCCCACCACAGCATCACCGGAATATGTCCGCCGAGGGCCAGCTCCTCCACTGCCGCGGCTCACTGCTCCCCGTCAGAGGTGCGTCTGTGTGTGTGTGTCTGTGTGTGTGTGTGTGTGCGCTCGCGCGCGCCCAACTGCACGTTCAGCTGGAAGAGCTACGCCGGCCTTGCTCCGATTTTTTACCCAGCTCTTCGGCTCGGAGCCACGGGATGACATTCGATGGAAACACGAATACGCGGTGACACTTGCGCGCCTAGCTGCCTCTGCCCTGTGTGCAGTCGTGTTTGTGTGCGCGCGCGCAGCACACGTGCGTGTGTGTGCACGCGACTCATCCAGCTCAGCTGACCCCCCCAAGTGCAGCTCCGTTTTAGGCCGAGCGATTCCGGGGTACTGCACTCTTTTATTCTCGAGGAAAACTCGCGCGCAATCGCTCGGGGGACGCAAATTTTTGCACGGGGCTGTTATTATGTAAACGAGGTACCGCGCGAGTGTCGCTTGATGACTTACCGATTAGTGCTCTTTTTTACGCAACAACGCGCCAATTTGTTTATCCTTCGTGTTTTAGAACGTCGTGATAAGCGCGACGCGAACAGAGGATATTGTGATTTTTCGCCAAGATTCATCGGAGCTTTTGCCTATTATCGCGTAGCCTACCAAACGAGCTGCGAAGTTCTTTTATATACGGCTTTCGTCTTATGTATTAAACTTTTCACACGGTGCAACTCTGTTTTTGATGTCTCGATGACAATGACATTATCGACTCTCTTGGTATAATGAATTTTAAATTGCACGTGGAACACGTTTCAAACTGCGTCTTTATTGTTGCACTCGGAGAACCGTGAGTATTGCAGCTTGGAGAAAAAAATCAAAGAGTAGTCGAATTACAAAATAAATCGAGAATATTCAAGTGACAAACTTGGATACTTCGTTCTTCGTCTATTCAAGAATCACTCGCGAGTCACGCAAAGTATTAAATTCGGAACGGTTTAGTAAATGGCTAATAAACTTGGCTTCGAAACTAATGTCAAAGTCAAAGACTCTTCCAGAACATCTCTCAACACACGATCACGGCTATAGATAAAAATAATCCTTCTCTGGCTAACTTATTTTACAAACGTCCATTCAGCAAGAGAGCTGATAAAGATGCGAACGATGATGAGTCATCGTTTACGGAAAATGAATTGACCCGTAGACTTTAGAATGATTCATTCCAATTCAAATCCTCCTTTAACCATAATGTTATGCGCAAGTTTTTCTCATTTTACGATGCTTGGAATTCCACTTCTAGATACAAGTAAATCTTCAGATTTTTCATGTTGTTGCCTCGTGAATTCCATTCAATGCAAAATTCACTTCGAAACCAGGTGGGAATTTTTCGATGCGCTATTAATTCCCGCGTAGATTATGGTTATTATCCAAGCGTTGAATTTGTTATTTTCCGAATTAAATTGAAATTAAATTCAAATTAGGTTCACTGGTGCTTGTAAATCATGTGCGCTCATCCAGTCCTAATATTCATGTTAAAATTATGGCCAGAACGTTGCCTTCACGTAATTTCGATAATAATGCTTTTCGGAGAATCAATATATGCATCGCTCGAAGAGTATGCACTATTCCGTACCCTTGCTCAAAGTTATCCTATGTAAAGTATTCCAATACACGCGAACACTTTCACGCATCATATTATGTATGTTTTCGGCGTCAAAGTGTTGGACTGCATGCGAAAACTGTCCTTGCTCTGGAAATGAGGCAAAATTAGACCCCTAATTGTTCGACAGTGGAGAAAAAAAAATTGCTCGATATCATTCGACTCCAAAACGCATATTTCAATTATATCTAATTTCATGCCTATTAACAAAAGAAAATTATATCATCGCACATCAAAAATTACAGTGTAAAGCGTATCGGCGCACTTCTTTGAATCACCTATAACGTACTGCTTGTTAGAAATAAAATGATACCCGCGTGACCCGATATATATATATATATATATATATATACATATACATGGATAGTGTTAAAAACTGTCCAGTCCTAAAAATTAGCTCAAATCTTCTGTATTATCCTCACCATTTAACTTAATTGGAGTAGGAAGGGAATTATTGATGGCTGAAATGAGAGTGAGAGCTTCTACCTCGGTTAAATTTGATCTCATTCAAAATGCTCTAAGAGAATATGCTTTCTCATCCTCTTAGCTTTTCCCTCATGATTTTACACTGTGGAGATAGTTATTATTGCATCAGTCACAGTAGCGTACGTAATTCACCCTTAATCAAGACAATGAAGGAACTTTGAAAATCTCCAGCTTCTGTATCTCGCAGGAGTAGGTTCAACGAATTGCTAAACACTCACAAAAATCGAATTTCGATTCAAGAAGAAAACTCAGTGTGACGCTATAGCCAAGTTGTCGGTTCTCAATATTTCATTCGCCTGACGTTTGAGAAATCAAAAACTGCTGGGTAAAAATTTTACTTCTATAATATTTCAGTTAAATTTTAGAATATTTAAAGAGTTTAGACTATGTAATATGTAAAAAAGATTAGGAAACGTCCTTTTCCCTGTTCACCCGAAAGAGCAAGAAAGTTAAATTTAATTTCACTTTTGAAATATAAAAGAGTTTTATATTACTTTGTAAATAAAGATTTGTTCTCTGTAGAGACTTACAGATGCTGCGAATGCAACTTTTCACTACTGACTTGATATGATTATCATAATTGAATGATTCACAAGGTGATGGAAAAAGTTAAAGAAATCAATTAGAAGAGACAGAACAAAGGCTTTATAAAGAAGCGTGTACACAATTGTTGTCCCACTTGTGAACAAACTATGATTGTAACTTTTATGTTCGCTCTAGAACAAATTAAAATCTTTGAAAACTTTTGAACCTAAACTATTTACAGCTTTGACGTAAATCTAACAACACGATTTTTCATGTTCTTTTTAATGAGAAAATAAAAGTGCGGCTTAGCCTCAATGCTGAGTACGGTTTATAGCTGTATCATTTCATTTCAATCATTATTTCAATTCAATGCTTTTTTGTCGAGTACCCTCTTAGGGTAACTGGTCGTTGAGTAACGTTGTTACTGTTGCTTTTTCCCTTCCAACGTCCCTCATCTGCCAAAAATAAATTTATTGAATCACTAAGAATATTATTTGGAAATTTTTAGTATACTTACAGTCCAGTCAAATTGTGAACAAACTGTATCATGATATTGTGGTAGCGTTTGTTGCGAAGAACATTGATTTATACACCTTACGATATGATGAATTTCTTCTCAGCATTTCGAAGTTTTACCAGAATTGTCTGATTCCTTGTTAGTTTCAAATTATTAACGGTTGTTGTAGAGTTGTTAATAATTGCTTATATAACAAATATACTGTTTCAAATTCGATAGTTAGTTATACCCAAATTGCAATTTTTTCATCGTCATTAATATTTCGTGTGTATCTGTCTAATAAACGTACAATTACTTCGTAGTTTTCTGGGAAAACTCCGTGTCGGCGAATCATTGATTGTTTCTGGTATTAGGCAAACGGCGTATTTGTATATAAAATGATAGAAATAATTGTCTTTGGTGTCATTAACTTCGCATTCGTCAAGAAAATGGATGTCGTTCCCTTCATAATTCATGTAAAATTTTACATCATTCAGCTCTCTCCACGCTTCTGGTGAGTTGAGGTATTTGTCAAATTTGGATTCGTATCCCTCAACGCGGATAAGATTGTATCCATTATTCGATTTGCGTACTAGTACCATAATGTTTGTAGCCACCACAAAGAATGATTCCACCGATTACCCTAAGGACTTCAGGGTTTATGTCAGTATGCTCGTATTGTATGTGGATTAGTAAGTCGTCCGAATGTTTATAGAATACACTTTAATTGTTCAAAATGATCTGTTTGATGAAAATACTTCAGAGTTTTGTGTTGCACAAGATGGATATAAATTTCAACAAAATATTGATATTTCGTTTGCAACAATAATTTACATAACTATCCAGACCCATATCCGTCAAACAATTTTGTTTATTAGACAATGTAACACTCGGGCCTTTTGGTCTGCCTAATACCAAGATATCTTCTGGGTCATTTCCAACGTCTGTAAACGCGATGAAATATTTCAATCTGCTATCGTCCTATAAATTATCAAATAATAAGCACTACTGAACATCAAATTCGTGCAATTGACCGATTACATTTAATGTTGTCCTGGATAATTTAATGGCGCGCAGATTGGTAATTAGCAATAAGTAGATTTTGTTTAGCACATACTGATTATAATGAGCCAAACACCCGAACATTTTGAATTTGGAATAATTCTTAGTGGAATCTTGTTCTGAAATACTAAGAAAAATAACCTAAATTTGACTAGATTTTAAAAATATAATTGCACTAATATTTCTTCTGTCAATCTATCATTTATATGCATTCCAGGACGGTATTTAAGTTGAACATCTGAAATCAATACTTTCCTACAGAGCTTGCAGGATATAAGACTAACGAACGATCTCATTTGGAATTAAAATGGTTCCAATTCCTTCAGAGAGAAATATATTCTCAAGGCTTGATGTTCTCCTCTTGCTCGCAGATGAGAAATTGATTTGCGTCGATCCCTTTCAATTCTATGATAATAATTAGTGGGTATATTTAGTTCTTCAACAATCAAAAGGAACCTCATTTAAATTATTTCCAGTGATAATAATTCCATTCATGATCGATTAAAGCTCGGAAGAGTTTTCTTGGTCACAATGCAATAAATCGGTAATACTATATCTGAAAGGAAAACTAATACCCGAGTGATTTTTCAATATTCTCTCCTATTGTCGTGCAACAATATAAAGAGACGGAAATCAACTAGCTTTACAATATCAAGTATATGTCTCTTCGCTATATTCTCTCTCGGCTCGTTTGCTTTACACAATCAACGTTAAGTACACGATCATGAGCTTTTTCACAAGTTTCTCACGAAATAGAACAATGTTTCTCTGTCATTCTCTTGATCCGTCGTAAGCTCATTCTGGATTAAACGATGGAGTAAGGAATATAAAACGCGAATTAAACTTTTTTTGCATATATCGACATCGTTAAAACACTCTTAGTACACGATGTCACTCGAGTGCAAAACTCAATTAAAACCAAGTATAAGTTTGTAACGATCAATTTCAGAAATCAAAAGTCATACATCGGCTGTTATTATCCAAGGAGGATCTCTCCATTAGCATCCAATAAAGCTTAAATTTTGAGCCTCCTCAAACACTCAATTTAATTTCTCAAGAATTTAGGTTAAATAGATTGATGAAGTTTGACGCGAGCCCGTACTCGAGAGAGGCAATCAGTCTGTGTTACCAATTAGTAGCAAGCCCTCTGCTACTCGGATTCGTCGATGCAAACTAGCCTTTCTGAACGCCTACTCTTTCAAACGATGTTCAAAGAGACCCGATACTCTAATTTGACGGAGCTAACGTTTCTCTTGTTTTTGATGTTTCCTTTGAAACGCTTTATACATATATATTGTATCTTAGACAATCATCTCATTCCGAAGATTACCCCCTCAGTCTGCAGGATTCAGTGAAATTAAAATTTGATCGATGGAGAAGTTGGGAACAAAGTAATAAGTTCTGGATCCAATTCTCGCGTGTCCTCGAAAATAATACGTTACACCATAATTTCAATTTAATGCGAGAATTCGTTTGCAATTATTGCAATGTCGTTTTTTTCATTTTGTGCGGATGAATTATCCATAATAGCGCGGGATCGACATGCGTGCGTCCTTACTCATCGCTGTGGCATTGATCGGCGTTTATATTTAATAATAAATGCTGTTCAATCATGTGCGCATCCCGAAGAATGACCGACACAGTGAGCGAAAAGCTCCGACATGTTTGCATCATCGCCCCGCTAAAAGCTCCATGAGCCGCCGCGCGTGCTCCGGACGAAGAGTCGGCGAGAGCCTCTGAAAAACTTGGGCCGCTTTTACGACCCTCGAAATTCATAAGCTGACTTTATAGCTCTGCAAAAGTCCCGTAATTAGTTAGCGACGACCGGGAATCGAGGTCGGCTCGTTTTTTTTCTGCGCCTCGACTTTTTTTCCTCCCGAGCAAACGCCGATACGCGGAAGCGCGCAATTACACGCGCCCGAGATTCCAGCGCGCAGTTGTTAATGCTAGCTCACATGATCACCGAGGCGCTCGGTGTACTCGCCTATTTTATTGTGGGAAACTTGTTGCTCCGCGTTCGCTTGCTTTGAAAATTGGGTGGGGATTTCCAAGAGCTTTTTTGACGATTCTGACTTGACGTATGGATGAGCAGGGTGAGGGAGCTTCGGATTACACCGTGGTTTGATACACCCGAGTAGACAAGCATTGTGTCATCTGATTTGTTCCATCTGATATGGATAATATTTAGATCGAATATGAATGAACCGAGGCTTCTTGATTCACGTCATGCATGAGAGTATTATGTTGAAAATAATCTGATAGTCATTTAGTTACTCTTCTCTAACGAACTGCTAGAGATGAAAATTGTGAAGCTCCCACAAAGCAAAAAGCTTTAGAAATATAGTTTCTTGGAACAAAGTTTCTTTTCATCGGCTTTTCTTAAACTTCTCACGAGCGTTCTTCGGCAAACGCCGGTACTGTATTAGCATAATTAGCGTAGAATAGATAATAAAATCGTAATAGAAGGAAAAAAAATTAAATATTCAAGCGTGCCTCAACTGCAAGGCTAATAATGCAAAATATTGAACATCATTCTTATATGTTTACAATTTCAAGTTTTATTAAAATTTAAGGGTACTTCATTGATCATCTATGAAAGGCAAAACATTGCTCTATTTCCTAAACGATTGGTGTTTAATATTCGTTTCCTTCCCTCATTTTATCCGCATAATATAGGTTCTCTTGAGGTTCCCTTTTTTTCCCATTGAATGAAAAATGATAATTCGCTTGCGATTTATGCACTGATGTGTATTCCCTTATTGAATGTGTATTTTTAATAAATATGGACCAACGATGGATTTTCGAATGATCAAAAAATCACATTGTGGATTTTACACAATAAATTTTCATGTTATCTGTATAGAGTGACAAATTCATACAATAATATTCACTAAGTTGCAAACGAGATTCATCAAAACTGATTCTTAAAAATACTCGACTTTCCATTTTCACGAGCTAACTCCTCGAACTTTTATGAGGTCAATGATCAATTCCGATACTCCAGTGAGTAGTTTCCTGATGAAAGTTTTGATTGAAACCATAAAAGACGCTTGGATTGTATTGACGCCAGTAGATATTAATGAGCGTGTTGTCAAAAGCTACTGTTATTTCGAATTGAAAAATTCTTTGCATTCCAGATAGAAAATGGGTCGTAATTTCGTACACTTCAGACGATTTCCCCACAAGACCTGTGGAGGTTGTGATTGCTTATAAAAATAACACGTAAACGAATTTTTCGTGCAAAATTCATAAAAAAAACTACTCTTTTATCTAGATGATGTACCTTTTAGTGCGTTATATCCGGATCATAATTTTGAAATGTGAATTTCACTTACTTGAATAACTGAATCTATGTTCTACAGCACTTTCATTTCACACTCACCTAGAAAATAGATTAAATAAATACAAACTCCTACTCCATAATTGTATCCACTCTTGAGCTTGGAGATTATGTTCCCTTCTTGAATGGCTGTCCTGTATCAGATGGAATTGATATTTATATCCAATCAAACTTTCATGAGATAGAAATCGGGCAACGTTCAGCTTACCGAAAATACGAAAGTTTGTTTGGACAGGACAAAAAAACACATTGAGGGTTGTTCTTTCGCGTGCAAACATTGTCTGAATTCATTTTCTCTGATGCTACAATTTATTTAAGAGTTTCTCTTATATTTGGAAAAATATCTGAATTGGAGTAAAACTTTTGGAATTGGATAACATTGAAATATTCATTTACGGAAATCGGTATACCCGCGGTATGTACGTAGTAGGCTAATGTAGATATAGCTTAAGGTTTCGATTATCTTGTGGATTATGGATGAGTTGAAATGTTCTGTAATAAACAGACATGTAATACTGCTATCACATGACTTGTTCATCAATACTTGCACAAATTATTCTGAATGAACATTTCAAGTGGGACCTTCATTCGTCTAATGCATTCGGTATTCACTTTGTACAATTAATTCATTTATCGTCAAAATTTATTCGAATCGATTGATATAATTACTAAAAGTTTTTAATAATGGGACGAAAGTCAACATATACATGCTTGTCGTCATGAAAGAATTTAATGAACGTAGCATTTGACTTAGTCAATGAATTGATTCATATACATCAGATAGGGATTTTGTTTCATTCCGTCATTCGGTAGTTAAAGTTTACTTACGTGGAATATTATTTATTAGCATATTATAAAAAAGAGACAACTTTGAAAATCCTTTGAGCTATTAGAAATCAGGCCAGCAGACAAATGAGTATTCTCGAATGTTTACGCCAGTTTTTTACAGTTTGATACAAAATAACCAGTCCTTTGGATAAATCACATGCAGTAGCGATAATATATTGTTGCATAACACAACGAATTTTCGAGCAATTCCAAAAACGAATCCTATTTATTAGTGAACTGTTAAATTTCAATGAATATTTTAAAAAAGCCATATAGAAACATTATAATTTATGTTATGGAGTGTACATATTGTTTTCATACGTGTACACATTGTGAATACAAACACAATGTCTGTTTGAAAGAACTCATTTCAATTCCTGCAATAAAATCAGTCAGCATGTGAGATTCTAGCGTGTATAGCCTCGTTCATTGAAAGCAATTCAGACATTTAAGCGAATGACTCATTTTACTTTACAGCAGGCGTTGCATACATGAATCCACAGGAAATCCACGGATCGAACCTGGCCTGTCATCAACTATACGATTATGTAGTAACGGCGCCTTAATTTCAATCACCTCTACGCAACTTAAAAAATGAAATAATTTTGGTTTAGTCAACTTATAATTAATGTCAAAGGGTAAGTTTCATCAATCCTTTCCAGCTATTTTGATTTTATTTATACTCCACACCCTGTAAATAAAATGGAGTCAAACGCCTTTGACTATGAGATTTTATTTACTATTATTCATCTGACAGAAAAATCTGAAGAGAAAAAAAAGGAGATGCAAATTGCACTCTTCATTAAGAAAATATTTTGAAAAACTTCCAAACTATCGTCATTACAAAACTATTGTTTATATCTCAATATGAAAAATACGCCCTCGGAATACTTTTGATACACAAATAAATGTCTTACTTTCATGGAATAGTTAATAGTTTTTTTTTCTCTCCATTAACGCTACTGACGAGAGACGCATTTCGATTGCCCAATCAGAATAAAAAAATAATACCTAAGTCTAATGGAATCCTGCGGTAGATTTAGGAAACTGCGATGATCGTCGCGCGGCGACATTAGTGTGCGTGGAGGTGGCGAAACGTGGGCGCCGACAGAATTTCCAAAGCGGTGCTACGCCCTGCTATTGGTTTGGCCCCGCTGCGAGAGATGAGCCTCTTCCAGCCCGGCAGACGCTCCGTAAATTAGAGGGATGATTCACAAGAGCAAGAGCATCCGAGTGGTAAGTCTGACCCTTTTTTCTATTCGTGTCCTTTACACAAGTGTACACGAGCCGCTTGTTCAACGTAAGATCGCGCGCATGAGAACACCACATTTTCGTTTCTTTTGTTTCTCTCCCAGAGCAGTAGTTTAACTTTATCAGCGCTTGGAGTTGAAAAATGCTTGGAGGCCCTAGCACGAAGGTGATAAAGCGTATATTCCCAAGTCTTTGTATATTTTAATGAATAGTATCTCTTATGTATATTAAGATTCGCGCACAACCTGTCAAGAGATAAGATTGACTTGATTAGCTTATTTCTGTAGTACAAATAGCTTGAGCGAATTATTGAAAGAAATAAGATCATTTTAGTGCACGAGTTTTACAAGTGTCACATTCGTGTGCTTTAGTTTTCAAGTGCTTAACTCAGTTTATGTAGCCCAAGAAAGGAAGATTATACGAAGGTTGCATGTACATTTATTTAGTATAATTGAGGGAAGAGTTGGCCACACTTTGAAGAGAATTGAATAATTTATGAATAAAAAGCCATCTCAACTCAAATAACATCTATTTTAGCTGGAAAACTAATTTTAATTTCAGAATAATTTTCAAATCTCTTTGACGACTATATTTTTGGAATATAAACATTGGGCGCAATTCATATTGACGTAGAAAAATGTATTGCATCAAGAAAATTAAATTGCCCCTCATGATTCGGAGCAAATGGAAGTGCTATTTATTCGATTGATGGCATCAATATTTTTTTAGGATCTGAAAATTGACATAAGAATCCATGTAATCTTTGAGATATGACTCCAAGATCAGAGGGCTCCGAACAAATAAATCTCTTGTGCGAAATTTGTTTTCTTCGGTTAGCATTGAAATTTATCCTGTAATAAGTTGATGTTACATGGTCAGAATTTTTTCATTATAAAAAGGACCAAAATATTTTGTTAGCTTGTTTTCGCTAGGAAACTGTTTCATGGCACATACATTATGATTTTTAAATCTGTGACACTCCGTCAATTCTTTATCAGAAGTCTTCTTTTAAATACTTCGTTATATTTGATATTTTTACTCAATGGACGAAAGAACAGAACTGTCTACTTTATATTTTCCGCTTCGAGCTCCGCACAGGCCTGAGTAACAATTCTCACGTTTCAAATAAAATTGCATGGACACTGCATTGATATCAATGCACTAGTTGTTATAGAGGCAAATTGTTCGAAATGATTCTATTTCATAGCATTTTGTATTCAACATTTTCATTAACAACCAATCGATTCCATCAAACACGTTCACTCCTAACTCACCAGGAATCAACATATATGTTTCGTATAGTGAAGCAAATATTGATGTGGATTTGAATTCTTTAACGCAATCCTGATGAATACGTTGATTGCATGCATTCATCAAAACGATTTCATAAATAATTGTACGATCAGAATAGCTAATAAATCAACTAAATAGACTTCTTAATGGGAAGAAGTCATGATAAATTATGTTACATATTTCCTAGTTGTCGATTGCCTGAATGACTTTACATTTCAACAAAAAGTAATTCTGTACACTGGAACATTCATTTTACTAGTGCACGCTCAAAGAATTTAGTATTTTTTTTTTCATTTATTTTGCTTACGTTAGTCGATTTATTCCATGCAATATCCTATTGTACATCAAACATTCAACGTATGCTAGAAATTCACTTCACACATTTTCTGCACATACGAGAAATGTTTATCCACACTATTTCGAATCAAACGACATGTACATGAAATCATATTCCTTTCTTATTTGAACAAGGAACAGCTTCATTACTCAATGAGTATTCGAAACCACAAACCACATTTTGATCTTCAATGAATCAAAAGCGACTCCTCACTGTAGTAATTGGATCGTCTGTCTCTGAGCAAATGAAGCGAGAGACTCCCTCTTATCAGATAGAAATTTATCTTATCTGCGAGCGACTTGCACTTAACAGTTTTACGTGCCATTTGATGTTTTTCAAACTGTCTGTGTGTACAATTTCACGAAATCAAACTCATACCCCTCCTTTCTCAGAGACGCAAGACGCCTAATAGCAGAAATCAGTCATTCGGTATATTAAGTCGGTCTTGGCCGAATCGCCGTGGCACGGAGAAATGTTGTACACATCAAATGATGGCGAAGATTGGGTGATACGCGTTGTGCGATAACCATGTACGTATTGTTCAGTGCGCGAAGCGTAACTAATGCCGTTTATTCTTATTTGATCTACGAAGAATCTTTTGTGTTTTGGTTCTCGTGCGTGGGCGTGTTCTCGCTGGATAAAAAATTCATTATGTGATTATTTTCCATTTCTTTTGTTATTTTATGTTGCTGAAAATGCTAATTGGTGGAAATTCAGGTTGAAATCGGCAAGAGTTGGCAGAGTCCAGCAAGATGGCTATTGGAAGTGTAATCTGCGGTGCTAACACTCCCAAAATCAAGCGAAAGAAGGCAAAGGTATATTTTTTCACGTTTTTGTATAACTTCGGACTTACGGTGAATAACGGATAAAAATACATGAGTGAACAATAAAATATAGTTTTTTTTTCTTCAAAGCTTGATTATGACTTTTTTTTCATTTTCGATTGTGCGTTGTGATTTTTCTCGATATTTAGTTAAACCGATTAAATCCTTATCACCTTGAGGGATACTCGCTTACTTTTTATAAAGATAATCACTTTTAGATCATGTAATCATCTGTTTACATTCATCATGTGTGTGTAATACAACAGATAATTGGTAGATATACGAAACTTTGATATAATTATTAAACATCATTCGAATTTTTCGAGTTATTTAGTGACCCCAAGTCGAATGGTATGGTTATTTTAAAAAACTTATTTTATGTAACCATAGACATGATTCTATTTTTGATTATTTCTTTGAAAATACGACAGAATGAGTTTATAACAATCATATTCAAGCTCACGTTCTTTCTACGAAATCTGCTCAAGAAAATAAAAATTAATAAATCGGAGTAAATATGTGTTAATGTGTAAATATGAATTCTGCTGGAAGAATGTTTTGTATTTTAAAAGTTCATTATTCTAAACATTCACGCTTAAAACTGCGTTTTTCCTGTAACTGGTCATTATTATCGAATACATCTGACAAAGTTTTTACATATCTTGATTTATGAAAAACTACTTTGTGTTCAATTACCGCAATGACAAAATTGTATAATATGCTCTTACGTAAACTGATACTATATCGAAAGTGAAATGATGCATTCAATCGTTACGTGGAAATGTCAAACGTTAATTGTAACCAGTATTTTTTCACTTTTTCATTATTATCAACTAGAACGTAATTACCCACACTTATCATGTCGATCTTTTCATTATATTCTAAGCGTAATACGCATCAATTATTGTTAAAATGAAATTTGTATGAGAATGATTAAATATATATTTATTAATTTTTCACTCATCAATGAATGATTTGGAAAACTTTAATTGCAAAGTATCCATTGTAGAGAAGCGTAACTGATAAAATTTATCATTGGTAGTGTATAAAGTCTAAAAGCAGCTACTTGCGGGTCATTAAAACTTTATCACGTACTCATTCAAATCAATTGTTCTATTATAATCAAGGTATCCAACTCATCCACATATAGAAATCCACACATAGAAATACTACCCCAAAAACCGAACGTTTCAAAAGTTCACGACTACACAATGTGTTGTCCAATGTTGAAACCCAAAACCGCACTCGAAAGCTGATTGATATGCACCATAATGGCATTTAGAATCGCATGTTGTGCGGTTTGCCAAACACTAATTGCTTACAAGATATTTACACAAATCCCGGATTCACTATGAATTTCTTGTTTGATTATTGCCAGTATGCAGTTGGAAAATAAAATAGAACAACTGATCTAAGATCTCCAATTATTTTTCTCGAAATCAAAAATAATAACTTTTGAAACTGGAAAACCTCTGTATTTACTGTCGAGAAATTCTTTAATTGCAAAAATAAACATGTTCTGGAGTAGAAGGTAGGAAAGATTTTTAGACAGTTCAAAATGAGGATCTAACTGTCATCAAATGTTAGAGCTACGGAAGGGCGAAACAAGCTACACGACTAACATTGACCTACTAGACGTACGTTGCCCAAACCATTGACGTAGCCTGAACAAAGGCGAGGCTGTACCAGGTGACAAAGGGACAAGACTCGGATGTTAAAGGCAAGGATGAACGATGACATTGGGCCAGAAAGGAAATTATAGATGACTGGAAGTACTGGCGGAAAAGAGCATTTATGAACAAACGAAACAGCCAAAACCAGCCCTGCTTGAAAACCAGGAGCTTGACTGAAACACTGATTGAAACATGACTGAATTAAAAAGACAAATCAGCTGTTTTAAACATATTTAACAGACACTCTCAATAATGACAGGCCAATCAGATGAATATTCATGCAACAAAGGTCGAGCAAAAGCATGCGGTAGTGCTGCGGCTTCGTGGGTATTGTGATGCCAGCTGGGCTTGCATATTGACGATTGAGAATAATAAGCTGATTAAGAGGAAAACCACATCATGGTGGGCTGGAGGAAAGCTTAAACTGACGGAGAATTCGTGAGAGCATAACAAATAAAAACACAAGATCCAATTATCAGAGAAATAGACAAATGATCATTACTAAATTATTCTATGAGATTATTTTTTGTAGGATAGCAAGGATGAAAGACTTTTTGTCAATTAATGATTTCAGAAAATATCGACATCAAATTCGTTTGGAAAATGTAAAATGCTTACTCATGAAATGGAAAAATTTGTTACGTTCTTCCGTGTTTCGGTTTGAAAAACTGAGATAGGAACTGGTCAAGATCAAATTGTCCTCTGGAGTAAGTACATTAAGGAAGAAACAGGATCTTCGCAAGGAAATTAAAATGGTCAACAACTCTCGAGAAAAGACTCACGAGCCAGTCATAAATTCGCGAAAGAACGAGAGGAAAAGTAGTGATCGAAGAGGCATTAAAAGATTATACGAGAGAGGGGTAAATGGGAAAACGTAGTACGGAAGGGTCGCGTTGCAAAAGATCGACCTAATCCGGGATCCGGCTGACAGCTTGTGAGGTTTAAAAAGGGAGCTGTTGTGTAGCGTAGTTTGAACAGTATACTTCAAGAAGAGGTTTTCATCTTTCAAAAGTGTCCGCACAATAACACTTCGGCAGCTTTTCTTCGCACTATATCTTAGAGGATCATCGGTAGAGAAATTTTCTCTGGTAAAACTCGCGACATTTCATCTGCGCGAACGTTGAAACAGTTTTTTACTCGGATTGACATTGTAGTGGCACTCAATTGCATGTCTGAGAGATGGTTAGGGATTTCGAGGAATACTTGGAGATCAATGATAGCTTGATGAATTCCGCGTACACTCGGTCTGACAAGGGCATGGTGAATCCGAGCAGCAGAGGCGGTGTAATAAAATTCTTTATCGAATTCCGCAGACGACGGAACGAAGCTGGATCGAAGCCACCTTCCAGAAGCGAGGATGTACCAAGTTCATCCCGAGCGCAAAGGACGAGCACCGGTAAGTCTGATTGCAGCAAGGCATTTTCCGATGATTTATTTTCTCAACTTGTTTCCTGACTAATACGGATTTTCTTACTGTCCCTCTCTATTGCGCGGGCGATTCTGAGTATGATGATGGGGCAGCCTAATTAATAGCAAGATACACTCTACTCTCGAATACACTCGACCATTCGTAATTAATTTGAAGCTACATACAATGCTTTTGCGAACATTCATTACTCACTGTACCCTGTATTATCGAGGAGCATCTGTTTAATCATACCGCTCTTCGAGGAACTCATTCAGAACTACAAACGCATATACATGCATGTGTAGATGTTTAAAGGAGATGGAAGTGAATTTCAATCATGTCATGTGCTTCTGTGCTCGTGTGCTCAAATTGTTCGCATTCGTGCGTCGAGAAATATGACTCACACTAAAACTGGAGCTCCCGAGCTTCATATGGTATTGGGAGAGATGAATATACAAAGGGTACTGGCTCCAGTTGCGCAACTAGTTCATACGAATAGACAGGTGTACTTTGCAGGAAAATTTGCATAATAATATACAGAAATAAACAAGGATCCACGTCGAAACTAACATTTTTTCGAGAAATAAAATATTGACATTCTACACGGAGAAAAAAATGATAGCTTAAAGCCATCAGTGCTGCGGCTAGCTCAAGTGCATCCGACTTCGGATGCAATGTTGGTATCCTCGGATGCGTTAAACGTAGCTCCGCCATGCATATATTCCATGCGGTAGGACGATACGAAATTTCCAGCCGGCGGATGGTGTTTTGGTAGCCGCCGGTTATGGAAACGCCAGTTGTAGACAGCGCATGCGCATCTGCAGATATTAGTCCGGTGCTCATCTGTTCAAAAACTTGCAGAGACATCGAGATGAAATTTTTTCTGTATTTTCATTACTGTATAAAGTACTCTTATTAATAATCTCATTATCGTAGGTATGATTTGAAAACTTGAAAAAAAAATCACAAAAATGGCTTGTTTTTTGGGGTCATTTTTCCCTTTGTACCTATTCTGCAACAACAATTTTCGAGATTAATGTTCCGGAATACTTAATCCTCATGCAAAATTTCATAAGGAAACTTTTTTTCCTCTTCCATTTTACTCTAGGATTGATAGTTTTCATACTAACTCAAAATTAAAAAAAAAATGCAAATTTTTTAACATTTCCAAAAATAAAAACATGAAGCCATACTTTTCAGTTTGACGCACATGTCTCATTCGATTTAGAGTCATTTTCTGGAGGGAACCCAATAAATTTTAGCGACAGTGTATGTAAAGTCCGAGATAGCAAGTTTTTGAACAGATGAGCACTGGACTAATATCTGTAGATGCGCATGCGCTGTCTACAACTGGCGTTTCCATAACCGGCGGCTACCAAAACACCATCCGCCGGCTGGAAATTTCGTATCGTCCTACCCATGGAATATACGCATGGCGGAGCTGCAGTAAAGCTATCGCGTGGGGGTAACAATTCCATCCCGAGAGTCGGCGGCAATATATACATCGCCTCTGATGCTTTTAAGGCATCATTTTTTTCTCCGTGTACGCTTTCGTTACGTAACATTTAAAGAAGAAATATAGGTCACACTTCTTCACTCAGTATATGAATGGAATTGTGATGGCTTGGATTAATTTGAAACGTCATATTGATGCAAGCCTCTAGTTTGTACAGTTTTTCCCCCGGACGACAGTTTTGCGACATTTTTAATAAAAGTTTCTTTGACGGAATTGCGCATTCCTTTCCCGGACAAAACCAATACGACGAATACGTCGTTCAATTCACTCTCATTTTTGTTGACAGGCTCCGAAGCCGCACAACATTTTTTCCACTCATTTCAAGACGCCTTTCGAATTACAGTTAATCAAGTAGCATACAAAGATACGTTTCAAAGGGGATGCTGAATTCGATTCGGTCGGCGCGCATAAGCACGGCAGAGATAATGAGGTAGAAACCCTCGAAATCTCATTTTAACTTCTGCAAGATACCCCCGAGCAACTCGGGTATAATTAGTTCCTAGCCAAAACTGCCCTGCTATGACCTATATCTAATTTGACAGTAAGTGGTTAAATTTCTAGCGTAGGCGTTCGGAATATCGATCGATGGCGTAACGTGATATACACGCGTAATTCAATATCACTCAAGTGCTATAGGTATATAACGAGCGGGTTTTTTCCAAAATTTAATATCTCACATCGAGCACGAGCAGAGAAGCTATTGAGTCTACTATTTTAATTCAAATTCAGCTGGAATTAATGACGTAAGCGAATGAAGTTCCTCGCGACACAATAGAGTCTCTCACAAAGCCTTTTGCAGTCCGTGTATATGGGCGAGCAGCGTAAAATTAACGTATGTGACTTTCAATTAACAAATAATTTTCCATCCATTCAACGCACACTCTTCGCTATATTGCAAGAGACCGAAACCCACCCTCTCATCATCCTCGGCGCGCCCTATCGTCCCGCACTCCGCCGCACTTATCAGCGCTACACAGCTTGCTGCAGCCATGCTCCATCTCTTATTCTGCAAACGGGCAGCCGTTGTCTAGTCGCCACATAATGAGACTCGCTTAATCACACATACCCCTCCCCCCCCACACACACACACACACACACACATGGTTGGTGCGAGCCGGGAAGAAAGAAAAACTACCTATTGCTGCTGTGCTGCTCTCTCACACACGCGCACACGGATGTATATATTATATTCACACACACACACACACACACACACACACACACACACACACACTCACCCACACCCACATCCACTCACACACACTCTCATATCATTTTTCTGTTATATTATTTACTTTTTGTTCTTTTTGTCTCGTTGCAATTGTAGGTTTGAAGAAGTACAGGGCGATAAGAATGCGGAATACGACGTGATCACAAACGCAAGGTGAGAGGCACAAAGTGAGACAGACAATTTGTGCGCCCCCCGTCAATCCGTTTATAGAAAATCGCGTTGTTTTGTGAGTGTGCATATCATATAGATACCTGGGAAGGAGCGCCCGCGCGCGGATAATGTGTATCCCCGCGCTTCTGTGCATCCACCTGTTGCGCCCAAGCCAAGTATTGAGCGTTCAACTAAAAGTAGAAAGAGTAATGTGCCCGAAGAATGCTGTAAAAGTTCGTACTGTACGCCCGAAAAGAGTTGGGCGTTTTCTCTCATTCTGCATTGCTTCCGGTTTATTGGGGTACTCATTTTCCATTGTTTCGAAATCTTGAATAACAGAGCCTGCTCGCTGCAGCTACGGAGCGGGATTAGTTTGCTTCGCGGACAATAAGATCTTGCAGATATGTTAGTTGATATTTCTTCAGAGGAAGATTTTCATTATTTTTATCGATTCGTTTTCTGCACATTGCCTTTTGTCGTATAGAACTTCTAAGACGAAATTGTAGGCTCAAAAAGATGCATTCACGTTGATTACAAAGAAAGATATTGTTCAAACAGTAACAATCGCTATTTTTAATTGTGCTAAAAGAAATTCAGTTCTTCAAAGCTTTGGAAATGCGTTATAGTTTTTAAATACGGAATAGATGGACGAACGTTATGTACTCTCTTAAATATTTACAATGAAAAACCACTGCAAGAAGGTGGATGAAAAATTCACTGGATTGCAGTCGATTTCTTATGTAACTAAAGTGAATATTGATTTTTCACTGTGAGGATTTAAGAGCGTAAGATATTAGCTATCTTGGAAAAGTATTTGCGACATCGCGTAGAGACTCATGATCGGGGGGGTAAAAATCAAGTAATTTGAAGTAGATTTAAGAATTAATTTCACATCTTGAAATACCTTCAAATATTTAAAAGGAAAAAAATTGGGAAATAGATTAAAAATTTACGAAGCATCATTACTTTTATTTCATCTCTCTTAAGAATTTCACTGCGGTACCACCCCCATGTCTTCGTGCGCCCTAATAAATTCAAATCACTCTGGCTTCCAAGGCAGATCGGCGTATCAAGATTTCGGAACAGTGTTATTTGATCGTTGTTTGGTTTGCGTTTGAGTATTCTTAGTAAACTATTTTGTTTATCCATCTCTAAACCTCTTAAGCTCTCTCATTTTTGTGTGTTCACTTACCCATCATATCCACTAGTACACGACTGCTTCCGCTTGCTAAACTCTCTGAACAGAACAGAATGAGTAGAAACAAAGTGTATACGAAGCGCCGAGAGCCAACGTAAGGCCGTGGAGCCAG
Organism: Aphelinus atriplicis; assembly: GCA_020882685.1. Taxonomy (NCBI): domain Eukaryota; kingdom Metazoa; phylum Arthropoda; class Insecta; order Hymenoptera; family Aphelinidae; genus Aphelinus; species Aphelinus atriplicis. The sequence goes on from CM037073.1 coordinate 78,225,307, forward strand.
CATCGACTTTATAGCCAGAGTATACACCACATAGTTTGAGAGTGAACCCGAGCAAGCGAGAGAGCCATGAATTTTTCAATGTCCCTCGCTCTTTAACTTGGCTCTTGTCAATATTTACAGTTGCTGCTGTGGTCACTCGTACACCCACCACTGCGGCACCGGGGCGGACGTCCAGGGCTTCGCGACCGGCGCCGCCGCCGAGCTCGAGAGGGACGAATGGAGCCCGGGGAAGAACACCAAACCCTCACCCACCGACGCCTACGGTACCATCGAATTTCAAGGTCTGCCACATCCAACCAAAGCACAGGTATTCCATCATGTCCATATGAAATTCGACTGGTATGCGACTGCTTTTATTTAAATTGCAAAGAGAAACGAGTTAATCTTTTCATAAAAGAGTTGCAACGAGAAAACTTTGATCAATTCCAATATAAAGTATCTTCTACTATACCGTAAATTCATTTAATCTTTTACTATAATTATCCAAGAAAAACGATATTGATAATGGATAACCTCAGCTATTTTCCTTCGGAATAATTGGATATTGGATTTCTGAATTTTATTCAAGAGCCGCAATTCGAGTTAGTAAGTTCATACATTAACGACGACAATTTCATTTAGCGCGTGGAAAATTAAAATCATTCGAAATTTAATCAGAATCTACTACTCTACTTGTGAATTCAAGAGTTTGAAATGTTTGCCCAGATTATTAGAATAATAAAGAAAACTTGGGAATACCTTATCTCTTAAGGGAGTTTGAAAACTGGGTAATTTGCGTAACTTATTTTCAATCCCAGAATTCCGTTGCACTCGTGTATCTGAGCATTAACAAATAAATTGAAACGCCTACTTTCATCAAAATAATCCATCTAATGGAAACACCAAAAATAAACACTTCGAACGTTTATCCAGTATGTTAGATTAGCTCATGACACCAAACCCGAGCCCATCGTGCAGCTCTTATGTCGAGAATGGAATTTAGGTCTTCCAAAACTGCTTATAACAGTGCACGGTGGCCGCTCGAATTTCGATCTTCAGGCTCCGTTGAAAAAGGTTTTGCGAAAGGGCTTGCTGAAGGCGGCCAAAACTACTGGAGCGTGGATTTTCACTGGGGGAACGAACACAGGTATGAGGATCTCGTAAAATCGATCGTGCTATCTTCGCTACTCCATGGATCTATTAATATCTAGTGGCAATGATTCTGCTGACTATCACTTATAGTATATAATATCTTGGATATATACGTGTTGTTGAGTATCAAATAATCTTGATTTTTCGATTAAATTTCAATCAATCACATTTACATTCTTAATATTGTTTGTTCAAGACTCTCGTTAAACTATTCAAAATACATGTTTGAATAATCGATTATTATTTAAACATCAACATAGTCAACCAACCTAGATTATTCGTCCAAAATTAGACCAATCATTCTTTTGGTTATCGAATGAATCCACAAATTAACAGGCTATCCACAAGCGCTAACAATTTCAATTATTATCGGCTTTGATAAACTTAAACCTTCAGAAACATTGTTTAATTAATTGTTGAGCTTGAATTGTTGAACTTGAATAAATTGTTTGAGCGCTTTCAAAATTAAACTACACGGAGTTTCACTCTAGATTGTAATGCTGTCGAGTAAACAATAATTTTCCAATGAACTTGACCTTTGGATCCACGGTCTCCGTTTCAATATTTCAAAATGATTGATGAATGAAAAATCGAAATAAGGTGTAACAAGACAAGTCGGCGACGCACTGCTGCTGGAGCGATCACAACGACAAGGCCGAGTCGTCAGCATAGGCATAGCACCATGGGGTATCTTGGAGAAGAGCCACGAGCTCGTTGGACGCGGAAGAGAAGTTCCATACGACTCGTTCGCCTCACCTTGGTAATTCAACTCGCTTTCTATACTCTCATTCATGAATCTTCATTGACTCTCATCTTTAGCAATCGAGCTATTCCAGTTTTAGCGCACTTGATCCCCACTCAAGGTCATTTCAGGATCCCCTTGCCCCTCTCAAAGTTATTCTCGTGTTATTGTGGGATTAGCCCAAGTAGCCCATTTATTTCTCTCATTTGAGTTATTTTCACAAAATCATGTTTTGGATCAATTGGCTTATTCTTAGAATATCGTGATTCGGGCCTGCGGGTTACACATTTGACTTGATATCAGGATTCGGGTTTATTGAGCTGATTGGGTTATTTGGGTTAAGCGGGGTCAAGCTAGCTAATAACGGCATAGCGCCGCTACACTTATCCCAGCACAAATTTGATCCCTCTACTTTAGCACAAGATTAAAATTACTCTAACACCAACTGACTCACCGGTACTTTTCATTTACATGTTAATAATTTTATTGAAAACTTTGCGGCGTGAGAAACTTCCTGCACCTAATGTAAAAAAAAAGCCGTGATTACCACAGCTACTCCCGGGCGTATTCAACTTTCGAATGAAATTCATTTTCCCAAACGATTCAGTACATTTGTGTTTACTTACTCTAATAAGCAATTTTTTCCAGGTCAAAGTACGCCGTATTAAACAACCGACATGCGTATTTTTTATTGGTTGACAACGGAACTGGAGGAAGATACGGTGCCGAAATTGTACTTAGGAGGAAACTAGAGAAATATATATCAAATTTAAAACTTCAGCCATGTAAGTTGATCTCTTCTCGCATAGCGTGACCCTGATTGCAAGATTTTATCGTTTTAATTGCTCAATTTCCTGGAGCATAATCATGAATATGGTAAACTTGTGTAACTCTTGTCTTAACTTTGTTATCTTTTGATTCGGTATGAGTTCCCGGCTATACATTGTACGATGTATTGCAAATTTTCAATAACACTCAAACCAGCATACAAAATAGAGAATCTTGCAACCTACGAATGATTTAATTAAATTCATACTAATCACCGGACCTCGATTGTTTGATAGACACGCACAGCAGCATACCAGTGGTAGCATTAGTTATCGAGGGTGGAACGAACACGGTACGATCCGTTTTGGAGTACGTTACGGACGAGCCACCCGTGCCCGTAGTCGTGTGCGATGGCTCTGGCCGAGCGGCTGATCTCATTGCTTTCATGCACAAGTAATTAATTTTCAATTTCTATGTATGGTTTCTTCGTCACTTGTATAACTGCTTTCAATCATTTACGTAACGTGGTCATCACTAGATACACTTGTTTATGTTGGTATATTTACAAATGAAAATCTAGCATTGAAGTAGGATAAGAAACACGTAGCTCTTGGTTAGTGAAACAAATATTTTAATGCCAAATCCGTTGATGTTTGAAAGTTGACTTATCCTGTGAGCAAAATATCTGATTAATTCGAACAATTCGACCCTCGGTTTTCTCATAAAAATTGTTTATCGTCTCCAGACATGCTTCTGATGATGAAAATGAAAAAGAAGAGGGGCCACTTGAAGAACTGAAAGACCACTTGTTAGAAACTATAAAGCGGACTTTTAAAGTTTCACCTGAACAAGCAAATCAGCTATATTCAGAATTACTGCAATGTGTACGCAGAAAGCACTTGGTAAGAAAAACTAAAATTGCTTGTCAATTCTAATAACAACACAATCTGTCGGAAATACTTATATACAGATCTAAAGAACTTAACTAATTGCCCAGAAATTTTTGAGATATGATAAAACGTTAGTTGTTCAAGCGTACGATGCATTTTATCTACTATCCTTCCGAATCGACAAAATTTCCCCATATAAAACCCACTAAAACGTACATATTTTCTTGGGTAGCAGACATTTTGATTTATCTATCGATTCTGCCCCACTATATAATCACGTCAATATCTATTGCGGGCTCTTCTTACACTTTCCTCAATCCTCCAGGGATTGATGGTCCTGCAGGACTGGTTTTCTCATCTCTCTATGTAATGAAATGTTAGGATCGAAAAATTTTGCGACTGACTCATAGCAAAAGTTTGAATCAACTTTTTCAACCTTTTTAATTTTGTATATTCATCTATTTCGTTTGATTCAAATCTGGTATTTAAAAGAAAGAATAAAACTATTGGGAAATAATCTTGATGATTGGAACCAATCTAAAGTGTCTAAGAAACTATTCACATGGTTATATATAATTGATAGATTATTTCAAACTTGAGGTTTACGATTAATGAAGACAAATTCACCAACGACTATTGCTAATGTAATTGTACACACCGTTCACTCAACGACGTTTTGAGAGCTTGGTTATTTTCCCTCTTGAGGCTCAATGACACTTTTGGTGTGTGATTCGGTATTTTTGTTTAAAGAGAAATTACTTTCGTTATTTAGGCATATTGCACCTAAAGCTTCAAAGATGGACAACCAGAGCAATTTCCCTTTGAGTAAAAATATCGAATGACACTCCAAGACAGAGTAAGAGAGCAGCAAAACAATTCGCAGTAACGTCATATCAGAATTCCGGCTGATGTCTCAGCTTGTGCTCCGTCAATGTTACGCTCGGTTGAACGATCCGTGTTATTTGCAGATCACCGTGTTCAGGATATCTCAAGACCAACCGCAAGAGCTCGACCAGACGATCCTCACGGCTCTGTTCCGCTCGCAGCAGCTCTCGCCCGCAGAGCAGCTCTCGCTCGCCCTGATTTGGAACCGAGTCGACATAGCCCGCAGTGAGATATTCTTGTACGGGCAGAAGTGGCCGCCTGGTGCCCTCGAGCAGTCCATGACGCAGGCGCTCCAACACGACAGGATCGACTTCGTCAAGCTGCTCCTGGAAAATGGGGTCTCCATGCGCAAGTTCCTCTCCATACCCAGGCTCGAGGAGCTCTACAACACGGTCAGTTTCTCTTGTAGATGTTTGTTTTATTGCCGAAATTGTCGTAATACGATTGAAACGGAACTATTTTCATTTCTTCTCGAAGTTTTGATTGCAATAACGATGTTTTGAACAACTTTCGAGATGGAGAAATAGAATACGACATCTACCATCTGTAATTCGATCATATGAATTTCAAGTTCTTATCACTCGAATTCCTCACGTTAATTTTCCAGTTCTACACAGACATTTGAATTCGACCCTGTTCCCTCGTGGATTGTTTGTTCATGCAAATCGTGAAGCTTATGCTCGTTTTCCATGCTATTACTTGAATAATCTTCCGGACATTTTAAAGTCCATTATGAAAATCCTTGTGTATCTTTATTCCATCTAAGAATTTCGGATCTTACGTGACTCGCGGGGTGGAAGAGTATCTCGAGAGAAAACTTATTTGAAAGTTTGAGACTTGGTAAAGAAAAATAAAACTTGTTGACCTGGGAGCCGACGTGCATAAATGGGTGTACACTTGAATTGCAGTACGAGTAGTTCGAGATCAATTTTGAAGAAAAAGACAATAAGAAAATATCGCAGGTAGATCGCGAGTATCGAGGAACACGAGTAGAAAAAAAATTGTCGAATACGTCGGTATGAATGAATGAACTTTCAAACGTTGACTGTGAATATCAAAGTTTTCATTGAAATGTGGGGTAACGACTAGCCAGTACAACCGTGGTCGCTTTATATAAAACAAACGAACTAGCTCACCGTCGGGACAGCGGATTAAAGTTGTGGCTTGGTCCAACAGAAAGAGGGCCCGTCCAACACGCTGGGCTACATCCTGCGGGACGTGCGTCCGCACATTCCCCGGGGCTACATGTACACACTGCACGACATCGGCCTGGTGATAAACAAGCTGATGGGCGGGGCGTACAGGTCGCAGTACACGCGCAAGGAGTTCCGCTTCCTGTACACGCAGGTGATGAAGCGCTCGGGGGTGTTCGCGCCGCACCAGGCGCACCGCAACAGCTGCGCCATCGGGCTGAACAGCCGCTCGTTCAGCGGCTCCGGGGGCAAGAGCACGATGAGCCTGCTCGCCGGCACGATACCCGTCACCCAGGAGAACTCCCTCTTCGACTACCCGTTCAACGAGCTGCTCATCTGGGCGGTGCTCACCAAGAGGCAGGCCATGGCCCTGCTGATGTGGCAGCACGGCGAGGAGGCCCTCGCCAAGGCCCTCGTCGCCCTCAAGCTGTACAAGGCCATGGCGCACGAGGCCGCCGAGGACGACCTCGAGACCGAGGTGTACGACGAGCTCAAGGGCTACGGCAGGGAGTTCGATCAGATCGGTGAGCATCCCACCATTTTCCACCACCCAATAAACGACTCTGATCACCTATTTTTGGGGCGCGCGAGCTAATCCACGCTCAACCGTATTATTATTATTGGATTATCGGATCGGATTATCCTTGTTGTATCCTGTTAGTTTCGGTGTTTTTTCTTATGGAATTATCTTCTAATTAATTCTACTTAGGATGATTCTATATATTGAACATGAATAAAAAAAATCAAAAATGAATTTTTCGATAGGCAAATATCTCGAGTTTCTCCGTTAAGATCGATGAATTTGGTCCGAGCGAAACTAGAGGCCGAATATAAAAGAACCAACGACACAAATTTGGCCGTATCAAGATATCGCGGAATTACTTGCTTTGTTGAACGTAACGTCTCCCCAGCGTAGCCGGCAGAAAGTCGAAGTGTCTATTCCGCGAAGAGATTCCCGATACGGCGTCCCCAAGTACGAGCGAAACGACGATAAGCTCCATCAAGGCTGACTGCTTCTACTAAACCACTTTTACGCCATGACTTTTACTCCTCGCCCCCGTGTGAAACTCGGGGGAAAAAATAGTGCTCGGTAAACCCGTAACTGCAGATAGGTCGTTTGAAATTTTATTTTCCTCGGATGGATTGGACAAATGAATGTTCGTTCTTAACGTTATTGAATCGCAGAGCGTAATAAGAGGTTTACATTATCTACGCCTAGGGGTGGGCTTGTTTTAAGTAGATAATGCCGTTGTCGAGCAAGACGCGTGGTTTTGAAAATGTGTTCTCTCAGCTCTGGAGCTGCTGGACTATTGCTATCGTCAGGACGACGACCAGACGCAACAGCTGCTGACGTCCGAGCTGAAAAACTGGTCCGGGCAGACATGCCTATCGCTCGCGGTGACGGCGAACCACCGGGCCCTGCTCGCTCACCCCTGCAGTCAAATAATCCTCGCCGACCTCTGGATGGGCGGGCTGCGCACACGCAAGAGCACCAACTTCAAGGTGAGTTCAATTCGATGCCCTGAGTTCCGACTGTTTCGGTATTCCTTGTGAAGAGATATATAGGGAACCTCTATGTTTGCTAGCTCCTCTGTGAGCAGTATAACGTAGTTGAGTGGTATAGAGTGACAGGCAGTGGCAGAGTCGGTGAAAAGTTTCTCGGTAGTATATTTCAATTTTCCTTTTTGCACTGGCGGAAAGAAGACATCTGGATTCTACTCTGATCCATACTTTTTTTCATTCTTTCAATTCCATCATGAAAATTATAATAGAAATTTGATGAAAAATGATTTTATTTGTTTTTGTGTGAAAAAATCTAAACATTACAGAAAAATCAGGAGAAAAATAGGATGATAAGTTGCTACTTCTCAACGAATCTCCCAAACGTATGCTACTCTTCGTACGCAGTAGCTTATAGAAACTTTTATACGGATTCAAAACGTTCCTATTCTGTGAGAGAAATTCCTTTGGACACCAAGTGAATCGTTTAACTTTTATCGTTGCGAATTCAAAGAGAGAATCAAGACTAGCGTGTATTGCACGGGAAATCGAGTAAAATTGAATGCCATTTGAAATACTTATCATCGCGAACGAGAACATTCCGAGATCCTTTGAAAAGTCTCGCAAATCAGACAAGTATCGTACACTCGCTCAAAACTTCATTCCCTGTTTACCGGCTCTACTTCATCCGCTCGAGAAAGGATCAAAATCTCCGTGGTATAATCTTCCGAACAGAAGTCGATCAATTTCCCCTGATCGTCACAGAGACAGCCCATACATAATGATCAATCTAGATGCATTTATTCGCGGCATAGGCTATCGGCTTCCCGACGGGAATCGATACTTTGCGCTCACTGAGCGAGCGATAAATAACGAATCTCCGGATCGAATTAGCTCGGCTCCCGGCTGCGCGGGCACAACGAGTGCCATTCGATTACCAAGCTCATCAGCCGTTCCCCATCTCTGTGTGCAACACACACGTATAAAGATCTGTCGTGGTCGTGTGCGCAGGTGATACTGGGCCTGTTCTTCCCGCTGTACATCACGCAGCTCGAGTTCAAGAGCAGGGAGGAGCTGCAGCTGATGCCGCAGACGGCCGAGGAGCACCTGATCGGGCTGGAGGACGAGAACGAGGACAGCGAGTCGGAGCAAGGCACACCCGCCGGACCCGACGTCGAGGTAACGTTTCAATTCGCCTTTCCCCCCCGCAATTACCCAACGTTGCATTAGCTATACGATACAGCTGTGCGCGACGCGACAGCCAATCGATTGGTCGTCCCGCGTGCCCACCTATCAATTAGACGCGACGAATCAACAAACTCGCGTGCCAATTACCGTTTGTTCGCCAGCCCCTGCCCCCGCCCCAACCCTCCTCTGCACTGCGAATCGGGCTCGATTTTTTCTTTTTTCATCCTTTCGTTTGCGCCGGTGCGAGCCAACTTGTCAATTGGATTCTCGGTACGCGCTGGCTTTTTTTCATCGCGTCGCGCGCGCTGCAATCAACGGACATTTCCGCTTCGAATCTCGAATCAGCCCCGCGCTTGTGTATACCAATGTCATGTCGGCTAACGCATTAAAGGGGGCAGCAAATGTTGCCTTCTTCAACAACGCAAACGACTTTTCACGCTGCTTCATCCGAGAGCTAATGGTCGCAACTTTTTTTTTGCCCTGTTCTGGGAGGAGGGAGAGGGTATTGTCGTTGAGAGCATTGCGTTGTTGTCGTAACGACGCTCCTCCCGTCCTTTCATCCCTCTCAACTGTGGATGACAGTGTTGAGAGCCACGAAAGCCGAGGCAAATCATTATTTGTGCTCGCATCGAACTGGTGCGCCCGCGGGTCGAGCCGGTGTTGACCGACGTTGTGAATCGAGAGCTGCACTCCGCCCGAAAACGCTTCCCCAATAAACAGTCGACGCGCGTCATCGCTTTGGAAAGACGCTCGAGGGAGGATACACGTCCCTGTGCTGGCGAAAGGATTTCGCGCTGCCACAATGACTCGAGTGTCTTACGTATTTCGCTGTGGCGTGCTCGAACGAGCGAGGCCAGTGTTTCTCCTCGTGTAAGCTCGGTGGATATATTGCGCTTTTCCAAAGAGATTCCGAGAGACACGTCCATTAAGCCGGATGGTCTGCCACTCAAATTGATCAATTTTATTCCAAGGCCGTGGGGATACCCTTCTCGTAAGTATCGAAGCACTCTCACCCCGTACATGACTAACGAAGGAACTTTATGGGCTACCGTGGAGAGGAAAGGAGAAAAAAAAAGAGTAATAAATCACGCGGGGGCCCTCGCATGCGACACACGCCGGCAACGACGTATCCCTTCGTTTCTCCCGCTACTATATAGCAATAGGTCGAAGCAAGCGTCGCTTGAGTATTGGCTTTGCGAGTATGTAGAGCTGGATGAGTTAGCTGGGCGCGTCCCTCTGCTGATTACTTTTTTTAGAAGCGACCCACGGTGGTGCGCCGGAGCCTGAGCATTCGCTACAAAGGCAGCAGCCAGCAGGGCGCCAAGGTATATCACATCTTAACACCAACAGCATTGCTTTCTCTCTCTCTCTCTCTCTCTCTTTGTATCTCTTTAACCCCTGTACACACAACCCGCACGCCTACTCTCCTCCTTCTTCTTCATCTTACTCTTCTACTTCTGTCCCTTGTTCTTACGCTACGTTTCACACGTGCGCTCGATAAGGAGGTCGTGGTATTATGATACGTACGCGGCGATCGATGCTTTGGTACATGAGATGGATGTATTTATACGTGGTTGGGGATTACCGTCAGAGATACTGTGACCCGTGAATTTTTCATGGCCGTTTCGTGTGCTTTCCCGTTATGTGCAGATGTGTACCGATTTAATTATTCGACCGTTTCATCAGTGGTGCGTGTCGTCCACTTTTTTCATGGGTCATCCACGCTCGCAAAAATTTCGACGCCACGATTTCAGTATTTTTGGGACAGCCGAGAGCAGCAACAGGTGCGACCCTCGTCATCGAGTTATGACGGACGCGAAAGTACCACTCTCTTTTATGCCCGAGATGATATATTTCAATTGGTGATAAAATATATACTGTACATGTATGAGGTTTCATTAAACTTCCAAGCGAACTGTGCGAAGTCGCGCATTGAAGAGTGAAAAATCAATATCGGAGTCTTTCACTCGCTATGTCCGCATGGTTTCTTGCTCTCATCAACTGTATGTAACTTTTCTCTATTGTATCTCAATAGACTTGGAAAATATTCATGTAAAAAAAAAATAGTTTCATGGGATTTCCATTTTAGACAATCCTATATTAGAAATTTTCGACCGTTCATTGCTCATTCTACTGTCTGTCAACAAAACATTCTATAATATCTTCTAGTAAATCAATATATTTGTCAATGTCTTGCACAATATCTATGCGTTCTATAAAACTTTATCTCCTCTTTCATAAGACAAATAGTATTGTAAACCTCTGAAAGACATCTACAGCAAATTGTAGGGAACAAGTCTCATTTATTACTTCATCCGTAACTTCTTCATATGCTTCGTGTCTGTGAAAGAATATTTGTTTTATCGCCCGCTTGGATAATTTATTTGTGGTCTGTCTCGCTGAAAACTTTCTGTGTTTCGTTCGGATTTCCCACGGAAAAAATATTAAACCAAATTTTTCCAAACGATGTTTTGATACCAAACATATGTATAGCGAATCTGCGCGAAAAAAATATCAAAATATCAAATTTTGAATTTAGGAAAATTGCAAATGTAAATCTTAAAATATGTAATGAGTTCACTATTATTTTGAAAGAAATTATTATTCGGGAGGTTTCAAACCAATGACAATAAAAATGTTCAACATTTTATGCGTTAATGGGTTAATCGAGGGAAATTATCTTCTATCTACGTCTAAAAGTTGAATTAAACTTTCAGAATGTGTCTATGAAACATTATAGCTTTCAATATTAATCATTCGCTAAATGAATTTCGTAACGTCACTTCCTCTTCATAAAAACTCTTTACATCATTTTAAACTTCACTAATAGCTCTAATTTAAGAGTCTACTTCTTTTCGTATAGAACTTATTTTAGCTTCTATTTCTTGTTGTGCATTATAAAATGCAAGCTCCAGTATGCTATTTCCAATAAATGATTTCTTTTAAATTTACTCAATGGGTATTATTACTATAACTTTCTTAATCATTACTTTTTCCTACTGCACGATCCAAAAGATCGTTTTCGAGCGTATTATCAAAGGAATCTTGTTATAGCTGAAAGTGTTGGTATATCTACCATCTACATTCATTGCCAACATGTATTGTTAATAGACTGCTTTGAATGTTGACGAAATTTCAATATTTCAATAAAATGAAAATAAAATGCAACTCAAACAAATATGAGTCAAAAATATTGTGTTGTGTACCCGTACCAACTTTACAATAAACTAATAAGAAAAATAACATGTCGCAAAAATGAAGGTAGTAAACCTCAAGAATTTATACTAAGAATTTATTTTATTTTCTCTTGTTAAATGAGGTTTATTGATAACTCAATTTTCAAAATGCTACTTTTCATTGATACGTAAACATTTTTCATGAAATAAGATATGTTCGCATGCCTCAGTTATCATTCAACTTTTCCATTTTCTATCCATTTTATTGGTCATGATTTAATCTTCTCTCTTGCGCATTTATCTGTAAATTCGCCATGGAAAATGGAAAATACAGTTGTCGCAAAGGAAAAGTCACTTATAATTTTTTATAAACAATTGATTCTTCCTTCGCAACAAATAGATGATTGTTTGAATTCCCGGTAATAGATCTTCGAATAAATGTCTTGAAGAGAAAATGAGATCGTGAACAACAAGATTTAATGAAAAGCAAAAATATTTCGATCAAATATAATTTATTTTTTCTATACCATACAGTTAATGTATATGAACGAATCTTGTCACCAAGAATGGTTCTACGTCAACAATGAATTGCGATTTGGAAAATATAGTTTAAAATCTCAATGAACGAAATTAACAAAAGAACAAAATAAATTCTGAAAGGTCTAAATCTTAGTGGAAAACTGCCTAATGTGTATTATGAGATATAGAAAGTGTCGCAGTCCAATAGTATAGTGTGCATTCCAATGAAACAGGGTTCATTGCAGTCCAGATGTATCGCTTGAAATGTATCGTAAATGCGGAAATAGGGTTTGTGCTTGTATCGCTTACGTGTAAATCTGTTTTGTCGTGTGTGATGGGGACAGGCGCTGATCGGCAGCGAGCACGGCACGGGTGTGACGGCGCCCAAGGAGACGATCGTCCACGAGAACGGCAAGGTGCACACGGACATCGACGAGGCGAACCACCGGGCCTACGGCATCCTATCCGACTACTACGACAATAAGAACAGCCGACCCCTAAGACTGAAGAAAAAACTGTACGAGTTCTACACCTCGCCCATTACCAAATTCTGGGGGAATGCGGTGAGTTTTTCGAATCCGTTGGGTTGTACGTTCTTATTTTTTTTGGGAACGAATGGATCGCTCGACCTCGCAGCTTATGACGCATGATTCACGATAGTTTTGAAGCCCAGTCGATATTTTCGAGGCAGCAAGAGAATTTTGATGGAAAGACGAGTTTGAATGGCAGTCGAGTGATTCACGTGCAATCGTGACGGGTGCTTGATTCGAAAAAATATTCAGCAGCATAAAAAAGTACAATTGAACAACAAACCCAGCTGTTTTTTCCACTCGCCACAGGATAAAAGACTGATATTTTTAGTATTTGTGTGTAATGAAAAATGCTTAACTACACAAATTACAAATCGATTACTGAATAAAACTTCTCAATATACCATGAACCCAATTACGGTTCAATCTAAAAGTGCTTCCTGTTTTGTAGGACCAATATACCGTGAGAATTTAACGATGGAGTTTCGAATCAGCGATTCGACGATAGGCAAGATATCCGCTTCTTTAATGAACATTTACATGTCTTGGGGAAGTAGAATCAGACGGTTAAGGTCAGACCCGCGATCGTATAACGGTATAGATGAAGAAAATTCAAGAACCTGTGCTATCCGCGCTGATTGACAAATATAACTAAAAAAATTCATGGTATTTATGGACATTTCAGTCAATAAACTCCTCCATTGAAACTACCCATGATATTTGCTATAGACTGTGACAGTAAAAGCGAATCATCCAACTTGAATAGATTTATGAAAACTACTCGAGTACAGTAAACGGAGGTTACTCTAGACACATGCCATTTTCTAAAGTCTGCCATAACCATTGTAATGTTGCGAGTCAAATCCCGCGTGTGCTCAAAAGTTGAGTATTGACACAAACTACAAGATGATACCCAGATTACAAATCTTTCGAATATTATTATTTACATTTAACTAAGAAAACTCCGGTAGAGGAGGTAACTTGGGACAAAGTAAATTGTTAATGTGCAATTTCCTTGTTGTCGACCATATTGAATGAAATAACGGAATTGTCAATAAAAAGTCTTTTTTATGATTGGCGAGTCGTCCGGCGGTATCGATTAATTCTCGAGAAGTTTCAAAAGGTGTCCGAACGATTCTGGAAGTGGATGAGATAATAACGCGAGCGTATGACCAAACAGATAGCGTACGTGGTGTTCCTGCTGATGTTCTCGTACTCGATCCTGGTGAAGATGGACGACACGCCGACGTGGCCGGAGATTTACGCGATCGCTTACATCATCACGCTGGGCTGCGAGAAGGTGCGCGAGATAATCACCTCGGAGCCGGTGGTGCTGTCGCACAAGTTCAGCGTGTGGGCCTGGAACATGTGGAACCCCTGCGACGCCGGGGCCATCATGTTCTTCGTCATAGGCCTGACCCTCAGGCTCAGGCCGCCCACCTTCGACACCGGCAGGATCATATTCTGCGTCGACTGCATGTACTGGTACCTCAGGATGCTCAACATCCTCGGCGTCAACAAGTACCTCGGTGAGTCGAATTTTATCTTATCCTCGCATTCGATCTCGCTTGACTTAGCTCAGCTCGTACTCGTAGATCTCAACGAGTTTGAGATTTTCGTCGACAATCCGCGAAACGTAATACAGCCGGAGAAATTCTACAAAGAGAATTATGCCATCTCTATATTATAGTCGTGGACGCAGACGAGTTCCTGAACTCTCGCGCTCGCCGATACGCGAGATTTGATTTTAAGAACATGCATCTAAAAATATATCCCCTTTAAACCGGGTAAAACCTTTGAAAAGTTAGCCATTCACTGAAACCGATAAAAAATAAAGTGTAATATGAAAGTGGATAAAGAGTCTTTGTTTATGAGTGAACCGTCTTTGTGGTTTTACAAATAAAGTGTTCTTTTTCTCGCAGAGCATGTACTATTTTTTTGCCGTTCTCGTTAATGATTTTGTTTTTCTTTCAATTTGCTTCAAGAAAATACAAGAATCAAACTTATTGGAACAATTCATACTTTCCGATATAAATAATTACTACGATTCGTAACTGAATAGAACGGGTAAATTAAAACATATTGACCTACATTTATTACGCGGTGGGAAGAGTCTTTTGGAGTTTTGAAGAGTTTCATACTCGGTAAGCGTATAATTCACATTCCTTTAGAAATCAATGGTATTCATTTCCACTTTGAACATTTTTTCTCCCTTGGCTACTGCAGGACCTTCAGATTCCTTCCCGTCCTCGGCAGCTTTTAATGGATTGATATTCTTCTCAGTGCGCTCTACTAGAACGGATGAACATTCCATTCATACTTCATATATTGTGCAGATGAAATATTTTTGCTTTAATTGAAATAGAAAACCTTTACATTGAAAGAATCAAATACGATAATATACCAGACGCTAAAGTCATACCTTGAATTACGAATTTCCTCGATCCGAAAAGCACAATGTTTGCTTCAATTATGAAATCGGAAATCGTTTCAAATTCAGTTCACAAATACAACAACTTTCGTTCAAAGTTGGAATCAAATGAAACGTAAAGTAGTTCTTCGATAATAACGATTGTAAAGGAAAAGTTAACCCAACGTATTGATTAAAATGTCACTCATCGTACTAATCTTCACTGAAAAATCAAATGACAGGACCTCTGGTGACAATGATGGGAAAAATGGTGAAAAACATGATCTACTACATGGTGCTATTGCTGGTTGTTTTGCTAAGCTTCGGGGTTGCTCGGCAAGCCATACTGTATCCAAACAGCGAACCTTCCTGGAGCATCATCCGAAAAGTAATTCAACTTGTCTATGTTTCTTAAAATTTCCAGCAAGTAGGATTCAACTTTGTATGTTTTTTATTATTTGCCCCAGGTGGTGCACGAGCCGTACTTCATGCTGTACGGCGAGGTGTACGCGGACAACATCTACCCGGAGTGCGACGAGACGACGGGCATGGAGCCTTGCATACCCGGCCGTTGGGTGACTGCGCTGGCGATGGCCGCGTACCTGTTGGTCGCCAACATCCTGCTGATCAACCTGCTCATCGCCGTGTTCAACAACATCTTCATCGAGGTGAACGCGGTCGCCCACCAGGTCTGGATGTTCCAGCGGTTCACCGTCGTCATGGAGTACGAGCAGAAGCCCGTGCTCCCGCCGCCCTTCATCGTCATCTCGCATCTCCTCCTCGTGATTAGATATCTGCTCAGGTATGCCGACCCTATTTCGATTCGTATCTGTCATTGATATTTTCCCAACGTCACGATGAAACGACTCGATTCGATCGTTTGTGGTTGTAGGAAAAAATGAATACAGGTCGGATTGGTTCATCATTGCTCACTTTGAAAAGAGACCTTTTAAAACATACCCCGGTCCACCAAGACCACGGCATTTCATTTTAAATGCGCACAGAGCATTGCACACCCGGGACATCCATTCCTCATCGACACATAAAAAAAACCTGACGTGAATTGAATTGATCGACTTTCACACGTTCCACGTCACGTCGTGAATAAATACTGCTGGATGTTTCAATCCAACCTCGTGAATTGTCAATACTTTAGCCAAGACGAATGAGTATGGGAATATAAGACGATTAAACTAACCGAACGTGGTGATTCCACAAAGATACCTGACGCAAGGCCGCCTTCAATCGGGAGAGACGTGCGACAACGGGCTGAAGCTCTTCCTCGAGGCGGACGACAAGGAGCGGCTGTACGACTTCGAGGAGGACTGCGTCGAGGGCTACTTCCGTGAGCAGGAGCTCAAGCTGCAGATGTCGACCGAGGAGAGAGTGAAGGTGACCACGGAGCGCGTCGAGAACATGCACCAGAAGATCGAGGACATCGACAAGAAGGAGAGCAGCCAGTCGTCGTCTATGCAGGTTCGAGTTTCATTTTAATTCACTCGAGCTGCAGCGGCTGCTAATCGAATTCAGCAGCCGTTTACGTTAACGTGGAGAGGGACGTTTTCAGCGGAAAGCTTTCAAATCATCGACGCGACGAAGTAGAATCGGGGAGCCGCGCTTCAAGTGCTAGTCGAACGCGCCCTTGACTTCCGAGTGATGACTCGCGAAGTGCTTCGGTGTTCAAGTTGAGAAATGGATAATGCTGTAATCTAATCTCTTCCGAGTTGAAAGCAGCACTAGGATTTCACTACTTTATTCATGATTATTCCATAACTATAATTGAAAATTGTATTATAATTAATAGTTCAGAATATTCATTTAATTGGTTGTGCTAATTATTTATAATGACGACGGTTGCTTGTATTACAACTAGTAGATCTGTAACTCGTCTAATAATTAGTATACTCTCTACGTATTTACATAAAGAAAGTTTTAATTCTTGCCGTCCTTGAGCGGTTTGTCAATCAGCTTTGGATCAACTTGTGCAATATCGATCATCTCTGAATATTCGCCAACACGCCCGATTATTATTATTCCAAGTGATCCGTTTGCAGGCTGTGGAATTCCGAATTCGCAAGCTGGAAGAGTTGAACGAGCAGACCCTGGCGACGCTGGGGGTGATCCACCGATTCATGGCGACGTACATGCCGCCGGGCCGAGATCCGGGAGCGAGCAGCAGCAACGAGGCGCTGCGCCTGCTGGACGTGGACAACATAAGGCCGAGGCGGGTGTCGGAGCGCTCGGAGGCCGGCATGTCCGAGGCGGAGTCGCACTCGCAGCTGCCCTTCGTGCAGTTGCGCCGGAAGAAACTGATGCGAGCCGTCACCGACGCGGCCTACCTCGGCATGGCCGTGCCGACACAGCCGAGCAGCGAGCAGGAGGACACCGTCATCGACACGCCAGCCCAGTCCAGGGACAACCTCAGCAGGAACGACTCCAGCGTCAGTGGCGGCGAAATAGCGACCCTCCACGACGAGAGCAAGGACAACACCAGCCACGACGAGAGCGAACCCGGCAAAGTCGTACCGGAGGTAGGCTTGGCCAAACTCGTGTATTGATAGACGCATTTTGAGCGTTGTATTCCTTAAAGACTTGTGAAGATCTCCAAATATCGTCGTCACTCGCAAAGACTTATTTTGAAAAGTGTTGGTCTTTGTGAAGGAAGACAATATATACTTGTGATACGACTGAGTACATGGACTAATCTGAAATTTCGCAATGTCATTCGACAATTTTGGAAATATTTGATTCTTCAAATTTTCAGAGACACTACAGAAGTATCGTTATCATTGTTTGCTAGAATATTATGTTGAAATTGATTATTCATGTTTTTACTGTTGTCAGTAACGAGAATTATCTTCGTGGAAATATAATTTAAGGAACTCTCGTGGGGTGGTCAGAGACGCTAAGTTTATCGTGAGTCTTTTTGTCATATAATGTCATGAGTTTTCAAAATCCAAGCTTTTCCATCGTTTCTTTTTATTCATCCGTTCCTTGCGATCGAATCACAATAAGAGACGGCTAACACCTGCGAGTTCAGATACGCTAATCAAACAGTTTCCCCTTTTCATTTCAAAGCAACAGTTTGGAGGGATTCAAACGAACGATCAGACTGATGTCGCGAAAGCGAGAGTTTATGGCTAAAATTTACCCATCACGTTTGTTCGCAGCTGAAGCAGGAGAAGTCGGAGGATAGAGAGACGTCGGGCGAGGTGACGGCGACGTCGGACTCGCGGCAGGACTCGGGGGAGAAGTCGAGCCGGCAAAACAGCCGAACTCGCTCGGAGTCGCTCGGGGAGGAAGCTCTGGGCGCGGCGGCAACGGCGGCCCAGCCGTCGGGCAGCTTCCAGCGCGGTGTGACGTGGGCAGAGCCGCGGGTCGCAATGATCCAGTCGTCAGGCTCGAGCAACTCGCGGTCCCTGCTGTTGGCCATGCGGGCCGAGTACACGAGCATCACCGACGAGCTCGAGAGCTACTGCGGCCTGCTTAGCCCGCCGCGCACCCCGCCCGTCTCGCCCCCGCCCCACAGGGTCCGCTCCATGTCGGAGCGAAGCAACCAGAACCCCGTGGAGATAGCCTGGCAAATTGAGAACGAGCACCTCAGGGAGGCCGAGGAATGCGACTACCAGCACATGGAGGACCTCATCCAGAGGAGGTGAGCCTGCCCCGAGCTCTCTCGACAGTCCCAACCAGTATCCAACAAGTTTTTCACTTGGCTACAAAATGATCTGTCTGACATGATTATTACCCTTGAAATCGCATCTTTGGAATTTTTCAATAGCGCAGATAAATCTCAAATTCTTTGTGATCATTGAGTTGGAAGCAATAAATTTTATGTCAATTGTTAATCCAGACATCCAGTGAAGTTGCGGTATTTCGATAGTCAAAAAAAAAACTTTAGTGTAATCCTCAAGACCTCATGTAGCAAACTTTATCTACGAAAGGGTGTAAACTTTTTTCTTGTAATCCGCAAAATGTGAAAGATGTTTATTTAACTTGGCTACCGTCGCTTCATACAACGATCCACACTGTTCAAAATTAGATAATTTTTCAAGCTTCTAAACAATAGCATGGAAATTCAATTTGCTTTAGAAAATAAAAATTGGGTTTTTCGAGTCGACTTCAAAAGCAGACAGAAAAAAGTAATATGATCACATACTATCACATGAAATAAAACATGAAAAAACAATCAAATTTGAGAAATAAATTGATTTGCGTAAAAAGCGATACTATGATCTTATTTCATGTATACTTGACCGCGAATCAACAAGCAAATGATCCTAGTGTAAGCATACAACATGACGAAACTGACCAAGCTATCGATTTGTCGGCCAGGTACCACATGAGCGACGATGAGGACGACAGCGGCCAGGATGACGGGCCGGCGCCGTTCTTCATCCAGAGTGAGGGTCACCCGCGGCTCCGTCGCGCCTCAGCCATCGACGAGGACACTATGGCCCGAAGGCGCTTGGCGACGCGCCAGCCGCCCACCATAAACGTGGGCCGCGAAATCGAGCAGACCCTGGCGAGGCCGGCCGCGACTCGCGACAGCAACGAATCTGACCCCAACGACAAGGGCATGGCGGGAATCGCTCCCCCGGCATCCGAAACCATGTGCTGAGGACGAGCGCTTCGACTATTACACGCGGCTTTCTGGCTCTCACTAGTTGATTCGCACTTCGGATGCGCCACTGTCTATGTGCAGTGTAACTTTTTTGTCATTCAATCGTGGATCAATCGACCACAACATTCTCTCTGCACGTATTCCCAATGAATTGTATATACAGAAATTTCCATCAATCATGGTTACATTATGCTTTTGATCGAACGAGTACCTATTTGTTTTTATTATATTTCTTGACCGTCTCGCGAAAAGAATATCAAGTTTGCAGGTTTCCGATCTCGCTGAAACTTTGTGAGATGATTTTTGGATATATCCTAACGGCCGTTCGGCCTAACGCTACGTGTAACCGAAGTCATTCGCGAATCTTGTCATAGATTTTAAACGTGGATCGTATATCTGTGTAAGCGTAATCGCTTATATATAGATCTACTGTTTACGGATAGTATCAATAATGTTTCGCGAGTATCTTAGGCAAAGCGGAACATTATGCCGTTCGATTACCACAAGGGGAGTTTCAGTTAGATAGAAGATTTGCACTCCTGACAGTTCCCCCGTTAGTCCACCTACTTTTATTGAGTATTGGATAAACTAATATTTTTGATATAGTGTTTTATAAATTTTCATTCCTTTGATTTTATGAACTTAGAGATTGAAACAATTTTATATTAGGAATCTGTCAACCATTATCTAATTTGATTACTATCCATAGCAGCAAACGAGTATTTTTCATCGTTCGTGTATTAAAATTTTTTATTCGGTTTCAATTTTATATTTTTATAATTTGTGAGCAACTATATAAGATGGGAGAATATACTTGAAACGATAATGTTGTTCCCATCATATCACAATGATATCACAAAAAGTGATTGCGATTGATAAACGAGTCGGAGAATCGCTTCATTATTAAGATCATCAGGGTAGCACTTTCGAATTATAGAGAAACGCAGAACCCAAAGTTGTTTCATCTCTTCCACTCGCGTTTCAATATAATGTTATATGTAATGAATAGATTGTCTATCGACTCTTTATACTGCCAACAAGTGACTGAAATGCTTTTTCAATAATAAGCGTACTTGTTAGATAACGAAGAAAAAAAGTGCAAATGACCACTCGCGCTTCAATTCCTGTAGTCGGAACGCTCTTATCTTCCAGCATTGAGTTTCGATTTCTACTAAGAACAAGTGTTCATTTACAAAACTCGCTCATAAAACGAGACGCATTCGAGTCTGTCTGTGTAGCGTGTTTAGTGCTAAAATGCTGTATAACTCGATCAAATGTCTTGATGTTACACTTATGCAACGACGAAAGAATTGTGCTAATCCGTAATGAAGCTTGATTCAGCCGTTTTTTGTTGTATTGTACTACACTGTTATCACGTGCGGTAAAACAATCATTGGTGCTTCTTGTTGAGAATTATCACTGCATACAAGAGAACTGACTTGGGTGATTTTTATCTTTGATAGAGTCCAACTCTTCTTTCCTATCGACTCGTAAACAAAGAGATTTACAAAGATTAAATCAAAAAATATCTAGAAAATGACGACTATCCGGTGCGGATTTGTTTATTGCCTTTCTCTCAAGACTTATAAATTGACCATCCTTTGAAATAACTCTTTGAGGATGGCTTATTGGAATTAAAAACATTCTATAATATACACAAAATGCACATATACATGAGTGAAATCCCAGTACTGTAATGTCGTGGATAACACACGTACTTATGGCAAATTCATTTTTGTACAAGTAAGGAAACGGGAACGTGCAACGCTTAATTCCTTCTTTACCACGAGGCCAAGCGAGTTACATGAATTACTTAAACTTGACTCGTTAATTTAAAAACAGTGTTCAAAAAATATATTGGATTGGATTTGGAAGGACTTTTCTTTCACAGACTCTTTAACTGAAGAAGATCTTCAATGATCCGTTCAATATTTTGAAATCTGTTTCCAAGTCTCCGGCGATTTGAAATTTTTTAAAATAGTGTTTATTTCAATATGTATATTGTTCATCTACAAGATCAATTACTTACAAATTTAGTCTTAGTAAATTACGTGGAATTCTCGAATAGCTATTAATTCAAGAATTATTCTAGAAGTATGTAGAATCACTTTCATTTGAAAATATCTGCACCAAATAAATCGTGAAACTTGACAATGTTATTATCAGAAAGTCATTTTCACGAGTCATAACTATTAACTCATTCTAAATACATGGAAATAAATTCATATGGGAATCATGAGTGACCAAGTAATATGAATGCATTCTGTGAATTCCAGTCGAACGAGAATAAAGAATTCAACAGATTAATTCGAGGAACAATTGATATCCTCGAATTTAGTACTTAGTATCGAATCGATAAACACCAACTTAACGTCTTACAGACTCAACCGTGATTTTTACTCTGTTGGCGTATTTTTGAGGCTTTTATTATTTTATTGTCATCAGTGTACCACCGTACGCGTCGCCAGCGTACAGATTTAGTCGATTTAGTAAAATTTTTAGCAAAATGCGTTATACAATGATTGTTTTCCTGTAAAGAATTTTTTAGCCAATTGTATTTATACATAAGTTAACCCTTTTTGTGCAAAATTGGGTATGCCACAACCCAAAAGCACATTGACTTGAATGAAGTCCGGAGTACTCCAGGTGCACAATTAAGGTTAATAAAACAGATTCAGTGTGTTGCGTCCCAAGCGATTAGGTATATAGCACATCGAATCTACATATATTATGTTTGCTTGAAAAATGAATACAACAGATTTTATGCGATTAATTAAGCTAATATGATATTTTCATCATACGTTGTACGTTTAATTATAAAATTGATTGTACGAAATACAAATTTTAGACTAACGTCTTAGCAATGATCTTTTGGCAGATGTTGAATGGTCTTTATAGCGTTGCATCGCTTAATGAAAGCTCTCGACTACTTTTTGATGAAATGCTTTGCGAAAAAGAATGTTTGAAATAATCACGCATTCGTCAGAGTCATATCAAGCAGTAAATAAAGTATCAAATATGTAATTCCCTATGCACGAAGAGAACTGCGTGAAAATCTGTGTTATGTAAGGATTAGAATGAATTTACTGAACATATTGTGAGCCTCGCTAGAGAATTATATGAATGAATATGAGTACAGCATGAATTGATGAAAGTTATCCCTTTGATTATAAATTTTACAAATTTTTATCAATTATATCTTACTATAAAACAATATATTCTCGCAAATTTTCCTTCTTTTCTCATATTAGATAAGTACGATTAGAAGAAAATATTAATAGTTATTTTGATAGAGAATAAATTGATTGTTTTTCTCTATTATTGCATATAATTTTCACGAAGGCTCATGACAAATAATTGTATATAGGTGACATTTATCAAATTGAATATCAAATGTTCAAACTGGTTTGAACAGTTTTCCTCTGAAATAAGTGAAAAAAAGATAATAAAAATATTATACCCGAACATATTTTATTGATAAAATGAATTTCGGGAAAACTTCTTTGAGCAAAATGATTATCAGAGTGGAAATATGTATAGAAAAAGAGAGGATAGTTTGGAAAGAAAAAATAATGATATTTTAGTGTGAAAATACATAAATAGCTCATCCTCGAACCAGATGAGTAATTTTTGGTTCAACGTCTCAAGTATTTTTTTACTCAAGATAAATAATCAAAGAAATTTTTCCGCTGGAGGAAGAAATGAAAAATTGATGCAAATCGCTTCCTACTTGGGAGAGATATACTTTAATGAATTAAACCAAGTATTTTCTCCTCCCTTCTCAAGAGAACTCGGGAAGAATTCTCATGACACGTTTAAAAATATTGTCTCCATTGATAGCTAGTCGATTATCTTCGATAACCTGATAGCGAAACTCGAGAAAGGCCTAAAATATGAAATAAAATAATATTACGTGTCATATCTTTGTAAAAAATGTAGACAAAAATCTATCCACACAACTGAACAATGGCAATTCCAATGAATGAATTTGGAGTATATTTTTCAACTTAACACACTATGCCTTCGAATACTATTCATCCTTTTCCAATCATACGATTTCACATTATATACTGTCTAGTCAATACAAAATTTACCGATAACGAATTGAAATGAAGTGTGCAGCCACCTATTATGAATATACCATGTGAATTTTCTCTGCCTTTCCTTTCGCTTCATGAAATAAGTGTCATGGTCCCGGGATAATTACTCGGAAAATTATTTTATTCATAGACATTCACAAGGATTCGTTTTATTTTAAATGAATTGTGAAAAAATTCCTAATTATCTTCTGAATTTTGATATATCTGTCTGTCACTTCCATACGATTCAAATAATTGAATTATACGAGAAAAACCAGTACGAGTTAATATTGGACCTCGTTTTCCGAGTAACTATGCCAAGTGTCCATAAACGTTTAAA
This sequence comes from Aphelinus atriplicis, assembly GCA_020882685.1. Lineage (NCBI taxonomy): Eukaryota > Metazoa > Arthropoda > Insecta > Hymenoptera > Aphelinidae > Aphelinus > Aphelinus atriplicis. The sequence goes on from CM037073.1 coordinate 78,249,282, forward strand.
TAAAAGCAATATGTATGTATGTACATACATAACGGTACATACCAATAATGAATTCGAAATTCAAAAGTAGACATGAATCAAAAGCAATACGCTTTGCAAAGCATATGCCAAAACTTATAGGTCTTTATAGGTGTATTGATATTTGTTGGAATGATTTTTTATCGAGTATAGCGTTCTTCTTGTTACAATTAGATCCATAGTGGTTTATTAATGTATTCAGATTCGACCAGAGAATCCAAATTAATACGAGAACTATCAATTTTCTTTATCTAACCCATGTAGAAATCGGCAGATTCGCGTCGAAACATTATTTGTACTGGATCATTCTTCATAGACATTTTTTCTCATTTTAGCTATTGTACTGGTGCGCAAGGAGTTCAATGTGTTTACGCAATTTTTAATGCATAACGCTGTACCTAAAATTCAGTGTCATCATAAGATTATATATTCTAAAGATTAAGGAAAATAATAAAATGAAAATCCGACTGAATCGTATACCTGAAACGTGCCCTTGATTTGGAGGAAAAACATCGCATCCTGACTGAATTAGTCGTCTTTGACACGTGTTGATGCCTACCGTACCTGTTGAAGGAAAGTTCGCGCCTTACGTCAAAAAATTGTTTCTTGTATTGTAGTGTACAATACGCACTAGTACTTAAAATTATCCGCATAATTCACCTTCGTGTTTGAGCGTAAAATTAAAACTCATATATGCAGACATGTAAATTTAGTACTTAAATATGTATCGAAATTTGCCAGTCAAATCTAGAAAGTAAAATTGCAACGATTACTTGGAATAAATGGTGAAAGCATGTTATCAGGCAGACGATTCCGAAGTGAAGATGCGCGCACGCGTTGGATGCGAGAGACGAGAAAAATTGTTTTCCTATAGTCTAAGACAATACGAAAGTCGTGCCACTGCGGACTATGCAATTAAGTGAACATTCGTGTATTATGATTTAGCACAAAAATCGACGGGAAAATGAGCGCACGATTACAAAGAGCAGAATATTGTAAAAGAGAAGCATTGCAAATGCTTGCACTTATGTCTATATAGAATACATATATATATATAATATATTTAACGTGGAAAAAAAACAAGCGGATTCCAATTTTTTCTCCTGTACCCTTCGCCATCCCCTTAGGGTGCAACCGTGTACTTTACAATCTATTACTGAATTCTCAATGCTATTGAACATAAACCATCGCGCAAATTCTACCGTACATAGTAGAATGAAAGCGTCGTTTGTACTCAACTGTATCTACACATTTGAACATAAAATCCCTCACCATAGATCGAGCTTCGGAGCAACGTGTCGAATACGCGATAACTACACCCGGCACTGTTTCTCCCGCAGCGTAAAAGTATCCGTATCACCGAACCGCAAACGAAGCGCGACGTCGAAACTGGCGGTTCCGCACGGGTCATATGCGGTAAAAGCTGCGCGGCGCGCGGCGTTGGCGGCATCGACGGTGGCGCCGCGGCGCGGACGTGTCGGGCGGCTCGCGGTCGCGGCAGTGCCGGCGCGGCGCAGCTGGCAGTGCGGCGGCATTCGCGCTCCGAACATGGCAGCGGCTACCAGCGTGCTCGTGCTCGACCGGGGCAACAACACGACCTGCACCATCAACCTGCACGGTACTAAGCCTCGGACGGCCTGCCCAGCGCGCCGCGGACCGCGGCCGCCCCGGTCCGCGGCCCAGTGTCGGCCGGTGCGTTTGGCCAAGTGTCCCGGGGCGACCGCTCGCGCGCGCGGCTCTTTTTCCGCGAGATCCTTTTATAAGGAAAAAAGAAAAGAACGGCGCGCCGGTTCGAAATGACGCGCCGCTTTTTCGCCAGACCTGCCCCCGTCGCGCGTGAGCTGTGCTATACATATACACTTACATCCCACGTTTAAATCTCCTTGTGTCTCCCCGAATTAGTGACTTTGCGCAAATACACATCGCATGAATTATACGTTTGTTTGGTTGTTTTGTTTGTTTACAATCGCGAGTACACGCTGTGCGCGAGACGTGCGGGTGCGGCGACGAGCTGCTGTGACACGCGCTCCGGAGTTGAAAAAAAAATGAGCTGATGTGCGCGGCAAAGTTACATAAACGTGCGGAGTGATAAGGCGATGCATCCCTCGCTCGGTCGCGCGTTTCCAATTGCCCGCATCGACGTGGCTCGGATTTTTCCAACGCTTCATTGGCTCGGCCGGGGGGTGGGGGCAGGGAAAGAATCGAGCGACAGGTGTATATCGCGCAACCGTGTGTGTACTTATACTCATACGACGAGTGACATAACGAGATTTTCCGCCGCGGCTTGGCGCACAAACATTTAAGTTCATACGTGTGTGTATACGCAGATGAGTGCGCTCGCGCGCATCGTACGCGTATAGTTCGCGCCGACACGTGCAGCGCGGAGCCCGCGTAATGAGCCGCGGAATCAAACGAGTTCTCTCATGTGTATTTGTGTGTGTGTGTGCGTGTGATTCGCCTTCTCTGTTTTTCGCCAGTGCCTATTATACTCGCACTCGCGGCCGATTCTCGTTGGAGAATGTCAGGGGAGATCGAGCACTTTTTTCACATCCGAGCTCGTTCGAACGAAGAATATATTCAGTGCGATGGAGTTTTTTACTGCCCGAATGATTTTATAGTTGAAAAATGATTGATTCAATCGATTGCTCTCTCAAGGTATTCTATTCGATTCTTATTATGTTTAACAGGTGCGACGGTGGTGTCTTGGCGAGTCAACAATCAGGAACAGCTATTCGTTAGGTGAGTACCGATTTGTCAGAATTTCATCGAATTACAACTGTTGGTGGATTGAACATGAAAAAATTGTGCGACATTGATCATACTCTCTATCACTCGGAATGATCGAATTTTTTCAAACTTTTCAAAACACCCACAAGTACCCGAAAACATGCAGTCTCTTACTTGCTGTCAAGAAAAAAAATAGTAGTGAATCTGAAACAGCAAAATTGCAAATCACCCTGTCAGTGCTATATATAATAAACCAACGAGACCAGCGCGGTAACGTACGAAACACCTGTCGAAAAGAATTTGGTTACATAAGGCTCGCTAAGATGAATACGCACAATAAGACAGATTGGATTTTTTTTCGTACGCTCTCACGAGAAATTCTCGGGCGCGCAGACGATGAAAAAAAAAAACCAAAAAAAACGCATTAATCTTGGCGCGACGCATCAGACAGATAAAGCGCTTGTTCCGAGGCGCGCAGACGTCAAAAGTCGCTGTATATGCTCGCGCCGGTGGCCCTTATCGCCGCGCGGCATGCAAAACACGTGTTCCTATATTGCCGCCCGTTCGCCACTTCACTCGATCGCCTTCCCATATTTTTCCGCGCCTCAAATTGCCGCCGTACGTGCTATTATGGAAGCTCGTGCACCGATACAGTTGGTTTTAGCATTTGTATGTGGTGTTGGCGTTCGGCTCGCGATTCGTTGTGATCGAGTGTTTCATCACGACAAGTAATACCCACATGACTGTCCGTTAAACTCTCGTGCGCGAGTGCTAGAATGCAAATGCCATTGAGAATTTTCGCGATGCAAGCTATGCCTGCTCGCCGCGATCGATGACATCCGTATCTTTTTGAAGTTTTTGCGTAAAATAGCTGGCACGTGATGTATGATGGTGCATTTAACGCGTATATAAATGTTTTCGTATCTGCACCTCTGTCAGTAGATCATGCAAAAGTTCAGGAACAATGTACCGCTATAAACGCAAACTAGAAATTTACCGATGTCGCAAGGCTGAAATGAGCATTAGCATGTATAATTTCGAGAGAAAAATTTACACTCGAGTAGGCACATTGTGTGTTGCCATCATTTGAATAAGTTTCGTCAAACGAAACCGACGATAACCCAAATTTTACGCTCTTACGATCCGGTGGCAATAGCACATTTTGAAACAAGCTCGTTCCAGCTGTTGTTTCCCTCTTTTTTACTTTTCAAACCAAATGAATTGACTCATTCGAAACGTACCGTATCATTATGAGACAGAGAAAAAAAGTGGACGCGTACACAAGATGCCTTTCCCACCGCTTGCAATAGTTGCAACACGCCGAGAACAGTCGGCCCGCGATTTGGAGAAATCAACCGCGTATACATATATACAATCGTGAACTGTTCACACTCGAAAATAGCTCACGCCCTTGGCGGGAGGTATATCCCACGGCTATATAGTATATACTCCCTCGTGCGGCGGCGTCGTCCGATTCGAAAGATCGGCATAGCGTCGGCGGCGCGCCTTTGGCTCCGTCCTCCCCTCGCGCTCGCGAGATGAAAGGAAAGGCGACGGGGAAAAGTGGCGCGCGCGAGAGATATATACAGCTTACGTCATCCCGAGACAGCGAACTGCAAGCTCATTTTCGGCGGCCAAGGCGCGAGAGACGCGCCAATCGCAATTATCCGCTCGCGGATATGCTTTTTTTGTGCGCGTGTGGCTGCACACTTGGACCGAGCGGGAGGTGGGGTGGTGCGCGTGAGCGAGACCGTGCGAAAAGCTTCCGCCAGCGACGACGAACAATTGGGATGATTCGACTCGCACTCTAGATCCATTCTACGCTTGAGCCATTTAGAAAATATCAATGGTTCAACTCTGCTTTTTCAACGCGCCACTCGCGCCGGAGCGTTTGCTCTTTCGCGGGAGAAAAGTCTGCCCGTATGCTCGATTCAAATTTGATATCGGGACTGGTTATAGCGTCGCAAAAAAACTTTTATAGGCCGTGAGCGAAGAGGAAAATAAACTCTATCCATAACCGTTTCGTCCCATCCGAGTATAACTGTGACGACATCACGAGCTAAGCTGACATAAATTATTTCGTATACTGGTAAAAATCTTAACAAATCTAAGAGAAGTGGTGCGGTGGGGAGGGGAGAGGAGACAACAATTTCTCCGATCGCATAATTCACTCAACAGCTCTCTGCAGCTGTATACACGCGTCTAGCTTGGCGGCGGCATCCGTACAGCAAACCCGGAAACCCCGGCAGCACATTCAAATTCGGCGTATGCGTAATGCGCGCTCGTGTATAATTTGGTCGGAGGGCCGAAATGAAAAAAAAAAAACGTCGGGGCGGCAGCGCGCAGGGCATCGCATCAGCCTGTCGCGCGCAGTGTAGCGAAATGGTACATCAGGCTTTTTTGCCGCGGCTAGCCTCGTGTGTATCGCTAGCCTGGTGTGTGTATGTATACATATATATGTATATACGAACATGCGCGCGTGCACATGCGGCCTCAGCCAACTCGTTAGCGAATCTCGACGCACCAGCTGCGTGTATGCAGATTGACGCGCGGAGAGCTCGGCTGAAAAACAAGACTGGCGCGCGGCGCTCGATTAAAGAAAATGCGAGCGCCCGATGCTGGAAGAAGCCTGTGTATAATGTGTCGCCGAGGGAAGGCTATATCTCGCGTTGACGACTTGCGTAGTGTTAATCCGCGAACGAGCAAATTATGTTCTCAGCGCGAGCTTCGACACTGCAGCTCCGAGGAGTGTTTTCTAATGTTCGCATCATTCGTGGATTGGGTCGTGGTTTAAGAGTTCGAAAAATTATCGATTATCAAGGCATGGAGATGCAACGAATCGATATACATATGCATTGAAGAAGAGAGATTGATAGTGAATATACGAGGAGCAGAATAGCCGCGATGCGGCCTTGGACAGAGATTAATGCATTTTCGAAAAACCGATTCGCAGCTTCCTCGGGCCTTGTTTCATGGACGAATCGAACAACTACGTCGACTCTCTGCAACGCCTGAGGTAATTAGGATCGGAGCTATTTCGACTCAACTACAGTAGTTCCGCCAGTTGCAAGAATTTCGAAAACAGCTCGTGCATTGGTTACATTTTTGATCCATCGATGTTGAATCGAATCTGCGTTGCCTACTCGTCGCGGATCTTGCGCTACTCTGTGTACACGTGTATACTTTGGTGTACCCTTTGAAACGAAATAAAAAAATCCACTTCCCACGAGCGACAGACTAATCGGAGCGAGCGATTGATACAGTATATGAGAGCCAAAAGTTCAAGGCTCGAGCGTGATGTCGACGCTCGAAAATCGACAATTGCTTCACCTGCCCGCGCGCGATCTGCTCCAAGGCCGGAGCCAAACTCTCTCGCGCGTACACACTTATACACACTCTCTCCCTCTGTGGTAATTATCGAGCAGGCGCCGCAGCATCCGACTCGGTCGCATATATATGTATTCTAATTCGTGCGCATATACATACTGCCGCGCGCGAGTCGAGAGATCTCTCGTCTCAGGGGAGAATCTAACTGTTGTGCGTTTTACGGTTAGGGGACCGAGGGAAGGAAAAAAAAGGGCTGCGAGCGAACGTTGAGCGTTATTGTTTGTGCAGGGGCGTCTCTCTCCTCGTACCTGCGCGACCAATCGCGAGACCGGCGCGTATTATAATTTATTCTAATGCACCGCTCTCGAGGCTTGCGTTTGATCTCGCGTCGCACGAGGAAGTGTTCGTCGCGGCCCGGTACGTTATATACATTCGAATTATCATTCGAGTTGCGACGAGTTCCACTGGAGTTTTTTTTTCATCAACATTTAGAAAGCCCGCTGGCGTGATACGTCAACTATAAATAGCGAAATTCCCGCCAACATCTCCTGGTGGCTTTCGGTCTCTTATTGTATGTATGGCAATCGCAAAATCTGATCCGCCTAGACGAGGAGAGATACATTTTTTCCAACCCGTGATATTCGTAATTGAATCAAGGAGCGAAGAAGAAGAAGAAGAAAGTAAATTCGTCGACGCGACAGTAGGAGCCGAAAAATTGTACATCCTAGCGGTTAATCCCTCGGAATCATGTACAGATGTCTAGCTGGGATGATGTAAGAGAGGCCGGGAGCCCAAGTCAACGGAGATACGGCTCCCGATCGTGTAACGCGGAAACAATGATTCATCGTCGGCGTGATGAAGTGAGTCCAGCTGAGCAAGAGGGAGAGAGAGAGAGAAAGAAAAAAGAGGAAGAGGGGGTTAAAGCCCGATGATTAAGGATCCGGACGCTCCGCTTCCTCTCTCTCTCTCCCTCTTTGGTGTGTGTGCGCGCATGGATTTTGTAACGCGAGCAGGACACATTGTCTTTTCTTGTTCGGCCGGCCATGTGTGGCATTTTCCCTGCTCGATCACGGCGCGGTACGTCACGAATAATCTTGCGGATATATCGCACCGAGGGATATTCTGTTCCCTGGTGTTGAAGGGAAGTTAAGATGGGGAAAAATAATCCTTCGTCAGAACGAAATCAAACGAGACTTTTGAAGTGTGTCAAAATGAGCACTGATGTACTCGTTCGGAGTCACTTGTGCTGGTTTGATTTTTCACACGCGTGATAAAACATCAGATCACCGAGCGACTTCTTCGCGATAATATTCCAGCTCGTAATTAAATGTCGATGGCGAAGGCAGCGTCGAGAGATAATACCCAGCTGGCATACTCGACGCTTCTGGCCGCGACTGTACAACGCGAGTCAATCTTTCTCGTATAGTTTCCCCTTTGAGCGCGCCACAGCCTCCCTCGAGCGGGGCGCGCATGTATAATGCGCGCTAATGTCCCGTTAAGGCCGCAGCGGCCGATGAGGAAGGTAATCGCTCTTCCTGCCCGCATCCGAATCTCAGCCCGCCCGCCTGTTCTTGATTGCGCCGCAAGTACTATATATATACACGCGGCCCAAGTCGCTCGCGTTCGAGGGATGTTGTGGCGCTTGTCGAGCTTTACACCGTTGCGTGGCACCGCAACATGTGTGTATATATCTCGGGCTGAATCCAGGAGGTTTTGGCGGATTGCCTCGCAACGCGTAGAGGCAATCGTTTTCCGATTAGAACGAGTAGCGTGTCGTTTGGCATCTTACACTGAGATAAATTTGGTTTGGAAATCGTATTATACCATATATAGGAAAGAAAAATATAGTAAATCATACTATATTTATGTCTGAAATTCACTATATTATAGAAAATTTTACTATCCATCTATAGTAAAATTCAGTGCACGATAATCAAATATAGGTATTAGTTACTAACATCATAAATCCACTAACTTTTGTATAGTATGATTCGCCATAACGCATGATTGTCGCCTTTTCCCTTCATATAATATAGTAAAAATATAGTAGAGTTTACCTGATTTTTTTCTCAGTGTACTCTCATGGCTAATACTGCAGCGCATTGGGAGGATTACAATTGATTTGTTTTCATCTCACAAGTTTAATATTAATTTTGAGAATGCTCTTTTAAATATTTTCATGTTGTGTCTTATATTTATTGTGTATAGCCAGAAAACCACCCACAAAGTTCAGACTCGTTAGGTTTGATAATTAAGACATACGCAAAAAGTGTTAAATCCCAATCCAATCCTTTAATTTATTCGAAGGGAAAGTTATCAGTATTAAATAATTATTAGTATTGAAAATTTCAATTCGTACAAGGGACAATTCATTCTTCTTATTCGAATGATTCCCTGCAGCTTTTGAACTCAAGTTGCAATTCGGTGAAAAAAACCCTGTAATCTCAATATGTAGAAGTAATCCGTGCCGCCGAAATGCCACGGAGCGATCGTCGTCGTCGCCTCAAATAGACTCATTTGACGCGAGCTGACCTCTAATTCGACCAAAAAAGGACATCGTTGAAACGCGAGAAAGACGACTTCCGCGCATATGTGACCGCGACAGACTTCCGAAAGCAGCGAGAATATTTTTCTCTCCCCTCTCGTTGGCCCACGTCACGTGTGCGCTAACGGTACACCCCGGGTGTCGGATGCAAAAGAGGGTTGCACCCAGCAGCTTCCTATATATATACTGCCTCCTAAATCAGCTTGTGTTTTACGTTGCCAGTTGGTCCATTAGAATTTCTCAAACAAATCTGGCTTAAGCTATGTTGGATTTCTCAGGAATTTTATTTGATCGGCGTGTAACCGTTGAAATTCTATTCAATTTCTGGAAAGTGTTGAGCTCATTTGGAAAAATTAAGTACAGACGCGGTAGTAATGTACAGAGATTTCCCAAATGACTCGTAGTCTTTGTAAACCAGTTAAAATGAAATATTTTAATGCATTAGTGCAAGAGTAACAGTGCGAACGCTTTATAGAGAGCGTGAATCAACAGCTACATTCTCTGATCACAATTTTAAAATCATCCTAACAAACCGTTATTATATGGATTATCCAAAAAGTGAGTATTCGCATTAGCCACTCAGCCAATTGGACTTTTCATAATCGATCAAGCCTTCGCTAATTGCTCGACATGCGCGACAAACACCATCAACGTAAACTGCGAGCCGCACTCAGGACGATTAGTATTCCTGCTTTGTAGCTCGAGTCCTTTCTGAGACAGTAGCCCCGGGAGGAGCGCGTCGCGTCGTCCGAACGCTAATAGAAGCTCCTCCCGGAGGGAGCATGAAAAACGGCAAGAATCGTCAGGCGAAATAAAGGAAGAGGAAAGTAGAAAAGAGCGGGAAAAAAAGTTGAGCGGGGACGTAAGAAGCGGCGGGAATTAGAAAAAGCCAAGAGACGCAAAGCAAGAGAGACAGAGAGAGAGAGGGAGAGAGAAATAGAGAAATAGAGAGAGAGAGAGAATGAGGTGGAGGAGGGGAGATGAGAGAGAGAGAGAGAGAGCACTAATGACGCAGTCTGCCGGCGTTTTTTCGCCCTGGATTTCCACGGCTCGCCTATATATGATGTGGGAGCGCGTGTACACATTAGCCGATTCGCGCACACACTCCTCAAAAGCGTATAGCGCGCACTTCTTTTTTGCTCGCGCCGGGCGTATATAGCGACAACTAGCGGATGTGTATTTGTCGCGTTTAGTTCCTTTTTCCCTCCCGCATACACGGACACGAGTTGATGGGGTGGTCGCGAGCGTCCACAGAAAAGTTTGTAATTTGAAGGGGCATGCAGACGCCGGGGAATCGCTTACCTCCGCTACTGCGTATATGCTCATGAGCCTCGGCTGCGTTTATATCTATATGACATTATTCAGATCTCAATATCAGACTCAATATTCATTCGATTGCTCTATATGCTACGCGGAGGATGTACCCCCTGCTTATTATACCTCGTCCAAAATGCCTTTGGTCAATTTTTGAAAATTTCATCGCGTCATTCGTTAGTCAAACTTGCTCGCATCTTCTTCGAATAACTCGAGGGAACACGAGATTCTTGTCAGAACAGCTTACTTCTGAATTACGTGAAACGTTTGTGAAAAAATATATATATTTGAGGATATTTTTGTTTGATTATAAACGTATTGTATACCTTTTTCCGAAATATTTACTACGATAAAATCAAAATAAATTATCCGTCTCAACGGGTTTACCTCTCAGTTCACTATCGTTCACCGATGACATTCATTTCGATTGAACTTCTTTCTAATTGCTTTTATGAGTAAATCGTCATAACTGTCGTCCCCTCGCGAAAGCCTGTCCTACAGGCTCGCAGTACAATTTGAAATCGAAGACATAATATCCGGCGGTAAGTTTTCGGATTATACCCGAATGATAAAATTCTCGATCGAGCGGAAAAACATCTCCGACGCAATTGAATTTTCTCTAGTGCTGAGCACTTAACCTGCCACAAGTACGATGCTGGAGTAAATTTTCACACTGCCCATAGGTTCACTGCTCCGATCAGGCTATATAGACGCAGTATACGCGTGCAGTGTTCAATCCACTCGTCTATCGCATTACCGCCACTATTCTGTTGTACGTCAGCGACGGCTCGACTGCGCGCGATCCATCCCCCGTTCGGCTGGTGCACTAGTCGCGAAAATCCCGTGACATCCACTCTGGGAAAAATATTGCGGATATGAGGAGCAGCTCACTCGAATCTCGGCCGCGAAAAAACAGAGTCTCCTATCAATCGACTAAGCGCCCGCGCGTCAAGCGCATCCTCATGAATTAAAGATACGCGCGCGCGACAAAGACGTGCGCGGATCGGAAAAAGGAGCAGCAAAGGGAGAGGGGCTCCCGAGGAGGGCCATTAATCGAGGGACGAGACGAAGGAATGAGAGCAGCACCAGCGGCGGTGGCTCGTTCTCTTTCTCCCTCTCCACTCCCCATCCTCGCCCTCCTCTCTCTGTTTCTCTCTCGCTCTGAAAAAGGGACGCGCCCCGGCGAGAAAAAAAAAGCGACTAATGGCCAGGCTCCTCTTCTGTCTTGCTCTCTACCGGAGCATCGGCACAGTCCGCTGGTCTTATAATTTTTGAGTTTGGCGCTCGAAAATTTAACAGCTGTGTACACCCGAGGTGTATACTTTCTCCGTGTGCCCGACTCGAAATTGTCGTTATTATCTTGCAACAATGTTTATCTAATCTCGCGGAGGCGATAAATTTACTTCTCATCGTGTGCGTTTGAATAATCAACTCGAGTAGCTCCCAACAAAAACTAATAGCGCTCGTGCGACCTTCGTTATCGCTTCGATCTCGTCTAGCTAAAATCCAAACTAAAGATCGCAACCGTATATACACGCTTCAAAATGTATATATGTACCCATCTGGTTTTAGGGGAGTATCTCGAGATTCGTCGAGTCGGATCGACGAGCGGATTGTCAAAGTTTGCTCGTTCGCGCGCGATCGCGGCTGGGAGTTTCGGGTGGAATTTTGCAAAACGCTCGGACGTCCGGGGCACAATGCGGGGGTCTGTGCGAGCAAGTGGCAATTCCGGCGGGGAATAGAAGCAAGTCGCGCGCGCGCGCGTCGTCAATCGGGCGTGCACGCGGCGGCGGCGGCGGAGGGACACAAAAAGCACGTTGCGCGCGGCTCGCGGCGCACACAAAAAGCTCGGGCACGGAATGACGAGGGGCACGTACAGGTATACACACGCCCGCGTATATATATATCTATGTATATATACATCGGGACCGATCGCGTCCGCGATTCAAGAATAATGCTCGGGGAGCCGGCGAACAGCGGCCCCGGCAAGAGACAGAGAGAGAAGCAGGGAGGCAGGGAGGATCCAGTTGAATGGGAATGCCGTAGAATGCCGGCAAAAACCGCAGCCGCCCGGGATCATTAGTCTGCCGTGCTGAGGAGCCATCTCGTATACCGGGTGGAACCGACCGATCCTATATATACGACGACGCATCCACTGCTCGCGCAGCGGCAGCTGATAGTGTGATGGATGGATGGACGGATGGATGCGCGCACGGACAAATCGCGCCCGCGGCCCCGCGCAAGCACACACCGCACCGGCCACTCGATAAACTTGAGCCTTGCGCGCGAGTATCGATTCGTCGTCCACGCGGCTTTTCTATATACACGCTTGCACATCGTCCAGCTAAGTCGCTCCGGGGCATCGAGTATTTTTCCCCATATATCGATTGCTTTCGACCGACCCCAACGAGCTGCACTCGTCGATGATGTTGTCGTTATATAATTCACCCGATCCTCCGGCTGCTGTTTCGTGCCTTTTCTTCTTTGGAACACGCACGAACTCCTTTGTCGTAAACGACACGGAACAATTTCTCAATATAGTCCGAGGAATGCGTCGAACGAGTCGCGTCGTCCAAACTACCCACGCGTCTCGAGAAGCCGCGCTAGCGCAGTCGGCCAAATCGCAGCTCGTTATCGCGCTACTACGACGGCGATCACGCTAAAGTGCTCCTCGTGGATTTCGCTCCTCTCGACGTCTCGGCAGAGACTTGAGATCGCGTTCGCGTCGAGTCCCGCGCGATTTATTATTGTTCTTCTTCGATTTGTTGCAACCAATCGCAACGGCGGCGTCTGACACATTTGCCACGCGCTCAAGTATGGAAACTCGTGGAAAACACAAACACGTCACACTCTGCTCGCCGACTTTGCATTTGTAACGGGCAGGTTCAAAAACCTCGCTCAAAATGCCTATACAAGCCGCGTCCCGTTCGTTAACCGGCATATAAAAACGTCCTTTCGGAAATTGAATGCTAAAGACACGTTTGGAAATGGTCCTAATAACAGCCACGCGGCGAAAAGACGGAGGAAAAAACGATTACGTCAGTGGTGGTGCGCGCGCTGCGCGAAAAAGGACACAGTGGGAGGAAGGATAATGAACGGTCGAGTCGCCCGCTGAGGAGAGAGAGAGAGAGAGAGGAAAAAAAAAACGAGACGAAAATTAGTTTTTTGAGCAACTTCCTCGATTTCACGGATGAAAAGCCAGAGAGGAGCGAACCGCGCCCGCGTCGCGATCCGATCACAATCGATTTTCTCCGCGCTGATTCGGGAAATTAAAGCTCCGCGTCGAAAAGCAAAAATACTAGCTCGTCGGCTGCCTTTTGCACAATTCATCGTTTTTTCGTTATATCCCCCATTATCGCTGCGCCGTATTTCGCGGTGCTCGAGCTGTACAAATCTATTATGAAACCCGTCATCCGCGTTTGCCGCTGAATATACCGATGAAAAAACAAACGATTACAATTATATACTCCACTGTGACGTGTCTATTTTTGAAGCAATACCTCGTTTCGAAATTCCTCCGCGATATTTCAACTTATTATTCAGAAACTCATTGGGCCGTGTCCTGCAGCCAGTCGATTGAGAAAACTTGGCCACTTTCCTTCTGGGAACCACCGTACTCTTCCCCAACAACTCAATCTCCATGCTTGAAAAGTACATGTTGCGCTGCAGAGGAAGCTCCAATTCAGCTGTGTGCGCGCAGGCATTTAACGAGCGCCCGGTAAAATTGGCGTTCGAAAAAGCGCGTTATGAGCCGCGCGAGCTGAGAGGATGAAAAAAGCCAAGGAGAGAGAAAGGAGAGCCACGCTTCGGTGTCGGCGCGGCCGGACAAAAAGCCGCGTGTGATTTTCGTGTGGGACGCTATCCGGCCTCGACCGAGTCGCATCCGAGGAGGGAAAATCAGCGGTGTGTTGGGAATGTATGTTGTCGGGTTTTGGTCGGTACTCGCGGGTATAGAGCTTAAATATTGGGTTACTTCTCCGGCGTTTAAAATTCTTGAGCTGGCAAAATCAATGGATTGTTGAGAAACATGATTTTAATTTACGTGGAGATATAATATATTTGTATGAATTAGAGACCTGAACATTGAATTTTTATCAACTTTTATCTAACTGCATAAAGATATAATGTACCTACATAATCATTATCGACAGACTTTCACGATTATATTTCACGTTCGTATCAACATTTATATTTTAAGAATAAATGTAGTTAAGAATCACAATCATCTTGTACGTATATAAGTATTTAATTTTCTGAAAAATGTTCATTAATCTGACAACTTTTAAATTAGAATAGTCTAAAACAAATGAACAAATCACATTTTGAGCAGCGACACTTATCAGAAATAAATATTAGCAAATTACTTTTCTTAAGATTTCGATATCTTCTTTCAAAACTCAAAAGAAAATTGTAATCCTCCAGATTCCATCGAAAACGACTTGGGTGAATGCTTTGTGAATCGAATACATACCGCCTCGATCCATCAATGGGTATGCCAGGCGAAAAATGCTTATATAGAACAGGCGATTCGACCTGTTGGTGCGGAACCTCGGCGAATCCAGCGCCGCGGTACGCGAAGCTATGTAAAAACTGCGAGGGCCACGAGCCGGGGCAAAAATTAGCGCAGGAAGCTCGCTTACGCCCCGGTAACAAGTGAATCAAAAGCAAAACTGCCGAGAGCGAGCTGGAAGGAAAATACGAGAGACGGCGGCGGCGGGCGGTCGAATAAGAAAAGGGTTCGCGGGAGACGCGCGCGCGCGTCGCTCGGATAAAAAGCCGCGGCTCGCGCCACGTTTATTATCGCGTTAGTCCCGCTCGGGCGAGCCACTTGCGTTTCCGATCTGGCGCGCGGCGATTCTTACCGCAGCTCGAATCTCTCGTACCTAACATATAATTATCGCCGAGTTATATCATTGCGGATGAATCGATGAAAAGGGTTTTTTTTCATTCTCGAGAAGCATCGATCGAGTATTGATACAGTTTCAGTCATTTTCAGTTGATCTTTAACAAGGAAAAACTTTGCTGAAACTTTTACAAGATTTTTACTGGAGAACCTTGATAAGCAAAAATATTTTATGACTTGTCCGGTCAACAATAATTCTATGCATATGCACCTGCAGCAATCCACATGCGCGATATCGCACGGAGAAAATGAAGTGAGTATCAGGGGCGAAACGATACGTCACGATCGGGAGGTTGGCTCATTTGATTACCTGATCTTGAAAAGTTCCAGCGAGATATCTCTACACATCGGTACATCGTTATACCCTCGGTCACCTCGTCCTTCCGAGACTATCCCGCAATGATCATGCAGCTGCGTATACGTGCGCCAAGTAGGAATCGGCACAAAGTATAAATACGGACAATCCAAGGATCCTCAAGATTTCTGGGTAATCGAAACGCGCGCGGCGAGTATCGGGGGGCGTCATTAGTGAAGCCCGATAAACATCTCGATAGCCGAGCAATTAATTAATAGCGCGCGCGAGCAGCCTCGAGAGAGAGGCTGTACACAGGGGTGACAGCGGTAGCCGGTATAGGGCGACATCAATCGTGAGCGCGCGCGGGCGCGCGGCTCCCCGAATTAAAATGCATCGGGCC
The DNA here is from genome assembly GCA_020882685.1 of Aphelinus atriplicis. Classification (NCBI taxonomy): domain Eukaryota; kingdom Metazoa; phylum Arthropoda; class Insecta; order Hymenoptera; family Aphelinidae; genus Aphelinus; species Aphelinus atriplicis. The sequence continues at coordinate 78,264,811 of CM037073.1, forward strand.
ATCAATAATCCGGGGCTCGGTCGGTCGCTCGCTCGCATACACTATCTCGGGTAGCGCTGGGCTAGCGATAAATCCCGTCGGCCGGGACAGCCGGTTTATGCTGGCGGCCCCGGTTTTTGCCCCGCGCCAGCCCGGCCAACGAAACTTTGTTTAACTAAGGCCCGCAAGAAGTGCGCACCTATTTATATCGGGTTAGAGCCCAAGCGCGCAGCAGCCCCGGCGTAATGTATATATACGCGCACGCAAGATGATTGCAGCTCTAGCGCTCGTGCAACCTCGCAAAAACCCGACGCCGACGCCGCCACCACCACCGACTCTCTCCCAACTGTATACGCGGATACACCTATACAACACACGTGTGTGTGTGTGCATTGTATAGCACGCGAGGGATTCGTCGCGGTGTTTTTTGCGCGCGAGGCCGCAGCCGCAGAACCCGGCGTATAGCGATGCTTTGTCTTTGCCGCTGAAATTGATGGATATATATACGCGAGCGAGCACAGGGTGTAATGAGCGGTCAGCGATGTGCCGCGCGCCTCCCTCGCAAGCTCGCTCACACACGTGTTAACGAGGTTATTTCGCTCGGGGATTATTGATGGCGAGCACATATCGGGTGCGAGCCGCTTTGACGTGGGTTAATCCGAGGCAGATTCGACAAGACGATCGGATGTGTGTGCTTAGATTAGACGTACATGTATATTCAGACTTATATGTTCCGCTGAAAGCCGGAGGCTTTGTTTCGTTGATGCATCAACGCGGCTGGAACCAATTGGAACACATTGATTTCTCCTCCGCGAATAACCGATTGGTATTAACTTGTCGCGATGAATCTCCGCGTGTATATACCTCGCACGAATCGTCTCTCTCATTTCACCCATCGAGCAGAGCTTGGCGTTGATTGTAACGTCCGAGTGAATCTTTCTATTAGAGCCGAGGCGAAAAGTGCAAGGCGCGGAGGATAAAAATTCAGGGCTACACGGAGAGGAGTGAAAGAGGGTCCAGAGCTCGAGCGGAGGGAAGGAGCGCGTATATATATAAGGACGTTCTCGGGTGCTCGTAAAACCTCGAGCGCCTCTGACCCAGAATGCGGGAGCGCGAGAGAGGAACGACGAGAGAGACACGCACTGTCATCGTCAAGGCCGCGGACACTTATACTTTTTCCCCCGGCAGCTGCACACACAGCCACTCCGTCGTGCCGACTATCTCTCGGCTCACCCCTCTCTCGCTCTCCATTACTAAATCGACTTTCGTATATACGGAGCTGAACTCTGTTCCGCCTGCGGAGAACGATAAAATCCGACGTATTATTTCCTCTTCCTCCCCAATCCCAGCGGATTCAAGTGCGACGATCTCAATACGCTTCATCGGCCGGACGTTTTAACTTATATATACTATGCCTATACAATGGTCCATCGGATGGATCGAGAAAAGTACTTGAACGGGTCGAAATAACCCCTGCTCGGAGACGTATGTACACAAGAGGATCCTCGTCGGCAGTGATTAAAACGCGGGCATCCGCAGCAGGGCATCGAATCAGCCAATCGGCCGGAGTTCCGGTGCCGCTCTCGCTTCGCCGGCCGACCAAGATTGAACTCGGCTCGTGTTGCGCGGACGACGCTTTTTCAAACGAATCAAGCGCTATACGAAGCTTGACAATGTGTCAGCTTGCAACATGTTATCCAATCGACAACAGCGCCGGTTTTGATTAGCGCGCATGTACGGAAAAAAGTGGCGCGCTCGACAACACATCGCTGCACCGGGGATCGATGAATTTCAGCTCTTTCGGAAAAACAGTTCAAACGTCCCTCCGCCGCCGCGAGTGTACCGCGCGCGCAGTCTTATTACCTCACTAATCCACACCAGCCAAAGGCTACTAGGTGCAGTATATATAACAAAGCAGCGCACGTCGGTCTGCGGTATATATAATATTGCACGAAACGAGCGGGCCAAGTTAAATCCTGCATGATACACCTGTGTGTATATAGCCGGGGGACGACGGCTCGAAAATTCAAAGCCAGCCCTCGGCCGGTGCACGTGTAAAAAGCCCCGTGCTGCTGCTGCACGGCTCATATAATGCCGGTTGCGCGCGGCCGCGCGAATTTCGAACGAAGAGGTCGTTGCTTGCCGGGCGCGAGCGAGCCGAGGGAGAGGAGGCGCAAAAAGCGTACCAGACAGCGCCGGGGCTTTTTGCCGCGCGTCAGCCGCGCTCGCTCCTTCTCCCGCGCGCGCTCCGTTCCTCGTCCTCTGCCGCTGCTGCTGCTGCTGCGCTGCTTTTTGTCCCTCCGCGCGTTGCGCCCAACTTGCCCAGGCTCCTCTTCGGTGGCTGTGTGCGTGCGAGTGTGTATATGTACGTCGCTCACTTTCTCCGCGCTTCGGAAATTCGACGAACGATCCTCGGGATGAATGTTGATCGACACGTTGACTATATACCAGTAAGACGAGTATATTTTCTTTTGTACTTTTCGTCATTTTTTTCCAAACCCCTCTCCCGTTCAAATTTGGTTAACCAGAACTCGAGGAAGGTCGCGCACGGTTGACGCGCGAGATGCTTTTTATCCGGTGGAAAGCGCGCGATTCATTTGGACAGCTGTGCGCGCGCGCGTGCGACCCCGCACGCTGTAATTGCTCGCCGGGGACATATTAACAAGAGGGCCGGGCAAAATGTGACAATTTTGAATTTGTCGGTGAAACTTAATTCTACTTATCCCTGCGCGCGTGCGTAATCCCGTTAGCACGTTCTTCGGAATATGAGTTAATCCGTGCGAGCCTTAAGTGGTTTACACCATATCAATAAATCCGATTCAGCTTGGAAAATAACCCCGTTAACCCGCGTTATACCGCGCGCCTTTTCAATAAAAAAGCTCAATTCTATAACTAACGAGTGATATATACCTTTGAACAGATGTTCTTGTTATACTCCGATTGTCCCTCTGATTGTTACTTTACTTTTATAACAATCGTTACCCAAGCCAAAAGTTGAAATTTTAATTTGCATCGTGGCGTATCTTCGTTATAAAGTGTACAGTGCTAAAGTTCCGAGGCTGTTGTATATATACCAGAGAGTTGGTTGGATCCCGATATTTTTAACAACGACGGAAACTCAAGCCCCTCCGCACCGAGTGTCCGTCACCTTGTATATGAAAAATGAAGTTTTTTTTCCTTCGATAATCCAACGCTGAAACTCTCGTCGTAGTCATACCAAAGTTCTGTAACAGCTCTGGCGCCGATACACGAGAGGGGCGACGTCATTACGTCGCTTCAATAATACCCGACCAACTTCGCAGATGCTGTATACTATAGTCGAGTCTGCAAAATACCTCTGAGCAACGCAGCAGCTCGTTCCACCTGCAACGCGCCCGCGCGAGTCTCGGTTTGTTTTTTCGTCAGCACCAGAGGGAGCTATCTTATAGAGAGAGGGAGAGAGAGAGGCGGTGGTGCTTAGCCCGCGGCGGGCCCGACCATTAGTCAAGTCGGCTGTGACGGGCTCTCTGGGCCGCGCGCGCGACGCTTTCTTATCGGTGGCGCGGGCGTCGAGCGGTGTATATTCGTGTTGCGAGAGGCGAATTAAATGGGGCGAGCGGACCGATGATGGAGCGCCCACTGGACGAGATTATGTTATTATATATATATATATATGTACGCTTGGGGTCACTCGGCCTCCTGCCTCCTTGCTCCAAAGGGCTCATATTATTTATAGCCGGCCGCCGCGCGCGCAGTGAATATCTCATTGCGCTTTGATTGCGCGGCGTCTGACCCGTGGTTGCGGGCTGCAGACCACGTTGCAAGATCGCGCGCGAGCGTTTTCGAGATGGCGTCCGAATACATGGAGCCGGCGTACCGTCTGAGCTCGTGTGATTCATCAATATACAGGATGTGACTAGGCAAGAAGAAACGAACAGCCGATCGATGTATCGGAAAAGCAATTACAGCTGGTGGCCGATTATTCAAACCGTTATATCTGTTGACTGCGGGATTCGACCCTTCCGATGTTGGAAAATTTAATTTACCTCATAAATAAGGAAAGGATTTTTTCCGCAGTTGCTTGTTTTACCTCTTTAATTGGGATCCCATTGGACTTTGAGTGGATTAATCGGTCGGAATAATTCACTGAATTTGCAATCGTATACACACTTGATTAGCTCGTTATTATTAGAAACGTTATTTTGTCAGTTCTCAATCATTCACGCGTCGCTCGATTGATCCAAAAATACGATTACCACACGATCCCCTTCGCAGTTGCGAATATTTCTTTAGTCTCGATGTGATATTATTCCATCCTTGGATAAACAGCCGCTCGAAATTTTCTTCTATTAACCGGCTCTATACATATCGCTCGAGATCGGAATGAAATAATCCAGTGCGTAGCTATACGACCGACAAACGAATTTACAAACTACTCGTACGCGAAATCTTGGCATGCTCGACATGTTTCCATGGCTCGCGCGGGGAGAAAAAAATCCGCCTAAACAAGCAAACGTCCGAAAAAACTTGGTGGAAAGATCCTCGCGCGTAATCCGGCCGGACGAAGGTCCGCGCGCTCGCTGTTTGTACAGGGAAAACGAGCTCGCTCGCGCGCGCGGCATGAAAAAGTAGTTTGCCTCCGCGAGATCGTTAACGCGCGTAAGTACGCGCGCGCGGTTATTGTGCGCTCCGATAGGCCTCGATTTTAATGCCCCGAACGATCTGTTCTCCTCGGCTTAGCTCGCTGACGAGCCGATCGATGGGACCGCGCGACCTTGGTGCTTAATATATAACATACCATTTTTCTGGGGCCCCCCGAGTGGATTCACGAATCGACTATATAGTCTTCTCGGGTCGAGTCTGAGCATGTACCATGTGTAAAAACTATCACTAGACGCCTTGGACTCGAGTTCTGAGAGAGAAAATAAATGCACTGCTCTTGCAAGAAATATGGCTTAGCTTAGCGCATTACCGCGCAGCCCTGTTACTGCAATCTTGCGATCTAAACGCAATCGCTAAATTAACTGATTGTACATCTTTGTCTTTCGCTAAATATTGAGTAAGTGCTGAAACCCGTCGAATTTTGACCATTAGAGATTAGAAAATGTGCTCTTTTTGTTTTCGAAATAGACGAGCTTTGACATCCAATCATATGATAGTAGATGCTGGATTCCGAAACCAAAAAGAAAAATATGAAATATCGTAAGCTCGGCCGGAGGCGCTCGTGTCGTTACGCCGTGGCCTGCAGGCGAGCCTTCTTGATGGATTCGTTTTCGAAAGGGCGAACGCCGTCCATTTGTATCTTTGTGTCAGATTTTTACGCCCAATATGGCATACCCGTATATATACAGTTAGGCCATTGACGCAGAGAAATGCCAGGGACATCTCGAAATTCGCTTTTATTTTGTTATTTGCTGCGCACAGATCGAATTTTTCTAAAAGAGTTCGTGTCATATTTGTCGAAAATAATCTCAAATAGCCCGGAGCCTGCGGTTTCCGATGGGATATTTTGGAATCATCTTTGGAATACCCGAAGGAGTTTTCATTTCCAACATCTAAAACTATTTGTTCCAACATTTAAACAGAAGATGTGAATAGTTGGAGATAAGTAATTTTATTTTATTTCCGTTTCAGCAAACAGGCAGTTTTCGATGGAAAGAAAGCAATCAGAGGGGGTATCCCGTTTGTCTTCCGTGAGTATAGCGATGACTTGTTCAATTCGATAATCTTTATTCAATTGAGCAATCTTTAGTAATAGTGAAAACCTCTCGCACATCCCATAAATGAACCAAATTTGACCCAATTCGACAATTTACTTTCCATAGATATAAGAATAGTGGTTAGTCCGTTTAAATTTGGAATCTGTAGACTTTATTCAATTGCTTATTAAAAGATTAAAAATATATTTTACAACGAAATCAGAACTAATTGGACCTACTTATATCAATATGGAATTGAGAAATAAATTATCGGACTCACTATTATTTACATTTCAAGTTTCGCTGACAACTTGAAAACGTATTGGAGAGATATATAAGCTGTTGCCTATGGAGTAACGGAGCGACAATTATTTGATAATTTGCATTTCGAATCAAGCTCAATTGAATTTATTTCTTTAATTGCTGTAAATGTTAACGTAACCAAATGAAAACGTGATTCAATTATCAAAAAAATAAATAACATTCCATATATATAAATGCACGTAACAATGGAAAATGTGACGTTGTTACAGCGCAATTCGGCGCGTGGACGTTCGGCCCGGGTCACGGCTTCGCCAGGATAATCCGTTGGACGGTGGAGAAGGCGCCGGAGCGTCTGCCGAGCGGCGACGTCGAGGCGATCTTCTCGCTGATGGACAACGAGTTCACGCGCTCGATGTGGAACTACCCGTTCAGGCTCACGTACAGGCTTATCCTCAGGGAGAAGGAGCTGCACTTCAATATCGGCGTGTACAACCCGAGCAAGGACCACACGTTCAGCTTCAACCTATTGTTGCACACGTATTTCAAGGTGCCGGACGTCAGGAGGTGCCAGATCACCGGCTTGCACGGCTGCACCTTCATCGACAAGGTAATTTCGGCTCTTACGACTTTTTGCAAAACATTACTTCTCCTCGTTCTGCATAAGTCTCGGCACAAGTGTTGCTTTACTCTTTGCAGTAAGCGTATTTATTCAAAATACTTCGATTCGTTCTGTGTAATACGACGTAATGAATAGTCCGTCGAGGGGATTCAATATTTAATATAGTCGTTCGAGAACTCTTGAGAATCTATAGATTTTCTAGCTGCATACATAATGGTATTATTGATACTAAACAAATGATTCAAAGTGATTTATTCATAATTATGTAACATTTCGACCTGCTGGAGAAACAGGTAACCAAATAAATATCAGGAGCAGTGAAGTGACTTGTCAAAGCAACTTTGAAATCTTAAAAATTAATCAAAATGTACTAAATTGTTCCTTATTGCGGGACAATGACTGCCCATCGGTAGACTCCGACAGTTGACAAAGAGAAAACAATCAATAATAATGTAGAACTGTGTGAATTCGGCAGACGCGGGACAACCAGATATTCCAGGAGGGCCGGGACGTGGTGACGGTGTGCGAGTGGACGGACAGGATCTACCAGAACACCCAGCCGGAGCACATAATAACGAACGTGGTGTCGGGTAGGAAGATGCGCGTGCAGAAGTACAACTTCCCGGACACGGTCGTGTGGAACCCCTGGCTCGACAAGGCCCGCGACATCCCGGACTTTGGCGACGACGAGTTCCCCAACATGATCTGCGTCGAGAGCGGACACGTATCCAGCCCCGTCATACTCCTGCCCGGCACGGCTTTCGAGGCTAGCCAGATTCTTCAGGTTATTCAATTTTCACTCTTTACACTGACCAATATCCACGTTTTACTCGACAAACTTGCCCAAACCATCACGAGTCATTAGCATGATTGAAATTTTTTAAAAGATTGCTGAATTTTGATCGGCGACCAGTATTGCTGAGGGCTAAACTCATGATTCAGCGGCAGGAATAGCAATAAAATTAAGTGGCTGTTAGAGTCTAGCATACATAACAATAATTCCATTGCTGAATAGTGATAGATTTTGTGCCAATTTTTTTTTTAAATTTTATTTTGAAATTGATTTGAAAAGAAAAAACTCTCCAAGAAAATGTGCATGAAGATAGAGATAAAAATCTATATTTGCAATTCATTAGAATTCCTAAATCAATTGAACAAATAAAGAATGATGCACGATCTAACTATATAACTATCTAAATATATTGTATACGATGGTCATACAATAAGCTATGACGAATTACTGCTCAATACGGAAGGGTGACTTAAAAGTGTATTTCCCCGCACTGTGTGAAAAATAAATAATCTCAAGGACGATTTGCGGCGGGTTTCAGGTAATGTGAGTAGAGGGCAGCGGAGGTTCGTCTCAGGGTGGCGGAGGCGGCAGGAGCGGCGGTGGTGCGAGCGCGAGTGCCCCCGAGCACCCGATGCTCAGCGCGTCCGGGTCGGCGGCGATGTGGCCGAGCGGCGCCGGCTGGCTGTACCACCACCCCCAGGCCCAGCCCCAGCCGCATCATCACGTGCACTGCGTCGCCCAGAGCTGTACTATCTGCTCGCTCAACCTCTAGGATCTGTCATTTGCACACACACACACACGCGCACACTTCGTTTACCGATCTTCTCTCGGTCGGGTGGGGAACCCCGCTGTGGAGTGACGCCCGCGAAAGTGGAATTAATTTTTTTTTTGTTAGATTTGCGTATAGCAAGGGGTGTTTAGCTCGACACTAAGAACGTATAGAAAAATCTCGAGAATCCGTTCACTTAGTCTCGTAAAACGAATGACGTGTAATTAAAGTTTGGAAAATTTCAGTGTGTGTATTTATACTGGACTTTCATACTTGGATTTGTACGTTATTATATATGGATTTGGTCTCGTAGTGGGTACATACTGTACATATTGATCGCTATTTATGCATTTTGTATTAATCAGTCTTATACACTCGAACTTAGATCGTTTGAAACTGAGCGATGATCGATAATTTAATCAAAGAGACGAATACATATATAATTTTTTGTGAAAGAATGAAATGTATCTCAAGTATATATAAATACATTCCTCTGGAAGGCTCGAGCAGAGTATTCGAGAGAAGCAGCTCATTCCATTTTTTATACACTGAACATTTGTGTTCAAATCAAGTGATTTGAATTTATAAGAAATATATAACATTCATAGATGATAAAATTTCCAGTCAAATCTATTCTATACAATGGTTCCTTGAATCACATTACGTACATTTTTGACACTGCATATATGTAGATGATGGTACTACATCGTAGAAAGTTTACATGTCAATTTTCATTAACTGGTATGCCAATAATTGAAGTAGCTGATCGAGTATACGTAATTCCATTAATGAAAGAAGAGATGTTGATGATAGTTTATGAAAAGACGATACGCCTCCTGCCAAATTTTTAATATTGTTAGAGTAAGGAAAAATATAACGGTATCTGTGAATCTTATTGCCATTTGTTAATGGCAAAGCATCGAAATAAATTTAAGCAATAATTAAATTTTAATATACACTCAATATCTACACGATGAATTAAAGAAAAAGTATAGTTGGTGTGAGTGTTCAAAATTGATAATTAAAACTAAACTAGAAATTAGCATTTCAGCGTTTCAAAGTGTAAAAAAGTGTTCATCAGCAATTGCTTAATGATTATATAACAGGACCGATGGATTTTTCACGATTTATACGATACTTATTGAATCGCAATTATTGAAGAGATAATAATTCATTGTACAGGACAATACGAGTTCTTTTGATCGATTTTGAATCGACATGTTATTCCACTTATTAGTAAGCTTAGAACATAGTTTTAAAATGGTGCTCCAATGGAATATGTTTATAACTAGTACATTACAGTGCCATTGGCATCTTTCAAACTATTTGTTTTTATTTTTGATCGATCAAATAAATTTCAAAAAACATTTATTTTTCATGTACGTACCTATTTTAATGTTGGTGCCCAAAATATTGTACAGAGAGAAATAGATGTATCTATTATTTTTCATAAGTTTGATCAATATTTTCAGGACAATTCATAGATATTTCCAACTTATAAAGAATTTATGTCAATAACATTTTCTTTTTCATTCGACATTCTCGAGTTTATAATAATTAAAAATCATCATTCTCGAACTTGAGTAATTATCTTGAGAATCGAAAATTTAATGGCACCTTTTGTTCATAAAAGAAATTGTTAGGATAAATCAATGCTTATAGAATAAGTTTGATAAATGTAACGTAACAAATGACTAGCTAACTGCAGTATAAAATCATTTGTTACAAAGTTTGGTTTCGTAGAGGCTAGTAGTACCTTTTGTGACTATACTAATTTTATTAGTTTTTATACTTCTCTTTCCCATTAGCACAGTAAGGTTCAGTCTTCCATATTCATCTGCTAATCAGGAATATTTCAGATCATTCTGCCAATTCTTTATAGATGCAATAAATCTTTTCAGTTCAGACTAATAAAATATGTATACTTATGGAAAAGCTCTGAGTTTCAAAATATGGACTAAAGTGTACTTTTTTGGAAAAGTGCAATAAAAACATTGAAAACATATAAACTTCGTTTGTTTTTTCTCCCCCTCAAAAAATGTACCAGAGAACGTATTTAAATGTATTTTCAATCGATATTGTGTTTAAGGATAATGAAGTGAAAATTAAAGAAAATGGTGTTTTGAATGTGTACTTTTCATAAAACGTAAAAATTAATCGATTCAAGTTTATTATAAAAATAAATTAAAATTTTTTCATTTTAAGTTGGAATTAAGTTGGAAACAAACAGAAAATATCTTTTTCAGCAATAAGTGAATATGAAAGAAGTCGTAGGATACATAGATACACTCCTGTTAAAATTTTAACGATTGATAAATTTATTGTGAGGCAAGGTTAATAACTAAAATACATCTTGCATTTGTATCAGACGTCACTGAAATTAATTACAAGTTCATTAAATCAAATGATTCATATTTACAAATTTTCACACTCATTGGTAAGTTACATTCATTCTCTGTTAAACACAATTCCTAAGTCTAAAGTGCTTGATTGATCAAGATTTGAACTATTCATCAGCAATGATTTTATTTACAATATCTATTTAATAGTTACTGAATAATGTTTATGAGGAAATGTAGTAATTGTCATGAACTGTATCATTGTTGAAAATCAATCCAACTAAATTGAGAATCTTAATCATGTTTCATTATTTAATGTGTAATCTCTTTTTTTTTCTCATGTTTACAAAGCTGCATGAAAATTGCTTACAAAGAAAAAGTAATGTCAGTGCTATTAGTCATTTTTTCCATGTGAAATTTACAAACTTATTTACTTTAAAATTATTTTACAGCTTGTTTCATCATTTCTTCTTGTTGCTTTTTCTCCTGCTTTTCTCTCATCCGTTCTGCATCTCTGTAATCAAATCATTGAGCAAAATTCATTCAAGTGCAGAGAGGACTCTATGAAATGAAGCAATGCATACTAAATTACAATGTTTTCAAACTGAAACCTCACTGAATACTAACTACTCATTACAAAAATCTCTTTACCAAGTTTGGTGCAAGCAACACATCAAATTCTAGAAATTATAAAGTCAATGATATAAAAAACATTGTATTCCAACATATTTGTTGCTCAATGGCGGTTTTGCAAAATGGAGAAATCAACTAACTGTGTAAATCTTCAACTTATCATTTGTGAAAATGATTATGATGATACCTTTGCTTTCTCTGCTCAAGAGTAAGCCCCTTGTTACTTTCCTGCTCTGACGCAGTCTTCTTCCCAGTTTTTTTTGCATTTTTTGCACGAGCCAGTTCACGCTGATTTCCACCTACAATAACAAACAATAGGAATTTGTTCAATAAATATTCATCGGCACAGTAGTGTCGTAAATTCATTACTAATTATTTTACGACCAAAAAATTTTAATAAACATCTTGTATTTTGAATTTGAATTAGCTGTTTTATCATGAGTACTTATGGTTTGATACTAACTAATATGAAAAGAGAATAGCAACTGCATGGATAATGCATTCTAACTTTTAATTTCATCAAGCGTGCAATTAAAAATCCAATTGCATTGAACATCTGATTTTGGACTAAAAACAGCATGATTGAAGAGATGTATGTTTGGTATAGATCTACTCGCTAAACTTAAACTCGAGTTAAAATCGACAAGAAATATTCGAGTACTTTTTGTAAACATCCATGAGCAATGTTTGCTTTCAGCTCAATCGAGTAGCAGCTTATCGTGCCTCGGAATCGTCATTGGTCTCACTTTCTTACACATCCCCATTACACACATCCACAACAGTCCCCCAGCTAATGGAACCTGATCACGGCCAGGTGTAGTCTAGAATCTCTCTTCCCCTACTATGCGTGCACCCTCAGTATCTGTCGTTTCTGCTCTAATTATCTAACTTTAATTTGGAAAAGGAGCATCAGATGAAGTTACAGAGCCGCGGATGAAATGGCGGATGCCCGAGAGGGGACGTGTACTCGGATTTTTCTGGAAGCGCGTGCGTCGAATCTAGCTGGGATATGGCTTCTCCAAGCGTGTAAGTAAACAAACTTTTTGCCCCAAGATAACAATCAACAACTGTGGCCATATTTTGGAGGTTAGAAACGGGTATACTCACGAGTCATGCTCAGCTTGGTCTCCGACACACAAGTTTCAGCTGGAGTTGGACAGCCCGGAAGCTCAGCTGCGAGAGATGTGGGTCTGTTACTTACTGCTGAGCTGCTCCCGACTCAACACCAGCCGCGGGGGCGTCGCGCTCTTCTCCGCACTTTCAACTCGACTCGACCACGCTCGACTACGGATTGAATTGAAGACCACACGAAACTATGCTATGTGCTCGACAGTCGGAGTGGCGCTGCTGCCTGCTGCCGCGCAGTGAGCGTCGGTCGCCAGCCGCCGCCAGGTCAGTGAACAAATAATTTCAGATTTTCGAAATCCGAGCCCGTTACTCGTTGGGAAGTTTTGTCCACATCGTGCTCGTGAATGATATTCGAGAAGGATCTTTGTGACCTTTTTTCTCATACACGGAGGAAAAGTTTACAAATGGATGATCATGATGGGATGATTTTTGAGAAACTACTAATTACTTAAATTAATGAATAAGCTATTGTAAAGATAAAACAGCTTCAAGAATTTAGATTCGAAAAAAATTGTAAATTGCACTTAGTCTCGACTTTTCATACTTTTTAAATAAGTGTCTCGTAAGAAACCCTTTTATCTCCTTATAGAAATGGGCATTTTTATAAAATAATTCAATACAACAGAAATATCTTGAAAACATCTTTTATTCTGCATTGGTTGGATGTTGAAAAATATTTTCTAGCTGTTGCACTGGAACATTTAAAAACTAGATCGATTGTAGAACTGTAATAGTTCTTTTCAGTTTGAGTAAGTTGAAATATTTATATTTCAATATAGCACAAGGTTCATAGTTATCAATTTTAGTTTGTTTTCAAATTTCAAGCGCAATGGTGCGAAAATACAAGGAATTAGATTGAATTCAAGAAGTTTGTATAAAACAATTTATTGACTTCTGTATAAACAAAAATGTATCCATTTATTATAGCCTATTTTTAATATTAAACGGTTGCTTGCCGAATAAAGAACAATTCGACTGTAATTTATAAAAGTAATCTTGTCTTAGCATTAGCAAGATCTTGGAAAATATATCTATAAAATGCGTTTAATTGCTTATTACACCACTTAATAATCTGGAAATAGATTGATTGCGTAATCCTTTTCTTATTTTTCCGGAAAGCATCGAAAATATTCACTCATTAAGTCACTCATTCGGCAGATACGATGGAATAACATCCTCATAAAAAATTGTTTTTCGAATTTTCAAAAAATAGTATCCTTCACTTTCATTCTTGGGTTTACAATCGTTAAGAGCCAGCTACTTGAAGTAATTTACTTTTGCCACTTTTATGGTCAAGTAACTTGAAGTTAAAAAACACAGCTCTGTCAGGAATAACCATTCCAGTTTTTATTCATGGAATGGAATATGCGTAATATGACGTTAACTATTTTTACTGTTCAAACTACTGTAGTTTTAGTACTAATTATTGTTTGGCATCTATATCATACGTTTTACTCGTCATCGCTTCAAAGCACCAAAATGAAAACTAAAAAATAACTATAAATACTGTTCAACTATTGACCTCACAAGATCTATTTTTTCCAAATTGAATATTAACTCATATAATTAAATATGCTTAACAAAACAAGTAAAGTTAATTAAACATACAACTCGAATGAACATGATAAAAAATAGCCACGTCAATACGCGCGTTGGGGAAAAATATCTTTCGTTTCGCTTTTTACAGTTCTTCTTTCTCAATCTTCTTTCCAGCGCGATCGAAACCTTTAAGAGGCTTGGTAGCGTGCTTCGCGATATACTTGATGAAGTCATCGACTTCCCGCCCGCCTTCGTACTTGATAGGGGTATCTTTCGAGTCTTTGGGGACCCAGAACAATGTGGGGAAACCTCCAACCTTGTATAAGGAAGGTACATCATTTGCCGTAGCATCGAATTTGACAATTTCAACATCCTCCTTTTCGAGAGTTTCACCTGTTAGAAAGAAAAATGTTTTTAGCTTATAACATTTCATTTCAGTGTCTAAAATGGTCCAATTTGGAATAACAAATTCAAGTTCAAATGCACACATTTAAAAAAGTTCAATATCATTAAGATTTACTGCTGGTAGAAAAAAAATCGAGATATGGTTTCAATTATCGTTGTTCTTCTTCATAAATAATAAATTCTGAAGAGATATGAAATTTGAAAAATATTACTTACCTAATTCTTCGAAGATTGGAGCAAGTTTCTTGCAGTGTCCACACCAAGGAGCGTAGAACTCAACAAGCGTGTCCTTGCCATTGTTCGTGACGATTTCATCAAAGTTTTTGGCGACGGCAACTTTGACTGGGCCAGAGTTATCTTCAGGGATGGGTTCGGACTTTTGGTACGGTTCGAGGGAATCAGACTGTAGGTCGTTCAGGAAGAGTTCGAAACTTTCGAGGCTAAATTCGTCTGTGAGCACGAATTTCTTGTTCGCCTCGTTGCGAGCCAAGACGATTGGCTTGTCTCCCTTGACGTAGTCGATACCAAATTCGTTGAGCTCGTGTTGGAAGTCGTCCTTAGATGAGATAGCGAAGTTGAACTCTGGGAAATCCTTGGCCACCTTCATGATGCGGTTGCGCCAGTAGTTGGTGCCCTTTGGATTCTTTGTGTAATCGACAGCGTAGTAGGCAACAACCAGTGGGTTCTTAAACTCCTTATCATTATCGCGGGTACGTACGCCTACAATACCGAAGCTGTAAAATAAAAACAATGACTATTAGTTCTTTTATTGAACCAAACAATGAATTTATTCTCAAGTTTTTTTTTTTTTTTTGAAATGAACAAAATAAACGAATGAAGAAATACATTTGTTAGACAGTTAAAAAATGTGTTAGTTTGTATAATGTGTGGAAAAATGTGAAAATCAATGTGGAAGAAGTGCCAGATCTCGTGACCTTGAATTGATTATTTATATTAAAACTACAAGGTCAAATGATACTATTTCAATTATTCAGTGTTAGATAGAGTATACAACACTTACTAGTTTTGTTTGATAAATTTATCAATATCATCAATGGAGTCTCCACCTTCATAAGTAATCTTGCTGGGTTCAAATTTGTTTTGCAATATCTTTGGCCGGTAGAGGACAATGTTGTTCCTGTAAATAGATAATGAATATGAGCATTTCAGTTTTCTTTTGCAATCAAATAAAAATATTGTAATATCTTATCATTATGGACTTCAGACTAATAACTGAATATATTTTTAATAATATTAAAAGCTTTAGACTCACTTGAGGTTTTCCTTTTCAAGGATGGCTTTGGCAGATGTGTGTGCAAATCTGACCTTTTCCCTAAGTTTCTTTGATACCGCATGGTAAGATGCAGACAATTTAGAATCATCCTTTTCAAAGTATCCAACAAGACTAACTTCATCAGTTTTCAAGAATGCTTCCAAATCTTCAACAGACTTAAGTTCCTGAGAGGCAGGTCCAACTTGTGCCTAATAAAATAAATTACAAATAATCCCATGAATAAACGAATACTGAGCAAAAAAGCATTCCTGAACGAATAATCTCATTTCTAAAGTTTGATTCTTTTCACCTTCATATACTTGGCAATGCCAGCAGCTTCCCTAGGACCATTGTAGTCATTGACCTCTTCATCCTTGTTGAAAATCTTCAGAGTAGGGTAGCCACTGACTGAATATTTGTTGCAAGTTTCCTTGCCAGCTTCTGTACAGTCAACCTTAGCCAAAGTAATTGGAGGGTCACTACCCCTCAAAAGTTCAGCAGCCTTTGCGTACTCAGGCTTCAACCGCTTGCAATGTCCACACCTGTTGAGAAGATATTCATTACCATAAAGCAGTAATAGTTTTTAAAATTTGAACAATATACTAAACCGCCAGCCAATTGCAACAAATGAAAGTGCACGATAGAAATAAAAATTCAAATTATCGGGATTCGCGATAACGGTTGATAATGCATAAAGCAATATCAGCATAAGAAAATCTGAATGCTACCGATATGTACACATTT
Organism: Aphelinus atriplicis; assembly: GCA_020882685.1. Lineage (NCBI taxonomy): Eukaryota > Metazoa > Arthropoda > Insecta > Hymenoptera > Aphelinidae > Aphelinus > Aphelinus atriplicis. The sequence continues at coordinate 78,280,974 of CM037073.1, forward strand.
TCAAGAATCAAGCGGCTTGCCGCAGCACATTTTCTCGCATGAGTATAAGTTAGTATGTAGGGATGAAAGTATAGGTATATATACATGAGCGCACGAGCGTCTCAGAGCCAAATACAGCCATGGATAAAAAGGCCACAGCCACGGTGTCTCCTTGGAGAAATGGAGCATGAGGCCCGTTAGCCGTTGGGGGGGAAGCGAGCAGGACTCACCAGGGCGCGTAGAACATGACGAGGGTGTTCTCATGGCGGCGCAGCTCGTCGGAGAACTCGGCATCGCCCCACTCGTACACGGCGTCTTCGGAGCCGAGGGCCGACGTCGCCAGGAGGGCCACCAGGCCCGCGCACAACCACTTGCTCAACATCTTTACCTAATCACGGCTGACGGTATGACTGTACTCCAGTTTCCGCCCCACGACGACTGCGGCTGCCGGCGAGCGCTGCTGAAGACGTGGCCCAAGGAGATAGCGCGATGCTAGCGACATCATAGTCGCGAGCCGCGACCCGCGCAAGTACGACTGCAGGCTCTGTTTTCACTTGCGGCTTCCCGAGTACTTATTCGATCGAAAAATCCACCAGTCCTTCTCGCGGAGCACGGATAGCTCTTCAAAATCTGATATGAAAGATCCGAGCTTGAGGTATCGTCCGAGGACCAACATTTCCCGATCATTTTCAATCCAGCTTTGCAGACTTTTCACCGATATCTTGCAGGTTAGCTCAACTATATTTTCCTTTCTTTGCAAACAATCTTTTTCTTGAGACTCGAGTGTCGTCTGACCTAATCCATTGTTCTCATCTTGGCCGAAGAATATTCTGTTTGGTATAGACATAAATGCCAATTTATTTTTAAGTAGTTGGGTTTGTATAGAAACAATAATTATGATGAATAATCCACCGTTACTAATAAGTATTCTTCAGATTTATATGGGAGAAACTATTGATAGAACCGAGGAGACGGATTCCATGAATCAGCCGAACCAATATAAACTTCCCAGAATTAGTCTCCAACCACATCCAGTCCCATTTTTTAATCGAGGCTAAAAGATTCATGGTATGACCTTTACATGGAAAAAAGGACAAGGGAAAAGCTTTCTGAAACAATCAACACAGTATTCCGGGAATTTAATTCGGATGACAGCTCTACACTCAATGAACTCTTGGTTCATTTTTTTATCGTGTGTCCCAAAAATTGGGATTTGGCCTGCTGCTGATTTTATTCATAATTGGGATTCTTCGACATTTTCTGAGCATTTGTATTTTGTAGCAGTTCATAGAATCTGCATCGCATAAATAATGGGAAGTATTGTTTTCCTGGCAAACCACCCTGTGAAATTCGTTGCACTTGGAAAAAAAATCAGAGGTGCACGCCGGTAACCGAACCCCCGCAACCCTCATCCACGGCATTTTTGTACTTTTATATTGAAAAACAAAGATACTTGTGTACTTTCCATTGGATTTAGAAAAGTATAAGATATACAAATCAACTAGTGAAAATTGTATGTCATAACTATCGATACTCGAAATATTCTGTGAAATGAGATCGCATTATTACGTTTTTTCCGACAATGAGGAAAAATCAGTGGAGTTGCTGCATTCAGAAACTGTTTATTGTTTCGGAGGTATAGATAAAAGAATAAAGAAAATAGCACTAACAAGAATGGAATCCGGGATAATTTTTTTCGATCTTTCGACTGCGCTTCCCCGGCGCAGTGGATCAAAAGCGACGAAATTCTATATCCTTACCCTACTTTTTCATTGATAGATAAGTAATCCCATTCATGTATATCTCTTGACCACTCGAAATAGGTTGAAGAATGAGGCAAATTACTGGTAATAATTATATGGTTTATTCGGGGAGTCCCTGATATCATCAAATGAAGTGAAAAGAAAAAAATGAAAATCAACGATAAACGATGTTTATATGATAGACCGAATTGTAAAATAATTATCGTTAGGCCTTGGTTTGAGGAAATTGTATGAAAAGCGCACCGATTACAAATCTCAATAGCTGAACTGTTCCCATCGACATTCGTATATATAAGTTCAGTAATATATTAACTCATTGGTCGTGTGAATTATTCAATTTGGAATAATCAAATGGTATTTATAGTGGTGAACATTGACGAGCATAGAAATGTTGAATCATTTTTTAATGTTTATGATCAAACAATTATATACAGTAAAATGCATTAGTTTTGTCAGAACACCGACAACACGGGTCCGTGATCAGAGAAACCTATATAAGTGGATCTACTTAAACGCAAGACAAACTTATCATTAAAGAATCGGCCTCAAGTTGCCAACATGTATATAGATATATAAGGAGTGTACGCACCACTGGACTCTCCGCATAGAGATGCGAGCTTCTCGCTTTCAGTGCTGTCGCGTTTTGATTGGTTGGCTAAGCCGGTGTCCTTTTGTTGCATTGCATACCATCGACACCGTACGATTTTTTTTGATGATACACTTTCTGCTTCGTGTCGCGAAAAATCATCAACGCATATTTATGCCACGTAGAATTTTTTAGCTGGTAGTAATTTGAGATTTGATTTCTATAATTATTGTTGACTGATGGGGTGAGGGAATATATAATGGTTCTCATCACTGAGATTGATTTGATGAGATCATTTTTTTGTTCTCTCGCAATTTCCAAGTTTTACTTTTTAGAGACAATACATAATATAGACGAATTTATTCAATCTTCATTAGTCACATATTTTTGTGAGTTTCGATCGCATTGCATAATAACTATTGAATCCTTTCTAAAAATTGCAGTAGTTTGCAGATTACCAGTTGAATTGAAGTCCAGATTTAATCTAAAATAACATGTTTACGATAAGTTATAGTATAAATTTCAAATCAAATGCATGAATTGAATTTTAAAATACTGATTTTAGAAACTTAATATATTATCCTAGACGAATTAAATCGTATCACTGAGAAGTCACATATCCTCCAGTTTTATATTCAACTTTCTTAGAGTCAAAAGTTTTATTGTATACAACATACATACATACACACACACATACGTTTTTTCATAATGTTAGGGAAATCATAAATACGGATATTCAGCTGTAATTTTGGGGGGGGGGGGTGCGGGAGAGAGAGAGACAGACAGAGAGAGACAGAGAGAGAGAGACAGAGAGAGAGAGACAGAGAGAGACAGAGAGAGAGAGAGAGAGACAGAGAGAGAGAGAGAGAGAGAGAGGGGGAGAGAGACTTGAAAATAATTTGGGAATTGGCAACTGTCTAACCAAGTTCTCGATGTTTATCTTTTAAAAGTGAGTTTTAAAAGTGACTCTAAGAGTTATTTGTATTTTGAGATTCTTTTACTGTCGATAGATAATACAGTGATCTACTTTTCAAAATGAAGAAGCTGCATGGCTTCATGAATAGATAGCGTTATGGTATTGAAATTAAATTTAAATCGCTTCATATAGTATCCAATATTGGTTACAAGGAGAAACAAAATATTGCATATTTCCATGGTGATAAGATATACTCACGAAGAAACATACATGTTTGTATAACAAAGCAATATCCAGTATAAAATTATTAGAATTGGGATATTTTTTCTAACTGTCAAGCTTTCGCTTGTGAATATTCGAGAATATGAATGTTTATCACTGAATATACATATTCATTATACATATTGCTATTTGATTATCAAGGGATTTAACAGTATTGCATAATATTCAACACTTGTGGAACTTAGTTTTTCAATACTTCATTTCACATAAAACGGTCTCATCAATTCATAAGCTGATTCAATTACTCTAATAAATTTTGTACATAGACCCAATGAAATATTTATGAAATATATGACTGAGAAGATGATATTTGATTAATAAAATAAATGAAAAAGATCTAAATCTACAGTATTGTATAAGATTCAGCGATGATAACGAAATTGATGCAAATGAATATATCAACAAGCGTGAGTTATCTCCTCAAAATGAGTCCTCTTCTGGAAACTAAAAAAGTAGAATATAATACTAACTCGATTAAAAAGGAAGCCGAATTAATTTTGTCAATAGTAATTATCCTTTATGAATATTTTTCTCAAGACAGTTATGATGCACTGAAAAATCATCTTTATATCTTGATGACTATATTATAACTTGATATAAAAAAGCCCCATTCGATCGAACGCTGCAGTTACCCAAGAATAAAATAGTGCGATCCCTATAATCTAACTGTTGGAACCTCTTCGAAAAGTCACCGACGGCGCCAAATGTTAGTAAATATTTAAAAGACACGTCGATCCAAGGAGGGGCAATATCGCGAAGGATCCGAAGCAGGCAGCTCTCGGCGGGAAGAGTAACAAGCTGATGCTTAGCGTGAAACGAGAGGCGGCTTGTAAAACTCGTGTACACGTACCAGGTATACGTACCTCGGTGTATGTACGCGAGCTGCATATCGGCCGCGGATTTGCATAGCGAATACAGCCCGAGCTCGAGCGAATAGGAATACGCGAGGTCGCCACCGAGGGGAGGTGGTATACTCGCGGGGTGTGGCTTTGCATTTGACTGCCCGCATATTATAACAGAGAAGGAATAGCACGATGAGATACGTGGAGAGAGAAAATGTGATTGATTCATCATTTGATCACACTCCGTATGTGAATATGTAATCCGGTCATGAATCGATGGGTTCACTTGAGGAAATCGCATAACAGGGAACCTGTACCCGAGTATCTAGAATTGTTATCGGATTCCGGATAGACTTTGATAAAATCGCATCGACGTTCCTCGAAAACAATATCTAACTCTTCCATTTTACCTAGAAAAAATCAACTTTGGTTCTTGAAAGCACATCTCGAAAAGATGATGGTCTACAGGATCTATACAAAATATTTTTGAATTGAAACTAAGCTATTACGTTTATTGATCATCAGTATTTTTCAAAGTTTGAAATGGTATAGAAGTTTATTTTTAACCGAAATCTTTACCACGAAGCTCTACGAAATATTATTATATTTTCAAATTTCTTAAAATATGAGTATTCAACACAACCCTCTCAATACTCTTAGCTTTCCATGAAAGTATACGATTATTTACTGTTTAGTTATTATTTATTTTCATTAAAATATACTTCAGAGTTGCAAGCCGTAATATATAAACAAGTACTATTTTTCTGCAGAATTCAAGGTTCCAATGTTGTTGAAAAACGGTGTACAAAACTCGATTAGTCGAATCGGCCATGAGACCAATTTTATCAAGTCTATTCATCAACTTGATACCGTCCTTATTTGATCTTATCTTTTGACAGCCATACAATATTCTTTTTAAAATTACGTTATTTCGTTGGAATCAAAGGAACAACACTTCTAGCCCTCGTCTCAAGTAACCTTCGCGGCTGTCAACATCAAAGTCCCATTTTTACTTTCCACCGCCTATCTTTTTCGTTTTGATAAATATTGAAGCTCGGAGCACTGCTCAATTCTCGGACATTGATTCAGAGGTCAAAAAACCACATACATACATAAAAATAAATTACGTGAATCATGAATTGGTAAAAGTTAAATTGAGTCACGCTATGGCATATACATATATAACACGATCGAGCAACTTATAAGTGACGAGTGGAATTCCATACACAGTAAATCATAGGTGATCCAATTTTCCATATAGCCAAATAACAGCGCGCCGCACTTGGAGTATGCCCATTCAATTCAAAGCATCGCAAATACCAGCATACCTCCGATACTTACAAATGACTCGCGCATCACTCAGCTCGCGCGCAAACACCACAGTGCACACACACGCGCACACACACACACACTGACGCAAGCCGTGTGCCAATGGTGGGAGCGAAACGCCCAAGATTAACGATCTCCCGGAGCTTTCGCGAGTATTACCCAAGGGGGAGGGTCTTTGCTCCTCGCAACCCCGAGTTCGCCCTTCCACCGCGGCGTTCTCATTTTTTGCCCCGCGCGTTCGCGAGCTTTCGATTTTGCCGCGGCGCATCGGAATCCGCGCGTATTACTATGTATATGCATTGTAACACGTGTGTTGTTTTATGCACGTGAGGTTTTACGAGCATCAGCGTTGCTACGCTCCAATGCAGTGTATGTACGGCTCTGCTCGCGAGCTCTTATTTTTACTTTTTACACGATTGATATTCCCGCGCAACTCGCGTGTCTACGGATAATTTCTGGAGCCTGGATTTCTTCTGTTGTGACCTCGTACTCACCGATACGAATTTGTTTGATCGTTTCTATTTTGCGATTGGTAGTTTCTAAATCATCGTGTTGAGGCATACTGCAAGTTTATCTCTCAAGTGTGATTTTTTTCACTTCAAATTCGCTGATCCACTGATAATTACTTACTCTCGTTTCCTGTGATCAAATGTGATGTCCTCAAGTATATCCAACTCTCTTAAAAGCTTACAGTGAAAACCCGCTGTATAAAGATGAAAAATCACTATGAAGGTGGATGAATTATTGCATATAACAAGAGTGAATTTTTCATGTAATAAAAGTGAACTTCCACTTTAGTTATATGAGTTATTTGCCAAAAAATTACTGCGAATTTTATGTAAAAATGTTTGTTATCAAAACTCATGGAACTAAAGTAAAAATTCATTTCGATTACATGATAAAATTAACTGCAGTTCCACTCAATCATTCATTCACCTTTCTACAGTGATTTTTCACTTTTATACATTAGTTCTTCACTGTAAGTTTTTAAGAGAACGTATCAAAAGAAATTCAGTTACTCCAAAGAAACTGAAGATGTCACATCAAAAAACATTTCAATCGTTGCGGTTATTAAATAATTCATCAAAATCAGAATTACTAACGTTCTATAAATATATATACCCACGACTTCCTTCGAGTTATCCTGACATCTCAGAAATTGAAATTCCGGCGATGAAAATTCGCAGACGTCTCGCCGGGTGAGACGAAATACGGAGTCGGAAAACTACATATTATAAAACGCTGACGATGCAGTTTCTCGAGGAAGCGGCTCGCGCATATTGGCTCGAGCCGCCAACAGAGAATTAGAGAAGCTGCCACTCACATGTAAGCCTAAGTGTGTATATGTTGCCGCGTCTCGTTTTGTCTCTGTTCTCTGTGGCTGTGGAATTCTAGTTACAGTTCAAAGTGGTTTGTAGTATTGCTATTCAGTTATAGTGGCGTTTTCATCAATTATAACGATGATAAATCAGTGTATCAATTATAATCATTAAATAATAAAATCACGTTTCTTAAGATTTTGAATTATTGAGAGTACAATAAAATGATATGGATGTATGGTAAAAATATGAGGCGAATCTGTTATAAAATATATCTTTATTACAAAAATGTTAGTAAGATTTTGGGATTTAAGGAAGGAATAACTCACATTGGTTTTTTATACTATTGAAGGAATGAGTTTACAAATATTATAGTAGATCTTCGGGTACAGCGTGTAACATAAAAATAAAGATTTAGTTTTATTCAACGTGTATATGAAGTTTTTGCTTTCTCAAAGAGAAAGCTTTTCTATTGACTATCCTGCGTTGAAGAAGAATTCTCTTCGTCATATCTCATATGAAACTTCAATGATTCGTACAAAAGTAAACTATTCAGTGGACTAAAAAATTCGATCAATTTATAGAATCATTCTATCAAATAAAACTAATCCATCAATCTTCCGCAAGTCACTCGAGCCTTAATGATGCAGCCAGTACAGCAAGTGTTAAACGACTACCCTTGTACCCTAAAATATATTCCGTTAGCATACTCGCTTCGTATAAAGTAGTGTACCAGTTATGTCACCATTAATTTATACTGAATTTGTATAAATTTATTAGTAGTTTACCCTACAATAGAAAGTCGACTGCACATTCACAGTTTCAAATTTCAATGTTTATAAACAGAGTCTGTATTTGACAGTAATCCATGATGAGGCTTAATATAATTCTCGACTGAAACAAAACAAATAACTGTCCCGGAGTAACATCAAACAGCAATAGTTTGACAAGCTCAGATACAGCCCAGAATGACACGCCGATGAAACTTGTAGCTTGGACAGCTCTTATATTCATCCTGTATACCCGGGCCGAAGAAATATATCTGTTTACACGTGGCTGTTGCGGCTAGGTGCGGGTAAAAAGCTGCAATTACTTGAGCGCCATTAATCTTGACGCTCGCTCGCGGTAATTTGAGCGTAACGGAGAGGCGACGCGTCCTCCCTTCGATCCGCGTAAATATATTTAAGTACATATATATGCAAGGATACACAGTGGAGCCCCAGCCGATCGCAATGTATTTCCCAGCTCTCACTTTTCCAACGTGCCTAGATAATTAATGATACCGCGCGGGGATCTCCGGGCCATGGTATATACATTGAGTAAGCTCGCTCTAATTTTAGGGCAATCTTTCTTCGTCTCGAGGGCGCCTGACTGCTACATCACTGACTAGAGAGATGACTCGAGTATGGGTATATACGTGTGCGAGATAGTGACTTTCGTCATGGAGTAGATTGTTTGCCAAACCAAATTTACCCATAGTATACATACATGCTCCTCATGAAATTGATATTTGTGATGTTCGCAACGGCCCTCGTGAACGATTATTCAAAAACTTAGTTTTAATCAATATTTGTCTTTTTATCTATAGCAAAGTGGGTGGAAATTTGCAACCCAATTTAATCATTCTTCTATTATTTCAATAGTTATAACCTCTTTGTGATTCTTACTTGGATTAATTGGAGACTGTTCTCTCAAAACCTTACAGTGAAAAACCAGTCTATGAAAATGAAAAATCACTATATTAAGGTGGATGAATGATTGAGTGGAACTGCAGTAAATTTTATCATATAATCGAAGTGAATTTTCACTTTAGATCCATGAGTTTTGATAACAAACATTTTTACATAGAATTCGTAGTAAATGTTTGCAATCAAAACTCATGGAACAAAAGAAAAAATTCACTTATATTGGACCTCTTGTTCATCATTGGTATGTATCAAAGCATAGACAGTTCAAGCTCACTGCTCAAACAACTATAATAATATACTGAATTTTACTCAAAACGATTATAGGTATAAGATGTCCAATTACGTACAGCATATCTCAAATTAGCTAATAACTCATAGAGAATACAAAAATACACTTGAATAACTGCGATAAAATCGATTTATGTGCTAAAGAAATGTACTGTCAGCGAAAACGATAAAACGACAAGTTGCTCCAATCACATATAAATTTATGAAATACAACATGTAACACAAGCGGTTCATTATATTACAATGAGTGATGATATAACATGCCCATGCAGATATAAAGTGGTCTCTTCTCCCTCAATTGCCAGGTATAAAGACGCAGCGACAACATGCATACTAACGGCGTCTTAGTCTCTTTCTTCCCTTGTTCTGAGAATTAACTCCGAACAAGGGTTAAAAATTCATGTATCTAAAAATCAGATCATTCATAATCAACGAATTGAGAACAACTCAGCTCTACAGAAGGGATGGCTTCACACTCGAGGACAAAGTGCGCATCCTAAACGTTCGCTTCGCTTGGGCGTCAATCACGCATACGCAGCCTACTCTATTCCCTAGTATAGGTACATTTCATAACCCGCGGGAGAATAGTCATTTTTTACAAACTTATGGACGTCAAGTTTTTTCATTCCAGCGGGAGAAAAGTGATAATACTATCGCCCTTTTTCGCCTTTATTTCAAAAGTAAGATAATTCTTGACAAATTTTCACAAAAACTATATTGATTCTACTTTGATTAATATCAGTTTCCGGGCCATCAAAGCTTATCAAGACACTATCAACTGATGAGATCATATTCTATCGCGACAAACAATAAAAACACTAGTTATAACACAACAAATAGTTGATTTTTGCTATTCTATGAAAGTTTAGGAAAGTTACTAAAAAGGAACGTGTTACTCTTAGCGGGAGTGCGCTATATCGTTGACATAAATGTATCGAATAATTACTATACAATTTCCAAAATATTCTTAACGGCTCCTTTTGAATTGTAACTGGTCTATAAAACGAGTTCTGAAACAGATTATGTTTTTTCTAAGCTCTTTTTCAAACAAAATATTTGACCCAATTTTTAAAGGGTTCTTTTTGAATTGAAAGAGTTATGTTGAGGAATTGACTACATAAGTCACTTTACGTCAGGATCCAGGCCTATTAGTATACTTATTATTGTTCCGTTAAATACCTTCAAAATTCATTCGGCAATGGAAGCTTTGGATTTTGAGATCATATTCTATATCCCCCAAACAAAGCCGAAAAAAAGTTGAAGATTACTTTGACACACTTATGCAAACGTAAAAATCCAGTTTGCAGGATAATGAACAGTTGCAAAGGTCTTGGTAGGCCACTGAAAGAGAAAGTAAGAAAGAGACTAAGCTTAAAGTAGTTCTTATAATTACCAACCTCCGATTTGAAAATTTTCATGACAAAGAGTTCCGATATAGGTTGTCTGGTGCAGTAACAGCAAATTGTCTAGGTTGAGTATATGCTAAATTAACGAGATGCTTAAAAGGGTGGTAGAGTATATAAATAAAAATATCGGAGAAAATAGCTTGTGTCAGTTATTTGATGGTTCATAATAATTTCCACGATAAAGTATGAAGATAGTTGTTATACTAAAACTTTTGATGGATGTTCAAGTAAATTATTGATTAGCGATAGTGATTTAAGATTTATCAAGGACGAGAAATAAAATTGATCTTCTCGCCGGTGGTACGGTGTTAAATATTGATTATTGTTTGATGCACTGAAAACATTCAAGTTGAGTGTTATTTAGAACTATCGACAGACAATGCTGTACACAAATGATATTAAAACTGTTGGGTGTTTCAATAGAAACTCAACGTGAGTATTTGTGGAGTTATAGAAGTGATACTGTGATCCAAACAATATTGCGTTGAGTTTCTGTTTCTCATCGCCATAGACATGAATTTTTGTACAACTTGTAAAAAATCCGATACACTGTAATATCGATGATGCAAACATTTATTTCACACGATTCGAGGATGCGCATCGTCGCCGGAGATTACCATCCCCATTGAATCGACACCTTTGCCCATCAAACAGGCTGTGCGTTAGGAGAGAGAAAAAAATCCGCTTTTTCACACAGTGGAGGCTACCGTACAGGCGTGAGCCGATGCATCGTGAACGGGACATACACACACTCGTACAGGAGGGAGATTTATCTCGCTGAATGAAGAGGACAGGCGCGCTAGGCAGGAATTTCCGGTTGATTCGTCGCGTTAACGATGCCCTGACGCCGCCGGCTTCCCTTTCACGCTGCAATTTGCACAATAATGAGCCACGGCCCAAATTAGCGCGCATGCGAAAAAAATCCAAACCCCACCGGACAATCGATTCTATCGCTTGTGGGATAGGGTGTGAACAAATGCGCGCGGGCCTCAATTGTTCTATCCTCGCAAGTGTATGGGCCAGCTGATATCGCTTTACGCACGATTCGTTTTGTAAGAATGGGCCGTGAAGAAGGGAGCAAATAAGCCGATTCGAATACGCATGGCCATCTGAAAATCATTTGCTGTTTTGATACATGACATCTTTTCAAATATATACTGTCACAATAAACTAATCTGCAGATTTCAAAACGGTTGCTCAATGATATTCAGTGCTTGTTTAATTATTTATATATTATGATATTAATTCAATATACTCGCAAACAGAATTTCAGAAGAATTTTATCGGGCATGCAAATTCCCTACAAGATAATATATAGATATTTTTGTGTGTACAATAAGGAAATTAATCAGTAGTATTCAAATTGTGCAGATGTACATTCTATATCAATACGTCAAAAGCATGAAATTGTTACTTTCAAGGTAGTTCTCTAGCCAATTTTATGGATGGCACCGAAATGCTATACCGAAATAAGAATGAGAGAATTACCGAAACTATTACGTTTAATTGTTTATAAGTTTTGTAAGCATACAACTATTTTTTTTATCAATAATCGGTAAAATCAATAATTAAAAACGTGAATTTTGATAATTTTTCAATTCGTTCGAACCACCTATGAAATTGCTTCAGGAACAATAGCGCCCAAAGAGATGAAAATTGGTTGAGGTATACAAGAGTTTCCAGTATTGCATTTTTTTTATTAGATCTTTTTTTATATGATTGGAATTCTGTCAGAAGAATTTTTTCCGGCACTTGAATTATCTATTATGGTTGATATCATAATATGAGAATAGTGGTATATAGTGGTGCCGATATACATTAAGCAGATTGGAAACATTTTTTCCAAAGTTTGTACAGAAAACAGCATCTTATCCACCGCTTTGCCGATCCTTATTGGCTAATCGTCAAATCGACGACATGGGAAAAAATCTGTCGAACAGCGTGCCGACGCACTGGGTGAATCCTCCAATTTTTGTTTTTTATAGGCGAATGAGCTTAGAGGAGTTTGTATGCTCCAACGCCGCCATTTTGTCGCTGTCTCGGCGCGATTCAATATTTATATAGGCGAACGAGAGATACATGTGACGCTAAGCGCGCCCCGATCCGGACCTCGTTTTCCCGGAATCGATCTCTCGCTCTCGTACATCTCACCTTTGATTCCGCTCGTTTCGGACACTTTTCTCTGGTCTTTTACAGTGTGTACACATACGCACGCGTGCCAACGGACGAGGACTTTCGCAACGGCGACTATATATGCGCCCTCAGTTAGACGATTCTTAGATTTAGTAAGTGTATGCAATCTCGAGTGATTATAATTACCCGAGAATAAGTTCAATATATTGACTTACGTACGTGTGTAGATTTATACTAATTCATTTGAATCAAATACCTGTCGCGCGATAAAATGTACACTTACATCCCTTATTCAAAAAAAAGTTGAGTCTGTTTGGCCACTTGTAAAACACACGTTTGAAATGTGAGAACGAAGCGAACCACGCCCGGATTAGCTGGTGGTATTGCAAAAATTTGATATTCGAAGATGATATTTAACACACTCAGAAGTCTATAGATCGTGATACAGAAATAATTAGAGGAATAACATTGAAGATATGCAATTTGATTTCTATAAGCAGTGATTTCTCAAGTTAGATATGGAACCAAGCTTAAAATGTATCGAGCCTTTTAGCCGCGAAAAACGATTTTTCTCTCTTCTCGCCTATATACAATACAGTGGTTTAACCCGCGATGACATTTTATGTGAGATTATCCGTTCTCACGCACGTGCAAAGACGATAATAATACACAACATACATATAAATATATATACATATAAAAATGTGTGTTATTCTCGTACATTGGCGAGTTCGTTTTCTTGCGGCTCATTTTGATGGAAGGATGTTTAACGTGCCGCGCCTAAACCGCGCCTCGAAAAAACGCCACTTTTACTCCTTCTCTTCTCGTGTTATAGTCTCTCGTGCGCGCACCTATACAGTTTCTACCTCGTTCCTCTTCGTTTGTATCTCCCGCGAGAGACGCGAGTGTATGATGTGGATAGATATATAGTCGTAACTCGCTGTTAGTGTACCGACAGATAAACGGATTCGATCCGCGAAAATCTATAAAATCGATTGCCGAGACAGAAATGATAAGATAAGCTATGTGGGTTTTATAAATCCATATTCGAATAGGACAGAATATTTTGAAGGTATAATTCTAAAAAGTACCTATGCGCGTGATTGATTTCATTCAATGCACGAACTGAATTTTCATTCTCAAAATTGAAAAGTGTAACATTCTGAGAAAAAAGTTTCATTGCAACTCCAGCTCATATTTCTAACGTACCTCTTGGGTAAACTATAAGTTGCTATAAAACCTCTTTTTCATAAAAAACAAAATATCCTTTGGCGTTCACTCAACAATCCATGTTTTGAGCCACGTGAAGAATTGGGCCCATAGTAGAGCTTGTCACTTACAATAGTAAATGATATCGCATCACTTGATAATAATTGTTACGAGCAATGTACGTCTATGCCTGCAAGTGAATGCGAGTATCGTTACAACAGCATATTCACATGGTTCATTTATAATCGATGTGGCTAATTAATTGTAAACCCCATCGGAGTTATAATAATAAAAATTTCCCCGATATTTAGCCGTGGCACCTTCACATCTATCACTCGTATGCAATAATTTCAAAACGGTTCGGAATTGAAAAAATCCATAGAGACGATTGCATTTTCTCAAATCTCGCTTGATTCACTTGCCCATCACTCGGTCATATGGGGGTTATAAAATCGTTTGATCACCACAATCGATCTACACGGATCCTAAAACTCAACTTTATTACACCCACACTGAATATACCGTAGTTCATTCATGAATCACGTTAAATAGCTTCGAGAGTAAAAGGATGAAGAAGGTGTGCTCTATTTCATGAAATACTGGCCGGGCCGGTGAGTTATAAAATACCTGAAGCGTACAGCTGGTCGGCAGGACTTTTGGACTAGCCGCTCTGTGGTCCTGCTCCCGCGCTATAAAATTTCGGAAATCGATCGTATAACCGCTCGGGCTCGTCGTGTTGAATAATAATTACTGTGCGCGCGGGACCTCGCGCTCAACTTTTGACGATCTGTCGGAATATCGAGCGGCAAAGGCTCCTTCTGAGAAACGATTTTTAGTATGATGAGCGTATTTATTTAGGGTATTAGTTGCGATCTTGGTGGTCACGAATTTTCATGCGAAATCTTACAGGTTATTGTCTTTCAAACAGACTAGGAATACACAGAGCCCCGATTTACATGATATTCCATACAGATTCGTCACCAATTAAAATACATTCTGATACTGATAAATTTTACAAATTTATTTTATTTTTCTCATAGCTTGCTTTTATCGTTTATTTCATTTTGCATCATATAGTTACACAACTTCTGGTTAACATCTGAAAAGCTATACAATGAAAATATTTTCAGTTATGGAATAATATTTCTATCATAGAATTCTTTATTTTTATCAACTCTGTAAACTTTAACATCGAAATGTCACTGTACTACAGTGATAAGTCACTGTAAGTTGCAGTGGAAATCGGTAATTTTATATTTATAGTTTAAAATTCACTGTAGTTACAGTGAAATTTCACCGTAGTACAGTGAACAGTCCAATTTTATAGTACAGTAAAAAATGTTTCACTGAAGCTCACAGTGCCATTTTTACTGTCGAGAATTTAGAGAGAATTTTTATTTAATCTATACTCTAATAAAAGTTTCCTGTATAACTTGTGGTATAAAATGAGATGAAAATTATTTGCCGATTGGTATATCGTGATGATACGCAGTCTGTTCGATAGCTTTTATCGGGCTGGGCAATAAAAAATCAAGTCCGTGGGACGGTGGAAATGGAATCATGTGTTGAAGATTGAATTTTACGGGACGTCCATTTCAGATTCTACAGAGTAATTTGTACTGTGTATGAAAGTATTTCGATCCACTTATATATAGGTATGGAACAACTATAGATAAAAGATGTTTGTTCCGCGATCGCATAGGATTATGGCATGGTTGATTCTATGGGAAAATCTACTATCGGTGTATTCTATCTGACATTAACACCCACATCTGAACTTTCTAATTTCCCATCAGCTATATCCAATATCCGGAGTAAACGCTCGGGGAGGAAAATGTCAAGGCAACTCGAGTTGCAATAGGATCACTCCATCAGCTGAACATTGGTCAAATTGCATGCCTGTGCCTGTAGCGTGCAGCAGCTGCACCGAAATAGCCTATGCGCGGTGGATCCTGCTTCGACTGGACTGCGGCGAGCCTGGCGAGGAAGTTGGCGCGCGAGCGCGAATAAACCGGCCATTTGCGTATACGTAGGTGCGAGGCTCGATAATAGCAGAGAGCACCAGCGAGTGCGCATGCCTCGAGTCCGCCTATATACAAATTACTGATAATTGCAGCTCGCCCCGCGAGCCGAGCGCTTCGGAGCCGCGTTTTCATTTTCTCGTGCCCCGGCTCCTCGCGCCAACTAACGAACGAGCGGCGCTGCTGTATGTATACGTACGTTGCTGCAAAATCCACCAGCCGCCTCTATCTAATGATTTTCTGATGCTCGGTTGCGTGAGTCGACAATCGTATCGATCGAATACCGTTGCGTTGGCCTCGTAGAGTTCGATGCTTGGGGCAAAATGAATATATCCTCCGTGGCATGTGCGATTTACATCGTTTGAAATGGCTATGTATTCGATAACAATTTTCGAACACTCTTCGTTCTTTGAATAAATACTGTTGAAACGATCTCTGAGGGTCATTGGTTTGGCGAAATGAAATGATTAAAACTCTATATTACTTTAAAACGTTTCATCAGCACAGTAAAACGTGCGATTTGATAATTTCCTGCTTCTCCAAAGCAATATCTCTCAAAAATCGTCTCAACAGTGTTTATTCATTTATATTCGATATTTTTATGTCATAATTCTTCAAATTTATTGCATAAGACATAATCAATCATATATTGCCACCCAGTCTTGTATGTCCGGCCGAAGTCCTGATTCACGAATCCTCGAATATCGATATAGCACAGAGGTAGAACGATGTGGGCGATGAAGAATCGTGTGCAAGCATATTATGAGAATAACCGGGGATTGTCACCTAGTCTCGTAAAGTCGTATGATTTACGAAACCTAATATGCAGAGTTGGCTGAATTCTGCGATAATCCGGTGCAAGTAGAGTGACAAAAGGAGATGCTTTACAACGGTTGCGATGATGTATCCATGTTTTGTTCATTAGCTTGTTATTCTCGAAGTCGATGTCGTCGCGATCTGTCATGTTATATTCAATAAACAAAAATATTGTTTTGTATACAGACGAAATTGTAATTTCCCCTCTCAAACATATCTTTATACCAATTTTATTTTGAAACCGAATGACTGAATTTTATTTAGAAAATTATGAAAACGCGCATTGCTCGATTAGAATTTCAGTTTCGAAGTATTGCTCGCAATTGCAATCCACAGTCCGTTACAGGAGTCGAAAAATCCATTCCAGCCATAAGAATCGTATGAAATTGATCAAAAGCCTCCAAACATCGCATCACTATTTTTCAGAGCGCGCATATACGCGGGCTAGCTGCCAGATACACCCAGAGAAACGCTAAAGAGAATAAATTACCGAGGCTCATTATTGGTCGGTTTCCTCTGCACTCGGGCCGAAGCAGAGGATATAAAGGGAGAAACGGGCAAGGATATAGCCCGGTCCAGTTAGCGCGCGCGCGCGAGGGAATTTTTACCGGGCTTCATCTGCAATGAAACGCGCGCGCATCCCTCCCGCCGCAAGTGATAAAACGAGACTCGAGGGAGCTTTGCCCTCGGTTACGGAAAACAAGCAGATAAAGAGGTGCATGCGGTAGCCGCGCGCTCGCGCGGCGGGGAGGTGCGAAAGAAAAAGGCTAAGAGCGGCGCAGCTCTAAAAGCGTAAGTATACATATACGACTGCGTAGTGCTGCAGCTCGCGAGCGGGCTACAAGCGAAGATCGAGTGCAGGGTCTCGAGTATGCGAGGATGCTGCGAGTGCGCCGAGAGACCATCACCTCCTCGGTTTGTATTGTGAAAGTGCAAATTTTATGTGCTGCTGAAGCTGCTTCTGCTGCGGCTGCTGTTGCTGTTGCTGCTGCTGCTCAATTAATGTTTTTCCCGAGAATGCCTTCGGAGACGGGAAAATCAATTCTTGCAAGAAATATACTTGGATCCGAAAAATAACTGATACGAACTGACGATCGATTGGTTTTGGGAAGGGGCTTTCCGAGAAAATGTAATGAAATAGTATTTTAATCTAATCGATGACCTTTGATTTAGATGACGTGGTTTCCGAACTAGATAATCACTTCAAATTAATCACAATCCCTCGTGAAGTGTAGCGTAGTTGAAGAATAGTCATCTCTCCCCTACAGCTTGAAAGCCAGACTCGTGCTGCATACGCGTAGGTGATTCGCTAAATACCCAAGTTTGAATCATGCGTAATTTTGTCTTTGCGAGAAAAACGAGGACGCCGTGCGCGAACGATTTGTTAAATCGTTATGCGAGTGCATCAAAAATCCCGGGAACAGGCAAACTAGCTCGCGGCCTCTCCGCCCCCGGATACAGCAGCATCGACAGCCATATTCTCGAGCGTTAAACGCTCCGTCAAGTGTTGGGTAAAACGAGCCCTGTAAACTGGCGGCCGCGCGCGGAATGTCGGGCGCGCGCGCGCCAGCGATGACGCAAAAATCTTCGCTAATACGCAAAATAGAGCAAGAGCCGCGGTGTCTGCTGGGTAGGAGTCGCTGGCGCGAGGATCAAACGGGTGTTAACGGGCCGCGAATTGCTCGACCCTCTGTACTTTGGCGCGAGCGCCCGCGAGAAATTGCGCCCGATAATCGGGAGGGCAAAAGCTCGCATTATTATCCCGCGGCTCGCGCGGGCCTATAATGTGTAATGTGTAAGCGCGAGCCCGCCAGGGAGATGGGCATTAAGCCTTGGGGAGCCTCATCGTTTAGCACCGGCCCTCTATGCAGGTGCGCTGCACCGTCGAGCTGTTCCGAGGATCATCCTCGGGACGAGCTGCTTTCGCGCTATGATTACATGAGCCGCGAACGTTCGTCAATGGGCGCGAGAATCGCCGCGCGGATTCTCGCTGTTATGCGCCAGCCCGTCCCGTGGAACGAGCTCGAGTCTCGGAATACCGTGAAGTCACGACTAATTTTCAACGAAAATTACGACCAGATATGGTTTTGACAGTAGTGCGTACAAATGCTTGTGCATCGAGATGATCGAGTGTGCCACGTTCGATAAGGTAAGATTATACGCGTGAACTATACAGTTTTTTGCTTAAATTTGGTAAGGACGAGGTGAAGTTTTCTATCGGGAAAATATCGATCGATCGGGGAGGGCGAGTCAACCGCATACCCACCGATAAAATATTGCGCGAATCGACATTAAGGAAGTGCTCGAGCGACGAATACAACCGTTTTTCTGTATTTAACGAGAGTGTCTTGTTCCCTGAGGAATCGGGCCTCGTACAGAATTCCACTACTTTGAAACAACACAGTACATTGTTGATCGGAGAATAAAAGTTTTGTCTCGAGGAGATTCTTCCTGGAATCAGCAGAAATTCCGAATGCGGCCCAATTCCTCTGGGAACAAGAAGATACGTTTGTGCGCGAGTGCGAGTGCAAGTACGCGAAAGGGTATATAGCGCGGGAACGACTGATAATGCGGCTCTGTTTCTCGGGCGGCGGGCGCTGCTAAATGCGTGCCGTCATGCACGCGCGTATTCGCGTGGGAACGATTCGCTCCTGTATACGATCGACTGCGCCAACAAGCCCGCCTCTCATCTATCGATTAGGCCGCGAGCGTGCGACACTCGCGGGAAAGTCCGGCTCGCGCACCTGCGCGGTTAATTCTCGCCCCGTACGCTCTCGGCTCCTTTTTGCTTTTTACCGATGCTTGACGGTGGCTAGTGTGCACAACTGTATGCCGCGCTTTTCGATCGCGTCGTCTTGTTTTCGGAGTCGAACTTTCTCGGCCGTTCGTGCGGTGAAGCTTTCGTCGGCTACACTCACAAAAGTTTCTTGTTGTTCTCAGCGGAATTGGGCCTCAGTCAGAATTTCTGCTACTTCCATAATCAAAATATATTGTTGATTGGAGCAGAAAAGGCTTCTCTCAAGAAGGTTCTGTTTGGAAGTAGCAGAAATTCTTAATGAGGCATAATTCCTCTGGGAACAACAAGAAACTTTTTTGAGTGTACTTAAATTTCATTTGCACTTGCGAAAAATGTAACGACCATTCACGAAAAAAAATCCGCTATCTACGATGTTCCGACATATCTTATTATCTTGTACAGAATCTTGGCCGTAGAGGAAATTCTCTTGTCAAGCAGATTTTTCTTTTCAAAGGATGATGATCCAGATGACATGGCATAATCTGACCGATGGAATTGGAGCAAGTGTTTATATGGAGCTCATTGTTTATGATTTAGATGATTCCACCGAATAATCACGATTGATACTATCATCCGTCGCGTTTTCAAGACAATACCTCATACACGAGAGTTTATGAACGACTCTCGAATACTTGGCAGTGTTTATCTTTCGCGAATTCGCTCGAGCGCACAATTAAAGTTTGTCATAATCTATATATACCTCTAATGTGAATCGAAACGTGTGTATCGAGTCTCTCACGCAATCCAAGTGACAACTCGAACGTTATCGAATCATTGATATACACTCGATTCGGGGGATATAGAGTCGGCGCACGAGCGAGAGTAATGAGATGTACGTATATGTATAGGTATATGGATGGGTTGCTTGCGCTTGCGAGCCTACCATGCGCGGCAGGCGCGGTGTGCGCACTGCTCCTCCCCGCGGCCCCCACTCCCCGGTGCTGGGCGCCTCGGCCGCGGCGAGAGAGCCGCCCCTCGCCGCCTCGGCCGCTCGCTCGCGGAGGGGCGCTGCTGCAGCCGGCCGGGCTTAGCCGAGCTCGCGCAGAGCGCAAGTAGACGCGGCAGCGTGAGCGCCTGGCTGCGGCGTACACCTCGTTCGCTCCCAAAGATCCGTCCCTCCCCTCCCCCCGCCAACACCGCACCCGCGCGCGGCCGCGTGACATGACGTGCCGTCGTCGCCGCTGTTGTTGCTGCTGCTGTTGTTATCGTTGTTCTCGTTGACTGGTTGACTGGCCCACTGCCCAAGGGCACACCTCGAGCCCCCACCCACCCACCCATCCACCCAAACTGACTCCCTCCCGGACAAAAACCCCGACCCAACCCGCCAAGCCCACCTGTGTCTGTCTGTCGTCTGTCTGCAGTACCCCGAGTAAATTGAAAATCGACGCGCCGAGAAAAAGTTACGGTTGTTGACGTGTGAGCAGTGCGAGTTAAGTGCGAGCGAGCGGAGCGTCGCTCGCCAAAAACAGCGCCAAAATTCGGGTTAAGAACAAGGAGCCGGTGCCGTCCTACGCGATGGAGATCTTGGACGAGTACCAGGACACCATGGCCCAGAGCGTCACCGGCGACGTCAACATCGCCCAGATGGCCGCCGGCATTGCCCACCACCGTCACACTCCTGACAGCCCCATGGTGAGTACTCCCATTCTCCAAGTTTATCTATCCATCCGACGATATGTGCCCCCCTCGTATATATACAAACACTTGCTCTCGATCTTTCGGCGCGATGTTGTGGCCGGTCGGGCCGATGGAGAAGGGGAGGGGGGCCGACAGGGAACCTTTTCCTCGACGGATGTAAACAACCGTGTGGTCCCGTCCGACTAACATAGTGTGCCGGTCAACTCTACTACGCGATTAGGAATATATCGGGAAAAAACCGCGCGCCACCGCGAGAAAGCGGATTTTTCGCAGGCGAGGTCGACGATGGTGTTAGCAACAAAATAAAATTGGCCAATTCAAAGTTGTATAACCAGTCGCAGAACGTGTGTGTATACACTCACACGGAGTGCTTCGGGTTAATAATAGTGATCAAACTAATGCTAACTTTTTACTCGCATACTCCACTCGAGCTTAGCAATAATATGTGCAGGTTGAACGCGAAAATACTTTTCATATGTGAATGCGAAATTGGTCGGATGACTATACTTCCCCGGGTGATTGTTTAATACGTTGAAAAAGCATGTTGATGTCGCCGTGCTGAAAGCCATATCGAATAGTGTGCGGCCAGAGCGATATTCTCGGATTTGAATGTATATTATTTTTTCTAATTGCAGTCAATCGCACTTCAATCATATTTCACCGCGATGGTCGATTATGATTCCTGGAATGAACTCAAAAGGCGCCGCGATTGTTTCTTTAGTGCCGTTGAATATTCGTCATATTCAAAGTAACGAATAACTTTGAATGTATTGTTTTGTTTGCCGGGGAGGCACGAAATTGAAGAATATACCAACCAACGATTGTTTAGAAGATTGTTCAAAAGTGAAATATCCAATTATGCATCCACGTTTTACCCACGTGATGGATGAATGAAATTACGCAGTAACGTGTGCACTAAGGTTCACACGAGTGTATGTATGCGTGAATATGCCATTTTCATGATATTATTACATCTTCATTTTCATAAATAGTGCAGAAAACGATTTTCGGAAAACGCCACACACGATTCGTGGTGACATATACGACTGTAGTGAAACTGCATCTGTAGCTGTTGATTTTGCGAAACGAGGAAGTCGAACGCGGGGTGGTGATTTCGTCAGAATCGACCTGAAAAACGGCGCGTAAGCAGCGAGTCGATTAGGCTAATCAGGCTGGGCCATTCAAGCCCCGCCGAGATGTTTATTGACCCTCCAGCAGCCAGTAGATATAATATAGAGTCGGAGGCGCGTATCACTAATTTAAAATCACTTCGCACCTCGTTGCTAAGAAATCTCTCCCGAATCCCGCCCGGCGTTTTCTCCAATATTAAAGATCGTGGCGAGCGCGCGGACGTCGCGCACATGCGAAGGTCCGGCTTTCAGATTGAAATAAGCCAGCCGTTCCCACGGCGTATCTCGTATACCAGGAGCTGTATTAATTAAGGAATCGGCTACTGTTTCGTGCTTGATTATCCCACACCTGTGTATACTGTCACTTTCGTTTTTCCCTTTTTCGCCAGTCGCTATTCATTCCCAAGTGTTAATCATGTGAGTATTCAATTTCTTGGAAATTATGATAATTGTCGTGTTGCGATGCGTATTTTACAAAATACGGACTTCCCTTTTGAAACCAGTAGTGCTTTTTCAACTTCATGTGGTTTATTGCATCGAGGGTATAGAATTTATTTTGTCATAAAATCAAAGTCACGTTGTTGAAAATCAGGGTCGATGGAATAAGTAATGAATATTTGTAACAATACGATTCCATCGCTCGGTAGCATCGAATTCTCCATTTACTTCTTCATAGCAATCATTAAATCAATCGAAGGAACTGCCATTAATCAACTGATCTGAATTAACATATATATTTGTATAGCTTAGTATGATTCAGGTGTACATACGTGTGTAAATCAAGTGAATATATGGTCCTGAGATAAATCACTCGTTATTCGAACAAGTAGTTGAAACAATTATAACGCAAATAAAATACCTCCAAACCCGCAAGAGAATTAATCTGAAAACTCTCGCAGCTCTGCCCTTCCCCTTCTCCTTGTGTGTGTAAATGAAGCAAGGAGGCGAGGTCGGCTCGTGTGTATATGTATACGCACGCGAGCGAACTATCGAGGCGGACTTTTCTCCGCCCCGTGTATATAATTCGCCGGCGCGCCTTTATCAATCGGCGCTAATTGCGGCTAATTGCTCGATCCCCTCGCTACTTTCGCGCGCGCGCGCGCAATATCGGGAGACTTTGTCTTTCCAGCGGCGCGCTTGCGTTCCATTCAGTCACGAGCCTCATATAATCTATACAGTTACTGGAAAGATTTTCACTACACCTACATCTTTGATATTTTATTTTTTGCTTGAGTTGGACAATCTCTAACCGACAATGATTTGCAGTTGGATGATGTATTTATTCAGTGAATATCAAAGATTCTCTTTGTGAGACGAGGAAAAAAAATTGTTTGATCGATTGGTCACCAGGCCAGATTGCAAAATGTTTGCTGTTCTTTTTTTTTCGTTTTTTTTTTTATTGTAAATTACGTTGGCAACAAAACCCGCGAGCGATATTTCATGTGAGAAAAAATATTTTATCAGAGAATACGAAAGCTGTATTACTCATTCAATCGCGTGACTGCAGTTCCATACATTTTAATTCGATCCGTACGCCCGAGCGTTATTATTTTATGTCATTAATATTTATTTTATAATTGACCTGCAAGAAATAAGAATAATTTGAGCGTATATATTTGTTGATTCTCACAAAATACGAAAGAAATTATACTTGAATTACAGTAATTAAAGCCATATCGTACTTTCAATGGTTACTTTTACGATTCTCTCATTATGCAAAACAGAAGAAATCCAACGGCTGGTGCTGCATTGCATACTCGCGTCCAACGATTAAATCTAAACATAATTTTCTCTCCGTTCCACGCACAATACGCTATGTAATTGTTGAGGTAGATAGCGGCCGCCTTTTATTTTTTTCTCCTTACAATTACTTTGAATTAAAATGAAACGCAGGCTTGATTTATAATAAATACAAAGAAATCATTGTCGACAAATTCTTACCTCGAGCATCTCTATCTTCTCGTTATTTTAGAAGAGAGCTACTTATTGTAAAAGTAGTTGGACGAGAACTTATTTGACTCGATCGATTTGTAAACAGGCGTTTCTCGAGAAAAACAGCCGTGTATAGCGGGAGGGGAATAGATCCTGAAGAGAGTGTAAGCATAGCGAGGAAAACAAGAGGTCGCGCGCGAAAGGAACGATAAATCGTCCGGGAGCTATCCACTACCTTATACTACAAGCCGATGACACGCTGCTTGTTTGTAGTCGCGTGTTTCGTCGAATGGAGCTGTTTGGATCGATAAACTGCGTAAAAGGATTATTGAGCCGTGTGTTTTGGAGCTGAATTGTTTTGAAAATGATAATGTTTTAACAAGTTATTTTTTTTTAACTTTTCTTCGAGTTTGTTCTGCTTTGAGTTTATCAAGTTCTAAAAGTTATACGCATGATCCAAATATGTATGTCTATACGTTCCATCCTTGGAACGGATCGTAACTGTGCATTTCCGCAATGCGAGAATCTTATTAGAGAAGAAACTGTGTGCGAGTGCGAATTCTAGGTGAAAGAGACGAGAAAAATTCACGTGACATTCCTGGAGCTTCTTACACCATTGCCGTGTTAATTGAATTATCGTGAATACCGACTCTCATGTGAATATATGAGCTCACGCATATGATCGTACAACATTTTACGAAGTCAATCATTTTTCATGTTGTTGAGTCAATCAATCTATTGGAGTATTTCATTTAAGCCTCTCGGAATAGCATTTTTCGAGTCAATGTATTATTTTACGTCCAAACATCCATTAAATTGATGATCAATCAGCTTTCTTAGTAGAATAAAACGCCCGATTTGAAATGGAAAATCATACATACCACTCATAATTTTCCATGACACTTTACAACGTTGATAATATTTAATAAGTTTCAAATATGTTTCGTCCGACTGCATTGAACCATGGTGCGAACCGAGGATCTTCTCTCACAAGACTGATAATTTCTCACGTTCCAATAATAAAAACACCCATCGAAAAATCACGAATGACGAATTACTTCGAGCTCCTCTCCAGTTCGTCCTACACATCTCCGTGACACATGATCATTGAGAATTAATAAAATGACTGACGCAACGCGAGGATCGAGAGAAATACGTAATTCACGATGCTAATAGATAGATACACGTCGATAGGCGAGCAAATATTTGCTCGACTCGAGGCACCACCACCGCGAGAAAAATTTTATCTCGGCCGCGTGTTCACGTCCGCCTGTCCGTATGTGCCAGCCGGAGTCGAGGGGAGGGGGGGGGGGAAGTTGGAAGTATCGAATGGTCGTTCTCGGATCTGTACATATTCGATCCGATCGCGGGACGTCGTTAATGTCGCTCCTCGTGGCTGTTAATGCGTTACACAACTTACATATATATAAAATACGTCGTCGCAATTTTCCTCCTCGTGCTTCCTGGACAATTATTTGGAAAACAGCTCGGAGCCGTACTGTTTGGCAGGAAATCATAATCTCCTTTATCGTCGCGGTAATTTCAGCGCGATTTCAAAAGTCCGCGTGTGTCGCCGCGAGCAATTATTATTTATCGTAATTGATAAAATCAGCGAATTCCCCGTCGTGGTATAATTTGAAAAAGAAAAAAAAAATCGTTATCGAAAATGACAACCTCGCTCGACAACGTAAATCTAATGTTACGTGTGTATACGCGCGCAGTGTGTTTGTCCCGCGAATTCAGCGATCGCGTGGTTTGGTATGTATGTAAAGACGCTCGGCCGCGTTCGAGACGGGACACGACCAACGAAAAACTCGGGCGCTCGGACTATTAATACCCATTAATCGCGAGGGAAAAATCAATGCCGAGGTGGTGTACACATCAATCACGCGCTAAACTGAATCGCGGCCGCGGTGGGGGAGGAGGCGGGAGAAAAAGCCGAATTGGCCAACAATAACAATGGGCGCGAGCTTGAGCATCTGGGACGGATATTTATAAGTCGGAGGTGTGTGCGTGCGTGCCGCGCGCGCGATCTGACGCTGTCAGGCTTGACCGGCGGATTTTGATGAGTGGACTCGCGCGCGAGGGCCGAGCGCCAGTCGGATCTCGCTTGTATATAGTCCGCAATGATATTGGGAGTGTTAGCGCGTTCGCGGGCTAAATTTACAAAGCCGTCTCTTTTGTCTCGTTCGAGAGTTCTTGGCGCGCGCCGCGGCCGATTTACTCCGATTACTCCGGGCGCAGGGACCGATTCCGTAGCCGATGGATGGCCCAAGCTCCACCCAGATTTTTCCTATGTGGTTTGAGCTGCTGAACACGAATTTCGAGGGTGGACAGCCGGAAAATGGGCAGGAAAATTTTTATCGAGAATTTTCCGAGAGCGATAGAAAAATCAGTTTTTTTGCGAAAAAAAAAATATTTTTATATTCTCCTCAGCATTCTGCACAAGAAAGGTCCTTATACATTTTTCACGAAAAGGCGCCGTTCCGGAGTAAAAAATTCCCAAACTTTGAGAAAATGCGATTTTTCCGATTTTCAAGGTGCTGCTGCTCAGTCACGCCACAATATTTTCCAGTCCACCCGGTCTCAAACTGCTGTTTTGGGTCTCAACTGGAGATTTTGATAGTTTTGAAGCCGGAAAAATGGTATTTTTCAATTTGCCGGCATTAGTTTTCCAAGCACCTCCAGCGCCGTTTAATTACGCTTATTAACGTGCTAAAGAGTTTTCCGAGGTTGGGTCGATGGTTGGAATGTTTTGGATGGGTTGGGTCGATGGTTGGATTTTTACCCTCATGAGATTTTCACTTGAAATTGCTATTTTCAGTGTTATATGAATTTTCCGAATTTTTTTACCAATTTCCTGATTTTCCTTCGGAAAATTGAATTTTAGAGAATTCAAATAAATGGGAAAACATTATCGAAAGAAATTTGGTCGAATCTAACCATCGACCCAACCTCGGAAAACTCTTTAGCACGTTAATAAGCGTAATTAAACGGCGCTGGAGGTGCTTGGAAAACTAATGCCGGCAAATTGAAAAATACCATTTTTCCGGCTTCAAAACTATCAAAATCTCCAGTTGAGACCCAAAACAGCAGTTTGAGACCGGGTGGACTGGAAAATATTGTGGCGTGACTGAGCAGCAGCACCTTGAAAATCGGAAAAATCGCATTTTCTCAAAGTTTGGGAATTTTTTACTCCGGAATGGCGCCTCTTCGTGAAAAATGTATAATGACCTTTCTTGTGCAGAATGCTGAGGAGAATATAAAAATATTTTTTTTTTCGCAAAAAAAACTGATTTTTCTATCGCTCTCGGAAAATTCTCGATAAAAATTTTCCTGCCCATTTTCCGGCTGTCCACCCTCGAAATTCGTGTTCAGCAGCTCAAACCACATAGGAAAAATCTGGGTGGAGCTTGGGCCATCCATCGGCTACGGAATCGGTCCCTGCGCCCGGAGTAGATGCACGCCGAATCGAAAGTCAAATTTTCAAATCGGTTAGCAGAGATTCTGGTCGAATTTACGTTTGACGGTTTATTTTTACATCGGTGGAGTGAAAAATGGACGATGTATATGCGATGTTGCGCGTCTCTTCTGGTCTACCTCCTCGAGAAATATCGAAGCCAGAAGATTGATGTATAACTAAATGAAGAAAAACTTTGAAAGCGATGTTTATTTAGAAGCTCCCACTCATCCGAAGTAGGAATCGCGACGTCCCTTGAACGTCATTGAAACGCCAGCATAGTTGACAGCTTACTCTACCCTGTTCCAAAAAACCAATATGAAAAACACCCAATCCAATCAATCAACCGTTCACTGAAATATTGAACTTTATTAATTATTCCAGGCCAAGTTTATCTTTGAAAATTCCGAAAGACTACGAATTGCAATCGTCGCTGGGCTGTTGAATCATCCCAAAAAAAAACCCGCGGAACGTTTGGATCTTCCGGTTGCCAGAGCGCACGCATTCCGTTTCTCTCGTGCATTTCCATATATGCTCACTATATACATGTGCTCGCGCGCGCGCGCGTTCTCCAGGCTGCAGGCAACGGATGGAGGGGTCACTCGGAGGATCCGCCGTGAGCTGGAGGGGCGACTGCCTCGGGCGAGTATGTGGCTCGGGGGGCGGGGATTTTCCGCTGCCTCCAGCCAATCGCTTTGCATCTTTCCTCTCGCTCGAGCGACCGTCTATTGAGTGAATCTTCGATTCATCGTGTGGCCTACACAATTTTATCCCTCCGAGATATGCCGGGTAGGGAAAGATAGCTCGCGAATGGAAAGAAACTGCGCATATAACTATAGTTGGGGTATTGAATCGCTTTGGTGTAACTTTGGATTGATTGAAAAAAGGATTCGCTAATTTTTAATTATGGTTAGATCAATCAAAGTATAATTTACAACGTACATGTACATTGCATGCTATTATAGCAAGTACAGAGCCAAAGAACTGCTGTGCACATTGAATGCAAGTTTACTAATCTATGTACTTTTTTGTGGACACGTGGAATATCGCCGTGCACATATATCGTAAATGCACGGGTATACCTAATACCTTTATCAGCTGTACTTCTAGAGGCTAAATTAAATTTAGATATTATTTTTGGAAGTCAGGGAGATCTCATACACTGTGCTCCGAGAGAACAGCTGATTGGCAATGTACAAAATTAGCATATTTTTAGTGTTTATTTCAAACAATATATTTCAAAGTTTTACAACAACAAAAAATCCAGGTGTTCTAATTAATCCCAAACCGACAAGGCTCGAATGGTAATTGAATGTAACATGTGCCCAGCGCAGCTGGCGCGTATACTCAGAGGGTAATGAGCGCTCGCGCGACAATGCGCACGCCCAAGTGTGGCGCGGCATTAACTCGCGCGCTCTCGGCGCTACTTCGCGTGCAACTCTCGCGGCTTAACAGGGAATTTTCTGTGTGCAGCTCTCGATGTCTTTATTCTCACTCAAAGCCACGATACACTGTATTTTTTCGTGAAAACGACGTGTTTTTTCAACTCTCAAGTGCGGTTCCTTAAATTTTAATGACGGTTGATGTTGGTTTTGGGAAAGATTATCCAGATGAAACGATTTGTTTGTTGATGGTCGAGCCGATTTATTAGCCGTCGTAAGATAGTTGGTCAACACTCTTCCGATGTGTGCTCAATGAATTCATAACATTTTCCATCTTTTTGTTGATTTTATTGGTGCAACCGTAAGATGTCAAATTGAGATTGTCTGTAATCACGAGTTACCCTCCTGAGTCTGGCGGAATTCGCCACGGCACTTTGAAGATAATTCATCCGAACGTACGTGCAAGTTTTACGAGAAGCAGTTTCCACCTTGATAAAAATCGATCGGCAAAAATATCCGCGTGGCATCTCCCGCCGCGAGTGTATGCAACAAAAAATGATCTCTCCTTGGCAGTGCGCGCGAGCGAGCGGCGATAATCAATGCGATATCCTCTCCTTTTATACACACACACGAAACTTTTTCCAAGAGCAGCGCATCGGGTCTTCCGTATATAATTGGTCAATCAACGTTCGCCCGGCGCGGCGTAGCATACATCGCACGCTCGCTGCCCCGGCCAGAGCAAGAGAATATATACTCGCGTTTTACGATGGCCCTATAAAAATCTCATAATTAGATTTCGGAGCTAATTTCCTGCGGCGGAACGGCCGCTTCTTTAGAATTGCAAAAGCCTATCTCTAGATAAACTGCTTTCCTTTCGCCTGCTTCTTTCGCTCTTTTTTTCCTCGCCTCCCCCTTTCTGCAGTCGCGAAGGAGCTTACCATTTCTCCTTTTTCTATATGTGCTGTGCTTTTTTTTTCTTCAACGTGTCGGGTACATAGGTGAGCCGGGCAACGTCGATGCGAATCTCGTCGTCGAACGTAATTATATTCTTTTTTTCATCTCGATCTCGTGGATCCAAGATATTTCCCCGTGAACTGTACAAATTGAATTTGAAATATTCAAGAATTTCTATCAGACAGTAGCTGGGGTTCGAGTTTCTACATACTTTTTTTTTTATGATTCACTCGAAAACCGCAGCAAGTCTGTATTTATTTCCGGAGTGAATAAAACACCTATGCCCTCTACTCTTAAAATAGTAGATATTGCATAACTGATAAAGAATATTCAACATTCAACTAAAAACTAGTAAATTTTCATACTAATTTTTTAGCTGAATGTTTACTATTTACATCAATCACGCAATTTCTACTAATAAACAGTAGTTTTTCACTATTCCAGATTTGGAGTGTAGCATTACGAGAAAATGAAAATCCACGAGTAAGATGACGTTTTTTGCAGGAAAGAGCGTTTAACCAACTCTCACGATCGGCTCGCAAATTTCGATTTCCAACAAAAAAAAAAATAATTCTTTAAGTACGATCCTCCCCGTCGTATATTTGCGGAAATCCACGTAGAATCGAGTGTGGGTGTGAATCGGCTGCCTCCACCGCTTGTGTACATACGCCGCGACGCATGCGCGCACCGGCGAGATTGTCCTCGCGCGGGCGACGCGAGGTGGGGGTGTTGCGGCGGCCGCGTATGTATATACGTATATAAAGTCGCGCTGGCCGCCAGGTGGTGGGAGGCTCTCTGCGGGCGTCCGATAAAAAGGGGGAGGCCTGGCGGCGGATTGGCCGCTCTCCCACTGTACCTCGAACACGCCCACCTTTATTCGCCCGCCGCGGCGCGCGCGCACGAGAAGAGCAGCCAGCCGCTCTGCTTCGCGCCGCGAGTTTTCCTCCTCGATGTACGTTTTTCCTTCTGCTGCGATCGAGCGTCTCGCGCGCGATTCGATGCTATGGGCTAGACGGCTTTCGATCGAACAAGAATCGATGGTTCCCCATACCAAGTCACTCGATTGAAAAATTTTGAAAAATCCAACAATTTCGAGGAAAAAAATCCGTATTCAATTTTGATATATTCGTGGAGAAAAAATATGCATCCGCGTGGCGATAAAGCGAGGGGACGTGGAGACACGGGCTGCACAGACCGCGGCTCATTACGAGAGAGCCGCAGCCGATGCAACGCGATAACGGCTCGAATGCGTGCGCGATGTTCCTCAGCTCGCCCCGTATATATAATAACGCGCCGCAGCCATATCACGTGTGTGCATGTGCGACTCGTGTGTATCGCGTGCGGGATCTGTTCCTCTCTCTCGCCTCGGCTCGCACTCGCGCGATAGTTCCGCGCAGGTTTATAAGATAATCGCCGCGATTACCGCGAATGTTTCTTGCGCTCGAGCTCGCTCGCTCGCGGCGATTACGCTTTTTAACCAGACGCGCGATACATCGGCGGATCGTTATCGAATCCGCAATCGTCCCTCGACGTCGCCACGTACAACCGGCGCAATTCGAGCGAGACTCGTTTCACGCTTTCCGACGATTCGTCCCGGTTCACCACTCGATTGGCTCGTGTGTCGATTCGACGAGTGAGTCATTGGTAATTGTGCGATGATTACACCCTGTATGGATATAATATGCGCCGATCTTGTTATTCTCGTCTCGACATTGCCAGTCGCGCGTTCAAGTTTCGACGGGTGGATTTCGATCGGATGGGGTATAGTTTTTCACGTAGACGAATCGCAATTGAGATTTCGTATCGGTAAAAAGTAGAATGAGCATTAGGTTATCTCGTCCTCGGGCATATGACAATATAGATTAGGAATAGCGAGCATCGGTCGAAAAGATGATATTTTTCCTGGTTATTTCGCGTGTGTATATCAGTTTTATTTAATATGCGAAATCGAACGGCACTCGCGGCGTCGGACGATAATCGATCCTTGAGAAGCAACACAAGCAAAACACTGCCAATAAACCCGGAGCGGTTTTATAACTGTCGAAGGCCGGGCACAACAATTTGGCGGGCAGGCGCAAAAACGTTAATGCAAAAGCAACGCGTTGCCGCCTTTCTTGCTGCCTCGCTCTCTCTCTCACTCTTGGATTAAGCCGTTTTGCGTTGCGGAGCTTCTCCTCTGCTCCTCGCTCGCGAACACACACCTATATACACATTAATAATGGCGAATATTCCACGGTCGAGGCAAGAAAATTAACTAATTTTCTGCGGTGCAACGGATCGCGCGCCGAGTGTATACATTAGTCGAGATTACACGTGCGGGGAGTATCATAATAAAGTCGTTGGCTCGAGAGACGCGCGCGATATACATCCGCGAGTCACTTTGGCGATGGGTTATTTTCGAGTGTGTTATTCGGGTGGGTAAGTAGCCCGAGATTATCCCCGGCAAAGTGTGCTCTCGGTTTCCCCCTCGTTGCGTTTTTCACGCGACGCGACCGGAGGGATCCGTACATACATATGCGCAGCGGAATTGAGCTGCGTGCAGAGCAGTTTAGTGGAAAGTGACCAATTTTCAAAGCCTTAGGGGTATGTATACATAAAGCTGGTCCGTGACAAACATATATAGCGACCCCCGGGCTACGCGAAAACAATGAATCCCAGCAGTGGGCAGCCGTTGCGGGGAAACTCAAGCGCTACAGCGACCGGAGCGAAACTGCGTGAAAATCGGCTTAGAGTAGATCACGTGGCGGGCTCGTGCCGTACGCGGGGACGCCTTGTTGTGTTGGACATAATATACCTGCGCGCGCGCCCCATCGCAGCCTCGTTTTCGGCTGTATACACTGAGTGAGCGTCGAAAGCGACCGATCAGCAGTGGCTATAGTGATGTTTGGGCTAGACTCGAGTGGGTGCGCTCGTTGCCACACAAATGGCCTTCTCCCGCGGTGCTTTTGCTAATTGTCCATCGAAATGTTGCTTTATTCCCCCCACTCCGAAGCACTAGAGCGAAATATCCAAACTACTCGTCTTTTTTCAAAACAATTTATCACGTATCGGATACTTTTCAATTTGGTGCGCGAGGAGCGTATACATACGTATACCTATACACACTCGAGAAATCGGCGGGACAGCCCACACGCGTACCAACAGTTGGAATTAACACAAAGTGTCCGAGAGAAGATGCGCGCACAGCTTCTCGGAAGGCCATCTCTTTTCATCGGCCAAAGTCAATATCAATCTGAGCTGTGCGCGTCTATATACCCTCGATCATCTTCTCGCTCTCGCTCTCTCGTCGTCCGCGCACGGCCGAAAGGAAAAACCCGTTGGTCGATTCTCGCTCGCTCGCGCCGTTTACTTAGGACCTAACGTTTATTATGCTCGCTCGCTCGCGCAACTCAAATATCGCGCTGCGTGTATTAACGATTTCCTCTCCGCGCGCCAGCGAGCGCACCATACAGTCCTTTTCGAGCATTAGCCTCGTTCTTGCTCTCTTGAATCTATAAACTCATCATGCCCGCCGCGCTCGGTGCTTTTATTTTTTCGTCCCGTTTCATATTCGCCGCCGCCGTCGCGCGCATTAGCCTCCTAATGTCCCGGCTCGATGTGTTAGACGAGGTGAGACGCGCCGCGCGGACCTGTTACACTGTGGGGAAATATCGAGGCAAACAATGGAGAGGAATTAATTTGAAGATCGCCGCGAGAGCCTTGTACACTGGGCCTGTGACACTTTATTTGCACCCGATGTATTTTCAATGTTCGTAAAATCATCAATTTCGTACGGTAGTTCATACTTACAGAACACTCGGGAAAATCTTTACCAAATTTTGAAAATAATCGTTTTCACATAGTGTTTAGTGGAACAATCATTCTTACCTTTCACTCGTAAGGACGAATTCTGCTATAGTTTAATTAATTAATTGCTGTATATATTAGTCTTTGATGTATTCAGATACTCAAACTAAACAAGTCGTTTTTACTTATCGATCGCTTCGGCAGTGTGGAGCAGAGACCTCCCATTTGAAATTGTAGCGGGCGCGAGACCGTTGCTTTCTTCGAAAGCTCCGAAAAAGAAAAGGTTGGGTCAGCGCAGTGGTGCTAAGCGCGCGAGCAGCGATGTACGTATATACTCGCGCATATATACGCGCTTGTTGACATTCGAATTTCGCCGCGACGAAGAGTCGTGCATGGGTCATCGACACTACACTCGCGTACATATCAGCTCGTGCGCGAGCGCGCGTGTGCGTGTGTGTGCGCCAGCGCGTACTAAACGTCTCGGACTGCTGTTGTCTTTTCCTATTATTGGCGTTCTGAGGGTTATGCAATGACGAACACGATAAATGGAACGATACTGTTCGATAATTTTGAAATTAAAAAAAAATCTCGCTCGGGTGGATATTCGACTGGAGATAAGAATAATGACACCAATATAACGATCCTTCAAACAAATAAGGACACTGAGAAAAAATTAGCCACACATACACGTTGCTATCAATTCAAAAGTATACGCGTATGTATATACATTTGCTCCGAGGCTGAATCGGTAACACATCAGTTGACTGACGTGAAAATCAATCTGAAAACAGCCCGAGAGTGAGTAAAGTAAAATTTCACAGCTCGAACGAATGCGAAATAACGGACGCGCGATCTTGCGAGTGAAAAATTCGACTCTTTATCTTGGAACAAACACTCGAGCATATTAATTTTTATCAGTTGTAAATAGACCGAGAGCAAAGTATTTTACATATATATGTGTGTGTACGCGTGACTGCTTGGTCCTGGCAAACGAACGAGTACCGCTATACAGATCATTGATTTGTGAAATATTCAAGTGTCCCCGAGAGCGAGTCGTAAGTTGGTACCGTTAACCTTTATGCTCGCTCGCTCGCTCGCTCGCTCGCGGTCTCAAAGGAATTCATGAATTTCATCACACATCCGAAATGTTTGCACAGATTTACTGATAATAAAAAAATTACCGAGTGCTATTTGCTCCATCTTTCCGGAGCCTCGGCTAATGGCCGCGCGCGTGCACACGCTCTCTGTAAATCCGAGTGGAGCGGCTCTCGTTACATGGGAAACACACACACACACACACGTGTTACCGATATCGTAATCGTCGTATCGATAATGATCCTAATTGCGAATACACGTTATTCGCTAAATTCTCACACGCGAATTGGTCGATTCTAATGCGCAATAATTCCCTATGCAAATCGGCGTCCCTCCGCGCGCTTTTTAAGCTCGATTACCGGTTCCCGAAGTCCGCGCGGTTGTCAACCCTTCGAATTTTGCGAACCCGCAACGCCGCGCGCCGATCGTTTCAGTCGCAGTGCGCCGGCGCAACTATCATTTTGTCCCCCGTAAACCGCGATTAATAAT
The DNA here is from genome assembly GCA_020882685.1 of Aphelinus atriplicis. Taxonomy (NCBI): domain Eukaryota; kingdom Metazoa; phylum Arthropoda; class Insecta; order Hymenoptera; family Aphelinidae; genus Aphelinus; species Aphelinus atriplicis. The sequence continues at coordinate 78,316,214 of CM037073.1, forward strand.
CGACCGGACGCAAAGCCTTGTCCCCGATCGGCCCTCATTATTACGCTTTTTTTTCCTATCCCACCTCTCGGCCGATGTGGCAATTAGCTACATTGTTTATTATTTGCCGGTTCCAGTATGCGCTCGATGTAATCGTTGAAAACTCGATTATTGTGTGTGTGTGTCTGTGTGTGGTGTGCGAGATTATTTATTGTGCAAGTGGCCTGCTTGTTTCGTTCTAACAAGCCTTTCTTGGAAATCGTTTTCGACCATTTTTTCTTTCATAGATTCATACGCGATTTCTAGGAATCTTCTTCTCTGTATACGTACCGGTATGTTTAGAGTTAAGCAATGTAATCTGTAACTATTGAAATTAATAAAAAAAATGGATAAAAGAAATGCACATATTGCCAAAACTCCGAAAGCGAAAACTACGTAAATTTTTATATGGACGTGATGCTCGATTGCATTGATCCTAATAAGCAAATGATGATATATTGTAACAGCATAGCTTGCACGAAAGGATTTCATCAATTTTAAATACAACAATAACAAGCATTCTTTTCTGTCGCAATACATTTTTTTCATGAAACATTATGTTCTGTCCGCAAATTTGTACACGCCTCATAAAACTTGAACTTTATAATATATAAATTTTTACTATATAAAAAAATCATATATAAATTCATGATAATTGAAAAAGAAAACTCTCAGAAGGAGCTTTTTCTATCTATGTTCTCTTCCCGACATGTCTTTTGAAAGTTTATCTAGAATCCACATTTGCGATAAATCAACATTCAGCGCAATTTTCATAGAAGTGCAAGGCGCGAAATGTCAGCCGTTCACTCGGCGAAAATCTCGACGGTGTTTCGCTCGGGCGCTAGAGCAACGTGTGCAGGTGGTGTTCTAAAAGTTGGCCACTCTCACACGTTCCACCAGCCGCATGCATCCGTGCCGGTTTGCATCTATCGGGTGTCATAACCGGTGTACGTATCATTACTCGCAGCGCCGCGCGGCACCGGAGACCAGATAACGTTGGCGCAATCGACGCAATTATATTTTTACGATACGAGCCAAGGCCTCAATACCCTGACTATTAATGTATACCTCGTGCTCTCCCAACCAGCCGCCACATCTCTATCTGTGTATCTATGAGAGAGAGAGCGTGTGTATGTATATACATGTACATGTCCGCGGAATATAACCTGGATACTCGGATATTAAAATAGTTATATCGGCTGTTTTTACGGCGGTTGTTTATGAGAGCGCCGTGATATATATACAAAGTATGAGCCTGCGAGTCTGCGATACCCGGTGTATGCAAACACAATCCTCGCTCGTCGAGAGTTTTTTCTCCCAATATATAAATTGCGTATAGTGTCGGGCACAATGAACGATTCGAAACAATAAGTGACAAAAAAGAAAATCGATTGGCAGCTGGCACTGAATTGGCAAAGAGAGCCTGCTGCGACACGGTAATTGTCCATACCGCGTGATAAGCTTGCGTCGTTAAAAAAAAAGGTTACACAGTTCGGAAAACTATACACGCTGAAGCCTCCCTCTTCCTCTGCCCCGCGGCTAATCGTCCGGTCGTACAGTCGCGGTGGGAAAGCGAGCAGTCATTATTCTCGGGGAATCGCCTATGAATCACGTGGATTATCTATCGCTGCTCTACAAATGGGTTAACATTTTATTGCGAGGTGTCTGCGCGCGTGTATGTTTTATACATCGGCTAACCGACATACGACTGTCGCGCGCCGGTTCTTTTTATGCGTTCACGCGCGTATGTGTAGGCACGCGGCGAAGAACAAAACGATGGCGCAGTGCTGCGGTGCGATGTGGTCGAATTCTCTTACTTTGCATTGTCACGTTACCAAACATTCATAAACTAGCGTTTTTAAAATTCACGTTTGTATTCATTTTTCGTTCTGTGCCTCGTAAGTTCGAGTCATTTTATGTTCGCCATACGCTTTCGCAAATAATCCTTCGCGTGCGATAAGTTTTCTCATTTTTGTATGGGATATTCTTTTAAGTTCAGAATAGTCGATAAAAATATAGTCGAATTTCCAAAAATTCACGTGCAGGTATATCTAATAGGTAAGGCCTGGTGCTGATTAGACCTCTCCCCTCGCTCGTTGTATATAGCCTTCAGCTCTCCACTATACAGCACATGTACATGGACCAGGTGAACGGACAAATAGGGGAGCCAATTGAAATGACTTGATTAGGTCAGAGGCGAAAAATGACAAGTGCGCAGGCATGGGCTATTCAGAGTAGCTGACTTGTTTCCCCTGGCGGGGGGCGTGTTTGTTGGTGTTGGTCATCAGGAGCTATTTCCGCGGGCAGGTAGCATCGTAAACAGACCCTGTATATTTCCACTGCTTGGCTTTCCCATTTTCTCGACGCTTCTCCAGAGTTGCAATGTTTCAATTTTTGACGCTTCTTGACCTTAGAGCACCAGAATAATCAATCAACGTGATTCTCTTTGCTTCAATGGGATTAGAGAATATGTATAAATAAATGAAATCTTTCAATTAATGGTTTCTTTTCAGGGTAAAAAATATGAATTGACCATTAGGAAAATATAAATTGTTTATAAACGTACGTAAGATTCAACGAGTCATCTGATCAAAGCCGTTTTGGAAGCGGCGAGTAGAACTTGTTCATCGTCTCTATTCCAATCGCAACGATAATTCAACCGTAATGACAAGACAGTCGTGACATTTACGTTCGACCAGCACAAACATATAATTTATGTTTTGTATCGTTCGATACAGCAATAAAAAGTCATATCAAAGTTATACCGAATTGAAGTCGCAAACAATCATCAGACAGACATGACTCGTAAACTCCTCCGTGATTTTCGCAAACGGAAATTACGATTCTACAGTCGTATAATAATAGGGATAAATTTTTCGAAATTCATCCCAGCAATGCGCATAACGAACTAGAAACCCAAAAACGGTTTGTTGGGATAGAAACCGAGGAAGGGTGGGTCGTCGGCGGCAGTCTGCGGAGGGACGAGTAATAAAACGATTCCACGGCAGCGGAAATCGAAGGTCCTCTTTCGGCTGTGGACGGGGGAGATTTTCGGAAACATACGGTCGGCACGTGCTCGGCCCAATCGCGGCTCGCTCTTACCCTCATCAGTCTTCCTACGCAGTGTTTCTCAAACGGCTGCTGTGAAATTCTCGAGGGTATATATCGTAATTCACTGAGGACCTTCCATGTGCTGGATTGTTTTTTCACTCGTTGAAAAAAATTTTGGAAAGTTCCATAAAACCCTGTCGTTTTTCCCGAAGATACGTCCTATGCTATCATCGGCGGAGATGAAATCGATAAGATAAATCGGAAGTCGGGAATTACGATCGGTAAATTCATTCTTTTTATTGTAAGGCAATTACAGCTTGACATTTGTACATTCGTTTCTCGGAGTAGAGTTATGACATACCATCGTCGTTATTAAACAAAAATGCATAAACAATGTTTATTAGAATTCTTCAATCTCTATCAACTCTTATATTGATGCCATTATTTCAAACGTGCAGTTCCAAGAAGACAATTGTCATTAGCCATGCTGGAAAAACCAGGACACCTTATTGATTTATAGACAATAATTCACTTGGGTATTGATAAATTCACAACAAAGGACAGTTTTTTCATTGCGGAAAAATCAAATACTCGTGTACAAATTTTAGATTTATCGAGCTGTAGTTATTTTTAGGATACGAAGATACAACATTTGCGCTAAAATCATTGATTCAAACTTAACATAATACTGCGCGAGATTATGTTGAAAATCATCGACATGTTTTTTTGTCACTAGTGAGTCAAATTATGAAACTAGCAATTACTTACACTAAAGTCCCGACGTTATTCTTCAATCGCGAACGATACACTCTTATACCACGACTTATATACAATTGTATTCTAATAATTTTTACGCATCCTAGTGCCATGTCCACAAACGAGGTGAAATAAATTATTCAACGTAAATCGGATTATCATTCGAGACGGAATCAAATCTCCCTCGTGATTTTCAATTCTCCAACTGCAGTAAGCGTCGGAGAACTGGAAAAAAGTTTCGCAACAGCATATATATACGCGTAAATCTATCGAGGCTGGAGCTTCGGCGGACGCGGGAAAAGCAGGCGTTTCTCAGGAAAGCGACGGCACGGAGATGAAGAAAAGCTACCGGTGCCGCGACAGATAGACGCGGAAACGGTGAATCGCCACTGCGCCCAGGGGAGACATCATTGTCGCTCTGCCGCGGTGACGAGCGCGCGCGGAATACAATTAGCAGTAAATTGGCGTGCGCGCATATATCGACGGGGCCGCGCCGATAATAAAATCCCACATATTACAATGATTGCGTCGGATTTTACAATGCGACTGTCGACCACAAATTATTAATTTAACGGCCAGCCCTGCCGAGCTTGGCAGACGTGAGAGAGGATTCTTTCTTTCCTCGGCCCCTCCTCCCGAGTCCTATATACTTCGCTGGCTCGGGGCAGGTGTAATTTTTTTCGAGCCGTACTTTTTGACATTCGGCTCGAATCGCGCGTAGCGAAATTCATGCGTTCGATCGGAGCGACAGCGACTTTCGTCCGAGACATCGAACGAAAATTATGATGTTATATATTCGCATAGAGTTACTGTTCCACTCACTTTGCTGTCTAAATTTCATCTTAAAATATCTTCACATGGTTTTTAATGCCCTATAGAAAAATTTTATTTGTAAACCCTGATACATTGTCGTACTTGAGTTGCAATGGCGTTACACGCCGTTTTTATTTGCACAGAGTTGTACACTCCCAATGAAACAGCCAGTAAAGACGGCGAACTATAAAATTTTTGTAGCCGTCATAACGAAAATTCATTTTTACATAACCAAACAATACACTTCGACACTTTCTTTCCCGGCAACATTATAACTTTCCTCGCGTATACTTTTCTTTAGAAAACACACATTTTTTTTCACACCTACTCGAGTCACGGACACGTGTGCGTGTTACGGTGTGTATCCCATTGGGTGACTCGGCTGTGATTTTTTCGATTTCTAAAGTCAATCACCCGGAAAACGAGCGTACTCCGCATTTTGCGATGTGATTCATAAACAATTCGTCGGCTTTCCTCGGAGAATATAGATATAAGGTTTCCCGGGGTGACTCGTTCGCGCCGAGCAGAGGAGCAGCTGTATGCCAGGAGCGTTTTAACGCGCGTAATATGCCATATAGGATACATCACGAGGAGCAGCAGCCGCGGTTCGTACGCGGAGTCGGGCGAAATTCCGTTGGTCGGCGGCGCGAAACTCGATTGCGCGCGCGCTTCTTTTGTCGCGCGTCCGGAGAAACGCGCGCGTCAGCGTTTGAGTTATGTGACGTTTGTTTTATTGTCATTTATAGGCTTGCTCGAGCCGCGAGTTAGGCGCCAAGCCAACGCGCACCGGGGCCGAGGGGGGAGGGAATATCATTTAATGGCAATGCGCAAATTGGATTCCATTCAGCCGCTTAATTAGGAGTCTCCTTTACTTTGTAACGTCATTTGACGTTTACGCGCCGAGAGGGGCATTGAGTTGTGCTACGTATAGACGTTTGCAATTACCTCTCGAGATTTGATGCGCGAACGTCCGCAGCCCCGACAGCCAGAGGAGGGGGAGGGGGAAATGTTCGCTTTATTCCCGCGCAATACGAAGTGACTCCCGACACGATTTCTCGCACGAGTCGTCTGCTTGAAATGCACGATTCGACAACGACGAAAGTTCGCAAGACGCTGCGAACATCGGTGCCTGATGCCCTCGAAATATATCGATTTTTTCGAAACGATCGTTCTTACCACGTCTAAAACGAGATTATATACACGTGTCCGCATGAATTGTGTTCCGAGGGAGAATGCAAAAAAATCACGCGACCGTCGCAGTTCACACATCGCTCGACACACGTCGAAGGGGGAGAGAAGACCGGCTCGTCGTTCGCGCAGCAAGTACAGTCCTCTCGAGCAAGAGCTCGGCGCATTAAAAGTGTTTGCGATTCGAAATCGTCCATTAAGTAAGCCCACTCTCTCTCTCTCTCTCTCTCTCTCTCTCTCTCTCTCTCTCTCTCTCTCTCTCTTTTCTCTCCGTCTCCGTCTGTCTCTCCCACTCGCTGGCTGCGCTGCAGCGAACAATATCTCGAGCGCGAGGAATTCGGCGAGCGGGAGGCGGGGTGAGGATATTTCGGAGGAGGTAAAATTTGCAGGCAGCCGCGCGCGCGCGCGTATACGAGTGCGTGTGTGTGTGTGTACATGCGTGCCCGTGTGTGTCGCGTCTGCAGCGTGCGAGCTGCTCTCTCGATCTTTATCCCTGCGGAGAGCGTCTGCGCTCGTAAACGCGTCTCGTAACTCGAGGCGTTATAGACATCGGCCGGGTATATAAACGTCTCCTCCTATGTACTTATATACCGAGGAGCTGCAGCGCGTCCCCCGAGAGAGAGAGAAAGAGCCTTCTTCTCTCCGTCACACGTGCAAAGATAAAGACTGGCTTTCTGCGCAGAGCCACCCCCCGCCTCCTCCTCCCCAAAAACTTATATACGCACTTCGCTCCTCTCTCGTTTCGGGCCCGGCCGCGTAATTTGGCGAGCTTCCGATTATCGGATTTCCTCGGTGCGCCTTTTTTTTCTTCTCCCACCTCGAATCCACGGTGCAAGCAGAGAGAGAAAGAGAGCGACAGATGGTTTTGCGTTTTTTTCGCTTTTTTCACGATACACCGTTGTCGATTCGCAATTGATAAATCTTTGCCGGGGCTAAAATAACACACCGGGCGGGGAGAGTTATTCCGAGTGGCGAAGTGACCCGCTGTATGAAACTTCTTGCGCGCCAAGTGCGCGGCTTAAGTGCATGCATATGCGTGTTGCAGGAGTGTACGTGGACGGGGAATGATGTTTGAGAGGTATTAAAACACGAGTGCGATGTGCTCCAGCTGCCAGTCTCTACGTTCGTATTAAATTTCGCCGCATTCTTATTCTCGAGCTCGCGATGCTAATTGTGGAATCATTTCCCTCTCACTTTTCACTCTTCAACATTCAGCCAGGCTAGACCATCTTAACTTTCTTGCCCCCCACTCGGGAGCCTTTGCAAGCAGTTTTCAAATTTTCATAGAGATATCGTTCCAAGCTATAGAGAAATCTCCCCAAGCTAAAATTAATTTTTTTTCGAATGATTCGTTTCATTTCATCTCATTTAACTCTCGTGTATATCAGGTGAGATTTAACTCGAGATTTACTCCTCTCGCGTAGGGAGTATGAGATTTTTGGGCCATCGATTATGACGATACTTTTTTCCGAATAGCTTTGAGACCAAACAGCCATTTTGATCATCGTCAATTCTACGTATTTATAGAAAGTCGACGAATCGCCAAAAATCAACAAAGACTAGGCGGGTAGAATCGTCGGGAAAACGACGAAACACCTTGCGCTCGGTCGTACCGAAAAACGATTCGAGAAAGAGCCGCAGGCTCGAGACACTGGCTCGGCCGCGTCGTGACGATTTGCCCGAGGATTCCTCGATTCTCCCACCTGATCGTTCGGCCGATCATCTCGATACACGTGTGCCTGGTCTCGCTCGGGGGTAGAAATAGCGGGGCTTCGATTGGTCGAGTTGAGACGCTCGCTTCTCACGTGTGCCGCACCACGCCTCCTCCGCTGCAGCAACTGCTATAGCCTCTCCCGCGATCATCCGCGCGCACAATACGCGCGTCATCATCTTCACATGGCTCCGGGCGAACTTTCTGCGCTTTTCTCCTTCTACTCTTCTCACGATATTGTCTCTCTTCGTCGTTCCCCTTTATCCTCGTCTCTATTGTTCGAAAGGACGCGTCCGATTTCCAATGGTTCTCCCGCATGCACACGTGCGCGATAACTTTTTGGAGAGAAATCGTTTGGCATAAATATCATCGCGATGCTTCAGGAGCTAGAAGCACGGATTCGCGAACCATATTGAGCATACGATCGAACCTGTCCGATTTGAAAATTAAGATCGGACGCGGAGAAGAGCTCGCTCTCACGTTTCATTCCGTGGAACAAAAAATGTTTCGCGTAATTACACGGCATCGGGGCTCATCGATGCAGACGAGTAGGTATTGCCCGCGCGCTCGGCTCGAGCGCGGCCGATACGTCTCTCGCGCGCGCGCACAATGTGTACAACGTATGGCATATTCTTGTACGCAAGCTCGCTCGCTCGCGCATGGTATATTTTGGACTGTTTTACGTGTTTTACGAGACGAACCGCACGCAGTATAAATGAACCGGTTCGCGCGCGTCTCTCTCTCTCTTTCTCCCTCTCTCCGTTGCTCGTGCACGCCCCGCACCGCGGCCGCGTGTATTTTCTGCGGGTTTTTACGGGCATGAAATATGCGAGGTCATTAACAGAATTGTTCAATAGCGCACATCCCTCGGCCTAATATAAAGATTGCTGCCCGGCTACACAGCGCGCGGGCTGTAAAAAAAAAGGAACGTTTCACGTCCGCGCGAGCCCGATTACTGTAATGATCGTCGCGCAACAATCGTTCCGTTGCTCCGTTGATAAATTTTCACTGCGCCTGCACGTATAGCATCGAATTCCCGTCGTGCGCCGCGATCTCGTAGCCCATTTCGATGGATTCGTTCGTGTATATACGAGTCGAGGGATATCCAAGGGAATTCACGCAAACAGCCCTGCAGCTATATACAATATTTATCCGCGAGGCGTACATGCCGAGGGAGTACCGCGAAGCCGGGAGGGAATGCACCGGTCTGTAGCCATCGCCGACAATGCCTCGTCGATCTCGCGTTTCCTGCGCACACATGCCTTAACACACATACCAACCGACCCATCAACCAACCAACCAACACACCGGCCTCTCGAGCAATGAAATCGCGGGGAAAATTATACGCGGCGCAGAATCTGCCATCGCGGACACCTGCGCAGACGTGTGTGCGCGAGTGCGTGTGTACGTGGTAGGTGCTCTGGGCGGACGGGGCGCAGCTCGCGCCGACCATAACCGCAGCGCGCTTAATGCATACCCGCGCGCCTCGGCCAGACGAATTTTATAGGCCCTTCGGGTTTAATAGCCCGGCGGAGCGCCGAATTCGGCCATGTTTCGGGCCGCCGACTCCATTTGTCGAGGGGCCGCGACGACGTTTATCCCCGCAATCGATCTGGTGCCGTTTGCCAGCGAGCGCATGCGAGAGGCAGAGAGAGCCGCGTCGTCGTCGGTTATTACACCGCTGCAGCTCGTCCGGAGACCCAAATGACACTCCGATTTGCTGCTGCTGGCATTCTCGTGTGCGCGCGAGCGGCAGACGCGCGCGGGCCGGGTATATAATAAGCGAGCGCGCGGAACGGATTTCGCGGCGAGCACCGGTGCAGCCCGCCAGACCTCCGAATTATGTCATTACACGCGTCTAAGCGCGCGCGAGCCACTTCTAATGAAATTGCGCGCTCTACCGTTTACCGATCTATATATGTATACTCTGGCCGCGGCTATGCTGCTGCTGCAGTGTCTGGAAACGGCGAGGCGATCGCCTTAGGAAATTACTGTGTTCCCATGAGGCGCCGACGCCGCGGCTGTTGGTACGAGATCTTCCGAGCCCAGTGTAATTGCTGTTGCTGCTCCGGTTTTAATTTTTGGCTAGAGCACAAATACGCTTCGAAGCATACACGTGTGAGTCTTGTCGTGTAGGGAAGCATCGTTGGACGAGAGGGATTCATCGAGCTATCACGAATGCGCGAGAAGCAGGGCAAATGCGGTTGAATTTATCAAATCAGCGTTAACGCCGCGGGTATAATATCATTTAGTAATGCCGCTAACTGCATTACGGCAAATTGAATTATATTGAAAGAATCCAAGAGACATCCAAGCGTTTTCCCGGGACTACTTTGTTTTGCAATCAATGCTATTACGACGGATGAGCGAGTTCCCATTTCATATATAATACTCATTTCCACCAGCCCGCGCGTAATCGCATGAAACATCCCAGCTAATCCTCCCTTCTCCCACTGTGCACACGCGCGTCGAGGAAGACTGCAGTAATAGCCGCGCGTATATCTTCGATTTCCCGGGCTCACTTGTGAAAAAGCTAAAATCCATCCCTCGTTTGAAAACGGATACGCGAACGGCATCGTCGCGCCTCCTCCGATATGAAACGTATAGCCGGGCGATAATATCTCCACGCTCGCGGCCCCGCGTATGCGAGTGTATTATATCGCCCCCGTATGGGCATCGGCAAAATATTTACCCTCGCGCAAGGCTTCCCCCGATGAGACGCGATCTCGCCAACCCTTGTATACGCACTTGGGACGAAGGAGGAAAAAATGAAGAAAAAAAAAAGCGAATTCGTGGGGGCAGCATATGTATATATGTGTATATACACTCGAGCGGCGGCGCGGGTGGATTACGCAAGGCGTATGTATCTCGGGCCGGGATCGATCGGGCCGCGAAGAGGAAGAAACAGAAGGCGAAGAAGGCGAGGAAGACGTCGCGGTTGGTAATATCAAACGCGAGGTGGGCGGCGTTGTAGGGATTCTGTTAGTAATATACGGACGGGGGAGGGGGCGAGTGAGACAGCGAGCGAAAGCGAAAGAGGCAAGCAACCCCTTCGCTGCATATTATCCGATACCAATAATGCGACTAATTGAGTTAGCCGACGCTATGGAGTGCGGAGCCGCAAAGCTGATATGCAGCTTTATATTAGCGGGCGGGCGCGCGCGAGAGCCGCAAGGTAACGATTGCACACGCGCCTCTATATTAGATGTATATACACACTTCCTTTATTCGCGTCGGCTCATACCGTGACCGGTTACATTCGAGCCTTGCACTACAGCCGCTAGTTCTGCGGCCCGTTGCATTTCGTTATGTGGCCGAAACTCACTATTGTGTGCGTGAGTTACGGGGGAAGTATACAAAACGAAAAGATACCACGACGCGTCGTTGTTATTATAGCTGTAATAGAAGAGTTTTCGGCCCTTGGCATGGCTCGTACGAGTGGGTGTGCTCGCTCGGATGGGTACAAAGCACGTTGCACTCGCGACGCTTTAATCGAGTATGCGCGCGAGTGATACTTTATTGCGCCTATTCGAGGCTGCCCCGAAGCGATAGCCCGAGACCGGCTTCGCTCTCGAGTGAAATGCATCTCGGAGCGCGTTGGAGACGGACTATTAATCCCGTTGCGACGCGATATCGATGAAGGCAATTTTTTACGGTATCCGCGCGCGTGGCACTTTCGTTATTACCGCGCAACATGTGTACAGCGCTCACTTTTAAAACTTCGATATTGATTCCAGTCGAACAATTCGATAAATTCGATGCGACATTAATTGATCTATTCTAGTTGAAATTCAATTCTTGTGATATCGTCTGTACAACGGGTGTGTATGCTTGAGCCGTTGAAATATTCATTGCCGCGCGTATATGTACGGGTGTAAACACACGCGAAGAGGCGTTTGGAAATCAACTTTGCGCCGGCGTCTTGTGGATTCGCGTCGGTGGTGGCCAACGGCAAATTATTCTATAATCGTCGACGGCCAGAGCAAATTGTGGACTCTAAAAATTTTAACTGCCAGTGCGCGAGTGCGCCAGAGCAGTATATACACGATACGACGTGGCCCCTGCAACGTGCGTTTACTCCTCGAACGGATGCTGGCTCTGCCCGTGATCTTGAATTTTATCCTTTTTATTCTCCTCCCGTTTTCACAGCCGAAGCAGCCAACGCAGATATATCCGCTGTTGGGATAAAACAGCACAGGGGTAGAATTGAAGGAGCTTGCGAGTCTTAGAAAATATTTTATCAGAGAACGCGTGTAAATAAAAAATTAATATCATCAAGTATTTTTACGATTTCCGAAGGTCCAAATATCCAATAGCGGTTGATATCCGAATGAACACCAAACTCCCTTCGACGTTTGCAAAGCATTTGCAATTCCCTTGAGACTAGCTCCCATGCGAGAGACAGAAAGAACACAAATCGATATGTCACCGTGTGTAAACGACGGAGCCGCGGGCGCGACGAGAAGCGCAACGGATCTAAGTTCGCGCAGCTAAAGGAGATAATGCGAGCTCTACACGGGCATGGACGATAGAGCAAGAGCCGCATGTCGGCCGGCGCGCAGAAATGGGATATCGGGCCTGCAGCTCGGAGCGCAAGCGAGCGAGCGAGTGCTATGCGCGAAGGGCTTCGCTCGCCGCAAGACTCGAGATTATTTACGTCGATGTGAGGTCGTCGTCGTCGTCGCCACCGATCGATCCTCGATATTCTTGCGCCCCGCTGCTGCGATTCATTTTCCCAATCGCGGATCGATCGGTGCGACTTTCTCGAGCGAATAAAATGTATATGTATGTATGGGCGAGTGATGGGCTCTTCTCGGGTCGGATTAGTCACGTTGACGTGACGTTGGCGGAGGCGCGCGAGCGCGTCGCATGCCCGGGACGTACGCGCGAGCAGCGAAAGCGACGAAAAAGGTGCGGGCGACAAGTGGTTCGGGCGCGCGGCGCCTTTGAAACTCGCGGCGAACGCGCGCCACACACCTCGCCACGTGCGCGCCCCGGCCTCCCGCGCCTCGCTCCCGACCCGGCATCCACCATCGACTTTCTTTCTTTTTCGCGCACAGGACTCGCGATCGAATTGTTTCGTATACGGCAGCTCAATTGAATTGACTCAATTTATCATTGATTAATTTTTCTTCTCTTGTTTGTGTTTCAGGTGAGTTCGAAAAATCGATCCGATTGTTTCTTAACCTATCTGCGGTGTCGTGAGTAATCAATTGTCTAAACAAATAAAATTTCTCGTTACCCTGCGTTAACTAGACTTATCCCAAAATTTGGTGCATCAACTCAACGAGAGGTACGCTTCAATTTCTACTCACCGACAAACGAGTAAAAAGTTTGAAAAACAGTCGGAATTCAGTCGGGACACGTGGTCCAAAGTGTACACGTCCGACTACTGCGCGTCCAAAGCCTCGTGTGGGAACCTCATCGAATTCGCTACTCAATCAAAAGCTCGCGTGCGTGCGCGCGCGCGCCTGCCATGAATAGCAGCAAGGTCGAGCCTCGGATTCGAGCCTCGGCCGAGAAGCGTGAAGTGTTCGACATGGCGCGAACTCCGCAGTGGTAAAGTCTCAAAGTTACGCGACGCTTTTATCGAGTTCCGCGCAGGCGTGGAAGGGCTGCCGCGCAAAGTACAAAGGCCGCCGACTCTCCCCCGGCATCGGTGTTTCTGATACCGATTTAAGCGGGACTTCAATAAATTAACGAACGTCGTTAAAACTCGAGCCGGACAGAGAGGAGGGGGCGAGCGCGCGCGCCCGCACGCACACACCCGGCCGCGTATACGGGCTTTCTTCGGTCGCGAGATTTTACACTCGGGCTTGATAGAGACTTTTGTTGGCCGCGCACAATAAATACACTTTGTCTGCGGCCTTTATTCCGATTGCTTTTCGAGCCGACGTCCCTTTCGCTGCGCGGCGAATTTATATACCGACTCACGTCGAATTTCTCGATTGATGGGTTTTATTGCGGTGGGAGTGCAGCGGAAGGGGTGAAAAAAAAATCAAGCCGTTCGGCGAGTCGGCACGGGATGGATTGAATATATGTATATATAAGAGTGAGTTTTTCATATACGGACAATTTCATTTGAATTATCTGCCGAGAGGTGTAGGTATCGCCTTTTCAAACGCCCGAGGCTCTTCTCTGTAAATTGGTCTTTGAATAATGAGCGTTGCAGAGCAGCTCGCTTCGCACCTCTCCTCGCCGAGCAACAGTGACAAATCGCGCGTGTCTCATCCGACGAAAGCTACCCAAGGTGGATAACCTCGCGCGAGCGCGGGACGCTTTTTCTCCTCTGACCAACGTCGACTTCCAAAACTGTTTAAAAAGTTGGGAAAAACAAATTCTCAACGATTCAGAATATTAGTAGACACCTACCTTCCCCGGGTTGGTTATTATAAAAATTGATCATTTTTTGCAAATTCAATTGAAAAATATGATATAAATACGAGTAGGCTATAAACATCACGAGTGTGACACTCGAGAAACGGCCCGAATAAAATGACCAGTATTATGAAGGGCCGTAGCGCATTCCGAATCAGCGTTCCAAATCAATCATGCAGCGGTGGCGCATGATCTTGAAAAGCGGAATGCGGCCGGTTGATACGTCGAGCCGCGGGCGTAGTGACAGGAACAGCAGCAGCCGGTGCAATTTGGCCACGGGCCAGCCTCCCTTAGACAGGCTCCCAAGCCAAGCGCGAACCAACAAACAACGAGCCCCCCTGTCAAACGCGTGTTACTCCTAAAATGTAGACATAGCCGAGGATGATTCGGTATGTAGATGAGGCGTTTCGAGCGTTTACGCAAAGGTGGCATGCGCGTCGGTGTTTGTTTGAAAACGTGAAAGAGTATATGTGTGGAGGTATATAGAGCCGATATCTGCCGAAGGTGGCTTTCAATTAAGATGTTACACATTTCGTATACGAGTATGCGCGATCGTCCCGTTCGTTTCCCCCGGATCGAAATGAACGATCGGGCACGTTTTGCAATTAGCCACATCCGTCAATTGTTTCTGGTGTGTGCCGTGACACGCGCAAACTGCTACGAAACAATTATTGTTTTCTCGTGACCGAACCTCGTGTAGCACGAAAAGCTCACACTTCGACTAACTCGAAACCAATATCGAACCTCGAGCACATCCTTCGCCGATCCCAACACACACGCGTACACAGACAGGCACACATATACACAAACATACAGGCGTGCGCATCGTTCACGGGAATATGAAGCGAGCGGCTGGCCGCCTAAGTCTCCCAATAATTTCTCTCGGCGGTCTCTCCTCAGAGTCGATCGTCAAAATCATCAAAATCGCCGGGGTTGCGCTCGTAAAAAGAGCCGTGAGTGTTCGCGGGGCCCTACCGGCAGAAAGTCGCTGCTCGACGGGAATTATAAAGAGGGAAAAGAATAAAATAAAATAAAACGCGCGCCGCGGCCAGTCGATCTTCCACGAATTACGCGGGGCTGCCGCGCGCGCGCGCGATGCATTGCGTGACGGCGGCCCTCCCGAATCTCGTATACACGCCGCGTATTATAATAACGGCGCTTCGCTCGTTTTATTTCGTAATGCTACAAAGCCGACGATAATTGGATTAATTAGCGTGCCAGCCCCCCGACCGGCGTTCGATCGTCACGAGAGCTTCCTCCGATCCTTCATGCGACGTGCGCGCTCCCAAATTTACATTTCGTCTGATATATATTCGAGATTTCGAATGTTGGACAGATGTTGCACGCGCCCAGTGTATTCGCCCCGCAAACGTATTTTCGATTCAGACCGCGCGATTATTGAAGTCTGCCAAAACGTTTATATGGTTCATTTTGTATACGAGGATTGATTGGTCGCGAGTATTACTTCAAGAGTAAATTTTTGATACGATATATATATATATATATATATTTTAATGATATTCCATTGTGAACATTCATTCTTCGCGGTATAGGTGTGCGCAATCTCATTTTACCTTGTTATATCGAATAGAATTCGAACCGAAAAATTCGGAAAGAATATTTTTTCGCTGCCGGGAAATTTTGCTTGATCCAAAACTGTGAAAGCGATCACGTACTTTTGGTCATTGAGACTTAAAAAGTGACAATCCATAAAAATAAGAGAGAATATTATTTCGACGACTCGTATTTTCCGATTTGACAAATATAACAAATATAACAATGGACAATATAGTATAAAATTTGTCTTCGCGAATACTCGACAAGAAACGATAAAAAGAAAAACTTTGATAATCATGATTGAACGCAGTTTGATTTTGACATACGCATTAAACGTTCAGCAGACAGCCGCAGACTTCAAATTGATCTCGTAAATCCAGCCGTCTCGTTCGCCCCGGGCGTGTAATCCCATTGTATTATCACCGGTAGTTAATGCTATTTCGCGAGGCTGCAGCGCGTGTGACGAGTTTACGGTCGGCGTGGCGCAGCCAGTCGGGCGCGAGAGGCACGTGCAACCAAGGAATGTCTCGCTCGCTTGATGCGCGCTGATTTATGCCCACCGATGAATTTACATCCCTCTCGTGTTTATTATGAGCAATGCCCCGTGCCTCCCGCTTTTATAACAGGAATTCATATGTATATACATAGCAGAGTGGAGGTGCGCACCCACCAAGAGAAATCGTCGTGTAGAATTTACAAGAGCACATTGTAATTTTTATCAGCTTTTGATAGTAATGGAACAACTATAGGCTATCCCTCCGCTCACTTTTTACTACGATTCCTTTCAGTATTTGTTCGTTCCGAGAGACACTTTCATAATTGATTTCGATTTCAACCAAACCAAATCAAACCGGTAATCGATCGGATCGTGATGATTTGATGCCTCACCCGAATATATTATTCAATTGTCTTGGCAACTCATAGCGAGCATGCGAAACGAATGCTAGGAAGTGGATAGAATTTGAAAGTAACTTGGTGGTATCGTGGAGGGAGTCAAATATACAGCTGCCATTTTCCCAGACTACAATTCGTAGGACCGATTCTCGTGGTTACTGATAATTTAAAAATATTTTTGATTATACTGGATAAAATTTGAACCGAATCGATTTCGTTGAGGGTGAACGACTCTCACGGGCTAACTATGAAATGAATAAATTGTAGAAGAACTGCAATTGATGGGTGCTACAACTGTACATGCTCTGTTCTTACAAACGAGCAAACCTCAAAAAAAATCACGAGTGAGTGAAATTGGAGGTGATATGTAGTTGCAAAATAAATCGGTCATCAGTAGCACTTACTCTTGTGAGGCGTATACTCAATATCAAATTCTTAGTTCACATAATCTCGTTTTTTGAATCCACTCTCATATTTTTTACCACGTTCCACAAAAACATAGTAAGAATATTGTATAATCAGCATAATGAATTTTTTCTCTCGGTGCAAAGCTTGCGTGCAAAATTCATTCATCCAAAAAACAAAATTTCTTCTATTCAAATTTGAGCCAGCATAATCACGAGTATTTTGTAACTGAAGAGCCACAAAAAGAACAGTTGCTCCCCCATCTAACTTGTTGACTTGGTTCTCCTCTCACTACCCACGTTTTACTTTCGAATGGTGCAGTTTGCAGACTACTTTTGTGTGGAAAATTACTATTGTCTATAGTCTAGACATTTTAAGTTTTAAGGATGTATTGTATGGAAAGGAAGGAAGATCAAAGAATAAAAATTCAAATTATAAATAATAAACAGGTTGATTCTATACTTCATTTCTATTTCATTTTTATTCTTCATTTCATAAATTTTTTGTAAACATTAGGATTTTCCAATTGCAATAAAAATGTTTAATGCTTGAATCATGGTTTCATTCCGATTTTCGGGAAATTAAAATTGTCCCGCATAAGGAAGGGTCAGTTTCTTATGCAACTTTACTCTTGTTTCTAACGTTTTTCGTGAATTTTTCCAATGATTCCAGACTCAATAGTCTCTCAGTGTATGTATAGGTGTAGAAAAAACTCCGTATCCCACCTGAAATAAAAAAAAATGATCAGTGATTCTGGAGTAAATAATTCCTCGTCGTACCCGATCAAGTAGATCGAGTAATCGATGTAAATGACCAAAGATATTTGTGAACAATCACGAAGCATATACACATGCATAACACCGCCGAGTGTCTCGGAGTCCAATAGCAAATCCATAACCATAGAGTCAGCGCGCGCGGGTGTGTTTGAGCTAAGCTCGAGCGCCAATGCGCGATCGTATATTTCTCCGCGGACGTTAATTGCCCGGCGAGCCGAGGCGTTCGTACCCGCGCACGTGACAATTCCTCAGTCGAAATTATCGCAGTCGCGCTCCAAATCGATTAGTCCGATTCACCGCGCCTATTAAACCTCCAGCGGGCATATATACATGTATGTACTTTCCACGAGAGAGATCGGGACCGGTGTGGATTAGTTTTGATCCAACGAAAAGTCCGCCGGTTCCCCGCGATCCTTCCCCGAACAGGCATGTGTCGGGCATTGAGGGCCGCGTGCGTGCGCTCATGCATCAGGCTTTATAATTTTGGTCGGTAGCATCGCGGATTGTTCATCGTGCGGCGCGTATACATACGCTCAGGGAGCCGGGCTCATCATTCGGCTCTGCTCCCGCGGTTCCTCCTGCTTCTTTTTTTCCTCTCTCTCCCGCCGCCGCCGATCTTCCGCCCGTCGATCGGCAGACATGCGATCGCGTCCTTCTCGCCCTCGGCCTTGGATCACGCTATGCAGCGATTTTTTGCTTCATTGTCTCCCCGCGCGAGCCTCTTTTATGATCCGAGACGTCCGTGTGGTTGGTCGCTTCTTCGGGCATCTCTCCCCGAACGAGGTATATACACTGTAACATCGCGCGTTTCTATACACTTCCTCCCGCTGTTTATCGACTTCCAAATGAATTTCCGAGCTCCCCGGATAACTCGCGCTGTCTCGCCAATCTATACTCTCGATAAATTCAGAGACGTCCGTTGCCCCATTTGTTTTTCTCCGTTTGCCGGAAAGGCCGTCCTGTTCACCATATAGAGACCGGCACGTGTTCCCGCAAGGACCACGTGTCGCGTAATGAATGTAATTTGTTGCAGTTGAGGCGCGGGGGTGTGTATAGCTGTTGAGCTCGCGCTCGCGCGCGTGCAGGAAAAGTAGGCTAAGCGCATATGCCTCGCTGACCCAATAACCGAAGCAGCTCCTTTTGTCTTTGGTCGTTTGAGTCTCGTGTGCCTCGCAACATTTGCTCACTTTTGGCAGTTTCTTCGGGTGGGCGTAGCCGGCTGGATTTTTTTCTCCGTTGTAATTGCTAGAGCCGAGTCCGCAGTTGCTATGTTTCTCTCTCTGTCTCTCATTTGGAATATACTTTCCCTTTTTGAAGTATAAAGAAGACTCATTTCTGGCCAAGTCTTCAAAAACCTGATATTGTTGCACGAAACCAATGAAGAGGAAGTTATGCATTCTGTTGCCAAAGTCACGAAGGCCGTGGAATCTCGCTCATGCATCGTGAATTTGAAAAGCACGGACACACAGATACGTAGGAGAATATTGAATAAATGATTATTTGACGCACTTTGTCGCGTACAAAATATTAATCACCTCTCCTCTACTTGTGTATGTTCCCAACTAACTTTTCGAAGTCGAAAAAGGATTCCTGCACATTTTAAAACGACAGAACTAATTTCAAGTACAACCAGGCGGTGCGCCTACGCGTCAGCCAAATTGCATCGGACGGTCCCCTCTGTAATGACACGTTCCTCAGCCGATTAGCGGGCGCACACACCTTTCACCCGAAGCTCTCCTCCGCGTGGGCACGCGACCCAAGTCGCGCCTCTCCTCCTCTCGTCTCGAACAAGACAGATTATCTATGGTCTTGAATTCGGGCAGCTCAGCAGGGATAGGACGAGCTTTTTGGTATTGAGGTCGCAACAGATTTGTCACAACTTTTGATAATTGGCGTTTATTTTTCGCTGAATTGTCGAGATCGTCGAACCTCTCATTCATTACATGAAAAGCTACAACATTTTTAACGGACTGATTGGATATACAAGTTTTAAAAATTTTCGGACTTTACTCGGTATCTTTTGTTTTGTGGCCAGTCAATGATGTATTCGATAGCTTGTGAGCTTCTATATCAATTCTAAAATATTCGAGTATTATCTCGTAATAGAGCTTAGCTCCCAAGAATAGTAGTGTGTACATTCATGGATCATTTTGAGGCCGAATCAACTGAAAGCAGCGACTCATGAATTGTATTACATTTTCAAAAGTAGTTTGGATAATTTACAAAACAGATCATTCCAATTCCTACCAAGTTGCACGCGCCTCAGTTATTATTATTCATTATTTTAAATACTATTTCCCGCGTGTATAACATTTATCAGTACGATTTTCCAGGAATCGTATAGCCGTTTAATTACTTAAACTTCGAATGTTACAAGACTGCATTAGACCGATTGTAAACTAATTTCACGAAGTACACGCGCCATTAAAAGCTATTGTGGAAGAAGTCATTCGTCGTGTTTTTAGCATGCGCACTTTTCATGCTAGCGCAATACGGACAATCAATTGTACAATACGCGAATAACTGACCTACATATACTCCTATAATTTGAAAAATTGTTTTTCTACATTTTGCTGCGCAATTCGATGTATATACGACTCTTTAGTTTATCGAGCGGATAACCAATGCCAGCCAGCACTAATAAAAGTTCTCGTGGATCGCAAGATCTATTTCACATCGGCAAATACAATGTAATTGTGCGAACACTCGCCTGACAAATCAGCGAATAAACAGCTTTCACGTAGAACCAAGATTCGGGATCGTGGGGCGGAAAGAAAGTACATTATATACAAAAGGGAAAGATTTCGACTCTGATCTACCGCAATTCACGATCGCTCACTGAAAGGAGCTTTTATTCGACAGTGTATTTTCATTTGACCAGAATCGCGTCATTGTTGCTTTGTGTGTGAGCTCCGAATTATATGATGAGGTTGCGCGGACGCCAAAGTGAATGTAACTTAGCCACGCACTTCCGTACGCATAACTACCTGCGGTTTTGAGATTTTCGCTGGATTCGCTCAGAAAATTACACTATATCGAATACATTTTATGAAAATGACGCTTTTCCCGTAATCCGACAGCTATGTAAATTTGGAAAATTGAAATTTTTCCCAATACTAACGCGCAGTTTCAGTCGAGTTGATTATTCAATCAATTCTCCGCGGTTCACCTTAGTCCAATCAATACGAATTTCCCAATGAAACGCTTGCGAACCCCGGCCAATATTGTTAGGCAATACAACTCGAAGCACAGACTGGCCGAAAAATCAAAGGCAATGTACAGTTAGCCATACACGTGTAATTGACCAATTGCAGCTGTTTCTCTGCTGGGTAGAATGAGCCCGCGCGCAACCTTTTCCCCCCGTTGCTGGCCGATACAAAATATGAGTGTGCGAACAATGAGTCGAGAAAGAAGAGAGCCGAGTGGTAAGAGTCGATGGTGGAATCGAGTAGGTAAGCCACCTGTTCAGGAAATTGATCGAGAGACATGAGAAGCCCGGCCGCGACTTCCGCCGTCTTCGCCGGGGCTCTGTTCCGGAGACCGGCGGGCCTGTGCGACGAGTTTGCGCTGCCGATCTCCTCCGGTATTACCGTTATCATGCGGTATACCCCGCATTGTGATTTTCTCTTCCACGTATACGCGACCATAATACGGAAAATCCATATTTTCCATCCTATCGAGAGAAGCATACGCGAGGTGTTTTATACGATGTGTACGCGGAAAAGTCGAGATTGCCAGGTGTGCTCGATTGATTTACGCCGATGGCGTACGTGCATTTGCCATTATGTATATGCGTCGAGTGAGCCGCGGACGCCGATTGCGATATGGCCGTTTGAAATTTCGCGTGCGATTCGTCAAAATGTGCTGCTCGCGTCAAAACTACCCGTCGACACGATAAATAATTCAAAATCCGAGCGCACGAGTCGAGACGCGAGCGGAGTCGTTAAAAATATGCTTGCAGCGCTGAAAGGGTGCGAATCGGAGTCTGACGGGCGTAGTTCTGAATCTTTGCCAGCCGCATCAGCGCCGAATGACGGGGCTTTGAATTTGGCGGGCGGAGGCGTGGTAGTCGCGGCCGAGAACTCGGCGTATAGAAATAGAAACTCCAGTCGCTTTGTCTTTTGATGCTCACGCGTCGGTTATCATCGTTGCGTGCCCCTTATATACCCGATGAAGTCCGACACGGCGAGTCTCGTTCGGCGTGGGAGCAGACTGGCCTGGCGCTCTTTGATTGAAATCAGATCATTTATATAAGCTCCGCGAATCCGGGAGGGTCGACGGTGGATTTGGAGACTAACGATTTCAAAACTATGGTATAAGTACTATCACCCGTACGGGTCTCTGAATCACGTAGGAACAAATTGAGATTTTACTTCATAATTTAAATTTTTTTTCCGTGACCAACATTTGATACATGAATCGATGCTTTCTAATAGTATGAAAACTGGCGTATGAATTTGTTTTTGTCGTATAGACGAGCGTACAAATGTAAACTCATTCCATAATTATCCTGGTCGGAAATTCGTTAGCGAGCAACGTAGTAACTATATCGTATTTTTCCAACCTCATTTTGTAACGTACGTACCCTACTCGCGCGAGCGAGCCCCAAATCACCTCGATAACCAACGGATTCCTCCCAACTGAACCCTCAATCAACAACCTCAAATTCACTCGTCAAGATCTAAAACAATCAATCCGCTCTGTTAACCCACGCACCTCGCGAACGCTTGACAGTCGCTCCTCGGTACATTTTATTAATAAACGTCCGGGGATGATTAATGGACGGGCGGCCAAGCGCGTGTAGCCGGAGCCGGCCGGCAAAAAATAATATCTCTCCGGTACGGGAGCGCGAGCCCGCGCCGGTAAACCAGAAAAACGACCTCGCGATTCATTTTAGAATGAACAGAGAGAAAGACGGACAGAGAAAGAGAGAGAGAGGGAGAGGGAGCGCTTGACGAGACAACTAGATGCGGCTTTTTGGTCGGGCAAGTGAATTTCACAATGGTTTTATTTTTGATGCATCGTTTTGCGATTCCCCAAGTGCCGCGCGGCGCGATCGTTGCGTCCGGGCAAGTTTATATCGCACGATACTGCCAAGAAGTTCATCATTAGATATTGAGATCATAGAACGTTTTAGTTTTGGCTCGGGTTCCACGGTACCCTGTTTTCCTTGTACTGTTCCCGGAAAATCTCTTGAAAATATTCTAGACATATCTACAATTCTACACTTGATGCGAATGCGAACGATAACCGAGGAGAGAAAAAATTGATACCGAATGTTTCGATGATATCTTTGAAGTATTACTCGCGATCCGTATATGAGATAATCGAGAATTTGTCACAATTTCGTTTGTGTAAGATACTGACCGACGACATCTCGATGCGTAAAAAGAAGTACCTAATAAAGCGATAAGCTCGTACTCCAGATAAGATATGACCCATTGATTTACTCCCAAGATAAAACAACTCGACTCTGACTTTTCCACAAAATTTTGCTCCTATATGTCGCTTGTTGACCCTTCAATCGTAAACCGAGGATAATTGATGACTGGCTCTCATAATAAATCCCACGCGTTCTTTCGTCTTTTACTCGAAGTAGAGAAATGCCATTCCCTTGTAAGTAGCCCACACGATCACGACTTTTCGCAAGGTCCCAAAGGCCAACAGAGGAAATCCTAATGCCCCGGGGTCGGACGGCTTATTGCTTCGAAGAAGCCTGAGTCGGCCCTTGGAAAATCAAGATGCGCGCTTCCGAAGGAAAGAGAAAGAGAGAGAGAGGGGGGGGCAGACAGAAGGACGGATTGATAGAAGGATCACGTGGCGAACAGATGTCGCCGATGTTTTCCCGTGTTCCGGGGGTTTACGGCTCGAGGGCGTTTGCGTACCGATAGATCCTAAAAACGGATACCCAATCACGTTAGGCGTTTCCTTCAAAGACTTATTTCGACACTCGACTCGATGAGATTTTGAATATTCAACCGATGCCAGCCCTTTCCGAATGAGTACGCGTTCACGATGTACCAGATGATTTTCGCCGCGATTTCGCTCCTGACATTTCTCGTTTCAGCCGCATAAACGCGAAAGTATTCGTATCTAATTCGAACGCGCGTAACATTCCGAAGAGTTCACGTCTTTCAAAAATCTGGCCAACAGAGAGCGGAGTTTACGACGCGGCCGGTGAGAATTATATTATTGCCTTTCTTAAATAGAACAGTGCGCAGCCGGGGCGCGCGCTTGCATACACTGTATGCATCCGAGCGCACTCATTCAACGCGCTATAAAAGCCAATCTGCCCGCCCCGGGCTCGGGATTCCGCGATCGCAGCCAGATATACAATCATAAACATCAGCCTCGACGATCGGCGGCGCGGGAGTCAGCAATAAACGCGCGTATCGCGCGCGCGCGCATTTGGCGCTCGAGACGCCCTTACATAAAGCCGCTTCCTGCCTCTCTCATCGTCGTCTGCGCGAGCTCGTATCATCGTAGTTGCGCGTGTTCGTAAATCGAATCGAATCTCAAAGTCGCTCTAAGAATGGCCGGGCGATTTTGGCCGGGCCGACGGTTCTTAATTTAATTTTACGATCGGATTTCGCGGGCTGCACTTCCCTCACTCGTTCGCTCTCTCGTGCGCGAGCCCAGCCGAGAATCGTAAATTAACCTCGCGTGGTGCTAACTTCGCGAAGTGAGAGACCGACGCGCCGTACAGTCCAATGGCTCGAGCGCTAAATTGTACCGCGCGGGGCTCCCGAGCTATTGGCTGTATTTTCTCGCATTGACGATTTCCCGAGATGAGATACCGTGATTATTATTTTTTATCACACGTCGGCGGAGAATAATGCTCGAAAGCGGCTGTTGGTTGTCGAGTAAATATATCAGGAGTGAATAGGACGCTTCGGAGTTGACAAGTGCGAGATCGGGAACTATTTACCGAAGGAAAAGAGTAAAAAGAGGAAACGATCGGGTGTATTGATAAATGCGAGCGAGAATGAGCTGGCCCGAAATGGGAAGGACGTGTCGATAAGGAGAGGCGGCCAATCGACGAGTTTCACTTTCGACGCGCGGGCAAGTGCATTCCGAGATAATAAACGCAATTTCTATACCTCGCGCTCGCCTCTTTCCCTTTCACTCTCGACACTCGGATTCTCGAGTTTATTGAAGCGCGGCGATGAATAACACAAGACCGATCGGTTATGCGCTCTCGACCCGAATGCACAATCCCGTCTTGTACTTTCCTGTTTTATTCTATACCAAACGGGCCGCAATCGTCGTATTCGATAAACGCGCGTTCGTTTTCAAAAATGTATATACTTTCTGGAAAAAAAAATCAACGATTTGTCCGTGTAACAAATTGAGTAGCATATCCTTCGATTCAACACGAAATCCGTGAAATCGTGGCGAAGTTTGATTGGTGAATTCTTACGCAAGACTTGTAGTATACCATTCGCTATCGGCCATCAGCCGTGAAACGCATCCACACGACTTTCAACGTAAACAATCAATAACGGAGCCGCGTCGTCGCCGCGTTTGCTTTCCTTCCGAGATCTGGAAATCGCGAGCCCTAGCGAATGGGCGGTAGCCGCGCGGCAATTCCGACTGCCCTCGCTCGCCCCGCCGCGGGGACCATTGAGCCGAGTGATTCATGGCGGCGCGCGCTCGGATTTTCCGCGCGTGTCGCGCACTAGCCGAGGCTTAATGGACGGTAAAATCGCCGCGCGCGCGACATGGAGCGTTTCGCGACGCCTATTTGCAATTTTTAAGCCCGCTCCGCAAGCAGGTATATAGTGGACGATCGCTAATCGATTAGCGGCTGTGCCGAGTGAGTCGGCGCGACGTTTATTGGGATACAGGAGTACCGCGGTCGATTCGCGCGAATATTGAATAGTCGGGTCCGGGCTTTAAATCATTCGGCGGGTCCCTCCGATCGGTCGAGTCCAAAAGACACCCACCGCGCAACACGACACGGCCGCGAAAGCCGATACTTTGAAAATTGCCCCCGGGTCTCGGGCTTAATTACTCGATCTATCCTCTCGCTCTCGATATATTGTTAGAAATTGTCTCGAGCGCGCGAACTGATGAGACGTGGGTGTGCGGGCCGGGGGGCAGGGGTGCAGGGAGAGGGAGAGAAGATACACAAACGGGCAGATGAAAAAAGATGCCAGCTCGCTTGCGAGCCGCCCGAGATAGAGATAAAGGGAGCGCCCGAGCGCTAATGGGGTTTTAATGACGGCCAGCTGCCCGTCAGTCATTACAATTTTAGACAACTATTTCGTCTCTACGCGCGGATATATATTCTCTAACTCCCACTCTCCCCCCCCCCCCTCTCGCTCTCCCGTAATACGCGCGCGCCATGGACTCCTCCCGGTGCGATCTAGCCGTATCTCCGCGGATCCTCGTTCTCGTTAACAGCTTGGTTACGGGTTGATTTTTCCGGGACTCGTGTGTTGATTTTGATGGTCGACGAGTTATCGTATCAATCCGTCTTGGATTTGATTTTCGAGCTCTGTTGTGATTTGGAAGTAAACATTTCGGGGATCGTTTCATAATAGAACCATGAACTTGGTGGTATCTATATAAATATCGAACATCTTGAAATATAAATTGTGTGTGTATGTTCGTCAGGTATCTTATTCGTCGCAAAATCTTGTTGAAACAAATGTTTTTAACTACCCAACTTTTCAATCGAAAAAATATCCACTGAATAACGAGAATTGAACGACAAAAGCATCGCTCAAAATTTCCACAGTTTACAATTTGACTCATATTTTATTCCCGAAACAAAAGGCCGAATCATTCTGTAGAAATTTCAATTAACTCCGGGATCACAAAAAAATGGCACCGTTCACGAATAACAAATCTCCTCTCGGGCGCGCGCGAGCGCGCATTGTGATTTATTTCCGATCCGAGAAATAAAGGAGGCTCGAGTCGCTCTTTCGCGCGGAGACCGCAGATTAATAGTCCAAATAATCAAAATAATTCGGGCTGCATATACAGAGGGTCGCTGCTCGAGCAGCGACCACCGACGCAGCCGCGTTTTCGCTATTTTCAGACGAGACGCGCATTTTATTCGCTCCCCCCACGCCCCACACCGACTCCCTCCCTCTCCTCGATGATCCGTCACCCGTTACCAACTTCTCCTCTTCCTTCCGCGATCTGGAATTTTCAACGCTCTGAGATGTCTGAAAGAGGGTCAACGAGGATAGATGTTTGTCTCGAGCAATCCAACATTTTCATAGACATTGCTCGAACGAATTGATTCATTAATATACCACGTTGAGTTATTGATTGTAAAATTGAGGGAAGATAATTTCAGTAAATTATACAGTTGAATATTTATTTTGAATTAGATTCAATTTATTTTCGATTTTTAAATGTTTTTCTCTTTGAAAAAGTAAGTTGTCTTCAACGGATCTAATTCATTAATTGAAAATTTCGCTACACGAAATATATGCCAATCTAAATGAATTTTCAAATACGAAATTATGTTAATTCAAAGGCAAGCCTCAACTTACAATGCAGGCCGAGGATGATTTATCAGATGAGAAATCTTGCGCTGTAAAAAACACCACATTTAATCAGAAATGAAAAATGGTGGCTCACCCGGCAAACAGCTGAAAAGGCGCGTCAACGGCGCAAAACGAGGAGCAAAGAGTGGAAGGAAAGAAGTGCACGGAAATACATGAACTAGAGCTGGCTTTGTAGCGGCAGATCAAACTCGGCGGGTCATTAATTAAATCCGGCCTCGCGCTCTTGATTTGCTTCGCATAAACGTATACATACAGCCTCGCTTTCTTCTTTCTCGCTTTATCTGCGCAGCCTCCCGCTCCCTTGTTCGCTCGATTCTCTCTATTTTTACGTTATAAATAAGCGCCTTTCCGCGAACTTGCCGCGACGGGCGCGAGCTTCATGTAGGTCTGCGATTTTATCCTCGCGTTTGATAGGGGAACCGATTTTTACTTTTAAAAACGCCACGGCAAAAAAGGCTCATTAGAGTCCGTTTATGTGCTTGCCAGTGGATTGGGTATTATGAATTTTAATCATCTAGCCGACTATATTATAACGCGTTCGTCGTTATTCAAATTTGTGATATATGATTGAGAAAGAGGTACGTTTAATAATTATTCATTGCACGTATTATAATAGTTAATCATACAGTAGTAAACGTATTCAAATTATGATGATTTGAAATCTGCTTTTTTTTTATCAGCCGTATGCATTTTTCATGTAATGTAAATTAAAAATTCAAATACCGAAGAATTGTAATTCCATTTTATTGCGTACTTAACTGCTTCAAAGTGCCTCAACTTTATGAATATTTTTTGGGTAAAAACGCTAAGCTCACGTTGACACGAAATTTTTTTCCTCGCCTATATACAGAGGATAGATCGTAGATTCAGCCTCGGCCAGTGATGGTTTTATGATGTTCGTCAATATTCTTGATTTGAATGCATAATTATTCTTTTCTTTTTCTATTCTCAACACACATACTTTTCTGTTTTTTTTATTTTTAGATTCTAAGAAACAATACTATTAGTAACTTTTAGTTTTGTATTATATACGAGGTTAAGACAAAGAAATCCATAATATGTATCCGATACTCCATGCCAATATAGAACATTATAAATAGGCAACTTAAAAAAACCAAACAATTAACTAAGTCATAGTTTTCCGAACAAGAAAAAGTTTGAAAAAATGTAAGACTTCTAAGCTCCCGTACATTGGAAGAATTTAGTCAATAAATACTTTTTAGCATGGATATAGTAGTTTTTAATTTTTGTAGTCTATTCTTATCAATATATCATTGCGCTTACAATAAAATAGATTTGCAGAATATACAGGAGTAATCAGAAATGGGGATATACAAAAGAAAACTACAACCACCAAAAAGCTTACAAATTTAATTTTGTAAATCGAACATTATCGCGTCGGTGCTGTGCGTGTCTATATGTATACCCCATAGCGAGTTGTTGCTCCGCGGCATTGCATAAGCGGCCGAATCTCTCTTATATTACAAAAATAAATCGTGTTCGGAGACGGCGTATCTCGAGGAATCTGGTCGACACGTGATGGACCAGCTGCAGCTCACCCGCCCCTTGTGGTTTTCATAATGTGCCGATGCAGCCCATAAGATATTCAATGTTTCGGGCTGCAGTCTCGAGCCGCACATAGCTACTGCTCGCAGCGATGCCGCGCGGTGTCACTCGGATTTTCAATTTTTTTAATGATCTGTGTGAAATTTCCTGGAAGTCTTCAGCTTCCGTCGAGGCAAATGCTCAGTTTTAATTTTTTTTTTTTAAGATAATTACAAATAAATTGAATTTCTCTTGATTTTTCAACTCGTCAATGGGATTCAGTTGATTGGCACTAAGTTTTGAATTTATTTGGATAAAATCGTACAAACTTCGTAATACTGAGCAGAGATCGGAATAAAATTGTTGTAGTGACGTGCGTGCGGTCGTTCGCTGCAGCGCACAAGCCCGTCGTGTATCAGATAATATCGAGCCCTCGGAGAGCGTGGCTTTCGTAATGAATTTATATCTGCCAAGTGGATGAGGCCACGGGTATAAATCAGCGTATACCGTTAAATGGGATCGTCGCTTATTGATGCATATACACTCGGACTTAATCTTCCCATCTAAATTGACTAAGTTGGCATCTAAACGATATTCGATTCAGACTTTGTTGTCTCATTTCCTCCCTTCTTGTTTCGATTTTTGTTTTTTCTAGAAGAATACAATTTTGCATCGACGCTTTGGTTACACAATAACGAGGGGAAAAAAATCTTATATATGAATTATGACGAGGTGGCCGTCAACAAAAGCCGCTTATACTATTCGAACGAACCTGCCTATAGAACTTCTTACAGAACTTCTCATCCGATGAGATTGATTCAACCATCATGAATATATTCAGCAGTTGGAGTACTCTAATCTATTTGATATTCATCGATCGAAAGATTGTCCTTCGCATGAAGAGTGTATCTGGATTATAGCAATAGTATTGGCCTTTGATTCGCGAAAGTATGATTAATCATCACACACCATTGCTCATTCGAAAGTTAACAATGTCA
This sequence comes from Aphelinus atriplicis, assembly GCA_020882685.1. Classification (NCBI taxonomy): domain Eukaryota; kingdom Metazoa; phylum Arthropoda; class Insecta; order Hymenoptera; family Aphelinidae; genus Aphelinus; species Aphelinus atriplicis. Next base: position 78,345,828 of record CM037073.1, read on the forward strand.
AAATACGCGCGTGTAACTTATTTTTTTCTATCAAACTCGTTCTCCTGGCACAATCCATCAATATCGTTCGATAAGACTGATCAAAGTCAGCATATTGTCTCGTTGCCGGTCGGTATCAATGCTCCTCCTGCAGAGGTCAATCCCTAGTTTGATTTAGCGCCGAGCTCCACTGAGTAGCGATTCGGAGTTGAGCTCGTGACGTGGGAACTCGGTGGGGGTCCGTCCGGAACTCGTGTCGCGAACCCCTTCCTCCTCTATTTGTACATGGCTCGTCGTGCCTCGGGAATATTTCCCCCTCCCGATAAATGCATCGATCCCTATCGATCGAAGTTGATGGATCCCGAGCACAGGCTCGATGTATGTCCGCGCGAGGCAGGGAATTAATTCACGTATCGAATTCACCATCTCACACTGGACGTTACTATAGAAGAGAAAGAAATTTTCAAGAGTTACATCGAGTAGGACTTTTTATCTTCTTCATTTGCGCTAATGAATCTGCGAGGATTCTTTTGATTTTCATGTGCGCCGGTATACGTGTGCTATTACAAATTGCACATATTATCCCGGATCCATACGGTATTGCATAAAGATCTTGGTTTTTTGTTTTTCAAATAGAGAAAAATACACAGACGTACGCTAATTTATACGTAAATTCAGCGGCCTATGGATCTCTCCTTTTCTCAGATCTGTTTGACATGCTGACATCGTACTCTCTACATTTTTCATGCATAATTAACGGCTTGCCTATGTAAGGAGTATCATCGAAAAAAAAATTACTCAAGTTCCTAGTGAGGCGACAATATTTGAATAGAAACTTTCGAGAATATTTTAAATTTTCATGAAGAAATCCTCAAAGTACATTCAATATTGATTGAATGTACGGTAAAAACGTGCTTTTACCTTTCTTTGATCGAACTGCTGTCGAGAGAAGTGTGCTGCACGGTCATTAATTTTTTGAATTCATAAAAAAAAACCGACAGATTTTGATGTGTGTATAAACATATATGTGTGTGTATCTGACATCAACAGCGCAACGCGCACGTAACTAAACGGCCATGAAAAAGAGCGTTCTATTACAATAAGAATATCGCAAGGATCGTAAAAATACAATGACACAGTCTTGAGTAATCGGGGCGCATGTATTTTTGTAAAATGTGTATATGCGCCGCGTGTTGTTTCAGGCTTCATTTGGCTCGGTATACAATTACATGTCTCATGAAGCCGTATAACAATGCAAAATATTGATTTGCATGAGTACGTGACATTTGCTCCTCTCTTGCCGATATTATAATAACTCTTTCGCGCGCGTTGAAAAATAAAAGTCTTGAAATCGATGCGACGTCGTGCGGTCGAAGGATTCCCCGGGCGATGCTCGTTCTATCAACGCGGCGCGCGACACTGGTCAAATAGAAACTCTCCACGCGAACGCAGCCCCGCTAAACCAACGAATCCACGCAAAGGATTATACCAATTGCGCGCACCATACATTTCCGAGAAGTCACTTACAAAGGGACTCGTCTTGCGAAATACCTTCCATGTGTGACAGCGAGATAGAGACAGATTATTATGTTAATTCTGAATGGAGCTGAACCGTTGTCCACGTGTGACTTTGTTATGCGCTGGGAAGAAGAAGAAGTAGTAGAAGCTACTGCGGACACGTATATCCATCGATTTCCCCGCGTCCTATACCGATAATAATTCATCTCTTTCTCTCTCTTTCTCTCTCTTTCTCTCTCTCTCCTGTCATTCATCGTATACTTTGCCGCGTACGTGAGCGGCACATACTGTTAGCATTTGAATAAATACTTACGCAACCCGAGCCGTATCATTCCGGCGCGATAAATATTTATTGTTCTCTGGTTTTTCCTTCGTATTACCGTGGAAACACGCCGCGGTTCGCCGCTCATGAGTTACGAACAATTTCCGTTGCGGCTGGATTTTTTATTACAATAGTCTAATGCCGCAAAGAAGAGAATGGGAGCAGTTTTTTCTTTGCATCGAGCTTGAAATTTTCGCAAGTGATGCGTGGTATATCAGTTCTGAAAGGAGGGGGAAAAAAGGAGAACGCGTGCGCGTGCACTCGCGCTGGCTTTGCAAATCTCGGTTTTTACGAGTTTCGTAACATGTGCCGGGGTTATTTGCGATTGTTATGAGACGATGATCCTTGCACTGGCGGATACATATATGCGTCGATGAGAAAATCGCTCCCGCGAATTCATTCACTTATCGATTTTCCAACTGAGATCGATTGTCGGACATCGTTCTCGGACAAATCGCGTGGTTCGAAAATTGCACGATGTAAGAAAAAATTGGATAATCTAAGTAAGTTTAACGATCGAGTCTTATGATCATCCAATAGAATGCGATTGGGTGCAACAATCTGACCACCCGCGGGTTTCGATTTAAATTCTCGCTTTGAAAATTCAATGAATCCTGAAAACAAATCATTCGATTAATACTCAAAATATCTCATTAATTCAGTGTTGTTATAAAACAAAGCCCAACGTAATCACAGTGTAAACAGCCGCGAAAAAAAGGAAAATGTTTCCGCCATCATATATATCAAATTAGATAATTTGGGGAGATGCACGTTTGCAAACATCCGCTCGAGTGATCGCGACCCTCCTCTTAATTCAGCGGATACTAACTTATCTCACGCACGCGACGGCTTTTCTCGGGCAGTTGGACCCCTGACCGCGCGAGGCTGCAGTATGGGGTCTCGCTCTCCTCTCTCTTTCCACGCTAGCTCGGCACTTTGTCACGTTGCGGTAGCTGCTCGGCCGTGATTTGTGAAGCGAATCCCCCGACTCGAGCGAGCGTCTTTCTTCGCGCGATGAACGGCCCCCATTGTCGCCGATTAACGTGTCGCGCGCGCGAGGCTTTTAGCCCCGGGAGATTTATACGAGAATGATGGGAGGGCCCGGCGACGTTCAGCCGCGCGTGTACCACTGCAGGTGGCTGTGTGTGTGTGTGTGTGTTTTGTTGGTTTTGCGCGGCTAATAGGGATGTAGCATTTGACAATTTCACTCGAGGAGAGTTTTTCTCGCGCGTTTACGAAAATCCCCTCTGGCGCCTTGCGCAGCGCGTATTGAATCTACTATGCTTCGGAGCTCCTGGTCGTACGGCCCGTGTGAAAGTCCCTCGATCTTTACTCCGGGCTTGGGCTACCGACTTGAATCATGAACAAAATCAATAAAGTTGCGGTTGGACTTTCATGTTTATTTTACAACTGTGAATAAACGAAATGGTTGCAGTAGCCTTTTCCAACGACGAATGTATTCGTTTCTCGAATTTAACCTGAAAAGAGTGAGAACGCGTGGGAAGCGTTGTTACCTACAGCTCAACGGGAGAGCCGTATGAAGTGTTCAAAATAAGATCAACTCGTTGCAGCGCGTGTCTGCGCCGCGAATCGTTGGAGAAAGACAGTTTTCCCGCGAAACGACCCAGGAGACGCTCTCGCGCAGCTACCGGTATAAATTTAGCCGGATTGTCGTGACTAATACATCAAATCTCGTTAGGATGTCTTCATGAAAAACCGGTTTTACGAGTCGAGCGCCTCTCGCACGGCCACTGTCGATCGATTGCCGGCGTTTCGCGTTTAGCGAAAATATCGTCGTCGTCCACGGGTGTGTTTCTATATATATATTTACCGACTGAACAGATTGTTATTCGGGCTACACGACTAATGTTGACGGTTTTATGGATGTTGATTCGAAGATATGGATTTTTAGGGTTGGGTCGACAGATGGTTGCTACTCTGCAGTGATTTGTACCAGATCGTTAATATTACAGATGGATATGGTTACGCGTGGATTTTAAATTTATCGCGCCTGACGAAAACTGAGAGAATTAAACGACAACACAGCGATAAATATTTTAGCCTCTCCAAATCACACGATTATAATTGAACGTTTGACAGTCTTTCTCATCGCAAATCGTCACGGCACTTGGACTCTCCGATTCTCAATCAAAAATGTGCCAAGAATAACACATCGTCAATCATCAAACTACGCAGCAGCAGCAGCATCGATTGTCACAATATTCTTCCAAGTCACCAAGCGGAAATCAAACAAGGATTAGCATGATCAGATTCCAAAAGTCTCCCACTCGCCGGGATTATTATAATTTCTCAGCTTGAATCTTCATTCGATACAATCCCCCGGTAGAATACCATTAAAATAAGTGAGCGATTAAACAGAGAGGATGAAACGATACCCGTAAGATATTCCAATGAATTCAGCCGAACACCCACGCGCTTCGCCCATATACGCCGTGTTAAAATATCAAAACGATCGAGAGGAAAAAAGTCGATCGCCTGGATAAATCTCGGATTGAAACGTACGGCCAGACAATGGGCTGTGCTGCCCGATTAGATCTGATTCACCGGAATGGTTAAAAGTGAACATGACAAACGACACGACCAGACATCACAAATCATTTTGCCTCTCCAACATCGATCGATCGATCGATCGATTTTTTTCCCCATCTTTGGTATTAGAATCTGTCTCCAAGAAACATACGTCGGGGGCTTCTCGTTATCGAATAATATATCAATATACCCTAAATCGAACGATGCAAAGTTCGTTTTATTCTGATAGGCCCGATCGATTGCCGCTTGTAATACTTCGAGAAGGAACACATTTCGGCGTATCTGATGATGTCGAATGACTTGTCCAACGTATCATATATGTCAAATTAATCAACTCATTTTCCGCAAGAAAGATAAAACTTGAGTTTTAGCTCAAAATCGCACCACCACTCGACTGTATATATATATATATATATATATACTGAAGCGAATAGAAGAGAAAACGTAGAGGGAAGGTTACGTAATCGGCGTGGCTTTTGTCGGATTGGTAAGGAAGGGGAGGATCCCCGCAGCCGCGCCCACTTGTTTGGGCCGCGTGCGGGGTGACACTGTGTTATAATATACCTGCGCGGCGTTCCGGGGTGGCGCGCGCGCACACGCCTCTCCCTTTTTCCTTTTTCACCTCGATTCACGCGCGTGACTCGGCTCGTTTCTCTCGAGAGGGACTGCGCCCGCGTATACATATAGGTGTTTTGTGGAGTCTTGACTTTTGAAAGTCGCCGTAGGTGTTCGCTTTTCACGCTATTGATACACACAGCTCCTTAATGAGCTCCAAGTGAGGTTCCAGATTATTCCTCGCCGAGATTGCTTTCGAATTGTACTTCAAGCCTGAGTATACATGGCAACTCGACGTCGCGATCGTGGACCGTGCGGAGATGGCTATGTACACACACACGTGAGAATTGATCCGAGAGACGCCTCCGCAACGTCGCGAGTTAGCGAAAAAAACGTCGTTATCAATCATAGGCTTTGGCGTCGGGAGATTCATATTCGCGCGAGGCGCCACTGCAACAACCCGACAATCTTCTTTCCGCTGCTAAGCCTCAACGACACACCGGAACTGCGTTTCGCGAGTGGCGGTGTTCTCGGAATCGCGATCTCCTCTACCCCGCGCGCGCGCGAGCGTCTTCGTCTCATTAGAATAATTACGGCTGGCAACATCCGGCGAGACTCTATTGTTCTGCACGTTGTGTCGGGGGGTCCGCCGCGCGGCCACCGACGAGGTGTCTGATTGGGTCGCGAAACGAGGGGGAGACCCGTGAAATTATCGCGAGCGGCGCGCACGGCCGAGGTCAGGTCCTCGTTTGGGCGCCCCACAACGATGCGCTTTTTCACATTCGAATTCGCGCCCTCGTTTAACTCGAGTGTGTATAACCATTTCAATAATTCAAAACACCGCCCTATACACTATGCTATTTTCTCAGTGCATCTCAACTTTCAACGATGACAAAGCCTAGGCTCCCTCGGCATATTCCAATCGCGCATACATCCTATTTCCCAATCAAACCCTATACTTATAGCAACTCGAGAAGTTGATACATATATATAGCCCCGTGTGAAAAGACGATTCGTGTCTTGATCAGTGAGAATATACGTATGTGTGTCTCTCAGCCTCTCCGACCCTGTCACAATAAGACTGTCGGAAAAATCGGGCGGTGGCACGCCGACACGAGTGTCGAGTCTCTCGCGCTCGAGAGCACGTGCGAAAATATTGACCCTCCGCCGCTCGGGCCGGTATATATGTATAGTACAGACGGAGCTGCTACTACGCGGAAAATCCTTCTCGGGTGTTGGGCGCGAGCGCGACGCGTCTCCTCTGACACGCCGCGTCCCCTACTCCAGCTCGCTCCGAGCAATTTATAATCGCTGCGTGTCCATTGGGTATTGGGGGGTAGGGGGAGACGCTCCTCTTCCGCTACGAATTGATACGAGCTTATCGCCATGAGAACGTGTGCACACGCGGCATTCCGCTAATTAATGTTCAATGCGCGCGGCCCGCGTTGATATTGGCTATCGACCGACCTACAATCCTCGACGGCTCGTATCGACCGGGGAAAATTTGTCCCCACTCGCGGCTCATTCGAGTTACATGAATTCATGCGGATTAGTATGGAAGTAGGATGGCAATTAAGGGAAACGAGTTCATTGTTGGCTTGTCGGTCGTCCGCCCGCTCGCGCATATGACTCGAGAAGCGCGATAGTGCTTTCCACGATAGTGTCAATTCCCATTGACGAGCGTATACGATAAAATACACGTATGTGTACGAACGAAGAGGGAAAATAAAAGTTGTTGTGGTTTTGGTTGGCAGTCGCATCAGGAGGAGGAGTCGGACCCGGACCGGCAGGATGAGGAGAGCGGCGAGGAGCTGCTGCAGCAGCCGGCCCAGACGACCAACCACTCGCTGGAGGACACGCCGCCCATGGCGACGCCGATCTCCCACCTGAGCAACCTGATGAACACGCCCCAGTCGCAGTACTTCGCGAAGAAGGGGCTCGAGGTGCTGCAGGCCGCGATGAGCGGCGACGGCTTCAACCTGCCGTTCCCCTTCCCGCCGCCGGCGAGCTTCCTGGCCCCGGGGGGCGCCAACCCCCAGCAGCTGCTCGGCCAGCCGGGCTCGGCCGGGCCCCCGAGCAACGGCACCAACGGCACCGCCCTGCCCTCCTCCGCGAGCTCGCACTCCAGCGAGTCGTCCCAGGGCAGCGGCCGCAACGGCCTCGAGGCCAACCGCGACCTCGGCCTCCCCCAGTCCCAGCAGCAGCAGCTCCTGCACAACCAGCAGCAGCAGACCAGCTGGAGCTTCGAGGAGCAGTTCAAACAGGTGCGTCAGGCAAGTACTGAGCTCAAGCATTCTCATTATATATACCTTATGATACTTATATTGATAACCTTTGGACGGCCGAATAATTGATGATTGAACGTCCTGTTGTCCTATGCTGATGATATACGACAGTCGAGCAATCAAAATATTCATGTAGCGTATCTGTAGAATCCAAGATCCGACATATTTTCTTTATCAAAACTGATTTTGTATTCGAGGTTTGAAAAATTTCAAAGAATGCGTTCAATATCTATCGGCCGTCTAAAGGTTACATTTTTTGTGGAGAAAGGACATGTGTGTTTCGAACTGCGGGCTGAACGGATATTTTGCATGAGTCTATTGAGAGAGTGTGGTTATTGGCTTATGTTCAGCGAACAGGAACAACTTGCGTTGGCTTGCAATAAAGGTAAGTTTTTGCAATAGAACGTAGTTTTAACATAAGTTCCGTGAAATTTCGCAAATGAACTCACGTTCGAGGAGAAAGGAACGAAAAGACCAAAAAGGTGGAATACATATCCGAATCATCTGTCGAAATTGAAAAATCGCTGCAGAGGCAAATAACGAGAAGCAGGTGCTCGTATGCAATCGCTCGGCCGCGAGTCCAGGCTCGATTTTTTGCACTCGAAATTTCACGCGAAATTACCAGGCGGTTAAGGAGCGATGCTCGGCTGAATCGCAACCATTCATAATGCATGCGCGGCGCAAGGAGAGGGCCTTAATTGATGCGCTCGCGCACACACAAGGGCGTCGGGGCTAATTACAAGCTTTATGCCCGCGCGACGCGAGATAATTATATCGACGCGCGTCTGCGCCAAGAGCGAATAAAACGCGTGCGAGTGCGATTTTAAGAATCGTCCTCGTTAGCGTTTCTCCCTCTACCTCCCTCGTTTTTTCGCCGAGGGTGTGGCTAGGATTAACATTTAGATTGTTCGGGTAAAGAGAGAAATTAACGAGGCGGCGTTGGAGGATTTTTGTTCGGGCTGATAAGCGCAAACGGGCGAATCGGCCAGGAGCGAACGATCGCCGCACGAGCAACTTCGTTTCTCAAACATCGTTTTGAATATATTCTTCTCGGAAACACGAGAGTTGAATGCGCATATCGCATCTCCCGTTATTAGTTGGAAATTTCAAAGTTATGCGGTAAAAGGAGAACAGAAGCAAGCCAAATGTGAAAAAGAAAGACTACGCTAGCCGTCTTTTTTCTAATGATATAGAGGATCTTTGAAATTTAGCTTCCTCCAGCATATTGATGACCAGCGAGCTGTAGCACGTCCGGAACGTGCCTCGAAACGCGTATCTTCTTTCGCTTCTTTTTTTCTCCCCCTCGTACACAACCACAACGAGTTAGTATAGATTATCCGTGTTTTTGAAGAAAAATTTCGGTTAACAGGATGCAATCCTCCGCGAGAACAAAAGAGATGTAGTAATAACAAGTTGGGAGCGTGTATTTCAGCGGGTATACGCATATGCTTACGCGCGGCCTTTTCGACGATTCTAAACACGCGCGCCGCGGACTCCAATCGAACTCGTTCCACAAATGAATAGACATTCCAACGAGTAAAATTCCGCTCCGTTGATTTACACCGGGTATAGCGTACGTATATATCGCGAGATATAGGACCGTTCAAACCTGGCTGAAAATCATACATCGTTAGAAACTTGCGCGACAATTAATCCCAACGAATTACGTTCCCTCGTACACCTTCGCTTCTGGCTATCACGCACCGGTGAACCATCGAGTTCGCGGGTCATATGAACCTCATGGTCACACGATCCGATCGTGCGCGCCATGAGGGAGCGCAATCGCGTATCAGCTCGGGGAGGGGGGCGATAAACAGCGAGGAAAAAGAGCCGCGCGGCGAGACGGCAAATAAAAATTCGGAAAGCTCCACCTACTCGAGAGCCGCGCGGGCGCAGTCGACTCTCTGGCCCCCTCCACCCGACGAGCAGATATCGCATCCATCATTCCGGCGGGGGCGTACTTACTTAGGGTCTTTAATCTTGCTCCGTGCGCGGCTGCGTTCTTTTCTCATTCGGATGTATACGAGCGCGCGTATACTGACGTGCGCCGCGCCGGGCTCGACTCTTCTTATTTCCCCTTTTTGCGCGCGCGCTCGCCCCCTCCCCCTCCCTTACATCCTTCCAACTCGTGACGATCCAATTTGAAAAGTCTCGTTGACGTTCGTCATTATCAACATGTGTGCATAGCCTGAAGATAATTAAAAACGCTTCCAGCCTCTTTTTTTCCTCTCTCTCTCGCGCCCGTTTTTCCTTATACTCTTTTCTAATCGCTCCGGCTGCAACTCCGACGCGCGGCCTGTTTTTCTTTTATCCGACGATCCGACCCGCGAGAGTCTTTCGAAGGGGCATTGTCGTGTGTGTATATATATACGCGCGGCGTATCGCAGCAGCAGCAGCAGCAGCAGACGCTACCAAAATGGCGGCCCCGTCCTTGCGAAGTTTCGCGTGCAGCCGCGGTCTAGACTGCGCGCTAATTCAAAAAGATGAGAACGCAACTCCGACAGGTTTACGGCCACTTGGTTATTGTCTTGAAATAGGGCTTCTCTTTCTCCCCCCACTCGCTCGCTCGCTCGCTCGCTCGCGGCCTCTGGCGTGCTATTCGCTGATACTCGTAGACCCGATCCGAGGTGAGAAAACGAGAATGATCGACGGCCAAGAGATTTTATTATCATCGGGAGGGAGGTAGGGGGGTTGCTTCGTGTCTTTGCGTAAATCACCGGCTCCGATTGGCATCGCAATAAACGTCCCGAACAGATGAGCGACCATTGGTTGCTGCGTGCATGCGAAAATCCAACCGAATGACATCCGAAATTCTTTGACCCGCAAGGGTATGGGGTAGAGTTAGTCGTGGTATATTTATACATTCCGGGGTCTGAAAAGCATGTACGCGAGGAAAGGAGGGAGAGAGAGAGAGAGAGGGATTGAAATTGAGAGCAAGATATATTTTATGTATACGCCCGAGGCGAATTATGCTCGCTAGGACTCATCTGGCTCTATCCCCGCGTCTGCCGGCCACTATACTTTGCAGCCATTGTGAAATAACTCGTAAACCTGCAAATTGCCGGCTATTTCGCTCCCGATGTATATATACATACGCGAACAGGCCTTCGCTCGCGCTCACCCTACACACCGACTTCTGCAGCTCGTGTGTGGCTCGTCTTACTTTGTTCACATGGGCGGAGGGCTGTGAGTGAGGTTCTTTTTTCCTGATAGCTCTTGGCTGATAGCTTCTTCCCGAGTGCAATATTTAGCGAGCAACGTTTTACATTCTTAGCTTTGGGATTGAACACACTGAAATAAGAGTCGCACGTCAGATCGGACACGTTCGCTCGTTCAATATTCAGATATCATCTATGCAACAATAAAGCCGAGCTGTTTGTTGTACTACCCGTGAAGAAGTAGTGAGGGAGTAGCTCTGAATTGGCGTAGACGAGTAGCTGGCAGTATAAGAGAGGGGTGAAAATAACAAGGATTAGTGGTGAATAATGACGAGTGACAGGGAGGAAATTCAGTGGGAGTCTCCTCGAATAAAACTATTCAATTGCGCATCGGATAGAAGCCTCAGTCTTTTCTTAAGAATATAAGTTTCTAAAGTCGTATGGTAATGTTCAACAATAAACTTCAAGTCTTTGTTTTCTCTTCTCGTCAAATTCGAGTTTTACTACTTTTCACTAACGATTTCGTAGCACTCACTCATCGATTTCCCACAAATTCCGTACGATCTCGCGCTTACGTCTGGGAATAAGCTTTATTAGGTATTCGAATTATCTGCATAATTTTTTCTTTCGTAGCGAATTTAATGAGCACAGAGGTGTACAGGTTTTACGCGCGAGCGTGCGAAAGTCGAGCGAACATTCGAATTGTATAAGCTTATCGTTACAATTATGTGAATTATGCTACGAAACATTCGAAGAATCCGAATGTACGTGTTCGCGAGATTTTCGTAGTTTTCACATCGAAAAGAAAACGAAACAACCGAGTATCAAGTATAACTTTGAGCTTTTTCGCGTAAAATTTCACACATTTATGGAAAATCAAGAGATGTGTCTCATGAGTACCTGAAAATCGATGTATCCATTAGTACTCGATCGAAATCGTTTTCAAAAGTCTTCAGCGCGGTTTCTGAAATCCCAGAGTAAGAAGAAAGGTGAGTTTTATAGCTCGGCCAAAGAGGTAAACTAGTGCGCAATTACGTTATCACAATCTGCCGCTCCGATTACGGCCTATTCAAACAGAGGGTGAGCACAATAAGATCGCGCAGTTTTTCGCCGCAATTTTCGAGGTTCGCGTCGTAAAGATGCCGAGCACGATACGATTGTTCCCCGGACACTCGAAAAAAAAGAACGAGGATTCGCCGATGAAAAGGCCCCGATAAGCTGCCCAATTTCGCGCCAACTGCGGGAAATCGTGCCTGCCTCCGCTCCGAGAAAAAAAATACGCTCGCAAATATGGCGAAAGGACTGATTGCGAGGTAATCGCTGGGTACAGTACTACCGGTGGCAAATTTTTTCTTTTCAAGTCCATCAATTTTCGTTTTTTTTTTTATTTCGAATTATCTTTTGGTGACACGATATCGAGCCTTCGCTTGATGTTTTTGTAACTGGTGGCAACACGTGTTCTTGTTTCGAAGAAACTCTGACGAAAATACGAATGAAGGTTATAGCCAAACGCGTTCGTGATTTCGTAACGTTGAAAATAGGTAAAAATTGATTCTTACTCTATTGTATTGGAAGCAAGGAAATGATAACGATGTATTAAGTTTCTCAATATTATTCCAGAAAAGTCGGTCTTTACGTGCATTACGTGCTACTCTTATATGCATTAATATTTTCATGACTCAGAAATGGATTTTTTATCACCGCAACTTATTCCGCAAGAAGTATTTTAAAAAAGCTCATTGTCCTTCATTTAGGAATAATTTTCACAGATAATTCGAAAAACTTATCGTAATAGGAAAGATAATTCAAATTGGAATTATATATTTACGAATGAATTGTCGAGTTTTTTTACAAAGGAAAAAATGAATCACTATGGCCACAACATTACTTGGCTTGAAAAATTATCTTGTGAAAAATAACTTCAGTAGAGTTGATTCATAGATATTACGTTGACTACTACTGTTCATACATAGAACTGATTTATAAATATTATCAAATAAATTACAGACTTGAAAAAAGTGGAAAACGAGCCACCGAAATAACGTCGCCTAAAAAATTCATTATAAGGATCGTTAACTCAACGTATTTCAAAAAAGAATCTATGCTAAATTCATTTAATATAACCTTACTCACTCGAATGAATAATGTTATCGGTATACTGTTATTCAAATTTCTTCGTCATCGAGGCTGATTATAGCGAACAATTCCATATACATTTTCGGAAAAACATTTAAAGTCCATTTCACTTGGCTGTACTCGATCCCCGTTAAGAGTCCATACTCAACACCTTGCAAAAACTACTTCTCACCTCGCCGGCAAAAAAGAGAAAAAGGGGTCCAAGGCCAGTCGTCGATTCCACCCCGGCTCTCTCTCTCGACTCGAGCCACTTGGCGGCGTTATTAAAAAAGGATAAATATTTGTTCCCGATATCAGGTGGACTCGTCCTTGGCGGCTCGTTATCCCGGGGCGTTAGCACCCGGGCTCGATTACCCATAAAACCGAGGTGCAGCTCTTTTTATCGCGGGATAGCCTGGGAGAGAGCGTTACGATGCTCCGGAAATTGTTGCTCGAGCAACTGACGATGCAAAGAGGAGCCGAGCGAGAACAAAGGAGAAGGCGTGGGTAAGGTGGCAGGGCGAAAATCATCGGCCACTGTTGGGTAACGAGTCTGCGAACATTCTTTTATGGACAACTGATGGGAGAGGAGTGTTTGATAGCGCCTTTCAAATGCTTCCTCGGCTATCAACACTCGCCAAGGGTTTCATTCTGCCTGTGTGTTAGATGGCCACTCGGAGTATGTCTGAATGCGTATCTGGTCCATCTGAGCTAGCTCTATTGCGGTTCGAGTTGAAGTAGAAATACAAAAGACATGGTTTCCAATGAGAAAACACCAATAATTTAATTAGGGTAAAATTAATGTAGGCACGATCGAGAGGTCGGGTGAATAAACGACACAATCGAACCATTTGATTTGCACTACCTATTCAGAATGTTCGTATCTCGAGATCAGATCGTTGAAACATTGTGGAAACTATACGTTCTACTTCCGATCCGATGCGTCCAACCTTCCGTCCGACCTAAAACGTCAAGCCGTCATTCAAAAACCCTGTATATACGCTCATGAATTCGGAAAATTTCAGAAATCATCATGAATATTTGGAAACCCCACGTACTCTTTCCTCTGACAAAAAACCCCGCCCTGTCGTGTTGCGTCCCCGGCTAGAACGACGAAAATTACTCCCCCAGCATCAGTGGGATTCGCTAACAAGGTAACGATCTGCCGATGAGAATGATCCTTAACTGCCGCCCATAACTCGTCAGCCCGTAAAACAAAAAACAGCTCGTCCAACGCGCGTACGTGTATATATATATATATATGTATAAAATCATCAGAGTCGGTAGGCTCTTTATCGGCGAGTGCGCGCGGCCGCGGTCTAACGACTCGGCTAACACAATAAACTGGCAAAGCGCGTAAATCCATCCTCGAACGAGGTGGCGTTGAAAGGAGCCTCGCCCGGGAAAAATATTTCCAGCTCGCTTTTCGTTCGGTTTTATTGCTCCCGCGCGCTACCGCGTCGTATATGTATATAGATACACACACACACACACACACTGCCGATAGTCGTCTCTCCCCGAGCTCTGCGCGTGCAGGTGCGCGGACTCTGTATACGAGCCGCGTGCTTCTCCTTCTGCTACATGCGGAATCCCGAAGAAACAGCATTGTTCTGTTGGGCCCGGTAGTGAAGAAGAGGATCGCTATCCGATGCGAATGCAATCGCACGTTCATATAGATGCGATTTGGGTTGTTGGATGATTTCGGATGAATTCGGATGTAAAGTAAGCCGAGGGGAGTAAGCGTTCGGGATGTGCATACATAGATATATGAAAGAACACGGAGGGGGAGAGGAATCCGAGTCGATCGAGAAAATTGGAAGGAAACTCGTTGACTGCGCTAACCACTTGAGATACAAGCCTGCTTCTGCCCGCTCGTTGAATCCTCTCCGCGGTGTGAACAAGTGCGCGCGCGCGAGCAGGGCCGGCGGCTCGGCCCCAGTGGTAATAAGCGCTAATTTGACGCTTGTCCTCCGCCGAGCATGATCCTGCGGCTTCCTCGATGGCCGCGCGCGACTCCATTTACCCGCCGCCACCGCCGAGCCCGCTCGTCGTCGTCATCGCTACTGCATGGCTGCGGCGATCCTCCTGCTCTCTCTCTCGCGCGCAGCCCAACGCGCGTGTGTATGTATGTATATGATGAACATCGCGATAGCCGAGCTGCTGCTCCGGCGCAGATCACACCGGGGGATACCAGCCTCAATTAACCAGCTCGAGGTAATTGCTGATAATTATTTGCGAGATACCCGCCGCGCGTAGCGGAATTTCTCTAGCGTATCCGGGGGCGTTATTAAATTTGCGCGCAGCGTGTGCTACACCAAACCCGCGCGCGCGACTCTCGATCGGGCTTCTTCTTTTGACTTTGTATAGCTCGGCAAATCGTGTGTATGCATAAGTGATGGAAATTCGACAAATCGTATAGAGTTACACGTAGCTCGCGTTTGGTAAAGACGCGAGATCATTTCGATCGGATATTAATCGGTGTACGAATCAGTGCGCGAACTTTGGCCTGCGCTACATGACTCGCCAAGCTCATCGCACACTGTACTCTTTTTCGCGCCTAGACCATTGATCCCTATTATTTGTAAATAAATACACGCGGAATCGGGATCACATAGAGTAATTATTTTATATACAAGTCAAGCCGCGTGTATAACGTCTTTTCTTGTATTTTAAAATTTAATTCATGCCCGAAAATTCGACAGCTCTAGAGTACACACACAATGGCATATCGTCGGTGTATATCTCCTATACTTATCCATTCTCCCCGGCAGTTTTGCGCGTAGGCGCGAGCTGGAGAGAGCTATATTTTGAGGCCGGTTAGCATGCTAAAAGGGACGGGTGCCGGCTGCCCGCGCGCAACTTATACGACGAGTCCGCCGCCGCAAACATAATGAACATGTCCCCCTCGCGAGATGAGGGATGAGAGAACGACGTGTGCTCCAGCTGCACAACGAGACTCACGCAGACGTAATTAACAAGTGCGCGCGGCCGTCTCGCCGAATACATGCCCTCGCAATCCAATGGCTATTTGTTGCTCGGAATAATCAAGATACGCGCGCGTGCACGCGCTCGACCGTCTCTAAATACATCCTTTCAATTTTACTCTGCCTCTAGCCGAAATACCTATTGTTTTGTTTGAATTTAATGATTCTTATACTATCCTTTTCGTTGTTAATCGATCGGTTTCCCTCCAAATATCTTCAATTTGGTTGTACAAACATTATATATCGTATCTCGAGGCTCATTTCGTTACCTCATTCAAAATCCACGCAAAGATCAACAACACCATGTCGGCAAATATGAAAATTCTTAGCAAAAACGTCTCGGACCGTACGCGTTATTTCAAGATTCAAACTTGCAACAGATGCTTTGAAAACATCCGACTCGAGAGGTAAACCAATCAACGCACATACAAGAAGGAACATGATGAAGCTCGCGTGCCAAGCCCAGAGCCGAGCCCCGAATAATCTAAAAACCAACAGCCGCTGAAACGATTAGATTCGCGCCGCAGTTACAATCGTCACGATTTGAATTTCAATGGGGGCCCGGATCGCGTGGGCCCGTGAGCAAGTGTCGCGCCGGGCCCATTCATCCTCGCGGC
This sequence comes from Aphelinus atriplicis, assembly GCA_020882685.1. Lineage (NCBI taxonomy): Eukaryota > Metazoa > Arthropoda > Insecta > Hymenoptera > Aphelinidae > Aphelinus > Aphelinus atriplicis. The sequence continues at coordinate 78,361,911 of CM037073.1, forward strand.
CGTGTAAAAGAGCTGCGCACGCGTTAATCACGCAGCCGGCGGCTTTTCACGACTGGCCGCCCCTCTTTGTCCCCCGCGCGCCGAGGAAAGCCCCGACGATCAATCTGATATCTTTGTTTGCTCGGTTTTGCTCCCCCCCCTCCTCCCCCTCCCCGAGAGGATTAATGTAAACGCCTGTAATGAGATGGTTAATCGTGGCTTTTTCAAGAGGTAGCACACGGCTTGATTTGTCTCTCGTTTGATTCGGTGCACGTATATGAGTCGACGCACGAGAGAACCTGGTCATTTTGTGGTCGGGGTCGTTGCCCTGGACTATGCTTTTCTGCTTATGGAAAATAAATCGTGCACGTTCAATCACTCGGTCGTTTTGTTATCGAGTTCTCGGCCTGTCTTCACTCCATCGGGATTATTCTGTTCTGGTTGAGGGGGGTTAAAAAAAAAGGATTTTTCTCAAAATTTCTCACGCTTCTTACGCTTCGCTTCGAGAGACAGTACTCCTCTATTGAAAAGTAAGAATACTATCTTTTCCTCGAGAGTATTCTTCTCATGAGAAGAAATATTATGAAGTGAATATGAGAAGCCAAATAGCCACACACTTAAAATCTCGATTCCGTGTAAATTATTTACATAAACACTCGCCGTAAGACACTTTAGCTTCGTCTATTTGTGTCCATTGTGAGGCAAATTTTTTTTTCCCCCCCAACTCGCGACTGGAATACACGAGAGAGAACAAAACTGTAATGATTCGACGCGGGCCGCTGCCTATGTCATATCTCGAGTCCCACGAGAATCAAGTGAACAAACCGACGCGTCCTCAACACGACGATCACGTTCATTACGCGTGTAATATCAATTTCGGGGAGGACGAGCGACATTGAGCGGTGCTCGGAGGAAAAGTAGCGCGTATAAATCAGAGCACAATATGCAGCAGGCGGATATTATGTCCGATCGCGCGGCCATTGTGTATCGATAGTCCCGAGATTCCCCCGCGTGCCGTTGCCCTGTCGTACACGCGGGTCATTCAACGATCTACACGAGCCGGCGCATGAATTTATGTATAATATGTAGCGCGTTGACAAATCTGTCTTTGCCCTTCTTCTCGTACGCGCGAGCGAGCGCGTCAAAAGAGCCAGATGAAAAGGTCAAATCCTTTCTCGGCCTCTCGGATGTGTCGCGCTATACTCCTCCGGAATTTTAAGGAGTCCGCTCGCGCCCGACAATGTAATACAGATCAGCCTGTGGGAAATAAATAATATTCCTCTCCGCCGGTATTGAATGTTTCAGTTACGTGCGTTTATTTCTAAATAAATCCGAGAGATAAACTCGTGAAAAGAGAGACACCCGCGACTCGGTCGCTCATTAACATTCTCTCCTACGTGTATACATATATACGTACGTGTATATATATTTCAATATGAAAGAGACTTTTCGAGCGATAATGCGCCGCTCATTCAGTGCGATAAGTTATTTCATTCTTCCCGCGATACTTTGAGAAAGATTCACTTACTCAACAATAGCTGTCGCCCTTACTAATCATCTGATTTTTTCCCCTCATTCAAGACACAATCCAACTGAAGCATTGGGCAGTGAGAATCTGTCGATTCTACATTTGAAAAGACTCACTGCTTATACAGCGTTACTCGGGAAAAGCGATAGATACATCGGATGGTATGATAATAGGGATATTGAATCTACGAAGTCAATTCTCAGTGATGGACATATCGTATAGTTTATGCGGCTGGCAGAGTCAAAATCTTGAGAAAGAGAGGGGCATTACACGTTGGAGCCAAATAGAAGGTCCACGGCGGGCGTATAGCTCGTGCAGTGCCGCCACTCATTTTGGAAATCAATTATGCACGCGAGAAGCGAAAATTGGATTTTCGTTTTGTTTCTTCTTGCGGTCGGTGTGTGTGCGCGCGCGCGTGCGGTTTTCAATGGGCACACTGCACGGAATTAACGGCTATTTTGCTTTACTGATGAGTCGCGCGTGGGCCTCACTCGTATAATCAGCAGCGGATCCCGTGAAATGGAGCTGCTCGCTGATTGACGTCAAAACTATATGTATATCCCCTACGGTCCCTCTCGCGCCCGCCTAAACGCAATTTCAACTTGGCTTATTTATTCGCGCATCTTGCTTTTCGTTTCGCGTCGTCGTCGCGAGGCCAATACCATAAAGGACGCGGGCCAGCTATAGTATAGAATCCCGCGGACCATCCGTCAAGCGTCACTCGAGACCAGATCGTCGGCGCTCCGGGAAAAAGCCCCCGACATTCTTCGGGTCGAGAGATTTTTCCGCTCTTGGGCTGCATCTGGTTTTCGATTTGTTTTACTCTCGCTTTGAGCTTTGGACGCTTTGTGCCGGGCCGTATAAAGGAGTGAACGAGCGAGGTGAGGGTCGCCTCGAACTATATGCGAGCCTTGAATTCCGCCGCGAATTGTTTACCTTCGCCATATCATTCAAATGTACTGTTATTCTTTTCTGAAACGAATCACTCGAAGACACTGCTCGGAGTCGTTTTTCAACTTTGTATCGTCGGGAAATAATTACAGCTCGCATTGTACGTATACGAGGCGAAATTATAACGTGTAATTGCTCTTGAGCTGTAATGATATCATTACGGTACTCGATGGAACTCGAGTGATTTCAGATCTGCTACTCTGTCGTGTATCGGGTGGATTGAGATGTCAACTTGGTAATTGACAAAATACAGAGAACACACCTGCAACCCGTTTTTACCCCGGACCCTTCGTTAAACTCCCTAATCAACTATACTAATGCCCATCGGACGTATACATTGTAGTGTGCGTGTCGAAACTAATGGAAAAAATTGCATCGAGTGTCATGCAGGGACGTCGGTTTTTTTCGCGTGTGCACTCGTCGCCGAATCTTTTCAGGGCCAAAAATTTCGCGAAACGCAAAACGCATACACAATAGCAGATGCGGCCTGTCATTCAAACCCGAGCCGAGGGACCCAAGGGTTAGAAAATTTCTATCCGAATTGAGTCATTACGGCGATTCTAAATCATTATTATAATTTTTTCAAGGGTCCGAATAACTTGCAGGCCGCCATAAACATTGTAGCCGCGCGCGCGCGCGATTTCGAAGAATGAATAATGACTTCCGTGCTAGTCGAACACCGGGTCCCAACATACTTTGTAAACCCTAATTTGTATCTTAAACACTGGCTCAATTTTCCCCCTTCGATATCTCCGTATGGTTGCAAAGTATGCCTGTGTGAAACGCGTTCTCTTTTATTTGCGTTAACAAGAGAGATAATCACTCGAGTTCTTCCTTATCGTTGGGTACGCGTCTAAATACGCTCTGGCACACCGGTGAGGCCCTACTGTCGGAAACCGTTCCGTGAATAACTCGTCGGCGTTGGCGTCGCGACGAGCCAGCGAAAAAAATGATACTCGCGCGTTTCGGTAGCGAAAAGTAGATGAGAGGAATATCGAGTGTGCGCGACGCAAGTAGGCAGGGCCCAGCGGTTCAAGACGTGGACAGACAGCAGCGAGACGTCATCTTTAGCCCCCGTCTCAATCACACGCGGGGTGACGCGTCCCGTCTCCGTAGCGCACAAGCGGAAGCGCTCGGAGGCGGCCACGGTGATGCAACTGAAAATCCGTGACTCGTTGCACGAGGCATCGCATTTGTCCGCTCGCGGAACGGATTCGATTTCCACAAATAGCCATCAGCGCAGTGGGCGAAGGGAAAAAGTGCCACGATAAAAATTCGCGCGTGGAATCGCGGCTCGTAAACAGCGCATACGCCGACGCCGAAGACAGTTCGAGGCGTATATAACGCTCGCGGGCGCGCGAGAAAGCAAATAAAGAAAGGAAGAAAGAGGTGGCGGTCGCGGAGATGGCAGGAGAGATCTAAGACGCTTACGCTTCCGCTAATCCGAGAATCGAGCCTTTTAATGCACGCATCGCGTCGCTGGCTTCCTTTTGCTCTCCCCCCACAGCCCCGCCGCCGCGCGCAAGCGCCCACATACACACAGCGCCGGGCATTCGACGATTATAAATATCGAACGCTACTCGGAACGAGCGGCCCGCCATCCGATCCATCTCCGCGGCTTCATTTTTCTCGCGCGCCTCCCAGTGCACCGAAGTTGCGCTTCGCTTTTGTCGCTCCTTTGGACGTCGAACTCCTGAAATCAACCCGCTCTCCCGAGTCTCTTCCGAGTTCTCGGCGATCGCGAAGTTATGCGAATTACACAAGCCCGCACCGGGAGATTATTCGAGAGATGATTTTCGGCACAAAGTGTCCGCACAGCAAAGAAACGCAAACGGCGTGGGCTGCAACGAAAGAAGTATTCGGCAAATGTTCTTTCGCGGAATCGAAGCTCGCGCGCCAAAGAGTATACGAGAAAGACGTTACGAGACAGCCGGAGATGAGCGAAGGAGGAATCGCTGCAAATTAAAGCATCGAGGCGCGAATCTCGTGCGCTACAGGGTGGCGCACACACATTCGGTCGCTGCAGCGCGCGGGTGTCTTTCGGCGGATGCGACGATTTCCCCGAACGTCGCGCGTATTCATCATTATACTTTTTCGGCTTCTTCCAAAACGAACTACTCCCAAAATCACGCGCTCATTGAGCTAACACTATGTATCGTATACACTGAATGAGAGACAAAGAATGAACCACCCAAGGAGAAATCAGATGGACGAAAAAAAAATGAATCATTTTAATGGTCCCGCGGCAATGGGAAAACACGAGCCGGGAGCCTCGGATTGTCGTATCTGATCGTGAACCATTCAAATTCAATTTCATATACGAGGCGCGCATATACGTATACACAAAAGCGAGAGTCCGTATATACGAGTGAAAATGAGGCGGGATCATATCGAGCGATATCGAGCGATCGTCTCCGGGAGATAAAGTCTGCGGTCCAGATGCTCATTGTGCCCTCGCGACCCTGACGCCCCGAGCCTCGCTAATTTTAGAGCAGCGCGTGGCTTAAGCTTCTCGGTAGCCGTATAGTCGCGCAAGCGCGCCGCACGTGATACGCAGCACCCGGTGCAATTTTGATATCGCACGTGTCTTCGAGGGGCCAGCGGCTAATGAAGAGTTATAACTCCTTCCGAGGATCGTTTCGAATCGGATATACGACACAAGATTTTTTTCTCGAGAGCCAGAGAAAACGACTTCCTTCGAGATTTTTAAATCGTACGAAAGATTTCGAGCGAGATTAATTTGGAAACCGTATGCCGCCTCCCCCTTTTGGAAGTTATTCTTTTTTCCAGAGGGGAAAACACAGTCGCGCGCTAAAACAAACACCGCAACACTATCCGAGCGATTGTCAAAACTTACAAGAGCAATACGAGTAGCGCGGGCAAAAAACAAGCTGCCGCGCGTGCTTTACAACGCACAAAAAATCGAGCGGCAACATTCGATATCTCTCTCTGTTGCTCCGGACTTGAGAGAGAGAGAGAGAGAAGCTCCGGCAAACCAACAGAGCGGGCTCAATGGATACCCCGCGCGCAAGCACAATTATAGAACATTTAATTTTAAAAGCAGCGACACGCGTCCGAGTGAAGGAAAAGAAAAAAGAAACGAAAGAAGAGAGGCCCTGTCCTTCTTATCTGCGCGAGCGACTCCTCTCGTCTGTTTTCGTGCTGCCGCGGGGGCACGTCAGCGCGATTCTCGCCCCGATAGTCCCCCGCGGAAAAGAAAACAACCCGGCACGCGTCACCTTTTTTTCGGTTTAGGGTCGGGGCGAGCGATTGTTATCGCGCGGCTTGTAGCCTCTCGGACCAAGTGTTCTTTTCCCCGCGAGACAGAAAACATCGTGTCTTTTTCCATGTTCTTCTACCGCTCGAAGTAGAGGAGGCGTTCCCGGTCGAGAGGGTGCAGAGGATTTTTCAAAAATGTAAATTCATTTCGCACGAGTAATTGAACCGCGAGTAGCTCTTTCGCCAACCCACGCGAAGCTGGTCAATATTGGTTTAGAAATGTTTCGACTGCTCGAGCGTCAATTGCTCAATATCAAACGCCTATCAAACTACATCACGATGGTTTTCGCTGCGCCGCGCAAAACGGAATTTAATACAAAAATTTCAGTGAGAAAGTTTTTTCAATAAATTTAATGGGAAGCTCGCGCGTCAAATTAACGATATACTTACCCAACAAACGTCTCGGCAGTCATCAGTATCCACATATATCAATCCGCTGGGCTAAGCTCGAGCGGCGCAAGCCCTGGTGCGTGTGTGTATATATAGTGGGAAGAGGAAATGGTGGGACGGGCGCGCAATGAAGACGTATCGAGAGCTGGCGAGAGCGAGGAAAAAAATCGTCGCGCACGCGAGTGCCATTAGCGCAGGACTCGCGGACGTCGTCCCATTGTCGGGCCCGTAATTGCATCGAGACTTATTTTACACCGACACGAGCCTTTCCTGTACCTCTTCACTCGGAATTTGGTATATCTATATATTCAAGACAACTCCTCTTTTTGCCCCCTCTGTAGAGCATGGGGACTAGCCCAGTTGTTAACCCTTTGGTATGTCGAATGAATAAAATAATCGAGATGTTTCAGATAAAATTAGTAATTCATTGACGTGGGGTTTCAGAATATTGTCTGGCACGTCACAATTCTTTTCTTCAAAAATGTGTGTGTGTGTGTGTGTGTGTGTGTGGTTGGTTTACGCAAATTCAAGTGGGTCAAAAATGACGTACACCAGGGAAACACGGTAGTAATTTTAGGACGTCTCCCTCCGCATTAGCGGACAGTCTCGTCTACATCCACGTATCTGCAACGCTTTCTCTCAAAATTGAAATAAGAGTACCTCAAACCGATAATTATAGAAATGTATTTTCCCATTTGAAATTCACTGGAAATAAAGATAAGACGTTCGGGTGCTATTCTTGGTCGGCGCTTGACTGACAGGTCTCGCTTCATTCAAAGAAAAATGAAAGGCCGGGAAAAAATTCTCTCCGACCAACGGAATCACTTGATTAATGACTCCTGATATCTATATATACATATATCAAACTCGAAAAAATTACTCTCCCTCTCGCGCGGCCGGTGCGGTGCGCGTCTATCCCAGAATAAAACTTTCATTAGCGCAACGCGCGCGCTACCCTCGTTCACGGCTCGTACGAAAAAACAATCGCCACACACTTCTCGATAAACGCGACGGAGAGTCAAGGACCATTAAAGCGACGCGCACGCCCATACGGATTTAGAAACTTTTGGGCGATGCGCCGCGAACTCATTTGCCGGTATGCTTTTTGATAAGTTCCCGAAAAACGAGACGATTCTCGGATTTCTCGAAGGGCTGCTACGCCTATTTGTAGCTTCCGGGGTTGCAAGTCGACTTCTTCCCTTCTTCCCTTCCTTCCTTCCTTGTTTTTATAAATCACTCGAATCGCCTATTCCCTCTTTTCGACTTCTTGCCTATTCTCAAGTCTGCTTTTTGTCATCAGTATATATATCCTGTTGTTCGCTCATTTCACGGTGTCTGAGATTTTTCAATCAGGTCTTCCGACTCCCATTTCTGCCAATGCGCTTTCATTTTCTACGATATTAACCATTTCAAAACTCTCGATCGACATTAATACAGTAAAAATCTTCAATTCCACAATTTCTATCGCTGATATGAGTATTGATGAAAGGGAACATTATTCCTCGTGAGATCGAACAAAAAGGAAATCAAATATACAAATATCGGCATCAATTTCGAAAACGGCAAGAAACATCGATACAACGAGCCATCGCTTACGATTGAGACTGTTTTACTCTCTCGGTCAGACTCGGGATCAGCACGAAAAATCAATCCGTTTTCTTTCGTCACGTCCGCGCTCGGACTCGTACGCGCGAAAGCGAACAAGGATGAGGGCGTTGGAAATTCCATTCGACCGGTCCGTCACGGGCGGAATGTTTTTCTAACTTACGATTCATTCATTTGAAAAAAAAAAGAAAAAAAAGAAAACTCGAAGTATCCGCGGGGAGCGAGCGAACATGACAGACCGATGTTTCTCATAGGCGCGTGTTCGTTTGGCGGGGCAGCGACACAGCGCAAAATGAATATACCCGGAGAGAATTTATCATTTTGACCCAAATCAATGAAATTCACATGCTTATGGGCCTTATCTTATCCGTGTCACGCGCACAATGCTATATACGCGTGGTGTGTATGGCAATCGGAAGAATTCGCCGAAGCTGGCGCGCGCGCGCGGGTAAGTATGGGAGCATAACGCTTCTGGGCAAACGGCTCGCGCGCGCTCTTTGTCTCTCCCGCGATCTCGCTCACTTTGTTTCGCGCTCGCGCGCGCGCGCCAAACGGTTGAATTATAATCGGCGCGCCGAGGACGATGATTAACGTTGACAAGGGCGGCCTTTAAAACTAATGCAATAACAATGCTCGCCTGCGCGCGAAACTCTCGGTTTTGTCGAAAGTCATATAACTGAAAACCTGTTTCGAGATTGACAGTTTACGACTCGTACGTATACGATTTTTATATCTTCATGCCGGCCGGCCATACTTACACAAACACACACGCACACACACGAGAGAGAGAGCGTGCGCGCGCGAGAGAGAGGGCTCGAAAAAATTCATTATCGTAAAATCCCGGGTAGAAGGGCCTCGCTCCCTCTCTCTCTCTCTCGGCCTCTTGCCTATAAATTATTTTCGTAAATCGAACCCTTTGATACTTTTCAAATTGTACGCTCGCGCAGATATGCAATAATTTATTTGCGAGCGCGCCGCGCGCGAGCGGCCGTCGTGGCTTGCTCCGCGCGCTCCACGCTCATCTCTAGCCCCGAGGCAATTTCACTCGCGAATATTGCCTGTAAAATACTTTATATTCCTGCGTTTATATTGTATTTCGTAATGGCCGCGCAATTTCATACGGCGGGCGGGTGGGGGGAGAAAAATGCCCAAGCGCTGCACGCACGCCGCGGCCATATATAAACGAGCGGCATAAGTCAGCGCGCGTCCTAATATTTGACATGACGGGTTCGCGATGGATTTACGCGCGCGCTCTCTCTCGCGCGCCGCGGAGCGAGGACAGGAATACCGCCGATGCGTGCGATCATCGGATTCGGCTCTTATGCATATATGTCTACTCTTACGAAGCCATATCCGCTGATTAACCTGCGTTGTCGTGTTTTCATTATTTGTATTACAATCATTTTTTCGAGTACGTAATTTTTTTTTATTCCAACAGTAGTCGCTTGAACTTTTAACCCGATAAATCCGTACAGAGTTCGGTTTCAGTATATAAGTACATGGTAAATCATAAATCAGCTCAATTTTTCCCGAAGTGCAGTTGCTCATCCTGGTGCTCGTTATGAAGTTCATTGTGAATCATTGTACTGGATGACCAGAGTGTCTAGTACGCTCCGATAGCCAACCATAATTTCTCAAAGGATATAATACACGAGTCTTTCCCCCCTCCACTGAACTAATCCTCTCTCTCGCGCGCGCGCGCGGTCATCGAGACAAACTCCGCACTCCACAAATTCATCTTAGCGCGCAGTAAAATAATCCAGTATACGCTGACACTCGAACGACTTGGAGCCCACTAAATTGTTAGCAAAAAGTGGCCGCGTAAAATAAAATAGAGTACGTATAGACTCGGCGTGCAAGGGCCCGATCGTAAAGCGCTAAGTGCGCTCACGTGCAAGGAACACCCAACTCCCTCCCCTTCCCCCTCTCTCTCTCTATACACAAACCGAGAAAATGAACTAGCCGCGCGACGGAAACGGATGTGACCCGAGAACGATTCCGTACGTGTTTCTGTTTTCACATGTATGTGATGTGAGGTTGCATCGATCACTGCGACGCGGTCGTCAATCGCACACGTACTAATGTGATATTCATTTGTTCGAAATTGTTTTTCCCTCCGTACGTTCTTTTCCTTCGTCAATTATTTCTTCGTCAAATTGAGAGCGATAATGAATTCTTCGGAATAAACGAGAAAAAGTATATTTATTTCGCCTCGTGGAGTTGGCTTGTGAAATTTTTATTCTTAAAATGCGAGCGTCACTCGTTTTTCCCAGCTGTTTACCGTTTAGCTGCGAAAATTCAATTGCATGTGAAATATCGATGTCGATGCATTAGTGATAACGGGTTTATTTTACACACACACACACGAGAGACCGCGCGCGGATAGACTCTCTGCGGTCTGAAAAACAGATGGAAAAAATGGAATGTTGCTTTAACTGCTCGCGTCCGATTGAATGGCCTTTTGATGCGCACAAACCGAAGTGGGGAAAAGTCGACAGGCTGCTTTTACCTGATGCAGGAAACGTCGGCGGCGTGATGTGCGAGTTATTCTTGGTCACGTCCGGAAGTTGATTTTTCATCTGGCCGCGCGCGCGGTGATTTTTGCTCTTATCGAGAAGCTTGCATAATCTCGATAGCTTCCTACATTACCACGTACGCCACGGGAGCCTTCCGCTTCGTGTGATTCAAACAACGACGACGAACGTTCCGTTTCGCTCGCGTTTGAAAAGCCCCACGGGCCGCTCGAACGAACAAGTGCAAATCCCCAAGATGCGGTATGCTCAAATTAAGCTGAATAAGAGACACAACTAAGAAGCGTATAAATCAGCTTGAAATCTCCCATGCGCACACTATGTCGCGCTATCTGGCTGGCGAATCGCGTGCCTACTATAATTACGAGTCCAAATCTGGCCCGTTCAAATCGTGCTCGGGCCGATTAGGCGTATAGGGCGGCACGCTAGGTCTCGTGATTTTTTGCCGAGATACGCGTCGGATCGCCACACGATTCGCAGCTATCTTTCCATCTTTTTCTTCACGTCATAGCGGATATCAGATTGAGACGCCGAGTTGGCGCTCGAACGAAAATTTCCTCCTTTACGTTTCGACCCGACTGGATTTTTCATTTCGACGAGGCTGTACAAGCGCATTGATTAGATTCCGGGGGAGAGAGTCGAGAGTGGAGATTTTTCGCGTGCTTTGTAATTCAAAGCATACATCTCTAACGCACATGATTTGTTCTATCTCAGTCGCCTTTATCTTGTAGGCTGATAAGAAGTAAAATTATACGACTAATCGTAGCTCAAAAATAGATTTGAGTAAAGTGGTAGATTAGCGCGTGCCGTGAAAAATGACCAGTTTCGTTACTTTATCTATCGTTTCGCACCCCGGAGGAGTCGAAGAGTTGGTATTCATTAGTTTTGCTATTCGTTTATTCTTCTTTCCAACATATTGATGGTTAATAATTTAATTCCGATTTAGTTCTTGCGTCAATGTTTGGATTTAATATGCTACAATTGAAATATATTAGAACGTGAGAATCGGTTTTCTCTCTGCGATAATCTAAATGATTCGATTTTCCACCGCAAGATTCTGAATTACTACATAATCTATTTTATGCACAATCAAGGTATATAACAATTCAATCATTTTTCAACGCGCTAATGGTGTTCAATCAACCATCTCAGGCATAAATTCAACAATATTTTGCAAATATCTCCATGGAAACGAAACGTTAGATCGAATAGCCGTATGGGAGAACTGTTTAGGTGCCCAAAACTACTTATCGATGTATTTAAATTCAAAAAGGAACGAGTTATTTTTTCGTCCCGTCAAAATTTTCACGAAACTTTCCGATTGGCTGAAACACAACGTGGAAAAAATAGTGTGATACTTTCGAAACTCGTAAAGTCTCGGGAACAAGATAACGACGGGAGTACCCCCAAACGCATTCCACGTCTCTTCTCGACTGCACCTCGCTGCCATCGCGCGAGCGACAATAGGAAAACACTCATAAATCGAGAAGAAAAAAAAGCAAACGCCGGTCGGGTCGACGCTCTTTCTCTCTCTCTTACTGTGGAACGACGAAAAATTGAAAGCGGCGTCCATTCACCGGTTGGCGCGTCGCTAATCAAGACAAATTGAAGAATCCTCCAGCTCCGTCGAGATTGTCGCTTGAATCCCAAACGATCTCTCTCTCTCTCCTTTACACGACGAATCGGTTCCGCGCGGCACACATACACACATGCACGCGCTACAGGCGCAGGAGAGTTGCCTCCTTTTCACCGCGCGGCCACTCGCCGCTGCATATACAGGTATACGAGCGAGGGGGGGATGGCGAGTGCGCGTGTGTCTGGTTGGCGCGGCCGCTGCACCGACATCTCTATGCATACCTCCATGGACGATTCCGCGTTTGAGCGGAGGTGCGACGATTCGGCTTCGAGGATTCGATCGATTCGAATCATCGCTTTTACGTTGACTATTTTTCCACTGCGTGTATTGGTTTGTTGACTTACGATAATCCGTTTTCCGTATACGCGATTCGCGATTATTTAGTGGAATAATAAAAGGCCATTCGGCGAACGGCGACACTTCTGAAATTTAAATTGTGCAGTGCAAGCGGGAGTTGGCTCGAGGGGGGTTGGCGCAGGCGTGCACGCGACCCCACGGAGTAATGGCGATTGAGCATCGATGAGGACTGTTGCGTTGCGAGCCGTCGGGGAGTGATCGATATATACACATATTGCGAGAGCGCCGCACACGCGGGGCCGATTATCGCGGGTGAAAGTTAATGATCGATCCAACGTGTGTACGTGCGAAAACTAGCGCGTGCGCGCCGCAATAGACGAGCGAGACGTGTCTTTCGAGCGATCGATTCAGGAAAAATAAAACATTTTCATTCGATTTCGTTGCGAGCTGCGTCATTATTTATTGACGCTCGAACTCGAGTACGTTCGCTGTTTTATTTTCAACAATTATTCCGTGCCGATCGCAATAATGGTTGGGTCGATTAAAATGCGCGCAGGAAAAACGAATCGAATTAGTGGTTGAAATAAAAATAGATGAGGTACTGAATGATCATAATATTGTGTAGTCGATTTATATAGTACGATTTATCGTGGCTCGGCTGCGTTTCTACGTAAACGTTATTCGTTAATGAAATCTTCGCCACCCCACGATTGGAGAGCTGAAGGAAAAATAAATAAGTGTCTGATCGCTCAAGAAAACGGATCGTGTCGAATTCGTTCGACTGACCCCTTGATTGAGTCACTAATCCCCCTATTTCCCCTCGAAGTTGTAAATGATTCAGGAGAAAGCATTATACGAGTATTGCACGTTGGTAAAAGGGAACAAAGGGGATTACACTTCTTCTCGTGTGGTTTTTGTTAACGAGACCGATTCGCATACCATATGCCGTATTGTCGTGGTAATTATGCGAATTGAGTGCCGTTTCTTTGAGGTTTGATTAGATTATTTAGATGGTAATGAATTTAGAAAACGTTGAAAGTTGAGGATCACGCAATCAAATTCACACTCGGGAACTAGTTTTTCACGTGTGCCACCAGGAAAATTGATAAACGTCGTTTTTCGCCGCGAAGAGGAAAATATGCAAAATTGATGTTAGAAGCTAGAAACTGAATAATGTTTCATTTGGCTGTATCATTAGCAAATTTTAGATATATATGTATCGGTTTTTATTATCATATTTTTAAATAGAGCAGTTGGAATGGTTATAACTCTTTCCTCGTAATATCAGCAAGGTAAATTGAAAATATTACAATTAAAATTGATAAAATACAATGTTATGAGTAATTAATGCGCATGAAAGTTATTCAACGGGAGGGTAATTCAATTTTCCTCTATTTTCCTGGAAAATATAAATTTCAACCGCGTGTATAGCTTGAATTATTTCCAAATCATTCGCAAGCCTCGTCGATATCGAGATAAAATCAACTAAACAAAATCATGCACGCGTGTATATGTGTGTGTGTGTGTGTGTGTGTGTGTGCGCAGCAAAGCGACGTTATTGATCATTTAGCGAACAGAAAGACCGAACCGAAACGCTGCGGGCAGCACACGCGGGAGAAGAGAGAGAGAGAGAGAGAGAGAGAGAGAGAGAGAGAGAGAGAGAGAGAGAGAGAGAAGTGGCATGGTGGTGACCGCGCGCGCAATGAAAATCGAGACCGCGGCGTCGTGTGCGCGCGCGCGCGAAATAAATTGACCCTAAAAACGCTCGGCGTCGAGGGAAAAAGGCAAACAATGAACGGCATTGTGTGCCTCGGAGGTATATAAATTGTTGTCGGCTCAATATAAGTGTTAATGAAATTATCGGATGTTAGCTGCGGCTCATGATGTTCTGCTAGAAATTTTTCAGATAAAGGAAAGGATTTTTAATTTAATTCGAGCCTGCTGCATAAGTGATCTAATTTGATTATCGGCATTCATTCACGCTCTGATATGAAAACCGAATAACTGGTCATCTCGCGAGTTCTCATGCGAAAGGAACGCAGGAATTATTCGACCCGAAGACGAATCGCGAATATGTTGTCGGATTGTCGCTCGTTCTCAATTCATCTGCCGCGCACGCGGTGTATCATTCTCGGAAAGTCGAATAAACGAAGCTTCTTTGCGTGCGCACATACAGAAATGGTTAAGCGCCTCGCCCTCAATATACCCGCGCCAATCGCCACCTACAAAAGCTTTCTTCCCAGCTCCTTTCAGCCGCGGAGAAGAAAGCGAATCGTTCGCTCGAGCGACAAAACAATGTGTCGCGCGCGATTTTTATTCGGCGCTTGCAATGCGCCCTCGTACGTGCCTCTCGCGCGCCTCGCTTTCTCGCCAACCGACAATCGCAAGAATGAAGCTTTAATTTCCGATTGGAGAACGACGGTTTTAATGATGCGGGTAATGTACATTTCAGATTATGCTAATTCGACTTAATATGCCGACTCGCGAGGCATAATCTCCTCTATGGGCTCGACGCATCGAAAGTTGATAATTTTTATAAGCACTAGAACGGCATGTTGGTATGCTAATATGTGCCATTTCGCCATGTGAAAATGTTTCGGTTACTTTTATTCTATCGTAGCATTGCTGAATGTTCCGCGAGAGGATATAAACAAGGACATTATGCCAAGAACCATCGAGTTGATGGTATTTTCCAGTGTTTCACATTGCAAAATTGACGTATTCCTTCGTTTCACTTTATATATACGAATGCGTAGTAAAATATTGACATGAAATTTAATTTTCCCGCTTTCCTTTGTTGCAGGTATGTATCGCTGGTTCGAATTCAACTCATTTTGCTCAGGCGAGTCTTCCAAACGAGTGAGTAAATGCTCCCAACTGTTCACCCGAGGGGAAAGAGAGAAGTGGCGGTGGGGGGAAGGAAAAAAGTCGAAAACCGCTCATATTAGTTTGGTTTATACTGGCTAAAGCGCACTTATCCCCCGTTAATGGCCGGTATCAAAGTCAATCTCGAAAAGCAAAACCCATCCGGAAAGTTGAACGCTGCAGCAAGTCTACTCTCGAGTGTGCGTAATGAAGCGAGCGAAGGTGCGAATATAACGTCGGCTCGGATGGATCGTATAACGAGAGAAAGAGAGAAGATAGAGGCCGGGACTCGAGAGCTGCACGCGCGCGCTCGCTCAACTTACCTGTGATTGATGACGCCCGGGCATTTATTAAACGCGATCCTCTCTCCCTCCTTCCTCGCGCGTATATATATGTATATGCATAAACGCGCGCGCGCCGAATCGCGTTACGGCCGCGCGGGACGGGTGTTTTACGCTTTGTAAACCGGCCACGGCGATGCTTTTGCGTTTTCGATTATATTCATTGCCCTCCCTGGAAAAATTTGCCCCTCTCGATTCCCCGCACTCTCGAATCATCGTCGAATTGAATGTCGGGCAGCTCGCGGCGCACCGAAAACGTCATAGCCGAGTCGAGCCGGCGATTTTTCACTCGCAGTAGTAAAAACGTATATACGCACGCTGAAAGATCTGTCGAATATCAATCAAGCCGGGCAACAATATCGTCAACACGGCCGTGGCGCGGTCGAGGCTGGGCGCGAGCGTAAGAAGCTCCGGGAGCGTATCGATCACAGCTCCGGGAGACGCGGCGTTCAATCTGGAACCGGTCGGTCTCTCGCGCGCGCGTCGTGCTTTTGACGAATCGCAATCGAGATAAATCAAATTCGGTATTAAAGTAACGAGCGCCGGGATATATTGCTGATTGAGCCGCTCGGCGTTGATGACGAGCGGACGAGGGAGAGAGTGAGAGAGGATGGTGATTTAGATTGGCTGCTCTCCCTCTCGCGCGACCCAAAACGAGCGAGATTGTTCGCGGCCGATGATTAATTCCGATGCTCAGCGAGCTTGCCTGGCTCTCAATAGTCCACATACACGGCTCGTCCTTCGCCGATCGATTCATCTTCACTTTTGCGCGGAGCTTGATTTTCAACAAATTCACCGTGTCCGCGACGAGGAAAAGTATCAGCTGCAGCTCGGCGATTTCCAATTTCCAATCGACAATGTCGCCGCCCTCTCGATACACGCGGCGCGCGTGTAATAAAAATGGCAACGCGCCGGTGACGTAACACGTGTACGGGCCGCTAATATACACGCGCGCTCGGTACGTGTATATATGAAAAGGAGCCGCTACACTGCACCTGGAAGCCATTACCCGCGGCTGGCCAACAGTCGCGCGCGCACGTGCTCTCCTCGCGCCGCGCGCGCGGCGATATGCAGGGGGGAGGAGGAGGGCAACGTTTTTGCGGATACGCGGCTCGTAACGAATTTTCTCGGAAATTTCAGCTGCGTTCGTGTTTTATCCCTTGGCTGTGTACGCGTGCGCGCGCGCTCCCTTTCATGTTTCTGACGCGCGCTCGCTCGATTGTTTTCGCTCTCGCGCGCAGGCGCGATAAATTTTGATCCTGTCGTTTTTGGCGCTTTTTTTTCTTCATCAACCTTCAAACAATGTAGTAATTCATACATAGGTCATACATATCCACACGAGCGACACGAATTCGCGAAGAAGCTCTCGGGCGAGTTGAATTTCGGTTGATGATTTGAAACACAATGCGGATTGAAAAGTGAACGATCAACGCGTGTCCCCCGTCCGGTGAATCGAAACTCGGAATCAGAATAACTCCGTAGGTCCGCTTTGCGTTCACCGAGTGAAACAAGGGGAAAGAGGAGACGGCGAAAGCTGCAGAGGCGAGGAAGGAAGAAGGGGAGAGTGCGAGGGCAGGGCTGTTAACATTGTTTGAAAGCCGCAAACTTTGATCTCGAGGCGCTTGGCGCGCGCGTGGCTTCGCGCTACGTATACGCTGCACGTTTTACGGGCCGCCGTCGTCGCTCGCGAAAGCTCCGGAGCGAGTGACTGTGTATAACGCCCGGAACACCCGATGATAATTCAACGCCCTTCCGATCGCGGAAATTCCCCGATATCCGCGTATAGATACACCGAGGAGAGAGAGAGAAAAATACGACGAGCCCTTGGAACGAGGGGCAGTGCAAACAATGCAAAACGCGGTGTGCAAAGCGAAGGACTCGGCCGCGCATCAGGTGGAATCAATCAAGGAGAGCTGCAGCGGAGAGAGCGGCCCTTAACAAAGTCATTAGCGGGGCCGTGGCGAGCGAATCGATCGGCTCGGGGCGAGAGGGACAGCTGGGTTGCCGCCCCCCGTAATGAGCGGGCGCATAATGTAAGGGGCGGCCCCTCGGCCAGCGCCTCCCTAATCAATTAATCAGCCGCATGGGAATCTGATCTCTGATGGCTCGAGAGCGAGAGGCCTCCGCTTGCGCGCTCTGCAGGTGATTGGATTCCACGCCGGGCCGTATAGTCAGCGCTCTTGCGAATAATCAAAGACAAGCTAGACGCGCACTTGTTTGATATAAGCAACCATACAGAGGAAGCGAATACTTTCTTATTATGCAGTGCACCCTCCATAATTCCAAATATGTATAAGTTGTCGATCTTTGAGGGTCAATCCAGAGTGAAGTGGAAAAGGGAAAATTCACAAAATCCACCACATATTTATTTAATGCGACGTTTCGCCAGTTAGGTTCACTGGCCTCATCAGGCAGTTTTGAATAAAAATATAATATTACGTTCGGCAGTGGAAGCGGCTGCTTCCACTGCCATTGTCAAACTATACGAATACTTTCTTCCTCCTTTCTCTGTTCGGGATAGCTTGAGCAAAGGTGAATCGAAGACTTCTTCACCTTTCCCCTCGTACGTATATTTGATAATTATTCCCAGAGAGGCATATTTACAATGGATTCATAACTCATCCCGATCCTTCAAATCGGCTATTATTACACTTTATCACCACTCACGACCGATTGTATCTAATTATAATTGATTTACGACAAGAGAATAAGTTCTCGAGGCAATGGGAACGCTCCTCTCGCGATCCTATACGAGAGTTCGGCTTTTCCGCGAACTCGGTTGAATTTCCATTCAAAACGAAGGGTAGATACGAGCGGTCCACAAACCAAACACACGAATCGGCGATTCGGGAAGGAGCAGCACCGCGGAGCGAAAACAAAGCCACGCACGGCTGCGGCTCTTTGGGGGCGAGACAACAGCGCGGCGGATCAGCGCCCGACAGCCTCCACTGCGCTCGCGGCTGCCGCGCGCGCGCGCGCGAGATAAAGTGAAAGAGAGGACGGAGGGGAGATCGTTTACACCCGCAGAACCGCGTGCGCACGCCCGGCTTAATGCCTCGTGCCAGCCAAGATCTATGGACTGGCCGTAGTTTATATGCTAATCCGTAAAGAGTGTTAAATACTCCATCATTTATCACTCCGTCGCTTCTTCTTTGCCTCCTCCTCCTCCTCCTCCTCCCTCCCTCCCTCTCTGCCTCCCTCGTCGTCTCGCGGCCCTTTTTTTTCGAACCACTGTTTCAACGCTCACCCGATCTGTCGCGCGTACCATCCCGCGCGATTCGCTCCGACGTGAAATCTGATACAGCCTCGGCCATCGGTGGATTCGTGCGTGCATGGCGGTGCAATTTTCCACTGATAAACGATGATGTTGAAGATCTCGAAATCGCGTTGTATACCGCGGAAAATCATCGTTGGATGTGGATTTTGATTGATTTAATTTCAAGATTTTCTATATGCAGGTCTTAAGAAATTCGGAGGCGGCGGTATTCGATTGGAAAAGTAGTGTGCAGTTGGCGAGTTGAAAATGTTCGTGTTGTCAATGATGTAAAATCACTTGTTCGCGGAAAGTCTTGCGAAGGACACTTCGAGCTGTCGTTGTAGATCATATTCGTAATCAGTTTCTCGACTTGATTTATACTTGTTACGCAATCGAATTTTCTTCTCGATACAATCGCAATATTTCATCATGGAAGCGACAACAGTCGACAGTATTTGTCTGAATTAAAATTCATGGCTCCCGAGCCCAATAAATCATCCAGCTACGAGAAATCCGGTGAACATTCGTCACGGTAACTGAAATTTCTCCTGCGATTCGAAAATCGCCCTTCTTCCCGTTGCTCCGAACCTCCGTCAGGTACCCTACCATTTTTTGCGCGGCTATTCGAAGGGAAAAATTTTTTTTTTTCTCCACAATAAGGTGCATCCACTCAATCCTTGAAAATCCGCCTTTCTCTCTCGTTCTCTCTCTCCCGGCAATGAACAGGAAAAATCAGGGGATGTCCAGGTATGACGAAGACGACGGCGAGAGGTCAATAATATAATTGAGAATTTACTGCCAGCGGGGGTGGCACGAAAGAGGAAAGGCGTTTACGACGGTCGCCACGACAATATTCAGAGATTTACGATATAACGTTCGCAGTTGATTTCTGCGCTGTCAGATTTAGATGCGAGTCGGTATTTTGAGCAACGGCTCGCTCCTTGTAGTATAGGAAAATCGAGTTCTGAATGATATAAGGTTATTAGTTTTTTTTTTCCTCGTAATCTCATGTCAAGAGAAATTATTCCATGTAGAATGCAATCTGATGCCATATTTATACATTTTTCTCAGTTATGTGAGGAAAATAATTGAAGGAGGGGGGAATAATTTAAAAAAAGCTCCAGCATTAATATTTCGTATATTCTTCGAATGCATTAGTTGAAGGCAAATGGAATATCAAATCGAAATCGTCGCTTGGTTCAACTTCTGACTGACAAAACGACTTTTCCGATATTATCCGGGGACCGTAATTTTTTCGGCACTCGGGCCGTCGTCGGAGGCAAAAAGTCGCCGGTTGAAAAGTGCAACCATATAAAAGGGACAGGGAGAATCATAAAAATTTCGTCGGATATAAATCGAAAGTCATCGACTAACGGCCAGTCGATGAGCCCGAGATAAGCCGCAATAAAGTAAAGTCATAACCGAAATGAGTAGGAGCAGCGAAAAGCCACGTGCGCTACTCCTGACGGGCGGTTCAGTACTCGGCAATTTCTACCGATGCATCGGTCGACGTTTTTACTATTCTAATATTGCCCCGACAATAATCACATTGTCATGGTAAATTATGAATAACTACTTGTATTTCGTGATGAGCAAAATGAAGTGTTGCTCTGGGGAAATTATAAATGGATCAGTCGAAATTTATTGACTTTTTGACTTTGGGGAGTCCCACGTATAATACAGCCGCAGTAATTCATTTGAATTTTCAGGAAAGTTTGCCATACCAACCCAACTATTATCCGAGGTGGTCAGAAGCCAAGGGGCACGAGCACATGCGATTCCTTGGGATCCTTCGAGTCCAATACAAACTAATTCTCGATAATCGCTTGACTTCGGTGTGCCATGCGAGATAAATTTATAGTTTGAAGCGATTCTCCTTTGTCCTGTGAACATTCTTTTAAACAATTTCAATCATCCAAAAGTGTACTCTTGAAGGATTTACCTCTAAACTGTTGTTTGTATTAATTGTATCCGTTTGCTTTTAAATGCCTCACTTTTTCTTGAAAAAAGAAAAAAAAACAACAACACAAACCGTTCATTATAACAATGATCATTAAGAATAATCGTGTGTGATCTGACTGACCTCATATATAATATCATCGGGAAATGAGCCCAGAAAAAAAGCAACCTAGTATATGAATCGGATCCCGATAAATCAATCAATTGGAGCACGCGGGAGGAAAAAAAGCAAAAACAAAGAGGAGAATCGTCGGAATCTCGTTACGTAAGCCGGGGAGGCGATCCCGCGTATAATTGCATCGGAGGCGAAGATATCGCGCCTTAGCTAAATTTAATTTGAAATGGACTTTTCATCGGGGCGCAAGAGCCATCACAAGCGCGGGTCATTAAAATTCATAAGTTATGGGCGGCCGATGCAGTCGAATCGAACGAGAGGAGATAATGAAAAGTAAAAAGGGAGTCACAAGAATAACGCGCATTCCTCCCAAGGGCTCCGAGCGAAATTTTAAACGGGCGACTTAAGTAGCTTCTCCCCGACGCAGAGAGAGAGAGAGTGGGAGAGAGAAAGAGAGAGACTGCAAGTGCGTAAATAAACGGGCGTCCGTGCATCGGACGAGTCGATTGGCATGAAAACACGAGGAAGGCTTGGGACTGTTGAGATTTGACGTGTTTCGTGGTATTAGGAATACCCGGGACTCGAGTAGCAAAATATCGATTTTTATTCGTCGATCTCGATCGATCAAAATTTTTCGTATGATAGTTTTGGCTTAATAAATTGCGATGAACGAAATTTTCCGGGAAAAATAATTCATCGTTTCGAGCGAATTATATATATATTATAATGGTAATAAATAACGTGTGATATCCCAAAGTGAATTCGAATGATCATATACATATTTATATATTGGTTCATAAATAACGCAGCTGCAATTAGCGAAAGCATCTACGGGCGATTGAATTGTGCAATAAAAGCTTGGAATATTGAGACGTTCCCGGTGAAATGCGCATAAAATCCTCAAGGACCGGAGAGGATCAGGTCTCCAACAAGCGGTGAAATCCCCGAGAGAGACCATTCAGCACGGATGAATCATCATTCCCCTACTGTTTTTGCTTTCGTAATTCTTTAAAATATCACATTGTATCGCACTGTTATTCCAATCATGCATTATACAAATAAGCTGACTTTTGCTTCTTGGACATTGGGATGATGAAAATCCACGGTGAACATACAACCGGACAAATTGCTGAATTTATGAGATATGTTTGTATGTTTCGATCCTGTTTGAAATTTTGTCGGGATTGAATTTTGTCTGTTCATTTTATGAATGAAGATAACCAGAAATAAACAGTCATGAAAATTGCAATGAAAATCAGTAGACAAAATATTGTAAAAAAAAAAAAGACAAACTCAAGATACCTTGTTTACTGATGAAACATCGAAGTATATCCGAGAATTCGTACGAACCCGCAATATCGTAACAATCTTATCGGGGATCCCGAGCATTGCAGCTGCTCTATACAAATCTTCCTCGGATCGGTCCCTAAACTGACATCTTTCTGTCTCCGTCTCATTTCGTTCCTCTCCTCGTGTCCTTTTCCTAATCGCTGGAGGTATAGAGGCTTTATATACAGCCTTGAGCTTGATTAATTGCAGTCTGGCCATACTGGGACTATTTTCTCCCTCCCTCTTCCTCTCTCTCTCTCTCTGTCTCCCTCTCTCTCCCTTTCTCGGCTATTTTTCTTCTTCCTTTTTTTTTCTCCAGATCCACAGGCAGAAAAATCATGCGCTCGTCATTATTGACAGATGTTTTCCTATCATTGGAACTCCCAATGATTAGTTATACATTCGGAGCGGAAGAGGACAATCCGATGTTCCATATCGGACCGACGCGTCTCAGGCCAAGAATCGAGCAGGAGAAAAATTGGCCAGCGAGTTAACTCGAGCCTCGTCGGTCGCTACACGTAGAAATCCGTCGAATCGGGGCGCGATCAAAATCGGCAACGCGACTGCGCAGTTGGGTAAAATTCCATTGTGAAGAAAAACTCTCGGGGCCTCGTCGATGGGCATATAACGGGGGGCATCAGACTGGCGCGCATCCTGCCAAGCGAAACTTTCACCCCTGCCATTCCGGGAAACTATAATCTAGCGGCAGACCATCGACTCGTCGGATCGGCCGGTGCATTGAGAGTCTTAGACGCGTGGAGAGCCCTTAGTCTGGCGATCTATCGAATATATCTGCGGCACACAGCTCGAGCTCGGAGCAGGTATACGGGCACGAGAGATTTGTAATCCCCCCGGCTGCGGCCTTAGAGTATATCGAAAAATATTCGCGCGTACCTGGGGGGCTCTGGCTGCGGCGTTTTGTCGGATATAATTTATAGCCGATGATGATGCTACTGGCGCGCGCGCGCGAGCGAGCGGTGCGCTCTCAATTCGCCGGCTCGCCGACGACGGGGCCGTCAAGGTCCGTCCGCCGGTATTAGGGCTGGATTTGGCCCGGGCCAACTGCGAGCGCGTGCCCGATTATTCCTGTTTACCCGAGCAAAACTAATTCGAGCTGTTGATTTTCGGCCGGCTTGTTTGCCTCGAGCCTTCACGATTTCGCGTGCGCTCGCCTCTATTGTGCAGCGTCGAGACGCTCATGTCGCACGGGGCTAAGGAATCAGACGCAAGTGTCCCTCCTCAAATGCGTGTATGGTCTCGCACGTCGGTGTGCTAATATTCAACTTCCTGAAATCGGCCGCATTATCGCTCGTGAGGCCAAAGGGGCACACACACAGAATTTAGTCAGAGTTGCGGTGCAGGTATAAATTCTGCCCCGCAAGTGGGGAGCGCGTACGACTCTATGAACTGTACGTCGCCGGCTGATATAATTCAGCGCGATTCCCCCAGCGACGGCATATACTCGCACCTGCGAGCGAGCGAGCGCTTGCGCGCAATGAATAACTCAATACGCGTGTGCGTGTGCGTGTACGAGTGCGGGGGAGGACGCAAGCGTCGCCGGGCTCGTCCCGGCGGCGCCACGGCACCGTTGGTTTTTCCTCCGAAATCGCAGCGGGCGTGTCTCTCGCCGCGGGAAAGCATCTCTCTCTCTCTCGAGGCTAGCCGGGATGTCGGCGTGCGGAAGGAGGAGTGGGGCGCGCGCTGCCCTTGGTGGGGACGGCTACCCCATGCGGCGCAGGCCGGAGGAGGACGAATATCCCTGTGCGAGCCGATGGACGCGCCAGTGCTGGTTCGGGCCTACACTCGCTATTAACGCGCGCGCGCACAAGCTTCTCGCGCGGCGGAGAGAGCGGCGGCGCAACGTAACACACGCTCAGGGCCCGGACTCGATGACGAGCTAGCTGCTCGCGCCCGCCTAGCCTGCCTCTCGCTGCCTCCTTCTTCTTCTCCTGTCGACCCCCGTCACACCCCGGTGACAGCATGTTCGGAATATCCGACCCGGACGTCCAGGAGCGCATCCACTCGTACTCGCAGTCGAACGAGTGCTGGGAGAGCGACGAGCTGAGCAAGGACGCCACCTCGATATCGGGCAGGAACGGATTCGGCGACTCGACCCTGGCTCTTCTCAACAAGGTTGGTGTTCCCATTCGATCGAGTGCGCGCCCTGTGTCTATACCTCTCCACGTGCTCTTCTCCTTGTTGCTGCTGCTGCTGCTGCTGTCATTGTTGTTGCGGTGTGCGCGCGCAAGCAACCGTATACAGTGCGAGTTTCGTCAAACCACGTGCGGCCGCAAAGTGATCATACTGCATGTGTGTGGGTGGGTGTGTGTGCGGGAGGAATTCTAGACGGGTAGCCGTGATTATGCCCTGGGCGAGGGATTCTTGCATTTTCAACGCTCGCCAATCAGATGATCGGTTAATTAGCGCGCGACGCGTGTTGGCTCGTGTGTATATATACACGCGCGTTTGTGCTCCCGCGGCGTGGCCCCCCTGGCTGTCAGTGATCGTGCTCTTACGTAGCGACTGCAATCGATCTCTTGGTTTAACCCAAAAACAGTGAATCAGCTGGATGTTTTGCGTTATACACGTACCTCCCCGGACAACTTGCTCTTCGAATCATCCATACTGACGCATGTTCACGTATTCCCCGCTCGGCACAAACCAGATAATCTTATTTCTGCTCTCCGAGCTACAACGTCGATCCGTCCTATACTCAGCGTAGCTCGATTTTATTTTCACTAATATATATACTTATCATTAATGTATCGTCCCAGATAAGGATAGTGAATTCTCCGTAACTCTCTCGTGTGATTCAGCTCTCGAGTGTATATAATGCCGCGATAACGACAGATCGATAAGCTCGAATGAGAAAATTTTCTCAAAAACATCTCGCCGTACCCCCGAGAAAATCATCTGAATCACGGGGGAATATTATCAAGGGGGGGAGGGGGAGTTTATCTCGAGCTGCATTCGAGTTTCCCCCCCGAGATACAGCGCAATCGAACTAGAGAGAGAGAGAAAGCTCGTTAGAAAACAAAACTCGCCGGATTTATCTCAGTCCCTTCGCGCGTATATAGCCGGGCGCGCGCACATGCTCTAGGGTCGAAATAGAATCGGTCCGGGGGA
Source organism: Aphelinus atriplicis (assembly GCA_020882685.1). Taxonomy (NCBI): domain Eukaryota; kingdom Metazoa; phylum Arthropoda; class Insecta; order Hymenoptera; family Aphelinidae; genus Aphelinus; species Aphelinus atriplicis. The sequence goes on from CM037073.1 coordinate 78,387,098, forward strand.
GCCGCGCGGGCGCGCAACCAAGTCTCGCGACGAGCGAGAGAGAGAGAGAAAAAAAGTAATGGCTCGCGTGCGCCCGAGAGCAGTATTAAATTTTTACGCAGCTCCTTTCATTTATATGTTAAGCGGCGGCACCTTTATACAATATCACGGTTTTGGCCTATTAAAAAAAACAAAATTAAAAAAAGGGGGGAAAAATCTCTCGTAAGCCCAAGCGAATACAGACGTTTCGGGAAGTCCCGCGAGACGAGTGGAGGTTTAACGAGCGATATAAACAAGCGTTCGAGATTCCATTATTTCTTCCCGGAACGTTATATATCGGAAAATTGAGACGTTTCTGTATGGTCGCGGCCGTGTGAAATTTTATAGTCATCCATATAACAGTTTGATAGTCCTCTTGATTTTCATGGACTCGAATAAACTCGGATTTAGCTATATATATACAAGTGTGTCCTCAATAATCTAGTGTGACGATTTCGGCGAGCCGTATATATACGCAAGCGGAGAATCAAAATCGTTGCGTCGTGTATATCCTATTTAAAAGGGAGATAGCGAAAAGTATCGAATTGAAGATCGTTGGCCAATCAAATTGATTCAACACATTTATTCGGCTTCTGATTGGTCGTCTCGAAAGCAGCAGTGGTTTCAGAGCGGTCAGCTTGTTTTTGGTTTGGATCCGATACGTCACCGCGCGCGCGGTATACGCGCGCTAAACGCAGCTTCTAGTACATATATATAGTACATAAGTACAGCAACTGCGCCAGCGAGTGACGCGGAGCAGATCCGTCCAAACGAGCGACGAGGTCGGCTGAGCGTCTCTTCAAAAGGCGGCGCGCTTTGCCATTCTTTCTCGCTCGGCCGCTTTTCACGTCCAAGTGCAGCGCGCATTTGCCTGAATGATATTGCACGCTCGGCCCGCGTCGCCTCTCTTCCTTTTCAGCGGGGGGCTCGTCTTATACATATATATCCATATATATATATGGATATACGCAGTCGTCGGAAGTCGGCCCGTATACGAATTCCTTCCGCCAGCTTGTTTACTTCGTCCCTCTCGAGTGTATATAGCCAATTCTCTTGTGCGTTGTAAGTTTCACGCCGATTCTGCTGAGTCGACGATCGAGCTTCGTATCAGCGTGATTTTGATATTATCGAGATTGCGCTATAATCGTGTCGGGCTGAGTTTTTCCGTCGAGCTTCTATATACGATACCAAAGTCGTTGAGTATCAAATTTTTATGGCTCGTCGTACTGCCCGACCCTTGGAGAGTGTGAGAAAAAAGGGTGCGATACGACTCTTAACAGCTTCTGTACCGGAGACACTATGATTATTTTTAAACGTCGTGCTTTTCCCAGTCTCTGTATGAACATAGGCACGAGTCAACGTCGTCCATTAAACCGTCGACTCCCGTGATACATTCTAGCCCGACCACCACTCATCGTCCGATACATGAAATAGATTTTGCGACATCGAATTCGAAGAAACTCCGCAAGCAGCCTCACCTCTCGAGCCGTGCGACCGAGCGATCATAAAATGGAGTTGGGACGCGTGTACCGATCACCGAGTCGATAGAATTTTGCACACGTGTCGCGAGGTCCGACTAAAACAAGCCAAACACATCGAGGGCTCCAGCCGAGACGCGTATATACATATATACCGCGTTGAGGGCGGCATATCATTAGCGCTAACTGAATTCGGGGCCGGGCGCTCGGTTGACGTCAGATTAATTGAATAACCTTAATAACCGGCGGTCGGGGCGCGACAGGAGGCGATTAAGCGGCGACGGGATCAACGTGCAATCCGTCACGCGGCAATTACACGCCGCGCGGTCTAATTCTAGCGGCCGAGCTTGCGCAAGCTCCGCCGCACACTTGGCTCGGCGTCAGGCCCGCGAGCTTGATATGCATCCCCCCACCGTCCCCGGGGCGGACGATCGCGTGCCGAACGCGATATCCGTTATGGACACGTGTATATGCTCGTGTGTGTTTCCGCGAGCGTCTATACTCATACGTATATTCCCACGAAAGCGTACGCGCGCTCGATAGGTGCGGGCGATCGTTCGTTTATATTAATACGGTATCGGCCAATTGGCCGTGATTATAAGGCGTACACAGTACGTGTGTATCCCCGCATGGCTTCTGGTATTGGCGGGATGTGCACGCGAGTGGCACTTTGAGCGAATCGAAACGATTTTATAATCACTCGCGCATTCGTGCTCGAAGACGTGCCGCCGCTTGGAGCCGGAGTTACACGCGATTTATCCGCCGGTGGAATATTGATTTCCCTCGAGCTGCCGCTTCGATGGAACACACGATCTGCGGATGGGAGGCTGCACACGTACTGGGTGGGGGGGGGGGGACAAAGGGATATTCGTCGAGGCGTACGAGTTACGTCGTATGGTTAATTGGTCGCGCATTTACATATCAATCTGCGGGCGGAGGGTAGCGCTCGTCCGAGCGCAGCGCGCGGCTCGTTACGAGGTGTATAAGCATCGGCATCCTTGCGCGCGAGAAGGGAGTCGTCGAGGGGCTCCAACCGGCCGAATAAGCTCCACCGCTCGACCGTCCGTATCCAATGTGTATTGTCTACTAATTACGCCCGTTGCGGCCTGCTGATTTGGATCACACGAAAGGGTTGCCGTACGACACTTTTTCATGTGCGCGCGCGCTCACGAGTATATACATATAACATGCATTTGAAGAGAGCATCGGGTATAGGCGCTGCAGGGACGATCGACGCGCCCTGCAGCCGGAGAGAGAGGAACGACGAACACACCTGTCCATCAATCGTGCGCGCCCCCGCTGTATAGTATTCTCGGAAAAGATCGACGACGGATATAGAAGGCCGTGCGCGCAACCAACTGTCTCGCGGCTGCGCATTCGAATATGGCAGGAGGGAAAATCGTCGCGGGGGCAAATAGAAACGTCGGGCCGAGCAGAGGTCGCTACATAACGCTGTCGTGTAAACACGCGCTAACTGCCCCGATGCTCCTTTCTCTCTCTCCGCCATTCCCCTCGCGCATTTCTGCGTTCACGTGCGTGCCGCCCGTATTTTAATTAAGATAATCACGAGGATGCGATTTCTGAATTGCCCCGCGCGCGCGCGAGGATCGCTCGCGTGCGCCAGAGATCGGCCGAGCCGGCCAAGTCAGTGGTTCCGTTTAATAATCGTGAGATTCAGGGGGAATGGCAACGTTTATCGCGCCGAGTCCCATTCGCGATTTATTCGGATGAATTATCGGTAATTGCCCCTCCGAGTATTAGCGCACCAGCGAATGCCGAGAGACAGACAGATCGTGTTTACCGTACGGGATTTACGGTATAATTAGACAAAATGAATTATCCAACTAATTGGGCGTATGTAACGATGGTTCGACTGTACACTGTAGAAACCCTTTAGAATCTCGATGTATGCTCTCGACAAGTCGACTCATCCAGTCTATGAAGTCTGATTAACATTTTCGTACCAAACTTGATTATTCCATGAGAAGACAGTTCGTATTGTCTCATGTAGCACGCGAATATGAATCAAAACTCGATTTATTCGAGTCTCTCGTAGTCTTGGAAAGTCGGTTTGTCGTTCGGTTGCAGGCGCGAGGCGCAATGTAGTCCGCGGGCGGCGCTGCGAGTAAGTAAATCCGTCGATGCGCTGCGCGCCGCGGAGCTGTTGTATTTGCGGATGATTTTAACCGAGGGACTGTGATTTGATTAGCCGGGGCAAACAGGGCGAGGAGGTGCACATCGATTCGAGGAAGGCCCGGATCGAACAAACGACCGGAGCTGGCTCGCGCTCGCCGCGGCGTGTGCTCCGCTGATTAGCGACCCGGTGCGAGTTGTTTCGCTTCCTCGTTAATAAGGAAGGGCATGTGTCTCCCGTCCCTCGCTCTCCACCTCTCCTGCCTCCCGCTCCCGGACACCAGCGAACGCGATTTCACCGCGATCCACGCGCGGAACAATCGCCTCGCTTGTCCCCGCCTCCCCGTGGGACAACCTCCGCGACAATCTCGCGCGCGAACCTCGAGTCGCGTGGGAAAATCCGCGCGTTTCCCTACCCGACGAGTACGTATCCCCAAAGGGGGTCGCGCGTCGATATCGCGAGAGAACTCGCGATGTTCCGGAAGTGGGGGGAGCTAACGGGAGGATGGGGGCAAAATGTGCAATTTCCGCTGGGATACAAATCGAAGCGCATCGCGGCTGCGCGTATCAAGATATCTCGTTCCGCACAATATACACTCGTTCTCTCTCTCCCCCTCTGCCGTCCGAGTTCACAATGAATCAAACGAGCGTATAAATTACGAGGGCCCGGCTCATACGATATTCAAAATACATCGACTAATTCACAATCATCATCTCGAAAAATCCTTAGCCCTTTTTTTCTCGCGCCCGGCCCGAGCGAGCCAGCTCCGCAGGCGCAGGACATTAATACTCGCGCCCGAGCGCGAGCGCGCACACACACACGTGCTCACAATAGTTTATAGCCCCGCGAGATTCGATTGCATCTCGTCGCGAAATATGCCCGCGCTCTCGGTTATTTATATCGTGATTTATTACGATCGAGACCCTTACAACTGGAGAAGAGGAACAGCAGAGGAGAAAGAGAGAGAGATGGGGCGGGGGGGGGGGAGAGAAGGGCAGAGAGAAAGACATTTGATTCGAGAAGGGATTCGCTGGCCAGAGATCGGTATTGATTAATGCGAGAGCTGACTGGCGTTGAGCTTCGTTGATGGCTGGATTTTTTAGTGCCGCTCGTCTGCCGCGTTGTTAGCGATGCTTCCACGAGTTGTTTACACGCCAATCACCAACGGATATCTGATATTTTACAACTTACATTATTTCATACTCCCTCCGGCTTTCAAGTCGTTGGGTGAATTCGAACAGAATTATTTACTATTGGAACATCTTGGGGACGAAGTTTTAAAAAAAATCAATTGTTTATCATATCGTCGATTTTTTTCAATCTTCTCGAAAACTGATCTCCGCGAATACGGCTGCTGGATCGTTACCGATCCGAATCGTACAGCTTCATAGGAGGCTAACGTACGAGAGCGCTCTCAACGACGAGGAGTATCTAAATGATCAATGAAACCGTGCAATAAAAGAAACACACCGAATCTCATTTTATTCAGCTGGTCTCTCGGCATCGATTTATCGGCCTCGAGCAATGAATAATACCGAGTGCATTAATCGTTTTTTCTCTCTTATTCGCGCGCTCGCGCGAGCGGGGCAGTCCGTTTCATTAATTATTATTTTGCATTGAAAAGCTCGCTCGCTCGCGCGCACGTGCTCGGCCGAGAGGCGAGCGAGGAATGAGGATTGAGGAATTGGCGATGATCGCTCACCGATACGCATTAATACAACATACGAGGTGTGGATATTAATTTGCCTCGGCCGCGGAGCTTGATACGCGGGAGATCCGCCAGATAATCGCGCTTGTAATTTCATCAATTGCCCCTCTCCGACGTTTTCTCCGTACTCCCGAGGCGTGATCGATTCGTAATCGAATCTCGTTCCAGTTCGGCAATTGGCACTCGCGCGGTTATGCATATACAAAATACTTTGATTGCATGGATTCGCTTCTCTTTTTTTTTTTATTCCTTTCTTTTTTTGAGAGAGAGACTCGAAACGCATCTCGTTAGCGATCGGGATAGCGAGCCGGTTGTCCAGTGATTTATTTTTCGACGTTTCCGTATCGTTCCGTGGAAATTGGTTTCGCACAATTATCCAACGCGTAGAAGCTGAAGCGTAAAAGTTATAACATACTTGTATGCTTTTTCTTACTACATTATTTACTAATTATAGACGGATGTGATGTTTGCGTCGCTGATAACCAACGAATTTTGGGCGGTGGTAGATTTGATTTGGTAATATGTTATACTGTGGAATTATATTATTGTACAGATATGATGATAACTCCCTCGGATTGTAAAATCGATATACCCTGACACTATCGAAATAATTCCTGCCCGAGTTCATCAAAGCACCGTCCCACTGTATCTCCGATAATCAACAGCCACACCAGTGCCGCTGCCGCAATTGAACAGTTCAAGGCAGGGAAGAGGCGGGAAAAAAAAGAATAGCGACCGATAACAATAGAATGGAGTTGCGCTCGCGCGAAATGGAGTTATTTAGATTAAAGAAGCAAAGTCCGTCGCAGGAGAGTGAGTTGGTGCAAGGTGCATTGGCCGCTTCCGCCGCGCTCATTGTTCTCCTTCGTCAGTATAGGGGGCGTAAAGGCGAGTGCCGCTCGGAGCATTAGTGCATTGAAAGCAGGGAGAATCATTTTGATGAGTGCACGCAGCGGACGGAGCTTTTCCCACTGGTTCGCGGGTTTTGCCACTGATACTCGGCAGTTCTCGCTCGACCGAATCGAATTCTGATAATTTCAATTTTTCTCCTTTTGCAGGAAGGAATTATGTAGATATTATGTAGATACGAGTTGCATTCCGATGGCTTCGGGGCCAGTTTCGATGATCAGAAAATCTACGCAGGGGATTGAGTGTCACGACCCGCGCAGTTGTTCATTCACCCGTCGGAATTCCGATTTTCTAGCTTTCGCTTGCCATTCAAACTGCCGCATTAGTTCCGAACAAACTTATCGCACCGAGAGCCAAGCGTGTTTTTTCTTCCGTCTCGCTCCCGGTGCTAATCATACACGGGTGAATTACAAGACGGCAAACAAAAAGGCGCGATTTGTTTTTCGAATGTGCGGCCTTTCTACGCCCATTGTCGGCGCGCAACCGAGAGAATTAACCGCGGGGAGAAAGCGCGAATTCAAATCTCGCGCGCGAGAGAGACGCGCTGAAATGAATCGTTCGGTTATACTACTGTTTTCATGGATTTCCTCAGTCCGCTTGTGTTTCAACGGGGCAATGGGCAGCTACTCGCCGTCACTTTGCCATTAACTTTACGCCGGGCCCCAGCTAACTGTAGCTCCAAGAGTATATTGATGGGTTTTAAGTGTATATACGATTCATTACTCAATGCGACAATATCCAAAGCGATTCGTAAATACGGTAATTGCGTGTTTAGACCGTGAAATGCAATACGTTGGGAGCCGCGGAGCTTTTTCTCCTCCGCGCCCAGGTTGGTGCTTTTGAAAAACGCACAATCAAACTGTCGCGCCCGGCAATATTTACGCGCCGTTCTCGCACACGTTCGTTTTATAAATCACGCGCGTCTCTAGGATCTTGAGAAAGCAATTGGAGAAACGAATGAAAAGGGGCGGCGGGGGGGGGCAAATGGACAGGCGTAGGAATTGGCAAGTTGGGTGTAACAAACAATGAGGCTCGCGCGCGGCTCGCCATTGATAAGTAAATTTTACGGGCCGTTCGTTCCGGCGGGAAATGCGCGTCGCAATAAAATCAGCCGCGTGCGCGCGCGTATCGTGGCTAAACGCCGCCCGCACAATCCGTCATTTCTTTTGTGTCGCGCACGTTGCTCGAATCACCAGATAGTAGGCGTACACGCCGTTTTTTTTTCATTTTATACCAACCAATGGATTCGCGATTCACAAGAGTCTTTTCTCCCTATCGAGCGCAGTTCTTAAAGTTTTTGATCCAATCGGAGTCGAAATTCACCCGTATAATATTATTGTTCTCCATCGAAAAAATATCAATTCTGAATTGTCGCCAAGCTTTGGGATTTCCGACAAATAGCCTACTCGTGCGAAATGAGTCTTTGAGAATGGAGTGAATTGGAGGCTCGAACAATGTTTCTCGGGACGGTCGCGCGGCGTCGGGCTTGCCCGCAGCGAAACGTGCAGGAAGGAGGTAAACAGCCGCGGCGACGGCGGCTAGTGTATTTTTGGAAACGTGCTAATTGAAAGAGATTGAGCGTGTACCGGGGGTTGTAATATAGAGCTCATTGCCGGGACCGCCCAGCACGCGATTCTCCGCGCGGCGAATCGACGGGAGAAAGATATTAATGGAGAGCGATTGGCTTTTGCGGTGGGCAACGGAGCAGAGGATTATAAAGCCAAGCGCGAACTTATCACGATTTTTAATAGCCGATTAGCGGGAAATGAAGCGATGCAGAATGTAAATGGTATGCGGGTCAGATGCGGCGAATCAGGTAGAGGACCAGGTATAGGGTTGCCATTTATAAATAGTTAGTCGATTCGATTTAATGTCATTCATCAAGGGAAGGAATGAATGGACGGCGGGAACGAGGTGACGTGATTAATCGCACGGTCGCGACGTGAGTTTAATCGAAACGATAAACCATACGTGAAAAACAAAGAAATTGAATTTTTATAATAATTCAAGTGAAGCGGGATAAAACAGAAGAGAATGAGAAGGGAAAAAACGGGAAAAAAAAACGAAAACGAAGATTGACCTTCTCTGTGGGTATAGACTTCGTCGGTGCGTATAAAAGCCGCGTTTTAGGTGTGATTTAATATTTCCAGCTACGGACGTAAAATCCGAGACTCTTGTGTATATATACTCACGCGAATGGGAAACGACGTTGTGTAGATCGTCCTTTGGCTCTAGCTCGAATATATGGATACGGCCCTGTTTCTTCATCCTCATCTTTGATTTTCTCCCTCTTTCGAGTATTAGAACGGCCCAAAAGACTTTTGATATTAGTATTCTTTCACGTTGGATAATTTTATCTTATGCAACTGCTCATTCTTCTCGAGTTCCTTGCATGATTCAATAAATGAATAGATAAATCAGTCTCTTCGAAAAAAATCACTGCGACCATTTACAACGGAGAAAGGTCAGCCAAGGGAAAATTGTAGGCTCAATATACATTTCCCAGTTTTCGACACTTTTTCTTCGTCCCAACAATTGCTCGTTTTTTCTCATGTTAGTAATACAGATACAATCATCAAACATTTGAAACTTATTCCTAATGAAACGATGTCTCCGCGCACGCTTTCAACCCACGGGACTGCAAGAACGAGCTCGATCTTCCCGTTTAAAGGACGTGCCACGTACATATAGATCCGCGTGCGAAATCCGTGTCGAGGGCGACGACTCCCACGTGCTCGAGAATTTGATTCGGCCAGCGAAAATAGTATCCCGCCACCCGCTCTGTCTAGATTCGATTAATCATGTCGCATTCATCTGGCGCAGCCGGCCGTGCGCGCGAGTATAAACCTCTCTTCGGTCGTTTTTCGCGCAGAGCCGCTCTTGTGGATTATTCTCGCGCTGGTCGCGCGCCCGGCTGTTGTCTCTTAATCTCGGCTTAATTACCCTCGTTCCGCGGGGCCGCGAGGTGTTCGTTAGCGGCGCGCCGCAAGCTCCGCGATCCACTCGACTCGCGGATTCATATATCTCGGGCCGTACGGCCGTTATTAAACGCGCGTATTATTAATCGTCCCCCGGGTGAATTGGACGCGCCAGGGCAACGAACGGCCGGCCCTCGTTGTTGCTTCTCGCCGCGGCTGGCTTTTCCTCCGCGACCCGATGGAAAACTGTACTTTGAAACTTGTTTACCTGTCACTCGACGTTTTTTTTTCGAATTTCCACGAGGTAAAACGTTTACCTCATCGCGGGAGAAAAACCGGGTTTTGGAAATAGTAGTACAGGAAATCCCGACAGGATTCTGTATATACCCAATGGAGTGTGCGGCGTCGGGGCTGCAGATACAGTTGTCGGCTCGTTGGCTCGGAGCCAGCTCTGCCGCAGGCGCAATAACGCATGTCCTTGTTAAACCGCCGGCGCTGGCTCACTTTGTATCACGCGCGCGCGAGCCTACACCCCCGCAGTATTTTGACGCGCGTTTATAGCACCTCGCGCGCGTATATAGTTCCGCATAGTTCGTGTATACCCCGCGCGCTAACCTATTTACGACGTCTGGTTTTGCGGTCGCAGTTGAAGTGATAACCGCGGCTCGCTCGGCTCCTATTTTGAGGCGGAATGTTTTGACTGTGCCGTGGCGGTTTAATCCGACTGCTTCTTACACTCTCGGCACTTTCCTCCGATATGATCCTCCTATCGGCAGCGTTCGAATTCAGCAGTGTCGCCGCGACAGATCGTTAGTAAACGACACGGCTGTAAATCCATCCGTGTCGATTGTCGCATCCCTGCGGGACATTTCATTGCTAAGTCTGCAGCTGCACCTTAATCCATTAACTCTCTCTCTTGCTCTCTAACTGTCGCGCGCTGTTTAATTCAATCATATAGCTGTACACCCGTCGCTGCGGCCCGAGAGACGTATAGCCCGGCCGTTGATTATTAACGGCGCATTAAACATTCCCCCGAGACGGTGCTGCGGGAAATCCGTAAGAACAATGAGACACACGGGGCACTTTGAGGAGCGAGCGCCAAGGAAAAGCCGAGTCCCCGGTGAAAGGGAAGACTTGCTTGCTTGCGCGCGCGCGCCGTCGCCCTATCTAGCCACCTCATCTGGGATTAGCCGGGCGGCTTAGCAGCGGCCGATACGTCGTCGGGGATAAAGCCGATTGATTTGCTCGCCGGGCTCGCGCGCCCCGTGCTATTGTGCGGGGGCCCCGAGACAAGTTGCAATTATCGCCGATCGAATTGCCCGGCCCGCTGTATTGGGTCAAAGGAGGTTCGCGAGAGAAACCGCTTCGCCGGGGATATTGCCCCCCCCCCCCCTCCACCCGAAACGCCTTTTATGCCTCCTCGAGGACGCTCGCTCTTTTTTTTTCACAATCGTATTGCTTTTGCTGAATTCAGAGAGTCTGAACGGACTGAAAGTCGATTGATCCGAGCCCACGGCGAACGAGTTCTCGCTTTGTTCCGCGATCGGTTTTCTCGCGCGCGAAACGAGGACGACTGCAAACCGAACGACGATTGTCGAGAGCGACGCTCACCGCATTGGACATATCAGCTCGCGGTATGTGCAATGTGGTCGAGATGAGATTCGTACGAGTATACGTGGAACTATTGAACAGTATATGTATACATATGACTGTGGCTGTGACGGTGAGAAGGTCGATTACGTCGAGCTTCGAGTCGAACCGCAAGCTGCAATTAGTCGCGTCGTAGCATCTTTACACGATTTTTCGGAAGGTACCTCTCCTCCCGGCAGCTTTCATAATTATACACGCGCGTTTAATTGTCCCCCCGTTGGGCCGCTCGACAAATCACCGAACAACGGCCGATCGTCATCCGTCCTTTATGACTTTTCGTTAATGATCGCATCTCTCGGCCGACGCTGCCGACGCTGCCTCGCGCAAGCGGAACCATAAATTTTGCGTCTCTCGAGAGATCCCGGTCGAAAACGTCGCGGGGACGCCTCGCGATCGAAGCTCGGACGTTACTCGAGCCGCGGAGAGTAACGCGCAATATATCTCATGCTCGCGCGCGTATCTGTATTGTAATTTTTACAAACAACCAATTAAACTATCGAGCCGAACATATCCCGAAAACGCGTACACGTTTGCCGCCGACCTCCATACGTCCCGCTCGGTAATTTTTGCTCCCAACACTTCCGCGCGGCTACGCATACGCAGGGAGATTTATTCAACAAAAAGCGGGGAGTGGGTTATCCGAGACCTAAATCACTCATCATTATAGTGATTATGCAAAAAACCACCGGTGCAAGCTCGATCATTATTTGCCAAATCTCGTTACCCGCGGCTGCTGCCGCCGCTGCTGCTCGTGCACACTAGGGGCCGGTATTTCTCGAGCAACTCGAACAACAAAGTCGCGACGTACGTATATATATACGTGAGTGTATACGCGAGCGAGCCAACAATCGCTCGCGGCGTCCGCAAAAAGAGGTGGAAAGGGAGCAAAAAAGAAATTGAACCGCGCGGCGCCCGTAAAAACCAGTAAACTCGCGTCCTCGGAGTGTGTATATATATGTATGTATGTGTATATGTACGTGCGCAAACACGCCACGACGTATATACGGGCGGGAATAAAATTTGCATGATGAATAACACGCGCAACGCACGGATTTTCGCCCGATGCATGTGCGAGGGCTCGAGAAATAAACCCGGCAACTCGCATCATCTCTCTCGGGCTCGCTCTCGCTCTCGTTCGAATTTTCCCTTTGCTATTACCTGCGTGCGCGCAAAAAGTAATGACCGTCCATTTGGCGGAACTAAACCTCGAAAATATTTATACATCCCCCGACTTGAAATTAAACGCAGCCCGGGAATAAAGCGAATACATTTAGCCGAATCGAATGATGATTTTCACCGTACAAAGGAGCAATATTCGCGAATATTAGACTCGAGGCTAGACGCGATCCTGTGGAACGTTGCAGTACGGTATATAGTTGATGGGATCAACGACGAAGGATTTACACGCGTTCCCTCCCTCTACCCACCACCCAATCATCGCGTTTAGCTTACAAACGCGAATTCCCACTATGGCGACCCGACTAACCTCGAGAGCGCACACGCGCGAGAGAGGCCGCGAGGCGCGAGAGCGTGTATCGTTCTCTCCCCTCGAGCTGAGCGCGCGGTCGCACTCATCTCTCCCTCGCGCTCGCGGCGTCGTATAATGCTCCTAATTACATGCGCTGAGGCTGGTCGCGAGTGCGCTCGCGCGCTATCTTTAATGCCCCTTCGCTGGGCGGCGAGAGCTCCCCTGTATATACATGTATATACGCGTGCATACATATATACGTAATGGCGGGGCCGCTATTATGGCGCTCGTATAACCCCGCGCGCGATCTTGATATCCCCCACCGCTTTGCGCGTTTTACGAGCCCAGCAGCGTCGTTTCGCGGTCGGCTTGGCTCGCTCCTCTCTGCGGGCGCATTCGTTTATATATATGCACATGCGCGTACCTGCGACGAGAGACCGAGTGACGGTAACACCGAGATTTCCCGCACACACACACGCGGACACACCTCTCGGCGCATTGTTGCTCATTTTTTTTCTCCCCCCGCGCGAACCTTAATGCTTCGATTTAAATTCAGCCTGGCAAAAGGAAGATTTCATTCAGTCGAGCTGTACGCACGCAGAAGCGCAAGTGCGTATACGGAGCGCCTCGCGAGCTGCAGATATGTATATACGTAAATCGCTGCACGGCGAACGCGTGTAACGAGGCGGCTCGCGCGAGCCGCGGGACTTCCTATGTCGATGAACCTGGGAGAGGCCGATAGAGCTGCAATATCCCTCGCAGCCGATATTCTCCCGTTACGAACAGCCGCTGCGCCGTCGTCTCGGCCCTGATAATTACACAATCGCGGCTCGCGGCAAAAGGGGGTTGCAGCCGAGTGCGCGGGGGCTGCACTTCCGCTCGTAAAATCCCGGCTTGCGGTGTTTTTTCGCCCCGGCGAAAACATTGTGTTTCGGCGGCGAGCCTTTTTTTTTTACTCTCTCCTCCCCCCGTTTTCGTTGTCCAACCCGCGCAGCTCGACATCTGTCGATCGTTGACCCGCACGCAGCATCGGCGGCACAATGTCCTATTCGCCGGCTGCGGTTCTCTATACCGTTACGCAACAGCTGACTCGCGTGTGTCCTCTCCGACTGGTTTTCGGAAGATCCTGCCGCGGCGGCGGCGCCTCCCACGATAAGCTAATGTCCACGGGAGGATGCGGCCATTTTGCGAGACGAGCCAATGGCGAGGGCCGCGCGTGGCTTATCGGCGATCTCGCGGCGGGCTCGCACTGCAATTTGCCCGACGCCCGGCGCGCAGGCTCGTTATCAGCCGGAAGCCCCGCGCTCTATCTGAATCTCCGCGCCGAGCCCAGCAGCGTCGATTATTATTGCTCGTAAAACAAAACAGCTGCGCTGCCAGTGCCCCAGCTATTTTTTTTCTTCTCTTTCTTTTTTCCACTTTTGATTCACTGTCGATTCACTCGAGTGGCCGGACAATTTTTCCCCCATTCGAACGGACGATCTGACGCACCGAGACCCTCCGACTATAGTTGCTCCCGATTCGATGAGCGGTGTATCGTGTTGTGTATATATATGGCACGTGATCTAGAGCTTGAAAAGTTACACAGATCGAGCAGTAATGGGTAATAAATATTGGAATGAATTGTTCCCCGGGGGCGTATGCCAGAGCACAAGGCCGCGGCATTAGCGATGTCGGCACAGTAATTACCGCACTTGAGTGATACTGACTTTATTATCGAGCGACTTATCCCCAGAGCGGCCTGAATTATTCCAAATTGGAAAATTAACTCGAAATTAGCCAAATCACTTACCGACTTGCGACACAATGTGTGTGTGAAGTCCTGAAAAGGACTTTGTTTAAATACGGCTATTAATGCGCCCCACGGACCTTTCGTTATGTCTAAACATGTTCACCTTGATGACGAAATCCTACATTTTCTCTGTACATCCAGGCGCGCTACATATATTTATGACGCATCGACGGATTTTCGAATAAACGGAAATCGTTCGCGAGTCAAATGTGGAAAAACAAGGGGCCTCTGCAACTTTCACGGAACATGCCACACCGAGATTTGCCATTTGCATACACAGGATTGCGAAACGTATAATAGAAAGAAAGCCTGCAGCAGCGCGGCCCCTCGGGTATCAGGAGCCGAGCGCGAAAAGAAACTCGCGGGCAGTTTTCACAATGGCGCACGCTTAATTGCCGCGTTAATACAACTGCGCGCGCGCGCGCGAGCTTTTACTTCGAAAAATATCAAATCGCGCTCCGGCTGCTGCTTTGCATATTTACGATTGCCGACCTTATCGCCGCTCTTTCTCTCGAGGATAAAGAACCAACGCGAAACCGACGAATAATGAGCCGCGAGCGTTTAATATCACAGAGGGAAGGGGGCTGGAGGGGGAGGGGAGCTTTTGTTTGGCGACTCGAGCACGTAGCGATTCGTACGAACAAGTGATATACATCCACTTTTCACTGCGCTCGTTCGCTTCTCGTGTTTTTTCATTTTTCCTCGATTTGCGCGTGATTCTCAATCTTTTTTTGTCCTTCGGAACTTCGCATTGTTTCATAATTCATAACGCCGTCGAGTTCGAAACTCGCGCTATGACAGTTTCTGTTTTTTTTTCCGTGATTATATTCACGGATATATTTTAGAATATATTACTCAACCGTAAAAGCTGAATTGTTCACAGCAAAATTCATATCGCCCCGGTCGCGAATAAAAGTTCCACGACGTTTCGGCTTTCATATTTCACCACCTCGACCGTCTGCCGGTTGTTCGGAACAAGTGAATAACACAACGAGACACCCGCATTTTCGCTCAAATCGCTCAATTCCAAAAAACATGCCTCGTCTCCTCTGCCGACGATCCGCAAAGACTCGAAAGCCCTACACAAAGCCACGACGAACATCAGCGCGGCGTGGGTGAATAAAATATCCACCCGTATTCACCAGAGCCCATAACGACGTCCGACCGCCCATCCGAATTCCTCTTGCACGGGCGGGCGTAACCGCGCGCGCGCATCATGACGGACGGATCGTTTCTCAACCGCATCGCAGCCCTTTGGATGGGCTAATTGCGCGGCCGCGCGCGTCTGATCGATTCCCGCGATAATTATTCTTCGGGGGGGAAAGCTTGGCGCCGGGCGTTTAAAGCGCATTAGCCGCGCAGAGCGCCGGTGATTGAGCGGCTATTGGGTACCTCCCCCCATGCCTCCTCTTTCTTTCGGCACACACACGTGCGTGCGATTTGACCTTTGTGATACGACTAGCCCAAAGCTTAATTTGCCTTTTATGGGTCGTTGACTTTTGCCTTGGACCTTTGACGTGCAGGCGCGATCCCCAGTGCGCGCGCTCGAGGATGCCTCGTTTATTTGGCCACCGTAAATTAACGGCTTTAAGCGCCCCTCTCGTCGACGCAATTGACGGTTTCATTACTCCGAAGGAACTGCACAAAATCGGAGAATAAAGCAGTCTCCATGAGCACAGTGTTCTGAAGTTGAATGATGAACCGACTTGCATCGGTTTGGCCGTAAGCATAAAAAAAGAAAGATTGCTCCAGAAGGTACGCACGCATTATATTTTTCGTGTTGGTTTAATGAAAAATCCTGTCGTTTCGTCTGGTTATTCCCAGAGTGATTTGATTGATTCGAATGATTGATGAATGAAAATGTTTCTGAAAGAAGTTTCACCAGAGGTGAAGGCAAAAAACGGTGTCGGTCGTTCGATGCCCAGGCTCGAGCTCCTCGCAGGATCCTGAATGCGAGCGGGTGGGGCGGGTGTGGCGCACATTATAAAAGCAATTAGGCGCTGGCTCGGATTAGATATGGCACATCGTACATAACAAATATGATAATTCGCCGCGAGGCCCTTCGGGCGTTTTCGGCTCTCTGCCGAGCGGCCCTTCTCCGATTGCACCGGGGGTTAAACGGCGTCATTAATAATCGCGAGTAACTAATCTGCCTGTCGCTATGAGCGCACCAATTTCCCGTACTGTTTTTATTTGGCGACTCGATATGACGCTGCGGCGGTCAATCGCGCCCATCGAAATACACACTACATAATACATACATACATACTCAGCGCTCACGTATTTAGGCAACGGATTTTCATGATGTTTTGTTGTGTTGCAGTTGTACGAGATAAACGATGACCCGAAGCGGAAGGAGTTCCTCGATGACCTGTTTACTTACATGCAGAAGAGAGGTGAGTAACCCTTACCAGCGTAGCTCGAGGATCACCATATTACCCTCGACAGCTATGAAATTTGTATATGATAATTCGGAGACTCGACAATCTCGGCTCGCGAGGAAAAATGTCCGCAGAAGTTCATATAATGGTATCGTTGAATCATGGTCGTGGAGCATCTACGCGTGGCAATCGACAATGGCCAGCATAACAACAAAGGCCTTGCGCGACTTGTGTCATTAAAATATAACGCGCTCGCGCTGATATACGAATAAAAATATCCATTAGCAATTCAAAAGTGAGCCCATATATATATGTATCCGTCACGCGTGAAATCAACGTGGAGCATTAGATAAGCGGCAGGCTACCAGAGTACATATTGGAACCGCTCATTTCAATAACAACGATGGAGTGAATATATATATATATCAGGCAGCGAGAGAGGTACACGTGCGTCGCCCATCGCGCACACCTGGAATCCCCAGCCATTGCGTGAAGTTACAAGAAACGCGTTTTAAGGAAAGAGCAGGACACTCTATTATTCCCCAATTACCGTTGGGATTAACATAGGCGCAGGAAGCGACGCGAGTGGCACATCCTGCGCGCTCGCGTCGCGCAATTTCAATTTCTCACGAGCCACAGCGAAAAGCAGCCCGCTTGGCTATCTCCACGTGTGTCCGGGAACTCGTCCGATGCGGGCCGGTCGCGCGCGCGCGGAAGCCTCTCGTTCACTTTGTCATTGAATTGCGCGGGGCGTTTATTATGCGAGCTAACGCGGCCCGCGATCCACGATGCGCGATTGTCGCGATCCACGTGTCTCTGGCCGAGCTGCTGCAGTAACGATAATTTTCCTCTCCCCTACCGTACCGACTCGCTTCCCAAGCGCACGTGCTCGAATTGAAAAGAGCACATGCCACTGGAATTTTCGAAATGTGTCGTCGGCTGATTCAACCGTTGGGGAACAATTACACTCAACGGATCATCGGCAGCGAGTTTCATACGCGCGACTGTCGTGGGATAATTACGCAACACACCTCATCGCGATCTTTCTCGAGCTGCCAGCTCATCCGTCATACTGACGAATGATATAAGAAACTATCGCGTGCCAATAGATAAAGCGTCAATTAGAATCGCGGGCCGGTAGGAAGTGGGCGCGGGCGGCGTACGCGCGATTAAGTTTCAATGAGCGCGCGCCTGTACGCACGCGGCTCGTAAAACACTTACAATTTCGCTTACGTTGCATCTCTCGACCCATAAATAACTCGGGCTCGCGCGCGTGCTCTCACCCACGATCGCGAAATTCAAATGCGCGATCGTCCATCATATCGCGCATTAGCGTAAAAGCTTGTCGCGCGCGCGCGAGATGAGAACGGCCTCGCGAGTAGCCGTTCTATAAGCGATATTCGAGTTTATTGATGGATGACGCGCGCGTGCGTTAGACTGTTTTTCACTCGACGATCCTATTTCTTCATTGTCTCTCGTTTGAATTAAGCTCCGAATTTCTCACCGCGTCGATCGGAGACTCTCGCGCTCGCGCGTATACGCAATTAGATCAATTAAACGCGTTGCTACTCACCCGAAAGCCCGAGCTCGCGAGGTGGTCCATTCGCGTGTGTATATCTAGAATTAGACGTGGAATTACGTGTTGGAAGTTGCTCGTAAGAAGTGTTACAAGCGCATTCGAACTAATTGAATACACACATTCATAAATCAAACGAGCACACACACACGCGAGCGAGCGAGCGCTCGGCTAATAGCGTCGCTTTGATTCCACGAAGATCCTCTTCAAAGCTTATTAGTTTGCGCGATCAAATAATTGCTCAACTAAAATAACGCTCGCGCGCGATTCGAATCGGGATTTGATCAAATATTATCGTACGCCAGAGAGGAGCTGTCTCTCGCGGCTCGATTTCGGGGCGAGCTCGCACAGAGCGGGCGGCTATACTTCAAAAACCCATAAAATCCGGTTCCTCCGACTTTTCGGCCAAAGATAAATATAAGACGATCAAGCGTTCTCCCCTCCCAACGTGCCGGGCGCGCTCGCCCCCGACCCCCCCGCCTCATCCTCGTCTTATTCTCGAAGCGGCGCTGAGTAAACGAATGATTCGTCAACTTCTTGACGTTTCTTTATAAATATATGAGTCTCCGAGAAAGAGGGAGACTCGCGAGGAGCAGAGGGGGCCGCGATATGCCGCGCGAGTCGACCGAGCAGAAAAAGTCACTTATGTAATGAGCGTAAGGAGAGAGGAGATTTGTTTTAAAATGACACATGGGCATCTTTAAATACACCGGCTCGCGGCCCGCTCGAGACGTTGAATCTTCACCCAACGAATTTCTCTCCCCGAAACGAATCAAGTCAATTATGCTCTCCATCCATCTGCTATCGCGCAATGCACGCGGTGCGCGCATTTATTCCTGAACTCTTTCCCTGTATACCCTCGTTCGAAAGTTTTCCCCTCGGATTCTTCCTCTATTCTCTCGACTAAGAATACATCATCGTCGGGTGTGCGCGTCGCGGGCGAGAAACATAATCCGCGGGTGATCCAATTCTCTGTAATTATTGCCGCGGCCGAGCCTAGCGGGCGGCGAGTTACAATAATAGCATCATCTCTTCGGACGCGTGTCACGGGGGCGCGAAATGCTAGAAAGAGAGAGGGGGGCAGGCAGGCAGGCAGGCAGAGAGAGAGACGCATCCTCAAGCGCTTGATTGATGGAGGAGTCGCCATGTTTATAATTAGAGGCCGACTCGTGGCGTTTCCGGTGCTGCCCGCGCGCACTCCACTTTTCCGAATGGATTTCAAGCCTATTTATGTGCGCGACGCAGCCACTTGGGCTTTGATAGTCTTCCGATCGACGCTTGATTCGACTTTGATGGCTCGGCCGCGCATCGCCGGCCTTTGCGGGGATCGTCTGATTAGTGGGTGAGTTGACGGGTCGATCGTTCCACGGGTTTCTTATACGATATTGTTCCCTCCCGAGTATCCCCGATCGCGTTTATCGTCGTCCTGGATCCAAATGGCTTCTAATTATCCACGATTCGATGACTTTTACGAAGGCAAAAAAAAACGAATACCTCTCGTGAAATGTATATCCCGACCTTGGCTGTCGCGCCTATATCACGCCTCTGTGTGTCTTTAATTACGACTCGGCAAATTAATCGTCCTGGCCGAGCGCAACGAGCGAAACCTGCGAAAAGTCGCAACGTACGTACCATATAGCGCGTCGCAAATTGAACTCGGGGGTTCCCTTCGGCGTCATCTCGAATTTCGATTAATCGCGCTCTTCGGTCCCCTTCGTGTGCGTGGCGAGAAAAGGGTGGGGGCGGACGGGACAAAAAAACTGGAAACTCGATCGAAGTATTGATTCACGATATCGTCAAACTCGTGCGCGCACGTGTGCATTGCACGGGCAGTGCTGTGCAGTCGGAAGAAAGAGAGGAGAACTCCCGGGGGAGAGAAAAGAGAAGAGCTCGCCTGCTCGCTCGCTCGCGCGCGCGGCACTTATTTATCGTTTATGCGGCTGCTAGCACCTCCGAACCTATCTCGCTCGGTTATAAATCTCGAGCCGTTTAATATGCAAATCCGGCCTGGCTCTCTCGCGCGCGCGCTCCTAGTTAGCCTCTTTGTTTTTCGGCCGCGCGCGAAAAGAACAAAATACGAACGAGCCGGAGATAGATGGATCGATGGATAATTCGATTATGTCATTAGCTGTAATACATATTGGCTTGGCTGTGGGCAAATACGCAAAGCGCGCGAGCCCAGCAGATAATTTGCATTTTTATCGTTGCACGCGAGGATTAGGTGGGACAGCTGCTGGCTCTCTCGGGCGGTGGGCTTGGGGGATCGAGAGAGGCTTCATCCTTTTTACGATCGATCAATCGATTCTCGTTGATTGCTGTTGTGCTGGTCGTTGTGATTATTCCGATGGAAAAATATCGATACAGAAAATACTAGTTAGTTCCAATACGACGTGTTTTATGATTTACCGATTGGCCATGTGGACAACTGCGACTCGGGAATTTCCTATAGGCGTTGGAGGGAAGTTAATCCGGTAGGTCTTTGATATAATGAACAGAATTCATTCATGACGACCCTCGAGTACTCGAAAGTTCATTACTCTCTGAAGCAGAAACTCCTTTTTTCAATAATATCACCATTGTGCTCACTCGATGAGAGACGGGCTGACAAAATGGACTGAGCAAATCAAGCGAAAAAAATTGTTTTCTTGTTATGAGCATTCGGTGATGCGCTGGCACATTACATAGACGAAATGCAGCAAAAACACCTACGCACACATGAGACAGTCCGTGTTTTCGCGTAATTCTCGTGAAAAAAAGGAATACACCAAAAGTGGCTCCAATTTTCGCCTCTTTCAAACAGTCCACTTTATCTTAGCCAATTTAGCGGTTTCTTGTTTTCGTACGTAGGATGTGTCGATGCGTGCGAAGATAATTTTGAAACGTCGATGTAATAGCAGGCTAGACTATTGTTTCTCCAAATCCGCCCTTTTCTTTTGATGTTTCTCTGAAATTCTCAAAGTTCTATTTCAATGGAACTATAAGAATTTTGCGATAGCCCGCAATTGTCGGTGTTGTATTGGCTTATTTTTTTTTCTCCTAATCATTCTCAGAGGTACGCTTTGAAATCTTAAAACAATCACACTCGTTTATCAAGGTCACAATTTTAAGATTATAGTTTATTAAGCTATTACAGAATAAGACCAAGTTTTCACATCACCATTTTTTCACAAACGAACTTGAGCCTTCTTCGCATTTAAGCTCTTGTATATAAAAAGATATACGTAAAACAATATCGCGATTTAGCACGAGACGCATGAAAACGTTCTACGCGCGATATACACATGACTCGAAAAATAATTTTCCATTACCACGCACCGGTAGGACAAAGGCACGACGTAGTCTAGAAAAGGCCGTGATTTTTCTCGTATTATTCAGTATTTTGCGCTGGAGGCACGTTCTACACGAGTATAAAGCCGCGAAACGGCCCCGCGGCCTATTGTTGCAACTGCAATTGACGTCGTGACTCGGCGTTGCGCCGGATTAACTTGTTCGAGCCGCGCGAGGGCAATGAGCTCCAAAGTAGTTTTGCGCACATTTTTTCTTCCCCCCCCCCTCCCTCCACTCGCTCTTCTCGCATTCATTGCGTTTCAAATGAAGAGTTTGGATCAACTGGAAAAATTCGACGAGCGCATTGACAATATCCCATTTCACACGGTGGCCGCATCTGAATATTCCAAGTTGTTCTATATACCATTATAGTTTTTCTCCTGTCGGCGAGCGAGCGCTCGCGCGCACACTGTAATTTTCTTATAAAACACACCATAAATTGTTAGCAGTAAAATTCGCTTACACTGTATGATGCCATCGACAAAGTATTTTAGTACGCGATGATGAAAAAATAACTTGGAATACCGATCCCTCGGATGAATCATTTCGCGTTTTATGTGATCATAATTGCTGGGTATATCGAAAAACAATTAAATTCGTCATTGACGTGCCCGATCAATCCTAAGTATTACGCGTAAAATCAAACGCGTCGGAGCCTATGGTGCATTTTACTTTTTGCAAAACTTTGTAACGTTTTACTGTTCTCATTCGGCCGATGGTCATAAAATGTTTTTATCGCCGATGCATTTAATTGACATGTTATTAAATCGAAACGATTACAGTTTCGAGCGTGTGTGTGTGTGTGTGTGTGTGTGTGTGTGTGTGTGCAATTGCAGAAATTACTCTTGCAGAATGCGGCTCCGCGGCTAGCTCACATGTGCCGTATATTTTACTTTCCACCTTAGGAGAATTCGACGGATAATCCATCATCATTTTCAAAATGAAAAATCATCCCGACGTTAAATCAACTCTCTCGATCCGGTCGCAAATACTAAGGTTTGGCCCATTACTGCGCGAGAGGTGACGAAAGAGCTGTGGGGAATATACACTTTACGAGTTGTTACGTCAGCGCGGTGGTGGTCCTGCCAGTTTCCATCAGCCGCGCCACATTAAATCTTGTGCCGAGCTCCCAGTGCGCGCGCGCGATTAATTGGACCGATCGCCACTATATTCGTCAGATTTGTCGCCTGGCTACTGAGCGAACGGCTTGATGTCGATCAATCTTTCGGTTTATTATTATTTCCGGGGGGAGACGTTAGATTGAAATGGAAAATCGCTCACCTATTAAATAAATCACTGTGTCACACAGTGTGGTATACACAGTGAATTAAAACCACGTTATATCCAATGGTTTATATTCATTATACAAAATTCATTATCCCACGAGCTGAAAGTTATTGTATATCGACTATATGGAGAGGCAGACTCTCGGTCTAACCTTGACGTCGAGTAAATCCATTTGCAACGCGGATTACGAATTAGTCAAATGACTCAGACGCTCGGCGTAAAATCTCGGGCAATCCTTCTCGGGCCGAATCCTAATCCGGCGTTCCTAGCGGGGGTGGCCGGACGCGCCTCCGAAATTCGCTTTCTCCTTCGGGCTGTCTGGTAATTTCGGGAACGGGGCCCGTTTTACGATCGGCTCGTCAATGAACTCGGCGATACCGATGAATACCTTTTTTTTCTCTCTCTCCCTCTCGTTCTCGATGCGAACCTCCGACCGTCTCGACGTTGGAGAACGTGGAGAGAAATCGCGCGTCTGGGCGTTATTTGACTGGGATTTTTTCATTTTCCGGTACTTTGTAGGGATGGATAGTGTGGGGGGAACAGATGCCGAGCAGGTGACAATGGAAAACCCGGACTGGCAATTGAGATTTCACCAATAGCCTTAGAGAAACTCGGGGTCGAGATGTTTTCTTTTCCTCGATTTATAAATTTTGAAAGCTACGGGACGAGTTTAAATCCACTCGAAACTACTGGGAATTTGTAATTTGCATTTTAAACTGAATTTGAACAATGATGATTGCACGAACAAGCGGCTTTCGACTCGAGTCTTGCCGATAGAGTCGATCACACTGTATGATAGCAATAAGCTTCAAATTTCCCAACGCGATGGGTAAAGATAATGATTTGCGGTCATTTTACATTTGAAAATGATCCAAGAGCCGCTATATTGCAAGCGTAAAACGAATAGCACTCGAGTACGGGCCAGGCCGCGATATCCATAAAAATCACGCGTTCAAATTCATAGCGCGTAAAAGTAAAAGTAAACGACGCTTGTGGAGACACACGGAATAATCCATGGCGGTCATCGCCGCGGTACCCTCGTAAACTCGAGGCGGAGAAACAATCAAAAAATGCTCCAACGCTCCAATAAAACGGCCGCGCGGGTATATGTATATATAGTTACAACTTCCGCGCGGCCCATCCAACAAGGAAGGAATTTATGAAAAGTTTAGTTGTGAAGTGGAATAAAAGATAATCGCAGCTAAGTAGACTACTGCTGCCGCTGCCGCTGGCCGATAATACCGGCGTGGATTTGAGAAATTGGTCCATTTGTTTGACGATCCTGGGCGAGGCTCGTCGTAACGCGCTGAATATGAAAATCAAGCGCGAGTCGCTATACATAAGATATATCCTCGATGGCCCAGTTGCAGTCGAATGAAAATTGACTGGAATGCGCGAAGCGAGTCTTGTGCTTTTGATTTATTCCCCGTCTCTACGATTCGACGGAAGATTATCTCTGTGCAACAAAAATCCAACAACGGAGGAATTTGAATTGTCCTCCTTCGGAAGCGTATGCCGTTTGCTCCGCGCGCATCGCTGCACACTCGAATTTTTTCTTTTTATCAAAGCGTATAGGAATCCCAAATCAATTTGCACGCCGCCCCCGGCTTGTGCGAATTTGCCACACGCGCGGCACAGCGAGGGCAGATATCGGCGGCGGAGGCGGCGGCGCGTATGGAAGAAAAAAAAACTAGGGCAAATCGTCACGCGATATACAGCCGGCGAATTGGCGCAAATTGGAGGAGCCTCGGATCAATCATAGAAAAATGCGGGAGCTGCGCCTTCCCCGAAGGGAATTAAGGATGACGAGAGAAAGACGGAGAGAGTGACGGTAGCTGGAAATCGGCTGGCAATTTGCGCGCGGGCAGCTCGGTAGCCGAATTTGCGTGTCGGCGACCGGCGGCTCTCTCATGAGATGCGTCGGTGGCCACGCCGTTTTTTATCGGGGCCCCTTTTTCTTGCACGAGCGTTATTATATACTCGTTATTATGCCGTCGCAATTTACATATAATGTACCTGTAGCGCGCGCGCGCCCGCGCCAACCCCGGGTGCACCTTTTGCTTCCATTAAAATTTCGACCTCTGAAAACTCCTCTGCGGGCATGTATAATTCAAGCCCGCGGAGAACACGAATCGCGTGCAAGATCGATCAATCGTGCGTCGATCCCGTCCGATTCGCCAATCATTCATCAGTCGCCCCCATCGCTGGTCCGATGTGTACACGTACACTGCGGCAATGGCACGGGGCAGCATTCCGGTCACGTTTTGCCCTCGGTACTTAGCGTCGTGACTCGCCGCGAGTCGCGGCGTAAAAAGGATCATCAGTTACGGGCCGGTGACGTAATTGTCGAATTCTCGCATCGCTCCAGTTTAGCATTTTACCAAGCGCGCCGTGTCGGCCAGTCTCGGAATTAGTATAGCCCTAGTTGCTTAGCAGCTGTCAGGAGCGGCCCGCGAATTAATCACCCGGCGAGCTTGCGGTGAGCTTTCGAGCTTGATGCTCCCTCGGCGTGGATTTATTGACTTTGCGAGTGGAATTCGGCGAGCGGCTCGAAGACGTGCCGCCTTCGAGTTACTGATGTGCCTCGAGGGGCTCTCTATTGGAGTTTGCCGCGAGTTTTCCCCAGGGGCTTTTTGCGATTGGACCGCGCGATGAGTACCCCTCAATGGCGACCGGGGAATTTCCCCCAGCTTATATTGTCGGATTCCATTAGACGCAGCTCGTTCACGGTGGCAGATGCTCTCGTGTACAGTTTTTCGCGGTAGAGCCTCGCTGTCAATCAATCACGCGGCCGAATTATTCAACGAACCGCCACGGCAACCATCTTGCCGGTCAATATTTCCAGGCTCGATCGGCTTGATAAGCGATAAAAAATTGCGAATGCCACGCCAAATGTAGAGAGAGAGAGGGAGAAAGAGAGAGAGAGAGAGAGAGAGAGAGCATCGGTTAACCGCTCGGGCGCGAGTCGAATGAATAATCGAGGCGCGAAGATAAAGCGGGGCTCGTGCGAGCGCGTGGGAAGAGTGAATTACGAGCGCTAAGGAGCGGACGATACGCAGCCGCTGGGCCCCCAGTCCCTCCTAATTTGCTTATTAATATTTCACAACACGCCGATCGCCCTGGGGGTTCGTGATGTATATACGTCTCGGCTCGTATCGACTTCTATGTGCTTTGTTTTGTCCAGCGTTTTCGCGCTCTCGTCGTGCGTATGTTTCTTCTATCTCCGTTGCACCGGCACGCACAAACTTCCCGTCGTTCTCCAATGAATTAGTTAATTTTGGCGGAACGAGCTGCCTGCGTCGATCCATCGTTTCTTAATCACTTATCGCCCATGGCGAATTCCGAAAATATGTAAATAAGTATATTAGCGAACGTCCTTCGTATATTCTGTCCCCTCCAAGTGAATCTTCGCCCTCCGATAAAGATTAACACCTCGGCATTAATGTACCGCGCGCGTATCCCGCGTGTCCCGAGCGCGTAAGCGCGACTCGGGACAAACGTTTCATTACGGCTTGCTTGAATTTGTCTCGGCGCGGCGCTCGCGCGAAGGGGCCATCCGTCTTTCGGCGCTAACTCGCGCGCGCCAGCACTTGTTGCTTCGTTTTTCCCGAGCCGAGCGCCGCAAGATCTATGTGTTTACTTAAGTTCGGTGCCGCGCGATCGTTTGCCAGGAGTTACGCGAGGGGCCCCTCCTTTCCTTCTACCCCTGCACCGCGAGACGAAGATTGAGCGGATTTCGTTACTTGTCCCGCAACAACGCGATTATCCTCGTCTTTGCTGCGGGCCAACGAATTTCTCGCTGCTCTTTTTTCCCCCCGCGCGTACTCCCCTCGTTTGTTTTGACGGGGTTGGTGAAAGCAGGTGGTTTGGATTGGCAGCGAAATCATCGACAAGTCGAATACAGCGATCACGATCCCGCGCGTGCGTCTGTTGGATGTGCACCGATGCGAATGAAACATATTCGTCGCCCGTTGCGCGTAATGATCCCTCGAAAGCGTATAAAAGGGGCAAGTCGCATATGGGGAATTCGAAGAAGCGTTCGGGCCACTTTCACGGCGCGTAAAACTGCGCGCGGCATCAATGACCCGAGCAGACCGCGCTTGCGCGCAATCGTAAAAGCCGCGACACACTTGTGTGTCTGGCATAGGCGCAACCGCACACGCGCGGGCCGCGATTTACAAGCTGACTCGCATCAAAGCGGTGTCGGATGCCCCTTTGAGAGATAGAGCGAGAAGCCACGGAAAAGGGAGCAATCCGAGAGAGTATCGCGCGCGCTCGCACACACGTCACATCAAAGCCACGCCGTCATTGTTGGCAAGTGCTTAGCGGGCCCGGGCGAGCTTTTACGGCTTGTTGATTTTCTTTGGGTTGTTTTGAGTGCCACGACCGAGCAAGCAAGCACACCGCACGGAAGCTTGTTCCCGCGGCTGTTTTGATAGACAACGAGCCGCGCGGTGTTGCGCGCCCGCGAATCGCCAAAGTGCCCCGAGAGAAAGCAATCCCGCGTGTATGATGATATATGTGCCATGCGACATTGTTGGCCTTCCGCTGGCACACCCCGAGCATGTGGTATTTTCAAATCTCATCTCTAACGAGCAGAACTGCGAGTACTGGGTTCTCCTGGAACTTCTCCTCCACCAACCAAGTGAATCCCCCAGCCGTTCGTTACGACGATCTGATTTTATCAAAATATTCACTTTATGCAGCGGCTCAATAGCGATCTCGATGACTCTCAAGATACTGTGCTCTTTCCTTCTCGGTGTAGTAATTCGTGAAAAACAGCTTTTGATCAGTGCAAATTTGCGAATGACAATTTCAATGCGAGTCGTCGCCCATATATTGTCTTGGAGCGAAAAACACTCGAATGTTCGCGAGCTTCTCTTTACAAATAACAACATGCTCTTGGCGGGCAGTGCTCGTGCAACTATATAAGCGCGGCCCTCGCAAGTCCATTGCTCTCTCTCTCTCTCTCTCTCTCTCTCTCTGGTCGACCCCTTGCTCATCGCGTATATCTCCAACGGCTAACGGAGTGAGAGGAAATAAGGGGGAGAAAACAAGCGTATATGGGAGTGAGCTGTATGGGAAGGGGATCTCTCGGGAGCCGCACGTGCGGCCGATCGGTGCGCGGCCAAGCGGATCAAAAACGCACCTCGTAAAATCTATCAAAGGACTCTCGCCAGTCGCTGTACGCGTGTACGGTGGAGCCTCGAACTCGAGCCTCGCGTTAATGCGACTTTACTCGCACACGGTCAATCGAGTCTATCTGCACGGGTTGAAAGGATTGGTCGTTCGTTTGGGGGGCGAACTTCGTGCCCCAAGCGAGATGAAACGTAAACGTCGTTTGTTTTTTTTTCGTTAAAAAATTTGTCAGAGCATGCGGTGTAAGGCCGCAAGAGTCCTAAAGAGGATTGGGTAAGTTTTACCGGATCGAAGGAATGGCCGAGAGTATACGTGTATTATACCATTAAACCGTGAACAATCGAGCGCAACGACATTCGAAGATTTTTATCGTCAACTGCGAGAAGCACACGTGTTATACTCCACCCGAACAGTGGCTCGAAGGAATTCCCCGGGAATCGTATACACCCCATTATAAAATCGCCCGTTTAAAGTCGTGTCCGTTTTATAACTTGTTTTACACGTAGCGCGTGTCCTTTTCGCTGCGCCGCCGACTTTCGGTAATTTACAACTCTCCCATGGCAGAGGATCTGAAAAATTCTCTACCGTGTGTGTGTGTTGTATATATATATATACATGCGGACGCACCGGTGGCTCGCGTGTGACGCTGCCTCGAATTTATCGCGGCTGTTTCGTTTTATGGACAACCTCGATGATGATGAGACTCGGCGCGAGCAGTCCATATAGTCGTTCATTTATTGAGCGGCTTATGGAGTGTTACAAAATTCTCGTGAATTTCCCGCTTCTTCTTTCGGATTGCCAGCCAATAAAACGAATGGCCGATAACTGTTGTATTTATTCTCTCCTCAAATTCCTTGGTGTATGTATATTCACTGTGGGTGCACGAAAATCCGACGAGAAATCGACGTTGCCGTATACGAAATTTGCTCTCGTACATATTGGGTTCGAGTTGGGCGTGATATAAAGAGCATAGCTTGCGAAATACGTAAACAAGACTCGAGTTGATTCAGGCTCGATTCGGCTTTGAAAAACACGTGCCCGCGTTTGCGTACGCATACTCGAGAGCCCCGGGGCCCACCCAGATCGCTCGAATACCGCGTGCGCGCGCCGACAAAATTACATTCGAGACTGGGAGAGGAGATATATCGTCACACCTTCAGAGTTCCGGGGATGGGCAGTGCAACTGGAGCATGCGATTGATCGAATACGATTCGTTGGGTTGACAATTATCACATGGATGACAAAATAGTGGAGATATCGAAGGCGAAAGATCACATTTGATCGGGTTTATAATGATTCGTCTGCAGAAATGACTTTTTGAAATAGGTGAGTGAATCGATGTATCTCGTGTACAGGAAAATGAACAAATTAATGTACATTATTTAAATCTGGAAAGATAGGCGAGAAAAATCTCTGTATGCAATGGTGTTGGTCGCACGAGTTTGAGAAAAGGAGGCAGAAGAAGAGGCGGACGCGCCGGAGAATCCGATAAAAGCCAGGGCTCGGGCTGAACGAATCGCTCGCGCGGGAGATGTGCGATTATTTGATAGCGGGAGGAGCCGAGCGCAACAAGTGGTCCACTCTCGGGAAGGGTCGGCGGGATCGCCCTTCATTCGCGTATAGTGGGGGATTCGATGGTGATCTCGATGCCCCCGTACTCCATTTACTGCGTGAAACGTTGCGTGAAGCTGTAATGTTATTAGTCGAATTTTTCTTCTCGTAGTCAGGATTAGAGAGATCGGGATATTTTTATAGTTTATCGATCTTGAACCTCGGATGAAGTCATTTTTAATCGTCGAGGCAAAATCGACTCTGAATAAATTGGCAATCGAAAGTTTTATCGGCAGATGAAAATCGTTCGATATGATTTATAGCGGTTGAAACTAATACAAAGTGTACGAGTACGAATACATTTAGCTGGGTTTTTCGGTTTTTACATCAACACAGCCAATCGAGAATACGATTATTTAATAACCCGACGAATTATGATTTAATAAAAGTCATTCTGATACGAGGAAATTAGAGACACCAAAGTCGTAAAGCCGCATACTAAGTCTCGAGAGAAGCCGGGGCCGAATCGCAATCGGCCGTGTATTCCGCCTATGATTCCCCCGAGTGCCCACCTAAATTATTGCATCGGGATCCCGTAATATACGATCGTGAATCTATCAGAGCCAGCTAAACCTTACATCCTCAAATTCGTAATCGAACGATAACCCGCGTCGTAAAAATATGCTAATATACATTCAATATTCGGCGCTATTTCATCGTGGGGCCGCGTAGAGCAAAATCGGCCCAATAAAGCTGCTGCTGCGGCAGTGTGCCACCCAAAAAGAAGCGCATTCCGCGTATATCTCCGACGTTTATGGACAGGCGCGCACGCGCGCGTGAACCAACGGCCCCCGATTGAGATGATCCGGGCCCGCTTCGTTGGGGAGCGCGAGAGCCAGCGGCTTTTTACCCGGTTTAACGATGCACTCAATCTCCCTTTTCGTCGGCCGCGTTAGAATTAATCCAGCGGCGGGCCACAAATTTCGCGGGAGGCGTCGGCATTGACGACTTTTATGCCGGGCTACGAGTCAGCGGGAGTAAAAAAATTTTGCCAATTTGTTTTTCTCCTTTCAAAAGTCTCTTTCTCTTTCTCGCTCTTTGTTGCGTCTTCCTCGATGCGCCTTTCGCTTGTTCGGTGGTCTTTTTTACCAGGGAATCTATTGCATCCGATCAAAGAGATCGCGTTGGTATACTTTGTAATAATTCATTGTAGGTTTAATGACGAATTACAAGTAGACCGCTACATCTTCCGTCTATCGGCAAACAGCAAGAATCGTACGATATTATTTTTCGACATTTATTTCTTCCCAATTCACTCGCTTGAAGAATTGAAAAAGCGCTGGCTTGAGTCAGAAAAAAAGCAGCAAGTCCGCGATCTTTCTGCAGTTGCATCGCAAAACATTTGGTCCATCGTAAAGCGTTTTCGGATTCCTCGCTGTCCGGAACGCACGAAAGGAGGTGTAAAAGCTCAAGAGACTTCCTTTTTAGACGCGCAGAATAGACAAACAGTTTAACACGCGACGGATCGTAAATTACTCGCTATATTTCCGCGAAATCCTAACGAGATTATAAGGCACATTGTATAGTAGCTGTTTTGTGTGAGTGTGTGTATCTGTGTGTGCGTGTGTGTCTCACCCTCTCGTGTTTTATAAGCCGCGACGTCTATTTATATTATGAGCGGCACATGATGCTCCCATTCCTGCGTCTGCCTCTTTTATCATGTTCTCGTGCAATTATGTGTCATATCAATTTATATATGCGGAGTCGTTATTCAGAATGAAATTTCGCGAGAAGATACGGGAGGTTATATATTTCGTCTGGATCTTCGTCCGAATATTATGAAAACATTCGTAGAAAAGTGTATCAAATCATGAGTATAACTTAATTTGCCGGTAATAATTTCAACGCGGTTACGCCGACGCAACTCGAGCGAGAAGCGAACTTGGCATATTCGGCGTGTCACAGCTTATCATTGTAACAGCCGCGAGCCTCGATAAATCGTCCCGTTCCTCAAAATCCGCGTCCTCCCCTTCGCTTTGCTATTCCTCGGCGCGCGTCTCCTCCTCCCACTCGGCGTAAGAGGGTCAGTAAACGTCGCGTGTATTTCATACGGGAACTCCACCCCTGCGCGCGATGCCGATTTCGTTGCTTCTTTTTTACGCCGGCCTCTCTCCGCGCATATAAAGTACGACTTTGCCATGTGGGTTAACTATGTGTGAGCCTTGGTACGTTCCGCGAAGCCATAGTTTTCTTTTAATTTGAGCGTAAAACGAATATACCACTGGGACGGTATACCTCGTAATATATCCAGCATTATAACACGCGAATTCGACGATGGAAGCATGAGATTAATTTGCCCATACGCGTATTTTACTGAATTGATAAGTCGCAACTGCAGGAGAGGATTTCTCGGAATATCTATTGCCCTATATTGATTGCAACAATAGCACCGGATTGGGAAGTTTACGATAGATCCTCACGCGATCTTCCTCTATTATCCTCCTGCCGGCCGTATAAGATACTTATTGCCTCGCGCCTTCGCACACTCCCTTGCATGCACACGCTCTCGTGTATATATATATATATATGTGTATGCGTTCGATAGTACATCCCAGGCCGGAGATTCCAAGAAAAGTCGTTTCGCTGGCGCGGCCCGACGAAGGCTCCGCCGAGTGTAACCGATCGGTTACCAGATCGGACACACCTCCTCGCGCGCACCTCTCGCACAGCTTTTATACTCCGAACGACCGTATTCGTATACATCCTGTATTCCATCTGCATTGAATCGCGAGCGTGCGAATGTATTCGTGCGCCCAATGTGAATTTTTAATCTGTTCACGCCGGTGCAATTTATCCGGCGTGAGAGTTGGGGGGCCGGATCAAAGACGGGAGTGCAGTGCGCTCGGGAGAAACAAAATAGCTTCGAATATGTGGTGCAGCGACGACAATGGCGGCCGTAACTCAACTTTCGAAAACAATAAAAAAAAAATAATAATTTACACTGGTGCGCTCTTCCCACCCGCATCATAATAATCATCGTCATCATCGTCATCGCGCCGCGCGTATAATGATAATATCGGTGCGCGCGCGCAGTGTTGGGCTCGCGCTGTCACAATGCCCCATAAAGTTCAGCGTTTTGTTTCCTATACCAATTACCCCGTCCTACATTTTATATGCGCTCCACCCATATTGCGCCCTCTGCTCTCTCTCGCGAACACGCTGCACCAATCGATATATGCGGATTGCGCGAGCTCGAAAGCCCGCGATGTTTATACGACGTCGTACCTCATCCGCCATAGTGCTATACGTTTCTCTCCTCCTTCACGGCTTTGCTGCGCACGTATAGCGCTTGTGCTACACGTGTATATATGTATACCATTGCTGATTGCAACGAGAAACCGAGAGCGTTTGAGATTTAATAATAAAAAAATACCCTTCGTCGATCGTTATCGCTGAAGCTTCAGAGTCGATTATTCCCGATCCCACGCATCTTCGTTCTGGCTGGATAGACTTTTTGTTTTTCGTAGTAAAAAATTTCGGATTCGTTAAGTGTCCAGGTCGGTTTGCATGAGCCGACGGTGACGGAAGTCTCATACCACAGAGTGAAAGTTCAATTTCGCTTGATGTCCATTGTACAATGAGCGAAGGGAGAAAAAACAATATTGGATTCCTTACCCAAGGCTCGATTTTTCCCTCGGAAGGATCAAGCGCGAAACCGACCGGAAAAAGGTAGAACGAGATCGGTGGCGGCGACATCGTAATCGATGTTGGTGACTGGCGGGCAAAGGGCGTCGATACGACGATGATGCTCGGCCGCGAACGAGCGAGAGAGAAGGAGCGAGAGCGGCGACGGCGCCCATTATAAAAATAATTGCTGATTGGACGCCCTACCAAGAAAAGTCATAATCGCATCCTGAAATAATGCCGCTCCCTCTCTTTCTGCATTATTATTTCTCGCTCTCTTCCCTCCCCCTCTCTCATTCTTTCATTTCTCATTGACTGAACGGTCTTCATTGGATGGAGCGAGATACAATATCGACGACTTTTTTTTTCTCTCCCCCGAGACACGGCTCGATCTAGCGCTCGTATGTGTAGGCCTCGTCTTGATTTTTTCACCTTGCACGCGAACCACACCGCGGAAGATACTTTTGGCGATTTTGAAAAAAACTTTCGCCGAACGAGCCGAGAAAACAGCCCAATTAAACTGGAGAGATATAAACGAAGCAGGTCAGAGCGGAGCATCCGTGCCAGTCCATCGCGCGGCAGTGCGCGTGTATCAAGCGGGGAGCCCTTCCATCATGCGCGCACGCCTCGTACGTGCAGCGAGCCGCGATCGAAAAAACTATAAAAACCCGTGATATATTGCGGGCTCGGCCGACGCTACATAAGTAATGCGCGTATCCGCCATTTTCCGGCCTTATCTCGGAGGCGTATATACATCACGGCATAATTGCGGGGCCAATAATAAAGCCGAGCGCTCGATAGCCCGAAATTGCCGGTTCCCCCACCTGGTCGTCGTCGCCCTCCCTCCCTCCCTCCCTGCCCCGTGCCCCGGCGGCTTTATAGCGCGCAGCCGCCGGCCACCGATGAGATGGCCGCCACCCCTCGACCTCCATCGCGGATGTGCATCGCCGCGCGCGCTTGTTATATACTCGCCGCTCGACCAGAGAGGCACTTTTAATTTGAGCCTTGGCGCGCATGAGTGAAACGCTTCGATTTTTTTTTCTTTCGTATACGCGCGCGTACGAAATTATACATGCGTGGGTACTTTGAATAACGATTCGGGGAGAAAAGGATCCGAACGACGCGTTATTCCCGTACCCTGGAGGTAATATCGTCATTGCGCTGCAACACCGCGGACTAGAGTGTTGAATCGATTGGATAAATATGAATGGATGAATTTTGAGGATTCGTTATACAGAAAGAGCGGAAGAGACAGAACAAAATAATATGACTTGGTGGATAATCATGAATGGTGTAGTAATACCAAAAGTACGTTGCACCCTCTGACAGTACCATCAATACACGAACTAAGCAAAAGCCCGTACGACGTTCCATGGGGGTCTCCGATACACATCGGCTGCAGCTAAGTTTTAAGTATCCCGTAAAACTCGTGCCTCGTCACGAATTTTACGAGGTTTGCCCAGGGAGGGATGGATTCGTGCGGGCCGTGTTAACGAGGGCAATAACGAATTCGCGACTATCACGCGAAGGAGCGGCACTCGTTGCTTTTACGGCCGAGCGCGTATATACACCGGCGCGCTTGAGAAAAACCGGCAGCCGAACTTCGTGCTGCGCTTAGGGAGGGAAAAAAAAAACAGAAACTCCGACGATAGTTTTGAAAGGCGAAGATGGATGGAGCGAAGTTCGATTGGGATATCGAGCTGAGGCTAAATATTATTATTGTTGTTGTCAAAGTTCAACGAGATAAAGAACCTCATGCGCGCGAGGATTATTTATGCGAATATGTACTCGGTTTTTTTTCCGTATCGTTGCTCAACAACGTCGCAAACGTTGCGCGTCCGATGTGTATAATTGTTCCACGATACGCAGCGATTATCAAAGATTTATTCAACTGTATATATAAGTTATTAAAAAATGTGACCGTTTGTGTTTCAGGCACGCCGATAAACCGACTGCCGATAATGGCAAAGTCAGTGCTGGACCTGTACGAGCTTTACAATTTGGTTATCGCACGAGGCGGCCTCGTCGACGTGATAAACAAGAAGCTCTGGCAGGAAATCATCAAGGGACTTCATCTGCCGTCGAGCATAACATCGGCCGCCTTCACGCTGCGTACCCAGTAAGAACCTCGCTGTATATATATATACACCCACCCACACACACCAGTGCCCTTTCCACGATCGACCAATCGCGAGGATTCCGCGAAGCCGAGCTGGCCGCCCCCCAGCCTTCGATTTGCCAAAGTAGCCCAGCCAATTTAGCTGATGGGCCATTTTTCTGTCCGCTCTCTCGCCCGCGCGCGCTCACGCGAGATCGATTTTCAATTTCATCCCGAGCCTGCGCCTTTGCCGAGCGCCGGCCCTTTTTTTTATTGTCATCAGATATTTATGCGGGCGCGGCTCGAACCTACCTCGGGCTCGCGCGCGCTTACCTTCGTCCCTCGGGACAAAAAGTCACATCTACGATAAGTTCTCGAATCACGAGTAGTGCAGTGTAGGGCTAAAAGTGTGACGAATCATTTCGGTCGAACGCGAGGAAAACCACACGAGAGGAAAGAAAAAGGCCAAGAGGTGAAACGAGAAAACTATATATTCGTACTTCGTTTCGTGATGACGAAGTTTTAAAATGCACGCTCGAGCGATTCGAAATGCGTCAATGTTGTGGCGTGTAAAAATCCGAAGTTGTTCGCCTTTGTCGGCCCGTCGACTCTTTCGTCTTGATCTTTGACGTGACATTTATACATATACAGCCGAGTTTAAAATTCGTTTCGTTACGATGTATGTATTTATAGAATTTGTTGCAATATTGCGCGACGGTAAAAATTCGAGTTTATTGACGACGAGCCTGCAGCGTGTGATTTGTCATTATATCGATCTTGCATTACGGCAAACTACATTGACATAGCCCTCCATTCTCTTTCAATACAATTTTATTTCTTTATTCGAAATCTCGAAATCGCTTATTGTTCCAATGGTTACTCCCTCCTCCGTCACGATTTCTCCGAATCTCCGTAAATCCATGGCGGCATCGGGCGCAGCTACTTTTACCGTCTCACGCTGTATATTTACCAGGACCAGCCCTTTAGTGTCCGCGCGCCGCGATGTGTATTTTCCTTGGCTTTTTTTTCTCTCTCGCTCGAATCTCGCACGTGCACCGCTCTAATAGGCTTGATAAGACAGTGCAAGCGATGGGGACCCCCGAAAGACGCGTGAAACCCTTTTTTTCCCCTCGCTGTCCAGCGCGGCCGTCCGCTTTCATCTCGCGGCGCAGTGTAAACTCCGAGGCGAGAGAGAGAGCTTTGGCGTGTCAAGTGCTCCGCGCGTGAGGGTCTTGGTTTGTTCTCGGCATATGTTTGATCGCGCTCCTCGTGTTTATCGATCGCACGACTTTTCCCCTCGAGAAGAGTTGCCGACGAGGATTTTTCATTTTTCCCCGCAAGTGCAGCGCGCCATTAGGATACATCGGAGCCGAAGAATCGGCCGGGAAAATAAAAAAAGATTGAAATTCGGCAGGAGAGCCGTCGTAAATTCAGGGGCTGCCGAGTGGGAGCTTTCGAAATTGCGACCTTCGAAAGCGCGGACCGCCTCTCGAGCCTCGAGCGTCAGCGATATCGGATGCGAAATTGCCTGTCTCGCGAGCGCGTCGTCTTTGACGAGCCCGCGCGGACTCTCGCGCGCAGGGCGAAAACGAGCCCGAGCGGCATAATTCGTGCGCGGACGTTATTTATTTCGACGGGTGGGCCCCTCGTCGTTGATCCGCTCGCCGCAACGCCATCCGACGCGAAACTCTTGTCCCGCGGCAAGGGCGAATCCAAAAAGTTACATTTAGGGTCGCATTGAAATTCGGGATACGATTGCCACTGTACGTCCGGTTGGAAAATTCGAAAACGCATATAGCTATATTTAAAATCGGCAATGTGGTAGATTGATACTGTGAATTCGTACAGTTGTCCAAATGAAAAGTATCGATCGCGGTTGTATCAATATTATACAGTAACATTCGACGTATTTGATGGATGGAAATTGTTTGAGTACATGTATACACTTGGATTCTCGTAGCCAGGCAAACTCGCCGAGTCTAGGCTCGTTCCGAGGAAACACGCAGTGCACATACAGAGTAAAGTAACTTTAGCTCGCAAGTGCGATTTTTCGCGTGAGCAGCCTTTGAGGCGGCGCGGCGGGACTTACAAGTATATGGTACTGCTCGATCGGCGCGCGGATATTGTATACGCTCGCGCGAGTGTGTTGTCGCGCCCCAGCGACGAGGATTTCGACGCTTCGCTGCGGGGCTTCGCAAATAAGCTCAACGCAACGGATGCGCTCGCGTAATAATCATTGTACCGGTGGATTTCTCCGATTTATTAAGCCTCTTTGATTCCACAGCTCGTTCATCATTCGTACTTGCGTATTACGACTCGAACAGTACACATGCTTTTATCCGAACTAAAGTGTACCGTGAATAGCTCGATAGCATGCGTTTTTTGACAAGAGACAACTCTGTAAATTCCTTATAGTGAAATATATTCACTGTAAACTTCAGTCGAATGCCGGTCACTGTATTACAGTGAAAATGGGTAATTTTATATTTATAGTTGAAAAATCACTGTAGTACAGCGAAAAAAGAGTATCTGGTGTATTCGTCTAGTTGAAATCTCGAGCCACCAGGAGTATGATAGCGTCGCAGCCGTATAACCAAGTGCTGTTAATTTCAGATACATGAAGTACTTGTACCCGTACGAGTGCGAGAAGAAGAACCTGTCGACGCCGGCGGAGTTGCAGGCGGCAATCGACGGGAACCGGCGCGAGGGTCGGCGCAGCAACTACAGCGGCTACGGGACCCCGTGCGGCGGAGGCGTGGACGGCTCGGGAGTGCACCAGCGCAGCCCGCACGCCAACCTCGCGTCGCTGGCCCACTCGCAGATCTCGCCGCTGAGCCTGGTGACGGCGGTGCAGCAGGCCGCCGCGGCCCAGGCCGGCCAGCACCAGATCAACCCACAGAGCCTCGTGAACGGCAGCGCCGCGCACACCCCGCTGCCGCTACACCCGCACCACCCCCAGCACGGGGCCCTCGGCCAGCAGCCCAACACCGGTGAGTCGTCTTGCGGCCCGCAACATCGCGCGCGCGCGCGACACGAGAGCGCCTAATTGATTGTGCGATCCCGCGCGGCCGACAGGCGTTAACGAATGACTAGCGCTAACGAGCATTCCGCGCGCGCGCATTTGCCCTATTCCCGTCCGAACCTATACGTCCTGAACCCCCCCCCCCTCCCACCGCCTCAACCCCTTCGCTACCGCGTGATTAACGCTTCCCGATCTCTAACGCGCTGCTGCGCTTCTTCCGACGTTTTTTGTTTCACCTCCCTCTTCAAAATAGATTCTGTATACGCGTCCTCCCTTCTTCGCTCTTGGGGAACATTTTTATTCTTGATTAAACGAAAACATTCGTTTACCGTGATGAACGCATAAACTAACGTGTCGAGTTTGTTTTGAATTAAATATGCACAAGTATAATGATAATGCCTCACGTGACCATAAAACATTGTTACGAATTTGAAAAAAATAAATCAATAGTAATGTAACGAAAATAATCATTTTGAATGGTTAGTTTCGGACTAGGCATCGAAGCCTTGTGGTTTTTGTAGAGTAAACTATTCTCTCAGTTAAATCACATGATTCGTAGAACTGCCGATCCTGGTCTGTGAGCTTAATTTATGCGTGAATGTAAAAGACATGAAGTGAATCAGTAGTATATATATACCATACATCTTTTGACAACCACCCGTGTTTCCAATCCAACTCGAAATTCCAATATTTTGAATTTCATCCGGGGAAAGATTTTAATATGTCTCGGGAGCAGTTCTCTGAAATCCTCCTCGCGATTTTACGGCGCCGTGAAGTAACAATCGAGGTAATAACTTGAGCGGCGATGGCAAAGCATTTAGCGTCGAAGAACCCACAGCCTCAGGCTTATTATTGCTGCAGTCGTTTTTCAAATAAACGAAACAGGCATCGGTCGATCGCCAGCGAAGCGAGACGCCGCTAATTCTATAGAGGACCTTCAGAGCGTTTCATCTCCCGCGAATCGCGACACTCAACAAACCCGAGTGCTATGAGAAAGAAAACATTTAAACGAAGACTGCAGTATACGGGATCGCCCGTGTCGCTTCAATGTCAAATTGCGCAAGACACAATTCGCGCGTAACTCTTCCAGATTGATTCTTTTATTTAAATTTTGCGAACTGTCAAAAAGTTCGATAAATTTTTGTGATACATTAGACTTTGGTATACCGAACTTGCTTCACTGTATGTGGAAAAATTGAACAATCACTATCGTCGATTGTGAATCCCCTATGTGCTATCCGCTAGGGAACATCTCCTATATTGGGTTATTTTTTCGAAGGTATGGCACCGGAGATCGAGATGCGAATGGCCGAGTACGTGAAGCAGCTGCAGCGAGAGATGGGCCGCCGAGCAGCGGCGTCTCCACCGAACCTGATGCCGCACCAGCCGCACCACCGTGCCGGATCAACGTCGCCACCGTCGCGAAGCCCCAACCGCGACGCGGCTTTCCTTGAGATGTCACGGCTCACCCTGTGGAACATGTACAACAACAATCTGCACTCGAACCTGGTCAACTTCCCGCCGCCGGCCTCGCCCCCGCCCGGATCGCCACACGCTGCCCCTGCCAGCCCCGAGCCGCAAAAGGAGGCTTTGGATCTCGGTCTCAGGTGGGTTCTTCTCTGCTCGACAAACGACGCACTGTTGCGACTGTTTTGATTTCTACGCGTAAAGGCCAAATAATAAGTCATTCAACTTGTCTCTGTCTGCACGATATTCGGAATAGAAATACAAAGTCGAGTGTTTGCTGACGAATTCACTGTATGTATCTATGTGTGTGTGCGCAAGAAAAAATTGTTACGAGATCACTAGAGAAAATAGTTATGGATTAACTACGTCTGTACGAAAACTAATCGTCAGGAATTTGTTTCTAGGTCATCGCCCAGTTCGTCAGATCCACGACACAGCCCTCCATCATCTAGCGCGAGCGTTTCAATTAAACGAGAAAACATTGACACAAGCATATTACCACAAACGCCGCAAAGCAAGAG
Source organism: Aphelinus atriplicis (assembly GCA_020882685.1). Lineage (NCBI taxonomy): Eukaryota > Metazoa > Arthropoda > Insecta > Hymenoptera > Aphelinidae > Aphelinus > Aphelinus atriplicis. Next base: position 78,427,226 of record CM037073.1, read on the forward strand.
GCAATGCTTCGAAGAAGACAGTCCCGCAGAAAACAATCTCCCTGGACTTCCGGGCACACACATCAAGATCTCCAATCGAGGTATGTTTTTTCCGTGTCGTTTTGTTTCTTTACTCATAGTATACACAAAGTTCTTTCGTTCGCTATATCGTTGAAACGTCCAAGTGATTTGGAAAGGTTTTAACAAAACGCGAAGATGTGTCCGAACGAGAGACTAACCGGAGGAAAATTGTATTCAACAGGGGACGGTCGGGACAACTCATTGGTGGTGAGCTTGGAGCTGAACGGAGTGATGTACCAGGGTGTCCTATTCGCACAGGGAGAAGGCAGGAGTAGCCTGGCGGCCTCGACCAACAACAACGAGACCAAGGCCTCGACGCGCAACGTCGTCTCGTGAATGCCGTCGGCCGCTCCGAATGATGCGTCGATCGCGCCCACCGACGCCCGGCCAACGCGACTCTCTCATGTCACGATTCCTCAGTGCAATGAAGAGAAATAAGTACGATGGACTCTGCGCTGTTTTAAGCCTCTTTATTTCTTTTATTGCCGTGTCTACCATCACTGCGTATTTCGCGGCCCCGATCTGACCCACGTCACATTACGTTTCGAGGCGTCCTCGCCGGTCGCCGTCGAATTCCGAGACGTAGCGGGATTATAACGTTTTGATTTCCCGCTGAGCCGATGACTTTTTTTATCGCCAATCCAGCGCGTGGAGTTTTTAAATTTTCATACTCGTTATTAAGTAAGGGATGAATTTTGTTTTTATGGTGTGATTATACTTCTTTGATTTACGAGAATGACGACGCGAGTTGATTTTAAAGAGACTGCGATTTTATTTTACGAACAGGAGAAAACTGAATGACGATGAAAAATGAAGAAACATTCGGGGTTTGATCGAAGCATTTTTTACGTAGAGGCATTGCATCATGGAGACGCTTCGACATCCACGCGGGCGATGTCAGGTCGGGGATAATCGCGTCATTGTATTAGTCGAATCATTAGATTCAAGATGAACTTAATCCTTTTTTATACATACACACATCACGTATAATCTGCCTAATCAAAACGTTCTAATTTATTTATTATTGTCTCGAAGACTTGGCTCTTTTCGTGCTGTACTTTTTTTCTCTACACGTCGTAATGATATCGATATAATTTTAAATGCAGTAAGCATTATGTAATAAAAGTGTGAAAGTTTAGAGAGCGTCAAAACAATTTATAGTTATATCTCTACTGAAGATTTTATATAAGCATTTTATTATATATTTGTACATGTACATTCGTTTTAATTTTTATGACCAACAAACTATCAATTAATTTCATGTGAGCGTCATTATAGGACTAATAAGTTTTATGATACATGATTTGCTGAGAATTCACCATTCATTTTAATACTCGGTTTTTGAATTAAATAATTAATTACTTGGTTAATTGTATTAATCTCAAAGGAATGTTCATTCAAATGAATGAGGAAATGATACAGCTATTCATCAAGTGTTATCACGATCACTATTTTGCATCACCTATCGAAGGACATATTATATTCCTTACTGGTCTCTTTTTTGTTATTTTCTAAGTTTGTACATATTTGACAGGATTAAATAATACGCGATATAATTAATGATCTGATAAGAATGTGTGCGTGATTGTATGAAAATAGGCGGAGATGAAACGATTTGATGAACTGTAATTTTTTTACATCAATGAACTATTGATTATTATGGAGATTTTTATCATTATGCGTTTGCGGTTAGGTTTTCTCTATATAGACGATGGTCATTAATTGTTGACGTTCTTAGTTTTAGAGATGAGCAGTAATTACTGTTAACAAAACAAATTTACTCGATTATTTTTATTATCTGAAGTTCCTTTTTTTCTTCACAACTAATTAAATTGACAAAATCGGTTTTCATCGACACATATCCGATTTAGATTGAATTAAAATCGTTCAGAAGATCATCTTACATTTGAATCTTTAATTCTATTGAAACTCTTAGAGGTAGTTAATGGATACTCAAATGAATTATATTTCCACTATTTCCTTCTAACGTATTGATTTGTCTGAGATATCAACCAATCATTGCCGATTTTATGCACATCTATACATGTGAAATACATACATATTTATAGACGTACATTTTTCGTATGAAAATATGACAATATCGCCAGGAAATCAAAATGTTCGGCTAAATGACTGTTTATACTATCTGTTTGGGTTACCATAGACTGCCTTCAAAAGTTTCACTGAGATCCGAGATCCAAATGTCAAGTGGTTTTCTAGTGAGTATTTCTATAGATATTTAGGAAAGTTGAATTGCTACGGCATTAAATTTTCTTTGTTAGAAAAAATCTTTGGCTAACAAAATTGATTGGATAATTTTTCTTAAATTTGTGACCAAATACTGCTTATCACTGCTTATTTTACAAGGAAACGAACGTAGGAAAGCAATTTTGAGAACAGTATAGTCCTCAAATATTTGTTTTTCAAATAGGAAAAGTTTTAAAAGCTCCTAAGCTGTGTACTTAATTTTAGGAAAGTTTCGTTACTAAAAATTTATATGAACACGAATTTCAATCAAATCAGTACCATTAAATTTCATACATTTTTCATCCCACATAAACTGTATTCAATTTTACTGCACGATATTATTCTTTTAATATCCGTTCATTTTATTCAGCCAACAAATTTCTTATTTTCAAAATCGATTGCAAAGAACAATTTTTTATTTTTCTACTGAAGCTATTACATCTGCTGATTAATTTTCACTTGATTGATTTCAAATGATTTGATTGAGATTCGGGTGAATCGTTTGAATTATGCGAAGTTTTCATCATAAAAATGAAATTTTTGTGTTATCAAAAAATGTTGTAGGTAAAATAATTTTTTTAACGAATTTATAATCTGACAACCTACTCCGTAAACTGGATTAAATGCGCAAAACAATTACGCAAAAGTGATTTTAGTAAAAATATAAATGGATGAACTTTATTAATGATACAGATCAAGTATTGAAGATGAATTCAACTATATCAATGATCATTTTCACAGCGTCAAAAATAAATCGTAGAAAACATCCGATTTTTTAGTCACTGTCAGTAGTATGTTTGACACGTAGAGTAATATTAAGGTATTATTACAGAGATAAATGATTATCTTTAGACAGAAAAAAGTAATTTTAGTATGTATTCTTTTTTCTTAACTAGTAAAGAGAGCAAGAAAGAAAGCAAGCGGCAGACCTGTCAATAAAAAGGCAAATTTTTATTGTTCATAGTTCGAAGATTAGCCAAAAAAGACTGTTATGTAAGACAAATATTACTCTAGAAAGTAATTCTTACTACAATTTAAATATTAAATGAACATAATATAGAAGATTATAATATCATGTCATCTTAAACGAAATCATTTTGCTTAACTTAAATTTTAGCTGTAGTTGCAAAAAAACTACCACCTTAGCATTTTTCCGACGTTGGCGCGCGGGAGGCCTTTCCAATCAAAACTATGAAGTACTTAATGAAATTCGATGTAAATCAAAGAGCTATGCAAATTATTGAAATTTGTAATGATTTTTGCAAGCGCTTGCGAGAGTCTGAAATTCGATAAGAAATGATAAATTGTACATTTTTTAATTTTGAGTAAATTTATAATTTAAGTTCTCATTAGGCTCTTGTTGGGCGGTCTATTTCTTTTCTTTTCTTGAAGGCTCAGTGTGCCACGCAATATAATATTTACTATTACTTTTTTCGTAATCTGTCATGCTCGATTGTGATTCGGCAAAAACCTCGTGAGGCATCCGTTAACTGTTAGAGCCATCCTGTGCGCGAGTGCCAGCCGGCTATTACTTAGGATATATATATTAAATATATGAAAATGAATCTATATATATTATTTTTTTTTAATAAGTGACAACTGCACCATAAACTTACAACATATATAATAGTGTAATAATAAATGTGTATATATACGATATCGATCGAAGGAAAGATATTAATTAACATAGAACACCGATGACATTTAATAATACTAGTAGACTCAAACATAACAGCTTAATATTTCTCTGTAAATCTATGTAAACGTGCTCCACCATCATGAATAAAACAGAACATACTTTTACCTATTGTTTTATTTATCAATCATACTTTTATTTTTATTCAATATTTTAATTACAATATTTTAACAGTAATGTCAATGAAATAAACTGATAGATTGTTTGTGTTTATCTGTTTTTGTTCATCTACAATCACTATTGAATTTATCAATGGTTTCTAATAAACTATTTTTTTCAATATCAGTAGCAAATGTATAATGAACAGTTGACTTCATCAGGATAATTAAATCATCTTTGGTAAGATTGAAGTGTTCTGCAACCAATGCCAATTCTTTTGATAATGTTGTATCAAAAACTCCTTTATCATCAGTCTAGAAAATTAATGTTTTTCATCATATTATGACTCGTTATGAAAGATATGAAAGATATGACATATGAAAAAAACTTATTGAACTTACACATATGCAAATAGGATGATTTGACTCATATAAATATTTAAAGTGATGAGCATCATGAGTTAATACAGTTTTGCACTTGATGTTTGATGTCAAGCATAGTTCTAAAGAAAATAAATTGCATGAAAGTATATTGCAAGAACAATTATATAAAAATCCATTATTAATTACATACCAACTGGTATTTTTGAGCTCAATAAAGCTTCGTAGAGCTCTTTTGTTCCATTCAAACTAGGGTGGATGCATGTACCATGACCAAGTCTTTCTGGTTGAAATCTCAAAATGTCCATAGTTTCTTTCTCATTTGGAACCTGCAACAATTAAAAATGTATAGGAATATTAAAAATATGAGAAAAATAACTGACAATTTCAAAATCAATGAGTTTTGCATTTTTTCATGATATACAATAAGTATATTTTCTAAAAGTCTAAATTCTTGTTTGCTAGATAATAGTTTATTAAAATATAAGATCTATTGACTCTGAAAATGTAATCATTACTATTTACCTCGGCACAGTGAGCAGCTATTTTCAAACCAGCTTTTCTGGCTCGATCAAGTAGATCAATGAAAGCACCTCCTTTTGATGGGTCTCCACTCAAATCAATACCAACAATGTCTGAATACTCTTCACTCAAATCAATTGCCAAGTGAATGTTCTCTTTTGCAGTTTTGAAACCTTGTTTACGATTAACAGATATTAATAATTTTACTATTATTGGTAGCCCTTCTGTTCTACAACACCTACAATATTAGAAAATTATATTTCAATAAATGTTTAAAAATTGACAATCCTACGTTCAACTATATACTTAGGAAATACTCACTCGATTGCTTTCAATATGGCCAATATGTATTCCTTTTTTGTCATTCCATTTTCTGAACGAGGTGTGCTTCTTAATTCCAAGTAAATAACATTCTCTTCAATGAATTCTTTGATAGTATCATATGTTGCAATAAATATAGCCTCTGGAGTTGTTGTTACAGCATGTGCAATAGAAAAAATTTCAAAAACTCTGCAAATATAAATTTTGTCAAGATTCTAATTACACACAACCTAAAGTTAACGTTATGATTATCAGAAGTATTACTCATTTAATGACTTGATTTTTTCAGTATCAAAGATTTCACATTTTTCCGTGTCTATTGGATGCTTCAATTTATAAAGTTTTATCAATGTTTTTCGACTTAATGACCCATTTAAATGAGCATGAAGTTCCTGGAATAAAACAAAGATGAGAAAAATGAAGTAAATGAATGTTATGAAAACTGTTCTAGGCTTACAATTTTTGGTAATTTTTGACAAAAATTCTGCAGGTCTTCATTACTTTTTTCCTTATTGTCATTATTTTCCATTTTGATAGCTGATTCTTGATAGATTCTGAGTAATTGAAAATAACTAAATTGTTTTTAATTCTGTAATTATATTGGTTTTATGTCCATAATCACAACTCCAAACAACCTTCCAATTCTCAGTTATCAAATTGTTCAAGTTCAATAAATCTTGAATATTGAACTTAGTGCTTTACAACTTGCACTTACAAATAAAATACAATTAAAACAATTACTGATAAATGTAACCAAAACTTAGTGATAATACTTCATGTAAAATAATCACAAACGAAATATATAATTGTAATGGAGCAACAGTTTATTCTAAATAAATATTACAATCATCTAAGTTCTTAATTACCCTAGATGTTTCAGTTTACAAATCAGTTTTCATTTTTGGGCAATCTATAATAACTAATTATCGAGGATCATGTGGAAGTTTAAACCCAACAAGATTTGCGGTTTCCTCGATACTTCGCTCTCCTTTTCCACTGTAGAATTTGTTAAGTTCTTGATATTTACGAACAGAACTCAGGTAGCAAAGGTAATTCTGGGCCAACACTTCCAGTTCTTCTTTAGCTTTGCAGAATGTTTCTGATGTCTCTTGGTGAGCCCGATTCTGATGAATAATATACTGCATCAGCATATTATCCTTCACTTTTGGTTTTGATGCAGTTTGTCGTATTTCATTGATTAATTGACGTAATACTGCAAGATTCGGCTTCATCCTCTATTTATACTTTCCTGAGCTGTGATAAATTCAGTATCAATATTAGTGTCCACAAGTTGGGGTTTGTGTTGCCAAAATTCAAGAGGAATTGTATCTAATTTTTCTTTCTCAAATATATGAAAAGATGTGCCACTGAATGTATTAGAATATTGAAAATTATTCTTCAACTTTATTTCTGTGACGTAAGGTTTTAATGCATGAACAAAATACACAGTCTGTTTCAGTGAGGTGTCGGTTGCATGACACTCGAGTTCAGACCAACTGTTCCCTAATAAAATGCAGTTATGTATCATAGGAGTCCAATTAGCAAACAATAAGTTATTTGTAAGTTGTTTTGAACAGTGTGGCATGAATACAAGTGTAGGCTGATCATTTATGATCCTTTTTCCTTCTTCATTAGTTTCAATTAATTGCAAATCGAGTTGCTTCAGACTCTCTACTTCATTTTTAGTGAAAAGTGGATCATAAATGTAAACGTTGGAAGAATAAGCTGATTTTATGGATAACAATGCAGCTAGCTGAAATTTTGAGCTAATGTGCTCTGAAAAATTTCCAAGTCCATAGCAAACAATAGTAACAATATTATCTAGTTCTAAGACTTCCAAAATTCTTCTTAGCTCACAATGAAGCGTTTGGTAAAATGGTGATTCTTTGAACTTTTCAACAGCTGTATGAACTTTACTAATAATCTCATCCACAGAATCACACTCAACAACTGTTTGATTGGTATTTGTTTTCAATTGAAGCTTGCGCTGACGACGTGAATTGTACTTGACAACTTTGAATTCGTCAATTTCCTCACTAATCATTACAAAAATTCACACAGCGATGGGAAGGAAAATCTGGATAATAAAGAGTTGAAGTTAAAAATCAAATACCTGAGATGTGTACTGACTAGGTTAGAAAAATTGTTCTGCTCTGAAAAGAGAGGTGAACACATTGGTACCTCGGGAGCAATCAAAGTTAATTTTAGATAAAATTAACTCATTTAAAAATACTGAATTCGTATGCGCGTTCAGAATCCGCGATTGGAAAAATTACGCGTGATATGTATCTTTCGATATTCATAAAAAGGTATCTCGCTGCGACACTCAGCTACAGTATGTTCAGAAGTCTATTCTGTCCACACCTTCGGCAATATTTAGAATTAGAACTTGAACCTAGTACAAAAAAAGCGCGTCAATGGATTTATTGAGGAACCAAGGAGAAAACTCTTGATTTTATGGAAAAATGCGTAAAAACAAGTAATTTATAATCTGCTTCGTTGACGTTGTTGAAACTGGCTTTTGCGCATGCGTTTGCAAGATGGTATTGCGCGAAATTCAAAACTGAATTACTAGTATTGAACAATAACCCAAATACTAATCACCGAAATTACCTGGAACAAGTGAATCACAATGTTGAGACTTATTATAATCAAGTATGAAGCAATAATCCAAATAACCTGAAAATTATTTACACACAAAACAATGGAATTTCTTATAATTTTTCTAGTATCAGAAATAAAATATTATTGTTCATTTTCTTGGGTATTATTTGTAAATATTTGTCTGTGAAATTCATTTTTATAGAGTAAACTGCACGGCTAAGGTTTGAACAGCTATTATTCAAGCATCTATATATTTAAGGTCGTTATGGAATTGCGCATCTAGTGATAACACTTTTGTACGAATTGATTAATATTAGCCAATTTTATGGGTATACTACTTGGAGTATTTACACACGAGTTAGTTCTCGTTGTTCATCATACATTTTTCATAGCAACCGTTGCTGAGAGAATAGAAAATCATTCGAGGTTGATTTGTACTTGGTAAATTATACAAAATCTTAGTATTCCAAAAGAACAGTGACATCTCGCAGAATAACTTTTCCGTATGAAGTCCCTTTGAGGAAGTGCACTTGCCAGCGGTTTATGGACTAAACCTTGGATTATCGTGCAATTAATATCCAAACTTAATAGTTATCGACTTCCTCATCAGCTGAATTTCAACAAAACCAATCCAATATAGCACCCGAAACAATGCAAATAAAACAACTAGCTTGTATAGAAGCTCTGCTTGTTCAATATTATCCATGTACAATCATATTTCGAGGTCTATCAAAAAAATCAGATAACATTATTTTACATAGAAATTTATTTACAAATATTCACTCTCTTACAATGTAGAGAAAAATTTTGTATTAAAATAGATACAATATAATAATTTTCTTCAAATAACTCTCCAACAGTACGTTTGCATTAATTGTCAATCACAACAGGGGCTGATTCTGTAGGATAGTAGTTTTCCGAATCCTGAAAAGAAAATCAATATTCGTATCATATGAAAATGTTGAATCACCAAAAGTTCTTGTTAAATATTTTTAAATAGCAATACATCTATATACAAGTGAAGAAATTGCGATTGAAATAAAAGGAACTTTGATATGGCGAATCTTTAAAACTGATTGTTGATAAATTTAAAAAACGCTTTATGTATAGTTAAAAGGTAGGAGAGAATTTATGTAAAGGTACTCACTACGGTGGTGGTCTCGACGAAGGGGTGTTCGGCGATATATTGCAGTCCTCGGGCGATGCCGATAGGCAGGGGCGGTGGGGTGGGAAGGTGGTCGCCCTCAACGCGGAAGCCGTTCTCGTCGGCGACGTATTTCAGGTGGTACTGGTGGCCCTCGTTGTCCACGTAAGAGATTTCACCTTGTGACACCGCGACGTCGACTTTGCCAACGTGCTTCGACACGCCTTGTTCCTGCACCGAGATGCCGTTGTCCGAATTCCACGCGTTGTAGAAGCTGCCGTCGGGGTTGACTTCCATGTCCTGCATCACGATGCGGGCGAACGGTGTCGTCACTTCGGCCGCCTGCTGCCTGTTATTGAGGGTAGAGTCGAGATGAATTTGGGAGACAAGTTGGATTGGTCACCATATTCTCATACAACACGAAATCTTGTACTCTCTTAGAAACCAGTGAAAAATCATTGTATGAAGGTGGATAAATCATCGAATGGAATTGCAGTGAATTTCTCATATATTGAAAGGGAATTTTTTCCCTTTGTTCCATGAGTTTCAATAGTTTACGCGAAAATGTTTACATCGAATTCGCAGTAAATTTTTGGTATCAAAACTCATGAAATCGAAGTGACAATTCGCTTTTATTACATGTGAAATTCACTGCACTTCCAATAATTCATACACCTTCAAAGAGTGATTTTTCACTTTTATCCAGCGGTTTTTCACTGCAAGCTTTTAAGAAAGTATGTGTATGAGCATATTAGATATGAGATTAAATCGTACTGGACTGAGTGGGCCTGAACATGATCCTGTTGTTGGTAGTCGAAGGGTTTCTGTTCATACTGATTGCGTACAACTGGCCTGTTTGGAATGATAAAAAAATCGAATAAAATCATGTAAAGTTGAATCGCATTAACGAAATAGTTCACTAAAGTATTCTTACTTGGTGAAAGTAGAGTACTGATCTACTGATGGATTCATAAAGTACGAGCTTCTGGCATCAAAGTTAGACTTGCTGGGTGCAGGAACTAGTTTAGGTGCTATTTCGTGCGTAGCTTGTGCCTCGTTGTCTGGGTTGAATATATATAAATATATGTTTGTACAGATTTTTAAGGCAATTACAGTTTTTACTCGGTTCAATCAATCGTTGTTTTCTATGAAATACAGCGAGCAATCAAAATTTCCATGGACATTAAAAGAATTAATAATATTTAATCTTTCGACATAGTATATAATTTTTATTTTTGATTTGCAGTCTTATTTCAATCTCAAAACCCAAACATGAATTATTAGGGATTCATTGAGTCAATTCAAAAGTATTTGAATTTCAAAGTATTTAAAAGTCATAGTTTCAAAGATCATTAACAACATGGTTGTTATGAAAATCTTACCGAATTCTTGGACAGGAGCAGCAAAGGCTGCCGCTGAAAGCAGCAAAACTACCTGAAATTAATTAAAAATGTAATTACAGCAAGATGATAAATCCTAAATACGATAGTTAACAAGAAATGGAATCACATGAAAGCTTCATAAATGATTGACAAATTTTACATTTAAGGTAACTGCAGCCAATGCTATTAGATAATAACGTATTAGAAATCGCAATTTAAAAAAAAAACGCAAAAGAGCCAACTGCACATGCAGTCAATTTGGCACGATTTCTTAATCATTTGTTACAGCCTATATAGGCCTACAGGGACAATCAAATTATAAATTATCGTAATATGTCTATAAAAATATTCATTATTTAGGATTAAAAATAATTTTGGGAAAAGTGACGGGACCAATCGAAAGATGAGATGTTTTTACATAAAAAAGAGTAATGACACTTTGAGAGATAAAAATTATTTGCACCTGATTTTTTAGGTTGAGTGTGAATAGTAAAATAAGAAAAGGGTGAAAAAATCAGTGAGTGAAACTTCAAAGTGTTGTAGGAGAGTGGGTTTAAGGGCTAAATGGACAGGGAAGGTACCGAAAATTTTCTTTCAATACCCCCAACATCGCCCAAGGGCGACTGATACTCAGAGAGCACCGGAAATACGAAATCTGACAAACATGCCAAATTCTCTGCAGTGACAAACTGCCTGCAGTTAACTTATTTTGAGTTTCAAATACATTTTTCGATAAACAAATTTTTATAAAAATAGAATATTTACTCACAGGCAACGCTAGCATTGTGAACTGTGATAGAGATCGGTGGTTTGAATTGGACTGACACGGGACAGGTGTCGCTACAACTTTTATACTCAACGTAATATTTTTTTGCGCTGGAGCTGGTTCTGATGCATTCGGAATGCCTATATACGGCTGGTAATAACCTTCCGATTATCAGAGATCTTCTTTTCGTTGCTGAAAAAAGCAACAGGTCTCTTCACCATCATAACATCCAAATAAAGCCTCAAGGCTACTCAATTAATTGACTCATCCTGGCTCTGAAAATATTCATAATTTGTAGTTGAAATATGTTTTCCAATTATTTGTCTCGAGAAATGTTTGTTTTTCTTATAGCTTATTATATTCAAGGAAGTGTGATTTCAAATGTTTATTCAATATACAATCATAAAGACGCATATATTCTTACCAGATTTAAATTCGATTTATTTTCATAGAACAAAATCAGAAGTGTATGGTCAATCCAAAACGAGATAAAGTTTTCGAAAATTCAATAAAAAAAAATTTTCATTAAAAAAAAATGTAGGTGTTCGCAATCAATTACTTCTTTTTGCGTGATTTTAGAAATTTGTTATTATGCTACTTGCTACATTAAAGAATAGACGAAACAAAGTATTTACAATCCTTACACAAAGGCAACACGTTTCTGATTTTGATGTTTCTTCATATGTTCTTAAGTTTTCTAATATTCTGGTTGACTTACATTTTTCGTGATAATTGATACCGTTTCCGTGTGAATGACCCATATACTTGTAATATTAGACTTCCGAAGTATTCTTTTGGGAAGATAAAAGCACATCTTCGCCACATGTATTTGTTTGCCTATTGCCTTGCATGCCTACATTTTTTATTATTTTTGCAGAACTGTTTTGGGCCACTTCATATCATTTTTTAATCAATACATATGACGTAATATTTTTCAGCTCTTTTTTATGCCAAAAAAGTATAAAACTTCTAATATTTTTTCCTATTCTAATCAATTTCTCCCCGAGTGTTTGCCGAATATGACAAACAACAACGTGAAAAAAACATTATTTAAAATACGCATGACGACAGCTTCTAGTTTAATCATCGCAAAAAACATCTAAAATGAAAATATACAAAATAAATTCAAAACCACTTTCCATCAATTAATTGTTTTCTTGCGATTTATATAATAAGAATTAGTATGTTGTACGATTAGAAAAAAATTGCACGAGACATGTTAAAATGCTCTGATTTGAAAGACGAAATTTTGAAAAATTAGATAAGTCTAACTTCTGTTAATATATAATTTATATAGGAATACGATCTACATGCAGATAATTGTCTAACAAAACCGTACTCATTAATTCATTTTTCAATGTAAAAATAATCTATGAAAAGGTTCTGAACGTCATTTTTCACATGGAAAACTTTGTTATGAAGCTTATGATTTTAAACTGTAAAACTGTTAATTTGGAATTGACACTTTGTAGAGTTCATAAAGCGTTCGATATCAATAAGTTCTCAGAAACGCTTTGAGACCCATTCCCATTGTTCTTCGCATTCTTCACAAGTGAGCTGCCTACACAGCATGTTACAATCCATCATCGTTAACCTTTCCCCGCTTTTAGTTTGATCTTCCAATTGCAAAAATTAAAGCTCAAGCATTTTATTGGCTAAATAACGATTCTTTTATATTCACAATATAAAAGTAATATACAAGTATTTCATTTGATCCCGCGTCGACATGTTCTCGTCCAACCGGAGATTCCGAAGTCGGGGAGGAGGTTATGCGCGCCGTGCAGATGTGGAATATGCTAATCCTACATGTACACGCTCGCTTTGCTTGTGTACTACTAGCATTTGCGCCTTTTCTATAACCTGTTGTCGTTCGGCGTTATCTCAGTCAGGTACGCGAATCGCTCGATTTATCCGTTATAACTGTATTTCATCGGAGTTTTGATGCTTATCAATGATTGTTGAGCTATGAAATATATTGTTTCCACTTCGTAGCCTCGTGAGAACACAATTTGGAGTTGTAAGTTGATGCTTGGGTTTCGACATTTTGCAGTATTTTCGATTGTATAAAAATAGCAATTGTTAGTTGTAATATTTTTTGCGTATACATCTTGAAAACTCATGAGAATTTATATGTGTGTGGTTATTCTACTATTTTTATTCATCTGAATCATTCATTTTCCAGAACGATCCACAATGTCTGAGCAATTTTTGGGTTGTACTGTTTCAATAAAGTGCACAGATGATTTGGGCAGCTACCAGGGTCAGATAATTGCATTAAATGATCAAAGTGTTACGCTTGCCAAAGCATTTTGCAATGGAGTCCCACATAGTTTATCACATGTAACATTGAGGTGTGTTTCTGTTGTAAATGTGGGTGAGTAAATTTCTAGTCAGATTAGTGATCTTCTTATCTGTTTCATTCTAGGGCAAAAGATATCTTGAATATAGATATAGTGTCAGTTGATGAGCCTACAGCATGTCAGAAAGATGTGCAGCCTCAGAGTAAGGTTACTGTGAAGCGGCCAATTGCAAAGAGAGCTAGCAGATCCGTCTCAGAATGTTCTGTGCCGATCATTCAACCTCAAGTTGCTTCTCAAACAATCCAGAACACGAGAAAGCCACAACTGCAAGAGCTGCCGTACTCTGAGATACAAAATTCAAATGGGAAAATAGGCTCTGGTATGAATTTTTGTACATTACATTATAAACCTCCACCTTCTATTTTAAAAAACTGATATTCATCGGTTTAATTCTATGTCAAGGTCAAAATAGAACATCACGAAAAAAAATTAGTGAGAGAGATGAGCAGGCTTTTGGAACACCAATTGACCAGATGCATCAAGATTTTGATTTTGAAAAGAATCTAGCTCTCTTCAACAAAGAGGTTAGTATTGTACAAAGAAATTCATTTAAACACTTTGACAATTAAAAAATGCTCCATATAGTATGTATAAAACTTTGCATCGATTTCAAGATTTTACTTGTATTCAAGATGTACGTGTGAATCATCAATGTTTTTTGTACTAATTGATACTGTTTTTAGGCTGTGTGGCAAGAATTGAATTCAAAAAAACCAGATGTTGTTCAACAATCACAAAACAGGGGAGGCAACAAAGCTCGGTATCGGCATGATGAAAATGTGATTGAATCAGAACCAACTGTTCTTCGACAAATTCTGGTACCTAATCCAGATAACCAAGAATATGTAACAGATGATGGTTTGATCATTCCCACGATAACATTGGACCTTCAGAGACATTTGATTGGAGCAGCAGACAGATTTGGAATCAGTTGGGAACGCAGGGTTAGTGATAAATTTAAATCCTGTTTTAGGAATATTATATTACAATGAACTTGGTTAAAAATTTTATTTCTAAAATTCTGCGATTCAATGATTAGTTCATACTATAATCATTAATAACTCATATACTTTGATTACTTTAGAATATTTTTGTACCTGAATGAGTTCTCTTTATGGAAATTCCACAGTTGGATAATCAGTTCTAATTCAAATATTTTTGTTAGGTGGAATTGTTGGGTAGAGCAGGCACTGAAATAAGTTTGCAGCTCCTGGGTGGGGCTCACCGCCTCAATCCCAACAATGCACACCAGTGGCCAACAGTTGTAGTTTTATGTGGACCACACAGATCTGGTGCAGCAGCTGTAAACTGTGCAAGGCAGCTGTCAAGCCATGGAGTCAAAACTGTTGTATATATTGAAAATTCAGAGGATATATTCCTACTTCAGGAACTGTCTCTATATAAACTTACAGGGCACAAAGTCGAAACTGACATAAAGAGACTGCCAGCAGTTGCGGACCTTATTATAGTGGCTCTTTATGAACAGAAATCGTCTGCAGGTATCACTCCTGTAGCAAAGTGGGCAAAAAATAATAGAGCCTCCATTTTGGCAATTGAACCTCCCGCAACTGGTACCCCAGGCATCATCAGCAAGTACAGTCTCGTGTCAGGGTTACCTTTGTCACATTGCCCTGAAAATGGCAGGCTTTATTTATGTAATTTAGCTTTGCCCAACAAAGTTTTTTCTGATGTGGGTATAACATATAAGTCGCCTTTCGGCCCCAAATTTGTCATACCACTG
Source organism: Aphelinus atriplicis (assembly GCA_020882685.1). Classification (NCBI taxonomy): domain Eukaryota; kingdom Metazoa; phylum Arthropoda; class Insecta; order Hymenoptera; family Aphelinidae; genus Aphelinus; species Aphelinus atriplicis. Next base: position 78,442,548 of record CM037073.1, read on the forward strand.
CATTTCAATAGTTCCTAGCAATTTTCGAAGTGTTGATGACTATATCAATGAGATATTAGTTCATAATTCTTTGACGGAGCTCGTCTTCAACGTGTAATCATGTTGCATTATTACTTATGCCGATTAAACACACGTTTTTGTATACTATTGAGATGATGATGCTGCTGCTCTTCTCACTGAATGACAGTTGACAGATAATTAAGTGTGAGATGATTTGCGTGAAGGTTACATACAAACCTATTGTGAGTAATCTATGAGGCTAGGGGACAAACAAGTTGGATCGCGACTTCGAGCCTATGTGCTAATTAAGTTAATGTGTCTATTTAATACACAGTTAATCATAAACACTGGTTAGAATGGTAGGTTGAAGATCTTTCTGATTTTTGAAATATTTTTCATTGAAAAAAAAATGGAACTAATAGTTAGATATGAAAATTAAATCTCATTATAGTACTAGAAAAATTCGATATTGAAAGTTTTGAATCAAAAATGGAAATTGCAAATGAAGGCGTTGAAAAATGAAAACAATTAGTTACAAACTTTCTAGTAGATGTTGGTTCTGTTGCTTTGAATGGAATTTTTGAATCAGAGTTGATTGCCAAAATGTACAAAAGTTGATGCTGTAGGATGAAAATATAATGAGGGGATATTGGAAAGATTCTAACGATTGGTCACATAAATTTAGAAAGCTACTCGCTTTTTTATGATTTTAAAATGATAGGACTTGGTTTACCATGGATATTGTGATTTTGAAAGAGATAATTTAATTTGTCAATTTAGTTACTTCAAGAAATGTGACTCTTGATTGTATATAGTGCTTTCGCGTTGCAAACTAAAATTTTATATTTATGTTTATTGGAAGAAAACTATGCTAATTTTAATACACTTTCGACAATTTATTCATATTTTACATGTGATAGTGGAATATAATAGGTACTGTCATCTGAAAAATGAATTGTGTAAACTTATGTATTGGTTTCATATTAAAGTGATTATACTCTCAGAATTTTTAATTTTTTTGATTCACCGAAATGTTATTAGAATTTCATGATTATTTATCGAAGAAGACGTTGCAAATAAAGTTAGAAAGAAAGATTGAAATATTTGGAATAATCACAAATTCTATATAGTCTCAAAAAAGTATCCCACTGAAGATGGCACAAATTACTCAACTCTACATAATGCATCAAACATCTATGTATAATTTGAATCATTGACCGACAGCAATGTTAACTTTTTCCTTGTCAGTACACTGATAAACCGACGTTTGCTCTTTAGATTCGTCTAACTGCATTCATGATATGGGGCATTCGGCGTCATTTCCTCCAACCCAAAACGTTACCACACGAAAACCTTACCGTTTCCGTGCTCACTCTCAACCACAAGTGCATACTTAGTATTCATATTCATTGACAGATTATGTTTTTCTCAGCTTTCTGAGGGTCATATTTGTTTTTGAAAATTGTTACATTTGGACCTTAAAAACGTGTTATTTTTACTTTAGAATAGCTATGGACTAAAAAACACTTTTTTTGTATCTTTGAGAAAATAAACGTTAAACATGGAAAAGAGTTTTGTAATCGGATGTCGCACTGACGTTACGACCTATGATTATCGTTTAATTGGTCAAAAATACTCGGAAAGAAACTTTTCTGGAGAATAGTCATCCCAACGTGAAAAATTTGATCATTCCATTCACGCTATCTATAGGAGGAAAAAACACGCTTTTGCAAGATATAACACGTTTTATGCTTTTTCAAAGTCAAAATGCAAAAGTTTGTAGAAACAAATTCCACTGTAAGAAAGCTGAAGCAAAAAGTATGTGGAAAATGTACTTGAGACTTTTTGGATGGATATCACTTATCATAGTCGTAGTTAGCAAGCTCTGAAAAGGTGAGGTTTTCGTAATGACTCCGGGCTGGGAAAACTGACGCGAAACGCCCCGTATACACTTTATCTCTCGGTTCTGTTGAGCGTATAGTAAGCGTTATCTCATTGTGATTTAAAGCTGCTTCTTATCTCTCAAGTATTTTAATTTTATATTATTCCGTGAGTTGGGAGAACGAAACGGCACCGATTTCCGCTCATGCATGTGAACAAGTGCGTCGCACGATTCTCTCTCAATAAGTAAAGACGCGTGGGGCATTGCCTTTAATACTCGATTCAGTGTACCAACAGTTTCGAAAAAGTGTAGCTTTTGTTTTGGTGTGCCGAAAGTGTTGAGAGAAGAATAGCTGTTGTGACCAGAAGTGGGAGATTTTATATAATGATGAGAAGAAATCTGTGAGGTACATTAATGTTGCAGCTGCTGATTCTTTATTACATCTTGCTGCTTTCATATTGTGCTGAATCATTATCTAGGCAGAATTTCGTGCTACACCTGATGTGAATCAAGAATTTGTGTTGCTTTGTGTACTTGTGTGAATAATATGTGATGAGAAAACTGCATGGAGGAACAAATTTATACAATATCCGTATGGATTAGTCACATACAGTGAGTTATTTTTTAAATATTCTTGTAGGAAAAATATTTTCAACAAATTTATTTCCCGAATTTAACCATTTTTATTGATAAATTTTGTGAATAACGGAAAAGTATAATTTTTTGATATTCATCATTCAACTGTGATAGAAGGTCTTTTTTTCTTTGAAATTACTAGGATCCAGTTATCTCATTTTATTTGGTATCAAACCCAAACAAGATTTTTGTCTTCTATAATCTAAACAAAGAACATGGAAATGTGAATGTATGTATATATTACTGAATTGTATATGAAAATGAAAAACCATAATTAAATCTTTCTACTATAAAATAGGATCTCTCAAAAAATTCAGAATCACAGAAGTCTCAAATTTTGTCAATACTTTATCTTAATAGTTCTAGAAGTAGATTACTAATTACTGGAATGGGTAACAGTTTAAATAGATGAATTAAGATGGATAAATTCTACTGGGTTACTCAAATTTTCAATACATGATTTACAGTAGAGAGAAAGTTTAAGGAAGCAATGCCTACCTCTTTAGAGTCCCCCATGTATGCATGCGTAGAACCACCTGAGCCTAGGCGAAGAGCTCATTCATGGACGCACCACCATCGCTTTACACATCAGCAGAATGCCAATACTAGACCAACTAGAGTTTCTCTAGCTCATCCTCCTCTTGTAAGGGAATTGAATAATTTTGTTGACCTATGTATCCAGTACTACCTAATTTGAATGACAAACTTAGGACAAGCTTATATCTGCGATTGTGATTCTTAAGTGATTTCATTTCATAAATGAAAAATATTCTGGGTTATTATTCCAGTCTTCTAGCATATAGTTTTTATATTGATTATCAGTTATTATCCATTAGAATCTGAAATTTTACCGGACATAAAAAAATAAAGACGCAAAAGTTGCAATGAAATCACGTAATCCTGATAAATCCGAAAAATTACGTGAGCAACGGATACGTCGGAGAAAAGATCAATATGCAAATCAAACTGGCATTGAGAATAACAGTAAGTAGTATAGTCAATAAATACGCGTACGCTAAAGCCAAACGCGACAATAATAAGTTCTTTTCAAATGTTGTCAGTGTTGCCATCATGAGAAAAATGCAACTTTTAGCGGGAAACATGTTTCGTTCGAAAACTCCAAAAAAAATCGATTCTCATTTATATTGAACGCGCATGTATCACACTGTGTCATCTATTCTTTGGATGACACACGAGAGTCAATTTGTTTAGGCAGTATATATTAATCTATGTATATGTACACATCCGACAATTTGAATGACGAATGATAATGTGAATTGGGCTCGATCGAACGCTTCGCTATATATATATATAGGAGAAAAATAACGAGTCGCTCGAGAGAACAACTGCAATATACACTGAGAAACAAACATGAATTGTAAATGAGAGCAAGTGAGTACGCGAGTACTGATGAGTGCAAGGGCACTGAAGGGCACGCAGCTGAATCCCGGGCTAACCTATAGCACCGACAGCCGCGCGAGCTCGAGTGGCTCTCGCGTCTCTCAGGGTCATTCCCAGCCTTCGGGTACCTATATATATATGTATATATAGCTATACACATGACGACCAATATCGGTCTGTCTGATCAGAGCCCATCCTCGCGATAGTTGGGGGCGTCGAGCTGCAGTGCGGTAACGCTGAATCGCTCACAGGGAGTAACGGGTGGAAAGGTAGCCATCTTAGAATCGGCTCTCGCGAACATGTCACATCCGTCCGCGGCGACAAGTAAGTAGCTGCTGCTGCTGAGCTGCAGAGCTGCGTGCAGGCAGAGCAGTGCGCGGAGCCGTGCAGAGCCGCAGGCGAGTGTATGCGTGGTGTGTGTGCTGAGGGCTTGAGGTGTGTGCGTGTGTACATACACATATGTGTGTCGCGACTTGGCACTCTTGGCAGTGCAGCAGTCCGTGACGTAGTCGGGGTCAGCGAGCGAGCAAGTTGGTGTTCTTGATGGCAGCCGCCGAGGAGGAATAACAATCAGCAGAGAGCAGAGAAGCAGCCCTTGGTCCGAGCGGAGCGCGAGCGCAGCACCAGCCGGGCCCCAAATTACGCAGCCCAGCCAATCAGCCCAGCAGCAGCAGTAGCAGCAGCCCCGTTCATGGCAGACGAACATGTGTACGGATACAACCCCCCAGTCGCCAACGACGGCAACGGCGTACGTATTCCTCCTCCTTTTGACAGCTCGCTCTGCTCCGCTCTGCTCCGTTACACTGCAGCCTTCTTGTGCTTCAGCCACTAAAGGCTCCTTTTATCGCGAAGACTTTTCCCCATCACAGCGACTCTGTACCTTTTCCCTGTAGGTTTTCAACCTCCTCTCCACCAGCTCAGCTTTTTTAGTGCTCTTTTGGTCCCACTCGGGATGGGCTGTTTTCTGAATCGCTGGCTGGGACAATTTTTAGTGTATAGTCTGTTGATAATATACTCAGTCTAGACTCGGAGTATTGACTGAAAAGTTTCTATGAGTCACACCAAGTTGATTGTTGTTTTGCTGATGATAACAACTTGATGGATATTTAAACATGCTCTGAGTAGAGGATTATTCATGAAACTCAATTTGTTAGCCCAAATTAATGTAGTACTGGATACAAGGTCTCATCAGGATCAATGATTTAGTGGATTTGTTTCGATAGTTGTAGATAATTAATGACTGAATTATGTACGTTTGTAGAGAGAAGAAAATACAAGGAAGTTAAGGCTGCGGGTGCAAGCAGGACATAATCTAGCTAGAAAAGATATTTTTGGAGCAAGTGACCCTTATGTTCGTATAGAATTAAATACTATCAATGGCAATGACACTGTGGATGCTGTACTTACAAAGACGAAGAAAAAAACACTCAATCCTAAATGGGGAGAAGAGTTTGTTTTCAGAGTAAGTTTCATCATAACCTTCTAATGTTGTTGTTGTTGTTAATGATTAAACAATCAGTATTAGATATCTTCTCGTTAGTAACGTGTAACAAACTCAAAGAAACTCATTTTCAAGAATATTTACGTCTTTGATTCAAAATAGTTGTTGAAAAGTATCATAACTCCACTGCTATTCCAGGTAAAACCACTTGAGCACAAGCTGGTGCTACAAGTATTTGATGAAAATAGATTGACACGTGATGATTTTCTGGGTATGGTTGAATTGAGTCTCAACAATTTGCCAAAGGAGCAAGAGGGTCGAATCATCCCTAATAAGCAATACATTCTCCGTCCTCGAAAGTATGTACTTTATTTTCAATTATTTGCTTTTATTGACAATGAAAAGACTATGTCTTCAGTATAGAACTAAATTAGATTGAAGAATTTTTTTATATCATTTTGTGGGTGTAACTTTTTAAACACTTAAAATCTCTGTTAAATGTAACAAATAAATTTGAATTCTTCTTCATGTAATAATCATCTTGTTAAATTTCAAATACAATAGATTTGTTGACATTGAAACATTTTTAATTTTTTAAATTTCAAATAAGTTTTTAGAAATATATTTATGAAATGCAATTTCCATAATTACGCAATTGTACCTAATGAAGTAAATACTATAGTACAAGAACATAGATGAGATGCACTTGATTAATTAGAAAACTAAAATTGGAAATATTCAGTCTACTGACTCATATATTTGAATTTTACAGTACAAATCAAAGATCTAAGATAAAAGGAACCTTGGAAATTTACCATGCTTATGTATCGGACTCGAATAGTGCCATTGATACTGGAGAAATAGACATAGCTACAGATTCTGGAGGATGGGAACTTCTAGACCAGCCGTCACCGAATTCAAATGTTACTCCTGAGGAACAACCATCTGAGGTATGATACTATTATATTTTGTAATGAAAAGTAAGCAGTGTTGGATTTTCAATAACTGTGATGATTAGGTAACATCCATTGGTCCTTTACCTCCTGGGTGGGAAGAAAGACAAGATGCCAATGGGAGAACTTATTATGTCAATCATATAGCTCGCTTCACACAATGGGAACGACCAACTGTAGCGTAAGTTAAAAACCAAGGAGATATTACTCCTTGGTCTTATTACTTGAACTACATTATTTATAGATTGAATTTAGAGTTTTTATTTTATATCAATATTTTTACAGAAATGTTGCACCAAGTGGTGGTGTAACGCAAGAGCAAAGAAACTTGGATACTGCAGCAACAGAATTCCAGAGACGATTCCACATTAGTGCAGATGATGCAGAAGGTAGACAGAGAACTTCTGGTATTAGTATCACGCCGGTAAGTTTAAGCTCATTTTCAACAGTCAAAATAGTTTTAAGCTCCTTGCGCACATCTAAAAATTTGTCACATTATCGTCACTAAATATCAATAGAAAATATAGTATAGTTTCTCTTCTATGAATTGATTTCACTCGAAATGAAAAGAGACTTTGAATGAATAATCGAATTATACTTGATATGAAAAAACATGGCATGCATATGTAGCATTTTGTGCATGTTTTGTACATGTAAGGATGGTGAGTCTCTGGAGGGATATGACGAAAATGAGGGTGGGGAACTAGGGGAAAGGGTTGTTCATGACCCTGGACATTCAGTCAATCAACCTGATAACCAGTCTGATCATGCCAACCAGGTACCTGATACTTATTTAGGCTTTATGGCCTAAATTTAACAAATTACTGTTTTTATTATGATTTTGACACTCGAAACACTGTTAAGTGTGTGCCATTTAAAGCCTCAGTTTCCTGTTGCACGACTCAATTGCTTTTTTTAACATTCTTGTATTTCAACGAATAAATCATTTTATAATTTTGTTAAAACAGAAAACTTATTCAATGTATTCCATTTTTCTAATTTGAAGCATGATGCACAAAAATGTTATGATCGATTGTATTTTCACAAAAAGAGATACCTGAATACTAATTTCATTAACTGATAGTTGAGTCTCTCGGCTCAATGAAAGCTTATATTTAATTTAGTAATTGCCACGTTCAAGAAGCAGTAAAGTTTGAATAAGTAACTTCATTAACAGAAAACATTGAAAAATGCTAGATTCAATTTTACCTTCCAATTAAACGTAGTTTTTATCATAACTTTTCATTCCATCTGTAGAATGATGACAGTGTAGATAGCCCAGCTGGATCTAGGCGATCATCTGAGCAGGTAATTATTTTATTTTAATTTCTTCTGGTAATTTGTCAAATTATATTTACTTCATGTGGCACATGTAAGTTGAATTTCCCTAAAAGTTTAAAAATAATAGTAAATAATGTAAAGATACAGTCCAAGGTCAAAGTAATTATGACAAGATTTTAGGATGTAGATGTGAAATTTATTAACAATGTCATCATATGCATAATTATCAATACTCAAAATTATTTCGCTTCTTAACGAAAATTAGTAAAAATCTTCAGTGCTTCATTTCTTTAATCCTGTATGTGTTTCTAATTTTGAATGCCTAACTCTAAAGGCATTGTAAAAAATAAGTCTTACAAGTAATATACAAAGTTTTCTATAAGTATGAAGATTCTCAAAGTCTTTCATATTCTTTAATGTGGAATTTAAGCTTTTTCATTTGAAATACAAAAATTGAGCAATATATTGATGTAAAGGGAATATAGAATCAAAAATTGAATTCTCTGGATCTTTACAGTTTTTACAAAAGCTATATAAGTTTCAATACTTGATATTTTTCTAGAGGTTTGAGTTTAAGTACCTTTTATGTGTAGATACGTAAAGTTAGTACAGCAGATTGCAATTAAACTCTTATTTAACACGGATATCTATATGTTTCAATGTTTTTCATAACAATCACAACCACTTGGGGATCTGGATTTCAGAATCAAAAAGACACTGTTAGATTCATGATAAATTCAAAAGCTCTGAAGTGTTTTATTGATTGAATGAAAACTAATCACGTTGAAAAGTTGAATGTAATTTTTTAAGCAAACCTATTAAAATTTATTTTAAGCTGGATGAAAGCCCGAAGCCATTAAATGGTGAGGGGCTGCCACCAGGCTGGAGTATGCAGTTGGCCCCAAACGGTAGAATGTTCTTCATCGACCATAACGAACGAGCGACAACGTGGGTGGATCCGCGCACTGGCCGACCAAGCTCGATACCCTGGCATAATGTGCCGTCCACCACCCCCAGAAGTGACATCGACCAACTCGGAACGCTTCCTGAAGGCTGGGAGGAGCGTGTTCATACTGATGGCAGAATATTCTTTATTGATCACAGTGAGTGCTTTTGTTTCAAAATATTGGCAGAGTGGGTACTACTATTCAGGCCTGAATAAACCTTACCTAGTTAGAAAGGAGTTATCTATAAGTAATCTATATTGATTTATAATTGAAAAAGTTTAAATCAATTGCACAAAGACATTTTTTTCTATTTTGAAAAATCAATCATTCAATCTATAGGAAGAATTTATTCTTTCAGTATTGTCGGTTATGTGGATGTTGAGAAACTAAGTAAAGTAAAATTTACATGAGAACAATTAATAAACTGACCTTGTTGATAGTGAGACTCTTAATCAATGTGTGATAAAAATAGTTTCAAGTATTTTTATTTCAAAAAATATATGAGAGAACAAACTTGATATTTTTTAAATTAACATAGTCTATTAATACTCTTTAAATTTTCTGCTAGATACACGAACAACTCAATGGGAAGATCCACGAATGTCAAATCCTCAAATAGCTGGACCTGTAAGTATTGCTGAAATAGTGATATTCAATTTGATGAGACATCTATAACATATATTCTGTAATTTCAGGCCGTTCCATATTCTAGAGATTATAAGCGCAAATACGAATACTTGAAGTCACAATTAAGAAAACCAGTAAGTAAAATTATATTAAAAACTAAAATAAAACTAGATCTTATATTACAATTGAAGTTTCGCATCGTTTCGATAAATTACATTCAATTGATTTTTCAATTATTTCCAGAATAATGTCCCAAATAAGTTTGAAATCAAAGTTGGCCGTAACAACATTCTTGAGGACTCTTACCGCATTATCAGCTCTGTAAATAGGGTCGAAATTCTCAAAACGAAGCTGTGGGTAGAGTTTGAGGGCGAAGTGGGCCTCGACTATGGAGGTCTTGCTCGCGAATGGTTTTTCTTATTATCCAAAGAAATGTTCAATCCATATTATGGCTTGTTTGAATATTCAGCCATGTAAGTTGATATAACCATTTTTCATTCATCACAATTAAATTGATGTATACTGATTGCGAAATATTTTTCAGGGATAACTATACTTTACAAATCAATCCATTTTCGGGAGTGTGCAATGAGGAACATTTGAACTACTTTAAATTTATAGGACGTATAGCAGGCATGGCTGTTTACCATGGGAAACTTCTTGATGGTGGGTTGATTACCATTCAATTCATTACTTACACAAAACTTCATTTGCGTGGCGTTTACTTATGGCAAACCACACTTCAACTCTAGGATCTCACAATATATATTTAAATTTTCAATTTGTTAAGTTTTCATCTGAATACGATGCACTGAATTTTTAAATCAAGAATTTTCTAATCATTTACAAATTTTAAAGACAAACTGTACTTGCTTGATTTCAGCCTTTTTTATTCGACCGTTTTACAAGATGATGCTGGGCAAAACAATCGATTTGAAAGACATGGAGAGTGTGGATTCTGAGTACTACAACTCTCTGCTCTGGATAAAGGAAAATGACCCGAGTGAGCTAGAGCTGACGTTTTGCGTTGACGAAGAGTCGTTCGGTCATACGTCACAGCGTGAACTCAAACCTAACGGCACGAACGTCTCCGTAATAAACGATAACAAAGATGAATACATAAGTCTAGTGATCCAGTGGCGTTTCGTGTCACGAGTCCAAGAGCAAATGAATGCATTCCTCGAGGGCTTCAATGCTTTAGTGCCTCTCACTCTCGTCAAGATTTTTGATGAAAACGAGCTCGAGCTGCTCATGTGCGGCATCCAGCACATCGACGTGAAGGATTGGAAGCAGAATACTTTGTACAAGGGAGACTACCACGCAAATCATATAACCGTTCAGTGGTTTTGGCGGGTCGTGCTGTCATTCAACAACGAGATGCGCTCCAGGCTGTTGCAATTTGTTACGGGCACATCGAGGGTGCCCATGAATGGTTTCAAGGAGCTCTATGGCAGCAACGGCCCACAACTGTTCACTATCGAGAAGTGGGGTACGCCTGAAAACTACCCAAGAACTCACACTTGGTAAGTTTCTCTCAATATCAAAATCGTTTTATCGATTTTCACGAAAACTTTATTTCCTTAGGATTATTCAATAAATGATTACAGTTGATTACAGTTGAGTTAGGGAATCATCAAACATTTAGCTTTAGGCTTTTAGAATAAATTTTACATGACATTTATTCTTTTCTTGCTGCCAAAAGAATGTTGAAGGTTTCTTTTATATTTTAAAATCAACCCAGAATTCAAATTATCCGAGTATTGATAAAGTACAATAAGAATGTCATCAAGTACCCTAGTAACTATAAGTAGATCTGTATTATAAACTTCAATATTAAGACGTGGGAATATTACCATTGCTTTTCATTTATTATGATCCATTATTAATAATGATTCTCACTCGCTCTTTTAGGCATCGATACCGCATAATTATGTTTAAATGTTTGATTTTTTAAATCGAGTTCTCGAAGATGAGTCAAATAAATCATATAATCTTCCCAGAATATTTAGTCTTCCGATACAGTAGGGGCCAAAGAACTGTGTAAACACAATTATCTTGCTAGCTGCGCTAGCTGCGCCTGCATTGTGTACATAAAATGCACATAGTTTATTTGTAAAAATCTCAATTTATGTAAGTATCAAATTTCATGGATATTTTTTTCCAGCTTCAACCGAATTGACCTGCCGCCGTACGAAAGCTACCAACAACTCAGGGACAAACTAATCAAGGCAATTGAGGGCTCGCAAGGATTTGCTGGGGTGGATTAGCGCGAGATTCCCTTTTTTATGATGATACCTGTAATATAATGTATATATGTACACGTATATGCATGCTAGATGCTATCTTTTTCTCTACATTCACAATACTATCTCACCTCTACTTGCTGAAAACGGATAAATTGGTAGTCGAAAATTTGATAATTAAAAAAATTATCAGAAAAAATTATCAGTGAGAGTAGTATTGGAAAAATAACAAAATTAATGATGATGGGAAGATAAGATAGTGATCGGTTACATTTAACAAATATTCAGAGAATTCCGAGTCTTATACAATTCTTAATGCATTTACAAACGGATGCTCACTGAACATGGTGAGATGGATAATATTCGATGACTCGCGCCTGAAAGAGGATATACTAATCGAATTAGCGTATATTTGATACAAAGAATATGTTGTTCGCAGATCGTGGGAATAGACGAGGAAGAATATTAGGAAAATAATAGTGATGATGGTGGAAAGGAGAAAAAAATGAATCGAATGTTAGATATCGCATATTTAAAGAAAACTTTTTAAGTGATATATTGTTTGATATTGAACATAAAAGTGCTTCATAGATTAACTATTTCAATTATAATGTTGTACATATGTTTGTAACACGAACGAAATTCTCTAGTTAACTATGATATTCCATTTATTGAGTATTGTTTCGTTTTGTTTTCGTCAGATAAATTCACTGCGTTCTAAAGAATTGAGTTACTATATTACACAGTGACATGGATTTAGAAAACGCGGTGATAAAATCAATCAATTAATTATAATGAAATTATTTTGAAACAAAATAATAATAAGCCCATGTAGATTCTCTAAGTATTCAATAAGTTGCCCCTTGGCCTGTTGTATCGTATTAATGCTCGAAAAATTGTTGAGTTCAATAATTTAGTAGGTAATTATTTCCTTTTTTTGTTAAAATTTTTAATGGATTTACAAAATAGACATTTTTAATAATTTCTGTTCGAGAATTTTATGATTATGTAGAATATTGCGTCTTAATTTATATTTACTTGATTATCTGTCATAATATATTTTTTAATACTTCATCATCATTTTATGATTTATACTAATTTGGGATTCACAATGATCAGCTAATGATGAAAGTGGATTTATAATAAACTGGAATCATTTCCTGAACAAGATTATTTTTTATTATAATCTGGATAAGATTATTTTTCTTAGGAGAAAACAAATTCATGAAATATAATTTTTCAAGTATTGTATTTACACTTCAATCATAGCCTATCATTTTTCAGGTGAATATTCAAAATATTTTCTTCGATCAATCATCTGCGTGAATTGGATATTTTAGCATGATCTTTCGAATATGAATTATGTCAATTCAGTAAAATTGTTCAGCCAAGAAAATAAAAATGAAAAATAGATATTTGCACATTGTTTGTTTTGTTCAAGTACTATTTTTGGATTTTGGTACATTATGACTCAAATATGACGAAAGGAATTAGAATTTGTTTCAGAAAGATTTATTGTATAATGTATATATGAATACTACCTGTAAACATATGTGCATTATATACATGTATAAAAACTCTAAAATAACTGTAAAAAGAGTGTAATCCAATAGACAAAGTCGATAATATTAAGAAATCGAGGTTTGTACAATCTCTAATTTTATCAGAACTATAGCTCATTTACATTCAAAGACGAGATAATGCAATATATATATATGACTACCTTTTTGACAATTTTATAGCCTTTTAAAAAACCAAAATAAATCCGTGAAAACGTTTTTCTGTGGCGAGTATGCCATAGTCATCGATTTAACAACGAGTTTGACGAATGCGATAGATCTATGGAGCTCAAAGCTGCAAATATGGTATATACAATAATAGTATCATTTAAATCAAATGAAGATATTCGTGGTCCAAGGAGATATAGCTTATTATGCAATGCGTTTGTAATCAGGTTTTCTTCATTTCTCTTTCATCTTGAAAGTTTTTCGTATATACTTTGTGAAATATATAAACTCAGTGCTTTCTGAAGCAAAAATGTTTGTGAAAAGCTTTATATACCGCGTTATAAAAGTGTCAATTACGTCATACATTTTTTTGTTAATTATATACAGCGTCGTCATCAAGACTAGTCGCTTTTGGAAAAAAACTCGCTTTCGCAAAAAGAAAAGTTATTTATCTTGCCTGTATTTTTCTTCATATTTGTACCTATTTGTTCTGTGAATGTCATTATTTTAAAAGTTTGATGCAATCTGTGCACGCGAGAATAGAGAAAAGTTTTTGAATTTTGTAACATACTCAAGTTATTTATGTACATGATTTCTTTTGACTACTTATATGCTTATGTAAGCAAACAAATGTTCTATCGGAAGTCATTTAATAACTTCTGATAAAAAACTTCTATTTGTAAAAATCATTATGCAAGAAGATTTAAACTTTTCATGGATTTGTATACATATTTTTCTTTTTCGAAAATCGATGAATTATTCTTGAAATATAGATAAATACATTGCGATGATAAAGAGTGGTTCAATGTAAACACATTTACATTAGAGCTATTAAAATTTTTATTAATTGGCATTCAATATTGTTACACTAGCATATTTTTAGTGCACGAAACCACAAGAAAGTATTGAATTTAAAATAATTGATATTCAGATTGTTGATTATAATGGTTACAAAAAATTGTATTCAAAATATATTTTAGTGTTACATTATGTGAGTTTTTTCCATTTAGATGTTAGAATGAAATGAGCAATATACTAGAGTTTGTATTTATGATTGATTAAAGTTTCTCAAACGAAATGATAAGTTTTATCTGTGAGTTGAAAAATTTAATTACAAGATAAATTTATGTTCTACTGTAACACATTATAGAATATTTTATTCCGTATCTATTGAAAAAAGAATAAGTTTTCTCAAGTTGGAAATATACTTTTCTCAGCTTGGCATCTTACGTGGAAAATGGTTAAGAAAATATTTTAGAAAGGCAATGAAAGAGAAAAATGGAAATTCAGAAGGAAGAGATTGTAATAGTTTTCTTTGATTCTTTAGTATGAATCATTTGAACTTTCGAGGTTGTGTTAAAGCATTATTTCATATACGAAGAGAGTTGCGAAATTCAAATTGTACAGAATAATATTATTCCATTGGAAAATAATGAAATTCTCAGTATTTTAATTGAATGAATCCAAAGTCGTTATCTGTATGCATGATTGATACCATTGGATAACCGTTTAAGCCTTAAGCATTATTTTATAGATCTCATAAACAAATTTTCTGTACGATTTCATTGGGAGATAAAAGCTAAAGCGAAAATCAATGTAATAAAATTACTATCTTGAGACGTGGTGAATGTGTGCCTTGATTCGGTCAAAGAATCTTTGGAAAGCGATAATTGTAAAGTTCGACAGAAGAGCTGTTTTTTATCAACATTCTCATTATGAGTTGTAGTCCTTGTACATATATGATATACTTTTTGAAGGAGCGTCATTTTTTGAAGTCGTGGAGCCAAACCAGCCTTGAATTAAAGGATAAGATAAGTGACGTTGAGACGATACTATCAGGTTTCTGTTTGACTTATTTGATACTTGATGAATGACACGATATTCCATACAAACAAAAGTTAACGATGTTAAAATTTTATTTAGATTGTGTTTGAGTTGAGTGTTTTGCTAAACAATATAATTATATGTCTCTTCAAAAATACCAACTCTCTATAGGCGAGGGTTGATGCAATATTTTAAGATAAAAATTATGTGATCTGTAAAATTTGTGAGATTAGTTGAACAGAAATCTATGAGTATCGGTTGGCCCCTTACAAAAATTTCTTGTTACTGATTATTTTATATTCTTTAACTTGCATATATAAGATTTATGAATATAAAAATTATGTTCTAAGGAAATTATTTTGTGTAATGAATAGTTTATGTAATATTATATACAGTACTATACATATACTATGTAATAAAATATATTTAAAATTTCTAAATCAACATCTGCATTTGATTTAGTCTTGTTCCCCAAAAATTATCCAATATCACTCGAATAATATTGTACTTCTTAAATTAAAAAGAATCTTATTTTTGCGAAGAACTTATCAGATAGATTAACCCATTAAAAAGTTGAATTGAATTTAGAATTTTTTTTTAATTTAATACATACCCCACGTTCGACTCTCGAACATAGGGCTTTTTTATATGACTCAAACACCGTTATGTTATGTCTCGGTTGAATCACATTCTTATTGTTCAAATACTTTCAGTATTCAACAGATGATTGCATATAAAATAATCCACATTCTAGTAAATTGTCTTGAATAATCTAGTCTTGAATAATCTAGAACTTTCTGCCTGCGTTTCGTTCACTGTATCTAATAGTTTAACGTGGCATACGCAAAACTCATGGAGAGTAGAGTGACGAGGCCAGCAAACTGATCTGGCGACATGTCTATAATCAGGAGTTGGTTTATTTTATTCCGTCTCCATAGGGATTTGGCCCTCAACAATCGTAAGAATTAGTTATGTTCTCAAAAATTAAGAGCGCACGTTTCGAATGATATTATGGTCAGTAAATAAGATAATTATGATGCATCATCTAGAATTCTCTAACAATTTACATAAACGCAAATCTTGGAGATTCGAAAATGTGATTAGATAGGAACATCAATGACGTCTATATTGATTTGTATGCAATCACCAGTCGTAAACTAATTTCTTTTCCGTAATTTCTCCCAAATAATAAAGTCACCCACGAAAAGCTTGAACATTATTAAACCTTAATTTTACCAACAATCCAAATGTGACGGACTCCGCAAGATGTCAGTATAAAATACATATTACACGCCGACGCATCAGCTGTGCGATAAAGATAGAAGCGCGACGCCGCCGGGAAACAGCTGTGCGACAGCGATAGGGCGGACACCGGTGCGCATGAACGAGACAAGTGGATGGCTGGGCTTTGGCTTGTATATAGGTATATACACCTCTGCCGATGCTGCATTGCGGTCTTATACTACGGCCTCTGTGATTATGAGTTTATATCCCAAGGTGGCTTCGTATCTCGTCTTTGCTCTCTGAAGCTACAAACAGATACATATGGGTTTTTTTTTTTAACGTTTCATAAAAATATTGACGATGTGACATTCACTATTGTGAAAACTCTAATAAACGCATACTCATCTGCAGATGAGCGAAAATTGTATTCAGACATAGTTGGATCTACATATTTAAGAAAATTTCCATGGCAAGTGAAGGGTAGAGTTCGATGAATATATTGCTAACGTAATGCCTTAGATTCGACATTAATTCGAGAATTACTTCCGACCTGTGCCAAGTTACGAACTCTTTTTTTGTGCACAGAAATTTTGTCTGGTATTCTCACATAGAGGAGAAATATAAAATGCACAACGTTGAATTATATTGGACTGGAAGGTTCGAAGACCGCATTAATGTGCAGTTGTGATACTCCGTGGCCTCTGAACCCGACATAAAACTTTTACGGCTCAGTAATAATATTGAGGAAAGAGTTGCCAATGTCGAGCGCATTGATCTTCCATATAGACGCATAAGTAAGTCCATCGATATTTTAAAAGAGACAGAATTCATGTAGCGCAGTGCCAATTGTTGATATCCCCTGGAACTGAATTTCAAATGGTATATATGCATATATACTCGTCGCGTTTACGGCTTTCAATTAAACGATACTCATCCATTCGGCTGTGAAAAATCGACGATTTGAATGGAGTCAATTGAATCAATGAGCTGCAATTGGAATGGATGGCATAAAAACCCGCTCTCGCTGGAAATTACAGCTTGTTTACTTAGCTTTACTCCGCTTAATAATAATTAATTGATTAGAAGGAAGGAGCAATTAAAGTTTATTATCGAGACAAATGAGCGTAATTGGAGGGGAAAAAATCGATCAAAATGTGTTTACATTGATACACTGAGAAAAAAGTTTTGTGATGGTTACTTCATTTTTGCTAGCTTTTCTAGTGCAGTACGTGGACAGCTAAGTGATATTGGTGAACTCACTATCCAAAACATAATAATCATTACAGAATAATGAATGTTAATGTTTCGAAAAAATAACATTCATTATTCTTTACTAGTCTAGTACTTTACTACTACTGGTACGGTAAAATTTACTAGAATTTACATAATAAGCGGTGTTAATCCGTAATTTTAATCTTTACTAAAAATAGAGTGTACTCTGTGTTATAACATGAAGTAACGGTTGCTAGACTCTCTTTTACTAAGTTGGATTAGTTCCATAACCAAATTTTTTCAAAGCAGAATTAAAAAGCTATACGGCTTATTGATTTCTCATTGCATTGTTATTATAATTAATCCACGCGAGTTATTGAAAAACAGAAGAATCTATCAGTTCGGCAATCGAGGGGAACCGAGACGATTTCCCGAAAGTTATCCAGACGGCAGCTTCGTATCGCATATCAAAACAAAAGAAAATGAAAAAGAAAATCATTGACTAGTCTTCGCAAACGTATCGTATCTCGCGTGTATACCGTTGAAAAAAATCCCTCACTCCGTTAGAGGCAAGCTCCTCTCCGCGCTCTGCAGCGGTAGCGCATTTGAATTTTTTTTCCCCGAGACAGTAGCCTCTCTCTTTCTCGCGCGCGCGCGCGTATATCGGAAAAGCGACGGGTCGGGTTCGTTTACCTCTCGCGCGCGAGCGAGCTCGCCGATAACAATATATATATATGTACGTAAGGCCGCGCACACCATTCATTTTTCCACCCGACTCCGGCTTGCTGCTCGTTCTGATCCCTTCTTGATATTTCTCCCACTGCGAGAGGGAGAAACTGGCTGCTGCTGCTGCTGCGGAGCTGTTGCTCAAAGGAAAATCGAAACGAGATGCGCGCGCACGCTCCTCAAATTTTCACGACCAAAACGTGAATGGAAAAATGGAGGAGGGTCGGCGGAGAGCAGGTTTATAGCCGCTCGAGAGCCGTGAATTACTGTACGGAAGGAATTCGAGGATCGCCGGATTTGGTGCCTCGCTCCAGCAGGGCTCGATTGTGCGAAGTGTTGTTGTTGTTGTTGTTGGTCGTAATGCAGGCTCAACAGAATGCAGTGTATCGTATAGCTGTTCGGTGTTCATCACAACTTTTACGATTGTCATCCGATTTTTTTCGAGAATACGCATTCTTTTATTGGCCATTTCGACGTCGTTCCGATGCGGAGGAGCTAATATTATTACACTGGATGAATACGTGGACCGACGAGTCGAGGGGATGTTTCTTCGGGGTTAAATTAAAACGTGTAGATTACGGAGGATCCACTAGTTGGGGCACAACTTTAGCGTTGCAATCCATAGAAACAACATCGAGATTGTTCGCGCAGACTTGCCGCGTATATACGTATATATATAAAAGTCCGGCGCAGCCAAATTAGGAGGAGGGAAATTACTCGGCGCGCGCGCCCGGGGTATATAGCGCTCGGCGCGATGCTAACGAAGAAGAGCGATAATGACTTTTCACGTTACAGGAGCCCACGGGCGCATCGGAAAACTATAAATACAAGGGAAAATCTCCCGAGCGCTCGTCAGCAACTCCAACTATAGTGGGCGCCGCAACGAAATCCGATGCATTCGTCTGTAGCCGCGTGCGCGCACATCGCCACCGCCGCGGGAGATATCGTGTTTCGGAAAACTCGGAAAATCCCGGCTCTCCAATTCAAAAGTTTTCCGCGAATGTGTCGAGAGCCGTTAATCTGTTTTCTCTCCCTCTCTCTCTTTCTCTCTCTATCTTTTTCTCTCCCTCTCTCTCTTTCTCTCTCTATCTTTTTCTCTCCCCCACAGCACCTCGATAACGAGCTGACCGACCTAGACAAGCTATATGGCAAATCTGCAAGTCTGATCGGTATGGCTGTATATAGGTATATAATTGCGACCAGTCGGACTCGAGAATCCCGAATTATTTTTCTCGCCTCTTTTTACTTGTGCTCTTCGACTTTGTTACGCGCTGGATGGAGCTCGACTGGCCTATAAGGGTGGCGATTTTAAGAATTGTATAATGGAAAAATTTCGAGGGATCCTCGCGGGAGCCAAATGCTAATTTCTCCCCTGTTCGCGTGGCCTCGTTTTGGTTTCGTTGTATGTAAAACAGGCTATAAAATTTGCATAAGCCCTTATCATTGAAAATTAGGGATGCTATTATTCAAAGCAATTTTTAGAGAGAATAAGACAAAGCTTCTGGATGCATTTGAATAAAGTGTTGAGGTAACTCGAGAGCTCGCGACACACTGTCGTGTATACAGCTCATTGTCAATTCTTTCATCGTTGAAAAAAAAATGTTGAATTCGTATTTGCATGTCAACTTGTCCCGCTACCCGTCATCTTCTTCATAATTAATCCGTCGAAGCAACACTACAGATTTGCTAAGATTCATTTCAAAGCGATCAATAGTTTCTTAATGAGAATTCTTGCACCTGTAGGTGCTTTGAATTGTGTATTTTCCTCTATCGAATCGCTTATTCATCTGGCTTTTTCATCGGCTACTTTATTTCATTTTTGATGACATTTAGTGGTAGATAGATATAGAATTTCGCTGAAGTGTCAAGTTCTTCTATACATTGCAGGAAGTTACCTAAGCTGTATAGTACTATACCTTTCGAAACTCATGTCAAAAACATGGTGAAAAAGGTTATTCTTGCATTATCATGTACAAGTCGTGAATCATCTGCCGTTTATGTTTCAAATCCTAGATTCCTTCACAATTGCCACAAAAAAATGTTATCTCATACTAGCTGACTAATTCTGGCTCAGAGACTGCAACATAAGTAAATGAAAATACTATCATACAATTCGTCCATTTTGAACCCAAAACTCATTCCTTATTATCGAATACAAGCTACATTCAGACGCGCTATGCAAGATTCAAAGTCATGCGTTTCAAAATTATGTTCCAATTATTCACCTTCATTTCATTAAGCGCAATTTTAAAAACTACATTCACATTTCATTCAGCGACTGGAAAAAAGATTCGGTCGTTACAACCTCTAAACTTTTTTTTCTTCCTAAGACTATCGCCACTACAGTACGTGCCTAAATCTCAAAACTCAGCGTACTCATGTTTTTCGCTTGCGAGCATTTACTATCTATATCTATACGTCTTACTATATATCGTCTTACTCGACTCATTATACATTATTATTAAAATACATCTCAATTCAATATAGCACCAATTAGCAATTGATTTCTAACGTATATATACTTCAATGAGTGTGTAGACTAGAGAGCAAGTTCGGAACTGCATTGGAAATGAGTGCTCCATATTTTGAAAACTCGAGTAGCGAAAAGTCCCGGTCAGTTTGGTGTCCTTGATGAGTCTAAATACGTATCTAAAAAGTACTCCACACGATGAATATACGCGAAAAAGTTATACGAAATGTCAGTCAGGTTCGTGTCCTCATTTTCAACACAAAGTTCAATAAGAGTATAGGGACTAAAGGCTAGCAGAAATATGATGCATCTGCTTCTACTTGTACCATCAGACAAGTGAAAAGATTTTTATCGAAATGACTATCTGCTGAAGTCGATTAGATATATTTAAAACCAAAATGACGTTGTTTCAAAATAATAAGAAATTGGTCATCGATTTCGGCTCTTACGGATTTGATTCCTTGAACTGTTGTTTTACCATAGAAACTATTTTTGGGCGTAAAATTGTTTTCTTTACATCTAAAAACAAGATCGAAATAGCATAAGTCTACGCTTAGTATGACGAAAAAATATGTTCGAACCACGGACGTAGGGTACTACTTACTCCCATGGGTGACCGTGTGACACTCTATCGGCTCCATCTGATCACCCGCGGGCCTAAAGTTGCACTTTATTCCTTTGAACTATAAGGTAACTGCAGCCAATGCGCCACCCTCTAAGGGTTTTTGGCAAATTTTGTGGTTCCGCGAACAGTATCTTAAAGCTTATAAGCTCAATACCTATCAGAAACCATCTCTATGGTTATCACTTGACTACTTGAACTTATTAAGGATCGAACTTATTAAGTGTTGTAGGAGAGTGATTTCAAGGGTTGAATGGGCGGGGAAGGTACCGAAAATTTTCTTTTAATTCCCCCAACATAACCCGAGAGCGACTGATGCTCAGAGAGCACCGGAATTACGAAATCTGACAAATGTGCTAAACTGCCTGCAGTGCCAAATTGCCTGCAGTTACCTTATATGTAAGAAGAGTTCTAAGTAAGAATTGGATCAATATCCCATTTCTATTATACTATTTGTTCTATTTTTTTTTTTTATAGTAAGTAAATGATTCGACTCGGAATGAACAGAAAACTGAAACGATACTTGATCATTTTCTCGACTGCAGCTTTTCTCCCCTCTGGCGCTGATAACGCGTCAATGTTTTTTGTTTACGCCGAACCAAAAGCTTAATTTCACGCGTGCGATAGTTTAACCTTTCATCTTTGATCAGAGACCCGCCACGCACAAAAATGTTTCCAGTTCGTCGGATAATCTTCGCCGAAATTGGATTTGAACGTACAAAAATAATATTTCCTATCATTTTCCGGTATTTGCGCAATAAAATATCAATGAGTACGTGAGGTCAGGGGAATCCTCATCAAAGTTGATTGATATTTGATAAGCATTAATCAATCCATTTTCAATCTGTGGCTGGGCCGGATCGATAAATCGATTTTTCCCCGAGCTGTGTACCAGGATCTGGCGAGTATTGTGCCACTTTTCCGCTGTATGCACAGTATGTTTGTTGCAGAGCATCAGCGAGTACAGTTCCGTTCGGTTGCGCGCTCGACTTCACCGAGAACCTCCACGCGAAATACCCCTGGCCCTCTCTCCCCGGTGACTAGGGGAAGAAAAAAACTGCCGTGACTGGGGCATCAGCCATTCTGTGCTCGAGCGCCGCTACAAAACCATATCTCCTCCCCCTTTTCATTTCATTCATTAGCTTGCGCCACTGTGTTTTTTTACTCGGTGCGCGCGGCACGCGAGCTTATCAACGTCGGCATTCGTACGTTTTAATCGCTCCTAATTGCCCCCTTGTTCGCTCGGCGCGCGTGAAAAATTGCGCCGCCTATACACCGCGATCGGCCGATGTATAGCCGCATCGCCCAAAGGTATGATTTTTCTCCAAAATTGGCCCAACGCAAATTGACACTCGAACGGGGTCACGTCTTCTTTATTCTCCACGGTTAAATAAGTATGAATAGACTCGAGATTATCCGACTGCATAATTCATGGCTGCAGCTATAGGGATTCGATAGGTATAGAACAGGGTTACAGTAATGTCGAGTTAAGTTAACCAAATGGGCAATCCTCTCCACGTGTATTATAGCGCTCTATATTTTCAGTTGGAGTGCCAGTTATGCGAGGCTTTATTATTCTTATCAAACACCATTACAGCTTTGAATTTTTGACCCAGGTGTTATAACCTGTGCTCAATAATCTTGAATACGATATTTTTGCAACCATATAGGAGAATTATTCATCATAAATATTAAAATAAGTATACATACTTGAGAAACACTCCGCAGTCTGAGAGCTACATTTTGATGAAGTTTTCCGATTAAGTTTCTCCCATAACGACTTGTATATTAATTTCGTCTTCGATTTTTCTGAATAATTATTGATTTCATGCATGTGCTTTGTGCAGCAGATCAATGTATTCAGAAAGCCACACATACATTTCTCGCTCGTCGGGAAAATCAATAATGATTCGTATAGACATAAAGATTAGAATATCTTCGAAAAATGAAATATACGATGCATTTAATGGGGTATCTTTTTATGAAACTTCTTGATCATCATCAAAATTCAGCTCCCGGGAAGGGTATATACTTTCGTTAGTGATATTAATTTTACGAAATGTTATTAAAAATCGTTATTGAAGTCACGGATTGCAAAGGCCCGATTCCGTAAGATTATTTGAAATAGACCTGAGAAACAGAACTGCCGACTCATTTCTTCGCATCGCTCATTCGGCCAGTACCAGTGCGTTCTTGCTGATAATTGAAAGCCGGGGCCCCGACCTTGCGCTGCCACGCGCTATATCACGGCGCATTCGAATCTCAAACAAACCCCAACGATGAGTCGAGTCGACTTCTCGGCTGGTAATGAGATTTTCGAAATTAAAAAGCATACTCGCGAGAAAGGAGTCGGGTGAAAAACTCTCACGATCCCATTGAATTCTCGCGGCCCTTTCGAATCGCGCGTTTTCCTCTTCATCCGTCTCGACGCTGTGTATGCCACCTTCTGTCTCGAGCGAGATATCGCGTTTTTGCCCTCTCGCCAAATCTGCCCCTCATGAGCCCGCGAGCGTTTATATCAACGGCCATTAAGTATACACGACGAGCGTATCCACTTGGGCATGCGAAGTACGTAAACGTATATATATATATATATATATAAGGTACCTGTACCCAATATGCGCCACCTAAGCGAGAAAGGTCACTACGCCGCGTCAAATGAATATTTTCTAACATAATTGGTGTCAAATGAAAGGTCTACTCAATACCTACAGAATAAGCTAAGTTTTTCTCGATTTGAACAGTTCTACGCTAAGATACCGCGGTTTAAAAAAAAAAAAAAATTTCGAGAAAAAATTTTTAGTGTACCCAATATGGCGCCACCCTGAAAATACTTCTTTTCATCCAATTTGAAGCATGAAGCATGTCTGAAATGGATAAAATACAAACAAAAAATTATATTTCTGATATAATTTTATTGGAAAATACATTTTGTCTTTGATTAAACCATAGTAAATAGATTATATGAACTTCTAACAACCTAAATCAAATCAAGTTTTCAGTTAAAATTCATGAAAAACCGTTGTTTTTGAATCAACAAAATTAACTTATGCAACATCTAATTCCAATATTAATCTCTCAAATTGATGAACATCCTTATTTGTGTAATTTTAAATATAATTGAGATGTTCTCACTGAAATGGAAGAGTTCAATTTAAAAAATGTCCGAGCCTACTTGGGGCTAGCTATTGTCACGACGGTAGAAAAATTCTGTCTGATGTTTTTTCCTAGACAGTACTTATAAACGCATAACCTCAAGATTTTTCTCGTTATAGGATAGCCAATATCTGCTAAGCGTTTAATTCGACTACATAATTCTTCGTTCTGTACTGTCGTTAACGCATATGGTCGACTCATTTTGCTTTTTTCGGATATGTTTTGTTTGACATATCGTTGAAATGTTCGACGAGGTATCTTATATATAGTCGAAAGCCATCCTCTGCGATATCTCACCTTTTTTGACC
Organism: Aphelinus atriplicis; assembly: GCA_020882685.1. NCBI lineage: Eukaryota > Metazoa > Arthropoda > Insecta > Hymenoptera > Aphelinidae > Aphelinus > Aphelinus atriplicis. Next base: position 78,467,228 of record CM037073.1, read on the forward strand.
AGCTTCAGAGCTTGAACTAAATTCTCTTTCCACCATGTTTGGCGGATATTTACCATCAATGGGTTGATTGTAGCTTCTAGAGCAAGAAAATAGGGGTGGGGCATATTGGGTACACTTGATAAAAATAACGAAGAGCTATTGAAACGATTGATAAAAAGGTCATACAAAGAAAAAAAAATTGGATGATGTAGATGGGATGTCAAGGAATCGAATGATATGTCGCTCGATTTTTTTGACCCAGTTTAAGGGTATTAAAAAAATTCGCACTTACCTGAGCGAAATTAGATCGAGAATGAAAAATGGCGAAAAAATGGAGAAAACGAGCTCTAACAAGTTGGTGTAAGGGTTTCCGATCGGTGAAAATGTTTTCTTTCTTCATTATTTAGTATTGCCGACAAGATCCTGTGCCGCGGCGATGCTCTAGACGCGCGTATATATGAAATACGAAGGGTGGCGCATATTGGGTCCTGGCGCATATTGGGTACACCTACCTTATATATTTTTTTTTCTTCCTGAAGGCTATCACCACAGGGGTATGTGCCTAATATATATATATACGCGCGCGCGTGTGTATGTGTATGTGGAAGAGAGGTCAAATTCGTACAGGTATATATGTATGCTGGCACAAGTGGACGAACCGACCGTATGGGAATATTCATTCAACCTCTCACCACTGCGATATTGCACGTGTAACCTTACGCCACTTTTTCGAGCTCTTTTTTTTGCGTGTGTCAATTCGAGTTTTTCCGGGCTTCTCCAGTGCTTGTTGGTAAAGGCTAGTTTACGCAACAAGATCAATGATTGCCGTCGTCAATGATGGAAAAAGAGTATCGAACCGTGCGCCATAGCAACAGAGGGCAATAAAGCTCCTCTGTTGTTTCAATGTGGAATTTGGGAGAAAAAGTTTCGTGGTATTCGACGAAATTCGGCTTATGTTGAAAAACGCACGAGTAACATTTCACCGACAGTTTCAGTACATGAATGTCGCGAATTCAGGAGGAATATAATTTGATGGGAGCCTCGGTATCAAGGTGTACTTTTACGCTTTACCAAAGTTATCCGTATATACGTATCCCCGGAGGATTTGCCGAGTGATAACATTATTGACATGCGGAGTGCACATATTTCACTGCATTCATGCGCACGATGAAACGCGCGTCGATGGTTTCGGCGGGAAAAAAGAGTAAATAATGAATAGCTTTGGGATAGAAATTTTCTGTTCTGAGCGAGAGAAATATTGAATGGACTGCGAATGCGTATCTCTCAAAATCTCCATTCTCCGAGTCTTTGAATTTCAAAAGCTCTCGCACGCGCGAATGTCGATGCATAAATATTCTAATTTCAAATAGGATACTCTTCAATTTGAAAATACTCGAGAACAGGGGCCGTTTGTAACACTGCAGTGTCGCAACGATCCTTTCCTCCAAGGGGTGAAAGAGATAATGTCGCGATGTCAAGGTGGGCCGTGAATAAATAATTAGAACACGATCAAAAAGGCTCGCGGGCGAGCTCAAAGAACATTGATTAATTTCTTCGAGGAGCCATTGGCGGTCTGCGCGGCGCTGAGGAAGATCCAAGGGCAAAAAGAGCGTCAATGTAAAAAGGCACGAAACAATTTGCGAGTCTCTTTACAATAGTTCTAGATGTCGCGAAGCGAGGAGTAAGAATCATGCAAAGGAGAGACGAGGCGAATTGAAAGCCGCCGCGGATTCCCTCGGTCTGTCTGCGCGCGCGCGTGTCGGTTGACAAAAAAACGAGAGAATAAAAGGGGGCGAACTCCTGCGCAACGGCCGAGAGTCTGTCTCTTTACGATCCAATTTCCGCTTATTCGCGCGTATACATCCGCGCGGGCGAAAGACAGAAAGAACTTGCCGCGATGTTATATATAAAGTCGGTCGCGCAAATCGCAACGAAAACTTTGTAATGCCCGCTACTCGCACGCTATACACAGCACAACTACGTCATATCGAATTCCATCTTCCTCTTGCGCGTCAATATATATATATGCATCCATAAATATATATATATATACGCTTAAGTAGCATATTTCAAAGTGAGTTACAAACGCGCGGCGCCGAGAAAGCGCTCGAGCACGCGGAAAAAAACAGAAAATTTTAAGAGAGTTGGAATAATTACTGTTTTTTTGACGATTTCTATTATGGACTTTCTGACCCTCTTTTTTATGCGTTATAATTGCGCGTCGAGCGCGCGGGTTCCACGGAACGTACGGCCAATTCATCAGTGTAACTCGCCTCCAAAGATCTCACGTGCTTGATAAATAAGGAAATAGTGCATTACTATTATTAAGCAGACTATAAATATTTCGAGCTTACGGCTAATGAATTTGAGAATGAAAAAAAAGTCTTGGCGAAAGTTTGCTTTCTGAAATTGTGAAACTTGTGAATGCATAACGACGTTATAAAGAATAAAACATATATGCAAAACGTATTATGTGAATTTGAAATAAGTCAAAAATAACTCTTTATAGTAAACTTTCGAAAACGATTGTTTTTAAATGGAATAATGATAGATATACTTGGATTGGTATACTTGCAAGAAAAAGACGCTACCTTTAGGTGTCCAATTATGATGAAACTTCGTGAGACATGGTTCATGAGTATATAGCTGATATCTAAAGCTGCACAGTCCAACGTTTCGTTTTCCTGAAGATATTCACGAATCGTTATTGGCATGCACAGTACATCTATATCTATGAATTTTGGAATATACAGATATAATGTGTATAGATATAGTCGATAACAGTTTACGAATATCTCGAGAAAAACGAAACGTAGGACTGCGCGGATGCAGATCTTAGCTGTTAGGTTACTCATGAATCAACTCGCAAAGTTTCATCGAGATCTATACAGTAGTATCTGTACAAACATGTTCCGCAAAATTATTGATACTATATAACGACGACACGAATGTGGAGCGCTTCCTCGAGAAACTCGCTAAACTGACTCAGTTACAAAAGAAAAACCAACTTTTTACCACCAACTTTTTTCGGCAACATTGGCGAAAGCATATCCAACCAAGAAGTTAATTTTTCCTACAATAAGCATTATCTTGCTTTTCCCTATTCACAAATACTACTTGGTTCGCGGCGATGTTTTCCACAACGAGAGAATTGACCCGATGGAATATCCCATAAATCACGCCTCGAGCGCTGTAGACAGCGCGGTGCGCAAAAGGACAAGCGACTCAATCCAATAACGACAGGCGTGTCGTCTCGTCAATTGGAGCTGCTTACAATGGGGCGGCGCGTATATACGTATATAGGTATATACAGGGGGGATGCGGCATTCCGCAGGGACGCTCGCCAACATGGTCTCCAATAAAACGGAGCGGAGCCGGTGAAAAAATGCCGGATTCGGAGCGCCGAGGCACGCGAGCGCATCTCTTTCGGCTCGTCGTCGTCCGGATGATGAATCGGGCTTGCATGCGCGCGCGGTAACGTGCTCCATCTTGATATACCCCTGGCCTGCCCCGCGAGTGAGCGCCTAATGAAATACGTTCCGTGCGGCCCCGGGCTCGTGCATTTTTCAAACAGTTTTAACGCGCGGCCCTGCGGCCAGCTTGACAACCGGCTGCATACTTTCGTTCCACACCCCCGGCGCTCTTTCGCCCTCCGATGGAGCCTGATCCTCATGTGTCCTCATGGTGTCGTGGATCTTTCGACAGTCTCGATTCCCTCGTATATGCGGAACGGTCATCTTCATCCAGAGTTGAAGAAAAAGTACGTTCGACCACGACCAGTTAAAATAATTGTAACTCTTCTCATCTTTTGATTCGACACGCCACGTTTTTCTTAAAAGATGTTTTTTTGTCACTTTGAGAGTTTCAAAAAGCGTTTAAACATCAATACGTGATATTCTTTAAACCAAAATACGCCTATACATATCACTTTTCACTCGAACCATATTTCTAAAACCTCATATTTGTATGCTCTTTCCTTATGAAACTTTCTCAAAATTTTGCAAGAACAACACGTGAATTTCATCAACAAAAAATAAAATTGCTCGTCGTCCTCTTTCGAAATATTAAATAATAAAATATCAAATTTCAAAAGTCTAGTAAATCGTTGTTTCCAGAAGCGATACGTGTGGAACAGAATTTTGGTACGGATTAATTTCAATATAATGTAGATGAAGAGTTTCAATAATGAGGATGAATGTATGTAACTCCTTATTATTTTCGTATTCAGAGTATAGAAAGTTTCCGCGGGTGGTAGCTGGGCTTAGTGTTGTCTGATCACCTTTACATACGGGGTATATATATGATGCAAAAATCAGTTCTTGGGTACAAAAGCGTAAAGTGTGCTTTTGACCTTGTTTTTTACGTGTGAAATTGTAGTGGATGTGAAGTTTTACATATTTATTTAGATGGGAAAATATTTATTTTGGAAAATTTCAAACTTGGCGTACGCAAAACTAGGCCGGCAAACTACGACGAAAAATATTTTATGTGCTACCTAAACCATATTTGGGTCACCAATCAGGGTGAAACTTTGAGAGGTAGTTTGTGGGTACTTTTATGTAGGCTGTATTATAGGTACAAACAAATTAGTTTAAAGTTGAGATTTCTTTAAAATAAGTATCTTTCTCATCATTATTAATTATGTAGATGTATACAAGAGTCAAGCCATCATATAGACTTACATACTTAAATACAATCCAACCCTGTTGACAGAAAATTTTTGAAAAATAAAGAAGTTACACCATCCGGCTGTTGGTATTGACCACCCGGATACCCAACAATTATCCCACGAAGTTTCATCAAGATTCAAAACACTTGAATATGTGATATTCTTATATAATGAGTCTACGATTATTCTCCGAATATATTGAGTGAAATATAAGAAATTTTCACAATAATTATTGTAACTTTATTCATATAGTTAATTATCAAATCATGATTGTCAAAGATTGTAATATATTCTTCCAATTAGTAAAAATTTATTCTGAATTCTATTGAATTTTTATATAATTGTCGCCGAACTACTTAAATATACTGTGTTTTGTACTGTAAAATATACTGTAGTAGACATTCTTTAATGGATTCTTGTTACTCCAGTGTGTTATCGTCAAATGATAATAATTTCCTTTGTGATCCAGGTCAGATCAAACTTACCAGACGTTCAGAGTGAACTATGTGATTAACATTACATTCGTTACGGATTATCTCTAGTGCACTTTACAAATATATAATCACTTTCAATCAAAGTACTTCTCGGAACAGTCATTTATAATTGTTGTTTGACATAACTTGTGTATTAAAAATAAATGATGGATCGATTACGCTTCAAACCAATATGAATTATTAATACTCAAAAACTGAGATAAATATATACGACACAGTGCGTGTATATTTCAATACTCACGTGTTTATGCGTATATTTAAATAATGAGGAAATCTGGAGAACTTTTCTTCGTCCTCTCTACATAGTTTACACAACCATCTGATAAAGTGAATTTTTTTTCTTGTAAATCAATATCTCAGTATATGCATGCCTCTATTCATCACTGCATGCCTCAGTTCATTTTTCATATTACATTATGCACCTGAGTGCGTGTAGGCGATTTTCGGCACAAGTACAGATTGTAACTCGAGCGAAGCGAGGATTATAAGTACGCAGTATCGAAAAATTCTAATCGAACGAGGTGCATACAAAATTTTTTGTTACGAACCGAGCATCGCCCATATAGTGCTCGTTTTTACCCCCTAGAGACAAAAAAAATAGTTTTGATGTCATTCATGAACGCAAAATATCCCGCTACCAAGCAATTTTGTTTTGAAAGTAAAAGATCCGTGACCCAGAAATGCGCTTTCGAAAAATGAGTTTTTTAAACAATTAAAGTCACGCTTATCCAAACGGCCTCAGCCGTGCAGCTCTTGATAAAAGCTCTTAATTTTGAAAGCACGAGAGTGTAAGAGAAAAGCAAAATATGCATCTTTACAAGAAATTCAAGAAAAGAAGAGGTCGACGGTGGGAACAATTATAAATTCATCAAAGCTCCGTAGTAATGAGTGTTCGAACACGTCTATTATTGTCCGTTTGAACAGAACTGAGTCCGAAAGAAGTGAAGGAATTGCTCGGCTGCCTTATTGTGTTCGAGAAACGAGCGGCCCGCTTTACACAGAGAAATTATGTACGGACGCGTGGGCATCGATTGTTTTCACCAATACAACGGCAAACGCGTTCGGGTATTGAACGGGACAAAAAGTGATATAATGAACTGCGAAACGTACGTCGATGATTGAAGAAGCTAAATATTTTGTCGATATCGTTATGGGATGATTCGCGTGCCTCTCTTGCGTTTCAATGAACCTCCTCTTTTTTCGTTATTCCGTGCGTGATTCCAGATAATATGAATGCAAACTCGAAAAAGAGAAATATCTCGACATTGAATTTATGATCGTTCTTATGAAATTGGTCAGCCGCGCAATAAAATTTGTTCATTAGAGCGCTTTTCAGAAATGAAATGAAATACTCTTCATCACGGTGCACTGCTTATGGAATTTGAATCATTTAATCAGAATATATTGATAGATATACGAGTCATTTATAATGCATCGATGAAAATATATATATATACAAAAAATGTTTTTTTTGTTTGTTTCTTATTCGCTCGATTGGAACGTTAACAACGGTTGCTGAGGAGCTAATTGGGAAGATTTTGTGTACTTTGCCGTCGAAAATGATGAAAAAAGGTCATAAATTAATGAATCACAACATTCGAACGGTTGCTGGGGAAGCAAACAACGGTTGCTATGGGGAAAATAGAACAATTCAGTGTCCTTGGCCATCGAGTGTGACTTAAAACTGATTTTCCGGCTTGCCCCAATCAGCACTCAAAAGGATTTGTGAGAAAATACGTTAGGAACGGTTGCTAGGTAAATAACCAACGGATTTTGCTGAAAATTGAACTCCGGCTAGATCTTGCCACATCTAATTGGTGTGCAAAATTTCGGATCATTCCTTCGAGAGTTATCGTGGAAGAAGAAGGAAACGGGACGCACACTCATACATACATACATGACATACATACATACATACATACATACATACAGACACTTTCGGATTTCCATGTTTTTCGACGCGTAGATTACGAGAATCAAAGTCCCGAGGACAGATTGGGTGGGTCGATTTTTGTCCTATTACAAAGCTTCCTCTTTGGAAAAGCAGAACTGGGGTGGGGTGATCCTATTCGCGAAGGAACTATTTCAGCGACAGGTCGTGTCTCGTTGTCGACTGCTCACCGAATGACAAATTCTCGAGTTCCGAGGGAACCACTAAATAATGGCCTAGAATAATCCCATGCGTTATTTACCGTTCTTGGGAACAGAATTACAGGAATGTTCGTGAGATGGGAACCTGAATATCAACTAGAGTTTACGTTATGGAAAAGAACAATTACTAGATTAGAATTTACAAATTCGTGACGTACTTTGAAAAAAGCCGAAACATGAACACTCGCTATGACCTAGCGGATTTTAAGTTTTAGAGAAATGCATGATTTGCAAAGCAAGTGATGAGTCCCTACCCAATTACGTTACGCGATACAAAAAAATGTCCATACTCCACCCATCCACGAACAAGTCCCACTGACGAGAACGACCTCTTATCCGTCTTACGGTCTGACCGGAGTCAGGCTGCACCAAGAAAGCTGAACCCATTGCCAGCAGGAAATCATCCGCAAACAAACAGAATACAGACAAAGTCCACCCGGATACCCAATTTGGATTAGCTATTTTCAACCGAATTTATCTCAGAAAAACGCACTCATGCATTAATAGTCCGATTCGAGGAAAAGGCAATTGGGTAAATCGGGCAATCGCTTGGTTTTACCATTTCGAGCATCTTTTAGTACCTGTTTAGTTTCGAGGAAAATTCCTCCGAGAAAATTGTAGTTATGGCTATTGGCCACAGTTCTTCAACTATTAAGTCACTATTTTGCCAAGCTTCCTCAACGAAAAAAAATCCCACAATCTACCAAAGAAATAATTTTTATGGGATAATTGTGGCTTTTGGCCATCAGCCACAGTTTGGCAATGATTTAGCCACAAACGTGCCAAGTTTTCCCAATGAAAAAAAATCTCATAATTTACCAAAGAAATGATTTCTGCATACATACATACATACCTACATACATACAGATACTTTTGCATTTCCACGTTTTTCGACTCTTAGATTACGAAAATCGAGGTCCCGAGATCTGAATCGGTGGATCGATTCTTGCTACATTGCAAAGCTTTCTCTTTAAGAAAGCAAAAAGGTTGAAATCGTTGTTTAGACCACGCGAACTGATCAGTTCTTTTACCAATCTTTCCAATAATCGAATGGTAATGATACGTTTGGTACTTTAGATTTCGGGATTGAACATTGGGCACATTGGGTTCAGTAAGTCCATAAAAAGTGTCATCACCGTGAAATAGCGGAAAAATCATGAAGGAAGGAAATTACTGTGAAAGAATATTGATGTTAATTTCGAAGGGCCACAAGTGGCAAAAAACGTATTTAATGGGGGAAAATAATTCTAAGATAATAAATTGGATATTTTCATGTTTGCCATAAAAAAAAATATCGTTCTGATGAGAATGACCCATATATCTTTCAAAAAAGCTTTACTTTTCATGGCCCTGCAATCTTGGGCCGGTCGTTTCTGATCAGCACGATTCAAATTCTCATTACCCGCTACAGGCCTATAAAAGCTCATGAAAACTCATAAACTTGTCCTGAACCATCGAGTGTCGAAAAGCTCAAATGAGAAAAGCCCTCAACTGCTCTACTTGCTCTAATTCGCAGTACGGGTAATTCAAGAATTCTACCAAATAACATATGGATTTTTCTATAATACTGTGAGCCAACATGCTCGACTAGAATCATGCCCAAACGCGAACAATACACAAACACAAAATGAGGCCCATGAAGCAACTTGTAGGCGCTTGCACACAGACTCCCAGCTTATATAAGCGCGACATTGGGTGACCAAGTAAACGCGACGAACTAAATCCCTTGTATGTATATCGCGTTTGTGTGTGTGTGTGTGTGGGAGAGGGGGAGGTTGATAGAGCAGAGAGCGCGAAACAGGCGAGAAAGCGCGATATTGGAAGTCAGTGGCGGAAACGGCGCGCGACTTGCCCCAGTGTACGTACACATATATATGTATACAGCCGCTGTTGAGGAATCCAAACACTCTGTTCGGTAAATGCGCGCGTGCGGGGCTTTTCTGCGCCGCGGGCGTAAACAAAGCGTACGTATACAAGGAGGCCTGGCTCCGCGAGCTGCCGCACTGCTGCAGCCTATTGTGCCCGCGCGAATTTTGATTAGCTCTCAGCTGATCCATCTTCAACTTCGAGAACTAGTTTGAATGGTGTATATGCGCTGATGCAAAGGTGGGATGGGCCTCGCTCTCCGAACCATATATATATATATATATATATTTACGGACGACTCGCGTGCCGATTGTTCCGACGACAGCTTGCGTGCAATATTGCGAAGCGCTGCTAGATGCAGCCGTATTTTCTTTCAATATTTTCAGCGTCGATGGTGACACATGCCCGATCCCTTAGGGATTGCGGTGAAGAAATATAACTTTCGATAACTCGTGTTGCGAATGAATTTTTCCTTTGACGCCGATGTATATACTCGGGTGAATTTGTTCAGCGGTGCAGCGAGACTTTGGACTCGAGGATTTATAACGCGATATACTTGGTAATCCCATAACTGAATCTATACCTGCAGGGGAAAAATTTTTTCTTTCTGTAGAGATCCAAATGAAATAATATGAATGGAGTATTAACATTTTTTCAAGAAGAATCGTCAAACTTTTGAAAGAACCATTTCGGTTCATGAGAAAAAGAAAAATCCTTCCAATGCACACTGCAAAAGTATTTTATTTCGGCATATATGGGAATTTCTACCAACTAGGACGATTTTATGGAATATGTTTTGTCGATATCAACTCTCAAATGTGTTGATATAGTTCCATTAATCACTCGAAAACGAAGAGATAAAAGTATGGAACATTAGTGTCAACCGTGGAAAGACAATAAAAAGATCGATTACGTTCAGTCACAATCCCAAGACAGACCAAGAAAAACAGTTTTGCCGAAAATCAATTGAAGAAGGAGAGAGAAAGAGAGAGAGAGAGAGAAGAGAGCTGCTGATGGTTTGTTGGAAGTTGGAAGTGAGTCGAGCCAATTTGAAAATGTACAGCTATGGGCTTGGCTGTGAAGGTTGATTGACGCGGAGTATGGTATATTCTAACACGAATCCAATGGAGCCTCACACAACGTACGGAGGTAAGCGTGATACTCGTGAATGAAGAAGTTTGGCCTTTTCAATATGTAAAATTGTACATCTATACATCAGGCGAATCATGAAGGGTCCGCGGGTTTGAAAAGGAAAGAAAGATGAGAAGCGGACTTGTTACTTCTCGAAAATGAGCCGTTCTATTATTCAGATCGAATAGAATTAACACATCAAAGAATAACCCTTAGGAGGGGCTGCTCGGCATCGCCTACGCACATATGTTTTATTGATGAAGCACTCGCATAAATTTCCCGTGGCGCTTCTCCTATCGTATATATATATAAATGTAAGCGGACAAATAGCCGTTACATCCATGCTCGGGACGAGTGTGCAACGCGCGCGCGTGACGCGCGTCTCCGGATATCCGGGAGGGACGCTCGGACGTAGCCAACAAGTTCACGTGCGATTGCATTTGGGAAATCTCAAAAGTACGAAAGAAGCCTGCCATCCCTGGTCGGGATGGCAGGCTGGTCTCGCGAGCGCGCGCGCTTGCATACCAATTATTCCAAATTGGCGCGCGCTTCATCAGAATTGCCGAGGGCTGACACACTTTGCTGACAATTGGTATAGAAGAGCCGACGTAATCGCCGGGGTATGTGGCTCGCGCGCCGAGATGATTGACCCCCCTCCCCCTCCCCAATTGCATAGCGCGCTCAATAGTCCGTTTCGCACACGTACACACACACGCACACAACTATATGCTCGAAGGCTTTTTGTGCTGATTGGATTAAGTCCTTTCAAAAGGAGAGTGGCGTTGATTCGACTCGCTCAGTGGGATCGTGCCAGCCGACACCTACGGCTGAATTCGGTTTAACGAAGTCGTCGAAAAGATCACATTCAAGATTGTACTTTTTGGATTGTGAGTTCATAATCATGTCGAGCGGGTTGAGAAACGCTTGATTTTTGAATGCTTCAGTTCGGCTATGCCCGACTGAAAAAGGATCAGAGTTTTTCATTCATTCCATCGAAAGTTATGTATACTAGCTACATTCAGACGCGCAATCTACATTTATGTGTTCCAAAATTATGTTCCAATTACTCACACGATAATCTTTTCCGTTTACTCATCTCATCATTCCAATATCAAAACCTTCCATTTTCAAAAGCTACATTCATATTTCATTCAACTTTTAACTTTATTTCATTATAATCAATTTTAAAACCTACATTCAGATTTTATTCAGCTTTTCGGTCATTAGAGCCTCAAAACACAATATGATCTTTAACCTACTATTAATGAAACTGACTGAAACGGACTGTCCTAACCAAAGAATATCTATCTTTTTTGTCCTAACCTTTTTTCTTTTTTTCTTTTTTCAACAGGTACTTATCCTTTATCAATATCTACAACTATCTTACTCATGTCACACATGGTTAGTTCGAAATACTGACTGGTTTTGGATACATACGATTTCTTGTGATACGAGCGAGAAAATGATATTCATTAGTGAACTTTTATATCATACGCATTCAAAAACTATACCAACAAACTTTCCAAGAAAAAATTATTGTAGAAAATTAATCTTCAATTCTCCAAGGAATGTAAATGTAGTACCGCGCTCAACTCTTTTCTGTGTAAAATCATGTACATAACACAACGGCGCATACGTCACGGCTTGTTCAAAGAAAATGTCCCCTCGCGAATATCCTCTTCCAGGATTTATAGGTAATCTATAAAATAGATCTGCGATAAGGATCAATGCCGACAGTGTAGTTCCGAGACGTTTCTGGATAAGGCTGGCAGGGCCGAGTAATGGCTCATGCGCCGAGGTGCCCGCAACGCCGAGGAATTCGTTATTATAGACTCTGGGCGAAAAGTATAACGTCCAATTACGCTTGTCCATCAGTCAGTCGGCTGGCGGAGAGTGAGAGAGAGGCTTGAGGCGCGCGTAACAAGTGTAAGAAGCAGCACACGTGCGCAGCACTCGGCTCGAAATCTTTCGCTCTGGCCATTATCGTTCCTCGGCACGGCTAGTGCCAGAAAATAGGACTTTGATTGGGACAGAGGGAATTTCAATCGAAAACGTTGCAGCAGCAGCAGCAGCAGCAGTCCTGTAAATAACATTTGCTTCCTCGTGCGCTCGCCAAGTTTCGAGCAGGAACTTTGCGCGCGGAAAGAGTGAGATAAGACGCGCGCTAGTGTATATATATACATATACAGGAAGAGAGAGAGAGAGAGAAAAGGACCGGCCGACAAAAAGACGAGCTGAAAAACGGCCAGCAGCAGCAGCGGCGGCAGCGCGGCAGAAGCAGAGGAAAGTTCGAGGGGGGGAGACACACACGGGCAAGAAAAGGGACACACGCATACGCTGAGCTTCAGCTGGCTCGCAAGTACATACACGGACGCGCGCGCGAGCTTCCATCGTTATGCCAGGCACGACTCGTCGATATTCCGCTTTCCACATTTCGGCTGCTGCCCCCCCCCCCGTCCACCCGCGTGCCTCTCTTTATCTTTATTTCGCTCGACCTTCCCTTCATCGCGCGCGCGGCTCTGTCTCCCTCTCTCTATCCTCGACAAAGTGCAACCATTTGCGCGAGAACTGGGCGCACCGATCGGTGCAGCGTTGGGGAGACGCGCAATTCTTTATTGTTGCCGAGACTAATTTGCCTACATGTGTGTGTGTGTGTGGGGGTATATGTGGTTGGCTAAAGTGCCTCTGTCGTCGAGCGGATAGATCGTTGCCGATCGAGCTTGATTTACCGGGGGATAAAAAGAATTCGAGATTAGGGGCATTGGATATATGCGGGGAAATTGATTTTGCTAATGGCGATGGAGGGCATTTTTGGGGCTCGGTGGCTTCATACACGCATCAGGGCGTGCGTCGTTTTACGCTCGTTGGTTTATCGGTGCGTGGTATGTGTAAACGAGGCAATCATCCGAAGTGGACGTGATGAACAATGCTTTTGCGACGATAATACCAAGAATTTTTGGAAAGCTCATTTCGTTAATCAATTTCACAATTCATTCGTTTTTTATCCTAGACTCAAAAAGAATTGGGTAGTAATAAAGTGTTTTTGGGTATATTCGTCGTCCGCTTATAAGGTACAGGAGGAATACTTCTCCATTTGTAATTCAACGCATGCCCTTATCCCGAATACATTCTTAAATATCTCCAAACGAGGATGAAACGAGCAAAACGAGAGAGCAACTACGAGCAGTCCCCCCGCCGTCGAATGGTCGATCAGCCGGAAAAATCGTGGCGGAAAAAAAACTCGAAAAACATCGATCGTCCCGTGTCTCGCCGTTGGTTTGTGTGTACGCCAGTCACAATAAAAGTCACGCGAGGCCCGCACACATACTCAAGCGCGCGCGCAGCTGTACGTGTGCGAGAGACTGTTCGCGCCGACCCTCCTCGGTGACAAAGTAGCCCCTCCGCAAGTATAAGGGTCCAGCAAAAATACATAACGCGCCCCTCGCGGCTCCTTGGTGCGTTGGGGCTGCAGGGCGCGCACGGGAACGTGAAAAAGGGCCGGGCATAAGCCGCAGCCCGGCCGCTCAATGGGCCGGTAATTCCCGTGAATTACGCGAAATTAATAACTGACAATACGAACGCGCGCGAGCATTTGTTCGAGACCGCGCCGACCGAGCGGAGCGATACAAAGGGGGGCCCGCCAGCCCCGGCAAAGACGTCGCCACCCGCGCAAACATCGATCTGCGCGCGCACATACTCTGTGTGTGTGTGCTCGCGCTAGACAAAGTACCGAAGTGATTCGTCCGCGCGGGCGATATTGTAGTCGCGGTCCTGATGAGCTACGGAGACCATGCGAAATATGTCGCGGGTCATGTATAGGAGATTTATACCCGCTTATATCACGTGGATATGGAAGGCACGTAGTGGTCTGCGGTCTTGTTCACTAGCTCTTCGCGCAAAATGAAAACACCGCGTTATAGCCTAATCTCGGGAGTTACAGACTAATTTCCAGAGTTACAACACACTGGCGTTACCTTTTTAATACTGCATTATCCACCTGACCGTGTTTGGGCGTTTTTTGGCACAAGGTCGGGTTATGATCCGAGTAAAGCGAAACTCTACTGTGTAAGTAAGCAATGCTGAAAAACACCTACGAAAAGTGTGTATAAAACTTTTTGTTGCGAAGAAGAATACAACGTTTTTCCGCGTTGGGTCTTGAAACTTATTTTATCCTCTGTTAGAAACTAAACACCATTGCTAACTGCATTAACAGTATGCTTTCTCAAAAAGGCTGTGTGTGAGAAAGAATAAGTTCAACAAGAGATATCTTATGTCATCGACAGATGAACTTCAAACTAATTGATCTTAAACAGTAGCAATGGTTGTCAGAGACGTAAACAAGGGTTGTCATCAAGAAATAAAGATTCCGTGTCTTTTGCCTGATTTCCCCTTAGCAGCAAAGGTTGCTACGGATGTGAACCACGATTGCTAGAGATATTAACAGTTAAAGGAAATATTTCATTGATCCTTGTCGTAAATATTCGACCCCAACGAGCATTTACGTTAAATTATAGTGAATTTCCCAAGAACATCTTAGCAACGGTTCCTAGCGAAATAGACAGCGGATGTTGTTCGAAAATGAACTCAAGTCACACCTTGCTACGAATAACCTGTGCGCGAATAGTTACTATATATACATCGCTTTAAATGCGAATTTCCTGATGCGATTTGATTCATATGGAAGGTCTGCTCAATGCTTTCAAAATGATCTGAA
Source organism: Aphelinus atriplicis (assembly GCA_020882685.1). Classification (NCBI taxonomy): domain Eukaryota; kingdom Metazoa; phylum Arthropoda; class Insecta; order Hymenoptera; family Aphelinidae; genus Aphelinus; species Aphelinus atriplicis. The sequence goes on from CM037073.1 coordinate 78,482,232, forward strand.
CCACATTTGATCTGGACCTTCCTACTCTCTTATAGAAGTTTGCAGTAAAAACCACTGAATTAAAGTGAAAAATCACTGTAAAAAGGTGAATGAATTCTTGACTGGGTTGCAGTGACTTGTGAAATCGAGAGAAAAATTACAAAAAATTGGATTATGAATTCATAAGGTTAAATGACAATAAATCGAATGATATATCTCTCGATTTCTTTGTCCTAATCTAAAAAATATTACTCACCGGGAGAAAATTCATATAATGACTCCTAACAACTGGTGTTAACATTACCAACTGATCAAAACGTTTAATTTTGTAAACATTATACGTTACCAACAATATTCTCTGACGCGGCAGCCGCGCCGCTGCTATAACCGTACTTGCATATATACATATGAGATCCAAAAGGGGAGGGCGCTATTGGATACAAAGTTCCGACATTTTAGCTTGTTCCTTGACATGGACTGAAACTTAGGGAGTAGCTCCCCTTGATTATTTCCTTGCAAAAGACTCATTCCCGGTCAAGTATCTCAGCAAGTATTAGCAAGGTTCATTCTTGAACTCGGTAAAAAGTAAAATATTGGTAAAAAAATTCTGCCAAGCGAATTAACTATATACTTTCTCAAAGAGGCTTGGGGTGAAAAATATGCAGATATCGATGTTCCTTGGAAAAAAGTAGCAGCTTTCAATTTTTCCGCTTTGAAGGCTAGCAGCATGCTCACAAAATGAATGTGCTCTACGTCTATGCAAAATCTGAAACACTCACTTTACCCAGTGAAAATTAGATGCTGCTACCCTTAAAGGAGGAAAATTAACAATTGCTACTTTTATTTGTTATCAAACATCCATATTTCACATGATAGTTTTTATACAAAGCCTCTTTGAAAAAACATACTGCTAAATAACTTGGCCGTTATTTTTCTTCGAATTTTCCCTTGGGTTTATTTTTACTTATTCCCCACATTCTCCAAATTTGTATTAAACCTTCTGACTTTTTAGTATTTGGTGTAACGGCCAAGTGACACAAATTCTTAATTTTAAAATTTGTATCTGCAATTGTCACGCAATATAAAGGAGTTAGGGATATCCGTAATGTGGCTACCTCGATATGTGCAAAAGCTCGTTCCCAATCACCCAAGTACGCTGTGCAGAATGTTTGTTCGACTTTTTTCATAAATGAATAAAAAGTTTCAGAGAACACCAACCCGCTGAATTATTTCAATTTTTTCAAATATTGAATATACTATTGCGAGAAGTATAATTTTTTCAACGAATTCAAAAAATTATGAGGAACATTTTCATTTGGAATATATGGAGAATTTATTGAGATGTATGCCGAAACGTATCTAATACTATCAACTAGTGGTTTAGATTACTTACTTAGTAGGAAACTTTATCTCTTTTTCAAGGATTTCGTTTGACTACCAAGAATAATGTACATCAGAACTAACACTGAATGTATGTACATACGAAGTGCAACAAATTAAGCAATCCATTTTGTATAATAAGGAGACTTGACCCAATGTAGCACTTTTCTCAGATTTCGTATTTCTGGTGCTCTCTGAGCATCTGTCGCAGTGGGTTATATTGGCATCAGGATTAAAACGAAATTCTTGGTAGCTTCTTTGCTTATTTAGCTCTTAAAACTACTCTCTTACAACTGTTTGAACTTTTACTACCTGCTTTTTCTTGTTTTTTTTTTCTTATTTCACTTTGCTAACTCAATTACAATAATTAAGTGTATATTTATTCTTATTTCTTTACATGTGTGTACTCATTTCTTATACAAAAACATCTCATCTTCCGGTTAGTTAAATCAGTTTTCTTCAAACTATTTTCTCACTCAAAATACCCTTTTTCAAGCATGAAATATAAATGTGGCCCTTTATGTGAATGAATCGAAGGACAGTAGAAAGGATTAATGTTTAAGAGATAAACGTTAAGTTTTCATAGATATGTTATAATTATGTCGATACGTATTTTTCGGTTCAAAAGTTTTTGATAAATATCTATGGAAACATGATTTCGAGCTCATTTGAATCCCAATTTGATCGTCTCTGTAGACGTATGTACGCTGTAACAAATAAATATGAAATCGTGCCAAATTGGGTACACGTGTACTCTAAGTGACCTTTTTGAATTAGTCAGTTTATTAACATTTTGAATGGCTTGGAATAGACAAATGATGATTGTAGCGATGGTTTCTGTCAGATATTGAGCTAGCTTTCAAGATGCCGTTCGCAAAATTGTGCAATTGTGCGAATGGCCGTTCCAATTTCGTCATAGTTGAATTCGCGAAAAACCCTTAGGGTGACACAGCTACCCCAGTTCTCATATTTGTACTGATTTCAATGAGATTTTAGATAATTCATTTCATGTTGGACAGGAAATATAGTAATTAAACCATATGAATATACAGGATAAACATTGCAAAGTAATCACGAGAAGTCAAAGACTCTCCAGGTTTAACCTGATAATCCAGCAGAACAGGAGTTTATCGAGCATCTAGAGAATATGCTATGCCTGCAATCGTCATTTATTCAGAAGGTCTTCTAGCTCAATGAAGGCAGAGAGTTGAGGGAATGGCTGTTGTTTGAAGTATAAAAAGGAAGATGCTGCTTTTAGCTACTGAAATAACCATGCGGAAAACTCGTTAGAACCATCATAGACAGCCATAAAAGGGCTTTCAATTAACTTGATTTTATTATACGTAATCCAAATTGAGATATTACATAGCCGGCATTGAGAATATTTTTGTATACCGCTTTTTAGTGGAAACAATCTCAGGCATATATACTAAAACCCGAATGAAAAAGGATCGACCGGATTCAGTTTCAACGGACGATATTTGAAATCATCGAGCTATCTCACGCGTGCACATATCGGGCTAAAATAATGGGGCCGAATACGTAGACTGTATGTAACGTGCTCTCTCGATTCGTCGTCATTAATCCGGTCTGCAGCGCTGCGCACGAATCGCCGGCATTAACCGAGCCATCCGCAGCCTATCCAAAATTTGAGTGTGCGAGTAAACGGCCACTCGCTCAATTCTACTACTCGAACCTGCACATATGTGAATATAGTCGCGCATAAGCGTTGGAGTTGTATAACTGTGAGTTATCAAGCTAACGACGATAGGACGAATCGTTAGCTACTTGTGAATTTGAATTTGATCGGATCGGAGAGACGTGATGGGATCCTTTTGAAAGTTGTAAGATTGATAATTGAATAATTACTTTACGAAATGATCGTGACGATCCATTTTTGGATGCTGAAAACAACCATTAGTTTATTAAATAGTTTTATCGAGTAATGTACTTATCAGTTGGTTTTTGCAATGCTTTCATTTTGAGAAAGCATTGCAAAGGGGTGAAACTGAAACTGAAGGGGTGAACTGAACTTTCGAACTGGATCACCAGACCCTTTGTTTCGTAATCTGCGAGTCGAATAATACCGGATCCCAGAATTGTGAGTATTTGCATACACTGTTAGAAATATGATCATTAAAATTTAATGCACATAAATAGTAAGCACATTTCAAATGCTACACTTATTTTAATTAATGAAAGTAATCATGTTCTTTTTATAATCTAATTTTATAATTCATTGTATGGAATATTGAAATTCCAACGTGTCCATTAACAATAATGTAAATGTGTACCAATCGACTTTCTTGGTTAATCTTTCATGGTAAAATACATTGAAGTTCATGAGTTTATCAATAAAATATACATACAATTTAAAATTATTTTTAACGATGTAGGTAGGGTGCATAATAAATAGCAGTTATTCATGTGAATAGTAAAAAACTATTTAATAGTATGTACAAATTACACAATTTATGAAAATAATAGATACTCACTAAAGAAATGCTAACATTATACTAATATTTTAGTAAGTAGAGTTTGAATATTTTTTTTATTCAAATTTCACTATTTTTCTTAGCCATCTACTATTTTCAATCGTCGAGCAATTGGCACTGTTAAATAGAAGATTTAGAGCGTACAACAAGTCCAAATACGTCATAAAGGATCGAGAATGACTTATTGAAATATTCAGGTGAAATTGGGATATCATGATATCAATCCATTTTTGATAGTTTTCTTCCTCTAATCGACAATAAAATTTCAAAGCTTATTGATGCAGATAAATTTATATTTTCTGACAAGATATATACATATATGCATAAATGTTGGCAATCTTTCACATTACAAAGTTGACGTGGTAGCCCTCACACACGCCCCCGTTATCTCATGTGTAAACCTATTTTAGAGTGTGCACGCTCGCATGGATTCGAGCGAGGGGTGTGTGCATGTCCGGACGAGCGAGCAAATTGAAAGTTTAATTCGTGGCAAAATTTCACTCAATTTCAGCTGGCGCGTCCGCGAATGACTTCATTTGAAGATCAACGCATGCAAACGTGATTGGGGCAGAATCCAATGTGTGTATCGCCAATCTAATAATAACAATGGAAAGGGAGACGCACGGCTATGTGAACGTATAGTCGCGCGTTCGAATCAAACATTGGTTTGTTGCTTTTTTTTCGTTCGGAGAAAATTGACAATGATCCTGTGGTAACTCGATTGCATATCGTCGAATCTCGCCAAAGCTATTGTAAAATATTTTATTATTCTACGCGCCGAAACAATGTATAGCATTCCATTTTTCATAATTCATTAATTTCTTCTTGAGCTATTCTCAATCAAAAATTTTCAAAGTTTTCAAAATTTTCAAACTAAATTCAAAGATTGAAGTTGAGTTTCTTTGTTAAAGAAAAAGTTATCGATTTGCAATGTCAATTTACATGAGCAATGAGTCAATTTCGAAAATTTTCATTATATTCCGCAAATCTCTTACCGGAGAGAAACTTTTTTAACGGAATGAAATGTGAAAGTGCTTCAGCGTTTGTAGTGAATTCATAGTTAGCAAGACAAGACGAGGATTGTAAAAGCTTGAAATGTAACTTTTATAAAAAAGACTGATAAAAACAGAATCTGATCTCTGGTCTCTTTCAACTTCAGCTGTTCTGTGGAGGGGAAAAAGAAGATAATATTTCTTATGCTTAACGGAAAAACAGTCAACTTTTTCACTTTGAACAAATTTAATTGAAAGCATAACGTTCAAGTATGTACGATATTGTATTTCAAAACTTCATCGAATGGATCGAAATATTTAAAAAGATATTATCATCAAGGAAACTACTTTTTTACTTGAACGTTTGCTGCGCATAAGTCAAAAACACAAGAGCTGTTCGAGAACGAGGGAGAGAAAGATATATTCCGCCTGTTCTTGGTACACTCCCTCGTCCTCTGCCTTACACACAAGTTCAAGTGGCTTTGGGACATAAAAAGACCGCCGTCGGCCCGTCACGCCCTATCTGAGCCACTCATCCTCAGTCACTCGACTCCCTTGGCTATATTTGAAAACCTTAAATTTGAATGGAGCAAGAATAAACTGGATTATTTATTTCAGATACATTAGACATTTATCTGATAGTAGAAAGGAATTATTTTCCCAACCCTGAGAAAAGTGCCATTGGTGAATATGAAAATCACTGGTCCTCATCTCCAACGGTCTCTTCTCTTCTTTTGAGGACACTCTACGTTCAGAAATGGACTCGCTAAAGTTGAAAACTAATGAAGCACTTTGCCATCGAATGGCTCCGACCAAAGCCAACTAAATTGAAAGTATGCTTTTTCTATGAGACTTGATAATGAAGAACCATTTTGAACGAATTCAAAGAAGGTTCAAATCAATTCCAATTTGATCGACATCATAAAGTTACATACGATCATGAGAGAATCACAATGAGACTTTCAATTATGAGTCCCACGATCTTTGAGGATTGAATCATATAAAGGTATAAATAAGAGATCCGGGCGTAGAAGACCCGAATTAAGACCAATGCCAAAATCGTAAAGTCTTGCGTTCGATGCCTATACATTCGGGGTCGCGAAGTTACCTTCTCGGGGTTCGAGCAAAAACACAAGGCGCAACTAATTGTGAAAAGATGCGCGCGCGCTCGCGCAAATCACCGGTCACGCGCGCTATGCGCGCCGTGGCCTCCTCCTCGAATCTATCATTAATCGGGCGCGCGCGCGCTCGTATGCAAATCCCCCGCGTCACAGTAACAAGCTCGATAATGGATATAAAATTAGCCGGGCCGTATATATTCAAAAAGCCGCTCGCACATGAATATTTAATCGCTGCACGTGGGTATATGCATATACGCGAATTTTTCGCCCGACGGCGATTCACCAAGAATAAAGCTCGTCACGCGAGAGCCAATTTCCCCGCTTTATACATGCGCATATACACGTATACGCGTATATCGTATAAATCCGGTCGCGAGCGAGCGAGCAAGCGCTCGTGTATGTGTGTGCCGCGGCTTATTCACCCCTTGAGCTTTCGCCAATTACACGCGACGCTTTGCGCTCGCGCGAGCGACGTTTATACCATGCATATAAGTAGGTATAGGGTTCCTTTGCTCGCGTCGCTCGCGGCCAATGCGCTGAACGGTCCACCGTTTGACTTGCCGCACGCGCGCGTTTGAGCCGCGACGCTCGTACGCGAGCGTGTGACGGTGTGAGTCGCGCGTCGGGGACGCCGGGTGGTGTGGCCGGGGCAAACAGAATTTGGTTTTGCCGCTGCAGCTATTGAAAAGTAACATCGTGCGGTCACGTGTCCATGATGAAATTAATATATGGCCGCTGTATGCGACGAGGTGCACACAGACGCGAGCTTTGACGGCCGAGCAACCGTTGTTCTCGTGAATAATAGGTTTTTGGATCAAAAATGTTCGTGATTACGATGGCTCGAATTTGAACTGAGCAAACATTTTGTTGGATGCGCGCGATATTCGCTAATCACATTATTATTATTTATAGTGGAATAACTGTCGGTGAAGGAGGAGCCGAATTAGCATGAAATATTTAATCTCAAATTCCTCCCCGTGTAACCACCACCGTTTGGCCACCAATTTCAGTTCCGACTCGTTCGAGCCAACTATTATTTACACCAATGCTCGAGTTTGCAAGAAACAATCGGTATGATGAATCGATTGAAGCGTATATACTGCAGACTTGTGAATATTGCGTCCTCTGGCCGGGTGGGCTATATACACGCGTTAGTTTACTCTCACGAAATAGAACATCGTGTTTTTGTGATGTTCAAAACAGATAATCTTGGGTGTTTCCGTATATTACGGGTGGACCGCACGAAATAAAGTATAAAAGTAATTGAAAATATTATTGTCTCAACTCGCGGAAGAACTTGGCGCCGTATTTCACAACGAATGCGCACTGCATAGGCTGATCCAAGATCCAAGATAAGTTTGAACACTTCCATTATTGGTTTCTATCGAAGTAGGTCGTCCTTCGGTTTGACTTGGAAAAATCGAAGTTTAAAGCGGTAGCGAACTTGAGCGTATACATCCGAGCGCGACAGCTCCAAGTTGTATGACACGATTCAGATTACACACACACACGCGCGCTACAGCGAAGTAACGAATTAACCAAGTAACGGTGAGGGATTCGTTAACTGTTGAACGAACTTCCATCTCGAAGGAATGTCCCATATATTAAGATTAAAATGTAAACTCTGCCATTGTGCGGGCGGGCGGGCGCGAGCTGCGAGTTGACGTGATAATTCTGACATTATCTTTTATTCTCGAGTTGGCGCGCGCGGCTGCGCGACTGCTCGAGAGCACGCGGGAACAGTGGCAAAGTCGATAATTTAAATTATTCACCCGGAAACTTCGTTTCGCAGGGTTACTCGGGGAACGTATTTTTCGCGCGCGTAGAAAGAGAGAGAGGGAGAGAAAGAACTCGAATAATTAACTCCCCCCGTGATTAAACTGCAGGCGCCCCTGCGCACAATAAACCCGCTGCACTTTCAAGATCCACACTTGGGCCGTGTATGTATATATGTACGTCGCCGATTCGATCCAAGTGGGGTAATTCGCGCCAACGTGTTGCGACCTCGCGCGAGCGCGCCTTGGTAATATAACGAAAAAATAAAAAGAAAATCCATCGTTGCGCGCGCGGAGAGCCGGCAAGTGAAATTACGCGGCGCGGCGCGGCAAATTTGGCGTGCGATTTAACAAGGGGAGCGCGTAAATAAGGCCACCGGAGCAGCCTAGATTATGCGCATACTTAGCCCGAGTGTTTCGTACACTGTGTGTGTATATGTGTACAGCTCAAAGACGCGCCGCCAGCCATAGTCATCCTTCACGCCACCGGACAGGACACGCGCGCCTCTAGCTGCACGCCCCGACTGATTGGAGGGCTCTTCAACTTTCTTCAGCCTAGGCCTGCGCACGGGCCTACACATTTATGTAGCTCCAACCTCGCGGCAATGTTTTCCCTCCGCCACTTGGCCGACCCACGATTTCTTGGCGAGTTTTATTTTTTTTCTTCCATTTCCGACGTTCTGTTTAATCGGGAAGAAATGTCGTTCATCTGCCTGTGCGTGCGTTTCGATTGGAGAATTTAATTCATAGCATTTTTATTCCTTTTCATAATTTTCAAGGGATTTACGGATTTTTTGATGCAGCTGACTGACTGTTTGAAGAGTACCAACTCAAATGGATATACACACACTTGTGGATTGACGAATAATATGAATGAATTCAGAATTTCAATAAATTTTTCCATCAACGAAAATGCATACGTTAAATGTACTCTGAATTACAATCGGTGTTTGATTATTTCGATAGAAAACAATTAGGCGCGTCAATCGTACGAAATTCGGTATTCCAGTTTAGTTTCCACTCTCGAGTAACAAAAGAATTTCCTACAAAAAGTTATCCCGGAGACACTGCTTGATTAATCGAGCTGGAATGTGCCGTGTATGCTATATACGTGGGGAGAAACGCTCGGTCGGGCTCTGGTCGTCTTGCAAGTGAACGAGGCAGCCAAGCCGCGGAGACGTTGATCGATAAACAGTGTAATCGTTGCCCGAGCCCTGGCTTTGTTTTTCATTTGCTTCCTTTTACTTTGTGCTGCGCTCGCGCGCGCGCGCCCGGCAACGAGGTAGAATCGCCAGATGAACTTCGCTCGGATTAATTTTAAGAGAAACGGATGGCTCGCAGCAAGGTCGGACGAGTCAATAAAAATGTAGCGCATGCATATTTTAAGGAAATTTAATTCCGTAACCTGCCACGTAAATCTCCCCGGGCGTTCTCCACGTATATACCGAGCTTTTTCAACCTTAATCATAATCATTTTATCTCTCCGCAATATATCTGTATCGGCACGGACGTTAAATTTATAAATCTAGCTTAGAGCTCCCCTGCAGTATATATATATTTGCGCACGGCTTCATCAACGTTGATTTTTCCTCTTTTTCCCTACTCACATTGTTACGCTGATCTAACTGCAGTTGGAAAGTGGTACATGTACCACTTTCATCATCTAAACTGTGACTTGCGTGATAAAATCGATCGGATAAACACGAATATACTACACGTAGCCCAGAGATAAGGAACCATAGCGAATCCTTTTTAACGCCAATAAAATAAAAAAAATACCGGGTCGGCCCTTGCCCCTCCGAGACAGCCTGAAATCTTCATCCGCCTCTACGGCCCACCCCATTTCACGCACGACTCGTTCTCTCTTCTGCGAGCGTGGAAAATAAAAGGGGAGTTTTACGCACTTCCCCCTCGTCGTCGCCCGTGGAACGTCGCCCTCTTCCTCCTGAAAACTCGATCAAATCGAACTCGATCGGCCGCTCGCGGTCCATTCATCAGAGAGTTGGAGGGTTCCGTTATCGAGCCGACGAGTCGCGCTGACGAGTCCGAAAAAGTTGGTTGGATCGACGAAAACAAAGAGGAAAAAAAATAAGAAAACGTTATACATCGGTTATATTCCCTGTTGGCCCCACCCACCCACCCACCCATCTCGGCGCTATACGTACATATATAAATATACATACTGACTTTCTCTTGGGGTCGAAGTTCGGTGACGGAAACGCGGGCAAGTTTCGCGCTCTTTGAGAGGAATTCCATAATTCAGGGGCCGTCCTGGTCTGCGTATTCCCGTGCTTTATAACTGATTAAAATTACAGGGAGCTGGCTTTGAATTGCGATACGGACGGTCGGTCGGGGGTAGGCCAGCCGAGCGAGACTTCACTCGGCGCAAAGTCCGCGCCCTACGCAAATTGGATTTTATTTCTAGCTCGCCAGTACAGTGTCAAATGATTTATCTAAAACAGTCAGTTGAAGAATCTGACTTTGTATACCTCGAGTCGTCCTTGAGTTAAGCTCAGCTTCTCTCCGTCGGTTCATTCCCTCACTCTTGTTCACTTGTCTCTCATACTCTTAAAGATTTCTCCCACGTATCAAAATGTTTCGTCCTTTTCTAATTTCCACTAACGAATAATGCCACGGTTATTTTCTCGTCCCAGGAGTTTTCCTATCCCCGTCCGTTCGTTTGCTTATATTCATTAACTTTAACCGAGTCCAAGTAGACACGAATAGATAAGCTTAAAGCGGTGGCGTGGACAAATAATGATGGTCGACTATATCCACTTACTTCCAAACACCTGCGAGTGTACCTGAGTATGGTCGAATTAAACTTTCGCTACCGCGTACACACCGGCCAGCTGTTACATCGCTGTGTACTTACATCGGCTTTCAAAATCCAGTAAACCAAGTCAAACTCCCGATAACTACCCGGGCCATTGAGGAAAACTCGGTAAACAGGTTTTCAAAGGTATAAACCCGATACGTATGAAAGCACGAAAGCACACAAATCCAGGTTAGACTAAAATTCACCCAGGAATATGCATCCGATCGATTGTAATTCAATGCTGCGGCCCCCAAAAAAGTGGTCAGCTTAGCGAAGCATCCAATAGCATATTCTGAAAATTGCGAGAAAAACTCATCTAAAAGCGTTTATTAACCTCACACGAGTTATCGAGGCGTTAAATTTTCGCATGAAACGCGCGAGGTTGCCCTCAACGGCAAACAATGACAATACATAACGAATTTAAGATTGGGGGATAGCCGAAGCGCGCATGAAAACGTTCAACTGTAATACACCGGGCGGAGCTGCAAGTGCATTATTTGCGGCTGTATGTACGTATAATCAATTCAAAGTGTCCGTGGCGGCTGCGTCGGGCTATACTGCGCTCTCAGCTGTCAGCCTAAAAAGCGTCGGCTCGCGGCTAACTGCTCGCGCGCGCGACATGTTATTACGCGTTTCCCGGCTCTCTCGGCTAGCTGATATATATCTAGGGACCCGGGCTCTTTTGGCAAAACGAACAACAAAACCGTCTCTTTGCGCCGAGGCGCATAAATTGAATGAGCTGGCTGGGGTTGGGGGATACACGCGGGTATACGTACCGGAGCAATGCGCGCTCGGGCTTTTAAGGGATACTTAATCGCGGGCGGCTGTGCAGCAGCAGCAGGAGCATCGGATCGCGCCACGCGAGCTCGAGCGAGCGGCATAACTTGATCGAAAAGTTTGCCGTAAGCGATGACCGAAGAACAAAGCCGTACGGGCTTGGCAGCGCTGCAGAGCCGATAGTTCGCCCCCTCCGCTCTCATTTCGCTGCGCTCGTTAAGGGGCTCTGCACGGGCCCTTTAAGTGTACAGCCGAGTTGACATCCGCCCCGCCGCTGCTGCTGCTGCAGCAGTTACCCAAGATGTGAGCCGAGATATTGCGCCCCGCTGCGGGAAATCGATTTTCCCCGCGGAACTACGGAATATCCAATGGCGAGATGGGAATTATTGGACTCGGGCTTTTGTCGGGACGCAAGCGCGCGCGAGCTTAACGACGATGAGTTCCGCGGATTTTAGGGTTATAGGCGCTTGATGAATTTATACCCGAGGCTCCCAGATCGGCCGGCACAATTATATGTCTCGTCACCATTTCCACGCGCGCTACTCGTCGAGTCTGTTTACTCTCTGCACCGAGGCATCCAGCACGAGAATCGTTGGGAAATCTAATCAACGTGTCGATGGTGAAATACGCGCGAGGAAAAGTCCAAGCAGCCTCGGTGACGGATATTGGTAGAATCAATCATATAATGGCCGCAGATAATTTTGAACGAAGTATATCCGTAAGAATCTCGAACGAAGAAGATGGCACACGTATACAGAAAAACGTTAGAAAAATCATCGCGAGATACTCGAGCTATGGAGTAATTGATGAAAAATCAGTGAAATTCCTCAAAAAGTCGAATGACGTCACTTGAGCGATATTCTACCTCCGGACTCTGAACAGGAAAATTGTTTTGAAATCTCCACAAGAGTACATAATAGTTGCAGCAATTCGTTTTTATCATATTACTTTTCTCGGGCGCGCAGCACCAAGTCTCGAGAGCTTCGCAAGCTATCTCATATGGGTCGTACTTTTTTCCCCAGTTCGCCCAATGGAAAGAAACTAAAGGGCGTCTGTTGGCGCAATGAAAAACACATTTGAGACGTTCCAACTTGGCTTACGCTCGTTGGCTCATACTCGCGCGCTTGGCGGCGGCGTTTTCCCGGGCTCTTGCCCCGCGCGCTATGTGTCACTTCGCACTTCATCCTCGGCGCGCTCTCGGCTCTGTCTCTCGCGCTGCGGGAAATTGATTTTCCTTCTGTACGCACGTACATCGAGCTGGCATGGAAAGTTGGGCTTGATGGGCGTCGGCAGCGGCGCGCGAAGACAGCGCCGGCGCTTCCTGCGGAGTTCGGGACGTCGGCTGATGCTGTCTTGGTGCTCTCCTGACGGGATGAGAAAGCACTCGCTCGAGCTGCCGCCGCCGACGCGCGTAAAACCCGAGGCTTGATGACTCGCCGCGGCAAAATATTGCACTGCAGCAAGCGGTTGACGCGCAAGCGCGCGCGCACTGCAGCCTGATTAAAACACGTCACGCTGTATACACGTAGATGGCCCTTTTTTACACGCTGATGGTTATACGGGCCGGCGTTTCGGTGCGGCGGCGTCTCGCGATGCAATTTAAATTCCTCCGATGGCTGGGGTAAAGAGCTTGATGGGAAATCGATACGCCATAAGTAGGTGGTGAGTCGGCGATGATTCGGCCCCGAGAGTCTCGCGAACTCGATTGTTTTTTTCTTTTCAATCCTTTTTTGTACTTCGATGTCGCTAAGCTATTTCTTATCTATGCAGCAGTGGAAGTCACGAGAGACGGTGCCGATTTTCAAAGGAAATCGTTATTGCAATATACTTTTGTAGCATATATTAAATTATGATATAATACAATATATTGTGTGTGTATACATAAAACATTTTATCATATATTTCAACAATATTATTCATTCAATTTATATGTATGCATATTGTATATGCGATATTTCGAAATACATATATGCATTTTATTTTGTTATTTACTTCAATCAATTGTGCAAAATTGTTTGCGAGTGGCTGAACAAAAGTAATTTTCGAAAATCCCAGACCGATTTTCAATATTCCGTAATTGGGTAAAAAGGCATATGGAGTAAGGTAAAATTGTTCAAATGACAATTTGGCGCGACTATTATATTGTATATCATGCAAACGTGAGCAATTGGAAACAGGAGTCGAGGTGGCAGAGCGGACGATCGCTAGCCGATCTGCGGCTAATTCAATCGAGAAAACGTAATTTCCTATATCGGCCCAGACGTCTCAGCTCGCCGAGTCTCGTCCTCCTTCTAGCTTTCTCCCTTTCTCACTCTGCCGGGCGGCCAAATTGAATTTTCTCAATTGCAACGCGATTAGCCGCGAGTCAATTATGCACCGGGTCGCGCGCGCGGCGTCAACGAGAGTAAAGCACAACTTAGCCTCCGCGGGAGCAAAAGTATTATATATGTGAGTCCTCCGTCGGATCGGTCCGTTTTCGCTTGGCTCCCGCGCTATAGCGGCCAACTTTTATTCTCGCGGCGCCCGCGCGGGTAAATATACGCGCCGCAAATCGAGTAATAAAACTCGCGGCGAGCGGGGCGCGAGTAAAAAATTAAATGGCGCGGCTAAGTTTACAAGATCCGCTGTGCTATACGCTGTATATATAGCGCGGCACATGCCTAATTTATGTATGGAGCAGTGGCCGCGCCGAGTTTGCCGAAACTAGCGATATGTATACTTGTGTGCTCGTGTGTGTGTGTGTGTGTATGGGTGGGCGTGTGGAGCACGACCAACTCTTGACGCGCCAGCATCTTTATTAGCGGCGAGCGAACTTTATACGCTTCGCCACAAGAAACTAGTCACGCGACTATACTCAGCTGCCGAAGTCCGCCGAGTGCCTTGATGAGAGTAGTTTGCCAGCGTATCCGCAGCGGCCAACGCCGCCCGCCCCCTCGTCCTCGACCCCCGAGTGCACTACTCAAGCGACAAATCCATTCCAACTGCGACCTCGGCCGCGTTTTGCTTCCTACTCGGCGAATTAGCTTCGCGGTAATCGTTCGAATATTGACTCTTGGGAAAATTCGCCTCCTGGTACATAAGGTAACTGTACCCAATGTGCCCCCCCCTAAGGGTTTTTCGCGAATTTGACTATGATAGACTTCGAATTTTAAAATTCTGTGAACGGCATCTCAAAGCTTAGCTCAATACCTATTAGAAACCATCTTCATAATCATCATTCGACTACTTTAACCTATCGAAAATCGCTATTTAAAAAAAAAACGCAAAAAGGCTAAATGCACAAAACGTGTACTCAATTTGGCACAATTTTTTAATCATTAGCTACAGCCTATATAGGCCTACAGGGACGATCCAATTGGCATTGAAATAAACTCTCAATCATGTTCCCAGTGATATTTATACAAAATTTTTAACATACAACTCAAAAATACGCGTCTAAATCATCGTAATATGTCTATACAAATATTCAATGATTTCACTCAGTCTTCCCATTTAAAAACGCGTAGAGGGGCACATTGGGTTCACTTTTTTTTGATGCGAAAAACAGCAATTTGAGTAGGATAAAAAATAATTTTAGGAAAACCGATGAGACCAATCGAAAGCTGAGATGTTTTTACACAAAAAAGAGTAATGACACTTTGAGAGATAAAAATTATTGACACCTGATTTTTGAGGTTGAGTGTGAAAAGTGAAATAAGAAAATGGTGAAAAAATCAGTAAGTGAAACTTCAAAGTGTTGTAGGAGAGTGGTTTTAAAGGCTAAATGGGCGGGGAAGATACCGAAAATTTTCTTTTAATTCCCCCAACATAACCCAAGAGCGACTGATGCTCAGAGAGCATCGGAAATACGAAATCTGACGATTGTGCCAAATTGGGTACAGTGCCAAATTGGGTACAGTTACCTTATAATGATGCTTCGAAGTGAAAAGTTGCACGCGTGAGTGTTTCTTTTTCCAATCGAAATTAATCGATGCAACAACAATCATCGATGGCTCGTGATTCTTTCAATGGGTTTTAACAAAATTGATGACTATTTTAATATGCTTTTTGATATGCTTTTTGCGTGCACGGATGATTTTGAGTATCGATAAAACTCATCGTTCACAAAGCCGTGGAACGATGGGAGATATACCAACAAATGAAATTGAAAATATCCGGATATTTTGATCATACGAGTACGAGTCGGAAGGACGATTCGCATCGAGGAATTTTCAGCGGAACATCGATGGTGGAACAACAAAAAAGAAACTCTTTCGATTCGAGTGGGAATCTGTATAGCGTTATTAAAATGCCAAAAAGAAAGCACGCATATATAACGATTAATGGCTTGCTGCGCGGATACACCGCTAGCGAGCCGGACTCGCGAAAGGGGTTAATTAAATTATGATCGCATATATAGACTGTCGGGGTGCTAGAGAGCTGTCGTGACTCGTGAGCAGACGTATACAGGTATATATGTATACATTGGCGCCAGTGCCACGCTGCGCGCTAATCTATAAGCCCCGAGGAAATTCATTTCAGCTCATCTGTAATCACACAGCGCGCAATATTGTTTTCGTTTCGATCGACGCATCGCTTGTTTTTATGTTATTGAAGGAGCATCGGGGATTCGTATCGACAGTTCAACGCTTGCTTCCTCTCGAACGATATTTCACTTTTATATCGTTATTCCTGTCATCCAGAAGGCGAATACCAGCACAGCCGAAATTGCAATGATATACGTACTCGGAAAATTATGTATACAGGGTGAATTTGTTCAAACATGATTTCTTGGATCAGAGTATGTACTTATTCCATTAGCGAGAAGGCATTGATGAATTCACCTTTCAATCTTGGATAGAACGACTTGCTACAGAGTTCATTAGGATAGTCGAATACATTCATTGTGAAAATGATTATTCTCGTTTCACAATTCAACCGGATGTGTGTGTATGAATATGAATTAATATTCGAAATCAGGATGTTCCCTGCTTTCATTTCAATGTCATACAAATCGTATCATTGTATCCTACCTTGGATGGCTCTAGAATGGTTGAGCTATGTAATTAGAAAATTGACAATTTGCTTCGATTTTCTCACAATAGAAATTCCGCAATGCTCTCTTTATTTTCTCCTGACATTATCGTGGCCACCCTATGAAATCGATTTCATCCTGGAGCAATTATTATGTATTCATAGCTATATATTCCTTCTCGTCAGTTGTCGATTTCTTTCCGTCAATACCATTTGAATATAGAATATATTTCAAATATTAAAATACTCACGACACTGGCAATTTTAGATTTGATGTCCTTATCCATAATTCATATCTCAGAAGCTACCACGTTTTGTTTTGTTATTCGAGGCCACACCGTCATTTCAAATCAACTTGGATCTATTATTAATCTGAAAAGGAACTTTTGAAGTTGACCTTATTCCAAAACGTGCTGGCCTCTCAACTACCACTCGAGATTATTCAGTTTTTTTCGAAAAATCTCCAAATAAAATATCCAACTCGAGATACTTCTTGACACATTATACAAGAGAGAGCTTCACCCATCTGCCCGACTTTGTCCACTTTCTCAAGTTCATACTTCACACCACCTCGGCTCATCCGCTCCGATATTGGGGCAAGATCAATACCATGGATTCGCGAATGTATACGTCAAGCGTCACATCTGACGAGCATACATATAGTATTCCGGGGCCCCGACGGTATGATAAAGCTGTTAGCGGGCGCGCGACTCCGTCACCGCATCTGGTATTCCATAAAACACCAATAAGGAAAGCTCCCCCGTCGATAAATCGTCGCGGGACGCACGGGGCGAAGAGTGAGAATGGAAAAAAGCGATATCGCGTGTCCAGCCCACGCAGCATCCCGCCAAGTATTATATCCATACGTTTCCCATGGATACACAGCTCGACCCACATACACCCGTGAGTCATCCAACTTTTTCTTTTCGATCTCCCCCGCCGCGGCTCCTCTTTGTACACGCGCGAGCGCTTTTCCTAAATCCCTCGCGACGGGCGCGACAAACGCGCGAGTTCGTGCGTATATATGGATTTATATATTGCTGGTGCGCACACACACACAATTCAAGCTCTTTCCGTCTCTCTAATGCTGATATTTGCCGGGAACGAGTGGTATTGGCCATTAGACCCGTTATGCGCTGCTTTATGCTGCGGCTGACACTCGATTATGAGCATTCGGCTAATTCGCCCGACACTCGTTAGCTATTTGCGCTGAATTATAGGATCTGGCGGGATTAATACTTTGAATATTGGCGCGGATTCGTAGATTAGACCGTGATTCTCAATTGGGGCCGTTGGTTTTCCATTCCAACGATCGTTGCCCCGGGATAATGCGATGAAACATACAGAGTCGAAAAGATTTATAAGCGCAAGAGAAGCTAGATGTTTTGTGTAAAATATACATGTGCAGGTGAATACTTGCCTATACGGTTATGAAATTGATCAGGTCGTTCTGAACGAATCAGACGAGTGAGAAGTTTACTGATAGAAAAGAATGAAAATGATTTATTTTTTTGTAACAGGAAAAATCTATGATATAGATTTGACACTTCAGCCTCGATCGTGGATTTAGAAGGATCTCATACTGGATCTGTTACTGAATACGCTTTCGAAATTCATCTTATTGATCGTTTCTAGCAAGGGGCTATTCTTTTTGTGATTTGTTTAAATATTTTGTCAAATTCTAGACTGAATAGCCCTTGTTTTCAATCGAGCGAATGAAGCTGGAATCTTTGTCCGTAACCAAATACCCCAAGGGGCTATTCGCTCCAAAATAATACAAAAAATCACAAAAAAATAAAAAAAATGACCAGTGATTTCGAAGTGAATAGCCCGTCGGTTTTGAGTTCTGAATGTGGTCATAGCTGGTCCGAAATTTTATAGTTGTCAGTATATACCATCCTGGCTACGCTTGTAAAAGTCGATCGATTTTCATAAACGCGTCGTTCGAAATTCGCGTGTATTGTCACGAATTTGTGACGATTCTTCCTAACGCGTAGGCGATGTTTACCGAGAAACTTTGGCATTGTTTCTCGAATTCGAGGGAACAAAATTTCGAAATAAACTGAGATAAACGCGGTTTCACATATTTTTTTTGCACTGTATCCATTCATATGGTTAGCTTTCAGGTTTCGCAAGAAGAAAGAAACGTTTTTCATGTATTTTCTGCTCAACCCTTTTGTTCTGTCCGACGAATCTCGCATTCGCTACTCAAATAAGATTGGTAATGCCAATCTATCAAGGCCCGGAGAAATCCGTCGGCGATTCTCTTACAAAGAACGTTTTACCAATAGATAATTCAAAATCATTCGGTGGAAAAATTGGCCCTCACTCGGCTCACAAGCCGGCGCTTCGACCTAAGTCAATAACGCCATAAATCAGTAGCTCCGAGAACTCTGTTGAAAAAATGTCGATTCAGCGAAAAATCTGTTCAATATAATATGTCTCCCCCCCTCTCTCTCTCGCAGGCTCTCCCCCTCCCTTACTCACCCCCGGCTCGGCAGCATTTAACGAAAGAAGGGCAAACGAAGCAGCCCGTGAGATGACTAATAGCCGGCAAATCTCCCGATCGCCCGAGTAAATCATCCGTATACGTCGCGCGTTATATACGCCGAAGCGCGCGCGCGCGTGCAGCATGGAAATAGGCCCGATATATACGTACTCGTATATATGCCGAGCGCGTCAGCCGCATGGAGCAAAAGTCGAATCGAGATGCACTCGTGGCCTCGAGGAGATCCGTTGACGCACTGCTGGGTGGAACGCGAGCTTGTCGGTCGGCAATATAATTGCGACCGTGAGTTACAAGACCTTCGACGCTCTGCCACTCGGAATTTAAGGGTGCGAAGCTTACGAACGCGACAGATAGCATTCGAATTTATGCACTCGAGTAATCAGGATGTATGCGTACGACAGCGCACAGCTTGATTTTGGCGTGTAGACGTATTTGTCACAATAAATTGTACATTACAAATCATCAAGAAATGTTGTTTGCAATAATAATATTCAACAATCATCATTTTTCTTTTTCATTGCATTCTTTTGGGAATAGTGAATTTTCTTGATCAAATACTCATCGTACTCGGGAACTCATCAATTGGAAGTCAAATATATACCGAAAATTGATAGACTTGGAACATTTTCAAGCATCTCTATATCTGATTGGACTTTTAGTTTGGACTAAACTAGTTTGGACTTTTCTACGCTGAGTAATATCATTTTCAAACTAAATTGTCTGTCTCGGCCATTGGACCCGCGAAACCGAGAGGAAAATACACGATCCCCAAGGTGGCGCAGGACGTTATTGGGTTCGGCGTAACCTCACTGCAGAACAGCACCTACACGCAATATTTTTACGGTCCAAGAGTTGCGGGAACGGGAATTATTATTTTACGCAAAACACGTGTTTCTCGTCGACTCGAGCCGTTGAAAATATGGCGTGCACCTTTGGCTGCACCTCTCGGCGAGCATCGGATATCACGCGCCGATACGGCGAACCTCGCGTGCATAATACGCATACACGCACAATATATATGTTTCTCAATTGTACGATACGCCGGGACTCGGCTATTTTTACATGTAAACTGCCGACGAGCAGCGCAGATGCTTTGATTAATTGCAGCCGTTTGAATTTGCATTGAAACGTGTTATAACGCCCGGCCGGAATCGCAGCGTGTAGACACGTGCATATGGAACTCGGTGCTGATTCATCCGTAATCAGCGCGACTCGCCGAAACGTCTTTCGGTTAAAATTTTTCCCGCCACGGCTCATTCCCGTGCAAATTTGCCGCTCCACTAGTCTCGAAAACAGCCAGTCTGTCGTATGAAATGCATGATATACAAGCGCGAGCTCGGCGAGCCAGCCGACCATGTAGCTCCCGGCTAATGATCGAATCAAGCCGGCTATATAGAGCAGCCACTGCACAGAGCAGTCCAGCGGTGGCAGCTACTGCACACACTCATACGCGCCCGCCACGCACACACAAAACACACACACACAGGCACACGTGCTATCGATTCGAGGCTTCCGTGCTCATCCCTGTCTTATTCGGCTGTGTGTGTGTGGGCGAGCGAGCGCGGGCACACGGCTGCTGCAGCGCTTTACCGCGGGCGAGTCTCTGCCGCGCCAATGACTCGCACTTTGCCTCCCCCTCAACATTTAATACTTTTGTCGCAGTTGATTCGCGATGTGCGCGAGCCAATTAGCTCGGCTCCGTTCAGCCGCGGCTCATGGGCGGAGCTTTGTGTAGCTGCTCGTTGTATATTAGGACGAGGCGTATACACGAGGCATGTAAAACTCTTCCAAGCTGCTTCAAGACGCGATGCGGGTCAACGAGCGGAGCCTCGTATATGTGTCGTATACCTGTTCGTCACTATAGCACTGCGTGTCTGCAATGTCATCAACGCACGAGACAATTGAACATACTTTTCTTTCTATCGCGACAAGGCGTCACTCAAAGTTATCTACCTCGAAACAGGATCGATCTTGATGGAACCGCGCGGCAATGGATTAGTCATATTTGAAATATTCAAAATTATTCAGAACACTGGTTTGAAACATCAATATGTACAAGCTGGCACCGTGACCGAAATCAAAGAATATTCAGGATTCTCATCTAAGAAGAAGACTGGGGAATCGTATAGAGAATTCATAATTATATACAGAAAAACTGCATTAGCAGTATTCTTTCTCAAAGATGATTTGCGTGAACAATATTATAATATCAGATATTAATGTTTTTTTTATAAAAAAGGAGCATTCACGAATTTCGTATGATGATTTCAATCGATTCGTCATTCGCGTTGTCACGAACATATACGATTCTCGAACCGTAGCTGTGATGTATCTCGTTTACCATAAATCATTATTTTGTGTATTGTTCTAGGAATTCGTTATGTATTGGTTACAGCAGTATACTAAATTATTATAACTTTTGACGATTCTCAAGTTTACAAAGTGACAATATTCACATACAAATGAAGATTCTGAATATTTTTCAGTCGAAAGTTCTAAGGAAGTAAACGATTGTCAAATAGGAATGTCAGTAACGGTTTCTATGGAAATTATGAAGATTGTGTGTCTTTTGCCATCGAAAATTGTGAAAATATACCTCATACTGATTTTTTCTCCCCGTAGCTGCTAGATATGTCGACAACAGTTGCTACAGAAGAATCATGGTGATTCTAGATCTTTTGCCGTCAAAAGTTCTAGAACCGGAATTTGATAAGTGTTTTTCTACCATAGCAACAGTTTCTATGACGGAACTTAATTACGATTGCTATGGAAAAAATTAAGATTCTACTTTTCAACAGATGTATCGAAAACTAATTTCCGACACTCCGTAGTAACTTTTGCTAGGGATATAAACTACAAAACATACCTCGTTGATTCTGATCAGAATTCTTGAAAATTCATGAAAAACCACGCTAGAACACGTTAGCAATGGTTGCAAAGTAAATGAAGAACGGATGTTGCTGAAAATTCAACTCGGTTCACATCTTGCCACCAATGACTCGTGTACAAAATTTCACGAAGATTTTGAAGATTCGTGAGGTGCAGGTACCGCAGTCTGAATCGAGAGTTGAATATTTATACCCCCATTACGATCCTTCCTCGAGTATACGACCGAGAATCACCGAGTTATATACGCGAGGAAACGACTTGAAACGCCCGATGCCGAGAGGGATATGGTCCACTATCAACAGAACGAGCTAAAGATTGTTCTCGCGGGAAAATCCCGCGCCTCACGCACAACGCGATTTGCGCGCGGCTAACGGGTTATAGAGCTCGCGCGGATCGCTTATCGAATCCGGCGGGTCGCGCGCGACCCTCCCGCGAGGTGTTCATCTTTCCGGTTTGTCGAGGGGCGCCGCAGGTGACAAAGTGCAACCGGATGATGTATTGCCGGGCGCGCGGAATATAACAGGTGCCCTGCGCGCGCGGACGGACGCGCCGAGTGAATGCAAAACATTTTCGCGCGACACGGCGCCCGGGGGGCGCGGCCAGATCCTGCGGGTCATGAATTTTAATCGGCACCTATATGTATATACACACACGCACGCGATAAGGAGCGAGCCGCTCGCGCCTTATCTGTATGTCGTCGGGCCGTCGATGCGACAAACCCGAGAAGCCGCCGCTGGTTTCGCACGCGCGCTTCACATTATATATAAGGTAACTGTACCCAATGTGCCCCCCCCCTAAGGGTTTTTCGCGAATTTGACTATGATAGACTTCGAATTTTAAAATTCCGTGAACGGCATCTCAAAGCTTAGCTCAATACCTATTAGAAACCATCTTCATAATCATCATTCGACTACTTTAACCTATCGAAAATCGCTATTTAAAAAAAAACGCAAAAAGGCTAAATGCACAAAACGTGTACTCAATTTGGCACAATTTTTTAATCATTAGCTAGAGCCTATATAGGCCTACAGGGACGATCCAATTGGCATTGAAATAAACTCTCAATTATGTTCCCAGTGATATTTATACAAAATTTTTAACATACAACTCAAAAATACGCGTCTAAATCATCGTAATATGTCCATACAACTATTCAATGATTTCACTTAGTCTTCCCATTTAAAAACGCGTAGAGGGGCACATTGGGCTCACTTTTTTTTGATGCGAAAAACAGCAATTTGAGTAGGATAAAAAATAATTTTAGGAAAACTGATGAGACCAATCGAAAGCTGAGATGTTTTTACACAAAAAAGAGTAATGACACTTTGAGAGATAAAAATTATTGACACCTGATTTTTGAGGTTGAGTGTGAAAAGTGAAATAAGAAAATGGTGAAAAAATCAGTAAGTGAAACTTCAAAGTGTTGTAGGAGAGTGGTTTTAAGGGCTAAATGGGCGGGGAAGATACCGAAAATTTTCTTTTAATTCCCCCAACATAACCCAAGAGCGACTGATGCTCAGAGAGCACCGGAAATACGAAATCTGACGATTGTGCCAAATTGGGTACAGTGCCAAATTCGGTACAGTTACCTTACTCAGGGTATTGATCTGATTGTCGGCGCGAGCGAGCCGGAGAAAACAATGATGCGCGTGGCGGTGTTATCAAAATTATCACGCTACGCGCGGCACACGGAGATCCACGCGCGCATTTGGTTTACAGTAACAAGCG
The DNA here is from genome assembly GCA_020882685.1 of Aphelinus atriplicis. Lineage (NCBI taxonomy): Eukaryota > Metazoa > Arthropoda > Insecta > Hymenoptera > Aphelinidae > Aphelinus > Aphelinus atriplicis. The sequence continues at coordinate 78,505,708 of CM037073.1, forward strand.
CGTTTTGATATGCCGCGCGCATAATATTATTATGCCCACATTGTTCGCTTCTCCTGTCACCCCCGCCCCTCCCCCCGAAACTCGCGCGGCTATTGTGTCCACGTGTATGTACCGTGCAGCAAAATCACAAGGGGCAATTATCGAGTGTATAACGTGGCCCCGGTATATTTGTTTATCCAATCGACTTATGGCGTGCGCTCGTCGAACCGATGCCAAGCACGTGGAAACGTTAAAATCGTCGCACACACCGCACACACGGGGTTTCGTGGAAACGACTATTTTATTGACGATTCTATACGTTCTGTCACGAACGTCCGTTACATTAACACACGGGGCTACGTATTTCTTTTTATTCCCGTTTTTTTTTCGTATTCGAGTGGGTGTATTTTTGTCGTTTCACGTCTCCCTATACCTTTCCACGCGTGACTCATCTTATTACACTTTTCCGTCAAAGCGCGTTCCAACATTTGCAAGCGCGGCTGTTTGACAAGCGAAAAAGAAGCCGGCGCATCGCGTATTTGCCCCAGTTTCATTTCTGCGCAAACACCTGTTCAAACAGTGGCGCAGCGATGGGGCTGCAAAACAACCCGTCGCGCATCATGATTCAGCAGCGAGAGCAGCGCCCGGTCGCTCGCGCGCTTCCTCGGAGAAAACTTCATTTGTCGCACCTCCGCGGGCCGAGAGCTGTTTCTTTGCCCTCGCCCCGCGGCGTAAAAGCGCCCGACGCGCGTAATCCTCCTGTAATTTGCGAATTTCCAGCTCAAAAATGCCGAGAGCGAAATTACACCTGGTCTCGTGTATGTATAGTGGCCATTTCTGCCCGTGATTACGCGTACAACGGGTACGTGTTGTAAATTGGACCGAACAGAGAGCTGGTTATATTTCTGAAACAATTCGACACAATGTAAGTTTGGCGTGACACGAGACTTACCCCTTCATCTTTCCGATAGTGTAAATAGAAACAAGTGAATCATATGTTTGTCAGCTTTTGCACTGGTTGAATCTTTGTGTTGAAAATGAAGACACGAACTTGAGGTTTTATTTCAAAATGAACGTATTTTTGAATAAGTATAATTGAGACGATCTTTGAGGGCCAAAAATTGAAGATTCAAATAATGGTTAAAATTCCATTTTTGCTATGTTTTGCCAGCCATGTTCACTGGCCTCATCAAGCTGCTTTTTATTTTCACGAGCCCTCGCCAGTCCGTAGTCGCATCTCTGACTGTGGAGGTGGAAACCGTTGTTTCCACTGTTTAAAATTATAAACATGGGATTTCGTGAACTCAAAATTAGGTGAGAAAATTGTTACTGCGCTTGTCGTTGTGTTTTGTTAATTTTGTTACACGTGTACTTTTTAATCTACTTTTTTATTAATGATAATCAGCCTGATGAGGCCAGTGAGCATAGCTGGCGAAACGTTGCAAAAATGGAATGAAATTGTAATTATTTCGATCTCCATGTATTGGTCCTCAAAGATCATCTCAACTCAACTGTATTCTCATTTGAATAATTGAGACTGTTCAAAAACATTTTAAATACAAGTCAAATTTTAAAATATAAGTCAAATTATAAACTCCTCCGCATATATAGTATTTCTACGTGTTAGTTACGCTATCGGAATACACTCTTTGGTGTTGATAACCATTGTAATAATTAAAATATAATCAATAAAAATATTAGGTGAGTTATATCGACGAAATATACGTACACCTTTACTAAGGAGAGGCATCTGGGCGACGAATCACGGTGAAACTTTTTGAGATAGTTTTTGGGTATACCCCTTTATGTTGTATTTGAAGCCGTGCTGCAGAGGATTAATCCCTCGTAAAACCTGCATCCCAAAAAGATCTGTATTTTGCGATGGAAACTAATTTTTCTAATATTACTTCTATATTTCCAAGTGTTCAAACATCTGCGAGCATGAAGTTTGCAAGTTGGCTGAGAATCACCCGTATATATTCACAGGAATGAGAATTAACTCGGTCATGCATACAGATATTATCTCTCCGGGTTCAACTCTTATATTCGCAGGCTTATACATTTGGTATGCGTGAAAGGGGCCCTTATCACACTCGGTGCGAAAGAGCCCGGCCGTATAGCAGCGCGACAACTCGCCGACTCGTCCTTTTCCTCGTCGCATTTCACTGCCCGGGAAAATTTTACGAGCGCGCCCGTTGATCCCGCGAGGACAAATTCACCCTGGACACTCCGATTGATTTTTTGACTTTACGACGCGGTCTTGATTCTCCGAAGCGTGAATTCTTTCGTCTCGAGGGTTTGGAGCTGCGCCCCGGGTAATCTTATAGCCGCGGCGTGTGTTTACGGCGCGGCCAGACTTCGGATTGAGGACTCGAGAGATAATTTTCTTCCGGCTAGGAAGAGTTTCGGTCGAGAGGGGTAATACAGACTCGAGGACTCGCTCATGCACTAGGGCAGCGCTAATCAAGTGCGGGATTAGGAGGCTTCACGAATTCGAGTTGAAGCTCGGAGCTGCACGGCCAAAAGTGGGGATAAATATGATGCTTCGATTATGAGCTCCATGAATGATTTAGTATACTACAAGGCACGTTAATAGTCGCGCTTCGCGCGTTCTATTTCCACATGTACTTATTAATTCATAGCAATATGTGTACATTTTCCATGCCTATACGTTTTGTAAATAAGAATCCCTTGTAAACTACTACTGGATGTTGAAAAATTAATTTGGGTTAATTAATTATCGTTAAAGATATGGCATTACAAATTTAAACTAGTTCACGAACTTGACCTTCGTCTATTTCGAAATAATTATTTGAATCTTCGTATTTTGGAACTACAAAAACGAAAAATTGAAATGAAACAATGATTGCGTGTGATTCCAATAATAACAAATCAATAATACAACAGTGTAACGAGTGCGCAGACAGAGCGAATTTGAAACGTCGCGATAACACCTCATGGCACGTACCTGAACTCGACAATACAGCCAATTATTATTAATTAATTTTCTTCGAAATGAAATTCATCCAGGTAAAATCGATATTCCGTAATACAATATGAAACATCATTTGAAATACTTCCAGGTGCACTCTTCTATTCTCGTTTTGGTTTATGGCAAGATACAAAATCATATATAATAAATTTGTCCTTTTGAGCTAAACGGTATAGAAATATGTGTAGAAATGTCAACTATGCGTTGACAGCGATCCGAAAATAAACTAATAATACGAGCCAATATAATTGCGGTTTGAACTCGTTCTTATTGCCTCTGTCTCAAATATCAAATATAAAATGTCGAAGATAATTGTATATTCCATAGTTTTTTGTTTCGAGACATTGATTGAAAGATTTTTCTCTCAATCACATCATATAGCGTCTTATTTCAGTTTGAGATAATGTTTTTTGTCGGAAAATATATTTTCCCCGCGGGCCCGCGCCGCGTGATCCGAAACCGCATAAAGCCAGCTTTTTCATCGAGTTTTCTTTCATCACAGCCCACTTTTCGAATCACCGAGCAAAAGCCATATTCGGAGCTAGTCATATCTAAAAATGTTTTCAGTGTCAATGCGGGTCGAGTGCGGGCGCGATCGCGAGCATCCGCGCGGGGCCGAGTCGTATCTATTTTGGTAGCACACGCTTTTCATCCCTCTGATGCACGCCGGAGCTGCGTAGGCTTACGTTTGCCGCTATACGGTGAAGAAGGATGTTTCATGGTCCCGATGACTGGCTTGCGCCTACTTTCTGACGTGACGCAGGCCGTCGCGCGGTCGTTTATTCTTTCGGTATTTCTTTGAATCTTTATATACAGAGCCAACAGTTGACTCTGCTTCACTTTATTCAAACGCCAGCTGTAGCTGATCATACGAAGTCCAATTAACGGTTATTGTTGTTACAAATGCACATGCAAGTTCTAAGGTGGTATCAACAGAGTTGTGAAATTCAATTTTCTCGATTGGTAAATGTACACGCATTCCAAATCACTCTTTATAAATACCTCTGATCATTTTGTCTTTCTTATTCCAGGTATATGATCGATTGGAAGTCATAGCAGTGCAGATTATATGCCACAAAATATATGTACGGTCAATCGGGGATGTAATTCTTTTTCACTGCCCTCGTAAGCACTCGAAACGGAAACGGCTGCCAATTAGCAGAGTGAATCTCTCAAAGAGACTTTAAGAATTGTGAATTATTGAAAATGGACTTTATTCTGAAATCTCCTCTTTCATTTCAATGAATTCGAGGCAGATAAACAATGTTTACCAGCGATGTCAACAGCATCGTTTCTGTACAATATGGAATATTTTTATGAAATTTTGAAACATTTAACGTTAAAATTATCAAATCTCAAGTGAACCTTGAGATACGTCGAATTGCCGTAGCAAGCGTTCTTTACATCCCTAGCAACCGTTACTTGCTACGCGAATTCATGATATTTGCTCTCTAATTCTTAACAGTGAAGTTTGACTGTACTCCAGTGAATATTAATAATAAGCTTAATTCAAATGTCGCTCACTGTATGACAATGAATAGTAACTGTAATTTACAGTGAAAATCGATAACTACACTTACCAGTTATAAAGATTCACTGTATCTACAGTGACTATTCTATTCACGGCCATCCAAATCTTGTTCACTTTAAGGAATTCAGGGAGTGTTCTTTGTCGTCGACAGTTCTGGAAATGGATTCAGCGTTGATTTTCCTCTCCCCGTATCAACGGCTACTAGGGAAGTTCTATCAAGATCTGACTATTTTTGCTCAACATTAGCGATGGTTGATATGCAAGATCAAACTGGTTCACATCTCGCTAGAAATGACTGGTGTGCAAAATTTAATGAAGATCGGGCCATTCCTTATGAAGATATTACGTGACAGAAATAGCGTTACTTTGGTATCAGATGCGTAGATTACGAAAATGCTTTCTCTTTGTGAGAGAAAAATGTAAGAAATATCAAAACTTCTGCTTGTGGAATTCTAGTAAACAATATTAATAAGCGTCTGGGAAACGCTTTACAAAAAAATGACAAGATTCGCTAGATGAAAGAAGCATGAGTTAGAATCACAAAACACTTCACAATGCATTTAGCTTTTATGAAATCCTCATAAATTTTCGGCATTGATTCCGAGATAACGCAATGGACTACGTTTATTTATCATGTTTGTGTATGGATACATGCACAAAATCTTGAGTATTTTGGGAAAAAATTTTAAAATATTGGTGAAGAGACCGAGACTTATTACAGTTACTTTCTTTTATTATAGTTACGAAAAATTCGTGCATTCGACAAGCATCAACTGCAATATTGATCAGTAAAAACTGTGCTACATGTAGTTCCGCTCGATAGAACTCAGCTGTGTTCAGGCACGCTTCGCGAGTTGAAATTTCATGTTTTAAAATTTAATACTGCCGATATTCGAACGAATGTTTTTTTTCAATTCTCGATCAAACTCACGGTTTTAACCTACTCTAGCTCTTACAACGTGACTCATTTGCCATACTCTATCACAATCGGTCGAGTCTCTCGAAAGATTCGTTAACTTTCAGGATCATGATTTTTTTTTTAAACGGGACGAGAGTAAAGAAACTCGAAGCTTCTCACGTGGCTGGCGGATCCAAAGTTGTAATGGAAACAGATGATCACTTACAAAAACTCCGTGGACGACAGAACACAAACATGAGGTTTTGTAGTGACACGCTATGTCATCCAATTTCGTCGAGAAACCCAGATAAATAAACACTTGCTTCTTAAAATAAAGATCTCATTTCCGCTTCAACGTCCGTGAATTACGAGCGACTGTTTCTCTTGTTTAAGGATTAGTGTCTAATGCAGACACGGAGATAGCAATGACAAAAAGAAAAAAAGGAGGCAATAAATCAAGGAGGATCGCGTGCTGTTTAAAAGTGGGTGACATTATATTTTAAAACAACATAATTCCATGTAAATAATTACTTTTCGGTTAACAATTTATCGCGATGAACCAATCGTTGGACCAATTTTCCAAATGCTTACAAATGAATCCGAATTCTGTTAACAAAGTTTTAAAAATTCACGAAATCGAAGTCGAATGTTTTCTATCGTCATTAGATAATAAATGTATAACAATTCTATTGTTAGTTTTCTTACTTTACACTCGCAGATCGCTCTACAGGTTTCCACGAACTAATTGACAAGACTATCCTAGTTGGCAAGAGATCCATTCATACGTGCAATCCTCCACTCTTATGGAATTTGCTTAAATCTCGAGTACGAGTATTATTGGGCAAACATCAACCGGGTATGAATGGAGCCGTAGCACATGAAAAAGTGTATGTACACGGCAACGCTCTCCATTCACCGATTCCGTATACCAAGTTTGCACGAATGGAACACACATCCATCCAACGATTCGAGCACTCCGCAACGATTCCAGAGAACCGTTTGAAAACAGTCGCGAGTCAAAAATCAAAAGTGATAAAAGGGCTGCGGCAGTGGAAAACTTGGAAAACTCCCGAGCTGCACACAAGTCGTGGAGCGGAAGTCGGGGAGTATCCGGATCATGAATACACTCGCAGCCGGATAATGCAATCAGTCGGGGTCGGCGGCCAGCTTATACAAGCAGCTCAGCGAGCGAGAGGATCGCCGGGCATAATCCGGGGCTGTAGCTGCAGCACGCGGCCAATACACAAAGCTCGCTGCATCTCCTTAGGAATCCGGCGAGGCGGCCGGACAAATAATACGGCCGCGCGGCCGATGCCTTTGGTAAACAGCCGGGCGGACAAAGCCGAGAGATGGTATCGCGGCGCGTAACGGTAGCCGCGGAAAAATCGCGCACGACACACGTACGAGGAGCCGCGGATCCAATTGCCCCTTTGTCCGATAGCTGTACGTATATATGTATATGTAACGGCCGACCCGCACATATGTATATACACGTACGCGAGGCGCGGCGGGTCGCTTGATTTATGCGACTGTTTTCTGCGCGCGTCGGGCAAAAAATGCCTCGCAACGGAAACAGAAGAACGGAACCACGCGTTTTTGGGCCAAGCTACGCGAGCATCCCTGTATACGTGTATGCCGCACAGACTTCAAAGACGCGCGCGCGCGAGCGAGGGCTGCCTCCAATCGCGTGATACACGTGCCCGTGACGGGTCAAGATTCGCACTCGAGGCACTTTTCAAGCTGCACGTTCCGTGTGAACTCCGTCTCGAGCACAATGTAGCGAGCCTAATGCACCAGTTAGCAGCTTGTCACATACGTCTCGTGTGTGTATATATATTTACATATTCGACTCAAATTTTGAATATAATTTCATGACGAATTTATATCCGTCCTGACGCTCACTAGGTCTGGTATTGTTTTTTGTCACGCTCGTCGTTATAATTATTCCAGCGTGATTGTTATATAACCTGTTTGTCGACCCATGAAACTCAGCGATCGACGATTGACCTTGTGCTCAGCAAGCTCGAAATCTGCGAGAAAAGGTTATTTTCCAAAAATTAACTTTCGCATGTAAGGTCTAAGTGAAGTAGACCGCGCTGCGCTCGGTTCGCCACGACGTTTCGCTTGGCGAAATCGCCTTACCTCTCGCTCTCAGGTGCATAATACACACCATTCTATCGCTCGAACGTGTCTTCAACGTTCCTTCGTAAGAGCTCGAGTTTGAAACTAATTATTTACAATCAAATAAGCCACCCTCACGCGAACCGACGCATATTCCGAGTGGTAAGAATTATTTTCTCCTCTTCATCGATCGTTCGAGTAAGAGAAGAATGTGTAAAGAATAAAAAAGCGTTTTTTGGGATAAATTATTTTGAAGAGCTTTACTCGAGGAGGAGGAGGAGGCTGGATTCCGAGCCAGACGCGCATATCCGACCGTGGGCGCGCAAAGTTACAGGCACACGTGTTACACAGATGTGCAATAAATACGGAAATGAAAGCGAGTGACGCGCGGTGGTAAATTAATAACGGATATACGTGCAAATACCAACACCGGAGGGCTTATACACTTCCGTGGGCGGACTTTATGAGGGACGTCTTGAGGTACACTGCCAAGGTGTATCGGCGTCGTGTATTACCGGCGAACAGACTATATGTACGTATGTATGTGTATGTGTATGTGTATATGTATATGTAAAGGCTATGCGCTTCAGTGCACAAAGCCACTCCCTTGTAAAGTCGATTTTCGGGGCTCAAAGCACGCGGGGGCGCATACGCGGCTCATAAGGTTGCCCGACACGAGATACGGGATCCGCCCGGTATATATACTGTTATGATTGCCGCTTTTATAAATTCACCGAGTTATCCTCGTTATACTCGGGCGCGCTCCGCTCCCGCGCGCTGCTCGCCAGCCAAATATATATATCTGTATCTCGCGCGTCCCGATGGGAGAAATAATCGGGCAAAAAGTCCGGGGGAAGATCATATCTCGGCTATCCGAGTAAATAATCGCGCGCTGCATCGTACGTAATTTCGATGTATATATGTGCGTACAACTGAATTGCGATGCCATTCAAACGGGTTATTCGACGCGTGATTCCTCCAACTAGTTGAAATTCGTACTGGTTTTATGGCGCGTGTAATTAGTCGCGGAGGGAGTACTCTGACCTGCATAATGCACCCGGGCGCGCGCGCGCGCGCGCGAGTTTGCGTACACGGGGCCGCGCGCTCGAACGAAATTTTGAATTATCATTCGGCGCCATTTCTCGGGTTGAGCGTACATATCCCAAGCTCGTCGCGCTTATGCAAATGCAATTCAGGACCCCGCCGCGCACTCGAGAGCGAGTCAAAACACTGCGGGCTGAAGAGGCAACATCGCGCGATCCGACGGAATTTGCCCCCCCAACTATAATATAGGCCGCGCGCGTTTACTCCAAACGGTCACGCGAGTAATCTCCCAAGGCAAGGGGATATAAAGCGGCGGGATATTGAAATCCATCGCGCAGTGCATGTACGTCGATCGGATACGCGAAAGCGAAAGCCGCGAGCATGACGGATGCGTGGATATGTACTAGAGCCGCGGCGCAACCGCACGTCACTTTCGCCAACGCGACCAGATAGTATATGTATGTACGTACGTGGGACGGTGAGCGATTCCGCGACTTATCCGACCATAAAACGCGTGCCCTCCTCTTGCACGTGTGTGTGTGTACATGTAGCTGCGGCAGTGGCGCAGCGCAGCGCGACAGTCCGATTAATTATACGCGGAGCAGCTCGAGAGTGAGCGAGAGAGTATGGAGCCCCGACCGCAGTGCGAAACGCTCGAGTTTCCCGGGACAGGTGTACGTAACGTCGCTGCTAATTACTGTCATTCCGGTATCGCGCGGGCGCGGCGTGTCCCGGGCCTGTCTCGGCTCCTTTCGACAATGCGCCCCGGCAGCGCATAACCGGAGATACGCCCGCGTAACGCATCGAACCTGCGGCTCCACTCTCTCGGGGGAATCTCCGCGTATGTGTATACATACGTATATACAATATCGTCGAGGATCGAGAGCCGCGCTCTCGTGTCTATACATGTATAATGCGTTTCACGAGGGGGCCGCGATTACGTTCATAAAGCCGCGCGCGAGCTACGCTTCTTCGTTTGCGATGGATTCTCTCTCTCTATTTTCTTTTTCCTGAGAGAAATCGAGAAGAAACACACACACGTTGTTCTTGAAGCTCTGACTGTTTCAGGGATGAGGGGCGAAACTAATATCCGTTCCGTGTTAGGCTAAGCCTTGTGTTTTTTATCTTGCATTCGAGTCTCGGATGAGACTTTCCGATACACGAGCAATCCATATTCATAAATTTATAGTCGAGAGTTTTATACGAGAGCAGGAAAATCAATACTGATCTCCACTTGTCGCGAAAAAAATTCGCACGTCAAACTAGACCCGGAGATTACAGTTTTTTGGTCCTCTAGGGTTGTTTGGTATATCAAATTCCGAATCCGTGCTAACAGTACGAGTTCTCCGATATTTCACATTGTACTTTGCGAGTAATTCACATATTCCTCCTTTGCTCTGGATAATTGACGCATCCGCGCACATATGAGCTTGTTGACCAAACTGATTGATTACCTGCAGCATCGAGCTCGTCGTCTTCGGAGGACCTTTGACCCCCAAAACTTTGCCAACCACTCATACACTGTTGTACCTGCACTGCTTCATGTTGATTAGCATCTCTAGTGCGCTCCAGTAAACATTTTGCCCAATTTGCCTTAGACTTGCTACATCTTTTCTTTGCAAGTATACCCATCAGGTCCGTCGATTAAGTTTCGCTGCTCTAATCAGTTTCATATGCGTCGCATTATTCCTCGTGCGTAATATAATGTCCTGTTCAGTCATTTACACAGCGTTTTCATATTATTCAGTCGGATTTAACTTTACAACAGCAGGATTAATGGTTTGAAAGAAGATCCCTGCTTTTACGGTACGAAATCATTGGCAATTTGAGAGTCGTCATCTGCTAATGAATATTAGTCAGATTCCTTTCCTTTTTAATGATAACGTATGTGAAGTAATGAACAAACAACTGCCTGTGCAATCGGCCGCGGTTCCTTAATTAACTTCATGAGCCAATTACTAATTTCGAATAATCGACTCGTACTCTTTATTCCCTTTATATCCTTATCCTTTGCAATCGTGTACGTTCGTAAACGGTACAATAATCACCAAACGACTGTAGTATTTATCTAATCACATATTTATGCAATCAAGACTGTAAACCCAAAACTTTGACATGGAACTTTTCGATCAATATAATTCGCGTCAATCGATAACCAACTTCGGAAGCTATATAGAAAACGTGAGGTCTGTCAAAATCAATAGCAGCCAGAGCAGCTAAATGTTTCCCCGTAGATTGTGCACACATCCTCTTCCAAGACGGGCAACTCGACCGTTCCATTGACTAAATACGACGGTAGAATCGATCAACGCATACCTTCAGAATAATCTTCAGTCTCAATACACACACACACACACACACACACACACACACACTCTCTGCATCTGCATGCCCCTTAATTTCTAATCTCCATTCACGGATCACTCGCGGCTCCTCGTTTCGATTCGCCGACTGCCTCGAATTCTGCAGCTGGAGAGAGAGAGAGAGAGAGAGAGAGAGAGGCTTGAGCAAATATGGGATAGATATATACCGGCCACCGACTTTACCAGAGGAATGTGTCCCTCGAAAGTGAGAGAGAGAGAGGGAGACGGAGACTCTACATATATATACTCACACACGCGCCTCATCGATTCGATAGACGTTCGAATTGCCCGAGAATTGGGATGATTCAGAAATGTGTGGCTGGGCTTTTTCTGCATCGATGGTGGTCGCGTGGCGGAGAGTTGGTTCATCTTTCATTCCGTAACGTTTTGCTTTCTCAAAGAGAAAGCTTTGTAACGGGGTAAAAATCGACCCACCGAATCGGACTTCGGGACCTCGATTTTAGTAATCTACGGGTCGAAAAACATGGAAATCCGAAAATGTCTGTATGTATGTACGTACGTACGTACGTACGTACGTACGTACGTACGTACGTACGTACGTATGTACGTACGTGCACTTTTTTTTGTCGTACGATAACTCTCGAAGGAATTGTCCGATCGTCCTGAAATTTTGCACACAGGTTAGTCGCCGCAAAATCTCGGTCGAGTTCAATTTTCAGCCAATTCCGTTGTTTATTTCTCTAGCAACCGTTGCTAACGTGTTTTTGATAAAAGCTCCGAAAATCATCATCAATGCACGATGGGTCTCCAATTCTTTCGACGACGATCGATGAGAATCGATAAGACATTCATTTTGGAACAACCATTGTTTATTCTCCTAGCAACCGTTGCTATGGAGATACAAAATTCAGCTTCAGACTGACTTTTTTTGTCGTACGTTAATTTTCGAAGGAATGGTCCGATCGTCCTGAAATTTTGCACACAGGTCGGTCTCCGGCAGATGTGAACCGAGTTCGGTGTTCAGCAACATCCGTTGTTTGATTCCATGGCAACCGTTGCTAGCGTGTTTTCGATAAGTTCCCATATAATTCATGATAAATGATCATTTGGGTTTGTATATTTATGGGATTCTATAACAATCAAAGAGACCTTTCCCGTATAAACCATTGTTGATGTCTCTAGCAACCGGTGTTTATATCGCTTGCAACCGTAACTAGGGAATGGGAAAAGTCAGTTGGAGGTTCATTTTTGGAACTGTTGATGACTAAGAAGTAAGAACATCGAAGCTCCGACATTTACCATAGCAACCGTTGTTTACGTCCTTAGCAACCGTTACTATGGAGTGTGAAAAATCAGTTGGAGGTCCATTTTCGGAACTGTTGATGACTAAGAAGTAATAACGTCGAAGCTCCGACATTTACCATAGCAACCGTTGTTTACGTCCTTAGCAACCGTTACTATGGAGTGGGAAAAGTCAGTTTGAAGTCCATTTTTGAAACTGTTGGTGACTAAGAAGTAAGAACATCGAAGCTCCGACATTTACCATAGCAACCGTTGTTTACGTCCTTAGCAACCGTTACTATGGAGTGGGAAAAGTCAGTTGGAGGTCCATTTTCGGAACTGTTGATGACTAAGAAGTAATAACGTCGAAGCTCCGACATTTACCATAGCAACCGTTGTTTACGTCCTTAGCAACCGTTACTATGGAGTGGGAAAAGTCAGTTAGAGGTCCATTTTCGGAACTGTTGACGACTAAGAAGTAAGAACACCGAAGCTCGGATATTTACCATAGCAACCGTTACTATGGAGTGGAGGAAATAAGTTAAAGGTTCATTTTGCTTTCTCAAAGAGTGGTGATTAATGCAAATTGAGGTTCAATTGCAATACTTTGAGAAAGCATACTGCTGAGGCACTTGGCAGCGGTTTTTTTTTTTTTGCTCTGTCTCAATTTATGAGAGAACGCGTTGATGACTGTGAAACGAGTTTTATTCACCTTTTTCGCGTCACATACGTGCCACGTATTGTTCTCCTGAATGCAGTACGCGACGCGTGAGATGAATGTTCGATAGCTTATTGCGAACACAACACCATTACTTGCACTGTATTTGCATTCCTCGATGCGTCGTTGCATCGATTTTCGAATCTCGATTTTCTCGATTCTCTCGCAATTTCACGACATCCTGAGATTTTCGCCGCGATACTTTTCCATCCGTAGACTCGTACGAATCGATCGAGGCTCATACTCGCGGGATGTGCGTGCGGATTCGATATGGATATTGATGAGAAATCTCGCGGAGGAAACATATACACGCGACTCGCTCGATGCTATTGTCCTTTCCATGAAGTGCGCGCGCGGCCGATATCGGAAAAATGGAAACGAAAATTTCCATTCGGCGTCATTGCGCGCGTTGGATTCGGTGGAAAAAATCGATCCTGACAAACAACACTTTGCAAATGAACGTTTCGGGTGATCTGCCTGTATCTCGGGTGATCGTGTGTGTGCGCGCGGGCTCCCCGCGACCTTTTTTTCACCGCGGGAACGAAGCTGGGTCGAGGGTGGGGGGGGGGGAGGAAAAAAGGGGGTACTGGGAGCGAAAAAGCTCGCTTGATTTCATTAGGAGAGGGGTTTTCGTACGTCGGATTGGGGAGAAAAGCGCGCGCTCGTGGCCAGCCCGCAGGATCGAGTGTTTTTGCCCGGACGCCTCTCTAGCGTGAGCTCGGCCGTCGCGCACGGCCGGAGATTCGATTATCATTTCTCCTTGCTGGATCCACCAATCAAACGCTCCTCCCCGAGCCATCGACCCGCGGCCCCTAATGGCTGATCCATTAGAATGGCCGCGTTTACCAACGCACTTTTTCTCTATCCCCCGCCAAGAGTCGCATCTCGCGCGAGCGAGACGGATTCGCGAGCGCGCGCAGGTGTCGGGATAGTGTAGCTGCCGGGTAACTCGCTTTCAGCGCTAATTGCACTCTATTGTGCGGCGCTGCCGCGTGAAAGCCGAGCCGCGGGAAGCTCCTGACGGCTGCGCGCGTCGTGAAAAATTGAAGCCTCCGTTGAAAGCGATCGGGCCGCGTGCGGCGATCGGCTGTGTGTATACACGTTGCGCGTGAATTGTTGCTCGCGCGCGCGCACTTGATAAACGGCTCGGGGGCCGATACGCCGCGGTATCTCGTGTACCGCGATTCTTGGGATTCGCGCGTCACACAGAGCTCAGCGGTATGTTTTTACGTTTGCCGAAGCGAGTACACACGCGCAGGTATATTTTCGCCGGAGCGCGTGTTTGCGTAGGGCTTCGATCTCGGTGAAACGATCGTAAAAGCGCGCGGCCGAGTTGATAAGCAAACGTGTACATCGTCCCGCGGACAAAGCGACTCGCGCGCGCGACGCCAAAGTTTTATTGATTAATTATGCTGACGCGAGGATATCGAGTACGGCAATATAATTATAATCGAGAGAGAACCGCTTGCGCTCGTTATATCCAAGTTCGTCGTTCGTTTATGTATACGCGTATATTCCCCCGCATCGATTCAAAAAGCCACAATGACTATCTCGCCTCGAATTAATGGTTTCCGCGCGGCGCGCGCGATGATATATCGATCAAACTCAACGTGGCCGCGCGCTGCGGCGGAATTCCACCCCCGCCTCTCCCCCGAAAGGGGCTGTAGTTCGAATAGTTTCCAAACTGTCGAGCTTTTACCGAGCGACACGGATTTGGCCAATCAACCGAAATCGAAACACAATTTGTAAGCCTTCATATCGCCATTATGCTCGTATATTCCATTAGCCCCTGAGAATCGATCCGAGCAGGGCCGCGAGCGAAAGTATATATACACATATGTACACACGTGTGAGAGTCGCGACCCACATATCGGGGCGCGCGCGCCCCAAACAATAGACACGGCCCGAAAAAACAGTCGTCCCCGATCCATTAGCGGCCGGCAGAGGCCTCGATCCATGCGCAAGCAGCGATCAGCTGTGCTACAATCGCAAAAAGCGACCCGTACGTGTATAAGCGAGGGCGCACTCACACGCAGCGGGATAACGAGCCAGCGGTGGCTTTGTGAAAAACGCGGATAATCGCGCGCCGAGGTGTATAAACGTATAAGGAGGTCACACGGAGTTGTGGAGTGCTCGTACGGAGCGACGTATACGTGTGCGCGCGATGAATTCGGCGGGAAATCGGAGATTCTCGGGATGTAATATAGCTGGGATCTCGCGGGTGCTTCGCATCGGTTATTGATTCGCGTCACGAGGACAAAGGAATCATCAGGGGCACGACGCGCACGTCTCGTTACGAATAAATTTCGCTGCTCGAGCTGCCGCGCGAATCGTCTATCGGAATCGCGACACCTACAGGACCGCAACAGATACACACAGCACTCGAGACACACGACGAAGTAGCTTTGCGAGATTAAAAGTTTTCCAGCCGCGATCCAGAGTTTGATACTCGAGCTGTATCGCATCATTTCAATTCGATCGTGTATACGTATACACTTCCTCCGAGACGGAAGAACTTGGCCGCACGCGCGGTGCGATATACGAAAGCTCATCAATTTAGAACGACGCGCAGAAGTGGCAATTGGGATGGGTGTGCTCTCGATTCAATGGGAGACACTGATCTTCCCAGAGCAACCGAGCCTCGTTCCTCGCTCGCTCTCGTATCTATATATTCGGACCAAACACACAGTCAGTATATTCCGAGTACGCATATAGAGTGTCGAAGCTCATTAGGCCCTCTCTCGTCGAAAGCTTCCTGCGAATCGTTCGATCATTACACCACTCGAGCCAAGCGCATGTCGGAGAGCGCAAACGATGACAAAAAACCGCCGGATATACGTATATACACATACGCATACAATGAGCATATACATATATTTTTTTTTGCGCCAGCGCGAGCATAATCGGAGTATAATCCGGGCGAAGTCGGTCGCGCGAGGAGCCTCGGCTTCATCAAAAGCGCGCGCGCCGGCTGAAAGCGGGTCCGTCGCGGCGCGGGAGGGTGGGGGGATATCGCGTATATAAAGAGGCCGGGGAAACTCCGGGAGGCGAATCGATAAGGCTCAGAGAAACACGGTATAAGAAGAGGATTTGCCCACAGGATAAGATGGATATTCGAGGGTGGTGCAGCCACCGGAGCTCGAGGCAGCGATTCTCTGCCCAGCTGATCTGTTCGAATTTTCATAAATTCATAAGTTTGAATAGATCGTTGCGCGCTTGCGAGCTTATATGTGTGTGTGTGTGTGCAATCGCGATCTTATCCGCTGACAACAGGCTGTCCATTCCTCGATTGGACGGATGAAAGAGCATACAGTAGGTAGTAGTTATTCGGGTTGATTCGAAACGAATAGTATATATGTGTATATATAGTGGAATGAGCGAGATCAGTATGTCGCGTGTCAAACGAATATGCTCCGGTGTAATGGAAGCTGGGAGCTGGGCGTTATAAAATTATGTACACGGCGATGGGTCGCGAATATAACGCTAAAGAGTCTCTAGGGGGGGCTCGCGCCCTCCAATCATCGGCCGGCCCTTTTATCCCGCTCTTTACTCGTCCTATTTAATCTCGATCGCACTTGCTCGGCAGCTTTTTTCATCTGCTTTTCGGCGCGCGCGCGACATCACCCCCGAAAGCGACCGAGAGGGACCGAGAGAGAGACAGCCGTCAAAAAGCGAGCGAAGTGCGAGTATAGCGCACGCACAGCTAAAATTCCCGAGGCTTGAAATGAAAATCCGCGTGTCGCAGCCTCTCGCACGCCCATCGGTGTGCTCGAGTCGCGCCACGTACACATCCGAAATCGCGAATGCTTTTTTCCTCTCTCTGTCTCTCTCTCGCACACACATTTCCCTTCATCGTCGAAGCCGTTGTCGCCGCGTCGTCTTTTTTCACCGACGACGCCGCGACGCCGCTGAATTTTCAAGCGCTCCGTGTCAGCGATTTTCGAAGGAGAGTTCGCGCGTTGAGAAATAAAGAGCCCGGAATCAAGAGTATTTTCAATGTTTTCCAGCCCCGGTGCTGCTCGATCATACATATAGTTCGGTTTGCCCGCGTGCCGCAGCGACGCGTCCACGCGTTTTTCCGATACAAAAGTGAAGCCGCTCACACGCGAGTGGACACTCGTTTTCATCGCAGGTGGGGAACTCGATCTTTCATCTTGAGAAATTCGATCCGGACCAAAGTTTTTCAAAGCTCCCGATTCTCCGTCATACCACGGGGATACATAAATTTTCCGTCGACAAAATAATTCGAAAAATCACATTACAGTCGTGTATCGCCGGAATAACTGTCACGAAATTGAATTTACGCGTACACACTCACACTCGCAAATGGTCTTTCGCAATTAGCCGGAAAATGTTTTAGTTAAAATTGATTGCAAGTCATCTTGTAATTGCTCAAAGCCGCCCGGCCCCGGGGTCCTCCGGTGTCGCTTCATCAAAACACACCGGAAAGCGGGCTCAAAATGAAATATTTTCATCAAGTCGCATATCCAGCCTTTTCGGAGTATCACACCGGGAAATCGGAACGTTGGACCGACGTCGTCAGGGGCGAGGGGGATCCACTTATGCTCGAGCAGCAACAATCTGCCATCATAATTCCAGACCACGTCGTGTGTTGTTCTCCCGGATAAATATACGGGCGCGGCCTAAGCAAACTTGCGCGCAAAAATCAGCGCTGCGCGGATGTATCAACCCGAAATGTATCAGGGGGAAGGTCCTGTGGGCGAACGAGTTTGCTCGGGCGCGAGAGCCAAGACTCGGGAGAGCACTTCTCGCCGTCGGAATCCCTGAGCACGTCATCATTCATATATAGCGAGCGTCGCGGGGGCCGATTTCCCCTTCGAGCGTTACACGTGTATACGTATACGCGCGCGGCCCGATACAGTAGCGAACTTTTTGACGGCCGGGCCTATCGATCTTCGGACACTCGACGCCACGTGAGTGCGCGCGCGCGCGTTCGCACGAAAAATCGATCCCCCGACACTCTGCCCTATAGAGGAGGAAGCCGACACGATCCCGTTCTCCCATCGCGACTCCATATCCGCGCCGTTCTCTTTATTATCTATACCGACTGCGGCGGAAGAGCCGCTCTCGAGTGCGGCGCGCGGTAATGAGTCGACTGTGCTGTTTCCGCGCGCTCGATATACCCGTACAGTGGATGAAAAATGAAACTCTGCTCTGCTTCTTCTTTTTCACCCTCACCTGCTCGCGCGCGAGTGTGTATAGTTTGAGCGATATCTCGGGCAAATACGCGCGAGCGCGACCGACCGACCGAGATGAAATTTTATCATGGGATTTCATTGGGACGCGCAGCCGAGGGATATAATAAATGCGTGCGCGAGCGGCGCGCTTTGAGCTTTATTCGCGCGCAAGCTCCGGGGTCTGATCGCACTGCACCGAGCGCTCGGATGACACTCGCCCCCCCTATTCCCCCGCCCCGCTGTCATTCGTGTTTTATTAAAGCGGAACGTCGTAGAATGAAAGCCATTCACGGGCCGAGCAGTTGAACGTTTGAGCTCTTCATTATCAACTCGAGTACTTTGGCCGTGCGCGGTACGTTGCATCAGACCGAGTGCGAGCGAGCTGGCCTGGATTTTTAGCCTTTTGTCCGATGTATAAGTGTATATTCCTCGACCTCTCGCTCCCTCGTTTTCACTGATTCGAGAGCCGCTGCGATGAGCTCTCCCTCTCGCTCTCTGACACTCTTTCATCCCGCGCGATCCTTTGGGCTTAAACCAGATTTCAGATGTCGAGCGCGCTCGGTTATTTTCTTTTTTTATTCAAAATCATCGCATGGCAGTGCGAAATCCCATCCACCGCGAGCTAGTTCTGCTAGCGACTCGAGGACTCGCCAAAATTGATGTGTTTGCTTTTTCACGTTGAATGCGTGCGATACGTCGCAGTATCGAAGGTACAAAGGCATCAGCGGACAGAGTGTGAAGAAACTCATGCTCACAAGAATGGCTTGTTCAACCCAGAAAAAGTTTCTGATCGACGAGTTGTATGTATTCGCTTGCGGTATACAAATCATTTGAGAATCGAACGGATGAAATATTGCTTTGAAAAGATCAATATATCCACTAGGAAAAATCTGCTACGCACATACATATCTTCCAACAGCGTTAGAGAGCGAAGTATAATTAATATTAAAGATAAGATCAACTTTAATTTACCTCAAAACGAACTTTGATATATATTCATTATAAGAATGTCGATTGAGACACATTGACATGATTGTTGATGGATGCATCAAAATTTCGAAATAAAACCGAGGTATTGAAATATCGACACCATTACGACGAACATTGATTTTATTTGGAAACAATGCGCGTATCATTGCAACGTGTGTGTGCAGCTCTCCTACACCAAAACGTCGTCGACTCGAAAGCTCGCGCGCCGGTACGAGAGGCCGGTAACACGGCAATCCGAAAATCGCTTCCCCGATTCGGCAGGCATGAGCATCCGTTAATCGAGCGCCACTCGGTAATAAAACACACGTACGCGCGCGCCGAGCGATGGGTACGCGGTCTCGGCTTAATCTTATTGAAATGCGGGAGGGTCGCGCGGCGGCGTCGTCGGCGGCGGCAACGTCTGGTGCCCGCTTTAATTCGTAATTTGGCAAGTTGGGACAAACTTAGATTCGGCGGGATATCCTCGGGGCCGCGATAGCGATGCTTAGACAGCTGACGGAATTAGTCGTGCGCGATGGGAAACGCGTGCGGCCTCACTGCTCCGGCTCCCCAACTGAGAAAGACAGCGAGAGAAACACGCTCGTGACCAACTCGAGCTCTCGCCCGTCTATCCGCATAGTTATACACAATGTGTATACTATATACCGGTTTGCCAAATGCTTTCCCAATGCTTTTCAGCTGGTATATAATTCCGTATTCAATTTTAAGAAATCCCTCGAGCTGCAGCCTATAACGCAAGCCTGAGCCGAGCGACTTTTGCAGTGTGTGTGTATTCCAGGTCTCGCGCGACAAGACTCGTGAATTCGCTGGCGCTCGCGCGGAGAAGTGTCTATTATGCATGCTTAGTGATTAGAGTGATTTAGAATTAGCCGATTCGAGATCCGCGGAGAGAAGGAATTACTGCCTATATATATATATATATATATATATATACGCGGCGCATTCCACCATCGCAAGAATTTTATGTAAGGTAACTGTACCCAATGTGCCCCCCCCTAAGGGTTTTTCGCGAATTTGACTATGATAGACTTCGAATTTTAAAATTCTGTGAACGGCATCTCAAAGCTTAGCTCAATACCTATTAGAAACCATCTTCATAATCATCATTCGACTACTTTAACCTATCGAAAATCGCAATTTAAAAAAAAAACGCAAAAAGGCTAAATGCACAAAACGTGTACTCAATTTGGCACAATTTTTTAATCATTAGCTACAGCCTATATAGGCCTACAGGGACGATCCAATTGGCATTGAAATAAACTCTCAATTATGTTCCCAGTGATATTTATACAAAATTTTTAACATACAACTCAAAAATACGCGTCTAAATCATCGTAATATGTCTATACAAATATTCAATGATTTCACTCAGTCTTCCCATTTAAAAACGCGTAGAGGGGCACATTGGGTTCACTTTTTTTGATGCGAAAAACAGCAATTTGAGTAGGATAAAAAATAATTTTGGGAAAACTGATGAGACCAATCGAAAGCTGAGATGTTTTTACACAAAAAAGAGTAATGACACTTTGAGAGATAAAAATTATTGACACCTGATTTTTGAGGTTGAGTGTGAAAAGTGAAATAAGAAAATGGTGAAAAAATGAGTAAGTGAAACTTCAAAGTATTGTAGGAGAGTGGTTTTAAGGGCTAAATGAGCGGGGAAGATACCGAAAATTTTCTTTCAATTCCCCCAACATAACCCAAGAGCGACTGATGCTCAGAGAGCACCGGAAATACGAAATCTGACGATTGTGCCAAATTGGGTACAGTGCCAAATTGGGTACAGTTACCTTATACTGCGCAAAGAACAAATTACTCTCTGGCATGCGACTCGCCCGGAATTTCTTGCACGTTTTTCCGATTCGAAGCGTGCGCGCATCAACTATTGGTTGTGTATGTCGATGCGACACCATTTGGTTGTATATATCATTGCCGACCGATAAATAATTGATTTGCGAGGATACACGCGGTGGGAAAACACGAAAACAGCAAACAACGCGTGGCCCGAAGTAAACGTCGACACTCGGAATAAATGAAACATCGAAGCGCGGAGATTGCGGGGAGATTAGGTGAGCGGCGGCGGCGGCGGCGGCGGGTCAAAGTGGCCGGGAGCCGCGAGCAATCAGAGGCATTGAGCGCGCGCGCATCCGAGTCAAAGGCCGGCTAGCCGCGGAAGATCGGAAGCTGCAGCGAGCGACGCGCGACAAGCTGGGGCGCCGGGCACCTCCACCCACCCACGCGCGTACACACAGCTGCGCGGAACTAACGGAAGTGTAATCGGACGTTGCAGTGCGACGCGCCGCGGCGCTTGCGCTACACACGAGCCTATCCGGCCGCGATCGTCGACCCCGCGCGCGTTAATTAACCCGGCCCGAGAGCCAGCAGCAGCGGCTCACCTTATGGCCGTTGTAATGCAAACAAGGGCGAGCCCGAGCTGGCTCTTCTGCGCTAGTGCACGCGCCCGTTCTTACCTAGCGACATCGCTCCATTTCACGCACGTGCCCTCGGCTCCGTAGAGGCTCGACCCGTCGCCGGGGGACACGCGCCAATGTGTAGGTGGGCGCAGGTGGACAGGT
Organism: Aphelinus atriplicis; assembly: GCA_020882685.1. Lineage (NCBI taxonomy): Eukaryota > Metazoa > Arthropoda > Insecta > Hymenoptera > Aphelinidae > Aphelinus > Aphelinus atriplicis. The sequence goes on from CM037073.1 coordinate 78,527,360, forward strand.
CCCCGTACGAACGCTCGCGAGTTGACTGGGGCTTCGAGGAAAGGAAGAAATTACTCGTGTCGAGCTGTTTGAACATCTCGGGAATCGAACTAAGTGAGAAAGATCACTGCACGTCGTCAAGTGTACATTTTCCAAGGTGGCTGACGGTTAATGAAAAGTCTACTCAATGCGGTCAAAATGAGCCAAGCCGTATTCATTTCGAACTCTTCAATGCTGAGATATAGAACTTCGGACAAAAATCCGAGTTTACCCAATATGCGCCACCTACAAAATACTACTTTTCATCTGGTCCCTGTTGTAGTTCTCTGGTAGGAATCCGATTTGATAGTGTATGAACTTAAAAAGTCTATCAAATATACCTTCAAAATGAGCCAAACCACATCTAGCTCCGACTTCTACATTGAATAATTGCATTTTCGAAAAATGTTGTTTTTCGATCATTAGACGCGTACTAAAGTTTTCGTATATGACGTAAGTTATTATTTAAAAAAACTTAAATTTTGCGACTTCAAGAGATATACTTTGAAGAAAAGAATAAACATTTTTAATTTTCCGTATTAAAAGTTTTATTTATTGTGAATAAAGATTTATTTTCAGGTACTTCTAAACAAATCTTTACGAAATGGAATATTTCGAATAAAAAATGAGTTCTAATATCAAAAATTTTTACATTAAATTCGTAGTAGGTTAAGTAAAAATTTACTTTATATTTTAGTGAATTTTCGCTAGAGTGTCAAGAACATCGAAAATGGATGATGTAAAAATGTGCACAGTCCGCGTGTATCCACCTCCATACAGTGACTTTTCATTGCAATACAATGATTTTTCACTGTTCAAAAATTAATTTTCTATTGTTTTCGCCAATTCATACCCGTTCATATTAATAAAATACGAACATTGTATACATTCCCGAGGGTACCATCTAGTAGTTTCAAAAATTGATACAGTGCGTGTACAGCCAATGGTAATTATCCTGGACCTTCTCTACGTTGATTGCAAAGTCTAAACTTGTGCTATGAATTGTAAAAATTTACATTTCTATTTATTATTTTGCACAACGGCACTAATGAATACCAAGTCGTTATATTTGCGAGGAAAACAGTCCATCCTAAACTGTTCGTTAGAATTAAATAATCATTCAAGTATTCATTCACTATACGATGTTGTCTATTCGTTCATTAGTCGTTAATTCATACAAATGTATCAAACAATTCCCAAGTTAGTTCAATATCACTTGTCTTCACCTCAATCAACTCTGAGAAGCGAGCTCTTTACGAGAAATCGATGAAACTTTTGCAAGTACATTTTATTATTAAAAATTTCCAAGCGGCTAATAATCATCCACTCGACAGCTGATCATCATAAATTTGATAATCCGCACCGGAGTGAATTTTGGATAAACTGGGGCTCCGTTCTCGAGTACTCTTGACAATGTACCTAGGCTGAATACCAGTGTGAAATGCAGCAATCAATTACGATATGAATACGTGGTCGTTACGGTTCGTTACAGTTTTCAGGGAACAATCTCGAGTTGAGCTGAACCGTCCAATTCAGTGATTCGCGCGCGTGCCAGCCGCCGCGCCGGCAGCCACAGTCGCTGCCGTAATTATTGTAATGGATTCATATTGCATAACTCGAAGGAATTACACAGTTCGAAATGCAGCCGCGCACCAATTCAACTGATGAGTTTGTCGGCTCTCGTGTGCGAGTACAGCAGGTGTCAGTGTCACTCCGCGGCGGCTGCAGAGCTCGCGCGGTGTTGGCCGCGCACTAGGCGCTAATCATAAAAGTATACGTATATAGAGGGCCGCTCGCGACGGGAAAGCTCAGGGGGGTGTCGGTCGATCGGGGGGGTCGGAGCTTTGGCACGTTCGACGCCCGCGCGCCCGACCCCCAAAGTGTTCGGCCGAGCGGCAATCTCGCTTTTTTCCCCTGGCCGCGCGCGCGCGGCTAACTGTGTATTCCATTTGTCGCGTCGCATCGTCCATTATCCTTTCACGTCGCTGGCCGTTCCGGCCGAGTAGCATTTAAAGGAGCTACCCGCCAGGCCCAGCGTATATACAACACAAAGCGAGAGCGGCTGCCGCCGTCGCCTTGTTTTTCCTTTTTTTTTCGCTCCCGTGTGTGTATCGATTCGGGGATTTGGTGAGGCTACAGGTACCGGAGGCGCTGTATACGTGTATAGGTATAGATCGATGCTATCGTTGCGCGATGATTGAATGGAATTTTTCAGCCGCGCGAGAACGAGACACTGTATGTGTATACGCGCGTGTGCATAAGTAGCCGGGGCAAACGGAAGATTCGGGAGCATATACGCGCGGGTATACGCGGGGGATTCCCCGGCGTGTACAGCCGCCCGTCTCTCGTAGAACGCGCGAGCCGACGAGTATATATAGAGGAGACGAAGAGACTCGGAGATTGTTCGACGGAAAGATGCATTTTTTTTTCATTTTTTTTTCTCTCCTGAATTCGTTCGACTCGGCAGAGTTGCGTGCGCGCTCCGGTGAAGTATAATTCATTCGAAACGAGGCCGCGAGCTCGCCGCTTATTTATGCGCGGGACGGAGAGGAAAAAAAAACTGAAGCGATCCGCGGTATCGTGATTTTCGCGCGAGAACAATTCGTCGTCCCGCTTCTTGGACGCGCGCGTAATTGTTGGCGCTCGGGAATAATTATTCCTTGCCCTCCTCGCCCCGTTGTAGCGACAATATTTAAGTTTGTCCCCTATATGTACAAATGTATACGACGTACTTTGTATCATATTCCACGAAGGTTTGACGAGAACGTTTTGATTCGATTGGATTTTAATATTCCGCCGTAATTGCGTGCCATACGCGTCCCAGCTCATTGCGAACCGATCGTACGATCGTATTTTTCACGTCTATACAAATGTCGGTGTTGATGAGAGAGTAACGCTGTCACGTGGGAAATAAAAAAAATTAGAGTCGAAATTTCCATCCCGCAATGAGCTCTATGCGCTTTACATTATTTTGCCGTTCCCAGAAAAAGGTGTAAATGGGACACGGGGAGATCAAGCCTAGTGCACTCGTTAATTGAAGTGTGCACCTATCAAGTATTTGACGTACTCGATCACATTATAACACTCGTTCTTTCTGCCTGCGTGTAATACATACATATGCGAACCTCGGCACGTGTACGCGTATTTTCCAGCAAAGCTCAACCGAACGAATTCGCGCTCGTCACAACCCAATTGCCACGCAGGCCGTGAATACATATATATACGTGTAAATCCACTTTGGAGGGGTGAAAAATGTTGCGCGTCCCCGAGTGATAAGGTGCATTAGCCGCGCCCTGCAAGTACGCGGCTGTATACGCACGCGGGGGGCGCGAGGCGCAAGCGCGCTGTACACTGCGTATACTTACACAGCCGCGGCTGGGAATGATAATTTCCGGGCCGTTGAGCCGGGTAAAAAAAAAAGGATACACACACACACACACACATGTATACACAATAGAGGTATGTATCTGCGGCGCGGAGCTTAGCCGGCGATGCGTCGCGTCGCGGCAGCGTTCCATCAGCCTATAGCAGTCACAGCCAGTCACAGCGGAAAGATGAAGAATCGCGACAATCTACTGGGCGGCACGGAGGTATACAGCGTGTGTGTGTGTGTGAATGCAGCATGTGCTCATGAATGGTACGAATGCAGTTGTGCGCTTAGAGAGAGAGGAGAGAGTGGCGCGTGCGGCATCTCTCCGCATGTGTTATACTCGGCCGTAGCGAGAGAGAGAGAGCCTGGGTGAGCGGCTGCTCTAGTGCTCTGTCTCTGTCTCTGGTCGCGCGCGGCCGATCCATAAGGTGGCGGCCGTCGGTGTGGGTAGTGCGCGTGCGCGGGGCGAGCGAGCGAGCGCGTCGCCGTCTCTCGGGTGCATCGCGCATCAGCCGCAGCGCCAGCGCCACTGCCGCGACCAAGAGATTGCCAGTCGGACGCTGACCGTCGTCGTGGTGGTGGTTGTGAATAGCGCGAGAGAGACCGTCGCGACTGTCGTGAGTGTGTGGGAGAGAGAGAGAGAGAGCACGAACGAACGAGGGAGAGAGAGAGAGTGAGCGAGAGATAGCGCGGCGCTATGCTATGCCGCAGGACGATCCGCCGCAGCCGTCAGCCGGCCAAGTGATACGTGCAGGAGTGGCCAGCTCGTGATAGAGTCTGCCCCCGTGCGCAGTGCGTGCGACTGGTGCGGCCGCGCGTACGCAGCCCCGGGTGCAGCTGTTCGCGGGAGCTGGCTCGTTGAGCCCCGCCGCCGCCGCCGCCGCCGCCACAGTTGCGAGAGCCGCGGAGTGTCGCCCGCGCGCCCACAGTGTTGTTGCTGACTGCTGCTGCTGCTGCTGCTTGCTACTGCCGCCGCTGCCGAGTACGCCTGAGAGATGGGCGGGATGCTGGTGAGCCGCGGCTCCTCCTGGCTGCTGCCGCCGATGCTGCTGCTGCTGCCGCTGCTGCTGCTACACCTGCGGCTCGGCCTGGCCGCCTGGCAGGAGAACGTCAGGCCCAGGATGTACGTCCAACTAGGTGAGTCGACCCTTTGTTTACCCCCGCTGTCCCACCTCCCCCCGTCCCGCGACACAACCGACCAACCCCTCCGACCACTTTGGGGGTTAGGTTCGTGCTCCGGGAGCGCACTGCGCCACCCCCCTGCTTGTGTGTTCGTGTGCGTGTTTGCTGTTGTTTATCCCCGATGCGCTGGCCAATGTTGACGGCTGCGCTCACGCGCGTGTGTGTGTGCGAAGGCGGACGAGAGGAAGAAAAGTGCACCGGGTGTACGTGTGTGCGCGACGCGAGTGAAACATTGTGACCGAATGCCGAAGACGCTCGTTTATACCCCTGTGCTCCCGAGTGATAGTGAGATGGAAAAGAAAAAACGGTGAAAAGTTTGCTTGTGTGGATCGCGGGTTCGGTGCTTGGCTGACGAAGCTGCGACGACGAGACGACACGTGTGGGAACCAGGATATTATGTGCAAGGAGTGAGGAAAACGAGAAATCTGCTTGTAAACAAGTTTATGAATATCTGCGATGAGAGAGCGAGAGAACGAGACAAGTTTATTCCCAATTGAAGGTGGTCGTAGCACCAAAGAGAGAGACGAATTGACGAAGGCTCGAGCGACGAGGAAAAGTAAGTGCGCTTTGAAATGCTCATTGCGCCCTCGCGGGACGGGGAGAAAATCAAGAGCAACAATGAGCGGACAAAGACGCAGATTAATACTCCGTCAGTGGGCTGAATGTTGGACAATCAAACGATCGCCTGTCTCTCTCGATTGGAGGAAAAAAACGCCATCCGTCCGACGAACGTTGATACATGTAACGTTTCCGAGCGCATCGTGAAACACTCGATATCGAATCAATCCGTCCCATTCACGTGTCTATCCCCGCGGTAGAAGAGTAAAAAAGGGAAACGAGCTCGGCTCGCTCATCGCGGCATTAGCCGATCTCTCTCTGTCGCGTCTCGTATATGCATTAAAGCCCGTGTGTCATTTTTATCTCCCGGGCTACATGGGAACGCGCATTGTCGCTGCACTCGGGCCATTGCCGGGTAATAATTTATGACTCGCTCGCGCGAGATAACCCTTGCTCGCCGCCCAAGAATACATCGAGAGCGCGCGTGTGTGCGTGCGTGCGTTCGTGTGTGTGTATATATATATAGCCGCTATGCACGCAGTTTTGTGCCCCGAGCGCCGCCGGCACTACAATGAAACGCTTCTTTTGATGCGCGCACACACGCATCTTTCGTAATGGCATGTGGGCACATCGGATGTGCCCCCGTATACTTACACGCGTGTATACGTAAATGCGCTCGCGCTCCCCAACAAGCCTATTTTCTAATGTACGCGATGCTTCGGCTGTATATAAGTGGGTGAATCAAGACGTCGCCTCTCTCCGGCCCGCGACAAAGTTACTTTTGCGTTATCCAAGGCGCCGAGATGCCTCTATCTCGTAAGGGGCGCGAGAGATGCTTCCTCAAGTTAGATTGAGTATGAGATGTGTCGAGCAACGAAGTTATGCCTATTCCGATCGGAGAGAGTCGCGACGGCTCGGCAGAATGCTAATGCCTCAAGGAATTCTCCGACTAACTCTATATAAATTGAAAATGAAAATTTGCAGCGATGTGCTGTGTGTGAGCGCGTGTATATGGGTGTATATATTGTAGGAGCAGGATCTCATGAATACATAAAGGGAGCCGAGCCGTGCGGCAATCGCTAGATCGAAACTCTACCCTATTCACGATTACCAATAGCCTGTGTGATAACTTGTTAAATTCGCTTGTGTATTATGCATCATTGACAGGACAAATATTTGAAGTGTAATTATCGTGATGTATCTGATGTACGACACTTGTTGTGTTATTCGCAACATTTATCTGATCACGAGAATACTTATTTGTCAAAGAGTCGTTGGTTTCTGCTGCTTTTTCACAATTCGGCATTTTTACCGCTTCGGCAACTCGAGCTTGTTGAAAGGTGCACAAATTAATTTAGTTTCGAATGTTTCGTCGATCTCGCGATGTCAGATTTTTCATTTTGTATATACATACGGTATACAGATTTTCAAATTCACCGATACCTTTGGCACTGCTCGGGTGCACTCGATATCACGCGATATACATAGTTTTGAACGACACGACCCTTGCGTGTTTTGAAATTCGGTGTAAAACGCGATGCACGTCGAGTTTCTTTGCGATTGAATAAATATAGTTTTCGGCTCAACGTATATCGTTTGAAGCATATATTTTTTTTCAAACCTTCGGAGGATCTCTCGTAAACAGACTAATCTGATCGGATAAACAACGTGAAGCGGAGGCTCCAAACTCACTGAACGATTTTCCACGTTGAAGATAAGAATTCCAATTCGTAGTTGAAAGAGCGGACTGCGATTTTAGTTCCTCTCGCCGAGCTTGTGTTTGGGAGAGAAAATACATGATAAAGTCAATGGAGAGAAACGTCTGGGCCTCGATAAGTTAGCGTTTCAATGGGATTACTTTGGCTCGGAGAATCCCCGGGGGGGTTCCATTTGTTCTCCAAATGTAAAACTCCATTTCACTTAGTCATCAAAGGCAGAGAGTTTTCAGTACACGCATGAATGTCCTTATTGTTTTGTCCGCTTGAGCGACGCAGTTTACTTGAATTTTCATATCGTGTGTGCGCGCGCGTGAGACTATACACTCTTTCAAAGATTGATCCCAACTTTGACTGAAGCAGCGCGTGGTCGGATGTACGTCGCGAAATTTCCTCATTGCTTCAACTCGGTTGGATAAGACGATGATGAATTTTCTTGACGAAAAAAAATGAAAGTTAATTTGGTATCGCGTGCCCGGTGATAACACCCAGCCATTATCTCTTCGAGCGCGGCTTCTCCCGCGCGCGCATTAACCCTTTTTCATTACGAATGTTAATCGTGCAATAAAGTTTCGAAAGCATCAACGTCGCATTACACGCAAATTTCGCAAGCCGCAAAGTTGTAACTCTTATACACAATGGGCATTCCGACTCGTAAAAAGCGACGAAAGAAACGTGTGTGTATATATATATATATATATATATATATATATATATATATATACATACATGCCGAGTGTTCCCGAGAATATTTATCAAAGCCGGCTTCCCTCGATTTTGATGGAAAAATGTTATTGCGCCGCGGCGCGAGCGCGACGTCAAAATCCGCGTGCCTGATGCGCTCTTCTCCTGCAACAACCATTTCACTTTACAACTCGTCGCCGCGCGTCTTCGTTGCGTTATTATCGTTGGACATCAGAGGTAATAGGAGGGGGGGTGGAAAGAAAATCGCGCGTCTCCTTTCCGCGCGGGCCTTTTAATTTAATGCCGGGGCAAATCATAAACAAAGATTTTACGATTCACAACGTACGTCTTGAGCTTGCCCCCTCCTCGGTACGCGTCTCTTCCGTCTTCTCGCAATTTTCACGAGGACGAGAGAAATATCCCGAGATGAACGAAAATCGCGGAAGGACTCGCGTCGAAGTACCAATGTGATATATTCTAATTCGGACTTGGAAAGTGTCGTTGCCGACTCGGCGAACGTGCGAACGAATGCCAATTCCGAGCATCAATCAATGCTAACTAAAATTTGATCCTTTTGCATTTGTAGCTGGCGTACCGCAAAAGTACAAAATCTCTCGAGAGATTCAGAATGGAAAAGAAAGGCAGTGCGCGTCCCCCGACATTTGACTCGCGGGATCTTCAATAGACGGCAACGTGAAGGTCTACCATGTATATATGAGTCTGAAAATAAACCGGATTTACGAGGGCGTCGGCGTGGGACGGTGGAGAAAAAAAAGATGACTCTGGGTCTGATCATGTCTGTTTGCCCTCTTATATGCATCACGACTCGACGCGTGGCTTCGTCCTAAGCTGATCTTTCCCAGTAGCGGAGCGCGTCTCTCTCTCTCGGACATGGCGCGCGCACGTGAGGGGCCGCGCGCGCGACGTCATTGTTGCAACAGCTGTCGGCGCTCGGTTTTGCCCCGCGCTCGACCCGGCGACACACTTACTCTTATATTATCAAAATATCAAATGAAATTTTCAATTTCGAGCCAGGCAGGAAGTGACCGTATTTTCAGGGCAAATAAAAACCAATCTTTATTGAAGACTAACAAATGCATAGTAATGATTTCTCTCTGCGCGTGCTTTCCGTAAATGGGAATATTGTGTTTCCAAAGACGATTGCATTCTAGAATATACAAAATTTCTCTTCGAAAATCACCATTTGTGCTGGTGTAGATGAAATACTACGATTTACGATAGTAAATCATTACAATAGTTACGAGTTAACGTTGTTGAGGATGAGTTCAATGAGGAACGCATATAAATTTGCTTTTGTCATGTAGCTAATCCTAATCTATATACCTAAGTTTAAAATGCCCTGACTTCTGAACAATTATTATTTTAGTACAATAATGATTTTTCAGTGAGATACTTTCGAACAATATTGCATTGTCGTTCATGAAAAAGTACGTCGCTTGTAAAACGTCAGCTCTCCAATTCATCGGGAAGTAGGTTACAATTTAATGCCAAATTTTTACAATCGCGCGGCTAACAAACGTAAACATGGTGAATGATGAGTGTAGCATCATTTTCCATTATTTAAAATAATTTTCGTACCTACTTCACGAACAAAAATGCGTGTTACAATCGATGTTTCAAATACCTTTCCAAAAGACGACCTCAAAGCACACATTTTTCCCCGAAATTTTTCCCTGAAAAAGGAAGCGCACACTAGTTTTCGAAACAATATAGTTTGCTAGAGAGGTATTTTTTGAATTCTACACTTTTTCGTCGTGTCGCATTGTGATAGCCACGTTCTCAATTCGTGAGTCGAAATAACAAGAAAAATAAACTGGACGAAATTTAATTATCGCCGAGGCGCGCGCGCGCAACATCCCGCGGTGACACATCAATAAAGCCCCCCCCCCCAACTCCCATCTAAGAAAGTTAAATTCCACTCTCCGCCGAACGATTCTAATCTTACCTCGGAACGATTGAAATTTTGCAGCGAGAGAAATCAAGCGGGTAAAATCAAATTTCCTGTGTTGCTCTGGCGTGCGCGCGCGTGGCTGGAGTAACGAAGGCGTTTTACAACACGCTCGCGCCCGCCCGCCCGCATGATATAGGCGCGCGAATATAGAGAAGAAGCTCGACGCGGGGCCGGTGAGCGCGCGACCTATTATTTCTCATTTCCCCCAATTTCGACGGAGCGAGCAGTTCCATGACAGAGACGGAAGAGCCTGGAGATTTGCGACAGGCAACTAAATTTTTTGCTCACCCTCAATTGGCTCGATCAATGAATTTCAATTTCGCCTCGTATCGAGGCGAGATTTAATTTTTTTCTGCCTCGCCAGTGACGTTGTTTTATTCCCGAGATCGTTGGTCGAACGAAACAGGTCGGGACGGACGAGTGTCCGAAGCCTCTTTGCGCAAACATTTTTTATTAATCAGGAGCGAGGGGAAAAATTAAATGGGAATTCGGCTCGATTTATTTTCATGAAAAACGTTGCAAATGATTATGTGAATGCAAATAAAATGTACTCGCAACGCGCGCACTGTATATCCTGGGCACATACTCACAAGAGAAAAAGTCGTTGCACAAAGTGCGCAAACAAAGCATAATGACTCGCCGGAAATAAAGCGACGAATAGTTCGGTTGAGTAGCGGTGGATGGGGAGCCGTTGAAAAAGCGAGTCAACACACTCCAGAACAGCGTGCAAAGTAAATTTTTCGCTGCATGCGATGACTCTGGCCGGAAAACTATATAAGCGACGTACGACCCCTCGCTCTCGAAAATCATCTATCCCGCGTCGACTGTGTACCCCCGGAATTGGCTTTTGAGTAGTCGTTCGATCGCATGCGCGGCGTTTTTCTCTCCCCGCCATTGGAGACTCGCGCGCGCAACGCACACAATAGTAAAATAATCTAGACTACCCACTTAGAGGCGGCCGGGGGGGGTAGAGAGAGTTGAGTTGTTTGCGCGACAAAGAGAGTCCCGCATCGAACGGATCATTTTCACCGCGTGTGCCGGCTCCTCTCGACGACTATTACCCGGTGGAGAGCCTATACCTACCGTCGCGCTCGCGTCCGTTCCCACAATGGATTGTCGCTGTCGTTAGTGTACTTTAATCGAGGAAGGTGGGGGGCAACGTTATTCCAACCGTCACTTTCCGAGCACTGATTTATTTCCTTTGTTTTGACGCGAGCCCCGCGTTAAGTTGGACCTCTCTCTCCTTCTCTACGTGTGTGCTACTTTTTTTCTTCGCTTGCTCGGGCTTCGGGTTTTCATTACGGATGGATTTTTTTTTATTCGGCTAGAGATCCATGCAAGCGTATGGTCCCGCAGGTCGTTTTTGAAAAGTCGATGGCTGCTTTCGGATGTGGATGTATCGATAGCTTTAATATAGAGTCGGTTCCCGGGATTCTGACTCTTTTGACGCTCTCGTGGTAGCTCTTTGTTGGAATAACCCAGATTTTTTTTAACTCGACTCCGATGAATTCTCCGTATTGTCTATGTCGTCGGTGGCGCTGACGCGCCACCTAATAGAGAGAGAGGGAGAGAGGGGAGGCAGGGGTCATTCTGCGCATCGGTGCGTGCCGCGACAGCTAAAATATGTCTAATCTACTTTTGAATTCATAAAGAAATGGAAAGTTTAGTGCGCTCGAGGGGAGTAGTGTAGCTAGGTTGGTTCTGGGACAGTGTCCCAGAACCAACCCAGCTTTTCAGGGAGGGGGGGTGAAAGAGAGAGAAAATGACTCATATCCCCACTACGATCGCAGAAAGGGGGAGGGGAACCAAGTTGAGTCACCACCTGTTCTGGTCCAGAACCAACCCAGCTTTTGCGGAAATATAAATTATGCTACTATCAAGGAATGTGAGAGAGAGGCCGCGCAGGCGGCGGACGTATCAAAGACAGTGCGTCTCACCTTACATGTGATAACCGAGCGCAGTGTTCTGATTTCGGCGCTTTTGAAAAGCAAGTGCGTATCGCACTGCTTCTATTATACACGGCTTAGCAAGCCTATGTACAATTCCTTTTCCCACACATGATATTTTCAATACATACAGCCCGTCAACACATACTGCCCGTAATTCAATACATATTACCCGTATTTTCCCCGAGCGTATTTGTATCATATGTATGCTTCGTATAAATATATTTCGATTAAGGATAGAATGGTGGAGTAGATCGAGATGTAATTACTCTACACGGTCTTGTTCTTTTTTCTAATCCATGGCTCTTCTTGCAATGGGATAATTTTTCTCGATATTTTGCAAGTTTTAAATGGAATCGGTTTCCATTTTTCTCGTGTTTCGGGCAGAAGTGGTAAACTTCTCCCGACAATCGAATCAGATGACGACATGATGATGAATGAGTCCCTTATGATTATGCACATGGCTTAATGCAATAATGTAGTGTTGATAGAGTGGAGGGGGGGGGGCAGTGTGGACACCGAAAAACGAGGCGGCTCATCTTACATACAATAAACTAGAGTAGCCATTGAACTAGCAACTTGCTATCGCATTGGTCTAGTCCATCTGTATACTATCATATTACAATTTTGTAACCTTTGCTTAAGGACCAAGTATTCAGTAGCAGTTAGATGCTGCTTGCAACTGCAGTGTTCACTCAATATTTCTCAATTCAGTATACATATCCAGCTTTACAAAGTTGATCAATAATAACTTCTTCTTCCTTTGGATATCCGATTCCACCGTTCTTAAGGAATCGGAGTCGATCCACCAAATCGTTTGGATCATGCCAGTCCAAATAATCTGGAGTTGGACATCTTAACGATGGCAAATCCAAATCAGGTTTCAAATACATCAATTTCCTCCTCTCACGAATCTTTCGATTTTCAGATAATCTTTCTGATGGTCGATAAAATCGTTTACTATTTCTATTTATAACAAACCTCTTAGGAGATATTTCTTTGAGACATTTGAAATCATTATCTTCATCACTGCTGATAATACTGGATATAACTGATTGATTGGGAGAGAGATCAGAGCTATGACTATCATCACTCATTGCATAATCATTCTTTCTCTCATCAGTAACATGACTACTTTTTAATTCTCCAAATTGAGAATTTTCAGATTCATTATTGGAATATAGAGAACTAGTCTTGTCATGTATATTATTTCTCAAACATTCTTGAGATTCAGAGTTTTGCATCTTTTTCAATTGCAACATTTTATTGACTATTCCATTTCTCACGGGCTCTATAATAAGACGGCCTTTTTCATTCCTTGATAATTCAGTTCTAAAATCAATGGTTCGATCGTGAATAGTTACATCTTGTCGAGAATTTATCTTATGATCATCTTTATAACAACTAAGCTCAGAAGTTAATTGAGGTTTTCTAATATTTTCCATCAATGGGCTGTGATTATGTTTTTTAATTGTTATGATATTGTTATCGCAAGTCACTATTCTACCTAGACATTTCTTCTGATAATTAATACATCTCCAAGAAATATTACCAGTAGTTTGGGCTCGTTTATGAATGACATAAGAGTATCCATTGAAGTTCAACTTATCTTGGCCTCTTTTACTCTTGACAAACTCCATTCTCGGATACATGGTTTTCTCCCTTGTTGTTAACTCTTTTCAAGCTGACGACTGAATGACTTCTAAATGCATTGGAAACCATTTATACTAGATTCTGGGTATATGATGAATCGAGGATGAATCGGGTATGAATGGGGATGAACGGGGATGAATCGGTATGAATGGGGGTGAATGGGGATGAATGGGGGTGAATGGGGATGAACGGGGATGAACGTGGATGAATGGGGATGAACGTGGATGAATTGGGTATGAATGGGGATGAACGGGGATGATTGGGGATGAACGGGGGTGAATAGGGATGAATCGGGTATGAATAGGGGTGAATGGGGATGAACGGGGATGAACGGGGATGAATCGGGTATGAATCGGGATGAATTGGGGGGAGGAGTTATACGCGAATTCTAGAAATATGATTACCTCATTGAATGAGAGCATGGTTGGGGCCCCTCTCTTCATTCCACAATTATTTATAAATCTCTGTTATCTATCCAACTGTTGTGTGAACTATCAAACCCCAACCATTTAACATAAACTTGATTTCCACGTTTTTTAATAACTTTTTCAATCAAATAAAAATCTGGATATTTCACTTTCAATAGTTCTTGTTCATAAAAACCGCCAGCCACGGGCTGATTTTGATAGTCTTTGAGATGATAAGTAATTGGATTTGTAGTACACACTTTATCAATTGTGAATATTTCACTTGACCAATTTGGTGTATAGCCTTTCTCAAATACTTGTTTGATTTTACTAACTCGTACTTTATCATTTACATGTGATAACCGAGCGCAGTGTTCTGATTTCGGCGCTTTTGAAAAGCAAGTGCGTATCGCACTGCTTCTATTATACACGGCTTAGCAAGCCTATGTACAATTCCTTTTCCCACACATGATATTTTCAATACATACAGCCCGTCAACACATACTGCCCGTAATTCAATACATATTACCCGTATTTTCCCCGAGCGTATTTGTATCATATGTATGCTTCGTATAAATATATTTCGATTAAGGATAGAATGGTGGAGTAGATCGAGATGTAATTACTCTACACGGTCTTGTTCTTTTTCTAATCCATGGCTCTTCTTGCAATGGGATAATTTTTCTCGATATTTTGCAAGTTTTAAATGGAATCGGTTTCCATTTTTCTCGTGTTTCGGGCAGAAGTGGTAAACTTCTCCCGACAATCGAATCAGATGACGACATGATGATGAATGAGTCCCTTATGATTATGCACATGGCTTAATGCAATAATGTAGTGTTGATAGAGTGGAGGGGGGGGGGGGCAGTGTGGACACCGAAAAACGAGGCGGCTCATCTTACATACAATAAACTAGAGTAGCCATTGAACTAGCAACTTGCTATCGCATTGGTCTAGTCCATCTGTATACTATCATATTACAATTTTGTAACCTTTGCTTAAGGACCAAGTATTCAGTAGCAGTTAGATGCTGCTTGCAACTGCAGTGTTCACTCAATATTTCTCAATTCAGTATACATATCCAGCTTTACAAAGTTGATCAATAATAACTTCTTCTTCCTTTGGATATCCGATTCCACCGTTCTTAAGGAATCGGAGTCGATCCACCAAATCGTTTGGATCATGCCAGTCCAAATAATCTGGAGTTGGACATCTTAACGATGGCAAATCCAAATCAGGTTTCAAATACATCAATTTCCTCCTCTCACGAATCTTTCGATTTTCAGATAATCTTTCTGATGGTCGATAAAATCGTTTACTATTTCTATTTATAACAAACCTCTTAGGAGATATTTCTTTGAGACATTTGAAATCATTATCTTCATCACTGCTGATAATACTGGATATAACTGATTGATTGGGAGAGAGATCAGAGCTATGACTATCATCACTCATTGCATAATCATTCTTTCTCTCATCAGTAACATGACTACTTTTTAATTCTCCAAATTGAGAATTTTCAGATTCATTATTGGAATATAGAGAACTAGTCTTGTCATGTATATTATTTCTCAAACATTCTTGAGATTCAGAGTTTTGCATCTTTTTCAATTGCAACATTTTATTGACTATTCCATTTCTCACGGGCTCTATAATAAGACGGCCTTTTTCATTCCTTGATAATTCAGTTCTAAAATCAATGGTTCGATCGTGAATAGTTACATCTTGTCGAGAATTTATCTTATGATCATCTTTATAACAACTAAGCTCAGAAGTTAATTGAGGTTTTCTAATATTTTCCATCAATGGGCTGTGATTATGTTTTTTAATTGTTATGATATTGTTATCGCAAGTCACTATTCTACCTAGACATTTCTTCTGATAATTAATACATCTCCAAGAAATATTACCAGTAGTTTGGGCTCGTTTATGAATGACATAAGAGTATCCATTGAAGTTCAACTTATCTTGGCCTCTTTTACTCTTGACAAACTCCATTCTCGGATACATGGTTTTCTCCCTTGTTGTTAACTCTTTTCAAGCTGACGACTGAATGACTTCTAAATGCATTGGAAACCATTTATACTAGATTCTGGGTATATGATGAATCGAGGATGAATCGGGTATGAATGGGGATGAACGGGGATGAATCGGTATGAATGGGGGTGAATGGGGATGAATGGGGGTGAACGGGGATGAACGGGGATGAACGTGGATGAATGGGGATGAACGTGGATGAATTGGGTATGAATGGGGATGAACGGGGATGATTGGGGATGAACGGGGGTGAATAGGGATGAATCGGGTATGAATAGGGGTGAATGGGGATGAACGGGGATGAACGGGGATGAATCGGGTATGAATCGGGATGAATTGGGGGGAGGAGTTATACGCGAATTCTAGAAATATGATTACCTCATTGAATGAGAGCATGGTTGGGGCCCCTCTCTTCATTCCACAATTATTTATAAATCTCTGTTATCTATCCAACTGTTGTGTGAACTATCAAACCCCAACCATTTAACATAAACTTGATTTCCACGTTTTTTAATAACTTTTTCAATCAAATAAAAATCTGGATATTTTACTTTCAATAATTCTTGTTCATAAAAACCTCCAGCAACGGGCTGATTTTGATAGTCTTTGAGATGATAAGTAATTGGATTTGTAGTACACACTTTATCAATTGTGAATATTTCACTTGACCAATTTGGTGTATAGCCTTTCTCAAATACTTGTTTGATTTTACTAACTCGTACTTTATCATTTACATTGAATTTTGAAGGTTTCAACGAACCACATCTGGATGAAAAGTTTTCTTTCAATATTCGAGCTTGATTTGCCAGAGTAACATCAATCGGTTTCATACCAATTGTACGATGCTTTGTGCTGTTGTAGTCTTTAATCAAATCAAATCATTCAAAATATGAATCCATTTGTAGTTTCCTTGGAGGCTAAATTGTTTCCACATTCTATTTTTCAATGTTCGATTAAATCTTTCACATATAGCTGCCTTGAGATTACTGTATGTAGAGTACAAATTGATTTTATACTTTTCCATGAGCAATTGAAAATGTTTATTATAAAATTCTTTGCCCATGTCTGTATGTAAATTCTTTGGTATTCTTCCTTGATTGAGAATAGATTTCATGGCTGCAGTCACATCCTCGCCATTTTTTGTCTTGAGAGGAAGGGCCCAAGCATATTTGGAGAATATATCGATGACTGTTAGCATGTATCGAAATCCTTTATTCTCTTTTGCATATGGTTGCATCTCGACAAGATCAGCTTGCCAAGTTTCATCCAAGCCTCGCACATCAAACTTTCGACGAGGATAGTTGCGAAATGCTGGCTTATGAAGCTCGTCTATAACTGTTTGCTTCTGCATCTTCACCAGATGACTTGTACATTAACAATGAATTGAGATCATTAATGTCCACCATTATATATTATTTTTCAAATTCCGGACATCAACTGCTAGTTGATTGATTTTCACATCAATCTCATCTCTATTAGCTTCAACAATATCCAATAATTCTTTAATTTTTTTCCGCACACTTTCCTCTATGTTTGTCATGATACTTGATGCAACTAGATTAACTATCTCACGCAAAGCAGCAAAATTTGATTCATTCATATCTTTCAAAGTCTTGAAATTTACTGCATCATTATCCAGAGTTGGCTGTGCTATGTTGCACAATCGCTTATTGTCAATGTCGTATTGGCCATCATCGGTGATTTTATAACCAGGTCCAGGTGGACCTCGATCATTCGATGATCGCTTCAAGTGATGTCCAAACACATCGATACTCATTTTGATACTGATACAAATTTTCAGTTTGTCTCAGTATATATACCCTCCTTCACGGAGCTCCTCAATAATTGATTGAATCTCATTTTCATGACTTGGATTGCCAGCTGATCGTTCGGCCATAAGTAGCCGAAGCCGATCAACTAATTCATTGGGATCATCCCAGTATACATAGTCCATTCGAGTACGAGTACTGGCAATCTTGTAACGAGGTAAAAGCCCAGAACCCATTGTCTGTTTAAATAAAGGACTGATGAATTTTGTGTACTTGGTACTATTTGACGTTTTAATCGCCTCACTCGATTTATGTTTTTTCTTGTGAGCACTTGTTTGCTGTAAAATTTTATGATAAAATTCCATATCATTTTGAGTAATTAATCTTTCATTAGGATGTCTTTTGAAGAGCAATTCTAATAATCCTTCAGTTTTCTTATAATTTACATCGTCAATTTTTATTACATCATGATGAAAGTTGATTGGAGAATCCCCAATCATGTGTATATTCCCTTCTTTACGCACTCCATACAATCTATCGAGATCCTGTTCATTTCTCTCCAACATTTGAATATAATTCCATGTAAATGATTTATTACCATTGTAACTATCATCATCATCATCATCATCATCATCATCATCATTATCATTTGCGGTTTGAAAACCAGATAAATCTGCAGGTAGAACAGTATCTTCGAATTTAGGTTTTGCAGTTGAATTGAAAATATCATCAAGCTCTTGAGCAGAAGAAGTATCATGAGACATCTTGGGTAAAAATAACGACTCATTGAGTTTTTCTCTGATAAACGGCCTGCGAGGCTTGAGAGTATACTTTCTGATCTGAGCATCAGAAGCAATTTTCTTTAGCGGTACAACAATTGGTTTGAAAGTTTCATCTAAAGCTTTTTCAAATGTATCTTTTTCAAATTTCAGCAAATTGTACTTTTTCTTAACTGCATCTCTAGCTTTCACCAACTGCTGTAGAATATTCTTTTCTCTTCGTAATTCATCCATGTTGATACATCAACGCTTGATTATCGACTGTTTGATTAAGTCATCATCGTGATATATTTATAGCAAAACGGTCAAAACCCATGCGGTATCGACCATCATTTATAGGTCTATCTTTGTCAATCACTATGAAACCATGTCTTTCTCTCCAACATTTCGAGCACAAATCTTTAAACTGTGTATAATTCATGTCAGTATTTACATGATCATCATACACATGCTTCAAGTTTACATCATCCTGTCGAAATATAACGAGTAGATTAACATTGTCTCTCACAAGATGTTTTGGGACATGCGCATATGATTGACAAAGATAAAAACAATCAACGTTCTTATGTCTGCCCATACAAAAGAATGCTCTCACATTATCCTGCTTTTCACAAGCTATATCATCAAATATCATTATGGAATTGGGGAGTGCTTCATCCGGAGATATAACTTCATCATGTTGACCATAGGGGAAATATTGAATACCCTCTATAGGCTCTAGTAACTCTTTAAGATACTTATACTTTGGTTGATTGAGAGATTTTGAATATACATAAACGTTTTCGAATCTCACCCCATTAGGATGTGTAATAAGAGCAAGTAAACTATTGGTTTTGCCACAATTGGAAGGACCACAAAATACTGCTCTTATACTGTCGGGAAGTAGATTTCCATGACGATTGCTCTTCTTTTCTTTGTCCACTATAGCATCAAAATTTGCTACAGGAAGCTTCATAGAAGACTGTGTGAAATTCATCTTCACTCCTTGCTATCTTGACTAATACTATTTGTTGGAGTATAAATAGAGCGTTTATATACTTTTTGATTCATTCGATTATTAGCCATCAGAGAGTCATGATTATCTATAGTCAGAAGAAGAAGAAGAAAAGTGGTCGAGGATTAGTCAATAAGGTTATTAATAAACTTCCATTTGAATTACACTTGCCCGGTTATCAGTACTGTGGACCTGGTACTAAGTTATCTAAGCGTTTAGCTCGAGGCGATCCAGGGATCAATCCCTTGGATATAGCTTGCAAAGAACACGATATAGTCTACTCAAAAAATCCAGAAAATATTGGAGCAAGAAACGCAGCCGATAAAATACTTGCAGACAAAGCTTGGCAAAGAGTTCGTGCTATAGACTCGGGAATAGGAGAGAAGACAGCGGCTCTGGCTGTAACAAACGCTATGAAATTAAAGTCAACTTTTGGTATGGGTCTCAAGAAGAAGAAGAAATCATCCATCACTCTAGGCAGTGTGATCAAAGCTGCTTCCAAATCAGTTGTTCCTAGTAAATCTGCTCAGAAAGTTATTTCTTCGGCTCTCAAAGGTGCCAAGTCAGTCATCAAGAGAGCAGGAGGTCAGAGCTGTGTAAAAGTTCCTCGCATCTTGCCAGTTTCTTCAAAAATTGGTGGATTTTTACCATATCTGATACCATTATTTGCAGGCTTAAGTGCTACTGGTGCATTAGCAGGAGGTGCAGCTGGGGTAGCAAAAGCCATCAATGATGCTAAAGCTGCCCGTCGACAATTGGAAGAAAGTCAGCGACATAATAAGACAATGGAATCAATTGCCATTGGTAAAGGTCTTTTCTTGAAACCATACAAGAAAGGTTTTGGATTATATCTAAAACCACATTTGGGTGCAGGTATGAAAAAAAAAAAAAAAAGATCGACGTTACTTTACCCAAGCGAGCATTAACAAACTTCGATATACTCGAATATGCTCAACAGATGAATATTCCAAATTTCCGTGGTGTATTCATGCGTGATGAAATGCCTCTGGATGGTCCACGCTATCAAGAATCGGCTATTGTTAATCTCGATAGCGCGAGTGGACCTGGTTCACATTGGGTTGCTTATCGAAAACGTGGCAATGATGTAGTATATTTCGATAGTTTTGGCAATCTTCAGCCACCTCTAGATCTCATGTTATATTTTGGAATTGATGGAATAAAGTATAATCCCAAGAGATATCAAAATTTCGGAACGTATAATTGCGGACACTTGTGTTTACAATTTTTGAGTGGGCAGCTCAAAGGTATATAAGGAGAAGCTCATTGCAAATCTATTCATTTGATTATGAATAGTCATGGAGTCATTTACACTGAGTTTATCAGGTAATTCATCTATTCTCGAAACTCAATATTTTCCTCCTATTGAGCTTGCACAAGATAAACATTACGTTCTCGGATTAGTTGAATTATTGACATTCAATTCTATCCCCAATATAGACTTGAATAATAATAAATTTTATGTAGGTGAACATAAAATTATTTTACCTACGGGAAGTTACGAAATTAAAGATATTGAGAATTATCTTTTGCAGAATCTCTCTGAGAAGGGCATATCATTCAGTTTAAAACCTAATAACAATACACTTCGTAGTGAAATAAAGTGTAGCGAACCGATTGATTTTTCATCAAAAAATTCCATTGGTCAGTTGTTGGGATTCAATCCACGAATTTTAGAGCCAGACACTCTTCATAGCTCAGACTTGCCCGTTGCTATTCTCAAGATCAACGCGCTACGGGTCGAGTGTAATATCACTTCTGGAGCATTTATAAACGGAAAACGAGTACATACTATTCACGAGTTCTTTCCTGCAGTACCACCTGGTTACAAAATAATTGAAACTCCATCCCAAGTTATTTATTTACCTATTACTGTCAACTGTATTGATAATATACAGCTACGTATTGTTGATCAAGACGGTAATTTAGTGAATTTTCGGGGTGAAATCATTACAATTAGATTGCATATCAAAACTATTGGATAATGGGTATTGTATACACTGGCAGAGGGTATATAAACAGTCAACCATGTCCGCCAGTCATCAGTCGTCAACGGACAGTCAAATCATTAACACAGCAGAACGTCAAGTTCCTAAAAAGTCTAGGTTTTCGTGTAAATCCTGGTGGAAAATAACGTGTATATTTCGCTGTTGCAATGGAAGACATTCTAAGTATTCAAAACCCAGTTGCTTTCGATGATAGCATCTCTCATTATGAGATTCATGCTCATCGACCTTACACATCAACGAGCTATAACAATGATGAAATTCGTATTGCTATTCAGCATCAAGACTTGTGTCTCTTACCATCTCAAAGTTCGCTACATATAAGTGGTCGATTAACAAATACAGCTAATCGAGCTCTTACCAATACAAACTTTGTTAACAATGCCATCTGCCATATGTTCCAAGAAATACGATATGAGATTAATGGTATAGAGATTGACCGCAGTAATAATGTAGGCCTCAGTACTACTATGAAAGGTTGGGCTTCATTTACCCCGAATCAATGTATTGAGAATGCCGGATGGTTGGATATTGAAGAAACAACAAAATTTGTCAATAATCAAGGTTATTTTGATGTCAATATTCCTCTCAGTATGATTCTAGGATTCGCTGAAGATTATCGTAAAATAGTAGTGAATATTAAGCATGAACTAATTCTCAGACGATCAAATTCAGATATAAATACTATTATTCAAACTCAATTAGGAGTCGGCAATGATGCTGCTTTTGAAAATTATAAAATTGTTTTGAATAAAATTGAATGGCTCATGCCCTATGTGCAATTATCCAACGATCATAAAATTCGTTTGTTACGACAATTGGAGCATGGTAAATCAATATCAATGAGTTTCCGATCCTGGGAAATTTACGAATATCCACTTCTTCCAAGTACTACAAAACATGTGTGGACAGTCAAGACTTCAAATCAGTTGGAAAAACCACGATTTGTCATTATTGGGTTTCAAACTAATAGAAAAAATAATAATGCAAGTAATATGAGCAGATTTGATCATTGTGATCTCAACAATGTCAAGTTATTCCTCAATTCACAACAATATCCATATGGCAATTTGGATCTGAATATCAATCAGAACAAATATGCAATACTTTATGATATGTTTGCTAATTTCCAAAAAGCTTACTATAACAAAGAAGCTGAGCCACTTCTTAATAAATCGCAATTCATAACGCATATGCCTCTAATAATCATAGATTGCTCCAAACAAAATGAATCTTTAAAAAATGCTCCAGTCGATGTTCGTTTAGAATTAGATGTTGGTACAAATTTCCCTGACAATACATCAGCATACTGTTTAATTATACATGATCGGATAGTTGAGTATAATCCTATGAGTGGGGATGTCAGAAAGATTATCTAAATCAGTGATGGTGGGGATACATATATATGAATGCAGTGAATGATTTCGAAAGCTCATTCTCTTTCGAGATGGAGTACGTAGTAGATATGCAGGGCTTTAAACAGCCTGGCAACGACTACATCCTCAAAGAGTTGGCCATTCTCCCTCTCAACGACGAGAACGCAGAACCTTTGATTTTTCTATTCAAACCACCCTTTTCTTGGAAAAGACTCACCGAAAAATATAAAAAGCAGAACATTTGGTTTGAACGACATTATCATGGAATACCATGGAATAGTGGAGATCATCCTTACAATACCATTGGAGATATCCTTCGAGCATCTTTAAGGGATGCCAAACAAATTTATGTAATGGGGTCAATACAGAAAAATTGGCTAGAGCGTTTCAGATTTAATGTTCAAGATCTTGCCGAAATGGGTTACCCACCCCTGGATAAAATAAAACTTGTTACGGTTTGCCCCCATCACAATGGAGCATACCGAGCTAGCTGTGCTTTACACAATGTCAGACTCATGAAGCAATTTATTAAACAAAGTTCCCAAGAGCTGTACCCAGAGCCTATGGAGTGTATATAAATACTCAAGGAAAATGAAAAACTCATCATTTCATCATGGGACAGAATCAGAGTAACTCTGGTTATACAAAACTCGCTCCTGATAAGGGAGATGAGAAAAAAAAATCTTCATTGAAATTTGTTGGAATATCAACAAATGATTGGTCTTTACCTAAACGTAAAGGCTACAAAAAATTATAATATGCGATAGCAAGTCGCACATATAATGATTGCTTATTACATGTAAGGTGCGTTCCCCTCTCTGCGCTCGTAGTGGGAATATTATCCATTCTCTCTCTCTCTCTCTCTCTCTCTCTCTCTCTCTCTCTCTCTCCTCAAAGCTGGGTTGGTTCTGGGCCAGAACAGGTGGTGACTCAACTTGGTTCCCCTCCCCCTTTCTGCGATCGTAGTGGGGATATGAGTCATTTTCTCTCTCTTTCACCCCCCCTCCCTGAAAAGCTGGGTTGGTTCTGGGACACTGTCCCAGAACCAACCTAGCTACACTACTGAGGGGCGCTACGCGGTAAATGATTAGGTCGGGAAGTAAAAGGTACGTTGCGGGCTCAATTTCAATTGAGTTATCAGTTTATGGAAAGTATCCGAGGGCCATGAACTCGCTGCCGGTTCGCTTTGCTAATAAAACTTCTGTGCCGAAGCAGGTCAACCTCAATTTACTCTTACACTTTTCAATCTCCTTACTTCCGAATGACTCGCGATATTTTCATACTCTCACTTGGGAAAAGCAAATTAAGGCCGCGTGCATATATCGGCTTGTGAGATGAAAAATTTCTCGCCTCTCCATATACCAACACGTGGCCCGGGAATATTTCAGCCATTAACTGATTAGCTGTGAAATTCTTCTCACCCTCGGCTCCGAACAAACTCTCTTGAGATAATAAACTTATTTTTGGTACAGGGCGTTAAAGTTCGACTTGGTTCAGGATCGATAAAAATAAAACTTGCAGAATTTGTTTTCAACGGAGTTGCATCAATTTTGCGCGACCCTAAAATATTGTAGCCGCGCGCGCGGAAAAAATACTCGAAGTGGTTGACGCGGGTCTTAGCATTTAGAATGCCAAGGAGGCTGTGAGTTCTGAATGGGATTTTTGCCTCAACATTGACGTGGATTGAAATAACATTGAGTGGTGGGATGTTAATCTATGAAAGATCTGCGTGTCAATTCAAGTTTCTGCAAGTTCCCGAGTTGAGTGCTATTTGAATCCATAAAACCAATTTATTCATGGCAACAAAACAGTACTCGGTCGACGAGGTGAATCTTTATAAATGTTAGCAAGAATACCTCACCGGAATGAGGAAAATCGATTTTCTTGTTCTTGATATACTTTAGTGGAACTTTTGCGCGTGTAAGCCCTCGAGAATTACGGTTCTCAATTGTGCTCGTTTGAAGACAAGTTTAATATATTTCTATACTATTTTCTGTCTTTGTAGTTTATTCAAGCAAACAAATCATTCCAGATATTTTAGGAATCAGAGTTAGTATTATGTAGATTAAACAAATAGTATGTGATTTAAAATACAGAATTACGTCCGTTCTTTACAATTTCAAGAAAAATCCTCTTCTTATCAATCTCAATTATTCATGATAATTCGCGTCGGCCGTTCTTTTAATCCAGTGCACTCTTGCTTACGGTTGGCGTTTTCTTTTTCCCAATAGCCTTCTCGCAGATACCAGCCAAGGAATTGAATTTTTTCCCCATCACGGAATCAAACTCTCGTGAAAGCGGATTCCCACATGCAGTACTCTCTGCTCAGACTTTACCGTGAAAAACCAATGTATGAAAGTTGAAAAAAATTCACTGTATGTGGGTGAATGGAAATTCAGGTGAAATTCACCGTTTGTTCCATTAATCGCTCATTCACCTTCATACAGTGATTTTTCAACTACAAGGGTTTAAGGGAGTCTATATTCATAGCCTCGAACTACACACCCTATGCTCCGAAATCTGCTCCATCCATGAAAATTGATTTGTGCCGTCGAAAATCGTAACGATAACCGACTGGGTCTCCATATCAAGTGCCCCCCATAACAGTAAAATCGCTAATTGGGTAATGCGAGGGTCCGGAATATTCGGGATCACACGCTCTCGGGACCCTCTGCAGAGTTACGTTATGTTAATATACGTAACGAGTACATCTCGCAAATTCACTTTATGACGCCGAGAATTCGTTCTAATCCTCTCTCTCTCCGCCTCCCTGACGAGTCATACCCACTCCTCTTGGCAGGCGTCGCGTGAATTTATGCCCGGCTTTTCATTGCGCCTTCCTTTTTTCGCTCGTGCCTCCGAAAATGTAATGCAAGCGCACCAAGGTCGAAATGATTGAAACGGAGAATCTTGCCGGGCTGTAGTTGCTCTGCGCGCGTCTCTCCCCCGCTGTTATGTATGTTTTGACGGGGAGATTTAACGCTCGTGCACTTGGTGGAGTGACGATTCGCGTAACGAATATTAATGGCCGTAGTCTCGGCCTTGACAAACGTACTTTTTTAACTGTGGGATTCTCTCTCGAATGTGTTGAATATACATAAAATTGCTTCTCGGACGAATCAACAACCGGGTAACTGGCTATTATTGAATATGCACTTAACCTACTTGGATCCAGGAGAAGTATTTATGCCGAATGTACCGTGTGAGGGGCATCGTTCGAGCTTGAAAGGATTCATCAATCACTATCTAAATGTTCAGCCTCACGCTAGTGATGAAATCGATAATAAAATGGGTACTTCGGCTCGCTTGTATACGTATACCTATATGTATATATATGTGAGCTCGCTTTCGGTATAATGCTCTCAACGTTGAAAACGGTATATTTTGTCGCTGCCATCGTTAGTATTCATGGCACTGGCGTTCAATTCTGCATAACAACCGTGCATCAACGTGATAAAATCGAGATATATATTATATTCGTGCCTCAAGGACGTTCACCGGTAAATCGCGTTTCTATATTCCTGTATAAATATTCTTTGACAACTTTTAGGGAATAACTCTTCAATATTTCGTTGTACTCTGCACAGTTTCGTAAGAACGATTATCTGTGTCTTATTTAACTCGAAAATAACCGTATTGTACAAAATACAATACGACAAACACAATCGAATGGTAACTAACGAATGAATTTAAAAAATGCACCACCCTCCAAAGTTCCAACTCTACGCTAATGCTACGTGAACGTGCAGTGTGAAACCATATTTATGTATTTCTCTTAATGTAGTACGATTTGGTAGCGTTTAAATGTTTTTTTCAGACTTGAATCCTCGGATCACTAGTTTTGAAAAGTATATCCATGGCAAGTGAAGTGAGAGGAGACCATTACCTATTCTGTATACAATCTATTGAAAGTAAATAATATTGCTAAAATATGATCGTTGATGGATTTGATCGACAAAAAAAATAATGCCGGATTAACAATTGATTATTTTTCATGCAATTACTACTTAAGGCATCTACCTTTTTCAATTAAAGCTACGGTTCACTGAGCCCGATAAATCAATAGATGTCAAATAAATTTCATCTTGACTATCAATGAAAATATCTGTTGGCTTTTCATCGTGAAATAAGACAAGAACGTCTGAATCGAATGAGAATGTGCCCATGACCTCCGTCCCCCCACTTTTAAGGTCGAAGTAAAATCGACGCTTTGAGTTTCTGTTTTGATGCGTTTGAGAACTGAAAAAATACACCTCAAATGAATAAAAAGTATCAGTAGTTTTGAATTTTTCTGTCCCAGAGGATAATTTCCATTGTGTTCTCTTACGTACAAATCATAATGATGTAACTACAATCCACTCACCCTCCTGTCCGCTCGCGTTGGCTCAATTCGGGTTAGGAATTATCATATTAATGCTAGTCTCGTGTCAGTAGTGATTCGATACGATTAGCAAATTAAAAAATAAACTCCGGTAAACCTATGTTCCTGAATGTCAAATTCTTGTAGTAAAAACTTGTATACGTATATAGGAGGAGAGGAATCTGCAGATGCGAATAAACCTATCCGCGCGTGGTATAAGGTGCGTTGATTTAGCTTCCACGGCTGCCCATCAACGTGTACAGGAATGTTTTTAAAGCGAGCTCGTGTTTTACCCGTGAGAATCTGGGATATAGCGATTGTTTCCAAGTGTATAAGCCATGAAAGCGCGGCGCACTTGGAACAATTAGAAAAATGAGCCGACAACACGACCGACAGTTTCTCAGCCGCACAACACAACAATGCCACTCGTTAACGCGAACGGGCATTTTATAAGCGACACTAGATCGTAGAGCTGTATCCATTCATATAAACACACCAGTTCGCAGTTGCGGCGCAACGTCGCAATTTCAACCTTGAAAAAGCTCAGCCAGTTTATACATACGTATGCATGCCATAGGCTACCGAAGAAACGGCTGCGGCGTCGTCGGCGCGCAGCAGCTCTAACGACGAAACAATTGCCCAATCCCAAGCTAATCCCTTCCTTTGTCCTCGTACGCTCCGTACCCCGCGTTGCAGGTATACACACACACGTGCGCGCGTGCACACATATCGGGGCATTATCATGTGGATGCTATTCGAATTTGCATTAACACGAGCGCAAGTTGCTCTTGGCGGCTGGCCGTATATAGGAAAGTGAGCGCGGAACGCGCGGGAAGAAGCTGCGCTTAATCGTGAGCTACGGTAATTGTCAATTACCCGCCGCGGCCGCGAGTTTTGATTAATGGCGTAAACGACGCGCGCGCCCGCAACACCAAGATTGATTAGCGCCAACACAGTCCATCGATACTTGCCCCCCCCGCGCGGAATAGGATACCCTTTTACCCCCCGCCCGCGTGTGTGCACTACTTGCTGGGGTGGGATTTTTTGCGCGTCGGCCGTCGTTCCCTTTTGTGCCCGGGGACAGACTCGAGTTGCTCGGGTGGCAGGCCTTTTGAGATTGAAGTTACCATGTGGATCGGGTGTGGTCCCGCCACCGGACGACGTATTGGCTAGACCATTTTTTCACCCGAGATCCACGGGACAGGGAGTGACGAAATAATAATACGTTGTACGCCGAGAGAGAGAGACGGAAAGTTTTGCTCTCGGGAATTACTCATGATGGGGTTAATAGCCGCGCGTGGCGCGTGTGTGTACGAGTTTGAGGTGCGCGTGGGAACTATTCGGCGTGGCTCAACCAAAAGTATTATACCCTTGGCGATGTTTCACGGATACCCGCGGCGCCCGCGTGCTTTTATCATATTGGATTTGACCCATTTCCTATTTTTGTCAGCGATAGCCGGTATTATTTGGTATTTCGTACTACGTTGATTTATGTGTTATTCGTCGGCTTGTGTACATATGAAACCACGCTGGGGGTTACTTTTCAACGATGTATACACAAGAGAATTGTTCGGAAAAACGAATATTCGAATGATTCGTAATAGCTATCGAAAAAACTCGGGCAGTCATTAATCGTCGGACACCTCTGCTACCCGGCACTGCTGTACCAAAGTTTTTTTATCGCTTTTTGTTACTTTTTCCACCCTTCAATTTCCGTACTATCCGATCCTGCGAAGAATTTCCCTTTGAAATAATCGCAGACTTGCTTCGGGTTACATTGATATTTATGGATAATCAAATGAAAGCAGAGAACTCGCGCGTGAATCGAATGGATGTTACGGTCGCGCTTCTCGAATGAAAAGCCATTCCCGCTGACTTTTGTCTCCCCTCGCTATTGCTGCTGGCGCATCCACAGACCGTAGAGCCGCCGCCGAACTTTTGTCCTCTCTTTGCCTCTCTCTCTCCCTTTTTCGCCGTTCGGTTTTTCATTTTCCCCGATCAGGTTTCGATTTGCCATTCGCTCGCGCCGCACCACTGCCGGCCGAGCATAATAATTAACCCCACAGAGCCCGTTACGTCACTCGCGACCCCATAAATCCGAATAAGCCTTTTTCCCCGAGACCCGTGGCCTCGTATCTACCGGTTACACTCAAAACTCTTTTTCACGAGGGAATCCGTCGTTTCTAATTTCATTTGGTGTCTAGCTTATGACGGACACAATTTTAGCGGTACTCAATACTGAACTTTTGACAAATAATTTGGATTCTCAACGACAATATTTGAGGTAATCTTTATCTTTCATTCACTAATTTAGCACACGACAGTTTGAATAAGGTACCTGTACCCAATATGCGCCACCTAAGCGAGAAAGGTCACTACACAGCGTCAAATGAATATTTTCTAACATAATTGGTGTCAAATGAAAGGTCCACTCAATACCTACAAAATGAGCTAAGTCTACTTCAATTTGAACAGTTCTACGCTAAGATACCGCGGTTTAAAAAAAAAAAATTTTCGGGAAAAAATTTTTAGTGTACCCAATACGGCGCCACCCTGAAAATACTTCTTTTCATCCAATTTGAAGCATGAAGCATGTCTGAAATGAATAAAATACAAACAAAAAAGTATATTTCTGATATAATTTTATTGAAAAATACATTTTGTCTTTGATTGAACCACAGTACATAGATTATATGAACTTCTAACAACCTAAATCAAATCAAGTTTTCAGTTAAAATTCATGAAAAACCGTTGTTTTTGAATCAACAAAATTAACTTATGCAACATCTAATTCCAATATTAATCTCTCAAATTGATGAACATTCTTTTTAGTGTAATTTTAAATATAATTGAGATGTTCTCACTGAAATGGAAGAGTTCAATTTAAAAAATGTCCGAACCTATTTAAGACTAGCTATTGTCATGATGGTAGAAAAATTCTGTTTGATGTTTTTTCCTAGACAGTACTTATAAACGCATAACCTCAAGATTTTTCTCGTTATAGAATAGCCAATATCTGCTAAGCGTTTAATTCGACTACATAATTCTTCGTTCTGTACTGTCGTTAACGCATATGGTCGACTCATTTTCCTTTTTTCGCATATGTTTTGTTTGACATATCGTTGAAATGTTCGACGAGGTATCTTATATATAGTCGAAGCCATCCTCTGCGATATCTCACCTTTCTTGACCTGCTCCAAAGCTTGAACTAAATTTTCTTCCGACCCTGTTTGGCGGATATTTACCATGAATGGGTTGATTGTAGCAGCTGGAACAAGAAAATAGGGTTGGCGCATATTGGGTACATTTGATAAAAATAACGAAGAGCTATTGAAACGGTTGATAAAAATGGCGTAAGATGAAAAAAAAAATTGGATGATGTAGATGGGATGTCAAGGAATCGAACGATATATCGCTCGATTTTTTTGGCCCAGTTTAAGGGTATTAAAAAAATTCGCACTTACCTGAGCGAAATTAGATCAAGAATGAAAATTGGCGGAAAAATGGATAAAATGAGCTGTAACAAGTTGATATAAGGGTTCCCGATCGGTGAAAATGTTTTCTTTCCTCATTATTTAGCATTGCCGACAAGATCCTGTGTCGCGGCGATGCTCTAGACGCGCGTATATATGAAATACGAAGGGTGGCGCATATTGGGTCCTGGCGCATATTGGGTACACCTACCTTATTTTTAACTACGAGTGTTGGCAATTACGAGTGATTTGTTTCATAAATAGATTAATTTGAGGTACTCTGGGTTCTTAAGTAATTCAATATATTCAAAACGTATACACTTAAAAAGATAATCTAATTAGTTTCCGTCAATTCATGAGCTAGTCGAATTTCGTCCATAATTTCTATATATTTCCTCGGCACACACGTGGCGATATCCCTTGCATACGCGCGCGCGAGCGACAGAAACGACAAAATGCATTATTAGGGGGTCCCATTGAGCGAAACTTCGATATCCAACAATGAGATTCGAATCAAGGCTCAACAATGGTCTGAACAAACACGAATTGAAAGGACTGCAGGAAATTCATTAAGCGAATACTGACCGAGCGAGATTCGCAAAAAGACGCGGCGGCGACGGGAGAGTGCGTCGCTGTGGGTCGGGTCAAGCCCGGGGCATCACGTAGCGAGGGACGCTCGCGCGCAGCGGCCGGGCACTGTTCGCATGCTGATAAGGAGTTAGGACGACACCGCCGGATTACGTTGGCCACCGTTCCCCCAACAGCCCCCTCGCACACATGGACACGCACACCCACACACACAGCTTCGTTATTATCGCTTCCTTATCTCGGGCGCATTCGGCGAAACGACGACTCGAGGCTGCTGCTGCGAGTTTTTCCAAAAACGCAGCGGGATTCATCGAGCGTATCTAATCTCCGCAGCTGCGTATATCGAGAGAGAGAGAGAGAGCGTGGCCAGACAATGGCCCGAGGGCGAGACGCGAAAAATTAATTAGACGGGGAGAGAGATGGCCGAGTGTGCGTGGGCGCATGTGGCTGAACGCGCGCGCGGCTGGTTCCGATGCTCGGGGGGATTGATTTTAGCTTTGTGCGCGTCTCCCGGTTGATAAGGACGGCTGTGGGATGCGCTGGGGAAGGGGGGAGGGGGGTTGCGGTTATTATTCAAGTGGAGAGAGAGAGCCTCCCCGTGTATATATTGCGTGTTTGCTTTGGTGCTTATGAAAACGACGTGGATGAAGAATAATGGATATACGTCGTTCGCGGAATTGGAAATATTAAAAAATTTTTGACTCTGCGATTCGTCTTGTTTTCTCTTTTTTCTCAACGCTCGAGCGTCGCCGAATAGGATATTTCATCCCTTGAAATGAAACGGTCGTGACGGTGATGGTTGGTGATTCGTCCGAGAGAATATTTTAATATATGAATATAGCCCGAACACACCCTTGCACATATACCATATCAATCTGGGTCGAAAGTTTTTAACAGACATACTTTTCGATGGCTGAAAGCTTTTAGCCCATCAAAATGTAACGGAATATAATTATTAACATTTTCGTAGCTGTCACTCAACTAGGTTAGATACATGGAATCGCTTCTATATTAATTTTTATGCTTTCCTTGTGAATTATACTCATTCTCTTTTATCTATTTACGAATGAATTGGTTTCGAGTACACCAACACATCAGAAATATGCAAGGGTCAACTCGAAGCTTACTAAGTGTTTGTTAAAATAAATTCAATCCGTTGTGTTATGAACGATTTCCATTCGAACCTGTCAATGTGTAATTTGAAACTGTATAAAACATACTGCATCGGAAAGATAGTCATGGAAATGGTATGCAGCAGCGTAATTTCCCTCACTCTCTCTTTGTCGAACGTGAAAAGCGCAAGACTATTTGCTCATCAAACTGGTAATTGCTTTTTAATTTTTCTCTGATAACCCAGCTTAATTCACACGGTGGTCGGAACTTCTTCAAAGTAGTAGCGGCCAAGTAAACTTCTACAAACAACCCTCCCCTCCACCTCTCTCTCGCCACGGAAAAAAACTTTCGGAAATTTGAACAAGTCGAGAGCGCGGAGACTGCGTCAAAAACTCTACGTTATCGATCATTCCTCGCGGAAAGACCTCTCCCTTTCACTCACTCGAACAATACTCGCGCGGCGTATAATAAGCGGAGAAGGTCATCGACAATCGGCGGCGCCTCTCTCTCTCGTCTCGGCCTATGCTCCCTCTCCGCCGGCTTATATTTATCCGCCTCGTATCAATAATGCATTACTACCGCGCGACTCCTTAGCCGTGGGAGCGGCGCGTCGTCTGCGCGCTCCCTCCTCTTTCCTCGTTTTTTTTTCCTCTTCATTCAGTTACACCGAAATTGGTTTATTGTGGAATAACGCATGAATTATTCAAGCCGGACAATTCGCAGCCCAATCAATTTGGATTGAAAGCAGCAGCGCGCTACCGAGGGTGCGCGCATATATATACGAGCTCGGCAGGGTTCGGGGGGGGGGAGGAGGGGAATCCGTGAATATTCAGCCGGGTGGCGTTGCGCTGGCCAGCTCTCTGCTACATTAGCTAAGGACTATGGTTTTTGTTCGATTGCTCGAAGGAAATGGGCACCGGTGCGCAATTGGCTGTATACATATATATATAGCGTCGTCTCGTTTCATCTCGTGAGCGTGATTGTCCCGTTCGCGCTGCGTATGTCTCTGCAGGAGCTCGAGCGCAAGAGACTTTAACACGTGACGCAAGCACAGTTGTTCGGCTTCGCGCTCCGGTTGTACATTTGTATCGGGATAAGTGGATTTTTGAGGGGGGACACGCGGATGATGCTGATCTTGATTATATGCGCCTTCGAATTAGAGAGCGTATAGCGAGAGCGAGGCAGATGGCGACTGTGGTGGGCGTTTTAGGGTGGACACTCTATATTTCTCTGTAACATTTTCATCGTCATTTTAAGTGTGCAAGTGTCAGGATTTTAATTCCCATGAAAAAGCAATATCGTAATCATCATCGAAAGGGTCGCGTGTACTTTTTTGGTGTTTGAAAATATGTGTCTATTATCTCTTAGCTCATTCAAGAAATTACTACGCTTCGCAACATCTGATACGTTAGATTTCTGATGTATCGACTTCTAGATAAAATAAACTCGTGTGAAAACTTGTTTATTTTTCTCTTTCAACAGTTCATTATCATTCTTCTGTCCAATCAAGAACTATCGAGCATCTATACCCACAGTATCGAGAATTTCGAGTGGCAAAATATAGAGATTCGACTATTTCGAGGGAGATTAAAGCAACTAGAATAAATATAACATTAATACGGAAAGCAGAAGCATCTGCAACAGTATCAGCAGAGGCTCAGAAGATTCAATGTAGTCGGTTAAGTCGAGCGTGCACGAACCCTTGGCTTCCCTATCTCTGTATACCCTCTCCTCGTCGCTGTATAGCCCAAGTCGGCTCCCCTCAGTTGCGGATTCGCCTACGCGTGCGTACACACACATACACGCACACGTGCACCCGTGTATGCTCGTACACGCGGCTCACGGCTCGGGATTGAATCTTAAGACTCTCGTTTTCTCTTGTGCCCCACTCGACGTGAGCTTAATGATTTTAATCGAGTCGAATGCCATTTAGATAGAGCCAACTCTTGGATGACTTGACATTTTTCTTACCATAACGATCCTGTCTCGGGTACACTCTGTTCATATTTATTCTTGTGAATTATAGATTTTACCTTCTCAGGTGGAAAATATAATACTTGATCATTGTTTTCGACTTGGAATCCTAAATAAACTGATATATTTTATTAATTATGTATGAAGTAATTACGAATCTTTCGATTTTCCCCGCAAACTCGGCGAGGCATATATCATTTGCACTATGTGCAAGATAGCGTTTCACATAGTGGAACAAGAGGATGTGAAACTTAACTATCGTTAGTAATACAATGTTTCAGTCGATAAATCCGATAACTCGATGTACATGTTTACGAGAAAATGCACAGCAATGTGGTTTTCGATAATCCCGTTAACATCGAATAATGAAGAGTATTACGATTTTTACCAATCAATTTGTTCATCCCGCGAAATGAATGAAACTAATGCAATACATTTTCTCTTGTAATTTGGTGAGTTTATTAAAATCAATAGAGATTATTGGAACAAGTTTAATTACAAGGTGAATTAATAAAGAGTCCATTATTTACTTTATCAATCATTATTCTATCAATTAAAAACCACAAATTATGGTGTGTGGCAAAGAGAATTCAAATGTACGATTAATTATCCTTATAAATTCATACAAAACTTCAGTCCGTTTTATATGTCTTCATTGTAAGGAGTAATTTTAAAATAATGTCAACGATCTTTTAAATGAATCAGTTGTTGAAACAAAATACTCGTATTATTCAATTTTATTCAAAAATACTGTGATTTTTTTGTTACAGGTGAGTTCCTTTCCTCGACAAATTGTTACCGCAACGAGGAAGCGATTGATCGTGTATGTAAGTCATAGCATGTATTCATTTCACTGAAATATTGAAGATTGAAAATATATGAATCGGATGCACGCCATCACAGATGAATTCGATAAGAACTTTCAATAGGTTTGAGCTTTGGAGGGAGAGTGGATTTTATATTTCTTCACTTATTGAATTTTATACTGAGCAATATCGCATTTCAATTTGAGTTTATATTCAGATTTGTGCAAAG
Source organism: Aphelinus atriplicis (assembly GCA_020882685.1). Classification (NCBI taxonomy): domain Eukaryota; kingdom Metazoa; phylum Arthropoda; class Insecta; order Hymenoptera; family Aphelinidae; genus Aphelinus; species Aphelinus atriplicis. The sequence continues at coordinate 78,562,387 of CM037073.1, forward strand.
GTTGAATTGGACTATTGAACTATCAAATGAATAAATCTTGTATAAAGCAGAGAAAAGCTGACTGTTTGACGATATATTCCACCGGAATCCTCCCGATGACATACGACACACACACACACACACACACACACACACACACACACACACACACACACACACACACACCCATCGATAAATTAATGATTGGAAGAAACCGACGACAAAACAAATACAGCCGCGAGCATCAAACTTTATCGGCGCAAACACATCGGATTGTTGGCCATTTTTTTTAATTAAAGCGCACGACTTTACGACGCAGCTCTTTACTCTCGGGCGCGTCAACGGGGCAGACATTGATTTTTACGATCGCCTGGGTCGGCCTGTCTACGGCCTCTCGGCAAATGACATCCAATTAATCGGGAGATCGTGAGCTCGCGCCCAACCGAGCATACAATTTCCGGGACGCTCAAACAAACTGCGCGACTCATAGCAGCTGCCATCGGAGTTGGGATCGATAGAATCGATACACACACACATTCGAGAGTCGGTGATTAATTTGGCAAATGAGCGCGCAGGACAAGAAAAGCAGTTATTTGCGATACCGATGACGCGCGCGCCAGCGACTTTTGCTCTTGTGTTTGCTCCATTTTGATCGCGAGATCAGTAATTAGATGTAACTATCGGCTTTATGTTAGATTGATAGGAGCGATTAGATTGGGAGGGCAAATGAGGCGAGATGATTGATATGTCCCACTCTATCACCGAGGGCATTTATCATCTTTTCGTCTACAGTATCATTCGCTGTCTCTGGTACAGTCACGTTATCCGTTAAAGTACGTTGCACCTACTGGTATTGGAAATATCTCGGCCGGGGGCGTCGCTACTGTCAGAACAGAATGGTGGACCATAACTACACATACATAACTACGCATACTTACGCACGCGCGCGAATATCCAAGACATCTATACGCTTCTCTGCGTCTGGCCAATACATAGTTATAATCTGCTCGTTGAGTTCATTTGTTGACAGTGGCGGCCCCTACTAGTATAGTATTTCGATACGTCCTAATGTCTTCATTCAAGACGAAAACCTCCTACCGAAAACCTGGCTGAACATGAAAGCTTTAGTCAGTCCGCAGTCCAGTACTCGTTTGTACATCTGACTCACTTGGTTCTAATAGGATCCCTGTATCATGACTAAGGCTACATAACAAAAATACAAATACGTAAAAGAGGAGACCCTCGAAACTTACTGTCGAACCTTAACAGTCGATAAAATCTTGAGAATTAAGCCTGTTTTGGTGCAAGCAATAAAAAGTGAAAGCACCGCAGGCGAAAATATCAATATTTTCGGTGTAGACTGTTCGATGACAGGGCTATCGTCTACCCGAATCTTTTTCACGCAAATAAACCATCAGAGTGAGCGCGTATACAATACTAAAATTTTCGTCCAAACGAGCATTCCTCGAGCATTCAAACGGTGAAGCTCGCCGTGTTTGGACGATCGGCAGTCAGCTCTCGTATCGAGTTATCGCCCGGCCGATTCTTCATTCGAATAGGCACAATATCGAATCGGCGCGCGGCGTGACAAAAAGATGAAGCGAGACAGATAGAGGGGAAAAATGGCTTAGTCACAAGCCGCGAACGAGTCACGTAGCTGGCTTTTGTGAGGCGAGAGAAAGAGATGCGTCGATTTACGACGGGGATTAAAGGAGAATAGCCGTGGAGTCGGCACCAAAATATACGCCCTCCCCGTCGCACACGGCCGTCATTCCTATAATTCCGCGAGCGATTTGTCCATCGATGCTCTCTCTCTCCGCGAGGGGATTCACACACAAAAAGAAGCCGGGGGATGCGCGACGACAGGCGCCAAAGTGCCCCGGTGCTTTTTGCCGGGGAAGCACAAGAGAGAAAGAGAGAGAGGGAGACTGGGTGAATCATTGACTGGCGGCGTTTACCCGCGGAAACTTCGAAATTGAAAGTTGTCTGAGTAAAGAGAGTTGCGCCCCAGAAATGAGACGCCGTTTGTTTAAGCGGCGCAGCGAGTCTATCTGCGGTGCAGCCTCTTCTTATGCTTCTACTTCGCCACTCACTTCCGCGTCTTACACTTTTCCGAGAGGAATTTTCCCCCGCCAGGAGATTGCTTGTTTTCGCGATCAACGCAATTTCTTTTTTTCCGAACCACTGCACGGGTGGCTCGAAATTCAACATGATTTGGTGGTGGTTTCAGGGTTCGATATCTTTTTGTTTTGAGACGTGACGTTTCCAATGTGCACCTGCTAGTGTAGATGAATTCTATACAATTGGCCCAGGCATAGAGTATTCCGAAAAATCCAATGTAAAAGATGGGATCCGGCAAAAATCCGGCAACGAATATTCATTGTCACATTGTGATACGATGTATCTTCCAATATGACTTCGTGTCTCAAAATTCATCTGGTATCAAATGAAATGATTCACAAAATTGAGCTGAGCATTTCGAAACCACCATCTCGAAAAGCTTCATCATGATTAGTAGCGAGCCAAAGTTCAGGTTCTCCCTCCCAGTAAGTGATTGATGTGAAACTTTCTCGGTGCAGCATTGAAAAGAGCATTGATCATTTGGTCCGCTGGTGTCGGTGCAAATGTAAATTGCGCGCAGTCTGAAAGAAAAAGGTACTCGGTCCGTGGAGCACACCGCTCGCGTGATTCAACCACGAGTACTCGAGTTGGCATTTCAAATTTGCCCCAAGACAATCTTGGGCCAGCCGGTGAGAACGCCACGTGCAAGTACGCAACGTATCGGTCATCTCTCGCGAGCGCCGGTCCATCAGTATGTCTCGCGCGTCAAAAACCGAACGTTCAAGGCTCTCAGTCTCGAGTCGTGCATGCACTGCTGCTGCTGCTGCAGATGCACTCCTCGGCCGGATGAACGTATCGCGGGCGCGTGTCGGAATCAATAAAAACGCGCGCGCCCCCGTCGAAAGCACTTGGGCGTCCTGCCGCGGGAGTTCGTCCTTGTCGATTCGTCGGACGCTGAGTGACGTTTCGCGCGCGCGCGGCTTAATGCGCAGCAACGCACGCCAATCCCACGGAACCCTCCCCCGCGCGCGCACCACCGCGCGCCACGTAATACCAAGATCAATACGACTGTGCTGCTGCTGCTGCTGCTGCTGCTGCCGTGCTCAGCCGTATATATAGGTGTATACGCGTTGCCCTCGCTCTCCCAGCAACTTTCCTCGGGCCCAACTTTGCAGCCGCCCTGTCTCCGGCTATATGTGCGCCCGTCGAGCGCCGTGTGCGAATTCACTCATCTCTCCTCCCCCCGAAGATGACTCGAGAGAGACGCCTTCCGTTCCGTCGACGTCTGTTCAACGTCGCGCGCAAGCCCACAAGCGCAACGGGCCGATGGCTCGTCGGGACTCGTCCGTCGTTTCTTTGTTCGCTCGAGACGGAGATTTGCGAAATATCGAACGTGCTTTGTTCTCGCCAAGAATCGAAAGAAACGTCGGACCACTGATACGATACGTTAAGGCACCCAACAAGCTTCCGAAGAAGTTTCGTAGTGATTGGTGGCTCGGAGGTGGTGTCCTAGCTCCCCTGATTCGTAGATTCGGGTCGCTTCGGAAAGGGATTGATAGATTTCTCTTGTGACGATTTGTTTTCGTCGTTCTCAATCAGTTATATCGTCAATTATTCCATATGCACTTACGAACTTCGACGCTACCTATCGACTGATCTGGACTATATAGCTGAGACATACCCGTAGCATGTACCCAAAATAATTTGGTTTGAAACAGAAGTAAAATCTGTTTGACGTTATAACTAGAAGATTCCATCACCTGTTAAATGGATTCCCCCAGGGTCGAGGATTTACAGGTTACACCAAAAAATATCACCAGATATTCTGAGGTGAATAGCCCCTCGAGCAAAGCACTGCACTTGCTCGACATCTTTGGATTCTCAAGCAGTACGGGTCCTCATTCACAAGACAGAACTGTCGATTTTTCCCTAAATTCTCATGTTCATGGGGCTGGCTCAGATTGAGTACCTGCAATTTAATCTTGTTTCTACACATTCCGTTCGGTTTTTTCCCTCATTGTTATAACCCGGCCTGTTTATTATCGATATTCGAATGTTTAATATCTCCCATCGTTCCGGAGATTCATTGAATTCCAGTAGTATCGAGTGAATGCAAAACAACATTCACCTTCGATCCGATAGATTGTTGTCGAAAATTAGATCGGGTCTTGTGGAATACACTGCCCAAGTCAACTCTCACCTCTGCCATATCTTGATAGAAATTCCCATGTATCAGGAGCCGAAAACAAGAATAACTGCCTCTATCCCAGCGGCGGCTCTGGCTCAAAGTCGAATGTTCCCAAACCCTATCCGCGAGATATACGTAGTCCACGTGTCTCTCTCGATTTTCCATCCATTTCCGTTAAAGCCGCGTAGCCGCCGCCGTCGCAGTGTGTCTCTTTCGGGCCGCAGGCTTTGCTGCAGCCACTTCGACTTGTGCCGCGAGTCGTTAAAATTTTATCAGCGATGGCCCAGAATCTTGCAGAGAAGACACTGCGGGGGCCGATCTGAGGGCGGCGCGTCGCTGCCGCGCGCCGCCATTACTTGGAGATCGGGCTGGAATCGTCAATTACACCGAGCACTCTATATATCGACGAAAACGCGATGGGATAAGCCCGAGTAGCAATAGTGTTCCCCCCTCTGCACATCCGACTAGTTTGCCGTTTCCGCGCGCTCGAGCGTCCCTCGGCTTTATTTATTGACTCCTGCACATCGATACGAAAACACGGGGGTGAGTTTTGCCATTGGCTCGCCGACTCCTGGGCGACGCTTTGAACTTGTATACTGTGCGCTTAACGACAGTTGCGAGAGTGGCACCTTGAATTAGGCTAATTGATGTGATTAGCGTGGCAGCTTTTTTTTCCGTACGCTAATTAAAGGGAATCGGGAAGCTGGATCGAACTTTCACTTAGTTACCGTCAGATGAAGTTACTTCGAGCCCCCCCGGGGTAGCTTTGGTACACTTTTGAAAATAAACTGGTGTCATTGACACGCTTCGCGAGCCGCCAGTCCTGTGAGTTTTTATGTTAAGGACTCCGACACCTCCGCGTAAAAACTCAGAAGTAGAGCCTCACGAGGCGCACCAACGATACCAGTCTATTTTTAAAACTGTACCAAAGTTGCCCCGGGGGTTCGAAGTAATCTCATTTCACCCAAGTCTTGATGATAAGAAGCTGATAATTTTATTTGTTCGCCGCTGCCATTTTGCGGTTCAGAGTTTGAGCAGTTTCCCTCCAGAGGTTTATCAAAATGTGTTCATAGAGAAAATCGTCGAGAGTATTTTCAGAACGGATGAAAAGGGTATATATTTCAGAACTGCCCGATTCGAAAGTGTCCTACGAATAAATTCCGAACTCGATCGTGCGACGATGAGCAGATTCGATATGTTTTCATTTGTTTCCGTCCAAACGTTTCGTATATCAAGTTTCGAAATCGATAAAAACAAAAATATAATTTATGAATCTTCCTAATTGGGTTCTCGAAGATTGAAATGATTATTTCCGAAAAGAGTCAATTTCCCCGGGTTAATTTTATTCATGAAAGTTGCACGCGCGAATGCAAATTTGTTTATGTGCACATGAGCATAGTTGCTCGTCCGCCAGACTGGAAATCGCCGTTCCGAGGTTGAATCGCCCAGTGGCTATATTTTACATGATGATGCGCATCGCAAGTTATTATCAAAATTAATCTCGTGTCGGCTTCATGAATCATGGGCGCGCGAATTCCCAGGGAACTCGTGAAAGACTCGCGATATTTCCCAAATTTAATAGCCAAAACTCGATTGTATAATGAACGAGTGATTTGTAGGGGGTGTCTGATACGTGCCCAATTATTCGTTGAAAATGGTTGATCTCATGGAGTGTTCGTTTCGGTGCGGTTGGAATGTACATTCCATTCAATCAAGAGCAAAAACTGCGAGCGTTGATTAAACCAGCCCCAGAGGCACGGAAAACGTTGATCGATTTATTTCCTTTCGGAAAAATCTCTGGCGAGTGATAGCATCCCTTGCCGATACCAACCGGCAAGTATTATATACATGGGTATAAGCCAATGGTGTCGCGTTCCATGAGTAATTCTAGCGATCCTTTCCAGTGGTATAAGAAGGCGCGCGAGGGAGATTCAATATTGCGAATCCATCCGTCAATCGAGGTAAAACCATCGGAGGAGGCCGCTGCAGCCGCACCATCCCCAATTGAGTAAACACTCAGCCGGTCGTGCATAATTTCCAATCAGACTACTTAATGGAGCATTTCCAGCTTACGCAATCTCGCCGCGTCTCTCTCTCGCTCACTTGGGAGAGCAGAATCAAGCCGCGGAGAGGAGCAGGGACTTTAATTCTGGTTTGAGGGCTCAGTCAATCTGGTGCTTTCCACTGCGAGGCTTCCGTTTTGCCGAAAGCTCCCTTGGCGTAAAAGATCGAAAAGAGAAGCCTGAGAGCAGAGGGTGGCAGAGCGAGAGAGAAATAGATAGTTTTTTCCTTGACTCATTTCCGTTAGGGTCTCCATGCAAATCCTCTTACGGCCGAGTGGACGAGAATGGCCTCGGCAAACAGTGACCGGCACAAAAGGGCAAGATAATCGCGATTGCGTGCGTACAAATACGCATGAGCTTGCATAACCGACGCTGCAGTGCATACATACATATATATACTTGATGACCTGTCGTACGTACTCGTACAAATGTCGCCGGCTTACAGTGGGGGGGGGGGAGGAGCTCCTCACGCACGCCCCCTCCCCCTGACATACTTACAGCTGTGTACAATCATGGAAAACCCCGTTTACATTCGAATTCACGGAAGGATACGCAACCGGCGTTCCCTGGTCGCAAGAGACTCGTCGGTGGTGGGATGAAAATCAAAGGATCGAAAGTCCAATGCTTGAATTTATCAGCGGCTCAAAGCTGAATGGGACGATAGCTTTGCTGCCCATTGACGAGTGACATAGTTTATATCCTGATAAATGTTTTGATGGATTTTAAGCATGAACAGTTATCTGTACATTCAAACAGCCATGAAATATATATGCTATAAATTCATGAAATCGAGTGAATTGACAGAATTTTCTCAGGAAATCAAAATATTCGACTACATAGCTGCATATATAAGCTATTATAGGTTACCCATGAGCCATCACACAGTTTCATCATGACCAGTGACTCAAAGGTTGTACACTCTCCTAGTCAGTTCTGTTACACTGAAATATTCTGAAAATACGGTCTCCACCGTTTTTTCGGATACTCTTTGAACCGTCGGGAAAAATTTCATAAAATTTGAAAACGTAGTTCCTAACAAATACTATATATCGAAAAATAAATTGACTCGCGAATATTTTGGATCAAGTTGTACGAATCCAATTTTTTCGCTCCGAGTCAATTTTGAATCCAAATCCCTTTGCGTCTGGGATTTCGAGAAAAATGAGTTTGGAATGTCTCCTCGATCAATTAGACAACGACTGATTCATATGCGTGTCAGTCGAATCGATTCACTCGCGACGGTCGATCAGTTTATAGCTGACGAGGGGACATAAATTTCATTAGCCAGCTGAGAGCGAGGAGTTGCAAACTCGTAAGCCTGTACGTACCAGAGTACAGTGAACAATTAGTGTGTACAGCGTATACATAGATAAGGCTCGCCGAGGAGATGTTAGTTTCGCAGCGTACCTGCATAATACGAGACACCACGTACGTATATCTCTCTGGTGTTCATAAAAGGAATATTGGTTCATTCGTTGCGCACGATTGCTCGACACGCGTGTATACATACAGCATCGAGTGGAGGAAGAAAACAGGTGATGAGGTAGAGAGAGAGAGAGAGAGAGAGAGGGGGTGTGGGTAGATTAAGAGGGCGAGGATAGACAGAGACGGAGAATCGGGCTGATGGAGTGGGGGATTGGGATCTGGGAGGAGCAGAGGAGGTCAGCGCAGGGGGATAGCGGCCAAGATCCTCGATATCCGATCGCTCGGATTCCGTGAGGATGTTCCCCTGCGGGATGGCGAGAATGCTGCCGCGCACACGCATGTCTACGTGTGTGTGCGAGCGCGTGTGGTGACGCAGACGCCAACCGGTCGGATCATCTATACGGGCTAGTGCGCCGCCGCGGCCGCAATACGGCTGATGCACCGCAGATGCCCCGAAGACCGAGAGAGAGCTGCGGGCGTATGAGCAGACGTAGGAGAGCCAGGAGCTGTGTGCTGCTGCAGCGAGTCCCGGTGGGATACCCCGCGCGCGAGCGCGACGGTCAGCCTCGATTGCCGGCTGAATATTCCACGATATCATTGCACGTATGAGCGATGAAACATTGATTGAGGCGTCATCAGAGCCGAGTCGCGATAAGCTCGGATATCGAGCTGGATAGCTGCTCCTTCGTGCATCGTTCATGAGCGTATCCCTGACTTACAGCTCATTTTAGATCGCCCGTAACACTTTCGACGTGAATAGACGCAGGCTCCACTCGAGAGAGCTGCTCTGGCGATCGTCGGCGCGCGCGAGGGGGACAGTCTCGCCTATAAATGGATCCCGGCGGGGACGTGTCCGCTGCGCCTCTCCTTTTTTTCCTCGTCTCCTCTTGGCCCGAGTATACATGTATATGAAAACACGGGTATCCCGCGGTATACCGCGGAGAAAGCCAAGCCGGCTGTGCGCGTTTATCATGAAGCGCTCGGGTCAGGACTCAATAAGACACGGATAAAGCTTTTCGAATGCGGGATTCCGGGAATTCTGCAGCAATAGAGAGAGAGAGAGAGAGAGAGAAAGAGGGGGTACAGTCGAGCGAGAGAGCACGTGACGGGGACTAGGCGCCATGTTGGCTGCTGGGGGGATGAAAAGCTCGGGCGGGCGGGCGCGGAACCGCCCGACGTTCGCCGAGCGCGCGACGCCATGTGGTCCTGCTACGCCGGCAGCGCGCAAGCACTACCCGGCGATCAATACCCGTGCGCGCCACACCGCGCCGCAGCAGCCAGCCGCCGCTGCGACCGAATAGGCCAGGCGGCGGCGGTGGCGGTGGCAATCGTGCACGAACAGCCTCAGATACATATATATATTAGGTTTGTATCGTCGCGACACGCCATTTCCAATGCGCGCCCTTCTGGGCGATCGAGCTCGAGCCTCGGATGGGCGACTACTTGAACGTTTTTTCCCTGTCGCCGCAGTAGGTGCCTCTCGTCGTTCCCCCGCGATTCGGTTTGTCTCTCTCCGAGTTGAGCTTCGGCGTGTTACTATCGTCGACGACAATATTCACGAACAACTGAAAATATTGCACGAGGCAGATTGTCCCGGAATTGTAGGATTCATATAGGAACCAAGCTTATCTGCAGTTAACGCGTGTACGTCCGCGTGATTTGACTACGCAGTCCCAGCTGATACGGGCAGTATCGGCTCACGACATAACCTCGAAATTGAATGTGGTTATTCGGTATCGACCCGCGGCTACGCTCCCGAAATATCTTGTTTCAGTACTCTTACAATGGCAAATCTCATTGACTCTATTTAATTTGCTCGAGTCGCCGCGTCTCATTCGATTATCGTATGTGTCAGTAGTGATACTACATGTGTGAATTTTTAGAATTTGGAACCTTGGGGATCGATTCTAGATGTACCCCAACATAGAACGAATATACAGCCGTTTAACCTAACGCCTCAATTTTCCGGATTATTGATTCCATCTTTGTTTTGTATCACTTCATTTGAAAAAATTCACGTTCATATATTGTCAACATATAGAATGGATAATAAATCACGGATACCCCAGCGAATCAGGGCATCAGGCTGCAAGTATAAGCTACTAAGGTGTACCCAAAACCTGCCTCAAAAAGTTTCATCATGATTGATCACCCGAAAGCGTTATACTCTCATTGTCAATGTAAATAATTGCAATCATATAATTTAAAAACACCCCGATTAATATCGTTTAACGTAAATGGATGTGACGAGCGCATCACCGGCGAGCTTTATAATATACGAGAGAGTAAAATTGTCAATCGCAGAGTAGAACGCAATCGTAGAATTTTGAAAAGCTCCGTGCAATCCGGTGGACACGTGATGTTTACCGAGCGGTCGACGTTGTGCGGCAATATAGCGTGGTCAGGGCCGGGCGACGGGTCATTGTACGTCTATCTCTCTCGCTCTCTTGCTCTCTCTCGCTCTCTGGCTGTCTCCCCGGTCGCGTATTAGACCGACGAAATAGCCCGAAGTTATGTCGGAGGTATTTGGGGGTCACCACCGGCTTCTGCAGCGCGGCTCCCTCCCATGCACGGCATTCTAGCACTCGAACGATTCGAACTGTGTGTACACGTATATATATGTATATAGCAAGCATGCGCGCAATTGCACGCTAACGGGTTTACGCCGCCGCCGCCGCCACCGCCGCGAGTTAATGCCACTGTCGCTCGATTGCCATTCCCGATGTCTTCCTACCCGTATCCCCTCACTCTTTCGCTTGATTCCCGGCGCGCGCGACCCCCCCGCGACGCTTTAGACCGGTCCCTCGCCCCTGTGCCCCCCCCCCCCCCCCAAACCCCCCCGGGCTGCCGCACTAGTGCGCACGCACTTACGCAAACACAGTACGTGCCACTGTATACACACTCGCCGACGCCGCTCCCATGGGCGGGTCGACGCGGGGCCAACGTGGCGGAATTCGCGTTTTCATTTAGCTCAATGTGTGCGACGCCGAACTTTTTTGATTAAGAGCGAAGTTTTTGGAGCGCTGGCGTCGCGCGATGCCTCCAGCGGGCGATGGATTGTTTCCCCGCGCGACACTCGTGTCCGCTCTTGTGCATTTCGAAGGTGTTTTTTTTTTGGAAGTCGAGACATCAGCGTAACTGACGGGTCATCGAGTATTATTCAAATAAGGGAACTGTATACCCAATGTGCCACCCTCTAAGGGGTTTTCGCTTTTGATAGATTTCAATTTTGAAAGATTGACTTGGACGAAGCCGGCGACGAGTGTTACACGTTCACACGAGTAATTAGAAATGTACGCAACAGTTGGATACGATATTTTATAGTACGAAGGCTCGTTTAAGGGACCCTTAAGAATTACACTAGTGCGTGAAATGCGATTCCACGAACCAGTAACATAAAATAGTTTTGAGGGCTAAATGAGCAAAACAGCGACTGCAAATTTTGCTTTAATACTGCCAACATTAAATCCCCACTGCGACTGATTGCCAGAGATCACAGAAAAAATACGTAATCCGAGAAAAGTGGCGCATTGGGTTCAGGCGCCTTATTTCGATTCGGCTTGTTCGAATCGCAATTTGCCAAGGTATTTTTTGATTCGATTTATATACGAGTATATTATACGGTAGCACGTGTATTTTCCTCGTTTCAACGTACGCCGTGGCCCATTATTTTTTTGCATAAACAAGCGGCGCTGCGCCGCCAGGACATTACATCCAGCAGTCGGCGGTAAAATTTCCATTTGGGAATACCGTTTGTATGCGCACACATACGCGCGCGCGTGCGCCGGGCACAGCCGGGGGGGGGGGGGAGGAGAAGTTTTTAAAAAGGATGCGCGCAACTCGGGAGCATTGGAGAAGTTGCCCATGACTGCCAGTGGCACTGATTCTGCATCTGGCGGAATCTTGGTTGCAGGCGAGCAGCAGCAGCAGCAGCAGCAGCAGCCCGCTCTCGGCTCTCTCGGCTTCTGAAACGATCAAAAACTTCTTTATTGCATTCGAAATGAAGAGCAAAGCTTCTCGGCCTCAGCACAAACACTCTGTCCGATCTGAATAAGCGCTGAGTCAGCGTCGATGAGCAAACTTTGGTAAATCCGACCTGACACGACGACGACGACGACGACGAGGAGTTGTGTTCTTTGGCTCGTCTTGCGACTGCGCCAAACTCATAAGGGAGCAGGTGTGTGTGTGTGTGTGTGTGTGTGTGTGTGTGTGTGTTCCGAGGGCCCGAGAGAGAAAAAAGCACATCGGAGCCATATGTTAAGGGGGCAGGTCACGTGTGTCTCCCTTTCCCGGCGTCGTGCAAATTGCACGAGGCACAATGGCGCGGCGCACGTACGCGACGAATGTACCGCTATATACGGGCTGCTCGAGTCGCGCATTTATGCAAGACGCCGCGGATATCGTATATATACGTATACGCATATACGTATATATATATATATAGTTTGCAGGGCGTCGATCTGCAATTGCTCACGGGTGGCAGATAAATCGCGACAAAAATATACATGTATATATATTTGCACGCGTGCGCGCGGTTAAATCGGCCCCGTTTTATGGGACGAATGAATCCCCGTGCCCCGCCGGTCAATATTGCAGCGGGCCGCGCGCGCGCCGATCGGCGAAATATTTTATCATAATGGGCTCGAGAGCTGACCTGGTTTTTCAACCAGGCTTTTCTGCGCACCCGCTAACGTCCAACACGAGTTGGCAAGTTTGAAAGGGATCGCGCAACTTCATTCGATATATACTTAACTTTCCTTCAATCGAAGGATAAAAATAACAACATCGATCGTCCCCCCCCCCCCCAGAAGGAATTCGTATATTGCGCTGCGCTGAATCTAGCTCGTCATGCGAGTATGCCATCGGCGTACTCTCTAAATCCCTCACAGAGAAATTCAATGTATTACAGTGTCCGATATTTCACTGATGCTTCGCAGTGAATATTCACCGCGAGCACCTGCAGTTGAATAGTCTCGCTCACTTATATATGAGCACAGTGAACATTCACTGCAAAGCTTCGGTGACAAAACCGGGCACTGTATCGCTATCTAAAGAACTTTCTACATTTCTAATTTACAATAGAATAATTTTACTGCCGTATTAGCTGTAAATATTCATTGTAAAGGATCAGCGACGTGTCGGACACTGTATTGCAGTAAATTTTCACCGCGAACATTCTCGAGAATAGGGACCTCGATGTAGTTATGATGATGAAAAAAGTGACGATCCACTTCGTGCATTCGGTCCTGTATAGAATTGCGAGAGGGAGAGAGATAGAGCGGGTGGATTAGCCTCGCGCGCGCGCACGAGAAAGTCCTGAGGCGCACAGGGAGATATCGGAATCAGCCGCGGCCGCTCGAGAGGAGCTGCCAGATGAAGACGTAACGAGCGGAGCGTATACACGAGGAGAGTGACGGTAGATAAAACTGCACACACGAAGATTCGACACGGCGCGCTCGAGCCGAGAAGAAAGTTCGTCACGGTGCAGCGGCGCGAGGGTCGCGCTTTATATACATACATCCGCGCGCGCGGCAAAGGAGCTGATAGGGATCGCGCGAGTACAGCGCCCCCTGGCGGGGCACGTGTTCGCCGGACAAATTATCACGGGCGAACACGAGCAGACAATGGAGTGCAATGGAGGAGGAGCAGCGCGAGCGGCCACACGCGCGGCCCCATGTGTGCTGAAAATCACGGCGTGCAAATTCGAGCGAGAAAAATGGCACTTGAACGGGCACAGGGTATCTCGTGCCCCCTACGTGGCGGGCGCCGCGCGCGCCCTCTAGAGTCGAAAATTTCTCCCGCCCGGGCGCGCCACCCGAGTGACCCTTTCCCTCGCGCCCCGCTGCTTTTTACGACCAGAGGGCCAGGAGGCTTCGCTCTTGGGAAAGCTTCACACTGGGATTTTGCCCGTATTATTCATTGTTTCTCTCGCGCTACTCGTCCGTTCGCGTTTGTTATTCCAACTCGGTAGCGAGGAAGCAGCTCATCGCGGGATTATCGCGGTAAACTTGATTTGATGGTTGCCCGGGAAGAGGGAGGGGTGAATTTGTATAAACATCGTTTTCGACCAACTTCCGATTTGCCGAGAGGTCGGATAATGGAAGCGGGATCGACCGTAGACAGCGAATTGGAGCATTTGCCGAGAGGTAGAAAAAAACAGGTAGAAAAAACAGCTGCAGTCGCGGGCCACGAGACAAAAAGCTTATTTGGAATAGACAGACGGGCTGTCGGACGGAAGATTGAGTCGCTAATCGAATGGTCTCTACCTTTGCGTATCTTCTTCCGTGAGTGATTGAAACGTTAGCACACACTATGTGTATTTAGTCTCTTTGGCCAGTTGCGGCTGCAGACTCGCCGCCGCCGCCGCCGCGTGTTTGAATTTACACTGGTCGCGCGCGCGCATGTCCTTTCTCTCCTCGGCTTTTTCCTCTTTCCCTAACCGAATCCTTTTAAAATTCAGCGAAGAATGTCCGGCAAGGCGATTGAGAGTGAAATCAATTAAATTCCCGCTCTACTCCCTTTTCTCATTATTTATGCGGACTCCGCGCGGAATTCAGAATCGCCGGAAGTGATTGAGAGAAATCGAATGGTGTTTCGATCGGTAAACTGAATTAAAAACACTTCCACGAATGCTTTGCTCGTTACGTTCCAGTCAAAAGTGTGAATTTTCGGTGCGATGAGCGCAAAAACGTAATGCCGGATATACGAATTCGTTAATGAAAAGACCGAATGAAAAAGCTTCGCGGAATTCGGCCCAAAGGTTTGTTTTCAAACTTCGCTCTGTGCAAAATCGAGAAATATCGAATCGTTACAACTGTTTAATCAATCATCGAATTTTCCGGTACGATGAAATGAAAAAAGTAAAAAGAAAAAATGGACTGTTTCGGTGGGGAAACATTCCCGAGGGCGCATATATCTGTCAATAAATCGAAAAACGCTGTTGAACGTGCTATCGTCGGGAACGTCACCGACGATCGAGCAAGTGTCGGTCTTCTACATGTATACAGTCCCATTGAAATTACGTAAGCGGCTAATCTAATAGTACTGCAGCAGTTTTTCGTTCCACTGTCTCCCGGGGGCGAATTTATCGCCATCTCTTCCGATCGAGTCTCCTCTCGTTGGGAATAAAATCAGCAGTGCAAGCGAAAATAAATTCGTCTGTGAATTTCATTGGCGACTCCCGAATGCGATCGCGCAAACTCATCGGAAAATATCCAAGTAGGTTCTCCGGTGTCAAGTATTCTCCAGTTGCAAAAATCTTTATCGAGAAAGAGCAGCGGGAAGAAAAATTGGAATCTCGATTGATTTTTTCGCCCATCCCGGGTGATTTAAATCGCACATTCGACCAAGTCGCATGGCCGAAAAATGGAGTTTTCCCGTGGTATATAGCTCGAGTGAATCAATCATAAGCGCAATCTCATTTCTTGCTCCATTACTTTCCAATTCTGACACTGTTGAGAATAATCTTATTTGAGAAACTTCACGTGCAACTTTATGGATCTATTTTCTCTCGGTAAAATTAACTGTCAAAGTTAGGAGTCGGCAGTCGACGGGTGGGGGAGTGAAGAATGGGCAGTTCTACATATCGACACCTCCGACGAAGAAAAGCACATTTCACAATCTCCCAATGAAGAAGAGCTCATCTTACGATCGCCTGGCGAAGAAAATCACATCTCACAATCTCCTGGCGAAGCGAAGTAGAATATTCTATCCCACATTCCTCGGTATATTTTCCAGGCAAATCAGATAAACATTCTGTAGCTGACTAATTCAATTTACTTTTCATATAGATTATACTTGTGAATGATTTCTTTCTTTCTTTCTCTCGTTCTTTATCTCTTTTTTCTCAGTATGAAACGAATTACTCTGTAGATGCAAAGATGATTCTAGACGTGAGCGAAAATCACACAAACCATCTTTTGCTCTAATATCGAATTAGTATATTATGCAACTAGTGCGTGAAATTTTGAAGACGTATTGAAGGCGACGAGTGTTACACTTCATACGAGTGATTAAAAATGAACGGAAAAAGGAATACACAGAGTGTAATAGACGATGACTGAGACTGACTTACTGCCTAATTTCAATATTATACGTGAACAATATAAGAATTTGTAATACCTCCCATAATTCAGAGTATTTTGAGTTATGCGATCTCGGAAGTCCGGCCAGGAGCTCTTGCGAATAATATTCTATAGATCAACATTGTTGAAGCATTATTGGAAGTGTTCTTGAGAATTTGGAAAGTCCGGGAAGTCAGAAAACAAAAAAAAACTTATTTTGTACTGCCTGTTATACTATCACTTTAACTCTATAATAATGAAGAATACTTTAAGAATACTTACTCTGCTATTACTACAAAAAATCTCAAAGAATATTTTACTCGTAGTGCTAAACTTACATTGTTGGACGTGAATATATGAATTCAATAAGTGAACAATAAAAAGAAAATTTGAAGCGATATTGCGATTCGATGTAATTTTTTTATTCAAATTTTTTAAAAATCAAATGAAAAATGTGTTATTTTCGCCAGGAGATTGTAAATGTAATTTTCTTCGTAGGCATAGGCATAATGACGAGGGCATGGGATTCAAATATATGATAGTCACATTGTTTGATGATTCGGGAGTATTTAACTTTTTATGTTTTGATTTGAGAATCAATACGAATATATTTGAAACTTCACGTGCAACTTTATGGATCTATTTCTCTCGGTAAAATTAACTGTCAAAGTTAGGAGTCGGCAGTCGACGGGTGGGGGAGTGAAGAATGGGCAGTTCTACATATCGACACCTCCGACGAAGAAAAGCACATTTCACAATCTCCCAATGAAGAAGAGCTCATCTTACGATCGCCTGGCGAAGAAAATCACATCTCACAATCTCCTGGCGAAGCGAAGTAGAATATTCTATCCCACATTCCTCGGTATATTTTCCAGGCAAATCAGATAAACATTCTGTAGCTGACTAATTCAATTTACTTTTCATATAGATTATACTTGTGAATGATTTCTTTCTTTCTTTCTCTCGTTCTTTATCTCTTTTTTGCTTTCTCAAAGAGAAAGCTTTGTAACGGGGTAAAAATCGACCCACCGAATCGGACTTCGGGACCTCGATTTTCGTAATCTACGGGTCGAAAAACATGGAAATCCGAAAATGTCTGTATGTATGTACGTACGTACGTACGTACGTACGTACGTGCACTTTTTTTTGTCGTACGATAACTCTCGAAGGAATTGTCCGATCGTCCTGAAATTTTGCACACAGGTTAGTCGCCGCAAAATCTCGGTCGAGTTCAATTTTCAGCCAATTCCGTTGTTTATTTCTCTAGCAACCGTTGCTAACGTGTTTTTGATAAAAGCTCCAAAAATCATCATCAATGCACGATGGGTCTCGAATTCTTTCGACGATCGATGAGAATCGATAAGACATTCATTTTGGAACAACCATTGTTTATTCTCCTAGCAACCGTTGCTATGGAGATACAAAATTCAGCTTCAGACTGACTTTTTTTTGTCGTACGTTAATTTTCGAAGGAATGGTCCGATCGTCCTGAAATTTTGCACACAGGTCGGTCTCCGGCAGATGTGAACCGAGTTCGGTGTTCAGCAACATCCGTTGTTTGATTCCATGGCAACCGTTGCTAGCGTGTTTTCGATAAGTTCCCATATAATTCATGATAAATGATCATTTGGGTTTGTATATTTATGGGATTCTATAACAATCAAAGAGACCTTTCCCGTATAAACCATTGTTGATGTCTCTAGCAACCGGTGTTTATATCGCTTGCAACCGTAACTAGGGAATGGGAAAAGTCAGTTGGAGGTTCATTTTTGGAACTGTTGATGACTAAGAAGTAAGAACATCGAAGCTCCGACATTTACCATAGCAACCGTTGTTTACGTCCTTAGCAACCGTTACTATGGAGTGTGAAAAATCAGTTGGAGGTCCATTTTCGGAACTGTTGATGACTAAGAAGTAATAACGTCGAAGCTCCGACATTTACCATAGCAACCGTTGTTTACGTCCTTAGCAACCGTTACTATGGAGTGTGAAAAATCAGTTGGAGGTCCATTTTCGGAACTGTTGATGACTAAGAAGTAATAACGTCGAAGCTCCGACATTTACCATAGCAACCGTTGTTTACGTCCTTAGCAACCGTTACTATGGAGTGGGAAAAGTCAGTTTGAAGTCCATTTTTGAAACTGTTGGTGACTAAGAAGTAAGAACATCGAAGCTCCGACATTTACCATAGCAACCGTTGTTTACGTCCTTAGCAACCGTTACTATGGAGTGGGAAAAGTCAGTTGGAGGTCCATTTTCGGAACTGTTGATGACTAAGAAGTAATAACGTCGAAGCTCCGACATTTACCATAGCAACCGTTGTTTACGTCCTTAGCAACCGTTACTATGGAGTGGGAAAAGTCAGTTAGAGGTCCATTTTCGGAACTGTTGACGACTAAGAAGTAAGAACACCGAAGCTCGGATATTTACCATAGCAACCGTTACTATGGAGTGGAGGAAATAAGTTAAAGGTTCATTTTGCTTTCTCAAAGAGTGGTGATTAATGCAAATTTAGGTTCAATTGCAATACTTTGAGAAAGCATATTGCTGAGGCACTTGGCAGCGGTTTTTCTCAGTATGAAACGAATTACTCTGTAGATGCAAAGATGATTCTAGACGTGAGCGAAAATCACACAAACCATCTTTTGCTCTAATATCGAATTAGTATATTATGCAACTAGTGCGTGAAATTTTGAAGACGTATTGAAGGCGACGAGTGTTACACTTCATACGAGTGATTAAAAATGAACGGAAAAAGGAATACACAGAGTGTAATAGACGATGACTGAGACTGACTTACTGCCTAATTTCAATATTATACGTGAACAATATAAGAATTTGTAATACCTCCCATAATTCAGAGTATTTTGAGTTATGCGATCTCGGAAGTCCGGCCAGGAGCTCTTGCGAATAATATTCTATAGATCAACATTGTTGAAGCATTATTGGAAGTGTTCTTGAGAATTTGGAAAGTCCGGGAAGTCAGAAAACAAAAAAAAACTTATTTTGTACTGCCTGTTATACTATCACTTTAACTCTATAATAATGAAGAATACTTTAAGAATACTTACTCTGCTATTACTACA
Organism: Aphelinus atriplicis; assembly: GCA_020882685.1. Classification (NCBI taxonomy): domain Eukaryota; kingdom Metazoa; phylum Arthropoda; class Insecta; order Hymenoptera; family Aphelinidae; genus Aphelinus; species Aphelinus atriplicis. Next base: position 78,581,252 of record CM037073.1, read on the forward strand.
AAAAATCTCAAAGAATATTTTACTCGTAGTGCTAAACTTACATTGTTGGACGTGAATATATGAATTCAATAAGTGAACAATAAAAAGAAAATTTGAAGCGATATTGCGATTCGATGTAATTTTTTTATTCAAATTTTTTAAAAATCAAATGAAAAATGTGTTATTTTCGCCAGGAGATTGTAAATGTAATTTTCTTCGTAGGCATAGGCATAATGACGAGGGCATGGGATTCAAATATATGATAGTCACATTGTTTGATGATTCGGGAGTATTTAACTTTTTATGTTTTGATTTCAACATCAATACGAATATATGTATATTTCTATGATGTTATCTCGCTGGAGAATAGCTTGTACAATGGAGGCTTTCATTTGCATTTCCATCGGTCATTTTCATGAAACACCGAGGCGATGTTTGTTCGCCTCGTACCGACATAACGAAGCCCACTAAAGTCGATATTGCTAATCGAACGAGAACTTGTTATGGGGTAAAAAATCGCAGAGCTCGAGGCAAACAAACGAAAGATGAGAGGAGAGAGAGAGAGAGAGCGAAATTGTTTTACCGCTGGGACATTAACAAACAACCCGTCAAAGTGTGCGCACGTATAGCCCCAATCGAAGCGTGAATGGTCGGCTTAAACGGATTTCCCGCGGCTGAGCGAGACAAAACGGGAGCCTTTGTCGCGGCAGACGTGGTCGGGCACGCTAACTGAGTCACCAGACCACAGATTTGATTCTTCATCCATTTCCTCCGTTGGTTTTGCAGTCAGAAAAGTCGCGCGCGCGTACAGCGGGGAGGCAGAGGAAGAACGAGGCGGCAGCCGCGCGCGAGCTCGGCAACTTTCTTTCTTCCTGCGGCCAGGACGAAAGAAGCATTCGCGTCGATGTTTGCCGATCGAGTTTAGCCGAGTATAAAACTCGAGCTTTTTCTCTCCCGGGGGCGGCGGCCGCTACTCCCGTGTCTCCGCGCTCGCTCGCTCGCGCGCCAGAGACTGTCATTACGCAGGATATTAAATTCTCGTCTCTTTTTACCGTGCGCTTTTTCAGCCGGACGATCATCGAGTTAACGCGAGCGAGCGTCGTATTCTCAGCGTTTCCGAGAGTTTGAACATTTTCTGGATTGTTCGGCCGGAAAAAGAGAGAGAGAGAGAGAGACGCGCGCGCGTGCCGCTAATACACCGACGATGAGGACGACACGGGCCGGCGACTAATGCGCAAGCTGCCGGAAATGTATTCCATGCCAAAGTTTTTGCCCGGGCTTCCAACATTTTTCGCTTCACCGCTGGGCTCGCTACGGCTGGACGCAATTCGGTAATGGCTTCCTTCACATTCGGGATGACGGCCAAACAATTTCATCCGGCTTTAGTGCAAATCGGTCAAATTTTAAGGTGCACCGGGGCAAAATCGTTTTTCACTCCGGGGCTTTTTGCTTTCTCAAAGAGACAGATTTGTGACGGGGCAAAAATGCCGAACGAACTTCCGAATCAGACTGTGAGACCTCGATTTTCGTAATATGCGGGACGAAAAACGTGAAATCCAAAAATGTCTGTATGTACGTCGCTAAGCTGTTGTCCGGATCAAGTTAAACAACCGTTGCTAAGGTGTTTTCTGAAAGTTTCTTACAGTACTTTCGAGGTCATACGACACAGTATCTTTGTATTCTTCATAGCAAGTTTGTTTTGGATGTCTTTAGAATCCATTCCTAGGTAGTTTGGAAAATCAGTTCTAGATCCATTTGTCTGTGGCAAAAGACTACAAAAGCTTTGTATTCAATTTCATACGTCACGTGTCTAATGAATAATTTGAGTCTTTTTCAAGTTCATCCCGTACGATGAAAAAAATACGAATCCGCGATCTCGTTGAATCGTAAATCGTAAAATATTAATATATTCTTTAGGCGCGAGACTAAATCGTCCCGAAAGTTTTTGTACTCAACTCTTACACTATGTGTATCTTGTGGATTATTCAAATGCAACAAAAACAGTGTAGTTTACTGATGCGAAGCTTCTCGTCTCTCTTAAAGCTCGCAGTGGTACTGCACTATGCAAAACCTCTGAAATTTTCTCCCCCTCGAACTCGCGCGTCCATTTCCATAGTCCCCCCAAGGAACTTCACATTCTTAATTCTCCGCGTCGGTCGAATCTCTCGATTCCTCCCCATTTCATATTCACCGGCGCGCTTCCGGGCAATAGAGCTGTTCTGATACGGCGGCATATAATTCGCGACGTAAAATCGCCGGCCTCCGTCGCTCGCCGTAAAAATCGAAGAGGCGCATCGAACCGTAAAAAGGTGGCGGCGCCAAATTTACTATTCTAGCGCTGCGTGTGTATTTCTCTTTCTCCCTCCTTCTCCTTTTCCCCGAACAACGCGTTCGATCCCGTAAACAATGCCTCCTGCCCACTCGGTCTGTCTATGCATCCGGGGTGTTTTTTCCCAAACAGGAAGGAAACTAAGGGAAAAGTTTCAACCCCGTACCGCGCCAGCTCCGTGGATATTTTCCTCGGGCGAATCCCACGAGCTGAAAATTGTTCTGCTCAAGATGCCGGAGCCGTTTTATCCGCCGTGAAGCGCTCCATTGATGAAGGTCCGAATGGAGAATGAATCTTTCTGTAAGTTACTATCCCAGAGTTACGTGGACTCGGCCGACGCCGAAGTACAAGCGAACTTCCCATCGGGAGAGCACGGGGCGAAATTTCGAACTTGAGCAACTATAATGAAAAAATTTTCGTATCGAAAGTGGATTTCCAATAGGCTGCGCGCTCGCTCGTTCCAATATCCCATCCGGGACATATTTAAAACTCATCGGAAACTTCGTCCGATCGCGAGTGGGCGAACGTAATAAAAGCTTGCGCACGCGCGTGTGTGTGTGTGTGTGTGTGTGTGTGTGTGTGTACATCCGTCAAACTTGAAGCGGAGTTAACGGCAAATAAAACTTGGCCCTTCCTGCGCGCGCGAGCGTGGCAAGAACAAAACATACGGAAAGGGTTCCTCCCCCCACCCCACCCCGCAAAAAGCCGAAATGAACCGGTGGATTTTCCATCTTCCGCGAGCGCATCGCGATTACTCTCTCAACGGCGCGTCGCCATTCGCAAAGTTGCAAACCTATCCCCGGGTGTAACTTGGCTCTTAATCCACGTGCGTCCACAACGCCTCGCTGAAGAGTCGTCGAAAATTCGCGCCTGCGACATCAAAGCCCGGAGAATCTTGGGGGGAGCGGGGGGGGCACCTGCGGCTTCGTCACACTCACAGGAGCAGTAGTTATATACCGGGGGGGGGGGGGTAGTTACCGGGGCGCACGCGGGCTCGCGCGCGCGCTCCGTCTCCCCTGACCTCGACATAATTATCGGCGAGCCGAGCACGTCGCGCTAATTGCATAGAGCCCCGGTGAAAGGGAACATGTCCGAAATGACCGGAGAGCGCAGGCTTAATCAACGAGTAGCCCCGGATAACTTTTCGATCTTGCCCCGAACCTCCCGAAGGGCATCCCCCCGTCACGGCTCCACAGACACTTTGTCGCCGGTGAACCGAGCGTGATGCATTTGGTAATCGCCACTGATGGGGAATTGTTGAGTGCCGGGCTACATCCTCCCCGGGATGAGACTCTTAACTCGATTTCGACAACACTCGGCGGATACGGACACATATTTTTCCTCTTTGCTTTTTCGAATTTGGAAAAAAACGCCAGTGCCTTCGGCCGTCGCAAGATAGGGTCAGTTTTAAAAATATGGTACCAGTGTGTTCGCGAATTCTCGAATGGTCTTTGGAGTTTTTGACTCTCGTATCCTTAACTTTGAAGAACACCGCTTCGGAAAAGCGATTCGGCGCAGTTGTTAGCCCGTGTTTTTGTACGTGAGCTGGGTTATCAGCTTTGCTTTCTCAAAGTTAAAACATTGAAATGGTGTAAAGATTTTGGTAAAGAAGATTCTCAAGCTTCCAAGCTTTAAAAGACTTTTGACGCCTTCGAAAAGTACATACATTCAGGATTAATCGAGCTTGAAAAAGTCCATTTTCGAAAATTCACTTTTGCAAACATTTTCAATAAATCAGTAGTTACTTTTTAGGAAGAGCTTTGATGGAGAATTTAGCTCTCCTTCGAGAAAATGTGAAAATTCTCTTTAATTTAATGTGCCATACAGAATAATTTGAACCTCTTGAATTAATTTTCTCAAATTTCGAAAGCCAGTAATGGATGGATTATCTTTGCCCAGTCATTTATTCATGACTCTAACGAGAATAAGCTGTTAAATGTAAGTCATAGGTGGAGCAGTATGTGGAAAGTATATCTCATTGAGTTACGTATGCTAATCCACTTCAAAGCGGTTTTTGACACGTGTAGAGGGTTGTTATTTAGAAGTGAGAACGCACGTAAAAATGTAAAGAATTGAAACTATACAATCTCAAACAATTCTGCACTTCTGGCGAATGTGAGAAGACTGAAAGTGTGAAATTACAACTGCCTCGTACTTATAAAGATCTTTACATCCTTCTATTTCAAACAATATTTTTTTATCCTCTCAACAAATTTAATGGGTCACAGGTAATTCTTATGCGTACAATTTTGGAATACTTGATTTCCAACTAAATTACACTAAGCGCTATCATCATTTTCGTTGGAAAACTTCTTTTACCATTGAAACAGGTTCTCGCAAAGATTAATATTTTTTTTTCTTCTCCACACAATGTTGGAGCAAGCTCAGTACTTCATTTTACAACTGAATAATTAGACAACTCAGTCGAGGTCTCTTTATGGTAGTATCTGGCAGCGATCCAAAACTTGAGTTTAAAGTCTGATAGGTGGGCTTCGTTCAACTGGCGAACCGGGCCTGGATTAACATTGCAAATTACGTGTTGTAAAAGCATTTGTTATTTCATTTGTGAACTCGCGTTCGCTTACATCGTGATCTTACTCCCCTGGTATTTCAGTAGCTTTAAGAGACTTCTTTAGTATCTACTTGACTGTTGCCTTTACACGCAGAGCAGTTTTATTTTCAATTACACCTGATGCCCGTGGTACTAGAGAAGCCCGGGATATCCTGAAGTATGGAAATATGCAATAAGAATTTCTCACAACACCTACTCTTTTCATGTAAATTGTGTGAGAAAAAAAACAATTAGGCCGTATTTTTGAAACTTAGATTCCTAGAGGAATGCCTTAGTTGATTACTGTATACTTTTCTGGGGTTTCTTCGTTATGGAGTATTGAAGTAGCGAAAGAATAATCGTGTAAAGATAAATCTTGCATGCATTAAATCTCGCCAACTTCTCAAACTCCTAATGTTGAAATTAGTTAGATTACTTTAGCTCGCACACTTGAGCATATGAAATTTTAATTCTAGAGATTTAGTGCTCCACATTTCATACCGCAGTTGAGACTTATCCAAAACATCGAGCATTTGCAAATGAAATATTGAAGCTGTTCATGAAAGTAAAGAGGAAGACGCTCGTCTGTACGCTGCACATTATTGAGCAAGTTACAACTCAAACGACTTTACCCGTAGCTATGAATTGTTTAACGGTCTTGATTGTAGCTCCAACGTCACTATGCTTCTCATCTGAATTATGATCTTATTAGTTTATTACCCGAATTTTTTAGCGTTTACGATCGTTTGCGTATATACGCGTACGAAACGTTTAACTGAAATTATTCTCTTCTGTTTCAGGTAAGCACAGAGATTCGAAGTCGCTATCGCAATTCAACACGAAACTGCGAATATAATCGACTGTTTGTGAATTCGAGTGAGATTGTGAGTAAACTTTCGAACCATATCGATCCTACATATTCTCATCAATAAGAGAGTACGCGCCCGAGCTCAAAAGTACAAGACTAGATTTTTGTTCTGGAGAAGCCGATCAAATATACAACGCAATGGCCTCGCAAAGGTCTTTGTACGGATAGGAAGACGTTCAAAGCTCGTGGATTCATCCGACGCCAGTCCGCATGAAAATCGACAGTCGTTATCGAGCTCGCGCGCGCGATTTTTCACTTGGCACGCCACACACGGCAAAACAACTGTTGGCGCACGAAACGCAATTTTTCCCCCGGCTCGCGGGGCTCTGTCCGCAACGGACGATCACATCCCGCCCCGTTTTTCTTCCTGCATCACACGTACGTACACACACCTACGCACCGAACGCATATGCATGCCCGATTCTTCTCTCTCTGTCTCTCTTTCTCGCTCTCTATTTCCCTCTCCGTCGTCGTGCTTTACGGCGCGGCGCCGCACTTTTCATTTGGATTTTCAGCTGGCTCGTGCCACCGCCAGCCATCTTATTGTTCGCCTGGGAAAGACGGCGGGTCTAAGCAAGTGCATGATTCGTTTTCGCTCGCCAATTTTACACTTGGAAAATTTCGTTGGTGGGAATCAAGTGAATTAACCAGTATCTCGCCCGAGGAAAATTTGAGGCGGAAGCCGAAACGTTGAGGAGCTCGACCCGGTTGGAATTATTAACGAAGCAATGAATTATTGCCAAATGCCGCGTGATAGCTCGACGCTACTTTGCTCGAACTAATTTGATGAAATTTGCTCGTCTATTGAATCATTCACTCATATCGCTCAATTACACGAACATTTTGTACATAAATATATTCATACTGCTGTCGCACGCTCGCAAAATAACGTGACACATCCAATTCCAAGAAATCGCGGTGTGAATGTCCCGAACCATGCTATACTAATGATGACACCTCCCCCTCGCCGCAAAATATTTTTGATATATCCTGTGTTGTAAAACCGTCTGTTTGGACAATTCCAAGTGATCGATATTCACGCAGTAATTAACACGATGATTCCAAGTATGATCCGGGGGCGAATTCGAGCGAAAATATAACGAGGGTTGCCGGGGTATACGGGGACGCGACCCTGGCACTTCCTCGCGCGCAGCCGAGGAGCGAGCGATAAGCCCTGGACGTTCGCTCGCGCGGCCCGCCATAACTTAATCAAACAAAGTTCTGTAGCCGCTCGCTCGGCGGAATTTTACATCGGGGCTGGTATTGATACAGCTGAATAATTGATAACGTTAACCGGGCGCTCGAGCCCAGGTCGATCACTATTCCGTGGCTTGTCATTCATTAGGGTATGCCGTTGTTTATCCCCGCGTTTCGCCGTCGTAGTATATATCTATGTACACATACACACACACGCGCTCGCGCGCACATATACATATACATAGATTCGCGTGTCAATATTCCCGATGAGATTTTCCATTTGCGTTTCAGTGACGCTCTGTGGCTGCTAATTAAATTTAATTAACCACTTTGCGCAGCGCTAATTCACTTGTATAACTCAGTCCAAATTTGAGGTTATTCTTGTAGACCCTCTTTCGCGTGCCGCCGCGCTGCTCACGGGCTATTGGCCCGGGCGAAATTGTGTTTGGTATCGATCGCGCGGCCAAGTTTGCTTTCTTTGCGCTTGATTACATTTAGCGTTGCGAAAGCTCGGGGCTGAGTAGTTCTCTCTCTCTCGGGGAACTATTTTTCCCTCGCCCGTGACATTCCCCGCAATTTAAACGATTTTTCGATTGGACGTGAAGCTCTAATTGATTTTCGTCCGCGGCCAACTTGATTATTTTCAATCGGATAACGCCAGAGACGCGCGAGATATCCAATTCATCTCGCGCTCGTCGGCCGCGGCTAGTAACTCCCAAGGCTCGAAACAATCAGCGAAAACGCGCGTGCCCAAGCAGCTGCATATTCAGAAAGACAAACCTGACATCAGCAGATGGGCAAAAAGCAACAAGAGGGCAAAAACAGCGGGGAATAGTACGCTCGCCACACACACACACACGGAGGCTACGTCTCGGTGCAAATAAAACTTTTAACTAGATTCCGCAGTGCGCGCACCTTTTACATGCCATATCCGAGAGAGAGCCGTGTATGCCGCCGACCCGCCGGCAGTCTGCCTCTCCCCCAAAATCCTGTGTGCAATAATAAAAGCGACAGCGCACGGCAAAGTTTAATCTGCCCAACGGGGCACAAGGGTAAGACCTCGGAGTCGGCGAATTCACGAGTCCGCCGGGCGTTTTATCAAAATTCGAGCCCGCCCGCCTGCCCGCCCACGCGCGCGCATAGATACAGCGAAAAAAAGAAAGCGAGGCCGTACTATCCCCGAGAGCTGCAGCCCGGAGCTGCCGCTCCTCCCAGAGATGTCGCCCGCGCGCTTAATAAGGTCGAGTTTCGGCTTTGTGTGATATGCCGGGCGCAAAAAATCTCGCTGTATCGTCGTCAAAAGGATTTGCCTCCCGTAGCGGAGCGCCCGGCCAGAGCTATACAGCTAATCTGAGAGCTTGTAAGTTTAATTACGCGAAGCTTCGGGATAATGAAGCGCTGCTTGTTTTTGCCACAACCACGTCGTTTACTCTGCGACGAGCAATACTCGCGGCTCAAGTGCAGACACTTCGATCGGGCAAAATGATGATTCTGTGTGTGTGTGTGTGTGTGTGTATACTCGAATCGCTAAATTGCTCGTTTTATATCTTGAACGAAAAGTTGAATCATAATGAGAGCACTCGATTGATGGAGAGCATTCGAGCATAGGAAAATCTTGCCCGACTTCTGCCTGATACTTCGTTTGCACTACTTATGAATTACGTTTATTCAACGTTTATTCATTTTGCAGGACCTGATGAGAAATGCTTCCGCAGCGGAAGTGGGACGAATTTATATAATTTCATATGAAAATCTTGAATCCTAAAAAGTTTTTAAATTCGAAAGAATATTGCACGAATTAAACATGGTAAATTAGGTACTACATGATGTACTCTCCTGTTTTCGTAGAATGCCATAGAGTCTACCATTGTCCACCAGAGCTAATTCTGGCTCGTATAGTTCTGCCCGGAAAAAATTCGCTCTGTACACACATACCAAAACACAGTGTTGTCCTCGTGTACGCCGAAGCTTTCCAAGAGGAAAAAAAAAGAATTACAAATTCGCGTATGCGTGCGTTCCATTTTTCTTTTGCCCTTAAGCGACGATGCGTGGAACCGTCGGAATTAAAGAGCGGAAAAAAAAGAGGAGGATGAAAATGCGGCGCACGAAAATAGTATGAGAGTCCGCGCCTCTACCTCAGCCCTCCTCGCCCCTTTATTTCTTTCTTTTTCATCTTGGTTACCGACGCGACCTTCTCGTTTCAATTTTCGGCGTGTGTATATTTGCTTTTTCCCTTTGCGCCCCGGCTGCTCGGCTCGAAATTAAGGCACCTACCTTCTCGGCTCCACGTGTGAAATGATCGTACGTGTTCGTTTGCGACGTGCCAAGTACCTCAAGGCTCTCGAGAGCTTGTACGGCAGATTAATCGAAAATTCCAATCCAGCTAAGGGGGTAAAAATTTAAGTTTGAACTCGAGAGTTGACACATTAGGCTCGAGCCCGTTAATTTGCGTGATTTCAATCTCAATGGTTTCTCGTTCCTGTAGACTCGTTGGCCAAGTATAATGAACTAAAATGATAATGGATGAGATGAAATCACTCATTGAAATTTCAAACATTCGAATATTAGCTTCCACGTTCTCCGTTCCTTCAATAAGCCGGATGACAAACGAGAATAAGCGTGATAAAATTGCTACATTACGTCACCACTCAAGCATTGTCCTCGCATTTCATCAAGCTGCTCACAAACAAATTTTAACTTCATCGCTCGCGCGCTTCTCTTTGTGTATAGATCCATACGCACGCGTGCGTATGTATGTGTGTATCTGGCTGTGCGCGCTTCCTCCCAGTGCTTTTCCTCGCTGTGGCGGTTTTTTTTTCGTCGCCACGTAGTCGGGGCACGTTGGAAATGTACGCTTTCGTAGGGAGGGCGTGAGCAAGCGCCGCGTGACTTATGTTCGTGTTTGCATCGGGAATGTGTAAATAGCGATTCACGCGCAAGGCGTGAGAAAAAATTTATTGAATGACGAAGCAGTGGTGGTTGGAAGTTTCCTAGAATGGGCCAATTATAATTAAACTTAATTTCATTGCAGTTGAATTTGTCCAAAAAGCTTGGGGAATATGAAAGAGGTACATTTTATGAGCCATAAAATTAAAATCGTTCGAAAACCTTTCCGAAATTCTAGCTACATCATTTGTCAGACCGTTGAATTCATTGTTTGATTTGGTTAATTTTTCAATAAAATACCCTGTCATTAATTATTTTGTTCATGGAGAAACGATTGTAAATAAATTGAAAAAGTTTCTCTCCTTTCCAAAAAAATATTTCAAAGTTGTAAAGTAAATTCAATGATTCTTTGACTATAACTTAAATTGTTTGAAGACTAATTAACAAAAGCTTCCTAATTAAGTCTTCTGATCTGAAGAACTGTTTCTTCATTTCCTACTCTACTCTACTTTATTTCCTTCGTTTTTGCGTCAATTGAAATCACGCAGATCATTTTTTTTATTTTAACTGAATGAAAATCAAAGCTGAGCTGCATGATCTTCCTCTTTTCGTTCGACTAATTCGATCTGTGAGAAGCCTCTTTGTGAATTTCTCTTTGAACTTTGTATCAAGCAATTGCGAGACTGATTCTGGGAATCTGAATTCACTGTTAGTTAGAATTTATTATCAATCAATATTTGATGAGCCTTCAAGGATTTACTTTCAAAAGCATAATTCAATCTAAAGATCTCAGGAATGTAGTCTCACTCCCGCTAATTTGCATTTTTTATTTTCAAATATTTATCAAGTAATTCTAGATTTCACTATTCATGGAGGAGGTTCCTCAGCGAATCAAAAACCAACAGTTTCACATAAAACTCTTATTTTACGTTTTTATTATACGTTAAATCAATGTCTTTCACACAAAAGAATCGTTGGGTGAGTTATCGACTACATTTTCGTGGACAAAAATCACGATAACGGAATTTTTGAAAGGCTACATAGATGATAGATCTATATCATCCAAATAATGAAAAGTCATAAATCACTTTGAAAAAGTGGGGTTGTCGAAATTGATGAAGATTTATATAAAAAATCGAACATGAGACGTTGGTCCATGGAAAATAAAATTTATATTCTTTATAATTTTTTCCTCAGATTTTTCATTGATTTCATGGAAAATTTCCATTATATCATCATAAACAGTATATAATGTGCGATAATTTCACTTCAATGTACGGGGCCTTTTGAGACGCCTAAAGTCCCGGCCCTGAGCTAGAAGACCTAAAATAGGTGTACAAGTGGGATCGATTACTGTAACGAATTGGAAGTTCAGTCATAATTGGTATTATTCTGAAAAATAATGATCGATGTAAATTTCGTGTCCAAAATATACTTTGTGGAGGTGCAATTTAACCAAGTTCGTCTCGCATAGGTCATGAATTTGGGGTTGTCAATCGCTTAGAATTTCAAATGGTATCTTGGATAAGGGTAAATTATTCTGTTGGGAGAGAACAATCATTCGAACTAGCGAGAAGCTCTTCAAGAATATATCCGTAAAAATTTTTGGAAAATCCTCTCATAACGCGCGAGTAAATCCTTGGCGTGGGCCGGAGAGAAAGAACGGATGGAAGCGGCAGGCGCGACGTAAAGGGATCAGGAAGTTCAGAATTACGACTAGCAGAATTTCAGCTCACGCGGTATAATTTATCGTCGGAGCCGAAGTCCGAACGCAGAGGAATATACCGGGGACGACGCCTGCGCGCAACTTTGGGAATTCCGTACAACCGAGCCTTGCTCCTTCCTCCGGCTCTATCTCTCTCTCTCTCTTTCCCTCTCTCATGAATTTCCCTCATACGTGGTACACGCGAATTTCGTCGAGATGTAGAATTTACATCCGAATGTGTGCGGACATTCTCCATTCTTGGGCATAAATTCCCGGATTCTGATGTACCGGTATTCAAACTTGGGACAACGCGCGGTTCAGTGGTGCCCAAGACGAGCTCTATTCAGACGCTGTTTGAATAGTACAAAGGCATATTTTCCCCCACTGCACATATTTATAATCATTGCAGTGACGTCTAGCGCATGTAGCAATATTCGTCTCCCTGATTTACGATTGCAGTGCGAGATTTCACAAGGGGTGTTATGAATTTTGGTGTGTGTATAAGTATATGGCGGCATGCCCGAGCGGGCTTCTCTAGTTTAGAGAGGGAGATGCACGTGCCACGTGTGGAGTCGTTAGCGTTGCGGTCTCGCGATATACGCCAACCACTGTGGATTCTAATATGTGCATTCTAAATCTCTAAGCAGCATATTGCTATTCCACAGAAACGTTGTTTATTACAGCTCATAGTTTATTCATAAACGATATTATACTGCGGTGAAAAGTTGTATTCTCACAGTTATTGATAAACTGATTTACAATAATACGATATGCTAACCCTAAGAGGCTGGTTCAGATGCTGCTAGGAAATCCGTGCGATATAAGTACCGATCATTCCTATACAAAGTTTATCTAGGTCTGTTGAATGCATATTCTCCACCGTATCATTCGGAACGTATCTCGTATCTCCTATGAACCTTAATAACGGTCATTATGACAGAAAACAATGATGCAACTATGAATATGAATAACGGTCGCTGTAGGTGCATTACACTTCCTCTATTATCCTACTAACTTCTATAAAGTTTCTTGCATTTGCTCATGGATTATTGCTTTTAAACTGAGTATATCCAGACAAGTAGATCTTTTCAATTTCAACAAGAACTCCAAATTCCATATAAGATTGATGACGTCTTCTTCTTTCATCGTTGTTTGCTGCTGCAACAAAACTTGAAAAAGAGGCGAGTAAATAGAGTAGTAATTGTTTACTTAAGAATCAATTATTGTGTAAATATATGTATATATTGTGTTGAGCGACTCAGGTCTCAATTCTGATCCTGGAATATCATCATAAATATGAATAGGAATTCAAGATCATAATTATGTATGATTTTCGTAAATATTTTTATGATATCTAGGTTGAGTTGCATTTGTTAATTCAATTCACCATTTTCTTTCGATTGTTGAAAGTCTTCGTTCAATGATTGAACGTCCAGAATTTCTGCATGACTGACAAAAAATTGAGACTATTTCAAATATTTTGTACTTGACGTTGTTTCGGAATTATTGTTAATTTTTCAATGGGTATAATCCACATTTTTTATTTTTTTAAGAGAAAACTTTATATACTTTGTTATACGTCGAAAATCGACCTCTCGAATCGGACTTTGGGACCCTCATATACGTAATCTACGGAAAAAATGTCGATTTTCAGAAATTTCTGCATGTGCTCGTTTTTTTCCTGATACGATAACTCTCGAGGGAATCGTCCGAATTTTCCGGAATTTTGCACGCGCATTAGTCGTAGCCAGATATGGTGTAAGTTCAATTATCAGCATAATTCGTTGTTTGCATCCGTAATAACGGTTGCTACGGGAAGGGGAAAATCGGTTCATGATCTATTTGACTATGTCAGAAGACACAGAAACTTCGTTTCTTCATAGCAACCATTGTTGATTTTCCTACAATTATTGTTTATATCCGTATCAACCATTGCTACAAAAGTACAGTCAATTATAAGTTTTAGGTTCATCCAGCGATGGCGGAAGACATCTCTCACCGGTATTAATTTTTTCACTCAAAGCCTCTTTGTAGAGGACTCAAAATTATTTTTCAAACTACATGAGTTTATAATAGATAAATCAACCGTAGTAATAAAATTAACTTTTCATCGAAATCTTTTAAAAAAATTGGTTAATGAGTCGGATTTAGAATGGGGTAGAATTCGTATAATTTTACAAATATCCCTGAGAAACAATTAAATTAACGAATTGATTTCAGCTATAACAATGCTTTCTATTCAAGAAAATGAATGGCAGTTGTTAGGTGAAAACGAAACTGGTAATTTTAATATATTTTTTTTTTGTAAAGAGATCGAGTAGATACCAATGAAAAGAACTAGAATATCGAACGAAAATGAAGAATTCGCTGTTTGTTCCGCTGAAGTGTCTGAGCGTGTTGAAAAATCAGGTCATTACTTTGCACAGTGCATCGTTACTCAATTCAGGTCACTGTTCTATCGATTTTCCGCGACTGCGTTTTGTCTAATCAAATCAATAGATACGTATCCATTCCTCGGTGTTCAGGGACACGCCGACTCTGAAAGATCCGCTCAAGATCCGAATGATCCTTTTGATTCGAAGCTGCGCCGCTCGAAGGTTGACCTAGAGCCTGCAAGCGGCTTTATCAGCAATCGACAGAGCCCTCGAAGAGCAGCCAGGAATCTTGGCCCCGTCGGCCCCGTCAAAGCAGGCGTCTTAAGCAGAGAGCGGCCCGTTAGTGGGTCGCGAGGGATCGGTGACCCGGGCAGCACGCGATGCACTCGTCCGATTAACCGCTCTATCGGAGCGCTAATCAATTGGAGAGAGACAGAGAGAGAGAGCTGGTGGCCGAGTGTCAGTGGCAAGTTTGGCCCGCGGGGCGACTGCGGCTCGCGCTCGATTACAGCGCGATATACCTATTGGATCGGAGCTGCACGCCCGACTTTTCCTTCTATTCCTGCTCGTCGAGTCGCGTCGCGCGAAAACGGCTCCCTGAGAGTGCGCTCCCAATCGGGGGCCAAGACTGGCCGGCCGTTTGGTGCGCACGCGCAGATTAACTCGGGATATGAACGGAACACAGAGGAATCATGTCGAGCGAGTTAGTTGCGGATAACTTTTTACGTATTCGCGGCGTAATGCTGGCAGGCGTGGCAACTCGGATTAACTGCCAGGTGAACTGTTTTACCACCCCAAACTAGCGAAATTGGTTACTATTCCCGCGAGACCGCGTATCTGGAGTACTTTTTGCGGGTAGGGTGAATCTAGTTAGAGGAAACACATAAACAGAGGAGAATCACGTTTCCCCCGGGGAAACCATTCGTCTCGGGGAAAAATCCCCTTGGATACGATGAAGAATTTTTGTGGAGCAGATTTTTCGTTGCTTTCGCGATAATTTATTTAATTTACGTCGCGAGAAAATTCGACCGAACTAATTCTCTGGGGCGTAGGGGGCAGGATTGCATATTTACATGGTCACACATTTACATATCAACTCTCGAAATTCGTCACAGTGAAAATCTCACTGTAAGCTGCAGGGAAACGTTGTCTACAGTGTACAAGATCTGAACAGCCGTTGATAGACGAGTCTCTGTAGTTACAGTGAATCTTTATAACTGTAAGAACTGTTGCCAACTTTCACTGTAAGTTACAGTGACTATTCACTGTAATACCGTGAGCGGCATTGAAGTTTACAGTGAATATTTATCGAAGTACAGTCAGATTTCCCTGTAAGGAATTTAGAGAGAATCGATCGATTAATATCACCCTCGTGCCTTGGCAGGAAGAATTAAATTGTTCATCGACGTCGTATCGGAATACTAATATATCGGAAATTTATAGCGAGTAAAAAAATGATCCTAATGTTTTTCTCCTGGGTATTCGTTTATAATGTAGTCCGTGACCTATTGGAAATTCCACTGCTGTTTATGCTACCTCATCTTTTACTATCCCAATTCCTTGAATAAAACAGTATAATTCGACGGAGGAAACCAAAGATACTCGGTATAACAGAGTTTAATCGCTAATGGAGAGAAAGATAGGGATAAACTGGTTTCGCGCAACGGGGCGCGTTTATCGCTCTTGCGTATTTTCCCAGGGAAAAGGTGGGGCGGGGGGAGGGGGAGGGAGAGGAGGAGTCACTAGGTCGACGTTTAATTGCTTTCGCTCGCTCCTTGGATGGATGAGCTCTCGCGCTGCGCCGCCGTGTAATTCCGCACGCGCGCGCGCCCCAGCTCTGTTCCGCGTCTTTGACATTGTTTTTCCGTCGCGATTGTTTATTCAAAGCCTCGCTCTTTCGCTAGCTCGCCGAGTTTTATTCATCTCGAGTTTTAACGGGTAAGTTTTAATGGGAGCCGCGACTGTCGTCGTCGTCGCGCGCGCAGTTTTCTAGCTACGAGCTTCTCTGTTGTTTGACGTCGGTTTGTACGGCCAAGTAAGCGTCCGAGGCTTCTGGCGCGCGCTCGATGGACTTTGGACGCGTGCATGGGAAGGATGTAAGGAGAGGAGCTCTTTGAGTCTTGCTCAACGGTTAAAACGTTCGCTGAGGTGGAAGGGCTCTTTTTCTAGTGGATTGTTTGAGCGCGAGTGCTGCGAGTTTACTGAGGGCTGAGTGCGAGACGGTTATGTGATGTTTGAGAAATTATTCTTCCATCTGGTGTAAGGTGAATTCGAGTTGTTGAATGGCGCCAAGATGGATTAGATCACTTTCGAAACTGGCAATTGAGCATACTCTCACAGTCGAGTTTAGTGAAGCATATGGAAGAATTTTAAGCCAGAAGGAAATTGTGATGCGTTGTTTTTGTAATGTTTCATACATATATCTAAATTTAAATGATATACTGACGTTTAAAAAATTTATAGTATGTTGATCTTGCCAATCCAAACAGATCCTCAAAATCTAAAGTTTGATGGAAAAGTTGTTCAGAGATCAGTTGAGCTTTTATTTAGATATATCGTGATATAAGATGGAAATTCAAGTGTAAAGAAATTTATCGTTTGTGCGAAATAAATTAACTTGCAAAACACTGTAACTGCTCTGTGAATGAGGTTCCGCAACATGTTCCGCTTTTTGTGATACAACTTTATTCGGCCCCTTTTTAGACATTTTTTATCTCCGCTTTGTCCCTTAACGAATGCAGTTTTTAGTTTGATAAGCCCAGTAAGGCGCTTACTAAACTTGCCAATTTCACGAGAGTTATCTTTTCGTAACCAACTTCTTCTCTCTTGTTAAGTTGTTAATAAGGCCTAGCTTTTCTCCTCGCCATTCATTTTTCATGCTGTTATATATACGCAAGATGTAGCAATCGATCGAACAGCCGTGTTTCTTTTTTCCAAAAAATCCAATTTTGACCAGGCAAGTTCCAGCGCGAGTCGATACTAAAATAATGCGCGGAAGATTTTTGCGATTCTCGAGAGATCTGTCGAGTTTTTCCGCTTTGCATAATAAAGCCGTTAGAGACGCAATAAATTTCCGAACGATCCTCAAACTTTCGAAGGACGTGATTCAGAAGCTGCTCGCTGCCCTATCGTAGAGCGAAAATCGAGCCTTTAGCTGAATCATACATCCTTGAAAAAAGCTCCCCTTTCTCGGCTGAATCATCCTCCGCGTCCTCTCTGGGAAAAAAATCTATTTAAACTTTCTCCCATCTTGCGCCAAGGGAAGAAGCTGCGCGCGAAAAAGGGGCCTAGTGTATTATTAGCCTCCCTATTCCCGAAGACACTCGTCCCCGCTGCTGCTGCTGCTTTCAATTCGCTGCTTGTTTTTTTCTCCTCCCCCCTCAAATTCGTGAGGGGAGCCGCGCATGTGCGACGAATATTTCTGATGATTGCTTTAACGAGGCGATAGAGCCGACGAGGGATTTGTATAAAGCTCACGCCCCGATAAAAGCGCCAGTTAGCGCGAGCTTTCCTGCACTCGCCACTTAGCCACTTTGTCTTTCTCTCTCTCTCTCTTGCGTTGCACCCTCTGCTGTGCCGGAAGCTTTTTGATCTCGGGGAAATTTTTGCCCGGGTAACGACGTTGCTTTGTACTTGTGCAACTATACGGAATTGAAATGCAGAGTCGAGGGGATGGAGAACTAAATGCGCTACCGATCGCTGGCAATTCGATATTTTCGTGTCGAATTTCAGGGCTGGATTAGAGCGTGCTAACTTTCACGAAAAACAGCATAATATTCGATACGACACGCGGTTCCAATTACCCTTTGGGCGCGCGATAATTCGACTGGCATGACTTTCTTTCGGAATCGTTTTGCGTACACAAGGGAGAGTCTCCAGTGTTCCCGTTTCTGATCACCAATAGAGGAAAAAAATGCGCGCGACAACACGAAACTCGGGAAAAGTGCAAAAGTGAGGTATCAAATAAATATACCGGGGGAGTGGTATTTAGCCCAACTGCGGAACCACGAAATCCCCCCTTCATTGCGTCCCTCCGGGGGCAAAGTTTGAATTATTTTGTTTACGAAAAGGGTAGCGATGGCAACTTGGCCGTTTTCATTATTACCGGACCGTCGAGGCCGGGTCTTATCTCCGCGGGTCGCAAAGTCCCTTCTATTAAATCCCGTCGCACAAGCTGGGCCGGTGCAGCATCTCTCGTGCTTATCTCAAATTGTAATCGCCATAACTCAAACAACGAGCTTCTTTTGTGTTCGAAGCCGCCTAATTAGTCAGCGCTCGCTCGCTCACACAAACAACTGGGTAGACCCGCGGCGGCATTATGAAGTCATTACCCGAGACCCGACAATAGACAACTATAGAAAACAAGGGGGCGACAGGGAAACAGGAGTGGAAGCGAGAGGAGAGAGGGAGAGAGGGATAGATGCACTGCGCTGTCCGCCGCCGCCGCGGCCGTCGTCGCGATTCATTGCGCTCGGCCGCCGCTGATAATACAACGCGACACTGCCGATTGAAATTCCTCCTCCTGGTCGATCGGATTCAATGCTCTCGTTGGCGTTATAGCTTTCCCGTTGAAAAATGCCCATCGAGAAGGCGCGTTAGCGACGATCGCATTGCGGTATATAGCCCCGATAGTTACACTCCCCGAGAGAATCGATACACTCGCGCGAGCGCGCCCAGCTACTGCGGTGTGTAATGTTATGCCCTATAACTACCGATTTGTCATGCTATACGCGATACTTTGTTGTAACCTTAGACGCATCTGCGCAATCGTCCTTGGGGAGGGGAATTCGACGCCGACGAGCAACTTTCATTGCCGAACAAAACAACAAACTTGGCCCAGAAGCTGCTGTAGGGGGCAACGCTTTTGGAAAATCAGAAGTACCCCGAAGTACAACATTGGCCAGAGAGAGCCGGGGTCAGCAGCGGCGTCTCCCACCCTCTCATGCAAATTCGCATTATGCTAAATCGCCTGAAGGCCCTTGACTTGGAATAGAACGGCCACGCGCGAGGGAGAGAGTGGACAAAAACGGGGGAGATGAAAGCGTCAGCGCAAACGTTCCTCTGTCCCCTTATCGGGGCGGCTCTTATCACCAGCCCGGCCGCGACGCACGCCACTGTCCCTTTGTGCCTTTATTTTGCAAATAGTATTTGCCAAGTTGGCCGTGGCGCTCGTTAGTATTCGTCGCTGCAGCCGCGGGCCACTAACGGCATTTTAATTTCGGGCATTCCGCATTCGTACCGACAAAGTGCTTCCGGCGCGACACCAGCGCGCGGCTGCTACCCTCTCGGCCACCGCCGCGCGCCGCCCCTGCCTCCCTATACGTACTCTCACTCTCTCTCTTTCTCTCCCTCCCTCTCTCTCTCTTTCTCTCTCTCACTCACATACACCGCCGCGCCTCTTTCATTCCGTTTCGCGTATACATATATATACGCGTGCGTGGGGCTGCTCGCCCGCACGAACCGCACCGCATTCCGCCGCGTTTAATAACAAAACTTTTTTGCCCGGCTGATTCATTAATTTCCCGGTGCTCGAGGCTGGTTCTACATCGGCCCCGGCATCTGGGGACGGGGCTCGAGGTATCACTGAATTATTGATTATCGGCTGGGCTATGGGGGATCGGGTCGCGCTGTATTTTCTCCCGTTCTTTGTCTCTCGCAGTCGTGTGTACGTATGCAAATTGTATTCAAATAGCTTTTTAAAGACGATCCAAAATGAGACCCGTCCGGACTGACAGACCCCTGTCTGGACGCCGATACAGCATCGCACGCCTCGTTTTCCTTTGCTCTTCCGTGAAATCGATAATTGTTGGGGACATTGAAATGGGATGACAGGATGTAAAGGGTGTTCGCTGATTGACTTTTTGGATTGTATTTTTGAAATTTCGCGTCTATCGGGAATTCCGATTCAAACGCGTGAATCATCCATTCCACTAGCTGGATAACCCGTTCAAGAAATTCGCTCAGAGTCCAAAGTTAAATGAATATAACCAAGGTCTTCTTCTGAATTTCTCCTCTCGCGCGCACCACGCAATCTCTTATAAAGAGAGAAAAAAACCATGGGAGCATCGCGAAAGTTTGAGTGAGAGCGAGACAACGTCGCCGACACGATATCGGACGAGCTCGCGCGAGCGCACATGTGGCGAAATTAAATTTCTCGATGCGTCATCGCGAACCGCAGCAGAAGCCACTTGTTCCCAAGTTCGCACGGTTAAGCGCCTATTAAACGAGCCCGCGCTCGCGCAGCAAAAAGCATCCGAATCATCGCTCTGCCAAGCCCTCCCGTCCATTTATCAACTTAGCTCTCCCACACGAGCTGCTCGCGCGGCTTTTTGCCCGCGAGCTTTCCGCGCAAAAGCCGGCCTTTCGCTTTCGTTAGCCGCGAGCGGCAACTTCTTTTACCCTTTTTTCGCAACGCAGAACCCTCGTGTGGGCGCCAATATTCGGGCGTTCTCTCTGTCCTGCGCGCGCGTGTGATGGCTTCTGTACACCCGACCCATTGCGTACTTCGTTCTTCGATATTTTTTAGTATAACCCGTTGATAGAGACGTGAGTTCAATATGTGCTGGGCAGTTTAAAGGAGTTTCGCTGTACAGGGATCATTACCATCAACAGACAAAGCTCGCTTTTTCACGATTGAGTAATGACTTCGAAATTGGCTATAAGATTTCATTTTGTCTGTCCACATGGCCACCCGGGATCAATGAATTGTCACCAAAACTTATGATTGAATTGAGAAGAAGCCACGATTTACTTTTATAATTTCAATTTCTAAATTTGAGTTGATCATCTGCCTTCGTGATATTCTCAATTTTCTGACGAAATGAACCCGTTTCTCTCAGTATACACGTTAAAATAAACATTTTTGTGATTAGAGCATTTATGAATCTAAGTAGCACTTGAGAATCGAGTGAGATGTATCGTTAGCCCTCTAGCAGAATAAGCTGTCCTACATATATAAACTCCTTTCCTCCAAGATTCACTCCAGCGGCATAAAATTATCTCAGCATATACACCGGCGTAATCATAAAAGCACTCACATTTAAATCTCAGCCTGAGAAATCCTAGGACGCACACACACACACACACACACACACACACACACACACACACACACACACACACACACACACACACACACACTTCAGTGCACATAATCAGCCCCATTCCACTTTACCTGTTTCGCCGAGTTTTCCGGCTTATTCCACACACAGAGCCCTGGCAGAATGCACACGCGCGCGCGCCAGTCTTTTCATAATTTTAAACAGCTTTAATTCTGGCGTACTTGCTGTTGCCACCGCGCCGCCATCCTCGTCGTGCGGGCGTTGTTCCGGGCTCTCAGCCTAATGAACAGCCCTCGAATATATGTGCGCGCGCACAAAGAGCTGCCGAGTGAAAATTACGCGCATCGGTAAGAAAATAAAGGCCTCGAGATAGCGAGATTCTATAAATACGTACGCGCTGCGCTGCGAGCACGCACATTGCGCGCGAGGGTCAGTCGAGCGAATTACCGGGCGATAACCTCTCGAGCGCGCGCACGAGCAGGAAAATTAAAAGTGAGGCCGAGCATGCTTACGAGAGCTTTGTCTGCCGATGCGTCTTCGGGAGAAGGAGCGAGAGAGAGACAGCCTCTCCTTTTGCATTCCCCGCGCGTGACTCGTACTATTTTCGTCTTTGTTCCCACTCTCGGAAGGGAGGTTGACTCGGGCACTTACTCGGGATTTTTCTGCACTGAGCGCTGCATTGTGTAAGTGCTACTGCCAGCAACGGTGCACACGGTAAATATTTAGAAGCTCCAGCTTCCCTCCTCGCCGAGCCCGCACTCGATCTATTTTGATCTGCTTATCGCAGATGTTTCTCTCTCTCTCTCTCTCTCTCTCTCTCTCTCTCTCTCTCTCTCTCTCTCTCTCTCTCTCTCCTGTGCTGATGGGATTCTTGAGAGCCAACCGGAGGACGACTTGACTTTTGAAAACGCCCGAGCTTCCTTCAAACAGATTCAAACGTACACTCGAAAAAATCGAGACTCGGTTCAAGGGGAAAAACAGCTTGACGTACGCTATACCAGAGACTCCTAATTCTTCATCCTCGATGGGTCTGTTTCGCGGGAGAAACAAATCTTCAACGTCGGACTGATTTTTCTTCTTGGATCAGAATTCAAATTGAATCACTTCAAATTGAAAATTTCTCGTAATGAGATTTTTGTTTTCGTTCCTATACTTCAAACTATCTATTTGAAAACCAGGTCAGTGGGTCTTGTTACAATTTTAGATTTCGTAGAATATACACGTCAAACGAAAACCATGAGCATTGATACATGTGTTCCTCCTTTGTCCTGTATTGTGGGAAAGCTGTCGCATATCGGAAGGGATTGCAATGCAGAAGCAGTACTGGACGTTTGCTGCTTCGATAAGAAAGGACCAGAATCTGTATTGGCCGATCAAATTTCCGGCGTTCAACAACGACTTGGTCTCGGGCAAAAGCCTTAGCTCAGCGCTGGCACAATGCCGATATTGTCCAGCAAAACTATTACATTTCTGTCGTGCTTTAGGTTATCTATTATTTAGATGTTGAAGAGAAATTCCATTTCAAGACTTTTCGTTTGCTTCATAACATTTTTTGACTGACGTGACACTTTCGTTTTGCTGAAATCAATTCATCAATCAGACTATACGTCTGATAATTTCATCAGTGTATCCCGGCACGACTTTTTCATACACTTTTGATAGACCCATTTGACTCTATTACGACGCCAGTGTGGCGTATGAGGAACGCATCAAGTTTTGCTTGTTTTTCATAGCTACAACCGGTATGAATATAATATAATAACCTTTATCTGAAGCTGTAAATGCCACTTAATGTTGGGATTTAGAGAATTTAAGTACGAACGAAAGCTTAGTAAAAAGATGATAGTATGGCTAAGTGTTCATTAATTCAGTCGAATGAGCTCTGAAAACTACACTATCTACCGGAAATGGCTTCTAATTGGATCCTTCCTGAAAAAAATAACGCCTATCTTTGTTGAAAATAATCTTTCGAAAGTTTTGATAGCTAAAACTAAAATGAGTTAAAAAGGGCAATCGGATGAAAAAGATCTAGCACACTTATTATTTTCTATAATTGCAGCCATTTTCAGGAGTGACAGTATATTTCAGAGCTCATCTGACTGCGGACTGATTGTTAGCGATTAACATCCCGTATGGACGGTGAGGTTCAAGAACGAGATAAAAGTTCTTCATACGTAAAAATTAGTCTTCCGAATTGCAGTTGTGAAACAAGTTCAAATGAATTAGGTCCAGATGTGACGAATGAAACGCCACTTGTGCGAATAGCTCGAGCAAACTTCATCGAACGGAAAATCGGGGCGGGGAAAAATTCAAACTGTCATTGAGCAAACGTCACCCGCACCCACGGATACTTCCCCCCCGGCGGTGATAAATAATAAAAGTCGGCCGAGCATTTTGGCGAAACTCTCACTTCAAACGAGCCGCGGGCGCGCGTCAGCAATTTAATTGGGACGCATAACGCCCGCTCGGAGTAGCTGAAACATTTCCCGACAACGAGCCATTTTTCCCATCCGTCCTCGGGTCGCAGCCGGCGCACATGATATCGCGCGCACACACCCTTGTTAATCATAGAGAGAAAGAGAGAAAGCGAGGCTATAACTGCCCCGGAGACTCTGACAACGCGCTCGTACAAAGGCAAAAACAATATTGAACGAATGACCGCGCGCGCGCGAGGCCTGCGGGCTCATTACTTTTCCCGCCGGATATGTGCGCCGTGCCCATGATAAAATCTGCCGGGTGAAATTTTCATCCGTCTCCTCGTGCCGCGTTTTCCGCTTTTTTCCCTCTGCTCTTCTCTGAAGATGACAAGATGTGTCGTGCGTGAGAGATAAAAAGAAAGAGAGAGAGAGATGGCAAATGAAAAGAAGCGCCGGAGACAACGGAGGGGACTGCAGTGACAAGGAGAGTGCGCGCACGCGCGCAATTGAAACGACGCTGAGACAATGGACGGTGAAATTGCTGAGCTGGAACTTATGTGAACGCGCGCGCGTCCTCGTGCATTAGCAAAATTTTTGTCTTTGCTACTCCCCGAATCGCATTGTTTTTTCCACTTGAATCAATTTGTCTGGAGATAAAGTTTACACGGGCGTTTTATCGTGTGCTCGCCCCGATACGATTGGCAACTCGAACAAGATATATTTATATATAATACTGCTGCCAGACGTAGTTTGTAACCTCGCCAGCTTCCGAACTTCAGTCCCGATGTTGAGGAAACAAGTCATTCGTGAACGAGGCTCTTGATTCAACGCTGACGGCAATATACTATACGGAGAGAAAAATTAGTTAAAAATAAAGGTTAGGGGATATGACTGAAATTCCCAGGCACACTTGGGAATTATGGACCCGAGTCACTATGTACAGGTGACGCCACTAAACATTCCACCCATTGCTGCTCATTTTTTCCCAGGCGCGCCTGATAAAAACTTGCCGTTTTGCCACATGTTCCGTAGCTATACATATATTAATGTGCTGTGTGTATGTATTTGTCGCGCCATGTGGTCATCGTAATCTGACTTGCCCTTGCGACGCGGGGAATATAAAAGAACAATATGATTTTAACGAAGATTAGATTAACTACCAAATCCTTACTTTTTATATTAAAAAAACATAATGAATTATCCAATTGAACAAGAAAAATATTCATGCCAGCTTCATCTGATTATTTATAAATTCTGCTCATAGGTTATTCAAATAGTATGAGTATAATACTGATCACAATCATATGATCAGCAATAAATCTACTGACGTGCCGCTAAGTGAGCTAAATGGCGCTAAAGTTTTTACCGGGCACGTCTGGAAAAAAATGAGCACAAGTAATAGGAAAGGGTGGAATGTTTGGTGGCGCCACCTGTACATAGTGACTCGGCTCACACGATTCCAGTGTGCCTGGGAGTTTCAGTCATACCTTAACCTTGATTTTTCACATCCTTTTTTCTCCACTGAAAAATATGTAAGGTATAGGTACCCAATAAGGCTCACCCTTTGGGTCTTATATAAATCAGCAAAACCGCAGAAAATTGTTGATAACATGAAATAATGTCGAAAGAAAACGTTCAGACCGTTTATTAATGTTTACCCCAGTTTTCAAGAGTTTCAATTTGGATTTTTTCCGTAACTGAGCCATTCCATCCAATTTCCCTTCAGTGAATTCAGCGTAGAAAAGTTAAAATCTAGCGCAGCTCGGCTTATGTTGAAGGTCTCTCACAAGACTTTCATTTGCTACACAAACACTAGGAAAGTTGCTTTAAGCTCATTGTAGTGCATATTCAAATGGGTGGGTTTTATTGGGTACCCTCTATGTTCATTTCCCCAAATTAATTAAATACTATTTCTAAGCGTAAGAAGGTCCTAAGCGAATGTGGCTTGGCTCATTTTGAAGGTATTAAATGAGTCTTTCATTTGAAATTTAAAGCGATGTAGTTACTTTTCGCCCTCAGGTGGGCCTTATCGGGTACGCGTCCATTATAAACAGGGTTACGAGGATTACAATATTTTTTGTTACTCGATGAGAAAAACGCATTTTCACTAGCGCGTTTCCCAAAAGGAAGTCTTAATAGCTCACATAATAAACTATTATATATTCATCGTACTTGTTTTCCTCCCCATTCACTTAATTCTTCTTGTAAACTTCCACCCATCATCCCCCGACATCACTCGCTCAATATTCTCCCCGGGTGTAACTGCAAACTACTCTTCTATCCCGCTGTAGGATTTAAATTAAACCCACATCGTGCAGAACAGCCAACTAAGCGATAGCAACGATCTTCATCCCCGCTCTCGCGCAATGGTATAACCGTAAGAAAGCCCAGCGACGGAGAAGAAGCATCGCCATCCACAGCTGCAGCCTCTCGGGTTTGCGCACTCGTCGGGCCGCCCCTATCTCGCATTAATACGATAATAACGGCGCTGTAGCCGCGCAATTATCGCGTTCGTCAAAAAGATTTTCTAATCCCGCCTGGCTCGAGTCGGAGGAGAATCCGGGCTCCTCCGCGCCGGGGGGAGGGGGAGAAAAAAAAATTGACGAAGGAGAAGGTAGAAGGAGCGAGGAGGGGTAGGACTCTCATTAGAGGCTCTAACGACCCTGGGCTTTTTCTCCCGCTGAATCAGTCCTGCGCTCGCTCGGCTCGGCTCGTTTCCCACCCACCGCGTCCGTATATATTCGCGTGGAGAGCGGCCCGATAATCTGAAAGTCAAATTTCCCCATCGCGCTCCTTCTCGCGTGCGTGTGTAATGTAATTGATCCTCTCGTACTTGCTGCCGTTCGCGCCGAATACACGACGAGGTGAGAGCAGTCGTTATGCAGCTGCCGGGCGTAAAAAGTTTCGACCCCGACGAGTGGGCTTTTCCCTCCTCCCTTCAGCCCTCCCAACCCCCGTCGCGCTCGACTCCAGCTTTTTTGTTTCTGCCCGTGAGTAATGGCGACCCGGCTCTGGCTCGCTATATCCTCGTGGATCGTGTAATACGAATGACTTTCGAATGCGACTTTAACGTTCCGACGGGATGCGCGCGAGTAGTTATTCCAGTTTGAAAAGCTCGAGCTTACCGATTTTAATGCTGTTGTGTGTTTTTTCTGTTTCAGGTGGGTACTCGACACGAGCTCTCCCCCCCGATCTTTCGACAATTATGTAAGGAACGAATGTTGAACACGCGACGATACGCGAATTAACGAGTTTGTCGTCCTTGGCTTTGGTTCGCAGTAATATGAGCGGGGGAATAATGCGGCCGCAAGTCAAATTAATTTGGACTAATGGAATCTCGTTGAGCTTGAAATTACGTTGCTCAACGTCAATTAAAGTTAGTCCGCGTGGAAACGAGTCTCTCGTCGAGGGCGTTGTCAACGTATTTTACGAGTAAACTAATTATGAATTTACTATTTAGAAAAAATGCAACGTAACGAGGAGAAAACAACACGGATTATGCTCGTGAAACTGGGAACAAAAAAAAACGTAAGGGTTCGCGTAACCCGTGCAACCACTCCGCGTAACTAGTTCGAAATTGCGTCATCAATCTAGCTCGCATCTCCAGTATTAAAAATCGTTAATCATGGCCCCGGCGTTATGAGCTGCAACATCCTTTTTCTTGTCTACCCCGTGTTCTTGCAGGAAATTCCACGCGGGTATATATGCGCGCGCGTACACACACACACGCGCCCACACACACACAGACGCCGAGCTCCGAGCTCTAAATTCGGACATGTACAAGTCCGATGGAAAGGCTCCCTCCCGAGCCGTGCGGGCCAACATCGCTCCGAGTTTAATGAATTCCATCAGGCTCGCGCTCAAATCGCATCTCGAGTGCGCGCCAACTTTTTCCCCACCCAATCAAATTGATAACAACATAGAGGATGTAATTACTCGCGCCCGCCCGCGCAATCCCGCCGAGAATACGAGAGTCCGGCTAAACGCGCGGCTCATGATGGGAGAGAACGACTGCGGCCTCGCGCTCTATCTTTCAGCCCCTGCGCCCCCCCCCCCCGGTAGAAAAAGAGGAATCGCAGCTGGGCCGAGGCATCGGAATACACACGGGAGGCCATTTTTCTGAGAGCTTCGGTTGGGTGCACGCGCCGATCGAGTGGGTTGCTTGAAAAATTGCTTTTCTTTCGCCGAATGCTCGATATGTAATTGCTCCGGTGTATACGTTGCGTTATACTCTCCCTCCCGCAGGATGGACAAAATATAACCGAGGGAACATCGAGTTCACATCTATATAAGTATATCGACTTCGTGTTCGTCTTTGTGGGTTGTGTATATGGCAGAGATGGGATGAAGAGAATCGAGACCGCTGCAATTATATTTTCCACTCGCGCGTCCATGAGATTATCGAGTTCTGATCAGTTGCAAATATTGTGTGAAAGACAACGCGGCGCGAGAGTGGAAAGTTATGTAGAACAACAAAGGGAGAAAGATGTGGTAGGGTTTTCGTTGTTTTCGTCAAACGTGTGTGTAGAATGGTATTTTACTTTGAAATGTTTGTACAAAACACATATGTGTTCGCTGGCTCGATACCCCAATCCGATGTCAGTCGGAAAGTAATATTGGGCGTGTAACAATTTCCCAAAGATTTATTGATATTGGTGCAAACTCGAAGCTTCATATTTTTCTCCCTCTGTCTCGGCATTGTTCGCGCTCGTTTTTTGGCGTCTCTCACCCTGATCCGGGGATGGAAAAGACGACAAACGATCGGACGCTCGGTCTGTTATATTTAGATTTGGAAACTTCACCGCTTTGCCCCGGCACACTTTTATCTCTCGGTCGACGTACTAGCCTCTTTCCAGTTCGCAGGAGGAATTATGTGGATTACGAGATGTTATTATGTCACTTTTATCTCGGCTCGTTTGTACTGCTCTTTTTTTTTCGTCTGCTCTCTCTCTCTCATTTTTTTTTCGCGCCCACCTCGGATCCGAATAAATTGGATTTGTATAGACGGCCGAGTTCGCGTGGATTTAAATAGATTTGACTATGTAATTACGAAATGAGCGTCGGTTATGTTCTGAGACAGAGAAACTCAATCTCTGTCTCTCTACGTTTCTCGTCCTTTTCTAGATTAATTCAGAGTTCATTAGGGATTTGGCGAGATGGGCACAATCACGTGCGAAATATTTTTTTACACAAATCTCATTCCCAAGAGATTTGCCCTGGAACTTTTATGTTTTTTTTTTTTAAATATCAAATGGTACGAAAGAATTCGATAGAGGAGCATGGCGCGAAAGGATCAAACTGTCGATAGGGAACCAAGAAGCCCAATCAAATTTTGAGAATGGATCGATCGCGCGCGCGCGCCTTACAGTTACACATCGAATGACGATCAAAAGCTCCCGAGAAGAGGGCATTGTGTGACTCTATTGGTTGTAGTGCTTACGATCCTTGACCTGTACAAATAACTCACTGTCCCGAAACGTTCCATTTCACGATCCAGGAGTCGAGTTGCTTTGGGAAAAGTTTGAAAAAAGTACGTTCTGGAAGGGGCTTCTTCCACTGCTTTCAAGCGTGGGCTTTGAATTTCGCCCGTCTTCCTTGTCGCTCGAATCGAATCACGATATTCAGCCGCTATCGCATTAGCCGCGGTCATCGTCAAGCGTCGCCGACGCTAAAAGGAGAGCCGGGATGCAATTAAGCATTGAGTGCATTTACAGCGCGGTATAACGATACCGCCAAGCTTTGGAACTTTTGCGCGGCGACGACGAGACGCTCTTCAAACCGACAGCGCCGGTATTTTGCCGCGGTTGCCTTTTTATTTGTCCTTCCCCGGCTCTACCCTTATATACCTATACATATATAGCATCTATATATATTTACGGAGCGCAACTTTTTCCTCGAGCCGAGTTCAGCTCGTCTTCGTTTTTAATTCTGTTGATAGAGCGATGGAAGTTCTTGGTGAAAACCGTCGCAGTTTGTATCAATCATAATCCTGGAGTGGTCCGACCATCGAGCTCTGCAACTCACCGGGAAGAGTCATTCGTTCCGACGTGAACGTCAATGTCCGCGAGCGACTTTTTCTGTTATGGATTGTGTTAGAGAATTATTGAAAAATTTCACGCTGCTTGCTTTTACAAACATTCTATTCTCTGAGATTGTATATCTTTTATTCCACGATTATTTTTGGGGTAAATTCAATTTCTGTCGGGGATAATTGGAGTTCATGGAATCAGTGAAAAGTGATGCATTACGTTTCAGCACACAATTCCACTATCATTAATTACGTTGAATTCTCGATGAACTAAAAGATGTAGGGAATCACGAGGGGAAAAAAAACCGTACCACACACCGGCGAATCTCGCTCGGTGCGCACCGAAAAACCCCAGCCCCTCTTTAACCCCATTTGAAAGGGCAGAATTAAGCTAAACAGCGTAAATCAAAAGCAGACGCGCGGGCTGCAGTAGGAAAAAGGCTGCAGAGCCAGAGCACAAGCCCGGAGAGAGAGAGCGAGAAAACGCGCGGGCAGTGCATTAAATATTACTCATCGCCGCGGTGGCCCGCTCATCCGGCGGAATTTCGCGCGGCCTAAAAGCCCAAGGAATAATTACGGCGAAAGGGCACAGAATTAACCCTATACTCGCGACACCTCGCGTAATAACCGAGAGGGGCGCGCATGCGGGGGCAAATTTTGCGCTTTATTAAATTAACGCGCACGGCGAGCCAGCCCTCGCATTAACGAACGACCTGCCCTCTTTTTCCTTTTTTCCCCCTCCCCCAGTCCTCTTGTCCTCGCGAGAGAGAGAGAGCGCATTACACAACACCCAAGCGTCCTTTGATCTCGCAGACGCGCGTCTTTATCGCGAGATCTCGTTGCGCCCCGCATCAGTCGTTTTCACCTTTTTTCCAATATACTCGGCTCTTTGCGCTGTATTTACGCCGTTATCGCACCTGGAGCTGCGCGCTCGTGAAGTTTCGCCTCGAGCGAATAAGGAGTTTTGGAAATTGACAAGGCACTGTTTCCAAGAGAGCTGGTTCGAGTGTTTCGGCGCTTTGGAGGCAAGTTGATGAACACCAACATTCTCATCGGATTATACTGAAAATAAACTCCCGAATATTCAGTACTGGTGTTCCAGAGTAAAAGAGTTACAATATGCCACAAATGTGTTATAGTGGAGGAATAATGCCGTACATGGGAATGTTCACCTGTAGTGCAGCAGAATCGAAATAGTTGTGCATTCTGTAAGAGCTGCGTTGTATAATGGATTTTTCGCTTCAGTTTATTAAATATTGCCGACGTGCTTTTATTGCACGACTGATTCTTGCTCCATGAAACCGTTATGATCATTGGTCAATCACATAATCGGATTGAAAAACTGTGTCTTTTATAAAGAGTTTCCTCGCCGTTACGAACGATTAACCGAAACGTTTGGCTTTATCATTGAAACATATATGTATCCCATCAAAAATCGATCCGAGACGTGTGTTCTCCGCGCGCACGAAGTGAATACTCAGCGAATTGCGGAAGACATTACACGAGTAAGCTTCCGCAAACGTTTGAGCTCGCGCAAGCACTCAAGGGGGTATTTGCACATGACACACGAGTTTCGCGCAACCGTTGCCGTTCCCCTTCTTTATCATCTCCGACCAATCTCCTTTCGCAGCTCGAGCGCGCGCCACCCCGTTTTTACGCGCTATCTCAATGAAAATCTTGTAACGAATCGCACCCGATTATTCCACGTACAAACCTTTACTCGTGTCCGTTTGACACCGCGTGTGTCTCTCTTTGCACGTCTCTCTCTCTCTCACTCGTCGCGCCCCTCGTGTTTTTTGTGCCGACTCGACGCGCGAACGCGCGATAACAAGATTTCGCGTGTGTCAGCCACTGCCGCCTCGCACTTTCGCTCCTCTGTTTTTTGACACCCCACACACACACAGATTTTTCAACGCGCGCTCTCCTGGATTTCGCGCGCGCTCAAAGAAGCGCTTTATTAGATTTATAGAGGTGCGCTCCGGACCAATGAGCGCGTCACACGCTCCCCTTCCCCGTCATCGCTTTTCTTCCGCGTCCTTTGCAGAGCACGCGATTGTGCCTCTGTTTCGTGCCGATGATGATTTCGTCGGGAGAGAGAGATCGTTAGATTAATATCGCATGGGCGCGCCGCTCGCTGCTGATTCCCGCGCGCACCGATCGTTGATCGGGCAGCACCACGCGTGAACCGAAAATTAAATCCCAAAGTATCTTCGAGCCAGCGCGCGCACCGAAAAATTCCGGGATCGAAACGTTTTATACGTATATCGAGGCAAAATTGCTTCATTCAAACGACAATAACGTGGATTATACTCGGAATACAGGGATATTGGTTGTCAGCCGCGAGTAGCGCGCCAACGAAAGCTTTTGAATTCGAATTAGTCAGAAACATCATATCGGAGCGTACGCCAGCCAAGGCAAACTGATCAAACAGCAATCTGCGATTTTCTCCCAATTAAGAGGCCAAAAAATTGCGGACGGCGCAGCTAAGTAACACAGCTAATCCCATTTTTTTTCTCCCAAATCGTTTTTTTTTTTCACCCTCGAATTGTCAGGTGCCGTTGACGATTTCAATTTGTCGTGCGCCGAGTAGACGCGGCTGGAAACAAATCGAAAGCAAGCCTACTCGTGTCACTCGAAATCGGAGCGTATGCGTTGGCTCATATGAAAAAGCCGGCTCTATGCTGCCGCGGAAGATTGCCGAGGGCGGCTTTTTTTTCCCTTTTTTCGCAGGCCATCGAAAATATTCAAGCGGCTCTCTCGGCGCGAGCGCGCTTTTGTTGACCTCTCGGTGCGCGCGGGCGGGGCGAGGGGCCGATATTGTCGGCTCGAGTTCCCGCGCGCGCACGTACGTATCGATCGGCGGCAATTAGCCGCGCGCGAGAATAGCCGTGACGTGTCGCGCGGCGGCGGCGGCGGCGGCGTTCTCCTCTTTTTCTAATTTGCTTTACAAGCCGTGAAAATCCATCGCGCTCGAATTGCGAACGGTCACGTTTTTCGCGATTTTTCATCCTCTGGCTCTCCCATCGAGGTGAACCATCCCTATTCCGGGGTTCGGTTTGTCCCGGAGGAGTGGGGAGGAATCGGGGTTGGGGGGAGGAGCAGGAGCAGGATTCGTTGGAGAGCGCGAAAATACCCAGCGCTCGGTTCGTGACATCGTTTCCCTCGTAATCTCTGGTTAAGTGGTACGGGCGACTAACAAAGAACCGTTGAACCTCTTGGAAATACGTACTCTCTATATTCGTAACGGCTATAATTATTCTAGACACTGCCGGATTTGTGCACCGCGAAATAATGAGCGCCTCCTGTTTTCTCGCGGCGAGCATTCCCAAATCTAGCGCGCGCGCGACGACTCAGCAGTCCCGGTGACTTCAGAGCGAGCCACGATTATTTCGTCAACAGCCGACACGTGTAAACTAGTCAGACAATTTTTCCCCTTCCGGCAAACGCTTAACGAACAACCCGAAGAAATCATAGCGTACACGACGCGTCAACTAGATGAGGAATTATGTATCCTCGTTAGAGTATGAAATTTACGTCTCGACGGTACGTGATGTTGCCTCACCCAAATTTAATACGACGACGAACGTCCGTGTCCGAGGGAATAAATCTCAATCCGTCCGAATACGCAGACTCGCGGTATATCCGAGAGCCGCGAGGGACTGCAGCACCCGCAGCAGTCGACGGCGCGCGGCGGAAGAGCCTGATACACTCAGTCGCGCGGGCCCGTAAAAATCGACGTTTCTGTTGTGTGGGAAGGGGAAAAGGATGGATTTGCGCCCCATCAGATATTCGGCAGGCGGGGCGAGGGACATTATCAACGAGTCTGGCTTTGTGTGTGTGTATATAGAGAAGACACAGTGGCAGTTGTCGAGCGACATAAGCGTCCTTTCCGCTGCGTGCCAAGATCGCTAAATTTTCCCCGGCCGATCCGTCACGGACGGACGCGGCATGGAAATAAAGCCGGCGTTATATACGCGCGCGAGTACCTTCGTATACGTATATATATCGATCGTAGCAGGGAGCTGTCGCGCTGATTGCTCCCCCGCTGACGGCAAAGTATCGCGGTACGTCCCTCCGCTGTTTTTCGCCGATGCGGGCCGGCGTCGTTTTGATCGGCCGCCTCCGCAGCGCAGTGTGGGCTTTATCGCTGACGTGCGATTGATTAGTTTCTAGAATGGAGATTATCGCTGCCGGTCAGCCGGGGATACGCCGCGCACATGCTTTGCCCCCACGCGCGACAGTTTATCCGCGGCGGCTCGAGCTCCGGGATTTATCGCCCTCGGCTGGGATATTTCGACTTGGGGCTCTCGTGTCAATTGGGATCGTGAATTTCCGGGCTGCACGGCTCGCCAGTGACCGAGAGTGGAACGTTCCCGCCTCGCAGCCGCTCGAGGATGTGACGCGTATATATGTGTGTGTGCGCGCTACTCGACATTGTTACACTGCAAAGTCCGACCACACACACACACACGAAGGCTCCCACCTCTCTGTTGCAATGAAGTTGATGACAAAGTTCATCGCGAGGACAAAGTCTTCGCGGGAAATGGCGTGTGTTGCTGCCGCCGAGCGACGAGGCATCGAGTAACAACACTTCCGACTTGTTGTTTCCAAGAGAGGAGCTCGCGCCGCGGCAAAAGTGCTCTGCTCTCTATCCGCGAGAGAAGATATCCGAAACACGCTGCTTTTTGTCGGGTCGAGCTTCGAAATAATCTTTACGCGAGTGTGCTGCGCCACGGTGCACTGTCTATACACTCGCCGCCGTGTTTTCGACAAACGGCAAACGTACGATTTTGCCTCTCCTCTGATTCCGAAGAGAACAAAATCGATGTTGTTGGGGCAAAATTACGCGTGGTACCGGGGAGAGAGGGGGCCGAGCCGAACTACTCTTCTTCGCGGATATATACTTAGCCGGGAAATGGCACAATAGCGCCGTTTCGGTGGCATGTTTGTATCTGGCCGAAAGCCCGCCTGGAACTAAGTTGTTCTTGGGGGGGAAGGGGAGGGCATGCGTTGCGATTGTCATTTTGAAGTGAGCCCCGAAGGCCCGGCCATAAACAAGCATCGGCTTGCCCCGCGCGTAGATCCCACCCAGCTCGCGGTGACAAACGGCGATTGCGAACGTCGGAGAAAAACTTTGCGATCCGCGGCTCTCTCTCTATCTCTGTATGCGGCTCCGGCGCGCCGTAAACAATCAACCAACTCGCGGGGGGAGTCGTCGCGGCCGCGCAGGCTCCGATTGAATTATTCAGCGCGTAAAAACAAATTCCGTGCCAAGCCGAGTGGCTATTTAGGGCCGCGCACAAAGGCCTCGAGGAGAACTTGCCGATCCATCTCTCCTCGATGCAGGAGGTATATCCCGCGCCAATCCATAACCCGTCCCCTCCCCGAGCGAGCCAGACTCTCTCTCTCTATCTCCGCTCCGGAAGCCCCGTCTGGGCCGTCCGGCCTCTGTTTCGCTCGCAGGCCTACGCTACATGTATATATCTATCGCGTCACTTCTCTCTTCTTTTGTGCGTCGAGGCTCCCACGTGACCGCTCTGGAAAAACTCCCCCTCAAATTTATCGCTCCCATCGTACTGGCAGCCGAGGATATATATTCGCCCGTCGACGTGTGGCGCAGCATCGGTTTTTGGATTCTCATGAGCTTGCCCAAGAGACATCTGATTTGTTTACTTTGACGTTGCACAGTATTTCGCAGCGTCGTTTTGCTTTGTTGGATTTCCCATGTGATTGCAGCTGATGGTCGGCGTTGTTGTGTCTCATGAAACATTATATAAATTAGGTGGAAAAAAAAAATTAATTTCCTATTATTGATACGAAATTCGTGTTACTGATGCGTAATGATTATGACAGGATTATTTTAACGAATTTAGATTGATTAATGTCGAAAAATGTTGATTGTATATTGGATACACCTCGTGCATATGAATATTTTTCTAAAAAAAATTATAATCGGATGATTCAATGTAGAGGATTGAAACGGGAGAAACCAAATTTTGCGAGAGAGATCAAACAACGCGTGAGGGGTAGGGATAGGGTTCGGTAGCGTGAAATGTCACATTCAGTATACAATTTGTATAGTAGCGAAGTAGCGTAGTACGAAGTTATTATAACGGAGTAACACGAAAAGGAATGCGATGTCACTGGCGGAGTTTGCTTTGTGACAGTTCGTAGATGGGTTCCGCATAATTCCGGGCGCTGGACCCGCGACTGTAAAGGGATAAGCGAGCCCGAAAAAAAAATGTATATAACGACGTTGGGTCGAGCGCGCGCGGCAGTGAATTCCTTGGCCCGAAAATCCCCCCGACAATGAGTGACGAAGGTAAAGCTCACGAGCACGGCTACTCGGTGTCTTTATCTACCTTTCTAATTTGCTTTGTAGAGCTTTGCCGGTAACGCCGCGCGCTGCCGGATTATAATATGCCCGAAAGGATTGGACTCTAGTGAGTTTACGGGAATAACGCGCGCGTGGGGTTACCGCAAAATAACTTTGATACAACTGCCGGGGGTTGTGTGTGCGCGCGCACGGCTTCTCTCTGAATAGTCGGTAATGTCGTTGTATTAAACGCTGCGAAATCAGCTCACCCTACCATGCGAAAACGGATTTTATATTTATTTTCACACACGAAATGTATCATAGAGATTGTGAACTTGTCTGTTATTATTTTTACCAAAAACTAATAAGTTATTCAAAAGTTGGTGACGTCGGTGACTATCTCTCATTTTTATGAACAATGAATAGGGGTACGCGAAGCTTGAAATCGGTCGTCATAAGAGAACCCCTCGGAGCACTATAAATTCAGGGTATTTTACGCAACGCCAAAAAGCCCCAGTTAGTCCAGCTGTAGCTGAGCACTGAGCAGCAGCCGAGGGCCGGGTTTTCGGTGCAGATTTTCAGCGCGATTTCTCTCGAAAATGTTTTCCCCTGGCACAGGCTCGCAAGCGCGCGACTCCCTCTCTCTCTCATTCCGCTCGTTTGTCCGTTCGTTCGCTCCCTTATTTTCGGCCGCGCCATAACGGCCCGGCGGAAATTTGTTTTCGGCCAAACAAATTTCCATCCTCTCGGCGTGGCCTTCGATCTGCGCACGACTGAAAAGTCACCGGCAGAATCGCTAAAACGTTCGTGGGTGCGGATGATGGTTATTGGTTTGAAAGCCGCAATGCCGAATTGATTTTTCCCTCCTCTCTCTTTGCATATAGCGCTCGGAGCGAGTGCTTTTTTTGATCGGCCAAGTTTTTTCATTGTTTTTTTTTCGTCGTG
This sequence comes from Aphelinus atriplicis, assembly GCA_020882685.1. Classification (NCBI taxonomy): domain Eukaryota; kingdom Metazoa; phylum Arthropoda; class Insecta; order Hymenoptera; family Aphelinidae; genus Aphelinus; species Aphelinus atriplicis. The sequence continues at coordinate 78,617,909 of CM037073.1, forward strand.
ATATATAATACGACGAGTCGAGGCTCGCGAAATTTTCGATTAACCGTATATAATTGGACAATTGGATCCAGGCATTTTAGGGGGGTATCGTAAATTCGACGCAGTTCCGACGTTGTATTAGCCGATCATTTTTTCCACGTTGTCCAGCAACTTATGCTTGGCAATCCAGCTGGAATCGATTGACCAAAAGCAAGCTATAGAAGTACTGGATATATCGCATGCAAAAGTACACAGTGTATATAATGAGGACGTGAATAGGACACCACCAGAAAAAAGAAGTGTACGGCCCGTATATCATGTAAATTGAGTTATGCAGAATCTGCACGAGCCTCTAAGCCAACTTTGCATGACGTTTTCCTCACTATCAGTGTATTTATCCCGGTATATATTTATCGTTGTAAAACGTGAATCACACTTATTGATGCACCTAAAGTTCGCATTATTGTTTATCGTTTTTCGGTACATCCAGCGCATTCGTTGGATTCTTTTAGATCCGGGAACTATAAAAATCATCAAATCAGGAAAAACCTGGGCTACAGGACATCCCACTGCTACAATACCCTTTTATACGTATATGCTACACAGTCTCCAACCTTATCTTCTCTCCTTACGCTTCTTCTCAAAATTCGGGGAAACCGAAGCTAACGCGCGCATGCGTTTCTCACGCGCCGCGTCTGACAAAAGTAATCGGCGAAATGAGGGTGGCTGCATTCATTTAAACTGCGAGAGAAGCCAGACCGCTGAGTTTACGGCGTCGACTATGAAAACAACGTTTATTATGCTTTTCTCAGAAATAAAGCTCTGCAGCGCCACTAGAGGAAACTGCATCCCTCTTCCTCAGCGTCACCATATGATCAAATTAATTTCCCGCCACTTTTCACCTTTGTTAAGAGGGCCAGTAGTGGCTCTCTCTCTCTCTCTCTCTCTCTCTCTCTCTCTTTTCCTCCTCAAAGGACCTTCTCAGAGAGAAGGCAAACGCACTGGCTCCACTTAATGTCCGTTTGATATTATTATTTTTACTCCGGAGGGGGGGGGGGGCGGGAGGGAGTTCTAGCGTCGAGCCGCGGCTACGCAGCCGTTTGCCGTCGGCACCATTAATCTTAACAAGAGGGGGAGAGAAGGAGCTCGTTTTGAATATAGTTTATTTCTTGCACTCCCCATTGTGCTTGGTGCGTCTCGTCGTCGCGGCGCGTCAGAATTCGCCTTGGCTTGACGACTAAATCCAGGTATTTAACGAGCTACTATTATGAAAAGCTTTTACATTGTTTTGACGTAGCGGAGGGCTCTGTTACGCCTGTGCGTGCACTGGAAGACAATTATTTTCGAAGTTGCTTAATTAGAAGGGAATTTATTGTTTGTGGTGCTTTTGAGCGATTGTCAAACGAGCGTATGGCTTATGACAAGCTGAATGCGCGCATTATATACGGCTCCGATCGATAACTCGTATTGAATTTAAAGCTGCTGTAGAATGGAATAATATATACACGTATACACATTCATGTGGGGGTTGTTGATACGAAACTATGTTAATGAATGCTGCTCCAAAGAAGTGTTGTTAATTCACTCGTTCTCGAATAAAACGAGGATCGCTAACGTTGCTCCATTGACTTTACTTCATTATAGTCGTTACGGGCCAATTTCATAATAAGCTCCATTGTTTTCATTGGCTTGATATTCATTGCAAAGGTTTCCCTGCCGCGGCTATTAATAAATTTAATGCAATCAAAATATCGACGATGGAATTTTCATTCGACCCAATAATTATAGCCTTCGCGAATCGAATCACTCAGTCGTGATCAAATGAATCAATGGTATCTTGCTATTGCCACGAGAATAAAATGTATGACGTACGGACCTTCTCTCGTACGTATCATCCAGTTGGGAGGCGTATACGAGTACGCGAGAGGGAAAAAAACCTCCGAATCAATTGACCCGCTCTGTAATAACGAGAGAGACCTCGGTCGAAATGTAGCCGACTCACGGAAGCGCGGATGATACTTACCCTCCGCGAAACTCGCCACGCGCAATCCCGACTTTCTCTGCCCCCCGTCGCCGGCATATCCCAAAAGCGTAACGGTCGGCTCTGCTCGGTCGGTGCCCGCGCGGCCAAGTGCGCAAACAAGCCACGAATTTATCCCCGCTAATAGCCGGCGCGCGGCCCGCAACAATGGCGCATTACGCGCGCGGTATATAATACATCCCGCTCGAGCGCTTCCTCCCGCGATCCGATAGCCTTCCGCGGGCGAGTCTGCCTCGTATGCGCGAGCGCGTACGGCAAACTTGCCGGGCTAAAAAGCTGAGTCCGCGAGATCCTCATCTCTCGGAGGCTGCTGCTGCCGCGGCCCTAATGATCTCAGCCCTCGCGCGCGCAAGCCGAGACGACCGTATACGTCGAGAGCTCGGATGGCGATTATTGTTTGAGGTGTGTGTTGAGGTGGTGCTCGTGTATCGACCAGTCGTTACGCGGCCGATCCGCGCGAGATTACCGATTTCGGCGGGGCCGCTCGGATTATATTTACCTTGGGGTTATTGCCCGAGAGCAGGTCCGTCGGCAGAGCTATCTGGAAATGCATTAAGGGCCGCGGCGACCCGAGCTAGATACCCTAATTTTTCTCACGATAAAGATGATTGACGACTCGCGCGCACCGGTACTCGGCATATTTCACCGGGCTAATGGGGATTCATGCGGGTACACGCGTATATATGTACGCGACGCAGTGATTTTCTGTCGCTTATACATGTATTTACCCGCGACAGAGCGGGCAAATCGAACAAGTCGTTTGTGTGCGCTGTATATTCGACTCGTCAAATACAAGCCAATTCGTTCATCTGTGTGCACGAAAGATAATCATGGCTTGGGCACTGATGCCGAGAACAGCGAGCACGTGAAATGTGGAAAAAAACTATATAATCAAAGCTACGTACCCCCAACAGAGTTGTTGTACAATCATTTAATCGATTCAAAGTAAAAAGTACACCTCGCCCCGTCGTCGCGTTTTGGTTTCTGCATCAACTCGCTTCGTATACTGTGAGCCCTCAAGAGAGAGAGAGAGAAGGAGCCACTTCGTACATGCAGCTGTACAGCTGATTAATGCGTGAATGGCGTGTCTTGCAGTAGTAGTATTTCGGTTGCGAGGGCCTCGCGGCTCTCGATGGCTCTCGCGCGCGCGCAGCTAATTGAGGTGATACCTTTTATGCATCGCCCGGCAGCGAGCTGGTGTGATTTCTTGCCTCGCCGGGTTATTAGAGCTCATTAGCAATTGGGTTACATTTGTTTTCTTGAATCACCGACGTATCACACGGGGCCGCGACTCTGGAGAAATTCCCCCAGCAACGAGAAAGAGAAAGAGCTATTCTCACCCGCGGAATTTAAACAGCTTATAAAACGCGCGCTCTCGCGGCGCGGAAGAAATTCGGTATTTAAATTACCGACTTCATTCGAATGTTTATGAGACTCGCGGGAGAAGAGCGGCCGCGCGCAAGATTACCTAGATACTGCACTGCTAATTGTAATTTCTGCGCATTGTCTGGGTACGCGCGGGAAAAATTGCGCGGTTCGTTGAGCTTCTTCTCTCGACGGATCCCGAGAAACTGTTACCTCCGATGCAGACTTCTTACTTACTTATAAGTCAGCAGTTCCTCGATGTTTTTATCCGTACTCTCGTTTATCGTGGAATAAACTGGTGGATATCTCTCGAGTCAGACTCCATCCCCTGTTTCGTCGGAGATTGTTATTGTATGTTCAATGATCGTCTCGTACAATATTGGTTATCGATTGTTGCTTCTTCGCTTCGATACCGTTATCAATCGATTAATGTCCTTTACGAAGATAAAATATTTTGGCTTCAACGACTCTTACACTTGCCAAACCGCTAGACTTTGTTGCTTGTTGATATGGACGTACATTTTGTAAACAAAGAAAAGTTTATAATAACATCGAAAAGTCCATGATAGTCCTACCCCATCGTAATTGTCGTTCCTCGAAGGCCATCCAAACTTGTTCGATTTCGTCAATGATCTTCCGACGGAGCAAGGAAACAACATTAAAACTTCGTCGCACATCAGTAGTTTCCCCATCTTACAAACATATTCAGGAGCGAATGATCATCATGCAGCAGTGGATGAATTTATCGTAAGGTAACTGTACCCAATTTGGCACTGTACCCAATTTGGCACAATCGTCAGATTTCGTATTTCCGGTGCTCTCTGAGCATCAGTCGCTCTTGGGTTATGTTGGGGGAATTAAAAGAAAATTTTCGGTACCTTCCCCGCCCATTTAGCCCTTAAAACCACTCTCCTACAACACTTTGAACTTTCACTTACTGATTTTTTCACCATTTTCTTATTTCACTTTTCACACTCAACCTCAAAAATCAGGTGTCAATAATTTTTATCTCTCAAAGTGTCATTACTCTTTTTTGTGTAAAAACATCTCAGCTTTCGATTGGTCTCATCAGTTTTCCTAAAATTATTTTTTATCCTACTCAAATTGCTGTTTTTCGCATCAAAAAAAAGTAAACCCAATGTGCCCCTCTACGCGTTTTTAAATGGGAAGACTGAGTGAAATCATTGAATATTTGTATAGACATATTACGATGATTTGGAAGCGTATTTTTGAGTTGCATGTTAAAAATTTTGTATAAATATCACTGGGAACATAATTGAGAGTTTATTTCAATGCCAATTGGATCGTCCCTGTAGGCCTATATAGGCTGTAGCTAATGATTAAAAAATTGTGCCAAATTGGGTACACGTTTTGTGCATTTAGCCTTTTTGCGTTTTTTTTTAAATTGCGATTTTCGATAGGTTAAAGTAGTCGAATGATGATTATGAAGATGGTTTCTAATAGGTATTGAGCTAAGCTTTGAGATGCCGTTCACAGAATTTTAAAATTCGAAGTCTATCATAGTCAAATTCGCGAAAAACCCTTAGGGGGGGGGCACATTGGGTACAGTTACCTTATAAGCATACCTATAATGCTTTTCATCGTCGAATTCTTCTCGCGAGCTCTGCAGCTGAAACACAGAGAGAGAGAGAGAGAGAGAGAGAGAGAGAGAGAGCGACGTTATTCGTCGGAATGGTGCACAGGCAATATCATGCCAAACAAACAGAACCTTTCGCGAGAGATCACGAGCACAGCTCCCCACGTCAAACACAGCACATCATCCGCTCGCAACAAATCATATACCCACCGAATCCGGCAGCTGCAGCGTCACTTTCGCCCGAGCAAGATTGAATCCATTCGGCGCGAGCTGCATACGGCAAACAATCTCGCGGGGATTCCCAAACGGGCTCACGGCGCCTTTGAAAAAGCCAATTTCGCGAGGGCACACACACGCGCCCGGATAAACAGGCGGCGCTCGCGAGGTGTCTATCCCAGCTAGCAAACACGTCGTCGCGCGCGCAGCAGTCGCGGGGGACGCCCCGATCGGCTCGAGCTGCTTGGGATGCAGCGCGCTCTCCCTCCCGCCGCCGACGCCCCGCTGCACTGCGCCGCTGCGTCAACGCGTAACCAACGTAATTATTCGCGGTCCGCCTGATGCGCAGCGCCGCGCCCGATTCCCTTGTGAAATTTAACTGGCTTGATTCGAATCGCCGCTAATGCGACACTAACTGGCATTCTTCACTGGGAATTGCCGGCTCGATTGGGACCCACTGATTTTTGCCTCTCGTACGCGTATATATCGTGTGCCGCGCATACGAGGAAGGCGACCCGGTTGACAAAGCCGAATTCCCAAAATCGTCGTTCGAATCTTGCTTGCAAATGATCTGAAAACAAGCTCGGGAATATGGTCTCTCTCGTGTGCCGGAGAAAATACGCGCGAAATCCGCCATCGGGTGGGGGAGGTAGAGGGTGGAGTGGTAGGGGGCAGAGGGTGTAAATAGACAGTGATGGAATCAACGTGTCTCCGACGACCCCCACTCGTTCCAATCAAAAAAGCATCAGTGCGAGCGCGATTCAGCATTCCTCGCGCAAACTCGATTTATCAATTCCGAGTGCCATTCAGAGCTGTCGTTCCTTTCCTCGGGAGGAAACTCGATACGTCTGAAAAGCGGCCGCTGGAGTGTGCGGAATTCTTCGTGCATATGTATATATACACACATCCACTCACGTGCTTGCGACGTGGATTGCGCAGTGTGCGTGGCCGTGTACGTTATGTCTCTGGGCTTCCCTTTGCGACGGCTAATTGATTGGCACGTCTACGCCGCCCTCTCCCTCTCACTCGCATGCATATTTAGCATATACATATTTAGCGCAACGGGCCGCCAGCCAATGATTGGTCCGCCCCGGCTTATTACCATTGAAATAGCTTGCACGCACGTAGGGCTCGACGCTTACACGGCGCCCCTGTGCGTCGAGCTGCGAGAGCCCGCCCCGACACCAATAATGATGCTCCGCCGCGCGCGCTTCGATCGCCCCCACCCCCCAACCACCGCCGAAAGGGATGCAGCCGCGCGTTCGCTCGATTTTTGATCCTGCCCTTTTTGTTTTCCCTGAACCCGTGTGTGTGTGTGTGCGGGTGCTATCGGCTCCGATTGACGCGTCTCGGGGCAGAACTGGAATACGAATGGAGCCTGGAAACCCGGCGCGGGTTTTTCATACACATATACGGGGCAAACTCTCGCGAGGTGCACTTATCGCGTGTTTTCTCCGAGCGATTTGCTTCTTAGTCGAGTTTCACCCGTCACAGGTGCGCGTGGAGTCGCGAATGCAGACTTGAATATTGCACGCGTTTACTTTTATGCGCGAGCAATGAAAAACTTCCCGAGCGATACTCCAGAGAGAGTTTCCGCGCGCCAACCCACTCTCGGGAAATATTATTACCAGAATCATTGCGAGAATCGGTCGGTGATTCGATTGTCAAATACAGAGAGAAGTCAGACCCCCCCCCCATCCCCCCCCCGAGTTCGCCCGATGTATTCGCGAAACCGGGCTTGATTTTCGCCGGTGTGCTACAACTTTCTTTGGGGAGAGGGATGGGGGGCAATGAGCTCGTGAAAGTTGTTGGTGCACTCGGGCGCCCGGAAATGTGGGACTGACGTCGATTGAATCAATACTTGTCGCGCGCGCATCAGCTGCATTTGGACGTTTGACGCGAACGAGGAGGAGAGCTAACGCGCTCGCGCGCAAGTGCACACGCGTCACGCGCACGGGTAATTCGAGTTTCCATCTAAAAAGTATGTAAATGAAAAATGCACGAGTTGAAGGTGCAACATAATGCCGCTCGTACGTGTACTATATTTTTACGGCCGCCGTCTCGTCGAAAGACTCGTCTCTCGCTCTATATCCATGCCCCGGTCGTTATGAAACTTCAGGAATGAAACTTTCGAAGAGGTGATAGTCGTTACGTAATTTTGCCATCGGGGAAAAAAGAGGCGGGGGCGGGGGGGGGGGGGGTTGGCCTGTATAAATCTCCCTTAAAAGAGGCAAATTGGTCCTTGCCGCCTCCTGCGAGTTCGAATGCGTAAAGGATAATCTGACTACGGCAGAGAGATGGAAGCGAGTGACAGGTGCGTCGAGCTGGAGCTTAATGGGGTGTTGTCTTTTACGGCCTCCTGCTGAATAGGCTGTTTTTACGATGGACGTCACAGTTGCCAAGAAACTTTTCCTTTGATGTTGGATCACGGGGCGTAAATTATTCCGTCTCCAAGTGAATGCTCAGAATTATTTCGAGTACAATACAAAAATTGCGCGCTCTAATTTAACCCGAACTTGGTGCCTGTCTGTCAGCAGCGAGCACGGTACAAGTTTTTCATGTACAAATTCAACCTACTCCACAGCAAGCTCGAATCATTATTTACTGGGATACCAATACAATGTTCAGCGAAATTTGTTTTTGCAAATTAATCGAATAACAAGGGAGGAGGATTTTAATTGTGATTTGAAGTTGAAAGCTCCTGAGATATGCGAGAATTTTGCCTGCGTCTGCAAGCATCTGCGTTATGCAGTTGTATAGTTATTTCTCACCAATGTAACTCGTGATTTTACGAACCTTTGAAGTCTAATATGGAAAGTTATGTAAAGAAGCCTTTTAGAAATACTATTCTGTGTAAGCGTATTATAAGAGGACCTCGGACGTCACATCGTGAAAGAGTCGTAGTTGCATTTTCATCCCTTATGATCGGAAATATAACTGTTTGATATATTTATACTATGGTATTTATTATTAGTTGACGAGAATCACAAATCGACCATTTGTCCAATATTTGAAAATCACAAATGCCCGAAATCCTTTTTGATATTTCTTTATTTTTGAATCTATCATCATCCTTTTGAAGTTTGATTTGTGAATTTCCTTTTTGTGCTTCCGTTTATCTTTTTGAGTTCCTATATAAGCCTACGAGCTTTGAAACATTTGTATAAGATTGAATCTATCTGGTTGAACATTTTTTTCAAAGGTCTACCCAACATATACATAAACCGGGTTTTTACAGGTGGCGCATCAAATATATGAGTAATTCCGCAATTTTTACGGTTTAGCACTGTAAAACCATACAGCTTCTCGGCTGATGTTGACATGAGCATAAAATGATAATCAATGAGAAATAAAAGAGAGATTGCAGTCGATTAGATTCAACTTAGCAAGAGTAATTGAATAGATTACCACGGTTTATAGGTCAAGATCGATACCGAATAACCACTATCTAACATAAATTTTAAGGTTGTGTAGGAACAGCTTTCAAGCCGTATGCGTTTACCGTGGAGAACCATCAAGTTTGAGGAGCTACTGATAAAATCGAATGCACCACCAGTGAAAAGTGGGTCTTGTATTGCTCGGATATTATACGTTGACCAAGGAACCCGCCTCATTTTTGTGAGGTGATGCACCCTAATCATTGGCTTTAAATTCTCCCAGTGTAGCAATGAATCGTGTATAATTAAGTAATTGGACAAGCTAGTTTACAGCGCCTGTTTTAATTCTCCCTGGTGGTGGCTAAATTTGTTCCTTATTAACTGCATTCACAGAGATGCGTCTTCTTCATTCTTCCTCATTGGATAATTCATCGATAAGTGAGACTCTTTAAAGGCGAGCGAGTCTGGAGATTAGAAGAGCTTCCTCTTTCTCAAAGAAGAAGCTCGACGCGCGAGGGCGAGGGAAAAAGGGATGGGGGGCGGTGGGAGCTAAGATTGGCTTCCTTACGAAAGTTGGCCGAGCGAGCATCGGGAAATCAAGATCTTGGGGGCATGTTTAACGAGGAAACTTTGCACCCGCTCGTTCACCCGTGCCCCTTTCTCCGACTTTTTCCTCGAGCTTTCTTTTCGCGCGGCGACTATTAGTCCGAATCGCCCCCCGAGATTGCGCCCGCCAGACCCATGCAAATTCCCTATTTTGCGGTGCGTGCGTGCAACCCGAGTTGAGCCGCGGCGCGCGACGAGTGGCAGATACGAGCTGGGGGGCTACGAAAAATCGAGTTTGCGCAGGGAGATCACGTTCATATACAAGAGGCTTCCGCTCGCCGGAGGGATATTTTCGAAGCGTCTTCTGTTTTATCGATATTTCATCGTTTGCCTATGGAGATTCTTTTAAATAGCCTATCCACGCTAAGGAGGAAATATTGTGATTACAATTATATTACCTCGATAAAATACCACAATAAGGATAGCGATATTATTTTGGTAAATTCTTCTCAAAAATATAAACATTTACAAAGATTACGATAACTTTGAAATTTAAATAAAGTCACTGTCCTGTATGAACGAGTTTATCATACTGATGAATAGAGCAGTGAAAATTACGAGATAATATTGTGTGTATGAGCATACAAGTTTTGTCAAATACTTTTTTCTCTACTTGGCGAATTGTAAAAAGACGCGGATGAAATTGTAACCTGGGTTCCTCTTTTTTATTATTTTATGCTAATTTGTTTCTATAAGAATAGTTAATTAAAAATTATATATTTTTTTTCAGGTGAGTTTTGATGGGTGTTCAATTCTCCTTGGTGATTCAATACAAATTATCTGTAAGTAAAAACTAATATTGAAATATGCAGATGATTCCTATGAATCAAATATTCATGTAACATACATAATTCAGAATCTAATTCTAACGAAGCGTCAATTATTTAGCGAAATTATTTATCAAGTCTCAGTGAACTAATACAATTTGAAGGAGTTTACAAGTTCGTGTAATCAACGGGAAACGAACTGAAATGAATTAGTGTTACTCCGTTAAAACTGATTATTCATTTCGGTTCAGGAAATTTCTTCGACTGAAAATTCTATTGATGTTTTTGCAATCGATAAAAAAGTCGAACTTGAATGGCTATTTGGAATTAATCTGGTTGCATTAACTTGTATATTTTGTGGACCGTGAATACTTAACAATACAGTTCGAAAATCACTTCAATTTTAAATTGCATCAGCAACTGTAGTCGAATGTAACTCCATTCGTTAAAGCTAAACCCTGTTAGATCGGACTATATTTTATCCTGCTCCATTGAATCGAATAATGACTTGGGCTGTCAATTTGAAAAGTCAGGTTGATGTAGCAATATAAATAAAATAATTACGGAGATTGCACAATCACATTTCGAATTGAGTTTGAAATGTTCGTAATATTTTCTCAATCGCTTGGATCGAGAGCAGTCAATTTTAGTACCTTTATTCGTCACCTTATGTAAGTAATGAACGAGCCAAGTAATACATTTTTATATCTGTTACTTCACTTATGAAACGGGACGATCATAAATATGGCGAATCTTGTAACGCTATTCTTGAGGCTAAAAATGTGAATATTCGACTTTCAGGCTTCGGAATATGGTTTACCAATTTTTACGACAACTTTATATCAGAATGAAAGTCTTAACTATGTCTCAATACAAAAGTATTCATACCTTCCTTAAAAGCACCAAAATATCCGTCTTTATTGCTTATTCTGTGGATTTAAGTCCTTGATTAAGAAGCGATAAAAATTTTGCTCTAAAACCTGCCTCCCTTCGCGTTAAACCAGTAGCCCCTTAATACCGTCCCTCGGTTCTCCGGTCGGTCGAAGAGGATCTCGTTAATAATTTTACGGCCGTGCCCCCCTCCCCTCCCGCGCCTCCTCTCCCGCCCCCACAAGACGGCGATCGACTGGCGGCCGCTTTGTGACGGTACACACGGATAGAGCGGTTTACCCTGCTCATAACGGAGTTTGCGCGTCTTTACGGGTGCAAAGTTGGAAAATTCCTGGGGTAGAGAAGATCGCCCCGGGCATCGGTGCTTTGATCAATCGGCTAGTTAAGTTGATTTATCGCGTTGGCGCTGATTGGTTTTTGGTTTTTCACTGCGACGCACCAAGTTTTCTCTCTCTCGGCTCGAGAGATGGGGCTCATCGATTTTTGACGCCGACGCGGTAATGAAGAGAAAGAGGCGCGATTTTTACCTCGGATGGTGAGGGGTGTCGATTTGACGAAGTGCTGGTGGCGTTATAGCTTGCCTGCGTGCGCCGAATCACTCGTGTAATTGAGCGCTTTGCCGACCTGATAAATACTGATTATTGAGGATTAATCAGCGCTCACGCGGGACGTAATCGGATTGAGCTTCTTGGGGTGGAAGTTTCATGGTCGTGATACTTTTTGGAAGGGGTTTGTGCGGGTGCAATCACCTGGAATCCCCATTCACGATTGGGAAGTGGTTGAGAAACTATTCTAGGGAGAATCTTTCGAGAAAAATCAGCTGCTACGTGTTCATTAGTATTCCAAGAAGTTTGATAAATTTTGTGAAAACATCTACTGTTTGCAAAGGATTATTCATAAGCTTTCGTCTTTCCGTAAATCACGAGCACCAACAATATTTACATTCTGCTGAACTCATGTTTATTAATTAATTGAATACTCCAACATGGACTAAGAACTCAAAAATATTTGAAATTATGAAAAATGTCTAGTGTAAAACGCCGAATGTCATCAAAATTAGTAGCATGGAGTAATAAAAAACGATGGGAGTACCATTGAAATTATTGGAAAGAGTACTGGAGTCTGAGAAGCCCCTCGGAATCTACGGTGTCCAGTAAGACCTCCTTAAACGATTTGCTGATACCAGATACTGTATTGCCAATGCGTGACATATCAGCTTTCTAATCGCGCGGTAGATTATCTCCGGGTGACCAAGGAGCGCGGGTAGGATTTGCATGACTGAACGTCCTCGTCAACAGGCCGAACGATATAGAGGGAGAATTTTACGTTCAGTGGGAGAAGTGAATACGCGGACCGATCTTTTATGAGGATGGAATACACACGAGCTCGGGGCGCGCGTGTGTATGCTTATGTAGGCGCTTGCGCGCGCAGGCCGGAAGGAGACCTCGCAGCGGGTTCTTCTCTCGTGCATGAACATTAAATTGGCTGCACTGATTTGCATGCGCGAGAGCAGCCCCCGTGAATGGTGTGTGCCCCCATTCAACGAGACGTTGACTCATTGTGCGCGCTTCCATTTCTTCCGGTAATGATGCAGGCTCTGGATCCAGCTTTATTTGGTTTATTCCAAGCGTTTTGTGCAGCGCTCGTTCATTGTCCTATAAGTTTCACATCGTTCAAGATGTTCCTTTCCTACAGTATAGTTTTTTAGGGACGATATCGCACTGTGAACTGTGCATGCGTCACTTTTAAAAAAAAGTAAAACATGTTTAAAATTGACCAGACCAACAGTATATGCCTCGCATCGAGTTTTGATACAATACTAGGTACATCCATGCGCGTTCTGCTTCATCTATTCCTATGTGAATACGGTACAGTATTTCAAGTATCAATTTTACCATTTACGTGTTCACCTTTCAATCAAGAGCAACTTTATTTAATATTCTATCAACCGTTTTGTATAAAATCAATCAATGTTTGTATTTTTAGTTTTTTTTGTTTCGTGGCAATATAATATTGCCATCCAAGACAAAAGTATAAACAGTACGAATATATAACTCCTATATTTGAGGAAAGTGATGAGTAATTTCATCTCACTAGAATTAAAATGTTCTTGTCTCTGACAGCAATCAAATTACGTTGACTCTCGCTTTTTGCTCTGATCAAAAATAGACGATGATATCTCGAGTATAATCCATTTAACCATTTATTGATAAACTTCAATAGTCTTTCTTTTCACTTTTTATAAAAAGATCGTGTCCAGTATGCAAAAAGCGACAGCTCATATTCTCGAATCTTTTATTTAGCTTGACGTCGGTGTTTGTCAACAGCTGGATCGGTAGAACTTTATCATCAAAGTTTAATCTACTTTCCAGTAAGCTATAACAAACTCAAATATTGTATACGTATTTGTTGTCGAGATAGTTAATAATTTTCTTCTTTAGTTCAGTATATAGCTTTTTAGTTACATACAAGTTTTATTTTTCTAGTATTTTCTTCTAATTTTTCTTTATACAAAGGTAGGTGCGCCCAATAAGGTCCTCTCTTTGAATCTCAAATACCGACCTCTGCAGAAGCGCCACGTCACGGAATATTGTTGGTAGTATAGAATAATATCGAAACGAAACGTTTTAATCAGTTTCGAATTTATACCCCCTTTTGTGAGGTATCCACTAATCAGAAAAGAAAAACTACAAGAATTCACCACATGGTTAATATCATAAAGTTTATAGTCGTAAGAAACTTCTCGGTATAAAGGCCAACATAGAGTTGTACGTTAAATTCATTCCAATGGAATACTTTGCACAGTATTTTACTTTTTATGCAAAAAGCTCTGTATGAAACTGTATACAAGCCACTCGTTTCTCAGGTAGTTTTACTGTTGCTGATTAACGTAAGCTCAGCAACATCTTGTATAACAAAGCTTTCCGATAACTGCATCATGGGTGACTCGTGAAATCATATCATGTTCAATCGATTATTCATACCCTCTAAACACGTTCAACTTAACCTGTGCTCAAATTAATGTAAAATCAACACACAAACGTACGCTCGACTTAACAGATCGTGCTTGACATCACTGCGCTAATTTTTGCAAAATCATCACGCGACGCTCGCATGCCATCGAAGTGTTTCGTGCGCCCGAGCATACGCGAACATACGTGTTACGTCGTCCTTTCAAGTTAAGTAGTTTCTGTCGGGACATGCAAGTATAGATATACAAGATGGCCGCGTCCGCCATCTTGTCTATCGAATAAAGGAACGTTTAACATTTTGTTGATATTGCGATACTCAAGATCGGAAGTGAGCGATCGCGACTCCTTCAGTTTGCGGTAAGGAGCGTTACCATGGAAATCTTGAAGAGAGCTTTTTATTGAATCTTGCTATAACCTCGCCAGAATCGTTTCCGATGGGTTTGAATCCTTGCGTACTTGATTTAATTTTTCTCAATCTTTTTCCATAGAGAGCCTGATAAAATTGATTGTAGCTCTATTACAAGGAAGAATGCGTCGATTGTACACTGTTTTGTTGTTTATTTGCCGTTCATGGTCATGGAACGCGTTTGTATGTAATGATATTTTTGTCTAACAATAGCTTTCGAAGGAATCGTTCAATCTTTATGAAACCGTATAATATGTTAGCCAATGGTGGCAAAATGTAAACCCAGTACAATTTAGCACATAGCAACCAATGCTAAGGGAAGATTTATTCTGGTATTTCACAAATAGAATGCCGTATGTAAATTGTTCTCTGGAAATCTATCTGGAAAAATAAGAAAATACAATATTAACAATAATAATAATAATAATAATAGTAATAATAATAAGAAGAAGAAAGAGATGAAAAAGAAGAGGAAGAGGATTGTACAAAAAAATCTCATGTTCAACAACGCAACTTTAGGTGACTTGTCATAGTATTTATGAATGGAAGTGCACTTTCGTTCCAAGTGACGTTTAGTGCTTGTGATTGGTCTACTTATCGACTTTCTAACACTTATAAACTGTATGGTAATTGGAAACAGGTGATTCATATGGAATCTAGTTGCGGTATTTATGTGTCTCTATCAATTTCTCTCGGAGAGAATGCAGGAGACTTCCAATTTTCATTAATTTATTCATTTTTAACTGTAGTTAATGATAAACTCCGGAAATAACGGCATCGTGACATATTTTCTACCCTCTCCAGGCTCTCGTGTCACTTCCCGTGCAGTTATTCAGGCGAATAGAAATAACAATAGTTTTATGTTGAAACGAGAGTTTGCATTTGTAATTATGCGTACTTGATCAAGAACTTTTAATGAAAACACTTGGTTAACCGCAAACTTTGTATACATAATAATTCGGTAACATATTTATCTTGCAAATATGGAAATTATCGCAGCTGTGGCAAAGAACACTATGGAATGAAACAAAATAATCGTATTTGTATGTTTTGAATGAGTATTGTTTCTATTACATCCAGCAAAAACTTCGCGGTGTGTCGTGTCCCACGAATCGTTTGTAAACAAAAACTTGGTATCGAGGCTACGCAGTTGGGCAAGATGAGAGAAAAAAAAGGTCTGGAATTCCGCGGAAGAATGTTGCAATTACAGTGTCCCCGTTCTCCTCCTCGGAGACGCTCCCCTTACAAAAGCAGCTCGGTACTTGCGTTCCACCTGCTGCGACGACGCGCGGCAAAGGACGCATGGTTATACGGTCATTCTGTAGGCCGCACGGTCTCTTTGGCTATGAAAAATCGAGGCCAAGCCAGATTATTCGCGTAGCGGCAAAGAGCTCGAGTGGGCTCTCAATTAATAACGTCTCGCCGACCTCGCCTTTCCTCCACCTCGTCCCGCTCCGCCTCCTCCGCCTCCTCGCCCCTCTCCTTCCTCCTCCGAGAAAATTAGTCTAACCGCGCAAGTGCACTCGCGGAAAAGCCGCTAGGTAACTCGAGTCGGCGATGAAAAAATCCCTACGGATAATCGCTCGCGCGCGCATCTCGCCGCTTATTTTCTCTCCGCTCACTCGATTTGTGCGCGCGCGCGCCAGCCAGCCTCGAGTAAAAGGGAGAAAAAAAGTGTGGATCGACGATTACTTCCGCAAGACTTGCGCTCTGCAATAAGAGCATTCTTTCAATTTACGGAATGTAATACCGCCTTTAAGTATTCGCGGATAAAGCGTCTCCTCCAGCGAAATCTCATTCTTTCCGGGTCTGCGTTCCCTCGGCATTTCTTTTCTCGCGAACGCGTTCACTCAATGAATATATCCGGGAGCACCGCCGCGCGACGCCCAGTATTATCGTATCAATGAGAAACGTCCGCCCTTGGAAATTCGGCAGTTTTTCCTTTGCGACGGAGATGAGAATGGCACACGGATTAATGGCGGCTCGGGGCCGTGCAACTTTATCTCCATCGAGTTTTTGCGCGCCCACTTTTCTGCCGGAGTTGGGAGTTGAGGCAAGTTTTATGATGATCCAATGGCACCTTGGGAATTTATGTTTCGATTTCGTCTTTCGAGACGAGCAGTTTGGTCTACTTTTCAATATCCCACGTAATGAGGTTGAGATTTACCGCAGCCGAGTTGAGACAAGTTTCGTGAAGTCTGCCGCGTGTCTGTTGAATTTTAAATACCCAAAAGTGAGCAAAGATTGCGATTGCTCTTTCGGGCTGGGACAAAACGGTATATTGTAGAGGATGCGTGTGCATCGGATTCGGGCGTTAGTTATCGATCCCGAATACGCCAACTTAATTTTTCTCGAGTCATTTGTGCACAGTTTGGAATCCTCATCCGAGTACGTAGCTGGATAGATTATAGAAAGCAACCGTGATTCGTTTAATTCCTCCGGATTACGAAAGGAGATATTCGCAGATTAAAAGGAGTATATGTATTGGAATGAATCCCGTGGATTATTCAGAGCGCGAGAGAAACGAGGCCACCGAACAATACGAACCTTATCTCTCGCGCGATATTCATACTACTTGACTGAATCAGAATATGAATTCTGGAATTTATTTCAGCGTTCGATTCTTCTTTGTCGGGGTTTTTCATAAATTATACAGTGAAATATCCATGTACATTTCGCTCTTGCCATGCATTATTATCATATACATTCACAGCTCAGTCTAATACTTCTTTTTCATACTTAAATACGAGCCGTGGAATGAATATTCCTAAGAATATCTGGCCAAAAAATGGAAAACAAACTCACGCTTCCGCGATTCACTCCGCTTTGAAACTCGAACAAAAGCTGTTTTCGTGATAAAAAGCTTCTCGGAAAAGCATAGTAGGCTAGCCTGTAAACTACCCCATTAAGATTCGCTCACCAGTAAAAAAATAGTCAAATTACCCCGGTAATTTATGATGTAAAAGCCGCATGCACGTCGTCGGTAAAGCAAGAGCAGCAGTTTTCCTCGAGCGCGTATGTCACGAGTGGATTTAATTATCGGCCAGCGCCCATTACCCGGATGCGTCGGGACAAAATGACGCGGCCGCGCCATAATTAATAATTCGACCGAGAGGAAAACGCCGGGCCGTTTAACGAATGGGAGGAAACTGCAGCGCGGATAATTAAGCAGACTGGTCGTGTCGATAAATCGGCCAAATTCGCGAGTGCTCAATTGACCCAAAAGTTTTCGTGACGCGGGGGTTGGGGTAGTGCGCTGGAGGGGGGGGGGGAGGCAGGAATTTACATTAGGAAGAAGAGAGTCAGGAGAAATGGGCGGGAATGATTTCATGGTGATTCAATTATGCTCGCTCTCTCTCCCTCTCTCTTGCTCGGGGTTGTTTATGCTCGGCCTAGGAGCTACAGTGGGGAGATTCCGCAAACAGCTCTTTGCTACTGTGAAGAACGAGCCTCGGAACGGCGACAGATGGGTATGTTTATGCTGCTGCGCGTGCGAATGGCTATTGTTGTTAACTGCTGTTTTCGATGCCACGTTTGACAATAAGTAAATGGGTCAACGTAGCTACATATTATGTTCGGCAATGGAATTTGACAGATGAATACTGAAAAATATCGTTCAAATTCATGATTGTGTGTTGAACGTATCGTATTGTTGGTTTTTCGATTCGATGAAAATTACGGAGATACCGTTTTCAACTTACTGTAAAACAGAAATATCATTTTTTATGCAAGTTCACTATTCATTCCGAACAATATCATCCAGTTGGTTGAATATTGTAAATAATAAATGACGAACCAATGACCATCAATCGAAGTTAACAAGGAAGTACAGTATTAATGAGGATACGAATATTGACTACAGTAATAATTATACATACAATGTAGAATTCGTATACAGCCGCGTCGAGGGCATATTAATATACAGCCATATAAACACATCAAATTCCTTGTAAGACTATTCCATTTCTATCTAAGTTCGCAGAGCAAAATTGAAAATTAGAATTATGAACAATCAGGTATTCCCAGGGAAGATTGTAAGATCATGGATATATGCGGGAAAAAATTTCGCTAAAGATAATGCCATCTGGACTCAGCTTAAAGTTGGGGGAAGTCGGGCGAATATTATTTTCAACTGGCAAGTGATGAGTGCATGATGTGCAACGTGCTAGCTCGACTGATAACGTCAAACTGTCTTCGTGAATGAGCTTACACTCGTGCAATTAACGTCCCAGGCTACCAACGCGACAGCTATTGAGGTCTTGATGAACAATGCCACGCATTTGCGCCATTGTAGGCTGGATCCGGCGAGCGAAACGCGCAACAAAGTCCTAGACGAATTCACTTTCTCCCTCGTCCGCTCTGTCGTCTACACTGTCTGTCTGCTGGTTGTCTCATCAAGATTTCTCGCATATTTGTCGGGCTTTTTCTTTCATTTAATGCTACACGGGATGCCACACGGAATTGGAAGTGAACAAGTGTCAATCAAATTGCTTATTTGAGCAATTGAAATAGTACATCGTGAAAATATTCAAGGATAAAGTTTGAATAATGAATTGTTTAAATTAAAAAATTATATTGTAACCAACAATAGAAAAAAAATCGCTGCCAATTTTATTAACAGAATGAAAAACGACCTTCATGTGCGTACGTACTTACAGACATTTTTTGGTTCCAACGTTTTTCGACCTTTAGATCACTAATATGAAGATCCTGAAGTCTGATACGAGAGGTCAATTTAACCCCATTACAATGCTTTCTCTTTGAATAAGCATAAAACCTCTGGGGCCCATAACTAATTGGAAAAATTGCCAAGCACGTTTTTGAACAACATTTTCTTATTTGAATACATTTGTATCCTCTAAAGAGAGAGAATTTATTCAATGATATAACGAAAAGAACAACTTTGTTGCTAATCTCGAATTTCGAGGGTTTTTCAATAGCTCGACCTACAGATTCTCCGAACTGTGCATTATCCCGAGCAACAGAACTTTCAGTACAATCAACCGTACCTCATCAATTTATCAAATCTTCTCGGAATTTAATCGAAGCGCGGCCTCCTCGAGATCCTTAGAAGGTATTAGTTAAGACACCAAGTACGTCAGAGAGGGAGAGAGATGCAACCTTAACTTGCGTAAGCCCACTGCGCGAATTATTATTCCGTCTCGCTACTCGCCATCGTCTTCACTCGAGCCGTAAGGTGAATTAGCGTTCGCTCGCGGCTACTGATTTCCGCTGATTATCTTTGCGATGATTCCCAGCTTTTTGACTCCGTTAAACCGGTCGAATCACTCGGTCTCTGCTCTGTTTCTCGGATGCTTCCACATCGGCCGTGGTCGGAGTATCTATTTCAAATTGGAAGATTCCAGTCGTTCACCGTGCGGCTCACAGGCGCGGTGCAGTGGAGCTATGTTTACCCGTTCGTTCCATTATAATCTCATATTGGATCCCAGCCGACATCTAATTTCGAGCCGCTG
Organism: Aphelinus atriplicis; assembly: GCA_020882685.1. Taxonomy (NCBI): domain Eukaryota; kingdom Metazoa; phylum Arthropoda; class Insecta; order Hymenoptera; family Aphelinidae; genus Aphelinus; species Aphelinus atriplicis. The sequence continues at coordinate 78,637,600 of CM037073.1, forward strand.
CCGTGCAGCTACATTGTTGGTGCGCGCGTGCGCGGCTCAGCCGACAGGCCGCAACGGTATATAGCGCGCGTACACTCGCCATCGGTAATAATTCAATAGCTCGTCCGCGAGCTCCTCCTCCGACACCGTTAGCCCGTCAAAATTGCACGTCTCGGGGCCCGGCTATTTCAGGATTCCTCTCGCGCGGCGCGGCTGCGCGCAACTTGTTGATTCTAACGAGCATCGAATCCTGCGCTCGTCGTCGCCACTGTTTATCCTCGGCCTATTGTGCGCCCGCGCACGTGCAATTCCGTCGCGCGCAAATTATCTCTTTGTCGCGAGCAAGCTTCCCGCGAACGGAGCTTTGTGCCTACCTCACCTCGCCTGACTCCCTCACCGCCCAACTCCCACACCGTCACCGCCGTCTCAATCTTGTCTCTCGCTTGGAGAAAGAGCAATGAAGACTTAATTAGCTAGCGAGCGACGCGACGCCGTTCTTACGCTGATTGAAATGCGGCTGGCTGCGAGAACTGGCTAATTTACGAGAATGATTAATAGTATTATCGTCACGTTTTCTGTGATTAGAAAGGCACTTTGCCCCTGCGGTTCTTTCAATTTTATGTTATCCTTGCAGTTTTTTCTTGCCGAACACACTTAGTTTAGATATATTCACGAGTTCGATGAATAATACAGTTCGGATTTTGGTATATTGCTTTGTGGAATTATCGGATAGAATCTCATAAATATAATAGCTTGCATTATTCACATTTGAGTGCTTCGTTATGCAAGTGATTTCGCATGTATAGATGGAATTCTCGTAAAACGAATTATTCAACTAGAAACCAATAATTCATATTTTGTTGTACTAGACACGATATTCTTAGTATGAATGCCATGGCTGAACAACCCTATAGGGGGTTCTATAGAACCATTCGTGCACGGGGAAAAAATGTGTTGGAAATTGAGGTTAGGGTATGACAAAAATTACCAGGCATACTATAATCGTATATCCGAGCCATACCCTAATCTGAATTATTAACGTATTTTTCTTTCCACATACATGTGTGACGATTTAAGACATCTAAGATCACTGTATTAATAAATAAATGATCCATCTATTAGATCAGCGTGATGTACCCGTACAATGTCAAAGAATCGATTTGATACCAAAATCATTCGCTCGTGCGTGTTTTTTCAAACAATGCAATTTGAAAAAATTACTCTCAGCACCAGCCATTGAGATATGTATCGCCCGCTCCAACGGAGAAAAGTTGACGCAACTCGGCCAAGAAAAAAAAAGGAGAGAAGGAGTGGAGGAGCATCAAGCGTCGTTGTATATCACTATGCGATCCTCTTCCTCGTGTATATTGGTGGGAGATGCGCGCGAGATTTATCGGCGCGAGCTTTAAAGCTCGTGCACGCGAGACTCCTGAGATTTTGATGAATTTTCAATTTTTTCTCGGCGAGCCCATTAATTTTTCCGCTTCTCCGGTGCCGCTTGAAACTTCCTTAATGGATCTGACGTGCGCGCGTTAGTGGCGCCTTTTTCGTGGGTTTATGCCCTCGCTTTTTCTTCTTCTTCGCCTTCAAGTGCAGCTTCTCTCACTCGCGATTCCATCATCTGATTTTAATTAAGAAAATTCTTCTTCGAATCACTTGGGAATTCGTCATTTCCCGCTGACTAGAAACAGTAAATTGTAACAGCATATTATCGGTGATCCGGTGTTGGACTAATTTTTTAATTCGCAGAACAGCTGGGTATTAGCGCCAGCGCTGAAACGCACAACTCTCATTCTCTAACTCGTCATAGAAATTCTTTGCAAAAGAGCCGAGGGTCCTGAAATAAGCCGAGAGCATAAAATGAGAAGCGGGTAGCATCTAGGAGAAAAGGTCTGCTCGCGAGTACTTCCGCTTGCACGGAAATCAATTCTCGGCGGCGTAAGGGAAACAAAGAAAATAGAGAGAAGGGGGAAAACGGAAAGTAGAGGAAAGCACAGGTAGCACGAGTGGCAATTAGTCCCCCGTACGTTTCTCGAGCGGGTGGGTGTGTATGTACAGTGCGCGAGCGAGCTCCTTGCCTAGCAGCGAGTGAGTGGCGAAAAGTGTCGGAGAGGGAGAGAGAGAGAAGGGGCGACTTTATGGGGGTACATTACGTTTTCAGGCTCGCAGAGTCCACGCTAGTATACGGTATCGTTTGCCGCTCCGCACACCCTGTATAAACTTGTGTCTGTTCCGCCAGATACACCGGTTGTATGGCACGAATAATTCCGGCTGGCTTGCCAGCTATATCTTATGTCAATGTTTCCTTGTTACTGGCCATCTGATGTTCAGAAACGATGAGCAGCTGTATGATTTGTATAAACAGCAGAGCGATATTCTATATCATGCCTAGATAGATAAAATAGGTTTTAATAATACGAGAATCTTTCTCTTGAGCCGGAGTAGATTAACAGTAACATAGGTTGGGTATCTTGAAAGGCTGGATATTGATTAAAACTGTTTGATACTTTACTGATTTAAAATATTGAGACATCCAAAATTTATACATACTACGAGATTTATGTTGAAAGTAAAAAGATTTGCTTATCGCGTTTGAGAAAAGATTGACAGGTAACTTACGAGGTGGGTTACGAGTTTAGTTTTGATCGTACGAATATAAATCTAAAACATACGCAGCTCGACTTTACGAGTGTTGCAAGTAGTCGTAGTAATAATAACAATATTCTAGCGAGCAATAAATCTACGCAGCATCCCAAACTTTTTTAAGTTCTGTGCAGCGTTCACTGATTTACGCAGCTACGCGCTATCGCTTATCCAGCTCGGCTCATTCCTTTTGTAAACAGAGGCGCTTTTAAGACATTGCTTGGCCTTTTGTGCGCTTTTTTCGCAGTCTGGTGGACCGACACCAAAAACGAGCTGCAAAAAAAACAGGCCGGAAGAGCAGAAGTGGAAGCCTGTGGAGGATGAAAAAGAGGACGAGAGAAAGAGAGGTTGGAGAGATGAAAGAGCAGTACTCGAAAAACGAGAGAAGAAATTTTTAATTTATTAATGCGCTATCTATGAGTGGAGATACTGTTTCATCTGCTTGGGCGCGTTTAATTGAACGATAATATATTAATGGCCATGATCTCGGCGATGGCACAGTTTTCGATGATAGATGGAATAAACCCTGATCAAATAGGATTAAATAATTGATGCAGACTATAATGAATCATGAATAAAAATAATTCATGATACTTAATGAAGTTCCTAATTATAGTTACATCATAGCTGCGTAATTACGTACTTGTTTATCTCGTTGTTCTTCTACAGATCGTATTTTCCAATGGAATTTATTGAAACTCATAAATAAGTGACAGAAGTTGGAAAAATGACATATTTTTCTCTCGGCAAAAGTAGTCACAACTTCTCTTCCCACTGTGTGTGAAAGTTCGTTTTATTTCAAAGCAAAAGTAGTACGGCTCCGCTTTCAAAAAACTATCGCGTCCTCCTTCAACGAGAGAAGAGATAAAGTCCAGAAATGTCTGGCGCTGACTTATTGCAGATGACTTGGTCTCTGGTGGATTGAGATCGAGCTAAAAATAAGGGCGATATATGGCGTGTTTTTATGATTTCTCACCGGAAATGAGATAATCCATAACGAGCTCGTTCTTTCGTTGATATTTGAGCAAGTTTGTTTCCGACCAGGGATGTTTCAAACCACTAGGTCATCACTGAGTCGGTTTGTCCTCGTAGCTTTTTCCAATGTGAACTGATAATTCGATGAAATCTGTCATCCTCTAGGTGACACAAAGTTTGTGGTTGTTGTATGTCGGGTAATAAAATAATATCTGTTAAGAGTAACATGATTTAATTCAAGAATTATCCTCTTATTGCTTAATCTTTCTCTTTGCAAATCATTAAATTGGATAAAAGGGATTTGTGTTCCTGTGTAATGTAATGAATCAACTTTCATTTGATTACAATCTATATGAATACTTTTTTCAGGTGAATAACGTTAATTTTATAAGATTCTTTTCTCGTTCTGTAATAGTACATTTCGACACTAGAGTAAAAGAGGAATTACATCACGACAATACATCACGAGTGTAGAAAACTAAGACTTAATGATCAACTTTTCGATACAAGTGATGAAAAAAGTTTTTCTACGTGAGAATCCTAAAATCTGGTCAGATACGGGCAAGAATTTGGTAAAATCCTGTGAAAACGGGATAAATAAAAATTTATTCAAAAAGTGTGTAAATATGTATTTCCTGTAGAATATCATGCTGTAAATGTGTATCTAGTATATACGATGAATTTCCATGATACAAGGATTTTGCGAGACACTGAGATAATTTCTCAAGTGTTTATATTTGTCAAACTTGCTTCAAAGCCCACTACAATACAATTTCATCCAATAATTACATCTAAATTAAAAAACCAAGCTTCCAGACCTTTCCGTCTATTCCGGGATTCTCGTGAGTTTTTTTCACATGCAGAGTGCCTTGGCGCGCTAAAATTAGAGCTCACCCTTAGCAACAGTGACCCAGCTCGCAACAGTTAGCATCGAAAAAGCTCAGGCGACAGTAGTCACGCGACTACGTGGTCGTATCCCTAATGAAGTTTTATTACGTTCTCTCTCTCTCTCTCTCTCTCTCTCTCTCTCTCTCTCTCGCTCTCGCTTGCGTACGCGAAGCCGTTACCCACTTGACCTTCGTTAAGTCCGGATCTTTCTAAGCTGCCGCGAGTGTCTTCTCTTCCCTGGATCTCGCACTTTCCGCGAGCCGAACAAAGGAATAATACGGCCGGGCAGAAAGGCGCCGCAAAATCCCCACCCAGCGCAGACACAATGGACCGCGGTTAGCTAAAATGTTGAACGCGCCAGGCTGATATAGTTATTTATGTCCCAGTTTAATTGAGCTTACGAGTTTCTTCTTCGAACCTGGAAATTGGAACTCATTTTAAGTCTACATGACATTTCGAATTAAAATCTCTCCCTTTGTTAGATGGCGCACCAAGAAATCTAATTTTTATAGTTTCATTTAAAAAAATATATTTTCCGTTCCGAAATGAATGAAAAAATGTATTAATTAATCTCCTCCATTTATGTATTGAAACTTGTGTTTTGAACTTATGAATAAAAATAATGAATAACATAAAATATACGTGAATATCCTACTTGACACATTATGTAGAATAATAATGTAGAAGAATTAATACAGGCAATTTTTTAGTCTGCGAATATTCGGGTAAATGATATCATAATTAAATTCGATATATTAACTGAGTAATGTGGAACTATTTCGGTGTAAATTGAAAAACCAGCCGGTCTTGATACAAGGTCTCTCAAATTCCAAATGAATAATCATGATCCCAAGGAGCAGACGCCTCTTAACATTCAAAGTAATAAAAACTTCACTCCATTTCATTCCAGCAGAAGAAGTGGCGCATACACTTTGAAGCCCGTAAAGAAAAAACCCAAAGCGAGGGAAAAAATGGAAAACAGCGCGGGAAAACAAATGAACGCGAGGAAACGAGAAATTAAAGTAGAGAAAGCGGAAGAGAAACGATGCGCGGAGTTTTAAACTCAATTACCGAAAATGCAAGTTCAAGGCTTCTGCTGCCTGGCCGTTGAAGCGCAGTTTCCGCCCTTATTTTTTCCTTGCTCTTGCGATTCCTCGCACAATCCTTCTGCTTTTGATAAACGCAAAAGCATTCTTTTGCGGTTTGACCGTACGAATTCTCTTTGAGGCTTTTCTGTCGTCGCCATCCGTGGAATGTATTGCATTTTTCATTTTCAAATATGCACAGAGAGACTGCTATAATAGATATTCCACTGCAGCGTGTGTTATACATCGATTCAGAACACGGTCGGAAGTATTATTGATCTATGCTATTTCTAATATTTCTTCAGATTCGGTAGTATCTGTCAAAGGCTTTTCCTTCACTCTGCAGAGGTGGGAGTCGACAAAAAAGTATGACGATAGTTCCTTTTAATATCTGCAGATCTTTAATTAGTCGAATGCTCAACTGTTGTCACAATAAAACGTTTTCTAACATAATCTCTATACAGCTTTGTTCGAGTTTTGAATAGATGATCTGGAAAAATACATTTTCACGTTAAATGGTTTGATTTTGGCTGATCTATGCTCTTTATCCAATATTCAATTGGATTCAAGTGGCCGAAACAATGAATTTTAATTTTCAACAATATCTTATTAATGCAACACTCATTAATGCCGAGTGTGGTTTAAAAAGCATCCAAGTATGAATTCATGGAATGATTGCATCATAGAAATGAAAAAACATTGATCAAAAATCAAATCTTTAAAAATTGTTTAAGGATAATTGAGTGAAGAATTTTTCTGTTTTACTTTATAATTCTGAAAGTGTATTAAAAGTACAGTTGATTATACAATCGTATGTAATTTTGAGCAAACGCGTACATCAAAGAATTTCATTTGAATTACGCAAATAGCACTGAGGTCATCTGGGAGAATTACGTTCATTCCATTTCGAGCTGTTGTAAATGATAAGATTAATTCAAGTTTCCATCCTCGAGCATTTTAATAAAGTAAAAAAGTCACGGAACTAGAGCGGAAATAGAGCACTAGTAAATCTAACCAAAGTTCTTTGGATGCATCGGCTGAACTTCTTTCTCAGCTCAAATTTGCAGTGCACTGGAAGAGCTACGGGGGCAGAAACAAGTAGAATTCGACGGAATTCTCCGGACCGCTCGTGGCCGTTCGAAAATTCAAAACAAACAAATCAAATCTGGCTGTTTTGCCTCTTTGCCAGTTCCTTCATCTTTCGGGCGGGCGCAAGTTGTACCAAACACATGCGCACCAAGTCGTTATTCTTCCCTCGGACCCTCGACCTCGATAAGCCAGCGAGCTCGGGGCTATACGTTCTCTCTGGCTTCTTTCATCTGCTGCCCTGCTCAAGCTCTCGTTTCCTTCTGCATCTGAGGAAAAAAGAAAAAACCGCGGCTTTTTCTCCCTCTGTAACTGTACGAGTAACCAACCTCTGGCTACAGCTTTTTCCCTCTTTAATTATCGCGCCAAACGAAAATCATCGATCAACCGGAATTTTCGAGTGCCCTCAAAGTTGACTCACCAGAGCGAGGATAAAGTTCAAAGTCATCGGTTGGGAATTATGAGTTGGGAAGTACGTGTAATGCGGAGCAGCAAAATTCCAATGGAAGAAGGGTTTGTGAGTGCTCGCAAGAGACGGACAATCTTTCTGAATTCCTTCTTACCAAGCTTTTTCTGAAGAACAAGTTCACGTAGCAATGATTCAAAAATGTTGTGGTTTTACGGATTGATGAGTCTGTGAGCTCGAATTTTAATTCTCTACAATAGAAAATGACCAATGCTCAAAAAGAAGGGAGATAAAGAAAATTTTCATTTCGCTGTGGGAAAGATTCGAGGAGTGAATTGGTTATTAGTAGTCAGACCTGAATACTAGCTCTTCAGCTATATAGATATCTAATGTTTATGAATATAGTTACGACGAGTTTGGGGATGCGAGCGTAACATCAGAAATTAAAACTGTTCAGAACTATGTCACGTGTTGAACAACATTTTCGAAACTTTTAATTAATCCAGGCATTCATTTAATCTAATTTAAACTTGGGGAGTATACGTCGATTTCAGAACTCTTTATTTTTGTCTTTATTTTTGTTTTACGGATCGTCAGTACATTTTGGTTGAATTCAATATTGAACTAGAATATTATTATATGTTGTTATCCTCAAACAGAGAAAATAATAATCTCTCTGTCCTGAGGAAAATCAAAATTTTCTCTGAAATCTTTGAGCTACAGTCGAGTTACATACTGGAATGCGGTGGTTAGTCACTTGAATGCGCCTTTGACGTGAAACCTCTCTATGCTGCTGATACAGCTGCTGAAACGATGCAGTTCTTGTGTTTATTGAGAAATATATTGAAAGTACGAAGGCTTACGTCTCAAGGAATATTTGTTAGTAACGCATTTAGAGCGAGCAACCCATGATCAAAACATATGGGAAGGATGAATTTTTGCAACTTTTACTTTTACATTAGGCCAAATCAATGTTGGGTTCTCACCTACGGAAGTATATCCAATTTAGTTTATTACTTCTTACAGACAAACAGCTCATACAGTTTTCATTTCTGCCGTTTTACATTTGATTTGAACCCAGGAACATCCTGATTTACTAATATGGGTTGTATTCATTTCTCCTCCATTCAATTAGTAGGAGTGAACTACACACGAATACGAAAAGTCAATCGACATTTTAATTATTCTACACTGCGCCCTACAGCTATACATTCATGAAATTGAAATATGAATATAAAGGAAATTAGATTGCATATTGGAATCAAATCTCCGTTGAAAATTCAGAAAATTCGAAACATGAAAATGTTCTATTTCGAGCCATCATTGCATTAGAAAACCCCTATTGATCTTCGCAAACCAATCAGTAAGAACCGCAAAACTGATTTCCAATCTAGACAGTCAAATAATAACTTCTTAAACTATATGGGAAGTTATAAAGAAAACAACAAACAAAGTAGAGAAAAATACAAGCAGTGCTCGAAACAATGTATTGAAAAATAATTTGAGGTCAAAGTTCTTTCCATCCAGAATTAATCATCGAGCAGCGGCTTCCGTACGTGCGACTCGCAGTTTGCCAATTACGCGATACCGTGAACGTATAACTTAAAACACCGGCTTTGTCGACTCGGCGGAAACTTTGCAGTTTTTATTGGCCGCCCAGCTGCGGCGACGACCACGACGCCTCATACGTGACATCGTCTACAAACGCCAAGTCGCAGTTGCCTGATATAAAAATACAGTCGAACCCGATTGTTATTTCGTTTGGTACCTGTGGATAGGCTTTATCAATATATTGGTATGGGAGTCTCCTCATTTTCATCCTTTTAGAAATCTAACTGATTATACAATCAGTTCAATCACTTTTGGATTTACTTAAAAGCGAATTTGAAGTAATTGAAGATTAAAAAGTGCAAAACACGATTTTCCAATAACTGATAAATTTTCTTCAAAATATCGATCGATTCTCTTTTTCATTAAATGAGTCGTTGTTTCTTTCGTTTTGTTAGAATGTAATCATCCGCTGTTCAGTATTTCCATTTTTTATATTAGTGCAAAAACTTACTCTCCGCCTCTGTTCATAACTGATATTCTTGGATAATAGTTTTCCAATACTTGTTCAAAAATGATGTACTAATTGAAGAGTTATTAATTTTCTTCACTATTATCAGTAATTATTAGTCACATCTGATATCTTCATTTATTTGAAATATCTCTCTTAGCATTAAAACTTTATGGCTTAGAAAACCATTACGTAACGTAACCGTTATTCTGCATAGTTGCATGCACGTCTGACTAATGACACGGTTTTACTACTTGTTTCTTTTTTCTCGACTCAAAAGAAAATGTCACACCTTTTAGAATAAAAAATCTACTGAACCTGATATATGTGACAATTCTTTATCAGAAAATGAGTAAATTAGTCTTCCTTTTTTTTTCGAAAGACACGGCGAAAAAGTAAATTGCTTTTTATGATTAGATCTACCATAAAAAATATTGATTGAGTATTTATAGATCACTCAGACTGAGAAACACTTGAAAAAAGCCTGGAAAATCAGATGAATGCGTCAGATTTAGCTGACATACATGTCAAAAAACAATTTCAAGGCACAGTATTATAGTAAAACATATCACATCCTATGTTATATAGCATTTTTTTGTATTTCCTTTAATTTGTAAAAATAATGATATTATTGGGATTTTTGTTCTAATGTTATAATAAAAAAAATAACAAACTCTTGAGCGAATAAAAATTTATAGTTTTAACATGAATAGCATATGATGTACAAAAACACTAGTATATATAAACTGTTGTGTTGTTTTGATGATATTTTTCGACAACATGCTTCTCTTCAATTGAATCAAGTTCGAATAATTAGGTTTCAATTGATAATGTACACATGGTAAATTGTCAGAATATTTATTGAATGATAAATAATTTGGAAGTAATAATTTTGGTCTACTACACAACTATTGAAAAAATGTAATTGAATTTAGAGCTGCTTTCATAACTACTTTGCATAATTTTTGAATTTTCTCAATATCAGGTCGTGTGATATCTAATATATTAATTTTCGTTGACATTGGTTTCATTGCCGTAATGAAATTATCGGCATATGCTACATCGTGTCCCGTTAGAGCATATTGGTCACAGAGTCCTTTTACTATCCTAGCAGTAGCATCTGTACTACTGTTCTCATGACTTGGAGTAGAGAAATTGAACGATGCTTTATTAAATATTATAGAATGCATTTGAAAATCGGCATTCATTTAAAATACACATGAAATATCAACTCATAGGGATAAAACAATAAATGAATTAATTTGCTTTATGCTGAAGAATAGGAAATTTTTCAATTTTTTATTGCTTTAATGATTAATATTGGCAAAACACTAGCTGAAGTCGCGTGACAACGAATCTATTACATGTTAGAGTAAAAAAAGATGTAGGCTAGATACTTGTAATTATAAAATCTGAATGCTCTAAAAACAAAAAAAGGTATCGATATCCAGGTGCCCCAGTGTATCTGTTATAAGTGTAATAAAAGCAGAAGATACAAGAGATACACTTACGAATACATTTTTTCTTGTTTCCTTGCATCGTGTTGAAGATATTATGATTAGCTTTACGAGATTACGAGATTACGTAAGTCTAGAAACAAATCTAGAATATTTTTAATTTTTAGTGTGACGTTATGTTCAGTGTCTTGTTCGTCATTCACCATTGACCTATTCGGAAAAATGTCTCGATTCTTTGAAAATCGATTAGATATGCAGATTAAGCCAATAATGCTTCTAACAAAGAAACCTCAAGTTTGAATTCACGTCCAGACATCCAGACGTCCAGACGTGATGTATAACGACCTACGCCCATCGTCCATCTGGCCACAAATCCTGGGGCCCACGCGTATACCCATCGTTCAAGAACGTAACCCTCGTCTTCTCTCTCGACTCTGGGCGTACCTGCTGACTGTTGTCTCGCGTGTATAATGTATCAGTGGTCGAGCCACCCTTGGCTTATGCATATGGATTCGTGAGCACGCCCGTGAACTGGTGTATTATACTTACGCGTGTTCATGACGAGATATTGATGACTCCTCGGGGACCACGTATGCGTGGCCGAGGTTTATACACATTGCACTGCACAAGCAAGAAGGAAAATCGACTGATTGACCCGAGGTCACAGTATGACCTCGGGTAGATCAACCGGGAATGACCGGACATTGGGTTGTTGTCCTTTGCATGGGATTCTGCTTATTCGGTGAGCGGCAAAGTATAGTTAGGAAGAACAGGTAAAATATACAAGGCTTGGTTTATGGACCTCGGTCCAACGCATCCTAAAGTTACATCTGTTGTTGGTAACATTTGTTTGGCATTCCACTGTCCATTCGTCGGAAAAATAATAAAGTTGATGCATTTACATCGAAAACTCAGCTCTTAGGATAATCCATTCATGCCCCGAAAACTAGTGCAGCCATTCCTGTTCATGGTGAATAAATTCAATCCCTTTGAAAAGTAAAATGGATTTTGTTGAAGTAATCGTGAAGCAGAATTTTTCATTGAAGCAAGTTCAATCTTTCCACTCTGAAAATATGAAGGAGCGCATAAAATGTATAGTTAGAAGTCACTAAAGTATCCCTTCACAAAAATCAATGTTGATGGAGAAAAAAAATCTTTTCCATCGTGGCCTTAATCGTATAATCGGATGGAAACGCTGGCTCTTGAATTCCCAATCAAACGTGGAAAAACTTCTGTAATAAGTGAATTGACGTTATAAATTTTTTTCCATCTCCAGCTTTTGATTCTCTCTGTACAATTTAACTGACAGATTGAGAGCGACTATCCGCTAGATCTCATCTTAAATTCATATTTTAACAAAAGAAAAACCTTATTCAATCTGCAATTGACGCGAAAAGGAATTTTTTATTCTCTCGTATAAATTCAAGCAGACGAGACAGCGCAATAGAATGAAGAGCTTTAGTTAGCCACCTGCTCCGAATCCGCAATGAAGCTGAAACGACAACTTGTCAAAGGCCTACTGAACACGAGTGTCTCCTCTCTAATCCTGCATGTATCCGTCATACGGGAAGAAGCTTGCCGCAACATACGCGGCTTGTGCAGCTTTGCATATAACAATCGAGTCGAGCAAATTTACCGGGAAATTCGGCTGCGCCCATAATTACAATCAGCCAAAAACATCCGTTCAGACGTGCTGTTTGCGTATGGTCAGCTGGGCTTTGCTTTTTGAACGTTTGCTCTCCAAACGCTTGAGGGAATCCGGTGGCGATCGGAGGCATCCGAACTATGCCGCGTTGAACGACCCGGCGAAACTCCCTCGAAACTCTATCGGCGCGCAAGAGGTGCGAGGGACAATTTTGAAAATTAGCGAGTTAGGTGGTTGCGGTGCGTGCGAGGGAACGTAATGGGTTGCGATGCAGTGGATCGTTTGACTATTATGATCTATTAACTCGAAATTTGTATTGAGTGATATAGCATTCACATATATGCAGTGTCAGCTTCATTCGTATAGGAATGTCGGAGATGTTGAAATAAAAATAACAAAACAATTTTTGTTGTACCATTAACTTCGCTAACGGAATAACTTGACGCGCATCTGCCTAACCTAACAAACTGTCGGACTAATCAATCGGAGTGCAGTTGAACATGGAGCTGTTTTTTCTTTTTCCGCATATTCCACTCTCTTCTCTCGCTCTAACGTGTTTATAGGACATTGACAAATATTCGCTAATTAATTCAAGGCAAGCGACAAAACACGCATTGTTTGAATTCATTTTCACGTGCAAATACAACGTGAGCAATTTTGCAACAATTGTCACGCGAAACCACGCTCGCCTATGGGCGAGCCTGGTATTCGCAATTTAAGGACAAAACATTACGGTTCAGTACAAAGTACAGATACAATTGTTCTTTGATACAACTCAATTGAATTCCTTTGTATTATTGATTTTACTTCCCGTAAGTAAAATAAATTCGAATGGGAAAAATTACATTACGGATTATTGAGAAAATAACGAGTTGAAGGTACGTTGGTCAAAATTTACTTCTAATTCAACATCAAGAGTTCGTACTTGAATGAAAAAGATTCTGACGACTCATATGTACTCGCCATATCAAATATATTCTTCAAGTACGTGATCAACCATCATTGTATTCAGGAATGATGTATCATGTACATCTCGTGCTCAACGGAATGAAACTAGTTCCCTCCGTTAGTAACGGAATATTAACGTCAGCTCAAAAGTGTCGTTCAATACTGAAATTTCGTGTGTCGGCAGTTTTCGTGCGAATCCGTGGGCACTTCGCGCCAAGCAGAATTTAATTACGGCTGTGTACCAGCACTGCTACTGCTGCCGTTGCTGTTGGTACCGCTCCGTTGAATCAATAATAATTTATGGCTTTGTAGTCGGTCTTTCGATCTGCGTGTGTACGCAACAACTCTCGTGTGCCTGTTACTCGTTGATATGCCGGGGGACCAATTTTTAATTCCATCGAAAGGCCAAACTTTTTCCCGCGTGTGAAGCTGCATATTATGCAATTTTCCTGTAAACTTGTTGGAATTGTGCTCAATTGGAGTAACTCGATGATTCATATGATTTACGATTACAGGATGTTTCAAACGAAGTTGTAATAATTTTTTGTGTTGAACTTTGAACCTCAATAAAAATTAGTGTAAATTAGAACGAAAATAAATACTATAAAGTTCTGATTAAAATACTGTCTCATCATATTTTCCTTCTAAAATTGCAGCCTCATTATTCTGAGTATTCATACATCCAATGTCACATAATTCAAATCATGGGCTGGTTAAGTGTATTGATTAGTTTTTCAATCTAAAATTCATGTATACATTTACAGTCAAAAGAGAAACAATTTTCTTCCATAAATGCAAGCGACGATAGATTATTTATTATTGGGAGTAAATCTATCAATAAATGAATTTTACGGATTATTTCATTAATGTTGTATAATTATACAATTTATAATTATATAATTTCTCGAAGAAATTCAGCGTGAAGGACTTTTCACTCGATTGAGAACAGAATTAATTTTATATTAATTTATGCTGAATATGGAATGTACCTTATAATTTCTCTCTACACTGCATTGTTATAAAAAAATTAATTTTCAATAATCATCATTTTTTCATATTTTGAAGATAAGTAGACGAAGTTTCTGTCAGAATATCATTTGAGCGTATTAATTCAATGTGAAAGTTTATAAAATTTATAATATCATTAAATGTAAATAATGTCTAGAACGGGTTCACTTTTATGCAACCGGAGCGCTAGCGCTGTCGGTCACCATTGAAATCATACCATTGTGCTGTCGTAACTCTTAAAATCGATATAATATTTTGGAAATATTTCCATCAAATGCTAACTGAGTTTGAAGTTTGAAAGCAGTTTGATGCGTGTTAAATCAGTCGGATACTTGCAGATCTGGGCTCGACGCGAACGACCTGCGAATAAGGCAGCGTCAAATGGCAAGACAGCCAGTCGTTGTACGCCACTATAATTCATTAGACTTATGAATAGAACGAACAGCACTTCTACAACAACAAAGGGCCACGGCCAATTTGAACGTTAATCGAAAGATTGTTGGAAGTCCATTTGGATTGTGACTTCTCATTTCATTTCCCGACGAGCACTGCTGCTGGCTTTGTGAAAAAATAGCACTAAGAACGAGCGAGGGAAATTATAGGGATTGCGAGTGCAGATTCGAGCTACGCTCTGTTGATCATAGTGGATGAAAAAGTAACCTTCGAATAGTAGGGACATGACTTCAGACGTGTTACTATTGTAACGAGAAAGATCAACGTGAATTTTATTCTTGTTTTTGTATACGGCGAAAACAATAAATTCCATAAACATCAAAATACCAATTACACTGTTGACCCATATATCTTTGATCCTACATTGATAGTAAAAGATATACACCCTGTATAATTGATAGACTGTATCATGGCCAACTCATCCATAATCTTTCCAATAATTTTATATTTCGTTTTCCATAACATTGATTATTTTGAATATTCGATCACTATAGGTTTCAATTGTAATTGACCTATCTATACCAACTGCGCAGATATCGAATTTCCAGAATAAATGAATGCACTTTACTTTAATTATCTAAATATATATCTTTAATTATATAAAGTAGGTATTTGTTGAAAAAGAAAATTAAAGAAAAAATGTTGACTGATTGAGGAACAATTTCGCTCTTGTTTATTTTCGTGATCTTGAATATTATGGAACATTTTGTACACTATTTATATTACTTTGAGTTTATTATTACATATAATATAATCAATATTATTTTTTGTTCCAGGTGAGTAATGCATAACGATGGAATAAACAAAAGAAATGGATTTTTAGTGAGTATAACGTGAAACATATATTTTGGAATCCATAGATTTAAACATGTCAACTATGACGATAACGTAAGAGAAACATATAGAATTTAAATTACTTTGCCCGCATTTACCGCATCTGCCTATCGAGGGTTGCTTCTCAAGAACGCGAAAATGTCGGCCAAAAACATTTAGCGTTCTTGTGATTCATGCCCGCGCTTCCGCCTCCTTTTCTCCGTGCGCTCACATTAATATCACATAGAGCGCCTTGACTGGCGTGCAAGAAAGGTAAAATCATCAATGCTCGTGCGCTCCATCTATATCAATTCATCTGGCCATCCATCCGTCAGATCACTTTTGAAATCCCTCCCTCCGTTAAAAACTCGTTTCTCCGATAAAGCCTCGTCGCCGTCGCGGATCGCCCGAAGCGAGACGAAGATGAAGTCACTGTTGACTCTTCGAATGGCTCCTCCTCTTCTCTTCTACTTTTTTCTTTATTCCTTGGGTATATCCTTCAGACGCCTTCTCTGCTCGTTTTTTCTCCGCCAACTCTCTCTTTCTCCTGCTTTTTGCACGCGGGTATCTTTGTCTCCTCTCCCTCTCTCTCTCCCTCTCTCTCTCTCTCTCTCTCTCTCTCTCTCTCTCTCTCTCTCTCTCTCTCTCTTCCTCTCTCTCTTCCTCTATCTCTGCTTTTCCGAAAGAAAAATAATCTTCTTTTGGCACTCAGACGCGCTGCTTGTGGATCTTCTCTTCTCTCCTCTTGCTTCCTCAGAAAGTACCGCTTCGAATGTTTATCAATTGAGTTATCTTACTTCTGGCAACTCGTGGATTCTTGCTGTCTCGATGACTTATGCCGTTTTTGACAATTTAATGGAGCATCATTCTCATGAATTTTTTATTCGGTTATTATCGAATTTCGAACATGGATTCGATTCAATACGAAAAGTTTCTGGAATTTTTTGAAAAATGTCTCCTTTTCATAGAACTTGTTGGCGAAGAGTTCAACTCCTTCTCTAAGAGCTTAATGGATTATTTTCTTTTATTTATACGTTTAGTAAGTCTCCCTTCACAAGTTATCCTATAACATGCTCTCAAAAAGTAAATACGTCGTAGCTGAGTTTTGATGAAATTTTACTGCAGTATGTTTTTTTCATGATACGCGCATTTATAGAGAAATGTTCAGAACACCTCCGCTTCGTGAAAATTGTTTCCTCTTTTAAAATCTCACTTGAAAGAGAATTTTCGATTTTTTTCTCCGGTGTATAAACTGAAACATTAGATCTCAATTCCAAGTGACTTTGGGTTCTAGAAAGTCGATCTAATCATTAAAACGGATGCTGGTACTATAGAAACTGCTGGAATTGGTAGACGAGAAACTTCTTTTTGGTCGAAGAAGCTGTTTTTCTGAGCAAAGTGGTCCGTCTTGAATGGTTGATTTCTATCCGTATACTGTTCCAGTATCTAATATGAATTAAGAGCGAGTCATTCCACAGATAAGCTATCAGTAGCACGAAGCCCAAGAACTGTGCGAAAAGTCCTTATCCGAGGAGTCAAAAGCGTCCAGTCCACTCGGGGGTTCGAGGCACGTAGCATCGATAATTGATCAAAGAACAATATTTCGCGGTACTGTGGCGAGAATAGCCCCCGGGCGCCGATCCTCGCCCGGCCAAAGTAAACGTTATCGCCTCGCGCGCTCTCTCGGCCCTTCGAATCACTCGAACGCTTCCGTACAAAAATAAGCAGCGCCGGGCTAATAACACTCGGCCACTCGAGTCCGCTCACGTTTGCCCGAATCGCCAATCTCATTACCACGCCATCCGTCTGCGGATTCGATAAAAGAATCGGGGGGTCGTCCCACCCGCGGCGCATACGTAAGTCGGGGCGCTCGCCTTTACCAGCCTCCCAAGGTTACGCGTCCATTAATCCGCAAAGACCCCCTCCCCCTACGCGGCTGATGAGGTGAAACTTTCCGGTCCGAATTTCCGTGCTCATACATGTAGCTCGAATGCCAATGGCAAAGCGTTGGCGCGCTCGCGTGACTCTTTACGATCCGAGTCGTAAAACCGCGCGCAATGCGTGTGAGGAATCGTCAAAGTCGCTGGAACAGTGAGCGGCGAGGGGTCGTTCCCCCAGATGCGTGGAGAATATTCGCCGGGCGTAAAAATGATTCAGCGTCACTCGTTTCGATCGGGTTCGCCGATTTCGATTCGGACGATGTTACCGGGTGAGCAGGAAGTACGAATTGCGGGATGACCACCTCGATAAAAGAGTGTTTGACCGGACTGGTGAGTCGATTGAGTGGTCATAAAAAAAGCGTGAAATTTGGATTCGAAAAATCTCACGCAAATTGGAAAATAGTACTTCTGGAGAATTCATGGACCAGAGTTTGGAAGGTGTGTGTTGCAAAAATTACACGCATTCTCTGAAGCTGCCTTCTTCCTTTTAAGATAAACTTATAAGTTTATCTTTAGCAAATATTTGTCAAAATTCTCACACAAGAGAACAAGTGCAGAGCAACAGCAACTTTTTCGAAGAATTTTCTCAATTTCAGTTCTTTAGATACATAGAGAATTGAATGAAAGAGGCAAAATAACAGTTGGTATTACTATGTGGCGCTTTGCCAATGACGCTTCGTTCGTTTCGCTTAAGATTGGATAACTTTTTGAGCTGCAATAAAACCCGACAAAATTTGTCAATAAAACTGAAAATTCCCCGACACGATTCGATTCACTTATTAATCAACCTAGATTCCATCACCCCCGAGGTCCAATCTTTCCAATTCGACTGAAGTAATGGCGATTTCAAGTTCCAATCGTCGTCCAATTGAACGAGGTGGAAAACGCAATCCACTAACTCGACTCAAGCGAGACGCATTACGGCTCATATTTTTCCAAGCGAAAGTCAAAGCACCTGCGACTCCATCTGTCAAACTGTCGCGAACTAAGAGACGGAATCAGTGAAGGTATCGCAGAAGGGGTACGTACTTATAAGCCAGATCATCGTTTTGCTCGACGTAGCTTCCTCGACGTTGATTTCACCTTGGCACGCGATATTCCGGCCTGCAGTGAAGCAACTGTAACACAAGCCGCCCTGCCTGACACCGAAGACTCGACGATTGGCCCTATCTCATAATTTGGCCGGGTGACAAAGCTGACGGCGCGGCGCAACCGGACAAATGTTCACCGGGGGAGAAGATCGAGATTGGATTTAAGATTTCCTGCCGCAAGCTGATTCGTGCGAGAATATAGAATACGCGTATACGCGTAGGCCTTTGAGGGGTGGCAATGTGTGCGCAACGTGCGCCCAAGCGCCAGATACGATTCGGATAGTTCCGCCGCCGCTGTTCTTTTGATCAGTGGGTAATAGAATTGTTCTCGGGCGGGGGATAAGTCGGAAACATATATCGGTTTTTCTATCGCTGCGCGTACGCCCAACTGCACGCTCGAATTGGATCCGGTAGTGGTGTGTTGTAGTTGTCAGGGGTGGAGTTGCTGAATCAGTGGCCGATGTGTATACGAGGGAGCTGTGATGGATCGATGCCTAGTTATTCGCAATGATGTCTCGAAAATTTGATTCCCGTGTAAATATACAATGTCACTGATGTACGCAATAAATGATATGCCGAAGATATTTTCATTCGAACAAATCCATTACTGTCGCGGCAGTGGTCTCGTGTGAATAATTCCGTAACGAGTGATCAAATACGTAAATTTCCTGTCGATTATATACCTTCGTGACGGGCATACGGTGAATTGATTGATATCGCCACCCAGCCAGTTATTGAAAATTTGGATATATCGCGAATAGTTCGCACAATAGTTCATCGGAAATTCCAGATATGTCACATATGAGTAAATGTAATAGATTACTCGCGGAATTCCATATCAAAATTGTTCTTCCATCACCAATCCGACAACTAATTGTTCAGATAATGCGATCGAGTATCTGCTGGAGTTACTATATGTATCGTATTGGTATATATGTTTACCAATGAGATACGCGTATGAATTATATATGTATACGTATTCCGAACTTCAATAATTTTTTTTTTAATCAAACCAGTGGCGAACAAAGCGCAAAAAACGCTCACGCAGCAGAAAAGTTGAGCGGAGCGATCTACGGATTAGCGTTGGAAATGTGGGTTTTAGCGCGCAAATCACTAATGTCGAGCTGCGCGCTCCCGGGGCAAATTGCGGCTTGCCTAGAGTTTCCGCAGAAGGGCTTCGCCGATGACGACGCAGTACTGCGGATTTTTCGACGTGAATTCCATGAAACTCCAGATCGCTGCTCAACTATTTCCAACGATCGACTATTTCCCTCGACTAATGCCGCCGCGATAAAAGTTTCTGCCTCAGAATTTTTTTACACTAGTTTCACACATCCAAAGCGTTTGTTACATTCGGTTAATTTTTGAAATGACCTTTGGGCGGTCCTCCGTGTCGAGAGGATTGGAAATTTGTTGAGTCTTTTGTGGCTTTAGCCGAGTAAGTTCTCTCCTGGTGTTCTTTTTCATGAATCAGCACGTTTGTCTCTAGAAATAATTTTCTAAATCAGACCACCGCGTTTTATATCTCAGATAAAAGCACATAAGAATAATTGAATGTAACCGTGTTCAGCTCGTTCGATAATCTAATAAAGATTACTTTTTTGTAATTTGTTCTATTGTGCCAGTCTGCATATCCAAAAGAATCGCCGACCTCATCAACTGTCGGGCAGAAAATCTTACGAGCCTTTCACTTTGACCGGGTGCGTTTTATTATACGTTTGACTCAGCTCTTTTTCCCCTTGTATTCCCCACAGAAGGATACATTCTCATTGTCCCGATAATGGGACACGCGTTCACTGTCTTTGGACTTTGTACACACTCGGGCTGGTGGGAAATCTGATATGAAAATGGAACATCCTGAAAGGAGAGAATAACTTTCTTTGCTTTTTTCGTACCGCCAAGCGCTTCTGTTAATCCTTAGTAGTTCCACAGTACGGCCGAGCACTTAACAAACGGACCAAGTTTTGCGGATAAGCCGGAGAGCTTGATTATTTGTTAGAGTCGAGAAAATCTGACTTTTTTCAATTAGAGAAGAAAACAGAGATTTGACACATTATTTGTAGAAACTAAAAAGATCAACAATTAAGGTTTTCAATAAGTGGATCACGCGAAAATTTATTCGAAAAAATAGCCATGATTCATTTCGAAAAAATAGTGGATAGGGATGTCTCTTTATGCCGACATGAATATCTCTATCAATCGTTAAAAAGATTTTAGAGATTTTTCTCGTTAAAACAGTTTGCAATTACAATGGTTCGCATAATTCACGATGCTCGTTCTCTCACTCTCTCAATTAATAATTCTCGCTCACGAAATTTCGAATTATAATGTAGATGTAACTCGCCCGTATACGATTCGGATAAAGAGAGCCCCAATAAAATTCTCGTTCAATTCGAAATGACCGCATTTACTTTCGATCAATTGTTTACTGATTTTCATAAGCATTGAATTTCTGGACAATTCAGTAATAGATGATTGGATACGATGAATTGGTTTGAGCCCAACAAAAACGGAACCTATTATTACATTAATACTATCGGAAGGAATCTTATACAGAATTGTTTGAACATGAAATGGATGTTACATAGAACGGTTGACACAGTACACGAGGTTTGAATGCATTGATGCCCTTTGTTGAGTTCCGGCATTCACTTCACTTCATTATTTGGAGCATTGACTAAGAGATGTATAAGACACTTTTTCTTCATTTCCGCAAAATCGTAGCGAAAAAGGAAGATAGAAATAACATTTATTCATTCACAAGTTTTCGCTTTCACAGCTTGTAAGACGGGTTAAAAATGTTCGTGCCATTTCCATTAATCGAAAAAAACCGTTCAGGAAATTTACTCGGGCACAAAAACCGATGGATATTTGATGGATTGCATGGAAGCTGCGACTGTTGTGTTCATTCCTCCAAAGGATCGACTGAAACGTGTACATAGCGCACAAAATTATTTACTTGCAAGTGGCGATGAATAGGTGTCGCGAATATCATGATATTCGCGACACCTATTCATCGCCACCGGTTCGTGTTACGTAACAATAAACTGAATATTAATCGATGCACATTGTCACGATAAAATTGAAGTTACACTCGGCAATAACTGCGAGCCAGTTCTTATTCGCAATGAGCCGTCTCGGACCGGCGAGAAACGGCGATGAAATAACAGTGTCGGGCGCTCGCGAAAAGCGCATTCCACTCGAGTAAAAACAATGACGTTCAATATTCATATCGAGCAGCGAGTCAAAGGGGTGAAATTTGTTCAAAGAGCTCGCGCGGGCGCGCGAATAAAAAGAAACATCGCGAGCCGCGGCGACGGTGCAGGCGGCAAAATAGCGCAGAATGAAAATGGAGGGTCGCGCCGCGCGCGCAAGAGAGAGCATTTTATTGATTTTCAAGCTCCGCGTGCGCGGTTTTCCCTTTCTCTGTCTTTCTCTCTCTCTCTCTCTCTGGCTCTGTCTCTCTCTCTCTTTCAGCCGCCCCACCACGAGCCGACCGGCGCGCATCTCGGCTGCCTCTCCTCGGAGCACGTGCTAGCCCATACGTGCGAATTCCAGACGCGCGCACGTATACACGCGCTGCTCGTTCGGGGCTCTCTCCCTCTCTCTCTGACTCTTTTTCTTCTTATCAATTTTTTGCGCGCCGGTCCCGGCAAAAGTTTCATCGGGACCGAAAGAAAAAGCGAGAGGCCGCCCCGCGCGCCGGCCCAGCCGAATAAAAAAGCACGACTCGGCGGGCGGCTGCGCGCCGGCAGCGCCACTCTGCGGCGTGTTATTGATCGACTCCCCATGCCCGCCCGGCCTGCAACCCCGCGGCGCCGCCGTCGCGCCATTGCTGCCCTCGCGCTGTAATTCTCCTCTCCTTTATCTCGCTCTCTCTCTCTCCTTCCCGCTCTCTGCCAACCCCTGCAGCTCTGCCCCGAGTCTATGCTTTCCACTCCGCACATCTGCAATTTTTTTTTCTCTCCAAACGCGCCCAACAATAGCGATTATACTCTGCTTTGAACCTCGACTAATTTCGAGTCGTGGTTAAACTATTCAGTTATTAGTTTCGACTACTGTAGGGCGTTCCGTTTTTGTCGGGCAGACGCGGTACAGTGTCTTTCAAATGGTCGTTCAAATTGTGAACTATTGATCGACGATTGTGAGCGGATAGGTGAGTTCGAATCGCAAAAGGTCATGGGTTCTCGCCAACTGATTCCAAATGGTGTCAATGGGAAATTCCACTCCAATTTCCGCTCGGTCCAAGACGCGTCGCTAACAACTTACGGATCCTGCGCCGGAGCTGATTCCCCTACGAAATAATTTTCATCTCCGCGGAGCCCACCTAGCGACGCGGCGCGCGATTCTCGGCGATTAATCAGCGGCAGCCCGAAAATAATTCTCAACTTGGTATTTTATCAAGATTCGCTGATCAGACTGCGCTCGCGGGCCGCTCCCTCGGGCCTAATTAGCCTAATCAGGAGCAAAGAGAGATAGAGAGAGGCCGCGGCGCTCGTCCGCGACTGTTTCCATTCGTATCTTCGCCTCACGCCCGATCGAAGAGCTGCTACAGTGTAATTCGTGCGTCAACGGCTCAAGAGAGACGGAGGCTAAATTACATCTGATTTAGCGAAATTAAACGAGCGTAATTCCGTGTCTCGGGGAGCGGCGAGTCCCTGTAATTTCGAAACCCGAATCGAGAGCCGAGCTCTGTGTATCCGCGCGAGCGCGTGTGCACCTCGTCTCCGACAACGTCGGTGGCGCGCCGCTCGACCCGATGGCCCTCAGGCGTGGAATCGAAGTTCCCTCGCTAATACACTCGCTCCTCGACTCTCTATCCCGCCTGGCTGTCGCGGTCCGCGTGCGTTACTCCAGTTTAATTTACGAATCGGGACGATCATTTCGGCGCGTCACGCGACTCCTCCGGCCGAGTGCGCGACGACATACGTACAGCAGTCGCGTGGAGTCGAGTTCAACGAGTAATTTGGCTCCCGTTTACATCCTCCTTCAGCTGGTTTAATTGAAAACCTAGCCGCGCCGCGGCTGCGTATCCTCCTTCGGCTGATTCAATTTTCTCAATCGTGTATGTTTCTCTTCAACTCGTCTCTTCAAGCTCATGGCTGAGTCTCACGGTCAAGTTACCCAGGTTCAGAGGCTCTGTTTTATCGATTCGAACAGCTGAATATGGAGTCGTCGAGCGGCTCAGCTCGTCCCATCCCGTATTTCACGTTCTAATCGAGTATATTTTCAACGACACTCAACTGGCTCTCTTTCTCTCTCTCTCTCACTCATCCACTCGAACCAGAGTTTCTTACCTCCCATTCGCACCTCTGCGTGTATACGCAACCCGAGCCCGAATCCATTGTTTCGTATCCACCCCAGCCGACAATCGCCCCCGGCTGTCAATTCACCAACGTCAACGATATTTGCCTCTTGGGTTGGATTTTTCCGTTATCGGCAGCAGGCTCGTGCTTTATTTAAGAGACCGTCAAATTATCGGCGGCCGCGTGTACGTACGGTGCCGCCGCGAGTTTGCACGGCTCTCGTGCGCGCTCGTGCATAATTGTTAAGGAGGCGAGAGAGAGAGAGAGAGAGAGAGAGAGAGCGGGAGGGCTGGTGAAAAGCCGGAGGCAAGCGAGAGAGAGAGAGGAGGAAAAAACACGCGAGCCGCGTGTTTGTACTTGTAGTCCATTGCTTATCTGTTCAAAAAAGTGCTATCTCGGACTTTTCATACACCCTCTCTAAAAACTATTGGATCCCCTCCAGAAAAACATTCTAAATCGAATGAGACATATGAGGAAATTTGAAAACCATGGCTTCATATTTTTTTTTTCGAAAATATGCATTTTTCCATTTTGATTTTGAGATAGTATGAAAACTATCAATCCTAGAGTAAAACGGAAGAGGAAAAAAAGTTTCCTTATTAAATTTTGCATGAGGATTAAGTATTCCGAAACATTAATCTCGAATATTGTTGTTGCAAAATAGGTGGAAAGGAAAAAGTGAAAAAAAAAAAGATCAATTTTTTGTGATTTTTTTTCAAGTTTTCAAATCATAGCTACGATTATGACAATTCAATTAAGAGTACCTTATACAGTTGTAAAAATACAAAAAAAATTTCATCTCGATATCTTTGATAGTTTTTCCACAAAAAATTTTTGAAGTTAGCTATTTTGAAAATTTTGAAATTGTAATTGAGCCCGTGAGGAACCTCTCAGAAACCTGCCAATTTTTTTACGTACTCTTATAGATATTAACTATCGATCCCCCCCCGAAAAATTTCAATCGATCAATTTTAACAAGTTTTATGATTTTTTGAAAATTTTTCGAAAAAAATTTCTTCGAAAAAAAATGCAACTACAACGCGGTTTTCCTATCTATTTGGAATTTAAAAGTTGCATATGATAGAAGAGAAACAGACGCTCATTTTGAGTTTTCATTTACTTCGATCTGATTTGTGAATCCCGAGATATAGAGGTTTTTAGTCGAGGTAACTTTCCGGCAAAAGTATATGCAGTAGAATGAAAATCGAAACGGTTTCTGGTAGCTTGAACATTGCTTTACTTAAGTATAAATTATTATGTACGTGAGTAATGTCCTTGATACTTAATAGTCGGGCGGAAGGTTGGTGGAAATCATTGAAACGCAGCGCTTTCGGTGCAGTGGCAGTGGCGGGCAGTGGAGGGGGTAGGGAAAAAGACGCGACGAAAAGTCGAACGCTCAGGATCAAAATGAACGTTTGATTTTTTACCGACAATATCTCAGCTTCTATATTAGATAATTTGATCATTCTTTTTTTAATTTGATATAGCAAGTCAAGAGATGATTAAATATGTAAGTTAAAATAACCTGAAGATTATTGGTAATGATATATACGTGAGAAATATAATAATGAATATTTGCAGAGCCTTCAAGTCATATTTTCTGACTCATATAATTAGACTAATGTGCATTTAATCCTATTCATGGTATATCCGTTCGATATTTACCTGAATTCCCTAGAACAATATTCCAGGTATAATGAAGATGGATTTATCTTGCACATTCAATTAAACCCTGTACATATTTAATCATCTCTTGACTTGCTATATCAAATTAAAAAAAGAATGATCAAATTATCTAATATAGAAGCTGAGATATTGTCGGTAAAAAATCAAACGTTCATTTTGATCCTGAGCGTTCGACTTTTCGTCGCGTCTTTTTCCCTACCCCCTCCACTGCCCGCCACTGCCGCTGCACCGAAAGCGCTGCGTTTCAATGATTTCCACCAACCTTCCGCCCGACTATTAAGTATCAAGGACATTGCTCACGTACATAATAATTGATAGTTAAGTAAAACAATGTTCAAGCTACCAGAAACCGTTTCGATTTTCATTCTACTGCATATACTTTTGCCGGAAAGTTACCTCGACTAAAAACCTCTATATCTCGGGATTCACAAATCAGATCGAAGTAAATGAAAACTCAAAATGAGCGTCTGTTTCTCTTCTATCATATGCAACTTTTAAATTCCAAATAGATAGGAAAACCGCGTTGTAGTTGCATTTTTTTCGAAAAATTTTTTTTCGAAAAATTTTCAAAAAATCATAAAAGTTGTTAAAATTGATCGATTGAAATTTTTCGGGAGGGGATCGATAGTTAATATCTATAAGAGTACGTAAAAAAATTGGCAGGTTTCTGAGAGGTTCCTCACGGGCTCAATTACAATTTCAAATAGCTAACTTCAAAACGTTTTTGTGGAAAAACTATCAGAGATATCGAGATGAAATTTTTTTTGTATTTTCACAACTGTATAAGGTACTCTAAATTAAATTGTCATAATCGTAGCTATGATTTGAAAACTTGAAAAAAATCACAAAAAATTGATTTTTTTTTTTTTTTCACTTTTTCCTTTCCACCTATTTTGCAACAACAATATTCGAGATTAATGTTTCGGAATACTTAATCCTCATGCAAAATTTAATAAGGAAACTTTTTTTCCTCTTCCGTTTTACTCTAGGATTGATAGTTTTCATACTATCTCAAAATCAAAAAACAAAAAATGGTCATTTTTCAACATTTTCGAAAAAAAAAATATGAAGCCATGGTTTTCAAATTTCCTCATATGTCTCATTCGATTTAGAATGTTTTTCTGGAGGGGATCCAATAATTTTTAGAGAGGGTGTATGAAAAGTCTCAGCAAATACAGATCAGCAATGGACTATTGGGGGAGCCGCTGTGCCGGCGAGGAGCTAGGAGCTCGAGTGTCGGCCGGCTCGAGCGTGGCGCTTTTGTTCTGAGTGCGTGGGACAGCGCGTCCCGAGGTGTGCTCGATTGATGACGCGCCCTCACATGGATTATACGTGGCTCGAGCTCAGCTCGCTGCCGGGCAGTGTTTCTAGCTTGCAGGCATTCAAAAAAATGTGGCACATCTCGCGTTGGTGGTTGTGGAGGGAGCATGCGTTCAAAAGAGGAGCAATCGTGGTTAGCGAGATCTTGAATTATATTTCGTGTAGGATTTTTATTTCGTGTCGGTTGTGTGTCGGAAGTGGGCGGGAGGTCACGGTGAGAGGGATTCAAGACCAATGCCACAGCAGGGTGAGTCCTTTATTCGGTTTCGCCTTCGTTACTGTATTTCAGCAGCGGGGCGACGTCAGGACCTTGTGATCAAAGTTCAACCTATTTATCCGCAAGTTAGGGACCTGAAACTTTGCATACACATTGATTGATAATGCAATGGCATGAAAAAGTATTACATAATAATACGATTCGATTAGATACCGGTAGGGGATTTATGCATCTATCAAAGTCGTGCCCAGTTATGTTCATACATAGGTAATCATAAGCCATTAATGCAATTCTGTGAAACTTTTTAGTCTGACATTAGAGATCATTTTAAAAATTCAATGAAAAATGAAAGTATAAATGTGAGATAAGCTTCAAAGAAATTTTTAATTACGCTGAATTTGATAGCGACCTACATACATAAAAAAGTGGCTAAAAAATATTCAACCTGCCAGATTCCACATTGCTTGGTCGATTAGATACATTATAAGGACGTTAATATTTAAAAATTTGAAATGTGATTCGTGTTGACTCATGACAAAATGACTTTTGAAGGAACAGTATTCTTTAATCTCTCACTGTAGGGTCAGACAATTGCCACTGAACACTCTTCCATTCTGTAAACATCAAAATAATAAATCTGCTAATGGCATTATATTCACTGTTGTGGGAAGAGGCGACATCAGAGTTTTAATAACACTTTTAATCCAACAAATTGTACTCCACTCGGTCTTTCTCTATCTGTCTCTTCTGTAGACACCGCACAGTAGAAAATTAAGATGGCAATCGCCAAGTCAAGCAGCCGAGCATTCAATTAGCCGTCGGCTTTAAATCAATCCGTCGACAACAAAGTTCGTCAGATATAGTGGACACTCGGTTCCACTCTTATATCCCGGCAATCTGCTTAAGCCGAGCGTGGGGGTGGCTTCAATTCGCCTCTCAGCCGCCGTTGGCTCGCGAATCTCTTTTCTGTCTTCTTAGCTCCTTATTGTGTATGCTTTGTCTCGTCACTAAAATTCTTCATCTGCCAGTCTACCTCTGCAATTTGGCTGGCTATGCAGCCATAGCACAGTTCAGATTGTATTACAGGCGGGCGCTGCATAATTAACTCTCGGCTCTGTGGCATTCTCGCAAGATAGAGAGAGAGAGAGAGGGAGACTGTTTGCTGAGGGACAAAGGGCCACGTCTTTATGCGTCAACGGGCCCATAAAATATTTCGTTCGCTTTGCTACTTTGAGAATTCATATACGTATACGGCGGCGGCGGGGGGGCGTATATCCATCCGGAGTCGCGGGGAATTCCGCGGGGAGTGCGCAAAATCGCCGAGGAAATTTTTCCCAGCGCAAGCGTGACGAAGGGTGGCTCTCTTGAATTTCCGCGTCGCCCAGTCGTCGTCGTCGTCGTCGCCGTCGTCGTCGTCTTGAGGGAGCGAGAAAAAGATCTTGGGATTTGCATTTCCGAACACGTACGTACGTGCGCCACTGAAAATTCGAGCTCGTGCAGCTTGGCATCCCTCGACTCGCTCGTGCAAAGGTACTCGGGGCTTTTTTCTACTTAACGTCTTGACGTGAAATAGGGAGGCTCATATCCAACAACCTCTTCCTGCTCTGCACCGAGTTGCTTACTTTGGCTTCGATTAGCCAAAATCTCTTATGCAGGCGCTTCCGATTTCCGCGATTTTTTTTCTCGTTTGTATGATTTTTCGTTTATTGTGTATTATCGTTGTTTATTCATGTTCCTTATCAAAATGGAGCAATTTAATTGCTATTCACAAAAGTTTTTGGTTCTCTCGGAGTTCCAACACATTTAGATTGCATGAAATGTTTACCTCAAGGCATCTAAGGAAAATCCATGTAATTTCAAAGCATACGTGTAACATACCAGCTCTAAAAAAAATTTAAAATTCTAAAATATGCACCATCAGCTGTTAAAGAGTTAATCCCCACAAAGTGTAATTTTCGAAGTCAAAAAAACGTTATACCAAAATTTGAGTAGACGTTGGATTTTTCGGATTCTGGATCAAGAGAGGGAAAAATCAAATCCATCCAAATTAAATAATTCTTTGATGATTGAAATATACAAAATAACCATGATAAATTATCATTGGAGAAAATTATTAGAATCAGAGAAATAAATATTGGACGCAATAAGAATTTCAGTTAGCACGGTTGCTTTAAAACTTCGATCATCGGTCAACTTCTGGGATTGCTTGCTTTGATAAAAGCTATACAAAAGAATTCATTCATAGAGAGAATTTTAGTTGATACAAAAGTAATAGAATATTCAAATTATACTATCGAGCTCACTCTCCATATTTCAAGGCATTAATAATAGACTAATCTCGTATCAAAACTGCCCGAGAAGAGTCATTTTCCAACCAAGTTACTTTCAAAATTAATTTGTCAGGCATTTGCATATGCGACCATTATCGACATATTAAAAAAAGTACGTTCCAAACTTTATATCACATCAGCTTATGTAATACAGTATTCCTAAAAGTTTTAGTAGGTAAAATGATAAATTACGTTGGCTCTACGTCTATCATGATCTCGTACCCTTTTTTCATTTATAAGTTATTACATAAAATTTTAATTATGAAAACAAAAACAATTTCTCTGAATTACCGTTTATTCGAACAGTCTTGTACAATAAAAGAAGTGCTCTCCAAACCTATCATTTATACGTTCAAACTTGCAAAATCTCTTGGCCCCCATGCCTGCAAAATATTCTCATCCAGTTCGTTCTCAATAATGCGCGAATAAAGCATTCGCACTTGCCGAACAGTAAACGAAGACGCGCAAGTAAATCCACGATGCGTTGAATTGCGTCGCGTTATGCTGTCGTAAACGGGCTTAAATCAGTACACGAATACTGCTGAGGATGGATATGTACGCACCGTCACCGTCATCTCGTAAAGTCTGCAAGACGCCGAGGCGAGAGAAAGTTGCGAGCTACTCCTTATTAGGTAAAAAGTGTATGGTGATATTTCACTCGAAGCGACGGTTGCCTGGTTTAATGCACAATAAGAGAATGCTTTGCTTTCGGTGGATCTTGGTTTTGTAAAGTTATGTCTATTTTCACAAAAAATGCAAAAATTTTGGATTCTTCGTCGAATTTCTCAGGTATGCATTGCCATGAGGTACTCGAGCACTTTCTACCATGAATTTCTTTACTTAGTTTTGAATCCGAATAAATAAAACGAAATATGACTGGATGGGCTATCCCCGCAATTTAGATATTCTGGGTGCACAGTATAGAACTCGGTGTATTTTGATGTGGCGGTAAATTTTGGTACTGTGAATGTCAATTGATCAGTGCTTCAACCGGAATGAATTTGAAATTTAAAACGCTGCCAGTTATTTTAGATTTCAGACATTGATATGGGCAATGTCGAAATGATATTTTATCGACATGAAAGTCGAGCAATTCTGTGAGCAAGATAAACATGCATTGGGCAGCTGAATCAGGCTAACAATTTTCTATTGGTGTCCAGTGAACTCACCAATAATCTACAATGAGAGTAAAAGAAATTAAAATTTGAAGTAAGGGTAAAACAGGAATAACCCCGCATACTGTAATCGCGGGCTCGAGTCATTATATACAAGGAGAGCTACCAAACATTGCCCATTCTTGATACCTGGTAATATCTCAATTGTTAGAGCAATATTAATGCAAAATATTAATTTCGTTAGCATGTTCACCCTGATGAAAAACCGCTGCCAAGTGAATTAGCAGTTTGCTTGTTCAAAGAGGCTTTACAAATTAAGACATCTTAAAAATGAACCTTACCTTGGATTCAATTCCTTTTTTCCAACGGCTGTTAGGGAAATAAACAAAAGCTAATAGAGATGTGAATATCAATAACTAGCAAATATTTTGAAGATTTGAATACTTGAACAAGACAATAATTATCGAAACTGAACTTTATAGTGATTTTTTTCTACCCGTAGCAAAGGTTTCTGGATGTAATATTTTGACACTTTTAACCCTTTAACCCCCAAAAATACCAATTTTTTTTTTGTTCCTGCGCTTTGATTTGATTTGTTTTTACACAAAAGATTTTTCGCCCAGAAATCCAATATGGCGGTTTTAGTGGAACAAAAACATTCCATGCTTTTGATTTCTCAATGAGAAGGCTTTGTAATGAGTCGAATCCCAGAAATGTCTGTATGTGCGTACATTCGTCGGCAAAGTATGTC
This sequence comes from Aphelinus atriplicis, assembly GCA_020882685.1. Classification (NCBI taxonomy): domain Eukaryota; kingdom Metazoa; phylum Arthropoda; class Insecta; order Hymenoptera; family Aphelinidae; genus Aphelinus; species Aphelinus atriplicis. The sequence continues at coordinate 78,668,801 of CM037073.1, forward strand.
AAATTTTTGAAATTCGCTTTGTAGTTACCGTTGATTATTACTTTAACAACCATTGTTTACATCCCTAGCAACCATTGCTACGGAAAGAGGGAAATCAGTTTGAGGTCCATATTCAGCACTTCCTATGACCAAGGACACTAAATTGTGATATCTTTGCTCCATGACCGTTATCAAACTCCTCAGCAACCGTTGCTAAGAGGAAGAAAAGCTGACGTAAGTTCCATTTCCAGTACTTTCAATGGTAAAGGATACACCATTATCGTTTGATAAAAGTACTTTTTTCTTGATTAACCATCCTTCGTAGCAAATTTATAGCGAAGCTAATCCGACATTATAAAATAATCAACGTGCGTGGGACTGCATCCGATGCAAATGCACCACACTCTGGTTTGTTTACTACCGAGTCACCTGTCGTTCAACACACATTTGCTCTCTCTCCCTTTTGCTCCCTCTCTTATTCTGGTTTACAATGTTGTTACATCATCTCCGTATATTTTGTGAAATATTCAAATGGGTGATATAATATTGTTTCATAAATGAAGAAGAAAGGTTTGCGAACACTGTCAGGAACCGTTAGAATAATTGACATTTTATCCAATCTTATTATTGGTTATCGTTTATCAATACTCTATCATGAGATATGCAGCCGAATATCAAAGTTATCGCGGATTGCTGTGATTATCAATTGAAACTTGAAGCTTTTGAAACTTTTAGTGAATCCTTATATGTTGGATACAATAACCAAGCTACTGCATTTTTCAAGTGCAGTCACTTGTGAAAGCAGTATCTGTCCGCTTTCTTCGGATAATGAGGCGAGTCAAGTATTTCCATCAGAGTGCGAGAAATATTTCAAGACGCGCAGTTAGACTCGCTTCACGCCACTTTTGAATCCAATGTTTTCTCTAATGTACCCCATGGAAAGCTCACGCATCAAGGATTTGTACAATCGTGCTATAGAAAAGCAACTCTCTAAATTCCTTACAGTGAAATTTCACTGTAATACAGTGAAAATTCACTGTAAGTTTCAGTGAAATGTCGCTCACTGTATTACAGTGAAAATTGTTAACTGTAGTTACAGTGAAAATTGTTGACTGTAGTTACAGTGAAAATTGACTGTAGTTACAGTGAATATTCACTGTAGTTACAGTGGATATTGATTGTAGTTACAAAGAATGTTCACCATAAGAAGGTTAGAAATGGGTAACGTGTGTACCAATATATATATATATATATATATATATATATACGGGATTGCTGAATTCATCGAAACTGGTGATACTCGGTCGGAAAAGTCGTTCAGCTACTTACTGGGCATTAACAAGAGTTACAGCTCACTCTCAGACTGCTTACACAGTTGAACTATCAATAGTTTGACAATGGCAGTGGAAGCAGCCGCTTCCACTGCCGAACGTAATATTATATTTTCATTCAAAACTGCCTGATGAGGCCAGTAAACCTAACTGGCGAAACGTCGCATAAAATAAATATGTGGTGGATTTTGTGAATTTTCCTTTGTCCACTTCACTCTGGAATGGCCCTCAAAGATCGACAATTTACATACATTTGGAATTATGGAGGGTGCACAATATAATAACAAAGTCACAATGCCCGAATGCCGCTTGACCGAGCATTCGCAGTACATATCGTCGCTTGGGAGGAAGAACGTTCCATTTCAGAAACTTGCTATAAAAAGTTCCATTTCAGAAACTTTCTATAAACAGTGCCGTTTCAGATTGACAAGTATAGAAAGTGCCATTTCAGAAAAATTCTATAAAAAGTGCCATTTCGGAAAATTTCTATAAAACGTGCCATTTCAGGAGAAATTTTTTCCCTCGGAGTTTTTCCGACTTTGGGGATGATTTCGTATGCATGTATCTGTATGTACATGTGTGTATGTGTGTGTGTACACGTCTGAAAATGACAACTTGATCCCACGTCGAGACGTGATACTCTGAAAGTGAACTATTTACATTACATATTTTCTTCATTGATGGATTTGGATGAAAATCGGTATCTGTACGTTTTTGAGGTCGCTGATTACGAATCCGACCTCAGATTTAAAAAAATTCGAATTAGAGCCTCTAAGATCACCTAAAAAAAATTTGAAAAGGTACTGGATTTTGATGAAAATTGGTAGGCATGGGTTTTTGAGCTTGCTGATCACGAATCCGGCCTCAAATTTTGGAAATTCGAATTAGAGCCTCTAAGATCACCTGACAAAAATTTGGGAAAAAATGGAATTTTGTTGAAAATTAGTATACATGGTATTTCGATGTCGCTGATTACGAATCCGACATCAAATTTTAAAAATTAAAATAAGAGCCTCTAAGATCACCTGACAAAATTTCGAAAAGATATTGGATTATTAATAAAAATTAGTATCCATGGGATTTTGAGATCGCTGATTACGAATCGGGCCTCAGATTTTTAAAATTCAAATTTCGCTTCCAAGATTGCCTTCCGAAAATTTGAAAAAATACTGGATTTTAATAAATATCGGTATCTATGGATTTTTTTTTTATGTCACTGATTACGAATCCGGCCTCAAATTTTAAAGATTCGTATTGTCATATCGTCGCCTGGGGGGAAAAAGCAACGATCTATTTCGATTTAAGCGAAATAAAAAGATCTATTTCGAATTGAGCGAAATAAAAAGATCTATCTCGAATCGAGCGGAATAAAAAGATCTATCTCGAATTAAGCGGAATAAAAAGATCTATTCCGAATCGAGCAGTATAGAAAGATCGTTTTCAAATCGACTTTTAAAGAAAGATCTAACTCAGATTTTACATTATAGAAAAATCTATCTCTGGTTTAATTTTATTTTGCGGCGTTTTTTCGAGTTCGTTTTTAAACAGTTTTTGCCTCGATGGTTTCTCGTAGAAATTTGTATACATGTGTTTTTGAGGTCGCTGATAACGAATCCCGCCTCAAATTTTGAAAATTAAAATTAGAGCCTCTAAGATCACCTGACAAAATTTTGGAAAAAATTTTAATTTTTTTAAAAATCGGTATTCATAGATTTTTGAGGTCGCTGATTACGAATCCGGCCTCAGATTTTGAAAATTCAAATTAGAGCCTCTAAGATCACTTGATATTTGGAAAAATTGAACTTTGTTGAAAATTGGTATTCATGGGTTTTTGAGGTCGCTGATTACGAATACGGCCTCAGATTTTGAAAATTCAAATTAGAGCCTCTAAGATCACTTGATATTTGGAAAATTGAACTTTGTTGAAAATTGGTATTCATGGGTTTTTGAGGTCGCTGATTACGAATACGGCCTCAGATTTTGAAAATTCAAATTAGAGCCTCTAAGATCACTTGATATTTGGAAAATGGAATTTTTTTAAAAATCGATATTCATGGGTCTTGAGGTCGCTGATTACGAATCCGACCTCAGATTTTGAAAATTCAAATTAGAGCCTCTAAGATCACTTGATATTTGGAAAAATTTAACTTTGTTGAAAATTTTTGACAAGTGATCTAAGAGGCTCTAATTTGAATTTTCAAAATCTGAGGCCGGATTCGTAATCAGCGACCTCAAAAACCCATATATACCAATTTTTAAAAAAATTCAATTCTTTTCCAAATTTTTGTCAGGTGATCTTAGAGGCTCTAATTTGAATTTTTAAAATTTGAGGCCAGATTCGTTATCAGCGACCTCAAAAACACATGTATACTAATTTTTACGAGTAACCATCGAGGCAAAAACTGTTTAACGTAAATAGTTAACTTGGCATATTACATTCAGATGTGTCCTTACACACACACATACACACATATTTACCTACACACACACGCGCATAAGCAATCGCACTCAAGTGCGCGCGTACCGCATCAACTCCGAACTCGAAAAAACGCCGCAAAATAAAATTAAACCTGAGATGGATTTTTCTATAATGTAAAATCTGAGTTAGATCTTTCTTTAAAAGTCGATTTGAAAACGATCTTTCTATATAGCTCGATTCGGAATAGATCTTTTTATTCCGCTTGATTCGAGATAGATCTTTTTATTCCACTCGATTCGAGATAGATCTTTTTATTTCGCTCAATTAGAAATAGATCTTTTTATTTCGCTTAAATCGAAATAGATCTTTCTTTAGCGCGTTTCTGAGATCGTTGCTTTTTCCCCCCAGGCGACGATATGGTGTTCAGAAGCTGATTCGCATCATCTACATCTACATAATAATAAGATGGATCCGTACATTTTTCTAGTCCACCTTTCTTGCTCTCGGAAACAATGATATGACAATTTAGTGGTAGATTTAGTATGACGGATTGAAAGGTGGGGTCGAGGACTACATTTTCTGAGAAAAAAAAATTTGAAAAATCTGAGTTGTGGTAGGCGTATTGAGAATTTTAAAAAATTTTTAACCAATGTTCCCGTATTATCTCCTTTAAAAACGTACAAAGGGTTGATTTTTCTAAATTTTGTTCGAGCATATCGTTAGAGGAGCTTGAACGCTTTCATAATTGATGTTGGAAAATTTGAAAACATTGATGCGTGGGCGTATTCTATGTGGAATAAAATGGTGTGGTGACAATCAAACATTTTCGTCAATTTTCTTATTCATGGTAGACCAAAATTATACAGTTTCGAGGTATCTGTGGTAATGCAGATCGGAAGGTGGGATCGAGGACTACATTTCCATAAGAAAAAAATTTTGAAAAATTCAAGTTATGGTGGGCGTATGGAGAATTTAGGAAATTGTTTACCAATGTCCGGGTGGGACCCCCTTTTAAAAACGTACGAAGGGTTGATTTTTTGAAAATATGTTCGAGCAGATCGATAGAGAAGCCGGGGCGCATCCTACATTCGAATCGACAAATTTGATAATATTCATGCATGGGCGTATTCTCTGTGAACAAAAATGGTGGGGAGATAGAAAATTTTGGTTTTTATTTAAATTATTTACCGATAATACAATTAAAAATTCCAATGTTCATCCATATTTATAATAGAGCAAAAGAAAGACACGAGCGAGCGATAGTGAGTGAATGATTTTGACTATAGTGAATAATAATTTTCACAACGTTTTACAACTTTAAGTTTAACAACCACCTGTTGCAGTTTGAAATGACGAGAATTTATTATAAATATTCAAAAATTGGATTATACCGTTTCCATAAGATGCGAATGAGCATCTGAACACCATATGACAAAGCCAGAAAAACATACGAATTCTACTGTATTATACTGTTTTAACCATTGATTGACTCCCAAAAAACCCTCATATAATAATTTTCATCAAGACTCAGGGTATTTTCTCGAATGGTCTATATTGGGTCTTAGAAATCTGAGGCCGGATTCGTAATCAGCGACCTCAAAAACCCATATATACTAATTTACAACAAAGTTCCATTTTTTTCAAATTTTTGTCAGGTGATCTTAGAGGCTCGATCTAATTTGAATTTTCAAAATCTGAGGTCGGATTCGTAATCAGTGACCTCAAAAACCCACGTATACTAATTTTCATCAAAATCCACTATCTTTCCAAATTTTTGTCAGGTGATTTTAGACGCTCTGATTTTAATTTTCAAAATCTAAGGCCGGATTCGTAATCAGCGACCTCAAAATCCCATGTATACTAATTTTCAATAAAATTCCATTTATTTCCAAATTTTTGTCAGGTGATCTTAGAGGCTCTTATTTTAATTTTTAAAATTTGATGTCGGATTCGTAATCAGCGACATCGAAATACCATGTATACTAATTTTCAACAAAATTCCATTTTTTCCCAAATTTTTGTCAGGTGATCTTAGAGGCTCTAATTCGAATTTCCAAAATTTGAGGCCGGATTCGTGATCAGCAAGCTCAAAAACCCATGCCTACCAATTTTCATCAAAATCCAGTACCTTTTCAAATTTTTTTTTAGGTGATCTTAGAGGCTCTAATTCGAATTTTTTTAAATCTGAGGTCGGATTCGTAATCAGCGACCTCAAAAACGTACAGATACCGATTTTCATCCAAATCCATCAATGAAGAAAATATGTAATGTAAATAGTTCACTTTCAGAGTATCACGTCTCGACGTGGGATCAAGTTGTCATTTTCAGACGTGTACACACACACATACACACATGTACATACAGATACATGCATACGAAATCATCCCCAAAGTCGGAAAAACTCCGAGGGAAAAAATTTCTCCTGAAATGGCACGTTTTATAGAAATTTTCCGAAATGGCACTTTTTATAGAATTTTTCTGAAATGGCACTTTCTATACTTGTCAATCTGAAACGGCACTGTTTATAGAAAGTTTCTGAAATGGAACTTTTTATAGCAAGTTTCTGAAATGGAACGTTCTTCCTCCCAAGCGACGATATGTTCGACAGTCGACTCGGAAGCTCTTCTCTCGACGGGGCCCGGAGTTGAACTGACGAGATTTTTCATTGAGCTAACTGCAGTTACAGTGAGTATTCACTGTAACTACAGTGAAAATTTTCTAACTGTATGTTAGAGTGAATATTCACTATAACTACAGTGAACAATCACTGTAAGTACAGTGAAAAATGTTCCACTGTAGCTTACAGTGAGATTTTCACTGTAAGAAATTTAGAGAGAACACCTCTCATATAACTGCGTTCCGTGACATTAGTAAGAACAGAGCCTGGAACGCCGGCTTTCATACGCCGCGAAGCTAACTGAAGTAGCGCACTGATTTTATACTTTAAAATCTCATGCTTTACGAGGCAATTTGTAACATGCTAAATGGAGGAGTGATAATTTTTTTTTTCTATCCGGAGACCGCGCGCAAAGCGTTCGAAACTAGGATTCACGCTAGGATTAATGCTTAATCCTTGAATGTGTGATGATCGAGAACTTTTCTGCGGAGCACAGAGCCGTACTCATAATCGGAGAAGCGCCAGGCGAACGCTGAAGTTCGTCTCTTATAATCGGTGGAGAAAGAATTTTCAGAGGCGCATTATCTCAACTAAATCATAGTAATAAACGTTGTAATAATGTTAAAGTGCGCAAGGGGACGCGTCATTAGCCGGGCTTGTTCGGAAGTGCTCGAGCGGACAATGATGGAAAGCTCCTTCCTCAACTTCCTCCACCCCGCTCTCTACCCCCGCGAGCAGACTTCGTCCTGATGGGTTTATTCTCTTACGTGCTTCGCGAGATGGAAAAATTTGCCGAGAGCTGAATGGCCTCAATTCGGATGATTTTCAATCGATCTTTGAATTGTCTTCGCCAACCAGTCGTTTCGTCTTCCGAATGCGGAATGGATTGTTGCAAAGTTAACGAGCGGAATGGTGAATCAAGCTGGAACATATATTGAACCATCAACCGTATTTATTCTTTTTTGCGATTGGAAATGAATAAAAATGATTAAATAAAACTGATGAATAAATAAAAATGATATTTTCGTATATTCAAGTAGTATATTACGAACTCCTCCTTTGAATTTACCAGTTGGAAATAAGTTACTTTTTTATTTAATGGGTTATTCGTGGGAACTATTTGTAACATATACTAATATGTAAATTGTTTGTTTTGAATGGTGCAATACTTTGAAAGAATTGATATTCGATTCAAATGGATTCCATTGATTTCTATTTTTATAGGTAACCCATTTAATAAGTTTAAAGGTTCAGGTAATATAGATTTGCAAGTCTTAAATCTCACATGAGAGAGCCCACTAGAACATTAAATGAGATTACTGGCACAAATCAAAAAATCATTATCCAAAATATAAGATTTCAATATCTTCAAAAAACATTCATTCTCGTCTCTCTCGGTCCTCATTAATTCGTATTTTTTTTTATGTTTCAGGTAAGAAAATTGTTGAGTGGTTTCATTCGGAATAAGTAAGTGTTAAAGTGCATTTAACTGAGTAAGGAAATACCTCTGGTAAATAGTGTACTCTATATGAATATTAATTAAAAAATGTAGACCTCTTCTAATTTTGAGGTAAAAAACTTCCCCCGCATTCTCCTTCAATTATCCTCAATGTCCTCAATTCGTACGACGTTCTACAGATTACTACGAAGTTAAGATTTATCAAAACCCACACGAAGGGAACTCACAAATAACGCTTCGCAACCTATTGAGAAAAAACATCTTCGGTGACGCTTGAAATGAAGATACCCCAATTTTTGATTCCTTGGCTATTTTTTAAGCATATATCTATTGATTATAAAAATGGTACCATAAAGAACCCGTTCGAGGACATTTTATATTTTTTACCTTCTTTCACTTGCTCTCCATCTGTCTTCCTGTGCAGCAAACGTTAGAACCATGTGATTCAAGGTTAACCGACTTCCTAATAAGACATTAAGTTCTAAATTGGGATCTATCCTGCAATTTTGTCCTAGAATATACCTTGAAAAATTTATAATAGAAAAATAGTTTGAAAATACATAATTTTTAATGTATAGATGAAGCGTATTTCAACCAGCTTTGTTGGAATCATCAGCAGTAAATTTCATGAGAGATCCTGCTGCACTACCCGCGACATGTGTTGAATAAGTTATTTCAAAATATGGTAATTTCATAACTCCTACTATGAAAGGATTTGAAATTTTGGCATTTAAGCGTCACGAGTCTGGCATTGTGAACTCATACCAAACTTTAATTTATTGGTGATAAAGTCTTGCATTGTTTCCAGACTTTATGCTAGAGTTATTCGCATCTTGAAACGCACTTTGCTTTTTTCGAATCTTGAAAGTCCGGTAATACATCTGGGACATTATTATGCCAGACATTTGCCCAAAGAAATTAATATTTCCCAAAATGATATATAGTTAATTATGATTTTAATTTTGATTTTATAACTTGAGTTCATATTTGACTCGAGAAAGAATCTATAAAATCACTCGAAGAAGTTGGGAGCATCTGAAGATGGAAAGGAGAATCTTCTCTAATAGTTCATAAGTGAGCTCATAGCTTCCAATCTTGATTTTCATCTAATATTAATTGAAAAATTTCACCTACCTGACAATGTTCTTCAGAGTCTAGCAACTGTGATCATGCTTTGCATTAACTTTGAAACCACTGATTCAGAAAAACTTTGTTCGAGAAAATTCTCTTGAAACCTATTGTTGTTGTTACAGTGAAACTGATTAGATAAAAAAGAGTTCGAGAAGCTCAGTGTTAAAGATCCGCATTTGACACCCAGTCTCACTAAAATGAATTTCATGGAGTTTATTTCAAACGAAGAAAATCATGATTGGAAGCTATGAGTTCACATATACTTGAGTTCATATACATACTTTGAGGAGAAGTTTTTAACTATTAACCCGTTTCGGCCCAGAATGCCACTCGAAGCATGTCGCTCTTCGGTACCTCAGAACTTTTTCTATTCGCGACAGAAAAATTTTTCAGGGACATATTTTGAAAGGTAAAGACTTGCTCTTTCCAATGGTGTCAATTGAATTCGTCTAAAACATCATTAAATAGGCAAAAATACAGTATTTTTACAAAAAAACACGGTTTTCTCGAAACAGCTTTTTTTTAAATCAAATTTTCAAGGGGTTATGGGTCTGCCATATACCTGGAACCCCAGTAACCGGTGGAATAAATGTCTGAACTCAAAGGATGCATTGTTTGAATATCGATTTTTCTCCCCTGTGCATCCAAAATGGCACCTCAACTGCAAAATTTTTGCAAAAAAACTTGAAAGCTTGTTTATACAAAAATGACGCACTTTTTCTAAAAATTGACAAGAATAAAAAGTTGTTAAAATCACTCAAAGAATACGTTGGAATTTTTTCAGATTTTTTTGAGCAATTTTTTATAATTATGCACTTGTCAATTTTTGCAAATTCCAAAAAATCGTTCAAAAAACTCTGAAAAAATTCCAGCATATTCTTTGGGTGATTCTAAGAACTTTTTATTCTTGATAATTTTTCGTAAAAGTGCAATGTATTTGAGAAAAACAGCGTTAAAGATCAAATTAGAATCCTATTATGAAAAAGTTCGATATATTTCTTGTTTTAGTTCTCGTTTTGATGTAATTTTGAAAAACATGGTAAACAATAATATTTATTGCAATCAGAGCAAAATCTGGTGGTTCTTTGACGACATCCCTGATAATTACATCTTGCTCTTGATCTTGATATGTGTTTGTGAGATTCAAAATTATTGAATTCTGATTGCGATAAATATTGCTTACTTACTTCTTTACACAAGTCTTTCGTTGCCAATTTTTTTTCACTATTTTTGTTGCACATATTCCAAATTACGACAGCATTCATAACTGACGATTCTATGAGTCTTACAAAAATTGCAAATGGCCATTTTTTCGAATTTATACTGGGAGAAGCTTTTTTACATCGAAAATCGTGCAGATCGACCCCTCCCATGTATTTATTATACAAGGAAAAAGCGAAGGGAAATCTTACTTCTGTTCTTTTTGTGATCAACTCGTGAATACCTTTCCATTGGTGTCCTAGGAGTGGCACCAGCTGCTGTAGACAAAATAGAGACCTCTTTTGAGTCAATGACACTAATAAAATTCATTCCACTGTTACGGTCATGACTTACTTTGAACGTCCCTCGCTGAGCTTTTTTTTTCAAAGACATGTTTCTCTTTTACTCTGTCTCTACGAACAGTTCCCGTTTATCGTAAACCGCATTTACTCAAATGAACAACCAAATCTGGGCTGGTAAAAAAGTTGTCAAAGTATATGTGATAAGCTGATAATTTTCTTCTCGAAAAGCTATTTAGAAGTGGATGGATCATTTGCAAGACAACTCTAGAGCCTAGTGGGCATGAGGACAAATTGATACCAATACTTGTGTCATTTTTACCACAATAAACATCCAAATTGAATATGTATCCGCTATCTCCACATAATCCCCATAATTTTAGTCCATATCAATCGGGTTTGGAAGGCAAATATTATTTCAGAGAAGTTCGACCGAAAAATCGAACCATCATTTCGTCAATAGACAGAGCAGTAGAAAAAAATCCAAACTGTTGAATGTTTTGTCTGAATAAACATAATAATTGACGAACTTTCCATGCCTTATCATGATCATTTTTATCGGTAGATTTTGCATATTTTATTTTAGATTTGATTTCGCTGAATCTTTTACGGTTCATCGCTGAAGAAACAGTACAACACTTTACAAGATAGTTTGTTTCCCAATACTCACGTTGATTATTTCTAATATTGAATGATGAAAGCAATAATATACCAATAAAAATATTCAGTTCCCCTACGGGCAGTTGTAAGTCGTTTTCCTTACTAGCTTCAATAATATAATTTTTCATTTCTTTAGAAAAAACCAGTTCAAATAATTGGACAGGTGACATTGAAGATATTTTCCGTTGCACATCATCTTTTAATAATAATTGATCATCAATATCATCAGAATAAACTTTTTCCTTATCAATCCATGAAAAAATATGCTCCGGTTCCAATTTCTTTTGATTTTCCGTATATTTATGAAAAATAGATTTATACGATGCGTTCCGTACCAAACCAGAAATTTCATCATCTGACGAAGTTGAATCTCCATCAGAGCCAGAGTCATCAGGATTAGGTATCATTACATACTCATCATTTTCGTCGGAATCTGATTGCTCCCTCTGAGTTGATTCGGAATTAATTCTTTTTGAAATTTCCACAGCTTTGCGCTTAGGCATTTTCAGACGTTAAAAATGAACTTTGGAAAAATTAAAAGGATATTCAGCTACTATACACGCGAGATCAGTTATGCAATATAAACATGAAAAATAGTATTAACTATTTCAAAGAGCTATATTATAATAAAGTGTAAATTGAATAGAGCAAACTGAGAAGAGTCAGAAAATAGAACCAATACTTATCTTTATTAGCGAGTTTTTCTTTCGTTTTGTATCATTTGAAGATAAACAATAGATTTACTGTAAAATGTATTGCCTCTCTAATAACAACATGTGTGTATGAAAATGAAAGGGCCAAGTATTTTTAAGATTTTAATAAAATGAATATGAAGTTTATTGTTGGCAAATGATAGATGTGCGAATATATCGAACTTTTTCATAATAGGATTCTAATTTGATCTTTAACGCTGTTTTTCTCAAATACATTGCACTTTTACGAAAAATTATCAAGAATAAAAAGTTCTTAAAATCACCCAAAGAATATGCTGGAATTTTTTCAGAGTTTTTTGAACGATTTTTTGGAATTTGCAAAAATTGGCAAGTGCATAATTATAAAAAATTGCTCAAAAAAATCTGAAAAAATTCCAACGTATTCTTTGAGTGATTTTAACAACTTTTTATTCTTGTCAATTTTTAGAAAAAGTGCGTCATTTTTGTATAAACAAGCTTTCAAGTTTTTTTGCAAAAATTTTGCAGTTGAGGTGCCATTTTGGATGCACAGGGGAGAAAAATCGATATTCAAACAATGCATCCTTTAAGTTCAGACATCTATTCCACCGGTTACTGGGGTTCCAGGTATATGGCAGACTCATAACCCCTTGAAAATTTGATTTAAAAAAAAAGCTGTTTCGAGAAAACCGTGTTTTTTTTGTAAAAATACTGTATTTTTGCCTATTTAATGATGTTTTAGACAAATTCAATTGACACCATTGGAAAGAGCAAGTCTTTACCTTTCGAAATATGTCCCTGAAAAATTTTTCTGTCGCGAATAGAAAAAGTTCTGAGGTACCGAAGAGCGACATGCTTCGAGTGGCATTCTGGGCCGAAACGGGTTTCGAGTGATTTTTTAGATTCTTTCTTCCGTCAGATACTCAGGTTAGTGATCTACATCAAAATTATATTTCTTATATATTATTTTAGAATTCATCAATTTTTCTGGTTAAAAGTCTGGCATAAAACCGTCCCAGAAATATTGCTATCGAATTTCAAGATTATGAAAAAGATCTATTTTCAGACTTTACGCCAGAGTTTCATCGAGTCAGACTTTATTATCAATAAATAAAAGTCTGGTATTAGTTCACAATGCCAGACACGTACTAGACTCCTACCAGATTTTCTTTTCATACAAGTCACCATGACTTACTAGAATTTTGGAAGAAAGTCAATCAACATTATAGTACATCAAAAGAATGTTGGTTTATGTCATGTCTACTTGTAAGAGTCTATATAAGCATTTAATGAAAATCTACTAAATCAACAAAGTAACGAAGCAACGAAGGTTACTGCTAACATATTTCTATACCCGATTATTTTCAACTACATTAATTTGTTTATACTCATTATTGAGCAAAGAATTGATATCTATGTAAGACTGACATGAATGACAATGTAGAAAACTTTATATTGATCGATGTTTGAACTATTCGTCACCTATATACACCGGAAAAATTCATGTCAGAATAACTTGAATTAAATTTAACTGATAATTTTTCTAATCGCATAATACAAGGGCAGATCCAGTGCTTCGTATATACTAATAAATTCAAACTTTCAGTCTCAACTAGTACCTCAAACTATAAAAAGAAGTTTAGTACGATACAGATTCAATATGATTTCGGTAGATCATGTTACCACGAACATATTTATTTTCATGATTGTAACAGTGAGTGGAAGCGTAATTGCGGGTGAGTGAAATTTAGTAATATTGGATTATTAAGAAACTTTTTCCGTGGAAGATAAATATTTTCGAATAATTTTTATAGGAAACGGCACTATATGCGACAGTGTATCATGTGAACAAATAGGTAAGAAAGCAACGCATGCAGGTTTCTGAAAAATTAGCTTGTACATTTTGACCAATATTGCTTTTTTCAGCTGAATCTATAATGAAAAATATGAATAAAATCGTAAATCCATGTAATAATTTTTACGAATTCGTTTGTGGAAATTTTGCAACAAATGAAATTGTATATGACGAGGAGGCTTTGATGAATTCGCATTCAATTACTGATTTAGTAGAGCAATTGGGAATTCTAATAGAAAATATAAATGAAAATGATTCGCATTCTTTTAAGAAACTGCGGTCGTATTATGATATGTGCATGGATGTAGGTGGGTATTAGAGTTTACGAACTTTCATAGAAGTAATATGAAAAATAGTTAAGATTAGTAAAAAATATACTACATTTTGACGTAAATTATTATTTCAGATCAAGTTAATAAAAAGCACAAGGAGAAACTTTTAGATATTTTAATACCCCTGGGTAATTGGCCTGTAATAGCTGGGAAATCGTGGAACAATTCGAATTTTAATTGGGTAGATACAATAATCAAGTTTCGTGAAGTCGGTTTATTTTTTAATTCTTTGGTCGTTGTTGATATTGGTATCAGCATGAAAAATAGCACCAAGAATGTTATATCAGTAAGTTTGAAATGGTGAAACGATTACTCTCAATAAATCTTCCTATGACAATTTACACACAACATGTTAAATCTCCTAGTTAGAACCACCAATACCTATCCTCAATACTGATTATCTCTTGCGAGGAATGGATGATGAAAACGTAAAATCGTATTTTCGGCGTATGGTTAATGTAGCAGTGATTTATGGAACTAAACGTCACTTAGCTGAGAAGCAATTGAAGCAGGTTCTGAATTTTGAAGCTAAACTAGCAGAGGTAATGTTGCATACAGATATGCACCTGCATTACTTAAATATATGCATGATGATCAAATATGGTTTTATCATTATTTTGCAGTTAGCTATGCCAGATGAGTTGAACCCATCAAAAAATTCTTATACTACGACGACCGTGGAGTTCCTTGCTACAGACAACCCTCAATTCCCTTGGTTAACATTTTTGCAGAAAATCATTGGTCCTCATGTGACTTTGCAAGACGAAATTCTTACTTCCGATGTACGGTACATCGGGAGGTTCTCGACGTTTCTAAATAGGCAATCTAAAAAAGTCCTGGCGAATTATATTTTCTGGCGCGCAATTCATGGATTAAAGAACGTTATGAGCGACCGATTTTCCAAAGTTTATCTTCAGCTAGACAAAAAACAAATTAGAAACAATCGAAATGTGAGATGGTATGAATGCATCAAAACAGTACACAGTCATTTCCCTCTGGTCATGGGTGCTATGTACGTTAGAAAATACTTTGACGACAGTAAGAAGGCGGAAGCAACAAAAATGTCCGAACGGATTCGTATGAACTTCAAAAGAATAATCTCAGAGGTTAGATTAACTAACACTATACTATTAATGCCGAAAGTATTCTGATTACGCCTTTATCCATTTAGACCAGCTGGATGAGAAAAAACGCGAAATTGTCAGCATTGAAAAAACTTAACCATATGACAATATTAGCGGGTTATCCAGACGAGCTTCTTGATGATAAAAAACTTGACGATTATTATGATAATTCAAACATAATCACGAACAGCATACTCAAGACTGAAATGAATTTTAGGATTTTTGAAAATTCTAAGACTTTTGAGAAATTACTAAGGTCAGTCAATAAGTCTGATTGGAGTGAAGAGTATGGAGCTGCCACTGCTTTCAACGCATATCATTCGAATGAAAAAAATTCTATCAGTTTGTATAATTTACTGTTGTGCTCCCAAAAATATTTTTTCAACATCAGAATTTACTTAGAGCCAAATCAATTTTACAGTAATACCTGCAGCTTATCTACAAAGTGGTTTCAAAAATCCGAAGTATTTGTACTACGGTAGCATGGGTGCAGTAATGGGTCATGAAATGGCTCATGGTTTTGATGATTTAGGGCGGACATTTGATGAATCTGGAAACATTCATAATCAATGGGACATTGCAACCAAGAAGGAATATAAGAAAAAGAAACAATGTTTCATCGATCAGTATAATAATTATATTGATTACATACAAAGCGATGCTCTTTTAGAAGTTAGTTAATTTCATGATTTTATTGATCCATGATTTGCGTAACTGCAGATAATTTTTTGGAATAATTATTGTATTTCAAACAATATTGTTTATGCGCTATCAACAGGTCGATGGGGAGCAAAATTTTGATGAAAATATTAGTGATAACTGGGGTTTGATAGCGGCCTACTACGCGTATGAGAACTGGCTACAAGAAAATGAGGACAAGCAGGAATCACGACTGATAGGACTCACTGAATATATGCCTAGGCAGATGTTCTGGATTGGTTATGCAGAACATTTATGTGTGGAGGAGAAATACTCGCGATATGAAACGGATGTCCAACACTCAGTCAACGAGTTTCGAGTCAATGGTGCTGTTTCGAACATACGTGAGTTCGCTCGAGATTTCGAGTGCAAGCCAAGAGATCCGATGAATCCAGAGAAAAAATGCACCCTTCTTTGAAGACATTGAATGTGATATACTGTCTAGCTACATAACTGTGTACAAAATAAAATGTTGAAGCTCTTAAAAAATATTTCCTTCAGAACTGACAGAAATGTGGCTTGATGTAACAATATATTTAAACATGTAGTGTATTTGAAAATTATGAAAAACCACTGCCAACAATGAAGGATAAATGCTATAACGCAGCGATATCAATTGAAAAAGAATAACGTTGTTCTTCCTTTGAATGCCTTTAAAAATCACTATGAGCATCAGTCTCGCTTCACTCGCGTGCACCTATTCTGGCCACACACTTCGTCATCATTTGAAAAGCAGAAAAATAGTGTGCCCTCCGCTTTCAAAATTCCTCAGCATCAATCACCGTCCAACCAGTGAAAAATCACCAGCGAGAAATCACCCGTTCCAGCATCATTTCCACGATGCAAAACTCCAAACCAACACACAAAATTCAGCCCTGACGATCGAATGACTCTCCTCCTTACCCCCTCGCTTTTTCACGCGTTCGATCGCGCTCGGAGAAAAATGGCGCGCGGGGAGAAATGGATTTCCCGGCCCGCTGGAAAAACATACGCGCCAGGGTTATGAATGGGCCTGCGCGCGTCTAGGATTATCTAAATAGCCGTGACAATGACTGAGTCGCGCCGAGATTGATGCACGATGCGCACCCCGTATTATTCTTTCTTTTTTTTGCTTTTTTTTTACTGAGGGTGAGTTTTCAGGGAAGCTGGTGGCGATTGGCGTTGATGCTTTGTGCCGAATTATGCACCGTAAATTTGAATTTTCGTGAATGGTAAGGGGCGAGAGTTGAGTATATAGCCAGGAAAAATATTTTGATGATACATTAGACGGATAAATTAATAGATCAATAGTTTATAATTTCTTGAAAATGTAATTGAAGCAACTAAAAAAAATAACAGATATCAAGAAAGAAGAGGAAGGCGAATAAATGATACGGAAGAAGTCTTTCACGCCGGGAACGAAGTTTCTCTTGAAATCATTCTTCATTTTCATTATTCCAAGCAAGAAGACGACGGAAGTCGCGAGAGTTGAGTGATAAGGACACAGGTGATAGATGGAGATTATACGAGATATTGGGTTGTGTTGACAGTGAAAACAATGGAATAATATTTCAGCTTTCACCACTGTTAATATGGTCTATCTTGAACGGAGAATATCGGAAAATAATTTTAGTTAAAAAACTCTGCACTAAAAATGTGTATCTTTCAATAAAATATTTTCTAAAACTACTCTTATACGACGTGCGATTTAGAATTTTTCCCTCATCATAATATAGTTCCAGTAGAACTGATGGAAAAATTCAACTCTATTGGAAGAGCAAACGCGTAGTTTGGCACACGCGTAAATTTCTCAAGCAATTAGGGAAACCGCTTCTGAAAAAATAAACGACCGGCTAAACTCGGCAGTATGTAGTAGTGCACATCCAGAAACTAGAACTGCGAGCTACACATATTCGAGCGCGAGCAGTGAAAATCCAGGTGCATAAAAGTTAATAAAACATGCAGGCCCGTTCATGAAATAGTCATTTCTCTTTGTACGTGCGGGCGAAGCGAAATGCACACGTGAAAAAAAGCTGCGCGATAAGTACTACATAATACCGAGTTTATCATGCCGAAAAATGACTCTGCTCCTCGGCAGCTCTTGCTCTGTCCCGGGCTGCTTTCTCCTGGGCATAAATCATTCGAAAAAAGACGACGCCATTACTTTTGAAAACGCGGAGCGCGCGCGCTCGCGCCCAAGAGATTAAACGCAGCCCCTTGTTTATCCCTCGCGCGCGCAGGCAAACAACAGTCCGACGGCGTTGCAGCGCACTCGCGAAAGTAGACCAGACGTGTGCGAAACAAGCGGAGATTACGGGCTAGACGAAAGAAAGAAGCGAGGGAAAAGTACGCGAGAAACAAAGGGGCGTAGGGACGCATTAATTCATCCCGATGAGGAGGAGTAGCTACGTGCGACCGAGTTCTCAAAAATATTGTGCTCGCTCGGCAAGACACGTATAGCGTGATACGGTATTCACGTCTCATACGTATGCGTTATGAGCCCGCGCATGTTCGCGGCCGCGTGAAACGATATGAAGAACCTGACGTTGGGAGAAATTCTGATTGTTTAATAAAGCACGATTTTTTTTTCTTTCCATTTCTTCTCTGTCGCCAGAGAATCTCTTGATAAATCAGACGAATCTCTCGAGCCAGCGTCGAGTGTCGTTTGTTCTGGCGAACGAGGAGAATTTTACTTTGAACTTTTTTCTCGAATTCCTGTATTCTCACACGAGAATAACTGATTTGAATAACACACAGTGCTGTCAAAACTCGAGTTTATACTGATTTTGAGATTTTCGGAAAATGTAATAAGGTGAAACAGTTTCGGAATTTTGATTCTCGATGACGTGACGAATGGTAAATTTTTTCGATCTAGTTTTCTGCGAGGAAAAAATTTCATTCAAGAGGTATTTCAAAAAGGGTATTGCTCTCATAAAAATAAGTCGCACTTGTAGCTACAAATGCATAGAAGAATAATTCAATTGTATTTTCATCAAAAGAATTAGTCATGAAAATATTGAGGTATCCAAGCACAAAACTTTCATAACTTATTTCTAATTTCTCTCCAACACGCGACTGAATTAATCGTTGGTCAGATAATGTGAGGTGAAAACTAATATATTTCCTATGCAGAGCCACGCGGGGAATTAGTTCTATTGCTGCTCTAGAAAAAATTTCTGTGGATCATTTCTGCTTATTGTCAGTACAGCGAATTGAGTCACATCCATTGAACGACCCAGCTCACTTGAAGCAGGCTGTAGCAAGCCTCTCCCCACGCGGGCAGCAGTAACCCAGCTGCGAGTGCCGACGAAATGCAATTTTTCCGTGCTACTTGGTCGAGCAAACGGGGAGAAGAAAGATCCGGCTTGATAATTAAAGCGCGAGAGCAGCGGTGCGCGTCGGGGGAGCGGCGTCGTAAAGCCCGGGTGGGGTGAGCGTCCGCGCGTGCCGACGAGGGGGTCAAAAGCCTCGGGACGCGACAGTCCGAGAGCATTGCGGCCCTCCCACTCGTCATTACACTTATCGCGCGGCCAACCCCCACCTCGTGAAAAACAAGAGATTCCACTGAGATTGGCATGCGTTACCTCGCTAATGCGCTCGCCCGTGAGCGCAAGGGCCACCTGACTTACTCTCTTTACTCACGCGCTAATGTGATGACAGAATTTTTTTAACAAGCTTCCCTCGCCGCAGTTGGAAAGTAACCTTTTATTTTTTTAAGCTTCTCAATCGCGTCTCTCGTCGAGACTCTACGACCCTTCGTTTCCAATTGATTTTTGCTCTGGCTCACAATAATCTCTTTCGATTACGTTACAAAAAAAATTTATGTGGGAAATTCTTTGTAGAATAAATCGATGGTAAATTTGAAAAATTAATTTTCCATATAATCAAAGTGAATTCTCACATTATTTCCATGAGTTTCGACAGCAAAAGTGTATTAACCAAGTGTTCTTTTTACTTTCATACAGTGGTTCTCTGTGAGATTTCAACAGGGTCTACTAATTAAATATATTTACATCACCCGCATATACTAAGCAATATATTGACATTGTCAATATAGACATTTTTTCATAATAAAAATGATAAGTAAAATAAAATGAAAGGAAGACAACTAATGTGTCTGATGATGAACATATTTTATAATTTTCCAAGGCAGAATTACATTCATTTCATTTTATACACCCAAGTCATCTTTGCTCGCTGTTAAGAAAATGAAAAAACGTAATTTTGTTGACGGATAGGTTGTTGCCAGCTCGTCCCATTCATTAGAAACTTTATAAAGGTACACAAAAAAAGATCATCGACAAGCCAGTAGCAAGCATTGAAGCTCACAGTGTCATAAAAAAAAACTATTCCAAGAGAGTACACGTAGCCTCTTGCGTGCAAGCTTTCCCGAGTAATGAGCAAACAGCGTGTCAAAGGGGCGAAGAATCTATGAAGATAAATACGTACGGGAGCGAATCGATGCTCATAAAAGACGCGCGGAAAAATGTGTGTGCGCTCCGGCCCGGCCGACGAGGCAAATCGAGAGGAACTGATAGATTGATCGATCGGCCAATTGATCAATTTGCGCCCGGCGCCGGGTTATTACTTCGATGCAGTTTTTGGCGCGACAACTTCGTGACGAATGGCTGAGCCTGCGCGTGTTTATTATTGCCGAGTTTCTCGATTATGCGGCGTGACGAAACACGTGTGTGAATGTGTTACGCGCCAGTGGGAAATCGAGAGAGGGTCGGCGCATCGCCGTGTATGACGCTTGGAAATTGCGGATGGGATTATTATCACAAACAGGCATTCCCAAGTGAGCTGATCATTTATGCGCTCGAGAGTTATTTGTGAGCCGTCCGTGCGCAGAAGTAATATCAGCGGCATTGAACCGGTATGCGGCAAAGTTCGTCGCTCGCTCGAAAGTTACCGCCGAAACAGTCGTTCAAACTTCATAAGTGTTAACGTGATCACTCGGAGTAACTCGCAACGGATAGTCGTAATTAGTTCCTCGTTCGTGATCGAGCAGGAGCGTTTGATAAAATCGCCGCTCGTAGAATCGCCAGGGACACATTTAAACTGGATTTCCAACGAGAAAAATCACCCTGATCGCCGTCAAAATGACACACGTGGAGGTCAGTCGTTCTCTCTCGCTGCGTGAGAGAGGAGTCCCGTGAAAAAAAAAAATCATAAGCGGTTTCAAGATTGGCGCACAGAGGCTGGGAAAGAATCTTTGCAGGAGGGGAATCGTAAAAAGGGCCAGAACGAGACAGGGAGAAAGTGGTAAAAGCACCGATAAAATTAATGCCCGCCCGGTGCGACGTCCCTTTCTCAAGCTTCTATACACACGGTCGACGCGATATCGGGTTTTATATGCGCGGCGTCGGATTTTATTCGCGGACGTCGGATGATTCTTGAGTCGCTTATCGGTGGTCCGCTCATAGTTTGCTTTACTGCTCCCGATCCAGCGTTTTTTTTTTACTCGCCGCCGAGTGCTTTACTTTTTAACTTTCGTCCGGGTCTCGATTCGCGGGGGAAAAAGTTCGCGCCGAGATAAGAATGAGAAAGGAATGGCTTTCCCGACGCGCTGCCGGGCGAAACTTGGATAATGCGATCGGTCATCGCTCGGGCACGAATGGCGAAATAAAAGCCAGGCACGGATGGATTGGACGGTGTAAGGAGTTCGCTTCGTCTTCTCACTGCCTCTGCGACTGTGTCTATTGTGCGGCAGTCCATTGCACAATAGTACTTTTGCTTTTCTCCAGGATGTAATCATTTTACGGAGGTAGTTCATATCGAATATTCAGTGATTGGTCTGTCCTGATTGAATAACAGTGCGTGATTAAGTTTTGTATCCCGGAAATATTTATTTTGCCAAGCAATAATGAACAATGATTGAAGAGATTGGGTAATCTTTCGGGATTGAGTTTCAGCATCTTTAGTTATTTGAAGTCATCATCAAAAATATCAACTTGGCATACAAGAAACGGATGCCAAAATTAAACGTTGAAACTATTTCATTGCATTTGGCCTGGAGATTGTAGTACGATTCTCATAATATCAAAGTATAAAAAAACTTTATTTCAACATATAGCAAAAGTAGACGACCAAATCTATTTGTTTCACGTAGTAATCTGTGCATTTCACGCATGGCGTGTCCAAAAGTACCTTGGACATAATCGATTTGAACCTTCTAGAAACAAAAAGGGAACTCTGATTTCAATCAAAAATAATATTTTTTCTCGTGTTTATAAGTCAGGCTTTACATATAAATTTTAAATAATCATTCTTTATACACCTATATACTTACAACCATTATACCACAACCAGAAATACTTCAATTAAAATCTGATTGTAAAATTCATTATTACGCCAGAGGCAGTTGAAGTTTCTAGATACATGCAACACCAATATCCATAAAAAGATAAGGTTAGGGCCATATAAAAGATAAGAATGTTTGTTTTTTCCTTCAATGGCATTATTAACGAATCTCATTGGCCGAGTATCCCAGGAATTTAAAAAATTGTAAAACGTTTCTGGAAGAAATAAACGCCAAACTTTGATAGAAGGAAATTGTATGAGGCAATCCCGAGTATGAAAGGCTCATATAAAATGAATGAAACACGCATACGTTCAATAAAACAGCATTTGCGTCGAAGAAACTTTCACGGGGAAATTTTTTAGTGTATAATCATCATTATCATTTCTCGTATGCTGACTGTGATCTAATCTATTATTGCATACATACCATTCGCATATAATTCAGTAAGTAATAATATTTGAAAGATATCCATTTTTAACATCTCACATGTAGACTGAGCACAAAATTCAGCATTTGACTATATAGTCATTGCTTTTCATTGAAAACTCGAGAATCTCTAGCAGACTTCACACTGTGGATCATAAGATAGAAATAAAACGAAGCTTGTTGCTGCAATCAAACCAGCGAATTGCCAGAAATACAAGCTCCAACGTGAAAGAAACGCAGGCAGAGATAGAGGGAGAAAGAGGGAGGGGATGAGAGCGCGCGAGCGAGTGAGAAAGAGAGACAGAGTCACGGGCAACGTCCGCTCGGGGGGTCTATCGATCCCGGGGCTTTCTTGGCTTGCTGCAGGTTATGTGCAGCGCGAAACGCGACGTCGCGGCGCGGAACGGCTACGGTGGTAGTCGCGTGCCGGCGCACTCGTAGAATACGCTACATCTCGTTCGTGAGGCCGGCCCCTGATTAATGTACGGGGCTCTTCCTTTTCGAATTTCGTGGCGTGTTTTGAACGAGCTGAGTGAATTATTGCTCGATCGGAAGTTGCTTTGCATGCGCAGGCGCTGACGATCTGCTTTGGGCAGTACTTACGATGCTAATTTGTTTTTTAGCCCCAAAGCTTTGCAAGAATCGCGTGATTTTTCAAGATGACTCGATGCAGATGAGGAAGTATTGTAATCTTGAATGTGTAATTATTTCTCTGGGATATTGAACATCCATTGTTCGGCGAAGATTATTTCCTTAGTTTATTTTTTAAAACTTGTAAAAAGTACCAGAGCAGTTATTGTTTCTCGTTCATCTCACAGACTGATCAAATACACATGAATCACCAAAGTTTATGATAATCTTTATCGGAACTTCGTTCAACATATCTTTTTATCACTAAAATGCAGAAGCTGTGACTTTTTATGCAAAACAAGCAATGACAGAGCTTTGTGACATGGAAGTGAGACGAACGAGCAGTAAAAATTGTTGAGAGAAACGGTATGATGTATTGATGGATGAGAGCAGTGGTAACAGACCCAATTATGAATTTGAATTTCCATCACTATTGGATCGCTTATACATCATGACTAATATTGCAGAGTTGTTGAAAATAGCTGAAAACATTTTCTTCTGGTCGTATCCAGCCTAAACGTTGAAACACTGAAATCGAATTACAAATGATCTTTCTATTTGTCCAGGTTGGAATGGAAAGCTTATAGTCGTTAGCAAAAAAAAATCCTGGGCTACAGATTTAATCCCTTTGCCGAACTCAGTTTGTGATCAACTTTTGTTTCAGTTAAGTTGGATACTTTCGTTTGGTACAGTAAGTACATTATGAGTTTTCCATTAGCGAATTTACCAACTGGCTTTTAAGGTTAAGCCGTCCTACTGCATTGTAAACGTGACTCCGCGGCTATAAACTTAACAGAGAAGCTACCAAGACTATATATATGTGTATATATATACGTATGGCTCCTCCATTATTCCAGCTATCCCAGGTTAGTTCTATCTAGTCTAGGTATTAAAAGAGATCTGACCACCCACGCACTTTTTTCATCACTCACTACTTTATTTTCCATGAAATTTTAGCTTTCTCATTCCAGACTAAAAATGAAACGCGCATTATCTTCATAAAGTACTACTACTCTCATAAACATATCTCACGCCTTGGATTATTCAAAATTATACGCACTCTCCGTTACAAATATCTTCGACTGTTTCCAGAATTAAGCTCTATTTATTTAGATTTTATGCTAAACTAGGCTAGACTTTGTGATTGAATAAATAATTTTTCATAAACCAATCCATTAAGCTTCAGCTGAAATTTTAATCTCAGGTCCATTCCCAAATGAATATGGATCGTACGTCAAAGTCTATACATGCGAAAATTCAAGTAAACATGAATTCATTCATAAATTTGCGTATATGTTTATTCGCCCTCGGGGTTTATATCCAAGCTTCAAACTTTATTTACATTTTCAGCCGGATTTTCAAAACAGAAGTCGATATACACACAGATATCTAGCACACCGATATTTATTCTTCGTCAATATGTGTCAATTAGCATCACCGGATTTGCATCTGTTTGCACGTGATCAATTAAGCGCTGGTTCTAAATGTTAGCACGATTTTGGATTCTTCCGAAGCGACATTTTCCACGCGAGTATCCCGACACTGCGGGGAAAGTCCGCAGCAGCTGCCGTATTCGAGACAATACGAACTACGCGACACTCCTGCAAGCAGCCGAGTTATTTCGCTCGGCAATGCCGCTGGGAAACTCGAGATGTCAAAGATGCGGCTGATGACGAATTATTGCGCAGATTGTCTGACCGTACCGTGGAATTTCTACTGCAGCGTCCTCGCTTTTATACACGTACACTGCACATACACAAACACGGCCAACTTGGGTTTCATTGTTCCCACGCACACCCACAGTCCATTGAATGGTGCAGTGATTTAGGCGATTATTGCGTTTTGCATTTGGCGAGCGAGCGAGCGAGCGACACGTCGATTTAGAAGAACCCATTATTCACGCGGAAGCCTGATAAAGTGCGCCGGGTGAGTAGTCGTGCGTGTGTGTGTGTGCGCGATTGTGTGTAACGCTGCCCGTTGATTGAGGGCGTTTGAATCGCTGATGGCCGCGATGCAACTGGCAGTATCGTTGCAGTCCACTCTCTCCATTCGATATTTTCAAACTCACAGTAGGCGAATAAATGTTTCGTTTGAATCGTGGAGTTTTTGTAACTTTTAGATTCATCTTACGGACAAATCTATGGATGAACAGTTTTTACAACTTGAGTGAAATATTGATACATGGAGTTAAAGCCAGTTGAATAATGATAGATGAGGGATGGCACGACGATCCTTTACGGAATGAAACGTGACAGATGGGAAATTCGTTTTTCTGCTGACAAGTGATTCAATCGGTAGTTACAAAATTCACAAAGTACGTTTTCCAATTACGTTCCAAACAAATGAGAATTATTTTTCCAAGAGTAAGCCTCATTCACGATATTCATTCGTTCCATCTTTAGATTGCGCGATTCTTCTTGCCAACACGCGACTATGCTTATCCAACAATTTGAGTATCTCGTTTCTTATAGATTTCTTCAAATAAATTACTCGTAGGAAGGAAATACTAGACGGAAGCCGAAGAGCGCGATGGCTCGGGAATACAGCGTGCTTTCATTCTCTGGTCTTAACAATCCTGGAGTTTTTTTCATTAGCCGAATTCTTCCCATGCCTCCTAGTCACGAAAGCAGAGAACCCAACCGATACGATCATCTTCGAGCGAGGGAGTGAGAGAGAGAGAGAGAGGGGGGCAGGAAGATACCGGAGATTAAATCTGGTCGAGAGAGCACCTCTGCAGCATTCAATCGGCACGTCATACTCGAGCGCACACGCGCGTAAATCACGAAAACTCCCCCAGCCACCAATCGGATCAGCGATAAACGCGCCGAGCAATCGGATAAATCAAAAGCCCGGTGGCATCAATAACGAATCATCTGCCTGGCCGTAGCGGCGGGTGAGCGCGCGATAATCCTCTGGCGCTTGACTTGAGAAACGCGTAGAGTGCGTAGGCGAGATGGTATCTCCGTGGCCGGCTACCGCTGCAGCGCTTAACTGCACCGCTCGCTGCCGGCGGCTTTGTGCGTGGGTGAATGCTCCCGCCACGCTGGATCGGACAGATAGCTTTGTTTTCAGCCGCACAACGAGTGCCGACGCCAACACACGCCAAGGGGGAATTAGCCGGGTAATGAGAGAACGCTGCTCGGCTGCTTGCACGTATTTCAAGTGTTACGATATAGGCTTCGCTAATGATTTTTTATTTCGCGAATACCGCGAATCGACAGGGATTTGGTCCGGGCGTTCTAACAATGAGTCTTGCCACACGAGAATTGTCTTGGCTCAAGTTTATTGAGACATCGAGAAGTGTAGTTGGAGTTTCAACGAACTTGGCTTGTGTCAATAAGCAATTTTGTATAGGCAACACCTGAACGTCGAAATAATTATTTTCAGTTGCGACATTGTTAGTTTTTCGTTTCTCAGATATAGTATATTATGCAACTAGTGCGTGGAATCGCATTTCACGAGTTGCATACGATATTTTATGTTATAAGTGATCCAAACGCGAATTTCACTCATCGAGATTTGAGTGCGTGAAATATTTTACGCATCGGTTTCCGTGTGTGAAATATTTCACGCATCGATTTCAGTGCGTGAAATGAGTGTTTATGATCACGTATAACATAAAGTAATTTAAAGCCTCTCTTCCGGGTATTTGATCTAACCACGTGACACGGGAGTGTAGTGTATAGATATAGAGGAACAGAGTGCCTACAAGAGAGAAACATGGAGCACTGAGAACGGCTACCAGTTGAAGAAGTCACTTTTGTCAACAAGCTAATGAGTTTTGACGTTTTATTGATATAAACCTATTTCCAAAATCTGAATAAATATGAATGTAGGTTTTGAAACGAAACTATTGTAATGAACAGGTAAGTACGTAAAGAAAAAATAATCGGAATGGAATACGCGGGGAAAACAAATAAAATAGAATATAGAATGCGCGAAGCGCGTCTAAATGTGTAGGTAGTATATGATAATATATCCATAACTGTCAGGTACCTTCCACCAGATTCATTCTTTGGATATTTCGAAACGTATATTTATGTTATACTTGATCATAAACGCTCATTTCACGCATCGAATTCCATGCGTGAAATCGCATCGGTTTCCGTGCGTGAAATATTTCACACACTAGTGCGTGAAATCGCATTTCACGCACGGAAATCGATGCGTGAAATATTTCACACACGGAAACCGATGCGTAAAATATTTCACGCACTCAAATCTCGATGAGTGAAATTCGCGTTTGGATCACTTATAACATAAAATATCGTATGCAACTCGTGAAATCGCATTTCACGCACTAGTTGCATAATATACTATTTCTTTGGAGGGATGGAGTTTTAGACGTAATTTATAGCAATAACATGTTTACAATCAAAGTTTTTCACGACTCGATTTGAAAGACAAATGTTTCATTGTTTGAATTAATCATTTAATAGTTATTAATAAATTAATATATTACTTGATTATTATTAATTAATGTAATATTTAATAATCAATCAATATAATAATCAATAATCAATTAATCAAAAAAATCATTGTTTGTGTTTCTGTCGAATATTTATAAAGCTTGTCCTTGGTTCTACGCTATAAATATGTTTTCCAACGTGAAATTCATTCAAAACTCGTTTTCGCAAATAGACTGGTGCAAATAATAGGCTATCTGAAAATGCCAGAGTGCCACGATAAGTGCTTAGTGCTCTTTAAATGTGAATAGCTCTTAGCTATGAATCGTATCTAATTTACACACAATAAATCCAATGATAATTTATGAATGAATTATTAACGAGTCAGTGAACTCGGTTACGCACTGTACACTATATTCTTGAATCTCGCTCGCCATCTGTTCTATCTATCGTACACTTCGAAATCTTGAGTTTCGTATACTACTTTTATAAGCCATAGTTTTTGATAGTCTGCAGCGTGTGATCGATATTCAATGGATTGGGCGGGTAAAAATTCAAATCAACCTGTATACTGGCATCGGATTTTGACGCACAAAAAAAAGAGCGCATGGAAAAAACAAATCATCCTTCCCTGATGATGCTGAGCCATGCCATAGGCTCGATCAAACAACTCGGATTCCCCACCACATTTTCCATTATACGCTCTCGCAATAATTTGTTGGCTGCTCTGTCGGATCTCTCGAGCAAGCCTCTCGAGCCGGGCCAACAAACTCGGCGCGCACGCAGTGGCTTCGCAACCAAGATAACGCACGCGTAGAGAACAGTCCAGCCGGTGACGCGTAATCTGTTGCCTCTTTCTGCCTGCAGCAGCAGCAGCTATTTGCCGATGTGCGCGGCTGGGAGATACGCGCCGCAATCTGGCTGGCTGGTGCACAATCCAATCTCCCACCCTCTCTCTCTCTCTCTCTCTCTCTGTCTCCGCGGATCCAGCGCGGAAATTTAGGGACGTCCGCGCGCTTATCTAGATTATTTACTGGCTGCCCTACCCCCCTCCCCCCACCTCTACCCCTGGAGGCGCAATGAGATCCGGCCAGATTAGCGCTGCGCTTTCATACGGCCCCGACCCATCGTAGAGACTCTAGTTTCGCGATAAAAGTTGCTCTCTTGAACTTTTTGGGGTCGAGCATTTGGAGGAGCCGGGCTGGTTGTGGATTAGCGAGATGATGAGTAGCGATGGCTCGTCGTGTTTGCTCTCACGTTTGGTTGAGCTCACGAGAGAGCTTTTTCTTTTTTTGCCCGGGGAAATGGCACACGCGTTTTCACTTGGACCTAATGTAAATCGACGATTGAGCACTAGCTTAGTGATTTCTAATCTAAATTCACCAACTCAAGTGCTTGGTGTGAAACGTGATCCCTTTTCTGTTTCGACCTATTTTTCTTTATGTTTACGATGATAAACATTGATGTTTAGAGTTAAGAATACGATGTCTCACTTGACCACAGTTTCCGTCAGTCTATTGCTCTCTTGATTTCGCAACATTTGACTTGGTTTCTAAATTGTGCAACGTTATTATTTGGAATGAACAGAGCACGGCCTCATCTTCGTGAGAGGCACTTGTGCGTATGTGTACAAATTTATATTCACTCCCCTGCAAAAACAAAAAGATAGTTGCATTATTCAACGCTAGGCCTATCAATGAGAAACTTGAGCCCCCCGGATTAGGCTGTCAATTCGACAAATCTTGAAAAAGCTGACGCTTAAAATGTGCTGCAAGTACGGGTGCGAATGGTCATCAATTATGTATCACTTGTAAATCCCGCTCGTTTTTCAATACCCCATGGTAGCGCTTCGGACGAGCGGACTCGGTGTCGGTGGCCGATCCCGGCGCCCCTCCATCCCGCACGCCATCCTGAGTCAGCCGGGTCGGAAAGTAGGGACGTGAAAGTGCCATATGTCGGATTACGGCTCGCGGAGTGCATAAAATTAGTATGCTCGCGAGCAGCTCTTAGTCACGACTGCTGCCATCAAATTTACAACTCGCAGATGTCTCTGTCTGTGGCATGCAATTTTTATGTCGGTCTTACGTTACAAGTCGTAAGAATTCCCCGCTCGAGTGCATACTCTATCTGCGAATCCGGGCAACGTAAGGCGGAAAAGAAATGCCCCGGTGCCGGAGAACAAACAGGCTGCATTAGCATTTCACAGCAAATCCAGCCGTGGAAGACGTTAAATTTGAAAGAGCCGAATGCAGCCAGGGGAGAGTGGATTAAACGTGAATAAATTCGCAAAAGTAATACCCCCGGCCCCTTAAACTCGGGCTCCGTATTCACGGGGATGATGTAGGTCACGAGCCCCGCGCGCGCGCATCTCGAGGAAAAAGAGGTATGGAACGCGTCGAGCTTATCGAGCCAGCTCTCGCTCTGTTTCGCGCAGCTTCGTTAATTAACCCGAAAAAAAGCACGCCCTTATCGAGGAGTATACTGTATATATACACCGAAGACGATCAGGCTTTGTTTGCAACCCAACGTAGCTGCTGGCGCGGATTGGTATTCGAGATGACGACGGGGTCCCGGGAGAGAGGCACGCACACACGCACTTGGGGGTGGGATCTTACGGCCCCCTGAGGTCTCCGCGCGTCCGACATTATCGTCTGCACTTTCTCCCGCTGTATTATTCAGGCGCAGACGTAAGGTTTTTCCTTTGCCACTGGCGGGTCGTTAGCGTAGGGTTCGGACGCGTGTATCCTCCGTTGATACGAACTCGTCACACTCCGACCAGTCAATCCAATTCCCAAAATACTCCTGCCCTCAAGTCGTAGCTGACATTTTCTCGTTCTCATTTCACGAGAATCTCCAAGCGCTCGGCGATGGACTCGAGTTTGTACCAATAGTTACACACGCTTTGGCAACACGACGGAAGCTCTATTCATGCACGCTCCAGAAATAATATAGCTAGTCCTATTGTTCCAAGCAAGTTGAGGAACTCGGTTCAAATCTGATTACATACAGACCCACGCTCATTGGATTACCATACGAGCAATCATTTATTTATAATGATCTATCAACTTGATTAAATTACCCTACCATTGGTTTAGTTTACTTAGACTCTCGTGCTCTGAACACTTTGTCATGGTCTCGCTTGGGATAGATCGTTATTGAATTATGAATTAGTTTGCCCTAAACACCTGTTGGAAAATTTGGTGTGATTGATATCTGGTTGTGAATTTTCGCTCTCAGCTTACTATAGCCATCTTATGATAATCCTAGTTCAGGCTCTAGGCCGGATTCAAGCAATAGGTATTATGAAAATGATATACAAATTTTGGCAAGGTCTGTACAGTGGTTTTCAAGATACCAACTCTACTATTTTAAAAAATGTAGTTCTGATAAAAACTCTTTGGAAAGTTGAAGTACATGATAAATAGACAATGAAAGTTTTGACCATACAATATACGCATTCCTTACTTTATTGAAGGGAAGGTGTCATGCTGAGTCGCTTTGCTCTTCTCTGTTGGAAACTCGGGCTTGTTTGACCCGACACACTAAAATACCCTCTTAATATTATTCTAACCATTTATTTTTTTGTATGTTACAGGTGAGTTACACTTTTCGTCGGAAGCTTTGAAATTACCTTTGAGTAAGTGAAAGCCCAACATTTTCATTCCGCGTAAACCGATGTCATGCCAGTGATAGGTAAGATGAGCTTTGATTATTCCAACTGAACCGAACACCAGATTAAAAAGTGAAATGTAGTCATGCAAACAGCAATACCTTAGAGAGATTAAAGGAATAAACAACCGTCGTCTCGTTAGGACGATTTTTCGTCTTCCGTTTCATTTGCGGAAGCTCGCACGAGGTTTACCGAGTGAGATTATGAAGTGCAGCGCTGAAAATTTCATGCGGATTTCGGCGAGTTTGTTAAGAGCGCGCGCGTGTTTGGAATGCGTTGCCAAGTTGATACGGTGTAAAACATCGATGGATTGTATGTGGTTTACGTGAAAAAGAATCATTTGTTTACTTGTGGAAATCTTTTTTATTACTCTCGATTAATTTGATATTTTACGTGAATTGACTGAGTGAGATTCAATTTTATGAAATTTTCATTTATTACAATATAGAAGCTATATTTTTTGTTTACTCAATGTTTTTTTCTCACATCAGTTTGTTTTTCAAGAATATAATTGGAAAATACTGATTTGTATAACAATTCGTCGAAACAAAAAGTTTCCAATGACTGACCAGTTTTACAGTTTTTCCGATTAATAATTAAATTTAAAAGCACAAATGAGAGAGAAAGCAACGAATACTGTCGATAAATACCATCGATCAAACTTAACAATTACCAACTTCTCGCAAGTAGCCAACATACTTCTATATTCTCTTCTTTCTTCTTTTCATCGATGAATATCAATACAAAGTAGATCTATTGAAGCTCCTTTGTGTATTGATTTACGACTTACACGATAAAAGGATCCCATTCAAAGTTTGAGACTCCTCGAATTTATATCGTCGAACGAATTTAATAACGGAAAAGGATTATGTATAAATCTCGAGTCGCTTATGAATTTATCAATTGCGTTGGCCGGCTTCCGCCGGGCTATTATGCTTATTAGCGGCGCGGATCGATAATCGAGGCGATCGAACGCCAGCCCCAAGCGTATTCGCAAAGCAACGGGATGCACTTTTTGCCACGGAAATGGCTGGTGCTTGTTGAATAATGTTAAAGACAGATGAAAGCCTGTAATTGTTTTGGAATCTTGTTCTTACGGTACTTTACCTCGTATTCAATGATAACGCGTCATCAAATATTTCTAAATTGTACATAATTATACGAGCAATTTCCTATCCAATAGTTCATTCAACAAAGTAACTCAAATATTTTTCCTCGATCAACATTCAGATAAAATACCATATATAACTTACGGGGAAGTAACTTTCCTATTCTCAATTAGAATTGTCGAATAGTTAAGTTCCACAGTGCCCATTATCGCGGAGCTCAAATTCTTCCCTTTCTTTGTTCCTAACTATAATACTGCAGTTCAGAGAACAGTTGCCTTCAAACTTTTATCGATTTCACCAATAGATCTCCCTCGAAGTTTCCCTCCTGCTACAGCGGACACTAAGCAAACTCAATTACCTTCGCGATCAACGTCACTGAATCAAAAGCGTACCCATTCCCTAGCGACTTCGACTCCACTTGGTGACGTATGAATCGGCCGTAATAGTGGTTCTTACTTATTCCGTAAACACACCTACTCCGCGCCGCAAGGGATTTTCAATTTGGATCGATTGGCGATAGCAGTCCGTTCAGAATTGGAAAAATGGTTCAGGCGAATTTTTCGCTTCCATCGACCGGATGTGCCGATAGAGTGGGTCAGTCAGAATTTCAATTTGGTGGTTGGGTATGTGAAGCTGCGAGGAGAAAAAACAGATGAGATGATTGATTAGAGCTGCACCGAGTATGAGCTATAAGATTAAAATTGATGAGACGAAGTGAGAGAGAACAAATTTAGGAGAATTAAATTATTCCATTATAGAGTATGCAAGTCGATGCGAATTGCGTGCCATTAATTATGAAATGTGCATAAAACGTAAACAGAATTTCATATAAATTTGTACTTTGATCTAAGGACAAACAAAATTGTATTTTGTATTTTGTAATTGTAATTTCATTCCTGTATAATCTCATTATATAAATTGTATACATGTATATTCAACGATTCGAGTTAGAAGGATAATTAATTGCCTTTATTCATCATTTCAACGTTAATAAACACGAGCTCCGTCAGTAGGCTTATGCTACTAATGAAACTGTACATAGTCGCGTTTCAATCTATAGCGTGAAATCCAGTATAAAGCATCAATAAAAAATTTGCCGAACCCTTCGAGCTGTCTCCGTAAATTATTCCCATACCTTTAGAAAGCTCAGTTTAGCTTGCGAAATCAAAAAATCACGCGCTCCTTTCATTCGACTCCAGGTCCCTTTGAGTGTGCCTGTCCGCTCTTGAAAGAATCCACTCGAAAGGATCGTCCCCCGCGCAGATATGGACTGGGGCATGAAGCCGGGGAGACTCTCGGGGACAATTCCCCTATTGCACGACAATGCGCGACTGGAATTAGCCGAGATGGCCGCTCGCAGGGCCCCGTCAATCTGCGGCAATACCCGGGCGAGATGGGAATACCGTTCCTCTCTCTAATTATTGCGAACGCCAAGCGCGCCCAGGTGTCCATCAATGCTCTATGGGTTGAGTAAATTTTTTCTAAAGGTTTTGTTTGGTGGTATTCATTGTGACAACATGCTTTAATACCATTGAGACATTGGGGTGGAAAATTTTGATTGTCTAGCTTACTTACAATTGGACGGAAGGTTATATAGAAATATGTCGAGGGGAACGAACAGAAATGGAAGAGCTGGGTTGTTTGACAAAGTAAATAAGAAAAATTCAATATTCATGATACATCAATCTTTACGAAAATCAAAGGAGAACATTCAATTCCATTACACTTCACCCCGAAGATTTGACTTTTATATTGTATGGCATTGTTGATTCGTGTAAAAATTCGAGAAGTATGCGTGCCAAAGAAGAGAATGAGCTCTAAACAACTGGAAAGCAGCTTGTTTTCAGGTTTCCCTATTACAATCTTTGCTATCTTAGCCACGAAGATTCATTGGGCCACGCGGCAATTCTTCCCCTGATTCTGTCTGTATCGCGAACCACACAAGTCATAAAAGCTAAATCTTAAATCATTCCACTCGAGTTGTCCGACTGTGTTATTCTGCAGCCGCATCCCCCCGTAGGCATGTGTACGTTTTGCTCAGCCCCCCCGCGGCATTTTCTTCCTTCGAGCGGCGATGTTTGCTTACTAAAAATCCTTTGTCTCGAGTGTGTGTGGACTTTCATATACCAACTCTGTTTACACCGGTCGCACGAAAGCCCCTCGGCTACGTTTGAAAAATTTAAGCCGGGGTCTAAAAGTCGATGTCAATAACCGGAAAATAGTCTGGTGAAATTCACAAGAGACTCCCCCATTCCACCGTTAGGCTTGTGCGCAATATCTATTTAAAGATATAGGCTTATGATTCTCATTACAATGATTGCATGGTAAGCACAGTGATTATATATATTTTTCACTAGAAGGGTTCAGAAACTCAAGGCTTATGAATGAGAATGAAATGAGCAGAAACTCAATGAAGCCGCTCTTTTCCATCTCCAGTAAGTGCGTTCGTGACTCAAATCTTTATTTTATGTATGGAATATTCTAGATTCAAATATTGTTGAGTGGATTGTCAAAGCGATGAGTTCATCATGTACTGCATGCTAGAGGGAAAATAGTTCTTATTTCCATTCGCAGCAAATTCGTCCATTCGACAATTTCGTTGTGGAATAGAAGAGGTCTTTTTGACTAGTTTCACAAAGAACTCGGTTCGTGCATAACCTGAAATATGCTAGATTGCGATTATGAAAGGATGTACAAAACAAAATAGAAACTCCAATGAAGTATGTTTCTTTGTTGTTGTTGTTATTATTACACTGTCAGTGTCATCTTTCTGCAATCACTCTAACCTAATCAACACATCATTAGGACTGTTGTTACTAAAAAATCACAACAATTATTTCCTCCTTTTTTTCCACGCTCATCAGCTGATCCTATGCACCTAGACGAGGAGAAGCCTTCATACTCACGTGGAACAATCGGGGGCACAAAGTAGGCTCGATTCTTTCGTGCACAACGCCCAACGCGTTGGCGGACTATATGGCTCTGGTGCACGATCGTCACGCATTCCCGCGTGGGCCCGGCACAGTCTTTCGCTCGAATGGCGGAAGATACGATCTGCCGGGTTGGCGCGGGCGTGTGTGCGCGTGTGTGTATATGCGTGCGAGCGCACCTGAGCTCTCTTCGCACGTGTCCCACTTGTTGATGCGAAACGCGCCCTCCGCCCGGTCCGAGCTAGCCGAACCCTTCCCTCGCACGTACACATATATCCGCGGCATCGAGTGGAACGTGAGCTCTGCGCCCGACTTCGGGTTTCACCTGCTGCTGCTCGATGTTGTGAGAAATTACGCCTTTGTGCGGTCTCGGCTTACACACCCTTTTATTCCCCCGGCTAAAACTGAAATCCATGTTTATACAGTTCGCAGAGACTGTTGAGGAGTGAACTCGCGCTATAGGTGGGGCTCTGAGGAGCAGCCGACGAGTGGCTGTACGACGTTGCGGAACGAGAGAGGATGCGTTGCTCTGATACGTCTGTCGATACAGCGGACAGTATAGCTAACAACTCCCGCGCTTCGACTTTTTTTTCGAGTGTTATTGATGCACCAGCCCCGAAAATATAAAATATCGATCCTATTGGAGAAATTGGAATCCTTGTCGGCAAAGAAAAAAAAGTGGTATCGCCGCTTCTCTTTGAATGAAACAGCACTCGGCAGAGGTCAAAGGACGCAACCAATCTAACGAATGATTCAAAAATCAATCGAACCGAATAAAAGTTTCCATTGGATTCTTCTAGTAATTCAGCGGTTCGCTAATGTTTCTACGCTTGTGAAATTCGGGTTTGCGTTGGGCGCGCGTACCGAATGCTCCGTATCGATTGGCGGTGGCTTTTTGGCTCAAGTCGGGTCAGAGTTGAAAATGGGCTCGTGAATTTCGCGTTCGTATGCGGCTACAGTTCCAATGCACTCTTTCATTTTTGGGAGGGGGGGGGAGAGTAACATTCGAGGAAGTGTATCGGTAGTATTCGCAATCCATCACACACTATGCATATTGATTCTTTGCAAGGTATCGATATAGGCTTTCTCATTCAATTTATACCATTAGAGTTCAAGCCACGCGGAAAAATGTTATAATCCAAAATAATCACATTCAATGCAGCCAGATGAAAGAACACAACAAAATAGCCGCGAATGATGTATACACATTAGACGAGCACACGAAGCAAGCATTGCGAGGGCAAACAACAAAAAGAACAACCCGTCGCAAATTACCAGCGATCCCCGAATCGCGTCGGCAAAAATACTCGACGAGAGAATTCCATCGACGCGCATTCCGGCTTGTGCTGAAATTTCGCGGTGTGGCCGGGCAGTGCGTGTTTGCACGTCGTATTCCCTGCGCGCCCGTAAATTTCCAGCCTCGACACCTGGCTCCGACGCAGCGGCCCAATCAACGCGCGCCACCCTATACCCCGT
Source organism: Aphelinus atriplicis (assembly GCA_020882685.1). Taxonomy (NCBI): domain Eukaryota; kingdom Metazoa; phylum Arthropoda; class Insecta; order Hymenoptera; family Aphelinidae; genus Aphelinus; species Aphelinus atriplicis. The sequence continues at coordinate 78,705,507 of CM037073.1, forward strand.
GGCCAATGTCCACATCTGCCGAGGCGAAAGCGCCCGGATCTCGAAAAATTTTTCCCATTTCACGCTTTTCAATCAAAGCTCATTCCGTTGTCATCACTTCTCTTTTTATCGCTGCGGCCCCCAACCGGTAGCTCTCGCGCACGCTAATACTCGCGGCGGCGTGCGTGGGGAAAAAAACGAAAATAACTAAATCGAGAGGGAAAATAACGAGGAGCTCGGGGAATTTAGCGAAATTATGGACTAGCAAAATACGAATTGGATATTTGTAAATAAGCCTTGGGAAATTTGATGAGTATACCAGTGGTGTGGACGATAGTCGAGTGGAGTTGTTGAGTGTCTTTGATACGGGTGGAAAAAAATTGTAATTCAGTGGTGGCTATACTGCGTTCGACTCTCGTTGGAGTGATTTCGTGATTATTGATATCACGATTATTGATGATGACATACTTTTTAAAAGTCGATTGTGAAATTATAGCCACTAAAAGTCTTGTCTTCATTCATTCTTTCATCAAATTATAAAAGTACACAAAAAAATCTCAAGACCAGCCAAGAAATTCGAAATTTTCAAATGCTGGGTTTTAAAATACGTATTCGGACCCTCAAAATAGTTCTGAAAATTATCTGTGATTGGTACTGGATATGTGCATGTCGTTGAAAATAATGGAAAACGACTGAAACGCCTATGGTGGAGATTTTAAACTCGTAAACGTCGTCTTCTGTTTACTTGTAGTTTTTTAAATTTACATAACTTGATTTACGGTGGATAAAGTGCTTTACACATTTTTCATGTTCCCAGCTCATTTTAGCGATGCTTGCAATATCATTTTAATACCTTCACAAGTTGATAATTGGACAAAAAAATGTTATAAATATTGCCTTTTAGAATGAAGAGTTTTGGAACTTTAGTGGTGAAGAGTATGCCAGCAACTTCAAGCTAGGGAAAACAGTGACAAAGTTCTTCATTCAAGCCTGAACTAGATGCATATATCGATTTTCAAATTCATTAGTAGAATAATGAGTAATTTTGCTCAAGTCAATGATTTATATATTCTGAAATTATCATATTAATTGTTGTTACAGATTATTTTTTATTGTAGTATTATCAAAGTGAAGAGAATTGATTTCATTAAAAAATATCAATTATACTTAAGATTTCGTCTGAGCCGATGACAGAAAATTTCAACCTGGAAAAATAATTTATTTTGCTATATGCTTTTAAAAAAAAAAGCGCACGTACGTACGTACGTACGTACGTACATACATACAGACATTTTTGGATTTCCATGTTTTTCGACCCGTAGATTACGAAAATCGAGGTCCCGAAGTCCGATTCGGAGGGTCGATTTTTACCCCGTTACAAAGCTTTCTCTTTGAGAAAGCAAAATGTTATAGATGAACATCTGGCTCTTTTTTCCCCTGATTCCGACTACGTCAACTAGGGCATGTATCGGAAATGAAAGTCTGGTTTTATCTCAAAGACTACAGTATTTTAAAACTTGAAAGTTTTTGAAGGGCTATTCCAATGTCTCGTATAAGAATGTTCATCTATAGCTAACCATATCGAAAAGTATCATTCATTAATGATCAATATTTTATATCCGAAGAATTTGAAAAATTCAACGGTTCAAACTTCGAAAGTATACAATAGAACTCAGAGGGGAAAATTCATTGATATATATAAAAATAATTCACCATCATCATAAAAAAAATTGCCCTGCTATTCTGAAGAATACAATTTTTTCACGAATATTTGATCGCAAATTATTTTTACTAGAAAACTTGAAATTAAACTTCACTTTACTAAGAAAACGCGATCCACTCTGTTTTGCGAGAAACACTATCGCGTTTCAGGCCACTAGATCTGGCAAAAAGGGTACAAGTGTAGGGACAGGAAGCGAAGGGTTGCGTTTTTCGGCTATAATAAATTCACGAATAAATCACAAAAGATCGGGGTGAGAGCGAACAAAAGAGGGGGTGGAAACGAACGAGCGCGCGGTATTTTGAACAAGCAAATTAAATTACAATGGTAACAAAGGGAAGGACGAATCGAATTAATGTCCTTTGCCATCTTTAATATTTATGGGAATCAGTCACATGCTATTTTTGTCGCTTGTTTTTAGCTAGCACAAAGTGGACTGTTGGGACGACTAAAAAAAAATATGTATTCAGATATTGGGACATTGCATGCAAATAACAAGGTTTTTTCTCTCAAGTTTAACAGGCTTTGAATGCGTATTCAAGATTTAAAATAATACTGATATATATTCCATAAGTATGTATGAGAATATCGATTAAACTCACTTGAACGTGGATTTATAACACAAAAAATTGATTGAACTGTCGAACCATCGATATACAGAGCGAATCATTTGAATTTTTGTTAATTATCCATTTAAATACTGTGAAAGTGATTAACTACAAAATACAGCAAACACCGTAAACATCATCAATTTTTCATCGAATTAAATTTTCCTTTGCTCTAGTACTCGTGATAACCCTTATGAGTACGCTACCTTATTCGATGAGTAATAGACGAACGGACTGCAGGGTAAGCTCTTGGAAGCCGTTCTGTATAATCCATTTATCAGTCTTTGAAAATTAAAAAGCAACATGATGTGCTGGTAATAATGCAGCCATCGGAAATTGCCAAGTCTCGGCTGCCGATATTTCAATCGTCGACTGGATGAATTTTTCAAGTCCCTCCTCTCGCTCAGTCAGCTGGTTAAAAAAACACACACACGTGTTCGTTCGAGGCCTCTTAATTCCCCTTGTGAATAATCGCAAACGATGAACGGATTTCCCTCAGACTTTCGCCCCTTGGCGCTGCTCTTTTGTGAGCGTGAAAGTCGAGGAGTGTGTGAGGAGGACGACGACGACGACGACGACGACGATGCCAGCGACGATGCCGGCGACGATGACGTAGTCAGGCTGTTATTATTAAAGTTGAACCATCGTTGTTTTAATGCCGCTTCAAGCGACCATTCCATCTGACTTCACGTGGCAGCGGGAAAAAAGTTTCGTCGGGTTTCGTTTTCGAAGCTGGGTGAAATAATATTTTCACGGCTGGGAATAACTCGCGAAGTTTGATTGGTTCGGAGACGGTGGAAACATTGTCATGTCGTAAAGTGATTTCCACTTCTTTCAGTCTGTAATGGAAATGAGGATTGTGCATGAATGATGCATTTTTATATTGGGCGTTTTCTTACGAGTTATTTAATAGTTTCGACGTGAATTTTCCAATAAGTTATCAATTCTGATGTGAGATAACAGAGGTTGTGTTTGCGCTAAATTGAAAGCTGTCATTTCTCAGAAGTTAAATACTACATGGATTTATCGATTACTTGCATAAAAACAAACAATTATTGAGTAACTGGAAATTAAGGTTATGTCACCATCAAAATTACAATTTTTCCTGAAAAACAGTGATACTTGATCTATCGTTCACATTAGAAAGAACATTAATTTTTTGTGGATTTTTTTCTCAGTTTATAAATACTAATTTTTTTGCAAATACGATTTTATAATAAAAGTAATAGACTATAACAGTACAAGAACTCGATAGTTCTGATGTGCAGTGACGTTTTGAAGAAAGTGTGTTGTCAAAACGACTCCCGCTTTTCTCCTCCAAAATTTCGAAGGTACTCCCATCGATTTTTAGTACTTCATGGTACTGAATTCGATGACATTCAAGTTTTTATCTAGTCAGCATAAACTTACTGTGTTTTGATAAAGCGTTGACGCAGATCTGAATTTAAACTGATAGTTTTCGGTTTATATTGGCAAGAATTCAAAGTATTATTCGTCTATAAACCCGCAGTACTCCATAAGAACTCTATGGTACTCCCTTCGGGAGTACTGCGCTTAAAAACCTCGGGAGAAAAGATCCCTCGCTCCGTCACCATAGTAGAAGGCATTTGTACCGTTTCATGACGCTCATTGCGAAATGACACCATCGCATCGGAGTGCACAGATTTTTTATGCTCGTGATGAAAAATAGTATGACCATCTCGCACGGTGCAGTTTCCAATAGCGCTACTTGGGTGACATGACTATACTTCAGTCCTCTTCCTTTTTTTAACTTGAAAGTATATTGTGTAATGAAAAAAGTTTAACTTGGTAATGTATAATTTAATTTTATAAGATGCAGCAAAATGCTGATACCTATGAAAAAGCGATTCTAACCCGAAAAATTTATATGCGTGACGAAAATTTCACAGATCAGAAGCTTCACTTGGAAGATTGAATCGTTAGAGTGCCACTAGTGCACGCCCTCTGCCGGCATTCTTGTCTCTGGGTGGCGTTCACGTCGCTCATATCTTCCGCGTGAGCTGCCGCGTACACGGGAAGTTGTAAATTCGGCCTGCAGGCTGGCTGGCTGGCTATAGCTCGATACATGATCCAAGAAAAGTCGAAGGTCCCCCCGAGGCGAACGTCCTTTCTGTGTGTCTGCTGGTGGAGCCAAATAGATAGAGACGCCGGCCGGCAGGTCGAGCGGAAGAACATTAAAGGCGATTTTCATGACGTATAAGACGGGCCTCCTTGCCAAAGTCGACTGTACAGCTTACGTATGTGTGTGTATGTGTGTACGTGCGTGATACGTGTGCGTGTGTGTGCGTATTTGTATGTGTGTGTGCCTTGACGTTCGCTGGCTGCTGCAGATAGGGGAGGATGTATGGGGGTGGGCTGAATTGATATTGGCTGCGGTAATGAACCGTCAAATTTAATCGTAATTGAGCAATGCCCGGGGCAAGTATTTAGTTGTTTTATTTGATCATGATTTCGTTGATTCGTGGAGTAACGGGTTATATAGCTTGATATGTACAGTGCAGTTACTTTGTTACGCTCGGGGAATTATTATTTGAAGAGAAAAATTGGGAACTTTCAATGCCTTTGTAAATATTCAAGTATACTGATACGAAATTTTGGTAGCTTGAATTGATTTTTAGTGTAAAAATGAAAAGTCCAGATAGAATACCGCTTTGGTTAAATGTTTTCTCTTAAATCATCAATTACAATGTCAACCAACAGTGGAACTTGCTACTACGTTCGCAGCATCAAATATATTACGATAAACTATGTTCATAGTTGTTCAGTTGTGACAATTTCATGCAGATTATGCGTGATTGATGATACAAAATGTTACGTGTTGGCTCAGAGTTCTTTCCCGTCAAAGAAATACGGCAATTAAGGCCGTCCGAGTTTCCGCAAGAGAAACTGTCGAGAGAACTAGGAACAATAGCTGTGGCGTAAACATTACCAGGGCTGGTTTGATATTAGTTGTTAAACTTATGCTAGGCAAGGAAACATTCGAGAAGTTATTGTATAACTAAGCGTTTTAGAATACATACACTCTACGCTTTTGCGCTGTTTCGCCTGGTTTACACACCGGGAGGAGAATGTCCCTGTTTCTCTATACAATTAGAAACTTTTCAAAATTTCGTTACCCATTTCTGGGATTGTATGAGAATTAAACTTCAGTTCATCATAGGATAAAAGGTTCGGTAACGAGCCATGAAATATATTGTTTGGTAACTCCTATAGCCCGTTTTTACCGAAGGAAAATCATTATCCTCCGTTTAGAAAACTTTTAGAATGTTGAGCAAATGCTCGGTTTTTCAGCGAATCTCAAGATTTAATTGTGAACCGTCCTAAATATATTGCTTGTCGTAAGTTTCGACTGAGCTCCGCGAAATATTTTCAACTTGGATACGATTCACTTCGAGACCACAATTTTCAAAATCCCATACCACGGAACGAATTAAAAAGTTTATTCACAACACTCTTTTATCCTGGAGAAACCTCGGCGTTTTTACGTTGTTCCGGCAGAATTTCACACTGGAATACATATACTGAAATCCAAGTTTCGAGGTGTGTGTATATGGGCAATTCTCTGTGGGATCGAACATGAAAAAATTTGATTTGGCTCAAAATTTTTTTTGCCCATATGTATATGGAAGCCCTTTCACAGGCTAACTCAATATAGCAAATACAAAACCTCGTGCAACAATGAACTCACTCGCCAGCCTGTAACAAGTTTCTAATTATTGATGCTCAAGCTAAACATCTCCGATTGATAAACACTATTAATGGCGCTAGTTTCACCGTCTCTCTCTCTCTCTCTGTACGGTGGTCGCGACGTAACTTTCTCACAGAGGCGAGTTCGCGTGAACGTAAATACTCGCTTGCGCGTCTCATCCTTATCAGATTGTATTCGCGCACTGCATGCTGTTCGGCGCGTGCATAACCGCAAGAGTGGATTCTACAGGGCACTTTACCGTTGAGAATTGCATTGTCCGAGAGAGTAGCGAGTGCGCGCGCCACTCGCCCTCTCGAGTTCGCGCTTTACGAGCCTTGAAATTCAACATCGATCGGCCTCGGTGCTCAGATGACGCGCGTGTGCCGCAGAGCCGGGGCGAGGGGGGCGGCTCCGTTTTTATTAGGTTAACGTCGCCTCATCAGTGTTGGGGAGAAAATTTTGGTTTGCATCAGCTCTCACTCAGTGTACACACTTCCCGCTGTTATTGAATTAGCCCCAGCGCGTAGTTGCGCGGATACACGAGTGTGGTAGCCTGCTTTAATGTCTTATATTGCCTCCCTAATTGAACTTTTATACTTTACTACTTATCCGACGACGAGATTAAAGAGTTGGCTCATTGCTAATTATATCTTACTTTTATGTTTCAGGTGAGTAAATGAAATCGAGCTCAATGTTTTCCCGGTGGGGCTATAGCAGTGGGTAATATGCACTTTCTTGGATAGCAATTGTAATATATATTATATATTATTTGGCATCAAAAATAATCTTATTGGAACGAATTCATTTCCGTTTCTTGCCGATCAATAGTTCAAGTCTCGGATTTACAAATTCGATGAACGATTGATCAAAGTCGTGTCTATTAAAAATTACTGCTGTGACAGTAACTTGGATTTCAAGATAAGACATGCTTTGTGAGAACAATCAGTTTTGTAATTATTGTAAATTACATTATACACCAAGTTAATAAACAGCGATTATGAATATTGTTCAGTGTTTTGACAAATGTGTATTCTTCATTGATTCTCACGGGACGTAGATGGTTCCATTATACATTGATTGGTCTATAGTACCTAGTCGTTATGCCGTTTAGCATCAATTCTGCATCAACCTCGCATTTATCTATAGCCACATAACTTGCAGCAATAACGCATAATCATCGAACTTCCAAATCGCAGTGCGGAGAAACCTTAGCGAAGTATCGAGCCAGCAGCGAGTAACGCGAGTAGCGACGAGGCCGGAAATCAATATATATACACTTTTGAAACAAAAAAAAAAGAAAAAAAGAGGCGCTGGTAGCCTCGCGTAAAAAGCCCCCCCGGATAAATCAGAAGCGGCACTCCATCTCGAGTCCCACTCGGCTCGCACTCGAGCGCAGCGCAGGGGACAAACGATCTCGCGCCAGGCAGTCGCATAGCCAATGCGCAAGTGCATTGACATCCTCGGCGGGTAGGCTCGGATAAACCGTGGAAAAGCGCCATTGTCCTGGCGCAATCGGAGGCGAGCCAGACGGAGCCTCGATTGTACCGAGGATTTGAAGGGACGCCCACGACGAGATAAGAGCTGCGGCTTTTTCGAGTTTATAATTTCTACGGCCACGAAGCCGAGAGTCACGACGCTGGATTTGGAAACTCGTGAAGTTTCGCTGTATACGGGTCGAGGAAGAATTGAGATTAAGCTGGCTTGTAAGTTTAAAAAGCAGCTCACATTAGGATTGATGAACATTCATAAATACAGCCGGTAACGTTTTTTCGAAGACCGCGAGTAATAAGGATGAATCGTAGCCGGGGCAACCTACAGGTGCTATTAATGATCCGTAATAAGCTAGTCGAATTTTTTGGAAATCCCTCGTTAATCGTGTACTAATGGCTTTTCGCTCGGTTGTTCTTGTACATTTGTGGAATTTTACTCTAGAAAGATGTTACAGCTGATGATTGCATTTGTAAATCTAGACGTTTGTTTTCAATTTAACTTGAGATAATCATAAATGTAATCAAAGTCGAACTTCATCAACGTCGAATTTGCTTTATATATTCTGGTAACCTGGAGTATCTTGGAATATTTATTAATCGAAGTGGCATTTCTAGCTGCAGACTAAAGTGGTAATCAGATCAATGATATATAAATATAAAATATTCAATAAATATGATCTGATAATACCTTTTCTACTCGAATATGGTAAAAAATGTATCCAAAGTTGAAGATACTGATTGACACAGAGAAACTGTCTTTCGATATCGAACTGGATGATTGAGTATTTTACTTCGTTTAACGATGTATTAATAGCGATAAATTCATTTGATTTTTCAATTTCTACTTTATCCAGTCAATCATGAACTGTCTACGATCGGATAATCACCTTTCACCAGCCCCATACGCGCGCAAGACAATCTAAAATTAATTTCACTCACCTCTCGGAGCAACAATAACCAAGATAGTGTCTCACGTGCGCGTCGGAGAATAAAAGCAGCGTATCCCTGGCTAATTCGCGGATTCGGAGAGCCTCGTCCTCAGACCATAGAGAATAAGAAAGCTCAGGAGACGAAATTTGCAGACTCGGGGGAAAGGACGCGTCGTGCGCACTCGTGCGGAATTAACACTTTACAAAGCCAACAGTCTTGACTTGGCGAACTACCCTTTTCGCGATAGCGTCGCTAACTCGGGGAGAAAGCCATGGCGTGCGCGTGGTCACGCTTATCTGCGCCGCCTCCACCGCACCCGGCTTAAGCCTGGATGATTGATGAGCGCCACGTCGATGAGCAGACGCGACGCGTGACGCTTGCATCCATGCCACCAGGACTTTGTCTATTCCCCGCGAACGTTCTACGATCGTTCGGTTGATTGGAGGATTCCTTCGGGAGTGAGCGACGCTAGCCGGAATTTTCGTTTGACGTACCGTACGTAACCTTGAAGATGGTCCGGTGAAATTGAGAGTCTGGAGATGATGATGACGGATCACGTGTTATAGTTGTTACGGGGTACATAGGCACAATTTTGTGAAGATCCACTTTATTTTGCTTTCTTCCTGAGAAAACCCTGATACGGATTTGTGATCGTACTTTCTTGAAACCTTACATTGATAAACTAGTGTGTAAAAGTGAAAAATCACTGTATGAAGGTGGATGAATGATTCCTTATATAATAAAATTGAATTTTCACTTTTGTTCCATTCACTGTTTCACTGCTAAAAGAGAGTACGGAACATGGGTTTGATGGAAACTTTCAATGTACCCTTTTATAGTTCTCGGATAGTTGGGGATTATTGTGAAACCTCTGTGGATATAAAAGTTTATATTCTATACGAGTGAAAAGTACAATGCATTTGCATCCTCATACATTTAATTATGAAAAATACATATAACCTCCAAAGGTAACGCCGGATCAATCAGTTTGGAACCCAGGAATTTCGTTCACAAGACATTGAATTAATTGCGAAGAATTAATGCCCGGCCAACGTTCAGCCGTCGTATAAACAAAATTCAACGTAACATTTTGTTTGATGGCAAGCATTCAATATTCCGCGTACAGCATCACCGGAGCCAGAATTAAACAGCAAAGCGCGCTCGGGGTATTTTCATTTGATAAGAAATGTAATTCAGAGCGCCGTATAATTTCCGCTTTAGAACGTGACTGCAGCCCCGTCATTCATCATCGAATCACAAAGGGCGCGCGAGGGAAAATGAGCGCCTGAGCGCGCGAACGGGGGGAAAAAAAGCAAAAAAGCGCTCGCGAGATTTTCACTCGTCGAGAGGGGCGGTGATCGATCGCCCGTAATAATAGCCAGTCCGGTGAAAATAATCAATTATGCGCGCGGCCAAGACGTACGATCGCGCATCAATTGCCATCAGGCAGGATACAACTGCCGCCCCCGCGACTATAGTTGCGCGACACGAATAGGGCCACGCTATTTATGCGCCTGTTATTCTGCTCTTTATTTATGGCCAAACTGGCCTCATTAGCAATGTGCATTTGCAAAGGACATCACTTAGTTCCCTCGAAATAAAAATTGTAATCTAATTTCGGTTCTTCGCATATGTTGGATTTATCGCTTTCTCTCGGCGACAGTTCTTTGGGATTAAATAAACTCGCCGCGGTTGCATCATTGGAACTCGAGCGAAACTATGGATTTTGTCTCATCAAAACGGACAAAATATGAAAATCGATGAGAAAATCCGTGCAAAGTATACTCGGTTATGAATTCTATTCAAATGCAAACGTATCGGACGATTCGATAGGTTGATTTCGCTTATCGGCTCTTGTTAATACTTGGAGTGGGGATCAGTATTAAAAATTAGCATTAGTATACGAGCGTTCGCGCTCGTGATTCGACTTTCATGACTCCAGTCTGCCCGTTATTTACGAGCCGCTCTTTCTCCCTCCGTCTGCCGACGCGCGCCCGCTCCGCGTGGTTTCTTTTTTCTTCTTTTTTTATTATTTGTTTGGCGTTTCGTTTGAAAAACGATGCGTCGGAGCGATGCATCGGTTATTGAAAAAGCACGATTTCTGACATGGAAACGCAATTTATGGCAGGTGAAATATTCAGAACCAATGTAAATTTCAAATTTATAGACATTATACTTGTGCGCACCCGGGGGTATTGATGTGTATGCGCGCCGCGCCACTGCCTTTTTCGAGAGCACGAGCCAAGGTTTCGCCGCCTCATTCGAATGAGTCATGAATTCATTCATATTTCGCGCTTGGCTTTGCGAGCGATTCCCAGAATGTTTAAACATCTCCTGGACTTTTAGTGGAGTCCCAGCGAGGTAATGAGTAAATGAAATATTCAAAACTTATCGTACTTGGTAAAGAAGAAGTAAAATTAGTTATTTTCGGAACTTGGCTTACAGTTTTGACAAACTGGAAAATATATTTTCTCTCTATCTAATTGTCATCATACGATGTAATCAACTGATTAATACGCAGAAATAAGAAGCTATATAGGTATACGAGAAGAGGCCGATGTGAATGTTCTTACTTTTATGTTTTTCAATGATAAGCGTGCTATTCTGACATAACACATAATTCGTATCATGAAGTGAAAATTCGTTATTACGCATAATATTCCGGAACTCCTAATTCACTTTGCCAAGTGTAATATACTTATTTAAAAAAAACCTTTAGAATTCAAGATATGAAAAGTGTCCAATAATGTGAAATGAACCGTATTAATTAGAGAGGAAAAGTTATAAGGTTTTCCGATACCCGATAACACTATCGATTCTCATAATCTATATAGTAAAGACACGCTCTCTGAAATAATGCGAACTACCAGTTTCGAAAGCATTTCCAATTATCGATTTGGCCAGGCGTCTCCAACGTACGTTTTGGAACGAGACTCAAGCAAGTAAAGAAACACGAAGTAAACGGGCGTTGTTACAGGAGCCTCGGATCCGTCGAGTGAGGCATCACGCCTAAGGGATCCGGCCGACACTTTTCCAATAAAATTTTCGTGGCCTGCCCCGTGTTCGGCTCTGCGGCAGTCGGGTTTCACAGTGGCGTGCGTCGCGCATCCGGCATTGATCACGTCCCTCGGGTCCGCCTAATTGCGCGCGTTTGTTCGCGCAGGAGGAAGGCGCAAAATGTCGATGCTAATTGGCCGTTTCGGCTGCACGAGTCCCCTCGCGCACTTATGCCAGACCCCCGCCGGGCTTTTGTCGTATAGCTTTTGCTTCCTCGCGGTCCCTCCTTGGATCGGTTGTCGTTACACTTTTATTTCCGCGCGAGGGAGGGGCCGGTGTCGTGAGCTCGTAATGGCTGTCCGCGTAAAGGGAATTCATGAGATGAGTGCTCCGATGTTGGGCGTTGTCCGGATTTTAGATTTTCTTTCTCCTCGTAGCGTGCGTGTGCTGCCGCGAGCTTCGATCCGGAGCAATTTTTTCTCGGGATACGATCGAATTTCCAATGTGGATAAAAAATTACGAGAATGAGATGTACACTGGAGAAAAATGTCCTTCCCGATATAGATATCTCATACGTAGTTTACCCGATGGTGTGGAAGGAATTCTTGGCAATGTAATACATTGCCAATTATATATCATCTAGGACCAAGTAAAATCTCTTGAATTAAATAATAGATTCTTTTAATTATGTTAAGAATCAAAATAGTTTCTACTCTAAGTGAATTGGTTTTATCAAATACTTTGAAACTTCTTCTACGCTGAAGAAATCATTTTTGTAGATGTACAAGTTATGAATACAAGCAGTATTCAGACAAAATTATAAAGATTTTGAATTGTATTGACTATAGATTAGTCCATTTCTTACAAATGTATATATCAATACTCATGAATGTAATCGGTCTTATCCGGCCACTGGCACAATCGATACATCAACTCGGACCAGTGGATTTCAAGAAACTCATTACTCAGCGGTTCTAAGGATCGCTGGTTACCAACACGATGTGTTGGCTTTGCTATGTTAGCACTGGCAATACATATCTCTTACGAATCCTTCAACAGAAATGTTATCATCGGTTAAGGGCACGCCTGTAACTGATCGAAAACTACCTGGATAGGCTATTGATTGGAAATCTTCCATACAGTATATTAAACTGAATATCGTTTTCAAAAAATTTAATTTAAAATTAATCTACCATTACGTTTTTCTGCTAGAATCATGTATATGACGATGATAAATAACAAATGCATATGAATATGCCTTTCCCTCTAAGCCTTAATTAAGAATTAGACAACAGAGAAGTCGAATCTCTGTAACTCACCGAACGAATCATCAACGTTGGCTATATAGGGCGCGCCTACGACTACCGACGAAATACACGCACGTGTTGTATTTTCATGATAATTTTAGTTATGGAATATTAATATCATCTTAAATATCGATGATTATTCATTTTTAATATGAATATTAAAAATTTTTAATATGAAATAATATGAAATTTTTAATATGGATTTTTGATTTATAATATGAATATTAAAAATCAAAAATCCACTAACAAAGTTAGCTGCTCGGTTTCGAATTCAAAAAGTCGAAAACGAAATTCAGCCACTTCAATTCAACGATCCAAATAAAATAAAATTGGCCGGGTCGTCGAGCCGACAACCATCGCTGTTGACAAACACATCGCGCGAAAGCACCAGGGCGTGTACGTCGAAAATAGTGTGACACTTGCGCGCAAGAGTCGTATCTTCGGAAGCGGATCGTCATCGCATCCTGCGGTGACGCGTCGCGGCGGGGCTTATCGACTCTTTAATTCAGGAAGACTGCATTAGCGCACGTGATGCTGCCGCTGCTGGGGGGGGGGGCCCTCGTGCATTAGCCCGCATTACACTTTGACGCGGGCGCAGCCGATCGATCGGAGCGTGCGCGCAGCCCCTCAGCAGCCCGCTCGATGTTTTGGTCCAGGCCGGAGGAAGAGCAGGAGGAGGAGGAGGAGGCGGACACGACGACTACTGCAATGGGCTTGCGGTCGTGCGTGGCTTTTCACGAAAAGAGCCGTATCTACACTGCTGAGCTTACGCTGGGCTGTTGTGCTTGTGGGATATTGCAAGGTTCCTCAACCCTACGGCTCATGGTTTTTTATCGTTGGCTGTGTAGTATTTACTGCAGTTGGGACAGAAATTCACTTGCTGTTTGGTGGAAGTCTCTAATCGTCAAGATAACTCGAATAATAAAGGTTTACTGATGCGTAACTATTCTGTGATTGTAAATATTGAAATTTGTTGAACCGTGAATACGTCAGCATCAGTCACTCGGAATTGTCTTTTCTTTGAAAAAAGTACGATCTGTCATTGTAGAAATGTTTGTCACGGCGAGACTCTGCTTTACCAATAATCAGAACTCATAAATACGTAAAATTGATAACCAAAGCTAAGACCTATACGTTCTGAAGTTGGGATTTGCTTTGTCTGGGCCTTAACATACTGCGGAAACCTAGTTATAACGGTGTTCCAAGTTGACGAATAATTTTATTTCCTCTCAAAGGTAGAATTTGATTCTGTCGAGAGAATGTTGCTGATGCAATATACTGACTTGATTACACAAAACAAGCGTGTTAGAGTAAAGTCAACTAAACCTAAAGTCTATGCACATTTATGGGATCAAATTCGAAAAGAATTTTTCATTTATTGATTTTCTCAAAAATCTGTGGAAAATAAATGCAAATTATAGCGAATAAAGTAAAGTCTGTCTGATAAATCCCTTCGTATAACGCGAATTTCATCCGAAATAACCAAAAATTTAAACTCACACTACTTGGAAATGAAAGTTATTTTACTCGGAGCTTGAATTTTTGGTATGAAATAGTGAACTTTGTGGAACGAGTTGCATTCCGTTGCAATCCGATGGAAACTTCAATACTGAAGAAGCATAGAAAGTTAAAAAGTTGATTATGCTCCAGAAAATGTGATTGCATCTGTCCCAACGTGTCATATCCGACTGTAACATCTGACGAATACAGGAAACTGTGTCAACAAATACGCGAGAGGTCAGCTGGATTATTTCTCCTCGAAAGCACAAGGTTAACGAGCTACACCCAACCTTGCTGATATAAACGAAAACGCAATTATTTCCCGAGAGCAGCACATCCTTCCGATCCTACGCAGCTCTCTTTATTTGCCAGTACAACCTACGCAGATGGCGGAGCTTAATAAAAGAGCAGCCCTCAGCCTTAGTTCTTGCTTTCACGCCCACCTACGTTTTTGGACGAATTTAAAATTGAAACGATGCGCAGGACTTTTTGTAGCCGTCGCGGCTCGTTGCCGCTTTGTATATTTATGCGACGCGAGCGCACCACGTATTGTTGAATTCGCAGTTTATCCCGTTTTTTCTTTGTCTCTCCGGGAGAGAGATAGAGTGAGAGAGATTTCCATGCGAATGAAATTTGTGGGTTGTTTATTACGCGCGTTCATTGGTACGATTTATTTGTCGCGCACTGTTATAAATGTGGCTTACACCGTTTGTTTGTTCTCCTTTGATCCAACGATTGATTTGTTCCTTCAAAATTACACGATATTAAAAAATACGGACATGGGCATTAATTCGAAGTCGAGATACCGTACCACATAATGAAAAGTACAGTCCTTGAAAAAGAATCGTATGTAGATATTATGTTCTTCGTATAAATATCCGTAAAATATACGTGAGCAATATTCCTTGTGCATGCATACATACATCCTCACAAATGTGCAGGCATTACTTCTACGATGCACAGCACTGTTCTCGATGTAATTCGAGAATTTTATGTTAGGAAGTCTCCTGCGAAAAATTGAATTCAACTTGCAAAACCAACAATAAGAATGCGATCTTCTATGCGAGAGGCAACTTTCTATTTACATAAAACCTCACGTCATTCTCAATAATTTTTGTTAATTATGTAATGATGGCATAAGAAAATATTCAGACTATTTTCATACTGAAAGTGATATTTTGACGCTTCACTCACAAAAAACAATACATAATACCATATATCCACTTCCTCAATGAAGTATGTTCTCGGTGATGTAAGACATCAAATTTAACAATTTTCAATTAGAAAATTGGGTGAATTAATTAGATCAAACTTTCATTAATCATAGGTAGTCGTCTATAAACTTGATAAAAAAAATAAAAGAATATATCCACGAACTTCTCATTTATTTTTCGTACTAAATTCAAGTCCGGAAAACTAATGAAGAGTAGGCATCAACTTGCCCGACTGACAGAAGAAAGTCGAGCCTTGGCCGCAGCGGTGGCGGCGCGTAACAATCGTCAGAAGCCTTCAACGGCCCTCGACAATTAACAAGCCGGCTGGCGGCGGCGGTGGCGGCGCGGCTCACCCTCTGAAATTTCAGGGAAGCCGGCTGCGCGCGCTTGGAGAAAAAAGCCCCGCCGAGAGAACATTAATTATCGCGCAATATTATTTGCGCGTCCATCAACGTCTGCGCTTCTTATTGCGCACCGCATAAAATCCTGACGTTTTCGCAATTTCGCCAGCAAACAAATGCTGTCTACGCCACGATAAGACGCTTGGTCGCTTCGTTATAGCTGCACACCGCGGATGACGAGTGCCTCATTAACGTCGATACTCGCGCGGGCCTCGCCGCCATCGACTATAGTCAAATGTGCCAGAAACCCGCGGGCTCTTATTTCAGGGAATGGAGAAGGGAGGGCGAGGGGGTCATGTGGTCGTGAAAATCGAGAATTTTCGTAAACTGAGTATTTTAGCTACGTGAGAGTTTGCACGTATACATTGCGAAAGGTACTTTTATTGCGAGTGTTGAGAAATAAGAGATTCGATGGTTTTTCAATTTTTCAATACAAGTTATACTCGTGCGTATCGAGTCGCGTTCGATGCACGTGTATCTGAAATAATGTATACATGAAAGTTAGTGATTCTAGTCACCAATTTGCTCAAAATGCTCATACTATTGTTCTAAACAAGAAACCGATTAGTATAAAGTGGGGCGTAGTCTATCGTGATCGATGTAAACGAACAAAAAGACTACTTCTAAGCAAACTCAATTATTGAATGTCGCACACCGAAATTAAATTGCAATAAATAATTGCATAAAAATTTCTACGACCGAACAAAAAATCCTAAACGTTCATAAGACCCCATATTCAAAGATTGTCATGTTCAAGGGTTTTGGACTACCTTTGAATCCTTTCACTGACAATACTCAGACGATACTTGGACAATATGAAATCATATTTGGTTCTTCTTATCACCATTAGGCTACGGATATACAAACGAGAAATGACCTATTTTCACAAGGTTAGCTAGAAAGACATTATTAGCCGAGAATGCGTGCGAGCGAATCGCACATGTGGACAATTGTAAAACTCGTGCGAAAAATAGCTTTCTGTGCCATATTTCTATTGTGTCGAAAAGAACTGTGTTCTTTTCATGACGAACGGAAGTTGACTCAATTCAAGCATTCACATGGGACAATTACGACAAGTAGTAAAGGATTAAATTGATGAAATGTAGGACTCAGGCCAACTGAAGATCAAGTGGTATTTTCTGTAGAGCAATTGAGCTTGATACGATTTGGAATCATTGCAAGTTCAGTACACAACAAATTGTTGTAGTATTCTACAAGAAATGTATCTGGAGGTGGAATCCTTAAAGCCTCGCTTCTTTATGAGAAGAATCTAATGCTGTCATATAAACTCGACCCGCTTTTCTCTTTTCTGATCCTCCTCGAGTGTTATAACCTGTCTGGTTAAAGTTATGTGGTGGGCGTTAGTACTCTATTTCGCTTAATTGAACGAGCCAAAACCTGCACCTCTGCGAGATGATACAAGAATTTTATAGACAGCTTCTTAATGAAGTTTAAACTGCAAGAGACTCACTTCGGAGCGGACTGATCCCCTCATCCCATCGTAATAAGTGGCCAATCGTTCGGATGAGAGATAAGAGTTTCTTTTCCCCGCAGTAACCATACAAGAATCTGGGGATTCGCGCACAGCCAAACAAGTCCTTCGTGCGTTGAGCTGCGGAGCGGAACTCCGCGGAAGCGTCCCACGATCACCCGAAGCGAGAGCGACAGGGCGGCATCGCGCATTAGCCGCGGATAGAACACAAAAAAGCCCGCGGCAATGACGACGCGCGTCTGCGGAAGTGTCTTTCCAGTTCATACACAGCAGCGCGCCAGACAACAAGAGCTCTCGTACATACACGTGTGCGTCTATATACGCACGGCGGCGCGTGTACATCAGCCGAACAACGAGCGAAGGTCGTGAGTTATGCAGGGCGCATTGTGCAGCCCCGGCAATCCGCGCGCGCGCTGATGGCGGCGTCTAATTGCACCGCCGCAAGGGGACGCAGTGGCATGATCGCGTCCGCCCGCGCGATCCACTATACACACTGCGGTCGGGCCGGTTCACCGCTGCAGTGCGTTTTTCGCGGCCGGCGAGCCCGAGAGAATCGATGCGCAGTTCGAAAATTGGCTCGCTGGGGATCGGCGCGGATGAGATATTACAGAGCTGCGGCCGGTGTTGTAACAACTCGATGGGGCAAAGACAGCTGCATTTGGCGTGGTTTATCCTATATACGTACATACACACACACACACACGTAGAGCGGGATAACTAACTACTGCAAGTTGTAACCATGGGCGCCCGGCACTTTGTATAACATCTGCCTCGGACGTGTGCGACATTTTCATTAACCAGACGTCTTGCGCTCTCGGGGCCGTGTCTCTCGCTTGGATTAGTTAGCGAATCGAGATTCCGAATGGATTATCTTGTCGCTGGAGGCGAAGGGAATTTTCTGACGAGTCGCTGTGCGCCGGATGAATACATTGTTGCGAGCGATCGATCACTCGGGCATCGGGTTTGTCGCTAAACGTTTCGGGTCGCGGATCATCATAATTCGAGAAGCGACCAACGTCCGTGAAAATGGGCCTGGCATATGTATCTGATGGCGCGGTTAATCACGCGCGCGCTCGAAAGTACGCGGGCGGGTGAGAATTGAAATTCAGCCGAGGAACTCGCGTGTGCGCGAGAGGGCGGATTAATTAATTTCGAAATTCATCTTACCGGCTTGTGCGGTAATATAAAATCAAATTAATCCGCCGGCGCGTTCTCGCGGTGGCGAGGGCGGCGGCGCGGAATCCCAATGTACACGGCGGCGACTGAACTTTGCGCGCGGCCGCTAAACTCGCGTTTGTATCGCAGTTTGCAGCAGCGGTTGCCTTTGATCTCATTGCGAAAAGGCTGTAACGCGCCCCAGCCGCCGCCGCCGCGCGCGCGAGCAATGTTGCAGTCACGGCTCATCCATCTCCGAAACGCGTTTCGTCCCTGCAGGCCTCCGCCCGCGCGCGAGAGGAATATATCGACGGGCTCTCTGTGTACAGACGCGTCGCGCGCGGGCCAGGGGAGTTGTTTTGACTCGCGCGCGGAAATGCGCACGAGTGCTTTTGATTTTACAGGAGGAAATGATAGCGAAGGGGTAGGTAACTGGAATAAGGAGACTCCCTGTAAGATGTATTCGATGCCATTCGCGTGGTATGTGCAATGCTCACGTTCATGTGTAATGTGCCGTATTCAAGGTTCTTGGGACGAAAGTACCTAGATTCCCTGCGTATGACGAAATACTTCGGTGTTTTTTCATTTAATTTTGGACTATCAAAAACACCACATTGTTATTAATTGGTGACGAATATAAATAATGGTTTTGAGGCTCTAGACAACTCAATATACACTTTTGTGCCGAAAATCATCATTAGAGATTTCTCTAATCAATTGTCTACACGGAGAGAAGTCATGCACGACAGACGCGCAGACCCGCGCGTCAGACTAGCATTATAGCAGAGAGCTATCGTGCATCCATTCTGCGCGATATACGCGCAGAAACGATACCTCAGACGCGCATCACTGGCACTTTCGTTGTGCATGGAGCATGGACGTCTTTCGCCGGTCACACTGCGTATCCTGCGCGCACAGTTCCAGAGCGACCTGCTTGGGTTTGTTACGAGGGTGCGCTCCACGTATTTTCTCTTGGACGGGTTGACCCTGTACCCAAACGGTGTCCAGGTGGTCAGAGTACCCGATGACGGTGTTCCAAGGGTGCGCTCCTGGAGTTTTTGCATGAGTAAGCTCACCCTGGACCCGGACAATGTCCAGGTGGTCAGAGTACCCGATGACGGTGTTCCAAGGGTGCGCTCCTGGTATTTTTCGTTGGAGTACCTGACTCTGGACCTGAACGATGTCCAGGTAGTCAGGGTATCCGATGACGCTGTTCCAAGGGTGCGCTCCTGGTATTTTTCGTTGGAGTACCTGACTCTGGACCCGAACGATGTCCAGGTAGTCAGGGTACCCGATGACGCTGTTCCAAGGGTGCGCTCCTGGAGTTTTTGCTTGAGTAAGCTCACCCTGGACCCGGACGATGTCCAGGTGGTCAGGGTACCCGACGACGGTGTTCCAAGGGTGCGCTTCTGGTATTTTTCGTTGGAGTACCTGACTCTGGACCCGAACGATGTCCAGGTAGTCAGGGTACCCGATGACGCCGTTCCACGATTGCGCTCCTGGTATTTTTCGTTGGAGTACCTGTCTCTGGACCCGAACGATGTCCAGGTACCGGGTACCTGAAAAACTTCAGGAGCGCACACTTGGAAGACCGTCATCGGGTACCCTTACCACCTGGACATCGTTCGGGTCCACGGTCAGCTGCTTCTAGCGAAAATTCCAGGAGCGCACCCTTGGAACACCGTCATCGGGTACTCTGACTACCTGGACATCGTTCGGGTCCGGGGTCAGCTGCTTCAAGCGAATATTCCAGGAGCGCACCCTTGGAACACCGTCATCGAGTACCCTGACCACCTGGACATCGTCCGGGTCCAGGGTGAGCTTCCTCAAGCAAAAACTCCAGGAGCGCACCCTTGGAACACCGTCATCGGGTACCCTGACCACCTGGACATCGTCCGGGTCCAGGGTGAGCTTCCTCAAGCAAAAACTCCAGGAGCGCACCCTTGGAACACCGTCATCGGGTACCCTGACCACCTGGACATCGTCCGGGTCCAGGGTGAGCTTCCCCAAGCAAAAACTCTAGGAGCGCACCCTTGGAACACCGTCATCGGGTACCCTGACTACCTGGACATCGTTCGGGTCCAGAGTCAGGTACTCCAACAAAAAATACCAGGAGCGCACCCTTGGAACACCGTCATCGGGTACTCTGACTACCTGGACATCGTTCGGGTCCAGGGTCAGCTGCTTCAAGCGAATATTCCAGGAGCGCACCCTTGGAACTCCGTCATCGAGTACCCTGACCACCTGGACATCGTCCGGGTCCAGGGTGAGCTTCCTCAAGCAAAAACTCCAGGAGCGCACCCTTGGAACACCGTCATCGGGTACCCTGACCACCTGTACATCGTCCGGGTCCAGGGTGAGCTTCCTCAAGCAAAAACTCCAGGAGCGCACCCTTGGAAACCGTCATCGGGTACTCTGACCACCTGGACATCGTTCGGGTCCAGGGTCAACTTGTCCAAGAAAAAAAACGTGGAGCGCACCCTCGTAACAAACCCAAGCAGGTCGCTCTAGAACTGTGCGCGTAGGATACGCAGAAATGACCGGCGAAAGACGTCCACGCTCCATGCACGACGAATGTGCAGTGATGCGCGTCTGAGGTGTCGTTTCTGCGCGTATATCGCGCAGAATGGATGCACGATAGCTCTCTGCTTTACTGCGCGTCTGATATGCACGACTTCTCTCCGTGTAAAGATTGGACAGTAGCAGATGCAGAAAAAGCGTCTGTGGAGTTTGAGTAAAGAAAATTATTGGCGTCAGTAGGTCACGAAGTTCGTGCACCGACGATGACGATAATTATCCCGGTGACGTACATCCGCTTCATTCCTTCGTTCTCTGAGCCATCAGTAAAAACTTGCATTCAACTAAAGAGAGGGAGAGAGAGCGCGCGTGAAATAAAAACATAATGCACATCGGGCGAAGTTGTAATATGCAATCGTATAATCCCACCGCATCGCTATAAAAAGCAATGGCACTACGGCCGTCTCTTGATTTATACGGGGGCAACGGGTGCAACGCACGCGCAACGCTAGATTAACGCTCGGGGGCCCCTTTTTCCACCAATCAAACCAATCTAAGCGAAGGGTTCCGCGACGACTCTCAATGAGGTTGAATAATAAACGCGTGCTCGCGCGCCCGCGCACGAGCCAGCGCATGCGGGTCGTTAAACGCGCCCAATGAAACTCGACACGAGCCGCGCGCGCGTCATTTCATACATGTATATATATATATATATATATATATATATATATATATATATATATATATATATATATATATATATGTATACAAAATTTGATGCTCTACATGCGCCACCCGACGTGCCAAGGGAGAGCCAGTTTACGAGGGTCAAAACATCATCGGAATTGGGCGCTTGCTATGTGTTTTATCGACGTGTGAACTCGCTAGCGGGGTGGTCAGTTTGAGTGACGCGTTTCACTGCTTGTGGGCTCTTTGCGCGAGCACACTGGCTTGCACGTGCATGTTTTCAGGAATTCAGGAAGCTGAGACGTCAGGTGATGGGATGAATTTTTTATGAAGCGAGACAGACGTAATTTGAATCATTTATCATAGGTTCTCCATTATTTTCGCCTCGGTATATTTTGTTCAGCTATAGAACAAAATATATCTAGAGAAAACGGCGAATCGATAAGATCTTGATTGGTTGGATTATCCGACAACCAGCAGCATTCGTTGAAATGATTGGTGTGATCTACCCAATATTATTCTTTATAGGAAGAATCGATGATGCAGTTTGGCACATATATATCCATCGAAAATTTCTCCAAGTACAGAAATTATTACGAATCAAACTTGTTTGGGGTGTATTTGAATTGAGATATTTATGCATGGAAATTTTGGTTTTTTCCATACAACTTCTACGAGCGTTTTGTGGATTCAACAAAATTCGAGGTTGCTTTGATGTCACATAATGCGCATCTCAAGAGACGTAGTAGTAGAATTAATATTGCAGACCTTACATCCTTCAAAGCTGAAGTATTACTTGTAAATCCTTTAAGTCAAAATCTGAAGTGCTTTGTGAATGCGCGTGTGTGTAGCTTCCACACACGGGCAAGGTGCACCTGCTTCTTAATCAATATCAAAGATTTATTACGGAGGATGAATCCTGAACTATCATGATTAAAATTAGCATTGTGAAAGCTCATTTCTGAGTGTTTTTTTTTTTTATCAAATGAACTACAACCGGTTGAAAATACCGGTTCACTAAGATTTTGCAACCAGGCTCTTATTCATATCATTAATAACCGAAACAAGCTTTTGCATCTCGCGACCACCGGCCACTCTTGAGTCCTTTCATATATGTCCAGTGCACTCCGCAGTATAAAGAAGCTTTTATCGCGTCAAGCGCTTCGGTTGAATTGAGCCTATTACGCATAACGTGACGGACTCGGTGATGATGTGGCCGAACGGTATATAACTGGAAAAAATTGCAGCCGCGGCGAACACTCACAAGAGGCAGAATGATTGAAAGAGAGAATGGAGCGCGTGAGAGCAGCGACACGCAGATGCGTCGGAAATATTACATTGAAACTATTGTGTGCTTCGACAACTCTATTGTTTCAAAGTGGCAGAATCGAAGCTGGTGACACGATGCTTTCGAGATAGTTTGTAAAAATACTTCTGCCAACTGAATTAGCAGTATGCTTTCTAGGTGAGATTTTGTGAATTAAGAACATGCAGAAACTCAAATTGGATTGATAAGGGTGAATTATAGTGGATTTTTTCGTAACCTTAGCAACGGACGCTAGGGATGTAAACATGTAAACATCGTGTAGCTATAGAAAATATATCGTTCTTTCCCATTGATCGCTTTATAAAGAATAATTTAAGTCTCAATAAGCACTTACATTAATGGCTACGGTAAATGTCAAAATGGGTTGTTATGGAAAAGTATGAAGAAATTGAATCTTTGGAAGTTCTTCAAATGAAACTGAAATTGATTTTTTCATACTTTGGCAGTGGTTGCTCGGGAATTCAAATCGCAATAAGCTTCCATTACAACAGTTGCTAGTGATGACAATGGGATGCCATTTGCTATGGAAATGAGATTCTGAATGTTTTCCCACTGAAAGTTCTAGAAATGGAACTTGAATTGATTTTCGCTTTCCCGTATAGCAACGGTCGCTAGGGATGTAAGCCAGATACTAGAGAAAACGTTCGCTACTGGATGTTCAACTCGTTTCACATATCTCGCCACCACTGACTTTTGTGGAAAAAACGGATGATTCTTTTCGAGCGTCACATACACGTACGCGCACATACTTTTCTAGAATTCGACGTTTTTCGGCACGTAGATCATCACTTCCTTGAAAGAAAGCAAAAATGCAACAAGAGATCTTCGTGCTTTCTTTTTCTTTACATATAATCCATTATGGCAATACGGATCACTCGCGCACAGTTTCATCCCAGTCTAAAAATATTTTCATCGCGTAACGAAATCAGGCGGTAATTTGCATGAAATAACTCTTCGATTTTCCATCCATAATTCCTGCCTTCGAGTTTGAAATACACACCGCGCAGGTGACCCCCCGGTTAATTAACACCCCATAATGTACACGAATATCCGCGTTCGTCCGATAAAAACGTCTATATATACCCCCACGTCTCTCTTCCACGCGTAAATATCACTGACAGTCACGAAAAATTGCAGAATCGAAAGCATAACTCGCGCCTCCCACTCGCACACGACCCAACTATTTACTCGCAATATAATTTGAATGGCAAATTTATATACATAAGGGAGAACTTTGTTTTCGGGCGCGTTGCCGTTCTTGCAAAACGAATCACGGAATAATCCATTGTGCGGGCCGCCGCTCCTGATCCTCGGCTGCACTTCCAACTTTTACTCGCTGTGTTGCTAGCCCGTTATGTTTGGCCCGGCTGTATTTGCCCGGTCGGCTATATCGACCGATCTGCAACGGAACGATAAAAAATAGCGCAATAAACGACAATAATGAATGTTCGCGCGACGCTCCAGCTCCACTACATATATAATACAGTTGTTTGCCCAGCGGCGAATCAAAAAATTCCGGCTGCGATGCCGGCTGAATAATTGGAATGGGCGGCCGGTTGCGTATACTTTGTTTGATTATGAGTCCGTTGATTAATTGTTCAGGATATATCCTATACCATTGCGTATCTAAAGTAAACCGTGTATTTTTCTATTTATCCATTGGGTGTTATTCAGAACAAGTTCATTCAGAATGTATGTTTATTCGATTAGTCACGTTTGTTAGATTTACAATGTCCATTTCCTTGATTGTTCATGGACAAAATGTAATTATTGATGAACCAGTGGAGCGAGAATCCATTTCTAATCAATATCAGCAATTACTCAATTTGTCACGATTTGAATTTTAAATATTCATATTTACGAATCGATTTTGAACTTAAAATTGTTTCATCGTTCCATGAAGTTACTGATAAAATTCTTAAATATACATGAAAACATTTTTTTCCAACAAATCATTTTTCATTTCTCGCTCCTCCGACTTTTATTTCCAACGAATTAAGCCGTATCAGAGCGGCGATTCCCACGCTGCGCACTACTCCAACCCAAAGAAATTCGCCTGGCGTGACATGTAACTGCCGATCTCCACTCGACTGCGAAAATAATAGTCCATATCAAGAGAGTCAAGTTTTTTTTCTCTCTATCTCCCTTGCTCACTCTTTCTATCACTCTTCCTCATTCTCTGGCTCTCTCGAAAGGAAAAAAAACTCGATTAATCCCCGTAGGGCTTTTTCATCGTGCGTCTATTAGCCCCCGTGAAAATCGCCAAGCGTTTTAAGGATTACGCTGGAGCAGCAGCAGCAGCAGCAGCGCCGCTAGGGCCGAGCCAATAAATAAATAGGTATAACACCCTTTGGAGCTTAGCGTCGTTCCGTTCACGATGGCTCAATTTGGAGGGGCTCTCTCGCTCTCTCGCTCTCGACGAGCTAACACGAGGGGAGTGCAATGCTGTGTTGCGCGAATGTACCGACGCGAGAAATCCACTTAGCTGCTCGCCCGATCCGCGCGCGATATCCCTTTTTCCACCTAGAGATTCTCCGATGCAGTTGCGCCCGTTTTTCAAAAAATTCATGCCGCGCGACTGAGGAATTGTCGGCGCTGTTGGCGCGCTCGGCATATGGTGCCTTTGTCGACTAGCACGATTGCAGGGGCCGCGTGTGTGGCATGTGTGTGCAGGTGCACAAACGCTGCCTCGTGAATTGTTCGATCTTCTTGAGAATATCGCGCGAGTGCGGTTGAAGTTTCGAATTTCAACGGCGCAGAGGAAAATGATCAAGCGTACACATATGCGCACTTCTGAACTGATGTTGAATATCTATTATCAACTCTGTCGAAAAGGACCCTTTGGCTGCTTAATTAATTGATCGATGATATTTTTATCGCATGAATTATGCACAATTACTCTATCCCAGTAGTGGACGTATCATTCTGAACTGGTATTATCAAGCTGTCGGGTTTCCGTCTCTACAGAGTAGGTCAGTGACGCTCTGAATATATATGTATTTATTGTAAATATCGATTGTACATTAGCATATTATTATGTAAATGTATATGGGCACTGTTTTGACAATAATTAATTCTCATGACACGGGAACAATAGGGAGAATATTTTTCAACCCTGTTCAACGTACTGAATTGTAAATCTGCTATAAGTATGTATGCGTGTGTATACTTATATATAATTTCCAATCGAACCAGAGTCATTTCGAGCTGGAAAAATTACCCACATATCCTCCGCGTACAGTACATAGGTATAATCGACAGCTCGAAGTCATTCCTGCAAAGCCGGGATATACATAGGCTGCGATTTTTCGCATAGCAGCGGCGTATTTCTCTCTTTCCACACACGAGCGTCGCTTCGGTCGCTTCCCTTTCTCATTTCGACGTCTTCTCCGCTGTACACACATACAGAGTAGCGCGTTGTAAATTGTATAAAAGTATGTATGTCTACGCGCTCGCTTCCCTCGGCTTTCCGTTCGCGCGAGAGCCCCTTAGTCCTGTTTGTTTCCATTTGCACGTATCATTGATTGCTCGCGATTCTGCTCGTCGCCGGGGCTTATCGCTCCTCGGGGCGCGTCTTTCCTCCTTTGCGCGCGACATATCCATTCGCTTTCTGCGCGCGGAGTCTTTTCTTGGGCGCAGACAGACGCGGATTGGCCGAGACGCTTTCCACTTACACGTATACGCGATAGAATTCAATGGGATATACGCCGTGGGAAGCGGGAAACGCGGAGTTTAGACGATTGCCGCTCGCGGAAAATTTCATTGGGGTTATTACACGCGGATGCTCTCACGCTAAGGAGCTGTTGAGAACTTTTAATTCTACTGCTTCCGCGCGCGGCTCGCGCGGATAACGAATTTCACAAAGGAGAACACGCCAACAGAGAGAAAGCCGACGAGGAGAATTTCATTAGTTTTGTACTTGTACTCGCGCGGCCCCCAACTTACTCTGTATCGTTTCATTTACTCCTTCGGTTTCTTCGAGAGATTCAACATTAAATATGACGCGTTACACAGGTCGACTTAGAAGCCGATAGAGGAAAACACCATTAGAGTTTTGATGTCTCTTCTAACGCATCCTGCCGGTGCAATTGTAGTCGCTGTCCCTTGCTTCGCCAAGCTACATAGATGGTACACATGGTAGAAAGCAAAGATAACAAGTACGCTCGTGAATATGGAGAACCGCGAGGGGAAACGGCCGAAAGGAGAGTTTGGCGAGACTCGGTCGACGGAAAAAGCGCGCAGCGCAGCTGTATTTTCGCAAGGATTCTCAATCAGCATTTGCGATCTGCGATTAATCCTGCCTCGAGTCGCGCGCGGGCGCCCCAGCAGCTCCACCCTGATTCCTCGCGGGATGCCTGGGCAGGGGTGAAATTCAAAGCAGCCCGGGGAGAGAGAGAGCAGCTCGTAGCTTCATTTCTTTATGCGAGTCGTCCAGCTCGGCGGCTGGGCCGCGCGCAGCGCTAAACAGCCCTACGTGCCTGGTCGGTCCGGCGCGCGGGCGCAATTCGCAAAACGACGCACGTATACAGGCTGCGCGCTCCTTTCGTTACGTCTCTCTTTCCGCTGCGAGAGCTGCAGCTTTGTGAGCGTGCGGCCGCAAAGCAAACTCGATCCGCGCGCAGCTCTTCCTCCTCGTGCGCGCCCCTCCGCCTCCTCGTCCCTTTCTTCCTTTCTTTCTTCGAGCCACTGAATTTTTCACTCGCTTATTTTGCCCCGCGAGATGTCTTACTTTGCCGGGGACACCACGGCCGCTCCCTTTCCGATTTACCTTTGGAAATTGTTGCCACCGCGTGCGAGCTCTCTCATTCGGGTATAGAGCCGCGCCCGCGCGCCCAACGTATGTACTCTCGTTTTTACTGTTTTCTGAAATATAAATGCGCAAGGGCGAAACTTCGAGGGAAATTTCAGCTGGCTGTGCGTGATCATTGTATGGATGTCTCTTTGTCTTGAGACAATGTTTACTTCGCTGTGTGGCGTGAAGCAGCGACTTATTCGCGAATTCACGATAAAGTTTCACAATGCAAAGTAGGCCCAATAACGCGAACCGGCCCTACATAGTCCCAATTCCAGCAGAGTTAGCGTCAAATGAAAGTTATACTCGAAGCCTTCAAAATAAGGAAAATCTATAATTGAAACAATTGATAGAAAACGTGTGTGATGATGAAAAATTGCATTATGAAGAAGCTGTGACAAGGAGTCGAATGGCATATGACTCGACTCTTTGGCTTAGATTAGATCTATTGAAATAATCAGTCAAAACGTTTTCGTTTGTCATTATTCTAAGTTATCAACAATATTCATTGACTCGACGCTGCTATAGCCTCGCGTAAATATCAGTTCCAAAGGATGGGTATTATTGGGTTTACCTGTACACTGATGTACACACATTTCGTCTGTTGTACACCTAACGACGTCGATGTTTCAGTTTCACCACTAACAATTCCTTTTTTATTATTTGTTACAGGTGGGTACATGGAACATTTGTGGAGTCTACGAGTGTTTTTAAAATTTTACATTGCGTAAATATTATCAAAAGCTTAAGTGAGTAAAATGATAGTTATAATAATTTCAGTGAATCAGTGAATTTAGCCGAAAGATTCCATGTATAACGTTCAAACGACCAGTTTAAATTGGAATGGCGTTATTTCTTTTGGGCACGCCCTAGAAACGTGAAACGATCTGGTTGATGTCATTGTTTATCGAAAGTATAATGCGTATTCGGGCTGTATCAAATCAACGTGTTCAATCAGCCAATTAAAGGTGTGGTTGCGCTTCTCTGGATTTGTATTCAATCCAAGTACTCGAACCAGTTTCGCAAAGCGCTCTTTTGAATGCTCACCTCACTCGCGCGCGAGTTCTCTTCTGGTCACCTCGGTGCAATTAATATTCTCATTTGTGTATATTCCGTACGTGTATAGAGTATCAAATCGGACTTTCTTAAAGCTAGACAATCCTCGAAATATATATGTACATATATATATTCAAAGCGGACGAAAATATAGTTCAGAATACGCTTGTTTTTCATTTTTAATCCAAGATCGATATGAATATTATCATGACTATACTCAGCTCGAACGATTGATTGTGGATTGTGGACGGCACAGAAATTAGATGGCACTTTTCGAGGACTATACTATTGACACTCGCTATCCCAATTCAAACGGGGAACAGGATATTTTTAATATTCGTTCAGGGTTTTGGTTGAACGGAATATATGGTATCGCCGTTTGCCGGGACAGTGAGAAAGCGGGGACGCTCGAGAAGTACGTAACAATAGTCGCGCAAACTACGCCGGCGCGCTCGTCATTATCCATCACGCCAATATCCACACATCGTCACGAGTCATTCGGCAAACACAGCCGAGAGAAGAGCGAGGAGCCAGTTGGGCTTCCCTCGTTTCCGGAATATCGACGACTCGTACGTTTCTCTCCTGCCGAGCTCGCATGAAAATTCGCCTCTCGCATCAGCATGGCGATGGAGGGGTGGAGGGCGGGGGCGAACGATAGCCAGCAAGAAAGAGAGAGAAAACAAAAATGAGCGCAGGAGCATGATTGGCTGAGTTGTCAGCGCGGGGAGAGGCTTTGTTTTCCGTCTGTGTGCCCCATCGATCTAGGCCAGAATTAAGGGGCCGGCCAATTGCCTTTTTTCCGCTTCAAGAGGGTCCGGAAAAATCAGTGGAGCGTCTTGACTTTTTCTTATGCCCCTTTCTCGAAGCGGAGAAGATAGGGTAAGAGAAAGAGAGAGAGAGAGAGAGAGAAGAGTCTTCTCCTCGTTCTTTTGGCCCGAGACCGAGCGGTCGATATCGATTATGCAATCAAGCCGCGGTGCTTCTTGCGTGCTACTAATATTTACTGGATTATTAACATTTTGCGTCAAACGTTATTTAGCCTCGTGTAAAACTCGGCTGAAAATTTATGGAGATGTAGCGAGAAATTGCAAAAGGTGAAATACGACGTTATTAGGTTAGGTGTGCGAGTGACGTGCGGTTCCTCGTGCGTTCAAATTAAACATCCCCTGCCCCCCTTGAGTGTCATCCACTTCCTTTCTGTTATATATTCCATCGCTTATTCTCAGAAGTTCAATGGCTGCATGATGTTCGAAATCAAAGAGAATTTTATTACAAGTGAATTTGTTACGATTAAAAAAATCATCGACCGAATATAGCAAATACTTTTTCATTTTGATAAGAATTGATAAGACACAATTTTTTTTTGTAATATCCGTAATCATTTCTGACATTGTCTAGAGATTCAAAAGTAGAAAAATAAAAATTTCGATTGGTCTGGGCGTGATATCAATCGACGTTTGTTCTGCTCATCACTGGTTTGAGAGCTCCATGAACCTATTGAAAAACTGAAAATCAATCTGCATCCATCTTTGGATTTCGACAAGCTCGATTATACGTTTTGATTGTTATCATTGCCATTCTACAATTCGTTGCAGTTGCTCTCGATTTCTTCCACTTCTTTTTTTTTTTACTTTTTTCCAAATTCGTTCTAAATTTTCGTTTTGGAATCGCTCTTTAAAATCATCTACTCGATTAACCTCAATCGTATCAAACGTTCAAAATCCGAATCCCGGACGCCACTGCATATATACGTTCGTTTAGGCTCCGACGCGAAATTCAAGTCTCTTTCCTTCGCGACTGACGAAAATTCTCCCGGAAGCCCAATTTCCCGGGCATTGGGCTAACAAGGTGGAATGATGAGCAGCTTCTGGCGGCCGGGCGCTTTAATCGACGAAAGTGTCAGGCATAAAAGCCTGGCCATTTTTACGTCTGCCGTAAAAGCCGAGGACCCAACGTGTACGTGTATATATGACATTTTTATCGTGGCCAACGATAAAAGCAGCTGGCGGGGATTTATAGAGAAATAGTGAAGGAGAGAAAAAGCGACGCCCGTTCATTAGCTGCGGTTTACCGACGTTTCGACTGTCTCTGCGGATTTGGACCGAAATGAGCGCTGGCCGCCGCCGCCGCCACCGCCGCGGACTCACGAAAGAGAAAAGCCGTGTATAGAGCTGGATTCAGCCGATGCAGTGCACAGTTGCGTACTATATACAGCTGCAGTGTGACGATGTCAAAAAGCGCTGGGATGGGAGATTTTTTGTGAGGGACGCTGCTGGTGTAGGCAAGCTCGCGTGTATAGGAAGCTCTGCTTTGAAAAAGGCTATCGTACTTCCGGAGGTTTCGAATTTTTTCACAGTCGGGATTGATCACAGATAAGTTGTAGATTGCTACAGTGACGAATTCTTCGCTGAGGCATAAAGATTATTTCTGAGATTAATTAACGTTCTATTGAACTTCAGTAGCTATGATATAATTTTGACCCAGAGAATAATTTAACAGCTGTTGAACTAAATTAATTATTATGTTATCACGTAGAGAAATTATTCAAGAACACCAGTATCGTTTACTGTTCTAATCTTGATTCGAAATCTAATGAGGTTGTTGTTATTATTATGCTAAGTTTCTATATGGCTATTCTATTAAGTTATTTCTATTAAGCTGCTAAATATTTGAATGAGGCTACTTGTTCACAAGTGAAAGGATTCTTTTACCCAGAACCGCACAATATTTTCATCAATAATTAGAATAATTATCACATAATTATTACTAGTTCTCTAAATAATTCGCCATCTGTGAATAGCCCAAAATTACTTACTAGGAAACCACTTGAGATTTAAGCCTCTGATCTTGTTGAAACTTTTGGAGATGGCTTATGCTTACTCAAATAGATAAAATCCGCAGACATTCATCAGCTAACGTACGTGTCGATTTCCCGGAGATATTATTGTTCTCTTTTTATACAAAGAGTTATGTACTTGTGTGTAATTTTTTTTATATATAAAGACTAACATTTCATCTCCCAAGGAGAGTATCAAGGTTGCGAGTTTTCAACTTTGTTGAAACTCCGTAAAATGGTTTTGGGTACTAAAAGTAAAAATATATAACGTCGTTTAGTTGAACATTTCTATTATTTTTAATTTAATGTACGTAGACTGTATGTGTAGTCTCTATAAATATACTCTGAATGCATAAAATCAAAAACAAAACGTTGGATAGAATAAATTTACGGATTATGACTCATTTGAGCACCCAAAAACAATCTCGAAAAAATTCAGCAAGATCAGAGATCTACAACTCAAGTACTTTCCGAGTAAGTATTCAAAAAGTCGGTTCGAATAATCTTTTGTTGGTAACATAATGAATAAATAAATAAACCTAGCTGTTATTTTTTTTGAGTTGGAAGTTCACACATGCCCCAAAAATGTCACGTGGAAATTTACTCGAGTTCAGTAAACGATCAATGAGTAAAGTTGTGAATGTGAGTTCTTCGAAACTTGACAAATTATGCTTACAATTTCAAACTAGACGTATTTACCAAATAATCTTGCGGCTAAAACATGAGATTCCAGCTCACTGAAGAATAATTAGAAAAGAAATTTTTACAACTTAACGAGAATTCATGGTTTCAAAGTACTTTTTCTCGTGTTTCCACCGCGTACGTTTCTGTCAGTGATAATGGAAATGAATGCGTTATGAATAAATATATTCATGCAGCGCATGGAACATTTAAATGGATCGGAACGAAAAGTTTAGTGTCGTAAATCCAAGGAGAATGAAATGCATTCACCTGTTTTTATCCAATTGTTATCCGAGACAATTTTATCTTTATAACATGAAAAAAACCGCTGCCAAGTGCCTTAGCAGTATGCTTTCTCAAAGGGGCTTCAACATCACCCACAAACGCGTCCCAAACCTGTATTTTCACCTTTCCATTAGCGTAGATGCTATCATCTATTTTTCAAAAATTACAAAAAAATTATTTAATCAGTTCAATTCGTATCTTTGTGACTGTGTAAAGTGTCGTTCTTTTTCAATTGACCAAACTTTGTCGCGACTGTTGATGTCTGCCCGGGCTCTCTTAATATTTGATCAAATGCAACAAAGCAAACGGTTCTAGGTTCTACACGATGCGAGACATTTGGACCTGCATAATTTTTCGATCAATTCATCTTGTGACTGTCATACGGTTTAATGGCGGTCAAAATCGATCCGCCCTGCCCTTAAGTCCGTATTTAGCACACTTGAAGACTCATTTTGATCATTTTCGACGGCTGAGGTTGGAAATGATCAATTCAAAATCTATTTTGGTCATTTTCGACGGCAAGAGACACCAAATTTTCCCAATTTTCTCTATAGTACGTTGAAAATACTGGAAACGAAACTTACATCAATTTTTTTCCCCATTAGCAACGGTTGCTAGGGCGGTGAACAACGGTTGCTAAGGAGCTAATTGGGAAGATTTTGTCCTTTGCCGTCAAAAATGATGGAAATAGGTCTCAAATTAATAATTTCCAACCTTCATAACGGTTGCTAAGGAAGTAAACAACGGTTGCTATGAAGAAAATAGAACAATTCAGTGTCCTTGGCCATCGAGTGTGACTTAAAACTGATTTTCCGGCTTGCCCCAATGAGCACTCATAAGGATTTGTGAGAAAACACGTTAGAAACGGTTGCTAAGGAAATAACCAACGGATTTTGCTGAAAATTGAACTCGTGATAGATCTTGCCACAACAAACCGGTGTGCGAAATTTCAGCAAGATCGGACGATTCCTTCGTAAGTTATCCTAGACAAAAGAAACGAAAAATTTTACACCTTAGCAATGGTTGCTAGAGAAATAAACAACGGATTTTTTTCGGCCGAGATTTTGCCGCGACTAACCTGTATGCAAAATTTCAAGAAGATCGGACCATTTCTTCGAGAGTTATCGTGGACGAAAAAAAACGTTACACACATACGTACATACATACATACATACATACATACATACACACACACATACACACACACACATACACACACACACATACACACACACACACATACATACAGACACTTTTGGATTTCCATGTTTTTCGACCCGTAGATTACGAAAATCGAGGTCCCGAGGTCCGATTCGGTGGGTCGATTTTTGCCCCATTACAAAGCTTTCTCTTTGAGAAAGCAAAATCAAGATTATATGTTTGAGGAAAATAATAATCTGAAGTAATATGATTGCTATTTGCTTTTTTTTTACATCGTCATAATTTTGATCAAAAGGGCACAAGAGAGAACATTGTTTTATTAATTTAATGTAACGCATCGAAGTAATGGAGAGTAATCAAAATATTCTGGATCCCATCAAGCGACGAGAAAATGTATGAATCATTGATACCGCAAAATCCTCTTTACAGGAAACTCGACGCGTGAAATACGGTATGACATGACATTTTAGCGCTGATTCATATAACAAGTAATTAACAGGCATATATGCAGAGACCGTGATAATTTGAAAACATGACGCGCCCGAAAACTGGGTTACATGAAGATAAACAGGAAGATATTTTTTTTTCAGAAAAGCCATATTAAAGCAGCCGAATAAACAGATGCCACGCCAGATAGACTTGAATGCCGTATTACGCGCTGAATCTTGATAAACATTCGCTTTGTTATTAAAGTAAAGCGCTTTATTGTTTTACAAAGCGTACCTATTATGAATTATAATTCATTCAGTAATATATCTAACAAAAGTTTCACGTTCTGAGAATATTCAGGCACGGAGCTAACGTTTGCGGCTAGAGAGTTCCGAATTCATGTTCAATGATGAATCAAGCTTGGGAACTTGTTGGCTACAGTTACTAGTTTGAAAATACTGGAATACATAATGATTTTCGAAAATGGAAATGTTGAAATAATAATTGTACTAAAGTGATAATTTACTTGATTAATAATTGATCTGAGCAAAATGTCAAGTGATTTGAGTGCCAGATAAATAAAATGACTCGTCAGTTGAGTTCAGAACTGCAAAAAATAACGAGAAATTGAATGAACCTTGATAAATTTCAAATTAATTTATTTTTCACCAAACCAATTCTAGATTTGCTCAATTGAGTTTTTCAATTGCATATTGTCACCCAGATAACCCATTTAAATGTGTCCATAATGAATTACATTGATTTCTATACATCAACACCATCGATTCACGCTCGTCATACCAAAAGCCAAGTGCTGCGGAGGAAAGCTCGTGCGCACATGCAGTGCTCCTCTCGTTTATCGAAGGGTCAGACAGACGCGCGATAAAGGCGCGAACGTTGAAAAATAATGAATTATAGTGGGGAGCAAGTGTTGGCCAACCAGCACGTGCGTAATATTTTAATGGCACTTGGCGCGTGTTATTTATTTAACGACCAGGGGCTTGTGGGGTTGGGCGCACTGCTATTTCCGAAAAAGCACACTTCTCGAAAACTCACATCGTCGATCGGATGATAATTTATGAATGTGAAATGAGCTCGAGAGCGATCTAATTGTACTCATTAATAATAATTGACTAGTTAGAAGAGCAAACCATTTGAGATTGTGGCCCGGGGCAAAGAAGACTCTGGAGTGGGTTTTTTGTGCGGCTAATTTGGGGAGAGATCAAAAGCTAGTGGATTGAGGGATTATGAATTGTTGAGCGGATTGTATTGAGCGTGAGACTCTAGGTGACTGGCTTACATCATGCCATAAAGAGAATGAAAAATCAGCCTGAGATTGGAATTGTTTAATAAATCAACTATGTTTAACTTGTAATTATTATTTTGAGATACATGAATGATGATGTTCAATACTGCTTCTGATATTTGAGTCGATTTTTTCCATCTGATCATTACAGTTGTGTCGATCGTTATCATCCAATTTCGACGAACGTATTGTTAAAGTTATTCATTAGAAATATTTGATATTCTGAAAATTATAAATACGTACATTGAGGAGTTTCAACGATAATAAAGTTGAATTTTGATAATCTGATTCTTTTTGTAATTATTAAACTACACTGTTCGTACTTTAATAAATCTCCAATTTTTCCCTCTAGAATGGGTTTTCTGGAACCTAGTTTACCAGATTTTTGTTTTTCTTATATAGTTTCAACCTTCGTAAATGAATACAAAGTGAATTTTCACAAGAAAAATCCGGCCCCGACTCAATTTTCATAATCTTCGCTATGAAAATACAAAGCTCCGTCGAAAAGAAAAATATGACAACGCTTCAAGTATCACAAAAGTACGTTCAGCGTTACCGGTGTACCCAAAATTATTTAGAACTTATTTAATTAAACGCTTGATCCATCCAGTGCCACAATACGGAATAATGCCATCGCAATTAACGCTTTTAATCATAAACTTCGCCCCCCCCCCGAAAAGCTTGTCGCTGGCTGAAGTTCTAGGAAGGGATGGCCCCGCTTTGCCGGCGGATAACCGGTGCGGCGGCGCGTGAAACTCGTCATGTTGACGGCCGGCTCGCTCGCTCGGACGTGTTCGATGCGTTTTTTGCTCGCTTTTTGTTTCGGCCGTTGGAGTTGGCCGACTGGAATGGCTTGGCTGGGCGACGAGAGCAGGTTTGGCGAGCTCGTGGATATATACGTATAAATATGCATACCACCGATGTGCCCTCTCGTGTGTAAGGGTGGGGATTTGACGGGTGATTGCAGTGGAGTTTTTGGATGGGTTACTCTGCTGAAATAAGTCATCGAGTCGATATGCATAGTTTTTCTTACAATTCTATTGAACCACTATATGCAAGCGTTGTAATCTTTATGGAGGTAAATTGAATACTATTCAAAATTATTTGTTTCTGTAACTCTTCCATATAATTGTATTCAGCCGTGCCATTGATGCAATGAAATGTATGATTAATAGAGAAATTCAATCCGCCACGTGTATTTTTGAATCACGCATCTGTTCGCCGTTGCTCTCGTTTGATCATCAGTATACGTAAGACACCTCTTTATTTTTACATGCATTAATAACTTACGATTTCCAAACGAAAGGAATTATCCCGAACGTGAGATCGTCCAAAGCATCCAGTAGATAACGCGCCATCTGAATTTTCCAAATCTGTATGTGCAAATGTGAGGAGGAGCGACGATCGATGGCAGGCTTTTACCTATAGAGCACAATACAGTGTGAGCTTAACGCACTTGTCTCTGGCAACGCATATTCTCTCCGGGTGCACATATATCTCCCCGCTGACCATTATCCTGCTGTCTCTT
The DNA here is from genome assembly GCA_020882685.1 of Aphelinus atriplicis. Taxonomy (NCBI): domain Eukaryota; kingdom Metazoa; phylum Arthropoda; class Insecta; order Hymenoptera; family Aphelinidae; genus Aphelinus; species Aphelinus atriplicis. The sequence continues at coordinate 78,742,614 of CM037073.1, forward strand.
GTCTCTCGCCCGTTACTCGCTCGCCTACGCGAGCTTCTTTGTCTCAGCTCTCAACTCTATCGATCGATCGTTCGTTCGCTCGCTCACTCGCTCGCTCGCTTGCCGCCACTGCTGCAGACGATGACCCTTTCCGAGCGAGCGGATTGTAAAGAATTTATACGGCTAGGGGGATTTATTTATCGGGCCATTCTTGTGATTGCTTTGATGGACGCGGGATTGGGCGAGTCAGGTTGGTTATTGCGCGATGGTTAGGATAAGGGATGGTTAGCTGCGAGAGCAGCCGATGCTTGAGAGCCTGGATAAATCGAAAATTATAAAGTGTTGATGGAATGTTTCTGTTAAATAGATAGAAATCCTGACGTGAATCCATTTCAAAAAGTGCCCTGCTAGTATACAATTCGCAAGCTTCAGTGACAGACGTGTTAATCCAGTATAGTTTCGATATAGCTCAAATGATTATATTTCAAATAATGAAACGTAGAAATCAACGTTATTTCTTAGATACAATCGTAGTCTCTATTTAAATTCTATCTAAATTCTATTCCAGAGGAACAAAAAAATGATTCTGGTTAACACAATAGTTTCTCGGACTAGATGAGACTATAAGCTGAAAGAAAATATTCAATCAGTTTGTATCATAATATAAATCTATACTCGAGTGATATTCTTTTAACAACTTATAGAAAACTCGAAGAGAAGTTTGACGGAAATGTTTCCATAGAAAATCAAATATTCTTCAAAACTGAGGTTATCGCATTCAAAGACTTTCTATACTTTTAATCGCTGATCGATTTTTCATAAATATTGAGTGAGCTTATTATAATGTGTCTTTCGTAATGGAAAAACTCTTTATGAAGTGTTTGGAAAGAATTGTCAAGAAAAGTTGTCCACAACGCTTAGTTTTTCCATCTGTATTATTTGATCATTCTTTCATTTTGTTCCTAACTCAATTATTAGTGAGGTATATGCTTATAAATTGTACATGAATCAGCTAATACGCTAGTTTCGTCAAATATCATTCCAATCTCTCGCCAATTATTATACACACTGAAACGAAGTTGATCAATATTTTCACTTTCTGATGCTGATAGAAAGAACACGCGATACGCCTGAAAATTGTATAATAATATCCGGCTAAACTGGACGAAACTGAATCCATGTCAAAACCGTTGCCGTCGTTTGAAATTTACAACGAACAATGATGCAACCACAGCCCCCCACTAATGAGTCCGAAGATCCACCCCTGGCCCTCCCTTCCCACCACACACACACACACACACACGCCATGTATCCTCGAGCCGGCGCAGCGCATCTCTCGTTGAAACAGCCCCGGAGAGATAGATAGAAACGCAATACCGAGCAAATCGAGAGAAAGGCAGCAGCCATGAAAGTCGATACGATGCAGGAGCAGCAGCGCCGAGTGTATATCATCTTTCTCTCCTCTTGCCCAGATGCTATTCCGCGTACTCCGCAAGTGGCTACCAGATGCAGCTGCTTTCTTTTGCCTCTCCCACGCTAATAAGGCTACACGCGATGCGTGCGGACCACAATTGGAAAAACTCTCGGCGCTGGAAGGAAAGGAGAATTTCCGGAGATGCTTTTTCTCTCTTTCTCTCCCGCTCTCAATTGCGTCCGCAACTGTTTCTCTCGATTCGTCTATGGCTCTATTTGTTTAATCTGAGCGAGAGAGTTGGAGTAGTTTTGAAAGGGACTGTTTGTGCAGTCTCTATTGCGAGGTTTCTTTAAGGAGAATGAAAGCTCGTTTGGAACTCTTTTTTTCCATTTTCAATCAAGAGTCTTCTTTTTGATGCGATTTTTTTTTCTTGGAGAAATAACTTGGAGAATAAGAAAGCATTGTTTGCTCTGAAGATGTGGAACATTTCGTAATCAATATGTTTTCGTTTTCCAATATAAACACGGCCGTTTCGTTTATTAGTTTTTTCTTTTATTATTTCGATGAATACCATTGAGACAAAAGTTATCGGGGACAAATATTTTCCGCCTGACAGGTGATGCATTTTTTCGTCATTCGACATCTCGACGGTTTTCGGTGAAAGCTGTATAGTTTTCTGAGCGACAGAGAACTAATTGGAATTCATAAATAAATGAAATTCAATTTCGAAATACCCGAACTGCATAAAAATTTAATACTACAAACCCGAACCCATTTCATTTCTATTCCGCGCATACGCGAAATATTCAAAATAGTAGCAGCCGCAAGCACATAGCTGCAAGGAGAAGGAAAATCTCAATTCAGCTCCCTCTTCTTCATATTCTTTGCCGCAAGATTGCACTCACTGTAGTGCGCCAGGGCTTTGTGCAGCGCCGGTTTTATCGCGCGGAATCGATTCCGAAGCCTCCCGGAATTCGAGGATATTTCGAGGTGCTGCTCGCGTGTCATTTGAACTGATTACTTTCCTTCGCCGGGCTCTATTTCCGCCTGCCTTTGCTCTCGTGTATGATATGGAGCTATTGTCGGTGTTGGGGGAATCGAGGTTCCGGTGAGTGGATGAACGCTGAGGATATCAGTGTTATTCAGGGCATTTGGATCCCAGGTGGATTTTGGTTTCGGCCATGGGAATTGATTATTGCTTATCGGTTTATAGAGATATTATTAACCAACCTACTAAAAGCTTGTTTCCTTTGAGTAACATCTTGCAGAGTAAAATTTTGCTCCTCTTCAGTTCTTTTTCAATACGTTTTCAACATAACCGTAGTGTGTACTTATAAATCGTCTAAAATGGTGGAGTCACCTGCGCTCAATTTTGGATATTTCCGTATTAAAACTTTAACGTAATTCAGTGTAAAAATATTTTTAAAATTGTTTCCTCCCTTTAGCAGATCTTTTCAAGTCTAGCGTAAGCCTTTAGATTTAATAAAGTGAATTTAAAGTTCAGATTTCGATAAAAGAATATTGATTCTGCTTTTTTACCCGATATTCCAATCGTTCCAAAGAGCTCCATAGGGAATGTGAAAGAATTTTAAGATTGGACATTGGAATGCGTGAAACCTGAAAAAAAATCGTTCAAAACGTAAACAATGGAAAAACTAAGCAGACAAAATCAACAGTTAGCTCCGCTTGAAAACCACTGAATGCAGTGTCCATTTAAATTGACTCTCGGCGTCGCTTGCCATTCCTCGAGACGAATAAGAAGGGAAAAAGCAGCCACCCATATACATGTAAAGCCACCCGCACTCTCGGTGGCTGTACAACAGCGTTCATTTAAAAACATTTGCTCGGAAATAGCTACCACACCGAGCGCATTTAAACTGCTGACAAAAAACCGAGCGGAGAAATGGCATAATTCAGCTGCGCGCAATATGGATTCGTCCTTGGAAACAAATCGATTCGTGAGTGACGCAAGTTTCCATCTGCCTGCATATTATACGGGAAAAGAAAGGGAGGATTTCCCTTAGCGCGCCCATCGCCCAGACCTGCGGATGGATAATGGGATTTTAATTTGAAAGGCAATTCACGGAAAGTATACGCATCAGTCAAAGGAAACTTTGCACCGAGGCTCTTTTTCGTAGCTGATGACTGTGGGCTAATTCGTTGCATTTTTTGTGACTCATTGGACCGGCTCATTTTTATTCAAATGGAATTCGTGGTTTTGAAACCCGAGTCACATAAATCGGACCGGGATACAGCGTGAAAAGAGCGGAATTCAGTATTTTTCGCGATAACATTTTAAAATAACTGTATATTCTAGTACATATACAATTTTGATCTGCATATTTGATTTCATAAAATTACCCAGATCCCGTGTCGACCCATCCAAACAGCTAATTGCTTTTTCGAAGAGAAGTTTTTTGTTTATATTGAACATGGCCAAAATCGGATTTAATTTCTCGTGTTTCGACTAAGATCTTCATGAAAATCGCATTAAAACTGTTATGAAAATAATGAAAAATTACGAGAAAATGTTTTTAACGTTTATTATTTACAACCATTTAATATCGCGTTTTAACAGAAAAACATCCTTTACTGGTTCTGTCTTGGATATATCCTAATTTTATCGTTTTTAGCAAGTTTGAATGAACTGAACCTCTTTTGAACTCGTCTAGAATTTTCCTCTAGCTTTCTAAAATGTTCCTTCTCTTCGAGCAAGTACAATGCCGATTCATTTGATAGGTGCTTTTTCCTTATTCACAGAGAATATCATATGTTCTTTTAGAAAAAATTGCTTTGCAATCCACTACTGTAAAAAATGGGAAATGTCATATGACACTGGAATCTAAATCGTGATTCTGCATTTCACGTAGTTATCGAGATACAAATATAGAGTAACAAGACGGAAAAGCTCATATAATTAGAATGAGCCAACGAGAAGGGTATATCACTGGTCTATTGATTACATAAGCTTTCTTTAATTTTTTCTAGGTTTTACTCCGTTGTATTTTTTGTGTGACGTACGTCTTCTAGAAACAAAAAAAACTGTACTACTTAGTTGTTGCTCTCAAAACTCCGTAACTCAAATATGTGAATACTAGTCTCTCAGAAATGTCATAAGACGCATAAGAATGATTCCGTACCCTTGACGTTGCATATGTGTTGGTATTAAAAAGTCGAGCCGGCTGACAAGCAGACAAAATTCTATATTTCACGTGTGAGTATTAAATCTTCCTGCTTGCGCGTAAAGATTAAATCTCGAAAAGGCAAGAAAACATCATATTCCGAATTCCACGCACGTTGATTCAGCAATTTAGAATTTATTGACGGAGCAACAGACGAGTCTCCGTGACTCCAGCTGAAAATTAAAGCAAACACTCGCGGATCCATCCAAATCATCCCTCGAGCCACATGAAAAACACAACGCACGCTCGAGCCTACCCTCCCTCGTATAGACTCTCCTCCGTCCCGGTTGTGCGTGCGCGCATATACTGCGCACGCAGTCGGCAACGAGCCAAAGTCCGGTCACGTCCGGGGCACGCGATTCGATTTTCGTTTTGACGATAGCACGCCCCCGATGATTCGCCCTCTGGAATCATCGTAAATGCCGTAATGCGACTGAAATTCGCATGCTAATTTGCCGATAACGACGAATCCGGCTCGGCTCTGTCCTTTTCACGGATTTTACGAGGTCTGCAGTAAACGCACGCGACCTGACTATTTATGAGCGCCGCGTCAGCGGGATTTTTTTTGCAAAAGAGAGAAAGAGAAAAAGAGAGCGAGCTTTTGAGCTTTTGACTCCGAGGCGAATTTTCTGTTGAAAAGAGCCGCTAACGGCCAAGGATTAGGTATGGAAATTGGAAATGCATTGGTGGCCTGTTGTCGTTTGTGCTGCATGGCGGATGATCTCTGAAGTGTCACGGATTGTTTATTTTGGACTTTTTCTTTGAGAAAGAACATCGTGGCGTTTTGTCATCGAATACCTTCCGGAAATCCTTGTTTAGTTGCAATTTTTATTCGGTGACCGGGGGATGAATTATTCGATTTTCAATTGTTATTCAATTCTTTTTTCGTGTCTATCCATCTGTGTAATTATCTGTCAAACTGTATATGATATATTCAAGAAGTCGAAATTCAATGGATATTTGATTCATATGAAAATGCTGGATCACATTATCGGTTTGATAAATTTTACTCAAATTGATTCTGTTTTTCTTATTTGTATGAATGTTAATATTCAAACAACGACAAGCCACGTATTTGTTTTTTAACAGAGAAATCATGTTGGTGATTATACAATGTTTTTAATACCAAATTCATATCCTGCTATTGAGAGTGGAAAAAAGATAAAGATTCACTTGAGAATTTTATTGTTATCAATAAATTACTTATGATGTATAATTTGTACTCACGCCACATTCAAACACAAAATTACTTAAAACAATTTTTGGAAAGAAAATTGTCGATTGATGTCATGGTCAGGGTATTTGTTGAGAATGCCAAATTGGTATTTTCAATTCATCTCGGCTGAATACTTATTATCTCGAACTAATTCAGCCTCTATTAGCTTTCCAATCATAGTTAAGAATAATCTTGACTCTATAAGCTCGGGACTTGTTGAGAATCCTTATCAGGCGTCTTGTCCGTCCGAATAAAATAATCTCAGAGTAGCTCGGAACGAAGTTACACACTCTGAAGCGACCGAAGAGGCTAATTAGTCCGAGAGTAATTCTACTTTTCCAACAGCGAGCAACAAGAGCGTATATCTCATTCTTTTTCCTCTGCTTGTTTTTGTCCGCAGGTGCGGAGGATGTATTCAGGTTCACCGGCAACGAGACGCACACCGACTTCTTTCGGCTCATGCTCAGGGACGGCAGCTACCTCCTCGTCGGCGGAAGGTGAATACATATTTATATGTTTTTATGTGTATGCGTATAAGGAGATACTTTAATTAAAAAAGCCGGCGGGCGTCGGATGTGATATTATATTTCGCGGGCCGGATGTTCTTGGATTTGCCACTTGTTATCGGCTTTCCTTTGTGCACCGCTTTGTCCTCTCTCGCTATTTTTTTTTCTTTTTCTACCTCTATTGTTGTTTTTGTCACTCCGTGTCGCCGAGTGTTTTCAAAGTAAATTGAAGAGAGCACGGCAATATTGACTCCTGGGTTTTGTCCTTATTGTTCAGCTCACTTGGGGATTTTTATGGGATATCGAGTGGTTTTAGGAATTGATATGTCCAAAATTTCCAGGATTTTTAGCATCAATTGATATCTATCATAGGCAATTTCCGGATAATACTTCGTATCGGCAGCAAAAGATTTTATTTGGACGTTTTATCGTTTAGAGTATTATACTCTGATATAGTACATTTTTTTTACTCTTTTCAATTAACTGGCCGTAGGAATGGAAAAATCAAACAAAAACTTTAATACTATTGACAGAGGATATCGTGTATTGCTGAAAATGCCAATAAGAAAATATTCAAATGTTGATTGAAGTTGCTTGAAAATAGAATTAGACTGCACGCTGTCGATTTCAGTCATTATGGATTTGATTAAAGATTTTATTGATCACGAGTTGTGTGGCTATTTCTCAATTTATTTTCACTCGACGGTGTAAATCATTATTTTTTGGCATTTGAAAATTTGATAACGGAAGTGAATAATCGTTGATATGGAATATTTCCAATCCATGAATGACGGGCTTTGGAAATCATTCATTTTTGCTTGATCGTATTGCCTATTCCTATGAAATGTTCCTATAACTCAAATAAAACTCGATCCGGATCTATTCATTCTGGATTGAAAGGAACGAGACGAAAAATTGACCGTTAATCCTGGAATGAATTACTCCCCCTTATAAACAGGCAATTCCCAGACTACCATTGAAATAATTAATTTGGCACTTGAAAATAAACGAGTGTCCGATTGTGATGATGAAAAGCTACGTCTGTCCGTAAAAAAAGAAGGATACCACATCGATATTTTCATGTTGAAAATTAAACCCGGCGCCCTCATAAAAGCACAGCGATCCCTCATATCCGCTGGGCCGCGTCACCTGAATAAAAAGCCACAATCAACTGGCTTGGTCCGCGCGCGCACAGCGTAATACGTCGCAATTACGCGCGCATTAGCGCTCAATCATACAGCTACTGTAAAAAGGAAAAACCGCAGGCAACACGAGGCGTATACGCGCGCGCGGGCAGCATAATCAAACATGCCAATCACGCGCCGGTCGTTAAACGCCCGAATAATAATAATCAGCGGTCCGCTCCGACAATGTCCGATAACTACCCGCGAGGGAGACGAATTTTTTTTAATGATTCCCCGCAACTGCCGTTGAATACGCGATAATCAGCCCATATACTCGGCGGATAATCTCACGCATGCCGTCCGAGTGAACTCCGACATATATCGCGCACGTGCGCGGCTCTGCATTGATTGGATTACACTAATTGTCCCGTCGATCGGACGATAATTAACGCGCCGTATCTTTCTCGGTGGAAACGCTCGCGCGCGCGCGCCGAAGGCGAGCCACGCCGGCATTATGCAGGCGCAGCGCCTTTGATCAGCCAGCCGCCAGCCGTGTATCGATGAGGAAATGATGTCTTCCCCTTTGAGCCTCCCCTCCGCCTCCCGTATTGGCTCGCACCGATCCGGAACCAAGTGGCGAGGGTGTCGTCGCGCAGATAGGATGTCCTCTCTCACTCTCCCTCTCTCGCGCGCACACTCTGTTTTTTGTTCGACACGCACACGCGCACACACGGCCAGGAAATTATGATTTCAAACACCGACCCGATGAAAGCTCGGGGCAAAATGAATTTTTGATGCGATCTCTATATCTCGCGCAAGTTTTGATCAAGCGTCGAATTTCCTCGATCCCGTTCGTCAAAGTCGACGAGATAATGCTATTAAGTTCGCCAAGTCTTCCGACAGCCTCGTGGATTTTTCATCTTTCAAACTATAGCTAGATACACGCGCACACGAGGAGACTAATAATATAACACACACACGCTCGCGCTCTCCGAGCAACTGATTTGTCATTTATTGCTAATTTGTATTATAGACCGAGTTAGCGTGTAGAACCGTTGGATGCAGCATAACGCGATACGTAACAGTATCGACGCAATAACGGCACAATAGTGCCGGCTTCATATCCCTCGGTGATTGTTTTGAAACTCGGATGATATACGATCTTTGAGCTTGAATCATATGCGTACATTTTGGATGGAATTACTTAGTGTTCCGTACAGTGGGTTCGATTCATCAGTTACTATTGGCAAACCATTATAGATTAACTGCGCATAGAAACAATGTGGGCACTCCAATGCACCTCATTCTCCAACGATAGAATACATTTGGGGGTGGGAAACAATCAAGTATGAGCAATTCCGGGTTTTTTGTATTTAGACAAAGATTAATAATTCTATATCAATGTTTACGGGAGAATTACAGCCGTGAATTGTCAAAACAGAGAAAAGAACAAAAGGTACTATTTTACTCAATGCTTTTCGAGTGCACTAGAAAATGATCAGTTTCCATTCCAAAAGACAATTAACGAAGGATTTTGCAAAATTAAGTGTTTGAGATTCAGCAAGAGATGACTCAAGAGGTGATTCAGCGAAATTCTAAAACGTGGAAAATAACGTCAGCTTCTTATTAACCTTATCAGAGATGTAGTAAAATGCACTAGATCTTACCTGGCCGTGTATATTTTTCACTATAATTTATTGACAAATATCGTGAATCCGCGCATTCATTATTGAGTTTGTTGATTTCACTCTCGATTTTTCTCAAGCTTGGGTGATTCCCTGTTCTTCTTTTCAATTATTCAGCCGCGAAAGTCTTGATCGGTGAAAACGAATTACATCAGGCACATAAAATGCTTCTCCACTGACTGGGTAGTGAAACATGCGTACCACATCAGCAACGAATTCTGTTGTCTGCTGGCTGAGAGAGCGTCGATCAACTGAAAATCGGAAACCCATGTAATCAGTCGCAATTCCAGCAGAGCAGGGCGAGCGAGCGTCGTCGAAACCGATCTGACAATTAAAGCCGTCTTTGCACTTTCTGGCACGGGTATAACGAGAGGATCTGATTAAATCATCAAAGGGCCGCGCCACTCCGCCTCTTGATTATTCTGCGATCGCACCGCTCCTTTGTTTGCCGCGCGAGAAAACGGAAGCTCCTGTCACGCGACGAGCGATTCACGTTGCGCATTACCCCCGGCGGAGCGTGTGCCGCACTGACGAGACTCCGGTTTTTCATTATCCTTTGGTGATATTGGTGCCCCGCAAGGCTTTTTGCGTACTGATTTCGATTCATTACTGTTGCTACTGCAGAAAAGCTTAACGAGTAGACTGTATGGATTTTTTCCCCGCGGTACAGTGAGAAGGAAGCTGAATTGAATTTAAAAGAAAAGGAGGACAGATGGGGATACGAAGTAGAATCGATCGGGTATAGTCAGACGCAATGCTTCGACACACTGATTCTGCTATCAGGGATTCTATCCTCTTGGAAAATCCTGTAAATTTAATCAGATATTTTATCCTGCAATTGTTAAAATCGTTTGTTCTTTCGAGGTAACGATTGATTTTTTTTGAGGTTCATGGAAATCTTTGAGAAGTTATGTAATTTTAGCATTCAAATTTTGTAGAAATCCTGTAACTACTAATAATCCACTCAATACACCGTAATTCTTCGTCACTCTCATTTGCAATGAGTAAAATGTGATTCGCATCGTAGGAACCTCGTGCACAACTTGAGTCTGACGGACCTGACGGAGCAGCAACGTCTGACGTGGTACTCGCCGGACATGGACGTAAAGATGTGCCAGATGAAGGGCAAGGACGACGACAACTGTCAAAACTACATCAGGATCCTGGCCAAGAGCGGCCACAACAGTCTGCTCGTGTGCGGTACCAACGCGTTCAAGCCCATGTGCCGCAACTACGACGTACACCAGGGCAACTACACCTTCACCACCGAAAAAGTAGCCAAGGCTCTTTGTCCCTACGATCCGCACCACAACAGCACTTACGTCTATGTCGATGGCGAACTGTTCACCGGCACAGTGGCTGATTTCACCGGAATGGATCCTATTATATACAGAGAGCCGCTGCAGACTGAACAGTACGACTCTATGAGTCTCAATGGTGAGTATTAAATTGAACCTGTGTTAACCGGTTTTCTACGAAGGCTTTTTATACACGCGATTAAATTTTACTAATGCACGAACGAGGAATTCTGTGGACTAGCGATTGTCGGTTGTATTAATTGACTATGGGAGCCGATGTTTCAGGATCGATAACTGATTTGATAATAATTAGAGCGAAAACTTCAGATTTTTAGTCGGTATAGTGCTTTGTTTTCACTTTTCTCATTTTCACCGTACTTAAGTGAGTATAGAGGAAATAATTTATCAATGCCAGAGTTGATGGATGAATTTCCCTTAGCGTGCGATTTTTTTCTTCCCAATCCTTTACTCACCTATCCGCGTTCAACCCTTTTTCGTTTCTCCTTATTTTCTCTGGCCAATTAGCGTCCATCGTAAATGATTCTCGAGGATATCCGATAGGAAAAGTTCACGAATAATGGATTAACGATCCTGCTCACGATTTAATCCAGAAAACTATACCGAGATACTTTTGGCCTCTTGCGGATCACCGCTGGATACTTTGACACTTCTTTCTTTATCTTCTCAATGTCGACCTATTTTTAGACATTTCACTCTCTGAAAGGTTGATTCATGTAACAAGAAAAAGTCGAGATATCGCGGATTGAATCGTTAAAATTGATGAAAAGTCATTCGAAACTCGAAATCGAATTTGGGAAGAATACTGAACTCTAAGCCTTTACGGAATATTTTTACACGAAATTATATGATTGAAAATAGTAACCATGACTTATATTTCCTTTCGTAGCGCCAAATTTTGTGAGTTCCATGACACAAGGAGACTTCGTATACTTTTTCTTCAGAGAAACTGCTGTAGAATACATCAACTGCGGCAAGGTTTGTTTCATTAATTTTGTTTTTCAACATATGTAAGAGATAAATTCTAGAGCAAGAGTATTTTTAGACACGTTTATCATTGTCGTAAAACAAATGAATTTGGTAAAAAGCAAGATAAACGGAACTATCTCTAGTAGTTGAATTTTCCATTTTATAGTAGTTTAAGAATATCAAGTGAGATCCAAACTAGTTTGATATATGTCACTTATGTACCTGAGAAGTTGTATCATTCATTGAATCTGATCGATACAGGCGGTGTATTCTCGAGTGGCAAGAGTTTGCAAGTCCGATCGAGGTGGGCCACATCGTTTTCGGAATAGGTGGACGTCTTTCCTCAAGTCCCGCCTCAACTGTTCCGTCACTGGAGACTTTCCATTCTACTTCAATGAAATACGTAAGTTTATCGAGATATCGACAGCTCGCCTCGTGAATATTGGATCGCGATTGGGTGTAATAGTTATTAGACCCCTCTACGCTATCTCGCCTCTCATTGCATTTTAATGGAATTGATTATTCACGTGGCTGCAATTTTTGAGAATTGAATGGGGGCAATTCAGTGAATTTGTTCCAACTAGCAGATCCACAATGCAGTACGTTTTCGAGTGCCAATGCATGGTATTGATCATGCCAATAATGACGCCGGCTTATATTTGAGATTCTGTGAACTTTGAATTTGTCTAAAGAGAAGAAATATATTTTTGAAGTCGGTCTCGAGTATTCGAATCATCATCGCACTGAAACAGACAACCGCACGCTACAACGGATTTCCGGTCGTTTTACCCGCAAAATTCGTGCATAGTTGAAAATCAGTTCTCCGAATAGCGGCTGGGTAATTGGAGCCTCTCGAAAATCACCCCGCGAATCCAGCCTACGTCCGCGGAAATATCCCGCGCAAACAGCGCGATTTCAGACTGGCCGAGCGTAATCAACGATCGCAGCGGCTCAATCAGCGGGAATTTAATTTTCCACCCTTCAAAATAAACTCTGGATGCTTCGAACCGGCCGCGACCTCAGCGTATCAGCCCAACCTCAACCGCTTGATATTAACATTTTATCCTCTCGAACGGCAGAATCGACAACGGAGCTGATCTCGGGCGTGTACGGCGGAGTCTCGGCTCAGTTGATCTACGGCACGTTCACGACCCCGGTGAACAGCATAAGCGGCTCGGCGGTTTGCGCCTTCTCGCTGCAGGACATTGCGGACACGTTCGAGGGCAACTTCAAGGAGCAGAGCGCCCTAAACTCCAATTGGCTGCCGGTGCAGAGCTCGAAAGTGCCCGACCCCAGACCCGGAGCCTGCGTCAATGACTCGAGGACTCTGCCCGACTTGACTCTCAACTTCATCAAGAGCCACTCGCTGATGGACGAGTCAGTGAGGAGCTTCTTCGGCCAGCCCATCGTCATACGCACCAGCTTCCAGTATGACTTTTCTTCATCTCTGTCTCGCGCAGACAATTTTACTCTTACTATTACTTTTGCCATTTTACTTCTCGGTTCCTAGACATTTTAAGAAACAAAAAATGACAAGTTACAAAATTGGTTACTTTACAAATTTAATGATGGTCCAATGGCTCGCATAAACGTCAAACCCAAAGGGTTTTTTCGGGTACGCATGAGTCATTGGGACAGAATCTCAACGTATTTCAATACTCGCGCAAGATGGATCTTATTGCTTGTACATATCGATCTCATTACTGAGATTCAAGCATTTCGTTGAGAGAAGAGGCTCAAACGAAGACAAGGAGCACGGCGGTGAAAACGTATTTTCCTTGTTACAGCTACAGATTCACGCAGATCACGGTGGACCCGCAAGTGAAGACTCCGGGAGGCAAGACGTACGACGTGCTTTTCATCGGCACGGACAACGGCAAGGTGATAAAGGCGATCAACGCCGAGTCGGCCGACTCGAAAGACAAGGTGAGCCCGGTGGTGATCGAGGAGATCCAGGCGTTCCCGGCGTCGGTGCCGGTGCGCGGCATCAAGGTCGTGAGGGCGACCCAAGTCGGAGACGGCCTCGAGGACGGCCGACTCGTCGTCATCGCGGACTCGCAGGTGCAGGCGCTCAGGCTGCACCGCTGCTACAGCGACAGGATACTGTCATGCGGTGATTATCCGTTCCGTTAACTATATATCAGCCCTTTTGGCTGTACCTCTCCCCCCGAAGAATAAACCTATCGAGACGGCTGTGTTTTTGCAGGCGAGTGCGTGGCGCTGCAGGACCCGTATTGCGCGTGGGACCGAGTCGACGGCAAGTGCGTCGCGCTCACAGGGCCCGCCTCGACCGACGCGAGCCGCTTCCTGCAGAGCGTCAGCACCGGGCTGCACGCCTCCTGCCCGCCCGGCAAGAGCATGAACAAGGACGCGGGCAGCGTCGGCGCCATATCCGCCAATCAGAACAAGTTCCCCCAAGATTCCATGGTGTCGAACAAGGACGGAGGTGGCGAGATAATCAACATCATGCAGGACGAGGAGCAGAGCAATTCGGGTGAGATTTCGCGTCAGCATTTTCGGGACAGTGTGTTACAGAGTCAATTGTTACGAGTAAACAGAGATTCTTCGATTCAAGATTTCTTACTTGAATTAAAGAATCGTTTTTGCTTATAGATGAATTTTCGATTTTATTGTGATACTCTCAATTTTTTCCCATACAATGGATTCGCCAACATTGTCTTGTGGATTTCATGTCACCACAAAGATTACCATCGAGTGATAGCGGGGGAAAAAATAATGTGAGAAATTCTTCACTCGTTCGCTTTTGTCGTATTCAAGGTCCAGAAGTATCGGCAGCTGACTCACCGCCACCCCAGTACTCGGTGGAGACGTTGGTGATGGCCGTGGTCGCGGGTGCACTGGCCGCTCTGCTCGTGGGTTTCACGGCTGGATACCTGTGCGGCAAAAAGTGCCGAAAAGATGAAGACGACAACATGCCGTACCCCGACACGGAATACGAATACTTCGAACAGCGGCAGAACGTCAATAGGTAAGCAACGTGATTTATTGAGAGGATAAAACTTACTGATGATTTTAACCTGATTATGTTGAGTGAACGAATTTGATTCAGATTTTTATTTTTCACCGATAAAATATATTATTGGATTGTATCTCATGCGCTGATTCAGCATTTTAGTTGAATATTTTCTTGCAATTTATTGTTTTGATGCTTTCGGTTTACAAATAATCCTTTCCAAAGGATGTAATTGATAATTCAGAAGTTGCTCACTTTTTGAGCGTCGAATGTAATTTTGATGTATAACTTTAGAAAATTGTGTTATTCTCATCCACAGAATTAGAAATTCGGGTACAATTCGATTTCTTAATGTCACACGGAAATCACGAGTAGATGGCAGTGGAATAAAATGTTTATCGACAAAAGTTAACGACGTTTATATATGTATATATTCCGGGTTGAGAATACGAATCAATCAATTCGATTCGTTCGAGAAAAAAGAATATGTTGAACTTTGAAATGTGAAAATTCTACCATAACATGTGTTTATAGGTTTTTGGGGCCGATGATTACGAATTTCGGTTCGGAATTGCCAAGTTCAAGATGGTACGTTGATACAGTTCGGTAGAACATCTCCATTCTCTTAGAATTCTCAGCTTGCAGTAGTTGCTCTCTCATCGATTTCGCCATGCGTCGGAGTTCTCGATTCCGATCATGCATTCATAATCATCGAGCTCGGGGCTCCGATAACCATCTTCACTATTATCATTCTATAGTCTGTACTTTTCTCATTATAACCATCGATTAGAACTCGTTCAACCAGTCTTGCGCCAGTATAACAACGAGGAATGAAGGTCCTCGACTAACATTCTCGACGACTTTCCGAAAGGCACAGAGTACTGCTCGAAAAACGTAGCCAGTAATCCATAGCTCTTAGTTGTCCGATCTTAGTGCGACTAGCGTTTCATCCACGACTAACATTTCATCGTCTGCATACTAATAATACTAATAATAATAATAAAAAAAAGTGCCCCGCTCTCCTCGGTCGCTCGGCTTTGACTAAGATTGTGATTGGGGTGATTGCAGCCGGTTGGCACCAGAGCCGAAGCTGCTGCCGCAGGAGGAAGTGACGTACGCCGAGCCGGTGCTAGTGCCGCAGCCGCCCAAGCTGCACTCGCCGAAGGGTACGATGCGCAAGCCGCCGCCGACCCCGGCCGAGACGCTGTTCCAGTTCCCGGACGGGTACGGGTTCCGGGGCTCGGTCAGCAGGCCCGACAACTTCGGCACGCTGCGCTCGCACCAGGGGGACAACAGCGCGGTGGCGGCGGCCGCGGCGGCGTACAGGTCGCGCCAGGACGGCTTCGCCACGACGCGCAGCGTCAAGAAGGTCTATCTCTGAGAAACGAGCGAGGAGGGGGGCTGCAACGCCGGGCCCGGACGACACCGGAGCCTGGGCAGGCCGGCCCGCAGACAGCAGCAGCCCGCCCAGCAGCCCATGAGGACCAACGGCAACGGGAGCAACGGCAGCTCGCATAGGAGCCACCACCACGCGCATCACCAGGGTCACTCGACCCGCGATCTCGCGCTAGGCAAGTTACACGTTTCGCACATACGGCTCTTTGCGCGCCATGACAGATTTAACCCACTGCTCGTATCAGGGAGGCTCTAGTGAAGCCTCCCTGGCTCGTATCGTGAAATATCCCCCTGCACGTTTCGACGCTTGTGTGCTGACCGCGGAGCAATGGCTTACAAAATCCCGTTTCATGCCTCTCTCAAATCCTTACAGTGAAAAACCACTGTATGAAAGTGAAAAATCAGTGTAAGAAGGTGGATGAATTATCCACTGCAACTGCAGTGACATTTTTCATGTAACTCAAGTGAATTTGCACTTAAGTTTCATAAGTTTTGATATCAAACATTTTACATGAAATTCGGAGTAATTAAAGTGAAAATTCTATTTACATCTAGTGAATAATCGCTGGAGTGTCAACAACCTCGGAAATGAATATGTATGAAGAGAAACTCATTCACTGTTTTTTTTTCTCTCATCTGTAATTTAACCCGTGCAGCTTATACTTTGTCAGCTTATACTGGGCCCAAAGCTGTTGAAATACGTAATGAGCGCTTGGAAAAACAGATAGAAATTCTATACTCTCCTGAACACTTCAACTTTCAACTCCAGCGAATATTCACTTAATGTGAAGTGATTTTTTCACTCTCATACAGTGTTTTTTTTTGTAAGGATTTAAGAGTGGACTCTCGCCGAAAAGCAATATCATTATGTCGAGTCATCACGTACAGACTCGACAAAATCGTGTTGGAAGAATCGGACGACGAGGAGCCGAGTTCGCCACTGTGACTGATCGCCAAATTAATTGAGTTGTAATTTTTTGCCAGGTGGTGGTCGTATGGAGTCGCCGTCTCCGCAGTCGAGCATGTCCTCGAGTTCGCCGTCACCGCCCTCCTCCTCGCCGTCGCCAACCCTCCAGCAGCGTGAGCAACGCGAGCGCGAGCAGCAGCAGTCCGGCCACGGGGGCAGCAGCAGTATGATAATGCAACCGGGGGGCGAGTCGCCGCCCCCGCCGACGCCCCCCTGCAGCTTCATCTATCGCTCATAGTGCCAAGCTGCCATCACCGACACGGCCAACAACAACTGCTGCAATGACAACACGCCACTCGACTACTACTACCGCCCGCCAAACGCTGAACTGATCGAAACGATCGGTTCATGGAGATGAGCCTTTTTTCCGGATGAGCATTCGTTACTCTGTGTAGCTTCGTGCCGCTTCGCATCACCGTTATGTAAATATCCTTGGGGCTCTTTTGCGTTTTCCACCCGATTCGACGAGCCGATTCAATAGATCAACATCGCACGATTCATATCCGGAGCTCTCATTCGCTCGTGCTCGTTGCTGCGTGCTTCGATTTCAATGTCAATCATTACAAAATAGACGTGCCTGTTCTTCACATACATACATTGGGGAGTTGATTCTCTTCGGTTTTATTCCGGTGTTATTGTAACAATTTTCCCGGTTTTTCACGAGAAGAGAATCCTTTTCAAATTTTAACTTGATTCCGTTGATGGGTTTACCGAATGATATTATTCATGGGGAATGGAACAAAGTGATAGGAAAATTTCATGTCACCTGTTCTACCGTGTTTCAAGATAAAATAACACTAACATTAACATCTTCGTAAAGTCTTCGTTATAGAAATTTAAAAATGAGATTACAAATTAATTGCGTTGAAAATCTTGCAAATCATTTATGAAACTTGATTCGCGTGATTCGTAGCATGACGAGTTCCGAGTTCGAGGGAGATGAGAGCAATCAGCTGAGGTACTCAGTAACCGATAACTGCCAAACTGAATACTCTCCTAACTTCTTTTGTAAATATTTATCGAAATTGAAGAAACACAATACTCAAACCATCTCTCGGAATGTTGTATACTCCTAGACTTTGAGCTGACAATTTATTCATGTACGTCCGTAAAATCTCCGGCTTGTGCTGTTGATAACGGCGAATGAAATCTCGATGAAGGCTCCAGAAACTTTCATTTTTGACGACTTTCATTGCCCCGCACGAGTGTAGTGTGATTGACGAAAGTTATACCCACTACTTTCGCTTCGCTCGGTCGTCTCGAAGGTGTTATTTCGCCGCTTGAAAAGTTGTATATTACGGAGAAACTGTACATTAACGCTTAATAATTAATTCCTTGTATCTTAGACTACCAATATATATATATAAATGAAAACAAGCGTACGAAGATACTCTCAAGAGTGACGTGTTTTTCTTGCGAGCGACAGTGGATCTGAAAAAAGATACGACTAAGAGGAAGCATGCGTGATTTCTTTCATTTTCGACCACCAGGTTGATGCCTGCGCAAATGCGGTGCAATGGAACTCAGTTAAAGACGAAGAAAGGGCCCCATATGAGCAGGCCACCGTTATTTGCGTAAAACCTCCGCAACCTCAGTATGTAACTCGTTTGGAGGAGGCTAAAACAAATAAGAAAAACAGATGTAGCCATGCTAAGTAGTCAACCGATTGATTATTAAAATTAGGCTTATACATATATAAATATATATAAATATATAATAAAAAAAGTTAAGTAATGATAAGGAGTTAAGCTGAGACTCAGACGGAAAGAGGTAATCTCCACTTTTTTTAATATTATCGATGCTCGGTCATGCTGCGACTCGACATGTCAATTAAAGCTGAAAATCCATGAATTTTCAGATGTGGCGAACGAAATATTTTTCAGCCCGAGTACGATTCTCGCGCTTTTTGCTGCGCTTACGGGAGGGAATTGCACGAATGAGAAAATATCGCATTTTCAAAGGAATTATTTTTGTTGCGCAGTTTGCTTTGACGAAAGTCAAGATGTGACGACATATTCTTTAAAGCCAAAGTATGTATAGACGATATAGACATGGACAATGCGAGTCCAGCGACTTATATATTATTGTATTTACGTTGACGATATTATGTTGTTGTACTATTTTTAACGATAGATCGTCACACGTCAAGCAAGGCGCTCGTGGCCGTGTAATTATTAAGTTGATAGGTTTTTAATATAATTTCATTGTCGGTGTGCAATCGCTCGTGATGATTTTGACGGAGAACATCTTGGTATTTGGAAAGTTCAAAACTTTGTCTTTTGCAAAAAGACACGCGGGGGTTGCACCTCGCCTTCAATTTGTCGTACGGCATAGGCTTGTGTAGAGCAATCTTGCAAGTGTTGGAAGGCAGTAAAGAGGTTAATGCTGTAAGGTGGTTTCGAAGGAGAAAAGATGAAAATACTGAAAAATACCACATGCAATGAAACTTTGAAACACTCATTGACTTGTTATTGAAATATCCAAAGGTTGATACTTAGTTTTTTTTTGTACGTTTCGGGACCGCGCATACCGAACACTCGCATACATACGTAAATAATTGAGAAAGCGAGTGAGGTTTGAAAGAATGAGAGAGAATGAGTTTTAGGATTTTTCGAGTAAGAGCAAGTGGGGCTTGGAATGTAAATAATAATAACATTATAAATAATATTATACAAAACATATACTACAGCAGTTACGAGTTATACGAAAGGATGGTAAGAAGGAAAAAAAAACGAAAAATTTAGTCCATCTATTCTGGGCCGGATGGTGCATGTAGACATCTATCTTAAAGTGCTTCTTATTTCAGTGTGTTTAGAAGTAACGCATATGTGATATATTCTATATGACGAGATGTTTTTCTAGGCAAACAGAAGGAAAGTTTGTGGAGAGGGAATGATGTGTGTTTTTCGTTAAAATAATATTCTCGAACGCTCTTTGAAATTTCTTCGAGGTAGCATTTTTCGAATGCTGTAGAAGTATCAAACAAGGTACAATGCAATTTCAATTGCTAACAACAATTTAGAAAAAAAAACGTTTCAAGCTCTATTGTTGGTGCAATTATTCATCGACAACATTAATGATTCATTGACCATTGATTTTGTAGATACCGTATCTAAAATTCATTCAAATAATCGATAATTGACGCAATATTCTTCTCTTTGTAATTGCCTACTGTGCAAGGGTCAGTAAAAATATAAACAGTTCTAGTCGATCAAAAATACAGAACAAATACAATAGAGCTTCATTCGTTTTATACCATGAACATATTTGAAACACCATTATATCATGACACAAGCACCTCACATGCGGCTATGCAATTTTTTATTTCCATTGATCGATATACTTAGTTAACAACAATACTCGTCCGCGACAACGATTCGAGTTCTAACTCAAAAGACAAACAGAAAAACAAAAGACTGAAAAAACATTCACTGCGGACGATTTTTGTCAATACCTTTCTCAATAATTTTTCTGCAATTTACAGAAGCCATATTCCAATGAATTTATTTGACGGACAGTACAAACTTTTCATGACATTAATTATTCTTTACAACTCCGAGACCGTAAGGCTGCGTAAAGAAACGATTTGTTCTAATTTAAGTCAATTTTGTATTCAAAATATTGTTTTGTCTGTGCGTAATCTTTGTACTAGCATGCGTAATTATTTTAAGTTTTAATTTATTTCTAAGTAAATTTTACCGTAAATGAAGATTAAGAAATATTATATGTATTTATAATATAGATTTTTATTAGTTTTCCTTCTTGTCGACAGAAATGTAATAATGAATTTTTAATAGCTGAGTTTAAGTTGTTTTTCATTTTATTTCTCCTTTATTGAAAAAATCGAACTAATTCAAACTGGTAGTGTGAGAACGGAGTGTGTATGAACTCTATTAAATCTATATACATTTTTGTTTCCATCACCGAACGTATTTCAACTGTTGATATCAATCATTCATCCTAGTATTTACGAGAGAATTACTTTATTTATCAGTAAAAGTAGTATTTCATCATCAATTTATTCAGGTAATCATTTATTAATATTCTTGTTCGATAGAAGAAATGTTTCTCTTGATACTTGAATAATGATTTGAAAAGTCATTACTAACTTAATGTTTCATGATCTTAAAGATCACTGAAGCGGATTTTTTCCGTTTTTGTACGTCAATATATAGGTATCTTATTCTGAATACATTGTTGATGTATTTCAGCTTTTACTATACGGCTATGAACATTACAAAAGCCTATTTGGACCTTTTTGATAAATTTCATTTTTGAAAGGCCTTCCCTGGTATGCAAGAGAAAATTTAAAATGAAACTGTTAGAGTCGTAAGAGTTGATGAAATTTCGGAAAATTCTATTTGTCATTGTCCTGTTGTTTGAAATTCACGATGAAAAATATTCGTGCTTGTTGAAAATTAACGCAAGAGAGAACGAACTATCAGTAAGTAGGAGGCACATACGATAAACTGAAAACAAAAAACTGCCATTTTCTAATTTGACTTCAATTGACTAAAAAATTTGTTCCATTCAGAAGATGTGTTCAAGCCCTTCATGAAAAGCTTTTTGCTCATGATACTTTTTCTCATTGAATTTATAATGACGAAGAAAAACGCACAAGATTAATGTTGATGAAATCCATTATAAAAAAATATTGAGAAGTTGTAATGAACAGATTTTTCATTGTATGATTGAATTTTTCCTTTGAATAATTTATTATACAAAAGCATCCACATCATTACAATAAGATTTCTTCAATCGTTTCGATTATTCGATATTTTATAAATATACTTACGAGTATAGAACTCTTTTCATTTGCACAAAATTTCACTGATAATTCATGATGAACTAGTAATAGTGTAACATATGGTAGAAATTCATGAAATGCATACCTACATTTTATACATTCCATGATGCACAAGTCATGTTCACATTGAAAATTAAACACGTAAAAGGTTGAAAGAATGAAAGTGTACATGTGTTGAGAGCAGAACGAAAAGCTGGATTGATAAGTACTTAATAAACTTGGTGAGAGAAAATTCAGAAGCTAATACGACAGGAAATAATTGAAAAAATCAATAGACATCCTCATTTTGTTGGAACAGAACGTCAGCTAGAAAATCAGATTCTTCTCGACGATCTTATCGTTCAGAGAAAAATTACTGTTTTTTTTTTCCAATTCCCTGAATATGGAATTATAGATTCGAAATAATAGAAGCAACGGATTCCATCCAAAATCTTTATTGAACATTGAAATAAAAAACATTTAGTGTGGCGCTCCGTTTCAATGGTTTTATCCAAGTTTGTCTGTATATTGATAAAAATAGGAGATTATGAAAATCAGAGAGGTACTGCTGGTTTCATTGCTATGCAAGTGAACAAAAATGGAATTAGAAGAATAAATAGTACCGGCTAAGAGCATTGCAGAGACATGGATGATTTTTTCGAGGATATGCGAGAGCTTAGTATTGAAGTAGAGAAATAGTACGATATATAGAACGCTTGAAACGTATATAAATATATAAATATTATTAATATATGATATGAAATAATAATTATAATATTAAAGAATTTTTATAAATATATTTTTCCGTCGGAGTGTAGCCTAGGTAGAAGAAGATTAAAAAAACCTACACAGTTACAAGTATTGATTTATCCAATTCAATTATTACTAAAGATCCTAGAAGAGCCATCACTTTAGGCGCATTGCGTAGTTTGAGCAAGATGTATGAGATTGAATTGTAAAAGAAAAAAATCTTTAGTAGACAAGAGTATGAGAGGTTTAAGAGAAAGGTCAAATGATAGAGACTTTGACGAGTTTATACATACACATTCAAGAATATTGTACCTTTCGAAGGAAAAAGTTAAGACGTTGGCAAATTAAATCGTGACAAACTCGTTCTCAAATCAGAGTCGGTGTGTATATTCCTTGATTAATATTCAGATAGTTATTTGATTGAATATTTTGTGAAAATAAGGGAATTTTAAAAAATTGTATACTCTTTACAATAATGTCCTGCTACTTGAATAATATTGGAATATGGATGACAAAAATATTCGTCACATAATTTTTGTGATTAAGTGCACTCGACTCGCGGAAGATTTTGTCACGATTTGGTCTCACGCTTGTATAGAAACGAAAATATAAAAATGATACGTTTTACTTGCTAGAAGTTTCAGAGTGTCGATGAGAACGATCGTATGAACCTGCGAATCAGTGTGAAAGGTTGAGAAAGTGAGGGAAAAAAAATTAAAGCGTTAACGAGATTTTTGATCAGGAGCTCATCGCGATTATCAGAAAATTGCGGCTCCTCATGTTGTAAAAATAGCGATATTACTTATATAAATAATAATAGTATTCATAACAGAACAGATGAGTGAAAAGTAAACCTATTAATAGCGAGCGCAGGTGAAATGACGATTTTGAAGGAGAGGAAAGCATGAGGAAGAAGATGTGGGATAAGTTGTACAACCGGTACGTAATTCCAAGTACCGATTGTGAGGGAGATTTTCAAAGAAATGAATAAAAAAAGTACTATAGTATTTATCAACGATAAAAATAATGAGAATGTAACGTGTATTTTGCTTCTTCCTAATACAGTGCCGTTTACGCTATTTTTTACCGTAACTAAACAAGAAAACACTAGATTCGGCTGAGCTGGCCCCAGCAGCATGCGTTAACGATGTTGGGAGAGGCAGGCCGCATATTAAACTTTTAAAGGTAAATAAAGGAACGAAAGGCGACGAACAGGAAGTGATTATTCCAAAAGTGCGACTCTGGACTAGGCGTTCGTCACTATTCCAATACAAATTTCTGTGTTCAATTACATTAGTATTTTTGAATCCTGTCAAAATCATAAATGGAATTGTTCTTTTTCTCCCTTTACTTTCTCGCGATACAGATACTTTTGCACAATAGAAGTCCATAAACTTGAGACAAATCAATCATATTTTTATCAACTGGGTGTGTTTTATTGACACTCTCTAAGTTCAGGGCTGAAAAAATGTCTTGGTATCATCAATAAAATGAATTCATAATCGATAAAATGATATATCTATGGATAATTCACCTGCTCTAATGAAAATACAATATCCACTATCTACGAGTAATTTCAAAGCATTTGTTTTTAACGCCAAACATATGAGAAAGACTGATGAAGGTTCTATTATCAATTAGAAAATAAATTGTATCAATTTCTCTTCAAGTTGAAATTTTTCAATAATTTAAATGCATTTAATTGTTTGTCCTGTATCGTCAAGACACGTGAAACATTCTTGTCGGAAAACAGAAAAGTGAAAAAAGTGTTGTCAAATCAGGCCAGAGTTGCAATTGTGGAGCTCTCGCTCTAAATTTTTTGGAGTGAACATATTTGTTTGAGAGGAAAGTAATATTGTCATATCACTTTAGGATGATCGTTTGTTCGTATTCACATGATTATGGAAAATACTCACTATTTGTAAATAATTCAGAACAGAGGTCTTTTCTAAATCGAGCTGGCAATATTTTTTTCTTAAAATGGCAAAATACCCTTATGGATTAAGAATTTGACTCAAATTTTAAGTGGAGTCTTATTGAATATTCACATTTACATAATCTGCTTTTCTATGACATCATTATATATTATACGCCTCATAACGTTCATTTTCTCAAGCCCAAAGTTCAAGAATCACATAAGTTTCTTGTTCGTGCAGAGCAGCAAATAGAGTGTTAGATCAATTCATATTAACGAGAGAAATATGATTTCAATTAAAAATGGAAGAATAAGAAAGACAAAAAGAGAACGAATAGGAATGATACTTCCATTGCTTGCAGTGATACATTTTATAATAAAAATTAATCATCATGTACTCCTTTCTCTTTTACACTGCAAAATGTTACTTATTCTATCACTCGATATTGATTTCTCATCATATAAAATGAAGCAAAGAGAAAATGTGTACATAGATTATTTTAGGGTGAAGGGAGTAATCATAGTCTAAACGACATCATGATTTTGCTCTGATTCTATTCTAGTGAGATATAATTTATATCAATAATCACATCAGCATCTTTATAGAAAAATTTATAATCCTACTCAAGAATTATTTTAATGCAGAGAAGAGATAAATAGAAAGATGATGAGATGACTGTAAGAAAAAAAAATAGAAAAGTGGCTTGGGCGATTTAAACATATTATATTGTTCACATTGTTTGGTTGGAGTAAAAAAAGAAAGGGAAAGAGTACTTACTACTTATGTGCACATCGTTGATGATTTTCACGATTGATACTTTTCATGAATAGGAAGAAAGAGGTGAGGAAAGAATAATTATCGATGCATTATGCAATTATTACATTTAGTATCATTAGAGAGCGAGGCTGCTACCATATTAATGGATTAAGTACAATATATAATATTAATTCATTAGACTTTATAACATAAACATATAAGTATTACTAAACACACTCTTTGTATTATTATGTTGCGTTTGATTGACTCGCGTTTATTTTTGTAAAGACTTGATAAAAAGCCACAGTTACAATGGAATAATGCGCGCCTGCAAATTCGAATGTGAATAATGGGAGAAATGAAGAAAATTTTGGGAAAAAAAGTTTTGAATGAAGATGAAACATGGAGACAGGACAGCTATGACAACACGTGTTTTACGATCGCCTCTAACTCAAAATATTATGTACTCCTTCATGAAGCTATATTATTGTTCGACCCAATTTTTCTTAATCTTACGTTATTTCTCAAAAATAAGGAGAAAAAACAAACTTTATATGCATTTGATGAGATCGCGTTATCGTTTGTATATCGTAATAGATATAGATTGTACTATGAAATTATAAGTAAAATACATTTGATTAGGTAATAAAATATAAAATGAAAAAAAATCCTCAATCTGATTTTTCCCATCTATTTCTTTCATCTAATTTCAATCCACGTAGCAATGGTAATAATAGTTTATCGTTGGTCTAAATTCTATACTGTTTGCTGAGAAAATAATTTAACTTCTTTTTTTAGCTCTATAAGTACTTGAATTATGAAAGTAAGTTTTCTAAAAAGTAAATTAAATTATATTCATCACACTACAAATTTAATATTTACAGATGCTGAGATATACTCATGACTATGAAAATCTGTTTGAAGTGTTGAAATTGGAATTTTAGGAATCCACTATCTAACTATCGTTAATACATATTGACCAAATTATTCATCAATCTGTGCTTATTTAATAAGTAGGGTCCAACAGGGTGACTAGCTTAATTAGTGTTGATTGTTTGACTTACAAGGCTAAATATTTTTATCTCTACATTTCCTTAGTATTGCATTGCATGTATTGTGATATTTTAATATCAAATCAATTTGATTATTTTAATTCTTTACACATATGCTAAATTAAATGCAACTATTTATTCATGTATTCAAATATGACTTAACAAAAAACAGTTAACAATGCTATAAATGAGTCCAAAACTTGAAGCGAAATATTGTCAGTAAGAAAACTGTTCATCAGGAGTTGGTTTTACAAATAAGTATATCGTATACAAGAAGTTGTGAAAAAGAATTCAAATAAATCGTAAAATAAATGTGAAAGTGATGAATGGAGAAGAAAATTTGTCACAGCCATAGTTAAATTTTAATAATTGTTATATATATATCTTGAAACTCTCCGAGTGCGCGTGCGTCGGATTGCCAATACCTTTTTTTTCTTGAAGATTTATATATTATATACATGAACTGATCTACTGCGCAATTTCCGCATAATGGTTGTTGAGTCTGCCAAATGTGAACGACGATTCCTTTATAATTACCTATAATACATGACGTCTTATTTTCGTAAGGATATAAGAACCAGGCCTATATTTCAACTCAGCAAAACGTTTGAGAGGGAATTTTTTTCGTACCAAAATATCTTAGATCGGCTTTGTTCCTCTAGAAAACTTTGGAAATGTATATAGAATATGTAAGTATGTGTAGTATGAGCTTCTAAAAAACATTTAAATCATTTTTTTCGCATTTGAGGTTACGTTCCGTGATAGAAAATCGATGAGCAGTTAAGTTTGTAGCACATGTATAATATACTTGTATAAGTATATACCTATTCTGTATATAATGTATTTCCAACGCATCTAGAAGAACAAAGCACGTTGAAGTTATGGCGACTCGAACGTTTGACTGAATTCAGATACAGTGGGTATGCTTGAGATCCTCAAGAAAATAATACAACGCCATCGAAATGCATGCTCAAGGTTTTTGAGGACTTTAGTAAATTACGATGAGCAGTAGGGCCCATAGAACGTTCATCCCATAAAGAGAAAGATCTCGATTAGTTTACTCAAAACAGTTGCCGATCGCCGCATTAGTCACTTGTTGAACTTTGGCAGCAACGGCAGCAATTTTGCACTGAGTCCGTTCCACGGACTCGTGCGTGCAGTTGCGCACGCACTCCCTCCAGCCCCCACGCTAAGTTGCATCACTCAGCTTCGAGCAGTCGAGCCAGTCGGACGTTCTTTTCGCATCGTCACCTTTGGACTTTGTTAACAATAATTTCACCCACCTCTGCCCCGACTGCTGCGCCACCCGCCTGTCCTGCCTTGGAGTCCTTGGAGAGTGGGGAGTTGGGGACTCTCGCACTGCGCAGGCGCAGCTCGCTGGCTCGCGCTATAGGTAAAACGTCATTCACCTCTAAGCAGTCGAGTCGGCCGGACGTTCTTTTCGCCGCGCTGCTCTCGAATATTCTCGAAAGTCTCTTCTCTCATGGGCTCGCGCACTAGCTGAAACATCATTCAGTCTCGAGCAGTCGAGCCGGCCGGACGTTCTTCTCTTAGCTTCTCCTCGCATACTCGTCTCGACTATTCTCGAATTTTTCGAATATTCTCGAATATTTTTTCACAGGCATCTTACAGACTCTTCATGGGCTCGCGCACTAGCTGGAACATCATTCAGTTTCCAGCAGTCGAGTCGGCCGGACATTCTTCTCTTAGCTCGTCCTAGCATAATCGTCTCGATTATTCTCAAATTTTTCGAATATTCTCGAATATTATTTTACAGGCATCCTACACTATTCCCCCACCTTTGCCTTCTAATACAGATTAACAGGCGAGCTGCTGCATATGGACTCGCGCGCTAGCTGAAACATCATTCAGTTTCCAGCAGTCGAGTCGGCCGGACGTTCTTCCTTGATAAGTCATCTCGAATATAATACCCTTCTGCATCTGACGACTGCGACTGCCACGCCCTCACCATCACATCAGTCGAGTTCCTGAACTCGTGCTCCACGGGCCAGACGCTCGACTCGCGAGGTGCAGTGGACCCGGTGGTGGACCTACCCCCGACACAGGCGCGAAGAGGGGGAACCAGAGCCGCGCGCCTCATTCAAGCGCCTTCACTGCTCGAGAGCGGACGTCTTTAACAGCGCGACTGCCGGTCCATCTGCACTCATATTTGACTCTGTAGTCCTCGGAAGGTAATGCAATGCGCCTGGTTAGATGTCTTGGAAAAAAAATAATTTTTCCAGTATCTTATGTTTTATTTCTTTACAGGCTCAGAAAACTTTCCGTGGTATACGTCTTCTGAGTAGCAGAGCTTCCATTGGGTTTTACCGATTACCCAAGGTTCCGCAGTTGCTCCGCGAAATCATTGAAGAAATATTATATTCTAAGCTTCTTATATTCAGCAATTTAATAATCTATAGAATTTAAATTTATCATTGAATCGTCAATCATGGAATCGTTAATTGGAAATTATATGTCAAAAGATTACGATAAGATTCCTCACGACATTATGTCTGCTTTATTACAAGATACTGATTGGTATGATGTTATATTTGTTTTCAAAGAAAGTTACGCTACTGCTCATTCATTAATTTTGTCAAAGCGGAGCAAAGTATTTGCCTCGATGCTTTTCAGTCCCGATATCCCTTCTAAAGCAGTTCGTATTATTTACATGTACGATGACACTGAACTCCAATCCGAGTCTTTGAATGTATTTGATTTCACAGAGTTTTTAAAATATGTGTACACGGGTAGAGCGCATATAACTGATGATTCTGTGATAAACCTTCATAAATTTGCAGTCCGGTACGGATTCGATGAGTTGACACAAATGTGTGAAAATTTCATTCGCAATAAA
Source organism: Aphelinus atriplicis (assembly GCA_020882685.1). NCBI lineage: Eukaryota > Metazoa > Arthropoda > Insecta > Hymenoptera > Aphelinidae > Aphelinus > Aphelinus atriplicis. The sequence goes on from CM037073.1 coordinate 78,771,458, forward strand.
TTAAGCGATAATAATTGCATTGATTATTTGGTAGATGCTGAAACTCATAAATTGAATAATGTTAAACGTGCCATATTGAAGTATATAAAATCAAATCTCAAAACTATTTCTTGTGGTGAAGCTTTTGGAAATTTAAAGAATACGCATCCTCAGTTACTGCAAGATATTATCCGTTCAATTGCAGCTGAATAAAATTCAGCCGAAACGATTTTTATACTTTTTTACGACATAATTTTTAGTCGAGACGTAAGTCACATGATCCCAGGCGATCATGGTTTATACATTTATATTTATATTAGTAAAAAAATACGATTGAGTAGAAATAGCATAGATAAATAAGTCCTGTATATAATGTGAATAGTATGGTTAAGAACAAAAATCAGATAAATGACATCTATAATTAAGTTTCTAGTTTTTACAATTTTGTAATACTAAATTCGAATAAATTTTTTTTTTTTTAAATGTTTGTTTCTGTACATTATTTCAATCCCTTCTTAACATAATTTAGCACTAAGTAATGTCATTAAAAAAAGATATAAATCTTAGATTTGAATGAATATTTGGTAAGTTCTGGATTATAAATTTTCAATTTTTCCAATATTGATCTATCAATATTTTACGAAACTTATTCCTGATACTAGAAGTATTACTTTGAAAATTGAGTTTGAAGAGTTAATTTTTACGTTTATAAATATAAAAATATATTGGAATGAATATAATCATTCAAAGTCGATTAATATTTCCCACACAAGATATTCAGTAGTATCTCGTCTACAACTACATGTAAGTATATCAGAAGAGACGAAGTTACCCCTGACGAATGGCAACCAGATGTTCCACAAGCAACGAATTGTATCAAAATACAGGAGTTTCGATTTATAGACTTAAGAATCTCGTTCAACTTTTTTGATTATGTACAATAACAAAAGTTAACGTTTTGATGATTAATGAAATTTTTCTCTTGAATACGTTTCCATGAGGATCGTAATAAAAGGAGGATACGATCACATACTCCGATCCATATAGTATTTTCAGAACGAGGAGTAGCCTCAGAAAAGTGAGATCTCCGATGTATTATAGATTAGGATATCTGCATACATAGTTCACGCTTCTCTAAAATGGTGGCTGGCTTTCGAAATTCGGCTAATTATTTTTGACATTTTTGTAAGCTTTTCGTGAAAAATTTCCCTATAAAATTCTTATATTCTTCATTATTTTACAATTTTTTCTCATTTCTTCAAGCAATAATATTTTTGAGAATTCAATTGTAATAGTGAACAATGTTTTTGTTCTCGACAATTTTTGGTTATAATAACGAACTCATCATGTAATTATAAGCAATTTTAATGAGAGCATAATGATAGAAAAATATAGTAAATCGTACGAAAATATTCGTAATCTATAAGGGAACGGCTTAAGTATCCAGCACTTGGTCATAGGATTTCCCATCTTATTCATTTACTCGCAAATGAATCTATATGATCACAAACACTTCTGTTGTCAAAGTAGATGGATGAGGTACCTATAGTCCATCTACAGATGGTATCCTCAACAGCAGCTCATGCTGAGGTTTTCTTTTGATCTTCACTCCGGCCACCCGGCGTCTTGCTGAGTGTGGACAGTTGCCATAGTTCTAGGCATTTAGCGCCGATGTAACATTATCAAATATAAATAGCATTTTTCTACAGACATACAGACAGGTACAAAAAGCAAGTTAAATAAAATTGTATGTAAATGAACAGTCTACTGATTTAACATAAATGTTGAACTTCTAAGTAGAATACTAATTTTCATTCATAATGCGAGTAATACAGTGAAGTAGGTAAACCACCACTTAACATGTTTATATGCCAGTAAGACATCCATTTTCAATATGCACAACATACCACTTTTTCATAGTATGTGCAAACATTTTTTTTGGATGAAAGTCACTCAGGAATTTTTGTATAAATCGCATCAAGTACTCAAATGTCATGCTGCGTGAGACGTTTTCAAAGCTCTTTTCCTTATATATACGTATACATTATACAATTCCTCAAAATCACTGTTTATGTATATAACTTCCAAGAAAAGTCTCATTTCTATTGTTTATATACTTACGTGAAAAAAAAGTTAACAAAAATTCAATATGTTGTGGAAAAAACTGTTTACTCCAAAGAATATGCTTAAAAATGTATCTCGGAAGAATTTCCGATCAATAAGCTTCCTAAGTTTTTGAAAAAAAATTCATCTTAACTCATAAAGTACCATATTACCTACAGCTACATTATTCAATACTGCTGCAGAGACCTTCCATTTGTTAATACTATTTAATTTTCTGTAAGACAATGCGCGAAACAATATTCTTCGAAAATTTAATTTGAAATATACTCGGTATCTGAGTGAATTCGAAGTTAATTTAATTTTTTTTTCGGCGACCTTGCTCTTGTAATACCAGTTTTTGATGCAAACACACCCTGTCAATTAGTGGTCAATGGCCTGTAGCCATGAAAACATATCAAGGTTGGACGATTTCCGATTAAAAAACGCTCGAGGCCGTAACACGTTTGATAATTCAATGGGATATATGTGAGAACATTTGATATGTTACGTTTATGTATAATTTTTATAATTGAATGTTCGAGTACGCGTCTCAGCGTGTAGCATTAACTAACTTTTTGATAATATCTGCATAGTTAGAGTATCATAGTATTAACCTCAAAATTCATACATAACTCTACAAAAAAAGTATGTACTAAAAAAGTATGTAGTGAATATTAGCCATGCAGAGATGTTGATGCTCAATTTCATGTGTAAATTGTACACTAGAAAATTGATAGTCACAGCCGATACGATGACTTCGATGTTCTTCAAGTCCAAAATACAAAATATACTATTGTGAAACTGAGACTAGTTGAATTACCCGTTCTAGTTGTACAAGATATACGCGATGCAAGATGAATATTGTATTCTCAGTATCAAAGGTAAATGCCGCAACCACTCAGTTTTGTAACGCCTCCCGCGAGCGACTTTCTCGCTCGACACCCGCTCCGTACACGACGATCGCAAGATTATAAAGGGTTGAAGATCGAGCACGTGCCAATGATTCACATGGGTGAAGCAGATATATATATATACGCAGCGAAGAAAGGCACTCGAGGAAAGAGCAAAGGAGCGCTTACCCTTGACTCACATTTCAGAGTCTCCGCTGCTCTCGAGCCTTGACGCAGAAGCTGGGGGGAGTTGTTACGGGAAACGCGCTGACCGGCCGTGTAAAAAATATAAAGCAGTCGGCTTCCTACGCCCCGGTGGACTCTATAAAAGAGACCGGCGAACGCGGAACTCGTGGCCAGTTACGCGTGGGATACGTCCAGTAGCTGATGCGTTTTCGAAAATTGTCCCGGCTGATTTGACGCTGTCCCGGGTGGAGTTCTACTTCGATTAGTGCCATTCCATGTAAGTGACAGTGAATTTGAAACAGGGTGTACACTTTGTTTTGAAAATTGGTTCAATCACTTCTTTGATGTCTCAAAATTGTAGAGCGGCTGCGTTTTTTTTCCAATGCGTTTCAACGTTTCTGTACGTGGTGAGCGATAAACGATCGTTTGATAAGATTTAAGAATAAGTTGAAAACGAAGGAAAGAAGATTCAGATGCATACATGCATCTGAATCTTTAATTCATACTATGCGTTCTTCGATTGGATTTTGAGTAATAAATTTTATTCTTTAGTTTATAGTGTGCGAATTATAATAATTAAATCATTCTATAAGTCTATCTTGAATTCAATTTATGATATATAGATTAGAATTTAAATTATAGAATTTAGTTGTAACTGTTCTTCCAACGTTCAGTTGGAAGCATGCATTCATTTTTTTTATGGTATACGTGATCATAAACGCTCATTTTACTCACTCAAACCGATGCGTAAAATTCGCGTTTAATCATTGTGCCATAAAATATCGTATGTGATTCGTGAAATCACATTTTACGCACTAGATGCATAATATGCTATTACTTTCTACTGATCATCATAATTCTTAAAAATATATGGAAAAAGATGATTTCGAGATGGAAAATTGAGTAACTTACACTTGCTAATCTATAGAAATAACAACAATTTAATGATATGAATCTTCACTTTATACATCCGTTCTTCTTCATTTTAATATCGCAATCTATTTGAATTTTGATAGTATTCAGAATAAAATATGCTTATTTCAAAGTGAGACTTTAATAGTGGTAAACAAGCTCTTTTTGTGAAATAATCCAGTCTACAGAGTGAAAAAATTTAAGGACAGCTCAACTGTCTCATTAGCTCGAAATTTCACAAAAGCCAAAAGCAGAGTTCGTTACCTCAAAAAAGTCGTCTCTGTGTACAAAGGCCAACAGACGGTCATTTGAAACGAGATTAAATGGAAAGGAAAAAGGAAGCGAGCGAGTCGCTCCCCTTGAAATAAGCCGAGTCTAGACAATGAGTGGGATAAAAAATGTGTTTGCATCATCGAGATCAGTGTCAGAGCAAATGACGAAAATTACGTTTTCGAGAGGAAACCGCGATCGCTTCAAGCCGATCCAGCCATTCACCTTTCCACGCGATAGTCCAAGGTGTCCGTGCCAAATCAGAAGGCTCCATTTCCGACAATTATATCGAAACGACTCGGAGTACAGTGTGTAGTGTCTTTATAAAGACATTCATCGAATGCTTTCGAGTGATTGTAATATCTGTTCATCCAAAGGGCAAATAAATAATTTCTCATTTTAAGATAGAAAATATGGATTGCCTTCCGCGAGTTAGATAGACTGTCATCTCGAAAAAAGAGAAAATCCTGTGCAATGACTGGAAGCATCAGAAATATTTGGCATTAAATCTCTTTCGGTTAGGTGTGCATGGATGTATAAAATACTAGTTTGGTTATCTCATACTTGCAAATTTGCACTTGTCGAGTAACTTTCACTGGAGATAAATTTTATAGCTACTTATGTATGAGTGGTTATTGCTTAGAAAGATTAGAGATTGTTAGCCCAAGACTTCCCAAGTGGTTCTCAGTTGATTGACTGAATTTACAGCAGAAGCAATTGATCATCCGATGTTGTTTTATTTTTTGTTAGAAAAATCATTTAAAACGATTGTTTAGAAACATGCATGCGATGAAAGCTCTTCCCTATAGTTTTCTTGCAATAAGAATTTATCAGAAGATACGTTTTGCTATTTCTAATATAAGGTAACTACAGCCAATGTGCCACCTCTAAGAATTTCTTGCAAATTTGACTGTGATAATTTCAAAATTTTGTAACTTTGCTAAATAGATATTAAAGGGTAGTTCAAAAGATATTAAAAACCATTGCTATAACCATTTTTACCCATTTTGACTCCTAAAGAATGTCAATTACCGAAACTCACTCAAATCGGACATTGTAAAATTTTTGGCATTGTAAAATTTAACCTCCGTATTATTCAACATTCTTGCGTGTCCCAGCGTGGCTCATTTTCGTCGACTAGTATATTTTCACAACCTGGCATGTGGACAATCGACTCACGTTGATATTTTCATCCATATCTAGTTTCAATTATTCATGTTCCGTGAATATTTGAGGTTTTACGAGTATTTCCATATAGGTAGCCGTGTGAGGCTTCTCTCGAGTTGCATGCACAAAACAGTATTTTCAATAATCCAGAAAATAGTTTAAGACCAAACGAAAGATGAGATGTTTTTACATAAGATAGAGTAATCTCACGTTAACAATTAAGAATAATTACACTTATTTTATTGTAATTTAGTTAGCAAAGTGAAATAAGAAAATGACAAAAACGTTGGTAGTAAAAGTTTAAGCTGTTGTAAAACAGTAGTTTTAACTGCAAAATGACCAGTGGAGCGACTATAAATGTTCTTCTAATACTGCCAACATAATTTGAGTACTGCTGGTACCCAAAAAGCACTCAAAGTACGAAATATCAAAGGCACAGTGGCTGCACTCACTTTACTAATCTTATTATCCACATTTTTCATTTTATGATTGTCGATTGCAGAAAGTTGAGATGATTCAAACGTTAATCCTGATAGCGGTGGCGGGTCTGTGCTCCGCAGCACCTCAGCTGCTAGTATACAATGAAGCACCTGTACCACATCCGAAGGTCCTGGAAAACGATATCCAAGAGGCAGCATTGCCCGAAGAGCTGAAAAACGACTTTTACAAAAATCCTCGCATCGCCGCAGCTCTGGCACAACCTTCTTGGTTCGGGCCCAAAGAAGGGCAGGTATGATACACTTTTATACACGTTCACTCTACTATAATACCCTACTATAGGGAAACTCGCCTCAAGTTGAAGTGGAGAAACAAAAAATATTCATCTGTAAATCATTCGAGTATTCCGAATTCCATCGAAACCGTTTGAAGCAATACGGATTTGAATTGAACATATAGATAGTGACAATGAAATCTGTTTTTGTAGGTAACCCACCGTGACTCCGACAGTATACCAAGAGAAAAAATATTCCATCTTCTACGCAACGCTGGATTTGCTCGCAGATAGTCACCAGATATTTCTCAAAGGCGAGGCGAATGAATCGCAGTTACTTTGCTTACTAAGTCCTCCGATCCAATGCATAATTGTATCCAAAAAATTAACTGAAAGAATGTGAAAATACTTTATCTGTTATGCAAACCATTACGTTCATATTGGGCAGTATACGAGAAGAGGAATGAATAGATTCATATTTAGCTTATAAATGTCGAAACAATTAAAATTGAAGCGTGAAAATGAGAAATTGTGTTTATAGTGAATGAGTTGAAAATATTCGAATGTATCAATATTTATAATGTTACGTAAGTGTTCGTGTAGTGATCTAATTTTACAATATTGTGTAATCTCTATGTTTATCTGTGTAATATTTTCCATCAGATGAAATGCGTGAAAATCACATAAAATATTAAGCAATGATAATAAAAATACTTTCCTATATAATTTCATGATAAAATTAAATTGGAGTAAAAGAAACGTAAATTGAGACACGAAGAGTCAACGATAAAGCCGTCTGCGTCAAGTTTTACCTCTTTTTAGTATCTTGATGCGGCGTCAATGGTCGTAGTAATCCGTCCGATTGACTTGTGGCTCCGCGCTGTCATGGAGATTCTTACAGTTGCAAAATTCAGGCAAACCAAAAATCGTAACGGAATGCTTGTTGAAAGCGTCACTCTCGGCGTCACTGTTTTAATATCGCATCGCGTAATATTTTGCAGGCAAAGTGGCGCCACTAACTCTAATGGTACTACTAAACAAAATGGCCTATGCTTGAGCTTAGTGAAAGTTTTAAATATTGCTTAGTGTGTATATATATCTTCTGACCTATTTTTTAAATCTTGCTGTCTTCAAGTTCACTAAATTTAAAATTATGTAACGTTTATAAATACCTGATGAAAGGTAAGTTTTAATGATGCGAATACTTTTTTTTTTTTTTTTTTGATGCGAATACTTAATCTAATATTTCAAATTCTCTTTTTTCATATAATTTGTTATTCGTTGTGAGCTGGAAAACTTGTTGCCAAGTGAATCAACAGTACTTATGCTTCCTCAAAGAAGCTTTGAGTAAAAAAATATCATGTAAGAAGTATATCGATGTTTCTTATCTTGACGGTATAGTTGAATTAGAATTGAGAATAAATAACTTTCAACTGTTTATCAGTAGTGTCTCATGGAGAATAGATATATCTATAGAAATAGAATAAAATAGATAGTATAAGCTCTGAGCATTCATTTTTGATAGTATCAGGTCACTTCGATTAGGATGCCTAACTCTACCTATTTTTGTAGCGAGTTTGCATTTTGTGTTTCCCATCAATTAAAACTTTTGTTTCAATTAATCCCTGGATAGTGGCATTAATCCTGAAATATAGAAAAAATGACTTCCTGAACTGTTCCTGAACAAAATTTTGTGTAATCTCTTTACGTAGCCTAAGTTTTGTCTTTTGCCTGATGCCATTCAAAATAAATAAATATGAATAAAATTGATATTATTTTATTGGAATTTCTCTCAATAATTTTCAATTCGGATTGATGAGTTTCTAATGCAATAATATAATTGATAAAAATAATATAAAGATAGAAACATGAGAATTTATTCTGTTCCCATCAGATTGGTCATCGTAATTTATATACAGTGAATAATATTTGTTTCGAGTTCATCCATGGGATGAAGGGGTATTCTCATATTGTGGCATTCGATCATACTTACATATTATAAGAGAATAAGACGACGAAGCAGCGACGGCAATCCAAGAAACTGTTACAATCCCTTTGTACCCGAGAAGCCGCTGTGCTGTTTTGTCTACCAAACTCTTGCCAGGCGGATACCGCGCGCGTGGTATGTATCTCAATCCACAATACCACTCAACCGGCAAACTCCCGCGCGCGTTCGAGCGCCGGTTCATTTTCCTGTGCAAGTACATATACACACGTGTACGCCGGGTATACTCGCGTGTACGTGCGGTCGTTGCTTTCTAAATCGACGCGGCGCGATTTAATCTGGAACGCATCTCGGCCGCTCGCGAGTCGGGGGCTCTCTTGCCCAACGCTGAATAACGCGCGTGCATTCTTCCCGCCGCCTGCACTATCGTTTTCGCGGAGCGCCTCCGAACTTTCCATCTCGCGGAAGTCGGCGCCGAAGTAATTGGGTGAGGAGCTCGCGGTCCCTTTAGTGGCTCGCGAGATTTTACAGGGGGCCTTCTTGTCCAGGTGGATGAAGCCCGCCGCAGCCGCCGCGTATAGAAAGTTGCTCGGCCCACCGATTGTTCAGGCCGAATCGTTTTCGGCAATCGTGAGAGTCTCGAGTTTTTCGCGCGAGTCTTCCAGTAGCTTCCGAGCACAATTTATGATCTTGAGATGCTGCTGGTAGTGGGCTTCTCTCGTCGGGACTGGGAATCTTCGATTAGATGAGCGTGAGAGATTTTCGCCAGCTCATTCAACTCGTGCCATTTTTATATCTCCCATTAAGGATTCTAAAGATAATCAGTCCAACATTATGTTGCGCTGTAGTTTCTGTTGGCTCCATTTGTTGAAATCGACTATCCTTCTTCTGAACGAACCGAGTATTTCGTACCAGATACAAACACGAGAGTATATGCTTCGTCGTCTCTTGCATTCGAATGTTCAAAGCGATGTATCGGAGAATTATTTTCTCGCATCTGCTTATAAGCTGTTAATTTGATCCTCCGATATCGCAATTCCCAATATTTTACCAGCTGGAATCTATAAACCAATTGCAAACACTTTCGAACCTTTCTCTATCTCTCTCTCTCGCTCTCGCTCTCTCAAAGACTTGTAGATGAAAAATCCAAAGAATCTTATGCTCCAACGGATGACGATCGCATTGCGTCAACAATGGGGAGGATATAAGAAATTCAAATAAGGTGAAATGTGTGATACGTGGAACCAGATGATTCCACAGTGTTACGTCTGATCTGATATTCATGCCTCGCTCACGATTGAATCACATTCGCCGTATCGTTGCACTCCCGAAAAATCACTCTCAGTTCCTAGAGAAGAAAAATACGTCAGTTTTGCTTATCCCCCCAAGCCTATTCATTAAACGCATTCTCCAACGTCGAAAATACCACGTGGAAATTTCACTCGGCATAGTTCTGGATAAATGATCTCCACGCCGGTACCGAGGCCACATTTTGTTGATATTTGCATATATCCAACCCGATTCAATCGCGGTGTAGCAATTCGCCATAACGCCATTTGTTTTCTGCCCGTTTTCCGAAGATCCGTTTTGCCCTGGAACGATATTCTTCTTACTTCTCGCCCAGAAGATACGTATTCATGAGATTATACACGACGAACTCGGAGATTGTTATTTCGAAAGTTCTAGATGAAAACGTTTTCTCACTACGGCAAGAAGAGAGGGGGGGGGGGCGAAGGATGACGGGAATTGAAGAGGACGCCATCGAGCACATTTTGTACGAGCATTCAATCGTGATGTGGCGAAAATAAAACATCCTGAAGACAATAATAAACTCATTAGTACACGAGCCTGTACGGAGCGGCAGATCCGATCGTTACACTTCCAATCACCCTTCAATACCGATTGCTCCAGCCAATTTCAATTAACTCATTGCCCACATAAATTCATCCGCTCCAAAATAATCCCCAGCATCACAATGCCGAGAGCACGGCTCATTAATAGCCTCCCCCCCCCCCGTTAAAAATGCCCAATTACGTCTGGCTAAGCGTTCTCCATTACGCTTCGGCTAATTATCCGATCTCGATCTCGTGCGAAAACGCTCGGCGTCCTAAAAATCCCCTCCCGCGCCGCCGAAACAGGAACAGGAGAATCATCTCGAACTGGGGGGGATAAAAAAGCCCGAGCTTTCACAACCCCGCGAGCGCGCACACGCCGCGGCAAATCTGAGCGCCACGTGGGGATGGCGCCGTATAAGTAGAGCCGGCGAGCCGAGCGCTACCGCAGATCCTCGTCCCGTTGCGCAGAAACGACTGGCGTTGCATATATATACGCGAAGTGATTGTGTGCGTGTTGTTGTTATGCGCTTGGCTTGGATTGCAGCTGCTGTGTTTTGCTTCGGATTTTCCAAACTTCCTTCAATAGATCTGGATCAGTGTCGAGTGAGGATTCCCACGGGTTGAAGTGTTCAGTTTTTCTTTTTTTTTCTTTGAAGATTTCAACGTAAGCTCACACGGCCAACTGTCCATTTTTATCGGTCATGGATCTTGACGAAGTCTCCGAAACTGTTTTTGATTATCCAACAATGCAAATTATACAGGCATTCAGTCCAACGTTCCGGTTTTCTTAAGCTTCTCGTCTTCTAATGTACGTTGAATGGATATTTTATGTTATATCGTTATTCGGTGAATACAGATGCACAGTAGTGTATAAGACTAATGATGTTTGGTGGATTAAAGGATGAATTATGGTTAGACGGGATGGCTGTATAGTGCGTGTATTTGTATACTCAAAAAAAAACTTTAAAAGTTTTAGAAAAATCCATGACCCATTGGTGCATGATTCTCCTTTTCATAACGATAACTATTTTTCCAATGCCAACACCTGATTTGAATATCATTGTGAATTTGAAATATTCAATATTTTCGTTATCTGTCTCTCAATTCTTATTAGTGTAGGACTTGTAATTGATCTTCTCAAGTGACTATCATTTATAATGAAACAATAAGTTAAATTTCAAGTTAAATTAAGCAATTTTACATAAAGAGAAGCGTCAGCAGTTTTGATGTTGATGATAGTTTTAACAAGAGAAAAAAAGATCATCCATTCCATCGACTTTCGATTTCGAAAAGATCTCATTGGCATGAAGACTCGAAGAATGGCCATTCAATAAAGCTCACGAGTGAAAGTTTATCGTTATCAGAGAATATCTATCAAACAGATAAAGCTGCATCCAAGCCAATCTCCACGTTGAAATCCAATTTCGATTTGTGTAAAAATAATCGGAGAACGTTTGCAGTGTTCACACACCAGCACAATCCACATCGCTGTTATACACGGAAGTTCTCCAGCGCCGGCTGCACAAATCTTCGAATGCTGTACGTTATATCGGGATACATAATCTCTGTATCCGGAGGCTCGGGCTCTTGAGTTCGCATAATGCTGCCGTTCTAATGCTTCCACGCGCCGGAGGGATAGCCCAACGAGGTTATGTATTTGCTATCGGTGTACCGAGTAGCCGCATTAATTATTGATTGCCGGAGAGCGAGTAGGCTGAATTGCAGGTGGAAGCACTGATAAATAGTGTGCTTGTGGGGCAGACGAAAAGCTGGCCGATTTATATTGTCGGTTGTTTGCTATTGATAGCTTCCATTTGTTTCGCATTCGAGTGTTTTATCTTCTGGTACGCGGTGCTTTTTAGCGATGCAGGTGAATTGGCCATTAACAAACAGCTTATGCAAGAATAGAAATTTGAAGCATTCACGATTTTCCATGGAAACCACAATCACGACAAATATTTTATCGAGGGACTTTCCAATTAACTCACTGAATCCTCTTACGTCCTCGAATAAATATTGCTCGAATCCGTGTTAAAAGTTCAGAAGAAAGAGCCGGTGACAAAACAGCTGAATTGCATTAACATTCATTGGTATGGAATACCCAGCGAAATGAAGATGTACTTCCTGATGCTCTTTGAAAAGAACATTCTATACAAGGAGAGCACATTGAGAATTACGAGTAGGGGATAACGTCTATACACATTTCTATCTAAATTTATTTCATTGTCGATCAATATATTAGCATCAGAGAAATTTGCGTGAGGCACGAAGATAACTAAGATTCTAACTTTCATATATGCCAACGTGCAATCATGTGCACCAGGTAGAAGATGATAGCGGGTTTACGGTGTTTTTCATTGCTCAAGGAAGCGATTTCTCCCCATTCAGTTTTTGAAAAAATATGACAAATAAAATATCTAACGGTGAAAGCTAAGATTTTTGTTTTCGATTATTTTCATAGTCAGACGCGAAACTTTTTAAGAGAACAATGAGTATCTTTTTTTAATCATCGATAGCTTTCATATAAATTATTTGGCAAATTTAGATGTAATATGAAAATCATAATAGCATGCAAAAGTATGATACTGACGACGTATAAAATTAACTCTCTATGATTCGTTGTATACAGAATATATAATCGTGAATCCATGATATACTAATTAATTTGTTTTGATTTGATACTGCGGACTGTTGTCTCGTGTTATTCGCATCATGTATAATTCTCTTTGTCTATGGATTAAATAAGTAGAATTCGGAAATGCAATTATTTCGCTGAACACACAATGAGAACGATTTCTTATTTTATACGTACATACTGCTACTAAAAAGTAAAATTGAATTTATTTTGCAATGTGCCTATAGCTGCCACTAGTTACATTATGATCCTTCGTAATTTCACAATCGCTCAATGAATATTTGTCAACTGAGATTTCAAAAGTCACAATCGCCAACTCTACGCTGAAAGAGCTTGCGTCGAAGAAAATGTCGTGTCGTTGCCGGAGCAGTTAGGACGAAGCTAAGAAAAATACAGTTCGAACATGAGATCTGCCGCTATAGCCAAGCGAGACCTCTTTCGGGTGCTGAACAATACCTAATGCACCTTGTCAGGCGTCTTCTCTTCCAAACCCCGGCGCATTGTCGAATAAGCAAACAGCGAGGAAGCGCCGAAACACCTAATGGTTCCCACGGCGATAAATCGAAGCCGCGGGGCGTCAGAGACCACACCGCGAGCTGCCGGTTCCGAAAAGCGCGCGGGGAGAAAGGCGGATGAGTCGCAGGCTCCCGCGCGGCGGAAGGTGCGCACTCGCCGATAGTGATCTGCCCGCGTCGCCCTTATGCAAGCCGCTCCATTTCAGCCGTTGCGAGATCTGGGCTAATGGGATAGTATAAGCCGAGACAAGTCTCGCTCTTTTGTCTTGGCCTTCGGAGGATCGACCAAGTTTGACGGAAGACGATGAGGAAAGCGGCGCTGCTCGAATGCTAACTCGGTGTCTCGCACATTAGCTAATACCGCCGGCGCTTGCACTAGATGCGCTTCGTATTCTGCTGCACGAAGAGTGACGAGTCTGATGGCTTTCGAGGGATCTGCTTTGATTTCTTACACCGGGCCGTTCGGAGATGGGTTGGTGTGGAGAAATTTTAATACATAACAGCGGCCGACTTGTTTCGCCAAAGGTCTTCGTAGACTCGATTTGACTTCGAAGCTTTGGGGATTACAATTGGAGGGCTATTGGGTGCATTTCTTCATGCGAGATTTACTGTGTATAAACTGAATTGGAACCCTACGAAGGAAGTTTAAATGTACACACCAAAATGTATCTCACTGTATACATACTTATATACTTCAGATCACGGAGAAATTTGAGTGGATCTCAATTGAATTTTACCAAATATGAGAATTGCGAGTTTCGTAAAGTGTTTGGATTTTTCGAAATTACGATCTTACGTGCTTCCAGATTATGGGAATTACGTAACGAAAAATGGATAATAACATTGAATACAAATTTTACCGCAGTAACCTAACGTATGTCTGGTTTTTTTTACAGCTAAATGGCGTCTAAAGTGATCTGCTTGATTGTCACCGCCACCTCCATAGCTCACGTCTTCGCGGAACCGGTAAGTCGAATTACACCGAGGCTTCTCGCGATCTACGCGTCTCTCCTGACTGACACGCTGTACGTAAAATTTCCAACTTAATCGCTCGGGACGGGAAAATCTATTACCTCCGATGGACCCTGCGATCCGTCACGTTCTCACGTTCGGTGTGCTTTTTCTCCGGAACGCAGCCGATTACCAGTCCGGCTTTCTTCGCGTTACGCGATTGGAATCCGCAATTATTGGCTTTAAGCTTATAACGTAGGAAGCGGTTTATTCGTTGTCATTTCAATCTTTTTTCCTTACTCATCCACGCTAAAAATGTATATTTATTTATTTGATGATTTCCTGTAGTCATTTCGAGCCAAATCTCTGTTTCATTTATTTTGCATCGTTGCTATTCCAAAAAGCCCCTACCATATCTAAAAAAAATGGATCGGTCTATAGAAACACTAATGTGAACTGTTAAATTCGTTCGTCCCGTAAATAGAATAGTTACGAAACATATGTAAATTCATCAACTGCTAGGGCTATCCGACATGTGAATTTTCATCTCTCTCTCCCTCTACCGTTTCATCTTTCAAGCGGCTTCCCTTCAGTCTTCAATATCTCGGGGAAAAAAGATCAAGCGAGAGCATGTACTCGCACCTGAAAAGGCATCGGTGCATCTTCGCATCAATCAGAGACGCCGCGCTCCGCATGATTTACAGCTCGCGCGCGAGCCACGCGTTGCGTAAGCACCGCCGCGCAAACGTGTATTATACGTGCGCGTCTTGCCAATGCGAGCCTCTTACTACTTGCTACCTTTTTCCGCTTGCGGTCGCGCGTGGCTTTCTATTTTCTCCCGGTGAGTGCGATAATTGTGATGGTTCAATTTGACTGATGAACTCTGGAGAGAGCATCACTCTCCGTTTTTGCAAATATTGACCGATGAGTTTGTTAATGATTGCGCGTGGAAGTTGCGCCGGGATTGATCATTCTATACCAATAACAAGATCGATGACTTTTCCATTTCGCAATTTAAAATACATCTTTGGTCTGCGGAAGACGAGAGAGTGGTACTGCGGAGTCGGTTTCGGAACAATTGGGGAAAATACTGCATGTGATGTTACGAATGTGCAAATGACGTACTTGATGAAATCGTATGTACGTGATGAAACGTTCCAACTTTGCCCATCTTAACCGTTTGGCGAATGTACTGTACGCAATCTTACTCCAGATCTGGAGCGTATATCGAGACTACTTTGCTCTTTCGATGCATCGCGTAATAGCTGCAAGTCGCATTAATAAAAGTACGTTTCTGGTTAGTACATTTGAATTTATGTAATATTGAATTCATGCTCCATTCTGGATGAAACTTTAAAAATGTGAAGTTCTCGCTCCAGACAAATAGAGAGGAATACTTCAAATAACCAATTTCGTTCTGAATCTAATTCATTAAAATTTCAATTGAACTAGAATCACATACGGCACTTTATTAATGATTATTAGGAAAATGACGTAGGCCGAAATTTCCTATCGATAAAATAACCTGTAATTTTAATTCGTTTTGATTTGAAGCCGGTAATACTCGATGACCAGCACTTCCGTTCGCCAGAGGATCAACAGCAGCGGGAACGGGATGCCGACAATGGTTGGCAGGACTCGGTGCCCGGTCTGCCGGGTAAGGATTATCCAAACTTAACGACCGTACCAAGGACATCATTCACCTGCAATGGAAAAACACCGGGTGGTTACTACGCTGACGTCGAAACCAGATGCCAGGTGATGTTTGACATATTTTACAGCACTCGTTCTATCTCCGCTACTTTCCAGTTCAGTGCATGATTATGGTTGTAAATATTCAGTGGGAGACACATTAACAGTAGTGAAACTTGATTAGTACATTGTTATAGAGAAAATTGATAGCTATTAATATTTATGAATATCTAATATGAAAATATTGTACAGGTGTTCCATGTGTGCGGTACAGAAGGTTCGAAGAGCTCATTCTTGTGCCCAAGTGGTAGCGTTTTCAACCAACGCCACTTCGTATGTGACTGGTGGTACGATTTCGAGTGCGAACGTGCGCCGGATCTGTACCATCTCAACGACGCATTGAACGAGCCTGAAGAGTCCACTGAACAATACTCACCACAATTCAACTCGATTGGTAGCTCAAATTCCGATCTGTCTTTAGCCAGTTCCGGATATACAAACAACGAGAGAGACGAATCCAACGCTATTTACGAGGACTACAACCCTAGGTGAGTTGCTATGTTCAATGTTCAATCTCATTTCGTCTTTAACTGGGTGTTCTTGGTATCATCATTTTAAACCTTATTTCGTCATTAATCAATCAATTCCGTCATTCTCTTCATCGGTTTTGTACTTATTAAGGTAGTTCATGCCAAACTGCGTTTTCTTACAATTGTCTTGATATTTTAGCCACTCATTCATAACAATATTTTACACCAGCTCTCAAAATTTGAGCGAGCTCAGCCGTGCCAATCATGAAATATTGAATGTCAAATTTTCACTTTTTAACACGTGAAGTCCTATACCGAGCCTCTCAGGGGATGCTCAAAAAGACGTTTCCATCGATATCTCGAAAATGCTTTTTTAAATGTTGACAAAAAAACAGTATGTTATAGAGGACATAGTAACGAAAACTTCCCTCGCTTAGTGTAGCATGTTAAACCGTACCGTTTCTGAGTTATTTTAATGCAAAGTTGATGATTTCACGTCGCGAACGCGTGAGCGCAGCGAGAGCAAGTGAGACAGAGCATGGGCGAGCTTGTGTTCGCCCGTGCGTGTGCCGTGTACATGTACCGTGCGTGTGTGCGTGAGCTTTATATGGCATGAACTACCTTAAAGGCAAAATGCGCTATTTCTAGCTATTGCTTATTCAATGATGAGTTTAACTTTATTTTTTCTTTATATATTTAAATCAAATTACAAACATCGTGACAAAATATGATACCATATAAAAATACAATATTGCTTGGGAAATAATATTTTCCAAGCATGATATTTTAATTGACGTAATATTGATGGGGGAAGTTTATGGAAGTATCACATTAGAAGAAACATACATTGCATTTCAAACTCTCTAAATTGATTGTCATCGGAATAGATTATGAATTTATCATTGAATTATGAATCGAAAATATCAATTTAGCTGTGGAATCAATCAATGTATGAAAAGAGCCGTAATATATGTGAAACGTGGACGGGGGCATTGATTATTCCGTCTAAATCATTCACTCTCCCCCGGCTCCCAATTCAATTAAAGTAAAACGATGACGGCCGCAAGCAGGCAATAATTCACTACGCTGCCCATCGCGATAGCCCCAATCTCTCCAATATATTCTCACGATTAATTTATTCCTCAGATCCGATCCGGAGAAACCCTTGTCAGCAGTATCGGGCTCCGGAAGCTCGCAGGCTTCCGGCACCCGTCCGGATAATTACTCCGAAGCGCATTCAGGAGCATCGGGACGTCTGAATGGGCTCGAGTCGAGTCAGTCGGTCTACTACGATGCGCGCAATTACGAGCAGGATCGACAGCCGAAGACGTACAGGCCAAGGCAGGACATCGTGCCTCGCGGCTTCTCCAAGAATCACGCCGACGCGCACGATCGAGACCCTAAGAGGTGAGCTAAATTGATGTATCTAGCCTATCTTATCGAGCTCGGGCTGATGAACGCCAGTCCGTCCGAAGTTTTCACCAAATCTCCTCTTGATAATGAATATTGACGATTCAACGAGGAGGAGATAGAGTGGCGAGTGAATGAACAATGACTTCCGATCACAGATACTTAGATCTGTCATTCATCGGTTGTCAAGATAATAGTGAGATTTTCCATCGGTTGTCAAGATATGATTGAGTTGTGAAAGTTCATCAAATTCTCTAACAATGCAGTAATTTTTCTAAATTATGCGATTCCAAGTATTCTATTTCCACCTCCAAACTGAATTCGTCATAGCATTATTTGATTTGACATTTCATATAGATTTTTATTTAGTAAAATGACTATATAAAAATGTATAATAATTTTGATGCATTTTTTTTTTTAGAAATGATCAAGATCCTGGAATTTTTGTCAATAATGGATTAGTTGCAGATCTCGAAAGAAACAAAGCAAATCCATTACCAAGAGAAAACAACTATTACAGGGACTTAAACACTTTGAGCAGAGTGAACAATCACAATACTAACATCAACAATGACAGTGCCAATTATAACAGTATTAATAGTAGTATTAACAATGATTTCAGAGAGCAATACAACAATAATGATTATAGAGTTGATAATAACAACAATATCAATCAGAAAAATTTTGATATTAAGGTTAATATCAAGAGCAAAAGTTACGAACATTATCATAATTACAAGCAAAGTTCGCACAGCAAGAAAAATGATAATCTTGATAAAGACAACTTCAATAATAGGAACAATGAGAATAGCGATGATTATAACATAAACCACAATTTAAAAAAAACTGATAACAAGAATAACGAGCATGACAGAACCATCGTGGATAATCAAAACTATAATAGGAACATAAATAATTATTATAATCCAGAAAATTATCCTCTGCCACAGGAAAACAATTATAGAAGTAGTATCAATCATAGAAATAATGTTAAAAGAAAGAATAATCATAATGATTATAACGACAACTACAACAACAATAACAACAACAATTATAACTACAACCATGATTCCAATTTCAATAATAATAATTATAATAATAATAATGATAATGATAACATTAATCGTAATCCAAATAGTAATGCAAATAGTAATACTAACAGTAATACTAATAGTAATATAAATAGCAATACAAATAGTAATACTTATAGTATTGATGATAATAATTATAATAATAATAATAATAATAATAATAATAACAACAACAACAATAATGTTAATGATAATAGTAATGAACAAAGTAGCTACAGTAGTAACAACAATTTCAATAACAATGATCAGAATAATGAAAATTATTACAATAATATCATAATCTCGAGCGATGGAATACAGTATAATGGAAACAACGAAAATTATAAAAACTACGACATAAAACTTAGAAGCCCCGATGATTTTGAGTCTCCTAAGAGGCAGCATAACGAAGGTGATACAACATCTGCGCCCTCGGAAGCGGAGGTGGACCGCGCATGGCAGCGAGAGGTCGACAGTGTGGAACTGAGGAGACAGCGTCCCATTTTTCTCATCAGAGAGGAAGGTGATTTGTCAACCAGCAGTTCACAAGGGCCTTTCCCACCTTTCCCACCCGACAGGACGTACCTGGAGCCCGACGCAGCCTCGACCACGACAACAGAAGCACCGCGGGAGAGACCGATAGAAAGGCCTCAGTTCCTAGGTAGGAGGCCAGCCGGTGGACTGCCGAGTGGAGCAGGTAACGGGCTACCAGGCGCCAGCAAAGTTCTCGCCGGCTCAGACTCGGTTGCTGTTGGGCCCGTTAACCCTGAATCCGATAAAAGCGACGGTGGAAATGACGTTCCCGTCAATGATGGCGAGACTACGTATCTGCCTCCGAGACCGTTCAGTCTCAGCGAGAACGGTCGGAATTGGCGATCGAACAACGAGGCTACGCGCTACTGAGACTTGCATGTTATGTGATTTTTAGAGACCTGATTACACACGCATGCACTGGTCGACAAGCTGATCGGTGTTTGACACAGATGTTGATGGACATGATAGTATTGTTAGATTCAAATAATTCACGTGATTGTATACTGGATATATATACGTAAACTTTAATTTTTACAGTATACAGGATCAACATTTTAAGATCAAAGCCCCATGACAGCCCTCCCGCAATTTTTTTTTCCAATTATAGGAGCACCAGAAAATTTACTCTTTGTGTGGTCGATGAGAGTTAGGATTATAAAATCATAATCCGTTTTTCAAACCCTAATTGAAACAGATTGAAATAGATTGCTGTAATCAAAGTGTTTGAAATAAACTTTAAGCTTTATTCTATTCCTGTTATGCAAATGATCAAATCAGATAATTATCAACAGCAATATAAATATTGAATGAAATGTTATAGCTAATAAGATATTAGTGTTAAAGTTTGGAACAGTAAAAATCAAAACTAAATTATATTTTCAGATTGATGATATGGATGCCTAATACATTATGCATCCACATATTGTAACTGATGATGTTACTCAATGTTATTTTGTTGTAATTGAATATATGAAAAATATGTGTTGACAATCATGATGCCAAAATAAAACTTAAATTGTATTTTTTATGGTCTAATTGAAAAAAAAAATCTGTCAACTGGAAAGAATAGAAGAAGAATATGAATGTCTAATACGAGACATTGGAGCTAAGAGAATAATATTTCAGGAAATATTTTAGAATTATTAACTGACTGCGTCGTAGGAATAAGACAATGATGTAGAGTGTTAAGATTAGAAGATTGGAGAAACTTGATAAGTACAGGTTGGCAACAATAGCGATTCAAGTAAAGTGAGATGATTCTTGTTATCTTTTTGTACTTATCACAGACAATAAATTACATTTTATTTGCACGTTGCGTGATTGATTACACACTGTGGATGCATCTGCTCGGAGCCCAATAGCGAAACCCATGGAAAATGTCGGCGTCATGTATGACGTCTGATGAACCGCAGCCGATCATCGGCGCTTGTTATTACGGACTATAAATCGCTGGATAATCGTGTAATCGCATCCAACCGAGTTAATAAGCACGTGCGGCTTTCATGTTGAACTTGTTGGGCGAAGTGCGCTTAGCGCTCAGGATTCGATATTTCTCTTCGAAGGCTTTGGCAATATATCAATCGATGATTTGGTTTTGAGAGAAGTTTGGGCTTCTTGGAGGAAAGTCACGACTACTACTAATCGGAGTCTTATGCAGAATTATATTTATTGTCTATCTCTTATTTTGGAACGAGAGTTTGAATATCTCTCGGATAAGTGAACGTGTCATCAAGTGATAAGTGTAAAATTATTGGAGTACGTTAGATTGTTCATCATTTCAAACAAATATAAGGTAACTGCAGGCAATTTGGCACTGCAGGCAATTCGGGACGTTTGTCGGATTTGGTACTTGCGGTGCTCTCTGAGCATCAGTCATCCTTGGGTCATGTTGGGGGTATCAAAAGCAAGTTTGCGGTACCTTCTCCGTCCATTTAGCCCTTAAAACCACTCTTCTACAACACTTTGAAGTTTCACTGACTAATTTTTTCGCCCCTTTTTTATTGCACTATTCACACTCAACCTAAAATATCAGGAGTAAATAATTTTTATGTCTCAAAGTGTCATTACTCTTTTTTATGTAAAAACATCTCATCTTTCGATTGGTCACATCAATTTTCTCAGAAATATTTTTATCCTACTCAAATTGCTCTTTTTCACAATAAAAATAAGTGAAGCCAATGTGGCCCCTTATGCGTTTTAAAATGGAAAGAACGAGTAAAATCGTTGAATATTTTTATAGATATATTACGATGATTTCGATACGTATTTTTGAGTTTAATGTCAAAAGTTTTGTATAAATATCAATGGGAACATGATTCCAAAGCCCATTTGATCGTCCCTGTAGGCCTATAAAGGCTGTAACAAATGATTAAGAAACCTTGCTAAATTGCAACTGCACGTGTAGTCCATTTGGCCATTTTGCGTTTTTTTTTCAAATTGCAATTTTTAATAGGTTAAAGTGGTCGGATAACTATAAAGACGGTTTCTGATAGGTATAATTGACCTAAGCTTACCAAGATACACCTAAGATACGTTGTATCAGGTGTAGTCTTCAAAAGTGTAAGAGCTAGAATTTGTAATCTTCTCAATTGAAATATACGATTTAATTCCATACGCAAATTGTTGAAAAGAATAGATTATTGCTATAAAACAGAGATTTGAGGTGTATACTATTTATTCACGTTATGATTGAAGTATTTCTTGAATATGATCACATTTACATTTTTCATAGCGTACGGCCACGAGGGACCATTTTTCTCATCATTTGATATTCTAAACATGTTTGTACGTAAAGTGTAAAAGTTACGGCAATTTTTTATACATCGTTGTATGGAAGTTCCTATGCTGTAAATCCATTGATTTGAAATTTAAGATTCCAATAACCTTACTGAAACTAGAAGAATCGTCATGTAACTACCAAATTCAAAATTAGTTCAAGAGTAATAATAAAATTATTCGTAACAGGAAAATAGGATGAGTCTCAATTTTGCAGACTAACCTATCTTATTTTCAACATCCACGAATGTCACCAATAAAGTTTTAACTCGTGAATTGTGTCTAGGTCATAAGTGTTAACTCCTGATATAGACGCATCATCATTTGAATTTGTTCTTGGGTCCATTTACTATTTTGTATTTTACTCGAAGAAGGAAATTGAGAACGTAATATAATTGAAAATGAAAATGTTACTTAATACTACTTCAATGAACTTCTATGATTATACGGTGTACCATTTAACTACCATTGTAAACTTTTCCGCAAAAACAATGCATTTATTCTGCGGACTAGTTTCACGATTCCGACAGAATTTCAATACTCCAATCATCTACTAAACAAAAGTAGTGATTCCAATTTTTCTATTGAGCAATGGTGTTCTCGTGATTTAACATTAATTAATTCGTCATTTTTAAATTATCATTATTGCCAGTGATTTTCGAGCAAAAACTATGAATTTGGAAAATATCCTTTTCATTCACTACTTTAAAATCATAGAGATGAATGCTACGAATAGAGAAAGTTATTTTCTGTTGAAACCCCACTTCCTTTAAGAAATTGTCCATATACTTTTTTGTGAAATTATAATTATAGAAATCTATTTCCAAAGTCTGAATGACAAATGATTCTAGGTTTTAAAGATGAACATATTGTAAAAACTTGTGCATAATTCCAGGAAAACTTGTACATTTTACAAGCTTTTAATTATATAAAAAAAAATTCTGCCTAGTGCCTTAGAAGTATGTTTACTCGAAGAAACTCTGAAAGAGTTATTTTGCGAGATATCACTTTTCTTTTAGAATACAAAGATTTTGTATCATTCGCCATAAGATGTACTGCAAATAAATTTCAAATGATTCTCTATTCGTCATCGAGAGTGCAGTCCTCAAGCTGATTTACCCTCTTCCGCATCAACGGTTGCTAGGGATATTTCTCACATTATATTAAATGGTCGCTATGGAGGTCAAAAAGATTGCTAAGGAAGAAAGATAACGATTCTGTATATCAGGCCATCGAGATTGCTTAAAATAGTAAAAACGATCGCTAGGGTTAAACTTTAACTGGATTTTTATTCTCTTGGCGACGGTTGCTAGAGACATGAACAATGGTTGCTATAAAAAAATAAAGTGCCCATGTCGTTTACCATCAACTAATGGACTAATTTTCTCTCTTTCGTAGCAACGGTTGCTAGAAAATATTTCGTTGAGTCTCGTCAATCCTCGTGAGTATTCGGGCCCCAACGATCAATTACGAGAATTATATGGAACTTCCCAAAAACACCTTAGCAACAATTGCTAGGGAAATGAACAATGGATTATCAGCTCAAATCTTGTCACGACTAATCTTTGTGCAAAATTTCAGGGAGATCTGACAGTTTCTTCGAGAGTTATCGCTTCCTAAAAAAACGACTATAAACTATGTCGGTAAGGATATCAAAGATTCTTTGTGTTTGAAAGTACTGGAAATGAACTTCAATTCCATTTTCATTCATTTTGCAATAGTTGCTGTAGAGAAATAAAGTTTCCGTGTCCGACTTTTGCCACCAACAAATGTACCTTGAACTGATTTTTTCGTTCCTGTAGCAACGGTTGCTAGGGATACATACAATGGTTGTTTAGGATATCGACAACAGTAGCTTTGGGAAATACGAAAATTTTGTGTCACCAGTCTTTAAACTATAACTTCGTTTTCATTCCCATAGGAGCGGTTTCTCTGGAAGTAAATAGCGGTTTCTGACGAGGCTCAACATTTTTAACTCGTAAATCACTAATATCAAGGTCTCCGAAGTCTGATTCGAGAGGTCGATTTTCGGCTCATTACAAAGCTTTCTCTTAGAGAAAGCAAAAGAAGAAGAAGACGGAAAAGAAGAAGAAGAAGAAGAAAAATAATGTTTTAACTTATTTCTCTCATCCATTTTATAAGTGCCACCATGCTGATCCCTGCTCCTGCTACGTGATTAGGCCTCAACCAAGCAAAACTTCTTAGAATTGACTTATAATTTCTTTTTCAATAGAGGTGATAACGGAGCATTTAAAATCATTAGAAATAAATCATTACGGTCGACAATTGATTTGCTGCAAAATAACAATTAATATTTCAAGGAAAAGTCATTGCTCCCTATAAACTACTCTAAGTAACATTTCAAGATAAGAAAAATAAAAAGTTTGCTTATCAGTCTTTGACTTCTTCTTCTGAACTTCTTGCTGAAATCAGCATTAGGAAAAATCTAATACGATAAGTAATGTATCATCAATAGAGTTCATTGACAGCCGTGAACAGATGTGTAAATAAAAAGTATGATTTGTTATTTCCCCAAAATGTTCGATTTCTTGTCTTGTTTATTTTGTTCTTATAAAAATGAAATGATTCTTGAGTCATTAACAATTCACCTGTATTTTAACTGATGTTCGGTATGCTAATAACACGAATGAAGTCTAATTTGATAAACGAGGTCGAAGGTCAGAAAATTCAACTTCATAGACGAACGTTTTGTTATGCATGTTTTCTCGTGTTACGTTCAATGTTCTTGTGTGTGCTAAACTTCAAATTAAAGATTAGCTGCAGTTATGGTTCTAGAAAAAATTCTTTCAGGAAATTCTAATATAAGATAATTGAAAGTAAGTAAGTGCGAAAAAATGGCTGCAAATACCAGAATTGAAACAAATTGAAAGTTAATGAAAATTATTTGGATCAAATGACCAGATTCAATTTCAATTTCTATTTCTTATCGCGAGTAAATTTCCACACTATTTGTCTCTTAAAAATTTTAACATTTTTCCAAGTACAATAAGCATATTACCAGCGCAAAAAGTTTCACGTTTTTGAACATCACAGCTAGGTATCAACCTTGATAGTAACTGATAACGGGCACTGCTTTTTTCATAGATTCAGAGTATCGTATCGTTGGTTTAGAAAAGTTCAGCCTTGATAACAATATAATTATAGTCAAAGTTCAGTATCGGAGGATCTTGATCATGGATTTCATCGTCCACTTAACAACGAACAACGTCTATATTACCAACCAGATATCAACAACGATTACGACGGGAAATATCTTGTGGATTTCCGTCGATTCTCGTGTATATTTGGACCTCAATATCTATTTACGAAGAATTATAGGAAATTTGAAAAAACACATTAACAACGGTCGCTAAAGAAATAAACAACAGGTGTTGCTGGACGACAAACTCGTTCCACGATTAATCGGTATGCGAAATTTCAGGAAGATCGGACAATTTCTTCTAAAGTTATCGCGTGTCAAAAAAAAGCGTACGTTCGTACATACAGACATTATTGGGATTCCATGTTTTTTCAACCACAGATTCCAAAAATCAAGGTCCCCAAGTCTGATTCGAGTGTTCGATTCTTGCCCCGTCACAAATCTTTAATCTTTGAAAAAGCAAAGATAAATCGAAAGTACTTGGAAACCTTTCAGATATTACCATTCAAAACAGCAAAACTATAATCTGCAAGAAATTTCAAATAGTCATATCGCAACCTCTGCCAATCCCATTACAAAAATATGAAGAAAAATCTTTACAAAACGACTAACTTTGTGATTTCCTTGAGACCGCGATCTCACCTTATAAGCATCTCATCTGCTTACCTCTTCCCATAAAAGTTACGCCTGTCACCATACTCGAGTGCACTCGTTCAGTGCTCGCACAGCCTGGCGATTGCGCAAAAACCAGCGGCCGCGTAAAAAACAACGCGAGGATGCTAGCGTCGCGCGCAAAGATCGGAACAATGCTCGACGTGTCGAAAGCGGATGCGCGTCTCGGTGGCAATACGTTTATACGGGTTATGTACGTCGGGGGCGAAGGAGAGAGAAAGAGAGAGAGAGGGAGGAGGGGGGATGGGGCGAGGGAGAGAGAAAGAAAGAGTTAAATCGCGCGCGTTCTCCTCTCACTCGTTGTTTGATCTGGCTCACGAACCACTGCCGTTGAAGAATGGCCACATCGAGGAGGGGTTTATTAGATCGCTCGATAATGAAGGGTACCAGGTACACGCACGTGTATCGATTACGCGAGCAGTTTGTTTCGACGTGAATGAGTTCGGGCTGGAAGAGAATATTTCTATTGCAATGGGATGAGAAGCAAAGATTCCAAAGTTGTTTGCACCTTCTCGGACAGTATCAATTCCATGCATGCGATCTTAGATCCTCTTTCCATGATGTTGGAGTGAGCATAATAAGATTTATCAGTTCTTAGTGAGAAAAAAATCCAAAACTCTGAAAATTTTTTGGAGACTCTTTGGGGTCCCATGATATTACCAGAATTTTCTCAGATTTTCTTGGGCCCTATAAACCATGCTGCCAGAGACCCAAAGTTGCTATTCTCCCAATATTTGCCATATTATAGCGATCATTAAACATTATACCCATTTATACCCATCAAATGACCTCTGGAAAAAAAGTCATGATAACATTTTTCCCTGCTAATTACTTAAAGTTTAAAAAAAAATATGTCCAAGATCATAGGTGGTCATATGACCATCGTGATAGTCACTTTAGTACTCTTAATTGAGCAAAAGTTGTTTTTGATCACCCGGATCAGGATCTCATACCCACCATAAGCTAACTTATTATGTTAACAAAGTATCCAGACTAGTCCCAGAGTGGGCAGATTCCTTGATTGCCCATGGTAAACCGATATATGCAGGAAATTGGTAAATATCAAGATTTACCAGTTACACACACACAGTAGACAATAAATGAAATTCCTATTATTTTTCTTATACGAATAAAAAAATGTTATGGTTCACTTCCTTGATTATTATTCATGAATATTTACTCATGAAATCCACTTATATTGTAAAACTGCATAGCTAAGTTTCGAACAGCTATCGACCGATTGGCTCAAATTCCAACTTTGAGTTATTTCGAAATAACGTTTCGATATAACGTTTCGATTTTTTGGAGATATTCGATCAATATTATCTGACGTCTTTTATGTATATTTCATTTTTTAAATTTTTCTTAGCAAATTTGTAGTAAATAATCATTTCAACACTCTTGAATTTTTATAAATTTTTCATGCCCATATATAACAAAAATAATCATCAAATTCAAAAAATTAAAAGTGTAAAAGTTGTTATAAACTACCTACAGCAGTACAAAGACATTGCAGGAGCTGACAACCCCATATTGATACGTTAGGCCACAATAATAAGATCGGCTTCAACAATTTTACGAGTTCGAAGTACGAATGCCGACTGCGATCTACTCTGTTCGTTTAAAGTACACAATTTTGAATTTTTATTATTTTACGCACCATAGTGACTACTTTTATTTTATTTCACGCATTCGTGCCTACTATTATTTTACTTCACGCACATAGTGCCTACTTTTATTTTATTTCAGGCACTAATGCGTAAAATGACGTTTCACGGTCAAGAGTAACGGAATATACTATAGTATCCAACTGGTGCGTTCATTTTTAATCACTCGTGTGAACGTGCAACACTCGTCTTCAAAATTTCACGCACTAGTTGCATGATATACTATTTTCAGGAACTTGTTATTTTATCGAGATTTTTATTTTACCATGTGATTCCATTTGGTAGATAGATTTATTTTTTATCCCTTACGAAAAAAATCATGATGTTTTTAGCTGTACAAGTTCACGTAATAATTCAATTTTTTCCATAAAATGGCACATGCACTGAATTTGAGTAGTGATTGTGATACATCACGATGGGTATTACTGATGAATACATTATTGATTGCATGAAATTGATAAAAAAAGTGCATTATTTACTATCAACAATGAAATAATTTCAATAGTTTTAAAAATATGGTTGCGATTTTCGTAATGATTTATTTTCCAAATAGAATAAATGCTTTTCAAAGTTATTATCTTTACAATCGTTGTGTTATAAGAATCGTGCAAGTGACGGGAGTTTAAAAAATATCTTTGAAGTGCAGGATGTTAGAGATTATGAGCGCATAGTTAGAGAACTGCAGATATCAATCTAATCACTAACAATTTCAAATGGCCTCGAGTGTCCAGCAGATGTTGCTTATACTTCCGCATAGTTTTGTGAGAAAATGTTCATATTCATGTTCATGTCAAAAAATTTGATGAATAAACATAATATTCAATAATTATTTGTTTTTGATAATTTGAGTAGAAGAAAAAGTTTTAGACAACAGTATTTCTTGATAATAGTAAAAATCTAATGATTATCGTAGGAATGGGAAAATCACGTTTTGCATTTGTATCGAACGATATATTTCATCACGAGTGTCAATTCTTCAACACAAATGATGAAAAATACTATTCAATGTTTTTGAAGTGTGATAGAAATTTGCAATTCTATTTGCCTCTTGCAGTCGATGAACTTAATTTTACGAGTTGAGCGATTTATTCCAAGGTAGTTCAATGTACTGAGCTGTTATCACGTAAATATTGTCTTCTTCTAAGCTTATTAGTTGGAATAGTGAGTCGTAAAGTTTCCTGGTCTATTTTGAGTTTTCTATCGCCAATAGCATGCTTTTAGAAATCAATATGAATACGCATAATGTTCTGTCCACTGTAAAAGGCCAAAAAAAAATTGAAAAATACCATAAATCATTTTTTACGTAACACGTACAAAGATCATTAATTCTGAAGTCACGTTGTTTCTCGAACATGAAAAAATAGCAATTTTCCAATGATTATCTACGTAATGAATTTCGCGATAGTTTCAGCAATGTCATCCTTTGATACTCTACTAGAGTAGAAAAATTTAATATCGCTATCCTTGAAGCAAGATAGTGTTATAATCTAATAAAAATTCAAGAAAATGTCCGCTAATATTGTTAATACAATCTAACAGGATTTTGAGATTTCGATCATTCCTAATATCAAGACAATAAATATACGTTCACTTGGATTTCTATAAATCGTGTAGGAAATCGGAAAAAATGAGGACGAGGCGTATTTCATTTCGCATTTTCCCCTGTGTCCGCTACTCAACAATGTAGCAAACGATCGATATTAGTGAACGATTGACAGAGAGAACGTCGAGCGGCGAGAAAATCTAAAAAATGCGTCGTGGCGCGGCAAAGCATAGGCAGTGCAACCCTGGCCGTGAATTGCACAGCGACGTATAGGCTGCATCAGCAGCGCGAGAATGACGCACGGCCAAGGTCGCGCACGCGATAAAGAGGCAATGGTTATCGAGACCTCTTCCTGCTAGATTCGTTCGCCGCCTAGACTCGGAAGAGCTAGGAGAGGTGCAGTAGTAGGAGGAAGCGCACAGGGAGCGGCGACGGCGTGCACAAACTGCTGCAATCGGACAATCGGGCTAGTGCGCGCGAAAACGCCGCGCCGAGTGCATGTACACCCATTGAGCCCGCGGGCCGGACATTATGGAGCCCAGGAGTGTGACAGGTACCTTTTTGCGGCCCGCTGCGCCTTTTGCCTCTATCATTCGCTGCGGGGGCCTGCATGAGCGAAAACCCGGCTGCCGCCACATCTGCTCTCTCCTCATGTCGATCTAATTATGCCCACATACATACATTCTAGCTTCAACGTCATATGGCCCATTGTCTTCTTGTGTGCCAGATTCGCATAACAGCCTGTGAACTCTAATATCTATATCATGCCATTTGCCGTCTGCGACCAAACACCGTTCAATCATGGATCATTTGTCATGAAACAGTATAAATATTAAGATACTTACGATTAAACTGTATGCTTCGTTTCGAACAAATCTGTCGATTTCATTATAATAAACATATGTCTTTCTGTACAAATCAAGTATCACAATAGGATTTAATACTCATAGTCGTCTTGCCATGAACTACCAATCATCAAACATTTATATGTATCAAACAACTTTTGACGATGACAAAAATATTTTTCGAAGATCATATTTGATAGTTACTGACTTTGTTGCTGTACTTCTTAATCAAAAGAACGTAATAGTCTTCAGAGTCTGAACAATGCCTAATCGAGAAACTAGTTAGAATCTTGTTATTTCATGCAAATTATTAGAAAATTACATACAAGTCGCAATAATTGCTTGGATTATGTCACATAATTATTGAAAAATAATGCTGTCTATATTCTGCAAGATCAAGCTTCACTACAAGTTTATCAAGAACATTTTCAATCATTCATTTCAACATGATTCTTTCGAAAGAAAATATTCTGAAAGAATGCCAAAATCGTTGAGCTCAATCAACTAGACGAATTTGAGTTTCAATTTCAGTCACTGAAGTTTTCAAAAACAAAATTTTCTCAAAACTGCGTATACCACTGCTATTTGCTACTTCAGTTTTCGCTACTTCAGATTTACATCCATAGAATGTGAATACTACGAATCCATTGCAATCTAATTTTATCTAATGTTTCTCGAACGAACTGTACCTAACGCGAGTATGAAAATATCGAGAAAATAAAAATCACTCAAGAACTCGCAATGCCGTCAAGCAAATGAATAATTTATTCGTTCATAACTTTAATTTAGAACTAAAATTAAAAAATCCTGTTTTAATCCACGCAACAATAGAGCCCAGTTAATCTACACAAATGACCATACATAGAACCGTAAAACATATTCACAGAGCTATATTCGTAAAACCAAATGCACTCGTACAACAATAGTTTACGCTATTGTTTCCTTGGCTATTCCTCCAATATGCTAATTAAACAAATCCATTAGGTTAAATCTATAACGTGACTTCATTGAATGCACTCGGAGCTAAGGTATGCACGCACAGCAGCCACGCAAAAACTCCTCGAAACGTTATAATATTGCTACGATTATCGATCTCACTTTAACGACGGGCTGCGCACATGCGCACGCATTGTTCGCCTAGAGCTCGTATGCGCGTTTCCGTCATCGCTCAATTTTCCTCGCGCGCCTCTGGCCGTGCTAATAGCACGCGGCGAACTAGTGCAGCAAAAAGAGCCGAGTCTAGCTCTGCTGGTGCAGAAGTGCGTTCAATGTCGCGTCGACGCCGCCACCGCTGGCATTCGCTATAAATACGAAGATACGAGCTCGGATAATGAATGGGCCGTTACTATTTGACTATGCCGACCTTGCGCGAAACTTTGTATTCGCGCGATTGAAGATCAGCGTATCTGGAGCACGCACTTGTGTTCAGAGAATAGTTATTGATTCGCATCTATATACGTGATTCATTTTGCTATACGCAGATGTGAAAATATTACATTATTTTCTCTGACCAATCGGAATGGGCGTAAAATTTTGTTACTCTCCTCCAAATATTTTACCTCTAAGACAAAAGTTCTCTTCTAAATACTTGAACTTTACTCATAAAACGGAAGATAATTTTTCAAGATGATGCTTGAACTATGGTATTACAACTTTTTTTACTAGGTATACACAAGTAATATCATAGGACTATTTAGCTCTTCTAATCTCAGATCGGACAGTAGATAATGTCAGAGTTTGTACAGACGCACATACCCATGGATTTTATACTGGAAGGCGCGGAATAAAGAAAATTGAAGTCGAAGATATCCCAAAAAAATTTTCTTTGATATATTAGACACAAAATTGAAGCCTCGATTCATAACTTAACGAATCACCCAGCTGTTTTCGCGTATAATCGGCCATTCTACAATTGTCACTATTTGAACTGTTCTTCAATGTTTCAATGACTTTTTTTAAAAATCATGAATTAGAAATCAGTTAGAAATTAGAAAAAGTAATTTGCCGTTCGTAATTTTCAATGCTCTGTCGCAGCGAGCAGTGGCTGTCCATTTTTAATGCATCGGGGTCGATTACTCACAGATTGCAAATCAGAAGTGTATCTATATACATATAGATCTCGAGCACGTGAAACCGACAGCACGTCCCGCAAATCAACTCCAAAGCTCCAACCGTTTGATAGCCTTCGAATCGTCAAAACGAGATGTATATCTCGAGATGCCCAACAATTAGTGATAATCCCGGTGGGCTCGTCACCGAAGTCACAGCACGTGCGTAGCGCGCGCGTCACGAGCTGCACATTCGCGCCGGCGGGGCGGGGGGGGGGGGGGGGGCAGGCCGGCAGGCCTTGGCGTGGCCAACACTATGTCACTGGGTATTACGGCCATTGCCGCAGCGGACGCACCGTCGCTATATATACTATGCGCTCTCGTCTTCCCGCCGCTGCACTTGCACTTCGCTAATGCACTCGCGTGACGCACGTTTTTTTCCATCTGTCTGGGCTTAGAAGGTTGCCTGATAAGTTAAGGGCAGCTTGCAGCTATTTTGAATCAACCTCGAGATCCCATTTCTGTATTACATGTACACGTTACACATTTTTTTCTTTTATTAAAATAGTATATTATGCAACTAGTGCGTGAAATGCGATTTCACGCACCAGTGTGACAAGCCTGCACGAGTCGCCGGCGAAGCCGGCGAACGAGTGCTAGGCGGTCACACGAGTGCGTAGAATCGCATTTCACGAGTTGCATACGATATTTTATGTTATAAGTGATCAAACGCGAATTTCACGCATCGAGATTTCAGTACGTAAAATGAGCGTTTATGATCACGTATAACATAAAATATTTTTTGCCAACGATCAGGATGGATATCTGTAATTTATCCGATATCTCAAGGATCAAAGCTTGTCGAGTATTATTCCGTTACAATTATTTTTCGGTCTCGATGGTTGCAGGGTGGTCAATTAGTATTCTTGTATGGGGTATCAACATGATTAATTGAATCTTGGGTGGGTAATAGGAAGGAAATATATATCCTACTATTTATTATCAAAAAAGCTGTTAATTAAAATTCTCACAAGTATAAATTTATCTCGACGCGTGGACGAAAGTTTTTTTTCGTCCAGCGGTAGTAAAGTGCCTACTTTGCGTCCTAGCGTTTGCAAAGAATGGCACTTTTCTGCCGCGGGGTACGAAAAGTAGTATATGCACCTCGCTCATCTAGGCTATTTCGGCACGCGCAAACTTGCAATCCTCGCTGCGCTCGGATCGCAAACGTTTTTCGTGCCGAAATCGCCTAACCTCGCTCGGGTGCATAATATACTATTTTGCCACTCAAAGAGTTTCTATAAGGTACCTGTACCCAATATGCGCCACCTAAGCGAGAAAGGTCACTACACAGCGTCAAATGAATATTTTCTAACATAATTGGTGTCAAATGAAAGGTCTACTCAATACCTACAAAATGAGCTAAGTCTTTTTTAATTTGAACAGTTCTACGCTAAGATACCGCGGTTTTAAAAAAAAAAAAAATTTTGCGAAAAAATTTTTAGTATACACAATATGGCGCCACCCTGAAAATACTTCTTTTCATCCAATTTGAAGCATGAAGCATGTCTGAAATGAATAAAATACAAACAAAAAAGTATATTTCTGATATAATTTTATTAAAAAATACATTTTGTCTTTGATTAAACCATAGTACATAGATTATATGAACTTCTAACAACCTAAATCAAATCAAGTTTTCAGTTAAAATTCATGAAAAACCGTTGTTTTTGAATCAACAAAATTAACTTATGCAACATCTAATTCCAATATTAATCTCTCAAATTGATGAACATTCTTTTTAGTGTAATTTTAAATATAATTGAGATGTTCTCACTGAAATGGAAGAGTTCAATTTAAAAAATGTCCGAACCTATTTGAGACTAGCTATTGTCATGATGGTAGAAAAATTCTGTTTGATGTTTTTTCCTAGACAGTACTTATAAACGCATAACCTCAAAATTTTTCTCGTTATAGGATAGCCAATATCTGCTAAGCGTTCAATTCGACTACATAATTCTTCGTTCTGCACTGTCGTTAACGCATATGGTCGATTCATTTTCCTTTTTTTGCATATGTTTTTGTTTGACATATTGTTGAAATGTTCGAAGAGGTATCTTATATATAGTCGAAGCCATCCTCTGCGATATCTCACCTTTCTTGACCTGCTCCAAAGCTTGAACTAAATTTTCTTCCGACCCTGTTTGGCGGATATTTACCATGAATGGGTTGATTGTAGCAGCTGGAACAAGAAAATAGGGGTGGCGCATATTGGGTACATTTGATAAAAATAACGAAGAGCTATTGAAACGGTTAATAAAAAGGGCGTAAGATGAAAAAAAAAATTGGATGATGTAGATGGGATGTCAAGGAATCGAACGATATATTGGTCGATTTTTTTGGCCGAGTTTAAGGGTATTAAAAAAATTCGCACTTACCTGAGCGAAATTAGATCGAGAATGAAAATTGGCGAAAAAATGGATAAAACGAGCTGTAACAAGTTGGTATAAGGGTTCCCGATCGGTGAAAATGTTTTCTTTCCTCATTATTTGCATTGCCGACAAGATTCTGTGCCGCGGCGATGCTTTAGACGCACGTATATATGAAATACGAAGGGTGGCGCATATTGGGTCCTGGCGCATATTGGGTACACCTACCTTATAAAAAAATAATTCATTATCGAAGTAAACAAATTTTTTCATTTCAACTTGATAGAAATCATAGAGAACATCCAACCACTCTTGAGACATTACGAAAAAGATGACAACCTCGTGGTCCTGGATGCTGAAGAAGCACCTGGTACTAAAGCTGGAGAAAATTACATGTCCATTGTGCTAAGGATAAAAGTAACTGGACGTCGAGGGAACGGTTCTCGTGAGTACAAAAAAGACTCTGTAAAGTTAGTGGATCATACTTTTTCAAAGCTAATTTTTATCATTCGAATTGAAAATTTGAAACTTCTGACCTTCAGAATTTTCCCAGAAAATGGAAAATACAGCCTGATGAATTTATTTCATCCGTTTTAAGTATTAACTTAACAATGATGTAGAACATTATTACGTGGCTAGAAATTCGTTCATAGAAAAATTTCTGATGCATTGAGAATTCAAGTTTTTTTTTGTGTTTCTAGCGTACAAGAAGTCCTTTATGAGAAAAAAGTTGCTTATGAACTCGCAACTCGCAAAGATTGCTCGGAACGATGAGTTGTTTCGTGTCGAAGCTTACTTTTACAAAAATGTATTACCACTTTTGGGGCCTTATGGACCAGACTGCATACTGGCCCAACCGACAGAAATAATCATGGAGGATTTGGGATGTAGAGAGTTCTCAATTTGCGAGAAACGGGAGTTGCAGGACCTCGATCACTGTTTGGCTGTTGTACAAGTGAGTTTGGATTCTACATTTATCAATGAAAAGGAATGAATCCCAAAATTCGATACCCTTCACAATTTAAATAGTAAAAATTGCATAACTGATAAAATAGTGAATATTCAACTAAAAATTAGAACATTTTTTCTCTCATCTTTCAGTTGAATATTTACTATTTGTATCAGTTATGCAATTACTACTAATAAATAGTAGTTTTTTACTATTTTAGATTTTGAGCTTACATGATATGGAGCCACGGTGGCTCGGTGGATAAGTTTTTGTTTCCCACACAAAGAGTTAGGGTTCGATTCTCAACGTGTGCACCTCTAAGTTTTTTCTAGTGCATTGAATTGCACACCGCAGTGATTTCGAATCCACCTCAAACCAGGTCCATCATGATACAATTGAACCGTGGCGAACCAGCCTGTGGATAGACAGGAAGCCACCGCCAATAGCGTCAAAAAAGCAGCCGCTTCCTCTGCTGAATTTCATAACGTGAATTTATTCAAAATTGTCTGATGAGGCTAGTGAACCTTGCTGGCAAGACGCTCCAATAACTAATTATGTAGTGGATTTTGTGATTTTCTTTATCTACTTCACACTGGATTGGCCTTTAAAGATCGATCATTCGTCAAATATTTGTAGGTGTCAATATTTTACAATTTTGTTAGTAAAAAGAGATAGTATATTGAGACACTTGTGCATGCTAGATTGGTTATTGACAATCAACTAGAAACGCATTACTACGGAAGACTAATAGAATCAGTAATATGAAAATGGATTTTGGAAATCTGATCTAGGAGCTCATTACAATTTCTCCGATTTATGGAGGAATTATCCCAAAAGACTATAGATTGGCATAAGCCCACATTGCAGTTCAAATCGAAGATGTATTACTGGTTTAAAACTCTATCTTTTTTTACTGGAACAGTTCTAAAATTATAAGAAAAAAGCACTTGAAAGGTCTCAAAAACGAAAATTTCTGAGTTTATTATATATATCTAAGTCAAATAAACTATGTAAACTTCTCCAAAATGGCCTTTCTTTGACTCAGAAAGAAAACATATACATATAACAATTATTTTCCCGCATTTGAAAAATGTTTTTATTAACCCATTAACGTCCCACATAATTGGAGATACATTTTATGGTTTTCGAAAATAACATTCCCTGAATTTTTTATATACTTTCACTCCATTAATCTTTGTAAAGCTGAATATAATATTTTTATTAACAACGGATAAAGCTGCCAATACTCGACAGAATTATGAATCAAATCACCTGTGAACAGAAGCGACATTTCTGTAAGACTTTTTTTTGTAAACGGTGACATTATAAATTGTTTGACTTGATATGAGTTTCAGAAATCAGAGTAGGTACATTAATTTTGCGGGGTAATTAAAATATTTCAATCCCTTATTGAGAGTTTCAATTTTTTTTTCTAATTGGTTTTCAATTGTGCCCATTTTAAGAAAATGAAACTATTTTCATACTTTGCAATACCCTCGAACACATCGCGCATCACATCTTCAACGTGATTCTCCATTCTCTGGAATCTTGTGCAAGATAACCTACAAAAATAATGAGCAG
This sequence comes from Aphelinus atriplicis, assembly GCA_020882685.1. NCBI lineage: Eukaryota > Metazoa > Arthropoda > Insecta > Hymenoptera > Aphelinidae > Aphelinus > Aphelinus atriplicis. The sequence continues at coordinate 78,808,463 of CM037073.1, forward strand.
AGAAACTTTCTGTTTTATTTGAACCTAAATGATCACCAGTTATTCCACTCAGAACCGAATATATTCTATAAGTACCCGATTTTACAGTGATCTCAATTCCTTCATCCAACAAGAAATTAATTTCTTCTATAGTTATATAATTTTTACTCATTAAATCAGAACTTTTTCTTCTCGGTACCCTAATATTAATGTATATGTTAGAATAAAACTACTCTGTTTTTTTAATATTTTGAATTCAATCTCTTACATCACTATCGAATTTTCTGAGATTCTATGTTTTGACGTCTCGCTAATACCGAAGTCTAGTCTAGTCTCGCTAATAATAAAAGATCCGAGGAATGAGTAATAATATTTTTCCATCATATTAGGCGTTAAGTACCAGTTTTTAGTTATGCTTTGTTCTTACGCCCTATGGCCCTTTCAACGGTAACCAAACAGTAAGCGTATTGATACCATTGAACTGTACTTGGGCGTAAAATTTTTTATTACTAAAAACAAGACTTAAAACATACTCTAGTTCGCTCCACAGGCGTAGGGTGTAACTTGGACCCATGGGTGATCGTGTGCCCGATTCGATCACACGTGGGCCTGAAATTGCACTTTACGCTCTTGATACGAAAATGACTATTTTAAGTAGGGAAACGACATCATTCCATGAGAATTATTTGCAAAATAAGACCTTACACTATTTTCAACAGTTTCTTGTTCGACATTCAAATCAGTGACATCTAATTCTTTCAAAGCTTTTTGAATATGTATGATTCTCTTTTAATCATCGTTTGAATCAAATCTACTATCATCTAATACAGTGGATCATCTAATGAAAAAAATTCTTCGGTGAATTTTCAACGACTGATATTTGGATTTTTTCAGACTCTGGCTTCGATGCATGCATCATCACTTGGCCTGAAGTTGAAAACCCCAGAGAACTTTGCTGAACTCACATCACCTTTGACGGAGAACGTATTCCCACCAGATGAGGAGAAATCACTAGGTGGCTTCATGGAGACAAGTGTTCAGTACGCGTTGCTAAGTTTAGAGTCGATTACTGAACGGACGAATAAAGTAGATCGAGCTATACGTTTTCTACAGGGTTACAAAGACAAGGTGGCGGAGAGTATGAAGCAGTTACTTGTGTCGCAACCAGGGGACAATCGGTACTGGGTAATTACGCATGGAGATACTTGGAACAACAATATCATGTTTCTTCACAATTCCGAAGGAGAGATCGTGAGAGTCAAATTAGTCGATTTCCAGGTGAGCATCTCAACGCAGATTTACCATTTCGTATGGTAGATCGGTCATACCACCAAGTGTATCCCGCAGATGGCGCTTACACAACAGAAATCGTTAATTGGATAGGTCTTATTCAGTTGTAGGTTTGCGCCCGTAACCATTACTTTCATAATACCTGCTGACGCTCACCTTGAATCGGCGTTCTAGTCATAAATAAAATGTAACGCATGAAAAAAGTGGAAGCCAATTGAATTTAATACTTGGAAACTATATTTATGTGATCTCAAACTCTAATTTTCAACGATGATTAACTTCAAATTACTATAATTCTATCATAAATGAACGAGTGTACATTTAACACATACTCATAAAAGTTTTAATGGGCTAAAAATAATAAATTCTCTGCTTAATAACAGATTCGAAAGAACTGTTGTGTTTGCGGTAGGTGCATTGTAATAATTACGTACGAATCCGTTCGCAGATAGCGAGGCACTCGTCTCCAGCACTGGACTTCACATACTTCGTTTACTCGTCAGTGAGACAGAAGGTCCTGGAGGACAACACAGACGAGCTCATAAGGACTTATGAAAATTACTTTGTGCACGACCTTCGTAAGCTCGACGCGCCTGAGCAAGACCTCAAGGCCCTAGCCAAGCCCGGCTGGTTTAAACATGAGCTCCGAAAGTACGGCCTGATTGGCTTCTTCGGTGCCTTGATGGTGTTGCATGCGATTTACATGGATGACGGAACCGCCGCTGAAATGGGTAAATTCATTCAATATTTACTGATGCACTTGAATATTGGCTCGTTCTCTGTAGTAAATTTATAATTGATTGATTAATTTCACTCGATCATTGTATTTTACTACGTTTACGAGATTTCCAGCTCTGAAACATCCAATCTATTAAATTTATAGCTACTTATCTTAAAATGATTTAAAATAATTATTAAATAATGACATTTATACGCTCAATTGATTTATCCATTCATCTCAATGTGAATTTTTCAAATGTTTGTAGAGAAAAACAAGACAAGTGGTGAAATCAATTATGAGGATGCAAAGCCAGAAGAATATATGCCACTGGTGCCAGAAAAAACAGACAGGATACTTTTCATCGTTGACCATTACATACGAAACTTTGTTGATACAAACTAAAAATAGTGTATATGGTAAATACTGTAGAGTGTAAAAAAAAGGTTGAAGTGATCACTAACAAGATTGAGCGAATAACTGAAATTTTCGTTGTTAACGCTTTTGTCAAAGGGATAGTCATTTTAAAATTGTTTACTTTGGCGTGTTTCGCATATTACAAGACATTCGCATAAATTAAGCTGTAGGGCGATTTTCAGGAGTTTTGAGTCCGTTATCTATATTTTGGAAGTAAGTTGTACCTCAGATGATATCGATTGGAAATATTAGTTTGAATATTCATGACGATGATTTAGAAGATGACATTACATTGTGAATAGAGATTTAACGAATTTTATTTTTTTTTATTACTAGAAAAATGTAGATACTGCATGCTAATAATTACAATTCCTCTAAAGTTTTCTGAATATGTAGAATTTTAATTAAGTCCTAATCTAGCTGTCGATTTGAAAAAATGTAAGACATGATCCGAAAGTAAGCCGTAGTACGGTTTTTGATCTGTGAACAAAAAGTAAGACATGTCTTAATAAATGAATACCGAGGTATTAATCATTTTACGTTATGACCATTTTTGAGTAGCTTTGCTTTCTATTAGAAGTGGTAAACATTTCTCTTTGACTAGACGAAATTCAAGATTGATTCGACTGTCATATTGAATAATTCAAATCTATTATTGAACTTAATTCAAGGTACTGAATGTTTCAGTATTCATCATTAGATCAATTTTAATTTTAATTATTAAGAATCATGGTTCAGTATGATAATCTACTTGTAAAATATTCAGATTGCGTATATGCAGACGAGAGAGACAGAGAGACATTCGAATGTGGAACAGTATTCTAAGCTATTATATTCTATTTCAAGACGATTTGTTCGAATTTTTACACGAACAAGCATGCGTTTGTATTTTATACTCATAAATTACGCTGTAGTGGCAACTCTTTTATTGATTATTGATGAGCGAGGTGTGGGATACTTTGTACCTGTGAAAAAGTTGTCTAATAATTTACAAAATGCAATATAATAAAGTCATGACTCATTGTTATACATGTTGTTATAACTTGTTTGAAGTTGTTATTGCATGCATGATATTACCTATGTATAACTATAGACATTTTATATCATTGCATTAATTACTGGCACAGCTGTCTTTACTCACCAGGTGATATACTATTTTCAATGTTATTTGCCCTACCCGGAAAACGTATATCGCAGAAGTCGAGTGTTGAGACTGTTTTTGAAGTTATTTGATTTTCAAATTGAATACATTTTAACGTATACGAGTCACCAAATAATTCTCTGAATTCTGATTTCAGAAAACGATCCGTATGTTATAGATTTTGTGATTCAGAGAGAGAAAAAGAGAGCTTTGCATGATTTTAAATGTTTGATAAAAAATATTTTCTTCTGATTTAATGACGAAATTTTCCAAAATGCTTTTAGATACCTCAAGAAAATATTTGTTTCTGTGAGATATTCTGATTTCGTTCATGTACAGTACATCTATATCTATCATTTCGTGTGTGTATATAGATGTACCGTATACGCATAAGATATAGATCGATAGAAACTAATTGACAACTAATATCTCCGTGAAATCGAAGCGTAGAATGACTGACCGTATATGTATAGTTGATTGAGGTACCTAAAGAGCATTTCGGAGATTTTCATTTTCCTTGGTCACCCGAGTTGACAACGTCATATTATAGACCTAAACCATTCAATTCCCCGCAAACGAGTATATGCATTGATTTGTTGACACAGACCCAACCAAATAATTTGTAACGTCCAAGAAATGTATGTTGAACCTCAAATTATATTAGTCTACATATTTTTTGACAAAAAATGTTTTTCTAAGAGTTTTTGCTAGTTAAAGCATGGAGTTATGCAAGTTTCGAACATTCGTGCCTTGCATCCGCCGTATTATTCGACTCAAGAGTTACCGAAAACTGAATAGGAAATGTCAAAACAAATAGACATCGTGGGCCAATTAAGAATAACTGCTATTTTTCGATAAAGAATTCAAACAATACATCTGCCCTCAATTGGAGCTAACATAACTTCAATGCTAATCCAAAAATATCGGACTTCGTCGCTCATAATGCCACACAAATGAAGGATGAGAAATACAAGATCGTCTCAGTACAAGCCCTCTTACGTATACTCGCACGTGCGATTTTAGCGTATACGCGCTCAAATGTGGTAGGCAACTAAAAACTAAACTACTCAGGCGAAAATCAGAAGCTCGCACGATATACGATACACGCGGCTCCCGTAATCTTTGCGACCCGTAATAATTACAAGTTATACGCACGCGCTTCGATTGTGTCACGGCCGACTTTTCAAAAGTTTTTCACGCCGAGAGAAATTGATTAGGCATTTATTCGTAGACTTCTATTTGACTACTTGCGTTACGCAAAATGAGAGAGTGCCATTACTTACCGGTTCACGGTTGCTCAGCTTTTGAAATGATAGAGATCATTTTTTGGGGATTCAATTATGAAATGAAATATTACGAGTGAAATGTCATTCAACAGTTTGAAAGACAATGCAATTTTAAATATGCAAAAGCGACGGGATTAATATCACAATCTAACGCTGATTCATCAATCCCTGCACCCGGCATATTTCCAAATTCTATTTCAGCGCAATTGAGCATGATAGCTTTACAATTGATTGTTTTCCGATGATAATGACTCTTTTGTGATGCTCCGAATAAAATCTATCTTCCTCGACTACGTCCGTCAAAGCAGTCGCTCGCTCGCCGACGTGCGACGGACTACTTCCGCCTCTTCGCCCTTTTCTTCAAAGAAGACTCCTTTCACAATCGGATCATGATAAATCGCGCTACGTGTCCTTGCTCCCCTCCGCTCAGCCTCCCTTCTGCCGAGCAATACGTAATAGCTCTGTGGTTGAATCCCATTCGACATTGGCGAAAAACTTGCCGACTATTCAGGAGCGCACCTGTCGAGATAAGCCTCGCATTTGCCGTCGAGGATAGACGTCTACCTCAAGATGGGATAATGAACTGAGGCTTTTTATACAAGAGAGCTATATCAGTTTCCGGCAAGTTGCTCAACCTGGCAGGGTTTTTGAATTGTGGAGAAGATTCCCGAGAAAGTTTTCGGGGTTATACTTTTTCGATCGGTCTAAGTAGTGCATTTGAATTAAATTGGGCTCCTCACGATATATCAATAGCCATCGTAGAATTGTTTTAGCACAAATTTATCGACATCGACATGTTGCTATTTCCTCTTTTCCAGGTATTGTAAGAAATAATAGGAATGATATTTTTATGTTTTCCTCCAAAGGCTGACGCAGCATATTTTTATGAGTAGTCTTCATGCATGAACCTTTATTGCATTAACATGGAACATTTTTCAGAATAGTGATTTTGGAGTAGAATAATCACAAAATATTTTTGTCGTGAAGATTGGCTGCAGTAAATCAGTTTTCATCGTCTGACAAGTAATTTGAGAGACTCAAAATTTGCTCCACTAATTTTCGAACATGAGTACGATCTTCCGGCTCTTTTAATGATAGACATAACTTTTCTATTATACTCTTGAAAATAAATTTAATTGTTATTTATTTTTCAAACATTTTTTTTCGATTGGAGAACCAGTAACGATTAAAAGTAAATCTCACCTCTACTTGATCTTTGGGTACGCCAAGATCAATATTTTCCAATTTTGCATTACGATAATTGTCACAAGTTACACCACTCTGAAATAATAATAATAATGAAGTGGGATGGTTTTCAATAATTTTTGTTTTCGCTAGTTTAAAAGAAAACTTTACCTGCTTAGCTTTTTCCTTCAAAAAGTCTATGAAATCTTGGACTTCTTCATCCTGAAAAAAGCAATTATTGAATTTGCTTCGTTGTCTTTTTACTCTAGGAAAAGAGGAAAATGTCAACTTACTGATATTTCGTCTGGATCAGTCTGAAAAAAAAACACAAAAATCATATCTCAGATGAAAACCCGATTATAATCAATACTTTCAATGCAAGTACACACGATTTTAGCGATTGATTAACAAAAAAAAAGTTATAAACAATTAAAGTCGATGTTTTTTGTCGAAAAAATTGAAACCATCGCCATTTTGCCAGAAAAATTCTAAAAATGTATTGTGTATTTCACTAGATGTGTACTTCACTAGATAATCTAATGCAGAAGCTACAGTTAAAATTTCAAGTCAATCGGATGTAAACTTTCTCAGTTCTACTGCTCGCCGCGGAAGAACTTTTTAAAAAAGCGGTTCACGGCAATCGCTGCACAGCCGCCATTTTGTAAAAAAACTAACAATAAAAATTTTTATCCTATTCTCCAAGAGTTGCTTAATCCAATGATATATTATTTATATACCTTACATCTCAAATGTCGATTAAAAAAAATCATGAAAAAAGCCTTGTTTTTTTGAGCATTTGGTGGATATTACCCCTTAAATCTGTCCGAGAAGAAGCTCGAAACTTGAGTACCCGACCAGATCCCACAGAAAAAACTCGACTTAACCCGATTGGGGATTTTTGGGAAACTACACTTATATACAAAACATTTTTTACAAATCAAGAAATCTATTATAGTGCTATCAATATTCAGCTGCTAGACTACAGTTTCCTTTTGCATCATGAGATTGAAAGTGTAATTAATAAAATTTTACCTCATATGCTTTATTAGTTGATGCCAAAATGAAAACTAAAATTCCCAGAACAAAAAGTCTCTCTTTCAGTTTCATCTTCAGGTACTATTATATACTGGGAAAAGTTTTTCTAGACCAACGGGAATGATATTGCAACTGCAAGAGAAATAGAAAATGTAAATTATAGTAGGGTACAAGATATAATACCATTCGCAATCAGTTATGATTAGAGACAAGAATAATGCCAAATATTTTATACGATTATTCGGATGAATAGTCTACATGAAAATAACCCTAGAGTTAATAATGCCTGACTTTGTAAGAATTGAAGAAACAAGGTCAATGACTAATGGATTTCAAAGTTTGGAATAGCTGTGAGGTTGTGTTAAAGGTACATTAATGAAATAAATGTAATCACAATTGTAATACTTCTGCCTGAGTGTCAGAAGCAAAAATACTGTTTCACGAAGAAGGGAGAAAAATAACTGAGAGAGTTTCTTCGGCAATGTATAAAATAGAGTCGTACAAAAAAAAAACATGTAAGTCAAATAAAAGTAAACGTGCAGTTGATAACAAATGTTTATGATGTTATTTTGTCTTTTCAGTTGCAGTTTTTGCATGTAGCATTCTAGATTTTTCACTTCGAATATTTATTTCGTAGACTTGAAAATTTAGTTCAAAACTTCATAAAAGTAATCCACTTGCAGGGAAGGTATATTAGAGGTCAAAAAATGCATAAGAGTTTACTCAAACTCTTGCTACAGTATTTCAATTTATCTATTGACTTTGTGAGTTTTTATAGTTTTCAGGTAAGTTATGATCTTTCAGATTCCTTGATAAAAATTCAGTTTGATCCAACAGAAAATCAAATATGGCGCCAAATTTGGGAAAAAGCATCAAAAAATTTTTTTTTCGTTTTTTCCAGATTGAAAAATGTTGAGACTCTATTCTAGCTATAATAAACAGTGAACGGAATGGTCAAGATTGAGACAATTTTCTTTTTGTCGATTTCAACTGGCAATAATCTTTTTAAACAGGCCAATATCTAATGGCGGACATGGAATCTTAAAAAGCTCATGACTTTTGTGCAACACTGTACTCAGGGGCTTTGAAGGCCAGAATTCAAAATACATAAACAAGTTTTCTCGTGGTTCAACTATTCTAATCACCGTTGATTATAGTTGAAATAGAGCCTCAAAACCAATTCTGTTCGAATAGGAAATGTCGAAATTTTCGGTATGTTCCCCAAATCCAGCGCCACATTTGATTTCATGTTGGACCAAACACAATTTTGATCACAGATTCTGAAAAAGCATACTCAAAATCACTACGGAACATGATTTTCTTTCGGACATTCATTCTCTTCAGTTATAACAAAGAAGCTTGAAAGTTCGTTAGAAAATCGGGAGTTTTGGGAACAACACTACTCACATTGAAGATTTTGGAAAATGAAATCTAAACGCCGTTGAAGATTCTAACATTCTATAAAAATTGCAATGCTAAATGAGTCAGATGAACCGTGAATTCATTGCATTATGTAACAATGATCTTTTTGACAACTATTCCACACAGGCTGCGAATCATGAACATCACGAGTATTAACTTGAAGAATCTACCGAGCAGATTTTTATCCCACTTAACACCTACACCGTGACTCCAATCTCTTTCGACGATCACCCAATATAGAGGTTCCCCCTTATAATTACGTTACTTTATAATAGTGCCTCTCGAGCGATTATGAAAATAATAATGAGTACATTAGCCATAATTCACGAGGGTAACTCATGCAGCACTCGCACGTGCCCCCCACCTACATTGCGCATGAGATAATAAAGCCGCGGTGCACTTAATATATCCCTTTCCCAGGCTGCGTGCAACAAAAACAAATCAATCACAGGTTAGGGTTAGGGGTGGGGGGGGAGATCCCCCGTAGAGTCAATTACCACACGCACTCTATAAACACGTATATACACGCCGATTATTAAGCGGCGCTGGTAATCTATTCAATTGGCTCATTAAGCCGCGACTTCCACCGCCCGCGCGATCGCAAGCGACATTACGCGCGGGATTTCTCCGCGCGCGACTGCTATATCGATGGAGCGCGTTCATCACTTTTGCGATTCCGCGTTGCATACCACGAGCGTCGGCTCTTATACGCAAGTAACAGTGAGAGCTTGGGTGGCTGCAACACGGGAAGCTGAGGGGAGGGGAGCTTCTCGTCGATTAATGTCGCTGTACAGTGGGGCAAAACTTCTTTATTTTTCTATACGATTATAAAGACGGTCGACTCCAGGCAGTCAAGGCAGTCAAGGATTCATGTATGATACGTAAGAGTGAGATATTCACGCGGGGCTAAAAATCTGATCCAACTGTTGTTTCTTATAGGAAAGCTTTGATCTACTTTCTTTCCTTAATGCCGAGCTTCAGTTGCAGTTTTGGTCTCTGTATGAAAATCACTATTGTCTATACTTGCGCAACGGTAGATGTCCATTACGATACTTCTTATACCCAAGAGTTTTTGTAAAAAATATGTAGTAGCCGTCGCTGCATTACTATATAAACTATACATTTTTACAAGATCTAAAATTGAAAAAATATTAAATCCTAGATTTTGAGCATGATTTTGTTTTCATATAATATCTAAACTTTTCAGGATAAAAATTCAGAATATTCGTATTTAGCATCTCAACGATTGTTGACATCCATAGCGGTCAATTTGTTTGAGGTTCATCTGCCGATGTCGGGAGACATCTTTCATTGACATTATTATTTCCACACAAAGCCTTTTTGAGAAAGCACAATGTTAATGCAGTTAGCAGCGGTTTTTCATATTATTTTATTTGACTCTGTTGCAAGTTGACTTTGAGATACGGTAGTGGGCGAGTTTATTAATTACTACTTACTAAATTATGAGAGTTTCGAGGACTTTTCTGTCACCTTCTTTAGGCTAAGACTATATAAAGTTATTCTCTTGTTGAAGCGCCACTACAAAGATATAACGAGAGAATGGCGCTCGTGTCAACTGTTTCCAAAAGTGTTCTGAATCCATCGTATTGCACTCAACACCCCTGATGTGGTGGTGAAGATGTTGATCTCCGCTCCTGGCTAGAGCAAGATCTGGATAGAATAATGTAATGCAGTTTGATCATCTCCATAGATTAAAATAAAAAGTCGATATCACAGTAATATATCTTTTGTTTTCGGGATTAATTTGTTCTCGTTCCCAATCTCATTGAATTGAAACCAAATCATAATAATATAAAAGAGAATTGATCAAAAGTATCTTATAGAAATGTTAATTAAGATGAATTGAGCAAAATTCTTATCGATCTATTGCATAATAAATTCTTCTTTCGGTAACGTAATTGAAAACATTATATACTCCAAAGGATAGTCTTCATTCTATTGCAATGTTGTTTATTGAGTTTAAAGTAGTATTATCCTAATGAGACGGAACACTCGACATTACTCCAGAGAAGTAGTAATTCTATAGTGAAGAGGTATACTGTAATAGCCTTAGCCGGAAGTATTTTAATTAATAGGTATTTAAGAACACAATCGTATGATGTTCAAACGAGCACAAACCGTCACAAAAGCGTTTTATTCATGTATAAAATTTTAAAGATGCTCCAGGTATTTAGTTCAACTGTGGCCTTCACATACATCATGAGACATCAATGGATGATGAAAACAGTTTAGATGTCGGAATAGATTATCCGTAAGCTGAAACCTGCTGACCCGAGAGTGAAAAAAAAAGGTAGCTTCTAATGATTTAAACTTTGAACGGCATTGAGAAGAGCAACCTATATGATTCCTTTCGTTTCCACGATCATCCGGAGATGAGCTATTTATAAATGAAGAATAATAGGTCACTGATTTTTTTGTTGGTGGTAATTATGGACTCATGTGCTAATGGTTGATACTTACGGAACAATCCTCCGATTGAAAATAAAAGATATCAATTTTATCGTCACCTATTACATCTTTAGATGGCCGATAAGATTGTGTCATAGTTTTCTTGAGATTCAGAGTGTCAGAAGAAACTGAACAGAGGGAAACATTGATAGATGAGAAAAGTAAGCGAGAAGTGACCTTCGTATGAGTCAACTCGCTTTGAATCATATTTCAGCATTAAACATAATTTTTCAACCATTTAAACTACATCAACATTTTTCTTGGATTATGCTAGTCGGTAAGATGGGAAATAACTATTTTACCTGCATAACTACAGAAGCATGTTGTGACTTATACAAAATTATGTTCTATTGATTTACAGGTAGATAGACGTAAACACAAGACTTTAAATTTTTGCTATGCAAAGTTATATTGCTCTAAAATAAAAACAAGATGCTCATTACCCTTACAAAACAAATACGATTCGAAAGAACTCCCTATACTCCATCGTGTCTGATCAGTACTACAACGGTCACGTATCGCAGATCCATCTCAACGCTATGATAAAATGAAAATTTGCGAATGGAGTGTTAAAAGGTCTCTCCGAAGCAATCGCTGTAATTATCTTCTTGCTTATTTTAACTTATTCAATTTTAACTTATTTTAACTTATTCAAAATGTCAAACTTGGAGTAACGTATAAAATATTTATTTAAAACTCGTGAGATTAAACAAAAAACCGCTGCCAATTACATTGACAGTACGCTTTCTTTTACTCGATACTTCATTCCCTTAGACATGGTTGCTATGGAGAACCGACGTTTCCGTGTCGCGACGGTTACTAGGGATATAAACTATCGTATGCTATGGATATCAAGAACGGTTGCTACGGGCAATACCTCGTTGATTCTTGTAGATTTTTGGGATATTTGGGACTCAACGAGCGTTTAAGAGGAATAATAGGGAACTTACAAAAAATACCTCAACAACAGTTGCTATGGAAATAAACTAATTATGCTGAAAATTGAACTTGGTTTGTATCTTTACACTACTAACCTGTGTGCAAAATTTCAGTAAGATCGGACGATTTCTCCGAGAGTTATCGCGTCCCAAATCAGCGTCATATACGTATGTACGTACGTACATATTTAGGATTCCATGTTTTTGTACCCTTAGATTACGAAAATCGAGGTTCCGATGTCTGATTCAAGAAGTCGATTTTTGCCTCATCACAAAGCTTTTTTTTTAAGAAAGCAAAATACATAATCAAATCATTATAGCATGACTATAAGTAGCCTAAGATACTGAATCTTTAGATTCCTTCTATAACAATCGTTTTTACAGAGTGTGGGAAATCAGTTTGAGGTTATGTGTCGATGGCAAAGGACGGAGAATCGTTACTTATTCATAGCAAATGTTTTTGACGCTAAGCTTGTTTGAGGAAGCATATACTGTTAATTCAATTGGCATCGAGTTCTTCGCCTAGTCTAAGTGTATTAATAACATTATCATTTTCCTACTCATTATTAGTTGAAGAGTCGGAATTATTAAAAAAACTACAGAAAATGACTGCTAATAATCTGGTGCGAATGGTGACCGGTAGAAATGTTTTCTTTCATTATTATTCTGTACGATGAACAATTTTGCGAGCCGCGGTATTGCTGTAGACGTGCGTATTTATGGAATCAAAAAACTAGGTCGTATTGCGTACTTCATCATGAATTTTGGCGTTTCCCTTTCAGAATATTTTGTATTTCTTTTTAATAAATTCGCCACAGCTTAATGTATTTAAAACCTTTATTCACGAAACAGTAGAATGCAACCATTGATTTGTTTTGTCCCAGACATCGCTCGTTAGAAATAAAGTGTAGATCAGTCCAGCGTATAGAAATAGAGAAGAAGCATATCAATTTTCAGATGACCACATAGTTTAAACGACGAGCTCAAAAGACATCCCGCTCACACTGCGATAATTACGCGCATCTCGCTTTTATCTTCGTAGCGAGCGGAGGCCGCGTAGGATTATAATAATTTCGCACTAGCGCGTATCAGGAAAGGAAAGTGATCGTGTCATAACGCGAACATCTTCGGTCGATCGGCGTTAGGTAATTCGCGTGTATGTGCATCGCGATATAACGTCACCAATTTTTCCCGAAAAGTTTTCTTTCTGCCGATAGAGATAATTGGCGTAATGGCGATCGTATGTGGGTGTTTAGAGTTGCGAAGCTGAGTTTTCATAATTGCCACGTGAGTGGCTATTCAATTGTTTCAATTTGGACGATTTGGGATCTTTAAATAATGTCGTATATCCAGAAACACGATCTAGTGTCATTACAGCAATACAAATCAAATTTTATTATTTCATATTATTCACAGGAAAATCGTTGCGAAATAATTTTCACGTCTTGTGTTCTTTTCTTTCAACGGGTTGCGTATTTTATGAATTGGCGTCAGGCTAAGTCACTCTAATATTAAGTAATTAGAAGACTAGTTCCGAACTAACTATGAGGGAATTATTCCAATGCAATAAATAACGGCAGTTCCATACAAACATATTACAAAAAATCGCCGTCAATACCACAGAAACTATTTTTAATAAACTCCGGAAGCTGAATCAATATTCAATAAGGGAATAATTAATGTTGATAAAAAAATGAACATACGTACTGATCATGCGAACTTCAAACCAATATATTCTCTGCTGTTATGGATAACATCATTATATTACTTATAATTAATTATAACATAATGATGTTATTTCATTGATTTGAAATGAATTAATTAATTTTGTTTCAATAGTTTTTGCGCTAGAATTCATGTACAATATGGAATCTTGTAAAATTCCACTTTTAGGCTATCAAATACAAATACAGACATCCAAAAGTTAGAGCTTCTAAATTAAGAAAAAAATTTTTGAACTCAATTTCAGTATTGCCTAATTAGATGTAATCAAGTAGAAAAATGTTCGATAATAGCAAATAATTCATATAACTGATTCTTTCAGCCTTTCCAGAGTGATGCGTTTCTAGATGATTCTCAATAATTAATCTAGCTTGTACAAGTGTCTTGATACATTTGAAATCAAGACAAATTTTAAAATAATATTGTTTTCTTCATTTGTATCGAGAAGTTGATCATTAAACCTTAGTTTTCTACACTCGCGATGAAAAATACTCGCTTTGCTCGGGTGGCAAATCTCCCACGTGCCTAGAATTCGTCCTTTGGTCTAGTATCGAACAGTATTGCCTAATTAGATGCGATCAAGTAGAAAAATGTTCGATAATAGCAAATAATTCATGTAACTGATTCTTTCAGCCTTTCCAGAGTGATGCGTTTCTAGATGATTCTCAATAATCAATCTAGCTTGCACAAATGTCTCAATAAACTTGAAATCAAGACAAAGTCACAAGTTTGAAATAATCTTCACCTGCTATTTCTGATGAATATTCCACTTTACCTTTCGAATTTCTAACACTATCAACCCAAAAATAAAATTAGTTTAATGAATACAAAGTACAGTAACCGAAAGACCATTAAATAAGTACGGAAATCATGATTTGAATTTCTAAATTTAATATATGATGATTAGTATTGCAAAATTTATAATAGTATAATTGTAAGATTAAATCATAGTTCTCGATATTTTACAAAACTGTTAGTGAAAAGAAATATTCCGAGGTATATCCCTGGTAGAAAACTTAACCATACCCAATCTATAGAACCACCGTTAGCCATACGTAAGCTATGGAGCAATAGCTTGGAATATCGCTAATGAAAGTATGGGGTTTTCAGCTTACGTATCTAGAGCGACCTGCTTGGGTTTGTTACGAGGGTGCGCTCCACGTATTTTCTCTTGGACGGGTTGACCCTGGACCCAAACGGTGTCCAGGTAGTCAGGGTACCCGATGACGATCTTCCAAGGGTGCGCTCCTGGAATTTTCGCTTGAAGCAGCTGACCCTGGACCCGAATGATGTCCAGGTAGTCAGGGTACCCGATGACGGTGTTCCAAGGGTGCGCTCCTGGAATTTTCGCTTGAAGCAGCTGACCGTGGACCCGAACGATGTCCAGGTAGTCAGGGTAACCGATGACGGTCTTCCAAGTGTGCGCTCCTGAAGTTTTTCAGATACCCGGACTACCTGGACATCGTTCGGGTCCAGAGTCAGGTACTCCAACGAAAAATACCAGGAGTGCACCCGTGGAACGGCGTCATCGGGTACCCTGACTACCTGGACATCGTTTGGGTCCAGGGTCAGGTACTCCAACGAAAAATACCAGGAGCGCACCCTTGGAACACCGTCATCGGGTACCCTGACCACCTGGACATCGTCCGGGTCCAGGGTGAGCTTCCTCAAGCAAAAACTCCAGGAGCGCACCCTTGGAACACCGTCATCAGATACCCTGACTACCTGGACATCGTTTGAATCCAGGGTCAGGTAGTCCAACGAAAAATACCAGGAGCGCACCCTTGGAACACACATACAAACAAGCGTATACCAAAATTTCAGGACGATCGGACTATTCCTTCGAAAATTAACGTACGACAAAAAAAAAGTCAGTCTGAAGCTGAATTTTGTATCTCCATAGCAACGGTTGCTAGGAGAATAAACAATGGTTGTTCCAAAATGAATGTCTTATCGATTCTCATCGATCGTCGCAAGAATTGGAGACCCATCGTGCATTGATGATGATTTTTGGCGCTTTTATCAAAAACACGTTAGCGACGGTCGCTAGAGAAATAAACAACGGAATTGGCTGAAAATTGAAGTCGACCGAGATTTTGTGGCGACTAACCTGTGTGCAGGACGATCGGACAATTCCTTCGAGAGTTATCGTACGACAAAAAAGTGCACGTACGTACATACATACAGACATTTTTGGATTTCCATGTTTTTCACACACTAGTGCGTGAAATATTTCATGCACTCAAATCTCGATGCGTGAAATTCGCGTTTGGATCACTTATAACATAAAATATCGTATGCAACTCGTGAAATGCGATTCCACGCACTTGTGTGACCACCTAACACTCGTTCGCTGGCGACTCGTGCAGGCCTGTCACACTGGTGCGTGAAATCGCATTTCACGCACTAGTTGCATAATGTACTATTTCAGTTTTGGTAATACCGTTGTGCAAGATTACTCTAATTAAATTGTAGAATGCTACTTTCTCGCTTGAAAATGAGAAAATACAAGTAGTGGAAGATATCTAGTGGTACTATGCGATAAAGTACGAAACAAAAGCAATCATTTGAACGTGAAAATTTACAAAGCAGCCACGGTATGACAATTTTAGAGTAATGCGACCCATACGCATGTGAACATTCAGTATGTCTTGCCCAATGATGGGCAATAATCTTCAGTAGCTCGATTTTGCGCAAGACACAGCCGCATGAATGGAAATCGTGGATGTGCAAGCGATTGAGCGATCCATTAAAAGTTTTCATTATGCAAGTAGATCGCAATGGAAAAATCGCAGGATTAGCCCTTTTAAGGAATCGTATCGTTCCCGAGGTCAAGATGCGTAAAGTATTATGCTGATTTGGTGCAAAAGGCAATGGGATTTACTGTTAGCTACTGCATTGCCTCATATGATCGATATCGATTCGGTTATTTGATTCGGATATTATTCTTTTAAATCTTGTCATTTGATTGATTATATTTGTTGAGCTCTTTTTAATACATGTTTGAGAAGAACGTTTGCCGATGAAATATATGTTATGTTATCAAGAAAATGTATACGAAGCTAGCTGTGCCAAACTTCAGGGAGAAATAGATTATCATTACAGCTGTAATGTGAAATGTGAGTTCTAATGAATCATTTATTGGATTTGCAAAGATAAGAATATGAATGGTAACGAAATTAAATTCTCACTGTTGTTTGCGATTATTACAGATGTTGCTTAAGATGTCTCCGGTTTTTGGTCGAAACCGATATAGACATATCAGCGGTACATGACCTTTTGACCTTTCATATCTTTCAATTATGGAAAAATTTTCTACTTGATAACTACGAAAACTCATTCATTCGATATGAGCATATTAATTTTCGATATAGTCACAAGTGTACGAGTCAATTTTATCTAGTTCTAAAAAGGGAAATTCGGAGGAAAAATGAAAATCATATTTTTTCAAAAGTCTCTGTAGACGAGGATAATTTTCAGCTATAGTCCTAGACTATAATCTGATAACTATATTTCTGGAATAGTTCACCATCTGCCATTGCTAATTCTCCTCTCACTGGGAATCAGTAGTATAAATGATGCATCGGTTACAAAAGAAGAATGTTTAAATCGCACCTCGTGAAAATAAATGGAGTTAATTTCCTCCATAAGTTGTAGACTCGAACTGATATACTATAATAGAGCGAGTTTGTCGTATACTCACGATAGGAATGAATATCTATAATGTTGTATATGAGACGTTCCACGTCAAGTGAGCATGGTCAAAATTTTTTTCGCAATTCTGCATTGACAAATTGATTGGTATCCATCCCCAGGATACTCAAAAAATTTTTCAGATTTTTAGGTGCACGTATGTGGAAGTTAGTCTATGCACTCAAAACCTGAATTATTCAAAATTAAACTTTTTTCTCAATTTAGAACCCAAATAATCTTGTATATGTGTGAAAATGAAAAAAAGTTGAGAACAAAAATTATGCTGAATACTACAAAGATTATAAAAAAAAATTGTTTGACATCAGAATCCTCCATCCGCATAGGCTACTCTATTAATTAAACATGTTTCAACCAGTTTGGCTATGTTCGCCCACTTATTTTTGACCTTTCAAGTTATACGTACAAACCTTTGTTCGATAGCTTGAAAATGGTCTCATACATTTTTTGGAGAAATTCCAATATCTCCTGCAATTAATTGTTTAAATCTGCAATATCACAATCGCCTTCTTGTTAGTTTCAACATATCAGGTCCACGATGAAGCTCACAGTGAGAATATCATGTCTTCGGGTCATCGATCTCATCCAAACTCTACAGATATATTCCCTGACACTGGATCAAGCTACCGGTAGAGTTTGGAGTTCCAGCGCTGCCATGTTATAGAGCTTTCTATGACTTTAGACTGAGGCAGCTATATATAGATATACATATCTGCCTTGATTTGTCAAAAATTCACATAATTTTCATAATTTCATCAAGAAAATAATGTATTTCACTTTGTTTGGTACTATGAATAAATATTAACTCATGTAATTGACTTATATTGTGTGAACTGCAAGGCTAATGTTGGAAAAGCTGTTGACCGGTTGTCTCAAATCACATATTCCTGGTTAATGTTTATAATTTCATGTGTAAATAACTTGCATGTGATTTGAGACCACCCGTCAACAGCTGTTAACACAATATAAGTGAAACCATAAGTTAATATTCATTCATAGTACCAAACAAGGTGAAATACATCATTTTCTTGATGAAATTATGAAAATTATGTGAATTTTAGACAAATCAAGGCAGATATGTATATCTATATATAGCTGCCTCAGTCTGAAGTCATAAAAAGTTCTATAACAAGGCAGCGCTGGAACTCCAAACTCTACCGGTAGCTTGATCCAGTGTCAGGGAACATATCTGTAGAGTTTGGCTGAGATCGATGACCCGAAGGCATGATATCCTCACTGTGAGCTTCATCGTGGACCTGATATGTTGAAACTCACAAGAAGAGGATTGTGATATTGCAGATTTAAACAATTAATTGCAGGAGATATTGGAATTTCTCCAAAAAATGTATGAGACCATTTTCAAGCTATCGAACAGAGGTCTGTACGTATAACTTGAAAGGTCAAAAATAAGTGGGCGAACATAGCCAAACTGGTTGAAACATGTTTAATTAATAGAGTAGCCCATCCGGATGGAGGATTCTGGTGTCAAACAATTTTTTTTCATAATCTTTGTGGTATTCAGCATAATTTTTGTCCTCAACTTTTTTTCATTTTCACACATATACAAGATTATTTGGGCTCTCAAAATTGAGAAAAAAGTTAAATTTTGAATAATTCAGGTTTTGAGTGCATAGACTAACTTCCACATACATGCACCTAAAAATCTGAAAAAATTTTTGAGTATTCTGGGGATGGATACCAATCAATTTGTCAATGCAGAATTGCGAACAAAATTTTGACCATGCTCACTTGACGTGGAACGTCCCATATGTACCCAATATGTGCCACCCAAGCGAGGAAGATCACTATACCGCGTCAAATTTATATTTTTGAAGATGGCTGGTGGCAAATAAAAGGTTTTTTCAATACCTTCAGAATTAGCCAAGCTTTATTCATTTTTGATTTTTATACACTTAGATATAGAACTTTTTCGTAGTTCTCTGATACGAATCCTATTAGGTGGTATGAATTGAAAAGGTCCACTGGATACTCTCAAAATGAGCCAAGCCGCCACCTGGAAGAGACTTTTCTGTGCTGAATAACAGAATTTTCAAAAAATGTTCTTTTACAGTCATTAGACGCGATAAATCGGGAGGATATTAATAATCCATGACTTGGGGGAGGGGGGGAGTGGCTCATATTGGGTACTCTTGACAGAAGTAACGAATACCTACCGATACGGTTGATAAAATGGACGCATGATGAGAATAAAAATTATATGATGTAGATGGAATGCCAAGGAATTGAATGGTATGTCCTTCGATTTACTTAGTCTAGTTTAAGAGTATCAAAAAAATTCGCACTCACTTGATCAAAATTAGATCAAGAATCAGAATCGGTAAAAAAATTCAGAAAATGAGCTGTAACAAGTTTATTTCAGCGTTTGAGACCGGTCAAAATTTTTTCGTCCTAGCGGGAATAAAGTGTCAATTTTGCTCCCTGGCGTTCACAAAGAATGACACTTTTCTCCCACTGGAGACGAAAAATAGCATATGCACCTCGCTCATCTAGGCTATTTCGGCACGCGCAAACTTGCAATCTTCGCTACGCTCGGGTCGCAAACGTTTTGCCTGCCGAAATCGCCTAACCTCGCTCAGGTGCATAAAATTTTTCTTTCGTCATTATTTTGTATTGACAATAATTCTGTGCTGCAGCGCAACTCTAGACGCGCGTATATTGAAATCCAAAGAGTGGTGCGTATTGGGTATACCTCTACCTTACATGATGATCAATTGGCAGTTTTAGGTAGGTTTTTAGAATGAAATGTATTATATCAAATCAAGTATTTGATCATTAGATTTTATCACGAACATATTCACTTAATAGTACTATCTAGAATACTCTGTGAATTTTTCTTTGTACTTCCCTTCCATTTCGCAAAAATATACAATATCAAATAGACATGCTACAACCTATATCACATGAATTTCGTTCAAAATTACACACAACCTTGCACGCTTATGTCAAACTTGTGTATATTACCGTGAAATCGACAAAAAATGACTATCTACGAGCAATGTGTACTTAATCCCATTTCTCCATTTCGAAGTGTCTTACGAAGAAAGACACAACTCGCAATCTGTCCGCGAAGAAAGACACAACTTATAATCTGTCCGCGAAAAAAGACACAACTTGCGCCTGTCTGCGGAAAAGACAATTGGTGCACATCCCACAATTTTCCGAGGTAAAAAAATATGGAATGAAAGCTTAGAATGAGTAGGTTATCATGGACAAAAAAAACAAGCCTTTCCTACAGTTTAAACTCTTTTTTCGTTAATATTCGCGGGAGAATAATTCCGACATTTATTGTCTTTCTTCGCGGCTAGATTGCGAGTTGTGTCTTTCTTCGCGGACTGATCCAGTTATGTGTCTTTCTTCGTAAGACACGTCGATTTCTTCTTTCGCGTCATTGTGCTATATTGTAGTTGAAAAAAATTCATTGAATGAAATCCGACATTTTTGTATTTAACACGATTCAAAGATGGGCTTTCTATGAAACATAATGAAGAGTATGACAAAAAGAAATTGGTACTCCAGATCGAAACTCAATAACTCTACGGGTCTACTGGCCTCATACACGATTTAATATGGTCCTCATCTGAGCAGAAATGTTTGCGTAAAACACGTTGCGCTGTAACGGCTCTTCACATGTCACGTGGATAGATACGTGTAACAGTTATAATAGCGAGGTGCTCGCTAATAGTTACGAGAATTATCGTGCGCACGCAATTGCACACGCGGAGCCTTTGCACGTGTGGACTTTCGGTTGCTAGGCAGTATTCACAAGTGCGACTCTTATTTTAATATCAGCTACATTATCTGAAAATAGCTCATTCTTAGACGCTGGCGTCATTTCATTATGATTGCCAAAAAAAGTAGTCTTTGAACTTCCGAGAAAAAAAATTCATTTTATAGTTTAGCTAAATAATCTACATAGTCTATCTCGAATTTTCAATCAATTTAGTCTCATTAGCCAATCAAAATATAAATTCTCTCTTTGAATATATTAATTTCGGTTCAACTGGGTTGTAATAGTTGGAGGAACGAGTCACACAAACCATACGGTTTTAGCGAACATAAAGTTTTTAATTCATCACTGTTGAAAGGAGTCGTTTGAATGACGATACTATATTGTAACGGAATTGAGATTATAATATTGTAAGGCTATTGGCTAACCGGGATTTGAATATTTTAGTTGATACTGTCGACTATTCGTGCGTGTGATGAGTAGAGGGAGCGTAGAGTAGAGAAAAATATATCAGAGCTTCTTGCGTTATTGCACCTCGCACTGTTTGAGTTTCAAATCAAACTTGAGAGAAGAAAACAAAAGAAGAAACTGGCTAAACAGTGACAATAAGCATACTCGAAAAGCAAGCATATTAGCGATAACAATAGCCCTTCGGCGCGCACGAACGAATCCGCGCCAAATAGCGTATCGTTCACCTCTTTAACGATCCCCTGTTCTTCCTCTCCAGCGTCATATCCCGCTGGCGCGCAGCGGAGACTCAGGTTGACACTAAGCGGTGACTCACCATTTCAAAACAAAAGAGAGCCCTCGTGATTGATGGAAAGCCTCGCACTCGCGAGGCCGTAATGTCGATAATTGCGGAATGCGCGAGCGAGCGAACGATCGATCGGAGTTGCGTTCACTTTGCGCGCGACGTGTGTACGATGTACGACGTCGCGTCTCGTTGAAAAGAGTTGAGAGAAAAAATCTTCCCCGGAGTCGAATTGATAAATTGGACATTCCTTGTACGCTGCCTGATACTGGCGGAAAAAATAGCGAACCCGCACAAGGAATTGCACGTGTCGTGTGTCGAGACGACGTGCGTGCAAAGTGATTGTAGAGGTGGATATTGGATCGCTTTTCATTGGGAATTTCACGAGAATCGGCTTAAAGTACGAGTAGTGAAGGTTGATGGTGGGATGATCCTTTGAATCGCTCTGAGTAAATTATATAGGAGACATTCGTTGAATCGGATTGAATCCGATGATCTCTTTTCAAATTGATTACTAATGTTAGAAGTTCGTTACGATCGCTGAAACTCTATTTTTGAGAACTGACACACGAGTATATTACGCACCTGAGCTAGGATAAGTGGTTTAGATATCCTAGATAAGGACCTTAGCGAGGTTCGATTTTTTCCTGAGAAACGTTTGCGATCCAAGCGCAATGGTTCCAAGTTTGCGCGTGCCGAAATAGCCTATATGAGCTATAGAACTGCAGAATTCAGGGACGATCAAATTGGCATTAATATAAAGTCGAAATCATGTTTTCATAGATAATTATTAAAAACGTTTGACATCTAATCGAAATATATGTGTATATCATGATAAGGTGTCTATAAAAAATTAAAGCTTATCTCTTGAATATTGATCCACTTAACTCACTAGGAGACGTTGTCAACTTCGGGTAACCAATAATGATAAACCTTCCCGAAATGATTTTTGGGCATTTCAATTAACCATATATACTGCCGTTAAGTTTGTCGTTTCGATTTGCCGGAGATATTCTGCCAATTATTCTAGATTTTATACACTTACAGTATATCTATCTATACCGAAAATAGTAATACGATACACCAAATAAATCAGATATTATTGATCGACTATCTCCGGAAATTTGAAACGTTAGACTGAATGGCTGTGTATGCTGATTGAGGTATCCAAAGAGCATTACGGAAATTTTCGGCATGATTGGTCACCTGAAATTGACAACGTCTTCTGGTCAGTCTTTCAATTCATGATCATATATTGAGATCGATCAAATTACTCAAAATAGACGATGATCATATTATTAAAGGATTACTATAGGGTAAAAGACCATTTCCTACTACTAGCAGAATTTTCATTCATAATAGGAAACATTGAATAATAATTTTGAATTTTAGGATTCTTCTCAAAGAGGCTTAATTAAAAACGGTTACTATAGAGAAATTTTCAACTATCAAGCAACGAATGCTAGAGATAACAACAACAATTGCTATGGAGAATACAAAGATACTGTTTCGTGTAACCTTAAAAATACTGTGAATTGACTTCCACTCGATATTTCATTCCCTCATAAACAATGGTTACAAGGGAGAAACAGAGTATCCATGTCGTTCACCAACAAAAAATGGACTTCAAACTGATTTTTCCTTTCTCGTGGCAACGGTTTCTAGAAATATCAATAACGATTGCTATGGAAAAGATCTCGGTAATTCCTGTCGATCCTCGTGTGTATTCGGAACCTAACGTGCATTTAAGAAGAGTTATGAGAGACTTACAAAAAACACCTTAGCAACGGTTATTAGGGAAATAAACAACCGATTGTTACTGAACAACCGACTCTTTCTACTTACACACACCGTACGTATGTACATACAGAAATTGAGATTTCAAGTTTTTCGACCCACAGCGAATTTGTTGGTCCAACTTGCTACGATAAAACTCGTGTTTCTTTGCAATATTTGAGTCTTGTTTTTGTGATACAATATTCCATAGTTTCTATTCGGATAATTTAGTCCCTCCGTTTCATTTCAATTACCTTACATAAATTAAGTGATATAAATAATACACGCTCGTTGGTACATTTGTACACGAAGAGATTATTCACAGAGAGGTACACGTGTAATCCATGTGTGCGTGTGAGTAAACTCTATTGGAAATGATAGTGGAACATCTGTGACAATATATAGTCAATTTCACGTAGTCTTATTAATCGTATAAATTCGCAACTGGAGATACTATCAATCAAATCATCACTTCGTCAAGATGTCTCCGATCTTGGCACTTATCTTTGTGATAGCTACTGCTGAAAGTAAGTTTCATACATTTTTCTAACATTAAAATTCTCTCCGGAATATCAAAGTCCTCTACTACCCACGGCTATAATCTTAATGCACTGATTTCTATTAGTACTATGTCAATTACGATAAGAGAATCATTGGTCATATCATTTGTATTTCGACTGAATTTTTCGAATACACCCGGTGATGGCTTGACGGTCTCGAATCATAGCCAAGGAAAGAAGAAGAAGAAGAAGAAGAATTTTTCGAATACAGAAATTACTGCTTTACTGAACATTTTTAATAGCTGACATTTTTTGCTCACTTCTCAAATCTAAAGTTATAAATTCATAGAATGGCCTAGCAACATGACGCGTAGCAATATGATATGTCTTTTACTAGGAATAAGTGATTGTAGTTTTTGATGACGAAGTTTAATTATATCTCCCACGATTATTTTGTGTAGTACACACTAAATTTGGAAAAACGC
This sequence comes from Aphelinus atriplicis, assembly GCA_020882685.1. NCBI lineage: Eukaryota > Metazoa > Arthropoda > Insecta > Hymenoptera > Aphelinidae > Aphelinus > Aphelinus atriplicis. The sequence goes on from CM037073.1 coordinate 78,833,036, forward strand.
CCCATATTCCGATTCAAGTAGCTATTTAATAAGGTCATATAAATAAGCAGTCAATCTAACGTTTAAATTATCCGAAGAATTTTGAGCATCATTATAGGTCTTAAATATCCTCAGTATATTCATTTATGCAGATACCCATAGATAGAGTATCAAAAAAACCCAGACCCGAACCAAAAATGGCTCGAGTATTTAGATTAGATTGTCTAAAATATCAGAAACCTGCATATTCCTAACCCTTACATAAATTGAGTTTTCAAAACCACCTAATGACCCAATGTACACATTTATTTATATACAAACATTTTTTAAAGTTTCATCAGCTCAACCTGTGGTAGGTGTTGAGCCGTCCAGGTTGATCTCGTATCACGTAATCATAGAGAGGGAAGGCATTCACATATGTAGTGGTAGTATCATCTCAACTGAATACATTCTTACCGCTGGCCACTGTGTGATAAACACCCCAATCGAAAAACTGAAAATTCGTGTTGGAAGTACGTTCCCACAGAAGGATGGATGCATTCATGCTGTAAACAAAGTTACAGTCCACGAAAATTACACAAACAACCGAACATTCGGATTTAGTACCAATGACATTGCTCTGGTGAGGCTATCCACACCCATCATGATCAATGACTTGTTTCAACCCATTGAATTGTACGACTCTACTGATCGTGTCATCGAAGGCGAAAATGCGACCATCTCTGGCTGGACCTCCGTTGCAGAGACTGACGAAACGCCAACACAATTGCAGTCCGCCGTCGTAAAGATTGTCAGCAACACAAAGTGCAACGAAGCTTTCAAGAACATGATCGGTGGAATTCCTAAGGGTATGATCTGTGCAAATTGGCCGAAGAAAGAAGATTCAGCTGTTTGCTTTGGCGATGAGGGTGGTGCGCTAGTAATAAATACGCAACAGGCTGGTATCATTTCTTGGAGTTTCGGCTGCACCATGCCCCACTATCCTGGACTTTATGTCGATGTTTCTTATTATAGTGAATGGATCAATAGTAACGCTGAACTGTAAATGTTACATTGACTTTTATATCTCAATTTATTTTATGTGAATCTACACTTGTTATTAATTTTTTGAAAAAAAAAAATATATATATGAAAAAGTAATAAAAAATTTCTATTTTCATGAGAAATAAAAAAGCTGAATTTCTCACTTTAACATTGAACGTTTCAATTTTTCATCTAGACGTACGTGAAGTTGATCTCGAAATTGGATCGACGAATCAATTCAAAGAAATGTTCGTCGCAGAATTAAATCATGTACGTGTATGTAATATACCTTGTGCTTTGTTGGTTGTAATAGCAAAAGCAAATTCATAGGGAAAGAAAATCTCTTAAATTGATGAGCTAAATTAGTAGGGATCATAGTCTCCCCTGCTGCTGGTTTGGTGCGGAGGCTGGATACTGGCTTCGTGTACATTATTTTGCATAATTTAAATTATAAATTATAAAATATTTCAATAGATATATCGGAACAACAATTTTAGACTTTAGATCATATGACGGAAAGTCTGCTGGGTTGAGTAAATTTAACATTTTTTGAGGATAGTGTACAAAATTCTTCGCTATATTAACTAACTTGTATTGTTTAAATTTTCCTTGTAAGGTAATTAGACTCAATGTACCACTTTTCTCAGATTTCGTATTTCCCGTGCTCTCTGTGCACCAGTTGCCTTTGGGATATGTTGGGAGTATTAAAAGTACTCTTTTACAGCAGTTTCCACTTTTACTACCTGATTTTTTCACGTTTGATTTATTTCACTCAGCTAACTTAATTACAACTACTAACTAGGAGTGGGCACAATCCTTTGGGAAACCAATCACGATGAAACTTTTTGAGATGGTTCTAGGGTATATTAATTGCTTATATTTTGATCCATAAGTCGAAAGTTTTGTTTTCCCGAAGCTATCCTGTCAAACATCTTCAATTTGAAGCATGAACAGTATATCTCTATATACAAAAAGCCATAAATATAGATATATTGTAAATATATAAAATCGAATGAATATCTTCTGCAAATCAAAACGTTAGACTTCATGACTTGAGATATAAGCTATTAGAGAACCCATGAACCATTTCACAAAGTTTCATCGTGATCGGTGATCCAAAGGGTGTGCACTCTCCTAGTAATTAGTGTAGTCATTCTCATTACTTTTCACGTGACTACCTTATCTTATGTAAAAACATCTCATCTTTCGATTGATCATATCAGTTTTCTCCAAGCTATTTTCTGTCTCACTCAAAATAATTTTTTTCGCATGAAATATAAGTGTACTCGATGTGGCCTTTATATGTGAATATGACTCGAAAGACTGAGTGAAACGTATTAATATTCAAGAGATAAACGTTAACATTCCATAGACATGTCGTAATAATTTAGATACCTATTTCTCGATCAGGTGTCTAAAGTTTCTGATAAATATCTAAAAAACATACGATCTCAAGTTATTCCAATAACAAATTGATCGTCCCTGTAGGCGTATGCATTCTGTGACAATTAGATTTTGTGAAAAAATGCCACATTGGGTACACGTCAACCCGATGTGCCTGATTTGAGTTACTCTGATATTTTGAATGTGATGAAATCGTCGGATGATAACTATACCCATAGTTTCTGCTACCCTTTAAGATGCCGTCCGCGTTTCGCTGCGTTTTGATCCAATTGGTATCGAAATCAACTCTCAATCATGTTTCCATTGATATTTATCCAAAACTTTTGACATTCAACTCAACATGTTTATAAAGACGCAATGTTTATTTTTTGAATATTGACTCATTTAACTCAGTCTTTCAGTTCATGATCACATGTTGAGATAAATTAAATCACTTGAAAATGACGGTAACCTCATTATTATAGAGTAGTTACAGCAAGAGGCCAGTTCCTACTAGAAGAATTTTCATTCATAATAGAAACAATAGATGATAATTTTGAATTTCTGTTCAGAGGAACCGTCTTGAGCTCACTTGACTTTCATTAAAACCAATCGTAATTACAGTGTGGAAAAATAGTTGAAGGAAAACTAATGTGACTAATCGAAATATGAGCTTTTTTTGCATCAAATTGAGTAGACACATTTTAATAAAAAAGTTTAATATACTAATTTGGTGGAGGAAACTTACAGTGCGGCAATAACAATTGCAGATTCAAATATATAATTCAACGGTGTTCAACTTTAAAGTATTCAAAAAACGGCTGGTTGAAGTAAAAAATGACCGGTACTCTAACGCCTGGGACTAACCATTTGTTTCAAGACTGAAAGAAGAGCGAAGCGCCTCTATGCGTCGCTATAGATCATCAAATACTCCAAATAGGATGTATCAAAAATCTTGCCAAATTGGCTCCACTTATATTTTATGCGAAAAAGAAAATTTTGAGTAGAATAAAAAATAGTTTTGGGAAAACTGATGTGACCGATCGACAGATGAGATGTTTTCACATAAATGAGAGTAATCATACGTTGAGAGATGAAGATTATTTACACTTGATTTTTTTTAGAATGAGTGAGAGTAGTGAAATGAGAAAAGAAAGAAAAAATCGATTAGCGAAATTTCAAACTGTTGTAGAAGTGTGGTTTTAAGAGCTACATGGACGGAAAACCGACCAAAAATTTCCTCATAATACTCCGATCACAATCCGAGGGCGACTGATGCTCAGAGAGCACTAGAAATACGAAATATGATAATCGTGCCAAATTGGCTGTTGTGACAAATTGGCTGCAGTTACCGTATTTAAATTATAAAATTTATTAAAAGTGTTTGATCTTTCTGTTCATCTTACGGTTTTTTGCAGTGTATCGAGCATGTTTAGTTGAAGAATGTCGCATTAATCAGCAGAATTTGTATCTGTGTCTAAACCATTTCCCATAAACGTTACCTTCGTCCAATAGGACAATGTGCTAAGATAACTCTGAACGGTTTCTTATTACTAATGAAAAGAGTTTTTATATTGTTTTATAGTATATTATGCAACTAATGCGTGAAATTTTCAAGACGAGTGCGGACGTGTCCACGAGTGGCCGGCGAAGCTGGCGACGAGTGTTACACGTTCACACAAGTGATTAAAAATGAAAGCACAGTTGGATACGATATTTCAAGGTACGAGTGCTCGTGGAAAGAGCATTTGAAAGAAGCACTAGTGCGCGAAATCGCATTGGGTGTGTGTGCGAGTGAGTGAACTCTATTAGAAATGATAGGGAAACATCTGTGACAATAGTGTAGTCAATTTCACGTAGTCTTATAAATCGTATAAATTCGCGACTGGAGTTACTATTCATCAAATCATCATTTCGTCAAGATGACTCCAATCCTGGCACTTATCCTTGTGATAGCTACGGCTCAAAGTAAGTTTCAAATTGTCTTCTAACATTAAAATCAACGTAAAATTTTCCGAACACAGAAATTACTGCCTTACTGAATACTTCTAATAGCTGACATTTTTCCGCTCACTTTTCAAATCCCAAGTTCATAGAATGGTCTTAATAGTATCATAGTATTGTACTATAAGTAAGAGATTGTAGTTTTTTATGATAAGCATATAAAATAAATAATATACCTCGAATCACTTTATGCGAACGTAACCGATATATGGCAAGATGAGTTCTCGAATACGTGAATTGCTAAAATTCCTGAGCAAAACAGGGCAGTACCAAAGGAGATGAACGAATAATAAAAAAGCACAAACGTCGCCAAGAATCAAGATTCAAGTAGCTATTTAACAAGGTCATATCATAACCAGTCAACCTAACAATTCGATTATCCGCAGAATTTGGAAAATCATTATAGGTCTCAAATGTCTCCAGTACATTCATTCATGCGAATACCCATAGATATAAATATACTTGTACTTTCATAAGATTAAAATATAGATTATAAATATAGATTGAAATAAATAATTAAGACAATATCTATGAAATCAAAATGTTAGATAAACCCTTCACATAAATTGAGTATTTAGAACCAACTTATGACTGTCGATGTACACATTTATTCACATACAAATATTTTTCAAAGTTTCATCAGCTCAACCTGTAGTAGACGTTGAACCGCTGAGACTGCTCTCGTATCACGTACACATAGAGAGGGATGGTGTTCATAAATGCAGTGGTAGTATCATATCAACTGAATACATTCTTACCGCTGGCAACTGTGTAAGACACGCGCCCCTCAAAAGTATGAGAGTTCGTGTTGGCAGCAAAACCAAGGATGGGTGCATTTATACTGTAAAGAGTATTAAAGTCCACGAAAATTTCACAACCAACCCAACATTCGGATTTAATACCAACGACATTGCTCTGGTGAAGGTATCCGAGCCCATCGTGATAAATGACCGTTATCAACCCATTGAGTTATACGACTTTACTAATCATGTCATCGAAGGCGAAAATGCGACCATCTCTGGCTGGACCTCCGTTGCAGAGACTGACGAGTCGCCATCAGAATTGCAGACCGCCGTCGTACAGATTGTCAGCAACACTAAGTGCAACGAAGCTTTCAAGAACATGATCGGTGGAGTTCCCGAGGGTATGATCTGTGCAAATTGGCCAAAGAAACAAGATTCAGCTGTTTGCTTTGGTGATGAGGGTGGTGCGCTAGTAATAAATTCGAAACAGGCTGGTATCATTTCTTGGAGTTTCGGCTGTACTTTGCACCAATTTCCCGGACTTTATGTCGACCTTTCTCACTATAGAGAATGGATTAATGCTAACGCTGAATTTTGAATATGTATATTGACCTTTACATTTCAATTCATTTCATGTTAATCTACACTTGTTATTGATTTTTTGAAATGGAGAATCTATAAGAAGAAACAATAAATCATTTTTATTATTATGGGAAAGAAAATGTATCTAATTCCTTACTCTAATATTGAACGTGCCATCGTTGCTTTCTCGTGTGTGTGTGTGTGTGTGTGTGTGTGTGTGTGTGTGTGTGTGTGTGTGTGTGTCGTGAGTGCGTGCGTGCGTGCGTGCGTGCCGTTTTTTTCGTCCACGATAATTCTTGAAGGAATGGTCTGATGTTACTGAAATTCTGCACGCCGATTAGTTATGGCAAGCTTGAGTCCAATTTTCAGCAAAATTTGTTGTTCATTTCCTTAGCAACCATTTTTAACGTGTTTTCTCAGAAATCCTCATAGGTGCTCACTGGGACTATGAAAGTGAATGAGAATCAATGAGAATCGATGAGATATTTCCCATAGCAACCACTGTTGATATCCTTGGCAACCGTTTGTTTACATCTCTAGCAACCGTTGCTTTGGAAGCCGGAAAATCAGTCGTACGTCAGATACGTGGGATTCGATTTTCGTAATTATCTCGAAGTAGGATCGAAGAAATAATGTTGAAACATTTTTGAGGCGGAATTTAATCATTTACATGTATATAATACATAACGCGCCCCCTGATGCTTTGTGCTTTGTTGGTTGTGATAGTAAAAGCAATCTTCACTGGGAATGGTAATCTCTTAAATTTATCAGGTAAATCAGTAGGTACCCTAAGATCCCATTGACTCTGTCCCATGTTCTCGAACGCTTGACGTTTCATGACGTTTTATGACCGTTTCTGCACGGCATGCTTCCGCAAATGGAGAGTCAGCATAACGGTCAAGCGTTTGAGAACATGAGACAGAATCAAGGGATCTAAGTGTACGATAAGAGTACGGTGTATAAAGGCATAGGGGAGACTTGGGAAAAAATGCATTCCGTTATTATTCTGTGAGGTAGTAACATCAACACATTTATAGTACTGTTCAAGACGGAATGTTTGACACCTTTTAGATTCAACAGATTGTTAATAATTTTTAAAATCTACATTGGAACGATTCAAGTTGGGGCACTTCTGCCTATGGCGCTAATATCTATATATACAAATCTATGAAAATATATCGGTTCATATCCTGATGATCATTCTGCATCCCTCTATTCTCGATCCTGGACGAGTCTGTTTATCAGGAGAATGAATCGTCTTACCATAGCGTCTAACTTATTCCCACTCACAAGTTTTTACGATAAATTTTGATTCCTCGGGGTTAGTAAACCAATCCTTATTATTGAAGAAGTGAAATCGCGAGAAAAAATGATGCTGGTTAGATATCATGCTCCATATAACGTCAACAGCCGTCTCACCGGTGGCACAATTAGCAGCCTGGCTGGCCGAATATAAGTAGGATGCTGGTTCAAATTCATTCCGAGAAGCGTGAATTTTTCCTGTTGCAATCTCACATTTTTAATAATAAGCAATGATTTACTGAATCAATATTTACTGTAAAAACTCATGAACGTAAAAATAATCTACAATTTGAAAAATACTACTTTGGGTTAAGAATATGGCAATCCTCAAAAAAACCTTTTTTAGAAAAAGTAAAAATGTTGCGTCAAGCATGTGGCAGAACTAGTTTATCTCTTATATTGCTTAAAAAAAAATGAAATCCATAATAGACACATGAGTCAATTTATTATTTCATCAGTATTCATTCAGATTAATTCTCATATAGTTGGAGTATTACGTATTCTTATTACAGTTTACATACTATAGAAGACGTTGTCAACTTTAACTAACCAATTACGAAAAAACTTACCAGAATGTTCTTAGGTACCTCATCAATTATTTGAAGAACTAATGACGAACCAAATTGACGCCACTTGGTAGGATCGAATATCTTTGAATGCCTTATTAAACTGACATATAATATTCTTCATTACCTATTTCATTATTTCTAGTTAAACGGTTTCACAACCTCTCCTCAATCGTTTGATTCATTTCAAATATATTTTTGTATCGTAATTGCAATGCAGTTAATCCTATAATTCAGATAGACTTTATATATTCTTCTATTATCAATACTTTCATTGTCTTTCAAAGAGACAAATATTAATAATTCAAACTATTGATCATATGTCTCAGTAAATTATAAATATTTCTATAATATTTCTATGATAATTTTTACATCCAGTGATTTAGTGAAATATTATTATTCTTAAGACGTTAAAAATGCCTACCAAGTGGCGTCAATTTGGTTCGTCATTAGTTCTTCAAATAATTGATGAGGTACCTAAGAACATTCTGGTAAGTTTTTTCGTAATTGGTTAGTTAAAGTTGACAAACGTCTTCTATAGTATGTAAACTGTAATAAGAATACGTAATACTCCAGCTATATGAGAATTAATCTGAATGAATACTGATGAAATAATAAATTGACTCATGTGTCTATTATGGATTTCATTTTTTTTTAAGCAATATAAGAGATAAACTAGTTCTGCCACATGCTTGACGCAACATTTTTACTTTTTCTAAAAAAGGTTTTTTTGAGGATTTCAATTCTTTTTGCGGAGTATAATATATTATAAAAATAATAATCAATAAAATGTATATGCATTAGCGTCAGTAATAAAATTAAATAGATATTTTTCCAAAATGCAAATATTTATATAGATGAGCGATACACAAAAAAAATATATGTAATCAGTAGAAAATAATTAATCTATTATCTGAATTTAAGACAAGGCATCAAAATTTATCTTATGTTTTTTTATAACTATTTTTACATAGGCAAATGGTGGTTTAGGAGGATATAACCTGATACCCGATAATGTCCAGGTGGCTAGAGTCGCTGATGACAGTGTCCTGAGGGTGCGCTTCTGGTATTTTTGTTTGAGGAAGCTGACTACTTTGACTACCTGGACATCATTAAGGTCCAGAGTCAGCTACTTGGAACACCGTCATCGGGTACCCTGGCTACCTGGACATCGTTCGGGTCCAGGGTCAGGCACTCCAACCAAAAATACGAGGAGCGCACCCTTGGAACACCGTCATCGGATACCCTGACTACCTGAACCTCGTTTGAGCCCAGGGTAAGCTACTTCAATCAAAAATACCAGGAGCGCACCCTTGGAACACCGTCATCGGGTACCCTGACTACCTGGACATCGTTCGGGTCCAGGGTCAGCTGCTTCAAGCGAAAATTCCAGGAGCGCACCCTTGGAACACCGTCATCGGGTACCCTGACTACCTGGACATCGTTCGGGTCCAGGGTCAGCTGCTTTAAGCGAAAATTCCAGGAGCGCACCCTTGAAACACCGTCATCGGGTACCCTGGCTACCTGGACATCGTTCGGGTCCAGGGTCAGGCACTCCAACTAAAAATACCAGGAGCGCACCCTTGGAACACCGTCATCGGGAACCCTGACTATCTGGACTTCGTTCGGGTCCAGGGTCAGCTACTTCAACAAAAATACCAGGAGCGCACCCTTGGAACACCGTCATCGGGTACCCTGACTACCTGGACCTCGTTTGAGCCCAGGGTCAAGCTACTTCAACCAAAAAATACCAGGAGCGCACCCTTGGAACACCGTCAACGGGTACCCTGACTACCTGGACATCGTTCGGGTCCAGGGTCAGCTGCTTTAAGCGAAAATTCCAGGAGCGCACCCTTGGAACACCGTCATCGGGTACCCTGACTACCTGGACATCGTTCGGGTCCAGGGTCAGCTGCTTTAAGCGAAAATTCCAGGAGCGCACCCTTGGAACACCGTCATCGGGTACCCTGGCTACCTGGACATCGTTCGGGTCCAGGGTCAGGCACTCCAACTAAAAATACCAGGAGCGCACCCTTGGAACACCGTCATCGGGTACCCTGACTACCTGGACTTCGTTCGGGTCCAGGGTCAGCTGCTTCAAGCAAAAATTCCAGGAGCGCACCCTTGGAACACCGTCATCGGGTACCCTGACTACCTGGACATCGTTCGGGTCCAGGGTCAAGCTACTTCAACGAAAATACCAGGAGCGCACCCTTGGAACACCGTCATCGGGTACCCTGACTACCTGGACATCGTTCGGGTCCAGGGTCAGCTGCTTTAAGCGAAAATTCCAGGAGCGCACCCTTGGAACACCGTCATCGGGTACCCTGACTACCTGGACCTCGTTCGAGTCCAGGGTCAAGCTACTTCAACCAAAATACCAGGAGCGCACCCTTGGAACACCGTCAACGGGCACCCTGACTACCTGGACATCGTTCGGGTCCAGGGTCAGCTGCTTTAAGCGAAAATTCCAGGAGTGCACCCTTGGAACACCGTCATCGGGTACCCTGACTACCTGGACATCGTTCGGGTCCAGGGTCAGCTTTTCCAAGTCAGAACACGAGGAGCGCACCCTCGGGACGCTGCCATCGGCGACACTAGCTACCTGGACATTATCGGGTCCAGGGTCAGCTTTTCCAAGTCAGAATACGAGGAGCGCACCCTCGGGACGCTGCCATCGGCGACACTAGCTACCTGGACATTATCGGGTATTAGGGTATATGCTTATTCAAATAAAACTCAAGTCGACACGCTGACATCGGCATCCTAAACTACCATTTGCCCGTGTAAAATCAATTATAAAAAAAAACATGGAATGAATTTTGATATGTCTTGTCTTATCTTCTGTAAATTTGAAAAAATCTGCAGTACTTTTCGTTGAATCTATGGGACACGGCCAATAGTTTTTGCCATATTCTTTCTAACTATAATACATTAACAATTTACTTTCAATCCCATGGTTTCAAATCTACGCGGGAAGCAAGAGCATGTAAACGTGTTATGTACTATGCGTGAACATAGCTGCTTTATCAGGCTACCGCGGCTAACTTCAGGGTCGTAACATGAAGAAAAATTTCTGGTCGAAAAAAAAGTAGTAGATCGCTTGACACGGTACTCCAAACTCATTATTGCGAACGAGTTTTTGAGTATTTCTTTTTGTCGATCGCTCAATTGGGATGGTAGATGAGTATTAAATCCTGTTTCGCACCCAAAAAAAGTTGTTTTGACAAAATTAATGCCAATGTAAAAATCGAGCGTGCGATCTCAAACATTATATAGTTGCGGTGTCTTCTGCTTGACGCATGGAACACTACCGCGTTCCGTGATCCTCTCTGTTAAGAACGTATCTCGCGGGACGCCGGAGCGCTGCTTTATAAGGACGTATCTCGGAAAAGCGCAAAGTAAGGACGTATCTCGGAAGGACGTGCAAAATAATATCGTAGCTCGGACAATCGCGAAGTAAAGAAGTATATCCCCTCTCCTACTCCCCCACAGCTCATCACGAATTGGATCAAATACCACTAAAATTCTAGAATTCTGCTAGCGATGGGTTAAAAAGTAGTCTGAGAGCTATCAGAAACCACATCTATAACCAATATTTGTGTATCTGCATCAAGTAAAATTATCAAGTTCAAGTAAATATTTCAGTTATTTCCGAGTATTTCCGTATAATGAGCCAGAACTCGGCCGAGATTTTGCGGCGACTAACCTGTGTGCAAGATTTTAGGACGATCGGACAATTCCTTCGAAAGTTATCGTACGACAAAAAAAAAGTGCACGTACGTACATATTCTATAAGCATAACAATTGTTGTACGAGAATACTTTCATTCATATTTTCTCAGCCAAATGAGTATGTGAGAAATAGATTAATTTAATTTTACAAATAATTGTTAATGGAACGTCATTAACAATTTTTTTGTACACATACTGAGTGAAAAATGTGATACATTGTTTTCGGAAACTTTAATTTCAATTTATAAGATGAGCAAGTTTTGCAAATAGTATCTTTATTATCGACATCAAGCTCTCGAGGCTCAAAGGCCAATCACATGTTCCCATATGGAGACTGTTCTCTGTCTCCGTGGCTATATACTATAGCTTACCAACTATAAGTGTCAAATGTTAGTAAACTGTGTTGAACATCTGAGATGCTGTGTTGCAGTGTTATTATTACTCACAGTTTGAGAAATTGTCAATGAAGTTTTTCTCATTGCTTGTACAAATGACGTGTCTTACGAAGAAAGACACATAACTGAATCTGTCCGCGAAGAAAGACACATATCCGAATCTGTCCGCGAAGAAAGACACAACTCGCAATCTGTCCGCGAAGAAAGACAAATGTCGGAATTATTCTCCCGCGAATATTAACGAAAAAAGAGTTTAAACTGTAGAAAAGGCTTGTTTTTTTTTTGTCAATGATAACCTACTCATTCTAAGCTTTCATTCCATATATTTTTTACGTCGGAAAATTGTGGGATGTGCGCCATGTATCCTTTTTGCGGCCAGACGCGAGTTGTGTCTTTCTTCGTGGCTAGATTGCGAGTTGTGTCTTTCTTCGCGGCTAGATTGCGAGTTGTGTCTTTCTTCGCGGACAAATTGAGATGTGTCTTTCTTCGCGGACAGTTTGAGATGTGTCTTTCTTCGTAAGACACGTCGAAATGTTCTCCATTGTACGAGCAGATCTTCATCTTCAACGTAGGTAGCTGATCAGTTTTCCGTGGGATGGGGTTGCAGCAAGATTCAGATAAGTATATACTTTTAACCTGTACTTTCTTACCCTATCTATTTTCTCTAAGAATATGATTCTTTGTTGTTCATGTTTTTTGTTACAGGTGTGCTGAACAGGACCAAAATTGGAATGAATATGAGTTGGGTGCTAATTAAGTGTAAGCAGAATATTATTTAAGGTTACCAATGTGACAGCAAGTGATCAGAATTGAAATTGAAATTCGATTCTGACCCTAAATTGTCATATAATTTGAATGTATTCGTGTCACTTGTACTTGGATAAAAGTTGTTATTACTTTATTATCCAAGCCCAGAGTGGGAAATCATGAACCGTGTCTTTTTTTATCAGTTTATTCTATATTTCATTTTGTTCGAGTGCAATATTTTTGTGAATTTGAGTATTGTAACTAAACTAAGTGTTTCTATGTTTCTTGCAGGATATTAAATGCAGTAGGATCCGACAAGTGGTAGTGAATATGAAGTTCATTCTAAGGAAATACACTTCACGAGGGAAATTCTGATTCAAGGCAAGAACTACGGCTCCAACCAAGATGTAATAATGAATATCTTAGGAGTATTGGATCATTACACTTTGGGGCTCTGGATATCACCTATTCTTTACTCAAACAAACATGAAAAAAAGTTTGGTCAAGATTGGTAACTCAAATGTGTAATGGATCTATTGGTGAGTGAAAAACTCTTGATAAAATAACCATTTCTGAGTTGGCGACAAGTGTGAGACTCGAGTATGGGATCAAATTGAGTGCGAATTTCAGCCAACCAATACAGTGAAAGAGAAAGTAGAATTTTAAAAAATTGATAGCAAGGCTTTTCGCGATGGGAGTACCTCGTGAGTTTCAGCCCGTAGGAAGAAACAAGCTATACAATATTAAAGGTTTGAGAATTTTGTGCGATTGATACAGATTCTTTGGTTTCGTAACCTGGATACGCCAAGTTCATGAAATTGGCAATTGCTGATCATAATCGGTTCACCAGTCTGATCATATCATATAAAAACATGTTGATTTAGTGCAGATTTTCATTAATGTAACAAGTAATTTTCCTTCAATTCAAGCTAGATTCTTATGTGCAAACTAGAATCCCTGCGCTAGGTAGATGAGAAGTGAGACGAGTTTTAGCAACTTCTTTTTAGCAATTACAAGAGATTATTTTTTTAAAAATAGGACAAATTTGTTGACCCAGCTTGCAATGATAACACTCGTGTTTCTTTTGAATAGTTTCTTTTGTAAAGTCTTATTTTTGTGATACAATATTCCACAGTTTCTATTCGGACAATATAAATCAGTCTGTTTCAATTTAATTACCTTAAATAAATTAAGTGATACCGTACGCGTAATAACGCACGTTGGTATGTATGTACTCGAAGAGATTATTTTTCCTTGGACATTCACGGAAAGATACACGTATAATCCATGTGTGTGTCTGTGTGTATGTGTGAGTAAACACTATTAGAAATAATAGGGAAACATCTGTGACAATATGCAGTCGATCTCACGTAGTCTTATAAATCGTATAAATTCGCGACTGGAGTTACTATCCATCAAATAATCATTTCGTCAAAATGTCTCCAATTGTGGCACTCTTTTTTGTGATAGCTACTGCTGAAAGTAAGTCTCAAACATTCTTCTAACATTAAAGTCCTCTAGTACCCACGGCTATAATCTTAATGCACTGATTTCGATTAGTACTCTGTCAATTATAATAAGAGAATCATTGGTCATATCATTTGTATTTTGACCGGTCGTCTGAATTTTTCTAATACAGAAATTACTCCTTACTGAACACTTCTAATAGCTGACATTTTTCCGCTTACTTTTCAAATCCCAAGTCATAGAATCGTCTTAGCAGTATTACTATGCTTAGCAGTCTTTTACTATGAATAAGAGATTGTAGTTTTTGATAATACGCGTATAAAATACATAAAATACCTCAAATCACTTCATGCGAACGTAACCGAGATCTGGCAAGATGAGTTCTGGAGTACGTGGATCGCTAAAATTCCTAAGCCTAATAGGGCAGTACCAAAGAATATGAAATCTCTAATTCTTAAACGGTAAAAAACAACTATTTAATAGTAGAAATTGCACAGCTGCTCAAAATAGTAAATATTCCCTAAAAAAAAAGTAAAATTTTACTAATATTTTAGTAATTTAGTCGGATTGTACTATTTTGTAGTTAAAATTTTACTACTTTTGCTTTCTCAAAGAGAAAGCTTTGTAATGGGGCAAAAATCGACCCAACGAATCAGACCTCGGGACCTCGATTTTCGTGATCTACGGGTCGAAAAACATGGAAATTCAAAAGTGTCTGTATGTATGTATGTGTGTGTGTGTGTGTGTGTGTGTGTGTGTGTGTGTGTGTGTGTGTGTGTGTGCGTCCCGTTTTTTTTTTTCGTCCACGATAACTCTCGAAGGAATGGTCCGATCGTCCTGAAATTTTGCACACAAGTTAATCGCGGCAAAATCTCGGGCGAGTTCAATTTTCAGCGAAATCCGTTGTTTATTTCCTTAGCAACCGTTGTTAAGGTGTCTATTTTTTCGTTTCTTTCGTCCACGATAACTCCCGAAGGAATGATCCGATCGTCTTGAACTTTGCACACCGGTTAGTTGTGACAAGATCTAGTCCGAGTTAAATTTTCAGCAAAATCCGTTGGTTATTTCCCTAGCAACCGTTCCTAACGTGTTTTCTCACAAATCCTTATGAGTGCTCATTGGGGCAAGCCGGAAAATCAGTTTTAAGTCACACTCGATGGCCAAGGACACTGAATTGTTGTATTTGCTCCATAGCAACGGTTGTTTACCTCCCTAGCAACAGTTAGGAAGGTTGGAAATCATTTATTTATGACCTATTTCCATCATTTTCGACGGCAAAGGACACAAAATCTTCCCAATTAGCTCCTTAGCAACCGTTGTTTACCGCCCTAGCAACCGTTGCTAAGGGGAAGAAAAATTCATGTAAGATACGTTTCCAATATTTTCAACATGCTATAGAGAAAATTGGAAAAATTTGGTGTCTTTTGCCTCGAAAATGATCAAAATGAGTCTTCAAGTGTGCTAAATACGGACCGGATCGATTTTGACCACCAGTAAACCGTATGACAGTCACAAGATGAATTGATCGAAAAATTATGCAGGTCCAAATATCTCGCATCGTGTAGAACCTAGAACCGTTTGCTTTGTTGCATTTGATCAAATCATAAGAGAGCCTGGGCAGACATCAACCCTCGCGACAAAGTTTGGTCAATTGAAAAAGAACGACACTTTACACAGTCACAAAGATACGAATTGAACTGATTAAATAATTTTTTTGTAATCTTTGAAAAATAAATGATAGTATCTACGCTAGTGGAATGGTAAAAATACAGGTTTGAGACGCGTTTGTGGGTGATGTTGAAGCCTCTTTGAGAAAGCATACTGCTAAGGCACTTGGCAGCGGTTTTTTAATAAAATTTTACTATTTTTTAGTGAATATCTACTATTTTGTAAAGTTATGCAATTTGTACTATTAAATAGTAGTTTTTTACTATTTTAGATTTAGAGAAAATGAATAATGAAAACGCACAAAGGTTGCCGTTTTATTATATTTTCCCCCGATTTTTTTGCGTAATACGCACTAAATTTGGAAGATTACCTTTATATTCAGATTCAAATAGCTATCTAACAAGTTCATATCTATAACCAGTCAACCTAACAATTTGATTATCCGCAGAATTTGGAAAATCATCATAGGTCTCAAATATGCCCAGTACATTCATTCGTGTAGATATAAATATACTTGTAATATCATAAAATTGAAAATAATCGAGACAATATCTCTATGAATCAAAATGTTAGACTGGATTCCTGTAGATATCACATATTATATTTGAGGATTCAAATAGAGTATTTGAATATGACTCAATAATGAATTATTTCAATAATTACCTAACCACCAAATGACTGAAGATATTTGACTATTTTTTGAATGTCCTATGAATTGATTGTCATTTTATAACGGAAAATATATATCGAGAGCAGTAAATTATCGTTGTTTAGTTATATGCAGATTAAGGGGGGGGGGGTAGGGTTTTGAAGGCAGAAAAAAAACAGGTTCTTACAGATTTTTTTTTGGGCGTACGGTGAAAGTACATTTATTTCTAAGTATTGTACATTAAAGAGAAGTAATTGAACTATATTCTGCGAAATATTGGTTGAAAAATATTGAAAATTGACCGAATGGCAGCAATTCTTCGCAGGCGCCTCAGAAAAAAATACATTTTGCGGTGCACGTCATACCTCAGCACTGGATCATCTGAAATGAAATAACCAAAGTTTTTCCCTTAATTTTTTATGTCCCTCTAGGTATCACTGTCGAGTTTTTCCATTTTTTTTTAAATTTTTGAACTTTTTACAAGACTTGAAAGTGAAAATACCGATTTTTGGCCTAAATTCATGACTATTGTTGTTAATAATAAAAAAAATAAAATCAAAAACGAAAAAATCTCAACAGGGTTACCTCATAAATTATGTGAGGAAATACTGTAAAAAATTTGAGAACGATCGGTTGAATAGATTTTGAGATACAGAGTGCACCGACTCATCTCTGAGGCGCCTGCGAAGAATTGCTGCCATTCGGTCAATTTTCAATATTTTTCAACGCAATATTTCACAGAAATATAGTTCAATTACTACTCTTTCATGTACAATAATCAGAAATAAATGTACTTTCACCGTACGCCCAAAAAAAAATCTGTAAGAACCTGTTTTTTTTTCTGCCTTCAAAACCCTACCCCCCCCCCTTAAAAGAGAAAATCGGGTTCAACACTAGTCGAGGTTTTCGAGTACCCGAAAAACTCTGACCCAACCCAAAAATGGGCCCGGTCTCGATGGATTGGGTATTCGAATAAGATTGCCCAAAATATCGGAAACCCGCTCATTCCAAATCCTTTTCAAAATCCTTTTCATAAATTGAGGTGTGGAGTGTGTGATCTGTTTTTGATTTAATGTTCAATGCACTATTATATTAATAAATGTTTATTAAAATGATCAAAACTATATTAGAAATACAAATAAGTGCACTATTCTAGGCGACGAACTATACTAACTCAAACTTATAATAGAAAAATTGACTAAATAGTAGACAATAATTAACGTAGCGCGCGGTTGCGATAAGTTGAAATGATTCGTGAGCAAGAATGTTTTCTCTATCGAGCCAAAACGACAATTGACTATTTTTCTTATTTTCCGCGGCAGGAAAACTCTGTCCCCGCCCGTTTGTTTTTCTCCGTTCAATCACAAATACGGATTTCTCCCCCACTAGTCTGAGACACGGCGCAGGGTCCTTCCCCCGCTGGTCAAAGACACGGCGCGGGGTTCTCCTTCTGCTAGTCAGAGACACAGCGTGGGGGCGGAGGCCCCGCCCTTTGGGCCCTCCTCGCCGGCCTTGCTCACGCTAAATAGCCAACAGCCTCGGTTCCGCGTTGCCGCTTCCCCTAGCAGAATAGGGCAAAGCCCCCTTATCGATAACGGCTATACGGCCGCGAATGCCCTCATGGCTCGCGCACGTCAACAGCGGAGCAAGGCGCGACTAATGCTCTCTTGACAAGTGAACGGGGCCGTCCTTATGACGCCCGTTAAATGACGAGAGGCGTATCTCAAAACTCTGAAAATACTGCCCTATGGGCACTGAAATATACATGCTTTATTCATGCTATAACCAAATTCGCGCTTCGCTCATAGCTTCACCAACTGTATCGCACTCGCTCGTTTATCTATTTACATTCGACGCGTGCACTCGATCGCTCGTACAATATTATTCTTCCCTGAGCGCTCGCACGAGTGACGCTAATCCCGCACGGTTTATTGCGGCAGGAGGGGCTGTGCGGCTCGGTGCAGCGGGCCCCGTGCGCGGCGGTCGCGCACCGTTTATTGCCGGCGGAGCATTGAACGGCTCAATAGGTTCGGCGCGCAGGCGAGGAAAGTCGAATGGCTTGGCGGGCCTCGCACGTGGCGTCCGCATGCGATTTACGGCGGGCGAAGGGACTGAGCGGCCCAACGGGTCCCACGCGCTTCGCCTGCGCTTCATGCGCGCTTTATTACCGGGCGCGCCTAATGCGGCGCGCTTCTTAATCCGATGTCCGTCTCGCTTATGACCGGATATCTCGCGCTCCTCAAACATTGAGTTTGGCGTTTTCTCGGCCCTTTACTTAATTGTTATTGCCACGGCGGCGGCGCGGGCGGTTCGGGCCAGATGTTCGATGGGAAACGCGTCGCAATCGTTTTTTGTCATTTTCGCGTTTTTTCGGCCTACAACTCGCTCAACATGAGTAGCGATCCTGCACAAATTGAGTATTCAGAACCATCGATGTAAACATTTATTCACATACAAATATTTTTTAAAGTTTCATCAGCTCAACCTGCGGTAAATGTTTCGCCGTCCAGTTTGCCCTATTATCACGTACTCATAGAGAAGGAAGGTATTCAGAAATGCAGTGGTAGTATCATCGCAACTGAATACATTCTTACCGCTGGCCACTGTGTGATAAACGTCCCAGTTGAAAAACTGAAAGTTCGTGTTGTCAGTACGTTCCCACAGAAGGTTGGAGATGTTTATGTTGTACAGAGTATTAAAGTCCACGAAAATTTCACAACCAACGGAACATTCGGATTTAGTACCAATGACATTGCTCTTTTGAAGCTATCCTCACCCATCATAATCAATGACTTGTTTCAACCCATTGAATTGTACGATTCTACTGATCGTGTCATCGAAGGCGAAAATGCGACCATCTCTGGCTGGACCTCTGTTGCAGAGACTGACGAGTCGCCATCAAAATCACAGTCCGCCGTCGTACAGATTGTCAGCAAGACAAAGTGCAACGAAGCTTTCAAGAACATGATCGGTGGAATTCCTAAGGGTATGATCTGTGCAAATTGGCCGAAGAAAGAAGATTCAGCTGTTTGCTTTGGTGATGAGGGTGGTGCGCTAGTAATAGATTCGAAACAGGCTGGTATCATTTCTTGGAGTTTCGGCTGTACCTTGCCCCAATTTCCCGGACTTTATGTCGACGTTTCTCACTATAGTGAATGGCTTAATGATAACATTGAACTGTGAATGTTTATATTGACCTTTACATTTCAATTCATTTCATGTTAATCTACACTTGTCATTGATTTTTTGAAATGGAGAATGTGTATGAAGAAGTAATAAATAATTTCTGTGATTATGAGAAAGAAAATGTATTGAATTTCTAAGGTTGAACGTGTCATTTTTTTATCCAGACGCACGTCAGATACGTCAGATTCGAGTTTCGTAATTATCTCGAACAAGGATCGACGAAATACTGTTGAAAAAATCTTGAGACAGAATGAAATTAACTTCATATGTTTGATATACTTCGTGCTTTGTTGATTGTAATCGCAAAAGCAATCTTTATAGGGAATGATAATCTCTTAAATTGATGAGGTAGATTAGTAGGGACCTTAGGAAATCGGGGTATAAAGGCATAGTCTCACCTGCTGCTGGTCCGGTGAGGATACTACATATTGGCTTCGAATGAATTATTTTGCATAGTTTTCATTTTTAATCGAGTCTGCCGTTATAAGAGGAAGATTCAGGAGGATTAACATTACGTAACGAAATTATAGGACCAAAAATATATTAGGCTGGAGCTTATATAATGAAAAGCCTGCTGGATTGAGTGAATTTAAATTTTTTTTGAGGATAGTCCGGTGATTCGATTGGAAAGTTCCATTTTCATTGTGTCACAACCCTTTTTCCATTGACAAAGCAGAATTAAATAATTTTTCTGAGATGTGTGGAGATCAAGGCTAATATTACTCATTTTAAATTTGCAATACTGTACTACAAATTATTAACTTCTGTCTCACACGTAATAATAATTTATCCATTTGGGCAACTACATTCATAAAAGTGGAATCTTGGTCCAAGAAGAAAAATCAGTTTCTCGCTATAGCAAGAAGATTTTCTCTAGAATAGAGAATCCATGGTAACTGTAGCCATTTTGGCACTGTAGACAATTTATTGCAATCTTGCCCTTTTGCGTTTTTCTTAAACTGACATTTTTGATAGTTCAAAGCGATCGAGTGATATATAGAGATGATTTCTTATAGATATTGAGATGCTAGCCTTGAAGATGGCGTTCGCATAATTTCAAAATTCCCAGTTTATTATAGTCAAATTCGCGAAAAACCCTTAGGGGGTGGCGCATTGGCTGCAGTTACCTTATTTCTGATCCTAGATGAGTCCTAGATGATGTTTTGAAGAAGAACAAATCGTTTTGCTATAGCATCAAACTGATTTTTCTTCTCAAAACCAAAATTTGATTTTGTGACTGTACATGTATAATTCACCCAAAGTAGTATTTTATGCACCCGAGCGAGGTTACGCGATTTTGTCACGAAAAACGTTTGCGCGGGTCGAAATAGCCTAGATGAATGAGATGCATATCCTATTTTTCGTACCCCGCGGGAGAAAAGTACCATTCTTTGCAAACGCCACGTCGCAAAGTTAGCACTTTACTACCACTGGGACGAAAAAATAATTTCTTTACGTTAACGAGTTTTTACGATAAATATAATTCTAATTCACGAACAATCGTCTTACCGGTGGCTCAATTGGCAGCGCTGCTGACAGAATATGAAGAGAATGATGGTTCAAAACCAGTCCATCAGTAAGCGTGAATTTTTTCCGTCGCAATCTCACTTTTTGAATAGATAGGCATTATTAGGTATTATTGGACTTTCGAAATGTGAATAGATTCCTACATTCATATCTTGAGTAGAACATATTCTTTGAATTGAATAATTATACATCATTAGAGAACATGTTTACCTCTTTATCAATTCTATATTCAGAGGTTCAGTGAAATAATTAAGATTCGTATGATTTATTCAAATTTTGGTGAATTTCGCAGGTATTATAAGCATTGATCATCCTTAAAAGCTGAATTCTGAAAGATTACCTACTTCTGAATGGAGAGAGCTACCTCTGTACGTAACTTAAAATTCATTACTTTAAACTGCACTTTCCCCACTCTTATATGCTTCTAGTCATCATAGAAGCTAGAATTCATGTAGAAATACTACATCAGATCAAGAGTAGAAGATTTCGAAAATATACTGATGCGAACTGTATGAATTGAATTCGATCGAGCACACATACGCAAAATTTTTCGAAAAAAATTACCTTCTACCCGGTATGAAGAAAATTGTCATTCCAGAATGAATTTCAACAATCTTTTCGAGATTACTACTTGTTGACGTTGAATCGGCGATTTCGATTACATGTAATAAGCACAGGTACGTATGGATTTGTTTCAATAGCGAAAGAGCCTCGCAGATTTATTGCAGGCAACCACACCGCTTGCCTCGATTCCGAAACCCCAACATCGGTGATGATCAGCAATGTGTCCATCTCCGGGGAAAACTTGGCGCCAGAATCGTACGAGCCCCATATCTATGCGGCGTGAGAATGTACTATGCTAACCTTCGAGCATGAGGTGATCGCAACCGATATGCGGCAATTCGCGACAAAACGTAGACCCTTTGCGATGGAGTTTGTGCTGCGACGGTTGCCGCAAGTACGAAGTCGCGAGAGGACTATCGAAAATCGTGATCGATCTTCTTGTGCAGGGATGGGAATCAACGATTTTTCTCGCTGTTTAGAGAGTAGTTTGTTTCGGTGAATTAGACTGTTGCAGCTTACTGCGATAGATTCTTTGAGAAACATAATGAGAATATGTATTTTGTTTGATGAATTACGTAAATGTGAAATTCATAAGTCGTAATTTTGTAAATAGTCTCGAAAACTTGGTAAATACCGATGACTTTTTAAACATCTAGTTTGAAGAGAGTATAGCTTGACAGTAGCGATAATGAGTGTAGGCATGATGTTTTTTGATGTTTTTTGACCATCACAAATCTTGTTATGGAGAAAGTATTGCTTGAAGGCATATTGGAAGAGTTCAGCAATGAAAATGCAAAAAATTATTAGGGTACAGTACGTCTGAAGTAGCTTGTGCATAGAATTTATACAAAGTATTCAAAATGTTTCATTTGACGTTCATTTGACGCAAGTTCAAATACCTTTTTTATTTGTTCCAAAATTTGTGTTTAGTTTCTAAAATGCATTCAGTTTAGATGAATTTATATTTTACGATTTTATACGTAATTATTTAATTGAAAACAAACTCCACATTGCGATTATCAGACGAAAACAATGGGTGAACGAACATGTCAATAACACGTCGTGCGGATTTGTAAATGAAAAAAACTCTCAATACAATTTAACTGGATAAGAAACAGTATATTCGCCAAGTAAGTATACCACATTCATCCTTTGATATTCAGCTCATGTATAAATTGATCGTTCTATTGGTATGAATCGAAACAGATCAAAATTCTCATTCGAGCATTGCACAGTTTTTGAAACCATGATTAATAGGTATAGTACCATAATAACGGTGATGTTGCGTGCACAAAGAACGAGATTCAGTGCCCCATCCCATCGTAACATTTGCTGATTCAGCTCTCGAAGACGACATGATTACGAACTCACCCGCAGAAATAATTAACTCGCATACTGGCTCCTCACAATAACCGAATGCTCGCAACACCCTGTCGATCACTAATCGAATTGCGACTAGTTCTACACTGTCCCCGCGGTTTATTGATCCAATGCAATTCCCTTCCGATCGTGCTTGTCTGTACTGGACTCTTTACGTTCGTCCGTTAGCTTGCTCAATTTTTCAGACGCTCAAAGACGTAGGAAGGTATGCTGAGTAAAGGGTCACGAGCTCAACCGAACGATTGTTTGCTCCCGGATGAGATTGATGAGCGCAAATATAATTTCACGATAGTGTATGAGATATCGTCTCCAATAGAATGGAAATGCACGGCAAGGTCGAATCCATGCCGCGTCGAAATGAGAGAGGCTTGACTTTATTGTAATGATGGGTTTGCACAGTATCTGCGTTATTCGTGCTGCAGTTCTTTAAATAACGTTGATCCGATCGTTGTATTGAAAATACGAAAGCGTGTAATTGTCGGAGGTACTCTGAGGACATGCAATCAGAATTTAGAGAGCCAATTATCTTACAGATTACGTTCTTAGGCATTGTAGCATACAGTTTGTTGATGATATCCAGCGCACTGGATAAATAAATGGCACACACACACACACACACACACCCATGGGGATAGTTAGATAATAGGAATTTCAGTAAATAGACGATGAATTGAAAAAATGCCGAACTTTAGTCCCATTCAATCAATGCCGCACGACGTGAAACTTGAAACTATCACGAATTTGCCTTTCCGTTCTTATTTGAACCCCCGACGGAAGATCGGTGGTAACTTGAGAACAATAAGGAAAAAGGAGAGGTGAGATGAGAGAAGGCAAAACACAAGTCAGTTCGTGGTGAAGGTAATATTCTTAACATTCTCCCTTTCGGTAAGAATATTTCTGTACGACAAGTATCCATGACCCATTGATTTCATATTGTAATATTTAGAAAACGACATGGTGAATCTCATTTGGCAAGTGATAAAGTTGATAATACTAATTCATTTTTACGAATCTCTTCAGATAATTTTGAGATGAAAAATTCATCATTGTTAAAATATGTGAGACTGATTTTGTTGTGAAAACAGAATTTTCAAGAATATTGCTTCGATCCAATCATAAGATTCGTGGTAGAATCGTTAACTCTTGATTCCCGAATGAATGTTTCGTCTCAATGATCGGTGATCAGTTGCAATGGATTTCTATAATCAGATGAAAAATCCTTATAGATATTATTTTGTGAGCTCACATTTATTTTTGGCTTCAGGAGAAACACCAATGTTTCACAAAATTCAATTATTTCGTTTGCAAGCTATGACGAAAACCTGCGAAATATTCACCTTCCAATGAATTTTTCGACCTCTTTATCCTGATTCTACATCACAGCTCAATCATGTTCACTGCGCCTTAAAAATAATGGAAAATAGAATAATTTCACAACGAATTCAATCGTATACACCTAACTTTACAATCTCCTCTGGGACGGAAATTAATTAAAGAAATTTTGCAATATCATAGAATCTACTTTTGCACAATACCTGCAGATTTTTAAGTCACAGTCCATGGCTCATCGAGCAGTCGCGCGAGCGTTGAAAACATAATTGTCGGTTAATATTAAGTCGAGGGATAGT
This sequence comes from Aphelinus atriplicis, assembly GCA_020882685.1. NCBI lineage: Eukaryota > Metazoa > Arthropoda > Insecta > Hymenoptera > Aphelinidae > Aphelinus > Aphelinus atriplicis. Next base: position 78,857,563 of record CM037073.1, read on the forward strand.
CCCTTGAACCTTTCTGTTGTAAATATATTACGGTTCTCGCAGATGGACAGAATTCATTATGAGTCATAATATGCCACAGATAAAGTTGGACTATTGCGAGGGCACATTTTTTCTCTCTTCGGGCGTTTACAACTCTATCCTGGTTGAGGGAAAATTTCTATTCATATAATGAATGGATGGTCGTGCGTTTTCCTTTACAACTCGATTATCTTGTCAATTTTGATGTATAACTGTTTTAAAGAGGCATTTTGTGATTGTTCGGATGTTTCTCCATTTGTTTGGAAATTTTTTTTCTCCTTATTGCCAGAGTTCTCATGATTATTGACGTGCATTGTTATTTAGGTCACGATTGCATGGTCATTTCATGTAATTCAGTAACTGTGCAAAATATGTATTTCGCCCAATTTAGATTGTGATTATAATTTCATGATTATTATCTATTATATATCTATACAAGTTATGTTTCTGTACAGAAGCGATTGATGCACGTACTTGACGTAGGAATTTAATTATAAACGTTGATGGTCATCCATCAAATGCACGCTTCCTTTCTCAGAATAAATTATTTTACACTAAAACGTTAGCATTATACACTTACGGAAATTTGCGAAGGTTATCATGTATTGTTATAATTTTGTTGCTCATAAAACATATTATTAAAGTTATTTTTCAATTTCTTCATACGCGACAAAAAGTGAGCAATCGAGACGATAGAAAACAGAGTTTGCATTAGATCATGTTGGCTGACCATATCGTTCAAGTCAAGATTTAAGTTCAGAAGCTGTATTTGGCAATTTATTATCTCTAAGAACGAAACTTCATGATCTGAAAAATCGATGAGTAGACAGTTAACGGCTTCAACGACATGGGTAGCCAATGAGAGTTTTAAAACGGAACTTTCTCGCTGGATGAATGATTACGTAAAAAGTAGAATGCACAAAGCCTTGTAATGCCTGGATCTATAATGGTCGTTAGGTAATTTTGTTTGTTTCGTTACATAGTAAATTTGCAAAATAATTTGGCTTAATTCAATCAATAAACTATCGTCTATCCATCATACGAAGAATTCATATAGATTAGGTAAATTGGATCGTAAAGTCAGCTATGGCATTTTATGGGCATTCTTAAGATGGAAAAGTGTAGTTGGCATCTCATCTACCTAGAAATGAAAATGGATATTAAGTTTCTTGTCACGTTCTCATACGAGAAAAGAGATTAGAATAAAGATGTGCTATAAAATAGGAATTGATAATGTTTATGCACGTTGAAATGTAACTGTTTGAACTAATCGACGGAATCACTATAGAATATAAAAACATACGAAATTTTGCTGAATATATATGAATTATTTACCTACATACATCAGTAGAAAAACTCTAATGTGTACAAAATTAAATACTCAGTATTATATACTTTATTATATCACGGAACGCGGTAGTGTTCCATGCGTCAAGCAGAAGACACCGCAACTATATAATGTTTGAGATCGCACGCTCGATTTTCACATTGGCATTAATTTAGCCAAAACGACTGTTTCTGGATGCGAAACATGATTTCATGATCATCTAGCATCCCATTTGAGCGATTGACAAAAAGAAATACTCAAAAACTCGTTCGCAATAATGAGTTTGGAGTGCCGTGTCAAGCGATCTACTAGTTTTTTCTCCCGACGAGATTTTGTTCAGATCAATTTTTCTTAGGACCATGAAGTAAGCCGCGGTAGCCTGATAAAGCAGCTATGTTCACGCATAGTACGTAACACGTTTACATGCTCTTGCTTCCCGCGTAGATTTGAAACCATGGGATTGAAAGTAAATTTGGGATTGAAAGTAAATTGTTAATGTATTACAGCGTGACAATTTAAAAATGTGCCACACAAACAATTCATTTTCTCGAAAACGCTCTGATGAAACCACATCGGATAAAGTAATTCCTACGTAAATTTTCCTAGTCTATCGAATGGTGTGACTGAATTTCTAAGAAAATGTACCATTCAAAAAATAGAAAAATTAATTTCTGTGGAAAAGGTTATGATCCAATAGTTTCATGAAATTCCTGTAGTCCGGGAAGATTGAAGATGAATAGAGTTGTTTCCAACACGATTGATTAACTAGTTTTAATTTAGAAAATTATTGAAAAATAAAAATATGCAGAGAAGCCAAGACTGAAATGGCTGTCTTGGAAAGGTGGAATCGGAATTGGAATTCGAACAACTGATCTGACATTTCGGTCGGTAACGCAAGCAAGTTTGGTTATATAGGCTAACGTCGTCGTCCATGGATACGAATTGATAATGTCAAATCGAACATGAGAACGATAATTATTTTTCCGTAATTCATAGATGTGATTAATGAATTATATTCGATAAGGATATCTTTTAAATTATTTCATAGTATCGGAAGGAACATAGTATGCGATACTGACTTTTACTTTTTATTGCATACTTTGAAAGAAACTTTAGAAGAAAAATATAATTCTCTCGGGACTGAGAAATTTACTTCAATGGAATAAGTTAACAAGAGATGCTAAACAATGAGACATGTATTTTTGTCTGTGTCTATCAGGCACTTTCAGCTTGGTTATGCTGATGAGCTGATAACAGAAAATTTTCAATTTTTCAATTTCGTTGCCAATATAGCGTTTCTGAATTGCACATGGCACTTATGAAGAACTTGTCTGGCAGCGATAAGAGAAATTGTTTGACATGTGTCTGACACATGTCACGCAAGTCTATGGCAGTTGTTTGGCAGTTATATGGCAGTTGTATGGCAAGTGTATGGCAGTATATGGCATTTATATGGCAGTTGTATGGCAGTTGTATGGCAGTCATATCGCAGTTGTATAGCAGTTGTATGGCATAGTTCTGGGGATTGTATGTATACTGTATGTAACACTGTGGCAGATATATGAATCTCATATGGCAGTCATATAGCATTTGTGTAGCTGCAGTAAAAGAAATTATTTGGCATCTGTCTGACACATGTCACGCAAGTCTATGGCAGTTGTTTGGCAGTTGTATGGCAGTCATATAGCAGTTGTATAGCAGTAGTATGGCAGTCATAATTGCCATACTATCGCGATACGGCTGCCATACAATTGCCATATAACTGCTATACAACTGCGATATGACTGCCATACAACTGCCATACAACTGCCACATAAATGCCATATACTGCCATACACTTGCCATACAACTGCCATATAACTGCCAAACAACTGCCATAGACTTGCGTGACATGTGTCAGACACATGTCAAACAATTTCTCTTATCGCTGCCAGACAAGTTCTTCATAAGTGCCATGTGCAATTCAGAAACGCTATATTGGCAACGAAATTGAAAAATTGAAAATTTTCTGTTATCAGCTCATCAGCATAACCAAGCTGAAAGTGCCTGATAGACACAGACAAAAATACATGTCTCATTGTTTAGCATCTCTTGTTAACTTATTCCATTGAAGTAAATTTCTCAGTCCCGAGAGAATTATATTTTTCTTCTAAAGTATCTTTCAAAGTATGCAATAAAAAGTAAAAGTCAGTATCGCATACTATGTTCCTTCCGATACTATGAAATAATTTAAAAGATATCCTTATCGAATATAATTCATTAATCACATCTATGAATTACGGAAAAATAATTATCGTTCTCACGTTCGATTTGACATTATCAATTCATATCCATGGACGACGACGTTAGCCTATATAACCAAACTTGCTTGCGTTACCGACCGAAATGTCAGATCAGTTGTTCGAATTCCAATTCCGATTCCACCTTTCCAAGACAGCCATTTCAGTCTTGGCTTCTCTGCATATTTTTATTTTTCAATAATTTTCTAAATTAAAACTAGTGAATCAATCGAGTTGGAAACAACTCTATTCATCTTCAATCTTCCCGGACTACAGGAATTTCATGAAACTATTGGATCATAACCTTTTCCACAGAAATTAATTTTTCTATTTTTTGAATGGTACATTTTCTTAGAAATTCAGTCACACCATTCGATAGATTAGGAAAATTTACGTAGGAATTACTTTGTCCGACTGTGGTTTCATCAGAGCGTTTTCGAGAAAATGAATTGTTTGTGTGGCACATTTCTAAATTGTCACGCTGTATAGTTAGAAAGAATATGGCAAAACTATTGACCGTGTCCCATAGATTCAACGAAAAGTAATGCAGATTTTTTCAAACTTACAGAAGATAAGACAAGACGTATCAAAGTTCATTCCATGTTTTTTTTTATAATTGATTTTACACGGGCAAATGGTAGTTTAGGATTCCGATGTCGGCGTGTCGACTTAAGTTTTATTTGAATAAGCATATATCCTAATACCCGATAATATCCAAGTACCTAGTGTCGCAGAAGGCAGCGTCCCGAGGGTGCGCTCCTCGTATTTTGGCTTGGAAAAGCTGACCCTGGACCCGAACGATGTCCAGGTAGCCAGGGTACCCGATGACGGTGTTCCAAGGGTGCGCTCCTGGAATTTTCGCTTGAAGCAGCTGACCCTGGACCCGAACGATGTCCAGGTAGCCAGGGTACCCGATGACGGTGTTCCAAGGGTGCGCTCCTGGTATTTTTGGTTGGAGTACCTGACCCTGGACCCGAAACATGTCCAGGTAGCAAGGGTACCCGATGACGGTGTTCCAAGGGTGCGCTCCTGGTATTATTGGTTGGAGTACCTGACCCTGGACCCGAACGATGTCCAGGTAGCCAGGGTACCCGATGACGGTGTTCCAAGGGTGCGCTCCTGGAATTTTCGCTTGAAGCAGCTGACCCTGGACCCGAACGATGTCCAGGTAGCCAGGGTACCCGATGACGGTGTTCCAAGGGTGCGCTCCTGGTATTTTTGGTTGGAGTACCTGACCCTGGACCCGAACGATGTCCAGGTAGCCAGGGTACCCGATGACGGTGTTCCAAGGGTGCGCTCCTGGTATTATTGGTTGGAGTACCTGACCCTGGACCCGAACGATGTCCAGGTAGCCAGGGTACCCGATGACGGTGTTCCAAGGGTGCGCTCCTGGAATTTTCGCTTGAAGCAGCTGACCCTGGACCCGAACGATGTCCAGGTAGCCAGGGTACCCGATGACGGTGTTCCAAGGGTGCGCTCCTGGTATTTTTGGTTGGAGTACCTGACCCTGGACCCGAACGATGTCCAGGTAGTCAGGGTACCCGATGACGGTGTTCCAAGGGTGCGCTCCTGGAATTTTCGCTTGAAGCAGCTGACCCTGGACCCGAACGATGTCCAGGTAGCCAGGGTACCCGATGACGGTGTTCCAAGGGTGCGCTCCTGGAATTTTCGCTTGAAGCAGCTGACCCTGGACCCGAACGATGTCCAGGTAGCCAGGGTACCCGATGACGGTGTTCCAAGGGTGCGCTCCTGGTATTTTTGGTTGGAGTACCTGACCCTGGACCCGAACGATGTCCAGGTAGCCAGGGTACCCGATGACGGTGTTCCAAGGGTGCGCTCCTGGAATTTTCGCTTGAAGCAGCTGACCCTGGACCCGAACGATGTCCAGGTAGCCAGGGTACCCGATGACGGTGTTCCAAGGGTGCGCTCCTGGTATTTTTGGTTGGAGTACCTGACCCTGGACCCGAAACATGTCCAGGTAGCAAGGGTACCCGATGACGGTGTTCCAAGGGTGCGCTCCTGGTATTATTGGTTGGAGTACCTGACCCTGGACCCGAACGATGTCCAGGTAGCCAGGGTACCCGATGACGGTGTTCCAAGGGTGCGCTCCTGGAATTTTCGCTTGAAGCAGCTGACCCTGGACCCGAACGATGTCCAGGTAGCCAGGGTACCCGATGACGGTGTTCCAAGGGTGCGCTCCTGGTATTTTTGGTTGGAGTACCTGACCCTGGACCCGAACGATGTCCAGGTAGCCAGGGTACCCGATGACGGTGTTCCAAGGGTGCGCTCCTGGTATTATTGGTTGGAGTACCTGACCCTGGACCCGAACGATGTCCAGGTAGCCAGGGTACCCGATGACGGTGTTCCAAGGGTGCGCTCCTGGAATTTTCGCTTGAAGCAGCTGACCCTGGACCCGAACGATGTCCAGGTAGCCAGGGTACCCGATGACGGTGTTCCAAGGGTGCGCTCCTGGTATTTTTGGTTGGAGTACCTGACCCTGGACCCGAACGATGTCCAGGTAGTCAGGGTACCCGATGACGGTGTTCCAAGGGTGCGCTCCTGGAATTTTCGCTTGAAGCAGCTGACCCTGGACCCGAACGATGTCCAGGTAGCCAGGGTACCCGATGACGGTGTTCCAAGGGTGCGCTCCTGGAATTTTCGCTTGAAGCAGCTGACCCTGGACCCGAACGATGTCCAGGTAGCCAGGGTACCCGATGACGGTGTTCCAAGGGTGCGCTCCTGGTATTTTTGGTTGGAGTACCTGACCCTGGACCCGAACGATGTCCAGGTAGCCAGGGTACCCGATGACGGTGTTCCAAGGGTGCGCTCCTGGTATTATTGGTTGGAGTACCTGACCCTGGACCCGAACGATGTCCAGGTAGCCAGGGTACCCGATGACGGTGTTCCAAGGGTGCGCTCCTGGAATTTTCGCTTGAAGCAGCTGACCCTGGACCCGAACGATGTCCAGGTAGCCAGGGTACCCGATGACGGTGTTCCAAGGGTGCGCTCCTGGTATTTTTGGTTGGAGTACCTGACCCTGGACCCGAACGATGTCCAGGTAGTCAGGGTACCCGATGACGGTGTTCCAAGGGTGCGCTCCTGGAATTTTCGCTTGAAGCAGCTGACCCTGGACCCGAACGATGTCCAGGTAGCCAGGGTACCCGATGACGGTGTTCCAAGGGTGCGCTCCTGGTATTTTTGGTTGGAGTACCTGACCCTGGACCCGAACGATGTCCAGGTAGCCAGGGTACCCGATGACGGTGTTCCAAGGCTGCGCTCCTGGAATTTTCGCTTGAAGCAGCTGACCCTGGACCCGAACGATGTCCAGGTAGCCAGGGTACCCGATGACGGTGTTCCAAGGGTGCGCTCCTGGTATTTTTGGTTGGAGTACCTGACCCTGGACCCGAAACATGTCCAGGTAGCCAGGGTACCCGATGACGGTGTTCCAAGGGTGCGCTCCTGGTATTATTGGTTGGAGTACCTGACCCTGGACCCGAACGATGTCCAGGTAGCCAGGGTACCCGATGACGGTGTTCCAAGGGTGCGCTCCTGGAATTTTCGCTTGAAGCAGCTGACCCTGGACCCGAACGATGTCCAGGTAGCCAGGGTACCCGATGACGGTGTTCCAAGGGTGCGCTCCTGGTATTTTTGGTTGGAGTACCTGACCCTGGACCCGAACGATGTCCAGGTAGCCAGGGTACCCGATGACGGTGTTCCAAGGGTGCGCTCCTGGTATTATTGGTTGGAGTACCTGACCCTGGACCCGAACGATGTCCAGGTAGCCAGGGTACCCGATGACGGTGTTCCAAGGGTGCGCTCCTGGAATTTTCGCTTGAAGCAGCTGACCCTGGACCCGAACGATGTCCAGGTAGCCAGGGTACCCGATGACGGTGTTCCAAGGGTGCGCTCCTGGAATTTTCGCTTGAAGCAGCTGACCTGGACCCGAACGATGTCCAGGTAGCCAGGGTACCCGATGACGGTGTTCCAAGGGTGCGCTCCTGGTATTTTTGGTTGGAGTACCTGACCCTGGACCCGAACGATGTCCAGGTAGCCAGGGTACCCGATGACGGTGTTCCAAGGGTGCGCTCCTGGTATTATTGGTTGGAGTACCTGACCCTGGACCCGAACGATGTCCAGGTAGCCAGGGTACCCGATGACGGTGTTCCAAGGGTGCGCTCCTGGAATTTTCGCTTGAAGCAGCTGACCCTGGACCCGAACGATGTCCAGGTAGCCAGGGTACCCGATGACGGTGTTCCAAGGGTGCGCTCCTGGTATTTTTGGTTGGAGTACCTGACCCTGGACCCGAACGATGTCCAGGTAGTCAGGGTACCCGATGACGGTGTTCCAAGGGTGCGCTCCTGGAATTTTCGCTTGAAGCAGCTGACCCTGGACCCGAACGATGTCCAGGTAGCCAGGGTACCCGATGACGGTGTTCCAAGGGTGCGCTCCTGGAATTTTCGCTTGAAGCAGCTGACCCTGGACCCGAACGATGTCCAGGTAGCCAGGGTACCCGATGACGGTGTTCCAAGGGTGCGCTCCTGGTATTTTTGGTTGGAGTACCTGACCCTGGACCCGAACGATGTCCAGGTAGCCAGGGTACCCGATGACGGTGTTCCAAGGGTGCGCTCCTGGAATTTTCGCTTGAAGCAGCTGACCCTGGACCCGAACGATGTCCAGGTAGCCAGGGTACCCGATGACGGTGTTCCAAGGGTGCGCTCCTGGTATTTTTGGTTGGAGTACCTGACCCTGGACCCGAACGATGTCCAGGTAGTCAGGGTACCCGATGACGGTGTTCCAAGGGTGCGCTCCTGGAATTTTCGCTTGAAGCAGCTGACCCTGGACCCGAACGATGTCCAGGTAGCCAGGGTACCCGATGACGGTGTTCCAAGGGTGCGCTCCTGGTATTTTTGGTTGGAGTACCTGACCCTGGACCCGAACGATGTCCAGGTAGCCAGGGTACCCGATGACGGTGTTCCAAGGCTGCGCTCCTGGAATTTTCGCTTGAAGCAGCTGACCCTGGACCCGAACGATGTCCAGGTAGCCAGGGTACCCGATGACGGTGTTCCAAGGGTGCGCTCCTGGTATTTTTGGTTGGAGTACCTGACCCTGGACCCGAACGATGTCCAGGTAGCCAGGGTACCCGATGACGGTGTTCCAAGGGTGCGCTCCTGGTATTATTGGTTAGAGTACCTGACCCTGGACCCGAACGATGTCCAGGTAGCCAGGGTACCCGATGACGGTGTTCCAAGGGTGCGCTCCTGGAATTTTCGCTTGAAGCAGCTGACCCTGGACCCGAACGATGTCCAGGTAGCCAGGGTACCCGATGACGGTGTTCCAAGGGTGCGCTCCTGGAATTTTCGCTTGAAGCAGCTGACCCTGGACCCGAACGATGTCCAGGTAGCCAGGGTACCCGATGACGGTGTTCCAAGGGTGCGCTCCTGGTATTTTTGGTTGGAGTACCTGACCCTGGACCCGAACGATGTCCAGGTAGTCAGGGTACCCGATGACGGTGTTCCAAGGGTGCGCTCCTGGAATTTTCGCTTGAAGCAGCTGACCCTGGACCCGAACGATGTCCAGGTAGCCAGGGTACCCGATGACGGTGTTCCAAGGGTGCGCTCCTGGAATTTTCGCTTGAAGCAGCTGACCCTGGACCCGAACGATGTCCAGGTAGCCAGGGTACCCGATGACGGTGTTCCAAGGGTGCGCTCCTGGTATTTTTGGTTGGAGTACCTGATCCTGGACCCGAACGATGTCCAGGTAGCCAGGGTACCCGATGACGGTGTTCCAAGGCTGCGCTCCTGGTATTATTGGTTGGAGTACCTGACCCTGGACCCGAACGATGTCCAGGTAGCCAGGGTACCCGATGACGGTGTTCCAAGGGTGCGCTCCTGGAATTTTCGCTTGAAGCAGCTGACCCTGGACCCGAACGATGTCCAGGTAGCCAGGGTACCCGATGACGGTGTTCCAAGGGTGCGCTCCTGGTATTTTTGGTTGGAGTACCTGACCCTGGACCCGAACGATGTCCAGGTAGCCAGGGTACCCGATGACGGTGTTCCAAGGCTGCGCTCCTCGTATTTTGACTTGGAAAAGCTGACCCTGGACCCGAACGATGTCCAGGTAGTCAGGGTACCCGATGACGGTGATCCAAGTAGCTGACTCTGGACCTTAATGATGTTCAGGTAGTCAAAGTAGTCAGCTTCCTCAAACAAAAATACCAGAAGCGCATCCTCAGGACACTGTCATCAGCGACCCTAGCCACCTGGACATTATCGGGTATCAGGTTATATCCTTATTCAAATATTCAGTCGACACGCCGACATCGTCATCCTAAACCACCATTTGCCTATGTAAAAATAGTTAGAAGAAAACATGGGATAAATTTTGATGTCTTGTCTTAAATTCAGATAATAGATTAATTATTTTCTACTGATTACATATATTTATTTTGTGTATCGCTCATCCATATAAATATTTGCATTTTGGAAAAATATCTATTTAATTTTATTACTGACACTAATACATGTACATTTTAGTGATTATTATTTTCATAATACATTATACTCCGCAAAAAGGATTGAAATCCCCAAAAAAACCTTTTTTAGAAAAAGTAAAAATGTTGCGTCAAGCATGTGGCAGAACTAGTTTATCTCTTATATTGCTTAAAAAAAAATGAAATCCATAATAGACACATGAGTCAATTTATTATTTCATCAGTATTCATTCTGATTAATTCCTCATATAGTTGGAGTATTACGTATTCTTATTACAGTTTAGATACTATAGGAGACGTTGTCAACTTTAACTAACCAATTACGAAAAAACTTACCAGAATGCTCTTAGGTACCTCATCAATTATTTGAAGAACTAATGACGAACCAAATTGACGCCACTTGGTAGGCATTTTTAACGTCTTAAGAATAATAATATTTCACTAAATCACTGGATGTGAAAATTATCATAGAAATATGATAGAAATATTTATAATTTACTGAGACATATGATCAATAGTTTGAATTATTAATATTTGTCTCTTTGAAAGACAATGAAAGTATTGATAATAGAAGAATATATAAAGTCTATCTGAATTATAGGATTAACTGCATTGCAATTACGATACAAAAATATATTTGACATAAATCAAACGATTGAGGAGAGGTTGTGAAACCGTTTAACTAGAAATAAATAGGTAATGAAGAATATTATATGTCAGTTTAATAAGGCATTCAAAGATATTCGATCCTACCAAGTGGCGTCAATTTGGTTCGTCATTAGTTCTTCAAATAATTGATGAGGTACCTAAGAGCATTCTGGTAAGTTTTTTCGTAATTGGTTAGTTAAAGTTGACAACGTCTCCTATAGTATCTAAACTGTAATAAGAATACGTAATACTCCAACTATATGAGGAATTAATCAGAATGAATACTGATGAAATAATAAATTGACTCATGTGTCTATTATGGATTTCATTTTTTTTTAAGCAATATAAGAGATAAACTAGTTCTGCCACATGCTTGACGCAACATTTTTACTTTTTCTAAAAAAGGTTTTTTTGGGGATCATACTTGATTGAAGGTCAGAATCTGGTCAATCATACTTAGCTGCGATTAGAATTTCAGTTAGTAGTTAAATTTTCTTCTTCATTTCTCGTACATAAATAGGGAAGTTATGCGATCGCTTCTCACAGAAGAAAAAAGTCCTTGCAACTTCCAAGCAGAAATCCAATAATTCTTACTTATCACCAATATACAATACTTAATCATTTGACAAAAGAAATGTGAAAATCTAACGACGATCGATCATCACACACAAAATAACACACGCTGATCGCACGTAACGACTTTGAGAACCATTGCCAAGTAGCCAATCCCACATCTAATCACCGCAATTCATCCAATTCGCGCCAAATCTCCTCGAGCTTTACGTCAGACTCTCACACCTACCGGCAAAAACCAGAAAGTTGAATAATAAAACGTAGTCAGGAGTCCTTTGACAATACGCGCATTACATCCGACTGGCGTCCGTATCTCGGAGAACTTTGACCTGCGCATTGTCGCGTGCGGGCTTACGTGACTGTTATTGCTCAACCGGCACCAGCAAAATTTCTTCGATCAATCATCATGATCATGCCTCCGGCACTTCCGCGGCCACGCCAAGATGCTTTCATTGTTTCGGAATCGAAGATGAGCCGTGAATAGGAGCTTTAAGAGGCTCGAGAAGTAAGAGCTGTCTCACAGACGAGGCGGCAAGTCGTTGGTTTGCCGAAGATCATAAACGATCAGAGCGATGCTGGGATTTTCATTTTTGATAGCGAAGAATCGCTTGGGGCTGTCAAAAGGATAGCTTGCCGATTGGAAATTCTTGAGATGTCAAGAATTTTTAAACGTGTATCTTTCTATGCCATCGGTATACATAACGCGAATCACTGCGAACATACGTTATAGAAAGTTATGAACTATTTTCTATAGCTATACCGATGAGCTTCTTCATTCATTGCAATCTACACAGATACATAAGTATGTTTTGCATGTTTTTACTTAATTTTGAATATGCTGGTCAGAAAAATGTTTTAGAATCAGATTACTACACATCATTCAGTCGATCGTAGATTGGAAATTCAGAGTCAGCTATTTTCAAATAGAGTATAATTCTCTAACTGATTGAAATTGAGCAAACAAGAATCGTAGTCGTATGATATAGCTGAATATGCAGAGACACGGAAAATATCTTTTTACATTACGCGCATGAAATCGTTTAGTTTCAGGATTTTCAAAATTTTCATAATTGTTCAAATTTAATGACTCGAATTATGAGACTCTCTGTCCTACAGGTATAACGAGTATAGTCATTTTCATGCCCTTGTTGAAAAGAAATATGGTGTGTATTAAAGGGTGGATGGCCATTTCCAATTCACGTGATGGTTTGCAACTTTGCACTTTGTTTCTGGGCATGTTACTGACAAAATTTTTATTTGAGAACTACAGTATTTCGAATAACTAGAATATGTATGTATGTATGTGTGAGTTTGAAAAGTTCGAGCGTATAGCGGAGAGTGATACTAATTTGTTATAAAAAATTTATGGTCGTTTTTTGTTTGAAGTGACTAACGAGCGCTGGGAAGCGGATTCTCGTTCGATCCGTGTGGCCGAAAATTATTTTTTAATAACATTTTTCAATAATTTGGCTTGGTTCAATAAACTCAATAAACTATAATTCGATCAGATTTCCAAGTTATTGTTGTTACAAATAACAAGGTACCTTCGGCATCCGGATTCCGATTCGTCCAAAAACATCTTTTTGTTATAGTAGGCGTAAAGTACCCGGTTTTTGTCATGTTTTGTGGGCGTAAAGTTTATTTTCATGCCCTAGGCCGTTAATGTGGTCACCAAGCAAGCAGTACGTAATTTAGTCTAGCTTTTTAGCGATGTGGCCTTGTTTTGCGTTGTTACCAAAGCAACTGCTCTCGGGCGTAAACTTTTTTGATCCCAAAAGCAAAACCAGAAGTATACTCTACGCTTAGTATCACAAACAATTATGCTCACTTCACGGACATATGGTGCAACTTACTGGTGATCGTATAAGGAGGATCTTGCCAAAGTTGCAACTTGTTATTGAGTACTCAAATAAGCTACAAGAATGAAAAATAATGATACAGATTACAATGGCAAAGAGTTTGATAGCCATAGGGTTTTTTGACGTAAAAACTTGATCTAAATTTGATCCTGTCTGTGGATAGTGAATCTATGTAGCGGTGCAGTGTGGTGCTAGTTTTTGATTGTGTATAGAAAAAAATTTCTTTCCACTTGCGATCTCTTTCGATACTGGCTGTGAGTAGCAGACAATTTCTCCGATAGATAAGAACATTACAACATTTAAACTGAATATTATTTAAAGAAGTATACCTCGAGGCCCTTTGGAAATCTTCAAATCAATCAAGCCAACAACATATATGGTCAGTATTCATTTTTTTAGTTGAAATAATTAAAGATTAATTGAACTTGTACTCACCTGTCAACGATCTCCATCCAATCACGCACAATTGACTGTTCACGATTCACTTGAAATGTACAAATACACATGTATAGACATTACGTTAATACATACGTTATGTGATGAAGATGGTTCTGATAGTTGTGTGTACATGAATCATCGATTGATACGAGAACAATATTACTCTTTCTTCTCCGGTTGCATACGTGCATACGTGTATCTGATATGTACGGCTCGCCAATGTATCTGAGCAGTCGATGAGATTTATCATTTGTACACGAGAGGCGAACTTCGTCGGGTGGTAACGGTATACACGTATACATACATTGTACTGTCGATTAGGGAACATCATTCGGAGCTACGTATGATGTACTAGCGTGAGTTTGCAAATTAAATTGTCACAAACTAGATAAAGGAGGGAATCTGGTCAAACAAACTGATAACGATAATTTTCTATGTTACGCAATGGAGATGGCGCGGGGTTGTGTAACTAATCATAAAGATGATTTCGATTCATATTTTACGGCTGCACTTATACCGTTGAAAAATATTTACGATAGGTCACACGCATATATCTCCGATCAAAAGTACCTCTCACAAAAGACTTCAAGATTTTCCTTTGAAACCATTTCTAATTAAGGCTCAGTGAATCGAGATCCTACGCGGAGTTCACGAATCATGCGAATGAATTACATTGCGTAGTGGATGATAAATAATTCGTCGCCAAGAAAGCCCCTACTGTCGTTTCGCGAATCTCATTAATCGAGCTGAAACTGCAATTGAGGCGTTGAGAAAAGATGGACTATGAAGTTTATATGTGTACGTCACACCGGAGACGAAATACCCGAGAGGCGCACGAGATAGTAATAGGAACATTACATAAGGAGCCACCCGTGTCTTTGTTCATGTGACTCTGGTGGAGGATCAGGACACGATTATGAGGACGGTGAGGCAACCATATAAATGTGCCTGATGTAGAATACATCGCTGCCTCATTTTATCCCCTCTTTTGCTGATAACTTTACCCCATGCGAGTTTTCTGTGAGAATCTCTGTCACGAGTGTCACCCTGTAATAGGATGGTATGGCAACTACAGGCTCCTAGAAAAATTAAAAGAGGCAAGGCTAACGGCTAGGACACAGTGTATTTTTCTAAATAGCCATGAGTTGAAACAATATATATACGGCTATTTCTAGCGAGGGTTGTACAAAATCATTACCGAGCTAGAAATAGCGATCCACCCCTTGTTGCGCACGTAATTTGTTTTGAGTGAAGCATTTTGACTCGCATTTGAAAAATGTTGACAATTTCAATGGTATTTGCGTCAGGAAATTAATTGATCCATAATTTAGCCGTAGGTCAGATCCATGTTTGGATTTCATTGCCACGTTAATATTGAGGGTTCAGTTGGTATAAATCATGGTCAAAACTTATGATATACACGCCGCGTAATAGCCAACCCAAATATTATATTATCCCGTGAATACACCGATGACACACCGAATAGAACATTTTAAATTATCCTCTCAAAGCTTCACAATAACACTTCATTAGTAAGTGTCAATCCGAATCTTTGAAACCGGCCATATAGAAGTTGGGGGGAAAAAATCTTAAACGCTGCTTAGCAGCGGTCATGAATAATGATGCTCGTCCTCGGTGGTACAAGCATCAAAAAGCGCGATTGCGAAAGCCTCGAAATAACAAGTGTTCGCCGAGGAACAATCATCAAATTGAATCGGGCACGAGTAAAGCCACGCGTAATGTTTTGAGACGTTAGACCTCTCGCGTCAATCGGGAGGCTGTTGCAAAGTCTTCTCAATCGTGTCTTTCTTTCTTCCCAAGCATTGTCCACTCGAAAATTCTGCGTCCTTCTCCATACGGACTCGCGAGTGAGATCCACGTGCGGCTAGCGAGTCGTCATCGCCACATCAGATGCGCTCGCATCGCTAGACGCAATTAAAAGCCGACACTGCAAAACTGCTTTTCTGTTCTTATGGAGCGTGAGGGTTTTGTACGGCGAGGAGCACACCGGCGCACCGCGAACGCGCACGAAAGTGATCTCTGACACCTCGCGCACAATGATTTATTAATTGTTTCTATGGTGAAGGCCTCTCTGTAAGGAAATAATCAGGAGAGTCGTTACGTATTATGCAACTGAGCGATGCGAAGATTGTCCAGATGATTTTCTATGTGTGCATGCTTACTTTTGGTAGGCTATGCGAATATTTTGATGCTAGATATTTTTAATCTCAATGGAGAATATTATACGACACGACCAGAAGATAGAAGTTGAGGAAATGATCACATGGGAATGATAAAGCATTGGATTGCGATGAAGTTGGATTAGTGAATATTGAATTATATCATATGGTATGTTTCCATGAAATGCGATTAAATGAGCGACGTCGCTGATGTAGCGTTCAATAAATTCAATGGATTTATTAAAACACAAAATTGAGTTTCACTATAGAGTACTGTGTATTTGAACATGTCATACAATATATTGTAGCCTGTGGCCTCATAACAAATTCGTCCATACAAGGAGGCCTGAAGCTATCTTATCACTTATTGGATTATTATTTCTGAGACGTTCGGTCTAAAATTTGTTTGATAAAGACACAGGACATAGATATGGACAAGGTTGGATAAAATAACCCATGAGTCCATATAGGACTCAAGATATTTGCAAATAACAACAATTTTCATCGTAGTGAATTTATGGAAAATTATAGCTTCACTACAGGTTGGGAGCCACGATTAAAAAATCTCCGCGGATCCTGCGACACTGTCAATTTCTTAAGATATCCACATCTCCGTTTCTCAACTACAAAGTGATGTAGTGCACTTGTGCATAGTGGCGAAATCTGGACAACTGCGGGCCGGATCTTCCATACGATCCCCAATTAAACGACTCGGGATGGAACTCGCGGTGATTTGGAGCTCGCACGCCAAAGCAGAACGACCTTCGCATCCCTTGAGAGCCGGGGCATGTTCCGACTGCAGCGAGCATAACTGTCGTGCATGGCGAGACTTGGATCCAGCGTGACGCGAGTTGAGTAAGTTCCTGAGGAACCGGAGCTCAGGTGCCAGCATAAATCAGGCTGCTGTTTCGCTTGCCTAGCGAGCGTGACTGACCGCGATCGGGTAAAGCGATCGTCGCCGCCGCCGCGCGAAATCTGCCGCTCGCGCTCGAGCGCCTCATTAATGAATCCGTTACGCCACGAGCAGAGGAGGCGATAAGGATCGCGTCGCTCTTCCGCCGCGTGCTGTACGCGACAACTCGTCCGTGGGTAGCCGCTGACACTAGACGAGGGGGCACGCGTCATAAATTTGTCGCGAGCGGTTTTGCAAGCGCCGCGGGGATGAGTCCGTATCGAGAGATATGCGCCGATGACGATCGTCGCACTGCCAGGGCAACAGATCTGTATCTGTCGCGCAACTCCCCTCACTGTCATTGTAATGTACGACAATGAAAGACATTTAGTTTGGTAATGTCTATGGAGATGAAATTCGAACAATCTCATATCTTCATCCAGCTTTTCAAATTTTTCTACGTGATTCCCAAATTGTCCCTCTACACCTTGAGTAGTAATTTTGCTCGTATGACTTGCTTGGTGATTCTTCTTCACCTACGTTCTATTCAACTTCCGTGATTTATTCCAAGGTGATATTTTCGGGAAACGTCCATTCACTCCATGCTGTATGGATAATTAACTGAAATGGCTTTGATTATGTTGTATGTTTCAAAGGCTTTTGAGCTACATCTTATTCTCGGAGGTCATTTTTTTTTCTAAAATCGATGTAATGCAGGTAGCTTTGAAAATTATCCAATTATAAAACGTTTTAGTCAATGTCAGGACCGTTGATATGAGTATCCAAGCCGTTGTCATGGCCATAGATTCTCAATAGAAAAGTCTCGGACATTGTAACATCATACGGATATAAGAAAAAATAATTAAGGAGTCATATCAGTACGTGTTTCGTCAATATGGAAGCGTTTGGATAGCGTATTACTGTAAATGAGCAAAAACTATGTCCTCGAAATCCGTGTACATGCTTAATCCTCATTGTATTTCAAATTCGATCCTCACTCATTGCATCACCAGTTGCAATCATAATCAGGATACAATTATATGCTTCCGATCGGCTCCCACAGACGAGCTCAAGCTCTTTCTAAATTTTCAATTAGATACTTGAAAGCCCGCAACAAATCGCCGCCAATAAATTAGCCATTTCATAAGCAGCTCGCATTTCACAAAATTGAATTAATTACAAAGCGCTCTCCCCCTCAACGAAAATAAATCGCTTAGCGGCTCTTCGTCTCCTCTTGCTTTCGCAAAAACTCATAATTTCCCATGCGGCCCTCGGGAAAATCGTCTCGCAACAGCACTGGTCGAGAGACAATCGAAGCGAAAAGCGGGGATAAAAAACGGAAATAATGGCGCGTCACACGGGAAACGAAGAAAAAGAAGAAGAAGCAGCAGCAGCATCAGCGGCACTTTGTGTCATACCGGCGAGAGGAAATCGGGGGATGCCTACGAGGCGGGCTTTACGATTTTAACAGGCCGATCGAGCCGGTAGATAAAGCATGAATGGAGGCGCTTGTAGCCATCGAGACAAATGGAGAGTGCGCCGTCAAGTCGCAAGCGCCGATTGTCTTTAACAGGTGTCGAAACACACTCGGCCTGTACGCAATTAAAATTATATTACGCTCGCGCTTGATTAGCGTACAGACGGCGCCCGTTTAGGAGGAGTATCAATGACGCTGCGATGCCTGTATCGCAACCGATTTGGTAATTTCGAGAGCATGATGCTCGTTTCCCATTGAGGTTTATGCTTTTCAGATTTTCACTGCGATGCTGATTTATTAAGCTGGTTCGGCGAGCTGGATCTTATTTATTTGTGATTTTTGCAGGGAAAAATTTGTTGCGCATCACCCGGGGAGTAATTTATTACGAAGATCAGTTCGGCTTGATTCGATATATGTACATATGTTTCGATAAATGAAATAAGAAAACGATTTCACACCATAGTCTGAGGTATTTAAGGATGTTCTGGCTATAAATGAGAATAGTGACAAATACTTGAAACTTCGAAAGTAAGCATATTTTGCAATACTAAAGTTGTACCCAAAATTTGTGGAAGCCTGGTTGGTTGGTTAGTAAGATAGGAGGATTTTGATTTAAACGCACTCTTATGAAGTTCCGTAAAAATTGTGTATTTTCATGCTATAAACTACGTGAAATGTAAAGAAAAAGTTGTGAGAATCTCAGGAAATTTTTGGAAACGAGAGAATATTATCCAATGTATGGATATATGCAAAGTTCATATGCCCGGGTTGGTTGTGGAAAATAATGTATAGAACTTATAGAAAAGAGCTCGAATGTGATTTTACGGTGCTCAAAACCATTGATACAGCTATGAGTACGGTTATTCATGTTACACACGAAAACAACTTTAGCAGCTCAGCTCTACAAATATGTTTTACTGATTTATCTAGTTTTGGGGAATGACTGGGTAGCCAGAACATCTTTGAGGGAGCAGAGACACAAATCTTTAGAACATGGTAGTGCATGTAGTACACTCTTTGGTGGTCAACAGAAGAATAGGTTTTATAGTAAGCATTCAAATTAGAAACAATTCTTTGTCTAAGTCTACCTTAAAGATAACTCGGAAATATAAATATTTTCATTCATCGTCTTGGATTATTTGGACAAACCAAGAACTTTCAGGTAAATAGTGACATTACCAAAGGTGTTAGTTAAAAATGTTTCTCCTCGATTGACATTGTGTAATCTTTCATGTGATCAGATAGAGAAGATTTCGGGGAGCAGAGGGCTGTCCTGCGGCTCAATCTCACACCTCACAATCAGCTCCAACTGTTTACGTCATCGGCGACAACGATCTGTGCCAGACCCGTTTGATATAAGTGAATACACATGCAGCATCAGATATCCAGTCTAGATATTCGAGTTTGTTGATCCGCAGGCCAATATTTAGTGTTGATAGCTCAGACAAAATCGATTACAACCATCAAGACAACAATCTTCTCTTAATCTACGACCAAATATGTCATCTACGAGCGTGATAAGCGTCATATGGGTCGTGTACAAATGAATCGATCGGTTTGATTGAAACTAATTCAAGGAATGTGAGGTCCCAATTCCAGAACGAGAGCATATCCACTACCTCATTAGGAAAAAAGTCTGTAGAAATCTTGTTTATGTCTGAAAAACCAACGAAGCAATTTATCACTCTTTCCGAATCATTCATTATATATCTTTTGAAACACTTGTACAACCCCAAAGCTTTGAGAAATCATGTTTATTCAATCTGGGTTATTTATCGATAAGTATATCGAATTCATTTTATTTCTGGGTTACGTGAACGCAAAATCATAAAAAATTCTCATGCAACTATAGGTATGTACATACTTGCAGGCTCCGCGTAATCCATTCTTACGATATTTAAACAATTAATTTTGCATCTTACATTCTATGCATTATTCTCTTCCCAAAATATTGAATAACAGCTAGATTATATAAAATTAATTGAATAGTCATTACTACAATTATATTTATTATGAACAATTGAAAGTGGAAAAATCGTTGATTAACCAACTAATAATAATAATCGTTGATTATGTCAGAAGTACAAATAGTATTTTGAATGATTAGGGGAGACCGGGGCTAGTTGGCTACAGGGGCAAGTTGACGCAATGGCTATATCTCGTAATCTATCATATATATAGCACCATAACATATATACCACATGATCAACTTTTTGTTTTGTATATATGCTATGAGTTTCAGTCCGATAGCTGCCTTTGTCGCGACAACAGGTGAGATTTTGAGTTTTCGTATACCCAAAGTAATTTTTCATAATTCAAGGGAATAATAACTTTCACTATAAATAATATCCGTGAACCTTATTATTCATATAGCATTCTGTAGTAAAATCTTCAATCTTCATAATCAGTAAGAAAGAAATTTCAAATAATGAATATTAATTATAAATAATCTTATGTTAAACTTTTGTGGACCCTTGGGGCTAGTTGGCGTTTTTTTTCGGGGGCATATTGTCGTTTACAATGAAAACTAATTTTTGCAGAATTCTTCAATAAAGATGGTTCGCACGTATATTCGCAAGACAGAAAGATGCGAAATACGTAAAGAAGTGATTTCACAAGCAATACATAGCAATAGGATAGCAATAGGATGGATGAACGAAACATTGTTCTGTGAATATTTAAGGTATTTTGTTCAACATACCAGATGTTCCAAAGAGAAAACAGTCTTGCTTTTATTAGACAATCATGGATCTCATTTAAGTATTGAAGGAATAGACTATGCAAGAGAAAACGGAATCACTATGTTGTCTTTTCCAGCCCATTGTTCGCACAAATTACAACCTCTCGATAAGAGCGTCTACGGGCCTTTGAAAAAATACATTAATAAACATAGTGACAATTGGATGACCAATCATCCAGGAAAAGCCATGACGATTTACGATATCACAGGAATAGTGAAATTGGCTCTGCCTCTCACAATCACAACAAATAATATTGTAACTGGATTTCAATCTACAGGGATTAGTCCATTTAATGATCGAATTTTTCAAGACCATGATTTTATGGGAGCATACGTTACAGACCGAGAATGTCCTCCAGAATTCACTGAAATCAGATGCTTTAAAAACAAAACCTGCTGCAGAAAAAGTAAACTCCAAACCAAAAAAAAAGTTGGACAGAAAATGTATTAAGAAAACAAGAGTTGAATTGGAAGGAAAGGAATCATCTTGCTCAGTTTGTGAAGAACTTTTTTCTGAAATCCACAGGGAATCGTGGATTCAATGTTTAATGTGTAGAAAATGGGCACATGAAAAGTGCGTCAGAGTGACAAAACTATATGTTTGCAGTGAGTGTCAAAATAGTTGAAGATTTTGTAAATATGTTTGTTCAATGTTATTTATTTGGGAAATTATTGATAATAATTTAAAATTGTTATGAAAAGTATTATATTTGATTAATAATATTTATATTCTTCAAGAAAATATAGTTCATGTTTATAATATGAAGTTTAATTTCATGTGAATTAATGACCGCCAAATTGCCCCGACATACACGCCAAAATACCCCGTACATGGGGTAAGTTGACCAAAAAATCACTCGATGAAAAATAAATTATTTAAAAAGAACTACTCATTATATTTCAGTAAACTAAATTTCAGCATGATCTTTGACTGGAGTACTATCAGTTGATAGATTTAGATTTTTATTTCTATTGTGTGGGTGGAAGCTACGAGCATAATTGTAAAAAATGCGTCAACTAGCCCCGGTCTCCCCTACAAATTCATGCTAAATGAATCAAAAATCTTACCCAAGGAAAAGTCAAATACAAATACGTTCAGATTTTCGCGGTTAAATCTCCAGCAGTCAATCGAATCCCGTTTACTTTGACTTGACATCACTTTTTATATATTTGTCAAAAAGATGGTCAGAGAGATTCCCTCTAGTCTTCAGCACAGACGCGTATAGGTTAAAGCACCAGGAAAGAGAGATGCTGGCGCACTCATTAATCTCAGTGAAATACCTATAGGCGCCGAATAATGTCGAGTGTGCATATAAAAAGTCACCTTTGTTTCCGTTGTACGGTGGGCGACACACTTGAGGCTTATGTAAATAAGATGGGCGATAATTACGCAACATGATGGACTGATCGAAAGCGAGAAGACGACACGATGAGGCGATGTGAATGGCCCAGTGGGTGATAAGGCTATGAAAGGTCTTTTGTCGACCGGTTAAGCGTGAAAGTAATGAGAGCAATAAAAAAGGCTTCAGAAATGAATTTTGACTGGCCGATCTTGCCTTGCCGATTATTCAGTGTCGAATGACAGCAAGTAGTAAATCATATCCTTGTATAGACAAGATCGATGAGCTATATTATTCAAGAATTATGTCTTTGAAAATTTTGATTGATAATTCAAACTTAAATGTAAATAAATCATAACGATGATTTAATGATAAATGGTCTATTATATATACCACTTTAATGAAAAGCGGCCTCGAAGCGAATTTTCGTTTTATTGGATTTAATCTAATTGTAAAACAATAATACTTGATAGTATATATAATTTTCATGCACTCACGCGTATATGTGTAGTAGTTACAAATTCTTTCACATGCTTCTCAGATCGTTGTAAAGAGCCAGTGGCCGCTTATATAATGGTTTTCTAATACTCAATAATGTTTCGACATTTTAACGGGCAGTTCTAATATGATCTATTTTGTATAAGAATTAGATGTGAAACAGAATACACAGTCGGAGAGAATTTGAGCCGAAATACTGACGAAAGTCGAGATTCTGACCCGGCACTGAAATTTCCGGAAAACATTATTACACGCGAATATAATTACGTCACAAAAATGATTTGTAAGTGGAATGAAGCGACGTAACCAGGGATGAAATATCAACTCTCACATCTTCTAAAAACAATTGCGACACTCGAGAGTCCTGCATCTCTATATTCTCAGGGCTCGCAAACCTATTGCTGACGATTGTTGCAGATCTACGTGGTATCGATGGATCCAATCTCACGCAATGCGAAAAACGAACGGTGAATATTAATAATTACATAATTTTTGAGCTCAATGATCAGACACCGAATTCACGAAGCTCAAGAGTAGACACGGCAATTCGGCACAGATCTTCACGCACAATATAACAACGATAAGTCTCGCGCACGTATACGTGCAAAACTTCGCCTGATAGCATCGGTGACTGCGTTACTTTCATGCGTAATCTTCTTATTGTGTTGTCAATAGGAGAGGGAGGCGATGCTAGACTAAAGTACGAAGTTTCACACCTTGGAAGGCGTTTAGAAATTTTTCACGGATTTCTTGAATTTCTTGTCGTATTTTCATGCGCGTTTGCGCCCGAGGCTTGTGTTTATTCACCATTAGATTAGATTCAAATAGAGATGTCTGAATGAGATATGGACTCACATCAAGACATTGCTACCACTCTTGAGCAGTTGAAACATCGGTTTCGATATATTTTTGATCGGAGGGTCTCATTAATATTTGCTCGAATAGTACGTGTTGAATGCTCTTCTAAAAGGATGAATAAGAAGAATTTATTTGAATACGTTCTGCTAAATGATGCAATGAACGATGAGCCTGGAGAGTGTGTAGCTACTGGTAATGATACATTCATTGATTTAATCTTAATGACAAAGTATATTTCTTCAAATATCGCACACATTTTGATGTCAAAATGTATTTGAAGTGAAACTAATACTAGAATTACGAAATATTTCATTGTCTCCATGTTCTCAATAATTTTCTCCAACACATTTCAATAGTAAAATAATATCAATCAATGTTATTCTGTTACCGAATTGCGCAGGCATTCATGTCATTAGCACCTTATTTTGCATTTAAAATGTTTCTTGAAGTTTAATTAGGATAATTAATCTGCTACTTTTTTTCTTCTCAACTGCATGATTGGCATCTTGTGAGCAGGTATATCATCTTGAGAATGCCACGTTTAGCAATGCGTTATACTCGTAGAGAATAACGCTAATATCAAGGGCAGAATGTCGTTATCGTTGGGGAGAAGCCACTTCCATCGCGTGACGGAAAGGTTGTTGCGCTGCGCTAAGCTGCAGGCGAGAGAATTTGGCAACCGGTAGTTCAATTAGTTTCAGAGCGTTAGTTTACTCTTGAAATAAGAATTGTTTTATTTATCATAGCGACTTTGTGGGAAATCCCGCGTTTGTATTTTCCGAGCAGTTTTTCATAATGATAGCTAGTGTTATTCAAAGCAGCTCGTTGCAGGCCAGTGAATGATGTAATTGACAATGCCAATAGACAGAAACTCTTTTAAATAGATAATGTTTGTGTCTTCTGCAATTAATTAAATATTTTCTTTTGATATTTGAATAGCCATTGTTATTCGGATGAATACACATATTGAAGCCCGTAATTCGACCAAACTGTTGCTCATCAATAAACTGATCTACAAGGAGGAAATCATCATCATTACATCTATCTTTGAGATAATCATAATTTTGGATTGTATGAGATTGCAGACTGTAACAAGCATTTATCGAACACAAGCTAACAATATAATTTTAATTATTATTCTTAGCAGTCGTTAAGAAATCATAGTCTCACACACTACTGATTATTTGATAAAGCATTCCATTTCCTATCTGCCTTATTATTTATTCATTTATTCCTGCGAATATCGAATTCTGATCGACGAAGTTATGAATAGGAAGATTTTAAAGAATCGAATCCATACATTTTACTTTTAAAGAGAAAGCTCTGTTATAGGGTAAAAACGATTTTTCGAATGGAACTTCAGGACCTCTTCATATTCGTGATCTATACGGTCTGAAATTTCGTACATGGGTTAGTCGTGGAAACCGTTGCAAAGGTGTTTTTTGAGGAGTTCCTTCTAATTCCTCGTAAATGCTCGTCGGGACTCGAATACTCACGAGGGTCGACGAGAAGAAATAAAATATTTTCCATAGCAATCGTTGGTTACATCCCTATACTGTATACAGTAACCGTTGCTACGGGAGAAGGAAAGGGCCATTTTGCACAAGTATCTTTAATGTATTTCCACTATTTCATCGAAACATTTTGGCATGAAAAGTGAAAACAAAAATAATTCAACAACTACCCGTTGTTTTTTATATAGAATTAATAGTTTGTTAAATGTACAGTTTTTCTGAAACTTTTTTTTTAAATCAAGGTTCTTTGAAAAAAGCATACTGCTAATGCACTTAGCAGCGGTTTTTCTTTTGAATTTCAAGCGTCATACTATATTTTACATTCTCTATCGTTGTGAGATACTTTTACGTATAAATCTTCAAAATTTATGTGTAAGGACATTATTTATTGATAATTCAGTAGGCACGTAAATTTCTTCTAAATCCGAGGCAATCCTAAACAATGTTGACTGGAAAGCTTGCAAACAAAGAGACTTTTGACTTTGATTTGACTTAAATTTCTATAAGGTTCCAAAGATGATAAAGATACAATTTTTCGATGACCAACTTCGATGACGAATTCCAAAAAACTTTCCAATCAATTCGAGTGTACGTGGACATACGAATAAACCAAAATTTCAGTCAACCAAAGTACAACTCCGTAAGTTCAGGAGCGCACGAGCGCAGCGGAATACGCTCGTCACAATGAGCACGAGCGGCGACGGGGACCTCCTTATCTCGGCGGCGCGATCGAGCGCGAAAGGAGCTTCCATCATATAATGATTCGCCCATCTGAGGCAACGTGTGCGCGCGCGAGAGAATTTCGTCACTCTCCGTCTCGATCGTGGCTGACGAGCGCGTGCGTTTTTGCGGTTTCCCTCGCTGAGCCGCTCTCTGTGCCTGTATGTGTGTAAGAACGCGCGTGGGCACTGTTCTGCCTAGGAGACCATGGAACAATTATTGTTCTGAGTGGGATTGGAAGTTCGATAAAGGTGGCTTCAATTTAAAGTAATGAAGAGAAGGAAACTCATTTTGAGAAGAGGGGCGTGTAAGTAGATGAAGGTCGAATTTGGTCGGACAATTATAATTTGCCTGAGTTCGATGAAGACAGAAAGTTCACACAAATGTATAGTTGAGAGGTGAATTACATCAGTTTGCATTACTAACTTCCGATCTTAATTTTTTCATGGGAATAAGAATGAAGGAATTCGTCTTGGCCATGAGTCAAAAGATGGTTACAACAATGGAAAAATGAACGAGATTGAAGTAAATCAAATTCTTCGTGGAAAATCGTCTGCTGTATAAGAGGTGAATCATGATGATGAAGCGGTCTTAGAACAACTAATGTACATCGAATGAATTAATTCAAATCACTTTGTTCAAATTCACACGAAATTCGAATGATGGAGGAAGTGTTCAATTACCAAAACGTTTTTAAATAAATCTGTAAGATAACTAAGCAACCGTGATGCTCTGGAAGGTTTTCAAACATAATCTCTCGTTCAGTTGCAAATCGAGACCTTCCAATCTTTTAAAAGTTTTCCAATCTCATCAAGTACGATCGTACTGTCGCATACTGCTCTCGAATGAAAACCGGGTAGCAATCATCTGACGATCTTCTCGAGGCTTTCTTTTTCGTACTGATCTAAATCGTTATGTCTAGCGACCTCGAGCGGTTTAAGACTATTTTAGTGAATACAGTTACTTACAAGCTTATTTTTCATTTTATCCTCCATTAAGTTTTTGAAATCTGCTGCCGGTTTGAAAATGTCCAAGAGTTGTTAATTGGAGAGTTGCCAGTTTTTAAACATTATTCACCCAATTGTAAAAGATAATTTTTTCCTGACAATTTTTGGATACCGGAAAATTCGTGAGACATTCGTCTAGAATAATTTTAAACTTCGAACAGTTACTCAAAAGTTTGCGTCTGCAAATGGCTGGTCAGGACTTGTTTCACGACCACAAACTTCTTTACTTTTTGAAGAACAAAAGTTTATTTCTTATGAAGAAATCGAATGTATGTTTCACGACCACAAACTTCTTTACTTTTCGAAGAACAAAAGTTTATTTCTTATGGAGAAATCGAATGTATGCAAATTGTCATTTCTTGATATAATTCCAAATGGAGAAGACAAAGAAGCCAGAAATAATTCCAACGACGCATTGCGAAACAGTGTAGCTCTGCTCACACTCGTTATTCACGGTCTCAGAACGGAGTCAATTTCGATGCGGTTTTGCACACCTCCGCTGGAGATTTTCTGCAGAACAGCCGTAAATCTGTGAGCAGACGTGCTAGAAACCTTGTTAATCGAAAATTCGTATGAAAGTATTCTGGTTGAGAAAAATTTCAACGCAACTCCCGCGCGGCTCTTGTCCTCCAAATATAGATTTGTGTCAGGCTTCGAGAGAATTTAATTGGTTTCGCGATGTTTTACCCTCAATTTGTCTATTGCACGCACTGCAGTCGTTCAATGCGGCAATTGTTGTTATTGCAGTGAATTTATCAAGAACTCAATTATGCAGATGTTAATTTTCTCAGTACGTACTCGAGAGACTTTCTAAATATTCAGGACCACTTGGGAAAATCTCATATGACGCAACCAGGATGAGACAGACTAGCTTACCGAAAACATATGATAAGGAGTGCACAAACTGTGCATAATCGCGAATACACCCGATCCTCTAATTGAGCGTATGTAAGCCAGAGAGTTATGTCACAGTACTAAAGTCACTCGTAGCTGTTCGACTTGTAACCCGATCGGCCAGTCTCCCGTAAATTACAAGCTTCTCTACAAACAGCAACGAGTGAACTTTCCGTAATTCCGTGCGCCCATAGCATCTCCCGATGAGATCGGGATTGAATTATCCGGTGCCGATCGGATCTCTCGCTTTTCTCCTCCACCTCTTTTTGGTAAGAGGAAGCACACAGCGATCAGTAATTAATGCTCACCGAGCCTTTCTTATCTGCCGCGAACGATCGATTCAGATCTTCCTTGACCTTTTCAAACTGGCAATCGATGCGATCGGCTTTTGTGACTCGTGCAGATGCTTTCGTTTGCTTAACTTTTCGTTGATAGTTCGTTTCAACAGTATTGACATTTCGAGCGTTGAAGAGACGTAGATTAGTTGATTCTCTCGTAAAAAAAACTACAGGGTTATTTCTACACGGAGAGAAGAGATCTTGTGAAAATTACAAGAGTAATCTATCGATTTTCACATACACCGCCGAAACCTAAATAATTACCAGAGTTCCCGGCCTGTAAACTCTACCCGAATTTTTGCGAAATTCACCAGTTCTCATAAAGCTCCCGAGAAACTCTGATAATCTTTTCGGTTTTGGTATCTGTGAGAGTATCAATAGACAGTCTTGTAATTTTCACAAGATCTTTTCTCTCCGTTTAGCTTATTATATATCACGGGAAAATGTTCTTCCTTGTAAATAATAACAAGCCTAGATTGATTTGAAATTTCAGCGCAGTAACTCATACAAATCATTTTTTCAGTAACACTGTACTCCCTAATTAAACTGCAGTGTGTATATAGATCTGGATATCAATGAGTTATCTAACATGACCTGATTTACTTTCAATTT
This sequence comes from Aphelinus atriplicis, assembly GCA_020882685.1. Lineage (NCBI taxonomy): Eukaryota > Metazoa > Arthropoda > Insecta > Hymenoptera > Aphelinidae > Aphelinus > Aphelinus atriplicis. Next base: position 78,886,265 of record CM037073.1, read on the forward strand.
CACTCGACTGCAGGTGTGAGTATCTTATTACAGGAAATGAAGTCAGAAACGTAATCTAGACCTGAATTTTGTACAAAGGTCAAATTCAAATAACCGACCGGTTGAGAAACGGAAATTTGAATCAAACCTGTTGCCCGATAGCATTGTGAATCCGAACTCTCGCAGCCATAAACTCGAGCCGGAGTAAGTTTTCACAAGCGTCAGCACTTCCAGGCCGTTGGAATTGGTATGCAAAAGACATCATTGTTCACAACGTCAGTCAAACTCCGGCAGTACGTGTCAAGATGTTCGCTCGATAGCCCAAGAAAATTCGGCCGGCCGTATCTATTGTTCCTCCCCCCCCCCCACCGGATCGGTTTCACAGCAGCAGATTACACGCTAACAAAAACGACCTCAGGCTCGCTCGAGTACTTTTGCGAGCCGAGAGAGAGAGAAAAAAACGAAGCAGAGCAGAGAACTATCTGGCCTTCCTCGCGCCCGCGCGCGCGCTCCCTTTTACCTTTGTCTTTGTGGGTTTCACGCGTGCCGGCAATTAAGGAGCGCGGAAACCGTCTCTTAATAAAGACGCCGACATTATACAGGGACGAGCTGTTTTAACACCTTGGCACATTAATGACGACGCGGTTGGAGTGTATAATGCATATACGGGTAATTGTCGGAATGAGAGCCGAGTTTATTTTTGCACTGCGGTTTAAGCGCATTTTTGCGAGGCCTCCCGAGGACGCCATGTGAATGGGCTCGTTGGTACATTGTCAATTTTAGTCGTTTCGCGTGTGTGCGCACGAGAGAGAAAGAGAGAGAGAGAGAGAGAAAGAGAGAGAAAGAACGATATCATAATTATATAAGGAAATCGAGTGTTCCGTTGCATTTACATTGGCGAATATCAATTGACGTGTTTTCACATTTGGAGTGAGTAAAAATCAATCATAACGATAACGAGTGTGTCGAAATTTCATGGATCTTTTTTCGTTAAATATGAGACTTGTGTTATGTACATTTAGATAGCATTCAGTGAACATTTCAGTTACACTCTCAGGAATATTATAATTATATAATGTGTCTCATTCAAATCGAAAGCGTAGAGGGGAATAGGAAGGAAAGAGTCGCTGCTCCACATAAGAAGAAACTGGCATATCTTGAATCACGGAGGCTCCTATCACGACCAATTTAATGCATTCATTGTATTGTCCAGATGGCACACGTTCGTACGTAGATTATATACAAGGATGTACAGCATATAGACGATCGCGAGCTTCGGCGATCCTCTCAGAGATGCTCCCCAACTGGTGGTTCCTTTCCTCCTTGTCAACGTACCCTTTTTTTGCACCCATTCATTAGGCATTCAGAGCACCGCACTAGAACTCTCAATAGAAAGTTGAACTGACAATGTAGAAGACTCATCGAATTCATTTTACGAGAGTATATTTATCATATTTCTCCGCGTCAAACAGTCTCGAAAAATATTGCCACGCTGAACGGTGTACAGGAAGAGGGTAATTGAAGCTAGAGGGAATCTAGTCAATCACGAATATTCGAATTTTCTTAACAGTTTTATATTCAACGACTTGGTATAACAGTGCCAAGAGTGTCGAAACAGATTATTTCAGAAATCATAATCTCAGATAATTATCTCCCATTTTCGCTATAATACGCACGGTAATGGTGCAGTGAACTCGGGGAAAATACTAGCTATAATCATCCGTGTTTGTATACAAATCAAAACGCCTGAAAATGTATAAATTCTTTAGTCACTTAGGCATAATCGTAGGAGCCGTTACTCAACAATACCTCGTTCAATCTTTTCTCTCACGCAAGCTCGGGCGCACACGTCGTTGAACGAAAACATACTATCAACGAATTTATGGACAGCTCCGGGTGATTTTTGAACACTACAGAACTGAAATGAAATGCTTCCCGAAGGAAAATTCATGCAAAAGCGAGAGTAACAGAAGATTCCAATGTCACTCGTGGATAATGAGCTGATTTCGTATTCTGCTTCGTGGAGAGTTGCGCTTGTAAGATTACCAAGCTAATTGCAACACTAACGTGAGAAAAATGCTACACCATACTTCCTTATTCCGAGGAAATGCTATCTAATGATATTGCAACTTCGTAAATGAAGATTTTCTAGATTTGAGGCATCTTTTTCATTCTACCTACGTATTATCATAACAGTTCACTTCGGCAAGAATGCACAAATATGAGTATCAAATAATTTTTTAAACTCGCTCAACATTGAAACGAGTTGAGAAAATTGAATAAAATTATACATAACATGCAGTCATAACAATTTACACGATTACGTATACATAAATATTATTTTTATTCGCATGAATATATTGCGTACAATCAATCATCGAGTTTATGAGTAAACAAATAGATTGATTAACAAACTCCGTATGATTAATCAATTCGACAGTCGGTTGAATAATTGAGAATTCGAATGTGTATACACGCCTATTCCCTCGAATTTTTCTGCAGCAAATCAGAGCCGGCCAATCCCCAGAACGGAACACTCCGAGTGAAACACTGCCACACGGGGAATTAGCGTTTCCATTACCTCACGCCTCGTTCGCGGGATCTTTTCCAGCCACGAAACCTCCTCCCAAGCCCCTCGAAGGATCCCCCGATCCGCGAACGTAACGCCTGCATCATGATCGGGAGGATCTTCCTGGATCCCGGGGTGCGATAATTACGGCGCGAGAGCACGTCCGATGCTGTGGCTTTCCGAGCCGGAATAATTGCCGGCCGGGGGCATCCGAGTGAGGTTGCCCCATCGCGCGTCTGCCGCGCCGCGGCAAAAATGGAGCGCTTTTATAACCATGGTCGGTTCGTCGCGCGCGCGCGCCAAGTGCAAGGCTCCCATCGTGATTGGCAGCTATCAGTCTCCAGCGCGGCTTCAGCCCCGGGATGATTTATAGTCCGGATTCTCGCGCGTGATGCTCCCCGCTGATCATACTTCCCGCGGAGGCACGAGTGAATTTGGGCAGGCTGAAAGTCGGATCGTGCCGAGTTTTGATTGACTCCAATTACGTGGCACACATCTCTTCTGACGAGTTGCCGCGCAATCGCTCATTGTAATAACTTCCAACTCGGTGCTATAGCTCGGGATCGATTGTTGTAGCTGTATTGATACATCGGAAATCGCTTTTCTTAATTATCGTTGGATAATTTCTGTTTTACATCTTAAGCATCGACCTGAAATGTATTATAGTGCAACGTTTGGCGTACATGCAGTCTAATTTGTCTCCATTTCGAGATATAAGAAGCACGTGTTTATTTCTTTAATCAAAGAATTTAGATGTTATTCCTCGTGCTGTTTGGGGAATTGAAATTTGTCAGTGAGGAGCGCGGGGACCCGGTTTAATTGCACGATCACGAGTGCTCATTGTTGAATCAGAATGTGCATACCTGTGCAACGAGTCTGAGCGAGTATGGCCATGTCACGTGAGAGTGATTCAATTACTCTCTCTTCTCTCTCTCTCGCTCGCTCTAGTAGTAATTTGCGCCGCTTAGCTGCGAGGCATTAAGTCGTTGACGCCTCGTCTGGTTCTCGGCTCGCTGCCTTTTCAATTAGCGCGACAGAGTCGCGCGCAGTGTAATTTCGCGTCGTTGATTCATTGTTCCGCGGATTTTTGACGTACTCCGCGGCTTGCCCCGGGAGAATTGATTGATTAAGTGCGATGGCACGGCGGTTGTTTTGCGCTCTCTCAACAGCCGTTTATTGGCCGGCAACGCGCTTTGTAATTTTACAAAATTAATTTTCCCGCTTAATTGTTTTGCGATTAGCCCAAACCGCGGCTTCGCCTACCCACGCTAGCCCTGCATGCACTGTTAATATGTAAAATTCGAGCGGCAAACGGAGTTTCGCAACGTTTTTAATTGCAACAATTTCAACTTCACTTCGGGATAGTAATTATGTGTCAAAAAAGGTGAATTGTGTGAGCCACGAAGGCACGATTCAGATTACATTGCATTAATTTACAGCTGCTTTCGGATTTTTCTTTACCTCGAGAATTGAGTCTAATGCGGTTCTTTCGCAGGAAAAGTATACATGTATAAATTTTATAATAATTCATCGCCGGAAAGGTCTTGACTCGACGGGTGCAGGGGAAGAAACACATTTATATGTATATGTTCAGTGTCATATCCATGAAGATTAGCTAGTGATCAAGCGCAATAAAATATAGATTTATGGAGAACGTTTGAAAAAATTGACAACACGAGCTTAATATATTCATTGTCAACGTCATTATTACAACTGGCGTGCTTTCTAATCCACACAACTCACTCAACCGAGCCCAATAAATTAGCGACGAGCGCAAGACAGTGTGTGCACGTGTCCTAGCCCGCAGCAGCGTGGCGTCGCTCAATTCTCGTGACGCTGGAGCAGGTTGAGCCGATAAATTATGAAAAAAGCGTGCGGCGCATCGCGCGACGTTCTGAAATGCAATTTGCCTACAATGGCTGCTCGGCCTTTGTCGCACTCCTCTCGGAAAGCGGCATTGCCGCGGCGCAGGCGAAACGTATCGCGTCTAGCCGGCGCGTATCAAAACAAAAGCCAATCAGCGATGCGCAATTAATAGCCGCGTGTACTCCCGATCGGGTATACGGAGAAACCCCCGCTACTGCAGCGGCGTCCCTTATTCCAGAGCACCTCCTGAAAAATGACGTAATTTGATTTATAGACAATTGTCTCGGGCTCGTCCGAATCGCAACTTACGAGGCTCCCTCTCCCTCTGTCTCCCCCGTGTATAATGATGGAAAGCGGATTAGCGCGAGCGCGGCAGCTCATAATGTGTCATTTTGTCTGTCGCGTGCCCTCGCGTGCGCGTTACGTCTCTTCCCTCTTTAAGGCTGACAACACGTGCGAGGATGCAATCGGCCCGAGGCATTCATACCGCTTGGCATTTTTGACTTATTTAGAGATGCGCTCGGGCCGATACGGATGCGTCGCGGGGGCCTCTAGATGTGGATGTGTGTAATTTGCTTTGAAGTGGCGCGGCCCGTGCTACAGTTGAGTGGCCGGGGGCGGCTAGCGCAGAGAGTAACGCGCTTTCGAATGCTGACTTGGAATATGTGTTCCGAGCGTGACGAAAGACGATGACGAAGGTCCTTTTTTGCATTTCGATTCGTTCAAACGTTGATGAAAATCTCGGGTTATTTATTCGGATGTTGAGCCGACGAGCGTAATTAAATTATGGATTTCGCGATTGTTGCAGCATTGGATATTTAGTGCCGAGCGTTCGGTTGCACTTTTATCATTCCTCTTGCTTGTTTACTCTCCGTATAGTCATTCGTAGTGATAAACGAGTCCAAGTCTAACGACGCTCGATATGCAATATACTTTGGATGAATATTTTATTTCGTCTTTCGCATAGATTCTCATCGTATAATGTCAATAGAATATAGTTGAAATATATAATTTCCCGACAAGACATCGTTGACTTCGTGCTAAACTTACGTGTTATACAATTATTCGTATTAGCTCGACTGCACGCGCGAACCTATCCAGCATTGTCGAACACGAATTCGACAATACTGGGGAGATAGAGTACACAATAGTATATTGAACGACTCGTGTCAATCTGCCTTTATCTCGTATCGTTTCACACTACGGCCCGCAGAGTCGAGCATTCTCAGTTACATCAGCGATCGAGCCTTTGAAAATCATACAGGCCGCGCGCAGGAATCGGGAGGATAAAAGTTGTAAGCGGCATTCTCCTTTTGTTCAGCCAGTCGCTCATCTTGATCTGAAATCTAGTATAATAGCTCGGCAAAATTGAGCGGTTCATGGAAATCATGTTCATGGATATATAGAGTCGTCAGGCGGAGGCAGGCCCCCGTACATCAGATCGCCGAGGCAGCGAGACACGCGCCGCGCCGCGCCGCCACAGCCGTCACGGCACCGGCAGCGAGAGAGACTTTAACGCGCCGATAACATAACAGAGCCGCAGCCGGCAGAGCTCGGCAGCACGATTTTCGCCCCGAGACATATATATTCAGATGCTATGCTCCAGAAAAGCGCGCGAGACATGAGGAAGAGCGACTATACTCGATTATTCCGAGGCTGTGTTGTATTGTTATATGGCATGCATGGCATATGTATAGAATCGGCGAGGAGAATCTGCTTTCTTCTCTTTTTTCTTATACGCTATATCCCCATCTGTATCTGGGCGATATTATTCAGGTTGGAAAAGCCCCGCGAGCAGTTGTATTCGATATAACACAGTATAGTTGTACTTATAAAGAATTCATTGGAGCGGCACAATTGAAGAATAAAAATCAACCCACTGCAAAACGCTTTGTCATAAATAGCTCGTAACGCAGTGTTCTGCTTCAATTTTAATTTAATCCCAAAAGGCCAGGTCTATAAATGTACCTGGACGCACGCAACAAGACGAATCTATTCGTCATCGAGAATGAAAACACAAACACACACACAGCACGAGCGAATTAAGAAAATCATAAACAGCGTGTACTGCAGTCGCATCACGCAACACTCGGAGTAATTACGAGCCATCCCTTTCAGTATACCGGCGCGCATGAGCATAATGCGCGCGCGCGAGAGAATGCGCCTCGCATCCATTTGGATCGCTCGCGCGCGCGCAGGATATTTCTCAAAAGCGGTGATGATCACCAGGCAATGTGTCGCAAAGTAGGTTCGCGCGCGCGCAATCGTAATAAGTAATAAGCCGCGCGTCGTCCTCTCGCGCCTCTCTCGCCAGACCACTGATTTATGGACAGCGGAAGGGCAGCGCGACGAATCGAGAAGACGAGGGTAATTGATAGCGGAGTTATGTGTGCCGCAGACTCGCGCGAGTTGTGTAAGAGAAAACGTGTGCGTCGCGAGCGCGCGAGTAGGCCGAGAGGAGGATTCCGTCGCTTTTTCACCCGGAGTGTGGGTGAAAATTACACGCGCAACGTCTGATCGCTTCCTCGCGAATTTTCACTCGATCCGATCGATCGATCGATCGATATGCTCTTTTCATTATGCTCCATGGCCCAAATGGGTGAATTCAGTTGGCGCGCCACATCACAGCCACTGCTCCGCGGGCAGATGGCTTCCTTATTCAGTCAAACCTCACGTAGGCCTGATTAAATGAGATATCGGCTGATTAGATTTTAAAGAGCATCTGACGAGCAGTGGGAGCTTGGAGAACGTGGGAATTAAGTACCCGGAACTGGAAGGAAAGCTCAATTTTTATGATGAACAATTAGATCGCGCGTCTTTACTTGGCTACTTATGTAAATTAGCTACCGTTTTGATCTAACGCGAGATATGTTTCAACATATAGATTGACATTTAACAATGTAGGATTAACATTATAAATCGTCAATGTTGATCGTTATGAGCATATCGATTCTTTCCAATCGAATGTATACGCTCACTGTCGGTAGAGGTATCGCTGGCTTTGGAAAACTTTCGCATGTGCTCAATCAAAAAGATGATTCCAGTGGGCAATCTTACATAAACGTGGAGCTTCTAAATTTATAGTCCCAAGATTTGATCAGTACAACAGACGAGAGTAGAATTTTAATTCCGCCGAAAGTGTAAATTCAAGCGCAAATTTACCGCTCGTCTCGTGCAATAATGAAGATATTGGAGCTTCTAAGCAGTGGCAGTAGTGTATCTTGGGAAATCGAAACACAGAATTACACAGCAGCCGAGAACAACCAGATAGAACGGCAGAGATGAAAGATGTATGTACGTGCTCGATGCCGCGGCGGACAAATAAATTTTATGGCGGCACATAAAAACTTCTTGCTTGATTTCAACGCTCGCGATAATCCGAACAATACTCTTGGACCATCTAGCGAAGGATGATTTGCGTCATTTTGAAGTCTCTATTCTGAGATCCGCTCATGCACGAATATTTTGATCGACGTGCGCGAGACTATTACTATTGAATTTCGAATGAATGTCAGGATTTTGCGCGTGGCATGGTTAGAAAAAATACACTGATGATTGACGTTTTTACAATGAGTTTTAGCAATAGCCCTTACGTGATCTGAGTACAATGCAGTGCCCAAAACTCTACTGATTCTTTACAGAGAACATTCACTATAAACATTAGTAAAATGTCGGTCACTATATCACAGTGACTTTTACTGTTAAGAGTTTAGAGAGTACTTCTTAGTACTTTTTAGTACATAGCATATTTTGGAAAAGCACGAAGATTCTTCAGAATCGTGCCAATTCATGTATGTTGAAACACAGAAGAAAACTTCTGAACAATCGATTTTAGTTTTCAAGTTTACATATCGACCGAAACGATTCGAAGCATTCTGAAAAGTGTGTTATGTGAACAGTAGAAATTATGCTCCATGTTTGGAAACGCGTGATACTCGTGAGCATGTGCAATTGCATACGACAAAGAACTCATTTGCTGGAATGCAGCAAGACAAGCGTCGCGGAAGCGATCGAGTTGCTGCTCGGCGTGAATTTATTTTGCCTGAGGCCGAGTTAAGTCACAGCGAAGGTCGCGATTGTCTGTGAATTATGGCGAGCACGTCAATCGTGAGCAGCGTTAACTGCAGTCGCCTCTTGACGCCGACAAGACCATCGCCTCCTTGCATTTCTCCGTTTGATTAGCTACGTCGTTTTGCGTACTGCCCAACAGAATACGATTCGCTCCCGTCAGTACTGTGAGAATATGATATGGAGACATTGGAAAATGGCGCAAGGCTGATTCTTCATTCAAATGGGGTTACATCATTTTTGAAAGACTTTCGCGTATTGTATTCCTTACGTCGAAACATGCAGAAGAGAATTTTGAGCGATTTAGAAAGGTACATTTGCAACACCATATTTCTTTCTCACTGACATGTCTGTATCCAGCAAATTTCATTCCGAAATATGTAAAACGACCACATTCTCCAACAGTAACGATATATCATCAAACTCACGAGAGTACTAATAAGAAAGGGTCTATGAATTCGTGGGTCTGACCACACTTGCCCCGTATCTACTAGTGTCGCGTTCCGTAGAAAAAAATGAGTGAACATCGCGACGGAATTTCATTAAACGGGTAATTCATACGACTCGGTTCCAATAACGACGAACAATCAAAATGACACATCTCGTCAATTTGATTCGAATTATCAGAGTCTCGTGAACGCGTTCCGGCGTCATCCGGCAGTTTCCAAACCACGTGCTCTCCGTACGTTGTGCGGCGAGTAAGTCGTCTCGGCTCAGCAGCCGAGCTCGACTGAGCCCGTTATCTGGTCGACGGTAGCGCGCGCGCCAGAGAGAAGACGCTGCGCGGCTGACTTTCACTACGGGCCGCCTCTACTCCCACGAGCGCATCCCTCCCCTCCTCGACACGCGGGTCACTCGCGCGCACTGTGAGGTCGTTCCTCGCTAGATCATCTCTTTCGCGCTCCTTTGACTCGGGCTTCCCTGTCTTTTTTCACATGTGGTATCTTCTCCATTTTCTTTTCTCTTCGTGTCGTCATGATGAATGAGGCGCTTGCGTTCAGAATCATTCTTATGTGGGTTCTAGGTTATTAAATGCAGGTTAGAAGAAGCAAGGATGATCTGTGGCATTTCGAGGTGAAGTATGAGTTGAGAAGTTGAAGAAAAACTGACGTGGTTCATCTATTGGCTAGCGAAGACGAATGGACCCAGTTGGCTCAAGAAGGAAGAGCAGCGTGAATGTAATCGTAGATTTTTAATGAAGTGGTTGATAACACTATTAACTTTCAAGTAGGTACTTGAGATTTTGAAATGAGTTTCGACACTGCTAAATTTAATTATACAATCGTGCGCTTAAACTTGTGTGACAGAAATCAAACACAGCATTTGTAGATATTTGAGATTCGTGAAATGTAGTGCATACCGTACGATAAATTATATAACTAATATGTGTTACGCCTAGTTATTGCGCGTGCGTTAAAACTGTACACGTAATGTGCTCCACAAGTAATTCCCTTTTTAATTGGGCGTTGGCAAAAAGTAATGTATCTACAGTAATCATTGTTTTCCGAGGCCTCCTCGACTAATTTTACTGATCCTTGTGAGGATGGCGATGAAGGGAAAAAGTTGAGTTTATAAAGCAGTTTGTCCATCGTGATTGAAAGCAATTGTGAAGCAGTTGGATCAATACTTTGATTCGAGATTCTTAACCGAGCTTCCATTCTTACCGAGTGTGAGGTAATTTTACAATTCGGAAAAAATTCACGAGTCTCGAGCATTGTAATTATGTAATCTGTAGTCGAAAAAGAATCGAGCCAAATTATGCCTGGCGAGAGTTTCGATTACACCGAATACATACTTGAACGTTTTTCTCTCGACGATCAAGAAGAATCGGTCGGTTCCATTGGAAGCAACAAAAAGTCAATTGGAATGAGAGATTCAGATTTTTGAAGATAACTTTCAACGGAAATATGCACAACCATAGCGGAGACTCCTTCGATCGAAATGAAATGTTCACCAGTCTCCAATTTACGAGTTCCTAAGGTGGAGAAACATCACACACAATTCTCTAGTGCATGAGTTATCTAACTCAATTGAATACCATCCACGCATCCCACTTTCTATCCAACCAGTTGATAATCAGGGCCAAAACAGTAGGGCAGTCCTTCAAGGTGGTTCATCATTCGGAAGCTGCGAGGACCTTCAACGGTAGTCCAGCCACGCGACGTTACCGATCGATCATCCTCGCCAATTAGCATCCAGCTGGCTTGCTCTCTTACGAGTAGAGCGTAGGAGGAGTAGGGGCTGCCGGGAGGGCTTGCCGGCTCCGCCGTCGCCGCGGAGTAGGAGGCTCTCGTCCTTCGCTCTCTCTTTCTCTCTCTCTCTCTTTCTCTCTCTCTTTCTCGGCGGGCGTCATCCCCGACGCGACAATGACACGGTGGAGGGGTTGCTACGCTATATATGATCAGAACGATACCTCCACGATCAGTCAACGATCTGACTTGCCCGCAGTTCGGTCGTGCATACATACGTATCTGAGGGAGCCTGCTGGTGTTATTATCTGCTGCGGGTTGTTGGGTGAGTGTCGAGAGCCGCAAGCTTGCGAGCATGTGTGCCTTGTGCTCCGACCAATCCCTGTGACTTTGCAACGTTTTTTAGTGTTGTTTATTTGCCCCTCGTTGTTGTTGTTGTTGTTGTTGTTGATGATGATGTTGTTGGATGTTCGCGCTGCTTCGTAAGTAGATTGCATGCTGCTTGGGAGTCTAGTGTATAGTGAAATTTATTGTATTCCTCATCGAATTTTACTAAATACGTTACTATTTGCGAGAAAAAACTTTTCAAAAACAAATGAAAAAAACTCGAACCATAATAAAAAAATGATTAAAATCCTCTTTTCTAAAAATAGTTCGATGAATGAATTTTCTCTTTACGGTTAAAGTGATTCAGAAAGTTCAAAACGGTTGCATTATTAATGGGTCTTATGTAGCAGTCGTTTTGTCTCAAAGGACTATTGAGTCTAAATAATAGCATTATTGAAGAATTGATCAAAGTTAATTTATACAAAAGAAAAGTGTATGGATACATTCATCATAAATAAGTTATCAGTTCTAATTATTTCGGATTTCGATCCAAAAAAGTTTTAGTTTTCATCTTTGATATCTGTTTGAACTCCTTACAGGCAGAACATTCAATTTCAAATTAATCAAATACGTTATATGTAAGATACGTGAGTAGTTACTGAATTTAATAAGGGACAATGTAGAAATACCTAGTAGTAACTAAAGGAGTATTATAGAAAATCCTTTCCATCAAATCATGGGTGCTTCAGAGTTAATGAATATAAATTATTGATCAGCAAGGATGCTCATGAAATTAAGCCAACAATGAATAAGATAAAAATGCATTCAAGAAAATCTGTCAGTTGTAACGAAAAATTGAAATGAATATAATGCCAAATACTCTACATTTAATTTCAATCAATTTCTTGGGTGAAAAACGAATTATTTATGAATTTCGGCAGTCGAATCCGAGTCAGCATCCTATTTACTATAATTTAGAGTATCATCACAACACAAGTATCACTTCGTCTCAAGATTGCAAAATATTTCATGATAAAATTTTCAATTTGGGGTATAAGTATTAATTTTATTCGGAGTAAATGATGCGATGAATCTGAGGGCATCGGGTTTTAATACCGATCGTATAGATCATTGATCGCGTGAGGTTCAAGAGAAACGAACGATTGAAATTCCCGCCTTATGTCAAGTAGCGTGTCGTTGCATGGGGAGATCACGGCTTTTATCTCGTGAATGGACGTCATGACAACTGGAATGATAAGGGAAAGGGATACTGATACTGTCGATGTCGCGGTCGATCGATTCCTCATTGATTGTTTATAAATACTAGAAAGATAAGCGCACTAATCGTTCCGTTTCAGAACTATACTTCGAGGATTGGCTACACCGACAACAAACATGAGGCTGTGTTTGTTGTGGATAGGTAAGTCTTTCTTTGGCAATGTGCTGATTTTGTTGAAAATGGAAAGAGCGAGAGAAAGAGAGAGAGACGATAATATTCGCCTCTTCTAATCCGTGATACAGTGATCTGAAATAATTTAGCTAACAGAGATAATTATACTCCTTTTTGGCAATTCCTTTATGGTCTACTTTAACAAATACGAATTTTTACCATAATGCTGGAAAATTATTTTCAAACAATGTTCTCCGAGCTAGTATGGTAACATGTATATGCTCAAGTAGAATTTATAACATCCATGACAAACTTTCTCATCTGATTGGTTTGTTTGAACATGCAATCCAGTTTTTAACAGTACTCATGTACAAACGAGCTATAAAAAAAAACACTACGCAACAATGTAACATCCTCATGGCAGAATTTTATATCAGTCCCTAAACCCCATATCGGAAACACTAACATTCTGTACTACATCTTAGCTATGCTAATGATGTTACATTGAGCCACATTGTAGCAAATTTTATATCCCCATCTGATACCGAGATAAGCAAGTCTTCTTCAATTGCCGTTTACGCACTTCGTCCGCAGAATTTTTTTCACGTTGCAGCTTGAACGGCAATATTTCCTTCTCTTGCTGTGTTTTTTTTTCTCATTTCCCTTGGGGGCAGCCTTCGACGCGGTAGTTGCACTCCTCGGTCAGATAAAGGAGAAAAGCTCTCGGCATACGCATTGTGAAATAATTGCGCGCATCGATATATTGTTCTTCGCCGCTTGGATAGAAATTTAAAAACGGCCATCGATCAGTTTGGATTTTAATTGCTCGGAGCGATCAGTTCTGGTAAAGCCGGAATGCGATTACCTTGGGAAATTTTTGATCGAGTTCGGATGAGCTATGAATAGTCGAGCAGGTCGATACTATTATTTCACCTGGGTGAACTTTCAACCAGTGAAAGTCAAAGAAAGTCTAACGAGGATATAGTGCACTCGATAAAAACTGGCACTTTGACATTGATAGATGAACATATCGGGTTTACAGCATTAATTATGTAATTCTCCTCATTATCATATTACTGAATGGCAATTGACTGCAGTCAATAATGGGGATATTGAACTATTTATGATACTATGTAGAAGATGCTGCACACGAATATTCGAAACTAGAGATTAGAATTGGAGATCGAAGATCCATTATCATGAATTGTGAACAAATTATTTGAAGAGTGTCTCATTCGTCAGGTACCTTTCTGACGACTGTATTCTCAACTTATGTAATGGGTTGTTATGACCGTGATGACATATTAACCTAGACTAGATTACAATTACAGCCAGAGGAAAGTTCAAGATACTCGAATCGGGATGTGAAAGTGTTATAGATCTAACGATTACGGATGGCTCATACCTCGTATTTTTCTGTTTGATGAAATTCTGGTGAAATCAGATATATTCATAAAATTTAATGATCAATTATTTATGACTCCTCTTTGAAATACAACAAGTGTGAATGATTTCACACAGAATGTAGGCCACAATGTATTTTTTGTTATCATTAGAAAGAAATTCTGAATTGCTAGTAATAACCCACTAAGTTCAAATATGCGTAATTTGAGATGCGATAAATTTTAGTATATATATTGAATTCAATGAATGTTAGAAGAATAGATGTAATCAGGAATTCAGGAAACTAACATTTATTATGCATAGAAACTTTGAGAATTTGATCTTTTAATTGTATAGTTAACATATCTCAGTCAATCAATATTTTCATTTTCATATTTTGCCAGACAGTTTTCAGTTATATAGAAGTTTCAGATTTCATAACAAACATGCTGAGATCTAGCCTGACAGAGGCCGATGCTTTCTCGATTGAAACAGCGTTTCTCTAACAGTTCATTAACATTAGACTCCCGAAATAATGCATAACGCACAGAGCGAAACTATACACGAGAAGGAATCTTCGGTGAAACCGAGCGCCCGAAAAAAATCGTGAACCTTCCAAAACAATGAGCAGATTTCATAGAAAGATCCAGGCGTTGCTCGCGTATTCATTAATCCACGAGAAGAAAGAAGGCCGCATGGAGGTGAGGAAAAATGCGTATAAACACTGCGCGGGTACGAAGTCTCCCTTTTCCCCTCTCCCTCTCTTTCATTGTGCAATTGCGCGATGCGCGAGACCGAAATTTTCGTGGACCCCCGTGTTTATACTCCGCTGATTAGCGGCCGGTTTTTCGTAACTTCCTTTCTAATTAAAATAAATCCGAGATAAGTTCACCATTGTTCGAGTGCTTTTTTTCGGGCGGACACCAGACGTTCGAACCGATGATCTCGGATGGAAATAAAGGTCAAGTGTATGCGCGCCCGCGCCTCTATGGCGCAATTATTTCGGGACCCTCCAATTTACCGCGGAGATTCGAGCCACCGATTCGGAAGATTTTTCTCGTTCGCGGATTCTCGCTGCCAAGCGAGGTTAGGTAACCAGAAAGTCCTCCGCTTGCGGTTCTAGCCGAGGTGTGGAATTGGGCCGGCGAATCTTTCGCGATACGCTATTTGCAAAAATGGCTTGGCTTTCCGGGCCATGGGTTTTCATGAAACAACAGCACTGTGTGTTGGGAAATTTCGGAGAGATGTCTTCTGGAGAACGTTGATACGCGGAAAAAGTAAGAATTTCAATTGATCCTCGTGAATAGGTGGAATAGCAGCAACGAGCCTTTTCAATATAACTGAATACATTTCATCATATTATCTGTTGTTCTGATGGCAGTTTCATCATGTCAAACTAATCATGTGTTTAATTATAGTACTACAAAGTTACTAGATTATATTACTAAATGATCCAAAATGATCAATTGAAAAATCACTGGAAAACGTAATTGATGTATTGACATGGAGAATATTAAGTTATCGACTAAATGAAGTTCACAGAGACTGGTCATATGGAATGAGTTTTGATTTCCATTGTTAGTCAATATGAATCGTACACTCGTATTGAGAGAAAACTTTTTAGATTAAATCTTTACGTTTAATTGAAAAATCGTGATCTTATTCACTTTTATTCATTAGAAATCGGATGTTGTTCGAGCGTTCACACCTGAAAAAGTATAGATTTTCCAAGTGAGCGCACACTGACACAAAAGAAGAAATGGACAATGAAAGCATCGCTAACCTAAGTTGTTTCTCTGAATGATATAATCATCACACCTTCTCTTTGGCAGATATTAAAGATCAAATGAAGATCGTTGTCATGCATCAATTATAAAATAAACGTTCTCTCATAAATCATTCAGTCAATTGGGCTCTCTTCCAGGACTCAATTATCGTATTTCTGAGGGCCGCTGGTCCACAAAGCAGTCGGCAAAAAGAACAAGATCAGCGCGTAACACTTATTCAGCGCGGGAAAGAAGCGCATGCGTGTGAACTTCTCGCGTCGAGAGCGAAATAATTTTAGAAAAATGTCTGACATAACTTCCCGGCTAATTAATTAGGGGCGCCGTGCTCATTGTCAGTAGGTTCTCACACGATGACGCCTGCACCGAATTTTTCAGCACGGGACCACAAACTCTTTCTCTATCTCTCTTTCGCTCGTTTTGCGCAAGAAAAGGTGCACGCATGCACAGTGGTTGACTTATATCTCTCTCTCTCTCTCTGAATACTTTTCGTATTTTCTTTTGTTTCAGCTGTGCTAGCTATCTCCAGCACATCATTGGTGAGTTTTACTTTACTTTGCTTCGACCGTTAAGTTTTTTCGCCTGCAGTCGAGCCGTAATTTATCTTTGGGCTATAGCCATGAGTGGGTAATGCGGTAGTTCAGAGGGCAATTAAGCATTGTGCGCACCAGCCTTAGCTTTAGAAGTATTGCAGAGTTTGGTGGCATTTTGAAGTTAATTAAGATGAGAAGCAAAATAAAATACACGATTCACTCGTTTTTTCATAAAGTGTTTTGGAATTTCATCTGACATGCTACAAGAATTGATTGTCTTACGAGAGCGTACAAGAATTATTAATAGCTGTTTATTACATAGTCTTTGTATTGCAAAATGATACTGATTACATATACCGTTCAAATCATGTGGTATTTCAGTTAAGGATTCTAAAGAGTTCATAACTTATTTACGTTCGGGAATGATTTGAAACGAGGCAGGATTATAAAAAAGAAGATGACAGTGAAAAATTATCTGGATCATGTGAGTGACATTCGACTTCCATTGATATATCCTGTCTCTTTTCTCGGTATTGACGCGGTATTATCAAATTCAATCTACACTATCATCTGAAAAATTCACCGGGTGCTCACTACAATTCCCCGAAAGCTCGATAAAAATTTCTCAAGCACAAAATCATATGGACAATCGCTCGAGTTTACTGGGTCGCTTATGTATGTTATACCTTATAGAGCAACGGTGATCGTCTGCAGTGTCGTGAAATTTTACCGCGATTCAGGTAACGGCAGACTTCGTCCTCCAATCGTTCTTCCTCACAGGTATCGTCTTCTCAGTTGTGCAATCTCTCAATATATGTATACATCGAATGGTGCTCGCGCGCATCGATCGACTGATGCAGCGCCGAATGATGTAATCAGCTGCGAATCGGTGACCAGAATACGTTGAATAGAGCATCGGGCTCATTCTCTCTTTCGCGTTTACTTACTTTCTCGCCGTGCGGGCTCGTCTAGCCCTGAAGAAAAGCGTTCCGTATCATTTGCATAAGCGATCCGCACCGCGGATAAAGAGTGCCGTACGGAGCTGCACATGTGTATAATCGAGTGTAAATCACGCCACGTGCGAATAAACGAAAGTCGCGTCTTTCTAATAAGCCAACACGATATTCCTATATGCAAGGTAACATTTTTTTCTGCAATTTCGTCTGGATTGAAAAAATAATTAGCTGTGAATTAACTTTTTCTGTTTAATGAATCTTTGGCTCGACGAACAATTGTATGAAGCAAGAACTTTCAAGTAATTACTCGACGTATTATGTTGAGTAACATAAGTATAAAATGTGGAACTATTTCCAATCTAACTATCAAAACTTATTTTCTTCCTCATTGAAGTAATAACTTAAAATTTATGATCACCATTCAATATGAGAGACAATTCTCATTCGTGTTTTTCACGGAATATTTTGTATGAATCTGGAATTATTTTAACAATAGGCTCAAGAGGGCTATGACTATCCGCGACCAAGCAATCCCTTGATTCCGGGAAGACCGGGGCCTGGTGGTGGTACGACAAGGCCAGGAAGTACCGCTAGTGGTTTTCCTACTACACCAGCAGACGAATTTCCCACGGGCACTCCATCGCCGTCAATAGGAACTAAGCCCACGGGAGGATATCCATCAGGTGGCCCCGGTGGATTCCCGACTCCCCCCGGTGGTAACCAGGGTGGTCAGAGGCCGTCTGGTGGTAATGGTAATGGATACCCCTCAGGAGGTCCTTCCGGAGGTCCTGGTCAGAGACCTTCGGGTGGCAATGGATACCCAACTGGTGGCCCAAATGGACAGAGACCGTCGGGTAATAATGGCAATGGATATCCCTCTGGAGGCCCGAATGGACAAAGGCCTACAGGTAGTAATGGTAATGGCAATGGTAATGGTTACCCCACTGGTAGACCAACTAATGGTCAGCGACCTTCTGGAGGCAACGGATATCCGTCGGGAGGCCCATCTACTGGATCAGGTCAGAGGCCGACAAGTGGAAATGGTTTTCCTTCTGGTGGACAAAACGGTCAGAGACCTTCAGGTAGACCAACTGCTGGAGGTCAAAGACCATCTGAAGATGAAGGATATCCGAAAGAAAGACCAACCGTCCCATTCCCTCTCCCTAACGAGAATCAACCTCAAGGTCCAGGAGGTACCGAGAGTCGACCTGGCGCAGGGTTTCCGTCGACTCCAGGACCTACTAGACCTACACAACAGCCTGGTGGTGGCCAGTTCCCAAGTGGAGGAGGTAATGGATACCCAAGTGGTAGACCTGAAGGACCATCATTTCCTCAAGGTGGTCAGAGCCCCAATGGAGGTTATCCAAGCGGAGGTTCCAGACCTGGATCTGAATCGCAAGGACCCTCTAACGGTGGATATCCAGGTAAGGTGGAAAGCTATTGATTCAAATTAGGGCTTAAGTTATTTCAAATTCTGATTTCTATCCACTGTTTTCGGACGCTATTTCGAATTTCTATCCGAAAAATTAAATCAGAGGTTTCAAAATTCTATTGAAAATAATTTAGAGACGTTTAGTTATTAAAATGATTGACTTTGAATAGTAACCAAGGAACTTTTAATAATGCTTTTAATGAAATTTCCTGCGATGGCAAAAAAAGAGATCATACAAAATGAATGAATATTATTAAGGTGGCCGACCGAGCGATGATTTTCCCAGCAGCGGTCAAAGACCAGGAGGAAATCAACAGCCACCATCTGGCTCTTATCCAGGTGGAAGACCAAGTGGGGGATATCCCAGCTCTAATCAAGTACCTGGTGCTGGACAAGGTCCTCAGAGACCATCAACTGGTGGTTCAGTAGGACCAGGTGGAAGCCAGAGACCAGGAGCGAACGGCTACCCCAGCGACCGCCCCTCTGTGCCTTTCCCAAGTGAAGATCAAGGTCCACCACGACCCGGTGCTGATCGCCCGACTGGAGGTTTCCCATCAACTCCATCTGGCTTCCAAACAACTCAGCCTGGAAATGGATTCCCGACTACTCCATCTAGGCCAAGACCACCGAATGGACTTTATCCTACACCTGACGCTGGAACTAGACCTGGTTCATCTGGCCCTTCTAGACCAACAACCCCTTCAGGTCCATCTGGCTTCCCAGGGCAACGACCAGGCCCTGGAGGACAAGGTCCCTCTACTGGTGGATATCCGAGTTAGTATATTTTAACATTAGCAATCAAATGTTTTACTTAATGTTTACATCACATTTTCTTATCAATATTTCAGGTGGGCCTGCTACTGATGATGAATATCCTGGACCAGCTCCACCACAGGAACCACAAGGTCCTTCAGGTGGGTATCCTAGTGGTGGCTCAAGACCAGGTTCCGGAGGATTTCCAGGTACTTATTGAATATACAAATTTTGACCTTCCGTACGTAGAGCAGTTTCATTGTAATCATAATTGATATTAATATTATATATATTCACCATAAATTATCATGAAAAAGATATTAATATTAATAACACGCACATAATGTATTAGCGTAATATAATAATAGTAGATCATGCAATAGATCGTAAAATTTTCAAATGAGTTGTTGGCAAAGCTAGCGCCAAGTGTCATAAGTTTACACAAGTGTTGCAATTTTAACGCACCATTTTAACAAACATTTAAAAATGCTTTAGTACGCAAGATGCTGTTTTACGTACGGAAAAAATAATAATTATTTGTGAAATATTTACTCATATTTTCATGTATATGTGCGATAGCAGTAGTTACAATTCATAGTATATCAAAATTATAGGAATATAACATACTTTTCTGTTAGGTGGCCAAAGTGATAATTTCCCCGGTCAAGCTCCAAGTGGTCCTGGAACTCAAGGGCCATCAAGTGGTGGTTACCCAAGTGGTGGTCCTGGTGGTTTCCCTGGAGGCTCAGGTCCGAGACCTGGTCAGGGACCAAGTGGTGGGCAAGGACCTTCTGGTGGATATCCAAGTGGCAGGCCTGGTCCTTCATCTCCTGGTTTCCCGACTGGAGGTCAAGGGCCTTCTAGCGGATTCCCAAGCGGGGGACAAGGACCTTCTGGTGGATATCCGAGTAACAGACCCGGACCTTCTCCTGGCTTCCCTACTGAAGGTCAAGGACCTTCTGGTGGTTTCCCTAGTGGAGGTCAAGGGACGTCTGGTGGATATCCGAGTGGTGGACCAGGACCTTCCCCTGGATTCCCTACCAGCGGGCAAGGACCATCAGGTGTACAAGGCCCTTCAGGTGGTTTTCCTAGCGGAGGGCAAGGCCCTTCGGCAGGTGGATTCCCTAGCAGCGGACAAGGTTCATCATCAGGTGGATTTCCAAGTGGAGGTCAGGGTCCTTCAGCTGATACTTCTGCAGGAGGACAAGGTCCATCTGGTGGATTTCCAAGTGGTGGACAGGGCTCACCGGGAGGATTCCCTGGAGGACAAGGGTCGCCCGGTGGATTTCCAAGTGGAAGTCAAGGACCCTCAGATGGTGGTGATGATGGTTCTAGCGATGGTGACTATTCTGCTATTCCGGGAGTACCTGGACAAGATTATCCGATTTACTCAGAAATTCCAGAAACGAGCTTTAGTTGTGATGCTCAGCAGTTTCCAGGATATTATGCCGATGTTGAAGCTCAGTGCCAAGTATTCCATATCTGTGCTAATAATCAGACATATGACTTTTTGTGTCCGAATGGAACGATCTTCCATCAACAATATTTTGTTTGCGTGTGGTGGAATATGTTCGACTGTAGTTCTGCACCGAGTCTATTCTACTTGAATGAAAATCTTTACGATTACACGATAATGGGAAGTCAATCTGGAGGAAGTGGAGGTCTCCCTCAAGGACAACAGGGATCTCAAGGACCTCAAGGTGGCCCACAAGGGCCACAAGGAGGTGCATCAGGTGCACAAGAACCTCAAGGACCTGGAGTCTTTCCAGGTGGACCTGGTGGGCCTAGTGGTCCAGGCAGCTTCCCTGGAGGTCCGGGAGGCCCTGGTGGACCAACTGGATTCCCTCAAGGAGCTAGTGGACCTGGTGGATTCCCTGGAGGTCCTGGAAGCCCTGGAGGATTCCCTGGAGACTCAGGAAGTCCTGGAGGATACCCTGCAGGCCCTGGAGGTCCTGGAGGATTCCCTGGAGGCCCTGGAAGTACCGGAGGACCTCAAGGTGGTGGACCTGAAGGCCCTGGTGGATATCCTGGCTCACAACCTTCAGGCCCCGGAGGATATCCAAGCGGAGGTCCTCAACAAACTGGTCAGCAATCAGGGGGATTCCCAAGTTCTAATGGATATCCGGGATCTCAGCAAACGACTCGGCCAGGAAGTTCAGGATTCCCTGGCCCAGGCCAACAATCCGGAGGCCCAGGAGGATTCCCGGGTGGGCGACCTGGCGGGCAAGGTTCTTCAGATGATGAAGGTTACCCAAGTGGAAGACCTAGTGGCCCTTCCTTTCCGAGTGGACCTGGATCAGGTTTTCCTGGTGGAAGGCCCGGACAATCTGACTCGCCTTTCCCATCGGGAGGTTCATCGCAACCTGATCGTGAATATCTGCCTCCACGAGCAGGATAATAAAAGTTGTCGTTGGGAAAAGTGATTGCCTTCAAAATGCTCAATGCTGCTCTCGGTGCTAAAATAAATAACTGTAAATACAAGCATTTTTTTACCTATTAAGTTAAGTGACGTGCGATTCAACCATAAGAGTTTGCATTCATAGAGATCAGTAAAGAGCAACACAACGAACGTTCATGTACATGTAAAGCAACGCATTTAATGTATGAGAATATTAGAGATATAGAAAGTGTTAAGTAAGTAAATTTTGAAAATCCAGCTGCTGTTGTCAATAACTAAATGCAATTGTTAACAGCTCCACATTTCTTTGAGTCTTAGAAAAAAAATTATCGAGCACAGTTTTTAACTGCATTTCAAATGTGAAAATCGCTTGACTCATGTAATTGAGTTGTAATTTTTTAGCTGTCCATGAGTATTATTAATGCGTATTTATTTATTATCTGTTTGAATAGAAACGAAGTTACCATACAAAAGTTACCATCTATGTTTTAAATGATAGAACGAGATATCGCTATGATTTCTTGCTAAGTGTTACCGAAAGAATTGTAAATAATATTAAAAGCTCAATCGCTGAGAAATATCAAAAATGCCTTCATCAAGCAATGGCCATTATAGGATAAAATATCCAAACACGTGTAATCCAAGCAATAGCTCGTTCCCAAACAAGGGTTTAATCTTCAGAATTAGCCAGTATGTAACGTAATTTTAATACTTTTATACAATATATTTTTTACCAAAATGGTTAGAGTAATCCTACGTGGGATGCCATCATGTATATTTCATACGCGAAATAAAGAAAACATCTCTGCAAGACATGTGCCATTCTATCTTATAGCCTAACTTGTTGAAGTCTTCATCCTCATTATCCCTGTCTACGTTCACCGAGTTAACACTATCAAAGTCAGTGCATTATTTTACGATATCGTTTGGCCTTGATACGATGTCACTTAAATTTATTTTATGGTACACGTGATCATAAGCACAGCTCATTTTACGCATCGATTATCGTGTCTTGAATGGGATTTTACGCACTGGTGTATTTGCCCAATTATTATAGTACTAGTGCCTAAAATGCAATTTTACGCTCTCAAATCGATGGGTAATATTCGCGTTTGATCACTATACCATGAAATACAATTCCATGCATTTGTGTGACCATCTAGCACTCATTCGCCAGCTTCACCGATGACTCGAGCAAGCTTGTCACACTGGTGCGTATAATTACATTTAACGCACTAGTTGCATAATATACTATTATTATGGGGTAGAAATGGAGACTATTGCATGTATGTACAATATACAGTTGAATGTAAATATTTTGTGGAAATTCTTCTAAAGTGCGGGCTTTTTCTACTTCATTTTAATATTAACAAATATCACTGCAACATCAGAATGGATGAAAGGGAGTCACGGTAACGTAATATTATGAATCCCATTCACAGGCTCGCAATGTCACGACTATAGGTGCGATGAAGCGATGAATGCATTCTTCCAACCGCAACGCGCGCGTGTAATCTGCAATGGTTTGGGCCGTGGTGCACAGCAGCCTCCGATTTTGTAATTATTTATTTCGAGAGTAGAAAATAAACTCGCAATCGCAAATTATCTGACGTACACATAACTTAAAGTACGAAGATTCTTCACCTCTCGTTTCTTTTCAGCCGAACCACGTTGGAGGGTGGTTAATGTACACACGCAAAATAGTTAAGTAATACATGATTACACATGAGGCAGAGTCGTGATTAGGATTCCCGGGCCGATGTTGATCGGTAGGGTAAAGAGAACGCAGTCCATCATTCGGACGTCATCGATGACGAGTACTTTGTTTCTAATACCCGGAATGGCGATGGACGTGCAATTTGCGGCAAAATTGCGCGAGGGAGTTTCAATCCAATCGGTGCCTCTCATGACTTGGTGCGAAAATTCGCACGCTCCGAATCTTGTAGACAAATTGATGAGCTCGAAAGGTCGCGTTGTTTGGGCAAAATCGTTTCAAATTAATTGCGTTTTAATACACCTAATTATTCAGAACTTTTGGGATACAATTATGTTTATTGAATTTCGTCATGGATAAATTATGTTTCACCGAATTTACTACAGTAACCGGTTTCATACAAATTATTGTTTTCACTCTAAATCATTTGATGCAGAAATAGTTTTTGTAATAGATATAGAATCTATTAAGAGATAATTATGATGTGGGTTCTGACAATACGAATTTTCATTATTAATTATTATATAAATAAAAATGGTAGTACAATAATAATTGAAATTTCTTAACTATATGAGAGTATATTTACTGATAAGTAATCTGTTACTCCGAGAAGTATAATGTCATATGAATAGGAAGATCTATAAAAATGTGGACGATCTTTGATTTGGGAAGACTATTGTTATACTCATTATAATTATAAAATAGTCTTCCTAAATTTCTTTGCGGAAACTTCAACAGAAATAATGGGAAAAATAAGGCAGATCTTTCTTTCAAAACATAGAATTCAAATGCGATGATACGATACATGATAAATATTAACAAACCACTGTTCTCGCGAATATATATAAAAACCTAAGAAATCCTCGCAATTCTTCGTACCTTTAAAAAGTTGCCGATCAGCGACAAATATGATGGCAAAGAATGACGAATTATGAAGAATTTTAAAAGAATTAGAAAAGTGGGTCGCGAGCGACACTGTAAGACCATGAAAGCAGCATCCGCGGAGTCGGCAGAAGCTGCGGTAAGTAGCATCACCGCAAGAAGTCGAAAAAGAACAAGAAGCTGTTGCATCAGTGGCAGAAGCGTTTGTTTCCGCGGGTGATGATCGCCATCTACGTTCGATTTCGTAGCCGTCATATCTCGCGCTATGCATCGTAAGCTCGTGACAGTCGGTCGCGGCGCCGTGTGATGTGCCGCCCGCCCGCCACCACGTGGGAATGGATGCAATTACGTTACGTTTGATATATGCGCTCATCATCACCGGAGCGGGGGCTGCGATCGCTGCAACCGAAAGATACTATCAGCTCAGATGGAGCTACAACACTCGCGTGGCCTGCGTGGATTTGCTACACGAGCTGCTCTTACCCGTGTTCTTGCGCGCGCTACCGCAACTTTGTTTGATTGAGAGATCCATGTGTTTTTTTGGAACTTGCTTTCTTGGAGAGGGAATAAATTTCTGGATCCGTTGAAATTTATGAACTTGTTGTTTTACCGTTTTGCGTGTGAAGGGCATTTGGTTACTCCAAAATAAATTTTTGATAGAATGCCCGAAATTTTCACCTGAAATAAGTGACGAATGAGAATTGTTTCCAAAAGTTTGTATGATAAGAGATAATTTCGTTAGTTCAATGGTGTTTGTAACTAGATTATTTGATGTAAATACTGTATGTAAGTTCACAATCATTTTCCCAGTTGAAATATGAAAAGTTTGGTATGTTATACTTCTACTTCCAGACACAATTTTCTAAATAGAACTGTTCACTCCTGATTTTGTTTGATCGAAAGATTCATGTTAACGGGATCCAAATCCAACTTTCGAATATTGGATGTTCGTTAACATTTCCAAACTCATATCAAAAATCGCGTTCCTCGAGAAGGTCTGTTGTACGTGCGTGGTTGTATATGCAATGTTTTTGGCGCACGATTTCTTACAAATGGCCGACCGTGGGCACAGTCGAGTATAATTAGTTACGATGCCTACCGATTTCGGCATCGATTATATATAATTTGGACCTTGTGAGGCCCAATTAGTGTCCAAATGAAAAATAACACTGTTTTATTCAAATAATTCAGTAATTGTACTTCCTGTGGCCCATTGAAACTCACAATTTAATTTATGGAAGTATACCGTCATTTTGTAGATTGAAAATGTACATTCGAAATTAAGTATTTTATGTTCATAATACACATTGATAATTTTTTTCAGTTGCAATATATTGCTCTCTTATTTTTTCTCGTGAATTTTAGTGGCCCACATTAGATACACTCACTTTGTTTTCAGTTCGTGCTGCCATCTTGATCGTGTAATCTTCCGGGATCGTCTCGATACACAGAAGCTACGTAACAGGATCTTGATAACAAAACTAATTAAGCAAAGTATTTACCAAGGAAATTATAAACTTAATCATTCATATTTGAACATGAAAAAAATTCACAGCCAAATCATCATTTTAATCGGTAATCCTTGCTTTTTTTGTGGGGTGTATCCAATACTAAAATACTATTACTGATATTTCACATCATCTATATTATAAATCCTCCTAAACCTTCCTCTTTATTTGAAAAATTATTATGATTTATTTTGAAACATGTAAATGTTGAAAAACAATTCAATTAATTTCAATTTCCATCTTCTTGTACGGGATTGATGAAATCGTATTATTACATAGTTGAAACTGCATCACGTACTCGATGGTTAGCAGGCACACTTGTTCGGTTCACTAATGTCATACATTACCCACTCTGAAACTCATCATTCATCATCCCACTGCATCACAACTAACCTCATCCATACTCCACTTTTCCATTCCAAATGAGCAACCTTTGATAACGACCAAGATACCCCCGTCACTGGTACACGCACTTCAGAATCTTATCGATCCTTTTGCGTCAGCATATTCTCGCTCATAAAATGTAAGTGTGTGCAGGTGCCAGCTCCCACTCTCGCTCATCAATTTTTTCTTGTCCTGGTTACATCTCTGTGGTTCGAAGCTGAAGAGAAAAGACGCTGCTCGGGGAAAAATGTAATTCTCGTTATGGCATCAAGCATATGTAATAGACAAGCGAGAGTCGGGGAGGGGGGGGGGGGTTTGGAGTACGACCTCGTAAGACGTTGACCGGCGCTGCACCTGAGTCACGGAACAAGCGTTGACCTTCTTTCCTGCTCGGTCACTGTAAGTATCGTGTGCGAGAAAATCCGTGCGTCGGATCGTTCGACGATATGGATGCGCGTACTACATTTCACGCACGACTTCTGGATCCTTGCTGTCTGTGTTTGAAATGAAGAACAGGGACCTAGTTTCAACGACACGACCGCGAAATTTGATTTTTCGAATACTAGGTTGTAGACTCCTTTCTAGCATGCTCTTTTAGTGAGTTTATTTCCAAAACTGATGTACGGATGGAGGAGCTATATTATTTTTTACTACAAACTGACGCATCGATTGCCTCGTACTGTATTAAACTGAGGATTTTTGGATTGAAACTTAATATCATGGACATTTTTGGACACCCACACATTTAGTTTTTTTTTCTATCAAACATTTTTATGTTACTAGTGCGTGAAATGCAATTTTACACTCTAGTGCTTTTTCCAAAAGCTCTTCAAACGAGCACTCGTAATATAAAATATCGTATCCAACTGGTGGGTCATTTTCAATCACTCGTGTGGACGTGTTCACGAGTGGCGTCTTCAAAATTTCATGCACTAGTTGCATAATATACTATTTTCGAATTGTACATTTTTTTATAATTTTTAAATTAAATAATAAAATAGAAGTTGAGCTAGCTAGGTCCACTATGAACTTCTGGCTGGTATACTTTTTTGAGTCGATGATTCTACAAAGAAAATTTCGTCCGTTTTGAGAGTGGCGAAATTTTTTTACTACACGATGCTCCATTTTGGGCACACAGAATGGGCACAGGATACTCCATGTGGGCCATAGAAGCCCACACAAAATTTCGAAGCAAATCGTAAAGGGTCAGGCTGATCACTGCAGGAACTCATTTAGCATTGAGCTATCATATAATCAGACATGATTAAAAAATCCATTATTTGCAATAAAAGCTCTTTGGAATACTCCAAAATCTCGTAAGGTGAAAGTAGTATTAATATAAAAATCATACATATCTACTAGTTTTATATACATGTAAATAATTTTACTTCTCAAGCTCACGACCCTCTCTGGTTAAATCATCTATTAAGACTTCCTGATTGGACGTAAATCTCGTTGGCTCATAAAGCTCGTTATAGAGTTCATTATCTGCACCTGTTTGATAAAATGTACGAGTGTCCATGGCGTTACACAATCTCAAAGTACAACATTTGTGACTTCCGTCTTACAGTAGTGGTATCAAAGAGTTTGAATTGCGATTAATGTATAGGAATTCTCTCCTACATTCAAAGACTTACACTGTTAATAATTGTATGCGTCACATGCTCACGCTGTACGAATGTTTATGTATTCGAAGAAGGCATATTTTGCTTGATCATCCGCGTAGGTATTTCTGCTTACAAAAATAATAAGCCATAATTTCCTTGAAGGAGTTGTATGCTTTCCCATGATTCACGCGTGTGCCATGATTTATAAGTCAAGGTGTATGATGTGTTTGATTTGTTACAATATAATTACAATAATTTAACTGTTACATTTTTGTGGATAAATGAAAATGGAAGTTACTATGTTGATTATCAGAATCTCACGCTGATTTGAGTAAATGTCTCGAAATACGATAACTATCCACGTGATCAAATTCTACTTAAATAATTCAAGTCTGAACAATAAAAGAAAAAAAAGACAATATCAAAAGAGTACGTCTTTTACTCTGATTTGAGTCATTGTCTCGAAATACGATAACTATCCACGTGATCAAACTCTACTTAAATAATTCAAGTCTGAACAATAAAAGAAAAAAAAGACAATATCAAAAGAGTACGTCTTTTACTTTGATTTGAGTCATTGTCTCGAAACACGATAACTATCCACGTGATCAAACTCTACTCAAATAGTTCAAGTCTGAACAATAAAAGAAAAAAAAACTTTTACTCTGATTTGAGTCAATGTCTCGAAATACGATAACTATCCACGTGATCAAACTCTACTCAAACAATTTAAGTTTGAAAAATAAAAGAAAAGAAGAAAATATCAAAAGGGTACGTCTTTTACTTCCGGCGATCAAATATATTCTTCTCAAGCCTTCACATCCTAATAACGAATATATTATTGAAGGAAAGTGCAGAGACTATTTATCCGACACTCATTCGCCCAAGTCTACCCACGCAACGTGGCCTCTGCAATGGATGCGGCACGATGTGCCAGCCGTTATAAACGCGGGTCGTTAATGACGCGTCGTACAGCTGTTTTGTTTAGCCAAACACGATCCGCTGAGATGGCCCAAGTCTGGATTCACTTGGAGTTCACCATATACATTCATGCATGTAAGTCGTTGAATAACTATGGATGTGATGAATGGTGAGTGCTAATGTATCCCAATGTGGAAGATGATAAAGTAGAAGAGTAGTTGCTTATTTGTTAAGAAATTTTTTCAGTTTACGATATTCTGAGACTTCAAGTTGATGGTTAGGGCACACTCTAATAAAAATTAAGGTTCTCTCAGTGAACGTCTATCCAAGCAACATAACCCCTTTTGTGACAGGTCACACATCGAATTTACAATCGGTAGCTCCTTTATTTTTAAAATTCTGGTAGTAAGCACGAACAGTCAAAGTTGATTCATTGCTTGTGGGTGTGAGTATGATATACTTTTACTACGTTGAATCTAATCGACTTCATACTGCTCTGTTTCATTGTATTTGATTTCATTCGCATGTGCATCAGCTGATAATGCTTGCGTTTACCATATACAACCTCAAAAATTGAGGAATTACCGATGAAGTATTGTATAATCATTTGTTTTTCTTGTTACAAGACTTTGTTTTCAAGAGATTTGCTGTATTTGTAAATAATATGGCGTA
This sequence comes from Aphelinus atriplicis, assembly GCA_020882685.1. Lineage (NCBI taxonomy): Eukaryota > Metazoa > Arthropoda > Insecta > Hymenoptera > Aphelinidae > Aphelinus > Aphelinus atriplicis. Next base: position 78,915,580 of record CM037073.1, read on the forward strand.
TTTTATAACAGCAGCTAGTATCTTTTCTCAGGCTACTTTTCAATTTGAATGCATTTTTTTCCCAAGCAACCGTTACTAAGGTTTTTTCGGGAAGTTGCTTATGATTCTTCGTAAATGTTCGTTGGGGCGCGAATACTTACGAGAATTAATGAAATCAACTAGATATTTTTCATATCAACGGTTGTTGATATCCCTAGCAATCGTTGTTTACGATATTATTGCTTCTGAGCTACGGTCAAGTAGTCTATCTGTCAGATAAACCTCATTGGCATCTCTCATTGGCATTATTTTTTTCACACAAAGCATCTTCAGAGAAACATACTATTAATACAAAAAATCAATTATGTACAGAACCCTATAAGAATATTCATATACTTAACATTCATTAAATCAATTCCCACACATCTCCAGAAAACGAAACATTAGGCCGAATTGTATGTATGATCTATTTAGGTTTCGATAATCAATTTGAGAAAATTTCAGCAAAATCAGAGATGCGTAGCTTTGATCATTCAATCTGGAAAGATATTTTCTAATCCAATCTAATAGATATTTTCCTTTGAATGCGTTAATTTCATTTTGTCAATGAGAACTTGCCAGAACAATTGTTTCTCTTTGAATGTACAGAAAAATTAGTCCAATTTAATATTTTCCATCTTTTGTGAACGATATCTTGATCAGCTTTACCACTGCGATTATGTAACAAGAACGAAATTAATTGTTTCAGCAGAGGAGAAAATTTCATCGATGCTCGATTTCAACAAGAAAAAAATCGTATGCAGCGTGCTACAGTGGAGAAAGTATCTCCACGCTCTTCTTCTTGTCTATTCTGCTTATAAACTATGAACTTTTTCTATGCATTTGAGTTCACAGGGAACTAATCAGTCTGATCTTTCGCTCACATATTTATGTAAGTCAGAGATGTCTGTCTTTTTGGTAGAATGTATTTACTGTATTTTGTGACGCGAGTTGATGCGCATCAACATGTGTTTATAAAATATATTATACAATAATCATTCTGTCCTGAACCAATCAATGGAGATCATTTCAATCAATTAATTCCTAACCGAAGATAGGAACTCGAATTGAGTGTTCACGTCTCTATCGGATGTGGAGATGGTTTTATGGCAGTAATATTTATAGATTTATCACTTAACTCCTTAAACATCCTTAAAACTTGGTGTTCAACGTATGTAAATCCTTGTTTCCTTGGAGTTATTTATAACCACACGAAAATCACTTTAGGATATTCTTGAGAGCCAAATTTGAAAAGAAATTAATTGGTATAAGAAATAATTGCACATAGGGAGAGTTTCAGATACCATCAAAGCTGCCGCTGCAGCATAGTAGCTAGTGAATACCGAACGCACACGCACTCCCACACCTCGATCCTCCGGTCATCCCTGGTGACGTAAGCTGGCAGATTGTTCAAACGAAAATAAACGCTTTATTTCAATTACCTGCGCATCATATTAAAGGCTGAGCTTAATAGTTGCACCGGCAATATCGATTATTGGGTGCGTGAATCTCCCTCTCGCCCTCTCCTGTGCGGCGTTTCCGTATTCGCGAAGTACGAGTTGATTAAAAGTGTTGGCGGGCACCGACTTGCGTGATAATGATAATTCTGACGGTGATGCTGATGATCCGATAATGTACACGTGTGTTGCTAAACTTCACTGTTTTTTGCGATTTGTCGCGCGTCCAAGGGGCCATAAATCATTCGGTCGTACTGCTTTTGTAATCGAATGATTTTTTAATTGAGACGAAGATGGTCATGTGGTGTTATTACCAATTCTGTTTAGTGTCAGAGAAAAAAAACAGAATAACATCGTGCATGCACGATCGTGCAATCGCACACGACAAGGTCGATATTCTATCAGATCGGTTATAAATATGAAATATTTTTCGTTCAACTCTAAAGTTGGTTCCTACAAATTCATTGTATACAAAACATTTTATTCAATACGAGAAGAGAAAATAATTTTCTATTAGAATGATAGTTTCCCATTAATTTCAGATTCATTGACAAAGTCACGAAGATATACCATAGGCAAACTAGTAAACGGATGAAAACGCTTCATTCACAAAAAATGAATCCAAGAGACAGTGAAAAATATGCCCTCAATCAATAACTGCGATCGATAACTGAGTTCTAACTTCAGTCAGCGAAGAGGTATAAGCAAATCGAACATAGAGCAATACGTAATGAAACCGGTAATCTCTTGAATGACTTATTCATACTCTCAAATCGATTTCCTATACACTCAATAATTGATTAAAAAATCTTATTAGTCAATTTGTAAACATCGTTAGAAAATTCTTAAAGAAGCATATTTTGTTTATCTGCAATTGGCATTCAGACTGATCGAGTAGATGATCTGTAGAATTACTTTTGCATTCATCCTTTGCCCTCAAATTCGGTGCATCGCTAATTCAATTAGCTTGTCAATCTGATACAGAATACTGATATTATTTGGATTGGCTCGTAGAATGTTCAAATTAACTAGAATATTGCATATGACAAAAATATTAATGGAATTCAAACTTGTGAAAACTCCACCAAATCGAATCTAAAGTTCAATAGTATACAAAATCGAAACGCAATAAATTGAAATCTCTATCAATGTCGGTAGGTTTATTGATTTAGAATATAAGTATACGTGTATATGATTCTATCACGAGCACAATATTCGAATCCATAACTTGAAAACTGGGTTGAAACGTCCAAGTTGATCATATAGTTATATATTTATACGTGTATCGGTACCCAGGCAATTGATCTACGTTATTCACGCTCACCTGAGCTTTCTCGTGCGTAACTTCATACGCATATTATAGGAGATGTCGCTTGTACTCTTCACACATAACCCACATTCCTCCCTTACAGCTCGCAAATCCATATGCACCGCTGAGTAATACCCGCACTATACCCATAAATCTCGAGCTCCAGCACCCTAAAATGCATATCAAATGGCATCCCATGAGCGGCCTCTGAATTATCGCGTATCAGTTGCGCAACGCACGTCCGCGTCGCAGGTCAGCATCCACGTGGGTATTTCAAAACCCACGCGGTTGAATCGCGAGTCACGTCGTCGAGGCGAGAGAGAGAGAGAGAGAGAAGCCGCGCTCGGCGATTATTGTTACGGCGCCCGTAATGATCGGATGCATTTCGACGTCGTCGCGTCTCGGACGCGCAATGCCGCTCTCATGAGTGTGACGCGTCGCCGGAGCGATGCTACCATGCAGCAGTGGCTCGTGCGCACATGCATTCTACTGCCCTGTCGCCGCGGCCGTTTGCTCGTTATTGCAAGCTTATAGACAATGGTATCCTTTGTTTTAGTGTATATGCCCCCATGATTTTCTTATTTTCTCATAGTGTTCTTTATGCTTGATTCTTTCATCGATTAAACTGGAATATTTAGTAAAATCATCTTGGCAGTCTTGTGACACTTACGGTTCTTTAGGTTGAAAGTCTGGCAAATTTGTCGATGTAGTTGAACGATTGTGAGGAAATGAACCCTCGGGCCAAACAGATGATCGCGGCTTTTCAAAATTATTAACAAACACTGGCGAATAGTCTTGATAACAATTACAATAACGGGAAAAATAGTCATACAGTTGTCAATGTGTACTCAGGATAGATTAAAACATTCACAATTTAAGAATGTGTGTTATTTTCACACTTATACGGATTACAAGATCGGAATGTATACGATTATACAGACAACATCTAATTAGCTTGATGCACTTCAATTTCTGAGCACTCAACGACGAACATGGAAAATATAGTGTATGCAGCTACTGAAACATCCATTATTGACCATTCTAATAATGATAGTTCTCATTATTCAGAGTGGTGTTATGTGCATACTTCAAGAGTCAGTCAGAATAAATTTATCGAAAAACCCTTATCGTACTTTCTTCTATACTCTAAATTAAATGCAAAAAAAAGATATTCATACAGTCCTATTCAACTTGATATGAATTCCAGGACTGCATCAATTCATATATATACAAGAAGGAAAGTAGTTCCAATTCAATTCACCTCTCATTCACTTCGATCCCAACTCAACATGGCATCAATATCTTGCGGAGTGCCGAAACGTCCAAATGCAATCAGGCGGGTCTTGGGATCGGGCCGAACTCTCGACTCCAGCGAGCGCTTCCCACACTCGGAACGTATCATCAGCTTCGGCTCCTTGGTGCAATTGGCGTGTCGCGGATCCTGACGACCCCCGCCATTATTGATCGATTCGATTCCAATGACTGTTTGTGCTGAATTCATGGGGGTTAGATATTCTTCGAAATGGCATTAAACGTTATTGAGATCCGGTCTTATATATGTAGACGCTGTTTTAAAGTTCAGAGGATGGGTGAAGTTTGTTCGGGAATTTGAACAAGTATATTTGAAAGGTTACATTAGTTACTATATTGAGAATCTTGAGAAGTATCAGTGATTTCGAATATTAGATATGTCGGATAGAAAGTTGTAGTACTTATTATTAATTATCGGTTATAAGCTCACATTTAATGAATTAGTGAGAGTGAAATATTATTCTCTTAAGAATTTTGTTCGTAATTCTCATTAGACTGGAGAGGAATACCACTGTTCCTTATATTATTTTTCATACGACAAAATGCGAGAGTTGTGTCGTTCAAAAATACACTGAACAACGTAATATCGGGATTCGGCTGTAAAATTTCCGAAACGTTATCCTATAAATTCAATTTCATCATACTACTGTATGCAAATTCATCAAATCATCATTATTACTCACACATGTGTTATACACAAGTCACGAAATCTCGTATGAAAGCCCACGATCTATACACGCAGAAATTCGACAACGTGTCTTATTAATTTGCCACAATGAATTTTCGTGTCACACACCTCTCCGAAACTGTATTACAATAGCGTATCGCTAGTCCACATTATTGCCAATATCTAGTCCCTCATTGAAAGTGGCATTATTCTTCGTCGCTAAAAATGCACCGAACGACCTCTAATGCCTATCATTTGGCTGCAACTCAAGTTGCTCATCGGAATTCAGGCATCCCAATCTAGGCGTGCGCATAAATTTGAGAGGAGCCGCGCGGCGCGCCGATCTCCCTCGGAGATACGCGAGCATCCGAGCATCTGATTAATTGTACTCGACGACGATGGCGCGATTAAATGACGCGAATTTCGTGACAGAATGTACAAGGAGACAAAAGTAATATTGACATGACGTGAAGAGCTATGCGATTAATTATCGATGAGCAGGTCTATTCACGAATAGTGTACGGCAGACCTTGAAGTCCTTATAATCGTTATTGCTTACAAACTTAAGATGATATTCTCATAGGGATATTGTAACGGTAAAAGAGTAGAATGACGAATTTTCTATTTTGATTTCAGAACTTTCTTTATTTGAACAAATCAATAATACAATACGCCCTCAATCTTGAAATCCAAATGCACTTAGCGACTCCCACCTCGTTCGTTTCACGAGGTGGACGGCCACACGTATCTCCAATGCTTTGTGCCAACTTTCATTTCAATACACCTAACTTTTTGAATGTGAAAAACGAACAATGCAATAATTAGGGCTCTTCATTCTATCACTCAATCTCAAATTCATCAGAAATATAATTATTTTTAATAACAGTACTGGACAATAGTTATAATTAAAGAAATATTCTACATATTAATACGCAGATTATACAATAGAAATACTTTATGCACACTTGTGAATATACCTAAAACTTTACTCCTATCACTTATTTGTATAATACACCTCATTGAGAATTAATTATTGACCGTAATTAGCTTAAAGTTTAGAGAGCTAATCGAGAGTCTGGACACGTCATAAATTAGCGTACAGAGTGCGAACGAAAAATTGAGCGGTTACATTCGTTTCTCGATAGTGGTATCGTCATAACTCGGACGTATAATTATAAGACCTTCCGTCATAGAAAAGCCGTTTTCTAGGTAGGTTCAGGTAATCGCTTTCCATCGAGGAACAGAAAATTACAAACTTAATCCAATTTTAATACCTTCTGACCTGAAATAGAGTTACTCAAATTGAAGCCGGAATAATTGACCCAAATTCATTGGTGAATCGATATCTAAATGAAACTATTTAGATGAACATAAAAATCGATCGAAATTGTTCTAAATATTAGTGGATTGTTGATATTTGACCAAAATCATGTTTTGTAATAATTTCAATAACTATAACATCGCTATCTGATCCTGGTAGGCAGATTCATTTTCAAATATAGAAGATGATATTGAATATAACTTCAGTTAAATATGAGGAATGTACAAACTGGATGTTAGTAAACAGTTAATCAATCGATTGCTTGTTATATGGGGATGTAAGAGATACACACGATGGACAATATAAAACTCTCTACTTTTATGTCCATTTATATTGTTCGAAGGAGTAAGAAGATCTCTTGGTATAATTTTCATTGATCATCTATGACGAGTAAAAAGTAGATATTTTTGAAATTCTAAACAAAAATCTCTTTTCGGTTTTGAGCTTTTCTGCGTTTTAAATCGATCACAGACTTATACAGAGGGAACAGTTCGTCATAATCCATAGATGCTAGCGCAGACACAAGACTCTCGTTCTCCAAGAGAGCCGCGGTCCTGATTCTGTTGTTCGACACAATATGATAGAACGTTATGTCGTTGAAGAATTTCTTCTTCTTCATCCTTTCCACCTCCCTGAGGCACTGTTCGTAAAAAGGCCTCGATTCCGCTGGTATGTCGCAGTCAACATTGGGGGACGAAAATTTGGGCACCTTCGATATCGCCAAATACTTCAGCAAGGCTCTCGCAGCGTTTGGATGTTTACCCTTGACCGAGAGAAACTTGGTCCCAATGGAATGGACCATTCCAATCACGTCGGCCCCACTTTCGATCAAATCCTCGATCAGCGATACGGATCTCCTGTAGAGGATGGCTAGATGCAACGGACTTCTGCCTTCGACTGTTTTCCTGTAAACGCTCGCTCCTCTCTCCAAAAGCAAACGCGCGACCAGTTCTTTGCCTTTTATTATTGCCAAGTGTAAGGGGGTACAGCGCGCAATGCTGTCCGTCCCGTCGATCGGGACCAAGGCTTCCACGAGCAGCTGTACTATCTGTAGATTCTCGACTTCAGCTACGACGGCGCAGTGCAAAAAGTTTTCGTCGTAATCACCCCTGACCGTCACGTCAGCGCCCCGTTCTATGATTGCCTTTACCAGGGTTTCGTTGCCGTTGTAGATAGCCACGTGCAGGGGCGTGTCATTTGTATCATTCAATTGATTGATATCGGCATTGTGTTCGATGAGCATCTGCAGGGTTTCAGCGGGACATCCGATCATGATCGCGAAATGCAAAACGCTGTCACCGCAACGGTCACGTGCGTTTGGATCTGCCTTGTGCTTCACAAGTGCCTCAACCAAATTCATATTCTTCCTCATTAACGACACGTGTAGCATCGTCTTGCAGTCCTCGTAATCCATGTTGTAATGATCTTCGATAGTATCGTCGAACGGTTCGTTCGTATCAGCCCCACTGATCATCAATTTTTCAGCTTGCTCGTTCTGATCTTGAAGTATAGCCATCCAAAGAGGGGAGCGTGTCTTGGGACTGCATTTAAACAGATTCTTTCTCGACATTTTTGTGTTTTCTCTAAATTTCTTTCCGGATATACTGAATTCTAAACGCTGCTGTAAAATAAAGGATACAAGGTTACTCTCGATATTATTAATTGATTAGAATAGTCTATCATTCTCATTATGCAATGTACGATTTTCGCGCAACTGACTCGAATACAGTACATTGTGTAATGAGTGCAGTCAATTGGTAATAGCGCGCACGCGGGCGGCGTTGGCCGCAAGAGCAAAACGAGTGTTACAAGCCGCCCACGTAGTTAGAGCTGTTACAGCTAGCCCTCGCTTGAGCTGTTTTTACTATTTTCATTAATCTTGCTGGAAAAATTCTACTTATAGATTTGGGGGTTGTGCGTATACTGAATGATCGATTATATAATCCATGTTTTATAGGGTAAAGAAGTCGTCGAGTGTATTATTAACGATATATAGTACGTACCTCCACGCTATGTCACTTTTTGAATGTACATGATGAAAATGCCATATCTCGCAATGGTGTGCTATGCCTGAATGATCACCGGCTTCTCGAATATATCTTTCTTAAACTAACCAAGATGTTCCTCTGCAATCGTTTCGGCACAAACTAATGTTTGTCCTTGGCAGCGCCAACAGGATTTTGGGATTTTGGGTAGCACAAGAGATTAGTGAGATCAAGTCACGCATGCGCCGTAGCGTGTTTTGATCTATTCCCCCAAGGATTAAATATGTAATGAGGTCAAACGCTTGAATATTTGGCATAGTCTCAAATAATTCTATAGGTAATAGAAATGAAATTCGATCAAGACATTAAATTCAGAAATGAAATTTAGACAGTTTCGGGAAGAAGTATGGAAAAATCCCAGATTTTGAAATTTTGTTTGTTAAAATAAAAGGAAAATCAAGCATAGATAAGTACATCTTTCAAGTGAGACCAGGTCTGATTGTTCTCTGATCACAGAAAACCTTTTGTAGCCAATAACGATTCTTTCAAGTTCTTCCATGGGATGTTTATATATTTCGGTTTTTTTGCTCATTGTTAGTGTGACACATGAGAATATATTATTCATAGCAAGTAATAGTTTATTACCTCACGACTATTTTTCCCTTCTCTTTCGGCTGATCTATTGCTTGATTGAAAACAATACCATTATTGTTTACGTGCCCAATAACTCTAATGATGTCAACAACTACTACTATGTAGCAAGTAAAAACTAATTAGCGTGACCTGATGTAAATTCGTCTCGATGAACTACGGAAGAATATGGTTGTAAATGAAAATAGCGATATCAAATGTAACATTAGATGGTAAATGTTGTGTATTTAGTAAATAGTTAGGTCAAATTTTGAGGTACGAAGCTATATGAAACTTTCTCTCTCTCTCTCTCTCTCTCTCTCTCTCTCTCTCTCTCTCTCTCTCTCTCTCTCTCTCTCTCTCTCTCTCTCTCTCTCTCTCTCTCTCTCTCTCTCTGAATCTTATGAAGATCTTCTGAACAAATTTCTCTCAAAAGGATACATCAAATAAAAATAAGGGTAGTAAAATAACTGCAAGAAAGAAAATTCTATAGAAAAAATTCATATTCAAAAATTCTTTATTCATTGATCTTGATTTAATATAAAATAAATATAACTATCCATATAGTATAATAAAAAATAGATATAAGAACTATTAGTTTTAATAATGATTTATCACTGTAAACTGAGTTTTGAATCACTACTGGATGATTTTTCTTTCTTCTTTGTGAACTACATTGAACTATTTGCTCAATACGTTTCTTTCTCTGAGTTGGCACATCGTCTGGTTTCAAATAATCAATAATATGTTCTATTACCAAGTCAGGAAGATGAAACAAGAATGAATTTTGAACATGTTGTTCGATTCTTCGATATCTATGCCATATTCTTTCAGCTCTTTTGATTTTGATGTCAAGAGGAATTTTGTACAGAGGGAATAATTGACTATGTTTTAGGCCTCGAATAAAATTTTCTCTCTTTGAAAGAATCAAAATTTTCTTTTTATCCATTAAAAATAAGTCATAAATCGTCCAATCATTATAGAACTTTGTTGTTTTCATAACCTTCAATTCTTCAAGGCACTGTGCATAAAAAGATCTCAATGGTAACGGAATCTTATCTAATTCGTCATTGCAGAACTCAGGTTTCGATATCGCTAATTGCAATAAAATGCCTTTTGCTGCATTCCGTTTCCTGTCACCTATCGTCGTCAAAAACTTTATATAATCAAATTTCCTCAGGCTAGCACCATACTCGATCAAAAGGTGTATGTATTCTTCTGAATTTGTGTTGCAAGCGAGTGCAAGCGGCGTGAGCTCGTCATCGTAGACAATCTTATCCGTTACATTTGCTCCTTTTTCCAGTAAAAGCTCAATTAGAGCTGTAGATCTTCCCAATTCTATAGCCACATGAAGCATATTTTCGCCAATTTCTGACCTGAAACGTACGTTAGCACCTTTCTTTAGAAAAAAGTGTGCCATTCCTTCTTCATGTTTTAGAATCGCTTTAAACAATGGAGGTATGGCGTTCTTATATTTTCCGTCAATTGGCGCACCAGCTCTCAATAAAAGTTTTGCTATTTCGAAGTTCTTGCAGGGTGCTTTGATAACGGAGTGTAATGCAGTTTCGTCGAAGATATTAGTAGCGGTGACGTCTATGCCTCGTTTCAGAAGCGCCTTTACCATATCGACGTTGCCTTGTTCACAAGCCTTATGGAGTAGCGTGTACAATAAATTGTCAACTTCGTTAAAATCAGCTCCATTATCCATGAGCATCTCAATCATCGCGAGAGAGCATCTGTGCAACATGGCCAAACAAAGTGGACTGTTCTGATTCAACCGCGCATTTACATCTGCTTGGTGACGCATGAGAATTTCAAACAAATCAATATCATTTCTCATCAAAGCTACGTGCAATGGAATTGTTCCTTGTTCATAATGGTCACTGTATTTGTCCCATACGTCTACGTCAAATGCCTCGTTGACGTCCATACCGGAATCTATAAGTTTATCAACTGCTGCGTTTTGATTTTCTAGAATAGACATCCAAAGTGAAGAACGTGATTTGATCAAAGGGGCAAGGAAGCTTCTGATTGTTTGCCACATTTTTGCGTTTATTCCTCGATGTGATTGGACCTCCTGAAACTAAATCGAAATACGGGTTCATTATAAGGACACTCAGAGTTAGTTTGTTTAAATGAGGTATGAGAAGATTATCTCGTCTGACTTGTAGTTTTAGGTAAAAATTCGTACAAGGCTCTAAATATTATGATGTATATCGTAAAAATCGATTGCTAATTTGAACTGCACACGCGCGTTACGTAACTTTTATATTTTCGAGATAATCGAATATACACCAATTTATCATTAGTTAAGATAGCTTACCACTCAGTCTTCCAAAAGACTTTCCAAAACAATACACATGCGATCTCAATTGACACGAGTTAAGTTCTACAAGTATTACGAAAGAAGGCACTAATTGGAAAAAATGTATTTCGATAACTATTACGGGCTAGAATTATACGTGTGTATTGTCAGGGTGACTTGCGATGGTATAACTGAAAGTAGAAAATACGAGTGCAGAAGTATTTTCTGGAAAACTTCAAACCCCAAGATTTTCTACCTGCATCGCAGGAGGCATAGTGCATATTGTACCTGACTTGTGGGACCGAGGATCAGTAGAGGGAGAGTGAAGACCCAATATTAGTTGAATTCATTTTAACATACTGGAAAACCTATAAAGTAAATATATTTATCCGCTGTATATTCACTAAGAAAGTAAGCTAAAGGTAGATGAAAAAGTAAGTACCCGACTGTACCCTTTAATCGCTGGTTCCATACTTACATGTGTGAAATGGATGTGGCGGAAGATGCACGCTTACTCTTTCAACCACCTTTTATTGTGGGTCAGTGCAATTACGAGCTGAAACAATAGGTCGTTGGGATCGAGGGTCCTCAGGCCAAATTTACTATTTGTCACTCCATTTATCTTATTGTTACTCCGCGTTGGTTACGCTATCCAATCCGAACTTCGACTGAGATATAATTTTTGGAAAAATCTATCTGATTCCTCTATTTATACAATCAACTTCGTATAGAGCATTGATCAATTCATCTACATGAAGATTACATAAATGATTCGATTAAAAATAAGAGGAATAATAACAAAAAAGAACCATAAATAAATTTTTATCAGTACGAATAAAGTTTGAAAGTGTATTAAAAACATGGGAATGCTTCAATTTCTTCTGTTTTTGATTTCATAGCGTGCGGTTACAAATTTCATGAGAACCAATACTATATTTTTCGAGAATAGCGGTTACAAAGTTCGATATTATAATTGCAGCGTCAGTTCAGAAAAAATACTGAAATCTATTCAATGCGTAGTCACAGAAATTCGCTTATCATTATGAAATTGATTCTGATAATAGGTAATATGATCATTTCAAGTAACGTAAACGCAGCGAGTCTCTACAACTAATCGTCATCACCTGGAAAACTTGTGCAATTGAGATTTTTGAGTTTCACATTACGAAAGTCAACTAATCATTTCTATCGGCTGTACAGTTCGTATAAGGTATTATGCATTATTATCGCAATTTTTCACATTTCCATGGATAATTTCCAGCGTATTCATTCGCTGTAGACAATCGCTGGTTGAGTACAGATAATTGAATGAAACTCATTTTCGTGAAATGTATATATGCAAACAATGTTCCTTGTGTGCCATTGATGATTTACAACATTCTCAGTTAGCCACTTACGATTTGCCCGCGGGTACATCTTTCCGCTGAGCCTTCCTGAACCTCAATATCGCTTTCCCAACAAAACTAATCATAACTGGAACATCGTCAGATTCCACAGGGAAGCTAGAACGAAATGTTAATGCTGTCCAGAGGAAAATTACATGCTCGAATTTCATCGGTCTTGTTAGAATAAAGCTGATTCGACGTTCGATTGTCTTTGACCCAGCGTCAAGAGATTGCACTCTGATATTTGGAGCTGACACGTTGCCACTAAATTGGTCCGAATTTTCATAGCTTGGGTATTTGAATTTCCGCGATTGCTCTGATGTTTAGCGGTCTGGCAAAGGGTGAAATTTTGAGATTCATGCTTCCGATAGCCGTATTTGATAGGTCAATCCTGTCAGTCACGAGTTTGTTTTTCCTTGAATTTTATGTAATGGTTACATGACAATAATATGAGACAAACAGAGTCACTGTAGCACTTTACAAAAATATTGAGGAGAATTTCAAGAAGGTATGTAAAGGACATATGATTATAATAACATCAGAAATCAATTAAGAAACTTTTTTCTTTCACAGATGTAAGTACATAGTATGTCGCTTATTTTTGTGATATTTAGACCTATCATCCGATAAATTTTGTTTTCCAAATATGAACATTTTCTTGCACTTGATATGGACAATAAATGTAGCATAGTCAGCAGTCACATTGACTTGGTTTAATCTGGCAACAGTGAAGAGCTTTGATACGTCAAATTGATCGCAAGGGTATTTTTAAAGAGAGATTTATTCTAGCTTATGTCGAATGATGGTCTGAAAAATTGGATAACAGATCTTGGTTCGAATGATACTATAAATTAATCTTATAGAAAGAGCAACGTAAGACATGTTAGTTGACTACTAAGTTTTAGGTCCAATTTGTTTAAAACATTACATTGTTTAAATACAAAATAATAATTGTAGAATAAAGTGAGTCATAGAAGCTCAGTCTTTTTGTAAATGCTTGTTAAAAACGACACGGATTTGAAAATAATCGGTTGGATAAATAACCCACGGATAGAAGAGAAGGCTTAACATCTAATCAAAAACCAAAAAATCTCTCGAAAATCATCACCCACGACCATCTATCTTACCACCACCATCTATCACTCGGATCAAACGATCGGGGGATGCTCCGGGCACGATGAAGCGATCGAGTGTAATTATGCTAGCTGCAAAAGGTCGATTGCACCACGTACGTGTACGCTCGGGTTACATGGAGTTGGCCAACGCGGATTTTATCGGAGCGCAAGGATCGCAAGGACGCTCGTGCACACTGGGATGGGCCGATTTGGCGTGCGTGGATTGGTGCTAATCATGGCAGAAAGATGATGGGTTGTGCTCGGTTGATTTTCTGGGAATCGTGCAAGTACATAACGCTTTATTGGATCCTGTTCTATTTAGCTGGATTTCACTCGCTTTTTTCAGTTTTCAGTACTCGAAATATACTTAACATGAGTTGGCATTTATTAGGCCTAAGATCTCGCTGAAACTTTTGGAAATGGTTCGTAATTATACTGAAATAGTCATTTGTCACAGTAATTAATTCTAACGTTTCAATTTCAGAGATATTTACATAATTTTATACGAGTATAAATCTATACGCATGGGAACGGATCAAAGTGTATGTTCGTGCATCCTAAGCCAAGTATGCGTAGCTATTGCTCAGGTGCGCCGTGCGAATAAACTCCCAGAATGTCTTTTCGAAAAGGTTCTCCGGTATATGACGCAATTTCAAAACTTGGTGGATACTACGGTTAAAGTTCAGCATGGCATGCGGGCCTCGAGAATTAATGGAGGAGTCACGATTCTTGCATTTGTCATAGAGACAGTAGACAGAAATCTATTTAGCGAGTTGAGGCCTCACACCGACTTCTTTGATATGTTCCTTTGTGATTGTAGAAGTAAAAAGAGTCGAATTCAATCCTGGCCCCGGATCTATTCGGCCATCATCGCACTCACTTTCCGTAGCGCATAAAGGAACAAGGATGCGGGATAGCTCGGCCAGAAGTTCAAAACTTCGTCAAGTGAGTTAGAGGACATTGCCTTGATTGTTTTGAGTTAAGCGATAATTTAGCTGTTGAAGGAGAAATGAATCTAGTTGTTATGTTTACACCTATAGAAAATTTAGACAATTGATCAGAAGAGATTCGATAATCCGTATTCTCGAAAAATAATGAAAACTTACCAAACAAGAAAGTTAATACTTGTGGAGAGATATGAGATAATTACAATATTTTGATGATTTATTCGTAATGAGTAGATGTACGTTCACTGAACATTATAGTATCGTTCACAATCTGTATGAATTTCCTCAGGACAAGATTCTACATTCACTTCGAGTATGCACTCATGAGTGTCGATCTGCAGAACATAACACAAATTGGCACACTCGATCAGAAAAGCCTAAGATAAAATACGGCCAAAATATCAAGACAGTGAGCTGATCTTCATTACTTGGCCATGGTCTGTATACATTGTACCGTTACCAGCGAATAATTTTTTGTTCCCCCAAGTAAAATAGTGATCATTGAAAAATGTGCATTGGAAAACTCGGTGCATTGTAATGGGTGATGCCATCTACCGCTGGATTCTAAAACTGTGAATATCAACTGATCCTGCCACTAATTACCCGACATGAAATACACACATGTACTCGAACACCCAAATGGTGCAAGTAATTTCAATTTCAATATATTGTTAAATCGTATAACTCGGTTGATTCCGTAATAGCATCAACTCAGTGAATTATGAGAGCAATGTCAGTAGCGGAAAGTTAATTCCGAAAATGAATCTCAATGGAAATAATTCATCTGAGACGGTAAAAGCTGTTAGACATATGACTTACTTATTCTTGCAATATATAAGGTAGGTGCGCCACAAACCAATATGCGCCACCCTTCGAATTTCATATATACGCGCGTCTATAGAGCATCGCCGCGGCACAGGATCTTGTCGGCAATACTAAATAATGAAGAAAGAAAACATTTTCCCCGATCGGAAACCCTCACACCAACTTGTTACAGCTCGTTTTCTCCATTTTTTCACCAATTTTGATTCTCGATCTAATTTAGCTTAGGTAAGTGCGAATTTATTTAATACCCTTCAACTGGGCCAAAAAAATCGAGCGACATATCATTCGATTTCTTGACATCCCATCTACATCATCCAATTTTTTTTCATCGTATGCCCTATTTATCAACTGTTTCAATAGCTCTTCGTTATTTTTATCAAATGTACCCAATATGTGTCACCCCTATTTTCTTGTTCTAGCTGCTACAAACAACCCATTGATAGTAAATATCCGCCCAACATGGTCGAAAGAAAATTTAGTTCAAGCTCTGGAGCAGGGGAAGAAAGGTGAGATATCGCAGAGGATGGCTTCGACTATGTATAAGATATTATGCTGTACACCCTCCATAATTCCAAATATGTATAAGTTGTCGATCTTTGATTGCCAATCCAGAGTGAAGTGGAAAAAGGAAAATTCACAAAATACACCACATATTTATTTAATGCGACGTTTCGCCAGTTAGGTTCACTGGCCTCATCAGGCAGTTTTGAATGAAAATATAATATTACGTTCGGCAGTGGAAGCGGCTGCCAACAATTTATATCATACCTACTTGACGTGGAACGTCCCAAATAGATACTTTAGAAATAAATATTTCAAAGTAGCCTTCAAAGATCATGAATATTAAGAATTTACTTAAAGATTAGTCTTCATCCAGTTCTCTTAACATGATTTAGTTCAATTCTCATCAGAAAATCAGCAAGTCTCGATAAAGAATTTGATTCAATCGATTTCGAGTAGTACACAATGAGATTATCTTTTATTATCCGCAAGGGACTCTGCTATCCCTCACTCGAGAGCCTAAGCGAGATACTGCAAGTATCAAATTTAATACAATTGTTATTATCCAAACATTTCAAATACTTCTTATATAATTATATTGAATAAAGATTACATAATCACGAAGATTAATGAGCTCGTATGTTTATTCCATTAATTTATATCTGTCATCAGCGAAATCTTTTTGCAACAATAGTTTTTACGAGTTTATTAATTACTCAGATCTCTTGAATCCTGCATCGGCAAGATAATTTCGACACGTTATTAATAACGATCACGTTCGAACTCCTTTTGGGATTATTTCTTGCACAGTTTGCACATAATATGCATAGGGTCCAGTTGCATCCAGACCGAATTACTCACGTGTACCCCCGAGTAATTATTATCTCATTTTTCTTCTCTTTGCGGCACAGGTATCTTCCCGTCTTCTTCTCTGTAGCAAAGCTGTACCGTACTATGCATCTTACATGCCTCGTACTTTCACGATGATTATCGGCACTTGTATTTTCATAACAACCGTACGACTCTTGCCAAGCATTTAAAATAATTTCATATAAAATAAAAAATGAAAAGTCTAAAATGGACCGAACTCGACACATTTAGGATATTGTCTGGTAAACGCGATGAATATCATTTCTTCCATTTGATATCAAGTGAAACCATTTACTCAAATTTAACCAGCAATTAATGTCTTATGATATCGTATTTTATATTGAAGATCCTGGAAGACTTATTTAAATAATTTTTTAGATAAAAAATTAGCTCATTTTACAAACTTATGCAAAATGAGTGCAAATGATTTTCTTTTTATAAAGAAGAAACAGCTGTTTGTGCTGGTTGATCTACATATAAGAAAGCGTGAGACTATGACAAATTATCCAACTATTATGTATAGATGCTGTTTCAAACAATATCTGAAGCCATTTGTTCTCATCATATGTTTCATTCACTTTTTCTTGAACGACTCGATTGAATGTTTCATGACCATTATTATTGGTAACTTGCAACTCATTCCGTTAGCGATTCTGTCTGATCAACAGAATAATGATATTCTACACGGAGAGAAAACATACAGTAAATTTTACAAAAAAATTTGTAAAAATTACCATTTTTTTAGTAATGCAGGGACAGACGGCCACTTCAGTAAACTTTACTAGAGACTATGGTAATTTTTCCTATAGAGCCCAAGGCTTCGATCACATGTTAATTTTTACTATTTTCCATTGTATATTTTACAGAAATAATTGTGAAAATTATTTTCAAGTATCGTAAATGAAAAATTTTATACATGATTGTTTCTCACTTATGAAATTTCGTACTTTGAAACTTTTGGTTAATATATATAATAATATATATATATATGGTTAATATTTATAACTTTTGGTTAATATACAATGTGAATATATATATATATATATATATATATATATATATACTTCACACTTATAAGAATCCTGAGATTCAGAGAAACCGCGAAAGAACAGGACAACCGACATCTTCAAGTGTCTTCATTAATCGTTGCAAATTATCAAAGATGAATGTTATATATCAAGAAATATAATGTGACCACATATGAGATTTTCTTACTTTCAATGTGCACAATGTTTTATGACACGAACGTGAATTTAATCTCCATCACTCAAAACCGTGATTACGGTTTTGTTCTTATAGCTGAAAATATAACTTCCATAATCTCTTGGAACCGAGGGGTTTCTATATTTCGACTTACTTTTTCAATGAAATGTCATATATATCATAAATCTATATAAAAAAGTTCCAAAGTATATTGTTTTTTACAATTTTTTTTGTATTTCACAATGAATATATTTTTACCGCAAGTCCTGTAAGGTGTATGTAACCCAGTTATTATGTTCCATCTAAACTATTCTTTTAGAAGAAAAAATGTGTCTTTATTGGATCTGTTGGACCCAGGACGGAGATTATTTCATTATTGATTCTTTTTTCCAGCACAATAATATTATTAATCACATAGAATACATGTGGCTGAGAATGACTAAATGATTAATTGTTTGAAGCAACATAGCTTCGCATCATATGGACGAATTTCGTCGAACATTCATTTCGAAGACAAGATCACATTCTTTGATGTTTCTGTAGTGGAAATGATTGGTGATAAAGAAAATGAATATTTTTATGCAAGAAATAATTGTTGACAATTGAATTAAAATTTAAATGACATCAGAAATAAAAACAATTTTGAAGATGCGTGTGGACGCGTCCACGAGTGGCCGGCGAAGCCGAGTGATACACGTTCACACGAGTGCAGATCAAAAATGAATGCACCAGTTTAAAATAACCACTAGTGCGTGAAATCGCATTTCACGCACTAGTAACATAAAGTCATTTTTCAATTCGGTAACGGAAGAAAACAAAAATACTTTTATTATGACGCTAATCTGTCATGATTTTCACAAAATGGCATTTAATTGAGTGATAAAACAAGAGTGATCAGTTTATTCACTTTTAACAACATTTCATAGTTAAATCAGAGTATTTTCTATATCTCAAATGTAATGAATAAATACTTCCAAGTTCAAATCGAAAAATCTATATTATCAGTATCTGAAGACGTCTGGAGATTGAATATTGGAAATATTTCATTAGTATCCTGTGTCAATAGTATCTTACACATTTATTTACGTTTTTTCTCATTATTTTCATGATTATATGCTAAGCCTAACACTGATCAAATTGATACTACAATGGTGAAATGTCAATGGATCTATTTTCAATTTTCCGGGTATTTTCTTCTTTTACAGAAACGATATCTCATATTCATGATTCAATGGAAAGAATTTGCTTTGTGAAAACCTCATAAATTATAACATGAAACTAAAAATACTTTAAATTAATATATTATAACAAAACCCTCATTTATTTATTCACATTCTGTACAAACATATTTTACATAAAATCGATACAACTACTTCATCTAACTCACTCATTCACATCAAAATAAGATTTTATCCATAACGTATGTGTTTCTCTTGAGAAACGAACCAACGAACATCCGAACGACCAAAAGATCTTTAAAAGCATGACAATCGATTTTGAAGGAGTCGCAGGCATAATTGAATTCTCTCAAAATTTTGTTTTACCAACACCTTACACCTCATTAATAATACGTAATACATAGTTATCTCGAGTCTCAACTAACATTGACTTAATATATATGGGCAGGGAATAAATAATTTTGATTTTCAACGATTGTATAGATTCAACTTCACTGAAACATGACGTCCATCGGACTGTTGATTTTTCTAGTTGGTTTATATAATATTTAAACAATCAATATATTAATACTCTATGTAATACGAACAAAATGTTGAACAAAATGTTGAACATCTCTTATCATCTATCCCCCACAGGACCAATAGTTCATTACATGAACTATCTATCAGATCCTACATTGGTTAAAGTAGGTAAACTTTCTTCAAATTTTATGAAGTAAACGTTAAACATGAGTATAGAACTTATAATGAACAAAGTTTCACCTGATGATTAATACTTGAGATAATAATTCAAATCGGATGGATAATATTTGCAGTGAATATTACAGTAATGTAACAGTATGTTAATGTTAAACAAGAAATTGGTTCTCCTTATCACTCGATCTGAAACTTACTCCATAAAATTTCATAAAATGAAGATTGGCTCATAGTAAATTGTATCAAAGACTTCAATATTTAAGCTATTAGATTTGTTGGAGGATAGAGTTTCTATTGACTACTACTAAGATTAGATGCAAGTATTTCTGTGGTAACTTGTTCTGTTACAAATAACAGAATATAACGAGTCATAATTAGGAACGAGAAAGACGAGGTCTTATCTGATTTAATCGTTGCGAAGTCAAAACTCGACAAAAGGACTCCTGCGATCAATATTTTTACCTTTCTCATTCGTGGTTTATGAAAATCTCATAGTAACCGTTTCTTGGCATTTCACATGATTGCCAAGCAATGATTAAAATTATGTATAAATATTTGTGTGCGCTTTATTTTATAACATAATGTTGTATTTTCCACGCGTCATAAATTATGTTACAGATTGTTGAGTCGGAGTCCTCGAGTTTCTAGACAATTATCGCTAAAAGTTACTTAGTCCGTTTATGCTGGCCAATAGTCTGATTTCAGAAAAAATGTTGGGCACATGATCACGGTTTTGGACTCGTTTCTATGTTTTTTGATATCATCAAAATTATCAAAATCTAAATCTTTCTTATCGCCACTACAGATAGAAATGTGACTTAAATTTCCAAAAGAATTGAAAAGCTTTCATATTGAAACAAGCCATCTGGAAGCAATCATGCCACCCAATCATTGACTTCGCTTTCAACCCCATTTGGCAGCTATCGTGTAGAGTGACCTGAGAAGGTCGAGTGCTCTGTTGTCAGCAGGAGTGACCTCGTCCTGCGTGATGGATCTCGATTGTAATGGCGCAAGTCTATCCGACTTCTCAACAAGTTTAGCATTAGGTTTTGCCGTCGTCGTTTTATATTTTCTACCAGATCGACTTCTAAACGTCGTCACTGAAGGTTCACTGGGTGCTGCCAGTATTGTCGTTGTAGTTGGAGTTGAGGGTGTCGTCGTCGGCGTCACCGGATTCCATGTTTCGCTTGCTGATCTTCCGATTGGTAAATGTAACTTACTGATGCCTTTTATGAGCTCACGGGACTCCTCGCTCGTAAATTCATTAACTGGCATTCTCAGCAAAGCATTCAAAAGTTGTTCTTTTTCTTCTTCCATAGTTTTGTTCATGGGTCCATTGCAATGGCTGATCAACAACAAGACCAGTTGCCTGACGGTAGCATTGTTGTCTGCTTGCTTCATGACCCTCATCAAAGTATTTGAGCTCGTCTCATTTAAATTACCAAACATCTCATGAGCCTTTTGGACCTCATTCTCAGTTACATTGTATACGCTGATTCTCGTTGGTATGCTAAAATCGATTGGAGGAATGGCATTGGTTGCAGTAATCGAAGAAGTGATGGTTGTTGTTATGCTGGATCTTGTCGTGTAGGTCGGAGTTGGCGTTGCAGCGTTTTCCGTAACAGCATAAGGGTTCGGTAATAATGTGAACGCCGTTGGCGAATCATCGTTGTTTCGTGCCCATTGCCAAGGTGTTGAAGGATCAGAACTAAAACTCTGAGGAGTTACCGAATTATGTGCTTCATTATTTTGGAAATCATTATTTTCCGATGTAGTAGTACTTCTGTAATCGATTTTAGAAGACGACTGCGTTATCTTTGGATCTGTATCTAAGCCACGATTTATATGATCAGGATCAATGAATACTGACGTTTCCCATAATTGCGTCACTGACGGTGAAGCTGTCCAATGACTGGCAGGCTGAGTGGTTTGTTTTTGATTCATTTTAGATCTCTCTGTCTGGCGATAATTATTGTTCAAGTTGTTGTAATTTTTATTGTAACTTGGATGAATACTGCTTGCCGTGACGAGTGATTCAGGTTTTGGTGACCTTACCGTAGTCGTGTCATAGTACCTTATCCTGAATGGCTCTCGAGTTGTTGTTGCAGTACGGGTAGTAGTTTCTTGCGGTCGTTTATAAACTGGTGTCACGTTACTACCTGATGGACCAGAATTGGACTTGTTATTTGTAGTACTGCCAGGAATTGAGTTGGCGCTTCTATAATTAGAATATGCGGGTGGTGACAACTCTTCACGCAGCTTATCATTCGCGTAATTATTCTGTTTTGCAGGAACGAAGTTTTGCGGAGATGCAATCTCGTAGGTTGCTGGAGTGGATGAAGCAATATAATTATCACTTATCGGTGTCGCATCAGTGGGCTTCACATGTTTGCCATAAGGAGAATAAGTATTGTTATTTCTAGAGCTGTACTTATTTAAATTGCTTGGGAAATAGTTCGAATAGTCTTTTTCAGTGCTGCTTGAACTGCTTGTAGTCTTATAATTTGGTACGTCATTCAATTTTTTTGAGTCAAAAACATCGTTCGCTTGATCCTCTGGTTGATGAATATATCCACTCTGAGCTTCATTTAATGACTCATCTGGATACACTGTAGTAGTTGAAAAATATTCAGGTGTGTAATACGGCTGATAAGTCGTGTCCCTCAGAGTTTCTATTGAATCCTTAGTTGTTTCTGGCAGTGGAGTGGTAGTGGGCCTTCTTCTCCTGATACCATTAATGTCATCAGAAAAGTCCAAAACTTCGTCTTTTTCTTTTGTTACCGATGGATAATCTTCTGTAGTTGTAGGAGAAGTGATTTCATTGTCACTGATCCGAGGAGGCTCTGTCGGTCTGATTTCTGTTAAAACTTTTTTGAACGTGTCTGGGTCTTGTAAATAAGCAGATAATGCCTGAGTGAAAACTTGAGCTAATTCTCTTAATTTCGTATTATTAGATTTCTTAACGCCACTTAATGGGCCCTCACTTTGTTGGATATCTAAATCACTCGTATCTTCGTCGGTCAAATTTTCATCACTGATATCGTAACTTGTGTCTCCAGTGATATTATTTTCTAAAGCGTTGTTCAAGTTGAACAGTTCGGCATAAGAACTAATCGTATGTTGGGTCAAAATAGTTGCAGGCAATTCAATGACAGAAGTATTCTGTTTTTCAATCGGATTTACAGTAGTTTCATAGTATTGAATGGCAGGATCAGTTGGTTGTTCCGTATCAAAAATATCGTCAGCATTAGCGAAGTATAATGCCAATGAATGTAATGTCGATGGCCCTGAAGAAGTAGGAATATCCAGACCATTCCTTGTATTGTTAACATTATTCAAGCTCAAATTTGGAACAGTCCCTTCAAGACCTTGAAGAGACTTTATCATATCCAGAGCATGCTTTCTCTCATTTGGTGGTCTGCTATCAAGAACACTCTTTTCATTTACAAACGTTGGTGGCGTAGTTTTTTCTGGTAGATACGTAGCTCTATTTCCTGACTTTCCATAGTTTGATGAAACGTAGTTTTGTGATTTATAATTGATTTGATTCTTGGAAATTTGGTTATGATTTATGTTCGTTTGAGTATTATATGATCTAGGCGTAGTGCTAGCAGTGAAAGCATAACTTCGGGTAAATGGTAGATAAGGACCAAGGGTTGACATGACCTTTCCATGCTGATACGTTATGCTAGTATCATAAGGTGTTTGCGTGCGTCTAGGTGTTGCCGCAGTGAATGTCTGATTGATTCGGCTTGGCTTCTCAGTAGAGGGGTTGATCTGATTTTGCTGATTATTCTGCGTCCTTTCTGAATTTTTCGTTGAAAAATTTGGAGATCCAAATCTTGCACTGTCTTGGGCTTGAATATCATCGACGAACGAAACTGTTGGTGTGGTGGTACCATCATTAACAGTATTAGACGCTAATGTATTTTGACTGTATGCTCCAGAATAAATAGGTCTAATGGTAGTAAAAGCACCAGTAAAAGGTTCAGTATAGTGTGTAGTTGTTTCTCTGCTATCATAAGCAGTTGTGGTGAAGGGTGGAATCGTTGTTGTTTCTCGATAGAAATCTCTCGTGTAATACGGCCTCTGTGTGGTTGGTATGTTTGTTGTGTATCTATCGGTGGTAAAGGTCGTCTGAGCATCATTAGTATTCTTATAATTGCTTGTAGTAAACGTCGTCTGAGACTCGGTAGTCGTGTACTCAGGGAAATAGGTAGTCGTTTCAAAGTTGCCGTAAGTTGTAGACTGATCCTGAGTTCCTTGTCTAAAGATATCGGTATTAGTGTAAGCTCTCTGAGTTGTAGTAGGCGCTTCTCTTGGTGGCAGTGCAGTTGTCCTAGGTTTGTAAATTGGAGTAAATGTTGGGCCAGGGAAGGAGGGAATGCCAACTCGTGATCGCACTAAGTTCTGCGGATTGGTCCTATCTTTCTGAGAACTTACTGTCGTTGTAGCCGTAGATTGCTGAATGGCATCAGGTGTAGTGGCAGTAGAACCTTTGTTATTTGAATAGTAATTAAACTGATTAGACTTGTATCGATTGCCACGGCTTGAAGCAAAAGCCGCGCTCTCAGCCAAATGCTGAAACTCCCGAATAGGGCTAACGGTGGACGTGCGAAACGTTGTGGTTTCTGTATACGTGGGTGTCACTTTTTGTATGGGATTGTTGAAGCTCTGGCGAGTGAAGGTACGTGGTTTTGTCGATTTGAAGTTCTGCTTATCTTCTCGTTGAGCATTAACATTGGCCGCCGATCCATAATACTCATCCTCCTGATTAGACTTCACTTGATTGTTGTAAAACTTGTTAGAGCCTCTTTCGTAGTTTCCTAGGTTCTTTCCATCATTAGCCAGTAACTGATTTTGCTGCCTATTGTTTTGTTTGCTATAATCATTTTTAGCACGAGTCACAGCAGTTTCTTGAGTATACTGACTCGTAGAATGCGTTGACTGACTTCTGGTGCTTTGCCGATCATAAGGATCGTATGACGAGGATTTGCCGTTCTGACTGTTGGGTAATTGGTTTGGTGACTGACTGTAGGGATTAGATCTTCCATTCTGACGCCCATCATAA
Organism: Aphelinus atriplicis; assembly: GCA_020882685.1. Classification (NCBI taxonomy): domain Eukaryota; kingdom Metazoa; phylum Arthropoda; class Insecta; order Hymenoptera; family Aphelinidae; genus Aphelinus; species Aphelinus atriplicis. The sequence goes on from CM037073.1 coordinate 78,940,374, forward strand.
TTCTGGTAAAAGTTGTCGTCGTTGTTGTTTCGGTGATACTCGGAATTCATCTTCTTGTTATCGATGCGCTTCCTCTCTTCTTCGGCGAAGTACTCAGCGCTCTGTTCGTAAAGCTCAGCGGATTTGCTGCAGTCCACCTTAAACCACCAATCGCAAATTAATTGCGATTGTTGGAAGATGGTACCGTTTGGGCATAGGAATGAAATTTTCCGCCCATTATCGCATATATGGAAAACCTAAAAAATAACCACCATTAAAAAAATGACCACGTCATGTTATATAGAGTCAAGGATTTTTTTCTATTTTGAGTACCACAAAAATTTGTTATACGTACTTGACAATTTGTTTCCAAGTCACCATAGTATCCGCCTTTTTGGCCGCGGCAGCTGAACGAGGTAGCGGGAATTGTGGTCAGTGCAGGATAATCCACTCCTGGTTGGCCCGTTATTTCTATAAAAGAATTTAACAAATTGTAATTTCTTCCCCAATTATTTTTCAATCATACATGCAATTAAGTTCAACTTCAAGTGTTCACCAAAATATCACTAGAAACATAAACTTTTTCTTTCTAAGGAAAATAATATATATATATATCTTTTAGATTAAGAATAGTTTTCAACTTTTTTATGTATAGGTGATTCTCTGTCAAGTAAGTGAGGAAAAAATCCAAAACTCAATATATGCCATATTATGGCTTTCTTCGATCTCAATTTGAACCCATTAAATGACCTCTGGGCATAAAGCCATAAGGCACATTTAAAAGTGATAATAACAAATTTTGTTGTGAAATTGTGCATCTAATGATCATACTTTTGTATGAATTCGGATCATGAGCCGCGTGATCAAACACAATTTTTCTTAATTTAAGGTGAGTATTATAATGACCATATGACCACCTATGATATTGAACATATTCCTTTTGAAAACTTCATGGGATTTACAGAAAAAAATGTCACGTTTATGTCCAGAGGTCATTTAATAGGTGTAAATTGAGATAGAAGAAAGCCATAATACGGCACATATTGGGAAATAAGCAACTTTGGACCTTTGGCAGCATGGGTCATAGAACCCGAAAAAATCTGAAAAAATTCAGGTGACATCTGCGCATTTTTTTTTCTCACTCACTTGGCAGAGAATCATCCATATATATTTATGTAGATATATCTAACATATTTGAATAACAGACTGGAAAAGTCAGAATATCGCAGAAACCTTTAGGTTCAAACTTTCATTGTCAGTTTTTCGAAATTTCCTTGTCGTTAGGTTAGAGCTACTCATGCCCCCAAATTAAGTTTCGTAAGCTGATTTCTAATTGGAATGCATGCAATTCTGGTCAGTACCAAAATATTTCAAATGCATGCACTCATTGATTAATACTTTCAAATTTACTATGATTCCGAAATAAATAGTCGGCGAATGCACGAATTCCTAAGTTTTCTTGTACCGATTAGAGTTATATGTTTCCTAAGTGAAAAACAGCTCGAGAAACCTAATTTGGGTGTTACAGGTAGTTTTGACCTAACGACAAGAAACTTTCGGATTTTCAATTCTTTCATACTTTTCAAACCATTTGGAACCCAAGGGTTTTGATGATATTTTGAGTTATTTTCCAATTGAATATGTTAAATATATCAACAGAAATTAATTTAAAAAATGTTAAAATATTTTGTTATCTGAATATTTTTTGTTTCCCACAAAGAGTATTTTCTCTTTGCTAGGTCTTGAGTGTACACTTAATTATTAGCGAAGAAAAGCAGTTACTGTGTATGAATAAATAATAAATTACATAAGAGTACACAAAAAAATATAAGATCAATAAGCGAAAAAAATGTACCACCAAGTTGTTATTTGCCATGCATATGAAATCGTTAACAAATCTATTATTGTATGAACAATATACCCGCTCCCTTAAGCCATTTCCTCAAAAGATTCTCGTTCCCAAAGAACACTAAAATGTGGCATGGAAAGTAATTTGAATAATATTATCATGATGAAAATTATATGATCGTTCAGTTCTCGTTATGTAGTTTATAAAACCTTGTATCCCTAGGTACTCGCCATTCTTTTCAGGCGCCAGCCTTTTCACGATCTTTTTTAGTGCCTCGACATCTTCCACCGATGCCTCTTCATGGGCCAGCTCCAGTTCGGTGAGTAATTCCGGTAGCCTCGCTCTCTCCTCATCATTTGAAATCTGTAATCAGTAAATAGTACTCAATAAAGATCTAAAAATACCTACGGAGAAAAAAACAGTTTTTAATGCTAATATTTTATCCCAAAGTAGCAGATGTCTTAGAAAAGTCATTAAAAAATACGTAAATAGTCTAGTTAGTGAAACAGGCTAATTCGACAACGAAAACTTTTTATTCTAATCAATGGATGATATGAGTAAAACATGATCATGATGTGAGTTTAATCAGATTTATCCGTTCGAAAATGAATGAGTAGCGAAAATAATCTCTTGTCATTTTCGCAATCTAAGTAAAAGCTGATCTATCCAGCTAATCGTGGTGCGGAAATGCCATCGAAAGAATCTCGAATTCTCCTCTCCTTCTGCTGTAGTGTCACTTCTCGCGCCCGAGTTTCTTTCTCCCGCGCATTGTTCGCAGCTCGCGTGAGAAGCCGCGTAACGCGTTACCACTCGAATGAAAGTTATGCCGCGCGCGATGATAATTGAATTGGCGCCGTCGCGGTGATATAAAAAACAATGCGCGGCATTCTTTATAGCTTCATTGGCTCACTTTCTTCACGTCACTCGCCTGGGGAAGAGCAACCGCACGTACCGTTGTAAGGATCGGGTGAGAGAAGTGAATGGACGAGAGGCTGAGGAATTGCAAAAGGAAACGCTTGGATTTTCTTGTCATTTGATTAATTTATTTCATAAGTTCTGATTCGTGTTTTCATAATATTTGTGGCTTTTAGGAACGTATACAAAGTGTCGATGTACTTCTCAGATTCTGTCGCTATGACGAAATATTTCATGAGTTTGTTATTGATAATAGTCCAATAATACTGTAAGAATATACTAGCTACACTCAAAATCTGAACTCATCAAATTCACCATAAATAACGATACCGGTCCCCGGATTTTCATTGGATTCTATTATCGGATAACTAGCGAGGTGTGCTCTTGCTTGCTCACTGAAATTATCGGCAAAATTCCATAAACGCGCTCACGCACATTATAGTATATAAATGAGCATCAAATGCTTGTATTGAATAATTTGTACGTATAGCTCTGAATTATAATTTAATTGCACAATTTGTATTGATGGGATGTAAAAAAATATGAATTTATCAAGCAACGCACTCGTGAAGAGAGACAAAAAACTTTGCTCCGCATTGAGCAGAATGCAACATGGTAAATCCAGAAATGTCTTGTGGATAACCTTCGAATGAGTTAATTAGTCCTCCTTAAGCTAATTAACGAGCACGCGTTCCCTCGCTTCGTGGTCTTAGAACTTCCCGTGCGCTAACTTGCGTTACACCTTTAGAAATTGGCTATATTGCGCTAATGCAACCTCATTGGAAAGATAGAGGAAATCTTGTTCCAGAAGCTGCAAAAGATTGTGAATTTATCAAGTTAGTTTTATGATGTTTAAGTAGTTTCAGTCTCACTCGCATTATTCAATGCTACCACGAGGTAGTAATGGGAAAATAATTGTGAGTCTTCTACTGTATATAAATGTTTATCTTCAGTTTTCACGAGGGAAAAAATTTAGAAGGCTTTATGGATAAACTTCCAAAATTTACTTGCTGAGTAAGACCTATTCGAAGCTTAACCAAAATGCAACATTGACCTAAATTGCAAGAAAACACATTTACCATAATCTAAATTTAGAAATTATTCTCCCGTTCAATCGGTTAATGCTTGATTAACGATGGCAAGTAATAAATAATTGTTTAAAAATAAACTTCTTTGAGGATACTCTTTCAAATACTATTCTTAGTGCACTTCCTTTTGAAAGTAAGTGTTCTTGCAAACAATGCTTTCATCTTGTATTATTTGCACGGCGTTGATACTTCAAGGTGCCGATCCTTGTTCACCACGAATCACATTGTTTTTCCAGAAATTAACAACTATACTCTAATCTGGCCATACATTGAAGCGAAAGCTGATTTCTTCTCATCGAAATTCCCCAATAGAACGTTCTCGTGCTGGACCACCACGCAGTTGCTCCAGTTCGGTAAATCCAAGGTCTCGAAGGGAAAGGCTCGCTTGCATGCGGGGCAGATGGTACGCGAAAAGACCGTCGAATGTATAGTCTTAATTGCCGGATAGTTCCGCCGGTGTTTTTCCCCGCGGGACTTGCGCAAAGCTTAATCGCGTGCCTCGTGCCGTTGTTTCACGATAGGAGACTGCGTGTTTGGATTTGGAAGTGTGAGGAACCATTGGGAGATTTTTCATGATTTTATTAGTTCAACTTATTGTCGCGTCCACTTTTTTAATCGGACATCGTACGTAATGATACATCTATTCCTCCCGTATTGAAAGGATTTTTTAAAAAGCTCTGAGGCTGGCAGTGCACAGCTACTTTCATTCAAAGTTTGACATTTGATATTCAGAGAGTTTCTTTGAGGAAAGTTGTTCGAAATTTAGTTCAAGAGAATGCCAAAACAATTACATAAATATTGAAAAACTAATTGGTGACTAAGCGTGAAAGCAGAATGATGTATATTGTTTTCTATTTCTGTCATTTTGAACTGGATCTCTTTTTGCTCTTTAATAATTTGTTCCTTTCGATTTACCAGATTTTGTCTTATTTTCAGAATTTTCAAGTTTCGAGTTCACTTGTGCAATATTTTAATATCGTTCTCTCTCGAAATAGATAGGATCATCCAAAAACATACTTTCATGAAAAGCGTCGACGAAAACTTACATAATTATTACACCGACTATAGCTCGAAAACGCTTCAAAAAAGCGCGAGGTATGTAGTAAAAATTCTAACTTATCTATTATGGGAATACTTTGAATTCTTGTCTCTTAAGCTGCTGGGGAATTATTTTGTACTTTGTAGTTTACGTGTTCACGAAAGTATATCCTTTTATATCGTAAGTAAGACAGAGGCTTATGAAAATGATTGCTTTAATCGTCTTTGACATAGCCGCAATGAGAGGGGGAAAAATATAGCAAATCCAAGCAAGTGAGCCAATAAACAGCTCCCGAAGGACAAAGGTAATTTGAATATCCAAGTTGAGACGAACAAAAAAGAGGAAACTCCTCAGTCAGCCGGAAAAAAGTTTGACTCGGGAACAATAACCTGCGCACCTATTGCGGCAGCGCATAACGCAAGAGAACAGCCGAGATGACCAGGGTGGATAGAGCGTGGCCGCGTAATACAAATGTTAGATAATTTCATCGGGCCGGTAGATATTCGCAACCCCGTGAAATATGAGTTAAGCGATCGTTAAATCGACGCGATCACGTTTAAGCTGGCGTTGATGGTGGAAAAAAACGAGAAGAGCACCGCGGCGGAGCTATCGACTGCTCGAGATCTGTGCGTAAGTCACGCCACGGCCGCTTATTAATAAGCCGGGCAGATGATGTTGTGCGCTGTGGGGAGATTGACTGGTTGCGCAACGTTTAGATAACATCCGTCGGCATTTTTCCAACAACCACATCGTGCTTTTTCTTTTATTGTTTTCCAATTGATTTTCGTTTATACAAACGGCAAAAGCATTCGCAGTCACGAAATGACGCGAGATTGAGAATTAATTTTGAATTTTTAATTGCCTCGTCCTAGCAATCCATCCGTGGGTGCTGCGGTGCAGATCGGTGACCCAGATACACGGGGCACGAATTTAACGAAGAAGGACTTGGAAGGAATCACACATAAAATTCATTTTGAAATATTTTGAAATTAATTTCTCGGATCAGAACGTGCATAATGTTGAGAAAAAAATCGAAAGTTTTTTAGATTCTTTAAAATTTTATTCGAATTTGATTGAGAAAACCTTAGTAGGAGTTTCTTTCAGAACTCTAGTATTTTATCAGTCAAATGTAATTTTCTAAATACTTTCTTTGATTATAAATTACATGTTATGAAAGGAGATTTCTGTACAAATTCTGTAACGAGCAGTTTCGATAGATTTGGACAATTTCGTTGGTATTTGAATCAAGGAAAATATCTATATCAATTTGATATCTTCAAACCAAAAGATTACTCGTAAAATACAAATAAGGGTATACACTAGAATAGCACTTGTATTCATCTTGAAGTGTAGAAGAACATACGAGCGAGAGGAGAAAATAGAACAAATAATCCTACACGACACAGCTGCGTCGCTCTTCATAAAAATAAAGTAAAAGCTACATCTAAAGTAGCACCTGTGCTCTCGAAGAAAACGAACGCAGCCACGCGAAATGCTCAGGTCTGAAGAGAGATGGAGAGAAAGGTTCCGCACGTAACTCGCTGAGGATGAGCCAACGTAGCTGTTGTACCCACGCCTCCTTAATGAGCCGGAAAAAGGTGCAGGAAGCAGTCGAGCGCTTCCGCGACGTACCTGCTTCTCACCCGAGTAAATAAACTCGGCCCTGACCGTGTGTTCATAGCTAGTTTTCGTTCCGTTTAAAAAGTATTGGATTGATTATATTCTGAAGAGGAGAAAAGAAAAACTCGATGTGTGAATGTGACAACTCCAGGAGGGAGGAGCTTTCGTAGTTGAATATAAAATGATCTGAATTGAGAAAGCAATTTCGAGAAAAATATCACCGGATGGTCTTGGAATACCAACACTCTAAGAACACCCGAATGAGTTTTGAGTGTGAAATTATTCTTCAAATATTTCGTGGTGTGATTTGTCATGACTTTACGGAAACAGGAAATACTCATACTTATCGTTATACGTTGAAAACTCCTACATTCATTTTATATTAGATGATCATCGTGTGAGAATGCAAAATTCAACAATGTATGTATTGTCATTTTATTTATACTTTCTACGAACTGTACGAGAAATATTCATGTTAAGCTTTGACTGATTAGCATCTGAACTTTGGGTCACAAGCAATGATGAAACTTTGAGGGTTTTTGGGCACCTAAAAGTATGCCGATATATACAACCATACAGCCTTCTGTTTTACCTAAGATATACACGCATACAAAATCCTATAAATACAGATGATCACATGATCTATTCGTGTACCCAACTACCATCCAACAAAGTTTCATCATTATTGATGACCCAAACTTCAGACCCCTTTCTAGTGAGTGAAGCATACTGAAGAGCTTCTGAGTTTGTTAAAAAAATGTAATAACCCTACTCTGTATGCCAGAATTGGAAAAAATGATTAATAGCCGCTGTCAAATTTCTCCTAGCACGATAAATTGAATGACGGCTCATCCCGACTCTCTCCTTCGGAATTCAATCGAACCCCCAAAACTTTTAATGGAGCTAATCGCAATGCTTAGCTCACGAACTAATTGCGAAATGCTCAGATGCAGCATAGGCTCCTGGAAAGAGAAAATCGCGGGCGCGCGTGATTTCAAACGGCGGTGGCGGTGCAGGAGGAGCAGGACCGTAATAGCATTGCGTCATTGCGCCGCATATCCCATTGTCTTGCCGCCTGATGAGCTCAGCTCCGCCGGAAGCCTCTTTCTCGTTCGCGCCGGGATCAGACGTGGATGCGCGCGACGCCAAGTGGCAAATGATACAACTGTCGTTTTGATTCGGATCGAAAAATCTAGTCCATCAGGGCTGAGCTTTACGAACTAGATTTTGTTGATTCACGAGTTCACCGAAAAGTACAGTGACAAAATGTATGGGTCATTCGGACTAGTTAAAATATTACAAATTTCTATCAAATATTATTCTGACATTACTATGGATGCATATTGCATATTGCTGAAATTCTGAAAGCATATGATACGCATATGGCTTGGATCTAACAAAGCATAACTATATAACTCGTCAAAAAAGTCAATATGAATTACGCATACTCGACTTACTTTTTCTTCGCAGTATGCCGGTACAAATGTAGCCGCAAAACCTAGAACAAACAAGAACAATTGTTAATTAATAATTTTGTAAGAAAAATTCACTTATTTAGAACTAACAAAATTATTTACAGATAAACGTCAGTTACTCCCAAGAATATTGATCATTTCGATAGAACTTGAATCTATATCCACGAATGATTCAGGGTTTATCAGAACTAACTGATTCAGGGCATGTTCGCATGATCTACCACATTCAATATTTTAAATAAACTCTTATTCAATTCTCAAATAAGACTGTCGATCCAACCTATATTTTTTCATGTACAGCTGATGCCCTCTGAAATTCAATCAAATTCACGAAATATTGATCAGAGAATTTCCCATTATATTTTCAAGAAAGGATTACTTCCAAATACTCAATTTATGAATTCCACTCGATTCAATTGAAATCAGAATGTTAAAAGCAAAGTACTGCATTGTTTTTGGAAAGTAAAGCGAAATGAATTGTTGTCAATAACTAACACTTCTGTGGTGCACAGCTATTCAAAACTGAATTCCATTTCAAAGGGTGAAATTTGTATCTCGTAAATTTCAACGTACATCCCGACAAACCCTCCCCTTTCCCCCACTTTCCAAGAATAATCCTACCCGCTCACGTTCGAACACCTGTTGTCGGCTGGACTGCACCACGCGTTTTTACAGCTACCAGTTTTGCGGCCGGGCTTTACGACGGCAAAATTCGCCGCGTGTATCTCGGTACGTCGGGAGCAGAGCGCGAGCGTAAAAAATAATGGGGTGGAACTCGCGCGAGGCCCGAATTTATGTTTGGCCCGTAAAAATTATTCGTGTAGAAACTAATTTTAGGCTGGTTCTGCCAGAGCTTTACGAGTTAAAAGTTACGCTTTTTCCTCGCGTACTGGACAAGCATGGGAATTAATGTTTTGGAATATCATATATACCAAATGGAAAAATTGAATTGTTTTTTGAGGATATTCGTCCATGTTTCCTTCTATATCATTGCAACACGCGTAATTAACGATTCATATCTATGAGATGCACATCTCAGAGACAAGAATTGAATTAGAGGTCTAGTATTTCATTCTACCTCAAATTTCGGGTATAACTTGTGCCTATAATCCTGAATTCTTTTACTTAGATGATCATGATTCCAAAAAAAATTTAATTGTACGATGACAAAGGTCAACTGGCTATCGTCCTTGTTCTCCAAACATATCTCTCCGTGTCAAACGTAGCAGACAACCATTATAAGCGTAAATTGCTGATTATCCCTGCCATTGAAATCAATATTTTCAACTACGGAAAATTCGCATTGATCAATGAAAACGAAGATTAATGGTTTGTTCTGATTCTGACTGTAACACGGACCAGAGGCAATCCAATCGAGCTAAAAAGCCCATCGCTATTGAATCGCGCCCGTCAAAGCATTGCGGAACGAGAGGACGAGTCACCAGACGACCACTTGACATGCCAGCACCAAACGTTTGCCGCCCAGTTGTCAAAGGGCGAGAGACAAATGGACGTGGACAAGGATGACTCAACGGTAAACATGGAGAGCTTTCACAAGTGCACTCAAAATTCTAGATCTGATGGTACAGTTAACATAGTTTTATAGATAATTAAATTTTTATCAAGAATTAATATAAAGGATATGGTCTAAAATGAAATGTTTTGATTATAAATCAAAAAGTAATATTTTATAAGATTACTCCGACTAGACTTAATTCTCGCATTACAGACAATTTGAGAGTATAATCGTATTTCGAAGAGTCCTAACATATAAAAATGTTTTAGAGCGAACATAAAAAAAAATCGTATTCTGAACTTCGAAAGATTATCGATGATACCTCAAGAGGCACGACTTTAATTTACAAGACTATAAATAAAGTGTATCTATTATCTACTCTGACTAAAATAGGTACAACAACTTTTTTTGATTGTTTGAGGAAACGGGTATTGTCATTTAGATTGTAACAAAACATTTACATTCGACCGACTTTTTGATGTCGAGGTACGACAAGCCTCTCTTCAATGTTAATTCATGTCTGAATGAAATATCTAATACACTGACTAACATCGGGAAAGGAAGATCACCATAGCCATACGAATATTTTGGCATTAACAATTCGCGCATGAACAGCTGAACGAAATTCTTGTGGTGGACCGCGAGTGAGCGGCGTGTAGTATGATCAATGAAATTGCATGGGAATGCAAGTGGACGTGGGCACGTCATCGCGCTTGCGTGGACGGCCATCTGAGAGAGTTCAAGATGTTTTTCCTCCTGTAGTGATTACGGGAGAAATTTCTACCACTGTAAAATATCATAGCCGCCAGTTTTCATTCACCGACAATACTCTAATCTGTTAAGTTACTGCTCAATCTTTATTACTGACATCTAGAGCGTTTTTTATAAGATTTAATGGTGCTTTGAAAACTGAACAGAGTGTATTAATACGCCTATAAAAATTAAATTTACAGAAAAAACTCGGATTAGACACGAGCTACTTATAGAAGCCTTTTTATGAACCATTAAATGGCAGAATGGATTATATGGACAAGGATATGAAAAAATTCACGAGCAACGGTATCATTGAACTATGTGTCAAACTCCAACATTTGCCCGTAACGATCGAATAATAAGGATAATGCACGTAAGGATAAGGTCTATTACACGACAATTAGATGATTAGGAAGAGATTAAAAGTTGACTCGTCAAAGTACCTGTTTTCCTCTGCTGATTTTATTTGGAGTATTATGACAACCTATAATTAGCTGAGCTGTTAACCAATACTAAAGCAAAAGTCAAGGAGAATAACCTATAAATAACCAAAATTTGATGATGCACGTTCGAAAATGTGATATCATTTAATTTGAGCATAAACATAAGCATATGTTCTAATCATCTACTTCCCATCAACACGTTAGATGTCCAATGTGAGTATTGTTCATTCAAAACCACCTTAACTCGTTCGTAATCACTCAAAAGTCAAACTCCTCAAAAATCCAGACTAATCCATATTTTCGAAGCGCCCACCAGGCAATCGTTCAGTACGCAGCTTCCGAGGCAGCCGGTACACACGCTTATCGGCCGACATCGGCCGGCCACTTACGGCTGGGAACAGGGCCGATGGCTATCTCGTTTATTGTATCTCGGCGTGGATCGGCCGAGAAGCCCACACATATGTATATATCTATATACATGAACGTATATATCGACCGCTCGTCCCAGATCAGCCGTGTTTGCGCTGGACGCGCGTATTACCGGGTGGTGCAATCCCTGCCGCGGATGTGTAATAGCTCAGCGGTGAAATTCAGAGGTGAATGGGAAGGAGGTTTTTGCCAGTTCGATGCAGAATACCGCGTGCCTCTCGCAGCTCTTTGCTCATCCACTATCGAGGATGGAGGTACATTTTCGGCGTCGGTAACTGTCGAATACTTATACGGGTGCGCTTCATCATTGAAATTTTATAGCATGTCGTTTCCTCTTTTCTTCGAGATCTTACGTCATGGCCGAGAGATCAGATATGATCTTCTTTAGGATTTTTGTATTTACACTAGGAATGATACTATACTTTTCTATTATTGGGAGACTAATCAAAGTATAACATCTACGGATCACTTGTGACATACTTTTTAATTTATCTCCTTTACGAGGGGCTGTTCTCTTCAGAATCAGTAATATTTTGAGGTGAATAGCCCCCCTCCCAATCTAGCTGCATACACAAAAACAATCCAAGAATCATTATAATTGACATTCTAAACATTCATACGTTTTGGGTGTCTAAGATGATCGACAGATAAGCATCGCGCCTGCCAGTTTAGTTCCAGCAGCAACATATCAATCGTTTAGATCACCCACGGTGGGCGTAGCGGCTTGAGTGTGACAAGGCGCGGTTCATTCACCTGTTATCGATTGATACGTATTAAATACGACGGGATGTTTTTATACGTGTTATAAAGTCGTTTGAAAATGCATTCGAAATTCCAAGTAATTGAAAAAACTAACCGGTTAGTTCTTTTTATTCAATATTGTGAAATTTTACTTCAGTTCAAGACTTTTAGTGATAACCCACGAATGTGTGTTATATTATTAGCGCGTACAGTATGCAGCTACTATGAGAGAAAATAATTACATTGCCATGATAAAAAAATTAATAACCAACAAGTGTGTAGCTCGCTTCTTGTTAGCGAGTCAGACATCTCTCTGTAACGTTGTACCAGAGTCGCAAGAGATGTAGAACGAGCTGTCTTATCTCTCCAACACATGCAATAACCAGCTGTGTTTCAGGATTAACATAATGATTGAAGAAATCCGCACTATGTCAAAACCTGACAATCCACACGTGCAAGGCTCAACCCATTCTCGAGACACTTTTTTCTCCTAAAACCAAAGTCGATCAAACGCGCACGAGCGTTGCAAAACAGCCTTGCCATTCCGATAAAAAGAAATCGCGTCGAGATGCAAACGAAAATCAGCCCGCTTTCTAAAGACACGCACGCGTCTATAGCGTAACGTGATATCCATCAAAAATATCCCATGGAGAAGGAGCAGATATCGCACGGTGAGAAGAAAAAGGCGAAATGAGGAATTGTCATAATGCTGAGGCATTACGAAACGGTAGTGTGCGCATTGTGTAACAAAAAGTGAGGAAGAATGAATATCGCGCTAATCGCGATTGATCCACCCATCCAATTTAGCTACCGATGGAAATGAGTCGAATCTCACCTGTTCGAATCTATACAATCAGAGATCTAAATGAGACAGATACGAATCCTTCATTAAGACAAAAATGAGCCTTGTATAGGAGGAAAAGTTCACGGTTGTTACGGGCGTACAGCTTATCTGAAGTATTTCAAAAAGATAGCGCAAATTTTATATCGTCAAACCTTGATGACTATTTTAAACTATAAGATCGAACCCTGTATCCAATCTTTGGTTACACAAATGGGAATATTCGGTCCCTTCCAAAATCGCATCATGATCATACGCAAGCTCAGGTGTTTGTAATCCATTCAAATGTCATCGTCATAATTTGAAAGTTCGTTCTTTTTTCGAGCGTATTCTGAAAATATCACGACCAGCGATCGCATCCTCTCGATCCCTAAGATATATAAATACGCGTTAGAAATCAAAGGATGAAAGATTCATGAATCCCATCCACGTCCCGGCACAATACAATCGCATATCTAGAGCACCGATGCCCATAAAGCCATCAAATCCACTTGGCCACCTCACAATCGCTCTTGCGAATAATCGCTGCATTGTGAAACGTACGAAAAAAAGGAAAGAGCGAGGAACTGGATTATCATCATCATCATCATCATCGCCATCGCATCACCATCAACCTCACGTCACCGCACGCAACCAGGTCGAATATTCATAAACCCACTGGTGAGAATGTGTGTGTGTACCGATCGGTGCGGGGAACCGGCCCGTGATGCAACCCAATCTTGATAGGCGCGGGCGTGTTTTGGACGCGCGTAAGCTAATTCCCGACCCACTTCGATCCCGATCTGCTTCCGTCAAAACAGACTTGCGCAGCTGACGGGGCTTTGCACGTGCGGGTGTGTATACACACACGGCGGATACAAAGAATGCGTGGACGGAGTTATCGGAGCATCGCGAAGCGGGGGGAAAAAGTTTTAACGCGAGCGCGCGTATATATATATGTGTTGACCGATCGATCGGTTACGGTTTGCTGCCGCGCTGCAACTTTTGTTGCCAAGCCGCGGGGCCCCCAAGTCTCGAAGAAAATGGATGATCGCTCGGATAAGACTGTCTCTCGTGCAGCAATGCTCCCCGACTTTCTAGGCTCGTTCTGTGGATGATTTTTCATTCGCGAGCTGAATGAACATCGGATGATTTCTCCCGATAGCGGGCGTCGTTAACAGCGCAGAAAGATACCCTGTATTGGCCGTGACACTGTGTGGCTCGAATGCGACCAATCGAATTATCCATCACTAATTGTATCTTGATCGTTATAGGACTATCCGCCTATGGTTAGAATTGAAAAAGACGTACTCGTGCTAGTACATACATACATGCTGTACATATGAATGGGATTGATTGAATTACTTTATTGAGAATGTGAGGAATATCAATTGATACATGTTGGATGAATAAGAAGATACTTTGAGTATGAAAGAATGCTTCTGTCGTGGTCAAAGAGAAATGATGTTTCTATCACGTATACGGACTAATTAAATTTGAATATAAGTTTGACAAGTGAAGGCAAGCGTTTTGATATTTGTTCATCGAGTGTTCTATCATGAAAAGTGAATGTTGAAATTGAAGATTGTAATTCCATTGCACTTAGAACAGAACAGCTTCCAAAACTGAGCTAAAAACAAATGACCACCCGCTTTAATTGCCGGAAGAAATATATATACATACATAAAACGACGGCAAAAACATCCGTTACATCTTAATTAAAGCAGCAACTGCTCTCAACATCTGGATTGAATCAAGAATATTAACCACGGCTAATTGACACTGCGTGTGCAAAAGCAACGAAGAAGTAGAACAGACTTGGACGTGCTACGCAAAAACCCTGTCCTTAACATTAGCGTCTCCGCGCCGGCTCGGATAAGGATCTCGCGGAGGATTCCAGGCATCGCCGATTTCGCGATAAGGTTGCGAAAAGCGGATCGTGCTTACCTATACACACGCGAGCGCGTGAAAGTGAATCGAGGATAATAATTATCGCGCGGCGCTCGAAGGGAATCTATAAATTCAGAATATTCCGAGGCTAGGATCCGTGAACGTTGCGGATCGTAAATAAGGATCGGTACCGCGATTGCATTGCTGGAATGGGCCGCGCGCGCGAGCCACCAGTAAAAAATGCGTATCCTCCATCGCTTGTTTTCCGCAAATACCCGATAAGTTCGGTTAGCCGGGGTAATTGTTGCTCGCCCAGCAATTGAAATTGTATTATTATACTGGTAGCTCTTATCCACGTATCGTATAATACGTATTGTTAGAGAATCAAATATTGAAACGGCAGCGCTGTTATAAACTCTGCATGTGTTTATTGTAGCCTTACATGAGATGCATGAACAAGTCTATTAAAAGTACGAAGCTAAATACTGTATATATTTTTATAACAGCAACAAATTCACCAGTATGCACAATTCGCTGGCATTGTGTACTATGACATTCTAACGTTTGAATTTAAAATAGCTTCAAATGGTCAAAAAAATATTTTATTTGTAATGGACATCTTTGACTTCACTATAAAAATATCACACTTCGATCTCGAGCTAACGATCCTCGCAATTTATAAATAAAATTTTTTCAAACTATGTCTGTACTCAGGTTTTTCCCGTCACGTCGCTTTCGAAACGAAACGAAAACTAATAAAAACACTTCACTATCGGTCAGCTGTATCAACGCCGCACACCCGCAACAATTCATTTCTCATGCACACAGCCGCGGAGCGGGTGAAAACAATAAGAGTATCATAAACGACATCGGCGCGTCTCGTTAAGATCCCCCAGCACACCCATCGGCGCACTAACGACGCATAATGCCGTCAATCACGCGCTGGATCGGGCATGAAATTCCTCGTTACAGTATGGAGTCCGGCCGTTCATAAGGTCGCTCGCGAGCACGAGCTGGTTCGCGAGGCGGTGATGAGCCGCGAGGGGCCCGTTACCCGCGAGGTCACGAGCGAGCGTATCCCCGCGATCCTTGACTTTTACCCGCGCCGCGAAAGCGAGAGGAAGAGCCGTTCGATTGTCGCTTCGCGCCGTTTCTACACTGCACAATCCTCTTAGCCTGCAGTCGGCGGAGCCGATCCTTTGTGAGGAACTCGGGCATTTTCGTATCGGACTCCATTTCTTTTTTCATTCAACTGCTCTGGGGCAGTGAGGGCACAACTGCACGTAGGGGAAATCTATTGAATCCTCTTTCAGACGTGAATTTCTTTATTTTTGGGACGTGTCTCACTGAACAGCGAGTTCGTTTGAACGATAGTGTGCGAGTGTGTTGTCGATTGAAAATAACAAGAATATAGGACTATTTACGAGTTAGATTCTATTCGACATCGCAATAACTCCCAAAATAAGGTTGCCGAACCCAATTAGGCACTGTACTAGATGTGGCACTTTTCTCAGATTTCATATTTTCGGTGCTCTGTGGGTACCAGTGGTTATGGTGGCAGCATTAAAACAAAATTTTCGGTCGCTTCTTTGCGCAAATTACTCTCTTACAGCAATTTGAACTTTCACTACCTGCTTTTTCCTTCTTTTCTTATTTCACTCTGCTAATTCAATTATAATAACCGAGTGTAATTAGTCTCATTTATTTACATGTAACTATTCTATCCTATGTAAAAATATCTCATCTTTCGATTGGTTATGTCGCTTTTCTTCAAACTGTTTTCTATCTTCACTCAAAATACTTTTTCTCATGAATGTAAGTGTACTCAATACGGTCCTTCATGTGATTATGAATCGAAAGACTGAATAAAATGTATCGATATTTAATAGATGAACGTTAAGTTCTTTATAGACATGTTGTAATCATTTTAATACGTATTTTTCGGATAGGTCCAAAGTTTTCAACAACTACTTATAAGAACATGATTTTGAGTTTATTTTAATCCCTATTTGATTGTCCCTGTAGACTTATGTAAAAAGCGGTTATGAAGAAGTGATACATTGGGTGTACTTGTGTACTCAATTTGGCCCTTTTGAGTTACTTTGGTTTATTAACTTACTGAATGAATTAAAATTGAGAAATGGTAGTTGTTACGGTGGTTCCTGATAGGTCTTGAGCTAGACTTTAGGGTCCGTTCGCAGAGTATAGAAATTCTATCTTTATCATAGTCAAATTTTCAAAATGTCCTTCGGGGAGGCAAAATTGGGTACAGTTACCTTATAACGAGCTCGAACTAGAATAACAACCGATCAAAAAAAATAAATAACAAGATACGAATGATAGATAGTAACGAAAGTCTCAATCGGAGTGAGAAGAGACGAATCAAAAGTTAGAACATCGATATTCCCGAGATGAATCCCACGGTCCGAGCTGCGATGAGCACAATGTTTAACCTGCAATGGCGGCTCTGGCCAACGACACAATGACGATTATACTGCCCATGTTGAAAAGTTGCCTGTCGGCCTTTCAAAGCTTGTCATAACCGTTGATACAAAATGATGCCTCACAGATAATCCGACGACACCAAATTATCTCTGATTCAATTTGTCTACGTGCTTGTCGTGACGGATATTTTTTTTTGACGAGCGTTTCGTAATGAACCAGTGTTGGGAAGATGTTTGACAGTCCAGGTGTGAAATGATCGCACCCTCGAGTCGGTGATTTCTCATTGTTACGGAATATTTTTCTGGGAGATCGTCGTCGTGAGGAATGCAATTGGCTATCGCCGATCGGAATTTGATTGCTGTAATTTCTGTCGTTCGGAACATCATAGCACGAAACTTAGAAATCATTACCGATGGATGAAATGGAAATAGAGTGGGTTCTTTTTCTCCCTCTCTCTCTCTCTTATTCAAAAATAACAACTTTTCATTCTTCGAAGTTAAATTATCAAAATGAATCACGGGCAGAAGAAAATAACTATTTATCTTTGGGTGTAATTACATGTCATGTAATGGAACATCATCGAACGCCAATCAAAAAACATTCATGAAACGTTTAATACAGAGGCTACTCGTGTTACGTTACGGGAAATTTTAATAATTATTTGTCGGGGAGTGATTTGAAAGCCAATCACTTCGGTTCTCACGCGATGATATGAGAATACAAGGCTTTTCGCCGACTCGGATCTGCATTAATCAGCCAAACCTCTAATTAAGTTAACACGCCATACTAATAACGGATTTAATAATGCGTTGAATCATCGTCCTCCCAATCATCGATCTAGGACCCCGAAAAAAGTTTAGAGCTAATGTTAATTATATTTTAATCTATCTCACACATTAATCTTATATCTATAGTAATTCTTCATTGGAAAGTAAAAGGTTTTATAAAAAAAAAACATATTACCGCCTGATCTGATGAATGGGTAAAGTAGTAGATGAATACATTAGCACATCTCTTGAAACCAGAACAAAATCGAAATTTCGATACATACAATCACTTTTCTCTTGTAATTTTAAATTTATTGTACTGACATCCAGGCTCAAATATATTCAATTGTATAATGAGTTTTGCCGTTCAAAAACACTTCAAGTTTGTTTATAATTTAAATGTGTGTTTGTTGAGACAGTTTACGATTTCATTCGGGCTGTGGGCGAATCATTTTCATGCCGGAGTTGCGTTCAGCATTGAGGCCGCCATGAATTTAGAACTCGATTACAGCACGCTGAAGAAATAACCAAATCGCATTGGAGCTGCTTAGCAACGGGATGCTTCGTTCTCCCGTTCGAACGGCAGACTTATTACTCTCAGCTGCCCGAACGACAACATGCTTCTATTGACTGCATCATATTTTTAAATAAAAAGATTAAAGTTATTGAGTTTGTTTGATTTCCTTCCCTACGCTCTCATCTATGAACCAATAGTCAAGGAAAAAACTGTGACGGTTACGATAAATTCAAAGAACTTGGGATTAGTAGAAACAAACAACAGAAAAATCACAAGAGTAAATGTTTATTGTTCGAAATTAAATTTTCGTGAACAACTATTGTTGGTATCAGAAAATACGCTGACCATCAAATGTTTTTCTTGCTATAAAGCTATATATGCATTTTTCAGCCAACCACTATATATATTCTTACTAGACGTAAGATCTAATTGTCAAAGTACACGGAATATGGGTACATATTATAATATGCGTATGAATGTACGTTATCAGTTGCGTTTACAAACAAGAAGTTGGTTTTTCACACCTAAATGTATAATATATTAGAAAGGTGAAAGAACATTAAAAAATGAGAAAATAATATTCATATATTGATGAGAAACATTAATAGTATATAAAAACTGGACGTATATTTAACCTGGTAAAAACTTTAAATCCGGGTCTGTAGTGGCCGCCTCTCGGTATCGCTCCACTGCAGAGAATCCGCGATTCCTCGAGAACGTACACCCACACACGTCCCGATAATTGATTCTCCCTTTCTCTCGGCTTCTCCGCTGCGCATTAGGCTTCCTGATTTACACGAGCGCTTGCGAAAGAGGCTCGCATTCCCCGAGATAAGGGCATAAACTTGTCTGCTCCTCAGGCTCGCGCTTGTAACACGTCGATGTGCGCATTGTCGGCTTTGGGCTTTCAGCGAACTACGTGTTATTTCGATTGTAAGCCAAGTCTGGCTGGCAAGATAATACCGTTGGGTGCGCTAGGTCAATGTTATTCTTAGGCCGCATCAGGATTCGAATACCCCCTTTCCTACGCGGCCAACATCGTTTGTTTATAAAGTGAACGTGTGGAAAAATTCCAAAAGCCCTTAGAGATATCCTCGGCTCTCGGATTCTCTTGGGGCACACACACACACACACACACAGTGCCAGCGAGCATCAAGACTGACAAAAGTGAAACCGAAGAAACACACGTTTGACGACGGGCGGTAAAAATTTTTGTCCAAGCCATGCGAGCGCTCGGCTTGGATAAATCATGCGGCCATATAGCTCGAGCATTGTTAAAGAGTAACACGTGTTCCCCCGCATGATTCTGCCTTGCGAGTGTGTGTCGAACAGCCGATTACAATCACAGCATTCGATATTCATCATCGTCATCATTCATAAACGTGATTCCCATGCCAATCGAGACAATGGAGTGCGCGTCGGCCGTCTTCGGTTCTCCCTCGGCCGACGACACGAGCACCTGTATAACGATGGCCTATACCAACGCATTAGCTCCGAATTGCCATCGCAAATCAAGCGCGAAACTCCACACTGCAGGTAGCACAGTCTGGATCTGTACTTGAGGGTGACACGCGCGCGACACTCCTCTCTTATCGAGCGCATTTGACCGTTGCGAGATTCATCCGCGATGTGGAAATCGCGCACTTGTATACACGGGATAGCGGCCTTGGCAGCTCATACGTGTGTATATGGGTACACGGTGGCCGCACTGAAAAAAAAAAACAAAGGACCGATTGTTTCCGCTCGTTACGGTATCGATCGACCCGATCGTGAATGGAAAATACATGTGGTTGTCGGCGGCTTGTTGTTATTGCTTTTTTGTTGGCTTACGCGCGCGAGCGAGCTCGTATATCGATGTGCACTGGGTGCATTGTTGGGTGTGGAAGAAATCTCTATTACGTTCGGCTCGGGGTTACGTCGGCCCCAGGCATATATGGGGGATCGTCGACGTAGCGGACAGCTTTGAAGGAGACAGGCGAGAGTTTTTGCGCTGTGGCTTCGAGGCGTCTTTTTCGAATTCGCAATGAAAAATATCGGTTAACGGGGAATTTGAGTAAATAATGAAAAGATGAAAAGCAATGTTGCGGTGTGTGCCGTACAGCAATTATGAATATTTCCTATCAGATTGTACAGACCCGTTAATTCTACTACGGGAGATGGAAGAATTCTATTCGTTAGGTTTCGCAACTGCCAGAGGCGCGTTATCGATCGATTCTTAATAGAATTGTTTTTGTTAAATATCATATCTCGGTAATAAGTTTTCAAGCGAATTAACGTTTTATTCATTGTAAATACGATTTTTTTCCATCGATGATACGTGAAATTCCGAGTGTGTGAATTTAATGTGATGACATGATACCGATGCCCGTTGGTAAACTTCTGATTTGGTAAACTAGGTAAACTAAACAAAGATAATATTGCTGGCACAAGCAAAAGGGTCGGTCACTTTTCAGAGAGGTTTGGCGCTTATTGGAATATTCATAAATGCATTTCAACGGATCAATTCTGCTTAGGGTTGAAAGAATAAAGTAGAGTTTAGGTATAGTCGAATATTCCAAATCTTAATTGAAACTGTAAATGAAAAGTTTTTCGACTTGGTGTGGTTACAACCTTCTTGCTCATGTCGACAGAATAAATTACAATTCTACGAGACAATTAAGTTTATCCATAGGATCGATTTCACAGAACAAATACATTTTCATCGTGAAATACACATTGCGAACCAGAGAAATAACTCGAAACAAATAAGCATGAGCGTATGTATATCTATTATTAGCGGCTCAATTCAAACTCCAAAGAGAAACAGTGAATTTTCATGCTCATTTTCTCGGCGGAGAGGCCGAGTTTCCTCGCAAGTTTTGCCCTTTACTTAAAACTTAACAATCACTCGTATAACCGTTAAAAAAGTTGGCCGCTCGTGGAAAGTTTGTTCTCGAGGCGGGTTGCCGTATCAGACTAATGGGCGTAATCTGCGAGATGCGCGCCGGCCGATGTACTCGTTTTAAGAAGCAGCGAAGAAGCTCGCGCCGGGATAGTTTGCTCTCGCGCCACCTGGTAATGGCCAATTCAAATCGAAACACTAATTGAATAATCACATCCATTAGCATTTTGCTGGCATATGCCGAGAGAAGTGCAACTGCTGCGCCTCGTAGCGATCGAGGCTCATTTATGCTTATTTGATGCTGGCGCGACATTACTAGGTAATGTTATGTTTTCTGCGCGGGAATGTAGAAGTTTGACTCGAACCTTAAATGTAGTTAGATTTTTACAGATCATGAATAATCTATAGGAAGACAGGTGCCCATTTTCTGTGCGATTTTGTTAGAGATTTCTAGAGGGAAACTTTTGCAGAACGTAGAATAATTAGTTAATTTTATGAATACAACAGTTATTCCCCTTGATATTTTAGAATTCTTGAATCCAACTATGAATCTTCGATGAAAGATCGGAAATAAATAATACGGAGAGCGAGTGGAAAATGTGTCATGAGAATAACTGACATCTCCATCTCCGATAGTCATTTTCATCACATCCTCGTCCGTATATTCTAATTGAAAAGCTTTTTCTTCGACTGGCATATTCATGTCTTGGATGGTTTGGAAAATATTGATTCTCGTGATACATAAATAATAGACCAATTATTTTTGTATCGTTTTCGAATTATAATGTTCATTCAATTTTAGTTTCATTCGATCGACCAATTCCCGAGGATAGCCTTTGAGTGGGATTATTAATTTGTGCAACGTAAAAAATGAAGTGCTATACAAATTCCACAATTTTATCATTCAGATGCTGACTGTAGAAGATCGCAATCAGTTGATATGATTAGTTGTCGCAGCTTCCGGCCGGGCAATCCATTCCGAATTTTTGCCTGTTTCGAGCGTTTGCGCAGGCAAACGGATCCAAGCCGAAAGGAAAACAAAGCTGAGGGTTTCTCAATTTTCTCGCAACTGGTATATATCCATCTGCCATTATCGCGTTCTTGATCGTCACGGGGCTTGGCGCCGCCGCCCGAAAAAGTACCCGCCAACGAAATTTCCGGCAACCTTGAAATTTTTCGGCTGGACAATGGCTCGGGGATTAGGCAATCATCGAAAAATCGACCCCTCATGCATAGCCAATGGGGCTGGGTTGCATATTATTTTATAAGGTGGAATGGATTTGCGCCGAGTGGGCCAAGCGTGTTTTATTGTTTCTTTACAGCCGCTGGAATATTGTGATGTTGCCCATCCGCTCTGTGCTAATTAAGTGATGTGGCTTGCGTTTTCAAAATCATTGCCAATTTACTTCCTGGGAGACTTGAATTCACTCGCATTTGGTTTCTTTTCAACAGCAATTTGTTTTATTTTCTCAGTCCCGAACGATGAGGCTCGCTGCTCTATGTCATATTGAAAAATTCATACTGGATTTCTATATTATCTCTATGTTGGAGCTAATTAGTGCATTATACAACCAGTGTGTGCGAACGCGTCCACGAGTGACCGACAAAGTTGGCGCCGAGTGTTACACGCTCAGACAAGTGTTTAAATTTTAACGCACTAGTTGAATACGATATTTCATGTTAAGAGAGCTCGTAAAAAGGCTTGGTAAAAAACGCCATGGTGCGTGAAATGCCGTTTCACGCACCGAATAACATAAATATAACGATAGATTAGTGTACTTACACAGCAGAAGAAATAACTTGAAAATCATCGTCGCTATTGGGGCGCCAGTGCGAAGCCTGAAAATTTAATGAAATAGATTAATACACACGTGGAAGAATTAAGTATGAAATCTCATCTTTAATACTCGATCAATATATAGAATGGATCGTGGAACATAATGGAACGTTTATGATGAATAATGGAGATGTTTCGATGACAAACTGAAGAAAACTATTAACTGATTCGATCAAAATTTCAGTATCTGAATGGAGATTAATAAATTATTCTAAGAGTAAGAATAATTATTTTTTACTGATATACATGTCACTATTAGACGTATTTTATTCCGATAAAACATAGCAATTTTATTGGATTCCTGGCAACTTCACTGCTGTATCTAATAAAATCAGATAAATTGTTAGTACTCTGGTATATAATTTCCATATCATTCATATTAAATCGCACATTCATTTATTCCAACTATTTCTTCCATCCTCTTTGCTAAATGATTCCAAGTTGTATTAGATGAAGCAGATCGATCGCCGTTAAATGAATCGCTATTGAATTGAATCGTCAATCTTTTCACATATCTCATCAATTCGATTACTTCAGAAAGTACAATCGTTCCGAGTTGAAGCGGGACGACCCGAGAAAATAATTTCCACTTTATTGATTTTTCACCATCCCATTTACATCCATAAATCAAAGATTCACCCAACAACGTGGATCGGCAAAACAAGCAAAGAATATCGCCTTGCCCTATGGTCTTTTTTTTAATATTGACGCATTATACTATCTGACTCGGGGTCGCTCGGGTCGCGTGCTTTCCGTAATAAATCAAAGAGGATGCTCTGCTCTCACGCTTTTACCGACGACGACGACAACAGCGACGAAAAAAAAGTCTCGAGCCCGCGCGCGCACGAGCGCAGGAGAATATTGCGTGTAACGCCGGTTTGTTTGGCTTTTATTGGCGTGGATATGTGAGAACTCGGTTAGCCGTGTAATTAGAAGGGAGTTGCGCGCGCGCACGTGTCATATCGATTCGCAATTAAGCATTTTATTCACCGTACCGATTTCCCGACGGTGCGCCAGCGCAGATTTACCAAACGGCTGAAGATTTTTTGACTCAGCCGAATGAGAGAAGGTTAATATATATCCGCATCATGGGAAGCTAATTACGAGCAGCGAGAGGAGTATAAAAAGTTGGTTTTGGGTTTCACTTAATATCCGCTCGATTTCAATCTTCGAACTCTGCATTTCACACACTCATAAGAGAACTATTTTCATATATCAATCAACGATCGAAAATAGCACCGTTGAGACATTCGGAAAATCGATTGAAAAAACTTCTGCGAATGAACTCAGATAAACTTGTGCCGATTTGACGACAAATTATTTGATGGGCCACGAGGAAAAGTCAACCGAAACAAGCAGTTCTGTTTAAGGAGAGTAACAAAAAAGCTTGCCGAAACCCGGGATCGAACCGGGGACCTTTAGATCTTCAGTCTAACGCTACTCCCAGCTGAGCTATTTCGGCGCGGTGCTCGACTTGAGCTCTCGACTCTCCTCCCACTGTGGCCCTCGAGTTCCAGCCCGCGGCGGCAGATGCGGTCGCGCGCGCTTCCTCCCAAGAGGAGAGAGAGAGAGAGAGAAAGAGAGAGAGACAGACCCAAGAACGATACGCGCTTTCTCCTCATTATGGGCTTTGTACTTTTCTACCGTGTCAGAGAGCCGCATAGTAAAATCGAAGTGCGGCCTTTGATTCTCTAGTGTCGTGAGCGAAAGTGTCGGGGGTTTTTCGCGAATATGGTATTACCCTATGTGAATGAGGCTCTCCGGGAGGGGTTCGGCAGACTACGGTGTAGCTCGTGGTGCGAATTAAGTATACGTTCGACCTTTCGATAGCTTCGTTACTATTGTACGTTTTCAGCGAAGCATCAGTATAGAGAGAGAGAGAGAGAGAGGGTAGCGCCGCGGAGTAGACGAGCCCAAATGATTTGGCTTTCAAGATAAGTCAAAAGTAGACTCGTTGATAATGAATAACAACCTGGCGAAGGCATCCTTAGTTTATAGATAATGATTATTCCAATTTGATTCGAACTTGAAAGACTTTTTCAAAATAGACAAACTAATATCAATTCTCAGATGATGAATTCGCATGGTAAATCATAAATTATGAGGAAGTTATTTTCGGGAAATATATTATACCTCGGGCATGAATATTAAATATTCATACATTAAATATATAAAATTATATTATATATTACATTATGTTCAAATTGTTTCGTTGAATAACTCTGAATAACAAGTGAAATTCATACGAAAAATGATCGAATATACGTTTGGCGTACGATCGGTATCAGTAGATAAGGCATGGCTATGGTTGGACGTCGCAACTCAGGGTTACAAAAAACAGAAGCGAACAGAAACTCTAAACTCATATTTATATATACAAATCATGGAGATGATATCAGAAATGAATCACCTTTTAATTATGCTGTCTCCACTCGCACCGAATATTAATTCATTAACCGGTGCTTCACGAAATTAATCAGCATTAACTAATCTGCCTCAATGAGATATACTGCTGATAAGCTTCCGTTCAACGTCATACGCGCGACCCACCAGTATACAGCGATTAATATTTCACGGAAGACGAGTAGCCACCGTTGATTGAATTGCAGATTGCGCGCATCGCTCCACTGGCTCTATATTACGTATGTTGAGTATGAGGGTACACATGCAGAGAACTTATAAAATATACCTCTCTCTTGTGTCCCCGGAGACGCTTCGCTTTTACGACGCTTTGACTTTGAAATATGAAAGGATACATATATGTATATATATCTGTGATTTTAGATGGGGCACTGATTCCACTCTGTTCATGGCTGTATGGAATTAGATTTCGAATGCACAAGAAAGTTTTGTACCGAGCTACGCCGAGAAATCAAATAAATATACGATAGTCTGCTGGTTAGAGCGACTTTTATCTTCGATGTATTTAAAAGTTTAATATCCAGAAGAGTCCAGAAGTCGATTCATTCAGAATAATGATTCAGTGTAACTTTTTAATACGCTCCTTGCCTTGTTAAATACGTAGACAAGACCAGTCATTACTCTTGAAATGTATCATTATGAATAAAAAGAGCAAATCTTAAAAGAGTCTTTACACAGAGATACATTCTTAAAACCTCGATACCGTTAATGTTTTAAAAATTCAATCAATTTGATGATTTAATAATGTTTAAATATTACGGACAGTTAGAATACAATCAAATGTACTAATAAAAACGCACGACGAATGAAGCGCTCTTTCGAGAAGTAATTTTAGTTATTATTGCGTAATGCATTTTAAGAAACTGGTCAACATTCATAATTACAATTTTATACCTTCCCATCCAGGTACGATCTCATCATGTTACAACAATGTCTATAAGAGGATCATTCTTAACTTGGAACATTTTCCCGTGGCCATACATAGAAGAAATCGGACTAGATTATCCTGTACAATGTCATTACGCAAATCGAAAGTGAATCTTCATTAGATAATATCAGAGCGATGGATTTCTTGTCGGGATGTATGAGTTTCTATGAGGTTAATACATCCAAGGTGCAATGAAAAAAAACACCGATTTATGCGACAAAGAAGTCTAAGCGGTCAATGGGAGAAAGTTTCCATTAGGATAATCGACTCATCGCTGAGCTCGGCAACTTATTTATCGGCCTCTGTGATACCGACGCGCTGGAATTTCGCATAAGGATGTTGTCCATTCAACGACTTTATGTAAGTTTATTGTATTGCCATTCCAGAGATTCATTGGCCAGTGGCCATTTTTGATTATTGAAATGAATAGGATATAATGGAAAAACTTTATGATTGCTACTCACTGATAAATAGTACGCTCAATCAACTTTCGAACGGTAAAATTCAGCGGGAGCTTTATGCACCCGATGGGAAATGGCTTTTCATTTAAGGGAAAGAATTGAGCGAGCGGAAAGCGCGATAGAGTGGTGCTGCATAAAGACATTTTTTGCAAACCGAATTCATAATTCGCATTCGATCGGGATATGATGAGTTGCGAAAGGGTAAAATTATTTTCATTCATAAAAGTATGTCTTGTAATTAGATTCCAGACGTGTCAAGGGACTTTTGAACAATTTGAATGTCGAGTTAAATACTGCGGGTATCAAGTGTTACGAATCATGTTTACTCATAAATTGTAACGAAGAATTCAAATCAATGCATTACCAATTATAATTATCGAACGTGTGTAAAGTATACGAATTTTGAAATTTCAAAATTCTGTTCAGGATATTACTTTCTCAATATATTTACAATCTGAGAGTAAATTCTTTCAACTACAAAACATAAGTGAATAAAACTGTTTCCGTTATCATTTTTACAAGCTTAGTAATATTTTCAATAACTTGCTGATGCATTTTTTCCGTCTGTATATTGTACTTACTACGCCACTATATTTTACGTACTAAGAACGTAAGTGAAAGGTTTCTCAATAGATGTGAATTCAAACAAGTGAGTTTGATTGTTACTATATTTTCATGGAAATAAATAAAGTCCAGTCCAACTACATTATATCCTAATCAAAATGACTTGATCTCAAAGAACGATGATACTAACGAGAAAATTCCATAATTCTACAGAAACTGAATGGATGGCTCTTGCAGTTAAAATAATTTATCTTTTAGATAAGATACTTAGATGACACTAAGATGAAGTACACTTGAACTTGGTGCCATTATACCGGAGGTCATTGAACTGATTAGAATCATTATGAATAAAAAATTAATTGAACACAAATTGCCGTCAGAGCATACGATGACTTACGATGTAATCAGTAGATTGATGTCGAGTTAGATCGGACGCGACATAATGTATCCCATACCGTATGATATAGTCAAAGTTCCGTGTTATTTATTTTTGGCTATTTCACCCCATCTCGATTGCATCCGGAGAAATTCTAGATAATTCCGAATACGAAATTCCAGAAAAGTAAAGATACAATGTGTTAGAGTATGGTCAAGAAAATATGCATTTGTTCTTATGAGAAATCACAGAATTATACCGCTCATACCCCACCTTCCTAAAGCTTATGCAAATAGCGTAAGAGATACATTTTTCTTAGATCAAAATTAGTTCTATATGAGACTAGGCTTCAAAATATTCATTTCCGGTGAACCGCGGGTGTCTTCAACATATGAGGTTATCAGCTGTGGAAGTAAAAATGTATTGCATGTAGATGTCCCTAAGAACGACTAGGATCGCAAGTTCGTTTTCGGAGAACAGCAGATGTCTTGAGCACCAAGGGTGGCTTTAGGGAGTAAAAATAAGATATTAGTGCGAAAATGAATTGCATCTCCCCCCGCCCTCCCATTTTTCATCGTTTCCCGACCAGGCTACGTGGTTTACGTACACACGCCACGGATGGATAACCTATCCTTCACGTGGTTTTCAGAGGAAGCAGAAGTTATGGCATCCACTCAGCACACTCGTAAAGTATTCTGTCTTTCGGTTTCACTCGAGAGATTTCGGTTTCCCTGAACAGAACGACCAGGTCCTCGGAGTTTTTCCCAGATGATGTATTCCAAGTCTCCGTATGGAACCGCCTGTCGTTTGGCACTCAAGACCTCCGGACGACCTGCTCGATCCGCGCACAAGCAGAGCTCATAGCTCCGTGCCGATTCGCACTCACGCACGCGGCCACATCCAATTTGCCCAACGATCTCCGGGAGATTACGTTTAATTGCGCTCCGTGACTGTCGACCAGCAGCGCCGAAAAGCTTACGCAAGCCGATGTACGCACGCACAATCGCGCGCGCACGCGTGAATATGCACACGCACTACTAGCCCCTGCAAAAATCGCCACCGGGAAATCCAGCGCGCGGGCCGTTAAGGCGTTGAGACGATGACGAATGCACGCGTAATCCCGGGTGAAAGTGCGTAATGCCCAAGCCCGGAAGAGACGCGTCTCCGATGAAGAAGCGCTAATGCCGGCGATTAATCATAAGGCCCGGCGAACGAGCGATTGGCCCGCGCTGGCTCCGTTCGAGTGAGGATCCGCGCCGATACGCTATTGCGCGACTTGTCTACACACGGCTTCAGCGGCTGACACAGTACATACTCGCCGGGCATGCTTTAAATGGCTGCGCGCCGGGGTTTTTAAAAATCAAGGGGATCCCAAGCTCTTGATTGCGTGGGATTATTATGCGATTATCGCGGAGAACGGGGGAGAGCTGGGCCGATCGCCGCGGACGAAACTCTCGGCGATAGTCGGCCAATCGCGTTTTGTTCCCCAGAAAGAAAAGCAATTAATATCATTTCGTCGGCCGTCGAGATTTTTCCGCCCCCCGCTGAGTCGTGACTCGCTTGTGTGTGCGATCAAAGTTTTGAATCGAAGCGTCACCGAGCTGCAGCCCGACAGCGGTTGCGAGAGATGAGGAAATACTCATCGCGTACGAGCAAGCGTTATGCATTGTGTATACACGGCCGTTGCATAGTGTGTTTATCAATTAAACACAGGACCGAATCAATAACGACGTCAAACGCGCGCGACACGGGCAGAAACAGACGGCGCGCGGCGGTTGTTCCGCGTGTATATATACTCCTCTTCGCTGCGACTTTGATTGAGAACTGCTCATTACAGCTATTTATCCAAATGCTGAGAGAATGTGAAAGTCCGTTGTAAGTTGACGATGAAAAATAATTACAGGAAATTGTGGTTTATTGCTCGTATATTCTATATGTATATGCATTGCTGCAACTGCAACCGAGAGGCTCCACGCTGTAATCTATTCCGTGATTATTCAATTATTTATATCGCTCGGATTATAAAAATTAATATTTTCATATAACCAGCACTCTTCCATGCCTTATACGAAATTGATTGAGCCGGGAAAAATCTTCATCCACCGCGCCGCGCCGTAATGCTCCAAAATGAGTACACATCCAAGTGGATGCCGCGCGCATATATATTTTCGATGATTCCGGATAATCAGTGAGTGTACAGCCTCGAGTTGGCATTTGAGACCGGCCATAACAACGCTTTTTCTAATTCATTACGAGTGGGGTCTACGTGGAAAGTAACGCAACGTCGATAACCCTATATACGAAATGCGTATGTATATTCGAGACATGAACCGAAATTCCGAGTAGTTATAATTGACTACGTGCATCCACGGGTTGCAGGGATTCTCTTCAAAAGTGTGCGCACGAACTATTTCCCTAGTAGTCTGCGCGCCGCGAGCGTACTCACACACTCGCACACACGCGCACACACCTGAATCCACATCCTGTGTACACACGCTCGAGATGAAAGAAGAGCGGCACGCGGAAAAGCGAGCGCTACCTCGCGTACGCGATACACACGCGGGCATTAGCAGCGCGAAGCGAGTGGCGTGTATGTGTGTGTGTATTGGTGCGAGAGCGGCTGCTGCGGAGAGAAGAGCCGTGCGGTTAAGCAGCCTTTCTAATGCGACCGACGCGTGTTTATGCACACGCGTTGCCTCGCTTTATTCGCGCTTGGGATTTGATTTTTCCACGCGCGGTGCCAAAGCGAGCGCAGTCACTGAGGCCGCCGGGGCATTTTGAGATCTCCATTGGTGGAGAACGCGTCGTTTGCGTTGGTCGTTGGATTTTAACGTTTGTTTTTCTCTACTTTTTTGCGCGAACCGATCGGCATCGGACGATTCGAGGCTCGAACGCCGACTATTCGCGCTACGAGAAGAATCCAAGTAATCGCGCGCGGTGAGCGCACGCCGCCGCCGAGACTGGGTGTGCATTTCTCGAGTAATTGAGATGTTCCAAGGCAATTCGGCCCGGTATTTTCATTTATAATTACGCTACAGCGATCTCGAAGCCATGAGCGCGCGGCGCACAAAGGATTATCATATAGTCGGCAGCTTTGGGGCACGCGCGGCGAAATATTATATATATACTCGCGCCAAGACGGCGTGTACACGCTCATTAGCGCTGCAGCGCGCACGAAAATGAGCCGCGCGCGATACCTTATCCGTCGAAACAGCGACGAAAAAACCGATCCCCTCCGCGCGCACCTCGCACTCCAGTTCTTCCTCGAGCGACCCGTGTATGCGCTCCGCGCAAAGAAGCTTGCCATGGCGGACCCTTGGCGGACACCGGTTGTACCTTTTTCAGGCCGATGCTACACGTGTACACGTGTATGTATGTGTTTGTGTGTGTATAATGCGCGCGTCGGGCAATAGAGAGGCTCGCGGCTGACGGAGGAGGAGGGGGGAGCGGGGCGCATCAGAAGTATCGAGAGCGGGACTCGGAATAAAATGCAGCCCGCGTGTCCTCTCCCCTCCATCGCGCGCGCGTTCACGGGAGGTCGCGCCGAGCGAGTCTGTGCAGCAGCAGTGCGCTGCCACGTATGAAGGGGAGCCCGGAAAAATCTCCGGATCGACACAGATTCGGTATGCTCGCGGCGGCATGATTGGGAATCGCTGCACTGGCCGCGCGGTGAGATATTCGTTTCATTCCGTTTCGTTCTCTCTTTGGGGCCGTTTGCCCGCGAGTTTTTGGACACTTGAAGTGGTTGGATATTCCTTCGCCGCAGCTGTGCACGTACTCGGCGTCGATTGAAAAATTCGAATGCCGCGGGGTTTTGAAAATTGTGACAGCATTTTTTTGGGGATATAATTAGGATCATCACTGCAGGCGAATGGAATGGGGTGTAATTAGACCTTATCGATGAATATACATGCAATTTGAGCACGTGCATATACTCCATAAAGACATGAGCGAGTGGTTCACAGATAACTTCTAATAAACATGCGTGAACAAGTACAGTATTTAAATAAAAAAGTGATTGACAAAAGAACTATGAGGCTCGAGGGTCTTGAAAACTCTCTGAGGTGATTTTAGGCTGATTAAATATACAGCCGTTTGGCCTATTAACGTTGCGTTTCCTCGAAAATATTCGTGTACAAAATACCTGTCTGAATAGAAATCAATGCAAATTTATGAATATCTTAGAGTAAACGAAACGAGAAGTAAGTCGAACTTTTCTCAATATTTATCAATAGATTTCAAGTATACAAGATGGTGGGCATACAATTTAATCTCAGCCATAAACTAGAGTGAGAAAATTAATTTTGTAACGTTTTCAAAGAAAATACAATGAGTTTTTTTCAGGTTGAGTTAGTACCGTATCTATAGCTATAGAATTTCTCAAGGGTGTATTTCAGTTAGACGTCAGGCCTACGAAAAATATCATTTTAGATAGGTTGGGTCAAAAGGAGTAATTGCAAAAAAATTAATTTCATGTATAAATGTGGGTCGAACGATTCAAATAAATCTCAAAAGTTACGAGACGATTGCGAAAGATTTCCACTCATTTAGCAAGGGATGAGTATAAGCTACGTGTCTAACGGCACTCGGTAGTATCGTGAGTATTTTATGAAGCCAGACTAATTTGCTTTAATTATAATCCATTGCAGCTATAATCTAGGATTACACGTATATCAATTGATTGAATCCTAGGATTCTCACTTCAAATCATTGTGATTTATGTTTGGCAAACTGACATCCATGTATTAGCAATACAAGCACTGAGAGCTGATATTGTTTTCGCGATAAAAAATTGATTGGATTGACACGTCGAATGGCATCATCTGCTCTTGAACCCCGGATGATCGAATTAACGATGGAAGCATGGTAATTTTGAAATCTCGATATGTGCAGGTAATTCAGAGTAGTATATCGTCCTAGGAAGCAATTAGCTCGGTATATCGAAGTGTACTCGGGCACATGTGCAACAGGCAAATCCAGATGATGCGCTCAGCCTAATTGAGAGCGCAGAAATGAATTTGCCCGCGTAACTATATACAGCCGGGCAGCGACATAAAGTGAAACGACCCACTCGCAGCGCGTAATAGATCTATTAATTAACAAGAATGCACAGCTGCGTACGCGATTACGAATAGGGGCTACTCTATTATACCATCGATCATAACCGTTGAGGGTATGTTCTGTCGAAACGTGTTTCTATCTTCAACAATGCTCTTAGTGTATGTCTGTCAGTTTGAAAAAAATGCATCAACTTAAATGTTGTAACGAGTTGTTTTATCGGGGAATTTATGATAATCCAGTGTGCCCTCGTCATAGTAATTTTTTACGATGAATTGTTTTTTTTTCTCGAATCTCTAGCCTTGATAAGGAACAATAGTTATTGTTCTTAACCCCAAAATTAAAAACGCATCTGAAAATCCTACAAAATTATCATCGCATTACATTTTCTGAATCTCATTAGTGATAAACATTCGTTCTGTTGGCGAATTCAATTAGACGAACCCCAACTGGCGCGAGCACCGCGCGCTAATCAAAATGCTGCACCTCGTCAAATTGTCGCGCTGGGTATATACGCGTATATATACACACACTGCACTGCACAGTCCGAAGCGCCATTGCAGCGGTTCTAATCCACGTGAAAGCTTGGATCCGCCAATTCAATATTCAAAGTGTAACGCGCGTCAGCTGCTCGTAAAACGATTACATTACCCAGGCGCTGCTCGAAAAATGAGGATTTGAAGAACGGAACGAAGCCTGACAAAATCCCACATCTCATAACTCGGTGCAACGAAATCGGCGGATGCTCTCCGGATATTACACAGGCTGCTGCTGCTGCTGCTGCTGATTCCGAAGAGGTGGCTAATTAAGCTTCTCTGCGCTTGGAATTTCGTTGCAACAGCCACTGGGTGTCTTCGCAGATTTGACTCGGTATTTTAGTTTTCATTGCTTCGTGCGGTAATTGCGGGATGCGTTTCCGAGTTTACGAAAATATCGGAGTTGTTGTGAAGTTTGAAGTTGGGAGATTGCTAAAGTTCGGCGGATGCTTGGTATTTGATCTGATACAGTTACCGCAAATCGCTGTATTTGCAATAATCTACGCAAGAGCAATGAATTATATATATTTACATAATTGATCATACTGTTCGAAGATTCACTCCAGACAGTTCAATTTGACGAACGTTTAATGAGAAAGTTTTCTTGGCAGAACAAAGTTCAACGATTACGGTTTATTTTCCATGGGGATCGTTCTGAAACAGTTGCCAATCATAACTTTAGACGTTTCTTTTTCGACGTACAGTCAATAATATCGCACGCAATCAAACCGGAGACGTAGGGATTGGTCTATACGGTTCACGAGCATCGAGACCACTTGAAAGCTGCCGAGTAACTCGCGCGCACCTGGCAGAAATACGTTATAGCTCCCGACCTCGGAACCATCGCGCAGCCCCGTACGTATCAAAAGCCAAACGAGGCACTGAACGCTGGGCACAATGGAATAGCTATAGCTGATAACTACCGCATTCCGGCTCTCGCCTCGAAAGAATCCCCAGTTGCCCGGGCGAGTGTCTCAATCGGCCGGGTATATAATAGTAATATCTGCTATCCGCGCCGCATCTCCGAACGTCGAGCGACTATGGCTCGTATTACGTGGCCGATCTCCTTGGATTAGCGGCCAGTGCGAATGACGGGTTCCGGGGCCCCGGCGGCATTGTGCAAGTGGCCGCCGCGTAACGAATCGGCCCCAAAGTGGGCGGCCAACGTGATGGGGCCTTTTCGCGAAATGACGGCACGCGCGAAAGTATATGTGTGTACACACACCTGTGAGCTCGGCTACTGGGCGTTGACGCGCGCCCGGCACACAATGTATAACGCGCAGCTGCGGTCCAGCCCACTTTTGTCCGCGAGTGTGTATCGGGGCGTGAGCCGCGCGACACGTAAGCGCTGCGCACCTGATGATCGGATCGGAGAGAGCTTTTACCTCGCGGTTATATTGTGCTGGGATATGTTTCCAAGTGTATGATCGTCGAGTTAGTTGCACCTCGTTTCAACCGTGCTTATTGTCGCCGCAGTTACGCGGCTCGCGTGTTGGATCTAGCGAGTCGCATTAGAAGCACGTAAACTTATATGTAAACGCTTACCAACGACATCGCGTTGAAGCCGAAGGCAAATTTATCACTCGAATTGGAATAATGTCTAATTCGAAAACGGATGCATGATCATGTGAGAGGAGTGAGAGCCAAAATCAAAGACGGCGCGGATCACGGTTTGCGGGAAATGTTTGAATGGCTGCCGTTATTTGCCGATTCGAGTGAGTTTTGAATGGTTGTCGGATTTTTCGTGATTACGAGATGGCGATTGTCGTCGGGAAAAGTATCTGTGAAGCCAGTCACGTTCGAATCTATCTTATGAAATTTGAAGATTTTTCCATTTCTACTCGAAAAATTCATGAAATGAGAAATAACAATACGTCACTTTTTATTTTTTTGTAGAAAAGATAGATCAGTCCGGGCGAATTCGGTAATATGATATGAAACATAAACCGATCATATTTTTGGTGTGACAAAAAAGATTGTTTTACCAATCACAAATGAAATACAAACCATTGTGAAATCACAATCTCATTCATTATTCAAACGAAGCTTCATTAGTCTCTTAATTTGCCAATAGGAAATTCAGGCTCCCAAGATATCTGCATGAGAAACTAACCCGAAGTCGTCGAATGATTATCTCGCATTATCCAAGCTTCATCTGCAATGACTCGAGCGAGCGATGATTTGAAAGTGCCAATAGCATTGAAAACTACTCTTGGAAAAAAAAAGAAACACTCGGAAAATCCTGTCATTCCCAACCCCGAAAGGTCACAGCACAAGGAGCCTATAAATCTGCCGAATCTCAAAAAGCCCCTCTCGTGAGCGAGCAATTCGAACATTTCTCCTCCCGGAAAAGAATCATAACACGAAACGTATTTCCAAACGAAGATCATCCTGGGGAGCTTGGCTCGGTGTATGTATGTGTGGCGCTGCCGGTAATTGGCGCTGCTCACGACGCGCGGGGGATAAGGATCACCGGCGCCAGCGGGTCACGAGCACGTCGTCATAAAGCTCGTGGCGGTGGCCAATTATTTGGCGAAATTTGTATTGCCGATCGCGATGACCCGATCGACTGCTGGGCACAAGGTGTCGTGTTATAAGGGGAGGTGACGTTTATGCGCGCGAGATACGCGCTTGAGTTGTCGATCGGGAAGTGGCGCTGTTCCGGGCCGAGAGTATATTATTGCGAGGGCAGGTGGGGGAGACGGGGGGCAGAAGACTCGTTCGATTACAGTCGAGGAAACAAAAGCTCTCTCGAGATGACTTGTTGAGATTTTGAATTCCATTGGGTCATTCAGGCTAGCTCCACGCGAGAAGTACCGAAAAACGAGATAGACGTAATATTCGAAATGTTGTAAGATCGAGTGGCAGTCGATAAGTGTATTACGTTCGGATTTGGTTTGTAGGAAATTCAGTAACTCAATAACGTTTCAGAAAGCCCAGTCATGAATTTATTCGAAATATTTTCATTTTAGTCACGATATGATAGAAAGTATTCAGACGTTGGATGTTGTCATTCACCCGCAACGGGAAGAATTTCAAACACTATGGGTATTATACAACCACGCTTAACCACAAGTCAATAGTGGCTGAGCCACATTGTTACATGTGCTATATGCTACCGACGATGACTTTGTCGATGATCACTGGCCTGGAGTAAAAATGAAATACGTGAAAAGCGCAAGTGGTTATCCGTGCTTTCGTGCTTTTGACAAGCTACACGAAAATAATTGAACACCACACACACATTACGAAAGGCGGACCATCCCCGCAACGTCAAAGTACACCAAGTCTAATTTCCCCCTAGTAGCACAAGCGTTAATCGAGCGATTTCCTCGTTGCCGCCGAAATTTTCTCAACGGCGCGTGTCTCTTTCGTCAGCGCGGGCTCATAACTCCGGCAAAAAGTGTGTCGCCACGCTTAATTAGAAAGCGATTATGCGACGCCGACCCCGCGCGGGGGCTGATAATTATAACTCGACGAGGATTTCCGCGGATTCATTTCTCGCACCTCCTTTCTCATGATTGCGAACGTGTTTAATGATACGCCTCCGACGTGGCGGAGGGGGGACTGGAGCCGAGCGGTGTGTCAGTGGCCTCTCGTGAAATTTTAGACACTGTAATGGGCGGTCTGACCGAGATGTTAGGCACGGTGTTGACACTTTATTCACAGCCTTTGTTGGGCTTTTCGGAAATTCCCGTAGGGTGGAGATTAAACGGCTTTCAGGACCCCACTGTCATGTCAGCCGGGTTTCCCGGAGTATTTATACCTTGCCGACATGCTTCACTCGAACGGGAGAAAAATGTTCACGAGTCGATGAGGGGGAGAATTTTCGGTAATTGCTACGAGAACCTACGTCGATTTATCCGATCCGAGCCCGGGGGCAGTGAAAGAGCAAACTGAAATCTTCACTTTATTGACCTTTCCACTTGGTTCCCGATGCACTTGAGAGTTTCACGAGTGAAATTTAATTATTTCTCCCTTTGAGAGATCTTCTCTCCTTCTATTGCTACACCCGTGAAATTAAGATTTACAATTAAATTCGCACGTATGTGGATTGATTACTTCGAATTGGATGTCTTATCGTATACTAATTGGTCAACAAATAGAACATAATATAAGGAGAGCATAATACCGCAGCAAGTTAGTTTAGGATGGAGAGTAGATATTTCATGAATGAGGTATTCATTTCGTCGAGTCGTTACTCGGCCTTTCAAAGTCATAAATTATACATTATTATCCGATTCATTACCAATCTCGAGGTTCAAAAATACATCAGATAAACCTTGCGAACCTCGAGCGCACAGTAATTGATATTATGATAATATTATTGGTAACGATTAATCAACAATTTATTCAGAATCAGTCTTGACACAGCTTACAATCAATAGTTTTGTTGGAAACTAATTACTCCGAGTTCCGATCTACTCCGTATAGTGCCATAATGGATTAAGTCGCAACAGGAAGAAATTTCCTCGCAAAATTCCTTACGTATGTCACGGCTTCTCGGCGTTTTTCTTCACGTGCTCCTGCAAGGCTGCTCAATTGAATACTTAGCTAAGGATTTAGAAACTTTTAATTGACACGATTGGAAGGTCAGATCGATATTTTATACCAGGGAGGTGGAGTCGAAGAAAAGTAGAACATCTCCTAACTTTCCCATGTCAATTCCTGCTCGTGAATTACAATTGGAATGAATCGCGAAGTTAAATCACTTTCGATTGTTATGATGCTAGATCCGATAAGTGTCCTATTAATCAAAAATGCATTGAATCAAACTTTCCTCCGTGTCAATTTTTGAGACATAAGCTATAGTTGCTATTGGAAAATTATTCAATAGAATATATTCTTATCATACAATTGACCTGTACATTGTCAGTGAAAAAGGTCATTCAAATTATCAGACTAGCTCTCAACCCCACCCCCACCCTCTTCCTTATTCTCTTTTGTTCTATCATCTATATTCAATAGCCAACGACTGAACTTCTACTGTGGATGACAAATCAATCATGTCTTCATTATACACTTCGTGCTCTTTAAAAATGCCTTTCAAATTCTGGTATTACATCGCGATATCTGCATAATGTAAA
Source organism: Aphelinus atriplicis (assembly GCA_020882685.1). NCBI lineage: Eukaryota > Metazoa > Arthropoda > Insecta > Hymenoptera > Aphelinidae > Aphelinus > Aphelinus atriplicis. Next base: position 78,978,809 of record CM037073.1, read on the forward strand.
TCCTTTTTGCCAAGTACTCTCCCCTCACTTTCTCTCAATTGATTGGAAACAATTACTTATTATAATATATACTTTCCCAACGTTGTATTTGATTCGTAATCAGCATTAATATATCACAGTATTCCAATAAAAATTCTACTAATGTCTCAACCTCCCGATTTTCGAAAAAATCTTTTATAGATTTTAGAATCAAACGACCAATGCTCCCTATATAATTTCTCATAATTCCTATGATTTCAACGTTCACGCGACTGTCGTCTATGGCGCTGTGATGGAATTCTCCGCCTTCCGCCCACTACATGAATACACCTCGCAAACTCCAAAGCAAAGTGGCTCCTCGCAGGTTCGCTTCGCGTCATGACCTCTACTCCCAGCATCGGCAGCGATCGACTCATCCGCGATCGATCAGTCTCTCTCTCTGCTCTCGCTCGGAATTACGGAGTACGTACAGGGGAGTGGAGAGAAAGCCGCCACCTCCACCGCCGACGCCACTGCCGCCGGGAGTATTTAGAGACGCGACAAAGGGGAAATTCAATCAGCCAAGAAAACGTGCGTGCCTTGTAATTGGGCAGCAGATGAGCCGCTGTGGTCTGTGGCTGTTTATACTGATGATTTCCCAAGTGGTTATTATTTTGTTGTTCGTTTGTCTATTCGTCGATCGATTGATTCATTTTTACGCAGAACTTTTGAAGAGGTGTTGGGATTCACAGAGACTCACAGGTGTAAATCGATTCTAATATACTTGTGAAAAAAACTCCACGACTACAAATACTCGCAGTTCTTGATGTGAAATGAGAGATTAGGTATGTATTGAATGAATTTGTTCATAGCATTGACTAAACTGACTTTTTTCGTTGACCTTTGTATACAGTTATAAATGAAGACGAATATAATATTGATGGCGTTCTCGGTTTTTGTTAGAGCAAAATTATTAATTGTAAAGGCGGTCCAACAGAAAATTGAGAGATTCTCAGTTTTACTTTTACGATTTCATGAATCTATCAGCTGACGAAATTTATTTTTCTTGCACTTCCCTCAAGATTTCCCAGTAGAAAAGGTGTGAGTCATGATTCACCAGCGCAGAGAAACCCGCAGGATTCCCGGCACAAAGCTCGTAATGTCAGAGAGTAGAGCCATGTCAAAAGATGTGTGCCATCTAAAGTAAGAGCTGGCTATTCGGAGGGATATATAACTTGAGATAAAAAAAATTTGCACATAAAAACACTTGAGGCGTTGATCATATCATATACTGTGATTCTAATATATTATATATATCAAAAATCTCGATTACTGGTGACAGAACAAATATTTCTAACCTCATAACTCATTCATTTTCATCTTTAGTCCTGATAAGTTCTAATTTTTAGCGTAATATTCATATTCCGATTTTCATGATCATCATATTTCTCATCCTTGGTTAACGATTGTACTAATTATACTCTCTCGTCTATAAATTTTCAAAAAATGAGATGAATATTCACACTACGACCATTGAAATTTGAATTTATATTTCACAATCTGAATTCCAAATTTCCGCACCTTCCTGCGGAACTGTCGCGACCCGCAGCAAAACAGAGCATGTGTGCACGTATGAAAGAAAAAGCAGTGAGAATAGAACTACTGCTTTCGGGAAAACGCAGCTCGTACATAACGACGCCACGTTTATTTTTCGTAGGGCCACTCGAAAACGTATCGCTCGCTTTTTGTGTGGATGGCTCTAGCTCTTTCATCATAGGAGCCGCAGAGTGGCGTTAATGAATCGAGGGAAGGGCAGCGAGTGATCGATTGGCCTTAATGGATGAGTTTGCAAATTGCACTTTGCAATTTTCTAAAGTTCAATTGTCTGAAAATAAAAAGCCATTCCCACGAGATAGATACGATCCGGAGTATCTTATACAAAGTGAGGTGACCGAATTCGGGTGACAACTCTGTAGAGCAGCTCAGTTCAGTGTTACCGAGTTTGAAAAGCTACGTGCCTATAGGTATGAACCACACCGTAGCCATGCAATTCAAACTTTTCGAGATAAAACTTGATTACAATTGATTTTTATATATTCGTATATAACAATTGTTTGGAATTGATCCGATTAAAAATCAGCCCAAGTCACATACTGGTATAGCTTATACTGATTACATCAAACGATCTAAATATGAAAGGTAGTTAATTTAACCCGTACTCAGATATCAGAGTTCAATTTCAGATCAAAAATATCATTCTATAACTTCAGTAGTAACTTGAAAAGAAGAACTTTGGAATGAATTAGAAATTCATCAAACGGTTGAAGAACTGCACCCGTATTCGATCACCTTACCTCGGGTAGAAATAGTGGAGGATCGCTGTCAACTTTACTTACAGACGTTTTTGTAAGAAAATTTCACACCCGAAATAGTCGTTTTACTAAAAAACATAATATATCATACCAATTAGATGGGTCCAGTTCCTTGTAAAAAACTTCATCAGCGGCAAAAGTAATATCCGCGTGAGAAACCTAGGCCGAAATAAGAGAGATTTAAGTGCGATGCGATCAACGGAAGAACATAATAATTTCCGGTCAATCACATTCGACATTGATTATTCTTGTAAAAATCACAAATACTATATCTCAATGGTTTAAGATGAGCTCTAGCTTTCTACGACGACACTCTACAAATAGCCCGTTTGCAATTCGTATCATCGCGGACAGTTTGATATCTAAATTGATACCTTGTTCCAAGCAGTAATCATCAAACGATAGCTAATCGTTTGAGCATAAAGGCAAAATGAAAAGAACAACGGCTGAAAAGAAGCTGCAACTGTCCGTTATACTACCGGCAGATGGAAGATTTCCCGGGAGGTCAACGTAACGCGCTTGCGCGCGGCGGAAGAATTTTCAGTGTCATGGAGCATCAGCGAGTATTAGCCTCACGCTCGTTAAGGTCGCCGCTCGTGCGGCTTTTCCACGAGTCACCGCCGGATGACGGCCGATTTCGCGAGCGCGGATTCCTCCATTCGGCGAGAGACACTTTCACGGCTCGAAAGTACAACGCACACACGAGTACGCATATACGTTTGATTAGGTTTTGTAACAGAGGAGGCGAGGGACGGGCCCTGCTGGATCCGCAGTGTTTTGGAGGAGAAAGTGTCGGACTGGTGTTGGGTCAAAATTGGTCGACGACGGCAATAGCCCGGCAGTTACACAAAAAGCGAAAAACAACGGGAGTTGTTTTCCTCCTCCTCAGTCCCCGCCGACTCTCCTCTAGATTCGTCTCGGCCAAACACTCGAGTCTCTTCTATATTCTCCCAGACAATTATGAAATGCTAATGGGACTTGAGTGGCTGTTTTTGAAGCTGTAATCATCCGCGGGGCATCCCACACGCGAGCTGCCATCGCCGCCAATATAGGAAGGAAAGCGACGGGATCTCCTTGATCTTTCTCGCTTACTACAGAGGAAAAAAGAATCATCCCGTCGGCTGTCTCCCGCTTATACGTACAAGTCCTTTTACCGATCGCGAACAGACCGAGTGCCACATAACTCCGAGAACGTACGGTAAAGTGGAGGGACGAGGACGGAGAGGGAGAAAAGGATTGACCCCGGATAAATCGTTGGACCAGGCAGAGATAAGAGTAGTAAAGCTTTAGCGAGCCATGAATTCAGACGCATTTGTATACCAGCTAGCCGGGGGGCCTTGCTCTCTCGAACAAAGCACCAGAATGAAGATTCTAAAATTTGCGAGCGAACTGGAACTTAGAAAATGTAGTACTTTCGTAATTCTATACGTACACGGAGAGCACAATTTTCCGATATACATCACTTTGTTCTCAACTTCGAATCGAATTTATCGAAAATGCGCAAATCTTTGTGATATTGTCGAACGAATTTTCAGCAGTAATCACGAAGGATGGGGGTAATGCATTTGGCCAACAACGAATAGTCGATGTGGCCTCATACGTTGAATCCATTAAATTTACAAAAAAAACCCCGCTGCACGAGAGCCTCTGAAAAGGCCGAACTGAATTATGCACTTTCGCGTAAACACACACATTCACTGGTTAATCCATCATAAAGCCGGCGCACGAGACCACGAAGCGCGGGATATCCCATAAAAGCGAGCCTCGTGTATGTACACGTGTAGATGTAATGGAGTCGGGTCGCGGGCAGATGCGACCCCGCGACTTTCGTCCGACGTTTATGTATATCGGCGCGAAAGCGAGAGTGCAGCGCTTCTTTCACCCGCAGCGCGCGAGATTCGAGCCGCAGATATCGGCGCGCGCTTTAATTATGCGCAGCGGGTAAACAACTATGCTGGCTGCCATTTGTTCTCCGAGGACTCGTGGCATACACATTTTTTCTTTGTTTGTATCTCTTTTAGTTTCGCGAACCTCGCAGCAGGAGAATTTAGTTGGATCGCGATAGAATTGACGAATGAAACGTAAGTCGAAAGTTGTTCGCTAAAAAGGTCCCAATTTTTTCGATTGTTTTTCACCAAAATACTCACGCAAATACGTCTTGAGCTTTGGGTCATTGATCCCGATAAATTTTTGCAAGATAAGTTTGTTGAGAGCCCCAATAGAAATAATTCATGAATCATTATTGATTTTATACATAGTATATCTACTGCATCTATCGATTTTAGTATAAATTTTCCCTAAACGTATAAACAAGGTAAAGGTATATTTTCATGTACTGCGAATGTAAATGCGCACCAATGTGTACAAGCGAGAATGTCTCTGTCTCTGGATTGACTATATACACTGGTCGGAATAGGTCTACCGACAGAGCAATTTTCATATTTCAATTGACTGAATCATACGTAGGCATGCGCATGAAAAGGCGCTCACCACTGGCCATATGTCAGATACTATAGTTCGGGAAATTTCCGATCGTGTGATCAACTGTGCCGTGTCTCTTTGACCAATCAATAAATTCAACCTCCAGTGGTGTGTTCATCGAGTCGTATCAGACTCAAAGAAGTCTCCTTCAATTGCGTGATCCTTAGGTAAATACGTTTACAGCTGTATCTTGATCCAAGACTCCCTAATTGAGAATCTGAGAGACTATAAACACGTACGTCAAAGATATATATACTTATCACGGACTGTGAGTTACAGTACACAAGCAGCTACATGTGAACTGCATATACGTAAATAGTAAATATTGCTGACAAAATAAATAGGTATACGTAATTCTAGAGAAAAAAGTAATAACAATGATATTTATTGAATTATATGTTTCATTATTTTCCTTCTTGAAAAAAATACCGTACTTATATTGACTCTTACGGCCATATCTAGTTTTCTTCACAAGCTAATTGTTTTGTTGTTTTTACGAGTTTATAAAATTCGATTGATGTCGCATTATTTACATCTGGTTACGAATGAATGTCGACCAGTATATTCTCCTATGTTGATGCATAAGTGACCCTGATCCGGGAAATGGCATTGAATTAGAGTTAGTTTAGTTGAACGAAGTAAATATCCATAGTCTCTTCAAAAGTAATCAAGCTAAAATTGACTTTTATTCCTCATTTAACGGACTCGTTAAACTTGGTCTACATATGACTTATATATTTCAAGTAACGATATAATTTTAAAATATTTCAGATCTCTGATAGCGAACACTATATCCTGAATCAGTATATCGCACAACATGCCATGCACGCAAGAATCAAAGTTAATCTACATTTACGAAATCTACGATGGTTCTGTTTTTACTGAGAAACTTTTTGCGCCAAATATCAACCTTTCTACACTGGATAAAGCTTTGAAAAAGTCCGGTAGAATTTCTGAAAATGGAAAATATTTTTTGATTGATGGAAACGGCGTGGCTCTCAAATTAGAACATGATCTCCATTCAAGTGAGGAAGAGCCTTTGTTATTGGTGAAAATTACTTTCGGTGGCCTTAATCCACCTCTATCGTTGAAACGTTTCAGAGATAATGGTTATTTGAAGACAACACCATACTCTCAAGTACATAGCATTTTGAAACTGCCAAATGGGTCGCTAAAATGGATGGAAAGTGTGAAAATATCAACAATATTTATTGAACTGGCGAAAAATTACTTTCAGTCGATTTCAAAATTGCATAGCTCACACTTGATGCTTCTAAACAGGTGGTTGGCAATAGCTAAACGTGTCAGCACATCGGCCGCAAAATACAAACGAATTTTATTGCACTTTCTCAAATACAAATCGGAGAATAAATTCAAGTTGGAACTCAACTGGAAACAAGCTTGTGATAATTACATACTACTATCTCTTCAGACAGAAGAAGGTGATAATTATGAGGTTATTGCTACAAATAAAAATGAAGATGGTTACGAGTTGAGAATGACGGATGCGGAATGGGATTATACAGCAATAATGAGAGAAGTAAAGATAAAGCCACTAGAATCTTTCGATGACTTATTTCCGTGTTCACAAATTAATTCGATTGCTGTTTTGGAAAAGCGAATGGAATCAGTTGTGGAACATATGAAGCAATTAATTGAGAATATAGTCGAATTAATTAGAAATGACAATTTTAAATTGAATTCTGACGAAAAACTAAATATTCTGTGGAAGAATCACGTAAGATTGAGAAATTTATTGAAGGAAGCTTTAATCAATGAGCATATTTTTAGACGTGACATTTTTATAAATTTGTGTCCGTTGCTATGGAGAGAGGGTTTCCAAAAAAAATTCTAAATAGAATATGTAACACTATTGCCATCTTCTCGCATGAGTTTGAGGGTTCTAGACCGAAACATGTGGGGCTCAAAGAGGTTTTATATTAATAATTGAAATGTTAACCTGGTATTTTTGGTGAAAGACTGCTTCTATCAAAATAATAATTTTAGAATGTTGTTAAATTTTTAGGTAGTTTCGGGACAATTAGAATATCACACCGTAAAGTATCATAAAGCAATCTTGGCAATGAATTTGAAATTTATTGGAATTCACTTCAATTGTTTGCTAACAATCTCCTCAGTTATCTGTACTTAATAAATATAATTTTTAGAACGAAATTTGTATTTATTCTGAAACTTCATTTCCGTTTTTTTTTTTCATGCTTCATCAAAAGAAGACTAATATTGAACCATGCTCTCCCTCTCTCTCTCTCTCTCTCTCTCTGCCAATATCCCGTGGACTCACTCCATTCGTCAATCCTTGGAAACTCTCTTGTGGATCTGCATCCTCAGTATGCCTGGGATATATACGAAGCTCCCTTTGTCCGGCCAATACACTGTGCAAAATAAATCGCGCATCGAAGGGAAAGACATTTCCTCGGATGCAAACGATCAATCTAACCTGATTACGTCCCTCCAATCAAGCAAACCCAAATTATTACCGCAAACGGCGCGCGGCTGGACAAAAGCAAATCAACTCGGAGAAAAGCCAATCCCACCCTGCGATACTTCCGAGTACGCATCTGAAATGAATGCAAGCGAGATGATTGCCCCTTCCTCGCGCCTTCCCTTCTCTTTTTGCCGCCGCCGCCGCGGGATAAACAGCTCGTGAACACGTGTGTGTATGGAGTCGGTCACTCCTGGGGACGCGACCGTTTCGAGGATCTGTACGAGGATAGCGGGCGAAGAAAGCCTATTGTTCGAAATTGCGCAAGCGGCTTTTTGTTTTGGTGCTCGAAAGTGAGTTATGGTTCTTTCCAGAGTCGAACGAATCAATGTGCAAAAAATGTTGCATTCTATCGAATATCTAAAATTTGAGTGTCCTGATCATATCGGAGCTCCGTTGTGTTGTGAGCTCGGGTATTCGATCGTTGCTTACCTTGTTAACATTCTATTTGAATATTCGATTTTTGGCAAAAAATAATAAGGCTTCGATACTAGGTATTGAAGATTTACATAGTCTCAGAGGAGTTTGATCATTTTCGTTTTTTCTCTGTACAGTCGAATTCTCAAGTTACTTCCAGGATTTTTGGAGCCAAGCTAAAGCCTTGAGAATAATTTAACAGAGGAAATTCTTGAATATATCAAAAAAATTTACAGCAGCAATTGGTTTACGCGACCTTATCATGCTTTCAAATTGAAAATCTACGTAAATCAAAGTAGAGATCTGCATATTATCTTTCCACAATTACTGCACTCTCACCCGGGTACTTTTACTCCGTACAAGTTCTCATGAAGTGGTTATGGGTAATTAAAATTCCCTTATCAGAAAGATAGTCTCGTGCGGCACGTACGTCTTTGTACTTTTATTACTAAGGCGATTTCTTCCTCTTTGTCCAGCCCCTCGAAAGCTCGAAGTTGCAGCTTATATCTGCACGGAGTAAGTTCGAATCTTTATCCTTTGGATTACTGTAGATAGTTTCAAATAGTTAATTACGCTTGATGAATCTTTCCAAGATATACCAGGTAGCTTACTTTGATTTTCAAATTTGTATTGGTACATAGGAAGTCCAGTCACCTCCTTGCTTGAAGCTCAAAATTTGTTTCGAATTAAAATTCTTCGTTATAAAATGAATACGAGCTACTTGTATCTAATAATAACACTTATAGACTTTTACATTTTCAACACAAACAATACTAGATGCCTTCCCGTGACTTTATATTTAGAGACAAGTTAAATTCAACGTTTTTGAATTGTTGTGATTTACAACATGGAAGTAATTCAAAGTAAATAAACTTATTAAAAGTGAGCTGCATTGTCTGTATATTACAGTTTGATATAATTACTAAACGTGATTCACCAATACCAATTAGCACGTGGGGATTGAAAGGCCTGCAAATCTTCACTCAACCCCCGAAGCTCCTTACAATTGAGTTAATCTTCCGATAAGAGCCTCCATCTCTCGCAAAACACTCTATTTAATGATCAAAACAAAATAATTCGTCGCTGAATGTATGCTGATTCCCTTGAAACCAAGAAGCCGATAAATCCTCCAAAGCGAGGATCTTCTCAACCTGTCTGTGTATAAAAGCTTTGAACTGTTTCGCGTTCTTCCACAGCTTTTAGGCTCCCATATTTTCAATCGCGTTAACTGCTATCTCTCTCGCCGGCTAGAGACCCTTCGCATTTCTTTTCCACTCTTTTTCCGACTTTTCTTCTCAAAAAATATGTACCCGATGTGGATGCAAAACAATGTTTTCTGTCTAACGCAAATAATAATATTTCCATGGATCAAGTTTGAGAAAGCTTTCGCAGCAGTATCTATGGTTTTTAATTATTTTCTGACGTTAGGCATCTAAATCTAAGTGAAAAAACGTTCAACATCAGAGTTACTGAACACTTTAGAATACAGGTTGTGAGATTCTTCAACAGGCTATATTCATTAATAATAATCACGGCGCGTCAAACACCTGCACCAACGCGTCGACTCGCAGCTGATAAATCCTCGTACAAATTTTCGTCTATAGTAACCACGTAGATTTTTGTCGCAATCTCGACACTCGAGTTCGGGTGTCGCAAGGTTTGCCGCTCTAAAATTTGAGTAACCATCGCGTACACGTGCATTTTGGTCGCATTCTCGAAATCTCCTCTAAAAGTGTAGCAGCAGCCATTCGCTCGCGCAACCCGCGGCGATAAAAGCGGCGCGCGAGCGCGTTTTCGGCATTTGCATAATATGGGAACCGCCTGCGCTGGGAGCCTCTCCATTGTTCGCGGATTAGCAGCCGAGAGAAGAAATGGGACGGAAGAACATCCGAATACGTAATACACACACACGCACACGCGCCGCGCGCACACACATACACGAGCCGGTCATAATAATTACACGACGTGTTTCTTCGGCTCACTTTCCGCGCTGATTTTCTCCCCAGACGTGCGAGTGGCCTGTGATTATCTTGTTTCGATTGTTCCGACGATGAAGCCTCTCTGGACGTCGGTTCCCGCTGCGGTAGGTGATATTATACTGGACTCGGCTAGCTCGTATTATGAAAGTATGATTCAAATGAGTTATGGAAAACGCGAAATATAGTAACTTCGTCAAGAGTTAATTCCCTCTGTGAATTTGAATCGCTATTCATAATTGAAATCCATATTCATGTTCGACTCATTGTCAGTCAGTAGGTGGGAATGAAATTGAATTCAGCTGCACTTCATTGTGTCGGACCTTACTTCGTTATCCGAGTATTTAATGACATAAAAATCACGACGTATTATAGCTGATCGTAAAAAATTCAATCTATGGTTTGTCACAGAAGATACAAGAAAGTTGACGTCCGATTTCAACTCGTAAAAATATTGCAGGTATACGCTGTCGCGGAGAGGCTATTTGAGCTGATGTTAGAAGCCAGTTGCTACGTGCCTGAATGCATATTTCCTAGATTTTTACGTTAATTAAAAAGTTCATCTGGAAGATATCGTCTTGGGACTCGAGGAAAACTTTGGAAAACAACAAAATGTACGATTCCGAAAGATCTCAGTTAGCATTTTTTTTCACGTCTAGAAAGCAAAACTCCTGTAATTGTTTGCGTTTCACTAGAAACATTTGAATTCTTTCGGCATCATAATTTTGAACGTTTTAGTTCACTCTCGACGAACGGTTTCTAAAAGTCGGCAACATAAGATCCGCAATACAATTTCCAATGCAGTTCCGAAAATAGGACTCGCATACATCCGATCAACAGTTGAACCCTATGATATTTATGAATGTCACGTTGGAAAACAACGTCGAATGGGAAAGAATCTCGGGATAATTAAGATGTCGACGTGATTGCACTCGGCGGTTCGACACATTTTGATACGAGAAGACAGTCGAAACACTGCGATAAATCTGCGTACAATAGCTCCGACGGACCGTGGACCGACATTCCCGAGAAGAAGGCTCGATCCTTTTGCACGCATTCGTATATACAGCTGTAGTTAAAAGCCAAACGAAAATATGAAGGAAACAAGAGCGAGCGCGGGGCAAAAAGGAAAGTCTCAAGGCTGAGAGGCGCGGTGGCGCAGCTCTCCGAAGAGGCCCCATACGGAAATTAGTCTCGTCTCTCGGCTCGCGCAGCTGCAGCGCGCACATCAGGCGGCGGAAGGCCAGTAGCACGCGGCCTGCGCAGGAAACGAGCTCGCCAATTTCGCTATAGCGCGCCTGAAATCGCGCACTTATACATGCTAAACACTCGCGCACGCAATCGCGTTGGCAAGTTCAATAATCTTGGCTGGCCGCGAGTTTAGCGCGATTCAAAAATTAGGCAGATGGTCGATCAATCATCCGGGCTACGGTCGAATGATCCTCCGCCCGAGAGAGCTTTCCCCGCACGTGTACAATGTGCATACAACGGCGCGAGCCAAACAATTATCACCCGGCGTAAATCTATATAGCCCGGGCCCGAAGGAATCCATCCCTCTGATTTATGGCGGCCGATTAAATTTTACATAAGCCATCACACCGCCGCTGGGTTACACTTGGCGCTCCTTCCGCAGAGACAGGGGGCTAAACAAGTGGACGCGCGCGGTGAAAGTCACGCGCCGAAACTCGTAAAGCGCCCGTAAAACCTGCAAAGTTCGTGCTTCGATTAACGATCCGGACACGCCTACCCGGGAGGATCTTCGTCGAATCAAAGTTTGCCGGGTTTTCCCTTTTTTTTTTCGTTCCCTCCCGAAGATTCGGGGCGGAGGCCGGGTAGAAAGCTCCGAGGCATTTCTCATTGGAAATTCGTGCTGTTTTGAGGAGATCCCGATTGCGAATCTGAATTCGAGCGTTCTAGCGCGCGCTGAACTCGTGATTCTCGCTGTTCTCGAGACGTTCGCGATTCATAAAGTGCGAGCTCCTATCGTACGAAGACGCGAAGGTTACGGTTGTCAATACCAATAATATACCTGGCATCGTGATAAATCGAATGCCGAATTGCTCGATCTAACGGTGATTGAAAAAACGGTGATTGAAAATATTACTCGAATAAAACCGCCGGAACAAGACGATACGTTGGCCATTATAATTCACCAAGCCAAATCCCTCGATCCAATCAGCAGCTCCCGAGTGTAAACGTATCGAGCATCACGTGCCATCGCTGTAATCATTTTAATCCATCGCCGACGCCGACACGGCCGCATCACTTAAAATTAAACCGGCTCGAAAAATCTAACGAGCGCGATAACCCGAGCGTCTGCGGAGGGCTATATGATACCGCCGCCGCCGCCGCGAGAGAGAGAGAAAGTAACGAGACGCGCGGCGGAAATTGGGTCGCGCGCGCGAGTTTCCAAGCGCGGAGGACGTTCTCCTCGAGCCGCGATGCATCTTCCGCGAGCGGCGCGCGGCATCCCTTGACTCCCCGCACACACGTCTATATACATACACGCGGAATTGATCCTCGTGCAATCAGTTTGAGAGTCTCGCACTCGCGCGAGATTATTAATAATGATTCTCTCGCGCGGGCCGCTTTGCGAAAGTGCAGAAAGACGCGCTCCCTCGGTATGATGAATTCATTGATATAGATATATACCCCGAGGGTCTGTCGAACGCGCACGGCTTTTTCACTCGATGTGTGATGAGGTGTACTAAAAAATTGATTTCGCGATTCGTGGCTCGAGCCAAACCGCGCGAAACCCAGAACAGAGCTCAATGGAAGACCGAATGTCCAAACTATATACTCGCGTCGTGAATGATTCTCGTATATACCACATTCTTTTCACGACGCGTCCAACGAATCTTCGCTTTCCGTGGTGAACGGAAGAAAACAATTTAGCGGAGATGCGCGCGAGAGTGTGTTCGTGGGAGGGGAGGCAGGCAGGAAAATCTATACCCCATATATCACTCGCGAGGAGCCATTAGAAATTCCCAGAGCATTGCGCGCGCGACCATTAGAAATTCAGGATCGACGAACCCAGCAGACTTCACCTCTGCGGCCGCGCTATCGCAGTTTCCAATCATATACCCTCGGCTCCGCGATCCATCCGATCTCTGCGGCTTGAGGGGCCGTCTCGGGGATACAGCCCGCGACTCGTGTTGTGCCCGACGAGTGGCACGGAGAAACTCATAATTGCGGGCAGCCCGGTTAAGGTCGCCGCGCGCGCGAGATGTTTTAATTAGCCGAGCGCGCGGATCGCCCGGGGCGGCAAAAGTTAATTGGCGGGTGTCGAGTGCGTGCGCGCCGAGGAAATCGGTGAAATTATCCGGGCACGGGTTAATGTTACGCGCGGCGAGCGATGATAGAACCCAATGTTGTTTGTATATTTATACATATGGACGCGTGCAATGTGCGCGAGGTGTTTCGGAAGTGACTGGACGTGCGCTAGAGGAATATCGTACTCGTCTCGTGTTACCATGGAATAATTGGTAGTTTAATTGGATCGTCGGGTACCTACGGTCGCTGGAAAAATCACTCGGATCTCATCGTATACGTTAGGTGAAAGGACTCCAGATTACCTCTGACTGTTGTTCCTGTGATCCTTCTACACCCATGTATATCTTCAATAAAACTTCTGCTTACCTGCAACAGACAAAGTGCAATTATGAGTAATCAACGAATGCTTGAATCACATTGCTTTATATTTATGAAATTAATACAAATATGCGGGCTTGTGACTTGGTCAAATTGACACTAACCGAAGAGCCAAAAACAAAAATCAAGGCTGACTCGTGATCCATATATAGTCGAGCCATGGTATGTGTGTCGAAATATTACTATCTCCTGGTATTCATGTGTGATAGGAAATGTCTATACCTACATCACGATCCTCTAACGATACCCACAGACACAAAACTCGAAAGACTATATACCGTTCCACCCAAGCGAATCACAACGGGACGACAATAGTCGAGTTGTACATACGAAAATTGTAGCCTTTGAGAAACCCGTGAAAAAGGAGTGAGTGAATGAGCTGCATTGTCCGGTGCATCCGGTCTTCTCTGGCCGACTTTTCTTCGGCTTCCCGCAAATTTGTTCGAGGTGCATTGAAGAGCTGGTCAAAGACCCCGATGGAAATTGAGGGATGCTCAATGGAGTGAAGCGTTCGCGCAGTCGACGGAGTGAGCCTTTTGTCGGAGTCTGATCTGATATATTGTCCTCGTAGGCATCGGGGAACAAAAATCTGAAGTCCGATACACTGTGCGCGGGAAAAAAATTGAATAACGAGACGACGAAGGCAGGACGCGTCGCCAAAATTCCACCTCTCAATTAGCTCCGGCCTGACCCCAGGAGGGCTCGCGGGAGAGCATCTAATCCAACAACAAAGCGCCCACTCTCGGTAGACAGCGTTTACTCTTCGTGCGCTACAGAGCCGCTCGCGCGCGCACGCCAATTACCTCCCACTCGGTGCGCGGCGGGGCAATTTTTGCCATCGGCGCGCGGGGCTCATCGCCCCGCTTATATACACTTTCTCGCGCGCGTGACGCCGCGCGCGCGGCTGCCGCTTCTTCGCCCGACACGGCTTGCGCAAGCTCGATTGCTCTGCATCGGCCTGTGCGCGCGCGCGAGGATGATTGCAGCCGCCTCGATCGGCTGTGTGGGTGTGTCAAAGGTCGCGAGCGAGCAGATGTATGACCGATCTCCAGTTTGATTTTTGATGTTCATTTTTGTCTTAGCTCCGATCGTAATTTTCGAGGGAATTTTATTTGGGACTGCCACTGCTGGTTGTGCTACTCGAGTATTTGTGATGCGTTCATTGGATTTGAAGAGCCGAGAACTTGGCAGGGAAAAAAGTTATGGCAGGCGCCAGAGGAAACGACTCACGAGAGCTTCAGTATTTTTGAATTATTCCATACTGAGCATTCTTGAATGAATATCAAATCCATGATTGTTGGAAGTATTCAGTATCGTTCGCTTCTATCTTAAATACTAATTCAATTACAATGCAAGCTTTCAACGTACAACAACAGTCTAAACGCTAGATCTAATTTGAATTCATTGTTCCGAGATTTCAAGAACGAACGATAATTCCGCTGGAATGATAACCATCAAATAAATTTAGAAACAATAAACAGAATATAATTTCAAAGAACAATTTTCACACGCTCGTTGAATTTTAAAATATATACATGAATTATTAGTCATATGAGAAACGGGACGTATAACGTACATAAGTATACCTATACGTAACACTCGAAACGCACAGGAGCAACTGAAGTATTTCTCTCCCGTGTTCATAAGCCCCCAAACAAATTTCTCGCAGCTGATTAAACATAGTTGAGTACCGTGTAATATCGCACCCCTATAGCTCTACCAAAGCTCTCGGCCGAGAGCTGGTTCTACCAGCTGCTTCAATGTACTCATAACGCGCGCACAGCTATACACGCGTGTGCTCCATCTCGCGAATTTTCGGAGTTGGAACTGGGCGATTGGTAATTTGTGCAGTTCGATTGTTCCACGGGCACAAAGGCGCGAATGAATGGGCCCTTCGAGCCGAGCACATTGATGCTTTCCGCAGCTCTCCCGCCTATAGCATCGTTCGTGTGACGGCTATCCACGAGCTGCACGCGCCCGCGCCCGCGCCATACCGCCGATCTGCAGTAGTGTGGGTTCCGTATTTCTGTTGGATTGTAATACGTGGTTCTACAAGGATGTTTATTCAAATCCGCCGCTGTTAACCCGAGTCGGCGATGTAATTATTGTGTGCCTACGCCGGGCCGCCGCCGCCGCGAGTATCGGGCTATTAAGATGTGGGAATGAAAGTGACGTTTGATTGAAAACACCAAAGATCCCGTGTGCAAACAGCTCATTGTTCTCCTCGCGACGTCAATCGCAAATTTCAGCTGTATCAAACCTAAGGGAAAACAATATCGCACTAGAACCATATATCTACACACACACACACACACACACACACACAATGCACACACGCGCACGAGAGAGAACGTACTTCGTCGCGCGAGAATCGAAATGTATAAATACTCGCACACAGGTCTTAAACGATTCTTAATCGGTCCTCGAAACGATCCGTTTGACGGATGGTCGAGGGCCACAATCCATAACGGCCTCCCGATATCAGCTGGGATTACATAAAAAAAAAAAGAAAAAAGAAAAATCAGAGAAGCAAACTGCTGTGCCGAGTCAGAGCGAGGCTTAGGTAATCGGGCGGCTAATGACAATGCGGCCGCGATCGCGAATCCTCCGGGTGGCGTAATCCACGAGGGGAGCATCAGAGCTACACGGACGCGCTCTTACCAAACCACTTATCGATTAATTGCATCAATAACCGCGCCGGCTCGTGATTGTGTGTTGTTCAGCGCCGGATGGCCGCGCGGATCGTCCACCACTGCAGTGCGCCCGCTGCGGAGCCTGGAATTTCTGTCATTCCCTCCGATATCGCGCTATTTATGCAATGGAACCGTGCCCGGGTTTTATATACATATCTGGAGCCTCTCGTGCGCCTTGCGGATCTGGAGAGGGCACATTGACCCAGGGCGCGAGACCTTCTCGTGTATTTCGCCGTTCGTAACGTCGTGGGTGAAGTCGTTTTGGAAGAACAGAGTGCAGAGCAGTTCGTCGCCAATCGGGTAAGAAAATTCGACTTCTTATCTTGCTTATTAAATGAGCGAAACACATGGAGCGGAAAAAGCTTTTGGAGGAAGTAGGTACTGGATTCATGCCAACAGAATTGGATGTAAGCGTCCTTATATAGCTTGATCCTCCATTGAAGTCAGCTTCAGCTTATTTTGATTTTCTCCAACTGACAAAGTGAAGTAAACTTTCAAAGTCGATCGAATGACTAAATCGAGAGCATTTCCTATGTCACCGCGAAACTCCGTAATAATCCAGAAGCCGACAATCATCAACTTTGGAATGGAATTAATCTCCGATCTTTCACTCGGGGGCATAAATTTTCTCGGAAGTTTGCGGACGGCGAACGCGGGGCTGCCTACAGCGGTTCAACCGCGAGGAGTTTTCCTGTACACGCTTACACGTGATACGGGGCGCGCGTAACTTTGCTTATTAGATTAATCACAATATCAGCGAACTCGCACGTATATACGGTGATGCTTGCATATGTATGGGCCATTCTCATGGAAAAGTTATTTTTTGAGCAAAAATGGGAATATGTGATTCAACATCTTGCAACGTTTTTTCCATTAATTACGTTTCTCGGCAACAACAGAAGCTAAAACTACTTTCGGCCCTTCGAGGTCGCCATTATATCAGTTTTTTACTCATTTCCACGTTTTCGTGATATTTCTAGCTATTATGGTAATACAGAGATAACAGAAGAAGAAGAAGAAGAAGAAGTTTAAAACACATTTGTTTTCAAATCTTAGAAGTACCTCAGATAGGAGGAAAGAAAAAACGTAAGTTTTGTATTTGCAATTTTTTTTCTGGCTGCGCCGTTTCAATGTAGTTATTAACTTTCAAAAGGAAGGGAAAAGTGATTTTCTTCATGATTTTATACTTAATAACTTTCAAAGTAACTTTCAAAAGAAATAAATAACTCTCAAAACCGAAGGAAAAAGTCATTTTCTGTATGATTTTATACTTGAAAAATAAAAAAGCTTAGAAGATAACAATATTTACGTATTTCGGTCATTCTTCTTGTTAATTTCATCAGATTCGCCAGAAAATACATTCCACAACCGACCAGAATTATAAATGTTACGAAATAGCGTTAGTCGGATGGCAAATGGAAGAAAATCATCGATTACGGACCCAAAAGCCAAATGTTGAAAGTTTCCCCGCGTATATGGTATACTCATATTCAATTAGTCTCGACATCTGTATGAAGCATTATTACTCACATCGGTCCATAGCACAGCGTCTGTTTTGTTACTAAGTGATATCTTATACAACCACTTCAGTAACTTTTTACTGTTTGAACTTGAAGAACATAATTAAGTAGCCGTTCAGAATGACGTATAGTATTTTTTAATGCTCAAAATATCGAAGACATAGAAAATACGAGTTCCGTTAGAATAATATGCCATATACTCGCGATTCCTTATCACGCCGTGCAAACATACTCGAAACTTCGTTTTGTATTGAACTTCGGTGTACTTTGAGCTTTTCATAATATAAATTCTATCGATATCGAGTCATCTTTGGCTATGCCTATACATTTCACTCACGCACATCGAGATATTTCAATTTTTTCACTAAAAAGGAAAACGAAAATTGATCTTCCTATATTATTGTTATTATTGTTGTTACTATTACTATTATTTATGGAATAAGTATTGATTCGTTCGTAGCTATATTTTTATAGTTGATCTGGATACATTATAATTATCAAATTAACAAGCAGAGGGTCCTCCTCGTGTCTCAACAATTACGAGGAAATTTCGCTAAATGATTCTTGGGTAACCAAATACTAGGGTTGTATACACAGCTATTCTGACTTATGCTTCGAGTTGCCAGAGATGTAGTAAAATTAGTCAATACCACAAGTGACTTATGGAAAATCGTCAATTCAAAATTAATTAAAACTTTCTAACCGGAGGCGCTGAAGAAGATACGCGAAGAAAAGTTGTGAGAGAACGATTTCCCTCAAATCGATTAGCCTACATAAAACTCTATACAATAATCTCCCGAACGGAGAATTCATCTCTCGAACAAAGTGGATTGAGTCGAGAAACAAAAAAACAAGAGGCCGTATATCCCGGGAAAAGAGCCTACAAGTTGACAAAAGTCACTCTCGGCTACATTTAATATATCAAGGTAAGATCCACCGGGGCCGTGCGCGCGGATCAGCGTTTCTCGCCCAAGGCGCCAGCGCGGTTCCCTCAGATCCGACATCCGGCATCTCGCTATCAGTTTTGCGGATTTTTCCGAAAAGCCGGCTCGACACATCCCCGGGGGGCTCAGCCGCGGCTGCGGCGCGGATCAGAACAACGAGCCTTACGTAACGCCCGTGCGAACTAACGCGTCGCGTGCGAGCTTTCTCCTTTTATCGGCGCGAGGAAGAGCCCGTGTCGATTTCCGCCCGTGCGATCCTTGTCGCTTCCTTAGTGTCGCCCGCGCCGCAGCGGTTCCGCACCGCGAGGATGCGATGATTTTTATTGAGCGCCAACTATAAAGTTCGCTTGTACGGGCCACCGGATGGGGGGGACGTCGCTCGACTTGCCGATCATCCCAAAAGATCCGATTGTTTTGCTTGTGAGCCTGACACGTATCCCTGCGTTATTCACTGTACGGGTGAATCATTTTTCACTTGTATATTTACGACTGCGATGCTCGTTCGATCCTCGGAGAGCTCGATATTGTGCTGCGTTTGGTATTTGGATCTGATAAATGTTGCTTTTTCCTTGTATTGCATGCTCTCTCGGTATTTTTCTCCCTCGAATTATCTTGACGGAAAAATCAAGTGAGGCGCTTCGCGATGTACTAACGCCACAATGTCTCGTGGCTAATGTCAACTTTCCAATGTCCTCTATATATACTTGTGAAGGGGTATTCTATCCACCTCCACGTGAAAATGGCTTAGCAAAGAAGTATTCGAAAATCTTTGAAGAAATACAAGCATATACAAAATTATTAACACTCTTGAAGACTTTTCCTAAATTGCCATCAAGCTAGATAAAAATAATATTCTAGATAGATTTCATATTATATGATAGTACATAATATTTTATTATACTAGAGATATAATATAATATTAACAATATCATAATATAATTTATCTCATATATAATATGATAGGATAATATCTTATGATATTTGCAGTTATTACACGTATAATTCTACGATGACTTTCAAAGGTACAGAAATACTCTCATCCCACAGAGTTCCCGTCACAATAATCCAGCCAGAGAGGCTATAAGCACTGCACAACGGTTGAAGTCAAAATAAAATCACGACAGCCGCACTTAATTATCCATCAGACCATTCATTAAACACACATACACAATTACGATTCGTGCAAAAATTCGCGCGTGGAACTCATCAGAACGATCCCACGGGCTCATCTCACCGCAGCATATCACACTCCAGTTTCAATGTCTCATTCGGATTCCGCGAGAAGCCGCACGCGTTTCCACACGAAGCGGCTTTCGCAACGACTGTCGCAACGAGCCTCTGATCGCCACGCCAAGAGGATCGCTGCTTCATGCTAATCTGGTAGCGCTTGTAGAACAAGCGAGATTGCCCGCGGCTGAATTGGAAGGGATTTTCGGGTGTATTTCCAGACTTTTCTTTTACAATTAAAATATATAATGCAGTGATAAAAAGAAAATTGAATTTCACCGCGTCAATTTGTCTGTTCAAAGTAAAATATTGCGCGTCGGTTACCCTTCGTTATGGTAATGCAAGTAATTAACAATACTCCAATGTAACGATGTGGGTGAAAGCAAGTTAAGCAATCAGCTTGATATTAGCGTGTCAAAGAAACACACATGGCATACGATTGGAATGGGTTGACGCACATCAAAGGACGTTGACTGATGGCACAAATTGCATATATTACTTGGGTTGATATGACGGGAGCACCTACCTGATGTCCCGATCAAATTTGATCAAGCGAATACTTCCAAAGTGATTGCAGCGGTGCAGAAGTTTTTTCAAGGAAATTAGATCCCCGACTTTTATTCGAAACGAATCACATTTACAGTTTTTTTTCTCTCAAAAATGGCAATTCTCGTGTCTGTATAACAAGTCAATATTGAGCATATGCTAGAGGTTAACAATTTTACATGAACTAATTGGATATTTGATTGCATCTGAATAAAATCTATTTATATCAATGTAATTCACAAGTATAATTATGAATTATGTATTTATAATGTAATTATGAAGTGTTTTTACTCATGATTTGAAACTTACATCGCTCTATCCCAATAAGCAATCAGCTACCACACTCTATCGAGTCCAATTCACAAAAGTCTGGAAAAACTGGTGATATTTATTGCGGTTGTTCTATTCTATTCGAAAAATGATGCACACATTTTATAACTTTTCATTTGTGAAAATTGGTTAATTAAAAGGCCTTACAAAACTCGAAGCAATTTCGACAGTAGCTTCTACTTCATAGAATAGTTTTTTTCATAATTATCATATGAAGAATCCTTTCGTGATAAAAGATTGAGAGGAGAGGCACTTAAAACTCAGACGAAAATTAAAAATCCATCAACGTCGCAAGTCACCGCCTAATCTCGCTCCGTTCAAATTATAAAATCACCATCAATCAAACGGCGCATTAACGTGGCTCATTTTCACGATCGGGCTAATTGCAGTTGGTGGGATGAGTCCAGTGGAAAAAGCAATGTGCTGTAATGGGATGGGATCCGGCTAATTGATCGGATTTCGTTCCCTGCCCAATCATAATGGCGAGGGTGAAAAGTACGGAGAATGCATTGATTCCGAATGGATTCCGACTCGGGGGATATTTAGTCAAATCACTCTTCATTCATTTGTCGTTTTACGGGCGGATGATTGGATAACACTTGAAGTAAAGTGTACATTAAATGATGGGAAATGAAAAATCTTTATGCTGGTTGGGAACTTTGACGCTGTAAGGTACGAATAAATCCCAACTCTTTATATGCCATTGATCGATGATTGGCAGTAAAATAATGATTTATAATTTGAAGGAATCAATTAATATCCAAAGAAAGACGCGAAACTAAAAGTTCAAAGTATGTATATTCAAGATCTGCATAAGCCAATGCACGGAAATCGGTCTATCTGTATGGGCCGTTACAAAGTGAAACAGTAGCCCACTAGAAAACAATAACTACAACAGCTCCCGTTCGCCAAATCCCCGGAAAATTAAAATATTTTTCGAACCCCATCAGGTAAACTCGAGCCAATAAATCGTGAGGCCAGGCTATTCTCATGCAGTGCCGCGCGAGTGAGCCAGTGCGCGCACGTGACTCGGCCGCGCGTTTTTAAAATGTGGTAATCGCGATTTATAGCTCGGACCTGCACGCCACCTCTGCTGCTTCTTCGTTTGGCCGAAACACACGCATGAAATTTTGAGTACCGAGCTTGGGAGATTTACGAGCTTCCTATATGTGCCGGCGCGCGTAACTTGGGGATTGTGAGCACTACAGGATCCCCCCTGGAATTTGAATTTCGGAGCTCGATGTATTTCCTGGGTATAGCTGAGTTACTCGAGCGCGAGGGTACACCTGTTCAATATGAAATCGACGTTCATTCTTCGATTTTGTTTGGTCACGCGCAAATAGTTACGAATGATGAGGGTATAGACGAAAATTATAATTACTGCAAATCAATGTCGTTCATAGAGTGTATTTTTAATACGATCGATGCAACAATGGCTTACTACAATAACTAAATTGAGAAGATAAAATTCGATTTTTATTCTTATTCGATTCGAGCTGATTGATAATTATAAAATTGTCCATTTAATAAAAACCGATTATGGAAGAGAAATAACAAATCATATAAAGTTGGAAAAAATATACTCTGCAATTAGATGAAATGCTTTAGGAAGACTTCGTGCGAGATATTTTCTAATACTAAATGAGATTGGCGAGAAAAATCGAATGAATAAATAGATATAGCCGGTTAACCCATTAACGACCAAACGCCTCGATTTTCTGTCAACTTTTCGACGCGATTATTTGGCATGTTACCGTCTTTGAAAGGATTCAGTTTCCACTTATTCTGGCGTGAAATTTTATGCTCTTTCAGAATCCGTGGTCAAAATTATGATAAAACTCCTAGAAAAAAAGATATGGCCGATTTAAACTCAAAAAATGCGAAAATTTAAAAAAAAAAAATTTTCTCGATTTTTTTTCATAATGTTATCGCCAATCATTTGTGCTCTAATTATGGACAAAGGTGGACAAAATGCTTCAGGTTTAAGAGGAAATTTTTTTTATCGAAGTGAAATCGCTTTTTTTACAAAATGGCGGCAATAACGTGAAAATTTTATAAAAAACATTGCTTATTTTTTTTCTCGAAAACTATGGACTTAATCAAAAAATTCAAGAGAACAAAAATGTCTTATAATTAGTCTAGAAATACTCCCAAATTTTTTTAAATGTTTTTGACACGTTTTGGAAAAAATTTAATTCTCCGAATTTTCAAAAAAATCTAAATTGTCTCAAAAAATTCTACAAAAATTTGTGAGCGTTCCTTGACTAATTCTAAGACACTTTTGTTCTTATAAAATTTTTGATAAAATCTAGTTTTCACATAATTTTTTCTTTTCCCTAGATTTCATTTAGTCAGAAAAATTATGTGAAAACTAGATTTTATCAAAAATTTTATAAGAACAAAAGTGTCTTAGAATTAGTCAAGGAACGCTCACAAATTTTTGTAGAATTTTTTGAGACAATTTAGATTTTTTTGAAAATTCGGAGAATTAAATTTTTCCAAAACGTGTCAAAAACATTTAAAAAAATTTGGGAGTATTTCTAGACTAATTATAAGACATTTTTGTTCTCTTGAATTTTTTGATTAAGTCCATAGTTTTCGAGAAAAAAAATAAGCAATGTTTTTTATAAAATTTTCACGTTATTGCCGCCATTTTGTAAAAAAAGCGATTTCACTTCGATAAAAAAAATTTCCTCTTAAACCTGAAGCATTTTGTCCACCTTTGTCCATAATTAGAGCACAAATGATTGGCGATAACATTATGAAAAAAAATCGAGAAAATTTTTTTTTTTAAATTTTCGCATTTTTTGAGTTTAAATCGGCCATATCTTTTTTTCTAGGAGTTTTATCATAATTTTGACCACGGATTCTGAAAGAGCATAAAATTTCACGCCAGAATAAGTGGAAACTGAATCCTTTCAAAGACGGTAACATGCCAAATAATCGCGTCGAAAAGTTGACAGAAAATCGAGGCGTTTGGTCGTTAATGGGTTAAATAGAATTTTCACGTAGAATTGAGAATACATTACTACGTTACCCGAACGGATTCAAACGTACGAGCGCAGCCCAGTAACAGATCTGTACAAGAGAAGAATTGAATTCGATAAGGAATGAAATAAGATTGGCCGCACTCGCAAAAGGCGCCGCCTTTAGTCCTGAAAGAGTCTTGCGGAGCGAGAGGACAATGTATATACTTACACGAGGAAGCGGAAAAGCCTCGCCTACGGATAAACATCGCATCTTTAACGTGCACTGGAATTTTCGATTGTGTTGCAGGCGCGGAAAATCGAGCTGTGCGTAAGTACGACGACGCTACGACGACGACGACGGCAACGACGAAAAAAACGTCGCGAGCGAGAGGAATTCAAATTGGATTTTCGGGAGATATAATCTGTGCTTGCATTTTTAAAGTGCTGAGTTTGCCGTAAAATTGGATCGGATTTAAGGTAGAATAGCATTCGTCGTCTTGAAGCTTGTTAGAGTTCATATAGAACTCGAATTCGAGAAATTTAACCTCGAGTCGCAGCAGTTCGCAGAATAGAATTCATTAGTGTCGAAGGAAGTACTTTCCGTTCCGGAACGATTTATAATCATATTCAAAATGAACCCGAGCTTCATTCGAAATTCCACAAAGCTCAAGTCGAAACGCACCCCCATTATTGTATCAGACATAGCATGATAAAATCTTTAGGATGTCGTTCGCTACATAGAACCATCCACCAGAAGATATAACCGAATCCTTACAAACGACAGCCCGGGTGGCTGCAGCCCTTCCGTTTCATGCTAACGGAATACATGTATTCCATTCATGCATGACTGTTGGTTCGACGAGCAACAGAAGCGTCTCGCGCAATTTTCCCCTACGCGTCTTTTTCGTCGCGCGGGGAAGCCGCTTGGAAGAGTCGCGCGTTGCGGATTGGAAGTGGAAGCGCAGATAGTCGCACGCGATAGATACGTAGAAAGGCGCGAGCAGCGGGAAAGGTGAAACGCAAACACGAGCGACGATTCATCCGCGCTGCTGCTTATACCAACAAACATCGAGATGATCGCAGCTAGTACGAGCTCGTTTGAAGAGACCCAAAGGATCCGTTTACAGTGAACATTTCTTTTTGAAAAAAAGGATTTTTAATCGTGACAACCGGTGACCCGTTTGTATTTTATTGGATTCCGATTGAGAAATATACTTGTTTCATGTGATTCCATAGAAACGCTCGAATTATTGATGAGCAGACATAAAATGAGAGAAACTGTGAATTACTTTCTTAAAGGGTTGCAACGAAATCACAATCATCAATAATGTTATAAGATGCAAGATAACAATTGCATGTAAGGTAGGTGTACCCAATATGCGCCAGGACCCAATATGCGCCACCCTTCGTATTTCATATATACGGGCGTCTAGAGCATCGCCGCGGCACAGAATCTTGTCGGCAATGCTAAATAATGAGGAGAGAAAACATTTTCACCGGTCGGGAACCCTTATACCAACTTGTTACAGCTCGTTTTATCCATTTTTTCGCCAATTTTCATTCTCGATCTAATTTCGCTCAGGTAAGTGCGATTTTTTTTAATACCCTTAAACTGGGCCAAAAAAATCAAGCGATATATCGTTCGATTCCTTGACATCCCATCTACATCATCCAATTTTTTTTTCATCTTACGCCCTTTTTATCAACCGTTTCAATAGCTCTTCGTTATTTTTTATCAAATGTACCCAATATGCGCCACCCCTATTTTCTTGTTCCAGCTGCTACAATCAACCCATTCATGGTAAATATCCGCCAAACAGGGTCGACTATATATAAGATACCTCTTCGAACATTTCAACGATATGTCAAACAAAACATATGCGAAAAAAGGAAAATGAGTCGACCATATGCGTTAACGACAGTACAGAACGAAGAATTATGTAGTCGAATTAAACGCTTAGCAGATATTGGCTATCCTATAACGAGAAAAATCATGAGGTTATGCGTTTATAAGTACTGTCTAGGAAAAAACATCAAACAGAATTTTTCTACCATTATGACAATAGCTAGTCTCAAATAGGCTCGGACATTTTTTAAATTGAACTCTTCCATTTCAGTGAGAACATCTCAATTATATTTCAAATTACACTAAAAATAATGTTCATCAATTTGAGAGATTAATATTGGAATTAGATGTTGCATAAGTTAATTTTGTTGATTCAAAAACAACGGTTTTTCATGAATTTTAATTGAAAACTTGATTTGATTTAGGTTGTTAGAAGTTCATATAATCTATGTACTATGGTTCAATCAAAGACAAAATGTATTTTTCAATAAAATTATTTCAGAAATATACTTTTATGTTTGTATTTTATTCATTTCAGACATGCTTCATGCTTCAAATTGGATGAAAAGAAGTATTTTCAGGGTGGCGCTATATTGGGTACACTAAAAATTTTTTCCCGAAATTTTTTTTTTTTTTAAACCGCGGTATCTTAGCGTAGAACTGTTCAAATTGAAAAAGACTTAGCTCATTTTGTAGGTATTGAGTAGACCTTTCATTTGACACCAATTATGTTAGAAAATATTTATTTGACGCTGTGTAGTGACCTTTCTCGCTTAGGTGGCGCATATTGGGTACAGGTACCTTATATGAAAAATAGAATAAATCTGTTGAAATCAAACTAATTCAAATATAAATCAGATCTAACCATTTGGAGTAATCTAGCGTATAATTCCAGAACCTTCGAATTCCCGACATCGCAGGACCAATTCCAACTCGGCCCGGATATAAAATCTAAAAGGATCCGCCTTAACGCGATCACTTTATCGGGCTTCTCGGCCCAATCAAATCGAGTAACTCAGGTCACAAGGAAAAATCAGAAATGTATTGGCTCGAGCAGAGAGGACGCCCGAGTGAATAAGAAAAGACACTTTTCCGCTGTATCCAGTCACTCGGCAGACCAAAAACAGCTTATCAATTTACAAGACCCCGGATATATTGTGCGGATCAGCCGCGGAAAAGTTATGGCAGTCGAGGGGAGAAATCAGAGTTTGGTTGAGAAAAAGTCCTCAAGTCTCTCGAGATTATCTTATTGAACTGACTTTTGTCTCTAAATCAATAGCTATGTTCGATTTAGAGTTTCTGCCGTATAACAGAATCGATTTCCAGGGTCTTCTCACCCCGGTACTCGGGGATAAACGTTTTTGAGAAGGAACGGTAAAAGTTTTTATATCTCATCGGCATTAAACTTATTGAGCTTTTATAAAAACAGGTTATGATTTCTATCACTGAATTCATGAAAATTAATTTTTTTCAGTGATCAGATAAGCTTATTTTTTTCTACGACCCGTACCGATTGAAATTCAATATTTTCTGTACAATAACATTTCTGTAAAATACTTTTGGGATAATCATCATAACAAGGATACTTCATGTAGTTTTTTTCTTAGGAACATTCGATTATGTCATATTCATCTCTGTAAAAAAGTAAATTCAATGTATTGACAAACAGATTATGTGACCTAAGTATTTGCACCCTTCCTAATTCTCCCTAAGAAACATCAGTTTACTGGACTTTTGATTCGCTTTAACCTAAATACGTGATTTAACTGAAATGTATATAAATAGTCCAAGCAAAAGAACCAGGGAGCAGGACTATAGCGGTACGAAAAATTATAGAGTGATTGGTTAGAATATACTGTGAATAATTATGTATT
The DNA here is from genome assembly GCA_020882685.1 of Aphelinus atriplicis. Lineage (NCBI taxonomy): Eukaryota > Metazoa > Arthropoda > Insecta > Hymenoptera > Aphelinidae > Aphelinus > Aphelinus atriplicis. Next base: position 79,006,116 of record CM037073.1, read on the forward strand.
TAGATGATATGGCAAAGTACTGCCTCAATGTTTTCATTAAACCAACTATGATGTAAATAACCAGTCATTATATGGTCAGTGTATGAAACGTGTGGGCGAGGGTAGTTAGTTATCAATGAATCTGAAAATAGATCTTTTCAACTTGATTAATTTAATTCAGATACATAATTAACTGATAGGATATTCAAATTAACACCTAAGAATTTTGTTCACTCAATTATAGGTATTGAGAGAAACTTCAAAGATGTGTATCCTTTCTAACTTGATATTTGTAATATTTCTATTGCGCCTGGTATCGAGTGGTATAAGATCATTGGAATTGAACAAAGAGATATTACTCTTAATTTATAGTATTCATCCAATTTCATTCGTTTCAATATAAATTGATCAACGGCGAATTAAATTTCAAGATTAGATTGGAACTCTAATCGAAATATTATTTTATATGACAATGAGTCATTTCAGTAAATATTAATATATCTTTTCCCATTTCTCTGAATTTATCAAAAAAGTTTGATTTCCTGACGATCATAATTGAATCAATGGGTTTCAAAAAGGGATGATATTTGTACCATAATATATGATAACATTGTGAACATCATAGAAAAGTTTTTTTTATAGCCTAGGGTCTGCTGTGTTACCAGTGCAGTGAAAGGAGCAGCCATACGTGTCGTGGTAGATCCGCCATACCAAAAAAGTACATAACACATTGTGGTAACGTACCTGAAGGTAATCAATTTTTTTAAATCTTGAATGCTCACATTCGTTGAACTTACTCGCAGGGCTTGGTCACCCAACTAAGTCCTGCTTTTAGGAAAGAATAATGTTTTCATTAGGTTTATTATAGTTTATACATCTAGTCATGAATGTACAACTCACGTGCACATGTGCAATTAATTGTTCAAAGTTTATTTCTCATTCCTTGAAAATGTTACAGATGAAGGTACTAACCCTGACTGATCACCTGCACACTTGACTTTGTTTGTAGTTTGATCCGTCTAACCTTTGGAACTAAGGAGTGAAATTGAGGAGTATAACTTCGAAGGCGAAGGCGGCGGCGGAGGTTTCGCTTTTAATATAGAGTGATATCAATGGATGTAATACTAATCCACCTTCACAAAACCACCCTTCTCAAAATAAGGGTATCAGTATTTAATTAAGCCCGCTAATTATATTTGTCAGATGGTCGCATCCATTTATACGGTATAATCAAATGTGAAGACGGCGTTGAGCATGGGGAGAGGTTAATGTGCATCGTTGAATGGAATGGAATAGATTGCCATGGAGCCAAAAAAAGCGGCAGCTCAACCGGCGCATTACTCTGTGCAACCCTGACAAATGGGGCGAGCTGTGAGCGATGTAATTCCAATGGTGCATCGTTCTTCTTTTTTTTTCCGCTGTTGCCTGCATTTCGTACAGTCTGATCGAGTGTATTAGATAAATTCAGTCCACGTGAAAGAGTATCATATGTTCGTTTCAGTTGCTTTTGATTTTGCATAGGTGGGTGGATAATGTATACGAGTTTTTTATCACGATGAGAGTTATTTCAAATATATAAATAAGATGCGGATCTATCTACGTGCGGATATTGTAGATATATCCGCAGTTTGGCGGCAGATAGAGAAAACCAAAGAGATGCTGAGAGGTCTGATGAAATGATAAATCGAGATCCAAAACCTCCGACAAACAAAAAACCGCTGCCAAGTGCCTTAGCAGTATGCTTTCTCAAAGAGGCTTCAATATCACCGACAAACGCTTCCCAAACCTGTATTTTCACCTTTCCACTACCGTAGATACTATCATCTATTTTTCAAAAATTACAAAAAAATTATTTAATCAATTCAATTCGTATCTTTGTGACTGTGTAAAGTGTCGTTCTTTTTCAATTGACCAAACTGTGTCGCGACTGTTGATGTCTGCCCAAGCTCTCTTATTATTTGATCAAATGCAACAAAGCAAACGGTTCTATAGGTTCTACACGATGCGAGACATTTGGACCTGCATAATTTTTCGATCAATTTATCTTGTGACTGTCATACGGTTAAATGGCGGTCAAAATCGATCCGCACTACCTTTAAGTCCGTTTTTGATCATTTTTGACGGCTGAGGTTGGAAATGATCAATTCAAAATCTATTTTGATCATTTTCGACGGCAAAAGACACCAAATTTTCCCAATTTTCTCTATAGTACGTTGAAAATACTGGAAACGAAACTTACATCAATTTTTTTCCCCCTTAGCAACGGTTGCTAGGGCGGTAAACAACGGTTGCTAAGGAGCTAATTGGGAAGATTTTGTGTCCTTTGCCGTCGAAAATGATGGAAATGGGTCATAAATTAATGATTTCCAACCTTCGTAACTGTTGCTAAGGAAGTAAACAACCGTTGTTATGGAGCAATTCAACAATTCAGTGTCCTTGGCCATCGAGTGTGACTTAAAACTGATATTCCGGCTTGCCCCAATGAGCACTCATAAGGATTTGTTAGAAACGGTTGCTAGGGAAATAACCAACGGATTTTGCTGAAAATTGAACTCGTAATAGATCTTGCCACAACTAACCGGTGTGCGAAATTTCAGCAAGATCGGACGGATCCTTCGAAAGTTATCCTAGACAAAAGAAACGAAAAATTTTACACCTTAGCAACGGTTGCTAGAGAAATAAACAACGGATTTCGCTGTTAGAGAATCTCACTCGGCCGAGATTTTGCCGCGACTAACCTGTGTGCAAAATTTCAAGAAGATCGGACCATTTCTTCGAGAGTTATCGTGGACGAAAAAAAACGTTACACACATACATACATACATATACACACACACACACACATACACACACACACACACACACACACACACACACACACACACACACACACACACACACACACACACACACACACACACACGCACGCACACACACACACGCACGCGCACACACACACACACACACACACACACACACACACACACACACACACACACACACACACACACACGCACACACACACGCACGCACACACACACACACACACACACACACACACACACACACACACACACACACACACACACACACACACACACACACACACACACATACAGACACTTTTGGATTTTCAGGTTTTTCGACCCGTAGATTACGAAAATCGAGGTCCCGAGGTCCAATTCGGTGGGTCGATTTTTGCCCCATTACAAAGCTTCCTCTTTGAGAAAGCAAAAGACGGTGCAGAGATCTTGACAGTTGAATATTGATAAATACAGAGATAAATCGCCTACTCCTTGAAGCCTTGTGAATTTTGTACTTGTACTAAATATTGGTTTCGCGAAAACGTGTTCTTCTGCGTTTTTCCTTAGTTTAGAGGAAATATCACAACATTGCTGGACCATCTGTAACTGTTTGAATGTATTTTCATCTAGATGATATTAGATTCCGAACATGAATGATGTGGTAATAATTACTGTTTTACCTAATTTCAGTGATTTATATATAGTCAAATTATTGTGCATTTTTCCAATCCTTAGATTCTGTTTAAATGTGTTGGGATTTACAAATTTGTCAATTAAAATATCAATATTATGGGTCGAGTTAGAAGAAATCACATCCTTTTGATCGATTTTCCATACTCCCTATTTTTCATCTGTAACGTAATTAATATAATGTACGTACGTTTCGATGTATTTCGTGAATGTAGCTCAATCGACTCAGGTGTGATCCAGCTCATCTTATCATAAGTTATCGTATATTCTTTGGACCCTTCAAGTAAAATAATCAAAATAAGAGAAGAAGAGGAAGAAATAAATAAAGTAACAGTATTTCATCAAAAATTCTGTAAACATCTTAGCCATGTTGAATGATAAGTCAGATGTTTAATTTGTATGAAAAACATAGAATGAATTTCGAAGAAGCTTCATCATATTTTTAACTAAAAGAATCATTGAGACAGTAGAAAAAACTCAATTACATTCACAACTTAGTGTGTTCTGATTCCTTTACTCAAATCCTGAAGATTACTTTTAATCCTCTTCATTTCTCGCAATCTTCACTTTTCGAGAGCTTAAGGCTCTTTGAAGTGAAGATTTATTTCGTTCGAAGAATCATCGAGACTGTAAAAATAATTACACCCTACAGCATCTCTTGCTTATATGCATACTCTTTTATCATTTTTCTCTTACTAGATTAGATTGATAAACAATTTTTTGAAAAGACTAAACAGAAATTTTGAGAGTGAAGAGTTAAACTGATTATATAAGATACTGATCCTGTAAACATGAATTTCATGATGATGTTCATAGATTGATTATAAAAACTAAAATGCATATTTTTCAATTTGTATAATCTTCCCCATAGATGCTGCAAATAACTGCAGCTTACTGTCACAAAATACCGTTTCAAACTAGAAACCAAATGTTTGCTTATCTCTCGTTCATTTCCAAACGAACTCTTCAATCGTTATTTTTTAATGAAAATGAATCAATGGCAGAAACTTCTATGGCTGTTGCAAAGGCACAAGAATGATACACTCCTCCAGGTGCGAGTCAAGAAATTTATAAGCGCAATTAGTCATTCAATCATACCTTCAACTACATAAATGGTAAAATGATAAAAGTAGAAACACAGTGAGTCTTATTACAGCTATTACGATATTTTACACGTGATATGAAAGCCATGAGAATCCTTGAATGATTTTTGAAGAATTTCAAATGAACCCTATAGAGCGATTCAACGATTATCTCAGTACGATCAATCAATCTAACCATAATTCAGTCTTTCTAATTTCTGCGATCACCAATAAGTACATTTCCAGAACCATAATTTTACACTTCGTCTCCAATTGCCCAAGTCCCGAGAATGAAAAATACACCTGAAATTCTAGAAGCTCTTTTCTCGAAAAAGTTCACCTCTCAGCCTATAAACGAAAAATCGAAACAATTGAAAGTGCCAAACTGTGAAAAATTAATACAAAGTTTTTCGGCCCGAGCTACACTTAGAGAGTGTCGAGTGGCTGCGGCGCGAGGTGCTTTTGTGTAATTATTACAGTGCGAGCGGCCGTGCGAAATCCGCGTCATTGTCCCGAGTCGTACACGCGACTTCTTTCGCTATTATTGTCGGGGAAGCGTCTTCTCGTGGGTGTGCGCGGAAACGCAAGCTAAGTGGAAAGCTGCATTATCCAGCTGCTCGTTGCATTTTTTATTCGCGGATAAAGTGTTTTGAATTGAATGTGGTGGTGGCTGTGCGCACAGTGTGTATAAGCTACGAGTTTTCCGTATAAATTTGCGTGCTCAAACTGCACAGCTCACTTTTCTTTTCTGCTCGTGCACTTCATACCGGGATTAATTGCGTTGCGTGAGGATCGTTGCGACATTCAATGTTAGTCAAGCTGTTTAACACTGTTGATTCAGAAATACACTCGGCTTTCCGAGTGCGTGTTGGACGATGTTATTATTCGGATCATTTTTTATCATTTCGCGCATTATAAATGATATTCGATGAATTGAAATGATTGGGAAAGCTCCGTAGTATATCTGTCAGGTTCTCCGTGGAAAAAAGCTACTCTCCCGCCCCATGGACCCCGGACTGAATACTAATTCGGTCTCAATGAGATTGAATATTCCGCATTATATCATTCCACGCGTGAATTATAATCCTCGCCGAACTTGGAGTAACTTCGGATGGGGCCGATCTCGCGCGTATCGCCCCCCTCCATCTATATTATACGCGCGCGGCTCATTCCCAGCCGTTGCATAATCGCAGCCGAAATCCCGCATGTATATACGCACGTGCAGATGCGACGAGATCGTCGATTCCTTTATAATGCGCTTCCTCTCGCGTGCGAATAATGCATCTGCCGCGCCGAGCCTCGTTAAGAAATTCGGGACGCGCGTCGCTGCTGGGACTTTTGCATAATTTGGTCAATCTCGCAACCGCGTGGTGATGCGCGGATTTTCGTTTTGTTTGAATGGGATTCGGCCGGCGCGGGGGGCTCGCGGCAGCGGCGTAATGAGGTGAGTGTTTATTTTGAAGCGTAAGAGTTTGCTAAGAGGCTGGTGGCCGTGCTGGTTCGGGGGAGGGGGTAGGAGGGTCAGGGGCGGAAGAGACGTGATTTTGAGACTGGTTTGAAACGTATGAAATTCATGGGAATAAGGCTATTCGAATGGGAGATTGATACCCGTGACTCTTTATTCGTGAACGCTTTTCTGTCAATATCTATTTTATCTTTTCAATTCCAACCCATGTGATACGCGCGCAAAGAGGAATATTATTTCGCTTTGGTTCTAGTCGCAAAGTATTGATCTAGCGATGAATATACGCGTCGTCGTTCGAACCACAAAGGATTCAACTTTGGATTCAACTGGAACTTTTTCATTCGAGTAAAAATAATTTCTATGCCAGTGCGCCAAATAAGCACATGCGGTTGTCTACCGTCCATATAGAAACGATCATTAACTAAAGTGGGGCTGATTAAAAGATGAATGAAAATAAGATTCGATATGAATAGTTTTTTTAGATTTATCTCATTCGAAATACTCAACTGTTTGTAATTTTATTTAATGAATAGTTGATGGAAATTATTCACACAGATTGAAATCACGTTGATATATTCAACAATGATAAATACAAGCGAAAGAGGTGAACGATCAAAGTTTCTCATTAGTAAAACGAGACACTTTTTTTCACAAACACTCTGCAATGGAATTTCCAATCATTTTTATGGAGCTGCGTAGTGGGCATTGAATGTCTTGAAATATTCAACAGCCCGATATTGGATTCCAATACCGGCAGTCAATCTAATTCGCATGAAAAATTATTGTTAAATATTAGCCAAATAATTTAAAAAGGTATCAGTTCATATCTGAATATTTCTTACTAGAAAAATGTCCCTTGATTTGATAGTATCAATAGAATCACATTTTCTTAGCTCAGCTCACGGTCCGATAATCAGAGGTTCCACTGTTAAAATTTGAGTGAGTAATAGAAACACTTGTGCTGCAAGATAGATTGCGAGCAGCACTATGCAGGTCGTACGCGACGCAAATCATCCCGTATACAACTTCCCTTCCGGCGCATGATTTACTACCTCATACAGGTCATCAATCCCTACTCGTCATAAGAATGAGTAATTTGATGAAACTTAAAACATAACAGCATACTATTAAATTTTATCTAAATTTCGCTTATTGTCATATGTAAAGTCGCGAACTCTTTGATTACTAATCACTTTAATCTATATATCTTTCCTTGTACTCAACGTGAGCTTAATGTTTGATTTTTCATCTACGCTAAAAATATAAAACAACGTATACTTCATAGCTTTTCATTGAAAATGTTTGGTACCAAAGCCATCACGTGTTTTTTTCGTTTGCATCAAAGCTACCATTTGATTTGACTGAAAGGGTGAGAATAATCCTTTGAATATGCAATATTGTATCCAGATACTCATACTACTATGATACAATAGCTCACGATTTTAATCTAGAACGTTAGATATAACACATATTTGAAGGATTATTTTCTCCATTGAAGTTCACTTGAATGGAAGGGTTTGACAACATATTTTGTAACCGCTTTCATCTCGGAAATCAATCATCGACATACCAGATATGGACTATGCATTAATATTTACGGTCGTATGTGAAACGATACTCAGCTGAGTGATTTCGCGCCTAAAGGAAAAAAAACAGTTTATCTCTTAAGAACGATCAATTAACTCTCAGCTAAATCAAACGATTGTATTCCATTGAAAAATGATGAATCCCCGCCCAAGTACACTAACGTGAAGAGAACACTTCTGCGCCATTTACAAAACTGATCCACGTATATATTCACGTGCATATACAGCTAGCCAAACCTCTATGCTACTTGAGAACCTCTTTCAATCCGAGCTGGAAATCCTCGTCTTTTAATATAAGGATATCCGAGCGTGAATATCGGAACAGCTGGCTGCGTCTATCTGACGGAGGCTCGTCGGTCTGACGGATCGTGGGATTATACTACTGGCACCGAGTGCGCTTAACAGTACAGGTGGCGCCTGACGGATGCCGGACGGCTTCGCACCGCACGTGGATTGATTATTCAACTTGGCCGTATACAGGGGTCGGGGATTTCAGCGGGTGAATTGTATTGATGTTACGAAATGACGATACTCGTCGGGAAATTGGGCGTGTTTGCATTCTCATTTTGTATCGGGAACAGGTGTGCAACGGAGAACGAAAATGAACAGATGAGGGCAGATTTTCAAAAGGATATTGGCTTTGCCCATCAATGCTACGTTGGGGATTCCAGTTTCATTAATACGTGCGCACAGATTGCACGGCAAATATACTCAAAATTTCTCATATGTTGAGAGTCAATCGTTGGCTAAAAATTATTAAAAAGAGAAAGTTACCTCGACAAATTTTTGCCTATTCCATTGAAATGTTGACAGTCGACTTTGGTAGGTGAGAACTCCACCAGTATATCAAAAAATATTACGAACATCAATTACAATCGAAAATGTAATGAATCATAAGGATCGCTTATTCCGACTGCGAAGAAAAGGGTCGATATGAATCAACAATAAAAGATTGAAACCAATGGTAGAGAGTTCGGATTGCCAAAAATCCCGGACATTTCAAGTAAACATACCCTGCGACACCTACACCCGACCTTCCTGAAACGCCGCACGAAAGCGGGCGCGCGTTCCAATTACCCACGCGGTCGCAAGGTTCGAGTGTGTATATACGAATGCGCCGCTATATTCTTTCTCACGCCCCCCCTTAATTATCGCATCTAATTATATGGCGTCATTAACGCATTATTTCAATGAGCGCTGTATACCGTTCCCTCTTGCGCCACTGGGGATGTATGCGCGCTTTCGCGACGAGCCGCACTCGCGCCTGCCCAAACAATCTTCACGCGTATTTAATTAACAATGTTAAATGCAAGCTTGGATTCCGGTGTGGTCGTTGAGCTTGATGAGGTGATCGACAGTCTTTTGATCCGTACTGTACGGTCGCGAATCAACTTGGCATATTGTCCCGCTGGTGATTTTGGAATCTAATTACCCGTCGAAAATTCAACTGGATCAACTACTTCAAGAAGACTCGGAAAGGTATTTCGGTATGTTGATTCTCAATACCCAATCGAATGTCGAGAGATCGCTTCTTCACATGTATCCCTTGTACAGGATGAATCTATCAAAGGTTCGACGTTGTTTTGAGCGAGGTATTTTAATTACGCATGTTAACATGTGAGGAATCATCTTGGCGATTCTTGCGTTATGAATAGGTTACTTCAAAACATTATTCTCATAAAAAATGTTGCCTCATCGATCGGTGAGAGCTTTCATCAGTTTGGAAAGATGTTTTAGAACACGGTAATCGATATTTGATTACCCGATAAACATGAAAAAAGCGTCAACGATTAAATTGTTACGTATTGTGAAAACTATCATTTTTAAGATTGAAACTGTTTTTAATGATATGGAGAATAATATTAGAATGATTGATTTTTCATTATTATAACTCTATGATCTTCAGTATTATTAGTCCATATTTTGAAAGGCTATCTCATTTACATTGTCCATTCATATCGGTATTATTCAAGCAAACGGGAAGTGTTTTTTTGGCATTTGATAAGAGAAGAAATTAAATTCATAAGAAACCAGTGAAAGTTTTCTCTTTTCGTATTATTGTGTGTTTGCTCTCATTGTGTTTAGAATTTTTGAATAATTTGTATGAGATTTTTATTCCAGTGATCAGATGTTTTCTATTGTTTTGTACTGGAGAAATATCAATTATATATTTCGAACGGATTCGCGAAAATAATTATACGTATTTGTAATCCGTGTATCAATTCACATGTCCATTAAAATTGTATTCATACTGAAGTTTATTTTGAACAATGTATAAATTCAATTTAAATCTTTTGATGAATTCTGATAAAACACAGTACAGTAAATGGAATTATTTATTTACCTGATTTGATTGTTTGAACCAATTTGTCAATTCACTCTAGCTAACAGACGGAGTTTCGCCATTCTTCATTAATTCATGATTAAATTTTAATTCTAACGATGATTCATAGTTGTAATTATTATTTGATTTATCCATCCAATTATTGATTATCCATTTTTCAAAGATTTTTTTTTTTAATATTAAAATAGTCCAAGCTTTCACTTTTTATGCACTCGTTAAATTGGTTTACATTGTACTGAGCTTGAATTCGTTACTTCATAGTCTAAATCTGTTACTTGCATTACATTAACTCATAATACATATGTATTTACGACTTCATATTACACTTTAATTCAATTGATTACATTCCAATATGATATTGTTCCATAATTAATCTTATTAACGAGTTATTATTTCTTTCGGTAACATACAAGCAATCTTTAATTATTCATTGCAATCATACTTATTTGATAGCATTACTCTCTTTAAAAACACTTTTTTTAAACTCAACTTTGGAACCAGAATCGATAGTTTTCATGAATAATAAGAATAACAAGAGAGTCGAACTTACTAATCGAATTAAAAAAAAGTGTCTCAATCAAAGCGTTTGGTACGATGGGTCTATTGACCCCAAATTCACTGGTGATTTCCTTTTTATTATGTTTTTTTTGTGATTTTGACAGTGACTTTAGATAGTACACCCATCATCTACAATTCATCTAATTTAGATTGAATACCCTCTCGGTGTATTCAACTACGGGTAAAACTTCCGGCTTCATTCGCTCAAACAAAAACGAGAGGCTATATCAAGAATTATACGACTAGATCAAAAAAAAAGGTCACCAATCACCAATGATCCTGAGATGAATAGCCTCTCGGTTCATTGCATTATTGATGCTTCCTAACCAACATCTATAGCAAAATGACGAAACAGCGGTGTACGTTTTCCATGCGTGTTTCTCACTTGTACGGTACCGCGAGGATACACAGGGAAAGGCGTTCTGTTACAACTGAACTCTTTACGCGACGTGGTGAACTCGACGGGAAAAGTGCATCGCGGCAGAATGAAGTCATTATATTTTTCAGCGCAGAGTCCAATACAGCCAGGAAAGAAGAAAGATTGACTAATGAGAAACTAGATCGCGCGCAGGTATATTTCTCCGAATGAGTTACGTCCACGTGCATATGAGTACTTTTGCACCGACAGTGGCACTTTAAAATTGCCCATGGGTTTGGGGGGTGGACAGTCGCGCAAAAACAAAAAAGCTATACCGGCATCTCGGCGAGGGGACAGCCGGGCGCCAGAGGTGAAGAGTGCGGAGAAGGGTACGTACCACGTGAGCAGCTCGCGGCAGCTAGGTCCTGTTGGCGGGGCGGCCGGCGACTGAGCCGTTCAAGCTCTCGGCATATGCGGGCAGGCCAATCGCGGCTCACAACTTTTAACCGGGAAAAACAGTTCACTGCGGTGCGGCGCGGGCTGGTGCGTCTCGCGCGGTCGCAAACAGTACGTAAGCGTGAGTATCTATATGTGGGCGAGAGTGCGAGCGAGAGGCTGCGCGCAGGAGTCGCGGCGCGCAGGAGTCGCGGCACGGTACTGACGGGCCGGGCGGCCGCCGCTCGCTAGACCTCATGCCGCGCCGATGCGCCCCTCTCCCTCCGCCCGCCCGCCCGCAAGCCGCGTCTCTCTAGGACGAGCCGCGACGGGGGGGAGGCTGCTGCAGCTACTACTTAGCCGCGCATCCGCGAGAGCCTCTCCCCGCGCGCGCCAACCATGATACCGATGTGATTCGCCGGGCGCCAAGCAGCTTGCGAAACCCGTGCGCCCGCTAAATGCACTTACACAGCGGCTGCGACCAGAGGACCCGCGCGACTCATCCGCGAGCTTATCAAGCTGCCTCGCGCGGACAAACCGTCCCGATGATGCCTCGTCGAGGATGTCGTGATGGGCTCGTCAACTCAAGAGTTTTTCGATCGAACGCTGCACGCGTTCCGCTCTTCGTTCTTACGTGACATTTTTTGCCCAAATCGCACTCTGCTCCGTTGACTCTTGACTCGGCTGTACTTTATTTCTGATGTCTTCGCGATTCTCCGCTTTCCAATTCTTCGTGATTCTTTGATACTCAATGCGCCTGATTGCGAACGATCGATGCGCCAAATTTTCAAGAAATTTCGTCGAAGAGCGACGCGTTGATCGAGCATTCAAAAAGCCATCAGAGAACACTCCGGCCTCCATTTACTTTGGGACTTACGATTGGCGATGGAGTGTGATGATGATCTGCTCCTTGTTGATTGACAGATGCTCCGATGTCCAGCCACAATAACCTTCACTATTGTTCTTGCGTAGTATCAAACTATTTTAACTCTTTTTTTAAATTAATCAAACTATATCTTGTATTTACAATGTATAATTCGAATAGAGTCTGACGTGGTTCTACTCCACGACTCCAATAAATTAAAAATCAATCAATCGATCCATCAATCACGCAGTTGACGGCGATGCTACCGAAATCGGCAGCGGACTTTGCGAATAATTCCGTATCTAACAATCGCGAGAGCATTATAAAAACGCAATTCACTACTAATTTATCGGACTTGGAAAACAGCATGACACTATCCTGTTGGAAAACTGAGTCTGACAAATTGGTTTCTAGTAATGTAAAAATGAAGTGGAATCATGCCTCTTTGGATTCTGGCTATCTCTTAGCCTATTGTTCGGAGGGATGGGGAAATGATGAAAATCACTTTTCGATCACTCCTAATTATTGTTTTTCTTGTTTATTCATTTTCCTCCAAATCCGACAAACTTTCAAAATAAGTCACGCATCGTGACATGATAAATTACTTCGTACGTTGAATCACATAAATATACACTTCAATCATAAATGCAATACCCGCAAAGTAAGTACTTGTGCCAAAAATCTCCCCTATTTCAAAATATCCTTGTAATAACGTGAAATTTCGTAATAAATCTCGAGAATATTACATAATATTTAACAGCTGAAAATTATTTATACGTTTAAGCAATATTTTTCTTAAGAATCTATTCTAATTTTACGTCGCTTTCATATACACCGAATCATTCAACATATCTATAACCAATGTGGCATAAGTGCTATTCGTAATCAATTCTATTGCGTCATTTTTTATATTCTCTAATTATGTCTTGGTAAAATGTCTATAATCATTAAACTTATATTGGAATAACAAGAAAACTTTTAGGATATTAAAGATGAGAAATTATCGATTTTCCGAGAGGGAGAGAAACATGAAAATCATCATTTGTATAATGTTTCAATCAATCTCATGATGTTTCGAATACTAAAAAATTTATGAACATTGCAAACTTGTGCGAAAACATGAAATATGACACTCGAAAAATACACCGGAACAATATTCGCTCCCTCTAAAAATGTCCAAGAACTGATCATACAAGGATGTTCTGGCTACAAATGAAAATAGTGAAAAATACTTGGAACTTCGTAAATAAGCATATTTTGTGATATAAGAGTTGTACTTAAAATTTGAGAAAATTCGAGCCTGGTTGGCTGGTTAGTGAGATGTGAGCACTTTGATTTACATGCACTGAAGTGAAAACTATGAAAAAAATTATAAGAATCTCAAGAAGCTCTTGACAACGAGAGAATAATATCCAGTGGCTGGACATATGCAAAGATCATATGCCTGGGTTAATTGGGGAACATAATATCAATGGTTTTTCATGCTCCCAGTAAGGGACAAGTCATAACTTGAAAGATAATCGGATTCAAAATTTTAAAACGCACTTGAATAAATCAGCTCAAATGTAATTCTACGCTAAAATCCTCATTACACTAATATAACTATGAATGCAGTTATTGATCATATTACATATGAAAACATCTTTTGCAGCTCAGCTCTTTAAATACGTTTCACTGATTTACCTAACTTTTGAGACTGACTTAAGGTCAGAACATCTTGAAAAGGGATCATTCAAAAGGGCTATAAAAATAATCAGGTATATTGCCCAAATAACATCAATAATCGATTCAATCTGGAAAAAGAAAAGTATTCACAGCTTCCTATCATAATTATAATTATCAACTGAATAAACTTTAGACACTGATAATTTAACGTAAAGAGATGGAAATTACTGGGTCTTTATAATTATTCATGTTACCCCTCGGGTATGAAATCTCCTCGAAAATGCAAACTACATAAAGCTAAAAAAAGGCACGGCTTTATCTTCATGAAGATGAATATAGATAAATCGATCGATCCAGTAATAAAATATTTGATGTCTTGTATGGAAACTTTTATTTACCTATATTGATTTATCATATCACGCTTTGAATATAAACAATATCTTCTAAGTACATAATACCGCATATAAATTCAGTGTTAAAGAAAAAAACCTCACGAAAATCAACTTAAGTCGATCCAGTTGTACCGATTTCCTGATTAGCATCGCGCCTCTGAAAAATCACCTCTCATTTGTTTGCCGTCCCGCGAAGTCTATATCATGAACAATCAAGAGCGGACCCATTCAATGACAGTCCGAAAATTTGTACACACATCGCTGCTCATCCAGGCCGATATTACAGTAAAAAGGTAAAAAGTAGAAAGTTACACGGCCGTAAATACAATCGCGCATCCATAGTTTAAGCGGCCGTAAAAGTCTAGTACTCCTCTTCGGTGAATTCATCGTAATTCGGCATTTCTGTACATATACACTCGGGCGTCGTGAATATGCATTATGCATGCGCAAGTATGACAAAGCTTTTTTCGACTTCTTCTCTGTTCTCTCGCCCGCTAGTTTGCCCCGGCGATATACATACACGTCGGCGAAAGTCGATCGTTATCTCGTTACGGCGCTTCAACCGTTTCCGTCTCTGGATCAGCGCTACACCTTCTTTCATTTCGCTTTTCAATAAGCCTGTCGGGGCAAAGGTTAGATTGTATGCTCGGATGAGGCTCATTACGAAATACAAATGTGCAAACGATTAATCTCTCGGGCTCTCTGTTGAATCCCACACTTTTTGGCAAATGTTTCGTTGTCCACGGGTCTCCGCGGTACTTGTCCAATTAATTCAAATACAGAGATTCACTTCATTGGTATTACGAAACTAAATTGCTGTTTCATTTTCTCGTTTTATGACTCATTTCCCCGAAGTTCGGTTCAACTCGCTCTAATCTCGAACATTTTACAACTTCCATGATGAATATCAATATGAAATAAGACTAAACAAAAAAAAATAAGTAATCAAGTGAATTTTCACGTGGAAAAAACACGTAAGAAAAGTGTGATCTATTAGACTTTTAATCCAATGAAGTTACGAGCTTTGTATAGTGCACACGTCTCAGATAATTTGCTTTATGCTGGTCGTATACTTAATTTTCACTCCGTTTTTGTCCGCGTCTTACACGTAGGTTTCACAAATCGATCTCACCGCGTGAAATTCAATAAGAAGAGCGACAAAGAAAGTGCGCAAGTTTCATACATATCTGCGAAAGAGGAATCCCGCGAAAAGAACAGCCGCTGAACGTTCCTTTCATTTTCTACTCGCCAGTAGTCGAAAGCTTTATGAGAAGCTTGTAAATTATCGAGTTTCTTGAATGGAGAATCTGAAGTGTGGGCCGCGCTAACCCCATACAAGACGGTCGATATTTTATTATTGTCTCCGCAGCTATCCACCAAAGTAAAGCTGTCAGTTATTTTGAGAAAAGCATTATATACTCATCACTCCACTGTAGCGTGATGAAGTTATCGTCGTTGTTTTTGTCAGTTCACCTTTTCTCAATTCAGTCCAATTTGTCCAAGGGGCGAAGCAATTTCGTCGAAATAGAATTCACAGTTCAATTATACTTCGCGAGATTCATTTTAGACGTACGATGAACCATTTGTAATGAGTCCTAAATTTTATCAAGTGCGAATGATAGAAATGGAAACTATTTCTCATAAAAGCATTAACGCGACGATATATATCAGTCGTATGATGGCTAATAGATCGATGGACTGGATTTTTTTCTGGCGGAGCGACAAGCATCTGATAGGAAAAAACTGAAGTAGAATATTCGTTGTCTCACTCGGTGGGTTGTATTTTTCAAAATAAAACGATCGCATCGCCTAGAAAACTAGACCGCAAAACTGATACCATCGACAGAGATTTTCTCAGAGCGAATCACTGGCATCATTCGTGAGGTCGCGAAGAGTCGCGTTTCCGATTGGAAAGAAGGATCGCACGCGACATCGGCACGTGTATGTATCGACCGCTGTAAAATATCCCAGTCATTTATTGGGAGAGCTAGACGGTAACAATGGATAAAGGCGGCCGGCCCTCCTCCCCGACGCCAGACCAAATTGTCATTATTACTCGGATTCGGCTCGTAAGCTTACGATACCATCACGACTCATTTGTAAACGTACCTACGCGAGCCTGTCGTGTGACTTTTTACGCTGGAATTTTGGGTGATTTTTCCTCCCATTCGTTATTTGATATTGGACTTTGGTTTCTAAAAGACTTTTAGGCCCATATCTGAATTTATTCTGTGAAATTAAACAGTGACATTATAGACATTATACAGTGAGTATAATTTTTTTCATAATCAGATTTTTATTAAATGATTCAGTAAATTAAAAAGTAAAATTAGATCAACAAAAAAATATGAAGTTGTCTGTATTAAATAGCTTTCAAAATAACGATATTGGGTGCGTCAGAACAGTGGTCAGTTATTATTATTCATTGTTCTATTCTTTATATAAGTAAATATTTAAACCAAATCCATCGATAAATATATTTGAAGTACAGTCACTTTATTCATTCCAAGAGTTTGATTGTTTGATTGTTTTCAGTATCGTCAACTGCATTTTCACCTGCAATCTCAATTAAATAATTCTAAGCTAATCAAGTTGAATGTGAATGATCTACTTGAAAAAGAATGTTACTGATTCTTTGCATATTGCCATAATTGTTATTTCATCACTCACATAATGAATGATAATTTCAAATAACTAATGTTACTCAGAGTAGTATACAATTTCACCTTGCTTTTTTACGCTAGACGAGTTCATCCACATCACGAACGGGCGACTGCACGACGATTTATCGAAGCAACATGATCAATTATTTTCCTTCTCAAGTTAAAATGTGTATAATATAAAGCCGTCCTCTCGCGGAAACAGTTGCGCGAGGTGGAACAATGGGGTAGAAAAGGAGGGAGAGAGAGAGCCGAAGAAGTGCAGCCCTAAAACGTATGAAAACTCGCCGCTTGTCTACGTCTCGGATCACGAGCGTGAGTTGCGTCAGTCTGCCTCGAGTATACGAGTATTAAATATCCTAGTGCCACGCGCGCATGACTCCACTAATAAATTAACCTGTACGTGAATAATATAATGTATCCAGAGTACGGGGGATTCTCTCCATTATTCATATTCGTACATCCGCGGTGACGTGAACACGTTTGCGGGTTTTCGAGGCTGCTTGCAAAAGTTCTTTGCGGGAGACCTGGTCTCGACAGTAAACTGATCAGTTGAAAAACTACGAGGAATTTTTTTACCTCGGTACCTCGGTGACATTGACGCGTAGGCTAATATTTTAATAACGATCACTCAGAAAAACGTCTAAACCCAATGAAAAATTTTATCGAGTTTTTGCGGGTTGACATTCAAATTTTTGATTTCTGTAGTATCCATCCGATGATGGGAATTATCGTGATGTGAGCATTTCAACTATCAATGTTAAAACCGATAAAGTCAAACCCATTATCGAAATAACCAATCCGATAAATATTTCAATTTTAAAATGTTCTGCTGTGTTTTCTTCGATGATTTTTCTAGACAGGCGAGTTTTTTCACCCTCTAAAAACAATGTCAAAAAACCAGCTTCATTCATCCTCCTCAAAATGCTGTTAAATCTATAGAGGAGAGAAAAATCTTCCACCACCATAAAAACACGATTTTTCTCAAATAATTGATTTCTTGAAAAATGTATCATTGAGCTATTGGGTTCAATTACTGATTCAGGTACTAAACATACCAACGAATCACTGCGTGAGAGTTTTCCTACACAGTTATAGATATTTTCTGTTACATGGTAACGCTGGATTAATTTTTCATAGATCATCAGGCTTTTGAAAGATTGAGGGCCGTAAATTGGAAGTTTTGACTCCATTAGATCTTCGATGGAATCGATTGTGGGTACGGTAGTTGGAAAAGTACTGATAGCGTTCAACAAACCTTGAATAATAAAGCTGAAATAGAGACAATAAAACACCAAAGTAATGAAGAAAATCCTTGACGAGTTGGTTTTGGGTGTCTTCTGAGTTGAGCTACCCACAACAATCCTTAAGAGTTCCAATACAGTTGACGATGTAGATTGTTGCAAAATGTACTTGGTGGCGAAAAACAGTAGAAGGTAATTTGTTGCGAAGAATAACCAGAAATTTAAATTGAGAATAAAGTTGAATCGCTGCAAAATGTTTAGTGTACTTTTTCGTGAAACCATGCGTACCCCAGCAATGGAATGAGGGTATGTTTGCAGTTTTCCTAAGAAATCTCGAAGAAAAGATCCAGTCATGGTGACGTTTACGGTACCAAATAGTACATCTTTGAAATTGCCCTGAGGAATTCCATGGTCAGTAATGAAACCTGATGGATTCGAAAATTTTGTCGTGATTGTAGCGTTGATATGTTTTAAAATTTCGCACATAATCTTAACGTCTATCCCGCCACATCGATCATAACCACTTTTTGTTCTGTTGTAATATATACCTTCAGCATACTTAGGCAAACCTATTTTCAAATCATATCCACCTAAATCCACTGATTTATCATAATAAATATCCTTGCAGAGTATCTGTTTTCGTTCCTCTAAATTTTATGACAGGTTGTAATAATCAATTATGACCAAACCAAATATTTCAATCTTAAAATCCTAATCAAGGTTAATTTGTCATACTTACTGAAAAGTTTAGTCTGGACATGTTCAGTCAGTACGAAATCAAAAAGAGCCCAATGTTCGTCTAGGAAATATTTATCCTCAATCAAGTTCCAGAGATTTGGAGACTTTCGAGTGAAAGGATTATATGTATAGAGGATCAGTCGACTACTTTCCTTGCACATGTAAATCGCAGATAATATATTGTAAGACCACAATATCCTAGATATCACCCTTGCATCCTTGCACTCATCTTTTGGATCTTTATTGACAACTAAGAAAGAAGCTTCGTGATTCCACCAGATAGAATTTTTCAAGTTTCGTAAGATGGAGGATAAACTATCGTTCATTGATAAAACTATGTAAACACCAGTAGCAGGAAAATATTTGGTTTTCAAATGGGTTTCATTCAAACGATACACTCTTCGAAAGCGGCTTGTATTCTTTGCCGTTGGACTGTATTTGAAGTCAAGTGAAGTGACAGGTATCGAGAAATCAAACAGTTGATTGGGAATAGACAAATGTTTTCCATCGTTGAGAATAATGATCTGCTCTTTTTTGAAGCAATGTTTGACTATTTTCATCTGAAAGAAATTCTCACTTGATGAGAACGAATTTTACAAGAATCACGAGTACTTACAGGTATGTTTAATATTTTCTCTTCTTCATTTCTCATTAGGAAATTATTTTGATCTATAGCCCTGACAGAATTAAAAATGAATAAGAAAAATGAAAAAACGTGATTAAAATAAAATTTTCTCGTGAGTCGGATTCTCATCCTTCTAGTACAAAATTATTCTCGTCACAAGGAATATAAGAGAAAAATAAAGAAGAGCAAAAAAGAGGAAATAAAATATCACTATGGCTGTTTCCAAAGAAAATGACGGGGAACGCTGGGAATGTAATAAAATTCATAATGCTCTATCGTAAAACTTATAGATTTTTGTCACCGATACCAGAGCTGAAAACATAGTCATACTTTCGTGAATATTTTACTGAAATCAATATCTACATCAATACATAAGAATTTCTCTACGATTATATTTGAAACAATACTGAAGATAATTAGATGTATTGATTCCTATGCCCTAGTTTGAAGGAAATATAATGAATAAATCTCGAATCACGTTTAATCCCATGTTGGAAATGCATTCAGTTCATGATTGAATACAGGTAAAATAAAAACAATAGATATTTACTGAAAGTTTTTTTTCAGAAAACATAACGTGATTTTGTTGTCACCCAATCTTTCTGAAATTCTGGACATAGGTTAGTCATAGAAAGATGTAACCCGAGTTCAATTTCGAGCAGAATTTGTTGTTTATTTTCCTAGCAACCGTTGCTGAGGTCTTTTTGGGAAGTTCCTTAGATATGATTTTTCGTAAATTTTCAATGAAGCCCGAATAATCACGAGGATTCACGAAATATTTCCCATAGCAACCGTTGTTGATATACACAGGAACTGTTGTTTACATCTGTAACAACCGTTGTAAGGAGAATGGAAAAATCAATTCGATTATCAATTTCGTAGTCTATGTCCCTAGAAACCATTGCTAAGGGAATGAAAATTAATTTGAAACTCATTCTTTTTTCCATAAGACCCCTTTGAGAAAGCACATTGGTGATGCAGTTGTCAGCGGTTATTTGAAACCCTTGAGTGAATGTGATACAAAACTATCTTCAATAATTCACCTGTAAATTAAGTTCTACCCCAATTGTATGAGCGTTTCTTCAAAAATCAGGCGCACAATTCAAAATGTTCACCTTCCCAGAAATCACATTTCCATCAGGAAATGTATGTGCGTATACGTGAAAAAGTTCCCGAATAAAAAGAGTCAGACGCTCATCTGGGAGAATACAGCGGTGAAACAAGCCTAAGATAAGAGCGTACGTTTGGAGAGTCCGAAAACGAGGCTAAAGCGAGCGGCGGTAAAGGTTTATATGCAGGCAAGGGCCGGTGGGCTCTTATAGAAGGCTTCGCGGGGGCTCGTTTTACCCGCAGCACTCACTTTCATCTGCGGAGGAGGAACTGCGGCTCGGAAAATCGCGGCACGCGCGCCGGCGCACAAAGAGAAACAGAGGATAGCTCTCGATTTATATCTGCATTCCGGCCGCGAGTGCCCCGTCTAATGCGGAATCGTGAGCGCAAAAAAGACGAGCGCGCGCGAGCAGCTGCTATCATACTCGTGTTGTTTTTGTCGTCCCCCGCGACTGCCCGAGCCCGCGAGTCGAATTAATTGTTCCAGAATCGTGTACCCGCGGCAATTCCCGTTCATCTCAAGTTCACTGGAAAGCCTCGCTCGGTCCAACTTTCTGTTTGTCGCGCGCGCGCTTCGTTGCGCCGCGCCGCGTATGCTTGACACGCAGGTATCGAGAAAACCAATTGCCCGGGAATGGCTCTGGCGCATATATTTCTGCCCTCCCGCGTAGATAGACGCGTGGCCCATTGAAAATTTCATCCGCGGAGAAACGGTATGTGGGTGAAAATTTCGTTTCGTGACCGATGCCGCTGATGACGCGGGATAATCGCCGTTGTCCTCGAGGTAATTTTCCCCCCGGAATTTGAACCATCCAGAATTTCTTTCCCTCACTTCTATAAGGGAAATTTGTCGATTTTTAGAACTGAATCTTTGAGAGATTCGGCTCTTACTGACGTGAGAACGTTTTTTATGGAGCTAACGGTGGTTCCCGCAGTTAACTGTAGAAAATTGAGAATGAGAGTACTCAGGCAGCCAATATATTTCTACTCTTCATCGGGTCTGATTAGATAAACTATCAAATCTGGTGAAAAGTGAACAAGTTTCGAATGCTGAAGTCTTTTTTTCTAACACGAAACAGTTCATGTATACATATTTTACTTTATTAAAATAATTCATACGTCAATAAAAAATGAAACTTTCATACGGATATAATTAAAGAAAAAAATCTAGGAAGTTACATTTCTAGGAGACAACTACGTTGATCTACATTGATCCGCAGAACCGTCCATATCCAGATATCACCCGAAATGACAGCGAGATATCAGAGACCCGTGCAAGAAGAAACGCAATCCCGTCGAATTCTCAAATATAACGCTGTATATGCAAACGGGGGGTCGTATAAATAAAATACAGCATCTCTGCCAAAAATGGTGGTGGCGCACAGTTCGGAACTAATACCTCATCCACGCTGAGACGATTCCCGTCGGAGAGCCGCTCTCGGCTGCAGAAATACAAAACGCAATCGGAGCTGACAATCTGCAGTGCACCATTTTGAATAAATCCGATGGTCTCGGGTTGCGCGGGCGCTCGATAAAAATGATGGAGAGGTGAAACCGCGCGCGCGAGCGGCTCTTCCGATCTGATTGGCTCGGAGCGCGAATTTTCGCGGAGAGGGACGATTATGATCGCGTCGCCGCACGATCGATTTACAATGCGCGAGCGCCATGCTGACCTTCTCCGGATCTTGATACAGCCGAACCAGAGTGTACGTGGCGCTTTTCTCCGCGCGCGCCGATGCTGGGAAAACGTCGTGGGCGACGAGGAGATGCGCCCGACACGAGACCGCGTGGCAAATGCTTTACTGGCCATTGTTCTCGCGACCGGCCCATCGACCCATCGACAGTTTGTTTTCCGAATGCAAATCGCTACGCTGCTCGGCTCTCGCGTGCATCCCCGACTACAAATACCCATAGGAATATTTGGAATTTCGAGGTGCTCGAAGCTTGGAAGGAAGTGACGGCGCATCCAACTCGACGATGCTTTCAAATATTTATGAAAAAGTTCAGCTTCAGCTTCGCTCTAATTCAACACACATAAGGCAGCTGTTCAGTCGAACTCGACGTCTCTGAATTTTTTACGTTTAGATCTAGAGGACTTACTTTCATTATAGAGCAAGTTTTTTTGAATGAGTATTATTGTTATATTGTTCATTTGAGTGATGATCGAAAGTTACTTTCAGAGGGTGGCGTGGACGGAATCAATTGAATAAATTTCTATCTCAGAATCGTGTCAGTTTCTATTCGCAAATGTTACATGTGGCTGCATCCTATAGGATGTAAGCTTAAAAACGTCGTTTTTCTCTACTCATAGTAGGAACAGAATTCACACTCCATTATACGGTAGCCAGGAGATTCGTGACAGAGCGTATGTACCTTCCTAATGAGACGAAACGACGAGGAAATTGAAAAGACGACAATTCAGTATCTCAGGTATCGATACGCCTCATTAAAGTAGGAAAACATCCTCATCCTTCGAGACTTGGAAACTGTGGGACTGTAACGTGTTCAAAATAATAAACTCCAAGGTTTGATACAATGGATCTATGCAATTATAGACACTTTCTTTATAGTTGCGATCTTTCCGGGGAGATAAGCATTTTTAACATGAAAAAAAATATATTTAACAATGAGCTAAAAATTCGAGAAGAAGTCTTTCGATATAATTCATTGGTTTATTTAGTTGAAAAGACTATTTCCTTATCCTTATATGAAAAGTGATCGCTTGTAGAGTGAAGTCAGCTGACTCACGATTTGATTGGTTTAGACCTATCCACGTGACGTGAGTAGAATGCAAGTATATCGATGGAAAGTCCTGACGGGAAAGAAGTGCAGGAGCGCTCCAATCGAACAGAGAATAGGTTCAGGAACATACCCCGGTGATACCCTTAGTAAGAAAGAATAGGTTAGGGCAATGGAGATAAATCTGCTCAAGTTAGGGTACGTCAGTTTCAGTCGCAGTTTTGTCAATGGAATGTAAAAACAATAATTAAAATATGATTTTGAAATGCGTCAATGTGGTCCGTCTGCAGCGCGTCTGCATGTAGTTATATCATAAATATACTCAATATTTTGAACAGATTGATAGATTATGTTAATATTCATTTTTATAAAAGGATGTCGACGGAACATCTAATTAGAGAGGATCTCACTCATCAAGCATTTTGTAAAAATCCAAGTACCTCGTACACCAATGAATTAATCCCGAGTACTCACGTGGAATCTACTTTAACTCCCATAAATTTGTCTCATGCGTCAATGTAATCTAAATGGTCGTATCAGCTTATCACAACCGTCTGTTCTATCGTAGATTGTACTAATTTATCGTAAAAGGTTCGCTTAGTTGTAGGATTTATTTGTCAAAGTCAAACTACAGATCTCCGCCAGAAAATTCTGCTTCTAAAGAAGCTCGACGATCTTTGACTCCTCTGTACGATGAATTGTTCATTCCATTGAGTTTGAATGATGATTAGAGAATAAAATATCCCATTACTCGTCTAACGGGCATAAATACTAAAATTCTAGAGCGACGAGAGACTAGAATAATAATTTCCTTGTTTTGGCAGGCTACAGATTGGATTCAAGATGTCGATGCACTGAAAAATGCGCCGTACAAATCGAAGAGTTTTTATGTCACCGAACTCGGCTATTCCATACCGGGCTCTCTACAAACAGCTCAAAGTTGAATTGCCCATCCAATCGATAGTTTATTTCCTCGAATGCACGAAGCTACTCCGATTGCTGCGCGAGCTGCTGGGAATCTGTGGCGATTTTTTTTTTTCACCAGAGAGGAATTCCATTACGAAACGCTGGGCCGGCGATGCAGCTGGCTCACAAACAGCGGCGGCGGCGGGCGCATCTCCCGCTCGAGCGAGCCGTTAACCTCGTCGGAGGTCAGCGTGCCGCCGACGCTCGACCAAGTGAGAGTGATCCGAAGCGCGCGAGCCTCCGCAGACGTGTCTCGCTACACAAGCTTTCGCTTTCGGCGCATCACTTGGAACGCTTTGGCCTGTTCGACATGAATCCGCGGGGACCCAAGTCGGGATTCTACTGCGGAGTATGGATAGAAGATGGATTTCTTCCAGTGAATTGGAAACTGCGAAAGAAGGTTTATACGTCAGATCTTGGTGAATAACATGAATGCGAGTTGTCGTTGGGGGCTTCCCACTGCGGTACTCTCTCTCAAAACTCCGAAGCTACTCCCATCGATTTTCAGTACTCCACGGTATTAAAGTTAATGGCGTTCAAGGTTTTATCTCGCCAGTCATTTGTTTTGACGAAGAATCCTAATATAAGGAGTAACTTTTGGTAAGAATAAAGAGTATTAGTGACATATACCTGCAGTACTTCATAGGAACTTCACGGTACTCCCACTGAAAGTACTGTAGTGGAAAACCCCCTGGGTCGTCTGATCATAGCAGTATCTTTTTCTATCGACTGAAAGCCCGATGAGACGTATTACGCTGATAAACATTTGCGACGAATTGTCGTTAAAACAAATTCATTGATTCGAATGCAGAGAATACATGAATGACAGAAGCGCATAATTTTCAAACCATACATGTGATCCCGAGTGGAATTCATGGTTCTTTCCCCATATAGTCAGAAAGTGTGCCGAGCGAGTATCCAAAACCATTGGGAAATCTTACTTCCAATAAAATATATCGACGGATGCGTGCAATGCGTTCTGAGTAATTATACAGTGAATCTACACAAGCGAATTTGTAAATGAAATTCGACGGGTGTATTGAATGCGAGTAAGCAAAATACCGTACGTAAGCTCATAGTTTAATCATCTCGAACTGGACGTGTCATGAATTTTAGATCCTCGATGCAATTAGTAATACACTTAATAGAACGTACTTCCAAGCGTCTAAGGTAAATGTGAATATGTGTCAGTTCGTATGTACCTACTCTTTTATATATCATACCACGATCCATCGACATCTCGGGTCCCTCAAGCGCTGACCTCGTTATTCCCGACTTTCCCTATGCACAACACGTGAAAATTATTCCTCGATGCTCAGCTCCCCGCGTGGACCCGCGCGTTGTATGAAATCTCCCATCCTAAAGCCCGTATACCTTCTCCTCTCCGCTTACGTAAACATTCCAAATCCGAGCGCGCGGCTTCAAAACAGCAAATAATATAGTGACACTCGTAAAGCTGCGGAGTCGACACGCGCTGGTCGCGGGGGGAGACCCCCCAAAGCTCGAGCGAGGCGTATGTACATCGGATCGAATATCAAATATCCTCCCGCGACTCTCGCTCGCTCGCCCGAACAATAATCCATTCAATTATAAGCGGCTAATAGGGGGGGAGATGCATTTCCTCGCGCGCGCGGCTGACACTATCGGCCGGATCGATCGCGGCGGCGGCTCTCGGGCCTTATTCCGCGTGCAGCGCCCGCCGCGCGGCATGTGTCACGCGCGGCCCATTGTTATGCGGCGTTTCACCCGCGGAATTGGGTTATAGCTCGATCGCTGCCTCTCCAAGATGTTCCCGGGATGAGAAGCGCCGATACGGTGATTAATCGATCAGCGCCCTGTCGCCGTGGGACGCGTACGAGATTGATGAGGGGCCCGCGATATGTCACGCGCATGTGTGTACACACACGGGCTCTCTGTGTATACGTCGGTATGACAAGTGCTTTTATACGTATATCTAGCCGAGGAATCGCGCGCGCACGCAGTTTTGCGATGGAGCGCTCGTTGTTGCGCGAGTTCCCGTGTCACCTCGCCGTTCTCCGCAGAGGGAAATTTTCAATCTCACGCACAAGCCGAGCCTTATGTCAAACTAATTCGAAGTTGATCGCGTCATTTTCAACTAGCCTCACCAGTGATAGCCGCATGAAGTGTGAATGAGTAATCACTCGATCTCGGTCGAAACGTCAAGTGTGTTTTCGCTTCTTCAGCCAAGCTCTCCCACGTTTTATCTTAATATTGCCATGTTTCCAACTTTTTTCTGTCTCTGTATCATCGCAATCCGAATGTTATTACGGCAAATCTTGAGCATGACGGGAGCAGCGCGTATCAGCTCCGTAACGACGCGACTGTCAAAGATGCAGAAGATCCCAGCACCTGCGGGGGACTCGTCCTATTATTCATCGCGCTTTCGCTCGCTTTCTCATTAGGTACCTCCATGCAAATCGAGCGTCTGATTGATTGCGCCCTGTTTGCATAGAGCGACACGCTGCGGCCGAGTGTCGTTGTCGTCGCCGTCGTCGTCGTCGTCGTCGTCCTCGTCGTCGTCCACGTCGGGAGGTTGCGGGAAGTGATATAGCTCCCGGGTGGATCGTGACGAGGACGCTTGTAACAGGAAGACAACTCGATCTGGTCTGCACTCTGATGTAGGTGGAGAGAAAAAATTGTTAGAGTCGACGGGAATGCTTATTTATAGGATCGACGAGTGGCTGGGTACCTTATGTCGAGTTGGCGACTTTCCTTTGATTTTTTGCTTGAAGACTCATATAGAACGTACGAGAAGTGCTAACAGTAGTTGTCTTAATGATTCATGATTCATTTCATCTCAAAATGGTAAGGAAATATTCGTATACAGTAATATCTGACGGAATACATATTCGATTAAACTCACATTGTGTGATGAAAGTTGATCATACATTATTAAATCCAAATGAAACAAAGTATAATATCGACACCTATGAAAACCAATATATTACAGAATAGTGCACGGAAGACAAATATTATTTGAAATTTCATGACAAAAAAAAGAATTTAACGGTGATTTTTAACAATTTTTTCTGATGTTTGACTTAACTGATACTTTTTGAATCATCAAAATCATTCTCTATCGATTAGAGTGAAAAATATCATCAAAATTGACCTAAAATTATTAGGTAAGCAGCTTCAGCCATTAATATCGAAGTTAATCCCGGACATGCACCACTCGTGTCCCAAACACTTTCTAAGAAGAAGAAACTTCGGAAGCATCAAGCCATCATCTGCCGCTCGATTTGCAAAGCTGCTTCCACTGGTCACAACTTTTCGACTGACTCACTTTCCACGGAGATTCCTCACTGAACTTTCGAGTTTGTCTTCAACTTTGTTTCAGCAAAAAAGAAAAAGCATGAAAGTAAGATCTCGAAGAAAATGTCCTATACCACTAAATATTGTCCCCTCAATCTAGATCGTATTTGAGAATCTCAACAAATGGAAGGGGCTCATAAAACGAGTGCAGAGAAGTATGGATGATTTCTTTTTTAAATATTGAACTTGATAAACTGTTTCGAGTGTCTTAATACTTTTTCAAACGCTAGAAGATAAATAGTGAATTCCAATTAAAAACTGCTTGGTTGAATAGTTGTGCTATTTTAATTCAAAGTTTTAAAAATGTAAATAGAAAAATAGATTTTCACTCAATTCTGTTTTTTTTTTTGGAGTAAGTTGAAATATAATTATTTGATATTTTATAGTGAATGTTACTATTCGGGATATGTGATGATCTTATCTGATTGAACAAGCTATGAACATCGAATTACTCGACACTCCCAGGCATCGATCCAGTATTATCATACAGTATGCCGAGTAACAATCCAAAGTTGATAAAGAGTAATATCGAGAGATATGGAAGGATCAGATACAGCTAATTGAACATCATAATCGCAACTCGTGCCGATGCCCAACTACGTCATTTCTCTCTTTCTCCTGCGATAGGGGCGAAAGTAAAAGTCCTTCCGGTGCGCGCCGATGCATATAATCGATGGATACAATAAGGCCGGCGCGCGTGCGATCAGCTTTTAATTAGGACCGACAAACGTGAGCGAGCGCATACAATAAATATTTATCGGATGCGGCCGCGCGCACAGTCCGACCCCGGCGCGAACTTTCCACTCTGCACAGCTGCGGCGATCTGGCTACTCTCTAAATTCCTCCGACTTGTGCCGGCTGATGGGATCGATTTTGTAGGTGGAATTGAACAAATAAAGCCTCAAAGTTAGATGAGCGAAGTGCAGCCGTGCAGCTGAACGCTCGTGAACGCAAAAAACTTTATTTTTCAATTTTGGAAAAATTTTTAAAGTTCGAAACTCGGAGGAAAATTTAAATAATTTTGAGAGTATCTTCTTTTCTTTAAAACTAGGCTTGTATTGATTGTTGGTGGTGAGTCTCGAGACCAATTAGCTGCAGCCATAGCATCAGTTGAAACGTTCCCCGCATAGAATATATCGACACACGCATTTTCAGTCAAATATACTAGCCAGATAATATTTATTGAGAGCCGCGGCGTATTTTTAAAAAATTATTAATCATTAAGAGCGTAATGAATTCTATTTTGAATCACGCACTCGAACTGATCAGCTATCGATCTGAAATACTAGTACATGCAACTGAGCAAGCTCGGGCAATTTCAAAAAGCATACCCATCTCTCGTTGCCATTGGGGAAAAAAGTGTCATTCTTTGCAGACGTCCAGGAAACTCGTCTACGTCATTTCATCAGAGCCTTTACGTAAACTCCGGGAATAAATAAAGATTTTCATTATATTCTCATAATCAAGAATTTATTCATCTAATTAGTTTTCATTTTCAATTTGAACACATACTTATAAATAAACATCAGGTAAACATCCAACTTCATAGATAAGTGCATTCACAGTCTCAAAAACAACGGACATACAATATTTTTTGTCTTCGTGGTCACGTTTGAACATTTTCACGTAAATACGAAACGCATAGTCTTTCGTTGGTAGTAATTTAATAGTCGGCAAAAGTCTATCTTTGGACCCGTTTGAGTTTATTTTTGTCACATTCGCGTAATGGTTGTACGACTCTGTTAGATCATTTAAATTCCAATATTTATCCTCAAACACAATAATAACAAGAACAGTACCATTCCTTATACCGAGCACAGCAAAACCTTTTGCTCTTTTTTGATTCCATGAGACGTTGGCCTCCAGTAATTTCTGTTTGGTCTTGAGGTCAAATTGCGAACAATCAACAGAATCAATCCGCGATGACCACGATAAACAATGGCTAATTAAGCCAAGATCAATCGCCCACACAGATTCTATTATGTGCGACGTGGAGTTGAGCTGGCTCTGATTGCCATTAGGACTTATCACACTTAACTTTGAACCATACTGATCGAAAATGTATCCCTTATCGGGAGAATCTATCGCTACAGATTGAAACTTTACCTTCGGTAGATCTGCATTTGCAATGGGAATCCAAGCGGTTGGTCCCGAGATCCTACGACCCTCATCGTCAAAGCTTGATTTGCACCAGAAATTTTTGCAGTGATCGCTGTTCAAAAACACGATGTCAAAGCTGCCATCGGGATAAGTTGAAACGCTGCTCTGATCAAGGAATAATTCACTCAAACGATTGTAGATTATGGCCTCCACTTCAACTTCGCGCTGCTCACAACCAGGAAAGTCAACTGTGAGAAACCTCAGGAAAGTTTTGGAACTACCTCCCCCCTCTGCAAACCTTAGCAATAGCTTATTTTCACGGAATAGTATTAATTCTTTGTATTTCGATATCCACGTGTTCTTTCTTTTCGTCTGAAGATTAACATTGCACGTCATTGAATTTTCGGCAATGTTGAAATCAGCGGTATGGATGACGAGTGTGCAATTAGCCTTGGTTTGCTTGTCAAACTGCTGCACCTTGTCACATAGAGCATGAGAAAATATGGTACCCTTGAACGACGAATAGTCAAATATCAGGTCTTTTTCGAGAATATCGTAGCTGGCCATTATCGATGATATGTAGGACTCGTTTGTTATGTAGGTTGAATCTGATAAAGTATATATTATCGGCACCATATACAGCAGGGTGGATAAAATGGCTATTCTCTCCATTATCATCGTCAGCTGGAACAAAAAAGAACTTGAATTAATATTTTAAAAATCTTGAATCGACAATTTTGATAGCCTATTGGTATCTATCATAAATTTAATTACTTCTGCTCTCCTATATCGTAAAATTAAAGGTAGATCTCGAATTGAAATAGAACTAACAATTTATTTTGCATTGATCCATCATTTTGCACTTCTTATGAGAATGCCAAGATCTACGGCGGGTAAGAGCAACAGCCTCCGAGAGATTCGTTATATGCTATCAAATTTAGATAAGTCCGCTTCGTCATGCCTTCACTGACTACTCGCGTATCATGGAGACACATACTTATACACGTATAGCATACACATGAAAAGCGAAAACAACAACAACTAGCAGACGACACTTTCGTCGCAACGACGAAAAATGTATGCTGTACTTATTTTTTTTATCGCGGTATTAAAATGCTTCCCTAAAATTACAGTCAAATTGCCTTTCTCTTTGATGTACTCAAAGTGAGGTTATTTAATACGCGAGCTCTCAAAAAATAAGAGCAATTCTGTGAGGAGAATTGAAAAAAAGGCTGTGTAATCGGTACTTACGGTTCTCCGTGTATTCACGAATATACAAAATAACTGGCCTGTCGGCGGTGCTGATCTGAACGTTTAAACGAAGCGAAAAATGAAATTTCCTAAGGTTAGGTGAGCTCGCGCGTGTCACACAGAATTTGACCCACCCCGAATAACGAACGAATGATCGGCGGTCGGAAGATTGTTCTGAAGTTGGCTACGAAATCCCGAGAAAACCAAACACGCAGAATACCGCCACCGATCCGATATGTACTGGCTTGAGTGGGAGTTTAGGGTGCATTTGCAAGGGAGACGACCGAACTCTATATTGGAATCTATGTTAAATAATAGAAACTGATATTCAACGTATATAATATAAGCTTTGTTTTCAAGCACGAGGAGGGAACGTCTGATTTGTTCGACTCTCCGTTCAGAACTGACTCACACTCATACCTGCTCCTGACCCGGTTAGAGGAGGGAAATTAGTTGCGAGGTTACATATGAACCTTAAAATAAACTTTTATATTTCAGGTGGAAAACATTTTTCCCTATAATTTTGAATAAAAAAACTTTTTGTACATTATTTATACATGCATTTGCATATTTTTGGTGAAAAAAATTTTCGAAAAGTCTATCCGAATATTTCAACAAAAAAAACTACTGTGAAAAGACCTTCCGGGAAATCCCACCTTGAGGATTGCGTTATGTCAACCTCGAAAAAAGTTGGGCAAGCCTTTCGATATTAAATTAAATAGCGAAACAATAGTATTACTCCCAAAAACAAGCATTTCCACGACAATCAAGCCGCACGAGAGGGCATCGTTGTCACGAGAGGATCGACGCTGTTGTTCGCGTGGAGTATCACAAACATTACATCCGCGTGACGCCGGGGCTACATTGTTTGGCCGGCGGCCCGTGAACTTAGTAATTAACGACAATTAAAATC
The DNA here is from genome assembly GCA_020882685.1 of Aphelinus atriplicis. NCBI lineage: Eukaryota > Metazoa > Arthropoda > Insecta > Hymenoptera > Aphelinidae > Aphelinus > Aphelinus atriplicis. Next base: position 79,038,021 of record CM037073.1, read on the forward strand.
TCCAGATGTACACAAACGGCTAGTTGCGAGATTAACCCGCAATTAAAGCCGGATAATTGGAGTCACCGTTCTCGAGTTTTTCCCATTTTACAATCTAATTTTCTTAATTCAATTTTGTCGGAAATTGAGAAAGATAAATACGACAAATAAATTTATTTTTTACTTATTTTTGTAATAGCTGTTTAGTTACCTACAAATAATTTTCGTAAATAATTCTGAAATTGTTAATGGAATCGTGTTTATTTAGATTTACATTTTTTGTCAGTAGAAAGAGAAGTTTATTTTTCTTGCATCGATGAAACGAATATGATAAATCGTTATTATAAGATCTATGATCAGATTGGAAGAATAGTACTTCATGCTTCGGATTACTATTCCATGAACTTTTACAAATGAAAATTAACTTAAATGAATAATCTAATGAGTAAATCAAAACATTATGAATTTCATCAAGATTCAGCCACGTTTATTTACTGTACCCCAAATGCAAACGTGAAACATAAAAACGATTGATCACGTCGTGCTAACCACACTCCATTTACCCCATAAAAATCTAATTTTCATTACACACAATTCGTAGCAGAGAAACAGCCACAATGACCTATGAATACACCTACTGAAGCATTACTCCACAAAGCGATGAAATATACCCTCAATAAAATCATCGTAACACTCTCTCGACTACCCTTCACAATGCCATCATCTCCGATAAACAACAGTCGCGTGAACCGCGAAAACCGCAGATTTGATAAACGCAGTCTGTACCAATTAAGCGTGGCGCCGTGCCCGCAGCCCAGGAATTCAATCCTCACTTTTCACCCCATATTCTACGTATACACGCGAAATGCATATATCGTAAGACAATGAGTGCGTACGGGCCCTCTAAGATTACGAGCAAATTGGAGGCGTGCGCCGAGGATCCTTTTGCAAAATTACGTTACGTCGGGGGGGCGTTCAGTTGTGTTATTAGATACACATATACACGCAACAATCGGGTCTCTTCACTTCTCACACGACACAGCGAGTGTTGTTTTGAAAACGCGTCTGCCGTGCGAGAGTTTGTAATTTCTCCTCGCGCGCTTCGATGCAGTCCGGTTGCGTTAATTTTGAATGCGACAGAATTTGATGTGTATATAAATTGCAGCTTTGACTCGTGATTTATGAAGCGCGTAAATCATGACCAAATAACCGACAAGAGTGCAAAAGTAAGGGCTCACGCGTGTACGTTTTACTAAGTAATTCGCCGTAAGTATTGCGAATGATAGATAAATCAAATTAATGAAAACAAAGGTATAAAAGATGTATAACTTTAAACGAAGATGGGACGTGATGTATTCTTATCTTTATGGGTTTTCATAGAATTTTGACGTCACATTGTGAATTAAAAAGTAGACATCGTTTAATTTCTTGTACAAGTGAGAGCAAAGTGTCAACTTCACCTCCTGGCGTTTCCAAAGAATGGCACTTCTCTCCCGCGGGTTACGAAAAATAGTGTATATATGCATGTCGCTCATTTAGGCGATTTCGGCACACGCAAATTAGCAATCCTTACTGTGCTTGAATAGCGAGTGTTTCTCGTACCGAAATCGCCAAACCTTGCTCAAGTGCATGATATACTATTCCGAGTCAATATCACCTGAAAAATGATTGGGGCGAATGATGGATGGTCTAAAAAAATATGTAACAGTCACAAGTAGATCCCATTGTCATCAAGGAAATTCCCGCTTCATATTGATCCAAATGGGATTTCATTCTTACATTGAGTCATAAAAGTTCGTCACAGTAGAAGTTTCCTCATGCGTTACCAAAGAATTTACAATTCGAAATAAGTTCGGCATTGATAAATAAGTATACAATGAGAATTATTCTTCGCGATTTTGCTTTCTCAAAAAGAAAGCATTACAATAAGAAAAGTTTTGTTTTTTCTATGTATGTGAGCGTCAAGTTCAGATTCAAAAAATCATCTTTCTTATACGTTTTTTCAGTAATAGATCCACAATCTCATTTGTGGGGCAAATTGACGTATTTGAAACAAATATTCGAATATTCTTGTGAATGATTATGTCACCCAAATTTCGTTCAGAAATATATATACATATGCAAGAGCATTACGATGTAGGATGATGCTGTAAATTTTGTATTCCCACGGGTATACAAAATGAACTGCGAACACCTTGGAAGATGCTCCTGAATATTTAATGAATATATCAAAATCTTAAATTAAAATTTTCGCTTGTATTTTGGAAAACAAAGTAAAAGAGATAGTTCAATAAACATTTACGAACAGATCCAATACTTATATGAAAGCCACCTTTTGTTTGTTATAGCACTGTGGAGTTGGCCCATCCCAAGCCGGATATAGGGAACATGATTCACATGGCGAGTCACTGAAAAATTTTGGAGCGGTTTCTCCTGCAGCATCGCAGGACAATCTAAACGACGACATGCTCGCAGACAAAGTACTTTATGTAAGACCGACATACACCGTGTCATCCGCATTGTGTATTATATGAAGGATTCATCAATAGAAAGGACCGATGGCCGTATAAGCTTATCCACTCGCTCGTAAAACTTTATTTGATACGTGGCAGAAGATCACCGCCTCCTCGGATGTAACACACAGACACATGATCGGGCAGGACTGTCTCATATTCACGGTGAAAGGACATCGTCACTTAGTTGTGGGCTGCAGTTGGTCCGATATTGTTATTAATTTTTCAATGAAGAGACAAACGTTCTAAGCTTATTTTCGAAGTATCCGGATGATACGCACACAAACGAGTACAGCGAGTTAATTCTCAATGGTAGCAAATTCTTTGTTGAAAAGTACTTGTTTCTTATATAATAGTCTACGAATGACTTTAGAATCAAAAGTGCAGAAATAATTTGTGAATTCATTTGGATATTCCTTCTTAGAAAGGCTTCTATTCGCCGAAAGCTCGTTTGAAAGGAGAGAAAATTGAAATGAATCTGCCATCATAATGTGTACACATTTTTTGAAACGGAGAAAACTGGCGCGTGCTCACGTGAGATGTATGTAAATCGCATTCTCAGTTCAACAAAAAGGATTCAAGAATCTTTTCACTATGATTATAGGAAGAGTGGCAAGTTGTTATCTTAAAAGATCGCCAAACTGATGCATATAATTATTCAATTATGGAAAAAACATCTCTTACAAAATATTACACAGTAATAGCAAGTCATCCTCTTACTCACAAATGAGAATATAAGATGGTCATTATTTGTTCGAGTGTCGGGAAAACAAGTTATGAGAGGGATGTGATTAAAGTTTGAAGTTGAATATTGAAGCCTGCGAGCTCGTGTAAGGATTTGAAAAATATAAGCATATTTTAGAAGTATGAGGTTACGAAAACACACTCCAATATATATCCTATCTATTTTTTCTATCAAATACAAGTGACTATTCGATAACAATGACTATAGCGAAGAATATATCAAATATGATCGTTTGTACTATGTATGAGAATATTATAATTTCCCTGTGGTGTAAAATTCATTCTAATCTGATGTATTCGTGTTCATGACAGCTTTGCTTCATTTGTAAAGCAAAAAAACAATCAACGGATAGCCGTAATCGATGCCCGTTCAAAAACGACTCATCCCTCAGTGTACAAAATCTGTCCCTGACAGAGATTATTCATAAAATCTTCTTACCCTCTTCCACCACGTAACGATCCGATTCAATAGTGAATGATAAGCGGCGGAGGGGCATTAGAAAGTGAACAAGAAGTGCAGCGAGTTTCGGAAACTCATATATGCGTCCAATCGATCGTATCTCGCTCGAGTCGTGTCGTGCCCTGTACTCGGATTCTCCGCATCGTTGACAATGAGCGGAGGCCACTTTTTCAAGCTCACGTGGCACGTTTGTACAATTAAGCGATTCGCCGCGAGCCTCGAATAGCTCGCGAGCCTCCTCGATACGAGGCACATTGTCTGTTGTCTTTCGCGCCGCTCGTTTCCCGTGGATGTCTCTTTTTGCGGAGGTTCTCGATCGAGATTCACTGTGCCGTTCTGGAATCAGGATAATTACACAGATTCATTGGGTTAATTAATTTAGGAATTCCCTTCGCTATGCGCAGCTTTTACTGGAAAATCTACTCGGGCTTGCGTTTGTAATCTATGTGGATGTCCTTCTGTAACGTCCAAACGATTTTCTTTTTTCTTCGGGAAAAAACTTTGTTTTTGGACAATCGTATCAGATCTTTTTCCGAGCCACGACATCGTGATAATTTGCCGTGCGCTCGAAAATTGCGAGAATCAATGATCGAATATTGTTTGTGGAGAGATCAGAGCTCTACGGGACATTCATTTGATATACTCACTGTATATTCACATGATATTCTTGACAATATTCTATTTCGAATCTCCAGATCAAACATCGTGTTTAGAAGTCGAATGGGCGAAATGCACTCGGAAAAATAATGATCAAATTATTCTCGAGCATCTTTTGTTTGCAAATCCGTCGTATCGGAAAATTGACGTTAGGAAAGATCAACGCACTTTGATAATAATTTAAGTGAGGCTTTCGTCAGCAGGTCGAAAAGTGCGAGGCTGCACCCATAACTGATGCCGAAATGACGGCTTCTGTGAGATTATACCTACGGATAGAGAACAATAGAAAAACCGAACAGAGAGAATTGGCGAAAATAATCAGTCGGCTGACAGAAATAATGTGGCTAAAGAAAAACCACACCGCTGCATTCCTATGATGATTCTTTGTGAAGCCGGGCTCCGCCAACTGAAAGGACCAGAAGCGTAATCACTATGATTGAACAGCGGTAGATTTTTCTTTGATAAGCGCAAGATGATAGAGAGCTTTGAGCTATACTGGCCAATCATGTAATTTTTCGAATCATTAACAAAACTGTGTAACGGAGGGACCCGCGACGAACTGAGTCATTCCCTTTTTCGGTTATCTGACGAGAACATATTATGACGAATACTCAATCCCTGATAAAGTTGATGAAAAATCAAAAATCCAGGATCTGATCGAGAAAATCTATGAACGTTTTTCCCGCATGGATAAAAACGTATTTATCTCATCGTCTTGTGCTGTGGGATCACTTAAAACCAACAAAAATCTATATGGAGGACAAAGGTAATACGAGTGTCACTCGTGTCGTTGGAGAAAATCCACTGCAGTTCAACGTACACACCTTTGAGATCACCCGAGTAATCCTCACACGCGAACCAGTCGAATAAATCACGGTTCGCGAGGATCGAAGCTCACCCGCGGAACTATAGGCCATTTGTCAAAGTGGATCGAAAATCGTTAAGATTCCGGCGAACAATGAGCGGAGAATCTGCTCGGTGCATCGCGATTATTATCCGTCCCCTCGCCGTTTCCAAAAGGTGCGTAGGTGTCGAACACGAACCAGGAGAAAGCAATGTCTTTCGGGCCGCTCATTGTGATGCCGGGCGGCTTTATTAATTCTCAATGAGCGAGAGTCCCATCATCGAGAGGCGCGAGAGAATCATTGACTTGTCGGTGCGTCTGCTGGAAGGCAATTTCATTAGTCTGTCGCTCTTCTGCGGGTTCCTGGCGATATTAGAAAAATTATGGGAAATTCATTTACCGTCTACTGTGTGTGTAACTAGTAAATTTTGATATTCACCAGTTAATGAATGAATATGATAATAGTAAATGAACTAATACATTGAAATGAAGTGATAAACAATATAAGCTGAGTTCAGGAATGCTCAATTTTCAAAAATAGATAAATGTGATGAATGATCAAGACTATATATGGAATCGTCAATTAAAAATGTTCTTTTTGTATTGGATATACGAAAAATCACGTATTCATACATTTATGATGCATAGCATGAGCATTCGTAAGCTTACGAGAATAACAGAGTTTTTCCTTATGTACATATAGCAAACGTGAACTGTGTGAAATACAAAGGTGGAATAAGATAAAAATATGTTTTTCATCACAAGGGATATAAGAAGCAAAAAGCTCTCCAGTTTCTTAGTGTATTTGAAACGTGGTATCTGGTACATACAACCTCATTTTAGTGGCGTAAGTCTATTTCTCTCTTTGTCAGTCTATGTGTTTTAATCCTTCACAATAATTAGATCATTTAAAGTAAATCTGGTAGAGTATCGAAGAAAGTCAGAAAAATTTATTATCTGAAATGATCTTTGGGATAGAAAATCACGATAACACTCCGACATTCTTTATAGAGTTGAAGGCATGCCAATAGATTGTTTTAATTTTTGTTTTTAATTTTTCTCTCATATTTTTGATAATTATGATGATATACATACTATTGAGAAGAAAAATTGCATAAATTCTCAAAGAGGCTTAATCTATGGGTATCAATATAATATCCAAAATCAATACTCGTGATAATTATTATTATTATTATTATTACTATTATTATAAAGCAAAATTTTCTATATTTCAAGAAAAATGCGTCCAGCAATATTCTTAACCCTGGCAATTCTCGTCACTGTACTAGCCTTAACTGAAGCTGACGAAAACTATGAGGTAAATCAATAATAAAAAAAACTGAATATATTGACACTTACATGAATATATCAAGAAAATGATTTCTCTCGAAATATCAGTCAACCTATCATGATACTTGGCAGCCCCAACTTATAAATTTTTTCCTGCCGCGAATATTCTAGCTATAACTTTTACTTGTGATCGAAACTATGTATAGGTTTTATCAGTCTAAGATATAGGGGTAATATTTCAGGGCTCTTTGAGGAAATTAATTTATCTAAACCAAGTAATTTGAAGGGTAATAGGATAATTACATTAACTTAATTCATTTACTATTACTTTTTCTTCCGTAATTATTACTTCAAAAGATTTATGGTGGAATAAGAATATTTGGCTTGATATTATTATTATTTGGCAGGTTATTATTTTTTATAAAGAACAATTTTTCTATATTTCATTTGATAAGCAAAAATCGAAAAAATCAGTAACTTGTTTTGAAAGTATGTGTTAAAATTTCTCTCTGGATACCAAACATAACATCATTAGTGATGAACAAATTCAATATATTCTGAAGTTGTAGAGTAATATAGTGGAATAAAACTGATTTTGCATGCAATGGCTTGATATGTTTCACAGTGTTCATCTGATTCAGAATGTGGCAATGGCTGTTGTCATAGAAACTTCTGCAGAGGTAAGATACTTATTCATTCATACACATTTGGCATCGGGAATATTTAGTTCATATGTTATCATTCTGACCATTCTTTGACACACTGAAAACAATCTATTCATCATCTTATTTTACTCTAATTTTTTATACACACACAATATAATCTGCGGACAGTAAAGATTCGCAATTAATTAATTAATTAATTAATTGTTTAATTTCTATTCTCAGTAGGAAGATATTGCCCTTGTAAAGAAAAGAATGCTTGCAAACCCTATGAGGTATGCGTGCCAAGATTAGTTGTCTGTGTCAGATCTCCTTGCTACCCAGGAAAGGTGTGCCGTCCTCGAAGAAAATAACAATATTTTTCCTCAATATTGCCGTATTCAACAGATGGATGGTTGCCAATATTTTAAATCATAACTTTAATTGTAGTACTGATTAATTTTAAGGGGGCGTCATATCTACTTTGACGTCAGATGACGTTGGATGTATTTTGCATTATACAAAAAATGTATTTACATATCGAAGATGATTCGAGTATTCGCGGCTGCCTATATATGATAAATATCTATCGACTGGAACTTCATTTTCGTAAGAAATTTGAGTATTCACAAAATGCTACGAGAAATAAGTGCAGCTATGGCTCGTTCTGCTGACCGTCCTCCCGCGACACTACCCGACACATTTTACTCAATTATGGCGAAACAGAGCTACGCACTCCAAAAATAGGACTATTCGCGGCTCGCTATGGAACTGAAGATTCCAGGGATACCTTGATCATTGACCAAGCCACTTTGATTCAATATAATCTACTGAGGTTACAATACACATTTCATAATCTCGAAAATTCACTTAAAAGGACTTGATACATTTTACAACCGCATCCGCTCGTTTTCATTCAACACATTGGGCACAGACAAGTTAGCGTAAAAAAATAAGGTAACTACAGATGCAAGAAGTTAGATACTCAATCAGAATTGTAACGGTATACCGACGTATTCATTATAAAACGTTCTTGAAAATGAATAAAGGACATCTAACCATGTGAGAAGTTGTACAACAATGATGATTCTATAGTTCAAAAAAATCATGGAAGGATTTTCAAATTATAACTACTCATTACGATAATAGATGTCCTGATAGATAAATGAAGACCTGAATAATCCTTGTGTTTTAGAGCGCATTTGAATTTTATTAATGGATGATACCCACAGATATAAAATATCGCATAGCGCTTTAAATTTTTCTTTAATATTGATACTCTGCACCCTGTGCGTGAAGTCCCAGGCTACTTCGTCACGCCCGAACGTTTTTCGTGCCGGGGCCGCTTAACCTTGCTCATTCGCATAATAATACTATTGTTTTGATCGCGTCCAACTTAGACGGCAAACGGACTCTAACCCGGCTCGTAAGTGGACCTGATTTGGGTTGTCGTCCCTTTCCCGGAAGCCTTTCAATTCCCAGGCTCCACAGGTCATTGGGTGGGCCGGCAACCATCAGGCCCCAAAGTGGAGCAGCAAAATGGACCTAAAGGAGGGAAAGAGAACCTTGGCCGTGGAGGGTTTAAGTAGCTCGAAGAGCAGTGATCTTTCTGAAAAGAGCTATTGACGTGGACAAAGTTGTTTGTGGATAGCGTCCTGTTCCTCGTTAATTTTGGTTATTCATTCAATTTTTCGTAGACCGGATGGTTTTCAATTCTCATAACTGTAATTGACGAGGTAAGACAATGTCGTATTTTATTTTCGTCAATGGAACATTACGTGCTTCATAGCTTTGATAATTTAATATCCAAGATGGTGGTTAAAATCAGAGATTTGGAAGTCACGTTCAATAGTTATTAGTGACAGATATGATGGCTGAGATCGGCGAATTCGAAAAAGGTTGAGTTAGACCTAATTGTTTTATTCTTGGCGAATCGAACCAGCAGCATTTTTAAAAGTCTATACTGGGCGAATCGAGGCTATTACTCTTATTGTTAGTACAAGGTGGGCTTTTTTCCATTAGCACATTTTTACTGAACATATTCATTATAATATCTGCAGGGTGAAATTATATAATTAAACGAACTTACCCAAGTGAAGTTCTATTATAATTGTATGAAGCGCCTCTTCCGAATAGATCAATTGGTAGTACCCTCTCTCGGCACGAGTGACCACACGCGTTTAAAGCCCTATAGCTGAAAAAAGCGCCATCTTTGGCCGCTCTGCTGCTTCAGTACGCCTGCCTGCCTGCCGGCTCTCATGAATCATTAGTTTAAAGTAATATAGTTGCCGTTATCTTTCGGGTTTGGGTTAAGAAATTCAATATTGAAATTATTGGGAGGGATTGATCTATTCGGAAGAGGCGCTTCATACAATTATAATAGAACTTCACTTGGGTAAGTTCGTTTAATTATATAATTGTATTTCGCGCCTCTTCCTCTAGATCAATTGGTAGATGTTTAAAGTATCTAACGGCAACTTGAATATCATATAAAAACATAGTTTTTGATTACTATACAGAAATATGCTTTACATTAGAAATTACACAAATGAGTATAAACTGATATTTTAAAACGTACAATATCAACTATCTGATTGTCGCTTACAATTTATGACAATCACGTGTATGTAAAACGTCAGCTTAATTGCTTAAGAGTGTTTTAGCAAAACTCTCTACGATCTTAACCAATGGTAAATTATAAAAAATTGGCGAAGATATTGGAATCGTTTGTCCAGCCTGCTTATGAATCAAATCGATACTGATATTGTTTTATTCACCGTTGAGGTAGAAACATGTTGAGTACTGCAAGCAGTATGCCCTTTTTTCATAACAAATGTGGAGATTTACTTCAGATTTCATTCAAATTTTGTAATGATTTGAATACAACCAATCGTAATTAGCTAAAGACTTCATTGTGCAAATTTTCTAATTTTCTTTATAGTTTGGTATCAAGTACAATAATTTTTCCTATAATTCAGAAGCTTCATTCTTTCCAGAATTTCAATTCCATATGAACATTGTTTCTCCGTAATGTTTATTAGCTTGATATGCGAAAATATTTGCATTTTGTAACATGTAATCAATATTCAAATGTTCAACTATTCAATATAGAACAATTATACTGCTGACAGTTCTTCTAAAGATAGAGAATTCTTATTGGACTTTTCTGATAAATATTGTTAACTATTCTTGAGCTCTGAGTTCTAATATATACTTCGGATTGTCAGTTCTTATTTTTTGATTCTCTTGAAGAATCTTTTTATCTTTCCATCTTGCTCAATTCAGGCCCTAATAATAATGCAATAGCTTTCCGAAAACAATTCAGAACCATAGTTTATATCCTGGCCAAAATCAAACGTCAAACGAACAAGAATATTTAGGATCCGAACTCTTGTCGGTATTTGTAAATTTTGTTCGCAATAATTCCATTGATTCTTCAATCTCGCACCATAATTGTTTGATTAATAATGTCAAAAATGACAGATGCTAGTGTCGAATAAACTGGAACTATAACAATTCCCGTTGATTCGTCGTTTATATCTTCTGCATTACTTTCAAAATCATTGAAAATAGTCGGAATATATGAAAGATATTATTATAACAATTTCAATTGAAATACCAACTATTGTACGGCTATTAAGGTCTGTGAACCATAACATGTACATTTTACACTTTATATTCAAACGACTGGAAAATCACTCACTATTTGACTTTACGAAAGAATCTCTCAATTTCTTATAACCATTGTTATAAACAAGATAATTCTGCTTCTAGTGCTATCTTGGTCAGCCTCTATGTCTTTTGACTTAATATATGAACCAATAATCCAGATATTTACTTTTTCCCACTATGACCACATTAATTGGGATATATGATTAATTTTCTAAATGGAAATTTTCCTATTCCATTTAAGTATGTATGATACAGCCATGACCTTATGTGTTCATGCAAAGAAAAACAATATAATCTCGTATATTTTTAGCAAAACATTGCAATCCAAAACATACTGTTTTCAATTTGAGAGCATTTATCAGTAATTCTTATCCATTTTTATTTGAGAATTCATGTGTTCAATCTTTGTCGCATGTCATACCTAAGCCTGCTTACTAGGCATATATCCAAAAACAAAAATTTTCAGTGAATATTTTGTTCATTTGAGTATTATTCTGCTTTTGAAATTTCTTGTAACCACCATCTCAAATATATCTATTTCAGTATATGAATTCAATTCATCGTTGTTATTATTATTATTACCAATCAATTAAACATGGTATTTTTCTCCTCTTGAATTGTATTGTGAGCCCATGTATATTCCTAGTTGGGTAACAATAAATTAGATACCCTATGAATTCGGAAAGCTCTCGAAATGTACCTGCTTTATTATATGAAATATATCATGCAAAATTCGAATCTTTTAACCTTTCAACTTCCTGGTAACTCAATACTCAGTTTGCGTGAATCGAAAATGAACCCATCGAATGAACAAGTTTTTCTGTGTTTAGAATAAATTCTAATTCAAGTCAGAACTCTGTATGTAACACTTACAGAATTTTGGCATTCTTCAAAAGAGTTGGTTGTGATCAAGAAATCGTGTAAATAAACCATACAACGAATACCTATATACCCATATATGTATTCCTCAATTATGCAACTACTAATTAGAGCATTTTTGTAAAAATGTATGTTGCCACATTTAATCCAAAAACGGGACATTGAAAATCTCACAATTTATTTCTAAAATAAAATCCAAGGTAATTCTTATCCACATTGGCCAATGGAATCGATTAATAAGCATCTTTAAGATCAATTGTATTAATAAGAAAAATATTGAGCTAGCTAATATGGATGCTGTTCGCTAACCTTATAGCTGAAAGTAATCTATTTGAATATATTAATTCGAATTTTTAATCTGAAATTAACAATAACCTTCAGAGGTTTTTGGTCTCAGAAATTATTTGAATTGATCTTACGATTTGCTACATTCAGAAATGGCCTCTTTTCATTTAATTTATTGGATCATCTCTTGTATGATTCCAAATTCTCTCGTCAATTAATTCTCTCCCCTGTTCAGCTTTGACAAAAATTTAATTATGTGAATGATTTTTTTTTTTTTTTTTTTTTTAAACTTTCAATGATGACATGGGTAAATTAGTAAATGTTTTTCGATTAACCAAATAAATTCTAAAGCGACTAGCTCTTGGCCTTACGGAGTTCGAATATGTTCTGTTTGCCTAGCCATTTTTGGTTAATTACGCCACCCTCGAAACGGATATTTTCAACTTTCTTAAAATATTTTGAATTTTCTCATCGGTTTTTCCGTATTTCCAGAATCTTTCTTAAATACCAATTTTCCTGGTTGAATTTAGATGGAATATTATTAAATATTTTCTGATGTAGTTTTCATCGCTAATAACACAATGACGGCTCTGATTGCATCTGCAATCTTAAGTTAAGTTTTTTTTTTTATTGAACTTTGGCAGACAGTAAATAGGCAATGCTCTTTCCATCTCAAAACTGTAGTTTGAGACACAAGACTAGTTAATTTTCTTACTTTTTGATACCTTGGCCTGTAGCCTCAATACCATCGTTCTTCCAAATCAACTTCTTTGATTCTTTAATCGTCAGTATCACATGCGTGCTCTCCTAAGACACTTTGGTCGGCAGCGCTGCGGCCTGTATATCAGTCAGTTCTGAGGTGTCATATTCGAAGTTGATTGAATGGTCTTTTGTGGCGGTTTGTCGCCTGACTCAACTCTGTTATTTGAGCGATTTCCGTGGCAGTTATCAGCTTCACAGCTCTCGATACTGCCTCTGTTTCGGCATGTCTGTAAGATTCCATGAAATATTGGCCACAACTGCGCTCATGTTTATGGCGTCGGTTTTTTGGAATAACAACTGACGCACTAGAGCGAGAATACGAAGAACTCGATCTTGAGTGTGAAAATTTATTTTGCTCTGTAAAATTTCGTAAAAAGGCTAAACATCAATTCTGCATGTTTGATCTAATGATCAATATTGATTTTATGTAATCAAGTCGTTTGAAGAAAGGCATAACTTTCTTTATACAATTTCATAGACAAAACTATGAGTTTGTAAAGCATAGAACACTTACGAACGGAATCAAAGGCATAATTGAGATTCGACTTGATGCGCATTTACTCATAACCATAACTATAAGTTTAAACTGGGCAGTGCCAGAACAAAAGAAATACATGATTTTCTTAAATAAAAACATTATCATAGACATAACTATGAGTTCGTAAGGGATAGGGCCCTTACGAACGGAATCGAGTGCATTACTTCGATTCGATCCAATGCGCGCTTACTTACAGGCATTACTGTTAACTGGCCAGCGCCAGAACAAAAGAAATGTATGATTCTTCTTCAGTGCAAGTATTAATCATCATAGGCATAACTATGAATTCGTAAGAGATAGTCCCCTTACGAACGGAATCGAGTACATGATTTCGATTCAATCCAATGCACGTTTACTTATAGACATAACTATAAGATTGAACTGGGCAGCGCCAGAACATAAGAAATATGTGCTTCTTCTTCAGTGCAAGTATTAATTATCATAGGCATAACTATGAATTCGTAAGGGATAGGCCCCTTACGAACGGAATCGAGTACATGACTTCGATTCGACCCAATGCGCATTTACTTACAGACATAACTGTAAGTTTGAACTGGACAGCGCCAGAACAAAAGGAATGTGGATTTTCCTTGAATGCAAGCATTATCATAGGCATAACTATGAACTTGTTTGGGATAGACCCCGAAACAAGTATTTGGGTCTGTTGCACATGTTTTCATCCTATGAAAATCTTTAGGCTTCTGTAACAATCCAATCGAATAACATGGAAGTTGGGATAAAAGACTTACTTATTATGTCTCGAATTATATCTTGACTATTTCCCAAGTTTCCCCCGAGACAGATCTTTCCCCACAAACTCCTTAATTCATTTTCCTATGTCACTAACACAAAACTCGAACGTTGCGATGCACGTCACTTTGTTCCTGACATTTTGAACCACGTGTGATTTCACTCGCACACAAAAAAGGAATGATTCATGAGAGCCGGCAGGCAGGCAGGCGTACTGAAGCAGCAGAGCGGCCAAAGATGGCGCTTTTTTCAGCTATAGGGCTTTAAACGCGTGTGGTCACTCGTGCCGAGAGAGGGTACTACCAATTGATCTAGAGGAAGAGGCGCGAAATACAATAAATATTATCGATGATAAATCTTGGTAATTTAATTAAAATTAATTAATTTATGAATAGTAGTAGGTAAAGTTAATTTATTCAAAGTTTTCTTCGATATAGTTCAGAAGTAATTTATTCTTAGAGCTGTTGAATATTGATTTTTCTTTTCTAACTTCTGGAAAGACAAACATCAAATTTGAACTTGCTGCAACAGTTTTCAATCATAAAGTTATTTCAAAGTCTTATTCTCACAAAATTGCAACTGAAGTCGTAGACCAGTATTTTTAAGAGAAAAAACGCGATTTCATTTCTTTGACGTCTTTCCGATAGTTGCAATGGGTTAATTTTTAATAGAATCAAATAACTAGAAATCCATATGTTTATGTTAAAATATGAAACTTGGTAATTTGACTAATCCTCTTTTGGATCTTACCTGAATTCGGTGACTATACTGATACATGATTGTATGTTCTTTATCATATTGTCTTAAGCTTAATAACGAACGAATGGAGATTTCATTCACAGAATCATTTTTTTAAATTTTGTGAATATCTAGTTGCGTGTGAAAAGAGTATATTCTTGTGATAATATACTGATTTCATTTTCTTGAATAACATATCTGCTTCTGACTTTGATGAAGATATTATATTTCTTACCGTAATAATTGATTCACAGCTATAGTAACGGTCATCAGTGATCATCATCGACCTGGGTTGGTTATACAGCTTCAATAATTGTTTCGTAGATATCGTATGGCATATCACCACAAGAATTATTATTCTAGTTCCAGTAATTATTACATATTATTCATGAAAAGTTCAGTTTTTTTGATACCAAGCACCCTGACCAAGACGAAAATAGTATTTTAAAGTGAGAAGTTGCCGATTATTCATCGCTACATAATCAAGAAAGATACAGCTTTAGTAAAGAGAAGAAACCGGAGTTATAATTGGATAGCGTTTGTTCCTGAATTTCAGAAGCCATTGATAGGTCTTTTCCAATGGAGCAAAATCTCACGAATCACGGTATCGACCGGAAGGAATCCAATGAACATCACATCGCGCTGGCTCGGGCTGCCGACGTCGGCGACAGAGAAAAAGTACGCGAAATCCTTGACCAGGGTGTGGACGTGATGCTGAGTGATGGCTACGGCAGAAATGCCCTGCACTACGCTGTCGTTGCCACGAACGAAAACATCGAATTGGTCGGATTACTGATCGATGCCGGCATACCCGTCGACGCAACAGACCAGCTGCACTGCAGCGCGTTGCAATTGGCAATCGAGAACGGCAAGCATAACGTCGCGCGATTTTTACTCTCGAGAGGAGCCAGTATCCACCGGAAAAGGACAACTGACTTCGGCCCACTGCACCTGGCCATATACTTCGGGGCCGTGGAGCTAGTCGAAGATTTACTCGAGAGGGGCGCCGACGTGGAGGACAGGGTCAGCGTCGACCTGCACGACGCCATCGGGAGGACGGCACTCCATGTCGCGTACATGAAAAATTCCGGTGAATGCATCGATCTGCTGATCGAGTACGGGGCTGACGTGAGTGCGCTAAAACATGCTCGATTTCTGTCGGTAAGAGGAAAACGCCAGAACGCGTCAAAGGCTATTCTGAGACAATTGATTAAATTCAGTGCCGTGTGCAGCCAAGTGATTCCACCCGAGTCCAGGGATTTTTATAATTCGTGCGTCGCGGAAGTGGGGAAAATGAAAAGGGAAAAATTCTACGATAAATTTTCCTTCTACTATTTGGTTTCGGCCGATAAGGACAGAATTGCGGCTCTACTGAAGAACGAAAATTTCACAAGAGCATTGGAATCGCAAAATTATGAGCTACTATTCCCGCTGTATGGGAGTCTCATCGATTTGAAAATTCGCTCCGCTGAGAGGAAGAGACGGTTCTTATCGCGAGTTAAAGAATATTTGGGTAAGGCTTTCTTGTACCATTTGCCAGATGTCGTGTTAGATAGGATAGCAAATTTTGTGAAACCGGAATTCTTTTTGATTTCAAACATAACATGAAATTGCAACGACACAATATTCAATATTTAATGATCATATTCACGTAATGCAAATCATTGCATAGTCGTGCTAAAAGAATCTTGAATGATACATATATAAATTTAAAAAGTTTATTGAAACGTCTGTATAGAATATTCACTAATTTTTATTCGTATTCCATTGCAAATGTTAATTAAAATTCTCGTTTAATGGTATTACTTTACTTCCAGTTATAACTTTTAAAACGAGCCATTTTCTATGTTCGATTTATTGTAATCTGCGCTTATATTCTCGGTTATTTCTTACTCACAATGCAGTTTATGACAGTTATATGATAAGAGTACTGAATATTTTCAATAATTCCAAATGTACTCATTCGAATACACTTATTTACCGAACTCACCGTTGAACAAATCTATAATTCGATTAGAATGTCAAAAATGCTATATAGGACAAGTGAAAATAAAATGAACGAAGCCGAGTGAAGTTCGCCATACTACGTACCTATAGGAACGGTTGGGTCACTTGTTTAATCAACATCATCAATTTGGAACGGAAATGAGAAACATTGATCGCGTCAGTAAAATTTTCCTTGCTTCAAAAAAAAATTTAGAGCAGTCAGAAAACTTTTAAACTACAGAACCGGGTAAAATTCATCGTGATCTGCTTTGAGCCATGTCAGGCGGGGGTTGGATTTTTTCTCCTTGATCTCACGCGCAACCGACCAGTGCAAATTATCCACTCGCGCGTCCTACGTTGCTGAAGGGGTTAGGAAAATACTCATCTCCAGCAAAAGAACTTACGGTAAGAACCAGCGAGTACTTTTTCCCCCCATTTTGTATTGCCTCTATTTTTACCGAACCTCAAATTGACTGTCTGTAAATTTGAGGTTCATTCGTGAGTATTTCAATGAAATTACTCTTTTTTAATTTTGACAATAATAATTCGCGTATTCGGTCAATATTCTACTGATCCGATGTTTGCATTCTTGTCATCACGATAAACGTCAATGAATATCAGAGCTCGGAAAAATCGTAATTTCTTTTGGTTGCATAATATAAGATCGTTCATTCGTCCCTGCTCTGAAAATCATCGCAAAAACAAGTTATTATTAGGCTGTCACTCAAAAATTATTCCTACATTGGCGCGAAACAATCACAGCTGGGACTAATGATTTGAAAATTCTCAGCACAAGGTTAAATGGCTTGCAAAAAGAAAAAGAGGTGCCGTCGCCCACGAGTGAATGGATTCATCTTGTACTTTCTGAAAATGCTGAAAGCCAACCCGACTGCGTGCGTGACGAAGATCGCCAAACAGGCGGGAAAATGCTGGCGGAAGATGACTCAAAAGGAGCGCTGCAGATACATCCTGAAGGCAAAGAGGCGCCGTTGACGGGATCCACACAAAGCACTCCACGATTTGTGATCTCTGGTAAACCTTAACTCGCATAATCTTTTTACCTACCATTTTATCACCTATACGGTTAATGTGTGCATAGAAGCAAGTCCAGCAAATACCGTAATTTTCATTGATATTATTCTTGATATTGAATTCATTCTTTGCTCATAGAATTGATGCTTACTGGTTATTGGTAATTTAAATCCCTTGGTTAATCGGTGGAGATTTGAGCTTCTTCTTTTCTTAACCTTTTTTAACCTTTCTTTTAACTTCTGTCGTAGTTATATTGTAACCATAACAGAGATGAAAACAATATAATAAGTTCATTCGAATATATTGTCGTAATTGCGAGAATGAAGTTTAATTTCACTCGTTATTTTGAGAAAAAAAAAATTATCCTAGAGATGTACACTCAGATTAGATAATAGTTTGAAGTATGTAAATGCTCATAGTCCGGAAGATCGAAAACCGTAATGTGACTTGTTGAATAAAAACTTTCTAATGTATTGGCTATGATAAAAAGAAAATTCGTGATGTTGAATTACAGATGATGCCAGCCTCTTCAGCAATGTCCTCGTTCAATGTCCTGGAAATAACAATATTGACACAGTGCACTGGTCACTTGCTTAATCACGTCCTAATTTTTTGAGTATCTGAACTATTGTTCGAATATGTACTATGTTTTTTTAATAAATATCGATTTCGTGAGTTTTTTACACATTCAAAAGATTTCTCAGATTTCATTCTTAGTTGAAAATACAAATTTTGCGTTGGATCGATTATAATATTTTATGCTTGTTAATCAAGGAAATAAATCACCGACTCCCGTCAGAAGCCAAGATGTCGCATTTGCAGCATCAGCGAAGTATTTGGACCAAACGATTAATCTGGCAGAATTTGCATGAGCTAACAACGCTCACAATCGATGCTCCAACCGATCCCGAACGTCTGGCTGACATATTGTCGTCCCGCGATGGAGAGACATCGTCGTTGTATAATTTCGCAAATGTCTTCTCGTGCATGGATTATAAAGCCCCCCGAGAGAGAGAGAGAGAGAGAGAGAGAGAGAGAGAGAGAGAGAGAGAGAGAGAGAGAAGAAAAAACGTCCGTCATTACAATCGATGGTTCGCCGATCGGAGGGATTCATAGTTCTCTCGCGGGGCCGAGGCTTATAATCGATATTACCAGCTGATTACGGCGGACGAGCTTACGATGCTATTGTGTCGCTCACGAGCTCCGCTGAGAAAAAGTTCATCGTGCTCTCATCAATTCGTACCCACTCGTCTACAGTCAATGTCATTTTTTCCCTCTTTTTTTTGTTCTGTCACTCGGTGTTCCAACTCGTCTCTGGCTCGATCGTGGAGAGCATCATCTCGCGGTTTCCAATTCGTACTCGAGGTGTCTCTCAAAATTACGATGAAAATACGTTTTTCAGAAAGTTCTACGTGAGTCTTTGGATAGTCAAACGGCGTTGCAATGGATATCGCATTAGCTGTTTCCAATTTGTGAAATGTCCGACACGATTTTCCTTGATTGAATTTTCCTTTATCCCTGAGTACCTCCAGTGAACTGCGCCGTGACGAAGCGAGAAGCATTTTCTTTTATTGCATGATAATCGAGACCATTCGTTTCATTATCCGCCAGACCATTGAGGTTTCACGTCTGTCGTTTGGACGGTTTTATATTTTATTCTCAGCCTTACTATCAGACGGGCATTTGAAATCTAAATGAGTGTATGAATCATGGCGAGTTGTTGTATTTCACTGGAAATAACTTTAAAAATAATGTTATTCCAACGTATGATTTTTCGTACATATATCAAATAAATCATTTATTATGACTACTGGAATATTGAAAATCAATTTGACAGGTTATTAGAGAAACGAAGAGAGTCAGAATATGAAAAAATAAAAAAGCTCGACACGCGGAAAACTTTTTTTTCCCCTTAGTTGCATAATTCAGATTCACCGAGTGCTAAATATTAATTCCGCATCATCACACTGCCAAACATCCCAAGCCTAAACGTCCCCATTAATAAAAGTGATGCAGCAGTAACATCGGATAACGTTAGATAACGAGCATTTCGAATCTATCATGTAGCTGAAAAAAAGTCTCGCGATCTCGCCGATCTCCTGAAATTGATAAATAATTCCACTTACCCAACCTGTCTGCCGGTCATGACTCCCATAACCGTTACAATAATGATCAACCACACGCCTCTATCGGCTACAACGCTAAAAAGAACTCCACCCCCGCGACAACGCTCGAAATAAGAGACACTAAAAAGATGACCGATAATTTAATAATTTTTCAAGCAACGAGGCCGATTATCGCTGATTTATAGGAGATCGTACGGGACGAGATCGATACAAGGGGCTTGCGTCACCTCGGCGCGTGTTTATGCAGCTTATGCCATCAGAGACGACTCCTCTGCCTTGCCTCCCGCGACCTTTCGGGCCTTCTTACGCTGCTCAAGTCGAAAGGAAGAGAAGCGGCTTCGTTCTGTTGCGGCGGAGTGAGACAGATGATGGACTGACGATAGTATGCCATTCTGACCTGTGGTCTCAGTTGTGGAAATCAAGTTTAGAAATCAAAGGAAAAAAACTGAAATATTAAAGTTTTACGGTGCCTATTTCCATATACGGACATCGTGAAAAACAGCATAAAACTTCTATTACAGTGATCATCTTTTTATTTTTTCAATCTAGTTTGAAATTCGATTTTTTGAAATAAGAATTTCTTATTTCTTTAAGATTTGCTGTGAACTTTCTCGTAACCAATAACATTGAGTTACGTATCTGTTTCTCTGGCACGGATACATATTCTTCGTTACAGGATCTCTTTCATATTTTGACTAATCGTAGTGTATTAATAAGAAATGGGTGCAGTCTCATGGAGCTCGATCACAACGTATGCACCGAAGCCCGCAGCTTGGATCATGTCCATGACAAATTTTGACATGGGTTCGTGCAGCCGCTTTTATTGCAATTTAGGCCCATCGCTTCGGGTCTCTTCTCATGTTCGGAGTATAGAGTCGAAATAATTAACTTTAGGCTATAGATATTTCATGAAAAAATATTGATCCTCGTTCAAAGGTCATTTGAAAACGCATCAGTATGTAAAATGTTTTTCATAAATTGTGAGGCGATTTTTCACTAGGTAATAAATGATGACTTCGTTTCATCCTTATAATTAAGGACGTTGAATGAATATTTTCTGATTTTCGCCATTTCTAAATGTTCGAGACTTGCGTAAAAAAATTGAAATATCAGTATATTTATGCCACATAGACCAAGAACTTATCTAATCATAGTGAAGTTGGACTACTGGTCGAATAAAGTTTATCTCGCCAAGGTAGGATCTCACATCAAATTTAATCAGACACGTCAACCCATCGCACGTCGTCACCGAACAAAGGGCGACCATCTCTGATTGGGGTTACACACTGACACTGTATCTCCAGTACACCAACGTAAAAATAATCGATAATCAAAACCGCGACGAGGTTCACAAGGGCTCGATCAGTAGAGTAATAGAGAGTCAGATCTGAACGAGTTGGCTGGACGGAGGAGTTAACGATGCTTGTGTTGGTTACTCGCGTGGCGCTCGCTTCATTGAAGGTAAACAAGCTGGAATTATTCTTTGGGGACACACATTCGATCTGCCCAAATATCCTGGGCTGCATGTTGGCATTCCCTAAACTATCTTGGCTGTATCAATAAGAACCCCGATGTGTAAATGTTTGATATAGAGGAAGAAAAAAATCGTTGCAAACTGCAAGAGTATCGTGCGATCGATTTCCCCGATGCTAGGCTTATTATATAAAATTGAAGCTTTCAAATAGATGCAATCTCATCCGGAGACATAATACAAACGATTCCCCCGTTGATTGATCGAAATCATCAATCCAAAACTCGCGACCATTCAATTCGTCCTCCGGTGGATTTCTCCGATTCCCTCCCGGCTTGAGTACATATTATCACTCCCCGAGAGGAGGAGAAAACTACTGGCAAGGAGATGCACAGTCACGCGCGCGAGCGCGCGGCACTACTGGTAAATCGTTGTTGTTACAAAGTCAGATTTACGGTTGCGCACGAGCCGAAGGAGGAGCACGCGCAGATTAAGGATTTTCGCTTTACGACTTAATTGAATACGATGGCCGCGAGTGGTGACGGATGCGGCCGAGTTGCGCACGAGCTCTGCGCGCCGATGATTTACGGCGGCTCGCGAAAAAGCTCGCGACTCTGATGATTATCGAAACGACGAACTCCGGGGTGTTTTTTTTTCATGCCAACCATCGGCGAGTTTATTTTGAGCCTTTTGAATGTTTCGCACAGATCGATGAGTGATGTTTGATAAAGATGATCGATGTGTCAGTTATATGTAAGCTTCTAAGAGTTTCAACGCGATATGATTCATTGTCGTGTATCAACACACGGGTAAATGATAATCCACGGGGACTCGATATGCAGAGAAATCATTTTTGAATAATTTGTTACACTCCGTTATTTGTAGCAAATAGTTCCCTTTTTAATTTCTCCGAATGATTATTATCTCGATGGGATGGTTGACTTAGACAATTTTTTCCGATTGTTCAATTTATTAGTTTAGAATATATATAATATACCTAATAATTATATTTCACCACCCTTATAAATAGGTAATGTTTTCGAAAATTCTTTGCAACCCCTTAATGATCTCAAACACTAGAATTAAACTTTAAACGCTATTATCTCGAAAATGCATTGCTCAAACTGGTGTACAGCATAAAATTGTAACTGTAGCTTTTCAGATACATAAAGTATCGCGGTACTTTTTGCGATCAATGAACGTGTGTGATGAACAATTTTAATCCGATTTTTTTATGAAAAAGAAACGCGATTGACCCAATGTCACAACGCGACTTTGTCGCATTTCAATCTGAATAAAATAAAAAATATTGTCTTATGCCTTCAATTGTGTTTAATGAACCGTCAAAACTTTATATCAATTTCTTCATCAGTTGCCAAGCTTTTCAAAGTCAACTACATGGAGAGAATAGTTCAGTAGAATCTGCTGTAGACTGTATAGGAATTCGAGATCGAATCCACCACAGTGAAATTTCCTGTAGTCTAAAGGAGATTCTGCTGTACACTAGCGCTGCTATAATTGCTGTGGCGCTGCAAAGTAACATCCTGCGTATATAATATGCGTATGCACTGAATTCGCGACCCTGGACCCGAACGATGTCCAGGTAGTCAGGGTACCTGATGACGGTGTTCCAAGGGTGCGCTCCGGGTATTTTTGGTTGGAAAAGCTGACCCTGGACCCAAGCGATGTCCAGGTAGTCAGGGTACCCGATGACGGTGTTCCAAGGGTGCGCTCCGGGTATTTTCGGTTGTAGAAGCTGACCCTGGACCCAAGCGATGTCTAGGTAATCAGGGTACCCGATAACGGTGTTCCGAGGGTGCGCTCCTGGTATTTTTGGTTGGAGAAGCTAGCTCTGGACCCAAATGATGTCCAGGTAGTTAAGGTCAGCTTCCTCAAGCGAAAATACCAGGAGCGCACCCTCGGAACACCGTCATCGGAGACCGCAACTACCTGGATATCGTTCTGGTGCCGGGTCAGCTTCTCCAACCAAAAATATCAGGAGCGCACCCTTGGCAGAAAATGCTGTACAAAACAGCAGTTTTTATATGCATGGGCACAGTGAGATTTGCTTTGGTCCACCACAGGAGAATATACTGTGGTCATTTTAGTGAAATTTGCTTTAATAGCGCTTACTGTAGCCGGTACAGCAGAGACTCCTGTAGTCTACAGCAGATTCTACTGTTTTATTCTCTCCGTGTAACCCCTTCTTTCTCCTCTCGCTTGCTCCGTATATTTGTTGGAAGCACTGACAAGCCACTTGATTTTGGCGGGCTAGGCTGAGAATTCGGAAGTATACGTGAACTATATTTTATTACACGTCTATTATATTACGAACTAAAGACTTATGCTGCTCTAATCCAAGTGTACTATGGTTGGACTTTGGTCTAACAAATATAAAATCAACAACAAGATCGTATCAACAACGATTCATAGAATATCTCGTGTTAGAGCGAGTAAAACCTCCCCATTAATTGAACTCGAGCTAAGCGGTTTTTCCCCTTTCAATTCGAAGGCGACCCGGTACTTTTCCCCCCTTTGCAAAAAATGCAGAGTCTGCTCGAGGCGATAATAATTCTGCCTGCCGGACGTATATGAAAATTCGAAACGAACCGCAGATAGGAGAGGCGCTCACGACTCCCCAGCCAGCACTCGTCACACGATTCCTCCGAGAACACGTGCATATTCGCGGAGACAATCGCACATCTGCGCCGGCAACAATCGAGCCGCGGAGCCTCGCGCAAAAATCCAACTCTCCCGTGCTATATAGACAGTCGCATTAAGCGTGGCTGTTTCAACACACGCGCGGGCTCGGGGGAGGCCGCTTAAATATCGCGGTATAATTGCAGGAAGAGTCTGCACGCAAGAAGAGAGCGCAGCTGCTTGCGATAATTCACCGGCGCGGCGCGCGAGCCGATCGAACTCTCAACTCTCGCGCGCGGCTCCGGCGGAAGTCATTGCACGAGAAAGAGGAGACAGCGCACATTCCTCGTGCCCGCGCGCGTGCGCCATCGTTCCGCTGTGTCATTTTGTGCGGGGGACACTATCCCCCCCTCCCCCCGACCGCACACACATTTTTCGCTCGCAAACATTTTCGTGCAAGCGAGATTTATAGATCGACCGATTGCCGATTTGGCTTGTTTATGAGCGAATCGTACGCATTTATAATGTGTGATTTATGCGCCTATCGTTTGGATCTTGCGGTCTAGCGGATGCCGATAGGTGCGATTCTTTAAAACTCTCGCGAGAGTTTTCGTTGTTGTAAAATTAATGTCCTCCACGTTGGAATACCAAAGTATATGAATTCCTTATCAAGTCTTCAAAGATGATCTTGGAGTTAACAGGTCGTTGGTTGTATGCATGGAATAATAAACACCTACCAAGTTATCAATAAATATTGCCGAGTTAGACGCCCTTCAGTACTTACAAATTTCTGGAATATCTAACGTCCTTATGTCCTAATATTTTTCTTGTATAGGGTTTGAAATGGAGGTCAAAAGTTGATGTATTTTGGATCAATTTTTAATTGCCGTACGATTCTTATGCAGGCCTTACATCAAATACGGGTATAGTGTATACCTGAGACCAAGGGTGTAGTAGCTCTTGGGTCCTTAATCCAAGGGATGCTCCAACATCTGGTTTATTTTTCCTCTTCGATATGATGTCGGTTGCAATAATCAGTAGCATCAGTCGGATCGAAAGTTTTCTCGTAAGAGCAACTACTTATTGATTCATACTCGTTAAGGATGTAGTCAATTTTCCATATATTATTTTATCAACATTACGAATATTGAGTTTATTGTTTCAATAAATATTTACTACGGGCTCGATTATTACTGCAACAGTATTGAAAAGTATCAAGTACAGACATTATACCTTCAAGTAACCACAAATCATATCCAGAATTTTCAGCAAGATCGAAGATCCAAATACTAGGTGGTTCCCTGGCAAGGGCGAACTCCGAAAATACTAATTCCAGGTTAAGTAAGAGGTTTCGTGAAAAAAGTATTGAACCACGCAATGACTAGCCAGAGGATTCCGCGCCGTCTTCGTACGGCTGAAATGGAACGAGAAAAAAGTCGAAATCAAAAAGGCAAACACTTCCCTTTTGGATCGAAACTCGATGAATATAAATCGCACGCTAAGGGAACCACACCGCCGAGTGAGCAGAATAGAAAACGTCTCATCCTCACCGGGTTTTCGTTCTTGTCGAGGCTTAGGGAAAAATCGAAGTCAGCAGACGAGTCGGCTGTTGTACAGGAAGGACTTATCGCAGCCAGACGTATATAGGAGAGAAGAAAGGAGAGCAGTTGGTACAATGCGTTATTACGTGGCTGTCCGCGCGCGCGGATAGAGGCCCCTCGTTATAGCCGCGTTGCATGTCGCGGATGCTCCTGCGGAACGTGCGCTGCTATACACGCGATAGTCTCCCCCAGAGGAGCGGTATACACTGCAGTGGACTTTTTGCCTCTCGGTAATTGGTGACTCGTCGCCGCGCGCGTGGCGCACCGCCTCCTCGCCAGCTTCCGCCTATCTTTATTCGATTGATCATCAACGGAATAATACGGCCTGGTTGTCGAGCGGTTTTTCTTCAAACCGAAACGACGAACCAAAGAAATTTCCGCGAACACGAATTCCCGATGATCGAACGTGTCGTGGAGCTCAGCCTGAGCGATGCGCGACAGAAAAAATCGAGAAAACGTATTGGCAAGACGTATGTACGTAACGAAGAGATTGCTCTCCTCCGCACTAAAACCGCCTCGATCGATGCGGATTACCTCCCAAATGTATTATCTACGACTATCGGCGTCAGAAGCACGTGTTGCAAAGGCACATCATAATCCAGCCGCGATACTTGTGAGCAGTCCTTCACCGCCCACTCTCAATCGATAACCGATCGTTCGATTCGCTTGTGTATCTGTCGAGCAGCGAGTCGTTTGATCGTTCACTTTCACGCGTTTCCGCGCACACTCCGCCGCGCGAATTCGCGCGTCATAACTCGCAGATGACGAGCTCGCTTGCGCAAGCCTCGCTCGAGCGGGTCTACCGACGAAAGCCCGTCGCACAATACTCTGCGGTGTGGTTGAACGCGTGAATCGCGTTATCCAAATATGATGGATCTATGATGGATCCGTTGGCCGTTTCTTCACTGAATTTTGTGTGGATGACAAAGGATCATCGTTATGGATGCTTCATTCACTTTTTTTCGTCAGTTGCATCCTGATATATGCAGTCGTGAGTTATAACGCGTTAATCGCAATCGTATAGCGTTCGATCATTTAAAGGATGTGAATTATCGAATTGATACCGATAATAATCGGACTCGTGCGTATTACGCGAGCTTGTTGGCTCAACATGTGACTATAAGAAATTTGAAAGTGAAAATATTAGCAAACCATTCAGACAATGATTCAACTTATGTCTAATGGAATCAAATTAATTAACAATGCAATCACTCGTGTTGAACATCTATAAGCCGGTGAATATTATATTGTACGTAACGCAAAGGCAATGAACAAGTATTTTTCTTGAGCTTTCTAATGTAACGATAAATAATTGCCAACATAAAAATGCTCATTATGCATGACAGATCGACGCCACCAATCAAACTTTCCTTCCGCATTTTTGTCCTATAATCGGCCGTCACTTTTAGAGCTGGCCAAAAAATATTGAGCCATTCGGGAGGTCACGAGCGCGGATCCTTCCCAATCGTTTGATTCGCAAGACAAATCTTTTCTATTAAGCCCCATCGATAATACGCTCTATCTTCCCCACATTGTTGTTGGCGGTATATATATTCTGTGCAGTCGCACGTGGCACGGGATTAAAAGCGAGTCGAAAATGTTTAGTCGGAGAGAGTCCGACAGGAAGAGCAACGCTGCTCGATATCGGCTGTTATACGAACGTGTGAACTATGACCACTCTTATACTGCCATACTGGATTCCCTTTCATTTTCGTGCTGTATCAGATAGCTTATATATGAGCCATTTTCATATATTGATTCAAAGACGAATATGTACCTTGGGGCAGGGAATGACAAGGCTTAATTCCAGCCCACAGAAAGAAACAAACGACGATATTGAATCACGCATTTCTGAATTTCTGTTATAAATAGTAAATTCAAAATTGAGTGAATTTTATTTTTTTTATAATTTTGCTTTGTTTTTTCATTTGGCTGGCGGTAGAAAAATTTGACTTTTTGTCAAAACTCAATTGATTTAGATTCCAATCAAGAAGATATCGAACTGAAAATTCCCTGCTTCAGTCCAAGAATTCAAAAGTTATTCAGTATCTCCGGTCAGATTGCTACTATTTATTGATACAATACTGGTTTCATAAACTGGTTTCATTCTTGAATGAAACAATACTGGATTCATTTAAGGTCCATTCCAGTCTTATTAAAGAAAAAAATCTGAAAAATTTCAAGTGCATTAACAAACATTTATAATTTTGGGGAACACTATTTTTTGAAGTGGATGTTACAATCTAATCTAAAAAATATAATTATCGTGCAATTTAGGCATCACTGCCTAATAGTTTCATTATTTCTGATAATTGAACATTGTGTTGAAATACAAATTCTCAAATTTTTCAAGAATCTTTACAGCGACGTGGCACATTAAAAAATAAGATTAAACCATATTTTTCACGGTTTTAGTATCCAATAATGAAAAAAACACTTAGAATAGACTTGTTTATATTTTTACATCGCACAGGAAGGTATTATATACGTTTCAAGCGGACAAAAAGTTTGCGGCTCCCAATTTGGTGCTCCGCGGCAGTTTAGCCTGTGACAAATAAGGGTAGTTTGTATTCTGTATGAAATATGTACAGTTATAGCAACCTACACAAGCATTTTTTGCTATATAAACTCCAAAGCTAATTTTTCTCTCTCATCATCTACAATGAGAAGTTTCCCCCGTAAGTTGGAAAGTGTGTGTTGCCCCTAAGCAGTGCTCACTTGACCATGGTTTCATTTTTATTTGCGCTCGTACATATGGTTCAATTGAATCATTTGCACAGCGTGATAGTTATGATAATGTGAAGCTTTGTAATAAATAAACTATTAATTGACAAAAAATTAATAACAATAGACTATCAGTCTCTTCACAATCGCTTACGTTAACTTTCTTTTCAAGTATAAATATTAATGATTCATTGAGTACCTGCTTAAAATCCTGTTTGAAAGCTACATATTTTCAGATATTCCTCATAATCGTTTGGTTGATCAAGTACAGCTCTTACATGATAGTGCAAACCAGTCGGCCAAGGACAATTTATGGTCCAAAGGTCATGAGCCACGCGTCCGGCCCATCCCTCTCACGATGGTCGCGGGTGGGAAACGTGAAAATCAAGATGAAAAAGCGCTGGCATACATCAATAAATAATAAGGCGCTTTCTCCAGAGACACTTGGGGGAGACGCCTATAAACTAAAGCAACGATTCGTAGCGATGCGACGGTGTACGTAGGCCTACCTTTGCCTTTGGCACCGCTTTTCTTATGTAAGCTAGGATGTAATGAGGCGACGCCCGAGGAGTTGACGAGCTAATGAGCCAAGGAGTGAAATTAGGAGCTCGTTACCAGTGTGATTTGTGAAATTAGGGAGGTTTTGAGGGGGCTGAGAGGTCTATAGTCTTTGCTATTTCTATTAGCTCGTAAACATAGTAGCACCTATATATAGCGAGTGAAAGAGAAATTGAGCCATAGGAA
Source organism: Aphelinus atriplicis (assembly GCA_020882685.1). NCBI lineage: Eukaryota > Metazoa > Arthropoda > Insecta > Hymenoptera > Aphelinidae > Aphelinus > Aphelinus atriplicis. The sequence goes on from CM037073.1 coordinate 79,067,097, forward strand.
GACATCGTTTGAAGTACATCTGATTGGGTCCTGAATCAGTTGCTTTATTTGAGAACTCGTATTCGTACTCCATAACAGCTTAGTAGTATGGAGATCCAGTAAGATACTTGAACTGAGAGACTTGTAACAGAACATTATGTCTATATTGAGCAGTTCATTTTCTGATCATCCAATCAATATGTGTAGTGTAGAAATGGTGAAATATGATGAAGGAAAACATTTAATTTTGAAGTTTCAAAATCAAGAAGAATAAAAATGTATCGGATAAAATGAAAATTAACAATATAGAATGGTTACATCATGTATCTGAGCGAGGTTAGACAACTTGGGCACAATTCCATCGACTCTGGTACAAAATTCAACATCAAGAAATTCCAACCAAATATTTTGTCACGCAAAATTGTCTGAGCTTTCGAAATCTGTAATCGGAATTGGAAAAGCTGACATTGCAAATAAATACCTCTAGCTATTGAAATTTAGTTGACCATGGATCATAAACTTCAAAATGCGTCTATGAACAACAGTTTTTCTTTACCCAAGCAACTCGCACACATTCGACCCTCAGCCAATCTGCCAATCATACCCTTATGAGCATCGCCACATTTTCTATTATCAATTATTTACTTTTGAGCGTGACGCAGATGTAGTGGTACCGTGGGACGATTGTTAATTGAACCCTAGCCAACGATGGTCGCATTTTGACCGTCTAAAACGTGCTCACTGAAATCATACAACTAGATGGGTCGACGGGTTTGGTCGAACGTGATGGGTGGGTATACCCCAGAGCAATTCCATCGTTCAAGTGGTAGTCTTCTTGGAAGCTATTATCTCTACCGCACTGTGGACTTCTCCTTTCTTTATGACGTACGTGCTATTGCTACGAGCTGCCACGTAACTGGTATCATGAGTGGATACACAGTGGACTAGTGGTGAGGATAAAGATTCGTTGCCAGTGACCCTCTCTATGGATACATGATACAGAAACATCTATAAAAACTTTTTTCTAGCTCCGACAATCCGAGTTCAGCGGTTTTCTAAGACTTTGGAATGAATGATTAGTTATCGAGATGTTCCGGATATATATACTCAATGTGTATATACACTGAGAGAAAATCCTTAGAGGATGCGGTTTGTCACTTTTATTCGCTGCGAACCAATTTAAATAAAAAGTTATGTATTGATTTATTACATTGCTGTTATTATCAGCTGAAAAAAATATTTCATGGAGGTATGAAGGTGGATAGTTGAGTGGAACTATAGTAAATATTCACTCATGTCACAGACAAGTTGTCAGCAGTGACTCGTGTCAGCAGACTATAAGATATAGTAACAATAAACTGACTTGTGAATAAAAATAGATTTGAAGCATGTTTTCACTGTGTAGCGTACGAACTAATAAGGACCCAACAAATTCCAAAATAAATAAACCTTACGAAACTTCGCGATTTAGTATTTCCATGGGTTAATTAGAGGGTGCATCTTCTTAGGCAGAAGATAGTTGTACGATTGCATGTGGTTTCGTGTGCGTGTGTATGTGTGTGCTTCAATACACTGGCGCCCATTTTAGAGAGGTAAATCTGGCTATCAGATTTTTCATCGCAAAAATGTTTACGTACGATCCTCATGTAATATGCATTTGGATTGTATTAAGATTCGCACTGTACAATATAGCGGTGTCACTGATGTTCTCTCAATTTAAATATATTACCATCTAAACAATGTATTATTTATCATTTCTATTCTAATCGAAATCTGGAATAAAACTTCTCATGGATTTTTTTTTCAAATATCCATTATATAACCCAATAACTATTATCACTTAAACGGTAATCACATTATTTTTAAATCTAAATCTCCAGATCTAGCTAGTAGTAATGATACATTTTTCCCTTTGCGGATTTCATAGTAAATCGATGAAAATCGGGAACTTGCCGGGATGGGCAGCATACTGTATGGCCTTAACTGACAATTTGACTCGCTATGTCAATGCAAATAACTCGTGAAAACTTTTGAAAACGTTTTCATTCGAGAATTATGTTAAAATTACCAATGTCAACAAATACACTCAAGGAAATAAAAAGTTTGAAAGTTAGTTGATGTTATACAGTTACTAAAGTTCAAGTGAGGTAGCCGGGTGCTGCGACAAATGTCCTTCATCGCTTTACAACTCCAGCGTTTTTCATCCGATTGATCTGAAACTCAGTTTGCAAGTTCTTCCAACGTTAGTTAATAACGTTCTCTCCCGGAGTTTTCTCAATTCACCCGCAATTTCTCTAGCTGAATAACCAACTTTCGAGGTCATCCAAGTGAGCGAGGTTACTCACTAGCACCCGACGCGCGAACCAGCGACTGTACTTCTCTGGGCTAAATGCAAGAGCGAACACGCTCGGTTTTTCGTGAAAGTGTATATGAGCATACTCAGCCGCGGGGCTGCCGTTTTCGGTGCACAGGCTCGTGACGAGGGCGAGGCCGTTGCCGGTGCTCGTGATGCAGATTTTTTCTACTATCCCTTGTTGTTCTTGACCCTGAGAGAAAAACGATGCTATCGAATGAATAGAGTACAAAGCTTGGGGATCAACAATTTTTTTTTCATTCCGTCGTTCCCTTGTTTTACTCAAAACAAGCCCACTTCGTGAGGGAGTTGACACATTTCCCATCCAAATTATAAGATTGGAAATTTCGCTTCTGGATTGGATACTTATACACGGGGCACTAGTAGTACCCCACGGGTCACGAATCTCGGTGACGCTTCCACAGGTTACCCAAAATAAGTAAATTTACCGACAACAAGTATGTGAAAATGTAAATATAATAACCTAGAATAGATAGAGACCTAATAGAAACCAAATATAAACTAATAACAACCTCTATCATTTTTAACAAGATTTATGTATACTGACCTATCATTTGTTTCAATAATTTTTTTCTCCTTCTCATGCATCGGCACAAATGCATTATTTTCCCAGTAATGAAAGTCGTATCCATGTCTCAGTTTAGACGTAGATTTGAAAAATGAACCATAATCCGCATGTACTTATGATATGAACCGTATAAAAAGAACCAAACTATCCGTGTTTCTCTGAGACTTTTCCAGAATAAACTATGCTGAGTCTACTCTTATATACTCTACTTGAAATCGAGTCCATCCTTGGTAATTCGCGTGTACGAGAAAGTAAATTCTCACCGAGTCTGTATAACGAGAATCTCATTTTTCATGGTTCTTGGGGGTGGAGATGAGACCCGTCTATCTTCCATGAATCACTGGTGGCGGTTAGTCACTCGTCATTTACTGGCCAGGCTTGCATCACACTTAAAGTCGCGCAACGCAAGAGCATTCGGGTTTAGATTTATAGAGCCCGCGTCAGATACCGACGGCTCATTCGAAAGAAAGTTCGAAGAGAGAGAGAGAGACCACGCCTTTGACTTTTCTTCAGATGATGATTGATTGACGATGCTGTTTATCGTTGCTGGTCTTATTTGAAAGTTCATGTGGTAAAATTTGTGAAATGTTGATAAAGAATAGTTTGTTCTTTAGGGGACTATTTTGGCCACCTCCAAAAAAATTTAATTTTGTGAGAAAAGACTTACGCCTTTTTCCAACCACCTCAAAAATTGGTTATGAGATATCAATACATACATGCAATATACGATTGAAAAACTAGTCGATAACTGCCCAATATAAAATTATAAATTCATCATAATGTTTCCATATATGCCACTCCAATGCAACTCCGACCAGAGAAGATCTCGATAATCTAAATGAAAAGTGTCGTGTGCGATCAGTGTGTCGTATGAAGCCGGAAGAGACTCAAAAGCATCGTCTGACCAAAACGGGAAGTTATCTACTAATTAGCGCGTGCACTACAGCCAACCCACTGTCCTCCAAACAGCGATCCCCATTAGTCCGGATTGAAAAAGATGGAGTTTCCTTTTCTTAATTAATCCAATCTCGGATTTTTCATCTCCCCTGCAGCAAAATACCCTGCCACGGAATCAAAACAAAGCCTACTCGTCCATTACAGAACCATCCATAAACTAACCTCAGCCTGGAACGAAAAAAAAACCTAAGAAAAATCAGCCCCTCGCGGAGACGGCACCACGCGCGAGTTAATTAGCAGGACTGCGCCGCAACTGGATGTACCGATAGTATCGTTGCACAGTCTGAGCTTCTCCTCGGTTCACCGTAAAAGGTGGCGATTCCGAAAAACAAGCAAAATCGCCGGATAAATCGAAGCCTATCGACAGCTGATGCATGTCGCGCGCGCGAGCGAGCGAGCGAGCGCACGAGGGGAGAAATTCACGCGTGGGCGACACGAGCCACTGTTTTAGACAGAGTTATGCGCTCGGATTATCACGGGATCTCGGGATTTTCACTCGCGGTATACGTATAAGCTCGCGGATCTCGCGCTGCACCGTTGGCCCGACGCTTTTCGAAAAAGCGTGGGAGCCCACGAGGCGCTTCCCATTGTACAGCGACACTTCTCATGTGAAAGGAAGGTTCGCACGCCCGCGGTGACATGCTGGCGCGTTCGGAAGGAAACGATCGGCGAGATTGGAGAGCCGAAGGTGGGGGGAGGGGGGGGGGCGGGGTGTGATTGTGCTGTTGAACTGATGAATTTTTAATAATTCCACAAAGACGTTAACTGAGATCCCTATCAATCCATGTATAATCTGCATGATAATCATCCAATCACTTGGTTTTCTTAGATACGCGCGTACGCGTACATGGTGAATTTTCAAGCTCGTATCCATCAGATAAAAATTACGTAGAGAATTAATTTAATTTCTGAAGATCTATCTAACAAATTTAAATCTATCTAACACCATATCGATAGCTCGTTGTTTTGAAAAAAATTCAGTTTGGCGCTGTAACAAGAAAATTTCTTCTAGGATTGAGACTGTATTCTCGATCCTAGAGGCGTCTGTTTAGCGAGTATGGAATCTTCTTGTTACAGCGTCGAACTGACTTTTCTCCCCGAATCAAAATTCGATTATGAATTGGAAAACGTACTAATCTTCTCGCAGGTATGAAGAAATACTTTCTAGTCTTCATTTGGAGCATGACAACTATTTTTGTTTCTGGCACAGTCGAGCCGATTACCCATCACTTAAATTTCTTCCGCGGACACACTCTTACCTCGCGAATCAAAGCTGACCACCCACTGGTCGGGTGGCGCGGGCAATAAAACCATCACAAGCCCGTCATCTGCTTATGCACATAACGGCCCACCTTCCCGTTGTTCGCCGATCAGCGAAAATTCCAGCTGTCGGCGCGCGCTTTCGAATCCGCGCAGGAATCAAGTGGTGCGTGCGCGCAAGCGATATAACGAGCGTCGAAAATCAGCGCGTGTCAGCTTTCGTTCTTGTTCCAAGTAGTGGGCTGCTTCATACGTTCGAAATTGGCGGGGCTCGAATCATTGCTGCATTTGCAAAGCGAAAAATAATTGTTACCCCACTAGATGATACAGGGTTCGGAGTGAGAAAAGTTAGTCTCGTACCGGTGCTGTGCGCCGTTGTACCTTTTCATTTTTACATCAACAATACGTATTTAATTTTTTATATTTCTCTGTAAAACTTATGTATCAATTTATGGAAACGAAAAATCGCGAAACAAATGATATTTTCCGATTGCTTATACGTATCGGCGTCTTGACAGCCGAACGGACTGGCAGTCATCATTTGGCGAAGCATCTTTGAAATCATCGCGGACTAGGTTTCCGTATTGCGAAGACCGCCCCGAAAAAAGGGCCGGCACGCGGAGGAGGAGTAGGGCTGATGAATCAGGCCCGCAGGACTGAGCCGCACTCGTGACTGCGGTGGGGGAGAGAGAGAGAGGTGATCGGCGAAGGTGAGAGCAAGAGACGTATATACATGCGATGCGCGCCGAGGCTTGTATACTTTTGTAGAAATCGCTGCGGGCAGTATGTACGCCCGACGTAAATACATTCTCGACGACCCCTGGCGACCTCGGCTATACCGGACTGACACGTTGCGTGAGGCAGCTTTATGCAGCGTGCTCATGCCGAAAGAGGCTCGCGGCATCCTCTTTCCTATACGGGCCCGCTGCGATTAAAGCTACTTCGCACAACGTTCAGATCCTCCTTATTTAGTGCTTCATGAAATAGTCACAAATTATGATCTCGTGTTCAGCAGCTAATGTAGCCTATCACCTCCATTTCACTCGGATATCCCTTATCATTGATTTCATGCATTCACATATATATCCACATACATGTACTTACGAGTATATACAGATATATACAGTATAGAAGGATAAAATCGACAATGATTGACGAGTATCTTAAAGGGTTGGCGTTAATGGCTCATGCGGAGAAGAGGGGTCTGGTATCGGGTTGTGGGTTCAACCCCCGCCGGGAGAGAACTATTTTTCGACGGAAATCGCACTCGCGACCGAAAACTTTTTATTTATGTGTTACACATAAAATTATTTCGGAAAGTATCAACATGATTAGTCACCCACCGACCTCATACTCTTCTTGTCAGTCGATTGACTCACTGACCTCTCGACTATAGCGTTATATGAGCTAAAATATTGTTTTCCCACAAATTTCCAGGATAGGTAGATTCTATTATAGATCTTAGCCAAAAACTTCGAAGTTCAATCGTTCAGAGACATCTGTACGTTATAAAAGTATTTAGTTTGGAGACATTATAAATTCACCTATTACCATAGATATAGGTTTGCGAGATTTGAAGATTTTCTTTAAACTTTCACCTTCTCAGGAGAAACACACAAGGTACCAGGGTTAAAATTCGTTTCGAGTTTCGGAAAGCATATTCGCGTGTTTTGCACACGCAAAGATAGAATCTAAAGATAATATCAATTAGATGTAAATCACTGCAATACCGATTATGATGGTACACGATTCACCCCTCGAATAATACCTTGATACAAATAAAATAACTTATGTATAAACAATATCCAATATGGTCAATAGAGGCTTATCCAATATTGGCTGATGGGAGCAACAACTGGAAAATATCATTGTCAGATGCATTGTTGAATTTTTGTTCAACAACCGACAAAGATTTGGCAAATGAAAAGCAAACTAATTACCCTCACAAGTCTTGACATGATATTCTTTCTGTTGCAACCAACAGCGAATTTTTTCCCTGTACAACCGATTCACGGCCGAATCGTACCCTCGGACGAGTCTCTCCGGCATCGACGTAAAAAAAAGTGGAATTTTCTCAAAATGAATCATTCGGTATAGCCAACACCAGATCGCGGAACGTAGAAGAGACGAAAGGAACGAATATCCGCTGGCACGCGAGCGGGAAAGAATCGAGACGCGCCTCTCGGTCGCGGCGGTGCACCGCAGGTAAAAATTGAAACGGCCAGCGGGTATAATCAAAGATCGGGTGAATTCGCTCGTATACATATACCCGTGTCCCGGCGCTTCCTACTTCATTAGCTGCGCCGGGGGCTCGACGATACTCTCGTCGCTCGTTTTCATTACGGCGGCGCGGCGCTTCTTCGGCTGCTTACGCTCAATTAAATATTACAGCGCTCCGCTTTCCGCGTGTAGCAGTTGCGGCAATCCGTCTGCGGCCCGTGCCGATGAAAGTGAAATGCTCGCCGGGCGCGCGCGCGCGTGTCGAGATTTTGATTAAGCGGTTTTCGCGATCCCGCGAGAGGAAGAGCCTGCCGCGCGGGCCTTTGTCATTAGATTATACGCGGGCCGCTATCGCGACAGTGGTGTACACTTGCGCTTGCGCAGTTTCACCGCGCTGCTGTTTGCGAGGCGGACCCGGTTGCGACAAGAGCACGAGAGCCGTATTGAGAGATTCTTTTCTTCTCTCGGCACAATCTGTCGGGATGTAGCGCGGATAGTATACGCATACAATGAGGGTATATAGCCACGTGAGATGCTTTTTTTGGTGCGAAATTCGGGGTAGATCGTTGCTCTCGAATGTCAGTAGTAACTGTCGAGTGTGGGTAGACGCGAACAGTTAAATGGCTGATCCCTACAGGGACGGACAGAAAATTTCAAGTCAGCTTGTGGAACCTGGAAGGAGTATACTAATTGCGAGTTATCCTGGGGAAGATAACCACTCGTACACCGGCAACCTCGGCATGACGTTACGAACATACACCTGACGTTACATCGCGTTTCAAAAATCTCCATCGCCAGAGGATATATTATTTACGAATTATATTACTCGCGAAAAAACTCAAAGCCGTAACTGACGTAATGCCATCTGCCGCTCGCACGCCCCCGATCAAACGATTTTCACGACAATCGTATCCTCGCAGGCAGGCAGACAGGCAGGGCTACATACAACGTATACGCCGAAGCACATGGGCAGCACACGTTGAACGGCACGTGCAAGGGCCCCGCCGTCCGATCCTCGCCGATTGCACATATACTTTCTCCCGAGCGGCCCATACGGCGCGCACGCGAAGATCCACGCGTTATATCCTATTCTTTGTCCCGACGGGATAATAACATGCGGGCTGACACCCGCGTAAGGTTCGGCGATTTTCGCCGTGGATCTCGGCGTAATCTCGTGGGCCGTAAATCACTGGCACGACTGGACGCGCGCGCTCGTAACCGATTATTTGCAAATAGTAACTTGACGGACGAGCCCCGCGATGAAAGTTCCCTGCGAGTGCGACTCGCACGCTCGCGACCCGCGCCTGGGCCTTCCTGTCAAGTTAGACCAGATGAACAATACTCGAGAGGCCATGCGTCTGTTATGTGGCTGGCTTCTTTTATCTTTGACGAGGAGTCATGTCTTTTTTTTTTAATGAATTGAGCTTGCATTGATAGCTTAAATTTGTAGAGTTGTATGTCGTCGCGGGGGCCCCGAACGGGATTCAAAGTAGAAGGTTGAATTTTTTTAGACACTTTGTTATTACGTATGCGTTTGCATCGTTACCCAATCGTTATCAACGTCGTCTTTTGAGACATTATGTCCAGAAAATTCTCTTACTAATTTCATCGAAGAGTATGATAAATTACACTCTGTTAGTTGTTACTTATCATTCTTTGATTCTGTATCAGTAATCGCATACGAAAAATTTGTTCGAATAATATGAATTTGTCGGAACACAGCTGAAGATAATGCCCGATACGTACGTGGAGGCATTATTTTGATGGTTTGATTATTCTAGCTGTCAGATCCAATGAACATGTCCCGCATTGACAAATTTTGAATTTTGATTGGTAAACAGCTAACCAAAAGAGTTTGCTCACCCGCACCGAATGCACGCGAGATTGGGAATATTACATCGACAAGCCGATGAATCAGTTCGAGAGTTTTTCCCTCTAAATGTATATCTCTCAGTCTACACCATTGAATTCGAGCTGAAAAAAAAAATCGCCGTCGCTCAAATAACGCGCCTCGCGCGCCCAAATCCTCCGAACTCCTAAATTTCAATAACCGCGGCGCGAAATTCCCGTTCGCAAAACCCGCCATCCGTACTTTGATATAAAATCCGATGTGAATCCCGCGCTCGAGCGATATAATTCCACCATCTGCAAATTTACGATCTCATATTCAGTGGTTCGCCGAGCATTCAGCCCTTTTAATTTAGCATGCGCCTATAGTATATGATTGCCGAAAAATAAAAGAGAAGCGATGGGTCGTGCATCAGGGGAAGAAAGGCACAGACTCATCCGATTTAATGCGTTTTTAATTACTCGAAAGAATAATGGAATGGAAGAGGAGCGCGAGGCGTTGCTGAACTTCCGTTTTTAGCCCGCATTAATCACCATCGGATTTTTACAGGGTTCCGGATCCATCCCGCCGCGTATGCATAATGAATTTGACGCGGCCGGCGGAGACACCCGGCTTTTAGGCTCGAGCATTGGAGATAGATCAAAGATATCAACGATGCTCCTCGTTTTCTTTTTTGCCCCTCGCTTTTTTGGGACTGCTTTCGATCGCCCAGTAGTGTGAGAATAGTCGCGTGTCAATCTCGAACAGAGATTCCAATCACAATTTCCGGATGGACTTTCGCTCTTTTGTAAGGTAGATCTGATGAATTATGCTATGCGATACTGCGTATGTATGTGCTATCCTCTGAAATTTTCCCTTCTGTACTTTGAGGAGGGACCTTCTAATCATATTCATACGTCAGTTTGACGTGTTTTCATTACTGAATTAAAACCTCGCAGTGAATCTCTCTTCAAAAAGCGATGGCCTGAATAATGGGATTTGATTGATTGTTAGATAAAATCCGCGAAAATGTTGATGTAAATGTATTAAAGTGGAAGTGGACCTATTTAGACAGATGCTTTTTGATGCCCCGAGTGTCACTGACTATGCCTCAAGGCTCTTTTTTCATTCACATATCTTTAGGTGATTATTGAATATAAACGGTTATGAAGTAGAATTATTTCTGCTTCAAATGCTCGTTATGATATTTTGATAGTTCCAAAATGAAAAAATTTCAGCAGTAGGTTTGGTCTTATGAAGATTATATTTATAATTAATAAAATTAGAAACACTGTTCGTTTCTGTCTTTTATTCCTGTCTTTCATCAATTTTAAAATAAGCTTTCAACATCTGATGACAATATCAGAGAATTTCTAATGTCTCGCCTTGATATGAATTGATACGTTAGATAGATAATGGCGAATAAAATTCAAGAACAATGAGTAGCATATGACTTTAAAATATGCAAATAGAGTAATAGAGTAGCTGAAAATGCATGTGTTTAGTAACTCTGAATGTACATGAATTCAGGCACGTACCTCGGTGGTGATGACCTTCAGGAGATAATAATCAATAATGATAAAAAGAAATAATCAATGATGATTCCCGAATTCTCTGGGAAATGGAGGTATTACGCTAAACGGTTGCAGGCATAAGTTACTTGTAACTTATTGGGGTACACAAAAGTTATCCCAGAGAGTTTCATTGCGATGAATCACCCAAATAAGGTCTTATACTCTCCGTGAGTTAAATTTTGAATCGAATAATTGTAAACGTTGCCTATAATACATAATTTTTATTTAGATTGTGTAAAGACATAGACACGGCCTAATATGTATTATCTTTACGTATCAAAATGTATCCTAATACAAATTTCGTTCTCCCTCGGCTAGCTTTACAATCCATGCTTCACAATCTATGCGCACACGAAGAAATTCACGGAATTATACAACGACGATGTTTCTTCTCGGCGGGAAGGCGATATGTCAGCCAGGCGTTCAGGATCGAATGATGCATCGGATGAAAGCGTTGTTCGGTCACACGAAATCTATGGTATTTGTAAGATAAATCTCAGGTCTATATACTCCGTCGATGTAACATTCCCAATACGACTTTATCGCTTGGGCATCAGACAGAACCAATGATATTTTGTTACGCGGGAGTTTGATTTTGTTAAGTACGGCTGTACTTTTGACAATGCAAATCTTTTTCACTCAAATTGAATGATCTCATCAAGACACGTATGCTCATGCGTCAAGTAATTATTCAATTAGAACAGACACGTTAATGTTTTAAAGTTTCCCAAAAGATCCTTTTTTCCTTATTTACGGCTCATAATATTTATTATTTGAATTGCGATTCTAATAATTATACTAATAATTGTATATGTACTTATTATTGAATCTAGTTACATAATTCGTAGTGGTGGAGGGGTGGGGGATTCAATCTCCGCCATTTAAGTGAGGATATAAACTTGATCAGCATCGTAATATTTTCATGGTTAAGTAATAGCTGTACAAGAATCGAATTATTCAAATTGGAAAATTGTTAATTTGTTATCCTACACGTTTAGGTCAGCAATACTTTGAGTTCACTTATGATTATAAAATAGCCGAGTCACCACTGCAAAGTTTTAGTCAATCGTTGGATATACTAGAATTAAACCAAACTTGTGTCCTACCGATCGTAAATTATTTGTGATTAAGGTAACTGTACCCGAGATGCCACCCTTAAAGGTTTTTCGCAAATTTGACTATCATAAAATTGGAATTTCAACCCATTCAAAATATCAATTAACGAATTAGCTCAAAAGGGCCACATTGGGTACACGTACCCAATGTAACACTATTTCATAATTACTTGTTACAGCCTCCGTACGCATACAGAAACGATCAAATTGTGATAGAAATATGTAAATTCAGAATGATAGAGTAGGCACGTAGGAATGGTTGTAGTTGATTATTATAATTGAGTTAGCAGAGTAAAATAAGAAAATAGCGAAAAAATCAGGTACTCAAACTTCAAACTGGTGTAAAAGAGTAGTTTTAAGGGCTAAATGAGCGACCGAAAGTTTTCTTTGAACACCCCCAACATAACCCAACAGCGACTGGCGTACAGAGCGCACCGGAAATACGAAATCCGAGAAAAGTGCCACATCAAGGCCGTGAAAAAAAGATCGTCTTTATTTCTATTGTATTTTAAGAGATGAGATACCGGTAGTGATCGAACTCGAAACCGATCACGGATCCATAATCTACATTAACAACCAACCTCACCTCCCTTCCACTCCCACAATAGCGAAGCGTCAAATATCTGCCAATGTAAACCGAACTCTGAAAAAATCGGATTTTATGTAAGATAAATCACTATACGGGCGGTGTACGAGTGATCCCGCATGCGATCGCAGCGATCCAACAATAGAAGATAGCCCCGGCACCGATGATAAGTCAGACGCGGAAAAATGTCGAGACACGTGGATATGAGTGGGGCCAATGCAGCCTCGGCAATAAAATAAAAGCGAACGCGGAAGCGAGGGACGACGCTTCGTGACTCTCGTCTGCTTGGGTCGCGCCTCCCGTCGCCCGGGTCCCTTTCTTCGGCTCAGGACGCAGCGGCGCGCCGATATTCATCACTGCCGCGTGCGAAAATCCCCCCGCGACGACGCGCGCGTGCGCACACGTGCGAGCAGCAGCGCGTAAAAGCCATTCGCGAGGAGCACACGTGCGCCGCGACTCCGAATCGGAGCTGGCCAAACGGGGCATTGCCACAACAGCACATGAAATCTCGATCACTTGGTCGGGAGGATCGAGAATCGTCTTTTTTTCCCACCTCGAGAAAGAAACGTCTTTTTATTCATACAGGCTCCATGTCGGTGTGTACTTGGCGGTTCGATGCCGCGCGCCGACCGATTATTCGGATTCATTCTCTCACACGTTCGTTCGAGGCGCGACAGTAATTTGGATGGTTATACGAATCAATAACTCACGGCGTAACGATGCCTCCCTAACAATCGCTACATACGTGCAGAGCTTGGCGGTTCAACATCCGATGGAATATATATACAAACGAGTAATAACACTCCCACCGAGATGAAAATTCTTAACGGGCGTTTTTGCAAGTATAAACAAAACGTGACCACATTAGGATAACGACACGCGTTAATCTTAGCCTGGAGAAAGACGTCAAAAAGAGATTGCCAGCCTCAAAAGGTGTAATGGGAAACTTCAATAGGGCCATTAGATACACTTAATTTACATCTTCAAAATCGATCCTCCGAGCCTCTTTCACTTTTTTTTTCTCTCTCTCTCTCTCGCTACGAAACGTGATGCTTTAGACCTCAGAGAGAAATTCACGATTCTCTTGCTGCAAAATGAAATAGGCACGTAAAGAATATTCGTTTTCAAAATTTTCTATAATTTCTTTGCCACATTACGGTACACTCCTCTCGATAAATTTTCTTGGAAATTCAATTCGACGAGTTGTTAGTATATAGAATTGTTAGGTTTCAGGAAGCGAAAGTCCGTCGTTTAATCACTAATATGCCATTGCTCGAAAAAGCGTTTGAACATACACGGCACCGACGCGCCAACATACAGCCAGATATTTCTGTGGTAGAAAGTAATTTATTCTTCCATAATGCCGTTTTCATTAGATCGTGCAGTTTCCATAATGATTCAAAAATAGTCATTGCATATTGAATGACGGAGAAATTTTAACTACGTGGAAAAAAAGACACAAAGCATCAAAATATCGTGAACGGTCTTATAAAACAGTCTCTTGAACAATCTTATTTTCGTATTGAATTTTCCACGAATCTGCACTACTATTAAAATTACAATTGGATAATTTACAGTTGATATTTTTCACACTTTTTTCGTAACGAGCATTATCTATTTTCTATTTTTTCTCTCACGACATCCTAAATGAACGAAATATTAGTTAGACAATTCATTGAATGATATAATGGGAAAACCCATAAATGTTGTACTTCAAGTGACGCCAAAAAAAATCATTTGATGAAAGAAAAGAACAATAAACTCTTCATTACGTTGAAAGAAAAACAGTATCACGTGATCTTGCCTACTTTCGATTTGACAATCATTAATCAAAAATCGTCAGTGAAATTTTTGACTCATGAATCATGTAGATCTCGAGTTACAATCTGAAAACGCAGATGCAAGCATTTTAACAACAAATCATGGTATCATACTCGCATAAATTTAATGTGCTCAAAGCTCTTTACACACTTCTATTTTACAAAGACCACAGAGCGTCTCGTGCTGTATATAGCCAAGCAAACGTGTCACACATTGAAAATGAAAAAAAGGTGTGTCGGAGTGCAGTTGCGTTCTCACGTATAACACAACACACGCTGATGCGAAAAAAAAGTAACGACAGAGGAAGTACATAGACACATGGGCGCATCACACCTGCGCGCGCGAGACAGGTCCTAGCGGCAAGTCACGCCGACAATGGCCCATGATTTTTCGAGCGCGGCCCTCTTCTCTCTCCTTATCTATCTGGGGGCCCTGTGCGCAAGCTTTCACTGCATGTACCAAGGAAAGCAGCCAGCGGCGAGCGACTGCCATATATATAAATATACGAAGCGCAATGTCACGCCGCGTCCGATACAATCGGCTCTAATATGCACCAGTCCAGCCCGCCTCCCGTGCGCATGTATATATATATACACACGCGCGCACTCTCACCTTCGGTGCCGCAGCTTTCGGGTCGCACACACCCATCTCTCCTATCAATACGACCGCTTCGCCGCGGGCCGACCCGGCGAGCTTTCTTACCACTGCCCGCCCCGGGTGTGCTTTGGGATGTGTGTATCGCGAGCCGCGCGGCATGATGAACGCGAGCCACATGGCTTGGGTTGGATCGTTTGAGCTTCGATCGTCTTGGGATTTTTGAGGATTCACATTTAGATACACTGTCGTTTCTCCTCGGGATTTTCTCACGATCAATGCGTATCTGACTAGTTGTTGGGTGGTTGCTTTTAAAATTTAGCGCTTGGTTAACCTGTCTCGAATCCTCGGGAAAAGAGAATTTTAATATTTGTCGATCGTATATCGCAAGAATTAATATATCCCACCAAACAGAGGAAAGAATTCACTCGTATATACCCGGAGTATAATTTTGCAATATTCGTCAAACAATAACTTTGAACGAAAATTAAACAAATATTACAATTTATTTTTCCAAAGAAACTTTTGACTTGTTATGTGCAGTCGAGTACAAAATGATCGCTGATATTCGCGTGCAATAATCCGAACGATGTAACAATGGTATCATTTGGAACATCGAAAAGTCAGCCGAAGCAAGTTGGTCTATTTTCTTGCTTCTGTATCACGATTCACGACACGTGAACGGAAGGCCCGCGAGTATGACCTTCCTCTTTCTTCGATTTTCTTTGGATTATTTTGTGTTCAGCCATCTTCATACAAATATACATGCTCGAAGAAAATTATACACTATTCAATTGACTCTTTTGAAAAGTTTTTAATATTTGATCATTGATTTAAGCCATTGATCATTGTTTTTAATGCCAAATGGTGGTTTGGGATTATATATTTCGATAAGGAATCCCAAAAGTAGTGAATTATTGCAAATTTTAAACATATGAAAACTACGGAATTGCACAATTTTGATGGTTTTGCGGAACTCCATGATGAAATTCATCTCTGTCGGCAACATTGGTCAACCGCACGATCGAAAACCATCAGCATGAATGAATTTTTTCGACTGAAATGCGATTAATGGATCATGAACTGCGGAGAATAAGTTTTGAAAATAGCCGCGTACCAACCGCAATCCCACACCTTTGATATATATTTGCAAGCCATAGAGGTACATCAAGTCTTGAGCGCACCATTGAAAACATATTATAGCTGCAGCGGAGGATCGTCAGCCGAGGCCAAATTTCAGCGGCCGATGTCCAGCTTCAGCATCGTGAACTAAACAGCCCGTGACTACGTGGCTTCATGACCCGACTCCTCTTCCTCTTTGTGGACACCGTAATATGGAGCGACAGTATATGCAGCGTGACATTGAACCCGAGCGACTTGACTCAGCTACCTCAGGATTCATCAGTGCGAGATCGTTTCACGATCTTGAGGTGATCTGAAAAGACAAAGGTGAAATTTGTATGGGATTGACGGCTGCACCACTTGCGCCACCGATCCAATCCTTTACGTAAAAAATTATCGATTTGCTCTCTCTCTCTCTCTCTCTCTCTCTCTCTCTCTCTCTCTCTCTCTCTCTCTCTCTCTCTCTTTCTCAAAAACTATTTGAATCACTTGGCAACGTTTCCAATTGATTTGGGCTAATAAACAACTAATACAAATTAAATTCAGATGTAGGTATGGAAATGTTGTGCATCTGGAGAATGGAGTCAGTTTCACTTTTCAAAGTTGATTTTTTTTGTCGAAGGGATGAAGGTACGATCATTTCTACCTTCTAGTAGAAGTGAACGAGAATATTTTTAATATACGAGCTCAATTCTTCTTCTTGTCTTGTTTTGTTCTTGTGTTGCTCGTTTCAAGTGTTTGCCTTTCTCACCATGACTATGTAAATCTATAGCGTTCAGTCGAGTTGCGATCAACGTCAAGCCGCTTATACCTTTGGTTCAAGCGTTTGTTTCCATGATTATTTTGCATTTTTTTTCATATCGATCTAACGATGAATACACGATTGACTTGTTGAACTTTTAATAGTCGAGTACGACAATCAATTGAAAAAATATTTGGTGGAGGAATTAACAAACATACTTGATGTTAAACTAATCATCTTCCTTTCACAATTTATTGAATATCTTCCACGGGGTTACAGAAACAAATTTGATGGCTCGGGTCTTGATATCTCCTTCATTTGTGTCTTATGCGCTCACGAAACACCATAATTTTTTCACTTCGCTTGTAATAATTTGGTTTTCATTATTTATCGTGTATCATGATTAATCGCCAATCACAAAAACTCGATAGTATTCATTTACGCATTAAACTTTAATATTTCGTAAGTATATAACTCATGTGTGAATTTATTATTATTATAATCAAATACTTTGATGCTGTAAATAATTGATTGAATTTTTTCATATAAAATGACCCAGAACGTAACATTTTATAACTAACAACTCGATTTAAACAGATAAACATTTATTAAACAATTTTTCGCAATAGTTTTACGATATAGAGGAACAATTTCGGATAGCCAAAAGTATTTGTCTTTCTTCACGCGACATTATCTAAACGAAAAGCATCAATATCGCCCGATAAGTGTTTTTCTCTTGATACAATTTTTTTAAACTAAATGTCAGAAAGCAACCTGTGGGCGCATCTTTTGGATATCAAGAGATTTCTTTCAGATCGAGATTAAAATTTGTATATAATATTAAAAATGGCATACTGTGTAAGCAATTTATGAAATATTCATCATGTGTTATAAAAAATAACGAGCCTTATTTTAATAAAATGACGAGCAATGTGCGTAAATCTTCTGGTTATGATTACTCATCATTGAATATGATTAGTAATTTAGAAAAGGTATTCTCAACAGAACTTTTTAAGGATAAAAATTTCGATATATTTCATGTAAAATATTAAATTTTATGCAACGATCGTGTTTATTATGTCATCACAGAACAAATAATATAACCAAATAAAAAATAGATTCTTCGAATTATGAATACAATTTTCTCTATCGATGCTTTAAATATCAATACGCTCTTGTGAGCTGTAGTCAGATGGGGAATGAGAATAGTAAATTATGCACCTGAGCTAGGTTAGGCGATTTCGGCACGCAAAACGTTTGGGACTAAAAGATGTTTTTTTAAAGATAAGTGTCTTTTCCTTCCCTCGCATTCGCAAAGGCGAATGCCAGGGCTCGCTCTTTTCTCCCACTGCAGACGAAAAATAGTACATGCATTGACCTCGCTCACCTAAGTAGGCTATTTCGCCACGAACAAACCTATGACTTTCGCTACGCGAACGTTTTGCGTGTCGAAATTCCTTAATCTCGCCAGTCATAGTATACTCGTGAAACATAAAAATTTTGATCAAAAAAGTTGTTTAAAAAAGGAGACGCTATCTTTTGGATTTCATTATCCATTATACATAACACAAGAAATGATCATTGTATATAACTTCATATTTTACATGATATATCGCAGAATTTCCTCCATAAACAGGGAATTGAAAAATCTTCCGATGATTAGAAAAAAAGCTAGATGCAAAATGATGGGTGTGCTTTGGTTACAGCGAATGCAAGTCCAAATTGTAATTGACCAATTTTTACCAAGAAGCGCGATACACATAGCTATTGTTATTGCCAAGCTGAAAATTTCCTGTTCATACGCTCGACTAATTGACTCGATAAACTATATTTTTACAATAACTTGAGACTAAGGACATTAACTAGGTAAATTGACGTGGTTTCATTTTTTTTTGACATAAGGAAATATACGATAATTGGTAATATTAGCTTATATTTTATACTTTTCGTACATTAACAGTACATAATAGAGTATTGTCCAAATATGTTCAGGGCAAAGATAGACTGTTCATTTCAAGACATAATCGTACGTAATTTAACTTCACGTATACGAACTTTTTCAGATATGCAATAGCTTCAAAGCTATTAATGTTTTTCTGAAACTTGAGATACGTATATTCGCGTTTATACAACTTCTTCATATAATCATAAGATTACATTCATAAAATGTGTGTTGTGAAATACAGGACAGTTTTTATTTCACTACAACAGAAATAAAGAATGCTAAATACTTTGAAAGCATTTCTCTTGCCTTTTTTATTTATTTACATAATTGTATTTTCGATGTTATATATTGATTATTCTACATGTCTCTTTCACCGAGAACAATTTCATTTAATTATTTTCATAATATACGACAACTCTGAGATAAAATAATTTTATTCAATTCAATTCAATTTAATTCAATTCAATTCAATTTAATTCAATTCAATTCAATTGAAAAATGTTTCTCGGTGTTACAAAAAATATGTTCAATTCTCCACCTATGTATGCCCTAAATTTTGAATTCGTTAGTGATTTTAAGTATATAACAGAGTTACAGCTATGAAAATTATAATATAAAGAAAAACGTATTTGTACAAATTAACATAATCATTGTATACAAAATATAATTGATACTTTTACTAGGCGGTTTATTGGATAATCCATTGAATGATTCTACCAGGCCGAATATCTTCATACACAATAATTTTCTATACGCAGACTGTATATAAACTCTCAACAAAACAAAAATCAATAATAATAGGTAGCTGTGTCAGTTTTCAAAATATTTATTGATGGCCTCTCTGCATTTGAGAATATATGTTTTCTCAGTAAATAGAGAAAGAAAGCAGATATATGTATGAATATATCTCATTGAATGTATTAGGTGCACAAAGTACTCCATATTTGTACCCAGCAAATTTTCAAGCTATGCTTTTTTTTTACTTATATATTTATATATTTGAAATTTATAGTACAGTCCCATGTACAGCCACATACTATTTTTTGTTCAGGAACTCTACGCTTCTCTAACAACACTACTTAACATTCGCTTACATCGCAGCATACATTCTTTCTCTCATTTGTTTATGTATTTATATCGTTCCCATCCACATATTCTGTTTATTACAGTAACTCCGTGCAGGTGCAATGAATCTCCTTCTTTCTACAAGGACTTTGACGAAAACCAACAGCTAATTTTGCATGCAGTGTGAGTAATGATATAGTTTAAAAAAAGCAAAAAAAAAATAACATGATTAGAGTGCAAATGAAATTGTAAAAATATTTATAACCTGTGAAAATGAAACGCAGCTTTGTTTCGTTCTCCACTCTCTATCATTATATAATATTTAATTACCAAACTTCGATGACTCTTTTGCCTTTCTTTAAATGCTTATAAGTTGCATCCTTATACAGATATACATATTATACTCGAATCGCACTCCACAGTCAAGACATGTTCGTATATATTTTATCTCTTAATATTAAGCATGAATTACAAGCGACGTAACATCATTTCAGAAATAGATATACACTACTATGTTTCTTTTCCTCTTCATGCATTTGCAAAAACAATCATTCGATCTAAGTTGCTTGTGAAGCATTCGAGGATGACATGTCAATAGATTTCTATAATTTTCAAGCTTCCACAATGGGAAAAATATAATCAAGCTCCTGTACTACTCTCAATTTTTTATTACTAATTATTTAGTAAGTAATTGCATTTTTTTATACATTCAATGATTTAATCATCCTGGCAAAGCTTAAAATACCTTACATTTGATTATTCCAACATGCCATACACGTTTTTGAGAGAAATTTCATTTTCACAATCAAAAGATTTCTGGGCTAAGAAAACATCATTCATAGATCGCAATAACGTGAATTGAGTGTTTAGGAAGAGAAAGGGAAAAACTATCTTGATAAAAATGAAGTTAAAAAAGTAAATAAATCTCAACAGAAAGAATCAAAGCACCAAATATGGATACACATTAGCGATAAAATAGTGCAACCTAACAATTTTTCCTTAAAAATTAAACGATTGAATATTGCTGAAGAATGCATGAACGTATGTTTCCCAAATTTCCCGGTTGATTACATTTTGCTTAATGAACGCCCTATTTGCCTCGTTAAAGAATCTTTTCTTGTTATTTCTAGGCAATCGTAACAGATTAAGACACTAAAAACACGATTCAATCGTCCAAAAATTCAATCAACATTGCGTATTTCAACCATGATGGGAAGAAAAGAAAAAATAACAACATATAAAATTGCTGATTTAAAAAAAGAACACGATGACGGAAGGCCATCAGTTAAAACTCATCTTCTCCTCACACATTCACATGGATATCGCAGTAGCTCTCTCATACTCGTTTACAACGTGATATAATTAACTATTTAATTAAGATATATTGAAACAGTACAATGAAAGAACGGTTAACGAGGACAAGGAAACCACGTAGTAATTAATTGTTTTTTTTTTACTCCACTGCAATGATTGTTATAATCATTCCCGATTTTCTCGACACATTTTGAACCTTAAAATTTCCCATTTACCAGCGACGTTGTGTATACGCTAACGCTTGAATCTTATTAAATTCTTTTCGATACTTGAACGAGAATATTATGTTCAATTTGTCTCTCTCACCCGTTCATCGCAAAATAATGTAGTACAAGAGATAACTATCAATTGTGATGATAATTTTAATGATTACCATGGTGATATAATAATTATGAATTCATATTAATATAATATTAATCATATAGATAAGACTAAAATAATGAAAGCAACTGTACAATTGGAACGCATGTTAATGTGTGAATATCATTTCTTCGTTTATCTTTTTTTTAAAAAAAAAGAAATCATCCAACGTCTAATAAAGTAAGCTTAGGAAATAGGACCAATAACACTTTTTCGACTATTCAATTTTCGTAAAATCATTCCCGTTCGCTTCTCAAAAATGAAGAACGTTGATATTGTTGCTGCTCTTCGTGAAAATGCTGAGAGCTCTCACCCTGAGATTTTTTCTGATTCTTTATAGCTCGCCCATTGAAGAATCCACAAAATTAGGTATGCATACGGTCGTAATATTTTCATTATTCTCTTTTGTGGCTGCTTACAAAGGTGAACTGTGTACTTCTTCATGGTACAGATTAACGAAAACCCATAGATGAAGATTAGATGTAAACCATAAAGGGAGCCAGGGCGTTCACATTTCGGTAATGTAGGCATTATTACACAGTATTTACAAAAATTGATGCTCCGTCCATTCCCTACTTCCAGTTGAATTCCTGTAGAAGAAAACATTCGTTGTAAAACTTGTTCATTCGACATTTTACAAACAGATAAATATTGCACTTGACTCGAATAAAATTTAAAGACACTATTGGACTAAAATTATTTACTCAAGTAAACGTATTGTTTTGTCTTTCACGATATTAGAATTCAAGTAATAGCTGGTTTTTGCTCACTGTTTAATGATAAAAATAGTCGTAATCGATAATGTAATTCAAACATCAAAATTCGAAAAAATGATGCGTTTCCGTGAAACTCATCCGCGGATAAATAATTAATATTATTATTAGTTTGCAATTTACAATGTGTGTGCGTCTTTTAATTTACAATATTATACATCGCTCAGCACATTATTCACAAGGCTTTAAACTTATGTTAAATATGTTTTACTTCTCAATGATTATTAATTAATAATTACGTGCAAGATAAGAACATAGTTAGTAAGTAATTTTATCATCGTGAAAGACAAAAAGGCAAATGAAATCTAAATTCATTCTCATTGTGGCATTCTTTTAGTCTCTCACGATTTGGTGCATTCGAGTGAGTAATATACAGTAATTGATTCCAGGATTTACATAGAGAGACTGGGATAAACATCTACCCCGAAAACTAAATACTTTTCATCGATTATCTGCATATTATTGAGTTTGAAAATATCCACGTTTGATTACTCCAGTATGATCGATTAAGAAATTCAAAGTCCTTCGAATTCGATACTCGCGGAGTATGACGAGGCGAATGCACTTGTCGGTATATAGCAGCGATAAAAATGCCGAGATCACGAGGAAAGCCTGGACTGAAATGTTTGCTCGCAATACCTATCCGGCTCACAGTGCACCGAAGGGGTCGAGCTGCACCTGGTTGCCCTGGGGCTGGGGAGGCTGCTGGGGCTGCGGCTGTTGCTGTATAGGGGCGCCGGGCTGGCCGGGCATCATCATGCCGGCTGGCTGGCCCATCATCGGCCTCACGCCCTGCATGCCCATCGGCATAGCTTGCATCTAAACGCACAGACGACACACCGGTAACTATCTGCGATTTGTGCCTCACTTTTTTTTCGCGGCGTTTTTCTTCTCGCGAATTCTAACTGCTTCACACAACGAATCTTTATTCTGAATGAATTGAGCAATCACGGATGGATCAAGTCCAAAAGACTTTATGCACTTTCTTGGGAATCGGACATCAATGTAAAGTTCGAATTCCCATCGTTTAGCTAAGTAATAGCTTTTGCAATTTGAATCTGATGAAGACAATAATTTTCCATGGCTCCCGTATCGAGATTATACAAGTTTGAATAGAGGGTATAATTAAAACATATAATATCGGAAATAATTAATTCGTGTTACGAGGTTTCATTGTTATCTGGTTGAAAATGTCAAAAAGGCAGCGTACACAGAGCAACATTATTGCTGAATATGATATACCTGCTAATAGCTATCTACTGGTAAATATATTGCCATAAAAATAATTATAAATGCAGCAATACTGCGTAAGCTAAATTGGTGCAAAAATTCAGAAATTGAAATGCTCAATCAACTAACTACTGATATTGACTATAAAAGTATTTTAGATACAAACACAGTGACCTTATGGGAACAATCCAAATAAATAAAGGGCTCGAAAGTCAATTTGAAATTCAAAAACAGTATTATCCTGAAATTGATATTGTACTGTAGGAAACATTAGTCTCACAAGATTATTAAAAAAAAAATTAACAAGCAATTATTTATATTGGATTGTCAATGCTCAACTTAAATTTACGTTAGAATATGTGCTTTTGATTCATGGTTACTGTGTTAGTAATGTATATTTTTATCTTACTTCAGCTGTAGATCCCAATCAAGTTAAAAAATAGCGAGAAAATTTTTTCTTTTGGCATACAGAGACTGATCAATTTACCATAATATTGGAATCGGGTTCGATAAAAAAATTTCCAAACAAAAATACTCTCTGCAGCCTGCAGGAATCATAACTTACCAGAGGTGTAGGCTGAGAAAAGCCCATTGTGGTGGTTGGAGGGAGTTGCGTCATTCCTTGGCCCTGTAACAGCCGGTATCATGCCATATGCTATGCATGCTTCAACTTTGCAACTTATAATGATAATACTTAGTTGAAGATTCTCATCGTTAAAGTTCATACAACAATCAAAACTAGTTTCTATGAATCGACACTGAAAGGCTTTCCTCTTAATGCATGATCTTGAAATGTCATCAAAACGCATCGAAAAAATACAAGAAAATACAGTCTCGTTTTATGAGAATAAAAATTTACGAACGCATATCGAACGGAATAGGTGATTCTCAAAGTTTTACAGGTAATCATAACACTATTGAAAGTTAACAATAATTTTGAAAGTTAACACTGTTTTTCACGAAAGTTGAAATCATTAAAATTGCACTAGTCATTTTGTCTCAATCTTCAACTTTGTATAAAATCATATGTAATCCCAAATGATTTAGTAGAAAAAAATGCAAAGAAGCTCGCTAATCTATTGTTGTCTTGTATCGAAGCTGTATAGGTTATCACTAGAATTAGGGTAAAGAGAGAAGATCTTTTTCACGGTTTTCGTGGGAAAAAGATAAATTGTGCTATTTCCTGGAGCGGAGAACGTTGAATTGTGATACTCTTTGCGACAAGCTCCGAAAACTGCTACTCTCCGGAGGAGGGTAGCAGTTTTTTTCCAAAAGGAGCTGAAAGAGAGATTCTTTTCTTTTTACCCTACGTGTATATACGTAATTGATTTTTATAAGAACCTTTAATAAAAAATCTTGGACACATAGAAATATTAAAAAATATCTATAATACAAACTATGACTAGAGAACATTATTTTCTAGTCTAGTGTTTTGATTTTAGTAAATATATTTACATTGAAAGAAAAATACGTGCTGAATAAGTATGTCTTGAAATGTATTATAAAAGCGTAAGATTCATTCAAGCTTTTTATAAACATGACCTTACCATGGGTCGATATCCGGCACCAGTTGTAGCTGCCATTGGCTGAGGTGTCCATCCAGCTTGTCCACCTGCTTTGGCAGTAT
Source organism: Aphelinus atriplicis (assembly GCA_020882685.1). Taxonomy (NCBI): domain Eukaryota; kingdom Metazoa; phylum Arthropoda; class Insecta; order Hymenoptera; family Aphelinidae; genus Aphelinus; species Aphelinus atriplicis. The sequence continues at coordinate 79,092,151 of CM037073.1, forward strand.
TTTTCGGAGAATTCCATTGCATACCCCTACACAAAGAATTTCATAAAAAATGTCATCTCTTTAAACATTTTCATGATTTTCATTTATAAAGTAAATACAAATCTCTATAGAAATAGAACTCAAATAATATTATTCAGGGACGAAACCCAAAGTACATCTACGCAACTGGCTCGAAAGAAATTCAGTGAGTTATCTGATTCAAGATATCATCCACAAAATCTCTGTATATTTTTGAGATCGTTCGATTGATGGATTTTGAAAGATTCACACGCAGAATCACGAATGAAAAATGTCCACTATAGATTGGTGTATTGGTGATATTAGATGTCTGAACCACAAGACGACGTGTACTAACTTTGGAGGCTGAGCACTCTTATTGATGCTGAGATTCTCGGCGAGGCTGGCGAGGCTACTGTCCAGGTCGCCGGTGAGCACCTTGCCGGAGGCCGCCGCCGCTGCCGCACCCGTCGCGGGTTGCCCAGCTGCTGAAATATTACTAGCTGCAGATACTGGGCTGCTTGGCACTAGAGTAGCGGCCATACCATAAGGACCTAAGGTGGTGCATATACACAAGCGGAAACATAAAGCGTGGAACCAAAAATAATAAGCATTAGCCACAGGAGCAAGTGCTACGCGTCGTGCAAGTTTGAGTGTGCCCATTTAGTCACCAAAGAGGCGGAAGCTCATGAGTTAGTGAATTAAATCCAATCATCACGAGAATCTCTGTTATTTGTAATAATTAATCAACATTTCATTTTGAATACGACACGAAATCTTACGTTTGATACAAGTTACAGTTATTTTAAATAAAAAAAGTAATGGTTTTTGCTTTGATTTACGGATTTTATGCTCGAACTACGTCTTCTTATTCTGATAAGTGTAAATTCAAGACGGGTACTCCAATCAACTTTTGCCAAGGGTCAATCTGGTCTCAATCGTTATAACCAAAGTATCATGTGAATAGCTATACGTATTGGTACACTCCGTGGTACATTGAAGGAGTAACCCTATCTATAATTTATCGCAGATGCATATACTATGCGTTACCGAGAATAGAACCATCGATAAAAATCACAAACGTCTTTTCGATCCGTTTTTTTCGCCTAAAATTTGTAAGTCGCGACGGAATCAATCAAAAATTGATGAAAATATGCGAAAAAGCAAGATAAATAAGACTAAAAGCACGAGATAAGCGAGAAAGCGAGTTCTAGGCAGTCCTGGGTCTAAAGCTCGAATGGAACAATCTTAGGATCATGCATTAACAGACGTCTTAATGTGTGTATAAGGAAGCGTTTATCTTTACACGTTACCCAAGTGCTCTGGATCGAGTTGACTCTAATTCGTGTTAAAAGGTTACTCGATAAGGCGGCATCGACTGCATTTATTGATAAGGATTCAGGAGTTTATGAGCACACTACGGCATATGATTTTCAAAAAATTATATGTTCTATACGGAGATAGAATAATTTCATTTAAAAAGCCAATATGGTATTTTTCCGTCTTGTTGCGAGTATATTATGAATGTTAATTTTTGATTTGATTATAATGAGATCTTACTATCAAAATAAAATTAGTGAGCTCATATAAGGATGGAGGTTTTTTTCGTTTCGATGTATAATATTTTTGGAATTGTCACCACTAGCTATAAACGGTCTAGTCGCATTTTAAGAAATGTGTTTTTCTTATGATATTTTGAGTCTATTTAATCTGACGTATGAAACATAACTAATACCAAAATTGTGAAAATAATAATTTTAACCATAATGAAAACGACGGCGACAATAAAAATAATAATAAAAATAATAATGAACTATTTTTGAAGAAAACAATCAAATTTCATAAGAATATTTCGTTTCGACCTTCGAAAATATAACTTTAAACAGCATATAAATCCTTCGGAATTCGAAACTAATAGTACGAGTGAAAATTATCTAATTGAGAAACAAATAAATCAGTTTAATGATGGAATTGAGAAGAAGGTTCGGAAAATATAAAAGTAGTAAGATCAATCAGAATCAAAAATTTAATTTCATCTAGCCAGATTATCAATATTTTCTAAGCGAAGTCTTATCATATTTATCATCCAAATGCACGGAATTTCTCGTTATTGGGAACAAATAAAAAATTAATCCGAGCGACTGAATTTCAACTTCCAACAATTCAAATCAGCGTACTGCCTCAATGAAATAGATAATTATTAGAATCGACTGTCAGTGTTTCATCAGAATAACAATTGGACAATGAGATTCAGAGTTACTAACTATGTACGTAAATGTAAAAATACATGCGACGACAATATACGGTGTATCGCCGTCCTCTTCAGCATTTTTAATCTCCATCGTTTCGCAAGTAACTGATCAGAAAATTTCATCCCGTGAAAACGATATGTGATTTTATGGAACATAACTCGACAGAACTGAAAAACAGTAGTCTCGCATACTATTGTGAATCGACAAAGCGAAGAGCGATACGATGTTCAAACGACGACGAGTCGACAGCCGACAAATACGAAACATAATAAGCGAGTGTCTCGAGAGAATTGCGACTCGTTAGCGGGTGGACCCATCACCTGTAGGCGGTTGCTTAGCCGGGGATCCGTAACCCGCAGGGAGTTGGGAGGGAGCGATCTGGTAGGCTATAAGCTGGTCGTCGGGTCCAACCACCGGCTGCTGCCCCGGTACACTATAACCCTGCGCGTAAGCTTGATGCTGCTGCTGCTGCTGTAGCGGAACTTGTTGTTGCTGGGGCTGACCCATCGGGGCTGGTTTAGAGGGCGAGCCACCCATTGCCATCCTTATGCTGAAGTTGAGGTCGTCCAGGGCGCTTTTGGCCGGTGAATCCGAACGCGGGGTGCCGCCAAGCCCACCGGGCGGCGGCGGCCTCGGTGGCGGGGCTCCACTGCTGAACTTGTCCTGTCCAGCGAAAAAGTCCTCTGCTGGGGCGTCGACTGGCACCGGCTGTTCGAATGGCACCGCGGCGGGAGCCGGAGGTGGGAAATCGGAGGCGAAGGGATTTGGTAAGTCGGCTCCTGGGGCAGCAGCTTGCGCACAAAGTGACCGAAGCGGTATTGATGATGTTAGATTGTTAGTTGAAGCGAGTGGAAGTTAATGTCAAGTGGGGCGAGGGCATTTTTTTCTTTCGTCCATTTACTTAAACGATGCGGTGACAGCGGTGGGATTTTGAGAATAGTAGGTCAGCACCCACAGGCAATATCAATAGTAAAGAGTAGAAGAGGCATAAATCGATTTTAAAAGTTTAAGAAAGTTAAATAAGTTATGTACTGTTGTATTTGGTATATCCAGGCAATGCTCACACGATGCCACGTGTTAAGTGTGTTTTGCAGCCATAAGAAACTTTTCGTCTACCCTTTCACGAGACGTTTGCGAAGGACGCAAGAATATCTTCAATATAATAAGTCTTAAAAACATTCATCCTCACGCAATATCTATTTGTGATCTCTATCACTTTTTTTATCTGAACAATTTTTATCTGAATGAATTTAATTTATCTAGATCCACGTTTAGATCCGACGAAAAGTTCCTCTAAAGTGAAGAGATAAGGAAAAAGTGCATTCGATCCATCTATGTAGGGTGACAGATCGGGCAAACTATGGACTAAGCTAGAATCGTAACTTCTAATTTAAAATCCAAAACACCGAGTTTCCATGTTTTTCATGTACCTGATGATGTGTGTTAAAATGTAAATTGAAAGAATGAATAAAAATAGAGTGAGTGGGTGTAACAAGAATAAGAGAAATTCATCGTAGTTGACAAATCTTTGATGATTTCTCTTACAAAGAGAGTATCAGAGGCTTTTCGGTTACCAACCGTGATGAAACTTTTGGAGATGGATCTCGGATACCCAAATAGGTCATATGTACAGCTACTTAGCTCAAAATTTTTCTTTCTCAAATATTCTTCAGTCATATCATTATGCATATTTGCAGTGTATCTAAATGTACAGAAGCGTTCATAATTAGATAATTGCATAAATTCCAGAATGATTCCAGAATATCTCCGAAAAATTGTAACATTAGACTGAAAGGTTGAATGTTATAATAGCCTATTTGGATAGTCGAAGAATACTCACAAAGTTTCGTTATGATTGGTTAACTGAATACTGATAATCTTCTTGTATGTGTTATTAACTGATGTTTGCATATATGTAAGTATATAGGCTCAGCAGTAGATCGACACAACTAGATCGATGCTATGGGTTATATAGAACCAGGTACACCGCCAAATGCTCTTGCGGGCGCTACTGCGTACTCACCTGTCTGCTGGTCTTGGTTGCCAAATACAGATGAGAAATTGTTATCTGTAACAAAGTTATTAGTTGCTGGAGGTGCCGCGGTGAAACCTACAAAACCAAAAGATGAAGATGTGCTTGATAAAACTGAAAATAAGGTGGTAACTCAAGTAAAGTATAAATTGAGCGCATAATAATTCGAAAACTCATATCAGTGCAGTATTTGAAAACAAATGAGAAGTCTGAACTGAATACAAATTGAATTCATTATACAATATCGCTCATCAAAAATATTACGATGGCCGATGAGATAAAATAATATTAAAAAATGAATCTTGTATTTACCATTACCGTTAGTCATCCACATATTATTCTGTACTGGAGCTGGCTGCGCTGCAGCGGGTTGTGATGCCTCGAACATATCTGCAAATGGATTTCCAGCCAGTTGCAATAGATCGTCCGATGCTTTCTAATGGTAAAACAAAATTGAATTATTAATAGAATATTAGGACATTCCTATCATCCAGTCACCACAAATATACTCTATCTATTCTTTTTGTCGAAAAGGTATTGGAAGCATACGATTTATAAAACTAAACTTAATTTTTCAACTGGTCCAGTCGTATACTACTCACCTGTGGATCTACAACTGTAGCTCCACCAAAGAGATCAACGATTGGTGGGGCAGCGTTGTTGGTCGGAGAACTGAGAAACGGGTTTGTACTGGCTCCGCCAGTTGGGGATTGCACCTTTGCCTGCGGCATAATAATCGCCACAATGATTTCTCATGAAATTTATGGTTAACAATCCTACTCATAACCGAATGTATAAAACTAGCGTAACGATTTGACAAGGCTAAATTCTTAACTGTATGTAAATTTTACGTTGTTGATATTTCGTGCCGCAGTCATAACCCAGTTAAAATCTAACACCTCGAAGTTTCGATTGAAATTCATTCTCTAATGCTCTGGGCTTCACTAAAATAACAATTTTACTTCGATGAAATTAGTGATAATACCTTGTATTGATTCATGGCCGCCTCTTCTTCAGCCAAGGCTTGCTGCCTGATGGCATCGTCGATGTGGCCATTGCCGGTGGTCTCCAGCCGTTGGTTGCTCGCCGCCGTGCCAAACGCAGTGCTGGTGGAAGATAGGGCGGACACTCCCGACTTTACATTCGTTCGATTGCTGCTTTTTGGGCGAGTATCGTACGGGACGAGGGAGTGGGGTCAAGTGTGAGATAATAGAGGGAAGGTATGACGGTTGGGATGGGTTTGGTTGAGATTTGAAAGTTGAAGAGATTATGAGATGACAGGAGTAGACAATTGAGACAGAGTTAAAAAAAGAGGAAGACAAAAAAGAAAAATAACAGTGTAGTACATATAAATGCAGACTCTAATGTAATAATCATGTATTAATGTTAATGTAGTGTAAGATACTGATTAATGTTCAAAAGTGTGTTTAGATTAGTTAGTTGTGTACATTCCCCAACATACAATAACATGCCTACCCCACAGATAAATATTCGTCGGAGCCTGGGGAAGAAATAGTGTGTTAAAAATTCAGCTCAGATCATGTAAAGGTCCAGATGTATTTATTTGTCTTTTAAAGTTCAATCGACTTCCAGTAATTTTTTACCCAGGCTATGTATATATCAATTTAAAATATTTAAGATTATCAAGGCATTAGCATGGCAATGATTGTTGCATTCTCAAATTTTGCCAGTGTATAAAAAATGTTGGCATGCTCTTGATTGACCTCCTTGACTTCATTTCAACATTTCTACAACTACATGATAGGAACAAGTGAGAACTGAATACAAAAACATCAAGCTTAGAGAAATTGGTTTACAATCGACAGGTTAATAAGAATTATTAAGCATGGCATCTGTCAGCAGCTACAGTGAAGTCATTCTTGATTTTACTTTCTATTATAGACAATGTCACCAAACATTACCTGGAGAAAGGCAATAGCAACATTCAAAGAAAAACTACATCTATCTCATGATTTCTGATATCTAATTCTATTACTTTTTGCTCGCACAGATTACATACAATATGCAACTACTGAGTGACCATCTCAAATCTACATTATAGCTTTGAGCTCAATTTGCGTACGAAAAAATGAAGAACGTTGCAATAGACAACACAAATGTCAAACAACATCGTTACAATTTTGAATACCTTAGTTAGCTTCCAAATTCACAATGTTTCCAGTGTTTACAATTGCATTTACAGTGTAACTTTAAAAGAGGTTTGTATTGTATCTGTATTATTTTTGTTTTATAAAGGGTAAAATAAAACGGTGATTCGGTGTATAATCAAAAACTTCAATAATTTGGTGCACGTGATAATGATAGACGTATGGTTTATGAGGGATAAGGCCATAAAAGGGAAATAAGGTTGAAGGCATGTCCACGTAGCCAATTATGAAGAGAAATACTTTTTCTCGCAAGGATATCCAATTCTCATCTTATTTCCCGATTGAAATTGTCTTATTCTTCTTTTTTCGTATTTCAAATATTGTAATATTTCATGAATGGATAAAAAAACCAAGCAGCAAAATTTATCTTTTAATTTAGCTTAAGCAATAGAAGCCCATGGACATGCTAGAGTGTACATTACCAGTTATATTTAATGAGTAAAAAAAATTAGAAAAAAAGTCCTGGGAGTCAGAAATAAATTTTTCAACAAAGGATATCCATTCTTTTCGACATTGAAATATACAAAATTACAGTGGGAAGAGAAACGGCTGCTTCTATGCTTAATCTCCCAAAGTCGTGTTAATTTTACGTATATGCGTTAATAGTTAGCAATAGCCATGTTAATAATTAGGATAGCTCGAGAAAATAGATACTATCATCTTCCCACTGGTACCTGATTAGTAACATTACATAGAAACAGAATGCGGTGCTTACCTGGCTGACTGAGTTGGCGTGTTTGCCGCCGAACCTTTCCTACCCTCCAGCGAGGCGAGGTGTTGCTCTAATGCATCAAGTAAACTACTTGGAGCCTAGAATTATTACATTTTTAGTCGTGTAAAAGATACAGTTTTCTAGTAAATAATAAATTATAACATTCACAATCTAAGCACAGAGTGGAGTCAAAATTATTTACCTTCGTGAGGTCTGGAATGTCACCTTTGTCTATTCCCACATTCTGCAAAAAAAATAATTGCATCAATAATCGAATCAAAATAAAATGTTACGTCATTATTTATTTATTAGACAACAATCAATTATTTACCTCTGCAACTTTCAAGAATTCACCTACTCTATCCATCCTAATGAGAAATTTTTTATATAAATCTAAAGCGTCTCGGCACTGTTTCTTATTCATGTCAAAGTATTTTTCTGAAACAAAATAATTCACGTTACTATGGTTAGGTATGATAGTTTCTTTATTAATTAAAAACATGGAATGTTTATCCAGAGAAATCATCTAGATAAAAATATCAAATTACGTTTCAGGTTCGTAACACTATTTTCTAAGGTTATAAACTATCCTTTCAATACGTACACTAGCCTAATATGACAACACAAATTATTAATATTTAGCAAATGGTTGTATAGCGATTTTCATCAACACGCATACCTAAAAGGTTGATAATGCCATCGTTGTAGCAGGCAAACAGTCGAATGAGATCTCGGAAGAGCAGCATGAAGGCCATATTGATGACACCGTTCGTGAGATCGTTGGCCGAGCAGTCGAATTCAAGCAGCGAGTCAAGCTGAGCCTGCAGCACCGGCAGCGTTTTCAGCAGCTTTTCAGAGTTCATTGTGCGAAGTGTGCCATCTTCCTTCCTGTGAAATTTAGTGATTCTTCAATTAGTTTGTATTTGTCATGATATCAGAACAATTTGATCACTAACGCGCGACTAGTTTTGAAAATTCTAACTCGTTATTTATTCCAACATAAAATCTATAGCAATTGTATTGAACCTAATTTATGATTGATTTATCTCACGGCATTGAAAGTGGGAAAAAAACTATAACAATAAGATCGAGAGCAAATCAGAAGATATCTGGTAATTAGTAAACTTTCAATTATTTGCTTTTTTATCATAAACATTTTGATGAATTACTCATAGAAAATGATAAGCTTACCCCCTCTTAACTTTGCAAAAGTCGAATGCGACAGTCCTGTAAGAAATAGCTTTCTCGTTCAAGTATTTCGCGTACCTTCTGATGAATGGTGACATGTCGTACCCTAAAAATTATTAAAAGTGTTTTAGTTATTTTGAGGTTTGCATTTTAGTAAGAAGCTCAGGCCGTAAACTATTCTGATTTCGTTAAAAAAAATCATAATGAAGATGAAAATTGTACTTTGAAAGATAAATTTTTAAGTCATGAGTGGATTATTCATTTTCACTCGTATCTTCTCTTAGTAAATTGAATAATTATGAAATAGAAACAATGATCTAATATTATCCAATTCCACATAACTAATGATATTTCAATTTTTAAATCTATAATCAGTGAATTGACAGAAAATATCAATGAATTAAAAACATTCAAATATATACGGACCCAAGCTTCTGAAATTAGAATAATACAAAGAACACTCAGAATAAAAAGTAAATTCATTGGCAAAGGTTAGTCATCAGCTAAGAGGATTTAAAGAAATAAGCCGACCAAACAACGAGTACCGAAGAGGTAGAGAACTCACCCACGCGAGCTCCTGCTGCTCCCGCGCCAATAGAAAGAAAATTATACCAGGTTAGTCAAGTAGCCACGAGAGAGAAATTGTTTCATTTTTTCAATTATCTACCAATTCAGTATTTAAGAACAAATTTTTCAAACCGATTTAGACGAGACGTATGTAGAAGAAAAAAATGTAAGTACACTTTGAATTTTTTAGTTATTTTCTAATTATACTGCAAACACGAGTAAAAAATACATTGAAAGAATGTAACAATACTTCAAAACGTATTTCAATTTAAAGTTAACTTTAAATGAAACAAAATGTATCAGTTAATATGTTGAAAAACGTATGAATGGAAACGTATGAATGTAAGAGTAAAATAACATGTGAATGGCAAGAAATTTTTGTTAATTTGCATTTATGTGTGAGTGTAGCTGTGATTCATGCTCATGCTCCAATGCGTGTTCTAATGATGGCAATACATTGATTGTATTAATTGAAACTTTCAGTTCTCCATATTATGTAACTCTAAGAACTCGCTAAAAATTCATTTATATTCAGAGAAGAATCAAATTACTTATTTGATACTTTTTGGAAAAAATTAGGTCTCACAAAAGTTCTAGACACCAGTCATCTATTATAAACTTTGTAAAGCTTAATAGTGAAAAGCTATAGAATGAAAGAACATGATGAAACTAACAGACACCAAATTTAATATAAAACAAAACGAAACCCAAATAAAAGATTAGACGCAGTTAGAATAAAACAGTATGCAACTGAGCACATGTAGGTGTTTTTCGACACAGAGTCAGATTATAAACCAACTGAGCGAATTAAGCGATGGTTTTAAGCCTGCAATGCCGAAAAACCTCTAGACGAGATGCATACAAAACTTTTTGTTACGAGAGAGAAAACTACGTTTTTCAGTCCGGGCCTGAAACGATCTTTCTACTCCTGAAGAATAAGAAATATATTCTTCTTGAAAACTTACTAATAAGCTGCGTAAAAAAATTACTATATAAAATTAAGAAAAGTTGAAGAGAGCAAAAGTCATAAAATATTGTATTTGAGGGCTAATCCTGTGGTATATACGGAACAAAAATTATAAATTCCTTGTGTATAACTTCCTTATGTCATGTGAATTTCGTATAGTAAATTTCAACAACTATCTGACCAGGCCAGTAAACTATGTTGGCGAAACGTCAAGAAAATTAAGATACGAAGTTTACATTTTTTGTCCTCCATATACATTCCACTGGGTTGGCCCTTAACGTCTTTCTCATGATTTTTTAATGATATAGGGTGTTCAAAGCAGTATTAAAGAGGGCAGTGTTGAGGGCTAGAATGGAAAGGATGATCTTAAAATTAGTTAATATATATTTGGAACTTCCTAAAGCTTCAAGCTCTTTAAAGCTATAGCGAGCAGCCACGAGGACGCGCGCCGCAATTAATTTCAGTCGTTCGAGGAAGTGTACTTTTTATTCGTTCAATTCATATATAGATAGGTACCTTGCACGCCATTCTTGTCGAGGAAAATACTGAGCTGAAACGTACTGTTGCTGGAAGCGAGATACTGCGTAAACCTCTGTAAAACATCAAAGCGTTCGATTAACGATCTTGAGTACTTGGAAAAACTTTTACGTGTATTTTGACGTGCGCATACGCGCATCGTCAAAATCCATGGGATCTTCGTCGTGCAAACAAACATGTCAATTAAATTTTAGCTATCAGATGCATTTTTGAGAATACGAATCATCCAAGCTACACAGTACTGAAGATGAGACGCGATCAACAAATTTCCTAGTTTTTCATGTAAGCTTTCTGAAAAATTAATGGACTCCTTGTAAACGTTGTATGCCAATGGAAACTTGCTGACGGAAACGAGCAGACCAAAAAGAACGCAAAATCATCGGTCTCCGAAGTAAATAGACTAGTACGCAAGTCTCGAGACAAACTAGTCGAAGCTAAATAAAGCTACTCTTGGGCCAATGTCAAGTTTGAGCGCGAACCCCAGGTACCTCTTGAATTCTAATTGACTCGCGGCCAGTAAAAATAATCTTCGCGCTTGCGTAGATTTTGCGATCAGCTAGTTATCGGGAATGTATATTAATCACTCGAAACGAATTCCTTCCGTCAGATCCAATCTTATCAAATTGTCCTTGTCGCGAAAAATACTTTGAACAATGCTGACTAATCCCACTGAAAAATTACGTGAGTGAAATTTTAAATTAAAAATCTCACCTCATTCCCGTAGCACATCATGTGGTGCACTGTGATCAGTGCTTTGAAAACCACCGTCCAATTTGTGATTTGCGATCGTTCGACCAGTAGATTCGCCAGCTGTGGAATCGACACATTTGGCTCGTTCGTGCAATGGACCAAGTCTGAAAAAATCAAGCAAGGAAGAACATTAGTTATGTTTTGTATGATTTCAAAACAAAGATAATTAATAAAATCGTCGGAGCTGCCTACTGCCTGAATCGTTAAGGACAATACTGTAATTCAGAAAAGAAAAACATACAATTCTCAACTTTAAACCATTTTGACACAAAGAACTTCTTTGTAAATTCCATCCTCGAAAATAGTTCATAAACAGTCGAACGAGCGAACGTAATTGGCGTGAGAGACATGGTCTATCCGGAATAAAGTGAGTTTTGCTCGAAAGCGTGGCTTATTGTGCTCGGGCTACACTCACCCAGCTCTCGGCTTGGTAGCCGAGTTGCATACATATCTTATACGGACGTGCGCGCGCGGGGAGATGGGTGACCCCTTCGAGTGGCGGCCGTCGCCTTTTAGGGAGCATCCAGTCACGGCCCTTTTTCACTCGCAGCTAATTCCATTCGCCGAGACGACGTTTGCTCTCTCGTACGCGCACCTGCGTGTGGTCTGCTTGCCACGACAATTGAGAGATACACAACAGTAACCAAATGAAAATATGTCCTTAGCTAAGAATACATAACTTTTCGAAAATGACCAAAGTGTACATTTTACGAATGTATAATGCCTTTAAGGAGTCATGATAATGGAACCGAATTAGCGGGATTTAAGTTTATCATTATTATACTTTGTATTTTTCCCGTGTCGCCTAGTTAACTCCTCAACGCGCGCCGCGCGACTCTATATACAAAACGATTGTCACCATTTTTTTCCTGCATGAATATATCGCGTTGACGCTCGAATGAATGCAGCGACGAAGCTCAGTTTCAATGCTAATGACACTCGACCAGAGCAACATTTTAGAGATAAGAATGAGCTTCCCTCGCGAGAATACCCATTTCCATTGGCACACCGCATCACAATACGGACGTGTTCACGTACTTATATACTCGAATACCGAGTTACCATCGGTGCAGCCTCGGAATCCGCGGCCCAAGCCTCGGGACAAGCTACTACACGAGAGCAGAACCACGTCAGCAGCCTTGACCCTGCGTCGCAGCCGTCGCCGAGTTCAAGAGACTCTCTCGGCGCTGCAGCGGCAGTTGGTATCTGTTCGCGCGCGCGTCGATAATGAGCCGGGGAAAAGTACGTGGGTGGGTGTGCGCTAGCCAGCGGGAAGGCCGTCGCTGCGCGCCGAGATTCTTGACCCTATAGTCGCGCTCCAAGCGCGCGTGTATACATGTATATATACGCGCGTATAGCTCGGTACAGGAAGCGCGCCGCGGGACTCAATGGGAGTGGCGCGTTTCGACCGCTGGATATGCGCGTGTAAGCGAGAAGCGTCTGTGTACGGGGCTTCTCGATCCCGTAGCTGCTCATGTCTCATTCGCTCGTTTGGCGCGCCGGGAAATTTCAATTCGCGCGGATTTCGAGCGCGAACGAATGCGCCTCGATGTGTGTGTGTGTATATATATACGAGGGCCTTGATAACGCTGCACGCTTTCTTATCGTGCGCAAGGTGCGAGTACCGAGATTCTCGACGAGATAAAATTTCTTCCTGCCTCTATACCGAGCGATTACGAGAATTTTTATCTCTTTTGGAATAACTCACTTTGTGCTTGTCGCGCGCGCAATATCTCGATGAATACTAATTGGAAGGTCGGCTGGAAACTGGAACACCATATGTGTCAGCGAATCGTTCCGAGTGGCGCGCATAACTTTCGCCAAATTAATCGATTCGGCATAATCGAGCCGCGCCTTGCGCGCGCGTGTTGTCGTCTTGCCCTCGATTCTCACGTTCGCGCATGTAACAGCATCAATTTCGCTTTCGCAAACATTGGGTAACGCGTCCCGTTTTGGCGTCATCGACGCCACGAGGAGGTGTATTTCCTCTCTTCCTCGATCCCATTCGCGCGGCTAACGGTGAGCATTGTAAGTGTGCAACGTGGGGGGAAAAAGTAACGGCCCCGTAATTGGATATTTTTCGGAGCTGGTGCGTGAAAGAGATTTCAATCGCGAGACGCCTTGGCGATAATGCCCTCGGGGTATAGAAAAGGCTCGAACGAGCCGACTGGTGCTTCTTGCTTTTAATTTTCAGAGCGTGCAGTTTTATCTCTCTCTCTCCAAGGAAAAAATATAATAATGTATCATCAGCTGGGGAATAATAGCTTTTGACAAACATTACATCATTATTTTCACGGGAGTGTGCATTATATCACGAGCTCGGGTATGAAGAAGCAGCGGCAGCATAATTTTCTGGCTGAATACTGCGAAACTAAGGAATAACAGTGATGAATTGAAATTAACGTAACGTGATCACAATCCCAACTGTTTCCCATTCACCCTAAATGCCGTGGTGCAATTTCGGCATTTTTCTCAAGTTACTATAGTTACGTAAATAAGATTGAAGTTAGAAGATAGAAAAAAGTCTAACGGAGAGAGTCCATCGTCTCGAAAAATCTACCTCACCAACCAGCCAGCAAAATTATGAATTCGCGTCGGCAAACAGAGCCGAGGGAAAATTGAATCACACGCGGCTATGCGGCCGTGATAACGGAACCGCGTAGAAGATTGCCAGGCATAAACCGTGATTACATCCAGCTCGCTTCGTCGTTGCTACCGAGTCCGAGTGCGTCGATTGGCGTACAGCTGATCTTATCGAGGACTTATCGAGCGCAACCAGATGAGCCAGGCACCGGCGAAAATCCAATAGAGCCATTACGAGCATAGCCTCTGCATAATGTCGGAAACGTGAGTTGCGATTGGTTAGGCTGGTGTGTTCTTGAATGATGTTATATACAAAAATCTGTGATTGGGTGACTCTAGGACCCGGAGAATATCCGAATAGATCACACTCAAATATTTCATCAAATTGTTCGTATATTTCGACACGCATGAAATATGAAAATATTTAATAATTTTGTATGAATAAATCAAGCGGAGCGTAAATAACGTTACTCTACATTATTAAAATAACGTTTGGATTTTAATCATACAGAAATATCAACTAAATAAATGAACTTGATTTGCCGACATTCTTAGTTGGATCCTAAGAATCATTTCTCGGATCACCGAAATTATTCAGTTCAGAACTGACTCACTCTCATACTTGATCCTGAATCGATCTTAAATAGGCTAGATCGGCTACCCTGTTATCACATTATTTGTATTAATATTTCTAATCAAAGAACGCATATGATATACAATTTAGTTTTTGCAGGATTTCATGTTCTCATAGCGCCAGCTCACACACTTCCGCTCTTTGCTGTATTGGATATTGCGAACAGTCTCAGAAGAGAAAATCGACTTTGATTAAAATAAGCTCCAAGTGAAAGTGAAAAGCGTAAAATTTACGCAAAAATGATCTCCGGATCCTTAAAGAATTCTCAAACTGACTATATCAGATCCTCCATTCTCCAAACAAAGGATATCTTCGGTCGAATCACGTCGATCTCTGCTTCCACCACAGCGGATGGCCTGGCATCTTAACCCTAGATCGTTCCCTTCCTCATTTCGAATAAAACAGTATGCGATTAATCCCATTAGAAGCTAGACTAGGCTCCGAGCTAATATCGTCGCGCGAAAAGCTAAGTTTAGATGGAAATCACGGTGACACGCGAGATTGGCGGCGGCAGTAGCGCTCAATCTCCGCGGGACTGTTTCATTCTGCCCGAGCGGAGATGATTCGCTGAGCGTCAAGCGAGCAAACGTTCGGGAGGCAGTGGATGGGAAATTCGGAAAAGCCGACTTGATGCGCGAGAATCAGCTTCTGACGTGGATGCGATTCAGTCTCTTTGTCGACCCGACTCCCCACTACGCTCCCTGTGACTCCAAAATACACCGTCGTACTGTTTTCTCGTTTAGAGGTAGCTTATTGTGAGGCTGCTCTGGTATATTTGCAGTTTTCACACGTATTTTAGCCGGGATATTTATCCTCAGTTTTACTCCGAAATTGGACGATTGTTTATCGGGGAATGCAGGACGTCTGATGCCCTCGCCGTGAAATAACAAAAAATAAAAGTTTCAAGTTTGAAAATACGATTCAAAAATATTATTTAGCAAAGATCAATTTGAAGATTCAAACGAGCGTTGCCACCAGTGATCCATCAATATTGCCGCGTGTATCGATTTTTTCCATAACTACAGACCTTGATTTTCTTTAATAAGCTCCATTAACGTAATCTAATTACAGTATGATTATAATGATACACGTGTACATCCACCCCAGCTACGATAAAAGTTTTGCTGCACAACGCTATATCCCAAGATCGTGTTCGCTGGATCAGTAGCACGTGGTAGCATATAGAGAGACGATCGTAAAGCGCGTATGTACCGCGACGAGAATTGGCTTTTGATCATTCTGTTTACTCGCGAGAGATGTGCTCCGATCGCCTTGAACTCTTTTGTTGAGATTGTGCAACGCGCCTAGGAGGCTCTGGCAAGCGATTGCCTCGTCGACACGACGGTGAGACTCGAGTGTAGACATAGATTTGTCGCTAACGGAAAATCATTAGAAATACCGGTGGTATCCATTGTTTGTTTGAAGAATGTTCGGGAGGATGCGCAGCAATTCTAGACCAATATAGGCGTGTGGATCAAGTTTACTGAGAAAAAACACGCGAACGACAATAATATCGCAGTTATCAAATTTGTTTTCGTTCAGTTAGGGAATCAATCATGTTATAGCCTCTTTCCACCGTCCCGATAGCCAAACGCACTGTGAAAAATGCAAAAAGCGCCGCCGGGTCCGTTACTTCCGACTGCTGCGGCGATAGGCAGTGCACATACACAAGCTGTATCGGTGCGTTAACCCGAGCAGCGCATCCGAGAGTAGGGGAGTCACTGGCCGGGGTCACTCCGGCGCGTACACGCACGTGCGGGGGGTCAGGCGAAAGATCAATCGCCCGCGTTTTCGTGCTGAGCACACGATTCGTTTGCTAACCGGTCGGGATTTGTGCGCGACTTGTAGATTTAGGGATGGGGACAATGATGCGCGGTGGACGAGGGGGAAAAAGGACTTTGGGATTGCGTGAAAGAAATTTCGAATACTTGGGGATCGTATTAGAAATGTCATTCAGATTAAATCAACAAAAACATATTGATATCGTAGAATCAGATGGGTTGTACTATTCCCCCGTTGAACTTTGTCAATTTTTATGGTGGGCTATAATAAGCCTCAAACTCGAAAACTTATTCTAGTTATGAGACAAAATGAGAGAGATATCGATGGCGTCTACAAAGAAAAGCACATTTCAGAATCTCCCGACTAAGAAAGACACATCTCCCATAATCTTCTCACGGAGAAAAACGAATTTAATGATTAATTTTTTAGAGAAACCGTTTAAAAGAGCACTGGGAACGAATTAGCTCGTTGTTACCTAATTCTTATCCCACTGCTCTTTTAAAAGATTTGTCTAAACATTCAAACCATAAGATGAGCTTTCCTTCGATGGCATGATCTAGGATGTGTCATTCTTGATCAGAAGATTTGAAGTGTGCTTTTCTTCGCTCTAAGATTCGCATATATGCTTTTTCTTCGTAGGAGCCATTTATACGTCACTTCCACTTTAACATATAAATACGATTCATTCAAATAATGAAGTGGAGATTCGTTTCTCCATGATTATAAGATTACTTTCACGCAAGTTCAGTCGCTCTGGACTGATTAATCACGACCAAAACGATGAAAAATAATCCGGATAATCCAAGCAAACATACGCGCGAGCAAAAATTAGAAGGCTTTGAGTAATCATTCCAGCCACAAGTCACGAAGTGCTTATAAGCAAACGGGCTTGTATACAAACGGGCCGAAGGTTCGAGACGTCGATGCGCAATCTGTAAATCAAGCCTCGAAAAACGGGCCGCAAAACAAATCGAGTGTGTATCAACGCCCTCGGGCGACCTCGTTCGACGGTAACGATTTTACCCAAGCGCCGGGCCCACGTGACCCTCGCTCTGCGCTGCTGCGTGGGCAGCGCCGGGAGAGTACGGAGGGGGGGGGGCGAGCTCCATTCACTTTCGCGTGCTGACGTTCGGCTGACGCTGGTGCACTCGTGCGCGGGGAACTCGAGTCAGCTACACCCAATAAAATCTCGGGGCGTTTGAGGAATTTGAGTTGGATGAGCGTCCAAGATGTTGCAGGAGCGCATTGGCTTCGGGGGAGAAACGTTTAGGGTAGCAGGGGCGTGTCTGACTGTGGTCTGTTACTACTGGCGCATTCGACTGTAATATATTTCTTATGAATCATACTGAACTTCGCTGGGATTTTGTTTTACCAATGCGAGTTAGTATACGAAGATTGGTAAAATTGAGTTACAGGAGCTTTGTTCACATCAATACGTGTTTCATGGATGGAGGATTTATTCCAAAATCTAGAGTGTTTTTTTTTTAATAAAACTCTTGTCCTGATTTTCGTGCCCGTACCGTACGGCAATAGAATACTAATTTTTTTTTCTACCAATCGAACCAAGACCAGAACTATTATTTTACATTTCTCATAAATACATCGTTACCAATAATATTTACGGTACTTTAACCGACATATATAATCATATTTTGACTTGCTATACTAAATTAAAAAGAGAATCATCAAATTATCTCATATAGAAGCTGAGATATTGTCGATAAAAAATCAAACGTTCATTTTGATCCTGAGCGTTCGACTTTTCGTCGCGTCTTTTTCGCTACCCCCTCCACTGCCCGCCACTGCCGCTGCCCCGGAAGTGCTGCGTTTCAATGACTTCCACCAACCTTCCGCCCGACTATTAAGTATGAAGAACATTACTCACGTACATAATAATTTATATTTAAGTAAAACAGTGTTCAAGCTACCAGAAACCGTTTCAATTTTTATTCTACTGCGTATACTTTTGCCGGAAAGTTACCTCAACTTTGAACTTCTATATCTCGGGATTCACAAATCAGATTTGAGTAAATGAAAACTCAAAATGAGCGTCTGTTTCTCTTCTATCATATGCAACTTTTAAATTTCGAATAGATATAAAAACCGCGTTGCAGTTGCATTTTTTTCGAAGAAATTTTTTTTGACAAATTTTCAAAAAATCATAAAAGTTGTTAAAATTAATAAAATCGACCCATTCCGTGGGGGATCGATAGCTAGTATCTATAAAAATACGTAAAAAAATTGGCGGGTTTCGGGGAGGCTCGTAAAGGACTAAATTACAATTTTTCATTTTTTTTAAAAAAATAGATTTTGCGAAAACTATCAGAGATATCAAAATGAAATTTTTTTTGTATTTTCATTATTGTATAAGGTACTCTAAAATAAATTGTCATTATCGTAGGTATGATTTGAAAACTTGAAAAAAAATCGCATATTTTTTGGGGTCATGTTTTTGTTTGTATCTATTTTACAACAACAATTTTCGCGATTGATGTTTCGGAATACTTAATCCTCATGCAAAATTTAATAACGAAACTTTTACCTCTCTTCCATTTTACTCTAGGATTGATAGTTTTCATACAAACTCAAAATGAAAAAAGAAAATTGCAGATTTTTGAACATTTTCGAAAATAAAAACATGAAGCCATACTTTTCAGTTTGACGCACATGCACCATTCGATTTAGAATCATTTTCCGGAGGGAACCCAATAATTTTTAGCGACAGTGTATGAAAAGTCCGAGATAGCAAATTTCCGAACAGATAATTACTGTACTAAACCCGAAGTTATTAGTTTGAATGTGTGCATCATTTCCTTTTAATGCGGGACACGATAGTACAGGAGTATGCTAAATATTGAAGGACAGATCAAACATTTATTTTGACATCTATTTTCTATAGCACAGTGTAGTAGAGTGAGTCATGTATGATAAGACAGGCGCGCATAGATACATTTTAGCGGCATAAATCTCGTGTGTCATTTGGTTTTCATAAGAATCGAGAGAGAATAGAGACTTACTACACATTCACGTTCATACGTGCATTCAACTGATTGCATACATTATTTCTATGTAAAAGCAGTAAATAAGTTGAAACTAGAATGTGGAAGTCAATTATTCTTAATCTAATAATCTTTAATCTACTATAACTTGTGTGGTACGGATTCTCAGATTGTATAATACATTTCTAAAGCAGTAGAATCACATACACATGACGAACTAATTTTTTTTGTGAAGGAACTATAAGAGTCAAACAACAGAAAAGAATCAGTGAAAAAATTCGGAACGGTTATCGTTCGTATCACGATAGGTGTTTTTACTTTGACCGAGTTCCGAGAGCGAGCTATCTTTAGAGAGCCAGCCACTCCTTCGTGAATATGTTCGTATGCACCAGTTGAAGAATTTTAACAAGAATTTCGTCTATGACCTCTCGTGTGCGTAAGTTTTTCTTGGCGTTAGGCTTTGCAATTGTAGAGTTCAGAAAAGTAAAAGCTGAAAGCAATTAGAAAAATATCTGTAAGTATATTTTTATTGTTAATGAAATGGAACGCAATCAACCGGATTTATAAAAATTATTCAACTGACCAATTGCACCGTCATTGTATTTGTTAATGTCAAAATTATTCTTTACTAGCTATAAGGCACATTTCCAAGGTAGTAGGTATCAACGATAATCTTCTTACATCGGTAGTGAAGTTATTAACGAGTTCCAAGTTAACTTTTGTCATTATAAGTTAAGAGTGATTAAACTTTCACTACAGAAAATTTATAGAGTAGTTACGACCGTATCAAACAGGAACAGAATTGTCACATGTACTACAGCAGAAAACTCATCTGATCACTATCACAAAGGGGAAAATATGCACAACTAAGAACTCGATGGCACACAATACTAATAGTAATTTAAAATCGTCAGTTAGAAACGTTGTCATAAATAAGTGAAAGACAATATCGACCATCACAAATGATTCATGTTTAAAAATTCTAACAAAAAACATTCATATTTGAAAATTCGAACAAATTCCTGTCAAGTTGTAAATATTCAAATCTGGTCGAGTAATAACACGTGTAATATACGCAGAACCGGGATACGCAGTTTCTATCCGACAAGTTATCTCCGTTATTTGATTTATTTACGGGTGGATAGTTTCGAATAAAAGTCGGACATTTCAATCAAATACTCGAATAAAAACCCTATATTTTTCAACATTCTTAAATATTGCCCAACAAACTGGTGCTCTAGAGAAAATTAAAAATATAAATAGAAAACCCGGCGATGTTCGTTATGAAGTTCTCACTGTGCAATAGAAAAATGACTCCAATCTATATGTTTTCCAATATCCGACCCGCGAAATCAAATTGACGAGCGAAGGCTAAACACGGCTCACCGAAGCGAGAAGCTGGGAGGAGTATGCACACCTGGCAAAACAGCGGGTCAAAAAGAGCAGCAACAAAGAGAAGATACCGCTCGGTATTAATGGAATCAATTTACGCAGCCGCGAGGAAATTGAGCCGTGCTCGACGGTAGACATTCTTTATATATAGGTTATCGATCGGATCGGAGGAGCTTGAGAGAGGGCGCAGGTAGATACAAACTGGAATTTGTTTTTACCGGGAGATGTCTGTTGAAGGTTGCGAGTTCGTAAATGGCAGTCATAACTCTTTAACCGGGTTGTATTTTCTGGGTGAAAAATCGATTCTTTCAAAGGTAGATGAAACTGTTTCTATGCATTATTATTATTATCAAATCATGATAGAGCCATTTACTTTGAACAACCAATGAGTTAATTTACTATTAGTTGTTTAATTTTTAGCCCTAGTAATTATTGTAATACTGTCATGATTTATTCCCTGTGATAGTCCACACGCGTAAAAGAATATTCAGTCTGCACATTTTTCAAACAGATACTCGAAACGAGAAAAAGCAAAAAAAAATTGACTCATGAAAAATGTATCTCCATACAGAGTTACTTGAATGAACTCGATACATCGCTCACAGTTCGCTGGGTGAATTCGACAGTATCGGCTCACTCGTGCAGCGCACATCAGGGGTTTCCTCTGTCCGTTTAGCAGCTCGCTTTGCTGCGTTTATAAATGTCTCGCCGACGCCCACGGGCGGCAGCAACGAACGCAAAGCTATTGTCGTCGACTTCGATTGAGAGACTTGCAATGGGACACGCGTGAGCGAAAAAAAATGAAGCGCCTGTTTTTTTCATTATCTTTCACTTTGTGCTGGAATTTTTTTTCCCCTCGGCGAGACTTTTCTGTTGGGAATTTCGGAGTGGAGCATGACTCAGTTCCCAAGGGCAAGACAATGTCCAAGTTTGGTCGATCAATCTTCGGGTTGAATCTTTTCTCTTCTTTTATAACAATGAATGATAAATTCGCCTTAACAAGACGTCACCGGGTCTCTCTTGAACAGATTCTCGAAAAATGCGATTAACCTCGCCAAGGGAACAAAATCTTACGAATTTCATGAAATGTATCCGAGAAACAAGCTGATCGTTCAAAATTTTTTTGCTCACTTTTCGTCTAGACCAACAAATTACAATAAGAAAGAAGAAAATTGCAACGTAAAATTCTTCCAATCAAAAATCTATTTTAAACCCTTTTTAATCAAGCCAGAAATAGCGAAATCGAATCAAAGACAGGCAACACACGAGGCAAGCGTGCAGAACGAGAGTATCGAGGGACACACGTGGCCGGACTTGATTGTTTAACGATCCTCCATTGGGGCCCGGACGGCTGGAGCCGGCCTATAAGGATTGAGTGGACTGCGCGACATCCGTCTCGAGTGAAGCCGCCGCCGCTTTTACCTCCCGCTGCTGCGCGTCTCTCGACAATGAAAGCTCGGTAGCTTGCGAGTTTACAGCAAGCGAGAAGGCAATACACTTTGCGAGAAAGGCTGAAACTCGAGAGGGGAATGCAGCCTTCTAGCTGTACGTAGCTCGATTCTAAGTTTTATTTTTCCAAGGGAATGCTTTAGCTTTGGAGTGAAAGCAACTGAAAAGGGAGAAAAACAGAAACTATAGAAACTCACAGATATCAACCAACTCTGATCCGATACTATACGTACAGGAAAACCGAATACCTATGAATAATCGATGCAGTAATTTGAAATTTTCGTAAACTAGTCTTGACACACAAGAATACTGTATCAGGTTAGATTTTACTTACAATCAATCAATGATTGTTTCCAGACTTGCATAGTCTGTTTACGTATCCACTGTTGTTGATACTTTCCTTGCATGTCAAAATCTTGAATAAATCGGATCGTTGTATTATGTAGCTTATTTACCACTGCCTCTAAAAATTTTAGCCCAATCGGATAGCTATGTAGGTTTGCTGTTCAGGCAATTGACTGAGGAACTCTTTTTCATCACTCATTTTGCGGCGAATTAGATTATAATTAAACTCCATTCATGTTTCACGCGACTCACGCAGTCTAATTTGTACTTTCGAACGTCCTTCTCTCAACAGTAACAATAATTCAACAATTATTCCACGTTGATTCTTAAGCATTTTGTTTGATTCGCCAGATGTCAACAAATTGTCAAAACCGATAGGATTAATTGTGCAAAATATTCTCAGTTTTCCAGTTACGAGCATTGAATCGTACTGTATTGTGTTATATTCACACCATTTTTGACAGCAAGTCATTAGAATAATCATGATGCGTCATAATTTCCGCGATAAATGTTTTATTATGCCAGTAAACTTCGCAGTAGGAGAAACGAAACGAATTTTTGAGGCGTACGTCGATATAATTGAAACAAATGTGTTCTACACTGAAAATCGAATTGTTGGTTCTCCAAGGTAATTTGTCTTACAGATAATTTCAAATCACGAAGTCAATTCCGGTGATTGTTATAGAATATATGGATATACATGGATTTATCTATATATGAATTATCAATTTCGTTCGATGAGCATAATTGGTCTTCATTCCGCATTGAATTATATGCCTCGCAATTAATTATTTTCAGTTCAGTAATAATGTTTTTGTTCATTCAGCACATTCACCATTTCACAATCGTAAATATTGTCTGATCACTCGATTCCAGAAAGGTCAATAATCTATGTGATATATACTAACTCTTTAGAAGAGAAGAATGAGCGGACTTGTCCAATTTTATTTCCAATTCCTCCATAACCTATTTACGTTCTTGATTTGTGATTTAAGCGATTTAAAGAGATTGTAAAATTTACGGTACAAACTTTATGGCATATTGCCCTGCATAAATATCGCATTTATAACTCTCGTCAAAATCTAACTACACGATAACACAATCTGATCTTGCACCGAATCAACCTGTACTTAGTTATATTTCTACCGAAGAAACTGTTAATAAAAGAACACGTGTCGGCAAGTATCAGATAGGGCTTTTTTAAGAACCCCGATTGGATGTCCAAAGCGGGAAAAGTCGATCCACGTTCAAAGATTCATATCAGAAGTTCATTTCATGGAAACTCCGTATAAATAATGGGCGAGATGTAACGGATAACGTAATTAATCGAAAAATCGAGCCTCAAAACTATGGTTCCGAGAATTTCACTTCGTTTTGCGTGCGCATTGATCTCGTGTATTTAATCATATATCTTGTTCAGTTGGATGTACCAGGCTGATTCTGCGGAGAATTGTGTGTTTTAGCTTATTTAAGTACTCAAAGCTATGAAAAAAAATTTCAAACAGTCTTTAAACCAGAAATTCGTATAATATGTTGTTATGGAAATGTTCATTCACGGATGAAACTTTTTTTATATTTCTCATTTCGATGAACCATAAATCCAATCCACATAACTTGTTGAGTTTCATCTGCCAGTAGTAAAGCGTAAATCAAGTCGTCGATCGAAAGGAAGCACTGGAATTCTCAACTACCCTAATAATACAATAAAATAGATACAATAAGCCCCCCTCCACCCGCATTATAAAGATAAATACAACGTGAGTGATTAACAATTGATCAATCCCAAAACTTGGATTCGATCTATCTTGAAAAAAGACTTTGTTTTTCTTTTTTGGACTACTGATTCCACGACAATCTTTGAATAACGTCAAACTTAAATCATGATAATATTTGATACGAATGTAAACGACGCGCGAAAATGTGTATTTCGAATTTATCAAAGTCGCACTTTGTGAAATCCAAGCCGCGCATTCCCCGGTTGAAAGGGAAAGCGTAAAAATTTCGCAATCGGCGCGTTCCTCTCTCGGTCTAAGGTCTCTCTCACAATGCGCGCCATGGGATTGTAAACGTTTAATTGGCTCGCCACTAGCGCTTCACGCAGCATTGAATAGCACCGGCACGTGTAGTACGAGTCATTTGTGTAAAAGCGTTGGGAACTGTGTTTCCTACATTTTTCCAAAACGAATTAGCGACGTTGGTCTGGAACTCTCTGTGTACTTGTCGTGAAAAACCAAATAACAACGCTTCTAATTCGCGTACAAGGAAACACTATCACCGGATCAACAGCGTATACTTATTATGACTTTCACAGGATGCATCCAGCACGTATTTGAATCGACAAAATGGGAAATACAGTATATGACTATGTTTTGTATTGGGTATTGTGAAAAAGACGCTATAGTATGACAGATTCACGAGCGTCTTCTTTTCATCGCTTTCGTCGGAGACCTTCACCGTACATAATGCTCTTTTACAACAGTCGTTGTGCGTCGTAGTAGGAAGATCTAATCTGAGAACTTTTGATGCTTATTTTAAAATTGAATGTTCAATACCAGCTGGTCAAGTGGCGTTGAATAATTCAGGTTAAACTGCTCAAACATCGTTCAATAGAAACTATAACTCCTGTGGCATCTATTAAATTAGACGACAATTGCGATTGAACAACTAAGTTCTTGAATAAATTTGGTTAGCCTATTAAAAACTCATTTTTCATACTCTATAAACCCTAAACACTCTCGCATAACGGAGCTCAAAGAGTTCCAATTAATTAAGCTGTCCTAACATCAGCAGCATTTAGCGGCAGAATTTCGAATTTGCAAGATCGCTAACAAAAATCTACGCTGCGAGGTTTTTCTGTGAAGAATCTACTGTGAGAAAAAAGCTCACTATGTACTTGACGGTCTCTAATTTAGAAATTTAAATTACATTCACTTCTTTTGCATTCAAAGAACCAGAGGCAAACGGTACGCAGCATTTATTTAGCTAATTACAGGCGCGGATGAAGATAAAATCGTTTTAACTGGAAGTTGGTCAAACATTTCATTATTATCAATTCGATGAGATTTCACTCCGGAACGAAAAACATAATAAGATTAAATTCTGAAATTGGTTTTATAATATTCATTTAAAAAGCACAGAACTAATGAGGTGAATGAAATGAACAAGTCATCTACAATGCCACAGATTACTCGTTATCTCTCGACAATTAAGAAAAAATGTCATTCTCTAATTTCTTTCGTCTATCTGGACAGGTCCAAGGGGTGTTGCACCGTCTTTGCAACACTAGCCAGAGACTCTCGGTGGGCGTATCCCGATACGGGAATCGCTTGGTCGAGTGCAGCTCGCCCGATAAACAGCTGCCGCTTTGAAAATGCGATATGCGCTTGGAAGGCTTTGGGACTTGGTTTTTGACAACTGGTTATCGCCAAAAGATAATTCAAACGGAATCGCGTGTGAATCGCGCGATTGGACGAATTTGGCGTATTGAATGAATGTTCGATCGACTGAAAATGTAAGGTTATGTAATATCTCTGTAACGATAATTAAGTTACATTCGTCTGCGCGTGATTATTTCATTAAACGACAGAATATTCATCTCTCTGTCAATAATAATCTGCGGAATAATACATTTTTTCCTGCCAATATTATTTTAGCGATCCTTATATAAAAAAAAAGTGATGGGGGTCAAAGTGAAGCCAGTTAACTCGTGTTTTGATTGGTGTAGACCTAACCACGTGACGAGTCGAGTAAAATATAGATATAGATGTAGGTAGTGAATGCAGGGAAGCGAAAAACTAAAGAAGAATAAATTTTGAGGTTTAGGGACGTATACTGTAGTTTTGAAAAGAAAATAAAAGTTTTGAGGTTGAAACAACCAAATCTTCTTGTCAGATGTTGAATAAAATCTAAATACAGGTTTTATAATTGCGTATAATGAAATAAAGCGTAAATCGCGCGCAGCGCGTCTGAATGTAGCTAGTAATTATAAAAACTCATGTATCGTACATTTTCACAAGCTTATCCCTACATCAGCAGCACTTAGAAATCCCGTCGTAAAGTACAACGTGACCAAATAACATTTTCAAAATAAAAAAGTAAGCGCATGACAGAAACCCAAAGCAGAGCATGATCCACGATTCACTTTGGGAAGGCACGAAAACTAAATAAAAAAATATAAAAGAACTAGCAGGTCAACTCCTGAATAAGCAATTTTTCAGAAACCCCTCAACTCGGAATTTTCCCCCGGAAAAGACGGAAGATGGGGTTGTTAAAAAAGACACGACAACGTACGCGAGCCAGCGAGAAAAGAGGAAGTGGTTGGAGAGGGGGGGGGGAGAAAATAAGATTTTTCAACAGTCGCAAAATATACGACTATTCGCTTGTGCGCGGCATTGGGCTGAGCTGCAGAGGCCGGAATTGGACCATTTGTTTGCATGGCTTGATTGGCTAATCCAATGGGGTCTCGAAAGTAAATAATCCAGAAAGTACGCTCTGATTAACTACTATAGCACGTTTGCGCATATATACAACATGCAAGTACAAGAGTTGGCGAGACATTGTATTCAAAAGTTTAGAAAACTCATTCGACTCTAATATTTCGTTCTCGATATAAATAATATTCCGGTAGAATCCGAAATTTGGAGAATCCTTCTCGAGCATCACGATAGATTCTTCTCAGCCGCGTTGTACGAGGGCACACAAGTGCAAGTACGCGGGCTGCAGAGAGCTGTGGGAGAAGGAATACAGCCAGTACGAAGTGTGACGAGGGGGAAAAGAGTCACGACCTCGACGATCATGGCAGACCGAGAGGTTCAACCACATTCTTATGCACCCCCATGAAGCCCGCGCGTACACGTATAAGGAGGAAATTTATTCCACAGTTGGGTCGCTAGTGGCACTCGAAAAAGTACGAGGCAACTCGCGAACAAGTGAATCATCTGCTGTACCGGGATTGACTTTTTATAGAACGCTCGCTGAATATTCATTTGGGGAACGAGTTTTGAAACACGTTCGCTTATTGCGTTACCAATCCAGTCTATGTAAAAAGAGCTTCCGAGTGCGCTTTAAGCGTTACGCGCGAGTGCGAGTACGTACACAGTGTTTTCCCTTGAGAAACCTACTGGCAACATCCTTTGCTATCCCAGGCGCAAGAGAAAACAGGAGAGTAAGGGCCTTATTGTGGATTAAGTACGGCACGTGCAGTGGCTCGTCGGATCGATGCGTCGGCAAAGAATGTCAACTGCACGGCTGTAGCAACGCATCAAACTACAAGTGTCCGCTCGCGATTCAAAGAGGCTGAGCCACTTGAGTACCTCATCGGCCTGAAGCGAACGTTGTGCGATACTGGAGAAACGAAGACCGGAGGGCTGCAGTAACGAAAGCCCCGCCGTCAGTCAAGATAAAAGCTGAAGTGTGCGAGCGTGCAAAATTTTCACAATGTCCCACCCATTGCTTCTATCCCGAGCTTCCAAGAGTATAGCTGATCTTTTCTTTCACTTGATCTGACGTTCCTTGTATTTTGAACTAACTGCAATGATTCCAAAGGATCGATAAAATTAATCTGGAATTGAGAAATAATTCTTGGAAGCTATTGCAGATGCTAATGGTCTGAAATGATCGGCGTAACTGCTAAAACATAAGGGCAGTAGCGCCATGACAATCTTCCTCATACCGGCTCGCACCGGGATTGCACCGATGAAATAACACTTCCATATTCCATAACACCCAAGTCGGCCACGGTCGAGTGCTTTTAATATAGTTAGAGATGCAATTCAGCAAATGCGCACTTATATGCAGACGTTCGACTTGAGGCCGAAAAAATGTTCTCAATTTATTTGTAGTAGCTAAGCGTACAAGCGCACTTTGCGCGATATATCATCACGTCGAGGCAAGAATTAAATGTACATTTTATACTTTCACGTTTTGCGTGGTTAACTTTTCAAAATATGAATAATCAACCTAACCCTAACTTGAGGTAGTTGTCCTCCAACTACGTTATAGTCAAAAAAAAACTTTATCGAATTCAAAAGTGGCGTCTACTTTAGAATTTGGAATGATTCTTGAATTCCCTTGAGCTGTATGCTGATATTACGTATCTCATAACTCGGGTGCCGCCATTTACGCCGTGTTAAATATAGGCAAAAGAGAGTGACTTTGAACCTGCATATCTCAGAATTGGCGTGGTCCATCGATTTGAAATTTAAAATACAGGTGCATAAATATTTGAATTAATTTCTCACAAAATTTCAATTCATTCTTGAAACAAGTGCATTTGTGTGACGTCATTAACATTTGAAGTATATCTGTATACACTAGAAACGCTAAATATGTCAACGTTCAAATGTTTTTATAAAATTTAATCTGAAGAAAAATAGAAAAATACGACCCAATATTTAATCTGAAGAAAAATAGAAAAATACGACCCAATAATTTTTATATTCTATGTAATGCACCTGTAAAAAGTCGTAGTTAGAAAAAATGCAAATTACCAAATATGATCATTATCATATCTATTATTTTGGAACAAAAGAATATCTCCAAGAAAATAAATTCAATTCTACATCACATCTGAATCCAAAAGGATGATAAACGAATCCATTCGCCGTTTGATTGTCAAACAATATTTTTCTAGTAGAAAATCCATACTGATCAATTCAAGTGAGAATATATACTAGTTTCTCATTCTACAAAATATGTCACAACCAGCCACACCCGGAATCGGAAGTTAACAATTCAAGTCTAGAGGTAATATTAAAAATGAAAAAGTAAGAGCTGATATGGAACAACGTGGCAATGGTGACGTGTCGTTGTCCGCAACTTCCTCCGAGACTGCACTAATATATAGATAAACGTACATATACTGCAGAGAAAGCAGCTCTGCTTTGAGGTGAGTTATCGTTATGACAATACCACTTCACGACATCGGCCGCGATGTGTACCCGAGTGCATATATATATATATATATATATATATATATATATATATATATATATATGTACGAGGGAGCGTGTCATAGTTTTCGCTCTAAGTACACTGATCTTCATCCGAGCGAATCGTCGACGATGTGAGAACTAAGGCAGCTCTTGAAAAAGAGTGAATTCATTTCTTCGGCATGAGAAGCGATTGCTTTCTTCCTCCTAGTGTCATTCGAATTCTGTGAAGAAGTAAAATACCGCATAATGCAGTAACGGCGTGAAATCGACTTTTTCGTATTAAGTTTTAAAAATATTGTTTGATTGGCGTGACTGATGATCAGAGCAGCACAACTTTATGCAGATAAATTCGTTGAGAAAATGTCTACTACACTCCAACCAATAATTGTACTCAAACTTCAGCGCACCGATAATCTTATCTATATAAGCTTTTTCGTCATTATCAAATTACGATACATCAAGTGAAATTTCAACTTGGCAAACCATCTGGGAAAATTTCCCAAACTCTTTCCAAAACTCGAGTCGCAATCAACCGCTGACCTGTCGAGGCCGAAACAGCCAAACAATCAACACAGCAACGTCGACGTGCGAACTCGTCCTTCTCACGTGTGTACAAAAGCCCCGAGCGCAGAGTCATACTTTCACGCGACGAATCTCTTACGTAAGGTTTCGTAACGCCTCTCGCGGTGAGCGAGTCGCAAGACACTGTCGGTGCATCCGAAATTATATATTAATCCGGCGCGGCGTGAAAGTGACGGTATACGCCGGTCGCGGCGGCGGCGGGTGGCACTGTCGCCGCGGATTGATATTATTGAAACGACCTCTCCTCGCTGCTTCTTGTACACATGGCTGAACGTGTAAGCTCGGATGGACGATAGAGCTATCGGTGTGTGACGGCTAATGATCCGTGACGTATCCCAGTCGCTCAAGTTCTCGATCCGACTATTTCGTCGGTGCGTCTCGTGTGGCGGTTTCGAATTTGACAGAGGTTGATTCCATTAACGAGTAGATTGGAAATCGCTCGGTTTACTCTGGCTCTTCTACGTATACATATATGTAGAAGAGGGCTTGATGTCGTTGAACTGTCCAAAATGATTCTAAGAAATTTTTCGGATCTATCGAAATAGAAATTTCGTTATCAAGTATTTATCGTTAATTATTTAAGCTTTCTATCATACCAATTTGGATTTCAGTAGGAAAATCATTCCAAACATCATGTAACTTTTATGTCTGATACGATGGCTTGACTGTTTATCGAAATAGCAACTTATGTTGTACGATGCGTAAAACGGCATTTTACGCGAAGGGCGTTTTTTAAATAGCCTTCAAATTTAAGCACTCGTAAAAGAAAATATTGTATTCAACCATGTTGAGCAATATCGACTATCATATGATCTTTTTCTTTTCACTCGTTGCGACGCTTTTAGAGTGCCAAAAATCACGAGCATTTATTTTTTTTTTTTTTTAATTTTTCGCTTAGACACGTAACGCCATGAATTGTTAATGCCGCCGTGCATTCAAAGCGTTGAAACGTCGAAAAAAATATATCACGCGCACAATACGAACGAGGCGGTTTCAAACCATAACAACACGTTAGCGAGCCGTCAACTGCAAAAAAATAAAGGAAAAATTGTGTGCAAGCGAAACGACGCTTGCGTGCGAATTTCTATCCATCATATGAACGACGACAATTAATGCTTTGCCACGCATTGTTGGAACAAGTACGGGAGTTCAAATTGAATTTTTCTCATCCCTCGATGAAAAAAAAATGGTGAATAATTGAATCACGGCTATGAATCTTGCAAAATTTTCACAGACGGTTCTTATGCAGGCTGCTACTTTCTGTGTAGCATTTAATCACTGTTGCAATTAATCACAGCAGGATGACTATTTTCAGAATCTAAAACTTTTTCATTTCGTCGGAAGCTATTCGTAAAAAGGGTTTTTAAGAATCCTGAAAAACATTCTGGATAACATATAATTAATAAAATAATACTCTAAAATTGTTTACACCTTTTTTTGAATGATCCTCCCGTAGCTAATCTTTTCAACCTACCAAACCATAAGTCGAGGTCGAAAATAATGTTCATCATCTCTCGGAATCATTCATTTTGAGGGCGAATTTTTCGATTAAGCACTAAATAAAAGCAAGTTTCATAAATAGCTGATTCCATCCGGAAGTGAGGAATCAAACATGCTCGACCAAAGAAGGCCGCGAGGTCGGCTTTAGAAAGTGAATTTTGAGTGTTACATGAACGAACCGTAACGCACTCTTCTCTTTCTGCCCCCCCCCCACCCTCTCTCTGTCTGACTCTCCGTAATCGACGGTGCACAGTTGGCGCTATCTCCTAAAACAGGATTCGCGTATATAACACACAGCCCACGCGCACGAGGAATTCCGCGATACGTATCGGCACGGGCGCACATAACAGCGCGGCTTTCGCTCGAGCGAACGGCAGATTCGATTCTGTTTTCTCGGCTCGATTAGAAGGTCTTTTGATGTGTGAAAAGTTTATATGGAAGGGGATGATAAAGGTGAATGGTCGGGTGAGAAGCGGTTGCTGGGCTGTCTGTTGACATTCGAGAATGTCAATTGTCTCTTTTTTTTCTCTCGACAAGTAGATTTTCATGTTATTTATTCAATTTACATAACTGCGAATTAAAAATTATGAACTTATTCGAATTTTCTAAAGATAATGGCTTTCATATCGTGAATAAACATTGGCGAAACAGTTCAATTTGAAATTTAGCCTCAAAAGCCTTCACCTACTTTTTAGCAGCTGTAATTACCATAATCATCATTCTAATTTTTAGGTCCAAAAGCTGATTCAAACCAGTTGCTCGAAGTGGTTGTACAATATTGTAAATTACGAGTCAAATTCATTTCATACAAATATCATTCGCGGATTCATCCACGAAAATTTATATAAAAATGTTATAACACTAAAGAATTAAATGTACATATAATACAATGAGCGACTTTTGACGGCAGCAACGTTGAGCGAGATTTCACTGACACAAATTTAGGGAGGAGCGAAAACTAATTTTTTCGTTTAATCCATAATTTTCTTGGTCTGCAACAAATGATAAACCAACATCGCAGACTGTCTAAAAGAAAATCCACTGACTCGCGAGCGGAGCATCGTTCCCGCTTCTTTCAGCACACAAACTCCCCCTCGGAAGCCGGACCGGCGCACAGGAGGAGATAAGAATCAGCTCGCCGGAGCGGAAATGTTTTTTTACAGAACGCAGGACTAGTACATATGCCGCAGCGACAAAAAAGCATTATATGTGTTTGTGTGTGTGTGAGTGTGTGCGCGTGCTCAACAATCCACCCTCCGTTGCTTGCAGGAATAATCGCGAGCTCTGCAATTATGCGCGTTTACGCACAATGTGAAACTCGGGAGCTTCCCTCGCACAGTTGTTGTTTCTTCACATCGGTTCATTTGAGAGTTTGATAGGTGATTCTTTCTTGATATATACAGAGTTTCTCAATCACGGGAGTGAGGATGTGTAACTTGAAAATGATTAGTCCTATGATTGCCTGAATGATTGGAATGATTCACGAACAGAATAAACTCATTTCTTGAATGAAAAATTAAAATCATAAGGAAAAGATCTATAATATATACGCTTCTATGTGAAAGACTAGAAAGAAGAATTAATTTCCGCATGACGTGTACGAAGATATCCTGAACATCCTTTCGTAAAAGCGCAAGTTATGTACTCATCATTCATAATAAAGAAACTCGGGCTTTCACGAAAGAACGTCCAGGATATTCTTCGTGTCATGGAATTTAATTCCTTCTTTTCAGTCTCTCTCCCATGGAAGTATAGTTTTATCAACAAGTATGCGTGCAAAATTAGAACACGCTTATCGGAAATAGGATTATACTTCCGATTATACAACATTTCTACCATCCCACGGGTACAACAGGAGACCGAAGATCGGAGATAAAAAGCACGCGATTGTTGAAATTAAAAGAGATCGATGAGATAATTATATGAATTTTGATTTGCTGCGTCTTCATAAACATTCACGTATCAACTAGGAAACAATGATGAATGCTTTCCCTTGTAATGTCAACCGTTTCACCGGATGACCCACCTACGTCGTGTACACAACGTCCACTCATTCATGAAATCAACAAACGAAGCGGACGCCACCTAAAAATAATCTATATCGCAGCACGTGGTGCTCGCGCGAATTTCGCAGCTACGAAGGTCGACTCTCACGCGGCGACCCTCCGCTACATTTTCCTCACTCCCACAAGAGGGGAAAACCGGAGCAAATCGATACGCAAGGGAGCAGCACTTCCCCCTTTTGTCCCTGCCACGCGAAACGACGAATTCCGCCCTCACCAATTCTCGTGATGACACACGAGGATGATTCGTCAGCTTTTGGGTCATTGTTTCTCATGCTATCGCGCACATCGACGACGCAGCCCTGTTCTTTCCTTTCTCTCATTTTTATACTTGAACGTAAAATTATTACAAAAGATGAGAGAACAAGAATAATTGTCATGATCATTGTATATTTCTGCCACGTTAAGAGCAGATCGGGTATTTATATACCTCATATTATATGTAGTCTGTGTTTGGTCTCGAATAATAAGTTTACGAATTAACGCTAAAATATTATATACACACATACACACCTTTTATCAGACACGTGAGTTCTGGGAGTCAACCAATCAATAAGAACCATGTATAATTTTTTGTACGTGTCAAGTTTTTCGATGTAATTTTTTACAAAATGAGAAGGAAAATAGCCTGGCTCATTACAGCTCTACGAGTTGCTAATAAACTATAGGTTATTAAAAGAAAATGTGACACTGCACTTTTTACTTTAGTCGACAGTATTGCAATCAAGAGTCGAAAGAACACTCCTCGATGACTGTCAATAAACGCATATATAAAATTAACACAAGACAAGAGCTTCATATTTTGAGGTTAGGTGTCGTTCCAACCCTCCCTCAATGGTTCCAAGTCGCGATACACCGATAATTCAAGCCACGTGCAAACCAAGTCGAAACGATTCAATCGTTACACATCGAATGAAGCGATAAATTAATCGGCGAACGCACGCAATATTATACGAACGGATCCCAAGGCCAGCGTGAGATTAACCTCATTTCCAGCCCCACCGAAACAGCCCCATCGCTCACGGAGGGAAGGAAAGTCGCTGGTCGTGCGTGGCGGCACCCACCGGGTTCTCGCGAGCGCAGTTTTCCCTCCGCCATGTATATGTATACGGAATCCACGCGGCGCTGATCATCGATCGCCCCTGACCCACGCGCGCCCGAAGGTTATTTGCGTTGAGCGCGCGCGCGAGGCGAGATGTTCTCTCGCTGCTCCCGAGATACCTACGCCGCGGATGCTTTACGAGGCGAACTTGGGGGGATGGCGCTGGGGTGTGTCGGGAAGTAGTTCAGGCCGGTCGGACGGAGGAACCGGAGCAAGGTTTTTCGCCCGGGATATGCGCGTTAATTCGTTAGATGATCCGGGAGAGCAGGTTGACGGAGAGATTTAATAATTTCATCGTGTGGATAAGCCACACAAAGAAAAAACCTATTTTCATCGCGATCATTTAGATCTAGTGAGTCGGAACGAAAGAGATAGTTTGTACTTTGTGCAAGATCGAAAGAGAAACTGCGATTGGATAATAGTGGCCGGTTTAAATTATGAAACGAACGG
The DNA here is from genome assembly GCA_020882685.1 of Aphelinus atriplicis. Taxonomy (NCBI): domain Eukaryota; kingdom Metazoa; phylum Arthropoda; class Insecta; order Hymenoptera; family Aphelinidae; genus Aphelinus; species Aphelinus atriplicis. The sequence goes on from CM037073.1 coordinate 79,127,134, forward strand.
GTTATTGAGCTGTCTTTTTGCGAACGGGGTCTCGAATATTGAATCACTTTACCAATAAACGACACTGAATGGATTTACTTATTAAACGGCTCAAATGATTTGATGCTATTCACTTTACTTTCCCCTGTAGCATACAGCCTGCAATCACTATAGTCGTATATTTTTTGGACTAGAATTTTTGGGGAAATTTGACGACCACCTATGACCTCTACCACACGTGTGCAGTCAGTATCGAAAGCCTTCTCCCGAAATCATTATACCTTTTAATAAATGGCTCCTCTTAGAAAAAAAAAATGACGAGTGTTCGTCCATCACTTTGAAGTAAAATGCCTTCAACTTTGCGCACCTGCCTTACTCTATAACAGTTTCCCGAGTCTGAGCTGGCCGACTCTACCTTCTGCAACGCATTTCCGTGTCTCCTGCACATCTTAACGCAGGCACCCACGCACCAGACTCTCGGCGCGACAAATTGTCTAATCGCACAACCGGCGACCCACATACACCACCCAGCAGCGCTAAATCCCCGCCGATCGACCGTCGTCGGCATAGCATTGAGGGGGTGTCGTCGTGCGCGCGCGACAAAGGTCAGCCGAGTGGTCGGAATCGATAGGGGCGCTTGTGCGCGCGCGCAACACCAGCCAGCCCAGCACGCGGACGTGGCTCGTTCACGGCCGCTTGTACGGATTCGCGTGCACGTGTAACCGAAATAGCTCAGGGAAATCTCAAAGGGTGGCTCGCAGGCAGCGAGCTCGGAGCGCGTCAACACGCTGCCGGACGGGGGGTGTCCGCGCGCTCCGATTTGTTTATGGGGCTGCGTCAGGTGAGGCTCGCGGCACGTGCCACACGCTGACGGACACGAATGTGGTCCAGATGCGCGGGTAGGTCGGGTGGCAAAGTCATTGGCTCATATGCGTCAGAATATAAGCCGAGTTATTGGATGCGATGATAACGAGGAAGCGCGTGGCAGAGATGACTTTTTTTCGCTAGCTTCAGCTATAAGCTTGCTGATCAAGTGTATGTGCTGTCATACAGTGCTCTACTGTGTATTGGGACATTTTTCTGTGATCTTCGGGCTGTACGAAAAATTGTAATAAAAACTGAACAGATTACGCGAGCTTACGAAATAGTTTTGAACAATAGCTAGATACCTGCCTGCGAATGCCAGTCACGTATCTAGTATCGAGGGAGAAAATTTCCCATGATGTCTTAAATAAGCTGTGTGTATATTAGATGGCTTGGAGGGAGAGCGAAGAAGTTTCCGAATCGTTGAGCACTTTATTAGCTAGCTGGATCGAACAATTTATGTCTCAATATTATAGAAAAAAGATGTTTGGATACGAAAATGAGAAATTATTTAATCAAATCGGCTGTTTGTGATAATTTAAACTTGGAAGGACAAGACTACGAAAAACTATTTGTTTCTGTGAGTTTCAAATACATTTTTTTTTGGAAATGTAAGTCTAAATTACTTGTAAAAAGTATTTCTTATTATATACGGTCGCTAAGATGTGACACACATGCCGGCAAACAAGTTGGACCGATGTCGATGCATGTGTCTCGATGAATTAGATTAAAATAATGGAAACACATCGCCAGTTGAGGAAGTGCTCATAATCTGGCGTTGTCGAGTCGAATGAAGAGTATAGAAAAACAAGTTATTAGATATTGAAAATTATCGCTACATGTGGAGAGACAAGTATATTTTTTCGAAACCTTATCAGAGTGGATAAAAAATTCACTTCTTTCAAACTTGTATAACAGAAAGAATATTATTTGTATTGGTGAAAAATACAGTGAATCATCTATCTATGGGTCGGCACGGATGTCGCTAACAAAAGCCAGTATACGGATCACTGCTGCCGTGAAGCAACTTGTTTGCGAGATTTCAATTTGTATGAATCAACCAACGCGGTGATTGAAACAATGATTCCCAAGCTGATCTTCCACCAGAGTCGCTCACTTATTGTCAAACGCACAAACTATAAATAAAGATCTGAGGAGCCGTCCCGAAAGTCAAATATTTTTGCCTAAACCATCAAAGCAAAATGACAAAAAGGCCGAGATGATTCTTAAGCGTACAAGTCCCCGTCGTAGCTCAAAAATGCAAAATCTCGACGGTAAAAATCGAAGAACCGGTCTAAGAGAGCCGCACACATCCACTCGCGCATCCAGTCCAAGGACGAAGTCCCTCCCTTTCTCTCTCTCTTTCTCCTCGGCTCGCAAGCCGGCTTCGATTGAACGGCTCGGGAAGCAAGAGTAAGAGTCCACGTCAGAGGCAGATCATCACGAAACGCCGCGTGCGAGTTTGGCCGTACGGATGAACTTGCGCGTTTCTTGATAAAGCTTACCGCGTGCGTGAGCTCGTGGCTCTTGACCAAGTTCGTAAATCAGCTTTCGCGAAAAACTCGTCAAATAGTTTGCCTTTCAATCGGCCGACGTTTAGCATCGAGTAGACCAAACGACGAAAATCGATGTTTCGCAGGTATAAGGAGACAGCTACGCAGCGTAAGCGATAACACGATAAACGAGGAGACATTTCGGGTTGAAGTGATACTCTACCAAATTATATTGGCACATCTCCCGGGACCGAGCGGAGAGAAGGTATTGAAGGACGAGGGATCGTCAAACATGAGAATCTCATTTGTTCGATTAAGAAAATTGGAGTGTTTATAACATGACGGAATGAGTACGATGTATGAAGTGAAATTCAAGTTCCGAATAATACAATTACACAACAATCGACTTTTTTAGTGAGGTGATTTCGAGTTTTCTTCAAAATAAGACGTTGGGAAATGATCGATGCAACTTATGTATATACATTTTACTCAGCCAAACAATATATAGCTGAGAGAGTGGTTTCCAAGGTGATCGAAAGCTCCGTCGAACGGATAATTATTATGAGAGAAAAGGTAACCCCAAAGCAAAGGCTTTTCAACGCCAAATGAAACATCCCCGCACAGGAAAGAGAATTGCCGCAGCCGCAGAGAGACTTATATAGCTCGCTCAAAGAGTCCCCGTCAAAGGAGAATCCCATGGAAGAAAGCAATAACGAGGAGCGATAAAAGGGCATAAGCGTCGTTCGGTTGCAGCTTCGATGTACTTCCGCAATCTGCTCGCGTCAATCAGCCTGTCCTGATCCCACGAGCGAAATAAGCGAGCCTCTTTCTCCGATGCTCCTCGCTGATTCAATTAACCCAAGGACGCGATAGAGGCGTTTCGGGACTACGACCGGCACACATTACGACAGACTCTATCGTCATAGGACCACCACTGCGGAGATGAAGATACGACGTTACGGCAAGAGGACATAGCCATTTTCAGAAAATGCGAATAATCAGCGGACTCTCCGAATGAGAGAGAGAGAGACACATTACAGACGTGTTTTCGACAACAATTTTCTGTAATGGTTGCATCTACTCACGTATTGGCATTTTCATGCCCATCTTCTAGTTTTTCTACATTTCCATGGAAACTATCGAATCGAATACAATCTTAATTTTCAAAAGCGATTCCACGAGCCTCTCTTGTTCAAATATACAACGATCTGAAATGAAACCCAACGCATCCTTGTGTACGACAGACTTGATCCACTTATCGGTCAAAGCTCAGTCGCCGATCTGATCCAGCAAGCTCGTCTACATCAAAACGGTGTAATCGATGAGCGAAACGCTTGCGTTAAGCTCGCAGATCAAACGCACCTTTCCTGATGCTGTTGTTTATCCAAGTTTAAAAGCACGTGAGCCATAAACGTGTCTGTTTACCCTACATAACCAGTTATCGCGTTTGCAGGGTAAAAACACGCGTACAGGTTACTGCACGCACACAAGTTTATATACATATGTATATATACGTATATAAGAGCGCACGGACGCAAGAAACCAGTCCTTTTCGTAATCGGAGTGAGTGACCGGTGTGGCGCGCCGCTGCCATTGTCGCCCCGAGTTCGGGTTGCACACGCGCGCAATCCTGAACGCCTTTGTGAGCCCACGGCGCGCGAGACACGCACGCAGTTTTACAGACGTTGCCGTCGATCAACCCATGCGAATTTCACGAGGATCCATATATACACACACGATACACGCTCGCGAAATTTTCCTCTGCGTTGGCGAGACGACGGGTCGATTGTTCAGGCCGAACTAATTGCCATAATATCTCTCCCGTGTTTTGCGATACACCGCGGAGGATCATAATCAAACGAGAGTCATCCTACAGAAGAGATAAAGCAAGAGATAATCGTGTATCTTCAAGCGTGCGCTAGCGAGCGATAAAATTAAACTTATTTTCATCTCTCTCTATATATGTAACGAGACGGAACAATAGGTAAATAATTGCTCATTCTCGGGGCGCAAACAACGAGTGTGTCCGAGGTATTCAGTGGATCAAATTTTTTCATAGTTCGCCCAGTCTGTATCAATCTGTGAATGTTCAATCAATCGAACGTGACTGGATATCAGACGGACAGATATTATCTCAAAACGGAAGCCGAGAATAATATTCCGTTGTCGAAGATTACTCGATGGTATTATCGTATCGGAAAAAGAGGGAGACAATCGCTTAGGGCGAACGAGTCTCCGAATCGCAATCGGAGAAATATTCGCCGGCGAATTTCAATATTCCGAGAGCTCGACTCTCGACGTCCGGGGAGTGCGCGCAGGAAGGAGCTATCTCTCGCTTCACACACGGTGGCATTCACATATATAGATATATGTGTATCCCTCCTCTCTCGCTCATCTCGAGAGCGCACGAGGCCGATCCTTTATCTTTCGCCACCGCCATCAGCGCCGATTTTTTGCTGGCCGGCGTTTTGTCACGGTGCCCGTCTCCGTGGGAGGCCGGCACACTACGCACAAGCCCGCGCGCGCCGTTTGTCGGGGCCGTTTGTTTGGCGAGGAATGGGCGAGTACGGAGTGTTTACGGTGCTTAAGCACGGCTGGTTAAGTATATGGCCCGGTTTGTCGTTCGCATTGTTTGGTCAAGGTCTCGCTTCGAGAATATCAAGTCCACGACCTACAGAGAGTTTTTCTTTGTCCCTCGCAGGTTCCGACTGCGTTGCATGATTGAGAGAAAAGTATATATTGCAAAGTATTATTTAATTGCCGTTCGAAACGTAACATTCCGCAGTTTGCTATCGAGTGGGGAGAAAGCGTCGTTTGATTTTCAGTGTTGATGCGAGAGATTATGTGTGATGAAAATATTCGAGTTGCGCGCACAACAATAACATTTGTGTAATTGTTTTCACAACAAAGAGCAACCGCGTTTGAATGAGTATTTGCCTCCCCTCCGCGCCCCGTTCAAATCACTGCCACTCCTGATATTTAAAATTTGTTATCGTGACGAAACAATCCGTCCCGTGCCCCAGTGGTCAAAAGAACCAACGACCCTCCGCGTAGAGCCAAATTAAAGCACAAAGACCAATCAATCGTGGAGTAAATTTTTCATACCCAGTGTTGAACGAGCTTAGCAGATAAATGCTAAAGGGCAATTAAGATAGGAGTAACGGGGCGGCGCAGAGCGTCACGCGGCCCGATACGCGACCGAGCTCGATCGAGAAGCGCCCAACAAGCCGCGTTATATTTCTTTTCGAGTTACGGATGCCGCACGCATATATGCGCGCACGTGCGCTAGTGCAAAACTGTGTCATAAGCAAAGCTCTTGCGTATACTTATGTATGTGTGTGTTAGAATACACGTTTCGGCAATGCGGCTAACTCTTGGCTCACTGCTGCACCTCTCGCGAGAGAGGGTAGAAAATTGTTTTCTATGTATAGTGCTGCATAGGTCTGTTTATGATCAGCTGATTGGTGCAGCGGTGAATCAGCTGCGGGTCGTGCAAGTGAAATCACGTGGAAAATGGCTCAACCGGCTAAGCGCTGAGGTATCGCACGCGGACGTTATATATACATCTTTTCATACATACATACGTATATACAAGTACCGGCGAACACTACATGCGGCTGCACGAGAAATCGATAATGCTCGCACGTTATATGTCGGCGCAAGCTCTCTAATTGTGTATCTCTTTCTCTCTTATATTCGAACGAGCTACGTAATCAATTGGGCGAATTCGTTGATAGACACACGGGTATCCCCACAAACACGCTCTATGGCAGTCTCGTGGTGTTGTTCGATGTTGAATTTCATTTCTCGATAAGTATTGATCGCACATTGACGCGCGCACGGGTAAATACATAGGAAAACGGGCGACTTTCCCTTCTGGCCAACGCGCGTATTTGCAGTTGTGCGAAATCAATGGAAAACTCGGGCTTTCCTCCTATTCCCATTGAAAACAAACAAGGTAGAATCGCGGGCAGAAAATCACACGACTTCGGGTACCCAGGCTTACAAATATATATATATACACACGCAGCCACACACCCAATTATATACATATGTATTTACACATGCTGCGAGGTATGGAAATTTTCGCAATCCCAGCCCATCGAGCTGACGATGCGCGACAATCGATCGATCGAATAAATCCCCGGTGTCCCGTGTGCACGTATATGCTCTTCGGAGCCATCGGTGCTCTCGAGACCCGAACGGGCGTTATTCGGGGCCGTCGCGGTCGCAGAGAGAGAGAGAGACACACACACAGAGAGAGCAAGTGAGAGGGAGAGCAGGAGGCGGCGCAGCTCCGATCGATATAAGCGAGAGATTAAAGCCACGAGCCAGTGTGCAGTGCAACTCACAGTCGAGGTGCTTCTTCTTGGGGCCGATCATCTCCTCGGTGGTGGCCTTGCAGACGGACTTGGCCAAGCCCTGGCCGGCGAGGCTGTGCTTTGCCGCGAGCAGCCTGTCGTTAATCGTCTGGCCCGCCATGGCTGCTGCTGCTGCTGGTGCTTGTGGTGCTGGTGGTGGCGGTGCCGGTCACGCGCACACTCGGACGCCTGGCCCCGAGACGACTACGGTACAGCTGTGGCGTATAATACGTGTGCGGCGATCCGCGCACTGGCACTGGCGAGCACTCGTGTATACGTATATCTATATATATACTTGTTTAAAGGGCCTGCGGGCCGGCCCAGCTCGAGGTTAGGCGCGGCCAGCTGCAGGCACACACACACCGCGCAGCTGCTGCAGCTCGACTGCTAGTGCCGCGCCGCCGCGGCCGCGACACCGCGCGCGCGCACACGATACACAGCGAGCGCGAGAGAGAGAGTGAGAGAGAGAGAGCTCGCCGCCGCCGCCGCGCACACGTTCGATCCGGTGCGCGCGCCGCGCCAACTGCCCGAAGGGGGGAGTCCCGAGCACACCTCTCCGAAGGCTCCGACTCCTGCACACGCGCGCGCTCCACTGCTCAGCCGCGGAGACCCGCCGAGGACGTACCTACGCGGGCGAGGGGTGCAGGAGGCTCCGCCGCTAAGATGGCCGACCGGCACTGCCCCACGTCGCGCGCCAGCGTCCAGCTATGTGTGCATACGTGTGTGGGATGTATATGTATATACGCGATCCGGCGGGCACAGGTGTTTGATTCAGCGAACCTGCGCCAATTCCGTATCCCCCATTCCCCCCGACCCGGGGCAGCCTCATGCGACTGTACCGACAGAGACGTGTCGTACCGCGCTGGTCAACTTCGCTACTTGCAAGTTGCAATTCGCAAGGCGCGGTTTGAATTTCTCGAATGACCCGTTGAAGTGAAATTCACACGCCTAACGCCGCGGAAATATTGAGAAATGGAGCATCGTGAGGTATTCTTGACGTGTGTCCCATGCGAGCTGAATATTTAGGATGAGTTGACAACTCGTCAGAGTACTACATCACAATGATTTTTCCGGCTAAAGAATTTACTTCGGGTTTGAAATCGGTTATCCGTCACGCGGGGACGTGAGTTGCGGAGAATTGTCGTGCACATAAATAACAGCTGGATTTGAAAATATAAGATACAAACGACGCGGGATTTAAAGTTTAAATATAGTACCGCACGGAAACACGTGCTTTTGTCGAGTGTGTATATCAGGCGCGCACTGCATACCCATGGCCCGTGAGTGGTCTTAACCTACAAATAAATTTCTTCTGCTCCAAAATACGCATATGAATTATGAATGAAAATCATGGGATAAGTTCAGTTGTGCACAGTTGAAATATAAAACACTCCACAATGAGTAAAAATCTTCGGTTGGTCTTGCATAAAAAGGTATGTCGGTGATCATGCTCTCTTGTTTGAATAACATTTTCAAAATCACTGAAGTCAATGACATTTTAGATATCGCAGGTCTTGAACGATGAAAAACCATTGTTGCCGAAAATTGCGGCAAGTCAGTTGACAATAAATATCGAAGAAACAACCAGAAAATTTTTCTTTGCACTGCCTCTACGATCAAAATATCATGACATTCGCCACAAGGTTCCTGATCTTTGTGGAAACGCTCCGGATGACTCTATTGAGCATGTGGAAATAAGCAAAGATTCAGAAAAGCTCCATTTTTACCTGCACCGAGATCATTACATCAAAGGGTTACTCGAGTCTTTACATCACAAAGTAGTTCCACCAGATTTTATGTGTTCTAAAGCAGACAACATAGTTGTTGAATTTAGTTCTCCAAATATTGCCAAGCCTTTTCATGTAGGTCACTTACGCTCAACTATGATTGGAAATTATATTGCAAATCTAAACAATTTCTTCAGTCACAATGTAAAAAGAATTAATTATCTAGGTGATTGGGGAACGCAATTTGGTTTCGTTCAGTTGGGTCTGTCTCTAGCCCAAATAACAGATGAAACTTTGAAAAAAGATCCCATCACTACACTGTACAAAGCATATGTTCATGCAAATAAATTAGCGAAGAACGATCCAGCGATTGCTGATCAAGCAAGAGAAATCTTCAGGAAATTGGAAAGTGGAGATCAAAGCAATTTTGCTGAATGGGAATCTTTTAGGAATTACACTATGCAGGAGTTAGATAGCACATACGACAGAATAAATGTTAAATTTGATGAATATGAATGGGAATCAATGTACAGTATAAAACAAGTCAGTAGTATCATAAACGAGATGGAGAAACTTAATCTCCTCTCGATTGATGGTGCAGGAAGAAAAGTCATACAATTAAATGAAAAGAGAAAAGTGCCTATTGTAAAAAGTGATGGGTCTTCGTTGTACATTACAAGAGACATTGCTGCGGCAATTGACCGCTTTGACAAATATAACTTTGATACTATGTATTATGTAGTTGACAATGGACAAACAGATCATTTTATGAATTTATTTACTGTATTGAATGACATGCAATTTGCTTGGTCTGGCAGACTAAAGCATATAAAATTCGGAAAAATCCAAGGCATGAGCACAAGGAAAGGAACCGCTGTATTTTTACAAGATATTTTGAATGAAACTGCAGCTGTTATGAAGCAAAAACAGATTAAAAGTCCAAGTAATTTTCTTTTTATTGAAAATTAATTCTCCCATTTGTTAGTCAAGTAAGATATACATATATTTTCTTTATTTTCATTTTTATTTCTTCATTTCAGACACCAAAGTTAATTTAGATTTCAACGACCCTAGCACAGAAGTTCTGGGCATCTCAGCAATGATCATTAATGACTTGCGACACAAAAGAAATCAAGATTATGAATTTGACTGGGATAGAGCTCTAGATGTAAGTTATGATTTTAATATAAAATTAACTATAATTGTCTTGAATATTCATCAGTAAAAATCAAATTGGAAATGAAACAATTTTTTTCCATAGATAAAGAAAGACTCGGGTGTAAAGTTACAGTATACCCACTGTAGACTATGTAGTATAGAACAAAATTCTGAAGCAATGGTAACTTCAGAATGTATACCTTCATTATTGCCTGGCAACGCAGCGGAAGATTTAGTTTTGATGATTGGAAAGTTTGATGAGGCTGTGATAAAGTCTTATCAAGAACTTGAGCCATATATTCTTGTAAACTATCTATTCAAACTAAGGTAGTATTTTTCTGGTTGTACTACCATAAAAAAAGTGATGTAAAAACTAACTTTAGTTTTCAAATTCCAGTCAAACAACAGGAAGAGCTCTGGGATGTTTAAAAGTCAAAGGTGAACCATCAGCAATAGCCAGTCAGAGGCTCCTTCTCTTGAGCACAGCTAGGAAAGTACTTGCTGAAGGGATGAAGCTCCTTGGACTCACTCCCCTCGAAAAAATGTAGACCATGTGCATAATTAATAAACTACTCTTCGCAGATTTTATTTAATAACAATGTGTATATCAGATAATACAATGTGAGTGTCTGTGGTGTCAGCGATGGGAAGTTGAACATCTCGTTTAACGTTTCTTCCAAGTAAACTTTCTCCTAGCACCTTCCTGTCCAGGCTTCTTACGCTCGCGGACACGCCAGTCCCTTGTAAGCAGCCCAGCTGGAAAACATTTTTTTTATCAATTGAGGAATATGATATATGCATTGCTTTGGAGATCAAATGATATTTGGTACTGAACATTTGTTAATTCTTTATTGTAAATATACAATTTATTATATTAAGAATAATGTGCTTCATTTCAGAAAATAAATTTCCTAATAATATACTGGATTAGTGAAAGATAACGTGATATGTGTGATTATAATGAAAAATAACATTCAATGACAAATTCAACCGAAAATATTGATATATGTATGAGTCTACACGTTATAATTCTTTTAATTTTGTTAATATATGATCTGATTGAAGCATTCAGTTTTGTTAAGACTTTCATACTTTTATACTGATATAAATTATTTGCTCCAAGATTTGTAGTCTTAGATGCTCTTAATATTCAATGGAGATCTTTATTTGGGCCAATTTAAATAGACTACAGATAAATATCACTGAAAGCTCCGATATTACTTTTTGTATAAAATTTTCATAAATTTTATGTTATCTCAATCAATCAATCAATCAGCTATGAATCTGGGTTTCACTTATCATCGTCTACCTGATCATTTTATTTTCATAACATATTCTTAATATTTTTATACAAAGACACAAAGGTTCATTGGATTCATTTGTAGACTTACCAAACATTTTTCTCAGTCGGATCTATCTATATATTCAATTCATTGTTTATTACAAATAGATAAAAAATTTCGTATTCTGACATAGATCAAGATTAAAAAATTCTTCATGTTATCCAACATATTACTCAAAACTCTTTGTTATAGAACAGGTCATCCAACGAATTACATGAATCATATTTTGAGCCTGTTCTGTCAATCTTGAAATTCCAACGTTATTTCACCGTAGAATCAACTATGATAATTTCATGACTTTCAACATTTTGAATGCTCAAGATTAAGTGCTTTATTCATTGCAATACTCTTCCAACTGACCTATAAATATTCTTGTACTCATTATTTCACTTTGCTTTTTTATGTTACAGGAAATATTATTCCATACGTATACTCATATTTTAAAACACTGCCATGTCTTCGGGACGGAATTAAATAAATTAACAAACAAACTCACCAATTCTCATCTTCTCAAGCATGTTCGCGTCAACGAAGCTGCGAAGTCCCCAGGCTATTCCCCAGCGGATGGCACCTGACTGGCCGGTGGTTCCGCCGCCAGTCACGGTCGCCTCCACGTCCACCGTGTCCATCATCCCAACGAAATGAAGGGGGAAAATCACCTGCGATGCCAAGTAATTTACATTCATATTGGTCGGGGAATGGATCGTAGGAGGTTTCGTTTTGGTCTACCGTGTTTTTTGAGTGAAAGTAATATGAAAACAATTCATGCGTATGCACTAATATAACATTATCAGGTCATACTAACTGGGAGAATCGAATCGAAATATTGAACAATATAATTCTAAGATTCCGTTCCATTGGCTATACTTATTTGGCCGATGTGAGTTCCGTAGAATATGGTTGAATATATCGATGGATGCTATAGGGTCACGCATCTTAATTCTTTAATTCTATTTCCGAACGTCTGTTCTGGAAGATGTTTTTAATATTATTAATAGTATAACTCCCAACTCTTCCTTGTGGTCATCATATTCTCACGCATATGAATATAACTTGAAAGCAAACAGCATGAAAGGATACATTGAAATCACACCAATAGAATCATAATTCAATTTATTTTACAAGAGAATTTCTAGACATGACTTGCAATAATCGTCGCAATCCTGAAATTCTGGTTTTCTTCAGTATTTACAATTCATACAATTTCAGTTCTTTCAAAATTCATACTTACGTAATAATATGAATTTACGGCGTTTACATGATATTTTTGCTTAAACTTTATTTTGTACTTGTTGAGCATGAAGAAAAAACTCACCAAATTGAGAAAATCAAACGGGTGATTTTATTACTGTCAAGCATTCGTACAGCACACTTATCAAGAACAACATGTATATATCACAAAATGTAAAAGTTACGATTATCCTAACTTCTCTGCACGCAGACAACAATCACATTTCCATATCTAATTATTTGAATCATTGAACAAAATGCCAAATATAATTTTATTACGAATAATTTTTTCCTTAATTTACGGTCCATTAAAATTGATACTGGAATTTATTTGTGAATATTCTGATCATACATTCCTACGAGTCTCTCAGATTTGAGCTTCATTTATCTCTATTAGATTAGCCTAAATTACATGTACGACGTAAATAACAAAGCAGTACTCTCTGAATTGAAAATAGTAAATGATAAAAGATGAGTCAAATAGTTATTTTAAAGTAAATATTTACTACTATTCGTCAATTATGTAATTTCTACCAATAAATAGTAGTTTTTCACTATTTTAAGTTCAGAGAGTACAATGTGGGAGAAAGTCTCTGGGTACAAAATATAAAGAGTACTCGACGACAAATTATTGGATTAATCTTGCTCCACACTGATATACTGGTGATCTACTACTTACAACTTTCACAATATTTTTGTCCCAATTTTGCCAGTGCTGAATCGACTCCTGAAATACATATGTACAAGTTTCACACGAACATATCGCGGAACCTACTCGAATTAATTTTACAAATGGTCAAAACTAAGCTATAATAACGTGTGATGGGAACAACAGTTATTCTCGCCGAATTTCGACTCACCTCACCCGCGCCCTAGCAACAAGAGTCTTGAGCATCTTGTTGGTGCTGGTAAGCTCGTCCCTGATGACCTTGATGTCATCCTCGGTTGATCTGATCTGCTGGGCCAATTGGTCCATACTGGCGTGGAGAGCTGATTCGCTGCCCTCCTCGCTGTGTTGCTTCATCCAGGTGACGTGCTCGCTCAGGCTTACGTCGTCCTCGTCGACGAGCGGCGCATTCCTCTGGGCTATCTCGTAAGCCGCCTTCAGGATGTCCTTGGGCAAGCGCTTCTCCAGGGGGTTGAGCGGCTTCACCACGAGCACCCGCTTCCGGTTGTCCACGTCGATCTTGTGGTCGGACATCCACTTCTTGAATGTGTAGGGTATCTTGCCGTTGTACAGGACCATTTCGGTGAAGAGTATGAGCTTGGTCTGGCGAACGAGCTTGGTGAGACCGGCGTGGTTGCGCAGGCCCTGGATGTCGTGCACAGCGATGCCCACGAGCAGGTTCATCAGGATCACCGTGACGAACACTATGAACAGGGTGAAGAGGATCTGGGAGCAGACAGAGAGAGGGTGGTACAGCACGAAGGAGCCGTCCTTCAGAATGTCGTCCTGGTTGATCAAGCCCTCGAAGTCCAGCTCGCCGGCCATCATGGCGAGGACCTTGATGAGGCCGGTGAACGGGTTCCCGAACGAGGGCTCGCCCACGAAGATGACGCAGAAGCTTATGGTGAAGCCTATGAGCAAGCCCGAGTAGGCCAGCAGCAGTTTGGCGAACTCGAACTGGATGTGGGTGAACATGGCGACGTAGGTGCCGAAGGCCGGCAGCTGCCCGACCATCAGCATGAGATTCGTCCAGGCGCACAGTATGGCGAACGCTCCGACGTAGTTCTGCCAGTCGTACGTCCTCCCCGTGTAGATGAAGGACGTGACGAAGACGCTTATTATGACAATGGCGTCGAGGACGTTGTCGATGTTGGTGAAGTACTGCCTGGCCGACTTGTACACCATGAATCCGAAGATCTTTCTGGGTATGGTGACGCAGGTGAGTACCAACGAGACGTACCACTCGATCTCGATGACGTGGCGCCTGAACAGAAAGTGAGACGCCCGGCTGTTGCTGCAGATCTTCGAGCTCTTGGCCTCGTTCAGGTTGTAACACCTGTAGGCCAGGGCCGTGAGGACGTAGGTGGTCATGCAGATGACGGTGAGGGCGTAGAGGAAGATGCGCATCAGGTAGAACTTGCGGATCTTCTCCCACTTGAGGTGCAGGAACGCCATGACGAGGGGATGCGACAGCAGGTCCTTCTGGTGCTCCTGCACGAACGTGTTGATGAAGCTCGTCTCGCACTGGTTGTTGCTGGGGAAGAGCAGGTCGAAGTGCAGCCTCATCTCGAACTCCCTGTTGTGGGGCACCGGCCGCTTCAGCCTGATCGACGCGTCGAGCCTCTGGCGGAAGACCTGCAGCGACTCGGGTATCTTCCTGAGTATGATGTTGAGGGCGGTGAGGCCGGTCTTGGTGGTGGCGCTGACGTCGGCCCCGGCCCAGATCAGCGAGTCGACGCACTGCGACTGCTCGTTGAGCGCGGCGATGTGCAGCGGCGTCAGCTCCTGCTTGTCCTTCACGTTCACCGCGGCGCCGTGCTTGATCAGCAGCTCGACGAGGTCGGGCGAGCTGTTGGTGCTGAGCACCGCGTAGTGCAGCGGCGTCCTGTGGCTCTGGTTGACGGCGTTGGGGTCGGTGCCGAGAGTCCCCAGTAGCAGCTCGGCGCAGCCGAGCGACTGGACGAAGCACGCGACGTGCAGGGCCGTCTCCCCGGCGCTGTTCTTCTGCGCGACGCTCGCTCCCTTCTCCAGCAGCAGCTGCACGACCCGCTGGGCCTGCGAGCGGACCGCGCAGTGCAGCACCGGCTCGACCTCCTGGCAGTTGAGCGAGTTGGGGTTGGCGCCGTGCCTGATCAGCAGCTCCGCAGCCTCGGCCGAGTTGCCGAACGCCGCGAAGTGCAGGGGCGTGTAGTGCAGGCAGGTGTTGACGTAGTTCACGTCGGCGCCCCTGGCCACGAGGTACTCGAGGCACTCGGTGCTGCCGGCGAGCGAGGCGACCAGCACCGGGTTCATGCCGGTGCCCGGCTCGACGTAGTCCCGGTCGGCGCCGGCCTCCTCCAGCCGGGGCAGCAGGTGCGCCAGCCCCCGGAAGCACGCCCACAGGAACATGACGCTCCTGAACTGCTTCTGCTGCTGCTCCTCGCCGCCGGACAGCTCGAGCTTGCCCTTCTCCATGTCGAGCAGCTGCTTCATCTCGAGCACGTTCACCGCGGCCCACATGGCCGTCCTCAGGCCCGTCCCGTCGATCTTCACCGCCTCGAACTCCCGGTCGAAGAACAGCGAGTCGTCGACCGGCGGCGGGGCGCCCGCGTCTATCTCGACGGGCTCGGGCTCCGAGTCCTGCGGCTCCGTCGCCACCACGTTGTCCGGCGCCCCGCACGCCACCGACGGCTTCGAGCCCCGCCGCGACCTGTAGAACGAGGCGAGCCTGCCGCGGATAAAGTCCCGCGACGGCCGACGACTGGCTCGCTCGTAGATGCACCCCATCGAGTAGTGGCGCGGCTTGTCCCGGTTCTCCACGTGCTCCACCTGCAGGCTCACCGCCGGCTCCTCCGCCACCTCGTCCAGCTTCCAAGAGCGCGACATCCTCCGCGTGCGGCTATCCCTTCGGGCAAGACAATCTATTCAAACGCCAGCGCAACCCACGCGATTCGGAAATCACGCCGTTTGTCAAACCCGCTGTCGAGGCGAGCATGATAGCGCGTGCGTACGAGGGCCTCAACTCGTGTCGCGATGTATATGTATCGAAATGTAGTCGATGAGAACTGTTATTACGATTGAATACCACGTCGGACATTGAAAATCACTCGGTCTACCGAGGATACCCTCGAAAACATGTGTCCGAAAGTTTAGTAATTATTTCTCAAATTGGCCGGATCTATTTGATTGGACTGAGCAATTCCATGAATCAATCGGTCTTCGCGTTACCCCGGCAATTATAATCAAAGCCGAGATGTACGATACACCAATTCGTCAACCCGGAAGGATAATTTTCTTCTATTAAGAATACCACCAAGACCGCTCTTCATACCCGGTAAGAATTCGACAATCTGATGATTTCTCGTGCGCTCAAACTCAAATCTTGATCTACGCTTGAAACGCGGGGGCATCTTCGTAATAGGTATAATGATACAAACGTATATAAAAATGCTCATGTTCTTATGACGATTATACTCTTCACCGACAATATACGTTCCGAACAACAGTACGACACACCCGGGAATGAGTCGAAACAAATCGCGTAACGAAATCTTTCCCAAAATCGCCCAAAGTATAATTTCGAATTTGTCTCGTAAAAGCACTTCAGCGGGAATTTCAACAGCCGGGAATATTCTAGAATCAGGAGCATACCTATTGCGCCATACTTGCCGCACCGTTCACGAATTACTCGCGAATCAAATCTCTAGTGCAATAACACGCGTCAATCAGCTGCCGGGAATTGTAAGAGCGAATCGAGCAGCCGCGGCCATATACCGCGACGGTACCCGACGCCCAATCATCACCGGCGATATTGCACGGTACACATCAGCCCGTCGTCGGCGCATGTGTCGAGGCCCCCGAATTCTCGTCGCGGAACATCTGGCCGGATCGAAACACACACACACACACGCGAGCGCGCGTATACACACGTACATACGAACCTCTAGACTGGCGCGCGAGGCTGGTCCCTTATCGCTTATCAGTGCACCCCCGAGATGCGCAGTAGGCGCGCTGTCAGCTAGCTGCTGACGCAGCGGCGGTCGTCATCACGATCGTTTGAGCCACTTTAGCTGCTCTCGTCCGATTTGAGCGGCGTCCGCCCGCTCGGCCGGCCCGCCGCCAACTGCAGCGCAGCCATGCGCTCCTCCTGTACTCCTCTTTTCGCCGCTGCCTCGCGAGCTTTTTCGATGATCGGCTCGATCGGCTTCTTGATCTCGTCCGAGCTTTTCCGATCCGTTGGACAATATGATTTTTCGTTTTCCCGATCTATTCTGGTAATAGTATAATAGCGGGACAAACGTTCCGCCGACGGGATTGGACGCTGCGGCTGCGAGAGTTATTTCACCCTATACACCAGTTTTTACATGGAGCACGAACTCGCGAAATTCGCGTCGGAAATCCAACGATATCGGTTTTTCTCGGGAATGGCCGACGTGGCGTTGGATTACAGTTGAGTTTTAGTGGCAGTGCCGTAGTTGGCCGTTTGATCGGCTGTGAATTTTCGCCAGGTCAGAGGAGCTTTCTAACGACGTTGATCACGAGCCGGCGATCATTGGCGACTCGGCGACATTGAGCCAGATAAAGGCACGATAACGCGTCGCACACGCAGCACCAAGAATTACCGGCGATTTTCCGAGCATTCACGTCGGGAGTCGTCGAGCACTCGTCTTCCTCCACTATTCTTCGCTCGCTCTTTTAATTCGCGTGGCCGACGAGATTTTGCGATAATCACTCCGAGCACCACAAATCGGTAGTTCCAACACTTTCTGTCCAGAATTTACTCCCAACAGCTTGGAGGGGATACTCTTTGTCTCTGGTCGATTCGTATTACAAATTGCCGACTAATCCGACGAGTATTTTCGATGGCAGAAAAACAATTGTTCGAGCCATTCGAGAAGTAATCCATTACCCGGTCGACGCGCGCGGTGCAACTATAGCGACGAGAATTCCTGCGCGCGCGCGCGTTTCCGAGATAAAAAAAAAGAAGGCGGGACACGCGGATTATTGATAAACAGCTCCTCTCGCTCGGATGCCTTGGTCGAACAACAGGTCGCGTTCAATTGACAATACGCGTGCACTGGCGTACATCGAACCACAAAGACACTCGATTGCAATCCGGCTCAGCGAAAATTGATCCTCGTGTCACCAACGACTGCTCGTTTTTTTCTTTCTCCCCACTCGCCACTCCGAAGACGGTACCTGAATGATACCAGCCGGGGTAACTGACTCGGAACGAATGACGGGCCGCGCACAGCTCTACGGTGTACTTATACAAATAAAGGTATATGGTGGGGCACAAGGACCAATCGAGTCGAGCATATGTAACGGACTTTTCGTCCGTTTTACCGCGGATTTAGTACGCGCCGCGCGACCCGCGCGTGTCCGCATATAAATACGAGATGTGATGTAGTGTCGCGTCTCGTTTCGGCAACGCGTCCTTCTGCCAGCCGCACGCACGACTCTTATCTCGCGTATGATCGTCGTTGTTTTTTTAATCCTGCTGATATATCCCGCACGGGTGCGATTTCGAGATTCTCTTTGCGATTAAGAATAATGGGAGGAATCTGGCAATCGATCGAAGTACAATGACCGAATCGGACGATAACAATATTAATATCATTCATTCGTGAATTATTTCAAACGTCACACGCGTTAAATCTGATGAGAATTCGAGAAATATTGATTTTTGGCGATGATGCATTAGTTTCTACTAGTTATTGAAACCTTGATCCGAGCAAATCGTGAATCAAACTACGATCACTTCAGTAGGTCTCTTGGCACATACTTCGTAACACGAATCTGTCAAAGTCATCAATAGAGCCGAGCTGAATCAGAGCCGAGAATCTCAGCGACAAGATCCATCGGTATGGCTCGTGACCATTGATTTCGATTCTTCCTACATCGTATCCCTCCTTATTTCTCCGTCTCCGTTCAAGTAGAAGGAGAGAAAATTACAATGCACGTTTGTGGCCTCGTCGTCATTTGCCTTTATTGCACTAATCGCGTATTTGCGAGACCACGTGATGACCAGTTGGAAAAAAAAATTATTTTGAAACTGTTTTTATCGTTTTTTTATCGTATTTTCGTGTGTACACTTTTGACCTTCGTCAAATAGTAATGGCGTTTTCTACTAATTTTGTACATCAAGCCCCAACGAAACGTTCGCCGTCTCAATTTCGAGTAATGATCAACAAATCTGAAAATAATTGCACCTGCGGGCCTAGTTCCCAAAAAACCTATGCTTTGGAATAATGACAAGCTTTATTGTGGAAATTCGAAATTAGATATATGAGCCAATCTCAAATTTATTCCAAAACGCGCGAACTTAACAAAAAAAAATTACATGTGACTCGTTTTGTAGGTCTCGGTAACATGATTTCGAAGATAAGCGGCATCTCAGAAATATTTTCATCCGAAATTATGAAGTGAATCTCGAATATTTTATACTTTTACTTTTTAGATTTATCTTCGCGTTTATCTGTCAGTCTGCGGCAGGATGGTCCAAATATTGTAACTGAAAATTCAGATACTTCGTAAGAAGCTAACAATTTTGAACTTTCGAAATAGTCTCAGTTTCCGATGTCTTTGCAATATGATGAAAAATTATCATGGTACTTTTGGGAATTTGATGATAATTCAAATTTAAAATCTGAGAATCCGGAAAAACAGATCGTTATATACTAATATTATGTGAGAATTATTTCTAGCCTTTCTTATCGCTTTCAGTCCTGCCAAAGAATAGTGAAAAATATGCTTCAATAAGCACGAAAAAACGTAAAATAATTTCAATCGAATGCTCAATTTATCAGTCGGAAACGCGTAAAATGTAGTAATAATTGTACCTTGCATCGTTTTTGATCACGATAGTATTTCATGAGTGCAGTTACCGAATATAGACTCTTTGGATTAGAGGCATTACTTTTTCCGTTTCCATGGTCATAAGAGCGTATTTCCAAAACTTTTCATACTTATTATTTTTCATTGCGAAATTTGCACAAATTCACGTCTCTCTTGAGATTTCAGATTTTGTTTTGCAATTATGAATAATCAACAATAATCAACAATCAAGAGGAAGATGAATATATCTTAAGCTTGGAAAATTCAAATTTCATAAGAAAGAAGTTTAATCTTCTCATTGTCAACCGCATCTCAAGGATAAACGACTCTTTTTAATAATATTATGCGTATATATATATATGCTCTATATGCGTATATATATATAATGTATCAATGAACGCTATTGTAAATAACGGAACGTCATAACGTCAGCGAAAACTCAATTATTATTGAATTATCGAATAATTTCACATATTAGTAACACATATTGCTCACTATCATCTAAACGAGTACAAACTCCAATCTGTCGAACGATGTGAACTCCAGACACATCAGCATGTCAAATCAAGACCATTTTAAATTATTTTTTTTTTCAAATCATAATTTTACATGGGCATTGACGAAGTAATGGATATATGACTATCGCGGCTTTTCACTCGAAAAACTGCTTCCGCGTTTCCTCGCGGCCTTCTCCCGACAAAACACGTACTGACTTCCGAATACGAAAACAACGAACGCACTGAGTTTTTTAAACATCGAACAGCGGATGTTTCAACACTGTTGAAAAATATCAGTACAGTGCGAGAATAACTCCATTGTGTTCCTCAAAATCGACAAGCCGAGTTTTGACATGATGAGTTTCCATAATGAAGAGATTGACAAATAAGTTTCAATTGAATTCGAAAACACGTGTGAGCTTTTTAAAAAGATGAATTTTAGATGAATTTTAATCTTTGTGGCTCGTGTAACAATTGGGCTGGTTATGCTCGTCTGTTACTACTTCATCGCACAGAAGCATATAAACAGAAACATATAAAAATGTAATGTTTTCTTTCTCATTTTAAAAAGCGGTAGATTCTTTCTCATCAAATATTTAGCTTCATTGCGAAGCAGGTTAGGATACATAAATTGTAACAAATCAAGAGAGAAAAAAAAACATTTTAAAATTCTAAAGATAAGAAACCAATCGACTTTGAAGAATTATTATAAGTACATTATAACAAATACTAAAAAAGGGACAAAAAAGAGGCTAAACAGGGGGGCAAAATCTTTTACGGCGGCAAGTGTTTGGCTTGTAATATAGAGAGATACTGAAGAATAAGAATCATGCGAAGAGTGTTCCCACTTTCGTAACTCACGAAATTTTTGTATTTATTATCTTTCCGTTGAGGACTTACGGAACAATGTACTTTTTGCCGTTTTATAGCAAGGTTACGAAAGGACTACACGCGAATCAAGTACAAACTCCCTGCTTAGTCTTGTTTAGCTCGTTCAATTTTCAAATACAGGTTAATGTGTTACAAAGTAGCTCAGCTCTTTGTAACACGCAGCTCTAAGTTAGAATGAAATTTTTTCACAATGAATTTCAGGCTGTTCCAATAGTAACTGAACCTTTAAATACGAATATTTATCAAAAATGCAGAGAAATCATTCTTAGATTATCGTTCTAAAACCAGAATTACGGAATTCAATTTTCTTAAGTGCAAAACTGATCTGAGCCCGTTGAACTGAAAATGTTTCAGCACTGATTTTGTTGATGTGTCGTTCATGCAATTTTTTCCACCGTTGTATGGATAATTAATTGTATGTATTTTACAAATTGTGAAGAATGTATAAAATAATAGTTTTATACGAGAACTAAATTTAGAAAACTGTAAAATAGACCATTTTCAACTTCTTTGTAGCATTAGATTCACTTGCATTTACTTCATCATTCATTTCATAAATACGATTTCTAATTTTACAAAGTCACTTGTACGTGTCATTTTCTCGTCAATGATTTATTCTTCAACAAATCCAGCCTAATGCGTTCAAGAGCAAGTAAATTAAAATTTTCATTTAAAAACTAGCAAAACGATAGTATTTTAGTTACAGTAGGGAATAGGAAACAAGGAATAATAACTGAAAATTTATCCACGAAGAATAACAATATTTAATTTGATAACAGAATAAACTAACAGTAAGTAGCGGTGAAACACATAATTCATCAAGAGGATATAATTTAATATTATAATCAGTTTTAAAACATATTTTTTTCATCTTTCCCTTTCGACACAATTCATGTGAAAGTATGATTCATATAAACCATAATACATTTTGGATTTTTCAAATACATGTAACTACAAAGCTGTAAAGTATAATAATATTGATCTAAACATATTTACAAAATCTTGACGTAAATAACACTAGAAAATCGATCTGAATACACAGAAATTGTTTTCATGCTTATGATATTGACTAAGCAAATATGAGCAAAAACTGCTAAAAGTATATTTAACAAAATATAAATATTTTCACGTATAAAATAAACACACTTGAAGTGAAATATTTCCTTCAGGACTAATAATTATCATACCAGAAGCAATATTTTGGATAATAATACATTCGAAAAAAATTATGATATATATATATATATATATATATATATATATATATATATATATATATATATGTACGACGTCGTCAAGGAGTAAAAATGGCAAATATACAAACAGTTAGTGAAATATTTATATAAATGCCTAAAACTAATTGATTTCATAAATTCTATTTACATTCGTAACATTATAAATGAGTTCGTTTTCATGATGTTGATCTTTTTCTACACGGGATGAAAATAAACCGCTTCGATTGTTCATTCCTCAGTCATATACTCTAAACTTTACTGATAATGTATAAAAATTACGAAAATAAAAATTATTTTTCAAATTTTACATTAAACATTTCTAGTACTAATCGAGAATTAAATTGTTAGTTGGGATAGCTATATACACTGTACAGATTTATAGAAAAAGCATAAATACAAGAAAAACATGCAATAGCAAATTAGTGCTCATCTAAGATTTCTAACACTTAAAAAGCACGATTAGCAATTGGATGTCACAAAAATAAAAGGTGTCGATGAAAATTGAATATAAGAAACGCAACAATATACACCCTGAAATTTTAAAACGTTTTCAAAATTGATAAATGTGTTCATTACTCTTGTCGACAGAAATCGTAAAACAAGAGTATGCAATTTCTTACTATTATTAGTTGATCCAAATTGCAGGCCTTTTTTGTAACAACAATCATACATTGTTCAAAAATCGTCTAAATTCCTTATCACAGTTCACTCTCAGAATCAACAACAACTCTGGTCATTTAACCGAAAAAGTTCTAAGAAGCTCCTGCATGAGCTTGTGATTATTCTCACAAATCTTTCTCAACTCCAAAACTTCATCCTTCAATCTCGCAGCTTCTTCCAGTGCATTAAGTTCCTCTTCATGCATTGCAATCTTTCTCCTGGTCGACATATTCGGATCGAACTTTTGGTACCGATAGGTGCTGTTACTGCGCTTGCTCGAAAAACCAGACGTAAAAATGTTGCTTTTCCGCTCCCTGCCAACCTTGTGGGCACAGACAAGGACATCACGGGGTAGTCGCTTTTCACGCGGGTTTAGCGGTCTTACCGTCAATACCGCCTTGAGGGGCGAGGGTAACACCAATGCTGTCCACCGCAACATCCTCATAAGACACTGGGGCAGGAGGCCGAGAAACAATGCAGCCTCGAGGTCGCAGATGAGTTTAGTCTGGCGAACGAGTTTAGCCAAGCCGGCGGTCTTCTGCAGGCCTTTGATGTCATGGACTGCTATGCCTACTAAGAGGTTCATCAGGACGATAGTTACAAAAAGCAGGAATAAAACGAACGATAATTGAGCTGACACTTGGAGTAGAATCCACGAGGTACCACCTACGTCGACTGGTCTTCCACCCTCCTCGTCTACTGGGAAGAATAGTTCTTCAAAGTCCAGCTCACCTGTCATCATCACTAGAACTTTTATCAATCCCGTATGGGGACTGCTGAAGGACTTGGACCTTGGGAAAATAACGCAGAAGCTGGCAGTGAAGCCCACCAGAAGACAAGCGTAAGCCAGAAGCAGCTTGAACACCTGAGCCTGGACGCTTGTGAACATTGCAACATATGCTCCAAACATAGGTAGCTGGCCGATCATCAACATAAGATTGCTCCAGCCACAAAGAACAGCGAATGCCCCCACGTGACTCTGCCACGTATAGGTCCTCCCAGTAAATACGAATGACGTGGCAAACACGCTAACTATCACGCACCACTCAACCATGTTCTCTGCTTGCGTGAAAAACTGTCTTACACTTGTGTAGGTGAGGACGCCCATCAGTTTCCGGATTGCCTCTGACGCTGTGAGTACAACTAAAGCATACCATTCTAATTCTAAGACTACTGGATGCCTGTAAAGAAAACCATTGAGGCCAGTCGAGTTGGCGCACAGCGGTCTGCTGGTATTGTCCAATTGACCGTGAGACTCGTTGTAGCAGTTATGCGCCAATGCGGTTATTACCCACGCAGTGAGCACTAGGACATACAGAAGGTAAAACAAAAGCCTGCCCACATAATATTTCCGGATCTTCTGCCATTTGAGATGTAAAAACGACTGGCAAAGCGGATGTTCCAATATTTCCTTGTAGCCCTCCTTCACAAATGTTCCTAGATAGCCTATTTCACCTTGATTTTGGTGTTGTAACAAAGGATGAAAATCTAACCTCAGTTCTACCTCTCCAGCAGCTGAGCCGTGCTGGTGCAAACTGATAGAAGCGTCAAGCCTCTGTTTGAAACAATTCAACGAAGACGGCGTTTTCCTGAGTATGATCGATAGGGCACACGTCCCTCCCTTGGTCTTCGCACTAAGGTCTGCCCCGTGCTGAATCAGCACGTCAACACACTGCGAAAGTTCATTCAGTGCCGCCACGTGTAGAGGTGTATATCCATACTTGTCAGCCTTATTTACCTGGGCCTTCCAGTTGATCAGTAACTCGGTTACATCATAGGCTAATAAGGATCTACCCAAGGCCACATGAAGAGCTGTTCTACCATCGTGATCCTCAGCATTTGGATCACTACCCGAGTGCTGAAGCAGCGACTCTACACACTCCAACGAGTGCGTTTTAGCAGCAAGGTGTAGAGCCGTCTGGCCTCTTCTATTAATCAGCGCTGGATTAGCACCCTTACTTAACAGAAGTTCTAAACTCTCTACGCAACCTGCTTCCGCTGTTTGGTGAAGAGCTGTTTCACCCTTTCGAGTGGCTATATTCACTAAACAGCCAGCCGATAGCAGGATATTGAGACTGGTAGAGTCGCAACGTTCAGCCGCATAGTGGATTGCAGCATAGCCAGTATTATCGAGTCTGTTCAATGTCGGATTCTTAGGTGCCAATAATTTCAATACGTCCAGAGCATTGTTTCGGGCAGCAGCATGGAGCACTGTTTCCTCACCTAGAGGAGATTCCTGAGACCAACCAAGCTGCATGAAATGCTTAGCCACATCGACGGCGTTACCAAAAGCAGCAAAGTGATATGGCGTATACAACTTCCTAGAGTTAATGTTCACGCCCTGAGCTAGCAAATATTGCACTCCGACTAGGCAGTTACTGAATGCACACAAGTGCAATGCAGTAGAACCTAGCTCAAGCTCTGCGTGGTTCAAGTCAGCGCCATGGCTGTGTATGACCGGAAGGAGCTCGCCGTATCCCAGGAAGCTCGCATAAAGCAGTAAGGCATTGATCTCGTGTGGTTTCTTACAACCTTCTAGGTACCGGTCAGCCGTGGATAGATCAAGCTTTCCGGTTTCTAAATCCTCTAGTATGTGCAATCTGCAACCTGAGCTTCTACTATGCTCCACGAGCAGTGTTTTTAGAAAGTCTTTGTTTATCTGAACAGCGCAGGAACTTTCTTCACAAAAAGAGCTTTCACTAAGGCACATGGAATAGCACTGAGGTTCTTCAATTGGTGGTGGAGTGCCATATTCCATGCAGCGGTCGTCGTCTTTGTCCCACGGCATGTCCTCTGAATCAGCGAAAGAATCTCGGTGTTTCATGCCGTTGCCTAGACATCGGCTAAGAAATATCGAGGACGATGTCTTGGACTTTTGGACGAGAGGCATGGCCGAAACTGGGAGTTGGATACTTCCGGAGCTGCGTTCTAACTGGACTCGCTTGTTCGAGTTCCGCAATGCTGGCGAAGATAAGGTATGTAAAGTGTTGTTGTTCAACTGCTCGTCTTTCTTGTCTTCTGCCATTTTGGATATCTACTTTTGAGAGCTGGTAGGGTCACTGAAAAAAAAAGAAGGATAGATTTGTTTAGTTGAAATTCATTCTGTTTGCATCAAGAAAAAGAATCTTTTTGATTATATATCAAATATAAATTAAATCAGACTGATGCTAACTTGAGGATCTGCATGCTAGAATGGATTGCATTTCAGGAGATCAATATCCTCAAATTCATCAGTTATTTTCATTTTATTATATGTTGATTCTTTTTCTCGATTACTACATATTAAAACTAGCGTTCAAAAATATTCATTTTGAAAAAATTTAGAGCTACTTCTTTCAGAATATTATGAATATTTTAAAACCCAATTTCTTTCATAGTCAATAAGCAAAGAGATGGATGTGATGATGGAAGAGTGGTGATACTATGTACGAAATAAAATTGCTATCAATTATTCATAATTGTATAATGTTTTAATATAATTTTTCAAGACCAAGCGTGCCAATAGATTCATGCATGTTCTTCTTTTCCATAAACAGTCATAAATAAAAAAAATCCCAGTAGCGGTGGAGCTTTCAAACGTTAATTTTTTTTCTATTGAATCTCAAAAGGTAATGTTGATTTAACCTATTCCTCGTCTACTAGTAAATCAATGCAGCGATTGAAACTCGCTATTACTGTATTAAAATATGAATATCTAAGTAAATTGGTATCTCTCTTAAATTGGTATCTTCTCTCATTAAATACGAAAGCTCGCATATATTCAACAACTTCACTATAAAAACGACAAATAACTGTAAACAGCGCTACTGGTTCTCAGCTCACCACGTACTACTTACGCTAGGTATAAAATGAAAATTGCCAAGAGCATCCCGTTTTCACTCAGCCAAAAAGCAACAACGATTCGGAATCCATCCTGCGACGGCACATGCGACTTTGCTCTTGTTCGTCAACAATTAATAATTCTCTCTCTCCTTGGCTCATTTCTCGAACTAACGCATGAGCAATTGAACAGGTATTTATCTTCGCTCGATTGTATTGTCAGACACACGCACGTGTTTGATATTTCGAAACTACCAAGCGTTCTCAAATGCGGAAATTGTAGTTTCGGAAAAATAATTAATGGATTCTGTAACAACTGATTTTTTGCGCGTTCAATCGCTTGTTTGATTATATTTTGTTATTCTTTACACAGCTAAAAAATGTTGATCACAGACAGAATCTTTAAGGATGGTAGAATCCATGTACGAACAGATGAACATTAATTAGGTTTATTAAAAAGAGTTTGCCAGGGATTGATAATAATCTTTTTGTCAAAATGTGAATTGAGAAAACGTCCCTCTATGCGTATGAATTATATGTAGATTTACACGTGCAATGTCAAGGTCAACAGAGACGATGTGATAATAGCCCAGTTGTAATGCGCACTACTTTTAGAAGTTGTCCGGCTGAGAATTGGTCCCTTTTTTCACCGCTAATGAAACATAATCATCGCTCTAACCAAGTGCTTTCTCATTCTTTTGATTACCTACGTCAGAAGTCTACTAACAATAAGTCTTACATTGGCACGATCCTCGATCTCAATGTATCAATGAAAACTAGCATTGAGATACATGAACATCCCTTGAGTCATAATAGCAGATATAAGAATCCTCCTAAAAACAAAAAACTTATCAATCTCTAAGGGAATTCTTTTCAATATTGAATGAGTATCGTGGTCTAACGCGTATCTCTTAATAGGACTTATACAGTTGACATTCCGAATCATTATTAACTTTCTATTTAGTTATGCGTATACTTTGGTAACCTGCGATTTTAACACATTTATCAATCGTTTATGTGAATATTCGTTACTAACCACAAAGAACCATCTTATGCTCTATATGGTTTTGTATTTTTATTTTAATTTCACTAATATCACAAGTTTTCTTGTGTGGTGAATCAAAGTACACATGTTTCGATACTAAATTTTTAGTAGAATTAATTTTTTTTCATGCATTCCGACAGATTCAGCGTGATTGCGGTAAACGATAAATACTGAAGAGGCTTATTTCAAACACTAGAAAGCATTTGAAATTAATCGAGTATTTAGAGGATGTTTTTGGAAAGCTATTAATATCTTCAATGAGAGATTCAACATCACAAAATCAACGGCAGAAACTGATTCTTCAGATAATTCGTGATCGATTTATAAATTCATATGATATAAGTGGATGAAAAGTAGAAATCATAAAATCAAACTGCGTTGAACTTTCAAAGAAAAAAATGATTCCATCAACTTGCTGTTTCGGGATTGGACAATTTACAGACTACCGTAAATAATGATTTATAAATCGCAAAACTTATCAGCTAACAGGAACAAGTTGAAAAATTTTCGGCAGATATATTTATGCCCTGGGCAATTGGGATCTTCCTTGGCGGACGTACGCGGCGCGCGCGCGAACCACGTCACTTTTCTCCCGCGTGAGCGCGAATGTCAATTGGAAAATCGTGCGACGACGACATTAAAGCAATGCTCCCGTTCCCCAGAGCACATGCACGTTTTATTTACAACTTTAAAAGCGTTTAACGGGTGGAAAGGGAGAGAGAGAGAGAGAGAGAGAGAGAGAGAGAGAGCGAGAAAGAGAGAAATAGAGAGACACCCGCCGCGGAAAAAGACGTTCGGCCGGTTTCAGCTGGAAACTTTTGCACAAGTGCACCGGCTTCGCCGTCGTACTAAGAACTGAATGAATGACAATTAAGGGCGTAGTTGTGATTTTCCAGATTTGCAACGTTGAATACCTCCGTTTCAAAACAGAGAGCGGAGAAATATCTCAATTTGATTTCAGAGGTCATCTTAATCGATCCACACAGAAAATTAGAGAATTTAAATATTGTGATCTTTATGTAAATTGAAGAATTGCTAGTGGTATTCTGGAGGTAGTCTGCCAAAGTACGGTTTCCTAGTGGGTCGACATGATAATCGATGTTTCCCAATCCGGAAACAAATCAAAGTATTTTTGAAAGTTGTTTTTTCAAAAAAGGCACACACCCTGAAAGAAATGAAAAGGTAATTGGAGAAGATTGACTTAAGAATTCTGAAATCATTTTGAAGAATTATTGGAAAACTTGCAGTCATAAGCTAACGTCGAGAGAAAGTGAACACTAGGTCATGTACAGCAATAACTTGCACATTTATTTTTAGATTCATTCATCCATTGCATTGTTATGCAATTGATACATTATTCAATTTGAGCATCCCATCGTAGTGTGACTTATTTTCAAGATATGAATCCTGTTTACTTGGAAAAAAAATTACGTTTGCTCATTCAATCCTCACTATAACGATGTGACTAAAGCCTTCGTAATCCCGATGCTCATGAATAAAGAAGGAAAATGTATATTTTTTTTCCGATAGCGTAATTAATTTTCTCTTCCGATCTTATCAATTTTTGATTCAATAGAATCCTTCCATCGGATATTTCAGTTTGAAATTCTAATTAGTCGATTGTCAAACAAGGAGGGAATTTACAATTTTCAAATTTTTAGCATAGCAAGAATTCCGGAAGATTTAATCTGATTCATAGCAAGAGAATTCTCCAGGAAAGGCGTAGAAACAATAATATTTATCTGTGAGTGCCTGAAACTGGAATTTTTTAACTTGGGCATGAAAATTGTTAGACTCAGCTTTTTTTTTCATGAAATTTCATCTTTTACTAATTATTCGAGCGTACTTAATTGAAATTTTGTTGAATGTAATCATTATTCACTTTACTCACACAAATGTGAGTTACCGTAGCAACTAACCGTAGTTAGAATTAAATGAATTAAAATGTCATTATTGAATAAGATCTGAATTTGGATCATCCGATTTCTTGAGTTTGTTGTTTTCTATGGTTACAACCGACGATGAAACGGATATATGAGTTCAATAAATGGAAGCAGCAAATCTGACGATATAAGTTCTATAAAATGTCATATCACGGCGACGTCGACTCGTCAGGATCGTGATGCATCACACAGCGCAACCTTGAGGTACCCACTGGGCCAATTCCTGCACGGCTACAGTCGTACGTCACTCATACTCGCACATTCAACACTCCGAAGTTGCGAGAAGAAAAGTGCGGATGTAACTTATCATTTCGAACAGTGAATGAACACAATGTGAATCGACAGAAGAAAATCGGGGTTTCCTTTCAATGTAAAGGGTGCGATATATCTATACCCCATATAAATTAACTTGGGTTACATAATGTATCTTGACTGAATTGAGATACAGTTGCACTTTTTCCTTTGTTGGATCTATAAAAACACAAAAATGATTGAATTTGCTGTTGATTCCAAATTAGAATATCTTTCAGAACTGGCAATCCGATGCGAAATAAAATTACAAGATATCAAGTACACCATGCACTGGCATAAATTATGATGACTTAAGAAAAATGTGAAATAAATTTCATCACCCGGAAATAGTAATCACCGAATTACTAACCAGACTATCACGCGAAGCAGACGATATATTACATTTAGAGATTCAAATATACTTCGAGTAGGTATGACCCTTCCCCTTAGTTTTTCGACGTTCTCAATTTCTGAAGTTTGGATTTTCGATCTGTTTGAAAGTGTTACAGCTTTGCGCGCTCCAGTCAGAAATGAATTTTCCAATTTAACAAGCAAATTGTCGACTTGGTATCAAAGGATTTAAAAACTGAGTAATTTTCCAGTTAGTTCCAATTTGAAAAGTACTATTCGTCTCCATCCTTCGGAACGTTTCCAACTATTAATTAAAATTAACTGCTGCTTCCTCAAACTTTATTGTACTGATATCATCGTTCAGTCTTGACTTCTAAACATCCTCCCGATTCGTGTATCGATGTCAACAACGTTCTTGAACATCTAAAATCGTGTTAACCAGAAAATTTATATACATATAAAAAGCAGCGTGATATTTTATGCACAGCGAGCAGTTCTAGCTAGTTATTTCATAACAATCCACACTTTTCTTCTGCAAACAATTAGCATTAGCAACGATCCACACTCAACACTCGAAAAGCCGGTCTAATCGTTTATCCATCGGATCCAAACGGACTGCTCAGCGTAAGAACTCGAAATAGCGCAAAGGAAGACTCGGCCGTCACAATCAGCCAGGCCGATCGGATCGTATACAAACAAATTGCTCTCTCGCCGAGGTTGCACACTTGTCACACTCGCACGAGCTGATCACATGCACTTCACCGATGGGGTGATCACCTTGAGGTAAAAGTACAACCGAGGAGGATCGGGCAGCAAAATCTCGGTGGGTACCGGCAGCGGCGGCATCTTGGTCGGCGGCCGCGCGCCAAACGACTGCCAATCGGTTCCACGCACAGCCTCGGCCGGACCCAACGAGCCGCACCGGTCGCCTTACGCTCCTCGCTCGCGCCCACGCGTGCCGCTTCTTTTCTTTTCAATATCACGCCGCGCTGGTCCAGGGGGGAAATATTTTCGTGCCGATATAAAAAGATTTTTATATCTCCGCCGCGTAGGAAATTTGGTCGAACTATATTCCCGATACGTTTAATCCCCCATAGTTTTGACGACTTGGAATTTCTCTCTTGAATGATGAGGTCCGTGGAGATTCTGATCTATGCCTTTAGAAGTTTCGTTTTTCATTTGAAGACAAATATTTTCCATGAAACAAAAAACATTTAGGTAAGCTGCAGAGTTGAGGTTTATTGGTTTTAGCGATTGTTTATGGCGTAAATAAAATTCGATGAGTTTTGAATTCTGTAATACTATTTTTTCAGTATACTGCAGTTTACGCATGCAAACGTATTCTGTTGATTGCGGTTTCACGTCAATAAAAATTGAGCTTTTGAAAACGTAATTAAAATCTCAATAAACGTCAATAGACTAGAGAAACTACATAAATTGTGAAAGGTACAAGTACTAGAGAATAACTACCAAGAAAACTTGAAAATGGATAGAATGAACACTGAGAACACTTCGTGAAATTTTTACCCGTGTGCAAGAGAATTTTCATCGTAGTAGGTTTAGATAACAGACGAATGATTTTCTATTCCCGTAACATAACATAAGAATCTATCGATGATTCGTATTCAACAGTTAATGCTCAAATTTAAAAGAATAATGCACTATTTGTTTAAAAGTTGCGAAAAATGTAGATAGGCTTTTATTAGTGATTGAAAATCTCATCATTAGTTGTCTGTCTTTCACATTTATCCCCGAGATAATCTAAGATGCTAAAGAAAGTCTTTATTGACGGAGTCTAGGCCACAAGAACAACTCAATGATTTCGAGAGTCACACGTCAGTGAAGAACGAGAATCAACCAGAATTCTTTCATTCATACATGAATAAATAATATTGGTTCCAATTCATTGCCACGTACTTAGATAAACAGTTCTGAGGCACAGGTAAAAAAAAAAGACGGCTCGAGTTCTATGAGTAGGATTTCTTGGGTTGACTTGAAGTACTGTTGTACCTGAACAAGTGGTGAAATCCTCCAAAAAATGACACCACTTATGTTCGAATAAAAATCTCATTCTTGCCCTTGTGAATCATCGCTCATTAAATCTCTGCCGGAAATGTTCTGCTCGCGGTTAACCCAACATTGAATCATTCTTAATACCGACAAATTTGAAACGTGAAACTACAAATGAAATCCAACAAATTTTGATGAGTAAAATTCAATTGCCGATCTTTTGTTCCTCGTCGTTACACGATATGAGCTCATGCTAAGATCAAAATTGGTTATTCCCGCAGTTAAATAGAAGCGGCTTGATTGCACCGTCTAACCATCAAGCCATTTAAATTCTATGCGAATTAGAATTATCCAAAGCATCTGCTGTGATGTCTCTCATCTTCACGAGTAATTAAATTTTTCACGCTATATGCAATATATACAATTTTCAAGTTTATTATCGCGGAATTTCCAGCAATATCGATTATCAATGTTTTTAAATAAAGTTATTATCTACTTCAGATTCCACGTTAAACTCTTTGACAATAATCATTTGAGATTCATCGATGATTCCCTCTCAAATTTGTCAAAGTCATGATTCGAAAATGTTTTTTTCCCCGTGTCATCAAACAAATTGAGTTTTAATTTAAATAAATTAAATTTTTTAACATAATAAATTTTCACGCTGAAATTCAACTTCCGATTTCTCCCTTGCCATTTGGATTAGTTCACTGGAAATGATGAAAAAGCGAAATGAACAGTTTCTCCTCGACCTAACAAAGAACAATTTTATATCTCGATCGTACCTTACTGACGTAGTAGTGCCGGACAAAATGATTGTGCATTCACGGGTTCTATTTTAGCCACGTCGCGTCGCTCTGGCAATTCGACTAGGAGACTAGGATTTCAACGACTGATCCTTTATGTTATGTGAATAACTTATACATATAAATATACCAATCAACAGTATAACGGATTATGCAACAAATTGTTCATTTCATATCATTTTTACATTAATAGATAGCGTAAAGTACAAATTTCAACTTGGTTGAAAAGAATTGGTGCTCACTTTTGAAAATATTCTTGCAAATTTCATGCTCAATGTGATTGTAACTTATTCAAAATAACACATATATTATATTAGTTGCAATCTATAGGAAATCATTTTGAAAATTGATATCATTATATCATAGAGATATTTTTTGCTTTCTCAAAGGAAAAGCATTTAGTGAAAATCGAACTTTCATTTCCGTAAAGACCGAATAATGTTCAAAATCTTTAAAAAACCGCATACTACACTCGATAATAAAGTGCGAACCCAACGTCCTGCGTTGCTCGCAGGGTATTCACTCTACTCCGTAGGTGCATAACATTACATCATGTTACATTTAGCAACCACCATTTACATCCCTAGTAACCGGTGGTGATTTCCATAGCGACCGTTGAAATGAAAGAGAGAAATTTAATGTAAGGTCCATCTCCAAGAATTCATAAAAAAAGCCTATTGAGAAAGCATACTACTAATTCACTTGGCAGTGGTTTTTTTCCAATGAACGATTCAACATTTTTACGGCAAGTACAGCTTTTCATTACACGAGTCCAGAAAGTTTGTGGAATAGTTTGAATTTCCGTGAAAAGACAGAAGCTCCGATCCCATTGTCGATGAAACTGGCCAGAGTGTAAACATTAGCGGTAAAACTCACACGGTATACGCTTGAGTCTCGATGTGTTTAAAGAAACTGCAGCCTTTCGACACGCTCAAATTGAAACATACCCCCCGAGTCGTGTTACAAGAAGTCTGCACTTGGATCGTAAGAATTGTTTATTCACTTTTGTAAAAATCAATCTTTGGGATACAGTGATACCGATTATAGAGTATGTTTGTTTCCTCAGCAAAATACCCTGACGTACGTGGGAATTCCCACCGACGAAACGAAAATTCGGTTTGTTATTCCAACACGCCTGGAGCCTAGCCCTTAGGAAAGAACGTCTGCGTTCAACTTGTTTAGAAAATTAAGGATGATTCTTATAACACTCAACTCGTTAACAACTTAACCCGATGAAGGTTTATCTAAATGCCGTTTGCAAATCGATTATACTTTCGAGAATCTCCAATAGAAAAACTGATCCCCAACGCATCGGAACAGTTACTTTCACGTGCAAAATAGCTAGATCAATCAATTACTAGTACCAGCGAATCCAGGCTCGAACGATGTACGGAGGTTGCGGAAGTTCTTCAAGCCTTTCACTCGCGCCGAAACAAAACGGAACGATGTACGAGGAGGAAAAAATTGAATCGAACGTGCGCGGAATGCGAGGACGCACCATAGTATGCAATGCCAAAGTCGCGGATTTTATTCATCAGTTTATGGAAAAGCTACTTGTTTTTCTCTTATCTTTGATCGTGCACTGAAATTCGATATGTCGGTTGGAGTTTCCAATGTTTGTAATGAATTTTGCTGGTAAGAAAATTCTTAGTGCATCAAGATTAATCTTTTGCTTTGTGAACTATAGCGATTACCAAATTGGTACATAACACAAGAATTTGTATGAAATCCTTGAGTGAAAATGTCGATGACAAAGTTAGTTGCGTCAACGTTTTATTCAAAAGTTCTATCTGTTAATTGTTACTCGTTTCTGGAATAAAAGCTCTAGGGAATTCCTCTATGTGATTCTTAGACAATGTAATCATCAATACTTAAATTTGGAGTGTTTACATGTTCACGCTTATTCCGATCGCGTTTGCGAGGTTCTTCAGAACTGGTATATTGGGTGGATGATCTCATTGAAAAATTTCGAATCACTGCACGTGTATAAAGAGTTAAAATAATTTCTCTAACGATTCAAACGATTCTCTAACACATATATATATATAATATATATATATATTTGAAAAAACTTATTCTCGTATTTTGTCTTGATGCGGAAGGAAAAAGAATAGTATACGAATACGAGAATATGGTACCATAGTACCATAATTAAAATTATTTTTCAAGAGCTTTTTGAATCAGAAGGTAACAATTTTGCTGATTTGATTGATGGATTGTTGGATATTAATATAAATGACGTTCAATGGATAAATCATCACTAATATGGCGATTAATACAATTTTCATTATTTACTAGTAGAGTATTATTAATAGTGATACTAATAGAGTATTATTTATTAGTAGACTAGTATTAGGTATCGAAGACGGATGATTTCCTTCGTAAATGATCTTTCATTATAAAAGCCATTGAGTAAAAATGTGCAAGTTTATTCAATACAAATATTACACACTCGTAAATTCCAAATCAACACTTCTCAAAGGCACATCGATGCATAATTCACGTAAATCAAATCAAAAAGCAAACGATATGTTTTCGACCAAGTTCGAATCGGAAATTTAAACTTCCGAATCGAATTTAGAGTTTCGCGTAACTACGTAATCAACTCCACTGCTAACGGGATTCCCCTGCAGTACGTGGAAATCTTTCACTCGCGTATTTAACCCACAGATTCTATGATTCTCTCGATCCTCAATGTGCTTTCCAAAACCATATCTAGTCAGTAAGAAATCCGTTGGGGTGGAGTATGGGTACAAATAAGGTAATTCGGAACCGTTTCTTAATTTCATACTATACACGAGTTCCTGCTTCCTCAGATCGAATTGATTACAGCTTAGTCAAACATTGCGAGATGATTTGCGAAGGACTTCGATTGTTATATATGGTTGGTTGACAAACATTTTTATTTTTATCAATATCGTCATTTGAGTTCGATGCAACCGTAATTACACACTTGAAAAATGTCAACATTTCGATTGCTCAAGAAAATACCGGAAAAATGTAGGTGGTCACGGGTGCGGGTGTACACACAAAAACGAGTAATATCAATCAGTCATTAAAAATGATTTGACTGGATATTTTTTCTTCTCAACCATGCAACTTCAATTATTAGCAGAAGCAAAACTAATTGATTAAATCATAACTCTTCCAGTCATCAGCATGGGAGATGAATGTGAATGAATAAAATCAGATCCCCGACAATGTAACTGTGACGCAAGTGTTTGAATTAACAAAGAATATTCACTTACCTTGCTTTTATATACTTTGAATCCACCTTCACTCGCTATTTGAAGTTAGTTCACACGGTACTGATATAAATAATTCATGTCCATAATAAGTGAGCTACTGCTTATTCATTCTCAAAATAAAAATTTGAGAATAATTTTGCTTATTTCCAAGTGAAAATTTTAATTAACATGAAAAATATTTATAAAATTTCCATTTACTGGAATGGAGAATTTTTCAAGTTTTTATAGATTAATGAAAATAAGCACAATGGACAGAGATCATTAGCTCGAATGTGTAAATTCTATCCGTGATCTTACCTTTTCGCGTGAACAGAATACGCCCGATCATTGATAATAAATAGATTGGCGAAATGAAAAAATGTTTACTCAAAATCATACCTAAGCTTACTTTCACTCAAAATAACATGGTTGTTCAAAAATTGAAATCATGATTATTTAAAGAGATTTTCATAAATTTCCCTCAAAATTGTTAAAATTTTGACAAAGTAGTTCAAATGGTCGATCTTTGAGGGCCAATCCGGAATGAAGTGGAAAAGGATAAATCACAAATTCAACTACATATTTTGTTGAAGCGACGCTTCGCCAGCATGGTTCACTGGCCTCATCAGGCAGTTTTTGAATAAAATTAAAATATAAAATTCGGTAGTGGAAGCAGCTGCCCTCAAAGATCGACCATTTGAACAACTTTGTAATTATGGAGGGTTTACACTACAATGTTAAGATTTTGGTTTCTTAATTCTAACAAGGTAAAAAAGTATGGATTCTTCGAATCTATAGATTTTTTATCCTTGAAAACAATAAATTTGGCTCTTACCTGCTCCCGGTCTTGAATATTCTCGAAATAATTCACAAGTGGCTTCCCATTTACTGTGATTTTACCTGAACCTTTTCCCCTGAGAGTTACAGAGCCACGTGCTTTTTTCCTCATACAATCTGTAATGTGTAATAAGGACAAGAAATTATACTTCACAAAGTAATATGTAATTTCTGTAATGATAATTCTCTCAAGTAAAAGTACCTGGTACTGTTATAAACGGTCTTCCATCGGATTCATATTCCAGCTGCAAATAAATTGAGTTGAATAAGAACATAAATTGATTTACTGACAATAAGTTAAAATTAATTACCTCTGGAACAGTGAAGGACTGCGTAAGAGTTTTCTTTGGTGTTCTAAATTTCATGATGAAGTCTTTAACTTGGTATGAGTATGGGTGATCAGCTAATCGTTGAATTGATGAGATGAAATATTCATACTAGATAACATACAAAAATCATTTTTATATTGATCAACATGAGAATATTTTCCGATATAGAAGATATTCTACAAGGATTAGAATTTACATCATAATTAGATAGCAGGAATGAAGATAAAACTAATGAATTGTCAGCTAAATTCCAAAACAGTTAATTTTCAATTGATTTTATAAAAAGAAACTCAAAAAAATTAATAGTTCAGATTAGTTCCCAAAAAGACTACTTTTGAAATAAAAAGTCAATGAAATCTGGCCTTACTTGTCGATCAGTATGTTCATCCAATGTTAATTTATCAAAGTCTATTTGTGATATCCAATCGGATGAAGTTATGTCTCTGTAACGTATAATATAAATTTATTTCAAAATGACATAAAATACGACTGTACCCAAAGTTACTGAAAGAGCAATATTTGAACTTACAATTGGATCTTGGGATCTGGAGCAACACCTTTCCTTATCATTTGATCTTCTGTGTCATTTAATGTCTGCAAATTTTCAACAATGTCCTAAAATCAAATGGAACGTTTAATAAATGAATAGTTTACTGTAACTTGTATGATATTTTTAATGGAAATTGTATTTACATAAAGTATTTGATAATAAGGTGACTGTGTTGTATAAAACATTGAGTGGAATGGCCGTCCCGTTTCATCAAATTCTGCAGCTTTCCTTGGGGGGAAAATTTGTTCAGGTGGTCGCATTATTGGTCTTGCATGAGGATCAAACAATCCAGATGGGAATAAGTATTCTATTGCTCTCTGGAAAAAGCAAACATTCCAGTGAACTTTAGATCTATGATGAATCTTTTTAAAATTGAAGAATGAATTTTAACAACTCACTTCAACATCAGCCTGTGTAAAATTTTCAGGGTCTTCTCCCATCATATTTGCTAAATGTCTTTTGCCTATTTTGTAATCTTCTAACTCTTTTTTAATAAATGCATCTGGAAAATAATATTCAGTCATCAGAAATAGCAAGTAACGTATTATTATCCATAATCACGAGGTTATAAATATTGTTCAATTATTCACTCTTGATCATCCTAAAGATAATAGACTCACCGTGGGATCTTGCTCGTTCTAAGTATGCTAACATAGCTTTGCTCATTTTTCTCTGTGGTTTTTCTATTGGTTCCTCTTTTACTGCTGCAGCAGTACTTGCAGTAGAGTATAAACCCACATTGCTCTGAATTTTAAATAACAATTTCAATAAACAAGGCTCGCATTATTTATACAGACTTTCAAAAGTATTTTTCATCAATGTAACTCATTTTCAAAGAATTGGGAACACAAATTTATACTTTTCAAACATATTAGTGACGTTTACAGTAAGATCTAAATAATATTCAATTAACTTAATGAAAATATTATTTTTAATAAAATTTTCTGGAGAAGGTTAGGTACACCAAACGTAAACACCTTATACTTAACTTAACTCATGGCTGTAAAACTCACCATATGACTAGTAACCCTCGTTAACAAGTTAGATGCCACTTTTCCAGATTTAACAACATTTTTGAATTGCAAAAATGCTGAATTCGACACTGCCATCGTAAGATTGGTTGCACCTGGTTGCACCGTGCAACTATTACAGTGTCGTCCGTTTATTTTGGCTTGAGGTTATGATCAGTTTATGATTATATATAGCAGACGGCGTGCCGACTGTATTGTGTGTGTTTAAAAAGCACGCGTGACTTCCGTAGCGCGGGCCGGGTGTCGTGTGCTTGCATCAAAATTGTTCAGTGAACCTTAGAAACACATTATAAAAATGCAAAAACGTTGCCGAGCTTTCGCTTCCGAATATCAACGAGAATTCGTAAAGAAAAAAATTCTATTGAGAAAATCGTTAGTACTGGATAAAATTAACCAAAAACTTATTGCTACTTCCAATTGCATTATACTTGCTATAATATTATTGTTGCATGAAAAATATCTTAATTATTCTGTGTATTTCAATCATCTCAGCAGGTATAATACTTTTGAAGAAATTCATGAAAACTTTACAGATATCACCCAATGGAATATTGGGACGTAGATAGCTATGGGAAACCGAAAAAGATCATCAAGAACTCGAAAGAACTCATAGAAAAATTAAACTTGGATCGTCTTCACACAGTTAATGAACTGGCTTTCGAATATATCAGTGGAAAAGGGAACGATTCAGATGACTCAGATTTTGGAAATGAACTGATTGAATATATAAAAAACCTCTACTCAACGCCTTACGATGAAATAATCGCCAAAATACCATATACGAGTACGAGAGGTAAATTGTCAATATTTCACAATCATACTTTCAAATTGTAATATATAAATTAAACTCAAAATGTCACTTCGTATGTACATACAACATGATCATTGTTTTTCGCGTAAAATTTTGCGAATCATTGCAGTCTTTGGGTATGCGAGCCCGGCAAGCCTGAGAACCCCATTATCCGATTACCAGGACACTTACGGACGGACTGGCGGTAAAGTAATTTTGGAAAACATCCCGAAAATGTTTAACGCAAAGCGTCGACAGATTATCCACGCAAAACTCAAAATGAACGCATTACTCGAGACATCAGATGCTTTGGTAGTCTGAATTCGAAAGGTAATTACGAAAAATTCAGTAGATCAATTTATATCGATGTGATACAGATTGATTTAGTCGAATACGTGTTATCACGATTTCTTCTCCATCAATACCAATGAGAAAAAAAATACATCAAGAAAGTTGAAAAAGTAAATATTCATATGAGCATTACATACAACATTCAAGAAATATTTTAAATAAAAATGTCAAAATTCAATACAGTAATATTTTCATATCGAAATTCAATTGTCAATACAAAAGTTAACCTTTCAACAAAATCTCAAACAGTTTATTTACTTCTCTTTCAAGAATTTTAGTTAAATGTCGTAGAAATAATGTTCGAAATAGATGACGAAACTCGTGACTTCGCGACAGTGTATAGAAAAGATTATGTGAAAAAAAATGTCCAGAGTTTATTTAGGGCCAAACCGTTTTACCCCGAAAACACAGATTCGAATCCGATCAATGATGCGTACAAGGAATATATCAATACACAAAAAGAGAATGAATGTTTACCGTTCGTGAAACGCACGGAAAGTCTTCCAAGTTTTTTAAAAAGGGTAAATGAGATTCAATTTTTCTTCAGAATAAATGATCTCAATTCATACGAAATTTCATGGAATATAAATGTACAACGCGTTAAAATTCTTTTCAAGTTCAAGAATCGAAGATTGATAGTTTCAATCGAGAAACTATAACTCATACGGATACCGTTACTCAAAACTAAGACATTCACAAACATTTATCTATAAAAAACATTTCATCTTGGAAATGTACAAAATTTTCCTCACTTGTATCGAAAAGTTGATCATTGAACCTTCGTTTTCTATACTCATGATGAAAAATACTGTTCTGTACGAGATCAAACAACTAGTCTTTTGGTCTATAATCGAAATGTAATATTTCGTGGTAGTAAGTGCGAAGTTGACACATATACATACCCAGTACAGGACAAAACGGAAAGTATACTTTACGCTTCTATAACAAAAAAAAACTATATTCGCAATCACCCGCGAACATACACTACACTTTTGATACACAAGTAGCTATTCTTCTATTTCCTCATTACACTGTTTCTGAACATTTTTATAAAAAAAGTACTATTCAACATTTTTATAGACAAAATAATTTTATTGGATGATTGCATTATACATTGTGAATAGATGCAATCCGAACATCCGCATTTGAAAAAGATGCTATCGAAAAATCCTCCTGATGAAGAAGTAGTGGAACGAGAGCAGAAAAAGCTACAAAAAAGCGTTTACCAGCTCGAGTTTTGCAACTACTTAGGTAAGAGCTGTTATGCTATCAATATATTGAAAAACTGTTTGACACCATACCTTAAACAAATTTCTAGAGCTAATCCTTTCATACTATAATACATACAGTATAAAGAAAATTAATGTAATTGAAAATATTCTCATCATTTGTACTCAAGTGTGTTCATGTTTGAAAGCGTTCAGAAAATAAGTTTCCTACCAGTACATATTTTTTAAATAGTATCCTGAGCTCAGTCGCGAGTACATATGATTATGATTTTAATTACACGTATCTGTAAAAAATTGTATTTGCTCCAATAATTACGTGATTCCTTAGAAAAAGAAGATCATTCCATCGTAAGCTTACCAGAAAATTGTACTATACCCGAAACTATACAGAAAAAGTCTTTCAGAGACCCTCGTTCATATGGTATCACCAATTCAATGGAGTCTAGAAAAATAAGCAAGCCTCCTGTGAGTTTAGGTCCCAACCTTAAGGAACGAGAAATACTCAAAATTAGGTAATTACACTCAGATATTTAGATATTTTTGAATCGATGTCTAGATTCTAACATTCTCTTGATCCAATGAATGGAAATCTCATTCAGATTTGCAAACACAATTTAGTACGATCAAAAAAAATTTATTTTGTCTCAAAATAAGTTAAATATATAAATATATATTCATAAATATAATTTCCTTAATGTTACAAGCACTGGAGAATCAGAATATCAAAGCTACGATAAAGTTGGGAGGTATGTATTAGAAAACCAAATGTTTGGTCCACCTCTTCCTATAGAAGTTCCAAAGCAACGCATAAAAGGTCCAGACAGTCCCAGATCGGTTTGCTCACAAGTCCTAGCATATGCTTCAGAAAGACCATTTCTGTCACAAATTTTTTAAATATGCATGATTATTTTTTTGTAATAAATAAAATGCTTTCTTAATTACATTCTTATTAAACATTACTGAAAAAATTACTTGACAATTATAGTGTACACTTGTATATATTTACTTGCACATCATACTCTGAATCATTCAAATTATATATTTTATTTTTACAATATCATAATTTCATCCACACATTCATTTATTTACATAACAAGAAGAGACATTAGTTCTATCCCGATCTTTTAGACAAATTCTTCAGTATCATCAACAAACTAATACTGGATTCAATAGACGTAATATGATTACACGGGATTAATTATTATGACTCTTCTTGAGCTAAAAATTGTTTCTACTACCAATATCTAAATCAGTACAAAAATCAATACAACGCTGCTTGTCACTCAATCAATAATAGCAGCAACAAGTTCAACTTATTTTTCTTACCTAAATTATACTTGCACTCTTTTTCTAATACACTAAATTATAAATTCCACTCCTCAATTGCATTCTCGAATAATGTAGGTGAAACGCAATGCCATTGAAAAATAGTTTAAAAAACTGTTTCACGATGCATGATGTCATTTAACTTAATGTCTCTGATCTGATTCCTTGACAAAAATTGTTTTGTTAAATCAGTTCAAGATAACATCAAAACTCGAATAAAATATCATTAAATTATCTTCAACTAGAAGAAATGAATGAAATGTCTAATCATTTTATCGTACTATAGAGATCTACAGAAGCATCATTTCAAAAATGAGCCAAGTGCTGAATAAGACTAATGCTACAAATTTTTTGAGTCAGCTATAGTAAGGAATTGAAAATAAGATGAAGTCAACATAAAGTAACTGATTTCAAACTTATCATGTTCGTTGATTCACAAAATTCATTAATTTTCAATCATTTTCTAACGATACCTTGAAACGATAAGTGGTACCGCTTCACGCTTTCAAGTCATAGTATGTACATCTCAAGCGGTTTGCAATCTGGTAAACCATCAACTTTTTTTGTCGGTTTCACCGATAGATCGCAATTATTCATAAAAAATATTACACCCTAGCGCAAACCTTTAGAAAAAACTCCCGTCTACTATCTTTTACGTCAACGCTTCGTCGCTGATTATGTCAGGCAAGACTTCTCCATTTCCATTCTGAAAATTGAAGATATTTTAAAATACATTGTCAAACAGACAAAATATACTAAAATTATCAAGAATAGATATAAAGAACAATCAAGAGCAATCTGTATCATTTACCTCAATGATAATGGTTGACGTCATACCATCTGCAGTGTGTGTTATTCCTGCACTCGACGCGGGTATCGTTATAGCACGTATGGTGTTTCCACCAGCTGCATTAGCTATGTGCTGAGCCATCATTGCAGCATTATTTGATCTTTCAACAGAAATATTTAATTTCATGAGTACACTCAACAAATTTAGTTTTCAGAAAGTTAATATTGCACTGAAAATTAAACTCACCTTTTCTTTTTCACTTGACCAGAGTGAAAACGTCCTCCTTCACCTCGGATTCGGTTCATCGCATGTCGATGTCGTGACTCGTGAAGATATTTCTGCAATTTATCGATAAAATCCCGATTGATTTTTCTTCTTTTAATTTCGTTTTTGAAAAAAATACAAGCATTGAAAAATACTCACAGGCCTTTCTTTTGGAATTTTTCCTTCTGCCTCAAGCTTTGCTCTCGCTTGTCGACGTTTTAAAATACGTCTG
Organism: Aphelinus atriplicis; assembly: GCA_020882685.1. Classification (NCBI taxonomy): domain Eukaryota; kingdom Metazoa; phylum Arthropoda; class Insecta; order Hymenoptera; family Aphelinidae; genus Aphelinus; species Aphelinus atriplicis. The sequence continues at coordinate 79,171,276 of CM037073.1, forward strand.
TACTGTTTAGCATTCACGTACAATGGCTCTTCCTCTAGAAATTCGGCATTCGGTAAGGCTACTCGTTGAAATTGTGGTTGACCAGTGCTACCAGGTACCATCTGTATATTTCATCGACACAGAAAAAAATACTGTCAGTCAGCTATTAACTGTCAATTTATTTTGTGCAAGCATTAGCTATTTGTAAAAAAAGCCTAGTTATGAAATCATATCCAAAACCTAAGCATCATGCATGCATTAAATTAGGATAGTGAATTGTCAAAGCAAAGTTATCTTCCAGTGCATAATATGAATTGCACTGGATTTTAGCTTCATTCTTGCTTTAAGCCATTAAGTGCATATATTGTTGCTCTCTGATCACTACAAGTCTGCATAATGTGTGTACACAAACTGTGCAAGTGAAAGAGACTTTATATTTAATCACCATGACAATGTTTCCTGCCTGCGTTGCTGCTGTTGGAGTGGCAATTTGAGGAACTGGTGTTGTTGCAGCTGCTGTAGCAGTCTGTGCTGCTGGGTTTGCTATCTGCATCAAGTTTCCATTGATATTGATAACTGAAAGTTTAATGAGTTTCAAGAATATCTTATTAGAAAATCATAAATACAGTAACTGATGAATAGAACAATAAACTCACCTGTTGGTTGAGCCTGTTGAACTTGTCCTTCAAGTTGTACAGGCTGGTAGATGTAAGTTTGACCATCTGGTGTCTGGATAATTTGAGGTGTCTGTGCTTGTTGTATCACTATTTGCTGATTCGTACCTGCTAAACTGGCTACAGGTACTACCTGGATCTGACCATTTGGTGCAGCTACTTGAATTGTTTGAGGAAGCATCATTGATTGACCACTCTGGCCCATCTGCACGACTTGCACTGTGCCACCAGCGCCACCAACCATGACGGTTTGACCTTCTCCAAGTTGTTCCATCATGCCTTACAAGCTGAAAATCAACAAAGAACTATATACTGTAATATAATTAGATTCAGGCCAAAGGTAAAAATGAATACTACATATGTGTACAATTAAGAGTGTACACAAGTATTCTACTCTACATGTGAACAGAACTTGTACGTGATACGCGTTAAGTAAAGTGAAAGGGAAACTAGTTCCTAACATAATAGCCGTTATCTGATGACATATTCAAATAGATTTGCACTAGTACCGAGACGAATGTTCAAGAGAGAAATTGTTATTATGAAGATTGATTTACGTGATGTATCTAATAACATGACACTCGTCCATTGTTGTGATGCTAGTTTTGTAAACAGTAAGTATATACATGGAGCAAATGGAGCAAATGGAACAAGCACGAGAGTAGCAAACGGAGACAGAGTAGCCATTGGTGGCGAACCAAGGGTCTCAGTCGCAAGGGAGCAAAAGTAGCAGTGTACCCAGAGGCAATCGTCCCAGGACATGGTGTTGAGTGGCGAGTCTGTGACGGATCAGCCAAAATCCGTTACATAACGATAACGAGCAATTGGTATTCGCGGAGAAGCCGGAGCCAGCCAGCTGCAAGGGCACATAGTAGGAGTGGGCGAGCGACGCGTGCCAGCCGACGCCATATGCGTCCAGAGCTCGGGACCGAGGGAGTCAGAGGGAGTCGCGGGCTTTGGAGAGGCACGGAGAGCCTGGCCGAGCTGGTGCGGACCAACTGAGCGGCGGCGGTGCAGCTGGCTGGCGGCCGATATATTATTAGCGGACTTACATTGGCGGGTCTTGGCTGAGTTTCCCAATGATTGGTCGGGCGCGATCGAGGACCAATGCCGAGGGCCGGGCAGCCGGCCTAGCGCGCAATTGGCGGTGCTCTGCTCGTATAAGCTGGCGGCCGTGGCGTCCCTCGCTTCCTACTAGTCGCCCAAGCCGAGACGCGTGCGCGCGCACCCGCCCGATGGCCAATAACCCCGGCACACCGAGCGCCAACTTCGAACTGCACGTGCTTTCGAGAGCTGATGCGCGATCCAGAGAAAGAGAGAGAGAGACAGAGACGTCAGAGAGAGAAAGAGAGTCGCCGCCAAGTAGGCTTTGCCGCGCTCTCGCGTGTGTATATACTATATACCTATATGTATATGCCCCGGGCTCAGCTATTATATGCGTGCGCGTAAGTACATGGGTGCGCTGCACACGTACACATGGGATCGATTGCACGTATATACCCTAGCGTATATAGGTATATACCTATAGGGCGGAGCTTTGTTCCAAGGGGCGAGCTCGACCGTTCGCGATGATTTTTGACGAATGCGGTGGCGGCGGCTGGCTCCAGAGCTCCCGCCATACAGACAATGCCATTGAGTTTTCGGTTGGAAGGAAACCTACGGGGGAGTCGTTTCACTTCGTTCGCGGATAATTGATAGCGCGACAGGAATGTTCTTGACGGCAAGACAATACTCGTATTGTATTTACCGAAGAACTAATTCTGATCGCGAGGCGACGCGAGCGCGCGCGCGAACAAAACATTTGCGCTTTTGGCATTTATGATTCAAATTTAATTATAGAACTTGAGCAGATTCATAGTTGTATATGCACATATACATTCGTTCGAGGCACCTTGATAGAAGAGAAAATGTCAAGTATACTGCTCATTCCAAGAACGCCGAACATGATTTTTACGATCGCTATCGTTCGAATGGAAAAATAAAATAGTTCAAATTATGCGGGCGTTCGGATGCGTGGTGTGCGTATATTACTTAATTTGTACATGCTGTTTGCAAATTGACATTCATTTTTTCTCTTTTAAACGCGCATGGGTCGTTAACAAAAACCTCAAGTTGAAGAAATATACAAATTACAATGGAAGGATTAGAAAATAAATGGCAGATAATTCATATGTTGTTTGCACGTCATATCTATGTGAATTTGAAAATAATCCAATGGATAAAATTGATGCTGATTTCTGGATGAAAAGGAAATTCTTGAAAAATTGTCCATATTCGATCCACAAAGTATTCAAAAAATCCAAGAAGCAAATGAGTTTCTCACGAAACATGTGCGCGACTCCGTGCCGTAACTCAAGCAATTTTTATATTATTAAATGGCAGCGAAAAGTTCTATATGGCCATAGCCTACATATTGAATGTCGATTTTTGTACGATTTTTACACGATGCATAGATTCCACGACGTATTCGAAAATATTTAACACGCCTAGCTCTTTGTATGTACATACATCAAACCACACCGCTCATCGATATAATATATTCTTCTATGCTCCATATACTTTTTGCTTCTGAGTCGGCGAGTTATATTGCTACAATATTCCAAATTTCACCAATATTTTGATAATATTATAGAAATATTTCTCTAGTATTCCAGATATATTTCAGTGGTCTAACGGTTTTCTTTCGTGCAATATTTCAGTAGTATTACCGAAACATTTCTAAAATATATCAGTAGCAACATCGATGCATTAAGGGATATTTTTATTGCTGCACAGCATTACACGTTTTTGCGATACTGCAAAATTATTCATTTGAGATCAGCGAAACGTTTACAGCTAATACTTATATTTCGTGTGGGTGAATCAGGAAATTACAGGGATAGTAGGTACTAGAGCGTTTGTACATACATTATCCCAACTATATTACTGCATGCAGTCTAAGGGGGACACACGTTTGTGGGACGCAACGGCGGGCAGCATGCTTACCCACTATATATGATAATCCATATTATTTTTATGGCATCTCTTTTCGGGATCAAACATATTGCAAATTAGTCTTCGGAATAATAACTAGAGGATTTAGTGTAGAAAATATAGATCATATAATAAAGTCGTATCCCAGGGAACAGAATAATAACGGCGTATCTCGTAGGAATGCAAAATAAGATCGTATCTCGGAAAATCGCGAAATAATATCGTATATTATAATAGTTTCCATTAGGGAAGCTTTATGTTAAGCTGCGGCTCCCAGCTCGAGATCCATTATGGGTATATACGCAGTCTCAGCAGCACTCGATTGCGCAGCCATGAGCAGCTGATGCAGGATAATTCGGGAACACCTCGTGAGATCCAAAAGCCTTTACAATAGTTCAATAGTCTTATACGTAACAGTCACGCGTGGCTGCAGTTTTTATTAGATTAATACGACAGAGTCACAAGTGATTGACTTATGTCTCCGCGTGTGAAGCGCATCATTATCACAAACCTTCCTAAACACAAAATCAATTAAAAAAAACACAAATTTTCTTCCGTTGGGATACGAACTCATTTCACGTTCGTCAGAGATACGTCCTTATTGTTCCGCTCCCGGACTTTCCCGAGATGCGTCCTTATGAATAGGACGTATCGACTTTCGCTTTTAGAAAGCAATATCAAAACCGATCGAGGGGCTAAACGTCACATCAAAATAAAAAATTATGGAATGATTTGATAGAAATGCTTATTAATGTTGTCCGATTTAGAATCTCGTTCAACGTAGTATAACAAGCGGGAAATGGTAAGGTAGAATCAGAAGAGATATATTTTGTCCAAAATCATTATCCAAGCCTAAAATGTGCAAGTTATGACGGAATTATTCACATACATCAGATTTTTCAAATATAAATGATATTCGTAGATATATTCGATGTCTATGTACGGCTTAATAGCATTATAAACTTGACTGCTAGTCGATAAATTTATCGATCGGAGTTCGGTGGTAGCAATATACACGTATTCAGTTCAAATGCGTTTTAATATAAAAGTTAGTTTCTAAAAATAATACACTAATTCAAAAACCGATAATATTAAGATGAAGAAGGGTTCAACACGAAATCCGCATTTCCTAAAGTTATCCTAGCAAAACTAATAGAAGAGATTGATATCGAAATTGAAAAAGGGCGGTAAAAGTTTGTTTTCCCTATATACCTTTCTTCCCCAAACTTTAGATTAACCATTTTTTCTACAATTTCTTACATTTTCAGATTCTTTCCATATATAGTAATTATGTTACACAAATATAGTTATTAATGCACTTTACTGAAAAGCTTATGGTACAATTCTACGATAAACATGATTGCATCCAAAAATCCCTAATTTATTTTACAATCAATATAGATGTACAACAGGATGCACTGTAATACAATCTAATAGAAACTTTATAGCAATATAAATTTTCAATTTTTACATATTATCATATATGATTGCTTAGATTCACTTTGAGAAATAGTATACTACTTATAAATAGCTCAGGCCAAGTTATAGACAATTCACTTTTGAATAAAATTAATTGTCATGAAAAATATATAACAAATGGACTATCATTTCAATCACAAACAAAAAATAATTCATTAATAAATTCGCTGTAAAATTCAATTACAGCCTAAATTTGTAACGCATTTATCCTCTAATAATATAATGCAATCGTTGGATCACAATCTTGGAGATTCTTGCACATTGTGTTCATTTTACAATTACTTTGGTTTTAACTAAAAAAAGTTAAATGAAAGTTATATCTGCAGAAGCAACCGATTAATCTATCGTTTAACAATAATGATGGAAAGTGATGAAAAGTTTCTAACACAATTTCAGACAAGCAATGTCAAGCATTGTTCGCATTGAAAAGTATTGTTGGAATAGAAATAGCAATCGATCTAGTTTAAGATCAGTAAGAACTTTTTACAAATTCTTAAACGATAAATAGTGCTCCGTCTATGTAATACTAAGAAGTATTAGAACAATCAATTAAAAATATATACCAATGTATAGTAAAATGACAAGATCTGGAAAAAATATACTCAGATTGTTCCAACGATCATTTGTCTTTAAAATGGCAATCTCGTTTCTCATTTTAACTATTTTATATTTTCAAACTGATGAAACTAACTAGCTGTATTCAAAATTTCGCGAAATTCGAAACAATATATGGAATTTTTAATTAGTGCTCTTCTTTATTCTCTAAATAGGTTCCCTCGATATTCTTATTTACAAATTAATTTTTTAATGTCGTCTCAAGATACACAAATTAAGAAATCAAACTTTTTTTCCAAAATATAAATTCATTGAACAAACAGTGAACGAAATGATTCTTCAACAGTAAAATGTTACTTCTCAAGGAAAAAAACAACTTTCAAACATGATTTTCATTGATAAATAAAGCGACTCAGTCGGTGAAGTAAGACTTTACCCAAATTCCCATTAACTCATCTTGATTCGCTAAGACTTGAGTTGATGTCGCACGCATTAATCCAGTGCGGGAATCCGACGGAGAATGTGACGATCACGATAAAAATGGGACCACCAAGTCCTCTTTATGCTCAACTTGAATTCCATCCAATGCCTGCACAGATTTTTGTAGAAAATCTGATATCTGTAACGAAAATATAACGATCACTTGATGTATACCCAGTGCGCAGGATTTTACAATATAACCCTAAATCGTGTTTCAATGAACTGAGAAAATGAGTTGAACTTGATAAAATAGAGTACTGTAAAAGTTTTTAGATAATAATCATTGAATTTGAAAAGCATAAAACATTACTATTCAGCTAATAAAAGTTATGAAAAAATAATCCATGACGAATTTTTGTAAAACGTTATCCCACAAAGCCAGTTTTGTATCGAAGATAATTTTTGTATATAATCATGTAAGTATATGTTTTATGTCAGTGAAATGTGTAATAAAAACTCACAAGGTCCTTATCAGCCTGTGTTATCGGTTCAGATGCAAGAACTGGCTCTGGTGCTGGTATATCTTTGAGTACACAGTAAGAGACTTCTGGTACTTTGATTCCGACTGTCTCTATTCTTTTAGCATATGCTCGTGACCTTTCTAAATATTCATGCTGCTCTAGATTGTGAGAATCTAATGCCCCTACGTCTATAATATTCCTGTAAACCAAAATTAAGTTATTAATTTGAAACTATTATCATATAAAGCAAATATTTAGCAAATCGTGATTTGTATTATGTATTCTGAAATGAAAAAACTTACGCTGCAGTCTCATGAAGTATTCGATTGAGTGCACTCTGTTCATCGGTCTTCTTAGGTGCAGAGCTAGCATACTGACTAACATAGTCATCACTGAAACAATAAAAAATCATTTTTAGCCTCCCTAACCGTTGAACTATAGCTCCCAAACAAAACCCTCCTGACAATAACAAAAACTTGCCTATTAACTCTGGGTATATTAGTATTATTGCTAACCGGATCAACTAGCAAGTGAGTTCGTTCGTTGACTTCGTTCCCCTGGAAAACACAAACTCAAAATAACCAGTAGCTCAGCAATATGTTCAGACAGATCATGAAATAATTTACTCGCAACTTAATCAAACTCAAACACGCCACAGCTTTCATAGAAGCATATCTCTTTCGCAGATAAGGCATACAAAGACTGAAAAAAAAAACCAAAACAACGTAGCTCGCCGGAACGGAGATTCTCAGCGTATAAGTACCTGTTGACCACTGTCCTCTTTGCACAGGCTGTAGCAGCATCCCATCTTGCTGATCACAAGCTTGCTTACTCAGAACAAAGCCAAACTTCCGGGGTAGTCGTTATTAGAAAAACATAGTTTTCGCACAACACGATTCCGCACTAACTATCAACAACACGTAGCTGCGAGTTGAATCAGCTGTCGTCGTACTCGTCGCCTGTCGACTCACTTTGATTTCAGAAGTCAGTCCAACTCGTAAAAGTACGGTTGTTGTGACGACACTATGGTCACTTGCTTCACTTGCTTGTTCGGAACCAAAGAAGATACAGAATTATTCGTATATTGGACGTCATGTTTTGTTGGTGCGATAAATAATTTGATTTCTTTCAAGTTGATTTTAATATACTTACAACTCACAAAATCTATGCACTTGGCTTAAAATATCATATTTGGTTAATCAATTTCTAGAAAATTCAGTAATCCTACAGCAAACGTAATTAGATTCTGGAAGGCCTTCGGCCATCAGTTCGGCTTTGCCGCGGACGCCAAGGTCGCCCTAAAAGTATATATATATATATACATATGTGCGATCGGTGCAGGAGACTACTTACATGGTATACTTATGTATACCAATCACCTTCTTCCCCCAACGGAAGGCATGGATACACTGCATGCCAATTGGCCGACGTGGAAGCGGGACGCAAAAGTGCGCCAGAACAGCTGCGCTGAATGCTCGTGGCCGCCAGTGGCCGCTATATAATTGCTCGTCAGTCCCATGTGCAATAGTGCAATATTGTACAGTGATCTGTCAGCATCGAAAAAGGCGCCATCGATTTCGTAAAAATTCTATAAATAATCATTTCCCAGATTTGCGGGACCGAGAGACGAGACTAAGCAACCTGAGCCCACAGTAAGCCGAGACGTATCAGTGTGACTCACCCAACTGGACTTCGATCTTCCCTTCAAGTGCAGGTTATTGTTCGGGCTTCGAGGGTTTTTATGAATTCTGAGGTGAGCATATGGTTCTGCTTTAACTTTGGGAGCCCTATATTTATTCTTTTTGGCTTTGGTCTGGTGTATTGCAAGAGGATGACGATTTCGTGTCATTCAAATTTCAGGTACCTGCTGGAGCAATGATCAGATGTTTTGGCACAACATTTTTATCTCTGTATGAAGATAAGAGCATCCAGGTGAGCTTTGCATTTCTGGAGTATAGAATGTTCTATAGCTGTGTAGAGTATTGCTGAACGAATAAGAAGTTTTGCAGGGATCTTAATCAAAAATATGAAATATATTGCGGCAAAGAATTGAAGTTGTTGCAATAGTGTGAATTTGATTAATGTATATAGCGGTTCTAAAATATTTATGCTCGAATCAAGTTACAGAACAGAATTATTCAAGAAGTACTAAAATACCTCTCTGTTTTTTACAGTTCATAGATTTGTGTGGTGTTTATCTTCCCTGGGGATAGAACAGATGGAGTTTGTAACTTTGGAACTCAGGCCACGTTTGCGCTCTCTCAACGCATACATATCTTTGGTGGATAAAATCGATACATCCACTGTGAAAGTTAAATTATTAGAGAATGCTGTAGAAGTTCAGATTGGAAAAGAAATTTACAACCTACCTCTATCTAATGTCAAGTTATTACCGACATCGCTTTCATCTCTAGGCATAACCAATCGGTGGATAACTTTTCGCATCCAAACTCAGCCGAATACAATATTTGGATCATTTGGAACTGAAATTATCAATGCTGAAGATGGGTTGAACAATATGACATTAAAAGTTTCAAACAAAGTTGAGTTACCACCAAAGAGTACTAACTGTAAGTTACTTTGTACTTGTTGTAAAAATGAAATCAGCAAAACTGTTTGTTTTCAAAGAATTCTTCCATTGCCAAGTAATGACTGTGATCCACAAGAATGGTTTTGTCATAAACATGGGGAAGACAAATTTACACTTGAACCAAAAGAATCTGATTTATTTTATTCAATTAATTATCATGTTCTGAACAAACATGTATTTGAGAAGAATCTGAAATTACGTCACTCTCTTATTCATTGCAATCGATGCTTTTCTATCTTGGGATCACTCTATGGTCAGGATCAAAAGAGCTTGAGAATTTGGAATAGTTGTTCGGAATTTAAAATTCTCAGTAACAACAACATAATTAAAGGAGTATCTTCGCCTTTGGAGGATTTTTTATTAACTGTCAAAGGAACTGCTGAACTGATGCTCGGTGAAAAAATTCTCTTAGAAGCTCAAGATGTGGATAGTATACATTACATTTTATTAAGGCCTATGGAAGCAAAATTGAATCTCTTAACTGAGGATAAGATGAATTCGAATGATTGTAAACATAATTTAAAATCGTTATTTGTCGTTAAAGTATTGTACAAATGCGGAGAAAGCAAAAAATCAACAAAAAGTAATGATCCTAACTTGAAATATTCTGAATTAGCACTTCCTAGCATTCTTGCTGGAATGGATCAATTAGTATCATCAAGTGCACGATTTCCTCCGGCTTACAGGAAAGCAGATGATTTTTATATGGGTTATCTATCTCTATAATTTTATAAAAATTGAGTTTAGATGATTTGAGTATATTGACTTGTAGATTAACAAGTTATGATGTTTCATGTATCAATTTAGTTTGTTTAATGCAAATTTTATTTTGTGATGAGAATTTGACTAACAACTTATTATAATCTTTCTCAAAGCATTTTGAGATGTTTATGTTATATTGATTCTGAACCATATTCAAATACTGTGAAGGAAATAAATATTTTAATATGTTTTTGCAACTATTTGATATTATTTATTTCTGTAAAAGAATTATACAACCCATCGATAGTGTTTAACGCTTTCACTATATTATATTCATTGTGTAGCTATCACGCTTTCATTATATTATACTCATTTTATAGCTATACAACAGGGCTTTGCATGGAATACAAATAAATTTTTGTACAAATTTTCACCAAAAATTGAATTATCTACAATAACTATTTTTGTATATTTCAATCGCAAATAAATTTCAAAGACAAAAATCTTGCACTTTCTTTTTTTAGCTCAGTCATGCGAGCTGTATATAAATACTTTGTCATTTTATCATGGCATAATTTCATGAGTAGTAATAATGATAATGAGATACCTGAACGATTCAAAATAAATGATGAATAGAATCCATGTAAAACCCGAATTTGATTCCTACATGAACATCTACCGCTACTAAGTATAGGCCAGAACCGTCAACATACATTGTGAACCACTATTGTTTTTTCTATTTTAACCATACTATTGACATGCAAGTTAGTTTACAAGATTATATCGATGATATAAACAAAGAAAGCCCTTCAATTTTCATTGCGAATGTACATATATTAAAGCGCTAAGTCAACATGATTCATCTTCTAGTTTGGTTTAAAATAATATACAGTTTCTTGTATTTGACCCACTTCATTGTGAGAAATAACAATTATTCATTATGTTTCTGTTACCACTTCTAAATTTGATTGAACGTCATTTAATCTATAACAACATTCAAAAATTAATCACAAATCAAGTACCAATTGCATACCTTACGTAATTGGAAATTCTATACTACTAATTAGTAAAAGCGTCTATTAAATATTGATTCATCTACTTTATCATGAAATTATAATAAATCAGGAGAAGCAAAAAATTCATTTTGAGAATTTTGAAAATAACTGTGTGAGATTTTTATGAAGGCGTACAAATTATTTTGATAGTGTATACACTCTATACAGTGTGAATAAGTCTACATATGCACCTGAAATATTGATAAAAATAACATTGATAGATCCATACAACTTCAAGAAACTGATTATATTCTTACTTGGCATCTTAAAATATTCAAGCTCAATGATGAAAAAAAGAAAATCTTCATATGTAATAATAGTATACGTAACGGGTAAATACTATGTATAACATTATGTTAAGATAGTATGCTACTTCTCCATTATATTCATAAATGCCCTAATATATCTACATTTTCTAAAAAGAAAAGAAAGAGAAACTATTTTCAACATTTGATATGACGTGATTAAGTAAAAATTAGAGGAAAATTTCATTCATCTCTAATCACCACGTCGTCTCTAGCTCGTAACCTTTTCTCTTTGAAATTGGAAGAAATGGGATTTCGACATTAGAGAATGAATTATCCACACCCCATCGAAGGCCACTTGGATAGTCTCGATCTACAACCGCCGTATGCCAGACAGACGTCGTGCTCGGTATATTGTCTATTAAGTATTTTTTGCTACAACACAATTTCAAGCTTTTCTACGGAAAAACCTACTTATTTAATCTTGCGTCTTTTATAATATTCTTTGACTGTTATTTGACAGCTTTTTCTAAAATAATATTGCGATTATATTAATCAAATTCATCTAAATAATTTAACAAAAATAAACTAGAATTAGACTGATTAGATCTTTATAATTCGTACTAAACAATTTTTTACTTGAGTCAATATGCATAATACGCGCCTAGGGTAATGGTAAAAATTCAAAACTTTATCTCAGAGAAAGGATACAATTTGAATGTTCACCATGAATTTTTCCCATCATCTCCATTTAACGCATGTTGCAATTGTAAAACATAAACCGTACGAGAAGAAAAATTATTCTGATATACAATGCACGTTAGTTAGAGCAGTTGTCATGTATACAAAACTCTCGATGGTCGATTACAAGAAGGAAAACAAGACATAGCTATAAAAATTAATTGTACACATATAAAATTATATATTTATCTAAAGATTAATGAAATCTCGAGAAAATTTGACATACTCATATGAATTTATAACATTAGTCCTATTATCAAATAGCAGAAAACGTATGAAATGATAAAAAATGCCTACAGTATGGCACGAGTCTTTCGCTACATAATCGAGAAAGCGTAAGTATATATAAATGTATCCTAAATTAGATTTTCATAAATAAAGAAAGAATAGTTGATCCCTTGAGATAGCTATCAGGAATTTTAATTATCTATTGGAACTCATTTTTTTGGAGTTATAAAAAATTTGTACGATAATATATCATTAAACTGATTGCTTTTTATATTATTTTGATAAAGACCTGCTTTTCTTTTAATTTACGCATCAAAGCGCATTACTAAACTCAACTCTTCAATCTTCACCTTCTTAATCATAACTTAATACAAATAATCGAGAAAATACATACGTATTCAATAGGCCTGCGACGTAAATCTATTTATGTATAATTATAATTAATATTACTCTGTGCGATTAGGAGTTATATGAATCAGTTGTCTGCTCTTCATGTGCTCGACGACGCTACCGAGGCATCGCTACTCGTTGAAGCGGTTGCTTTGACTACCCGTAATCTCGACTCGAGTGGTTTCGTGTACATCCAAGCGCCGTCTTTGGTTTCCTTAAACAGCTAAGAATATTCTTCGGTGAGTTTTCGTTTGTAACTATATTAGTAAAATATTGTTATAGAAGTTGGTCTAATCAGTTTTAAATATTTTGCTATGTGCTGGCATTAATTACTTGATCAAATTGAAACTTAATGACGTATAATTTTGAGCAATATAAAAACTGGTAATGTTTGATGACTTTTTTTCAAATAAATTTTGAAAAAAGTCAACATTTATGGAAAAATTAGTTACCTTATTATTCCAACTGATATTGTTATCTTTGCGATAGCGCACATCGTCCCGTTGCTTTTGTTCGATCGCACATTTGGCGGCTGTCGCCCTGTCCATGTCGTTAATGCGAAGGCCCATCGTGACTTCTCTCCAAATTTTCCTCGACTCATTGTCTTCCTGTTCGCTCATAGGTCTCACTAGTTTTTTCTCTATTTTCAGATCCTTCACATCCGCAAATATTTCTGACCGCTGTTCATAGGAGATAATAATTGATATTTAAGATCTATTATTCTAAACGTCACGTATTTTAATGAATAATAAATGTATCTCTTGCTACATTTTTTATAATTCTTAGTTCAATTTTCATTCGATTCGTTATACTTTATTTCCGTAACATATATAAAGAATATATAGATATTGTAAATCTTCAAGATTAAAGCTATGTTTTTATTTTATATCAACGTTTCAAAATTTACTTTTTGAACCATTGCATAGAAATGCAATTAGAACATTTTTCACTTTTATTTATTCTGAACTCTTTTATTGGATGAATTTCATGGTTATAAAATAACGCAAAATAAGTATAAAATAAGTAGATAATACAATTCCAAAAAAAAACATCGGCAACAAATGAACTTTGAATAATATCACTCGGATAACGGAATAATCAAGAACTGAATCTTTGGACGATTTCAAGGACAACCACCACGTTAACGTATCACGACTACATTTTATCTGACTCTTCAACAGATACTCAAACGATATTTTTCGCAGGTCATTTAGAAATTTTCCATACTCTCAGAGCATCGAATTAATTAGCAAGATGAATAAAGTATAACTGGATGAAAACTGTGCGCGAAAAAGTGAGCTCACCCCGTCAGCCCACTTGGCCTCCATAACAGCGCTCCAGTCGCCATTGATCGTGAGGAAGGGTTTTTTGTCGGTGGGCCCGGACACTTGGCAGGTGATCTTGTTCCTCTTGCCTCCATAAAAAGGCTTGGTGAGGAATTCGATGTTTGCGTGGTAGCCGGTCTGGCTGCAGGTGATGCTGGTAGCGCCACCAAGCTCGATCCACGGCACGGTGAGGATGGAGCGCGCGTACCCATTCGGGAAAGTCAGCACGTACTCCTCGTTGCGGTCGTGCAAGGTCACCTTGCCTTTGCCCACGTTGTGCACGCCGATCGACAGTCCGAGGAACTTGCTTTTCGTCCACACGTACGCCCCGAAGCTGATGCGCTTCGACCAGTGCTCCGCGTAGAACGCGCTCACTGAAATTCAAACGTCAGCGTCAATCCGATGAGTCGTTGATTGTTCGTGTTACAGTTGCGCTGAATCTCCTCGCATTGGCGAGACAAAGTATATGCTTCATTTTTCAAGGGAATACGTCCCAGCTACAGGAATGCTTAACTCGAGGTTTCGAAAAATTTTATTCTTTCTGACATGGACAGCGTGCTGTGACCTGAATCTACTTGTATATCAAGTTTTAGATAAACTTCTTTTGAAAATATACATCCTCCGGAGAACTATACCAAGAGAGGTTGAAATGAAAATACTCAATTTTCTATAGAGTGTGATTCTCGATCGAAACTTCGTACAAATCTTATTGATTAGTTTTCTTCAACCCATCTGCAACCCCTTCTTTTAAATTGAAATTTCTAGAATCATATAATTCTTCGACGTGCTATTGCACAAGAAATAAAATAATTCAAGGTCGACTATTTACAATAACGAGTCAAAACTTGTATCTGGTAAGATTGAAAAACATAAAACTAATTCACGATACCGAGGTAGCATTATTTATTTCAAACCGCTTTTCAAATTTATACTACAAGATGAAATTCACAGACACGCGAAAATTCACACTGCATCTTCTCGGACTCGAACAAAACTACGAGAAAAAAAAGAACGCACACTATTGTAGGTTTGGCGGATTGTCAAGAATGTGCGGCATTTAATTTGAGAAATCTCGCTTAGCTCAATCTCGATTGAGCTGCGAGTTGATAAAAGTCAAATTATTCTCAAAAGAATGGGTAGTCAGAACTGATTTTTCAGCATTGAAAATCCAAAGAACCCCAAACTCATACATTTAATAATATGAACAGTTGGTAACGCTTGGCAAAACTTATTTACTGCATTGCGACTGCTTGGTTATTATCACCGTAAGAGTGGATAAAAACGTTCACTTACTTTTGCGACACTAAACTACTTGTAAATTACATCGAGACATGATCGATAAAGCATAATCAATTTATAATGAAGATTAAATAAATGGATATTTCAATACGAAAACTTTCTTAATTCGCTAATAAATTTTCCACAATGCATATCACTTAAAAAACATTTTTCTTCACGCCATTTTTTTGTTTCATTCATACTATTGAATCATTCCGCGATAATTAATGGACTCTTTGTGGATTGATCTATGAGAATCAAAGCCGAACAAATGAGACATCGTGAATAGCGCAGACAAGAGTTAATATTATCGTGAGCTACGCACCTGGCGGATGGTGTGAAACTTGTTCTGCAATGAACGATAATTGGTTCTCGTTGCACCAAGGTATCGGCCCATCGTCGACGGTCTTGCCACCAGAGTTGCCGGCCGCAGTGACCGAGGGCAGTTCCCAGTGGCAGCGAAATATTTCACCGATGATGGGGTTGTACGGCTTCTTGGCCACCCCGGATTTACGGCCGGCGTGGAAGCTGCACAGGTACCATCTGACTACCTGCACCATGCGGTCCCTCGGCGACGCCATGTCTGCGATGCTGTAATGACATTTTGAATCATCGGCTTTGTTATCGAAGTTAGTTTAACTTTTAGAATTTCAGATTTGAGTTCGAAGTTGCATAGACAGTTGAAACAATTTTGAGCGTATTTTAACGTGAGTTTCTGCCGAGTGAACAATTTAATAAGCATTGGAATAAATCGTATCTATTGAAACGAAAATTCTTTCATCGAGACCTTGCAAAAAAAAATTACGTTTATAATATATGCATGAATTGTTTTAGAAAAAAATGTATTCGTGCTCTTTGAACAATACAATTTTGGAATGGGGACATTTCATGTTCTACATGTATTGATTCCTTTCCCTGTAAAAGAAACTAGTTTCTTATATTTAATTTATTCGGGTTTACATATATTGACGACTTTGAATGAGCTTTCCAAATAACACCATTTCCTGGTACTATACATTAATAGTTACCTAACCTTGTGTGTATTGTTATCAATTTTTTCTTTTTCAATCATAACTGTACATCTTTTGTTACGATGTACTTCATATCTTTTCCTACTGTCGCGAAATAAGACACTCTTTATGTAACAACTGGTCAGCATTTATCAAAGTAATTTTATATTTATGAAACTTCAGTAAAGAAGAAGACTATCGTTGAATTTCTTCATGGAAAAACTCTTTGTAATTAGTGTCAGATGATGCTGAATACTTATAATCGTGATAAAAATGAAAGACTTTACTATAGAAAAATGTAACTACAATTATCGGGTGATAAAAATATAATAAGATTGACTTGAAAGAGAACTATTGTTGAAGAAAATTGATCTAAATAGGCCTCTTTTTAGATTAAAATTCATTAGTATAATTAATTTATTAGTAGAATAGATTATCCAAGTCTCGAAAATCAAGCAGATCTCAAAATTTTGGGGCTCATCAAACTGTTCAGCTCAACAGTTGCTGAATAGAATCATACCAACAACCAAATTAGATTCTTCTATAATAATTTTTCCAATGACCGAATTTGAAAGAGATTTAAAATTCGATAAGATCATTTCCTTAATTAATAAGATTTATTCTAAGATACATTATCTTACCTCACAAACTGATCCGGGTGTGCGAAGTAATCCGCGTACATTTCTAACAGAGATCTGCGCTCCAAGATAAATGTTGGCAAAGCGACCTTCGTCAGGTCCATGCCAATTTTCACTTGGGACAAGAGATGTGTGACTACCGACCCATGGCTCTCCATGGAATCGACTGGAACGTAAAGTTACAGATGATTAATTATTGATTTTGGCGTTCGAAGAAACAGACGAAAAATTCAAACTTACTTTCTCCCTCGCTCTCTTCCTCGTACAATGCTGCAAAAATATATTTCAAACTGTGAGTTGGATTGATAATGTCAAAAAAGTTGCGATCACGGTGTAAGAATAAACTCGCAGATTTGCTTGGAACGTTGACCTAATTGCGAAATCACTTCACAAGAATTCTAAAAAGTTTATCGTCATATGGATTTCCGATAAGTTGGTGCAGTTTATAGTGGGGCATGATACGATTTGATTAGGTATCAAGTATGTCCATTTTGACGAGGAATGACCTTATCTTCAATAACGTCTTGCTCATGGGACAATTTCCGGTCTTTTGGTTCACTTTACGATAAGGACGGTGTGAGCGGATGTCGCAGACAAACGTAATATCACCTCGTGAAACGAAGTGCTATAAAATGCAAATGAAAGTATTGTGCAATACCGTATTAGAAAGAATCTCCGGAGATTTGCCGCAGAGTTGCCGAAATTCGTCGAAAAGTAGATCACAAGTGTCATTAAATTCCTCTTTTTTTATTTTTTCGAATTCCCCCGAGCTCATTTGCGTTAATCAAGTTGTTTTTGGATCTCGGTCAAACTGAATGACCGACGAATAGTTCGGAATTATTCGAAAGTATGTTGATGCGTCGAGGGTTACGAAAATCAAATTCTATTATGTGTTGCGATAGGTGAATTTTCTCAAAAGATACAATATCTTTCTTTTCACAGTTCATACTCTTATACTCACGAGTTTTTGTTCATTCAAAGTAAAACCTATCAAGTGAATTGAAGATCATTGTCATAATCACAATTCATTTAATTGCAACGATATAATTCTTTAATATTTTTCCGTACCATCAAGAGTAGAATAGTGCGACATGATACCCAAGCAAATTAACAATAACGCAGAAAAATTACATTTTTAAAAAATTCTCGGACGGTTGGTCTTTGTGAGAGTATCACGCGCGAAAATTTCAGAATATTGAATGAGTAAAAACTCATTAAAAACGAAATGGCCAGTGCGGTATCTCACATGCAACAGCAGAATATTAAGTGCCTCATCAGTTTTAATTATGTTCATCCTATCGATAAGGAAGGAAGCTGAGCGACGTTTCCACACCCCCCAGCGGTTCAACCCCTCGCACGCATGCAAAAGTATATCTCGGTTCGCTGCCGAAGCTCTACTGGACAAGTGATTTTCGAGTGTATATCTCGGTCGATTCGTTTGCTCAATCTATGTTCTCCGGGAACGCGATTGCATTTTAAATCTCCATCAGCAGCTGATTTTCTGAGGGAGAACCGCCGCTCGTCGACCTACTTTCCGCTCGGGCCCACCCCGGAGCAGCCAACGTACCAGCGGAAGGGCAGAAAAGCGAGGGGAACCAGAGCAACAAAGCTGACCAACTCACAATTGTCGAGATGCGACATGGTCTGGCTGCGTTACAAGGCAGCTCGCGTCCATCACTGTTGCCGGAGGTTCGCGGGCCCGCGACCTATATCGTAACTGTGTCTGCTCTCAGCCGGCCAGCCGCGGGACGATCGAGCAACGAGTTGGACGACTGGCGCCCGGTCGCGAATGCACTGTCGGAGCGGGCATCTCGCCGACAACTGCCGCCGCCGCCGCGGTCGACGCATCCCGAGCGCGAGCTGTGCCAGCCGAGCCAAGGGCTCAATCAATATGGGCAGCCGCTGCTCTCGCGAGGTGGGTAAAGAAGCCCGCTGCTCAATCGTCCTGCGTCGATAAGCTTCTCGACGAGCCAACTCGTGCCATTTGAATAGCCGTTCATTCGCGGGGACGAGTAATGATATGATATGTATCTTTTAAGATCAATAAAGCTAACTAGGAGAGAGACTTTGAGTGATCAGTCACTACGAGTATGGTTCTTTATGGGTATACAGTCTCACGTTTCAATTTCCCTAAGATATGTATGAATCAGTATGAATTTTATGCATCAACAGTGTATTAGATATAGATATATTATCAATAACTAGATATAGATATATTATCATTGTATAGAATAAATAATTATTCACGAATATCCTCGAGAAATCTAGACGCTCGGATGAACGGCTGCACGCGTGACCTACTTGGCTTTTTCCAAAAACCATCCCAGAAAATTTTGTCATAACCGATGACCCAAAGTTCAGACCCTCTCTTAATAAGTATTTCCATCATGTACACAGAATAGCAAGTGTCTTGTGATTCGAGGTCATTACACCTAATTGAATTACATTGTATAGAGCGTGCCGCTTCAAATAACTCGATCATTGAACTGAAAATTCCCAACGCAAGCTGATTATTGTAATTTATTCCAAGTGGTTTTTATTTTTAATCATATTAATTTCCGATTATCACCGGCGATTACTGAACTACTGAACGAGTATTTGTGTTCATACTATGAAGTAATAATCAATTAATATTCAAACAGTACCGGTAACACTTGAAACAAATTTTACATACAATTTTCCATATACTCATCATGATTAATAAAAAAATATTTTATCAACAAGGAGTTATCACAAAACAAAAATTTGGAGTTACAGATTCCTAAATATTATTCCTGTAATCAAATTCAAAAATCACAGTTTCTTTCACCCTCAAATTTATCGAAATATTAAATTCTGTAGACACATAGGAATAATATCTGCACAAGTGAACACATGCTATAAACTTTTCTTATTGCATGTTCAAGGATGAAAATAGCGGACTAAAAATAGTATACATTTTAAAATAATATTGGTTACGCGTGTGAAACAATGAAGATATAAATAAAAAGCATACCGTCGTAATCAATCGATCCATCGTGTTTAATGGGAGGAGCTGCTGGCGTTTTGGAAACTGGACGAGCGCCTGACGTGCCGGTCGCAACCACGGATGGTATTCTCTCGACTTCCCGTCTTTTTCTGCAAATATAGAAGTTCAAAATATGAGAACCAAACGACGGAATCAATGTATATTTCAAGTTCTGAACCCGGTTAAGTTGAGTGTATAAAAATTAATCATCGTGTAATATAGTTACATACTTTTTTGTAGAGAAGACTCTTGACAACGATTGTTTCAGTTTTTTTGACATTGTACTATCACAGGAATTCCGGAAATGAGGCAGAAATTTACTTTCAAACCTCTGAAAAGTTACTGCATAGTTTAAACAATAACAGAATTCAAAACAATAGATTTATTTCAGGTTAAGTATGTTTTTGCAATTGTATCCCTGAATCATCAACTATTAAGTAATGAAAATTTATTTAAAAACTTAATGCTGGAGAAATTTAAATAATTCCTTCCTTGTATCATTTCGGAATTAAAAAAAAATATCAATAATTTTTATGAATTAAATTTGATAAACAGATGAATTCTTACGTCGTTGATTGCGAAGAAGCAGGGGTTCCTGGAGATATGTCATCGGCAGCATCGTAAAAATCTTCATCTTCGTCTGAAGACGAATAGGAATATTCTGGTACCGGAAGACTTCGAGTAGTTGCTGAAAAATGACAACCCAATGAAATTCAATAAAGGCAAAGGTTTCCACGTTTTACTTAATCCAATAGAAAATAGAAATCTAATTACGATAAAATAAACCAACAACGCTGGAAAAACAATTGAATTGTTGCGAAAATAAATACGTTTAGAATTGGATGAGTCAAACTGAACGAACCGAACCATAAATCTTCTAGAAAGTTTATTATCAACTTGACGATGGTGACAATAATTATTGATAAAAATATAAAACTTCTAATCGTTGCAAACATTCTATTACTTCAATACTTTTTACGTTGAATAAATTAAAACTATAACCATAGCAACACGTCTTCATGTGTCAACAGTTGGAAAAACCATTGAGTTGATTAAAATCTACAATAAATTATGGAATAAAATAGCATACCATTTTTATTGACAACTTGAGATTCCGTACACTCCGAACCAAGTTCAATGCCAGTTTGCACCAATGTATCTGGTTCTCTTGCTGTAACTTACAATTGTTGTGAATAGAGAGAAGCAGTCTCGAAATTTACAATTGAGTCATAAATATTATACCAACCGTGTTTCAAAGGAGTTACATGTATCGGTTCGGTTGGTCCTCGGTAAATACCATTGACTGGAATGGCAGTGTTCTGTAGACCAATCATAATAGATCACACGATTGCTTTGAAAGAATTTGTGCGGGTATGCAACACACTACTTTGGAAGATTTTCATTTTTTTTTATTTTTAACGGATCAAATAATAAAAATTACATTTACATTACATTTCATTTCAGTATTGAAAAAATTAATTTTTCTTGAAAGCGAATAAATTGATTGAAGCGTGGTTGGCACAAATAAAGTTATGTAATTCCAATCTCATTGATATCAATTAAAAGCATTATACTACGATCTATCTGTTGTAACAATGACTTTACACCAAAATCAATCTAGCAAATACATTAGATTTCTTCAAGATATATGTATCCACAAAATCAGAAAGCTCAAAGACTATTGTATATATTGTTTTTGATTATTCGTTACTCCATGCAATGATTTATCTTCGCGAGAATTGTTCGTCTGAAGCCATGCTCTAGAAAAATAAGAAATGCAATAGGAAAAAAAGAATGAAACGAAAAACCGGCTGATTACGGGGGAGGATTGGGCGTCGTCGTTGACACGTGCCTTGGCAATCTGCAGCTGGACGATGGCATGCTTGACGGAGTTGAGCATAGCGTTCGCTTGGACGAGTATGTCGGCGTACCGCTGTCGCTTCTCCTCGTCAGCCGTTTCCTCGCCCTGGACCGCCTCCCTGCGCTGCTCCACCAGCTTTATCTGCTCGATCAGAAGCTGTAGGTACGCGTCAGCCTCCGCTACCTTCCTGTCGAAGTCTTGCTTTGGCGGCGGCTTACGTGGGTCCCAGCGCTGAAGAAACACGTCGGGCTCGAGTATAGTTTTAACAATTTTTTCTCTGCCGTCCTTGACTTTGAACTTGCACGAAAGATACTGTCTGGGCCCTTACGATATTTTTTATTTTGAAGCGAACAAATCCCCTTCCTCGAGAATAAATAGTTTTCTCAGTACTGAGCGATTCCGAATCGCAAAATTGCAATTGTAATTGTTCGTCAAATTTTGAAGGTACAAGTCCAATACATTGGATTGAAACTTGAAGGGATTGATATCTATTAAAAAAACTCTTCCCTTCAATTAGATAGCACTAATCATTGCATGTATTATTCTACGAATGATTGGTTTAAATGAAGATGTTTGAACTTTTTCACGCTTTCAATTTGTTAAATCAAATTAGAGAATATACTTCAACGTATATTTCAATTTATATCTATATTATATGAGACTCCTCATGTTATGAAAGCGTGAAAATTGTGCTGCAACGTTCATGAAAATATTTGAATTCATACCTGCATTCGATGCGCGACCCCATTACATTGTAAAAACTCAAAAAGTCGTACAATTAAGCATTGGCTACTACATTAACATGATAAGGTTATAACGCTTATCCATACGGAACGAAATTAACATGATAACACATGCATATAACGATTTGGAATAGACAACTATGAGTATGAAAATATTTTATACGTGTAATTACAGTTCTGATTTTTTTACAAAGGATCTTGGAAAATAAACCTTTATCAACCTGTAAAACATACGCGTTGTGATACAATTTCGACTGAATATGTACATTTGAAAAATCGGGTTGGTGGTTCAACCCACGTAAATCATCAGACTATGGATTAGACATAAAAGAATTAAAAATGTTAATGCGATTTATCTGAATGTACGCGTGCCAATGAGAAAACTGAATATTGAGCTCGGAGCACATTATGAATTCTTAAAACTGAAGGTGAGGATTAAATTTTCAAAAATACATGATTCCTCGTTCACTATGATAATACTTCTAATCTACTGGAAAAAAAAACGGATCTAACACATTATACTGTTTAAGGAGGGTCAAACACTTTCAACTAACTGTTCGTGTCAATAGAGTCTTGCAAACTAGTTTATTGCACGCGTGCTCCTTTCACGGCGTGAAGAGCTATTTTCCTTATCGGTTTAACGAAAGATTCTTGATAAATATATCAAAGAAGCAATTTTGACAAACCAAATATCAAAGAATCAAGCGAATCTTCATTAAATTCTAAACTAGGTAGAATAATTCTTCAAAAGTAAAATTCGGAAGTGCTGTGCTTTCGTCATTCGAGCACGGTAAGTATTTTTTGTTAGATAAAATCAAAGCACTGTAATCATTGCGTAGAAAACATAGCAGAAAATACTCTATTTCTTTATTCTCGATTACCTATAGCGGACCTGGAACTTTGAAGTTTCGCTTCTACATGCTCTTGGTAAATTAAAAATTTCTTCCAGCCATTAAATAATCCATTTTTCAACGCATCCGTTTTTTTTGTAATGCGACGCACGCGTCTAATCGAAAAATTGAATTGAAATCATTTCTCCGCCTCTCGACGTCAATTGAAACTCGAATTTTGAATAACGCTCCAGAATTTCCAATGCAAAAATTGGAGAAGCTCGTACAAAAGAGAGCCTTATGAATATACTCACGGGATGCGAGTGCCGAAGTATGGTGTCTTCGAGCGCGCGAACCCATCGCTCGCGTTCCTCGCCATCGCGCGTCTGAAAGTGAAATGTCTTGGGGTCGTCTTTGCTCGAGGCGGTCGTGATCGTGAAGGTGCTGTCATCCTCGTCGTCGATTCCGATCACCGCGCCTTTCAGCCTCACGCAGCCCCTCCGCGCGCCCCGCATCATTTTTTCCTTGCTCTGAAACATGTTTGACGTATGCGTATACGGATGTGCGCGGGAATATGTCGTCGTGTCTCCGGGGGAGAAAAAATCAGATTTGAGACCTTATTCAAGTTGATAATCGTTTCAAGGATAATCTCTTTGAAGACCATTTCATTTTTCCTGAGTTTAGATCTTCATTCAAGACTCCGGATTCGGATCAAGCCAGGGGGCTTCTAACTCTAGTACTCCCATGTGGAGTACCATGAAATGCATTTGAGTACTAACGAGTTCCACGGAGTGCTGAAAAATTTAGGAAGAACCTTGGGAGTTTTGTGGGAGTACCGGAGTCATAAGCCCCTCGAATCAAGCTGTTCCTCGATATATTGCAAGGAAATTACTCAAATTTGACAATATATGTATTCCTCGCCTGGGTATCAGAATGGAAAAATCATCAGCGAAACAGATCAATCTATAAACACGCATTGCTTTAAAAATTTCGTACTCACTGAGTGACGCCATGTGAGGTTGCTACAATTGATAAAAAGTCACGTAGGCACACCAATGCCATCCGTACGTTTTAAGTAGCTTTTTAAACTACGCAATTTACAAACTACGCAGTTTTCATGTAACATTTTTTTAAATTATATCAAACTTTTTGGAGCTATATAGAAAGTATGTATAACATTTTACTGAAATTGTGTTGAATGTCATGTGAAATGTTATCATAGCAATGAACAACATTTTCCATAATTACGAGATTTTTGAGATTGTCAAATGTATTAGAACTGAGATGTTACTGAAGACATTCTGACACTCACAAGTGCAATTGCAATGATTTGTCTCATAATCTCTACATGTTGCAGTTGTGCAAAATATGCCTATACTCATGAATAAACTGGACATATACATTTTTGAGGATGTTGATGAAGAATTCATGAAAAATCATTCTACTAATATATAGGCACTAATTTTCCATCAAAGACTTTGAATTAGTAAGGATAACTCCAGGATGAAAAAAAGACTAAATATAGTTGTTTCAAGCTATTAAAAGTGATTTCATTTTTAAATGAACTATGGTTATTGATTCGTTTTCTTCGAATGATGTGATCAAATTTCAAGCAAGAACAAATTTACACTCGCGATAACTAATCCGTCCCCTCATCCTCTTTTCTCGTTATTTATCAGATACAAGCATATTCAAGACCTTTTTTCCATTTACAAAAGCCATTTATGAATATATTCTCCTTTCTTGTGCTCATTGTGAAGAGCGTCGATATGACCACGAAGCAAAATATTGAAAGTTCATTGCATTAGATATTCATTAGTTCAATTGCATAAATAAGACGATCGATATAGGAAATGGTAGGGAACAAATTCCGACGTGAGATTTTATTTGATAAATACCACGGGGGGAGGGTTATAAGGAACAAAATAGTGGAAAAGGCAACTCTTTATATACTGAGCTGGCGTCTAGAGTTATAATGATTTTAGTGACAAATTAGACATTTTTTTATATACCGTTAAATAACCCTGTGAGGAAACAAAAAATGTTAAGACAGTTAGGTTATTGAAATTTGTGTTTTTTGAAGCTCTAACTTATGCTACAATAATGTGCATCATTTAAACTTCATCGATAGATTAGGCTTTTGACAATTCATTTGTTAAAAATGAGTTGTCAGGAGACTTGAATTTGTTGAAAAATCTCATTTCTTTACATGTCTGTAACTTCTGAAAAAATCGATGTAAATGTTCATTCAAAATGATATACACTTTAAGATGATCATTGATTGATAAGAGATGAAAACAACTTGGTTTTGTGTTATAAACAATATTGAAAAAAGAGATGCAGAAGTAAGCATTATAAATAAATGCAATAACTTTTGTATTTTCGTTGTTTAACTATCATCTTTTTTTTATCAAATAGCTAGAATTTTTTAACAAATTTTGAAAAATAATTTTTTTTGTAGGACTACTATAAACTAAGTTCGATTTTTTTTTCATGAAATCACCATGCCCTTGATAATTAATATTAAAAAATTTCTTTGCAAATACTCTTTATCCAGACCGAGAGGCTTTAAGGCACGAAGAGATTGCCTGAACTTCCCATTTTTCGGCTTAAATCGATACCTGAGTGGTGGAGTCACCCAGATGTGGTGCGTGAGAATCTCGTCGCGCTGACTTCAAAACTGGAGTAGTAGCAAAAATGATGATTTCTTCGCTACTATTGATCGTAACTTACCGTTTTCTTTTAAATCGGAGTAACTCGATCAGAAAATAACAATAGCATCATCAAAAATCAGAAAACTATACTGAACAACAGACAAAAGTAATATTTTCATATTCTCCTTGGAATTTATATTCGACATTACAATGACAAATTATATTGAACACTAGCACGACTCATAAAATGCAGAAGTAAAATAGAATATTTTTTTACAATCATTCATTTGTAAAAGATTTTTGAGTTGAAAATATTAATGAGGCCATCCAAGATAAACAGTGTAAATATACATTCAAGTAATGGAAAAAAGAATAGAAAAACGCCACATATCTGTCTTCTGTTATAAATTTCCAATTTTTAAATGAAGTCTTTCAAAATAAAATTCACGACCAATTTTTTGTGTGAACAATTTAAAAAGAATACGGAACTAAAGAAATCCACGTGTCTTGGTCAGTATAGGTAGGTAGTTAAGATGACCATCAAATTGATGTATACAGGCTAGTATTTACATGCAAAATTTTATGGGATTAAAATTTCTTATTTTTTTCTTTACAGCGCTACGGAGACCAAATAATATGATGAAAAAAAACTCTTTTAACCAGTAATAGAAATCAATCATTTTTTGGAGAAATTTCACGATATGCATATTTAAATAACATGATCGAGGAATATATATATTTATTTATACATGTTTCAATAATTATCTAACAATGGAATCGATATCAACAAGAATTGGAACTTTTTCTTAAACGCTCAAGCTTCCCAAACATCCGTACATTCAGTACAAATGCAACACTTAAGTCATGGATGATGTAATAGACACCATAGTTTATGACGCTACATGACTAAAATATGGGTGCAAAAACTTCACTGTTTTTCTGAATAAGAATTGACAAACATATATTTGCTTGACGGTTAAATAAAATTCTAACATATTTCATCTCGATAAATAAATCTTTGATTTGTATTGAGAATGTTGAGTCATATTTGCAAGAAGTTACATTATTTACAACCACAATTGTTGTATATTTTATAAGAAGGTAAGAGTTCGATATACGATTCAATTCGCTGAGCAGGTGTCATGAACTATTATAGCTGACTTAGCAATATATATGTATACATATGTATATATGTATCCGCACGTCCACACTCGCCGTTTGAGGTTCAGTCACCGATGTTCACTTTCATATTGTACTGTATAATTGGATTTCAACTAAAGATTTACTTTACACAAGAATTTGATTTCAACTTGCTTCATTGCGTTGCTTCAACATTTGTTTACAATTTCAAAAAACAAACTCGATTTTTATGAATCGGTGATAAATTTACGTAATATTGATAGTGATCAGTATCATCAAGTTTGGGAATTTTGTAACTGAAAAGTTGAATCAGTACTATAAACTAAACCAACGTAAATCTCACGTACGCGCTTTGCTTATTGATTCTTCCAATTGCCAACTGTGTAATTGAAGTAATGTTTTTATAATCTATAAAATAATCCGATGAGCAATGTCAAAAATAAGATCTAAATGATCAGAAGAATCTCAATAATAATTCTTCTTCAGGTCTTATCGGTAAATTAATTATTATGTGTAAGGAGATTGAACGATCGGAAAGGTATAATAAAAGAGTGCAACGCAATCTTTCAATGTTCAATTCAGAAACGCACGTGCTCTGGATACACACGGTGGTGACATTGAAACTCAGATTCAAACAATAAGCAAAAATGAGACCGCGAGCAATATAAACAATGTCTGTGACGTTGCAACCTCAAATCAGTTAAAAATATTGAGAATACCTTCCATCATTCACTTTCGCCCAAATTGGGCTATGTATTGTGTTGAAATCGGTCTATCACACCAAATTCAAAATGTGAACTAAAAAGAGTTAAATGCTACCCGACTTTTAGCGGGTAAATTTACGCACGTGCTTCCCTGAATGAATGACAATGCATTTAAGCAAATGACACGCGTCCAACACACGTACTTCCTATACTTTCATTCTAACTCTTCGGCTCTCTGGGGGGAAAAAATCACATGCTAATGGGATTCATGCGCGTTGGCTTAGCCAAGTCTTTTCCAAAAAGCTCGGTTTTTTCACGGCGTGCATGACACCGATTTTCCTCAAAGATGTAACTGCTTAATGAATATGCCTTCCGCAGCTAGCCGAAGAAACGAAAAATTTTCAGCGCCGATCGGTCAGTCAGTCCGTGACCATCGAGGCGCTCGCAGCCCCCCAAGTTCAAAGCCTCCGCGGCTCTTCTAGCGCCTCCGACTGATCGACGAATCGGCCGCGGACCATTTTTTCAAATAAACGTTTCTCAGAATAATAGTGTCGTTTTGATCCTATTGCTTAGTCAAGGTATATTTCATTGGATGAACTAGTCAAAATGGAAGTGCTCTCAGGGTTTTGGGACTTCTTAGTCGACAGCTACGTTAATTCACCGCAGGGTAAGTAATGCATTGGTGCAATTATTTATTGAACGTAAGAGAATTTTGTGAAGAAAACGGTCTCAAAATAGTATATCATGCAACTAGTGCGTGAAATTTTGGAGACACGAGTGGCCGGCAACGAGTGTTACACGTTCACACGAGTGATTGAAAATGAACGCACCAGTTGTATACGATATTTTATGTTACGAGTGCTCGTTTAAAAAACATTTGAAAAAGGAACTAGTTACATAAAAATCTTTTGGGAAACTCTTCCCTGACATTCAAATTACAATAGTGCACCAAAGGAAAAGTGTTGGTCATTCCATTCAGCTACTTGTGGAATCTATCAAACTTGGCGACAAATGAATCGCTTACTAATTTTTGAAATCATAATTTTAGATTAGAATTTCCAACTTAAAATTCCCGTCTTAAACCAAATATTCTCAATGAAAATTTCCCTTTATTGAATAAAAAATTAAATCAACGCTACGTCCAATAGTAAGAATGAATCAGAGAAAAAAAATCGCAAAAATGAGCTAGTTTGTTCTCTAAATTCCTTACGGTGAAAAACTTTTTTCACTGTGCAAACAGTGAATTGTTTACTGTACTACACTGAAATATCACTGTGACTACAGTGAATTTTAACTGTAACATCGGTGAATTTTTAACTATAAATATAAAATTACCGATTTGACTGAAGTTTACAGTGAATATTCACTATGAGAAATTTAATGAGTGTATGGGGGATATAGATGAATATATAACTCTAATGTAGCAGTAAAAGACAAATGCTTCATATTTGTTACAGATCCCAGAACGCAAGATTGGATATTCGTCAAACACGAATGGTTAGTGTACGCGATAATAGGCGTGTGGTTTTACTTTGTGCTCTCATGGGGCCCCAAGTATATGAAGAACAGAAAACCTTACGATCTTAAGACGTTCATTTTTTACTACAACATATTCCAAATAATTTACAACGGGTGGATAGTTTACGCAGGGATAACGAATGGCTTGTTTACCGATTTCGGACTAGGATGCGTAATGGTAAATCGATCTGTGACTGGTAGACCTATGGCGGTGAGTACTTGAATTTTTTTTTCATATTCGTCGTTAAAAAAATTAGACTGGAATGCTTTTGATATTTAATTGAGTATTCTAAAATCACTAAAATCTATTTTGTTATTTTCTTTTCAATTGAATAAGTATACACATGTGATCAAATTATTGATTTTCATATACTTTTATTGATAATTCCGCGAAGTAAATCCATCATCATACTAATTTTTAATATGCATGATATATTTACTTAAAGTAATTTTCAACGACTTATGACTTGTAAAGCAATGTGTAACTTACACGTGAATTAATGATGAATTATACAAGTTCCGTTATAAGTATTTGATAGTGAGGTTCCATTTGCCGTCAAGACTTTGATTTTTGTTAATTCAGAATCCACAATTTTACATTATTCATGTCTATTGTAATGAACTTCATGAGAAACTTCGTTAAAATTTTATAAGCAATCGGTAGAAGTCAGAATTTCTGTTGAAACACGAATAATTTCTACACTTGTTCATGAATACTTCTTGATCTCGCCCAAAAGTATGCCGTACTCATTTTTTGGTTTTATTCCTCTTTTTGCAGCTTGCAAATGTCTTCTTCTGGACGTTATTACTAAAAATCATAGACCTCGTTGAAACAGTCATATTTGTATTGAGGAAGAAAGACAGACAAATTTCGTTCCTCCATCTGTATCATCATGTTTCTACGATATATCTAGTGCTCGTGTCTGTTAAAATTTACCCTGGTGGTATGGCCAGTGTTTCGATGATCCTTAATTCAAGCGTTCACGTTATTATGTACACATACTACCTGCTGAGTAGTCAGGGACCATTCTGCCAACAACTTGTCGCACCGATCAAACCATGGATCACGATTATTCAAATGGTAAGGGCGATTTTCAATTTTAATATTGACATGTATAAGAAGCTGTGTTCATACTTTAGTGCATTTCATTCTAATTCCAAACCTATTAATTTTGTAATTTGAAATTCCTTTGACAATTTCACAGTGATAGAAGCATCAATGTTTATTGTAAATAGAGAATGTTAACTAAACATAAATAGTACATTGTTCAACGAGCACGGAAAGTTGCCAGTTGCACACATTGGCGTGTTGGCGCACGAACGCAGCGAGTGCGACATGTCGCCCAAGTATGCTATTGGCAACTTTACCGTGAGAGAAATTTGGTTTGGGAATCCTACTATACCGTATAGGAAAGAAAAATATAGTAAATCATACTATATTCATAACTGGAATTCACTATGTCATAGGGAATTTCACTATCCATTTATAGTGAAATTCGGTTCAGGATATCACTATACAAAATATAGTGTCTGTAATTATATTTTCGTAAGATTTCACTAGTATACACTATATTTTACTAATATATATACAGTACATAATCATATATAGGTATGGTTAGTGGCATCATAAATCCACTAACTTTTGTATAGTAGGATTCGCCATACACGTATGGTTGTCGCCTTTTTCCTTCATATAATATAGTAAAAATATAGTAGGGTTCACCAGGTTTTTTTCTCAGTGTATAATATAATGTCACGAAATGACGCGAGCGCGTGACGAAATGACTCTGTGGCAATGGAGTACACAATCGCTTATTTTGCATCCCTGAAACTGCTACGCAATATGTCAGTTTTCGTGCACCCGTGATGAAAATATTATTTTCTAACTTTCGATTTGCATGAATCATTTGAATATTTAATTTTATTTTTTGTGATGGTTTTGTGATGATTATTGTCCTAATTTAGATTTCTGGTGCCTTTTAATAACCTTATTGAACTTTTAATTTTCAGGCACAATTCTTTTTCCTATTGGGCCACACAACCCAAGGCTTTTTCCCATCTTGCACAGTTCCAAGGTGGGGAGCATTAACGCTGTTCATCAATTTAATTCTTAATTGGATCCTGTTCTACAATTTCTACAGAAAAACTTACAAGGAAAAACCTAAGAGTAAATGAAATTATGAATAAATAAGATTTAAGATAATAATTATAGTATTGTATGACTTTTCATTTGACCATTTCTTTAAGAAAGTTTTTTTGTAATACTTAGTTATTATGGATAAAATTTTGATTTTCATAATAAATTTTCCATACTACATCCAGGGATGTGTTATCGTTACTGGCGAGTAATTTCGAGTACACCAATAAATGACAGTGTTAAAATAATCTATAGATTATTATATATATTGTATTTATATAATTTGTATATAGTACATTTTTATATGCATGATACAATGGAAATAGAAAATGATCACTACAAAAGAAATGAATGGTAATGATGTAAAACAAACTGATATTAAAATTTATACATAAGTAATTGTCTCTGTGATATCGAGTTTTCCCAGAAAAAAAAAAAAACAAAACAATTCATAAATTGATTTTTCAAGAGGAAAACCATCTTTTGAATGATGAAGCAGTTGTAATCGAATACAAGTCTTTCTCTGTTTAAGGAGAAACAACGATAAGTTCTTAAATCCTATGTGTATTTCCAAATTCAAAAGTTTGGATTATTGATTTCTCAATTATATTTTTAACTTTGATATAATAAAATTCTTAATCAATGTAAATGTAACCAGAGTATTAATGATAAATTGATTGATGCATGAACACAAAACAATTGCCCATATTGTAGACTTAATTTGAACTCTCAATTGAAGAACTAATAGTTAAAGCACACTTGTCTCAATCTAAAACAACCTTACGATATTGACAAAAATGAATTCCAAGTGAGATAGTTAAATGATTCTGAAGCAACATGTGTAATGATCCAGTAGTTGCGTTTTTGAATTAATATTATAATTCACTGCTTGTTCAATGCTATGAGTGAGTTTTCAATAGCTGTACGAACCTTTCAAAACACAAGGCTCTAGACCCTTGCAAAAGTAATAAAGTTGTATGAGGACTCATGATGGAAAGTTGGAAGCGATGGAAAAATGGCTGCGGTATAAAAGTCAACTATAAACAACAGTAACTCATTGTCGGATGGACACTCGTTTGTCACATAAATGAACAAAGACACAAAGTAACCAAGGGCTGTAGTGAAAAGTGAAAAGCTCATGACTGAGTGGCATTGTTGGCCAATGAAAACAAGTGAATGTACCAGCCAACTTGTCAAACTTTGCCAAGCACCTGTTCCCAGACCAGACCAGGAGCTGTATAGCTGGTACATCGTGGCCCCGCCGACGGGGCACGGGGTGTATAAGGTGCAGGGCGTGGCAGGTCGACCGGGCCGAATAAAAACAGCGAGAGAGGAAGTTTAGCGCGTCCCTAACCTCAACGAGGGTCTCTCGGGAGCAGCGCGCACGGCGCATCGCGGGCCGCAGTAGGATACGGAGCGAGACTCACGGTATAGTAGGAGAGGAGGCCGGCGTTGTCATCGAGGACGAACCAGCGGTACTGCCAGCCGTTCACGACGTTGGTCCACTTGCTGAGCGAGCCCTCCATCGTGGACGTGGACATGTCGCTGGCCGCGTCGGCGGTGCAGCCCACTCTCACTGGCGCCGCGCTGCTGTGCCTGCGTGATACCCGTCGCGCGAGCCTCTTCATCGCGCCTCTCCATCGGGCCCGCAAAAGCCCGGCTCTGTCTCTCTCTCTCTCTCCTCCTCCTCACCTGTCACCAGCTCGCGCGACGACCATGCCTTTTTAAAGCCGCGCGCACCGTGTGTTATTGTTTTGCTCGATTTAAAGGGCTCGCACGTATATTTACAAGCTCGCGGGGCTCGGCGCGGCAGCTGCAGCATACATGTGTGCAGTGTATGTGTACAGATCCTAAGTGTACGTCAGGTGCAGTGAGCGCGACAGCGAAATGCCGCAGTGCGCTCGATTTGTCCCTTTCACCTGTCCCCCCCGGCACGCTATTCTGCTGCCGCGGGATTCGCGCGCGGCGCGGCGCCGCGACGACGGGCCCGATAAAATCCGCTATAAGAATCGCGGTATGTATTTTGAACTCGTGTGCGCCTATCTTGTTGCGCGTGTGTGTGAGTATACTTGCGCGGACTCATGCGCGCTGATGTGCAGACTTGCAGGCGCACGTGCATCATGCGACGATGTAAGCCAGTCCCAGCATATACATACCGATCGACTCGTGTCATCAAACGGCTCACACAGCGCTGTCATCACCGAAACCAACTGATATATAAATACATATGTAACTGCAGGTGACAAGTCGCGGACTGGCGAACCTCGCGCACCTGTTGCTTTCCCGCAGCAGCCGATTTCTTTCGTACACGTGCCTCCAGACCCTATATATACATATATATATATGGATCACTCTCATGTCTCATGAAACCGGTACTTCCATATATATCCTCGACATTTTGGTCGAATGGCTATAAGTATACAGCTACTTCAAAAATTAGTAATCTTTTTCAAGTTTCAAGTTTCAACAGTTACTAAAATTGTTATTTAGCATGTTGAAGAGAAGCAAATCAGGCCAAAAATGTCATTGATTATAACGCGTTATTCCCAAACCCAAATGTTGGGATCTTCCCACTACCTTAGATTATAACTTTTCGAAAATTACAATATTCAATTTAGATATAGATTTTCAAGTTTTTCTATTGCAAATTAAATTCTTTGCATTCTAGTGCGAATTTGAGACTCTCTTCATGTCCACCGATTTTGCCTATTTTACAATTTTTCTCAAAAGCACTCCAAAAACAAATTTAGATTGTCAGATATTATAGTATATATATATACACGATGGATAAACTTCCAAATTTTTACGTTTTGAGCCGGCCGCAATCGATGATTTTGTTCAAACCGTCATACAATTATGCTACTTTGTGACATTTATTTTTCCCCCTAAAAGCTATCACCACCTGGATATGTGCCTATATACATAAAAAAAAAGTATATCATCAACCTAACTTACATATTTATTTCCGCTCTATTTGATAATGAATACAATACATCAGTTTTGGAGAAAAATGTATTTTGAACTTGATGTTATGCCCATAAAACGCGTTGCATTACCGTGATAACAACATATTAAAATAGGTAATTGAAAATTATGGTGATTTCGAAGGTTTACAGTCGATGCTTTAGCTTTTGTTGTTACCAAACAACATAATCAATGGAGAGAAAAAATACAAAATGATGAATATTTCCAATTTCGCCATCAAAAAATACTGTTTTCAATAGAATTTTTGTTATCCCTAAGGACTATCTATTATCTATCACCTTTCAAGAGAATGGCCAATAAATATCAGAACTTTGAAGCGCAAGCTATAGGGATGAAAGGCAGATTGTAGCGGCGCTTGATGTTTCAAAATGGAGCCGGCGCATGCGGACGCGCCCAAACGATAATGCAAACGAACAGCCGAAGCAAAAAAAGCACGCATGGCGATCTGTCAGTTGTGCTGGAGGCCGCAGTACTAGCAGCAACAGCAGCGCCAGCGGCTGCAGTGATCGCTACTCGCGATCACGAGTATCGAGTAGTCCCGGTGAATCGTCGTCAGCGCGAGATGCGCCGAAGGCACCAGTGACACTCGCACCCCCCGGAGGAGAGTCGCTTGCAGGAGGAGAGACTAGGCCAAAGCTGTCATCCCCTCCTCTCCCCCACCTTCCCGCAGCACACACAGTGAGTAGAGCTTGCGAGGGCTTGCAACACTCGCGGCTGCTGCAGCTCGTTTGTTTACGAGCTGGGCGATTTTCCGAGCAGTTCTGAGCTGCTGGTATAGAGTGTAGCTTTGTACAGTATGATGGTATCTTCTGCACAGGCAGGTTGTTGGTTGGATCATACGGGTAGTGTTTGCCTATAGTGTGACCTGTGAGTCTTGTTTGTTTACTGAGACCAAGGACTGAATCAGTGTTAGAGGATTCCACATTACTTGTCTGTACTTGAAGCTTTTAATCTAATATTAGTATTGAGTGTATTACTGCAGCTGACTCTTGTACACACAAGTCATGTGATTCTTGTGGTATCAGAATTAACTTTCCTCGCGGAGCTCTGTTAAAGACGATTTGTACAAGTTTACTCTTTGCTCTTCTCTATTTTAGGGTCAAGTTCACAATGCTAAATACAGTTGTTCCTTGTTGTAGATCACGCAAACTGTTGAAAAGACAAAGTTTGGATATTAACAGCAGAAACATGGAAGAGGAAAAGAGTAAAAGTAGAGGGGAGAACGAAGAGTCGGAGGACTTGGACAACATAATCATCAATGAAGTAGATGGATTACCAAACCTACATCCCAACTTTGAACAGTTGGAACTCAACTGTGTCAAACAACAGAGTTTTGAAGATCCATCTTCAAAAACCTT
Source organism: Aphelinus atriplicis (assembly GCA_020882685.1). Taxonomy (NCBI): domain Eukaryota; kingdom Metazoa; phylum Arthropoda; class Insecta; order Hymenoptera; family Aphelinidae; genus Aphelinus; species Aphelinus atriplicis. Next base: position 79,207,016 of record CM037073.1, read on the forward strand.
AGAAGATCTGATTCACGATGAAGATTTACCTACATCTGTGATTGTTACAAACGTGGATCCTCGAGTTTTTAAATCAGACGAACTCAAAGTAATTCTACTTTTGAACTCTATCCATAATGTGTGCTGTGTGTTTGCTTGAAAAATAATTGTTATAAAATATCTGTTAAAAATGGACTTTCCATATACAAATATATTTATAACTGTTGACATGTTTTTTAACAGGGAGAGTTCGAGAAACTGTTCAGACAATTTGGTGAAGATGCAACAATTCAGTATTTCAGATCTTTTAGAAGAACGAGAGTTAATTACAGTTCACCAAGTGCAGCTGCCAAAGCAAGGATACAGCTACATCAAACTCATTTTGGAGAAACTGACATCAATTGTTACTTCGCACAACCAGTAACACCTATCGGTAAGGCATACTTTTTGACTCGTTACAATTTTCCATAACTCTCCACAATAATCTTGATATATTTTTTATAGACATTGAAGATCGTCACTTGCATCCACCAGCACCTCATAAACAGTTCCTAATTTCTCCACCAGCATCTCCGCCTGTGGGATGGGAGCCTCGAGAAGAAAATGAACCTCTGGTTAATCACGATTTACTTGCAGCTATTGCTAATCTCACTCCAGGTTTGTTTTTCAAAAATATATTCATGTTATTTTTCAATCAGATAGAAAATCAGTTGGTTGTTGGAAAAATACTCTGATGTAGTTTTTAGAAAGCTTAATTGCAACTGATTTTCCAGGAGAAAGTCATGAACTTCATCCGGGAGGTTCGAACCATCCGGGAATCGTTGTACACATCTGTGAAAATGCAAAAGGAGTACAAAACGCTGGTCGTATCCCACAAACTCGCTGTCCAGAGTGATTTTATCTACATGTGTGACGAAGAATCTCTCTTGTTAATAAGTATTTCTTCTTGATATTCTGGATAGTTTGGTTTTTTTCGTAAATTATGTATTTATTCAATCAGAAGGATTGAAAATAATGAAATTGAAATTAATAGATTGTTTGGTAATTTCTAGTTTCTGTAAAAAATAAGAATCATGGTTATCTTTTTCCTTGTGTTGAGATAGATCTAAAAACATTTTGATTATATATTTTTCTGAACTGTATGTACATTACGATTCAAATTGGAAAAAAAAAAGATGTTTAAAGGAAAAAGTCGTTGAACTATTCAAAATAATAAGAAACATTGGATATAAATTCATAGTAAGAAATAATGAGCAGGAATAAGAATATGACTATATTCTCCCCCTTGCCGTCTATTGAGAATAAAACTAAGTATGTGTAAAAACATATAAATGATCCATCCAAATGGCGAAGAATCATTCGTTCTCTATTGAACAGAAGTAAATCTGGTAAACGTTATAGATATGAATATGGATATGTTAAAGATACCAGTCATTATATTATCAAGCCATATTATCAGTGTTATCATATCGAAAAAGGAACAGGGATAGAAAAAAAGACGGGCTTGAATGTTATGATAATCAATGTTGAAAAATATAAATATATAAGTATGTTGCACGCGGCTACCTGCTGCTGGTCGGCTTTTTCGAATAGACATCCCGAGGCATGTTTTCATGTGGGAAAATAATGATAATACTTAATAAGGGGATAGAATGACGTTGAAAATTTGAGATTCAATATTTATCTCTCTGAATTTGTAATGACATTTAAGAAGGAATACAATTTTCATGTAGGGTACTTAGCCCCCAGAATTTTGACTACTTGGAAATTATGTCTTCTTTAGCATGATAAGTTTTGTTGAAATTTTGAATTATACATTTCAAAATTCCATTTATCATTTACGTGAAAAGTTTTTTGATAAAGTAAGATATATTTGAATACATACGCTGTAAAACATGAAAAAAATAACATTGGTATTCGAAACTTTCCTATTTTTTTTTATATCTAATTGTTTCTGGTTTCATTTTCTCTTTCGCATATTTATCTGAATATTCACCATGCCAATTTAAGAAAGAGCTAAATGTTCATCGAGTTAGGTTCATTTTGTTTTTTTTAACATTCGGCTCTTTCTCCGCAACGAATAAATATTTTATAAATTTCCGTGACGGATATTCAGATAAATGAGCAAAAAAGAAAATGAGACCGGAAACAATAAGATTTGATAAAATATGGAAAAGTTGCGAATGCCGAAGTACTTTTATTCGAATGTTTGGCAGTCTATGTATACGTATATACTTTCATATATAAAAAATATTTTCAGGCAGATGAAAAATAGAGTTTTCAAATGCTAGTTCGAAATCTTAACACAATTCATCAGGCAAGGGGGAAAGAATAAATCCTAAACGGTAAAATTCAGGGTGATATCTACCTTGATGTGTGAATGAATTGAAATATTATAAAAATCATTCTTTTCTGAATATTTTTATACTAAAATACTAATAAATTACTTTGTAATTTGTCTCGAATTACAATTCAACTATTACCCCCTTCTGTGAAATAATATTGCAAGATCTAGAAAAATAGAATGTAAAATTTATCTTTACATGTATGTATACTTGTATTAAATATAATTTACGTCAAAGTATGCATAAGTTTTAGTTAAGAGTAAAACAAATTCTGTAAATTTATTAACTTTTCTAATATCACGAATGAGTTTTATAAATATTGTCAAATAAGCATTACCGATAATTTTATGTACTTATCAATACTTTTTCTCCAAGTATTTAATAATTTGGATACAACTATTTAAAAAAATGGCTGCCTAATAAGAAAATAAGGAAAATAAATAAATAAATAAATAAAATGACTTTGTAGAGGCATGCATTACTTAGGAATTGAAATTGAAAAGAATCTTGAAGGCTATAAACAATTGCCGTGCGTATCATTGAAACTTCCAAGTATTTCGATCTAATAAGAATAGAGAAAAAAATTACTAAGAGTTTAGGGCCACGCTCATACTAATAGTCGATTATTTTCGTAATGACAGAAAAAAATTAGTTTTGTACAGTATATACATGCGTATTCAATAATTGATAAATAAAATGCGTATCATAGATAAGTTCTAAATTTTTAGTATGCAAAATATATTATATATTCGAATTTTAATATTGATCAATCAAGTATCTGCTTCTATAGAAAATTTAGAAAAATCTGTGTATCATGAAAAATATTTTGAACTCTCAAATCTAAGAACAATATCATTATATTGAGAATGAAAAACAAATCTCAAAATTTACGTTAAATATCGAGCCATTGGACATAAGAAAATGGATATCTATCTATATTGATTCAATGTCATAATTAAATATTGGATGGGAAATTATGTGAATTCTAAATTTCAGAACAGAACTGAGTTATATGTTTGGCAATGGCCATTTTTATTGCACCATGTGCAGTTTAGAAAAATACTTATCCATTTGTATTCACGTACTCACTGCATCAAATCATTATTTTTTTTACATTCTTTAGAATCATTCATTTATCGTATAAAAAATGGTGATATTTTAATGAGCTTTCGTTGGAATTTTTTTTTATGCAAGTCCAACGATCGACATGTTAATATTATATTTATTTATGTAACGAATCTCTAGAAATGTAGAAACTGTTTCCTCAATTTTCTTCATCTTTGGTTACACGATATAAAATGGATATTTATGTATTTGTAGTTTGATAGTTATGAAGAACATTTTTCCTGTTACTTAATTTTTCAATTACCTATTTTTATTTATTACTAAATATTGCACGTCGCTTCCAATTCTTCTACTACTTACTAATGCGAACTCCAACGAATATTGTGCATGTCAATGGAAAAAAACAAAAAGCAGATTTGTGATGTTGAGAAAATAATAATACTGTATCCCGAAAAAGTAATATTATGAGAAAATGTGATCAAACAAAATTATTCTAACTACGTGAATCTTAAGACACTCGTGTGTGATAAATTTTCCAAGATTAACTTGGAGAAAATTCTAGAATCAAAAATGACTACAACTATTTTATGTAAACGGAATCGGTAAACAAAAAAGATGTTTAACACCGAAAGTCATGGTATGAATGTATTCCATTATTACTTGTGAATATGTGTATATATGTATGTATGTATACGTAAAACGCATATGTATAACGCATGTGTATTCGAGAAAAATAGAAGTGAAAAATGAATTTATAATATTTTCCTTTTTTCTTTACTTATATTGTGCAGCGAGTATTGAGCCCACCGCACTATAAAGTCTGAGTTATGTGTACTTGATAGAAGAAAAGCTATGAAAAAGTTATTATCTAAATGCAAGTGAAAGATCTGTTAAGTGACATTCAAAAGATAAACTGTGAAAATTTCGATGGAAATAATGTAAATAAAAGATGCATTAATTGTTAATTTTTTTCTATCTTATCTTATTTTAAATAATCCTCATCAAGAAAACGTTATATTTTTAGTTTGTAACCGATTTTCTGTTGGGCTAATATCTTATCAATAAAAATAATGATCGAGTAATGTTGGTCATCATGACTGTGGATAAAACAAAATTTCCAAAATAAGTAGAAAGTGGGGTAAGAAAGAACTACTCACTTTTATTAATTCAAATTTATCAATTCAGTAATCAATCCCCAAATTCGTACAATCCACACTTTCAACATTTCAATATTACAAAGTCTTTGTACAAATCATTGTTATTCATTTCATTAAGTGGAGTTATTAACAAATATATTCATGCTTAAGTTATTCAAACACACAGTTTATTGTATATTTCATGTTAGTTCTTTGATCATTGCTAATACTACTCTGCGCTTTATAAATTAAGTACAATTCAAATCCAAATCAATGTTTCTCATACAATTCAGCTATACTAGCGTTCGGAGAAGTGATTTTTTTAAAAACAATATATTGAGAAACCTAAAATAGATATGAAAATAAATTACAAATCAATTATAAAATATTGTCACGTTTCGATTTCTCCTATTTAGGCTTCAATATCTGCGTACATACCATTATCAGTCTGATGACAGCAAATCTTGATCTGTTATATTTAGAATAACAACTGAATGTATGTTTCAAAATATTTTATACCCTAAATATTCTAAGTTGCTTATCTCAAATCAGACAAAACTTTATGCATATTTTATATAAAATTAAGGAAATTAAGGGAAATTTTGATCAAGTTTTTAGAATATACTTGTAACCTAAATTCATCATTTAAACATATTTTTATTTTTGTAATCAATCAGCTTGGAAGATAATATTTCTGTCATCTTTTTACAGTCTATCATTAGTATACGATTCAATACATAAAATGTCAGATTAGCAAAGTTGTACATCTATTTTAAACAGATGAAATCCAGAGAGTTGTAATTGATTAATTTATTATCAAGTCTATAATTTTCATAATACTAATTATCATTACCTAAAAATATAGTAAAAAGTTACATTTAATTCGTACATAATTTCCATTCGTAAATGAATGTATTTTACATATGAAAACAATGTCTATAAACAAAGAGCGGTCACTTGTAAATCACAGCGAGTAAAGCAATTGCAAAAAAAAGGATCTCAAGAACTTATTCATCAATTTATTCAACCTAGAGTTATTTAGAGCTATACTTCTACCTTACAAACGCATGTACAATTAATGAGTTTTCCTCTTTAGTTTTCCATATTGAATTCCAAAACATTCCTGACCAATCACGTTCTCTTATTTAGCCAAGACGATCTCCATCGATTGCTACTTCATCATAACAGTTGAAAATCGTAAGTGCGATTTATCACAATTTGCAACTTGCAAATATGCTACACTCTCAACTTGGAGCTCTTACACTGCAGCTCAAGTTATTAAAAAAATATAGATCATTAGTCGAGTTCGGCGTGAGTGATTATATCGTTATGTCATGTACACAAAAGTGTTAATATCATTTTCATGTCTTTTTATGTACTTGTGTTCTATAAGCCACTCAATTTGTTCCTTTATCATTTTTTTACTAGGCAGGAACATATTCTTTAAAATATCGACCAATTCTGTTTGCAGTTGGCTGTTGCTGATCATTTTTCTCATCTTGAGAATTTTAATAATTGCTTCCTATAAAAATCGACCATACACTTTAATCCATGAAAAAAGACATATATCAGCTCATTTTGAAAGGTAATCACTTACTTGCACGCGCAATATCCTAAGTTGGACGATGGATTGATTATCTTCTTCCTTGCTGCGTTCGGTTGACAGCTGCAAACGACCCACCAAGTTAATCTTGCCACGCTTTTGCAATTTGCCATTTTTTCTGAAAGTACGAATCACATTGAAGGTATAATAGCAAGTCACTTGAATTTAATTATATATCAATTCTACTCACATAATAGCAAACTCTTGATTCACCCAGAATTTCGTAGCTTGTGAAAATTCCTTTGGACTATGTGTGGGAGGATCGGCAATTATAAGCTGCCTTTTTATCTTAGGAAAAGCACAGAGAGACCAGAGCGTCCGTCTAAGCTCTGGGTCGGGCAGCTCAGTTGCCAGTCTAAGGTTTTCATACGGGATTTTCTCCATGGGCCGCTGGTTCCACGCGAACAACACGGCCATCTGGAACGTCGTTACGTCCACGTCAAATCTGCCCACTTGATTTGTAAACGTTATCTGTGAATACATCGGACAAATGATTCATTAGATTTTCTGTATTCTGTAATGTATTGTCATTTTTTCCAACGATCTTATAGAAACGTTGTACTTACCGTGCCATTTGACATGTGATGATACCATTGTAGCTTCCGACCACTGTGTTTTTTTTTATAAAACTCCTCGACCTCCGGTATATAATCTTCTAATTGAAGTGGTAAACTAACTGTAACACGCTCACTACCTCTCGCCCACGCTCCTGCATTCAGTATCTGAAAATTTGTCACGTTGATTATAATACGCCTGCACATAATATTGATAATTAGATTAGTAGAATATGTAGTACTTTAATATTAATGCTGTCAGCAATAGTCGCTCGACACTGTTCTTTAAACTGTTGATTCAAGTCTTGCGATACTTTCACATCCTGGAACATTCGCGCCAATTTATTCACGTAGTCAGCGGGCATACCAACTTCCCGCAGCCATTCAACCATGTTTTCTTCTTTTTCAGAGTCAGCGGATGTATCCAATATCAAACGTCGTGTTAAATGCGCTTTGTGGTAGCGCATAAAGACATCCTTATTCTGGACGTATTTCAGTACTAATAACTGTAATAGTAGAGAGGAAAAATTATAAAATTGTAGCACGCATTTCTGTTAATGATCGCAAGCAGAATAAAAAATGGGATCGATTAGTTTTCATAGATTTTGTAACTCGGTTCGTAGTTTAGGTATTAGATTAGGTAACTTTGATAGATTTTGTACTACAAAAGAGTTTTCAATTATTTTACCAATCTCTATACCAAAAGCTTCATGTCTCCCTCAAGTAGGGCATACAATAAAAATTTGCTTTGAAGCATCTCCATTTTTACACGTATTTAAATACAAAAAAGGACAGTAAACGATCACTCACCACATCCCTGAGCTTGCTCTCAATCTCATCGGATGTGAGTTTCTTGCTAAGCGGCGTTTTTCTTAGCAGCATATCACAGTAGTTTGCCAACAGCTCTGGGCACTTCGACTCCGGCTGGACATTGTTATTGTTAATCGGCTTGTTAATTAATAGACTGCCAGGGCCAGCCACGTTGGCGGGCGGCGGCATGACTCCACCCGAGCCCTGCCTCGACGGCAAATCGAGCTTAAACACAGACGAGTCGTTCACAACGAGCTTGTAGGCTTTGTCGCGAGCCGTGAGAAAACGCGGGTCATCGTCGAATGCTTCCTTTGCCAGGGCAGAGAACCGTCTGAAGAGCTCGAGAAGACGTTCAACGTATTTCTCCGAATCCTGAGTGATTATGTCTACAGCAGCCATCATGTCGTCCAAGCCCGCAGTAGCTATATGATCCTCGAGGTAGGTGAGCATCGGGGACACGCCATCCGGAACTCTGTCCATTAGCTTGAGCATCAGACGCAGCTCTGCGATAAAGGTGTATCAGTAGTGTTAAAATGTTTTGAAACTGTTTCGAAATTACATTCATTTGTATCTCATGGTTATTCACTTAATTATTTTATCTACGGAACCCAACTTGATTTTGTCCCGAAATTATTGAATATTACTGACCGACTGATATTCAAGATAAATTATAATTTTCTAAAACTATACCAATAGCTTATGTTTTAGCAATTCTCTTACATAATATTGTTTTAAAACATAATAGATACTAGATCAACTTTCTCAGTGTAACACTTAATTTATACAATTATACTCACTTTCAGTTTGATGCTCCTGAATCATTCTTGGACATTCTGCAATTATTGCAGTTTTGAAATTAGCAACTAACACTTTTACACATCGCTCCATCAATAATTGTACGCTAGCACTATTGGGTTCGAGGTACTTTTGCGCGCGTATTTCTTCTTCTTTCAATTTTTGTTCAGCATACTTCATATACCTCTCAACTCCATGCATAGCCAACTGTTCTGGAGCTTTCACTAAATAAAACCCTTCTGTCTCTTCAATGTAAGCTGCTTCAAAGTATTCCCTGTAGATCTCAAGTTTATCCAGTGGGTTTGAGCAGAGATTTACTGAAATAATCAATGAAACTGGTTAATGTTTTTCAGGGAATGAAAAATTCTCCTAAAATTGCGCAAGTGCATAGATACACTATTAAGAAATAAATTATTACCATATGATTCTCTAACACCTATAACAAGTTGTGAGTCAAACACTTCTCCATTTCTTTCAGTCCGAACGAGTCTCATCGCTGAGTCTTGGAGTCTCTTTTTGATGTCATTGAATATACTTTGATTCCAACTATCCAGCATGAGCTGTACATATTAGATGAATTTTTTATTATTAATGCATTAAAAAGATTGATAAAGGCTGTACATAACAAGAATTCGAAAAATCTTTGAAAGTAATCTAACCTTTCTAACAATACTTTCATCTGGTTGATTTTTCTTCTGCATGCTACTACTAGTTTTTCCTCGTAATGATGCTTCTAACTGTCTAAAAGGTGTGGGCAAATAATTACACTGAGTGAAAAATTTCCTCCACTCTGCTATGTACGCTTTCAGCAGAGCTTGCTCTTCTTGATGTGCCATGACTCTCTAAAATATAATATCAATTTTAAAAGTTTCAATATTGAAAATATAATTCTATAATCTCTCTCTACACTATCAACAGCGATTAAATAGGAATTAATCCTGATACCTGTTGAGCCTGTTTGATGAAATCCATGATGTCTTCTTTTAAAGCGTCTCTTAACTTTGGTGATCCTTTTTCGTCCAGACACCCTCGGTGCACTGAGCAAAAGAGACCCTGCCATTCTGCTTGTGTGACTGGCTCTTGCTTCAAGAGTTTCAAGATAATTGGGCGCATACATGGCCATTCATCCTCAAATACAAATTGACTCTGTCAAAAAATGATAAGACCTCATAAATAGTTGAATCACTCACTGTCTAAACAAATCACATCTGTGGCAAATAAGTAATTTGGACCTTATGACTAAAACTAAATCATCGCCAAAAATATAGGCAAGAACAAATTTAGGTTAAAAGGAGAGATGCTCAAATTTCCAAATGAAAAAACAATAATTTCGCATTTGAAAAAAGTTGCTTTTTGTAGTTGTTTTAGTAAAAAATCTCATTGAACATTGGATAAAACGAAGCATCCACGCTTCTCGCGTAAAATGTCTTTTTCCCGGTAGGTAAGTACTCCAACCGCTCATTGCTCCAAATAATTTGTAAACAATGTCGAACTCGCAAATGTCTCGAATTTTCGCAATTGTTAATCGTTCAGTGATTACTCCTGACCCCCCAGGGCGGCAACAATTGAAACACTTCGCGAATGGAAGACACTGGAACGTCAGTAAATAGGGCTGGAGAAGAGAAACTGAAAAGCCGCCCCCGAATCTTGGCTGCCGAAAAACGGAGCACAGAATGTTCGAGCAGCCGGTATGGTTGAGCGACGCACTTTTGACTGCAGACGATGAACAATTAATGAGATTGATGGGTGTAAACAAGAGAAAACAAACAACTAACCCTTAACAACGACATCACAACGATTTTGACATGACCCGTCGCCGTCGGCCGTCGATTCGCGAATTTGCGAGGTTATGAGACCACGCCAATAGGGCAGCTGTGCGGTGACTAAACGGGTGGGATATGAGCGAGAAAAAAAATTTTCGTACGCGCGCGCTCTCGCCTTTCGCCCATTGGCTCTTAGTGTGTTGCCGCGCGAGTTTGGCCGCAGCATGCACATTACGATAAGGTCACCTGCAGCGCTTTATTGTATTTTCCCCTCACCGGACTTGCTTTTTGACACAAACAAATTACAATTTTGCAAGACATATAAATTATACAGGTGCGCTCGTAATAGCCTCAAGAGGAGAAAAATATATATCATGTTTAAATACATTCGATTTTGAATGAGTTTGGAAAACGTATTAACGTAATTAAAATTTAAGGATATATCCCAAATATTTCCCAAATACTTTCGTATTTTTGGGTCACACGAGTCGTTCGACGACACCCTAGTAAACGATAAATTGTAGTTGACCCTAGAAAATGATGAATTGTACAGAAATGTCAAAGGCGTAGTAAAAAAAACGTTAGATACAAGAAGACGAAAAGAACGTATACAACTGTCGCAATTGAAATAAGAAAAAAAACATTTATATACGTTTTGTACGTTTTAGTACAATTTATAGTTTTCGTACAAAAAATACAAATATGTAAAGTATACAAAATGTACAAAAACGTACAAAAACGCACAAAAACTTACGAGTGAAGAAAGTGAAAAGAAACGTTACATATAAATGTAGTTAGATTTGACAGTAATCTTTAAATTGTGACGCTTTTATGCACTTTTGTACATTTTTTGTTTTTTTGTACATACATACGTAAGTACTTGGCGAGCAATAAGTATAAGTATGTCGATCCTCAACGTGATTGGGGCCTTTGACTTGTAAGTCTCTTCCAAATAACTCAGCCGATCTACTTTTTTCATCGGACTAGTTGCAATTTCGACCGTTTTTCGAGCGTTATTTTGAGAAGCAACCGCATCTGTATAACTGCTTTATCTCACCAACCACTTTGTTTACCAAAATTGCTCCTTTTCTGACTCGAAATTTTAATCGAATCGCGACTCTATTGAATTTCGTCAACCTGACAGGTCTGTGAGAGATGCACGCGAGAAGGAAAAGAAAGCTTTTATAATCTTCAACTCTGTTTATTTAATGCAACTCATGGGATCGTAGTACGAGTTATTGGTGTATATTCATCTTGTGGTAAGCCGTCGTAAACAAACATTTGTACAGATACAACTGTCAACACTCGCGAGGAACTAGAATTTCAAAGATTATCTGGAATAACACGAGAAAGAATAGTCGGCTCGTCCGAGCTCCAGCCTAGAAAAGCTGAAATAAATCGCCGCGGTAGGCGTAGAAAGTTGCGGTCACGCATAAATTTATTTCACCGGCCTTCTCTGTATCCACAAGTGTATCGTGTGTGATGAAAAAACAGCCTGCTCCGGCCCGCGATTATTTCGAGATGCGTGTTATAGGTCGTCGTCGTGCTCTCTTCTCTTGCGTATTCAAACGGAAGGATTTGAAGAACAAATTCAAAGGGATTTTCTGATAAGGCTCACAGATGCGTAAAGATGATGAAACAAACACCAGAATTATACGGCACCGAATAAATAAATTAACGACAAGTGTGAAAAGAAATGCGAAACGAAAATTTTACGAAACTACTTTACTCATTCATAATCCAGTAAACATGACGAAAAATAAATCAGATATTTTCTAAACATTTCTTCGAGTTTCAAAGGGAGTTTCGGGGAAAGCTTCTTGTTATTGATACAGTGGTACCAACTACTTATAATTTATGAAAAGCTAGTTTATTTTCTCAAATAATTCAATGTACCAAAAACGTGAATTACAGAATATTTTTTTCCATCCTGTTCAATCAAAGTTATGATGTAAAATACACACAATTCTCATCACCACGAAATTCGGGCGTTCCGAAAAATAATCGGAACCCGACAATTGTAGGTATAAGTACTCGATTTGATCCTGAAGAAAAAATACGACCCAACCCGATCCGCGATTCTCCAAAAACTGTACATTCGTTGGTTTGACTATGAGTAAAATTAGCCGATAAATAATGATTTCTGTTGTGAAGTAATAATTCCACTCGATGACAGGATGCATCGATAAATTTCATAGTACTTCGGCTCATACCCAATCTGTTACTCTTCGATTAAGGCTTGGAATCAATAAGAATACGAAGTAAAATTGCTTTATTTAAAACTCAGCTGGAATTGATTATTTAAGTAAACCCATCAATTGACGTTGAACAATCCTCGATCAAACTCAGATAATATTATATGGATCTTCTTGTTATTCCGCAATGACTGATGAATTTCAATACATCACCCTTTGAAAGTTAGCACGAAGTCGGCGATGAAAAGAAGGGCTGCAATTATATACAAGCCTCCTCGAATATATTTCTCTCTTGTACACGTATTCATGCCGACTGCAGCGAATGCAAACATTCCAATGATACAAAAATACAGCACCTTCGAAAAAAATATATTTCATTGAGTTATGTAACTTACGGGATATCCGTCCCTAAGCATTATATTTACCAACCCTTGTTTAGAAGTTTTGATCTTTTAAATGAATACGCAACGAGGTGAAATACAGAAAAACTTCGGGCAATTGTTATTTCGTTAAGTTACATGTAAATTATATAAATAGTATGAACAAAAAGGTATTTTAGAAAAATTATTCCTCGTACGTAAGTAATCTGTTTACGTGGAAGAATTTTGCAGAATTTGCATTCAATAAGACGAAAATTTGAGTTTTAAAGATTTTAATCTCCATTTCGAATATGCAACGATTGAGATTCAGCTTACCAGATTTTTACCCTTTTTCTCCTGTTTTAAAGTTACGATGAGAAGACCCACTGTAATTACAATGAAAATATGGAGTACGATGATTTCCATACAAACAGCGTGGAGTCGCTCAAATCCATCATCATACTTGAACCTACATAGGACCCCGCACGGTATAGCCTGACGAAGTAAAATACTTTCGATTATAATTCGTAGGATTTGAAAAAAAATTATTTTAAAAAAGTTCATGCAATGTTAATAAGAGACAAGGGCGTATAGGGCTGGGTATGAATTGGCAGAATGAATACTTATTTGAAAAAATGGTAAAGTTCGAATTTATTGCTTACAAACTCGGCGATCCTGATGTATGGCTGTGCAGTTTCTAATCCTCCCATGTTGGTAGTCTGCTGAAGAATATTTCAGAAAATCAATTTATTTGATTAAAAAATAAGATGGTTTCGTGGATTATAGATACAAAAAAAACACGCTGACGTGATTTTAACGTAAGAATAACAATCAAGCTGGGGAAAAATAACACCGGGATAATGTAAACCAAGTCAAATATTTCGATTTAAATTAATTTTTGTCTAGTCAATTCAGACATCGATTTTAAATGCGATTGATTTCATTATCGGGTTTCGATTATAGAAAACGCAGCAATTGTACACAATATAACATTACAATATAGCATAGTAATATTGTAGGTTAGTACTGATAAAAACATTATATTTAAAAGACTAACAAAAAATGTAAAGCAAGGACTCTTTAGCTGAGCCGAGTTGAGATTATGTGTCCGAAGATTGGAAATTTATTTCAAAATTCCGTTCATAGAAACAATTTTTCGGTTGAAATCATAAACAAATTATTGTTAATATTGAAATTAAAATACCCATTAGACATATATAGATGGTAGCTGCAGATTTGTAAAATCCACATACAAGTTGTATTTATACACAAAAAATTCACCTTTATTCCAGGATGATTGTGTGATGAAAATTAACACGTTCGATTGCTGCAGATTGACACTGATTGTTGACAATATTTTGGTGTCAATAAGCGAATCAAGCTTCCGAAGACATCTGACAAATGATAAAATAAATGATTTGCTTGAGTATCTATAATAATCACGCATGGCTATAATTGTTAAAACGAACGAAATAATAGAGAAGAATGCAAGCGTTTTTCTATCTCGGAAATGATTGGTAAGATAATGCAGGCAATATTCTAAGAGGTTATAGTGAATTGCACTATTAAAATTTTTAATTATTTTATGCAAGTGGAGCATGAAAATCTAGAGGTGGATTTTCGTGCGAGTAAAAACGAATCATTCCTCATATATCCCCTGCTTCCTGCATCAGGGAGAGCTCTGCACAATACCATATTAGTATTTTTGTCAGCGACTGGAGAAGAGATAAAATGTCAAATTTTCTCATCAAATAGTATCGTACTTTATGGAGCTTGTTTTGTTTCACTGGTATGTTCGAGTAGTAGGTCTTAATAATCATAATGTTGTTCATTGTTTCTCTGAATGGTGCACTTGGAAAGAAATGCAACGAGAGTATTCCTTTCGTTTTATTATTTTTGAAAAGGCGCTCTAATGAGTAAATAAACCGATAATAATAAATGCGTATATTTTGAATAAAATTTTCAATAATTAATTGTAGCGATAAAGTTTGCTGAGTATTACGTATTGTCGCTGTTGTCATTTTTAATAATTTATTCCGAGCCTGAAGAAAGGACCTGAAAAGGGGATGAGAAACGTTTTTTCCAGTTGATTGAACCTTTAGTTTTGATATAGATGATTATTAATCCGATATTTTCAGAAAAAAAATTCCATCCAGCTTAAACTGATCTAATAGATACAAATTGAGGACTCAAGTGCCTCTGAAATGCGGAAAATGTCTATAATTAGCCTCTAACCTTAGCCCTTTGTATATAAATTAATGTTGAAGATAACGAATGCTTCAAAGTGTTGCTTTGAACCTTAAAATTGACGAGACTCTGCTAGTTGAAACCACTTTCCCAATAATTCTACTTGTCGCAACCACTTTCTCAATAATTCTACTTGTGTCTCTACCTTGGGCAAGTGGTTGCTAATTTCGCATCGATTTAGTTGCTAGTTTTTCTGTACAGAAGTAGTCGGGAAAGCTTGCCTTTTCATCAAATTTTTAAATAATCATATCCATACGCCATCCAAAATTACGCATTCCCACATTTCTGCATGCAGATCTATATGTGTAATTTTTTAAGTTTGATCAATGGATTGGAATACCGGTTGCGTCACGGGCACGCGGTCACTTGCCCACAACCAATAAGTGGCCCACTAAATAACTCCGCGTTCAAGTTGTATCTATTTTTCACTTCAGCTCTAACTCGATCTGTTTTTCATCAAACCAATGCAGTTTGAAATTGAGAATTTATCATTGCATAATGGAATTTTTTATTTACTTATGTAAAATACAATGATTCAAGCGAAACCGATCAATCGATGATAAAACCTCCTTGAGCTTAAATCAAACTAAGATTATATATAGAGTTCTTCGGCTTGTTATCCCGGAACGACTGATCGATTTTAGTACTTCACTCCTTGCTGACCATCACCAAGTCGAAAACGTAAAAGACGCATACGATTGTGTACAAGGCTCCTCGCAAATAATCAGGACCGTAGGGATGGAAAGTCCATTCCAGAGCAATTTCGCCCATGATATAAACCGCAGCTGTAAGATAAAACTGCACCTTTGAACGTGAAAAAGTTACATTTTATTATTCGACTCGAAGAATATCCGTTATACAATAATCTTTCTATTTTCCCGCTGCCCATACTACCTCGAATTGATTTTTGCTTGATGACATAAAGAAAAAATTGAGAATTATGATCACGTTATAACGTTTACATCGATAATATTGATAGTTAATAAGCATACAATACATTAGCAGAAATATATAGTGAACGAATCAAATAACCACCACTTGCCAAATTAAAATACATTATTAATAAGGTTTTGGGAACGCGATAGTCGTCATCTCGTTGGACCGACGATCCAATGAGAGAATCATTATCTAGTCTTAGCCAAAAGAAAGTCCCCGGAAAGTTGGCTAATAAAACATTTTAATTTGGTGAGTGACGGTTAATTGATTCATCCTTTATATGTTTCAACATCTACTTGCAATAGAGTAAATTATAATTAAACATTAGTAAAAGAATTACAAATACTGAAGTATGTATTTTAGAACATATATCTCCCGTACGTAAGCAATTTGTTCAAACAATGTAGTCAATTTTTTTCTGAATTTGCATACAATTGTATGTAACAATTAAAATAACTTTAGCTGTAAAATGTAAGTTTCGAAGATTCTAATTACGAAAGTGAGTATATATAAAACAGTACATGCAATGATTGAGCTTTTTTTATGAAATATCAATAATAAAATCTATATTACCATGTGTATATCTGCTTCATCATCTAATATACTAATAACGAGCAAACCCACGCTAATTACCAAGAAAGTATATACCCAATACTGGCACCCTAGTTTTAGGCGACCATATTCATCGGCTAGCTGATAGAGAGCGAGGAGCACAAGAAGTGGGACCTGATGAATGAAATATTTTCGTCTATAATAAGAACTTTCTAAAAAAAAAATGTTTCAAAGAATATTACCCTCATACGAATTAGAAAAGTAGGGTTAGATATACAAAAATAATGTGAGCATTTACAATTTTTGATTATAGGCAGAATGGATACGTCAAAAAATTGGCAGAACTTACAATCTCTCCTATCCTGACGAGAACGATTGGTTTGATCGTCACCATTTTGGTAACCTGCGGAAAAATGTTGCGGAAAATAGATTTGTTTGATATAGAGATATAAAACAATCGTGCGGTATTGTCTTTGGCGAGCAATAGTTAGTTATTTCTAATATAGTTCCCGCAGAGACTTGACATCGAGCGACATGCTTGAATTCGTATCAATTTGAAACGATCTCAGTGTGTAATATCAACAAGGTTTTGTTGTGTTAATCGAGATGTGTGTGTTAGATGCACATGATAGTGAGCACAATTGTACGGGTTTCCTAATAAATATTGCAAATTTAAATTGGCGATTCTTGCAACCCATAACCATCCATAAAGTTTTTATATTACCTATATAGTTATAGTCGAGGTGCCGTTACACGGCGCGAGCTCATAGCTCAAGATCTGACAAAGACAACACATACCACCTCGACGTTTGCTCGAAATTTGAATTGGAAGGTTAAAAGGAAATACATTAGTTCACTTATTTATATATATTTGATTTAATATTTGCTATAAGGTTTCAGATACATCATAACAGACATCCATTCTTACTATAATAATAATTATACGCCTTTGAGAAGCATGTTTCATTAAATATTCAAAAAGATCTCTTTATAGATAAAAGCTGAATCTTAAAGATTCTAATTTATTTTCAACAGGAAAATATCATCAAATTTGGAAACATGAAAGTTTAAATATTTGTTAATGATACAATCACAAGGCTGGCGCAATTTGGCGTTTGAACAAACATTTATCGTCACAATCGACTGGGTAAGTGGGTTTACACATGTTGGCTTACAAAAATTTTATTACAAAATTCAATTTTCTCAAACATTGATCTCCATGTTTGGATCAAGTCTTACGATCTTTGCTTGAATATATGAAAGAAGACTATAGAAAAATCGCGTTTGATTCTTATAAAACGATAATGATACGCTTTCTTGACAAAAACGTTTTCCAAATACTTAGCTAGCATATTTTCGGGTTACACAAATCGCTCGACGCCACCAACGCAACAAAATAAGATATTAATATTAGTTTGTTCATTATCTTGTTACTTTTCACGCTCACTGGTAACGTTCAGCATCTTACATAACAATTCTTACAATTGTTCCGCAAATTTAACGATAATGCGCTAAATACCGGTTAATAAATACATGATATTCTGACAGCTGCCGAAAGTTATTATTTTTGTTATATGATGATCCTTATGAGTGTTTAGATGTTGATGATCAATGAATGGATAAATCAATCACGATACGAGAGAATAATATCCCCTTACTGAACGCATTCTCGTGCGATCGTGGATGAATATTATGTTAGTGCGATAAAATATATTCACTTTCAAAATAAAAGAAATCATACAATAATCTACAATAGATATTCGTCCAATAGATTCTAAAGAGACAATAATAATAAAAAACTCGGCGAGTTGAGGACAAACGTACATATAAATTTATATATATATACGATATAACAAAATAAAGGACATTTTCTACATATACAATGGAAATAAGAAATGTTTGCTCCTTTTAGAGAAGAAACATCGTCAAACGTTACACATATTCACTCGAGGGTATACATTAAAGATAAACAATGTTGATCTTCGATCCAACCAAGAATAGAATATCGAATCCAATAACTCAAAAATTTTTGTGGTCCGAGACTGGCCCTCCAAAGTGATGGAAGGCGGCAAGGTGGTGGTATCGCAGTTTCTCTTCCTTTCCCAATAAATTATCCTCTTGTCTCTCCCTCGGTCTTTTGATTCTCATTCGTCAAGTGTGAGCGTAACTGGTGTGTTTACCAGAAGCCACCAGCGCTGCGTCCGCCCGGTGGGTTTTTCACGCGAATGCACGATCTCGTGGGTTCTTTGGTGTCCTCTATAAAATTCAAATTCGAACGATTAATCGAACGATTCTTTTAAATTTGAACATTTATATTCGGGATATGCTTCCGAGTGAATTGCCTTTACAAACAAGAATTCAACAAATGAGGCTTATTTGATTTTCATAAAAAGTTTGATACTCGTAACGTTCAGTGCTCGCACGCGTGATTCTATCTTCATTTGTAAGCTGGCATTTAATTTGTGAAAGAAATGAAGATTCAGTGAAGATGAAGATTCAAAAGAACGCACCACTAATGGAGAAGGTAGAGTCCTGCAAGTTCCTCTGTCCATCTTGCCTCTGTCCCTTGTGTGAGTAGAATTCGGTCTCGGCGTTGGGGAACGTGGCCTGGAAGTTTTTGGAGTTCGGTTGGGCGGGCGCCTCGTGGTGGTTGGTGCCGTTGGTCGGTTCGCAGGAGTTTCTGAGGGCGGCGATTTTCATGTCGGCTGCGTCCTTGGCTGCCCTCGCGGCGTCCCTTGCCTTGGTGTACGCGACGTCGTCCTCGGCGAACTGGCGCGCCCCCGCCTGGTGGCGCGCGTTGCCGTGGTGCCGCTGCTCCCGCTCGTCGATCAGGTCGTAAACGTAGTCCGGGAACGGCAGGCACTCGAGGTACTTGCCGAAGCCCTGCACCACCTTCACGCTGCACTCCTCCACGCACACTCGGCCCCCGACCACCACGTACTCCGCCACGCCGTGCACCTCCATGCCCTGAAACACAATTCACATTGTTCACCACGTCTTTTCCTGCTTCATCCTGATAAGAGTGCATATTTTTCAATGTAGTCACAGCAGTTTGAAGCTTACTATATTTTTGGTGACAGGATTAGATGGCGGGATTTTCTAACCGAAAAAATTTCCTGAAGCACTTCAGTGGAGAATTGCTCGATTCTATATGTTAGTTTTTGAGAAAGGAGTCGCATACGTCAAATACAAACACCGCCATAATCCACAACCGCGATATATTAATTCAATAACAGGAAAGCTCAGTGTCGCCCATAGAGAAAAAGTATTATCAACAATTGCAAGTTTGTTGGAACTAATTTTTTTCAAAATTCTTCAATTGAATAATACACATTTGAATGAAAAGTAAAAGTTAGTTAGTGTTAATCACATAAGTAGTTATATTTCACGCAATATGGCGAAGGAATGTTTTTGTTTTCTTTATTCATACAGTAGTAATAAATGGTGAGAGCTGTGTACACACTCCGATTCTTTTATTACGAGAATCAATTCACCAAAACAAGTTGAACGTTTTTATCAATCTTTCAAATTGAGCTATCTGATTGAGAAGCTAGAGAAACTGTCTCTCGGATGCTTTACGTACAGTTCGTCCAGACGCAACCATCCAAATATGGAGGGCATTTCATTATAATGAGCTATACAGGCTCAGACACCATGTCGAGCGAATACTCTTGTTATATAGAAATAGAGTGATTTTTACATTAAAGCGCCCGCGTCTCGGATCGCGTTTTTAACATTTATTCGTTACATTCAACATGATAAATGCGTTTTAAATTTCATTACATTAAAGAATTCATTATCCAATTAAGATATAGAAATTGACCATTAATGACCGTTACGCACGGCAACGAGATAATGTTAATTTTATATTTCAGCAATCTTAAGTATACATCTGTTAATGTTGGCTTTTGCACTCAACCAAATCCAACTGAAAATGTTCGATTGTACTTGTCAGAAGTCATGTTTACCGAGACTTTCTGTGCAGAAATTTGCCCAAGTGGGCTGAGCCCGCGCGAATATGCCACTGCGAACTCACCTCAAATATGTTGAAATCAACGGCCTGGTGGTGGGTCTGGGCGGAGATGGTCCTCTTCCTGTTGGGATCCCAAACGACGATATCCGCGTCGGAGCCGACGGCGATGATGCCCTTCCTGGGATAGAGATTGAAGATCTTGGCGGCGTTGGTGCTAGTGACGGCGACGAATCGGGACGGGTCCATGAGGCCGGAGTGTACGCCCTTCTCCCACAGCACCGACATGCGGTCTTCAACTCCGTTCACCCCGTTCGGGATCTTGCTGAAGTCGTCCTTACCAAGGGCCTTCTGATCAGCGTTGAACGTGCAATTGTCGCTTCCGGTCACCTGCAGCCCGTCTCTGTTCGGGCGACAACGTCAATGGTTATTTGAGTCTTTTCGGACATTCAGTCATTTTGGCTTTGACGATATAACGAATATTAAAATATCTTCGTGAACCCGTTTGAGAAACTCAAATGGGAAGAGAGACAAACAAATTATGGCCCGAGAAACCCAGATGAAATTATGGGTATTCTTATTCTATGGGTAGCTTTGTCTCTCGTGTCTTCTCTATCCTGAGAAACATGAGAAAAAAAATAAAGCAATTTATTGTTATTTTTCTCAATACAATAGATTTTTACAGTATATAGTTATTCATGCCCAATGTTGGACAATTGCGTTGAATGTATACACAATATATCCGAGAAACTGACATCATAGCCTACACCTAATATAACAAAAAATTACGTTTCGCATCACGGGTGCAGGGTGTAACTAGAACCAATTATGCGGGTGATTGCGCCAACTACGGGCCACTACCTACTCCTTCCACTTCTTCCACTTGTGAAATGCAGTTGATTTTTCTTCTCTTTCCCTAGATCCTATATGATTGCGATTTATGAAAAGCTCCAATAACAATCCATCCATTCCTATATTTACTCTAACCAGTTTGTAAATCCACGTCTACGACTTTCGTAGCTGCAATGCAGTGTAGTATTAAAATCTTACAGATTTCTCAAGACTCGTAAACCCCCCAACGAGTGCAAGTTTGACTCGGCGAATGGTCGTCGAACGGAGGATGTACATTTGATTTCCGTTTATCGGACTATTGCTCGGCACGCGAGACTCGCTTTTTCTCGCCAACGTCCCAGGCCCGATGTGACGCGTACAAAAACAAGGGCATATTTTCTAATTGCATTAACATTCCTCTCGATTCCCAGTGCCGAGCAAAAACTCGCGCGCGACTGTCGGCGAATGCCTCTCGCATCCACGGGAGGAATGTTCCTCGCCGATCGTTTCCGAAGATGATCAATCGTTAATTGTGGAAGGCGAGTTAAAAAGCTTGTACGACTGAACCGAGCGTGGGGATGCATGACTGATGAGCTTTGGGGGCGAACTGTCGGATCTCGGAGGAACCGCGAGGTCGAGGACATTTCAGAGGAAGGAAGTCTGGAGCAGTTTGTACATGCAATTGTATTCGTATTGATAATTAGATCACTTTGGATGAAGAAAATATGATGTAACCGAGCTCGAATGTTCCGATCGATTTTTGACGCAGTCAGCGATTGTCTATTACAGGCTATGATTGAAATTGGAAGGAAAAAACATTTATTAGTTTGCGAAGAGTCGTCACATTTCCATTCAGATGTGATAACAACAGATCATACAAGCGGCGTATGTATCCTACTTGTCTACCGGAGTGATGATAATCCATCAACAATTCAATGTTTAACCCAATAGAGTACATCGCAGTGCATCGAACGAGTCGATCCTGCCATCGTTTCCCGCAACTCTCGAACTGAAGTTTTCGATCAGGAACAAGAAATCATAAGTGACTGGCTGGTCAAATTGAAGAAACGAAACAGCCGGTCACTGACCTCTGTCCCGCGGAAAAAAAGGACGACCGGCCTACTATACGCGGCGGATCGGCAGGTATAGATGTTGTGGACCGTTGGACGCGCGAATACTTACTGAGCCAACTGCTCGACGAGATAGGTTGGGGTGGTGGGGTCGGGCCTGAGCGGCGGACAGGCGACGAATCTCCTGGCCCTGGCGGCGTCGTTGCCGAGCTGCTCGGCGCCGTCGATGCCGCAGGAGGCGGCAGTCGGCTCACCGAACACCACCGCGCCCTCCAGGTGCTTGGCCGCGATCGCGTCCGCCGCCGACTTGCTCGTGACCGCCGACACGTACACCGGGCAGTTGAGCTGCGCGACAGGCGAGAGCACAACACACCGTTACGGCTGACGGGCCCAACCAGACAAGAGAGCACGCGACGTGAGAGCTTTTATGGCTGTTGTGTGTCGACTCGGGGGACACGCGCTTTACTTCTTTTACTTCTTCACTGACAGATATCGAGCAACACGAATCGCTACTCGCGGTCTACTTTGTTTTTCATCCATTTTTTTTCGAGCGATCGTTCGAACATCCATTTTGATATATAGATTTCGATATATAGATATATTTTGAGAAGTAGTGCATCTGTGCTGTACTTGATCGTCACAGTTCACAAAATGAATTGCTCCTCTCGCAACTCAATTGAATTTTAATCGAATCGCGACTCTATTAAATTTCGTCAATCTGACAGGTCTGTGAGAGATACACGCGAGAACGAAAAGAAAGCTTTCATACACTTCAACTCTGTTTATTTAATGCAACTCATAGGATCGTAGTACGAGTTATTCGTGTATAATCATCTTGTGGTAAGCCGTCATAAACAAACATTTGTACAGATACAACTGTCAACACTCGAGGAACTAGAATTTCAAAGATTATCTGGAATAACACGAGAAAGAATAGTCGGCTCGTCCGAGCTCCAGCCTAGAAAAGCTGAAATAAATCGCCGCGGTAGGCGTAGAAAGTTGCGGTCACGCATAAATTTATTTCACCGGCCTTCTCTGTATCCACAAGTGTATCGTGTGTGATGAAAAAACAGCCTGCTCCGGCCCGCGATTATTTCGAGATGCGTGTTATAGGTCGTCGTCGTGCTCTCTTCTCTTGCGTATTCAAACGGAAGGATTTGAAGAACAAATTCACAAGGGATTTTCTGATAAGGCTCACAGATGCGTAAAGATGAACAAACACCAGAATTATACGGCACCGAATAAATAAATTAACGACAAGTGTGAAAAGAAATGCGAAACGAAAATTCTACACAACTATTTCTTTTATAACATACATCCAGTAAATTTATACATCCAGTAAAATTTACAAAATAGTACATTTCGATACAAGACAAAGACGAATTCTAGGTACGTGAGAGGTTTGTCGCCCGAGCAAAGCTAGGCTGCTAATCACACGAGCCTAGAATCATCTTTTGCTCTAGTATCTAGTATTTTCCATCACGAATGTAGAAAACTAAGGTTTAATGATCAACTTTTCGATACAAGCGATGAAAAATAAATTAAAAGTTTTCTAAATATTTCTCTAAGCTTGAAAGAGGTGTTTTTCACATGAATCGATACAAGCCAGATGTTATCCTAGAACGATCTTACTTTTGTAATCTTATCGAAACTCTGGACAAAATCAATTGTAATGCTTTTTTAAAAAAGATGTATATTTATAAAAAAGAATCCTTTTCACTTTTATGAAGAAAGTTCAAGCTATAGTTGAGAAGATGAAACTAAAACTATGGCATCAGCAATAAATAATATTCGATTATTATACACATTTTTTTACAGAACTATGACTAGGACAACTTGAATCTGAGAAAATAAATCTTTTAGGAAACTTCTATACATAGTTTAGTATACTTGAGAGTAGATATAATATATTGTAGTGTCATGCTTCTAGGCGAAGATATACACTGAGAAAACATGCAACGTATAAGAATATAACTGCAGACGTGCAACTATTTATCTACTTTAACTTTGAGATCATTCCATGCGTTATATAACGCTTTTTTTATTTGCGCTAAAAGCAAATAAAATAGCATATAACATCCATTATTTTCTGTTCAGATATTCAAACAAATGATGACTGCTTGTAAATATATAGTATATATTATACATACTATATATATTCTTAGAGAGATAAGGTGGACGAGGTAGTAGAAAATACTTTCTTTTAGTAGCGAACGATGATTTGATTTTTAAGCCATTAAACATTAACCCCAAACAAGTATAACATAGATAAACTGTAATGATGTTTTACGAATGAAAACACAAATTGAAGTGCCTTCAATCTTTACATTAAAAAAATCGTCGTCGCAAAAGGAGACATTAAAAATAAACCAAGAAGTTTACACGTCTTTCTAATCTTGGATAACCTTATAGTCATTTTTTTCAATTGCATTAGCTTTTCTGATCGGTTGCAACAGTCTGACTCATGAATAATATTACCCGGATTGAAGAATCATCAAACTTTCGATGATCAAAGCGAGTCAGAGAATTCAAACTGATAACTCTGGACTAAAAACAGATCAATAAATTTCCACTGAACGATCGAAAAATAAGATTACGAGCTGTATCATCCGTCAAAATCAAGGCGAAAAGTAATCTCCCGTACGTCGAGACAAAAGTCTCGGTGCCAGACCGCAATCCGAACTCCGTGTCCCACAAATGCTGCACATCCGCTCAATATACATTATGAATGTCGGCGGGTCGGCTAGCCAAGAGATGGGCTAGTGGTCCGCCGCCCTCGCACCGCGGGAAAGCGAGTCGCTCGCTTACAAAACGCTTTTTCTCCGAGAAATCGCGCCTCTGTCCATTAATGGCCAAGCCGAGGAAAAACGCGCGGAGGAAAGTTGTCTCCGCACGTCGGAGTATTTTCTCGCGCTTTCTTGCTACGCGCGCATTGTGACACGTTGCACCCGACGTTTCACTCGGCCAGTTTGTTTCTCGGATATGTTGGTTTTTGTATGGACTGATTGATGCGGCGAGAAATCTCGGGCCGAGACGCGATTGATCGGGTGTGGCTATGGAGCTTGCCTGGCGATGAGCTGGATTAATCGTGGGTTTAGTTCAGCGAGTAGGCAGATTACAGGTTATCAAAACTCGTCGAGTGCTAAAAAGAAGGCTAAGTCGTTACGAGAAAGTCGTTTTATTTTTGTTTTGCGATAAGCATCTGGACGAAGCCGATGATTTGATGAAAAGATTGGGAGAGTCATACCCTGTATCGAGATTTTTAAACGCTCGCTTGATAATTGTTATTTAAGGTTTTATCCAATAGAGTTTTGACTTGAATCTACTTATCTAATCTACAATGATGGAAACATTAGATAGAATATGTTCCAAACTCAATGCACTGCGTGATAGAATATACTAAAATTGTAATTACATGAATCAATTGTTTACTAGAATATCACATGTTTGGGTCACCAACCACAATGAAACTTTCTCAGATAATTAATTGTTAACTCTTAAAAGCCATGTCGAAGATGTTCAGTATCATGAGTTTTTTCGTAAAGAAATCATCTTGAACAACCCAAGGTAAACCTAAACGATGCTTCAGGAATGGAGATTTCTTTATTCTAGTTAATATATACATTCTCATAAGGGCATGAGATTTTCATTTGAAAGAGCTACAAATAAGTAGCTACTATTAATTACTTTTGGAATATCGAGATTCTGTCATTTTGAAAATTTAATTCAGAGACAAACCTCGACGTGACAAACCCCCCCGAGGCTTAAGCGGATACCGAATTCGGAATCATCGACGGCAAACGCGGATAATGATATGATTTGCTGTACACATTCCACTTTTTCTTCTTGTACCATGTGAAATTTAATCGAATCCCCTCTCGTTAACCATCAACGTTGAGCCTCTGAAATCTCGAGAGGAAGAAAAACCAAAACGACAAATACTCACGAAACAAGCATCTTGACAAGCGCTTCGGGAGTGTCGGTGTCAGGCCTGAGTGGCGGGCTGAGCACGTGGCCGGCCGCGTGCCTCCAGCACTTGTGGCTGTAGTTGGTGCCGTCGGTGCCGAGGGCCGCCGCTAGGGTCTCACCCCAGACGCAGACGCCTCGATTCCTCGCCGCTTCCACCTCGTGAGCCGCGCTCTTGCTCATCACGTGCACCACGTACAGAGGACTCGCCGTCTTTTTTTTTTTATTTCATTTTATTTAATGGCTTTTAATGCTTAGGGGGGCTCTGACGACAAGGTGACTGATGTTGGTTTGGCTGGGACTACCGGAAGAGCGTATTACTGGTTTCATATTGGGCACAAGGCCATTTTGGCCAAAGGATGCATAGCAGTTCAAGCTTCTTGATTTTACTATTTGCGTAACTTGTTTCGCATGGATCGGATTTTCCATAAAAAAATCGCGGTCTCCCTTCCCAGTGAAATATTCTTCATAGTTTCCCTAATGAAATAAGATTTCCCCATAGTGGCAAACAAGAATCAGCAATATGTTTTATTAAATTCAATCAAATGTTAACAATCCTCAAATATTAAACAAATTTTGTTGATATCGTTTGAAATATGATTGAAAATCGAAGCTAGAAAGTGTGGAATGTAAACTCATGGAAAAAAAACGGCATCGGTCCATAAGCATTTGCGTAACATGCCACAACACTTTGCACTCTCGATGGATGTTAATAAGAGTCGATCAAGTAAGTGCCATGAAATATCGGCTCCTTTTTTTTTTATTGAAACTCAACTCCTCACCGATTTTCTTCATTCAAATAATTCAATTGAAAGACATCTGTAACTTTCAAAATTCAATCTAATAATAGTATTAAAATCCAATCTTCGATCGCCTAATAAAGTCAGGCTCGATCGGAATACTCTCTCGTTTGGCTGTGCACTCTTCGTTTTAGCCCACCACCAACAACACCAGTCACTCCTTTTTTATTACGCCTCGTTCTTTTTTTCGTTCAGCTCCTCTCACTTTCGATGGTTTGGGTACAACTTGCGAACTTTAATATCCAGCGATTGGAGCAAGGTAACGACCAATTTTAATATACTTGTTTGCATTTTGCCCTCGACGGATGGATAAGATAAGCCGGCGCATGTCGAGTGTTTGTGCTTAATATTTACGTACGAGAGCTTGCGTCAACTAGATTTTTCCGAGTATACGCCAAGATGCACTTCTGCTTATTATGCATGTTTCAAAGATGAAGTTTGTTGGTCGAGACAGCTAATACATTCGTATATGCGACAAAAAAAAACAGAAACTGCGATAAGAGACTTGCAAAAAGATAAGACGGCAAACACTTGAACGTGCAAAAATGTATGCATTCCATAAACAAACGAGGAACAAGTTCTCACGTACATCTAAAAAATGGCATTATGGAGTAACTGAGTATCTACAAATACACGAAAGCTGTACTAATATCGAGAGTCACTATTCATACGATCTAGATATAGTGTATCATGCTCACTAAGCGCTCACGATAGAAATAAAAATGGTTCTGTACGCAATGAAGAAACAAGAAAACATCGATAATGAGAAGAACGAAAAGAAAAACGAGGAGAGGGTAAAAAATAACAGAGCAAAATATTGAGTTTAAAAAAAGGGATGCAATAAATAATATGGAATATTTCTCATGAATAAACCTCGTATGAATAATTTTCATGGAACAATCAGGATGCAGGTATCAAAACGGTATCCCCTATCCAAACAGACCAATAAAAGCACCCCTCCCCCCGTATCAATCCCGCGAAGCTGCACTCGTATTAGAAATTCAAATTCAGCAGATTTGCAAGTGCAAGGGCCGGAAAAGTCCCGTATCACCCGCATATGTGCGCAAAAATAAGTTCATAGCGCTTAAATATTTATCGCATCCGGACGGTTCCATGGGCAAAGATTATGTATAGATATATCTGGACGTGTGCGTGCGATGCATTGATTGCCCACCTGATTCGCGATGACGCAAGCCCGGTTAACTGCTTCCGCCTCGACCTCCTCGGGCCGGGACAGCTCGTGGCCTTCGGGCCCTGTCACGCCCGCCGTCAGCAGCTTCTTCGTGTTCTGTTGGCGTGAAAAAACGCAAACTGTTAGCTTTGTGCATTAGTTTGCTTCACGGTAGGTATGAGGTGGATTCTTGATGCTTCAAACATCGTCGTATAGTTTGGCATTTGCCAAATCGATTTTGTCGATTCTAGCCATAGTGTATTATTTTGCATTTTCAAACCAACGATTTTATACAAGTCAAAATTTAATTTCACAAACGACGCTCGATTTAAATAAAAAAGTATTTTGAGTACACGATTAGAATTTTTATTGAAGAGTTAATGTGAAATGTCAAGCACTTTGAGAATGCGCTTAGCGCGCATCGATTCACAATCTATGCGCAGAGCATACTTGAGAATTTTTTCCAAATAATATGAGGCTATTGTGAGCTGTTTTCTCATTAATTAACTTGAATTGTATTAAAGAGGTTATCAGAGAAGTAGTGCAATCGTAAATGTTTGCATTTATTCATGTGACAGTTCTCTAACGGATTCAATAACGGCAAATTCATTTCCTAATCATTTGCCTATGAACAACATGTGCACAATACAAATGAAAAGAAATAATAACTCATATCATCTCATTTTTCGCACTGATTACGACCAACTGTGTATTGTAGTGCTTTCGATTTCCTCCTATCGAACAGAAATTACGAAATCACGAATGGGAAAACGGCTTCAATTGGTTTTCTATGATTGATTTCAATTTTGTGTAATCAAAATAAATCGGATTATCTTTGATTTTTTCTAGAAATTGTTTCAACTTATTACAAAAACATATTAACATTATTAACATACTACAATTTCAATATCAAAAATCTGGAAAAAGAAAATTGGGCACAATCATGATAATATCTTACATTTTACATGCATTAAATATTGCAGCACATTAGCTATCATTGAGTAATGCTGCTTCAACGATTAATTCCTAATTTTAAATTAAACCATACAATACACCTGGCTGATCTTAATTATTTAATTTTAAATCCTACGATGCCCAATTTCCTATTCTCCCAATATGCAAAATTATAAAACCAAATGCTACCGCTATATCCAGTATCTACGCACATCTACTTATGATAATTAAATTATCCTCGACGGCAATCTCCCCTCTTTGTAATTGGCCGCTCAATTACGGCCAATGTGCTGTTGGTGAGAGCTGAACGTACCTCGTATATGATGTCGCCGTTCTCGGCGTGGACCATTGCTACGGCGCCGAGGCTCTTGCACACCTTGAATGCTTCGATGAGCTCAGGATCCCTCAGCATGAACAGGTCTCGGTAAGCCATGAAGAACTTGAAACTGTTGATGCCATGCTGCCGAACGAGCGTCAACATATCCTCTTTCGTCTGCAACAACATTGTATCAATTAGTCTTATGGAATAATTTTGATATCTATGGGGAATTCGTAAAAATAGATAAAATATGTTCGTCCATTTCCCTTGGTATGTATTCTCGTTTAATTATTGCAACGCTGACGTAGGCCTCCAATGCGTGTGACTGAGTCACCATGCGGAATGCAGCCATTTTCACATGCATCAATTTCGAACTTTTATTGATTCGTTGGAAAGAACGAGGGGCGATTGTGAGATCCCTATTCTCGATGATAGGTATACAGTGATTACCCAACGAATAATGATCACGTCGCTGTATAAAATCAATATGAACCTATAATATCCTTGATCGCTTACGGGCATCCTATTAGCCGCGTGCACAGAATGTTAAGTTATGCCAAGAGTAAGGCATATCAGATAAAACGTACGTTAGCTTTCCGAACTATCATTTCAAATCGAGCACAATCTAACAATTTTCTGATTTCTTTTCAAACAGATATAGAATATGAGCATGCTTGCTCTGCTTACAAATCTGATGAAAAAAATTAAAAATATCAATCAAACGACATAAATTCTCGTGGATCTATAGATGTATTCGATTCTTGATTCAGATACGGTTCAAATTTAGTAAAGGTCACTCATAGACAGTTCGTAGATTATCGAGGTTAATGATGCTATTGATCATACAACTTCAAAAATTATACATGCTCTGCCCAAATAACGTCAGGAATTCACACGTTTTATCAAGATCAATCACGCAAAAGTACGCTATTTGATTATTGGCGTGCTACATGCAAAGTCAACGGGATTCCGAAAATGTAATTATTAATAATTATAGTTATATATGTATAATCGAGTGACTTCAAAACAAGGATTATTCTTTTTATGCACGGAATTTAGAAGAAAACAAGAGAGTAACACGAACTCCAGAGAAAAATTGATGCGTATAATGTAATCTGAACAAGCAAAATCTATTGATTTGGTTTAATAGGTGTACCCATAGGTACTCTATAGCTGATAGCATAAGAATTATGTGGATTACGAATCGTAATTTCGACGGCCCTTGCGAAGAAACGGCACATTTCAAATCTCCGACGGAGAAAAGCACATTTTGATTCTCGGGTGAAAAAGCGCATAGTTCAGCTTCTCAGACGAAATGAGTTTTTTTCTTCGTCTAAGAAACTAAAATGTGTTTTTCTTCGTCCAAAAAACTGAAATGTGTTATTTTTCTTCCGAGAAGCTAAAATGTGCTTTTCTTCGTCAAAAAATCAAAATCTTTTTTTCTTCGTCGTAAGATGAAAATGTGCTTTTTTTCGTAAGGTCCGGTCTATATTTGACGCATGAAAATAAAACAAAACGCCGTTACTTCTCTCCCCGACTAAAGAAAAGCCTCAAGTACGCAGTATGCGTTTAAAAACGCAAACCATCCGACATCCAAGCGCTGATCCGCAAGCTTATACTTCCTGCCGCACTGCTCGCAAGAGCCGTTGACATCTTGATAAGCGTGCCAAAGAAAGCAAGACTCGGAAAAGCGCAGCGGCGCATAGCAGATCGGGGTGAGGTCATCGGTCGACACGGTTCGCATGCGTCCGCCGCGGCCGATTTTCCGCGGGGAAGTGCAACTAAACCGCCACTATATACCTACTACTGCGCGCACGTATGGGTAATGGGACAATCTCGCTCACGCGATCGCCCGGCCGGGCATTAGCATTTAGAAACTCGCGCTTTCTTCGCCCAATTACCAGGCAGAGGTGCATTGTGTCGGGAGGATGGCTCATATCTGATTGAGCTGTTCGTGCGAACTCTAGAAAGAGATAGGGAGAAAAAAAATGTGGCGTTGGCTCGCTCGTGGGGGGTCGACTAGTTCCATCTGACTATGCTTCCGAGTCCCTGCTCTTTATTCATATTCTTTCGGCAGATTCGTGTTGATTCGAATTGATTGCAGCACGTGGCACAGTTTGAGTTCAATTTTGTTCGGGAGTTCGTCGAGCTTAGTATGACTCTTTTGAAAAAGTGAGTTGAGCTTCATGTATTGACGAATGACACGTATATATGAGTATCAATGTTCGTGACTAGAAGAATACGTTGCATTGATTTCTGTCATTGTAAAGATATAAATATGGCAGAGAGCCTTTTGATTGAAAATTCTTTCTACACAATTTTTTCCGTCAACTTCTTTCCCTGGTTTTCGTCAAAAAAATCAAACATCGTTCAAACACCTACTATTCTCTTCCACTGGAGACAAAGTGGTGCATTAGACACCTGATCGCGTGCAGGAGTTTTCTGGCGCGAGGACAGCTTATTCCGAAAAAATACCTCAAGCAAGGGGCATACGGAACTTTTTGTTACAAGGGTGAAAACCGCGAATTTTTAGTCCGGACACCGGATATACTCCAAGTTTCATGAGTATATAGAATAATTACTTTTTCCAATATCCTCGTCGTGCACTTTTCCAGTAGTAGATTATAATATGTTTGCAGCATTTAAGACAAGTTGCCCGTTCTATAGGTAAGATATTTGACTTTGACTTTGTCGACATTTTTGCAGAAAATTCATGAAAAAACCCCGCCTAAGGTCTTAGACGCTTATATAATATGCCTCTGTTCAATTTACTTTTCGTGCAATTTACTTTTGTTATTCGGCGAGTGAAACGGCATTTTACGCACTAGTGCGTTTTTCAAATGAACTTCAAACGAGCACTAGCACTATTTTCTGTAATAGGATATTAGAAAATAAATTATCTATGTTGAATCGATATACGGTATCAAGTATATTCTAGATCCTAGTGTTTTAGTAGGAGTTGTGAATCCTCAGGTCGGTTGGAAGTCCTTGAAACTGACAAGCGGTGAAAGTACACATCGAAAAATTTAATGACAATGTTCGATTTCGAGCTCAAAGCGTATTCGTACATCTTTCAAGAATGAATAATGACAGAAAAACATGGATACACTCTAATAAGAGATTTCACTTGTTTTACTTCCTTGTCTGCCAACTGAATCGTGTGAAAATCGGAACAATTCTCCGGGCCCACGGATATAGTTAGTGGGTTTGTCCACTCGAAAATGCATACCTTATTATTCCAGCTGGTGATAGCGACGTGGAGTGCATAATCGCAGCAGACCTTGTCGTCGGCGGAGATCCTATACCTATCGTAGGCCTCGAGCAGGTCTTCATCGCCCTTTGGTATGACAAAGTCGATGATGGTGGTGGTACCACCGGCGATGGCCGCCTTAGTGCCCTGGTAGAAGTCGTCCACCGACTTTGCGCCCATCAGCTCGAGCTCGAAGTGCGTGTGCGGATCGATGCCACCAGGTATCACGTATTTGCTGCGCGCGTCTATCGTCCGCGTGCCACCCGGGATTATCAGGTTCCTGCCCAGCTGTCTGCGCAATAAAATCATGGTATTTCGTCAATGGCTCGATTCATTACCGGGTGATATTGTTTTTTCTTTTTACGCGAGAAGCCCTAGCGTGGATAATGCGAGCGATGGATAAACGTTTCCAAGCTGCACCATAAAACAACCCACGTCTATCTCATTATCAAATGACAATTTTTCAAGCGAATGAATTGACCAATTTCATTCAGATCCGGAATAAAATTTCCAATAAAAGCCAAACGAATGGATTATGGAGTAATATACGTAATAATGGAAGAAACACTAGCTTCTCGTTTTCCAACTAACAATAGTTTTGTTAATGAATGGCGAATCGATAATATACAAATATTATTTGGAAGTTTGTTCAACGAAAAAGTTTACCTAGATACTATAGACAGGCTAATTTAGAAATATCGATTGCACGCTGAACGGGAAGATAATATTTTATTGACAACCCTGTGCGCTTACATACTGTGTCTATACACTCTTTTACGTCTAGGAAGTTACTCGAAGTCAAAGCATACATATATTCTAGTTTATTATAATCACGCGTATTACAAATCGCGTGAGTAATTAATAATTCACGTAATACAAGCTTGCAATGCGCTTCGAATTGATAAAAAATGTCGTCTATATCCTTCTATCCAAACATACTTTACTTTTAATGAGTTTCTAGGTTGGATAGAGTAGTTTAGCATTGTTATGTCTGGCTATAGCATAATGACTAAAATCTATAATCAACCTTTCTCTTTTATTCTGTTTGATCTGATATTTGAATAGAGGAGAAATGAAAAACTAACAGTAATCGCAACTGATCGATATTGTAACTTGGAAAAGAAAAAATTAAAATTATTTCATAAGTAACTCGCATGAAGCAAAGAAAAGAAATTATCAAATAAAGGCGAGTGAATTAAAAATTTATCTTCAATGATTCATTATTCTAATAGGACAATTTTCATTAGAAAAACAGCGAACAATTGTTCTTTCATTAAATATTTCATTCAACGATTTTGATAAATGATTGAACTTACTTAATGATACCATCTTCGACGTAGACGTCAGCGTCAAAAATACTGTCGTGGTTGATGA
Organism: Aphelinus atriplicis; assembly: GCA_020882685.1. Lineage (NCBI taxonomy): Eukaryota > Metazoa > Arthropoda > Insecta > Hymenoptera > Aphelinidae > Aphelinus > Aphelinus atriplicis. The sequence continues at coordinate 79,241,060 of CM037073.1, forward strand.
TTTTGCCATTTTTTATCAGCAATCTGTTTTGTGCGCTCTGCAACAAAGAGAAAAAAATCAAAATTATTATACACTCAGAAATAACCTTTTTTTTTTTATAAATTTTGAATATCAATTTCCTGGTGAAAAGTTTCACCTTAATCTGTCTAGAAAGCCAAAACAAAAAATTGACTTATTTATGGTTTTGCTTCATTGCAGATGGAATTGTTATAATTTAACCATCCTACACTGAGATACGCATTTACTCAATTGAATAAAAACCAGTGTTCTACTTATTTTCATCATTATTGTATTAATTTCGGTTCAATATTAGATCTATAAACACGTTGATTATCTCAATCGGCGTATTTCCTGCCAAAAAACGATAAGCGCAAATTTGAAAACTCTCTCTTGGCAGAGATGTTCAACGAAAATTAAGCCGGTTAATAAAATACCGCAAAATTTTCCACGCTCCACCAGTTTTAGGCAAAATTCCAAATCATCGCGCTATAGTTCGGATTAAAAAGAAGCCTTGGCTTCTCTTTTTGACAAAATTACCTCGTAATCAAAATTCAAACACAAGAGTATTTGAATAAAGATTTCCGAACTACTGGAATAGTTTTATGTATCGTATTGAGTATCGTATGTTGATACGATCAAATCATAAATTTCCTTGAGCGCTCGAAGTACAAAACAGTTGTAGTACTTAAAATGTTATCGGTAACGAATATTAGGGTCATTGCTCTGCAGTAACTGACTCCAGATAATTATAGACTTGGAATGGGAGACAGAGCGAAATAATTGCTGCTAGCAATTTACGGGACTGAAATGGTTTGTTTTTGAGGAAGTGAACGCGTCACGTGACTCATTCATTAATTGAGCCTACTCTCAATTCAACAGTTTAGCCATCCAATGTCAAAACACGCAATCCATTCCGCCAGCACTTGTAACGCATAACGTACGCACCAATGATTACCTAATGTTTACATTCTTTCCAAATTTTATTTTCATCAATTTATATTGCAAAATACAGTGCCACATCAAACCACCGAGAGATACTTTCTATCTGCAGCTGCCGCAGCCCAGCCAACGCCCTTCGATCCATCTGGCCATGATTCATTCGAGCTCGTATCAAGTCTCGGGGCACCTCATCTCCTAATAATTACAAACAACTCTCTTTTCGCACCCTTACACCAATTCCTCTTTAAAACTCAATGTCTCAACCCCGGCTTCATTAGCATCCCCTTATTAATTGCTTGCCCGGTACATTATGCGGCGAAACGTGCCCACATTTCGCGCCACCCTCGTGTTCCCGCCATCGCATTTCGTGCGTGCACGATATAGATTTTCCGCCCGGCGAGACGCTGCAGTGGATTCGTCATCCCTTTTACGCTGCGACACCCTAACCGAGCACAAAGCACCTCGCCGGAATTTTATTTGTGCCCTATAGCTACTGCTAGTCTCTTCTCTCTTTCTTGCACTCTCTCGAGGGTGAGCATATAGCAGGGGCGAGACTGAAGTGCTGCCAACTTCCTTCTCTCTTTTGCACGGGGGAAGTGGATTCGCTCTTGCGGCAGTACATGTATAATTTAACCTGCGGAAATCTCCGAAATGATGAAAGGATTTTTTGCCTCGAGATGTTTGAGCTGGAGCTGTTGATATGCTCTCATGGGGTGGGTGCTGATATCTGATGAAACTTTTACAATTTGAGGAATTACTCAAAAAATTGTTGATATGGGTATATGGTGATAAGTGCAAAGGTTGACATGTTTTTAAGGGTAAGTTACATTCAAAGTTCTGTACAAAAACCATCGCAAGCTACATGACTTACAATAGATTAATCATATACCAAGGTGATAAGTAATTTACATCATATATTCTTCTCGTATTACATATGTATTGAATATAATATAATATGTATTGTAACCACAAAAATTCAATAAGTCTTCAACTAGATAACCAGCAGTGAATTCCATTACGGAGAGATGATAATCATCAGCAAAATCTATTGTGTATAATAAAATAAAATAATCAAATATCTCTCGAAATTAACGAAATAAACTTTCACTAATTTAAATATATGTCAGGATAGATGTAACTCCCCCTATAACATCAGTGTCAATGCTCATTTGAAAAAATGAGAAGAATATTTTGAACTTTTGAATAAACAACTGTATTAATTTGTATTTCATATAAAAAATCATCCAACAATAGGTTTGACAAAGTATCCGCTGATCTAATTTAAAAAAATCAAATATACACGAGATGAATGGGATTTAAAAATGGAATCTCTACTTTTCTGATACACCAAACTGAATCAATGCCAATCGACATCATCCGTGCAGTAAATGAGCCGACACGTTCGGAATCTAAAGCCGATCCGCATATCATTCGATCAAAGGCGCTTTGTAACCCCACGCATTATGTAAGCTGGAAGAGGTAGCTTGCAACGATATAAAAGTGTGAAATGTGCGTTAACCGATTCCGATTGTCTGTCATTATGTAAATCTACCAGTGTCTTCGATGACAAGGAGCTGGATGAAAGGCCGGCAGGAACAATGACCGCGAACCAGCCGGGCGTACCCCTTCATTATTTCTGCTTCCTGCCTGATTATGAACGGCCCTCGATTAATTGGTAAGATTGTTGACGCTGATGAGTTGTGCACTGGTTAAAGAATTGAGAATACGATAATGTTGCATGACGCCGTTTGGTTAAGAAATAAGAATTAAAAGTATGACGACAGATTTATTAACGCGGTGATAAGATAGAAAAAAAAACGAAATTGATTGTTTGGCCCGCTAAAGCCTCTTTATCAAGTATGTTGATCGATTAAAGTTTTTGGATATTTATCGAATTCATGGAATGGCTTAATCGATATAAATAATAAGTTGATGAACAAAACAGAAACGATTATGGATCAAAGTTAGAACGGCATTGGTCGGATCGATCCTAACTCATCGTGAACCCAATTTCAAACTATCTCTCTAAGATTACGATGGTCTGAAATGTGACTCACGAACTTCTCTAATGATTACCTAGCCATTCGCATAACAAAAAAAACGTCGGAAAAAAAACCTCGCGTCACGGTGTCTTCCACTTACAAAAGAGAAAATTGACGAATAACGGGGCGCAATCGCTCGAGGGCACTTATAATTCGTACACGGAACATCTTTTTGCTTGCCTTCTGATTGCTTAACAATTTCACGAAGCCCATGGGCTCGTTAGAGTGATGCTTTGCAGTTTTCAGGTGATCTGTGTTATCATTGAGTTAGCACGTTTCGATCGTAAACGCGATCTTGGCACTTACGGGTGCGAGTATTATTAATAACGAGTTGGCGTGCATTGAATCTTATCTGATCTGTCGTGTGATAGTGATTTTCTCGCTTTCAACACGCAAATGACTCGACTTTTGTGGAGATATGCAGGTGATGAGAAAATGCTCGTTTTAGATTTGTTGAGTTTGTTTGCAGTCTCATTGAATAGAGAACTAGCAAAAGAATTTTGCATATTCAGAAGTGAACAAACGGATTAGAAATTAGTAATCGAATCGATTTTGATTGAAGCACGAGAGAACAGTAGCTGTGTAAATACAATACGTAAAAATCGAGAAAAAAAGGATGATTCAAGCTTGAGAAACAATGTTGCAGTGAGGGTAATCGTTTTTGTAAACATCTCAGTTTCAAACGAAGCATAGCAAAAAACTATCAAAGCTTGTATCCTTCAGTGATGTTACATCCCATAACATTACACCATACTCCCCCTCGAACAAAGCGAATTCGCAACGTTCTCCCACGCAATCGCACTCATTGTCGTACTTCCGAATTTTTCAGATGCCCTATCATTTATACCGGCAGACTAATGAGCTGCCGACAAAAACAAAGCTTCCCTCATTTCCGTCATCCCGCCCGAATTTTCCCACAAGCCGCAGCTCGTACAAATAAACGCTGCACACGTACAAGTACGCGCCAGTGGAATGACTCTTCCTCTCGCGCGACCGAGCAGAGAAACGCACGTGCGCGCGACCTCGTGTTCTGCGTGAAAATACGCTTTTATATACTTGCAAGGCGGAACTCGCCTCTCATAAGAGGACATGTGCGCCCTTATTTTTGAACCTGAGTCTACAATGAATACACGGGTGATTCCACGTCGACTGGATTGGCCCGGAGCTTATATATTCTAAATCATTTAGACTTTTATTTGACCATAGATATGAAATCAACATGTACCACTTGATTCTGGGAATTTCATGATTCTTCATTTTTATCTACTTTTGTGGACTAATTTACTCAGAAAATTAGTCTCAAAATCGATAAATAAAAACACAAGACTGATTCTTACAGCCTGTTATAGATGCATGGGTTTTATTGGAGATGTTCGTTAATTTTTTTTTGTCTCAAGGGGGGGGGGCACTAGAATCAGATTTATGACTTTTAAAACTATATATAATTTAGTTTGAAACGTCGAAGTATGTTCATTTCTTGTAAAAATACGGAGATGGTGACTCTAACTATTTACATCATACAAATATATGAAACATGCACAATACATTTCTGTTTCTGAAATTCAAAAACTGACAGTTATAAGTTACACCGACGGAAACATCAATGCAAGCGCAGATTTTGAAAATGATGTCCCTTTCTACCGAAGTTGTATAGTATGAGGCCAAACTCGGATTTCTTTAGACGGGTACAAATTGTGATTCTTGGATCATATAGATTATGAAACAGCCCGTTTAAGGCCACCTTTCTGAATTTCGATACTAACTAATAGACTGTATACTAACGTCTCAACCACAGATTATGCGATTGAAGTAGAGAAGTATTTATAGTTTTTTTTAAAACAAAACAATAGCATGATGAGCTGAAAGTTCTCTTATTTCTATGACTCGTAACACCCTCTATACGAGGCTATCATTCCTGTGTCTATATATACTCGATCCAAAATTAACCGCGTTGAATCGTATTGGAACCATCTTGATAGATTCGGAAAAAGTAATGTACACTTCATTTTAGGACATGTTGCTTCACGCCAAGGATTAAATGCAATAAATTAATCCCACGTGTATATTTGAAAGATTTAATTCAAATGACATATTGAAATACAATATTTTTTTCAACAATTATAAATGACAACATTTCTTCACTATCTCATAGTATCTCCATTTTTTTCAAACATCATCGAATCCATACAGCTATTAAAATTAACTTTCACGTCAGCATTTTTTGCACAAGTATAATTTGATGTTGCGAGCATGTAGCCACGGCTATATTATAGTTTTCTAGAAATATTCTAGTAAAAAAAGTTAATTGCATGTTTGAAGCTAATACATATCCAACCAATCTCTTTATTAGATATTATAAAACAAAATTACCACAAGATCCGTGTGAATTTCAACATAATATACAACTAGATAAAATTTGTACAATCGATAATCCTGCGATATATCTTTTGGCAACTTGTATCTCCCTTTTTCGAGCCACCATTTTCAATCTGACACTCCGTAAGACGAATAATCGGGGAGTATGTGCCCGCGATGCAGACTTCTTTGGGTATTTGGGTATTTATAGCCCGGACCGCGCGAGTACACTTTCGGAGATATTTTTTCCCTTCGGAGGAAGCAGCTGCTTCTCCCAGGAGTAGTTGCCAGTCGCGGCACACCGTGATTTTTTTTACGAGCTCATTAGTCTGCTGTCGCAGATATACGTGACTCGATTGGTTTTTTTATTTTTTAATGCCTCTGAGAAAGTTGAGTGATGGATGGTTGAGAATATTGACTCTGGGAGAGTATTGAGTGAAAGAGAGAGAGAGAGATCCGTTTTATTGACTCAATAATAAGCGTAAGAAAAATGGTGTGTAAGACTGGAAATTCACTATACCTTTGTACTTCGTCATAACGGAGGGGGATATACATATGTTTATAGAACTTTAAAAGTACTAAGTAATGATGATATATGTTCAAAAATTATTTTCCGGTGTTGTTTTCGAAACTTGCCTGCAAATTCAAGTTTCATTGGATAGACATGTACATGGTACATGCAAAATCAATTTGGAAAATTAAAGTTGAAGGTTATGCATCGGGCGCTGTATGAACTTTCCTTCTCTTCAGCTTACTCTATTAGGTGATGATAACTTTCACAGTGCTATTATACACCACATTAAATTATTCTCCTCATTGATATAAACTCTTTGCAATTTTTCACATTATTATACAATAAATTCTATAACAAGTATAGTTTGCATGATGATTTCGTTATATGTATATATTGAGATTGACAATACGTATGATTCTAAAAAATATTTAAATTATAACGCATCTTAGCGTATCGCATATTGAGGTGTTCTTGGAAATATCCCAATTACGGCTGGAAAATAAAATGTTAACTTATTTTCTAAAGATACAGATTCAGTCGATCCACACGGTATAGTTTCAGGTTCGTTAGGGGTACCGTTGTGTACATACATCCAGAATTCGTGTGGTGAGTGTTCAAACCCTTAAATGTACATACTAATTTGCATTCAATTCTTAATTACGTCATTTAAGTGTCCTTCTGTAGTTCCTCTAAGAATCCCAAAAATTGTAACTAGACTTGTAATCTTTCATTAATTCTTACCGTACACATTTTCAGATATACCCTTAGCTCAATATTTTTATCCTGTTTTATGAATGGAAATGATTTTTTTTCCTACAATTGCATGTATACTTATTGAGAAAGTGATTCATGCTTTGTCTTTATCGGCCAATAGAATCATTTGAAATAAATTTGAATTTATACTGTCGAAAGCTTATTGAAAAAAAAAAACGATCGTCAAGACTAAATGTAACAATGTGCGACTAATTATAGACCGGACGTGTAACATGTGATTCTGTGTCTGAATCAGATTTCACATTGAAAGTGAAAATTCAATGAATGGTGGATAGAAATTACAACTTTTCTTCCTCGAAATTATCGTTGCCGTAAAATCAACGAAATACGTGCTCATTGAATTTCTTTTCCTGCGAATAAGCAGCAACCGAGTGAGCAAAGTGGCATTAGCAGACAACGAGTTTCTTGACGTTCGAGTCCGAGATACACCAATGATTTGGAACAGCTCGAGATCTCTAGCCTCTCATTCAAATTCGAACCGATCAATCGTATTTCGTACGTGGAATAACAATAATCAAGCCGACTCGACGTAATGCCAACTCCACGAGCGATTCGAATGGTCGAATCACTAGGCATCGCACCTTCCTCTATGATTACCATTCCATAGGAGTCACGAGGCCGATAACTTCGAAAGAAACGAGCCGAGTGTGTATACATATATAGGTAGTGGTGCACGCAGGTGCGAGAGTAGCGTTTCCGGCCTCCACGCCACGCTCATTTGCAAACGTGAATTAGACCGTGGACGATCGGCCATTATTTATGTGGCGCATTTTTCCAGCGCCAGATAAGCCGTGAGCAGGAAAGTGGAAGCACGACGCCGCCCACGCGTGTCTGCAGCTGCCCCCCCGTACGAGTCAGTCACGCTTGCTAACCGCGTGTGTGCGCGCGCGCGGCGAGCTGCAGGGAGACGACTGTTTTTGGAAGGTATTACCTATATAAGTAAGCAAGGGGATCAACAAGCGGATTCGAGGGGGACTCGACTTTCAACAGAGAACGTGAATTTTCGAGTGGACTGACGAAGTTTACTATTTTGATACACAAATGGAGAATTTTCATCATTACAACGCTTTCATTTTGTCTATCAGTGTTGGAATGAACGAAATACCGCAATCAAATTTTAACCTAATCCTAGATGACTTGTTAGAGAACTCGAATTATTGTCCATCTACTTATCGTCCAGAAATATTTCATGTTATGCAAAAGATTACACGAGAGATTAATTTCTATTAATGATAACGATTTGTTTGAAATATAAATATACAATGTTGAAATTATCAACTGGAGTTAGCTACAGAGCTTGTTACCCATGCGTTAGTTATTGGCGGTCAAAAAAACCAGTATACCCCCGAACTATTGTAAGGCTTCTTAGTTCCACAGAAAAATATTATCAAGAAGGTTTTTAACAAGTAGTTTCAAGCGAATATGTACTGGAAAATTATTTCCATCTTTTTAGTCGCTTGTATAAGATCATATTGTCAAAAACCATTTTCATTTTAGATTTTGTTCAGGTGCATCAAAAACCATTTACAAATAACACAAAAAATGAATAAAGAACAATTTTATAATATCTTTTTTATCTTTAAAATACAACTTTGCCCAAAATGATCTCATTGAGAATTGTCTAAAATCTTTATTGAATAATACATTGGTTTGTCTTAATGATAAGAATAGATAAGAGAGGTTTCATTTGTGACACGATTTTACACCGTTTATATTGGGATCTACCGTTTGGGTAACTCCCCTATTGTAAAACCTCTGCAGTATATGTTTCGAGTATTTTTGTTTCAACGTAATATTTTTCTTCCATCTATTTTCAATCGAACATCAACTAACCCATCATTCAACTCGAATTCCCAATGAAAATTCACAGTCGAGTACAGTTTATACCAGAGTCTCTAGTTCTGAAGTTTGGAATAACACGCGACTGGTATACAGACACTTGTTATCTCGCAATACAAGAACCTGCTCAGCGGCACTTTCTCAAAATACATTGGATCACTCTAAAAAGGGTCAAGCTCTCACCTACTCTGCAGCACTACGCGGCGTACCCACCCACGCGTTGCGCAACGGTTTGTTTACGATGCGTTCGGCCGGTAAGTAAGTATAAGCGATCCATACGTCTATACGTATATGTATATACATATACGCGTACCCAGGCGAATCGATAGTTCGTTGACACGGGGTAGCGGAGCAGCAGCAGCCGACGCGGCGCGCAATATCTGACTCACGCAGCAGCCCTCATTGTTGCGGTGTATGAATGGCGACGCTTCCGATTATCGCCCTTGATTGACATACGGTCGCTATTCTTTTCGCGGGGCTTTAGCTCTCGTCGATGAGGCATAGCGCGACATGGGGCTTCGTCGAGGTGCTTCGAGTGAATCTTGATGAGTTTGATCGGTGCCGGCACATTGATCGCGGCACACACATACATATAGTTGCACGGTTTTGCTTTGGTTCGTAATCGTAATTCAAATTTCAAAAACCACAAGATTCAGTGGGGTTTCGTAAAGAAACGAGGGTAAATTCATCTCGTTAACTGGGTTTTCAAGAAGAATATAATTTCTTACTTTAATTCCATTCATTCGTCATCACTTTTCTCTCTTATACGTCATGACTCAACCTTAGCGTACAATTATTAATGGACTCATAAAATCACTCGGAACGCCGATAACGTGGTAGGGCATCCTGTTTGTGGTAAGACAACTCAATAAAGCTCAAGAAAAGAGGCGTCCCAGTCACCACCTGTAACCACAAAATCTCAGTCAAGCGTTTCTTGAACATCATTATCAACTTTACAACAGCGACGCGACCTTTTGTTGCGTGTACCATGTGGCAAACGTACGCTCGAAACATTTTTCCCAAACCCATTAATTGTTGTTTAGAATGAGATGGAGTTGAGAATATTGAAAAATGAGGACAAATGTCATTCAAGAATATTGAAATTACACGTCACGTGAAGTAACGTTTTATTTTCTAGCTCGAGTGAGAAACGGATCGTATTATCATTTATGTAGTATAATTGTGCGAAAATCCAAATAGGTCGGCACGAACGTTGGAAGTTATTTTAAAACTAACCTAGAAACTTTTGCAGAGTGGCTCAAAACGGCACGTTCGACAATTCGACTGAGAGACTTCAGGTGCAATATTAACCCGTGCCAGTATAAAATCGATCCCAGCTCAGTTAACCGTGTAAAAATGTTCTTCTGCCGAGCCAAATTTAGTTGAAGATTCCAGCGATGCTCGAACTTTGACACAGTTTTGGAAATTCATTGCCAAACGAGACAAAGGCGAAATATGAATTTTACAAAAGAAAAAAAAAACAGGGAAATTAAATTGAAGATGAATGATTTCGAATGGGGTATATCAATCGTTCACGTCTCTCAAGACTTGGCATAATTCAATGACAATCAACACTCGGCACACCATAGTCAATTGAATTCTCCATCGGCACATGAGCAAATTGTTTACATCCTGTTCCTCGAACGAGCCCTGCAGCTGCAATTCAATCTCTCAAACATTCGTAAAGCCCAATGCGTACAACCGAAGGCTGATCCATTCCTCCGAAATTCCCGGCGATGAAAACTCTCGAATTCGCGGGCGGAAAACACACACGACGCCGGTCGCGCGCGGCTCGCCCAAGATTCGAGCTATTTTGGAAGCTCGACGCGCGCTGCTGTAGCTCTATAAACTCCGCCGGTTTGGCCCGGCAATCGATAGCTGTTGTACGGGGCGAGGGGGAGAAGGATCTTATCTGCAGACGGAATTATTGACCGGGAGTGCGAGCATCATCGACGCCTCGGACGCTGCGCGCCGCTCCCGATCGTCGTCGGCTGATTTATTACACGAAGTTATAGCTGTGCCATCTTGAAATCTGCAGGTGGCTGATAAATAACGCAATGCGCCCCTCGCAGCTCATCGATTTTCTTTGTTTTGGTCGCGAACACTTTTCCCCGCCTTCAACGCGTTCGATATCAATTGGTATCATGAAAATATCGTGAGACAATACGAATACGAGTTCAATGTTATATCCTCGAGTACGAAGAATTTTTTTGTTGATAGAGAGAGGATCTAGCATTTTCTTCACGAGTTCAGAGTGTAAATTGTTGTGTAATGATTTTATCTCGGTTTACGTAGCCCTTCCCTCACCCCAAGGTTTGCCTTACTATCAGCAATGAAGGTTAATCGTAAGATACTCCCTCGGGAGGCTAAGGGTGTATTGATTTTCCAGACCATTAGCATGTCGAGGCTCCATATAAGCTGTTGAATATTCCGAGTGTTCGAGTAACGAAATTCTGATGGCCGGGGGAGGAACCGAGAGAGGGTGACACGCGGGTGCTGTAGGTCAAGGGAGGCATGACTCATCGCTGAATCACGCGGCCCTATTTCGTGCATTTCAAACAACTCGATCCGATTTATAGGATTGCCATTTTCAAATTTGGATGGATCCTGCAGAGGTGAAAATATATTACAGAGAACAAGAGTGGATTGTTTCATCATCTCCAAGTGACACTTTTCCCCTGATCAACAGAGAACAAAATTTTCGTTTAGAAAAGAACAACAACCAAGTTGATGATTTTCAACGCTCGACTTGTTTTTCATCATAATCAATGCGCGCATCATGCAACATTGAGATGCAAGAACTCAAGTGGCTTTTTTGCGTCGAATATGAATTACAAATCAAATTCCCCACAAAGTTAAAGTATCTGACTATAGTTTTCCAACAATTTTGCGCGACGCAAGTGTATACGTGGCAAAGAGCTACCAATAGTACTTTAGAGCACTGATTAAAAAATTCGCAGTACACCTACGAAACCCCATCCACCTATAAGAGAGCTCGCGATAACGACGGTAAACAAAAAGTTACATAACCGGCGCGCGCGCGCGAAACACCGGCGGTGATGGCGAGAGCCGAGTCATGTACGCATCAGTCGCACGCATTTAAAAATAAAACGTGCACCGGTGTCTCGTGGCTCTCTCGCTAGTGCTATATAAGTATAGGTATACTAATGTAAGTGACTCGCACAAAAAAGCGGAATCGCCGCACGCATCAAAAAGAGCAAGAGACTGGCAGAGCTATACAGGTATATATATATACACACACTTTGCTCCGTTACACCGAGGTGATGCGTTGGGATTACTTTACAGGTTTCGGTTGTTACGTGTTAGGTATAATAAGTAACAGGTATAACAAGGCACAGGTGTAGTAAGAAGTAGGTACAATTAAAATGGACAAATTGACGTTTGTACTTTGTATTGTCCTGATGCGGGAGTCGAGAATCGTATTCGATTGGTACAAGAGATATCGCTTTGATTTTCACGATTATTTCTTACGTGTTATCTCGCTTCTGATTAGATGGCTTTCATATCGTTTATATACGCTGCCAGCTTGGATAGCCGATAACCGGGTAATTTATATATACGCCTTTAATCGATTCTAATCAACGCCGCTGCTGATTCACTGATTGATTCCGAGCCGAAGTTATCGTTTGCATGGAAATACTGTCGCGATAAAACTCCGAGATGTGCTTCAGATCGTGCAGCCATCCAACGCTATATATATACATACATACATACATACATACGTGTGTGTGTGTGTGTGCGTATATGTATATAAGTATAGAGTGTAAAGTACCGTGTCGAAAGCGGGGAAAAGGGACGGAGACATTTTGACAGTTAACACATGCGCACGTTTGAATTTATACTTGCCGCGGTCACAGGCAGAGAGCTGGAGGCGAAATATCCCTCTGTTCTCTCGCTCTCGTGCACATATATGTGAATACGACAAGTCGACACGCAAGTATATATAATAGCACGGAGCGCCTGGTGTTCGCGCTAACGCCAATTTGGTCTAATGCAGAAAATGAAGCGTTCAGTGGCCGGCGGCGCGCGCGAGCGTGTGTGGTGTGGGCTGCCGAACAATATTAACACCGTTGTTCGCGTGTGTGCTCCGGTTGGGCGGCGGGGCGGCAGGAGGGAGGGGGGGGATTTTGTTTGGTTTCCAAGATACCCTCACACACACACACACACACACACATGCACCCCCGAGTGGGGCAGATGAGGCGGCTCCTGGTCAAACGGTCGTATTATCGCGAGTCGGGCGAGCGCGCGAACGACGGGCGGAGAGGATCCCGCGAGAGGGTCGCAGCCTCCCCGCGCGCCGGCATCCGTGTCCCGCCCGAGCGCCGCGGGAGCTATGGCCCGATCAATATAGCGCGCGCGCCGTACGCACCTGTAGGTGTATCGGCACCTTCTTCACCGGTGTGCTCATCTCGGCGGCTGCTCCTGCTGCTGCTGCTGCTCAAGCTCAAGCTCAATATCGGAGTCACGCACAACAGCACTGCGGTGGTGCAGTTGGATCAAACGAACTCTCTCTGCGGCTACACTCGCGATCTGTGTGTATATATGTGTATGTATATATATACGTGAGGTACACTCGCGCGCGCGCAGCGGGACTCGTGTGCTCTTCCGGCAGCCAGTAGCGATCGACTGACGCCGCGCCGCGCTATTTTCCGTTCGCTTTGCACATCTATACTGTGCGCGAGCGGCCAGGTTGCGCGCGCCCGCCAAACTACGCGCTGCTGGAGGGGAGTGCAGGAGGGGGAGAAGCGGCTGCGCGCGCGCTCTTTTTCTCGACACACCGCGCCGCGCGCGCACATCGCGCGCAGCCCGCGCAACTTAGAATCTCGTGATCCTCCAGTACTTACATCAGGTCTGAAGGTACTGCCAAAGTCGCGTAATGGTTTACTACGTAAATTTATTGTCGAATCGATTGTCGTGACCAAACAGTGGAATTCCCAATGAGCGATTGTTTCCCAGCGCGGAAGAATTGCACGCGTATCGAAGGTCCGTTCTCCGGCTTTCGCATGCGCAAATTCGAGTGTGATGACTTATGAGTTGCATACGTTTCTTTTGAGAAGATTAATATAGTTTTTTATGCAATTGGTGCGTAAAAATTTTAAGACGCGTCGGGACGCGTCGACGAGTCGTCGGCGATATACCGTTGTCGAGTGTCGCACGTTCAAGTGTTTGAATCAGTCGGGTACGATATTTTATGTTACGAGTGCTCGTTCAAAAGCGACATTAAAAACATGCACTAGTGCGTGAAATGACGTTTCACGCACCGAATAACATGATAGTACATTTCGATACTAGACCAAAAGACGAATTCTAGTCACGTAGGAGGTTTGCCGCCCGAGCAAAGCGAGGCTGCTAATCACACGAGCCTAGAAATCGCGGTCTTTTGATCTAGTATCGAACAGTATTTTTCATCAAGAGTGTAGAAAACTAAGGTTTCATGATCAACTTTTCGATACAAGTGATGTAAAGAATATACTTGCACGTTCATTTCAAATTGTAGCATTGTAAATTTTTATACTTATTACACTTGAACATCATGTAGGTTACGATTGCTACACGGTTCTTACATCACATATCTCGAGTTACTCAAAAATATTGACCCAGTCACATGAAATAGAGGTACCCAATAACGCCCACCATTTAATTTTATATGTATATCATGAAGTAAGAGAGAAGGAGAAGCAACTCCAATGGGTCCCGGACGTCAAAAGTGGACCGACTTTACGGACAAAATTCGGTGTGTACGCCCGGAAGAAGACCGACTCCCTAAGTCTCACTCGCGCCCCCAAGTGGCGACGTCAGAAGCTGAATATCAAAATGTGCCTAATATCAGGCAAAGTACGGAGGGCAGACCCCCCACCGCGGCGGCCGCGCCGCTGTCCCGCCGAGCGGTTTGGCGAAATTATGCCGCGCGTCCACAACACAACGAGCACGTGCCGAACACAATATTTTTGTTGAAATTATGATTAGGTGGGTGGGTGAGAGTTGTACAATGAGCACTTAGTACTCATTTTCAATACTTCATCAGGCATTGCACACAGCCGATAAATAAGTAAACCCTTTCAGGGGTCACAACTTAAATATAACATCTGAGATTTATATTGTAAGAGCTGTGCGCGGTGGTCTCGTGACAAAGCTTTTGCTCCGCGACTCAAGGATCGGTGGTTCGCGCCCGACCTCACGAGTTTTTTTTTCTTTTTTATCCAGTTGTATCTGATAGAATCATCTGATATTTTATCTTTATCTGATGCCTTGAAAATTTATTTATTTAAAATCGTATCAATTCCTACCTGCAGAATAAATTACCCCATGTGATCTGAGGTCAAGTAACCTTAAAGAAACTTTGAACATTATTTCTAAACATAAAAGTTCTACATTTTGGTTAATGAAGTTTATACTCCCCAAAATATCTATAAAAATATCTCCAAAATGTAGAACTTTTATATTTAGAAATAATATTCAGTTTCTTTAAGGTTACTTGACCATGGGGCACATGGGGTAATTTATTCTGCGGGTAGGAATTGATACGATTTTGAATAAATAAATTTTCAAGGCATAGTTAACATGCCAAATCACTCAAATACAATTTAATGAAATTTGAATACAAAATCTACGTTAATATGTATGATACACGTGTAAAAATAATAATCTCCTTAATTGCTGATAGATGCAATTACATGAATATTTTCATAAAAGATAATTGAATATCTATATATATATATATTCTCTGGCTCACCAATTTATGAAACTTCTGGATAGAATCAATCTAATAAACAAAAAATATGTAATTTGGCATGTTTACTATGCCTTGAAAATTTATTTATTTAAAATTGTATCAATTTCTACCTGCAGAATAAATTACTCCTTGTGCCCTGATCAGATGATTCTATCAGATACAACTGGATAAAAAAGAAAAAAAAAACTCGTGAGGTCGGGCGCGAACCACCGATCCTTGGGTCGCGGAGCAAAAGCTTTGCCACGAGACCACCGCGCACTCTTACAATATAAATCTCAGATGTTATATTTAAGTTGTGACCCCTGAAAGGGGTTTACTTATTTATCGGCTGTGTGCGGTGCCTGAAGTATTGAAAATGAGTACTAAGTGCTCATTGTACAACTCTCACCCACCCACCTAATCATAATTTCAACAAAAATATTGTGTTCGGCACGTGCTCGTTGTGTTGTGGACGCGCGGCATAATCGCCAAACCGCTCGAGGCGCGTCCGCCGCGGTGGGGGGTCTGCCCTCCGTACTTTGCCTGATATTAGGCACATTTTGATATTCAGCTTCTGACGTCGCCACTTGGGGGCGCGAGTGAGACTTAGGGAGTCGGTCTTCTTCCGGGCGTACACACCGAATTTTGTCCGTAAAGTCGGTCCATTTTCAGTACACGCAGTTTCCTCTCCTTCTCTCTTACTTCATGATGTATATACACACTCGTGACTACAACAGCAACACGTCACAGAATACTATTGGTAGCGTACTATAATAATGAGAGGAAATGTTGGACAGGTTGGCTGACACAAGCTGTTAGGAGTCATATGCATTTTTCTATTAATCGATATATTCTATCAAATTTTTCTCCGGCGAGTGAGTGGATTTTTTTTAGACTTATTTAGTTATTGAGAAAAACCAAGCGACGTACCATTTAAATTTATCAAGAAACCAAATAACGCCCACCTCATGATCATTGATTTGGTGCTCAATTATTTCTTAGCGAAGAAATGTCCAAATACAATATAACTTGGCTTATCCTGAAGGACTTATATACATATCTTTCAATTGTCACCAGCCACTTTAGAAAATTCGCTTCTAGAGCAATATGAAGTATTTTTTATGGATAACTTTAATCACTTGAAGAATTTTGTATCCAACGGACCAAACTATATTTTTGGCATTTGATGACCATATTGATAATCCACAATAAAAGATCTTGTTATTTTTATGTTATTTTCCTGTACGGTGGCACGTTTATTTTTAAAAATATAGAATATAAACAAAGCCTTTTTAAATTACCCCGAAACGTAGTCAACTCCGGTTTTTATTTATATTTCTTGGTTACAATAATATTCTTTAAAAAATCTGACGATTCTAACAAAAAAGGCCAAAATAATTCATAAGGTTTTGGACATTATTAGATAGAGATATTTATTTACAGAACCATCCTCTTAATATTAATAAGAATCAAAAATGAGAAGTTCTTATAAGCTAATTCTCGAGAATTTATTCTTTCTCGAGTCCAGAATGTGGTACTTTCAATATGTACCATTGATTCTGGCTAGACTATTGAAATGTCTTCGTTGAAATCCATCACTGAGGTTCATTTGAGTCCTGCTTTTAGTATGCATGTATGTATGCTGAAAACTCTTTTGCATCAAAAGCAAGATCAAAATCAAAATAAAAATCAAAATATTTTCGAGATTGCAGTCTATTCTCAAATATATACGTACCCTAACTTCTCAAAGGCTTCGAACTAAATATCAACTTGAATCGAAATTCACTCGCATCTAAATAGAGGCAGATTTTTTTTTATTCTTCTGCATATCGACGTGTCTTACGAAGAAAGACACATCTCAAACTGTCCGCGAAGAAAGACACATCTCAATTTGTCCACGAAGAAAGACACAACTCGCAATCTAGCCGCGAAGAAAGACACAACTCGCAATCTAGCCACGAAGAAAGACACAACTCGCAATCTAGCCACGAAGAAAGACACAAGTCGCAATCTAGCCACGAAGAAAGACACAACTCGCGTCTGGCCGCAAAAAGGATACATGGCGCACATCTTACAATTTTCCGACGTAAAAAATATATGGAATGAAAGCTTAGAATGAGTAGGTTATACTTGACAAAAAAAACAAGCCTTTTCTACAGTTTAAACTCTTTTTTCGTTAATATTCGCGGGAGAATAATTCCGACATTTGTCTTTCTTCGTGGCTAGATTGCGAGTTGTGTCTTTCTTCGTGGCTAGATTGCGAGTTGTGTCTTTCTTCGTGGCTACATTGCGAGTTGTGTCTTTCTTCGCGGACAGATTCAGTTATGTGTCTTTCTTCGTAAGACACGTCGATATATATATATATATATATATAGCCGCGAAATTCAAATCAATCCTCCGAGCTCTACCAGAAACATCAAAAAGACTAATAGAGGTGATCACGCAGTCGATGATCCCTTTGTCGAATTGTATATGGTTACTCGCTTCTCGAGTCCTACGTCTATACGCCGACCTTTTTACATCCTTTCACTTGACCCTGGAAGCCGAGACTTAGGTGCAGACCGGGCAGACTTCCTCTCGCGCGAAATAGAATGTGAGAGCCGGGACAGTGTGGAACACGTATAAATATTTTGCCAAGACGTTGGCGAATCTGACCCATCGCCGAGCCGCCAGACTCGAGCCAGGCAAAAGATTCTGTTACAGCGCGCTCGCGCGTCTGCGACTGTTTTAGGAGCTCGCATTGTTTTCCCGTAATAGCTACCGACCAATTCCCTTTCACCTCTGAAAAATTAACGAGCCCGCGGTCTATATACACACATATACATATCCGAATCGTCGGATTGTTTCTTCATCGAAAGAAACCTATATATATAGCGAAGCGAAGCGAACCTCCATAGCAATCGAGCGTCGGTTTCCCCCGAGATATGTACCACGAGATTAAAATTCAATCAGACTCACGCGCGTTCCATATGCAAACCGACACACGCAACATAACGAGCGCATACATATATGTCTCCCTCGTAACGCGCAATCAATGAGTATACTTAACCCGCCCACGCGACTCCCGCCGTGTGTTGTACAAGTAAGACGTGCGTGCAGTAAGCTGGCTGCGCGAAATTAAAGAGAGCCGACAATGCTTCGGGTCGTTCGATCGGCCCGAGATACACACACGCACATTTTCTCATGCATGCGTGAAACCGTTTTACACGCGTGTAATGAGGCAAATGAGGCTGACTGCTCTGCGCGCGCTTAGCACACGTGTATATACATACACGCAAACTGGAGCGAGCCAAGTGCGTATGTCAAGAGCGAGGAATTAGATGTCTTTCGTTTTTTTCTGCTTCTCCGACTCCTGTGTATAGGTATATGTGTATGCGCTACGCGAGGCAAATTGCGTGCGCGTCTCAAGGTCTATTAGGCCAAGTTCAAGTTCTAATTGGCTGTATCGAGGAAGAGTGCGCGCATACCGGTGCTATCCGCCGCATTTGGTTGATACTATACATATGTTGCGAACGCAGCAATCGCATACGTGGATTCGACTGCGTCTGCAGACTCATTTAATTCACTATAGCTGTGCGTTTATCGGTTGCATCCTATTAATACATACATGATACCGGCATAAACCCATAGACCATTAAATCGAATTGTAAGTGCCGATGTAAGCTCGCATAACACGTGAAGAGATATACTCGCGAACAAAGTCGATGATATTTAATATATCCAGCAGGAACGAAGAGAAGTACTGAAGGTAATAAAGTGTGTAAATGCGAGCAGAGACGAAGTAGTACGAGAAGGTACTTAGAGGAACGAGATCAGTTACCGATACATATAGTAACACGCGATAATATATTAAGCTGGATTATTTTTCTTTACAGCTTCTTACGTTTCTTGCATTCAATTAACCTCTGCTACACCGTTGGGCCCCTTCAACGCGCCTCAAGGAAACTTTCAAGCTCATTCAGAATAATAATGATTTCTTAGGGCAATTCATGGCTCGAATTGCAGTAAGAGTGAGCAGACATATATATATGTACGACCCAAGCTCATGGTCTATTTGTACATGATTAACACGTGTATTGGTGCGTAGACTAATGGATAATGAGTAAAATCACTATAGATTCGTACAACTCGATCCATGCATCTATACGCTAACTATAGTGAGTCACTGCAGGCACATGTCGCAAAAACGTGCGCAATCGGATCGGAACATCAGTGCAGCAAAATCATTACAAACTGCCATCCACAAAACAGATCCTCACTTGATTGTCCCCATCATCGACAAAACTATTGCAGATGCGCATTAGAAAAAAGGAACTCGTCGAGCTCACGTATACACGCGCGCGAATCCGTATATATATATGTATCTGACGTCCCCTCCTCTTAATTTCTGTGTGTCTGACGCGTACTCGGCTTTTCTTTCATCTGCGGCATTCATCGGCCGCACTTTTCAAGAGCGAATATCCTCCCGACGCGACTGCTGCTGTCTGACGATGCGAAAAGTGCGCTCGAGGTCGATGCTTTCCCTTTTTTATTTATACATTGTGTTTTTCTGCTGATGTGAGCTTGAATGAAGAGTCATGATATAGCAAAGTAGACGTCTGCGCCTGTCTGCCTCTCCAACGGTATACAGCGGAATTTTGTCAGGCAAATGCCGCTATGCAGCGCGAGTTACGCGAGTGTTCAACACAGGAATTCTATACGGGTTTTTGTAGTATTGCCACTTATATACGCGGCAATCGTATTATATATATACACACACACACACACACACACACACACACACACACACACACACACACACACACACACACACACACACACACACACACTTGCAATGATTATATCACTAGATTTGGGGGGTAAATCGAGGCTCAAGGGTGGAGGAAAAAATTGTTAGGACCGTATAAGTTATAGCCAAGTGAACTTTTTCATATTACCAAACTAACACTTCAATTCAATTTCAATTTGTAGAAAACGTAATGTATATAAGTACAGGGTGAGAGAATTGTTAAATTTTAATATTTTTTTAATTTTCCGCCTTGCTGGAGATGTTTCATCAGGACATCAATACGATACGATCATCAACCTACAAAATCGTGGCATCATTAACACTATGTTACGAGGTTACGACCCGTCGGTGTTTATTAAACTATAATAAACGTTTTTCTGGGTATCGGAGAACGCGTTGCTTTCTCAGTCTGGGCAGTCGGTAAAACTCAAGTACAGTCAATAAAGCGTGTCGACGCGAACGCAGCGTGAAATCAGCGGCTGTAAACTTAAACGCGTAATAATTAGCTAACTGCATGGTATCTTCCCTGCCACCAGCGGCGCGAGCAATATATATTTTTGAAAGGAAAATGGATCGTGTAACAGTATAGGGCGATCAATGGAAAGCTTGGCCGAATTGATAGATACATATTATGCGGGGCTGCAGTACTTAGGCTTTTCCTTTCATCCCAGCCGCGCGTGGCACGTATGCGCGCACGAGTTCACGCGTTATTAGCTGAATTCGCGGGAATAAAGTTGAGCGCGCGGGAACGGCACGCGCCTGCAGCTTTCTATTGTTGCCGACGCCGCGGCTGGATTTTTCCTGCGGCTGCGGGTCCGTCGCGGAGCCGGGAAAACCGCACGCGCTAATGATGCTGATGCGAAAAATTTCACTGGGGCCCCTTGAAAAAGTCGTACGCGCAATTTCACGCTCGTTCGGAAAAGTGGATTTACTGGAACGGATGAATCGCGGGGGTAACTATTGTGTGCAATACACGACTGGATGCGGCTTTCGAATGAGACGTGTTGTTCTGTACCACTGTGCAAACGTGTTGATGTGTTTTCGTACTTGACGCTTCAGGGATTCTCTATATGTTTAACGGGAAATATAATTCGATGCTAATATACGGTCGAGAGCTTCCTCTTGAATTTTGTTGGTCACCGTGAATTAAAATCAGCAGATTCAGAAATGATTTAATTTTTCTTTCTGTATTGACTATTGAAATAACCATGTATGAAACAAGTTCCAATTGAGCAATCTCGGGATTCGGTTATATTAGTTTCAGTTTAAGTGTCTATGAATATTATTCGAGAGGTCTCGGTTGCAAATCACTTTATATTTTTTTGATAAAATAAGGAGTAATACGATCGTTACAATGTTACTTTTTCTCCAACACTACATCTAAATTTTCTGCTGTGAAAAAGTCACTGTAATGGTCAATGGACAATTTCTGTTCGTGCATGCACTGCATTTAAGCTGTAAGTACGATCCATACGACTCGTTACTGACGACATGACGTCACACGAATATCACTTCTTCGTATTGGCTTGAATTCTGATTGGATATAAAAAAAAGATGACACATTTATTTTTGCACGTACTATTCATTTCTGAGGTAAGAGTTCAACGGATTCTTCCCTATTCTATTCCAGTGATATGTCACGCATCATATTGTAATTTAATCTCTTGTAATGTAAATATATACATATAATTATTTCAAAGTTGCAGTAGTTTTTTTATACGTTCCTATATATCTATAGCTTCACCAGGTCTCAGACTGTCTGTCAGTCATTAGCGGGAATATCGGAATCTTGTCACTACTTCTCGAGTACTTCTCGAGCATCCTTGGGAAAGTGGTTGCGACGAGCAAACTGCCTTTTCCGTAAATATTAAGATTTATAACAGAAGTTTGAATAAAATTAATATGTTCCAATTTCCTTGAAAAATTTTCGTTCAAAGATTTTCCAGGGGATTCACAGGAAGGGCAAATTCCAACTTCGAGGTAATTTTATGGGTGTAAGTTGAGAGACAAAATTTCTTCTAGATCGCGAAAAATGGCTAGAATATTTATTTTGGCTCACTGTGAACTGAAATTAAAATGGCCATATAATCATACATCATACAAAAGTACTATCTTATTTGGCGTATCTAATGGTGTAGCTCATGCTGCGAGTGAACGATAAAATAAATTTAATCATTATCATACATGATATTTTCATATATTTTTTAATTTTTACGATTTTATGATCTCTTCAGTGAAGTACCTCTGACCTCAGCCATCCAGAAAGAACTTCGCCTCCTCACCTCGACCACGACTGCGCTCCTGGATCTTCTCCTCATCCAATCTTCTTCTAGTTATTATTCATAATTTTACATAAGGTAACTGTACCCAATTTGGCACTGTACCCAATTTGGCACAATCGTCAGATTTCGTATTTCCGGTGCTCTCTGAGCATCAGTCGCTCTTGGGTTATGTTGGGGGAATTAAAAGAAAATTTTCGGTATCTTCCCCGCCCATTTAGCCCTTAAAACCACTCTCCTACAACACTTTGAAGTTTCACTTACTGATTTTTTCACCATTTTCTTATTTCACTTTTCACACTCAACCTCAAAAGTCAGGTGTGAATAATTTTTATCTCTCAAAGTGTCATTACTCTTTTTTGTGTAAAAACATCTCAGCTTTCGATTGGTCTCATCAGTTTTCCTAAGATTATTTTTTATCCTACTCAAATTGCTGTTTTTCGCATCAAAAAAAAGTGTACCCAATGTGCCCCTCTACGCGTTTTTAAATGGGAAGATTGAGTGAAATCATTGAATATTTGTATAGACATATTACGATGATTTAGACGCGTATTTTTGAGTTGTATGTTAAAAATTTTGTATAAATATCACTGGGAACATAATTGAGAGTTTATTTCAATGCCAATTGGATCGTCCCTGTAGGCCTATATAGGCTGTAGCTAATGATTAAAAAATTGTGCCAAATTGGGTACACGTTTTGTGCATTTAGCCTTTTTGCGTTTTTTTTTAAATTGCGATTTTCGATAGGTTAAAGTAGTCGAATGATGATTATGAAGATGGTTTCTAATAGGTATTGAGCTAAGCTTTGAGATGCCATTCACAGAATTTTAAAATTCGAAGTCTATCATAGTCAAATTCGCGAAAAACCCTTAGGGGGGGGCACATTGGGTACAGTTACCTTACTTTCCAATTTTCTTACGCATTTTTTTCATACTACATGCCGGAAACTATTGTATTCAAGCTCAAAAATATGTGTTACGTGCATTTATTCAATAAACATTCATATTTTTTTGCAATAGATTGATGAATAACGTACAGTAATAAAAGTTGTTGTATTTACCTGGTACTAGTATCCGCAAAATGTATTTTGACCGGTGATGGTAATGAAGAATTCTGTTGCTAATTTCATACAATCGAGGGAAGGTAGGGAACGCTCGACGCTTGCGTGCGAGGTTCTGAAGCTCGGCGCTAGAGAGCAGCAAGTGTCAAATTCCGTTCGCAGTTCATTATTTCAAAAGAGTAATTCAAGGATCAATGGAAATCGCTACAAAAAAGAACCATACGACAATCAGTCGACCATAGTCTAAGAATGTGTGTTTTAAATTGAAAAAAAAAAAACAAATAAATTGTTAAGTATTCTAAACGACTTTCAAATTCCATACTGTAAGAGGAGTTTCCAGGTATTTCAAGATATCCTTCACAGAAGACTAATTAACGTATATCGTTAAATCCTATAGAAACATCAATTGCGATCTTAATTTTTATCTTCAGCTTCTTGAAAATTATATAAATGCACCAAAATTCCTGACAAAAATGAGTATTCACATACCCAAATGATTATTGGAAATAAGAATAGTCAATTTTTGTATAAAACCTGCTATAAGGTAACTGTACCCAATGTGCCCCCCCTAAGGGTTTTTCGCGAATTTGACTATGATAGACTTCGAATTTTCGAAAGCTTAGCTCAATACCTATTAGAAACCATCTTCATAATCATCATTCGACTACTTTAACCTATCGAAAATCGCAATTTAAAAAAAAACGCAAAAAGGCTAAATGCACAAAACGTGTACTCAATTTGGCACAATTTTTTAATCATTAGCTACAGCCTATATAGGCCTACAGGGACGATCCAATTGGCATTGAAATAAACTCTCAATTATGTTCCCAGTGATATTTATACAAAATTTTTAACATACAACTCAAAAATACGCGTCTAAATCATCGTTATATGTCTATACAAATATTCAATGATTTCACTCAGTCTTCCCATTTAAAAACGCGTAGAGGGGCACATTGGGTACACTTTTTTTTGATGCGAAAAACAGCAATTTGAGTAGGATAAAAAATAATCTTAGGAAAACTGATGAGACCAATCGAAAGCTGAGATGTTTTTACACAAAAAAGAGTAATGACACTTTGAGAGATAAAAATTATTGACACCTGATTTTTGAGGTTGAGTGTGAAAAGTGAAATAAGAAAATGGTGAAAAAATCAGTAAGTGAAACTTCAAAGTGTTGTAGGAGAGTGGTTTTAAGGGCTAAATGGGCGGGGAAGATACCGAAAATGTTCTTTTAATTCCCCCAACATAACCCAAGAGCGACTGATGCTCAGAAAGCACCGAAAATACGAAATCTGACGATTGTGCCAAATTGGGTACAGTTACCTTAATTTGCATCATCGTTTTACAAAAAAAGTTGTGAGAAAAAAGTATTATGGGAGACATTACTGTTCTTCTAAAAAAGTAGCATTTTCAATTAACTAATGATGATTCTAATCGAATTTTCACGAGTAAATACAATTATCGCATTCTAGCTAATAATGATATATCTTATTTACTATGAATCATCTGTCATCAAAAGTACGTGAATCTTACTTCAGAAAAAAGTAAAGAAAGATTATTCGAGAGGAAATCAAATAACTTGAAATAATTTGTTAAATTTTATTCGTAACAAGTATCACTGAAAAAAAAGGGATTGTAGTTCTGAAGAGAAATCAGTTTGACACGGTAGACCATTGACCATTATCTGCTAAAATGCTTTTATTCAGTAGCTTGACATTGGTCCCACCAGGATCTAGTGTAATTCGCAAGACTGAAAATGCATTCACCTGTGGAAACGCAATACTATTAATATTATTGAAACAATCTTCTTTTACTTTCCAGTAAATGCAATCAAATATGATTGAATCAGACCATTCCGATTTGTGGTAGAGAATACACTCTTCTCAATACGGGTGTCTTATCAATTCGACTTACAAGGAGAGGATGTTACCTCCGGGTGTCCAATCACGATGAAACTTTGTAAGATGTTCCATGAGTGGTCTAATAGCTGATATATACAGCCGCGCAGTCCAGCGTTTCGTTTTCATAAAGATATTCTAGAATCATTATTGGCTTTAGGCATGGACAGTATATATATAGCTAGGGTTTTCGAATATATAGATATAATGTACATGCTTAAAATCTAAAATAATTCATTGAATATCTTTGGGAAAACGAAACGTTGGACTGCGTGGCTGCAGATATAAGCTATTTGGCTACCCATGAACCATCTCACAAAGTTTCGTCGTGATTGGATACCCGGATGTATTGTCCTCTCCTTGTCAGTGGAAGGTTGGAAATGCTTTGTAACGCCCAACTACAAAATACACATATTGCTTAAA
Organism: Aphelinus atriplicis; assembly: GCA_020882685.1. NCBI lineage: Eukaryota > Metazoa > Arthropoda > Insecta > Hymenoptera > Aphelinidae > Aphelinus > Aphelinus atriplicis. The sequence continues at coordinate 79,266,708 of CM037073.1, forward strand.
CACGTTCTATTCGATATTGTGATCTCAGAAGAATCTAATTGTCTCTATTAAATATTCTGGGCCCAAAATAGCTTTTCGCAGATTTGTTTGCTTTTTCGATTTTTTCGAATGCCGAGTGTTAAATTAGAGATTATATATCTAAAATATAGCTATAATAAGTTAGTTGGATTTACATGAAATTTCGCAAAAATAATCGAGTATAGTTTCTTCAAGCATCTTTTCGAGAAAGTCTGCAGGCAATTCAGTTGGCAAAGGTTTTTAAGTTGATACAGTATAATATATATTAGAATTAGTAAAATGTTTGTTACTATCATCATATCCCTAAATTAAATGAATGATTGTTTCTTTTCACACTTCTCAAAATTGTTAGATCAATATTGTTACATCTACCGCATAACATCTTAATTTTTCACCCCTTCAACTTAATCTAAAAATATTCCTTCATTTCATCTACCGTACCGTCATCTCATCATCACGTTAATCTGTGTTCTCTAATCACACTCCCTCAATAAAACGCACAGCGAACCCGCGCTGAAAAAAATCTCTCGTTCATCCCAACATCTTTGAGCTGCAGTTCAGCAGCAGCAATACAGCAGTAGCAGCAGCAGCAGCAGCATCAGTCAGTCGGCCAGTGATCCGTCAAAAAAGCGTCCCCTTTTTTTTCTAACGCCCGGCACCTGGAGCGCGCCGCTTTTCACCCTTCCCCCCCAGCGATTGCCGAAAAAAAAACTCCCCGCGAGAGAGTAGAGTTACGCGGCATGAGCGGCAACCCCACCCCTTTTGTGAGTTTTTTAGGGGAGCAGCACAAGCCCGAAGGGTTGCTTTAAATAATAATGTAAGTGTGCGTGGAGATTGAGGGGAGAGAGAAAGAAAACGAGAGAGAGAAAGAGAGAGAGAGGCTGCCGCTGGAGAAAAAGTGCGAGAGCCATGCTCCGTCTGGGTTAGTCGGTCCGCGCAATTTTCACGAGCAACACGCGCTGCGTGCCAGTTTTTAAGTGCTAGTGCTGTGACGCGAATTTCGCTGCTTGTATGCGGAGGTACGAGCTAGGACTGTTATAAGAACTGCATCTTCGACGAGAGGAGATTCACTTCATTTTCGACGAGATTGTTCGGAGCAAGTCGCTGACTCGAGTTTCACAGTTTGCGTTGCGGGAACCTTTCAAACGGAGAATTATTGATTGATTAGGGCTAGTCGTGTGCGTGAAAGACGTGCGTGTGAGACGATACTACTGCTAGGGCCATTGACAATTTATAAATTATCGTATTTATCCTATAAGATCTGTTTACGGATATATGCAATTGCAGCAATCGTTCAATGTAGAATTACTAAATCAAAGACAAAACCTGCCTATAAAACAAGTGTTTTTCTTTGTATAAAGAGTTTGAACTATCGGGAACTCTTGCCAATCAAACAAAATTATTGTCCTTCTGCTCCGTTCGAATAGTATCCACATGGAATTAAAAATACTATTGCAATGAAATCGTATTTTGAAGGAAAAAAAAACTATATTTCAATATGCGAATAAGTTTGGTGCAATAATGCTCCCATTTAATCAATGCGTTAAAAGCAAGATGTTCGAGTTTTTTCCAAAGAGTTAATTACGAACAATTTGATAATCTGTTTATAAGTTAAAAAATTCGATTCTTTGAGAAGACCTCCAAATGATTGACCACGGGACAAGTGTATCCAAAAAATCACAAATTCATAAATCCAAAAGCTTTTATATTTCATCGTCAACTTTCGATGAAGCAATATTTGATGATTAATTGTATCTCGAATTTTTTTCTGTAAATTATCTTGAAAAAATTGAATTATTCCTTATCTTCAGTTTATCATCCCGTATGATCTTAAATAATTACCAGTGAATTCTTTTATTCCTCATGAATGTCTGAGAGAATCGATTGCTTGGGTTTCGGCTCCTTCCCTTAATTGGTTTTGGAACAGGAAACCATATCTGCAGTAATATATTTAGTGTATAATATGATTACCGACGGCTCAATTAACCAAATGATTAAGTAGCATTGTAACCAAATGCACTGTTAAATGAAATTCGAGAAAAATGTTTGGTATCAAATAATCAGGAGCCTTAGTGATCGATAGCTTTTCAGTTTCGTGGGAACTTTAAAATGAAAAAATAGTGTAGGGGGAAGACGTCCGTGAAAAACGATGAATTATTGATTCCTTGGTAGGTAAATTGATCCATCACATGAGATAGAAATTGGTTAATGAGTTTTAGACTTATCCGACATGAATAGGAAGGGAGGATTAATTGAATCAGTATACAAAAGTTTGAAATTTTAATCGAAAACGGATTCTACGTCAGCCTGACGATGACAAGATGAAATTTTCAATTTATCGATTCAAATTTCATTATTCAATGGACATGCTAACAGTAATTGATATATCCACGACCGGTTAACCAATAAACATCTGACGTGGTGATGGTTTATAATGAATAGCATCTACAAACGATTCGATTGAAACCAATTTGAATTTTACCAAACTGAAAATACTCGCGAATAACAATGAGAAATGACCTGTGTACGATCCAGATAAACTTTAACGACGATATGTCAGTTCGTGGCAGCCGATCTGAGTATTCAGTATCAATGGGAATTGTGGGGCAGATGTCGGATATCAGAAACAGCCGAAGGAAAACGGTATCGGCATCTAGAGTTACCGAAAACCAATCCGCCCAATAACCAATCAAACCCTCCACCCTCCGCTGCCGGTTAATTACCCTCCCAGATCACGCGAAGAGAAAGGACAGGAGAAAAAGCGTCGCGCTACACGCGTATCCGGTGAAAAAGTGATCGTTGCAGCCGGGAATGAGACAATGAGAGAAAGGGGGGCAAGGGGGGAGGGGGGCACAGGCGGGATAAAAAAGCGAGCGAGCCGCGGGATTTAAAGAGGGTAGCTGCTGCTGCTGCACCCTTGTACGAAACGCAGTGCCGACCCCCGAAATTGCGTGAACGTGAGTTGACAGAACGGCGTAAAGAACGGGGAAAAATCGGGGCCAGATGCGCGCCTCGTGAAATTTCGATTTCGCGCGGGCGCATACGAGCGCAAGGATGCGCCACGCGGACAATAAAGCCCGGCTAAGCCGACTGATATTTTTTTTTTATGCTTTTTGGCCGGTGCCGAGGACTCGGTCGGGAGGTGTGGGCCGCGTGTATATGATTGATACTTTTTGACTTTGATTTTGGGAAAGGCGAGAGATTCGGGATGCACGGCAAGACAAATTCTTTGTTGCGAGATGGTTTTGTTTTGAAGATTGATTGAAGCTCAACGAGCAGATAATGAAGAGGATCTTCGATTCTCGATTTTACGAGCTTGGATAATTAAGGGAAAAGGATGATTTATTGCTAAACACATGTTATTATCGATACATTTTACGCTATTTTTGTAATGACGACAACTGTATTATGAGCTAATATAGATTCATGGATAATTTGTAAATGGAGGAACGTGTGCATTTAATTTTAATTGGATTAGTGGATGTGAATCAACTGCGAATCGTAAAAATACCATGCAATTGTGACAATAATCGATTGGTTAGTTTTATCGGTCATATTCGAGGGTAATCGCACATTAGTAGCAATCATTTCAGTATTTATTCAATTAGTTTATTCACTGACGATATTACAAACAATAACATATAAAGAAGTACAGTAAAAATGGAATGGTGAAATGAATTCTATCACACTTATAATTCATACCTATACACATAATGAATTATGCACATGAGATACATTTGGAACAATACACTAATTAACAAGTATATATTTAACTGTGATAAATTGACAAAAAAAAAGAGGAATAAACATTTTTGACAAATGTATCATGTAAAAAGTGTAAAAGTAAAGAGTAAATGCGAAAGTATTAATATTATGTTATTTCATTGCTTGAAAAGTAGTTTTTGATGTATGATAATGAAATTTTATATTCAGATTCTTATATGCTTGCAATAACATTTCTTTCTTGAATTCTATTATATATATACAATACTTATATTGCTCGAAAATCATAATGTTTGACGACCAGTTTATTCTTAGGGAGGTGAATGATGTCCTAAATTATTCGCTGAGATATCTCAATGATATTCACAGATAAATTATTCCTAAAACGCATGAAAAACAATAAAAACGTTGGGGCAAGTCGTCCACTTTGGTTTCAGACTGTACATACAAGTCCATCAAAATCGCGACCGAATCATCATATAACCCTGGCACAAAGCGGTGCTGGTGAAAAGTGGCAAAAGCTCGGCAAACAAGGCGCGAAAATTAGCAGAATCGTGTGGGTCGCCATTTTGGGAAAAATCTCCCATTCTAGAGGCGAGTGGCCGAGGGGCTGCTCTTCGGGGCTGGACAATGCGACGTGCTTCTCGTTCTAGGGAGAGGCGCGCGTGCGTGAGAGGGGGTGGGGCACCACGTACTAAGTATATATACAGCGAGAGGAATCGGGCGAGCTCGTTTGATTGGCGACTCGTTTAGTGACTCTTTGTAATGAGGTTTTAGAGGGCATTGTATAGAGCGTGAGCACTTTTTGACCCTATGATTCGGGAATTCGAAATTACTGAGCGTCATTCACTGCGGGTCTGTTTCGCCGATTGATAGATTTTGAGAGTATGATTGGCTTGAGTCGGTTTCAAATAGAATTCTATTCTAAATTTGAGAAATTTCAAACAGTCAGGTTTTGAACAGGACACGAATGAAAATAAATACAGATGGGACGAGGAACGTTGAATAAATAGAATTTGAATGAGTCGCAAGTACGCCGTCTTGACTTGACTAAAATAAATCAAAAATTGATAGATTAAGATAATCACGAAATTTTATTCAAAAGAATAAACGCGTGCGATAATTTGAATAGCTTACACTGTACAGAGAGCGATAAAATGAAGATCGCTATTACCATAACGATCTAACACGTCTCATACAATCGGAAGAAATAATTTTAGGTGGATGATTTGAACATGTCAGCATTTTCGTATTTTTTCAACCAGAAAATTATTGGAAAGCATACACAGTAAAAACGTTTACTTAAAAGTGCTGCAGTACTGAAAATCTATTTTACTTAGAACGAATCTTGATTTAAGTACTTTTTTATACTGAAATTCATTTCATCCCATTTTAAGAGAGATTTTTTACTTAAATCAAGGAATCGTTTTGGCTGTGTACTTTATCTAGCTTAAAATTTGTTCTTCGACCCCAACGATCTTATTTCGGGTTTTCTCAAAATGATTGTTTTCAAACTATCATCATGACTGAAATGTCTAATGCCTGTAACTTGAAAAATGCTTTAAACCGACTCTTTTGAAGTTGAATGTTGTTCGTAATGAAAGCAAAATCTATAACCATCGTATGGAAAATATCAAAGAAATGATTAAACCAATATTGATGTTAGCTCGAGTATCTTTATTGCTACGTTGCTTGTCTAATTATCTCAATTCCTGATTATTTATCGATCGAACTTCAGCAACTGAGACTTCCGCTTAGCTATAATCAACAAATTGTAAACCGAACGCAATTTTAGCAACGAAAATCTGAATGAATTTGATCGATTTCCCCAAGTTCTTCAATGAAAACATTTGACAAGAGAGACTGATCAACAAAAGGCAAAACGAAGGGTCGGCACATTGGCAGCCATTGGTCAGAATTGGCCGGTATCGATTGCCGACAGATCAATTGGCCCCCGTTCTCTTTCTCTCCGACTAACAGGCTGCCGCGGTAGGTGTGGTTTGCTCCCGAAATTCCCCCTCCCATGTAAATTGGCCCCGCCACGTCTGGGTTTTTTTTCCATTCTGGCTGCTTATGATTATATATACTCATTGTTGGTACACGTTTTTTGTCGGTGGTTGCGCAAGTGATGGAATACTAGCACGCAGTGTATGCCAAGACCGGTTACAGTTCACGAGAGGATGAGGATTTTGAAGCCGATCTCAAACGCGTTTGTCTCGCTCTTAGATATTTATAATCAGTTGAAAAAATATATCCAAACTAAGCTTATCATTGTGCAAATTTGATAGATAGCAACAAAAATGGATAAAGCCATGATGATTAATTTTTTAAATAGATTTTCTTCCAAATACTAACCACGTGTACGTTGATCATACCCATGATAATAATTATTACAATTTCCCTTGCCTCTTTAACATCCTTTTGAGACAATCTACTCAAAAGTGATACATTTTATTTTTTCTTGATATTAAATAGCAATGTTAAACGCATAATGGATAAGTATTATACCACAAGTTGGACATTCAAGTGATTGATCATTTCCATATTTTAGGCAATCAATCACGTCTCTACACGACTGGTATTATAAAATTCGCGAAAAGTTAGGTTCCCATACACGCTTTAACGAATCTGCTAGAGTGACAAGTGTCTTTCAAGAAAAAAAGCCGGCTTTAGAGGTCATACACATAACAACGCGAACGGAGCTTTTCTTCTTCGCTCATCCAACGCACCTGCTCTTGATAAACGCGACGAATAAGTTGCAACAATTCCCAAAGTAAGAGATCGAAGAATTGTACAACAGATCGAAGCCGAATGAGCGGATGCGGCGAGGAGGCGGGGGAGGCCTCCGGCGGGGTGGGGTCGGCGCTTAGGCCTAGCCGCGGCGATTGGCGCGTTGAAAGAAACGTCAAGCGACCTGCGCGCACATCAGCACTTAGTCGCGGGCCTCCGAGCCAGCTGGACGCTGCCGGGCCTCCCTCTGGATTCATCGATCGGAAAGACACACGCGCACGTGCTTCGACGAGAAGATCACGAGGATTCGAGGCCCAGGTAAATTTTCTTCACACCCGACAGCCTTTTTACACTCGACCAAACTCTGTCTGATATGATACTTGATCGATTAAAAACCGCAATGATAATAAGTGAATTGAAAAGTGCAGATCAATCCACCGGAGAGTCGTTTGTTCATTGATTGTGATATTGTTGTAAGGATCGCGGATAATCTTTAGTAAAGCTGTACGAGATTGAATTATCCATGATTCATAAGATTTGTGGATTTAGTTCGATTTGAAAAAGTAACTGGATAACTAGAGGATTATATCTCACTAGATTCAAGGGGAACTTTGAACTTTTATGGGTTAGAGTTATATAAAAAGTTGTATGATTACGTTTCAAGTAACATGGCATTGTGATCAATTGCACATAACAGTATAGTATTCGTTAGTTAGATATGAGTGGTTTGATTCAGTGATAGTGTCGGAATGACCTGTGGAGTGATATCATACAGAGACCAAGGGGTAAGGGCTGTGGGAAAGTTTAGCTTTCATTATCGAATAGTGTTATTGATGAAAAATTAATTGTTTAATTATGTAAAATATTATATCACGAGTTTAATGGAGCGACGCGAAATATCTAAGAGCTCTTTTATAGGGAGTATAATCAATTATTAATTTTAGTATAGAAATTTGTAAATTTAGTATGGAAATTTTAAAATTGTACATTGAGCCTAATGAAGAATACACTTATTGAATGCGCCAATTAAGTACTTTTTTTGGCCTCTTTCAAAATATCGGATGATAAGTAACCAAGCAACTCCATACGATTTTTAAGCGCTCTTTTTTTCATTGAATAAATAGTGTAAAACAAGTCATGTCGAAGTATATACCGCATCAAACGTATCGTTCAGAGATTCACTGTGCTCGACTCCTCTATCCAAAAATTTTTCATCTTCGTAAGAACTTTGATTGTTAGAAAAGTTCAGCTTCGTAATCGACATCCAAATCATTATTGAGTTTCACATTAACCCCGGCTGCTCCACATCAAAGTCATTTGTTTCTCCAGCGTACCAATATTTTCCGACCAACGTCACTCCGGGCGACAAGCCTTTGTAAAACGTTGATAATCCCATGAGGCAAAAGACACAATTCCAAAAATCGATCATAACTCGCTGTTTCGAAGAGCATTCGTATATATATGTATATAGGCAGACTCGAGAAAAAGCGGCGAGAGCACGGGAAGTATCGGAGGAAAATTGCAGCCTGCCGCACGCGAGGCCTAGGCGAAAAAGTGCTAAATGGGATGAGAAAAAGAGCCGGGGCAAAAAGCTGCTGCTGCCGCCGCCGCCGCCGCGGCGTAATAACGAAATCCCGGCGTGGCCGCCGCCGCCTCGCCACGCTTCACTTGCCGCGCGGCGTAGGTATAACGGGGCCCCCCCGATGGATTTTCTCCGAGGAGTTTTGTCTTTATTTTTTTGCCCCGCTCTCATTGTCGGCGGGGCCCATTTTTACCGCGCGCCGCCTCTCCCTGGCCCCCATCAGCAATTCGTATACCCGATTTACGATCGCTCGCGCGCTTTTATTGTTTTTTTTTTTTTTTTACTTCCAGGGGGCTTTTATTGTTTCTCTCGCGAACCGCGGGCCGCGGGAGAGAGGGAGACCGAGGAGAAGACCGAGGGCCTAATTAAAGTGCGAGTCCGTGGGCTGCTGCTTTTCTTGTAAGAGCCTCGCGATATCCTATGGGAACTGGCGCTGCTTGTGTACAGCCCGATGATCGGGATTTTATGGGAAAGCCGGGCGCGCGCGTACACTCGTTGTTCCGGTATTAATTCCTTGGTTACATCAGTGCTGTTCGAACTGGCCATTCAAACAATCGAGCTTTCGTTCAAATCATATATATGTTTTTAAAACACTTCTTCGTGCTACAAATTAAATGTCTATCAGGTACTCCGACCAATATGCTACAAGTGTAATCTACTGTGGGAACGGCGGACAACCAATTCACTTAATCTTATTCGAATTAAATTTACTATTGAAATTGAAAATAATTGGTTGCAAAAGCGCTTCGTAAAAATTGCAGTTCTTCAATAAAGTGCATGATTTCATACGGTCATTCGCGCACATGGCTGTTCAGTGAAATTCGATAATTTCAAAACGCAAGCCTCTCCCGTTGCGAGGAAAAGCCCTTGCGCTAGGATAATCATTTCTTCGTAATACGGTAGTGCTCTCGAAAATTCTCCAGCTGCTTTCGCTGGAAACAATTTCATTTTAGATTCTAATAATAACAGAATAAAGAGTCTTTTCTTTCAAAGTCGAAGAAGAATGTATACATCTCACGGTTTCGTACATCGGATCGACCTATTCGAGCAATTCCAATCGCGATTCAATACGTAAGCGTCGAGGCTCAGCCGAAATAATATGCATACCCGCCCCCGTAAAAAAATCCAAAATGGTCGCCGTCGCAGCGTTGGCAAGATGGTATACAGATCTCGGTTGAGAGGCACGCGCTGACCTACGACGCGGTCATGTAGCCATGGCGACGGCATACATGCGCTATCGGAGTGAGACGCGTGCCGGGGGGGTGGCCGCGTCTCCCCGCATCGGCTCCTCCTGATCCTCGTGCGTGTATATATGTATGCGACGTGCGCGCGAGACGAAAAAAATGCCCGTCTTCGCAGCGTCGCCTAATCGATGAATTTCGAGTTTTCAACGCGACTTGGTTTGCAGAGCAAAGTAAGATTATTAGCAATATTTTTTAAATTTTTTTTATAGTTTACCTGAACGGATAATTTTCAATGTTCAATGTCTTATTTCATACCACAAAGAAGAAGAAGAATATGTTCTAAAAATTGAATTACAGTTCGAGTTATTTTTGATTTTCGCATCCGAGCATTGTACTTGCGATTTTGCTCTATATTCTACGTGAACTAATGTCGACGACCTTTTAGACGAACGTTTTCTCACATCTTATTTCAAAAGTCGTCATGTTTGTATGGTTTTTGGATGTTACCATCATTAGAAATCTGCTTGTAACAACGAATGTGAGTTTTGAGAACGATCTAGTTTTGAATAGAACCGTCTTTATAAGGGCCTGATATGGTTACATAAACAAAATACTATAACTAAACACATGGTGATCAATTTGCATTAATTACTAATTTATTGTTCCTTAGATTGTACACTCATACAGAACTGTAATAACACCTAATCGAAGGCTACGACAATCGCTGAACATCAATCGTTGCATTTCAACAATTGGGGAGCAAAGTGTCGTTGACATTGCTCGAGGTTCGACAGGCAGACATTTGTATAAGTATGTATGTATGTGTGTGTTGGTGTGTTGGTGTACAGAGACAGAGAGGAGCGCGTCACTGGCCATACAATAGGAGCGGGAGGGAGGCAAAAAAAAAGGCGAGTGGAATTATGCACCTGTTACGCGGCCGCTCGGGCGGATAACGAAAGTGCTATATAGAGCCACGGCCGCCCGGCGGGTTCATTGCTCGGCACTGCTCCTTTCTCATTACTCTGTATATATATGTATATACACCTGTACCTTCTCGGAAACGTCTTTTATTCTCGTCCGCCCGCTTTTTCAGCCCCCGCGCCTATGTATATATCGATCTAGGAATGCACGATCGTCATCCTCGAGATCGAGCCGGGGGTCTCTCGAGGATCGCATAGTCATCCTTCGTTACCGGGTCCCGCGATGAATCTCCGCCGCGATGCCAAGGTTTCGGGGCTGCGTGTTCATATAGTATCGCCGTCGTCGCGTGCGAGTTGGACTGGCAAATATTGTTACGAGTTCTGTATAATACACAAGCTTGCGACGAATATAATTATGCTCGCTTTTGTGCGAGCCACGCGCGACTTTCTTCCCTCTCGCCCCCACCGAACAATCTGGGAAAATTCGAATTTGAATGGTGGGAATTTTCAAATTTTCTCAACTCTCAGGATTCTTATTAGCGTTTGTTTACTTTCGGCGAATCGATTAGTCCGATTTGTATTGTATTCATTTTTAACAATAAGCAACGCCTACTTATAATCCTCTTTCGAGTATATAGCATAATTATACACAGAAAAAACGATTACTTACAAGTGTTGCATTACTGAAAATCTATTTTACTAAAAACGAATTTTACATAATACGAATCTTGATTTAAATCCTTTTTTTATACTGAAATTCATTCCGTCCCATTTTAAGAAGATTTTTTGCTTAAATCAAGGAATCGTTTTTGCTGTGTATTTCTTCAACGGAAAATTCGTTTGGTCGATACGTTCGTTTCTGTATATACATGATGGAATATTCGATTCATCTTTTTCAATGTTAATAAATCCGATCGATACTTGTGTGAACTATTTGGGCCTGAAGAGGTTGATAACACCCAGTCCATCGGAATGTTACATAACAAATGGCTATCCTTAACAAGTGGCGTTTCAGAAATTCCACATCTTCAAAAATCTACCAATACCTCAGTTGCTTAAAGTTAAAACAACAACATGAATGCTATAAATTTTCCAGACTACCATATAAACTTACTAGATTCATCGCTGTGAATCGGCCCAAGAGCTGCGCAATCATTGTATAGATATATATCAATGGAGAAACCGTCTGTACCACTCGTTCAACATCGATTCTTATCAGTGCTCCCGAAATCGCCGTGAGCAATAATATTATGTCAAGTCGCAATCCGGCAGATCGAGAAACTCTTGGCAATTTATCATTGCGCGAGTCTCGTCAATAATTCCCGACAGTGCACCTGCAGCGAAAACTCGAGTGGACGTGGATTTTCCCGCCGGCGTCGAATTAAGATGATGAACTGTGTAACCCGACTTCCGCTGCCTCGTCTTCTTCTTCTTCTTCCTCTCCTCTGCTTTTTCTCCGATCTTTTGTACTCGGTATTACTTCACCCCAACGTCTGTCTCAAAGTTTTTTTTTAATACATCCTGCAACTTTGGATGAAATTCCGAGAACTTCTCTCTCGAATCTATCGAATTATAATCGCGGGATCAATTATAATGCCCAAAATTCAGTCATTTATCACGAAAACAATACATTTGATCGAACAATGACAATAATAGCCAAGTTAAGCTGCTTCGAAAACCATAAATTCATTATTAGTTTATAATATTATTATGGTCTGGAATTGACAGGCGCACACGTCGTGATGTGTAATAAATCAATATAGAAAATCATTGAATGAGTTTCCGATGAGCTTCGAATCAAATGAAAACTGTAACATTTCCTAAGTTAATTTTCCATAGATATCGATATCCATATCCGAAAAATATTCGCCAAGTACACAATCGATCAGTCACCTAGCATGCAGACGACAGATGAAGCAGACGCGCGAAGTGAGCGATATTGGGCATGCATTCTCTGGCTTTCGGAAAAGCGAACGCACTACTCGAAAAACAAAGAGGTGAATGTAAAGAGCGAAGCCAAAAAATCCGGAGTAGGGATAATAACTTAGTTGGAGCGAGAAAAAACGAAGAGGCGGAGGAAGAAGAGATAAAAAGGAAATCAAAGCGAGCGGCGCGGTGTGGCCGAGAGTCGATCGGCCCGATTGTTGTGGATCGAGCGTGTCAAATTGAGCGAGGCTCCAGCTCACAACTAAACTCGACGTCGGCTCCGGCTGCCGTTGCACTTCCCATCAAGCACCTGAAACATTTTGTACCAAGTATATTATATACGTAGCTCTAGATTTTTCCGCTGCACCTAAAGTGGTTTGCTATGGGAAAATGAGAGAACGAACATTCGCTATAGGAGTGAATTCTTATATATAGTCGAAGAGCTTTGAGAACCACGGAATCGTCAATGTCGATTTTATATGAATATTTTCGCGAGAAGATGATCGATAAGGTGGCTTTATTCTGAACCAATACACAAAAATCAAATATAATTATCACAAGTTGTCGCTGATGTTTATTCATTCGCACAGCCTGTTCTCATTGATGAATCGACGCACGCGCATTACGCGTAGACGTGATTAAAATTGATCGATTGATACACCGCCAAGTATGTCCCAAAACGCGCACAAAGAACACTTTTTATGGGAAGAATGTCCCTGTCATCGTGGGGTGTTATATGAGTTCTGTTTGATTTTCGGATGATCAGAATTACAAACGAAAGAATGAAGTGTATCATCCACAAAAAAAAAGCAGTGAGTACATAAATCGTTAGGTTTGACACATTCGCACGGACGTAAGATGAAACATTTTTCGAAGTAAAACAATTCGCAGTTGAATGCAACAATGACAATGAGAAGAAAAATATATCAGTAATGGAGTCGATTATTCTTTTTTATAATGTGGGTCAATCAACGGTATTATTATTACTTGTAATGATTTTGTCTCGATTCAGTGATTTTCACTGTTATTGCTTATTCGAAAACCACGAAATCATTGATAGATTGTACAATTCGAAAGACTGCCTCGCAATAGTCGCCCCTTCCTCTCCATCTCGATCGACGTGTACGGGCATTAAGAGCCATGCGAGCGCGTTCAATCAAGCCCGAGGAATCGTTCATTACCCCTATACCGTTACCCCGCGCGCGCGGGCTCACCTTTTCCCCCCCGGCGACTCGGCCCCCAGCCCCTCGACGCGCACACAGAGCCCCGAAAAAAAAAACTGTTGGTCGGGGTGTCAAAGTTGAACTGAAAAACCCTTGGATATCGCAAGGGGGTAGATCGGGCGCGCAGGCGAGCGGAAAAAAGCCCGGCACCGCGTCCGGGTTTTTACGTTTGCGCCGGATTATATCGATCGAAAATATATTCGGCGCGCAGCTGCTTTTGCGCCTGGAGCATCGCGCGGCTCCCCCGATGGGCCGCGCAGCGCCACTGATTGTTCTCCGGAATCACTTCTCTCCGATGCCTCATTTCCTGCAAACCCCGTTCCGCGCGCGCGCCTTTTGTTACGATCTCTGCTCGGTTGCGCCACCCTGATGCCCGCGCGCTCCTGCGCTCCTCTCTCTCTCTCGCTCTGTACCGGGATGGATTATTTTTTTTTATCCGCCCATGGCCGAGAGCCACGCTGTGGGAGACGCTCGCGGTGCCTTGGAGGCTCTCGTTCCATATACTGTCGGATCCCTTGGTTTGGACGCGGAGCGGGAATTTTCTCAGGGTTTCAGTTCTTTTCCGAGGTTTTTCATGAGATTGTAGACGTAGAGCCGCGGAATGGATAATTCTCGAGGCAGGAAATATGTGGGAACAACTCGTTTAGCATTTCGATAGGATACTTACTATGGATTATATAATCGATTGTAAATCATTCGAACGAGAAATTTTTATTTGAGATGACAATCGTTTTTCAATCTTGAATTCATCGAGTTCACAGTAATTACTTTAGTTTATTTAGTTCACAGTAGTTAACTGGGATACATGTTTCTTCACTGCTGCTTAGAGTATTGCTGTCTTCTCGACTAGACTAGAACGTTATAAACTTTCTAATGTTGGATTTTTGTCAACGTATTAGAGTTCATAGCATATTGAAAAAATAAAGTTTCCCAAAAATCTTCACTGTATATGTGTGCGTGGGTTATGATAAAGAATGGTAATTGAGTTTTTGGCGTGGGTTCTTTTACAGCTTTTCTCGTTATCGCAAACTTTCGGCAATAGTGTTAGGTCTTTATTCAACTGTATATAGAGACAGTCGTTTTTGGTAAAGACCCCATCAATTTTGATAAAGACTGAATTTTCTTTACGAGCCTTTTAGAAAGATCTTGTCCCTAACCAATGATTCGATTTCAATGAGATTCCACGTGAGCCTATTAGTGCATATTATCAACTATGAGACCTTTTGATTTTGGTCAAAGGCTAATTTGTTTGGGCGGATATTGATAAATTAAACTTTTTTGGACATATTAGAAATATTTTTTTAGTTTTTGGTTTCTTCAAGAAAACATGCTGATTATTCAGTTACAGTATTTTTTTTACTGCGTGAAACTTTTTTTTAATATGTTAAATATGTATAAAAAAAGATATCGAGTTACGATTTGAAATTACAGATATGAGCGATTGTCACTGACTATCGTTATGTACTTCTGTCACATTTTTCTCTTAGTCTCGATTGTGAAACTGTAACATTTAGAAGTAAGCCTATCATGCAACGTAACAAGTACATATCAGCTAATAGTTTTGTCAGTCTTGATTCGGTGTTACAAAAGATTTGAATCGATAATTTCAAAAACATCTCTATCACATGCACTACGGATATAATAATAATTATGAAGATTCGAAAACTATATTAGCCTCTATAGACTATGACTCTGGTGAAAGATCATTTCACCAGTGTCCTGATAAATGAGGAAGAACGAACAAAATTTTGGCAACAATCCATAACGTGGGGATGAAAATTTCGGCCTCTTTAGCAAGTGCTTGACCTCAACTTTGGGGACCAACGACCTTAAAAAGTGCACCGGCTGGCCTGTGGCCACAAACGTCGATTGCTGCACGACGCAGCTTGTTCGGGGCCGCACGCGAGTGCACGTGGCGCGATTTTCGCGCTCAAGCATTGCCACGATCCTGTTTTTTTTCCTTTTTAATGCGCGGTTCTCATTATTCGAGTCTTGAGGGCGTCGTTACTTGTTACTGCGCGTTCTGCACGGCTGTAACGAGGACTATAGGTTTTGCATTATGCATTTCTGCGTTCTACGTTTTTGGCTGCAGTGATGTTAGTTGTTATCTGGGCTTGATTACAGTAGCATCTATCCTCCTAACTTTTTTTTCAATCTCTAGTTGCTTTGTTGTATGAACTGAAATAAGATTTTTTTACAAACTTCATACATACCAATATAAAAAAATAATCTAAATCTTATAGTTAAAGTGTATATTGATCAACAAGTACTTTTCCAATCTTGCGTTTGTTCTCAATGTTCTCATTTTTTTTTCATTCGATCAGTTTTAAATATATACATTGAAATTTCGAGCTTTGCCCGGAACCACTGAATGCATCATCCGCAACTGCACTCTTTATTAATCAACGCTCAATTATGCAATTCACATCGATCTGGGCGTCTCGCTTTCCCAGCGAACCATACGATTAATAATTCCCACCGCCGCCGCCCACCTCCGTCTATTCTTAACTTCTCGCTCGCTCTCCGCGGGAAAGCCGCTTTTTGTTATCCGCAAAAAGCGCCACTTCATTTCCACTGGTATATAGCGAATTATCCTAATTCTCTGCGCGCGCCATCCTTCGCTCCCTCATACGTCTCTATTTTTCGTCGGACTTATCGGAAAATCAATTAGCGCAAATCCAATTTGCCGATTGTCGTGCGCGGTGCCCATTAGCCCGGCGGTTGATCGACACGTTTACTCGCGCAGCTCAGCAAAGGGGCGGCAATCGAATTTTGAAACGTGGTTAAGCAGTCGCAGGATGCGCGAAGGGAAGTCGCTACGAGATTCCGAGGGATCGATGTCGCGCAACTGCTATTCTCGTCAGATATGGATGCTGGGCAAATTTCAAATTGGCGCAGCTGTGGGATATACGGGAGTTCGCCAAATGAAGCTAATCGGGAAGTTTGAATTAACAAAATGCAAATCGATCCGCCGCTTCTACATTAGCCGAACGGAGATTAACCTTTTCCAACCTTATTGGATTATCGCAGACATGAAACTATGCGTTAACGCTTCTATAGATCCAAATAGAAGATTAAAATCATGACGATTGCTCGTCAGAAAAGAAAAACAATTCAGTCGGAAAACAGACGCATGAGTAGTTAAACGTTCATGGATCGAATTTAAAGCAGTATAATTGGCAAGGGGCCTTTCGATGAATCAACTTCCGTGTACTCTCTATACTACTACGCTACTCTCTACTAACACGAGATCTCGTGGGAGGGACGCAGCGAGTGGACCCTCGCGCCTGAGCCTAATGTAAAATCAACCCCGGCGTTCACATCGAGCATATCATAAAATAAAAAGCAGGACGAAAAGCGCGGCAGCAGCATTGCAGAGACAGAGGGAGGAAGGGAGAGACAGTAAGAGCTGCACGAAGATCGACGCGGCGACGCTTTAATGGACATTTGAAATGATTAGCGCGCGGGGATTGACAATACGGATAGGCAGG
The DNA here is from genome assembly GCA_020882685.1 of Aphelinus atriplicis. NCBI lineage: Eukaryota > Metazoa > Arthropoda > Insecta > Hymenoptera > Aphelinidae > Aphelinus > Aphelinus atriplicis. Next base: position 79,283,505 of record CM037073.1, read on the forward strand.
TGAAATGGATCTGCGGCGCGTCCGTCGACCCGACTCTCTCTCTCGCGCGCCGCCGCCGCCGCCGGCTCACTTATTCATACCCACGCGTGCCCCTTCGTATACATATATACACCCGCATATCTATACATGTATATGGCAACACACACACTCGGACGGGGGCGGGACGGGATTTGATTATCCGCCGCTGACGTGTTGACCAGCCCCAAGTGTCGGGGCTGCAGAACCACCCGCTTGGTGAGTGTTATATCGTTATTTGGCAATTGATCGCGAGTCAACTGATGGACCGCACGCGCGACTCAATTAATTCGTGCAGTTTTGCACTCGCTATAAATTGATAACTGTGATATCGCGCCGATGTGTCGACTGTCCGACGTAGTTGCGTAGGTCCGGGAGGCATATATGCGAACCTAATTCAACGCGTCGTTCTGATAAGTTTCGGTAGAGGTTTATATTTCAATTCCAATCTAATATAGGCTATTTGCAGTTTCTTGCTGAATAACTCTTGGGCTATTTACGACTGCAATATACAGCTGCGAGCATTCATGACTCGACTTACATAAACACGCCCAATCATTTTAGTCGAGGAAGTGGAATGTAACAGTCGATCTAGAATAGATCTATTGTTGAATTAGATCAATTCGAGAGAAAATTTCTCATTGTGCTCAATAGTTTTGATCAAGTGACCAGCTTCACGAACTATAATAAATCTAGCGCACGGTTCACCTCTTGGTATACCTATCTTTCCCAGTCATATTCCAGCTGAGAATCGTGTGATTAACTCAAGGGATACGCTGCGCGCAGAGATACGTTCCGAGGGGGCTTTGGTTTTCACGACAATTCCTAGTAAACTATCTCTCAGTACTCTCCAGTGCTTCTTTGAATAGTGCAGGGTACGCGGCTGGCCGAAAGGAGAACTATAAGGTCTACGGTACTCTTGCGCGCGCTCTTGCGAAGTCAGACGAGAGAATGCAAGAGCGCAAACTTGAACTCGGGAGAAGCTTGTACGTACAAGCACCTGTGAAAGTCGAGCTGTCGAATCAGATGCGCTGCTATAGATCGCGAAAACAATCATAGTCCAAATTGACTCGGCATCTTGCCTTTCGGACGATAGCAATAAATATATATCCAACCGCCGTACAAATGGACAGGTGGCCGGAGATCTCCAGCTCGGATTAATTTTCAAACGCGAAACTCGTTAGTCCAAATGAGTTCACCGCATAAACAATCAGCGTAAGCGAAGGTCCGAACGGGACGTGTATAGGAAAAGGTCCGCGCAAGCTCGAGTCGGTTGTCACTCGGGCCGTACACACTAATCGAATCTCCATTAGCGCGCGCAGGATATGTGCTTTCCCACCCCCGGCTCGCGCGACCGCCCGGCCAATCGCGGCCCCGCGCGGCCGTTTAAACCGAAGCTGCGGGCGCGTGCGCGCCACGAGCCGCGCCGCACGCGAGAGCACTTGTCCGCGGAGCAGGGCTCCGTCATTCGGTCGCGCGGCCCCGCGACAAACGGACGTGTCCGCTGCGCACACGACCCGAGCTCGCCCCCGACCGCAGCTCTGCCCCCGCACGCACACCTGTTGTCACCCGGTGCGTCGACCTCCCAGTACGTTGCTGTAATTGCTCGGGTACGTACCTCCTCCTTATTCGGCTTCTTCTTTTTCCGGGGGTTCGATGACTCGACGAGGCTCTTGACCTCACCAAAGGCTAGTTTCGCCGGCTCGTGTACTCGGCCCAACTGTACGTGTCGTCTAGGCCTAGGGATCTTGTGACTCGAAACCTAGACGTTTCGATAGATGTGAATTTACTCGGGGATTTGATTTTTTCTTCGACGCGATGTGTCTAAACGTTGCGAGCTTGAAATTCTCACGGGCGGAGAGATAATGTTTCGATACGATGACTTTGAAAAACTGTTTTGTCTCTTCTTGCGGCGTGACTTTCCACTTTTGAAGCAGTGAATCGATATCGGTATTGCTGCGCTCGTTGTTCTTTCACTGCTTTGGGGGACTCGCGTTTTATAAAATTACAATATTTTTTTTCCGATCGTATATTTTTTCGCGATTAAATACCTTCTTCTCCGATGCAACTTTGTTCAAGCACTCGATACTTGTTGAACGTTAAATTCACTCCGAGTGTTAGAGATTTTGTTCGAAAGAATTTTTGACGATTCAAAAATTACTTCTCGATGGAAAGTTCTAATATTTTAAATCCTACAGTTCGCATGCTGATTCCGTTATCTTTGTCGATTATGCTAATTATTCGGATAATCGCAGAATCTCACTTGTATAATTAAAAAAAATTTGTCAGTTCTAGAGAAACGGTGTTCATGGATTAATTATTCTGGCTACTTTTTATCCTGACATTTTTCACCGCGTGCTTATTTCTCTGTTCGCTCAGAAATCATTGATTGAATTTCGCGAAACATTCGAAAATAATACGCCTCGTTGGCATGAAACTTCATGAAAGCAAATAATTATTTAGAAACTCGATATGAATAAAAATGTATGGTGTTGAAAAAAAAAACGTACAGCTAGTCAGTCGACAGGGACAGATATGAGCGTGGTTACCGCCGAACGGATCGGAAATGCGCGCCCTCCTCCGCAAAACTTCAATCGGGCGCGCTTACAGAGTGGTTATCGGCCATGTGAAAGCTCGCCCGGTGTCCGACACTTCCTCTTTCGTCCTGTTCCGAAGTTCCATCTGATGCTATACGTGTTGCGCGCCGACGGCTTTTCAATCCCATTCATCCGAGTTTTCGCTAGCTTATTTTTTTTTCAAATCATTTGCAAGAATAAATTATTTGTGCTTTTCCCCCCATCAAATAAACACAACTAGATCATCATTGAGTTTATGACGAGATTTACGTACTTCATTTAGAATGAATACGTTGAAATTGAGTCAGACATTCACTTATTTCGCCTTTGATTTGTTTGGAACTTCATCTCTGTCCATCACTTGTCAAGGTTCTCACTTCCATTATTCGAATTATGTATAACAGTCTATACGAAATCAACTCAATCTTGCTCGCTATATTAGTCGAGAATAAATGTTTAAAGTATTAAACGATCACAGTTTTCGAATACGAAAAATGAAAATAGAATATCCATAATCATCTTACCCTCGAATACTTGTCCACCTCAGTGTAATTTTTGTACTATATGGTAGTTCGAGTATCTAATAAACAGCATTTACACGATTGTAAACCGTGTAAATGCTGCATCTTCAATATTCCAGTTAAACCTCTCAATCGTTATGTGCTAGACTGTGTAACATGATACATATAAGAAAAGTACTTTCATCGTGCTCCCTACTATGCAATTGATAATTTACATATACGTTAAGAATTATTATATTTTGATAATACAATCTTTAACAATATTACTCTTTTTTCAGAACGAATAGTGCGTCTACACTTGGTTCAAACGACGAATGAACATCACTAATCATCTGATACTCTTCATGCTTTTGATTGTTGCTCAGAAAGCCTTGATTTTGATACTGGCTTTCGGGCAATAATCATAATCACAAGAGAGTATAGACTCAACGAAAATGTTAATCAAGTTCACTACTTGTAAGATCAATGTAAAAATTATCTATAAGTAGATTATCTATAAGATGAACCGTATGTCATGATCGAATAGATGGTTTGTATTTTTTCTTCAGGCACTTATTGGTTACTGATATTATTGTCACGTATTTGCACAGTTTTTCGTTGAATGTAATCAAAAGTCAACTCATTTAATGTTATTGGCGATTCCGTTTTGATACAAAATATTATTACCTACGTGATTATCAATCTACAACTAAAAAAGTATATAGTTGTCAATGCAATGAATTAGAATATTGAAGAAATTCTGGTCATTTCTAAGTCACCCGATTACAAAGAAATATTGTCAAGGAAACAACGAAAACGAGGTTGAAACCTCAGCTCGGTGTAGAGCATCGGAGTCGAACGACTGCCGGGCTAGCAAAGAACTTTTCTTGCGTTAGCCTTCGCAGTAAAACTTGAGAAAATAACGGGTCTGATGATTTCACGGGGGAGAAAAGGATAAATTCCACAATTCAGTGAATGATACCGCAAAGAAGAGTCAATGACACTGTTGAACTCAGTAACACCTGCTACAATACGAAAGAAAAATATGTATTCCAAACTAACATCTTGTTCCAATTTATCGATATATATTTACTCATCGGTATTTCTGTTCTCATAATTGATGCTAAACTGTTCTATGAACCAAAATTTTTTGTTTAATGATATATTTTTAGATACAAAAAAATATTTTTGTGAGTTGTGTAATATGACTTTACTTTTCCATTGCAACATAAAATCTATATAGTTGGAGTCTTCTGTATCTTTCTCTCAAACGTTATAAAAAAGGTAGTAAATATTTTTGAAAAATTAAGGTGAATTTGTTTTATTAACTATGAAGTTAATGTAAAGAGAAACACAAATCAAATTGCGCGTTCATTCCAACACAGTTAACACTGTGAGGAAGCTAAAATAGTATTAGGCTAAGATCAATTCATAAATTCTACATAATGTTAAATTTATTGTATGAGAAAATAAATTTTCTGAATAAAGAAATTTGAATATTTTCTGTATGTTTCACTAGTCGTTGATTGTGCAAACCTATAAAAAGGGACAAGGTTGATTAAATCCAAGAAATCAATCTGAATCCAGATGAGATATATCCCGGAATGGCTTTATCTCTTTTTCGATTGATCGGAAGTTCGTCCTTGTCCAGTTCTGCTACATGGACGTCGATGTTCCGTGAAATTCTGCGATGTCGTTTATTGTTACCTACCAAGCATCGATTTGAGCGACAGTGACCCCGATGACTATCCGTTTTTACAGAATATCGAGAGCCGTAACGCTTAGCCGTGAAATTGTTTCAACTTTTTGTCATCCGGCAAAAAAATTCTTGCAGAACCCAACAGATCCTACATTCCCACCTACTTTTTTTAAACTGTTCTGAAAACTGTTTTGTACGAGTGTCAATTTAACTTGGAGCAATTTTGAGAAATGTGCGAAACTTGTATAATAAATTTATTGCAATTAGGAGTTTGTTTTTTATCGTGAATACTGTACTGCACTAGTAAATTTTGATTAAAGAAAAGATTCTATTTCTCGATGACGATTTTAAATTTTTATCCAAAAACTTTATTCTAATTTTATTTGGTATACAGTGTGGGTTTAGAATTTAGTTATCCTCCTTGAGTAGGAATAAGCATCCATCAGAAGGTTTAACTGCAGAACTCTTTGAATCTTTATGGACTGTTCGACTTCATTCTCAAGTATCACACGTGCGGAATAAAATATATATTGTTATGAAAAATGTTTGTTGAATTGTTTCTTGTTTCTACCGCATAAACCTTTTCCATCAAATAACTTCCACTACAGTTTTAATTAGTTGAAGTTATCACGCGTAGAATTTCCAAGTGGCAAAAGAGGAAAATTCAATGATAATTCTATCGATTATTTTAGTAACTATATTTTATACTATCATTGGTAAGTATATTTTACAGAAAACGGAACAACTTATTCTTGAGCCAGCCAGTGCAATTCTTGGCGACAAAATAAAACGTCACTGTCTATCGACAATAAATAAGAAATGCCAGGAAGGGTGAGAACTGTGAAAATCTGTCGATGTCTTTCAATAATCAGGCTAGAAAATAGAAGAAGGGGGATCCTCGGACATCAAGAAGTTGGGTAAATGTGAGTTGGATGTACGTGTATTATTCAAGAGCTCCCCTGCGATTCCTGCTCCAGCAGCTAATAAATTGGTCATCACAAAAAGGGAAAGAGACAGAAAGATCTTTGGGTGTCCAATTTCATTAAATGTTTGCATTTGGTAGTATTTAGAATTTTGATACTGAAATAGGTAATACCTTCGCATTCATCATCAAGTTTTGATTAGTCTGGGCAAGTTTTAATTAAACTGACCTCTGCTGATTTTTATTTTCCATCTTCATTTGTTTTTTTGATCTTTCACTTTCACCATTGCATTCATTCCATCTCATGTTCTGTTTTCTAACTACCTTTATCCATTCATGCCTTCCTGATTAAACGTTGCAAATCAACACGTACAATTGAAGTTCAAGACATTGTCTTTCTAGGATCATTGTCTCCCATGTTGAAAAATAAAGTGTTCCAAACCACATGGGTTGTTTATACAACGACGATTCTTTTTATCTCCTCGATGTTTTGAATATGAAAAAAAAAAAAACGATGCGAATAAGCATCAAACAGGCATAGTAAATTTTATTTATGAAAAATTACGCTAAGTCGGGGTTGTTATTTTGAACGTTTTCATTGATCGATTCTGTAACAAATCATGTCAAAAATCAGATAGTGATATGTATTTTGAGACTTGGGGGTAATTTTGCATAATACGTATTTTAAAATATTGTTTGTTTTTGGACCCACAACCAATGATTTTTTCCCATTCATTATTACTGTAACGTGGTTTTTATGATATATTTCCAACAATTTGTAGAGTAGCACAAAGCATCTTGAAAATATAATAATAGGGAGAGTTAATTCATAGTTTAATTTCTACTTCGATTGATCTGTTTAGACATTTAAGTATCCGATATTTCGTGCAAGAAACTTTTTGGGTATTTCAGTTATCACTATAATACTAAATGAATACACGAGGACTTGAGATAGTGTGTCTTGAATCGGGTAAGTTCCAAACTTTCAGTAGAAATAGGAATGCCGATAAAAATTGAATTCTACGAGAAACTATCATCGACTTTCTTCCTCCGACTAAGAGTTCGGTATCTTGAACATTTACCTTACTTTTTCAATCATAAAAAATCAGTTCAAGGAAATATATACATACAAATCGATCAGCCTGAGAATCTATATCTCGTAAGAAAGAATAGAAACTGAGTTTTCTGAGTGAGTATAGAATTATCACTGAAAAACAGAGATGAAAAAAATATTATGGGAAAATATTATCTTACGTATTCTCGATTGTTCTTTCTGTTTTCATCAGATTTATACACAAATGGATCCTAAAGTGATTTCACGTGTCATTACCATTACAACTCAACAACCATGAGTTTGATCTTCTTCTAATACTGAGAAAAAAAAACAAGCGGCAAATAAAAACTCTATATAGATGGATGTATATCGATCTATCTCTTCCTGCAGAATAAAATCCTGGAAAAAGGGACAAGTGCAAAGACAAAGCAGATGCAAAGATGAGCGAAGGGATGAGGTACGGAAGGGTTGAGTCACGCGCGGCGCGTGGCGGTGGCGGCGCAGAGGGAGGCAGAAGCGCGCAACACAACACTCGGATCGGTCGCTTCGCCCCGCGCCGCCTGACAGATTGACATTCAGTCGCGCGCGAATCCGCGTGAATATTTCATCTCGTTTCAGCTGTCAGCCCCGCGCGCGACTCTATCTATAGCCGTTGAACTTTCGACCTGGAGTGACCCCGAGTTCCGTCTGTGCAGCCCATGCGAATCCCAGCCAGTTTTGTGAATTCACAATCGAACTGTTATTCACCAAGCGGACACATTAGTTTCATTATGCATTGCATCGAAAGGGTGTGGATGACGCGTCAAAAAGTCCCTCTGCTCGTTCTATTTTAGCAATCGGCTGCTATGTATGTATACCTGCATACGTTTCGAAAGACGTACACTGAAGCGAGTAGAGAGGCTTTTTTGAGAATCCAAAGTTTTCCGCGCTGCGATAAAGCTCGACGTCTAATGGCGCTACATATATTTGTGGCACATACATTGTTAATTATATAAGAACATTGTGTTCCATCAAAATGTATAACCTCAAAATTTTACACGTTTTAGTTACTTAGCTGTATAAAGTGTGTTGACGTACACTTTTCTAATCATATTTTATTTATATACGAACTACGGATATATTTTATTATATTCTGGATTCTCAAATCTCAGATATATTACCGCCGCCAGCACTGTCTGCGGCGAAAAATATAATTACACAACCTCACTTTCAAATCTTACCAGTTCTACTCCGCTCTATATAGATTATACTACTTAGTGGTCCTCAACCTTCTCTATAGGACACATGTTTTGATTCAAAGATGTTTTTTTATTGAATCGGAATTTTGTCAATATTCTACTCGTTCTGGGGGTGATTATAAGTGATTCTACGACATTTTATATAATTTTAGGCTCATTTTCAATTATCTTACGACAGATACGGCAATTTTGATGATTTGCCGTGCATATAACCTCTGCCAATAAAAAATGAGTTCTCAAAAAGGAAATACCCAACGTTCAAGGCCCCAAAAGCACCAAAATGTATTTGCATTTAAGAATAATTTGCACGATACATCGCATAGGACGAAGACGATCAATAGTCTGCAAATAGCTAACGTATGTGAAAGGTGTAAAAAGATAATCGAATGGAAAGTCAAGTATAAGAAATACAAACCCTTGAAGGCTCCAGCAAAGTGCAACAAGTGTGAACAGAAAACTATCAAACATGCATATCACACTATTTGTGGTCCATGTGCTAAAGAAAGCAAAGTGTGCCCAAAGTGCGGTAATAAAGGTGAACTGGTTGAGCCTGTACCAAGCAAAGAAGAACAGATTAAATTAGACGCTGAAATGCAAAAGTTGCTCAAGTCACTTCCAGAAAGAAAGAGAAGGACTTTCCTTCGTTTTGTAAATAGACACAGTAAGTTAAAAATTTATTGAATCATGTTTCGAAAAAATTTTTCTTCAAAACTTATTCATTTGTCAATAATATTTTCAAATTACTATTTCAGCAAAAGAAAAGAAGAATAAAGACGATGAAAATGATGATACAGATGAAAAATTGAGAATAAATGATGAGGAAGAAGCAGACCAAAAAACTACCAAGTCTACTCCAAATTCAGAATATATGTATTTGATGGCTGAGTTGAAAAAAATGATCGATGAGGACCTTGATGACCATGAGGATGATGATGATGATGATGATGATAATGATGATGATGATGATGATGATGATAACAGTGATTAATAAATCATTTAAAATAACTACTAGGAATGAGAATTATATATTTATATACTTTGCAATACACACCATGTTGACATTGATAATATACAAATGAAATTTGTTGCTTGCACCTTCATTTTTTTTTCATTAACCAATCTTAGTGACAATAAATTCATGTAGTAACTCATACCATTTTGAAAGCTAAATCATTTAATTAAACAAAATTTCTAAAGAGTTACAATGGATTCATTCAACAAGAAAAATAAACCAAAAACTCTCAATTGTATGCTCAGAGGTATGATTATGAATGATTTCAATCATTTTTCCATCATAACATAACCAAAATCAGAATGAAAAATAATACTCTATGCAAATACAGGACCTGGTCCCCAATACAAGTTGAAATCATTGACTGGATATGATGACCACGATCCAAGTAAACGTAGACAGCCTGCGTACACAATGAAATTTCGCCACAAACCATGGAGAGGCTTATGTGTACCTGGGCCCTATCCTATATCAGGCAAAATGACCCATCATGGTCTAGAAATGCCTCCAGCTTACAGCATGGTATTCAAACCTCGACAGACACGTTAGTTCCTATAGATCAAATTATCTTATTTATTGATTGCAATATTAGATTCTTAAATGTCTTATTTATTAGGCGGACAAGCAATTCCTGGTCCTGGAGCATATAAGCCAGAAAAATATCTGTATCCCAATCACGTTCGACAACCACCAGCTTATACAATAACTTTAAATCATGAAAAATTTCGTGGTGCCACTGGTCCTGGACCTGCTTACATGTTGCCAACGTGCATAGGTCCAGAAATACCAGACCTGAGGGCTGAAGCAGCTTATTCAATGTGAGTACTAGATTGTGTACTATATTAAATATTTACTTGAATAATTGTCTGATAATTGCTAATTGTTTGAATATTTTCTTGGTTTTGTTGCAACAACTTATGTAATGTTTGGATTTTCCTTCTACATAAGAAAAATTTGTTTTAAACATTTACTCAAAAGTTTCATTTTCAATCCCTCCGAGAATAGAGAAATATTTTAAACAATATCTTTCCCAGGGCTTTCAAACGCAAATATAAAAGAATAGATTATGGACCTGGTCCAGCTGCATATGAAACTAAGCTGAATGTTTACAAACGAGTGAATCCTGCTTTTTCAATGAAATTCCGGCATGAAGGCCAAAATCTCTGTCGAACACCTGGACCTAAATACAGCTTCAGCACAGATCTTCTCAAAAAAAGGCAACCTCAATATTCATTTGGGGTGAAATATAGTGAATGTGCTACTGTTGGAATTATGGAAGATGATTAAAACTGTAGAATATAATTAAATTTTAAAAAACGAGTGAACTACGTTTGATTATTGTTTGTGTTGACGATGTTACGAAAACATGTTTCTTGTTTGGAATTATTATCTCTTTAGTTTGTATATTGTCATAGTTATGTTTTCGATTTGAATAAATACTGTTTTGTAAACAATTCACTGTTTATTAATTTACAAATTATTGAAATTTGATCTGCGGCATAATATACGCGATACCGCGCTGCCACAATCGCAAAATCTTAGAACTTGCACTAGATGTATATAGTCAACTGTTTTCCTTTGACATTTGGAATTCGTAATAGAAAAATGGCGTGACAAATTTAAGCGCATCAAAACATAAAATTCATCGTGATTTATTAATGATTCAAGTTATTTAAAAAGCAAAAAATGGCCCCAAAAAAAACAGACAAGAATGCTGAAGACGATAAAGCAGATAAAAACCTCCATAAAATTAGTAAACCCTGTGCTAAAACATGCGGTGTTCAAAGTGAGTAAATGAAATGTTGGTTATGCGGTCTTTAACTTTGCTCGAAAATTTAACTTTACCATCTCTTTTTCAGGCCCTGGACCAAAGTACAATCTGAGAACGCTAGTCGGTTATCAGGAGCATTGCATATCAAAAGTCCGCGAACCAGCCTACACCATTGGAAAACGCCAACCCGTGGGAAAAGCTTGTACCAGTCCTGGACCAAAATACAATTACAGTCCACCGTGGGACAATGGCTTCACCATACCCAAAGCCGTTCTTAGAGACAGTAAATATAATCATGATTCTATTGATAGTTACTTTGGCAAGCAAGTATAATTTCAGCATGAAAACCTTCGGGCATCGGAAACGTACTTGAGTTATACACTTTGCGAAACATGCACGAAAAATCGCTCGAATCCTGTGGAGAGGAAAATGTGGAGGGGGTATTTTGTGAAATAAATTGAAATTGCAATGAACTTGCAGAACCGCAGTGCATACCGGGGCCGAAGTACACGCTGCCCGGCTTCTCGTCGCCGGCGTACTCTATCACACCTAAACCTCGGATCCCTTGTGCTAAGCCAAGCTCGGGTCCGTACGACCCACCCAAGTACGACCGAGGTCCAGCATTCGCATTGTAAGTGAACAATAATAAAATCGCCCCCGTCTGACTGGCTTGGTCTATAATCGCAGCTTGGCCCTCGTTTCAGCGGCACCAAGGCAAAGGACCGACAGTGCTCATTCAACCCGCCGCTGAGGGACGTCGGCAAGGCCAACCTGGAGGCCGCCCCCGCGTACAGCATCGTTGGTAGGCATCCGGACAGGCGCGGCTGCATCGGGCCCGGACCCAAGTACCTGCCCAATAGGCAGGACAAGCCACCCGCGTACTCATTCGGCCTCAAGCACAGCGAGTGCTCTAGGATACCCAGGACCGAATGCGACGAGCTCTGCTGATGATCTATTGGTTTTTAAACTGCTTAATTATTTATAAATCACGAGGACCAAAAAAATGAAGGGAACGAAACTTGGCGAAATAGAACGGGGAAAAAATGAAAATTTCTAAAAAAACTGAAAAACTTGACAATTTTAAATCGAATAAAAAGTGTAAAATATGAAGACGATGCAGTGAATTATATTTTTATGTCGTCGCGACATGATAAGTATGCAACCAAGCACATGCTAAAAAGTACTCCCTATTTTGAATCAAATTATTCATGAATTAATGATTAAACGTATACAATACCTATAAATTATATATGAATGCCATATTAATTCTCAGTAGCCTCCACATTAGTAAATTATTTCTAACGATTTGTATAAAAATGTTTTCTGCGTATTACGCGTTGGATCTTGCAATGATTTTAAAATACTTCTCCGCCCGAGTTCTCGGCGACTTTACTCTTCTATTGAAAATCAGATCGTAAGATATCCAAATTATTCATCCGACCAATAATCTGATTAGTTTACAGACGTTTGTTGAATTTTTCATGATCGAATTCCTTCATCAAGGATTCCAAGAAAGACAGTTTCAATTACTTGTTAATGTCGTCTTTATAGGATCGCAAAAGATTCATTAATCAAAATCTCAGTTTTTTTCAGTCAAACTCTAGTCATATACTCCCAAATAAGCTAATTGAAGAGCCTCGATACCTCGCACCACCAAGTCAACGACCCTCGGAGTGTAAGCTTTTTTCAGAGTCACAATTACCATTTCATCCACTCAAATTAACAAATTCAACTTCCCCTTGACACCCATGACGGAATTACCGGACAACTGGCGTTTGCTTCGATTTTCTGTATCGTGCATGTACTATTATGAAGGCTGCTCTCGAGCGCGTTGGGTGAATTAGCGTTTTATGGATGCGGGACTCGTGTAGCGCCTCAAAGTCAAGCAATAATTAATTGGACGCCGCGCGAGCTCCGCAGGACTTCGGTTGGAAAACAAATTTAGGGTTTCGTGGCTAGCGGATCGCAGAGTTGGAGTAACGTGCGATGGACAGACAGTTTTGTCGATGGGAGAGTTTGGGAAACGTGGAAAAACCATTTGGGTATCGGAGTCGTTTTAAAAGTGAGTGCGGACTGAAATAATTGGTAGCCATAGTGAGCAGACAATTACCTTTAGCATTTTGTGAACTGACAGAATTATTGTTAGGGTCACGATAAACTTCCTAGACGTTTTGATATACTATACAATAGTTATCTAATCTTCATTTTATAATCTTCATTTTATAATGTGCATATAAGAATAATTACTATTTAATTATGAAATTCACTCATGATTTCAAATGAATTAAATTATTGCATTTGACTATACAATTTCTTTCTACTTTCATGAGTCAGTTTCTCTAGAACTATGAGTAAGTAATAGAATTCATGTTCTGAGATATTTAAAAAGAGCTCCAAAGAGAGAAATTGATTACATAGCAATTTAAAAATTGAAAAATTAATTTATCGCAAATAATTTATTTGATTTCAGAACTTGCAATTTGGAATATTTCAATTCTTTTAACATTGAGCCACGCGTTTGATGTGATTATTTTTCAACCAAATAAGTACAAAATAAACCAAAACTCCAGAAGGTCTATTTTTTCATATATTTATTCATCACTACCTCTTACATATGCTATATATACTTAATCTTTGTACAATTCCAACATTTCAAAACAGTTGACTAAGGAAATTAATATGCATAATTAACAAATGAATAAGAAATGATAGGTATAGTTAATCAATTCGGACAAATATAATTTCCTTTGTGCAGGAAATTAATCAACCAATTTGACTGTATGTACGTACCTACAAAAAATTATTCGTTATAAACAACCCAATTCAGAAATAACCTACAAATTGATTTCTAGCAACTTACAGAGAATAAAACGTTTCCATAACATAATACTCCTCTATCCTTTGAGAATTTGTTCAATGTTCATTTTGCACCGTAAGAGCTGATATTTTTTTGTCACCAAACAATCTCATTACGTAAACAATCAAAATGCATCAAGACTTTTCTTCAAATTTTTGATTTCCTTCTTTATGTAACTCTTTTTGCTGCATTATTTTTTGTGATTGCTCTTCAATCAATGGTTTCCAGAGGTAAGTTCCACCAAAGATACCAATTACGGATGCTAAAATCACCTGAAATTTTGTTATTCTTCTGCCAATCATTTCAATAGATTTTCTTACAAGTTCATTGTATACTGATACTGGATATTTTCTGCTAAATATTACTTATACAGATTTCCAGCTGTGAATACGGTGTTATATATCGACGGACGACAATGAGGTGCGCTCTTGCACCAAGAACAAACTCGGTTGATAATCTCATAAGCTACTTTACCACAGTAAAGCTGCTGTGTGCGCGAAATTCGATAATTCTCTCGATTGCATACTTTATGTAGTGGTCATTAGATATACCAACAGATAAAAAGCATTCAAAAGTATCTGTTGATAGTAGCATACTACTCAGTCCTGAAATTTGATCGAATTTTTTATAATTAGTATCGTGTTGTGTGATTTTAATATTGTAGTAATTTAGACGCCTAGAGATTTTTGCACCCGATACTTTTTCGAAACCTAGAACGCGCACAGACACACACCCACACACAACGATACTATATATCGTTCGTTGAAAGAGAAATAATAGGATCCTACAGCCAAAGCGACGAGAAAAAGACAGAAAAATGAATATTTATTGAATAAATATTCGCACAATCAGAAACAAATGGCGATTACTTTTCAAAATGATATAATTTCATTAGTGTGTTCAACTTATAGATTTAGGTCACGAGAATCAGATGCTCCGAAATGAGAGCATTTCATATGTTTATATTCATGAGCGAACTTATTTTGAAGAACCAGAGTCGTCACATATAATACATGTGTACGAAAAAGGCACAATCTATCGAACGATAAATTCCGTCAATCGTATAAAAAAAGTAGAAGAATGTCTACCCTTCATCAGAAGGTCATATACACTTTTATTTTTAGCCGCATATAACAACAATTCGAACAATAGAGTAACGTCGAAGTAGCTCGCATGTATATTTATAGGGAAATATAGCTATCGAGTCAACATATTCAGGATCTTACAATAAAGGTATGCCAGATACATCTGTGCCACAACAGGTTTTATATCTACCGAACATGTAAATAATCCCTGAGTATAAGTATTTGTCTCCTAGCTGACAAGTATAATATACTTATTAGTCAGCACTCATCATTCAGACTCATCCAAGCAACAGCAATCCGCACAGCGAGCCCATCATAACATTATCAAGTCTCGAACCTGCAGCAGTTCGCGGAAAGCTCGCGTCAGGCTGGCTCCAGTTCGGGTCGGGTCGGGAGTCGGGACAGTTGTCGGGGCCGCGGGATCGGCAACGCATTGGCATTTTGCACGCGAGGTAGGTCGCGAGCGTCAGATGTCAAAACTTTAGTGAGTTGCAGTCCTGGTTGCAGTCATTAAAACAGTCGAGCAAGACTTAACAAAACAGTTCGAGTACTTCGGATTTCGGATATCTGCCGTGACTTGTGAACCTGATCCATATACCTACTTGATAAGTAAGTGCAAATTGTAACTGCGGGCCTGTCGCCTATGTCGCTGCAATTTATATCTGCAAACCGGTGAGCTTACCCAAGTGCGTTGAGCTGGATGCGATGTTTCTCGGGATTCGCACGCGAGTGTTTATATAAATTCTCAGTAAATTTTCACAGTTGATCAATTACACTATCGAAATATTGATTTGATTGAATCATTGAACGTTTGATTTGATGAACTTCATTCATTACGTTACATGCAAACAATTTTTGGTCACCTAATTTTTCACTAGATTACCATTCCCTTGTTATATTCTTTCTATATTCATCTTTTTCGCGAAAATATAATTTCCAACATTTATTAATGGGATTTATTTCCGTAAGCAGTTAAGTAGATTAAGGTGTATTTGATCAAAAATTTTAGTACATGAAACGTTGATTATTTTATTTATAAACAATTCAAAATACATTGGATGTTATTTTGCTATTAGCATAATGGAAAATGTTAACATGGATTGGACAGGCCTACTCGAAATGTTGGAGCCTTCAACACAGAACAATAGAAAAAAACGAGAGTGAGTTTTATTTTTCATAAGAATAATTTGAAATATTCAACAAATTTTTTCAATCAATTTTTTATAACTAGAAGCAGTTGAAATTAAATTATACACAACTATGATCTTTCTAGTAATAGTGAATTTTCATTAGTTATTGACCTTTATTAACAGGAGCACAAAATATTTTTACTTTTCTCTAAGCACAAGAAATTATGTTTGATATCTATCAAATTTTCTTCTCTAAACTATGATTCTTGACGGATAAAAATAATTCTATTAATCTTATCTTTTGTTTTCCATCATTTCCAGAAATACATACTTTTAAAGACTGTAAATTATAAAATGAATTGATATACCTAAGCAGTACATAAATATAATTGATACTAATTAATAATTGGACAATTCAGATCAAGAATACGTAAAAATAAATTAACTTTAAAGTCCTTCTCTATAAGTGTGAGTAGAAAACCAAATTGATCATTTTAATAGAATCGTTAAACATGTTCTTAGGCCTGTAACTGTTGAGCAGCGAGAACTAATGTTGGATTATATTTGTGAAAATCCTGAACTAGTAACTCATAGTAGCACGAAACAGAGTGAAGTAAGTAATTTAAATCATAGTTGAATTATTATTTGGAATTCTAAGAACCTCATTTATTAGATACAAATTTAACTTTTTAGGCAGTTTTATGGAAGGATTTGACTGAGAAACTAAATATATTGAGGCCAGAAAAAAGTTTTGATTTTTGGAAAATGGTTAGTAAAAAACATGTGAATGTTTGAATAGAAGTATCATCCCTCAAAGCATTAGAATAATTGAATATTCATAAATCCAATTTGTTAGTAGAAAAATATATTGGGATATACTTATTATTTGTTGTAATTTATATACAATTTGAAAATTTCATTTAATTATAAAATGATTCCATCAAGATTTCTTATGACTTATTTTAGTATTGGAGAAAATGGCAGGCTCTTCTTGATACCAAGCCCCAGTCATCCTGGATGTTGATTGATTATAAATTACACAAATTTCTGTGTAGACTTGGTAATGGAGAGCAGCGACTCAACACTTCTAACAATAAGTACCAGAAGAAAAAACAATCTTTAAATGATATACAAGAAGAATTGTGTGAAATTGAGAAGAAGAAAAAATTCCTAAATATTGAAATTGATCAAATGGATTTGGAGATTTTGAGATATAAAAACCACTTAAAGAATTTACAGAAACAATTATTGGAAAAGAAAAAAATTGGTAAAGATTTGGACAAAAGGAAACTTCATTTGAATCAAAAGAGAATGAAGTTGGATAATCCAATTGTAGCATTATGCCAACAAAATATGAAAGTTGACAATTCAAACAGTGTGTCTATTGATAAGAATAGTAAAAATATGAGTAATTCATGTGAAGATTTAAGGGATATAAAACCCAAGAAATTAAAACCCTTGAATTCAAATGAAAACAGCAATTCTTTCATTCAGAATGTATCAAAGATAGAGGATAGTGAATACTCTACAACTGCAGAGAGTGATGAATTATTCATGGAAAATGACATCCAAAACGGTTTATAAGTTCTAGTAAAGATTCTGTGTCTGTAAAAATGGAAAATCATCCATCAATAACAAAATTAAAAACAGTCCAATAACAAGAGAATAGAAATGGACAGTTATTAAAGATTTTATTTTTTTAAAAAGTGACATTTCTTTTCTACTATAAGAGTTCTATATATATTTTAGTCATCAATTGAATTAGTAAATAGTATCTTGAATTTTTGTTGTTTTGATGTAAAAAATAATCAATTCAAGTTATTTTATGTTCCATTCATGGAGTTTTTTGTTACATTTATAAGAAAGAGACAAATACATATGCATATGTAAAAACAAAAAATATTACGTTTATTGAGTTATCAATTATTATTCCTTATTCTACTAAGATGATTCATTTATCGCATTGTTTTAATTAATATTTCAACAGATAAATTTAGAAGTAAGTAGTGCTCTTTTAACTATGAATACTACAAAACTGAAACTTGTCTAATGTAAACTGGTCTAATTGGAATTATTTACTATTTTTTGCGCGCAATTATATATTTTATATTTATTCTATTGTATACTCACTTTATTCGATTGAAATTATGCACATCATGATCCTGCATATCGGTTGAAACATATATCTCACTGTCAAGGTATAAACCTCCAGCTCCATCCAGTCCTGAAGAATCCTGATTCAGGAGTGGCAGGATCAAGAGGCAAATAATACAGTATACAATTCTGTAATACCTCTAATATGTAATGGGCAGGACTCTTGTGATAACAGCTAGCTGTAGAGCACTGTACAGTATCTCCCTGTTCCCTATATGTCATATGGTAAGATTTAAATGGCCAATCAGTGTATACACCGACTGGTCACGTGGTACTGTAACGTTCTTTTCGAATTGACGCCAAACGTTGAAGGCATCTTGCCGCCCGGTGTTTAGTGTATATTATACGCAATTCGGTCTGCGGCTTGTTTCGTCGAGCCCTTCCGCTGTAAAGAGAAAACAAATGGAAAACTGATTGGATAGTGATAAATAAAAATTAAAATGAAAACCAAGGAGATCGAACAGATGTACAGCAAAAGTAGTGCCGGTGAGTCGATCGATCCATAAATTTTTTCGAGTTTATAACCATACCTGTAACATCTTCGTTGATTGTGAATATAAATCATTTTGATTGTAAACAATGCATTCAAAGTACGATTTTCACCTGTCAAATCTAATTTTGTTTTTCGTTTGTCGTGAACAGTGTCTTCTGTGGTTTCATTTTAAAGTAGAGTTATAAATAATTATAATGAAGAAACATGCAAAATGGATATTTATTACAGATAAAGATGGCAGAAAGACCGCTGAAGAAATGGATGAAATTAGGCAGAAGACTCTGGCTTATGAGTACTTGTGTCATTTAGAAGAAGCAAAGAAGTGAGTGTCTCATTCATATAATATATGCTCCGGTGATGATAGCCTTAGGAAAAAAAATACATATGATATGATGATCTGTCAATATTTCAATTGGTTGATCCATTTTTATGAATATTTATAAGGATTTCAATGGGAATAATAATAGAAAGTCGACTTTCTTTGCCAGTACAAAGTTGAGAGCAATCATGAGAGAGATTCAATCATGAATTGATTTCTTTCAGATGGATGGAAGCTTGTTTACAAGAAAAACTACCTCTTACTACGGAATTAGAAGAAAATCTAAGAAATGGTGTGACTTTAGCAAAACTTGGTCATTTCATAGCTCCAGATATGCCTTTAAATAAGATCTATGATGCTGAACAAAAAAGATATGCAGTTGCTGGTCTACAATTCCGCCATACAGATAACATTAATTATTTTTTGAACTGTCTCAAATCGTTACAACTGCCATTCGTAAGTTATTTGAATTTCAGTTTTAATGAATATGAACGTCTGAGCTAAAATTTATTTTTTATTCTAGACTTTTCAGCCAGAAACAACAGATATTTATGATAAGAAAAATATGCCTCGTTTGATTTATTGTATTCATGCACTTAGTACACATCTGTTCAAATTGGGAAAAGCGCCACAAATTCAGGATTTGTATGGAAAAGTCAACTTTACTGGTAACTAATGAATTCAATTATTCAGAATTGTGTAATGTTTTTAGAGTACATGTCTTTAAATTTTATTTCTCTTGACTAACATCATTCATTATTTTTTATTTGCTGCAGATGCTGAGATCGATGCTGTCAGTAAAGAATTGAAGAAAATGGGAATACAGATGCCAGCTTTTCAAAAAATCGGTGGTCTTTTAACAAACAGTATGGAAGGAGATACTGCAGCTTTACATGCAGCAGTAATAGCAATAAATCAGTCCTTGACTTCTGAGGTATGTACTTGAACAATCCCATCATATTTTTATTCAATGTCAAATAGCTAAGATTAGATTTATAAGATTCTCTCTATGTTATCTCTCCATTATATCTTTCAGGATCATAATGGAATTTTACCTCAGCTGCAGAATTTATCAGCATGTTTGAAAAATGTTAATCCTGACTATATAAATTTATATTTTGAAACATTACTAGATGCAAAAGCAAAGAAAGAACAGGCTGCCTTGAATAGGGTGTGTACAATTTTTCTTTAAAGTTTTTGAAATATACAAGTAATAGATAGTAAATCTTATTATTGCAGTCGTTGAATGATAGTTATGTGCCTGATGCATATGACGAACTTTTGACTCAAGCAGAAATTCAGGGTCACATCAATAATGTTAATGGTAAATAAAAGTAAATCCTATCTTACCCAAATTTGAATCAAATTAAAAATTTCATAATATTTTAGTGGAATGCGCTTTGGAAATTGTGACTGACTCCTTGAAAGAAGAGTCAAAGAATATTGTATCGTCTTTAAAAAATCCTGCTCTCCATTTGCAAGGAGTAGTATCCGAGAATAATAACTTGTACAGAAAAGAGCTCAA
This sequence comes from Aphelinus atriplicis, assembly GCA_020882685.1. Lineage (NCBI taxonomy): Eukaryota > Metazoa > Arthropoda > Insecta > Hymenoptera > Aphelinidae > Aphelinus > Aphelinus atriplicis. The sequence continues at coordinate 79,303,855 of CM037073.1, forward strand.
GCCATTGATACTAAGTATTGAATGGGAAGAACGCTCTCTTGAAAATTGCCAATATTGGTTAAAGAAACTGCAAAATATTATTGACTCTGCTAATAATCAAGCTACAAAATTGAATAAGCGTGAGTAAGAGATACTCTAAAATGATTTATTATTCATTTGTGGATAAATAACGTGTTACTGAAATTTGAACGTTTTCAGAAGAAGCAGCTATAAAAGATTTAAATAATGCATTGCTAACTGGTTCAGAAGAAGCATTCCATGAAGTTCTGACGAATCCACATCTTGGAATTTCATATATTGTTGATGAATTCGCGATTCCACTTTATTACGAGGAGATGAAAATTGATCGAGCTGAATCAAAAGTAAATTATCACTTTTCAATTGTCAAGTTTTTCAAATTATAAATTTTCTAATTATAATCATTTTTGATACAGACTGACTTAGCCCATTGTGATATTATTGTTAGCATTCGAGTTTTGACTGCGATTGCAAATGTTACTAAAGCTATCGACACAAACAATCCTGAGCTGGTTTATGAGAACTTAAGTTGTCCGGATGCACACATTATGGTAAATGCGTCCTTTAAAAAAATTATTACTTAAAAATTATTCAGGAAATCATTTCAATTTTTACTTTTTCAGAACCTTGAAGAAGAAAACAAAGTTAAGTATTGTAGAGCTTTAGCTGCAGTTCGTCACGAAAAACAAACAACTCGTGATCCGTGTCCTTTATTAACATATATTGACATTCAAGAATGCATAGATGTTGTAAATGAACAGTGTTTAGAAGATAACAATGGTACAATTTTTACTTAATTTGAATTATCTTTGATTTCTTTCATTGTATTTGCATAGATAAATTTTAATATTTTTTAGTGATACATGTATTACGGGATTTAAACGAGGCTGTCAAGAAAAATAGTCGTAGTTGTATGATGGATGCATTAAAGAATATTTCATCAAAACTGCAAAAAACTACATCTCCAGATGATGCTAAATTGTATTTGACTTTATTCAAACATTGTTTATCTGAAGAACACGCAGATGGGTCTGAACTGTGGTTGGAAGATGTTGAAAAAATAACTAAGATCGTAATATCTGAAGCAGAGAGCGTTCAATATGGTGATTTTTAAGTTCCGTTGATTCAATTATAATAGACCAACATGGTATCTAATAATAAAATATGTTGGATTTGTTACAGCTTGTACCATATTAGCTCAAATTAACATGGGGCTTGAACATGATAATCCCATCTTTACAATCGATTGTTTGCAATCAGCAAGGCTGAACCTGTCAGAAAAACATAAAATTCAATGCTTTGAAGCATTAAAGAGACTTAAAAAGATAAAGGTCATTTTTATTCAATCTATTTTTTCAGTAACTCGCGATATGAATATTAATTTTACTAATTTAACTTACAGCAAGAAAAGTATTCCTGTCCGTACATTCGGTACGTAACGCCAGAAGGTAATGAAGCATTTATTGATATACAGAAATGCAATTACACCTGGGATCGCCCAAAAAACATATTCGAATCCTGCTACATCACGAAAAATGACATCGAAGTAAGTTTTCTTTGTCTTTTATGATAGTCAAGTCGTTCAAATTGCCGAAATGTATCTAATAATCTTTTAAATAATATTTACAGGATGTTATAAAGAATGTTACTATCAGCGAAGCATCGCTTAGTACGAGTAAGGATTTCGAGCGGATGGTCACCCGGCTGCAGGCGCGTATTAGAGGCTATCTATTGCGTAAAAAAGTTGCCGAGAACACGGACAAAATAATTAAGATCCAGGCATGGTGGCGCAAACAACTGAAGAGACGAGCTCTCGCTCAAATGCTGGAGAATAGGCTAAAGAGCAACGCTGAGGAAGCCAGCAAATTCGTTGAATGTAAATTGAAATATCAACTCGCTATAGATCATTATAGAGACCACGTGAGTATAGTTTCCTTAATTTTTTGTGGAATACTAAGTTATAAATTATGAAACAATCATTTCATTAAATTGTAAAAAATTATGATTTTTGTTAAACCCCATACATTTTTCACTAAAGGAAGATAAGATTGTAACAATTCAAGCACTTTGGCGAGGTAGGTCAGCGCGACGAGCCTTTCATTCGCTCCTACGACTCGAGAAGCCACCATTCTCAGTCGTCCGACATTTCTCCGGAATATTGAATTTCAACGCTGAAGATTATGATAAAGATCTTCAACTTCAAGTAAGTTTTGCGACTCGAGAGTTAGGAGAAAAAAGGATTTTTATTCTTGATCAGCATCTGATGATTTCGTATATTTTCCAGCAATTGAAAAATGATGTAGTTCAACTTATAAAGCACAATCAAAAATTGTCCCAGCAGCTAGACGACATGGATATCAAAATTGGACTCGTTATTCAAAATCGTATCACACTACAAGTAATATGGTTATTTTATGAATGGAGATTTAGATCTAATGAATAGGCACAGATTTTCTAACTTTTTGACTTTTAGGATGTAATCGCGCACGGAAAAAATTTAGAAAATCTTACGAAGGACAAAGGATCACATAAGGCTCGTAAAAATTCGTTTTCATCAGACATTCTAAACACACATAAGCATGGATTAAAATCTCTGACTAAAGATGGTCGCAGAATGCTTGAGGGTTATCAACACTTGTTTTACGCACTTCAAACTCATCCAAACTACTTGTCAAAATTACTTTTCCTTTTACCTCAAAGTAAATCAAATAAATTCTTACATAACGTAATATTGACGCTGTTTAACTACGGTTCGAATTCACGCGAAGAGTACTTGCTGCTAAAATTGTTAGGAACCGCACTTCGAGAAGAAATTAGGTGAAAATTGTCTTCTATCTGTTTATTAGCCACAAACATATGGAAGATTTTAAATTAATATTTTTTTTTTTACTGAACAGGTGTAAATTCTCAAAACCATTAGAAGTTGTCACGGGAACTCCTTTGGTACTCAAGGTGGCAGTGAATTATGCCAGACAATTGCACGGCCAAAGAGCACTGCGGGAAATTCTTGGACCAATAATCAAAAAGATCCTCGATGACAAAACAATCATGATCGAAACAAATCCAGTCGATATTTACAAATGTTGGAGAAATCAGTTAGAGATGGAAACTGGTGAAACACTGTAAGTCGATTTATGTAAAATATTATAGTTGAAGTGAACAACAATGTGATAAACTCTTCGATTTAAAATTTTTAATGCTATCTTAGTGATCTACCATACCACGTTACCTCTCAACAAGCTCTGCAATATGAACAAGTACGGGTTAGATTGACTAATGGTATCAGGCTTCTGCAAACAACAGTTCTTGAACTACTGAACAGAATAATGGAATCGCGTGACTTGATTCCTTATGGAATGTTGTATATGGCGAAAGTACTGAATGATACCTTGAGCGAGAAATTTCCGGAAACGCCAGAAAAAGATATCCTCAAAGTTGTAGGTGATTTTATTTATTATCACTTCATCAATGCCGCAATCGTTGCTCCTGATGCTTATGAAATTGTATCTCTACCCGTCGATCGGTTGCTCTCTAATGACCAAAGAAGAAATTTGGCAAGTATCGCTAAGATCTTGCAATTCGCTGCGTCTAAGAAGGGGGCAAGTATCTTCATTAATCAACTTTTTCATTGTCAAGTTCGCAAAAAATTTATTCTTTTTTATTTTAGTTCGGCGAAGAAGCAATGCACCTCGTCTGTCTGAACCCATTCATAATCGAGTGTCACGAAAAGTTCAAGAAATTCTTCCGTTACTGTTGTCAAATCGAGGAATTGGATGATCATTTCAGCATTCATGAGTATACCGAGGCGACTCTAATTCACAAGCCTGAAATAGCGATATCATTACAAGAAATTTGCGATACTCACTGCCTACTCCTAGAATATCAAGACCAAATAGCTCCTGATCCAATGGATTGTCTTCATGAGCTACTTGATGACTTGGGAAATGCACCAACGGTAGCCTCGCTTTTGGGGATAAGTAATGCGACTCTGTAATTTCGAAAGATTGTCGATAAACGTTGCATTATTATTAATCAAAACATTTTTTAGCTGACACTACTAATGAAGCCGTCCTAATTCGAATCAGGAATCCAGAAGTGTACTTGGTCCTGAGTAACAAATTTGAAGTGCCCGAGAACGATGACACGAGTTTGAACAGATTATTTATAAAAACTAAAGAGCTTTTGGTTTCGGTACTCCAATTTTTAGGCGGAGATACGTTAGTCGAAGCATTGGAAACGTCTTCATCACAAGTCCAAGAAAAACTTTTTAACGTTCAAAACTTGGCCCTGCCTGTGATCCAGCACAAGAGGTAGTTATTCATTAATTTCTTAAAGTAAATTTTCATAATCTCTACTCAATCTATTGTAGAATGTTGTCATTTAAAAGTGTTTTGTAAACGTTTAATATTTTAAAATAGCTCTTCGTTGAATGACTGCAAGCTCCAATTACGTGCTTATTTAAACAAATTGGAACTTGGCAATTACGTTTCGCGAGAGGATGGCTACCAGACTATAGTGACAGCAGTAGCCAAGGATCTATGTAATAAGAGTCGGTACAGAATATTAAGAAACAATGAGCTTAAAAATTTACGAATTACAAAACAACGACTTGAAGAGAAGTCTAACTATTATAAAGAACAAGTTGAGTATTATAACGAGTACATAAAGCGATGTTTGGCGAACCTGAATGCCGGAAAAGGGTAAGTTGTATTTTTAAAATTGTGAAATTCAAAATTTATCTAGAATATTGTCATCATCAGAAATAATCTATAATTTTGATTCGTTTTCAGTACATGGCATGCATTGAAGAAGGACCAGAAGAATGGCCACACTAAGTTGAAGTCTAGGACGACTCTCAAGTACACTGCTGCTAAACTTAAAGAAAAGGGCATCCTGTTAGAGATTGTTGGACTTCCAGCTTCACAGCTTAAAAACGTCCAATTTGAGATCTCGCCAACAGACAACGATGGCGTGTTCACCATTAGAGGTAAATTCATGGGCGTTGAGATGGAGAAGGTTGACGTCGATGTGACACAGCTTCTAACGCTACAATTTGAAGGCTCGCCTATATTGAACATGTTTGAGAAAGCCAAAATAAACGTAAATTTATTGCTTTACTTGCTCAACTGCAAATTTTATGGTAAAAAATAGAAGGGTGATTTATATTCTTGGAGAATATGATGACTGTTGACTGTTTTAACGTAACTCTTTCTTGATCATTTCCAAAGAATTAACATTTGATTCGAATAAAACATTATTAAGCGAGGTAAATATTTTTTAATCATTAACCGAATGAATTCCTTTAACTTGAGTAAATTTTGAAGAGTGTTTCTTTCACCTACACAGGTAAATAAGATATTTTATATTATATAAGGGCAAGATTGATTTAGGCATTCAAGCTTCGGTTCAAATAAAGTGAATAAATGAATTTGCGGCTTATTATATATGTATACTTATCTGCGATGTAAATATAATTGATATTAGTTATTTTATTTATTAAGAGTGTCGACGAATCAGACTTATATGAATAAATTGTGTAATAATATTGCGTGTACATTAGTTTAAGAGAATTGAATAAAATTTTGAGTATATCGGATATAAAAACTCAGAGCTTGTTTATGTATTCCACCCAAAAGAACAACACAAGGGATACCATTTAAACCACTTGGTTTACACATTCCATCGTCGACTAATTAAATGTCTTAACAAAAAAAAACACTACATAATAGAAATGTTACAAATTTTCTGCCCGCTATTTTAAGGCTCTATTTTGAATTTTCGAATTCTGATTCATATTCTGTATTCATAATCAGCGACCCGAAATACCCTTGTATACAAATTTTCATCAAAAACCATCGATCAAAAAATGCGTAACATGGATCAAGTTGTCATTTTCATACGTGCATACATATTTACACACGCACACCACATCAACTTCGAAATCGAAAAAACTTGAGATAAAATTTCTGCAATGGCCTTTTCCAAAGACAAAAATTTATATGGCACTTTTTATAGAAAACTATTGGAATGTCACCTTTTTCCTACCAGCTTGTGCAAGCATAAATATTGGCGCTCAAGCTTCATATAGGCTCAGTTTTGCTCTCTTTTGCGCTCGGGGCTCTGCTGGACTTGGACAAACTGAAATAAGTTTAACGATCACATGTCCTGGTCACATTAACCATTGCAATTACATTACATTGCAATCGTAGCATGTGATGAGTATAGGGTTCAATTTATCGCTTGATTTATCCCTCCAAATTAATGTCAGGATCTTTGATCATTTATTAAAAAAGTGGAGAGCACAATGTCTTGGAAGATTCTAAATGAATTACTAATTGCAAAAATCACGAAGTTAAAAAGTACGAAGTGCACTGGATAGAGATATGGACCAGAATCTCAACGCAAAGACCCGCTCTCTTAGATCGTCCGCCTGGCTTCGAGAAGTATCATGCATTTGGCCATTTCTAGAGCTAACAAACGTGATTTGTCAATCACTCTTTATTTGCTGAGTCCAACTTTCTATTAGTGGATCAGTTCGTGAATCTCCCCATTTCCATAATCCCACGCCCCAAGAAGCTTTATTTTCCGGTAATCAGTTTCGCGAAATAAATCCAACACTGCAAAGGTGATAACAGGTGGCACCTTCCAGAAGAATGAGATGCTCGTAAAAACCACGAATATACCCTCTCAATCTCTTCCTTCGCCAATCAATCAAATTTTATTAAAAAATTCCAAGTGAAGTGATTCAAAGTTGTACAACTTTTATTATGAAAAAGTCTCATAACGTAGTATTCATACAACGTTCAAAGCTTTCGTGGGTATCGAAAAACAGAAACAGAAAGCAACGAATATAGACACTCAGAAAGTGATTAGTCAGAATACAAAATTTTGGAAAAATAGTATCTAATAAAGGGAATTAGAATACGAAATATATGAAGTAAATAAGAGTACGGAAACCAGAAATTGAAAAAACGAATAGCTAATAAAAACAGATATGTTTTTCATAAAATTTTGACGAAGAACATAATACGATCAGGCAGATCAAAAGAAGAGAAAAGGGGGGAAACAGTCATGCGTTAACATATATTAAACAGTTATTTTACTTGTAATCAATTTACGACGAGATTTTATGTTCAGTACAATTATAATTACCGGCCGTCTTCTCAACATGTTGAAGTGGAATGTAGGGTTGACTACATAAAAAACACAATAGAAAACATAGCTCAATAAGAAACGAATGTATTGATTATATCATCTATACATCTATAAAATATTTTTACATGTGAGTATAAAATATTAAGGCGATTCGTCTTTATAACGTATTCATAATATAATTAAAACTCATCTTTAAAATCTAAAACAGTATTTTCCATAGATGACTTGATAATTTTTGCGTTATGAAATTTGCATCAAATATATTATCACAATCATAACGATTATATCAAGAGTGGTAGAAATGATTATTTACATTTTGACATGATGCTTAAAAGGATTTTGAATACAAAAAATTATATTAAAGGATTTGTACATAATTCTAAGTGTCACTCATTTTCTTCTGTTACGTAAACTTCTAGTATTAGAACGTGGAGAAGGCTGTGGCTGAGGAATAAAATATTTCATTATTTATTTCATAATGATAATGTTAAACTCTAAGCATGATTTTAAACATACCTCTTCTCCTTGTTCAATATCAACATAAGATTCATCAAGAGGAGTGAACAATTTCTTTCGCCTAGTGCTTCTTGTTGAGGTGGGTGGATTATTAGTTACACTTTTGGCCGATCTCCTATGATATAGAATAAGAAGTTTTTCAAAGTTGTTACTAGTATATGTTGAAAGTATTATGTCATATTTAAGCTCGTACTGTCATGTAAAAATTGTACGCGAAATTCAATTTCCTTTCAAATATAAAATTATCACAAATCTTTAATACTCAATGAAATGAACTCACTTCGATTCAGATCCAGACAGTTCTATAACAGGTATATTATCTACACTGGGAGTTAAAAATTTCTTTTTTAATTTTGTTTTTTCTGACTCACTATCCTCAACATAATCGTCTTCTGATGTCTCAGTGATATCTGATGTCACCATTTTACTCTGTAAAACCAATGAATTAGATTCGATTGTTCAAGTTACGTTCATTTGACTCAAATTTATAGATACCTTCTTTCTAGCTTCTCTCACATTGCACCGAGATTTCTTTGTACTACCTTTATAAGCAGTAAGATGCGCGGTGTTCTCTTTGACTTCTTGTAATAAATCTTGTAACCGCGTAACCTTGAAAGATAGTGAAAAATTATAGAAAAATGTTGTTTTTAGAAAAAAGATGACGAAATTAATTTTTGCATTAATATTTTAAAATTACCTCTCTTTTTTGCCTTTCTAATTCATCAGATTGAGATTTCACCAATTCTTCATATCTTGATACAGTCTCTTCCCGATTACGTTTAAACATTTCCATTTCATGATCATTATCATCCAAACTTTTTTTCATCTCTTCAATTCTGAGTTTCAACTTTTCACTCTCAACTTGCTTTTCCAAGGCTCTTTGTTCGATGGTAGCTATTTTCATTTCGAGAATACTAATAACTTGCTTATAATCTTTTTCCATTTTTCTACTTCTTTCTTCTGTTTTAGTCAATTGATCTCTCACATTTGTGAGATCTTTCAATATGTTCTTCATCTCTACTTCCATTTTCTTTACCGTTTCTTCGTTGGATTGTATCAAAGTTTTCATTTCTGCGAATGCAAATGAAATCATGTAGAAGACGTTTATATGAATGGAAATTGGTCTTACCTTTTTGTAAGCTAGAGATTTCTTTATCTTTGTCTTGTTCTTGGGCGAGAACTTTTGCAATTTGTTCATTAACGTTTTTATCTTTGTTTTCTTGAGCTTCTATTAAACTTCGCATATCTGCTATTTCTTTTTCATATTTAGTAACCAAATCTTCCAAATCTATTTGAAATAATGAGAAATATTTATAAACTAACCATTAATCGGTCAAAACCATAAATAGTACATTATGCACCCCAGCAAGGTTATATATTATTTTTCGTACCCCGCGGAAGAAAAGTGCCATTCTTTGTAAATGCCAGGACGCAAAGTTGGCACTTTGCTACCGCTGGGACGAAAAAATATATTCAAGATAGATGAGCTAATACCTTTTTGTAAAGAGACAATTTTCTGATCTTTCTCTTTTTCTGTAGTACTCAAAGCAGTTATGCGAGTTTGTAAGTCGTGAATAGTATCTTCAAATTGTCTCAGAGCTTCTGTTTTTTCTACCCTACAAAGTCTCAATTCTTCTTGAATTTCTTCGAATTGTTTTTGTAATTCATCAAAAACTTCTTTATTCACTGTCTGTAAAAATTAGTTAAAGTTTTCAAATAAGAATGTTATTAAATAAATGCAAATATATTAAATATCTTTATATGATAAACACCTCTTGTTTAATGATATTTTCATCAATAATATCCTTTTCAATGAGAGACTCGTTCAAGCATGATGTCTGGAGACATTTTTCGTCAGTTTCAACAGTTTTCGTCTCGAAGTACAAGGTTTGACAGCTAATATTAGCAATACTAGGTGGTACTGGTGATGATTCTTTCACTGGAGAGCTAACGTCATCAGTCTGAATTTCTTGTTCAACAGTAATTGGAACAACTTTCTGCTCTACAACGTTATCATATACATTATCAATAGTTAAACTATTCACTTTTTCTGTTATTGTATCTAACTGACTCTTGGTTGAATCGAGATTATTTTTCAGTGCCTGAATTTCATCAACTCTCTGATTCAACTTCTCTCTTAGCAGTAAATTTTCTTTTTCAGAAAACTCAAGCCTGAGTTTCATTTCATCAAGGGATTTTGTTGATATAAGTCCTTCTTGATTATGAGCCTTAAAATAAGTATTAATTAATTATCCAAAAATGTCACTATGAGATATAGAGTGAATAATACATATTTATTTCATACTTACTATGAAATGTTTATCACCCTCTAAAGAATTTGAAGTAATCTCTGATATATTTTTAATTTTATCTTCAGCCTCCACCAGTTTTTTCATTTGTTGTTCTAATTCTTCTTCTAGACTTTCAATTAATTTATTTTGTTCTTCAGAATGTACATTAGCCTGAACAAGTTGTTCTTCTAAATCTTGAACAAGTTCATTCTTCTCAGCTAACAATTCATCTTGTTCTTTTATTGTATTCTCCATTTTTTGAGCTTGTGCAGTGATGAATATGTACTCTTCTTTAGCATCATCTAAAAATGACTTCAATGTCTGAAAAAAATTTAGATTTTTTTAACGATTTTTTCAACGATTATCTTTATGCACGATTAAAAACATAACTTGGGATAAAAACTCACTTTGATTCTGTCATTTTTTGTTTTGATGATGTCATTCAACTCTTCAATGTAGTTCGCAGTAGCATCATCTGATATGATACTCTTTTGAGCAGCTGCCAACATTTCATTTACTCGTTTAACATCTTCTGTAGCAACTGCTAATTCAAAAGATATTTTTGTTTTCTCAGATTCTACTGTTTCTTTACCCGATTTTAAATCACGGATGAGCTTTTTGAGAGTTTCAATTTTCGCTTGAAGACGAGCATTTTCTACTTCAAAATCTTCTAACAATTGTTTATCCCCTTCCTCGTCTTCATCACTTACTGATGACCTAGTCCTTTTGCGAGAACTGAATTGATTCAATTTTTCTTTATAAAATGATTCTATACGCTCGACTGCTATTTCACGCAGATCTTCCTGCTGCTCTTCCATATCAGTCATTCGATTCCTATGAGGAGAAATAAATATAAAATCGTTGATACTAAAATCGTAACATTGAATAAATTCATGTGGATGAAAAAACCCAAATCAAATGAAAAAAAAATACAAAACATGTACCAATTGTGGTTTTAATTATAGAATTAAAGTTTTATGTGATGAATAATAATTATATTACTTACTTCCAATTAGTTTCAAGTTTTTTCATCATTTCAGTATACATGTCTGTCATTTCTTGTCGCGTTTGCATATCTCTCGCAAGAACAGAAGCTTTCAACTCTTTAATCTCTTTTTTCAACATGTCATTCTCAATCAGTAAGTCCTCATAAGCTTCATCGTCTTCTTCAGTATCTGAATCTGGTTCATGCAATTCTTCAGCTGTATATGGAATAAGTATAAAGATATAGTATGGAAACCTATAATTAATTTTCCAAAGTATTGTATTGTAAGTCTAAACTTATACTTACAAGCCTCAGTCACGTCTTGCAACTCAGTATTTTCCCAATCCATTTCAGTTTTTATGCTTTGAGTAACCAAACGTGAGAATCTTGAGAGCGAATGTCTTCGTTTAATAACTTCGTTACGTTCTAGTACAATTTTTTTCGCTATAGCAGAGAAATTGAGAACATTTTGTGTCTCAATATATAAGTTAGGAACAGGATTAACATTAACAATTAAAGCTATTTGTTCTTTTCCAGACAAAGCTCTTTGAAAAAGCCTAGTTAATTTAGACTCTCGAAATGGTCCGATTGATTCACTCTTTTGTTTTGGAGCTGATTGGGACTCATAGATAGTTTTTAAACATCTCCCCAAAACTAGTAAACTAGTATTGATGTTTTGAGCTTCTTTCAGTCTTTCACCTACATTCAGTGTCTTTTTCAATCGTTCTGAACCAGCTAAATCGCAAAAAGCAAACCTGAAAATTGAAAAGTGAAATTTCATGCATAAATCCAAATATCATACAATACTTTTAAACAATATATTACTTACGTGCTTATGTCTACAGAATGAGGATCGTGTTCATTTCGGTATTTCAATAATTTTATCGTAAAGATACAGTGAGACCTGGAACTTCTAGAGTTCAAAGCAGTAGCAGCTACTTTCAAGTTATACTGTCCAGTCATAAGAAGTTGATAAGCTTCAGCTCCAGAATTCACACATACACTTTTCAGCCCTTTGATGAAAGCTCTGCCTCTATTATCTGTCGCCAGCTTCAAGGAAGGTCGTTTTTTCTGACAATCATTCGATAGGAGATCATAAATTGTTTCATTATAAATTTCTGCAAATGATATCCACACAGAATAATGTGCATCCTGGCTATGACTTGACTTCATTGGTGACTCTTTATGGAGCAACATTTGCATATGTTTGTAAGTTGTCACATGAAAATTTTTCATTTCCAATGTATTAAAAGTCAATAACTTCATCTTAATATCTGTCTCCATGAGACGATCATGATTAGACAAGTAAACTACATCACAAAAATTCACTGGTTTGTAACAAGGCGTTGCTCTTGGATTAATATTACTAAAAACGAATTCAATTCCACGAGGAATAATCCCTGGAAACTCTGCTGTACCTTGTAATGTATAGGTTTTACCAGAATTAGTTGTACCTGTAAAAAAGATACAGAATAAGAATTTGCTTCTTGACTAATTTCAAGGTAATACAATCTCTTACCATAACTCATAACAACAGAATTCTTTCCAGCTAGAAAGTCTACCATTTGTGGCTTAACAGCTTCTTCAAATAACTGTAATTGTGTAGTTTCTGCATCAAATGTTTGTGTGAAGATGAATTTTCTGCACACTATTTCATTTGGCTTAATTTTTTTCAAACAGCTAGTATTATTGTCAAGAGATGGCATTCTCGTTAGTAAAGTGTTTGAGTCCAAAACTGAATAAGCTTGTTCTTGCTCTGGACTGATTTTCATTTTACGAGGAAAAGGCTTCATTCGTAAAAATACTTTGATTGTCTGCGGAGCTAATGAATCCGTACTCAAAGTTGATCCCTTATCTATACTTTCAATCATTTCATCTTCATGTTTATCTTCTTCTAATAAAGATATCAGATTTTTTTTTGATTCCTGAGATGGAAAGGGCCTTTGTCCATACGCCAAAATGCTAGGATCTCTCCCATAGAGATAGGACATGTTAGCCCGCAAGGACTCATTCTCAAATGATTGAGTTCTGTTCATGGTATTAATCTGTGTTCAGAAAAAATAATTATTTTATGAAATTAAAATATAATTCAGGGACATTATGTCAGCTGAAATTTTCATCTGATAATAGTTATCCAAGAAAAAACGTATTTTTTTGATTGAATAATATACTTAAATTTAAATTTTGTTAAAATAATCAAAATAATTTATTGACTTCAATAGTCAAACTGATCAATGATATGTACTTAAAAATTACAGAAATTTAAAACAAACTAAAAAATGTGTAAGTGATATATACAAAGAGGGAGCTCAGCTGCTACTTGAAACAGGTTGCAGCTTGTTTGGAAAAGCTGTATAGTAAAGTTTCCAACTATCAGGTTGTAGAATAATCAATAAGAGAAATTTTGTAACAATTTTTATATTTTAATTAAACTCTGGCATGATACTTGATATAAAAGTGTATTTTGTAAAAACAAAATCAAATTAATTTGAATTAATATTGAAATGTTTACTATGAGACTATTATTACAAAACTCATCATTATTATTGTACATAACAAATAAAAATCCTCAATTCTAGTCCAAATGATCCAAATGATTTTATAAAATGTTTAAAAAACTGAAAAAATGTTACTAGTCTTTGATAACGGAGTGGTGAACAAACAAGAAAATTAAATTGCATTTTCGTCCGAGCAACTTTCTCAATGTTTTGAAGACAACTAGAAAATTCTGGACTATTTTACAAGATTGAAATGTTTATCATCATTGATGAAAATATTCATTTCGATAAGAAAAATAAAATAAAATACTTGTAGGTTACATTTTGCTCCTCGAATACTCAACTTATAAACAAAACAAGGAATGAAATATATCGAATGCACACACCTTGTGAAAGCCGTAGGATGTATCACCCATCGAAGCGTTTGTCTAAAATTAATACATTACACAGTATATCACAATAAAATTAATAGAAAAACTTCCGCAAATAACTCGAACACACACTTTCTGCCCATCTACGTCCAAACGGTTTTTCAGATTTAAAATCCAACGACGCTATGGCGAGGGGTGGGGGTTAGTTTCGGCGCGCGCGAGTGGTCGCGAGTCGCAAGAAGAAGCGAGTCGCCCTTTTGAAATTTGAGGTCGGGAAGTGGCGCCTCCACCAATACATATATATGTAACGCATGTACATCGGTCGGTAACTAAAGAAAAAACATTTTCACTGATGGAATAAATATTAAAATTTTACTTCTTAATTTTCCGAAAAATATATTAAATAAATGCCTAGATATATCTACAGTATTTTACTTATCTCAATCGATCACTCAAAATTATGAAACTATAAATCAAATTGGATATTGCATTTCCCTGAATACTTGCTTGAAATATTTAATAAATGTATGTACTATTGTTCTTGTGCACATTGATACATAAATATAATTCAAAGGATATATAACAAGTCTCAATTATAATGTTTATTTTATTATTAAATTATCAAAATATAACAATTTTCTTTACAATTGAATGAAAACAATATATACAAATAGTGTCAGTATCTAGGATGCTACAGCAGGAATATAATATTTAATTTGTAAGTAATCCTCTAGATTCAAGTTTAAATTGATCACTTTTTCATCAAGTATGTTGCACTTTATCGAGGTAGGATGAATAGCATCCCATGCTAAGAATGCATGAAACTTTTTAATGTCAACGCTTGCTGTTATTCTTTCTTCACTTGCACCACATTCATACACAGTCAGATTTGGGAAGTGTACTGTGATGGTTGCCATATCTGCTTCTGCTTTAAATGCAAGCACACCATTAGTATCTGCTGCAAGAACAAGTATGGGGCTCATATTTTTTATTCGTTCAACAACGCTCCTCAAATGTTTGAACTGAGGCATTTCTAATGAGATCTGAAAATTGAATGTTTGTCAAACTATAAAGAAATTTTGATTGATCAATCTTATTAATACCAAGAATCTTACCTGATACTGTTTAATATTTGGTTCATTGAACTCACTCCATTTTTTCTGAGGAATTATAGTCACTGGTACATCATGAACACACAGTCGCGATTCAGCACTGATAGAAGGCAGCTCAATATCAAATGTGAGGCAAGGCTGCTGTTTGTTTGTCAATTTGATTTTGACACTTTTTGCAGCTGATCTAAGAGAAGTAACACTTTTTGCAAGCATGGCTGTATTGAGTTCCATGTAGATTTCATTGTGCTCTTCCGATTTTCCAGAAATCAAATATTCTTCAAAGAAGTGATCTTGATTCAACTGAGCCCAAACCATTGGAGTGGCATCATCAGCAACACTGAAGTAAAAAGTATCTTGTGTCAGTCGAATTACACATTGTTTAGACATTCGTGCAATACTTGTCGCAACATCTGTAACATAATTATTACAATTATACTCCAAATTTACTATTGAAAGATATTAAAACTTACTTGTAAAGTCTCGCATCGACCCGCTATCAGTCATTTTGCATTTAAACTTCATTTTGTTAAAAATGAGATCGATCAGCAAAATAAGTTGAGAACTTTCTTTTTCTTCTAGGGGTTGTCCATAGTAAGAAGGAGAAGCAACTCCAATGGGTCCCGGACGTCAAAAGTGGACCGACTTTACGGACAAAATTCGGTGTGTACGCCCCACGGATGTAGTATATACTAAGTCCGTGGCTCCGTCCCTATATACTAAGTCCGTGGTACGCCCGGAAGAAGACCGACTCCCTAAGTCTCACTCGCGCCCTCAAGTGGCGACGTCAGAAGCTGAATATCAAAATGCGTGCCTAATATCAGGCAAAGTACGGAGGGCAGACCCCCCACCGCGGCGGCCGCGCCGCTGTCCCGCCGAGCGGTTTGGCGATTATGCCGCGCGTCCACAACACAACGAGCACGTGCCGAACACAATATTTTTGTTGAAATTATGATTAGGTGGGTGGGTGAGAGTTGTACAATGAGCACTTAGTACTCATTTTCACCCGAGTGGAAATTGAAATCAGGCGCAAACTTGGGCCCGGGCAGGGTGCCTGATCAGCCTGATATGGGCACAGCATGGCAGGGGACGGCGCTGTGATCTGGGCCAGACTTGGCAAGAGCATGGCGAGCCGAGCGGCGCGACTTTATATGTGTCAGCTGTTCATCATTGCCTGCAGCAGTTGTAGAGTATTTTCTATCCCGAACACAATCAGTTAATTATTCCTGTGATTACAATTTTGTATTGTATTTTAACTTGGAGTACCTGACCCTGGACCCGAACGATGTTTAGGTAGTCAGGGTACCCGATGACGGTGTTCCAAGGGTGCGCTCCTGGTATTTTTGGTTGGAGTGCCTGACCCTAGACCCGAACGATGTCCAGGTAGTCAGAGTACCCGATGACGGCGTTCCAAGGGTGCGCTCCTGGTATTTTTGGTTGGAGTACCTAACCCTAGACCCGAACGATGTCCAGGTAGTCAGGGTACCTGATGTCGGTGTTCCAAGGGTGCGCTACTGGAATTTTAGCTTGAAGCAGCTGACCCTGGACCCGAACGATGTCCAGGTAGTCAGGGTACACGATGACGGTGTTCCAAGGGTGCGCTCCTGGTATTTTTGGTTTGAGTGCCTGACCCTTGTCCCGAACGATGTCCAGGTAGTCAGGGTACCCGATGACGGTGTTCCAAGGGTGCGCTCCTGGTATTTTTGGTTGGAGTGCCTGACCCTGGACCCGAACGATGTCCAGGTAGTCAGGGTACCTGATGTCGGTTTTCCAAGGGTGCGCTACTGGAATTTTCGCTTGCAGCAGCTGACCCTGGACCCGAACGATGTCCAGGTAGCCAGGGTACCCGATGACGCTGTTCCAAAGGTGCGCTTCTGGTATTTCTTAAGCTGAAGTTAATCTTAACTACCTGGAGTTATTTGGGTCTAAGGTCAGCTTTTCGAAACAAAAATATCAGGAGCGCACCCCCAGAACACCTACATCGGGTACCCTGACTACCTGAAGATCGTTCGGGTCCAGGGTCAGGTCCTCAAACGAAAAATACCAGGAGCGCACCCTTGGAACACCGTCATCGGGTACCCTGACTACCTGGACATCGTTCGGGTCCAGGATCAGCTGCTTTAAGGGAAAATACCAAGAGCGCACCCTTGGAACACCGACATCAGGTACCCTGACTACCTGGACATCGTTCGGGTCCAAGGCCCGCTACTCCAACCATAAATCCCAGGAGCGCACCCTCGGAACACCGTCATCGGGTACCCTGACTACCTGGACATCGTTCGGGTCCAGGGTCAGGCACTCCAACCAAAAATACCAGGAGCACACCCTTGGAACACCGTCATCGGGTACCCTGACTACCTGGACATCGTTCGGGTCCAGAGTCAGCTGCTTTAAGGGAAAATACCAAGAGCGCACCCTTGGAACACCGACATCAGGTACCCTGACTACCTGGACATCGTTCGGGTCCAAGGCCCGCTACTCCAACCATAAATCCCAGGAGCGCACCCTCGGAACACCGTCATCGGGTACCCTGACTACCTGGACATCGTTCGGGTCCAGGGTCAGGCACTCTAACCAAAAAATACCAGGAGCGCACCCTTGGAACACCCTCATCGGGTACCCTGACTACCTGGACATCGTTCGAGTCTAGGGTCAGGTATTCCAACCAAAAATACCAGTAGCGCACCCTTGGAACACCGTCATCGGGTACCCTGACTACCTGGACATCGTTCGAGTCTAGGGTCAGGTACTCCAACCAAAAATACCAGGAGCGCACCCTTGGAACACCGTCATCGGGTACCCTGACTACCTGGACATCGTTCGGGTCAAGGGTCAGGTACTCCAAGTTAAAATACAATACAAAATTGTAATCACAGAAATAATTAATTGATTGTTTAGGCTAGACTTTCTATGAGAGATTTTCTGAATGAACAATACTTAAGTCTGGAATAACTCTGGCATTAGTTCACTATGCCAGATATATGCCATACTTATTTTTTGGCAAGTCAGGCCCACGCGGCGCCCTTGCTAAAGCGCCGTCCCCTGCCATGCTGAGCCCTGATCAGGCAGCCTGGCCTGGGCCACGCGATCTGGCCAGGCAGCCCGATCAAAATTTCCAATCGGGCAATACTTCAGGCACCGCACACAGCCGATAAATAAGTAAACCCCTTTCAGGGGTCACAACTTAAATATAACATCTGAGATTTATATTATAAGAGTGCGCGGTGGTCTCGTAGCAAAGCTTTTGCTCTGCGACCCAAGGATCGGTGGTTCGCGCCCGACCTCACGAGTTTTTTTTTCTTTTTTATCCAGTTGTATCTGATAGAATCATCTGATAGAATTCAGATCTGATAGAATTCAGTTGTTAACTCTTGCCCCTGATTATTGGTCTCGTAGGGACTTGATGAGAGAATTCAATTGCAGTGAATGGGAAGCTCGAGAAGCAAAAAATTTAGTAGCTAAGAGCGGGATTTTTTCAATACCGGAAAATAAAAATGGCAAAGTATTTCCAGATGAAACTGTCAAGTTGGTGGAAGGTTTCTATGGAAGAGATGATATTAGCCGAATTATGCCAGGCTTAAAAGATTATGTATCTGTCAAGCAAAGTAATGGCAAAAGAGAACACGTTCAAAAACGATTACTGCTTGGTAACTTGAATGAAATTCATTGTTTATTTAAACAAGAATATAAACATGTTAAAATTGGATTTACGAAATTCACTGAGTTAAGGCCCCCACATTGTGTTCTCGCTGGAAGCAGTGGTACACATAATGTATGCGTATGTGTTCATCATGAAAATGTCAAGCTCTTGCTCAATGCTATTGATATAGGAAATTTGACAAAAAACACTGAATTGCACCTTGAAAACTATCATGATTGTATCCAAGCAATTGTATGTGGTAATGCACGTGATGAATGTTATTTTGGTGACTGCTTAGATTGTCCCAACATGTCTATATTACGACAACATTTGCTTGAATCTTTTGATAAAAATAATATTTTTGAAGTGCAATATGATTCATGGTTTCAAACAGATCGGTGTACAATAGGTTCAAAAGTTGTAAATGTTAATGAATTTGTGGATATACTGGGCCAAAAATTGTTAAAATTAAAGACACACGATTTTTTCGCTAAAAAGCAGTCACATTTTGTAAATGATTTGAAACTAAACCTCAAAGAAAGAGAATTTCTTGTGTGTTGCGATTTTTCAGAAAACTATGCATTTGTGATACAAAATTCTGCGCAATCATTCCACTGGAATAATAATCAAGCCACAGTTTTTACTGTCGTGGTCTATTACAAAATAAATAATGAGCTTGAACATCTGAGTATTGCTATAATTTCTGACAATCTCAACCATGATTCTGTTGCAGTTTATGAGTATCAGAAAATTATCATGTTGCATCTGAAAAATAATTTTGTAGTGGAAAAAGTGTATTATCTAACTGATGGAGCAGCTCAACATTTTAAAAATAAGACACATTTCCAAAATCTTCTTTTTCATGAAGAAGATTTTGGAATTCCAGCTGAATGGCACTTCTATGCCACTGCACATGGCAAAGGTGCATGTGATGGCATAGGCGCAAACATAAAAAGAGGTGCGAAACGAGCAAGTCTGCAACTTACATCTGGCAATCGAATTTTAACACCTGAAGATCTTTACAATTGGGCGAAAGATCATTGCAAAGGTACCGACATTTTTTATAGTAGTAAAGAGTCTTACGACCAAACTGTTTTGGAATTAAAACCAAGGCTGGATAGAGCTAAATCTATACCGGGAACTTTGCAATATCATGCAATTATTCCAGCAGGTGGGAAAACATTGAAGCTCAAAAAAAACTTCATTGAGTTCTAAATATAACATCTTCCCGAAAAAAAGTGTGCTATACAGAGCAAAGAAAAAGTTCCTATACGAATGCGTTTAACGAAAACTTCAAAAAAGCAAAGAAAGCTGAAAAAGAGAGCAAAAATAACATGAAGTACGTGAACTATACTCTTTTGAGATATGCGATGTTTCTTATTTTTTGGGGATGAGAATGGAAAATTTTCGGAAAACTGATAACACCATTGGAAAGCTGAGGAAAAAAGCTGAGGGATCGACTTATAATACAATTTTCTCAGATGCATTTGAGTATCGTTCAGAAGAGTAGAAAACAGCATGATTGGCGCTCACGCGCTCCGTGCGCCGGAGTAGCGCTACGTCTACTTTTCGACGTTCTATTTCTCAGAGAAAATTATTCGTGCACTCTTTGGAAAACATATTTCCCTACGTAAAAAATCCTCAGCTTTCGATTGAGATCATTAAAAAAAATATTAAAAATATACTTTTTGAGATATGCGATGTTTCTTATTTTTTGGGGATGAAAATGGAAAATTTTCGGAAAACTGGCAACACCATTGGAAAGCTGAGGAAAAATAACATGGGATCGACTCATAATATAATTTTCTCAGATGCATTTTGGTATCGTTGGGGAGAGTTGAAAACAGCATGATTGGCGCTCACGCGCTCCGTGCGCCGGAGTAGCGCTACGTCTACTTTTCGACGTTCTATTTCTCAGAGAAAATCATTCGTGCACTCCTTGGAAAACATATTTTCCTACGTGAAAAATCCTCAGCTTTCGATTGAGACCATTAAAAAAAATATTAAAAATATACTTTTTGAGATATGCGATGTTTTATATTTTTTGGGGATGAAAATGGAAAATTTCCGGAAAACTAATTACACCGTTGGAAAGCTGAGAAAAAACTACATGGAAATGACCTATCGAATCATTTTCTCAGGGACATTTTGGCATCGTAAACACGAGTTGAAAACGGCATGTTTCGGCGCTCGCGCGCAGCGCTGGGAGGATTGAGGCGAAACGCCCCATGTACACTTTGACAGCTCAACGTGCGTTCAGAGACGCTATACGGCCGTTATATACAGCAGCCAGTGACATGGCCCATCTCATCAATGAGTGACTCCCCTCAAGCACGTTGGACAGTCGCGATTTTTACAATAGCCATGGCATGCATCAGCAGGCCGAACCCGCGCCGAAGGCTGGGGCGCAAATCGCAATTTGGAAACTTTTTAAAAATAAAAATTCGATCAGTCTTCAAAGACGTGAATATTCTTAAGTTCAGACAGCGCGATAAGTTTAATGGATTTGTTTTTTATTTTTCAAGTACGCGATAGTAATATTTCATATTGTAGAGCAATACACCGGTAGTATATAGCAGACGACACGATGATATTTTGAAAAGATGCAGTCGTCGCCCATTATCATAATAATATAATATATGCATTGATCATAACATTCAATTAAAAACTATTAGGCGAATGCCATTTTTTTCAAATTTACCAATATTAAGCCGATAAATTATCAAAGGCAATATGAAAAATTAAATTTTTTTGGGGATTCTTTTTGTCAAAAATTAAATTTGCTCGTTCATTTTCACGCTTTCATCTTTTTCATGTGTTGACATCTGAATTATTAATTATTTAACCTCAGCTATGATTACGTATTTGAAAAATTAAAAAAAAAATATAAAAACACTTGCACACTCTACTACATGACTTGGAAAAATCCAGGCTTATTCCAGGGTCACGATCTTCTTTTCTCGTGATTTTCTTACTTCGTTCTGCTAACTGAATTACAATGAATATAGGTGTAATAATTCTTATTCCTTCACACGTGACTACTCTATCTTATGTAGAAACATATCTCGTCTTTTGATTGGTCACGTCAGATGTCCTCAAACTATTTTCTATGAAGCCAACGTGACTCATGCTATTAATCATATAAAAATCCTCGTAAATATTTCAAATATTAAATATTTATAATGAATGAATAATTACTAGACAGGGATGAAAATATTAATATGTAAGTCGATTTCGCGCACTTGTCAGATGGTGAAAATATATATTGTATTGGAGAAAATGAGTGATACTAGAACACACCATAAGAGGGTTGATTCATAAAAAAGGCACGTTGACTACCCAAATTCAACAGTGTCCGATTCAAGTGACTTTATTCAATTGACATTTTTGATAGTTCAGAATGGATTAATGATGGTTACATCGTTGGTTTCTGATTGTTCTTGAACGACCCTTTGCTGTTCGCAAACTTATGAAATTCTAATTTTATCATAGCCAAATTTGCAAAAATTCCTTAGGGATTGGCACATTAGCTACTGCAGTTACCTTGCATTCGTATATTATATCCGAGTATCAGCTGCACAATGGTATCGGTTTTATTCGAGGTGTAAGCATTTTCTTCCATCGACCCATATCAACAGCTCTCCAACAGAATAAATACCCATCAATGAAACAACCGTACGTTGTATGTAAGTGTGAAAAGGAAGCTATTTTTTATAATCAAATGGAGTTATCAGAAAAAAAATACACGACATTTTTCTTCAATTAGTAACTTGATTTATTTATTCGTGTCTTACATGATAATAGGCTGCACAGTGGTATCAAAGCCCAATCTTTTCTGTTTTTTTTTTGTATCTGTCCATATAAAACGCATCGAAAGCTCGATTGACTGGTGAGAAGCATATTCGATATAAGTTTCACAGTATAATATGGCTTGTTTGTTGCCTTAACGTTTTCTACTAAAATACGGAGTTGGTGACAAAGTTTTACTCGAGAGTCAAGTGTATACAGTACACAATGCTTCATCTTATCGAAAAATGTTCTCTAGAAATATACGCGTACGTATAGAATTTAAATAATTTTCGATGTGACTTAATTTCATCTTGAGCCTTAGCAACCCCTGTTTGCGGCTACCCTTGCCACTTATGACAGCTAACCCGATTACCTCAACTTTGCCAATTTTTGTACTTTTCAAAACCATTACCTCGAAAACTATTCATTGTCAGACTTTGTGCCAATAGACTTTTTCCATCGAGATATTCCGCGCACTACATAGTACTGAATTTCCGCATTGTTTCGGCGCGTGGTCTCTTGCAAGACTAAACTGTTGAGATTCAGAGCCAATTTTTGGTATAGCGCATGCAAACGCGAATAAGTTAGAAAATCAAAGCAATGAGTCTTTCACCTATAAAATGTTTTTGAGCAGCGAGACGAGTAGTAACTGCAGCGAAAGCTGCACCGGTAAGCTCTGGGGGAGAGGCGAGCTGCAGGAGGACGTCTGTTGGGGAGAACGAGACTCTCGACGAGGAAAGATCCTACATGCCTGGCGAGCCTGTTGACGGAGGCATCGTTCTCGTTGGTGGGCTCGGTTGTTGAACACGGGCTGGACGGCGGATAGGCTGCATCGGGCCACGCTCGAGCCGTTGAGCTTGGCCCAAAGGCGGTACATACCAGGTCCCTTGTGAACGGTTATTGCCCGTCGGAGGCCGCATGATTCGAGCTCTGGCGAGATGTAGTAGAAGTCGTAGTGATTCGCGGGCTCGATGCCTGCGCGCCGTGCGCAAATCCCCGTTATGTACAAGTCCTCCAGGTGCAGCAGTGGCGTCGAAAGGGCCAATTTGTACAGTTTGCCAGCCACGTCCAGACTCATCACGTAGCCCGACCCGGACAGGAAGTTTGGATACGTCCTCCCCGGGTACACGTACTTTGGGCAATACCTGCAATTTTTAAAATGTCGGTTAACAAATGACGAAACGCATCACTCGAAGGGTGAAAATCAATATATATCAAAATCTATTTTTTTCAACTACTTTTTTTCCAACGGTTTTAGCGAGTAGAAAATGCAGTCGATGAAAATCAGTGATTCTCGGGAAGTTAATCAATTGTACAGATCAATCATAAACCCATTAACGGCCGAGAGTGCAATCTTTTTTGTTTTTTCATAGGGAAAACTTGTTATTGTCCACTGGACATGTACATACAAGAAATTTTGTTTTCCACTCTATTCTCACCAAGAGATGTTATCAACTCAAAAAGACCAATCATGATGAAACTTTCTGAGTTGGTTATTGAGTATCCAAATTAATGATACTCAGGCACTGTCTATACAATCAATCAGTCTTCGGGAAATCGAAGCATTGACTGGACTGCCCATAGATACAACATATTTGGGCGCTCAAAAACCATTTATCGGTTGAATATTTACCACTTATCTTTAGGATCCCTTATAGGCTGTGCATCACATAATAGTGAACCAATTAGAGTTCCATTACTTTGGGTCCTTGCTTTCAAAGTCTTCACAAGAGCTGGTACGTTTACAAATACATCATCATCCGTTTTCATGAGATACGTCAATTTATCGCAGTTAGCCGTTACCCACTTCAGTAGCATAACCGATTTTATCGTCAAATTGTTGTATGTGTCATGAAAGCTTTCTTGAACTATATCGTTGTATAAATTGCTCTCATCTGTTGCGTAACTCTAAAGAAAAAAAAATTGAATTATCAATCTACAATATTCTTTTCTTTCGCTTTTCTTATTAGTTTCCTGATTATTTATTATTATTCCAGGCTAATGTTTCGATAAATAATTAATAATCGATTTTCACAAAAAAAACATAAACGTTAAAAAAAAAAACTGTTGAAAAGAAAAAAAACTTACATTGAGAGTATTGTTAGCGTTTAGTCCTAGAAAAAAAGCAATTCTGACAGAAAAATCGTACAATTTATTGAGATTGCTCTTATTTCCCCACGTATGTCTAATGGCAAGTCGGGCATGGAAATTCGCTACGGAAGAATAAACAACGATGAGCAGGTATGGTTCGTCACTACAAATGGCCTTTGGGCTGAGAATAGTCGTCGTATATTCCGGACGTATATAGGTGCATACATTTCCAAACTGAGCTAAAATTTTAATACTTATCAGAATAAAATATTTTTCGACTGTTTCGAGTTTATACCATTTTACTTCATTTTCACTCTTGCAAATGCACAACAAAACATTCCATAGCACGACTGTGATAATGTCCCAAAACAAATGTTTAATTGATACATAATCAATACATTATCAATAAATAAGCAAATAATAGTATATATATTCAATATTTTCGAGAAGGAAAATATAAGTGCTTGCTAACCTTAAGGATGTTCTGGCTACACAGTCATTCCCAAAAGTTAGGTAAATCAGTAAAACGTATTTGAAGAGCTGAGCTGCAACAGATGTTTTCTTATGTGATATGAATAACCGTATCCATAGTTGTATGGAGGATTTTAAGCGGCGTAACATCACATTTGAGCTCGTTTTTATAAGCACGTCTTAAACTTTTGAATCTGATTATCCTTCAAGTTATGACTTATCCCTCACTGGGAGGATGAAAAACCATTGATAACTTGTTCCACAACCAACCCAGGCATATGATCTTTGCATATATCCAATTATTGAATATTATTCTCTCGTTTTTAAAAATTTCTTCAGATTCTGACTATTCTTTCCATACTTTTCACATAGATTAGAACATGAAAATACTCGAATTTCACGAAACTCCATAAGAATGCATGTAAATCGAAGTGCTCATATCTTTTTAACCAGCCAACCAGGCTTTCTCAAATTTTGGGTACAACTTTTATATCACAAATTATGCTAATGTACGAAGTTTCTTTTATTTTTCACTATTTTCATTTGTAGCCATCAGAACATCCTTAATTGAGTGAGTGATGAGAATGACGTATTATCTCCACAAAAAATTCAAAAGTACAAAAAACAGACTAAAAATTATAAACCTCTTTTTTAACAAAATACCTACATGCCAGCTCGCTGCACACGATCTACATTTGCAAATTTTCAAAATCATATTCAATACTGTTCTTACATTTTATTGTGGACAAGATTTTTTTACCTACTTATTCTTATTCTTAATATTTATAAAAGATTATGAACAATAACAAATGAAAAATTGATTTTTAGAGTATTATGAGAATAAGACTCACTGATGAATGTATGTTAGTTTCAATAAACACTTCATTTACATAGCAAAATACTGTCAAAAAAGAGATATTTCAACAGTATTTTGACCTCTCAGACATTACTGGGTTTGGATTCTCACCTGGGCCATAAATCCGATCTTGAGCTGGATAATATACTAATACATAAAGCAGTCCAAGTCCTTCAAGAATTATAAAACAAAGCGCAAGACGTTTTGTTGATGTTATATTTCTACTGGAACTCCCACTGCTTTCATTTATATTGCTGGCAGGTAATAAGTGCATACGTAGTGACTGAACCTGTTCCATCTTTAAAGAAATTATTCGTACTAAAATAAAAAAATGTATTTTTTTCACTGTAAGGATTTAAGAGAGTATGGTTTAATGGGGTGGTTCATGCTCATTTTTTCAATTGAACCCGTAATTTCTATATGGGAAAATTTTCCTTACATCTTATTATATCTTTCCTCTGCCCATAACTTTGTGTTTTGCGAGTTCAAAATTTGCTGATAAGCAATAACTCGATGACCTCAAAAAAAAGTTCATTTACTATTTTGTTTCTGTTAGCTTTTTGTTTAACGATGATACTAAATATCTGAATATGGTTAAAAAACCCGGATGACTGTTCGAGGGAAGAGATTTTGACTATAACTTTGGAATGTTTTCTGATTTTGAGTGATCATATAAGAAACAATTTATTTTAAAGGCCCATAAGTCAGTCATTGACAAGTCTGAAAAATGTCTAAAATATAATATTTTTGCCAATTTTTTTTCATTTTTCTCATTGCACATACGTTTTGATCATACTATTTATGAATGTTATTTTTACAGAGTGATTAACGTTCAAAAATCACATGATTGAGTATTTCAAGTGTGTAGAATCGCTCAAAATCACTTTTCCTTTACACCCTGGCCTTAATTGAACAGACGTATAGACATAAATGTTTGTATGCCTGTTTAAAGGTATATTGAACTTTAAATTTCACACTTCAGAAATGTAAACAGAACGTTTCTTCAAAAAGGTACTATCAGAACAATAAAGAAGCTTCTTCAAAGAGAAAGCAATATGAAGAAGTTGATATTTTAATTTATCGAACCAATTTTCTACAGAACGAATATAGATTCAAAATAGATTGAATGAAGTTACATATCACTCTAGTTCAAGTTTTGTTCAGTGATTTAGTTAAAAGGAATTAAAAAATGTTTCTTTAGTAAAAGTTTAAAAGAATAAGTGATTTTGGTTTTTTTGATCTCAAACCTTTCATTAGCGACGAATTCGGCTCTCTTCTCTTACTCAAACCTATTCAAGTTTGTCTTGTACAGCCAAAACAGTGCTGTATTTGGTACTAAACACTGCAGTTGCAAATGTCACGGAAGTGTTGATTGTTTCAATCCAACCAAGGGATCTGAACGGAACTGTGACTGAAAAGTTCTTCACTCTCGCTTGTTCCTCGTACCTCTTTTTCTTTTCTCCCACTCTTTCTCCCAAATCTCATGTCGTAAGTATATATGCAAGTGCTGATTATCCCGTTACATGCTTAGCTCTGTAAACATTACATTTCCCTTCGAATTCCACCAATCGAGTTGTTATTGAGTAAAGCATAAATATAAAGTAAAGCAAACGAAAGTCTTGTGGGATTTTGAGAAATAATTCATAAAAATTGCTAAATTTTGCAGTTTAGGCTATTTGAAGGTCATCAGATTTTGTTGTTCAATTCTTAATCAACTAATAGCTTTCCGCCATCGAACTCTAGAAGTTTAATAAACTATAAGAGATCGGAAATTCATAACTATTTGATAATTTACAGAAAATCGTATAAAAAGCCTTCAGCCAATGAATTTGAAGATTTTCAATGTAAATGTTATATTTCGACATGTAACTCAAATTCGCCTAATATAGTCCCCGGTGTAGTCAAATATCGTAAATATTCGATAAACGGTAAATGTTATCCATTTTCTTTTTTCATCATTTTTTGGCTTTCTCTTTGAGGTTGTGCCGGGGTGAAAATCCAATTTTCGAATCGGACCGCCGAACCATCAATTTCGCAATCCACGGGTCTAATAGCATCGAACCCAAGAAAGTATTTTTGGGACAAGATATCTTTCGAAGGAATAATCAAATTTTCCTGAACACAAATCGGTTTTGTGCAAGATGTAAACTAGAGTGATGTGCTTCTTTTGGTGCAATGCGTCACTGAAGATGTTCAGCAATCAAACCCGTTTTCATATGTGAAAGTTCCACGATCTAACTCACAGAAAGTGGTTTTGTGGTAGACCGCCAACCCTCGGGTGCGTCCTATAACACTAATTTTATTTCTACTAAACTCATAAAAATGTAATTTTGGTTCAAGAAGAATATGCTGCTAGACAATATAACAAGAAGAGAGTATTGCTCCTTTATATTAGAAAATATCTTCTTGTTATAGCGTCAACCAGACTTATCTTTCTGAACTAAGGTTACATCTTTGTGAGTGCATGTATAATGAATCATTCATCTGGCGGGAGAAAAGATTTATTGAAATGTACAATATACATATATAATTATTCAATTTCATGATACACAAATTCGAACACCCGGCTTTCAAGAAAATTTCGTTACACACGATTTTATTGGTATCACAATTTTAAACAATATTTACCATCAATTACCAACATTCATATAGATATGGATATTTGAAGAGTTTTATATTAGACTAGGATTTTCTAAGCCCATGAGCTACCCCGCGATGAATTACATTGCACGAAAATTGCAGAAAGATCTGTTTTATTCCAGTGTTATATTATCAAGTATAACACTCAAAAAGTATACTCTTCAATCGACGGTGCTATGAAATATAGTCTTATTTTCTAGTGAATTTTCTAGTTCTTGTCCAATATCATGCTCGATTTTGCAAACGTGAATGAAATTGTTCATGAAGTTCATCAGTTGCATATAGTACCGGTTTTATGAAGTGTTCCATTTATGAAATCTTCTTGCCTGATTCAAATGATTCTTGAATGTTCTTTTTCTTCCTTGATTCCTGTGAAATATTCAGGGGTTTATCCACTATTTTTATTCATGCTATCAAATTTGAAAACAGTTTCATTCCTCCATTCAAACTTCATGTGACTATCATGCTCCAAATTCTTGTACATACATAAGTTCATTGTCATTTACAATTTCTCTCTCCTCGGTAGAAAATTCATTGCGCCTTTTATTGCAATGTGACAATAGTACATTTCGATACAAGACCAATAGACGAATATTAGCAAGTATTTTCTAAGCAAGTATTTTCTACACTCGTGATTTTTCATCACGAGTATAGAAAACTAAGGTTAATGATCAATTTCTCGATCCAAGTGATGAAAAGGTATTACAATTTTACAGTTGTATTCACTTAAAAATAGTTAAAAACTCGCACCGCAGCTGAGGTATACCCGGCTACAATACTTTGCGGCTACCAGATCATACGGCACTTTGCTGCCAGGCTGAACTGCAGTAGAGCTACTTAGCCCATGCCATACGTGAATCATTCTAGCTTTCTTGATTCGACGCATTGTTTCACTGGAGTTTGTCATGGTGAAATAATTTTTCCACTCCGGCCAACTAACAGGATAGAATGTACGGCTTGGAAATACTTGAAAGTCTAAACAGCGCTCGGGAGTCATATCTTTTGGCTGAGAAGAAAATATGTTTTTAGAATAGAATACTCCTCAATTCTATAGAGAATCTATTTCAACATATAATACAATAACATTAAAAAAATGTCGTTCGACACAGTAGCAAAAAACGAATTCTAGCCGTGGGTGGCGTTCGTAATCACACCAGCCTAGAATCAGCCTTTGCTACTGTATCGAACAGTATTTTCCATCACGTGTCTGGAAAAACAACATCCAAAGAACAACTTTTCCGCTCACAGTAATAAAAATAATTATTTAGAGATTTTCCACATTAGAAAATAAGCTTAAACTACTTGATTATACACTGAAAGGAGAATTTTCTGATTCAAATACACGTTGCAACTTAATTTGAGTGAAATTAAAAATAGCTTTTGCAGTATAGCGAGCTGGTTATAGTGCACCGAAACAGATTTTTGACTCAATTGTAACTATATATTTACCATGTCGACTCTACAGATGTTTTGCAAGACCCTCGTTATAACGCCAGGTCCATTATGGGCCCAAATTTTACCATTAAAATTGCTCATCAAGTTATATAGGCACATCCTTGCTATCTTGTGACCTACTCCTGTTGCGCTGAAACCAATGATAGCAGGATTTAATCTAAGTTCGTCTTCAGCACCAACGAAATTCTTCAAATCCTCCAAACTTCTGCGAAGAAAAATTATCAATGAAACAGAAATATTGAAAAATTGCCAGGGAAAAAAGGAAATAGATTTGTTGAGAAATCAAAACAGTATTAGTCATTCGTCATGTACCGTTTGAATAAATTCATGAGTTTACAAGTTCTATATTATTAAATTGATCTGATTGAATTCAATTAATAATGGATATTTTAATACACTAGGAAATTTCAACCAATCGTCATTAAAATGTTGTAGAAATTATCGAGACTATTCATTCAGTTTCCCCAATATAGTTTTCCATCTCAGCGGGAGAAAAGTGGCATTCTGGCGCCGTTATGACTATCTATCAAGCACAAAGAATCGCACTTTTCTCTCACCAGTAACAAAAGTAGCCCTTGACAAAGTGCAATTTTATTGTACGGGTGAAAAATCTTCCAAAATTGACAGTTTCACATTATAAACGAGATCATAAGCATACTTCCCCACGTAAAATAATTCAATATGGATCATATTGCAATTATATAGGATTGCCGTCGAAATTTTTCAAGAATGCCTTATACAAGAATGATTTCATGAGAATTGTAAACAATATTAAATCTTAAAAAAAAAGAAAAAACTAACTTGGTTACGACGGTGTCAAGATCAATGTATATTCCACCATATTTCCAGAGGGTGAGGAACCTCATGATATCGCACGTGTGAGTAACAGGCCACATGCTGCTAGTGAGAACTTCGTTTGAAAACCAACGCTCGAGTGGTGTGTTTTTTATATACTCCTGCACGTTTACTCTCCTGATCTTTACGTTGTTATAAGTGAGCAGTAGCTCCACCAAGCGTAACGTACGATTTGAAGGTGGAGCTGGATTGAGGAACAACAGATTAACAGACATGTTTGGGTTCATGAACGCTGCTGATTCTATAGCACAGGCTTGCCGGCAATCGAGCTCTACAAAACGCGAGCATCTTGACTCGAGAAAAAATATGTTTCTTCCCGACGACAGTCTGGCATAATCTGTAAGAATTTCACGATTTCGAACTTACACTTTTTTACGATATATCTTGACTAGTAGTCAATGGTTTCTAGAGAGTACAACTGTTCACAAATAATTCGAATCATCTGAGTAGAATGAAATAAATTGTAATTTTTAGAATAATTATTGTTTATGCCATCTTTTTTTATGAATAAATTTATTATTATAATCTTGAGTCCTGTAAAAAACGTCTCTAATAGTATATCTACATTGAATACTCATCTTCAGTAGCAAAATATCATACACTATTCACGGTCTAAACAATGATCTGAACTTGATTTTGTAGTACTTTTAAGGAAACTCATAAAAATAGGCAAAATCTTTGCACACAAAGTAAGTAATAATCAGGTACACAATGAAAGTGCAAAAAAATTAAGCTACCAGAGAATAACTTCAAAATGTTTGAATACATATGAATTTACGAAAAAAATTGTTGTGCTTCAGAAAAATAAATGATGGTATAAAAGCTAGTAGAAAAAGCTCAGGGATGATTCGGCCTGATTTGGTACTTATTCGCTTTCAATATAACAACTTTGGTAACTTTTTACTGTTCAAACTTGAGAAACGTAACTGATTCGAACGACGTGTACTCATTTGGAATGACAAATTAACAATTCTTGGTAATGCTTCAAATGTCGAGGCCATGGAAAATACCGGTTCCGTAATGGTCCAAAATGATTCGTATGTGTATATAACTATATTCTCATCATGTATGAAATTTGGAATAAGTGATATATTATCTCCTGGAAAATGAAAGTCAGGAAATGGGGAAATGAGAGATGAATAATAATGAGTGTCGAAGAATAAGAAGAGGAATATGAAAGTGAGAGAGTAAACGTTTCAAAATGAAATATGAAGAAAAGTTCAATCCTCCACCATATTACGAAGAAAAGGAGTCAAATAACGTTAATCGGTAAATAGAGCCATTACGTTTAGAAGTGAAAGCCAAAGATCAGAACTTAGAGAATCAAACTCAGGGAAGTGAGTGACAGCGAACGACATTTGAAGAGCAAAAGTAGAATCAGAAATGGGAGAAGATTGGTGAGTTCAATCATTAAAAATACAAAAATTTACATCGGAAACTGAAGATTGTGAGCAAGGTATTGGGGAACGGAAGTTGGAATACACGTATATAATAATAGAAACAAAAGTGGAAGCTTAGTAAGAAGATGGGAAGGAGAATAAATTAAATATGACTTTCATAGTAAGAGTGAACAAATTAGATCAAAGAATCGAGTCAAAAACGATGATTAGAGAATTGGGAATATGATATAATAATAGTGTGAATCAACTAATGTAAAAACCAACAATTAATAAACTAAAAGTTAACAAAAATCGAATGCGATCGGTGAGCGAAGTAAGTAGTATACAGAAACAAGTTTGCAGGAACTTTTTCAATTTTATAAGATTAACTGTACTATAAGAAGTTGAAGGAAATGGAGCACAATACCTGCGGTTGAATCTAAGCTTGGGAAGCTATCATCAAAGTTTGACTTGAAGTAGCAGAAGATCGTTTCAAGTGAACGAGCCCGAATTTTTACCAATGCAGTAATCACTAGTAATTGAAAAAAGCAGAAATAAACGAGGAGCATGAACTTGTTTTTATTGCTCGTTACAGACGGTGACTCTATCATTTATGAAAATCCAATATGACCGTTGGTTTCACTGTGTCACGTTCAGAGTGTAACTTGAACCTACATTCACCAAAATCCAGTCGACAAGTCGGGTTTATAAATATTTCTGGAATATTGAAAATTTTATGTTATTCATTGCCGTGATATTATTGGATTAATACTAGAATCAAGTGATCTTACATCGAATTCATAGCAAGAAACGTTAATTCATTGGAAGTGTGTCACAACCTCAAATATAAACATAAGGTCAGATTTTGACAGGTTACCAGAAAAAATTGCTGTCAATTGCATTAGCAGTAAGGCCAGTAAGCTTTTTCAGAGGGGTTTTGTGTTAATAACGGTTGCCATAAAAATATCTGAATTCTGTGTATTTCACCGACATTATGTGTATCTCAAACTGATTTTCAATATGTCGAGAACTAATCCTATCCCAAAAACGTCATTCTCTTTATTACCGTTAACCAGAAAAAATCGCGACATCGAAAAAAAACTGTGAGAAAGGCCCAAAACGATTCGAATCTATACCAATATCGAGATGATCGAAAGTTATATGAACATGCATACCATATTTCATCTAGATTGGATCATTCTTGAGAAAAAAATGAAGGCTACAATCCAGCCACTTATTGGCCTCTAAAAGTCTCATATATCAATCTGATCAACTCGAAAATGAGTAATAGGCCAGGTAACTGATTGTATACAAAAATACCTACAAAAATTTATCAAAATCAAATTATCCCTTCATGAGAAATCAAAGTCAACTAAAATGGAAGTGGCTGGATACAAGCCAAATTAGTTCCAAATATTTTCTGGTAGAGTCGAGTGGGAACAATGACGATCTTGGTTATTATTGACACAAAATCTAGACTTCTTTCGGGAACGAAAAGAATCAAAATCTTCACGTTAATTTGTTCGTGAGAGATGAATGTTCGAGAGAATATTGAACCCTTAAAATTTATCAGAGCATAACAAAAGAAATAAAAGCAAAATGTATTCTAAAATCACATGTGCGATCTAGTTGGCCTATCATAAAAGGATAAATCACTATGCTTATCCAACCAGAGCCTTTCAAACGAGAATGTCAAACAATTATTGATTGCTCTCAAATATTACTCTCAAGGCCTTTATTTCTAGCTAAGTTTTCATGATATACGAAATTGAAGAATCATTATACTTACACTTTCTATGACTTAAAAGGTTGGTAAACATATCTTATGTTCTGGAGATCTACTTTCTAATTTACATTCGACTGTCAGTTAATGATTCACTGAAACGTCTACACATTTATAAAATCAATTGGAATATCTAAGATTTTTCAACATGTTAATATTTCATTGGAACAGATATACGTTAATGAATCGAATTGGAATATCCTATATTGAAAAACTATATTATTAACATAATACTGATAAGCTACTGCTGCATATTAACATGGTAAAATACTCAAGTTCACATGATAGTTTTTAGATAATAGTTTCGGAACGTTTCTATGAATTATATATGATTTCGTCAAGTCCATCACAGTTCCGGCGCTTATTAAATATAATTCAAGTTGACTCTCTGGAAATCGTACTATTCGAATTCTTTTTTCATTATCAAACGACGGAACTACGCGGAACTGCGACTGCTAAGTTTTTTCACTCTCCCTGATTCCTCGTACCTCCTCTGTTTCTCCCTCTCTCTTCCTCCCCCCTCTCTCTTCTCTCGATTGAGTAATTCATAATCGATCACAATCTCATTGGCAAATTTCAATCTGCTTTTTGTAAACTTCACATCGCTCATATTGCCTTTATCGACATCAGCGAAAATTATTTCTGATGGAAAGCGATGACCAACTCATCGTTCTTTTCTACTCTCGGTTGATTTTGTGAAAGCCTTCGATTTCATGTGCATCAGTACTACTTGATAAACTTCTACAACTAGGTTTTTCTGACATTGCTTCTCAGTGATTCGAATCTTATCTCGCACAGAGAATGTAAACTGGAACTCCTTTGTGGCCTAACTTAGAGTAGTTACCTGGGCTCGATACTGTCCTGACAATTTTGATTTTCAGTTATTGCGGTAAAACCTAATTTTTATTTTTTCAGAAAATCAAACACTTTGGTTTCACGCACCGATACATTTTTCCCATTGATTTAGAGGTATACAGGAATAGACACAACACTTTGAAGTTTTGTTAGAAGAATGATTTTTTCCTTTAAAATATTTTTATATATTCCAGTAGTAAGTCCTTTTCCAATGTGCTAAATGTGCGATTTTTACGATTGCGTCAGTAATGACTATTGAATCCTACGTTGAATAAATTGATTTTATCAAAGGATCAACATGTTTTCTTCTCCAAGTTGCATCTCTGTTTACCGAGACTCGCGCCTGAGCTACACTATGCCACAGCGCCGTTCTCACAAGTGTGCATAGCTGAGGTAATGCAGGCGTCGATACATCGCCGCTGATCTAAGCTTCGTGCACATGTTGCAGCACTTCCCTTTCAACACTTCAGAGGGTACGCGACATTTCTTCCGAGGAATGAAAAATTCGACAATCGAATCGTAAAATTCACTATTTTATTCCACCAATGAGAAAGATAATTGCGCGTACAATCCAAAAATTCTAGCTGCAAATGGAGCTCCGCTTGTACGGCTTCTTGGGTATATTTTGTCGATCTCTCCTGTATACTATACAATATGCAGTAACCCATAGCTATATCTGGCATGCTTTCAACACATGTATCAATAATGATTCACTAATATCTTCGGGAAATCGAGGCGTACGTTAAACTAGATGGCCACGTGCTCTATTAGAGATACCTATAAGACATCATCTCGGAAAGTTTCAGTTCAATTAATCATCCGAAGTTGATGATGTCTTCTAGTAAGACTATTGAAAACTCACTTGGTTGTCGGACGGATATTCAATGAAATGTCTCGACAACTGCAGATCCTTAAAATAATATAATTCTTAGATCGACGATCCGCACAACGGGCGTAAACATTCGCAATCGGGGCGAATCGTTTTTTGACCGTTTTCGACATTACTCCATTCCACCAACAACACTCCCAGTATAGCATCGCTGCACTGTATATCCACCACGGGGTACCTCGTCAATCAAGTTTCTCTACGATTTCAAATCGCGTACACGTACGGCTGTTGGTAATATTTAAATTTTGCAAAAGCAATCGGACAGCGATGGGCAATGTCAAAGGCAGTAAGGCCGTTCGGCAAACGGGGCAATTAATTACACGTGTACCCGTAGGGTCAAGGGCCTCTCGCGAATCGAACGAATAAAAAAGCAGCACACCGCGCCAAGGTGGACGTCTGCGGCGAAGCGGGCGTCTCGCGGAAATTATAGACTCGCAAGGTATATAGGTACGAGCTGGCCCCTCTCGTACTCGCGCGATCGAGTTCAACGCGCCGAGCGTCATCTGCTTCCCTCTCCTATCCACACACACACACACGCGGCCGCTTTTATTTTCGCAACGATCCGGGATCTGGCTCGAGTGCGTGGCGCAGTGTGGATTTTCCAAAGGCCGCTGGAAAAACGCTCGGGCTATTAGAGGCTGCCGGCTGCTCTGCTGTCGCGCGGCGGCGGTTCTCGCTCGTTTCCTTCTTTTGAGAGGAGCTCGCGCGCGCGCCGGAGAGAGAGAGAGAGAGCGAGAGAGACAGGTGGCGAGACACGTGGCACGCGCACACCCTCGATCCGCATCTGAAAAATGCGCATCCTCTGTGTGCATGCCTCCCTCATTCTTCTCCTCTTAATTCTCCTCGCCCGCGCTCTACTACGAGCATACGCGCTCGTACTACGCGCCAAAGGTGCAGTGTATACTTATATATATGAACGCGCTTCCTCACCGGGACACAGGACGCGTGCCGAAGATTCTCTCTCCCTCTCTTTTCCTGCACTCACGGCCAACACGATCGATTTCTTTCCACGATTGTGTGCGTGTGTCTCCTTTCACGTTATACCCGAGCGCGAGTTAATAACGATTTATTTCTCTGTCTATTTGTGCGTCGTTTATATTCGCCGAGCAGATGTCTCACAGGATGATTTTCACATCCTGCACACGCCGCGCTCGAGTACAATAATACACCTATGTCCATGTGCGGCTGTGCCGTAAGAATAGATTTTAATTAACGTTTTCTCGTATGGGTTTGCTCGGATAATAACTCTAGGTTTGCTAAATTCAATCGAACTATTTACGCACTAATATCGTTTTTTTTTTTTTTTTTGTAACAAACATTATAGCAAGTAACGAAGAAGTATGTCACTTGCAAAATGATTCGTAAGCATGAAAAATTTGGAAGTAGGTGAACGACCGTTTTGCCATGGTATATATGTAGGATAAGCATCCGTGGTAACAATGGGATTATAATACGAGCAATGAAAGCAGGTGCACAAATGCATCGTTATGTTGTAGAGTCGAACAATTATCCGCGGCACTATCGGCCCGCATTGATCTCGAGACGAGCCGAAGCATCTAATTATGAGCCGCTTAGTGTGTATACATATACATGGGCGCGGGGCAAAAGGTGGTGTGGACGACGACTGACGAGAGGGAGGCTCGCGCTCGCACCCGCGCGCTGCACCGATGGCGTGCGCGCGCCTTATGCCGCGGCCGCGCCTCACCTACGTAAGCTCTTCCAGCTGGATTTGCCCTAGGATCGCATTTTTCGAGTGTTCGAATGGAATTATCGTCGCGAATGAAAATCAATCTATCTATTTCGCACTGCTACGAATGGATGAAAAAAAAAAATTACAAAGATATATATCGTTTGTAATTAAACATTGCGTCGTCTACTTTATACACCTCAGCCGATTGAAAAGATGTTGTTATAAAATTGTCCGGCTAATATGTGACCACCTCTGTAGTTTTTGGTTTAGCTAATTGAAAATCCGTTTCATAGATCGTGCTGCTTAGGCGTAAATTTTCATACGCGTTGTGAAATAATTATTGGATCTATTATCGCGTATTTGAAAAATAAAAATCAAACCCTTGTCGCACCATCTATATATGTGTCTTAAGAAGTCCACGGTCCTCGAAACTTTATCTAAATAATTTTCGATTGCATCCACGCATCCATACGATGAATTGAATCTCCAGTGTACAGAAATAAGCCTATAATAATTATTTGCTCGGCCATCTCCGTTTACGCGTTAATACATGCGTGTGCACCAAAGTCGCTTCGAATCCTGGGAAATCCACAACGAATATTTGAAAACGTATACATATAACTGCAGCCACGTATCTCGCGCATTCTGTATCTCACGCACTGGCTTGTATATATCGGGAGTGCCGATCCCGATCGCATCGACGATCGCTGCCCCGCGACTTGCCCGTTGATTATCCCCGGGGAGGCTGCGTGCAGCTCGGGGAGCTCGACGCGTACATGCATTTCTCGAGTGAAAGGGTCAGCTTTCCTCCTCGTATGTATGTATATATGCGCGGCGGCGGCAGGGAAATAACCTCGAAAGGAGAGAGCGCATCCCGGGTGTTCCCTTACACACATTGTCCGCTCGACGCCGGAGATACACATAGTACCGCGCGGTGTCGAGCCGGCCGACGCGGCGGTGGGGGTATCGTAACTAAATATCCAAATGAAACTTCAAACTCGCGCTCGTCGGCCGAGACCTCCGCGCGTATCCGACCGAGATTCAAGAATGCTGCCTCTAGTGTTTCACGAAAATATTGGGTTCATTATCATTTTTTATGCATAAGCGCCTCGGCTTTCGTGATTGTAATATATGTACGAACGGGGGGCGCTTCGATTCCGACAAAGTTTCACCATAACCAACATGAAAATTTACGACGAGTTATTTTGACAGTTCTAAAGTGTTGTACTTACTGTATAGTACTACTGCAAGAATTTTACTTTTATTCATTTCTATCTCACCCATCTACGCGTTTGCTTGTTCGATTCTTACTTTATTAAAATTGAAAATTGAAAATCCGCTTACGAACTGATTATTTTTTTAAATATTCACAGGATAATTCCCATTGATCTATCGCGTTCAAACGATACCATTAGAAATTATAGAAGCTTGTACACGCTGCCAATAATCATTTGACAAATTAAGATCAATGTTAACAATATACTCATCCGACCTATTCAAATCTTACCTACGGCGAGAGCCCAAGAGTATTTCCCAAAATGGAAACCCAAATCCGAGTGGGTATACTCGGAATCCGCTGAAATATCCCTCGAATCCCGCAACCAGTCCAGATGCCGTGAGTGTTACAATAAATTTGACGAGCCCCGCCAATCATCGTCACATATATACAAATCGACGCCGCGGCTCGCGCGCGAATCTCGATGACACGCATATACTTAGAGGCCCGATTGATGAATCAAGATCCTCGGAAGGTCGTCGCGATCTCGAGCTCGCGGAGGATCGAAAAAAACTTGACCTCAGACGGGCAAAAAAAAGTGCCGAGATGAATGGACTGAATCAGCACACATCCGTCCCATTGAGTCATGGCTGGCGCGGATCCGAGTAAACACGTGCGCGGCTGATAGGGCGGACAATGTGTGTATGGCACAGCGATCGCTCCTACGCGCCCCGCTGCAGGATAATATCGGGTAGCTGGCGCGCGTATATACATGTGTGCGTATGCGTGTGTGTTTGTGTGCAGCGGTAGCTATACGCGCGCCGTACGGTATATATGTATAACGAGTGCAGCTGTCCCCGACAGCAGCAGCAGCAGCTTTCGAACCCTCCTGTTTTTTCAAAGCGGCCCCGCCGCCACACACATACTACTCGCACACTCGCACATCACGCGCGAGACTCGCTATATGCGGCTGTTTGATTTCAACACGGGGAAACTCGGCGGGAGTAGGCGTGCGCCCAGCCCTGTTTCCATTCGCGCACTCGTTTTCCAATTGATCCCGGATTTTTCACTCGATTGTGTGTGATACCATTAGGGGTGTCCTCCCTGTATCTCCGTTAAACTGAGTGATATAGGGTTGTATAAGCTTCTATACCTGTTATCTAATCAACTAATTTAGCGCTCAAGTTTTTTCAGTCAATTAGCTATACTGTTCATTGTGATATCGGGAGTTATTATTCGAGAGATGTTGGAAAAAACTTTATTGAGTATATGAATTACCTGATGGGTCCAGATCTCAATGTGGATTAGAATTTTATTTCTGTTTAATTTTCATCAATAAAATCATCAACATATAACAGTTATGGCAGATAGAGATTTTTCCCTCGTGATAGTATGTGTTAAGTATTTCAAGAATTTCTCAATTACATAAAAATTCCCAATAAAAAAAGACCAGCAGAATAATTTGCTTTTTTTTGCTCTTACTCGTGAAGTGTTCTTACACAAATTCTATTGAGTTAAATTGAGTAGGGGTAGACTGAAGAATTGAACGGTAGACTTTCATAATACTTTTCCCCAAGATTTAATGATCATCAGTTTTTTTTTATTTTCAGAAATTAAAATATTATGACAAGAGATTATTTTCATTATTGAACTATAATTATTATTATTAAATAATATATAATAAATGATATTGGGAATAGGAGGAAATGAGAAACTAAAAATAATATTGAAGTGATAGCTCAGTTTAATATTTTGACACTAGAACCGCAGTCGTCTACATTGTCAGTATGTGTAACGAAAAAGAACACGTTGTTAAAATGTTGAGGTATCGTTATAGTTCGTAAAACACGGAAATTTCTGAAAACCCGTATTTTCTGATTCAAAGACCTCGAGAACTTGTAGATAAATAAAAATTTATGCTTCCAAGAAATTCCCCTTTACAATCAATGCTTCGACTTTGTGAAAGCAAAATGAAGTAAAATTTTTATACGCTTTCGTTATTCGCTTCAATTTAAATTACTCTCCGTGTTCGTCTGTCTCTCAGTGGCGAGGCAGGCGGAACTTCGCGATCAAATTTCAATCTAATTCTCGATTATCAAATATTTCACGCACATATACTTTTTACCCAAAAACATTTCACGGTGCGTGAGAATATTCTACTTGAATGCGGATAATGATAAATAGAAAACTCACGTTTTTACGTAGCAAGACATAGGACATATATTCGAGCAATGAAAATTATTTTATTCTTTGAATCGATTCTTCTTTAAAGATTGATCTTCTAAATAGCTTGTATATCATCATTTTCACAAAAATACTTTCTCATTCGAATAGCGACTCACTTATCAATTTAATCAATTCCGTGCTGTATTCCAATAAATTCGTTGTGTTTTCCCAAAAAGCGACTGAACTATTCGAAAACTTCCAACTAATGCCGCACGCGTTACCCCGACGAATTATAAATTGCCATCGTGGCGTTGATGAATAATTGCGCGCGGCAACAATCGGCACCGCGGCAAGTGCGTGAAATACGAGCTGATTGATCCGGCTCCGAATATATATATAGTTTATCGCGACGAGCCCATGTTCTTGGCCAATTACACCATTAGCAAGATCGATGCATCGGTATAATGTCACCCTCCGACGACTCGTCGGCGATATAGCTCGAGCTAATAATATAATAATCATAGCGCACCGAGTCGAATATATATCCCGAGATAGCTGCATCCGATCGCGCGCACTCGAATCGGCTGGACAAGTCAAACGCCCCCCGTTCTGCACAAAAAGCGAGCTGTATACCATTTGGCAGTGTGAATTTTACTTGCGAGTTCGCATAGCCATCGGGACGAGCCGAGAGGCATCAATCTATAGTGTTTTTCGGGTCCCACGTGGCACGCGTTACGTATGTGGGGTCGCGCTCCGCTGTGGCGCGGCGTCCTTCCGACCCATGGTGTGTGTGTGTTGCTATGCGGACCCGGGGACTTACGTCACCCAACTCTTTTGCTCTCGCTCTCTCGCCCTCTCTCTCTTTCTCTCTCTCCTCTATCTCCGCTCCTCTCCCGAGGGGCAATTTAATATTGATAAGTCCGAGCGGGCGTTAGATGAGACCGGCCAAGCATGCCAGATATACGCTTCGTGAATAAAGTGCCGCGCGAGCGAACGTGCGAGCGAGCTGCGAGAGAGAGAGAGAGAGAGCTTTGCAGCTTGCGTGGCCGACAGGAAGCAGTGCGCGCACGGCCGCTGTGTAAACTGATAACGCCGCTCGCGCGCGCGACAGCGCACAATCCTCTATTGCTGTTTGATCCTCGCTTTGCTATCGCTACTGTGCGAAATCAAGGGTTCCTAGAGCGAGGTGCGCGCGCGCGCGACTCTCAGCTGCACAGCTTCATTGCGGCTATGCGCAAACTCTTTTCCCCATGTCCGTACGATGTTTTTGTGATACGGTGCGGCGATTTGTCCTTTTTTTCCAGCGCACCGCATTTTTGTTGCTTCCAGTACGTTTTCAGAGACGAATTATTGTAAAACTGGGAATCGACATGAACTTGCACGTCAGTAATTGACTCGTCAGTTTGTCGCATCTACTTTCATGTTGTTGAATTAAAAAAGCTATTAATATGTTTTATATCGAAAGAAGGTGGTATCACTCAACTATAGAATCGAGTTCGAATATAAAAAAAAAGTCACCTCGTAGAATATTTTGACTACATAAGTTGATGTACATTATTGATTGACACCTCTGAAGGTTGTCGATTTTCAGAAGAGAAAATACTTTTTCACTCCGTTTAATTACAATATTGGTAATTACCTTTTGGTGAGCAAAATTTGAGCATCTGCAGGAAGCTACGGTAATATGAAATGATATCTTCTTGGTGTGACTAATTGGATTTGAGTTATAAAAAACTAATTTATGCGTTCCATAGATTTAAATTGAAGTACCTGAGGGCACTAGCCACGTTATCGAGTTATAAACCGATGAGTATCAGGAGTAACCAAGAACTTATATATAAGTTAGCGTATAATTTTTCGATTTATCATAAAGCTTGAAGTATTTAGTGCTGTCTATAGTAGAGCTATTCCCAACTCGTTCTTTCATTCATTAGTTCGTCGAAATGGTAGGGAATATTCCGCATTTGAATAC
The DNA here is from genome assembly GCA_020882685.1 of Aphelinus atriplicis. Classification (NCBI taxonomy): domain Eukaryota; kingdom Metazoa; phylum Arthropoda; class Insecta; order Hymenoptera; family Aphelinidae; genus Aphelinus; species Aphelinus atriplicis. The sequence goes on from CM037073.1 coordinate 79,346,545, forward strand.
ATTGTCTCATACCTCGGTTATCGTAGTTAGATTGAATGAGTTTGATGATTGAATCATACATGCCGATGTCCTTCTTGATATACTCGATGTAACATAATATTTTTAAAATGCCTCTAAGATTGCTAACATTACATAATTTATATACATTCACAGTGTAAATTATGATTATTCGTTAATGAAAATAATGAAAGGGTACAAACTCAAATACAATTCTGTTTGTCTAGTTCTCGCAAAGCAAATCACCGTCCCGAATAAGCTTCCGTAGGAATGCGTATGACGAAATGAAATAACTCGTAAACGTCTAAATAAGCCTTTGGCGTCGCAGTCGTCAAAATAGTCGTTTTGAAGCGATTCACGGTCGCGCGACCTCTCGCGATTGTATGAGAGAGCCCGTAATTTCAATTATTGCCGATGAAACTTTCATTCAAGCTTACAACTCGCCGTCCAAACATACGCACCGCTTGCTAGAATAGCCCTTGTAAAACGACTCGTCTACTTTTCTTTTTTCCGTTGAATCACGCGCGAAAAACTGCACCTTGTCAGCCATAATCTGTACAGGTGTGAGGGGATTTTTCACCGACGAAATATCCAAAGCCGACAGCTTTGACTCCGAGGCGAACCTTTCCAAACAAGGCTGCTTTTCAGAGCTATATGTATAACCCGCGCTCCACTTCAGTCGACCGCTGTACTTCGCTGTGTGGGAAGTTAAAATAGAAGTCACGAAAAAGAAGGGTGAAAGACATGTGAATTTCGACGTGGATCAATGACTTTCTTTGTTTCGTTTACAATTTCAGCTGTTGTAATTCGTACGAGCTCACGCTGACTTTAAAAACTTTGAAGCAAAGCTTGCTCGATTTCAGTATGCTGCTATATGTTGGAAGAAGTTTGTTTGAAGTGAATAATGTGCCTGCTCCGTTGGTTTCGTAGCTAAAGTTTAGTATTTCGGATCGAATATTCCTAAAGAGTTATTGAAATCTGATAAATTTATCGATGTAATTTATCGATAAGAATATTCCATTTTCAATTTTTATCATATCACACAATCACGTATTGTCCCTTCTATGGCTGGTACTTTAACGAACTAACCAAAATATACAAGACCCACGCGAAACAGTCTCACAAGGGGGCGGAACTTTTTCATCCATCGTAAAGAAGGATTCCAGAAGTGAGGCGCAACGAGCTGCAGTCACATGGCCGAGTAGTGGTGGGCACAGTTTTCCAGATGTATCGGTAATCCCCGGCAGTACCTATGGGGGTACTATAAACAAGGCCCACGTAGCACGAGGCCATGTGGGAAGTGCTCGTGGAGCATATTGAGAATATTCCGATCCAAGAGCCGAGCGTCCAGTCGAGTTGCCACCCATAAAACAATATATCCAACTGTCGCCGGCCCTTTGAGAAATCCTTGAGAGAGCGAATCTCTCTATCGCGAGCCAATATAACCATTTGCGAGTGACCAAAGCGGTGTGGCCGAGTCCGGGAACACTCGAGCTCTCGGTTAACGCTAGAAATCCCAAGCCAGAAACAGGAATGCCCGTAAATGCCGTATACGCGCGTAGTGTATATATTCGGTGTTTGAGGAAGGAGGCACGTGGACAAACGCGGCCGATCTTCCGGCGCCGCGGCCGGTTCACAGAAGCCGAGCTAATATCTATAAACTTCCGTCGCGCATGTAGATCGGTCCAATTAGTGGGGAGATCAGAAGTGAGCCAAACCGGCCGAAACACACTCGCGCGGCAAATAACTCTGTGTCTCTCTAATAAACCGAATTGTTCGCTCTCGTGTACACATACGTGCGTACACAGCCCCACGAGAGCTGCCCCGTGTCAAATGCTCTCTCTGTTACCAAGCCGCGCGGCGCCCGCGGAATAGATATTCAGCTGCCGACTCGCGCGTTTGGCGAACGCCGCGGCGCGCATATAAAAAGCCGAGGATTTTTTTTTCTCTTCCTCTCTTCTTTTCTGCCCCCCGAGATGCCCAACTATGCGTGCAGCGGCCGCGGTGTCGGCAAGGACTCGCATTTTTCGGCTTCCGAGAACGAGCTCCAGTGTTGCTTGGTCCGGAAATCTGGTGAGCGCATGACCTGCCCGTTCTACTTATGCCGCGCGTTGTCTCGCCCCCGCCCTTTGCTATATAGCTCTCTCTCTCCCTCCCTATTTTCTCGAGTGTCTATACGACGCGCGCCACACGCGATTCTCTTTCTCTCTTTTCCGCTCGAGGTATACCTGCGCGCCCGCGCGCGCGCGGGAGGTTCCTCGCTCGGTTTTCCTCGCTATACTTCGCTCCGGCCGGGCCATTCGACAACGAAGATTTTACTGGTGTGCGGCTGAAGCCGAGACGTAGACCGCGCGGGGAGGGGGGGGCAGGGGGAAAGGTGCGCACGCTCTCGTTCAGACCCTCCCCTATTTCACTTCATTCGACTGCGTAGAAGTGAAGTTTCACCTGGAAAATTCTTGCTCCCGTTCCCTTTCCCTGCTTCGCTCGACGCTGGGTCAACATTTTCTTCACCCGTATTTTCAGTCTTAAAAAACTTTCGGTTTGTTTTCGCACTGTCTCTCCAAATCAAAATACTAGTATGTAATTACATCTATCAGCATTTAAGGAGATTGTATTTGCCAATTGATTATGTATAATAAATAACTGATGGTATCAATATTATTATAGAAGAATAATAAATAAGAATACTCAAAATATACAAAATAATAGTACTTTTAACGAAAAATTCTTCATCTATCGATCAATAATGATACGTATTTTAATTTTAACAATTATTTATTTTAAATAGACAATTTCGCCTGGTATTTTTGGTACTGCAGTTATGTGATAAAAATTGCATATCCATAAAATTATTCTCCAATGGTTCCATTCCACATCCGTGCATTATTGCGAAGTTGTATTGGCTATTTGTTCGAACGATTATATACAATAGATAAGAGAGAGAAAAAAGTACCAAAGGCCTCGTGATTCTCCGTCCCTTCGAAAAGTTCTTTGAAATATGCGTGCACGCAACGATTGAGACATGCGCTACGGGATATTCTCACGTGCGAACATAATCGCGCGAGCGCGCAAAACTCGAGAGAGCGAGCATCATCCCGTCAGATGAAAATCAAGCGTCGGCCGGAGCCTGCGCGTATATAGGTATAGATGTATAATCGAGCATCAGCCGCAGCAGAAGTCGGGGAGAACAAAAGCTGTCGGAGCGTGTCCGCGAGTTGATGGGATGTGCGGCTGCAGCTATATAGCGCCGATGATCGGCCGGCCGATGCGGCGCGCGCGCGCATACATACGGGCTTCGACAGCAGCTTGTCGTTACGGGGCATTTGTTCGCGGCATTATATATATGTATAGGGGACGAGACGAGCGGGGTGCGACCCTCTCTTCTGCAGCCGCTGTACACTGCGGGGAGTGTGCGCGTGTGTATGGGCATATACGCCGATGGTCAAGACACGCTAAATTTTTTCTGCGAGTACTCACTCCCCCCGTTCGATTTTTCAATTTTCTCCCGAATCACACACGCACTGTGCGCGTCACGCCGATTCGAGATTGGGAATATGATACACGCTGACCATGAGAAGCGTGAGAGAAAGAAAGGTGGAATTTTCTTGTGCGGATGGAAGGAGGAACAGTCGTGCCGAGCGATCCTTATGTGATGTAGGATGGAAAAACTACTCGCACGAAAACTACCTGTGGCTTGCCTGCGCGCAGCGGGACTATACACGGATTACACCGAAAATTAGCGGCTACGTTGTTCGTTTCAAACATGATGCGATTGAGTTACGAGGATATAACCAACATCATAGGATGAATATTTTTCTAGATGCGCTTTATCTGTGATGAATTTTGTGCATTTAATTTTCATTTCCAGGAATCCTCTGCTTCACCAACGATGGAAACAAGATTCCAATTGGATGAATCGGTGGATATTAGGAAAGCATCAAGCTACCCAGCCTCTTTCACGAAGCTCTCCCCAGGTATTGCTTATCCCTATAAAGTTTGGAATAAAGTCTGGGCTCCTGATTAGCCAGACTTTTTCAATGCGCATCAAAAAGTCTGGCATGAAGTCTGGGCTCCTGATTGGCCAGACTTCTTCAATACACATTAAAAAGTCTGGCATGAAGTCTGGCACTAGTTCACAACGCCAGACATGTGCCAGACTTTTGCCAGACTTTATGGCCAGACATATCCCAGACTTGTCCCAGACTTTTTTTTTTACACGAGTCATTCTTAATTGAACGATGCAATTGCATCATTGAAAAGTGTGGGATGAATACTTTTTAAATTCTTTCAAAAGCATAATAAGTAGCACCACAATTACATAAGTGTCCACAGGCTATACAATGACCAGAAATATTGTTGGTAACATAAAATAATGTTTAAAGAAAACCTATCGTGCGGACCGAGTCTATCGATTTTTTCAGATGATCGAGTGTATTGTTCCATCGAATATTGCTTTTCGTTTCTTCGTCGAGGTGACCCAATAACGTTCATTCCCTGGAGAACCTTTGATTTCACTGTCGACGTCACAAGTTTGACGATCGAACAGAACGAGATTTTTCGAAAATCTTATCCCGTCAAAATCTAGAGAGGAAATTTGCCCCGAACCGCGTCGTCTTTGGTATATGAAACGTAGTGACTTTTGGAGCTTGGGGTACTTTTCAATCGACCACGGCTGCGGTCACCAGGATAAATCTTTGAAAAGACATAGCCCAGATGCGAGCATCCCGAGCGACGCTCGCACGCGAAGCACCGATGAATATATAAACTGCGCGCAATCTTCAACAACAAAGCGAGCTCCGTTGGGAACAATCCCGCGAGAGCCAAGTATATTACGGCCGGAGCGCGAATGTATAAACGCTGAACGAAGAAAGGGCCGGGCGGCTGCGTGCGCGGGGCCGACGATAATCGGAGTCGCGAAAGCGGAGAGAGAGAAAGAGAGGAAGAGAGAGAAGGAGCTCGCGAGAATTTCGCTTCGAGGAGGGCTTGGAATGCGGCCCCCTGCACCCTCCGCTCCAGCGCAGCCGCGAACTGAGCGGAGGAGAGAAGCCAAGGAGGGAGAAGACCGACTTGGATGCAGCCTTCGCCAACTCTTGTTGCGACTTGGCTCGATTTTTTCGCGCGACCGACCAGCACCAGCCTCTCGATCCGCCCGCATTCACTCTGTATATATACTTTCTTTCCAACCTGCTTTTTCCCATGTTTAATAATCATTTTTTTACTCTATACTACGAATGCCATGCTTGAGTTTTCTCTGTTGCTTTTATTGTAAAGTCCGCTCTTTGTTCAATATTCCAAGGTGTGATATACACGAACGATTTCAAAATGACCAGGCCGAGCCAGCGTAGTACTTTAACTTCCGGGTGGCCAATTACGTAACAATGGAACTTTTCGATGTATATATAGGGTACTGAAATACGTTACCATTACCGCCATTCCGCCCAACATCTCGATTATTTCACTGAGTTATTCGTAAATCATTATTAATTTTGTACATATATACAGTTGTTCGAGTATTCAAAACTATGTAAAAACATTGTATTATGATGTAAAATATGTAAAATCAAGTTATGTTATTTAAAAGTATAGTTCTCCTCAAAACGAGAATTCCTATGTCTACTATTTACCGGTTGTCCGTCAAATTTGACTGTTAGATTATGATTTTTTGGGCTAAATTCGATCCGAACTAAATGAAGTCAACTGCGTTGCTTAGTCGTCCAGAAGCAAACGTATTCGAGTGAGGAGGTCTTATTATAATCTCTTCTCTCCTTCTTTTTCTTGTTCTTGTTGACTATATGGTCATGACGCCATCGCCGAGTATTGCTCTGTTTAAGTACTCTTCCAAACGATTGTCCTGGACCTGGTAAAATTGAGGAGTACCGGTAAAATTCGCTGTATCACCTGTGAATAGTGAGCTGTTGGGTCACACAGACCCTCGTTTACAGAAACAACTGTAATTTTATTGAAAATTCCTCAATTATTAACGTATCTTTCCTGTAGTGCATACGACTAAGGATTATCTTCTTCGTAAATTTTTACAATGACTTATTTTTCATTATCTTGAGCAAAGTTGAAAATTATGAAAAAACAGTCATGCGATTTAGTTTACAATTTAGTAAATCGCACAGACAATTATAAAAATATATATTATTAATTGATTTACGATGAGCTAAGATAGTTGAACTGTGCGTGAGTGAGTTTTTGATTGAATGATCAAGATGAAACTACATTCACAGTTCAGCCGACGGGCTTAATGGATCTGCAGATGCACCGAGACTATTTTGCTAACACGGCGGATGTAGCCTTAGAAATTGAAATTCGCATCACCGCATCTTTTTTATGGCTCGCATCTTAATCTTCCCTTTCCAACCGTGACTCAGCCCACCACGTACATGCAATCAACTCACTTCGCCAGTGGGGGATCAAATTGTTTTCATCCTCTTGTATCGTGATCTAGCTCCCATAGTTGTTTACAAACAAATCATACAATTGTTCCTCCTCGGCGGCTCTTTATGAATGCTTCAATGTCTTCTGTTTAAAAAAATATCATCTAGAATGGATCTTCCTTGCCAAAACGCATGCAGGTTCTCCAATAAAAGTACATCATTAATTTTCTAAAACTAATATCCACTTAGTCTTTTGTTAATTCGAGTGTATTCAAATATTTCGAATAATGGAATTGTGATATCATAATTAATTACGAGCTCTCTTCGACTCGTGTATCAGTTACACCGACGAGCTGCTCTTGACACGCTTAATTCTGAAGCAGTGACTAAGGCAAGGCAGGTTGCTTTGTAACAAGTCCGTCGAGTGCGTATAGTTACATACATATTGATGAGACAGAGGAATCCTGTGTTTCGATATAAAATTAGAATATTGATGAAATTTATTCACGTCAGCTAGTGTTGACACACGGTATACGATCCTTTTCGAATTGCCGACAATCGTTTATACGTATATTACCACTTGTAAAATCCAAACAACATTTGTTTGATTTTCAATACAATAATAATGTAGTTTAATAGATTCGTGTGTCAATTTATCATAGACTATACAGTATATTGCGAAAATACAAAGCCGATTCGATTACGAAAAATCTCCGGATATTTAAATCCATATATTTCGATGAAAGACAATATTAGATATTTTAAAATAAAACTATATTCAAAGTAGAATATATTGATAAATTGTTATTCTCAGTCAAATAAAGCCACTTCGCGTTGCACATCGACGTTACAATACGCTTATACGTGCACGCAAGTATACTTGCACGGAAGACCAGCGAGGCAAGAACTTTCTTTTGGGTGCGGCGGCGCGGTTGACTCTGGCTCGACGCGTAGGACGAAAGGGTACACGAAAAAGAAATGAGCGAGCGCACTCTCTCTCTTTCTCTCTCTCCTTCCCTCTTTCTCTTCCGCCCGTTTTTCGTCGAGAGGACGAAAAAAGAATTGGCAACCGCAACAGCCCGAACAGCTCGAGAGACAGACGCGAGCAGAGCAAAAGGGCCAAGGACCTTTGAAGACGCGCTCGCGAATCGCTCGGTTCTTCCTGCGTCGCGTCATATATATATTTTTGAGCAAGCTCCGAGCTTTGGGTCCACGTCGAGCAAATGAAAACAACAATATGACGGGATAGTGCGCGCGAGGATATAGCGAGGATATAGCGTGAAGCAAAGGGACGCGCGAGACGCGACGGAAGATAAGAGGCCTCTCGCTGGTGTTTTTCGCCGCGAGCGACCGGTTCTCTCCTGCGGCCGCGGCGCGCAACAATACCGCCCGCAGCTTCCTTCGCTCGATCCGAGGTCACTATACCTCTCCGCTCCTACACGTCTTCCTCCCTTTCTCACGTGCTCCACTTCGTCAAGTATATTACTCTTATCGGGCTCGAGTGTATACTTACTCGCGCTTCTTTCTATATATACGCGATGGCTCTCTGCAGCTCGCATATGTTTTCCAATGAGCTTTCCTATATAGTCGCGCGCTGGTGAATTCGCACAATGACGAACGAGAGAGTATTATTAGCCGGTGCACGTTCGTTGCTTCGAACGTAATATGGAACGATATATATGTGTGTGCGTAAGTACGAGCGGCTCTTTGTACTTGTACAATTATCGAATCGAAGTGTGTGCTTCGCATAGCAGTAGTACTTGAGAACGAGTATGCGGGCACTCACGATTACGTGACTAAAGCGCAGTTTCATTGTGTGAAAATCTTGTGGTACTGGACCATATCGAACGAGATTTCGCGAATCTGCTACGAGCTTTTTATCATTATTTTCTACTTTTCGATGATGTTTATTTTATCACGAGGTGGATACATTTTATCAATCTCTATAAATTTTAGAACTGATGGATTTCAACTTACTGTTTCCCGTTACTGAAAGACATCAGAACACGAGGGACGCGACATTCAGTAGATAAATTAGAATTTAGTCACATAAATAAAGCTTTATTTTCTCATGACAATGAGCAACTGACTTATATACTTCGGAAAATTGAGAAGTTTTCAAGACCTCGGAGCAGTTAAGTTTAGGCTGATTTTATGGCCGATCGAACGGCGCGCGACGAGTTGGGTTCGTGCTTATTCTGCGTAGCAACAAGTGAATTGGAACACGCGTAAACCCATTACAGACTTCGGGAACATAAATTTTCCATTCATATCGATGCTATGACTCACAGATATAGGAACAACATGAAATACCAACCCAACGAACGATGTCAAGGGTTTACATATATACATCACATGTACGAATGTTTTCAATACCGTCCGTTCAATACCGATAAATCGTGTATTGGAAAAAGAGAGGTTTGTCAATTGGGGAGCAGTCGCATCAAACGGTGCAGTGGCAGTACTGTTTGTAGCCGTGGTCGAGGCACCTGGCGTCGTGCAAGTACAGGTTGATCCTGCTGACCTCGTGGTCGTCGATGGTGTACTTGTCGTTGCCGTGGTAGCCGATGGTCACCTCGAACAGGCCGCTGCCCGGTGTGATCTCGATCAGGTAGAACAGATGGAGCACGTCGCCGCGGGCCTTGTTCTCGAGGTCCTGCATCACGCTGACCCTGTGGATCCTCTTGACCCTCGGCCTGGCGCACAGCCTCCAGCCCCGCTGGCTCTTGTACCGCTTGACTATGTGCTCCATGTGGTCGGCGAACCTGTTGGCGCCCTCCACCACCACCTGGTCGTGGGCGTCTATGGGCGAGAACGCGTTGCAGGTGCACCAGTGCCGGGAGATGCCGGCCTCGCTGCAGCCGCGCTCCTCCGGCGCCGGGGCAAGCAGGCTCCGGCAGCCCGGGCAGCCGCTGCTCGGCGGGGCGACGCCGCCGGCCCTCCTCACCACGTCCCGCAGCGTCTCGTACAGGTCGTACGGCGAGGTGAGCCGGTTCTGGTTGAGCAGCAGCGCCCGGTGCGCCTCGGGCTCCAGCTCGGCGAACCACTCGGGCAGCCGGACGAAGATGAACGGCAGCCGCTCCTCGTACCAGCCGACGAACGAGTTCCTGATGTCGCCGAAGCGCATGCCATGGTCGCTTAGAAGAACCACCAGGCTCGAGGCCAGCACGCCCGAGCGCTCCAGCAGCTGCAGCTTGCCGAGGAAGTGGCGGTCGACCGAGGAGGGCCCGTTGATCGCCGCGGCGTCGTGGCTCAGGCAGTTCGACCAGAAGAAGCCGAACGACGGCTGGTCGAGGAACGTCCTCGCGAACTCGCTCGCGTAGTCGAAGATCCGGTCGAACCCGAGCTCCGGCCCGGCGCAGTACTTGTTGTCGAACCGCACCCTCGACTTCAGCAGCTTCTCGTACGCGAGCACGTACGGCCGCAGGTAGTAGTCCGTCGGCGGCTCCACGAAGCCTACCTGTATCAATTGAGGCGTTATATCATAACGCTTTTGGGTAATTTTAAATCGGCGCATTTTTACAATCATTCGTTACAATTGGTCGTTTTTTTTGGTACACCGCGGCAAATTACAATGTGCTAAGGCAGATACAAGTAATCGGTAACGTCTCTGTCGTAATCAAGGCGGCTCGAGTTCAACCGTGAGCTTGGATGATGCGATAGTATTCAGGTGAAATAAAAACAACGACATCGGGTGTTTTCGGCCGTATCTTGTCAAGTTTTCAAAGCAACTGCAAAGGGCAATCGATAATTGCAATGATCCCGATTGGAAGTTACGGGAAGACAAAGCACGACTCGTTTATTGTACCTTGAGGTAGTTGAAGGTGCTCAAGCTAGTGTAATCCTCGCCGAAAGACGTGACGTACCCAGCGTCCTTGAAGTTGTGCCAGATGAACGGACAATTGTCAAGGCCGTAGGGCATCTGGGGCTTGCACCTCGCCTGCGCAACGCTCTGGTTTTGTCCGGTGAGGATAGCCATCAAATTGGGAAACGTGTTGTCGCCTATCTTGTTGTAGCCCCTCAGCTCGATCCATCTCTTCTCCTGGAGGTACTGGCTCGTCAGCGGCATCGATCGGTGGAAGTTGAGCCGCGACACGCTGTCCATGCCGAACATGAGCACGCTCAGCGGTCGTCTCGCGCTCGCGTTTGCGCCTCTGTTCGTTTTGATCGAATCAAGCCGGTCACGCATTCGCTCCGGATTCAACACCGCGTGCACATTCTTGTACACCACGTTGCAGCTCGGCCTGCCTTGCTTCAGCTTTCCCTTCGCCTGCTTGCTCGACTTTGAGTCCCAGCATGTCACCAGGAGAGTTTCCACCGATTTGTCCAGGGCCACCTGATCCTCGAACACCTCGCAGTGGCCAATCCTAGAAAATCAGACGGTTCACCGCGAGTCGTGATAACTTACATCCATTTTGGCGAAAATAATATTTTGCTTCTTGATAAATAACACATTCCAGAGTGAAAAGGACTTGGCATCTGCGATTTTTAGAAAGCTTGCAGTCAGAGCTTTAAAGCTCCGAATTCGAATAATTTGATAATTCTCACATGCAACTAAACACGTCTAAGCTGCTATTATTAAATCTATCAAATTTTTTTTTAGAAAAATGTATACATCTCTGAACGGAATATTATCTAAATAAGGTAACTGTACCCAATGTGCCCCCCCCCCCTAAGGGTTTTTCGCGAATTTGACTATGATAGACTTCGAATTTTAAAATTCTGTGAATGGCATCTCAAAGCTTAGCTCAATACCTATTAGAAACCATCTTCATAATCATCATTCGACTACTTTAACCTATCGAAAATCGCAATTTAAAAAAAAACGCAAAAAGGCTAAATGCACAAAACGTGTACCCAATTTGGCACAATTTTTTAATCATTAGCTACAGCCTATATAGGCCTACAGGGACGATCCAATTGGCATTGAAATAAACTCTCAATTATGTTCCCAGTGATATTTATACAAAATTTTTAACATACAACTCAAAAGTACGCGTCTAAATCATCGTAATATGTCTATACAAATATTCAATGATTTCACTCAATCTTCCCATTTAAAAACGCGTAAAGGGGCACATTGGGTACACTTTTTTTTGATGCGAAAAACAGCAATTTGAGTAGGATAAAAAATAATTTTAGGAAAACTGATGAGACCAATCGAAAGCTGAGATGTTTTTACACAAAAAAGAGTAATGACACTTTGAGAGATAAAAATTATTGACACCTGATTTTTGAGGTTGAGTGTGAAAAGTGAAATAAGAAAATGGTGAAAAAATCAGTAAGTGAAAGTTCAAAGTGTTGTAGGAGAGTGGTTTTAAGGGCTAAATGGGCGGGGAAGATACCGAAAATTTTCTTTTAATTCCCCCAACATAACCCAAGAGCGACTGATGCTCAGAGAGCACCGGAAATACGAAATCTGACGATTGTGCCAAATTGGGTACAGTGCCAAATTGGGTACAGTTACCTTATATAAGGTAGGTGTACCCAATATGCGCCAGGACCCAATATGCGCCACCCTTCGTATTTCATATATACGCGCGTCTAGAGCATCACCGCTGTACAGAATCTTGTCGGCAATGCTAAATAATGAGGAAAGAAAACATTTTCACCGATCGGGAACCCTTAGACCAACTTGTTACAGCTCGTTTTATCCATTTTTCCGCCAATTTTCATTCTCGATCTAATTTCGCTCAGGTAAGTGCGAATTTTTTTAATACCCTTAAACTGGGCCAAAGAAATCGAGCGATATATCGTTCGATTCCTTGACATCCCATCTACATCATCCAATTTTTTTTTTCATCTTACACCCTTTTTATCTACCGTTTCAATGGCTCTTCGTTATTTTTATCAAATGTACCCAATATGCGCCACCTCTATTTTCTTGTTCCAGCTGCTACAATCAACCCATTCATGGTAAATATCCGCCAAACATGGTCGAAAGAAAATTTAATTCAAGCTCTGGAGCAGGTCAAGAAAGGTGAGATATCACAGAGGATGGCTTCGACTATATATAAGATACCTCTTCGAACATTTCAACGATATGTCAAACAAAACATATCCGAAAAAAGGAAAATGAGTCGACCACATGCGTTAACGACAGTACAGAACGAAGAATTATGTAGTCGAATTAAACGCTTAGCAGATATTGGCTATTCTATAACGAGAAAAATTTTGAGATTATGCGTTTATAAGTACTGTCTAGGAAAAAACATCAAACAGAATTTTTCTACCGTCAGGACAAATAGCTAGTCCCAAATAGGCTCGAACATTTTTTAAATTGAACTCTTCCATTTCAGTGAGAAATCTCAATTATATTTAAAATTATACTAAAAAGAATGTTCATCAATTTGAGAGATTCATATTGGAATTAGATGTTGCATAAGTTAATTTTGCTGATTCAAAAACAACGGTTTTTCATGAATTTTAACTGAAAACTTGATTTGATTTAGGTTGTTAGAAGTTCATATAATCTATGTACTATGGTTTAATCAAAGACAAAATGTATTTTTCAATAAAATTATATCAGAAATATACTTTTTTGTTTGTATTTTATTCATTTCAGACATGCTTCATGCTTCAAGTTGGATGAAAAGAAGTATTTTCAGGGTGGCGCCATATTGGGTACACTAAAAATTTTTTCCCGAAATTTTTTTTTTTTTTAAAACCGCGGTATCTTAGCGTAGAACTGTTCAAATTGAATAAGACTTAGCTCATTTTGTAAGTATTGAGTAGACCTTTCATTTGACACCAATTATGTTAGAAAATATTCATTTGACGCTGTGTAATGACCTTTCTCGCTTAGGTGGCGCATATTGGGTACAGGTACCTTAATACAAGTTAACTTGAAAGAAAGCATAATGCCGGCAGAGGTGACAGTTATTTCACTTTCATCACGTGTGAAAAGCGTTCAAACTTAATTTTGGAATATTACCGATCACCCAAATATCTAAAAAAACGTACGTGTAACTCGAGCGAAAAACGCTTGTACTATAATTTTGGAATTTTATCAAAATGATTAGAACGTTAAAAAATCATACCCGTGATTGATGGTTGTTATTGAGAATACGAATATCATGAGCAACAAATCACCAATTACGTTCTATAAAGAGTTCTAAAAGTTGCTCAGAATGGAAATTGGAGTTAAGAAAAAATTCCTTTACAAACACTCGAATACAAGATAGTTTATATAAAACTATTGAAGTTTATGTGTGACTTGTGCAGTGATTGTGAACGAAAGAAAGATGAGCGAAAAGCTACAGCCTCGTGTGTCCGACCTAGACATATACGATTTGCTTGTAGCGTTTATAACAAATATTTATTTGTCCTCACTTGATTTTCGAATCGAAATCTTCCTCGGAGAGTGATTCGATGGGATTGCTGTGCCTCACGATCGCCGCCCAGCAACACGATAGGTACTTGTGTTGCTTGGCCTGCTCAGGATTGACCATTAGATAGAGAGTTCCATCGATTTTTCTGGAGATGCTCGTCAGTAGAGGCGTCGACGAGCACTCCTCGAATTTTTCTCTTCTAACGAACTGGGTGATGGACCGATCGAGAGGATCCTTCGATAGCATACGGCATTTCGAGCTCCACACCAGGTATCCATCGACCGCTTCTGGTTTGGTGAATATTTATTTTCGTTTCAACATTATTCGAGTTCTTGATGCAACAACAAATTATTGAGTTGCGTCTGTTCAGCAGTATACTGATAATAATCGGTATCGAATTGTGGGTTGACTTGTATATGAATAACGTGGAAAATACCCGTTGTCACACAAAATTGATATATTTTAATCTATTAGAATAAATTGCCGGATGATTCTCTATCAACTCACACGTTGAAACTTTAAATCTTAATCTGATCCCTACGACTATATTTTCCAAATCGCTTCACAAATGTCTCGGAATTTTCTCGGTCACTGTTTTAGCCTTGACTGTTATACTTTGTAAAAACGAAAGGACGCAATGATACACGTATTGGAGGTAAACAACGCGGGATGGCTCACCGACAAAGGACTTGTTGAAGCTGCGATTCATGAGATACGATATCATCTCGATTTCGGGCTGGTGGCTGGTGAGGAAGTAGAGGGTAGTCGTGAATACGCCTATCAGCAAGGGAATCAGTCCGACGTTGAGTTGGCCCACTAACTTGTAAAAGCACGACCTGCACTTTAACTTACGCATGGTTCGCGCTATAGTTCCTTCGAGCTGTTTTCGCTGCGGCGATTTCCTCTCGGCCGCTGCCAATACTGCCCATCGGGGTACTGCGATTGGAGCCACCGGTCCCGCACCTATAATACACAACAGAGCCACCGTGATAACGACGAGCTCCCACGCGGCGCATTATGCGTATGCCTCGTATAGCTCGTACTTTTACACTTCTCACTCGGCGTTTGTTTACCGGATGTCTATCTGCCACAAGAGAAGAAAATGAATATTTTCACAAATTTTCAGTGATATCAAAACTGATATCTCATCATATGTAGCCGTAATAGAAATGCCACAGTAACAGGAAGATCGAGCCTCGTGTGTTCAAAACATGAGGAGTTCAGGAGCCAAGGGGTGGAATTGCATATACAAATTGGAGGTGTTTCTCTAAAATTTAATATTTTTGAATTCTCTTATTTTCAATTCTTTCTCTCCAATTTTTTCAGATTGCTTCATATTAAAATCAAGCAAGAAAAAGGAATGAAACTGCTGTCATCTTTGATTATTCATCATTCTTCTTAATGGTAAGACCTCTTAATTTGAACATGTTCGGAGTGAATGTGTACAACATTTGTAACAGAAGTGGAAAAAAAATATTGGATATCATTTCCTTGAAGCATTCAATGTATTTTAGCTAGTTCAAAAATAAGTACATTAAAAACATCAACTTTTGCAAACAAAAATGTTACACAAAGAAAAATTTTGAAATTAGTGCTCTTTTTTCACGCGCATTTTCAGTGAAAATAAAAGTTTAAATAATCGATAGTTGATAATAATTACGCAGCCTGTAGGTGATCATGTGACCTCAATTCATTCAACTCATCACTCAACCTCAATTTACAAATTTCCAGCTGAAGAATGAAACGAAATCAATTCTAACTTTACGATGATTTCTCCCCGAGCGCCTGCAAAGTGGTGTATATGGGCGCCCTGCGCACATAACCTCTTTCTTCCCTTGCGCTGGGGGGTCGGGGAGCTCCTGATGGAGAGATGCACCCGACGCCCTGCGTGTTTGTCGCTTCGCTCGGTCGTTAATCGGACGCCAGCCGTCCGCGATCTCCTTTATTACCTATAGATGCTTATTTCACTATTTTACTCCCGAAGTCATTGTTGCAGATCATTTTCTTAAACGAGCATTGTTTTTCGTCTCAAAACCATTTGCATTTATAGAAATTCTAATGTAGTATACAGGCGATCAGTTACAATAATGACTTGCCCAATATTATACCATTATCGAGTTCCAATATAAATTAGGCTCGCATTGTACTTTCGTGCATCTTTTCCAATGTTACAACCGACCAATATTATATCCCTGCGCGACGCAATAATCAGCAGGCTGAATATAATCCCGCAGCGAGTTTAGTATAGGAATAGCGACGCCGCACTTGGAATTGAATTTTATCGATTCGCCGTTGGGGTTGTTCGCATAGAGGAAGGTTCGTTGCGGAGCGAGAGCGAGAGAGAGAGAGAGAGAGAGAGAGAGAGAGAGACGCCCCCCTGTCTGGATTATTTGGCGGGCTGCGAGGGTGCGCGCCGCCAGCCCTTCCTTCTTTGTCTGTGCTGCTGGCGCGTAGGGGTCAGGCGCGCGCGCGCAGCTCGCTGAAGGTGGCAAATTCACCAGATAGCGTTCACTATAACGGAAACCAAATACTCAATATCATAACGGCCGTAGTATACTACGTAGTATAGCTGGTGCAGGCGGAGTTTTCGGGTACCGGGGGAGAGAGACGGCCGTTGTCTTACGAGTTCGTTGGGGGTGCGCACTGCGCGTTGCGACAAGTTGCCGCGGTAGGTGCATCGAGAGCTGCACGAGGGGGAGAATCGGCCGTTACGACAAAAATGATTCATCCGCAAAGATCCGTTAGCGATATACGCATTTTATCACGCGTTGCCTAGATTCATTTGAATATCCAATGAATACTTTTGCTTTATTTCTGCTAGGGGTAGTTCGATGTCACCGGGAGATTTCACTCTTATAGTCTAACGGACTTGAAATGATGTTCTTGAATTTGTTTAGTAAAATTCAAGTGAAACCAAAATGTGTATACGTATTTTTTCTTAACAATGACGTTAGTGAGTAAGTATATGATATTTGGGAGAACCAAAGTCATATAAACAGAAAAAGGGGGAACATTTGTTTTACACTCGTAAATGTATGTTGCAAATTGCCCTTTTAGTCCAAAAAAAGTGTTCATTCGTAAAAATTGCACAATAAGTCCATGAAACTGATATTGCTCATGACAATAGAATATACTGAAGTGTGCGACGTTATAGGGTCGAAAAATGAGTCCCAAATTGAGCCCAATATACACCAAAATCAATATCCTTCGAATCTATCGTAGATGCCCTACGTTTACTTTGTTTTTAAACAGTTTCATGTAGCACGAAAAACTATATGAATTCATCCTCATATGAAAAGTGATGGCCTCTAGAGTGATGGCATTAACTCGTGATATGATTGGTGTAGATCTAACCACGTGATTTGTAGTGGGGTGTATATAGATATAGTGTGAGATGCATATATAGATAGAGAGTAGCCGATGACATGATATTATATAGGTTAGGATAGTCAGTTTCGTTCGCGATGCTGTCATAAGTTTCGACAATTTATTTTCAAAACTATAATTGTAGGTATGTGAATTTGATGGTACGTGGATATTTTAGGCTGCCTTTTAGTTTTCAACAGTTGCCGGATAGGATAACTCTGTTAGGTTAAGATGTCTGATTTGCAAGTTTTATGTGTTATGTGGTTTGATGGATCGTTTAGTGTTAAAAATCTGAAATCGTCTTGCGAGCTCAAGTGTCGATAGCTCAGGATTATTTAAATAGAAATTGATGTCAGTGCTCGATGGTTCTTTCTAATACTCTTATATAGTTTTTACATGGATCGTAAGAATGTAGGGTTCGGTTATTCATTTAGCTTTTAGAAATTTGCATCATGAAATGAATTGAGATGTACGTCAAAACTATTCTGGTCAAGAATCGTGGAAACAATAATTGAAATATGATTTTGAAACGCACACATGTATAGATCGCGCGCAGCGCGTTTGTTGTAGCTAGTATGCATATAAAAAGCATTCTATAATATGTTATAACATTTTTATGAAGTTGTACTCTATTCGTTCAAGTTAGACGGTGTTCCAAGAGTGCACTCTTGAAAATGATAAAAAAAAGTTCTAATTTAATATAATTTTAATAAAATGTAATTTAGACTAGACGAAAATAATATAAAACTGTAAATATAATATCTAACGTGCACGAATATACTTACAAAATTATATTTATAGATTATATATACTTACTGATATATCTTACTGATATATCAGTCGTCAAAGATTACGTTTAAGTTTGAAGGTTTTGATAATTTCCCGATTCTTGGATCAGTACATTTATACATGATCCTTGGAATCATCAAATCATATAGGGATTTTTCATTGAAAATTCGCACTTACAAATAACGAGTCTTTTGTGAGCATTGATTGGCTTTCATATGTGGCATATGCGCTCCGTTAAAATATAGATAAGATCAGTTAGTTTTGTCAAGAATTGAGTAAAAAGTTCATTCAATAATTTGCAAAATAAAATGTTCATATTTTGAAAAGTCAATCATGCCTAAATATTCATATTTCTTGCTAGAATTCTCTGAGCTACGACGCTTAGAAAATTAATAAAGTAATTGTACCCAACGTTCCACCCCTAAGGGTTTTTTGCAAATTTGACTATAATAAAGTTGGAATTTCAAAATTCTGCAAACCGCATCTTATAGGCTAGCTCAATACCTATCAAGATCCATTGTTAGAAATATCGTTTGCTTATTTTAACAGATTCAAAAAGTTATTAAACTGAAGTAACTCAAAAGGCCCACGTTGGGTACCCGTTTACCCAATGTGTCACTTTTTAATAATAACTTGTTACAGACATCATTCGTCTACAGGGATGATCAAATTATGATTAAATGAACTCAAAATCATATTTCCATAGGTAATTATTTTGTCATCTAACCGAAAAATACATATTCAAATCATTACAACACGTCTATAAAAACTTAGAGTTTATCTCTCAAATAGTGATACATCTTACTCAGTCTTTCGATTCATAATCACATGAAGGGCCACATTGGGTACACTTATATTTCATGCGGAAAAGATTATTTTGAGTGAAATAGAGAATAATTTGGAGAAAACATTAATTAGATTTTTTCATTTCATTTGTGCAGAAAGAATATTTTGTATATAATTCTTTGAGTCGTTGTTATTGATGAAATCGAGTATTTCATAAACCGTGTAGTAAGATATTTTTCCCTTTGAAATATTAATAAAGTAATCTTGATAAAATATTAATCGTATTCTCAATAATTTTCCCAGTGGTTGGGAATCCAGGCTGTGATGAGAAAAAAATTGACAATAGAAGTTTAGCAAGGTCCCCTCATTATTTTTGAGACAGGTCGCGCATTGAACGACGGAATTCTGTACGTTTTTGAAAATCACCCTTTCACTCCTTTTATATCCCACCCAAAAAAATAGACCGTGAGAGATCGCACTTACTTCTAATGCCTCTCCTCGGGATTCTCACGAGGCCCAGTACACCAAACTTTTGATTCTCGGATTTTTCTATTTTGGGGAAGAACGTATTGAAATAAATAATGCGGAGCGAAAAAGGGCCGAGAGGGTATTACTCTTTCATATGGGCGCTTTTGAGATCTTCGAGAGCGGGAATGACATCGCCGGAAAGGAAAATTAGTTTCGCCTGCAGTTTACCCCAATCGTATATGTCGGCACGTGACGCTGCCATAGGAAACGACATGTGCACTCAATTAAAGATCTCACACCATCACGAATCCTGTAGTTTCAACTGGTTCTCACGAATTCTCAACCCTCTGCTCTAATCATGTTGTTTTGAATAAGGAATTTTAATTAGTACTAAAAATACTAATCATAATTTGAAATATATGAACGATATAACAATCGTTATAATATATCATTACGTTAACCATTGTATTATACATAAAATGGTAGAAACCTCCTTATCGACGTTGTTGAATTAAAATTATATGCCACGAAAATGCAAGCTTTACACTATCTCGAAAATATTTTGAGTAAGTATATTAATATTTTGGACACACATCATGTGACACTCATGAGCCTGAAATCAAGTCTCCGGGCAGCCGAGCTTCCGAGTGTCAATGGGAGCGCAATCAATCAGAACGTACCGTGAAAAGCGGAAAAAGCGCGGAAAAAGGCGAGTAACGGATCAGTGTATATATAGGGCAAACGAAGTGCAGCATCCCTCCAGAATTTCGGGTGGGCTCGGCAGTCGTCGGTTGCCCGACCAATCCGAGACTCATCTGGGCGTTACGCTTTATATATTTTTTTGCCGGTCGAGCCGAAGGAAAGCCCGCGGCGGCGACGTCTTTCTCCCGTCTATACACGAGATGAGCGGCGGGG
Organism: Aphelinus atriplicis; assembly: GCA_020882685.1. NCBI lineage: Eukaryota > Metazoa > Arthropoda > Insecta > Hymenoptera > Aphelinidae > Aphelinus > Aphelinus atriplicis. The sequence continues at coordinate 79,366,580 of CM037073.1, forward strand.
TTTCGGCGCTTTTCTATATAACGCGACCGCTGCGGCGGCGCGACTCTTAGCGTGTCCTGTTATATAGAGAGGCTTCGGCGCCTCTGGGGACTCTCATTTCCATTAGTTCTTCCGAGTTGTCACCCCAGGAATCGTTGGACAGTTTCATTCCTCGCGCCTGGTATATATGTATGCATTATGACGTTTAGGCTCCGAGAAACACTCGACTCGTTAGCGAATCCATCAATCGTCGGAGAGAGTCAGAAATAAGCGGGGCGCCGGTTTAAAGGGCCGAGGAAAGCTAGACGAAAACAAAGCGAGCGAGAACTTTGCTCGGAAGTAAAAAGTGCAAGAAAAGTCTGAGTGGGGGGGAGGCCGCGTCCCGGCGAAAAGGAGCCGGACGAGAAATGCGAAAGCCGAGGGAGAGAGAGAGTAGGCGGCAAGGGGGCGCCGGAGAGCTGTCCCTCCTGCACGTCCTTCCAGCCTCGCTCGCGCGCAGTCTGCGGCTTGTTTTGCGCAAACCGCACGCACAGCTCCTCGAAATATTCCAACTCATTTTCTCCCTCTCCGCGGCCCGCCGCGCGAGAGGAGGCCCGCGCGTAGCCTTGAGACTCGAGATTCTCATTTTTGTTGGCCGATCGGTCGAGGACCGCCGCCGCGAAGCATGCGAGCGCGCCGATTCGAGTGCGAAAAATGATCGCGTGGAAAGCAAAGCGATATACGTAGGTATAGGTATAGAGGCGAGATTTGTATTTTTGTCTCGCCTTGACCTTCCTCCGTTATAATGAACACGCGTGCGCCCATATTTGATATGGATCAAAACACGTTCCGGAGGGATATATACAAGTTCATTGTTGTTCGATTGAATTTGCCTGTACCGCGTCCGAGTCATCTTTCGTGGGTTTTTTATTCGAGCAAAGGAAATCTAGCGGAGGCTGATCTTCAGGGACGAGATTCTCTCATAGAAAAGTACTAGTACAAGTAGAATAGTATGCGAGTCGTGAAATCAGTCTGACATCATATTCAAGCCGATTGATTGTTGATTGGCTAAGCAGTGACCTTATATCTATAGATTGGAATAGTTCGGGTCGGCACTTATTATTTCCCGATGAACCTTGCGGCGATGGATTAATTAGAAAGACTTGATCGCGAATTTGCCAACTTTTACATGCATAAATATCGATTCGCGCATCAAAGTTATTCTATCAAGGGATCGCCGATCGGTTCCATCATTTACTAAATTCAATTTTTTAACTTTCAATCAAAACACGCGAACTAACCAGGTTCCTCGTCGAGCCGATACTGATTGTCAATTATCGCGAAAAGTCAATATATAAACATCGCGAGTCGCGGCGGTATAATAATTGGAAATCCAATTCCGAGCCGCGAGTATTGATTAGATCGCGTATAGCCGCAAGGCTCTCGGTATCTCGCCGCGGCGGAAGACTCGGGGGAGCGACATCCCCGAGCAACCTGTAATGGCACTTGATAGTTTATGAAAACCGGATGGAAAAGCCAACGCGCAAACAGGTATGCATGTATGTATGTATACACTGGGCGACGCGAGAGTTGGATGGAGAAAAAGCGCGTGTTGGTGCGGGTCTGCGAGCAACCCCCTCGCGTCTGGTAAGGATATACGCATGTAGCTATATAGGAGGGTTGCGGCGGGGCATGGCGTGCAGCAGCGGTGCTCTCGCGTCGTGGGAGCCGCGCGCGCGGCTTCGCACACATCAGGGCTGTGCGCGCGCGAGCGGCGCGTCGCGGAGAGCCGAAGGGTCGATGGTGGGGGCAGCTGCCGGCGGCTGGCTCGGCTCGGCGGCGGGCAGCGTCAGTTGGCAGTGGAGCCCCGGCGGATCAGGACCCAGCCCCGCACCGCTGCACGAACGCGGCGGACGCAACGCGCGTGTCGTATCTCCCTCTCTTTTCCCCGGTGGCGCTGGCGCGCGCCAGCGCGCGTCTACGCGGAAAAGCGCGCATGCGCGAGCGCGCTCGGCCCGGCGGCGCGGCGAGGATCGATAGCGCGCGCGAACCACCCGCCGGTCGGCCGATGTACGGCTGCAGCTCGCCGCGGCCGTGCAGCCGTCTTGTACTCCGCCGCGAGGCCATGGGCGTCGTCATCCTGTGATCCGCGCGTCGTCGGTCTCGGGACGACAGGATCATTGTCGAAGAGTCGCCGGAACAGCCCCCCCCCCAGCCCCAGCCCCCCAGGATGCAGGAGTTCAAGCAGGAGCCGGGCCTGCTGGTGCCCGCGACCAAGATCGACATAGCCACCTACCACTCCACCTTCTACTCGCCCCCGCCTACCGAAGCGTAAGTGTCCAATGTGCATCAATATCCATCATCAACAATCGCCGACTCGTCCGCGTCGTTTAAATGCCCCGAGTGTGATGGTGCGGCTGTTATGGTTTACGTCCGCGTTGTTGTTGTTGTTGTTGTTGTTGTTATCGTTGTCGGGGCGGCGTCGAGCTTCTCGCCGTTATTCAAATGTGTGCCGCGAGTGTGCCGCTCGACGGCGTCCAGCTGTTCCTCGGCCAATTACCCGATGCTCCGTACTGTGCGAACGTTGTGTGCTGTTTGTGGGCCTCTCTCTCGCTCCCTCACTCTTGCCCTCACTGTCGCTCTCTCGCGCATGCGGTTAGATAACTGCAGCAAGCAGCTCCGGTTGCAGCGGCCGCGCGTTACACAACTCGTCAACAACACTTCTGCAATTCACATTCGCCTCCGCCAATACAATGTCGACTGGCTCGACGCTACGTGTATTGTATACCGATCGGTCCACCTCTACATTTACACCTATATATACTTTTTAACGATATGTATGCGTATATACTCGATATTTCACATTCCTCCATGCAATTCTCCGTATCCCAGCTCACTCATCTACCCACCCCCCGGGCCATTTAACAATTTCCATTCGTAGAACGATATCGCACGCGATTATTGCGCGGCTGCAGGCGCGTGTAAACAAGAACGGCGACTTGGAGCGCGAGTTCTTTAAAACATCAGCAGCGCATTTACGTGTATATATATCTGCGTATCGGGGCGGAAGCCGGGCTCGATATTAATATCAAAGGATACGGCCGTATCTCGCTCTCTCAGTCTCTGCAAACTCGCTGCTGCTTCCCAGCTGCGGATGTCGCGCTTGGCAATTTGTCCTTGGGAGCCCATCTCGCGTCGTAGCTGCTCGCGCTCTAATCGCACCGCTCTTTTCCCGCGACGCGTCCGAATTCATCCTTTGCTCGGCGGATGAATCAATACATAAGAGAGCGACTCTATTGCGGAGCACTCGCGGGCGCTAATAAGTGTCAGTGATCTCTCCGGCCGCGCGCACGACAATTAGCTGGCCGCAGTGACGCTCAACTTGCCGCGCGGCGACTCGGGCCCCGCCGAGTTTTCCGCCATATATAATGTGCCGCTGCCGCGCGATGCTAATCCCCCGAGGGACGCGGATTTGCATAGGCCGCTCGGGCCGGCCTTCCAGCTCCTCGCGTGCTTTTCCGCATTGCTCGCTCAAAACTCCCAAGAGAGCTCCCGTATTGTCTCTCGGATTAACGAGCACCGTCTCAAGCTCCTCGACGGCTAATTCTTACAAAACTCATCGCGGTGTTTCCTTAGCGAGGTATCCGAGCACAACGTGGCGGCCCTCGGTCGAGCGATCGCCGTGGAAACAAAATCAATCGGACGCGCGGATCCTTTAACACACTCTGGAACAAAACACTCCGCGATGTGTTTACGTATACATACACGACGTCAAAACGAAGCGCAAAATAGTTGCAGGGATCACACGCGGTACTTTCAAGAAGTGCCCGCTCACTCTGTTTATCCCAATGATGCACGTGCTGGCGTAATTTTCGCGTCTTGTCCCCCAAGTATATATACCGAGAAGCCTATTTATAACTCGTGCATCGGTGCCGCTGCCGCCGCCCGCTGTTGCTTCTGCTGCAGCAGTCGACAAAGGAGCCGCAAAGTAGAAAGTAAGAAGCGAGCGGAGGTCGCGGATGCGCCAACTTTATTTACTTACCTGGCGCGCGCGCTGTGGGCCGTCCTCGCCGCTGAGCTGCCCGAGCAAAAAACCCAACAAGAGACACAGCTGAGAAGGAGCGAGCGAGAGAGAGATAGAAGCCTTCACGCGCGCCGAGCATGTGCGTGAACAAGTACCAGCGTGACCGTTGAAAATTTGATAAATTTTTTGCATCCCCTCCTCTAATTGCTAGAGCAATTACGAGCCTTTCTTTTCTTGTAAGGCGCACGGCTATCCGAGTTGTAGGTATGCCGGGCTGTCTTTGAAGTAACGAAATTTTTCATGACTAGCCGAATCGAGACGTCGCTGTATACGTCCTCGCGCTTCACAATTCGACACGTAACTCACTTATCGATTCTCTAACGCGTGCTGCCAATCAAAACTATCGAAACATTCGTCATAACATTGCTCGTGATTTTCTATGAGGAAATATATTGTTTCTAGCATATTGAATTGCCCCAGTTGATACGATAAAGAATGTAAATGGACCTTCCTACTTCATTCGTGTGTATGGGATTCATACAATGTGCAATTTTCTATGAGAAATAATACTGAATTTTAATTTAGTCTTTTGAACATTCATTTCGGTGTTGAGTTATATGCATATTTTAGATTATGATTCACGATAAGAGTTATTCTATTGGACACTTGAATTTTTACACGTTAACTTGCGTGTAGTACCTGGCGAGGTATTTTACGAGCGGTATTCAATCTACTCCTCGATTACAAGAGAATTTTGGATTTTGCAGAAATATCTATTGTTTAGTAACATTTCACATCGCGTATGAATATTCGATGAAGAAACTACTGTTTATTCGAAATTAGTTGCTTGGGAAATACACAATTTCAAGTAAGTGGACTGAACTTGGCTGCTTGGAAGAGTGTCACCTGCTCCTGTTACGCATCTGCATTCATTACTGCCGGTCAAGATAACTTATTACTTGTGACAATCGTAAGCATTTATAGCCACAGGAAAAAAAACTTTGAAATCGCCTCAGCTCGCTCAGGTGCACACTGTACTATTTATCACTCAAATACATCTTGAAGATTCCTTCTTGGTAGCGTGAGTTGGCTGATTTGTAAATGGGAAAAGCTAAACATCAACATTTTGCCACGAAAAAATGTGTTCATCTTACACGTAATATTTCATTCGATATGTCACAATATGAAAACATTCCAAGATCTATACACTTTTTGTTCCTTGACATGTGTAGAGCGGCGTCGAACCACCTCAATGGGAATGTCAACTGTTGTGGAATTTTTTTCTCCTAAAACGGTTCACTCAATAGCTCATAACTCCACCCCTTCTATTTAGCTGATTTCAAAGAGAATCTCAGCTCATTTACAACTGTATCAATTGCATGCCCCGAAGCCAAGAAGCTGTGTAAGTCTGAAAGCAATCGAGTTACGGGTCAATTAAAACATGGAAAGAGGCAAAAAGTCCATGGAAGAATGAGCGAGTCTGCGCGCGCCCAAGCCTGTAAATTAAAAATCTCCCCCAGCACGAACTTGAAGAAACAGGGTGGAAGCAGAAGCCGGAAGTCCATGTGCAACACCCGCACCCACGTGCGCAAGATTCGACCGTCTCTCTCTTTCACCTTTTCAAAATTCATTGTTTCGACTAGCCGATCTAAATATTATAATTGGTTGGACGCGCGTCAGCAGGCCCCAGTCGAGGTGTCCGGCTCGCGTTAGTCGAACGAGGCGCACGCGGGAATGCGCGGGCTGCATTCAAATTTAGACTCTCGTGCGCGCCTCGCTCCGTTTGCCGAGCCCTCGCGAGCGCGGCTCAAATTTGCGGAAAGCCAAGATCGGAGGTTCGCGCGTGAGAAAACGCGCGTCCGGGGGGGGGGGCAGTTTTCCTTTGGTGATTTCGGCGAAATTCAACCGGATCACAAAGAGTCAAACGAGCACACAGAGTGTATACACCAGCGGGCGATTTGAATGGGGGCCTCGAATCGGTGGCGCTGGAGTATACACGTGTAAGGATGGGTGGGGCGGCGAGGGGGTGCGGCGGCCCGGCGAGGGGGAGGTGGAGGGGGGGGGGTCGGCCCGGAGTCGAGGGGTCACAAACTGATAGCGCAGCTGCGCAATGCGCCCCGACAATGGGCTTCGGGGGAAAAGATAGACGCTGCCGGCACGCTGGAATTGAAATTTGCCAAGGGGTTGCTGTAGCTGCTGCTGCTGCTGCTGCTGCTCTCGCTGCTCCCGCTGCTGCTGCTGCTGCTGCTGTCGGTGGTGGAGAAACTGGAGAAGGAAGAGAGAGAGAGAGACTCGCTGGCTGTGCCCTCTCCCTCATATTCCCTCTTTGTTTCGCGCATTGTGTTTCCGCCGTGTCGTGGGGTTGGCGACCCTCGGCCGGGACACACAGCTGCCTCCTCGCCGCTGCAGCCCGGACGAGTTCGATGATGAGGTCAAGTCGATAAGCTCCCTCCGACATGCGTCCCCGGACGTATTTGAATTTTCAAACTTGTAATCTTATACCCTTGTTGACGAGTGTCTCGAGATGTCTATTTTTTTCCCCCCGCCGCTCCGCCCGGTGCAAGTGCGTGCGAAGCTCCGCGGCAGGCAGGCAGAGCACCGCACACGGTGAATGCACTCGCTTACTTTTTGTAAGCCCGATGCCCCGGGTATATATATTCATATATAAAACGATACGAGGGGACGAGACGGATTCGCCGGACTTGCTTGCTGCAGCCACTTCATTCCCGCGCGGAGTCAAGCCTGTCATGCTTGACGGAGAAACGTGTATGTACCCATGTGTATATACGTATCGAGTGGAGCGCGATTGCACATGGCTTGCTTTCCTCCTGTTTCCCGCGTGTCACGCGCGCGCATTTACAGCCGTCGCCCGCAGGCGAAGTTACTTGCGCATTGGGTCGCGGATTGTTGCGCAACGAGTCGGGGGCGAGGCTCGAGTGCGACGCAATGTTCGCCGGAGCGACATTGCCTATAAATCACACGCGCATCGGGGGCAATTAAATCGGAGCAAGCGCCGGGGGCCCTGGTGGAGGCCGGCCCGAATCTGTTGGGCCGGAAAATTCCGGAAAAATTGCCCGTTGTTGCGGAGAGCGCGAGACCCGCGCTGCAGTACTGCAGCTCGAGGAGAGCGAGACCGCCTCGCTGCACGGACAATGGGGCGGGCAATAAAAAGCCGCGCGAAATTCGAAAAAATCCCCGTGGAAGATTCCCACGAGCTAGCGGGCGGCGGTCTGGTGGGGGATTCACACGGAAAAGTAGCCGTACACTTGTCATGGGAACGCGAGCACGAGGGTCGGCATTTGCGCGCCAAACTCGGCGCGCGAGTAGACGGCCGGCCGGCCAGCCACGAGGGGAGAGCGAAGGGGATGAACTGGCGCCCTTTCACCGAGCATACCTATACATGTGTGTGTGTGTGTGTGTGTGTATACCGCCGAGAATGCGATGCGCGCACGCGCTCCACTCGCCTCACCGTGGGTATATATGGTATATGTGTTGTATACGTGCAGTCATCCACTTTACAGTGGGAAAAATTATTACTCGAGTGCAGCCGCTTTCCCTCTGTTTTCACCGCGGCCGTTGTCGTACAAGCGGGAAATGAGAAAAGCGCGTCGTGTTTTGGGGATCCTTTTCCTAGCCGCGGCTCGAAGGGTGAGAAAGTACCGGAGGGTGGCCCGACGCTTTGCGACCATTAGTTCAATTACACCTTGTCCGTTCTTACAACCTTCCTTCTTTTTATTTTCCGACGTTCAAAAGATTGATGCACGATTGCAATGCTTTTTTTGTAAAGCAAAGCTCAATGGGACCGATCTTATATACGTTCTTTTCGGTTGAGACGGTTATCAAAAAACTATCGAAACAATAATATTGATAAAATTGCAATCGAAGTGAACATCTGATGAATGTACGAAAAAGTGCTGTTTTTCTTTGCGTCACTGTAAAATAAGATATGAAAAATACAGTCCAGTCGATTATAAGAATGGCATTTTTATAGCGGGTCGAATCCATTGAGCTGGCTTGATTTCTCTATACCGCTTGTAAAATTGGAGAAATTGAGTTGCAGTCGCCGCTTGCTAAATTTTGAATCATTACCAGCCTAGCCAGTTTCGTCATCTCCGTTTTCTTCTTCTTCAAATTGTTCGTTCTCAATTGAAACGAGTGACGTAGTTTGATAACCAAATTATACTCGAATTTCCAAGAGAAACATGTTCCACGAAACTGGTGTTTGAGTCACGCTAAAACATAGTATTTATATTTCAACATGATTTTTGATCGCAGTTCCACATATGTGTTGAAAGTCGCGCGTCGGAATCGTCAGTACACGACAGTGTTTACAAACAAAAAATTTCGTACAGCCGTCCCAAAAATTCAAAAGGCGAATGTTTTCGTGCATACACACGGCGAAGGTAAACGAACCTTCCAAATGCAAATTCATCCGGGGGCAGGTGCAGCTGTGTAACCTACTTCTGGTCAGCGAGCGCTTTGGCGTCACCGCCACCGCCGCCGAATTCGCATCGTACAAAGTCTGTCCGCAGCGGCGGCGACTCGATGATCTCGTGTCCTCTAGCGCCACAACCAGTGCACACGATTCATCCAATTAATATATTCACATGCGTCGTTAAATTCGAGCAATCGGAAATAGTCTTGGCGCACGGCGTCAGGAGTAGTACACACGAGCACGACGGGCTTCGGGAGAGCACGTATACATACGTACGCGTATCATGTAAATTTGCATCCCAGTCACTTATAATGCAATTACACCGTCGTCTGTGGTCAAGTACAATCGAGACTCGGCCCGACAAAGCGCGCGTATAGCGCCGAGAGAGAGAGAGAGAGCAGCGAGCGAGCGAGCAGGCGAGAAGGGACGTAAAAAACAAAAGGAGCCGTGGAAAGGGGGGCTGGAGAGGAGAGAGTGCGCGGATAGCTGTACTAAGGTGTATACGCATGTACGACGGGGGGAGGAGCGGGCTTGGGGGGAGGGGGAAGTCGCGCCGCCCGGCGTAGGGCAGATCGAGGCAGGTGGTGGCCAGATGTCTCTCGCCGCCGCCACCGCCGCCGCCGCTGCTACTTTCCACCCTGTCTCTCTCTCTCTCTCTCTCCCTCATTTTCTCGCTCGCTCGCTGCACCGTATCACTCCCGATCCATCTTTTTCACTCGCTCGTTTATGCGCGTACGCGCATGTATACCTGCCTGCCTGCCTGCCTGCCTGACAGTCGAGACTCTCTCGCATTCTTGCACTGCACTTCTTGCCGATATAATATGTATATATATATTGCTCGCAGTACGCAAGTACATCGTTTCCGCACTATTATTCCTGCCTCTCGCCAAGGTTCGAGTTTTTCCGAACCCCCTCCGCCACAGTGAAGATCCAACGCGAGATTACAGCAGCGGCCGAGAGGCGTCGGGACGAGCTTGACTCGCCGCAAAGACAATGAGCCTCCTCGTAATTGTACAAACGTGCGAGCGTCGATTGCTGTTCGCTGTGCAGTGCAGCAATCGAGCGAGCAAGTTGATCGCGGAGCAAAAAGCGCACACTTCCCCCTGCGCGCTCCAGTATATATACATGTATATGTATATTCCCGCGAGCTTTTGACGAACGGCTGTATGTGCGTATACGAGTGCGAGGGTGCAGGGCTTCGCCATATGCCGCGCTTTGCTGCAAGCCGCATATTACCTGCGACGCGGCCGGCGGCTTATACGCGTACACGAGTATACTATACATATATATACATAGTATATGTACGCGCGGGGTGAGAGACAGTTGCTCGCGCGCGCGGACCACCGTGTAGTACAGTGGAGCGCCGTGCGCGTAGCACGTCTGCAGGGGAGACGAGAGTCCCCCATTGTTTGCGTTTTTCCATGTGGCGTTTCGCAAATGTCTCTTTCTCTCGCTTCTCGATAGCGATCGGACCAAACGCGAGTGCCTGCAGCACTCGAACGACCGATCCCCCACCCGGTGGAGAAATGCCTCGTTCGATCGCGGCGACCCTGCGCGCGCGGTGCCAATTTTGCTTCTCTCGAATATCACGCCTCGGTCGTCCGAAGCGATTCCGGGCCAGCCCTATACGTATACGCGATTATTATATCCTGCCCTTCGGTGAGAAGCGCATGCGACCGACGGATAATATATCCGATTGAATGGGCCGAGTTGACGAAGGAGAAAGGTAAATAGAAGGGATTAAGCCGGTGGATCGGGTTGGTTGGTGCGTGCGGCGGGTTATCGGCGACGGGGGCACCCCGTACCGACGCCAGTCATTATTACTCCCGGAAGGCGCATATATATGGAGCATATTATTGCCTGCCGGCGACGACGTTTTTCGATCAAGCGCGCGCCCGGCAAAGGCGGTGCTGCAGGGAGGAAAAAAGAGCGCGCCTCGCAATTTCTGCGCTCTAAATAAGTCTGCGCGTTTGAGGGTGACTCGGGATAATAGAGGAAGCCCGCATACACACATATATACATATGGGAAAGGGTGCGCGTACCTGCACATGTATATGTACGCTCTGGCGGTGCGCGAGACGCGAGAGTGAGAACATCCTACGAGCACTTTGTTCGCATTGTCGGTGTATACGTATAGCCCCGCGGCACAATGCTCCCGATGAGTTTTCATCCCTTCGACGTCTTCCGATCAGCACTCCGTTCAATTTAAAACCCGTCGATATAGCACCGACAACTTGATCGCGCGCGCCATGGGATTGCACCGCACTCTCGAGTGCGCGAATTCCCCCTTGAATTCTCGGTTTCCATTAAAAACGCGCGCGCTATCGCAATTCTCATATGCACGGCAATTTCAAATTAATATTCAAGAGGAGCGGCGCGATCGACATTACAAACGTGTATACATACAGATGTATATAGGAAACAAGAGTAGCCCGGACTACTTAGCTGCAAGTAAACGGGGCAATAAAACGATATCCGGCGCGCGAAAGCATCGGCATTCAGTTGCGCGCTTAGCGCTTTACAAGCCGCAACAAGCGTACACGAGCCGCGCACCAGATCATAAAAATTCAGCGCACGCTCGGCGTGGACAAAGCATCAGGAATGCGCGCACTGTGGAGGAAAAAAAAGAACGAGAGAGAGAGACACATCAGGGAGAGGAAAAAAAGAAGGAGAGACTGGCTCTCGCGCTTTTACGCACACCTATTTGCGATTATCGCGAGAGAGAGAAGAGAGGCTATATGCGCCGCCGCCGCTTCCGGCAGTGGCTGTATTAGCATAGCGCACGCGGCAGCCCAAGGAGCACCTGCTCAAGACGCGCGACGCGACTCCTTTTCCTGCCGCTCCTGCTTTTCCCCCGTATATACTTTAGAAACTTCCTTGTCATCCGGGCGCTCGCGCATTCGTGTGCACATTGCTCGGTCGTGCTCTGCTATACACGCGGTGCACGCTCGACTCCTCGAGGTTATATTGTAGGTCGGGGGGAAAGGGAGACGAAAAAACGTTGGGGCGAATTAACCGAATGATTAATGCCGAAATTTCGAATGTTGTTTGCCTGTGCGGGCTGAAGAGTCCGATTACGATTGAGGTGTAAATTTTATGGAAAATAGATGCCGAAGATGCGGACGGATAGGTTAGAGTTACGCGCGAGCCTGGACGTTTCGTAAGATCGCTACGGACCGATATCATCAATCAAGTCATTATTTTAATCATTCGCTTGCGTGAGCCGCGCAATCTCTCTGCCGAGTGAATACTCGGAACGAGCGAGGCTCCGCGAAATGAGACGTTACGTGCACGTTCAATTTCGATTTTGTGATTGCTCGCAATCGGAAAAAAAACGTGAATACCAGTGCGTTCGTTGGGTGATTTTTTCCCCTGAAGAAAAAAATGCTAGTTGAAATAATTGCAGGTCAATTGTTGATCTCATTGATACTGTGGATATTTTTAGCTTCTCTACTAGTAATTAATGCAGGGTCTTGAGCTAACATGAATCCCGAGGACGGAGGAGAGAAAGTAGAAGCGGTAAACACACAGCGCGTCGAGACTAGACTTGAGAAAAAATACGCTGTTCCGACCGGATTACAACGTCGTTTGGTCTGCTTATCCTGGCGTAACGAACCAACGGAAGGAAGAAGAGCGAGTTTGGGCCTGCAGATCCGCTCCCTTTGACACCGGCACGAAAGGAAAACGAGGAAGAGCTGGCGGTGCGGTGGAAAAAATCGGGGGACCAGGGGCAAGAAAAAATATATATAAACCAGCGCTGGTTGGGGCTGGAAGGACGGGAGAAGGAAGAGGAAATGAAGAAATACAAGGGACAACAAGTAGGACGAAGTGCGAGACGAGGCATATGCTTCTGGGAATGGAAATAACACTCTTGTCGTATACGCTTTTCGAGCTTGGAAATTTCGAAAAGTGCACTCGATACGAAATACGAGAAAAAAGAAAACAGATTGCATGAGAGCCTACTAGTCCATCGAGTATATCAAAGCAAGATAAGAAGAGGGGAAAATTTATGGGTCGATAAGCGTCCAACAGACGAACGCTTCGATATACTGAAAGAGTCGGCTAGTTGTTTCGATGAATTAATGAAACGTACGCGCCATCCTTGCGTGGGAACTGTTTGTTGAAGCGGAAAGTACGTCAGGTGTGCAAGTCAAGAAGGGAAGGACTTCGATAGACATCGAAAATGCGCGTAAACCCACATTTTTCTATTAACAGAAAACCATTCGAATTCGGGTACACGCGTACATAAGGAAAGCACACCCTTCTACCGCATCACGAAGAAAATGGAAATTTCTTCATTTCAAATAAGCTAATGAAATTAGAAAAAAAACAACAGTTTCAGAGTCTATCTTTCGCGGAGAATTGAAAACCGAAGAAGTTCTCCTTCGCAAAAGAAGCGAAAAAATTGAGTCTTGGCAAAATTCCTCCGTGACGGTGTACGTAGGGTCGCGTACGTCTTGGTATACATAAGAGCGAGGAGAAAAGGGCGCAGCAGATGTTGCGCGTGTCGTCGGGATCGATATGCGCGCGCTGCGGGGCCCGCCGAGTGTGTGTGTGTATATGACCGCGTTTTCGCCAGGGACGCAAATTGGACAAGGCCCGCTACGCGCATGTGGCGTTCAAAGTTTATACTGTTGCAGCCGTCGCCGAGACTATACAGTTACGAGGGGGAGGCTTTTTCGCCGTCTTCATTTTTGTGCGAAGGAAAGAAAGAACAAAAAATAAAACAGAATGCGCCGAGTAACGCGTGCCGCTTTAACTGGCTTTGGGGCTGCTCGGCTGCGGCCAACACCGGCGTAATATTCGAGGGCCGTTGATTTATTCTCGATTCCCGTATGTACGCCGCGGGAAACCAAAGGGCAGCGCGCGCGAGTGATAAAGCAAACACAATCGGACGAGCGCAGGGATTTCTTTGAACAGGCTTAACAGCAATTTATCGTGTTCCAACAAGGAATTTCAGCAAATCTACAAGAGGAATGTCGAGCCGCGTGTTTATTCGGCTCTCTTCGATCTGCTCTGCCGGCCAACTATATTTTTCGAGTGGCCGCGGCTCATTTGCGGTTGATGACACTCGCTCCTCCGTGGCGGCACTTCAAATATTGTCATATTCCGAGACTCTTTGGGCTCGCGAAAAGTCACACGTATTCTCTCTCTCTCTCTGTCTCTGGCGCTGAAAGCAGCTTGCACCATTAGAATAAGAATTCGCCCAGCGAGGAGCAAACACACGTATTGAATTTTTAAGCAATTTCAAGCGAGTCGTCGACGCGGAAAGCGCTTATTAATACAAACACGCGTATGCCGCAGCGACGGGTGTGTGTGTGTAGCTGCTGGCGGTAAATTAGGGCTGAGGCGCGTAACGTATCGTCCGGATCGGCTCATCTCCATCGCACAGTCAGTCAGGCAGCCGTCCTGCTGGGTTCGCTGCCGAAAAAAAGGCGGGAAACTCGGGGGAGCCTCTTCGGGGGTTTAAAGGTCCCGCGCGCGCGCGCGAGATGCGGTCGGGCCCGGGCCACGCGCCCGCTCTCTCTATATATATATATTCTCGCGCGTAGTCGCGCGCGCCGCAGCTGGCTCCTTATTAGCCGGCGCGGAAGGGGACGGGGGATCGCGTTTATTGCCCCTTGGAAGGAGCCCGCCAAGGCGAACACAGCTGGCCCCGCTGCTGGCCGCCGCTTGCGCCATCCCCAAACGCGGCACCTGCCTCCCCTCGTCTCGGCTCCATCTGGTTTCCCGCCTCGCGCTCCCTTGCCCCCACCTTGACTTTTCACTTCCGCCTTGACTTACGCTCGAGCGCGTGCCGATTTTTCATGCGTATACTCGTGTGTGCGGATATATTGTGTGTGTACGTGTATACACACACACACGCGCGCGTATATACGCCAACTTCGACGGCTGGAGCTTTGTCCGCTCCGTATACGCAACTATACGCCATTGTACCGATAGACCGACCAATTTATGAGTGTCATTTGCCATATACCCGCGCGCCGACTGACCCCGGGACATCTCTCGGTTTATGGAGTCGCGGATTGTATTATGTGTATACGGAGCACGATCGCCTCGAGCTTCTTCTCCATTTGCCGACTTTCTCTTTCGGATCCCCAAGGCCTTATTGTTCGGCTCGGCTTCTTAAATGGAACGAATTTCATAGCACCGTCCCTTCCGAATCTCTCTTATCATTAATCTCCTTGCGGCCTTTAAATTCCGCGATTACGACTGATCCCTTCTAACCGATGTCTTGATCAAAAATTCCCCCGACTTATGCATTAAGAGCCGTCAGATGGTCGCTCGACAAAACTATACAACCGAATAAGGAGACATGGAAATTTTCCAGCTGTCCCATTTATCACGAGCAGAAATACTTGGTTCCTTCTATTTCTTTGGGAATCCGCTCGATAATTTGGTAGAATGATTTTTCCCCCTATAGTTTTGGAGCGAACAGTGATTGTATTTCAATGATCATTGCAGGATCCTCTGTGAAGAGGAAATCCACGACTATTGGTACACTTTTAACTTGCAAAGTGAGATATCACTCTCGGAGGTACAAGACGACTTTTAATAAATTTCAATGATTCGTAGGACTTACTTGCTCAATGATACGTATAATTGATTTTGAGATATACAGATGATTGATGTAAGCTGGGAACATCATATTTTACCGTACCGAAAAATTGTGAATCATGCTGAACTAACTGGCGTAGTTTTTCGATGAAAGAAAAGTGAGGAATCATTGTGGAAGCGTGAAAAATTACTCGCGAGACTGGAGTTACTGGCAACGGACCATCTTGCGATTGGCGTTGAGACGAATATCAAGGGCACGATTTTCAGCAGTGGAAGCCTCTCCGGTGCCGAGATAGAGTGAGAGAGGGGAGAACGGATGTATAATTTGCATAGCAACGAGGCGGCACGGGGGCCAAACGAATTGTGCCGATCGTGTCCAATGGATTTTGTGACGGATCATAGGACAAGCACATTTCTACTCGGCGATCTTTGATAATGGCTTCGGATTTTTGTTCGATACGACTTACGCGGAAACGCCCGATTATTCCTATTGACATTCCGAGGAAAGGCTGTCCGCTCCATTGACACTTCGCCGAGAGGTATTCGAGGAGATTAACGCATACTTTTACTCTCGGTGGCGCGCGCGCTCGTACGGATCGCTTCTCGTGGATCGTAAAATTCATTTCCGCAATTGAATTAGCATTCGGTCGTTTAGGAGTATCAATGTATATCTAAGCAGCGGACACCAGATAAATCGTGTAGTTCTAACCAGCCGGACTTGATCGTCGTCAGACCCATCCGAACGATCGTTCCCGGAGCCGACACTTTTCTACCGTGTATACATATCTCTCGGGTGAATTTTCCTCGTCGGCATCCGCAGGAATACGACGACGCGACACACATACAGACTGAAATTCCCGCGGAGATCAGGAGCGAGCGTGTACGCGTGTATAGGTTCGCGCGCGCCCCTGAGTCCGTTTACCCGCGGGCGCCGATCCATCGCGCGCGCGCGTACCCATATATATATAACGGTCGAATTCCACGGGACGGGGCTTAGTAGACGAGCGCGAGCACGAGTGTCCCGCGCGAGTTACACATTATATACACCTATAATGCAAGCGGGGCTTTCTTTACACGCGCGGAGAGGCCCGCGAAGGAGCCGGCCGGCCGGCGCGCGCGCGAGCGGCACTTCCTTTATTCCGACGGCTCACCGGTGAACATTATATATATATCCAGCCGCACGAGATCCGAAAAACAGGTCCTCGAGAGCACGTGAGCGCGTCCTTCCCTCTCTTGAGACAGAAAGAGAGCGCGCTCTGCTTTTTTTCTTCCTTTCGCCGGCTCCGGATTTTTTCGTCCTTCGTCGTTATTTCAGTCGGCTCCTACGGGCTCCTCGGCCAACACGTTCTCGGGCCCGGGACGGCTCCTCCACTCGTTCGAGCGCAACTCGCACGATCGCGTGCAGCCGACAATTCCTTCGCGCGACTCCGTCCCGAGTTCGCTGCTGTGAACGGCATGCGCAAGTCGGTCGCGGGTTGAAAGTTTTACTGCTGCGCGTTGGAGATGCGTCGAAAGGCTAGTGTCTAATGGCGTGGCGACGTATCAATTGGATGGGTCGAACCGGCTTCGCAAGAATCGCGGAACAGTGAGTTTCAGGGTTATTGGCGGGCTCGATCAGCTGTTGAGACGCGCTCAAAGAGCCCCGAGTGTCTGTGCGCGCGCGCAACAAAAAGTACTCGTGTATGTGCGAGCCATGTGAATGTACCCTTACGTGCAGCATGCAGGGGAACCAGTCCCATCGGCGGGCCTTGAAACTAAAGAATTTCTCCTTCGGCTCTACGTCTACGGGGCTGCTGCTGCTGCTTTCATGCAGATATGGTGCAGTGGTGCGTTTTTTTTTTGCATTTTTTACCAAAACAAAAGAACGAGGCTCGAGCCTGTTTTTTTTGTCCTATAACAGAGGAGCTGGTTTCTCAATGGGGTCGTTTCTTGATTTTTAAATATCCCTCGGAAGAAATGAGTGGCGTAAGCTTGCGAACAAACTTGCGCTTGTAACTTTAAATTGCCGGTATTCATGTGGAACAATCGAAAAACCTACTTGCTGATCTCTACAGTACACGCGATTTCTTTCAAACGCGCGCTTTCAAAAGTAACCGACAGCTGAGAAGTTGAATTTTCGGTTCAGAGTAGGCACTTTAATCTTTTAATTATGTCTCCGGGATATATATAATATGCTTTGTTCAACATTTTCCTCTGCCTATCTTGGACCCAGATGAGAAATTTGCTCGGACCATCCGAACGCAGATGATGGATTACTTTTATCATTAAAAAAAACATCGAAACGTCTTATCCTAATCGCGAAGCGTTTCGGAAAAAAATTATCATTCCTCAGTCATAATTGATGAATCAATCACGAAGGAAAAAAATTATCACGTCGATTTCATTAATCTTCCTCGGTGATAAAAAAAAAAAAACCCGATGTATACAATAATGCGCTGGAGAAACCAGTATATGTTTACATGACAAACTGTTACTTCCGTGAGAACATCGTGGCATGTGTATAATCGAATATGAATTCGATTAGGCATACCCAGTTGAGATATCAGATCTTCTCGAAAAAGCATACGTCTCAGAATTCCACTCGATTGAATATATGCTGTGTACCCATACTGCATTGTCGTCTTTGAAAATTGGATTTGATAAGGAGCGAGTGTTTACGAAACAGTGGAAGACAGCTTTTGAATTAGCATACAATAAAGCATCTTCCTCGACGTCAGCCCGGTGTATCCAGCGGGACAATGAACAATGCGAACACACCCCGGCGTATATATATTCTGCTCGAAGAACAAGAGCACGTGGCGGCGTATCGGCTCGGTCCATCGCGGATGGACCGCTCGATCAGTTGGCATCTCGCCGGGCTGCTGGTTACGTAAAAGACACGATCTTTTCCTCTTTCTCCGGGCCGCGGCGGCGGCGGCCGTGTCTCTGTATACATATATCTGCGATATTTAAAAGACCCCAACGGTCGCGTCCATCCTTGAATTTAAATCCTTTGACGCGTGCTGCTCTGGCGCTCCCACGATCCGCGAAAAACTCGTCGAGAAAAAAAAAGAAGAAGAAGTAACGAGTCAGAGGTGCCGCGCTCGGGTAAAATATGCCAAGCGCGAACTCTTCGACCTTTTCTTTTCCGCCTCTATTTACAGTCAATATACGGAAAGAGCGAGCTAGAGCGAGAGGGAGAGAGACGCCGGTATATACGAAACGAGCGTGAATTCATTATCACTTTCTTTCATTTCTACCGAAAGGTGAGCCGTATGGCTTTTCGGCGCTCGAGGCGCGTATCGGAATTTATTCCTTCCTATATAGGCAGTCGTCGTATTTTATGTCGTATCTTGCTAATTACGATAAGATTATGTTGACAAGCGAGACTGCTAAAATGGTTGAAAAATACCGAAACGCGCGCGTGCTGGACTGATGGTTTTATCAATGCCACGGCCGTCTCTTCGGGGAATTGATTTGGTTTTGATCATGATGACTTACCTCGCGTGAAGATTGATCATTGGAAAAAATTGCCTCGTCAATTTTTCAATCATCTTTCTCTATATTTTACGACGTTTTCAAAATCGTATATGCATGGCGACGAATGTCAATTCGGTACTCGAGTATCGAGACGATCGAAGGGAATTTCAATTAGATATATATTCCGATGCGTGTGTGTGTGCGTTCCAATCGTTCGGCCGTAAAAGTCTCGTCTATACCCGATAAATCGCGCGCGCGCTCGGAAAATCTGTCTTCCGGGAAACGTGCAGTACGGGAAGACATATATATCGGATTTCCCGGGCTTCGCTCGCCGCGCGCATCTCACGGCCGGGTAAACATGCCTAGTTCACGCCTTGGGAGTCGCCAAGCCCCAATAGTTCAATCGTTCGAGCGCAAAGCCATTATACCCGCATGCGCGTACAATGGAATAATACGAGAGAGCGGCTCGTCGGCTCGAGCGCAGATCGACGCGCGCGCGCGTGTATAAATATAACGCGGCTGCATCCCGCGCGCCGCACATCTGCATCTCTCGTGTGGGGCTCCCCCTTCCTCTCCTCGTCGGTTTTTTTTCCTTTCGCCGCGGCTAGACTCGATCGGCTGGCTTTTATTGTCGCTGCCTCCCCCCCGTACCCCACTCCCCCACGGCTTCGCTCCCTTCCCTCT
Source organism: Aphelinus atriplicis (assembly GCA_020882685.1). NCBI lineage: Eukaryota > Metazoa > Arthropoda > Insecta > Hymenoptera > Aphelinidae > Aphelinus > Aphelinus atriplicis. The sequence goes on from CM037073.1 coordinate 79,385,698, forward strand.
GGTTCTCGTAATTAGCTTTAATGCTATGAGCCTATGCTATATATGGTATATACGTTCCGTTTCGACTATTTTAACGAAAAACTTATGGTTCGATCGATAACGAGAGTCGCCGTCCTGCGGGCCCGAGCTATTATACAGCTGTAGTCGAGAGCAACTGATGGGGATGGGTGGCGTGAAGCCGGAGTTTGCGTTGGAAACATGTAGCTTTGTCTGCAAAAGCGAGGTAATCTTCAGTGCGGCATCGTTGGATTCTCAACCGAAAACTCGACATGTTTGGAGCCATAACGAGATTTCATTCTCAGTGCGCATCAGCTGAGAAACAAAGAATCAGATGGCTACGTGCAATGCAATCAGGTTTCCCTTCGTCCCAGCCTCTCAGACGCTCTCGATCGGTTTAGCCTCTCGACTCGGGCGATCGCTTGTTTACGACGTGTCCACATTTTGCCTTCAGGGTTGCCGCGGAAGGGTCGTGATAACGCTGCTGCACTTGGTGCGAAATCGCCGGGTTAATTTTTTCTCACACTTGGATTTCTCTTTATGCATTCATTCTCGGCGAGTCGGCTCGTCGTGCTCTCCTTTCATTCGCGCTCCTTTTGATATTTCCATTGAGCGCACTTATCGCGTCGGTATCGCGCCCCTCTTTTCACTCTCTCATTACTTTGTTTCCTTCTCTTGGCTCTCTCTCTGCCTCGTCCATTGTCGATCGCTTCTTTTCTTGTTGTTTATCCTTCTCCTCCTGTCTGTGAGAGACCCCCCTTTCTGCCGGTGCGTGTACGTTGCACTTGAGACGCGCGCGCGCGTTCCTTTCATCCGACGCTCTCGCGTACACCTGAGTGCAGTATCGACTTTTACAGTCCATACAGTCGATGTGTGCAGCTCCCCAAATGAAAGGATTCAGGACCGGGGTGATGTACAGCTTTCCGATGCGAGAGTGAATTAATGAAAAGGAGTACGAGAGCGTGGAGCGATGGCTGCGAAGAAGAAAGGAAAAAAAATCGGGTTTTTCAGCCTTTAAATCGCCACGGCGCTCAGTGTGTCGTGGGGCATTTGCATAAATTTGCATGGCTGTCGACGCCGAACGACTCTAATCGTTATTGATTATTTGCCCACCTTAGCGAGTGCAGTTTTTATTATACGCTCGTTCAACTTTATGAGATTCCTTTTTATTTTTTCACCCGGGGACTAACTAAACAATTTTTCTCGTTCCACCGAGTTTCAAATTCTTTCCCTAGCCATCGCAACAAAAATGGTTAAGGAAAATCGGGTTTATGCACTCCGTGTCTCACCTATAAACAATTTCGGCACGCGCAAACTGTTCTCGTGTCGAAATCGCTCAGGCGCATAATATATTGATCGAACTCGTTCCGAGTATTCAAAGTTGACTTGGACGAATATCAACATGTGAATAGTTTATTCGAGTGGCGTGAAATTTCATTACACATTCTGTCTAAACCACACGTAAAAAGATACGAGAACTCCGTGGTCACTTGTTATCTTTTGAGTCAGCATGGAAAAAATCAGCTATCCACTCAGGTTTTCCAGATACGAATCTCTAACACGAAAATCTGTGTTTGAATCTTGTGTTTACATCTTTTGTTGACATGAACTCTTAATGGTCCTACATAAGAATGACCAGCCGATGATTCGTTCTTCACACGATTTTTTTTCAATCGATGAACAGTATTTTTTACTCAATCGTCATTGCTCGTATTGTTTTTGGACTGAAACCGGCAACGCTCCAGTGCGAGATACACGTTTCCTTCCTGCGGGAAAAACACGACCGCTCAACGGCACATATTTTGAAACAGCACGACTGCCCTGTGGGGGTGCGTAGAAAAGTGTCGGAGGTCAGTAGGCAAACAAAGAGGTGGAAGGGGGCGAGAAGTAGGTCGAACGGTGAGATACAAAAAGAGTGTAAATATACGCGAGCGGGGCTTGTAATTTTCGCTGCGGGCGTTTGCATCCCTTGCTATCGCGTGTCGTTAAGTGCGTATAATGTCGGCGCAGCGACACGCTCGCGCGCATCTGGGCTCGGGCACGCGTTATTATAATGAGTATAACGTACACTCCAGCTCGCACGAGCGATAAAACTTATCTGTCACATAATTATACTTGGCGCGAGTTATATTCTCTCAATTTGTACGCACTGATAGTATTTTCCAGATAGTTCGTGTGCGCTAAACACACGCGTATAATCGGAAAATTAAATTGATGATAATTTTAGATTGCCATGAATGTTGTTCTGAATTGCCAATGCTCGAGTGGTTTAACGTGCCCAACGAGTCGCGCGATGACTTTCAATTAGAATATCCTCCCCAAAGAAGCGTGTGGAATCGATTTTTCTACTCGCATACGAATTTCTCTCGTACACGCTCATTCAGAAAGATAATAAAACCGCCTGCGTCTATAATTTACGCGTGCACACACGTGCGCGTCCGCCCCACATGTTGGGCTATGGGGACATTAGGAAGAGAGAGAGAAAGAAAGAGAAAGGTATATACGAGTGCAGAGAGCGGGAACACGGCGTCCAATCGGGTCGGTAATAACTCTACGAGCATATAGAAGGGGACCGAACCCCAAATAATCTACCCACTACAATTTTTTCTCTCCAACAATGATCAGGAGTGTTTTTGGTTTACTGCGTTTTCTTTTTTCATCACGTAAAAATGTTTTTCCATTACAAAGTGTATATATGAAACAACACGAGTCGTTTACAAAAAGACAGTGCCCTCGCAATATTATTATTCCAAGATATCGAACCGTCCGAGCGTTGGGAAATGTTGTTAGCCACGGTTAAGAAAAAAAAGAAGAAATGGTCGAAAGTGGGGGATGGTCGGGCGAGGGCTGCACTGCGAAACAGCAGCGAAAGAGCGTGAAACGCGCGCGGCATCGGGCCGAGGCAGATCAATCAGGCGCTGCAGCGCCTGCGCTGGTTATGTGTACACGTACGCGAGGGGCTGCCGTGGACAGCTGCGCGTATATGTCGAAGCGGGGAGTCAGGGAGCGGACGGCTCGTGCCGGGGGAGGCACAATGTCCACGGGACACCGCGAGCGAGCACATGCCGAGCGGCATATGCCGGGCCCAGATGGCTGCCCTTATCATTTACCCGCACCCACTGCACACACGCACGCACTCGCATACATATATAGGTATAACATAAGCGCAGCCGAAATAGTCGGCGCTCTGTGCTCCCCCCTTTCGTCTATATGCGACGAGAGTGCAGTCGTATGCGCGCGGAAGAAGCGCCGCAGCTCAATGGCCGCTTTTGTTTCGCCTCGATAATCGCTGTCCGCGATTGCGCGATGCTCGTTGCGATGCACATCTCGCGTGCGCCCGTAATAACGTGTGTGTACATACTCGTGTATTGCGTCGGGACGGAGCAGCATAAACGCAGGAACATTCCGGAGTGTTATTACGCGAGGGCACGGCGAGTCGCGAGCGCGTGAAATCGACGGTGATCAGCTTCGTTTCCCCCGGCGGTTATCAATCAAATCTGGGCGAACGTTGGCCGCGCGCGCGTTTAAAGGGCCCGAGGCGAGGGAGAGCAGCCAGCCGCGAAAGACAAAGGAAGGAAGCGCATGTGTGTGTATATATAACGTTCAAACGGTCAAACGCCGTTGTTGCGTCATGCGATGCCCACACGCGCGATGCTTACATACAGAGTCGTTGGCGCTTATCGCGGGCCGTCTCGGGTGTCGCCGAGCCGTATTATATAGTCGATGTGCGATCTTGCGGATTCTCATCTCGCGAGCATTCGCAATCCTGCGATGCGACTCTGACCACGCGGTATAACACTTGAGAGATCAAACGATGTCGAGGTTGTGGATCGGATTCACGGAGAGTCGGTGCAAAGACACGGGGTGGATCGTGTTTTACACGTTAAACATTGAATTTCGAGTCCGACTTCTCACGGCAACGGGGAAAGTTTTCTTCGAAGTGTGCAATGTTTTATACGCTACGTGGAATTCGTCACAGTGGAGAAGCTCCCTGTCCGAAAGCGATCTTTAATTGGTACTTTCGGTGAATATTCACTCCACTACTTGACTGCTATGAATCACGGTCTTTCCAATTTTGTATTTTATTATTTAATTTTGTGTCAACTATTGAATAAACATGCTTTTTTCATACTTTTCCAATAATTTGCAGTTTATTCACTCGATTTTGGGCAAGACAATATTTTAAATAAAATATTTTCAAAGAGTCAATTCTCGACCAACAGTTAATTCACCGAGGTGGCAAGAATTCCGTTTGATAACCCAAAAAATACGCAAAGAATTTTTCGATAAAAATTAATTTTGAAACGCCTCTTATCCGACCTTCGCGAATCACTATGAATTTATTGCATAAATTAGAATTCCAACCTCGAACCCTCGGAACTGCGCCGTGATTTTAGTGCGGGAAGATGAGTCTTGGTCGTTGGAATTAGCATAGCGAACGTATTGTAGGATCGAGCGACGGCGAGCGAGTTGGCGACCCGGCCGGGTCTCCGAAAAATATCGTCGCATTAAGCTAAGGAGCGATCTGTATCCCCCATATGTAGCACAAGACTCGGGGCAACGTCTGGTCGGGCGGCGGAAATTAATTAGAGCCCTTACGTGGCTGCGCGCAACGTCGTATACACGCGTATAACTAACTCTACCAGCCGGATGTGGTTTCCGACCCTTCGAGGACGGGACGAAAAGCTCGTTGCCCCATTGTCTTGGCGCAAAAGTCAAATTTTTCCCTCACGAGGAAACAGGAAGGATGTCCAGCCGGCCGTGATATCCCGGAGCGACTTGACGCTTTGGACGCGAAATTGTATGACTCGCGCGAGCTAGGGGACAAGACTCGTGGCTCAAATTGTTTTGGCCCACACTGCATTGCGCCCTGAGGAAGTGCCTCCTCTATCTTCTGGGAGTTAACGCCCCGCTGAACTGAATTAGCAGCTCCGATGGATCTTGGAGATACTAAATGATTGTCCTGGGTCGTGCATTTCCGGATCGGCCCTGACGCGCCCACCTTGTACACTAACCGATCGCTAAACCGATTCGCTTTCCCCTTCAAGTGTGTTATTAGTTCTCGTGTGTGTACGAACTCGAACGAATGTTGGATGATTGTTTTCTATATAAGTGACGAGCATTTCCTATGCAACTTGGCGATCGCACGATTATAACACGGAAATTCTTCATTTGTTACAGGTCGAGATCAGGCTACGACTCGAGCAGCGGCGACGAGTCCGAGGTCGAGTACAAGGAATCCATATGCAATCAAATAGCCTCGCAGCCGCTCAACCCCAGTACGACTGCGAGCAACTCAGGCCAAGGGAAACACATTAATAAGGGTCGATGGACCAAAGAGGAGGTGAGTCGCTTCGTTTGATAATACTCCAGCAAGTTTGAGGCGATAATTCAACCCTATGTTAGAAGAAAATACGAAAACTTGTCGAAAAGTCTTATCTGGATTTTGAACTGTTTGGAGATAAGATTCCTCCTACTAGACCAATCTTCGTCTCGTATAGTGATCGTAAACGTCAAGACGCGATTGAAATCGTAGTTGTATTTCTTTTTAACGGCTTTGTTTTATTGCACGAAATAAGAGTCGTGATTTCCATACGCCGTTGAAAAGTCGCATGAATCAAATTTAGTAGAACGCATAAGTAAATCGAACGAAATACACGCTATCGCAGTAGGTGAAAGTAGGTATACGCATATATGTATGTATAAGAAGGGTAGCGCGGGGCGACTTCCCATGCGCGGGAAGCGTATATATAAGTACATGCACATGCTTGCGAGCAATGTTAGACAATCGCGGATGAGGGGCTCGGACTAGCCGAAAACAGAAGGAAAGATAGATAGAGGAAAGGGACAGTAGAGCAGATGAGCGAATAATGTAGGTCGAAATAGGTGCGCGCAGGAGAGCCGTGTTAAGAGAAAGAGCGAAAGAGAGAGAGAGAGAGAGAGAGAGGGAGAGAAGGGCGAGAGATGTGCGCGCAAAGTGCGTGCAGGTAGACTAGTATACGGTTTCCCATGGGAAATGAGAGCTAAGGACGATCACACGTACGTACTGGTGTCGTCTCGTCCGCTCTCTCTCTCTCTCTCTCTCTCTCTTCCCCTCCCACCCTGCCTTCCTCTCTCCCTCTCTCTCTCTCTCTCTCTCTCTCTCTCCTTCCCTCTCGGACTTTATCCTGGACCTCGATGAGCAGCGCCCCATAAATTCACCTTTGTACCGTGTTTAGATCGCGCTTATTTATATACCGCTATGCAAAAAGTTCCGGTCATCCATGACGTGTGTGTGTGCCCCCTTGCCTCAACCTTTTTTTTTCTCTCTCTCTCTCTCTCTTACTTTTAATACGAGCTAGAGAAAGGTGGACGAGAGCCCGGAAGTAATTGTCCTATGGGAATTCGGATCTCCGAGGGGCGAGCGGCTCTCTTTCTCTGATGGATCCTTTACATCGCGATCTATCCGTCACCTCGGTGACTTTCTTATACACTACCGCGAGCTCGTCGTGTTTTGGAATATTCACGTAGATTTGGCGTGTGTATATACACTGGAGTCGTTGAACCTTGGATCGTAACGCGAAAATTTACAGAGCAATTGACGAAAGGTTGTAGATTATTCACACCGAATCGACGGAGGTTCGATGCAAAACAATAAACATTCCAAAGCTTCGGCAATTTTTCGTACTTTTCGGACAGTTTTTTTTTTGTACGAAAATAAACGTTTTCTCAGCTAACGCAGAAACACGCGTTCAAAATTTCATAATAATCGAGTTGAGAAAGACAGAGAGAGGGGGACAGGGGAGAGAATCCATCCATCAAATTAAAGAAAAAACGTCTCGTATGGCCAGTATCCAGTAGAACGTAACCCTACGAAGGGACAGCTGCGTATATGATGTAGCCCGGTTCTTTTTTTTGCTAATCCATTTCGTTTTCTTTCAGGACGCTCTGCTAAAGCAGCTGGTGAGCAGCGCCGAGCAACTGGGCACCAGTCTGCGATGGGACGGGATCGCGGCGCACTTCCGCGACCGGAGCGATGTCCAGTGTCAACAGAGATGGGCGAAGGTCGTCAACCCCGAGCTCGTCAAGGGACCCTGGACGAAAGAGGTAACAACACCTCGCGTGCCTTACATTCGCGCGGCCGTCGAACTCGCGTGGCTTGTTTACGTTATTAGCTCCATATTGGATCTGCCGCGCCGCTCGGAATAAACAGTGCGCCAGGCGACACTCTTCGATGATGCCTTTTTACACGGATCATACATTCGGCGTGGGGAAAAATCCGCCGATGTCGTTTCTCGATATGGTATCTCATTCTTGCGAATTCAACTCGACAAAGAAGTCGATCAGTTTGATCGATATTGCAATTCGAACGATATAACTTTCTTGTCGGTGCCATCCAATCAAATCAGCCCGAAAAGGAGACGGAGTCATGTTTGGTCGATACTCATTCCTCCCTGCACTCCTGCAATTTTCGTTCGTTCTCACAGACTAATTATAAAGTCTGATCCGAAGGGCCAGACACCGCGCGCACCTGATGAATTCAAATAAACCCGTTATTGCTGTTCCCTGTGGGCTTAGTCATAGCGGAAATAAGCGAAGGGTGCTTAACGTCTATGAAACCATTTTGAAACACTGAATATTCTAAATCCTGAATTAATTCCTAAATTTATTATTCCATCCTTGACATTTGAAGTTCTACAAGTTGCTCATGAAAATACCCTTGATAAATTTGTTACTAGACGAATCTGATGGCCATCCCATTGACTATCCCAACCGAGGAGATAATTTTCATTCTTCTTTTTTATTCATCACTCCATTTATTTTTATTTGTCTTCGTGTATTGTTGGACGTTTCCTAACTATAGCAGTTCCTATTCGTATTAGTTGCGATCTTGGAGGGTGGAAAAACAAACACATAGAAGTTCCTCTGGTTTTATAGATATGCGATCTTGGTAGAAATACGAATTTGTCTTTGACGTCAATCAAAATTGTGCGAACGAGGACTCAGAAATATAAGTCTCACAATAATGTATCCCTCTTGTATGGTTGGGCTTTCGAATATGAGTTCAATAACCCCTCTGTATGTCTTCAAGATCCAGGTAGGGAGAGAGTCGAGTTTTCCCGCGCCTTTTCTTGTCAAGGCGCAGAGTGTTTGATTCTAGTGTTATTATCGTTGAATTTATGATTTCAATGAACAACGTCACCACTCTTAACTATTATTCGTGAGGAAAAAAACAGATAAAAAATCGATCAGCAATTATAGAAATATTCGCAACGGTGCACAGTCGGTAGAGTTAACATTCTAATTTATTTTTGATATTCACCGAAAAAATCTCGACTTTGTCATTGACAACCATTTACTCAAGCTCTTTTCCGAACCTTGCTTTCACAACACTCTATAAAACACACCAAATCTCCTGCCAGGGACGCATTCAGTGAGATTATTCAAACTCAGATGGTCGGAGTATTGTATCCCATCAACGCGCGAGGCTGCAGCCAACGGCCACTCGGTTTTCTCGTCTCAAGTGCACGCTCTCTTGGGTAATCTCGAGGTTTTCCAGGAATTTTGATAGTCCACGATACGCGACGCGCCCCAGTGCACACCCCCTATATATACAGTTTCTTACTCGAGTCGAGTGCCGTGTGCTCATGCGTTGCTGCGATATACTTCGGAGTCTGATAAACACGCGCCGGATGAAGAAGGTTTTTCATCCCTCCTCTCTATAGTCTGATCGAATTATGCTCTGGCGAGGGTCCGCGCAGCGGTTCCGGACATCGATCGGAAGTTCGATTGTCACGCGATGGGAAGTAGGTATTCTCCGCGATTGTGAGACTTCCTTCCCATATCCGCTGGATTATGTCTGTGTTCTCTTCGAGGATGCTCGCCACTAAATCATATTTTTGTATAATCTCTCCGATATTTCCGAATAAGATCATTTCGCTGTGTTTCGATCGGCCTGAGATGATTTTCCGCGCATTTGTTTGAAATAATGTTACAAACGAAGCAATATAAGAAACCAGATTAAATTTCAAAAACAATTTTTGAAAATTCGTGACAAGTTGAGCACCATAGAGAGTAGGGAACGTCTTCAAGGGCTTCGGTCTCATCTTTGAATGTTGGTGATCGAGTGGAAATTTTGTGTGTATCAATCACTTTTCCTTCGTGGTAAATTCCGCATTGGTGAGAAAAAAAATCAAAAAATCATATTTATACTGCCGAGTATACCGGCTAGATTCTCAGTTGATTCATCGGAGAAGAAGCCATGAGTCTGCAATTTGAATGAGAAGAATAAGATTAAAAGAACGAACGGACTGCTGCTGAATTTCAATGGAAGTCTTGATAAAGTCGCATATGTACGTGCTCGGTTTTTATGCACAACAAGCTTCTCTCGGAAACTCCATTGAATTCCACGTACACACAGCGCGCACGCGAATTTGATCAAAATATTTTATCCGAATAGAGATGGGTCGACTCTTGGAGGGGAGCATACCAATAACAATCGAATAAAGAGTAGACATGTACATGAATTCATCAAAGTGGCCAGTTCATCTATATGTATTTATATACGGCGACCTTCGCTGCTCTCGTATCCCGCCTTCGAGAATCGCGTCGCGCTTTCGCCCCGCGCACCAATTCGGACGCGCATATCGATGTGGGGCAGTCGAGGAAAGCAAAAATTCCGACGAATCCGTTAATCTTCCGAGAGATGGGAATGCCGAAATTTCGCGAGTGTCCACGTATGGGAAAAATGTGCCGCGCCGAGGTGGTTGGTTGGTGGCTGCACGCGACAGGCGAAAAGTTGAGTCGGAAGGGGCCAGGCCGGTTCTGTCTCTCTCTCTTTCTCGCAGTTCCTAGAAAGGTTTACCAACTAGCGCGTGTACTTTTTGCTTTTGTGCGGGCCCACCTTTACACGGAGAGGAGCGCGCGCGCTTTCTCGTGCTGAAATATGCGACGCGCAGGTATACGATCCGCGTAACGCAAGATCCCCGCGCCGCATGCGGCTTCCTCCCGGAGTCCCTCTCTCTCTGTCTCTCTCACTCTCCACCCGATACAGCCATCCTCCTGCTCGTTTCGCGCTTCGCCTTTTTTATCGGCCGTATAAATTTTTTCCTTTTTATCCCGCCTCACCGTTAGGTCGAATTTTTAATGGCCTTCCCTCGCGCGTCTCCTCGTCCAATTTGAAAACTTGATTTTACGTAAGAACTCCTTCCATTTTCGTGGTGCCTTGCTGTGATCGATTATAACATTCCAAGATACCAAACGCCCCGCGAAGTGTGAGCGAGTATCGTGTGGAACATGGGGGACTCGTTCGAATTCTCCGCGTGCGCGATTGTCCGATATTATTCCGTAAGGCTCGAGGCCAAGGGATCGCGGGAAATCTCTCGAGCAAATGAATATACATGTGCCTGACGGAAAACGTACGAATGAATTTCAGGAGGACGAAAAAGTGGTGGAGCTGGTTCAGCGGTACGGACCGAAAAAATGGACGCTGATAGCGCGGCACCTGAAGGGCCGGATAGGCAAGCAGTGCCGCGAACGCTGGCACAACCACCTGAACCCCGGAATAAAGAAGACCGCGTGGACCGAAGCCGAGGATATGATTATCGTTGAGGCGCATCGGCGCGTCGGCAACCAGTGGGCCAAAATAGCCAAACTCCTGCCTGGCAGGACGGACAACGCCATCAAGAACCACTGGAACAGCACAATGAGACGGAAGTACGAGGCTGAAGAAGGAAGGACCACAACTTCACGAGGTACCTAAATCGCCTCTTTTATATCCCTCGCGTTAACATGCCTCGATGAACGTGCTAATTGTCGCGTGCGCGCGATTGATCAATTTTCATCAGGACCGCCTAGCTACCATTGATATTGATATTTCGCGCTTAGTAAATTCATGACTATCTGTTGGATTGCAGGCCGAGGTAGGCGGAAAGCCGCAGAAACAGTCTCGTCGTCATCGAGCAAGAGAGATCCGCTCAGCGAGGAGCGATCAAGGAAGCTTCAGCACCATCATCATCAGCAGCAGCAGCAACAACAACAGCAACATCAGCAACAACAGCAGCAGCAATCGTCGTTAGGTGAGAGTAGCTCAGTTGTGTCGAGCACGTCGACGCTGGGCAGCGCGAGTCAGAGTTGTGAACTCGACCAGATCGACTGGACGCGCGCCTGGGAGCAGCAGCAACAGCATGAACAGCAACGGCCCGAGGCTCACTACCACGACCCACGTACCATCGACAGTCACCTTGAGTCACCCCCGAGGCGGAGCCACATAGACTCTGTTTCACCATTCTCCAAGTGAGTACTTCAAAATACATATTCTCTTGTGATCAACTGCAATCATTCTGGATACATTCGTTTTCGTATGTGTATATGTATGAAGCACCAATAATACATTCTTTTACCCTTTTTTTTCAACTAGGTTCTTCGGACTGGAGATACTTAAAGAAGAGCCACAATCATCAAGGTCATCCGAGGTCCATCTTTTACCGATGCCAGATCTCGAAGAGGACTCGGATCTACACGAAAGGGAGAAGACCAGTCCACCACCTATCTTGCGTAGGCGGCGGAATCTCCAATTGGAACAACAACAGCAGCACCAGCACCAGCATCAGCATCAGCGTACTGACACCCCCGACAGCGGCAACCAGTCAGACTACTTACTGCACTCGTATCAACAGTCTGGCTCGTCGCACATTGGCACTGCACCCTCAACTCCCATTAAACAGTTGCCCTTCAGCCCGTCGCAATTCCTCAACAGTCTCAGCCCCGAGCAATCGTGGCCCAGAGCGAGTACTCCCAAAGGAAGCCCCGGGCCCCTCACCACTCCTCAGCCCCCTGCATTACGTCGAGGTACTTGTTTGTCCCTTCAGGACTTTGTTGTTCGTGACTTTCATGTCTGAATGCATTCGAACGATAATCTTCCATGGCTACTTTTGAAATGAATATGCTCAGACGTTCATATGCATGAAAAATTCTCCTTGAAACAAGCTGTTGAAAAAGTTTGACAAGTGTTTTGTTTCATGTCAAACCCAAACTTTTAAATATTAGATTTTCGTCGGCATATCTCTTCAATCAGTATGCTAAATGTGAATTGTTAGATTCTCATCATTGAGACTAATCATTGAACAATTGCAGAAGGTACGACGCCTCGTACCCCGACGCCGTTCAAGAATGCACTGGCAGAGCTCGAGCGGCGGAGTGGCGCGACGACGCAGCTACCCGCGACCCCGAGCAGGCTGGACGCGCTCACAGAAATCATCAAACAGGAGACGGATCGCGAGAGTATGGCCGGTACAAGCAGCGGCAGCATATTGCAGGACTCGGGTTATGGGACGGGTAGGCGCCGAGGCAAGGAAAACAGTGCTCCGGGCGGCAAACGCGCGAGGAAAGCTCTGTGTCAGGCCTGGTCTACCTCCCAAGATAGCTCCGAGATGAGCTTTGCCGTCGAGACACCGGTATGATTCGTTTCTTCTTTTCTTTTTCAACTTGTGTGTGAAACTTGCTGGTTGGGGTTTTATTGGCTCGCTACTACCTTACCCAATTTCGAATCATTTGATAATTTTAAGTTATCCGCTCGCGTGGTGAGCTTATATTATTTCCAGTTCTTCAAAAGCCATAGACGGCCGGATATGTATGTGTGATATATATTGAATCAAATATCCTTCGACAAGTTTCCTACCAAGTTGTACAAGTGTAAATCATACTTTTGACAAAATTGTGCTAATTAAGCTTTCTTCTTCTTTTCAGAGCAAAAGTCTGGATACGTCCGTTTTATTCTCACCGGCATCGATGGCATTGGACGACAGTTTTTTAGCAACTGGGCCTAGTCCTGTAAAGGTAGAACGTGTTCAAAGTCAATGTGATTCTCAGAATCAACAACAACCAGCCCTATCCTGGTATTATTCCCGCACCAATCGCCTTTAGACACGCTAGCCGGCCTTTTTTCTTCCTCTCACGCTATGTCTCTATCTCTACTGTCTTTAATGTCTGTACTATCTCTGTCTCACTTTATCACTATTTCTTTTCTACTTTTATATCCCATCGATGTTTCTCATATGAACTATATGTTTATTCGTTTTTTTTTTAATTATTATTCAATGTTGTTTGTTCGTATTGTCGTTAGCCCAATTATGCCTGATTCGGGCTTCCACGTAGCGCCTTATGTATAAAAGAGAAAACCTTATTCGTTCTCCCAGTGACAGACAGAAAGCTTTCCCGTCCTGCAGAACTTTAACATTCCGATTAGAGTACTTCAGATAATGACCGAAGTTAAGAAAGAAGAAATATTAATTTAAAATGAGCGTACTAACGATTCGATTATTCTACTAACGCTATCCACCTTCTGTTGCTCGTCAACGACAAAAAGAGGTTGAGTTGACAGACATTTCTTCAATTTTATTTACGGCAAAATTATGCATTTCATTCGATTTTGATTACTTGAAAACAGCCGTTAGACTATATAATGAGAATCTTGTAAAAGAATTCTAACGCTTAATTAGTAGCCGGGTCAAAGACACCGCTTATAAGTACTTAATTTATTATTACATTGAACTTGTCATTTGGTATTGAGCTTTTAGTATTATCAAATGTTGTAAAAAAAAAATTTGTTGTTTCATGTTCTTTGTAAGAGAAACAGAAGTCGGGCCGAGCATTTTTGTTGTTACATTGTTTATTTCTGTGCTGATTTATTCTAATTTTCTAAAAAAATGAATGTATCTCATATCAGAAAGACACGTTTCAAAGAATTTTTGTTTGAGAACAAAGAGTAAGATAACTTCCTGTTGTATGCTCCAAGAGCCCAGTCACGAAAGTCGTTTGGAAATATTATATCTTGTAAAGTATTTTTTTTCGTGTATGAGTTACTGTAAAATGTATATTATTTAATTAATTTTATAATTCTTATAATTGTATGATTTAGATTCGTGTTTTATTATAAAAAAGTTGACATAATTTAGCAAGTCCCCACTAACTGCATAAAAGCAAATCTCTCCCTTGTAAACAGGCCTGGCCTAGCGTACCAAAGTACCTTCCCTACCAACAATCCTTTCTCGAATCCCTTGACGATTTGAAACGAAAAATCCACACTCGTCCCTCTCTCGAAAGTCAGCCCTTCGAATAAGCAACGAACAACCCAAAGATTTATATATCGAGCGACGGCTCGTGGAGCGCGCGCAACGAATTTCGCGTACGTACCAAATATACCCAGAGGCCTAGTCACTTCGATAATTTTCTAAATAATTTAAAAAAAATCGCAACCAGTGCACGAGAGGCGAGTAGATACGAATGGGAAAAGAGAAGGAGATAACACGCTAAGCGCGTCGCCGCGTTTTTGTCCTATCGTCTGCACCCCCATCTATTTTTATTATATAAATATTTATTAATATATACATATATATATTTGAAAAGAGATTAAGAATAATAAGAAAAGGAGGAACTATTATTGAGAAAAGATTTTTAAATCGAGAGAATAAGAGAGAATCTCGTACTATTTTTCGAAAAATTTTTTCTATACTGAATTTTTCTACTACGAACTGCCGGCTGTAGCTAGTGTGTCTATTCCTTTCCAGACTTCTTCCCTCGACTTTGCGCCCGTACAGCGGAAGCCCAACGCCAAGAGAGCTATATCGTTCGACACGTTCGACAGCCTAAACGACCTCAGCCTGGCGCCGTCCAAACGTACGAAGGTGAGTGTTGAAACCAACATCTTGCACAAACGCTTCCTACTCTCCCTTCTCTCTCTATCTCTTATCCATCCGCTTTTTGCACTCATTAAATATTCCACTAAGTGTATAACTGCATCGTTAATGTTTTGTCAAAATGAATGTACAGTGTATTATTTTTATCGCTTCCAATTATGTTTGTGAGTTGGTTTGAAAGGTTTTATGCAACGTTTCGTAACGTCCCCCCTCAAATAATAAAATGGTTGGTGTTAAAATAGGATTCTGCAAAGATCATTTGAATTGAGTAAATTAAATATAATAAACTAAATCAAAAATCTTCGTGATTAAAAATTGAAAACTAATTATCTTAATCATATTGCTATACAAAAATAATGGCGATGTATGACAAGATCTATTCGGCAATTGATTCTTTGATATTAAATATTGTAAAATCATCGGAAACCTCTTCTTGTGGATAAATTAACAAGTAGATAACCAATTGAATGATATTTAATTTTCACAGATGCAATTGGAAGTGCAGTGGACGGCAGTGGCTTGCGGTCGAACCCGAGATCAGGTGGAGATGACACAAGCAGCCCGGCAGTTTCTCACATTGCACGGCTTTACGCCGCTGCGTCCGCGCTCCCTCAACTTCTGACCTGACTCGTCGCCGTCGGCACCGAACGCGAGCGACCGAACCACCGCCACTACCGGGCAGTGAATTCGGCAAGCAACTCGTCAACTGTGTGTTGCCAAACGCACCCCCGACTGATATTTATGGACTTTTAATACCACGAGTTTGTTCTTGTGATTGTCAGTGCAAAGTAAAAGAGAAAAAGAAGTTTTCGAAGAATATTTTTACATGTGCGAAGGAGACACGAGTCGGCCGAGACAATGGCTACAATTCGCGAAGTTTTCGACAATGCACGATTGATTGTAATTACAACTGCTTGAATGCGAGTATGCATAAAACTATGTCAGATAAAAGTATTCCGCAACTTGCGCCTGCGAGGCTCATGCTCTCTCAAGTTTTTCTATGATAATTTGTCTGTAAATTTTCATCGACCGTCTGTACTCCTCACACTATTTCTCTTTTTCCCGTAGTGAATTACTTATTTCAACCATTACGGGGAAGATAAATCCTTTATCTATATATCTATATATATCTATATATCTATATATATTACATCTATATATACATATATATGTATATTATATATAAATATATATAAATATATATTTATATATGTATATGTACGCACTACGTGTGTCGTTTTTCTACCTTTCTTTAGCGAAGATGATAGATGAAAAAAATTATAGCCGGTTTATTTGATAGATTATATTATAATATAAAACATTATTGCGGCCGTTATGTACAAAGAGCCTTTGTATTGATAATTTAATTTACAACCAAACAATAAAGAGTGGCATTGATCACACAAATCTTGATTACAATTATTTTATTTGCCCTGGTATTCGTATATTTCATAACTGAGTAAGTTTCTCGTTTCAAAAATTTCGAGAAATATAAATGAAATTTCCAATAAATTTCACGAAAATGCTTGATGTGAATGCATGCACAAATCTTTCCTTGATTATTCATCATATTCTAACATACTGCTTGATCCATGCTTAAAAATTAGTCACTCCAATTAGACGTATAAAATGATTTTCTGTTATAAGATGATGTCGTTCATGATGAACATTAAAATACTTGATATTTTATAGATTATTATTTTATTAATATTATGCTTTTTAATCTCAGTATCTAATACAAACTTGTAGTAGTTGATATTGAATAAATGAAATGAGTCATTATTGTTAGACTATCAGCATTAAAGCTCTCATTATACAGCTTTATCACTTTAAATGCACGTTACAGTCAAGTTAATTCATTTGCGGTTTGGTATTTTGATTTTTGTGTTCTTGTTATAAGAGCATTGGAATAAATAAGATTATGACTTTCAAAAACTTGTAACGTATAAAAATCAAAACGTAAATAGTAACATTCTTCATAAGCGATTCAAAACATGCATGGATATTAATTCATTAGACTATAATTATGATGCAAAATATAAGTTTTCAATTCAATTTAATTCAATTTTGCTGAGAAATAAACTTCGTCAAAGTTTAGAGAAAATACCTGGATAAAAGATTGCTTTCAGTATTTTGGAATGTGATTTCAAATATTCAATTAATTAAGGACGTCGAATGTTTGGGAAAAATGCAGATAACTTTTAAAAAACTATACATATGATTCGTGAGAGCATTATGAATATTCATGAATTATCTCAATATTTTTCTCGTAAACGTTATGACTTGAATTTTTCTCTCTTTGCCCTTATTTCAAATCATTCGAACTAACTTAATCCAAGTACATGAATCGATATTTACATTGAGTATAACACATTTTTATGTAACTATCAAACTGTGAATGGAAGTTAATCAAAAGAATGTTCTACTACAGATGAAAAATGTAACATCTTTTCTAACTTATTTATCATTTAAACATAGTTTTGAGTATAAATTCGAATTGCTCCTATCCATAAAGATTTTCCTCTAAAGCAAAGATTCAACCAAGATGAAACTTTTAAAGTATTAGCAAAACTTCTGTCTAATTATTCGATCAACAATACGATTAAAAGATTCATTAGCAACCATTCATGTACATTTAATTTTGCTGGATAAAATAATATATCGATGGAATGTTAATTATATTCATAACTTATACACCCGTAGAGTATATTCTGTTGATATAAAACACATAATAGGAAATAACGAGACATTTTGTTTGAAATACATTTAAGAGCACATATTTGTAGAATCGCAGTATTGAATTTCGAACGAAATTATATCTTGCACCATGTAGATATCATTATGCCACATTAAGATTTTGCAATTTGATTGTTCCCTAGAACAAAATATATGCATAACAATTTTTTTTACGAATATTGTAGCTGTTTATGCTGTTTTGATAAACTTATTGTTTCAACATCGTATAAAATTACATTAAGTAATTTTTTTATATTTGATGAATTGCAGTCAACTTAGCAACTTTATAAAGATAGCAAATTGAACTATACCTTTTTAGTTTTATTGGCTATAGATGAAAACAAATCAACTTTAATATGTGAAATCAACTAAAATGTCCCTTTGCTTAATATTTTGCTTAATGTTGTCTTACAATAACAATAGCACTGGACATATTGTTAGGTTATTGTATCTATAATTATAATTATACCCTATTAAAATATTTTCCGCAAATATCAAAATTATGATATACAAGAGTATAAATTTACAAACAAATCATTGACAAATCAACAATAATTATGTGCTAACGTAAAAGAAGTTCAAGGGCGATTAATGATTACAGAATGAATTTCCTTGTATGTTTCTTAAGAGTTTTACAAATACAACTTTCATTTGTATTCATGTGACTTGAGCTTTAAAATGCAATAAGTAAGCCTTGAGCGCCAAAATTTTCCAATCTAATTCCATTTTAAATCTGTACGATGAAAATAAATTCAGGGAATCGTATACTCGTAACTCAGAATGATTAAAACAGTGCACACCTTGACAACTGCTTGAAATTCATAAGACATTTATACTACGTCACCAGGAATCGATAAATATGTTCAAGCATTACAAATGATTTTTTTCACTACTTTAATTTTCACTCTACTCTAAATTGCCAAAATTAGACTAATTTTCCAATTCTCGAATTTTGCATATAATTTACTTCATCAATCGTTTTGTTCTAAATATTCAATGGAACTTTTGAATACATGATATAGTATCAAACTAATATTTATAAGACTAATCTAACAATAATCGATAGATAACTTCTTGGAATCAATTTCCATTGCTATATTATCAATTCAAATAGATTCTAAAACATGATTGAATGAGTTCGTAGAAGTCATTATAAAAACGCATTTTGGAGAAATATTCTCTAGAATTGTACTAAAACTTCATCAAATTGATCTAGTTATAAATTAGGGATACTGGTTACGCGTTACGACTGTAGGCCTTGTTTGGACCCTGGTCAAAAATAATATCCGTAACAGAATATCGTGCCACCAAAATTCTAAAATACATTACAATGCATCATGGCGGTGATGTAAATTTATTCAATAACAACGACTTTCAAATATTGAGATTTCATGACTTGAGAAAAAATCCAATATTCTCAAAAAAGTAATCAATTTTTGATCTTGAAGTTCTGTGACATTCAGCTTTTCACAATCGTTATATTGACAAAAAAATTAATCAAAATTCTAAATAAAACTTTGATGCTCGATACACCTATTAGACATTGCCTGAAATGTATAAGAATATACATATTTATAATTTTATTGTTTACAGCTAAAAAACGCCAAAGTTACAAAATCGAAATTATTTTGTGAACTAATAAAATATTCTAAAAATTCGCTGATTCCAAATAAATCTATTCAAAAATAAAGAAATTAAAATTTGAACGTGTCTCAATATTCTACGTCCTTGATATAAAATCTCATACTCGAATCTTCGATGACACCGAAGAAATCCTATCTTTATGACTGACGAACACATATCGGCACCTGTGCATATTTGAGAATTGAGAGACAAATTCTCGCATGAGAAAATACCGATTTACTTGCGTAAAAATAAACGCTTCAGAATGATGCATAGGGAATGAACCGTTACAGTCGTCCAGTGTCTTCGAACTTTCTGCTACTGTGCTTGCGAACCTTGTGATTGGTCTTCATTACCCGTTCGACTTCCACTAGCAGCAACATCCAAGGATTCAGGATCTGTCAAATAAAAATATATTTCTATACAACAATCATCTCGTGTTCAGAATTTAGCTTCTTCATAGAGAATATGTCTTGTGGTAGGGTCAAAACTTAAATTTTGTTAAATTTTGTTTTAGGCACTGTTAATTATTTTATGTTATACGTGATCATAAACGCTCATATCACGCATCGATTTCCGTGCGTGAAATTCGCGTAGATCACTTATAACATAAAATATTGTATGCAACTCGTGAAATCGCATTTCAGGCACTAGTTGCATAATATACTATTGCGCATAGTAAACAATTAAAATTTGTGAACGCGTTGTTGCAGACAAATTTATACAAATTGATGGCAAGATGTATTAAAATACCAAGTTTTTGATAGTTTTGATTTTTAACTTTGTTTTCTGATCGGGGGGGGGGACTGCGCCCCTGGACCCACTCCCCGCCCTACTGGCAGCATGCACCTTTCAAAAATTTTGCGCACACTCTGACGCGTTTCGCGCACACTAACACTTTTTACAGCCATTTTTCACATGTTACTGCATAAAATTTTGTATGCGATTCGTGCGGAACATTTTACGCAATCGTGCGTAAAATACGGTCACTCGTATACTCGTGCTCGATTTTGCGCACATGTTCCATGACTAACTATTTCAATCTCAAACTCTTTCATATTGTTAAAAATCATGTTAGTAATCACTTCATGTCATAGATTTCATGGTAAAATTCGAGTTCATTCTCCGAGAAAACGATCGATGCTTTAGTGTGTATGACAGTTTTTGACACTTAAAACATTTCCAACTATTCAATAAATTAGTAAAAATTGTCAAGTCTTTTTGACTGCCGTTGCGTACCAAAGGCAAATAAATTCTGAGAAAACACGATACGTGCTGTTGCAGTATTTGCTGGATTGTCTGATAATTTGGACAAAATAACGAAGTTCGACAAAAACTTCTAACTTACCAGGGCACGGAGATCCCTTTATTCGACATGTATTGTAACTGCCACAATTCAGGCATTTTAAACCAACAACATGAAATTTCACAGTGGATTCCTGAAAAATTGTTTATGGTTCATTATAGCAAACGTCAGTAAACAATGTTTGAGCATTTTACTATGATATTTTCTACATTATAGTATATAAAATATTCATAGAATCAATCAAAGTAATTAGAGAACTTACTTCATGGCAATCTTTGCACAGTATATCAGCTTTGAAATCCTTATACTCAGGAGGCATAGGAGTTAGCGAAACTTCACTATCCAAAAACCGCCAGAGATCAGTCATATCAAGAAGGGAGACTTGACAAGTTGGACAGGCATAATGGCCTGAGTGTAATAAGTCTTCAAAGCAAGTACGGTGAAGCAGATGCCCACAATTAGGAATGTGACAGGGAATTCGACTGGTATGAATGTCTTCTAGGCATACTGGACAATTGGCGTGTGAAACATTTTCAACACACTGGAACAGAAAAACGTCAAAAATATTAGAATATTACTTTGCAAACAAAATAAAATTCATCAAATACTATTTCACTAATACACTACTTAATAGAATTAAATTCTGAAGTATATGCAAAGATACTCAATTGTTTCAATGCTCAAGCTTTCACCTAGGTTTTTCATAGCCAATTTGAGATGATGAACATGGTCATCAATGGTAGACTGTTGAAAAATGATTGAGTGCCTAATCTTTTAAAATACCATTCTCAAATAACAAACTCTGAGTTTTGTAATGTATTCTCGACAAAATTTAATAAACACTTTGAATCATTTCAAAGATAAAAATTCCTGAGCATTTATCAAAGGAGGATTAGTGATTAGAGACAATTCAAATAAGCATCTAATAATTCGCCATTGATAACCATATTTGACAATCTAAAACACTTACATTAGAAGGAGAACACCTTGGTCATAGCTAGAGTACTCAAATTGTTGTGCATATTTATGGAAATTTACATGACTTGTAACGGAATTTTGTTTGTATATTTTTAAAAAACAAAAAAGAAAAAGAAAATATCTGGTAATCCAGAATACAATCCTTGATGGAAATTTTGTCACATTAAAATGTTACAGATATTTTTGTAAATCTTAAACTGTTTGACTTTACGAAATTCTTTTTTAATCAGCTATTGATTTAAAAAGTCAACATCAATAATGAAGAATTGAACAAAATGGTCAGTGAAAATATATAACCTTATGGCCATTTTGGAGTTCAACAGGCAGGCACATGTTGCATTTAGCACAATGGAAGAACCGATCTCGGCCTCCAAGCCTGCAAATTCCACATCCATCGCAATGATACTGATTCTTGTCTTCATCATCAAAGAGGTTACACTCAAGACAAGTGTACTTGCCAAATCGTACGTGACATTTCTGGCAAGTTGCCTGGACTGGCTGACGTGTATCACATAGTACACATATCAATTCTGTTACTTCTTTTCGTTTAACAGTATGAGCCTCCTGTTCATCATGGCAGAATCTGCAGGTGTATACTTTATTACAGCATGGTGTCTGAAACAAGCAGAAAAAAAACAGTTACTTCAAAGTACTCTCTATTAGGTACATTCTGATATTGGTAGAATTGATAGTTAATGAGATAAGAACAAGGTATGGTTTACTTTTGATTCAAAGAGAAGTTACTGTTCAGATGTTTGATGTAAGATAAAACTATCTAGAATAAAATGCTATGAAAAATTGTAATTTCAATTGAGAAAATCACTGTTGCAGAATAATTTGAAATACTTCTTACTCAAAGTGTTGTGAATTTGACATTTGTGATTTTCATAATGTCAAGCTTGTTGAAAAATATTAACTGAATACTATTACTCATATGAGACATTTGTCATAAAAATCAAGTAATTTTCAAAGCACCTATACAGCAATATATCGCTCAACGTTTCACATGAAAAAAATTCCAGGTTGGTGCTTAAAAGTGGATTTCCACAGATGTTGTCATCGAAATCGAAACACAATATAAAATGCAAGTGCTATAACACAAAAAATGTTTCTTGTAAAAAGGGTCAATTTAGAATCTTTGTATCAACCATATTACAAAAACAATAATTGATCAGGAAGAATATTGACATTTTAAATTTTCTTTATGGTAGCTGAACTAAGATGATTCTTTGTAATTATTTTCTTGCGCAACATCGACTTGTAAGATAAGGTACGTAAACATCAAAATACACAATGCAGTATCACAATTGATTGGCAGAAATAAAGAGGGAGTAATTGTTGTTGGAGTGAATTTGTTTACATGGCAGAAGTATTTTTAATTGAACCCAAATGTTATATTGTTAAAATTTGATCGAAAACGCGAAGCAGACGTGAGTATAGGGTCTAAGAGGATGAAAAAATATCGGAGTTTCATAATTGATTGAGAGGAACTAGCTGGCGAGCTCGGAGCGTGCGTGGCTTGTTTAAGCGAGCGTGCTAAACGGCTGGCATTTGTGCCAATCAATTGATCCACCGTATGGAGAGAAGAGAGAGAGAACGAAGTAGGAGAGAGAGACCTATGAGAACGAGAGGTACGGTCTTTTACAGCAACGCCATAGAGAGGTTAGGTTATCGAGCACGACTTGAGCAAACATTGCTCAACAATCGGATTCGCTCTGGGGCGCCTTCAAGACATTGAACACCAATTGACTGGACCAATTTTTCCCGTGTCCTCGAATTGCTTACCACAAATTTCGACTTTCTCTTGTAGTGCTCGCAGCCGTACTTGTCCTCGACGTCTTTGGGCTTGTCCTGCTGCTCGCTCCCGCTGAACTCACCGACCTGCTCTTGCTCCATTTCCATTCCGCGAGCTGCGTGCGATCACGAGAGAGCTGCCTGTTCTCGGCTACGGCGGGCGGCACCGAAAATACGACCCCGAGGATCTAACGGCGACGAGAGGGGGTGGCGGGGAGGGGGGCTGGCTTAGCCGACGGCGATGCTGCTACTCGACGGCTGCATCTCCACTAGACACTGCGCGCGTGTTGTGCACACCGCGTTACGGAAAATTTCGAGGCCCGAGATTCCCTCGACTCTCGGGGGGGTGGAAGCGATTGGAATCGACCGACTGCGCACGGTTCAGGATCACTGAGAGCTCGCGCGCGAGCACAACGTAGTGGGTTATACGGATTACGGAGCCCCGCCGCGCGCGCACCAGGAGAAAATTGTGCAGGGCGCACAGCTGCGTGGACGTGAAATCGTGACGTATAGTGTACCTACTGCTGGCCTGCTGCGCCAAATCGACCGCTCCTCAACTCAGCGCCCGCGCGACCGTCACTATACCCGCGCGAGTCCGGTCGCGCGACGCGTCATGACAATTGACGACTTCTTCCGCTCTGGACGTCTAAGATACATATAGCCAGAGATCTACTCATCTCTGATATAGCTTTTCTTCCTTCGTTCGATGTGCAAGTTTCGCTTTGGCCCCGCGATTCGTCTGATATGATGCTGCTGGAGCTTGCGCGCAGGGATTATCTCGCAGGAGCATTGTTCAATCGCGATCAATCTTGAGGGGATCATAATACATATAGTTAAGGATTTTGACTGCGTTGTGAGTTGTCTGTCGCCGCCAAACGTCAATAACTATTATTGCCTATATATGTATAATCGAATTATACCAATTCGCGCCAAAAATATCGTTCCGTCAGAGTATGTACTTAGCGTGAATGCGGCTCATATACTTAACTGCATACTTTATATTGATCGCACTTTTTCGCAAAAATAGTATCTCTTGTTTTGTGATCTATTCCTGGAAAAAATTCTATAGCCATATGAAACGTCAACTTTTCATTGCAAATTGATAATGAATACGAGTTTCTTCTTTAAAATCATAAAATAAGAATCGATTACTGCAATTACGAATAGACCTTATTCTTGGATTACTTATAATTGTGGGAAGATTAATAACCATAATTGTTACGCATGGAGTCCGATATTAGTTTGCCATTACTGCAGGATGATGATATTTTTTCATCAGTTTGACTGCTCCAAATATTGATGTAATTTGTTTTTTGGTCTTCATCAATGTTTCGTACAGAACATACTATCAATTTTCCCAATGTGTTTTTGAATATGCACGAACTGATAGAATTTAAATATAGAAATATTACTTCTAAAATAAACCAAAATTCACACATCCGCAGACTTGAGTAATTTTTCCATGACTTGGAAAGCTTGAAAAAACTAAGTTTTATCCTATACAGGCTTATCATGCTATTTGACCGATACTGGCAATTGATTCAAACAATAAATATTATTGGCTTTCAATTTTCATTGAAATATACTCATTAAAGTCGATTGATACAATACATTTTGTTTATTGATACAATTTAATAAACAAAATAACGAGCAATGATATTGAATGAGAGATAAAGTATAGATTAGCAGCGCGTTTAATCATCATCATACGGTAAATTCTAATAAAGAAACATATTTCATGGAAACATAAGATGCATGCGCAGCTTATCAGCAGAACGCTGTAGACTGAAGCGAAAGCTCAACCGAGCGTGAACCTAGCACAAGGCGATTACTAATTATTGCAAATTGCAACGAACGGAGCAATCGCCGTACGTGAATCGTCGCGCATTGAGCCGTGTACGTGTATACAGCAGTATAATATATATAGGTATATTAAATATACTTACATGCAGAGAGCGAGCCATAAGCGCATGAGCACACACGAACTGGGTGGGACTGTGGTGGGTCCTGCCTGGGGCAGCTCCCATTCGGACCGAACGGGAGAACGCCTTTACGACACTTTTACAGACAATAATCTTCTCCTCCTAAACGATGGGTCCCCCACCTACATTAACAAGACCAACCCTTCTAACCCTTCTTGTATTGACCTAACATTTGTCTCCTCCAACATCCTCCATATTTGCTCATGGAAAGTAGACGACGATAACTTCAATAGTGACCATTACCCTATTTCCGTTGTCATTGGATTAAACATTAGCGCTAAATCTAAACTCTCCTTCAGACACAATACTAAAAAACTTTCAAAGCTCTCATGGGCTCAATTCTCTTCCAATCTAGAAAATTTCTCTCTTGAAAACTTTTCTCCCTCAGTATCCTCACCAGACGCATACACCCACATTATTAACAAAATTAATGAATCTTTTCATTCTATCTCAAACAAGCCACCCTCTCAAAACACCAAAAAGAAAAAAAGCCCAAAAACACGCCCCCCTCTCCCACCCTGGTGGAATGCTGACTGCGACCAAGCTAACAAGGCCAGGAAATTGGCATTGAGAGAGTTCAGGAGAGACAACCGACTCCTAGCGGAACTCAACAGTGCCGAAGCCCATGCCGTGGAAGTTTGGAAAGCCGCTAAAGCCTCCTCCTGGAAGTCCTATTGCGAATCCATCAATCCCACCACTCCTATCTCTAAAATTTGGCAAACAATTAGAAGATTTCGACACAGAGCCTTAGACGCTCCCTCCTCTAATAATAACACCAAAAACTTAACAGTAATTCATTCGCTTGTCAATTCGTTATGTCCCCCGTCCTCTCTCCCCCCTTCATTTCCAACTACTTTTGCAGCCGACGATGAGACCACTAATTTCTTCAACAACCCTTTTTCATTCAACGAACTGAAAGCAGCCATTCAAGCTTGCTCCCTCAAACCAAATTCCGCGCCAGGTCTAGACAAAATTGATAACCGCATGATTTCTAATCTCCCAGATAATATACTTGTTGCCTTACTAGACTCTTTCAATCTGTTTTTCTCTTCCGGTACTTTCCCTAGTGATTGGAACGAATTTCTAGTTTTCTTCATTCCTAAAGGCTCTGCTGGGAAATTTCGTCCTATTTCTTTGGCACAATCTTTTCTCAAATTATGTGAAAGACTTGTCCACACTCGGCTGATATGGTGGCTTGAACACCATAAAAAACTTCCAGACAATCAATTTGGCTTTCGCAAACAAAAATCATGCATAGATAACCTTTCTATTCTCACCTCAACTATATACAAAAATTTTTCCAACCACCTTTATACTGCAGCTCTATTTCTTGATGTAAAGTCTGCTTTTGACGACATCGATACTTTTACTCTAATAACAGCTCTCCGTGATCTTGGGCTCCCCAGATCACTCTGTCTCTTCTATCACAATCTAACTTCCTCTAGAAACATTAATTTCAACATAAATAACTCACTCATAGGTCCTCTTATATCGCGTAAAGGTTTGGCACAGGGTTGCATTTCCAGCCCCACTCTTTACAACACAGGCACCAAAGACTCAAACTCCTGCTTGACCGACTGCGATGGTCTTGACTTCGCGGACGATAAAGCTTTGTTTTGCTCTTCGGAGAATTTACAAGACCTTTTGACCAATTTAGGAACTAATCTCAATAGTTTAAACTCATACTACAATAGTATAGGCTTGTCAATTTCTTTCGACAAAACGAAGTTAGTGGTTTTCACACACAAACATACCGACACCTCAAACTTGAGCATCGTCTGCGAGGGCCACACCATTTCAGTCTCTCAGGAGGCTAAATTTCTAGGCCTCACATTAGATAGCAAACTCACCTGGAACTCACATCTTAACAACCTCATACAAAGATCCAACTCTCACCTTAACATTATAAAATCACTCAGAACAACCTGGTGGGGAGCCCACCCCGAATCTTTACTACTTCTTTACAAATCTCTAATCCAGGGCACCCTTGACTATGGCCTGATTTGCATCCCCCCTTCATGCACCCGCTTTTTTGAAAAACTAGGTGTGATTCAGCGTAAGGCTCTTAGGGCCGCTCTTGGCCTCCGCAACTCGACCCCCAACAGAGTAGTATATGCTGAATCCAAAATCTCACCTCTAATTTACAGACAACAAAGACTGGCTTCTAATTACATACTTAAATGCTTTTCCTCTACCAACCACCCCACAATAAAAGCTGTTGACTCTCTTTCAAAATCGATTTCCGACAAAAAACCCCATTACCTGCAAAAAATTCCTTTAGTAACTGCTTACCGATCCTTGCTTCAGGTTAAAAACAAAATTCACTCAAGTCCTTTACCACTATGTTTCTTATTTTCTCAAGACATTCAACAATTCTCACCAAACATCATTATTGACAAGGGTGATTCAATTAAAAAATCTGAGTCACCTTGTCAAGAGTTTCTTGCAACATTCAACGACTTACTATCCACCCATACTGAATTTTACACTGATGGCTCCAAAACAGATGACGCGACTTTTCTAGGACTCGCTTCACACAGTCCTTCACTGAAAGTTTCTTTATTACGACAAATTGACTCCCACGCCTCTATCTTTTCTGCAGAAGCTCTGGCTATCCAGCAAACTCTCGAATACATTCAACTCCATCAAATCAGCAAAGCAATAATCTTCTCAGACTCACTCAGCACTTTACTTGCTTTAACTAACTGTTCACCTTTAATTCATTCATCTCACATAACAATCTTTAGAATTAAAACTCTTCTTTTCGAACTTCACAAAAATCATCAATCCATTACTCTCGCCTGGATTCCTAGCCACAAGGGAATACCGGGCAACGAAACTGCAGACAGACTCGCAAACAAAGCCAGAACCCTGCCCCCCATTTCACTCCACAATTTTCCAAACCATCGTCTTCCCTTTTCTGACTTCAAACACTCTATTAAGAGTAAATTCAATTCTGACTTCCATAACTTTCTTACAAACTCAGATCAAGGCAAAGGCTCCTTCTACTTCGAATTCTGCTACAATAACTCCACTCACCCATGGTTTTTTAAATCAAATCTCAGTAGGGAAGAGATTACCTCTTTCTCTCGCATGAGATGTAACCACTATAATCTCGCCTCTAGCCTTTTTAGAAAAAACCTAGTAGACTCCCCTCTTTGCTCTTGCGGAGAAGACTCAGAGAACCTTAACCACGTTTTCTGGTCTTGCTCAAACTACTCTAATAATCGACCCTCTCTTATACGTAAACTTATTAAATTAAGAAAATTTCCCCCCTTCACTATAACTGAGTTCCTTCACGACCCTAATACCAGCATCATCTCTCATCTTTGTCAATTTCTCAAATCCTCTAAAATCTCTCTTTAACTCCATGCTCCCTCACCATACATAACCCCCACCCCACCCTTCTACAAAAAACACATCCCTGCCTCCTGGGGGTCGGGGGATTCTCCACAAAGAATCCCCCGACCCCCAGGCGTCACTTGGGGCCCGGGCGCGCCCCTCCGGATGCGAAGTCCGCTTCGAGTCCGGGGAGGCGCGCCGGGGCCAGCTGGATTTGTTTCAGATAATTCTTCAAGCTAACTCAAAAAGACCGCTTCCTATTCTGCGCACTCGCAGTAACGCCTGTTGATGGCCGTACGAACCAGGAGATTCACATCCCCACCTCGGTGCCAATAAACCAACTGAAGAAGAAGAAGAAGACTGTGGTGGGAGCCGTGGGGAGGGGGGGGGCAGCTGGCTGCTGCGACTGGCAGTCACTACCGTCACTGGTAGTGTCAGTTGCTGTCAGTTGCATTCTTGCATCCGCAAGCAGGAGGATCGAGGGGAAGAGCCAGAGCAGGAATTGAACGAGACGCGTCGCGAGAGACACCCTGCAGCTTCAGAGATCCAGCAGATTCCGCGGACGTCGAGGAGTTGGAGGAGCGAGAGGACTAGGTGCGCGCGCGAGATACTTATCGGTGCACGGGCGATGCGGTTAATGCGATGAGGAGGCGAGAGAGGCGCGTGACGCATGGCTCCGCCGCTGCCGCTGGGACATCGTCATCATCGGCACTCGGCTCCTCGCTGCAGCGCGACGGACTGCACGGGCCAGTCGCCGCTGCTGCCCGCCGCCCCCTCACCCACTAACATGATCAATGGCTCTCTTCCAGAAGAGCTACACCAATAAGGTCCTGCTCGACGACACCCAGACGCTCACAGCCCTCATCGAGAATGCCCGCACCGTCGACAGCCACACGGTATAGCGCGCCCCCGACCCCCTTATCTTATCTGCTGCTCTGCAGCTCACCCGATTATTTCTCTTCTCGCGCACGTCTCGCTCGCGCTCACCGAGACCGACACCTTTCCAGGAGTACGTGATCAAGGTGCAGAGAGGACCATATCCAGACAAATCTTGGCGAGTCTGCAGACGCTACAATGACTTTGTCCAGTTGCACAACGTCCTGTCGACGTCCGGCATCAACCTGCCGCTGCCACCTAAAAAGATCATTGGTAATATGGAGCCTGACTTTATAGCTCACAGACAAACCGCTCTACAGGTATGCTTTGAAAACCTCTGCTAGGCCAGCTCTGGACTTCTCTTTACCGGCTTGCTTCACATCTGTTTCATTTGCCTTTCTAGAATTACATAAACATAGTACTAATGAATGCGATATTGGTATCGTCTTTACCCTTCAGAAGATTCATAGATCCCGAAAACTATACAGCACCTCTCCATGGTAAATATATTGTCAACACTTGCACCTCTCTCGCAGCCCGTAATGCGCACTTTCATTTAACACTGCACTTTTTATTATATTCTAGAAATAGCTCTACAGCAAGTGTCATTAGCTTTGCGTAGCGATGCCAACTTTGAAGTTGGCAAGGTCATTCCTGATATGGGGTGGCGGTTAAGAAAACACTACTATATGGTGAAGAACAGGCAGAATCCCAAGCAAGAATTGCTCCTTGCTTGGGTTGATTTTGGACCTGATAAACATTTACAAGACAAAGATATCCAGGGAATTTTCAAAAGTCTTGGAAGTCTTAGACATAGTTATATTGAGCCAATAGTGCATCAACAAGTCACTGAAAATGGTGCTCTGATAATTCGCAACTTTTATCCTGATGGCACACTGAGAGATGTCTTGTGTAATACTAAACCCAAACAAACTTTTCTGAAGAAATATGGAAATCCAAAACAACCAAAGCCATTGAGTGTCACTGAAATTGCAAACTATGCGTATCAAGTATGTAATTGTTGTGTCCCATATTTCTATTTTTTATTGAATTCCTAGAAAGTCTCATTTTCATCATTTGTTTGTTTCAACCTTTAGGTTCTGGAAGCTCTCAGTTTCCTTCATGAAAAAGAAATACCGTATGGACATCTTCACACAGGGAATATTTTATTGACTACTACTGGAGCAAAATTACTAGATATAGAAAACAGTCTTTTAGGTTTACCAACATTTTATCGACCATACGTAGTTCAAAGGCGGAAACTACACGCAACTGTAAGTGTAATGTAATATCTGTTGTCTTGAATCCTTTGGTTGCTGCTATGTAACATTTGCAATGTATATTATCCACACACACTGTATTATGATTCAATGCATTGGAAAACATGTAGTGGAAGTTGTTAAATTAAAAAAATAGATGAAATTATCAGTTGATTATGATTGACAATAACCAATGTTTACAGACTCAAGTTGACGTGTATGCCTTTGGACATGTGCTTTATGAGATGGCATTTGGAAGACCTTTATTAGAAGCTACAATTGGAAATTCTGACCTACCACCCTGTGATTCAAAATTTAAAAATCTTTTAGAAATAATTTTATCCCATGAGGCCTTGAAGCAAGATCTTCCGACAGCTGCCCAATTGATGGAACATCCTTTCTTTGACGTAGCAAAACGGAACGCTAGTGCTAGTGCTAATGTGCTTGAAAAACCGCACTTCAAACTTAGCAGTCATCTGAAAGATGCGCTTGTAGACGCTACTAATAAAGCAGAGACAAGACTGAGGGATGAACAAAAAGCAGCAAGGCATCAAAAAAGACTCGTCAAAGTACAAGAATTGATGAGTTCTGAAGAGGAAATGAAGAGGCGTAAACATAAGCTAGTAAGTTACTTTAAAAAAATTAAACAAATAGAATATAAGTTATGAGAAGTAAAGGTTGGTTCCCCATACAGCCGGTGTTTTAGAAAACTGCAAAGATTTTGAAGATTTACTTGATTGATTATCATCATTATAATTTCTCATATCCGTGAAGTATTATCGAACTAAAAAATTAATATGATGCGTTAGAACTAACGGGAGAAAAACAATTGGCCAGATAAATTTTATTCATAATTTGAATAAATCTTGCTTGCAAACTTGCATTATTGATCGCTAATTCGTGGAGAGTTGCGAACAATAAAGTCCTCTTTTCAAGTGTTCCTAAATCAAGAAATTATTTCAATGCATTTTATAATCGTGATAATTTTTTAATTTTGTGTTCATCTATAATCTATTTCACACATAAAAATGTACAAGTTGTAACTAAGTCTCCGAAAAAATTTTAATTTTCTCAAAGAGTGGTTTGATTAAATCTTTCACGAAATGTGATAATTTTAGATCGTAACGATAATTCAAGTACGTTTTTCTTTTTCAGAAAAGGGAGCAGAAACTAGCTCAAGAGCGTTCAGCAAGTCAATTGAGTACTAATGGAACAAAACAAATCAATGGTAAAAGCCCAGAGAGATCAGACAGTCCAACTAGTACATCTACAGCAACTAGTGTTGGTACTCTTACACCACCATCTCACGGTAATTTTAATGATTTTTTAGATAATATCATTTCAATAATAACCTTTATAATATCACTCTTTCTCTCAATTAAAAAGCTGGACATAGAAGTTGATGGCACAGGTTGCATTCCGTGGTGTCGCGTAGGTCATTTGACAGGTCTCTAATTAAAATAACTATAATTATTATTGATGAATAGAAGAATGCATTGTTGTTTTTCTCATTATTTCGTATGATATTCACTTTCTCTTTTCTTGACTTCTTTAATTTGCCTTTGTATAATTTGTATTTATTTTGGTTAAAAAAGTAGCAATTGCACATGAAATTTTCAATTTCAATAATGAATGGAAAGATACCATCTCAATTTCTAGAGAAACAAAACGACACTTTTTCATTTATAAATGAAAAAATAATTGGCCAACATTCGACGTATTATAGCGGAGTGAAAATTACACCTCAGGGAACGTAACCTCATTTTGAACTTGTAATAAGATACATTTAGTTTTTCTTCGGACTGATGTGAATCAATGCATGATTTGATTTGATGCATGAGCTTCATTTTCCTTCTATATTGTGATAAGATAAGAGTATCAACAGACATATTGTAGAATAATAAAATTACTTTTCACGTTCAAAGTTTTCACTTTCTAAGACGTGATTCAAATTTTTGTACGAAGAGAACGAAAATACAGAAGATCCAAAGATCTTAAAAATTGGGCTGGATCGATTGGGCTGGATCGATTACTTATTTCTTCTAGAAATCGAGATGACGCTTTCCCTGCACATACTAGTATGCTGTGTTTATATACTTACGGCTCCTTATGCTATTCATTATTTCATACCCTATTTTATATGAAACTCTTCTTATTGTTGACATTCAGGTATACAAATGCAAATGTGTTTAGATGAATATACCTATTTTCTATTTTTCTGTGTAGTACATTATTATTTTATATCTTTAGTTATACTCATGAGCAGTATTAGCAGTAATACCTTGAAGAATCGTCGGCTGGGTGGAATAAATTCATACTTCGGGATGGCATTCAAAAAGTTTCTGACTCAGAACCAGGTTCAAAAAATCACACGCAATATAAATCAATATATCTTCAAATAATATTTAACATTTCTCCTTGAACTCCATATATTTTGATAATCAAATTTCGAAATCTCTGGAACAGGAATTCCATATATTTCTCTAAACAAAGTTGTTACCAAAGCCATGATGACGAGTCACCTCGTCACAACAACCCTTAACTCACAATTTTTTATTAATTCCACAAATCTTGTGACCATACTTCAATTAATGGTTACAGGTTACTCGGAAAAATAAGCTTGGTTTGTCTTCGAATTCTCACACGTTTATTTCTTGAGTAATCGATTGAAATTCATCAGAACTTGGAAATATTTTAAACTTCTATTGAAATTATCAATTCTATTATTGGGTGTCTAACATCGATTTGTATGAAGTTGAAAATTAATTTATGGAGATTTCGAGGGTCGCTGATTACATATCTTTTCTGAACGCGATTCCGAGTTACAATTAATTCCCCTCAGTCGGCGGAATGTACTTGACTCTTATGGTTTTAATTTAGGTACAAATATTATTTTGGATATGTTTACCTCAGTAATAATGTGTTTCCACTTTTATTTTTTATACTAAAGGTTCTACTGATGTGCAATCAAATAGTACCAAAGATTTCAAAAAGGACTCGTGCCCTCTTCCACCACCAATGCCAGTAACTCCAAATACGGTATCTGCACCAAAAACATCATTGCCAAACGAGCGTGCAGCTTTGCTAGGAAGTATTTCCTCGTTTAACAAGTCGAACCTCCGTAGAGTCACCAATGGCATCCATTGACGTTATTTACTTACTAAAATATTAAATATACAGACATACAAATACATTTGTATTTACAAATACAAATACATAGTTTAGTTAACATTCCAACTGTATAGATGATACCCATGCCCGTCTTTTGAATGTACACAATTTCTCCACTTGGAATGTTTTTCATTGTGCTATGATAAACTCACTTTGAAGATATATATCTGTAGAATATGACAGAAATGTTGGTGTTAGAATTTTTGTACGAGTGAATTTTGAATTAACGTTTTATTCAAAGTAAAATTGATTAAAATTCATCGCCGTGCTGTGATTTGCAGTTATACAACACTTTTTGTGAAAGTAGAATTATTAGACTTCAATGTCATGTCAGGCCTACTTGTAAATCAGAGAATTTAAAAATTCCCATAGTCAACTATTCTATAGAATAATCTATCCATACATTCATGCAACTTATATGCATAAACTTTATAAGAAGAATAAATTATTGTGTTCGATTATTCTAGTAAAAGAGTAATAAAAAATAACTTATACTCGTACATTAATATCTTTAATATCAAATTTGCACTGTATTTCATGTTTGGATACTCAACTTTATCAGAATGTATAAATAGTAGTTTTATAAACATTTTCTGCAACCGAACATTAGTTATTTGATATAGAAACTGAATCAGATTAAGATTTTGAAAAATTAAAATTTTATCCAAACATGAAAGTTAGAAAGGGAAGAGATTTTTGTACATAGATAGGAAAAATAAGTGATGAAATTTTTATCTCCACTAATCATTGTAAAATAAATGTTTATCAGCTGTATAACAGTCTGTTTTGAACAGTCGGGAGAAAATGAGAGCTTCAAAGGCCATCGAAAAGTGCGTAACATTTCTTTGAATAAATCTTAACAAATTATGTAAAAACTCAGATACATATTAACATATAATATAAATATATTAAGTTGGAAAGAAATATCTAAGAAATAATAAGAATAAGAACCAAAATGTTACCTATACAATGGTAGAATTCTTCTCTATTTATCAAAACTTATGAATTCATCAATTATTATGATTTTATGCTAATCTTATTGGATTTATTGATGTTTCATAAAAATTTTAAAGTTTACTATGAATTGTTTGATATATTAAGTTATCTAATTCAGTTATTGTGATATCAATAGTTATTATTATATAAATATATAATTATTTACAACATGTACTTTTGTGATCATATTTTCCCCCAAAGTCTGATTCCATCAATGATAGATTGAAAGAAATTTACGTTCATTTGTTCGAAAAAGGAAGAGTAGATCATTATAATTTTTTAATTAATTCGAAAGTCAAGTTCAAGAATTAAGTAGATTCAAGCTTCAGTCAATTGATTATTCCGACATTGGATCTACCCATTTCCAAGCCAAAATGTTCATTTTACGATGCACATCTATAAATAATTTGCCAGTGTTATATAACTATTCAGGCATCGAGAGTAATTTAACCGCGACTTTCCATGACGATTTTCCGGTGACAAGGCTGAAGAATGAAGAAATTCACTTGATATTAGGAAAGGTTTTTTTAATGGTCAGTCGCATTTCGCAATAAATACATTGTATACATATAAATTCATAAATTTTGTTATGTACACTGTGCTAAAAAATTGACATTGACTTTCATTATTTAAAAGTTCATGCCAATGTGCTGATCTTTTTTTTTCAACAATCACTGATGTTTATACAAAATTGACAGTATATTTAGTTGCATTTTATTGTTCATGTTGATTGTATTGATAGAAAAAGAGTGAAGTATATACATACTCTGCAGCAACATTTTGTTAAAGATTCTGCCGGTGACATGTAAGTACAGGAAATTTTCATCAGAGCAATGTCACTCCTATCATTAAAGCAACTGGACAACAGTTCTGTGGTCTGCTGTGATCTGTACATCTATCCTGTACACTCCGGCAATGAATTAAAGATATTCTTGATATAAAAATACTTTGAAGTCAATTATAAATTTCTCCTTAATGGGAAATTAATATCTAAAATTTTATGATTCTAATAATCTTACATCCAGTAACTCAGAAAAACAGTTCTATTATTCACATTGTGTACTTTGTGCCTATAACATTTGGCTAGAGCTGACGACGATGCCAGCCATTTCTTCTATGTCATTGTTGCACATGTAGTTCTTCTGTGATTGTTTTTAATCTATGACGGAGAAAAATATTAGCAATTAGTACATGTGAAAAAAGAGTATGAATAAGTGATTCATCATGTGAAGTTACCTCATGAGTTCTTCTTGTATACGATCAGTAATGATGGTTCTGGCTCTCACTTCATCGGCATTAGATTTCCTTAAATCTGCTACAATTCCACTAAAGTCTA
The DNA here is from genome assembly GCA_020882685.1 of Aphelinus atriplicis. Lineage (NCBI taxonomy): Eukaryota > Metazoa > Arthropoda > Insecta > Hymenoptera > Aphelinidae > Aphelinus > Aphelinus atriplicis. The sequence goes on from CM037073.1 coordinate 79,421,769, forward strand.
TTGGCTCCCCACAATATAGAGTAATTTTTTTTTTAGTTCTAATCATGTAGGGGGGTTCATTAGGAAGGATTTGATCCATTCCCAAATGATAAATTGGTATAACGAGTGGCACAATAGGTGATTCAAAAATTAATCTCCCTACACCCCATTTAAACCTAAAAAATATGAAGAATCTCAATAGACAATAGTGAATAATTAGTAAACAGAGGAGTTGCTAGTTATAAAGTGTACCTAAGGTTCTCTTTGAACATATTAACCTTGCCCTCGGGGAAAACATGAACCCAATCTCCTTGGGCTAACTTTTCAATGCAGAAGTCGATGGCTTCTTGATAAACTCCATTGCCCCTGACGACAGGTACGCACTTTCCCAGCATGAAAAAGTACGAGTGCCACACGTTGGTGAAGCAAATGTCGTGAGCGGCCAGGGACCATCTCATTTTCTGCCGGCTCAGCAGGTGCTTGAGTCCCAGCAAACCTGTGCAAAATAAATGCGGCGTAAGCATTGCCATTGTTGTTTTGAGTTATGTCATTTGTCGGTTGGCAAAAGCCAAACAGCCAAACATACCCCAGATGCCGGGGTCGTCGAAGCAACTGTGATGATTGGAAACAGTGATGAGAGGGACATCCTTGGGCCGTGAGCTCAAGGCCCTATCAATGATGTGCCTATTGTAGACTGTGGTCTTGTTGAGCCACTCTGCAAAGCACAATAAAGTGTGAGCGAGCGCTGAATGACCGGTGAGGAGGGTGGGGTGGTTGGGGGGGGGGAGGAAAAGTCATAAAAAGAGCGCAATCATTAATAACAATCCCGAGGTGACTAAGCGCGAGTTCGTCGAGCTCGGCCTTGGCGCTGCTCAAGAGGCCTATACGGCCGTACACTCGCGGGTCGCGCGCGCCCGCTCGCGGACAGATAGGTACAAGAGTCGAGTAAGTATATATATATAGGTGCGCGGGTATATAGCGTTGTGGGCGATAAGGTTAACAGGGGTTGGTAGCGCGCGCGCTTGCTTGCTTGCTTGCCCGAGTCTGAGAGTCTCTTACCCATTATGAGCTTGGAGAATATGCCGACGGCGGCGAAGGTGAGGCTGCTGGCGAACCTCCACAGGCTGGTGGTGGGCTGCCGGAGCTTGGGTATGATCCACTTGATGTCGTAGCCCATGGTGCTGGGCTTGCGGCGGCCGCGGAAGCCGAGCACCAGGCCGCGCCAACCTATCCCCGCTGCTGCTGCTGCTGCGGCGGCGGTGGCTGGCTGGCGGACGCTGCTGCTGCTGTTGCTGTTGCCGCTGCTGCTGACGACGACTGGCCAGCGCCCGCTGCTGCTGGCACTGCTCCTACTCCGGCCAGCCGCGAGTCGTCTGCTCGCATGTTCCGAAGCGCCCCAGCACCGATACACCTTGCCGCCAAGCAGGATCGCCACTCACTGCGCGCGCACTGCGGCCACTGCACTGCCTCCGATGCAGCAGCTGCTGATTATGCTCTTTCTCCGTTTTGTAATACGCTTACCTGAGCCAGCTCGAGAGTGTGCAGCGACGAGTTGCGCGCGCGGACACACGAGCGATAGCAGCATGCGAGCAGCAACAGTGTGGTAGCAGCGGGCGGGCAGCATCAGCCAGTGCGCGCAGCATGTGCTCCCCACTCCCGCAAACCCTCTCTCTCTCTCTCTCGCTCTCGTCGAGACACTCTCGCGCGCCAGAGTGTCCCCCCTTTTATTATGTTGAAGTATGTCTGCGTTCGGAGCCTATATAATTGCACGCATGCGTATTGTTGCGTCAGGTGCAGCGCCCGTTCAGCTATCTAAACTTTTTACTTACTCCTCTGCAGTGGACTCTCGCTGCTGACTCTCGCGGCGCACACGACCTGTACGTTATGCCAACTCGCGTAACCGGTAACCCATTGAGTAACCCGCGCGCCAGTCGCGCGCGCGTAGATGCGGCAATCACTATACGTGTAAGTATATGCCGTATACTTTTGAATCGTTTATACGGGCACGTGCAGACGTGACGAGGCGACTCGATTCATCCTGCGCCACCGTTCCACTGGCTCCGCGCGGCCTTTTTATGTGGCTATTGACGATTTCGCTTCTATATAGATTAGCCTAATTGAATAATTCATTTTGCGCGCGCGCGCCGACCCCGAGTCGCGGTTCACGACGTGCGCGTGCAACGAACGATTTGAAGAACGCCGAATTCTTCTCAATTTCCCTCAGAAGTAGCTCTTTCATCGTATGTTTATACAAGCACGATGGAAGAATAGTATGTATTGCATTTCACATTCGCAAAGACGTGTATTCAATTTCTTCATATGTCAAAAACAGCTCTACGACTCGTTTCTTCTATTTTTTGCACTCAACTTTCTTGAAAAATTCTCGTACATTATATGCGTGTGGTACTTTCGAGAGGTACAGCTCACTTTGTGTGTAGTAACGAAAACACAGTATAGCTGTAAGCGCGAGATCATTCGTATATTGCATTCGAATCATTTCCACTCAATAATTTTATGTATCTCGTTTGAAGTATTCAAAGCTGTTCTAAGCTATTTAACCCAGATTCGACTTGAATCTGTATAAATTTATCCAATTTGTTGCTTACTCAATTGTTTCTCGTAGCGCGATTCATTACACACGACATAAAATTTCAAACGATTTATACATAGATTGAAGAATGATTCTCACTTATTTCGTTGTTCAAGCAACTTGACCGTATGAGCTCGAATCATTTCATATGAGAAATCTCGCATCATATATGTTTTGTAGGTAACTTTCCTTTTCAACGTAATCGAGGAAAACGTTGATGTTACGTGTACTAATACCCATGAATTTGATGACGCCGACCTATTTCATCTAATGTGTATACGCACCTTACGTTGCCGCAAGAACTTTTGATTGGAGGCTCGTTCTTTCTTCGTATGGAATCAAAAACAAATACTTTGTTTTATAAAAAAGTTATTTGGAAAGACTTGCGCATGTATGATGTTTACTATAATATTATAAACTCATTCAAAATCAAAACGTCGCATCCTGTTGTGAATTCCATTTGTAATTTTTAAAATTCCTTTTCAATAAAATTATTTATTACTAGAAGCAAAATTTTCTCATTCTTCCGTTGGACCTGTTCAACCCATAGGTCACTTCGTATGTATTCTTTAGAGACAGATAGCTCTGCAGCTAGTGTATCTGCCAAGCCCCTTTATACAAGCAACCTTTCTCTCATCTTTGAACGTTGGGTAACTGGTGTTTGATACCAGATGAACAAGATTTTCCAAATCAGTGATATTTACAGTTGTTTCCCCTAACGTTTAAATTTATTGAACTTATCAACCGATCATTACTGATTTCATGGACGTATAAAAAGATGACAATATGGAAATCCAAACTTTAGGATGAATAATTGCAGATATTATCAATTTGGGTCACCATCCAAAAGTCTCGAAGTGGTAAACTATTATTTTTCTCAATGAAATCAACATTCAAGCTTTCAAAGCGTTTGAAGACAAACGGTGATGCACGTATTCACTGAACTCTCGCAATCGAATGTACGCTTGGGTTCACCGGGGGTGGCACGTCCAACAACGTAAGTATGTTGAATCCCGAAGAACAAAGACTGCTAGTAGTAAAATATCCGTAGAACGACCTGGCCCTAGTCGGGCTGTGCCAAAGGATTTTGTTCGACAATTGAATCAAATCAATCAAGCTATTTACGCAAGGACGTCAGCTGCCCGACACACATTGTATAAGCGACTGTATTGGACTGATGCTTCACGAATTTATACAACCGTATGATTTCTGAACAGTTCCACAGTGATAGGGTGGTCCGAGGTACGACTATATAATTATACTTGTACAAGTTGGCATAGTGTTGCATTTGACAGTAGTTGGGCCAATGTTTATTGGCTCAGAGTCGAAACGGAACCCTTGACACTCCCTCTGCACTGGGACGAAACGATGCTTCCGCTCTATAGCGGGAGAAAAACGCCAACTATTTCTCCCTAGCGTTGCCGCTGGTTGCCATAAAATTATTCCGGTCTTTAACTGATTTCAACTTTTCGACTTTTCGAGTAACTACACTAGTTCACTTAACTCTATTCATTCTTTTCAGCTATTGCATTTTTTGGCTGCTGGTTTCTTGAACGAACGGAAAACCTACTATGATATTTTATTCAGTTTCCAAAAACGAGATTCAAAACATTACAACGTGCTATCCTCGGCTTCCAGTATCGTAAACAATGTTCACTAAAACTGGCTGCCCCGTCCGAAAAATATCTAATTGTAAGTATGTTCTTTGCTTATTCTTCAAATAATATTAGACATTCTCCAAATAATTCGCACCCTACTTTTCTCTTGTTTGCACTATCTGACTATACCTATAACTGAATAAATTTTTTTCCGGCATTTTTATTTAATTTGAAACAAACAACAAAATCTCCTGTTCCGCAGCCTCAATTGAATAGTGAAATAATTTTTTCTTCTCTAAACCAGGAGTTTAAAACTTCAATGCATGGCAAGTGACGAAAGCAAGGGCTGTTCCAAGAATGGTCATGGTGACCGAACCGGACTCTTGATGTCCCCATGCTGTCACCTGAAAAATTACATATGCGCATGTAATGTCTGTTATGAATGTTTGGGCAATTCCGAGTACTGTACGATGGGGAATTTGAAAAAATATCAAACTATCGCATCGAATGATTATGGAACAGTTGGGATTTATTATAAATTCTTTCAAGGAGTTATGTTTATCAAATATCTAGCACTTTTGTATGTATAGTAAATGAAAACTTATGGAAGTTTTCTGCAAGCAACATACAAATCAGTAGAAACTGCAGTGCTTGAAAAATATGAGTAGCCTCGATTGTGCAGCTGAATTGCATCAGTGAACCGACTTATTGAAATGTTCTCGTAAATAAATATGCACAATCCGTTGTATACAAGCATTTCTGTTGATTTTCAATTGAAGTTTGTATTCAGCGGTTCGTTCTCGCGAATTTTCAATAAAATTGTTTCGAGAGATTTCCGTCGAATCGGCTTACCGACGCACTCTACCGCGAACACAAGCTGAAAACAAGGCTACACTAATTTTTCAAACACTTGCGCTCGCACCAGAAAACATATCGAGATAACGAAATGTTATTAAATCAAAAAATGATTGATTGTAACAAAAAGTTATCAAGGCTGAAGGTGAATTGTCACTACAAAGATGTTGGGATGAGGTGAATGTGACTTACTGTATCATTTCTAGCGAATCTTGGACGCGGAACGTCAAAATCGAACGGGGCGAGCTCTGCGTTTTTGTAGTCGATACGGCTGTCTATCGCGAAGCGCAAGATTTCGGGCACCTGTGGCAGTGCCCTTACGAAGGCTAGGTATTCAGCGCCAGGGCCTCGAGCGAATAGACGAGCACTCTGAGAAACGTCGGGCGGGCAAGAACTTGTCACCACTACCAAAGTATTCGATCCTGATCCCTGTCAATCCATCGATCATATTCAGAAGACAAGTCAATATTCCATATTCAATATAACTGAATTCATTACTGTTAAAACGCCAGTAGTACAATAAAATAAACTATGCACGATAGAAGCTTGATGTAACTGAGCTCAGTGAGTGCGTGCAAACATTTTTCAGCACAAGGGTAGAGAAATTGCGAACAAGTCCGCCGTGTTGGAAAAATACCTGCACAAGCGAGGTGCCTATAGAACTATTTGTCACAGGGGGCAAGTGACATCTTTGTATCCAGGCGATTGCAAAGAATAGGATTTTTCTCCCGTGAGTTACGAAATAGTATATTATGCAACTAGTGCGTGAAATTTTGAAGACGTGTGTGGGCGGGTCCACGAGTGGCCGGCGACGAATGTTACACGTTCACACGAGTGATTGAAAATGAACGCACTAGTTGACGACTAGATACGATGTTTTATGTTACTCCGATGAAAATCGGTTGGATTGATTGTAATTTGTAATGTCCGTAGAAATAATACTTACAAGGAGAGGATACTACCTCCAGATGTCCAATCCCGACGAAACTTTGTGAGATGGTTCATGGATAGCCTAATAGATTATATCTGCAGCCACGCAATCCAACGTTTCGTTTTCCCAAAGATATTCAATGAATGATTTTCGATTTTACGCATGTACATTATATCTATATATTCCGAAACTCATAGCTATAGATATACTGTACATGCCTGAAACCAATAATAATTCGTGAGTATTTTCAGGTAAACGAAACGTTGGACTGCGCGGTTGTAGATATCAACTATTAGACCGCTCATGGACCATATCACAAAGTTTCATCGTGATTGGACACACGGAGGTAACATCCTCTCCTTGTTAGATTCGACGAAATCAGGAATATATGATTCATAGAATTTAATAACTTGCATGTCCACGGAGAATAGCGAGGGCGTAGGGAAGTTCGCCGATATCAATATTGGCGACTACCAAATGTCCATGGGCGTTGGACATGGTGAGATCGTCCAGAATGCGAGCAAGAATATCGTGGAGCTCAGGATTTTGCGGCTTCGGGCCTTGTTGAGTGACGTTAAATTAACATGAGTAGGGTATGTTCTCTGTGCAGTAGCAAATATTTAGCAAGATTCATTAATTTGACATTATTATTATTCAATTTGAATCCAATATGAATGAGGCACCATTCTTAGGTTCATATGGAATTCAATCGTGAGACTGAGTTTTCTAGAAGTAATTTCGTAAAAATGATTATCTAGAATGCTACCTGTTCGAGAGGTCTTGTTATTGCCAGGGTAGTTTGTCTGGTAAAGAGCACCTGAACGAAAAAAATGTTAAAAATGAAAAATTTAAGCAGATGATGATTAATTTATTTCAGTTTCGGATGTAAAAATTTAACGTACTCGTTGACATTCTTTTCATGATTCGAGCCCATGTTAGAAGTGAACTCACTTGGGATGTGAGCTGTGCAGTGCAATTGCATTTTTCCTGATGACAGACCTAAAAACTTACTGAAGTATAGTATGTCAGATGTGATGTACTATATTATATTACATTTAAAAGCCATTGAATAATAATTTCACAAATGGAAACATTTTCAGAATTCAGAAAATAACCTAACAATCTAACCTTAAAATCCACTTGAATAGGGAAAAATGTGTAATTAAAGAGATCTGCTGATAGTTGGCTGGTCAAATCCAACCCCTGAATCATTAGCATAATAACTTTGATCGGATGGTTATTGGTCTTATGCCTGTCAAACGGAAATTCAAACTGAAATTTGGACCTATAAACTATTCAAATACCTATAGGATTAGTAGTAACGTTAGAAATTTAAATTGTTTATTATAATGTCGAAGAAATGAATTCTCGAAGAGATTTTAACCTTCCATGACGGAAATCAGCAGCACGCTCGTAAAAATTCTCTGCGGAGATCAGCCTGAGGCGCGGCACTGACATTTCACGACGCGGATGGGCTGCTCCTATATTGATTCATAGACGCCGATTAAAGAACAACCCCTTCCGGCGATTTATTATCAGTGAGCTTACCGGTCTGGTGAGGGGAAGTTAGGCAGACGACCACCAGCCCGAGCAGGGCAGAAGGTCCGTTGATCTTCATTGTGGGCGCGATCAAGTTTCTCCAACTCTGAGTTATAGAGTGCACAGGCGGGTGCACTGTGTGGTAGAGCAAGTCTGTGCTGTCGACTATGAACAACAAACTCTTCTTTTTTCTTTTGACTCAATCTTTCTGAACCACAAATTCGAATGGGCTTACGTTGTTCCGCGATTTGAACAACAAGTGAAGACTCGTTGCCAGGCAGTGGCACTGAAGTCTGATGAATAAGTTCTCGTTTCGATCGAAATTTCAAATCGAGCAGTTTCCTTTAGTTGTTTTCTCATATGATACATTATAATCGATGTATGGGTATTGAAAATGGTATGCATGGCCATACCAGGTGATGGCGGAACGGACTGAAAATGAAGATTCGTCTTTTGTAAACGTGTATTTGAGCGGTAGAACCCACTGTTACTGGTAGTGCATCGAATTTCCCCGGTAGATCATTGATTTTTGAGATTTTCCACTATAATCGTTTACGTATCGTTTACGCATAAATTCGACATTGTGAGAGTATATATAATCCAGTAAAAGTAACGCTGAAAGAATTGGTGCAAACAAAAAGTCATTGAATACCTGGCGCCTATGAGAAATTTGGAAAATAAAACTTTTTTACGATTTTCTCTGAAATGTAACCTTTTAGAAACAGGAAAATAACTACTTATTAGATGACTTGATGATTTGCAATACCATTACATCCATGTCGATAAGTTAGGTCACAATATGATCAGTCAGCATCAACGCTTTCACGAATTCGAAGCACGAGAACGTTGACCGCGATCCTTTCAGCTGTTACTTTTGTTGGAAGTACACACATTTAAATTTGTATCTTTTTACGTACTAGTGTCAACTTTTATTTTAATTTATGCAGTATTGCGTGGAATGCCTTTTCATAATCATGAATAACGAAATAGTATTTTTCGATCAGAAGTAAAAAATAAATTCTAGGCTTGTGTGGTGTTTGCTTCCCGAGCGAAGTCAGAGAGTAATCACACGAGCCTAGAATTAGCTATTGCTTCTGTATCTACTAGTATTTTTCATCGTGGGTGTGGAAACACAACGTCCAAAAATCAACTTTTTTGCAAACTTCTGCATTTTTGAAGTGATGAAAAAAAATTTAATTTTTATAATAATCAGGAGACCATCTCAAATTTGAATAACCAATTCTGCTCAAACTTGTTGAGGTAGTTTTTTGATATCCGAACCATGATATTTATTTGTTTGCTCTAACGTTTTGATACATTTTACATATTAACCGATCATAACTAATTGTATGCATGTTTCGTTCGAAATGGAAATGTTATCAAAACCATAATCTAATCTATGATTGCGAATTATAATTTTATTGCAAAAGATCAGTTCACTCAGCAAATTGCGTGAATGAGTTTCAATGAAGATTTCTGAAAAAATATATATATATCTTTATGTATATACAACTCACTGAACAGCGGACAGGGAAAGAAACGGAGGAGGGAGTACAAACTATTCTTGGCACATGGTGGTATACGATCAGCTACGATCGACGACCGTGAATGTAGTAAGAAAAAGAGTGGGTAAAATCCAAGATGTCTGAATATAACAAAACGCGTTCTCTTTTCCGTGCTACAAATCAGTCATTTATATTCGAATAAATAGCGTTAAATGAAAATAATAATTCTCAACATATTACTTAAAGATAATGGTATACAAATCGATACATGAATATCTAGTATTTGGCTAAGAAAAAGCTTGGGAACGTCAGAGAAAAATGATGGTGCAAAAATTACAATGAAAGTTTTTTTCCTGTTCGGTGAATGTGGATAATTATTCTCGAAGTTTATCCAGTGGTAAACACTATAAGTCCAACAAACAAAAAAAGAATGAAGAACACAGCAGAGCGAAAGAATATTTTTGAAATTCGAGGTATGTACATACGAACTGACTTGATGTAACTTTGATTTCTAAATAAGTTATTAACAATTTTTCATAACAGTAGGTACGTTTTGAAATAAATAACAACAATGAAAATTGGATTCAATGCTTTAATTCCATGATGCGTCGAAAACCATTCTTCAAAAGAATATGTTCCCAAACAAACACAAGGTAAAATTGAGATATTTTAAAACTAATGAATTCATGCTTAAGAATATACTCCCTTTTATAAGATTCAGTTCCTTTGTTTGATGAAAATTATTATTAACTTTCGTTTTTTTAATAAAAATAATACGCATATAATTGAGAACATGCTAACTCATACTTTCAACATTTTTCATTAAAACATTGTAATGGATCAAACATATATTTCATTGCAGGAATGTTAATCAAGAAGATAGATGAAAATCGATCTCATGGAAGAAAGACTTAGAAATTAAATTCTTTATGTGATATAATTATTGTAGAAGAAAAAAGTCATTGTATTTACGTTTACAGAATAATTTTGTAATAATTAGTGAGTGATACGACATGAAGTTTCTTGTAGGAAATCCATTGATTCTGATAATATTACTCTTTTCTCTGAAGTCCTACGAAGCTTTATTAGAAAACATTAAAATTGGGGCAATTTTTCACGAGGGCGATGAAAATTTAATAGCCGCATTCGACGAAGCATTGACAGATTTGAGTAATGAACCAAACGCTTTTTTCAATTTGATAGCTGTAAAAAAAGTGAACATCAAGAAGGAGGGCTTTAAAACGGCCACTGTAGTCTGTGAGTTATTACAAGAAGGCGTGGCAGCAATATTTGGACCGGCTCATCGTGAAACGCGCAACATAGTGTCGAGCATCGCAGCGCATTTTGATGTTCCTCATATAGAATACAGTTACCGACGGAGAGATGACGGACTAAAGTCAAAGAGTAGTAACATACCAAGCAGTATTAATGTCTACCCAAACAGTCGATTCTACGAGAAAGCAATTGCTGAAATGGTGAACCATATGAAGTGGCATTCCTTTACGTTTATCTATCAGACCAAGGATGCTCTCACGCGTTTCCAAGAATATCTCCAACACATGGAGCGTCGGCATTACTCAGTCACAATCAGAGAACTGAAGCCTCTGTCTGAGATTAAACTTCTCAAAACAGAAAAAGAGCGAGAGGTTGTATATGAGAAACTTGTGAAGGAAGTCAAGTCGTCTTCCCACTATAGTGTGCTCCTTGATATTGAGCACGAAAATCTTCCCAAGATGCTTGACACGATGAAGAACATGGAATTTATAACTGATTATTTCATGTGTTTTATCGTTAACTTGGATGCATCCTTGTTGGATATAGGGCAATTTATTGATAAAGATTCAATTGCCAACGTGACGAGATTTGAATTCATCAGAGATGCTACAAAAAAAATTTCAGTCGAAGAAGCTTTACTATATGATTCAGTATATGCATTTCATGAGACGCTGACGAATTTGTACAAAGAGATCAATTCAGAAGAGAGCAGCAAAATAATACCGGTTCCTTTGACATGCGACGGACAAGCAAAATACGAAATGGGACCGCGTATTACGAAATTGTTTTTAAAAAAAATAAAGTTCGGCAAGAAGACTGGTGTAATGTCTTTCAATGAAGAAGGAGGTCGTGAATTTGAACTTCACGTCATCAATAATCAAGCGGGGAAGATAGATATCGTGGGAGAATTTAGAAATAATGCTTTGAAAGTGAACGACAGTTCAAAATTTAACTCAAGCTTGATAGAGGTTCTGAAAACGAAGATCTTCAAAGTTGTCACAAGAGAAGGCGCCCCTTATATAATGCCTGTCGAAGATGACCCAAAGGGCATTGCAAGAGGAAGGTACATTGGAAGTAAAAAGTACGAAGGCTACTGTATAGATCTTATAGAGAAAATTGAGAATCATGCTAAGATAAAGTGTGAATTCGAACTTGTCCCGGACAACGAGTACGGAACAATTGATCCAAAAACAAGACAATGGACTGGTCTAATAAAACAGCTGTTGGACTTGAAAGCAGATTTTGCTATATGCGATTTGACCATTACATCGGAGAGACAGAGTGCCGTCGATTTTACGGCTCCATTTATGAATCTTGGAATAACTATACTCTTCAGTAGGCCAAAAAATGTACAGCCTGATCTTTTCTCTTTCATGGATCCGTTATCGACAGAAGTTTGGATGTACATGGCAACAGCTTTCTTGATAGTCTCTTTGATGATCTTATTCCAGTCGAGGTTCACACCAGGCGAGTGGATAAATCCCCATCTTTGTGACCCTAATCCAGAAGAGCTAGAAAATAGTTTCACACTGATGAATTCTTTGTGGTTGACGATGGGCTCGCTCATGCAACAAGGGAGCGACATTTTGCCAAGGACGTTGTCGGTTCGCATAGCAGCTGGAATATGGTGGTTTTTCATATTGATCATAGTCTCCAGTTATACGGCTAATCTTGCGGCTTTTCTCACAGCAGTCAAGATGGAAGATCAGATCGACAGTGTTGAAGATCTTGCTAAACAAACTAAAATTTCTTACGGTTCAATACAAAAAGGTTCCACTAACTCGTTTTTTAAAAATTCAAACAACTCGCTTTATCAACGCATGTATATCGCTATGACCGATCAAAAACCATCAGTTTTCACATCGAGCAATCAAGAGGGCGTAGAACGCGTACTCAAGGGCAAACGGAAGTATGCCTTTTTCATGGAATCAACGTCGATTGAGTACCAGATTGCAAGACACTGCGACCTTCAAAAAGTAGGACCTCTGCTAGACAATAAAGGATACGGGATTGCTACTCCACCGAATTCTCCATTTAGGACTGTGATGAGCGAGGCGATTTTGCATCTTCAGGAAAAAGGAGAATTGTATGAACTGAAACGGAAATGGTGGGAAACGAATAATACCTGTAGTGATGAGTATCAAGAGCCAACAAACAACAATGAACTCATGATGTCTCATGTTGGCGGCGTATTTCTTGTTTTGATAATAGGTTGTTCGATTTCAACGTTTATTTCCACCATTGAATTCCTTTGGAATGTACGGAAAGTCGCTATCGAGGAAAAAATCACCCAATGGGAAGCGTTTGTTAAAGAGGCAACATTTTTCTTTAACATAAAGTTAAAAACTAAACCTGTGAGCACATCAAACAGTAGCAATTCAGTATCATTAAACCGGAATAATTTCAATAAATCAGACTCAATGGATGATTCAACTATTAGTTCACTGCATCGATTGGGTATTCAAGACACGTCGAATGTCATTAAGATAAATTAATTTGATAAATTGCAAATTTGTATATGAAAAACGTTTAAAGCATGTACTAGATTATAAAAATGTTTTAATAAAGCATCCCTACTTTGCACATGAGTTTTTATGTACCCACAATCACAATATAGTTTATGATGGAGATATATTTACTCCAAGAGAAATAATATTTACTATAAAATTTCGATATTTGAATTTAAATGATGTATTTATTTGTAGATTTGTAGATTAAGAAAATTAAAAAAAAAGATACGACTGGACATGGAATGGGAGGAGAATTGGGCTTCGAATTTTTTAATGAAAATCTTCATATTGTACAAAAGATTTTCCGAAAGTAAGTTTTCACTCTGTCAGAATCTGTTCAATTGTTTCTCATAATACTGACAATTATATCAGAACTAGTTTTATGTAACTCGCATGAAAAGTTGTATTTAGTTATTTTCGTTTGTCTCCCAAAAATAATTCACACGTATTATGCTACTTTCCTTTAGATAAAAGTCATCATCCCCAACAACATCGTTACATGATAAGTGTATCCGATAAAGTCCACGAGTGATGGTAGAGGAAAAACGATGGTGAGGTCCCAAAGAATCAAATAATATATCGTTCGATTTTTTGGCCTAATTTAATTAAAGAACACTATACCAACTGGGTGACCAGTCACTATGAAACTTTGTGAGATAGTTTGTGGGTACTCAAATCCTTTAGAGCGGCTTTTCCAGCCGTGTAGATTTTGGATCTGCTCTTCACCGCAATCGTAGCATATGGCCGACTTTTCTCTGGCTTCTATCGGTTTGATCGTACCTCATCGATAGAAGCCAAAAAGTCATTGGCCCGATCGGCGAATTATCCGTGCTGCTGGCAATATAACAGAAGGGGGTCCAGGGCTCTGTCGTGGGACCGCCACTGTTTTGTTTCTATATCATCGATTTGTCTCATATTCTGCGAGCGGTCAACTTTAAATGCACTCACCATCTGTACGCCGACGATTTTGATTTTTTCTTAGCTGTCCCAGTAAACAGTGCTCCGGAGATCGTGCACTTGGCTAACAAGAACCTGAAAAGTATCTCGGATCGGGCAAGGGCAAATGGGCTATCGATAAACGCCTCGAAATCACAAGCTATGTGGATTGGGTCTAGCATATATCTGAGCCAGCTGCACAATACCCTCCTGCCGGAGCTGAGGCTCAACGACTCAGTTATCGAGTTTAGCGAGACCCTGAAAACTCTCAGGATAACCCTCGACCAAACTCTGTCTTGGCGTTCCCAGACCGCAATCACAACTAAAAAGCGTTTTGCAGCTCTGGACTCCGAAAATGCAGCGACGTTATTCTGATCCGCGCCAGGCTAACTCTGATGAAGTCGCTCGTATTCTCCTACTTCAACTACTGCACCGGTATTTCTATAGATCTCACGGACGAGATCGATACCAAACTTTCGCGCTGCAAAAACGCCAGAGTATGCTTCGCTGGGGGTGTAAGGAAAGACACTACCGTCACCCCGTATTACATAAGGCATAACATACTAACTTTCTCGCTTAGACGTCTGTTCATTTGTATCGCAATGTTAGCCACAATACTAAAAACAGGTCGACCAGATTATCTGAGGGTGAATTCAGATGGAAGGCGTAAAAGCGTAAGAGCGCAAAGGCGTAAATGTGAATTTGGACAAAAATGATTTCTGCTTTTACGCTTTTACGCCTTCACGCTAGTACCCCCGTCACATGATAGCGTAAAGGCATAAGCGTAATTACTTTTAATTGCTTACTATTGGAATGTTTCCGTGTATAACTAATTAAGAAATTTTCAATAATTTATAAAATATTAGTACCTTTCAAGTTTTGAAAAGTTGAATGCTTATACGTGGTTGAATTAAATGTTTCCTAAATTGCGCATTCAACTTTTCAGCCGTTTTCTGCTCCATGTGACAGATGACTTTCTGGTGCCATAAAGAAGCCCACAGCTTCAACTTCACTGCAGTTGCTGATGTTCACTATCGGTTCCGACTTATCGATGTTGGAGCTAAAGGGCGAAGAAGTGATGGAGGTGTTTTTGCAGACAGCTGAATCAAGAGGAGATTTGATGATGGTACATTAGACTTTTCTGTACCAAGAACAGTTAGAAGATTTGTATTGTCTTCTGTATTTGTTGGGGACGAGGCATACCCACTAACTGATTACCTCATGAGGCACTATTCTAGAAGAAATCCTCTATTTTTGAAGGAAAAAGTATTCAATTATAGATTGTCCAGAGCTCGACGGATGGTAGAAAGTTCTTTTGGCATCTATACAGCAAGGTGGAGAGTTTTCCGCAAACCAATTAACACTGCTGTTAAAAGTGCCATCAATTAGGACCGTTGCCCTCTCAACGGTCTTAAATTCTTGAATAACTAACTGACGATCGAATATCAGTAGATGGTCACTTCCATCTTCGTCAGTCACAACGACGGTTTCCAAAAACCCACTTTTGTATTCTCGGAGACGTTTGTTCCTTTCTGCCATGAGAATTACACCCATTTCCGATATTGTTTTGAGTTCATTAGGATATCTTTTTCTTCTCCAGCGTTTCATTGCTGGTTTCACAAAATTGTAAGGGCACAATATTTTTATCCCATCTGGATACCTGAATTTATATAAATGAATAAATTTATTGAGTCATTTCTATCAGATACCAGTATCAAATATATGGGTCATTTCACACTAACTCAGCATGCAAACAATTTTTTTTTCTTTTTCTTAGAAAACTTAATGTAAATGGTCACCTCAACACTATTAAATTTTTTTATGATATACGTGATCATAAACGTTCATTATACGCATCGATTTTTGTGCCTTAAATGCGATTTTACCATATATATGCCCAAACAATCTCAAACTACACCCGGTGGTGGTATGATGGTTTCGAACCATAGCCAAGAAAAAGAAGAAGTATACGAGTACCAAGGAGCGGTTAGAGGGCCTCATCGGGTCCACGTGGAGGGACGCCAATTGTGACGCCAAGGGAAACTTCGACCCACCGCATCTCGCGTGATTTTTCTCACAAGCCGTTCTATCCTTTTTCCTCGCGATATCTGCGCATTCCCTTCGGAAAGTCCATTTCAAAAAGTCAACACAGCAATGCATCGGGTTGTATACGTGGCGAGCGCGAGAGAGCCATTCGAGAACAAATCAATGGGCAGTGTGTGTACGCGTATAGTGGCGGGGTAGCAACGGACACCGTATAGACAGTAGTTGGCGATCAATTAGCCGCGACGAGACGATGTTGGGTGAGGGAGATCGAGATAGAGGCTCGATTAGGCGACACTTGGAACTCGCGGCTCGAGCCAACGAGCGACGGATCGATCTCGTGTGTGTATATATATACACATAGTTCGAGCACGCGAGTACTTATACACATATATATGTGGCGGTAGCGCGCGGGTATATACGCTGGTATAGAGAGCATACACGGGAGGAGGAAATGGGCCCGCGCGCGTCCGCAAGGAGAGGGTGGGCGGATCGGCAAGGTTGAGGCCCCGAGCGCGAGCCATGGTGGGGGATGCTGCGGAAAGGGCAGCCTCTCCGGCCGGCACGAGCGGGCCCGCCTGACAGTTTCATTCTACTTAGAGCCCGGCGCGCTTCGCTCGTCTCTCCCTCGCGGCTCGCTCTCCTTTCCTCCCGTGCTTTCGCCATTCTTGTGTATACACGTATACGTTCATATACCTACATATACACGCATATCCAAGTGGCTGACCGCAGGCGCGCTCGCGCGCGTGTGTGTGTGTGAGAGTGCATCCATACGGATCCCGTCGTGTCATCATGGGCTCATAGGGTGACAGTGTAGTTCCCATACTCAACAGGTGTTTTTGTGATCCCTCACTGTTTCAGGCTGGTGTTCCGATAGTTGTGGTGAAAAACTGTTTTATTCGCCGTTTTTGATACCTGCACAACGAGTGTCGTGTTGCCCAGCTTGATGCGACTCACGGACTGAAGGTTGGTTTTCTTCGATTCACTTGCTTCGGAAAACTTTGTAGGGAAATTATTGATCGAGTGGTCCTCTATTGTGCGGGGGAAAGAATTGACGAGCTTGAAAATGTCATCGCGCATAATACCATTCTCGAATAGAATACAGTCGAATCGATCATGATTTTTTCCGTAGTGAAAAATTCAGGTGGTATTTTGATATAGAAATGCTGCGGAGTTTGCAAATCTTATTCTACCCAAATGCATTCTAAATTCAGAAAATGTTATGTATAGTGTCTCAGAAATGCCGCGAAAAAGCAGTGTGTCGGGCCGAGTGTCCTCTCGGACGTTTATACAATACATATGTAATTCTCTAATCGACGCCATGTTATCCTTTCGATTATGTCATTTGAATCCATCATAACTCCCGGGGAATTCGAACGAAGCTAACGGAATCAAACGGTCTGTTAATGTTCTGCCAGAACTTTTGACGACCCGGTACATCTGAAACACAATGCAGCGCGTCGTCAAACTAACGATGTCTTTTCTCATACGTCTCGACAACTTTGTCTATCCTTCCAACCAGAAGCTTTTTATCGGTTCTACGAAATGCAAATCATCTAATCTTCGCGTTCCACGGGTGAAATTATTACCCGACTACTGGCATACGAAAGAAAAAAAGCTCCCTCGTCGGTTAAATATACTCTCTGCGAGTAGGATTAATGATTCATCGCGGAGGAAGGTTGTAAAGTTTTCATATCGCGATGTTAACAGCTAATAATTCCATCAATCACCACGATGACTTTGAGAACACGGTGTACATAAAATAAACACGGCCGCATACAAGTATACAGTCGGGGCCGGTGAATCGGCGCAGAGGCGGGGACTCCGCGCGCGTTCGATCCGAACAAAATATGGATAATCCGAGTTTAACGGCGTACATAAACATTTGCTCGTAAATGCAGTCGACAACTTTTAACGAATGGCGCACGAGTCACCGGACATAAGCGCGCATTCAAACTTCCTCCTGCTCGATATAAATGCGACGCGCGCAGCTCTCTCGCGAATGGACCAAGTCCTCTCCATCAGCCGCGTGACCGAACGGAATCGCGCGTCGGCGTGTTAACGGCGAGACTCGCGGTGGAGACGACGAGGAAGAGAAGAAGCAAAAAGGAAAGAAAAGCGAGCCCCGATGATCGTCGCCGGGAAGAATATCGCGAGATTCGCCGGCTGGGTATCGAAGGCTCAAATTGGTCGGTTGGCCGGCTCGAAGTGTCGTTAAACGAGAGCGAGACGCGAGCTTGGCCGGGCCGGCAAAAAACGCCAGTCGCGCGCGCGAGTCCTCGGACGAGCTTTGGAGAACGCGTTTGCTTTTTGCCTCCTCCGCCGCGCCGCGCGTCTTCGCCGGGACGTGCCTGTGTGCGTGTGTGCGCATGTACATGGCTCGCGCGGGGAGAATGTGTTACAAATAAGTGACGGGCGGTGCGCTCGCGGAGGAGGAGGAGGAGGAGGAGGAGAAGGCTCAGGTGGCGCAGGTGCACCCCGCTTACTTACCTTGCGCTCGACTGCCTCAGCGAATGTATATATATACACACGTATATCCGCACACCTAGTCCCCGCTGCAGCCGATTCTCCCGGCTCGCGATCAAAGGACGACGACTTTGATTTCGCCACGAATCTCTTATTCTTTTCCCGCGTCACTCGTCCCGCGTCGAGCTCCGATACGATGCGCTCGCGGGGCCCCAATTTATTCTATTATCGTTTTGCATTCTCTACTTTTTTTACCCTCCCCCGAGCCGCTCTTTAGGGCGTTCGATCCATTGTTCCCTCCAGAGGCAAAGATTTCTCCTCTCTTCTCGCGACTATATATAGTCACCGATATTTTTACGTATCACCGAGAGCGTGAGGTTGCTTCCTTCACTCAAAAAAATGGAATTTTGGTTAGGGAAGAAAAATAATTTTTACCTCATAGCATGAAGATTTCCTGGAGGATTAAGACACTTTTCTTCATCCCAGAGGAGTCGGTTCGACAGGTGAATAATTCTTCTCGTTATATAGCGTCAAAGTGACTTTTCTTCTTGAACCAAGATTCGATTTTTGTAAGTGTCCTGCGTGCATGAGTATTCTCACTTCCAGAGCTTTTTGAGTTTGTCCAATTTTAATTTATGTTACGCATGTTCAATCATAATTTGTGCTTAATATCAACGAGCCTCGTTTGTTACTTATCCGGATCCCATAATAGTTAGGAATTCATTTGTATACAATGAGATGATAAGTAAGCTTCTTAAATAAATTAGTTTCCGAGTTACCGGATACCAGTCCATAATCTTACGATTTGTTGCAGATTTGACCCTGGTGGAAACGTTAAGCATAATTTAGCCAAAAATCGGTTAGACTTGATATCCTTAGCTAAATTCTCGTTGAAGTATAAGTAGCATAAAATTCTGCCAAGATCTCGGCAACGAAGGGTCGGATTCGTAACATAAAATACTACCAAGATCCCGTTAACGAAAAGAATGGTTTTAACCAACTCTCACTCAACTGGAAAACGGCGAGAAATGCTTAAATTTCTACCAGGGGTATATTTCGATTACCATAATCCAAAGTTGAATATACTCCTAAAACGCACGACACGTTGTAATACGGGGATATCCGCATTAACATTTTCCCCTTTTATTATCCTGCAATATCCCACAAATGAAGAAATCATAAAGCTATTCGGTATGTACGAAATACGCTGGCGGTTACCGACAAACTCGTGACCAATCAAATTATCCGGAAATAAAAAATCCCCATACAGCGCTTCTCGCGCTACTTGCATTTTCCCCTCACCGCACGATCCCATTGAGATTTCATACGGCTCACGGGATAACCGATGGCGAACAATCAATCGCATAGGCTCCCGATTATTTATTCAAATTGCGTAGTACCGCTAATAGTGATAGCACTGGCGGCCGGGGGAAACTCGTGACGCCCTAGTGTGCATATATACGTCCGGAATCGACTTTAATTATGTTATCTTGGCGCAAAGCACGAGGCGCGCGCAAACCAGCACCTTTCCAAACTCGTTGACTCTTTGCGCGCGCACACGAGAGAGCTGCAGTGCGCCAAGCACTCGTCCAAGTGAATAATCGGGCTCGCGCACAAAGAGGAGAGCGAGAGAGAGAGGAAGCGCTTCTTGATTTCCAGCCGATTCTCAAGCGGCTTTTTATCCCGTTTGCTCATCTTTCTCTCTCTCGCGCGCGCTCGCTCGCTATCCGACTAATCGATTAGAGAGATCTTTCTCGCGCGGCTTAAGCTGCCACTTCCGGTGGCACGCGACTGATAATACGTGCCGCGCGCGATTCGCCCCGATCATTTTTCGTCGACTCGAGGCCGATCCCTCGCTCCGACTCGCGTGGCGCCGCCCCCTCTGTATAGCATACCAGCTCTCTCGGACACCGATGACACGCCGCGATGAGAATATTATGCAGCCGAGGTGTGAAATTTAAGGAGCGCCTCGTTATGACTCGGCCTTCCGTTTCACGCTTTAATTCGCAGTTTGGATAAATGGCCGCGAGCCGGCTCGCGCGCGCGCCTTCCGATTCAGAACCTGTTTGTCGTTTGTGACTTTTGTTTGATATCCCTTACGGCTCAGCTCTTTGGGATTGTCTGTGAGAACTGGCTCCTAAGAGGTGGATCGTGACGTAAGTTTAGCGATTCCGATGTAGCCGGGCACCCGATCTGGCCCACCTCGGTGATATCTCGGGTGTGGCGCTCGGGTTGTGTATATACTCAAACTCGTATTCGTCTTGTTGACCATTTTGTCGGATACAAAACTCCATGCATGTTACATAAAATCGATTTCTCGAGTTTCATATTTCGATTTTCAACACAATATACCCATATAAATGCATATTTCACAAGGTATGTGACTCTATCTCTGTGTAAACACGTGCGAAATGAAAACAGTATTCTTCGTACGTTTGAACCGAGAGCTTTTGCGAGCGACAAGAGCCCCGGTTACGTCTCGGCGCAGTAGTATATACGATAAAACGTAATAAATAATCCAGGACGATCGTAGGTGAGAAGCGCGAGCGCAACGCCTTGTATATATACACGTTCTTCCTGCATGCAATAATTAAACTCTCGGCCCCGAGACTCGCGCCGATCCGAACCAAAATGATTCCGGCTCAAATTGTTCGATCACTCGATACAAGAGCCCCGACGCGCGAAAAAATTCCCCCGAGTTAATTCAAGTCGGCGAACGAAGGCCCTGTTGTAACGGGCCGAGCGTTGCCGGGCTCGCGATTCGAGATCGGCTCATCGTTTATAAATATATCGGCTCAGCTTATCTCGTAATTACCGCACGCGGCGAGAAAAGAAAGCAGCTGGCGAGAGAGAGAGAGAGAGAGAGAGGGTCCACGTAGGCGTGGCCTATCCGTTTGGCTTTTTAATTAATGCGTTCGCGAGTTTGTACGAAGCACTGCAGCGGCCCAGGCGCTAACGACATTTTTCGGCGCGCGGGCCGCATTGTGCCAACGTACGTGTACGCATATACGCACCCAGCGAAGAATATGCGCTCTGCAGCTCTCCGATCTGCTCTCGTATATGTACTTTTTCTGCAGCCGGCGCTCGAGGGGCCTTTGTTCGTTTTTCGCCAAAGGAATCAACCGGTCTGCAGCTCTTCTCTCTCTCTCTCTCGGATCGAACCGCGCGCGTGCATCATTCGCGCAGTGAAAGTCAGCGCGCGTCCGTGTGCGGGTGCGTGTATATATATGTGTACGTGTGCGAAGGGCCGCGCGCGGCTATACGTATGTGTATACACACACACGTGTGTATACCTCAAGCTTCGCGGTTGTCCGTCTTTGTCCTGCTCTGTTTGCGCCCGAGATCCCTATAGCTTTTATTCCACCGGCTCGCGTCTACCGCAGCGTCTATAATTTCTACCTCCTTTTTGCATCTCTTCGTCTTCATCCCGCATTCGTGCATTTTTATATTCTCCCGCGAGTTTCCTTGTACAGAGAAATCTTCCCGCCGCCGTTTTCATGATCGGCCGTACTGGGAATAGCCATTTAAAACCATCCCCCGGAATTCCGCTGGGATTCTGTACAGTTGATATTTTGCGATATATCCAGACCGATCCCGACTCTCGCTCGGAGCTACGACGGGATTTTGCACCTCGTATTATTTCACAAGCGCATTAACTTGGACCACATTTAGGGAACAGCAATAATTATTATGGGTATGCATTGTTGGTTCAAATGTGCAATGTAAGCTCGTGAAAATGAAATAATGATAATAATAATCGTAATGATGATATTATCCGAAGGACGAAACAGTTATTCTCGATTGCATCATTATTTTTTCTTTCAAAAAATTCCCTGGATCGCCATATTCCATGTTGCGTCCGCATTAATCAACTTTCACGATCAAATTTAGCTTTTGTTTTTGAGTAAAAACATACACGCGAGTTTCGAGCTTACATCGTGTTTCAAAAATGTCAATTAGATTACTCGCGTATGAATATTTTCTCGAGTATCGTACGCGAGAACCAATCCTTAAATCGTCTGTATTACATAATACGTGCAATCGAGCAAAATTACATAGGTGGCCGTAGGATGAAGAGCGTGTCGTTGTGTGTAAAGGGTATATGATTCCGTTGACTGAACTCAAGGAGGTTGCGAGCACGGGAGTGAGCAAATAATAGTCCGCGCCAATTTTTGACCAAATATTATCGCGAGTTTTGTTGCCGAGAAAAAGGGGCCGATTCAAGTACAAGACCGCCTGCGTGGACATAAAATCATCGCTTAATCGTATCCGAAATTATAGGGAGCCGTAAGATGGTAATGGCAGGGGTCTAAAGTTCAATAATGAGGGGTAATCGCAATACCTATCGAGTGGGCGAATCCACGGCTGCAATATCCGTTATTGCAAGGTTCGATGTAAGGAGCGATGTCAAGCTCCATTTGCGCAGCTCCTATATCGATATACTTTTGAAACGAGAATCGGGTGATTCTCATGACTCAATTTCCCTGAACAACGAGTCTTTCAACATATTAATCAGTTGTTTGACACTCTTTATCTCCTTCCCATGGACAATGAATATTTCTTTTTATTGTCTGCAATGACTAAGGATTGAAAATGCGCACTTGGCGAGCTACGAATTCACAGATGATATTGGCACAGCAATTTACTTTTGACCTTCGAAATAAATTTATTCTAGAAAGTGACAGGGTTGAGTGAACTTGATAATATAGGTAATGAAGTCATATGAAATTGAAAGCTTATTGAAAGGTAAATATGAATATTTTACTTTACGTGAGCAAAACATGCGAAATGATAAAATTAAAGTGCCGAACTATCTTTCGGCTACAGTGAGCTGATTAATAACGTCAATTAATAGAAGAATATAAAGCTGAAAAACCAGTCGCTGCGAATATTAATTTGTGATACAAGATTGGCAATTTGAACGTTCGTTCGATTCGAGGCAACCGGAAATCTTTGCTGATCAAAGCTCGTTGATACCAGACGAAACACACCCGGACAGCACTATAGTAGACAGTCATTAGAATGGCATGAATCATCCGCCGATGTGTTGGTGCTGCAGAGTTCGAATGCAGGTTGCAGCGAGCAGAAGCAGCGAACGCGTTGGGGGGAGAAACGCACGACTCACCGGCTAATGAGTACTCAAAGCTGCATCGCGACACCTCAGCTCGTCCTCTGTTTTATCCCACTTGTTCGTGCACACAATGAAGCGCCGCGGGAATGACGCGCGCGACTCGCTCGGCGCGCATATGCTCTCTCTCGCTCGAGGGATAGCCCCCCGAGTCATTGAGAATAATGCCACTCACAGGTAGCTGTGACGATTGCGCTTCTCGACTGCAGCAGTAGCAGCTAATCATTGCTATTATACTCGGACGAGAGTCCCGCGAATGGTCGGAAAGAGGAATCGCCGCTCGCGTGACGACGCGTGACCCCACATACCCCTCGTATGTATATATAGGTACGCATGAATTTTTCCGCGCTCGCGCGCCACTGATTGAATGGGGCGAAATTACGAGCGGGCGAATTTCCAACGGAGTCATTACATTTAATTGTGCGCAATGCGCCGACCGACAACTCGCCACTGAAAGCCCGATCGAGTGCAGCTGCCACAACTTGTCATTGAACGTGATTGAAAGTCGTGTGATTATGGAAAGCAATAAATTACTCGCGAGGGTCTCGTATAAGTATGGCTTGATTATGTTTCTCTTTCTTTTATTTTGCCGCGACGGAATACGTATGCTTGATTGAAAATTATATCAACTTTACAATCTCTCGTGCGCGCAACGAGCTACGAAACGCGTATCTTTTGGCTTAATGGATGCATAAAACCCGTAAGATCAAATACTACATAAAATCCGGTAGTTTTACGGGCAAAGGTTACTGAATCTGACGAGATAAAATGATTCTACACTGTTTATGCGCAGTGACAAACATGTCTTTTTATATAGTCTATTCGGGTATTTTGAATGGATGGCAATTGTCATTGTTGACGAAATGATTTTCGCGTATTGAGGTAATTTGTCTTGCATCTTGGATGAAATTTATCATGGCAAACTGTAATTTTAAGAGTATGTCTATTTGAAGATACGTTGTTTTTATGGAATTTAAGTTATGTATGTGGTTGTCGTTTAACGGGTACACGAAGAGTGCAGTTAATTGTAATACTCAAATAGGAGAAGAAGTTTCGATAAGAATTGAATTAAAATACATTGCTTGACCTACTGGTCATAGGTAATGTCGAATGAAAATATTGATAATCAATCAGAACTCAAAAACAAGAAACCACATATGGTGTCTTATTTGTTACGGAAAATGCTGGAAGTACGATTTTAATTAGATAGCTTATAGCTCTGATTCAATCGGAGATTTATCATAACGGAAGCAAAGCGAAATAGCAAATAAAATTTGAATGAAAGCAGAGAAGTCAATCAACGAGAGGACAAGAAACGAGCCTCCCGAGCGAAAATTTGCCGATGGTATTTTTAAAACATTTTAGTGTCGGACAAGTGATGTTCACGTGTTGTGACAAGTGACAAGCAGAACACGCACTCGTATACCGATCCGGTTGGAAAATCAAATGAACGATTTTTATTTAATTCCCTTTAATCTGTTGGGATATAGCACTTCTGGAAAATTTCAATTCCTCTTCGATGACCTGATTACTCGGAATTCCTGACCTCGATTTTCTAGTTGAACGACATAAAGCTCGCTCGTGGGTTCGCTCGGGGAATTGCTAGCAATAAAAAAAATGCCAATGTTATTTAAAAATGTTAACCATCAAATTAGATCGATCTGCAGGCGACAATCGTTTGAATACGATTTCTCACGATCCGAATGTGATATCCGGCGTATACGATCCGCGTATACGCCGCGTATACGTCCCACTCCCTTTCGTCGGCATTTTAAAAGAAGGAATTCGCCGGAGTCGGAGCAAAAAAATTCGCCGGTCGCGACCAAGCTCGCAGAAGCCCCCAAAACTCTCCGCGACCTCAACAAACATGTTTCGCAAAACATTCTTGGCATACTCGATCGTTTACGCAATATTCGTTAAGATCATGCTTCAAGTGTCTTAAACCCGACGATTTTTCATCCGAACGGATCAAAAGGAACCTTTTGATTTTAATGAGAAAATCAAGGTTACACCGGCCGATAATATATAATTCCTCATTAAATTTGGAACTGCAGATGCGTAATGAATATACGTTATGCAAAAATAGCCGAACCTCGAGTTTGAAAATCCACAGGCAGAGCTGAAGGTTCGGACGCTGTGGAAAATTAGATCACGACTCGGCTTCCGCATCTCGACGCGCGCGAATCAAGATCGCGGCGCTGGCTTCTCAGGCGAGGACCGCGCGGCTAGTGTATATACGTCAGCTCGAGGCTCGAAGCGCGCGCACCTGTCGGAGCATCCGCGCGAGTGCGGGAGCCGGCCGCGCGCGGCATATCGGGGCAGGTGACTTTTCGAAGATAGCCACGCGATGGGGCTAAAAGCGAGTTCGGAGAAGCAAGCGATAGGCTTTTTGTGGCCTTTGGCGGGCTCGCGTGTTGGCGCGATAGCCTGGCGATCCAGTGCAGCGTATAAGCAGAAGAAGCGGCAACGGCGGCGGCCCTTCGCTCGTGCTGTTCCATTCTGGGAATGTTAATCGGCCGTTTCGCGAATTACCCCCGACCACATGTATATCTATATAGGTAGGTAGCTGCGCTCGCAGCCGCCGCGCGCTTGGCTGCGTGTATATCTCGGCCATTAGACCGAGCGCGCGTGTGTGGGAAACGGAGCTGCTCTATGCGCGGGCCCGAGATCCCTTTGTGATGCTGCTGCTGGTGTACGCGAGCTGGCCGCCCCCTATCTCCATACGTTCAATCTGCTCCTAATGCGCCCGGCACACATCTCGACTCGCGCAAACCACGTCCAGCAACTGACCGTTTATGGATCTCGGCTGATTCCGCCGGCAGGGTTGGGCTACACTACACGCACACCCCACCGATTCCCGAAACTAAGTACATCCCATAATCGTTGCAGCGTAGTTGGCTGCAAGAGGTACACACGCATCGCCGGCAATGACGTAGGGAGGGGGAGTCATTGAGCTCGACGCGCGATGCACTTGCTCGAGAGACTCGATCTGTTCATTGAGCACGTGTTGCCGTCTGATGCGTGTAAGCCGAGCACTGCACTCGCCGATTAGCCGCAGACGATCCGCGCGCCAGATACCCGACACTGCGCACTTTCTCCAAGTTATGCATTTCTCGTGATACACTTTATATTCTTGTATCGATGGTGTGAATCGTTGTGTGGCGGTTGGGGGGAACTAGCTGGTGATATCGTGGTTTGCTATTTCAAATTTTTCGAGATTCCGTACGAGATCCATTGGGATACCGAGGATAATATACACAATCGACGCGATCGTGAGTTAATCGAAAACCCGTAGAGAGATTGGAACAATTTTGAGAATCGCGATACAAGCGACGGGTAACGGACGCTTGTCGCGGTCGGTGCGCTCCGCACGCATACTTGCACTGCAGCCGCGATTCGCGAGAAAAAAGCCCTGAAAACCGCGAACGGCCGCACAGTCGCACGGAAGCGTGAGCGAGGCGAAAGTGATCACTGCAGCGAGGAGTGGGGGAGGGGGAGGAAAGGGCTGCGGTTGCTCGCGCGGTGAGAAAGAGGGAGCAAAAGAACCGTGGGTCGAGACACCTGTTAGCAGGATTTAAATATATGACGGGGCCGGGAGTTTCGAAAATCCAGAAGCTGACGGTTGGATCCCACGTGCGCACAACAATACAATGCCGACTCGATGCGAGCTATCCTTTCGTTCGGAGCTTGCTCAGCGATGTGATCCTCGAACGTGTTTTATTCAAGACCCCCGCCCGTGCGCAGTGTAGACGAGGAACACCCCGGGAATCATGCGAGTGTTATATCTCAAAGTATTATCTCAAAAGCTCACAGGGTAAAACTAATGTATAGTAGTGAAAACTCATCGTAAGAAGGTGGATGAAATATTGATTGGATTGTAGGGAATTTTTATGTAACTAAAGTAAATTTTCACTTTGGTTCTGATTATGATCTGATTTGATTCCAAAATTTATTGCAAAATTTATGGAAAATTTTTTTTTATCAACTTTTATGGAGTGAAAATTCACTTTTGTTCCAGGGGATAAGTCATACACCTTATTATAGTGATTTTACCCTGTAAGGATCTAAGAGAGTAAAGGACACAGATTTTAGGATGAGATTATTTGCATAAATATTATCATGAATTACTATTTACTTTCAGTGTTGAAATACTTTTATTTTCAGTGGTTTTTTGGGAAAATTTTTATAATTTTACAGTTAAATATTATTGTTGACTTCTTACATTTTTGAAAGCAGCTTGTAAAAACATTCTCCGTTCCCATTTCAATTTTCCATCATTAATATATTTACAGTTAGATTGAAGTGAACTCCTTTTATAATTTAACGAAATCAACTGATAAATTTGTCAAACTTTTTAGTTCGTATTATTCGACGAGTTCAAGAACACGAGAAACTGTGTCGGTTTTCGAGTTCAAATGCCGCTTCTGGCTAATTTTTAGTCTCCGATCGTTATATGAAGCATCGCTTCCATCACTTACGTTGATCTATACAGCCATGATTAGGCTATCCTTCATAGTGCCAAAAGTCTTGAATCTGATTTGCATGTCTTACTGCCTCATTATATTTGATGTAAAGTTAAATGAGAATATGAATCCATTGAGCTGCAGCCAAGATCCTTTTTAATGATACTATCGATGTAGAAAAATCCAACATATTCACCCATACTTGATATACCAGTATTGGCCGATGTATGTCTAAAACAACCGATGATCACGAGGTCGTTATGGAATACTATACATACTTCTTGGTAATTTAAATGCGTACCGTGCCGATGTTCCGCATCTCTATTTTTCGAATCGATACATAATCTCACAGTGCAAGGATAGTTTCCGTATTCATTTACTTGTAGTTGTAATTCTAGTCTCTAGCGATTACTTCATGCTAAATTCAACATGTAAATTGTCAATGTGTTTTCCAAACATGGTTTCCGTTTTGAGTTATCCATATTGATGCGGAGAATCCCTCAACAAGTTTCTGAATTGAAACTTTTCTCTATAGGAGTAAGAGGTTCCCAACCTAACTTACAAATCTGAGTACTTTGAGTATTTAGGCACTAGCCTAAACGTGGAGAGAAAAAATATTTAAAATCGCTGCTAACTGCACTAAAAGTATATGCTTTCTCAAAAAAGCTTTGCGTGAAAAAAATACTGTCTTTTGCCATCGGCAGATGAACTATCAATTAATTGAGCGTTTCATGCTCCTTATAGCAATGCTTGCCATCAACAATGGTCGCTATGGGAAACATTTCATTGATTCTTGTCGATCTTCGTGCGTATTCGAGCCCCAACGAGCATTTACGAGAAATTATAGGGAACTTTTAAAAAACACCATAGTAACGGTTTTTATAGAGTAATAAACCACGGAATTTGTTGAAAATTGAGTTCGGTTAACATCTTATCGTGCCGAGCCGTAGAAAGTAGTAAATACATACGTAATTACGTACGTATGTAAGTAAAATGAAGGTCCCGAAATTCAATCCGAGGTCGACTGTTGCCCCGTCACAAAGCTTTCGCTTTGAAAGAAGCAAAATTGAGGTTAGGGTGGAACAAAAATGACCAAGCATACTGTAATTGTGAACCAGAGTCAATGTGTGCAGAGGGGGCTGAAGAATTCCAGCAATTTTATATTAAATTCACATTGTCTGCGCATTTTGAAGTTTGGAGGAAAGATCGCCCAGACATTCATTTCGCAGTTTAGCCGTGGCAATGTCCGATCTAGTAATACCAAGCGATCGTTACAGGATTTACCACTACAAAATCCAAAAAAAATCAGGACTAAGGTGCCTAACATAGCATTGAATAACCGCTAAATAAATGGAATGAAATCTTTAAGCAGCTCCCCGATAATATTGTAACATAACGAATCTCTGCCTCAAGCAGACTTAAAAGAATTACTTATCACCGAAGAAACGTTTTCAACCGCAATCAAATCTAGCCGCAAAAGTTATTGACACACGAGAGGTATAACATGAGAATTTGATATATCTTATTGACGGGATATTTAGACACGGCATTATTAAAATACACAATTGTGGGGTTGAAAAAGGAGAGTTAGTAGTGCACCTGATTCTGATATTCTCGTCACGAAAACATAATCAATAGGTGATTCAGGACTCAAAGAGCTGCAATGAAGTACGGCTCGTCTAGCCAGCATTTATATATGTATCGGTGAGATGTGGTCGAACCTACTCGTTTCCATCGCGAATATCAGCGTCACGTTCTTGCAGTGTTGTAGCTTAATGGCAAGTTCATCAAAAAGACTAAAAAACAATCCCGTACAGTAGTAAAAGCATGAACACACTAACACTTTAATTGATGAGTAGCAATTCGGTGCTTCTCGGAATAAAATCAGAGCACTTACGAAGGAGCGCCAGGCTGCAAAACATTTTCTCGAGGTCTGGGTACTTAGTAGCGTCCATGAGAGCGTTTTATCCTGCTAATGTAGTAAAAATTGAATTTAAGTTTCACATGCAGAACTTCTGACAACAAAGAACAAAGATGATTTTTTCAGTACAACTGTTGTCGTTATAAATGTTTATAATGACTTCAAGTATCATTTATGGAGGTTTATGAGAATGAACGATACATTTTCCATATCAATCAATCCCTACTAAACGTTGCTAACGTCCAAATAGAAATATTATTGTATCAGGTTAATTTTCACTAGCATACTGTTGATTCGGTTGGTAGCAGTTTTTTACGGAACAATTGTCATATTTCATCTCGAGTGAGGACGAATACGAGATACATAAAGAACAGTTGGTACAGTTTTATTTTTTGTGACAGCGTATATATATATCCACTTAATGAAACAGTATAGTCGCACCTAGCCTCTCACCAGCTCAATCTCGGTGCAAGCAAAGCAGACGCGTACAAACAAGCGTGTAAACTATTTCCCATGATGATTAGCCCGGGGCGTTTCTCGTCGGGTCTACAACTAGGTGGTGCCGGGTAAAAAGCGTCGCGGCTTGAGGTAGCGCGCGCGTGGTCCGGGGTAAAAAGCTCCGCGCCGCGCCGGAGTAAACAGCTCAGTCAAAGAGCCGCGGAAAGTGCAGCCGGACATTAGGACGGCTCGCGCGATAAAACTGCTCCAGTAGTGTGTGCGTGAGTGTGTGCGGCACTAATGACGCGCCCCGAGAATTCGCCGCTCGCGAAACGAGAATTTTTTTTCGCGTCGGTCGCGGCCCTCCGGTTTCCCGATCTCTCTCTCGGCCGCCTCCTCTCGTGAATTATATCGCGCAGCGAGGCTAATTGTCGCGTCGCGGGGATAAATCAGGTTCTCACGGCTTAATGAGGTCGATGAGATATTCCCTCTTGGCTCGCGAGCTCGCTTCTCGCCGCGGAGTCGCGAAATCGCGATAAACTGCCCTTTGCGTAAGTGATATTGGGATGGGAAGGGATAAACAGAGCCGGCGTTGTCTCGCGCGACACTCTTCTGCCGCGCGGCGAACAATATCGGCTGAATCTAAATTGGGAGCTGTTCCGCGCGACCGTCCGCGTAAATCCACCTGAATTCGCCGATCGCGAGCCGCGATGGTGCGTGCGATTTTTGCGCCGGTTTCGTTGCCGGCGATACAAGCCGGGCGCGCATGGGTAAATTAATGGGAGCCGGATGAGCCGAGTTAAATTGAAATGAAATAATAACATGCGCGCGCGTGTGCGCGAGGTAACTCACTCGTCCCGCGCCCCGAGTCAAGCCCGTAATTTGCCAGGTATGAGTGTAAATTAAACTTAATGAGAATTTATAATTCATTAGCGGCCACGTCATCTCTCATTTCCGCCTCCCACATCCTGTCCAGCGGCGCGCGCGTGTCCACGACGTGACTCCGCAGCAGCAGCGGCTCGTTCTCTCTTCCCCGAGTCGTCTCGTCTCGGCTGATAATATTCGCGAGATCGCGACGCGGAACGAGGCTTCTCCTCTCCCTTATCAGCTGATGTACCCGCGACACCGCGTGCGAGGATCCCACCTGTGCACAAGTCGAGCTCGAGCGATAGCGCGCGCGGCCGATCGGCGATTTTTTGCCTCGATTGCGCGCGGCAGCTCGTAAATCAGCTCGCTCGCGGGGCTCGTGACTGGGCCGCGCATCTCATGGAGCTGTCACATCATTTTTTTGCCGTGCGCAGGCCGTACGGAAAAGCGACAAAACCAGCGCATTCCCGTTCGAATTTCGACGCGGCGGCAATTGCGCGCGCGCCACTGTCGCTTTGCGTATACGCGTATATGCACTGCTTGTATGTGTATGCACCGGTATGCGCTCGAGGGAGGTTTTGTTGGTCGCGCTGCTGCAGCCCTCGAGAGCAGTGCGCGCGTCGGCGCCGTTTATTTTCGACGCTCTAATAAGCCGTGACGTCAAGCGCGGATCAATTTATCGCGCATATAGTAGGCGCGATTACGATCGACGCGCGCCAGAGACGCTTTTCCCCGGGGCTGAGTGACAACTCGAGTGTCAACCCAGTGAGGAGTCTATCATTTCGCTATGCACTTCCACCAACGTCCTGCTCGTTTTGCTATTCCTTTTTCAATCTCTACGCTCGTTTGGTTGTGTGAGACGCTCGTAATTATTACGAGCGAGTGAAATATTAATTTTTTCCCAGATATAACCAGATGTACGTTCTAAGTTTGGCTCATTACTGTCGCGCGTCGCGGAATGAGGATAACGAAAAGTCCATTACTGCAGCTTAATAACCGAATTAATTTTAGCGTAGTAGAAAGGTCGTGGACGAACTAACAGCTACAGCCCGTTCGTTGCATCGTTCACTTTTCATAAAACTTCAAGAATCAATCTACTAGCTCCCATCCACCATGATTGATTCCCATTCGCTTGATCTTCTCACTAATTGATTTTCTCAATTAGATTTTCCGATAAATCAAGCCGGCGCATTCGTCCTTGATCTCGCGTTTACGCGAAAGAGCCGCGCAACATGCAAATTCAAAAAGACCGGCGCAAAACCGATCCGAGCCACGCGCGTCAAAGCGAAGACGCTTGTGTTTACACCACCGCGAAACGGGGATAAATTTTGCGGCGCTGTAGCCTGGAATAACGAGGCCGCGTCTGGCGCGCCGGCGATGATTCGCGCGCGCGCGCATTTTTCCGGCACATCCTAACGAATCCTTTTCGCGTAAATTACGGAAAGCGCGAGCACAAAAGCCCGCGGCCGTCACATAAATTTCATCTTAGCTCGAGCTGCGAGCTAAGGCAAAAATTGGCTCCTAATGGCCTGCGGCCGGCCCCATTCATGATTCAGGAAAGGAGCCGCGCTCGAGCTGAGAAAGGGCGCGAGACGCGCCTCTCTTCGTAATTCGAGTTCCGCGGCGCGCTCGCTCGCTCTCTGTGTGTCTATACATACAGAACGGCAGTGGTCGCGCTTTTTAGGCTTCATTATATACTTGCGCGATATTTTCTTACCCGCATACGCTTCCGCTTCGATGCATTCTAAGGGTTTTATAACCAGCTGCATAGCAGATTTAATTACTCTTTTGTCCGAGTACTTTCCAACTATATGCCACGTTCCTCGTTATTGATCCCATATATAACGCGCAGCCGATATCGGGTATTTTCGACCAAAGTTAATAAGGCGCACGATTCAATTTCCGCTCAAGGTTCATCTCATAAAAGTTGCTCATTTTCCACGGAGAGAAATATAATTTTCCCTCTCCCCGTCGCAGTTGAAATGTTGGTCCAATAAAAATAATTGGGCAACTTCGTCTCACACGGATATGCAGTTCTCAAGTTTTTATACATTTATCCATCCTTTCTCGAAACAATATCGTATCACCATGAATCATTCAATTATCTCACATTCGCGAGAGGAAGAAAATTATCCACAGCCCGTAAACGCAGGGCATTAGTACACTCACAAAAATATCTTCTTGTTCCCAGAGGAATTGGGCCTCATACAGAATTCCGCTATTTTCAATCGTAATATATTGTTGATTGGAGAAGAAAAGTCTTCTCTCAAGAAGATTCTGTTTGGAAGTAGCAGAAATTCTTAATGAGGCATAATTCCTCTGGGAACAAGAAGATATTTTTGTGAGTGTATGTTGAACAATGGAAAAAGTGGTTCGGCTCATTTCAACCGTGCTGCACCGCAGTCGCACATACGTACACACACACACACACACACACACACACACACACTTCTAAAACGTGAACGCTGGCAGAGTCTCGACTTTCTTGTTTTTAGCAGTGGTCATGCGCGCGCATATATATATACACGCGCGAGACAACCAGATCATTCGATCTTCGCGATCAGATAATAATGAGTAGCGAGTCCACGAAGTGGTTTTATAAATTGTATCCGACAGGCGAGATGCGCTTGCCGTTTGACGTTTGAATTACAATGAGCGAAGAGGCGCAACGCCCGTCTCGCTGCCTCCCTCGCGAATCCGTCATTTTAGGGGCGCCGATACTATCGGCCGCCAGCTGCTCTCCGAGCATTTTTCCAGTTCGGCCTGAAAAATACGTGCGCTCGCGCCAGGGAATAATTACACAGCGGCGGTGCAGCGGATAAACGGTCGGAGCCAGAGCGGAGGGCAGCGGAGCAGTCGCGCGCAGGCGTTTATTAAGTGACGGGCAAGCTTATGACGGGGGTTATTAATTCCGGACGCGATTTAGCGACACCGCATAACCGATCGTTGTCGTGTATTAGCGCTCGCTCGCTCGCTTAATTAATTATATATGCCGGAGCTTAAGAGCCGCGCTTTCTCCGGTTGGGATCGTCGTGGAAAAATCGAATTGGCGCATCTGCGAATGTCGATCGTCGGGAAAAATGAGGCCGCGCGCGCGCACTCACGGGAAAACGGGTTTGCCGCGGATGGGTATATATGCAAATGGACCGCTTTGTGATCGATCGCCGATGAACAATGCAAAGAGAAGCCGATAATTGCTACGTGGACATTCTTAATGCTCTAATGACGCGTGAGATCTTAATCTCGGGAAACTTTTCGGACCATACGATGCGTGTTTGATAATGATGAATCATTATACATTTGGAATGTACCAAATACTTTTTTTTATCCAATTCTTGTTTTCTCTGTTTTCATTTCGCATCTTCAGATTGAGCACATAGTTGTGCGGCTGGTATATGCCGTTTTTCATTCGACAATATGTGTGTGTGTATACCTGGAGCCTGATTTACTTGATTCGTTACAACTGTTTTCTTTTTCTCTTGAATTTCAGTATGCTGTCGACTCAAGCGGTGACATTCAACTTGATTAATGCTGCGTTCTTAGGAGCTCCGTGTGGCCAGTGCAGAGAGTTGTGTCCTAATGGCTACCTACCACATTTATGGCGGTGAGTTTTTGTTTTTGAGAAAGAAATTGCGCGCTGGCGGTTATTATGTGTACAAGATTTTGATCTTCTCTTTAATTTTCTCCCCTCGATAATCTGAATAATATATCGTCCAACGTAATCTCCGGACCAGTGCTAATTCATTAAAATACCTGCAGTAATCGGGTGTCTACATGTACTCGCTTTTTCCGGCTCAATATATTATTGAAAATAATCACCGTCTCATGTACTATCACAAATTGAGCTATTTCCCTTCATGTAAGATTTATTTTTAAATTTAATCCTCACGTGACTCGGTATTTAACATTCGTCGTCCCCTCGGCATTGTAGGTATCTTGGCACTGGTCCCGATATTGCGATACATATCAGGAGGAATACATTTCGAGGCAACCGGACATCTGAATCAGATTATTCTTTCTCATAACATCTATTGGAAAATGTTTACTGACATTATTATATTATGACATAAGAATTTCATCGGAATAAAATATATTCCAACATACACGACGACAGGATCAACCGATAATTCTGAAGACGCATTCGAAATAATTCCGTTCGAACTCGGCTTCGCTCTATCTGTAAAAATTCGTTTGAATATATAAGGATATCGCCTATCCCCCGGCATTCTTTTCATATGCTAAGCCCCGCGCAATGCAGACATTGCGGTTGGGTTTCTGAGAAAGCCTCAGCCGCCCCGCAGGCATGAGAGCAGCAGGATTTTGCTGACATGCAAGTATACACGAGCCCGCGATTCGAGATGCTGGAAAATGAACCATTCGCCGCGGCTCCGGAGCCTCTTGCTCAAACGTCAATAATGAAGCGTCAGTAAACCGCAAACCGCAGCCCCACTCGAAGAATGCTGCACGTACGCTTACTCGTATGTGTGTGAATACACGTGTTGACTCCGTAATCCAGCTAATGTTTTATAAGATTGCTCGATCCCTCTTCGCCCGACGACTTCATTACTTTCTGCAAATTTTTATGTGTTCCGGCAGTGATGCGATGCTGGGTTCGCAACACACTTTTTCCATGGAACCTTTTGATAAAAACAAAATACCAACGCGAAAATATGTTTGTATACTGCAAGAGAGATATGGCTGAAACGTGTGAGAGAGAGAGAGAGAGAGCATGGAGGCAGTTGCATTCTAATTGAACTTCTGGGAATCGTGTAATAGAGATAAAATACGAATTTGTACTGCGGAATAACTTTACATGTATTGGAATACGATTGCGGCTCGGGCTCGAGTGCTACGTTTTCACAGCCGTAGGTGCGAATCAGAGTAATTAATCGTGACACTTTAATTTTTTGATCCATCAAGCTCCGCAAACTCTTATCATCCCAGGAAGTGTTCGTTATGAATGTGTAAAACAGATATAACTCAAGAACGTATGCGTCAGAAAGCTAATTTTCAAATTTTACATCAACATCGCTTGAAAAGTTATTATACTTTTTCTTCCATGTAAGTTAAAAATAACCAGAACCAATTTTACGTATACAATATTAACGAGCCATATAGTAGCATTCGAGTTGATATCAATAGGAGAGAACAGCAAGGATTAAAAAATGATAAAAGCGGGAAAAAATTATCGTTTTTTTCTTTTACACCTGCAGATTACTCATATATCCAATACAGTTAACAGTAGGTACACAGATTGTGTGCTGCACAGTATAGAATACAAAACAACAGGCAGATAACTTTATACGGACAGATGAGCAGAAGAACAGGCAAAATGCAGTAGAATGATTGTCATTATATATAAGCTAATAGTCACGCTCGCGAAAGAGATAAATTTACAGTGCCAATTACGATTGTTCTTGAAGATTTCCGAGAAGCTCGATAATTTAAGTCTCAGTCAAGACGCGCGAGTGTGTAAATGCGCGAGTATATACGTATACACTGCGAGGCTCAATAATTCACACGAGAACAAGCGCGCAAGTACTTACAACGAGGCTAGGAGCGATCGGGCAGATATTCTCCCCTTGTGTAGGATACACACGGCAGTCCAATGCTCACAGCGCAAATCATACTTTTTTCCACGTGGGCAGAATCAATATCGTCGCGGTGGCATTTTACATTTCAAATTACTCTTACCCCCGAGCGATTCAGCTCGAAATTTATGTAATCGTACTATTATACGGGACACCGAGAGCTGCATCGCGCGCGTAATTTCCATTAGGCTCTTTCCCTCTTTCTCTCTCGCTCTCTTTCTCACATTGAGTTGGGCAGACGCCTTACTCGTCAAGTTCTCGATATAGAGGAAGCTTATTCGGCGCGGCAATTGATTTACGGGCCGAGTGCGCTAAACTCGCGTAATTTAACCATCGTCCCTACGTGGGTGGCTGATATCCGCTTGGCAGATTCGTCCGGGCGCCAGCTTCGCCAATCATCTAATGACGAAGCCGTGTTCACGGTGCATTAAATACTCACTACCAAACATCAGCGGCAATTCCGATTCCACGTGAATAATGCACACGTGTCTATTGATACATGCAGCTGCAAACAGCTTCTTGTACGTCTTTACCGCGTTGGGCGACGAGGCTAATCGCGTGTTGACGTGGGCAGTGAAATTTCGACGCTTCGTCAATCACTGTTAGAACGGTATGGCATGCGGTAACACATTTGCGTGCTTGCGTTGTTTACATTATAAGTTTGCAAGTAAAAAAAATAAGTTTGAATAAAGTTTTATTGGGAATCGAGAAAAAAAATTAGGGAGTAGGTCACGTAGACCAGATAGTTTGTTTGAATTTCTTCACTAATTGCATGATTAATATAATTTATTACGTCCACAAGGTTCAACGGTGAATATTTATTTATCGAGCTTTTTAAATAAACATTTATAATTGCACCGTACATTAAAAAAGGGGCTAGGTCAGAGAGGAAGAGTCGCACTCCTACCATTGCATATAAAACTAGCTCTGTACCAATATGACTTTGTTTGTTCATTTTATAATATCAACATTCAAATATTTCTAATTTCCGTGTTATTATTGTTAGTGCAGATTAAAAGAAAACTTGTCAAACGTAGCCGTTGTATCATAGAAGCGTTGAGATGAATATAAACTTATTATTTGTCTTGGTGACAACTTCTCCATTCATACTCAATAAATATTATAAATGGGACCTCGAATTCGGCTGAGCTCATCACGAAAAAACCAAAATATGTGAATAAGTCGTCGATATCGCATGTACAGAAATGAATAAGGTGTCTTATAAAATTTCATTAATATTCGCGGGAATTTTCACGAATTCGCTGCGCACATTCCAGTCGAACATTTTCCTCAATCGAGTTTGAAATTTCATATAAGCGAAAGAAGTAGAATATAAGTAACACCGAAGATGAATATCTGCTGGAACGGTTAAACGAGCGATTTACTTCGAGATACATTGTTCAGCAAACACTTAACAATGACTTAGCAAGATGTACCGAGAACGTATGGGGAGAAGTTCCGCGAAAAGTCGAGTTTTTTCCGCGGTTCGTTCGCATAATTTGTAAAATGATTAAATTCTTGGGTGACTATGTGAAAAAGGTCGGGAGGGGTAGGGGACAGCGAGTGACTCGTGGTGCATATACATATATATACGCGCACGGGTATATAAAAGAAGCACATGCCAGGCCGTTGAGTCTGTTGGACGGTTCAGCGGTCTTTCCTTTCAAGAAGTCACTTCGTCGCTTGGGCCGCTCGCGCGCGCGCGCAAAAAGCCGGGTGCCCGCGTATAGGGTGGAACGAATCCGCAAGAAACGGCGACTAAGAAACAAGACGTACGGTGAACGAAGCAGAACGAGGTCGCATAAAGTAACGAAAGCACCGGCGAATACAAGAGCAAAACGAGACACGATATTGAAAGATAGCTGCGCGCGCTTTGTGCGCCGGGCTGTGCAGTGCACGGCGCGCAAAAATCCTATGTCATTGAATCTTTTTGCCCCGATGCCTGCGCGAGCGCCAGTACTTCTTCCACTACTTTGTTCTGGAATATATCGTAAATCGTTCGTGAAATCGCAGGAAAATTGAGAAGATTCTCATAAGGAGAGTCGTTTCATTTTTCGTATACACTCGAGACTACCGCGCGCGCTCATGTAACATCCGTTTTTAAACATTGAACATGAAACGGATTTGGATAACGCGAGGGTAAAACGAGCGGAATATAAATTATTTCGATGAATCAAGTGTGATGATACCATTTTGAATCGGGAATGAAAGAGCTCTCGAGCATGGGAATCGATACGGTGTTTTTAATTTTTATGAAAACAGTACTGGCTCAATTCCAACGAATCCATTCCTGAAATCGTTCATTCTCTCGGTGCAGCTATTCAAAACAATAGGTTTGTGCCGGCTATTCATCTTCATTGTCATGTGAATAAAATAGGTACAAAGAAACACAGAGATCGGCTCGCGTCACTCGAGCATAAATTTTGCTCATCCAATATCATCGGTTCATAATGCGTAAACTAATTTTAAAACATCTCAAAAACAACACTACCCTCTGAGATTGAAAATAGTGAAAATTGCATAACTGATGAAAATGGTAAATATTCGACCAAAAATTAGTGAACTATTACTGAAAAATAGGAATTTTTTACAAATTTTACTGAGAATAGTAACCGGTAGTCGGATATTTAATATTCAGTCCTCTTTATATCAGTTATGCAAAAATATTAGTAGTTCTATACTATTTTAGATTCAGACTGTAACGCGCGTTTTTTTTCTGTTACACTTTTTGCGGATAGTAAAATCAGAGACTGTCATTTGGAGTAGCGCATCGAAGGGGAGAAAAAGCGAATAGTGATATTGGAAACAGAGACGACTAGACAACGAGGAGCTCGCGTTCCAGGCCGATCCCTCGAGCATTAGAATAAAAAGTGCCGAGCACGGGGTCTCCGGTGTAGAATTGGCGCACACGGGTAGATATAAGTGGCGTTGCCATATAGGCGCGACCGGCTTCCTCTCCATCTCGGTACATTATTCACTTTTTCTCGTCGCTCAACGAGTACGTGTAAATACCGATTGACTGCTCCAACCAATGTAGGTCTGACTGTTTCCGTCCTCCATATCACCGCGCGCGACCCAACCCAATAATATTCCGCGAACCGGCGATCCGTTGGATCTTCGAGGCGTGCGCGCGTCATTATCAAGGGGTCAACCTGTGTAACGAGTGCTCCGTTCTCGAGCGCAGCTGCATCGGAGCACGTGCGACGGAGAGAGGAAGAGAGAGACGGGTAATCGATTGCGATTCTTCGTCATTTAATCCGGCATATTTCATTCGGACTCTCTAAATTTGAATCGGCAAAGATTTATTGTGCGCCGCTCGATACTTATCCGCGCGGCACGCGGTCATTATACGGCCTCGCGTCTACCCTTTGCTTTTTATTATTTCCCATTGATTATGGATTGCAACTATTTTTTATAATTATAACGGTAATCGAGCCAGTCACGGCTAGCACGAGACTCACAGTTATTTCACTCATTAGCTCCAATCGAACAATATGAGTGTAAATGATTGAGAGAGATTTTGTCGAGCTAGACAAATTATACAGTGATGTATAATGGACAAGTGACCCGACAATATAGGAATAATACGTGGGAAACATTGTTTACTGCTCCACATTCGAATCGCCTTCAGATTTTTGAAAATCACGTTTTCGGATTTGCTTATTGGCAAGTAATTTTAGCCTAAAAATGTTCTTTCACACTAAATAACTTATTTCACCATGAGTTCTATCTTTTATTATGACTTTCTTTCACTATCAATGTATATTCACTTGATCGAAATTGGACAAAAATCTATTCCGTCTGATTTCAGAGCTTTGAGGAGAAACCATTCCTTGGAGCTTCCATGAAGCTTTTTGTATGAAGAGAAAAACAATAATAATCCAATAAGGATTAAATAATTCTAAGGTCGCATTGACACTTCCACTCGATCGTACCACACTGAGATGTAACAAATATTTAATGAATTGAATTATTAAATTATCAAGTCTCTCATTGTATTATGAATACAACGAGACCATATGATATACAAGCTTTAGACTAGTTTTTAGTCGTTGAGGACTAGCAATCGTCACGGTAGTATTCCACAAGTACAACTACAGTAAACAGGTCGAGATGGCATTAGACCAAGTCAGTCTGCACCGATAGTATTAAATAAGAATCCATCACTGGCCCGACGCGATCTACCCCTTAAATTCGATCGTTTTGCCTGTTAATTAGGTGAAGAGGAGACACGTCCGGTGGAGCGGTAGGCTCGAATTCCCATGTAACGAGGAGAATCCAGGCCGATTTAGAATCGGCGAGCGTATCGGGCGATTCATTAGGCAAGTGGTGTGCAGCATCTTCATTTGACGGGGGGCGCGCGCGCGAAAGGAGGCAGTGTCGATGCAGCGCGCCTCGCGCGTTCGCGCCGTTCTCCGACTGTCCGCCGACCTTCTTATACACCGGTTTCGCCTCTCGCCCGAGCTCCGAGAGCTGCAAAAAGGGCAGCTCGGCCAGCCGTGCACTCTCCCCTCGACGCGCGCGCGTATACATATAGATCGGCCTCGGCGCCCAACCGATATATGCGCAAGCCTGTAATCTCGTAGCCAATTGGCGAGCCCACGTGTGTGTGTGTGTGCGTGTCTGTGGGTGCGCCCGAAAGACGAGAGAGAAAAAAAGGAGGCCACGCGATTTCCCAGCGGGCCATAGGTCGCACCGAAATGCACGCGTGTCCGGCCTGATCGAGGACCGGCGGATGAAGGTGTGCGCAATATGCCGAGCGTGAAAAAAAATCATCAAACGGCGCAGTGAACCGAGAGGAGGAGAGGAGGAGCGAGCTGGTATATACGTGGGCGAGAGGGGACTTGATTTCTGTTTGCCGAATTTGTTATTTTGTAGATTCTAAGAGGACTGTTCAATTATTGCCCGAGTGCTTCTTCATATTGTCCGTTCTTTTCTACGGAGAAAATACTTGTGTGTATATTTAGTTGTGGAGTCTTATACATTGGAGAGGCATGCGAGGATGAATGATTGTTCAGTCGTCCGCTGCTCTGAAATATTTTTTCACATCTCCACCGGATACTGAGCATTAGGTACAATATTTATCGAATTCTCAGCTCAGAGAATTATGTAAATATTGATTCAACAGTAGCACTGGAGGAGAACGTGATGATTTATTATTCATGTAGCGCTTAACCTGATAGTTTCTACCTGATTGGGGCGAGATGGAAGAGACATGGAAACAATACTTGGATAATTTACTGGCACGAATACAAAGTTTGCAAAATTTTAGACTAACACTACTAATAATTTACTTATTAATTTTACGTAAAGCAGTTTCAAAGTGGAATTTCAATTTTGTTACTTTGTCTATCTCTCGCAGATTAATCAATTCATCGTTTTCACAATTATGAAAGAAAGTCAAAGATCACTATTGTGTTCTTACTCCTTCGAATTTCAAAAGCTTGCGGAAAACCCAACGCTTCCGCGAGACTAATCTGCAATCGAGCTTAATAGTACACGTGCCTAGAATTCGTCTTTTGGTCTAGTATCGAACAGTATTTTTCATCACGAGTATAGAAAACTAAGGTTTAATGATTAACTTTTCGATACAAGTGATGAAAATATATACCGATGCCGTCTTTCACAATATTTCGGGAGATACACACGAGCTAGCGCGTATAGATCAACCGATACGAGTGCAAAGGTTAAAAACGAGGCGGAACTGCAGGTGGGGCGGGATATACACGTGGTATCGCGGGGGGAGGCGAAATAACAGAGGGTATCATGGAAGGAGCATAGAACGCCCGGCGCGGAGCGAAATTTTCGAATTAAGGAGAAGGAGAAATATAGAGTAGGAGGAAAGAGTCGAGGCTGTGCAAGAGAGAAACGTGAGAGCAGACGTTGAAGCGAGACGTTGCGGAGAAAGAGCTCGGCGGCGGAGGTATATAAGGTCGGGGAGGGAGAGAAGACGTACTCGGGTGTGTAATTAACATACCAAACCTCCCCGTCCGCTCGTACCTCTGCAGCGGGCCTCTTTTGTGCGCCGGCGCATCTCCCGGCCTCGCACACACACGGCTGCAGCGGCGAGGATATGTGAGCAAAGTGCGCGCGAGCGGCTCCACACGCGATATGGCGAATCGCGGAAATTATAGAGCGCGCCTTTGATTTAGGACAGCTACGCGCGCGCCGCTCAGCCCTATTTACTTATACGCCTCATTTATTTTGATCGCGCGTTAATGCGTGCGCGACGCCACGCCGTACATCACGTACACACACGTCGCTCTCTCAAGAGCGTACGGTCACGATACGTATTTGTTCGAGGGCCTTTTCGAAAACGCGAAGGGCCTTATTACAAGTTCGCTCGGGCAATCGCTCGCCGGTTTATGCGAAGGTGATTTTCTGCCCCGTGTCGGGGCGCGTGAAATCGGATGATTCGAGAGTGAAGTCATTTGAGGTGGGTTTCGATTTATCCACGGCCGGGGCGCACTCGTAAAACAATATCGATTTTCGTTCCTATATGGCCGCGAGTCCGAGTCTCGACGTACGTATATATGATTGAAATCGCCTTGGGAGCCGATTTTTGCCCGAGCTCGTTTTTGCCTTTTTATCCGCGCTCAATTTTCCTCGCTCTTGTGCGATTAACGTTCGGCTCGCGAACTCTCCCCTATAGCCGCACGACTAAGTAAATCAAAGCTAATAATATAAGCGTACTCGCGCGCGGCGGGCACACACATGTCGTTCCCTCGGTGTGATTAAATTAGTTCGTTATTCCTGTATACCCGCAGTGCGATATATCCAACGTAAAAATAGCCGACTCCGCGCCGGGGCAACTAATTTCTTCTTTATCCGTCGATGAACGCTCGACATGATGTTTCTCATGTGTATAAGCGTCGCAAAAAATCCATCCGACCATTACGCGCATACTCGCGCGTCCGCGCGCGCGCACTTACATCGCCATACACTTGATGAGTATCCGTTTGCACCGACAATTTATTACAATTGATTGCCCAGCTGCAGTTGCTCGGATATGGATATGTCGGACTCGTCGGCGAGAAGACGCGTGCCTTAGAACAGGACAGATTAACTTTCAATTTAGCCGCCCCAGGGCTTGTAGTGGCGCGAGTAAGTAATCTGGTCCGAGTGGCCAAACACACACGTGTATATATAGGCTCTCGGCGTGTGAAAATCGGTCGTATCTCGTTGGGTTTGTGCTGAGCAACAAGCGCGCACATATCCTAGTAATCGAGGCCCATAAGGGATCGATGTGCGCCGTAACGAAGCGAGCCGCTCGGCGCAGCAACCGCGAGAGCCGAGACGCGCCCAAACGGGGCCGCGCGATACATAAGTATCGGCCTCACGTACAGCCAGTCGATTTCCCTCAGATCAGCGCAATCGGGAAATAATGACTCACCTATTCATATTGCTCATCTCGAGGCTCCGCTCGCTTCGCGCGCGTTTTTCTTCATTCGTTACACACACAATTTGCGGCTCGTGCGAGTTTCAAAGCAACGACTTGCCGAGGGTATAATTCACAAGAGGGTAGTTCAAAACGAACAGAAATTATTTTTTTGCTCTTGAATATACTACATATTATGTAATGGCAAGGAGAGCGTTGATGCTAAGAAAAGCCGGCCGAATTAATGAAATTTATTCGTGCATGAATTAAATTATTAATGTTGTTAGAGGTTTGGATTAGCTTGTCTGTTGTTTCTAAGATTGCTTGAAATGCCATCAGGAGCATTTTGCTATCTCGAAAAACAAATAAGTCCTCATACATATG
Organism: Aphelinus atriplicis; assembly: GCA_020882685.1. Lineage (NCBI taxonomy): Eukaryota > Metazoa > Arthropoda > Insecta > Hymenoptera > Aphelinidae > Aphelinus > Aphelinus atriplicis. Next base: position 79,466,166 of record CM037073.1, read on the forward strand.
CTCCCAAAAGACCCGTGAAAATACATGCCATCCATCATTGTCTCAACAGGCAGGATTTTATATTTTGATATTAGGGAGGTGGATCGAATTAAGTCAATGAAAAAATCATAATCAGTCACGCATTCACTTCATTTCATAGAAAAACATTCAAATTTTCACTTACCATGTCTAAGAGATATTTTCAAGTAAAATAGTACTTAGTTACATTATTAAATAGTACTAAAAACTTACTTTTTAGCCGCATTTCATGAGAAAAATATGAGTAAAGTTATTAAAATTTACATCCAGTTTATTTTGGAAAATTGCAGTATATTGAAGATACATAAAACTGTGCTGTTCCGTTGTACATTCTTTAGTTAACGACAAATCGTAGTTTCTGAATCGGCAATTTCTCAGGCTAAAAAGGTTCAAATTCAATGAAACTCGGCTTATTCAAAAAGTCTCGTGGTGACTTTTCATTTGCCACAAGCTACTTCGAAAAACTCGTTTGTAGTGAAGTGACTGCAGTTTAAGCTTGGGTGGGCATTATTCGATCTCTGTTCATTACACGCCTCAGTAATCCATGTAATTACTGATTATTACCAATTGGCGAGTGCACCCAAAACAAGAGGTCGTCCGACTAAATAGCCGGATGGCTCTTGTTTATTCGGGCACTCGTAAAAAATAAAACCCTCTCAAATTATCAGCAAGATGGGACGAAACTGCTTCTCTGAAAACTATCGCCACGTGTGCACCGTGAAATTATTCGATTATATTGCTGAAAGAAAGACTACATGGATCCCAGCAAGAAATGTCGCAGACTCAGAGATGATCGAGGAAAAATCCACTTTAGCTATTCAAATAGAACCGCAACGTATCGCACAGTTAATCAAGTCGGCCCAATCTGGGTGCAGCAGTATCTCAGGATGAATTAGCGTGCGGGCTGCGCGAGATCTCCGTTGAGGCCTATGCAGCAGCAGCACACAAGTCGACTCACGGCAAACAAAGTTGGAAAAGCAAAGGGGAATCAAGCAATCACGCATGGCCGCGCGATAAGGCGCGACAGGGGCGCATGCACGCATTGCTCCTCTCCATTAGACTGCAGCAGCAGCCGAGTACTCTCCGCACCGGCGCGCTGCAGTTTCCGATGCTTATCTTTACGCGTCTCGCGTGCGCGAGCGCGCGATACCACCAGACGGATCGCCCTTCGTTATACGTATATATATGTTATGTGTATATATAGCCGCGCGCGAGCCTATACTCGGCGAATTCGACGATGCGCGCGTGCAGTAAACGAGACGCGCGAGCTTTTATAGGCCACGCCGTCGAACTTTATCCGGCACGCGCCCCGGGTAATTCCTTTTTAATTAGAGAAGAGCTGGCGCGTGAAGTATCGCGCGTTGTCCAGGCCTGCTGAGGGTGCAGCCTTTTTTTTTTATGGCCCAATGGCTCTTCGAATTACGCGAGCTCGGCTGCACACGCGTGGTGTAAATTCCGCCGCGCGCGCGCGAGCGAGTATTACTCGAGAGTACGCTGCAATTTTATTGTTTTTCGCTCGGACCGCGCGGGGCTACTTTCGTATACTATAGCCGCGGATCTATCCCTCGCGCGGTGCAAGAGAGAGCGAATTATCGAGGGGAGGCGCGCACACACGCGCTCGTTGAGGAATTCCAACGGGCTTATAGCCTTCCCGCCATCGTGGCGCATTTCATTTTCGCCTGATTGCTTCTGTTATTTTTGTGTTCCGCGCGCTGCGCGCAATATTTCGTCTTGTACAACATATTACGCAACGTGCTTTTATTTCAATCAGCGCCCTTTTTCAAAGAGGCTTCGGTATACTCTCGTGTATACGCTGACTTTGATGAAAAAAAAACAGAAACCCCATTATCTTTTCATCGATTTCCCCTGGAATCTTTGAAGACGATGGTTGAAATTCGCTTGAAGAATGGAAAAAGGCTATTAATGTATTTCTGGATTTTTAAAAGTCTACCACTCGTAATTCACCACCGCGAAATTAGAGAGTTGGATTTGCACGAAAGTTTGTTTGTAGGCCCTCGGGGAGCCTTTAGAGATAAAAACTTTTGTTTAATCACTTCGTCTCATAAAAACGATGAATCATTATGGATTTTATACATGTCGAGTAAGATAACTGTACCCACTGTGCCACCCCTAATGATTTTTTTGCAAATTTGACTATGATAAAATTGGAATTTCTAAATTCTGCGAACGGCATCTCGAAGGGTAGCTCAATATGTACCACAAACCATCGTCTGCGCCAAAAGACTGCGTTACATACGCCGTACGTACGTTCATACATACAAGCATTTTTGAGATTTCATGTTTTTTGACCCGTACATGACGAAAATCGAGGTCCCGAAGTCTGATTCGGAAGTTCGATTTTTGCCCCGACCAAAGTCTTTCTCTTTGAGAGTGCAAAACTTGACACAAGATGATTATGTGCATCAGCACGCTCCTGTGTCATTTACACTTATACATACGCACTTCTAAATACATTACATAAACGTATAGGTAAGAATCATAAAATGAATTCACAGCACTACAGCTTGAATACATCTAGGAGACGTTGTCAACTTCGGGTGACCAATTAGACGAAACTCTCCGAAATGCTTTTTGGGTACCTCAATAAGCCATATATACAGTCATTTAGTCGTTTAACGTTTCGATTTACCGGAGGTATTCTTAATGAGTTTCGAATTTATGTATCGTACAGTATATCTATATATACAAAAAGTTATAGGATATAGATATATTGTACATGATACAAATCAGATATTATTGATGGAATATCTTGGAGAAATCGAAACGTTAGACTGTATATCTGCATATGAGCTTATTCAGGTACTCAGAAGTATTTCAGAAAGTATCATCATGATCGGTGACCCGCAGTTGACAAAGTCTCGTAGTAAGATTGAAAATAATCAAATATTATCGCGTGGAAAACAATCTCGAATTCCAGTATAATAGAATTGAGATCAATAATAAATTCATATTCGGGAAAACTTATTTCTGTTTATCGAGATTAATAAATTTATAATCGGGGCATGGAAAAGTATCGATTAAATTCTGATCCGTACTTTGCTACTGCTTCTATAAGTTCTAACCGGAGTATCGATTTATATATTCTTCTTTCGATATGCCATTTGAAATATACCCAAACAATTGGCTCATCCAAAGGTTCTGTTCATTATAATGAACGAGATCATGACGTTTCGATAATAGATTAGAATTGTATTAAAGTAGTACGAAAGTTGAAATTATTTTGTTCTGAGAAGAAGTCGATAGCGATTATGTTCAACAAAACCACTAATTCACTCTGTCTTCTCAACAATGTGATGCTGCGATCGTCTATATTATTTTTGTAAAGATTGCACCTTTCATGCCAACATAGTTGAGGTGATAACCACGAATTTACTAAATGTTTGCAATATTCAAGATCGAAGGGATAGGCGTTATTGGGCACCTTCCATACTCCCGAAATTTTGTCAACATATATCACCTATGATTTCTGCGTGGAACAAACAACCAATCGAATCGACCTGATAAAATGTAAAATTGGAGAGAAACAGATAGAAATTCCCATCAGAGTCGTAATTTTCGATGGATTTTTCGTTTCTGCCGAGTATGAGCTCTAGCGTCAGTAGACTGGCTAAAAGTCCCGCGGTATAATAAGCGCGTGCGCTTGAGCCGCGACTCGCTCAGTTTCTCTTCCGATAAGCCGTTAATGGAATCCGGATCGCTGTTACTTTTCCCAGCTTGTCACGAGGATCACTCGGGATTCATCCCTGCGTACGTTTGCCCGTATACACCTATATATAGGCAATACACGTATATATATATATATATATATATATATACATGTATACACAAGCGAACTGCTGCAGTCATGCGGAAAGAATAAACAGTCCGGACGTAATGCCCGTATGTTAAACCTATTACTGCCGCCTTACCGATTCGCTCGTATAAGGCGTACAGTATAATCAGAGTGTTTTGAATGTAGAGACATAATTGAAAAATTTTCTAATCTGAAGAAGTTCGCGCAACGATGAAATAAATTTCACTAGTGTTCGAAGATATCTCTGATATTCCTTATGCGTTCAATGCAGAGAATCTTCTTGAAATTCAGATAATCACGCCTTCACAAGTTTCTCAAGCACAAATCATTTTTTCCCTCCGCTTTATTCGATCATCTCTCGGGATACTTACATACCTGATTGGATAAAATCAAATTTCGCAAAATGGATTCTGAACTGTGAAGCTATTACCTAATTTCACAAGACTGGTAATTACGGTTCCTGTATACATATATTATGTTCATGTTCGTTAATGCTTAATTGAATATACACGTATCCGAATATATTTCACTGCGAGCTGTACGTATTTACCGTCTTGAGCAAACGAAAGATACGCGAATTGATGGAGTCGGGCTCCTTTTATCCCTCTAACCGCTAAAATGTTATAGGTCAAATGTTTCCCAAGACGGACGTCTCTCGCGCGATCCTCGATGTTTTTTTTTCTTCGCTCGAGCCTCGCCCCTGCAGCCCCGCGCGTACCGCGCAAAAAACACCACCAGCCGGGATTTCATTTATGATCGCGATTGGCCGTGTGCATAAATAAAGCGGACAGGGTATATTAGCCGCAATAAATCGCCGACAAATTTTTGCCGGCGCGCATTATCTAATTTAGCCAAGTAGCAATTTACTACGTCATTAATATCCAGCCGCGGAGATATTATCTGAGCATGGGCCGGGTAAAAAAAATCAGGCCCGATAACATCGGCTGAAATTTACCGTAAAATTTTTATCGCGTGCGCGCCCGCGAGCCGCCGCTCTTCCTTTTGCCGGGCGGCCCCAGTCGTATCAGTCACTTTTTCCCGCGATTATCATCCCCGCGCGCATTTGTACGCGGCGGCGGCGGCGGCGGCGATGCGCGTGTCAGCGGCAGCCGTTGCGCGATGGGACTGGAAGCGTCATTAAACGCGCCGATAAAGTCGCGCCGCTCGCACTAAACTCGCCGGGTTTAATGCGTCCGCGGCCTTGCCGGGGCCCTTTCATAGCGGCGAGTCCGGCCGCTCATGATGCCCGAGAGCCACCTCGGGTATTTCAATTATTTTTCCCCGCCTTTGGCCGCTCGATTTCTCGCGAAACAGCTGCTAATGAGATGGCGAATGTGGTGAGAATCGCTAAAGCAGCCGGCTCCTCGGATCTTATATGCGTGTGAGTGTGCGTGAGTGTGTACGTGCGCGCGCAACGAGAGAATCAAGGGTTAAAGCGCCGACCTTTCAAACGGCCCCGCGGCCGGGGCGTGGATCGTCGCCGCTCGCTTATCGTTTCTCCTTTTGCCGATAACTTCGATTCGCGCTTTTAATTTCTGGAATGCTCTTAACCCGAGTTTCATTAAGCCGGAATCGCTCGAGAGCTGCAGTTTCTCGGAGCTTTTTACTCGCCATAATTGACCAGCGCTCGGTATCCTTGATTTTGGGTGAGATCAAATACTCGCTTGTGTTACACGGGTCACGTAAACGTTGCGTTTCTTTGGATATTCAATTAAATATCCAGAATGAGGAAGGCAGATCCTCGCGGAGGATGTGTATTTTCAAAGATAAGCAAATTACGAGATAAAAGCTTGAACCCCATCAAAATTTACTGGCAAAAAGTAGTTAAGTAACAAGGGAACATCTCGAGATATAAAGTGAATTAATTTTACGATTCATTATTCATTTCTCCTCCCATAACAATTACGGTGAGAACCAAGCAGATGTCGCGAGTGTTTTTTTTTCATTCTCCAAACGAAATTCTCAATGCGCAGTATTAAACAATACGTCGAAAAATTCAAACGTTACGTGACTCCGAGAAACCCGATGAGTTTTTATACAATTACTCGATTCTCGAGAAGCTGCGGTATTACTCTCCTCATACGTCACGTTGTTATAATTGCATCCTCTGGTTTTCAAGAATGGTCGTTTGGGAAGTCGCACAAAAAATGTATGCCTGTAAATCTCTCCTTAATGATGCTCCGCACCGCCGAAAATGGCAACTAGCGTCGGCGAAAAAAGACAATTGACGTGAAATTTTTACGGCTCGAAGGATTTTCAAGTTTCTTCGACCGAGAGCTGCTCGAGAACTGAACGAGCGAATGTGCAAATATAACGAAAGAGAATGGACTGTTTTTATGTGAGTAAATGCTTTATGGAATCGTTACGGGGACAGATGGATCGACGCGGATTAGGCAAACAATATATCTCACCGAGAGACGCGAGCAATACGACGAATACTTGTGATTTCCACCTCGGCTAATCAATACAACGTACCTTCCAGTCCGACTATTGATCTGTTGTTTCTCAATCGTACAAAAAGTTTGTCGATAATATCGCACGCACACGAGTCAATAAGCGAAATAACGAATTATCAATCGATACTAGACATTACAGACATGGGGTTTCGAGCAGTGCCCCGTGTACCGGCAAGGCTCCTCGTCGCAGATGGGAAAAAAGTGGAGTTAATTAAGAACGCGCGCCGAGTGATTCAGTCTTAATGAGTAGCTGAAGCAGCAGCAGCAGCAGCAGAAAGGTGCGCTCGGCTCACTTTCATTGTGCACTCGCAGGAGCTCGTTGTAGCTGGCACTCTCCCAACGCCACAGCCCTTTTTATCTCGACTGCAGGCCGCTGTACATATACACAGCTCACCTGCGCGGCGACACATATACACTTGTTGCTCGGCCCCGTCTAGCAACTGGTCGCGCGCGCATAGTGTCAATCATCCATAGATCGCGGCGCAATTAACTAGAGATCAGCCAGCCGTATACAGTTATACGTATACACGAGTACGCGCATGGGACCGCTCGAGTCTCCGCCCGCGATTCCGCACCTACATAGCCGCACTCGCCAGGCCAATCACGTTGCAGAGAGGCGGCCGAAAAAATTCCCGTCCGAAAGATGAGCGGCGCGAGCAGCCCTGGCCCCGATGCTCCTTCGCTCGTAATTAATTACATGGAAATATGCAAGTGGCGTACACTCGTTTGGCGACCGGTTCCCGAGGTCCTCCCAGCCCACGAGCTTTTTGCCCGCTTTTAGCCTTTTCGACTCGCACGTGCCCAGGCCTCGCGCACGATAATTAACGGTTCATTCGCGGATGTGTTCGGGCCTCGACGCAATATTGCCCCGACGCTTTTTGTTTATCGGTTCTAAAAAAACTCGCGTTGCTCATACGTGTATATATACGTTAGGGATTACTATTCTCTTTCACGTGGAGATATTACTCTTTTTATCATGACGGTCTCCGAGTTGGTCGATTATATGGAGCTTCAAGGCGTGGTATGGTGTGAAAACGGTCGACGACTTTGGAAGAAAAAAAAATCGTATCCGTTCGCACGACGGCTCGTCTCAAGCATATAATTTTATGGTCGTCAGAAGCGCGTTACGAGTCGTTTCACATCAGTTGATTGGACGAATCCTCGTGAGAACCAATCAAGGGACGGACACGTCGCAGCAACGGTTACAAAATCTATGCTTAATTCACATCGTCGAGCTACCGAATGTGTGTAATGAAGACGACTTGCATCCGATAAGACAGATATAGTCTGCAAACTTCTATCGGGTGTAACCGCACGGGATGACGGCGAAAAGTCCGGAATCTCGCGGGGACAAAGAAGAAAACTCAAGACGGCCGGGTTGACGCCTGGTGTTGTAAACAGCTTTTCTTCCAAGTAGACTACCCGACGCGACGATTAACATTTTACGGTCTAAAATTCGCAGACACGTTGTCGCGCGCGGAGCGTAATGTCCGCAATCCGCGGCCGACGCGCGTAATTTTCCCCGTCTCGGGATCATCGGACGTTCCGCGTATCAATTATATGCGCCGGGGGCCCGCCGCGTCAAAAGGCGTCGTCGCGCGTTAACGAGCGGCAAATAAAATTAATTAAAAAGAGAGAGAGAAGGGCCTACCGGCGGAGCGCGGCCGCGGCGCAAACGAGGCGAGTCGCGCCGCTGTTTAGATTCCGCGCTGCAATCGGGATGACACGCATTCCTCTCGGGCCGCGCGAAGAACACGAGCCAGGAATTCGGACGATTACCGCGAACGGCGAATAATTTTAGAAAGTGCACAGGACGCGTATGAAGAAGTCGAGTTTCCCGGTTGCGCGCGGATCAATTCCTTCTCTGTTCTCCGATCTTTTTGTCCTCAAATCGTTTCGAGGAGGAGGACCGTGAGGGATTAATGGCTTTCGCGAAGCGTAAAATGCCCAAGATGGTCGAGCGCGCGTGCGACTTCCGAGTCTACTTCCAAAGATAAACAGGCTGAATTCAGCTCGAGTTCACGTGGGCCGGTATTTTTTCGATACTCGACAATAGGCAAACGTATCCGAGTGTCGAGTGCGAAACTCGGATAAGTAGGTCTTTCGTGAGAGTGTGGAATATTATTTTGACACTGTATTCGTGTAAGTTGGCGTCGAGTGAGGAATTTATCATTTAATAGATGCATTAAAAATATAACTAATACGCACATATATTGTTGCTTGTAAACAAGATTTGAGACCCAACTTGCATACTGTTTATCCAGAGAAGAGAGGCTATTTCAATTATCTGTATATCACGCAGGTCACTTCGCTGATCCTCGCCCTTATGCATAATTCATTGGATTAATTTTTACCGGAGATAAGGAGTTCCCAGCTTACTTTTGCATAATGAGTCCGCTAATGCACATCTCACCTTATCGAGCGAGATTAATGAGCTCTTCGTGCTTGCTTATATTAGTTGCATCAATTATCGCCTCATGTTTTTGGTATATATTTGCAATCACTTTTGCGAGATACTTCTCATTTACTGATAGGAGATTCGTTTATGGATTTTTTGTTCCGACATTTTTTGTCAATCCGATTCCTGTAATGTGCCCTCTTCATTATCAGTTCTATATTCTCTTCCGAGAAGAATTCGATACATTGGAAATGGATAACTTAATTATAACTATTTATTTATTAAACTTGAGTTATGGGTTAAAAACGAGTATAAAAATATAGATACAATATGGTTAATATTGCATAAATATTATATACACAAAAAATCTTCCGTTTTTTCTCCCACAAAGACTGAGTACATTTTAATTTTACCCAATTAGTCACAGCCAACTGATGCAATTTTAACGCAAGAAATGTGGTAAAACAATACCTCTTTTTGGTGAGACATTTCACGGAATCATCATACAAAATTTACATTTATTATTTGGAACAAACATACTCGGAAACAGTTACATCGATACATCAATTAAATCTATAGCACAGTATCTTTTTGTGAGCAATACGAAATCACGAAAAGCTAATTCTTTGCAGCATGGGTATAGTCTTGGAACGCAAAGTAAGATCTGGAATGAAACATGGACAGACTTCATTAATGGGTTGCAAAACCTTAAAAACGATTTTTCGCCACTAATAGTAGTTTAGAAATATATGCATATATGCGTATGGTAGGGTAAGAGGTAGTTTAGAAAGTGTAATTCTATGATAAAACTCTCGTTTTTCTCAATTATGCTCCATTTGCATACAATCACATTACACATCACTGATGGATATTACACAGCTCTCACGCATTATTAAAACATAGTGGCTCAATCACGATTTTCGTGTTTTATACTGTTCTTCAAACGATACGTTCTCGCCAAATCCCTGAAGAGTTGAGAATATTTGTTTAAAAAAAAGCTATATGTATAGATGTGAGAGATGATGTGTAAGTTAGGATACAAACATTTTGTATTATTTCTCTTATTTTGAGGCAAAAATGGATATAATACTTATCTAACGTTTGTGTCTTGTTCAACATAGCTGGGTGGAAACACTTGACTGGAATTTTGATTTATGTACCAATTCGGAAAAATATAAATCATTTATAACGAAAATCTTAATTACAAAATTTTTCAATTCAATTTTTTGTTTTGTTCGTAGATTAAAATGTTGAAGTAAGAATTTTATCATCAGCTAGAAATTGTCTCTCCTACCGTTTTTATTTTAAAAATACGTTTTTTCCCTTCCTCTCAAGAAGTATGTACACTTTTCATATAATGAGCAGTTCTAGAAATCATTTGCGCTTTCTTATAGTAACAATCAATCATCGTCAGGTCTTGAGCAAATAATGAAACCATCACATTCTACGAAAGTCTTTCTCTTACCGGTGATTAAATGAAACAAGTTGTAGCTTTATCGAGAAGTCATTACAAGAACGGTTTACTTTGATCTGGAAATAATGTGAGACGTCTTTGAATTATACTTGAAATTAGAACAGTTCAATGTACACTTTTCAAAAGCACACGAACTCATTCAATTTTTGTAAATCCCTTGCTCATGTGAAATTATTCACCTTTTTTGGTTTGAATCATTAACTTGTATAAACGAAAAGAACTCGAATGAGAATCAGGTTATTTTTTATTTCCGAGATACATTTGGAAATCATTAATCCGGAATTCTTTAACGAAGCTCTTGCAATTCTCAGAGAGAGAATTTTGCGAGTAATTTCTTTCTTGATAAAAAGAAGTTTAGTACAAGAATTTTACCAAATGCATCGATTTTTCTGTGTTGTTCTATGGATCATTATTGAACAATAAATAGATAGATAGATTGATTAAAATCGTATCAATTAAGATTTCTTTTTAAAAATTCCTTCTTATCGTAGAACAAATCTACTCACAAAGCTTCATCAAAATTTAGCTCCCGGGCTGCGTAGTGTCTACTTGTAAATTATTCTATGATGAGAAATGATTAATTAATACGAATCAATTGGGGGTTTACATTATAACGTCGATATTTGTGCCTTTTTAAAATTCAGCGGATAATTTCAGTGAGTGGTCATCTTGCTGGTAATATAAACTAATTTATAGCGAAGTATTGAGTAAAACATATTTGGAAAGAGTAGACTCATGTGGAATCCCAATACGTAAATTACTGATGTTTATGCGTTCATCTTTGTACAATAAACACCTCACGTTGAAAGCTCACGTCTGGAGGCTTATAAAATAATATCAGCCCACATTCCTGTTGTTCCTCGAGCAGTAGACTGACGATGAGCGTCGAAAGCTCGCTTTTGGGCTTGAAGCGCATTCCAGCTGAAACTCGTTGCCGAAATCTCATGATTTGCGAGCGACGGCTCGTGCGCTCCTTGGCGAGCGAACGAGACAGGCGGAATAATGGAGCTGAGCCGATAATAAGGCCAACCGGCCGAAAGAAAAGGCTGAGATGCGTCGTAAAGAACGAGGCCAAGAAATGACGATAAAGTAGATACTCCAGAAGCTGTATGTGGGGATCCCAGTATAAGACCTTCAAGTTCCATGAGATTTTACATGTAATTCTATGAATTTTGACCTTCATCGAAATTCATCACTACTTGTACAGAAACATTATCAATATATATTCGTTTATGTAATGGCTTTTATGAACAATTTGGGGAAAATCTATAATGTACACTCCTACAACAGGAAAATGTATTCCAAAAGTTAAGAGTCAGTAATTCAAACGATTTCTATAAAAATATTGATCATCAGTATAAGCGCAAGCGTATGGTGCATGTCCATTGAGTTTTAATTCAACAATCGTTCTGAATAGATTGAACAATAATTTCCTCCAACTTTGCTTGTGTTACCCCTTCAATAAAAATGATATGTAGCTGGGAGAAGGTTACGAAGATTTATACAATGTAGATCAACCAGTTGAATATCGTGTGTACTTTATCGTGAATATCGTGTGTCACTCGTCCAAACTTTACCCCAATTTTGCGAAAGTAACGATAAATTCGGATTCAGGATGTCAAAATACATGGAATAAGACTAGCTATAAAATGTTATGGCTCCATAAAGGCCTACGGTGACTCCTATACACAGCTTCCTGATAGACGCGATGAAGGAGGCAAATAAAAGTCAGCCGAGGAGAAATAAGAGACGCGCACGGGAACGCCACTCAACGGAACGACAGATGTTTCATTTGCAGGCCGAGATAAGTACGGCTAGGTGAATTCGTCCTGCTTCTTATCATTTCCGTGCGCTCGTCAGCCTGTCTCCTGTTGCGCACATTTGCCATTTTCATCAAATTCTCAATCAAGGAGATGGGTATTGAACTGATTAAATTCGGCAGACACGTTGCCTGTCGGAACGAACCTGAATTTCGAAAATTGACGTATTTTTTTATTCTTCTTCGCGCATTAAGACGTAAATGCACGAGCCACTTTTTTTAACTATGAGTGAGTTTTCTCTCTCTAGTATTTTTTGAAAAACGAAACGGAGAGCTATAAAGTTGAGACATAAATACGATCACGGTAATTGGCAACGTTAACATAGACTCGTGGATATATAGCCAGAACCGATGCACCCGAAGATCCATGATGAAATGACAACCTGAATATACTTGTATTTTGTTATATTCTTTAAATGATGCTTTGCAAACTTGACGTTGTCAACGATAAACAGCTATTCTGTTCAGTCTCGGCTCATCAGTCCCTGATCAGCGACGTTATAGTAATTGCACCCAAGGCAATAATATTTACTGCGGGCATACCCATCGAAATTGAACGACTTAGTACAGCCATGAAGGCCAGATCATTTATAGATAATGAATCATCCACATCGTACTTTTCATGGCACTTTATTCCGTGGATCCTACACCAAACTAGTGTGTGGTACTCGCACTCGAATTTCACACTCGAACCAATACTTACCCTTGTCTGATTATTAAACACATGAATTTTCCATTAACATTGAAACAACGATTGGAAAACAAATAACGAGTAAAGGTTTCGCAGTTTGAATTTTCGAATTCAAGCGTGGGTCGAAATGGTCGAGAAAAATCTATTGCTCCGCACGTAGCGAGGGCACAGAGGATGTGCAAGCCGCGTAGCGTGTAGCGGACCCCCAGAAAGGACCGGACAGCAGGATGCAAAATGTGCATCGGGGTGCGGTGCGATCGGTGGGCAATATGCAGTAAAGCACCCGCCCAACAATGAGGGAGTCCGCAGCTCGTTAATCAGCCGGCTATCGCGCGTTTAAGGCTTGACAAACGAGCGGCAGAGGCTACCATGTACGCACACGAATCTCAGCGAATTCGTTGAAATACACAAACCGAGCTATTAACGACTAGGCCGTCGTCGTTATTGCGATGTCTACCGTGTGGTGGGTACACTTTCGGATCGATTCGGTTTTTTGCCTGATAGTTTGCTCTCTGTATTTCACTATAAATACGAGCGGAACAAACGGTATCGAGCGTAGTCTATTTGTGTGTTGCTGTCGAATGTTCAGGTCGACGCATTTTATAAAAGTTTAATTTTACTTGACACATGAACTTGAAGTAATTGAACAGTTTTTCTGTTTTTTTTTTCAATGTATGCGAAGCTTCAATGATTTCGAGCCTAAATATTTCAAATAATATTCAGATCAGAGCTAAAATAGATAGCTAAAATAAAGCTAAAAGCTTCAGACAACGATTCTTTGATTCGAGCAAGAAATCGTACTTAATTTGGGACGGAACAAATTTCAGTATGACTGAAGTCCTTAAATATTTCGAGACCGCAAATCTAGATTTCGGTACGAGTAAATCTTAGAAAAATTATATAAATTTATTACTTTGAGTAATTTTATTGGATTGAGTTTGTCATATTTGTCGAACTGAAAGATAAGAATTTTAAAGCTGAATCCCATTTGAATCACATTGCTCCGGTGCCGAGAAATGCTTGTTTTTCAAGAAAGTAAAATTGAAAGAAAAATGGTGATAAGAACGATGACACAGATGAGAGAAAAATAAAACGAGTTGAGGATAAATATAAACGAGGATGGATGATTAGAGGGAAGGGGACTGGGAAGACAAGTAGTGGCGAGAGCCAGGACACAGGGGACGTTTATGACTGAGCTGGCGCTGAGTTACGAGGTTGATGCAGCAATAAGCGCTCTTACCGCGGCCTCATGTTTTTTACCCCAATTCGTTTTCCCTTTTATTTCTCTCGTTCTTATTCCTTTTCGCTTGCCCAGCCAAACCCTCGCCAAATACACGTGTTAGCTTCTCTGTCCCTCTGTCTTCTCCTTTCCTTTATCTCGCCCTCGCCCTCCCCCCCCCCCTCCCTCCCTCCCTTCCTCAAGACCCGAGAAATATTATTTAATTAACGGCCACGTTGTTCTGCAGCCGTAAATAAAAGTATTATATCCCGCGTCGCCTCCAAGCTCGTTTCTACTTTTCCGCGCCATTTCTTGCGTCTCCCCCCGTTAAATGCTAGAATTGTGGAATGGGAGAATTTCGTTCCTCCACAATCGGGCAATCGAGTGAGGCTCTCAGCTGATAGCTCATTACGAATTTCCCATTAGGTTGAAGCCTCATTCTTATCTTTAAAATTCATATTATTTTCCATTATTCGTGATGACCGTGCAACATATTCCTCGTATTTCTGAGCATATATCTTTGGCACCACCGTGTGATTTAGTGAATGTTACGTTGCTATTGTGAAGGCAAAGAGAGATAGTCCACATTACTTACCATGAAATCTCGTGACAAATCCTGAACAGAAAAAAGATTTGTGGAAGTATGTACATTACCGAAATAAGTAAAAGGAATCGCTAGAATATTAAATTTTTATAAAAATCTCTAGCAGAAAATGTGTTTCAAGTCCGTTATCAATACGGATAACTTTTTATAATATGTTATTTACTAGTATAACTATTTAAAAACATTCCAAGTTACACAGATCAAGAGTTATTATCTTTCAGGAGTATTATCAAATTGCTTCTTCAAAAAATCATCTCACCAGCTAAATCTTTCGTTAAGTTGAATTGATCCGTACAATTCGAAAACAAAATGATCCAGAGATCAGAGCAATTATCGGAAACGATTTGATCGCGGCGTGAGAGTTCGATCATAGAGCGTGCATGTACTAAACCGCTTGGGGATATAATGTTGATCTTACGAGAGGCGTAAGGGACGAGTCTATCGGGCTCGAGCGGCATCCTTCTTCAATTATTTCACCGAGTGAATTCTCGCAGGGAAGGATGAAAGGCCCCCCGCGGCCGGGTCTCCGTGTGCTAAGAGCCTCCCCCAGCGAGCAGGTGAAAGCTTCGCCACGTGAGCCCGAGCTTCAGGTGCGCGCCGATTAAGAATAACGCTGTTTAATTATCACCGCGGCCAGCCGCGCGTACACCTCCTTTTCTGATTAACGTCCATCACAATAACGATCGAGCTCCGAGCCTTTGGGCACCAGCTCCGATCGGCCGAGGCATTGTTGCGAAATCGCCTTCTCACTCGTGTCAGTCGAACACTTCGCTTGTGCATTTTTTTATTAACGATAACTAATTTATTATGCATTACACACGAGCGATTGTTTCGCTTCATCTATATTGTGCGTGTATCATCATTTTTCAAGCTTTTCTTAATGCCCAGCACTCGCAATTTTCAAACTCACTTTCTGACTTCATTCTCTCCTAACTAATAAGGATTAATTTTGCTACGAAAATCATGTTTAATGATAGTTTTGGGTATGCTCTTTCATAGTGAAAATTTAGTGTGCCTTTTTTTCCACATTAAGCCTTTTTGAGAAAGCATACTATTTATGCAATTGGCAGCGATTTTTGGTTAGATGTCACGATATTTCAATGAATATCTGTGTAAACGTGATTTTCAATTTATTGAATCGAAATTTGAACGTTCCTGTAGACTAGGAAGACAGCAGTAAGCAGTGATTAATGAATGGTGCCATAGAGCTGCACTTGTAGAGTCAATGTGCCCGATTTGAATGACTTTGATAAATGTACATTTTCAATGAATTAATATGGTTGGAGTTATTGTTTCTGAAATACCTTGAGTTACCCTTTATCATTCTGTTCGCAAATTCGATTTAATTATATATTATAACCGAATTTGCAGACAACCCCTCAGAAGGTGGCACATAGGATGCAGTTACTTTATTTAACAATTTTTATTATATGGGGTAACTCATGTAAATTTTTAAATCCTCTGCTAGGTCTGAAGTATATAAACTCTCAAACCCCTATCATAAAATTTCACTGTAAACGGGTGTATGAAGTTTTGAGTGGATTACAATGGCATTTACACGTTAATACCAGTAATTTCACTTGAGACAACGTTCAAATTCAATATTCCCTTGAATTCCATGGAATTCGATCATTCAAGTGAATATATTCACTGGTGTTAAGGTAAAAATTTCATTGCGATCCACTCGAAAATTCGTCCATCCGTTCAATCTGTGCGGATTCCAGAGTGCATTTTATCTCTGCGCAGAGAAAGGAAAAATCAATTGATCATATGATTATCATTTCTACCAGCTATCATTTATATCCACCCATTCGCTTCGCTGTTGGCTTTGGCTGTATCGAAAAAAGGGCCGGAGAAAGAGTCGCGCGAGCGCGAGCATAGGAAGGCCAAACTTGGCGAAATCGCATAAAATCAAAGCGACAAAGGCGATCGTGCCGCTCTCTAATTGAGCCCTCGATTATAAGCGCAATTATGGATTGAGGCAAGGCCGAAAGTGCGTGGCCGGCGCGCGGGGGGCGATTGCAAAAAGCGGCTACGCGGGAGGGCTTTAACGACTCCGGAAAGTAGTCTGCCTAATTACCCAGCAGAAGAGATTCATTCCGCCCGAAGAGTCGCGGCGAGTCGTTCTTCTGTGGTGCGCGTCGTGCGCCGGGGAGGGCCATTAGGGGCGTCCCGAGCCAGCTCCCGACGCTGGCTCGCGCATATACACGTATATACTGTATACATATACACTCAAACGTCGCGCGGGCTTTAATAAGCAAAGCCACAGGGCGTGATATTGGTCTGTCACCGAATCCCCGGGCGGGGGCTCGCGGTTATTTACCGACGAGCTGCTCGACTCGCGGCTCGAGTTCTTTCCAATTTACGCGGGCCGCTTCTTTTCCCGCGCCGAATTATTATTCGCCCCGCGAGAGAGAGCCGGCAGCCCGTGATGTACGGCTGCGTGTATCCGCGCACCGGGATCTGTGTGGCCCCGTGAAATCTTCGAGCTCGCGGCAATCGCTTACGCGCGTTCCCCCTCGCTCGCGCGGGTTCAATTGCAGGGAAGTGCACTGCATCACCGCCGCGCGGCTCTTTGCGCAACCGCGGCCGGCGAATTTCCCGACAATCAACTTACAGCTCGAGAATAAAATGCATTCGCGATATATATCGAAGCGCGTCGTCGCGTTGGCCGAGCGGTTTGTATAGGGATCCCGTACGTTCCTTATAGTGTGCGGTATATTGGATCGCCCCTTTTCACTTTCGTCTCGTCCGGTCTCTTCATTTGATTCATAGCAGCTCGCGCAGCGCTCGGACGTATGGACAAAAGAATCGTGCCAAGTCGTTTTTTCTTCAACACAAGCTGATTCCACCCGAGTAATAACTATATACGATTTTGAAGTATGGTCGAGATAATACATATGTTCGTCGGATACTCCAAACGGGCGAATGTGTCGCGAAAGTCAATTCAATAAACGAAATTCTTATTTCCGATCCAAGTCTATAAAACGGGTACGCGTGGGGACAATTCCGCGTGTGCCCTCCCCCCTCCCTTCGCGAGGAATTCCCGCTCGAGCTTAGGCACGCGCGTTATCCTTAAGACTCGGGAAACGCGGTGACGCGGCGCGTTACGAGCCCGTAAACCAGAGCGAAAAGAGAATTTCCTTTATTTGCGAACATCCGTCGCGCGCCGTAAAGCCCGTCTCTCCTCCGCGTGCGACTCGCCGGCTTCGCATACGTATATGTATATACACACACACCGATATCACTGCAGCCTACAAATGCGCCTGGAGAAGGGCGTCTGCGCTCGCGGTTCGTTGTCCCCCGAGCGTCTCGCACTTTTCGCGAATTCGCCGCGGCGCGATAACGGGGGATCGTGCGAGGAAAAACCGACGCCGGCAATGTGCTCGTAAAATTCCGGACTACTCTACGCGTCGGGGGTCGCGCGCGCACATGTGTGCCCCGTACGCCGGGCTCTCCCGTATTGTGCTCCCGTGCTTTATATAAAGTGGATATGGGTATTGTGCCCGCGCCGAGCACTTTTCACTTGTGCGCGTGTGTATCTTTATCTACGGCATCGCTGCGAGCTTCGCGAATGTAATATGGCTCGCGTCGGTGAGCAGTGGTATTGTCGAGTTATAAGTACCCGCACGGGGCCCGATGTATCCTTACGTACAGCGTGATATAAAAAAATAGCCGTTCTTTCGATCCTCTAGAGTGCATGGGTTTACGCGAGAGTGCTTGGCCCACGCAACGAAAATCTATGGATTAATATCTTGATTCAAGTAATATAATAGCTCGATCGAGCTCTTCCGAGGTACACTCGATACATATATAGGAAAGCAGCCAATTTATCTCAATAATAAAAACGCTTTGCTCTTCGCGAAAGCTAGGAAGTATCGTATTTCCCCTTGGAGCGTTTCCAAGTGCATTTCGCAAGAAGTATGAAGTTTTTACTCGGTGTAGTACAAATCCAATGCAGTAGGACTCTGATGGAACGAAAAGGCTTTGAAAATTGTGCAAAAGTAACGTGCAACATCGGGTTGATAATACACAGTCTCGAAAAGCACAAAAACAATCTAGAAAAGCAGAGCAAACGAAAGAAGAAAAAATCGGGGGGTACCTCGCAATGCACGTACCGGGTGACTTATGGCGAGCTCCTCCCGTCATTAAACGCGCAGCAGGCATTAAAAAAAATTAAGGGAGCAACGTGCGGAGGAATATTTAGCCGGTCGTCGCGCGCAGCCGATAAGCAAATAGCGCGAGCTTGCATATATATCGCAATTCAAACAGCTGAGCGAGCGCGGTCCCATGGGCCGAGCGTTGCCGTGGCGGCCGATGCACCGGTCGCGCGCGTGTCCTCGATAACGATTTGCCCCCGAGCTTCCGTCCCCTTATCGCCGATCGTCCTTGTCATCCCCTCCGCGGCGCGCCAACATCCTCGCGGACATCCATTATAGAGCTATCGAATTTCAAGTGTACACACTGCAGCTCGTGTCGGGAATGCCGCTATATTATACCCGCGTAACTTTATACCACGCTCACGCGTTTCCACTGCGGCCCGCGCGAGTACGAATTAAATGCGCACACACCGCGTGCCTCGAATCTCGCGCAGCCTAGGTTGCTCGAAAATTGCTGATTTTAGCAGGCGATAAGGGCCCCGGCGGCTTTGTTGCTCTTGCTCGGCCGGGGATAACTCGGCGCGTGTGAGAATCAGAGTGTGGCGATTAAAAAGTTAATTATTTAAATTCACCCCGCGGTGATCGTCGTAGATCCTAATCGAAAAGTGTCCATCGAGTTTGCATCTTCGAGGATCAGAATTGATTTTTGACTAAAGAAACGAGGCCGTAGTGAAAACTTTCTAGTTTATTGAGAGCTTGAAACGAGAGATTCCGTCTGGCACTCGAGCTCATCCGGGATGATCTAGTGTATAGTCGTTAGAGGAACGCTTGGTATAAGTGACGGTGCAATTTTTTAGCTTCAAAAGCTAACATCATTTTCGGATACTCAGTAGAATATTTTGAAAAATAAGTGTACGATATAAATAAATCGTTTGAAGTATGTATCTTCTATCGCATAATATGCTCTCTAAATTCCTTACAGTGAAATCTCACTGTAATACAGTGAAAATTCACTGTAAGTTTCAGTGAAATGTCGCTCACTGTATTACAGTGAATATTCACTGTAACATACAGTGAAAATTGTTAACTGTAGTTACAGTGAAAATTGTTGACTGTAGTTACAGTGAAAATTGACTGTAGTTACAGTGAATATTCACTGTAGTTACAGTGGATATTGATTGTAGTTACAAAAAATATTCACCATAAGAAGGTTAGGAATGGGTTACGTGTGTACCTATATATATATATACGGGATTGCTGAATTCATCGAAACTGGTGATACTCGGTCGGAAAAATCGTTCAGCTATTTACTGGGCATTAACGAGAGTTGCAGCTCACTCTCAGACTGCTTACACAACAGCTTTGCACTAGTAAAATCAACGCAGATCCCTCAATTCAAAACTAGCTATACACTAGCAGCAGAGGAGTTGAGTTGTACAATCTATAACACTTGTTCACTGCAGCTACAGCTCACTCGAACTGAACTGAGCTAACCAGAGCTGACTCGGGCCCCTCTGTTTACTCTTTACACTTTCTTAGTGCATATGCCGATCTCCGAATCTCTGCACTTGCTCTGGCTATCAACATCAACCACCAAACACAAAGTCACAATGCCCGAATGCCGCTTGACCGAGCATTCGCAGTACACATGTTCGACTGTCGACTCGGAAGCTCTTCTCTCGACGGGGCCCGGAGTTGAACTGACGAGATTTTTCATTGAGCTAACTGCAGTTACAGTGAGTATTCACTGTAGCTACAGTGAGATTTCACTGTAACTACAGTGAGAATATTCCAACTGTATGTTACAGTGAAATTCCACTGTAACTACAGTGAAAATTTTCTAACTGTATGTTACAGTGAATATTCACTGTAACTACAGTGAACAATCACTGTAAGTACAGTGAAAAATGTTTCACTGTAGCTTACAGTGAGATTTTCACTGTAAGAAATTTAGAGAGTGCTAGTAACTACTTTTGCTTCAACTATTAAGTCTTTAATACTGAATCACGATTCCATTAATGGGTACTGGATGAAATAAAGATATATTATGTTAAACCGCGTCTATGATCAAACGATTTTCGGGAACGAAAATGAGAAAACTTTCTGAATTACAATGAGGTTGTATGAGACGATCTCGGGGTCCTGGTAAATCCACGATAAGTATAAGAAGTAGTCGATTTTTTTCTTCTCTCTCCGCAGCAAGGAACGACAAGTAAAACCGCTCGGTCGAAATAGGCGAGAGAGAGAGAAAGAGCGAGGGAAAGATGAAGGGAGGAGGGAGCGACAATTTTCTTGGCTACGCGCGAAAGAAAGTTCGCGATCTTTACTTCCCTCGGGGATTGGCAATTTATAAAACTCCCTTGCCATTGTATTAGCCAGTCCTGATAATTTATCTCTCAATTTATAAGAAGAAACTCCCGGGGAGTTTAAACCCCGTAGATTTATCCAAGTCGGCCTTCCGAAGAAATCGCTGCAGCTGTTAATTACATGGAAAGCGGGCAAAAACATGCTCTAGTGCGGTTGCGACTGTATTAAAAGTACAAATCAACGCACTCAAAACAAAATTGTCCATCGAAAAAGACGAGTCGCACTTCTGACGCGCGTCCCCGGGATATTCCAGTTTGGAAAGCCTCGGCCGTCATTGAATTAATTGAATTAATTGAATTAATCAACGCAGCAACGTTCAATTACCGAGATTCAGCCGTGCCCGGCAGCCGGCGATCCGAAACACTCCATGCGGGTACACCAGTCGGGAGATAAGTCATCCGACTTCCCGACACATACTCGAAACGCGACTCAATATGCGCGCGGCATCGGCCGTTTGCATTCCGCATATTAGAGAGCGATCTCGCGCGAGATGGGAAAACCATGTGCGATATGCCTCGCGCCCAAAAACAACCTATCCGCGCGTTTCTCACGCAGCCCCGCAATTATAATTAGCCGGGATACCGTACGGAGTGGTATCAGAGCAAACTGCGAGCCGAACTGCGCCGGATCCCGTGTGTGCAGGGCGGGCGGAAGTTTCCCGCGAGCCCCGGCATATGTATGTATGTGTATCTGCATAGGCGCGCGAGCGAATAACGTTTGATCCGTTGCAGCGTCGGGAGAGTCGCGTGTTCGCCCCATCGATCTTCCTTGGTATATAGCTATAGGAATAACACACGAGAGGCCGCGCGCGGGCCTTGCCGCGAGCTGCGGCTGCCGATAAAAACGCGGGAAAGCGAGAGATGGAGAATCGCGCTCCCGGGAGTTTGCGGATCAAAGGTCGGGTGGCCGCTTATATATGTATATGCACAATCGCGGGCGTTGATCTACGGACGAATCAAGTCTCGACTCTCTACCAGGCTGCTAAGAAGCTCCAGGCGTTTTCTCTTGTCTCCTCATCTGTCCGCTCCGGTTTTCGAGGTCCGCCGCGGGAATTATCACGATATTACACGTTCTCATCGGGAACACGTTTGCGCGAGTTTGATTTAAAGGGCCCCGCGCTTCGCGCACGTGACGCTGCTCAGTTGGCGCGTAGCTCGTTTGGGTTTCGCGTTACGTTAGACTTGGAGCGCGGATAGCTTATATCGACGACCCTTACGAAGAAAAGCACATTTCAAATCTCCGACGAAAAAAAGCACATTTCGACCTTCCGGCGAAGAAAAGCACATTTCACGGTTTACGACGAAGAAAAACACATTTCAGCTTCTCGGACGAAAAAAGCACATTTCAGTTTCTCGGACGAAAAAAAGCACATTTCAGCTTCTCGGACGAAGAAAAGCACATTTCAGCTACGTAGTATATTGAATGATGAGATGTATGAAATTGGGTATCTCAATACTCGTGAGAGTGTGTGAGAACGTGCAATGTATTATTTTACTTGTGTGTAATGTATTATTTTACGTGGTAATGCGCAGATAATTTTCTACCGCATCGAATAACCTGAAATGTACTTTTCTTCGTCGTAATGTGCTTTTCTTCGTCCGAGAAGCTGAAATGTGCTTTTTTTCGTCCGAGAAGTCGAAATGTGTTTTTCTTCGACTGAGAAACTGGAATGTGTTTTTTTTCGTCCGATAAACGAAATGTGTTTTTTTTCGTCGGAGATTTGAAATGTGCTTTTCTTCGTAAGGGCCGTCGATATATACACGAGCTTTTTCTAGATCGAGCTTTGTCGCGCGGACGAGCGCCCGACATCCGATCTTCCGTCCGCGGACAATCCCGCGCGGATATTAAATTCCCTGAGAAATGAAGGACGATCCCGCGCTCGTTTTGTCTCTCCTACTTTGTCATTACCGCACTTGCGAGATCGCGGAATTTTATTGTAGAAGAAAAAAAGACTCCTGAGGGATGGTCCGTATCAAAGGATCCAATCAAATATTCACGAGGTCAGAAGGAGCTTGATGTGACTCTTGATTAACGGGGTAATTGAATGTCGCGCACGGCCCTCATGATGAACTATTCAGCGGGGCCGCGAGGCGGATAAAACCAAGTGGGAGCTGGTGCATTTGCCAAACTTGGAGACGAGCCGCGGTGCAGCCGCGGGGCATTCCAATCAGGACGACGAGTTCTATATGCGCGACGAAAATTCTCCCCCGGCAAGCCCGCGGGAGCAATCGCGATCGGATCTTGGCGGTATTGTGATGCAGCGAGCGCGCGCGCAAGGAGCAGAGCGCGAGTCCTCGTGCGCGCGGCTGCACTCGCTATAATGTAGAGAGGGAATCCGTAAGGAGGCGCATCGCATCAGGGGCCGCGCACGCAGCTTCTCAGTGGTTCTCCGCTTCGTTGTCGCTCGGGGATATGTGCGCGCTCGGGCGAGCCTGAAAAATCGGCGTAACGGGCTGCCGCCGTGCAGTAAGCGCACCTAACCGCCTTATACCTTGTGCCGCGGTGAGCTTGTCTTATTCGCGCCCTGATCACAATCGGCTCGCGCGCTTCCGCGGGCCTTTGCCAAGTTGTCGGAGATTTCCCGCGCCTTTTGCGTTCGGGCTGTTTTGAAAGGACTCTGTGGATGTACGTACCCGGTGTGGAGTGCTGTTCCACGATGTTTCCCGTTACAGCGATACACTGATCATCCCAATAGGGAAGCTGCAAGAATTGCAATTTCAACCAGCAGTGTACGTCGAACGAATCAATAGTATGAGAAAGTCCTCATTTTTACTTTTAATTATTTTATTATGGCCTATTTTGTTAACACGTTCGACGGACTACTGTTCGATGTTCAATCGATGTTATACTCGATCACTCTTCGCAACCTCTTTCGCTACTGTAATGGGTGCGTGCCGTTATTTTTAATCTGACAGTTGTAAGTCAGAGTATGACGAGCAAAGACGTCGTGTCGAATAAATCATTCAATCATATTATAGAAATCTTTCGAAACTCGATGATTAGCTGACTGAATCTAACAAAGACACGACGATACCTCTGGGTATCAATCACTCGCGCAGTCCAACGTTTCGTTTTTCTGGATATTCGTGAATTATTTTTGACTCTGCATATAATATACAGTATATTTGTGTGTTTAAAAACCCAAAGATATAGGTATACGGTGCATGCCTAAAATCAATAATGATTTCTGAATATCTCAACAGGAAAACAAAACGTTGGACTGCGTGGCTGTAGGCATATATTAGCAAAGTTCATCGTAATCGTATACCCGTAGGTAGTGTCCTTCCATTTAAGTAGAAATGTCTGATAAGAAAATTCAGTCTAATTTCAACAATAGAGTATTGTTCTGTGCCTGGGTGTGAAAACAGCTACAATAACAGCTACAACTAGCGAGTGTTTCTACACGCATCAAAAAATGCTAAGAAAAGAAAAGTATGGTGTGAAGTTGTGGATTATCGAAAAAATAAATTGAGGAAAGTAAGCTATTGCTATAAAGTCGATCGAGGTGAGATCACGTTCATAAAACCAGACGGTTCAGCACATTTTTCCTACATAGGATTCGCAGCTAAATGCATTACGCTTCTCGGCTGGATATGAAAATATCTGTAACTTTGGGTCTAACTATTTGGACAAAAACAAAACTAAACTACAAATATCATCTGAGGAATTATGGATTAGTAGACTTCAATTATTGGATAAATTGAAGTCGATGCAATAATTATGTTAGATAGTGGCGTAACAATAAGTTCAAAACCCGCAGCAACTCATATAAGACCTCTTCATAAACGCACCCACCAGTGCAGTTGACATCATTTTGCTTTCTCAAAGAGAAAGCTTTGTAACGGGGTAAAAATCGACCCACCGAATCGGACTTCGGGACCTCGATTTTCGTAATCTACGGGTCGAAAAACATGGAAATCCGAAAATGTCTGTATGTATGTACGTACGTACGTACTTACGTACGTGCACTTTTTTTTGTCGTACGATAACTCTCGAAGGAATTGTCCGATCGTCCTGAAATTTTGCACACAGGTTAGTCGCCGCAAAATCTCGGTCGAGTTCAATTTTCAGCCAATTCCGTTGTTTATTTCTCTAGCAACCGTTGCTAACGTGTTTTTGATAAAAGCTCCAAAAATCATCATCAATGCACGATGGGTCTCGAATTCTTTCGACGATCGATGAGAATCGATAAGACATTCATTTTGGAACAACCATTGTTTATTCTCCTAGCAACCGTTGCTATGGAGATATAAAATTCAGCTTCAGACTGACTTTTTTTTGTCGTACGTTAATTTTCGAAGGAATGGTCCGATCGTCCTGAAATTTTGCACACAGGTCGGTCACCGGCAGATGTGAACCGAGTTCGGTCTTCAGCAACATCCGTTGTTTGATTCCATGGCAACCGTTGCTAGCGTGTTTTCGATAAGTTCCCATATAATTCATGATAAATGATCATTTGGGTTTGTATATTTATGGGATTCTATAACAATCAAAGAGACATTTCCCGTATAAACCATTGTTGATGTCTCTAGCAACCGGTGTTTATATCGGTTGCAACCGTAACTAGGGAATGGGAAAAGTCAGTTGGAGGTTCATTTTTGGAACTGTTGATGACTAAGAAGTAAGAACATCGAAGCTCCGACATTTACCATAGCAACCGTTGTTTACGTCCTTAGCAACCGTTACTATGGAGTGTGAAAAGTCAGTTGGAGGTCCATTTTCGGAACTATTGATGACTAAGAAGTAATAACGTCGAAGCTCCGACATTTACCATAGCAGCCGTTGTTTACGTCCTTAGCAACCGTTACTATGGAGTGGGAAAAGTCAGTTTGAAGTCCATTTTTGGAACTATTGGTGACTAAGAAGTAAGAACATCGAAGCTCCGACATTTACCATAGCAACCATTGTTTACGTCCTTAGCAACCGTTACTATGGAGTGGGAAAAGTCAGTTAGAGGTCTATTTTCGGAACTGTTGACGACTAAGAAGTAAGAACACCGAAGCTCGGATATTTACCATAGCAACCGTTACTATAGAGTGGAGGAAATGAGTTAGAGGTTCATTTTGCTTTCTCAAAGAGTGGTGATTAATGCAAGTTGAGGTTCAATTGCAATACTTTGAGAAAGCATACTGCTGAGGCACTTGGCAGCGGTTTTTTTCTTAAGTACTCGTCACGTGCGTAAGGGGATTCCCCTTACTCTGTGGACACACTGACTCTATTGCTGACTCAAGTCTACTACTTTTATTATTGAATTATTACTCTTCCAATTAAGTATAATAGTTTTATTCTCGATTATGAAAAGTTAGCAACACATGCCAACCCAAATCGTATCTATTTTCGATTGATACAATCGGGACCGCCTACCCTCGGGGGTAATAGTTAAAGCTGGGGCGAAGTGATGAAAAATTGAAAGAGCGAGAACGAGTGTATCCATTACCGCGGAGGTTTGGGTCGAACGCTGCAGTATAGAGTCTCGCGAACGGCTTATGCGCTGGTGTTCGGGCGGATATTGAGAGCTGGCTCTCGGTTACGGAGGGACCAGAGGACGAGATGACGACTCCCGGGACAATGCCTAATGAGGCCGTTGTCTGGAGGCCTTTTCTTCTTAGCTGCGTACAGGGCCTCCTCCCCGCGGCGCGCCAGCGCGAGACCAAGAGAGACGGCTCGAATTACGCCGCTTCGGGGGGCTTTGATTTCCTCCTACTGCTGCTGCTGCTGCTACTACTGCCGCTGCCGTTGATTGATGCGACTCCGCGCCACCGGAAATCGCCCCGAGATTGCGAAGCTACCGTAATTGTATGCGCTCGGCGCTCTTCTTTTTAATCGCTGCGTTTTTGCAGTGGCTCCTTTTTTTCCCGTTCCTTGTTCCCCGTACAAATAATGAATTGTCCCCCGGTGCTGTCTGTTTGAGCACGGAAGCAGCTTGTGATCATCGCTGATCTACCGGGATCAGATTACACCCTCCTGATTGCACCCACTGTTTCACTCTCGAGACGTTATGTTCTCTCAAGGCTGCCCCGATTTTATCAGCTCGACGTGGTTACTCTCGCGATGAAAGAGTTTTCTTTGCTACTTCACTTTTATCGAGCTCGTTTAACGCCGTGGGTAACATTGTCAATGAGAATTTTCCAGTGGGGAAGAGAGGGGCAGGTTGTCGGTGTTAACAGGTGAGTTGGCAAACTATGAATATTTCTGAACGGTCAAGTAGTTCCTTTTAAATACAATTTATTTTTATTCTATCCAATAGGGGTTATCATGCAGAAAATTTCGGGGACACGTTGGCATACTGGGAGAAATTGGAAATTTTTTTTTGAATCGTGAGAAATCGCAAACTATTCACGGCTAGAACCACTGTTCGGTCCACAGAAAGGTCAAACAGTCTCTTCTGAAAATCTTTTTTGTCATTGAATTTAATGGGGATTATGTTATTTCTTGTCTCAATATTATTATTAATATATAATGAATATAGAGAAATGTTTTGTAAAAAAGCGGCTCAGGTCGGTGTATGAGTCAGCTTCACATACCAATGAAAAATGTTAATTATACTCTCCTGAGATTCCATTCAATAGCAGAATCATTACTGAACATTCATACCCCCTTAGTCAGACGACATATTCGACGAATTTGCCACTCCCTGGAAAAAAGACGATTGGAAAGCTCGATGCAAAACTCAAGACCTTATATATATATGTATCAATTAGCTATATACGCATAAATAATTTTTAACTTTTTATAGACTATAAATTAATGCGTATTCAATTGGGAAGAGAACTAATCAAAGTTTAAGATTTCTTGAATGATTTGTCCGACAAATCAAAGTATTAGATCTAAATAAAAAGCAAATTTCCATCGCCACTACGGGGCTTCTCTGTTCAAGATCTTATGAATTCATCCGTATTCTATTCATCCGTAACATGGTAATCTATTGTTGCTCTGATAACGATCAAAATGAAATCTTAGATTCACTCAATAGACCAATTTTTACCTTTGAACAAATAAACCTCAACCAAGTACTCAAAACGATGCAGTTGTGGTGA
This sequence comes from Aphelinus atriplicis, assembly GCA_020882685.1. Classification (NCBI taxonomy): domain Eukaryota; kingdom Metazoa; phylum Arthropoda; class Insecta; order Hymenoptera; family Aphelinidae; genus Aphelinus; species Aphelinus atriplicis. The sequence goes on from CM037073.1 coordinate 79,494,163, forward strand.
TCGAAAGCAGAGAGTTGAGAGATTATCCCTCAGTTATTTCAAAGACTTTTACTTCACCTATCGCTCCATCTTTTTCAAAGATCTAGTTTGGAAGGCTCATATATCGCGCGTTTGCTCGAAAATTCGCGCTAGATTGTACCATCTTTGCTACAGAGGGAATCGTCTATTGACCAAGCTGAAGATCCATGTTGTAAACGCATTAGTGGTCCCATATTTCAATTATGCTTGTCTGGTTTACTCTGCCCTTTCTTTGCCTCTTTGTGAATGTGCTATGTAGCTGCTGTTCGCTTCATTTTCAAAATGAGACGTGACACAGCTCTAGCGCCGTATTAGGAACGTGTGCAGTGGCTCCGACTAGAAAACCGACGCAAATATTTCCTCGGCATACAAACGTATCAAATATTTACATCACGTAAACCCGAGTCTTCACGAACTTGTCTCTTTCTGTACAATGGTAGCGTCAGGCGATCCACGAGAAGCCACTTTGAAAAATCCAGTTTCTTAATCCCAAGAATAAAACTCAAAAGCTATAACAATTTTTTCTCAATGTTGGCTATGAGATATTGGGGCTCGCTACCAACGCCAATTAAATTGAAAAATTCAATCGATGAATTTGAGACTTTGCTTTACGGATATCTACTGCATTGTAATCAAATTCTAGTCGACAGATTAAAACGAGTTTATCCAGCAATGTTGCATTTTATTATATGAGTGTTTTTGATAGTATGGTCAAATATTTAAATTTGAATCTCGTTGAATATGGCTCATTAATCTACAAATCAATGATTGATGTTATGTTATATCTCAAAGCTTATACTCTATATTTTTTTTACCGAATATATATACTGTATGCATTCATTAATATTTTATAATTGTATTATTTGTAAAATATAAATTTTCAATCAACCTCTTCTAACTGCATAGTTTAACCACAACTCGCTCAAACACTAATTAAGATAATTATTTTTGCAACTTTTCGTCGTCTTCATTTACTTCTCAAGATTAAAGGAATCAATCTTGGAGTCTATTCAACTAGAGGTTGAACAAGTGTTTCTCAAATAAATAGTACATTTCGCACCTAGCGCAGCGAAACTCCTTAGCTTGCAACTCGGTGGAAGTTAAAAAAGCCTCAGCGAACGTGCGGGGAAGTTTACGCTCCAAGAACGAGAATCTTTCCAGGTAGGCTCTCCAAGACCAAAGAGGGTAAGAACAATTTGTTCATGTCTAGTTAGTACGTCTCATTCAGTGCCTGAGTTTTTTTTACAATGTACCACCTCGTTATCTAATAGAACTCTCAATCTGCCATGGATGGTTTACACACTTCGATCATGACTGTTGAGCAGACAGCGAACTATCTATTCATAAAACCTATACGCTCAATTTGATTTTCTTGGTTTAACCTTTCAGGATTTTCATTTAACGATTCTTACAATATAATTTAATAGCGCGTTATTCAATTAGAGTTATAGCAAGGATTTAAAAATAACACTTTAACGGGGATGAAAAATCGTTTATTCGAATGGTTGTAAAATAAAGGAAGCCGGATAGTGAGAAGGAGCGAGAAGAGTTAGCGGAGAATGCCAAATTGAAGCTCTCGGTTTCTCGCTTCAATCGTGCGACACAATGGTCCAATCAGGAGTGTCGAGATGGGATCTCCTGCTTGCGGGTGCTGGAAAAAAGAGGAAGGAAGGGTGTAGGCGCGACTCTCTCGGCTATATATATACGCGCGCGAGTATGAATCGGTCGCGCTGGCTGCTGTATTATATATACGCTCGAAATACGAGTGTGTGCGTGTGTGTGTGTGTAGTGATCGTGACTGGAGTTGCGAGTTCGCGACTGGTAAAAGGCAAAGACGAGCGGGAACTTTTTTGCAGCTCCTGCAGGCTCGCGTTCGCGCGCCCAACCGATGGAGGGAGAGAAAGAGAAAGAGAGAGAGCGGATTCTTGCACCGAGTTTCCTTTGCAGACCGACCAGATCGGCGGGCGAGCTGAAAAAAGAGAATGAATAGGCGACACTGGTGAACGGACGGAGACAAAACGAGCATCGCGCCACATAGATAAAATGAGAATGAGATACAAAGAGAGAAAACGTACAGCTGACTGATACGGACGAGCAGGTGGATGGACACTGGCACACGGACTACACCGACTGGATTGAAGTAACCGATGCAGATTTGTTCGTTCTGCGCATCCATCTGGGTATCATTTACGTGTACGTTCAGTCCGGGAAGCTGCTCCGGACTTGAGAGGGATTTCCAAGAGGACAGGGTTGAATTTTGAATGGTCGGAAATATAGAAATATAGAAATTAGAAATAATGAAATATAGAAATCATGAAATATAGAAATTAGCGTCATCACTGCAGTTTGACTGTTTAGCGAGCCCGAAGATTCTATTTTATCTTCATTTTATGATTGATCAAGTAATTCTTCATGAAAATTGATTCATTGTAACAGTCTGACATTTATTTCATACATCTATTAATGAAAATTAGTATGAATCTTGCCGGAGCTCTCGTGGTATGATCGTTTTCCAATTAATTTGGTTTAGTACTTCTATTAATTACATTTCACTTCCACAATATCCTTTTCATTTCAACACTGTTCAAATTTGTATTTTTCGAAGCTAATGCGAACGAGTCAAACATTCATTCCTCCCAAAAAAAGAGTCAATTGAATTGCCAACTTTCTCCCTTGCACGAGAAAAGCTGTTAGCCAAACATTATTATATCCCCCTTCAAGAGCAACTAAATTCCAACCGAGTAAAAGAAAATAAGCGTCAATGAGAAATTCAGTTTGCGTTCAGACCCTGAGGCTTGTCGGAAAATGCGTTTTCCCTTCCAACTTTTCTTTCTCTCTCCGCGCTATATACTTACTTTCGGCATCTCTCCGGGCTAAATTCGTTAGACGCCTCTCGAAGACTTCTTCGCTTGGCGGGCTGCTCGCCCGAAAGTCCTTACACGGAGCTTTCGACCTCGTCTCTGGCAATTTTTTCCTTCCACAGCTCATCTTTCCGAGAAACATTTGTTATGCAAGTCGTTGAATTATTGATAGAAGCTGAAATCCGAAACTTTGAGCTCTCGTGTATGGCTATGCTTATAATATTCTGACGGTTAGATATATACTCAAGTAACTTTGAGGAATATTAGGAAAAACTGGAAAACATTATGTATATCATTCATAATTCTGAACAGAAGGCATTGAATGCGTGCTACACCATTTGTAAAAAGTTTGCAATTAAATGTACATAATTTTTATTGAACGTAGTTATACAATATGTTCTTTACTCGCTCCAAGACCATAATTCATATGTAATAATGCGAGCTCGTACTCACTAGTATGTATGTACATGATTAAAATCACTCGAGGTATCTGATATAGAACAAAAGAAAGTTAATAAAGTAAGATATTTTGCGCGCAAGTACTCCCCTTGTAATTAGCCGTGGCGCACCGCTGAAAGAGAACACATAGCGTTTCAGCCCTAGAGGCGGGGAGGGAAAAATAAGTCGGGAGCGTATAATAGAGCCGAAAAAGAAATGGAATAATGGTGGGGTAGCAGCTCACAGTTGTGAGTGAAGAAAGAGATGCACATACACACATACAGACACGCGAAGATAGAGGCGCACTCGTGGATTAGCCGGGCTGCACAGAGGAGCGAGCTTCCCTTTTTGCGCGCGCGCCCTTGTCGTGGCCAGTGCGCGAGCGCGCGCGAGGGTTTTGATTTAATAACGCGCTGCGCGCTCGGGGGCCTCGCGGTAGCCACCAGCACAACCGGAGCAATTTTAGACACATACTTACTCTCCAGAACGTACATATATATATATATACAAACACACACTCACGTACGCTGCATGGCATGGCTGGCCCAAGGCTGCTCTTGCCTTCGTGCTTTTCGAGATCCGAGCGCCGCACTGCGCGGATAAGCCGGCACGAGATGCGCGTGTATATGCGCTTAGCCTAGCTCTCGATGCTGCTTCGTATTTATTATGCCCTCGGACAGAACGAGAGAGCGAGCGAGAGAGAGAGACTGAGAGAGATAGAGGAGAGAGAGGAAGAGGGAGAGAGAAAGAGAGCCAGAGCAGTGTAGTGCAGCCGGGGGAATGAGGAAGAGAACCCGCGAAGAATCACTGCCGAGGAAGGGTATTAAGCAGCTTTGTCACTACAACTCAACCCTGTCAGGCCTCGCTGCTCGACACATCTTTCTTGGAATTCGCTCCTTAAATATACACCGACAATGAGAATTTACTCGCTACGAACGTCGAAAAATCGTCAAATGAAGAAGAATCGAGGAAAATTGTCCCATCAAACTTTATATTGCGAATTTCGAAGAATATTTTGTACTGTAACTTTTTTACTCGCGTTAGTCAATCCAGAATTTCCAAATATATACTTACTTCTTTTGTGATCATATGAAATTTGGTGAGGTGATACAAGTTGTGTACAGCAAAAATATAATTAACATTTCTAGAATTAAAATTTTGAGAGAACGAATTATCGTATTGATTGCGATAATAGCCTTGGATTGTGAGGTGGGACAACGTTTCCTCTGTGGGTGCTAATCATAACAAATCCAAATATCTCTGATTGACTCGGAGTCTCACAATAAACTAAGAAGGCAACATAAATAAGAGATAAAACAAAAAAGGCATAAATTATGCTCGAGAATCAACACGGTAATAAAACATGAAAAAGTCAAGTAATCAATCTCTCTGATGGCAGCCTTGTGATGTTCGCTACGCGGAAACAAGCGTAACAAATAGAGTTTGCTTTTTCATTGTCTCCTATATTGTCTCTCTTGTCTCTACTAAGTGAGTTATTCTTCTCAAAGGATGGTTTTTCTCAATTTTCCTCGCTACAATTACACGAACAGTTACATTGATGAGCCTGAGAAAAATACATAGAGAATAGTGGAAAATCCTGCTACCTAGTCAATTAGGAATACTTTCTCAGTAGAATGATCAAATAACAATAAAAAAATGTTGCCATTTGTTGTTGCAAGTATCAAAAATTCACCGTAAATTGTCGTCTCAATTTACGATAAATCATCAATATCGAAAGATAATTTGGTTTATAATCACGATAGAGAGCAGCGAATGTTTTTTGATCTTGATAAATAATACGGGAAATTAAAAAAATGTTTACACATTTGCTATGGAAAGCACGAAAAAAGACGTTATATTAAGAAAAAAATGATATTAAGTAAGCACGTATGTATGTACAGGCCGAAGGGTTATTTACTATGATGGCTTCCTGTGATTCCTTACGATTTCCTGTTATTTCCAAGGAGCTATTCATTCAGTAAATCATATAATGAACTATAATAAATAGTCCATCGGTACAGACATTTATTTAAGGAGACCAGACATCGTTTCAACTGAAAATTGGACTATTTTCTATCGCCATCGTAAAAGCACTAACAATATGTTATTTTTCCCACTATAACACTGTCTTGTCCCCCTCGAGAAACAATAGGTCCGGTGGTCCAAATTTCACGATGAAGTTAAGCAACTATTTTTCTCTCCGATATTCCCTTCGATTTGCGAATCAACTCAATTAGATATAAAATTGGGAAATTCACGTTCGAATGTTCTTCCTGTCACGTTTGGAACATTACAATGTGGGCGCGTGTTATTTATAATCTCATCGAAATTCGATCGACTGATCATCATTGTTCCTTGAATATTCACTCGACAAATGAAAACTACTTGACGAAACGATCCCTTTTGGACTCGAAGAAAGTTGAACGTGAGTTTTATTTGCCATGAAACCCCCCTCCGAGGGAATATAAGTAAAACTCGCCGAGTTAGCGTTGAAGGTAAACGGGCAGAAATTGACGTGGAACCCGGTTAGATTTGCAAGCTCGTATTCACGGTAGTATCGGCAGATACCTCAAGCCACAGCATACTTCACGTCAAGAAAGACGGGCTCTTACGCTGTTTGATGCAAATTCAGCTCCCAAACCGAGGCGTGCGCACGCCTTCCGTGCAGCCTCGTAAAAAGAGAGCAATGCGTTGCAGCGGAGGAGGTAAGAAAATTATATGCACAGCGCACGCCGCGTGCGTGACGTCAAGCCGTGGGAAGAGCGAGTTCAGGGGGCAGGTAAAAAGAAACCACTAATAAATCACATTTGTTCCTACAGATGTCTTACAGATGCGAATGCATGTTGACCGTATAGCCTTGACAGAACCGCATGGAATTTCATGGAGTCCTTTGGAGGGGTATTTTCAACTTTTTCAATAAATTTGATTAGCATCGAATTATTCATCGATCGAATTCCTCAAACTTATTCGATTTCAGAATTCGATCAAGCACTCTTTTATGTAAGAAACTTTTTCAAGTGACTACGGGCGACTCTGACGAATTAGCATTTTCGATGCTGCGTTGAAAAGTAATATCCATCGTGAGCGCCCACATAGATCACGAGATGCGCCCGACATGGTAATGAACTTATTCAATCTTGCCGGTTTTTCTACAAGACAGGAAAATCCCTGGTATCGACGGCCCTTACGAAGAAAAGCACATTTCAAATCTCCGACGAAAAAAAGCACATTTCGACCTTCCGGCGAAGAAAAGCACATTTCACGGTTTACGACGAAGAAAAACACATTTCAGCTTCTCGGACGAAGAAAAGCACATTTCAGCTACGTAGTATATTGAATGATGAGATGTATGAAATTGGGCATCTCAATACTCGTGAGAGTGTGTGAGAATGTGCAATGTATTATTTTACTTGTATGTAATGTATTATTTTACGTGGTAATGCGCAGATAATTTTCTACCGCATCGAATAACCTGAAATGTACTTTTCTTCGACCGAAATGTGCTTTTCTTCGTCCGAGAAGCAGAAATGTGCTTTTTTTCGTCCGAGAAGCCGAAATGTGTTTTTCTTCGACTGAGAAACTGGAATGTGTTTTTCTTCGTCCAATAAACGAAATGTGTTTTTTTTCGTCGGAGATTTGAAATGTGCTTTTCTTCGTTAGGGCCGTCGGTATGATATCGCTGTGTTTGTTGAGCGTTTATCGATCACTCACTGGCAAGAAATATTTTCCACGCGCGGATTCTCACGTACGGAAGCTGAATCCGTATAGCTAAATTCATTTATACGCGCAGGGCCCGGGAGAAAAGTGCATTTGATTCTGAGAAAACAGCCGCACCAGTCGATGTGCCATCGCGTCTCACGGTCAAATCAAATACCGCATCGCGGGGGGAAAAAGAGTCCCGCGCCACTAAGCAACCGTCTGCTTTTGTTCGTGGTGTCGGGGGATAGTTTATGCAATGCCGACGCTAGGACGCGTTGCAGTTGAAATATGGGTGCAGGAAGGCTCGGGCAAATCTCAGAAGCGGCAACTTTTCTCTCAGCGCTCGGTCATCCCACCGTGTTTTGCGATCTTTTATTCAGTAAGTGATTTCCCCCCGTCTTCTGTATATAGGTTGTATATATTGACACGCGACGAGTGGGGTTATCCGTCTTCCGATTAAAGTGACATTAGGAGGCTCGTTTTTCCAGTCGTTCCCACGTAAAATGATATATAAGTATTTTGAGAAATCGAGTATTTCCTTAGGTCGATGGAGTGGTGCGGTGACGCGCAATGGTAACGAGATAGTAATCGAATGAAGCTCGAGGGCAGTGAATTCATGAGACGAAATAAATTCGAAATGAATAAAGCCGAGGGATTCGCGGCGAGTCATATTCGCTTTGTTTTGCGACAATCAGTCAACGTCACTCGCGGCAAGGAAGCCACGGCGCGACATAGAAAGTGTTAGCTCTCGAGCTGCCGCAAAATAATACTTTGCGTGAAAAACACGCGAACAGCTCGCACTTTGTACGGGCCGAGCAGAGCGTGCAGAAATTTCTTAGCCGAGTGTAAAATTCATATGGGAAACAGCGTATATGCACTGTTGGAGACTTGATAGTCGTATTTTTTTTTGCTCTTGCGTTACCTCGCCGTTCTTATTCGTATATACCGCGGAATTCCTAATGCGCTCGTATGCACGAGGATGCACCCATAAATTCTCCACGTCTCGCTCGCACGCTCCGGCCAATAAAGTTCAAATGCATATATATATATACATATATATACACACACACATACATATATATCTGATAGCCGGAGTTCTCAAGACCCGTTTCGAGAAATCGACTCATTTTGTATCTTTTATCATAATATGTGCGATGAGAGTTCTGCATTTTCTAGCACGTAATACTATGGCAAATACCACTGTAAATTATATATGAGCTTGCGATAATTATGGGATAGATAAAAAATATTTTTACCGAGAGGATCATTACATACAATCGTTAAAAAAAATACAAACAAAACAAAATACTTTGATCATATGTTTCATATATTATTGTTGTCAAATACCAATATTGTTATATCCATGGATACATTCCGCAGCAGCAGAATGGAATGGAAAAATGATAAATTTAAGAGATAATAAGCGCAAATTTTGATTACAATAATTTTCAACAAACTCATCTCGAAGTTATCTATCTTTCAAACTTTCATATTGTTTTTGAATGACTTCTGAGGAGATGGACAAAATAGAGTTTCTGTGGGTAATTTGGACACCTTGAAGGTTTTCAATTCTCGTTAGGAAATTAGGACTAAAGTTTCACCAGGATCATGTAGCATTATTTTTTATTGATTTAGGGGTGGATGAGAGTAGACACAAAGTTTTGAAATTTTACTAAAAAATGTTATTTTGCTTGCAAAAGGAAACAAGTTGCCCAATTAAATCAGACACAAATTTTACGATCATCGCGGATTACGGATGCCGCCCAACGCGTTTTGCTATATAAAAAAGAGAGTAGCCGTATAACCCACAAGCAATTAAAATCATCCCAAGTTCCTCTCAATATCAATTAAAACATATGAGTATTTCACAGCAACATTCCAATGACTCTTGAGTATGATCCGGCGTTCGTACCGAATCCCATCGTCATTCCCAGGTCGTTTTGAGACCGAATTAGTTAGCAGCAGCAAATTATAGCAGCAGCGAAGAGCAGCCATAGAGGGTCGAGTCCCTCGACGTGACCTTCCAAATCAGATCATCACATGTTCCTTGTGTATCGCGCTGGGATATATCGCGGAAGTGGCGATTTGCGCGCACGTCTAGCCAACCACCTCGACTGTAGGCTCGCTCAGCCAGGCCTGAATCATTCAGACGCGAGCGCTGCACGTGCGGCTTTACAATTAGGCAAATGCGCTCCGGGATTTGCCAGCCGAAATAATCGATGTTGGCCCCCGGAGCACGGCATCCCCTGGCTCATTATGCAACAGCCAGGTGTCGCCCTCTCCACGTAAAACCAGACCGGGTTATCGGCTTTATACATACATACAGTGGCCGTATCGGGTGGCAATGCCAGCTCATTCTCCTCAGCCACACACAGGCCGTGGCTTATTCCCCGTAAACGTCCCTCGATGCGCCAGCATCCTATCATGTCGCTCGTTCGATGTTCGCGCCAATTGTCGAGGAGTTGAAAGCCTTCCGAGGGCCGATAAAAGGATTCGCATGCTTTTATCGGCCATACGTTATTGTCTCACTGTTCGGGTTAATACATATTAAAATTGCACTCTGTGCAATCGTTCATTTTTGGAACGTTTCTAACAATCAGACATTTTCGTGGACCATCTGCAATGCGAGGGGGGATACGAGAAAAGATCGGACTACTTTTAGTGTTAGATTTATCTAGTATTTGTCAGAGTTTTTTCATATCAAGTGAAATGACGTATATTATAGATTCAAATCAAGTGGTTTCAAGTGATCCATGAATTCATAATGCAGTGATCGTCACGTCACACTATCGCACACGCACTCGAGAAATTGTCAATAATAGATGAGCAAAACCAATATTTTTTCTCCATTACCTATTTTTTTAATTTACATTTTTTCATTGTATTCAATATTTCTGTATTAGCATTCATCTTTGCGAAATTATTCCGTTGAGTATCACACGATCCACAATAAATGAAAAGTGCGTTATGACGAATGACAATTTGATGACACTACACTTCGACTAATCTCAATCGTTGTTTTTCTTTTCGCAGGTAAGTTGACGATCCGTCTCTCAACTATGTAAAGCAGAGATATGCGCGAGATCGATGTATCTCATGATGATCCCAAGTACGTGGGTAAGTACAAGCCCGCCTCTTTGCAAATCGGACAATTGAAAAAAAAAGAAATGTCGTAGTCCGCGGGACTTTTGAAAATCCGCGCCAGCACGCAAGAACATTGGCGTGTATTTGATCGTGTGCCATATTCCAAAGGATAAAAAGGAAAAACCGTAAGCACGATGGAATAGCGATCGAAGCGCAACAGTATGTTTACATGCGCGTGCAAACCTTACTTCATGGTGCAAACATATACGGGCCACAGTGCAAATAAAGCATAATGCGTGCGAGCTCATTATTGGCAGTACATAAGAAAATTACACGCACCTAAGGACGGGACGGCCGCGCGCCAAGGGCAATAATTCAACTTCCGCGGAATGACAAAGAAACTGGTGAGCGGCCCTTGCGCGCGCGGCATTGTCGAGCCGAGCGAGCAACACGTGTTCCCCGGGATGCGGCGCACGAGGTCGTTGCAACCCAAGTGTATACACTTGTATACGTATATATATAAATGCATATACCCGTGCACGAGCAGCTAGTGGATTATTACGCCGCCGCACTTCCCGCGCCGACATTCATTTGCATTAGCGCTCATACACATTTTGGTGTGTTGCTCCGCGGGGGGATCTCTGCAATGCGTTCGACCAACGCCGCCGCCGCCACTCGCGCTGTGTATACCCCCTTGTTTATACCTTGTTGCTGCGACGCTGATGCTGTGCAAGCACCGAGAATGACGGACTTCCAAGGAGCTCATGTACCGATAAACTGGTTATTTGCCGATAACCCAATAGCATGAGGCCCAATATTCCGTGTGATCTTCGAAATGGTTCTTGATCTGTATTTGCGCCTTCTTTTAAAGTAGTATAGCTTTACAAAGAAAAGATCCTATGAAAAATGTCGAAATCGTTTGGTACACACTAGGTCACAATTATGCTACTCGAAAACCGATTGTAAACTCAATATAATTAACAAAATATTACGAACACGGTTTATCAACCGCATTATTTTTTCGTTCTTGTACTAGAAAAATCTCGAAGATTATTCCACTTTCAGCAAGAATACGCGATTAAAAGTTACAGGAGTCGAAAGAAGCTAATAGTTGATAACTTTAAATTTGATCTTGGGGATCAATTTGAAGATAAGTTGAAAATTAACTTTTCATTTTTTAGCAAAAACTCATTTATGATTTCGAAACTTGGCATAGCTAGACATTTTACGTCGTTACCTCTCATATTAAATGAGGTGGATTTGGATATCGAGTCGATCGTTATCGACTGTACATTAATATATAATTTCTTATAGGGAAAAATTCTATTTTTAATAAGTAAATTTATTTCCAATGAAAACGTTGTATAACAGATTTTGATCAAGAGATAAAAGTTTTGTATACAAACATTATAGATAACTTTATTTTTCGGAGAAAGACATGCAATCTATTCCTCTCCTACATGTCACACGTTTAGAATCAAGAAAAATTTAAGAAATATCTATTTCGGTTGTGGTTAATTTTGTTGTATGCTGGCGTTATGAGCTCTATTACAATACAAAATTATCACATTTGAGACATGTGCATTTTGTTCAATTGTTCTCTCATATTTTCTTTATAAACACACCATATTTATATAACTACTATTCGTATCAAAGAAGTACAAGTTGGAAATTCAACTAAAGCGTACGAGTCCAAAAACAACCATCATTCAATGTATCAGTTACTCAATGAACAAAATGAGTCAATCAGTCGCTGCTCAATTTTTACGGTTCTGCGCGGTAAACACATGTAGCTTGGCACTGCACTGTATGCAGTGCATACACACTGCACTGTATTAGTAGACCCAACACAATCTCAATATGATTCATCTTTTACATTAATAAGTAATCTATTCGATTACTCATACTAATTCGAATCTAATCGACTGCAATCTGTTTTACTTCATTGTATCTCATTTGATGCTCGTGTCAACATCAGCTGAGGCTATGTGCGTTTATTGCGGAGAAGCGTGAAAATTGAGAGACTATACTGATAAACATGATGCGCCACCTGTGGAAAGCCGGATTACGTCGTTAAAACGCACGTTTACCGTGAGAACCTTAATTATTTAGGTGATATCATCACATGCGCGCACTCTATTTATCAACTCAAAGTTCTTTCTTTGTAATCTTATAACTCATTACATCATACTCTTGCGAGTAAGTGTAAATAAATGAGTTATTTCATCACAATTTTAAAATTTTTATAATTTCATTTTGTCATTAGAAAAAGTCATTGAAAAAAAATACCGTAAGTATGTCATATAGACGATGAGTAGTTGTTCCTAGCTTGGCTAATGATTTCGCACTCGTTATACTTCAAGTCATACGAATCCTTACCCTCGTTTGTAACAGCCAATTCAAGAATTTTGTTTCAAAATATATACTATTATCTTTGCAGTTTCCTGTATCGAAAATTAAATATCTTGAATACATTCCTCCTGTGAGTAATTTTACAGTATCGAATAAGGAAGAGTTGCAGGAATCGGGTTTTAATGACTTTGAACGTCAAGTGTCATATTCTGTCAGCACAAGGATGCTTGTTACAGTGCCTAAAATGCTCAATCCCCACTACTTTCGCTATACCTATTATTCCAACTTGTCTCGAATTCATCCTTATAAATAGAAAATTCCGTCTACCCGGAATACGTACGTCTCTTTATCCACGCCGCGAGTAGTCCCGCGTGATTCGGCTCAAACTCGCAGGGCGCAGCCATAGAGAGGATTGAGAGACTGCTTAATGCAAGCTGCTCATTCTTCATTCCCGTCGGAGCTCAGTGATTCTTTAGCTGTGGGGGTCTCGTGATCGCTTATACGGCGGTGGAAAACAAAGAAGCTCATGCCGAAATCAAGCTCGCCCGTAGAAAGGGAAAGGCCAAATTACAGTCGTGGCTGGCAGCCGCGTGCCACGGATCGAAGGAGGAAAAACTGCGCTCTGGGGTTATATGTATATACTCGTCGGCTGGAACCACGGATAGAAATGGAAAGCGAGACCCGACCTGAATTTCAATGCCACCCCGAGTTCGTGCTCGGAAAACCAGCCGCGGCGAATACCGCTGGTCTTCCTCTCCGGTCCTCGTTCGTTCTACGCCGAGAAAACCCTATGTACGTGCATTTTTTCGATGTTCTGACGTTTCCGTCGAATTGGCGAGAAAAAGGATAACCACCATTCAATTGAGACGTTTGCTAACAATTCGGCCAATCACCCGATCAACGAGCCTCGTATAAGGAACGATCAGAAAGAACTGCATTTATCCAGAGCTATCATTATTTCAAATTATCTTATAAGCGCAGAAAAACTAATGATCAAGGAACTAATGATCCAGCCTTTTAGTGCGATATAATCTTTAGTATATAATGATTCATGAGAATGTTTCTAATATCGCACTCAACGGATGCTTCATGCGTGATTTCAAGGCGCGACGTACAGCTTACTTTGATACTCGAAATAATTGAAGCGCCCATCTATTATTTTGTCACTAGTTTTCAGCCCTTTTATGACTGCTTCGGATTTTTTTTCATGGAATCCCAGATTTGATTCTAGAATTTAAATCAATCCAGACCAACCTCGCGAGGATCAACCCGACTTTACATCGCTATTTAAAAAACAGCTATTAAATAGAACGCAGTGTGTTTTTTGGAAGATACTTTGTTAACTAACTATAGGAATTTATCGGAGTTTTTTCTGCTGTACAAAAATATCGCAAATCCTCTCAAAAATGTTGAATTCATGAAGCCTCTTGGAGAAAGTATACTGCTAATTGGCAGCGGGTTTGTGAAGATTTTTCTCATTATACGTATGGGTACTCAAAATTTCGCCCATAAATATCGTGACGCACCAAGAGGTGGGATCCGGAACCTGAATGGAGAGTTTATAGCAGGCTATGGTTATGAGGTTCAATCGCAGGTGGGGGTATTGAGAAGTTTCGCGTAAGGATTTTTCGAACCACATATTCGCATTCCCGTCAGAATTCTTCAGGTAAAATTTTCCCGCTATGCAGACTCATTCAACCTCACGTCACGACATTCATGGACAGTCTGGGCGACTGTAACGTGTAATTGAAGCGAACCCTGCATGTTGATCCAAAAGGCATGAATAGAGAAAGATAATAGTCAATTTTCCAAAGTAGTAACTCTTTCTCAAAATCCACTTCAATTGATCAGATCAATTCCAGGATAGAATTTAATTATTACACTGTTAGTTCGAGATGCTGAAGATGAAATAATAGAAGATAGCCATCGTGTTTTACTTGCTTGACATTACTTGAATTCAAATTGATCTCAAAATTCTGAACGCATTGAAATCATTCATTTTTCATTTTGTTCTTCGAAAATATAGTACATAATCCTCAGTAAACGAATCATCAAAAACCTCTCTCTTTTTTGTAGACGCGACTTTGCAAGATACTAACTTTTAAGAAATCAATATAAATCCATAATTTACACGAACCTACTTTTAAAATAATCGAGATTTCACCTTGACTAAGAAATAATCCACGCTGCACCTGGTATCCTGATCGGCGACTCGAGTAAAAAGTTGATCTGAAACAATTACCCAACCACAAGCCCACGCGAAAGGTCGGATCGCGATGAAATCGTCACGGCTAATCAGCCGCGCATCCGGGACGTGTGTCAATGTAAAGAACCGCCATCCGCCGGCGTGGCGTTTTTCCTCCGCCCTATATACTCATCGCGAAAGAAACACCCCGTCATAACGCCGGTTTCCGGGACCACCGTCGACGGCGTCCTCGTCATTATCGCCCGCGGGGCTTTTTGTCGCTCGGCATATACATCCGGGGCGCGTTTTCGGACTCTTGTGTCTCGCGCTACTTACGCACCGCCGGTGCGGAGCGGAGCCAGACGTCCCCGGTGGCCGTTTCTCAACCGGGATTAAGACTTTAGCCTCGCGAGCGGCAGCTCCCTGCGAAATTAATGGGGCTCCCCGCCGATTTTGCCGTTCCTCCTTATCTCTGACTTGTCTCACCGGCGGGCTTGTGTCTTTGTAGCTCGCATTCTCTCTTCTAAACTACGTCGCGCCTCTGCTTTACACTCTCCTTACGTTTTTCATTTCTCGCTCCGTGGAATCAGTCAGTTGCGCCAGCCGTGCTTTTTTCTCCCCTCAGGTTTGAATATTTCGCAAGTGACTTCAGGCTAGACGTGTTGAAAAGAGTGGACATTTTTCGTTGAGAATAACTTTTCGTTCGATGTGAATGGATCTTTCCTTTTAGATTCAGAAAACCAACCGTAATTTTATATGAGAACTATGATTTGAAAATAATGATAATGTGTCTCTGAAGACGAATATTAAACCGGAGCCTTTGATTTGAAAACATGTTTTAATTAATGCCAAGCATGAAAAAGAGAACATTAATTGATTTCTTCAGAAACGATCTTTTTGAGATTATTTTATGTATGTTTATTACAAATCTGGAAAAAATATTTTCGAAATGAAGTACACAGTACTCATCTAACAGCCTAGAAATGTACTACTACTTATGAATAATCATATAATCGATTGTTTGACTTCCTGTTAAATGTCACCATTTTGCACGCGTTTCTTAATCTTCATATTGCATATAAATCCATTTCCATGCACAGAAATGTTCTTTGAGAATTATTCGTCCTTAATGTATAATTGCACTTACAGTATTATGATAACTTGGAAAATATGTGAATAATAATCAAAATTAACTGTATGTAAGTCTTTTCAATTACAGGATGGACTCAGAGTTCTTCTTTTATTCCTTGCTTAGCCATCTCGCAGCAATCTGTATAATGTAAGCATCATTTACAAAATTAATTAATTTGATTACGTCGGTTACAGATTTTTCTCTCCATTCTTCAGGCAATTCTTCTTTGATTCCGTGACAACCTGGTATGAATCTCTCTTTTGTTTATAGTATCTATGCCGCAATCTTTATAGTGTGAGCATCACTAAAATAATTAATCAATCAATTCATGCGCTCTCCTACACTTCGTACACTGTAACCGAATTGCTCTTCATGAAACTTTCTTTTTCTAGATTCTTGCGAGAATAGTATGGAAAGTAAGAAAATGTAGCTATGAGATTATAAAGAATCGAAAAAAATTGTATGGAGAATGGAGTAAGGAATCGAAAACTCAATGAAACTGATTAATTAATTTGGTAAATGGTGTTATAACTATACAGATTGCTTATACGATAGCTGGATGAAAGAGGACAAGAATTTACTAGTAATTTCCGATATAATTTGAATGTTTTCTGTAAGGTTACAATTATATTGAGTTCCAATTATGAACGAACATTTTTAGAGTATTTCAGATTTGAAATGGGACTTATATCCGTCGGTCAAGTTGTCTTTAAACTAATATTTGTATGGAAATCAATCTTTTTTTATTCATATGTTCACATATAATTTCAATAGCTTTAAGTTTATAATATTTTATTGTAGATTTGTCTTTAAATGCAGCTTATTATCATTTTTTTTCAATCTCAAAAATTTTTTTTTCCACATCTCTCAGAAAGTCCCACGTGGAGCTGGGCCCTCGACCAGCCTGCTCCCCGTGGGCTTGATGCAAATTTACGAGAGCCTTATTTTTCACCGAATTTACATTAGTGATTTCCATATACACCTTGATCATCTCACGAAACTCGCTTTTTCCATTTTTGAAACAATGCAATAAAGTAATTTTTATTTCATCTTCTTTGTATGATTTGACTGTAACGCACCATGGACAACGGAAACTTGATGAACGCTCACAATCTCGTTTTGTGAAACTATCACGAAGCTATTATGCATTGGTTTAGTTTTAGATGGGAGAACTATGACACGACATCGTGAATACACGTGTGTGTGTGTGGGTGTGTGTGTCTTCAGAAGGTCAACTATAACCGAGAAGCCCGCCGAGAACCACACCTTTGGGTGGCATCCTTCGCCCTTCGGGGGCAATCTCCTGACAGTTTCTGACACTAACGTTACTACTACGTAACTAGTCAATTTCGACGTAGCCCAGGGCTGATCTGTATTTGCTGTGACTTTTCCAACACCTTCTCTAAAACCTATTAGGTTGTATCCGAAACATGATTAGGAATGATATGAGAATTACGTGTACTCTCGAAACCACACGCAAGTTGTTGTTAATGATGGAAATGTGAGAAATTGTGGAAAAAGTTTGCCTTTTTCTCTTTTATTTTTGAGATGGTATGAAAACTATTGATTCTAGATCTGATCTATCTCTGATAGTTTTTGCACAATCTATTAGTTAAGTAAGATAATTTCAAAATATCGATAATTTTACAATTGTATTTAAGTCTTCTATGAGCCTTTTCGAAACCTGCCATTTTTTTACGTACCCTTGTTGATAGTAAGTATCGATTCCCAATGAAAAAATATGATTTGCATCAATCACAACAACTTTAAGAATTTTTTAAAAATTATTTTCTTTAAAAAGTACTTTTTGAACAAATGCAACTGAAACGCAGGTTTTGCATCTATCCAAAATGTGGTAGTGGTATATGATACAGAATACAGGATAAACAAACGTTCATTTCGTGTTTTCATTAACCCAAATCTGATTCGTAAATCCCGAAATATAGAGGTTTAAAGTTAATAATTTTTAAAGAAACTTGTTTGTCTCTGCCATTTTACTCTAGGATTGATATAGTTTTTATACTATCTAAAAAATAAAAGAGAAAAATGCAGAATTTTTCACATTTCTATTATTAATAATGACTAGTGTGTGGTTTTGAGAGTACATGTATTCCTCACATCATTTCTAATCATGTTCTGGAGACAACCCAATGGGTTTCAGAGAAGATGTTGAAAGTGTCCGAGATAGCAAGTTCCCGAACAGATGAGCCCTGGGCAACGGTGCAACGTAATTTTGGTTGGTTTCGTATATTGATTAGTTTAATTATTGCCTCCTACCGCGGTTCATATACTGATCTCGTGCAGCGTTCGCAGGTGTTAGTTTACTTCATTATTAATTATTTATACATTATATATTCACCATACATTTTCGCTTGATATCTAATTTCCTCAACAGTTGAATTTTTCCTCAAGTGAATTTGAATATGCGACGTAGGGAATAATTATTATATACGAAATGACGAAGTCTTCGACAATGATCAGTGTAATCGTATCACGATAAAGCATTAAAACAGTAATATAAAACTATAATAATGAACGATTGTGAAAATAAATATGTTGAACGATATCAATACGAGATAAGTATGTATGAGACAATATTGATTTAATAAGGAATAAGGATCACGATATAGGTTTGAACATATTACATGGTAAACGTAATAAGCGCGCGAGATTGGATGAACTCGGCTCCCCTCCGTTGTGCGAGCATACCCATAAAGCACAGACTCAATTCAGCTCGCACTATTCCCATAGCGCGGCCGCGAAGCCTTGCCACCGAAAAAAAAAATGAGCAATAACGAATTCATCTCTCGCGTCTGCGGGACCGAGGCTCTCGGCAGAACCGATCGTGCGAGTAAGTGTCTCCTTCGCATACAGTGGCGCTCGGGAAAAATGCCTCTCGCCCCCGCCCTTCGCCTCGCACGACGAAGGAAAAAAGAATCGAGCGAGGGAGCGGCTCGCGAAAATCACCGCGCGTAAAATCGAACGAGCTTGCCGGAAGCTCAAGTGGGCGCGGGGCGGAAGTATAACTCTCGGCTCGCGTCGAAAATCTCTCCCCCACCCCCCCGGGTTGAGGCGCCTTAACATAAGAATGGGGCGGCGCCATTATCCGTCCAGATCCGACTTGAGAGATATCCGCCGCAGCCGAAAATGGCCGCGAAGCCTAAGGGGCTGGTGACAGATGCTCTGTATGCAAATTCCCCGGTTCCCGTAGAAACCCACGCACACCCCAGCCAGCTCGAGCTGTAGCCGTCTGCGCGCACACACACACGACGCGACGCTTTGTTATTGGGGAACCGACACTCGCGCACCTGCCTGCGCGCGAGATACTCATCCGCGTGAATTTTCGCGACCCTCAATTGAGCCGCTTGTACGCGGCTGTTTGATGGGATCGATCCAATCGTCTGTGGCCCGTGGAACTTCGGCTCCCTAAGAAGAGAGTCGATTAACTCTGTTCATACTCGTCCTGAAGGTTACGAGAGTTCACGTTGCGCGATGTTTTCATTGAAGTTTTCGTCACGTCGTTATTTATCACATGGACGAGTGTGCATTTTCAAACTGAAATAACGTCAATTCATAACGATTAATTCAAGTCAATGAGAGAGCCATTGAAAGTTCGATAATTAATCATGAATATTAAATTCGAAAAAATCTGTGGAACCTTTGCGCTCTGATTTATGCGTATGATTTTTCGGTATAGATTCATGAATTATAGTCAGGCATCAATTTTGTGCTGAGCAAGATAAGTGGGCAAAACTTTTTTATTTGAAAATATTTAATTTTCCATCGGGACAAATCAGAAGTAAAGTTGAACTACAACAAACTTACTCGAGGCAAATATACTTTCTTGATTTTTTATATCCCACTGTGAGTTTCGTGTTTATGAAGAGCGGAACAAAGGAAATTTCTTAAACTTGTACAGCACCCAAGCCAACTGTTTCTGCCTTCCTCTGTTCTTGCCGGCGATGGTTTCTAAAAGCGTTAATTAAAACAAGACGCGCAAGTGTTTCTCTGGGATCAGTCGAAGCGGAGGAGAAGACACAGGGTAGGACTCGGGTAATTTCGCCCTTCTGGAATGCGTGGCAGAGAACGACAAGCCGTTCCTACGAGAGCCCACTCGAGACTTTTCCGCGATTCCCATTTTCCAAATGAGCCCCGAGATCCACTTAAACCCTTTTTACCCCTGAATAAGCGCCCTTCCATTAGTTTTAATGCTTGCGAGTATATTTAAATGAAATAGCATCAAGAATAATTATTGTTTTCTATGCATGAATAATTTTGAGAGGCTCTAGTTTGAGAACGATGACGATTGCATTTTGCTGAGAGTATTAAAAGACAAATAGTAATGTGAAGTACTCTATATATATGCTACAGTGATCTTGAAAATGATTTCCGTGGTAAACTATCTGTCATTTTTTCACTTACTAGGAGAGGTTGTCAACTTCGAGTGACCAATCATGACGAAACTCTCCGAAATGCTTTTTGGGTATACCTCAATAAGCCATATATACAGTCATTTAGTCTAACGTTTCGATTTACCAGAGATATTCTCAATTACTTTCGAATTTATGCATAGTACAGTATATATATATATATATATATATATATATATATATATATATATATATATATATATATATATATATATATATATATACACAGAAAGTTATAGATATAGATATACTGTACATGATATGAATCAGATATTATTGATGGAATATCTTGGAGAAATCAAAACGTTAGACTGAATAGCTGTATATATGGCTTATTCAGGTACCCAAAAAGTATTTCAGAAAGTATCATCATGATCGGTGACCCGCAGTTGACAACGTCTCCTATAGTTAGAAGTGATTTTCAGTGTGTAAATCAAGGTTGAGAATTCCTCTGAAATTACAAAAACAGCAAAATCAGATACTTTGGCTCTCTAGAAAATATGGTCAACGTGCTTGAAAAATCTGAAAAAATTCTGAGTATATCGTGGAATCTACGAGAACATAAAAAAAATATTGATACAATCGAATTTTTCAATGTTCGATTTATTCACAAAAAAATTCCCATAGAAATAGATATGTATGTGTACTATATGTATGCCGTTTATCATGGATCGTGAATACCTAACTTCTCCGTGTGTGAAGTGGAATATCAAAAACCTTCCATAATAGAAAACTAATTGATTTTGCTAATTTTGAATCACTGAGATACGATATTATTTAGGGATTCTTAGGATTTTATATTGCGCTCGTCCGAGATACGTGTTTATTTTGCGTACCTCATTATGCAAGCTTCAAAATAAATTATTCAAGCTATGGTGTACGTCGTATATTAAAAAAACAAACCTTCTTATCCTTGAAAAAACTGTTGAAACATGTACCGAAACAATAAGTTCTTTATCTTGCGGAATCAATCGTTTCTACATCATTGAATAGTAGTTAAATACTCTCTACCAACATATATCTCCCTCTTTCTCCTCCTACCTATATTTTCTTGGAGCGCCAAATGATATAAATTAGTGACGACAAGGGCGTGTACCAAAATCACATTCATCATTCCTGACTATAACGTACTGCGGTAAGTATGATGAAGTACTGAAAAATCACGTTACTAGCATAATTTCTACTAATGTTTTTTGTTCATCCATAAAAGTGTACTCATAAAATTACATGATTGGATGACTGTCATTCAAAATGTTGAGTGATTAAAAGAAGATCCATTTTCACCGTATTCACTGTTTATATGTTCTCCTTGACAAAGCATAAGAAGTTTGATTGAACTCCGTCAAATATTCACTCTGTACAATGATGAGTCGATTATCATCATGATCTCGTTTGGAAAGAATCACTTTCTCGTATGAATAATTCTGCCCGTCTTTCCATTTGCTTCGCATGCTTGATATGGATTCGATTGTACCGAAATTCCATTCCACGTGAATCTCTACAATTCACCGCTCAGCAGAATTCCTGTACGATACGTACATTCTACGCGAAGTCCAATATCATCTTCAGATAAGAATCATGTCCCATTCCGATAATGCTCTCCATTACAGTATGGTCGCACATGTTATCAACCTTACCCGACGCGTCTCGCAATTCTCGCGTGGCGCACTTGTATCTTCTGTTTTTCTCGAGTCATTTCTCCTAGGAGTACGGGGTAGCATGTGCGCTTCACGAGGGGGTAGCCTTCCCTCCGCAGCCGCATCGTAAGATATCCTGCACGTCTCGCGGGCGCGACACGCCTACCGAACTCACGACGACAGGAACTGCGCACATCCTCTTTCTTTCGCCTTCGCCTCATATTCACCCCGCTGCAGAATAAAGAGAGACACGCGCGCGACTGAAGGGGGAGGAGGATGGCCGGAGATGAGCGCGAGACAAATGTCGAAAGGAGACCCGGAGAGAGAGAGAGAGAGGATGAGGGAGAGTGGGGGAAAGGGTCCAAGTTACGGCGGAAAAGTGGGCAAGGTGCGCGAAAGCTCGTCTCTCGAGTATGTATATACCGCGCACTGTTCCCGGGGAGTACTGTTTTCGAGGCACGAATAATAGATTGCGGGAGAAAGAGAGGTTCTTCTGGCAAGCACTGCCGGTGAAATTTCGAGAGCGCAGTCATAATAGCGAGAATAATGGAAATCACAATGACAATGGAGAGAGGGGCAGAGATGAACCGAGGAAAATACAGCTTTTTTAATCGACTTGCCTGGGCGATGTTGTGAAACAATAAGTGAATGCAAATAATAACATTTATGAGTTTTGAGAAGTATATGTAGTTCATAACTTCACATCTTCATACACATATACAAGGGATTGAAGAAAATGTAGCCTATCTAAGCGTGAGCGTGGATTATGTAAGCGTAGCCTATCCTACCGACGGATTTTGTTTATGAGTATACACTAAAAAAACAAAATACTAACAGCTCAGATCCTATCT
Source organism: Aphelinus atriplicis (assembly GCA_020882685.1). Classification (NCBI taxonomy): domain Eukaryota; kingdom Metazoa; phylum Arthropoda; class Insecta; order Hymenoptera; family Aphelinidae; genus Aphelinus; species Aphelinus atriplicis. The sequence continues at coordinate 79,516,850 of CM037073.1, forward strand.
TAATCAACTATCAATACATAGCGTAAATTATTAATGGTGAAGCATTAACGAGAAGCGAATATTGCACCTCAATAATATTTAATTCTTTTTATTATTAATCAGCTTTAATCCCTTGCGAGATTATCCTGGAATTATATAATGATTCATGATTTGACTATATGTGCGGGCAATGTTCAACAGGCTCACCACATTTATCCGCACACAATATTAGTCAACAGCATAATATAATAATAACATAGAAAGAGGTATGTCTCGCATTTTTGTGATTCATAAGAATGTTCAAATTTCTAATATTGTATAATGAATGAGAACGTAAACTCCGCGTGCTGTTGGCTAACCAAAAGACCATTTTACAATTGGACCTCAAATTTCATCGAAACTTTTGGAGGTATTGGGTTGATACACAAATATTTGCAGTGGTTCGTCCAATTATTTTTTATCTTATATATATATTCATGAATATGTTAAGAATTGGCATTCTTGTTCTTGTCACAGCGGTTAAAAAATGCTAACTTCTCTCCCTGACTTTTGGATAGATTGGATATCTTGCTGGAGACGAAAAATAGTATATGCACTTTGCTCACCTTCGGCAGGTGCCAATTCACGAGCCTCACTGTACTGGAGTCACGATTGTTGCAAACATTCTTTTGAGCCGGAATTACGTAACCTCCAGGCCACCAAAAGGATTATCCTCATAACTCTTCCTGAAGCTTAAATGAGAAATGCAATCAGTCGTTGTCGAAAGAATGATACTGGATGATTACTAAATTGATTAATTAAAAAAATTTCGTCCTCAAGATTCTGACGATTTCATTGCAATCATTTTACGAAGGTTCGTATACTTAATTTTCGTACTCTCAAATGAGTAGTAATTGAGTCGTCAAATGATAAAAGATAAATTCCGCCGTGGTTGGGGTGAAAAGGGAATGAAACGAAGCGTTGGATAAAGTGAAATGGCCACCAGCACTCACAAACAATCAAAGCAAACAGGCGGGCATTTAAAACACTTAGCGAGGTGAGATATAGCCGATGAGCTTCGAAAAGTAAGCGAGAATCAAATCAGGGGGTGAATGAAAAAAAAGAGACTGGTGTTGTGTGGGTATGTATAATGCACGGAAGGTATGCGAGAACGAGATCGAGGAGAACAGGGGAAAATAGAAGGAGGATGACTGAGCGCGAAACGCCGTCTCGGGGACTTAATGCAGCCTGAGAGGCGTAAGCGAGGGTAGATGAAATTTCATCGGGGGAATTCAATTAAAAGTAATACCGAACGCTCGCCTCTGCCGACGGGCACGTTCAAGACTATGCGTCCGCTACATCTTTAGCGCGGGGAAGGAGCGCCTGATCATTGCGCTCATTAATAAAAGCTCGCTGATAAGATTCAGCAAAGTTTGATTATCTATAACACGTCTATGAATTTAACACTTTTTTCAGCATGAGATGAACATTAGAATTGCAAATTTCTTCGAACGGGGATAATATCAGGGGTAAATTCGTTAACGATATTTACGGAGCCTGATTTTTCATAAATAATAAATTGTTCTTGCTCTCTCGAAGGGGAAGCACTGTAATGACGTGAAAATTGCACTATTCAACTGAACCACCAGACTTTAGGTTTCGTAATCGAGTTTCGATTTATCTTCTGGAAGATTGGCGAAGCCATGAGTGAATGGTAGCAAGATGTGGACCGAGATCGATTTTGACGGTGAAAAGTGGCGAAATCCCTTTAACGACCTGTTTCCGTGGACTCGAGCTCGGGAAAGAATTTGAATTTGTGAAATCTGTACCGAGGCTTCAAATTCACGTGTCAAACATGTATTTCCACCCCAGTTATCCATGTACACTTTACTCTATTTTCCATTTGCCTTCGCAAAATACCAGTTATGGGAATATGAAAAAGTATCAAATACAAAGGTCCAACAAATTGGTGTAAATTTCTTCTTGATCTAACTAAATTAGAACCGTGAAGACTTCGTGAATTGATACTATGCTAATCCACTTAGCAGCTGTTATTTTCTTGTTTAAAAAGAAAAGATGAGCCATCAGAGAGTGACAGATTTTTCGAGACAAATGCGTAATTTTTGCCAGGAATTAAAAAACAGCCTCGTTCTATGTGAAATGAAATATTCAAATCATCTAATAGAGTGGCAGAAACGATTATTATAAATACGCAAAACTGTTGGATAGGGGTGAGAAGGGCAGGTTGTCAGTTGGAGGTAAGTTGGCAAACTATGAATATCTCCTGATTAACGCGACTCGCAATTGAGTACATAAACGTGATACATATTTATCCTAAGTACCATATGTCCAGCGCTGCTTACAGATGAAAGAGAAATTTTTAAATTTTGTAAAAATTCCGTCTACACATGCCCGTCCCTCTTTCCCCTACACATAGCATCTCTTAAAATGTCGCCAAAGAGAGGTGTGAAAATAATTGAAAGCGCTCGCGACGTTGGGCGACGCATCGCGGACGGTCCATAAGTCAAGCGGCAGCCGAAGAGGGTGGCGCAGCGACGGCGGCCCAATGTAAATAGAAAAGCGAGAGAGCCGCGGCAGGTCCGAGAGCTCGGAAAAACGCCCGTAAGTCATCCATCCTCGGAACGCGCGTGGCGGTAATCCAAGGAGGTCATAAATTCAGCCGGGGAATCCGCGGCATGCAATTTCCAAATATTTGCATATACACGGGGGGCGGCGGCGGCGCGGAGTCCGCGCGCGCGAGCGACAAAGGCCCGTCTTTTCCGCGATTATAAGCCACGCGCCGAGGCATCGTAAATTTCGGCCGCTCTCAAAGACACGCCGGGAAAATTCGATCGGGATGGTTTGCATTCTTGTGCCGCGAGTGACGTGTAGCCGATACGATTCCTGAATAGCAATGCGCCCCGAGCCGATAGACGCGCGTGTGTGTGTATATATAAACCGCTCGCGCGCGCGACCTATCTGCCGACTCCTCGCGGGGGTGGAGCAGGTTGCTTCTTTATTCCGCTTCCTCCGCTCTCTCGCTTCTTCCCATTTTTTTTTCTTGCTCCCCCCGTTTCTTCCTCCTTTCATTTTTCGCTTTGTCAATCCCCCCCTCCTGCCCCTACGCGCCGCGCTCGACCTTTCTCCATCTTCAATCTTCGCGCACGCGATTGGAATCTCATCGATTTCCCGACCGAATTCGACAGCTCAATTCTTAATGGTACAATATTTCTGTTGAATATCTACATAATATACCTATACCGCGAGAGCGCGACTGCTGATGATCATTTGAATATTTAATCGCGAATTATTTGTGGGAGAATAATGCAGGGAAATGAGTCCATCAATAGGAGATTCTATATCATTATCATCACTCTGATTCGTAACAATGCTATGCATATGATTAACAACTGCTCGGGGAGAAAATATATTGTAAAATTTACTATTTGCTACAGTAACGAAGTGACAGGTCATTATGATATTTTTCACAATGGAGTTTCGAAGAGTTTCTGTGATCTTCAATATTTTGTTTGGTAATTGATAAAACTCTTGTTCTCCCGAATTTTACTGTAAAAAGTATTACAATGGCTTGTCACTGAGTTACTGTAGGAAATAGTAAGTTTTCTAATATGTTTTCTTTATGTGTGCAATAATACAACTATCCAGTTTGACGTCCGGATGGAACAACGATTGCAACAATAATGAACCAGTGCAGTATATGATCGAAGAGCTACAAGTAATTTTGATTTGAATAAGTATCGACGGAATCCGTCTATTGTCGTGTCGAATCCCCAAAATCCGCCGCCCTTTCATCCTATCTCGCCTTGTGCTTCTCCATCATATCTCGAATATTTTGCGCGGTGAGAGGAATTTCGACCCCGGATGTTCTAGACACCGTCTTGCATCTCACAGAAGACTCGACTCCATGTCTGACAAGTATTCCACGTGATTTCGTTTGTGTCACAAATGAGGCAGTGAAAATCACAACGATAAATCAGGGACATAACAATTACGTTTATCAAAGGTCTGAAGATAAATGGAAGATAAATTTCATAGATTTGATGCTGTCGAGTATTTTATGTGAATATCGGCAACTGAAATCAATACTTGCACGGAATCCCAAGTCTCTGTACACACGAAATAAAATATTGTTCGATCGATATGGTACTGTTGAAATTTTATTGGGTACATTGTCATGTTATGCGGAACGATAACATGATAGATTATTTCTTATTCTAAGGGGAACCCGAGAGTGCACTCATACTCGTGACTTTACTTCACGTGGTTCATAAAGTGAACAAAACGAAAAGCTCACTTTCAAAGAATCTATCGACAAACGATAAGGGGTAATATTTTTGTGATCTAATCACTGATTATAAATTTTATTATTTTTCAAGATTCATTTTTAATTTATGAAACCGTAATGGGGGAATCTGCGCACTAATAGACTTTGAGCAGTAAAACCAATTTTACCAATTTTAGCCATAAGTAGTAGAAAAAAATTTCAAATTTTGGAATTATATATAACTTGTACCAATTATTACTTTCAGTTTTGTTAAAAATATGTTAATTTTCATTCATTTTTTCTGATGAGTGCACTACTATTTTACGCTCTAATGCATAATTACCCGGAAGCCTGCAATAATATCATGCGATCAGTAGAATTTTTGCATGGAGTAATTTGATTGCTCAAGTCCGGATAATCAATTGATAATTATCCATACATATTTCCAAGAAGTTTTTTTAAAATACGTATACATTCGATTAGAATTTATCTATTGTATTAAAATAACAATTAAATATTAAATTACAATATCAGAGTGCATAAGTTGACTTCTGAAATCCCATGGTATTTGCAGTATTCTTTAGACTAAAACTGCCGTAATGGAAAAATTTTTCAAGTGTATCAAATTCAAATCTATTATATATTTTATATTCAACTGACCAAAATTATCACTTGAACTTAACTTCGAGACACATTTTATTGCTCGTAATCTTCAGGCTTAATTATTGGCGAACTTTGTCGAGAGAGATAAAGGGTTTTGTCGGTTCCCAATACTTTTGAGATCATTAAATATTGAAATTTCCAACTTTATAATTGAAACAGTGGAAGGAGAGCTGATGTTCACAATCTTCAAAGACCGATGAAGTAAAATTCACCCACTTCGATCAATAATCACGCTGGACAAAATATAAATATATATATATATATATATCCCTGCCAAAGTGCCAAGTCTCCGGGCACAAAAACGCAGCAGCAGCTGGATTGCACTCATATATACGAGACGTACACCGTGGCTGCAATATTCACAGACGAACATGGCCAGAATGCGCTACTCAACGGGCGGCGGGAAAACTCGGGGCACTTTATCCGCGCGGGCCGGTCTCTTTGGCACATATAGTCGGCACGAGCGTATATATATACGGAGCTCGGTCGCGCGAGTCTATTCGAGCGGCACAGAGACGAAAATGTTGGGGGTGCCAAGAGGCAGTTCCATTAGAAGCGAAGCCGCTCGCTCGCGCGCGCGCGGTTGAAGCCTGTATAATACAACGCGAGCCGCCAGCGCTTTTCTCTCTCACTCTTGCGCACAGCGTGCGCGCGGCGCGCCACGTCTATACGTGTACATATATACGTACGCCAGACCGAGGGAATCGGCCTCTATGTCGAGTCGTATACGCCCGCCCTCCCTGCCGAGCAAATAGAATTTGCGGTTACGGCTGGAGCTCGGCTGCACGGGCCAACTGGGTCTCCAATACATACATACACGATCCCCGCGTACGTCTCTCTGCGATACTGTTTCTCTTGTTCAACCAGCTTTGAGGCTCTTTCTCCTACATGCACCTGGCTGTATTTCTAGTTAGATCAAGTGTCCCGGATCGCCTGCCGCGATGCAAAAGAGCCAAAATAATAGAGCGCTCGCGCCCCAGAGACGCGCGTGGCAAAATCCTCGTCCCACAACTCCCGCTGATGCAGTATATACGACCCTCGTATATACACACGGACTATATAGTGTTTGGACAGGGTCCAGAACGACTGTTTGTGGCCTTGCCAAAATCGACCAAGTAGTAACAGACGAGTGCCGACGGCCAACTCTCCCGATCGGAGCCCCTCGTGACCGAGTTGAAAAGTAGAAAAAAAAAAGAACCGAAACCTCGGGCCCCTCGCGTGCACGGATAATATGTAAAACAGCCGCGGGGAGTAGGAGTTGAGGGGCGCAGAGCCGAATTCGTCATTTTCGCTGCGCTCGGTGCGCGCGCGCTCGTAAATCGTGCAGCGGGCCCACCAAGGTCCCCGGCGCGACGTCCTTCCCCGTTCGACGCGGATCGATGCATTACTCACCCGCGCCGCGGCCTGTTTATCGGCGAGCCTTAAAACTTTGATGTACGCGCGCGATTCAAAGGCTTTCTCGCGCGCGCGAGTCCCGGGGAATGTCGAGTCGCAACTCGTCTCGCGCGATATCTTTACGGCCTTGGCTCTCTCTCTCTCTCTTTTCCACCTGGTTAAGGGGAATGCGCAGCGTGGAGCGGTTCTCGCGTGCGGCGTGTATATATATATCGGCTCAGGCCGCGTGCGATTCGCGGAGAGCATGAACGACAAAAAAATGGTGGGAAGGGACACGCGCATTTTGCCTTTTAGAGACGACGGGGCCACCTGCTCTTCCTCTACTACGTGTATGCGATTGAGCTGTTTCGAAGAACAGTGCGCCAACTCGGATATAGGCGCGATTCGAGCTTATACAACGTACTTTGCCGTTTATATATATATATATATATATGATGCGATGCATTATATATTAGCTCTCGCGCCAATTCGATTTGAATACTCCGTCATCCCCATTATGCGACGAGGATTACGAGCAGTTACGCTCGCGACGCTCGCTCTGTTCGACGAAGTGTTTAACCGCGGCGTAAACAGTTCACGCGCGGACGATCGTGTTCGTAATAATGTAGGAAATCGCACTTCGCTGTCGTATTATACCGAACGTTCTCGCGGCGAACGATCGGTTTCAATCATTTTTCAACTCGTCGTATAGATTCCGTTCCGAGAAAATATCTCTCGGCAAAAGGAACATCGTTGAGCAGACGAAAAAATCTGTACTCTGTCGGATGATTATCTTCTCCGTGTTACATGTGCCGTGGAAAAAAGGAAGTTACGAGCCTCGGAGACACATACTCCGAAAAGAATGGTTATACAACGAGCCGGCGTAGCTACATCTTGGCTGAGCTCCATTTATTGTTGCAACACGTGCGTTTTATTCCTCCCTCAACTCGCTCTCGCTCCACTCAAGTCCCGATAAATCCCGCAACTTTATTTCAACGCAATCACGTAACCCGTGTGTAGCTCTGCCTTGGAAAGTCCTGCAGGTGTATATTCGATTTCGAGAGCTCTACATTTTTCTCCCACGCCAGAAGCGCGTCAGCGGATCGATCCAACGGAATCTTCCCATTCGAATCCATCGAGGTCCGAATGGGAACGTCGAATAATACGTCGATTCGTGCGGGGTGGCGAGTCGCCGAAACGCGAGGAGCCGAAACAGAAAGCCCAGGAAATGAAATAAACGTCGGCGTGCGCAGCATCCTAGCCGCTCGGGCCGAGCGTATATATATACATATATCTATAGATATATATGGGAGTGCGCTCGCCCCCTCGGTGGCTTTTACGACGGGTCGCCACTGGCCGGCTGTAAAAGACACATCCAGAGCGCCACCGGATGCGCGCACACGTCTCTCGTACGAAGCAGCGCGCGCGGGGGCAGCTGTAGATGTAGATAAAGCTTGGATTCGCCGCGGCCCGCTCGAGGACTGAATTATGCCGCGCCCGCGTCGATCATTTCGACGCCTCCCGAGAACGGCCGTATATGGAGTCGTGGGCGCAGCTTCGCCCCGAGATCCGAGCGTATCGCGCCCGGGAGATTTTGCATTTTACGAGCGGCGACTCTGGCGCTAAACGGCAGGCATTTCGGGCCGAAAGCTCCGCCGCACAGATGGTTCGTTTCGTTTGGGTTTTATGTACGGGGGTATAAGGGCGTTTTTATCATTGCGCTTTGGTCGCTCGAGAATCGATAAATCTCAATCGTATGTATATGTATCTCGCTCGAGCCATTTCAAATTACATTACGGCGCGAGGGAGGGGGGGCGATACACGTATCTCTCGCTTGCCATTAAGCGACTCGAATTTTTCCGCAACTCCTTTCATTTTTATTGACCGCGACGATCCCACACCCGACCGCCGGGGGGATAAGAGCAACTCTCGAAAGGACGTCGCGCATTAACCTCGCACCGTCGAGCCCGTTCTCTCATTACTCGGGCGAGCGTCGAAATTATATCCGCGTATAAGTATCCCACGCGAGGCTCATCTGTCAAACGAGCCGCGCGCGGCCCAGTACGTACACCACTTAATCCCGAGTAAACAGTGTAAAACGCAAAAATAAAGCGACCCATCGATCAATCTCACTTTCGCCGCGGCGAATCGAGTCCCCGGGTCCGAGCTATATATATACATACATACATACATACACACAGACGTACGGGCGAATGGGACGCAGTGCGTATACGGCGCACCACTCCCATCCATCGTCGCGTCGATAAGGGCCGCGGGGGAATGATATAGAGATTGGGCGCTTCCGTATATCGCGAGGCTCGCGCGCATCCATCGTGGATTACTGGCGCGGGTGAGTCGGAGGGTCGAGAGTAGCCGAGGCTCATCAAGCGCTTATATATATATACAGGGAGCGAGGCGCGGCTGAGTTTGCCGGCTTTCGTCGCTGAATACCAATGCGCCGGGTGGAAGCCGCCCTCCCTTCCCCCCCGCCCTCCTGTCTGCCTGTCTCCTCACCTATACGCGCGCATGCACTCGAGCGTGCTCCTCATCCATTCTTCGCCCCTCGTTTTCACTCCTCTGGCCCTTTTTTTTGCGCTCCCTCCTCCTCCCTGCAGCCCCCCAACCTCGCGGCTGCGGCGACGACGACGACGTCGACGAGCAACCCACTCGCTGCGGTTAATTTTGCAAAAGGCAGTTTCGAGGAACGGGAGATTATAACACGCGAGGCTCGTTGCTCCTCTGCGGCCCGCGACAATACCCCGGCCGCATTACCTCTTTGCGACGCCACAGCTGTTTCTGCTGGGATTCGTCGCCAAAGAAGCCGCCGCCGACGACGCGTGTGCACACTGCACCTGAATGTCGTCAGAGCTCGACGGCTGCCTGCGAGCTTTATGATTCTTTTGGGCTTGAGACGCGCGAGACGAAAAAACACGCAGCTCTGTATGGAGCAAAGGTTTTCTTAAGGCATCGCGAGCCAGTTGCACGCGTTTTTTGAAGAAAAAAAAATAATTATGCTCTGTATACTTTCGTTGGAGATAATGCCAGTGACATCGTTCCTGTGAGGTATTCAAATACGCGTGATCCGGTAATCTGTTTTTCATTTCAGATCTCCATTAACGAGTGATAATGTTGAACTCGACTCGGGTGAAAATTCAGTTTGTCATATGCCGTTCCGGTGAATCGAGAGCAACGAATAATACGCGAATATACGCATATCTCGATTTGGGAAAATGTTTCATCCGCGGTGCTCGATCCACGCTCCGAAAGCTTCACAATAATTCTGCTTTATTTTCCTCTCATTGTATCTCGTTCACGAATGCTATTCATATTTCGTTGGAGTTGGTGATGGGAATTTTCCACGAGAAAACTCGCCGAAACATAACGCACGTCGAAATTCACGAAATATTATCTTTTCAAATGTGTTCAATTCACCGTCACGGAATAACGTTGGTGGAGGATTATGTTGTTGAGTAATTTTTCAATAACATTTCTCGAATTTGTTGTCCTTTCGAGAAAGTAATATTGTTTGCTACTCTCAAGAAGGATGATGAGTCTCGAACGAGTTACACGTGGACAGGGTACACAACAGCATCTGGCAGTGCTTTCGCGTCGCGCTTTATATTTTCCGTCTCGCTCCTCGGCCCCTCGTAACTACCGGAGCTTGCGCGAACTTTATCGCCTCGTGTGTCTATCACAGTTGAACTTCCAGTGTACTCCCAGCTCCCCGAGTGATAACGCCGTGTGTCGCCCGGAGCCATGTGTTTTAACGGAGCACTAAATAATCTCAACGCTCGCCTCGAGCACAACAAACGCCTCGGCTAACTTTTCGAAAGCACGTACCCGTGGTCATATTCCACATTCCACGTATGTATACACACACGACACGAAAACCGCGAGTAGTCCCCCGGCGGCGCAAATCCGCGCGTCAAAGCAGCTGCGAACTATACACACCGAGTAAAAATCATGAGTCGGCAATCAGGGGTGGAATGCCGGTATCGAGGATCAAGCCACGAGCGGTCGGAATTCGGGGATGGCGCGCCCGCGCAGCCGCAAGCTCCTCGCAGGCCACGTGCGCGCCGCGCCGACTCGAAGGGGGACGGGGAGGGAGGCACGGCCGCGAGCTGTAGCGGAATTCGCTCAGTCGGGTGGTGCGCGTGCCGCCGCCACCACTGCTCGCGCTTAGTCCGTGCCTCCCGTCCCGTTGACACGGCCGTACTCCCGCGCGAGTCGCGCGAGTGATGTGTGCCCCCGTGTGCTCGTGACGACGGTGCAGCCCGAGCTTTCGACGAGCTTCGCGCAGCTGCGGACTGGCTACCACACAGGTACATTTTTTCTCACTCGTCTCTCGACGCCGCCCGGTCTGGTGTCAAAGTGAAATTCCATCCAGCGCACATGCCAAAGACCATCGCGGATATGTCATTCGATTTCGTTGATTGGGCGCGACTGCGTGCTCGATTTCACTTTGGCGCCAAGTCTGGCTCTCGTTCTGCCACGTTCGTCGTACCGAAAGCACATTGTATCAGCCAAGGATAATGGAATTACTCCGTCCATTTCTATTATACGTATAACGCGTGTCCATATATGATATCTTGCAAGCTCCTTAAATCGATCGCAAGTTCGGCAACGGATCGGATAGATGCAAAGTTTCAATTAAGTCTTACCGATGTGGATAATGCTCGAATAAAACGGCGGATTACTGGAACTCTAACCGTTTGCCAAGATTATCGTAACGGACAAATTATGCGAACTCGGGGAAAAATGAATTTTTAAAACAATCGCAAGAGGCACCGCCATGAAGTATCGCGAATGTATTGCCGCTCGCTTAGATACGAACAATTTAAATTTGAAATTCTTATGCACGCGAGAGTTTAGAGACGAGATAACGCCGGGTAAAATGTAGACGGCGCAGCGATTGCACGGGGTACACGCTCGTGAAGGGCAATTACAATAATTGCAGCGCCCGAGTAATCGCGAGCGTCGTATATTCCGTGGCGTGCGCGTGTCATCTTCGGCGGAGGAGGAAAAAAAAGGATAGTCGAGCGGGCCGAAAAGATAGGAGACAAATTAATGCGAGCCGAAGCTCCGGGAGCTTTCGCATTCGAAACAGAAAAGGAAGGGGACGGGCGAATCGAGCCGCGTCGCGGAGAATCACTTTCGTTTTCTGGCGGCGGTATCTCGTGACGCTCGCGCGTGTAAAGACATATAGGCATATAATACATATAGGCGCCCGGTGTTCTCGTGCCGGCCGGTCGTTGGATGCGATCCGCGCCGCGACCGCCTCCTCGTTTTTCCAATGCCCAATACTCGAACTCGAGCCGACAATCTTTTCGCTCGACATACATAGAAATATACGCGAAGAAAACTGTTTCTTTCGCTCGGTCGGGGACAATACTTGCGCTCAATGTTTGCCCGCCCCCCGCCCCGGGGACAAAAGAATAGCGCGATCGAGGAGGTGTATTTTCGATGCCCGCCGAGCCGTGCGCGACGCACTATATAGCTTTCAATTTCTGCTGTGCGAATAGCGATCGTCGGTACGGAGAGGGGCAAAAAGAGCTGGCTCGATGATACTCGTAGACGTGATCAAAAGGGACACAGACAGCAAGGGAAAAAGGAGTCAAGAGAACACTCGACGAGCTGTTCTCCGGCGAGTAGATAAAGGGTTGAAAGGCTAAATAAAGCCGCGCATAAATCAGGCTGGATTGTGACAAACGTCTTGTTAAACTACGGAGCTTCAAACGATATAATAAATCATAAAACCTCCGTGTAAAGCGTTTCGAGATTCGCATCTGCGTGTGTGTGTATGTCTGTCTGTGAACGGAGAACAATCAACTTCTAATTTAGGACGTGGTTCAACTATCGATCAGCCATTTGTACAATATTGAAATATTCAGCTGCACAAAGGTGGTGTCGCATTTAGCCCGAACAACTCGAAATGATATAATGTTTTGTGAAGGAACTCGTTATAAATGAAGAGATCTTTAGATTCGGCAGTCTGTATGCAGAATACCCGACACGGGTTACATAAAGGGAATGAAATATCAGAGATTACAGTTTCTCGCGTGTGGAGCTAGAAAGTCTTCTACAAAAAACCGAGTTGTCTAAACAGTTTACGCGTCCGCCGCTGATGCGAGCTTCGCTTGAGACGTAAACCAGATTTCTCGAGGGTACACGTCTCCCGTACGTATATACACATTGCCGTAAACATTGTATGGCTTGCCAGCGAAAGTTCCACCATCTGTATTTCTCCGGTTTCTCAGAAGTATATATTCTTCAGTCGATCCAATTTGAGTAATGTTGATTTAAAAAATTCAAAATTCACCAACAACACGCGTTGAAACTTTTCAAGACTCCGATCCTAGCGTGGGCCAAGCGTTCGACTGAGCGAAAGATCATTGGAAAAAAAATCCGCTTGATCAGACGATGCGACAAGCGATCGCCGCGATGACCACGATTGACTTGCACATTGACAATGCACATTTTCCGGCCGAAGGATAATTGCCGAGCATTAAACGAGTCGTCGAATAGCTCGAATTCGGCGAGCGTTATGGCCGCGGGTGCGTCCGCGACACTAATTAAGCCCGACGGAAATTGTGCGCGGCGCCTCTATACGGCACCGCGAAAATTGTGGGCCGCCGAGTTTCCGCACGCACGCGCCGCGCGACAGGCACGCGTGCCCCGGCGGATCGCAGTCGCGAACAATTTTTCCCCCGGTTTTAACTTGGAGGAGGCTCTAATTAGCCGAGCCGAGAGCTCCGTCGCTCGTCTTATGGAAAAGAGACCCTTCGAACTTACTTGGCCGATCCGACGAGCCCTGCGCTCTCAGCTATACGCCAGTAGAATCAAACGTTACGCTCGTGCTTTTAATTAGCGAGCGACCCTTAAGGGGGATGCAGTGTGTATCTCAGCCGGATTCCGCTGCAGCATCAAAGAAGCTGGCGAAGCTCGGCGCTCACCGCAAATCTTTCGACGGTGCGCTAGAGCGAGAGTATTACAGCCTAAGCATAAGGTGGTCGCAAAGCCAAATTTACTTCCGCGTTCGAAGGTGAATAGATCTTAAAACAATAGATTAGGGGCTGCGTCGTTTGGTAGATTAGAAGGGATTTTCGAGTGGGTCCAGTGCGATTGCAGTTATAATTAGTGGATGATTGATAATACAAACATGCAAGTGCCGCGATGTTGGTATATCAATTAATCACAAAAAGAAAGTAAATGCTTCTTCATCAAATTCTCTTGTGAGCCTTCAATTTTATTCATTTGATTAACAATAGAATCAGCTCAGGGTCGAATTTAAAATGACACAATCTGCACTTGGAGATAATGATGTCTAATATATATATACCTAGCAGAAAAAAGCTTTAAAATCCGGATTAATCTTGATGATCATGAACATTTCAAAGAACTTTTAATAGAAGACAATATCCCTGATTTCTTAAGAATAATCAACAGTAGTTAAAATGAATCGTCCCTGAGTGAAACATTTGAATAGCCGAAAGTAAAACATTGCGCTACATTAACGCAACAGGAATTATTCTATAACTCCTGATTATATAACCATTAGATCACCAATATTGATTTCGTAACGATGTTGATGAACGGATTGAAAAGAGATGAATTAGTGGGAATCGACATGTAACGAATGTGCATCGCGACTGAATAACCCAGCGCGGAGCACATCAGGTCTGGAATTTTCACTTGGCGTGTCCCGCATATATATATATATATATATATATGTATCCGATAACCAGCTCGGCTATTCGCAGGCTCATCGAATCCCCCACATCGCCACTCATCGAAAGGCCATGTGCAGCTCTTCCAATAAAACCTTCGGGGAGATGTGTTATCCCGTACAGCGCGGGGCGTTTTTCTGGCGTGAGATGCGAACATCGGGTTCCGCGTGTACGCGTTTGCGGATCGCGTAGCAGCCCAACGATAATCCGGCGACTTTGATATTAATCCGATTAGACGAACCTGCCCGTCTTCCTCTACCACCTGCGCCTCAAACGGGATTTTTCTTCTGTTTCGCGGAAACATGCGCCGCCCCGCAAGGATGCTGCTCCGTGATTATACACTGTTTGGTAAAAATATTTTTTATTTATTGCATGCGAGCTAGACAATGAGACTGGATCTGCAACGTGAAACGGAAAACCTCATTTTCATTAACTTTTATTTATTTATCGTTTTAGTAGCAATAGTGAAATTTGTGTTGCAACTGTGTCTAGAAGTAACCAAGTGTTTGCGCGCGTGTCTGTTTTTTTAATGAACGCCAGTATTTTATAAATCTCACGACAGTGACCAAACATTGAAAGTTCTCTGGGAGGTAAAGGAACAAAGAATCCTAAAGTCCGTTCTAAAAATAAATTTATGCTGAAAAAATTCATGTCGTATTCCATTTGCGAAACGTCCACGCGAATGAAGATTTCAAGATACTGTCTGTATAGACTTGACGCGCACTCGACCGATATCATCAGTGATATAAGGAAAAACATTACTACAACACTTTTATCCTACTGACACGGCTTTCACATTTTGCACATAACAACCAATGACATTCGATTTTTGTTTTTTAATCTTACCGAATCCATAATTTCTGTTTGCAATAATAATCGAGGGCGAATCACCCGGAGAAGCATATGATTATCTGGCCCGAGTAACCGCGCGAGTACCGTACGCGCGTTAAAACTAAACAAACACGACTATGTGCGTAATCCCTGAGCCGATCGGTCGCGCGCGGCGACTTGACGCGCGCCTTATCAGCGCCGCACTGTCGCTTTGGCAGGTTCTTCTTCGTACATAATATCGATCGCGCGATGCCTTACAAGGTGCAGAGAGGGGCAGAACCGGATGACTTGGAATTTTCGTTCTGCAAGCGGGCTAGTAATACCCGCGAGCGGGGAGGAGACGGGCTGTTTGTTTATTCGGGTCGCGTGTACCGGGGGTGACTTTTGTTATTGCAACCGCACCGCGCGCGCTTTCTCACCAAACTCCGCTGCGCGCGCATTGAAATTTCTGTGGGAATGAATTTTGCTTTGAGAGCCGGGAATTTGAAGGGCTTGCACATTCAATGTGTTCGTTTAGACCAGGAAGCCGTAGATAATTTCCATGTCCTTCATCCGTATCACCTCGGAAAAGCGTAAGAAACCGATAGGGATGTGAACTATAATGCAACTGTCGGAGCCGCCAAAGTAATTGCGGATTATTTGGGAATTTCGAATTTCCCGAAAGGAAAATGGATTATACTCCGACCGACGGAATGCAGCCCTCGCAAAAGCAGCGGTGTACACGTGTCGTCGTTGACTGGCTCGGTATCCGTATAGGAATACACGCGTATACACTGATAAGAGCGACGAAGCTTTATCGAGCCAAATCACGTATTTGAACGAAACGAACGAGGTGGATGAAGCGGAACACGAGTGGAGTCCCTCGCCTCCTCGCGGGATAAACTGATCCGACGAGCGGGTTTGTCGAGGGTCGGAAAAAGTTGAGAACGAGTAAAGCTCACCTACAGCCAGCCATATCTGGCGGAGTTGATCAGAGGGGGGGGGGTTGGCGGGCACAGCCTGGATAAGGAGAAAGCTTAATCTTTGTGGATCGGTATAAGTCGTTGTCTGTTTCGGCGCAGCTCTCGGATCGCGGAGGAAAACCGATTCCCGAAGCGTGTCAGGATGATCGGCGAGCTTAATCCCGGCGGCGCGGCCGGTGCTTGCGGACCCTGGCTTATCTCGCCCGCGCGCGCTCCTCTTGTTTATATGTATACACACACACGCGTGCACGCACCGGGGCGTCTTTGTCCCGTAGACCGCGCGGCGGCGGCAGGGTCGCGAGGATGTACGGGGGATTACTTGGCCATTAGCTGCGCGCGCGCGCGAGCCCTCCTTTTTGCGCTTATCTCGATCACTCGGCTCTGCGCTGCCGAGAGCTGTATAGCCCCCCCCCCTTCGCGCCCGTCACACTCTTGTCTTTGTGCGGCGCGCAATCCGTTGGCCGTCTTTTTTCCTTCTCGCCTCACTCCACCTCCCCCTCCAGCGCCCCCGCGACAAATCGAGCAGCTCCGGGCCGGCGATTCGTTCCGCCCAAGACTAGTCGTAAATTGGGCTGGAAGGGGGGCTGTATGGGGCCCCGGATTGCCGCGCAAGAAGCGCCGACCGGCTCAGGTCCGCCGCAGTCGTTGCAGCGCTCGGTTCTCCTTCTATTTCCCTCGTATTTTTTGCCTCCGGCTCGCCGCCGCCGCGGATGCTTCTTTGGCTGCTGATGCTCTCGCTTCTGTGCGGAGACGCGCGCGCGCACGCTCGTGAATTAGGGCCGAGACTGCAGGGATCCGCCTGTTATTTGCTCCCGTCCGACCCTCGTCTCGTCGCTCCGCCGTCGTCGCTTATGCTTCCGGCCTGAGTGCGTAATGATAATAAGACAGGAGCGCGTGTGCCGCCGGATTTTTCCGCACCCTTGCACTCTTTTGCGGCTCTCGTTTTTGTTCCGACGGATTCTCGCGAGGGGGCGAGACGCTTCGCGTTTCCCAACTGGCAAGTCAATTTTACACCGGCGAACTGAGAGAGCGCGGGGTACCGCGAGAATATCTACCAACTAGGATTGAAGAGATCGCGTAACGGATTAGAATAGTGAATAATCAATTGGAAGTTAGTGAAAAAATACAAGTTTTTAATGGGTTTTTACATATCCTACTAGAAATCATTGGCATTCCACTAATTTTTCAGTTGAGTATTTACTATTTTTGTAAGCTATGCCATTCCTATTGATATCTAGTAGATTTTTTACTATTTTAGATTTAGAGTGTACACTTGTTAAAACAAACCGAAAGGAATCTTCAGTCCATTCAGTGGGATGTAACGGAATAGCATTTAGATGGCTCAAATCTTGAGATTAAAATAATATAATTACTTTCAAGCTCAAAATATTAAGCTCAATAAGCTTTCTCTTTGAAAAACATCACTTGACTATTTAGACTCTAAATTGGACTGTAAAAGTAATCATGATAGTAAATATAAATAAATAAAATAATAGAACTTTAGTTTGGAGGGAAAAACCGCAGTCAAATGAATCGGCAGTCTGTTTTCTCGAAGTGACTTTATGAATTATACATTTTCGTAAAAATTCCAAAATAAAATACAAACCCACTCTTGGTATTGTTCATAACAATATAATATATTTTTCATCACTTGTATCGAAAAGTTGATCATTAAACCTTAGTTTTCTACACTCGTGATGAAAAATACTGTTCGATACTAGATCAAAAGACGATTTCTAGGCACGTGTTATTACCACCCTCGCTTTGCTCGGGCGGCAAATCTCCCACGTGCCTAGAATTCGTCTTTTGGTCTAGTATCGAAATGTACTATTCTGAAAGTGCCCTCTTTCGTGCATTGCGGTTTAATATAGACGTCGAAATCACATCATGCATTCGAGAGGAATCGCATTCCTATCAGTGTAATATCAATTTGACCGTGATTCAAGCCACCAAGTTTGAACCGAATCCGATTGATGGCAAAATCTGTAGGTGTCTCCAGACCCACAAATTATCACCGGATCCATTCGGATTAACCGTTATCAAGATATAGTCCATAAAAAGAATTTGATTTCGACCCCGTGACAAAGCATTGTCTTCGTGAAATCAGTATTTATGGGAAAAAAAAATTCGATAAAATTTATTTTCAGATATTTATTGTTTGTTCAGATATTTATTGTTTTTCAAAGATGCCTGATATTTTCCACTTGATTTTACATACTTCCACCAAGGCAAACTTGTGAAGAACTATTTCCCTTGATCGAGGAGATTTTTTCTCCAGATAAAATATATTCTTTCCACGGTATCTTGGTTCAAAAAGCACACTTCAGAATAATTAATCCAACCGAACAATCGATCTTCCGTTCGGTAATGGAATTTCATACCACAGCCGTCAATCCTAATTCGAAGAGCCGCGAACTTTGAGAATTAAGAATTCATGAATCCAAGGTGATTACTCTGATGACAATCTGAGTGGATCGGCATCCCCCGGGAAAGTATACTCTTCGTGTGATTAGCATTGAATCCGCGGGCACACGCCCTCGACGTGGCATCTCGCGCGCACGGCTTAACTGCGCAAAGTGCCAAACCCCAAGATATTGATATAAATACACTGTGCGGGCGTTCGGGGACTCGATTCGCAAGTTAAGCCTGGCGCGGCGCGAGATCGCGAGTTAATTCGATTGGGGCCGCTGCGGTGCGGTGCAGTCGCGCGTCGTCGTCGTCGCAGCGGCAGCCGCTAAAAGCCCTCGAGCGCAATAAAGCTCGCTATTTATCAATTCATCTACTCGGGGCAGGGCTGCCGCGGAGGATATAACCCGATTAGGGGAGCAGAAAGTCTCGCGCGCTTCGTTAGACACGCGGCCGCGTGAAGGCGCGCGCTCACCGGAAGCTAACGCGATTTGGGGATTATCCCGCCGACTCTTCTCCTCGTTTAACGCGCCGATACTCGCGCGCAGGCGCTGCTTCTTCCCGCCACCTTCCTCAAATTGTTTCAGCCTCGCGCATCATTGGCTGCGAATCCGATGATTCTGTTTGACTGCCGGACTGCACTTCGAGTGACTTGGATTATTCCGTTTCGCTTTGCCCTGTCTACTGGTGCGCGTGTCAGCTCTCGGCGAATTCGATGTGATTTTAAATCGGCATTACCGCGGCTCTTTTAGAGTTCGAATGGATCAATTGTAACGGAGCTGCTCTGCGCGTCTCTTTCGCGTTGTGCCCAGATCGAAATTCATCAACAGCACACCACAATGCGATCTCAATTATTCTCGAATTCTCAATTAACATTCATACCCCGGGCCGTCGAGTTGACTTTCCTTTTGTTTTCGGAACTTCACGCAAATTGGTTTTTGTCGGAGAGTAACTGCGCTCGTACTACTTCATTCATGAAACATCGTGGCGGCCGTATCCACGAGCTCGCGCAGTAATTTCTCTTATTATGTTAATTATCTCTCGTCCTCTGGACTCGAATTAATTCTATGCTGTTCCCCGCGTCGTCCTCGTCGTGTCTTGCGCCCACTTCCCAAAGCTCATTTGCTCATCGCTCGCCGAGTTTTTTCTCTCGACCACCCTATTTCACCCCCAATTTCACCCCTCATTATTCTCTCTTATACCATTACCACTCTTCCCATATTAGCTCGCATGATATTCCCCGCTGATTCTCACGTATGGGCCGCGCTGTACCATCCCCCGTCTCCTCTCGCTCCTCGCCGTGCGCTCATATCATGCCGCTGCTCGTTGCGCGTTTAAAATTCATAACTGGGCTCTCGAGGAAATTCCAGCGTCCGAAGAATTTCGTTTATAAAGTCTTGGGAAATATGCCACAACTGCGCCGCGGCTGATGAAACCCTCCGGGGAAGTTCGCATTATAATTATCATCAAAGAAAATCGAGCTATGTTGTAATCTGCATTCTATCGGTTTTCCATATTCAATTCATCTCCCACACAATTTATTACTGGCTTGGAATAGTTGCTGCAATCTGTTCTCGCGTGGAATAGGCTGAGGTAGATTGAGGTGACAGTTTGAAATATCATTCATATTAAAATCGATCCACACTCATTATTTCAAATCTGGTATAATACGCAAGAAATTGGTAAAAGAGCGAAATGAATATGTTGCCTATAAGTATATTATAAATACACAAATATTTTGTTCTATATTTTGGCATTTGAAAATCGCAAAACCAGTGGAATTAGCCAGAAATATCAGACGTTCAGAGATTAGTATTTCATAGATTATGCTTTATCAAACGAGTTTTAAAAATCTATGATGTTCTCGATTAGCGCTGACTAAAAAATCGACGATTTAAAAAGAACAGTAGTGAACTTACTTACAGACATTTTTGTGGAAGTTATTCTCACTATGTAGGCAATTGAAATTTAACAAAAGAAAGAAAATTCCTTTTTGACACTACGGCAAAGCTCTCTCTTTGATAGAGCGAAATATTTGAAAGCTTCTCGTATACTGGTACAAGTACACTTATTAAATGATTCAGCAGTACACTGATATTCATTTGGTCACAGACGAAATGTGAAACTGTGGTTTCTCAGATTTACTGGATGTAATACACATTCTAGTGTTATTTTATTAAATTTAATATATTCAATATTCCATAGAATATATCCATAAAATATTTGATAGAACTTGATAAAAAAACTAGATATAACTCGAGCGAGCAAGAATTTGTCACTACTCGGTAGTTAGTTCAATCACGACTAACAAGCTATTGATTAAATGGTCCGTAGAATAACATACTGTCAAATTTCTCAAGCTAGCGGCGAATTTATAAACTAAATAAGCATAGCAGATATGATTTTTGAATAGGCACACATTGTGAAAGTGACAAATTCAAGATGGCAACACTTTGATTCCGAGTAAAAGCAACGAATCTCAAATGACATTTGGCTTACAAGCAAAGTAAACACACGCGTGCTGGCGTAGCCAGATTCTGCAGCGCAGCGCGAGCTCGTTTGTTTAACTTTCACATAGTGCAACAACAGCAGCAGCAGCAGCAGCAGCAGCGGCGGCGGCAGCATAGAGACGCGTGCGGCTCGTCCAGCGCGGCGGAATTAGTTCGTCCGCGAAATTCGCCGGGGCAAACTTTGCACTCGGCGTCCCCTCATCAATATTTATAAGCGCCGGGCCTGGCTCGCGTCAAGAGCGATCAAATAAGCCTAATCCGACCCTCTCTTTAATCGAAATTAAAAGGCGCTGAGAGACGCGGCGGAATTAGCGGCCGGCTCCCGGTCTAATGGGCTTTGCGACGTTGACGAATCCGCGCGACTCGATTCGTGGGCGTATATGCGCGTATTTGCCCGCACGCACGTAAGTCGCGTGCGAGCGCTGCTCGAGAGCTGCGTGCGGCCACTACTGATCCTCCGGCTGATTCCGTATTATTTGGAGCGCGTAATACCGGAACGGCACCCTCTTTCCCACTCGTGAGCTTGTTTTCAACGTGGGCGTGTACACGCAACTTGGCTTATATTTTTTTTTTCAACCAGTGTTTTTAGGACGCGACAGTTTCGATCCTCCGCGTGCTTGTTTGACTTTTGAATTTTTCAATTTGCAACTTTTTCACGCAGGTATTTCTTGAGTAAACTTAATCAGAAAAAGTAGTACAAGTTCGGAAGCTCCGTGGAAAAATCTGTAAAATATTCTGGAAAGGAATTTCATGGACAAAAGCCAATATATATACACGATTCTATGTTTGAACACGATCCCGGAGTGTAACAGGGAAATCAATGCGTTTGACGAAGTCTTTGCAAAAAACTTTTTTCCATCATCTCCTGTATAGCAGACTAATAGAATATGAAAATAGAGTGAAGCCCGCTTGGATTGAGCTGGTAAATTAAAAGTACGAATGAATGATTTGCTAAAGTGAAGATATTCTTTTTTTTCGGGCAGTGCTCTGCGAGATCAAGCATTCGAGTAACCTTTGAAATTGGAATTGAATGAGAGATTTTTTCCCATGAAAAACATCGAGAGTCCAAGATTCAATCTTAATAATTCCCTGATGTTCTTCCATTAGCTTTATTACCCTAGCCAAATTTAGTACAGAGCCGATATTACGAACGGCTAGTCTGTAAAAATTAAACTGCGTGCTGCCCCCGCCGCGCGCCGTGAGTAATTGAGTATATACGAAAATACACGGCTGCCGACAGAGCAGCCGAGGAAGTTTATTCCACATGTGGTATAAATTTGAACTCGGCGCCCTCCAGTCATCGCGGAAACATAACGCAAACTGCTCTAATCCCGTTCAATTATTCAACTCCGGCGCCCAATTAAAATCACTCAATTAGCGCGCGCACAGTGAATAATTGTATCTAATTCACCGAGGGAGCTCGACCGCCGCGGCGTACGCGTATCGCCGAACAACAATCGCGCGCGGCGTTCTCCATAAAAACGACGATCAAGAGCTCGGCCGATATTTTTATCAAGCCCATAGTGGCAATTCGCATCGCCGCGCGGCTCGTATATACACGATCCTATCGCGGACAGGGCATTTGTATCTCGCGCGCGAGGCCCGAGCGAGAAATCAAAGCCGTGTGATCGCTCGCTCGCTCGAAGAAAAATGCCGGGGCTATATAGCGTGTGCGCGATTTGCATTTGAGCCTGCGAAGGGTCTTGGGAATTAACACGTGCGCGCGGCCCTTTTTCCAAGCAACAAGAATCAAAGGAAAGCGAATGAGGGTCGGCTTTGGAACCTAAATAAAAAAAAAAAACTAGCCGCGGCCGCGCGCGGCGTTAGTTCATTAAGTGCACGCGATGTTGATTCAGCAAATGAAGACGCGCGCGAGACCGGTTCGGCCGCGCGCGTCGTCGGCGGCGGAGGCGGCTTGATTATTCTTAAACGCTCGCGCTGCGAATCGTATATATTTTTGGCGTAGCAAATCGAGGGGACGACGCGCCGTGGCTGCCGCGTGCGCCCAACTCGACGTACACTGCGCCGCGGGAGAAAGGAATCCCGGCCCCGCGAGCCGAGTCTTGCAAATTCTGCCGATAAAACGCTCTCTCTGTCAGCCCCGCCGAGCCCCGGAATGTTTATGTCAACCTCGGCCCGAGCGCTCTTATATACGCCCGTGCGAATACCCGCGGGATTTCGCCGCGGCAGGTATATCCGCTCCTGAGTTATCCTCCTCCTCGTACTAAATTCATCCCGCTCGATGCATCGACGGGTCTCCCACGCGGATAGTTTGCTGTCAGAAACGTATGACTATTATATTTAACGTACGAGATGAAACTTTGGGGATTCTTGATTTCACGCGCGTCCGAACTCTCATTTGAATGTGTATCGATTGACTTTTTCATCCTCAAAATAATAACATTCATGTTTGAACTCAATAAATATCACGAGTTTATTACATAAAAATCAGTTTAAATTTGAGATTTTTCCTATCGGCTTTTTCTCACGGAAACCCACACGCTCTCACTATAATATCCTCATATCCCTTCAAGTTTATCATTAAAGACATAACCGATTAATGTGATCATTTTTCTCCTGTGATAAAAGTTGAGGTATATTCATTTTAGTAAGAGACAGACACGTAGTTAATGGGCCGTCGGAAATTTCGAAATTTGCTACGTTTTTCGTGAATATACCCCTCTAACGGGGCACCAACGGATAAATATTATAATTTCGTACAGGATTGAAAAAAAAATTACGCCGCCAAGACGAGTTATCGTCGCCCAGATAACTGTTCACCTGAAAGCACTTGGAACTTTGATTTTCTTGGCTGATCTAACGTGATTCTTCAACTTCAAATGCAGCCTCCCCCCGATCGTAAACAAATTCCAAATGAATCGGAAATAAAATTATCGGGGCAAACACTTGAAATAGGATTATGAGAGCCAAGTTTGCAGTGGGCATTCTCTCGCGTTTTCCGCGTCGCGAGGAGCAATTCTCGAGACTTGAAAGGAAAGGAGGGTGGGTTACAGTCTCTCGCTCGCGATGATTGGAAGATCCGAGACGCTACTAGTTCCAAACAAACCCCGGCTCGGCTGACACGCTCGTCACCCCACCTAACGTCCGGGGTAAATATTTGATGCAATTTCTCGCGGTGGCGACGGCGACGGCGTCTCTTTAAATTCGAGTCGATTTGCGCGAGCTCGTTGAAGTGATCGAAAGACGGGCGAGCTGCACCTGCTCCTCATCGGCAATTTCGCGAGTGGCGCATCCAAGTAGAAGGAGAAGAAGGAGGAGGGAAGAGTCCCGCGAGTCATTCGGAAGGGTGTGCGTGCGTGCGTGCGCTAGCATAGTGATTTATGAGTGTTTTATTGCCGGCGTACGTCTGGAGGTGGCCAGCTTGGGGGCAGTGTATTTGACGTCTGTTGTGTGCGCTCATTGAATGATGCCTCCTGCCGCAACTCCGCCGCGGCAAATAATAATGAGGATTTTTAAGGAGCGCACCAGCGACCGACGTGGTTGATGGCCCGGCTCGTTGAATAGGGCGAAACATTGTGAGTGATGGCGGCCCGACGAGCTGCTCGGGCCAAAGAGCCGATGAAACGAGCCTTTTGCTGCGCGTGCAGCTGTACACGCTTCGATCCATACCGCGTCGAGCGCTACACATTGTGTTTTGTTCAGCTAGACACGAAAGAAATTTAGCCAAACACGGAATATAACAGTATTTCATTCGAATTAAATTTACGATCTAGCCGGATAATCCCCGGTGAACACGTTTAGATTGCATGTTCACTTCCATTATTGCTAAAGAACACAAAATATTTGAATTCTCATTCAGTTTGATCTTCCTAAGAACGACCGAGGGTTTCTACCTCCGTATAGAGACCATTTACGGTTTGTGATCTCTCTGAGGAAATACATAAAAAAGGTACCTTTTATTGATCATTGATTCAAGAATGAATTTGTTCACTTCATTGTGAGTGAGTACCTTTACGGCTTTACCGTTCCCTAAAATTTAAGATCTTGTGAAATATTTGACGAGGGAGTAAGTCTGAGCACAGACTGCGATTTTCCAATTTTTACTTACATATAAAATGAGAAAGAGGACATTTTCAAGATCACAGAGTTGAGGGCGTTGGGGAAAAATGTCTCTTGACAATTCAGAAGACCTTATTTCATTCTGGCGATCGATTGAGCTCTTCGAAAATCGACGGATGCGATTCGCGAATAAGAATTAAATCGGACATTTCAAATCACGCCGTCATAACCAGCGAGTTGCCATAATAATAACACATCAGCAACTATTTCCGTTGACGGCACAAAGTAATCCGAGCGCGGCCTTCCGGCCCCGGGGCGAGCTCTAAAATTCGTCCATTTCGTTTAAGTGCTCTTTCGGGGAAATGGCTGTTTCCGTATTTGTCGCGAATCTCAGAGCCGCGCGCGTCGATGCCGAAGTGCACTCGATATATACTCCCTCCAAAATCCGCGCGCGCCGTAATAACTCGTGTCGGGGCTCGAGTGCGCGCTCGGCGGGCGAGTTTTCAAAATGAAAGCAAGAAGACCGGAATAGCGCGCGCGAGATAATAAAACTGGTTCGCGCGCGGATAAGACTTTGCGCGGCTGTACGTGTAAAGCGCGCGTAGGAAGCCCCGCAAGAATCGAAGAGCGGCGTCGAAGAGCGTTTCGACGGCTCGTTTCTCATATCTTAGCCGTTTGACGCGTGCGAGCGCAAAATTTGATACGCGCATCAGGCCGGATGTGTCGCTCGCGCACGGGGGCACGCGCGTAATCTCGCGAGTTTATACGCTAAGCGCATCAAAAGTCGCGCGGATTACGCTCGCGCAGCCACGCCGATCGGATAAGGTTACAAATTCGATATATATAAAGTGGATCTCCGGAACAAGAGGAGAGCAAGAGAAGGAGCGTTTTTTCCCACCCCGGACCCCCCGCTCGATACCGCTTTGCATTTTCTTTTTAGCGCCGGGGGTCGCGGCGGGGATTTTTCGAAAGCCCACGGGGGACACTCTTTTTCACCCGCGTAAGGCTTCATTTCCCGAGCGAAGCGCAGATCTGAAATACGACGCCCCTATACTTTTTCTTGATCCTTTTAGATCCACGACGCTGTATATTGTTTATCGCTGGTATGCATATACGCGTGAGGGGCGCACTTTACGCGGATCAGATTTTGAAAGGCTCGCTCGAGCTCGCTCGGGCGATATTTTGAGATACGCGAGCACACACACACTAAACATGTCCGAAGGGGAGAGATGTTTACGAGAGGACGCTCGAGGGTATAAACTGTATAGTTACATCTTTTTTTTTCCTCCTTCAAAACGACTCGATTCGACGAAAGTTTAGCGATCAAATTATCGAGCCGAAAGCGACGACGACGCATTCGAAATATCTGGAAAGCTCGGGAGGGCTGCAGGGCTCGGTAAGTAGTGCCGTAAAGAGCAGAACCACATCCTCGTCAGCCCATAAAACAAACGAGTTTATCGCCGGCGATCCGGAGGAATGCCGGGGGCCGGCGCGCAATGAAAATGTTAATCCGGAAGATACACACAATGAGGATGGTAAAAAGTTATAATTACAATGGATCATTTTGAAATATCCACGCGCGCGCGCGAGCGCTCGGTGAATCGGGTGGGGGGTAAAAAAGGTGCGCGCGCGGGACGCAAAGTATATGCGGGGGCACGCGCGCGTGCATACATATATATATGCACATCCAATTAAGCGCTAAACGGTTATAGAGCCTTTGGGCGCGCGGGGCACACCGTACGCGGCGGCCGTACTGCACTTATATAATACCGAAAACGCCTGCGCGCGTCACGTATCGCGCGTAATTTATGCGCCCGATAAT
Organism: Aphelinus atriplicis; assembly: GCA_020882685.1. NCBI lineage: Eukaryota > Metazoa > Arthropoda > Insecta > Hymenoptera > Aphelinidae > Aphelinus > Aphelinus atriplicis. The sequence goes on from CM037073.1 coordinate 79,543,408, forward strand.
ATTACCGCTGCATCGGGCACAAAAGCCCTTGATTGCGCTTGACTTTGCGCGCACGCATCGTACGCCGGTATATACATGTATATACGTATGTATATATATTCACCACGCGCCATTACCTGCATCTCGAGCACCGAGAGAACAAAGGAACTCGCGAGATTCACTGCGCGATCAGCGCTTTTTTTCTTCCCCTAGCCGCTCTATACGCCCAAAACGATTTATACTTCGACGGCTCTCTAAACTACTTGTCAGCCGTACGTTCTCGCTGACTATACACGTATTCGCCTATACATCTATACATCGCCCAACGCGATACTACCGCTCGCCATCTGATTCGTCGGGCTGTTTTTTGCTTCGCGGCTACAGGTACGCTCATTACACCCGGCCGAGGTGAAAATGATGAATTTGTAGATTTCATCACAATGTGCTTTCGATGCAGCTGACGAGAACAACTCGAGAACCATCACGACATTCGTACACGCGGAATTTTCGCTCAGCTCAATTATATTTTCCAGAATAATTATCGACGCTCTTCGTTCTCACTTCCGCAATTATGCCACTCTCGTCCAAGTGATTCTCCAGCTTCACAATGGGGTATGAAATAAATCAATATATAGTTATATGCACGCTGTACATGTGTCGTATCATTGAGCTTTGACTGTTTATGAATATGCATGAAATCTGCTATGTATTTGAAACCGTCACGAACACGATTCCTCATGCCGCAATCCCATCACCACGTTGTGCAATTACATGAATTGTGCACGGTCTAATTTTTCCCGCAAATGCCCTGGATTGAAATTATAACGCAGTTGGGGGAAAGAATATTTGCCGACAACGACAATATCAGGTTTGCGGGTGTCCGATTTCGCTGAAACCCCTGGAGTATGGTTGTTCTCCGGCATTCAAACAAAATAGACTAGTTCTCAATTTTTTTCGTGAATTTTCAGCTGCAGCATAAGCGCAGAAACCCATACATATACCATAAATATATGAAAACAAAGAAGAGTATTGGCTGACATCTCCGGGCGAGCGAAACGTTACCGAAAGGTATAACATACTTGGTTTGTTTATGTGTTTGGCTATTACCCAATCCAAAACAATCACTCAATAGTTTCAGAAAAATCGGAGATAACTCGGATACTCTGTTTCCGATTGATCGAACGGAAATTCACTAAATCCTTCAACATAAGTCCAATAACGGCTCTTTAATATTCCCTGGACAGACTGAGTGAAATAAAGCTATATTGGGATATTTGCAATGACATTCAATCCTGCCAGGACCCGGCCCATATATACAATAATTCGCCTGAGAACAAATGATGTGTAGAATAAGCGATCATAGGAACCGATTACCGCGATCGCCAAGAAATTATCCGAAAGCTCGGGGGATCGCGCAGGAGTAAAAACAACGGGCAAACACTCGGCTCGGAAATCGAGTGAGATGCGCGGCGTGGCAAAAAAAGACGATATACCTGTGGGGGGTAACAGGAGCGGCGCCCGAGACTAGGGGCGGGGGAAGGTAACGGCATTACCGACCCTTAGGTCGGCAACGCAAAAGTGCAACGTTTAGGGGAAGCCCGAGAGCAGCCCTTGAATACGCGCGGGGCGAGCAGGGACGCTCGAGGCCGCTTCTTAGTCATACGTACGCGCGTCCCGGGATGTGTATACCCCCTCGAGCGCGCCCACCACCTTTCCCCCCCACACGCGCGCACGACTCACCCTCTCGCTTTTACTTTCACGCTGGCCGCCAGTGCAGTGCGGGGCCCTTTTATTCGGCCAGCCGCGGCTCAGTCCCTCGTGTGCCGCGTGTCCGCGCGTCCACCCTCGGCCTCGCACGGCTCAATTTCGCCCTGGCCATCGTCGTCTCGGCGCTTTCCCCGTGGCGTTGTGCGGTTTTCGACCGGGTCCTTGCCGGCCGCGCGGCGAGTCCTTTGTTCGCGGGGCGAGTTTGCGCGCTGCTCGAAGCGTCGGCGCCGCGTACGCAGGCGCGGCCAACGTGGCCGCCGCGGGGGGCACATGTGCTGGGTGCGCGTGGCTTCGAGCCTCCTCGACAATTTTACCTCGTTGGTACGCTTCGTCGACCGGCTGTGCGAATACGTTTGTTTATAATCGTGCGGTGGAATCGAGAAGCGACGACGCCGCCGCTGCTGCTGAGTCTGCTGCGCTGCTGCGAGCCGTAGAGGGGGTGGCATTGCATGCCGCCGCTCGCGCGGATCATTTGCCCCAACTCGATTATTGATTCGAGGCTGATTTTCGCACATCATTCGCTGGACCGAGCGCCGGGTGAAATCCCGAGGACGCCGTGTACGCACGACTCCACCTCGACTTCGTCGTACGCCGGTGTTGATTTGATTGAGCTTAACGCCGGCGTATGCACACGTTGGTGACAGTGATGGATTGCCGCGAACGCCAAGTGCTGTAAGTTCGAATGGAAAACTTATATTCAACCAAGCTCACGAATAGTTTTCGAATCGAAGCTGTGGTACTAATTTCTCGGTTGTATTTTGAAGGAATTACAATTTATCAAAGTCAATATCTTTGTTGGTTTCTTCGTTGATACGCTTTTAAAACAGTTTCTCGAATTTCACGTGCAACAGTCGGGTAAAAGTAGTATCTCTTTCGTTGTTCAATTATTCAAAGTAACGAGTTGTCGAGAGAAAACATGTAAGATGGAGGGTGCTTCTATCCTGTTTTACCGACTAGTAGTGTTTTGATTCCATTATGGAGAATATAGTATGAAGAAAAATTCTACTCTAATTTAATTTCATGAATATAACATTCTACTGCCAGGAAATATTGTCACATGAAATCGTGATGTCTTGCAAGATCTAATGACTTTTATTTATCGCGAATAAAATTGCTCGATTGAGCTCTATTGTACTAGGAAAATATTGATTTCGAACGATATTATTGTAAAATATGAATTTTTATGGTGTAAAAGAATAAACTGGTACACTCATATGAATTCATTCTACCGGAAAGTCGCATTATATAAAATTATATCAAATTCACTTGTACATTCATACATATAGTTTCTAACGTTAGGTACTTTGAATGAACTATTTTTCTTTGTATTTTTACCACAACAGATGAAAATGTCATTTGGATAAAGAGCATACGAAGGTATAGCGTCATCCGGCACTAGGAGGGGAACTCGTAAAGAAGTCGAGCAGATGTTCGGGACAGCAGCAGCGTGCGCTATAGCATTATCGATCGCCGGCGCTGATCGCTGCAGCCGCGAACCAGAGAAGTTCACGGGCAGCGAGCGATTAAGAACATGGAATGTGATGTAGAAGTTTCGAGTGATGTGACAAAACGAAATTGATCGGTTATGATATTGTGATCGAATAATTGTGAATCCAAACTATTTTTGTAATTGATAGAGTGAAAGTCAATCGGGAGAATTTTTATATATATATATGGATGTAATATTTTTTAATACTACTTGGTGGATATAAGCTAGTGAACGGACGATTTTCATGTGATTTTTATACTGTTTTGTACTCGCAACAACGACAATGTTCGGCAACACGCCAATTTTCTTCGCCGAGACCTTGAAATGGCAAATGGTCAATGTATATCAACATTCCATCAAATACGCAGCAATAAGGTAATCTATTTCGCTTATGTATATGGGTTGATTGTTTTGCTTGACTGTGTGTAAATATTTTATAACATTAGATCACTCAATTATGCGCACGAATTCTCTAGTTAACGAATGTTCGTATATATCTTTGGATGTACAGATCCGAAAAACTCATAGGAGTTTGATGAATTTCAACTTTGATTTACCATATCCAAATTCAGGTAGCAGTTGATATGGAAAAATTTGACGAGAATGTTGCTGGTTCTGGAACTACTGACGAAGGAGCTTAAAAATATATACGTCAAGATTTAGGTTCATAAAGTTAGGTTAAATGTTTGGTGGGCTACATAAGAAAAATAATAAAATGAATCAGGTTGCACATCCAAAGTTAGTTGTAGAAAGAATAGGCTGAATGTAGATTCTTTCTCGGTTACATTCATTGATATTGGTACGCGTTGCAAGACGCCTTCAAGAATGCAACACGCCATACTCCAATGTAAGCGGCGTCCTCTAACGAGCGGCTCTACTGGGGTGAATTTTATTATGGAGATATTGTTCAAGAGCGTCGTTTACATATCTGCATTGACCAATATAAAAAAAAAACTAGCAACGAAATTTTCGATGGGTGAAATAGATTCACAATTATCCAAGATTTGGCATATTCTCGTACATGTAATACTTGAGGGATTCTTTTAGCTTCAATACTTTTGTTCGTAAAAAGTAAAATTGGTTAGAGAACAAAAACAACTTCATTGTTTTTGTTCTCTAACCAATTTTTTTTCGTTTCGAAACGGGAGAATATAAATTCGGTTTGACAACAGCATCGGTTATGTATCATGCCAATATTTATTTTTTCCATAAGAAGAAATAACAATATCCATAGGGAACGATACTGTATCGTTCTGATAGGCTAACGCCAAATCGGTCGCATCGTTAGGATATGACAACAATACCATTCTCTCAGTGTATGTTGTAGATAGTATTCTTTTTGATCAATAAAATAACTCGTCTCGAGTATTTTTTCCCCACGCGTCACAATGACGCGATAGATTCGTATAACTTGGCAAACACTTGAAATTTCCTTACAACCACTCATCGTTGTTACGATATCGTAAAAACTTGGATCATCTGGTACGGCGAGCGAGTATCGAGCGTTTTCTGGCAAATCAGAGATCGCACGGCAAAGTTGGGTTGGAGTTGGGAAAGTCGGGGCGATAACGTCTTCGCGTAAAGCGAATTACACTGCTCGGCTGACCAGAGCCTCGCGCTGAATGTCCCAAGTTCGCGCGAGACTATTCGCCGCCGGGCAATGACAATGCGGCTATATACATTTGCCATTTATCCTGGGGGGAAACGTGGCCACCCCGAGCTATTTAAGCACAATACCAGCGAGCTTTATGGGTATCGACCTGCTGCAGGATTCCGCGCGTATATATATTCACCCACACGAGCGTTACGTAAAGGAAAACTATTTCCATCCGCGGGGAAACATGCGCGTCCAGCCAACGGAGCCAAGGACACAATTGGTGCACGTATACGCGTATACGAGGGTTGTTTCGTCGGGCGCGTATATAGATTCAATCACGACCCTCCCGTACCGCGACTCGTCCCCGGAATACCAAGCAGGTATACCTCCGCGCGCTGGACATTTTTACCAAGCTCCTTTTATACTTTTCCGCTCGACCTCGACCGAGCTGGCTCTCCGTCTCTCTTCAAATCGACAAATTCATTTCATTTCATACGATGGATTTATCCTTGGCAAAAACTTCTCGAATACATTCATCTACCGCAAATATATCACAAGTCGCAACAATCATCGACGAGAATAAAAACATTATTGTATGCAGTGAGTTGAATGCTAGATTTATGATGTGTGATGTATACGCTTATACTGATGAATTTTGATGCTCACGCGAAATATTAATCGTTAATTCATCTATCCCTTGAAAAGTTCTGATAACAGTCATCAATGATAATTTCAGCTTTGAGTTTTTATATCATCTCTTTGTTTGAAAATTCTTATGCAATTCAGTCTCATGAAAGAGTTGATGGGAAATGCTCGTTTCGACTAACGGTAGGATGATAATAAGTACGATAAAACTGCCAAGTGAATGAACAAAGTATACTAATCGGGACTCGGGAAGTTGAAATTATTCAAAGAATTAGAGGGCAAAGGGAATTTCAGGTTACAGTGAAAAAACATTGAATCCCATCGAGATTCTTGGAAGAAAAATAGGCAAGCGAGTTGAACAGAGTAGACGCACTGAACGCACGATCAACCGAGCCGCGGCCAATTTCTATTCCGACCACGCGCGCACCGCCCGAAACTTATTGTCCCGATATTAAATGGTTAAAGTAAATGACAGTTAGCGTCGGGATTCGGCGGTACCGTGCGCGTCCTTCATTCATCGTCCTTACGGCTTTCTCGGGTTTTCGTGAGCCGAATGAAACGAGTTCGCCAATCACCTTCGACCTCGTGTGCGAGTTGCCGTGCCACCGTCTCTTTCTCTCTCGCGGACGCAGCGAGACGGGTGTAATTATCGGGCAAGCCGTGCCGCTTTTTCATCATCTCCACGTCGTTTTCTCTCTCCGGGGAGTCAACTGTTTGTACACGCGAATTCTTATGAGCCGGCCACGTGAAAAATGAATTCCTCGCTCCGGTACGTCGTGCCGTTGAGTGACTCTGACTTACTGAATTCAATTTGGCGCAATTCATTTCTTTTTCGCTTGAGAAAAGTTTGACAGTTGAGGAACGGGACACGCAGACAACTCGAGACTTCGAATGTCATAGAGTCAAAAGTAATCAGAGTTTTCGTGGCTTTTTTTCCCAGTGGAAGTTTAGAATATTTCATACGCGACTCTTCGAGGAAGTGAATCGAGCGATTTCTCGGACCAGTATATATTCTGAGATAGTTTGGCGTAAAACGAACTCGTCTGAGCATGGTGCAGACAACGTGTCAGATGCATTCTATCGGACCAAATCTATTGAACCGGAATAAATTGTACAAGGTGAAATTAAGCACAGTACTTTTTTCTATGGAGAAAAAATACGACATTTATGGCTTTATTCCTCCAAATATCTCAAGAAAATGCTTGTTTACGACGGCAGAATATGGGTCCCGTGATTTGCGTTGGCGATAAAGAGCAAAGAAAATATTGACCTAATGCAATGTGACAGTAATCTCAAATAAATTTCAACTTCTACCCAAGGAAGGAATAATCTCACAAGTCTAAGTAATTCCTTGAATAAAATAATATGATCTATCCGAAGGTATTCTTCTATACCGAATATGGCAAAAAGATCGTCACACAAGAGGAGACACGCATGGCCCATAAAAACACGACAAAACAAAGCATAAGAGAAAAGAAGATTATAATCTCTTTCTCTCCCGTTCCCTTCTCTCTCGTTATCGAATTCCTTTGTATCGACCGACAAGCCCGCGCCTACCCCCATATACTATGCCTCCTTCATATAGCAAGAGTATTGGCAAAAATACGCTCGACTACGTTCTTTGCTCTCGAGCTTCCACTGCATCGCATGAGTATTCGCTTCGTAAAATACAATTTACACTTCATAGCACACGCGACATAACTTTTGCGTACGAGGGAATTTGAAGTGCAATGAAGTAGGTCACTTGATTTGTGATTCACATCCGATAAGAATCACATTATAATTCAAGCAGCTTTCGGATAAATTGAGTATACTTCCTAATTTACTCCCCTTTGAGTGGCACACCCTCATATTTACTCACGTGTAGATTTCAGCGGGGACTTCGAATGGCATACAGTTCCATTTCAATGCGCTTTACTTCACTTTTTTCTGGGTGAAATTATGAGAAGTAGTCAAACACACGTGTGAAAACTTTCCAAGATTGAATTTTATTTATGCGAAATACGATGGAACATATAAGTTTCGCCCCCTTGATGTCGTATACTCGCCAAAAATCTTCCATAGCACGTTCTATTTTCAGAAAAGCATTCATATGCACGATAATCATTCCAATAATAGTTTGAATAATTCTTGAACTTCCATTTAATAAGCTGGTTGTTTATAGGCATTAGAGGTATTATTCAACTCAAACCTCATGATGCAATTTTTTTGAGTGGTTATACCTGAGCAGTATACTTATGAAAGAACTTTTCTCGTTTCATGTTGATATTTGAAATGTTAAGATTACATTCATGCACGAATTTATTAAACTAGACGAGTAATCACAATTTCAATAGCCCTAGACACTAATATTCTCCAGTTTTCATGATTTTGTAAAATTGAAAAGTTTGTCTGAAGATTTTATACAGTATCAGGTTTCAAGATTAGGTTTTTTACGATCGAAAACCTAATATCCCAATTAGTATTGTACATTATTCCCACAACTAAGTAAAATAAATGGTACATCAAAACTCCGTATAGACACGACTATTTAACGCGTATACTTGTTGCAAAGATGATGATAAAATAAATTACTTCATTTTATATGAAAAAATGTATACTTTTGCTTCAATTTTATTTCACTAAAACAAACCAGAAATTAGTTCCTCAGCACGTTTCGAAAATTTCAGGATAAATAATTTGATTAGATTTACAGTTGGAAAATTTCTTTCCATCGTCCTGACAATCAGCCAAATGTAATGATTTCTCGAAACATATGCTGACCTGCGATAAATACTCCTTTCCAGATATCTGAAATTATCAAGTATAAATGAAGTTATTGAAGAACCTACTTTGGAATTATTTTATATATACTAACCTTATTTGTGGAGCAACTTATAAATGGATTAACTCCAAACCCGATTTTTATAGCATTGTGAATACGATTCAGCTCGTATGTTTTACCAGGAACAATTTGTGACTGTTCAAGAATTGAGCCTACATTATACTGATTCAACAATCGCAACGATTCAGAGAAGTAATTGGATACAGAATTCATTGTTTCGACTTCCCCAGCACATGTCCCATGTTTCTTCCATTCGTGGGTCCAAAAAGCATCATCAGATGATTTAGACTTCATAGTCGGCCATTTGTATTCGAGTTCAGATCTCAATGGAGCATCCAAAAGCTCTGGTTGATATTTCATGCCACCGCAAAAAGAGGGATGATTTCTACGACGGTTACTAGGCCATGCACCATGTAATGTCCATTGATTTGTTTTATCCCGTATTCTGCAAGGGCTGCATTTCGATTCTGCAGCTTCCCATTCATTGTTAATTTCCCAACAATTAGTTTGAGGCCAACTTTGAGCTAATGTCAGTATCTCAAATTTTTGTGCACTATCTTCAACTCGATCAATAGAGAATGGCTCAGTGCTGTTTGAAATTCCATAGTTACTGTTACACATTATATTAGGATAATTTGAAATATATATATTACCTTCTGCGTCCGTTAACAGTATTGGAAAAACCAGTGATTTCAAGAGTTGCCAGAACTAGCGTTAACTTCAACATTTTTCAAAAAAAAAATTTCTTAACTATTTCTTGGGGAAAGGTTTGGAAGGAACAAACAATATTTTACGCGTATTGCCATCTATTATAAAGATTATGAGCCATAAATATTTAATTTTACTGAACATGAAATTTAGGTAATAAAGAAACAGAACGTACTTACGTACTTAAACAAATAGAAACTATTGTAAAAGTTTTACATGCTTTCTTAAAAAAAGTGGCAAAAATGCGCTCTCAAAGAAAATTTTCTTCTCCGTAAGAATAAAAAATATTCTTTGGTTATCTCCGAGCGTACACACGTGCAAGATAAATAAATGCACACGCGAGGCTTCAGAGATTCAAAATTGTTATCAAATGTATCATCAAAGACAAAATGTGATTCTTAGTATACTTATACTTTGCAATAAATGGGTTAGAAGCCGACTGCAAAATTTTAACCAGACAAACCAAAGCAACTTGAGTTCCACAGTTACGTTTCATTTTTCAGTAGTAGAAATAAAATTTTTTTTTCGAGAAATCAATCTTAATCACAGGATTTGTAAAAAAACTGTACCCTACTATATGAAGATAACCCTGAATCGTCAATTTATGAAGTTGTAATTGTCTGGAAGAGATATCCGCATTCATAAAGGAGAGAATAAAAATACACATCGAGTTTTTCAACAGTTATCAATATTTCTTAGAAAATTATGAGTATAAAAAAAATATATAAACAATTGTACATGTCACATCAGAGACTTATATTTCAGGGAGCACTTTTCATCGATCATGTCTAGAAAGTAGTTTTGCAAGATGCGAGATTCTCGGGATAAACGATTTTCTCGTTTTTTTTGCAATTGCTTCCTCTTTTCTCACTACAATCAACTAGTTCAAATTCCTTGTTGAAGCAGACTTGAATTTCTGTCAAATACTGTTCTTTAGTCATCTACAAAACAAAAGTGAAAATTAGAAATTTAATATTCTAACACACACATATATATATTTCAAAATGCTAACTGTGGTACTAACAGGGTTTGTAGCACATTTGACCATGAAGTTGACTTTGAGATTAGTTTCGATGGCTTTAAAGATTTCATCTATTCCGTATTCATTACCAGGAACAATACCAAAATCTGCAAGCAAGCTTCCCATATTGTATTCATCTAGCATCTTCATAGATGTCAAGAAATATTTTGGCAAGCTATTTGTACTTGGAAGATCTAAAGCACAAGTTCCATGTTTCTTCCACTCATGCTTCCAAAAGTTGTCAAATGAAGTCTTTAAATTGAAACTCGGCCACTTTTCTTCAAGTTCTCTTCTCAATGATGAACTCAACAGTTTTGGATTGTATTGGTATAGATCATCACAATAAGATGGATGATTTCCTTTCAATTTGGAAGGCCATAATCCATGGAGTGTCCAGCTTGTTTTTGACTTTGGCATTTTGCAAGGGGTGCAACTATCTTCAGACGTTTCCCATTTATCGTTCAACTGCAGACAATTGGTTTGGGGCCAGCTCTGTGATAGTGTCAGGATGTCATAATTATTTCCTTGGCGATCCAGATTTGAATTAAACGGTACAGCTCTAAAAAAGAATGTTGTCGTTAGTGTAGGTTCAGTTATGGAAAACATTCGATGATTATAAGGTTTAATTGAAGATTAAGGGTGTTCATACCAGAGGGTAACATGAGATTTAGAAAATGAAAAATTTTGCCCAAACAACATTAATAGTCGACTTGATCTGCAAAAGGAAAAGTACTCGCGGTTTCCTATAATAATTATCAACCGGATTAACTTTGGACATTGACGATTTAATGTAAATTTAGACAACAAGGCGGGAATTACTGAGGTCTCGTCAACTGTTTGTGTTACCCATTAGGTATGACCTCCCCTAAATTATTATTATAAATTTCGGAGTACGGATGACTCATGTGAGTACAGTAAAGATTTGAGGACGATTCGAATTGAAAATGTGCAGTGGCATCGATAGCTTTGTTGGGAAGAGCATAACTGCCACGAAAACGTAAGGTTTAAGTCCTGGCCAAGATAGAACTGTGACATTCTTTTAGCGAGCCTTCCTTTATCATAGTTGAGATTTAGCTATTTCATTCAAGGTGGCTCCAGCGCTCAGTGGCATGACAATGCGGGGCTCGACTGGGGATTTCTACTAATCTCTCATTTTTTCAATTTCTCCATCTTAAAGCAAGTGAATTCTTTTCTAAACTACAGCTCAATGCTTAATAACGCAAAATATTGTATATATATAAGTAGAAATATGTACATAAACCCTTGTCAAATGCATCAAAATTCTATTTTTTTGGATTCCTGCTTTTATTCCATGGGCAATGTATGGTTTCCTTGAGCTTATCTCAATTCAGAATAAACAACTATTGCTCAGAATTTTTTTAAAAGTTTCTGCCTATTTACTATAAAGTAAGAGTCCTTTTTCCCCCTTAGTCCATAAGAATTCACAAGAGCGCACGTAATGATAATTTTTTCGCAAACTTTATATTTCATGGACGGGAACGAAAATGAAGAAATCGAATTATATCATTTCCGTTACAGGTGATTCTGTTTATTTAAAACGAATTACCGAAGTCATAATGACTGTTCCAATTTGTAATGAAGATAAGATAATAGTACATTTCGACACTAAAGTAAGACACGTGTTCTAGGCACACGTGAGGTTTGCCGTCTGAGCGAAGCGTGGATGGTAATCACACGTGCCAAGAATCATCTTTTCGTCTAGTATCGAACAGTATTTTTCATTACAAGTATAGCAAAACTAAGATTTAATGATTATATTTTTGATACAAGTGATGAAAAAAATTATTACATTCATGACATAGTACTACAACGACGCCTTTTACGAAGAAAGACACATCTCAATCTCACCGCGAAGAAAGACACATGTCGCATTTGCCCGCAAAGAAAGACTCATGTCGCATCTACTCGCAAAGAAAGATACGTGTCACACACCCAAGAATTTCCCGACGTAAGAAAATACATGGAACGAAATTTTGCGATGAGTAGGAGTAGTTAATAAAAATATGCAAGTCTGATATACAGTTCGATTGCAGTTTAATCTCTTCCTTCATCATTTTTCGCGGGAGAATAATTTAAAAATGTGTTTTTCTTTGCGGGGAGATTGCGGGGTGTATATTTCTTCGCAGACAGATTGCGAGATGTGTCTTTCTTCGCGGAGAGACTTCGATATGTGTCTTTCTTCGTAAGACATCAATATAATAAATTACACCAAAAAATATTCGTCTCAATCTTTGTTCCTGTACAATTACCACGTGAAATTAGCTTACTTCTGAAAAATATTTTTTATTAAAGGAGAGTGAAATTATACTTGATAAATTTGCTAGGAACTCTGAATAATTGGATTCAAAATATTATCAAGTGTCTCGCCGTGTATTGTCTCGTATTCAGAAAGTATCCGTAATAATTGTGTGCAGTACTGCTGAATTTAGATGAAGGCGAAGAAGCTCATTGAAAATTATCATGATTTTAAAGTATTAATTACCATCTTTCAATCCCTTTTATGAAAATCGATGGCCTGTAAAGTGAAGCCATCTAAATCGTGATTTGATTGGTTTATAGGCATAATATTTGACATTTCATATCTCCAATATACTTTGGAAAAATAATCATGATTAGAATAAAAGAATATAAAATATAGAATTAATCATTAAAATATTGGCCGAATTATCAAAACATAAGTTGGGTGAAACTTGCATGAATGGAGCTCGTAAACTCTGAATTTTCATTGTCCGCTAGAATAGTATTACATAGTCTGCAACAAGGCGCGGAAATTGGCAATTTCTAGCGAGCGTAAGGAAAGTGTGAAATCATCACCCGAGCTAGGAATAGTCTCCCATTCCGTTACACACTGTATTCTTTTCAACGAGTACATGTTTTGGCTCTTCTGTCCAGTACGTAGAACAAGAAGGGAGTTCCCAGTTTCAAGTCACATATGCGCGCCAAATAGATATTGATTATCAAAAACTTTCAAATTATTCGTCTCTCTACACTTTTCGAACACGCTTGAAATAAGTTATTCCCTACCCATCTTTACACGAGGGGCTTCTCACTACGGTACTTCCTTATAATTTCGAAGGTATGACAATCATGTTGTAGTGCTCCATGGTAATGAATTTAGTGGCATTCAAAGAAACTTCTCGATCTTACATGTGTGAAAATGTGATGTATGAAAAAATTTTTTCGATTTATTTACCTTTTGACACTATAAACACAGTTGGAAATAGAAAAAAGAACTATGAAGACGCTTATAGTATAATGCGTCATTTTTTATAATATCGAAGTAAATTGTATTATATTTTTAAATAAACTCATTCATTTATGAAATGAATCGTATCAAAGCTGGGAAGCTAATTACTTGAAATTGGAATTTGCTGTCCATTTTATTGTAAGATAATGCATTTGAAGGAAAGATATCGATTCTATCAAACGTGTACGTACTATCTTTAGGATACTTTAGAATGTCTCTCACGTGGAAAGATTAAATTTCGAATGGTTACGACAAAGAACTCGATGTTATCTAAATAGATTTGTGTATATATGTATATATATAATGTATATATGTATTGTGTATATAATACTTTTTACCTAGTTCTTTAATTCTTACATTGATAATCACAATAAACGTCAATATTTCAATGTTTTGCATGTGTTACAATTACATTGTACATCGTTTTTACGTAACAGTCAATCCAAGTAGCTAATATGAATCAGGATGACGCAGAACAGATTACAACGCATCAATGAATTTGATTCTTCACGTCCGTAGACATTACGATATTACAATATTAATATGACAATGTAATACAAATATTACAATACCAATATCGCAATACAATTCAATATAAATATTACAACACCAATATCGCAATACAATACAATATAAATATTACAACACCAATATCGCAATACAATACAATATAAATATTACAATACCAATATCGCAATACAGTACAATATAAATATTACAGTACAAAACCACAATAACTAACGAAATAAGAAAAGTTTGTATTTCTTATAATATACTGAAGTGAAATTAACCTAAAACGTAATCGTAAAAAGTGTGAGAAAGTGGAGTAAAGATGAATAGATTTGTTTGACAATCGAAATTATCCCTCACCGATCAAGAAATTTCACTCTGGTATTAAAAAGGAACTCTACTTGAACACGTAATTTGTGCTTGCGTTACGCGTAAGCAGCAAACACTCTGTACAATACTTATTGCGCACGATTCCTTCCATACAGACTCCCCCATAAATCCAGTGAGCTTTTACTTTTATTCTACCCGACAATCCCAATAATTCCTCTACCCTCTATTCTTCGGGAGTCGCGCGCAGCTGGTTTTATGCACGCAGTAAACAATTGCATCTCTCACAGCTTTTCTCCTCTCCTCGATTACAGCCTGTGCTTTTTCAGCCTCTCCTTTTTCTTCAATTCGACATCTACGTATTTCGTGCTTCTTTTTTATTTTCTATTGCTTTCACCACAGTTGAGAATATACTTGTCGTAATAATATGTATATTTTTCTATTTTGTAGGGATGAAAATGACTGAAATTAACGATTATGTATGAATATGTATAAATAATTTCGTTTGGTCGCGCAAACTCAAAAATAGATAGAGCAGAGTTAATATTTCATTGTTCCAAAGATACATACCTTGACAATTCCCAATCAATCAAATTATAAAAGACTTATTGCCCTAAAATAATTGATTTGAAGACGTGCGTTTACCGATAGAACAAATCATCCCTTACTATTTCTTCGAGCAAGAGCTGGCCAATGGGATCAGTATTGAATTAGGGGTTTCCCATATATCATTCTGCCGCACACCCGAATTTCATTCGGGAGCACGTGTTGTGTAGGTGGCATTGCCTTTCCCCCTTGGCTAGTTTGGTCCACCCTGATGACTTATAGAGGTTATTCTACTTGTTTCTTGTACTCGATTGGTCAGAAGTATTGATTTCCCAGTAGTTCAATTTGATAGACGCTTTTTTTATATACTAAAGTAACATTGAATAGGTGTCAATAAAAATAATAAGTTTTTAGTGTATTTGAATTAAAGAAATTTGACTTCTTATTTGTTTGAATACAAACTATTATGTGACAATTGAAAAACTATACTGATTATTTGATTTTTTTTTATTTCAGGTAAGTGTCGAGCTTATTGATTTTCACGAGATACTACAAGTGAGTTGTCATTTCTACATCAGTCACTACTCTTTACGAAAAAAAAAATACATCACAATGTCATTTTCCAATCAATATAGCATTTCATCGGAATAATGATTGTTCGCATGCATTCGCGATCGAATCCAATCACTTTTTGAAACTAATCATTTTTAGACGATAAGCTTCGAGTTGTTAGTCACGATTGATTAGACGGTGGCCGATGTTGCGTCAATCAAATTCCTCAATTCCCCCGAACGAAAATCCCCAAAGCGAAAAAAACGATTGCCGCTTATTGAGGGCGCAACGCTAGATCGTGAAATTCCTCTCGAATTATCGAATCCGCACATTACGCCCGGTGAGATAATCCTCGATGGATTTCGGTAAGAGTCGAGGGCGCAATATATAGACGCGCGGCAGCCAGCCGATCCACCGGAAGAAATGGCGCAAGGTGCGCGCCCGCGCGAGCCCCCTCGGCTTTAACATTGAGCGGGGGAGGCATTTAGCTTATCGCGCGTCGGTATCCGCATGGCATATACGCCTCGGAGCGGCCCTAAATCAGAGGGTGGCTCGCGGCCAAATTTAAAGCCGCGCGGGCATTATCGGCGGACGCGGCGCACATGCATCACAACACAGCCCAGGCCTATAGCATATACAGGGCGCAGATAAGCGCGGGGCTCCTCCTCGTTAACATTGCTCATTTGCTCCCGAGCAGATTCACTCTCGACAGCCCGAATGTTTCGGGAGGGCCGCTCGTCAGCGAGTCACGTGGCCCTCGAGGAGCTGGCGCACTGCCTCGTTCGATCGACGCTTCATCCTCTGCTGGATGGAATTTAATGCGCGCGACTGATGTAATTTGCGAGTCGAGTCTCGCCAAGGGTCTCCGTGATTTCGGAGAAAATTTCTTTGTCGCATGTATGTATACATACCGTTGCCGATGCTTGACAAATATCGCAGAGACACGAAGATATCGATAATACCGAGGGTCACGCGTCGATCATTATACATTTTCGACAGAGCACTTGTTAATAAAATGAAAGATCGAGTATCAGGAAGGTAATGAAGATTATCTGGTGAGATTTTCTTTACAGTATTTGGGTTAACGTTATGTCGGAATTATGAAATTATCATTCATTTATCATTTCATAAATAGGCACATCATTGTTCTTCGATATTCTAATAGATTTCTCAATCTGGTGGATAAGCGACTCTATATCCAGATATAATTCGATATCATTAACTCAATTGATAAAATATTTTATATTGATCGAATTGGATTATATGATTAAATATTAATCGATTTTAGAATCTATCAATGTTGGCTCAATATTCTACATTTTTTAAATCAATCAATCAGCTATGTTTCAAGATACATTTATCTCTGAAATGATTGTACAGCAAACTCATGAGATTGACGTATTAGATACACAAGAACTAGAAATAATGTGTCGTCATACAATCATTTTTCATTCCATGGAAAATGTACTTCAAAGGGTCTCAGGAGTATATGCATAACACACTTTAATATTGTGAAAATGAAAAATGTTGCAATATTAATCTGCGGAACTTGTTCATAAACTAGAATAAAAATTATTACAGATACTGCACGACTTCAAGTTTGAGCTCTCGCTAGCTTACGAAGTACTTTCCATTGGAAATTGAATAAATAATTGATTGGTTTATTGTTCTATTTGTAAACCGTGCAACGTCAGATTCAAGTCCTTATATAAAAAGTGATGGGGGTCAAAGTGAAGCGTCTTAACTCGTGATTTGATTGGTGTAGACCTAACCACGTGACGGGTCGCGTAAAATATTATAGATATAGATAGTGAATGCAGGCAAGCAAGAAACATAAGAACAATGAGTAAGTTTTGAGGTTGTAACAACCAAATCCTTGCCAGATGCTTCCAAAATCTAAATGTAGGTTTTAAAATTACGGATAATGAAAATAAAATGAAAGTTGAATGAATATGAATAAAGGGTTAAAAAATGCGAATATTGTGTATAAATTGATAAGTAAATGGTTAAAAGATTATCGTAGGTGAATGATTGGAACATAATTTCGAAACGCATGAATGTAGATCGCGCGCAGCGCGTCTGAATGTAGCTAGTAATATATAAACAAACATGACCTGTTCGCCGTGCTATTCAAAGACCTGTGTGTTATTCGAAAAATAACTTTGATAAATTATATACGGAATTCATGGAACAAAAATCAACGTCAATCGAAATCGAGAACGAGTTCATTGTCAAATCTGGATATCTGAAAGCATCTGATGGCATTTAAAAGATTCCCTGCTTGTTAGTAAATAAACCACTCATATTGAGATTCCAACAAGAAATGTCCAGCGTTTGAAATATTTTAACTGCGAGGCGGAACTAGAAAATGAAGTTCGTCTGTCTTAAAATTCCGTTTTTACATATATACGTTTGGAAAGCTTTGAATTTCATCTCCAGTACGAGGGTCGGAGAAATGAATAATTAAATCAAACGAAAACCAATTTTATCTAAATTATCACGTAGCTCGAGCATATTGCACATTGTTATTATACATAAAGAGATTTCGGTCTCAATAACATCTCGGATGGGCATTATCAGAATGGAATCGTTGGTTCATGAGAAGACTACCACACGCTTGAGGTCTCTTCGCTTGGCAACAACAACGTATTATCCGCGCACAAATGTTGATTGAAATTGTACAACAAACAGCAATTGGCAATCTAATCGCAATGATTTATGCACTTTACTCATCCCGCGAGAGGGAGTTTCGCTTAACTCGCTTCAATTTCCGGAAAGTACGCACCAGACTCCCTAAATTTGCCGATAAGATCGCAACTTGTCCCCTCTCTCTGCCGGAGTATGAGCGCGCACAAGAGTTTCGCCCTAACTCACGGAGGAAATTGGATTCTTCTATTGGAGTTAATTTTATCGAGTGAACATTGTGTCGCGCCACGAATGATTTATCAAAGAAAGTCGATAATCAGCCTCGAGCATTGCAACATGCAGAATCAAACAGATCCAAAACTCTCGAGACGCTAATCAATCGATGACTCGAAACACATCCAGTATGCGTTTAAAAACGACAAGCCCGCGAGGCTCGATCGCAAATTGACTCGCGAAGCTCCTCCGCATCGTCGAGTATACGAGAGATCCGTCTGTTTACCGTCTCTAATCCGCAAACATTGCACCGTAATGCCCACTCCAGGGCGCCCTATCCGTCACCCTTCAATTCCCCACGCGAGACGTGCGCGCGCGCGAGATCCGCACAATCAGCATATTCTCATCGGGCTCGGGGGATAAAAAGCGTAATACCCATCATACGGAGCTTGCGGCAACATGGCGTGCGCGCGGAAATAGGAAGAGTTGCGCGCGGGCATTAGCATAGTGCGCGGGCGCGCGTCCGGGGGGGAGCGAGAGCGTGCAGCACACACTCGGCGAACTTTCCACCGATGCCCCGCGAGCGTTTATGGCTGAAGGGTGAAGCCGGGGGGGAGCGAGAGCGACGAGACCCTCGAGCGAGTTTACGACTTTCCTCCTCCGGTGGCTGCTGCTACTGCAAGCTCTTCTTTTTCCTCGCGCGCGCGCGGGGCCCGCCTACTTTACGGCGCTGTCAGATTTCATTTTAGTTAAGCGCCGACAGCTCCCATCAGTCTCAGCCAAATCTGCTTCGATCCGACCCAGCCAGCAGCGGAGCTTTTTATGCCTTTTCGGTGATTTAATCCGGAAATGAGAGTTCGTGCATGACGGGGAACTCGCTTTTGCGCTCGCACGAATCAACGGAGATATTGCGCGTCCCGGCGACACACGCAGCTGCCAGCTGCAGATTGATTTTTCGCCTTGGCGATGGCTCGTTCGAGTGCCCCGGCCAAGATATGACTTTTTTCGAGTCGAGAGATAAACTGTTTTATATGAAAACTCGATTCCTGCAGTGGTGGATGGTGTGTAGCATTCAAAACGACGATTTGTACAATATTATACGTAGATCAGCAGACGGTTTATCAATACTTCCGAAATTCGAATATTGACGTGATTTAACCGAGATACCGGTACGTAGACTGTGAGCAAATCCTTCTGGCTCGTCAGTGGACCGCAATGGAGTAGCTTTAACTGAGGCTTTAGAGGTGGAATCACGTCATGTGGCGTGCCTGCGAAGCTGCAACCCGCCTGACAGGAGGATTAGTACGGTTGCCTTACAACAGGTGTCGAGCATCGATCTCCTTCACAAACAATAGCCTGCCGCACGTATACGTTGTTATCCGAAATTCGCGTTAATACATAACTTGTTTAGCAACTTCGTCTCGTGTTACACGATCGTGACTTGAACAATCTAAGAAAATTCTAACAAATAGTTAGAATTTCTATCAACGCGTACAATCAGTGGATCTTCTGCTATTAGAATAATGTTAATTTATTTGAACTTCTAAAGGCTCGATTGCCTGCATCGATGCAGATATTGGTGTAAATGAATCGAATTTATTCATCTGGTGAATTAGTGTGATTATTACGGCTACACACTGCATTATAATCTAGATAAATACCATACGAGAAGAGAGTGGTAGATAAGGCTACCGGAATGCCATCCAAATGTAATTAAACTCAAAATTTAAATTTGAAAGGTAGAGCAGAAAAAGTTTCAGACATTTTCTATTTTCTATTTCTCTCTGCAATTAGAACTGAACCTAGTAATCATCAAATATGCTTATACATAATATTATAGTGTATATATTATAGTGTATATAGAGTATATATTACATATACTCGAACGTAAATTTTGTTCCTACAATTTATATGACTGTTATCTGAGGGAGACTTGAATCAGGACAATGAATAACTATATTTTTTTTGGAAAAGAACAAAGAACCAGATACATCCTGGTCTAAATTATGGCTATAATTGATCGCTGTTCGGTAAAGAAATTTAAAGAACGGTCGACAGCTGGGTCGTGGAAAAATGGGAGTTACTCGGAGCATAAAGGAGGGGAAGAAACGGAAAAATAAATCAAGCCCATGTACAAGAAAGCTCGGCTCGCGCGCACAGAACTCAGTGTTTATCAGTCATTTTCCCGAGAGCTGCACGATGTGCCGATCGTCAGCGGCCGAGTCCTCTCGCGGCCCGGGCGTTTGCCTCTTTTTCCCGCGGGGCTGAGGTTCGCTTGAAAAATGGTTCCTAAAATCTGACGTCTCCCCCGGGAGCTTAGCCGCACGCGTTTCTTGCCCCCGACGCAGCCCCCGCGAGTGCGCGCGACAGTCGAAGTTTACGGGGCTTTTTATGCATTCATAACGCCATGAATCTCGCGCGGGGGCCCGCCGGAGAAAAACGCCCAAGGACTCGCTCCCCCAAGAGCTTGCTCCGCATCGGGCCGCGAGCGTCGTCGCGGATTTTACCATAAGTTTCATTCGGGCGACTCGCTAAGCGTCCCGAATATTAAGTTTAGCAGCGTCTTCGGATTTTACGGCGAGCTGTAAAAAGGGAGGAGCTCGGATTAAGAAGCTCCTCGTTCGCGCCGCTCTCGAGATAAGCGCCGTTATTATCGTCGTGATTAAACTAAAACAGGCCAGGCCTCGATACTTGTCGCTGAATTCATTAATCTTTTTACTGTCCCAGACGTTCGTTCGTCATTAACGTCGGGCATCAAAAGGACTCGATCAGTGCGGGTGTACTTTTAGCGATGAGACGATTGATGCGCCCCGCTCCACCGCGGCAATGAAAGATATATACCTCGAGAGAGAACTTATCAGCGACGTGAGCACGGTGCACTTTTGTCGTTGGAAAGAATTTATCACCCCCGATGTCCCAGGAAAATATTTGTTCATACGCGAGAGATGGATTGAATAATTTTACGAGCCTATGATGTGCTCGGCGAATGAACGACGGAGCCGCTCGTAAAGCCAAGACGTTATAGACTTTTGTGGATACGAATTTTTATTAACGTGTTGAGGAAAGGTCGTAGATCCCGCAATATGCAGTATTTCAGAACTTTTAGTTTTATCGCACCAATCTTGAAAGATACTTTGGTTAGTTATTAAAAGAGAATTCTATGATCATTATTTCTCGATGATGAAATTCATTGTATTAATTAATACATTTATATGAATCTTTTGGTCAAGAGTCACAGTAAAGGTCGGATATTTGTATATTTTACTGATTTAAATAGGATATTCGGGATAATTTTATCTTGAAGCAGTGCAAAAATATTGAGAAACTCACAAACAGTGAATGGACTATACGAAATAGAGAATACTCCATGAAAAACGGATTCAAATTATTATTGGTGCAATGGATTCTCTCTCCACACTCCCTTTTTTATGAAAATGCTTTAGTTTTTTCCGTGCTATTGGCCGAACCGCACGGCCCTCGGCGTTAAACATCCTATATCGAAGGCTCGAAGCGGAAAAACCGAAATTTATGGATCCTCGAGCGTTGCGCGCAAAAATTATTCGTCCGCTTAATATTTCCCTCTCGTTACGGGCGAGATAGCTCGAATATTTCCAAGCCCAATCCGGCGGGGGCAAGCTGTGTTGGGCCGAATAAAAATAAAGCCGATAAAAACAGGTCGAAACGCACAACACAGTCGGGGAATTCGCCGGAGGAATTCGCCTCTCCTCGCGCGCAATCGCTCTCGGAATAAAAAAAAAAGCGAAACAAGCAGAGAGCGAGAGTTCAAATCAAAATTTATCCCCCGGTATGGAAATTTCATCTCGGAATTGGGCACGTGCGCGCGTGTCCCAGGGCGCCCGTTAATCCGCGCGCGCGGCAGCTCTCTTTCGCGAGTTCCGGCTAACTAGACGCGCCGCCGAGGAGCAGGAGCGGGGGCGAGGGGCAAATTGAACCGGGCGCGGGCTCGCTGCGGCCGGATTAACGCCGCGCGAGATATTAATTACAGGGGCGGCCCGGCTCCGGTCAATTTAGAAACGAGCGGCTCTCGTTTGCATATATGCGCGGGGGCGCAAGGAAGGATCGCCCCTGGGCTTGTTCGCTTGTCGAGGAGCCCCGTATAAGCCGAGCTACCTGTGCGACGCAGTGTGCGTGCGCAACTCACGTGCGCGCGCGCGCGCGGGAAAAACTCGGCGAGCCGTATTAAATCTCTGGGCGAGAGACGCGCGCGCGATGGTTTTTGCACTTTTGTTTGGATTAGCCCGCGCGAAATTGCCGCGCGAGCATGCCTTTTATGATGTATGGTGCGCGTCTCGCGCGAGTACTCCTTCTGGTACCACGTATACGTGTACATACATGTATTTATATATGAATTCGATTGCTCTGTTTTCGATCCCGCTGATGAGATCTCGCGAGTTTTATGTTACAGCTTCGAAAATTATTTCTCAATCTGCGCTGGTGATATACGATCTGTCTGTGACTTGTGCGTTAAACATGGATCGATTATTTAGTGCTAATTGGCAAGGTGATTACTTACGGGGCCCGCGTATCCTTGAGGAGTTTTGGATTTTTCTCGATTGGAAATATTTATATAGGGCACCGATCGCTGGATCATTTATTTTTCTCGTTCGATGATAATGACATGTACACACGAAAGCATTGTCGGAACAGTGCAACAAATTTTATAACACACATTGGCGAAAAGAGATTGAAGTTTCTATCATTAGCAAGGTAGAAATACAATTTATGCGTATTGGCTCATTAGTATATTTATATATACATGTGGCGTTGGAGTTATTGGTCCATGTAGTTGGGTGAGTTGGTCAAAGATGCAAAATGTACGGCTGGTATAAATTCATTATTCGGCAGTTCCCGAAAACCTCCATGAATTATTGAGCCCTCTGTTATCCTTTTAATCCCTCGAGTGGTATTGTAAAAGTAATCATTACGATATAACGATATTCGGTATTTTCGTTCTTTCCAAATGTATGTATGCGGCTCACTAATCCACAGCTATTCACGATACTGAAGGGATAAGTCCAGAAACGATGTTCCACGCGAATATACACGGCAAACAAGAGAATGGTTAATAGCAGCTCGATACGAGTTGGACGAATATCTTTTTTTTTTCATTTGAATTCACCAAATATTGAGAATAAAAGCTTGAGAGAGAAGAAGAAACAGGAAACAATGGAGAAATGTTTGCTTGAGCATTGTTATTTTCCGCCCGTTTACAAATATTGTTATACGGGAAAGATAAAAAGGATATGTGTATCAACGTGGAAGGGAAACAGTATCTTTTATCATTCAGAGTTGATCAGACTTCAATTCAAATCAAGGTTAAAAAGATTCGCAGCTGAGCTAGAAATGTCCTGCACTCCTAATACAATGTGGACAATATAATATTGGTTTTCGTTTCGTCTTGTAAAGGAACACATATTTCCACTTCTACATAACGCGTACAACATAAATAGTAAACGGTAAAAAGTAGAATATAATGTATATATTTAATTCGTTGTACAATGTATCGCGCGGTACGGTATAACACAATGTTTGTCTTGGCTGCTACATTCTGTCTTTGAATTGATACCGATCGTGGAGCGAGGGCAAAACGGCGATCCTTTGTGCGCGAACAGTTTAGCTTACAAACGGTCGGCATGATCGGCCGTAGCTGCGCACATCCTCGATTTAGCTCGAGATCCATCGAAGAATAAGTAGTAGCGGGACCCCAAGCTCCCGCGCGGAAAGATAAGGTTCGATTAAGCCATCGAGCCGACTAGCGCGCGTAAAAGTTAATAACCGGCAATCTCGCCGGCTCTATCGAGAAAGTGAGAGAAAGAGAAAAGCGAAAAGGCTTAATCCCTTATGGGACTGGGCAAGGAGCCGTGGCGCGGCCAATTCAAAATTGCCTCGGCGCGCGGGTCGTGCCCGCACGTCAAATGTATAGGCGCACGAGCGGCGCGAGCTATGTAAACGTGCGCTCGCTCGCTCCTCGTGCTGGATGCTAAATTTCATTTACGACCGCTAAGTAGTGGCCTCCGGCCCCCCCGCTGAACCGGCAACTCGCTTAGCTTCCTACTGCTCTCGCTGTGCGCGTCGCGGATCTGGCATTACGCGGGGCCTATCATTCGCTCGAATGCGTGTTTGCAAAATTAGTATTTCAACATTTTTCCCCCCTTTTTCGAATAGTGGCTGTACTGCATTTTCAGCCTTCCCCGTCTTCTCGTTTCAATCCGAACGGACTTGAAAATCTCAAGCAGCAGACATCCGGCTGCCCATTTGCCATTAATCCATCAATCTCCCAGACAGACTTATTTCAATCACTGAAACAGCCTATTGCTACTGTGAGGAGGATTTATTTTATGCTGCTGTGTGATATGTTTTTATGTAGTAACTAATACTCTGCATACTTTTGATAGGATGCAAAATAAGCGTATGCGCAGTAATTATACAGACATGTATATACATCGTATGTTTATTAGAAATTGGAACGAGAGGATAGTCGTTACTTTATGACTCATTTGCAGGAAACATTATCAATAATATTTAGATTCGTTGAGAATTACTTAGAGTAATACGCTACAGGCGCGGTGTGAGACACGTTTAACAGAACCGGGCGAGAAATAGACGAGTTTTCTCCGTGAATTCTACAGCTTCTGTCACCCCAAGTAGGAGAGCTGGTTAAATTTCTGCGAGGCAGTTTGACATTCGAATTAATTGAATAATATTCAAGTTGTACGACGATTTTTCATCAACTCTTAAAATTTGTGAAATTCAGTAATAACCTTTGCAAAACAAACACGAAAATGAAATTTAATGTAAAATACGAAATCCTGACAGATGGCGTGCAGAGGCGCGTGGCGGGTTCATGAGAAATTGCCTTTTTCATCAAAATCATAATAATTCAACGTTGAATATTTACAGAAAAGTATATAGAAAAATATGCTACATTTAAAGCAATTGTAACAGTTTTTCACGAAAACGCCACGAACGCCAGCAAACAATATAAGATCCATTAAAACCCCATATTATCCAACCACAATTGAACAGAAACTTTTGCAGTAATTTTTCACGAAAACACCATGACGGAGGCGCTGGCCGAGTTGAGAATCATGAGCTCGAACATCAATCCATGCGAGCTTATAATGTTGCATTTTCCTTCCCGTCGTGTTTCATTAAGTCATGTTCACACGCCTTCATCATATTACTAAACAAGTCAAACTAACTTTTTAGAATCAAACGTTTTAGTTTGCGAATTCAACAAGGGTTTTGACCTTTAATTTGTTTGTATACTACTTACAGTAAAAGAGGATAACCATCACATAGAGTTCGACTTTTTTCCCATTCATTCTTTATAATAATGTGAGCGAACCCTTCCAACTAATACTTCTAATTCACACAATGAAATATATGCAGTTTCAAATGAAAATTGAAACTGATGTGTGATTATCAAAACCAATACTTTCAGAAATTTACTATCAAGTACGCCTTGCAATCACCCTTCAACGTAAACTGAACGATTTTGAATGTAAGATTATCTTGTATGCTTTACGAACATATGTTATATCATTGAATCTTCTCAATAAATTATATTGTTGTCTTTGACATAGCTCCTAACAGAGTTACTACTATACTAATATTTTTCTGTGAATAACGAATCAATTATTCTTCTGAATTAGACCAATTGTTATGGTTATGGAACCTGGACGCATAGGTACTCGCAAGGGTCCCAAAGAATAACGAAATTAATTTGAATTTTATGTGAAATAATTTTCTCAAATATTATGATTCAAATGATTATTAAGTTAAAGAGATAGAAGTTGAGAATATACTTAAAAAAAACAATTGGGAATCCAACAAAGTATAATTTCGAGACCCCGCTGAAATTAAACATGAAAACGAGCTTGCTCAACTGAGAAGGGGTTTGGATGGAGGGTTCGTTTCAGAAATTCCATTATAGGTGGAGATGAGGTCAGTTAAAACCAGACATTTATTAACAATATCGCACTTGCAAGTCTGATGAATATCATTCTCCCCCGGAGCTTTTGGTGGAAACGTGAAATAATCACCATTTACCTGAGCGAATTCGTATTGTTACGTCACTCATTTAAATAATTCAAAACTCATTTTCAGATTGGGAATCTCCTCTTGCTACCATTATTTGATATGAATTTTCAATAAATTGTAATCTGGGTACGTGGAGAGAATGTATATTCAACAATTTCACTCGCAGTGGAATATGAAAGTGGCGTGAGATTATTTTCATAGCCTGGAGGTGAATCTGTTAGCGTTGATATAAAGTGTACTTCGATCGAAAAAAAACTCAGTTTGGTGAATATTCGTTTTTCATTTCCGTAATCCGAAACGAATTCTGGAGTTGAATTCAATACACTGTTTTTCCAAAATCCTGAAAAAATGTTGTCTCCTAGTTTGTTGGATTTCGACGAAGCGCCATTCGTACACGTGCAAAAGAGAAAAATCATACCACACCCATCGATCCCGACGATATCCCGACCAACCCAATGATGATATTTTTTCTCATTCGCTATTTTCCCCGACGCAAAAAAAAATCAAAGCGACCCGCAACAGCTCGGGAAAATCAATCATTAGTCGAAACAGCAGATTTCCGACCGGGGGAAATCTATAGGTAAGTTATACATTCGGACTATCCAAAAGCCGGCTCTGCAGCGCGTGTAATATATCATCGGCAAAGCGCAAAGAAAAGTCGTAGCGTGCAGCAGTTGAAGCGATAATTTCCCAAAGATAAAGTGTAAATCCCTTAATGCCTGGCCATAAATCAATGGGACACGAGAACGCGCGGCCAATATACCGACTGATTTCAGCGCGGAACGAATGGTTGGGCGCGAGCGATTTGGGGAATATCGCCTTGGCGTAACGTGCAATAAGGTGAAACAGCCGCGCGCGATAGATTTTTCCGGAGCCGGGCTCGCTTCAAATCCGCGGCAGGAAGGAAGGAGGGAAGGAAGCGGGGGAGTCTCCTCGGGGAAGTACAAGCTCGCGCTCGCGCGCTAAATCAGGGCCGACGACAGGGACGCGCCTGCCCCTCGCTCGCGCGCAGACGCGATTTACTACTTCTGACAGGATTAATAATTTCCACGTTAGCGCGAGCGGCGCGCCAGATGTCGTGACATTTTCGCGAGCCCACCCCTGGCTCGGTCCTGCACCCTTTCTTCATATACTGCGTATGTCTATACCTATATACACCCGCACACGAGTATCTCGCTCCGCCGGCCTGCCCCCTCACGTCTTACTGTACAACGTCTTTTTCTACTTCACTTTCATCGCCACTCCTTATTCTGCCCTTATGTGTTTGATGTGTAAGCTTTTCTATAACACCCGCTTGTTCCTTCCACCTAACATTCTCCACGTGCCGTTGGAAATTTATATCAAATGCGCTTTACGGAAGGAAAGCGCATTTTTTGATTTATATCTCTCTTGAGCTCGCAGTCCTCGCCTCAAGTTTCGTTCGCTTTCTTTTTCATAGGGGAAAAACATATTATACTTGTATATAAAAAGTGATGGACTGGTGAGTGTATATAAGGCACTTAAAACTCGACGAGATTGATTGCTACAGATTTACCAGCGGTCATTTCCATATCTTCATAGTTTGAGATTTTTATTGCCTCTTCTCGCCTGAAAAATACATGTATAACTTTGAATCTGAAATTCAGGATACTATTCATTAATCAAAAAATATATATTTCCACGTTAGGGCAAGTAAGTCTCGTGTGCGTGAACGTCTATATAGTATATGGAAAAAAGAATTGGATCATAACCATGAATGAATAATTAATAATTGGACTTGCAAGAAGTAGAGTATCGGGCCTTTGAGTCTCGGATCTTGCTGAAACTTTGAGATAGTTTTTAGGCAACCAAACAGATGATGTGACTCAGAGATCTGATACTCTCCTTGTTAGTCGACCTTTAGAGGTTCACAGTGAGTAAAAACAAAAAATATCATGTCCTTTAATATATGAGAGATAATATCGGGATTCGTCTAGACGTTGGAATAAAATTGGCACTTATAACTTTTATTGTCATTAAACATGGTTATTTGTCTACTGAAGACCGACTGAATCTATAAACACTGGATATTGGTATATTACGGGGGTGAAAGTCGGCCTTAACATGAATTAACCTCCAATAGAATTTCGTTAACAATAAATCGTGCTTTCCCCACATTTTTCAAATTTCTCCGACGCCAGACATCACGACAGATGAATTAATCATGGGCTCGGAGCAACGAGTCGAAACAAAACAAAAAAACCCCTACACATCTCGAAAGCCCGCGTCAAAAATCGCGCACCCCCTAAAAGCGGCTCGGCCCGTGTGTTTTCGCGCGGCCCCGCGTGTGCGTGCGTGCGTGTGATGTGTGTAACGAAGCAGCATAGAGCCGGGGTAAAAAATGCGCGCACATTAGGCGACCCCTCGTTACACGCCGCGGTGCTGCACACGCATATATACATACATACATGTACGTATATACAATGCGTGCATGGCCACACCAGTGCTGCGCAGGCAGCGCGTGCCAAAGGAGCCGCCATAATTCACGGGGCGAGCCATGTTGGCTCTTTCCGCGAAACAACGCGCGCGAGAGCTGGCCTGGCCCCCGGACTCCTCTCTATCTCTCGCGCGCGCGCGGCTTTGTGCGCTTATATATATATACACACGCACCCACCCCCTCTCGCCCATAGATTCGTCGAGATACTCCCGGGTGCCGAGTGTATTATATGGCGCGGGCGCCCCGCTCACTCGGGGGCCAAGGGCTGCTGTTTGGGCATATAAAGCGCGGGCATGTACGTGTGCCTCTGGCACCGACACACCGCTCGAGTTCGTCCCGCGCGCTAACGCGATTTATCGGCTCGTCGCGCATACGTCCGCTTTCTATATAGCACCCCTGCTTCATTTCATTCGGCCGCCGCCGCCGCCTCCCCGTTTCCTCGACGAGTTTTCCCCGTGATATACTGATTATGCATCGACCGGCACGTCGATATTGTTCCGCCCCGGATGTTCCTTGACACGTAGCTCCGATTGTGTATCGCGAGTTCAAAGTGGAATACGATGAATTCGCGATGGATTGTTTGTCCGCTTCGGAGACGTCAAAACTCCTCGAGAACTCGACTCTGATTCGATGCGCAGTGCTTTGGCTCGCGCTCGCGCATCCATTATGCATAATGAAAGTTTTCATCAAACGTTTTATAATCGCTCCTGTAATGCGCGCACTATTTAGCCCTCAAGTTGGCACTTAGCGTAATTGTGCGCTACGTCCTCATGCCCATTCGCTCGTCGCGTCTTCTCTAGTGGAATAGAAAATTGCTATCGCGTATTTGATCGGTCGCGTCTGGCAGATATTTTAAATCCAATCAGAAATGACAAGCTCCGCGTACACTCAACTCAAAATCACGAGGGTATTAAGCTAATTGATCATTAAGCTGATTGGTGTGGGCATTACGGTGAAATCAAAACGCGCCAAGCTTCTTTCGACAAATAACTTGTCTACTTTGATGGATCTGCAGAACTTTGATGAAGCAATGTTCACCGTTACACAAGATGATGTCCGACTAACGTTCGTTTGTATCTTCTCAAATTATACAGATAAGTAATTGTTGGAGTCAAGGATTAAACGGAAAGAGAACGGACATATCTGCAGAATTTTCATTCTCTCTTTTCGATTTCATAGGAGCGCACGCTTGTTAAAACTGTTTGATAGTACAATTTCCTTTCTCCAAACATTTTAGCGGTGAACCCATACGAAAGATCTCCAGAAAAAAAAAACCAACGTCCGATAATTGGCAATTCTTGCAATCTCTTTTTCTCTTTTCTTTGCGATGTGATATACCTGTAAATTGACTTCTGTTCGGCAACTAACTCTTTTACGACTTTTCGGGCACACTTTGCATTTTACCTTCACCGAAGTACAGGAAGAGGCGGAACCGTTGCAAAATATGAAAGTGTATTAGCATTGCAAGTTAGTTTAAAATTTTTGATGAGTACAAGTACAGGTGCACCATTTTGTCTAATTAATGTATACGGTAGTTTTCATTTTTAGTGTTTTACAATACTTTAATGCAAGAAGAAAATTCTTTACGGTGTAATTTCCATATCATAACATATTGTTTCCAAGATCCTAATATCAAAATTGTCCCAGGTGCATATATCATACAAGCTTGCATAATAAGTTGTAATTTACTTTAGGATGTTATGTACGTGTCAAATCCAACGAAATCGAAAAATAGTTCAGAGGAAGACTCTTCAATCGCGCGAGTCTCATTTATTTTTCCTCATTAGTGATATTGTTGAGGGAGCAATGAAACCGTTGAACAAACATATTTCCATGTTACTGCGAAATAATCTATGTGTTCAAATCATTCGACAATGATCAAGAATTCCAAACTCAAGAGGAAAACGAAAAAAATCTCATGAGAATTTTCAATAAAGCTTCATAATGAATGTATATCAATTTACAATTGATTTTTAGATATAATTGATTGATATTTACAAAGGCAATAAAAATCTTTTGCCGATGAAGAAATTTTTTCTTATTTCTCATAAAAACATTTTTTTAAATTCATCTCAATTTGTCTGAATTACCTCACAGAAAAGGATATCTTCAACTGGAATCTGCGTAATGTCTTTGAATGCGACCGTTTGAATGAAATTCATTTATCGTCAATAGGCATACATAAAATTAACCGATGCTGTGGAATTGCTCTCCAAGCTCGACCCTCGACGGATCACAATTCACCAGCCTCAAATTTCTATAACCCAAATTAAAACATTACCCTTACAATTCTCTGCCTCTAAATCTATAAAGCACAATAGCTTTTCGTTAGCGGGCGTACAACTCCCCGGGCGCTAAAAGAATCGAGTTATTCAAATTAACTAGGGCAGCGGAGCCGGCGAAACGCGTCCAATTAAACGAACGACGCTGCTCGCG
The DNA here is from genome assembly GCA_020882685.1 of Aphelinus atriplicis. NCBI lineage: Eukaryota > Metazoa > Arthropoda > Insecta > Hymenoptera > Aphelinidae > Aphelinus > Aphelinus atriplicis. The sequence goes on from CM037073.1 coordinate 79,574,455, forward strand.
CGATTGCGGTGCCATCCAGCGAAATTTTTTATCGCGAAGTACGCCCGCCGAAAAGGAGGGCAGGTGCAATCAACCCATCAATCGGCCCCGTAAACCCGAGTGCAACAATGAGCGAACACGCGAGCTCGGGCCGAAAAACGAAGGCAGAGCGCAGGAAGGAGCGGAATGACTTTACGACGCTTATTCGCGTGGTGGTTCGATTTCCGCCGAGGTGCACTTCTCCCCCTCGCGCCCCGGCTTATGTACCGTAAAGCACTTGGCCAATTTGCCATCGTAAAAGACACGCGAACCGCGACGGAGACGACGCGACCGAGCGCGCACCCCGATATATTCTTACGCCTGCGACGTTCGAGCTATACATATATTGCAAATAAATCCCGCAGCCGCCACGCGCGAGCTTATACAATTGAACTGTGCATCGTAGCGCGGATCAACGGAATATTTATTGTTCATCTGGTGGCAATGCGGATTTTGAGCCGAGTGTATATATTGATATGGCTATTTCATTGATCACGCCGAGCTTCAAGTTGAGTTGTTGGCGACGATTCATTGTGTCGCGTTGTTCGGGATCTGAAGCGTGCGACTTCCCTCGATCTCTTGATCGCGCAATTAGCGCCAAGTTGAATTTCATATCTGCAAATCCATATACTCACATTGATCACGTTTGCCAACTTTCAAGCGTTATTCTTCTTCCGCGAGATTATTCATGGAAATTTTTCTCTGAAATTGATTGGTACCATACACTATTAGTTCAGTTCTTTATGGGCACGAAGAGCTGATTTATTTTTATTGCATCATCATTTCGGAACGTAATGAAATTAGTTTGGGGAAAATGACTTTTCGATGATTTATACAAGCGTACGGAAATTCATACGATATGAATTATACGACGGCTCCCTTTAAGATTCACTCATTGTCAGTTTTGAATTACTACAAGCGCAAATTTCACACATCGCCCCGAGCGCCCGGTATGATTGAAGCGCAACTCTTTAACGTGCATTTTCGAGCGGACGTCATTTTTGAATTATTATTTAAATCAAGCTCTATAATAAATGCCAACAAGGCGAAAAAGGAAATAGCGCCAGCCGCGTACGCACCCAGTTCGAGAAGCGCAAAAATTTCACAATAATTGAGCAGGGACGCGCGTCCCGAGAGGTTAACAGAGGGATTCCCGCGGCCGGATATCCAAATAGTAATTAACATCGGCCGTGTTCTCTTTATCGACGTCTATAAAGAAGCCGAGCCGACGGCTGTTCATAATCTCGTGCGGCCAGAGCAAAGACAGCCCTGCGGAAAAAAGCCCAAACGATCGGACATCGGACGCTGGCTAATTAAAGGGAGGCTCGGGCAGCAGCAGCTCAAGCCAATAGCCGCATTCTCATCGCTTGCCTTCTCCCTCCTTGCGAGAACAAAAAAAATATGTACCCCGTGAAATCTATACTCGTAATTTTCACCCATCGAATTAGCGCTTATCAACCGAGGCTCGACTTGTTGACTTTTCCAGAGAGGCTTTTATCGTTTCGAAGATACGGATTGACAATGTTACCGTACAACAATGCTCACGCAAAAGAAAAACCATCCAATAGTGGATCTTGGACAGATCGGTGAATGGGCGGTGGAGCACGAGTCTGCGATACAATGACTGGTTCTGTATTTTTGATAAGAAAAATGCATTAGAAGTAAAATAATCCAGTCTACAGATACGAAGGTTGCAAGTATGCGCAGGTAATTGAAAATACGATCGCAAATAAGAGACGGAATGCGAAACGTCTTGCCGATTGTCAAGTTAAAAACAGAAAACATTCAAGCGTACGCTGGTATCGATTGTATCATCAGGAAATTTACTCACTGGAGCATCGATTGTCCAAGTACACGCTCATCGATTCTTCACGATTCTCCGGTAAAAATATGTTCCGGAGCAACCGATACAACCTCAGTCGGCACCACCATGTGTTTATTAATGTCACGGGTCGAATGTCTCTACAAATAAAACTGTATAAATATCTCGCAAGAACTCTTTGTAAGAGAGTGTTTGCACCACGGATGTAGTATATATAAGTCCGTGGTTTGCACCGATGCGCATATAGTGTCCCGCAGACAACAAGTCTCGTTAATGGGTAAATTGTGCACGAAGGATAAGCTCATATATCATAACACACTCTTCCGGTTTCTCGGCGACGAGCCCGCACGTTCTGCTAGTCAGAGGGAAACAGAGAAAAAAAAAGCATGCCGCACGTGCCCGAGAGACTCCCGACTCGCTATCCAAATAACGCGCGCGGGCAGAGTGGCAAGCCGCAGACGGTAACGACGTCTCGGCTCGCGTTAAAATTTCGCGGGCGGAAAAATGCCAGACACGCGGTTTGCGGGAATCCTCAGCTCGCGCGCGTGTCGCTACTCTTCCCCCGCGGCATGCGCACGACGACGCGCGGCACATTCCCGCGGCACCCCCACGCGCGCGGCGGATTTACCGGCCGCAGCGTAAATCGTGAGGCGTTCTGATGTTATTAAGCCTCGCGCATCCTCGTCCCGGCGCGAGAAGAAGAGACTCGCGAGCGCGCGTGATATCAGTTTGCCAGCGGGAACGGATGAGACGAGCTTCGCCGGACGGGGCCGCGCGGAAGATCTGAGTCGACTTGGATTGATCGAAATTCGGGGCCGAGCGAGGGAAATTTCACGGGCAGCTGACGCTGTCGGCAGTACGAATTGATTGGCGACTGCGCTCGTGGGTTTCAATCATATCTCGATTCGAAGCATCAATTACACGGGACATATTGTAAATACTTAACAATTCTCCGACTCGTCTGTAAAATAAAAAAATTGTCCCGTGCGTTTAGTTGAATTAATATTATTCATTCAGCGGAACAATATGTCATGTTTTTTGTTCATTTATTCAATTAAATAAATCTATCACGTCTGTTCTCGTTATGAATTGTCTGAATAAAGCCAAATTTTTTATAGTGAAAATTCTCTTAACGTATAAAAATATCTTACATGTTCCCTGAATGAGGATTACAGATTAAGTAACTTGATAATACTAAGATCATGGCTCTTCATAACACATTGTGTTCACAAAATCAGTTACGAATTAAAATCACAAGTTCAAATTTACTCGAAGTCATTGCTCATCAGCGTCGTCAGCATCTTGCGAGATATTTCGGCAAAATGATTGTGATGGCATTGGACAATTTAATGGTCTGCTTGGATTAGCTTGTGATCCACATGGTTGGTTTTGTTGTCCATCATTTAGTTGAGATTGTAGGAATGCAATTTGATCCAGAAAATTTTTTTCAGAATCGCGCATTTCTGCGAACTCACTTTCTCGCATTTCAGCTTGCATTCTATATGCAATGATAATGTCATCCTGTTAAAACGTTAATCATCATTAAGTATGGCAATTCAAAAAAGATAACATACGGATAATAACACTATGGAACGTTATTCATACTTTGTCCAAACTTTGAGTAAGTTGATCTTGCAACTGCTCAATAGTTTCTTCGGTGATCCTTAATTTTTCTTTGGTTTTATTCAAGTTTTCTATTGATGTTTTATAATTTTTTTCCAAATGCTTGTTTTGCTCTGAGATATTAATTACTTTCGTTTCTAAGAGTGCCATCGATCGACGTAATTTTTGATTTTCAAGGTCTGTCACTTTATTTTCGTCTTTTATGATTTGACTTCTCTTTTCAGCCAATTCTATCCGTTCTGTGTTAAGTAAATTTCGTTCTTCACAGATCGCCTGTTTCTCTACTTCAATTTCTATTCTATCGCGTGATAATTTTTCTTTTTCGTCGTTCAACTGCTGTTTTTCTTCGTTCAAGCATTTTTCTATTATTGCTAAATCATCAAATTTCGTTGGTGCAATCGTATCGTAGTTTTGTATCGGTGGAATTCTATTTCTTTCAAGAGCTTTGAGCTGATGCATAATGTTATTGTAATCAGACAATACTTTTAAAAACTGTCGTTGACTACTCACTGCTAATCTTTCGTCTTTGATCATTTGTAAATGTTCTTCAATTACAAATTTACAATAATTAAAAGATTGACCTTGGGCTTCATTTGTAAGCCCATTGTTTGTAAAGTTGGTCAAAGAATATTTATAGTTTTGTACTATGTCATGAGAATCTTCGACTGACTCTACCGGGGTGAAATATTTCACACATTTTTCATCAAAACATTTGATGAATAAATTAGATAGTTTTTGTACATATATCTTTTCATCTTCAATGAAATTCTAAAAGACCAAATGAAATAAAAATTTATTGTTCTATAATTTTGTATGGATATGAAACTTGGCTATCTTGAATACTCACATGTTCAGTAGAGACTTGAGAAGTGTTATTTGAGACACCAACACTTTTCACAGTTGAATCAATTTTACATTTTTCATCAACAAGATTCAATAACTCAATCTCTTCAGATTTAATATTTTGCTTCAGTAACTCTAGTTCTTCTTGATATTTTTTCCATTTTTCTGCATATTGTTTTAGATCAATGCTATATCGATTTTCTATCTCTTCATACTGAGACTGAACTTGAGAGTAATTATTCTTTACTTTATTGAACTCTTGCCTCAAATCTCTAAGTTGGGAGATCAAATGAGTTTCACGTTTTGTTGGAGTGTTATTTTCACTCTCTGTTTCATTACCCGATTCTTCAGAATATTCTAATTCTGAATAATCTGACGAAGCTGATGATTTATCTTTTGAAATATGATGTTGCAGATTATACTGTGAAACAACTCTCTGAAGTAAAATGTTAATATTAATCAATGCAGAATACAAATGGAAAATTCGGTTTTAAATTAATGAACAATTCCAACTCACATGTAGTTCAGTATTTTCTTGTTTCAATAAGTTCAACACTGTATTAGTTTCAGAAAACTTTTTTTTATATTTTTCACATATTTTCATCATCTCATTGTTCCAGATAATGATCATATGAAAGTGTTTCCTTATGGAACAATCTCTTTGTTGCAGAATGTGTTTTAATCTTGTGTTTTCAATCATTAAGTCCTGAAATCTCTCATTGCAACTGGAATCTGATAGAAACAATGAATTCTGAAACAAAGAAATCAAAATCAGTCAAAATTATCATGGAGAAATGATCAACAATTTCTAGTTATCCACTAATTATTGTAATAGCATGAGGTAACCTTGACACCATTGCCACTGCCTTTGTGAACCTCTGATTCGCTCCTAGTTGTTTCAGACACTAGCAACTGTTGAACGACAAGAGTTGAGATATAATAATGAAATACAGTAATTTGAAAAACATGCCAAACGATCAACAAATATCATGTAAAATGTAAACAACAGGAGATCTATATGATCATGTTCATTGCTCTGCTAATAGATTTTACAATGTACATGCAATAAATTAATTTTCCCTTGCAAGTACCTTTTATGAGCGATACAAATTAAAATTTTCAAAAGACTTTTGGAGTCATTATTAATTAAAAAAGTGTCAAACAGATGAAACAGAAGAAATTAAATTCCTATCATAAAATGAGTAAATCACCACTCAATTATCATGCACCAAGTATAACATATTTCTATGTTGGAATAAACGGAATTTAGTTGGGAATATTGTCCGACAAGACCTTATAGTTGGGAAAAGAGTTTTCCATCCTGTTAAGTCTGGAGGTGAGTGTCAGTGCCTAAGCCACGTCCCCCGTTGCTAACTGGACGAGATATGGGTAGACCGGGTCGAGTCAGTGCGTCTGCGAACCAAGTGTGAGGACTAAAGGCTATATACAGCGGAGAGAAAAGTATACGCGAATGCTGAATGCAACAAGCGACTCGCGGGCCTCGTTGCACGTTGCACTATACATACGTATACCTATATATATACTCACCACGGGACGGACAGCGGAGAAGAATGAAAATAAAGAACGGCAGAAAGTAAACAGCGGCCGATCCAGTGCGAGTTGACGGGGGGAGGTGTGCGTGTGTGAGCGCCATCGTTATCCCCTACTAATATACCTATACATATATCACTGAACCCTCACCAAATCATAATTGGACTCGATTCGTCAACACAGACGTATAATAGGTATCGTGTCAATCATATAGGCACATATACCCGGCTGGTGACGGCCTTCGGAAGAAGAAAGAGACAAAATGCGTGAACTCGGAGAAACAACAAATAATTCCGAGTGCCACACTCGACAATTGAAACAAAGTCGCGCGGCGAGAGAGTGAGGTGGCTGAGTGCGGGTGAAGGAGAAGCTCGTTGGAGTGAAAAAACGTATCGCTGCCGCGCGCGAATGCGTTTTCGTGCACACCCGGGGGGGGGGGGGTTGGGCCGCAGGACGACATGGGTAGCGCGCGGCATTTCCGAGAAAGGCAAAACATACGATACTTATATTCGGCCGCACTGCACGTGAGAAGTATCGGGTGAAATGTGTTATAAGGTACTCACCGGCGGGATTTCGGCGGCGGCGCGTAACTGTCGATCGAGAGTTACCGCGGTGGTCTCCCTCCGGCCACGAGACGACATCCACGTAATGGACCGTTTTCGGCCACTCGGAAGCCCCGACATCCTTAGCTGATACCCGCTGCAGCTCTCTGATCTCTCGGCCCTTGAGACGTTTCTGAAATTCTCTGATGTATATATGCTGTTGCTGAGTGAGCGCTGAGCGCGAGGGGCGCGCGCGACACTTGCGCGCCGGCGGCTGCAGAACTGATCTAATCGGCTACTGCAGTCAGCAGTGTGACAAAGAATGAAAGAGAACGTATTCGTGATAATATTGTATCCGCGGCTCTGGTGGTAACACTGCGCTATGAATCAGCTGGAACCCGCCTTCTATATAGAGCTTTATTATCAGCTTTGCTATCGCTATACCCATTATAACTACACATACAATGCTATCGTCATGCTATCGCTAGAAAGTACCCGAACAGCAGAGTCGAGATAAAAAAAAAATTATACGGTCATATTCGCGAATTCTTTTTTAATTAATATTATTGATGATACACGAAATAATTAAGTATACTCTTGAAATACGATAAGGTGTCCTTTAATTCAAGTACATTGTAACGTGAGAGATACAATTCATGATTATTTCTATAGTTTTCATAATATTAGATGTCTTTGTATTCTGATGGCAATACAAATTACAATCAATTAATCTCATTAAAAATTTGTCTAATCATATAAAATCTTCAAACTTTTTTGCCACAATACAAACAGCATCAACTTTGATGAGAACTTGTAGGTTGTAGGATTTTGTAATCTAAGCTTCACCCGCTTCACCTTCATTTTCCAATACAGCATTATTCCCTTCTCGTAATCTCAGAAGCTCAGAAGTAAGATCTCTTATTTGCTGAACATGATTCCTCTCGGATTCCTCTAGTTGGATATAGTCAATCTCTCGCACGTCAGCTTGCATTCGGTAAGCCAGAATTTCATTGTTTTGCTGAAAGTGAGTCAAATATTCTTTGAATAATAAAATCAATTTATATTGTGATAACTAGTATGTTAATCACTATTTTTGAAGCATTTTAAGAAGTTAACTTACGTTGTTTAACAATGTTGAATTTGTATCACGAAGCTCTATAATTGTAATTTTACTGCTAATCAATTCATTCCTCAAGTTACAAAGTTCTATCAATTGTTTTCTATTTGTTTCTTTTAATAGCTTGTTGTCCCTTTGAAAGACTTTGTTTTCAGTTTCAAGAGCACTAACTCTTTGACACAACATTGAATTTTCTTCACACAAACTGCGACATTCTTTTGTTGGAGTATCATTGAATAACTCGTTTCTCTCTTTTACTCCTCGTTTCTTTTTATCTATGATACATCTTTTATTAGAAATATTTTCAATCTCTGGATCATCATTCTTCAGGGATTCTAATAAATTAACAACTTTATCATAATCTGATAAAACTTTAAAAAGTTGCTCTTGTACATTTCTAACAACCCTCTCATCTTTAATCATCTGTAACTGCTGATCAATTAAAATATTACAATAATCAGCAGATTTATTATTATTCTTTTCATCTTTTCTCAGAATGTTACATGAATCTATTCTAGCTTCAGTGAAGATTTTTACAACATTATCACATTCTTCACTTAAGTTTATAATATTAAAACTTTGAATACATTGTTTAGCGAAACAAGCTATTAGTTTTTGTAGCTTCTCGTTAAGGACTTCTGAACTGTCCTCAAGCCTTGGTTTTTTATTTGGAAAATCACATTTTTTCAATATCTCTAAATTGTCAGATCCCTAGAAATAATGATGTTTGGAAAAGTCAAGATATGGAATAGAAGCATTACCTTTTTTTCTTACCTTTTTTTCAGATTTTTGAAACAATTTTTGTAACATTGAAATCACTTCTTTAAGATATTTCATTTTCAAACCCACTATACAATCGTCGTATTCAATTAGATCTGATAAATATGAATCATCAATCTTTTGCATCAATATCAATTCTTTCCGATTAGTTTCGAATTTTTCACAGGACTGCTGCTGACCGTCTATATGTCTATTTTCTGCTTCTTGATACTTCAAATGGGCTTCGGAATTATCATTTAATTTTCGTCTCAAATCTCTAACTTGTGCTATTAGTAGCAACTCACGTTCTGTCGGATTGTAATCATTAGTTACCATTGCATCTTTCGATGTTCCAGGTTTGGAATGTATCAGCTGACGTTTTGATTTTCCATCTACCAGCGATGATTTTTGCGTTTGATACTTCGAAATAGTTTGCTATAAATTTAAATTAAAGGTAAAAAATATGTTTACTGATAATTCGACTATTTTTAAAGTAGATAAATTATTTTTTCGTTAATTTTTATCGTATACTCACACGTAATTCAATATTACTTTGCTTCAATGCCTTCAACATTTCGCTTGTTTCGGAAATTTTGTTATAGTAGTTCTTGCATACATCCAGAATCTCTTTTTCCCAGGTAACGATCAGATTGAATTGTTTCCTAATAGCTTGATCTTTTTCTCTCAAAATATATTTTAATTTTGAATTTTCGACCAATAAACGTTCCTTATTATCAGGAGTTGATAACTTCTAATGTGATGAAAACAAAAACAACGAAATATCAAGTTCATTAAGGTTGCAAAAGTTTGAACGGTGTTGCTGTTTCATAAGTACAAAATACTCAGAACATCGCATGTAGAACAACCTCTTTCTTGGATTCGGATTCCAGCCCAGCATTGCCATCAGCAGTATTTTCTTTATCCGCCGTAAATGGTCGTTTCCGATCGGATCTTGCATCCATTTGGGCATTGTTGCTCGGCTTACCCGTATAATCTGCCAATGGAGAAAATGAGTGAGACGACTCCCGTGTCTTCAATACCGTGAATGTAAATTGCACGGCAAAATTGAAAGCACTAATTCTTATGAAACCGATTAGCAGGTACATAAACAGAGACCCGTTACACGCGATAATCAGCAAACAGCGCAAGCCCTTTTGGCTCTGTATCTGTATCCGAGGTTAGAATTTATGTGTCTTCGCGACAGTATAAAGTATCGAAGGTCACGCTCATGTCTTATCTCGAAAAAAGTAAAAGTTAACGTGCGCATCGTACACAGATAGACTGTAAAGCAACCGAACTTTCGGCTCGTTGTGCGAGAAATACGAGAAACACTATCATTGTAAAATCCGGGAGAGCATCGAGCAATAAGTTCGTTCAATCAAACCATCTCTCGATTTTGTATCGCTCCCGTGCGTTAGCTTCCTCCAACGTACACATGCAAATTATTAGCACGAAGTATTAGATTTCACTCACTCGTTATCCCGGTACTGCGAGTATTGTATCGACCCATGTCGATTGGTGCTGGGCAAAGTTTTGGTGTGGGCCCAAGTAGATCGTGGTCGTGTAATAACAATAACGCAGGCTGTCGTGCGCTGCAGTGTGTTCAACGCCGGGCTTCACGAAGATATTGTTGCGAGTGTTTTCACTGTATCGTGCAGCCGAAAGGATGTTGACGACGAACCGGACAAGAAGTATACGTACCACGCGCTGCGAGTACACATATGATACTTAATATGCATACGTGAATTCGCGCACAAAAGCGCTCGTCTATTGTTTACGATTGCACGACGACCACACGAGGTCCGTATACACACTCCATACACGGCGCGTCAGCTGTGTATCGCTCGCCGGCTGTTTTGTTATTGGAGGATTGAAGCGGTTATGAAGAATGGAGGGGATGCCGGATGGGAAAAACTACGCGAGCGCCCCACATAGGGCGATAAGTCGCGCGGCACAACCAGGCACAACTCTGCACTTGCGCCTACCGGAAATCCTTTGACGATTGACTCGAAATAAATTATAAGTAATAATTTTAAAGGCCTCTGGCCGTCTCCGACGGTCGGAAACTTTGTTAGATGGTTTTTTGCCAACCAAACTGTTGATGTGTGAGCAGACATGGGGCAGCCAACGCTCCGTTTTTCTCGAGGTACTCATGAATCATCAGCTCTTGCTAAGACTGCGTAGCCATAATCGATCTGAAGCTATGGGAGAATGGATTACACCTGGAAGTAGAAGAAAAGAAAGCTGGGAGAAGCCGCAGCTCAACATAAAGCTTCTCTCATGAAAAACCAATTTAAATCTGCTTCAATTTACTTTTCAAACTCTACAAACTTTTCTTGCCAAAGCTGTCAAGCGGTCAATAATGGAAAAGTAGGCCAAACGTCCCTAACTGAGTGTTTTACGTCTTGCGCGTATATTGTTTTCTACAGCCCGCGTGATGGTGCCAACTGATATGACCAACTTGTTTCTACTTGCGTATTTACAAGAGGAATTTCAATCGTGAGACGGCTCGGAACTTACGTTCAGATGGAGACTTTTCATATGACTTTTCCTTATTAAAAGTCATCGTTTAATCATAAGATTCGTTTTATTGCAATGGGAAATGGAAGAAAATATATTCGTCGTTGCTTCTTGGAGTAATAACTAACCCTTGGTTTATATGTAACTATTTGTACGTGAACGACGTTTAAATATTTTCCAAAAATACGCACAGAATGTTTACAACTTGTCTTAAATTTGAAGCTTTCAGCGGAGGAGAAAAACCTCTCAAGCGAAAACGGTCGCTGATGTAAATTTCCCGTGGCAGATGATGAAAACTCTTTGGAAGAAAGAACTTTCAATAGATCCATTAGTTGTAATGGAAACCACGACAGAGGAAAGCTTTCAGTCAGTCGAGTAATCGAAGATGGGCGTGGGGCCAAATATTTAATTCAAAAGCATGTAACCATGCACGTTTGTGAGCACTGATAATTTGAATTGACGTGGCATTCGAAATGCCCGTTCAACATTGATCCCGAGGGAGATGATTGAGTAGCACGTTGGCGCAGTTTCGCGAGTGAGTTTCGCCGTTTTCGAGAAAGAACCACGACGGGAGTGATTATCGATTCCTCGTTCGGGAACCACCGCCAAGGGCGGACAGGTATGGACTACAAAAGCAAAAGTATGTTTCCGCGCATTGACCTGAAAATATTTCACTTTAACCTCGAGACAATGCCATTTGAATGGGTAATTTTCGAACTTCAAAATAATACAGGAATTTTCATAAGTGAGTTATAGTCCATTATAATTATAATGACGTTTAGCGCACGAGAACGTGATTATTGTGCAAATTTACCGAACATTCGCAGAATTCATTTATACGATTCCATAATTAAATTTGATTGCTAAAATCAATACCAGCTCGAATGAAGAATTCATCGCTGGAGATAGTTTGAAATGTTTACGCAAAGTCTACTTCAATTTTTATTTTTCTCGTTCCATAACTAAAGTTTTTCATCGCTATTCAGCTGGAGCTTTAATTTATCGTTTCGAATGTAATTCGATTCGCTCGTATTTGATTTTTCCTACCATATTTCATAATCATACTTCGTCAAGTTTTGAAAAAGTCTACGCACACAAATACACTCAATACACTTGCTTTTTCCACTTGCACGTTTTATTCTTCATATTGGAACGTCTTGGAAATGAATTATAAAAGATTTTCAATTTCCCGAGCCAGACAAGAGCGGAGAACTTCTAAGCGGCTTAGATCTCTGCTCTGATGATGTAACGCTTCTAGTTACCGACGCTCCTCTCGAAGGGTAGTGCTATTTATCTTTGTTCCGGCAAAGACTAGGATTATTAGGGAAATTCTGAACAGTGCGCGGGTGGGAATCTGACAAGTGCTTCTCTCCGTATGAGGAGCAATACGCTCGACTTGGACGATTATATCGAGTGCCCTTGAATGCATTTTCGATAACGGGTTCCGCATTCTGTTTGTGACAGTACTCAGTTACAGTACGTCCCTCCATCCACTTAACTTCAATGACTCTCGACATTTCAGAACACATCCCGCGACGCAGTTAATATCCGACTGCGTATGATCTGAAAAAAACGCGAACCCCCGTCGTTATTATTAGAGATAAAACTGCCTCGGAGCGTCCATACGCGATTACATCCAGCAGCTGCGAGCTCTCAATTTCGAAAAGCGCCTCTCGTACGTACATAAACGCTCGTCCGTATATACAACAATGAGTAAATATATCGGTAGGAGCCATATCCCCGGCGCATAGACGCGCACACAAGCCGGAGATGTTAGCGGTGTATACAACGGATCATCGCGCGGCCAATCGTCTCCGGGCTGCCCACTGCACTGCACACACGCTATTATATACCTATACCAAAGGGTTAATACCGCGAGGCGGCGGCGGCGAAGAAGAGGTGGGGTACAGGGTAGGGAAAAATCGTCCGCCGCAGCCGATAATAACGACGCGGAAAGAGAAACAAGCTTCTCTCGCGATGGAGCGGCCGAGATAAGGGCTGGACGCGGGCTCGCGCCGATAGATTGATTAGATAGATCGGCCCCGCCGCGCGCCCAGCGTATATATGTGTGAGTGTATGTGCGTACATTCAGCCCCGCGTGATGCATGGCTCCAACTGCAGGATGAAGATCGAACCTGAAACAAATGGGGCCCTGGGACGAAACTGTTACGCGCTCGTTTATTCCGGCCGCGCCGCAACAAATGTAGCGCCTGTACTATATATATACGCGACGGCGGGCAAATATACAGGCGGAGCTCGGGCGTTTTAACCAGTATTCACATTGAATTAAGCCCCAACGAGTTTGCCCACATTCCGAGTGCAGTTATTAAAAAATGACTCGAGCCTCGCGGCGGCACGCGTACACGTACGCGGCGTAATATGTTGCCGAGGGACTCGCCCACTCTATGTACTGCACCTATCACTCCGCGGGTGCAAGTTTGAGATAGCGTGGCGCGCACTTCTATATCGCGGCGCGCGTTCGACGCTTCCTGCAGTCGCTCGTGTACATACAGAGGATACGCATGTGTATCGATGCCACTTACGAAGAAAGACACATGTCGCAATAATTATCCCGCGAAAAAAAAAACGAAGAAAAAGGTTAAACCGCAATCGATTTGTTCCAAAGGCTTGTTTTTTCTTGTCAACTACCTATAGTATATAAGGTACCTGTACCCAATATGCGCCACCTAAGCGAGAAAGGTCACTACACAGCGTCAAATGAATATTTTCTAACATAATTGGTGTCAAATGAAAGATCTACTCAATACCTACAAAATGAGCTAAGTCTTTTTCAATTTAGAACAGTTCTACACTAAGATACCGTGGTTTTAAAAAAAAAAAAAATTTCGGGAAAAAATTTTTAGTGTACCCAATATGGCGCCACCCTGAAAATACTTCTTTTCATCCAATTTGAAGCATGAAGCATGTCTGAAATGAATAAAATACAAACAAAAAATATATTTCTTATAAAATTTTATTGAAAAATACATTTTGTCTTTGATTAAACCATAGTACATAGATTATATGAACTTCTAACAACCTAAATCAAATCAAGTTTTCAGTTAAAATTCATGAAGAAACGTTGTTTTTAAATCAACAAAATTAACTCATGCAACATTCAATTCCAATATTAATCTCTCAAATTGATGAACATTCTTTTTAATGTAAATTTAAATATAATTGAGATGTTCTCACTGAAATGGAAGAGTTCAATTTAAAAAATGTCCGAGCCTATTTGGGACTAGCTATTGTCATGATGGTAGAAAAATTCTGTTTGATGTTTTTTCCTAGACAGTACTTATAAACGCATAACCTCAAGATTTTTCTCGTTATAGGATAGCCAATATCTGCTAAGCGTTTAATTCGACTACATAATTCTTCGTTCTGTACTGTCGTTAACGCATATGGTCGACTCATTTTCCTTTTTTCGCATATGTTTTGTTTGACATATCGTTGAAATGTTCGACGAGGTATCTTATATATAGTCGAAGCCATCCTCTGCGATATCTCACCTTTCTTGACCTGCTCCAAAGCTTGAACTAAATTTTCTTTCGACCCTGTTTGGCGGATATTTACCATGAATGGGTTGATTGTAGCAGCTGGAACAAGAAAATAGGGGTGGCGCATATTGGGTACATTTGATAAAAATAACGAAGAGCTATTGAAACGGTTGATAAAAAGGGCGTAAGATAAAAAAAAAAATTGGATGATGTAGATGGGATGTCAAGGAATCGAACGATATGTCGCTCAATTTTTTTGGCCCAGTTTAAGGGTATATTAAAAAAATTCGCACTTACCTTAGCGAAATTAGATCGAGAATGAAAATTGGCGAAAAAATGGATAAAACGAGCTGTAACAAGTTGGTATAAGGGTTCCCGATCGGTGAAAATGTTTTCTTTCCTCATTATTTAGCATTGCCGACAAGATTCTGTGTCGCGGCGGTGCTCTAGACGCGCGTATATGTGAAATACGAAGGGTGGCGCATATTGGGTCCTGGCGCATATTGGGTACACCTACCTTATTTTCTCACGTCGGGAAATTCTGGGGTGTGCGAAATGTGTCTTTCTTCCCGGAGAGACTGCGAAAAGTGTCTTTCTCCGTAAGAGGCAACGATATATGTACATACACGAGCTACGCAGCTCGGGAACGTCCGTGTGCGTTAGACTGCGCACTGCTTGTCACATATTTTGCATTCGCTCGCGCGGAAGTGTCGGCGCGCACTCGCCTCTCGACCATCGCTCGACGAAGCGTGTTCGTCAAAGACTCTGTACCTCGCGAAGCTGGAGCGCGGGGGAAAAAAGGTCGTGTCGGGTGTGCGCGCGGTTCAAATGTAAAACAAAAGAGAACGCGCGCGCATCCTCGGCCGATCGAGAGCGTAATAAGTGCAGTACGGTAAATTACTCGTTGGCTCGCCGGCTGAATTACAAGTTGGTGCGCTCGCGGCTGCTGCGCATCCTGACAATTTCACCGCTCGCGCATAGCGTCGAAATGCTCGCCCCAGTGTATGTGTACCAGCTCTCGAGACACAAATACATACATATATAGGTGCGCGCACGTTTGGATTGCCGCTGATTGCACGTGCCACGTGCGCCAGAGCTCCGTGGCGTATATGCAGCGCCTGCGACGCCTCTTTCGGATCACGTATAAGCCGGCCGCGGCAATTCCATCAGGGCCCCATCAGGCCCGAGTCTGCAATCTGCATAATTCACCGGGTTGCGGCGCGCGTGCGCCAACCGAACCCCCTCGAGGCCTACCCTGTGCCTCCGTATGTGCGTGTTTTCCGTTCGGGGATGGACGCACCGGCCAAGGGCCCCCAAATCGAAACTCGAGCCCTCACGAAAACCTCGAGGTATTCGCGTGCGCGTATACCCATACGTATATATACGGGAGTCTGGGACCAAATGCCCTCGGGCCGTACAGCGTTCGCTCGCTCGAATTATCGGCTCCCATCGGTGCAGCGGCTGCCGCTGCTCAGATGTGTATATATATATATATATATATAACTTATCTTCTCTTTGCGGATCGCGTGCGATCGAGGCTCGCGCACTCAACGACCGAAGCT
Source organism: Aphelinus atriplicis (assembly GCA_020882685.1). Lineage (NCBI taxonomy): Eukaryota > Metazoa > Arthropoda > Insecta > Hymenoptera > Aphelinidae > Aphelinus > Aphelinus atriplicis. The sequence goes on from CM037073.1 coordinate 79,590,312, forward strand.
CGCCATACCTCGCCCGAGGAGAGACGCGAAATCCTTCCTCGCCCATTCCGCGCGCGCGTCTATCAGTTGGAAAATCGTTCGATTGTATAACCGTATAAGCGATGCGAACGACACAAGGTGTGTGTGTGTGTATATATATGATTGCCGGATTTCCCGCCAGCGGCAGTCGATTTTTCACCCTTGTAATAAGATCCGTATCGCCCCGACGAATCGACAGCGTCGAATTTCAACCGGGGGGCGGCGCGCTCTCTCGGCCGCCCGTTATTCCTCACGGACACGTACGCGCGAGAGCATCGCTATATAGCGGAATAGATATAGATACGGGCACTTTGGACCGAGTCGTAATGCGGCCGTGTGTGCACAGATCGCCACCGCAAATATTGGTGGCGAGTTTTTAGAGCTATGTGTGTGCGCTTTTCTCGCCAGCTGCCAGGCTCGAGTCACCCACCCTCGCGCGCGCGCGACAAGTCGCTTCGACTCATTCCCACTTTTCCCACCAGCTCCCGCAGCTAATTCCAAAGAGCCAGACTGCCCGGAGCTTACATTCGCATTCGACGACGACGACGATGCCAGCCCGACACTTCCGGGTGAGATTTTTACGTGGAGCTTCGAAACGTGACTGGGATTTTTAATCCTCTCCGTTCGCCCGTCGATTTTCCCGAGACCATTGCACAAACACACCCACACTTGTTCGTATATGCATCTGTAAATAAAATCGCGATCGTTGTTTGACGCTGTATAGAGATACGAATGTGCCAAGTGAGCTTTCAAGATCATTGAAATTCAAATCAAGCGCGTGTAAGGGTATAGCTTTCTCGACGGAACGAATGGAACTATCGCCTGATCGACATATTTGAATGAAGAAAGTGCACGAGCAAGACAATGAGGATTTCGGTCGAGCGGATGATGAAGAATGAGGAGCGTGCGGCAGGATTGTTCACTGGCATGGTTTACATCCGCAAGAAAGTGTTTATTTTTTCTAATGAAACGCTCATTATGCCTGTTTCCATATTATTTTCATACAATTTTTTTTCTCATCTAATAATCATTATCCGGTAATTACCTGTATCTCTGGTGGATGCCAAGATAATCTGAATAATAGCTACGTGAATTTACACGATTGGTATAGTGAAAACATAGGTTAGATTCTTTGAGCAGTTTCAGGTTCAAGCTTGGTATGACATAGTTTGAAAAGTCGCGTTCAATGTAAATATTCGAAGGCAATTAGTATGTTAGTGTGTTAATCGTGCGAGCTCTAACGTCGTCTCAAATACCGATAGTTTCATCAGGACAATCTCGTATCTCGAATACATCAGCTGATACGTTAATCGTGAGTGGTTATCGTTCGAGAGCAATAGAGATTTTATTTTTTTTTCATCCGAACATCTCAATTTTTCATCAAGATGTATAGCGCTAGATAGCTTTTCACCGCTACCTCGACTGGAACAGGGCGAGACGCCCAACTTATTCTTTGTTTTTTCCCTTTCAAAATGAACCACAATAAGGGTTCCGTAATTCTATTCTGTAAAATTGACGGGGATTATACGAGGCTTCGCGGTCAGCAGTAAGGCTGCATTATTCTCACTTGAATACACACGGGGCTAATAATAACGTTATTGCGCACATACACCGCATTCCTCTGTGCCCCACTGCAGATTACTTGCTATCTCTTCCACTCCCTCTTCATCTCAATTTATTATATCCATGTACGCACACACATATATATACGTACACACAGAAGAATAAAAGACAATGATTTAAAATGAATCGGTGCGATATTTTTAAATTGATTCACATCATATCTGTATAGGAAACGAGCCGGATTATGAGAGTTTAACGAACACACCTACAATACAAAGGATGAATCGTTTTTGCTGGAGAAAGTAGTGCGGTAATTTTTGGCTGGTCACAATTAATATCAAGCTAACAAGAAGGCCCGCGCGCGGACTTAATGAATCCAGCGCCAAAATTTATAGCGAGCCGCCGCTTGTTCATTTGTCAGCGTAATTAAAATTCTCGAGACTTTCGACAACTCATCCGATCCCAGTCCCAAACGTGGCTTACAGCACCAACGAGTTTGCATACATACATCATCGGTTCTTTCTCAGAGTAACGCGTTTCAAAATTAGGTGATTCGCGGACAGTGTCAAGTTTTCCATCGAGAAACACATGCGTTCAAAGCTTACATAGGGAACAAAACGACCAAACGCCTACGGTGTGGGACGTTGGAACGATAGTAGCACGGGAGCCATCTGTTTTTACTGCGACTTTTCATACACTGTCGCTAAAAACTTTTGGGTTCCCTCCGGAAAATGATTCTAAATCGAATGGTCGTTGTGCGTCAAACTGAAAAGTGCGGCGTCATGTTTTTTTTTTCGAAAATGTTCAAAAATCTGCATTTTTCTTTTTTCATTTTGAGTTTGTATGAAAACTATCAATCCTAGAGTAAAATGGAAGAGGGGTAAAAGTTTCGTTATTAAATTTTGCATGAGGATTAAGTATTCCGAAACATCAATCTCGTAAATTGTTGTTGCAAAATAGATATAAACAAAAACATGACCCCAAAAAATATGCGATTTTTTTTCAAGTTTTCAAATCATACCTACGATAGTGAGATTTTTACTAAGAGTACCTTATACAGTAATGAAAATACAAAAAAAATTTCATTTTGATATCTCTGATAGTTTTCGCAAAATCTATTTTTTAAAAAAAAATGAAAAATTGTAATTTAGTCCTTTACGAGCCTCCCCGAAACCCGCCAATTTTTTTACGTATTTTTATAGATACTAGCTATCGATCCCCCTTGGAATGGGTCGATTTTATCAATTTTAACAACTTTTATGATTTTTTGAAAATTTGTCAAAAAAAATTTCTTCGAAAAAAATTCAACTGCAACGAGGTTTTTATATCTATTCGAAATTTAAAAGTTGCATCTGATAGAAGAGAAACAGACGCTCATTTTGAGTTTTCACTTACTCAAATCTGATTTGTGAATCCCGAGATATAGAAGTTCAAAGTTGAGGTAACTTTCCGGCAAAAGTATACGCAGTAGAATAAAAATTGAAACGGTTTCTGGTAGCTTGAACATTGTTTTACTTAAATATAAATTATTATGTACGTGAGTAATGTTCTTCATACTTAATAGTCGGGCGGAAGGTTGGTGGAAGTCATTGAAACGCAGCACTTTCGGCGCAGCGGCAGTGGCGGGCAGTGGAGGGGGTAGCGAAAAAGACGCGACGAAAAGTCGAACGCTCAGGATCAAAATGAACGTTCTATTTTTTATCGACAATATCTCAGCTTCTATATGAGATAATTTGATGATTCTTTTTTTAATTTAGTATAGCAAGTCAAAATATGATTATATATGTCGGTTAAAGTACCGTAAATATTATTGGTAACGATGTATTTATGAGAAATGTATTCATATTTTTCAATTCTCATTATAAAGATTGTTTTGAATAGAAAAGCACAGTAAAATATTTTATGATATTAAGTTTATTAAACATAATGTTTACAATATACATGAACTTGAATTATAAATACATATATCTTAAATCTTAAATACATTTATCTTAAATTATACATACATTTATCTTAATTCATAAATACATATATCTTAAATTATAAATACATTTATCTTAAATTATTAACAATTATTTATTTAGTATTTCCGGGGTTTTTTCTGTGGAGGAATTGACATTTCCTCTTCATCATTATCACTCTCCAAATCTTCATCGTCTACTTGAGAAATATTTAATGCAAAAGATTCATTCATTGCCTCTTCTGTTTCTTTCTCTTTTGTTATATCATCGAAATCTATCTCGAAATCAGTTTCGTCAACAGGTGTTGATATAACTGCAGCATTGTTACAAGTTTGGCCATGACAATTAGTACAATAATCGGAGCATTTTAGGCCATGTTTCTTGCAACTGCAAGTATTATTGCATTGTTTAGAACATTTACAACTAATATTTTTTAACAAATGTTCTGGTATCAGTGAATCTGCGGTTTGAATGGGCTCTAAACCGTCTTTTCGAAGCTCCCAACCCCAGGCTTCAGGATTTAGTTCATTACCAAGCCACTGTTGAACTTGGTAATAAACCCTGAAGCAGTGCTGCGCTGCTGCAGATTCAGTTGGAGGGAGCATCGACAAATGAATTTTTTTTTTTGATTGAAATGTACATTGTTCTAATAGAATTTGTCAGGGTTAAGTATGTACATTGTCGAAAAATATGATTTGAACGGCTCTATAACTATTTATTATTGTATTTCTTATAAATACATCGTTACCAATAATATTTACGGTACTTTAACCGACATATATAATCATATTTTGACTTGCTATACTAAATTAAAAAAAGAATCATCAAATTATCTCATATAGAAGCTGAGATATTGTCGATAAAAAATAGAACGTTCATTTTGATCCTGAGCGTTCGACTTTTCGTCGCGTCTTTTTCGCTACCCCCTCCACTGCCCGCCACTGCCGCTGCGCCGAAAGTGCTGCGTTTCAATGACTTCCACCAACCTTCCGCCCGACTATTAAGTATGAAGAACATTACTCACGTACATAATAATTTATATTTAAGTAAAACAATGTTCAAGCTACCAGAAACCGTTTCAATTTTTATTCTACTGCGTATACTTTTGCCGGAAAGTTACCTCAACTTTGAACTTCTATATCTCGGGATTCACAAATCAGATTTGAGTAAGTGAAAACTCAAAATGAGCGTCTGTTTCTCTTCTATCAGATGCAACTTTTAAATTTCGAATAGATATAAAAACCTCGTTGCAGTTGAATTTTTTTCGAAGAAATTTTTTTTGACAAATTTTCAAAAAATCATAAAAGTTGTTAAAATTGATAAAATCGACCCATTCCAAGGGGGATCGATAGCTAGTATCTATAAAAATACGTAAAAAAATTGGCGGGTTTCGGGGAGGCTCGTAAAGGACTAAATTACAATTTTTCATTTTTTTTTAAAAAATAGATTTTGCGAAAACTATCAGAGATATCAAAATGAAATTTTTTTTGTATTTTCATTACTGTATAAGGTACTCTTAGTAAAAATCTCACTATCGTAGGTATGATTTGAAAACTTGAAAAAAAATCGCATATTTTTTGGGGTCATGTTTTTGTTTATATCTATTTTGCAACAACAATTTACGAGATTGATGTTTCGGAATACTTAATCCTCATGCAAAATTTAATAACGAAACTTTTACCCCTCTTCCATTTTACTCTAGGATTGATAGTTTTCATACAAACTCAAAATGAAAAAAGAAAAATGCAGATTTTTGAACATTTTCGAAAAAAAAAACATGACGCCGCACTTTTCAGTTTGACGCACAACGACCATTCGATTTAGAATCATTTTCCGGAGGGAACCCAAAAGTTTTTAGCGACAGTGTATGAAAAGTCCGAGATAGCAAATTTTCGAACAGATGCGTCCCGGTCTATAGACGAATTTAACGAGCGGTTGCGCGGGCGAGTCGGTCAAACGCGCACAGACAGAGGAGGGGCCCGGTCGCGTGATGAGTCTCCGTTTTTCGGGCCGCGCGCGCGTCTCGTTACGGCGCGCTGATTCGCCCTCCGCGTTCCCTCCTTTCTTCTTACACGGCGCGCTCACAACGCCCAGGAAGTCGTAATAACCCGTCGTGGGAAGAGAGCTAGAGAAAGAGAGAAAACGCAGTCCGAGCGACCGCATCGCGGAAAAAGCCGACAAGTGCAACAGCGGCCGAGTATGCAGGTGCACGCGCGTGTGTGTGTGCTCGCGCCAGAGTGGCGCTTGAGGCGCGCGCGAAGCTCTCGCGACTCATCCGCGGTTGACACGCGCGCACGTGAAGCTTATTCTCGCGTTTTTTTCTTTCCGCGTATTCCTCCGTCGTCTCCCGCGGATGCGGATTATAACCTCAGACGTAGCCAACACTTGGCCGAGTTAATTCTCTCGTGTCGCGACATCGAATTCTGCAGTGTCGACCAGAATGTGATATACAATCGCTTCGCTTGTACGCGTGAATTATTCAGGTTCCGTTCGATATGTGGATTTTGAAACGGAAGGAATCGCAGATGAATTTCATAGCACCTCCTCGTTGGTTAGAAATGAATTTATCTTGGCACGAATAAAGGGTATTTTTCCCAATACGACCGTTTCTGTATGCCGGCAGATTCTTCGAGAGAATTCCACCCTCGTTGGGTATGCAGGTAAAACCAGTATATGTCGAGCAATTTTCGAGGTATATTGATTTTTTTCTCGCGAGTCAACAATAATGGTATCGTATCCTACGGAGGAACGAGAATCGCGTTCGAACTGATAAGATGCGGGCACGTGGCCTGCACTTTCTCTCTTATAGGAAGCGCACGAGTGCTTTTGTTGTCGAGCGAGTCACAATACCCAGGTCCCGTTGCTAATTCATGGGAACTAGCACGGTCTGGATCTGTACTTGAGGTGACGAGCAGCTGCACGGCCAAAGTAACTTTTGGAATGGCTCCGGGAGAGCATTTTAATCATAATCCCAGCATGTCCCGGTTGTAAACCCAGGGCTAAATTTTCTAGAGACGAAAATGTCGAAAAATTTCGAAAAATGAAAAATTTTTTGTCTTTTATTTCGATATAGCTCGGAAGCTATTGGTTTGAGAGCAAAATGAAAGAGGAAAAAAAGTTTCGTTACAAAATTTACTATAAGAATGAATGAGTTTGAATTCGAAATCTTAATTATTGTTGCTAATATATCGATATGAATACAAAAATTACAGGTTAAAATTTTGCTTTTTTTGGGAATTTTTTTTAAATACTCAAAATGTACATACGAATGTGGAATTTCAGGTCGAAATACCTTATATTCTGATGAAATAACTCCAAAAAATTTCATCTCGATAAGTATAACAGTTTCCGTACAATCGATTTGTTAATTAAAAAAATATATTCTGAGTTACAATATTTAAATGTTTGTACAGACTTTTACACTCAGTACATGAACCTGATTATTTTTTTACGTACTCTCCAATACGTAAACTATCGATTCCCAGTATAAAAATTACCTCTTAGTACATTCAATCAACAATTAGAATTTTTTGAAAAATCGTACGTGAAAGTACCTTATAAACAATTACTACTGCCAAGCGGTTTTTCTATATATTCAAAATCTGAGAATTGCATTGAATAGAAAATGAACAAGCGCTTATTTTAAGCCCTCATTCATCGAAATCGGATTACTGGGTTCCGAAATATAAAGGCTCAAAGTTGAGGTACGTTCACGGCAAAACTATTTGGAGTTTAACGATAGTAAAAAGTTTGTCGTACAGCTCAAAGAATAATCTTTCCAAGTATAATGTATGATGTACGTAAGTGATGCCCTTCGTACTCAAATAACGAGAGAGAGATCGACGGAAATCATCGAAACGCGGTACTTTCGGCGCGGCGGCAGTGGAATTCGGCGCGGCGGCAGTGGAGGGGGTAGCTGAGAAGAAACGAAGAAAAGTCGATCGCGCGGGTTCAAAATGAACGCGTGATCTTTAATTGACTATATCTCAGCTTCTACGGCAGATAATTTGATGATTCTTTTTTTAAATGAATATAGTAAATCGAAAGCTACCCGACTACGTATATATTAAGTTCAGCTAAGTCTGAATTAACAATTTGTTAATGAAATAACAATATTGCCATTTTTCAGCGACAAAAAAAATCATTTGTTTAATTTTTTTTTCGTACAATTGACATGACACTATCTCAAATGCCTTTGTAAATATACATTTTATTTATTTGCAAATATATTTTGATTGATAAATATATATATATTCGAAGGATTTTGAAAGGTGAGTCGAATTAATTATGTAATAAATATTCAATATACTAAACATTATATTATAATACATTTATTTTATTATTCCGAAAACAGACACATATATAAAACCTTAAATTCGATTAAAGCCATACAAAGTTGCAAATACACTCATATATAAAATCTTTAATTTTATGTTTAGACACACACACACACACACATATATATAAACTAAACTTTGTATGGTTCCAGTCGAATTTAAGGTTTTATATGTGTGTGTTTTCGGAATTTGAGTTTATAAATGTATTGAAAATATAATGTTTAGTATATTGAATATTTATTACATAATTAATTCGACTCTCCTTTCAAAATCCTTCGAATATATATATATTTATCAATCAAAATATATTTGCAAATAAATAAAATGTATATTTACAAAGGCATTTGAGATAGTGTCATGTCAATTGTACGAAAAAAAAATTAAACAAATGATTTTTTGTCGCTGAAAAATGGCAATATTGTTATTTCATTAACAAATTGTTAATTCAGACTTAGCTGAACTTAATATATACGTAGTCGGGTAGCTTTCGATTTACTATATTCATTTAAAAAAGAATCATCAAATTATCTGCCGTAGAAGCTGAGATATAGTCAATTAAAGATCACGCGTTCATTTTGAACCCGCGCGATCGACTTTTCTTCGTTTCTTCTCAGCTACCCCCTCCACTGCCGCCGCGCCGAATTCCACTGCCGCCGCGCCGAAAGTACCGCGTTTCGATGATTTCCGTCGATCTCTCTCTTGTTATTTGAGTACGAAGAGCATCACTTACGTACATGATACAATATCCTTGAAATGATTATTCTTCAAGCTATACGACAAACTTTTTACTATTGTTAAATTCCACATAGTTTTGCCGTGAACGTACTTCAACTTTGAGCCTCTATATTTCGGAACTCAGGAATCCGATTTTGATAAATGAGGGCTTAAAATGAGCGCTTGTTCATCCTCTATTCAACGCAATTTTTAGATTTCAAATATATGAAAAAACCGCTTGGCAGTAGTAATTGTTTATAAGGTACTTTTACGTACGATTTTTCAAAAAATTCTAATTGTTGTTTGAATGTACTAAGAGGTAATTTTTATACTGGGAATCGATAGTTTACGTATTGGAGAGTACGTAAAAAAATAATCAGGTTCATGTACTGAGTGTAAAAGTCTGTACAAACATTTAAATATTGTAACTCAGAATATATTTTTTTAATTAACAAATTGATTGTACGGAAACTATTATACTTATCGAGATGAAATTTTTTGGAGTTATTTCATCAGAATACAAGGTATTTCGACCTGAAATTCCACATTCGTATGTACATTTTGAGTATTTAAAAAAAATTCCCAAAAAAAGCAAAATTTTAACCTGTAATTTTTGTATTCATATCGATATATTAGCAACAATAATTAAGATTTTCGAATTCAAACTCATTCATTCTTATAGTAAATTTTGTAACGAAACTTTTTTTCCTCTTTCATTTTGCTCTCAAACCAATAGCTTCCGAGCTATATCGAAATAAAAGACAAAAAATTTTTCATTTTTCGAAATTTTCGTCTCTAGAAAATTTAGCCCTGGGTTTACAACCGGGACATGCTGGGATTATGATTAAAATGCTCTCCCGGAGCCATTCCAAAAGTTACTTTGGCCGTGCAGCTGCTCGTCACCTCAAGTACAGATCCAGACCGTGCTAAACGAGGACGAAAAAGCGAGGATTTTGGTCTTTGCACGGGAAGCGCGCCCGCAATTATGCATCTTTGATTCATGGGGTGTGTGTGTGCGTGCGCGCGCGGTCGCGAGAAAAAGACTGCTTTGACGCTGTTGACTCGAAGGGGACGACCCCGTCGCACGTGCGGCATTTCTCTTTATGCCGCGAGCGGATCTTTTATTCCTCTCTTCTTCTTTTTTTCCGCCCTCTTTGCATTGTGCGAGTGCAAGCGCGCGACCGGGGCATCCACGAATCTTCGTGGAAAATGCGGCTCACGATTTTCGCTCGAGCGAGATTATACGTGTGTGTGTGTTTTGCGGACCTCACACGCGGCTCTCATTACGCCGCGCGCATTACGGCCTCCCGATATCCATTTTTAAATTGCCGGGAGAGTCGTGGACATTTTTTTCCCGGCCATCATCCTCCCCGCTGCAGTATTTATTATTTGCGGTCTCCCTCTCTCTCCCTGAGGTAGTCCCGCGATTTCCCCCCGGTGTACTCACGCAGGTGATTGCGATAAAAAGTTTAATCACGAGATTAGAGTGTCATTTGCACTTCTCGGTAAATAATTGAGGAGCAGGACGCGTATAGGAGTGGTTATACATGCGCGTTTGCAGTTTGTCATATTACCCATGTGCTAATTAGAATGGGGAACTCTAGAACATTCACACGAATGTTCGAGAAATTCCAGGCGGAATATTTTATTATTTTCTTATATTTGAGTACTTCTTGAACGTACTTCAAATCTTGAAAAATACTCATGTTTCTATATACGCAGCAAATTTCACTGTTTCGTTATAACTAATAACAATATTTTATCTGTTTCAGGTAAGTTCAGAGCCTCAATCGACTTTTGATGCGTCAAGTCAACATCAGTAAGTTAAAACCCCCTAACATCGCAGTCGGAGTTGATATATATTCAAAAGCAGGAAATCCGAAGAAACAAATTGTACAATAACGAATTGTGTTCCAATCATTTTTCCACCCAAGATTCAGTCCGTCTGTGTGCATGAAATCGGTTTATATATAGACAAGAGTAATACAAAACTTCCTTCGTCACATATTTCAACTCTGGAAAAGAAGCTCATCATTATCTCCGGGTCCCAGTCCCCGTCTCGGTTTCGGAGAATCCCAACGGGGAAAGAGTACCTCGCACTTCAATTACGAGATCATCAGGCCCAGGTTAGGTTGGCGAGTATATATACATGTATATAATACGGGGAGACTCTGGCTCGTCTCCGCGTACTGCAGGTTCTCGCCTACAACGTATAACGTATACACGCTCGCGCATCCTCGTTCTCGCGTGCGCATATTTGTCATTGCCGCGGGTTTTTGTCGATCGGCCGCGCTGCTGCGGGTATACCGCATAATGTGTGTATATATAAAAAAAAAATTGCCAACTGTACATGTATATATATACACACACACACACGGAGAGACGCGGAAAGCACAAAGTGCAGCGCTTCGTTAAGCCGGCCGCGGCGGCTTAACAATTTGATCCTGGCCGGAGTTAAGGGGGAGAGCCGCGCGGGAGAGGCTAAACGCCGGCAGCCGCGCATACCACCTGTTCGCGGCCGACTCGCTGCTGCAGCTCGAACAGAAAGGGACGCGCGGCATCGGAGAGGAGGTGCAGTGTGCAGTTTTGTGCAGCCGGCCCCTTTCGCGCGTGCGACTTTCTGCTGCGCGGCGCGTCTCTCTATATGCTGCCCCGTTCCGCGGCGGCTCGATCGGCTTCTCGATGATTAATCACGATTGATCGATGGCATAGGTGGGCCAGCTGATTGATATGCGTTATAGGTGTGTGAGCTGCAACGCACAAAACGATTCACTCCGACTTGACGCTCCGACAATGTGGCCGCGCGTTGCTTCTTCGTTTTTCGCTCGACGCGGTCGAGTCGTTCTCCTCTCCCGTTTAGCCCAGTTCCGCGATAAACTCATGAGCGACGACCCTCGATTAGTACGGCAATTCAAAATGTCACTTCAACTCATTGGGAAGAATTTGCATTTTTTCGCCACGGCGCGTGTCTTCGATGATTTCGTCGCTGCGGTTGATAGTTATATATTATACATATATATAATGTACGCCAGATGATCTCGTCCGATAAAAGCGTCTGCCCGACTTCCGACGCGCTATATACATCGAGGAGTCCGCATTCGATGTGTTAATGCATCAGGATTTGCTCGCGTGTTATACGGGAGGATCCGCACACACACGCATACACATCACGTATAGAGATACACGTGCGTATATCGCGCGTAATGGAAGCGGCAACGATCGGACGTGGTGTAAATGCTGCGAGAAGGCCGGGTGGTATACGGAGAGAGCAAAGCACGTGTGGGACCCGTGCATGCAGGCTGCGCGTGCGTATGCATATATACGGCTCGCTCTGGAAACGGCTCTCGCGCGCAAAACGCGAGTGTGCACTTATGCAGCGCTTGTGTGATTACGATATGCGCGGAAGCCGCGTTCACAATTAGCAGACAGCGAGAGATAGAGTTGGAGAGAGAGAGAGGGAGAGCAGAAGGAACCAGCATATCTTACCCGTCTGCCCCGGCGGAAATTGAATTGCGGAATAAGCCGCGCCTCACCGTATACGTATATATATGCACTCGCGCGCGCAGCTCGTTCATTCCATATCGACGCGGCCGGCTGTTTACGATTCGTATATACAGTTCGGATTCGTGATTCGCTATGCGGCCCCACGCGCTCCAGCTCTCTGAATTATTCTGATGAGACGTGGCAAACGCAAGTTCCAACTTTCGAATCGAATTGATTCTTGGGATTCCCCTTTTACGTGGCGCGCGGCGCGTTATCAAACACGTGTAGCCATACGAGGAGTTATATATACATACGAATTGTCGCGGCACACACGATGTTGGGGAGATATTGGCCACGGCGAATGGGTTTGATAAGATGAATCACACGCATCGATAGCTAATGAGGCAAACCTGTTTGGGCAAAAAGCTCGCCGCGCGATCTGTCAAATCCGGCGCAGCTTACAAGATCTCCGGTGCCAGATTACGCGCGGCAACAGAAGTGGAACTTTGAGTCACTTTTCATCCATCGCTACAGCGTATCGAGGTGTATTCTTACGCCATCCGCGCACGCTGTTTCACACAGTAATAATCGAATTCATGAGGTTTACGAGAACCGGTTTGCGGAGCGTGTGCTCCGCGCGTTAGTCCCTTTATCGCGCGCGAATTGACTTGCCCTCGATGTGGCTAAACAACGCGTCGCTTATCAAATGTCTCCATCATCAACTCCGTCAGAATAACGTACATTTGAGTCTTGAACCATGAACCACATGAGTACGCACGAGTCTAGCCGAACTTCCAGGGATATTCGCGTGGATTTCTGTTGTTCTTATGCATATGTCCATTATATATGTTGGTAACATCTTCGTTCATATGATGTTTATGATCAATATACTGTACAATGTAGAAGTATCGTGATTTACAAATACTCCTACTTAGGTGCGATATATTAGAAATAATACACGACGAATTTCATCACGATTTGTGACTCGTAATTATCCAGTACTCTCCGGAAGAAAATGTGGCGTTCAATAATTTTAATAGTAAAAACCGCTGCCAAGTGCCTTAGCAGTATGCTTTCTCAAAGGGGCTTCAACATCACCCACAAACGCATCCCAAACCTGTATTTTCACCTTTCCACTAGCGTAGATACTATCATCTATTTTTCAAAAATTACAAAAAAATTATTTAATCAGTTCAATTTGTATCTTTGTGACTGTGTAAAGTGTCGTTCTTTTTCAATTGACCAAACTTTGTCGCGACTGTTGATGTCTGCCCGGGCTCTCTTATTATTATTGCATCGTGTAGAACCTAGAACCGTTTGCAACAAAGCAAACGGTTCTAGGTTCTACACGATGCGAGACATTTGGACCTGCATAATTTTTCGATCAATTCATCTTGTGACTGTCATACGGTTTAATGGCGGTCAAAATCGATTCGCCCTGCCCTTAAGTCCGTATTTAGCACGCTTGAAGACTCATTTTGATCATTTTCGACGGCTGAGGTTGGAAATGATCAATTCAAAATCTATTTTGGTCATTTTCGACGGCAAAAGACACCAAATTTTCCCAATTTTCTCTATAGTACGTTGGAAATACTGGAAACGAAACTTACATCAATTTTTTTCCCCATTAGCAACGGTTGCTAGGGCGGTGAACAACGGTTGCTAAGGAGCTCATTGGGAAGATTTTGTTCTTTGCCGTCGAAAATGATGGAAATAGGTCTTAAATTATTAATTTCCAACCTTCATAACGGTTGCTAGGGAAGTAAACAACGGTTGCTATGAAGAAAATAGAACAATTCAGTGTCCTTGGCCATCGAGTGTGACTTAAAACTGATTTTCCGGCTTGCTCCAATGAGCACTCATAAGGATTTGTGAGAAAACACGTTAGAAACGCTTGCTAAGGAAATAACCAACGGATTTTGCTGAAAATTGAACTCGTGATAGATCTTGCCACAACTAACCGGTGTGCGAAATTTCAGCAAGATCGGACGATTCCTTCGAAAGTTATCATGGATGGAAGAAACGAAAAATTTTACACGTTAGCAACGGTTGCTAGAGAAATAAACAACGGATTTTGCTGAAAATTGAACTCGGCCGAGATTTTGCCGCGACTAACCTGTGTGCAATTTCAAGAAGATCGGACCATTTCTTCGAGAGTTATCGTGGACGAAAAAAAACGTCACACACATACATACAGACATTTTTGGATTTCCATGTTTTTCGACCCGTAGATCACGAAAATCGAGGTCCCGAGGTCCGATTCGGTGGGTCGATTTTTGCCTCATTACAAAGCTTTCTCTTTGAGAAAGCAAAACGATTTATCTCGATATTAAACGATTGAAAGCTCTCCAAGAAACGAATACGGTTCGCAAACGTATAACAGAGGAAATTAAGGAATTGAAATTATAAAGCTACTTTGATATCTTTTTCAATGATCAACTGGATGTATCACGTATGGTGTTCGATATATCCCCGGAGTATCTTCGTCCCTATGATTCAGACGCGGTAATAGAGGTTCCGCGAGACTCGAAGAATTTATCATCTCGTTTTAGACTCATCTCGATTTTCTAGACGAGACAGCGATATTTTAGAAACATTTTCAAGACTAGACGAGACTTCTTTCAACTTCTTGAGACTCTTGGCACGAGATCTCGAAAGAGGATGTTTCGTTATATTTTGAGACTTCTGAGCAAATTTATAGATACGGTTCTTATGAATGATAACTCAATTGAACCCATAACAGATTATGCGTACATTCCATGGTGTCTATTGTACCTGAATGAATCCTTGTATTCATACATCAGTGGCTGAAAGTTAAAAAGTTCAAAATCGATGCGAATGCGAGGAAGCAAATATATTTCAAACCCTGCTTATCTGGACACCCTAACAATGAGACCTCTCGTTGTTAGTTCATTGTGAACAACTTCTTATTGGTATAATTAAATATAAAATGTGGAAAATGGATTCTCTAAATTCATACAATTTAATCTTATAGTTTTCCACGCTTGTGATAAAAATCGTGTGGAAACTACATACCCACGCTTCGCTTCGGCAAACCTCACACGTGCCTAAAATGTTATGTTCGAGATAAGACCAAGATCGATGCGAGGCTAAGCAGAATTTTTCGAGACCCAGGCTCGAGATCGCCAAAAATATCGTATCGCGAAAGCCCCACGCGACAATTCTTTCGGTCACGCATTTATATGACGAAGGAATCTAGAAGAAAACACGGGGGCCCGCAGGGTGCGAGGGTACACATGTCACCCGGAATGCGGTAGATACAGTCACGCGAGCTTAATTGCACGTGGGTGCAACGCATGCGTGTATACCTCGGTGTATGTATGTGTCGGCCCGAGCCTAGCCGACAAAAACGATCGGCACGTGGGCGCGCGTAACTAATGCGAATCATACGAGCTCACGTATATGCACTTCGTCTCTCGGCTATATACACGTGCAGAGGGCTCGGCTCTGATCGCTCTGATCGTATTAAATGCGCCGCGCGCGCGGCGACAGATACGAATTGCGCTGCCTGCTCCGGAACACAAATTGTTAAGGAGCTACGGGCTTAATGATCTCTCCAACAGCCTTTTTTCCCGGCCGCGATGCCTTTCTCGCTCTGGTATACACATATATATCGCTTCGAGCGTGCATACACGCGCGAGATCCTCTCAACGATCCTTCGAGGATACGTGCGAACGATATACATATATGTTTCCGGATTTCGGATGATTTATGCCGCGGCTTGTATTTTGAGGTGGTTTCTCGGGAATTAATTATCCTCCTCGCGGTCGCGTTCTTGATCAAGCCAATGCCGCGCGTTTGACGGATCGTTCGTTTATTCTCGCCTCCATCGTCGTTTCCTTTCACACGACTCCGCGGTATACGCGTCTCTCCGGAAGAAAGTATAATTTACCGCGATTCGCCTCCATTTCTAATTTCCCCTCTCGCCAAGTTGCTCTGCTCTTCTTCTGCGACTAGGCGAATTGCCAAGGTACATACATATACATGCACGCAACAAATTAGAGCATCGGGTGGAAATACAGGTTCCACAATATTCAAATTAGCAGCTGAACCACGGGGGATTAATGATAAATGAGATCCTCATATTTTCCGCGGCCAGTGTTTTCTTTCCATTCCGAGGAGCGCGCGCGACACAGATGCAACGATACATGTATATATATAATCGAGGGGCAATTTCATGCGCGTTTAGTCGACCGGTTTATACACCTGAAATTGGGTATTAACTACTGGAAGATATCAAATACCATGTAAGCGACGCGAGCGCGAGGGATGACAATAATCGCGCGGGGGGGACATTAAAATTCCGCGCGATTCGTTCGCGGAATATTGCGAATTTTCATAAACGCTTCGCGAGGCAATAGGAGAACGGATCGACGCGCGGCGTGGCGAACCGGTTCCGCATCCTCCTTATCCGGCCGACGTGATTTTTCACTCGCCACACGACACACGCGCGTATATATAAAAGCATATACCGAATCTCGTACGTCGGAGAGAAATCGATCCGACGGTTCGTCAGCGGTGGCGGCGGCGATTATACGGATTTTCCGCGGGTCCTACAGATAAACGCTTCGCGCACAAAGCCGTCGTCTCGCTCGAATTGAATAGATATCCAGGAGCAGCTGGTCGCGTCCCTTCGGCATAACGCGCAGCGGAATCAAAGTGTACGCAGTGGGATGATTCGAGGCCGGGGGCTATTAGCGCGCGAGCGCGGATCTCTATACCTGCGCCCCGGCACTACCACTGCACCGGCAGCTCGGCCCGAACGATTTAATATTAATAGGGGCCGCGCGAACGCAAAGCAGCGCCTCGCTCGGGGCGACGAGAGGGAGAGGAGAGGAGGAGGAGGAAGCCCGGCTTATCTCTCTCGTGGCTCTCGCACCTCTCGCTGCCGAGCGCAAGGAGCTCGCGGTCTCCGGGCTGCCGCGGGCGATGCGCGCGCGGAATGAGCGCGGGCGAACCGATAAAGGGAGGTGCTCCGCCGCGCTCTCAACAATGAAGGATCGCCCCCAACGAATATATTGCCCCGCGAACGGCAGCAAGCCGCGACCGACTCGCGCGCGCTTGTATATATACATGTATGATCGATCATACCCTCGATTAATTCATGCTTGATTGATTCGCGCTGCTGCTGCTGCTACGGACGCGCGTGGCTCGTCATCATTTTAATTACGTCGAATCCCCACACTCGCGTGCGTACACTCGTGTGCAATAAAGCTCGCTTGGTCTGATGCTGCGGAAAAAATACACGAGGCGGGAGTCGCAATAAAAAATTTTGCTTTGTATTCAAATACAGACGTCGCGAGCAACAGGTAGCCGAGTTTAAATTCAACGATTCATTTTTCCCAAGCTGAAAACTCAATTAACCGCTCGCGCGTATATATCTGCGCACTTTTCGCGCATATATACGTTCTCGGGCCACGTTCCGCGGAATCTCAATATATACGTATTGAGAAAAGAGAGAGAGAGAAAAAAACGAGCCGGCGCTGAATCGAACGGAGCTCGAGAGCCATTGTCTGTGCGTGTGTTTACATCACTGGCTCCCAACGCTCAGATGGAATGAAACTCGTCTGTCGGTATGTGTACTGCACCGCGAGAGCGGATCGCGGGCACCAATGAATAAGGACTAGACGCGATAATTAACCGGATTGATGTTATCGGGCCGCCGCATCGGACTGTTAATGGGCATATTTGAATATTATCGGGCAAAACTAAGTAGCCCTGGTAATTCAATTATTCTATCTAATTAAAGGCCGAGCGGAGGAGCGGAGAAAGAGGCAGAGAGCTATACGGAGAGAGAGCGAGTCGGTATAATGGAACGAGGGAGACGGAGGATGATAGATATTGCGCGTAGAAGGCGAGGGCGCAAAAGTATGCGAGTAAGGCCCGCGAGCTGTCCGGTTCGAGCTCTCCTCTCCTCTCGCGGCATCCAGTCAATGTATATATATATACATGTATATACACGTGCTCGCGCGCAGAGCGGCAGGCTTATATTAGAAGCGCCCCGAGATATGCCAGAGAGAGCAATATTGCTCGAGCTGCCGCTTTTTTCCCCCCGCCGCTCGACTTCCGATTGCCCTAAAACTTCCACGTAACTAGACAGTCTAATTGCCGCCGCGCGCTTTTTCGTCCCTCCAAATTGCTCCGCGGCGGAAAATCCTATACGTGTAGCCCAAGTCGCGCGACTGCGCGGCCAACAGGTCGCTCGTGTGTTTTATCGCGCCTATTTAAAAGCGAACACGCAATAAAAGACGCGAGCGCGGCAACTCGACTAGCGGTATATTGAGTATAGAATGGCGCACTATGCTAATACGCCGCGTGACGCTCCGCCCCGCGCGCGAAAAGCTCCACGCGCGGAAAAAAAATTGAGGCAGGAATCCGTTGCGGCAAATGACGAAAGGCCGGTCTTCGGCGCCGGGGCGCAGTCGGGGGGAGAATTTTTTTCCCTCTTCCCTTCCTTTTTTTCTTTGTCACTGCAGCAACAGCACCAGCAGCCGGAGGAATTTCCGCGAGTATCGTGTTGCGCGCAGCGAAACGAGAGCTAGTCGATGATGGGCAAGTGGGGTAATCGCTCGAGGAGGGAAAAAATTGATTTCACTCTAATTGCGATCGGAACACCGCGCCGCGGCCCGATCGCGCCTCCATGGCTCCCATACAGCCCCGGAATAAAGGAACATAAGGAGGACGACGCGCCTCGCGAAACACCACGAGGGAGGGGAAAAAGACGAGGCGCGTATGATTGCCCCGAAGGATCTACGAGAAATTGCAGTTTAATGTGTGTTATTGAAATATAGCTTGATAAGCCGTACGGCATAGGTGGAATAGCCGCGCGGCTCCCGCGGGATCCTTCCCCTCCCCCGTGGAACAGGTTCCGCAGAGGATTCAGGAAATTTTCAGCCGCATATATGTGAGAATAAGCGCGCGATAGACGAAGGATCCGAATAAGAGTTATTGCGCGTTAGACGCGCGGGGAAGCAATGGGCTCACGCAGTGATCTGTGCGCGATGCGACAGACAACTGTTAGTCGAAGTGCGTAGCTTTGCCGAACGAAGAAAAGCTCGCACCGCTTCCCAACTGTCGCGAGATAAAACCGTATAATAACGCATTGCGGAAGTGCTACTTCTGTAAAAGCGTCAATCACACTAACAGCGGCCCGAGTGTGGGTATATGATCGCTTGTCAGCCGAATCTTGCCAAACCGACTCCGGTCGGCCGTGTGCGCAACCGTATATCTCCGTGTCATAAAATCGAGCAGGTCGGCCGCGTCCTCGAGTCAAATCGATATTGAATATCCTGCGGGGATCTCGTATTCGACGTGTGCGCCGTGAAAATAAACGGGCCGAAAAACAGGACGATATTGGCTTACTAGCGCTGCTCGTCGTTGCATCGCGGAGCTGGTATATAGGTATACAGGTGCGTGTGTGTGTGTGTGTATATGTAACAAAGTATAGGAGGTGCTGGCATCGGGCCCCCACCCGGCCCAGCGGCGGGCCCAACGGCGGCCGCGGCGGCGGCGGCGGCGGTGGCGGGGCTGTTCCCTCGCGCGCTCGCGCAGCTCGGTAGTGTGTCTTGGAGAGCGCGAGTGCGCGGCCGTACTCAACCTGTGCCCGCCAAAGTCCAGTGGTGTGTTATCCCTTCCCTCCCCCTGTGGCAGCAGCTCAAGTATGCGTGGCGTAATTGTTGTGCGCGGGCCCCCGATCCTTCGGCTTCTCTCGTTCGCCGCTGCTGCAGCTTCGACGCTCTCGGTGCAGCATTCGGGGGATAAAGTGTGCGCGAGTGGGACACGTATATACGAAGTATACGAAGGTGTCGAGATTGAGGCCGAGCCAAGGAGGAGTACCGATTTATGGCCGGCCGCTCGAGCTGCAGGGCCGATAAGTTTTATCGCGCGCGCGCGAGAGCCCTGCAATACATTTGAATCGCAAATCACCGGCAGTGCGTCTCGCCGCGCTGCACACGATCTCGCGCGAGATGCTGCGCGCCCGTGTGTGTGTGTGTATATACATGTGTACGGCTGCAACAAAATAATCACTGCTTTCCGGTAAAACGGCAATGACGTGCCGGCAAGAAACGTATATACGCGCGCGAGTGTTCCGCTTCTCGGGCTATAATAGCACGTGTGATCGATGCTTTGGGATATAATGGGAGGAGGCCGGGTTGGGCAAAAAAAGCGCGCGCGCAGGTGATCCCACGGGAATCGCCGCGCGCCGACAGCTCGCGACTCGAGCTAACTGTAACGCGCCAATGGGTTTATTATCTACCATTCGCCAACTATATATATACACACACACACTCGCGAGCTCGAGCAGTGCGCGACGTGTATCGGTGTGCGCGGCGTTCGCTTAATGAACTGGATATAGATATACATAGACGCGGAAACTCGTCCGTCCGATATATATTATATACATGCTCCAATATCAAACTCCCAGCGACTCGATCCTCTCGATACCTCGTGTGTATATATAGTGAGTGCGGGGAGGATCGAGGATAAGATTGCCCCGGCAAAGCTCTCGCACCGCCGCGAAAAACAGTTCGCGCACAATCGCTTCCGACGGACAGTATACTGTTTTGAAAGGGACTGTGCGTGTACTCCGCGGTGCATCTGCCGCTCTCTCATTTACATGGAAGCGCACAAAGCTGCGTCGCGGCTCTCGGACGATTCGGAAACCGCGAGCTCGCGGGCCTCGAGAGACAAAAGCCGCTTTTCAAAAGCCTCGCGAGCGAGACCTCTCTTTCTATACCCATATGTACACACACGCTCGCGTATACATACGAGCTGGGCGGGAGAAAAAGGCGGATAAGCCCGGGCGGGTAAGAGGGCTTATCGGACGTATCGGGGGATAAAAATCCCCGGGACAGCGTTGCCCGTTGATTTTTCCCGCGAGCGGCCCACGCTCGAGCGATCGAATGAATCATGGGCCGGCCGGTCGCCGACAAAAATGAGCTGGCGAGCGGCGAGGGTGTCGCTGTGTGCGTGCGCGAGTGCGTGCCAGTGTGGGGGACCCAGTCGGCCGTGCGCGATCGGACGAATCAATCGATCGGCTGATTTATCGCGCCCCATTAGGCCCCGGCTTTAATGGAATTACACGGCTCGCGCGTTTTTCCGGGCCGAGCGAGCTGCTCGCTCGCCCGGTTATATCCTATATATGTGTGTGCGCGGACGCTCGACTTGAACGTGTCATTTTTCAGCCGATCGCTCGCTCGCGTTAATACCGTTGGATTTTACGGCTAGGTAAATTATATTGTGCGCGTCCGGGAGAGAGAGATATGCAGGTGCTCGCGCGACGCGGCGGCTGTATATCCGCGGGACGGATCACCGGGCGCGCCCGAGAGACGGATCGGCAAGAAGCGACAAGTTGAATTTAATGGGGCGCGTCGATGAGTTGGTTAGTCGCGGACGCGGTGAATTTAATCGACTCACGTGCGCGGCGCATCGACTCGCTCCTCCGCCGAGATAATTATTTGCTCGCGATCGCGCTTTTTCCACTCCCGCGCCGCGACCAGTTCGTTTTAGATTTATCCGCGACGCGCGATTCGATTCGTACAGTCGTTCGCTCGCCATCAGAGAAAAAACACCGTCCACCCAGAGAGAGCTGTGAGCTTTATTATAATGGAACGCTCGATATACATCGGCTCTCGTCGGGATGCTGCAGCTCGAGCGGGCCGGCCGCGAGTTGGTGAACGGCACTTGCCCAGAGTTGCTCGTCGGCTCGCCGCATGCGCGCGAGAACGGAAATATCGCGTGTGCCCTTGCGCTCGCGCATAGTTCGCGTGCGGGGATCGGGGAACAGGAGAGAGAGAGAGAGAGAGAGAGCCGGTCTCCCTCTCCCCCAGTGCGGCGGTGCGCGCGTTTTTGTCCGCCAGCAGCCAAGAGCAAAAGTGTGCGTGGCGATGATGTATATGGCTCGTTTCCGAGGCTTACTTAGTCCCCTCTCGACCACAACAGCGAATCTCGCCTCTCGCCTTAATTAGATCTTCCGCGTTTTCTTGGCTTATTCCATTCGATCCGCCGCCGCCGCGGCGTTCGGACGTATACAGCCCCGCACACTTTCGATGTTAATACATTGCTCGCTCGCGGGACAGAGTTTTTCCAGCCGCGCGATTCTCAACAGCGATTAAGGCTTTTTGCAATGGGATTGTGATGTCTCCACGCTCGGCCGACGAGCGTACAGACCCGTGGGAGTTGGCTGTCTGCGTTCTCACACCTGCACGCACCGCTCCGACGTGGATTTAAGGGGCGATCGCACGTATATATGTACACGGGGGCCCTGAATCAGTTAGCATCTCGTTACACTTATACTCGCGCATATTCATACGTCCGACTTATTTCGCCCGTCTACCTCGAACCGTTTTGTCTTTTCTTTTGTACTACATTTAGATTCGCGTGTCGAACGTTCTCGTACGCAAGCCATCGTTGCGCCTCGTTCTCGATATGGGGGTCAGTCTGCAATCGTATTGGATCGTGGATGAATCTGATGTAGGAAAGGTTTAGAATACAGAGAATTTCGACTTCAATACGGCTTTCGAATCGAGATCTAAACTTATTGCTCTTGTCTCGCACAATATAATCTTTGATAGTTAATGGAAAATAGTGTTATCGACGATATCGGATACCCGAGGCACGATTTGCGTGTCCAAAAGGTAAATCGTGATATTTTACGATTTAACGGTTACCGGCTCTGGAAATTAAATTCACTATCGTGCAACTGTAACGGAGTGTTTAGATTGATCATCTTTATTGTAGATAAAAAACCAGAGCGTACATGTCGAGTTTCTTGAAAATGAAAAGAAAAAGCGAATTTTTGCATAGCCGAACTAAAGGAAAAAGTATAACAGATGCAACCGCGCGTAAAAAACAGGTATAGTCACGATGGAAGTTACGGCCGAAGGACAACAACGTTCTTTATGATACCTAAACTCATCGGCCAATTCTTCACGGAGATGCGTGCGTGACTTTATGAGATAAGCTTTTGGACACACTGCAGTACGTGGTGATAAAAATTTGAGAACCGGAATCGCGTGGTATTTACGTAGGATCGCGAGAGCTTCTCAAACACTGTCTCGTGCGTTATTTCAATGTGTTGAGGCTCACTGAATTGGCAAAATACACAAACCATTAAAGTCGCGGCGAGCCAACCGCGCGGTAGAGGACTCGAAGCGCTATGAGACTGCAGCGTTCCGCCGCGAGAAAAGTTCCGCGGATGAACTCGCGCGCAATCAAAATTCCTGCGCCCGGCAAATATTTGACAGGGACAAACGTATAGCTCGAGTCGTGCGTTTACCTGCGGAGAAACATTCGAATTTTTCACGCTCCAACGGACGAGCTTTGTGTTTGCGATCATTTTTATCACGATCCATATTCTCGAACGTCGTGTGTCAACTTGCACATGATCGAGACCGACGAAATTTCTCATCTAAACAAGGGGAGCTCGCCGTTCTCGCGCGCGAGTCCTTTCGTCGCTCTCGAGAAGCTCCGGAGATTCATCTCTCGGGATCATCGTTTAGCACTCAAGAACGCATTTAGATCTCTGCTCCGGGAGCATCTCGCGACTATCTCGGCGAGATTCAAGATAAACAGCTCCGAGCCTCGATCTATTAATTCGCGATATGGCTTCTTCTTCTTCTTCTATATATACTTGATCGGTGTGGGGAAGGGAGGGGGGCGCGGCGGTGGCAGCATCGAGAAAACGGTGGCCGTCGAAGAAAAATCGGGAAATTAATCGCGCAGAAGTGCGAAGATCGTATCGGGCGTATTTTCAGCGATGCTATCGCGCAAGGGCTACACGGACGAGGTGCGCGCCCCATAAGTGTAACGATGCGAGAGCGGATAGGGAGCCGAGATAGGGAAATAAGAGAGAGAAAGAGAGATAGCCGCGAGATAAAGGAATCGCCGGAGAAACTCGGATGATAAAGCATTCGCAAATTGAATGATGAAACCGGGGAAAAACAACGAAGGCGATCGCCACACGTGAATCAGCCGTTCTATACGTATATCCAGTGTCTGTATGTGTGTGTGTGTGGGTCTGTGTGACGCGTACACAGCTTGTAAACAAGGACATTATTTATCGAACGTATATGTATTCGTTACCGCAACTTTCCCGGCGCTCTTTTGCGATTGAGCTTCAAATTTATCGGTGGCTTTTGGCAACGCGCAGCTTCCATTGAGATTGCGCGAAGATTGCGACGACAGTGTTCTCGAAATCCATTCGGATTAGGGACGGAATTAGCCAGGGGAATCAGCATTGCGTGTCGGCAAAGCGACGATGGGCCGCGAGGGAAAACGATGTTTAGCGTGTTTCCGCTTGGCAAACTCGAGAAAGTGCATTTACAGTAAATTTCAAAACTTCGTTTCGACTCACTCGGGGCGTGCGGACTTTTGAAAGACAGCCGTATACTTTCTCGGAAGGATTTTACAACGATTGAAAACTAGAGAACGGACAAGCCGCGCGAGAGAGGGAGAGACTATGGGGGAAGAGTTAACGGCTCCGAAAATCCATATGGATGCGCGCGCGCGGCGGGCTTTCCCATAAAATCATCGTGCGCTCGCGAGCACCGGCAGTATTTCAAACGCGCAGGTGATATACCCGAGACATTCCTCCCAGTCTCAATTTCAACTGTATCTTATTCGGCGATAGCTATTAACGCGTATCGGCACAGCGGAATATCTTATTAGATAGGGCCGGCGGAGCGAGCCAATTACGATAAATCTGTACAACTTGATCGAGTGGAGTCTCGTCGTCGTCGTCGTCGTCGGGGGGGTTGAACGTTTTCATTCACATCTCTATCTAGGTTATATAGTTGCCTCGTTATTTATCAAAGCCCGAAGAATGCGCGGGTAACGCGGAATCGAACGCGATCGGAATCTTGCTCTAGATGCGCGAATCAATTTTCCGATCGGCGAAAGGAAGTGTTCGACCGCTATATGTATTGGAGCGTTCGCGGGTGCGTGTTCTCCTTTGATGTCTCGACAAAATTAGCTACCATACGAGTGAAAACACGACGCGCACTTTTTCACTTGTCGAGTGGAGGAAAAGCAACGTCGAACGAAATGAATCGACGAAATCCTCAAGCGTATACACACACAGAGCTGTACGAGCTCGGGGTCTAAAGGCCGCGCGCTCTGATGAATATGATTCAATCGTACTGCTCGGCAGAGTGAAATCCGTACAATCAGCAAAAGCAATTAGGGAGAACGGCTATCCGCGCGAAGCGTGCCTATACACACGCACGGGTGAGGAAAATCAAGAATGAGACTGCTCGTCGGCCGTATCGTCTCTGGGCGAGTATATCGCGGGGAGCGAGATGAAGATAATCGGTTGGGCGCATCGTCGGCGGGTCCAACAAGAATGTGTGCGCAGCCTGCAACCCCGCGCGCCGCGCCGGATAATCCGCGAGCGGCGAGCTTAATTAACCGCGCCGCGTGGAAACGAGCCTCGCGCGGTGGATAAAGAAAATCTTGCGCGAGAATGATGCGCACCAACACAACGAGCACGACGTTTCCACGTGTATATACCTACATACGAGCGCTCGAAAGTCGATCGCACCGATCCACTTAGGCCCTAATAGAAAACATGGAAAATTATTACGGGCCGACATGGGTTTTTGCTGTTTCATGCTGTTTTATTTGCATATATGCACGCGCGCTTGACGAGATCGCGTTTCCCCCCCCCCCTCCCCCTTTTTGCGCGGCGACTATCGTTTTGTGATTTATCGCGCGCGCCGCGACGCTAGAGACCGGGCTCGCGTGCGCGCATACTAAACAGCGAACCCCCGAGGAATTCGAGGAGGTGAACAAGAAAAAATGGCGTGTTCGAGCTCTCGTATAACCGACATGCGAGAACAATTTCCGCGGCCGCATGCATAAGCGAGCCGCCCGGCCCCTCTCTCTATCTTCGCCGCATCTGATTCCGAGCGAGTCTCAAATCTGCAACTCTCCACGTGGTCTGAATTTCGTGCGCAACCGATCCTCTCTGGCGGCGACGACCGACACACGCCGGGGTATATACGTGTATGCGCGTAAAAAGATTGGAAAACCGCGACGGAATACTACTCGAGGCGCTGGCTCGTGAATTTTCGAATCCGACTTTAAAAACTCGAGATGGTGCGCTGCCTCGCGGAGTAAAATCCCCAAGTGGCGGTCTCTCTCGCTCAGGATTACACGCGCGAGCGGGCTCGAGAATTTGGGGGGAGGGGGGAGCGCGCAGTCGGAATCGAAGAAAGCAAAGTGGAGCTGGCAACAATTATGCAAAAGCAGCCGCACACTCGGCTTCGAATCCCATTATTTGCGCAGTTAGGTAACTATACAGTGGTCCGCTGTGCAGAGGAGGGATATTCCGCGAAAGGTTTCTCGGGGACGTTAATGCGCTTCCGAGTATCGTCCCTCGGCTCGCTCTCAATTTTTCATCTGGCAAGAGCGTGTTTCGCGATAAAAAGAAATTGCACGGCTGCAGCCGGAAGGATAATCGGCGGGTAATGATAGAGCCCGGCCCCCCAGGAAAGGATCCAAGGTCGCGCGCGGCTGGACAATGGCGCGCCCTTTCCTCGCTCGTCCCACCGAACCCGAGAACGACTCGCACACGCACGCACACACACTCGAATCCCGAGGCTCGAAATTTTTTCGAAATAAGTGTTTGTCGAACGGAGCGAAAAATTTACGGCGGACCGACGGGAAGAAAGAGCGAAAGAGAGGATCGAGAGATCGAGAGCAAAGCGGGAGATCACACGACTGCTCCTATATGGAAAAGAAGCTTCGATCGTAGAGTAGTTTTTGCGGTACAGCCGTCCCTCGAGCTGCCCGGCTACTCGAGGCAAAATTGATACCGGGAGGGTAATTGAAATGCGCATTTCGACGGTACGCGATTCCCCCGTGGGTTAGGTAATTTCGCAATCATCCTGCGGAAATGACATTTTTCAATCGAGCCCACGAGCAAGACGTCGCTGACCGCGTCTCGATTGCGCGGCGCAGTACCAGCCGCTCGGTCGTATATATGTACTATTTTGTCCCCCTCCCGATCTAAACCAATTTCAAATGGCTCTATCGGCCCCCGCAAAAAGCCAACGTGTATATATATCTATATCCCGGATCCCCCCGCGCGGGTCGGACGGAAGAAGGGGAAAAAAGGAGCTCGCGCGCCTCGAGTTTGTTTGTTTTCGAATCTGCCCGACCGATCCGATAATCAATAAACTCTCGAAATCCCCCAGCGATCATCGGCGATTAAGATTCCGTTCGTAGCGTGTATATAGCACTTACGGGAGGATAGAGTCCTCCGGTGTCCCTCGGCCCCGTTGATAAATAGTATTATCTCGCGCGAGTGCGATTCTCCCCGCGCCCATATACATATCTATATACGTATATACCGATCTATCGATTTATCCTTGGCGAGGCGTACGCGCGGGAATAAAAGATCAGGCTTAATAACAGCGGAGCGTCGGAGACGTTATCAGTGCGCGCGCGAGGCGACGCGTCCACGCGCGCCGTGTATTAAAACGTTAATCTGCCGGTTGCACTACCGGTTATACATACGGATCGGCTCCTCCCCCTAGCCCAGTCCCCCTCGGGGCTTTCTCTCTATCTCGTCTCTCGCCGCGCGCGATCGCCCCGAGACAGTATGGATCGCGTGATCGAGCCGATCGAACAACAACCCGCAGCAGCAGCAGCCGGCGATTCCTCAACTCCTCCGTGACGGCTGCGCCGCCGCCGCCACCGCCGCCGGATAGAGAACTCGCAGCAGCTCCTTTGTTGACCGAGATATACCCTGATAAAGATGATCCATCGATTTTCTCTTTGCTTCCCTTTGCTGCCCCCCTCCTATGATCTCGCCCTCTCGCGAGTGAATCTCGTGTATAATATATATGTAAGAGCGGCTAGCGTTCGTTTGTTATCGCGCGTATGTGTAATTCGCTGCTGCAGGGAATGTCCATTCTTGAATGCGTGCGGCGGCGGCGGTTATTAAACAGAGCCGCTCGTCGCGTTGGGCCGCGCGTTCGCGAGTTGACAAAACGCGTGGAAATTGCCGAGTCACGAGCCAAATGAGTGTTCTTAATAAATAGTCCGAATACCCGTAGGAGCTGCGCTGGCTCGGTGCTCGTGGAAGAACTGGTATTTTTAAGAGCTCGTCCCCGCTCGCGCGCGAGCGAGCCTATTAAAAAGCCCTTAGCGCGCGCGCTCGAGCCCGAGCTCGGCCAACGAAAAAAGTTGATTAATTTCAGGGCAGTCGCGCTCACGTACCACAGGCAGGTCGAGGCACTTTCTATGCAAGGGCTCGCGCGCGCGTACAACCGGCGGCGGTATATATGTGCCCGCCGCGCGCGCGGCAGCGTGAGTTCCGTTTAGACGCCTAATTGCTCCCGCCGTGAGAAACGAGCTCCTAACTAATTTTTTCCTACCCCTCCCTTCGGAGCTGCTCTCCGCGATCCGACGCTCCCGGCTTTCCCAAGAAAAGCTCGAGCTCCTGCGCCCGCAGCGGCTCGCGACCAGCCTCCGCGTCACAATGCCGCGTGTACTTTTTGAGCCCGAGCACATTTTTAAAGTGCCGGGATATCTCGGTGCGTTTCAACCGGCGCGCGTATTTACACGATTGTTCAACTTGTTTCTCCCTCGGCTCTCTCGGCTATATACGAGTTCTGTGTATACGTCGACGCATTGTTTCCGAGCTTCTTGTTTTTGTTACCGGTGCGCCGTGCAAAACCAGCGGATATCCACCGGACGAGCAACTCTGTCCGGGAGTTCCTATAGCTGTTTAGAAAGAGAAAACTCGATCATCGAAAAATTCGCTGTGGATTCTCGTGAGACTCCAACCCGAAGCCCGAGAGAAACTTTCAGATGTAGGTTATTTTTGTTCTATTCACGTCGTATCAGAGTCGAAAAGTGTATTTGGTGGCTCGTGCGCGCGTATACAACGATTTCTCGGCTCGTACGATCTTGTCGTAAATTGCGATCGACGGGCGGGGAGAAAGAAAAAACGCGGGCTCCGATCTTATCGGAGGGGGAATTCCGAATTGAAAACTCGCGAGTGAAATACTGCGTTGGGGAATCGAAGAGCTGCGCGAGATGAAAGAGTCCGATAAATGTCAAGCGGCTGAAATTGCTTTTCCGTCGATTGTAAATCTATTTTAATAAGACCGGTAATAATATGAGGTGCGCTGGCGCGCGCGCGCGAGCCAGCGCGTCGATGATGATGATGATGATGATGATGATCTCAGCGCGAGAGAGTAGCGCTCGCCCGGTTACAACGCGCGAGATCCTCGAAATTTATCAGCGATAACGATCGGCTAATCAACCCGACACACTGGATACGCGCCGATAGCGAATTATCACCATCGGCTCGATCGACTCGCGAGGCTCTCTTTTCCTCGGCCGCTCGATCCGTCGGAAACAACCGACAAAAAGGGTATACGAATGAGTTGAACCACACCGGGCGAGAGCTGGTAATAAAAGAAAATCAAACAAATAGGACCGCGCGGGGGAAATGAAACTCCCGTTGCGGGTATACTGCACCGAGAGAGACAGAAAGAGGGAAAGATAGAGAGGCGCGAGCGTCGCGGAATGCCGGAAGTTGGGAATCCCGCGCGCTGCGATAGAACAGTGCATTAGGCAGCGCAGCTCCGCACGCGCGCAGGAAACAGAAGGAGACGCCGCGGCTTTGCGCGCGCGGTGTACACGCGCGAGGGTTGGATACGGCGAAATTAGCTCGGCTCGCGTTCGCCGATTGCGATCTCGCTGCAATTATGTGAGACGTCGATGGAAAAAGCCCCCGGCTAATTATGCGAATAATTCATGCGGGAAGACAGGGGGTGCGGAATTGGAGCGTTTCTGCGACTCCGCGAGAAGAGAGATGCTCGCGGATAGTTGTTACTCGCTCGGAATGAAGTGTCGTTTACGCGAGCCATTGTGCCGCTTAACGGGGCTATACGCGTTTGATAATACGTGCATTATCCGAGTGCGCACGCGAGATTAGCTGCATCGCGCGAGAGCGACTGTTGCGCACAACAGGTGTGTTCCAGCGAGGCCGCGCGCAAATAACCGACTCTGCGCTGCCTCTCGCGTAAAGTTCGACTCGAACGACTGTTCTTCCACGTGAAACTTGGTGTGTACCGCAGTCGCGGCAGAGAGAAGCCGACCGATCGAGTGTCCCCCTGCCGTATATGCGTATAATGTCGCGGAGGAGCGCGTCAACTGTAACTCGAATGCGGTTGATGTTTAGTGAGACGCGAGATGTGAGCGGCGCTGCTCGGAGGAATCGGGGGTAAGAACCGGAGCGAGATGACGGCCGACGGGGACAAGCAGCTGCCGCCGCAGCAGCAGAAGCCGGAGCAGCAGGAGGAGAAGAAGAGCAAGGCGATGGACACGATAATGTCGAGCCTGGCGCTGAAGCGGCGCACCTCCGGGGTGTTCGGCTCGAAGCGCTGGTGGACGCCGAGCTGCTGGGCGTCGCGCAGCCAGCAGGACGCCTACCTGCGCAAGCTGTACTCGCGCAAGTACGCGAACGGCGTGGCGAACCCGGCGGTCAGCACGAGCGACGAGCGGCCCGCCCCGGCGAGCGGCCCCGGCTACGAGCTGCCCACCACCGACGAGCACTACCTCGACGCGTTCCTCAGGTCCCGGGACTGCCCGGCCCTGTCTACCCCCAGGGCCAGCCCCACCGAAAAGTGCGTCGAGTTCCTCAGCAGGAACGAGCCCAGGTCGCGCGAGTGCATCGTCGACGTACACCGACAGACCGCCCACCTCGCCATCGACATCGAGCCGCCCAACAGCCCGGTCGACCGGCCCGCCCTGCGACCCAACCAGTGAGTTCATACTTGCGGATAATTTTAAACCCGCCACACCATAGCGCGTGGTTCTTCTCTCGTGACCAGCTCTACGAGTTTCCTGTTAAAAGCATACAATGAAAAACCGCTGTATACGAGTGGAAAGTTACTGGGAGAATTTTTACTCTAGTTCCATGGGTTTTTATAACGAAAATTCATTTTTTGTAAAAATTGTTTGCTATCAAGACTCATGGAACCAAAGTAAAAATTCACTTCATTCACGTAAACAATTTATTGCAATCCAGTCAATAATTCATCCACCGTCTTACAGTAAAGTTTCACTTTTATACAGCTGTTTTTACTGTAAGATGTTAAGAGAGTACAACTTGCGCGAGCAGCGCATATATTTTTAACCAACTCGGCATCCACCACCCTTCCTATGCTACAGTTTGCACCGAGAGAACTTTGAGTCAATTATTAGGCTCAAGGATTAACGTTTTCTCGGTAAACGTGTACCCTAGCGACATAAGCTTTTACTGCAGTGACGCTGATTGAATTTTAGCAGTAGTTTCTCAATTTTTACGCTGTTCCACGGTAGCTCGACAGTTGATGCGCACTGTACTTATCAGCTGATCCAACACAACATCGAAATGATTTTTCATTCACGTTAAAACTGGTCATATGGTATCGACCCTTTGCTATAGACCGTAATTCAATCAATATTGAGAACTACTAACAAATTTGATCCGTGCCACCTGTGAAAAGTTGAGTCATGTCGCTCGGATGTGCGCGTCTGCCGTGAGAACCTTAATTTTCCGGCCGATGCACCCTAATTATTAAGTTGAAGATCTCTCTGTGCAGATCAGAATAAACCGATTATTAACGCGTGGTGTTTACTTCTCAGTACCAATGTGCCGACATATTCATACATGGACAATGTGTGATACGTTTAATTTTCGAAATTCAATCACGGCATACTAATGAGTCTTATCTCTCGGAGAACAAATGAATTCCATTCATCCGTTTCTCCCTCTACGGCCGTTCGACCATTCGCGCGTATCTCATTCGCTGTACAACTTATGCGCAACCTGTTTGAGATTCCCTTTTGTTCTCAGCTTCCTCCTTACCTCTATACCAACCGTCTAATTTGTTTCAATGATCGGGAACAAAACCTTCATGCATATCGGATTACCATCGCCCATTATGCTATTCCGTTTATCCTCAAGTGCTACTTGGTTCTAATTTGGATATGTGCTTTCGAGTTGCAATTTTATGGCCGATTAGGCACGCACGGGAACGACGGGATGAAACATCGAAACATCGAAAAATCGTACGATGACGTATAGGGTGATAAAATCAATATGACGTTTGAGAATTCCTACATAACTCATCTCGATCATGCGTATTCTTCGATTTACGAGTGAGAAAAACAATCACGAGCAAACTTCCCATGGAAACGTGTTTTAGAGTACGAGAAGTTAGAAATTATTTACGGCTCTCGGTGCACGTGTGCTCGTATGATCTAAAATAAATAGGGGCTATAAAATCTGAAGTTGAAAAGTTGCCGAGAAATACCATTAGATAGTGAATGATTATTGAGGGAAAAAAAATGGGAGTATCCGTTGCAAGGAGTGCTCGGAAATCAGAGCAAATAAATCAACAAGTGTCGCCGGACTCGTGACATTCTCGATTTCCGGCAGCGACCGGTTGGCACGATTAATGAAGCGCATAACGCGGCAGCTCAATCGACAGTATATTTAATCATCGAGCGGATTAGCTACCGATCGAATATATCGCATCATTTGAATTTATTTATGCTCTTGAAAAATCGGACGAATAAGTATGTAGAATTAGCCTTGGGGTGTGATATTCGTAAAGGTATAACTTTCCCTTGAAATTTGTGATGCGTTGTAAGAGAATAACATTCTCTCACTCTCACTGGGATTTTCTCCAAGTACTCTTCTTTGAGTAGTTTGATTTAATTTTATTCGTTAGCCTAGGAAGAGCTCAAGATACTTAGATTTTGATACGATACGAATATATTTACGATGGAATTTGTGAAAGAAAATGAAAGAGACGAAATGACAACGAGTTCGAATTTCAGTTGATATTTTATCTTGAATAACCATGGCGATCAGCAGAATTCAATCCACCGAGCCCATTATAGCGTATGAATGTACGAGTTTCTATCAAATTTCTTTGCCGATTCCCTAACCGATCGAACCACCCTTAGCGCACAAAACTCCGAGCCGAAAGATTGATATATATCGCGATAGAATTATGCCCCAGCGTATGCACACACCCGGCATACACATACGGAAGAAAGTATCAATCGCGCGGGGTGGAATTGGCACTCGGGGCAAACTGCACGATCGCACTTGGACAATAAAGTCGATATGGGTATAAATATATTATATGTGGGTATAAAAATTTGAATAAATCCCGATTGAATGGAGCACTGGGGCTGTTGCGGGTCCTTAACAATCGCGCAGGTGCGCTTAACAATGGGTCGCAGGTTGTGTGTCGCGTAACGAGTAGCGCTTAGCGATCCGCGCGCGTGCGAAATTGATACAGTGCTCCCACGTATACCCGGGCGCGCAGATGCCGTCGCGCGCTGGCTCATACACGCATTACACACCCCGCGCGCAGCCGCGGCTGAATTATATCGGCGCGCTATTCAGATTCGCGCGGCGAATTATTCGGGCCGTTAGTGGCTCGCTCGCTAGCTTGGCCGTTATCGGATTTCGATATTTTCAATGCGCTCTCGCGCGCGCTTTGTGAGCTCGCGAGGGGGAGAGAGAGCTGGAGCACAGCTCCTTAGGCCCCGTGCATTGTGCGGCGGCCAGGGCGTGTGCCGCCCGCGAGAGATCCGATCTGATTCCGAAAACAGCCACGGGCGGCCGCCGGATTTTTCCCCCGTGTCCGGGCCCCTTTGTTTAGCCCCAGCCCGATAGCGGCCGAATAAATTTTAATGACTTTATCCGGCCGCATCGTTCGCCCGGCTGTGTGGCACACGTGGTCGAGCCGCTGATGTAGTTTATTTTGCATCGCGGCGCGCGGCCTGCACACGCGATACGCCGCGCACAGCCGCGGAGCTACAATGGTGTGTGTATACACATACATATATAAGTATGCTGGATTCCGCTGGAGCTTCGGGACCACGCGAGCTCCCCGAGCTGGAATTCGGCCGGGAGCTTGCGCTCACGAAATACGCTCCGATTGTTCACTCCCGAGGAATTTTCATGGCCCTATTAGGGATTTGCCGGCGTTGTTTTTGCATGTTCGCCGGAGCGCGCGCGCAGGTGGACGAGAGCGCGCAGCGAATTCCACGACTGTTAATAGCTGCTCGAGCTGCAAAGTTCGAGGTTAGGTCGGTTATGCCCGAGAGAGCGCTTGATTAATCCATTTTGATGATTATGAAATTACGGTATTATCAGCGAGCTGAGAGTTTTTACAACACCCCCGTGATTGATGATAATTACGTACACGAATGTCGAGTTAACCGTCCCATTGTGCGCGCGCCAGCTCGGCGTATGTACGATTCA
Organism: Aphelinus atriplicis; assembly: GCA_020882685.1. Classification (NCBI taxonomy): domain Eukaryota; kingdom Metazoa; phylum Arthropoda; class Insecta; order Hymenoptera; family Aphelinidae; genus Aphelinus; species Aphelinus atriplicis. The sequence continues at coordinate 79,624,697 of CM037073.1, forward strand.
TTAGAGGCCTTTCGACGGGGTTTCTCTTTATCATTTCCGCGTTTCCGATTGATCAACGTTCCTGCAGCTCTCCGCGAATGCCTTGGTTTATCAGTTGTATTATAATTCGCGTTCATCATTTCCGATTCGAGTACATGCACCGCGTATTTGTGCTAGACCTGTTTGTATATATATACGAGGCAACGCGCGCGCCGGCTATCGAGGGATCTATCGAGTATAAATTTGCGAAAGCGCCTCCTCGCTGCTCCGACTTGCTGTGCGCCGTACCCAACGATCGATTATTAAAATGATCAATCTTCATAATGTGAAGGGAGACACTTTACATTAATTTCTGAAACCGCGCGCCGAGACACACTCGTACGTGTATAAGAGTATATTATTAAATCTCATGCATATCTGTGTATATATGTGTGTTGTTCGAATTCCGTCCACAACGTGGCCGAGCCGGCGCGGCTTAGGAACATTTAAATAATCGTAATGACGAAATTCCACGCGCGAAACCCATGAATAGTGCCCGCGGAGTAAAACCCGTCGAACGAATGCGTTCGCGCGCGGTTTTGTCGCGCCTATACATTACAATTTCCATGCGCTAATGACTCGACGATACGTAATTAATTCGGCCAGAAGTCCGGTAGGCCGGCGGCCATTCGCAATCCGCAACGAGATAGTGTAAACCGATTAGATGCGTAAGAGCCCGCAGTTTTCGTCGTGGGTCGACAAGCCGGGACATTTTCATAAACGTTATACGCGCACCGTAATAGAACGATCCAGGCCGCGGCAGCTCGACCCATAATCCATAAAGAAAAGCCGGCCGCGCTCGGATGAAAAGCCCAGTAGGCTGTAATCACAGCCGGTCGCACACACCGTTTGCACATGCCAAAACGAAAGTTAAACAGCGCGTCGCCGATTTATCGAGTGCCGCGCGCGTATGAATATTGAGTCTCGCGGCGTCCACGAAGGCCACCTGGCGCACACGCACGCACACTACAGCGAATTCCACCGACGGAATCCGTCTCTCACCGCGAGCGAGCGCGCCGGCAATTTTGAGCTCGCCCGAAAAATAAGAGAGAGGAAGAAAAAAACAACATGTACGTCACCCCGAGCGAAAATGACGAGGCCCTAAGTCCGGCGCGTATAATTTATATCGCGCGGCGCGGCCCTCGCGGCTCGAAAAAGGGAAAAGAGCCGGGAACGCGCGCGGCGCCCGAAACCGAACTGACCGGTCGCGTAACGAGGCCTCGCCGTGCGCGTCTCGAAATTGCAGTCGCGACGAGGCCGAGTTGACAAATAAAATTTTCATTGCCGCCCGGCGAGGCTCCTTGTTTTATCGCGCGCGTCTGGACACGGCTTCGCGGGGCTCGCGAGCTTATGTGGAACGCGTGCGGCTCGCGACGTGCGCGATATAGCTTTCTATACACCGCGCGTGCGTGATTTATGCGATGTACGTGGGAAAGCTTTGTTCGAGGGAAACGTTGCCGGCCGATTTATGAGAGGCCTCATGTTGATTTCGCGTCGATAAATTATTAACGCAACGTAATTATGATTTTTTTCCCTTCTTCCTTTTTCCATCTTTTTCTCGCGCCCGATCTCGCGGCGAGCGAGCGATTTACTCCGCGAATGTGTGTCATTACCGATACTACAGACTGTTTGCTCGTGGATTACGAATTTCATTTGGAAGGAGTGTTATGCTCCGAATAATGTCCCTAGTTATGAAGTCGAAATATTGTCACGGAGCAACGTTATAGTCCCGGGTAATCTCCGCATACCTCCGCGACGTAAACTCGCAAAGTAGCAATGAAAATCCTACGCATAAACTCGCGCTGAAAATCCACTGCTCCTGAATCATCTCCCGAATCGAGTGCAGTTACATACTCAAGATACCATCACGTGGCGCGCGCGTAAAATTATCAACATCGCATTTATCAAACGCGGGAGTTAAACTGGTATACCGGACTACGAGTTTAGTAGCAGTGAAATTCAATCTTCTAAATCATCGCTCCGAAAACGTGAAGCAAGATCGAGAGCGAGTAATTAATATACCGGCTGCTCACGATTTTTCATATATCGATCGACGGAGCAGGACCGCTTTCACCTCGTCGAATTCTCTCTTTCCCTCTCTCACCTCCTCTCCCACCTCCTCTCTCTCTGGCAATTATTGCACGTGGTTCCGAATCGTCGGGATCAATTCGAGCGCGGCGTTTTCTCCTGGCAGTCTCGTTAAAGCCGTTTTCTCGTCGTTGGACACTCCAAACGCTGCCTGCCTTCTCTCTGCCCAGACAGCGGAGAACGGAGTTGTAAAAGTCGTTGGTACTCCTCACAACATGCGTGCATATGCATGTTGTCACGGAACGGCGCGCATTATTCCGCGCACCCCGACATTTTTTACGCAAGCGCAATATGAGTAGACTCTTTTATCGCTCTTTGTATCGAGGTTTTTCCGACATCTTCACATATCATATGTTTATGTATCTGGATGGGAAAATCTTGTACCCGCTATATAATAGCTTCGCCGCCTGGAGACCCTGTCCCGGGTATACTTTTTTATTGTGTTATAAGAGTTGTAATACCAACGTTTGGAGAGCGAATGAATGTTTTTCTTTATCATCGAATGAAAATTGAGGTACGTTCTCGAGTGGGCTTTCCTCTAGAAAGATAAAGGAAATTTGTTTTTTTCCTCAAATATTAAACTGCATTTCGGAGTTGAAATGGATATGAAATTAGTATGTGGAGTATGACCAAACTAAAACCAGTCTAATTAAATCGAGCCGGGCGATTAAACGGTACCATCGATAATAGCAACCCGGAAATTATAGAAATGGCAATGCTTATCTAGTTGATTCGACTATACTAATTATTACCTGAAACATATAGAAAATATATTGTTGGATGGCTATCGCCCCATTTTATTGGAGATAAAAGTTTGTACAGCATAAAGCAGGCATTACCAGATATATATGAATGCATCGTTAAAAGCATACGGCCTTATCAAACTGCGGATCAAATAAAATGCAGTTCATTCGACGGAATATCAACACAGCGCTCGCGCGCGCGGCTCGACTCATTATCAGTTGTTTAACGCGTCCATAATCAAGCAGTGTTTAGTGTTATTGGAATGGGGTGCGCGCCAAAAACGTCCGGTTTTCGAGTTTTCGAGCAAAACTTATGCTTCAATATCAATTTAATCCTTTAATTTCGCGAAACATCAGCCACAGTATCGCGGCTATTGAACGGGGATCAATTCGAGCGTACCCGTGCGAAATTCATGCCTGCACCAAAGCCTGCAGAGAGTACGTACTAGAGCCAAGTCATTCTCTATTGGCACGCGGCGTATGGCGTTATTATGCGCGCTACTCGCGCCCATTCATCACGGGCCAAACAAAGCTCGGGTGCAAAATTCAGCCGCGCGCGCGAATGTATACTCTGTCAACCGGGCGTATTTTCGACCCGGCTATTTGCCCCCGCGCCGATTATCGTTTTTCGCAATTCGAGCAAAAAGCAGCCCTCGGCCAACGCAGAACGCTCTCTCGCATTGACCGCCGCCGCCGCGCTGATAAATACCCTAACGAGGACATCGATATTCCGTTAAGTCTCCCGCGGTGGACTGCAATCCGAAAAATGTCGAGCACGCGATGCTGCATCGCGATATGTATGTGTGCACTCGCACACACACACGCATATATATGAAAAAGAGCATTATTAATTACTCGTTTTACGGGTGGCTCCTAGGACTCCGCGCCTTAATGAGTCCAAAGGAGTCGGGGCCATTATGATTTTATTTTACTGCGCAACGACTCTCTGCTCGCTTTTGGATTCTCTATACAGCTTCAGCCGACAACACTGCGGGGCCTTTTGATTGTCGCGCGGAGCGAGCGAGCGAGCGAGTCGTTAGTGATTAACCTTGTGCAACAATAATTGGCTGTATTTTCGCGGTAATATACTTTTCGCTCGTTGGCTTAATTGTATACGATGGCCCCTCGGGTCATGGATTTTTTTCGACAGCCACGGCCGCGGGCCACGTTCCTTCCCCGCGCCGCGTAATGACAATCCGCCAGGTGCAATGATCCCTCGAGCCAAGTGCGCGCAACGACGAGCGGATCTGCAATGCGACTTTCGAAGAAAAAATACCTCTCCCCACTCCCCCGGTGAATTGTGCATTCTTTTCTCACGCACATTTAAAGCAATGAGTGCGCGTGTGTATATATGTATATATAGAATTTCAAACTCTGCCGATAGTCGGGAGGAGATTGCACTCTATAGCGGGGACGCTCGGAGAATTCAATCAATGCGCGTTCGCAAAAGAAAACAAGGTTGGCCGCGCGGTGTATTATTCATAATCAGTCTGGCTCCATAAGAAGTTCGTTAGCGGAGAATTAAACGTATATATATATATACGGAGACTCGAAATCGCCTCGATTACTCCAGATTCCTTGGGCTAAGTGCAGCCGGGAGTAAACAACAATACTATATACTTGCGGGCTCTCGTGTCCGCGCCCCCATGCGAGCGAAATCTCCGAGAGCCGGATTTCCAACATTTTTGCTTTTTAAACGGAATATCGGGGGGGAATCGGCGTCATTTTTAATAGAAACGTTGCGCGCCGCGCGTATACGCTAAGTAAAATTACCGGTCGCTTATCCGCTCGGCGTGGCCATCCGTTTCGAGTCGGCAAAGTGCCCTCGATGCTACCGCCGGCCACTTTCCCGCGGCGATAAGATATATATACACGTATACACACACACACACACACTCGAGACACCGAGATGCATCCTAGCAATTTATTCAAATGCGCCGATACTTTTTCCCCACCGGCGAGTTTTCGCCGAGAATATCGTACTGCCGCGGCTTCGCTTCCCGCGACGCATTTCGCAACGAGTCCGACCGCCAGGTGATACGCGCTAATATCGGGCAATCAACGTCCATTTATGGAGCGGAACAATTTGCGTATACCCGCGGATGAGATGTTTCGATTATTATGTTGTCCTCGACGGAATGGCGGATCCCGAGCGCGATAACGCGCCAAGTTCAAATAGTCCGCGAGATTGTATAGTTGCTCAATTCAACGTACACTCGCGCATCTGCGCTGTTAAATTTAGTCGAATGGTGACATTTTAGATGAGCCAACGGTCGATTTAATTGTCCAGGAGAAATGTGCTCCGCATAGAGAATTTCATGGGGGCGTCTAAATCGAGTCACATGCGGTGACTATCCAATTCGAACTATTGATGCAACTTTGTGTTTTAAATTTCTCATCAACGCCATAAGGAAGTGTATATATAGTTCCTCATGGGAACGAATTATATTTTTTTAATGATCGAATTACGGAATGCACACAGAGTATCCGATTTCAACAGTCTCACATTTCTCAAAGTTTCATATAAACATGTGAACTGAATATGGAAAAAATGCGTGCAAGACTGTCATGATTATACAAAAAGTACAAACCACATTCGTAACGGTAGATTTAATGCGACAGCTTTGGAGAAGGGTGGAAACTCGAGATTTTGCCACATTGATCTGGAACTGTCGACTGTTGGTCGAAAATCAATTCTCCACTAGAATGATAATCACAAGCTGGAAATCGCACTCGCTGAAAGTCGCATTCGCGGTAAACTGTATCAATACAAGAATCTCAGTTACCCAAACCGATTTGAAACGTGTTTTACACGTCTATCAGAGATGAACGTTGGAATTAATGAAAGCCGAACGAATGGCTGTACGTGATTGCGCTATCATATGCCTCGACTCGAGTGTAAGGGCGGGCAGATCCTCGGATTTCGAGCGATAAGAACTGGCCGCGCGGGGACAAGAATATCCAGCCGCGGTTGGCTTACAACCGCAAACTTAAAAAAATCGCGAAAAACCTGCGGTGGCGCGAGCACAACGAGTCGTATACATTTCCAACTCCTCTTGAAGCAACTCCGAGCGACAAACACGCAAGGGCTCGAACTCGATCTCGCGAGCGCCTCGAGCTTCAAAGTCTCGATGCGAAAAAAACGACTCGAGCACCGCGTGTCCTTTGATTTACGAGCGGTTTCAGCTGCTAATTAGAATTCAGAAGGCAAATAGCAGGAGCAGGAGCAGCAATAAGAGTCTGCAACGTGCCCCGCGCGACGCCCCCACGCGGCTCCTCGCTGTTTCGCGCACTCGAGCCAACTCGACCCGCCGCGCCTTATCTCTTTGTTACATCTCGCGATTCCGTCTTGATTCTCTTTTGATTCGGCCTTCGTCGGAGGATTAACGACGGGGATTGCCCCTTCTCACGGGGATGCTCGGATATATTCTGCCCGATGCGCCTCGGACGTTTAAATGCCGAGACGTAAGCCGATTTTGCCGGAAAAATTTTGCCGAGTCTTTCATCGAGATTGTAAATCATTTAACTTCTGAAGTTGATTCGGCATTTATTTTATCCCTCGGTTTCGCTCAAACTTATGAATAATTCATACTATAAGAAAAGGAAGGATCTCTGTCTTCGAGGTGCAGTGCTCGTGATTGCAATACTAATTTATCAGTTTTATTAAACAATCAGAGTTTCTATATCCATTGTAAATAACGTTTCTCTAATTGCGATATATTTGGCTAACTGAAAAATAACTTGAATTTACTGCCATTATGCTTGTACCGTTTAATCGTAGAAATAAAATAATTAAAATGAAAATTGCTCTTCCAGGGCATCTTTGAATTTCCATTGTTAGCATTCTGCAGTTTATATTTGTCTCTCGGAAAGTCCGTCCCTACCTATTCTTTCTTAATGACCGAACGAAATAAAGCGCGTAAGGTATATGACTTCTCCGGTGGTTCGCCATCTTGTTTTTTACTGCACACACGCATATATATGACCCATAAAGAAGGATTTTTATGATTATTAGCACCATCACTCTCTAAACTTGGTTGGCTATACGGAATCGGTTGATTGAGACTCTTCCATTTTGAATGATGCTCACGATCCTGGAATTCCAATCTTTATACTGTCCCTTTTATTGTTCGCCACTGAGAAACCGTATTTAAGATTTTTATAAATAATGAATGGATCAATAAAATTATTTAGGATCAACATAAGAGAATATTTTCCACGGAATTACTGATTCCGTATCAAAATATTTAATTTCACAGTTTTCCTCTCTCCCCCTCCCCCACAAATCAAGCAATGATTATAAAATGAAATGTAGTAAAAAGAAAAATCATAAAACTCAAATCCGAATTCATGACAATTGGACTATTTTCTAAAGATCATATTAGAATATTCTAGAAGAATGACTAGAAAGAAGAGAATATTCTTGTAGACGTCCCTACTGGACGTCCCTCTGTAGAAGTGTGAGTTATGTACTCATCATTTATAACGTAGTAACCCACGCTTTTACGAAGCAACATTCAGGATGTCCATGCGAGTCATGAAAATCGTTTTCCTCTTTTTCCATCGTTCATTCGAGAGCATATTTTTAGAGAACGCTTTTTCGTCATGTTATTTGTCAGACTAAAAATTACCAATTTCACGAGTCACATCTATAGGTAACGATCACTCACGAAAATGAAATCTTAATTCCAAAAGAAAAGTCAGCTCTATACTTTAATAGGAAGATTTTCTCTAGAATAAAGAAGAAGAGTCTCGAGCCATTGAGCAGAGAAGGAATCTGATAGCGTCAAGCAGATTTTCCCTCTTGAACCAAGATTCCATTTTCGTGAACGATGATCAATGTCCCTCCGATAAATATATATCTTTCGGACAACATTTTCACCCAATATGCATTTTCGTTGGCAAGTGAATCAGACACGACACCAGCAAGTTGAATACACTCACAAAAATGAAATCTTGGTCCAAGAAGAAAAATCGGTTTGACGCTATAGCAAAAAGATTTATTCTCGTACTGAACAAACTCATCTAGAATCAAGAATAGAGTCTCAATTCTAGAAGAAATCTTCTTGCTATAGCGTCAAACCGATTTTTCTTCTTGAACCAAGACTTCATTTTTGTGAGTGTAAAAGCTCGAGTCGAGGCGTATGAAAAGTAGTAATTAGTATATCTCATCCCTATTATTTCCCAGCGGAGTCGTGGGTACTTTGGCGAATAACACGTGTACCATACGCAGTGGATCGAACTCGATCGTCAGTCCCTTCACCGTCCGCTACACGCAAAATAAAACACTCGCGCACGTAGTTTTGCGTGCAAAAAGACAATGTTGCATCAACCCATAAAGCTTGTACAGACGCGCACCGATCGACCGCAGGAGCATTCAATACCTGTGTGGTCTTGGGTGCGAGCTGTGAGCGATGAAAAGCTCGATTCGACATAATGCTCTCCTCGGCCGCGGTGGCCCTGGAAAACTCGATACACTCGAGGCACTAATGATTCGCGTTTGTTCGCAGGAAAGTATGCAAGAGCTGCCGGTGTCCGCGGGAGGAGCACCAGCGCAGCCCCCTGGATGGGGTCGGTGGCGGCGTGGGCGGCGGGGGCGAGGGGGGCAGCAGCCCGGGGGCCCTGGTGTCGGGCACGCGGATGCCGGCGCCGATGAGCGGCTTCCAGGGCGGCAGCAGCAGCCCCGCGGCGTCGACCCCCCAGCACCGGGCCGACGGGTTCGAGAGCCCGCTCCAACCGCTCCAGCCCCTCGGGGCCATCCCGCCCGTCGTCCAGGACGCCCTTGTCCAGCAGCACCACCACCAGCGCCACTCGCAGAGCGACGACGACAGCGGCTGCGCCCTCGAGGAGTACACCTGGGTGCCCCCGGGACTCAGGCCTGACCAGGTGCGTTAACTCAATGGTTAAGCCCAAAGTTATCGATAGTTGGCAAATAATATTCTTGCGCCGGACATTTGGTTCACTTCCTCATACTAGGAAAGGCTTTCGAACTTTCCGAAATAATTTTTAGACGTGAAATCGTACATTTTGAAAGTCTCGATCGTGTATACAGATACACCGAAAATGAAGAGAATCAAAACTAATTTACAGAATATCTCCGGGAAATCAAAACGTTATACTGGATCTAGAACGTTGGATTCCCCAAACAGAGGCAAACTACGTTCAAAAACGTGTTTGATAAATTAAATACTACTTCTTTATTCATACTAGAAAAGTTTATATACAAGGATGATCAACACTTGTATATATCATGATGTAATCAGATGATGAAATCAACTGGTAACTTCTCTCCGGAATCGCTCATAGAAGTAATTACAGCCCTCAAAATATACCATTAATCAACAACAGATTCTTGATCAATTTTCTGCCACCAGAAGCTATGATCTTGCGCACTTGGGATCGTTGTACTCTTGAGGTCATACTTCTATGAAGATTTTGTTACCCTTAATAAAAATAATAACGCTTTAAATTGAAAAGTAACACTAAAACCTACATATGTTGATATTAAAAACAAATTCGATGAGGTTCTTCCAAAAAGTGAACAAGTTCAAATCAACAGGATGTAGCATGCTAATTCAGCTATAATTTCCGATAGATTGAGGTGAATTCTTCGAAACCATCAGGATGTGCTTTTGATTGGCGGTTGAAGTGAATAAAATGAGAAAAACTTTGAACGTTACATGCCTGACACATTCTTTCTGCAATATTTTATCTATATGCAAATCGAAACGATCTGCTTTACATAGGTAAAATGTAAAGTATGAAAGTGAGTTAGCGTGTAAACTGGTTTTGAACCTTATAAAATTAATAAAGAGGCCAAAAATACGACGATGAATGGAGCTTAGGATGAATTACCTGCGCGAAGAAAAGTATGTGTCAAAAGAACTCGCAAAATTGCCATAAAAATGTTGAATGGCTTTTAATTTTTCATTTCGATGCACATATATCCAAGAATGGATCTGCAATTGCGGAGAAATACCTTAAGGAGATCCGAGTGAAGGCTCGAGCGCGATGAAAAAAGTTAGGCAAGCATGCAAAAAGAAGTGAGCTAAGAGCGTTATACGTACTGACAGCGTCGCTGGGAAAATTTATGCTAAGTTCGTGAGGGTTTTTATTAAAAACAAGACTCTCTTGAGGTAAAAGCTTGTAGAGTAATGATGATTATAGTGTTTCGGAATGCTATCCAAGTAAACTGCACATCTGCAGTTGACGAGGGTGCAACGGTGTGAATTCCAATGATCCTGTTGGTCACTCCGCGTTTAGACTCAACTCAAGCGTCACGGGGATTCTGTCGAATGAGCGTATAAGGCAACGAAAGTGATATGAAACCCGCGGAGTAACTTGATTTGTTTTTCCCCGACGGGCCGTTTCCAAAATGTATACATATTTGTATAAAATATAGATGTTACCTTCCGGAGATACTTTGCTCGCACCGCGTAAAGCTTTGTTGCATCAAACTCAAGCAAAGTGAGAGACTTGAAGACTAGACTTTGAATCAAATCTGACGCGAGAGCCAAGAGTATTCATTAGATCTACAATGACTCGAGTATATCCTACGCAAACGGAATAATCGTGTGTACCGAAAGTGTCCACCCATATCATTACGCCCGGAGCGAGCAGGCCTCTGTATATTTTTCAACGCTACCTTCTTAATAGCCAGTATATACTCGAGCGCGCGGCCGTGCAAATATAACCGAGCGAACGGCGTGCGCGCGCGGGAAAAACGAAGAGTACGAGCTGGATCGCGAAGAAACACCTGTCAGAGCACCTCGTCCTCGACGAAATGCTTGCCAAAGCATACGAGCTCAAGCGTCCGATGCTATGTATATACATACATATACACACGCGCGTATACTCTCAAGGAGTGGCGTTGAGTTTCCCGAGAGTGGCAGGCGTCGAATTTTAATGAAAGCCAGTGCCTCAGCTACTGAAGCCCCCTGTCTATGTATACATCTCGAGTGGAGGAGTGACGCGGATAATTAAGTTGATTGGAATTTTCGTTACGGCTGTTGTCGTTTGGAGGAGTACTCGACGATCGGTAACGAGGGGTGAATTGTCGATCGGCGTTTTAGGCCCCGTAGTATTCATAGGCGCGTGCGCTGTTTGCACACGAGGCACGCGCGCGCGGCCTCGCTAAATGTTGATTATCTGCTCGAGCGCTAATGAAAATATCTTGCCGACAAATTTTTCAATCGAATGCGCTCGCGTCCCGCGATGCATATATATTCAAAGTAGTAGACGAACCTCGTCACTCGTCGCTGCGTACACTCGCGAGAATCGCGACTCGTGATATCGAATTGGCACTTTTAATTTTGGGATATTTGTGCAAGTATCGATTGATTATAGAACGCTCCGGATAAATCAAATTTAATGCTCTTCCAATCGTTACACTCGTATCACGACCGGCATGTGCCAGCCGAATGGAATGGTCAGTTGAACGAAGAAACAAAAATATTGACAAATCGAAATTCTCCGTGTATAGCTCTGGAGCTTTTGAAAAATGCCACACTCGGGGCCCCCGAGAAAAATCGACGATATATATCTCGGACGGCAACGGCTCTCGTACATTGGTACTTTAGAAACGCAGGCGGCGCGAGCACGTCGAACAGCTCGGCGAGATAATGAGAAGAATCATCCTCGCGGATTCGTTGTGCCGCGCGCGAGACTACCAGCCGGAACGACCCTCCGAGCTGCCACAATCAATTTGCCGCGCGCGCGAGTGAAGTTGAAGAAACTCGGTCGGTCGCTCGCGAGTTAATTAAACGGGCCGAGTCACGGAGCGCGCATTAAATGATAACTCCCGCGCGTCTGAAACACCACGCATTTATATAGCGCGCGTTCCCACAATAGGCCGTGGGTGTTGGTGCGCGCGAGCGAGCGGTAGAAAAAACAGCTGTATAATGTATTTGCTCGGCCGGCAGAGGGATTGCCGATCAATTTACAGATAGCGGCTCCCGCGCCAAACAAAACCGCGCGCACGCCTCGCGCGAGCCGATAAAATTCCATCGCAGAGCTTGAGCGAGTGCTTGCACGGCCTCGTGTAGACCGCTATACGTATTGGGCCGTATAGTCGCGCGCGAGCCGCAGTCGTCGCGGCAGATCTGCCGAGCACGGCATCGCGAAATTTCGCGGTTTTCCCGCGCGGCACGATCGCCCCGGCTGCCCGTCGCGCGCGCCCGTGCAGTGTACGTTCGCGGCCTCTCTCTTTCTTCCTGCAGTGGCACCTGCGGCGCGCAACGCGCCAGCGAGCCGAGCACGCGCGCACCGGAAGAGCATCTCTCTCTCTCGGACTCGAGCCGCCGCCGCCGCCGCATAACTTATTGTTGTTTGGCTTATTAGATAATGCCGAGCGCTCGCGATCGCTCCCTCGCTCGATTCATTGCCCTTTGTGCACTAGTCCGAGGGAGAGGGCTAGATTCCATTGGAGTGCGCGCGCGCGCGGAGCTTCCGCTGCACAGATGCGATATGCGCGAGCGAGCAGTGATTAATCGCTCCTATTGGCTGTCCTGCTCAGGGCCGCGTTAATGAGCCTGATTTGCCGGGGCGCGCGCCGATGCGCAAATTAATGCCCCCGGCCATCGCCTCGGCCAACCCCACTCTCTCTCTCTCTCTCCTCCCATTCACTCATTTAATGAGGGCTATCATCAACGCACGATTATTTAGCATTCGAATTTTTTACCCCCACGGCCCCCACGTGTATCGCTGATCGGCGTATAATGCTCAGCTCGGTTATAGGGAATAAATCGGGGGCTATTTGTATGCGCGCTGATTAAATCAACTCCGTGGGAGCATTTTTGCAGCCGCCCCGCGGTATACTCCTTGTGTATATACATGCACCGCGGCCTGATCGGACCCATTTGCCCGCGTCTCGACTCTCCCAGATTGCAGCTCTCGGCGCAGAAAGGGGTTGGAAACAACATCGATCCAACGGCTCGAGCCGAGCAATAACTGTTTTGTCGTTTATTCGAATGCCCTGCACTGCACTGCTCTGCAGTTCGTTTTCCGCTTCAATATTGATGGAAGGATTTTATTGGATTACAATGGAGAGTACAGGCTTCGTTTGGTAACCACAGGAGAGGCCGGAAAACGACAATTTGCGCGTAGTAAAATATCGATTGTTCAGAATGGGAAATTTCCAATTCCGAGCTAGCCCGCATTGAGTAAATAATAATCATTCGACTCAACGGTATATATGTAGAAGTTATTCTGGAAAGAGTACGAATCGTTTTTTCGCTAGTTTGTTCGGTTGGTTTTTTCGCTGACGTAGTCGAATGGGAAAATCCTTCTGTAAAATAACGACGAACCACCAAGTGAAGAATATTTCGAGAGTTTTGATTGGCATCCACAATGCGTGACAAATGCTGATCGACCGCGCGTATAAAAAGTTCGAGGCAGTTAGTTCCGCCAAGAATGTGAATCGAGGTTCGTTCGATCACTTGTTAAATGAAATTTCAAAACGTAAAATCGTAGAGCGCGAAGCGCGCGCGCGGGAATGCAGTTAGCGGATATAAAAAGTCGATATTTCGTCTGGGATCGTGGCAATACGTAAAAAAGTTGGTGAAAGGCTCTTGGAATAAAAGTCGAGCTTTCATATTAATTTTTCCGTCCAATCAAATCCAAGCCATTAAAAGTAAGGACCTAAATACGTGAAATTGCTAAAAGATCCGTTCCCTTTCCTAGCGAAGCATTATTTGGCGCATCGCAACCACGACAGCGGTTGCGAGAATACGAGGGACGACATATGCGGGCTTTTGAATAAAAACCTTGAAGGAAAAAAGAAAGAGGTTCCCACGAGCTATTTAGACGAGGTTAGCCGCGTATGCGCGCGACAACAGGGCTCGGATCACAGTGCGCAGACACAATGATAATGGACAAAATCGAATGTTTCGCAGGTGCACCTGTACTTCAGCGGGCTGCCGGAGGACAAGATCCCGTACGTGGGCAGCGTCGGCGAGCGGGAGCGGGTGAGGCAGCTGCTCCAGCAGCTGCCGCCCCACGACAACGAGGCCCGCTACTGCAGCAGCCTCTCCGAGGAGGAGAAGCGCGAGCTGCGCGTGTTCGCCGGACAGAGGAAGCGCGAGGCCCTCGGCCGCGGCCAAGCCAACCAGGTACTGTTTTCCCGGACTCGACTTCTATATATTCTTGCCTTTCGCGCTATGTACACACTCGCTCCGGGAACCCGCGCCGGGGTTCAACGAGCGAGATCATCCTGTTTCCCGTCGCGGCGCTTTTTCCTCGCGCCGCGTCGATCAGCCGTGCCAATGGCTTCTTCCTCAGCTTCGTTCACTTTCCTTTTTACAATGCTTCTTTGGGGCGCAGCCCTCCTCGGCGCAGTTCACCGTCTGAGGCGTGCGTTTACATTTTGGCGGGCGCCGATGGAAACAATTCGAAAAATCAATGTTCCACCCGTGGTATGGAATTTTGAAATATCACTGTGACCTTGTGAGTCTTGTGCAGAAAGCATCTCATTCATATAATACTATCTTCATTCTTATGCAGTTATCATTTCAAGTTATACAGAATTAGTAAGGTGTTTTCCAGTAAGAAAATTTCCTAATCTGAGACCAAATCATATAGGCAACTTTTATTAATTTCTATAATGGCAATACATTCTCATCTCATTAGATAAGAACATTTCGTGTTTAGATGTCTGAGAATTCTTGAATCTTGGTAATTTTTTTTCTGTAATATCTATACTGTAAAGAAATAAGATAATACAGGCTCTTTTAACTTTGAATTACTTGGAGCATAGTCATTTTGCTTAGTACATTGTGCAAAAACATCCCTTATAATTCTGATATTGTTTTATTCAAGAGTTTTCATTAGGTAATTAAAACATACGGGATGCGAAAAGTTCTCTGATGTTTCCTTTCTTCTGTCTATGTACAACGTTCAAGTAAGCTCCAATGAATCTTTTCTTATACCTCCTTAATAAGGATAGCGGACTTTGTCTTGTTCATCAGTTCTAGCTTCAACATAAATAATTCAAGGAGCTTGATACTACCACACGTATTTCGTTCATGAAAGTTATGTAGCGCGTCATTTCACAAAGTCACTAGAGCCGTCGGTTATTGGAAAAAAGAAAACAGCAATACGATCTCAATATTTCGTGTGAAGCTCGATTGAATCTTACACGACTCTTTTCTCCAACCACAAGCCGGATTCCCATCGAATCAGCTCGTGGCTCTTTGAAGCCGGAAAATTTTCCTCTCCATCTGAAAAATTGCTCGAAGCAATTATAAGTTGAACGTGCTTTTATTCAATATCCTCTCGCACTTCTCGGCTCGACGCAGACCTCAGACGCCGCAAAAACCTCAGAAGCACGTGCCCGAGAAGTGGAGCCGAGCAAAGTCATGGATTTGCTAGACCGTAGACTTATACGCGTACTTTGCCGCGATGCTAAAAAGTAACGCTTCCATTTGGAGAACAAAAAGAAAAGCGACGGCAGAGAGCCAGGGGAAGTGGACGGATCGATCCGTCGCGATTGAGCGACTCAACAACTTCTTATCGTTGCGGCTACGTCCGCACTGGTCCATGCATAATGAGACAAATCCTTCCTACGCAAAGAAAATCACGACGCGGGCGGTGTCGGTCGATTTAGCGCTGACAGAGACAAACGAACAGACGAGCGCGCGGGCATGCGTTGCCTGCCACAAGGTTCGCTCCATGCGGCATCGGCGAGCGTCGGAACCCGTGAAGTGAGCTCATACGCCATGTAAACAGCCACAACTGTACAGAACGCGACGCTCAGACAATTGCACACAGGTTCGAGATAATTCGCGAAAACCTACCACCCTGTACCACTTTAATTTTCCATCCCTAAACGGATATATTTACCCCCGAGTTACACACGATTTCACTCGAAACAGCGCGACGACACTGGTCGAGGGGAAATCGGAGGTATAGAAATATGTACCAGAATACTTGATTTTGTGACTTGCGATTTGTGTATATACGTATTTGCTTATTATTATACTCGACCTTGGGACCAGACAGCTCTGACATCCTTTTGAAGTAGTTCGTGCAGACGACGTAAAAAATATGATATTAAATAATGCGATTTTTTTTATGTGGTGGCATTGTGCATCTTTTACTTAACCCCACGCGCGAGTAAAGTAGTTCTATACAGTACATCCTATTAGACAACATTTAGAAAATGCCAAAATGTCAGTGAACCGAAGACATGCCGATATATGACATTGGATTTTATCTTTCGGAGCCTGCAATATTGAAAATGATGTCGCTCGCCATATCAAACTATCTGTGCAAAGTTTGAGACATTTTTGAGAAAGAAGCTTTCATACTTGATTCCGGCGTTATGGATAATAATATCATAGTCTCGAGGCTTCGTGAAAATGATTATTAAAAATATTTATTATGATTATTCCACACCATGTTGGATGATTTTCTCGAATCCTCGTGATTTTCCAACGCAATATATACAAGTTTAAAACGTTGGCACTTGGAGTTCTTCTTTTTAAATCATTTATCGACGAATTTCGAAAATACATCTTCTCGAAAGTATTTCAACGTGTACACTTTCCAACGTTCGCAATTTACCGGGATGAAAATACTCCGGGCGTTTCGCTCGTCGACAATCGAAATATCGACATCTCAATTTGCAGACCCGCAACTACCCTAGTAAAAATAACTTCCGTACAAAAATGTATAAAAGCGTACAAATACGTACAAAACCCTTATAAACGTCCCATTTGGAACAATAAATATCTTTCTATTCGTTATCATACGTTCCTATATCGACGTGTCTTACGAAGAAAGACACATAACTGAATCTGTCCGCGAAGAAAGACACATATCCGAATCTGTCCGCGAAGAAAGACACAACTCGCAATCTAGCCACGAAGAAAGACACAACTCGCGTCTGGCCGCAAAAAGGATACATGGCGCACATCCCACAATTTTCCGACGTAAAAAATATATGGAATGAAAGCTTAGAATGAGTAGGTTATAATTGACAAAAAAAAACAAGCCTTTCCTACAGTTTAAACTCTTTTTTCGTTAATATTCGCGGGAGAATAATTCCGACATTTGTCTTTCTTCGCGGACAGATTGCGAGTTGTGTCTTTCTTCGTGGCTAGATTGCGAGTTGTGTCTTTCTTCGCGGCTGGATTGCGAGTTGTGTCTTTTTTCGTGGCTAGATTGCGAGTTGTGTCTTTCTTCGCGGACAAATTGAGATGTGTCTTTCTTCGCGGACAGTTTGAGATGTGTCTTTCTTCGTAAGACACGTCGATATGTTCCTATACGTTTTGGTATATTTCTATACGTTTTTTTACGATGATTTCGTCGTATTTTGATTTTGTACGTTTATGTACGAATATTATTTTCACCAGGCTAGGATAAATCATAAAAAATTAGATCGAGTCGATCGGAGGAGTATATCGCGAGCTCGGCCAGACGAAACGTCTCGGGAACGCTTGGGAGCGATGGAGCCTATACGCATACTGAGGATTGACATGTTGGCAGGTGGAGCGAGCGCACGGGAGCGGATGCAGGGAGTGCGGCCGGAGCATCGGACAGGGGGAGATCGGGGTGAACGCGAACCGGGCGGGGGCTGCGGCCCTGTGGCACCCGGGCTGCTTCGTCTGCTGCGTCTGCCGTCAGCTGCTCGTCGACCTGATCTACTTCTGGCGGGACGGCAGACTGTACTGCGGCCGCCACCACGCCGAGACCCTCAAGCCCCGCTGCTGCGCCTGCGACGAGATCATACTGGCCGACGAGTGCACCGAGGCGGAGGGCCGCGCCTGGCACATGCGCCACTTTGCCTGCCTCGAGTGCGACAGACAGGTGAGTCGAGCTATATATACGCGTGATCCGTCTACACCTATCGCTTCGGATAAAACTCTTTCCATTGTTACAATTCGATTCGATTGTTGTGCCCTCGAATCCACCCTGTTGGAGTCAACTGGTTTAATCGATTGAATAGTACAGACATGTTATCTTTCGCGGGGGAAATTCGAATAGTGCCGATCTTTACAGAAACAAGTTAATGAGCTAGTATAGTATTGTTGGGCTACATGAATTGCAACTATATCTACGTGTATTGCACAAGATTTGAGTACGGAATTCGAAGCAAGTTGCAGAATGATGAGAAATGTGATTTTTCAAAAATGGAATATGAATAAAGTTTGATGGTTGGTTCGAATGGTGGTTCACTATTAACTCTCCTTCTGATAATACACGTGATAATAATCGCTTTCTTCGATAAAAGAAAACCCAAACCCTGAATCCTCAAAGGAACAGAATGGAAGAGTGTTGCATCCTTTCGCACGATTGATCTTGGCGCAATTTAAATCCATGGAACGATGAAATAACTTTGTCCCGTCGATGGACTGGCTCGTTATCGTTGCGAACGATTTTTAATTGAGAGAGGAGATGCAGATGGTCAAGTATGAGTCGGTCAAGTTCTTTGCATAGCGAGCATCGTAGTTCTCCCATCTGAAATACGGGTTTCTTTCGAGTAGCTTCCGCGTATAGCACGGATAAAGACTGACTCGAGCAAGTAGAGCCAGTCGAGTTGTCGGCGCGCATTAGGTATGCGGGGGGACTGTTGCTTGTGTGTTCGTATATGTGTGTGTATACGTATACACGCACGCCATGTAAATTCTCGGGTATAGCAGTGCGTCGGTGGCTTTTTTTGCCCCGGCCAAAGAAGTCGACAAGAGGCGCGGTCGCGATTAGCTCGTTCTTGCGGGCTTTTTACCCCCCCAAAGCATCCGATGTTTCGATTGCTTCTTACCGTCTCCCGGAGATTATACGCGAGCGGGATTGATGGTCGTGTTAAGAGGAGGGCAAAAAATTTCGAGCCGCGATTTATTGGCCTCGCGCCGCTCGGCTTTTTATTGTCCGATCGAGAAGCGTGTGGAATCCGCAGTTGGAAGCTCATTTAGCCATTTAAGCGTCGTAAAAATACACCCGCGAGTACAGCTACACGCGCTCTACACATCATTACGTCCGTACTCTTGGAAAAACCCAGTGACGCGCTCGCCGCAATTATTTATAGTTAACCATGATTGATCGCAGGCGTCGCTCCTTATCGGTCATCGCCATTTTCACCTTTTTTCTCCCATTTGAACACCGTAAACTCGTCTCTCTCTCTCTCTTTCTCTCTCTCTTGAGTTTCACACATTACTTACGAATTTTCTTAAATATATATTTCATTGCGTCGGACGATCCCGCGACACAATAGATTTTCCACCATATACGAATGCCATCGGCCGATTCATCTCGAGGAGCTGCTCGACGGAACGGGAAAAATCGAGAACCCCGTGTACCGATGTACGAGAGTGCAACAGAACTCGAATCTCGACCTCGCAAGAGCTAATATCATATACAGGAACTCGGGTAATTTCCGCTGGATCCAATGAGTCTAGCGAGGGGAGCGAACTATCCAATCGATTTCTCAATTATTAACAAAAGTAAAGCAAAAAGCGAAGGAAATTGAGGTGAGAGAAAACTCGGCTGCCAAAAAATACTGCCAAGATAATCCAGGGAAAGTTTATAATTGCCCCTTCGCCGGCCGGCTCAATCTCGAATTCCCATTTTCCGCGGCGCGCTAATCGAGGATGCATCGATGCGTTAGCTCGACCCAAGAGAGAGAGAGAGAGAGAGAGGAAAGATCGCCGCCGCGCCTTTGCAGCCGCGCCTCGCGGCGATCTTTATCTGCGGTGCGCGCGGCGGCATCTCCGCGGTGATTTACGATATTCTTTTCCGTCGTTCTTTTGGTTTTTTCCCCCACCCTCTTGTTCATCGGCCGATTTCTCTCTCCTTGGCGGCGCAGGAGTCGCGTCATTACTACAGCCGCGGCGCGGCCTGTCGTTGGCTTCTTGCTCGCCGCTCTCGAGATTCCCGACACTCTTATACAGAACTCGACACTCGTGTATGATGGATTGCTGCCTCTTGTGCGCCGTCCTCTTCTCCTCCTCCTTCCCCCATCCTCATCCCCTCGTGAAAAAACCCATTCCAAAGCACACACTTTAAAATAAATGATGATTGTTGAGATAAGCTCGGGAGACGCTTTGCCCTTGTCTCTGCGAGCTCTTAATTATCGAACTGACTCCTACATATTTGTCATCGGGTCGGACATGAGTTCTCCACATGGCGATCCGTCTCGCGATCCAACTCTCACGCGAGAAAAAACAGAAGTTATTACGTTCTTAGTACTGGTCAAACGTGACCCACATTATCTCGATGTTAATCGAATGAAGTTACTTTTGAAAATTTGTTATCGAATTAAAATGAATGTCAAGGAGTATTCATGAACTAAATTATTCTCAACGGTTCACCAGTATCCAGAGAGACATTGCGGTACTTCGGGAGGCGTTCTCGAAAGAGAAAAAAGTTCTCGCAGTAGTAACAGGCGAACGTGGTGGGACACTCGTTCGTGAGTCTCGAAGGTACATCCTTCGCGCAACAAGGTTCCCCAGAAATTTCCCCGTAATGAAGTCGTTTGCTCCTCGGCAAGAGGATCATAACGACATGATTGCACGCGAGCGTATTATGTTGCAATTAGAAACCGCGGAGAGAGGAAAAAGCCACAAGTATGTGTGTTGGCGCAACGAGGGGAAACGCGGATTTCGCGGGACAATCAAGGATGCGACTGTTATTTTCTTTTTTCAGCTGGGCGGCCAGAGGTACGTTATGCGGGAGGGCAGGCCGTACTGCCTGCACTGCTTCGACGCGTCGTTCGCCGAGTACTGCGACAGCTGCAGCGAACCGATAGGCGTCGACCAGGGCCAAATGTCGCACGAGGGCCAACACTGGCACGCGAACGAGTGCTGCTTCTGCTGCGCAACCTGCAGGACCTCCCTCCTCGGCCGGCCCTTCCTGCCCCGGCGCGGCGCCATCTACTGCAGCATCGCCTGCAGCAAGGGCGAGCCGCCCACGACGCCCTCCGACTCGTCCGCCGGGCCCACGCCCGCGCCACCCTCTTTCCCCAGGTCGGTATTACCCCGTCGAGTAACAAAATATATGATCTTGCGAAAAGATTGATGAACGAGCTGAGTAATTCGCGTGATGATTGTATTGCGGCAACGTTTATTGCGTTTTTAAAATCTTGATAATTGTTGCCTGTTAACCGAAATGAAAAGACCCTTGAATCATTGACACCGCGTCGTAAAGGAAGGTTTCAAAATTGTATGTTGCACATGCTTTCCATATTCATTTTCGGGATATTTATGTACTGGGCCCGTTGCTGATGTCGTGTGTTCTTCTTTTCGAGATGCTCTCTGCAATGTTCCGACCGATAAAAATATATACGCATCGCGCACCTGTCAAATTGATTTTCAAGATAATTCTCGTTAGATACAACGTCAGAAGAGGTACATATACACGAGAATAAAGAATCAAATTCGCCGCGTCTCTCGAGCGTAATCCGACGGCTCGATCGCGGGCGGCGCGACTGCCTATATCTCTGCTAATCGCGCCCTGCCATCGAATATCCGACAATGTAACTCATTCGGATGAAAAGAAATGGATAACGAGACAGGCTCTATCAACCGACTGACTGATTCAACGCGTTATCTACCCACAGGATGTCGAGGAGATCGGGGAGGAATGCGAGCGAGAACTCGTCCCCGCACGCGTCCCCTCGGCACGGTTTCTCCCCAAGGAATTCGCCCCGCGTGTCCAGGAAGTCGCACCAGCAACACCAGTCTCCTTACAGACAACAGCAGCAGCAGCAGCAGCAGCAGCAACAACAGCAACAACAACAACATCACAGTTCGAGCTCGCCGAGCGACACTCCGACTTACCCTCCGCCACCACCGCCGGCGCCGTCCGCCTCGACCAGCAGCAACGAGTTCAACCAGACCGGCTCGGCGGACGGGACGAAAACCGGAGGCCTCGATCGGGTCCTCCTCGAGAGGAACCTTGAGAGGCTGCTACAGGAGCGCGGCACCCAGTCCAGCGACTCGAGCTTCGAGCTCGGCAGGTACGCTCCAATCTCCTTTACAAGTGCACCCGTTGGATCACTCGTGTGTATACCTGTACTCATGGCATTCAGCGAGTGAATGGGCCTGCGGCCCTTTCATGCCCGGATTTCAACTAGTCATCATCGCAAACTTCTCTTTCTCTTGATGTTTCTCTTGTGTTGCGCGACTGATTAAAATAATATTATTCTCGCGTACAGTTCGTCCGTACGATCAATCATGAAAACTAAACATGTTTCATGTGAGTTAATACAGTAATCAATGTTTCAACTTACGCACGTCCGGAATGTAAGCAAATTTAGAAGCCGTGGGAATCACACCTACAGCAGGACACTCTCCTCGTTCCGTCGTTCGGCGGATGTTTCGAAACAGTCCAGCTTGACATTGTGCATGGCATATCATACACGATCGAGCAAAGAAATGAGGTTTGTATTTCGTTGCAGATTGATGCAGGCCCGAGATCGCGAGCCCCTGCTGTGCATCCCAGACT
Source organism: Aphelinus atriplicis (assembly GCA_020882685.1). Classification (NCBI taxonomy): domain Eukaryota; kingdom Metazoa; phylum Arthropoda; class Insecta; order Hymenoptera; family Aphelinidae; genus Aphelinus; species Aphelinus atriplicis. Next base: position 79,646,983 of record CM037073.1, read on the forward strand.
CGGCGAGCCCGTCGCACTCGTCGAGTCTGCCGGACATCCCGAGCACACTGCCGCTGATCGGCGGAGGCGGCGCGGGGGGCAACCTCACCACGGCGACGACCTCGCCGTCGACCTGCGTGCCGGAGTCGCCGGCGACGGAGGAAGGCGCCATGGCGCTCGTGGCCTCGTCCATGTCGTCGAGCTCGGTGTCGCCGTGCACGCCCCCGGAGGACAAGCCGTCGCCACCGCCGCCGGCGCCGCACGAGCCGCCCCCGCAACCGCAGTCGAGCTCGCGGAGGGTCCGCTTCGACGTGCAGGGCGACGACACCCTCGACGAGCCGTCCACCTCGTCCGGCCACAGGAGGCACGGCCGACGCTCGCCCCCCTCGCCCAGCATGCCCAGGAGGCACTACGTCCCGAGGTCCAGGAGCCTGCAGTCCGACGACATGCCCGGCTGCTCCTCCTGGAGTGAGTATACTGCTTTGTCCAGCAGACCCAATCTCTGCTCGCCGAGGACGATCCACTCGGGCTGTACTATTTTCGAAGGCAATAGCCGCGCGTAATTCGCTGCACTGAGAAAAGCTGGTTATGGAAATTTACCAATCCAATTTGGAAGAGAAAACCTAGTAGCCGTTACTACATTTTATGACTCAGAGTACTAGTAAAGGTTAAAATTATAGATAGTAAAATTTGCTAATACCGTTTGCTATACTAAAGTAGTAGAGTACAATACTAGTACGAATGTTCTATAAATCGAATAATGAATGGTATTTTTCTAGTAATGATTACTATGTTTTGGAAGTTCACTTATATCACTCAGCTGTCCCTATATTACACTAGTAAACCTATAGTAAAAATCTAATGACCATTACTAAACTTTTCTCTCAGTGGGAGATCGAAGTAAATCGTCGAATGTGTAGCGTTGATCATTGACGAAAAATAAAGGTTATGTGGTCGTATCTTCAGAAATAATCTGTCTGGATGCATTTTAAAATTTTCTCGCGACACGTGAAACAAATCAGTTTTTGAAACAAATACGGAAAAAACACTGCTTTTTTAATCTATCAAGACATTGCTTTCCATACTATGTTGAACGTTCTAACTGTGAAATCAAGCCAATTGAAATCTACTCTGGAAGAGCAAGAAAATATGAGCATATTACCGGTGAACGTCCTTGACAAAAAATGAGCAGACGTTGATATGTCAACGGTACATTAAGACTTTATCTCGACTGACATTATCGATCGCAGTTCTTTTATTTGTTAAAAGTTGCTTTTTGTTTTTTAAATTATCCGTATGAATCTGCTAATTCTCCCAGAGAAAGGCGCGAATCGAAGGAGCTCGATTGTACAGCGATATATACTGAGTAAAAATGTTGACACACAGGTCAGACGGGCGCCAGGCCGCGCATGGACGACGAGGAGAGCTGCTGCTCGACGTGTAGCTCGTCGAGCAGTTCGGACGACGCGGAGGCGTACGCGCTGCCGCCGCGGCGGGCCTACGGCGGGGTGAGGCTCGCCTACGTGCCGAACGACGCGATGGCGATCGCCAGGAGGAAGGCCGGAGCCGGGGGGCCCAGCTCGCCGTCCAACGGCTCCAAGGAGCCCGACAAGTGCGTCGTGTCCTGATCGGACGCCCTCGTCGCGGCCCTGCTGCGCTTCGCCCTGGCCCTGCCCTCCCGACGACCCGGCTAGCAGGGCCGGCTCTTCGTCTGCTGCATATGCGGCTCCCTGCTCTACTGCGAGCCCCTCTCACAAAGTGCAATCGACCGATCGTCCGGTCGCCAAGGGCCCGCGCCCGACCAACACCGCACCCAACCGAGCATCCCAAGCGATTAGCCAAGTTTATAAATATATACATATATGTATATATATATACATATTTATTGCTCGCGCCTACACCTCTTGCGACCGACCAATGCGATCGGACGCGGCAGGCTACACGAGCCCTCGCAACTCCTGCTTTGTACACCCGCCAAGGCACCTTGGATTCATCAAGGATTAATTGTAATTTGTGCGCGCACGACGAATGTTCAATGCTATCGTGCAACGAGTGTGGCGTGAGGAGATTTAATGTACAAGTGACGACGCCCAAGACTACCTCTATCATCTAAACGCTGAAGCTTTAGGTAAACACGTGTTATTGTCAGAGTCTGAACGGTCGCGTGAATGATGTAATATTATCTCGGAGTGGAATGAGCTTTAAATCAATAAGATTCACCTTTTCCTGATCTAATACTCACACAAATCACAAATTATCTTTCGTAAATTTTACCGTAGGCTATGAAGAGCATTGATTCGCGACTTTTGAATCACTGATTACGCGATAAGATTCGTAGCAAGTTTTATAAGTACGTTTAGGAAAGAGAACCGTAAATTTCAATTGCGTCATGGATTATTAGAGATGGCATAAATAATTGCCGTGGCGTTCTGGTAAATAACGCTGAAGATTTAATGGTTCTGAATTTTATTTACCATTTCGGGTGAAATGTGGGAAAAAGTACTGACCATACTTGAACAAATATCGTAAGCGTAGCTTTGTTTCGATGTATTTTCTTATCTTATTCAATATAGTGAAGACGGAACTAAGATCAACGAAATAATATTATTTCAAAAACATACGGAATTAGATGATTGGAGTTATTGCTTGTAATTTTTTCATTGTTCGGAATCAAAAATCTAATAGTTATTACCCAAACGTTTGAAGATTTCGTATGAATATCTTTTAGATTTTCTTTGTATATAGACCCGGAGAAATATATTGAATCATTTCAATAAACAGGTACACTTACTAGGAGACCACTTGGGATGTGGGTCACCAATCTTGACCAAAATTTTTTTGGTGTTTACTTGTGGCAAGAATAGAGTGTATCCAAAGTTTTAGGGTCCAACGCTCCCAAACTTCCAAGATATTAATTTATGTATTTTAGTTAAAAACACTGGTCTCGTCCCAAATGACAATATGTCATCTGAGACGTATTTCCCTCACTGCACTACACTTTCACTATTCTCACTGAGGACCCCATCATATTTTATCCTGAAAAACATATAGAAAGAGTAAATAACGTGTATACTCAACAAATCTTACTTCCATGTCTTACTCACATAGAGTGAGACATAAAATTTGTGAAAAAATCAACGCTAATCGACTTTTCATGCTGTGCTTAGATACTGAAGCAATAACAACATGTATATAAACACAAAGACCACAAATGTAGTATCATAAGACAACAATTCAGTGTCAGACTTAATTTTTATTCATGGAAACTTCAATTCTAAACATGTGTCGACCAATATCATACTATAACACACACATATCGTTATTGCTGCAGTATCCAAGTCGATTAGCGTTGATTTTTTCTAAAATTCATGTCTTACTCTATGTGAGTAAGACATGGAAGTAAGATTTGTTGAGTATACACGTTATTTACTCTTTCTATATGTTTTTCAGGATAAAATGTGATGTGGTATTCAAGTTGGAACAGTGAAAGTGCAGTGCAGTGAGGGAAATACGTCTCAGATGACATATTGTCACACCAGCGCCTCTAACTAAAATACATAAATTAATATCTTGGGAGTTTGAGAGCGTTGGACCCTTAAACTTTGGATACACTCCATTCTTGCCACAAGTAAACTCCAAAAAAAATTTGGTCAAGATTGGTGACCCACATCCCAAGCGGTCTCCTAGTTAGTCCAAGGATTACTTCCTATACATATGTAATCAGACATCCAGGATGTATCTTATTCTTGAAAAAAGAAGAAAGACATTGTTTATGGAGGATCAATATAAGATCATTTAACAGGATATAAGAGCATATCCTTACTATCTTTTTGCGTGACAAATAATCATTATGTAAAGAGTTAAACTGCCAAATAACATTTAATATTTGAATCGTGCGTTTCAATGGAATTTACTCTCTGGTAATTTAACATTTGATGATTTGATGATTTGATAATTTAAGTTTTCAAGAGGTCCAGTAGAAGCGTTAATAAGAAACGACTGTAAACGACTAGCCATATGTATTTATTATGTAATTTGCTCGTATGCCAATGAATGATGCGCTACCACAAAATGTAAATTAAATGTATAATTTATTTTGTAAGGTATAGTGATTGAATGTATAAGTGAGTTTATTTAATCTAAAATAATGTACAATATTTTATGCGCAAATATTATCTCTCAAAAATGCTTATATCAGAGCTATTTATAACTTTGTTCATAGAACTGCTAATTCCCAAGAATTATTCGTTATATTCTTGTTTTAATCATTCTTATAGAAGAATCCGTTTAAAATATAAATTATTCATTCTACTGATTTCACGAAATGATTACATTTCTTGGGGAAAAATGGAATAATGCTCTTACAGAATTAAAATGATTTGTTGTAATATAAACCTCAATGGTATTCTTTGAGATTTACTGTTTTTTATATACATATATTTTTATGAAGAGAACATCGAACTGAAAAATCTTTCTTCCATTCTAAAGTATTAAGATTAGACTGCTGTACTTTGAGAACGTTTCACTTTACCTGTAAAGAACTCCAATTCGATTAATAAATTCTTGAACGCGTAAAAACAAGATTGTTTTTTATGAAGGGTCGAAGTAGATATTTGATGTAAATACTTTTACTATTGAAGACTATACATACTAATAATTATTTCGAGTTCAATTGTACATACATACATATCAAATGTTTGAGAAAAGTTTGTAAGATCAATTGATAATTAAATTAATATTTTAAAAGTACACGTAGGTTACATTTAATTCAACCCCCCTCATATTTCGATAATATTATACTTATAAATAATGACTTAATATAATGAGTCTGTACAAGATTATCTATTTTATTAAACAGATTTATCTGTTATCATCCGCAAATGATTAACACGTCTTGTACTACACTCACAAAAATGAAGTCTTGGTTCAAGAAGAAAAATCGGTTTGACGCTATAGCAAGAAGATTTATTTTCGTACTGAACAAACTCATCTAGAATCAAGAATAGAGTCTCAATTCTAGAGGAAATCTTCTTGCTATAGCGCCAAACCGATTTTTCTTCTTGAACCAAGATTTCATTTTTGTGAGTGTATACATTCCTATATGCCGGGAGTGAAGAGAAATACTATGCAATGTGACAAGGTCCCTCGACCTGGTGCACTCACAAAGAAAGGTTCCCTTTATTGGGTGAATATCATATAACATTGGAGAGAAACTGTTTCCCTCCCACTGTTACATGACAAATATATGTTGTTTTTATGAACACGTTTTTCCAGGAATGACTTGATGGATTTAGTTAAAGTTATTTGATCAACTCTTCATGTAGTCTAGTTCTCTTTAGTTGTGTCTTTTGTATGATACCATTCTAAAACTAAATGTAAAGTGAATACTAATTTTGGTTCAATTTTTTTGATAATAAATATCTTTGTTTGAACGTAAATTGATAAATTTCAAATTTCCATGGTAAATATTAATTTATCGGGTTTAGTGAACTATTTCAAACTACTAAAAAAGTGAGAAAAAATTCACGCTCCCCGAGCTGGATTTGAACGAGCATCCTTCTGATTCGAATCCTGTCCAGTGAGCGTGAATTTTTTTCTCTCACAGTCTCACTGTTTCAATAATTTGGAATAGCTCAGTAAGCCCGATAAATCAATATTCATCGTTAAAACTCGTGTACATAAGAAATTAATCGAAATTTTTCATATGCCTATTTTTCTTCAAGGGATTATCTATCTACCACTGAGTTGTAATGTGTTCAAGTGAACAAGATTAGAAACGTAAAGCAATTAAAACACGATAGAAAACAGTTGACAGAATAAAAATGCGTGAACATACAAACATACAATTTTTGTATTTGCAAGAACATGATTGCGTACCTAATCTATTGGTGCGTGGATTATAAAAAGCAGGGGTCAATAGAATAACTTTCTTAAAAAGCAGGGAAAGCCGAATTTGGATCATAAATGTCGTTCGTCATTTTTGCCGAATTCTTTGAAATAGAGAGAACTCGGAACGAGTGAGATATCTTGGATTAAATCAAAACGTCCCAAGTGTCTATACGAGAGCAATTAACATATCACAGCTGACCTGCTCATTTCTATGACGAAATCATCGAGACGTATATATATTATATAAACACATGCATATTCATGGGGATTATTAATTAGAAACAGGCATGGAAAATTCTCTTTGTCACTCAATTTTTATCTCGATTTGATGCAAATTACAGTGGGCACAGTCAGCTACAGTTTATACCTATATTATAACTTTCCATAAAAACATAAAATTTGTTGTGCTCTAAAATTTAGTTCAAGTAAAATTAAAATAGCAGCTGATTCAATTCAGAATATATTTTTAATAAACGTATAGAAGCAAATTATCTGTCTGGAACTCTTTGAAAAAGCTGAAGTTATATTTACTTATAAAGATGATGATAAGCATAATGCATGTAACTGTAGAATCGTAGAACAAATATTGTGCATCGCTAATATCAAATTTATCAAGAATTTTCGAGGGTCTTGAAATCGAAAAGAAATATGATGGTAAAAAGACTTATAATATATGATTTATTTCGAAATGCCGAAGATCGTGAGTATATTCTCTTTGACTTTCTCAAAGAGAAAGCTCTATGATGGGGCCAAAATCAAACTCTCGAATACGACTTCGGGACCTCGATTTACGTAATTTACGGATCGTAAAACATATAATTCTAAAAATGTCATTATGTGCAGTATGGTGTATGTGATCCTATTTTGGAGACGCAATAACTCTTGGAGAAATTGTCCGATCTTCTTGAAATTTTGCACACCGGTTACTCGTAGTAAAATGTAAACTGAGTTCCATTTTCAGCAGATTCAGTTGTTTACTCTCTTAGCAACCGTTGCTAAGGCGTGTTTTTGGGAAGTTCTCATGATTCTTCGAAAATGTTCGTTGGGGCTCGAATTCATACGAGGATAAACTAGAATCAACGAAATTTTTTCCGTAGCAACCGTTGTTGAAGGAAGGCATGAAATATCGAGTTAAAGTTCATTTTCAGTACTTTTAAAGACAAAAGACTTAGAATCTTCTTATTTCTCGTAGTTATATTCTTTGATATCCCTAGCAACCATTTTTTATATCTCCATTAACCATTGCTATGGAGCAACACTCAACTAGTTCGAGGTTTATCCGCTGATGGCAGAAGATATATCTCATTGCCATTAATTTATTTCACCTAAAGACTCTCTGAGAAAGCATACTGTTAATTACTTAACAGCGGTTTTTCATGCATTTCTCATTCCACTGCGTTGAGGAAATTCCGAATAATAAGTTTTATCATTTCCATATTTCCACGTGTGAAATATAAATTATACAATAATGATAATAATGATAATAATAATAACTATGAAAATTCATCATGACATATCTTGTTCATCACCTATAATTCAATATAATAATGTATTCATATCTGGATGAAATCAATGCTAATATTGAAATTTCTCACTTACAAATATTTTTTATTCAAGTTTACTTTACAAAGTACCTTCTTTTCAAAAAGATCATTGGACATTCGATTGTCCTAATACATACCAGTAAACAGGACAAAGATCGACAGTATATATGTATGTGTTTTGTTTTCTCTCTATATTCCTTATGCATAGTATAGTCGGATATAACTATCATACGCCCCCGCACAATGTTTTTCGACCCCATGTTGGAATAAACTTCGTTTCTTTTATCGATACGTATATCAATTGATTAATTAATTCAACGTTTCAATTAATTGAATTAAAAAATTTAATTCAATGAAATTATTTAATTCAATTATTATTATTCGAATTATTAATTTATTTATCCATTTAATTGAATTAATACAAACTCATTTTAATTTCAGTTCAGTTTGAAGAAATTAAAAGAACCAAAATTTAATTTAATTTAACATTTCAATTAATTAAATTGTTCCAGTTTTAATTCTTAATGTAGTATGGGTGAATTAAAAAATTTGTTTTTAATTCTTAATTGGTCTTTTAATTAATTAATTCGTCGTCGTTTTAATTTAATGTCTTTTTGAAGAATTAAATTAATAATTGTGGAGTTTTAATTAGTCCTTTAATTGAATTGACGATTTAATTAATTAATCCCAACACTGTTCCCACAGCTTCTTGAAAAGAATTTAGCCTTATTGAGCTTTTTCATAAAAATTCTAGCTTGTTTCAGCGGTTATTTAATTTTTTTGGCAAAAACTGACAATTTTTTACTCAATTCTGATTTCGCTTTTACTTTCATCGCGTCAGAATTGATTCATGAGGTCAGATTATACCGTGAAAATAATATAAAAAGGAAAAAAAAATCAATTCTGCGGGAAAAACCAAATTGTGCCAAAATTATAAAATTAGATTCATATAAAAAGTAAACATATATTTATTTTGTTCCAAATAATGCGTATCATGCATTGTCAATTGTAATTTGTAAGTTGCGGTGGGATTGCCCGTGCGTTGGAAAAATTGAGATTTTCCTTTCATAATAGTATGAGTTATGTGTTCATCATTGATAATTATATATAATTCGCACTTCTACGAAGCAACCTTTAGGATACCTTCGTATCATGAAAATTTTTTTCTTCTCTTGAAAAAAAAATGTATTTTTAAAACATGCGATCAATAGACAGGGGGAAACAAATTTTGTTATGGTGTATGATATTATTGGAAGACACATTCTTCTCTAAAGTTTGAATATATTTTACACTTATCCTCTGCAGTTCTTTTCTGTATAATAGTGGCAAAAGATAATCAATAGAAGCAGTTAGGCAAATTTGATATATTGAAACAGTTGGCTTCAATAAAAAAAAATCATCAAGAAGTTGATAAAATTAAAGGCGATTAGAACATCTTTCTCGACGTGTTCATTACAAATTTTATTCACGAAAGAAGATTGTATCGTCCCAGAATCTCAGAATGAAACTGATAACCCACTTTTCAATACTATCTGTAACAATCTGTAAGTAAGACGAGCATATATAATTTCTACCACGGTAAAAAATCTATCAGCATTAATATTGTTCTCATTTCCTTTTGTTATCATCAAGTTTCTCTTTGGAAACTGGATAGAACAACAGCATTGTATGGACAGGATGTGGAAAAAGTAGTCCCATATGATCTACCTTTTATTGCATCACTGTCGAAGGATGATCAAAGAAAATCTTCAGTAAAAAGTCACTTCTGTACTGGGGTACTCATCTCTGATCAAATGGTTCTAACTGCGAAGCATTGTGCTGTTTATTTGGATAAATTTCAAGTTGTAATTCGTATTGGGTGTCCTAGTTTACAGTTTTGTAGAAAGTACCACTGGGAAAAGTGGACTTCTTACGAAAATTGGGCCACCAAAAACAACAGAGTTGTTGACCCTAATAACGATGACATCGCTGTTATAAAAGTTAGTGAAGATTCTCTTAATACAACTGAGCAATCGCACGTAATATTATTAATTCCCGGTTGTGTTTTTAGTTAGAAGAAAAAGTCAGCATTCAACCGGCGACTCTTGTATCCGCGCCAAAACGATTGAAGGATGGATCAACAGTTTACATGGCTGGGTGGGGCGATTTGGATGATGGTTCACTACCTGATTATTTGCGGCAAGTGTCGGTGAAAATATTGTCCAAAGAGGACTGTGAAGAAAGAACAGTGGGTTCTGTGCCTCGTGGATACTTCAACTGGAATAGGAAGATTTGTACCGTGACAGATTCGGAATCGGGCTATGCAATACTTGGCTATGTAAGTTATGATACGATTAGCACAGTTTTTCAGAAATCATATAAAAATTTACTATTTTTTTTCTTCTTCTAATCGTGATTGTTGCAGGGAGACAGTGGTGGTCCCCTTTTTGACACGAAGAATCGTGTAATTGGTATCAATATAGGAGCATCTCCTCCAACTAAACCTAAGGCGGAACAAGTCAATGACCACTGCACTATTCATTTCTATAGGGATTTTATCCATTCTTTCTTACAATAAAAGAACGATTGTATAATACAATGACAATGAAAAATGAAAACCAAATCATCTGATCATGCTACATGAAGCCATTTCCGAAACTCGGTTTTTTGTTAAATACATAATAAGCATATTTCTGGTACATTGTTTCCTATTTTTGTGCATCAAAAGCGACAATACTATTTTTATTTTTTGTGCGGCCGATAACTATACCCGAATATCCTTCTACATCTCTCCATAGATCTATTTATAGTACAAATGAAAAGCTTAATGTTACCAATCATGTGGAAGATTTATTTCTGAATAATATGGTGTGATGAACTGACCGAGTAGTCATTTCAATCGTCACGATCTCGCTTTTTACAGTTATGAGTTCAGGTACTTTGCATAATATCCAGATAAGATCCCCGTGCTGGAAGCATCGAAGCGAATTACACAATTTGAAAATTCAATATATTCATATGATCATGAATTTGCAGTGTCTAGTATAATATTAACCCATTAAAAACCAGGCAAAACCTGGCAGAGATATCGAGAAACGAACTATGCCATCCTTTGCATAACCGAAAAAAAAATACCCGTGTTTTTTCTTTTGTCGATTACTATTGTTTATAACAAATTATTTAAACAAATAACCCAAAATTTCGTAATTTTGCAAAACTGAATGCGGATATCGATTCCACGGGCAAAAAAACGACAAAAACCTATGTAACGTTTTTTTGTCAGAGTTCAATTTGTTAGTGTAAAATGAGGATAAACAATCGTACTCTGGGAAGAGGGCATTGACCACGCCAAATACCATGCAAAATCTGGCAGAGATATCGAGAAACGAACTATGCCGTCCTTTGCATAACCGAAAAAAAAAAATACCCGTGTTTTTTCTTTTGTCGATTACAATTGTTTATAACAAATTATTTGAACAAATAACCCAAAATGTCGTAATTTTGCAAAACTGAACGCGGATATCGATTCTACGGGCAAAATAACGACAAAAACCTATGTAACGTTTTTTTGTCAGAGTTCAATTTGTTAGTGTAAAATGAGGATAAACAATCGTACTCTGGGAAGAGGGCATTGACCATGCCAAATACCATGCAAAATCTGGCAGAGATATCGAGAAACGAACTATGCCATCCTTTGCATAACCGAAAAAAAAAAAATACCCGTGTTTTTTCTTTTGTCGATTATAATTGTTTATAACAAATTATTTAAACAAATAATCCAAAATGACGTAATTTTGTAAAACTAAATGCGGATGTCGATTCTACGGGCAAAAACACGACAAAAACCTATGTATTGTTTTTTTTTGTCAGAGTTCAATTTGTTAGTCTAAAACAGGAACAAACTTTTCACATTTTGCATGGTATTTGGCATGGTCAATGCCCTCTTCCCAGAGTACGATTGTTTATCCTCATTTTACACTAACAAATTGAACTCTGACAAAAAACGTTACATAGGTTTTTTGTCGTTATTTTGCCCGTAGAATCGATATCCGCGTTCAGTTTTGCAAAATTACGACATTTTGGGGTTATTTGTTTAAATAATTTGTTATAAACAATTGTAATCGACAAAATAAAAAACACGGGTATTTTTTTTTTCGGTTATGCAAAGGACGGCATAGTTCGTTTCTCGATATCTCTGCCAGATTTTGCATGGTATTTGGCGTGGTCAATGGCCTCTTCCCAGAGTACGATTGTTTATCCTCATTTTACACTAACAAATTGAACTCTGACAAAAAAACGTTACATAGGTTTTTGTCGTGTTTTTGCCCGTGGAATCGATATCCGCATTCAGTTTTGCAAAATTACGAAATTTTGGGTTATTTGTTTAAATAATTTGTTATAAACAATTGTAATCGACAAAAGAAAAAACACGGGTATTTTTTTTTTTTGGTTATGCAAAGGATGGCATAGTTCGTTTCTCGATATCTCTGCCAGGTTTGGCCTGGTTTTTAATGGGTTAATTGTAAAGTTCTGTTTTACTTTCCTCACTTGAATAACTTGGATGAATACCAACATTGTCTTCACGATGTATGTATGTATGTATGTATGTATGTATGTATGTATGTATGTATGTATGTATGTATGTATGTATGTATGTATGTATGTATGTATGTATGTATGTATGTATGTATGTATGTATGTATGTATGTATGTATGTATGTATGTATGTATGTATGTGGGTGCGTCCCGTTTTTTTTCGTCCACGGTGACTCTCGGAAAAAAGGTCTCGAAAATTTGCACTCAGGTTAATCGCGGCAAAATCCAAAGGAAGTTAAATTTTCAGAGAAATCCGTTAGTTATTTCCCCAGCAACCGTTTCTAACGTGCCTTCTCACAAATCCACACAAGTATTCAATGGGGCTATGAGAGTCAATGAGAATCAATGAGAATTGATGAGATACTTCCTATAGAAACAGCTGTTGATATTCTTGGCAACCGTTTGTTTACATCACTAGCGACCGTTGCTTTGGAAGCCGAAATAGTATATTACGTGACTAGTGAGAAAAGAAGGTAAATCTAGCACGAGGATAGTATTATTCGACGAGAAAAAAATCGACTGATCCCGAATCTCTAGAATGGGTCGTTAATTGGATTTTTGATGAGTCGTTAATTAGTGAACCCATATAACCTCAAATTTCAAGATACACTAAGATGGATCACTACAATGGGTCGGTTATTAGTAAACCCATATAACCTCAAATTTCAGGATACACTAAGTTGGATCACTAAAATGGGTCTGTTATTAGTGAACCCATATAACTTCAAATTTCTAGATTCACTAAGATGCATCACTACAATGGGTCGGTTATTAGTGAACCCATATAACATCAAATTTCAAGATACACTGAGATGGATCACTAAAGAGGGTTGTAAATTGTATTTTTGATGAGTCGTTAATTAGTGAACCCATATAACTTTAAATTTCAATATACATTGAGATAGATCACTGGAATGAGGCGGTTATTAGTGAAATCCTTTAGCGAGATAATCGCATTTGAAGGTTTTGAGAGGTTTTCATGAAAATTTGAAGAACTAACTCAATTTTCGGTATTTCTTGCATATAGAATACTGTCGAGAACTTGTAGGAGTCACAAATACGAAAGCCCTAACGGGACTTATGAATTATGTACCCATATAACCTCAAATTTCGAGATACACTAAGATGGATCACTAAAACGGGTCTGTTATTAGTGAACCCATATAACCTCAAAATTAAAAATTCACTAAGATGCATCACTACAATGGGTCGGTTATTAGTAAACCCATATAACCTCAAACTTCAGGATACACTAAGTTGGATCACTAAAATGGGTCTGTTATTAGTGAACCCATATAACTTCAAATTTCTAGATTCACTAAGATGCATCACTACAATGGGTCGGTTATTAGTGAACCCATATAACCTCAAATTTCAAGATACACTGAGATGGATCACTAAAGAGGGTTGTAAATTGTATTTTTGATGAGTCGTTAATTAGTGAACCCATATAACTTCAAATTTCAATATACATTGAGATAGATCACTGGAATGGGTCGTTAATTCAATTATTGATGAGTCATTAAATGGTGAACACATTTAACCTAAAATTTCAAGATACACTAAGATGGATCACTAAAATGGGGCGGTTATTAGTGAAATCCTTTAGCGAGATAATCGCATCTGAAGGTTTTGAGCGGATTTCATGAAATTTTGAAGAACTAACTCAATTTTTGGTATTTCTTGCATATAGAATACTGTCGAGAACTTGAAGGAGTCACAAATACGAAAGCCTGAACGGGAATTATGAATTATGTACCCATATAACCTCAAATTTCAAGATTCACTAAGATGCATCACTACAATGGGTCGGTTATTAGTAAACCCATATAACCTCAAACTTCAGGATACACTAAGATGGACCAAAAAAATGGGTCTGTTATTAGTGAACCCATATGACCTCAAACTTCAGGATACACTAAGATGGATCACTAAAATGAGTCTGTTATTAGTGAACCCATATAACCTCAAATTTCAAGATTCACTAAGATGCATCACTACAATGGGTCGGTTATTAGTAAACCCATATAACCTCAAACTTCAGGATACACAAAGATGGATCACTAAAATGGGTCTGTTATTAGTGAACCCATATAACCTCAAATTTCAAAATACACTGAGATGGATCACTAAAGAGGGTTGTAAATTGTATTTTTGATGAGTCGTTAATTAGTGAACCCATATAACTTTAAATTTCAATATACATTGAGATAGATCACTGGAATGAGGCGGTTATTAGTGAAATCCTTTAGCGAGATAATCGCATTTGAAGGTTTTGAGAGGTTTTCATGAAAATTTGAAGAACTAACTCAATTTTCGGTATTTCTTGCATATAGAATACTGTCGAGAACTTGTAGGAGTCACAAATACGAAAGCCCTAACGGGACTTATGAATTATGTACCCATATAACCTCAAATTTCGAGATACACTAAGATGGATCACTAAAACGGGTCTGTTATTAGTGAACCCATATAACCTCAAATTTAAAAATTCACTAAGATGCATCACTACAATGGGTCGGTTATTAGTAAACCCATGTAACCTCAAACTTCAGGATACACTAAGTTGGATCACTAAAATGGGTCTGTTATTAGTGAACCCATATAACTTCAAATTTCTAGATTCACTAAGATGCATCACTACAATGGGTCGGTTATTAGTAAACCCATATAACCTCAAATTTCAAGATACACTGAGATGGATCACTAAAGAGGGTTGTAAATTGAATTTTTGATGAGTCGTTAATTAGTGAACCCATATAACTTCAAATTTCAATATACATTGAGATAGATCACTGGAATGGGTCGTTAATTGAATTATTGATGAGTCATTAAATGGTGAACACATTTGACCTAAAATTTCAAGATACACTGTGATGGATCACTAAAATGGGGCGGTTATTAGTGAAATCCTTTAGCGAGATAATCGCATCTGAAGGTTTTGAGCGGATTTCATGAAATTTTGAAGAACTAACTCAATTTTCGGTATTTCTTGCATATAGAATACTGTCGAGAACTTGAAGGAGTCACAAATACGAAAGCCTGAACGGGAATTATGAATTATGTACCCATATAACCTCAAATTTCAAGATTCACTAAGATGCATCACTACAATGGGTCGGTTATTAGTAAACCCATATAACCTCAAACTTCAGGATACACTAAGATGGATCACTAAAATGGGTCTGTTATTAGTGAACCCATATAACCTCAAACTTCAGGATACACTAAGATGGATCACTAAAATGAGTCTGTTATTAGTGAACCCATATAACCTCAAATTTCAAGATTCACTAAGATGCATCACTACAATGGGTCGGTTATTAGTAAACCCATATAACCTCAAACTTCAGGATACACAAAGATGGATCACTAAAATGGGTCTGTTATTAGTGAATCCATATAACCTCAAATTTCAAGATACACTGAGATGGATCACTAAAGAGGGTTGTAAATTGTATTTTTGATGAGTCGTTAATTAGTGAACCCATATAACTTTAAATTTCAATATACATTGAGATAGATCACTGGAATGAGGCGGTTATTAGTGAAATCCTTTAGCGAGATAATCGCATTTGAAGGTTTTGAGAGGTTTTCATGAAATTTTGAAGAACTAACTCAATTTTCGGTATTTCTTGCATATAGAATACTGTCGAGAACTTGTAGGAGTCACAAATACGAAAGCCCTAACGGGACTTATGAATTATGTACCCATATTACCTCAAATTTCGAGATACACTAAGATGGATCACTAAAACGGGTCTGTTATTAGTGAACCCATATAACCTCAAATTTCAAGATACACTAAGATGGATCACTACAATGGGTCGGTTATTAGTAAACCCATATAACCTCAAATTTCAAGATACACTAAGATGGATCACTCAAATGGGGCGGTTATTAGTGAACCCCTTTTGCGAGATAATCGCATTTGAAGGTTTCGAGCGGTTTCGAGGAATTTTGAAGAGCTAACTCAATTTTCGGTATTCTTGCATACAGAATACTGTCGAGAACTTGTAGGAGTCACAAATACGAAAGCCCGAACGGGAATTATGAATTATGTACCCATATAACCTCAAATTTCAAGATACACTAAGATGGATCACTAAAATGGGTCTGTTATAAGTGAACCCATATAACCTCAAATTTAAAAATTCACTAAGATGCATCACTACAATGGGTCGGTTATTAGTAAACCCATATAACCTCAAACTTCAGGATACACTAAGTTGGATCACTAAAATGGGTCTGTTATTAGTGAACCCATATAACTTCAAATTTCTAGATTCACTAAGATGCATCACTACAATGGGTCGGTTATTAGTAAACCCATATACCTCAAATTTCAAGATACACTGAGATGAATCACTAAAGAGGGTTGTAAATTGTATTTTTGATGAGTCGTTAATTAGTGAACACATATAACCTCAAATTTATGATACACTAAGATGGATCACTACAATGGGTCAGTTATTAGTGAACCCATATAACCTCAAATTTCAAGATTTCACTAAGATGCATCACTACAATGGTCGTTATTAGTAAACCCATATAACTCAAATTTCAGGATACACTAAGTTGGATCACTAAAATGGGTCGGTTATTAGTAAACCCATATAACCTCGAACTTCAGGATACACTAAGATGGAATCACTAAAATGGGTCTGTTATTAGTGAACCCATATAACTCAAATTTCAAGATTCACTAAGATGCATCACTACAATGGGTCGGTTATTAGTAAACCCATATAACCTCAAATTCAGGATACACTAAGTTGGATCACTAAAAATGGGTCTGTTAATTAGTGAACCCATATAACTTCAAATTTCTAATTCACTAAGATAGATCACTAAATGGGCGGTTATTAGTTGAAATCCTTTTGCGAGATAATCGCATTAAAGGTTTTGAGAGGTTTTCATGAAATTTGAAGAACTAACTCAATTTTCGGTATTTCTTGCATATAGAATACTGTCGAGAACTTGTAGGAGTCACAAATACGAAAGCCCTAACGGGACTTATGAATTATGTACCCATATAACCTCAAATTTCGAGATACACTAAGATGGATCACTAAAACGGGTCTGTTATTAGTGAACCCATATAACCTCAAATTTAAAAATTCACTAAGATGCATCACTACAATGGGTCGGTTATTAGTAAACCCATAGTAACCTCAAACTTCAGGATACACTAAGTTGGATCACTAAAATGGGTCTGTTATTAGTGAACCCATATAACTTCAAATTTCTAGATTCACTAAGATGCATCACTACAATGGGTCGGTTATTAGTAAACCCATATAACCTCAAATTTCAAGATACACTGAGATGGATCACTAAAGAGGGTTGTAAATTGTATTTTTGATGAGTCGTTAATTAGTGAACCCATATAACTTCAAATTTCAATATATACATTGAGATAGATCACTGGAATGGGTCGTTAATTGAATTATTGATGAGTCATTAAATGGTGAACACATTTAACCTAAAATTTCAAGATACACTGAGATGGATCACTAAAATGGGGCGGTTATTAGTGAAATCCTTTAGCGAGATAATCGCATCTGAAGGTTTTGAGCGGATTTCATGAAATTTTGAAGAACTAACTCAATTTTCGGTATTTCTTGCATATAGAATACTGTCGAGAACTTGAAGGAGTCACAAATACGAAAGCCTGAACGGGAATTATGAATTATGTACCCATATAACCTCAAATTTCAAGATTCACTAAGATGCATCACTACAATGGGTCGGTTATTAGTAAACCCATATAACCTCAAACTTCAGGATACACTAAGATGGATCAAAAAAATGGGTCTGTTATTAGTGAACCCATATAACCTCAAACTTCAGGATACACTAAGATGGATCACTAAAATGAGTCTGTTATTAGTGAACCCATATAACCTCAAATTTCAAGATTCACTAAGATGCATCACTACAATGGGTCGGTTATTAGTAAACCCATATAACCTCAAACTTCAGGATACACAAAGATGGATCACTAAAATGGGTCTGTTATTAGTGAATCCATATAACCTCAAATTTCAAGATACACTGAGATGGATCACTAAAGAGGGTTGTAAATTGTATTTTTGATGAGTCGTTAATTAGTGAACCCATATAACTTTAAATTTCAATATACATTGAGATAGATCACTGGAATGAGGCGGTTATTAGTGAAATCCTTTAGCGAGATAATCGCATTTGAAGGTTTTGAGAGGTTTTCATGAAATTTTGAAGAACTAACTCAATTTTCGGTATTTCTTGCATATAGAATACTGTCGAGAACTTGTAGGAGTCACAAATACGAAAGCCCTAACGGGACTTATGAATTATGTACCCATATAACCTCAAATTTCGAGATACACTAAGATGGATCACTAAAACGGGTCTGTTATTAGTGAACCCATATAACCTCAAATTTCAAGATACACTAAGATGGATCACTACAATGGGTCGGTTATTAGTAAACCCATATAACCTCAAATTTCAAGATACACTGAGATGGATCACTAAAGAGGGTTGTAAATTGTATTTTTGATGAGTCGTTAATTAGTGAACCCATATAACTTCAAATTTCAATATACATTGAGATAGATCACTGGAATGGGTCGTTAATTCAATTATTGATGAGTCATTAAATGGTGAACACATTTAACCTAAAATTTCAAGATACACTAAGATGGATCACTAAAATGGGGCGGTTATTAGTGAAATCCTTTAGCGAGATAATCGCATCTGAAGGTTTTGAGCGGATTTTCATGAAGATTTTTGAAGAAACTAACTCAATTTTTGGTATTTCTTGCATATAGAATACTGTCGAGAACTTAAAGGAGTCACTAAATACGAAAGCCTGAACGGGAATTATGAATTATGTACCCATATAACCTCAAATTTCAAGATTCACTAAGATGCATCACTACAACATATAACCTCAAATTTCAAAATACACTGAGATGGATCACTAAAGAGGGTTGTAAATTGTATTTTTGATGAGTCGTTAATTAGTGAACCCATATAACTTTAAATTTTAATATACATTGAGATAGATCACTGGAATGAGGCGGTTATTAGTGAAATCCTTTAGCGAGATAATCGCATTTGAAGGTTTTGAGAGGTTTTCATGAAATTTGAAGAACTAACTCAATTTTCGGTATTTCTTGCATATAGAATACTGTCGAGAACTTGTAGGAGTCACAAATACGAAAGCCCTAACGGGACTTATGAATTATGTACCCATATAACCTCAAATTTCGAGATACACTAAGATGGATCACTAAAACGGGTCTGTTATTAGTGAACCCATATAACCTCAAATTTAAAATTCACTAAGATGCATCACTACAATGGGTCGGTTATTAGTAAACCCATGTAACCTCAAACTTCAGGATACACTAAGTTGGATCACTAAAATGGGTCTGTTATTAGTGAACCCATATAACTTCAAATTTCTAGATTCACTAAGATGCATCACTACAATGGGTCGGTTATTAGTGAACCCATATAACCTCAAATTTCAAGATACACTGAGATGGATCACTAAAGAGGGTTGTAAATTGAAATTTTGATGAGTCGTTAATTAGTGAACCCATATAACTTCAAATTTCAATATACATTGAGATAGATCACTGGAATGGGTCGTTAATTCAATTATTGATGAGTCATTAAATGGTGAACACATTTAACCTAAAATTTCAAGATACACTAAGATGGATCACTAAAATGGGGCGGGTTATTAGTGAAATCCTTTAGCGAGATAATCGCATCTGAAGGTTTTGAGCGGATTTCATGAAATTTTGAAGAACTAACTCAATTTTCGGTATTTCTTGCATATAGAATACTGTCGAGAACTTGAAGGAGTCACAAATACGAAAGCCTGAACGGGAATTATGAATTATGTACCCATATAACCTCAAATTTCAAGATTCACTAAGATGCATCACTACAATGGGTCGGTTATTAGTAAACCCATATAACCTCAAATTTCAGGATACACTAAGATGGATCACTAAAATGGGTCTGTTATTAGTGAACCCATATAACCTCAAACTTCAGGATACACTAAGATGGATCACTAAAATGAGTCTGTTATTAGTGAACCCATATAACCTCAAATTTCAAGATTCACTAAGATGCATCACTACAATGGGTCGGTTATTAGTAAACCCATATAACCTCAAATTCAGGATACACTAAGTTGGATCACTAAAATGGGTCTGTTATTAGTGAACCCATATAACTTCAAATTTCAAGATTCACTAAGATGGATCACTAAAGAGGGTTGTAAATTTAAATTTTTGATGGTCGTTATTAGTGAACCCATATAACTTTAAATTTCGAGATACATTGAGATAGATCACTAATGAGGCGGTTATTAGTGAATCCTTTAGCGAGATAATCGCATTTGAAGGTTTTGAGAGGTTTTCATGAAATTTTGAAGAACCTCAATTTTCAGTATTTCTTGCATATAGAATACTGTCGAGAACTTGTAGGAGTCACAAATACGAAAGCCCTGAACGGGAATTATGAATTATGTACCCATATAACCTCAAATTTCAAGATACACTAAGATGGGTCACTAAAATGGGTCTGTTATAAGTGAACCCATATAACCTCAAATTTCAAGATACACTAAGATGGATCACTACAATGGGTCGGTTATTAGTAAACCCATATAACCTCAAATTTCAAGATACACTGAGATGGATCACTAAAGAGGGTTGTAAATTGTATTTTTGATGAGTCGTTAATTAGTGAACCCATATAACTTTAAATTTCAATATACATTGAGATAGATCACAGGAATGAGGCGGTTATTAGTGAAATCCTTTGGCGAGATAATCGCATTTGAAGGTTTTGAGAGGTTTTCATGAAATTTTGAAGAACTAACTCAATTTTCGGTATTTCTTGCATATAGAATACTGTCGAGAACTTGTAGGAGTCACAAATACGAAAGCCCTAACGGGACTTATGAATTATGTACCCATATAACCTCAAATTTCGAGATACACTAAGATGGATCACTAAAACGGGTCTGTTATTAGTGAACCCATATAACCTCAAATTTAAAAATTCACTAAGATGCATCACTACAATGGGTCGGTTATTAGTAAAACCAAGTAACCTCAAACTTCAGGATACACTAAGTTGGATTACTAAAATGGGTCTGTTATTAGTGAACCCATATAACTTCAAATTTCTAGATTCACTAAGATGCATCACTACAATGGGTCGGTTATTAGTAAACCCATATAACCTCAAATTTCAAGATACACTGAGATGGATCACTAAAGAGGGTTGTAAATTGTATTTTTGATGAGTCGTTAATTAGTGAACCCATATAACTTCAAATTTTAATATACATTGAGATAGATCACTGGAATGGGTCGTTAATTGAATTATTGATGAGTCATTAAATGGTGACCCATATAACCTCAAAGTTCAGGATACACAAAGATGGATCACTAAAATGGGTCTGTTATTAGTGAACCCATATAACCTCAAATTTCAAGATACACTGAGATGGATCACTAAAGAGGGTTGTAAATTGTATTTTTGATGAGTCGTTAATTAGTGAACCCATATAACTTCAAATTTCAATATACATTGAGATAGATCACTGGAATGGGTCGTTAATTGAATTATTGATGAGTCATTAAATGGTGAACACATTTAACCTAAAATTTCAAGATACACTAAGATGGATCACTAAAATGGGGCGGTTATTAGTGAAATCCTTTAGCGAGATAATCGCATCTGAAGGTTTTGAGCGGATTTCATGAAATTTTGAAGAACTAACTCAATTTTCGGTATTTCTTGCATATAGAATACTGTCGAGAACTTGTAGGAGTCACAAATACGAAAGCCCTAACGGGACTTATGAATTATGTACCCATATAACCTCAAATTTCAAGATTCTCTAAGATGCATCACTACAATGGGTCGGTTATTAGTAAACCCATATAACCTCAAACTTCAGGATACACTAAGATGGATCACTAAAATGGGTCTGTTATTAGTGAACCCATATAACCTCAAACTTCAGGATATTACTAAGATGGATCACTAAAATGAGTCTGTTATTAGTGAACCCATATAACCTCAAATTTCAAGATTCACTAAGATGCATCACTACAATGGGTCGGTTATTAGTAAACCCATATAACCTCAAACTTCAGGATACACAAAGATGGATCACTAAAATGGGTCTGTTATTAGTGAATCCATATAACCTCAAATTTCAAGATACACTGAGATGGATCACTAAAGAGGGTTGTAAATTGTATTTTTGATGAGTCGTTAATTAGTGAACCCATATAACTTTAAATTTCAATATACATTGAGATAGATCACTGGAATGAGGCGGTTATTAGTGAAATCCTTTAGCGAGATAATCGCATTTGAAGGTTTTTAGAGGTTTTCATGAAATTTTGAAGAACTAACTCAATTTTCGGTATTTCTTGCATATAGAATACTGTCGAGAACTTGTAGGAGTCACAAATACGAAAGCCCTAACGGGACTTATGAATTATGTACCCATATAACCTCAAATTTCGAGATACACTAAGATGGATCACTAAAATGGGTCTGTTATTAGTGAACCCATATAACCTCAAATTTCAAGATCCACTAAGATGCATCACTAAAATGGGTCTGTTATTAGTGAAACCCATATAACCTCAAATTTCAAGATTCACTAAGATGCATCACTACAATGGGTCGGTTATTAGTGAACCCATATAACTTCAAATTTCTAGATTCACTAAGATGCATCACTACAATGGGTCGGTTATTAGTAAACCCATATAACCTCAAATTTCAAGATACACTAAGATGGATCACTAAAATGGGGCGGTTATAGTGAACCCCTTTTGCGAGATAATCGCATCTAAAGGTTTTGAGCGGTTTTCATTAAATTTTGAAGAGCCACCTCAATTTTCAGTATTTCTTGCATATAGAATTGTTATTGCACACGCCAAATAAATGAAATTAAAAACTGACGACGAATCTTTTTACTTGTTTTTATTTATTAAAATATTTTACAAATTAGAACTGATCTCGCCGCTGTCCAGCTCAAAAGTGGCTGCCTCAATCGAAAGAAAAAATAGCAGAGCTCGTTGCCATGCCAACCATTCGAAGCCGAGATAAAAGCGGATCGGCTCTCTGGCTCCCGTCCGCGGTTTCCCGCCACGTGCTCTCTCCATCTTTGATTCTTTGAATCTAGGAGAGAAAAGCGGCCCCGGACGATCCTTGTGATCGCCGTGCACGCAGCCTACGCAACGGCGGCTTTAGTGTCCGTTGCGGCGAGCCGATCCAATAAATCAATACTAATAATTTCAAATAATTATATTATATTTATGAAATCGATTGAGGCATTTATTTACATATTAAATATTGTGAACACGCAATATATATATCCCGAACATTCTCCCCCGTACAAAATTAATCATTTTGTACCTCTGCAAACTTGATGAGTTTCCTAGATGGTCTGCGTAAAATACCGTTAGATGTTCTAACGTCTACTATTCGTACTTGACCATCAGTATTCGGTAAGGTATCAATAATAACACCTTTTTTCCAATGATTACGCGGTGAATTTTCATCTAAAATTAAAACAATATCTCCGACTTTCAAATTTTCGGTTTGGACGAACCATTCTTTCTGGGTGTCAAAGTGGGCAAGAATTCTTTAAGCCAACGCAACCAAAAACAATCTGCCAAATATTGAGCTATTTCCCATTGTTTTCTGGAACATTTGGGTATTATATTGTAATCACCTAATCGAATTTCCCCAGATGACGTACCCAACAAGAAATGATTCGGAGTTAATGCTTCTGGATCGCGAGAGTCAATCGAAATATGAGTTAGAGGTCGCGAATTAATTGCATGCTCAATTTTCAATCAAAGCCGTACATAGGACCTCTTCAGTTGGTGTCGGATCTTTCAACATAACAGATAATACATGCTTAACGGATCTAATCATTCTCTCCCATACTCCTCCCATGTGAGGTGCGCCTGGTGGATTAAATTTCCATTCGATTCGACGTCTTATTGAGAATTCATTGATCTTGTCTTTATCTATGATATTGACATCATTTTGCAATCTATTTTTGGCTGCTTTAAAGTTTGAACCATTATCACTGTACAAAACTAGAGGAACGCCACGTCGTGCGGCAAATCTTTTCAAAGCTAGAATAACCGAGTCAGTATTTAAAGAATAAACCAATTCAATGTGCACGGCTCGAGTGGACATACAGGTGAACAGGGCGCCCCATCGCTTTTCATTACGACGTCCAATTTTTATTGTCATTGGACCAAAATAATCCAAACCACAATGGGAAAATGGACGGAGTCGAAAGGCTAATCTTGCTGGTGGTAAAACCGACATTTGCGGATCACAAGGAGTTCCACGAATTTTCAAACATTCTGAAACACTTACTAATTATACTACGTAGAGTCTGACGCAAACCTATAATCCAATATTTTTGACGTAATTCGTTTATAACTGTTTGGTGACTTCCATGTGAAAACCTTTCATGATAAGCAATTATGAGTAATCGTGTCAGAGTTTCTTTTGAATCTAGAATAATAGGTTGCGTAGAAAAATCGTACTCAGAATTTTTCGGAAAATTTTTAAGCCTGCCATTTGCCCGTAAAATTCCGTGCTCATCAATTGTATGCGCTTAAGGAAGCTATACGACTATTCTTCTTTATTGACTGGTTTTTCTCGATTGCTTTGATTTCACTCAAAAAAGATCTGTTTTGACTAATGCGAAAACAAATTACTTCTGATCTTACAATACGTTGAATCGTTGAACAATGAGTCTTTTTCCAAATATCGATAGCTAACAATACTCTCGCTAACGAATTGATAAGACGAAAGTAAGAAGAAAATCGAGAAAAATCTATTAAATTCACTTCTTCTGATATTACCAATACTCTCTCTTTTCTTCGATATTCCGAATTATCGACCCTTTTACGAGATCGAGAGTTTGTGACGGCCATAATGATTCATCGCTTCGAAGAAATGGTGGCCCTGAAATCCATCGACTTCCCTTATTTAGAGCGTCCTGAGCTAATCGTGTCCCATCGTCCGCTGGATTATCTTTACTAGGCACCCATTTCCAAGCATTTATATTCGATTCATTTTTTATTTCTTTTAGACGTGATGAAACAAATACTTTGAAATCGGTAGGTTCTTTTCTAATCCAATGTAATACTATCATTGAGTCTGACCAATAATATATTTTTTCTACTTGAAATCTATGTTCTTTTACTATTAATTTTGCAATTCGAGTAGCTAACACAGCTCCCTGAAGTTCAAGGCGTGGAATAGATATTTCTTTGTTTAAAGGAGCAACTCTACTTTTTGCGAAAACAAATGATACGTGAAAATTTCCATCGTTTAAAGAAAAGCGCCAATACGCGACTGCTGCGAAAGCTTTCTCACTAGCATCACAAAACACGTGTAATTCGGCAGATCTGACTTGATTATTTTTAATTTGCACATAACAACGATAGGAAACAGTTCTATTTTAGTTAATTCGTTTAACCAATGTTTCCATTTTTCATTTTCCGTTTCGCGTAACTTTTCATCCCAATTATTTTACCGAAAAAACGGCCGGGAGATGTCTCTACTGTCAGCAAAGCTTACTAAAATTCAATTCGTCAGTAAAATTAATCCATCGAAGTCCCAGAACCTTTTCTCCACCTGTAATCACTGGATCACTGTTTCATTTTGAATGTGTGTGTGTGTCCGTGTGAACGTATCCGTGAGCAAATCTATAGAAACAGAGTAAGTATGTACCTACAGTCAGTAAATTAGGCAACATTTTTTTCAAAAAAAGCTTTGCACCTAGTTCAAAATGGAAGAGAAGTACGGATGTATGTCAGTAAAAGAGCTAAAGCTTGAATTAAAACGTAGAAAAGCTTCTCTCAAGGGAAGAAAGAAAGATTTAATTGACAGGTTATATTAATACAACGGATATATACTCAAAAATATTGATGGATAATAATTATTTATAAATGACATTTCCTGAGACTGTAATTTCCCCAGATTGATGTTGAAAACCAATTTTTTTTACAGATTAATTTACTACGATAAGAATAGTAATTTTGGAAATAACCTGGAAAATGAGACAGAGGTTATATTGATAAAAACACCGTCTTTGGATTTATATAAAGACATAAATGTTTCTAGTCCCATTCCTAGTTTGACTGATAGTCATATAATACAATATATGAATTTATTTGATAAGCATGTAGCAGAATCTGCTAAGGAAATGTATTTGAATGGATTTCTTCGTTACATTAGATTTTGCATTGAAGGTATATATGCTAGATAAAATATGATGATTTTCTACTTAGAATGAACTTTTCTTACAGATAACTTATATTTTGTCACATCAAAATGCG
Organism: Aphelinus atriplicis; assembly: GCA_020882685.1. Classification (NCBI taxonomy): domain Eukaryota; kingdom Metazoa; phylum Arthropoda; class Insecta; order Hymenoptera; family Aphelinidae; genus Aphelinus; species Aphelinus atriplicis. The sequence continues at coordinate 79,673,387 of CM037073.1, forward strand.
AAGCCCAAATGAGAAAAAATGTAACGTATGATGTGAATATAAGTTTGTCTTTAGAAGGTGAAATTCATGAATGTTCTTGTGAATGCACTGCTGGACACAGTGTAAGTGCTCATTGCAAACATGTTTGTATAACATTATTTGGTATTCGAGACATTCACTTGAAAAAACCAGCAATCACAAGACAAACAACTACAGAACAATTGCAAACATTCCATCATCCATCCAAGAGATATTCAGGTTCTCCTCTTCAAGCTAAAAATATGATTTCTAAAAAATTCAAAAAAGAGTATAAATTTTAATCCAGATCAAGTAGAAGAATCTGAAGATGATAATCCATCATATGACATTTGGTACAGAGAATATTTCAAAAACTTGATAAAAAATAGAAGTTTTGGCAATAATATGTCCATGAAGCAATTAATGAATCCTGCTAATCCATATGCAGTAATAAATGACCATGATTATTTGAAGCATGATAGAAAGTATACTCTATTGAAGAGCTTATTTTTGATTGACGTTTCACTACAAGACATAGAAAAAATTGAGAATGAAACACTCGAACAAAGCTCAAGTGATGCTTGGCATACGTATAGATCAGTCAGAGTAACAGCGAGTAGATTTTATGAATGCTGTAAAGATCTCAATCAAAACCAAAGTAAAAGATTAGTTAATGCTATTTTATACCCAAAGAAATTAAGTACTAAGTCTTTGGCACATGGAATCATTCATGAAAAAACAGCTATAGAGCTATTTGAAAGAGTAAATTTGCAATGCAAACTAAAAGTTGATAAATGTGGCTTATTAATAATGAAGGATTATCCCTTCATCGCTGCAAGTCCTGATGGACTTTTGGGTGAGCTTACAGTGATTGAAGTTAAGTGTCCTTACAGTAGCCGTCTTACCATTGCTAATGAAATGACTGTGAGTTATCTGTATAAAACTGAAGATGGTGGACTATCGTTAAAAGAAGACCATCCATACTATTTCCAAATCCAAGGTCAGCTTATGGTGACCGGTAGAACATATTGTGATTTCTTAGTATATACATTTAAATCTCTCATACGATTAACTATACATAGAAATGAAGTATTCATAGGTCTAATGTTAGGTAAACTCATAGCTTTCTATGAAAATCAATTGAGACCAGCTATTTTCAATAAATATATATACAGAGATTATGATTTAATATTTAAGAAGCGTTGATGTTTGAATTCTGTGATTTTATGGAAATAAACTGTAATATAATCTCGAAAGCACTCAAATTATTTAGACACTGAATTTGAGATAAAAAATTTAATAGAAAACTGACATACTTTGGCATAATTATATTATTGTTGACAATGAAATAAAAACAATATTCTTCCAATCAGAAAATATGTATTTCTTTCAGATATGTTCTCTACAATACACTCAACATTTTTTTCTCATAATACAATCTCTGAAATTACATAACATAATAATCACTTTAAATATATGGCTTGCTATCGGTAGATACTTATGATTCAACTTTGTTGACAAAATTTTGTAAATTTTCAATAGTCCTATTACTCTTTCTACATGAACCCTATACTTAGATAGTTTACGGTCACTTAATAATTCTTTAAGAGGTATATAACCTTTTCCTCTGGTGAAATGAGGTATTGCCACTGTGACATTATATGGAGCAAAAATATCTTGAACAGTGAACCCTCGGTCTGCCATAATCATGTCTCCAGATTCACATTTATGTTTAAGTGTACATCGTTCAACCACTTGTCTGTCACTAGTTGATCCTCCATATAATTCACTGCTGAATGAAATCAAGCCACCAGGAGAATTTCCCACTACTGCTTTCAAAGTTGTACCATTTTTATAATAACTAAATGTTGACTGTTGCACTGTTGGGTTCTTACTCTGTTCAATATGTATTTCTGTCCCATCAATAATTACTCGGGTGTTGGGAAAATCTGCTTTGAAATTATCTGGCATATAGAACATTACAAGTTCCTTACTTGGCCAAATATCTAGCTTCGACCATTGATTTGACATGAACATTATCCAAGTTTTGAATATGTTATGAACAGCTACTATTGTAATATTGAAATGAATTGAAAGTTCATTTACAGTACAATTTTTTCTTAGCTTCCACAGAGTTAGGAAAAGTTGGTTCTTTAGAGATAGGCGACCATAAGCTCCATTACCTTGGATTTTCATCGAGTGAACTTTCTTTCCAAGACTATAAAACACTGTCATGAATTTTTCATAATTTTCTAATCCTGTGAATTCTAAAATAGCCTTGTCGTTGCCCTTCAATTCTTCTATATCATACCGAGGCTTCACCACAGGTTTTTTCATTAGCTTCTTCATTGCAGCAGATTTTTCTTGTAGATTATAATCATGATCTTCATGATTATGCTCACTACTTACTTCACTTTTAGCAGCATCTTGTGCATTATCTAGATTGATATTCTGTAAGGCTTGTTTTTCAATGTCTTCAGTCACAACAGTTTCTTCATAAATATCTAAACTAACATCAAATATACTGCTTGGTCTGCTTGTTATCGAGTCGCAATCTCTCTTGTTCACAGCAAATTTATTTACAAGATCATCTGTAGTCCACTCTTCACTCCAGGGAAAAATTGATGGGATTGCTCCTTTTTTCAAATGCACTCTAGCAAGTTCATAACCTATAAACACATTTTTAAATTATACAAACAATAATAATTTTTAAAGAAAAATAAAAGTCAATCACTCACCATAAGAAGCATTTTTTGTTAAAATATCATTGGTTTTGAAATGTTTTGAACACAAGCCATGACAAGATTTTGGTTGACAATTTGGCTTTTGGATAGCTTTCAGCCACTCTTTCTTGAGAAGCGCTTGAGTAGGAAACTTGAATTGTAATGGATTATTACAACCATCTACATAACACCTGCACTTCATTACATACATGATCATTCATGTATTGCCCAGAATGATACACAAAATAAATACTCAGTGTATACACAAGTTTACCTACATGTCTATATAGATATACTTGCAATGCCACTGGTATGTTTTGTATAACCTATATATAATATGAACGTTTGTGCTTACATGAGACTTGCGCACACGGACGCACATAGACATATCGCTTATGTATTAGTAAGCTTTGCTGACAGTAGAGACACCTCCCGGCCGTTTTTTTTCGGAAACATGTACCCGGTAATCGATCCGCACCACTAACTCAATTTTCGGTATTTCTTGCATATAGAATACTGTCGAGAACTTGTAGGAGTCACAAATACGAAAGCCCTAACGGGACTTATGAATTATGTACCCATATAACCTCAAATTTCGAGATACACTAAGATGGATCACTAAAACGGGTCTGTATATAGTGAACCCATATAACCTCAAAATTAAAAATTCACTAAGATGCATCACTACAATGGGTCGGTTATTAGTAAACCCATATAACCTCAAACTTCAGGATACACTAAGTTGGATCACTAAAATGGGTCTGTTATTAGTGAACCCATATAACTTCAAATTTCTAGATTCACTAAGATGCATCACTACAATGGGTCGGTTATTAGTGAACCCATATAACCTCAAATTTCAAGATACACTGAGATGGATCACTAAAGAGGGTTGTAAATTGTATTTTTGATGAGTCGTTAATTAGTGAACCCATATAACTTCAAATTTCAATATACATTGAGATAGATCACTGGAATGGGTCGTTAATTCAATTATTGATGAGTCATTAAATGGTGAACACATTTAACCTAAAATTTCAAGATACACTAAGATGGATCACTAAAATGGGCGGTTATTAGTGAAATCCTTTAGCGAGATAATCGCATCTGAAGGTTTTAGCGGATTTCATGAAATTTTGAAGAACTAACTCAATTTTCGGTATTTCTTGCATATAGAATACTGTCGAGAACTTGAAGGAGTCACAAATACGAAAGCCTGAACGGGAATTATGAATTATGTACCCATATAACCTCAAATTTCAAGATTCACTAAGATGCATCACTACAATGGGTCGGTTATTAGTAAACCCATATAACCTCAAACTTCAGGATACACTAAGATGGATCACTAAAATGGGTCTGTTATTAGTGAACCCATATAACCTCAAACTTCAGGATACACTAAGATGGATCACTAAAATGAGTCTGTTATTAGTGAACCCATATAACCTCAAATTTCAAGATTCACTAAGATGCATCACTACAATGGGTCGGTTATTAGTAAACCCATATAACCTCAAACTTCAGGATACACAAAGATGGATCACTAAAATGGGTCTGTTATTAGTGAATCCATATAACCTCAAATTTCAAGATACACTGAGATGGATCACTAAAGAGGGTTGTAAATTGTATTTTTGATGAGTCGTTAATTAGTGAACCCATATAACTTTAAATTTCAATATACATTGAGATAGATCACTGGAATGAGGCGGTTATTAGTGAAATCCTTTAGCGAGATAATCGCATTTGAAGGTTTTGAGAGGTTTTCATGAAATTTTGAAGAACTAACTCAATTTTCGGTATTTCTTGCATATAGAATACTGTCGAGAACTTGTAGGAGTCACAAATACGAAAGCCCTAACGGGACTTATGAATTATGTACCCATATAACCTCAAATTTCGAGATACACTAAGATGGATCACTAAAACGGGTCTGTTATTAGTGAACCCATATAACCTCAAATTTAAAAATTCACTAAGATGCATCACTACAATGGGTCGGTTATTAGTAAACCCATATAACCTCGAACTTCAGGAGACACTAACTAGGAGAGGTTGTCATCTTCGGGTGCCCAATCTTGACCGAACTGCCAGAACTTGTTCCTGGGTACATTATGAGATACCCGGTTCAGCCATTCAGTCTAACGCTCCCAATAACTTGACTTATGGCTCTATGCGAGCCTGGCTAAATCACTAATTTCACCATTATTAGCTCGTACAAGCTATTTTTGTTTCCCACACCGTGTCTCCCAAACAGCAACAAGTAAGTATCGCGAGACATTGAAATCAGTTCACTGATATATTATATGAGTACCATACTGTCTTCTGCTGTCCATACTGTACATATACCACGGAGTAACACTGCTGCTTTTGAGACAACCAATCAAAAGCCGAATAAATGTGTTGAGTTAATTCGATTGGCCTACGACCTTCAGTTCGATTCTTTTCGCTATCTCCCTTTTAAGATAGGACTCCTTTTAAAAATAGGATATATTTATATATATTATAAATATATATATATATATATATATATATGAAGGCGGCGCTGATGGAACAGTTTAAAAATAACAGTTCACAAATTCCAAGATCTGAGAGCTTTGCTGATCGACGTCGAACTGCTGCAAATTTGCTCATTATTCTGATTGTTGCAGATATTCATACCGAACGATAAGTTGATTTATTATTACTACTCTCATTACTTTATATATATCGAATCTACTGTTTGAGTAAAGATTGCGATCTTTACGAATAAATAAACTCTTCCTCACTCTCTCTTTCGCTCTCCCTATCATTTTATTGTAATCGAGCCTAACGTTATTCTTATACTTTTTTAATACTATTTTACGTTGATTATTGATTTCATTTCTATAGACAAAGTATCAATACATCATGTAGTTTCCCACATTAAATCTATTCATTTATTTTTTTTTTAGTATCATTCATTAATAAATTTGTTATATTATATTATATCTAAAAAGTATTTTATTTTTTTTCAAATGGAGGGTGAATCAGATTTTGATCAATTTCAATCCTCCGATTCCGACCAATCTCTTTCAATTATTAGTGAAAGTTGCCATGCATGTTTTAAAATTTTAAGTGAAGCAGGTTTTATCAATACTAAAAGATTTACTGGCAGTCCTTCAGATCAAGGAATTTTACTCGGAAGGCAGATGGCTGATTTACTGATCAACTTCATAGAAGAACTTCAAGTTGTTGAAGAAGCGGAATTATATGGACCCGATGAAGAGATAATGGGAGGAGAAGAACCAATGGACAGCCAAGACACTGAACAAAGCAATTCTCAAATCTTGGGTAAAAAGAATTTAATAATGTTATTTTTCAATTATATGATATCATTATTATCGTAGGTTTTATTAACCCATTAGCGCCCAAACGGCCGCTCGACGGCCGTTTTTTTGAGCGATAAATTTCATATGGTTATAACGGTTAAAAAAATTTGGGAAGAACATTTTCTTGTGCAAAATTTTGTCAGCTTTCCGATTCCCTTACTTTTATCTTGATTAAATAAACGCCCTCCAAAGTTACATTGACATCGTTGATTGAAAAAAAGAAGAAAACTGACTAAAAAAAGAAAATAGTTGACATTGACTTTTATGGAAAATGCAGTTCCATTCCCTATTTTGGTCATTACATTTTTCTAATTCTATAACAGTAAAATGCTCTGGCAGATAAAACTTAAGATTAAATACAAAATTTAAGTATGCAAGAAATATTTAAAACCAAGTAAGACATTTTATTTCGATAACCTTTGATTGAGACCTAATTTTTTATCAGATTTTTAAATAGTTCAGTTATATTTATACTTTGTAATGAATATATTTCTTGCTCTTATTTTCATAGGAAGCTAAAAATTCATTTATTATTGTTCAATGCTAGATAGTAAGAGTTTTCCAACTTTAGTTCTGGATTGATAGTTTTTTCAAAAATAACAAATACTAACTCGAGATATATTGGTGTAAAATCTGAGATAAAATCTTATCAGATGCGCGATTGTATGAATAGTCGCGCATGATTAGAGTACAAATAAAATTTCCTGAAAATTATGACTAGATTAAAAAGTAAAGTCTTATTCAATTTTTGGTTTTGTTTAGTTTTCCTCTATGGTTATGAATTAAAAAGATAAAAGTTTTTAAGACTGACTTTCAAGTTCTTGAACACTATTATCCTAGTGTGATATATCACTTTTGTATGAAACAATTGGGGTTGGTATGTATTTTTTACTCTTATTAGTCCATAAAGAGAGCGGATGAATGTGTGGCATTATAGGAAATCTATGACCAGCAATATCAACTTCATAAATTGCTGATGCATCCATTACGAATTCACTTGTAACAATTTTTTCGTTTTGTATTTGAGAATAGCCTGGATGTCTGATGAAGCCAAGACAGATTAGTTTTCTAACATAGAGCCCATACCTGGGGAAAAATTCAAGTTTATTCTTACATTCATTCTGGAATTGGTTGTTTAAACTATAGTCACGTAATGAAATCTCATTTCAATTTCATTAAATTAAAACGAATTCTATTGTACATACCCAGCAGATGTAACAGTTCCAACAAAATCTCCATTTCGATAAATAGGTTCACCACCCCAAGCCCATACATCTTTATTGAGGTCAAAATTATTTATCATAAATAACACAAGCTTTTAGTTCACCCCTTGTTCTTTTTGACGTTGCGAAGAAAATTTTCCAATGAAATATTCTTTCTGTTCAAAATAAAAATATTTCAATTAATTTGAAATATTAAATCATATAGCCAGAAGCTTTTTCACTGAATAATTTTAATAAAAGTTGGCACAGTTGTAATAGTTCAAATTATTTTTGGAAGATTTAAAATGGCGGCCGATAGAAAAAATTGGAGCTTTCAACTTGGCAATTGTTATTCTCGAATACTATGGGACAATCAAATTTTTTTCAAAAAAATCAATTTTTCAAAATTTTGATTTTTAAATTCTCAAAAAAACGCAAATTGCTTAAAAACTTCTGAAAAAATTTGAGAATGTTCTTTGAGCAATTTTAAGATTTTTTTGTTCCTATGAATTTTTTGATTTGATCCATAGTTTTCGAGAAAAAAAATAAAAAAATTGTACTATGATTGAAGATGAATTGAATTGTACTACTATGATTGTACTATTTTGAAGAATAATTTTATTATTTTTTCTCGAAAACTATGGATCAAATCAAAAAATTTATAGGTACAAAAAATTCTTAAAATTACTCAAAGAACATTCTCAAATTTTTTCAGAAGTTTTTAAGCAAATTGCGTTTTTTTGAGAATTTGAAAAATTGAAAATTTGATAAAAAAATTCTGAAAAAATTCAAGAGTGTTCTTCAGGTGATTCTAAGATTTTTTTGTTCCTAAGAATTTTTTGATTTGACCCATAGTTTTCGAGAAAAACAATTGCCAAAATGAAAGCTACAATTTTTTCGGTCGACCGCCATTTTGGGTCTTCCAAAAATAAATTTGAACAATTACAACTATGCCAACTTTTAGTTCAAGGTCCATGGACGCTCGAAATTTACTTCCCGGGGTTCGTTGCGACCGGTTTCCATGTTTTACGGTTGACACAAAAAAAATTTTGACTCGAAATTTTGTGTTTTTTTGCAATCAATTGTTTATATCAATGAGGGCGTTTATTGAATCAAGATAAAAGTAACGGAATCGGAAAGCTGGCAAAATTTTGCACAAGGAAATGTTCTTCCCAAATCCTTTGAACCATTATAACCATATGAAATCTATCGCTCAAAAAAACGGCCGTCGAGCGGCCGTTTGGGCGTTCATAGGTTAATACATCCATCTTTATCTACCGAATACAGATTATTTTTATAACTGAAATTATTTACATCACAAATATTTCTCAAGTGTATTTTTATTTGAAATTTTTTGTTTTAAGTTTATTCATTTATGAATCAAATTATTGAATACTTGAAATTATTCAATGAAATAGAGTTAAAGAAAAATAAAACGTTTCTAGACTCCCAAGGATCAGAAAATCAGTCACTGTCGAGTGATTATGAGCCAGAAGATAAAAAACCAAAGTTGCATGTGGTTCCTTTAGAAAAAAAGATTTATATTGTCAATCTACGAAGAGAGCATCCCAAATGGAAATTTAGTACCTTGCAAGCTCATGCTGGTAAAGATTTACCCAGATTAGATGAATTAAATAGATGGAAGAAATACATCATCAACGGCGGAACGAGATTTGACAAGAATAATACTATAAAAAATCTAACTTATGGAAAATTTTGTGAAGCACGTGAAAAACGACACCCCGTGACTATTAGGAATCTTCAAGAATGGGCTCTCCAATCAGCCCAGCAATTCAAATCAGTTGATCCCAATTTTTCGTTCAAAGCTTCAGATTCGTGGATTACAAGTTTCAAGCAAGAATTTCACATTAGTCAGAGACAAACTACTAAACTGGTAAAGCAAACACAGCAACGATTACAAGAAGACATTTTGAGGAGTGCAGAGAAATTTCAATCAGAGATTCGAACAATAACTTCAAGTTCAAATTTAAATTATATTGTCAATACAGATCAGATGGGTTGTGAATACAGGACTGACGTTAAACGTACTTTGGAACATAAAGGAAAAAAGACAGTAGAAGTTTATATTGGTGATGTGAATAAAGTTTCTCACTCATACACTGTACAGTACTCTGTCACTGCATCAGGAAAACTTTTGCCCAAAGTATTCATTTGTTTACAAGAGATAACTGGGAAGTTTGGTCCTCGAATTCAAGAAAATGTAAATGCATCAGAAACCAAGTTTAGAAATGTTTATATAACTTGCTCTAAATCAGGAAAACTATCCAGTCAATTAGTTTCAGCATACTTGGATAATATATTATTGCCTTATTTCGTTGAGAATAAATTCACTTTGATTTTAGACTCATGGAGTGGTCAAAAAAGAGAAGAATTATTCAATAAGTTCAAAAACTCGAGTGGAGAATCAACTTGTAATTTGAAATTCATTCCTCCAGGGTGTACAGAATATTGTCAACCACTAGACACGTACATACATCGACAAATGAAAATTTTTATCAAGAAATTTCAGAACAGTACATACTTACTCTCAAAAAATCGACAGCTTAATACTCGTGAAGACGCAATCAAAATTCATTCATTTCTTCATAATCAGCTTTCAGCGCCTATTTTCAATCGGATGATCGAGTATGCATGGTTTGCAGCTAAATTGATCGGAGAAAGAGATGTTTTTTCGAGTGTGAATGAAGCTTGTTTTCCACGTAATCTTTCTAAATGCCATCCATGTCGAGAAATTAGTTTTATCAAATGTGCATGGTGCAGAAATGAATTTTGTTTTCCATGTTTTTATGATTTCGACCATCCGTTAAACTGTGATCAATATTTTATCAATTTATAAATGTCTTCCAAATTTTTTATGATCTTGATCATCGATCAAACTGTAATCAATATGTTATTACTCATAAATAGCTTTTAAACTTTTGTAAATACTTATTTTATCAAATACAAGATTTATTTATTTATTTAAAACATTACAATAAAAAAAATCTAATCAAATATTAATATATCAAATATAAATTACGTTTTTCCTCATTAATATGATTCTTTAATAAAAATAACTTATCAATTACAACGTATTTTTCTTTGATTGATGTCCTATCCTCAGAATCGATTTGAGTCTATTGACTAAACTTCATTCTAATAATCAATTATGATATTAAAATAGGATTACAACTCTATAGTAAGAGATTAGTACTAAACAGTTACCCAATGCAGGAGTTTTGAAATGAGCGCTTATATGGGTATACAGCAGAACCATGAGCAGAACACACCTGATTCATAGTGTGTGTGTATATATATATATATATATATATCGAGTAGACATTGGTCCTTTTTTTATATATAGCGTCACGTGATACTTTTTCCTGTTTGGGAGACATAAACATTGAGTTTTTTTGAGTAAAATATTTCAGTCAGTGCCAAGGATTCTTCGTCGAAGGCGAGAGACAGCAGTGACATCAGTCAGAGCAACAGTATCAGATACGTATATCCTATTTATTTGTATACATGAAAAATGTAATACTTGTAAATATATTCAGATACTTTGTGTTTGATTTTCAGGTTAGCAGTTATAGTTATTTCCAGAAGAATGAGTAGTTGAAGAAAGGAGGATTCTAGTCGTGTGTGGTGAATATAGTTTTCATGTATCTGTTTCTATCATAAATTGATTCTTTTTCATAACCAAGCTTACTTGCTCAAGTGTTTAACTACACTTGTGAATCAAGAGCATGCATGGTAGAGAATCAATAATGTAGAACCTTTAAATTATGAAGTGTGATACGCATCATGCCTACAGAAATTGATGGTAAGTTCTCGTTTCTTCTTCTTGTAGTGTTATGCTCTATGCGCAAAGGCTCATAGCTTTGTACTACATAAATACATAGCAAATGTTAAATTGATATCTGTGTAGTGAGATATATGATTGATCTCCTGGTATTGATTTCAACAATCTCACTGCACAAGATTTTATTATTAGTTATCATGCCTGTGTCGAAAAAGGCGAATTTCTATTATATTATTGATTTTATGTACTCTCTATGAGAGATATTGGCTTGGATCAATCAGTATAACATTGATCATGTTGTTTTCAGTGCCCACAAAGTATAATGAAAGGATGCGTCAAGATGGATATGCTGTGGAAGGTGTGGGAAACAAAAATAGCTTGTACGAGCTAATAATGGTGAAATTAGTGATTTAGCCAGGCTCGCATAGAGCCATAAGTCAAGTTATTGGGAGCGTTAGACTGAATGGCTGCACCGGGTATCTCATAATGTACCCAGGAACAAGTTCTGGCAGTTCGGTCAAGATTGGGCACCCGAAGATGACAACCTCTCCTAGTAAGTTGGATCACTAAAATGGGTCTGTTATTAGTGAACCCATATAACTTCAAATTTCTAGATTCACTAAGATGCATCACTACAATGGGTCGGTTATTAGTAAACCCATATAACCTCAAATTTCAAGATACACTAAGATGGATCACTCAAATGGGGCGGTTATTAGTGAACCCCTTTTGCGAGATAATCGCATCTAAAGGTTTTGAGCGGTTTTCATGAAATTTTGAAGAGCCACCTCAATTTTCAGTATTTCTTGCATATAGAATACTGTCGAGAACTTGTAGGAGTCACAAATACGAAAGCCTGAACGGGAATTATGAATTATGTACCCATATAACCTCAAATTTCAAGATACACTAAGATGGGTCACTAAAATGGGTCTGTTATAAGTGAACCCATATAACCTCAAATTTAAAAATTCACTAAGATGCATCACTACAATGGGTCGGTTATTAGTAAACCCATATAACCTCAAATTTCAAGATACACTGAGATGGATCACTAAAGAGGGTTGTAAATTGTATTTTTGATGAGTCGTTAATTAGTGAACCCATATAACTTCAAATTTCAATATACATTGAGATAGATCACTGGGATGGGTCGTTAATTGAATTATTGATGAGTCATTAAATGGTGACCCATATAACCTCAAACTTCAGGATACACTAAGATGCATCATTACAATGGGTCGGTTATTAGTAAACCCATATAACCTCAAAGTTCAGGATACACAAAGATGGATCACTAAAATGGGTCTGTTATTAGTGAACCCATATAACCTCAAATTTCAAGATACACTGAGATGGATCACTAAAGAGGGTTGTAAATTGGATTTTTGATGAGTCGTTAATTAGTGAACCCATATAACCTCAAATTTCAATATACATTAAGATGGATCACTAAAATGGGGCGGTTATTAGTAAACTCATATAACCTCAAATTCCAAGATACACTAAGATGGATCACTAAAATGGGGCGTTTATTAGTGAACCCCTTTTACGAGATAATCGCATTTGATGGTTTTGAGCGGTTTTCGAGGAATTTTGAAGAGCTAATTCAATTTTCGGTATTTCTTGCATACAAAATACTGTCGAGAACTTGTAGGAGTCACAAATACGAAAGCCTGAACGGGAATTATGAATTATGTACCCATATAACCTCAAATTTCAAGATATACTAAGATGTATCACTAAATTGAATCTGTTATAAGTGAACCCATATAACCTCAAATTTCAAGATTCACTAAGATGCATCACTACTATGGGTCGGTTATTAGTAAACCCATATAACCTCAAACTTCAGGATACACTTAGATGGATCACTAAAATGGGTCTGTTATTAGTGAACCCATATAACCTCAAACTTCAGGATACACTAAGATGGATCACTAAAATGGGTCTGTTAAGAGTGAACCCCTCTTGCGAGATAATCGCATTTGAAGGTTTTGAGCGGTTTTCGAGGAATTTTGAAGAGCTAACTCAATTTTCGGTATTTCTTGCTTACAGAATATTGTCGAGAACTTGTTGGAGTCACAAATACGAAAGCCTGAACGGGAATTATGAATTATGTACCCATAGAACCTCAAATTTCAAGATACACTAAGATGGATCACTAAATTGGGTCTGTTATAAGTGAACCCATATAACCTCAAATTTCAAGATTCACTAAGATGCATCACTACAATGGGTCTGTTATTAGTAAACCCATATAACCTCAATCTTCAGGATACACAAAGCTAACTCAATTTTCAGTATTTCTTGCATATAGAATACTGTCGAGAACTTGTAGGAGTCACAAATATGAAAGCCTGAACGGGAATTATGAATTATGTACCCATATAACCTCAAATTTCAAGATACACTGAGATGAGTCACTAAAAAGGGTCGTTAATTGGATTTTTGATGAGTCGTTAATTAGTGAAACCATATAAGCTCAAATTTCAAGATTCACTAAGATGCATCACTACAATGGGTCGGTTATTAGTAAACCCATATAACCTCAATCTTCAGGATACACAAAGATGGATCACTAAAATGGGTCTCTTATTAGTGAACCCATATAACCTAAAATTTCAAGATTCACTAGGATGCATCACTACAATGGGTCGGTTATTAGTAAACCCATATTACCTCAAATTTCAAGATACACTGAGATGAATCACTAAAGAGGGTTGTAAATTGTATTTTTGATGAGTCGTTAATTAGTGAACCCATATAACTTCAAATTTCAATATACATTGAGATAGATCACTGGAATGGGTCGTTAATTGAATTATTGATGGGTCGTTAATTAGTGAACCCATTTAACCTCAATTTCCAAGATACACTAAGATGGATCACTAAAATGGATCGATTATTAGTAAACTCATATAACCTCAAATTCAAGATACACTAAGATGGATCACTAAAATGGGGCGGTTATTAGTGAACCCCTTTAGCGAGATAATCGCATCTAAAGGTTTGGAGCGGTTTTCATGAAATTTTGAATAGCTAACTCAATTTTCAGTATTTCTTGCATATAGAATACTGTCGAGAACTTGAAGGAGTCACAAATACGAAAGCCCGAACGGGACTTATGAATTATGTACCCATATAACCTCAAATTTCGAGATACACTAAGATGGATCACTAAAACGGGTCTGTTATTAGTGAACCCATATAACCTCAAAATTCAAGATTCACCAAGATGGATCACTGGAATGGGTCGTTAATTGGATTATTGCTGGGTCGTTAATTAGTGAACCCATATAACCTCAAATTTCAAGATACACTAAGATGGATCACTACAATGGGTCAGTTATTAGTAAACCCATATAACCTCAAATTTCAAGATACACTGAGATGGATTACTAAAAAGGGTCGTTGATTGGATTTTTGATGAGTCGTTAATTAGTGAACCCATATAACCTCAAATTTCAATATACATTAAGATGGATCACTAAAATGGGGCGGTTATTAGTAAACTTATATAACCTCAAATTTCAAGATACACTAAGGCAAAGAAGATAGACCAGGGTAGAAGAACAGAGTCCCATCCCAAAGTGTCACACGCTTAGGTAGTTCGGTACCCCCACAATGTGGCGCGGCGATCGGATTCTAGTTTGTTTTCTAGTGAGATCGGAGCTGGGGTACTGCTGCAGGCAGCGTATGCGGAGCGATATATATACATATAATAACTGCATTATCACACGCACAAAGAGTAGCGAATGATAAATGTATGTTTGTATGTAATGCTCGTTTATGAATCCAATTTTTTTTACAGCTGAATAATCTTATTTATAATTTATTCATCTAACGTGGGTACACCTTAAATACATCTTATATGATGTCGAGGGGTATATCATGGAACGGTCAGATGGCAACGTTCATGCTTCGTAACCGCGAGGTTGCAGGTTCGCGCCTTGTCGCGAGCAACTTTTTTTTGTCATTTTTAAATCATCCTTGCATTATAAAAGGTATATTAAATTTATAAATTTTAATTTTTTTCATTAATTTACATTTTTGATTCATTTTTTAAGCGTGTTAATTATATGTCCCAGGAAACATTCTAATTATATTACAATATAATAAATTTCACACCCACACTACATATTTTTGTTTTTCGGCGCGTGAAACGCCCTTTTACTCACTAGTGCAATTTTCGAACGTTCTTTTAACGAGCACTCATAACATAAAATATCGAATATTGGATCAAAGTATCGGATCCAACTGGTGTTCGCACGCATCTTAACGATTTTACGCACTAATTGCATAATATACTATTTCAAATAGTTCTAACATGTTCTACCTTTAGCTGAATTCAGTTATAAATGTAAACAATGATATTAATCACTCAAAACTTGTGAATCAAATGAATAAAAATGTAATGAATATGATGATTAGGTTACAATGAATAAAAATGATAAAACATTATTTATAACTGATTTCACTCGATGGAAACCAAGCGGGAAGGTAGTAGAACCATTCCATCAGGAAGGGATGGGAGAAAAGGAATTCGGGGTTTAGGAAAGGATGGGTTCAAGTATTTATCGTCTAATTTGAAACATGAATATGTAATTAAATTAATGAACAAATATTGTAAAATGAAATAGCAAAGAATATCTACGGAGATTTGATATCAAAATGGTACGAATGTGAATAGAATAAAAATAGAGATGATGTTACTTTAATGTTGAAGCTTTAGCAATTTTCTATTAGGTTTTACAGTACTTGTTGAACTTCGTTTATTGGGAGGATACTGATCTCTATTGTCTTTAGTTATCCATTTAACATGATTGAAAATATGAGTTGTTAAAAATAATCTAATAATATAATCATTATGTGAAAAACAAGCAGGATTGGAATAAAAATTAGGATAACTTTTAAGTATCACTGTTTTAATTAAGTTAAATAAATATTCACGAATATTCTTAATATGACTATTAGTTTGGAATTCTAATTCAAAAATCTCATAACACTTTAGAACAATTTTAAAGAATGAATCTGTAGGAGCTTTCAAACTCCCACATTTTGAAGCTTTTAATGATGGATAAGCTTTCCATAATAAAAGTAAATCTTCCGGTGTCTTTAAATCAGTTCCTCTATCAATTAACGTTGTTGAACAAGTATCACATGAGAATTTTTCTGTACACTTCATAACGAGATACCCTGCTACGTATTTTTTGGAACACTTTTGAAGATCAGATTCCTGTGATGTTATTACTTCTGGATTATCCTGCTGATCATTATCAATATCAACTAATAAGTCACCATTATTTAAGACCCAATTTTCAATATTTTTGTTCATTATTTTGTCATTGTTATCTTTTTGTTCTTCGTTTTCATATTTTTTAAAATCAGATATTAATAATCGTGCATCGTCCGATTCGCAATTTGTTCCGTCGGGTGGTACTAATAAAGTGAGCATTATGGCATACTGTAAATTTCTACGAAACTGCATTGTCGTTGGATTATCATTATGTCCCGATCTACTTCTCATACTTCCAAAAAAGTTCTCGATTTTGTCTTGATTTAAATGGGATGTTAAAAGGTACGGCTTTTTTTCTTCTTCAAGTATATCCCACAGCTTAAGAATTCCCTTTATTGTAATGATGAAATTATGAAAGCAAGCTGGATTTCTAATTGTATTATTAATGATAATGTTCCACTGTGAAATCCAAGGAAGGGAATTCTCAAGGCAGTGTTTTATTGCAGGGTGAATTGACGACAAACCACGTTTGAGAGGATTAGGGTCATGTCTGTGACGGGCATTAAGACAATCAAAAATATCGTTCAATCTTTTACAAAAATTTGCCGTCGCGATAGCACTTTTATGTTTTAATGAGCCCGAAGTTGCACCAGACATTAATGCGGCGTAAACATCATTACTAAAGACTTGAGTAGCTAAATTAACTTTCATTTTTTCAAAATTATTCGGATTTATATGACGATCGGTTAACTTTGGTGCAGCTTTGCAAGAACTAAAGCGCTCTAAATCTCGCAATTCACGAATTGCATCCCATGAAATCGTTTCATTATTAATTTCAAAGTCGTGTTTCATTAAATTATTTCGAAAACATTTGAATAAATGTGGAACATCAAAAGCAAAAGTAATCACACGCTCATTAAATTCGATGAAAGGACGATCTTCCGTAATATTTAATTCAAATATAGCCTTCTGGTTTGGACTGCCCTGATCACAAACCATATGCCTGACTTTAAAACCTACTTCATCTGTTATTTTTAGTACGTAAAGGATTATGGATTTTAATTTCTCGCCGTTCACGGGTCCGGCTGTTGGAAAATACATGAGTGGTTGCTTCCAATTGTTATTTAAACCTGCTACCATAAAAACTAGAACTGATTTAGCCATTTTATTTTCACGACCGCCGAAATCATCACCTAAATCATGATAGCCCTCAACGAAATCTTGTTTAATATTATATTCAAGCCCTGCTTTAATGCTCATTTCATCCCACATTAATACGCATTCCCTCTCGTGTAAAGGAACTTCTTTTAATTTTATCTTTAGTTGATCTACTAGAGGTCTATTTATGCCGGGTTGAAAATCCAAAACATTTACCCACTGTCGAATTAATGATAAGCATGGCAATGAGAATCCTTTCTTATCCCTTAAAAATTTATAAGTTTTAGGTGATTTATAGTAAAGGCCTAAAGCAAACTGTTTTTTATTCTCTTCCCATTTTCTCTGCTTATCATGGTTTAATTGCATTTTTAAAAAAGATAGAACATCATCGTTGAGATACTCAGATGCTCCCTGAAGCAAATCATCTTTAGTTAATTTAGGTTTACGTTTCTTGTTTCTACTTAGTTGTCGTTTGAGTGCTCTATTTCGTTTAATCAACATTTTATTTTGATTTTCAAGACTTTTTAATTTTAGTTTTTGAGAAACTGATTTGATTTTTTTACGCAATCTTTTATTCTGTTGAAAAGTCCGATTATTTAGAGAATTTGCAACTTGTGTTTCAATTTCTGGAGTTTCATCAGTTGATATATCATCATGAACATGATGAGTTTCCGAAGATACATCAGAAGTACTTTGATCAACATTGAGCTGTTCACAACTCGCAGCAGGTTCAGACTGGATAGTTTCTGAATTTTCAGAATTGCTAAAGCTTTCTACCTGAGGAATGCTATTATTTATAAGGAATTTTTTACCAGAACCTCGTATAGTGAAATCAGTTGATAAGAAATGCCTACTGCATAACCTTCTCTCCCTCAGCTGTCCAGTTGTTAAGGCTGATAGATCTTCATTCCCAGAAATCCTCAACCATGCATGTAAACTAGAAAATCGGAATATTCTAATGTATACTTAATCTAATGTAGAGACAAATACTATTAAATGAGAATCAATCGTATCTAATTTCTACTGTGAAGTATTGACTGAAAAAATTCATGCGTACAAATACTACTCAGAAAAGTAATAAAATGTTGCATGAAAAATATATAATATTCATGAACTGTGCCACAACATGCAAATAATAAATTTTCCATCATCTGTTTGAAGAGTTAGACTGTCTAGAAGTTATAATGATGTCCTTATTAGACATTTTTCATTAGATTTGAAAAAAAAAATTATCCATGAAACTAACATGTTGACATGTACTTTGGTATCAATATGTATTTTTTAATAACAAAGTTCACTAAATGGCAGTGACATGTAGCTTTGAAAAAGATCTCATGGTACGTCTGGCGCTAACTTTTCAAATTTTTAACTTTTGAATTTTTCCTCTATTTGAAATCTGATGCAGAAGCTGTAGTTGAAATTTAAAGTGAATCGAATGAAAAATGACTGAGTTATGCTACAAGCTAATTCGATAGCATATTTTACACCTGAGCAATGTTAAGCAATTTCGACACGCAAAACAATTGCGACTCGAGCGCAGCGAAAGTGATAAGTTTGCGCTTGCTAAAGTAGCCTACATGAGCGGGGCGCATATGCTATATTTTATCTTCAATCAGAGCAAAATTAACTCTTTGCTCCCGCTGGGATGAAAAATACAGTTCGGAGATAATCTCATTCAAATTTCAACAATGGCATGAGTTCGTTGAATAAAAGCAATTACAACAAACTTGAAAAATCATTTGATCATCGATTGAGCCAAAAAAAGCACTCTTTGCAAATGCTATACTGTTCTAACCCCTTAACCATATTAATGAAAAATTAATTAATGTTCAATCATAAAGACTAATGAAATGAGATTAATGAAATGAGAAAATTTTCACAAGGTTCAATACTGTGTTATGTCGACGTAGTCGTATAATCGACTATGACAATCAACTTACAATCATACATGCATTAATTGGATGATCCCTCTTATCTCGACACCATAAACCAAATCAGAAAATAATTACGATTCTGAATTAGGTTCTAAAAGAAGTATAATGTAATGATCAATATTAATAAAGTCTATCTACTTTTGAATAATGAATTTTTTATCTAAGAGACTATAGAAAGCTCTGATTCTTTACCATTTCCAAATAAATTTGCAATCATATTTTGCAATAAATTTGCAATCATAATTTGCAATACATATTTCGATTGATAGTAACTCACAAGGAGAGGTTGGATGACCAATTGAACTGGCTTTGAAATATATGTTTCTGCACGCTAGAAAAAGAAATACGTGTTTCTGCGATTTCTTCAATAGGCTTTTTCAACCTGGTTCAGAGAAATTGCAATGTGTGTCTTTCTTCGTAAGAGACATCGGTATATGTTGGTACTAATAGAATACATACTACGTATATGTGAATACCTTCCAAATTTGCGTCTTGGGCCTGCACCAGACGATTGTGTTCGAATCGTCATAGTCAAACGCTATTTTGTGTTGAATATGTATTCACTCTGCTCGACGCTTATATTTCGCAGCAATGGAATAATTTTATCAGCAAATTTGATGACAAGGTTTTACAAGGTTGATGAAGAAAACAAGGTTTTTTATAAGGACATTTAAAATACACGAAAAGGGGCCTGGTGCCTGGAGTAAAGTATTAATAAAACTTACACCGCCTTGTCTTGGGTTGGAAACCGATGAAAAGTCAGGCTGGGCTCCTTCAACTTCGTATTCTTACAACCTCTGAAAACGCAGCAATTTTTGGATGGCATCTTCCCTCAATAGACAGCAACTCGCACGCAGGAGAATGCACGTGTTCCATGCACGTGTGAATGACAGCGGCTGATAGAACTGCCGCGAATAGGCGGGCAAAACAATAACAGAGCGAATACCGGTTGGCGCCCGCGGACCCGTTTCCGTTGGCGCGGGCGCAGATTTCCCGCTCATTGAGTTGCAACATTATTTGTTTCATATTATTCAAATAATAGTTGTGTATACACCATAGAGTGTGAAATTTATTATATTGTAATATAATTAGAATGTTTCCTGGGACATATAATTAACACGCTTAAAAAATGAATCAAAAGTGTAAATTAATGAAAAAAATTAAAATTTATAAATTTAATATACCTTTTATAATGCAAGGATGATTTAAAAATGACAAAAAAAAGTTGCTCGCGACAAGGCGCGAACCTGCAACCTCGCGGTTACGAAGCATGAACGTTGCCATCTGACCGTTCCATGATATACCTCTCGACATCATATAAGATGTATTTAAGGTGTACCCACGTTAGATGAATAAATTATAAATAAGATTATTCAGCTGTAAAAAAAATTGGATTCATAAACGAGCATTACATACAAACATACATTTATCATTCGCTACTCTTTGTGCGTGTGATAATGCAGTTATTATATGTATATATATCGCTCCGCATACGCTGCCTGCAGCAGTACCCCACCCGATTGGAAATTTTGATCGGGCTGCCTGGCCAGATCGCGTGGCCCAGGCCAGGCTGCCTGATCAGGGCGCAGCATGGCAGGGGACGGCGCTTTAGCAAGGGCGCCGCGTGGGCCTGACTTGCCAAAAAATAAGTATGGCATATATCTGGCATAGTGAACTAATGCCAGAGTTATTCCAGACTTAAGTATTGTTCATTCAGAAAATCTCTCATAGAAAGTCTAGCCTAAACAATCAATTAATTATTTCTGTGATTACAATTTTGTATTGTATTTTAACTTGGAGTACCTGACCCTTGACCCGAACGATGTCCAGGTAGTCAGGGTACCCGATGACGGTGTTCCAAGGGTGCGCTCCTGGTATTTTTGGTTGGAGTACCTGACCCTAGACTCGAACGATGTCCAGGTAGTCAGGGTACCCGATGACGGTGTTCCAAGGGTGCGCTACTGGTATTTTTGGTTGGAATACCTGACCCTAGACTCGAACGATGTCCAGGTAGTCAGGGTACCCGATGAGGGTGTTCCAAGGGTGCGCTCCTGGTATTTTTGGTTAGAGTGCCTGACCCTGGACCCGAACGATGTCCAGGTAGTCAGGGTACCCGATGACGGTGTTCCGAGGGTGCGCTCCTGGGATTTATGGTTGGAGTAGCGGGCCTTGGACCCGAACGATGTCCAGGTAGTCAGGGTACCTGATGTCGGTGTTCCAAGGGTGCGCTCTTGGTATTTTCCCTTAAAGCAGCTGACCCTGGACCCGAACGATGTCCAGGTAGTCAGGGTACCCGATGACGGTGTTCCAAGGGTGCGCTCCTGGTATTTTTGGTTGGAGTGCCTGACCCTGGACCCGAACGATGTCCAGGTAGTCAGGGTACCCGATGACGGTGTTCCAACGGTGCGCTCCTGGTATTTTTCGTTGGAGGACCTGACTCTGGACCCGAACGATGTCCAGGTAGTCAGGGTACCCGATGACGGTGTTCCAAGGGTGTGCTCCTGGTATTTTTTGGTTGGAGTGCCTGACCCTGGACCCGAACGATGTCCAGGTAGTCAGGGTACCCGATGACGGTGTTCCGAGGGTGCGCTCCTGGGATTTATGGTTGGAGTAGCGGGCCTTGGACCCGAACGATGTCCAGGTAGTCAGGGTACCTGATGTCGGTGTTCCAAGGGTGCGCTCTTGGTATTTTCCCTTAAAGCAGCTGATCCTGGACCCGAACGATGTCCAGGTAGTCAGGGTACCCGATGACGGTGTTCCAAGGGTGCGCTCCTGGTATTTTTGGTTGGAGTGCCTGACCCTGGACCCGAACGATGTCCAGGTAGTCAGGGTACCCGATGACGGTGTTCCAACGGTGCGCTCCTGGTATTTTTCGTTGGAGGACCTGACTCTGGACCCGAACGATGTCCAGGTAGTCAGGGTACCCGATGACGGTGTTCCAAGGGTGTGCTCCTGGTATTTTTGGTTGGAGTGCCTGACCCTGGACCCGAACGATGTCCAGGTAGTCAGGGTACCCGATGACGGTGTTCCGAGGGTGCGCTCCTGGGATTTATGGTTGGAGTAGCGGGCCTTGGACCCGAACGATGTCCAGGTAGTCAGGGTACCTGATGTCGGTGTTCCAAGGGTGCGCTCTTGGTATTTTCCCTTAAAGCAGCTGATCCTGGACCCGAACGATGTCCAGGTAGTCGGGGTACCCGATGAAGGTGTTCCAAGGGTGCGCTCCTGGTATTTTTCGTTTGAGGACCTGACCCTGGACCCGAACGATCTTCAGGTAGTCAGGGTACCCGATGTAGGTGTTCTGGGGGTGCGCTCCTGATATTTTTGTTTCGAAAAGCTGACCTTAGACCCAAATAACTCCAGGTAGTTAAGATTAACTTCAGCTTAAGAAATACCAGAAGCGCACCTTTGGAACAGCGTCATCGGGTACCCTGGCTACCTGGACATCGTTCGGGTCCAGGGTCAGCTGCTGCAAACGAAAATTCCAGTAGCGCACCCTTGGAAAACCGACATCAGGTACCCTGACTACCTGGACATCGTTCGGTCCAGGGTCAGGCACTCCAACCAAAAATACCAGGAGCGCACCCTTGGAACACCGTCATCGGGTACCCTGACTACCTGGACATCGTTCGGGACAAGGGTCAGGCACTCAAACCAAAAATACCAGGAGCGCACCCTTGGAACACCGTCATCGGGTACCCTGACTACCTGGACATCGTTCGGGTCCAGGGTCAGCTGCTTCAAGCGAAAATTCCAGTAGCGCACCCTTGGAAAACCGACATCAGGTACCCTGACTACCTGGACATCGTTCGGGTCCAGGGTCAGGCACTCCAACCAAAAATACCGGGAGCGCACCCTTGGAACACCGTCATCGTGTACCCTGACTACCTGGACATCGTTCGGGTCCAGGGTCAGCTGCTTCAAGCTAAAATTCCAGTAGCGCACCCTTGGAACACCGACATCAGGTACCCTGACTACCTGGACATCGTTCGGGTCTAGGGTTAGGTACTCCAACCAAAAATACCAGGAGCGCACCCTTGGAACGCCGTCATCGGGTACTCTGACTACCTGGACATCGTTCGGGTCTAGGGTCAGGCACTCCAACCAAAAATACCAGGAGCGCACCCTTGGAACACCGACATCGGGTACCCTGACTACCTAAACATCGTTCGGGTCCAGGGTCAGGTACTCCAAGTTAAAATACAATACAAAATTGTAATCACAGGAATAATTAACTGATTGTGTTCGGGATAGAAAATACTCTACAACTGCTGCAGGCAATGATGAACAGCTGACACATATAAAGTCGCGCCGCTCGGCTCGCCATGCTCTTGCCAAGTCTGGCCCAGATCACAGCGCCGTCCCCTGCCATGCTGTGCCCATATCAGGCTGATCAGGCACCCTGCCCGGGCCCAAGTTTGCGCCTGATTTCAATTTCCACTCGGGCAGCTCCGATCTCACTAGAAAACAAACTAGAATCCGATCGCCGCGCCACATTGTGGGGGTACCGAACTACCTAAGCGTGTGACACTTTGGGATGGGACTCTGTTCTTCTACCCTGGTCTATCTTCTTTGACTAAGGATGGATCACTAAAATGGGGTGGTTATTAGTGAACCCCTTTAGCGAGATAATCGCATTTGAAGGTTTTGAGCGGTTTTCGAGCAATTTTGAAGAGCTAACTCAATTTTCGGTATTTCTTGCATACAGAATACTGTCGAGAACTTGTAGGAGTCACAAATACGAAAGCCTGAACGGGAATTATGAATTATGTACCCATATAACCTCAAATTTCAAGATACACTAAGATGGATCACTAAAAAGGGTCGTTGATTGGATTTTTGATGAGTCGTTAATTAGTGAACCCATATAACCTCAAACTTCAGGATACACTAAGATGGATCACTACAATGGGTCGGTTATTAGTAAACCCATATTACCTCAAATTTCAAGATACACTGAGATGGATCACTAAAGAGTTAATTAGTGAACCCATATAACCTCAAATTTCAAGATTCACTAAGATGCATCACTACAATGGGTCGGTTATTAGTAAACCCATATAACCTCAATCTTCAGGATACACAAAGCTAACTCAATTTTCAGTATTTCTTGCATATAGAATACTGTCGAGAACTTGTAGGAGTCACAAATATGAAAGCCTGAACGGGAATTATGAATTATGTACCCATATAACCTCAAATTTCAAGATACACTGAGATGAGTCACTAAAAAGGGTCGTTAATTGGATTTTTGATGAGTCGTTAATTAGTGAACCCATATAAGCTCAAATTTCAAGATTCACTAAAATGCATCACTACAATGGGTCGGTTATTAGTAAACCCATATAACCTCAATCTTCAGGATACACAAAGATGGATCACTAAAATGGGTCTGTTATTAGTGAACCCATATAACCTAAAATTTCAAGATTCACTAAGATGCATCACTACAATGGGTCGGTTATTAGTGAACCCATATTACCTCAAATTTCAAGATACACTGAGATGAATCACTAAAGAGGGTTGTAAATTGTATTTTTGATGAGTCGTTAATTAGTGAACCCATTTAACCTCAATTTCCAAGATACACTAAGATGGATCACTAAAATGGATCGATTATTAGTAAACTCATATAACCTCAAATTTCAAGATACACTAAGATGGATCACTAAAATGGGGCGGTTATTAGTGAACCCATATAACCTCAAATTTCAAGATACACTAAGATGGATCACTAAAATGGGGCGGTTATTAGTGAACCCATATAACATCAAATTTCAAGATACACTAAGATGAATCTCTAAAATAGGTCGTTAATTAGTGAACCCATATAACCTCCAATTTCAAGAGACACTAAGATGGATCACTAAAATGGGTCGGTTATTAGTGAACTCATATAACCTCAAATTCAAGATACACTAAGATGGATCACTAAAATGGGGCGGTTATTAGTGAACCCCTTTAGCGAGATAATCGCATCTAAAGGTTTGGAGCGGTTTTCATGAAATTTTGAATAGCTAACTCAATTTTCGGTATTTCTTGCATATAGAATACTGTCGAGAACTTGAAGGAGTCACAAATACGAAAGCCCGAACGGGACTTATGAATTATGTACCCATATAACCTCAAATTTCGAGATACACTAAGATGGATCACTAAAACAGGTCTGTTATTAGTGAACCCATATAACCTCAAAATTCAAGATTCACCAAGATGGATCACTGGAATGGGTCGTTAATTGGATTATTGCTGGGTCGTTAATTAGTGAACCCATATAACCTCAAATATCAAGATACACTAAGATGGATCACTACAATGGGTCAGTTATTAGTAAACCCATATAACCTCAAATTTCAAGATACACTGAGATGGATTACTAAAAAGGGTCGTTGATTGGATTTTTGATGAGTCGTTAATTAGTGAACCCATATAACCTCAAATTTCAATATACATTAAGATGGATCACTAAAATGGGGCGGTTATTAGTAAACTTATATAACCTCAAATTTCAAGATACACTAAGGATGGATCACTAAAATGGGGCGGTTATTAGTGAACCCCTTTCGCGAGATAATCGCATTTGAAGGTTTTGAGCGGTTTTCGAGCAATTTTGAAGAGCTAACTCAATTTTCGGTATTTCTTGCATACAGAATACTGTCGAGAACTTGTAGGAGTCACAAATACGAAAGCCTGAACGGGAATTATGAATTATGTACCCATATAACCTCAAATTTCAAGATACACTAAGATGGATCACTAAATTGGGTCTGTTATAAGTGAACCCATATAACCTCAAATTTCAAGATTCACTAAGATGCATCACTACAATGGGTCGGTTATTAGTAAACCCATATAACCTCAAACTTCAGGATACACTAAGATGGGTCACTAAAATGGGTCTGTTATTAGTGAACCCATATAACCTCAAACTTCAGGATACACTAAGATGGATCACTAAAATGGGTCTGTTATTAGTGAACCCATATAACCTCAAATTTCAAGATTTACTAAGATGCATCACTACAATGGGTCGGTTATTAGTAAACCCATATAACCTCAATCTTCAGGATACACAAAGATGGATCACTAAAATGGGTCTGTTATTAGTGAACCCATATAACCTCAAATTTCAAGATTCACTAAGATGCATCACTACAATGGGTCGGTTATTAGTAAACCCATATTACCTCAAATTTCAAGATACACTGAGATGGATCACTAAAGAGGGTTGTAAATTGTATTTTTGATGAGTCGTTAATTAGTGAACCCATATAACTTCAAATTTCAATATACATTGAGATAGATCAGTGGAATGGGTCGTTAATTGAATTATTGATGGGTCGTTAATTAGTGAACCCATTTAACCTCAATTTCCAAGATACACTAAGATGGATCACTAAAATGGATCGATTATTAGTAAACTCATATAACCTCAAATTCAAGATACACTAAGATGGATCACTAAAATGGGGCGGTTATTAGTGAACCCCTTTAGCGAGATAATCGCATCTAAAGGTTTGGAGCGGTTTTCACGAAATTTTGAATAGCTTACTCAATTTTCAGTATTTCTTGCATATAGAATACTGTCGAGAACTTGAAGGAGTCACAAATACGAAAGCCCGAACGGGACTTATGAATTATGTACCCATATAACTTCAAATTTCGAGATACACTAAGATGGATCACTAAAACGGGTCTGTTATTAGTGAACCCATATAACCTCAAATTTCAAGATTCACCAAGATGGATCACTGGAATGGGTCGTTAATTGGATTATTGCTGGGTCGTTAATTAGTGAACCCATATAACCTCAAATTTCAAGATACACTAAGATGGATCACTAAAATGGGTAGTTAATTGGATTATTAATGGGTCGTTAATTAGTGAACCCATATAACCTCAACTCTCAAGATACACTAAGATGGATCACTAAAATGGGTCGGTTATTAGTGAACCCTATTTAACCTTAAATTTCAATATACATTAAGATGGATCACTAATATGGGTCAGTTATTAGTGAACCTATATAACCTCAAATTTCAAGATACACTAAGATGGATCACTAAAATAGGGCGGTTATTAGTGAACCCATATAACATCAAATTTCAAGATACACTAAGATGTTCCGAAAAAAAATTTACTGATCCCGAATTTGGCTTATTTCTTCTCTAAACCCATTATTTAATGAGATAATCGCATTTAAAGGTTTTGAGCGGCTTTTTATGGAATTTTTAAAAGCAAATTCTATTTTCGGTATTTTTTCTATATAGAAGTCTCTCGAGAGCTTGTAAGAATCACATATTCGTAAGGCTGAATGGAAATTATCAATTCCGGAATAATTCTACGATACTTTATTAAAATTCTACTTTATCGCACAGTCGAAGACAACGTTGCACGAATAATCAGTCTATCAGAACCGTCATCACGGTGTCATCTGGTGGTCAAACTTGGCGTAGGTACGGGTAATACCACACAGGATCACAACCTTCCTTGCCGCATGACCTCCTGATGGTAAGCTACGTAGTGGCGCGACAGAGCCACTGAGCCACATCTTTTGATTAAAACGACATTACCAGTTATAGTGAACATCGAAAACTTTATCAACCTAATTTCCTTTTTTCGAAGAGGTTTTGAAAAGAGAGAGAGAGAGAGAGAGAGAGAGAGAGAGAGAGAGAGATGTTAGAATTGTGCTGAAGGTTATGAGGTAGCATGTGGCAGCCCTTTTGATAAAAAAATATGGAGCGGAATTCAAGATGGTCTGACTTTTCAAAGCAACAATAGCTGAATTTATGAGTTATCACTTTGTAAGAATCGCTAAGAAAAATATAAAAAAAGTTATCTGGTCACTACGCAAATAGGGCACTATCGTTGACGTGAGACAATCTTTATTCAGAAATAATTTTTAGCACTTTATTTCAATTTTTAGCTCAAGCACATGAGCAATATCAGGAAAATTACTTTCTCCGTATTTTAATCAAGTCCAAAAAGTAAGCTTATTTTCAATTGATAGCTTAACCAACTGATGTTTTTATATAACTCGTTCATTGCACTCTATCGAATACGATTGTAGAGAAATAAATTTGATCGGTTCATTTCGAAAAAAACTTTCGTCATATTTGGAAAGAAGAGTTAACTCCTTACTCCAATGTTCATAAAGATCTGTGCTCCAGCTGGAGACCAAAAATAAAATATGCATCTCGCTCTGGTGCATAATCCATTATTGCTTTCTCAAAGAGAAAGCTTTGTAACGGGGTAAAAATCGACCCACCGAATCGGACTTCGGGACCTCGATTTTCGTAATCTACGGGTCGAAAAACATGGAAATCCGAAAATGTCTGTATGTATGTACGTACGTGCACTTTTTTTTGTCGTACGATAACTCTCGAAGGAATTGTCCGATCGTCCTGAAATTTTGCACACAGGTTAGTCGCCGCAAAATCTCGGTCGAGTTCAATTTTCAGCCAATTCCGTTGTTTATTTCTCTAGCAACCGTTGCTAACGTGTTTTTGATAAAAGCTCCGAAAATCATCATCAATGCACGATGGGTCTCCAATTCTTTCGACGACGATCGATGAGAATCGATAAGACATTCATTTTGGAACAACCATTGTTTATTCTCCTAGCAACCGTTGCTATGGAGATACAAAATTCAGCTTCAGACTGACTTTTTTTGTCATACGTTAATTTTCGAAGGAATGGTCCGATCGTCCTGAAATTTTGCACACAGGTCGGTCTCCGGCAGATGTGAACCGAGTTCGGTGTTCAGCAACATCCGTTGTTTGATTCCATGGCAACCGTTGCTAGCGTGTTTTCGATAAGTTCCCATATAATTCATGATAAATGATCATTTGGGTTTGTATATTTATGGGATTCTATAACAATCAAAGAGACCTTTCCCGTATAAACCATTGTTGATGTCTCTAGCAACCGGTGTTTATATCGCTTGCAACCGTAACTAGGGAATGGGAAAAGTCAGTTGGAGGTTCATTTTTGGAACTGTTGATGACTAAGAAGTAAGAACATCGAAGCTCCGACATTTACCATAGCAACCGTTGTTTACGTCCTTAGCAACCGTTACTATGGAGTGTGAAAAATCAGTTGGAGGTCCATTT
Source organism: Aphelinus atriplicis (assembly GCA_020882685.1). NCBI lineage: Eukaryota > Metazoa > Arthropoda > Insecta > Hymenoptera > Aphelinidae > Aphelinus > Aphelinus atriplicis. The sequence goes on from CM037073.1 coordinate 79,702,904, forward strand.
TCGGAACTGTTGATGACTAAGAAGTAATAACGTCGAAGCTCCGACATTTACCATAGCAACCGTTGTTTACGTCCTTAGCAACCGTTACTATGGAGTGGGAAAAGTCAGTTTGAAGTCCATTTTTGAAACTGTTGGTGACTAAGAAGTAAGAACATCGAAGCTCCGACATTTACCATAGCAACCGTTGTTTACGTCCTTAGCAACCGTTACTATGGAGTGGGAAAAGTCAGTTAGAGGTCCATTTTCGGAACTGTTGACGACTAAGAAGTAAGAACACCGAAGCTCGGATATTTACCATAGCAACCGTTACTATGGAGTGGAGGAAATAAGTTAAAGGTTCATTTTGCTTTCTCAAAGAGTGGTGATTAATGCAAATTGAGGTTCAATTGCAATACTTTGAGAAAGCATACTGCTGAGGCACTTGGCAGCGGTTTTTTTTATAGGGATGGATTACCTATGCGATCCACATTCAACGTTCGACAATCTGCAGAATAATAATGTTTATAATAATACATACTGATTTTAATGAACATACGTAGAAATCACACGCCATGAATAATCAAGAATTCGATTCTTCCTGTCGTGGTGGTGAGAGCTGAAAACCATAATCGACATCGGTGGACAATCGATACTTACCCTTTTACATCCTCTGCTTATCTCTCACTTCCGTTGCAAGAAACTACGTAACGGTTGGCGATGATCTACAGTAATCGGGAACGTGCTCAAGCCACAGGAAAATGTCAATCAAAATTTGGTTCATTTGGATTCATTATATCTTATCAAGTGAAAAAATATTGTAAGATTAGGAATTCTGTGTAATTTTTTGAACAGCGTTACGTTACATTTACGATCTAACATGGAAATGATCAAAGTAAACAAAGACTCATTTGATGAGACTTTTAGGAACATTCTTGGATTCAGGCTTGTAATGAGTGTACTCTTTGTGGCGACTGTGCATTATTTATCATGACTCATATGTTTATAAGTTTACTGAGTCTTAATTTTATCATGAAAAAGATCATGGTGAATTTAATATATAGTGCGAATTCAGTATAACGTAATTTTAAGGAACTTGGTAATCATTTCCAGTAACAGCAGAAAATTTTGAAATGATTTTTTCCTCAATGCATCACTCGAGATTTTATGGATCATAAAATTTGATGTTATCAGAAGGTGGCTCAGGGAGTACATTGTCATCATTCGATTGAAGTGACTCGCTAGATTCGGGCTCCCTGGAAAGGCTTTGAACGCATCTACACTAAGAACAAAATGTTATAGTCATCAAAAATATCGATGGACGATTACATTAAAAGAAACTTCCTATTGTTCAACTGATAAAGCCTGGTTCTATATACATATACTCTATACGGGAGATCGTGTGTTCTAACTAGTGATTGAACATTGGGATCATTGAATTTATAGCTCGTTATGTTAGAAAAAACTAGAGAACCTTTGACTGGAGTGAAAAAATAATATACACATTCTGGGAAATTGCTCACTTCCATGTCAACAATGTCACTAGACGCAATGCACCATGCCACACTTCAGTCACCACCTAACTTTGAAACCATACTGACGCAAGTGGACCGCGATGCGTCATTTCTTATTCTGTTATTAAGTATTTCTTTCTACAATTGCTGATTTTGTGAGCAGAACAAATTTTGACATGATTGTAAAATTATTAGATTGAAGACTTTTTCAATTCAGAAAAAATCAAATTATGTAAGAGTAGAAATTTATATTCGGTGAATATTTTTTCGCTAGAAATTTTATATTTTACTAGCGAAAAATTGCTTTACGAGCGTAGAAATAATTCAAGGTTAATCGTACTGTATTTCATCTTAGGACAAGAGCTCCCGAAACACGTCAGTCTCACTAAAACTCATGTAGGAGTTTAAATAATATCTCTAATTCACTATACAAAGCGGCGATATTGGGCCTATCTCAGATGAAATAAATAAGTTTTTCTGTGTCTTTTCTATAGTTACAAAAGTTGAAGGTCAAGTAGTTAAAAAGTCAGAGATCGGTCGACCCACCAAAAAATTTCATGGAATCATAGCATTTCATAGATGCATAACTATTATCAGGAGAGCTCGTTGATCTGCAGAAACCATTGCATCTATACTATGTTCCAGCTGCGGTCCATAACAACCCAGTAGGCGGCGTCGAAGTTCGTGAATGGAATGATTAACGATGAAACTTATGGTGAGCGATGGAAACAATTTATGACCAAAAAGTCTATATCGAGCTGTTTCTGCCACCGAGACTCGAACTTGCTAGGAGTCGTTGTCAACTTCAGTTGACCAACCATGATGAAACTTTCCGATATTCTGCCAATTAGTTTTGATCTTATGGGTTTGAAGTATATTTATCTATGCAGAAATCATAGATATACTGTGCATGAATGAAATCAAATATTATTGATTTAATATCTCCGGGGAATCAAACCTTTAGACTGAATGTTTGTACTTATTGAAGCATCCAAAAAGCATTTCGGAAAGGTTCATTATGATTTTTCGCCCGAAGTTGACAATATCTCCTACAGCTAGTCATGCATACGTAGTATGATTACTGACACCAACGATTTTTTAGATTGATTTGAGTATGAAAAGCTGAAGCACACAACAAGGATAGGAATCTACATCATTTCTATACAATATTTAAGATGAGTGCAAGTGTATAAAATGAGTGACATCACTATATTTCGGTTTGGAGATCATGTACTAGCTGTTTTAACTAGCTTGGAGACCACCTCACATTTGGGTCACCGATTTAAACGAAACTTTTGAGGTACTTTTTGATACTAAAATAGATAATGTTCCCAGTAGTTTATCCTAACGTTTTAATTTGTCAGAGATATACCGAATATTACTGATTTTGTGTGTCTGTACGATGACAATTTCTTTGGGAAATCGAATCGTCAGGATAAATTACTGCAGATATTATCTATTGGATAATCATAAACCACCACCAATAGTTTCAATAAGATCCAAATTTCAAGTGATTTCTTCAAAAAATTAGCCTTGAAATGCGAAATAAAAATGTTTGATTTGAAACCTAAAACACGATATCATATATAAACGGAACCGATATGGCCTGTAAAATTTGGAATATCGTGTTCAATTGTTTTAATTCAGTTATCTTTATTGATAAAAGATGGATTCCTTCATAAAAAACTATTGTCGAACCAACCATAGTTTTTTTTCAGTGATTAAACGGCCCCTACGTGTGATCCGATGGGAAAATTGCGCGGGGCATAAAATTGAAGTATTCAATGACCTTTACACATTACCGGTGAAATGTTTGTCCGAACATGATTTTCCATACGTTGAAACTACTTCAATATGTTTCTGAGGCTATGAATGTAAAACGGCCATTTGCCATATCTTGCTCAATACAATTTTCCTCAAACGAGTCGTTTCACTAGCATAATCTAGCGAAAATAATAACGTGATTTTAACGTATGTAAAATATTGTTTCCAACAATTGTTTTCTCCCGCGTTAAAAACAATTTCCCAAAGCTTCCGTTTTATCTACACGTACTGAATAAACAACGATAATTTCGAAGGAATTATCACTTTTTGATTGGAAGTGAGGCATTTCAGAAGTATCTAGAAGAAGGAGAGAATGAACGAGCGTTGAGGTGGTTGTATCACCGGCGCGGCGGGTAGTTAATCACGAGTATCCCCGTGTGTTTACGAGTACACACGTGGGCGCGTGAAAGCTCGGTTACAAATCGACCACTGGCTCGACTCAATGAAAACGAGAGGTGGAATCGGATTGTAAGGGCAGGTGGGCTCGGGGTAGAGCCGCAGAGGTTGTCTCGAAAAGAATAGCGCGGGAGCACTTGGGGGCAGAGGCATTTGTTACAGTAACACACATAGCCGGGTTTGCGAGTCGCGCGGGCGAACGAGCCGAGAAAGAGCAAACGCGGAAGCGAAGGGGTGGGCGGGGGTGAATTGGGGGGAAGATCAACGAAGAGGGCGAAGTGGGGTTGCAGGCGCGCGCGCGCGAGCGAGCGGCTGGGCTTGCAGAGCGCGCGGCCAGCCCGCTATCGACCAGATCGAGCCTCGGTGGCGCAGCCTGCGGGCGAATCCGGCCGCGAGTTAGTCCTTGCGCGTGCGGCCCCCAGCATCGAGCTTATCGCCGTCGCCGGGCCGATAAAAGCTCGTGTGCTGCTGCTGCTGCCGCCGCCGCTGATGATTCGCGACGAGGAGGTGGGGAGCCGATGCTCCTGGGCCGCTGCCAGTAGATCCGCCTGGCCAACGCTCCCCTCGACGCAGTCCGCGCGCGATCCGATGCTCAGAGCCTGCTCTGCTGCCGCTCCAGCCACTAACGCTCACACCAGGTTCGTCCGACTGCTCTATACTTACTTGTTGCCCTCCTTCCGTCTCCGTTTTATTCGGCCCTTAAGCCCGATCAAGCACGCCTTCCTCATTTTACCCTCGTTCGCTACATTGATTTTTACCTACGTTCCGAGCTTCTGCTCTGCGTTGGGCTTTCGTTTTGTTTTTTTATTCAAAAATCACGAAATTCGACGTCGTTCGGTTTTACGAATTATCCATCGCGTGGCCTGTTCTTTTGTAAATTCGTGTATCTAACTCTTATCGTAGCCTAGCAAGTCAATAAATTAATGTGGCCCTTTGCGTACCCGATTTTATTGATCTCACTGACGTTAATTTTTGATGTTTGCGAGAGACAAAAAAATCAGAACAAAAGCCGAGTGCTATTTTGTTGCGTCGCGTCGAATCGGATGTATGAATTGATCTTATAATGAAACGTTAGATCGAGGCGGATGTAAATAACATTAATACTCCCCTTTCATGCAATTAACGTGTCAAAACTGTAATCCATATCCCATAGTATACGCAGTACGATAGCATTGGTATCTCAATTGACTGAAATTTTGAATCCAATTCGTTATTTTTATTTTCTTATATATTCCATGCAGTACAGTTTCTAGTCAAATTTATGAATATTCAAATTTTCGCAAGCGTTATTTCAAGTTTTATTGTTCTCTGAAAAAAAATACTATATGGATACATTAGAAGCTGTCCCCTTTACCTTAGACAAATAATATATGACAAATAATATAGACACTATACACTTGATATTCAAATTCAAAATTTGTTTATATTTGGTAAATATTGTGATTCGGATAAGCGGAATTCATTTTTCGATCCTGTGATTAATGCTTCGAGCATTTCTCCTAAATCAGAGTTGAAAATCTCAAAGGTATAAGCCGTTTACGAGCACGTGACGTGAGCTGTGCGTAACACGCAACGGTGCGCTCACGCTTCGAGCTTTTATTTAAACCGCTGTGGGAGGATCAGTGTAAGTGAAATGACCTTTTAACTTGGCAATAGACGTGACACTTGTTCGATGTTCTTGCACAATCTCGTAATAGTGTTATTCTTCAATCCGAAAAGTAAAGGGTTCAAAAACAAATTATATATTCACACGAGTGACATTTTCGTTTTCACTGCGCTTAGAAAAATATTTAAAGCTGTTCGAGCTTGCGTGTATCTTGATTCAAATTGCGTTAAACATTGAAAAACAAGAATTAAACCAGTGTTAGCATTTGTATAGTCTATAGTTACTCACTCGTGTTATACAGATCATGACACAATATGATTAATTAATATTTATAGGATCTGTAAAAACATCACCAATGTACTAAGCAATAGCACCAATAAGTGTGTGATTATTCTACCTAGAAATTTTGTAATGTAATAACTGATTCTAAATGCTTGCAGATGAGAGTTGATGAATACTAGATAGACAACGATGATCAAATGGCGAAAATGCCGTTTGAAGCAGGGAGTCTCAAGCGCGGCTCGCGACTAAAAAGATGGCTAATAATTCTACTCGTCATCTTATTAGCATCTCTGCTGGTCATCAACAGCTTCACAATCAGTGAATTTCAAATTGTTCCACTCGGGAATAACAGTAATCAAGGTTGGCGCGCACTTTATACTCTTGAACTTGTTCCGAGCATTTGAATTCTAATAGCCACGAGCATGCATATCTGCATGCGTACATAGCAAATCCTCGTATCAAATTCATAACACCATTGAATAATTGAATGATAATCCTTTTATGTAGTTCGTTGTTCGTAAAAATTTAATTTTTCGCGTCGCAACTAGTGGTTTACGAGTGCTTACAATAAAGTTACAGGGAACTACAACGAAGCGAAACAACCCCCAGTATTATTGAACGCGACTAGCCACGCTGTGAGAAATGGCTACTTGGTGGACACCAAGGGCTGCCGTATACCCGACTTAAGTCCGTTCGAGCCGTCGGTGATGCGCTTCGTTGACAAAGCGAAGCCGATTGTCTGCGAGCAGGGCACCCATTTGCCCTTAATTAGCTCCAACAACTCGGCGATTTTCGTCGACCCCGAGGCTCGCAGTCACTACTACAAAGAGAACGAGTCTGTCAATTGCTGTTGGAGAAATTTTTGGCGATCTGGCTTCGAGGACAATAAAGTCGAGTGAGTAAAGTTTCATAAAGTTGTCTTCGTACATTTAACGCGAACTACGGATATTCAAGCTTGGCTTGGGAGACATAATGCTGAGTGATAAATAAAATTTGATTGTATAGCTTTATTTATCAATCCGCTCACGTAGAATCGTTCCGGAGGTAATCTGATTATCCGCAAGATATTGTATGCATTTATGAGAATGAAGTATTGCATCTTATCAGTTGACTGCTCCTATCAGAGAAATAATTTCCCTCTTATGTATGTAGCAATATCAATAGCTTTAGAAACGAAATATTGTTGGTTGATACAATAAAAAAATTCTTGTAAAGTAAGTCATGGTAAAGCGATAAATATTGACATATCGGACAATGATCAAAAGTACATTTTTCGCGAAACACTTGGAAGCTGAATAATCTTGACTACGGTTGTTGAATTATTAATTGTTTTCCGCGCAATTTATCAATCAATCTCTCGATTCAATCAATTCGCAGCCATTTTCTGTTTGCAGTCGTTACCGATAGGGAGATTGTTTATTTTTTTCAGTCTATAAGTTGGAACTCCTAATGAAATTGATCCCTTTTATTAGTAGATAGATACCTGTGTTCCTTACAATTATCAACTAATTTGACAAATTAACTGAAAATTCATGTACATCTCCCTCCATACTATAAGCTATGGCAATTCTTCAGGGTTCACGGAAATATATCCAACTTTTTTAAATGGAATTGACGCTTTGATTGACGTTAGGAATCCAAATCTGGAGCCCAAATTTAGCGTTCAGCGAAATATAAAATGGCTTGTCCTAAAGTATGTGGTACACAACTCGTACAATTATTTTAGCGTATATCGGTAGTTTCAAGAAGAAACGTTTAGACGCTTAATAGTACCAAGAGTACAAAAAGCGTCGTTAAATAACTAAATAAAAAAACAGCCCGGGCCCGTTGCACATGAGCGTCTGCAGATATTCGAGCGAAATGTCGCGTTCGTATGGATGTCCTAAGAGAAAACGAATTGATCATGCGCAGGGTGAGCAAGGACTGCCATCGGTTCGTGGAGGCGGCGTTCACAAACGAGGAGTTCGTCAAGGTGGAGTGCAAGCTGAAGGACGGCAGCAAGTACGTGGACTACTTCGCGTTCGTGCCGCGCAAGCTGCAGGTGGAGAGCCGGTGCCGGGCGGTGGCGAGGGACGCCCTGGCGAACTACGTGCTGCCACCGGACGAGCCGGCCCCGAGGAAGCCAAGCGTCCTCATAGTCGGGATAGACTCGGTCAGCCGGCTCAACTTGCACCGCTCGATGCCCAAGACGATCGAGCTGGTGCGCCGGCTCGGGGGGGTCGAGCTGCTCGGCTACAACAAGGTCGCCGACAACACCTACCCCAACCTCGTGCCCCTGCTCACCGGCCTGTCCGAGGCCGAGTTCGAGAAGGTCTGCTGGACAGACCACGCCAAGCCCTTCGACGACTGCCCCTTGCTCTGGAAGCGCTTCCGCGACAACGGCTACAGGACCATCTTCGCCGAGGACGCCTGTTACATGACCATCTTCAACTATCTCAAGCCCGGCTTCAGGTCAGTCTTTCCTCTTATACAAATATATATGCGCTCATCCCCGCGGGTCCCCTTCTAAGATCAAGTAGTAAGTTCCGGCTTGGGCGAGACGCGCGCGTATACTATCGTTGCAAGACGAACGACCGAAGTGAGCTCTGGTTTTCTTGTCTGAAAACTTTCGAGCGTCTTATCGTGCTGCTCGTTTGACATTACGGAGGAAGTTTAACAAACTCAAAAACTCGGTTTTCCCAATTACTCGCGTATGGAAAAAGAATTTTTACGAGCTGCTCTTGCAGGAAACTCTAACGGCGTGAAAATTAGAACGGATCTTGACTCAATTTTCTTTACGACCTATTTGTGCTCGGCTGAATCATGAGCAGAGCTAACATTTCCCCTGTAATTTCGCCTAAGAAAAACTCAAAGAATTTTAGCTTTGAAAATCACTTGTATAGGGGGTGGGATTTATTGGCTATTTGCTTCGGCAAAGAGCCAAGACTAATTGAAGCAATTGATAGAAAGGAAGTATGATGAAAAAAAAAGATTGAATTATGAACGTGAAATGCTAAGAAAGTAGAATGGTATATATAGCTCGATTCTTTGCCCTAATGTGAGTTTATGAAAAAAATTCTTTTTCACCGAAGAGAAATTATACGGAATCACAGAAAAAATTCATAAAAGAATGATATTAAAAATTGGTGTAAATATTCGCGACTGCTGAAAACGTTTTCTCTCATCATCTTCTCATGCCGTCAACAATATTTCGTACCACGGCGCTGCTATGGACTGGGGTCATTGGGTACAGCTAACTTGATGTAAAACCTGTGTAACCTAATTGCGTTCGACCGACTCGGACTGAGGAAGTTTTAGTTGAATTGCTCTCTGGAATACGATGTTTCCATTTAAAAAACGAGGCGGATATATATTTATGCGTAAAACTGAATATGGCACTCAGGAAGCAGCCGACGGACTACTACCTGCGTCCTTACTGCATCGCGGCGGAGTCGGATATCGGCAATACGCACAAGGGCAACGCGAAGCTGTGCCTTGGCACGCGGCTCAACTTCGAGACGCTGCTGGATTACACGCGCAAGGTGGTGGACGAGTTCGCGGCCGACCCGTACTTCGCGCTGTTCTGGCAGGCGAGCCTCACCCACGACTACATCGAGTTCCCGCAGCTGGGCGACACCGCGTACCACGAGTTCTTCGCTCACGCGGCCAGCGAGGACCTGCTGCGCGACACGGTGGTCCTGTTCATGAGCGACCACGGCATGAGGTGGGGCTCGTTCCGCCAGACGTACCAGGGCCGGCTCGAGGACAGCCTGCCCTTCGTCTTCCTCCTGCTGCCCGACTGGTGGAAGAGGCAGCATCCCGACGCGTGGAACACCCTCGTGCACAACTCCAACAGCCTCACCACGCCCTTCGACCTCCACCAGACCCTCAAGGACATTCTGCATCCCAGCCGGATACAGCTCGACGCGCCAATGGTAACCGAGCCCTGCTGGAGCTTCTTTTTGTTTGAGTCCCCAATCGCGGATATTCGAAACTGCTGAACTTCATAAGATTGTAAAGAAGGCCCTGATTTGATTTTGTTAATGAGACATTCAATTCGTAATACGTGGTACCAAAAATCTCCATGAAAATTAATTTTTTCTTCCAAAAATGGGAAGTCAAATTTCTTCGTGCCAGATCATCATCGGACATTATTGGCTACGTCAGTCACTTTGCGGTTCGGAAACTGGATCACCGGATGACGTTTATCAAAGACGTTTCTTCTATTGAAAAAATAAGTTTTGATTTTCCGAATTCAATTTTGATTTATCGAACATCTCAGGGAAACGCATACTCGAACAGAACTTGTATTGACCGCGGAAAGTCCTGGGCGCAACTCAATCCTCGTCCCGCGTGTGCCCAGTCAAGGAGACAACGTGTGCAGCAAGCTTGCGCTATGTATTTCAGGTGAAGGCGAAGGACGCGAACGGGACGGAGCTGCCGGAGACGGTGGCGCGGGGCATCAGCCTGTTCAGCCGGATCCCGGACGAGCGGACGTGCGAGAGCGCGGGCATCCCGGAGCACTGGTGCATGTGCCACAACCGGCGCAACGTGTCGCGGGACGACCCGGCCCTGGGCCAGGTGGGCTCGGCCCTGGTGGGCCAGCTGAACCAGCTGCTCCGCGGCCGGACCCAGTGCGCCCGACTCGAGCTCGACGAGCTGCTCGACGCCAAGGCCCTCGGCGACGGCAGCGACAAGAACGCCCCGTGGACCGAGTACACGCTCACGTTCCGCACGAGGCCCGGCGCGGCCGTGTTCGAGGGCTCGGTCCGCTTCCGGCCCGACGACAACTCGACCAGCCTCGTCGGCTCCATCAGCCGGCTCAACGCCTACGGCGACCAGAGCGCCTGCGTCGACGACTTCCACCTCAGGCTCTATTGCTACTGCTTGCCTCCCACCTAGCCGGCCCACTGGACCCTATTACTGCCAACGCCTGCGGCGAAGCGCCCACTGCAGTCCGCGCACGTGTTGCGCCGATAAACACTGCACCACTTACGCCAGGGCTGGACGGTTCAACCTTGTTACGTTCTTAATACCGTTTGTGATATTTTATACGCGATGTACATAAATGTTCATAACGTAATGCGGTGAAATGCTGTGTATACACACACACAAAGTTCAATATTTTTTCATCGCGCTCGCGCGAGCGACGAGCGAGGCCTATATATAGATCCTTCAATCGCCGAGTTCCAATGGCTTATCCTGTATTCCAGCTGATAATCCCAAAGAGTGGGACGTTCGTCATGCGAGGAGGAACAATTCGCACAATACATGATACAATACGTGATTCCTCTCGGCACATCGGGCCGATGTGCTATGGGAAACGAGATGGCGCGCTACGAGATGTGATCGTTTATTATAGAACGAATAACTATGCGTAAAGAGTACTATTTTTAAATTTAATTTACAAAGTATATTTTTCATGCTCAAAAGTATTTATTTGTATAAGTGTGAATTTTAATAAAGTAGCTTCCGCAGCACAATTGTTTCCCGTTCACTTCTTATCATACTCACGATTGATCCCTGTTCAGTGAATTGTTATCGGTTGTTTTTAGGAAAATAGAGATACATCTGTTCGAATCATGGGAGGAAATGACGATAACGTTGTTTTTTTATCTTAAATAATTGGAAATTTCATTTATCTCTCAACACAATGAACAGTGAAAAGTTCTTACAATCATTGAGAATGTGTGAATTACATTGGTTTTGACGAAACATAACAGTACAAATTTCAATTCACTATTTACGTACTCAGACGACTTCGCCAACAGATCCATTGTAAAAGATAAGATCATTTACAAACTAGAAATGCAAAAAACAAAACTTTTCCTCAAAGTCATCCATGCAACATACATACCATAATTGAGTACACACCATCTTTAATTCACTTAATTCACTGCTGCGAAAACACACAAACAGATTAACTTTAACTCGTTCAAGAGTTTATTGATTACAGTTTTCACTTCAAACTTTAATCCTAAATTTATATGAATAGTAAAAATTTTTTTCAGAGTCAAATTTCACTGATATTGATATCTAGCATCGTCTGAAATGGGCGTGAATGCGCAGTGATCATCGAGCTCATGATGCTTTTCAGCCTCGTAATCTCTTTCAATTCGTTGCCTAGCTTTGAAATCAGTTCCCACTGATTCCATTATATATTCTGTTTACTGAGCTCTGACCAAGTAATTTTATTATGTCTGAAACAAAATTGAAATTACATTTTTTTTTCCATCTAATGAAAACCCATCACGTAACTTAAGAAATGATATAAATAATAGTTCTTCCACACTCTCAACTGATGGAGGCATTTGACTTTCTCAAAGAGGAAGTATTATGATGAAATTAGAATTTCTGAATTGAACTGACTTTTCAATTATTTTGTCTTTAGAAATGTTTATATGTGCATACATTTTTACGTGCACGTGTATTTTTTACCGATGATATTTTTTTTGAAAGATCAACCAATTTTTATGACATTTTGCACGTGAGTCAATGGTGGCAAGATATAAACTGCGTTCAATTGTGGAGTTGATCGATAAAGTTTTACGACTTAATTTCAACGTCAATTTGGTATTGGGCGTTGGGCGATAAAAATAATCAAATCTACTCTGTGACCGTTTTTGTGAACTCCAGCTCGGAAGTAAATTCAAATTCATGCGCATTATCAGCATTCGAAAAGTATTAGAAAGCTCAACGCGTCAATGGTCTCTTTGAAAAATCATACCCAGTAGGCTTTTCATACGTATTTTTATGAGAACTAACTCGAATTTTTTGCACCAAAATGATCTCAGACATTGGATTTATAATTTCCAATGAAAACCGAAATTGAAATTCGAGCCGTTTTAAATACTTATATTTCATTTCCAATATGGCGGATGAGTACTCAAAAAAAAATTCAGAAAGCTTCAAAATTGATTGTAATTGATTCTTGTGATGATTTTTAGTTCAAAATTCTCATCTTTATATTGGAAGTATAGAATGATCTTTAGTCCCAGCGGCTGCGAAGTTCCAACTTTACGTTCTGGTGTTTGCAAAGATTCTCCCACAGATTAGGATAAGTAGTATATCCTCACTTATTAAGGTGATTTCGAAACGCGCAAACTTTCGAACAAAATGTTTTTTTGTACAGAAAATACTTATCCTTGCTCAGATGCTACAGTATTATTTCATACAGACTCAATTTCAGTTTTTATTAGAATTTAATTTCTAGTGTTTAGAAAGATTTTGGTGAAAAAAAAATCCGGAGTGGTGTCTCTCCTAATAATATAACATTGCAAGTCTACCATCCATAGTGCTGATTTACTGGGTAGCGTTTTTTAGAGTAATAACTTGTAATGGTGACTTTTTCAAAATGTTCTAATTCATACATCACAGGATTTGAAAAGATCAGCGAAAGTTTCACTCACCTTCTTTTTGAGCGTCTGAAAATTCAGTTTCTGGGAATGCTATATCAAATGTGATAAACAGTGTTCCATGGACATTGTTATTATCAAAGTTTGGCATGCCTTCGTTCTTCTTTCGCATACGTGCTCCTGGTCGAGTGATTTTGTCCCTTTGGATTGTTACCTTGTGCCCATCCAAGTGCGTGATGTCTAAGGTGAAACCAACTAAAGCATCTTGCAATGAGATTGTCACATTTGTATAAAGATCATCACCCTTCCTATCAAAGACTGGATGCGGTTGTGTCTTAATTCTGAAATTCATCAATAGTATATTAGAAATATTCAAGAAGAATGATTCTATTACAATAAATGATTGTGGGTATGTTCTTACTTGAGAATGAGATCTCCAGGTTCTCCATCGAGATGCGGCTCACCTTCCGCTGTGAACTTAGTTTCTTGACCGTCAACCATACCTGGTTCAATTTCAACTTCTAGTACCCTTTCTTCATTGACTAAAACTACATTGGGACATTCCGAGCACACATTCTGTTGCATCATTTGGAAACGTCCATTCCCTAAATTGCGAGTGACTAGTTCTTGTCTACAATTGCACTTCCTAGTTCCTTTAGCAGTCTTGATTACTGGTTTATTTCTTGTAATCTATGGCAGAAAATTGTTTGAACTCTTAATAACAGTCATTCCATTTAATAAGGTAAAGCAAAATTTAAAAATTCTCACCTCTACAAAATTACCACGATATAATTCTTCTAATGTAACGATCAGATCAATCACAACGTTAGATCCTCTGGGAGTTTGATGTTGCTGTGATTCTCCACCAAAATGAAAATCAAAATCTCCGAAGAAACTGGCAAATGGATCTTGATTATTCATCATGCCGTCCTTTTTCACACATTCTTCTCCACATTTGTCATACATTTTTCTTTTACTCTCATCTGAGAGCACTTCATAAGCTGCTCCAAGATCTTGGAATTTCTGTGAAGATTCTGGATCATTTTGATTCTTATCAGGATGCAACTCTTTTGCTAATTTTCTATAAGCTTTTTTAATAGAATGCGGGCTAGCACTTTTTGGTACTCCTAGAATGGCATAAAAATCTCTCCTGCAAAGTGAAAATCAAAGTCAACCTGCTGGTAGTGATAGTGTCATTTTGATACTGAAATTTAGAAGTGTTATTGTGTTGACAAATGTCAAGATAACCATCAATCAACGGAAAATCTGTTTGACTTTTACAAAATTGTGGTCAAAAGCAGTAATAATTAACTTCAATGCAACAACATCTCAATTTAATCGTATTTAATAACAACGTTGACAATTAAAGCCGAACATAACTGTTTACGAATATTGAGGTTATACATAGTGTAAAAATGATTGACAGTAGAAATTTTTCTCTCATCTGAGAGTAAATTTATTAGATAATTAATTATTACTCACCCAGCGAGACAAACAACCAAGAATATCAATAAATTAAACAATATTAACCAGAAAAATTGAAACCCTGCCATTGCAGCAGACGTTTTAGAAGCCCTAGGATTTTGGATCGTGGTTGGCGCTGATTGGCTTTCAGCGTTGGCGTTCCAGGCTAGGCTGCGTCAGCGTTCCATGTTCCGTTCCATGCTCCAAATTCTATAAATTCATCTATAGCTATAAGCTCTGCATCCTGGATGTCGTCAAAAATTTTTTCACGTATGATGATTCAAAAAATATAATAATAACTTTTATGTCCATGAATTTCAGCAAATAACATTATTCCATGTGAATTGAGAATTTACACGTACTCACTCTTCACAAACATAAATACCTAGTTTATCCTCAAAATGTTCGAAAATTTGTTTTCCTTTTCTGCGGCGTTGTTCGATTATTTGTGACACTACACATCACAGATTTATGCATATACTAGGACCGTGATGGGCATTGAATCACTTTTGTGTTTCACAACTGTTTTTGTGTGCGCCCTTCCTTCTATTTATATCAAATAAATATCAAGAATTCTTAATTTAATTTCAATCGATCGAGCACTTATTGGGATTATAATTATGTATAATGTGTAATATGTGAATACCTACGACAATATTAACTTATTCATGCCATGAATAACTATACTCATGTAAATTGTAACTTAATTTTTGTCACGCGCACCTGTTGCAGCGATCAGAAGTAATCAGTGTAATGTCCCTGTTACCCAATACTCTCAAAATTTCAGCCACTAGCATAACATAGCACTAGTAAAAATAAAAATAGTCACTTTGCGGCTAGACACGAAAGGGAAATATATTTGGAAAAAGAGCGCTGAGCGAAGTTGCGCTTGCGAGTTGCGCGCGACTGTTGCGAGCCACTGCAGTGCTGCCAGCGCTGGGGAAATACACCGGGAGGTGCTGCCACCCCAGTCGAAAAATAACATGAATACACATATGGGCAGACACGCACACCAACGTATCGTGCGACATTCTACGCACGCATATATACACAATACACATGCTGCAGTTGCAGTTCGCCACGTTGGAAGGAAGCGAGAGTTGCCGACGGATGGATGCGGTGTGTGGGTGAATCGTTACATTTTTGCGTTATTTAACTATTTCCCGTGCCTGCCGACAAACTACAAGGTAAATCATGCAATACCAATCCCCACTTCCTCGCGAATACGCTCTCCCGGTCGCCACTTCGCGCTGATCCGCTTTGAACTGCACAGCATCTGACAAGAGGTCACTAAACTCTTCAATATCATCCAAATTACGACTATCATTCCTACGAATTTACTCGTCTACAGTGCTTTTTATGAAATGTTTGTTTCCTATTCCAATTTCGTGTTGGAGGAACTTTAATTGTTGTTGAAGTGATTAAAACTTTGTGATTAATTCTGCCACCTCTGTAGTAACAACATCAATCACAGTAATTACTTTGGGCTTGTTTAAATTTTTAGATACAAAATGAAGATCAAGGAATTACACAAAACTGTAAATGTGGCCTGGTCGCCATCAGCTCAGTATCCTATATTGCTGGCAGCAGGAACCGCTGCCCAGCAATTAGATGCTAGCTTCAGTACTAATGCCAGTTTGGATTTGTATTCGCTGAATCTCCAGCAGCCTGGTTATGACATGCAACTCAATGTCAGTGTTCCCAGTGAACAGAGGTTAGCATATTAACTTGGTTTTGAACTCATACTTGAAAGAATTTCAATGTTTTGCATCGTCATGTTTTTATTTTGCAGGTTTCATAAAATCATTTGGGGTTCTTACGGGAACAATCCAGCTGGCATCATTGTTGGAGGTTGTGATTATGGAAAAATTCAAATTTATTCTGCTGCCAAAATGCTGGCCAATGACAGCAACTGTTTAATCGGTAGTCCAGAAAGACATAAAGGCCCTGTTAGGGCTATGGATTTCAATCCATTTCAATCTAATTTGCTTGCAACTGGTGCCACAGAGAGTGAAATTTATATCTGGGATCTCAATAACACAGCTAAACCAATGTCTCCTGGTTCGAAAAGTTTGCCTGCTGAAGATGTTCAACACATAGCATGGAATAAACAAGGTTTGTATCACTTAATGAGAATCAAATTTGTATTGTTGGGGAAAGTCTTTCATTTTTTCTTCTTGCAGTACAACACATTCTTGCCTCAACATTCTCACAGCGTTGTGTTATTTGGGACCTCAAAAAGAATGAAGCAATTATAAAACTGACTGATGCTAATTCTAAGGTGAGACATTTTTCAAAGCTCAATAAATTATTATAGAGTGAATTAGCATACTCATTTATGCTCTCATTTTTTAGGTGAGGTGGAAATCAGTGCAATGGCATCCAGACGTGCCAACACAACTTTGTTTGGCTTCCGAAGAAGATCAAAGTCCTGTTATAGAATTATGGGATTTGAGATTTGCCACTTCACCACTAAAAACTATGCATAACCACCAAAGAGGAGTCCTGTCTATTGCTTGGAATCATCATGATTCAGACCTCCTTTTGAGTTGCGCAAAAGATAATAGGATACTTTGTTGGAATCCTAATTCAGATGCACCTGTAAGTGACTATCCAAAGTTTGAACTTAGCTCAATTGAGCTCAATCAAATACTATCAATGTTTTCAGAATGGTGAAGTGATTTGTGAATTAGCTCAAACAAATCAGTGGAATTTTGATGTATCGTGGTGTCCTCGAAACCCAGGTCTACTTGTTGGAAGCAGTTTTGATGGCTTAGCTACTGTTTATTCTTTATTGGGAGGTCATAATCAAGGGTCTGTGGAAACGTCCAACAAAATTGTTGATTCATTTCCTGGTATGGATCCATTCTCACAACCTCCTCCGGCCTTGCAAACAGAAGCAGCTGCTTTTCTCAAGAAAGCACCAAAGTGGTTGAAGAAACCTATTGGAGCTAGTTTTGGGGTATATTCAAAATCTTAGTTGTAACAGTTATTTTTATGAGAATAATAACTAACCATAATTTTTTTAGTTTGGTGGTAAATTGACGATCTTCGAAAACGAGCCAGTTGATCAAAACATGCCACCAAATTCCAACAGAAAGGTTTTTGTGTCCCAAGTTATTACTAATCCTGAACTTATTCAGCGTTCTGGGCAATTAGAGGCTGCTTTGAAAACTGGACAGTTTGGCGATTTTTGTCAAGGAAAAATCGACAGCGCTCTGGATGAACACAAAAAGAAAATTTGGAGTTGTGTTGGAGCTTATTTTGGTGAAAACGTAACACAAGATTTATTAGCACTTTTAGGATTCAATGTTGATGAGATGAACAATAAGTTGAAACAATATGTTCCGCAACAAGAAATAGATGCTGTTACTGACGGAGTATCAAAATTGAATAATGTATGTCTAAATTGCCGAACTTGATCACTATTTTTTGTGACATGTTAATGAATTTATTATCCTATCATAGGTTGTGAATGGCAATGCTTTCGATGGTAGTGCGGCATTTGATGCTATCGCCGTACAAGAACAAAACAGAAGATCGGTCACTCCTAATAAAGCTGCCAGTAAATCAAGCGAGTCTAGTTATAAGATAAATACATCAAACGGTAAATAAAATTCAAACACTAGTGTCAGTTCATCAAAGTTACTTATAATAATTTTTCATTTCGTAGATGATGATGGTCTGGTAACACAAGCTATACTTTTGGGTAATATTGAAGCTGCTGTGGCCTTATGTTTCGATAATAAAAGGTACGCAGATGCAGTGATTTTATCAATGGCTGGTGGACCTGATTTATTAGCCCAAACGCAGTATAGATATTTCTCTGAACACACTGGAGCCTTGAATTTACTCATCAATTCGTTGGTAAGCGAAAACTGGTTAGATGTAGTAAAGAATTGTGACATAACTTGCTGGAAGGAAGCTCTAGTAGGTGTCTTTACACACAGTACTAATTCCGAAGAACGCGGTACTTTGTGCGGTGAGTGCAGTCTTATTCAGTTGAAAGTCTTGGGCAATTGTTCATCTCGGCAATGAGGAGTTTTTTTATAAAACTATGCTTTTGTCGGCAGATGTTTTGGGAGATAGACTTGCAGCGAGCGAAAACGTGAATCTCAAGAAAGAAGCTCAAATCTGTTACATTTGCTCGGGAAATCTAAACAAGGTCGCTGAATCTTCAGACTATGGCATACAAGAGACTGTCGAGCTTGTAACCATAATGCAGAAAGCGCTCGAGCTTAGCTCTGCAAGGAAAGTCACCATCGAAGGCAATATCGCTTCGGTGCTGACTCGCTACGCGGAAATGCTCGCAGCCGAGGGGGATCTCGAAGCTGCGCTCGGTTATCTTGGCAACAGTCAAGAGCCGAGTATCGCGATGCTTCGCGACAGACTGTACAAGGCACTTGGGCACGTGCAAGTGGAGCCCCAACGTCAGAACATATCGCAGAATGTTGCTTACACGGTTAGTTTTGATTCGTTTTTCTTCGTTTTATCACGGAGTGATTATGATCAAAAATATGTTTAATAAACAATGTGACTTTGCTAGAACGTGTACGCGCATAACCAGCCATTGCAGAGAAAGTCGTTGGGAAGTGTGCCGGGCATCGCTCAGAGTATGTTCACCCCAGTCCAGCCGACTGTGCCGGTGCAGCAGCAACAGCAACAGCAGCAGACACCTTCGTGGAACACTGTCCCGACGAAGCAGCCGTTCGCGCCCAACCAATCGGCATACGGAGCCCCGGTGACTAGCCAGCCGTTCAGCAGCCCTGTGACGCCGTTCACGCCGCCGGTACCAGCGCCACCCCAGCCCCTGGATCCGTACTCGCATTACAACCAGTCATCACCTATGACCCCATCCGTGCCTCCACCTCCACCGACCGCGAGTCAGACTCCGAGTCTCGGCGGATCGAGGCCTCCCAGCGTTGGTCCTCTCACCCACAAGTCCAAGTACATCCTGGACCCGTCTGTCAAGTCAGGCCCAACTTACGGCTCACCCTCCGGCTTCCCACAGCCTCAGCAGATGTACGGCCAACAGCCGCAGCCAAACTTCCCTATCCCTGGAAGTTTCCCAGTGCAATCTTCTTATCAGGTAACGATCCGTAATGAATTTGTATTGAATGAACATAATGTGGATCTTTCGGTAGACCGTAAACTATTAATATATTTATATGCCCTACAGCCCCAGCAGCCCCAGCAAATGGGTGGCTTTGGTGGATACCTTGGAAGCAATGCCACGCAGAGCATCTTCAATCCCGCAGAGCCTGAGTTGCAGCAGAGGCCTTCTCAGCCCACTCTGCTAACTCCTAGCCCTGCCAAGATACCGACACAGCCTCAACAACCACTTTATGATCCCAATACTGCTACCCAGCTCAACTCCCCGGCCCAGATGCCAGGATCTAATGCCGGTTACCCGAACGAATCATCCTACCAACCAGGACCCCAACCATCTGGCTGGAATGATCCGCCGGTCTCGACAAAAGCATCCAAGCCTCAGGTAAATATGCCCCTCGACTTTTTTCGTTTACTGCGCTAGTAATTGATTTTCTCGAAAAAAAATTTCGTATGGTATACTTGAAATTTAATTATAGGGGAGGGTGAGGCATTGCTGGGCACTAAATTCGAAAAGATCCCAAATTATCGAGTGCCTATTTTACTCGTCAAGTCCATTACGCCTCTCTCTCCTCTACCTAATTATTTGTTTCGGGATGTAATTATATCGAATATTAACCTATGAAATCTAAGTTCGAAGCAATGTTGAAATTTGTTGCTCGTGGTTTCATTTATTGGTAAGAATCAATGTAGAATTTTGTTCAATTAGGAGTAACATTGAGAAATTTGCTTTAGATACTTACCAATGAAATTTTCCAATGAAATTATGTATTTTTTGCACGGAAACGGATGATGAATTCACATGTAGAGCTAAAATTAATTCAATAGAATAGAAGGATTTCATGAATATAATTTTAACAAACGATATTTAGCCAGTATTGGCTTTGCTCTTCAAAAACGAAATGTGTGCAGAACATGCTGGCAGCAGGAAGTGGAAAGCAAAGTACACAAAAGGTGTCAATGCGAAGGTATTTGCATTGCCCTGAGTGATTATCCTGCTAAGAATCATAAACCTTTCCATATAACTTTGTTTAGAATCATCTAGTAGAACATGCTTATTTTCCACAAGTCATTTTTGGAGTTTTTTTCCTAGAACACATGATTACACAGGTGCTAAAAATCATGGTTTGACATAACGAAAAAAAAACTTGGTGTGAATTTTTCGAGAATGTGTATATCAAAATACATATTCATTAATATAATTAGAAAACATATACTGTGACATGTTCATCTTTCTAAACAGCAAAGATTTTCGTAAGAATTTCTCAAATTTTTATCAGGATTAATTATAATCTCTTTTCTATGGTCTATACCAATAATACTTCATATATAGCATATACTATCATTTGTTATACTTACGGAATTCTTGCGACTTATTTTTAAAATATTGTACATGCGTCGTTTTTTTAACCATCTAATGGATTTCGCATCGAGTACGCCATGTTGCAATAGCATTTTTAAGAATTTTTAAAGTAAAAAAAGTAATGTAAACTTTATTTTGTTCATCAAGCAAAAATCGGAATTTCAACGTCAAGATCCCATCATGCATCCATTAAGAGGAGCTGCTCCTCAACCAGAACCTACTGTAAGTTTATATTAAAAATCGACATTATAGTCTTACATTTCTCAAATAACCATTATTTGAATAATTGGGAGTAGTCTTAGTAAATTATCTCACGAAAATGTATTGCAAAGAAATTATGAAGCAAATTTATCTTAAATTCATTTTTTATCTAATTGAATATAATTATCATATAACTTGAGCAAAATTGTTCTGAATTCATAGGTGTATCAGCAAGACCCTGGATACCTTCAGCATCAGCAATTCCCTCAACAGAATTACCAGAGTCCTCAAGCTATGTATAACCAATACAATCAAAACATTCCTAATCAAGGTATTCAACAATACAATAGACCAGCTGAGCCTCCAGTGTCACCAGCGCAAATAGTTAGAGCTCCGGAACCTGAAAAGCCAAAGGCTCCCATTCCAGAGGAACATGTACAACTACAGACCATATTCAACGAATTGAAAGATCATTGCTTTGAAAATGCCAAAAATGCGGTAAGGCATATATTTAGTTACTGATTAGATCTACATTGTCATTAAGTCAACATTCACAATTCAATTTCCACATTTTAGCAAATGAAAAGGAAAATAGACGACGTTGCAAAAAAACTGGAAGTCTTTTATGATTGTCTGAGAGAACAGAAAGTAAGTTTTTAACTTTAAATTGGAATATAATTAGTTTTTGTAGTCTAATCTGACATTTTTACATTTTGCAGATTTCGCAAAATACCTTGCAAGGCTTGCACCAGATTTCTAGTTTAGTTCAAAGTGGAAATTACCCAGAAGGGTTATCTGTTCACACAAGCTTAGTTTCTGGCCCAGATTTCAGCCAAATTGCTTCGTTTATGCCAGGAATCAAAGTATTATTACAAACTGCTCTTCAATTGGGGGTTTACATACGATAAAGTGATTATTTTCAAACTCATGTGTTTATAATAAAAGGAGGACTCTTTTAGCATTGCTCTGTACTATCAACCTGAGAGGTAAAAATAATGATAACTACTGTCCTTTATGTTTGAATGGTTCAAACCTCAATTGAATAGAATTATCTTCGTGCCGAAATCGAGTAAACATTTCATGAAAAATGATCCAACGTGATACTCGCAGTATCAACAAAAAATTCTTACCTTGTGTAAATAGAAAATATTGTAAGTGTTTATAAGAAATCTTTTTCAAATTTCAATCAGATTCTTTTGAGTACAATATTATTATGGGCCTCCGTACTTTGTTATGTAAAAACATGATTTTTTTTAGTATACATATTATTCGAGGTTGATATATGCAAAGTCAAGATTATCTTTAAGCCTAGTAATGAACTGAATGAAAGTTATAATAAGAAATTTTATTTTGTACACTAGTGCTAGGACAAATAGTTAAGTGGCATGCTGTGTTTTCTTGGATTGGAAGCTTGAAACTAATCTTAAATTACGCGCAGATGTAAAACGTTTTTATGTCAGAAAATTATACATATATTTTGTTGTCCTCTCTGAAGCAATGCTTGTAATAGCGTCCGTTTGAGATGCAATATTGTTATTCATTGATGCTGTCTTGTATATCTTATAGTGTTATTTATACCGTATAACATTTGTAAAATAAAATCTTTCGACTATGAATTTATAATAAAAATACTGTTAATACTTACCACTATTAGTTTTGTATGAATCCAATAATTGTGGAAATGTTAAAGTTAATTGGTAAATAAAGATTTTAGAAAATAATTATAATTAAGTTATTGGACTTTAAAATGTTGATCTGATTCACTTACTCAAGAAGTTTCAAATTACAACTGATCAAATTGCTAGAATTCATTTTATACAATATGGTTTTTCTCTTTTCTTAAATCATCGTACAATTAAACTATGTTGCAAGGCTTTCTTTTCATTGAGAATAAATCTTTGCAATAATTCATCAAGTGGATCCACCCCGTCACGAGCTGCTTGACGCCTCATTGTCTGTTTTACTTCTTCCCTTACTCCTTTGTCAGCTCCTCGAGTAGAAATTCTTCGATCTATTGAATAAAAACAGTTGAATAAACATTGAAAAAAATGTAAATAATGATTGAAATAACACGGTTTATGATTTGTAAGGCCTACTTTGCAAGATCCCTGTGTTCACAGCTATGTCTAGGAGAACGCCCCCTCCATGATCAGTCCATAAATAAGTTAATTCCTCCAAAATATCTACATTTATAACGTAAGCTTGAAATAGAGAATAGCTAAAAGTTCTTCGACTCAGAATTTTTTTCGTAAGCATATTGAGAAACGATGCTTCTTGTGGCCAATCGATTTGCATCAAGACTAATGCATGACCAATAGCTAAATCTCCACCTCCACCAGGCCAAGAGAAACTATCCTGTTTAGAGAATTGCTCAGTATTTTATTCACAGTCTTCATATTTTTATTGATGAATCTCAGAGAGAATATACATACCTTTATAGCAGACAGAAGAAGTCTACAACAATATTGTAAGACAGGGAATCTTGACAAAGTTAAATAATGTAAATGTCTGACTGCAGGGACTGTTAGATTATTTGATACTTTCCCTTGTGAGCTTGGCAAGGAGTTTGCTACCAATGATATATACTCAATCATCGACTGAAATCAGTTTAGATTATAGTAATTTTCGATCAGTGTATGGAAATGATTTACAAATTGGTGGGGAAAAACATGTGCTACCTTATAATCTTTTACGAAGAAACATGTGCTTGCCAATCGAAGCTGAGAACATAGTGTATTTGTCTCTTGAGGTAGCCTCAGTAAGAGATCATGATGCATACCTTTGTACATAGCTAGATCATTCAAGAATGGATTCAACCAAGTTTCCAAACGCATTTGTTGGATAATTTTGACTGTTTCCCTTTGTAAAGATTCACTACTGTGGATTATATCGTACAATTTTACTGCTAAAGCTAAACCATTGCCACTGTATTCACCGTCACTTGTGATTACTATTCCTAGTGTCTCTTCTCTTTTTCTCTTTTTGACTTTTGGTTCATTGGATACTATAACATAAAATTAATTAGTGTCAGAGAAGTTAGTGGAGGATGGGAACTGAAGAATTAAATTCAATATTATCATGACTCAATGTAGGAAAGAAAATATTCCGTTGAATGTCACTTACTTGGAACAGGATCCACGAAAGCTTCTATCAAGCAATAAGAAGTCTCATCATTGCTAATCAAAGATGTATGCTCATTTAATATCCTTATTAAAACCACTACTGAACATATCAGTAACCGACGAACAATGGGTTCATCATTTAAGCCTTCAGCACGAGTAATTGCATATTGCTGAAGTTCGTCACAGAAAATGTCCCTGTTCCATGGTTTTGCAAACAAGTCACCGAGCATCCAGCCTAGTTTCTTCCCGATGAGTTCAACAGCTTGGAATAGCTTATCCCATGGTTTTATAATCTGAAACTCTTGTGGTTGTTGTATGTAAGCAAAATAAAATTCTATAGCTTTACACAGTAATCTCAAACTAAGCCTTTCATTGAGATCTTTTAGTGAAGCAGCTCCTAAGAGTGGTAGTGCTTCACAAGCTAATAACTTTCTGAAACCATTGACTGCTTGGCCTGGATGGCTATGTTTTTCTGCTGTCAATAGTGTTTCAACTAACCGTGGCTGCAATTGAGATAACAGATAATTCATGAAAGGATAATTCATGGGGTATTTACAAGATATCAGAAAAAGAAAATTAATTTTCCAACTCACTCCATGAGTAGCTATAGTTTGTGGAAATCTTTTCAATAAAAGAAGTAATAATTTACAATGTTCCATTGTATCCTCACTATGATCTGCTGTCACTATGAGCAAACGATGCTGAAGATCTTGTGGGATATGTTGAAACATGTGACACAATAATTCTGCCTCTTCGTCGCATTGTTCAGATCTTAATGAAGACGTAATCCTTTCAATTTCCTTCCAAATTTCTCTGTCATGCGGAAAGTTTTGAAATCTAGAAAAGATATAAACATTACACTGAAAATCTCCTTGTTTTTGAGATGCATAAAAAATTCCTCAGACAAAAAAGATTGAGAGGAAAACTTACATTTCACTGAAACATTTAGCTGCTTCTTTCACATTTTTTGATAACTTTTCCACTCTGTAAGCTTCAAACTGAAAAATTAAAATTACAATTATTAAAGTATGAACTGAAAAGATGTATGAACTAGAGAGAATGATCTATTGTATTTTCTTATTTGAATAGGATTAATGGGTACCTGAATCTTAGCACTATGAGGGAACAACGATTTTGCTGTGATTAGCCAAGACTTTGCAGCATAAATATCAGTGGATAACGCTTCATTTGCTCGCCTAATTAAATAATCTTCTTTCGATGTTGGTGGATTGTCAGTCATTTCTGTTTTTTCTAACATAATTACCCCAGTAAAAATAAAAATAATATATCAAAATACAATATCATTAGTATCAACAATAACAATCTCAATTCACGATCGGTCGATCACTTCATATGATTCACATCTCAAACAGATTTTTTTCTTGACGTGTTTATATGTACACTGGACGACATGCACTTTTAACCTAACATATTTTCAAAACATCTATATATATATACAATATGATATTAGATATTCTGTCGCTTGGTTCCGCAGGCACATACCCCGGAGGTGATAGCCTTAGGAAGAAAAAAAAAAAAAAAAAGTCGCTTGGTTCCGCGGCGCAAACAATACAGTATCTCATGTCGGTAACGTCGATGCCGCCGATGCCGTTGGTAACTGGCGCAAGATTTGAACGATTTTCGCTTCCGTTCTGCTTTAATAGATGTCAGCATATATTCTTTTCAAAGGTGACTTGACTTTCATCGTTAGCCAATAAACATTCTCAAAACCGAACAATGACTGTTGGCGTAAAATTCAGTAAATCAAATCCTCCATCAATTCATCAAATGCATTCATCGAGAAGATCTTTGATCAATTTCCTATCCAAAGCTTCGATGAAAATCGATTTATATGATGAATCACGCGTGCATACTTGCGCTAGCTTACACTGTACAACTTTAACGTATAATTTCAAGATATCGAGATACAGAATCATCATGGGCGCATACTTGAAAATTTGAAAAAGTCGTATATAGAAGTTGAAATTAGGAAAGAGTATAAATTTCATATTGTGTAAATGCACTTCAGAGTCCATTCATTAAATCAGAAATGGTATATTTTTGAATTGTAGAATCAAAACACATTGAAACGTCAAGATTTATGAATTTGATTCATGAGCAATATGAAATAATTTGGCTACGGCACTCGAAGCGTATCAGCAGGGCTTATACTGGAGCTGACACGATTGTCGAATGAAAATATTCTTTTCCATCTGTACTATATGTGAGCGATTTAGTTATGGGGATTGAAGAGGAGGGAGGGGTCGAGTGTTGAAAAATGACTTTTCCCGCATCAGACGTGCGATGAAAAGGTGGCGGGAGAAAGACAGAGAAAAGCGATTTTCGCGTACGTGACGAGCTTGTAACGTTGGGTATTTTTATATACATATATATATAGGCAGGGGCAAGGCCCAACAAAAGAGGCGTAATTTTGCAAATCCCGTGAGCGATATACAGTGTCGGCCGCCGCCGCCCAAGCGCGAGTCTCTCTCTCTTCCATTCAATTTATATACGCAGCCCTGAGTGGTTCCATTTATAAAGATATAACCGCACTTCGCTCCAAATCGGCTTATGTGCGATGATTTCGGGATCAGCGGCAACTTTTTCTTTCTTTCCGCATCAAAGTCACGTATATAATCTCTGTAATTGGTTGTTGCGCTTAACTTTTGTTCTCCCTCACGATGCGCGTCTCTAAACTCTAACTTTATTTTCAAAAATCAATCCTGCAGAGGAGTTAGTAAAAGTTAAAACAGTATATACTATGCTATTCCATCAAATTGAAGAATAGAATTACATTTTTATATTATGTTAAAGTTATTCACGAGAGTATACATTTTTTAGCAATCATTATATTTCCTTTTTCCATCATTGCGTAAATTGATATCGGTATTATATCGATAGTTGATATGTTTTGAATTATTTAGCTTAGCCCGGGTAATTTTTTTTATAATTTCCGTTTCAAAACAAACTCTACTCAATTTTCTGATAATATTATCATTAAATTAAAAAGCGATTAAAAATGATTAGTTTAAAAACTATATAGATGTGTTCTTTTGCACGGTGGTATTTATCATTGGGAACTATTTCTCTTCAACGAATTATTTCTTTTCATGTATATTATTACAACACTTCTAATGTTAAATCAAAGGTCTACTAAACACCCTTAAAATGAGCTAAGCCATACTTAATTTGGGCCTTACGCCGTCGAGAAGTAATACTATTTCAAAACATCTTCTTTTTCGGAGAATCAAACTCTAGTGTACTCAATAAGGCCCATCTAATTTGAACTGACACTGTATAACACGCGAAAAGTGCGTTTTAACGTGCAGCTTTTGTGGCAGATGAAATGCATGAGACCTTCAAAATAAACCAAGCTGCATTGGATTTCGAGTTCTTTATACTGAGAAATGGTATTTCCAAAAAATAATAAATGAATCGTCTGGCCATTATACACCCTATTGAGTGCAGGGCCTTATTGGGTATCCTACGTATGTACATGGATTTCTGTATACGGGTTATTCTCATGAGAACGATATTTTTTGATATGGCAAAAATGGAAATACGCGATTCGTCAACTTAACATTTTTTTAACGATCAATTATGTTTCTCGGTGCAAACAGAAGCTACAACTATCCGTAGCTCTTCAAAATTACCATAATAAATATATTTTCTCTGTTTTCATGATATTCTCTAACGGTGATGGTAAAGATGAGTTTCATGGAGATAACGAATCGTCGATTCTTGCAGAAACTAATTAGACCTATTGGAATTGAGGTAATTTTTTAAAACTACCACAATTAGATATCTGACATCCAAATTTCCTGTAATTCGTGGAAATTTCGTGGAAATCTCGTGAATCGTGAAATCGTGAATAATTTCGTGGAAAATCTCAAGGTTGATTGTTGAAAAGCAAATGTCGAAAAACGACGACCTCTAAAAGCTGTACAAAACGAGTGAGAAAATATAGAAAGAACAGATAAATTCGACATAGTCTTCGACGGACAATCGTATAAAAAAATGAAAAAACGCGTGGGGATTGAAAATTCAAACCATCCGAGTTTCGATATCTCATCGTCAAACTCGGATTTAGCGATGTAAGTTAATGATTTTAGTATCACGCGCAGCCCAAAGAGTGCCCACGAGCAAAATCCGTACAGTCGCGCGCATTCAGCAGCAATGAGTCCCGGGATATGAGCTGCAGGGGGAGTATAGGAGGCGGGATAGGAGTAGGAGGGGAGGAGAAGGAGGAGTAGGTGGTGGTGGGAGTGAGTGAGGGTTGGTTAGGGGCATAGAGTGAGAGAGAGAGAGAGAGATAGGAGGATATCAGGCCGCGCAGGTAAGGATATAGCTGGTCTGGGAGGCTGGCGGTACGTGACACGCTTGGCAAAGCAGCTGCGGTGCGCTCGGGGCTTTGTTAAGCTCTCGGATTCTGAGTGCCTTTGATACGTGTACTTGCACGCTAACTAACCAACCTAAGCTGCAGCTCCTCCCGTGTATAATGGCCCCGCCAAACAGTTGCTCAGCTCCGATCCTCCGCGCTCTGCTGTCTATATACATATACAATATCCGATACACAGCTCATTCGATTAGCCCGCGCTCCCGCTAATTCTAATGTCATTGCGGCCGCTCGCATAGTATGCCGCACGTGTATACACACACACACACACACACGCGTACATATATAACTATCCCTTTACTTTTCTCGTACGCTGCTGCTCGTCTTCGTCCGCGCTTGCGCTAGACGATCCATGTCTACAAATCCACTTTGCTTGATGGCTTTGCTCGTGTATGTGTGTATGTACGTACCGAGCGCCTAGCTCACGGCTCTTAATCGTCAAAGCGCCTCCCCCAAGTCCTAACTAGCTCATCCCCTCAGCACTGTGTACACCCGCGCTCGCACAAGCTGTTTATTCCTCCGAGTTGTTTTGCTTCTTTCGATGAATTAGCCATCCTAATTCTTATAATCCCCGCCCTCTCTTTCTCTCTTCTACTTTTATGGATCGAGCGGTAATTGCGTCGGACCTATTTGCAGGATCTTGGACTATCGGTTGGGCCAGTCTCCCGCTTCATCCTCTTTTGGTGCAAATAAAAAATTATAAGGTTCTCACCGTGCAAAGTAATCGTTCCTGTAAGACTCGATTAATCCGTGCTCTCCTAAAAACTTACATTGGAAAAAAGCTTCATAAAAGTGAAAAATTACAGGGAACTGCAGTGAATATCTCATGTGATCAAAGTGAATTTTCATTTTAGTTGGATGAGCAACAATTTTCAGATAAAATTTGTGGTAAATTTTTGGTATCAAAACTCGTGGTATAAAAGTGAAAATTCATTGCACTTCCATTTAATAATAATTTATCTACCTTCTTACAGGTATATACCTTATCTACTTCCTACAGTTCTTTTATACATCGGTTCTATTCAATGTGAGCTTTTAAGAGATTATGTCTAGGTAGCGCGAATTGAGGAACAAAGTTATTTATTGAGTAACGAATAATTTTTCACAGTATCATACTTGTGAAACGAATCCCTCTGTTATAAATTTGGGTTTACATTCATCTGACGGAGTCTCTGAACAGGAACGAAACACGATTTCACATGATTTCGGAGGAAATACAATGAACGCATCTATATATTGAATGTCTCCAAAATAAACGAGACTACGACTACGATTGAACTCTCAAGAAATGGTGTGAAACTTTCTCAATGGCTCGGGAAGAAATTCCGCAGCCCGCTGACCGAATAATCGAAGCGGAAAATTTTCAACAAGAGTCGAGGACAAAAGTTCTCAGAGTTACGCTTTTAAGCTCTCTCAGATATTGTGAAAATGTGTGTTACGCGCTCATGATTTTACAATGAAGTAATTCACACTTTACATACGAATGGACGCGTTTCCGGGGTATATATAGCTTTGTGTCGCGAGAATAATATTTTCCCTCTCGTGCCGGCCCACGTAAAATCGTGTACTTTTACGAATCGTTATTTTTTTTTCCGCACTGAGAGATACTCGAGAGACTCTCCCGCAAAGTCCCGCGCCACATTCATGGCATCTGTATAACGAATAGAACACTGCGCATGCACTCACAAAAATGAACTCTTGGTTCAAGAAAAAAAAACGGTTTGATGCTATATCAAGAAGATTTCCTCTAGAATTGAGACTATATTCTTGATTCTAGATGAGTCTGTCCAGTACGAGAATAAATCTTGCTATAGCGTCAAACCGATTTTTCTTCTTGAGCCAAGACTTTATTTGTGTGAGTGTGTGTTTCACGATACAGAGCGAGTTAAATGGAAGCTTACATACAAAAGCACAAGAAAATGACTTTACAAGCGTCACTGATAAGACGTTGAAGAGGTACGGCGACGCGAGGGAGCGTTTGAAGAAGCGGGATCAACGAGATACGATCGCACCCGCGAGCAAAAAAAAGAAGCCGATCGAAGTGCAGTTGTACACGAGCGCGTTAAATTTTCAGGTAGATTAGACAAGCAATTCGGGGCTGATTGAGGTGCGGGCGCTCGCGGTTCCAACCAGTGCACGATCGTCCACTTCGCCGTTCGTCGTACTTACACGTATATACACGAGCGGATTTAGATCGCGGGCTCGGATAGCCGCAGCATCGGGGCTGCGATATAACGTACAATACGTCACGCGGCCGAGCCGGCCAGCCGTTAATAACGCGCGCACGCCACATTCGAATCCGTGTATATATATGAGTGTATGTGTGTGCGTGTGTGTGTGTATGTACACGGACGAGCCGCTGAGCCGATCAGCCCTGCACATCTCCCCTGCAGCCGAGATTTCGCCGTCCGTAAAAAGCCGCCGCCGCCGCCGCCGCCGTACACTTCAAACCAAATGGGCAACTAAGTAGGTACTTATATATAGGGGCAGCCCCGTCGGCGTATTCAGCCGGCGCATTTGAATGCCCGATTTATCCGCTCGGATTTTCATCTCGGATTGACTCATTGTGATTCAATCCGCCACCTGACGCCTCTCCTTCCACTCGACTCGCGCGCGCACGCACCCGCCCCTTCAACTACATCTACATTCGTCCGTCGCTTCTTTCGCCGCGTACAGCCCTACCTACCCCCCCCACCCCCTTCACGCCGAATAATCTTTTCAACTTTCTTTGCTCGAGCACGTCTATATATACCCAATTCAAATGAATCACGTTTCATTAGACTCTCTCGCGCGCGCGAGTCTTGCTGCCTTCAATCAGGCTCTCCCTGCGTATCCGCGCGGTATACCTGATTGTCGAGAGGCTCCTCGCTTTAGTACTCCCACAGGGGATGATTAGTATACTCTCTTAAATCCTTATAGTGAAAAACCACTGAATTGCAGTGAAAAATCACTGTACGAAGGTGGACGACAAATTCACTGCGATTACAGTGAATTTCTATTGTAACGAATGTGAATTTTCATAACCTCCATGAGTTTTTATGGAAAACATTTTCACATGAAATTCAGAGTAAGTAGAGTAAAAATTCACTTCATGCCATACTTACTGCAAATTGCGATGTAAGAATGTGAATTTTATGTAAAAATGTTTTCTATCAAAACTCATGGAAATAAAGTGAAAATTCACTTTGGCACTGTAAGCTTCAGTCAAATGTCGCTCACTGTATTACATGTGAAAAGTCACTGTAACTACAGTGGAAATGTTGGAACTGAATGTTACAGTGGAATTTCACTGTAGTACAGTAATCAACAATCGACGAAGTACAGTGAAAAACGTTTCACTGAAACTTACAGTGCGATTTTTAGGAAATTTAGAAAGCTCTATCGAAGCGCAATGCGTTTATGCTGACGAGATGAAAATACCAATTGCCGCATCGAATTTAGTGCTGTGGAGTACCACAAAACGACGGGAGTACCGAATCGTTACCGAACCGTTGCGTCGACACGAGGCTTTTCAATTGCGCGCGTCACGTTTCTGCAGAATCTCGCACATTAAGCCAATTTGTCCGTCTCGGGCGCGGAGCTGTCCGCGCGATCCGACTGGCCTATGATTTCAGGGTATTTTTCAACTCAAAAACCCGACAGACTTTCAGCGGTCTCGCCCGCGGAAGCCGTTGTGTCGGGCGAAGGTCGTCGATCACCATGATTAGCAGCTAAATTGACAGAATTAGGCTGCAAATCGATCGCTTGGCACATGTGCGCGCGTCCCGAGAGGTGATGCGAAAAAGTGAGAGAGAGAAAAAAAAGGGGGGTGGAGGAGGAAGGCTGTATTCGGTGCGTGCGGTCGCGAGGATGGCGCGCAGACGTGTTCATGAAAGAAGCGAAGTGTGAGCGCAGGCGCGTGGGCCCATTGTATGCGGTGCAGCTATATATACAGCACGGGGAGCTGTGGTGGGCGCAACATAGCGAACGGCCCCGCCGCGAAGAAAGCCCAAATTAGCCAGACAATGCTGCCCAGGGACCCTGTTTATATTTTCGCCTTTTCAATTAGAGCCGTTCGGCTGCGCACACGAACGCGCGCGAGCGCGCCTCCCGGCTAAATTATCCTTTTTACCTATTTCCAAGCTTATACCTTTTTTTTCCATACACGGCCTCGTCTCGGCTTTGTGTATATGTATGCGGCGAGCCTCTGCGGCCGGTCGACTCCAAATGCAGGTGTACGAGATTATACACGCTATATTTGTGTGTGTGTGTGTACGTATGTATGGTGTGCTCGACTCGCTCGTCGATGCTGGTACAGCTGCTTAGGCCGATTACTTTCACGAGATCGTCGGGCCGCCTTTTGTGTGCGCGAGACCGAGTTGGGTAAAAAATTGCGAGGAAACGCAATGTTCTAGCCATCGTCCGGCAATAATTTTTGTCCGGAATTGGGTGTAAATGCTGTGCTCGAGAGCGTGGATATCGTCTTGTTGCGTCGTTTTATCGCGGTTCTCGATTGTTCGACTCTCGCGCGAGTCTATCTTGGATTTCGAATCAAGTTTGATGAACACGTTAATGATTTAAACAAATCTACTTGGGCTAGAAAGGATCGGAGCTGGTTTTGATTGTCTTCTGAAACACTTTATCAACATTCCAAGTTTTCATTGGTTTCCAGCTGCAATCACACTTTTCCATGCAAAAGCAAAAATATTATATTGAAGGGACACTTACTCCAGAATCGCGATTGATGCGATTTGTCTTACTCCTGTTGTGATTTCGAAAATAGAATATAACTCCTTGTATTATGATCCCAGGTGTTTTTATCATATTTTTACACGCAAAATGATGATACTGCGCGAGTTTACTCATTGCGACCTATTCCAGTCGAACTGCCGGGTGTTGTGAAATTGAGCATTTGAAAATTGAGATTTTTCATACGACTAATGCTCGTGCAAGATAAAACTACCATAAAAATAATGAACAAGCATGTAATGCAATTCGAATCGCAGAATCCGTTGAAATTGCGCGGCCCGCAATAGCAGGCGAGTGCGCGCCATCATCGAACAAAGAGCCTTTCAGACCTTTGTACTGATTACAAGGAAAACAATCGGACTGCGCGGGAATAACAGGTGAAAAGAAGACTGCAGCTGCGATCACTATCCGCCCGCGTCGGTCGGTGCAGTGTAATCAAGCCCGCTTGCGCGCGCGCCAGCGAAATGTAGTACAGATGTACATACGTGGAATGAGGCTGCGGGCCCGATTTGCACCGATCAGCCCGGGTCGGCCCGTTAATCGGGCGCATTCCGAATCAAGATTCACGCCGCTCGTCTCGCTTTATAGGTCCCGCGATTAATAAAGCACTTCGCGCTCGAGATACTAACTCGAGCGAACGATACGGCGGCTTTCATCGATCAATCCGAGCGAGGCCACTTGTACACACCATACATATGAGTCGGCGCTCGATGAAATTTCACGAAAGCGTGGCCGCACTCTACTGTGTATAGAGCCGTTTCGTATTATGTGCGATATATATGTATACGTATACGTGTATATATGTAGGGAGGGGAAAAAACGACCGCGGGGGGATCCGATGTTTTAGCAGCGCGTGACTCCCTTTCATGTGGATCCGACACGCGCTACTCCACCCCGGCCATCGAATTATTTTGATTCCGAGATATAATTCATCCTTAATACGTGTCTACCGGCCAACGTGTCGCTGCAGCCTCGTATATGTGTACATATATATATACGCATAAATACACACACATATACACACACAAAGGATCCGATATATATACGTAGCCGCGGGGAGAAGCCTGAAAAGTTTCACGAGCGCGGCGTCTCCTCGCGTTCACGTATATACATCTAGGCTCTTGTTTGCCCGACAGATTATCGCTCGAATGAGAATTTGGAAATGGCGATTCGAGTGTGACGGCACGAGCCGCTTATTAGGCGCGCTTTTAAAAAAATCCCTT
Organism: Aphelinus atriplicis; assembly: GCA_020882685.1. Taxonomy (NCBI): domain Eukaryota; kingdom Metazoa; phylum Arthropoda; class Insecta; order Hymenoptera; family Aphelinidae; genus Aphelinus; species Aphelinus atriplicis. The sequence goes on from CM037073.1 coordinate 79,737,442, forward strand.
TCTTCTCTGGCAGATCCTTTCTTCTCCTCCTTTTTTTTTTCATCCGCCCGTTTTTCAGCTTCGACCGGGAATCGTTGGCCGCAGCCGCCAGATACACACGTATATCCTGTTAACCCGATGACGGGATTAGTGATTTTTTTTCTCCGTCTTTGTTGAAAAATCCATCGATTCGTTGATATGTCTCTACCCGTGCGAGCTACGGTGATAAATTCGTGAATTCGTCTCGGTCGATAATTTAGCGAGCGTACGCCACGGGACCCAAGAGTGACGAGCTGCTCGTCGGTGATTTTTCAGAGCGAACGACCCGTGGATCAGCCGAACTTTTCAATCCAGTTTCGGGGCGTCGCGAAATAATTATCGGAAGATTATTGGAAGCTCGAACGGAGCGCATCGACGAACGTATACGTGGCGTATGAGGGCATCGCACAAGGGCCATCGAGAGAACGGGCCGCATACGGGAGGTCGGCTCCCAACAAAACATGAGCTGATCGACTCGGGCAAGTGACTCGCCATGCGTATACGCGCGTGTGCCCGACTGCTGGGGGGCCCGCGAGCCCATCGAATCCGAGAAATGGAGCAAATCATCACGGGGGATATGTATATATATAGGTGAGCTGTTGGTGCACTTACTCCCATTGTCGGGGTGAAATCGAATCTGTCAATTAGCACTTAACGCTCGGCTACTTCGCGGCTGCTTAGTGCGTATATATAAACGCGTATGTATGTACGCGTGCGTGCATACGTGCGGACAATGGCTCGGCGGCGGACAGCTGCGTGGATCCGCCGCGATCGGCCCGAGGCGAGTCTGATTTCACGTGATGCGCGCAGCCTCGGGACACGGCTGTATAATTGGTCGCGCCTCGACGCGCTTTACTCATACTTGGCTGGCCTCTGCCTCGGGGACTAATCTCCGCCATGTGGATGTCGTTAGGGCGACAAGCTGCGATGCATTTGCCCGGTAATGCCCCCCCACGCGACCGCGGTAGTCTATATAATGTGTCGCGAACTGCCGTTCGATTCGTCGGGTCGAGCGACCGGTCAGGTTAATAAAACATCACAACAAAGTACAAATGTGTTCCTCGAAGCATATATTATGACAATCAATATTGTATTATATATTTTTACAATTCATCCATGATCATCGCTTTCCAAGGTATATTATTGATGAGGAAGAGGAATGATAACTTCAATCCAGGAGAGTCATAGAATACCGTCAGTCAATATATAAATATTCCAAATTAAAAATTTACAATTCAAATGATTTTATTACCTGGTAAAGACAAAGTTTAATGGAAGAATGACCGTATCGACCACATAGAGCTGATAAATAGATAATCAAGTACAAGCTAAGAGATTTTGCCAAGTTCAAAATCATTCTCGAAGAAATTTTTTATTTCAGAGATAAAACTGATGTTTCGAAGAAAATTTTATTTTGTTTTATTTTTTTATTTTCCTTCGAAATAAAATTTATTATGAATATTTTGTCTCTGGAAGAAAACATTTCTTTGGGAATAATATAAACTTGGCAAAATCGCGTACCTTGTACTTGATTATCTATTAATTAGCTGGACGATTGTCAAAAAATCACCATTTTATCAAAATTCTAAATTTAAAATGAAAAAAAAAACTTCACCAAGCATAATTCAAGTTCCACGACTAAATATTCCTCCTACCAATCACATTACGATTATCATTCTTTTGTTCCTCATTTATTAATTCGTCTCAATATGTCAATTTTCGAAACTCCACCCTTGACAAACTTGACCAACCCAACTGGTAGCCTCTCTCGAATACTCTCCTAGTCTCTGTCTAACTCGCGTCGCGTAATTATCAAGTCCCAAACCAATCGAATCACAAGCCATCACTTTTTACACGAGGTATATAAGAATTAGGCTGCTTCCCATGTCTCATCGACACTGTCTAAACGACGCACCAAAACAAGAATTCAAACGCGTCTCGAACGATAACTGGAGTGGTGCGATCCAGTCTGACCCGTATATGCATACGCCATTCAAACTGCAGCGCGCAAAGACGGATTCTACAAGTTAGCAGCTCTGTTTCGAAGCGTATATATATATACAGGAGCCACTGCGGTCGGGAGGTATAGGAAGCTCCGTGCTCATTAAAGTTCTCGCGAGCCGAGTCGCGATAAACTCGAGTGAACGTCTCTCGTGGTTGTGTGCGAGGCGCAAAGTTGTGCGCGTCACAGCAAGAGAGAGAGAGAGGGGCTATAGTCGATTGTCAGAGGTTTGCAGTTTGCAGCGCGTCGAGCGAGCTGCAAACTCGCCGAGGGTAGATAGAGTGATTGAGATGCCGAGCGACGAATATCCCGCGCTAATTTGGCCCGGACAAAAGGTGTTATTCCGTGCGGCGGCCGTCTTAGTCTTACTCGCGACTGCTCCTCTCGGCAAAGCGCAACTTTGTCCGTCTTGCTTAATCACTATAATTGATATTCCGGGCCGATATCACCGCCCGTAGAGTAACGGAGTAACGCGATAACGAAGTAAACTGATTAAAGGGAGCCTCTTTATTGAGTGGCCCGCTCCCCGGCACACAGCTGCTTCATCCCCCCAAACCTGCCGACCAATCGAATTACATTATTAGCCGTTCGCTAGCTACCCTCTCGGTTTCTCTCATCCCTGCGCCCATTACTATACATCATCGCTCCATCTTTCTCTCTCTATCTCTCTCTCCTATTATCTATTAAATTACAACGTCTATTTAACATCGCCATTAGATTTATATTTAATTTAAGATACGATTCAGCACTCCGTCCCTGCTACGCCCAATTACAATGGCTCTCGCTCGAGAATCGGCGCCTCTATTTTATGGGCGTCCAAACCTACAAGCTCCTCACTTTGAAGAAGCCGTACTATTTATTTGAAAGATTTACCACTGTTGATGATAGTCTCCGCAGATCGAAGCGGACAATAAATCCCTCGATTTTCATTCACCCCTTAGCGAGAACCGTGACCTACGAGAACGCGTTTACATTGCAAGCTATGTCACTGTGGGACACACTGCCCACACAGGTTAAACTCAAGAATAATATCAGCTTGTTTAAGATTGCCCTGTTCGCACATTTATTGGAACGGGTTCAGTTGGTCGCTCCTAGCGGATAAATTGGGGTATAAGTTGCGTATCGAACTGCTTAAATCGTAACATATGTTGCGCCATAACTTTAATTTTTATTGTATTTTTGCTCCGCTAGCTTATTAATTTGCGATATTACTAACTGCGTATTATATAATATTGTTACAAAATCATGTACATTAGTTCTTAGTCACAATTAAATTGTAGCAAATGTGTTTTTTTTATTCTTTGCTCTTATTATGTATTTTGCCATCTGGCCAAGTTTGGCTTTGGCATCAATAAATATATTATCAATCAATCAATCTCTCTCTAGCTCTCGAATCCAACCTTCCTACGCCTCCTTCGCTACCCAACCCACGTACATACATATTCGACAGTGTAATTCCGATCGTTATGTATGTCTTATCGCGCGTTTCGCCAACTATACGAGCTACCAGAAGCTATATGATGCACCTCTGGGCTGAGCCAGTATATACGGATGAGCTGTGTAGGTATGTGTCCGAGGCGTTAAAGCACGTAGTGTTGACTTAACGCGAGCCAATTATCCAATGCGACTTTGCTACTGATTCGTTCGATTGATTCCCCTTAATTTTCATGTGGCGTGAGAAGAGAAAAAAACCGCTGCCAAGTGCCTTAGCAGTATGCTTTCTCAAAGAGGCTTCAACATCACCCACAAACGCGTCTCAAACCTGTATTTTCACCATTCCACTAGCGTAGATACTATCATTTATTTTCCAAAGATTACAAAAAAAATTATTTAATCAGTTCAATTCGTATTTTGTGACTGTGTAAAGTGTCGTTCTTTTTCAATTGACCAAACTTTGTCGCGAGGGTTGATGTCTGCCCGGGCTCTCTTATGATTTGATCAAATGCAAAAAAGCAAACGGTTCTAGGTTCTACACGATGCGAGATATTTGGACCTGCATAATTTTTCGATCAATTCATCTTGTGACTGTCATACGGTTTAATGGTGGTCAAAATCGATCCGGTCCGTATTTAGCACACTTGAAGACTCATTTTGATCATTTTCGAGGGCAAAAGACACCAAATTTTTCCGATTTTCTCTATAGCACGTTGAAAATACTGGAAACGAAACTTACATGAATTTTTTTACCCTTAGCAACGGTTGCTACGGCGGTGAACAACGGTTGCTAAGGAGCTAATTGGGAAGATTTTGTGTCCTTTGCCGTCAAAAATGATAGAAATAGGTCATTAATTAACAATTTCCAACCTTCGTAACGGTTGCTAGGGAGGTAAACAACGGTTGCTATGGGACAATTCAGTGTCCTTGGCCATCGAGTGTGACTTAAAACTGATTTTCCGGCTTGCCCCAATGAGCACTCATGAGGATTTGTAAGAAAACACGTTAGGAACGGTTGCTAGGGAAATAACCAACGGATTTTGCTGAAAATTGATCTCGGGCTAGATCTTGCCACAACTAACCGGTGTGCAAAATTTCAGCTAGATCGGACGATTCCTTCGAAAGTTATCCTAGACAAAAGAAACAAAAAATTTTACACCTTAGCAACGGTTGCTAGAGAAATAAACAACGGATTTTGCTGAAAATTGAACTCGCCCGAGATTTTGCCGCGATTAACCTGTGTGCAAAATTTCAGGACGATCGGACCATTCCTTCGAGAGTTATCGTGGACGAAAAAAAACGGGACGCACATACACACACACATACACACACACACACACACATACATACATACAGACACTTTTGGATTTCCATGTTTTTCGACCCGTAGATCACGAAAATCGATGTCCCGAGGTCTGATTCGGTGGGCCGATTTTTGCCCCATTACAAAGCTTTCCCTTTGAGAAAGCAAAAAGTTAGACTGAATAAATTCATGCAGGGATTTTGATTTTTGACTGAACATATTTTGTGGTAGACAATTTTTTGTGAGGGACATTTTCCTTAGGGACAACCACTTCAAGACCGATTCAAGTTTTTACATTCTTTTTGTGTAATTGAAAACTACAGGTAAAACGGCTCCTTTCGGAAATAGTACGGCGAACACAGGACCAAGAAAGTGTTGAAAATATGCTGAGGCATAAAATCGACGTGCTCTACACGATTGCGGTGGAATTTTTCTTCCAACATAATTTTCCATACCTCACAATCACGTCAACATTTTGCTGGAATTACGCTGGTATATAACGACCCGTTTGAGGAAAATTGTATGCAAGTAAGATAACGTAATGACCGTTTCGCCTGAATCCCCAGAAATATGCTGACCTAGTTTCAGCCTATATCGAAAATTATGTTAAAATAAAAAATCAACCAGCACCTTGTAGAGTACACCGATATATTTTTTTCAAAGTATATTATAATACCAATTCATATACTCGATAAACACTACAATAACAATTTACATAACAAGACTCACAGGTCGTTGCCATTCAATGTTTTTTGTTCCGAACAGTAGTTTTTATGTTTTCTCAGGTGAATCGGAACAGTAATCCGCCGAATCGAAGCAACAATAACGCATCGGTTCCGTATGAAATTCTTGCGAATCCGACTCGCCGAGGCAATTGAAGACGAGAAAAAAATGAATTGAAAAAAAAAATGGAGCGCAGCAGGGAATGAAAGGAGCATAGGATGGGGCGAAGGGCAAAAACAATGACACGGGCTTGAGCCGCGGTCGGCGAGCTCGCGGTGTCCCTTTACTATAGGGTGTCCCGCGGGCTTCCGCCGACAATCACGTATATCTCGGCGGGCTTCCGGCGCGTCGTGCGGACATCGTCGGGCGCGCTGTGCAAAATCCGCGCGCACGCAAACTGCTCCGCTCGCTCCACCTCATATAACGATCATTTCCGACACTAATCACATAGGTATTTGCGACAATAATGTTCTGTGTAAACGAGCGCATTACGTAATAAGCAGAGCTCACGCCAGCATAGCTACGGCCGCGCGACTGTGTATTATTATAGTGTATATCCCCAACTCCCCCGACTGCAGCCGTGATTTTTCCTCCATTTTTCGCTTTCCGATTTGTCGAAACTCCCTCTAGTCTCATTAAGGGATTTTTTCCTTAATAATCGCGTGCGAGAGGAGCAATTCGTTACATATAGCCGCGGATATGTTGATTGCATCTTGCGCCCGCGATTCGATGTGATATCATGTCAGTTCTTTGAAATCTTCAATTCAAAGGAATTCGTTCTTATTGTGAGTGGGTGTGCGTACGTGTTACGCTTGTTGACACTTTCCGGAACTTGCACTATCGTTTCCTCCCGATCGAATTCGAAATGATGCCGCATACTTTGATGATTGTGAAGTAGCCCCGACTGGAAGAATCGTTTTCACGAGGAGTGTATTTGTTTTATCATTTCAATAAATATCCGCCGCAAATTCTCTTACTACAGGTTTGTGGAGAGAAAAAATGTTTTGAGTAATTACGGGCAATTAGAACACGATAAGAGCAAATTTTTATTTTTATAACATTCAACGAGATAAACACGCGGGATCCGACCATGTCATTGTCACGTTTCAAATTGACCGACATTTGTAGCTATGTGAAGAAATCAAAATCGCATGGCATCACAATATTATGATCTGATATATTAGAAAATTTATCTGTAGAAAAAACCAATTTCGCAACAAATTCAAATTTGAAATAAATAAATATGAAATAATTATTTATAGCCGATCTGGCCAGAATATTTGTGTTTGTTGCAGAGAAAATGCTTCCGATTAACTTTTTCGAGGTCGCTGATCCGAAAATCGAAAGTCATCATTGAGTGCGAGCCTCGTTTTGAATTCGGCACTTGCGCAAATTGGAATTTGATTAACAAAGCTACTGATGAACGATAACGTTTACCTCTCGACGTGTGGGCAATTATTTCGACGATCGCACTGAATAGCAATATACGAATATCAAAATCGCTGTACATCAAATCGTCATTTGAGTTTTGTCCTACGGACTAACAAAGCTCATTTTCCACATATCATCTCTGTACCATCGTCACAGAACATTGTAAATAATAGCAAGCTGTTGCTCAATGTAAAATGAAAAAAAAACGTACAGGCGCACGCACGCAAGCGCGCAAAAAAAGTGAAATTCGAGTAGAAATGCAGGTGGAAAAAAAAACAAGGCGAGCCAGGATTGTCACGCTGAGTACTTGCGGTGGCGTGTAAGTTTTCGTATCCTGCGCGCGATGTCGCTCTCTAAATGTGAGTGAAAGAGAGGGAGGGACTGGAGTGTACCGTCATGGTCGCAGGAAACAGCGCATCATCGTAATAACCGTCATCAAAGCGCTGCCCACTTAGAAGCAGGTCGGACCGAGCGTATAGATGTATATGTACTTGTTGTGTGGGAGGCTGAAATTTGTCGTTTCGAAAAATCATCGTAAAATAACGCGCTCGTCCTCTCACTCTATCTCTATATCTGTCTCATGATCATTACGTGCTTATACAGCTACTCGCCGGCATCATTCCTAGTTTGGTTCAGCTGCTCAGCTCGTTATACGCTAATGCTCTGTCCGGCGAGTTACGCGCGCTGTCACATCATCGCAGCGTGAGAAACCATAATTTGACGGGGCGATCGTTTGATTAATGGCATCGTACGTTTACGTTGAACCGCTATATCTAATGAAGATTCATCTTGCTCGCTCGTTTGCGCGTGTGTAAGAGAAATTATTCACCGCAATGTTTGCCTCGAGAAGAAATAGAAAAGAAAATATTTGCATCGATATATACACTATATATATCGGTGGGAAAAATAATTCCCGCGGCCGTCGTGTTTCTCCAGTCGCGGAATACGGAATCTTTTTGTCGACGCGCGGTGATTTACACGGAATTGAACGGGCGAATTTCCCCCGGCCGTTGAAAACCGAACGGAACACACAACTGCAGTGTCGGAGCGGATGTGTGCAGTTTATGCATACGTATACGCGCGCGTGCAAACGAAACAAATGTATATATACGCGCACGGGAGAGGTCGTTATCTGGTTGATAGCGAGTGTATGGGCGCAGTCGCTGTACCGTAATCGGCAATTCGTTATTGGGCCAATTTCGTGGATTGGAAACGAGGAGAAAAGAGAGCGCGGGCGGGGGCGGCGACCGGCAAACAAGTCCAATAAAGCCGATAGACGGAAAAAGGAAAAATTGACTCAATTAGCGATATTCAAAGCAGTGCGCTATAGGGCAACGTCGGCGCATGCAAACACACGCGCGCGTATGTATACAGGATCGTTATAACAGAGATCGGCAATGGCCGCCGCGCAGTCGGGAATCATTTGGTAACGAGCGCAAGCGCTCGCGGGTAATTGGCAACGTGCGACATTAAACTGTCCGCGATATCCGTCGTTTCGAAATGAAGCTCTCTTTCTCTCCGTCGCATTGCGCACGCTAACGCGATTTGCTCGCGGCTGTATACCTATATGCGCGTACACACACGCGCGACGGGCAGGAAAAAACATAGGTATATATACACCCGCGGGACGAGTTGAATTACGCGCGGGGGGGCCATCGAGGAAACGGGACATTCTATTGTGCTTTTGTCATAGTTAAACTGTCAGCCGCGAATCTCTTTGGGATTTACGTGCGTGCGCTAGTGCGCATTATTGAATGCGCGCTCGGCTTGGAAATCGCCCGGTACGCAGCGCTTTTCATATCATGCGCTCACTGTCAGAGCCCGCGCTGAATTACTCCGCTCTCGAGCATCGTTATCCTCGTTATGCAGATGCCTTTCAATCCTCTCCCCCTCGTTTTCCCCTTTACTTGCTTGTTCATTTGTTTCTTCCTCTTTTTTTTTTTCATTTCATTTTTAACGAGAGTCGCGACCGTTACGTTGCGCGCGGCTCTCGTTTCGTCGCACCGTGCGTCCGAATTAATTCCGCGTGCGCCGTCGTCTGTGGGTAGCGAGCTTCTGCTCCGTTATCGCGCGATTGTTTTTGCAAAGTGCCACATTCAACGTATGCGCGGTAATCCGTCGCTGTGCTTCTCGACTCGAAACGCAGTAATATACCACTTGTGTTTGACGATTCACTCGTTCCCAGGATATCTATTCATAGAAATGGATAGTGAGCTCGGGTTAGCGTGATCTATCGGATTGATCTACTAGGGATCTGTCATCACAAAGGAAACGCTTCTTTTGAATTATCTTATTTTTCTTTTGACAGAGACGAGGATGTTGCGAATTATTGCGCCCATTCTCACGTGTCATTTGATATTGATAACAAAAGAGAGATAAAAATTTAACTTTTGAAAACGGCGATAAAAGTTACGCACCTAATTATGTACCCCGAGAGCGAGATATGCCCGGATTCAGATACGTCATATACGGACTTCTTGAAAGTCACAGATCACGGAGGATAATGAATTAACTTTCGCACCCAACCAGTACAACATTCGCAATCCGAAATTTGAACACGTATATAAAAAAGGAACAAAGCAACAGGATGAAGTGATTCGAGGGTTAACGATAAAAGCCGCGACGACGCGCGTACTTGGCAAAGTTGGAGAATGCGTGAACCGACAAATTGCACTGAGACTCATCAGTCGACGTATCTCAATATTGACCGGGAAGCGACTCCACTGTCAATAAATGAACTTGACGAGCGGATTATCTACATTATATTAAAATTAATCCGTACACAAATTATGATTCCCATATTTTTCTCTTGGAAACAATGTTTTGTTAGAGTATTTTGGAATCGGGTCTGGCAGATCGATAGAGGAGCCCGAGCATTTTCATAATCTAAGGTGAAAAGTCCAAAAAAATAGACGTGGGGGCGTAATCGATGTCATAGAAATTTATGCATAGTCGAATTTTCGTCATACGAAAGAATTGGAAGTGATAAACGACTCAGAAAATTACGATTTGAAGAACATGTGGTGTGATGGATCGAAAGAGAAGATCGAGGGCTATGATTTATATGCATGATGATGTCGATTGATACCTATTTACAATAATTTAAAAGTATAACTTATCAAAACTGAATTGAATATTGAATATTATAGAATGTTTTGTAGATTTTTTAATTAAAATCCACTCGAAAGACTCGAGCGAGCGACAGCGAGCGAGAGATCATTGATCGTGACTAAATAAATATATATTGGTCACGCGCACGCGTGCGTGAGAATACTCCATATCTGTAACAATGTATGTATTTATCGATGACTCTTACGAAGAAAGACAAATGCAACCTGTCCGCGAAGAAAGACACAACTCGCGTCTGGCCGCAAAAAGGATACATGGCGCACATCCCACAATTTTCGGACGTAAAAAAAATATATGGAATGAAAGCTTAGAATGAGTAGGTTATCATTGACAAAAAAAACAAACCTTTTCTACAGTTTAAACTCTTTTTTCGTTAATATTTGCGGGAGAATAATTCCAACATTTGTCTTTCTTCGTGACCAGATTGCGAGTTGTGTCTTTCTTCGCGGACAGATTCGGAATGTGTCTTTCTTCGCGGACAAATTCAGTTATGTGTCTTTCTTCGTAAGACACATCGATATGCATTGTTATAGTCCAGCAGTCATTTGTTGATAGTGGCGACTGCAACTGGCCAATATGTCATTACATCGTGATTCCCGAAATATACGAACACCCGATGACGAGTGGAATAGGCCGCGGAATCGAGAGTTTGGCAATTTTCACGTACAACCGTACTTTGAAATCGCGCCAGAGCGCATGATGGTGCGGGATATCGCATACATGTGAGCAATGGCGCTAACGAGCCACGGTGATGCGTCTCGTCGCGACGTCGAGCGTCCGATACACGCGGACTCGGCTAGACCCAATGAGAATCCGCGGCACGCGTTCGAGCCGATGCCTCGAAGGCGCGCCTCGGACTCTCATATATATAATGACTGCGCTGCAGCAGCGCTGCAGGCCAACGCATGTATGTATACGCGCGGTAGCCGCGGCGTATATACGCGTATACACCTCCGGGGCTCGAGCTCGGCTCGATTAGCGTAATTAAATAGTAATTGGCGAGCCGTGCGGGGAAGGGGGACGAGGGGGGGAGTGAAGGGAGCGGCGGAGACCACGCCCTGGAGCAGCGCTTGCGCCGCGGCCAATCGACTCGGCCGACTCGGCGCGCACCGGCTAATCGGGCGTTGCGCTCATTTGCGCGCTCCTAGCCCGAGACGGCGGCGAGCGCGCCCGGGGAGGGGCACATCTCGGCTTTTGTTGCTCCTGTGCTGCAGCCGCGGCGGCGGCGCTCTCCCCGCAGCTCGCGCGGCTCTAGTCGTTTTTGCCGGCCGATCAGCGCGCGACGGCCCCCGTGATAAATCGAGCCTTTTCGCTATATCGCGTCCTCGTGTCCCTCGGCCATTAATTTGAACGAGCTGCTGTGGCTGCTGCTACTCGCCGCGCGCAACAGAGAGAAGCGTCGTAATTAATCGTTGCGCAGTCAGCTCCAAAATGATCCTTTTTCACCCGCGTCAGCTCTCGAGAGCTCGATCCTTGTTTTTCCCCCGTTCGCGCGCGCGCGCGCGCGAGCTTTAATTAAATGCGAGCCCCTCGCCCGCCCCAACTCCCCCCGCCCCCACGCCGCTCGCCAGCGCGCTTCTGGATTCACGTTTTTGCCGATTTATTCGGGCGCGATACATCCCACAGGGCTTTTTTCCCGGTCCAAGCGGCTCCATACGGCCCGAGTCTCTTTACCCCCGCCCCCTGGCCCGCCGCTTCGTGTATCGCGCGGCTGCGCGTAGTTTTACTTTTGTGCAAATTGCATTATCCCCGGGTACGGCCAGATCACCGCGAGATTCGTCGTGAAATCGGCGGCTTTATTTGAACGGACGTATCATCCATCATGCGCGTTTTTCTCGTTGCTGCAAGAACCTCGATTAGAAGAGAAACGATTCGGGGATGGGCCATTTCTAACATCGAAACGAGAGGGAAAGAAGACCAATTGCGGTTGCGGGTGCGCTTGATCGACCAAAATATCTGCAAGAGCAAATCTCACTAATGGAGATATCGAAAAATATAAGTATTTGTCCGATACTTCAATGCCAATAGATGCACTCAAAGATGCCACTCAATGTATTTGTATGTTGTTGTTTTAAGTAGATACGGTCAGTGTCGGCCAGACTAGTGTTCAGCGTAAAATTTTGCAATGGAAAAATACGCCGACTTATGCTGCAGTTGGCTCAACGACGCGACGTATTTTTCGAAACGAAGGAATATTATGATATTATTTTGCGATATATGTTATGCGTATACAAAGGCAGTTCCGTAGGATTCTTTTATATTGACAATTAGACATTCAAACGCGGAGCCGCTTTGTTAATCAGTCGGTATACTGCACGGGTTGGGTTGGTACGTGCGAAGCGCGCGCGCGTGAGACTCAGAGGAGCTTAATTCGCAACACGTAGAGAAATACGAGACTCGAGCGAAGTGGCGCGCCGGGGTAGCCGGTAGGGAGGAGGTGGAGGGGGGGTAGGGTGGGCAAGGTGAGACGAGGCGAGAGCTTGGCAATTAGCAGAGGCGCTAAAATATTCTCTATATAGTTGGAGGAAAAAGCGGCCCGCTTAAATACCCACCGGCCGGCTTTCTTTTGCACGTGTAAACATCGCGGCGATGAATAATGCATGGGCCTGAACTAAACCCTATATAGGAGAGACGGGAACCAAACTCGTGCGCTCGTCTTTTCCCATGTGTAGTATACTCTGTTGTTCGAGCCTACAATACGCGCCCACGACCGACCGGCTAGTAATTGGTTGCCCGCCTCATACCCGCACACAGCTTTCTTGATTGTGATCTTATGTGATTTTAACTATTTCGCGTGCAGGCTGCTCTTCTCTATTAGTTCCGTCCGCGCCTTTACCGTCTGATAGATAGTCTGATAGGCCCTTCGACTTACTGACCCTTGAGAGCTGGAGCTGGGAAATATTTGGATTCATGAGATTTCGTGCACACCGGGAGTAAATAATTATTTATTCTTGGAAACGATTGAATAATCAGGTCAATAACGCATCGTTTCGAGACTGAGTCTCGTACAGTACTGAACTCTGACAGTACTGAATCTCGTATCCATAATACACTTGATAGAATATAAAAATTCTCAAAATTCTTCTCCATCATACTCCAGATAAACTGCCATTGTCTATAGATTATGGTAAACCAATACTATCGTGTGTCAGTTTGAAAACGGAATACTTATTTTCAGATGATCTCGTTGAGAGGATGATTTGTCTTTCTTATCAAGTTCATCTATTGCATCATTTAAAAAATTACGATACTTGCCGCAGTGGATAGAGTTGATATGCAAGCTAAGTCACGGCGAATACTGTGGATCGTTTAACGACCCTTTGTCGAATTGTCCCGACGCCGTTTCAGAATTCATTTCAATATTGTTCTTTGATCATTGATTATTCGCCTATTTGAATATTATCCAATTCGCCATACAATGAACATGTTAGAACACAAGAATGGATTGATTAAAAGAAGTGAAGGTTCGTTCGCGACTATGCTCACTCAGCCATACTCGATTTGGAACATACAGCGTCAACGGCTCAATTCTGCAATAATCAATTGTAATTTTTTCCGGTTGAAATATGATCTTTCTTGAAATATATCGTTGGAATTATTGCGCTCTGAAATAAGGAGCAAGAATAACGCTTCGATGGACGCAACGGCAGACGAGATTTTCTTCTAGCGTTGGCCTGAATGCGAACAATAAAAGTCTGAGTGAAATAATTGTTGCCCCGTAAAAAATAAAATTCTCAGCCACGTAAAATCGAGACTACTGCGGCATATCATACGAATCGATGATAAAAAAATAAGTTATAGCTCGTGAGCTTCTTCGACGCATCCTCGTCACGGCAAATCGTTGCAGTATACACGCTGGAGGGCATCGAATTACCGTAAAACAACCGCCAGACGTCGGTATTAGCTGGTGCGAAACGAAAAAATCGCTGTCCATCGGATGAACGAGCAATCGTGGGTAATACACTCGCAGGTGTATATACATACACAGCCGTGACGTTGCAATGAGCATTGGGGGGCGGCGATGGAGCGCGGCGCGCAGACTCCGGAGAGTCAAGCCGTGGGTGGGTTGGGGGGAGGGTGTTATATAGCTGCGCGAGAGTCGCGGGGAGGGGAGCTGCTGGTGCGAAAATTGCAAAAGCACCGAGATAGGGGCCCGAAGAATGGGAGAGAGAAAGAGCTGGTGTGGTGCTCGAGCGAGGGGAGGGCGGGGGCGAGGTCGGCGCTAGATTGGCGCCATTTTACAGCCCCGCCGAATCTGCATAACGATCAGAGAGAAAGCAGCTCCTGTTTATCAAAGCTTTTCTCCGCCATCTGCATAATTTTCTCCCTCTCTCTCTCTCTCTCTCTCTCACACCCTCTCGCACTGCTCTGCTACTCTTCTCGAGCTCTTATTTGCAATCTCTGCCGAGAGACTGGCTTTACGTGCTCCACGTGTTAAACTTTAACGAGCCCGGCGAATAAATTATCACGCCGAGCTAGCTGTACGAGAGCCGCTCGTGTATATATATATATATGTATACACGAGATGCCCTCGCAAAGAGTAGCGCGCGCTCGCGGCATTTTTGGCACTCGCGGATATATTGCTATGCGCAGCGACGGTTTTGCCAAGGATGCCTCGCCCAATTCGCCCAGCAGACTTTGCTAAGCGAGGTAATATAAGAGCCGTGCGATGTATACTCTGTCTCGCCATTCGGTTGGTAACAGAACAAAGATAACGAGCATCCCCAAGTTAAATTGGCTTTTGCCTTCTCAAAGAGCATTGTGTAATGGTATTGGGGATTTTCGTGCGAACCATCCTCGAGCTTTTATTTTTCATGGGCCTCGAAAGAGTACACATCTCTACGGCCAGGAGTGATGTACTGATCGCGTATGTACTCTTTCTATTGATATTCTATCCATGATTCTATCCATTGATGTATCTGGATCCTTGCAAATATATATATATATATATATACCATCACATGCAAATTTATTTATTATATTCCTTCTGCTCTCTAATTCTAATGATGTAAAAATTCCTGATTCGTATTGCCTGATGAGGCCAGCGAACTATGTTGGCGAAACGTCGCAAATTATGAATCTACATGGAGTTTTTCATTTATTAAATTCCATATCATGGATTGGCTCTCAAAGATCGTATCAAATAAGAATTTTGAACTGGCAAACAAACAAACATGGATCACTTATACGTATTACATGGAAAGCAATACCTCATCTATACCTTCATTCAGAGATTTCTCACTATAAAGATTTAAAGTAGTGAGCAAGGCTCAAATATTTACTTTTGATTCAATTTTGAAAACCTAAGATTTCCTCATATCTCTAATTGTTTCAATACGTCTTGAAACTGACGAGAAAATTCCTTGATATTTGATTATAATAATTTGAATTCTTTTAAACTTTTGATGTGACCAGTTAGGAAAGAATAATCATTGAATATTAATATGAATTATAAAAACAGCAAAGTCATGGATAAAGCTGAAAATGAAAATTCCATCTATTCGAGATAGGATAACGTTAATTCACTTATAACAGTGGTTTTTCATTTGTCGCGGTAAGAATGACTCTCTGAAAACTCATTCGTTCATGGATTAAGTATACGAGTGACGAATGATTCGATAAGTGGCATGCGATTTTCATTACGAGCAATGATGTCTGAAACATTTGAGCGCACGAGACACTTGTAACAACGCGTTTCATCGGAAAAACGCGCACTTCGAAACTGATATTCCCATCAATTGATCCAATCTTCGCGGTAAATCGTTTCGCCCTTGTAGGCGACGACGCTCGAGTATCATCCGAAATTCTACGTGTCAGCCGTTATAATCGGCACATACTATTGCTGGAAAATGAGTTAGCGTATTCGTATACGCTTAATCGTTGAGTAATTGTGTTAATTTCGATAGTCCCAACAACGCTGCTTTATCGGCTCGTAATGTAATGCGTGGCGGCGACAATAAAGCGCTAATTACTCCGATTACGAAACTGATTGCGCGCGACTCAGCGACAGAGAAACGTGTGCACGTATGAACGCGAACGAAAAGTATCTACACAATAATACACTCGATTTTCCACAGCTCGACGCGTGTGCCGGCTACGTCGCTCTCCAAAGTCTCGCCCTTCTACCAGAGTGTGCAGTCGCTCATAAAAGCCGTATATCTGTACGTACAAGCGGGGCGCGCGTATCCGATTTCGCGCAAGTGTCCATAAGCAGCTCTACAGATCGGCCGAGCGAATCTGGAGAGGCTGGGAGGCGCGTGTATATATGTATATAAGCCGATCGATCAGCGGCTTTGCCACTCGAAAAACACTCATCACGCGGCTCGAGCGAGCGAGAGAATCGGACGGGCGAATTCCCATAGCGCGACCGTTGAGCGAGAAAAATATTTAGTGACATCGGAGGGGTTGGGCGCGCGGCGTTATTAGCCGGCTATATACGGCATATGGACCGGGGGGAGGCCCGCAGATAAGATACGCATCGCGAATAGAGCAGTTTGCTCGACACGTACCGTAACAGGTCCTGTTTCAAGGGATTAGCCCGCGCACCTTATCGAGCCCCATCATCTCCGAGAGCTCCCGCGTCTATATATGTATACCGATTACGTATGCATGTGCGTCTTTTTACGTTCGCACCGTGCACACACATACTACTATTTTTTCTCTCTCTCTCTCTCTCTCTCTCTCTCTCTCTCTCGCTCTCTACTCCCCGACAGTTTGCCGCTGGAGATTCTGTATGCCCGTGATTTTATCGAATGTATATATACATACATACTGGTGTCCGGGCTATTTGTAACAAAATGAAAACCCCGCTGGATCTCTCTCGTATTCGTCCGACATGTATATACACATACATATCGAATGTTCTCGCCCGAGCGTTTTCTCTCACACCCGTCTGGATTTTACGTATGGGATGAAGAGTAAAATGAGCGACTCGAGCGCGCAGGGTGTATGCTTGATTTCGCGTGGAGGGGCCTTATTCCACAGCAGCGCACATTCTATAATTCACTCGCGGTCTAATCCGCATATCGGTGCTCCGAGACGTCCTATATATATAATATGAGTGCAATGTGTGCGATTGCGGTCGCGTATGCGCGCACGTCGTGTGAGCCGGTTATACGCCCAAGCCATTTGCCCATTTGGCTAATCGCAATTTCGTCAGGCATTCATTTGCTCGTTCCACGTCGTGACCACTCGCCTGTATATATATATGTATTTGTATGTAGCGAGAAGGATTGCTTAAAAGTCGTATCACGTTACGCGCCAGTCGGTGCATTAGCCGCGAGCGGCTCTTTCTCTCGGCCTCGCGACGATTTGCATACAACCAGCGATAGATCGTTCGATATTAATCGAGACTAACAGACTCGCTTCGCCGATGCTCTGCCGCGATAATAGCCTAATGGATATGCGGATGCATAACACACGGGTTTCTCGCTCGTTTTTAACTGCGTTCAAACTGTTTCGCAAGTCACGGGGGACTGACGCATTTTCGATCTCAATCGGTACGACAACGCTCTCTTCGTTCGGGCTATTTTATTTTTAGCTTGAAATTTTTCCGTTATGTTACTCACAATTTTGTCCGTAATTATGCCCAAAATATAATGCGACATGAGATATTACGATTGGTATATGTGCGTTATACAGAGGTAGAGCGGGTGACTCGCGCCGAAACTTACTGCATCGTGACAAGAACAATTGTTACTTTTTATAAACACTAAAACTTAATAGACTTCTCGACTCTTTTAACTCACACAAATCCTTATTTTTCCCCTATTTACATTGAAAATATCAAGTACAAGAGTGAACAAATAAGTGAACAACTTATTTCGGGTTACATTATTCGCGTATCTGTCTCACTAAAGATTACGGCAATGCAACTGCGACAAACAAGAGAAAAATATGATTCTAGTTTTCTATTTTCATCGATCGATCTACGATGAGATGACGTTTGAAATAGTCCATCCAAATCAGCGTTTGCACCTGGACACCTATATAATGATTCAGCGAAACACTTCGAAGAAGAGACAAGGTGGATCGCGTCATTTCATATAGCGTCAACAGCAGCTCGTTCAAAAACGAGACAGTGGCAAACGCGGGACAACAAAGTATATACTCGTGCAAACATGCTCGTATTTCACCGCTCGCAAACTTCCTTATCTCCAAAGTCACACGCATCAAGTGAATATACAGGTATAGGTATACCCAATATGCGCCACAATCCAATATATGCACCACCCTTTGTATTTTATACCAAGTTAGGTACACCCAATATCCACAACCCTTTGTATTTCATATATACGCGTATCTACAGCAGCGCCGTGTAACTGAATCTTGTCGACAATACGGAATAATAACACCAATTTGTTACACCTCATTTTCTCCATTTTTCCATCAATAAGCTGATTTTTCATCTGTTTTCGCTCAATTGAGTGCGGATGGAATCAAAAGGATAATGATACCGGATTAGAGAAATTATTCTCTGGGTGGCGCATATTGGCTACGCTTGGATTTTTACCTGAAAATATTTTTTTCCAGGAGTTCTATAGCTCAGCGTGGAAGAGTCCAAATTGAATACAGCCTGGTTCTTCTAAAGGTATTAAGTATAACTTTTATTTGCCTCCAGCCCTTGGAAGATTCATATCTGTCGTGGTATAGTGATCTATCTCGCTTACGTGCTTATGTGGAATGAAAAATTTCTATGCCTATATAGCGCGAAAATATATCTCGAGGCGATAATACGCGTGTCTGGTCGTTTGCCCGGGTTCGATTCGGAGGAGCAAGGAGGATCCGACGCACACACACACTCGAGCACGTCGAAGCGTATCAACGCGACAGGCGCGCGAGTGCGACGACTCATCCGCGCTCGCTGCAGCTGCCGCGGGGCAATTGTCGGCTGAATAATGCAGTTCGCGCAGAGGCCCGCAGCGTATAATGGAACTTTGTCCGGTCGCTCGGTCAATCTATCATGCGGGGGAATTGGCCCGCTCTCTCTCTCTCTCTCGGCACACTCATTTTTATCAGGCGTCAATTTTTTTTGCCCCTCGCCCCCCACTCGTGCGTATAGACGTAGCGTCGACCGGGACTCGAGGAGGGAAGAGTGATGAAAAATTCGCGTTTTTTGCCTTGTTTAACCCCGACGAACTGGGGCGTTGAAGGCGCGAATGAGTTTTGCATATAGGCGTCGCGCGCGGCTGCTGGAATTTAATGGATTATACCCCGGGAGAGGCAAGTGCGAGGCGGGCCGAGGGATGATTACACTCTCGCGCGGGCTTGTAAATGACTCGCGCAGGCGCGCACTCTGAATTATAACTTGAATAATCGAATGGAATATTGCTTGCTGTACGTGTATGTGCAGCCTCGACGTTGATCACGTCCGTTTTTTTTCTCGCCCGTATAGTCAGCTGCTCGCATACCAGTTCCTATCTCTTTCTCTCTGCAGCCGCAACTTGAGTCTCCCGCGCGTGCAGCGAGCCTCGATGGCAAAATAATCGCTATCGACGAAAGCGCGTCGATGATGGACGTACGCGCGCGCCGCGAGCCTCCTTCATTATACAACGACTCACTTGGATTCGTTTCATAGACGCGCGCGGTGTATATATTGGCGCACCTTCTCATCGAGCTCACGTGTATATAGATGCGTAAAGCCGAGCGCGAGGCCTGTTAGCAAGCTCATTTCGCGCACCGGCTCGCACACGTATAAATATACGCATATTCGCGAGATATGTATACGTACGCACGTGCGTTTCACACGTACAGTGCGAGAAAGACGTACATATACATAAACACACGTATATACGAGCTGCAGGATCGAGTCGTAAATATTAACGCGGCCCGGCAACTCAATTTCCTCGCTCGAGTCTGCATAATAATCCGTCACGTAAAAGTTTCATCCGGAGAGCGCGAGAGAGAGAGAGCATATTGCGCGAGGGCAGGTATATACATGCGTATGTACATATACGCATGGATATACATGGCTACATGGCGCACGCAGTGCGTCGATTTCCTGCCCGTTGCAAATGGCGCTGCCGCGCCTATATACACATTGCTGCCGAGAGAAAGAGAGAAGAGCTCGCTCCGCCCTCTTTTGTACTTGACACGTATATACATACATAGCTGCTCGCTGTAGTGTGTAGGTGGGTGGGTGAGAGAGAGAGAGAGCGAGCTAGGCGAGGGGCTTAAATTCGAGAGTGTTCCATTAGGTGGTGGGTGTGCGCGCGCGAGCTCGCAGCGTCAAAAGCAAAGCTCAGAGGCAATCATGAGCTTTCGAATGCAAAACAGCGAGCACCGCCGTCGCCGCCGCCGTCGGCATCGCTCGGCGACGCCAGCGACGCCACTTTTACATTTAAATATAAACTCGCAAAGTGCGCGCGTGCAGCGCCGCGAGGATCCCTGCGAGCGTATACGTATATAATGTTGTATAGCTGCGTGCCGAATGCCCGAGAGCTGGATTGTGCGCGCGAGCTTCCACGAGAGCTTGAATATTTAGGCGGCTCGGATATGCGAATACATCAAATGTATATGAGCTGATGTTTTTCCTTATATTATACGTGCGCGCACCCGCTGCAGCTCCAAGGAGAGGTGTTTTTGTACTCCCAACATGCCACAGCCATCGCAAAAAGTGCACATCCGATGGGGCGCGGGATGTGTATATCATCCGCGGCGATTCATTCCGACCATTCGGGATTCACTTATGCGTCGCGGCGCAATTGCAGTTTCATATGTGTAATATACTGGCGCACCTGTGCAGATGTACCGAAAACACGTCCAATTTGTACATATAGAATACACCCTATTCGACGGCTGGCAAACTCTGAACCTTGGTCTTCGATTCGTGGAGAGGCACAGGAGTGGAGTTTGAACTTTCAATCGAGACTCGTGTAGCGTACATGACGAAATACGTACGTACGCGAGGAATTACGGAGGATTACTTTTACTTTGGCGTGCAGTTCGCGCCGCGCCGGTCGAAAAACACTATAATGAGACGCGGAAGGAGTATACGTGCGCGCGAGCTCGAATGAAACTCGCGAGAGTAGAAGAAACGAGCAGAGCCGAGAGTATGTACGTATATACGTATATACAAAAGCCCCGGGACTTTAATATTTTACACCTCAAATGCGCGAGAAATGCAAAACAGGCTCGCGGCGTCGGTGCCTCTCGGCGGATTGGATTTAAAACGCTCGCGCGCTAATTTGTCGAGGCGCCCGGCTCGAGTCGCGCGAGCTATATATATATATATATATATATATATGCGCATAGCCGGTGATATCGCGTATACATGTATATATATACAGAAGCATTAATAAAGCCATGTACTTTTGGAGTTTCGCCGAGGGCGCCGAGCCGTGGCGGGGTTTTTATTGGCCGGAGAAACGCGCGAAAGAAAGAGAAAGCAGTAGCTCTCCGCTCCGCCCCCGATGTGTAAATTAGCTTCTCTCTCTCTCTCTCTGCAGTTTTAATGCAAAGCGACGTGATAAAGCTCCGACTTCGATGCCCTGCGCATTCGTAATCGCGCGTCTGCGAAAAGTGGCAAACTCCGTTGATTATATATGTGTACGGTCGAGAATCTTTTTGGAAGAGATATACACACGTGTCGCGGGAGGAAATTTGAATGTAATGGTATATACTCATATACAACGGTCAAAGAAAAATTTTTGCGCGAGGCTGCAGAGGGATGTGTGTGTGTTTGTGTACGCACGAGATGTAATATATACGAGAGGCTTGCGCGCGCGGCAAGTGCGGTCTAATTGGGGAAAATGAGAGAGGCAACGAGCCGCTCGTCGCGGCCTGTCCTCAGCTGTTTGTGTTGGTGCGAGCGGCCCCGCAAAGCCGCGCAAAGGGGATTAGTGGGTGGGCGGGTGGTGCGCGCGGCGCGCATCTAAATTTAAAATGTGCTTAGCATAATGCCGCGCGCCCGGCGCTAATTGCCGCGCGTTAAAGCCCCCGCGGACTGCCATGCGCTTCGACACCTCTCGTATATACGTACACTAGTGTGCGCGCATATATATACCCACTCTCCAGCTCCCCAGCAGCCATTTTACCACTCGCGATACGTCTTCCGCTCTTTCTCTCTCTCTCGCTCGAGCTTCGTATTCTACACGCTCGCCCACGCGACAACTTCGCTCTGCAATCTGATTTGCAATTTGGAACCCAACGCTTCTTCCCCTTTTTATCTCTCTCCTTTTGTTTTGTGACGTTCTCTTTTCGCGCGTAATTGGAATCATTGGGTGAGGTAATACTCCACTGCTCATCTGTTTTTAGGGCGACTTTGTTAGCCTGCCGCCAAAAACTATTGGGTTCGCTCCAGAAAATGATTCTAAATCGAATGAGAATAGTGCGTAAAACTGAAAAGTATGGCTTCATATTTTTTTTTTCGAAAATGTTCAAAAAATTGCATTTTTGTTTTTTGATTTTGAGTTAGTATGAAAACTATCAATCCTACAGTAAAATGGAAGAGGAAAAAAAGTTTCCTTATTAAATTTTGCATGAGGATTAAGTATTCCGAAACATTAAACTCGAATATTGTTGTTGCAAAATAGTTATAAACGAACTTAATTACCCCTAAAAAAAATAATTTTTGTGATTTTTTTCAACTTTTCAAATCATAGCTACGATTATGACAATTTAATTCAAAGTACCTTATTTAGTAATGAAAATACAAAAAAAGTTTCATCTCGATATCTCTGATAGTTTTTTCCACAAAAAATTTTTGAAGTAAGATATTTTTATAATTTTGCAATTGTAATTGAGTCCGTGAGGAACCTCTCAGAAACCTGCCAATTTTTTTACGTACTCTTATAGATACTAACTATCGATCCCACTTCGAAAAATTTTGATTGATCAATTTGAACAACTTTTATGATTTTTTGAAAATTTTTCGAAAAAAATTTCTTAGAAAAAAATGCAATTGCAACGCGGTTTTTCTATCTATTTGAAATTTAAAAGTTGCATATGATAGAAGAGAAACAGACGCTCATTTTGAGTTTTCATTTACTCGGATCTGATCCGTGAATCCCGAGATATAGAGGTTTTTAGTCGAGGTAACTTTCCGGCAAAAGTATACGCAGTAGAATAATAATTGAAACGGTTTATGTTAGCTTGAACATTGCTTTACTTGAGTATAAATTATTATGTACGTGAGTAATATTTTTCATACTCAATAGTCGGGCGGAAGGTTGGTGGAAATCATTGAAACGCAGCACTTTCGGCGCAGCGGCAGTGGCGGGCAGTGGAGGGGGAAGGGAAAAAGACGCGACGAAAAGTCGAACGCTCGGGATAAAAGTGAACCTTTGATTTTTTACTTGCAATATCTCAGCTTCTATATAAGATAATTTGATGATTCTTTTTTTAATTTGATATAGCAAGTCAAATGATGATTCAATATTTATGTTTAAGTACCGTAAAAATTATTGGTAACGATCTATGTATGAGAAATGTAATAATGAATATTTTTAGAGCCGTTCAAATCATAATTTTTAATTTTCATAATAAAATTGTACGTCACGCTGACGAATACATTCAATAAAAATGTTTCTTAATTGATATTGATTAATGAATTGATTTTGTTAAGGTTTTGAATAAGAAAGCACAGTAAAATATTTTATGATATTACGTTTATTTAACATTACATTTACAATATACATAAACTTAAATTATAAATACATATATCTTAAATTATAAATACATATATCTTAAAGTATAAATATATATATCTTAAATTATAAATTCATATATCTTAAATTGTTAACAAGTATTTAATCAGTGTTTCCGCGGTTTCGAAGGAGGAATTGATATTTCCTCATCATCATTGTCACTGTCACAATCTTCATCTTCTATTTGGGAAATATTTAATGCAAAAGATTCGTTCATTGCTTCTTCTGTTTCCTTCTCGTTCGTGACATCATCGAAATCTATTTCCAAATCGGTTTCGTCAATAGATGTTGCTATAATTGCAGCATTTTTACAAGTTTGGCCATGACAATGAGTGCAATAATCGGAGCATTTTAGTCCATGTTTCTTGCAACTGCAAGTATTATTGCATTGTTTGATACATTTGCAACTGATGTTTTTCAATAAATGTTCTGGTAACAGTATTGGACGAGTTGCTGTAATGATAGCGTGGACTATGGCAGTTTCTTTCGTTGAATATCCAGTTGCAGAAGACTTTCGGTGAGAAATGATTTTATTCAACAATAGTTGCAAAGTCTCTGGAACCAGAGAATGAACATCGTGTAGAAAAAAATCAGGAGATGGATACGTTTTGGTATCGTGAACTTGAAAACGAATGTCCTCAAGTATAATTTTGGCAGCTTCGAGAACGATTCTTTTGCGTTCTTCCTTATCATCTGCCTCTTTACTATTGTAGAAATGATCAGAAAGGATCTTTTCACCAATAGCAGAAAATGTGATTACCGGACCTTTTCGAGACGAATGAATGATAATTTCATTATTAAGTATTTGATTAAGATGAATTTTTAAATACTTAAGTCCAGGCCAAGAATCTTGATCAAAATGCTCAAGAATCGAATAAATATTAAACTGGCATTCTTCTGCATGATCTACAATGTAACTTGCAATGAATTTAGCAGCTTGATATGCAAGCGTCTCATCTGAAGCGTGAACTGCCCTGTTACTGGAACGCAAATCGTCGTAACATTTAACGTGATATCTGGCACCTACACTAACTAAATCATCTATCTTGAGCAAACGAGCGTAAACTGCCATTCCAATAATATTACTCGAATCTTTACAAGAAATTAATAACGTTTCTCTCACGGTACTAGTATTTACGATGCGAACTTTACTTCGTTTAGCCCGTGTTTTCTTTTTTTCTCGGCGAATAAATGCATCTGAAGCATCTTCACTACAGATGAAACATAGTTTTTCGAAATCATAATGTTTCTCACCAGTACTCGAACGAGTTGTTAGGTTGGGGGATTAAGTTAATGTGCAGGATAATTCCAACTTAATTATTCTTGGAATAATGTTTTTGGGATTTCAGGTAAACATTGTACGGATATGCAATGAATAGAATGAAATGCACATGGGTCTAATTATATGTGTCAGCGTGATGTACATTGTCAGAAATATGATTTGAACGGCTCTAAAAATATTCATTATTACATTTCTCATACATAGATCGTTACCAATAATTTTTACGGTACTTAAACATGAATATTGAATCATCATTTGACTTGCTATATCAAATTAAAAAAAAGAATCATCAAATTATCTTATATAGAAGCTGAGATATTGCAAGTAAAAAATCAAAGGTTCACTTTTATCCCGAGCGTTCGACTTTTCGTCGCGTCTTTTTCCCTTCCCCCTCCACTGCCCGCCACTGCCGCTGCGCCGAAAGTGCTGCGTTTCAATGATTTCCACCAACCTTCCGCCCGACTATTGAGTATGAAAAATATTACTCACGTACATAATAATTTATACTCAAGTAAAGCAATGTTCAAGCTAACATAAACCGTTTCAATTATTATTCTACTGCGTATACTTTTGCCGGAAAGTTACCTCGACTAAAAACCTCTATATCTCGGGATTCACGGATCAGATCCGAGTAAATGAAAACTCAAAATGAGCGTCTGTTTCTCTTCTATCATATGCAACTTTTAAATTTCAAATAGATAGAAAAACCGCGTTGCAATTGCATTTTTTTCTAAGAAATTTTTTTCGAAAAATTTTCAAAAAATCATAAAAGTTGTTCAAATTGATCAATCAAAATTTTTCGAAGTGGGATCGATAGTTAGTATCTATAAGAGTACGTAAAAAAATTGGCAGGTTTCTGAGAGGTTCCTCACGGACTCAATTACAATTGCAAAATTATAAAAATATCTTACTTCAAAAATTTTTTGTGGAAAAACTATCAGAGATATCGAGATGAAACTTTTTTTGTATTTTCATTACTAAATAAGGTACTTTGAATTAAATTGTCATAATCGTAGCTATGATTTGAAAAGTTGAAAAAAATCACAAAAATTATTTTTTTTAGGGGTAATTAAGTTCGTTTATAACTATTTTGCAACAACAATATTCGAGTTTAATGTTTCGGAATACTTAATCCTCATGCAAAATTTAATAAGGAAACTTTTTTTCCTCTTCCATTTTACTGTAGGAATGATAGTTTTCATACTAACTCAAAATCAAAAAACAAAAATGCAATTTTTTGAACATTTTCGAAAAAAAAAATATGAAGCCATACTTTTCAGTTTTACGCACTATTCTCATTCGATTTAGAATCATTTTCTGGAGCGAACCCAATAGTTTTTGGCGGCAGGCTAACAAAGTCGCCGAAAGCACTTTTTTTTACAGATAAGCAGTGGACTATAAGCGGGATATGGTTTATGCCCATGGATGTGGGTAACGTTTGTAATGTAATGTCGATTCGAGAAGAGAAATCGCCGCTAGCTGCATTAACAGTGTGCTTTTTCGATGAGGCTTCTTGGGAAAAAACGATTGCTTTGTGTAGAAATAAGAATCCTGTGTATGGTTCACCACCGACATATCGGCTTCAAACTGATTTCCCCCTTTCCGTAGCAACGGTTACTACGGCAGGTAAACAATGGTTGCTTAGGAAAATATTTCGTTGATTCTCGTCGATCTTCGCGAGTATTCGGGCCCCCAACAATCGTTTACAAGGAATTATAAGGAACTTCCCAAAAATACCTTAGCAACGTTTGCTAAGGAAATAAACGGAACTTGCATCACATCTCGCCTTGGCCAACCAGGGTGCGAAATTTGAGAAAGATCTCTTCGAAAGTCATAGCGCGTCGAAAAACCACGTTCATACACGATGTACCATACCTATAGGTACATACAGACATTTTTGGAATTCCATATGTTTTTCGACCAGTAAATTACGAAAATCGAGGTCCCGAAGTCTGATTTGAACGTTCGATTTTTGCCCCGTTACAAGTCTTTCTCTATGAGAAAGCAAAAGCCAAATTGAGAAGGCATCATAACAAAGCGGTAACGTGGGTTATAAAAAAATTAACAATATTTCCCAAATAACATCAGTAATCGATTTGATCTGCAAAAAGAAAAGGATAATTCGCGATAATTCCTGTCATAATTATCAACCAAATTAACTTTCGACGCATTGACGATTTATCATAAATTGAGACAACAGGGCAGGAATTACATGAACAATAAAACTCTCAAGACCCCAGTTTGTTTTCATTAAAATTACATTATTATGAGAGGTGAATCCCGTCAAAACTTTCCCGTCAAAAGTTATTTTGGCTGTATTGTCAATATACTTCAATTTTAAATAACAATGATCACAAACAAAATAACAATGAGTTTTTATTGCGACTAATCCAGTCTTAATAAAAACTAATAGAATTGGATCTTTGAGATTGTATTTCATAAGTATTTGGGAGAAAGTAATTTCAATAACTGTTTCACCATAAAATATTAATCCTATTATGTTATTGTTCTGTTCGACTACGTTGAATCAACCTTAGATAGTAAATTTAGATAGTAAATTATTCGCGCGACTAGTTGAGTCCCAATAAGTCCCAAAGTTATACAAAGTACAAATTTTGGACGAAGGTTTCGATAATGCTGTCAAAAAGTGCAATTAATAGAAATCATCCGCTGCAGAGTATCAAGTAGAAACGCTCAGGAAACCGTCAGGCCATTAGCTTGACGTTGAACAATTTTGAAACGTACGCGAGGCTCGTTAAGTATGTTTTCACCGGGTATATATACGAGTGCGTCTATCATCGTCGTATGTACAATATAATGTTGCTGGCGGTTTTTTTCCCTCCCCCTTTCCTCTTCCCAGCGCTCGGCGAGCGAGCGAGCGATTTATGTCCGAGCGCTGCACGGGTAACGATTCCGCGTTATGCGCTCGCGCGCCGCATTAAAAATTATTATTGACCTTTTTCCGAAGTATTTTTGCGCAATATGTAGGCCGGAAGGTTATTAAATTTATTAGCGGGCATTTATCTGTTCGCAGTTGGCTGAGTCGACAGCGAGAAACAAGAGTCGGGGATCATTATGAAAGCGCAGTTATGCGAGGCGGTGCCTCTTGGTAATCATTAGGAATTGTGCCGCGACTCTTTATACATGTATGTACAGTTGCCTTACGACTTTTCACTCGGCTGGCGCATGGGAAACGTAACTCGTACTTAACCCTCTCCGCGCGGTTTTCACCCATAATCATATCTTTATTTCATCAATCAATCTTTTTCATCGACCATACTATCAAACAAATAAGTACACGAGAATCGAGACAACAATTTTCCATGTATCGATCCTCTCGCGCGCGCATTATGTGGAAGGTCGCGAAATAATCACACACCAGCGTTTATTACGTACGTAGCCTGAAATATTCATCTCTTACGTACATTGTACTCCTCGACACAGCTATAGTCTTGGATTAATCGGAAATCGGATTGGTTGAGCGTAGTGCGCGGGTGTCGGGCGCGCTGCGCTTCGACAGAGGCAAAATCGAAGGGACAATATCGAGTAACGTCTCGATTGTCGCGCGACGCGCCGAGAGGAACGGCGGATGATTTTGGGGAACGAAATTTCCCCGAGTAATACTTCCTGCGCGCGGGGGCACGCGACCTCAGCCGCGCACGATTTGCCCCTTCCGAATGACCGATCGGTCGCGGCGGGGCCTCCGCGGGCGTTTTTGTATTCGGCCGCGCGCCCTGCCCAATGTACTATAAAATCTGCCCATTGTGTCGGACATCCATTTCTCCACGAGTACGCGTAGTCGTGCGCACGCGGAGAGCGAGCGCATATACACACACGCACACACGTCGCCGCGAGGGGATAAATTCGGCGCGTGCGACCCTCGCCTAATTTGTGATCGCTAACGCGAGAACTATGTGCTCTACCGCCTGCGAATCCGCTTTCCTCCGTATCCGGATACGCCGGCCTGTTTCGCTCTCGCATTGTACGTAATGTGCTCGGATTTCTTGCTCGCCGTGAAAGACGCGCGCTCGATTCGTGCACCGCGCACACACATACACACATCGGGAAATCGCCTGACCAGCGCGGATGATTCGATTGCACAGCCTGAATAAACCCGCACGCGAGTGCACCCACCGGCAGACGCGATTGTTATACCGCGGGCGTGATTATTTTCGAGCACCAACTCGACAGATCTCACGCGCTAATTCGGAATCATCGTCGCGTTTACTTTTGTTTATCTTGCTCGGGTGATCCGTCGAGCTGTTGTCCCGGAAAGTAATGATGAATCAGCGAGTCAAAGCTTTTTGATAATTTTTTCGTGAGTTCACAAACGATTCAGCCACGTCTGGCATTCATATGTTTATGTATATTGTGGCGCGACTATAAAACAACCGCGATTTGAATTTTTAGTGCGGAACTGAGATGAAACATATGCTGATTTGCTAAAACGGCGAACACAACCCCTCGTGCGAGTTCACAATATTCTAAGCAAACTTTGTGAATTTTTTCAATGCAAAGTACTCTCCTCGGATTCTTTGGGATTTTTCATCTCTTTCATCTATTGGTGCTTTCAGTTTGAATGAAATGAGCTTTGAAATTTACCACTAATTTCATTTACCACTAATTTAGTAAAAATTTACGAGTAGTATACTAAAACTTAGCGGCGAGATAAACTTGCACGATAAAAATGTGCAAACTAAATGTCGACCTGTTTAATTCAATGCAATATGACTCACGTACTCATTCGAGCGAGACTGCTATTTCGACTGACGAATGACAACACATCCTTTAAAATACTTCGACGGAAACGCATGTGTATCGAGATTGTTGATACGCAGAGGGTTTTCCCAGGGCTCCCCGCGATTATTCATGTAATCTTGGGGCTGGTGTAGGGTACGAGGGGGCGTACGCGCGCGTATAAATGGGCTGGGCCCATATATTTCAAGTGGACGTCGGCATATATTCGAACGGTCGCGAGTTTTACTCCGATTGTTGGCATATCTGCTGCAGCGAGCAAATGAATAAAGATTTTGGCAAGGGTCGCGATCGCGAGTTCAGCGGCTGCTACGCACATGGAACATCGGCCCTCGCAGCTCAGCTGTATGTATATCTACCGACTTTCACAACAGCCTCGGCTTTTGAATTCCTGGCAGCGCAGCTCGATCCTTTTTTTTCAAATCTGCTCTGTTGAACAAAGTCGCATCGATATGGATGATCTAAACTTTTTGTCTTCATTTTGAATGACAAACCATCCATCTGATATTGTAGTGTATCAGACTGTTTCGAAATAGCTTCTTTTATTCTGGTTAAACAAATTTTTCTAGCGATGCTGACGAATCGTACCAACGATTGTCATAAATATCTGAGAAAAAAAAACAGAACTAATTATTTGACGGCTGTTCGTCGCTCGCAGAAAACAAAACCAAACGAACTTATCTTAGTCTCCAACGCACCGTTCAAAATTTGTCTCCAATCGAAATTCCAGTACGCGTTACACGCGTAAAATTCCCCAACGATTGATACATCCCATTCGATGTCATGACTATATCCCGCGGGAGTAAGGTGCACGCGTATACACACACATCCTGAAGCCAACAACGAAACAAATCAATGGGGGCGAAGAGCGCCAGTGAAAAGGTATATAGAGGGAGGAAGTCGAGTGATAAAGCGCGTCGAAATGGTTGACGAGTGTGCGCGACAAAACCATATCTGGGCTGAATGCGGGTGCGTATATGTACATGTAGGTTCGGAGCCGCGACGGCGAGTATGGCCCGGCCATTTATCAGCTCTGGCTCGAGCTCGAGTGAACGTTGCGCGCGCGTATATACAGCAAGATAAAAAGCTCGAATCGAATCGGCTTTGTATTTAAATGGCGGTATGCGCCCGGTTCGAAAAGCTGAGCTTTTAGAGGAGCATTACTGGCAGTTTCCTGCTCGGCCGCTTCCTCCCCCACCGACGAATCGCCCGGACCCCGACCGACAATGGACCGTCGCGAATTAGCCTCGCGTTTACTGCCCTCTCCCGAATCGCAGCGCCGCTCTTTTTCGCTCGCCCGCCTATTAGCATTGGTTAGCTTTATGGTCCGTTCAGTTCCGGAGAGCGTGTATTTATGTGCTCGCGCGTGTGTGTGCGCGCGCGCTCTACGACAGATCAATAAAATCTCCCGCGGCCAAAGTAATGCCAAATCGACTGCGTCGTCTTCTCTACTGCACGGATCCCTTGCGGATCTGTCGCGCGAGTTCGCAGACCCGGTGCGCACGTTTATATTATCCGTCGCGTATTTCTTCATGCGAATTTTCAATCTCTTGGGTATATGTACAAGGCGTTTTTCCGCATAAACATTCGGCAGATCGGGTATAAAGGAGGCTCGGCGAAAGGGTTGGATGACGCGCGCGCGCCTGTGTGTGCGTGAATGTATTGTATGTGTGTGTGTGTGTGGGGGGGGGGGGGAGCCTTTCGTCGCGGCTGCGCGACGCTGCAATTAATCTCCAACCTATGACGTGGAAAGCGACGGAGACGGAGAGTCGCGACAGCCTCGACACAACATCCCACTTAGCCGCGCCTCGTCGCCCAAAACAATTAATGCGAAATCGATTAATAATTACGCTCCAATTCCCAAGCCAAGACCCCTTCTACTCGGCTCTATGCGCCTATACACTTTCTCGAGTTATTTATCGATTTTCTCCTCTTCTCAATGCTTCCCAACCCAATGATGTAGTGTTAACCGTACAACCGAATGGATCAACTACGGCGCAAGATGTTTTGTGATGAACAAAAAGGCATGGGATCGAACGTGAGAATCGAATTTCATCGTGATTGAAAAATATATGAAAAACTGAGAGGAAAATTGGATTGAAAAACTCTTGTCGGCTGTTTGCATCTTATTTCTTTTCCAATGTGCTCTCTTCAAAGTACTCACGATCGCCGTCGGATCTTCTATTTGGTATGATTTTCATTTCTCAACGATGAAGCATTGTAGTAGGGTGAAATAATCGAACCATCGAATTGGAACACCAGGACCTCGAATTTCGTAATATAAGGGGCGAGTAATGTCGAATCCATGAAATGAGTTTTCTTGAGACTCTTTTAGCCTGGTTTCATTAATGCATTCATTACATCAATTTTGAATGTTTCAACTTCGTGAACTGATAACGAAGCATCTTTGAGGAAAAATCATGAAAGAAATTATTATTCATCTTCTATATACCTGACATGGGATTATCTATCTAACATAAGAAAAAATGATTTCAAAAATTCACAGATCAGTCAAAAATGTCTAAAAATTGACCTTTTTTGCCCTGGTTCCATTTTGAACGTAGATTTTAGGAAATCTGATAATTACACAGTTCAAATCTCAGCTCGTTTGGCAATCCCAAGGGTGTGACGTCTCCTTGTTAGGCAAGGGAACAATTATAATATGAGGTTCATTTTCAGAACTTACGATGGCAAAAGAAACATTTTTTTCTCCACTGCGAAGGTTCTCTAACGTCAATTTTCACAATATTTCACAATGACATACCGGTGACATCCCCAGCAACCTATACAATTTCCCTTAGCAACCGTTAAAAATTAACGGGAGAAGCAAGATACATTTTCAGAAAATTCCTTATTCCCAAAGCCTCTCTACGGCAAAGCATAAGTGCTAACTCGCTTGGCAGGTCTTTTTTTTATCAATCCCGAATTTAATTTCAACCCTGGCTGATCTCAACGATTACTAAAAGAAAATACGAAAATACGATTTAAGAATAATACCACGATCGACGCACTGGAAATTGCCTCTCGTAAGCCACGAGATACATGCGCGCGAATCGGGGGGAAACGTCTAATTAAACCGATGCCGCGTAACAGCAAAACCGAGTGGCTGTATAAAGGTACCGCAGCAGCTTTGAGGCTCGAATAAGCGAGGAAAAACTGGGTGTGCTCTCGGTGTACATCGAGGCGTATGGCGTCCGGGATAAAAAGAAGGAAAGCGCGCGGCGAGCGATAGGGGGGGGGACGGGCAGAGGCAGGGGCAAGAGTGGATGGAAGAAAATTCGCCCGTCTCGCGGGAATGAGATTTAGCGGGGGTTGCGCGTACTAGCGTCGCTTTACGGGAAAGAGCCAAGTTAGTTTTATTTTACAATCCATCGGGTACAGGAGCGCGCCGCCGAGCTAACGTATAGGTATATACGCGCACGCGGGGAGGGGCCGGAGAGTTGGCTTGCTCGCGAGCCTGTCAACTAGTGTTTTAAAAGTTTGCGACAGCCTACAAATTGGCTCGCTCACTTCTTTTTAAAAGCGCCGCGCGCCCCGTGCACCCAACCAACCACGTCGACGTCTCTCTCTCTCTCTCACTCCGAACCACCCGCGCCCTTCTCTCTCTCCCTCCATACATGTATATATGTATCTCGTCCTCTTGCCGAGCGTGAGCTTTTTGCTACGGCACGTCAAACGATCATCTGCCCCTGTACCTGTATATGTGCCCTCGAACTATTCTATGAGTGGCTCGATACCGCGAGCTATGAATTTTTAAGGGGAGCCGATCGACTATCGACCTCAACACCTGATTTTGCGATGCAAACTTTACAAGCCTGCCAAGAAGCAACGACGATCCTGTTCACGGGAATGGAAGTTTCAACATATATATCGACGGCCCAGAAGAAGAAAAGCACATTTTAATCTTATGCGGCTAAAAAAGCTCATTTCTACCTTCCGGCGAAGAAAAGCACACTTCACGATCTACGAAGAAAAAATCATATTTCAGCTTTTCGGACGGCAAAAAGAACATTTCAATTTCTCAGACGAAGAGAAACACATTTCAGCTTCTTGGACGAAATATGCTTTTCTTCGTCGAAAATTTAAAATGTTCTTTTCTTCGTAACGACCGTCGATATATACTCAGGCTATATATCTTATCGCAGCAGTTTTGTCAGAAAAAAAAATACGGAGATCAACTTGTTTCCATCGAAATTCCAAGGATCTCGATGATTAAAATATCGAATGCGAATTTCTCGCGCTAACAAGTCCAATAAAATCGAACGACTTTATTGAAAACAAATAGCTCGGAAGGTAAATGCACTTTCGGTTGGCAATTAGCAAAACGCTCGGCAAATAACAATTTTGTTATAATCGTATACGCGTTATTGTTTTACGCGTAATAAGTATATACGAGGCTTGAAACGTTTCTTTGTGAAACTGTGAAAATCACGCCGTACGATCTGCAGCAAGCGTCGTTTCCAGCCACGGGAGCATTCGAATCGATGCCGGGCCACTGGTGCCCATCGTAACTTCGTTTGCGCCCAGCCCGCCGCGCTCCATTATCGAGCATCCTAACCGGGCCCACGCAGTGTCTTGGGAGCTCGGCGGGGTAATTTTCTAACCAATGGGTCTCGGGTTCTTTTCGCCCGCGACCGGCGCAGAAAGCGCAAAAGGATACAGCCCACTCGTCGCGCGACTCGTCCCTTGAGAGGCCGGACCGATTGAAATCGCCGACGCAGTTTAAAAGTGTATTCTGACGTGCGCGCCACCCATTAGTCGTTTGCCTTGAGCTCCCCACATCCACGCACACACCCATACACACCGACTAAACTAGTCGCACCGAATCCTAATTTATGCGTATATGTATACATGTACGGGATAAACTCGTCCGCGAAAAATCAGAGTCTCGCGGGAGCTGCGCGGCGCTTTGAAAATATACGTATATATACGGGATAACCCATCTGCCGATTGATGCGCCTTACGCGCGCGTGTGTGTCGGGGTATACATATTATACTCCACGCAGAGTGTAACCGAGCCGAGAGCACTTTTTCGAGCGTTTCCCCATGAAAAATGCCCAACTCCCGATAGCAGCGTCACGCGCGACCGCGTCCACCGATGTACACGTATATATTTAATATGCGATCACGAGAGATGGAGCTTCTGTGTACACATGGCACTCACAGATATCTCCGCTCGTCCTGAATAATCAATGCTTAACCTCCTTCTGGCCTCTTTACCCTCCTTACGCATACCAAATTCCAATGGGATTCTTGAATTTCAAACCGATTGAGTCGTACATTCATTCATATGCGAAATGGTCTTCCCGACAAATCCTTCGTAGTCTTCGCTTTTCTCCCGATATGCAACTGTTGTCAACTGTTCATCGATATACACTGCGATTCAGCATAATAACAGACTGCGGCATCTCCATTTCTTTTGCCCGCGCAAGTTACTTGTCAGCCAACGGAATATCGACGAGGTAATTGTGTTTCGTTGGAATCGCGTATATATAACTGTTGTATTAACCACGTTGATCGAAGGTAAAAGACATATGATGACATAGGTTTGTCGAGCGAGGAATACAAGGTGAGAGTAACCTCCCGTCGTTTCCATGGAAAAATAAAAAGTAGAGCCGTGACTCTAATTATTACACTCAAACCTTCGTAGTTTGAGATTATAAAAGATGTAATAAAATTGAACTACTCGCAAGGAGAGTATAATACCTCCGGGTGAAGAATCGCGATGAAAATGTTTCAGATGGTTTTTGGGTGTTTCAAAAGGCCTTACCCTAATGCTCCTTGATTTCCCAGAGATATTCGTCAATCTTTTTTGATTTTATGCATGCTTGAGATCAATAATGATTCTGCAGATATGTTCTACCGAGGTATACCCGAAAACTATCTCAAAAAGTTCAATTGTGATTGGTCCACCTGGAGCCCTTACATCTTGACTATCCTTGACAGTTTATTAATAGGGAGATTGCATCAATAATAATAGACGTAAAAATTTCCATTGGCCTTTATTTACAGTTATAATATGTAGTGCAACATAACAACAAACGTATCCGTACAAAAATAAATATCTTAATAATACTACTTATTTGTAATGATGCTGAATACAGTTACGTGATTGCGAGTGTGTGTGTGTGGGGGGGGGGGGTGATAATTGAGGATCAAATATGGAAAGGGTAACATCAGGGGAAATCACGCTTGGATGAGTCAGTTCCGAAATCCCTCGATTTTAAAACTAAAATTTGAGTGAGGGGCGCCTCGCGACTGTCCCCTAAGTCGTTGAATTCGACGCTCGAGAGCGGATTGATTCCGCGCGTATACATATAAAATATAACACGAGAAGCGCACGCACCATCTCTCAGACAATGTCGTACTTGGGCGGCGGCAATGCCCTGGGATAATCGCGAGCGAGCGCCACGTTGCTCGAGAGGAACGACGGCGTCTTTGGCATGTTGCAGCTGTCGGATAATTGGGCGGCCGCCGAGTTTGACGCGTCCAATTCGTCCTCAAGTATGATCCACTCTCGGCGAGCCGACGACACCACCATCCAGAAGTACGAGCTCAACACTGCCAACGAACAATCGGTATCTCAGTATAGGTGTTTAATAATGACGCTTTTGGATTATCGAACGATCGAGGCTTTGCGCGATTGTGATAATAGAACGGAAGAATTTATCACCGACAGTTTTTAAATGGTCATTTGCATTTGTGCGAAAAGTATAAAAAAATAATTCGGGCCGTATTTTATTCTTTAACTTAATAATCACTGAAGTTCAGATGTTGAAAGTTTTGATTCAGATGTTCAGATTTTGATAGGATCGAAAAATGAGAAAAAATTCGACCTAATTATTTTTACACGTGCTACTGACTTTTAAGACGAAAAACAATGAAAAAAAGTATTCTTTCCTATTGTCCAAGTTGTAAATGTATGCTCTCCACTGCAGAGATTCATCACTGGTATACAGGGAGTGAACCTCTGGTATAAGTATATACCACTGGTATAAGTGATTGATCTCGGATTCTGGCAATTGACCAACGGTGGTTTTTCACAAAAATCCGTTGGCAGAGATCATTTGAAGAACAAACGGATAAACGGAGAATGTGTAACTCACTCAAATAAATACTGCACGCTGGAATATAGAGGAAGGCGTTCTCCTGGGTATCGGGCTTGTCGTCGTAGGTCAGTTGCATTATCAGAGAGACCGTTTGATCGATTATACTGATCATCTGCATGTACATCCAGGGAAGAACGTAGTCCGGTTTTTTCTGCAAATATGACCATTTATTTTTGTATACATTTCAAAAACGACTATACCGCGTCCAAAGCCGTAAATGCAAAAGCGACTTTGACTCGAATCACCAGCTCATATATTTCCCATATTCAACGGAATGAATCCTGCTAGGAAAATCCCACCCCGCGGCTCGCTGATTAATCATATCGATCAATAATTTTAATCCCTTATTAAGATGTCATTTTTCCGACTGGATTATACGTTGCAAAGTTATAAGGAGCCCGGTTGTTATAGTCACGCGTGAGAGAACAGATAACGATTGTGCTGCAATATTTGTGAATCAAATTTTTTACGTGAATGAATCCGTGTGTACACGCGGTGGGAGAAGTAATTTGGAAAGTTTCGCCGTGCCTGTACGAAATCGACAATGTATATACCACGCATATATACACAATCGAGCTTTACACACGGTGGAAAAAAAAGAGGCGCTCGTACTTGCACACACTCATTGAGCCGCGCATTTCTAACCGAAAGTTGATTCACTCGATTGACAATCAAACCCACCCGGAGACCAGTCTCTTTCAAATCGGATACAAAGAAAAATCTGAACGAAAACAGTGTTTGAGATATGTATGTAATAATACATATATACGCTCGAAATAGAAGCTCGCGGGCACAAAGGCACGCGTGTGTGTACACGCCGCCGAGTCGTCATATCGAAATTTCGTACGTCGCCGCGGGGTCATACATTTATATACACGATGCGATAGGAATTCTAGCGGGTTTCCCGCGAGTCTGCGACACGACAATGAGCGATCGCTCGAGCACTTGCGAGTGTAAAGAAGACTTACCAAAAGAGAGCCCAAGGCCAAGAGAGCATTAGCGACGAGCGACAGCGAGGAGTAGATAAGAACGCAGCTCAGCAGCGTGCGAGCTGGAACGAGAGAGATAGAGAAAAGGAAATAACGCTTTTTGTCTCGTTTCGGTTGGATTTTTTTTCTTTTTTTTTCTTTGCTTTCGCACGCGGTGTACGAATCTCGCGAAATCGACGACGCTCGCCGATAGAACGTCGGTCTCACCTGTCTCCACGACTTTGAGGCTCTTCATGACGTAGGTCCAGTTCAGCCCGAACAGCATCCACGAGTCCAAGGCTATCAAAAACTTCTCCTCCTCCTGCGTCGAGAAGAAGTTGCTCACCAGCATGTTTATCATCAGTATGGACAGGGACTGCAATCGGACATACGATTCGCACGTTAGACACTGCACGTGCGTGAGATTCCATTGTACGGTGCGATCGCCCGCGCACGGGTTTCGTTGTCAAAACGCGAAACGAAATATTTGCGTATGATTGGCGCTCCTATGTGAATAACTATATTCTTATATACATAAATACTCGTGGGCGGGGTATATAACGAGTCTGGCCGCTTCTCGCGCAATTTATCCTCATTATCGCGCGTTCATCAGCTGTGAGTCGGGCGCACCGAGGTCGCGCGACAGTTCTTTTTCGGTTACCATACAGTTTTTCGGCTGGAATATGTAATTGGTGAAAATAAGAAACGAGGACACGAGGCGCGGAGCGGAAATTTTTCGAGACGCGCCTCGCGTTCGCGCTCGTTTTGGAATAATACGTGGTATATATACACACACGACGCGCGCGCGTATATTGAATTGAATCTCTTATCGTGTTATTGAAATGATCGAGGAAACTCGCGACTATATTTCAGCGGTATCTAAGCCAAACAACTCGTTATCGCAACTATAAATGATCATCTCCGTCAAATCGAGTTTTAATGAGAGAGAAACGATGCGCGGGCGAAAAAGAGAAAAAAATGGAAAAACTCACCAAACCATAAGTCCCGATGAGCTTGACGGCCAATGTCAGGTTTATACAACACATGTCGGTGATTTTTGGATAAAACAATTAAAAGCACGCGGCAGTCGGTCAGCTGGACAAACAGCAGGATTCGCCGTTCTCGTTGTGATTGATTCGTAAACTCGCGAGCGTCGCTACATGTATAAGTAAGAGTATTGCGGTGTCAATGCTTGCGAGTGACTTAACAGTCCAGCCCACAGGTATACAGATACAATCCCAGAGCGCAGTGGCAAATTGGAGTGGTCAACAGGTAAGAGAGAGACAGGACGTAAATGTATTTAGACGACACGTACGTAACTGGCGTTTCTGTTTACGTTTGCTCGCAGCTACATATACGTACACGAATAATCAAAGAATGTATCCAACTCGTGCGTGTGTATATATAGCTATCACACGCAAGACGTGCGTTGTCAATCGTAAGCGAGTCAGTCGCGCGAAAAACTCCAAAGTAATATTTATATGGCACTGCACACGCGCACAACTGCACCACCACAGCCCTACGTACGGAGGAAAAGAGAGCTGCGTCCCTGGCGCACTGGTCGCACGGGGCTAGATGATCACAACGAACTCGCAACAATCCATTATTTTGCTGTTGCCGAAAGTCACAATGTACTGGAGGTAGTCGCGCTTGGCAGCGGGAAAAAACATATTACGAGCTCTCGTCATCGGAGCCGCGCTGCACTGGCCGGACACCAACCGCGAATAATGCGTTACTCCATGCGCGCCGTGAAACGCGAGTCTCAAACTGGATTTATATGTATGTACGAGTGCGCGTCGCTGCTTCGTCTCGGCGGCGGCGGCAACGCGCGCGCACCAGTCCACGCTCAAACAACGTCACTCGCGTTATAAATGCTACGATACAAACAGGCCCGAATTTATAATGAACAGCCGATGAATATTTTAAGCGCTTGCGCCTCTCCCGCGCGCACCAAGTTTCCAACGCATGCGCGCACAGCACCAACGTGCCGCATGTTTACTCTCTCGCGCCACACAGCTGTCCGCTCGCGCGCGCGTGTGTATATTCTGCTGTGCGCACGTGATTTTCTGAGGTTATCCACGAGCGATCGGGGATTTTTAATAATTTTACATTAGTCGGTGACTTGTGCGCGACTTCGGTGAATTTTGTGAAATGGCAGTGAAGGAGGATAATGACATTTGCTTGAACATCACCGGGGGAAATTTTGGCGACATCAAAAAACAGGTGAGTTGTAGGTTAAGGTTGGATCTCGTGTTTTCGGCCAGCTTGAGTGAGAGAATACGTAATTATTGTTTGCACGCGCTGTTTGACAGTCTTCGAAAATCGCCAAAGATGCGCGTCTCAAGAGGCTGGCGCAGAATCAAAGTGACAAGGCGAAGAAACCATTCAAGAAGTTTCAATCGACCGACTCCTCCAAGAGCCTTCTCGTCGGGGCGAAAAAAAGGATAAAGCAAAAATCACTGGCCAACATCGTTGCCAATAATCTCAAAAAAGCCGCTCAGTCTGCAGAATCGCCAAAAGCATCTATTCTGAAGAAATCAACACCTGTTCAATCCAACAAAAAGGCTCTGTCCGGTACAGTGGCAAAGAATGAACCCGCCAAGGATAAGAAGAGGGTCAGTTTTGGGGGCAAGAACGTTAAAGATGCTAGTGAAACTCTTGTGTCGTTTGCCAAACCGACAAAAGAGACCGCCATCACAACTATCTTGGCCAAAAAGAGAAAGAGCGATTCTGGCGAAACAAAAAAGTCTCTATCGAACATATTCAATTTGTCAGATTCAACTGAAACAAAAATCCTCAAATCTGATGCTCAAATCAATGTTACACAAAATAAAAAACAAAAATTTGATTTTAAACCAAAATCAAATGAATCTGTACAGAGTAGTGAATTCACTCTGAATACAACTAATACATTTGCTAATAAGAAGCGTGGAAATGAAGCCTCCGAGAGAAAAATGCCACAGAGAGACAAAGAATCCAATGATACAGTCTCTTTTGAAAATGAGAGTAATCATAGAAAATTCAAACAATCAAGAGATAAGATGGATAAAAGCAAAAACTTTAAAAGGGAAGGAAATCAACGTCCTCATCCAAGTGGAAAAATTTCATCTCTGTTTGGTCACAACCCTATTGTTCCAAATATAGGACAAAGATTAGTGAAACCTATAAATGAAAAAGTATTCTCAATAGAGAAATTTGGTGAACTAGGCATTCACCCTTATGCAGTGTCAAATTTAGAGCAGAACATGAAAATCACTACCATGACAACTGTCCAGAAAAAAGCCATCCCTGTCATACTGTCAGGCAAAGATGTACTTGTCAGATCACAGACAGGATCTGGAAAGACACTCACTTACGCGTTGCCAATAATTGAATCATTGCAGAAAATCACACCAAAACTCACTAGAAGTAGTGGCATAAAAGCACTTGTGATTGTACCAACTAGAGAACTTGCTCTTCAGACTTATGAATGCTTCTTAAAATTGATAAAAGTGAGTAGTTATCTTAGAGAATACTAAATCTTGGTATAATTATTAACTGATCAAATATTCTAATTATTACAGCCCTTTACCTGGATAGTTCCTGGTTATTTAGTTGGTGGTGAAAAAAGGAAAGCAGAGAAAGCTAGATTAAGAAAAGGCTGTACTGTACTAGTTGCTACTCCTGGAAGGCTATTGGATCATGTCAAACATACAGAAGTTTTAAAGTTGGATAGTATAAAATGCTTTGTCCTAGATGAAGCTGATAGGATGCTTGACATGGGCTACGAAAGAGATATCTCAGAGTATGTAAACATTTAATTAATTCTCATAATTTCTTTTCACCAGTG
Source organism: Aphelinus atriplicis (assembly GCA_020882685.1). NCBI lineage: Eukaryota > Metazoa > Arthropoda > Insecta > Hymenoptera > Aphelinidae > Aphelinus > Aphelinus atriplicis. The sequence goes on from CM037073.1 coordinate 79,779,071, forward strand.
TTTACTCCAAATTCCATTGTTAATCAATTTTTAAACTTTTATTTCCTTAGAATTGTTGCTGTTCTCCAAAATAAACAGTCAGAACCAGACGATTCAGGTTACAATGCCATGGAAATGCTTCGACAAGGTATCGCACCTAAAGCTCTGAACAAAAGTAAGAGTGACGATGAAAGTGAGGAAATAGTAGATAAAGGAGACAATAATTCTGATGAAGAAGAAAACAAATCGGACTCGAATGACGAGGCTGAATTTGACAAATCAAAATCACCAGAAGCAAATATCCAAAAAGACAGTTCTAATTCTGATGAATCTCATAAGAGACAGACTATCCTCCTGTCAGCAACATTGACTCAAGCAGTGGAGAAACTTGCAGGCTTGACAATGAATAATCCTATTTTTGTTGACGCTGCTAGGGAAAATATTGAGGCTGTTGGTGGAAATATTAGTGAAATGAATGAAGATCTAGTTGTACCAGAGAGTGTAATACAGAGTTATGTTGTAACCCCCCCAAAATTAAGAATGGTAACACTGAGCGCTTACATTGCTGGAAAATGTCAGGTAAATAATTATCGTTTTTATCGATCTGAAGGAAATTTGAATGCCAAGTGTCAACGTGTTTTTTTAATTTTCAGAGCCATGGAAATCACAAAATTTTAATTTTTATGGCCACTCAAGATATGGTAGATTATCATACAGCTATTTTATCAACCGTTCTCAGTAAACCGATTGACGAAGATGATGAAGATTCTGACCCTTTAGTGGACGTTGAATTTTTCAAACTGCATGGCAATATGACTCAGAAAGAGAGGACGGAGGTTTTCAAAACGTTCAGACAAGCAAAGAGTGGTGTTCTACTGTGTACAGTAAGTCATTTTTTAAGCAATCATCGACCTTCTCGTGCGTTTTTACTTATAATCGTAATTAATAGTAATATTATGAACGACGTTAGGCGTTTCGGCACGCAAAAAGTTTGCGATTTTACGCGAGTCAAAATTGCCCATAGGTGAGCGAGGTGTATGCAGTAATTTTTACAAGTGGTTGAACTATAGTGATGCGCAGTGTTTTTCGCATCTATAGTGATGCCCTTGGAGAACTCATCGAAATCATATTCTAGGGAGAAAATAAGTCCGTCATTGGGGGGAGGGGGGCGAAAAAAAAGGAAAAATTGTACAAACTTTGGTTAAAAATCTCGGTGTAATTATTCACGCGAATCCAGTGTGGCGGGATACGTTAACGACTTCGCGCCCCGAAATTGCGTTAAAAAGTGTCCTCGAAAAAAAGTAAAAAGCGCGCGTCAGACTGAAACGGCGGGACGTAGAGAAAGAGTAAAGAAGACAAAGAGGCGAATGAAAAGCGATGTAAGCGCGCGCCAGTGAGGACGTCCTGGCGGCGCAACCGGAGCTGTAAATTAGCCCGCGTGGCTTATTCTTTCATGAGGAAATTAAATATCCAGCCGGGAGCCACGCTGAGCGCACCTCGCCCAGCCACGCTGCTGTAGAAAAAAAAAGTAAAAGAGAAAAAAACGAGTAGAAGAGAGTTGGGCAGCAGAAGAGAAAAAAAAACTGAAATTACATGCGTTCTCTCGGAGAGTTCATCGTAACAAGGATAATTATTATCAAGGGCGCGATGCGCGCCCGGCTGCTTTCTTCGACCGCCGCCGCCGCGAAATATGCGATGTTACACCGGAGAGTTCGCTCGATCATTCGCCTGTCTCGTGGCGCCAACTCGTTCGGGGCAAGAAGTAGTGGTTCACGAGCGACGCGATAACTTTGTTTACTCCCAAGAGAATTACGCGTCAACAAATAAGGATTGTTGTTATCGTTAATTGAAGATCGTTGCACGTGAAATTTCGAATCTCGCCGGGTATTCTTTTTTTTTTTTTTAAAGAAACTGATAGTCCCTCGTGATTCCGCTATATTCGTTCCATTTATAATACTGATACCGCACAGCAGAGATGAATTATCTTGCGTGGTAAACAATATACGTTTATATTTTTTTCACATTGAAGTCTAAGTATAGAATGTCTTTTAGTCCATCACAAAATATTTGAACCGATAGTAACCATTGCGAATGACTTTTTGAATATAATGCTCGAATTATAAATTCTTTGAATCTTTGTTCTAGCTTACAATCATTCATTGCGATAAAATAACACTAAAAAGTTCGCCTACCGCTATCAAAGTTGCCAATCTGTTTTTCATAACGTTCTTTCTCCGATTTTTGCTTTCTCAAAGGGAAAGCTTTGTAATGGGGCAAAAATCGACCCACCGAATCAGACCTCGGGACCTCGATTTTCGTGATCTACGGGTCGAAAAACATGGAAATCCAAAAGTGTCTGTATGTATGTATGTGTGTGTGTGTGTGTGTGTGTATGTGTGTGTGTATGTGCGTCCCGTTTTTTTTCGTCCACGATAACTCTCGAAGGAATGGTCCGATCGTCCTGAAATTTTGCACACAGGTTAATCGCGGCAAAATCTCGGGCGAGTTCAATTTTCAGCAAAATCCGTTGTTTATTTCCTTAGCAACCGTTGTTAAGGTGTCTAATTTTTCGTTTCTTTCGTCTAGGATAACTTTCGAAGGAATTGTCTGATCGTCCTGAAATTTTGCACACCGGTTAGTTGTGACAAGATCTAGCCCGAGTTAAATTTTCAGCAAAACCCGTTGGTTATTTCCCTAGCAACCGTTCCTAACGTGTTTTCTCACAAATCCTTATGAGTGCTCATTGGGGCAAGCCGGAAAATCAGTTTTAAATTACACTCGATGGCCAAGGACACTGAATTGTTGTATTTGCTCCATAGCAACGGTTGTTTACCTCCCTAGCAACAGTTACGAAGGTTGGAAATCATTAATTTCAGATCTATTTCCATCATTTTCGACGGCAAAGGACACAAAATCTTCCCAATTAGCTCCTTAGCAACCGTTGTTTACCGCCCTAGCAACCGTTGCTAAGGGAAAGAAAAATTCATGTAAGTTTCGTTTCTAGTATTTTCAACGTGCTATAGAGAAAATTGGGAAAATTTGGTGTCTTTTGCCGTCGAAAATGATCAAAATAGATTTTGAATTGATCATTTCCAACCTCAGCCGTCGAAAATGATCAAAAACGGACTTAAGGGCAGGGCGGATCGATTTTGACCGCTATTAAACCGTATGACAGTCACAAGATGAATTGATCGAAAAATTATGCACGTCCAAATGTCTCGCATCGTGTAGAACCTAGAACCGTTTGCTTTGTTGCATTTGATCAAATAATAAGAGAGCCCGGGCAGACATCAACACTCGCAACATAGTTTGGTCAATTGAAAAGAACGACACTTTACACAGTCACAAAGATACGAATTGAATTGATTAAATAATTTTTTTGTAATTTTTGAAAAATAGATGATAGTATCTACGCTAGTGGAAAGGTGAAAATACAGGTTTGGGACGCGTTTGGGGGTGATGTTGAAGCCTCTTTGAGAAAGCATACTGCTAAGGCACTTGGCAGCGGTTTTTTCTCTGTTCCCGACATTATCTATGATTGAGCCTTTTCTTCGTACATAGTAACTCCGAATGCTTTATTGCTACATGATACGACACGTCATCTTCCTCAATCTTTCTCAACTCGATTATAAATGTAAGATTAAAAGAAACAATTATAGAATCGTGGCTGGGTATTTTTCTTTTTTTTTTCGTGCTATGTGTTGTGAGAAACAGACTTTGTCTAGCTGATGGCCAGAGTTGGATTGCCTCTCTTGCTAATTGATACACGAGAAAAAAAACGATCTCACATAATCGGCCCTCCAATCACTTTTTAATTTAGAAACTCCAAGCAATTACGATACTTGGTTGGCTTCGAACAGTTTCTCGTTTATCATTCTACCTAATGATCCCAAGATCTGTCATCGGCAGTAATGACATTATTTGTTCCTATCAAATACGAGAAATCAAAAAAAAGCTTATTAGAACGATAGAGATGAATCGAAAAACATAGAAATAGGTTCCCATACTTCCATTAGGGGGGAAAAAAATTGAAGATTCGACTAACTGTTTGGATCTTTATACATTGACAATTCAAAATGCTCATTACCTTCGGCTCGTTGAACAATTTGAATTGCGTGAATACATATACACCTATTGATATAATTGTTGGTTGATCATACTTACTCTCCGTGTCAAATCCGGCTATCGAAATGGAAAATTACATTCTACAGGCTATCAAAAGATGCGGAAAATCGGTCGAGAATAAATAAAAGCCGGTTACAATTGTATAGTCACGTAATATCGTTACGCAAAGAAGTTGGCTATAATTTGTATGTTTGCGAACGAGGCTCGTGGAGAGTGTATGAAAAACCAATATAGAATACATTCAACTACGGTGAACCATAGAGGAGAAATCGCAGAAATCAGTAACAGGTTTTTTTTCTCCGCCTGTTCCATTTCTTTCCACGTCTATCTCCTTATAATATATATACACGCCGCAACATTATCGCTGCAATTTCGAGGCTAAGAAACGTGGGAGCAGCAGAATCACTGCGGTAGCATTTCACTTCGATCCTCTTCAGAAGTAATTGCGGTTGAAGGTTTGCTGCCATTTTTGCGATAATTCTTTACGATCCCTTCAGGGAGATAGGAAATAATGTGGTTGGATATATACATACAAATAAAAAAATTCGAGTCATTCTTTGTGTATTGCCGAGAACCAACGTTGGTTTACAATGTTAACAACGTAATTGTTTTGATCGTAGAGGGCCAATCCTCGTGGAGAAGGAATTTAACAACTTCGATTCCAAATTTTAAAAATTCAGTGTTCCGCCAGCGAGGGTTAGCTGGCTAAGTGTCTACTCGCTTGGCTGTGCAGGTGGAAACCGTCGTTCCTACTGCATGTGATCCTCTTTGATTACACTTGCTTCATGAGGCCAACAAACTTACGTTAGGGGAACGTTGTATTTTCAAAATTTGTAGTTAGAATTGTTCTTATTCAATTTTTTTTTCACGAGGATTGGCCCTCAACAATCAAAACGATCAGCTAATTTTTTCATACTATCGAATGTTCTCGACAAGTAAGGCTCCTTAATCGTACCAATTTTTGTTCAATGCAATAATACATACGTGTATCTCCGAGCAGCATCCTTTAATTTTGTCGTCGTGAATCGATGAAAGGAAAAAACAACTCCCGAGGTTTCACGGGGACTTTTCCTCCGGATCGTCGCATCAATTACGACGAAATTTCGATCTGACGAACAATGCGAAGCCACGCGGTGCCTCGGACCAAAACGATGCGTCGACTCGGTTCGCCTCTTTCCCCAACGGGCAGCAAAAAAAAAGTAAGCCCCGTAATGGCTCGCATAAAGTGCATCGCATAGTGACAGATAGCTCGAGGTGAGTCAGAGGAGGGGTTGGGGGGATCGGGCCCGAGCCGCCCACGTTATCGACGCGGCGCCGCGGATGCTCGGGGCCGATTATTAATACCGCGGCGGCGAAAGCCGGGGGTCTGCAGTCGGCTCGTCGCCCGCCGTGACCACTGGCCCAGCGCTCCCGTGATCTATGGCCCGAGTGAGATGTTCTGAGCGGCTATTCGTTTCCGATCCGTATACGCGAGACCCGGTGTACGCTGCTCGGCTAAACGCTCGTTTCGCTTAATCGGCCCTGCTTCTCTCCCGCAAACGGTGGCTGCCTTTTCCCCGCTCGCTTGGTCCCGTCGCACGTGTACATGTAAGATTTTTTGCGCGAATCGCGCACTCGATTGCCCGTAACGCCCGGCCAGAACTCGATGCGTTTTTTTATGAACGAATCGCTGATGCAAACCGGTCGGGGGATTAAAAATAATCAATTTTCATCGAGATGATACAAGTCTCGAGTTCATGCGTCATTGCAGGATAGCTCTACATTTTTTACGAATCGGGCAAAAACGCGATGTTTTGAACGGTTGAGCACGAGAAGGAAATATGTCATTCGATCGGCGGATCTTCCGTGTGCGTAATACATAGTTGGAAAATCAATCATTCGTACCGCCGAATCACCGCGGCACACCAGTAACAAGCGCATTTGAAGAATCGAGAGTATGAGTGACAGACACATCGAAGCTTCGAGCCACATACGCACACATATATAAGTATATACACACATGAGGGGGAGGATCGACGGGCGTATATATATATGGAGGAAAAAGCAAGCGAAAGCGTATCGGTTCCGTGAAGGAATTCGCGAAGGGACACCCCGCCGCGGTTTATTCTGTTTGGGAGTGGCACTAAATCACGATCAGCGGGGCTAGAGAGAGCCGGGCTCGAGCCAAACGTTCGCGGCTGGGGTCCGCAGCGGGCGTCGCGCGTCTCGAGTATTAGAGCCAAGCTCCGCCGCTACATATACATAAGTATATAACTATACACGTGTACACGGCCCACTGACTGCTATCCGCCGCCGCCGCCGCGCGCGATGCTTTTGTAAGACATTTGTAAATCCGCCGGGCCGCGGCTCCCGTCGCTCGTGTCCGCGATGCTGTGCGCCGAATATTTCCACGTCAGGCCGCGCCGCGCAGCAGATTAATCCGACCGGGGCTTCGCCAAAGCTCTCGGCGTCTCGTGTGCGCGCGGTTATCGATTAGGAGCAGCTCCTCGATTGCTCTGTTTTATGTGCTTGACGCGAGCCAGCCGATATTCGACTGATCCTTTCACTTTTGAATCTGCGTTAGGTAACGGTCGTAACGACGAAATTGTTCCTACACGTTTTCGAGGTAGTTTTGCCCCGAGTGATCGATTTTCTTGAAAAATGTCGAAAACTTTGCGAGTAGATTCTGAAATTGGCGACTCGCAGATAGCCTCCCTCAGGCCATGCGAAATTTCACGACGCAAGTCTATGTCGACTTCCTCCAGCGGCAACGCGACGTTCGTTGGTCTATCCAACACCCTATATTCATAACTCTTCATTCAGGAACGATTTTTTTTCTGGATACTGCGTGTGATTAGCGGCAACGTCGATCGCTGTTGTGCAGCTGATGGCAGCTTTCGAGTTGACATTTGCAAATTGGAAAAGGCTTTAATAAGATAACATCGAAAGATATTTGGAATTGTATACTAAAAGTGTCCATTGGTCAATCGAACGAAGCTAGAATGTATTTGAGATTACTGCTCAGAACACACAAAACGTTGTGAGAAATTTTTCCCCGAACGTGTTGGTATAGATAAAACAACGAGACACTGTATTTTTAATGAAGAAAGTTAATAGACTTAATTTGTCTTCTAAATAGCCGCGATGCCTCAACTAAATTGAAGATTTTCCCACAAGATGCATCGAATGTCAAATGTTCAAATAGGGGGTATTAAATTGATTTTTTTTTTGCGCAGGACGTAGCGGCGCGAGGGTTGGACCTGCCGAAGGTCGACTCGGTGGTGCAGTACACGGGGCCAACGACGACGCGGGACTACGTGCACAGGATCGGGAGGACGGCGAGGGCGGGCTCGGCCGGGCAGGCGATTATTTTCCTCACCCCGCCGGAGGTGGAGTTCGCGAGGACGCTGGAGGGCCGCAGGATACGCATCAGGCAGGACGACATGGACGAGGTGCTGGCGAAGCTGCTCGTGCCCCTGTCCAGGCACAACTCCGTCCAGGCGGCCGCCACGGCGCTGCAGAACGAGTTTGAGAACCTCGTCATCGAGAACAGGAAGTTCCACGCCATGGCTTGCAAAGGTACGTGACAAGCAAAACTGGTAAAAATATTAGTATTTGACTAAAAAGTAATAAAATTTTACCATATAATAGTGAAAAAAATGTTAACAATTTTTTTTAGTAAATATTTACTATTTTGATCAGTTTTGAAAAGTGTACTATTAAATAGTACTTTTTCACTTTTTTAAATCCAAAGTATATTACCGCTGGAAAATCCTCGGATTTTTTTCGAAGCATAATGATGAAAAATGAAGCTTATGACTACCACTCACTCGAATAAAAATGAGATGGGGTATATTTTAGTAGAGAAAAATCCGATCAAGGCACCCTCGTTTCAGCGAATTTGCTGATTCTCTCTATTAACCAATCGAGCATTCGATGTGCTTCGAATAACTGTTCGCCTTTTTTTCGTAAACTTTATTTCAAAACTACTGCAGAAACTCTATGGAGTAACAATTTAACAATCATTGTTGGCGGATAAACAGCTTTGCTCATGGGAGTAATGCTTTTGTAAATCGGGGCAATGAATGACGATGAGAGCTGATAAATTAATCCCGAATTAGAAACAATCAAAGGCAATCGAGTTAGGGCTAACGAACGGAGACATTCGCCCGATGTGCCTTGTCTTCCACAAGGACTGCCAGCCAATCCAAGTATATCTCCAGGGCCGAGCTGTACGAGTAGTATACATACATATACATAGGGTATATATACAAGCTCACGCTTTATGCATCCGTGGAGCCCACCCCTCCTCCCCCGAGCACTTCAAATTGTAGGATACGTTCGGGGCTCTCCCTTTTATCGCCCTTGTCTCCAGCTCTCCCTTCGCGCGTATTTACATACTCCATAGCCGGGAATGAGGGATGATCTTGTTTGCCATGCCGTGGCTTACTCTATTAGGCTTATTATGGGGAAGAATTTATTTTGCGCAATAATAAATCCATTACGATGCGCTTTGGTTTTGCGCCCGAGTGGAGGGTGAGCGCGCGCTCGCGTGTGTACATTCACGGGGATGCTGCCGTACGAAACAACGCCCTGCCTCCGCTTCTTATGTCTTTGCACTCGTTTACAGACTTATCCTGAATAAATTTATCCCATATCCCACCCCTCTTATCCGCGTCGGGCGAGCTTCCCCTCCTCTCGCCCTTCCTCCCTCGTATATATATATATTCTTGTACTGAACCACTTGATGATTTGGCGAGTTTAAAATTCATACCCGTCGTACGAAGTTGCAATATAAAGTTGGTACCGCGAGCGAGTCGAAGGGGGGGGGGGGACTTCGCACTGATCTCGCGTGGATACCAAATCGCGCTCGCGCACTCGTTTTCTCGCATTTACTTTTCCAGGAAAAAAAAGGGAAAAAAAAGAAGAGTCAGCAAAAGCGTCACGAATACCGCGCAGTTGATTTTCGCACAACGCGCGCGCAAGATTTTATACTGATTGCGATTCTTTTGTGTTTTCACACACACACAGCCACGGCGTTTCGACTAATTAATCTAATTATGCAATTACGAAAAGAAATGTCCCATATTATTCAGCACGATAAATTATGGGGACTCATTCCAGGAAATAATTAAACTAATGACTTTAAATATTACAATGTTGCTGGATTATCATGATCGCGAAAGGCCGCGCTTGAATTTGCGTGTAAAATAACCGTATCGGTATATGTATACCCGCGAAACCGGATAATTGTGCAAGGCACGGTGTATTCTGTTGCGTATTGCGCGCGATGCAAACGATTTCATTATAATGCAGTTCAGTATCAACCGTTTAATTGTATTTCCACCCAGTCACTCTCACACAGCGTTCTGCCGTTTATATACTTTTAATTCGGGAATATATTTCATCGTTTTCGTGTGATTATTTACAAGCGAAAAACTTATCGCTTTTCGTACAACTGTATACTCTTTATTTTTGTCAAGAAACATTGAAACGATATGTTGCGATTCTTTAGTGAGTTATTCGTTAATGCTGGTTTCAGTATGGATACTTGCTGCGACTTTTTCGATCATCGATGATATTAGGTCATTCTTGATGAAAGGAAATCATTCTAAATCACTGTAGTTGCTTATTGTGGTGTAAAGATAGTGCACGTACTATGACCAGAGACGAGTAGACGATTCTCTACTCATCTCTGCTATGACAGCTCATCGAAAAATATCCAAATGAAATTCATACATGAAAACGGATCTGGCAAACAGGGATCAATTTATTCTCACGCGTGGAATCTTGAAACCTCAGCTTGGGGTTGTTAAATTTTCTAGAGACGGCAATAAACTGTCGACCGGAAGAATCAATCAATGATTTAGCGAGTAGCGGAGGATCGAGGCGCGCAGGAAGGAGGGAATCAAAATCAATCCGAGTGCATCATTCAAATCGGCTGGTGCGCTTGTATAAGGCTTGGCGAATGGGAGGGGAACCGCTGGGCCATAAATCTTGCTAAAAGGTTTTGCAGGAGAGTCGCTCGCGAGTTGCTGTCCCATCCCCCCTTCCCGCCCCTCTCTCTTTCTGCGTCGTTCCCCGCGATTCTCGGGCAGCTCGCACCAAAGTTTAGCCCCGATACATCGCGGCGAATTCGAGACTGGCGCTACACGGCTAACCACTTGACCGCTTCAAACGTGATTGATCGAACGATTGTGTGTGCGCGCGCGAGCGCGCGACTACGAGTGAAAGAATCGCCGCTACTTTGACGCGTTTTCTCGTCGATTCGCGTGGAAAAGCGCCCCCCGCCCGTGCGGCTTAATTTATCAAGCGCTCCGTTCGCGGCCGACAACCAATGCCATTTTTCAAGTCGCAGGTGGAAGTATCATGTTTCATCGACGTTTGTTTCTTTTTCTGTTCGCCCAGGTAATCGAATCGTTTGCACAATCGCAAACAGTCGGCGAGGAATTTTCAAAGTTGAAATGCACATGAATATCGAGTGTCCAGACACATTTCATCATCTAGAAATTTGTTATGCTTAGATAAGTAACACAAGAATTTCCATTATTCATAATCTAATGCAAACATATTTTCTGCTTAAACCCATTAACGACCAAACGCCTCGATTTTCTGTCAACTTTTCGACGCGATTATTTGGCATGTTACCGTCTTTGAAAGGATTCAGTTTCCACTTATTCTGGCGTGAAATTTTATGCTCTTTCAGAATCCGTGGTCAAAATTATGATAAAACTCCTAGAAAAAAAGATATGGCCGATTTAAACTCAAAAAATGCGAAAATTTAAAAAAAAAAAAAATTTTCTCGATTTTTTTTCATAATGTTATCGCCAATCATTTGTGCTCTAATTATGGACAAAGGTGGACAAAATGCTTCAGGTTTAAGAGGAAATTTTTTTTATCGAAGTGAAATCGCTTTTTTTACAAAATGGCGGCAATAACGTGAAAATTTTATAAAAAAACATTGCTTATTTTTTTTCTCGAAAACTATGGATTTAATCAAAAAATTCAAGAGAACAAAAATGTCTTATAATTAGTCTAGAAATACTCCCAAATTTTTTTAAATGTTTTTGACACGTTTTGGAAAAATTTAATTCTCCGAATTTTCAAAAAAAATCTAAATTGTCTCAAAAAATTCTACAAAAATTTGTGAGCGTTCCTTGACTAATTCTAAGACACTTTTGTTCTTATAAAATTTTGATAAAATCTAGTTTTCACATAATTTTTCTGACTAAATGAAATCTAGGGAAAAAGAATAGTTGAATGTCAAATTTTTCATTCATGAAGAGTGGAACCTTTATACTTGATTCGAGTCACCAGAGAAATTTCGCTACGTTAAGTTTTTCTCATACGACTTTCAGGACAAAGACAAAAAATTATAGTTTTATCAAAAAGTGTTCGTTTCCAGACTTCAATTGTAGTGTAATAAATAAAACATGAAAGAATTATAAAATTTTTGTGAAAAAAAGCTATTTCCTTTTCATTTTCTAATTTTACGCTAAATTTGTAAAAAAAAAACAGTTTGTTTGTTATTCTCTGGTCTTTGACTGAAAAAATAGTGTAAAAATAAAATAATTTTCTAATTTTTAATTTTGTAAAATGCCTCCAAAACGAGCACGAAATTCTGCTAATAGTCAGATCCTTCGCGAATTTGATGATTCTAATAATAACTACGACGAAATTATTGATTTGCCAAATCCAGATGATTCTGGAGATTCTGATTCCGGATCCGAAGGGGACCAGTTTGATCATGAAAATACTGAAAATATCGTATCACAGTATTCATACAGAACTATTTCTAAAACTTATTCAGACAGTCAAAGTAAACTAGAAAATGATCACATTTATAAGTGGGTAACCGGTGAAAAAATAAATAATGCGATTCTTCAAAATGAATTATTGCTAAATAATATTCAGAAGACCAAAATTTGTGGACCTAGTCCTGTTGAATTATTTGAGCTATTCTTTTCAGATAATATGAAAAGTTACATTTCAGAAGCTACGAATGAAAATGGCTACGATCTTTCAAGAATGGAACTAGAAACTTTTTTGGGAATAATTATTCTATCTTCTTTCAATAGTAGGAAATCCCAACGAGATTACTGGTCATCTGATGTACTATTATCTTGTGATATAGTTCAACAAGCCATGTCACGATCCACTTTTGAAGAAATCAAATCTCATCTAAAATACTCTAAAGCTAAAGATAATAATTCTGGTGACAAAGCATGGAGAGTCCGAGTTCTGTTGAATGAGTTTAGAAAAAATATTCAAGAATTTGGATATATAAGTACAGCACTTTCCATAGATGAAATGATGGCCAAATCATATGCCAGAACTTCCCTAAAACAATTTATTCGCGGTAAGCCTATTCGATTTGGTTTGAAGTTTTGGGGCTTTGTACATCAGATGGATTTTTATTAGATTTAGATTTGTACTGCGGCAAATCTTCAAGTGTGAATATTCTAAATAAATGTGCTCTTGGTTCAAGAGTAGTAATGAATTTATTGGATCCATTTTTCAAGAAAACGTCAGGTTTAGAAATTCCTCAATATCATCTATATTTCGATAATTATTTTACTTCTTTCGATCTTATATTACATTTACAAAAACTAGGCCTAAGATCCACAGGTACAATAAGAGAAAATCGTGTACCTAAAGAAGTAAGACAAATAATTGATAAGAACGCTCCGAGAGGTACTTGTATAGCACAGCATGACCAAAACAGTGGAATAAATTATATCTCTATCAAGGACTCTAAGCAAGTATCAATAGCTTCAACTGCCGCTGGTGTAACTCCCCAATCACCATCTAAAAGATATAACGCAGAGGAGAGAGCAAAAACTGTCATATTTTTTCCATATGCTTTTCATGCTTACAACAAGTTTATGGGGGGTGTTGATTTGCACGACAATCATTGCAACAATCTTCTGCCGTGTATACGTCTAAAAAGTGGACGTGGGTAGTATTTATACGACTCGTACAATCTGCGATTGTAAACGCACTAGTGTTGTACAATTCATGTAATGAAGGAGAAAAAAAGGGATCAAAAGATTTTGCAATGAGTATCGCCAGACGATATCTTGAAAACGGTAAAAGATATAGAAGAAAATCGCACGAGGTTTCTTATGTCACTCCTAAGAAAAACTGCTCATCGGAAAAATGTCCGATTAGAACCTCTAAATATTGTAATACATGTACTTTGTATTATTGTAAAACTTGTTTTGATAACAATCATTAAAAATTACTTAAAAATATTTTTACAAAAGCCCAAATTAGAAAGATAACAAAAATACATAGTTTGAGATTCATAGGAAAAAATAGAATTTTCAAAAAGCTAGAAAAAAATGAAAAAACAGTTGGCAAACTAGATTTTATCAAAAATTTTATAAGAACAAAAGTGTCTTAGAATTAGTCAAGGAACGCTCACAAATTTTTGTAGAATTTTTAGAGACAATCTAGATTTTTTTTGAAAATTCGGAGAATTAAATTTTTCCAAAACGTGTCAAAAACATTTGAAAAAATTTGGAAGTATTCCTTGACTAATTATAAGACATTTTTGTTCTTTTGAATTTTTTGATGAAGTCCATAGTTTTCGAGAAAAAAAAAATAAGCAATGTTTTTTATGAAATTTTCACGTTATTGCCGCCATTTTGTAAAAAAAAGCGATTTCACTTCGATAAAAAGAATTTCCTCTTAAACCTGAAGCATTTTGTCCACCTTTGTCCATAATTAGAGCACAAATGATTGGCGATAACATTATGAAAAAAAATCGAGAAAAATTTTTTTTTTTAAATTTTCGCATTTTATGAGTTTGAATCGGCCATATCTTTTTTCCTAGGAGTCTAATCATAATTTTGACCACGGATTCTGAAAGAGCATAAAATTTTACGCCAGAATAAGTGGAAACTGAATTCTTTCAAAGACGATAACATGCCAAATAATCGCGTCGAAAAGTTGACAGAAAATCGAGGCGTTTGGTCGTTAATGGGTTAACTGAACATACTTCAACTTGACGATAATAGGGTAAAAAGTGCAGATATTTTAGATTGAGTCAATAGTAAATGAATCGCCTCTCTTGAGTGTGCTCGCTTAAATTTTTACAGTGAAAAATCACTGTAAGAAAGTGGTTGAATTATTCACTGGGAGTATAGTGAATTTTTTTATGTAACTCAAGTGGATTTTTGCTTTCCTTCCATGAGTTTTGATAGCAAACATTTTTACATAAAATTCGCAGTAAGTAGGGTGTAAAGTGAATTCTTACTTCAGTTCACGTAAATAAAGTGAATTTTCACTCTAGTTAAATAAAAAAATTCACTGCAGTTCTGGTTGATAATTCATCCACCTCATAACAGTGGTTTTTCACTGCAAGAATTTGAGAGTGTATCGGCCTCGAGTCGTTCGTTCTCAAAGCACCCTACTGAAATTCAAAATCAGTACCATGGCTGTAATTTCAAGTGAAAGAAGAAAATCGAATTTCAACGCGATCATTTGAGATAATCATAACGATAATCCTCCCGTCGCCGGGACAAACAGAGTCAATTGATTTGGTGCCGCGCGCACAGGACACCGCGCGCGTATCGAGCGATCTCAACTCGGATTTTCGAAATCGAGCAGCTTGGCGGGCGTGTTCGGCTTTGTCCCGCACCGAGCGGCCGACAGCCAACGGATGACTGGCTGCTCTGCGTCACTGATTGAGGGGCGCCTCCGTTTCCGCGTGCGCGCTCGGCCGGGCGCGAGAAGTAGACAATAATTTGATTGTGCCACTCGTTCGCTCCGACACCCGTGACGCTATTACGCGCCGCGGACCCTCCCTTCTGGCGATATAAGTACGCTGCCGCCCGTCCATTCTCTTTTTTCTCCCGCGTCGTCGCGTAAGCACGCACAGATTCGCGGAAAGCCTTGAAGTTTATTTAATTCGCCGGGTGAAAAGGTCGCCGCGCCTCGACGCGGTGAAAATGACGAGCTAATTTACGGGATTGCATCGCCCGCGTTTCCCCTCCGACACTTCCTCCTCCGTTGGCCGTATAACGACCCTCGAGCGCGTGTGACGCGAGATTAGGGGTACCGCGCGACTCGTGCATGAAGTGCAGCAGCCCCCCTCCGCCTCTCTCTACCTTGATACCCTCTTCGCCGAATAAATAGAGCCAATTCTCGGGTGAATTGGTCCGGTGGCTGTGTGACTCGGGCTCTCTCTCGGCCCCTTTGGATCGACCAGCTGAATGATTAAAACGCGCGCGCGGCGCTGCGCCCGATTATTCGTCCATTCATCCCGTGTCCACACTCGTCTCTGCCCAGCGGGCAGATTTATTAGTCGAGCTGACTCGCCGCGCCGCGCTCAATGGTCTCGGGCCGTGCTGCGGTGTCGGGGGACCCTCGTGAATTCTAATCGAGAATTATGACATTCTTGTCGTGCGGTTTACCCCACCGAGTCCATTCACGCCGTCGTAAGTTCGAATCCCGATTTCACGATCATGACACATTCGTATCGAATGGCTGGAAGAAACTTGACTAGTATATTAAGCCTGGATTGCAGAATGTACCGCCGTTGTGAGAATGTGCGAAAATAAGGTAACTGTACCCAATTTGGCACTGTACCCAATTTGGCACAATCGTCAGATTTCGTATTTCCGGTGCTCTCTGAGCATCAGTCGCTCTTGGGTTATGTTGGGGGAATTAAAAGAAAATTTTCGGTATCTTCCCGCCCATTTAGCCCTTAAAACCACTCTCCTACAACACTTTGAACTTTCACTTACTCATTTTTTCACCATTTTCTTATTTCACTTTTCACACTCAACCTCAAAAATCAGGTGTCAATAATTTTTATCTCTCAAACTGTCATTACTCTTTTTTGTGTAAAAACATCTCAGCTTTCGATTGGTCTCATCAGTTTTTCTAAAATTATTTTTTATCCTACTCAAATTGCTGTTTTTCGCATCAAAAAAAAGTGTACCCAATGTGCCCCTCTACGCGTTTTTAAATGGGAAGATTGAGTGAAATCATTGAATATTTGTATAGACATATTACGATGATTTAGACGCGTATTTTTGAGTTGTATGTTAAAAATTTTGTATAAATATCACTGGGAACCTAATTGAGAGTTTATTTCAATGCCAATTGGATCGTCCCTGTAGGCCTATATAGGCTGTAGCTAATGATTAAAAAATTGTGCCAAATTGGGTACACGTTTTGTGCATTTAGCCTTTTTGCGTTTTTTTTTTAAATTGCGATTTTCGATAGGTTAAAGTAGTCGAATGATGATTATGAAGATGGTTTCTAATAGGTATTGAGCTAAGCTTCGAGATGCCGTACACAGAATTTTAAAATTCGAAGTCTATCATAGTCAAATTCGCGAAAAACCCTTAGGGGGGGGCACATTGGGTACAGTTACCTTATACGCTTTTTACAAAGAACACCACATTTGTGCGGTCTCGCGAAGGGATTATATTTTCGCTGTGAGATCTTGTCGAATGACCTGATCAGTTATGAGTTGTCAGTTATCGCAAAAAAAGAAGTTCTGGTCTTCGTACGGTAGAAACATAAAAAAAAACTCTACCGCTGCACTTGTATAATCGATCACGCGTGTACAAGTATACAACCGGATAAATTGCACTCCAACCCTCGAAATAAAATCGTCGGATCACGGCGAGCCGGTGATATTTCACGCAGCAGCCGAGAAGACACTCGATGAGCACGCGTCACCTCTAGAAATATCCATTTGGGGGGAATGCATGCTCGGCAACATACACACGGCTGGAGCAGAGCTGTCGGAGGATGGCGCGAACAATCGAGGCAATTGCCGAGGCTCGAGGCATGGGATCGACACAAGCACGTCTCGGTGGTATATATAGTAACACGTGGGCGGGTGGGCGCTCGAGCCCGGGGGAGGAGGTGGTAACGGCAACCGCGCAGCCGACAACAGCACCCAATCCGAGAGCGCTCAATGTGGCTTCCGCTAAAACCACTTACGCTTTGTGCCCAGGGACTCTTAACAACGCGATACAGGATACAAATACAATAAGACGCAGTTACATCACTTAGGAACAATGGCGCGCTCCTCCACCCCCTCACCCCCACGGGAAGAAATGCCCGAGAAAAGAACACTCGGCTCGTGCGCAGCGGCACAGATTTATGTGTTAAATGGAGAAAAACATTTCGCCCTTCTCGCTATCCGACTTATAGCGCTCGCCGCCGGGCTTTACCGACCCAACCCCCCCTCCCGTCGACGACCTATACCCCGCCGGAAATGCGCGGAGTAACTCCGCGGAAGTTGTGCTCTCGGCGAGTGGGTGTTGGCGACGCCGCGCGCACACCTCCTCTTCTCTCTATACCCCGGCTTCCGAGCCGTCGGAGGAGGATGACTTTTTTTTTCCACGCGATGGAAATCGTCACGAGCTCGCGAGGGGAACGATGATCTTGGCGAGTCCGGAACTAACGACGTAAAAATGATCCGTGATGCAGCGCGCGTAGCGAACGCGAGCAGTCGACCAACGATTATTTTTTTGTTCGCACCGGTCATGCGTCGAGTGTTTAAAAAAGAGAAGGTGCGACCCCTCGAGCGCACGCGGTATCAATAGGAGAGAGAGAGAGAGAGAGATGACTCGGCGCGATCGCACAAAGCACCATATAAACGGGGCGGAAGTGCGTAAACATCCAGCGCGCCCCTGTACACTCGGTCGGTCACTGTACCCATGTGTATATATATTCTGCGGCGGCGAAAAGTCGCACGGATGCGCACATGTCGCCGCTCGCACACACACAACATACCCGGAATCTCCCCCCGAACTTTCTCAGGCTGCACTTGGCACTTGACCCGGCTACCCCAGGGGCTAATGCTCTATAATGGCGTGTGCCGCGCGTAAAACTCCGGCCGATTAATGCATTAATGCAAGGACCATTGACACGCGGGCGTGTAAAATCCGAGAGAAAGACGGCCGTGTAGCCGCTCTATTGAGCCGTACCGCGGCCAAAGAACGCCACGTGACTTGATGGATCGGCAGCCTGTTTAACTCTCGGGGGCGACGCGTTCGCACATACATATACAACATGCCTGCGACGACACTTTTCATCACTCGCTCCGTACTCGTATATCCACGCCATTTCCAATTGGATTTGCCTCCCGCGTTATCCGGCGCTCTTGCGCGCCTCCTACAGCTTTTGTAACCAGATTTTGAATTCTACACCATAGTCACTTCCTCCGAGTATTATGATATTTCGTTGAAACTTGACAACTCACGGATGATAAAATGAATTGTTTTTCTGTCCACAGCTTACACATCGTGGATACGCTTCTATTCGAGTTATCCGCGCGAGATGCGAGCGGTATTCAACCGCAAGGATCTGCACCTCGGTCATTACGCCAAGAGTTTTGCATTGAGGGACCCGCCGCAAAAAATCGGCGGGGCCGGAAAGAAGATTCGTGAAAACGACGAGTCCCAGCAGCCCAAACATCAAAATCGACTTCACGATCGACGGTCAGTATTGCACTTTTATTTTTGCTCGTACGGGAAAGAAAAAAAAACAAAATAATCGATACCGATGGCCCTTTAAAAAAAAAACAACGCTAGTTACCAGGAAGGTCGTACCCAATTGTTTCGCCCCTCGAAATTGTATAGTCAACCCTCCCGACTTATCTCGCTGTGAGCGCGGGACAATTCGCTTAATCATCATCGAAATGTGGCTAATCTTCACGATCTACGATCTGCCCATATGTAATCTGCGATACTACGAGTATAATGTTGGATTCATTAACGGAAGGAAACAATAGAGAAAAATAAAAAAAAGAGCTGAAACGCAGCCAGACACACATTTTCCGGTGGAATACACTCACGCGCGCACGCACGCACGCAAGCGTGCACACACACACACACACACACACACACACACACACACACACACACACACACACACACACACACACACACACACACATACAGAGGGAAGAAATTAAAAATAAAAGGCCGAAGATTTTCCAATTGCGTGTGAGTGAATGAGGTTGACAGTGGGGAGGCCATTAAAAGAATTAGCGTTATTCACACAGTCGGTGAGCGAGAATCGACGCAGACGCCGTATGGTGGGCGTATGTACGCGGACACGGAGGACGAAAGAAAAAAGAAAGGAAAGAGAAAGAGAAAGAGAGTGAAAAAAAGGCTCGAAGCGGCCGGGCGAAATTGGCGTAGCTAAGTATGTTTACATAAACTCGTTGGCAAATAACGCGCGCGCGCGGCTGAATTAGCGCGCGCGCGCAGTCGAAACCGCCCATTGTCACGCACGATGAGTGGCTTTGGCAGCGCTCGGCCGGCGCGTATTACGAAACGGAAAGCCGCGCGCGAGTGGCGATTCGCCGCGGAACAATGGGGCTGCTGCTGCTGCAGTGCGGGACGACCCGGCGCGGGGGCACACAGAAAAACGTCGCTCGGCGAATGAAGCGCGTTTATTCATAGCCGCGCGTATCGCTGATTGCCGCGCGGGCGACCGACCGACCGAGCTCGTTAATGACGGATTCACGCGTCGCTTCACGAGCTCGCCCCGGCTCGGTCACGCGACCAGCCTCACTATATATATAATGCGCCGTGCGCGCAGCCCTGTTTGAAAATTCATGCGCGCGCGTTTGCGTAAATACGAAGGAAAAAGTAATGGGCTCGCGCGCGCGCTCAATTTGCCGGCTACTTTTTACGCCCGAGCCGAGACCATTGCGCGCAAGTATAGTCGCGCCGAGCGTCATTACTCTTATCACGTCGGCGCAACCACTGAAACGCGCCTCGGCCCTCTCCGATAACCCGTATGATGCCCCTCGTCCGACGTGCTGCCTGTCGGTGAACGAATCCTCACCGTGTATTTTCCGTTTTGCACCTCGATATACAGAGTCACGGAGTCAAAGAGGTTCCAACGCGACCTATACTCTATCCACTGTTATTGTGAATATCGAAATGCTCGCCGCGGTTTGTTCATTTGTTCAAAGTCGGATAACAATCCAACCCAGCGAGGTAAACTCTTACGAGCCTTTTGAAACACACACCCATGACGAGAAAGCTCGATGGGCGGTGAGCGATTCGAATTTTTGCGAAAAGTGAAAAAAAGCTTTTACATCGTGCAACGAAATTGCGAAATGGGCCGGGATGCAAAACCAGTGCAGCGAGCCATCGCTCGGCAACGCCCATCCCAACCGCGTGTTTTTCGAAAAAAGCTTTTACGCCAATTACATTAGACGAGGTCGGCGGCTGCGTAAAAAGCCGGGGGTGGGAAATAATACAAAGAGTGGCGTAACCAAACGTTGTTATCGCGCCGCAGCGGAGAATCGTTTGGGCTGCCCGAGAGAGTTGCACCCCCGGGTATGTATGTATGTACACATGCACGGTCGCCCGTCAAAACTGTCCGACGCGTCCGTCGCGTCCATCCGTCACTGTGGACCAGGCTCCGGCTCGCGTCCGCGCATATACACATATGAGGGCCGCTCCTGTCGCGCGAGCGTTTCACGTGCAACTCGTGCACACCTTCTCACCGAGAGCCTAGCTGCCGCTCTCCTCGGCCATTGTCATCGTAATTATACGCGCCGGCTATTAAACAGACTGATATGCGAGCTAAGCTTCCGGCCCACGACGGCCCTCTTCACTCGTTCCGATGTATATACACGTGCAGCCCTATATGCTCACTGCCTCTCGTGTTGCTGCTGCTGCTGTCTCGCTGCAACCATGCGAGTCTGCCCTATGCGTCTGTCCACGCGTTATACGCGACGAGCACGTGGCGACACCTGCCCTCTCTTCTTCGTCGTTCCGCAATCTTTTCGACATTTTCAATGTTTTTTTGGCTACCCCCCTTGACGGAGCATCGTTCTAATAGAGAGGACTGTCTCGATTCGCCACGAAGACAATCAAATTTCCATCCGGCGATTTATCAACATATATACCGAATCGATGAGGGAGAAGCTATCGCGACGAGCGATCCATATGAGGAACAGCGTAATTCAATGTGACGAAGTAATAATTATAAAGTCGAGTGGGAGCGGACGTGTCGCGTTGTTCCCCGTACGCGAGTAACCGAGCGCAACTTTCTTCTTATTTCCCCTTGTCAATCGCGGGTCGCTCTGCGGGCTTTTTGAGAAGCGAGTCAACAAAACGGAAAGACGAGAACCGCAAAATCTCACGATCCAACAATCAAAGCATCCGTTCGGGGAAGGGAGGCTCGCTCGCTCGCTCGCTCTCGCGTGGGGAGGGGGGGGGAGCAGGGGGAGGGAGGCGGTTGCGGGGAAAAGATCGGGTTTCCCGCTGGCCGCGCGCGCGCGAGAGAGGCTGTGTGCGGCGTGGGCGTGGGAGGAGGAAGTCGCGGCGGCCGCGGACTCGGCTTTAATGGGTGAAAGGCGGGCTGGTGACGCTCCAATGAGTCGAGAGGCCGCTGCGTGCGCGCCGCCACGATTGCCTCCCTCCCCACCATGACTGCGTGCGTAAGCGCCGCGCGACCCGAGTACGTATTCATGTGCACCTCGCGCTTTTTTCATCAACCCTCGTCCTCTAGGCTTGAAAAATACGCTCGGAAAACTATTACGCTATGGAATTGCAACGTCGTTGTTGGGTTTCCTTACTCTCTTAAATCCTTACAGTTAAAAACCACTGCATTGCAGTGAAAAATTACTGTAAGAAGGTGGATGACAAATTCACTGGATTACAGTGAATTTATTATGTAACTGAAGTGAATTTTCAATTTAGTTCCATGAATTTGATAGAAAACATTTTTACATAAAATTCACATTTCACATCACGATTTGCAGTAAGTATGCTGTGAAGTGAATTTTTACTTTACTTACTGTGAATTTTATGTAAAAAAGTTTCTTATCAAAACTCATGGAACTAAAGTGAAAATTCACTTTAGTTACATAATAAATTCACTGTAATCCAGTGAATTTGTCATCCACCTTCTTACAGTGATTTTTCACTGCAATGCAGTGGTTTTTTATTGTGAGGATTTAAGAGGGCACTATGGGGGATTGGCGATTCTCGTCGTTCGTTCGTTCTAATCGAAAACTAATTGTGTAATGAGACACAGATGTTCATTGTAATTTGAAGAATGCGACGAGATTCATCTAATACGAGCCATGGATTTTCAATAATCGGTCTCGATTGTCACGATTGAAAGAATAAATTTGTTGGAAATATTCACATGTCAGATTGCGCCGTTTACAATTGTTACGTAATATAATACTTGGAAATACCTGAAAGTAATTGAATCGGATAATTTCGTACGATCACGGTCGAGCTGTTCGATAACCTTATTTCCCAATGTTAGAATGTTTCGGTAACTTTCCTAAATACGATTTTCGTAAGTGTATACAAGCTCGATTAACACAGGTGGACAGATGATCCCATTGATAATCGACGATGGCAACGTACTCGGGGGGGGGGGGGACAAATATAAAACTCTTCGCCGCGAGTATAGAAGCTTTCGGCGTCCGCGCGACACGAGACCGAGTCTCGAAATTATGATGTCGAGTGGATTAATCGAAAGGGCGTAAGAAAAATTGTACGGGCAGCGCACGCGAACTGATTACGCTACATTATCCACGATTACCGGTACAATTTAGCCGCGCGGCCCGTGTATAGGATACATATAATCAATTCGATTCGCCGTAAAGTTAAATTCGTGCGTCGGATCCGTTATGGGCGCCCGGGGAATATCGGTCGCGTGCCGCCGGCGCCGCGTGAGCTTTGGATTTTAATAATTTTCCCCCGATCGCCTGCTATACACACACGCGTGTATGTCGTGCGGTTCGCGCGTGTATATAGCTCTCGCGAAAGAAAATAAAAAAATTCGTGCCCACTCTCTCTCTGTCTGTTGCTCGGTCGGAGTCGCGCGGGCTGCAGCTCTCGGCAGGTGGCGCGGAGAAAGGCAGGTGCGCGGCGGAATATACATGTCCAGCCCCCGGACCGATCATTTATATATCATATCCGCATATACATAATACGCGCGAGCTAATGTCGCGCGCGGCGTAATTTTAGCCGTACGGGAGCTCATTTGCTAGTCCGATGGGTTATCGGGGCCCGCTCGGGCTCGCGACCACGACCAAAGCCAGCCCAATCGGGGAAGGTGTGCTCGCTAACGATCTAGATAACAATTGCTCAATCGACACGAATCTCTCGAGGCCCGAAAGTCGCTTTGCATCTTGATTACCCCGGCTTCTCCGCCGCGCGCTTCTCGGCCCTCTCGTGCCTAATTAATAAATGGAAATTACACACTTGGCGGATTGTTGATTTTTTTTTCTCTCTTTTCCTTTCCCCGCGCAACGTCTGTTTATTTTGACGTGCCGAAGCTGGCGCGAAAAGCAAACTCTCGAGGAATATCACACGAGGCGCTCCGACCTTCCAATATTATCCCTGATATATAGGCTTCTCGCTCTTTGTAATTGGGCACGCGCGTGATATAGTTTGCTCCCCACATCGAAATTACACAACGAATTCGTTTATCAGCGCGACACCCGTATCCCTTCACGCGGAAACGATGACACGAATTTCTTCATTTATTCAATCACAAAGCATTAGTCAACTTATCCGACTATCACAGTCCATTAATCATATACGAACGAGCGAATTATTCATCGCGGATAGAGAATACCCAAGCGTCGATACACACGAGGAGTATCTGTGGAAACGTTTGGCGCTTATCTCAAAACCAAATCTTCCTTTCGCGCTACTCCTGTTCGCCAAACGACTCTACTGCGCAATGCATTGGGAGCCTATACGTCCTGTGGATCTCCCCGATCGATCGAACTGTCTTCCAATGCCCATTAACAGTCAAACTTTCGAGGAATCATTGAGCAAAAAGAATCGCCCCCCAAGCTCCCTCGTAGAGCCTCGCACATCCGTCGGTTAACGGTCGCCCGCGTGTCGAAGGCCCGCGGAAAAAGAAACAGCCGCGAGTCGGCTGCAAGTGCATCCGGCAACAAGGCCATATACGAAAGCTCGCGACTCGCATATACATATATTCGCGATATGAAATTATACACGATCGCGTCGTTTTTGTTTGGCCGTCGATGGAGCGTGTCACCTGCGGCTGCGGTGTGCAGTTCGCCGAACGCGGCAATCGCCGCCGATCTTCGATCGACGCGCTTCGCTCTGCGGTACAAAGCAACACATACAGAGGGGGGCGGCACGGCGGTAAAGAAATACGCGGAGGAACGATCGCGCCGTGTCGTGCGTGTGCGACGCCTCGGTTCTTCTTCTGGTTCGCGAGATGCGGACGGTCAGAGCGGGGGGGAAGAGGAAAAAAGCGGCCAGTTGGCCCCCGGGCCCGGTCGCGTGAGCCCGTCCACTAAAAGACCCGGCGCGCGCTTTTTGTCGATTTTTCATTAGGGCCCAAAACGCGCGCCGCATGTGTCGGGGGGCCTCTATTGCCGAAATTGCGTCTCGGGGGCCCCTAATGCGCGCGCGAGCGCTAAGCGAGAACCGGCGAGTTTCATTCGAGGCTGTTTGTTCTGGTTGCAGGAAGGAGCAGCAGGGCCCACCGGCCAAGGGACGAGCCGGCGGCGACGGGCCGTCGCAGCGACAACAGGAGCGCAGGAGCGGCATGCTGAAGAAGGTCAGGATGCTCAACGTGTCCGAGTACGACAGCGGCCTCGAGCCCATACGCAAGCCCAGGAAGCCCTGAGAGCCGAGACATCCGCGACCGACTCTCGCTCCGGTGATCCGTGTCCGCGAGTTAATTCATCGTGAGCTCCGTATATGCGAGTCATCGGGTTCGACGCTTGCGAATCGTCCTTCGCACGTGGCGAATTTGATTCGCGCATGATTTGCTCAAGGAAGGGACGCTCGTCGCCGAGTCGTCGTTCCTTGTCGTGTAAGGAGATTATATTAATTGTACATGTATATAAGCTTCTGTAAATACGAAAACTGCCATCACTCGAGAACCATATTACCTTGAGAATAAATGTAAATATCTTTATTAACTAATTCGCATTGTTTGAAAAAATAATAACTTTCTATTCCAGTATTATAAACAACTTTGGACATTAACCGAGTGTAATTCATTATATCCTGATAAGATTCAATTATCATCGAGATTGATTCCCTTCGACCCTCGTGGTATCCAATTGTTTTTTTTTTCTCCCGCGCATCAATTTAGCCAGCTAATTATCAGCGATAACGAGGATTTGCTTTTTAAATTCCGTTTGTTCCGATTCACCCTTCGAGCATCGAGGTACCAGAGACGCAACTGTCGCGCGGGACTCCGATTGCGCGCAATCAAGAATCCAGTTCACCGGCTGTTACGATCCGACGAACGAGAAAAGTGTCTCGCCAACAGGGACAAAGCCGCGGGTAAGTATTGTTTGGTAGAAGGGTTGGGGGTGGGCTGTCGGAACGAGAGAGACAGGAGGAGGAGGAGGAGGAGGAAAGAGGTTGCGCGGCGGGATCCAATTTGGAGCGCGGCCTTATACAATGGTAATTACGCGAGTCCATCCGCGGGCTGTGTTGCGCTCGCGCGCATATATTTGCCAGATAGCTTGATGCAGCGGCAACGGAAAGGGAAGAGAGCTGGTTGGAATGGGCTGGCCGCGCGATTGGGCCGCGCGCGCTGCTATAAAATGCGCGCGCGAGCTCGCATGATTGATATCGGCGGCCGTAGCCGGCAAACGGAGAGCCGCCGCGCCGCGCGCGTGATGTGTGCTGCTGCCCCTCTTACTGCGCGCACGACTTTTTGCCGCAAACTCGGGCCGCGGTGCAAATTGCTTGCAAATGCAAAGCCGCCGCTCGCTGCGCCCTCCATCAAGGCCCTCCATCCTGTTATTGCCACCACCACCACCTCCTCGTGCGCGCCTTTGATAATGAACTGCGCTGCTCGTGTTGGCCGGCTCTAATTGTCCCTCTATCGCGCGGGCACACAGCTCTCCTCGCGGCCCGCCTCATCAGCACCGAGTCAATCTCCCGCACGTATGTTCGTGTGCGCAGTTCCGACATCCCTCCAACACGCTCGTGTTCCGAATCACCGAGAGCTTCAACACTTGCGCTCTCGCGCGAGTTAAAAATTAAGTTATTACGTTAATGCGCGCCCGACGTCCCGTTCGTCTCTCGAGTCACCCACCCCCCCCCCGAGGGCCGCCGGCGAAAAACGCAGCTTATTCGATTCAATTAGGCGCGAGCGAGCGGCGCGTTCAGCTGCCCGCGCGCGAGATGAATGGGCCGCGTGCGAGCGGCAAATGCGTTTGCAAGCGCGCGCCCGCGAGATTCGCGGATTCATCATGCGACCCCGTGTCGAGCCGGGGCACTCGTGTAACAGAGCGACAAATGATAAAGAAGTACGTATAAGCAAAGCCGGCGAGGAATGGGAACACGTACGACGCGCCAGGGGAAAAAGACAGAGAGAGAAACGGTCTATTTCGGATGGAATGACCCTCGTGAGCGCGCGCGCACCATTCTCTTACTCTCGCACGCCTTATAGTACCCACACCATAATGGGCTCGCCGTATAGCTGTTAATGAGACGCCGAGAGCTCGCGATGTTGTATCCTTGGAATCTTATTCAATTTCATTCGGTTCGGCACACGTCGCGGGGGAAAGCCGCGTGACGAATATTCAGAAATGTTGATTGGGGGACCGTTTGAACGAGTGCTGCTCGCTGCTTATACACACCGTATATACAATGTTTCGTTGGGCATACGCGTCAGCGATTATACATCCTCGCGAATGGATACAGCCGATGTACAAACGTTGCATGCGATTATTACGCTATTACACCGCCGGTCAGTACGCGATAAACAATGTTAATTGGTAAAAGGGAAATGATGCGCAGTATAATGATTTTGAAAATGTTATCGTTTTCCGTCGGTTTTCCAACTGGAAAGTTGCATAACTTTCCACGCGTTGGTGAAACGAACAAATAAAACCAGCTTAACGGACACTCGCGCCGTCGGATTGTAAAATTCCGTAATCCTTTTATTAGATCGGCGCACTCGTTAGACGCTGAATGCGGCGATGTACAATGATCCGAATAAGTCGCCTGTGCACACGCGAGACGGAATGAAAGTGAAGAAAAAAACGAGCCATCAATTACCGACGCGTCGAGCGATGTGATTGCTCGCGTCTGGGCAACGCTCGATACATAATCGCGCGGTGAACCGAGTATACGGCAAGCGACAAACAAGATACACGGAAGCGAGCAGTGCTCGCCTGACAAAACAGCCGCAGTGTCTATCCTCGCGCGAGGAGCAAAACGAAAAAGTGTATGTACGCGTGCGCCACTTATAACAGGACTCGATGGTCGCTGGAGCAGCGGGCATGATTGGCTCCGACGACGTGTACCTTCCAATCCGCGGCGTCGCGCGCGCGTCTTTTCACGCGTCGAATTTGGCCATTTCACACCAGCCAATTGCCGGGCAAATCGATCTCGCGAGCCGACCAACAGCGCAACTTTCATCGGCGGACTCTCCCGAGCTCACGTGCTGTGTATATATGCGTGCCGCGGGAGTGAGAAAGAGTGCCGCGCGGCGGCAAACCGGTACATAATGACTCTGCGGCGCGCGTGCGAGTTCGCCTCGCGATTATCATCGTCATCATCGCGTCGCGGCTTTTATGCTCGCTCATCCGGCCGATTCTTCAGCCGAATCCCCGCTCGCGCGCGCATTGTGTCTGCCGCGATTGCTTTATTAACTTAATTAATTTGTTTTGTGCTCGCGGAGCGAAGTCGAGCGAGGACGCGGCGCTGCGAGGGCCGAGCGATGCGTGCGCAGCCAGTGCAGTTCGGCTCCAGGGGGCTTCGAGCGATTTCACGCTCGGTATTAACGACGATTTGATGCGGAAATTGCGGCACGTTGCTCTCGGGGCCCGGCGACGAAACCGCGTCGTACCGGCGGGAAGCAGCGTTAAATCAAACTGTTCGCGCGCTGCCCATTACCTGCGAGGCGAGACCCTCGCGAGAGAGGAGACGCGATCAATCTGGCTTGGCAGTTCTTATGCACCGATTCGAGCGACTGGAGAAAAAAAATATATGTATGCACCCACTTGTCCCGAGCGCTCCAGAGGAGAGATAAGAAGGAAGATTCGAAATTAAATTATCTAATCCTCGTTTGGTGCAACTGAATCAGGAGTGTATGGTTTTGCAGAGTAACGGAAAGGGAGAAAGGGAGAATATTTGGTCCGATTGAAGATAAGAGATTTATGAATGGATAATTCGACAATAATCGAGAAGAGTATGCCTTTTGAAAATTTTGAATAGTTTATCAGCTTATAAAGTGTGACCATCGAAATCTAGGGTTTTCCAAACATTCAAATTCTCGATAACTTGAACGTGAATTAACGGATCTATTATACTATAGCTTCCTGTGATCTAAACGTCGTTGGAGGAGAGCTTCTTGCAATGGATCTTCGTAAATTTCAAGGACACATCTTTGGTACTACTCCAACAATTATATATAACGCATGAAGATTTGTTCCAAGTTGCCAGTCGTCCACCAACAAAAAACTCTCTCGATTCAGCAGGCTCTGAAGCGCGGCGTCCGACTGTCGCGTGTCTACTTAGGTGAGCGCGATTCGATCGCTCTTATATTGCCGCCGCGCTGTTTCGCGAGAGCAACAAAATGAAGAGCGCGCGGGGCGCGCGAGAGGGAATAAAAGAAAGTGTGGAGCGGAAGGTGGGTGGGGGTTGGACGGAAGCGTTTCCGCGAGCGAGTGAAATCCGTTTGGAAACTACGAAGTGGGGGAGAGTCGGATTAGCATTTTACAGGCGCGCGAGCGTTATATTGGGTGGGGGGGGGGGGTTTGCCGCTGTCGTGCGAGGAGGCCATCGCGCTGCACCGGGGCCCGATTCTGTAACTTAGCACGAGCGTAAAATCGACTTTAGCGCCCGCAGTGCGTGCGAAAAAGCGGTTTTGCGCTCGAAGTTAACAGTTTACGCGAGCGTTAATGTACAACGACGGCGGAAAGTCCAATAACGCTCGCGTTACGGTGACTTTACGCTTATCTTTGAAGCCTAGCTCCTCACCCGGCTTTAAAGAAATGACGCTCATTATGTCACTTGATTTTTTCCGAACCTATAGTCCGATCTCTCTGAAATTTTGCACACGTGTCATTCATGTCAAGGTGTGTACCAAGTTGAATTTTCAGCAAAATTCTTTGTTTATTTACGTAGCAAGCGTTGATAAGTGTTTATTTATACGCAACGTTTATTTTTTTAAATATTCAACTATTTTACTCAGTGTTTTTACGTCTTCCGATTCATAATCGCATATTCAGATCAATTAAAGCACTCGAAATAGACGGTAATCCTAGTATTATAGGATTACCATATAGAAAAAGGCTAGTTCTTGCTACTAGAATAATTTTCATTCACATAGCTTCGTAATAATGTAAATAAGGATATAACCAATGGGTGCTAGGGATATCAACAGTATTCGTTATGTAAGCTACCAATATTTTGTATCCGTAGTACTCAAAAGTACTTGAAATCAACTTCAACTCAATTTTCAGTCTCTAAGCAACAGTCTCTACGAACGTAAACAACGGTTACTACGTATAGATAAAGATGATGTGTCTTTTTGCTATCGACAAATGGATCTAGAACTTATTTTTCAAACTACCTAGTAACGAAAGTATCTCATCAGCGGTTTAAAATTAATTAATGCAGTTCTATGCTTGAAATCTATGCATAATTCTATGCTTGAGATTTATTGGCGGTTATAATTTTCAATCAAAGTGAGATTCAATATTGAGTCGCAATTCTCTGCGAGCTGCGACATAATTTCGCGCTCGTCCGAGATATGTCCTTACTTTGCGCTCGCACGAGATACGTCTTTATTATTCTTCCGCCCGAGATTCTAATTCGCGCGCTATCGTACGGGTATAGTAATAACGGGCATAGCACCAATTATTGACACATTATTCAATCTTAATCAATAAATGTCTTTTATTCGATGGTTTCAGTTTCATAATAATTATAAGCACACATGTTTTTATCACAGCGAGCAGATCCGACATCATTCGGCGACTTTTCATACACCCTCTCTAAAACTATTGGTTCCCCTCCAGAAAAGCATTCTAAAATCGAATGTGCGGAATTCTGAAAAGTATGGCTTCATATTTTTTGTTTTTTCGAAAATATGCATTTTTCTCTTTTGATTTTGAGATAGTATGAAAACTATCTATCCTACAGTAAAATAGAAGAGGAAAAAAAGTTTCCTTATGAAAATTTGCATAAGGATTAAGTATTCCGAAACATTAATCTCGATTATTGTTATTGCAATATAGTTATAAACGAAAAAGTGACCTCTAAAATTGAGCCATTTTTGTGATTTTTTTTTCAAGTTTCCAAATCTTAGCTACGATTATGACAATTTAATTTAGAATACCTTATATAGTAATGAAAATACAAAAAAAAATTCATCATGATATCTCTGATAGTTTTCGCACAGTCCTAAGCCAATTTCGAAAAATTGTTAAATTTTGCAATTGTAATTGAGACCTTCATGAACGTCTCTGAGACCTGCCAATTTTTTTACGTACTCCTCTAGATACCACCTATCGATCCTCCACGGGAAAGTATCGATTTTATCAATTTTGACCACTTCTATGATTTTTTGAAAATTTTTCGAAAAATTTTTTCGAGTTTTAACGGTACCTTAACCAATATATTTAATCATCTTTCGACTTGCTATATTAAATTGAAAAAAGAATCATCAAATTATCTTATATAGAAGCCGAGATATTGTCGGGAAAAAATCAAACGTTCATTTTCATCCCGAGCGTTCGACTTTTTCGTCGCGTCTTTTTCCCTACCCCCTCCACTGCCCGCCACTGCCGCTGCCCCGAAAGCGCTGCGTTTCAGTGATTTCCATCAACCTTCCGCTCGACTATTAAGTATCAAGAACAGCACTCACGTACATAATAATTGATACTTGAGTAAAACAATATTCAATCTACCAGAAACCGTCTCAATTATTCTTTTACTGCAGTATACGCATGCGTATACTTTTGCTGGAAAGTTACCTCGACTAAAAACCTCTATATCTCGGGATTCACAAATCAGATTCGAGTGAATGAAAATTCAAAATGAGCGTTTGTTTATATTCTATCATATGCAACTTTCAAATTTCAAATAGATAGAAAAATTCGTTGCAGTTGCATTTTTTGCAGTTGCATCGTTGCAGTTGCATTTTTTTTGAAAAAATTTTCAGAAAATCATAAAAGTGGTTAAAATTGATAAAATTGATAGGTAGTATCTAGAAGAGTACGTGAAAAAATTGTCAGGTCTCAGAGACGTTCATGAAGGACTCAATTACATTTGCAAAATTTCACAAATTTTTCGAAATTGGCTTAGGATTGTGCGAAAACTATCAGAGATATCATGATGAAATTTTTTTTGTATTTTCATTACTATATAAGGTATTCTAAATTAAATTGTCATAATCGTAGCTATGATTTGGAAACTTGAAAAAAAAAATCACAAAAATGGCTCATTTTTAGAGGTCACTTTTTCGTTTATAACTATTTTGCAATAACAATAATTGAGATTAATGTTTCGGAATACTTAATCCTTATGCAAAATTCCATAAGGAAACTTTTATTCCTCTTCCATTCTACTCTAGGGTGGATAGTTTTCATAACATCTCAAAATCAAAAGAGAAAAATGCATATTTTCGAAAAAAAAATATGAAGCCATACTTTTCAGAATTCCGCACATCTCTCATTCGATTTAGCATGTTTTTGAACAGATGTTTTTGACAGATGTGTGTGTGTGTATGTGTGTGTGTGTGTGTGTGTGTGTGTGTGTGTGTGTGTGTGTGTGTGTGTGTGTGTGTGTGTGTGTGTGTGTGTGTGTGTGTGTGTGTGTGTGTGTGCGCGCGATACGATATGTACTACCTCTACGATATGTCGATTTTGGATATGACCCCCCCTTAACGCGCTAGCGGAGCGTCCCCTGGAAACTTAACAGTTAACGCTCGCGTTACGTTATCCCTCACGGTTACGCGCGCTTAGTTACTGAATCGGGCCCGGGGAGCCGCTCGTTATTCGCGGCGCGCACGCTAAACTGGCCCAGGCGATCGCGCGGCTTATCGCCCGGTCCGACACTGCCTCTATACGCTACTTAGCCCCGCTCGACGTGTTAATCCAAGCCGGCTCTCCATCGATTTTACACCCCGGCACCGCCTCCACCGTCGCACATTAGAATACAACCCACCCCCCCTCGGTGTATATTTTTTTATTTCACGGGAGGGGAACTCGCGTGTCTCTGCGCCGAGCAGCGGATTGTCTCGCTCGTTCTTTCTATATCTTTATAACAAACCGACGAATGAATATTCCCGGGGTACTGAATGATTGACGAGCTCAGTGAAAATCCATCGCGTTCGCGTACTCGCGGTGGCGCGTGTACAATTTAAGCGTGTATATCGTACCCGCTTTAACAGTTATACATATGAAAAGCAAGCTCGCGCTCGCTCTCTCGGATAAGTCGTCATATCCTGCTTGAATAAATCATCATTATTGCGAGCGTAGAATAGGAGAAAAAAATGGGGAAAAAAGAAAGACCAACGGAGCAACATTCGTTGTCTATCCAGGGGATCTCGGCTCTGTCATTATCCCGTAAACGCTTTTTACGATTATCCAACCGCGAATGCAATGCCCGGCCGACGCGCACACGTAGAGCCGTTCGGTAAAAAGTATTCTCCATCATTGTTCGACTCGGTTTGGACATGTGAATGCGCCCGTAGCCCATATTTGCCATGTCGAACTCGCGCGGCGCGGGGCACGCGCAATAATTGCTGTATGATTAAGGAGGCTCGTGCGCGCGCACGGCGATTTCTTGCGACGTGCTCGCACGAAATTATTAGCATTTTTGTTATTAATCCAATTAAAAGCGGCTCACTTGCGACGCGCCTCCTCCGCCTCGTGCGCTATATCGACGGCCCTTACGAAGAAAAGCACATTTCAAATCTCCGACGAAAAAAAGCACATTTCGACCTTCCGGCGAAGAAAAGCACATTTCACGGTTTACGACGAAGAAAAACACATTTCAGCTTCTCGGACGAAGAAAAGCACATTTCAGCTACGTAGTATATTGAATGATGAAGTGTATGAAATTGGGTATCTCAATACTCGTGAGAGTGTGTGAGAACGTGCAATGTATTATTTTACTTGTGTGTAATGTATTATTTTACGTGGTTATGCGCAGATAATTTTCTACCGCATCGAATAATTTGAAATGTACTTTTCTTCGTCCGAGAAGCTGAAATGTGCTTTTTTTTCGTCCGAGAAGCCGAAATGTGTTGTTTTTCGACTGAGAAACTGGAATGTGTTTTTTTTCGTCGGAGATTTGAAATGTGCTTTTCTTCGTAAAGGCCGTCGATATATCATCCAATTTTCAATTCGATTTTACCAAACGGTCACAGTGGAAAGTCGACCGGCTATCGGTGTATCGGTTGCCCCGTCAAGTCGCTCGTATTAGCCGAGTGTAATCCTTCGAAATCATAAGAGCGAATCGGGCGTTCGCAAAAACGCAGCTCGCGCTCGCGAGATTACTTAACGTCCATTATAATTAGCGCCAACTTTCCCAGCAGGAAAGTGAGAGTAATGCGCATTTGTATAATCGCGCGGCCGAGCGCGCCCGGCGCTTTATAATTTCCGGACAGCCGCTAATCACGTCGCGCCCGAGCGATTCTCCCGCGAGCAGCATCGAGCCGCGCGCATTTGGAATCAACAATGCGGGGAAGCCCCTTAACACGCGCAAGGCGGGCCAGAGGATCGACCCTCGTTCGATGTTCAGCGACCGGCTGCTGCTTCTTTTACTCTCATTAACGTCGGAGGTGTAGATATGCACGGCAAACGCGCATAGCCTTGCGTCCTCGTTCGCCCTCTATACTATTTTCGTTCGATTAATTAGCCGCGCTATTGCGAGAGCAGCGTTTATTCGAGCGAGTTCGAGCGCGCTCGAACGAGACGATGCACTCGGCGCGCGTTTACTCCTTTATATAATTTCATTTAAAAATGGAAATTATTAAACTGCGCGCGCACGCGATCCCGACGTTTCAATGATCGCAATTCGACTCGGCGTATTTCCTCGATGGGCTTTGGGTACGTGGCCTTGAATCATCCTGGAAATGCGGTTCGATTGCCCATTGCTTCGAAATATGATTTGACTAAAATTTTTGAAAATACAATCATAACTCACGTTCCGTAATGTCATGGATTATCAGACACGATTCGGAATCAAGGGACCAAACTAATCATTGTTTCTATACCGAATGGTTAGTCAATGGGCTTTTTAGTTCCATAACGATTCGAATCTACTTTCGAAATTTTCAAAAAGAATTACTTTAGAGTCATTACGTTAATTCGATGCTTAATATAGTTAAATACTTGATGGTTTATGTGAACTATTCATCTATTGTTTGAATTACTATTCGAATAACATGACTGACACTCAAATTAACCATATCGTACAGGCTTCACAGTAATCAAATTTTCGAAAGTGGATTGAGCTCGTCATAGAACTGAACTGTCCATAACACAATAGCATTATAATATAACGACTGAACTGTCGGCTCGAACTCGCACGAGAAACAACGAATACGAGTTCGACGCGTATAGCGAAAAAAAAAGGAGGGGAAAAAAATCCGAGGATATTCAATCGGTGAGGTACGAAAAAGAAAAAAACCAGGCTGGAAGCCAATGGGTTACGTGCGGAGTTGGTATATGTAAAATCGGCGGGCCATTAGCGGAGCGCGCGCGCATCAAGATCGTGTTTGCGGAGTAAGTATAATATACGCGGCGGTGTAGCTCGCGAGCGGCTCTCGAGCACAGCAATATCGAGCGCATATATACAGCGGAAGCGAAGCTCTCGGTGAAAGCAATAATATCTCTCTCTCTCGCGCGTGTGTGTGTGTGTACATACTCACAACACACGAGAAGTGTCAGAAGTGGCGCTGCTCGCGTACAATAGGAGATGCGCGCGCGAATTAGGCGGTCCGCGTTCCACAACAATTAACCGATGCAATTAAGACATCAAAATTAATTCGCTGAAGCACGCGAGGCCCGATGTAAGCAGCCCGAGAGGAGGATATAATTGAGCGGGTTCTCACATCAGCGGGCCCCGTACACGCGCGCAGCTCGCGGCCACCGTAATGCCAACAATTACTTTATTTTACCCGCGCGCCGCATTATCCTGCCGGTTCTCAAACGCCCGGGCCGATTTCATTTCCTAGCTCGAGTCGCGTAAGACTCGATCCAAGCGCGAGAGAGGCGCCGCGTGTATATCCTCGCGTTTTGTATGTATGTGTGTACAACGCATGGCTTTCTTTCTTTCTTTTGCCGAGACGGCACTGCTGTTATATATATACACCGACACTGCTCCCGGGTTATCCGTTTGACAATAGAGCCATCGAGAACACGAGGCAGTGAGTTTGGATTTATCCCCGGTTTCAGGTCCCGCGTTCGAGTCACTTCGAATCGCGCGCGATCCAGTGGAATTTCGTATGTTATGCTCAATTCATCCGATTAACAAATTGTCGATCA
The DNA here is from genome assembly GCA_020882685.1 of Aphelinus atriplicis. NCBI lineage: Eukaryota > Metazoa > Arthropoda > Insecta > Hymenoptera > Aphelinidae > Aphelinus > Aphelinus atriplicis. The sequence continues at coordinate 79,814,631 of CM037073.1, forward strand.
ATGTCTAATAACAATTTTGAAATGTTATCGTGACTGTGAATGTTGGAATTGAGAATTTTCGGTGTTCGTTGCTTATTCCGTTGGGACTTGATAGGGTGAATAATTCTAGGCTCATGTATCCGGATTTCGGATGAGGCTTATTTTTACTCCCTATCTTCGTATTCGCGTACATGTAAACTTCAACAATAATTGTACCAGCCTGCGCCAGCGGCCAAGTTCCAAATTTACAAAGACTTTCCTCTCATGGATCACGGAAAATAGTTTATGCACCTCGCTCATCTAGGCTATTTCGGTACACGCAAACTTGCCATAATCCCTGCGCTGGCAAACGTTTTTCGAGCCAAAATCACATAACCTCGCTCGGGTGGATAATATACTATAATATACCGAGGGTTTTTGTAATTATGTTGCATATTTTCCAACCATTAGTGAAAAATTTATACCTCATTAATTATCTAACCTGATTTTCTCATTAATTTCTTTTCTATTGTTCTACCCAACATAATGTTATTCTCGTGGGAACTCATAAAATATCGGCGTATCGTATTCTAAACTTTCTGAAATCTTATCTCGAAACGTATTTAGAAACATTTAAGATGAATTTTTGAATATTATAAATTTAAACTCTGTTGGGAATATTTTTCCACTGGTAATCATTCAAAATAGTTTCCACGTTAACGCATTATACACATATAATGTATAACGTATATCTGCAGTGGAATCCACATACATACGTGATTTTTTTATTTTCATGACAATAGACAAGACTGACTTGGCTTGTTTCGAATATGATCCTTTTGAAACGAAGGTATCTCGACTGGTATTAATTGCTGTAGGTTCATCATTTCGTGGTCAAAATCGTGATAAGTTCCGATCATCTAGTTTGCGTGATAATCAAATTCATAGGTTCAAAATCACATTGACTGAATGGAAGTATGGATTGTGTAACCGCGTGAAGAAAGCTGGGAGCGCAAATTATTCCGATACGATGATAAAACTCATTTCAACAAAACTCGCGTCAAAGGAAGCAATTTAAAAAGCCCCTTTCGAGATTACCGAGTGACTGACGGGTGAGAAAAAAAACGAGACCGAGGAGAAAGCTCGAATTGGTAAACTTGCTGGTAATTTGTCTCGACGTCACCTTTGAACTGCTCTTATGCTCACCCCGTCCTCGCCCCCCACTCTGCTGCGAGAAAAAAAAATTATTTCCTCTCTCCCTGCAGCGTTAAAAGTGCTGGAGTGGGTGATGATTTAGACATGAGAATCTCGCATATCTGCTACACAACTCTTTTGGAACCCAAAGAGAAATTTTCATAAAAATTTGATGATTAGTGTTACAAACACGTGCCGTCAACTTGCTACTTTAGAAATTAGTAACACGGGGGCTGTATTCAGTGTATTCATTCTTGTTTTATAAGGGCTAGCATTTTGAAAGCAATGGTCGCTGTGATGAAAATTTGTAATATTTCTTGGCGGGAAATGTCATCAGAATAAGTACTGCGTTATTGGGTTACTATATTGTTACAAATTTCTAAACGAAGGGAGTCATGCAATTTCAAAATAACTTTCCACCACCTTCATACATATCCGCTTTCTATCGAATTTTTGTTGAAATCTCTTTGAAAAAAATCATTGATTCTCTCCGGGGTTTCACATGTCTAATTATGAGAAGAAACGATTTTTTGAAAGTGAGCCTTGAAACTTCTTAGCCTACAAAGAATCGAATTTGATGCAGCTTGGCATATTTTAAAGTTCTCGATGAAAGATTGAATTTTTCACAAATTGCGTTAAAAAACTGAAGTGGACTATTGAATACCATATGTAAGTTTAGATTGTCATTTTAAGATTTAACGATTCACTAGGGGACGTTGTCAACATCAAGTTACCAATCATGATGAAACTGTAATGAGTTCTGGGTACCTCAATAAGCCACATATACAGCCATTCAGTCTAACGTTTCAATTTCTCGGAGATGTGTTGGGCGAATAATCGATTTTATGCATTTGCTAGGCATATATATACATATATATAGAATCCTATGAATACAGATATACTGTGCAGGTATAAAATCATTAAAAAGATATTTGCAGTTCAACGAAATTTTGGATTTGAATGGCCTCATTGACCTATTCCAAAGAGCGTGCCAGAAAGTCTCACCGAGTCTCGTTCCCCGAAGCTGTAAATAACGAATGAATGAATTTATATTTGTTCACTAAAAAGTGGTCAACCAAACAGCAGCGCGGAGTCAATGACTGAAAGTACTGAAAATTGAAATGACGAACGATTATCAGCGTTATATGATTAGCTCATCAGTCATGTATAGTTACCGCATACGATATTACGAATTCGCACATAGCAGTTCACAACGCGACGATCCACACATGATATCAAGAAACGAGATCCAAAGGGTTTTGTACTGGAGTGCGTTACATGCGCGCGCGAACGTGGCCCCACAGGCAAAACGAACGTCGCGCTCAGGTGGGGATTGAGCTTTTACAACGGGCGTTTCGGTTAACACTGAAAAGGAAGAAGCGCAACGGCGATATATATATATATACATGCATATACACTTGGGGTTGAACGGAGCGCAACACCTCGAGGGCTGCTGCGCGTCGGAGGTGCAAAACTGGTGCGGGGCTCGCTCGGCGCGCCGTAAAGCGTTTCCGCCCAGCCAGAGGCGGTGCAGGGGCCGGGAGAGCAATCAAACGATTTTCCCTGTATAGCGGTGGCCTCCTCGCGTCGCTCGGCTGCAGAAGCGCGCGCGCCACATCCAACGGGCCCCGTGCGCGCGATAAACCAATTATACGCGGGCGCGCGGCGTAAAAAGCAACGCGTTTACGGCGCTTATACGGCTCTCGCCCCGCCCGGCCTATATTACGTGCGCCTATATGGGCCCTTTCAGTTCGACTGCTCGCGTGAGCCGACCGCGACTTTTTTTTCTTCTTCCCAACGCGCGTTTTGACTTGGAACCCGAGTTGTGCGCGCAGTATATGAACCGGGGGCAACACGCGAGCGCACATGTTGACAGATGGTCAATTCAGCCTCAATTTGTTTTCGTTCTTACGCGCGCGGCTTTATTGGTGCGCTCGGCCTCGAGCCTCCGCATCGCACGTTGCTCTGTATATATATACTCGGAGCGGATTTGTCCGATCTCGCACCTGGTGTCGCGTATGCGAAAAGCCGAGAGAGGCTGCTTTTTTTCTTCGAGAAAGAGAAAAACGCGCGCCCGTATTATGCGCGAAAGTAACAAAACGCCGGTTGCGGCGACACGCATACATGTGTATAAATTCCCCGGCACTTTTTTGCCTTCTCTCCGAGCTACACGGCTGGCTGCTAATTCGACGGGCGATACATAGCGGATATATAAAGAGCAGACACACGAGCGACCGGCCGAGTGATTATTCCGCGAAACCCGCGGTTCGCGAGTGCGCAATCGGCGCGCAAAGCCGCACTAGCCGGCGAATGTCGCGGGGCGAACCAGAGCCGCGCGTCTAGCGTTACCAATGGTCCAATCATTACAATAATCGATATGGCGATCGCCATTTGTAAAAACTCGACAAGCCGCAGACTCGACGTAGTGCGCACGTGACGCGCGTCTCGTATGCAAATCCCGCGAAAACCTCAAGACGCTTTAGCTCGAGCGTTTACTTTAATTTGTTTTTCCTGCTCGAGCTGTTGATAAACATTTTTCCCGCGAGGCCGCGCAGGGGACGACGCGGCGAGTGTCTCACGGGCGGTGCGCGGGTAAGCCGATACCCCGCTGGCGCAGCGCTTTTCACTTAATAATCGTGTGTAATTGCATCTGCGCGCGATCGGCCCGTCGTGCGGCCGCCGCCGCCGCCGCCTCGCGCATAATATACGCGCGTGCTGAGATCGGCCGCGGCCAAGCGAGCGCACTTTAAAAGTGATCGATCGCGCAAACGCAAAACCGCTCGACCATTACCGGCCGATCTCGGCCGTATATCGATTGCGCCCCGACGGAAAGCCGAGATGTGTGTATACATATATATCGCCTCTCTCTGTCTGCCTCTCGCTCGATCGGTGCGGCCACGCGCACACGCGCGCGCATACGTAACGACTCGGATCGCGACTCAATTGTGTCCGTTAGATAATGTTACTTGCATCATTTCACTGTTTTTACGCGTAACCCACCGAGACGCGCCGGGAAAAATCCGAGTCCATACCATAGCTGCGTAGGTGGCGACCTTCCGATCGTCGCAACTCGATATCCCTTCCAGCTGAGACTCGAGCGATACCTTATATATGTATACACGTCGAGAGTTGTATCATGTTCGATTCATCCTGCTCTGAGCATATCACTCTTCCATATGTACTCGATTAAATTTGTATCCATTATCACGGAAACGTAAAGTTCAAGTACGATTCGGGCCCTGTAGCCACTGTCTAGATGAATCATAACCCAAAAAATTGAGAATTTTTGCAGTTCGTCGTTTTTATCAGCCACTACGCGCCGCTTGGGCGATATACAGAGAAAACCATGTGGTACGGTATACACGAGAGAGGCGGGATCGAATCTCGGCCCGGGATAAATTGGGTGTTTCCCGAGAGTGGCGGCGGCGGTTGGTCGAGTGCGGCTGCGGGGGGAGCCGCGCGCGCAGTGTCAAGTTGATCTTGACGGGCTGCACGCATCCACGTCCAGATGGATTCGAATGATTAAGAGCGATTGGATTGTGGCTATGGGCGGCCGCGGCTCAATTATGAGCTCGGCACGCCATCCCCTCGTTACCCACACGCCGAGGCGCCCCGAACTCTACATACACATGCATATATATATGTGCGCGCGTGTGTGTATGTACATACGAGAGCTCGTGTGCATGCGCGCGTTCAGCTTTAACTCGTACCAACGCTCCTTTATTAGTAGCGTGACCAATGAGCGCTGACGCCATTAATCAAAAGTGTTATATGGTGCCGCGAGCGAGCGCACGCGGTTTTTCTCCCGGCTTACATGTATCTGAAACGTCGATTTTCTTGGTGAAAAAACTTTCGCAAATTTTGCATATACAGAGTGGATATTCGCTACGCGGAATGTGATCCCGGAGTATCGTGCAAAAGGATAATTCGTTCGATTTATTGGATTGCATGGACGTCTTTTTCAAATGGTATGAGAAACTCATAACGAGGAAATCATAAGTTGAAGGTGGGAATGGCACGAGAAAAGTTGAGTAGGGCTTACTATACGGTTTTTTATAATGTCTCAATGGAATGTTCTATGCTTGAGGATCGAGATTTTCATCTTGGTCCCCGAATATTTTTTGAGGTTTCCGGTAGTGGTGGTGACGTGGTCAAAATTATCAGTAACAAAGGTCAATGTTTGCACATTTTTTTGGGCAATCTTTTTCGATCATAAGTTTTAGAATTGAATATGCATCGAGAAAATATACTATGAATTGAAAAATTTGTATGTGTAAACTATTCGGGGAAAAATTATAGTTACTTGCAACTTATACGTCTCATAGACAAGCGAAATTGAGCCAAATCTCCTCTGATTTTCTCGCTATACTTCAATAGTTAACTAATTTCGGCTCGAGATAAGTACTGTAAGGGTAGCCAAGAACCATAGCCAAATGTTCCATAGTCATTTCTCCCCCAAAGGTTGTGCAGCCATTCTCAGTCAGCTTTTTGATTCCATATACGATCCCCAGCCACAATCGTCTCTCTGACCAGCGGATCGTTCTGCCGGTTGACCCCGGTGGATCCACGACAAATCATCCAGGAGCTTTTGGTTATTCGAACGGTGTGCCGGTTGAAAAATGCGCGCGCTTGCGGACTGACAAACTCGCGGCGCTCGCGCGCGAGTACACACGTCGCCAATCGGCGAGAATGGCAGGACGGCGGCGCGCGCTACACTCGAGAAAGCCGCCACTGTTCTCACGAGGCTCGTGCTGAAATGCGTTTTGTGCGGCTGGAAAGAATGTTAAGAGTGGCAGTAACGCGCGCGCGCGTAATTTCGTGATCCGTGATTAATTTGTTTCCACTCGTTCGGATAAAAACTTGAATGGGATTATTTTAATCTATCCTCCTTTCTCGCGAAAGTTCACATCAGCCGCGGCTGCACACTCGAATTGAATCTCATCAAAGGAGATCCAACGAGATATTTGTGCACACGTGCTCGCTCGCACCCGCAGTCATTATCGCATCTGCGTATAGCTTTTCAATTGCATTCCTCTCGCACCGCGACTGTGTATCCATCATCATAGCTTTCCGAGCGACTCTTGAGTGCGGCATATGTAAATATACGGAGCCGTCAAGTGGAAAAACACACGTATGCTGACTCGAGACAGGTGCCGTGTATACAATTGGCCGTAAATTGGTCGGAACGACTTTCTCGCGCCACGATAGACGGATTGAAATGAGCCGCGCGCGATTCGATGCGCGTCTCGATCACCATTATTATACCTCTCCCCCCCTCTAATGAACCTCATTGTCAAATTAAAAAGATTGATTCTCAAGTGTATATATACCTGCGAAGAACGAGCGGCATGTAAACACATCGCGCTTTCGCGCGCGTCTGTGTGTGTGCGTGTGTGGGGAGGCGCTCGTGAATCCTTCATTTTCACTCGATTCGATCTACTCGACATGCGCCTCCAAGTGTTGTGGGCTTTTCTTGTGCGCATACAAGAATGATCGAACGCAAAGTGGCTACCGCGCGTAACTCGATTGAGCACTTGCATGGAAAATGATGATGCCACGACTGATTGGGACTGTTTCTTACGCGTCCGCATATCTGCTTATCGTGTATACGCACGTATGAACAACGCGGAATTGGTTTTCACACGCATTATCGCTTGTTACACAGGCCTGATGAGTCAATACATTTCACGCGCGAAATATCACAATTTCGAAGAGAGCCGAAGAGGAATTGAAATGGGCGAGAAACAATATCCTTGTCTGACGTGGGAAAGTTTCGTGTATGTATGCACACGAGCGACGTCGCGGTGTGAGAATCGGCAGGGATAGGAAAATGAAGCGTTCCTCGAAGACAAGAGAGGAACAATTTCGCCAAAGGCGCGAGCTATCCGATTCGAATGTGTGTGTGTATACACAGCATTATATAACAAAGAGTCGCCACGCGAGCATCACATTTCCACAAAACGAGTGGGGCCAAGGGAAAATAGCGAAGATTACGCGAAATTATGCAAACGCGGTTGTGTCGGGCACAAAGGCGGGCTTTTCGTTTTATTGGAGAAAGAGGAAGGGCAGCAAGGCGGCGGAGGAGGAGCAGGAGGGAGCGGGGGGGGGGAAAGCGAGCGAGATATCCTCGGTCGTGCCAGGCGAAACAAAAGCTCGGCTAACGGGGAAACAAAGGGGCCGCAGCTTTGTCTTTCTCTTTTCTAGCGGGTCGCGCGCGAGCCAAAGGGAGGCCTCCTGCACACATGCAACGGATTTAACTGCTTCCACCCCCGCGAGCGCGCGCGCGCGCGCGTGCCCACGGCATTACTCTTGCCCGCGTTATTCGCTTTCTTTTATTCCTCTCTTTCTGCTCCCCCGCCCCCGCCCCTTCGAGTGCAGCCCTTTATCTCCTCGTTTTCGCCTTCCGGATAGTTCCACTATAGCTACGCGCGACGTCACTTCCACCTCTCTCTCTCTTGCCTATTGTTTTTCCTCCCGGCTCTCCGCGTCGTCCTCTCGTTTATACGCTTTGACAATTTCGCGAAATGGAAGAAAGTCGCGCTAATACGAGAGAACAATGAATCCGAGGCGCGTAACACGATAATTTTTGCCGTCTGTATGCGAGAAAGTGAGGCGTCGGTTGATTGAAGACGTCCGCTTTTATCCGTTCGCGGGTTGTCGCGCTCGAAACGCGGAGCGAAATCCCTTTGATGACTGATTTCGCTCGAGGGAGGGTGGCCAGGAGTTTCACTCAATTAATCTACCCAAAGTCCCTCGTAGTTTCGGTGGGCTCGCAGAGCCAAATCCAATTGATTACTCCAACGGAATCCCTTAGCATATTCACAAACTATGTTTTCAGTTTTGAATTTTTTATTGAATATTAAAATATATTCCGTTCGTGGAGGATTATCTTTTCGTACCAATTAAAAGACAAAGATTAGTGTAAGTCGAATTTCCGCATCGAGACGAATTTGACTTTATGATGTTAAAATTACAAATATACTAAAACATTTTGGAATGATTGTTGGACAAAAGATTCTTATGAACCAATTCCCGCCGAAGCGTTCTTTTATCGATTGAAGTAGACTCACTTAATTAAGAGCTTACGCGCGCACGAGAGACAGGGTCCATACACACTGTGAATGATAATTAAAGAATTTGATCACAATGTGATGAATTGATGACTTTTATCAAGGAGGCAATAAATCTTGCGCTGGATATAAAAGCCGGCTATTGATTACACGTGTCCGCGTGCTATTTATGATCGGCTGTAAAAAGCATGACTGATCACCAGCGAAGCGTCTGTCACCAGCTCCTGGGACCAAAATTGTCCTAAAATTTTTTCCGTGCAATACCATACCACACTTTGGGATGAATTCCAACTACAACGTGAGATTAATCCGCTACAAACATGCATTGTTTCAATGATCGACTCGAGCAATATTCCAAAACGGCGGTGTATCTCGCGCGGAAGAGTTCTCCCAAAAAGATGACCAAGTATTCCCCCCCAAAGAGAGGAAGACCCTCGGCGTGGGACGTCAAACGACGAGCTGCAGCATCTGCAGTCAGAAGCCCGCATCATACGGGCGTTGCGCGCTGCAGCATCCCTCGCGCAACGGGGCAAAAAAGGTGGCGCGAAAAAATGCGAACGAGCCGCGAGAGAACTCGGGGCGTAACTGGTTTGGGCCGTCGGCTCGGAAGGGAAAGAAAAAACGAGGGAGGGCAAGAAAAAAAAAACGAAGCCGCGGCCTAATGAAGCCGCGCGGCAACTAACGATCGGCGCGCAAGAGTCTCTTTTCACTTTGTAATTAATCAATATTATCATCGACAATGGAGTGGCCATTGTTGCAGCTTACTACCGCCTCATTCTCTTCGCGCCTGCAAAGCTCCGCGGATTATTAAAGCCGAGCGCGCCTGCCCTCCACACCCCCTTCCCCCCTCCCCCCGCCCCCCGGACTTTAATTGCTTTCTTATACATATATATATACCGCGGCCTCGCGGCGGCGAATCGGCTTGCGGCCGGCGGCTCAGGTATATATGCGTATGGGCTGTATCACGCTGCTCTGCAGGCGCGCGCATACATGTACGACTTTCTTATGTGTGTATATACGTATAAATACATTATGATGCGGGCGTGTGCCCATGTCGCTGCGGTGTAATCGAAGCGCGCCCTGTCATCGCTCATTACAGATCGCCGCCATTCCGCCGTGAGCGCGAGCGAACAATCGTCGGTTGGGCAAAAAAGTCGCACGACGCGTATAGGTGTATATGGGACGTTCCACGTCAAGTGAGCATGGTCAAAATTTTGTTCGCAATTCTGCATTGACAAATTGATTGGTCTCCATCCCCAGAATACTCAAAAATTTTTTCAGATTTTTAGGTGCATGTATGTGGAAGTTAGTCTATGCACTCAAAACCTGAATTATCCAAAATTTAACTTTTTTCTCAATTTTGAGAGCCCAAATAATCTTATATATGTGTGAAAATGAAAAAAAGTTGAGAACAAAATTTATGCTGAATACTACAGAGATTATTGAAAAAAAATTGTTTGACACCAGAATCCTCCATCCGGATAGGCTACTCTATTAATTAAACATGTTTCAACCAGTTTGGCTATGTTCGCCCACTTGTTTTTGACCTTTCAAGTTATACGTACAAACCTTTGTTCGATAGCTTGAAAATGGTCTCATACATTTTTTGGAGAAATTCCAATATCTCCTGCAATTAATTGTTTAAATCTGCAGTATCACAGTCCCCTTCTTGTTAGTTTCAACATATCAGGTCCACGATGAAGCTCACAGTGAGGATATCATGCCTTTGGGTCATCAATCTCAGCCAAACTCTACAGATATGTTCCCTGACACTGGATCAAGCTACCGGTAGAGTTTGGACTTCCAGCGCTGCCTTGTTATAGAGCTTTTTATGACTTTAGACTGAGGCAGCTATATATAGATATACATATCTGCCTTGGTTTGTCTAAAATTCACATAATTTTCATAATTTCATCAAGAAAATGATGTATTTCACCTTGTTTGGTACTATGAATGAATATTAACTTATGGTTTCACTTATATTGTGTGAACAGCTGTTGACGGGTGGTCTCAAATCACATGCAAGTTATTTACACATGAAATTATAAACATTAACCAGGAATGTGATTTGAGACAACCGGTCAATAGCTTTTCCAACCTTAGCCTTGCAGTTCACACAATATAAGTCAATTACATGAGTTAATATTTATTCATAGTACCAAACAAAGTGAAATACATCATTTTCTTGATGAAATTATGAAAATTATGTGAATTTTAGACAAATCAAGGCAGATATGTATATCTATATATAGCTGCAGCCTCAGTCTAAAGTCATAAAAAGTCCTATAACGAGGCAGCGCTGGAACTCCAAACTCTACCGGTAGCTTGATCCAGTGTCAGGGAACATATCTGTAGAGTTTGGCTGAGATTGATGACCCGAAGGCATGATATCCTCACTGTGAGCTTCATCGTGGACCTGATATGTTGAAACTAACAAGAAGGGGACTGTGATACTGCAGATTTAAACAATTAATTGCAGGAGATATTGGAATTTCTCCAAAAAATGTATGAGATCATTTTCAAACTATCGAACAAAGGTTTGTACGTATAACTTGAAAGGTCAAAAATAAGTGGGCGAAAATAGCCAAACTGGTTGAAACATGTTTAATTAATAGAGTAGCCTATCTGGATGGAGGATTCTGGTGTCAAACAATTTTTTTTTATAATCTTTGTAGTATTCAGCATAATTTTTGTTCACAACTTTTTTTCATTTTCACACATATACAAGATTATTTGGGCTCTCAAAATTGAGAAAAAAGTTAAATTTTGAATAATTCAGGTTTTGAGTGCATAGACTAACTTCCACATACATGCACCTAAAAATCTGAAAAAATTTTTGAGTATTCTGGGGATGGATACCAATCAATTTGACACTGCAGAATTGCGAACAAAATTTTGACCATGCTCACTTGACGTGGAACGTCCCATATATACGCCCGAGTGCGGAGCGCGCCCACGGGAAACGACGTGCGGTAATTCGAATCCGTATAAACGACGGTAACATGCTGAAAACCAACAGCCGTCTTATATATACGTATATACCGGACTGTCGTTGACGCGGATGACATACACACACATACAGGTAGATCAGCCACTCGTCGCGCATTTTTTGTACCGATCGAGTCTTATGGATAAATGTTTAATCCACGTCGATTCGATCTCATTGTGTCAACATTTTGTGGATCGAGGATTTTTATGAGTGATTGCAATAAAAGTGATTCCAACATTTTCAGGAATGTTGGATAGTTTCAGTTGATTTTCGTTCTGGATAGCGCTCACTGAGAAAAAAATCCAGTTGATTCAACAACATATTCGTATGAATACATCCAATCCATTATATATTGTTGATTTGACCAGAAATCTTATCAGTTCGACTAACACGTTGTAGATGGCGTGTTGGTTTCAGTCGGCCTAGCAGTACGCGTGTTGATTCAACAAGCTTTGTATTGTAAAAATGTTCTAGCTCTCATCTGACAATTCGTTTTGTTAGAATAATCAATTTGTATATTTGAACCAACAATCAAATAATCGGATCAAATAATTTTCGGAATTGAAACAACTTCCTCACTGTTGAATTAACTCATAAAATTAACTCTACAGTTAAAAAATCAAGCTGCGAAGTATATCATAATGGATATAATTTTGGGAAGAATCATACTTTGACGTGCATATTTTAGAAATCAAATCCTATCGATAAATGTAAGCTGCTTTCTAGCGGTGCGCACAAATTCTCGAGTTTGAGAGAGAAAACTATCGTTCACTCTCTCTCGCTCTCATAAGTCATAGGTTAGATTGGTTCAGACGAGCGATCGCGCGCGCAGTCACTACCTCGAAGTACAATATACACTTGTTGCGCGAAGGAGAGGGAAGGACACAAGAGCATCAAAACACTTGCTAGCCGGTATCTTACGACTGACGTTTCTTGCATTGTTTCCCACAAGTCGCGTGCCCAATCCGAAGTATATTCAATAATGTCAGAAGAAGAGGAACCTGATACCGGTGTGAAAGCACATACTTTGATGATCCACGACATCCTCCTCGACTTCGATTTTTACGAGTACGTGGACGAGTTTGAAGGTTAGTTTGGATTCGATAGCTCAATTTTTAAACGATACGCCTATACTTAAACTCATTCGCTCACTTAGAGGAAGGCGTTACAACGATCGAAAAATTATTAGAACTTCCCCGTGACGTATTACGTAATGTGATTCCTGAAGATCGTATCGACGAGTTTCTCGAGAAAAAGAAAAAATACATTGACAAATTAGAACAGGTGAGTTAACTAAATTTACATAAGGGTTTTGATCAATAACAATTTTTAAAATATAACCTAAAATTTCTAACCTAAAAAATGAAGTTGCTCTCTTAAGTTTTTATATTTACTCATCTTAATTGTTTTTCATATTCATGTATAATTTCAGTCAACGAATGCTGTTTGTACAAAAGCTTCTTCTAGTTCTTCAATACACCAGAATGAACACCATGACCGTCCAGTTCTTGTGAATATAAATCCAAATACAGTGCAAAATACTGATGCCAGAGCCAAATCATTGTTCATTGTAGAAAATGTGGATGTAAATAAGATTCTCTAAAGTTTATTTGAGGGAAACGTTTTACTCAATCATTATGAAAAGAAAAAATTTCTCAAATGTCAACATAGGAAAAGACTGGTTCATTTTGTGATGAGTGGAATTCTCAAAGACTGCGACAGGTAAATTATATGAACGAGCAAATATAGCAGAATATTTGTCTATATGGATATTGAAGTAACGAAACATTCTATGACTTTCAGAGCTCTGAATCATAATGATTTTATAGTATTGAGCAACAAAATTGTTGACCTCTTCCCAACAGAAAAAGCATCTGTTTATTTTGCACCATACGTATCAAAGAACAACTCACCTTCTGGAGAGCAATTGGTAGCAAAAGGGAAATTGTTGTGGAAATATCATAATCTCAAAAGACTGTTTGATGAACCTAAAACGACAAAAACAAGAAGCGAGCAACATGTACCACAGCAAGCACTAATTGATCTTACCAGTGAGTTGGAAGAAAGTATTGAATGGCTGAACTCTTCTGAAGAGCCTTGGAGTACGACTGAAATTCATTGGGAAAAAACGTCAAACTATCGACGATCCAAAATAGGAAAAGGATATATTGGAAGAGTTTCTGATATATATCAAGAATGGCCAATTTTAAAGACCCCAAATGGATACAAGTTAATCAGAATCGATTTTAAACTAAGCCAGTTCACCGAAAACGACAATGCTATTCAGTATTTTGAAACATTTTTTGAAAAAGCTAGTCAAGTAAGATCATTCAAAAAAAATGAATACTGTGATATGCTACTAGAGTTACTTGAAAATGAAGATTTAAATCAAAGTAATTCACATCATTTCTGAATATTATATGCAACTATAGTAATTTTATTGACTGTATAAACAATTTTTCCATTGTTTAGACTCCAAAATATTTTCAAAGTTCATTCTGTTGTGCTATATGATACCATCGGCTGCTCGAATTCGACTTGGCAATAAAAAGTTTTGGAAGCCGTCATGTGGTGAAAGTATAGATGGAATACTAGCCCAAGCTAAGGTAAATTATCTGATCATAAAATACAGATAAAATTTTGACATGGCAATATGGTAACATTCTAAGCTGTCCTCTATATTTATTTTCTCTCCTTTCATATGATTTTTCGCATAACCTTAGCAGTATGATATTTAACATTCCCAAATTGTATTACAAATTTTATTTCTACATCACATTTTCATCATGATTTTTTTTTCAGATTGTTGGAGATTTTGAGAAAGTAAAAAATGAAAGGCATGCTTATGCAGTTAGTAAGAATATTACAGTGCAACCTTATGTAATAGTAGTTGGAGAGTCTGAATTGTTTATTGACTCTGTTTACGTATGCATTGATAACATCATCTACGAAGTACCATCTTTACTTGAAGCTATTGATGTATGTTTCAAGTCTTACCACGTATTCAACGCTAAATATCCTCCACAGAGTGAACACATATTATTATTGCTACAAAAAGGGTTGTACAAATTTAGTACTGATTGGGACAGTCGAATAATAGCTGTAGATGAGTTGTTAAACGATTTGGTTCGACTTCCACCGGATTAACAGTAGTGTTTCAGAATCACGGCTCATTATTTATAATGTTTCAAGTAGATGTCATTTTAAAAAAGTGTGTATTGTTTCATTTGGATTAAGATTGAAAAGTTTTCTTAAATTTGAAAGTTAATCCCAATTTTTGAGTCGCAATAAAATTTTAAATAGTAATTATATCTCTTGGAATCTCAATTAGATTTATTTACGAAAATGGTCCAATATCTTTGTCCCTTGTGTAGTGAAAAATTCAATGTGATAAAAAATTTAAATCTACATTTGAAATTATATCATGCAGGAGAATGCAATAAGCTTGTCTGTAAAGAAAAAAATTGTTATAGAATTTCCAGAAGTATTCAAACTTTTTTAAAACATTACAAATCACATGAACATGAAAGTGATAGTGTTATTTTTTGTTCAAACACTAAGGATAAGGACAATGTAGAAGTGAGCCATGATTCCAATAACGTAAATGGTATTACTATTCAGAACGATATTATTGATAGTCGATTGATTACTGCCAATAAGTATGCGAGGCCGAAACAACTAGATATGTTGAATATTTATAAAGATATTTGCATGAATCGTAAAGCCAAAGATGAACCTATTAATATTGTTAAATTAGAGACCTGTGGGGAAAAAGTTTTGAATGAGGTAGATATCTTAATATCTAAATTATTTGCGAATAGATCATTACCCATGAAAGCCGTGCTATCAACGATGAAAACATTTGAAACTTTTTATACAACTAATTTTGCAACTAATATTGAACAAATCAATAACGAAACATGTAAAAATCATGATTTAAGAAATGTCATAAATTTTATGAAAAATGGGTTCCAGCATTATAGAACGCAACATAAAGCAATGAAACGGTTGAAAAGTCTCCATTATGTTGAACCAGAACTGAAACATGTTGCAACAATTTTAGAACGTAAGCGAATCAAAAAACGAGTGAAAGTGACTCCAATAAAATTATTTGTGATTATGATACCTCTAAACATAGTACTTAAAAATTTTCTAGAACTACCTAACGTATTCACTTCAATCTTAGAGTATATTAAAAAATCAGAAGACTGCTCATGTATATGTTCCATATTCCAGGGGGAAAGGTGGAAACAATTGAAAACGAAATATGGGGATAAAATTGTACTACCTTTAACTCTTTATGGAGATGATTTCGAAATCAATAACCCATTAGGATCTCATAAAAATAGAAATAAGTTGCATTCTTTGTACTGTAATATCACAGCGATCCCACCTGAATATTCTAGTTTGTTAGAGAATATTTTTTTATTCCAATTATTCAGATCTGAATACAAGAAAAAAATAAGTTTGACAAAGCTTTTTAATCCGGTTATTGAACAGATAGATGTATTACAAAATAAGGGCATCACAGTCACTGTGAATGAACAAGACCACACAGTTTATTTCGATATCTTCAATTTTGAAGGTGACAATTTAGAGCTGCATAGTATGATCGGATTAAACGAGAGTTTTAATTCAGATAAACCATGTAGAGTATGTTATATGGATAAAAATAGATGTAGAGATACTGTTATTGAAGATGTTAATGCTTTGCGTACTGTCGATAAATATAAGGCTGATTTAATTGGTAAATGTAATGGCGTTAAAAGAGAGTCTGTTCTCAGTAGAATTATTGACTTCAATATATTTCTGCATATTATGTTTGACCCTATGCATGATTTATTTGAAGGCATTTGTAGGTACGAACTCGCAAAAATATTGTACCAATTGATATTTACAGACAGATGTTTTACATTCCAAATTCTGATTGAACGTATGACAAATTTCGAGTACATAACGAAACTGCATTCATCTATCTCTCCTGAGATAAAAATTGAACACATTAAAAATGGACAATTGATTATGAGTGCTTCTGAAATGAAATTTTTCCTTCTTAATTTAAGTTATTTTATAGGAGATTTAGTTCCTAAAATGAACAGGGTATGGAAATTGTATCAATCTTTACGAAAGTTGACATGTATATTAATGTCACCTATTTTCACACCAGAATCACTCGACCTTTTAGAAAACGAAATAAAAACTCACCACTCACTATATAAAAAACTTTTGAATGAGACACTTAAGCCGAAACATCATCACTTAATCCATTACCCAAGATATATCAAAATTTTAGGTCCACCTTGTTATTTGTCATGTATGCGATTTGAAGGCAAACATAGGCCACTCAAAATCTCATCAAAATCTGTAACAACTAGGGTAAATATATCAAAAACTGTAGCAATCAGACATCAACTTGAAATGAATTATAGATTTTTAATAAATAGAGGTTTTGATAAAAAAATAGAATTTGGCAAAGATATTGCACTCAACGTTTCGTTATTATCTAACTACAATGTATTCAAAGACGTTTTACCAAAAAATATGGGAAAAATGGTCCCTGTATCTTGGGCTTCATTATATAGTACAATCTTTGTAAAAGATGCCGTTGTCATAATTAAAGTTGAACCAACGTGTATTCAATTGGGAAAAATAGTTTATGTATTAGTAGATAAGATTTCAAAAACAGTCTCCTTTTTATACGAAAAGCTTGAAATAATAGAGTACTCAAATCATTTTTGCGCTTACCAAGTAATGCAAACACATTCATATGAATTTATAGATTATGAAAATTTACCTGTAAAGCGACATACCTATTCTGTTCATAAATTAAGTAATTTAAATAATTATGTTTCTTGTGACTTTATCTAGTTGAATGTTCAATAATTTTGAATTGTTTGTACCAAATATTTTACACGTTTTCGTTCAATAAATTAAATTGATCCAATTATATTTGTTGTCTATATTTATTATTACTCGATAGAATCGTAGTCGTTGTACATGTTGTAATTGTATGTGTTACAGGTACAGTTCGATTCAACCGATAGATGGCGTCAAGCCGAAAGTCGTATATAAAATTATCTGTAAATTAATTAATTAAAGGTTGTAGAAGCAATTTATTTAGAAAAATCACAATTTATTTAGAAAATTCACTAACGTAATACAATGTACATGCACCAAAACCTGTCTGGTTGCAATAGATGATTTTTTTTCCATCGTACTACTCTGCTGAAAACTAAACTCGCAAGTGGTCAAAATCTACACCGTTTAGTATATAATGACGAAGATAAAGATTCGATTCAAGCGAGCGACAATAGCGACCGGCGTAGCGTTATAATTATCCATGTATTCGTTGACCCAAGCGTGCGAGAAAATGTAATCCGATGTGAATGTAATGTATAGCGTTAATTTAAGTACTCACAAAAAAGTCCTTCTGTCTAACCTCAAAATTCTTTCACAGCCCGATCACAGACTATTTATAGGAGGATTCTCAAATAACAACCAGCCGTAAAACCGCCAAAATAAATTTTTGAGTTTCAATTCGAAATGTATTATATTTGGATCAATCCGGCGTGACCTGTCAAATCTACAATACTGTTCCTGTTGTTCTAACTCATTGTATGCATTAAAAATACTCATCAGAAAATGTCAAATTAACATACTAAATTTCATTGAATCAGCAATAAATCGTATTGGATGTATTCATACGAATATATTGTTGAATCAACAAGATTTTTTTCTCAGTGCTGAAACATATAATCTATATGTCTATCATCTATATGTCAATCATATAATCTAATGGTATGACTATAATAATATATACCATTTACAGTTTCAGTAAAAGTACGCGCATCGGTTATGTTGATTCTCGGAGCATATATCATACAATAGTTTTTTGAAGCCAAAGGGATTATGAGATAACGGATGTGGGGTCTGAGATAATGTCTTTCATTTTAGAAATGTTTGATAATTTAATTATGAAACAAAATTGTTTTATATTTTTATTAGAATCGGCTCCAACCTTATAACGGGCTTATCAAAAGTGACGCACTTGCAACCCTTGCTTTTGTTGGGCTCATTCGTACAAGAGAGCGCGCATCGCAATCGGGCGCTGGCCATTGGAAAGATTGAAAAATTCATGTGGCAATCGTGAATTGAAGGGTTTGTTTTGCAGATCCGAGAGCTTCCGAGTAACCTCGCTCATCTCTCGAACTATACAAATCAAAAAGATGCGGTTCCGTTAGAATTGAAATCACCGTTGAGAAAGACGAACGATATAACTTTGAGGAATAAAATAACAAAGACATACGCCAGAATTCAAACTAGACAGACGAAGGTCAGGTAGCCTTCTTTATTTCATTACACTCACAAAAATATCTTCTTGTTCCCGGAAAAATTAAGCCTCACACAGAATTCCGCTATTTTCAATCGTAATATATTGTTGATTGGAGAAGAAAAGTCTTCTCTCTAGAAAATTCTATTTGGAAGTAGCAGAAATTCTTGATGAGGCATAATTCCTCTGGGAACAAGAAGATATTTTTGTGAGTGTAGCCACCCAATGGAAAGTTAATCATTGAATTTTCGACCATTTCTGGAATAATAGATCGAAATCACGTATTATCCGCGTACGTGTAAAACCGAGCATTGCTGCCGAGTGATTTTGCGGCCGATCGACAGCAGTCGGGCCTCTCTCTCTCTCTTTCTCGCGCGGGCGCACGCTCTCTCAGACACTGTTGCCGATCATTAGGTTTGAGCCATCAGGAAGTCACGCCACTCATCATCGGCGAGGATGACGAGCGAGAAAGAAGGCGGCTTTTCGGCGGGGCTACCGAGTTGGCGGGGCCGCGCGCCACTCAAAGGCACCGCGCCACTCATTTATTTCCCGGCCGATATATGTCTTAACCCACCCACACCCCCGCTCTCGTCCCGCTAATCGAGCCTCCGCTCATTTCGCGTTGAATTAGCTCGCGCCAGCTCGTGAGAAATGAGCTTCGTTTAAAAACGCATGATGGCCAATCTGACCCGGGATACCCGAGATTCATATACCGTAATGCGAGCGAGCCACTCGGGATCGATATATTCCTCACGCTCGTCCGCTAATACATGCAGCTCAAGGTTATGCGTCCTCGCATCGCAACGACAATGTTCTTACTATGAACTTTTCGACGAGCTTTATCTGACGCGCTTGTGACTTTGGCTGACTAATCACGGTGGAAAATTCCAAAATTATTCTTGGCTATTCCTATATCACGTAATATCCTTCGGTCCAACGTTTCGTAATCCCCAAAATATTAGGGAGTCAATATTGATTTAACTTATGAAAAGTGCATCTATTTTTAAACTATATTAAAGGCATAAAGTTGAAAATAATAAACATAAATAACTGCGTAACATTTCTTAATGGGGTCCTCAAAAAGCACATCGGATTGTTCCGTCATAATTGATCACCCGTAGTTGACGACGTCTCCAATTGAGAGAACTCGATGAGTAAAGGTGACTCGAGCCAATGTGGCACGTTTCTAAGATTTCGTATTTTTTGTGCTCTCGAGGCATTAGTGGCCCTTGGATTATGTTGAGAGTATTAAAACGACATTTTTGGTCACTTCATAGGCTTTGAAACCACTGTCTTACAACACTTTTACTACTTGCTTTTTTCACGTTTTTCTCTTATAACGCGGTTAACTAAATTGCATTAATCAACACTAACAACTAAACTGCATTAATCATTCTCGTTTCTTCACACGTGACTACTCTATCTTATGTAAAAACATTTCATCTTTTGATTGGCCACATACACTTTCCTTCAACTGTTTTCTATCCGACTCAAATACTCTTTCTCGCATGAAATAAAAGTGAAGCAAATGTGTGGCACGTTTTTTGATATTGCGTATTTCGAGCGTTTTATGCGTTCTAGTGGCTCAGTTTCGTGTAAAAAATCTCATCTTTCAATTGGTCACATTATTTTTCCTTCTATAAGGATTTCTTCTATAAAGAGGAGCTAAATAGCAGCATTGATATATAAGATGTTGTTGAAATTCATTGAATGAGATATTTCATTTTGTAAAATCAAGCCGTCTGACTGAGAGTCAGGACTTGTTTCCAGTCCGAGCTGACAAACTATGAAGGATTCTTTCACTCAAAGTAAAACTGTCCGATTGTCAGTGCACATGAGGTGAGAATAAAAAAATCACGTGGCGCGATTATTCGAAATAATCCTTTGCATAAGCGCGTACATCCACACGAGTTCGACGTGGCGTAAAATGAAAGGCAGCAGCGATGTGAATTTCCGTGAAATGCATCCCGAGGCGCAACGTAGAGGAGAAAAAAGAGGACGGATCGCGAGGGATAAGATCGATCGCGGGGTTATGTATATATAGACGCGTGTATACAGGATCGTTATTTGGCAAATTGCTCTTGCCAATAGTGTACGACGCTTCCGCGGTACATCGTCTTTGCATTGGCGGGCTCGCGCGCGCTACCGCAAAAGCCCGGCCGGCCCCGAGAATCGACGGCGCATTATCGGTGCGATTGCTACCGAATGATTTTCCCCCGCGCACCTCTCTCGGAGCCTCTTTTTGTTTGCACAATGCCCGGGAGATTGGCTGCCCCCCGACGCGCCGGGGATAAATTGCCCCCGAAGATTACGCTGCGGCCGACCGAAGTTTGCTCACCGTCGCTCGCTCGGATGCAAAGGTACCGCTCGAGAGCTCGCCGCGCGGAATATCATCCGATATCATTCGGTCGCCCCCTCCATTTCCGCGCGTGTTTAGCTGAATGATATTGCGCCCCGCGCGTATTGCTCCGACTGATGGGATGTATATCGATGCGGCCGCGAGTTGCTTTTTTCACCGGCCCGTTATTGTGTGTGTATATATACCATCGCAATATCGCGTAATGCGAAATCCCCGTGTTTGATATTCGCGGTGCAGCCTCCCCCGTTCCCCGAGATACGATCGTTCGTTGCATTATTCCGCGTAACTTAGAAGAGATTCGACGGCAGAACTGATAGTTTCCGATACGCGCGCACGAGGTACATCGGTAGCGCGCCGTATTTTTACCAATCGCACGGCTATTACAACCCAATGATGCTTCGGAACGAGCAAAGATCTCGATATAGCGAAGCGAGGAGAAATTCGATAGGATATATGGAAAAGAAGATATCGAGCGCTTGATATACCGGAGGAGAAAGCTCCCTCGGCTGCTATCGATGCTTGGCGAGCGTTTAAGCGATATTGGGACTTGACCGTGCAGCTCTCGAGGGTCGGGGCAAAAATCGTGCCACTTACGTCGCATCGAGTGAGCGTGCTCGGGGGCCGCGAGCCGTGTAATCAGAGTTGCGCGCGCAAGAGAGACGAACAGAGTGGCGGGGGGCGCATGGGACGGGGGGAGAAAAGTGGCTGCGAAAAAGTTCAAGGGTGTCGCCGCAAGCGCGCATATATTGCCCGACGCACAATGGCACTGCGGCCGGTTAGCCGGCCCGTCCGCTCCGTCGAGTCGGATCAGCTGCCAAGCCTGACTCAAAGCCAATGTATATGTATATGGGTGTACGTGTGCATGCGTGTATGCGTAAGTGCACGCGCCCGTATAAGCCTCGTAATGAGCTTACGCGCAAGCGCACATCGCACACCGTCCTCTCGACGCACCGATATCGGTTTCGCGCGTGGCCCCGAAATCGCTGGTGAACCGATGGATTTTTTCATCAATCGGAAGCTCTTCTTCTTTAACGGCCGTAACTTTGCGTTGAGTACACAAGCCTGGGAATACAGCTGTGATTTTGATATCCAATAATCGACATCTCAAGTTCCAGTAGCTTTGTCGGGCCAATGGTTGCTTTCCGGTCCGAACAATCACGACTCCGAGTTCACCACGTATGGCAGCTCGCTTGCATCGAATACCGAGCGCTAAATTGGAAAATTCACACGAGGAAATTTTGCCCGATTCGCGTGGGACTGCAGGACGATACGAATTAATTAATCCTAGCATTTAGAGGGTTCGGTAGCTGAACGGACTCGACGGAAGAGAGTGTGTCAAGGTAGGGAAGGGTGACGGAGGCGGCGATAGAGGGCCGATCAGCTGCAGAGCAGATATATACGTGTGTGTATGGATCTATCGGGTTACGTCGCGGCTCGGATATTACCCGGAGCGAATGTGTACGAGCGGCCGCACATAATACGTGGATGTGTATCGCGATCAGTCGGTATTGATGCCAGGATCGATTGCTCTCTATTCCCCTCTCTGTCTCTGTCTGTCGATCTCGTTCAGACTCGCGCAAACTGCACAAACGCACTTGTAAGCGCGCATAGAGCGAGCTGCGCATTCTCGTGTTACCGTTTAAAACGCCATGATTAACGCAAGGTAAACGAATATAACGCGCTGGCCGACCGCAGCTTGTTCTGTAGCAGTTTAGAGCTAAGCTATGCGCGAGAGCACGCATGCGGTTTCCTGTTTCCCCGCGGCGCGACTATATACCGCATATATAGCACATAAGATACTCGCCCCGACTCCAGTCCGTCATTTCTGTCTGTCTGTCTGTTTTCTGCGACACTCCCTGTGTATTCGTGTGCGGCTATATCAGCGGCGCAGTCTCTTTCCAACATCATTTTTCGCTTATTGCGCCAACACTCGATGCCGATTACTCACACATGACGTCTCTAACCGGTGTCCATACACAGTTGCCCTTTGTACAAGTGTACCCCACGAGTAAAATCAGATTTTTCATCGTTGAAAAAAGGAACATTTGTCGAGTTGCACAAGTCGCACTGGACGCGGGTTCAATTGGCAGATCTATAGACTAAATTTTGAGAAAAGGGACAGGAGAATTGGTCCATTTTTCGCGATCAAACATGGTACTCACAACTGATTAGCCATCGACACTCAGAGAACCAAGCTTTTTCAAAATTCTCGAACGGCGCCTTAACGGGTAGCTCAATACCTATCAATAAACATCGCTATAATTATAATATCTGATTAATTAAACCCATTCAAAATGTCAATCAATTAAAACTACTCGAAGGAGCCGCATTGGCTACACGTGTAGTCAATGTGGCTCGTTTTTATAATCACTTGTTACAGACATTATACGCTTATTATAGAGACGATCGAATTGCAGGTATTGAAATAAATTCGAAATGATGTTTTTGTAGACAATTATTAAAATATTTTGACATACATATTGATTATTGTAATTGAGTCAGCAGAGTGAAATTTAACTGAAACACGAAAAAAACAGGTAGTGAAAGTTTAAATTGTTATAAGACAGAGTGGTTTTGAAGACTAGATAAGCAAGGAAGCGACCGAAAATTTTTTTTTAATACTCTCAACATTAAACTGGTGTCCAGAGAGCACCGGAAATATGAAATCTGAGAAACGTGCCACATTAGCTGCCTTATATTAAATTCGGTACAGATACTATTTTCAAGTCTCATAGCAAACAGCATTCACATTGATTTCCCATATCAAATGCTTATACATCGACTGACTCTTTTTTTCTCATAGAAACTGAGTCTCTTGAAAATGAGGATGTCTGAAATAACGATTTGAGAATTACGATCAAATAATAGATCACTGATAATTTGACCGCACGGAAAGCTCGAAATGAGCTTCCCAAATGAGTTACCCGAATTGACCCCCCCAAACGAATAATGAAATATACTTCAGGGTCAGAATGAATTAAACATAAATAGCAACACCTAAATATCATTGAAACCAGATCAGCCATTCACGAGAAATAGAGCAGTTGAGTAAAGTAAGTAGCACTTTGTGAAAACATTCAAATATATCATCAACATACTTTCTTGAGTGTACTCATCAAATTTAAAGAATATATATCGCTTCCATCAAAAATAATAATAACAATAGTAATAATAATACTGTATAGTACCGTCTAATCAATCCTTGACAAATGCTGACGCGTAGCTTACTGACTGCTTTTACTAAAAGCTAATCTTTAAACCTACTAATTAACGTAGCGATTAGTAGGTCTCTGATGTTGATAACGCATATCCTTCAGACATTACCTATTTTAGAGGTCGGAAATTAATCAATCTACAGTCCCCTCGCCACGATTCATTCAATACAAGCATTGAAACGCGATCGACGTGCGCAAATCGGTTTCTCATCAAAGTATCAAGGGCTCGAAGAAGCGAGCACGCGCTCGCGCGAGTGTAAAAGAGCGGAGCGGTTAGCTGGTAAATTTACAATGAGCAGACTCGATTTGTTGGTGCAATATGCGTTGCGTCCGAAACGTGTGAGCAGGCCGTGCTCGGTGCGCACGGAGCGGATAGAATGGTCGGGCTGGCGTGTGTCCGTCCATCCGTCCTGTCCGCGGCGGAACACATGATACATATGGGAACGTTAGCTGTCTGTGGTCAGAAGCCCGTATAGCGTGTGGCCGCGAGCCGGGAAGCCGGATCAAACGACTCGACTCTCTCTCTCTCTCTACCTCTCGGGCACGGCCCGAACGAAAAACGACGCACATTCGCGCACATTTGCCCCTGATGGAAAAATTATTTGCGCCCCTGCTTCAATGGAAATCGCTTCTCACGCGAGCCATTAGCCGAGCTGCATCGGACCGCAAGCCTCGCACGCAGCCTACATACGATTTTGAAGCCGCGCCTCGGCTATATCGGAAGGCCGTAAAACACTAGGCCGTTGCGTTAGCTCGTGTCCACGATGATGCCATATTCTACGACAAGCACGTACGTGCATATGTAGAGTTACATTTTTATTCCATTGTGCGTCAATATTCCAGAGAGAAATATTCTAGAGTCAATGAAAAGTATATTTGCAATCGGAGTTTGCATTAATTAAGAAGAATCGCTTGATTAGTAGAATTCTATGAAAAATTTCATAGAAGTTTTTGCGCCCGTAAAAAGCTCGTAATCGTGCCAAGAATTATGTCCGCGATTCCAAGGAAAAATACTGGTGATTCTTAGACCTAACCATGGTTAGGTCTAAACCGTGCACGTGCCAAGAGTAAGATGATATAGATGTAACAGTTGCAGAAAGAAGATTGGGACAAGTAAACTAGATCTTCTTTGAGCTAGGATAGTCAGTTTCAGTCTGTTTTGTCATCGATAGGAGTCAATCAATAAACCATGCGTTTTAAAATTCTAATAACAAAATTGATTGTATGTCATTCGGCGCGTAAAATAACATTTCACGCTCTAGTGTATTTTTCAAATGTCCTTTAAACAAGCACACATGACATAAAATATCATATCTGATTGGTGCGTTTAAATTTGAACACTTGTGTGAATATGTGACACTCGTCGCCGGCTTCGCCAACCACTCGTCGACGCGTCCATGGGTGTCTTAAAATTCTTACGCACTAGTTCCATTATATGCCATTTGAGAAGATAACTAAAATATGCATGTGAGTTTGAAAATGTACTTATCAAAATAAATTGATGAGGGGAAAAAATTATTTTCAATATGATCCCATGGGCAATAATTAAAATATAATTTTGGAATGTATGATCGTGTGAAAAAGAAGTTTGTTATGAGTCTGGCACTCGAAGTTTGACAATCGGCAGAATTTAATGTTTTTCTCAGTATGGTAATTAGCAAGAGTTTCTCACTTAATAAGCCAGGTTTCGCCATGGAAATATGGGCTATGGTTTCCTTGTGAAATAATTCCCACGCCGGGAAGAAGACGCAATAAGAGAGGGTGTCTTGTATTGGCTCTTGAAAGAGATTTTTTTCAAACGATGATCTATTTTCATATAGCAAAGCAAACCCAACGTTTGTTACTTTTGGCCGACCATTTTCGAAGCCAAGCTATGTAGGAGTTTAAGAAGATGGAGGCGTGCGTCGGTGGAGTTAACTGATTCGATCTAGAGAATCCAGGATTCGCGGGAATGTGAGGCGTTGCGCAATGAGCGCCGGCTGATTGGTCGATCGGCCGCAGCTGAACCGCATTCCGCCTGTTAACCGGTCTTGCCAATTCGATCCACGATCGAGCCTGCGGCTCATCATCCTCCTCCTTCCCTCCTTGCGAACCACTGAATCTTCAATATCCCTTCGAGAAACATCACGAGTTTCTCAAATTAATTTGAGAAAAATGTTGCACGATATTTTCGGATATCTCATATAACATGTGCATGAGAAATGAGCTGATGGAAGAATGTTGACTTTTACTATCTTTCGACCACATTTACACTGTTTCTTTTCCCACCTGAACAAAGCTCCCTGTTTGAGAGGGCCAATGTATTCAAAGGATATAATATAGGACTATAATAGTTGACGTTATCAATTAGCCACTTCATTGTTAAAATATGAGGTGATGAATTGATAAAGTACGTTGTAGTTCCTTTTCATCGAATTTAAATCTTTCTCTAATTTTGCTTACGCGAGCAACGCTATAAACAAGCTCTGGATTCATCGAATTCCCGATGCAGAAATTACGAACTGTACGTCGATTTTGTAGCAACGTAAGGATCGACTGTGCCTTTTTTGTACACTTTATGATGAAATTTATAAATGTTAAAATGGGGTACTCGTTCATAACCACGTCGTCAGCGGTGCCACGGCGAGACAGAAAGAAAAAGTATCAATAAAATTAATGACCGGGCACTTGGTTATTATGTCCAGGCTTAGCACTGGCGCGAGTCTCTAGCGCACAAAGCCGCCTGTTCACTTTCGCATATATACGTATACGTATACGCACATACACAACTTTTCCATCTAATGATTACGCGTCTCTCCACTCTCCGGAGCTTAGCTCGAGATTTCTGCCAAAAAGAAGCCCCGCTTAATTGCCTCTCTCCTCTCTCTCTCTCTCTCCTACCGTGCAGCACTCGCGCAATAAGCCGAGACAGCGCATTATCGCCACGTCCGCGCGAGCGTGCGATATACTTTTTACGCGGCGAGATTAATTGGGCCGTGCCGAATCTGGCGCGAGCGGGGATGATGGATTCCCGGGCCGATCTTTGGGCCCCGGGGCCGGCCCTCCCTATATACGTATGTATAACCGAATTCGACGAGGCACACACTCGCAAAAACCGCATGATTTTTCATTGGCCGTCCTGTCCTGCGCTACCCCGCACACCGACGCGCATAAATCATGCATTGGAGAGAGAGAGGCGCGCCCGATCCGCTCCGAACGCGCGGCGTGGCTCAAAAACTTAATTACCTTCATTAAGCGTCGCGCCGCTGCTCCGACACGACATTAGCCGCACGTGTCCGTGTGTGTTCGCTGCCGCAGTTCACGCCGATCGTGAGATTCTGCTCATGACTCGGGATCGAGCGTCTATTGCGCTTTATGCGGCTGTTGAGCCTCGATTCGATATTGTACCGCGTGGCTTAGATCGTGATTATACCTCCATCGGCTACTACGGCGGCTGCATCTTGAATTGACCCGATCGTCGCGGGTTGCTCAATGCGTACGAACATCGATGTGATCTCAATCAGTAGACTCATGACAGATGGAGTTATATTGGACACGCACGTATTCTTTCGAGAGTGCCGAAGAAAGCAGTAGCTCGTCTGCCGACGAAAAATAGTTTGGAAATTATCCTGATTCGAGTGGAAACGATGCGATATGGCTCCGCGTTTATTTTCAGCAAAAGCAAATTGTTTTCGAGAAAAGTCTGCCGTGAAAAGAGAGAAAGACAACCACGGGAAGAGTTTTTTTGTGTTGGCGAATTTTGTCTTTCAAAAGAAAAATTATTTCGTGCGTCCGAATGTTCGAGCTTGGAATAAACCCAACTGTGACTTAAAAATAGGATTTTTTTGTAATTTTTCAGTAATATTCTACGCTTTTTAAAATGCAATCTCGAAAGACATCGATAGGAAATTAGAAAAAATAGTAGTGATCCAGCTCCATCTCCAGTTTCTTCCTCCCCTATTCGTGCCTATCGAATCCTTATGAATTCGATAAGGAATATTCAATTATGATAGGTCATCCAACAAATGAACGGAATCTCCACTGAAAATAGCGTCGAAGAGCAATCAATGAAACTACATCGCGCAACGATTAACGCGTAACGAAAGGCTATCGATAACCTGAAACGAAAAGGCTGGTTCTTGAATAGATAACACGCGGTGGCAGGCTAACGACGGCTCGCCGCGAGACAGCATTATTCCCTGGCGTAGCCGTGCTTTTGCGCGCGCGCGCGGCTATTCATCCGAGGATTACGAAAGAATAAACAGGACAGAAAAAGCGGGTGAAAAACGTTCATTAGCATGCGGTCCGTATCTGCGAAACGAGCCAGTGAAGCTGGCGATCGAAGTAACGGGTCGGACCAATGTATATGTATATGCAACGACGAGCAACGCGATGATCACGCGCGCCCAGCTGAATGCTGCCAATCAGCGGCAATTATAACTTTTATCATTTCAACCGGCACAATGCCGACGTTCTGCCCAGCGTGAATGGGAGAAAAAATGAGCACAGCTGCGCAGTCGATTCGTGTACCTGCAGCCCGTACACGTCACTAAGTACTGACCCTTTGCTGCCTCGTACGTACCTGATCGTCGGCTGTGTACCGGTAGCCTTTGTGTAACCTGTACGTCATTCCAGTTTCTGTTGCTTCAACGTCCCGTTGATCATTTGATCAAAAATTATTTCTCCAGAGAGCAAAAATCATCTAACGGGTCAGACCGCTGCAGAAGCCTCAAAATAAAGTGTGTTTTCGACCTTTTTTTTGTGAATTGAAGAAAATATGTTATTCATGGAATCAAACTCGCCACATATGGTTCAAATGTTCGAATGGCGTTTCATACACAAAATTCACACGTAACATTGCACCGAACGTGTTCGATCTCTATAGACTATAAGCGTCCAGCTATGGGTGAAAAAATCTCGCCATTTTTCTCTCGACACGAGCAATACGCTATAAGTTTGGAACTTGGTAAAAACAAATACTCAACTTATACTATCAAATGTCATCCTAGACAAAATTACACATTTTCAGTATGAAGTGTAGTAACATATTATGGGTGAGTCCGTTTCTTATGAACTCTGCACTTTTGCAATTTGATGAGATTACAGGATTCCCTAATGCGAGACCGGTGGATATCTCAAGTAGTCCCTATTTTATTTTTGAATTCGTTTATTGGCCCAATTTTCATTGGGCACGCAAAAAATTAGTCATTAGACTCATCAAGTGTTCCCCTCCACGGAAATCTTTAGTAAAAGGCGAAAGATTTATGCGTGTATATGAAGGGAAACCAGAGTACAGGTGTAGCGGTCATGAGGGCTCTTATAAGGTTCGCATTCAATTTTTCTTGCGAGAAACGTGTAGCCACCTGGCGGACGAATTTCGCATCACATTATAAGATCAGGTGAGATAGGCGGGAGTTTCGAAAAACAATCGAAATATTCGAATCTCATTGAATTAAATATTTATTATTTTAATTTAACACAAATAATTTTTGCACGAATAAAACATTCACGATTGAATATGAAAAATGAAGCGAATGCTGATTTTTTATTATACTAATCGTATTCCCCCACTTTTATAGTGAGAGTATTCTGGCCGATTGACACATTGACGGGTACGAGCTTCACGGGCGTTTGTAAAATAACCAATACGAATTTAAAATAAAAATTTTCTCGCCAGATAAAAAAAGAACTTCGGTGCATACGTGAATTGATGTGGCATTGCAAATCGTCACGGACGATGCATATATACACGAAACGTGTCCGCGTCCGCTTTCGAATAAGAAATAGGAAATGGCGAATGAATCAAGTCGCGCGGCTGTACTTTCAACGCTTCGTTACAGCTAATAGCCGCAGAAGCGGTCACTCAAGGGAGCGAATTGAAGTGATCGCGTTTTCCGAGAACGCGACGGGCAGGGCAATTTCGGCGAATCGAATGAGCTTCACGGCGCTTTAGCTAATTCGAAAAAACGAGAGCGCGGAGCTTGTGAAAAATCCGCGGGCATATCAAGGGCCGCCGCGCGTCATCAGTCCGCGTCAACGCGCGCAGCCAGAGTCCCGACGCCCGGCGATCTGTATATATACGTATGCGGCTACCCGTCGCGCGCGCGCTCCACCACTCGTTATATTACTTTTTGCCCGCACTCTCTGTTCTCCAGCGCGCATTACGCCCCGGCCACTCGATGATTCGCGTGTCGCCAGTATATATATATATATATAATATACAGTGTACACTTCGATCGATGCAAAGTGCACCGGAGAAAAATGCGGATAATCGAGAGCGAGAGCTCGGGTATATATTTACACGTATACACACACATATCCGCAAGGTGAAATCCGTAGCTGCGCACCTGTCACATCTTGGCTCCCTCAGAGCGAAAGCGATAGCCCGATAATCTGGCTGGTTTTTGTCGCGCGTATCGTCGCTCGTTGCTTATACATATTATAGAGCCCCGAGGAGGAGCCGCGGATCATGACCGGAGGATTTTTACGCGCGCGGCTCGCGTTACAGGCCAAGGGCTTTGTAACGCGCGCCCCCTTCCACTCGGCTCGGGCAGATTTCGCGCGTGGTCGCGCCACTATTCGAGCGTGCGCGCACCAACAGCCCGATTTCTTCTTTTTTTCGTCCCTTTTTGGCGGCTTTTTTTCTCTTCTTCCCTATACGCCTGACACTGTACACCGGCGACGCGGCTCGTCACTTTCGCGCATTATCTTCGGTTTCATCCTCCTCGAGCTCGCGATCTTCGGCGTATACGTATATATATACGGTCGAAAATCAAAGCTGCATCCCAACATCGTCGTGCGCACACGATATTAGCTCATCCCGTCGTTTGTTCGTTTCCTGCTTGTAACCTGTATTACCCGCGAATCAAATTACTGAGTAATAGCGATCTTCGATACGGGTCCGGTGAAATTTGAAGATTACGCGATCACACTCTCGCGTCGATCAGTGTTTCTTGTATAATGGTGAGCGTGAAAATGTGGGACGTAACATCGCTTTTATGGACCTTTCGAAAATATTACTTCACAAAGTGCGTGAAAATCGAGTTTTCTTACTGTATACATCGTTCTTTTTCGGATATTGTTTTGCAAAAGAAGTATGTTTCGTGGATAGTGCGAATCAGGTGTTTCACTCGCACGCGTATATCGAGTTATATTTTTTTTTTCAAAATTATGAATATAACACATTTCACGCATCAGAAATATTTCGTCGGTCAGGAAGACAGATACGTGCGCTGGAAAAATTGGAAAAAACTTGACGACAGTATGTATTTGTTACGTTTTAGGAGAGCCGAGAGGCAGGCGCGGGAGGGAAAAAGGTGTACAAATAGAGTTGTCGTATAGTCTGTTGGGCCTATCGGATATAGTGTTAGCGCCGCGGAATCCCGACGCGTTAACGTTTCATTTATTCCAGTCCGGTGGGCATGATACTGCGCCGTTGCCGGCCGGCGTGTAGCAACGATGCGTTGCGTCGGATCGCGGAAGCCCCACGAATTTCGTATAATACCGGGACGATCTCCCTCGTGTTCTCGTCGCCGTTCAGCGATGCAAACCCATCGATTAAGCCCGAGCCGCCGCCAGTATATATCTATGCTGTGTCGAGTACAGCGTCGTTTATGCACTATAATACCCCAAGCACATTTTTCCCTCGATCCTCGTGCCGCGTCAAATTCGAAAGCGACTCGAGCAGGATCCCAATGAAAAAGTCTATTCAAGAATACGATAAGTACTGGTGTATTCAAAGAAATCCCTGTAGAACTACTTGTACCAGACATCCACGTTTATGCATATGAATCTATCGATGAATTAAAACGAGCATTGCTGATGGGTAATGAAAGGTCTACTCAATACCTTCAAAATAACCCATCCGCATCTGGATATTTCTTCGCTGCAGAGGATGATAGAGTTTTCGAAAAAACGTCTTTTTATTTTGTTACACTTGATCCAATCCATTGATACTGGAAAAACTCTGAAATTGAATGCTAAAAACTTGGTATCAAATTTTGCAACCGGTCAACATGTTTTCCGCGGCTCTAATATAATTGCTCACGTATAATTTTGATACAAATTGAACAATAATTCACAGTAAGGCAAATATAATGCATAACACTATCCAAACTTCAATAAATACTCGATGAACAAAGTGGAATTATGAATAGAATATACCAGACTATAGTATATTATTTGATGAAATTTCACTCCAGTTCGAGTGTGTCGTTTCGAGTAGACTCGAAACCTCGTGAAACTTCCAATCGTGTCTGCATATTTGAAGAACAAGATGCAGTTCAGCAATCAAACGATTTTTATTTTTTACGAGTGTGGCGTGCTGAATCGAGCGATCGTTACACCCTGCAGGTGACCGTAAGCGAGCGGAGTCCATTCGCGCGAACACACACACACACACACACACACACACACACACACACTCACATTCGACTCGTCCGCGGCACAATGAGTTGGAAGCCGCGAAGCTGCAGCAGCAGGGATCAGTTTGGGCGGCTTATCCGAGGTATTCCGGTGTGCTGCATTCAGCGCGAATTACCCGAGTGATTGGATCGTTTATGGACTATCCGATATGTATATGCGGCTGTGCGAATTCTCGCGCCTCCCGCGGGGGTTCATATATATATATATAAACGGTAAAGCGACTGGGCTGGGGCCCAAATAAGGGCCCTCACATCTCCCGCTCTGCGGTCGGCAACGAATTATACCGATATGATTGCTACCGAATAATACATCTCGCCGACAAAGCTGCCCTGGAGTTGTTTGTACATGTATATACACACAAACACACACACACACACACACACACACACACACACACACACACACACACACACACACACACACACACACACACTTGTGTCTGCTGCATGTATATACGGAGAGAGCGGGTGCGCTCTCGGGAGCACGCGACCCTGCAAATATATATATATATATATATATATATATGTATCTCGTTTCGTGCGCGCGCGTGTATTGTGATGCGCGCAATCGCGGAATTGGATTTGGCTAAAGCAATCAATGCCGGCCTGAATGCGCCCGCTATAGACCGATTACGCGCTGCTGCGGTGAGAGAATGCACCTCACCACGGCTCGGTGTGTGCACGCATTAACCGACCGACCGTGTGACTGTGCGCGTGTGATGCGCATCAAGGTTGCGCTCGGTTAATGCGCAGCGTCTATGCTCTCTTTTCGGGACATTCTCTCTCTCTCTTGGTCACGGCAAAATTCGGAGAGAGAGAGAGAGAGAGAGACTCGGGAGTCGCGAGTGAGCGTTTGACGTGATTCGACGTCCAATCGTGCGATGCACGAGTGTGACCGCGGACTGCGCATAGACTCGTATAGAGTTGGATTCATCGCTTTCCGTTGATCGGTTCCCGGCACGTATACGATATCCTTTTGCCCGGGATGCTTCGTCTCGGGTCTGATGATTGGATTTCGATGGATTTGCGTGTCTGGAATGGAGCCTCCGACGCGCGGGAAACAAAATGCCACGCATTGAGATAGTTACCGACCGGATTGGGACACGCTTATCATCCCCTGTATGCGAAAGTACGATGCGGTTCTGAATTCTTCCATCTAGAGACCCGCTAATTATTGACCTGAAAATATTGTTTATGGAATTACATATGCATACATTATGGATCCCGTAGACACTCCAAATAAGGTATGTATGTTATAAAAAATCGATTTTCTTGTTTTTAGTCTCCTTACCCTACTTGAGTGGTTATACTAGTGAAAATTTGTTAATAGCATAGAAAAAAGCAATTCTTTCTTGATTTTTATTTGTTTCATAAATAAAATTTGATAAACGGCAAATTATTTGTACTCAACATTCATTGCGCACCATCTTCATTCAGGCAATTATTCGAAAAAGGTAATGAGATCAAAACCAAGAAGATCGGATGAAAAATAAAACCTCCTTCATAGCCGGCGTCATTTATTCCTTTTAATGGTCTTCTATTTTCATGCGAAAATATATTTAATTTCATGAATTGATAATTTCAGGTCTATGATCGGCGAATCTTGGTGGGGAAATTCGAAATATCGCACTAAAATTTCGCAGGCGTAGGATGAAAAATGCGTCCCTAATCCGGGCGAGAAATACAACAATTAACGATAAATAACACTTGCGTACAGCAGCAAATCAATTGTCCCTGATTTTTCGACTGGTGCTCGATATACCTCGGAAATTTTATTGGAATCAGACAACACACACACACACACACGCGCGCGGAGTAATGATGCGAGTTTCCAAATGTATATTATATATCTCAGTGGGCGGCCAAATCGATCGATTAGACGACGGGTGATATCGGCATCGTCTCGCCGATCGATTCTCACGGATCGAATCCATCATAGCCGGGGCGCGCAGCATCCATACGTCGAGCATACACACAAGAGTATGTTTACGGGACACGTATCACGGGCTGCGAGAAATCGATGAATTTCCTAATAGCGGGGTAATTAATGCGCGCACCTCTCGGATTTGAGCTCGACAGAGTCGAGTCGGCCGATCCGGGGGCCTATTAATCAAGTCCAACTCGGAGTAGGATGATGTGTGCGCGTGTGTGTGTGTGCGCGGCGTGTGTCGCCAGTCGCCGGCCACGTCGTGCCTCTAGATGTAGAAAACACTCGGAACCGGTGGAGCGGAGTTCCGGGGAAGTATTTGCCGTTGACGTATATGTAGATATATGTATATGGTCGAAGCGCGAGCTTATTAAATTAGGCCTCAACAGTGTCGGTTGTCCGGGCCGATTACGCCTCCATATATACATATACACACACAACACAATCTCTTCCTCTCTCTATGCGGAGATCATCGGCCGCTTATATGCGCTGGCACGCTCAATTAGCGACGGGGATCGTCACCCGGTCGAGCCGTGTGTCAGCTGCGCGTGTTGTGTATATATATATACACACACAGCCAAGGGATCTTAGCCTTCGGCCTCTGAGAGCCGGGGCCTGTATCGGGTTACCCCTTTGCTCTCGCGCGAGGTCCTGCCTATACATACATACAGACACGAACTGTGTATACGCATACCCGTGCCTGTATAGATATGGGCCCGACGTGGGAGGTCCGGCGAATCGCTTCCAGCGCGATGCTCCCGAGGAACTCGGTAAGAGGCTTCCATTCCGGCCCGGGACGACCTTCCTTTTTCGCGTCGAACGCACCCGATTTCCCTATAAACCTTCCCGAGGCTCGTCCGGATTTCTTCCGCGCATCCGTATACAAGCCTGTGTACTGCACATATATATGTATAATATACATTCAGCCGCGCCTTGGCGTTTTCCCTTATTCGAGATTTCGCGCCGTAATGCCGCGGTATTCGCGATTTCTCGGGCAAACGCTTCGATGTATACGTGTCGGGGATCCGCGCGTTGTGGCGCGAACGCGTATCTCCATATCCCACGCGTACAACGATCCTATATATGTGCTGTGAAAAGTGATGGGCTGTCGAGTGAGATTACACCGTGAAAAATTCTTCTTTTTCATCGATCCCTCGTGAATTCAACGGATTGAGAAGTAATTACTCTTTTAATTCATACCAATCGTTCGCCAAAAGTTCTGAATAGCCTTATAGATGACCATACAACCGGATCGAAAGGAAATTTAACTCAAAATTACGAGGAGCTACGACGAAAAACACATCAATTTCATATAGAAATGACTCGATCGAAAAACGTTGCATACCTTGGATAAATTATTTCTAATTCATTTACACGCGATCATCCCATATATACATACTTCCAATCTAATTATGAGCTTGTAACTCGAATCCATACCGAATCATCATCGACAGACTCGTAAACTCATTCGATTGCTCATCCGATTAAAAAACGAGCCGGGCTCGCGCGCGAGCACTGCAGGTGCAATTTCGCAGTGGCATATTTAATTGATAATTTCCGTTACGCATGCCGAGCGTATTAAGGCTCTCGGTGCAGTGCTTGCGCGAGTACCTCGCCTACTCAGCCCCCGGGGAGTCACACACATACTCTCTCGTGACGTGGCGAAACATACATATATATATACGCATAAATAAAGATAAAGTCGCGCGGTGGTGGATCGCGCGCGGCGGGAGGGAGCATTGTTGGTGCTGTGCAGTTCCTCCCCGGCGAATTATAAATATACTCGCGCCAAATGGAATTGCAAATATTATACGTGTAAGAGTAATGGCCTACTCGCGAGCGGGCTAATTGCGGGCAAATGACTCTGGCATGTTGGGCGCAACAATTGCTCGCCTCCAGAGCGCTCGATATAGTAGCTCCTACACACTACACACACACACGCACACCGTGTAACAATGCTAACAGCGCTAATGCATCTGATCGTTTGATCTGTGCAGCTTTGCTCCCCTCCCGCGGCGGGGCCCGCGGCGGGGCCCGCGGCGATGATTGCAAAACGGAACGCGGCCCATTAAGCCGCGCTTACGCCTCGCGCGTGCGCGCGGCTTACATTATGCGCCGCCGCGCTCATTATCGCTGTCGTTAAACGAGAGCAAAGGGCTGTAACGAACTCGAGCGCGGGCAAAAAGATACCGAGCGCGCCGCGGCGCGTTGCAAAACGAAAATCCACCTGGTCGTCGCGGCTGCCTTTCTTTCCTTTTTTTTTTTCGTTTTTTTTTCGGAACGCGGAGAGATTTCCGCGTGAATCTCGGGGGGCAATGATTGCGTGCGCGCGTATACCGCACCGCGTGATGCGTATCGCGCGGTAATGCGCCCGAGCTCGCGCGTGCGCATATGCAGAACGCGCGTGTGCATCGCGGGGCGTGGAAAAGAGTTCACCCGGCTGCTGATCCGCGGAGTTGGATCCGTCATTACGACAAGGAGGCAAGAGAAAGACGAAATCGTCGCGGCTGATCAGATATGCAACACAATGCCGCACGTGATAAGCTCGATTCTTCGCGCCACGTGGAATACTAGGAAACGCGTTGCAATTGCGCGGCGCGCGACTCGCTAATAATATCGCGCGTATATGCACAAAACGCGAGTGTTTCGTGGAACGGCTTGATCGCGGAGGATGCGCTGTTCGTGATCCGCTAAGTTCAATTGCAGCTTCAGGCTGAACGACGCGGCGTAATGATCTGCCCGAACCCGGGATCGTTGAACTTTGCTCCTTTTCGCATCAAAAAAAAGTGTAGCCAATTTGGCACATTTTTTGATATTTTGTAATTCGCGCGTTTTAATCAT
The DNA here is from genome assembly GCA_020882685.1 of Aphelinus atriplicis. Classification (NCBI taxonomy): domain Eukaryota; kingdom Metazoa; phylum Arthropoda; class Insecta; order Hymenoptera; family Aphelinidae; genus Aphelinus; species Aphelinus atriplicis. Next base: position 79,851,916 of record CM037073.1, read on the forward strand.
TCTAGCGGCGCATAAAGGCACTCGGATCACGTTTTAGTATTGAAATAAGATAATTGGTTCCAGGCGTTAGAGTACCGGTCATTTTTCACTCCAACCAGTCGTTTTTAGAACACTTTGAAGTGGAACACCGTTGAATTATCTATTTTATTTTACAACTTTTATTGCCGCACTGTACGTTTCCTCTACCAAATTAGTATATCAACTTTTTTTTTCAAATGAGGCTACTCAATTCCATGCGAAAAAACTCATCTTTCGATTGGTCACATTAGTTTTCCTTCAAATATTTCTCCACACTGTCAATACAATTGATTTTATACGTTTTCATTGAGCAGAAATTCAAAATTATCATTTATTGTTCCTATTATAAGTTACAATTCTTCTAGTGGTTGGAACTGGCCTTTTTCTATATAGTACTCCTGTAATACTAGGATTACCATCTATTTCGAGTGATTCAATCGATCTCAATTTGTGATTATGAACTGAGAGACTGAGTTAAATGAATCAATATTTAAGAGATAAACGTTACGTTTTTATAAATATGTTACAATGATTTAAACATGTATTTTTCAGTTGAATGACGATAATTTTTAATTAAAATCAATGGAAACATGATTGAGATTTTATTTAAACAATAATTTTATCGTCTCTATAGGCCTATATAGGCTGTAGCCAATGATTAAAAAATTGTGCCAAATTGACTACCACTGACTACCAATTTGTCTCATTTGCGATTTTCAATGTGTTAGAGTAGTCGAATGATGATTATGAAGATGGTTTCTAATAGGTATTGAGCTAAGCTTTGAGATGCCGTTCATAGAATTTTAATTAATTCGAAGTCTATCATAGTCAAATTCGCGAAAAACCCTTAAGGGGGGGCACATTGGGTACAGTTACCTTATTCACTATGAGATACGACACGAGCTTGGCTGTTTAGTCTACTGTTTATATAGGACCCGTACCTGCCGAACGACGTGGCGCCGCAAAAGCTCGAAACTGAACAGACACGCGCGTTACGGAGCGCTCGCTCGCGCCCGGAAAATTAATCCTCGTAAAAATGAATGGATAACGGCTGGTAAAAATTAATGACGGAAAAAATTGCACTTTTCGTCCTATGCATATTACCGGGCGCTCGCGCGGGTATAATGAGCTGGGAAAGGGGCGCGTGTAACGAGTGCAATGCCACCGCTCGCGCCTCGACCGGCGCGAATCTGCTTGCGGGAGTAACGAGGTCGAAATCAATTACCAAGATCCCGAAGCCGATAGCCGCGGGGCAATTTGGCGGAGGAGGAGGTGCACGAGGAGGGGGAGAAAGAAATTGCTGTATATACGCGCCCAAGCGCCCATTTTATTTTAGAGCTGATGGGCTTAACGCGCCTTCCGCTCGAGACTCTATCTTAATACGTCATTTCTGTGTTAATGCGCGCGTTTAAGCAAATTAAGGACGTGCAGCCCTGTGCGCAGCTCGGGACCTGACGCGTATCGTATCGATTGTACCCACAAGTTGAATATCGAGTCGTGAATCAAAGATCCTTTTTCCTCGATCTTTTGATTGATCGAAACAATTTTCAGCTTTTCCTTGGCCGAATGTATAACAAGTTGGTACCTATAAATCAAAATAGTGACAAATACTTACTTGAAACTTGGAGAGTTTAAACATATTTTAATTGTGATATAGAAGTTGTACCCAAAATGTGAACCACATATGCCTGAGTTAGTTGTGGAACGAAATATCGATCATGGTTTTTCACCCTCCCAATTAGAAATAAGTCGTAGCTTGAAGAGTAATCAAAAGTTCAAGAAGTACTTCTAGAAACGAGCGCAAGTTACTCTGCTTAAAATTTTGAGTCGTTTAATCCTTGATACAATTATATGGATACGGTTAATTATATTATACGTGAAAACATCGTTTGCGTCTCAGCTCTCAGTCTGATTTACCAAACTTTTCGAAATGAATGTCTGTCTAGAACATCCCTAACATGAAATCGATACACTTGGATGTTGAGTTGTATCTCGTAGATACAACGAATATAGCGAAGTAGGGCATATCTCTCGAACCTGATGAGATACGGAGCACTTATTCTCGCAGAACGGGATATATAGATACGGTGCATCAGCTCTTCTCGAAATATTGTCGGGAGAAACAAAAAGAGATCCAAGAGCAGAAGGACGAAAATGGGCCTTGTATTCCGACGAAAAGGCAACGAACGCTCGGCGAGATATCGCGAAATAACCCTGGTACAAGCCGATAGCAGCAATTGAATCGGCGGCCGCACGATATACCCGATGATGATCCCTTTATACGCGAGCTGAACAAATGGGTATGTAGGGTCGAAGGCGCTCGCGCGCGCGCCACACACACCCATCGCATCAAATAGCCGTGCTCGCGCGCGCGCGCGAACCGCGAGCCGATCGGGCTCTCGCGATAATGATACAACTGGTAATACCGAGGCAAGAAATAAATCGAACGATCGGGTTGGATTGGGCCGCTGGAGGGAGGGAGGCGCAACGCGTCGGGGGAGTCCGCGACACACAAGGCCCTAAAACTCTTTGGACCGATAGTTGCGCGCGCTCGCTTGCATTGAACGGGCCTATAATCAGGCGCGAGAGCCTCGGATATTACTGTGATTCGCGCGCGCAGGGACACAGGCGTAGGAGAGCCTCGAGCCGCCTGCGCGCGCGCTCCTCATATACCCAAGCGCAAATTTCATGTCCTGCGGCTCGTCGTTCGGACACTCGAAAATTTTATATGAAGCAACCCTTCCCGTTCGTATATCTCGACTGCTTCGTCCTCTTCAACGGCCAATTATACTCGGAGCTGGATTCTCTGGAACGCATTAGTCATTTTTATATGGAAATCGTATCGCGACCTATCGCTCGTTTTGGGACAAGCTAATTCTTGAAGCTGCAGAGTCTGAATATCTGATTATCTTCCGATTACCGCAAGACAAGACAATATTATGATCCAAAAACAATATGGTAAACCGTATACGAAAGCTCGCGAGATAAGGTCGCAGACTTTGTAACCTAAGCAAGTCACGAGCAAATTAAATGGGGCCAAATTTCGGCTATACGTATATTCGGCCCATCATACGATGGGGCGTGCTGGTCTCGTTGTGCTATCCGATCGTGGGCCCGGGCTGCACGCACACGTCGGCCGATCGGCAATGATCGGCTCGGGAAAGACGTGCGCGCGGCGGCGGGCGAGTTAGTCCCATTGCCGGTAATAAGATTAATAAAACGAGCGTACGCGCAAGCCCGGCCCCCGTCTCTTTCTCTCATGCCGAGCTTGTATAATAAGGGTTGAGCGTCGAGCTCAAGTGCCCCCTCATTACAATTTGCGGTTCGCCCGCAGCTCGAGTCTCAATTCATAGACTCGGCCGACGCTAATTCGATCCACGTCTGTATATACGTATATACAGGTCGTTGCGATTGGCTCGCTCGGCGCAGCGATTTACGATGTATCGAGGGGGGATTCGTTTAATTTGGCATCGTCGGCCGTTGAGTCGACGTTTGGCCAATACGCAGCCGGCGCTCGAACGACGTGCGACGCGTGTGAATTTTCGGATGGCGCGGGACTTTCGAAAGTTGCGTTTTGACGTGATGAAATTGCACTGGACGCGCGCGCGCGAGAGCCTTTTGAAAACGCGCAATCGTTAACGAACATTTATCGAGCACAATCTCGATCCATAAATCATATCAACGCTCCATAAAAGCCCGGCAAAAGTCTCATTAACTTTCTCCTCGAGACCCGGCGCGTTGCTAAAATCCTTGTGTATACCATAAATCAAATTATATCGTGTACCCTCGATATAATGCGTCCCAATTATTGCATTGCGCGAACAGAACGAACGAGTTACCGCGCGCGTGTGCGCACTATATATATGGCACATTTCAAATTTTCATGTTTTCCCATGTATTTCATTTCGATTGAGCTGCTTCGTTGTATAAGTTGTTCCGTGAGCTCCGTCAAAATCGGCTACCAAGAGCAAACCTTGTTTTTCTTCATAGGAAATTCAATTGCCGAACCACCGTATGGAGGCATTTGTTTCGTAAAGCATACTTTCTTAAATGCTTACAGTGAAAAAACACTGCATCATAGTGAAAAATCACTATAAGAAGGTGGATTAATTATTCACTGGATTGCAGTAAATTTCTCATGTAACAAAAGTGGATTTTTACTTGAGTTCCATAAGTTTTGATACAACAAACATTTTTACATCACAATATGCAGTAACCAATGTGAAAATTCACTTGACACCCTGCTCTCAAGTACCATGATGTAGTATACCGCGAATTATATGTAAAAATATTTGCTACATCAAAACTCATGGAACATCAAGTGAAAATTCACTTTTGTTACATAAGAAGATCACTGCAATCCAATGAATTTTTCATCCACCTTCTAACAGTGATTTTTCACTGTAACATGCAGTGGTTTTTCACTGTAAGCATTTAAGAGAGTAACGAGACGTCGATGCCACACCAGCGAAGAGCTTGTCAATTTTGAGCGACTGCAGGCGAGTCTCATTAGGAAGCTCCGTGTCAAAATCTGTCGGCCAATTGTCAAGCCCAGCGTGACCGCAGCTGTGGCACGGCGAAATCGTCGTTTTCCGAAGCCCCGCCCGAGGAAAATCCCCGACAGCTGGCGTTGGTGCATCGCCGCCGGTCGCCGCGATAATTATCGAGGCCATCCGCGCGTCCGAAAACCCACGGGCATCGCAACTCCTCGTTCCTCTCTCTCTCTCTGGCTTCAGTTGGTGCACGCGCGCGCGAAACGTGTAATTTGGGCACAAGTCCGAGTGTGTCCCGGCTAATTGTGTGGGGGGACATCTGTGCCGTGTAGATATATGTATACACGCGGCTCGCGGTGCAGCAGTCCCGGTATAATCGTATACATGCGTCTCCCGGCTGCGCTGCTCGTTCGGCAAAATGCATTAGGCCGATTCAAATATGTGCGTAAGCGTGTATAATCAGCCGGGGTTGCGTGCGAGCGCGGATCGGCCGATCGGTCTCGAGCGCGGGGACCCCGAAACGCGCGTGCGTGTGTGTGTCGTAACATTGTATCGCTGATATTCACTTTGGCGCGGCTGCGATTGTCAATGTAATCATATACAAGATGAGCCTCCCGAAAATCCCCGCACGATCGCCAGTCTACTTATGCGTGATCAAGTGCTCCGGCAAACGCGTCCTTACAACGACGATCTCATTATGTATTCGCGCTTTACCGAATTCACTGTATGTACGCTAATGGTGTATATGTTACGTCTGCAATAATTTGTCGCGTGAGGTTTTGATCGGGAACATGACTTATAATTCGAGCGAGTATATTCATCTTCTAGGTATACGTGGATGAAACTTCCAGGGAAGCATGAGAATTTTTACTCCAAAATTGAAATTAATTATCGCTTTCTTCATTTCGGATTTCAGGTTATTGATTCCACTTGAATGATGAGTTTCTCTCGTTGATACAGTGAGGTCAATGATATCATATGCTGAAATGAGAAATCCAATCGTCTGGAAAAGGCCTCTTTTTCAGCATGAACTGATGACCCAGTTTTGAATCTGCAGGAAATACCATACAATTGTTTCGAAAGGAGGCTGTTATGGAAGATTGAGAATTTTTCCTTACTTGGATATTATGTATACATATTTTTCTAATTGATTTTCAGTCATCGGGTACGTGCAATAATTAAGAAAACGGATCTTTTGTATATGACTCATGCCAACAAAATAGCTTAAGTGAGAAGGAAAATAAAGGATAAATAGAAGAAAACACTTATGGGACAATTTTTTTTAATCTGAATGAGAAAATCGTTTGGAAAAACGGAAAAAACACTATATAAGTCTTAACATATTCTTCTACTATGACTATTAGCATAGGCTCAAATTTCTGAAATGGAAAAATCCAGAAACCCACGTGAAACTCATCCGCCAATGTGAGCTTGAAAATTTCACGCTCTCTTGGACTTTGTTTTTAAAGAGCGGAAAACTCTCGTACCAACTTGGAGAAACGTCTTTTCGCCACTGGCCGTGTCGACTCGAAACAAGCTGAAACGGAAAGATGTAAAACTCAGTATAGATTTTCTTTCGTGCTAACTTTAACTCACTTTCGTGCTTCGTTTTTTCCCCAGCTGGGCACATCGGACCCACTCTTGAGTCATACATTCAAACTTCAAGAAAAAAAAAAATTAAAAGAAACACGAAAATTCTGAGTAAATACGAGAAACGTGCCGCGCGTTACTATTAAATATCAGCCGCGGCAGAGGGCAATTGTGAGATACGGGCCGTGTCGAGCGTATAATTTCTATTAGAGGCAATGCTCGATTGCCATGTGATTATGATTGGAGCATCGTTCCTCCGTGACTGTGTGAGCCCGAAGACAGAGGAGGAGAGATAGAGAGGGAGATAGAAAAAACAAGCGGAATGACATCCTATTTATTATCGTCGCCCCATCGAAACGGTACCCGCGAAATTATAAAGCCGCTCATACGTGCGCGGGCTCTGTGAGAATCAGTGCAAAAATGAACGAGCGTGTCTATCGGGGGGGAGAGAAAGAGAGAGAAAGAGAGAGAGAGAAGGCCGGAGAGCAAGCGAAGCACGTCTCCCCTCGACGCTCTGTAATTTTGCACTAATCTTTCCTTCGGCGAAGCGGCAAAATAACATTCCCTCGCGAATCGCAACATAATCTATCTATCTCTTGCAGAATGGGAGGAACTGCTGCTGCCGCGACCGCTGATGCTGCTGTTACCGCTGAGCGAACAGCCTGCACGTATATATCTCCGTTTGCGCGGGTCAGATGGACTCTCGCCGAGATGGCAATATATTTTCAACGGCCGCTACATACATGTATATGTGTGTATACGAGGTCCTCGGAGGAGGAGAATCGGAATGTGCGATCGGCGATCATAGGTATTAATCTCTATCGGGAGAGTTGCACCATTGGACGCGCGTGCACTTATGTGTTGACTACGATCCGTTGCACTCTCGGATCACCGGGTTGCGCGGCTTCTAGACGACCCTCACGTAAAGATCGGGAGTGATTTAGCCTCGTCGAACGGCTGCTCGTAAATAATTGAACCGAACCGTATTACAGCTGCACGCGTGTAATCATACGTTCTTCATATATATATTGGATATTCGACGGGAGGAACATTTCCCCTCGACTTTTACCGGCTATCCCGGGAGCTTTCGATGCAAGACGCGCCAAAGATTTCGCGAGACTCGTTTGATTGTCCGCGGGACTGTCGCTTACGCGAGGGGGTAGTTTATTGATGTAACAGGTGATTAAGAAAATGAACGATTCTCCGAAGAAATTAACTTTTGCGAATATGTTGCGTGACGAATATATACATTTTTGTAATTGTAAATATTTTTTGTAATATAACATATATATATCTTATGCACTCATATCTAAGAACATTGCCTTAGCCTGTCAATCTTTTATCACTCGAGGCTTATGATAAAAACTATTTTTTTTTTCAATTCCGTTTTTATTTAATATTGATTCGAAAGACTAAACAGCTCAACCTTTGATTAAACTGACCGACTTCCTATTATATGTACTTAACTCGTTCCAAAATTATATTTGACGTCGAACATACAAATACCATCAACCGAATTTCATCAACCTTATGAAAAGTGAAGTAAGGTACAGGTGTACCCAATAAGGGCCACCTAAGGCTTAACAGTCACCTCGTCGCGTTAAATGAATTTCCCAACGCTGTTGGTGAGAAATGAAAGGTCTCCTCAATATCTTCAAAATGGGCTGAACCGCCTCCAGCTAGGAGTTTACCCTGATGAGTGATAGAATTTTGAAAAAAATTATACCTTTCTCGATAATTTGACTTGTGAAATTGAGAGAAAAATGGATGATATTGGAGATGGGCGTTATTGTGTTCACAATTGACTAAAGACTAACTAAGGTTTATTAATACATTTGTTGAGGAGAACGTTTGATGAAAAATAAAAATTTATGCGAAGCAATATCTATGCAGATGAATAAACGGATGCAGAATGATCGTCTCACACATATAACATTCGTATATTTATGTCATATTCGTATCATCGTCCACATTTTCTCATACATTTGTATAATATTTACCTTGCGTACTTCGAGTAACGTGGATTAACAAATCCAAGAAAAATTCAAATCGAATGAAATTTGTGTGGCTTCGATCATATCCGTATGTAAAGCGGATAGATAAAACCTACCAAGTGTTAGGAGAAAATTCTATCGATTTTTGAGTAATTTCTTTCAAAACAAAATATCCAATCAAGCCTACGTGTCTTTCTAATCTGTCGATCCGCATCAATCGAATACACATTACTGAGAAAAATTCCACACTATTCAACCATCGACATCTGTCGCGAATAGAATTTTTCCATATTCACTCGCGAGTACGCAGAGAAGACGCGTCAAGCGCGAGTGCATTTATATTTAAACGAGTATAAGTATACGTGTAAGCGCAGGTACGGGCAAACGACGAGGTGCCCTCGGCTCTAATCCACGTGACAAATTGGCCAAGTACACACAGAGGCTCGTTCGTCCCATTAGCCGCAGCGCGCCGCGGAACTTTGAATTGGTTATTTGGTCAACAAGCGGCGCGCAAGTACAGCCGTGTCGATGTGTCGGGGGGGGGGGGCTTTGTGCGTGTCGCTCTCGTCGATTCGCCTCCATTAGCGCTCGATCCTCGGGTATATATAGCTGCCGTGCGGCTCTTGGGTTTACGACTCCCCCGAGGGCGGCGTGTACGTCTCGGCGCTCGCCTTTTCCCCGAGAGATGGGCGTTGCACGTCGTACAATGAGGCGCCGGTTGCGTATACGAGCTGGTTATGGAAATCCTTTGACTTCTCATTGTCACTGTAAAGCGCTCGTAAACTCTTCGCCCCCCGCGCTTGTGTCGCTCGCGCGCCCGTCTATATATATATACGTATGTAGCGCGCGCGCGACACCCCGGACCGTTGTTTATGATTTCGCCCATCCTTGATTTACAGCGCGCCGATATCCACTCGACGGCTCCTCTGGGAGCCCTGTGCAACCGAATTCTACACCCGCGGCGTACCAGACGTCACATACCTATTTAGGCATACCTATACACACCAAACTGACTATCATCGGCCCGAGAGAAAGTTCACTGGCATGACCGACGTATTTTCAACTTCCACCCGATTCTTCCCTTCTTTCAATGAACTTACTCGGGCATGAATGACGAAAATGAAACGCTAATGACGACAGTGGCTTTTAGCTGCGTGCCGCGGACAACTGACCGCCAATTTGGCCGTGAGCAACATCACAGCTTGTGCATGGAACAGTCAGGATCGCTTATCTGCAGTCCGGGCCGCTGCTAATTCATCATAAATCCGTGTGGTTCTATATGAAGGCACTCGATTCGCATTAGACACGAAATCATAGCACCGACGACCAGCGGAGCACAATCAACGCTCAAAATCATCAGGGTAAAACGAAGTTGGAAGTGGGTAAGTTTGGTTTATATAAGGTCTAGGCGGGTAATACGCCTCAAGGGTTTTTGATTCATTTGTAGTACTCGGAATGCGCCTCTCGATCGAATTTTTTTGGTGGGTAATCGCTTTTTAACTTTTTTAGTGTGAGTTAAGATTGCCTTGGAAATTGCCTTCTTAGGGGATCGTAAAATGGTAAATATGAGACTTGACAAGCATTGAAAATGTGCCAAGGCGTGAATAATATTCAAAAAGTAATTGACTATATAGTAGTAGTAGTTGACTCTCCAGTATACAAATAATACCTATACAACTGATTTCATAAGCATTTCCAGGCAGAGTATTTTTTAATTGAATCAACTATATCACACAAGTATCTTAAATACACCTTCGATCAAGATACTGTAACATTTAAAAAAAAATAGTATCCGTGAGTTGTTAAAAATTTAATCTTTGTGTTTTTGTGTGCGTATACTTACTGTGTATCTTATGTATATTTATAGACTCGCAAAAATCAAATCTTGGTTCAAGAAGAAAAAGGTCAGTTTGATGCTATAGCAAAAACATTTCCTCTAAAATTAAAACTCTATTCTTGATCCAAAATGTATTGACAGGAGATTAAATTTTCTTGCTATAGCATAAAACTGACCTTTTTCTTCTCGACCCAAGATTCGATTTTCGTGAGTGTATAGTCGAATGAAGCGTTTTTCTTGTATATGTAAGAAACAATTGCAACTACGTTATAAAAGATGGCAATGAAAAATCGCTGTATGCAAAGGTTGCGCCAGCTGTTAGAGGCTCTATTGACGTATACGTCGTCAATAACACGCGGTGTACCACGGAATGATGTGTTTACGGCGAGTCCACTCGAGATTTAATTTATCGCTTTATGGCGTCGCGCGGAAAATGTAAGGAGCGCATCCCTATACATATATAGGTATACATGCGCCTGTACGGGAGCCGTCAGAGACAAATGAAGCTTGCAAGAGGCCGAGCGGGGGCGTGGCGGCCGGCTACAGCAAAGGGGGCCGCCCCACACCCGCGTGTATATATATCCATACCTTCCGCAAGCGGCTCCAGCTTAATTGGATTTAACCCGAATTGTTTGCCCTCCCACTGCGCGCACTTGCCTCCGTGCGACTAAACCGACTCGCTGCGGGCCGCGTGCGGTAACCGGACAGCGGCTCGCTCTCCCGAGTTTGGCCGCACGGCGGCGGTCGTCCTCCTTCCGATCCACTCGCGCACTCTTTTTCAGACCCTTCCTGCGCCCGATACGTTTCCGTTCCGGCCCTCTCCCCCGCCAACCATCGCCGGATCTTTCGACTCCCGACGCAGACATCGATACTTTTGGGGATCGATACTTGCATTTCCCTCGCGGTTCCGTCATCGTATTTCGCGGGTCCGGGGGGCTTGTGGCCGGTTGTTTTTCTCTGCTGGCTCGGAAACCCCGAGTCGCCGGTCGCGACGAAAGCCTGTGAATTTTTTGGCTGTCCGAACGGGTTATTATAGACTGAAGCAGTGTGATTTTTAGAATTCTCCAATTTAGACATTTGCGAATCGTTATCGCTTTTATGCACTCGCGATCGATCGATGTATATAGAGGGAGCTGTACCGCTGCATATAGAAACACTAGTGGAATCGAAGATGATCGACCGAAAATCTTCAAAAAATGCCGAGAAAAGAAAATTCGACAGCACTTTGTGGTAGAAGTCAGGCATAAGAAACTTTCTTACTTGCGAAAAAAAACAATGTCTTAATGGAGCATTGTACAAGACATTTCTGGGCCCCCAGGAGTCCTCGATAATAATAATAATAATAATAATAATGAAAACTACAATCTAGTTTTTTTCATCAGAGATGTCCGACATCAGGATACAAGGACCAAACGCTTGATCTGTCTGAGAATAAGTATGCTCAATCCTCTTGGGCTAAAATATTTGATAGACTTAACAAGATGATTCGAAGTTTCTGTGAACCATTGCAATGCTCACTAATTCGTTTACATTAATTAGAGGCAACTTCCTGGGGTACCATTCAATGCAACGGAGTTTGAAACTAAAACAAAAATATAGTCAAAAATGAAACAGTAGGTGAGTAAAGTCTGCGTGATAATTCCAACAAATTTTCCTACAAGTACAAAAGTTTCAAGAGAACGTACAAAGAAACGTCGAGGTATATTCAGGGAGCTTATGCCACGTGAAGAAATTCGCGCGATACAAACTGAATTCCGAAAGCACGAGTGTTATTGAATCTACCCAAGGCAATATACTTGCAGCTACGAGCAATCATTGACAAGATTAAATTCATCAAGGTATACTAAAAAATAATAAATAATATTACGAAACTTTAGCTGCAGTTAGTGAGTCTTCGACGTCATCGAACTGATACTCTGCACGGGGAGAAACTTGTCATTGGAATGGAATCGGTGCTGCCGCCGATGGCCAGATACAAAGTGCATATATGAATTCCACGAGCGGCGGTTAAGTATATGCGCGCGGCCGAGAGAGGCTCGCTCGGGGGCTGGAGCGGCGCTGCAACAGCTGCAATATCCGCGGGTTTCCGTTTCTTAATGACAAATATGCATAGGCCGGGCGGCCCGAGCAATAACACGAAACGAAAGCGACTCCGCGCAGCTTTTTACTCGCGTACAAATATACGGGGCTCGAGAGCTCGAGGTGAGAAGGTGTGTCCGCCGCCGCCGCCGCCGCCGCCGCCGCCGCGCAATTAGAGTCATTAACCTAACAAGCCCCGGCACACTTATACATACACTGCACACCAAGCGAAACTCGGGGGAGTTAATGATATCTCTAATGCCCCGGGCCCGTCTTTTTTGCATCATGAAAGGCCGCGCGCCGACCCTCGTAACAATACCGCCGCGCGCAGAGGATGCGTCATTCTCTCTTTCCATCTCGTTCTGCCTGCACCTAATATTGTATATATACACCAACGATGACCTGAGCGTTTTTCACTCGAGCTCCCCGCTTGTATCCCTGCGGATAAGCCTGGTTGTTTTCGCGTCTCAAGGGGACTATGAATTTCACGACGATTTTTCGGCTTCCAACGAAACTCGCGTTCGTTGCGCTCAATATATACTCCGATTGGTTAACGACCAATGGCCGATTTTTCACTTACTCTCGTGTCAATTTGTCGTGTTTCTTCTTACCCCCGATTACACCAAAGTCTCGACGCGGTAGCTCTCTTTTATTTTCATATCAATCCGAGCGCCGCGACGATTAATCACCGACAATGTTGTTTAGAAAAGCGCGCTCATATATAAGGAATATAGCAATTCGAGCGAAGATCGTCGCGCGAGGCGAATCAACTCGCTGATGGATTTGAAATTTCCATATGATGCCGTCGTGGCGAGCGCAACCCGCGGGCAACGAGACAGCACAAACCGCCGGCGATTACCTGCTCGGATAGTTAGAAGTGAGTCGAGAGAAGAAGCTTTGATAAAACGCGCGAGGAGGACGAGTCGCGAGTCGAGAGCGAATGTGCACGAGAGTGGAAGAAGCGCGAGATAAACGCGCGAGCATATGGAAAGCACATATACACATACAGCGAGGATAGCTGCAAGGTAAATTAAGCGAACGTAGCCAGTGACGTGTGCGCGTATATATATATATATATATATATATATACCCGAAGCGAGAGATGGGCGTGTGCGAGAGCCAGTTGGGAAACAGAAGTGGAAAGAGAGTAAGAGGGAGGGAGAGAGGGAGACGGGATAGACAGGAATAATTTGTCAAAGTTGTCAAGGAGGACAGGCCTCGAGCTGCGCGTCACGGGCTAATGAAGCGTCGCGAAATTTTGCCGCGAAACACGTTGACGATTTATCCAGTCTACTGGGCGCAAAATCGAGCGCCTATATATATACGCGCGGAACGTCACTCTTTCTCTTTCCCGCGCGAGCTATGCGTGTGTGTATACACTGCCGCATGAGAACGTTCTTATTTCACGCGACTTTGCGCGCGGCACACGACGTTACACATTCTTCGACGATTATGTGCATACTTGTTGCCTTCGCGAGCATGAAACTTGCGCAACTAAATATCCTACTCTCTTCCTTTCCTCGCTCCTCCCACATCCCCCTGCTTTGGCGCGAATTGTTCTTCCCTCCCGTCTCTCATTGTTCTCGGGGATCAATTCAGATGCGGTACGTATATCGGGAATATTTCATTGATGACGGAAATTCATTTGAGGGACGAAGGATATTCGAAGCTGATGCACCGGCTGCTCGTATCGCGTTATAGCGTGTGTTTGTAATTGAAAAAAAAATTTGAAAAGTCCCGCTTCGGCCAAATTAGCCGTCGATGCGTCTCTCGGTATACGGCTGCAGCCGGCTCTCTCGAGGTGGTGCGCGCGCGCGATATCAGCACAAAAGCCGATCGCGGCAGTGCAAAGTAAAGGACGCTGCAGTGCTACCATCATCAATTAGTGTCAGCGAGTTATATGCATTCAGCTCGATACGCACCGCACCGGTCCTCATGTATATATATACATTTACAACGTAGCTCGCGCCTTAATTATCTCGCGCTTCAACGCGATCGTCCGTCCGCAGCTCACACTTGCTCGCTTATCGCTTTGCCCGCGCGCTTTCTTCCTCACACCCATCGTGTATATTATAATGTACGTATACATACGAATATATACATATATACGTTCTGACGAGCCATCTCGTCGATAAATTGAAAATGCCCGTCTCGCGGGGAAAGACACGAGACGTGTCGCGAAATTTCCTGCTCGCCTCTCGCGATACAACCACCAGAGCAGATATATCCGGACTCGTCGATGCTTATCCTATGTATCGCTGACCGAGTTTCGTCGTGGAGTTACGTTTGAACCCACTGGCAATATGGATATCCAGTGCGATCGTTTCGAATCCACTTGGCGCCGGAGAGAGTTTCTAATTTTATCTCGATATATACCGAGATTTTTATACCTCGAGCTATACGTTTTATTAAGGAATTAATCATTCCACACAGCGGTATGCTTTTCCGATGGAAGCGAGATCATTTCGACGCCTTTTACGCACAAAGAAAAGTGAACAAGGTGTTTTGTTTAATTCCCGCAAATCGCTTGGATTCTTAAATATATTCTTTTATTGTACAAGTCCAATGTGAGAATTACTTCACTCGTAGATCGTTAAGTACGTTGCCTTCCCTTCGTTGAAGGTCGGAATACAGGATCCAGAAATATGTATATATCTGGGAACGTACAAAATCACGCGTCGACTTACAGCGTTATTGTTCGCACAAAAAGCCATTGCGACACTTTTAACGCGATTATATTATAGAGCGGGCTGGAAAGTTTGTGTGTGCTGGAGCGCGGGGTCTGCGGCACCCGCGGCTGCGCCGAAGCTCGCTCGAGTCTTTAATAATTACGCAGTGGGCTCGCGCGTTTGATAGCCAATAAATTTTGGCGGCGCTCATTGAATAAACACGCATACCGCTTATCGCGGCCTCCACCTCGCCCGACCACTCGATAAATCTGCCCGGCGCTCTATACGCACTGGCTACATACATATACCGGCTCAGCGGTGATATAGCCATTCCTGTTTTCTGCCAGAATACACTGCTAATACGGGCTACCTCACTCCCGGCCGCCAATGTCCGGAGACTTTATCGATCGACAAATATATCGCCCGAGCGTGATTTTGTCCAATCAATCAACCGTCCGCACTTTTTTATTTATACATTCACCTGCTGTATTTATACATTCATCTCGCGCGCACTCGAATTCCTGAGTAATCCTGGAATATCCTTTGGCTGGAAGCTTCATCACTCGCCTCGTTGAGTTTTGTACGAAAAAAAGTGCATCCTCATTATAGCTCTACCAGGATAATGCGCTCGAGTTTAATCCACTTGTATAGCGATTTAGATTTTACATATACCTTCGAATCGACACCTACATTTTAATTTTGCGAAAAAGAGAAGCACATTTCAATCTCTTCGACAAAAAAAGGACATAGAAAAGCATGTTTAGTGAAGCGATAGAGAATTCTATGATTCATATATTGGTATATATGAGGATAGTATAACCTTTCTCAGCCCGAACCATTTGAATTTCCAGAAATAATCAGTTCAAAATCTTTATTGGTCTTTTATCAAAAATGCACGACTTTTAACGAATTTCAACCAAAACATGGATTCTCCGGGGGTTATAAATAGTTATAACAGAAAGGTTCTGTTAAAGATCCAAAGAAAATGATAATCTTCTTTCGTAGTTCTTACACTACACACTTTTTAATGTTTTACAAACTGTTACTGTGAAAATCATCTCAACAGCCCTTTATCACTGCGTTACCAAAATATCGTAATTTTCACAATATGACTCGTCTCCAGGTAGCTGCTCGTTGGTCGCATGAGCAGCTCTCGCCGAAAACGACTGGTCCGGTATTGCGGAGTGCAGAAACGATATCCCCGTCTCGTGCACTTGTGGATATATGCCTAAATCTGCGGCCGACACGACCGCAGCGGGGAGTTTTCGCGTGCTCTAGCTCGAAATCGTCGATTGGCCAACGCACGGATACGATTTATATGTGTATTCCCGTACACGCGCATGACGGGAGGCTCGGCGAGACGTTGGCCGCTACCGATGATATTTCACTCGAGCTTTTCCCCGAGCGCGTCGCATAGCTGGAATGCGAATTAATATTCGGCGCTGACGTACGAAATTATACTGCCCCGGGCCACGCTCTCCTTCTTCTCTTCGCGGCCCTTGCTCTCTTTTTCCTTCGCCCGAAGCCGGGTAATACTCGCGACGGATGCACTCAATCTGCTCGGCTGATAAAACGGCCAACGCAAGCGGCGCTCGCCGCAATTTTTAAACGGACAAATTAAATTAGCGGAGGCTATAATTATAGCGAGCGATCACGTTGTCGACGTAGTCTAGTTGAAAACAAGCTTTCTTTATGGATACGAGGTGTACCCGACATCTATAGTTTCATAAATACATCGCGATAGCAATTCGTGTTAGAAATGATGAATATAGTTATTTAGAGGTACGTTTGATACTTAACAATTGTAAAACTAACGGGGAATTTATAATTTTCTATTGAGCCCGGACGAAGTGCTTCGAATCATCGATGAATCGCCCGACCCATAGTAAGCTCGAGATCTCGATGGAATTCTCGGTATTAGACAAAGTCCCTTGCGGGTACTACAACGACTTCAAGGGTTACCAATTTTGTCTCTTCAAATTTTGTGATGGGGTCAAAATCGACTTCATGAACTCGACCTTCAATTTCGTAATCTAAAGTTGAAAAAACATAGAATCCCAAAACTAACACTGTTTTTTGGAACGCGATAACTCTCGATGAAAATCTTCCGATCTTCCTTTCGGTGCAACAAATGAGCCGGTCACGAGCGAAGCAACTTTTAAAATCATCAAGCCCACAAAGAGTATATAGCGAAGAGTATATATAAAGGGAAAATGAAATATGTTCGCGATGAAGTTTTAATCGAGCCGAGGGAGATCCGACGCCCACGCGAGTACATGGAAGAAGGCGATTTTTTGCGGGCACGGATGCGGGCTCGGAGCACGTGCAAACTCCTCACACGGCTCGCGGCTCCTCTTTAATCTCCGATATTCAGCTACCGGCTTTGTATGCTAGTGTGCGTGCGAGCTGCGCGAATCCTCCTCCCGCGGCTCTCGCCGATAATCATCTCGAGCATGACGCAGTGCGCCCCACGAATCGTCGAGAGCCTCAGATCGACCCGCAATTACGATCACCCGACAGCCTCAACACTCCTGCGCTTCCCCGCGTATCGGTCCATCCAATCTTTTCAATTCTCTCCTCGATTATCAATTAGTCCTCGCGTGTATTGAT
This sequence comes from Aphelinus atriplicis, assembly GCA_020882685.1. NCBI lineage: Eukaryota > Metazoa > Arthropoda > Insecta > Hymenoptera > Aphelinidae > Aphelinus > Aphelinus atriplicis. The sequence goes on from CM037073.1 coordinate 79,869,206, forward strand.
ACTTCATCGGACGTTGTTTTTTTTTTTCAATCGTCGGTCTCATTGAGATGTATAGCTGCCGCATCTGTTTTCGGCATCGAATGAGATTTATAATGATCAGCTCGATGACTCGATCGAACGTTTCTAAATATTATTCTTATAATTGTACTATCACCATCATATCGTTTTGTTATCATTCGTTATCTTATATTTCTCAGTGTACAATACAGTTTTATCGTGTGCCAAGATCATCATCCGGACCAAAAGTCGCTACGGTGCATCCAGACCTACTTTTTAGAGTCAACGGCGATCTGAAAATTGCCAAAACATTTTCAAGATACAGGAACATAAACCAAAGGATGTTATCATCAATTCGGAATATTTCATAGAAATGATTTTTTTTCATCGTTTAACAGAGCACACGATAGATCGGAGAGGATCGGCGAAGGCGATCGATTCGAGTGAGTCAGTGAGAAGGTATCGAGCGTGTAATATACATACAACAAAACGCTGAGCCGATCGTTCAGCTGGAGTGAATGGGGATCGGGGCCGGTGCATAGACGGCCGTATAAACGCCTCGGCTCAAAACTCAATCTGGCGTGGGCATGTATTATCGTATCCGCGAACGAGCGGCAGCTGGCATTGTTCGCGCGAGATATAATTTGGTCAAAGTAACTAATTGTCCGGCGCTTCAGGTCCGCCGCCACGCGTTGGCCCTTGGCGTAATTAATAGTCGCCGGGCCGACTCGAGCTCCCAAATAATCCTCCATCCATCTCGGGCCGAGCGCGAGCTTTGATTCTCGGACATTCATCTCTCGGCCTGTATGGGCTCGGGGAGCTGCCCCGCCGCCGCATTCAATCTTCCATCGGCTCGCTGATGGCCGAGCGCGGCTACATCGACTCGCGGCTTGTGCCCGCGCACACATTACGTAATGACTCCAGCGATCACCTCCATCAGTCTGCGGATGTAAAAATTAGAATCGGCTCGATTGTATGGGGGAATTTAATTATTTCAAAACGTCGAGTTGGAATCTCTATTTCGCTCTGTTGCAGGACAAACGTATATCCAAACTTTTTCGATCGTCATTTCTTATTGTTCCGAATGAAAAACTTTTGTATTTTGGGTATTCCAATCACAAATCGATAAATCGTAAAATTATATTTTAATTTTAGATTCGTGACCAATTGAAAGATGAGATTTTTTTCATATGAAACAGGGTAGTTATGTGTTAAGAAGTGAGAATGATTACAATCGATTATTCTATTTGAGTTAGCAGAGGGAAATAAGAAAAACACGAAAAAGCAGGTAGTAAAACTTCAAACTGTTATAAGAGCGTAGTTCTAAAAACTAAATGAGTAAAGAAGCAATCCATAATTTTTTTTATAAAGAGAGAGAGGGTTGATTGATAATGAACTTGGTTAAGTATTTTTCGGAAGTTTTTCCTCTTCGAAATTTTGAAAATACCGAAATAAAGTAAAAACATTATAAATTCTCTTAAAATCTTACAGTGTATACAGTGGATCCTTTTTTCTTTCCAATGAGGATTCAAGTGTGGATCTTGTACTTTGACCAGGCCATATTATTGCATAATTTATACCAAAAAATGGTTTCACATAGTGATTATGTCAAAGAAAATGAATACTATTCGAACTAACGGATCGAACAAGATAAAATGAATTTCTTCCAACTCAGTACTCGAGCCATCATTGACCGTGTGTAAGGTTTGACGTGCCACATTCCGATATCCCATTTAGAACTCGAACTACGGTATCGATCAGCACAATGTAACCATATCAGCAAAGCAATTGGATATAAATCCGTGCGTAATCGAGTGAGCGGAATAACATCAATTTGCTCGGACCAGTTTAATGAAGAGACGCAATTAAATCAAAATCCGTTATGGTCGAACGTGCAGCTCTATCCGATGGATATTACACTGTATGTAGCTTGGTGCAGCAGCAGAGACGCGACGGATTTCATTCCCGCGCATATATGAGCAAGTTGTCACGCGATGCTGCTGGACGCCGCGCCGGCCGGAGAGAGAGCTACCGCGGCCGCGCGTGAAGTTCCCGCGGTGCATTAGCGCCTACGCCCGTTCGATAATATGCTCACATTTATACGCTCTCGCGCTCGCGCATACACACACTTGCGCATTTTTCTCTAGCCCGACGCGCTCCTTCAATCTGCTGCTCGTTTTATTTGCCCGTCCGGGTGTTTAATGGGCAGCCGATGCTTACCGTTACGCGGTAGCCCCTTCGGGCACGCGAGATGAGCCGCGCCTGTTGGCTGTTAGTCGTTATGGATTGCCGTTAATGCTCGATTTATCGCGGAAATATTCGTCACGCGCGCGCTCAGCCCGGCGCATCGATAAAAATTTCTGTTAATGCGCTTTTCAATACCCCCGCCCCTTGGCTCCTCAAGCGCGCGCGCACGCCAAAACTCCTTTGCCCGCGATGATGTATGACTCTCGTCCGCGATGATTCCATTCATACATCACAATTGCTATCTGAAACAAGTCATCTCGGGGCCCCGCGCATTGACGCATCGGCCCGATAACAGTGCGCGTAATTTTCGAGAAACCTGTTTGCCCCGGATGACGACGACAGACTCGCGCTAATTTAATCACCCCCGAAATGCTACTCAACAGAGCAGCCGCCGCCGCCGCCGCCGCCGCCGCCGCAGTTGCCTTCTTCCACTCGTGGTGTTATCGAGAAATTAATTCATTATCACGTGAATATTCATGAATGTCAATTTTTAATGTTGCCCTAGTGATATGCCCATGATTGACTTTATCGTATTGTGCATTTTGAGAATTCATTGGCGTGAATACGATGTGCGTTAATTTTTATCTGATTGGACAAATACGGTTTTCTTTATTACTATATTTGCAATTAATTTGTCGGCATTGGTATGACGTTAGTAGGATTGTGTTATGCTACTTCTATTTATATTTCTTGGGTTGGCAAAAGGTATATTGGTAAACGCCCAATTTCGGTACGTACAAAGCGTTTCGTACTTGATTTAATGATATATTAGGACCCGTCAAAGATATTCTCCAAAACTTTATTATGAAACTCTGGTAAGAATAACAGTTATAAGTTCAGATCAGATAACAAAAGAACTAGAAGGAATACATAGAATCTTGAGTTGACAGTACATTGTTCTAAAAAACCGCTGCCAAGTGCTTTAGCAGTATGCTTTCTCAAAGACGTTCAACATCACCTACGAAACAAAACTTACGTGAATTTTTCTTCTCCATAGGAACGGTTGCTAAAGAGCTAATTGGGAACATTTTGTGTCCTTTGCCGTCGAAAATGATGAATATGGGCCATAAATTGATCATTTTCAACCTTCGTAACGGTTACTAGGGAGGTAAACAACGGTTGCTATGGAGCAAATATAACAATACAGTGTCCTTGGCCATCGAGTGTGACTTAAAACTGATTTTCCGGCTTCCGAAGCAACGGTTGCTAGGGATGTAGACAAACGGTTGCCAAGGATATCAACAGTGGTTGCTATGGGAAATATCGCATCTATTCTCATTGATTCTTATAGCCCCCGTGAGCACTTATGAGGATTTGTGAAAAGACACATTAGAAACGGTTGCTAAAGAAATAACCAATGGATTTTGCTCGGCCGAGATTTTTCCGCGACCAACCTGTGTGCAAAATTTCAAAAAGATCGGACCATTCCTTCGAGAGTTATCGTGAACGAAAAAAAAACCGCTGCCAAGTGCCTTAGCAGTATGCTTTCTCAAAGAGGCTTCATATCAACATCACCCACAAACGTGTCTCAAACCTGTATTTTCACCATTCCACTAGCGTAGATACTATCATTTATTTTTCAAAGATTACAAAAAAATTATTTAATCAGTTCAATTCGTATTTTGTGACTGTGTAAAGTGTCGTTCTTTTTCAATTGACCAAACTTGGTCGCGAGGGTTGATGTCTGCCCAGGCTCTCTTATGATTTGATCAAATGCAACAAAGCAAACGGTTCTAGGTTCTACACGATGCGAGATATTTGGACCTGCATAATTTTTCGATCAATTCATCTTGTGACTGTCATACGGTTTAATGGTGGTCAAAATCGATCCGGTCCGTATTTAGCACACTTGAAGACTCATTTTGATCATTTTCGAGGGCAAAAGACACCAAATTTTTCCAATTTTCTCTATAGGACGTTGAAAATATTGGAAACGAAACTTACATGAATTTTTCTTCCCCTTAGCAACGGTTGCTAGGGCGGTAAACAACGGTTGCTAAGGAGCTAATTGGAAGATTTTGTGTCCTTTGCCGTCGAAAATGATGGAAATAGGTCATAAATTAATGATTTCCAACCTTCGCAACTGTTGCTAGGGAGGTAAACAACCGTTGCTATGGAACAAATACAACAATTCAGTGTCCTTGGCCATCGAGTGTGACTTAAAACTGATTTTCCGGCTTGCCCCAATGATTACTCATAAGGATTTGTGAGAAAACACGTTAGGAACGATTGCTAGGGAAATAACCAACGGATTTTGCTGAAAATTTAACTCGGACTAGATCTTGTCACAACTAACCGGTGTGCAAAATTTCAAGACGATCGGATCATTCCTTCGGGAGTTATCGTGGACGAAAGAAACGAAAAAATAGACACCTTAACAACGGTTGCTAAGGAAATAAACAACGGATTTCGCTGAAAATTGAACTCGCCCGAGATTTTGCCGCGATTAACCTGTGTGCAAAATTTCAAGACGATCGGACCATTCTTTCGAGAGTTATCGTGGACGAAAAAAAAACAGGACGCACACACACACACACACGGGAAAATTTGGTGTCTTTTGCCGTCGAAAATGACCAAAATAGATTTTGAATTGATCATTTCCAAACTCAGCCGTCGAAAATGATCAAAATGAATCTTCGAGTTTGCTAAATACGGACTTAAGGGCAGGACGGATCGATTTTAACCACCATTAAACCGTATGACATTCACAAGATGAATTGATCGAAAAATTAAGCAGGTCCAAATGTCTCGCATCGTGTAGAACCTAGAACCGTTTGCTTTGTTGCATTTGATCAAATAATAAGAGAGCCCGGGCAGACATCAACAGTCGCGACAAAGTTTGGTCAATTGAAAAAGAACGACACTTTACACAGTCACAAATATACGAATTGAACTGATTAAATAATATTTTTGTAATTTTTGAAAAATAAATGATAGTATCTACGCTAGTGGAATGGTGAAAATACAGGTTTGGGATGCGTTTGTGGGTGATGTTAAAGCCTCTTTGAGAAAGCATACTGCTAAGGCACTTGGCAGCGGTTTTGCTTTCTTAAAGAGAAAGCTTTGTAATGGGGCAAAAATCGACCCACCGAATCAGACCTCGGGACCTCGATTTTCGTGATCTACGGGTCGAAAAACATGGAAATCCAAAAGTGTCTGTATGTATGTATGTATGTGTGTGTGTGTGTGTGTGTGTGTGTGTGTGTGTGTGTGTGCGTCCCGTTTTTTTTTCGTCCACGATAACTCTCGAAGGAATGGTCCGATCGTCCTGAAATTTTGCACACAGGTTAATCGCGGCAAAATCTCGGGCGAGTTCAATTTTCAGCGAAATCCGTTGTTTATTTCCTTAGCAACCGTTGTTAAGGTGTCTATTTTTTCGTTTCTTTCGTCCACGATAACTCCCGAAGGAATGATCCGATCGTCTTGAAATTTTGCACACCGGTTAGTTGTGGCAAGATCTAGTCCGAGTTAATTTTCAGCAAAATCCGTTGGTTATTTCCCTAGCAACCGTTCCTAACGTGTTTTCTCACAAATCCTTATGAGTGCTCATTGGGGCAAGCCGGAAAATCAGTTTTAAGTCACACTCGATGGCCAAGGACACTGAATTGTTGTATTTGCTCCATAGCAACGGTTGTTTACCTCCCTAGCAACAGTTACGAAGGTTGGAAATCATTAATTTATGACCCATTTCCATCATTTTCGACGGCAAAGGACACAAAATCTTCCCAATTAGCTCCTTAGCAACCGTTGTTTACCGCCCTAGCAACCGTTGCTAAGGGAAAAAAATTCATGTAAGTTTCGTTTCCAGTATTTTCAACGTACTATAGATAAAATTGGGAAAATTTGGTGTCTTTTGCCGTCGAAAATGATCAAAATGAGTCTTCAAGTGTGCTAAATACGGACTTGAGGGCATGCGGATCGATTTTGACCCCCTTTAACCGTATGACAGTCACAAGATGAATTGATCGAAAAATTATGCAGGTCCAAATGTCTCGCATCGTGTAGAACCTAGAACCGTTTGCTTTGTTGCATTTGATCAAATAATAAGAGAGCCCGGGCAGACATCAACAGTCGCGACAAAGTTTGGTCAATTGAAAAAGAACGACACTTTACACAGTCACAAAATACGAATTGAACTAATTAAAAAATTTTTTTGTAATCTTTGAAAAATAAATGATAGTATCTACGCTAGTGGAATGGTGAAAATACAGGTTTGAGACGCGTTTGTGGGTGATGTTGAAGCCTCTTTGAGAAAGCATACTGCTAAGGCACTTGGCAGCGGTTTTTACACATGGCACATCAAACTTGATCAGTCAAAATTCACTCATACTAAGGATGCACGTGATAATCAAATGAAAGTTGATGGAACGAATCAGATTGACATGAGTCGATTTGATTCGACATATAAGAATAACAGTGTATCTATTATCCACGCCATCAGTTCAAATTCTCAATTCGTAAATTGAGAAACACGCGAGTTGGATACATCTCTAAAATTAATATGTATAGTTTCACTCTTCCGCACTCTGGAGAAAATTTCCTTTTTATCATACTCATTTAAGCGAAGCATAAATTGACCGAATCGGAAAAAATCCACAATAGAGAACTGGCATGAATTTCAAAACAAATATTTTCTGAAAGATCATATCAAAATATGAAAATTTCAAAATATGAGTTTTTGAACGCTGCTTACGTCACGTTCGTTTTCGCGGGCAAACGGTTATGTACGTATATATACCTATATATCAATGTTTACCCCAATTTCGATACCATGCCAGTTCTCTATTCATGATTTCTTCAACTCTATGTATAAAGTTTCCATCCGACTGCTATAGTATCATATCCCTATAAAAACAGTTATATCGACTGATCCGGAAGACTTTAGCTCAAAATTACCCCGACGACCGAGGGACGGGTCGCGCGAGGGGTAGACGATGTATACGGCGCGGCGGGCCATACGAAATGAAGACTTCTCGAAAGCTCACGAGTGGCCCACGACAGTTCCCACGATTGCAATCGTGGATAATTCATAATTCGCCCGCGCGGCGGAAAACGTACGTTTAACCGGGCCTTTCAAGTTTACAGGCGTGCGCGCAGGCGCGTGCGAGCACCGCGAGCTCGCTACAGCTTATCTGCGCATCGGGCCTAATTAATTATGCGTGGATCGCGATGGGCCCGGGGCTAATGTTTAGCCAACAGTCGGGCGGGCCGGCGGCGCGACCTCGTTACTCTTCCGGGCTCTAGAGCTATACACGCGGCTGGGATGCGCGAGCTGCTCGCCCCCCCAAAATTCAAATGGGCTAATTAGCGCGTGGACGCGCCCCCCAATGCCGATCCTATCGGGCCCGACGCAATTTTCGAAACGCTTGCTTCCCGAGCCAACTTTTTCTCCCCTCCTCCTCCTGTACCTCTTGGTGCGACCGAAATTATGACGACAGGGGCATATGGCAGCGGCAGCAGCAGCAGCAGCCCCGAACAATACGAGCCTTATCTGCCCCCGAGATCCGTAACATTTCAGGATGCGGTATATATCCTCGCATGAAAACGTTGTCGCCTGCGCGAGCCTCGCGATTATCTCTCTCTGCAGCCTGTCCCCGTAGAGTTTTCGCAGCCTATGTGTATGCGTGTGCGTGCGTGCGTATATGTGTGTGCCACTTTTTCAGGCTTCGTGACTGATGATGGAGTATTCGTCGCCCCAACCTGGACAAGCTGCAGCTTCGAAAAAGATGTGCTTCGGAATAGGCAGACGTGACTTTCGAAAATATCTTGGATGGGTCGACAACTGATCCCAGAAAACCATCGGCTAATCTACATGAATTGGTATCTGTCAGCTGACAGATGTCTGTTCACATTTTCTGGACAGAACTAAGTGAGTCAAAATCAAGAATCAAAAGCCACTGTCGTAGTTATACATAGAATAGCAAAAATATCTTCTTTTTTACCAAAGGACTTACATAGGCCTCATAGACTTACATAGGACTTACACTTTTGCCAATTAAGTGACCACTTCCAACCAGCGATACTTGCAACTGTACCCGGGTCGACGACATAACATTTACTGGTCAGAACGATTTTGTTCACTTTGCTACCAGAAGGTAAGGCCAGCGATACTTTAAGCAAGGCCATGTCGTTCATACTTCCTGCAGGCAAGAATAAGTGATTGTCGTGTATCCTTGTATCGGCGTCCCTGTACTATGGGAGCCTGTTCCAGTGTCATCGAATGAACGCACTTTCTCCACAATTCCTTCACACCCGTCCTCGACCCGTCGACGACATACCCTCTATCGGCCAGTGAGATTGGGCACACGTTGTCATTGAACTCAACGAGCGGCTATATACTGTTACACTCACAAAAGTTTCTTGTTTTGCCCAGAGGAATTGGGCCTCAGTCATAATTTCTGCTACTTTCAATCATAATATATTGTTGATTGAAGAAGAAAAGTCGCCTGTCAAGAAGATTCTGTTTGAAAGTAGCAGAAATTCTGACTGAGGCCCAATTCCTTTGGGAACAACAAGAAACTTTTGTGAGTGAAGTAACGCCACATTGCTCACAATGCCTATAAAGATTAAGGTATAACCGTTGGATTTTTTTTCATATCGATGTCCTGATGCACTGAGCCTCCAGAATCCACTTTGGAGCTGTCTACCCTTACGATCGAGTCGTTTCTTATGTATTTGGCGAAGCAAAAAGCTAAAGTCCGAACAACATTCTCAAATATTATGCTAACAGCGGTTGGAACTCTTCAGGAGCTTTTTGAAGTTTCGCAAACGTTCAGAAGTTTCGAGAACAAAACTCCCGAGACAATAGTTACAATAGTAGACGAGATATGTTTCCGTAACAACTGACACAAATAATGAAACGACAACGAGTATATTGAGAATTAAAAAACCGATTCTTGTTCTCGCTTCCGTTTATTTTTTAGATCTCATATTGCTACGTTCAAAAATATTTGTATTTATTCTACGTAATACATGCCGGTAAGATTTTGAAGGCACGTCCGGGGTTCAAAGCCGGCACCGATGAATAGTAGATTACCAAGAGGACCAGCTGACTAGACCAGCTAACTAGACAATATCCGAGTCATTGTTCACCTCGTTTGAAAAAACTTCCATGAAGCTCACCCTTGGAGCACCACCCCGCTAGAGTAATTGAGAAACAAAATCGTTCATGGACCTCACAACGATTTTACGAAGTCATCTTCCAATAGGAATCTCATGAGGAACCACGTGTGGGAACGAATTTTCGCGCAACTCTCGACTGGTCACGGCATATACGCAGCGCAGCCGCACGGAAATGGATATATACATTGTAGCGCGAAGTGGTGTCGCGCACGCGAGAGTGTGAGTGTCGCCAGGTGTTATCGCGATAAGGATCGTCCATAATGCATCGAAGCTAATCGGGCTGCGGTCGCGTGACGCTCGAGCCCGGCTGATTTGTCAGCCGGCCGGCAAACGCGCGCGACAAATCTCTCTATCTGTGCGGCGCGGGCCAATATCCGAGAGGGTATACGTACGTCTCTCGGCCATCGATTATGCGCCAGCGCGGCAGCAGTGGCCCATGCAAATGTGCACCGCTTACGCAACAGGCGCGAACTTTGGTATGTTTGGCCATTGCGTGCGAGCGTATATACATGTGTGCAAGTTTCGCTGCTCCTTTTGCCCTTTCGTTCGAGCCGCGGCGCATGAGAGATAAGCCCTAATTTATCGGCTCTCCTCGCGGTTATTGGCCGTCGTTCGCCGCGCCGGCCCCATCGCTCATGTTCTCTCGGTGCCGCAGCGAGACTCGCTTCTCACGTGAGCTGCGCTTCTCTGTGCGCTGGACCGATATTGTAGGCGCGAGCCCAGCTGTCGACGTTCTTTGACTCATGCCAAAACGATTTGTCCTCATTGATTTTTCTTTTATTCCTTCGGCTTTGTGATTGCTGATCGGCTCAAATCGTCCTTCTTTGTTCAGACAAGCTCGCGCGTGAGGCTACGGGGATGCAGAAGATTTCTTAGTTTTCATATATGGTTATAATGACGCGTTATTCATCGCGAAAAGGCTTGGCTGAATTGCACATCAAATGCCAAATCGGCAATATCATTATTTTGCATCACAAGTGCGCTGCACTTTTTTAGAGCAATTTTGAATAAATCACGTGGCGTTTGAGTGAGTTGTTGGGAAGTCTTTGGAGAGCCCAACCGATTGCTTTCTATATGCGAATAGATTATTTCTTTAGTATATCGACAAGATGAGAAATTTAAATTTATTAAAATTTCCATATTTGGGTTAGAATGTACAGAGAAAACTTCAATTGAAGATTAATCTACCTACAATCTAGTGATTGCTCGAGATAATCGGTCTTGTACTGGATAATTACTCGTTCACGTAGTTTTTCATTTTTAGTCCACCATGTCACTCTGATTACTAATTGTTCATGTTACCATAGTTCTACGTAATTTTGTACTTCATGCACTTCATGCACAGGTTAATTTACTTCCGGTTATAATCCAGATGGATTTCCTTTATACGCAACTTCAACAATTTTGTACAACACAATTTACACGCAATAAATTTATTTCTGATTCCGAATGCCGCTCTCGCGTATACATCCGAACGCGCGCATATGCGCGAAAGCCCGAGGTTAAATTGCAAGGGAGTAGCTCGGCGAAGTACAATTACACTTGGATTATTCTTTAATGTAACTTTCGCACACGCCAACACCCGGCGCGCGCGCGCGAGTATAGCGCGTTAATCTTGCCCACTAAATCTCGCCGGCAATATTGCGCGAGCGCGAAAGAAAAAAAGGGATAAGTGCGAGAGCGAGCCGCTGCTACCGTGTGCGCGCATCACTTTGCATTCCTCGATCCCCGCGCGCGCGCGCACTTTATGAATTTATATCTCGCTGAAAACTGGTTTCCGCCGCGCCGCGCCGCCCGAGAGCCGCGCATTGCCGATATGAAAATTGTTTTATTCACGCACGCAATGCTCGATTCATAAATTGTCCATTTTTCACAGCCATCAAGCTCGATCCCGGGTAAATATAGATATACAGCTCAATTTGCCAAACGGATTGAAAACCGAGTGATATCTCTATGAATTTTGCAATTACATCGGCTTACGCAGATGGCGAAGCGCGAGCGGGAGGAGAAACGAAAATAGACGTGTAGTATATTCTCGGGATTCATCGACATTTTTGAGGGGACGTGTAATCCCGAGTTTTACCATTTAAAATACACATAAATGAAAATATAACAGTTATACGCGAGTGTTCCCGCGGAGGAACGAGCGATCCCGCGCGACGAGATAGCATCGACGGAATGATAAATATTCTGTTAACATTCAAGTGGTAATTCCGTGTGAGGTTAACAACACTCATATTCATCAAAAGTGCAAATTCATCTGGACAATGTAACGAGTGAATATATCACCTGAGAAAAGGGAAAAATGATTGAGCGATCAAGATAGTGTAATTGGGCTGGTTGGCGGCGGCGGCGGCGGGGGTACACACGTCGCTCTCCGTTTCCACGTTTACCGCGTGAGCGCACCGCGCGTTACCACCTGCGCACGTGCGCGTACACGTATACACATATATATATACGTATGCGACCCGGGCCTAATTAGCGCCGAAATTTCGACAGTCGACGCATTTTGACATGTATTCCATAAAGCGTGCGATCGTAATTGAATGAGAAAAATCCGCGAGAGCCGAGCTGGAGATAAACAGGTGCGTCGAGAGCAGAGAGTGACTCGTCCCCCTCATACATACACACACATCCAAGAATCGTAAATAAGATTGGAAAGGTGTGCGCGCACCCGCAGGTATTACATTATAGCGTATACACGTATTATATATGTACATGCGCAAGCGCGAGCGCACCTTCGATTTTCATTATCTTCGTATATACGAGATACCCCTGAAACACTCCATAACATGTATACATATCCGTAACTTTTCCTCCAATTATCGATTCCGATGGGTACCCCCCAAGTATACGAGCGCAACACGAGCGTGTCTCACTGCAACCGAACTCGTACACTCTCGAACGGCCGTTCAACTTGGTTTCTATACCCTTAACGATGTTCCATTATCAATTATACTGTAAATACTATCTATTATAGAGTTTAGTGACATTTCTATATAGCCATGCATGGATGCCTTACGTAATCATAATATCATGTAATTCGAGAATGAGGAAAGGAAAGATCATTAACATTGTCAATAACGAATGTACTATAATTCATCGAAAATAGTATATATATGTATACGCCCCAGATGTACGAATGCTGATGGAGAACCTCATTACTAATGAGTCCTATACGAGTACCAGGTGGGTCGAGGATTAAACGCCTCATACTGAAAATTAGCCGAGTATACTAAAATCGAAACTACTGTATATAATGCCACGTTGCAACGCACGAAGTAATATAACTTTTTTATGAAGAAATTATTACTGAAAACATAAATCTTTTGGAATAAACTCGCAATCAGTGTATAAGAGGCAAGCAATAACGAAGCAATTTTCCTAGCTCGGATCGTGAATCTATTATCCGACGATATGATCAGGAGGGATTGTGCGCACTCGTTAAATTTTCCCTAAAATATAAAATCTCAAAATACACTAATGCACACATAAACTCTGAATCTAAAACAGTAATTTATTGAAAGTTTATTATTGTTTTTATGAAAATTGTACTATTTGTTAGTATAAAATGTTACTCTTTTTCTAGGAAACATCTAATATTTTTATCAGTTGTGCCATTTGTACTATTAAACGGTAGTTTTTCACTATTTTAGATTCAGAGTGTAGATCTCGGTTTCTAATCACCTCGGATAATCGAAACAAAGTAGACCGAATCGGATTATTCTTTTTCATGCACTTGCGAATCGAACTATTTTCGCAAAAGTCCGCACGAAATCGAGCCGGCGATCACACGTAGCTATGCTGACGAAAAAATCCTCTCGTATTAGGCGCAAGTTCAATCGAGTGGTCAAGATGACGATTAGAGAAAGTAACTAATCGGCGGGTGTGCTCACGAGGGGTACGTGATAAAGTGTGCGCTGCGCGAGTGTGGGTAAAAGTGGACTGCGCGGATTCGTGCGTGCGTGTAAACGTGTGTGCGAGCTGATGCGTGTATGTATATGTATATATATGTGTGTGTGTCTCGGGGGGGAGGAGGAGGGATTGCTGCTCGCGCATCAGCCGCGTGAGCAACGGAAGTGAGAGCAATTAACGATATAAGTGGTCCGCTGCTCTGAGCAGCCCAGATAACATCGCACCGGCTCTCGGACCGAGGCGTGCGCGTGTTAGTGTATGTGCGCGTGAGCCTCCAACGTATGTACGTATACATGTGTCCGTGTGTATGTATGCAACGAGCTGGCGGCGATGCGATCGAGATATAGCCGCCAACAAGAGCAGGTGGCAGCTCTTCCTTCTCACTTTCTCCCGCGCCCGCGCACGACTCGCACCTACATATATATATATTACTCTCCTTTTCCGCACTTTTTCCGGAGCGAGCTGCAATTCGCGCTTCTACGCAACTGTCTGATATTCGTCGATGCGAATGACACGTGGCTAGACATTATTTCCCAAGAATTCAAGGGTAACACTCTAAAACTAAAATAGTAAAAAACCACTATTCAATAGTACAAATTGCACGAATGATAAAAATAGAAGATATTTAATGAGAAAATAGTAAAATTTTACTGAATCACTAAATTATTAATGCAATTTTACTTTTTTCTTTTAGTAAATATCTACTATTTTCATCAGCTATGTAATTTTTAATATTGTGGATTTAGAGTGTATATTGTTGTTTTTCGATAAAATAACGAGTCCAACGTTTATCCACCGACACAGTCAGAAAACACGTTACTCGGAAAACACCGTCGTTCTACAACAACTATTTCATTTTTCTTCCACTAATTGAATCGTGAGCTAGAAAGACTTTTCATCACGTATAATCCACTCGATAGCGAATTGGATTGAGCAAAGCTGGTTGGAGCTCGAGAAAAAGAGAAACAATTAGTATTACCAATGTTTATATACATGTATACTTATAAAGCAGTTGAGTTGTTACACGGCTGAGTCGGTCGCGGATGCAGTCTTGGGTGCAGCGGCAGTGCAGCGGGCAGAAGCCCGGCAAAAGCTCGTCGGCCGGCGAGTCGCAACGCTGCAGACACACGGGTTAACCACATCCTCTATCATTGCCCCTTTCGGCGACTCTGCTCGACGTGACCCGGCGCGCTCCTTCTCTTACTCCACTTCTTCGATTTCAACGACTTTGTTTTCTTCTTTGGGACGTCGTAAAAGTATACTCATTTGATATCTTCTCAGCCTTGTCAATTTACAAGTTCAACGAACGCCAGTGTATAGTATACATTGTTGTATTTATCAAAAATACGTATACGAACTAATTATATCAATTTACGGTCGCAAAAAAGCAAACATCAAGGATTCGATTGTAAAATGCCCTCTGCAAGAGCTACTCGTGCCAGAGTGATATACTTCTATCATGCAATTGCGATTCGGACGAGCCCATAAGTTTTGCTCCATCGAAATGATCGGAACAAGTTTCGAAACCCGAGGGCGAATCAATTTTGTGAAATTGTACGCCTCGACGAGGCAGATTTTTCGTACACTCGAGTGCAGCCACATGTGCGCGCAGTCGTCTCGTATACGCGCAGTTAACGCTCGGCTGAACAATGCTCGTGGAGAATATTGTATGTATACGTATATACACCCGTCCGTATCCCCGTGTTGGACGAGTTGAGACGGAGCTCCAAATTAATATCCCGTAATTGGGGGGTACGCCGAGCGGAGCTACCCGTTTTACCCGTAATAGGAATAAAATAAGCCCTTACTCCCCCCCCTCCACCTCCTGTCTTCTTTGGTAATTGCGCGCGCGCCGACGCACTGCGCAGCTCCCACTTATATACTTCTTCGCGCTGTATCGTTAGAGTCGGAAATGAGCGAATACGATTAAGCCCTAAGTTGCCTGTCACGCTTCGCATTCGCGATTCCTCTTTGCTCATGCACATGTGCGCACGCGCGCGAGTGTATATATACATTAACGTGCACTTGCGGTTAACTTTTTTTAAAGCCAAATTTAATCACAGAGATTTCGCGTTATGGTGGAGGGAAAAAAGTGATTATTCCGATCGCTCACAATAAAGTCGGTCGTACAATACGCGCGATCGTTATTTTTCCATTCTGATCTTTTTACAATCGCGGACGATCCCACAGCCGGGTACGTCGCGGTCGATCGTAGTGATTGTCAACAATGTTTATATCAATTCTACGCGTTTACATCCAAGTCAGCCGGTAGATTTTATATTTTGCGAAGAAAAATCCGTGAAATAAGATTCTTCCCCAGTGCTGTGCGACGTTACGAGCAAAAGTCCTCCTTACAATTATTCATTGATCGAGTATGAATTACTACAATCCTCGTTGACAATCGTTCGTGACATATATACGATACATCGTAGAAAACCTTTGGTCTTGATATTTGCAGAAGATATACTCGGTCGAAACAACGTTTCCACTGGTGCTCCCACTGGAGAGGTAAAACTAATTTCCGGAATCCGCGACGATGCTGACTAAGGGTATAACCTCACGGTAAAATATATATACCGTGCGCACCATCAGCGATATTCAAATTTTAGCGCTTTTTCTGTTTCCACCGTCGGTGTTTGAAAAAGCCATTCTACATTTCCCACGACGTGTCACGAAACGCGCGCGCGTCTGATACGCCGTGATAAATCGAACGGGACGTATAATCCGACTGGCGAATATAAGCAAACGTGCAGTTGACGGCAAATCCATCGTCCTGACTCCGTGTACACGTCGCATCTCGCTGCGGAGAGGAGTAAGATGGGTAGTCGGTTACGTGGGCTTGACACGCGGCTAATCTCGCCGCGAGAGCCAAGCGCGGCAAGATAAAAGTGCGATAAACGCGAGGAGCCGCGATCCGACGGAATTAAGTTTTCACTCAAGCTGGCGCGAGCCGAGTGTATGTATGTGTGTGTGCACACTGCAGTTAGTTCGCTGCGGCGGCGCTTTTAACGCGACGTTTATTGATGTCGGAATATGCGCGAGCGGCATTACCGAATAACTCGAGATTTTATCGAGCCGCGTGCGGCTCTGCTTAATGTACGTCCCCGAAATAATTTATTAACGCGTGCGAGCAGGGGCCCAGCTCATTGAAATTCACATCAAGCGGCCCGTAATGACGCCAATTCGTAAGCCTCTGGTGGCTTTGCCAAAGTACTCGGGCTTGTATTATATTATAACCCGCTTGCGCGCCTGGGCTGTCAAAATAAAATTATCACTCGCTCGGCTCGCGAGTATTGTTCATCGTAATGCGGCCATTCGAGCGAACACCCAATCGATCGTCCCGATGTGATAATCGTCTTCGTATATATAACCATCAAATTAGCCGATAATTTCTCGGGTGAATCGTGGCGCGTATATACATATAAAGTGGGATTTGTCTCTGAGGAGGAGAGGAGCGGAGGTATGGACAGGTGTGAGTTTGAATGTAATAAATGATTTTGCGGCATCCATATAAATTCAGTATAATATATTTTCCATATATCTTTTGCTATACAGACATTATGTTACAAAGCATGATTTACGATATATTCCTTGCTGCTTGGGGGATTCGTATAACGTTTAATATCGAACCGGCTCGGAGAGGAAAGGAGAGGAAACGAAAAAAAAGGTAAAATAAATTAGACCGATCGACAGACACGTATGCCTCTCGCCTAGGATTAAATCGACCGATCGATCAATCAATCGCGAAGAAACGCCGGTTCTCTTACATATATGTGTTTCGCATTATCGGCCATGTCATATGCACATATGCATAATTAACGCTTCTCTCTCACTCGTTTTCTCTCTCTGTCGTACACTCTCTCAAACTCTCAAGCTTTTTATCACTCATACGTATCCACACACTCACACCCACACACACACACACACACACACACACACAAAATTTCATTCTCAACGCTTCGATAAAATCTAGGTAATTTTATACATTCATAATACTGGTACTCCCACTTATCGAACCCTCTGCAACTTCCTTATACTGTTTTTGCAAAACCACCTCGGTTCAATTGCCGAGTTTTGTTGTTGACATTGAAAATTTAGAATTTGTCTTTTCAAGCTGCCACGTCGAATATCTCTTCTTTTTTTTTCTTCATCAGTCGCTATATCATCTCGGATAGTACATATAGATACCGTATGGTTGCAAGCTAAGGAGGTTCGTTAATTTCGAATATAAATAATAATGCATAACTGTCCGACCAATTAACATTTACGTTACCCTCGAATATTCGAACGATCGAGTACTAGCTTGGCGGACGACTCGAGGCTCGTTTCAAGGAGAGAAAAAAAGCAAAAATTTTCCCGAGTCAAGTTCGAGCGACGCGCTGCGCGCGCGCCCCTACATTAATATAATTTTCCCGATATCTTTTAGATATATATGTATATTGACCCTTCACATCGAGCTAATAGACCGAAAAATGACAAGTTCGTGGCCATGTGGCTTCGTTAATTCGTTCTCCCCTTGCTCCGTGGACAAGTACGAACTTAAGTGAAATCCTACGTACTCAATATATATATATATATATATATGTAATTATCATATACCTATACTCTTATACAAGCATTTGTGTACAAACTTAGGGGATAATACTCGCTCGGAGAGACACGGTCGGCTCGCGTCCAACTCGCGTTATACAATTATCCTAATCCTCCTCCATTGTTATGTTTTCCTTTTTTTTTCTTTTACAGATTATGGACGTCTAAGGGGGGATGCGCGCATTTTATTTACATAGTTCGGGAGCTCGCGGCTACCTCGCCCGGAGAAGACGCTCGTCTCGCGACGGATCCTCGCGCGGCATTGCACATATTTCATATATGATCGTGGCGAAATCGCTTTTGGAGAAAAGAAAACGACGACCCTCGAACCTGCGTTGACAAGCACACACGCGCGCGCGCGAGCCCTCCTCGATCTCTCGTTTACATATATATAATAAATTATACGATAACCTAGAATATACATGTACACGTAAAATACGTATATGTCCATATATACGAGTGGGGGAGTGAAAAAGGAAAAAGACACGGACGATGATAGAAGAGGACCGACGAGAACATTATGTACAAAAACTATATCCCGCGATGCGGGGTCCGATGCCCTCGCGGTACGCGCACCATCGTACAGCTTCGCGGCGCTCGACGACTATATGCAGTCAGATAGCACTGAGAGCCGGGAGGATTGGGGCGCGAGCGCGCGTGTGTGTGTGTACATAGTTATGGCTCGGGCGAGCCGATCGGGGCGGGTGGAAGAAACGCGAGCTCCGACTAGACGTCGTGTATGCTCTCGTCGTCGGAGTCGGGCTTGGGCAGACTGGCGGGGCTGTGGGAGGAGTCGCGCTGGGTCTGCTGCTGCTGTTGCTGCTGCTGCTGCTGCTGCTGCTGCTGGTCGGACGGCTCGTCGCGGGAGTAGTAGGGGCCGAGGGGCCCGAGAGGGTTGGGGGGGCCCGGTGGGCCGGAGCCCGCGGGCCCGAGGCCGGCGAGCGGCGAGCCCGAGGGCCCGGCGAGCATCATCGCCGCCGGCGGGTACAGCCGGTAGGGCATCGGCTTCTGCAGGGTCACCGCCTGCCTGTAGAGCAGGTCGCTCTGCGCGTGGTGGGCCGCGGCCGCGGCGGCCGCCGGGTACGGCCAGTACGGCCCGGCGCTCGGGTGCGACGGCACCCCCGCCGCGCTGTACAGCCGCTGGAACGCCGCGAAGTTGCCCGCCTCCGCCATTATCTCGTACCCCACTATCGTCTGCCGCTTCCACTTCGTCCTGCAAGCACAAAAACATATGCCACACGTTAGACTCACGTCTTCATACATATGCTCGTATTTTCAAAATCAAACGAATACACGCCGATCACATCGTTATACACACCCTTTCTCCTCGTCATTGTCAAAACGTTAAAAATACTTCATTAAAGCTCTTAATCTATATTGTGATACGAGAACCAAATAGATGCACCGACTCGTGCGTTAATTTTTACGTGAACCGAGTCTGTTGAGTACGTCCGCAGTCAACAAAAGTGATTCGGTCAAGGGATTTCTGGTCGCGGGATCGACTTCCGCAGCGGGGACTCGAACGAAATCGGACCAAGTCACGCGCAGCCCCGAGACCTCGAGCAAAAAGCTCCGATCCCCCTGGCCGATTCGGAATACGTTGATTTTTCCTCGCGAACGGCCATTAACGAAACGCTGATCGATTCAACTCGGCCGTTTGGGCGTTACCTGGCCCGACCGAGCCTCTCTCTCTCTCTCTCTCGAGCCAACGCGCCCGAATAAATTTCGGTTGTGCGGAGGTTAATTCCTTTTTTTCCCTTCCTCCTTTCCCTCTCCACGGCTATCGAGGCCCGAAATCGCCCGGCTATATATATACATACATAGCCACGCGGGCGTGTGTTTTGTTCTCGTAAAAATAATTCAATGAGCTGCGCGGCTGGCGGCGATGCTTATCGAACGGTACAATTTATGAGAATTCGGCACGATCGGCCGTACGTTTACCCCTTGCGTAACTCGGCCACAGCCTGCACCGTAATGCCTTACAAATATTCCCCTTCCGTGCACACGGTCGCGCATACTACTAGCGCACGCTATATCACACATGGAATATCAGTTGCGCCGATGGTTGTGTCCTTGATTTTTCGCCGTACGCACTTGTGACTATCTGCAGCGGCGGGGGATGACGCGACGGAGCCGAGAAGCCCATCGGAGTAAACCGACAGATTTGTTGAAACGGAATATGAGGGAGTTTATTGCGACGAGCGCGAAGCCCCTACCGCGGCTGTATATATCGGGGGTGGGCCGTGTCACACGTTCGAACATGTGAATTTTCCCGAAAAGCGCGAAGCAAAAGGAAAATGACGAATATGTCGGGAAGCGGTTGAATGGGGGGGATGGGAGAGTAGGCCGTCCTTGGCTGGCGCGGGAGCTGCGCTTGATCGGCGCCGCCTTCGTGTTTGCTCGCGCAACAACGCGTGTAAGTCGATACTCTAGATAACAGGTATATGTACATATATATGTAGGATGTGGAGCTCGCACGTGTGTGTATACGTGTATACGATCGCCACCTATACATACGCATTATAGATACACCGTGTACACCGCCGGACAAAGTTTCCGCGCTAGCGCTGTTTATATGGAGAGGCGCGAGGGCGATTGCCGGAAGGGCTTATACAGCGCTGTTTCTCGCGCGCACTGTATCACTGCTGATGGCTGCTCCCATTTTGCGCGGCGAACGACCAATCGCGAGCTACGCGAGCCAAAAGAGTCGCTCGCCGATACACACCGCTCCGTTATATTCCATGGAGCGAAGTTATATGCTCGCGAGCTATACGAACCGATTACGAGCTGCATTTGAAAATTCGATTTCACTCGGCTTTGCAATTCATGAGAGATAGATATACCACGGGAATATTCTTCGTCGCGATGATCCACTTCGAATCTGGCCTTAGACGTTCCGTTTGGATTGATGCGACGGTGTACGTGATTCGATTGTCCGATTGTTTAAAACGTCGATCGATTTATTTTCTACTTAAGGTAGGTGTACCCAATATGCGCCACCCTTCGTATTTCATATATACGCGCGTCTAGAGCATCGCCGCGGCACAGAATCTTGTCGGCAATGCTAAATAATGAGGAAAGAAAACATTTTCACCGATCGGGAACCCTTATACCAACTTGTTACAGCTCGTTTTATCCATTTTTTCGCCAATTTTCATTCTCGATCTAATTTCGCTCAGGTAAGTGCGAATTTTTTTTAATACCCTTAAACTGGGCCAAAAAAATCGATCGATATATCGTTCGATTCCTTGACATCCCATCTACATCATCCAATTTTTTTTTTCATCTTACACCCTTTTTATCAATCGTTTCAATAGCTCTTCGTTATTTTTATCAAATGTACCCAATATGCGCCACCCCTATTTTCTTGTTCCAGCTGCTACAATCAACCCATTCATGGTAAATATCCGCCAAACAGGGTCGAAAGAAAATTTAGTTCAAGCTTTGGAGCAGGTCAAGAAAGGTGAGATATCGCAGAGGATGGCTTCGACTATATATAAGATACCTCGTCGAACATTTTAACGATATGTCAAACAAAACATATCCGAAAAAAGGAAAATGAGTCGACCATATGCGTTAACAACAGTACAGAACGAAGAATTATGTAATCGAATTAAACGCTTAATAGATATTGGCTATCCTATAACGAGAAAAATCTTGAGGTTATGCGTTTATAAGTACTGTCTAGGAAAAAACATCAAACAGAATTTTTCTACCATCATGACAATAGCTAGTCTCAAATAGGCTCGGACATTTTTTAAATTTAACTCTTCCATTTCAGTGAGAACATCTCAATTATATTTAAAATTACACTAAAAAGAATGTTCATCAATTTGAGAGATTAATATTGGAATTAGATATTGCATAAGTTAATTTTGTTGATTCAAAAACAACGGTTTTTCATGAATTTTAATTGAAAACTTGATTTGATTTAGGTTGTTAGAAGTTGATATAATCTATGTAGTATGGTTTAATCGAAGACAAAATGTATTTTTCAATAAAATTATATCAGAAATATACTTTTTCTATTGTATTTTATTTATTTCAGACATGCTTCATGCTTTAAATTGGATGAAAAGAAGTATTTCCAGGGTGGCGCCATATTGGGTACACTAAAAATTTTTCGGAAAAAAATTTTTTTTTTTTAAAACCGCGGTATCTTAGCGTAGAACTGTTTAAATTGAAAAAGACTTAGCTCATTTTGTAGATATTGAGTAGACCTTTCATTTGACACCAATTATGTTAGAAAATATTCATTTGACGCTGTGTAGTGACCTTTCTCGCTTAGGTGGCGCATATTGGGTACAGGTACCTTATGTATCGGCAAGACGAGACGATTGTTTCCGACTCCAAGCTATCTGGATTTCTTTCCCTTCCCAGTAATGCCATTCCGAAATCGCCCGGTCCAAGGTGAGATTGAAATTTACCAATTTCGAAATCACGAAGATCTATATCGGTGGTTCTTCGAAGGACGATAAGCTTTCCCGCTGCAATACGACTCCGCGAGCGATATCTCTCCTATTCGCGGATCCCTCAAGTTCCGAAAAGGCTCGTGCGATTTGTGCATCGCACGTGTGTACATACACACACACGATCGAGGGTTAGGTATATAGGGGGAGTGGGGGAGTTGCGAATCCGGGCGTGGGCGCCATCGCACATGTAGAAATTTCCCGTCTCGGCCGTTCGTGTATGTAAATCGAGATGGCTGGGACAATTACGGTAAAACGGAGTGGCGTGCCGGCAAGTGGTTACGCGGCCACACTGCGGCGGCCCTTATTATACTAACAAATAGCCCGTGGAGGCTCAGCGGCCTAATCATCGCGTATCATGCCACGCGCGTATATATACATGCACACACACACACACGAGCTACGAGCCCTCAACCGAACGGATGGCGCTTTCGAATTCCTCCTCCCTCGCGGCGCAAAGATATTTTCTCGCCCTCGAATCCTGTGTGTGTGTGTGTCCTGTATACGAGCGCGGATCTCTATATACCAACGGAATCGCGCATACGTAAGCGCGAGATTTACGAATGACTCGGGCCCGATTATAATATGGTTTACGAGTGAGTTGTGTGCCGCGGGAGCCGGCATACTCTGGCGGTTAATTGCGCAAGAGAAAAATCACGCGGCGCCGTGGAAAAAATATTGAATTCTCAGCGGCAAGAGATAGGGGTTTGGTGGATCGTCCGCGCAAAGCGTGTATAATACGCACACGGCCAATCATTATCCACGCTTCTATAGTCACGAATGAGCCGCGCGTGTTATAGGGCCGCGATCGTATTTTTCCCCGTGGCCGGATATGCTCGTCGTCGTATACATATACCCACACCCAGAGCACGTGTGTTGCGCGAGAGAACTGGCTCGATCGCCGCACGTATCGCGAGCTACATGAAGCTTATAAGCGTCGGATAAATTCGTCGTGACCGCGAGCGAACAGACGTACCATACTGTATGATTGCAGGGGAGAAAAATCGTTGATAAAGGCTGCCCAGCCGAACGGGGCAAAATTCACTTTTAATAACACACAGCTCTCGAGCGTATATACATACGTGTGTTATAGCTGCTGGGGAGGAGCCGCGTGGAATCGTCGCGGCGGCTCTGCAGCATTGCGATAATTAGTCGGCTACTCGAGTCCCGGCAGTCATTTGCATAACTATGTGTGTCGTCGGCTCGAAAGCAACTCGCGCGCGCACTCACTTTGACTAATGATTAAAAACGTGCGCTCCGCGGCGGTTGTGCGGCGCGCCGCAATTGTGCGCGAGCCCGAATCACACGCACGACTGCATACAGATACGATTTCGGGAGAGGCCGTTTGCGAGCGAGCGAGAAATTTGGCAATTAATAAATTTGCGACGACGTGTGTATATAAATGTATGTATATGTGCAGTAGCCGTATTGCCCCTCTTTGCTCGGCTTTTAACGAGCGATGCGCGTATTACAATAACGGGCCACGGGGCCAACGGTGCAGTGTGTATATAGATGTATATGGGCTGCAGCCTCGGGTGCCGTGCGCTCCGTGAAAAGAAGATCGTTCATGAATTTTAAACAGGCCCGCGGAATCATTTCTCATATTGGGCGGCGGCGCGACACTCGAGCGGCGACTCCGTGTGTATCGCCGCGGATGAACGGGCAATATTACCGGGGATTATGTGATGAGTAATGCTTTTTAATGCCCCCCCCCCTCCAAGTGGGGTGGGGGGACGAGCGTGCAGCCACTCCAAAACACCCCTAATTGCCGTGTTCGCCCTTTTGTGAGCAGCAGCAGCAGCCGCCGACGTGTGCGTGCACTGTATATATACCGGAGCATTGATTTATGACGCGCCCGAGAGTGGCAAGGGTTGCGCGTCGAAAAGAGCAGCGCAACAAACGACGGAATGAGACGCGCCACTGCGACTTTTCGTTCGCGGTTTCGCGTGAGACCGACGTAGCGCCTGCAGCGGGCTCGTCAGCTCGCGTGTATTGGCATCGATGTATATGGAAAATCGATGCGACACTGGATTTCGTATGCACTTGCTTATCGAACAATGAGTCGTTATTCTAGATGGAAACGCGCAATGTCGTGCCGAGAGTCGTTTACACCGGTGTTTTCTCACGCGAATCGTACGTAATAATAATTTAGAGGCGAGCAATAACGCCTCGATGACTCGTGTCGGCTCGATCGAGGTTACGAATGTATAGTTGTGATCATCGCTTCATTATATGATGATAAATAATATTAACCTTGTGTTGAGATAGCAGAAACGGAGTAGGTTAAAGAACTTTGTGAAAATGATATTAAGAATGAAAAATATTGACGCGACACATGAGCGTCGTGTCGGCTTCTCTTAACGATCATCAACTCGATTACATAGTACTCCGGCAATGTTTTCGCACTACTTTTAAATTTCCGTATTGCGCCTGTCCATTCGTTACTTGCTATGTAGTAGTCGCTTCAATCTACCGGTGACCGATGACGATGAAACTTTGCGAGTGATATGTTACGTTTTCCCGAAGGTTTCATCGCGATTAGTGAGCCGATTACGGCGGAACGGACTTGGCCCCATCGTTAATCCATACATACTCAACGAAGGAATAATACGCAAGCCCGATACGATAGACTATGCCGAAGCTCATGAAGAAGTGTAATAAGTATATAGAAGTGCAGCGCGAGTGTAGCAAGGGTTGAATTGCGGCTATAGGGACACTCGAGCAAGGGTTTGTAGTAATACGCGCGCGTCCCGTTCCGGCTTGGCCACGGGACGATCGATCATATTTTCGTTTTCTCCTATATATATCGTTGCGGTTTTGTTCCCTCTGTGCTTCTCTCTGTCGTTCGGGCGACACCGCTAAAACGACCTGTCGCCCAACCAAGTTCACCCTTGCACGATTCATGGTATTTCCTGCCCTCCCACACATCCCACACACACGGGGAAAGAAAAACATTTTAATGTTTCACTAACGACCATTCGTCATCAGGGCGGCTAATAAATACAGGATCGAATCGACTCGAGCGAGTGAAAACGATCTGTCGTGAATAGCCCAAGTGAGTATTTGTCCAGTATAATCATATCGATGCGCGCGCGCGCCCACATCACATACATCAGTCACCAATATACATTTCGAGCGTGGCGCGGGCAAAATTGGAAGGAGCGCGTTACGACGAGCAAACAGTATATAATCGAGCGTCGCCCGATGGTTTATTCAACTGCCCCCCATGATGTATTTGATCGAGGACGAATTCCAAATAATTAATGAGCCGGACGATTCTCGACGACCACCCCCGCGCAAACACGCTGAACCCTTTATACGAAACGAGTATACACACACGCAGGCTCGTTTAGCGTCGCGCGGCGTTTCGGCCCGGGGAAAGAGTGGGACGAAGGATCGTTCGACCGAGCACACCGAAGTCTGAAGGGAAAACTGCAGCGTCCGCCCCCGGGGAAACGTGTAATTCTCTTCCCCCACTTGGAGTCCACTCGGCGACGTCGTGCACGCGACGAAAAGTCAGGCGGAAGCGGAGGCGGTGCCGCGCACTAGAGAGAGGCGCATTAGGGACAGTAGTCGCGACCGAGCAGATCCATCATCGAGCAGAGGTCGCTCGCGCCGGCCAATTTTCGAGCTCTCGCCGTCGCATGTCTTTGACAAAACATCCCCCGAGAGCAGCGGCTATTAGAGCTCAATTTACCAGACACCTGACGCACGCTCCTATGTCTTCCTGTGTGTATACGCGGCTTTACTTGCCAACGGACCGCGGCACAAAAGAAACGAACCGACGAGCTTTTTCATCTCCCTGCCGCCACCACCGCCGACGCGCTGTCTCGCACACACACATAATATACACGTGTATGGTGCGTGGCGCGCACCCGCTGAAAAATTGAATATAACAGCTTTGGCGCGTTAATGCGTTTATAATGGGTCCGCAAGGGTCCTAATGCGCGCCGGCGGAATCGCGCGTAACGGTCGGCCGCGCGCGCATGGGTGACATATTTTTTGAATTATCATATACATACATGTATGCGAAGCTGCAGCTGCGCGTATAAGTGAGCCGCTGACGCGGGAGTATCGGCGCTCCCGGGAATCCGTGACGCGCACGCGAGTCTAATTAGACGCGTAGTTCGGAATTATTCCTCGGCGGGCTTGTCGTCGCGCAACAATGAGCGGCCGCCGAGTTCGTTAGGCGCGCGCGTGTTGATTTGCGCCTGACGGAACAATAAAAATGAAGCGAGAGAGACGCGCGAGCCTATGGCGGCATCGACGCGCAAACAGCCAAACAATCGGACGATAAAGCAATGATCGAAAGCGTGCGAGACGTCGGCGGCGCGACTATTATAGAGGCGAGCTCGCGTGCGCGCACCAGCGGGAGAAAAGAGAATAAATGCAGTGGAGATAAGACAATCGTCGGCCGCGCACCAGGAGAGTCGCACGTCGAATAGCTCGAGCTCTCCAAACTATACATATATATATATACGCGCCCGCTTATCTACATATATCGCGGCGCGCACCTACGCTGTCATTATTGCACGCGCGTATATATATAGCCCAATTAGCCTCGTTCGCGCCTCGCAAACATCCCCCCCCCCCGTGTGTGTGTACGCGCACACCTGTTTGGACCATCGAAAACGGCCGACTCGTCGGGGATACCCGGGTGAATTTGTAATAAACGAGAATCGGAAACATTCGCGGTTGGATGGGCGCGAGAGCATGGCTCGAATGTGGGCAAGGAGGCGTACGGGGTAGGAAGGCGAAATTGACAATGAACGAACAACGCATATAACGAGCTCGCTCGAAAGTTTGAATGGGGCAGATAACATTGGCGCGATATGATTTTTCCCATAAATTAAAATTTCTAATGCTCGCTGCATAAGACGTGTGTGTGCGCGCGCGCTCTGAGAACAAGTGGAGGTGCGCGCGCGTATATATATGCACAAGAAGCGAATGAATGATTCATCGAGTGTGAGAAGATTCGCCGTTTGGCAACGCCATATACAATCCAAGCTTCATAACACTGAATCAATTTCGTGTGTGTATAGACGGTTACTGCACAGACAGCTCCTTTCTTGCGTCTACTTGTTAGACGCAAGAATGAGCACTCGCGAGTCGCTGATGAAACATGCACCGAATACTTGCCGAGGAGAAATACGTGCCGAGCGGAAGAACACAATACGGTCCTGATCACGGATAAGCAAGAATTCGGCTGCGAATCGTGTCGCGTTCACCGCTAACTAATAGGATTCTTGGGCGCAAGAAACCACTGATACTCCGGATACATACGCTTTGTGCGAGGATCGGGTGAATTGACAGCTGGTACGCTCATGAAAATCAAATCTTGGTCTAAGCCGACTGATCTGTTCGAAAGTTTTGTGTTTGCTGTGAACGGTTACGAGTATTAATAATTGGGTTTCTTTTCACGGAATACGAGATCATCGAACGGACAGAAAATTTTATCCATTCAAGAAAAAATTTATTCTCTTCAAAAAAGAATATTCTGCACATCTTATTGATAAAATGTGATATAAAAATGTGATTTAACTTTGAGGGAAAATAGACATCTTATAGAACTGAACGAATCAGGATCAAGAGGAATATCGTTTTGTGGTTCTATAACTTTCTAATATCAAAAATAATTTCCTCTGGGATGAAACAGATTATTCTCAAATGGAGATTCTAGTTTTGTGTATCGTCGGGAAATCGAAACTTTAAACTACTCGACTGTATATATAGGTATGAGCTGTCATGGACTATCGCGACCGAAGATTGTGCAGCCTAGTTCTCCTATTCTATCTAACGTGAAAATATCGATCCCGAGTCGAAGCATCGGTCGGTTACTCTTATTTACGCCGTAGCTCAGAAATTAGCAAGGGACCATGATAAATCCCCGACGGAGAGCATAACTGTCCGATCAGTGTTGGTGCACTGATCAGTCGGACGAAAGAGGTGCGGGGAGGAGAAAAAAAACCAAGGGAGAAGCCGTGGAATCCGGCAAAAAGCGGATACACATATGCGGCCGGTTGACGATTTGGCAAGTCCGTGCGTGTGTGAGCACGTGTGTGTGTGTGTTTGCGCGAAGCTCCGTTACGACGCGCAGTTACGAGGTGCGAGCACATGCGCAGCGTGGGAAGAGCCTGATCAGTGCAGGAGCAGCTTGTTCCGGCCGCAGCTCCCGCATTCTCACGGCTATACGGCTACGACCCTCCGCTCGACTCCCACCCCTCTCTCTCCCACTCACGACACTCGGTACGGTATTTTGCTTTTTTTTTCCTGTTCAAGATGCGTTTTGGCGATGACCACACGACTCATCGAGTTATATATACGCAACGTAGGTAAGCCCGAGCCGTTGTAGATGAGTCGAGCACAAATATAATGTTCTGGTCCCCCAGTCCCTGGTACGACTGTGAGTGCAAAGTGTCTCGGAGACAATTGGTCGACCGCTCGAGAGTGACTCGATCGCTATCTCATCTGACCCTCACCGAAGCAATTATAAAATCCCAGCAGCAGCGGCAGCAGCAATCGCTCGATCTTATCTCGACGCGCCGGCGAGCCAAAACAGAATAGGACGTAGCAGTGGAGGAATTTCCCGCGGCCGGGGTAAACGTGCGGAGATTGGAGGTAACCGAATACACATATACAGCCCCCCGATACGGAATCTCGCTCGCGCGTATATATATATATGTGCGTGTTTTATCCCCGAGATCCTAATTCTTGCCGAAGTGCTGCTCGAGCCAGTGTGGAGGCTCGGCCGGTGTCGCACTTCCGGCGCTCAGGTGGCTCGGGTATAACCTGCATGATGAGGAGAAGGAGAGAAAGAGACGAGGGGCTGGCGCCCGAGAGCCGCTCGGGCGCCCGACACCACCCACGAGCGCGCGCGTGTGTGCGTGGAGATATTCTGTCGCCGCTGCCGCGCGTGGGAGAAACACAGAGCAACAAAAAGCCCGTAAGCGGTCCTCGCACTAATTTCTCTCTCGCCGCTGGCCGACCGTCCTTTTTTTTCCTTCTTTGTCCCCCTTCCTCCTCCTTCTCGGGCAGTTATCGCGCTCATCCCTCTCACGGGCGACACGGCTTCTTATCTGTCGAGCGGCCAGCTTGTTCCGATATATCGACCTGGCCGCGAGCGTCAATCAATCACATTATTTTATATACACTCGTCGCAACGCGTTCGAAATTTGTTTTTTTCTTCATAGGCCGCTTGCACACTGTTGTTAATTGTCGTTTGATTGCGTTCGAGTGAAATTGTCGAATGTCCGATTATCAACCTGGAATCGCGACTCTCGAAAATATCAAAGCTCCCGATGACGAAAAGTACAAAAGTATCTTTGAATTTCCATCTTGAATTTCGCCTACACGAGCAAATTGATCGAGCCCGCTTCTGCTTGCGCACACGAGGATCCTGAAATCCTGCCAAACGCTCGCGATGTAACGTACACCCATTCGAATTCGGAGCACGTAAAAGTAAGCGTATACTCTTCTACCTCGGAAATTCCAAAATTCCATATCGAATCCGTGTACGGCTGCGCATGGGTGTGTGTGTGTGTGTGTCCCGGGGAATCCGGGGAGACAGTGAGCCGATACACGCGCGCAGCCTCTCGTCGCGACTCCGTTCTCGTGGAAGAATCGAGTTGCCCAATTCCAAACTCGGCTCGTTCGTCGCCCCCCTTCCCGCTCCTCGTCGCGCCCAAGGCTCCTTCTCTCTCTGCCGTTCCACGCTCGTTGTCTTATCTCCGCGACGAAATGTCCCGGGAATGTTTCCAATTGTTTCCACGAGAAGTATAGTGTAACACGAGGACGACTTATTTTACACGGGGCCTCCAGCGCCCGCGCGCGGGGGGGAAATAACTTCTTCTTCGTCCCGTCTTGGTTATATACGTATACACACGCGCGCACCGTACGTGCCTGCAGCGGCCTTAATGCATTCTTCGGGATAACGTCGCGTGAATTGCGCCCCGCCCGATTCTTATCCTTCGTTCGGAGCCTCTTTCCCTTCGACCGATGGTGTGTCCCATTAAAATTGAGCTATCTCACTGTATCTCCCGAGCGCGCATAAACATGCTGATTTTAATAGCCGCGCGCGCGCGAATTGATCTGTCCAACTGCGTGTATAAACGAATAAATATGTTTTTTTGCCGATATCGACACGCGTTTGTCGAATAAAAATGCCAATCAACGCGTACAGGGAAACCCATCGAGCATTACGGGGTGAAAAATTCATCGGGTAATTGGATAATAACGACGCTGAGCGGATAAACACCGACACGTATATGAGTATATTGAGAGAGGAGAGAAAATTGAGGAGGTAACAAACGACTCGCGCACAAAGCCTCGATGAATCAAGGGCTACGCGGGCAGAGTTGAAACGAGAGTAAGTTAACAAAGCCAGCCTGAGCGAGAGACAGAGACAGAGAGGAGTACTCGAGGAGCGTATCATCTCGACGGCCCCGTGTCCTGTCATCATGTACACGTGAAGTCGCGCTCGGCTCGGACGCGTATGTATAATTCACGCTGTATAATGACAGTTTCCATGAGCGTCTTTCTCTTATTAGCGATTCCGAAAGAGACCGGCAGAGAGAGAGAGAGAGAGAAAAAGAGCGTGCGAGCGAGAAGAAAGGAGCGGCGGCGGCGAGCGGATACATCCCTTTGACGCCCGAAAAAGTCGACGAGTCACGCGGGCGGAGGCACAGCTCCTTAATTATATCCAGCAGCGGCAAAGTTGCAGCGCGCGCCCGCGACCCCGTGGCGCCGTTACACTCCGTGAAAAACAATCAATATCGGCGCGCGCGCAACTCGCTAACAAATTAACTCGAGCTCGGTCACCCTGTACCCCCAAAGCTCGTGATGCTCGCGCGTGTATATACTCACACACTCACGCGAAAAAAGCAATTCCTCCCGAGCCGTCCATTCTCAGCTGTTGTTCCTCCCTCGAGTCCCATTGGATCTCGGTGTGTGGATTTTTGTTTCGCCAGACGCGGACACTGGGCATACACGTGATTATTAGTTTTCGGCAAACGTGTGAAGGGATTGTTGTGATCTCCTGCAGACTCAGGAGACGTGTCGTTCGTTCAATTTCAATAATACACGAATTCATACTCCTAGTAACTGATGCAGGAAGTTACGACAATCGAAGGTGTGACATGTACAAGAGTGCAGGAGAGGCCTGGCGAGTATTTGAATAATTCTTACAATAGTATGAATTGTTTGAATATCAATATATTTGTTGTTCTGAGCTCGGTTGCAGCGCGGATCCACGCTTGTGGAAAATGAGAGTTGAGTTTCTGCGATGACGAAAACCTCGCGACCGAGTTGATAAAAGAGTAATCGTAACGAACGTGATCGGATGATTGAACGAAGGAACAAACAATATGCCTGGGAAACAGAGACGTTCGATTCGCGCCTACCACAGAGTGCGAGCAAGCCAAGAGGCTTGTGTGTGTGTGTGTGCGGATACACATATACGAGAGAGACGAGGAAAGCGCTGCTCACGAGGTCTAATTAGAATTGTAGGCGTGTACGTGCGGCGTTTTGCTGAGCCGTTTGGCGGCTGCGGCTCGGCGGTTGTCGCGCGCGGCGCGGCAATTGATTGCGGCGGCGTCGGCGGATCCTTTGGCTGGCGCTGCGCCGCGCAACTGGCGGGGGATTCCACAGCGTCATCTCGTGGCGCCTGCGATTCGCTGGCCGCCGACTAGCAGCTCGCGCCTCTCGTTCGATTTTGTCCCGCTCTCTCGGCGTATCTCCGCCTCCGCCTCCTCCTCTTCCTCCTCCGGCTCCCCCACGTACGCCGCTCGCGCAGCTGCCCGCGCATGCAACATTTTTCACCGCGCGCACCTCCCTTTTGTTTTTCCCTCGAGAGTCTATGTGTGTGTATCCTCGCCCGGCCCTCATGATGAATTTCGAGCTATATATATATATTGGTAAGCGGCGATTCACCTCCCAAATTGATTCGGGCCGCGAGATTTTTTGCTAGTCGTCCGTGAATACAACGACAGCTGACGCGACAGCTATACCTCGAACGGGATCGTTCGGTTTCCAATGAATCATCGTGGCCCTCTAGATGGAGTAGGGTATCATTTGTATCTATAGATACATGTCCTGTTCTCTATTGTATACAGTTTAGCTCGTTTGGAGCGCCTCGAATATATACGAGTAATTTCCAAGTTCGATCCCACTCGCGCCGCTCCCGAAAATCGGGGGAGGAGGATGCAGAGGGAAGAAATTCACTTAGCAAACAATGAACGACTCGAGCCGAGCGGATTCTCCTCGGTTTTTGCGGGCCGAGGTGCCGATCATCGTGTGTATATATGTATATATACGGACACCATTAAACGGCTCGTCCGCGGCCGGCGGCAAAAAACGACGGCGTTTAAGCGCATAAACAAGCGGCTTTGTTGGCCGCCGCGATTTCCATTTACGCATTCGACACGGCTAACTCACCTCGCGTCTATATATATGTATACCCGCACACCTCGGCTCATTTTCCAACAGCTCCCCAAGAGAGAAGGCGCGAGCCCGCCTGTATATCGTAGTGGCTCTATTCTAGCCCTACCGCGCGATCGTTCCCGTTTGCATCGGTTCGTTTATTGGCTTTTTCGGCGGCCTCCCGCTCGATCGGTTTTTTTTTCTTTACGGCCCCCGTTTTTTTTTTGTTTTCTCGTCAGTTTGTTTGCGTGCGGTAGTTACTCACACAGAAAACAACGCGGACGGATCGTACAACGATCGTTACATTTTTCTTTTTCTGAATTATGGGTGTACAACGGCCGCGATGGGAAGAAAGGAGTATTCGAGTTGAGATAAGCCAAGCGCGGCGGCCACGTCGAACCGGTATGCGACCCGCGCGTGGAAAAATATAGCCTGGAATTCTCAGTTTACTAATCTCGACGATACGCTTTCCGCTCGTTCGATCTTCTTCGAATTCATGCCCATTTCATGATTGAAAATCATTGCGTAGAATTCATTTTTATAGTCAGAGTAGTAGTCACGGGATAATTGCCTCGAGAATACATTTTTTTCTTCGATAATTATCCGAAATACCCGCTAACTCTGAATAAATATTTCATTCGAACGATCTAGAAAGTGTAACGATCATTTTGTGTATAAAAATATAATTGCCGTTCGATTTGCATTGCAAATTATGAATATCCTATATCGAAAATTTGAAAAAAGACAACCTTGCGTGTGAACTTGACGTTGAACAGTGTAAAAAAATTGCCTTTCGCTTTAAGATGATCGATCATCATTGATAACGAAGCTGAGCGGGTAGTCAGCATAATTTCTATAACGAACCTGAATTAGACTCTTATCGATTAAACCCACTTGTTCGGCCCGATGGCTCTAACCGAAAATTTCTCTCCCAAAAGTAAGGAAAAATAGTCGAGCGTAGAATAACTGCGGGTAAAAATTACCTTCTGTTTTGATACCACGTCTTGACTTGCGTGTCGGTGAGCTGCAATTTCGCCGCAAGCTCCATCCTGTCCTGGACGCTGAGGTACTTCTGTCGCTCGAAGCTCTTCTCCAACGTCTGTAGTTGGTGGTCCGTGAACGCCGTCCGTGCTTTCCTCTGCTTTTTATTGTGCGAAGAACTCAAGGAATTCGACGAGCCTTTCGGGTCGTCATCTTTCCCACCTGCGCAGAAAAATCAACTGTTTAGGATACAATTTATATATACTTTAATTTGGCTTGTTTATCATTCTCGAGGCTTTCATCTGTACGGGATCGTGCGGGGTTTTTTTTCGGTACTCGCGGCCGTCCGGTTTTAATTTTTAGTTACAAATATTATTCAATTCAAATGAAATTTCATGATTTCTCATTCTTCGCGAAACTTCAAACATTTTTCCTCGTAATTCTGTTTCACATTTGCGCGAGTATGTAGAATATATATATATATCCCTTGTAGAGATTCAATGCTAGATGAAGACTTTTGAAATATGTGTAATCACAGGCATCGTGGACGCGAATAGTCATTCGACTCGTATAGGCATCGTGTGTGCATTCACTTGGGTTTATCTCTTATCATTCAAGCCGGAGAAATAAAAGCAATAAAATGGCTTAACTGGCAAACGAGCGAGATAGAACGGGGAAAAATATCGCGGGGTAGTAAACGGGCTTTGGGTTGCGCGCGCGCGCGGACATCGATTGGCCGGTCCACTCGGCGCATCCGAAGGAAAGCAAGCGCGAGCTGGGCGTGGGGTCGGGGGAGGTCGGGCACGTGGGCCACGTATCGAGTTATCCCGGGCGAAAGCGCGGCTCTTAGTGCCCGTTTGATCGGCCAGATTCGCCTGAACGCTCGGCCATCTTTTCCAACATGGCCGCCAGCACTCCCCCGCGCGCGCGCACGCGTGTGTATACACGTATACGTACGGCTGCAGCTCGCAAGCCAAACTCAATTTACTATGTGATACACTTAAGGTGGGGTAAAGGGGGGGTGGGAGGCTGGCCTCGCGTCCCATCTCTACCTCGCTCTCCGCTATCCTTTTGACGACGCTCCCAAGACGTTATAGCCGAGCAACTTTTCCCTGCTTTCCCGGAGCCGCCGCCGCCGCCGCTTTTCCCCCGTACTCCGTCTCGGGGGCGCGCGCATCCGTTTGACTGTAAGCGCTCTCGGGGCTCGGGCAATATTTTTCTCTTTTACGCTTCTTTCTTTCCCTTTTTTACCCTCCTTTTCACTTCTTCTTGGCTACTTGCAAACTAAAAGGACCGAGAGCTCGGGGAGTTTTGCGGCAACTGTGCCGCGCGCGCAAGCTCTGCTCCCACCACTCAATGCGGCAAGGAGCATTTGTGCCCGTAGTTTTTCCAGCGTTATCCCGTCCCCCTCCTCCCCCCGACCCACGCTTGGCGTTTTCACTCCCGGGTCCAACTTTACTACCGACATATTGTCCCGGGAGTCGAGCGACGAGAGATGGCCGTCGTAATCGCGGCCACTTTTTACATTCTCCTCGAGGTATATACTGCGCATATTAGCACGTGCTTTATTACCCGTTCTACGACGCGAGCTAAAAAACACCCGCGCTGCAGTTATCCATTCAAATGAGTTTCACTCGCGTTTCCACGTCAATCACATTCAATTTTGCCTCTGTCTTTTTTCCCCATCTCCATTTATTTATTTGTTATTTTTTAATTCGTCAATTGATTACTGCAATGTACATCATCAATTGTGGATTCGTTCCATGAAATTGTAATATCAATTCAAGAATGAATAATCTTCAGTTCAACGTGCAAGTCATATTTTCTAACTATCAAGATAAGCGCGTGACAATTGCAGCATCCTCCGTATACAGTTCCCAAAGCGACTGCGGCGCCTTTTTCGGTACGCTTTGATCTCTTCTCAATGGGCAGTAAGTAGTTAGTGAATTCTAATTGCGCCTGTTGTCAACGAGGGTGAAGCTATGTACATCTAGGTGTCATTTTACGAAACAAATGAGGCATTATAGTCGCCACACGGTCTTTGCGGCAGTGCCACAATCCCGTTAGTTCGAGCTTAAGATGCGGTTTCTTCTTTTTCAAAGTTAGCTTGAAGTTTAACTAACGCATCTCAAGTACCTAACGTATCATTAGTTAAATACCGACTCATCCCAATTTCTCTCGAGGGTTGTTTCGTTCAAACAGATCTACATGCAACGAGATATGACACGGAACAGGCCCTCTGCGCGTAATCTTCTCTTGATAATACAAAACGAGTATGAGATGGTCGATAGCCAAATATCGATAGCAATGATTTCGCCAACGCTATAACGACAAAGTGCCACCTTTTCCATCATCTCATCGCTGGCAGAGTAATAGTCAGTGTGGTTTTTCCCTAACTCGCTCGCGAACGTCGCGACCAACTCGCGAGCACATTACACCCGGTATATACTCGGGAGCATCCCTCCGCGAGGACATTAACGCCCGGTATAGGCATACGTTTTGCGTATACGTGCTCGCGCGCCCGCTTACATATGTATATGCGTACATGTACACACATACGCCTCCCCGGATGCGCGTCGCGAACCTCGCGGTGCGCGGCTTGGCTCGAGCGGCATAAAAGACGCGATTAAAGCAGGATGTTTATCGAGCAATTATGCGACGAGCCAGCGGCGGCGCCATTAGTGCAGCCACGCCGACTCTCCCCCCACTGCGCAACGCAGCTCGCTCGCGCCTGTATCTGTGTGTGTGTGTTCGCCCCCGTATATACGCGCGCGCAAGCTATTACCGCACTTAATTGGCGTCTTTAAAAAACAGAGAACTATCTCGAATTTTGCTTTTTCAAGCTCCTGGTCGCGGGCGTAAATTCACTTTTAATGCCAGTGCCCCGAGGGTAGAGGGAAGAAAGAAAAAAGAGTTTCGTGCCGTTTGACATTTGAATTTGGGCAAAAAAACGTCGAGTCGAGTGTCTGAGGAACGAAGGTCGCTCCACATATTCTCTCGAGTGCAGTCGAGTGTCTCTGTGCGATGTATATAA
This sequence comes from Aphelinus atriplicis, assembly GCA_020882685.1. NCBI lineage: Eukaryota > Metazoa > Arthropoda > Insecta > Hymenoptera > Aphelinidae > Aphelinus > Aphelinus atriplicis. Next base: position 79,905,977 of record CM037073.1, read on the forward strand.
GAAAGTGTCCCGAGGCAAGGGAGGGATAACGCGACGCGCTGTAATTCCGTGCGTATACACATAGGTGTTGCGCTCGATTAAACGGCTCGCGAACAGCATGCTGCTCGGAGATAGCGCAGGTGCGCGCCCGTTTTATTTTCATGGATTATCATCTCTCTCGGATTGGAGCGAGGCCCGCGCGCGGATCGCAATAAACAACTCGGATCTCGCGGATAATTCAATCGAAGCGTGCGCGTTACAAGCGTTTTGCCCCTCCTCCTCCCAAGTCGCTGCACACGCACACTAAAGCGCATTATAAAAACGCGACTCGAGCGACGAGCGGCGGCGCGCGATCGCATTAATGTATTTATCGCGATGAATATTCATCGAGCGTACGGGATTTGATAAAGTGCCGCTCGCCGTGTGTGCGTATGTGTGTGTGTGTGTACGTACACACACGCCGAGTTGGAGAGCTTTCGCACGATCGGCGCCCCCGAGTGTGTATATAGAGAGGGAGCACAATCGACGCACGCGCACACGAGCGGGGGCCATCGTAAAAATGGAAAATATAAAAAGTTTCGCAAAGCGTTGCTTCGGTTTTTATGGCGCGAGCGAGCGAGTGAGAAACGAGACGCTTCCTTCACTCGCGGCCCGTCCCTATTGTGCCGCGCGGCGATTTTATTTGCTTATTGCTTTATTCCGCCGGGCGCACGTGTGTACGCGTATACACACGAGTGCGGGCTCGAGATTCGCTTCTTTTTTTTTTTCGCTTCCTTTCGCGCCCGGCTCCCGAGTGCGTTTTCCCCCGCGTATAAGCGTTCGTGCGACGGGCGAGAGCCGTACGTGCTGGCAATGTACAAGGCCGCGTGATGTGTGTTTTCGCGCGACCAGATAGGGCGACTCGGACGCGGTGCAGGAAGGCGTGTCTTGATCATCGTCGTTGATCGTGTACATACTGAGATTCAGTTGTTTCTTGCGCGTCGAAAGCCGATTCGATAATCGTGATTCAGCTGAGTTGTCCGGCGAGCGTCTAGATTTATACGTTGTACGAGAGATTATACCGAGATTTTTTACGCGCCGGATTATTCAGTCGAATTGGGAACTCGAACCGGGGGAGAGGGTTGTTGTATGTTGAGATTGGAAAAATCCACGAGCGAGTAAAGTGCGTAATTTGTCCTTCGAACGGGCATTGAGTGAGAAATCAAAAAAATTTCTCTTATTTAGCGCCCTTCCATTTCAGAGTGGGGTTCGGAGGCAGATTATGCATTCGGAGGGTGGTTTCGGGTTGTTGGTGCGTGGCGTCGACAACCTGACCCTGGGTGTACAGACTCGCTCCGGCACCGGCCGGTAATCACATCGGATGTGTATCGATCGCTATCTGTATATACACTTGGGCGCCATATGTATCTCGAGTATGATGATTCGTGTGCCTCCCTGCGTATGTACCCAAGTATACCGACTCGTGCGTCTTTGGTCTGCAATTAAAGGCTGTAAGATGTGACTGTTGCGAATCTCTCGTCTGCCTGAGAATATGAAGTGTCGTTAACTTTTTCCCCAATGGTATCGCCCATTACATATGTATCGGGCCATTACATATGCCGGGAGAGCGTTAGAGAAACGTTGTAGCGCCGGATCGTTGGTTGTCGGTGCAGCTGCGACTCAAATTGATTATGTCACGGATCGGAGTGACAATTTAGTTACGTAAACCGACTGCGATCGAATCGATGGATGTTTTACGGCTTCGGATGTATATCGCGGAGTAAATGATAGTTTAACTATCGGCGAAATCGCGAAGCTCAACTGCGCGAGCGTGCGCCAGCGTATGTGCGGGAAGCTACGTCACCTTGAGAGAGAACGGCTCCAAGGTGAGGATATTACACCGATTCGCAAGCTATATATAATACAGTAAATAATAAAGTCGCGGCGCGGCGTTAAAAATATCCGCTTCGTGGGATTTTTCTCAGCGCGAGCCGAGCGTACATGTACACACGTACGCGAGTAGAGGAAGAGACGATATTATACCAGCTATAGTTTATATACGCGTTGAATCAGGCGTGTCGATTTCACGAGTGCACTGCATTGCCCAATATTCGTAGTATATATCCGCCGGCTCGAGTCAACGAGTCGCGTAAACGTATACGCATATAACACTGCATCCGATGATAATTTCGCAATGGCTATATACGCGAGCACTTCGTAATTACTCGATCGATCCTCGAGCCCCGCGGACTCGCACGAGTATATAATAATCCCAAAGCACTTGATTACCGTCGCGAGCGCGCGCTCCGTGAAATTGCGATCCCATGGCTCGAGAGACTCTTTGCTTGACAATTTTACCGAAGCAGCCAGCTCTTTTGCAATAACCCCGCGCATTCTTACACGAGCCGGCGCTGCGCTTCTTCACAAACGTGTGTTTGTGTATATATACGCGGGATATGGCATTATCGGAAAACGCCGAGGGAGGGGAGGGATCGCAGTGCTAAGTAACGAGGGTCGCGGACAATTCGCGCACTCGGTGATTTTCCGCGATCGCGTAAAATCGCGCCGTCTGTTATTTTCCATTTTCCCTCTATCTCTGTGCCCGCGTGCGCGCGCGTCTGTGTGTTCGTATCGGTATATACATGCAGTGTGTATGTGTACGCGCACTTGGCAAATTACGACGTTTTTATAATTTTAGTCGCGGCTCGTTGCTCGCGCGAGCGCGGCAGCGGCGGCGGCAGGTCGTTATCCGCACACGATGAACTCCGTAATCATATTGTTTTAGACGCAATTAAGCTTGATTAAAAAAAAGAAACGAACCGACCGAGGAATAACGATAAGATTTACGTAATGAGATTATTAACCAAATTACATTTTCGACCCTATCGCTCGCGGCGCAATGAGATTTTCGCAAAGTTCGGCTTGGACGCGAGATTGCGTATGTCTGTATACACATGCGCTCGTCTCAGATGCATAATTTAACCATGGAATTACTGAATCAGTGATATACACTGTGTAATAACGATCGTTATGCGAATAAATCAATTTACGAAACACCAGGAAGTTGATCATTATACACTAGCTGGGGTTATCTAAAACCTACGCATTATTCACGTCGTTTTTCATTTTTGTAAATACATATTACACTCGATATACTTGAAAACGACCTCCGGGAAATCTTTGCTCCTCGGACTCTCGTTTTACCGGAGGCAATTCACACGTATACACAACAATATCGCGCTATAAAAACTATCAATAGTGCGTGTAGATAGAAAATTAGCAGAACGGAGTGATCGGTGTGATAGCGCGGCTGCAGTGCGCCGGCCGCATACACGGCGAATCGCGTATGCGAGATCAATAGGGCTAAAACGAGCGAGTAAACAAGAGCAGTGGTTAAGCGTATACCTATATACATATACATATAAACGAACAGCAGAGGATACGAGGGAGGCGGAAAATTGAGTGTCGGTTGCGCAGTGCGGGCGATTTGTCGACTACGCTGGCCGACATATATAACTAGCGTGTACATATATATGTGGTGTGCGCCACGCGAATTTGCCGACATTACAGGAGGAGGAGGAGGAGGAGGAGGGGGAGGGAGGGTCAGAGCCGTGACTGAATCGCTCGCGCCCTTCAGCCGAGATAACTCACGTGACGGCGGCTAAATAATGCAGCGCCCGATCGTTTTCCGATATATATGTACACCCATACCCACACACACAAACACACATTTGCAGCGCTGCAGCGAGGCGAGACTCGCCGGGGATCCGCGAGCTGCTCCGCGCGCTGCAGGCACGCGAGACTCGTGTTAGCGACTCATACATGCGCTCGCTTCTCCACCGCTGCGCTCTCGTTTTTCTATTCGCGTCGCGTGCCTCTACACCCAAGCATATCATACAAGTATGTGTATATGCGAGTGTGTGTGTGTGTGTGTGTGTGTGTGTGTGTGTGTGTGTGTGTGTGTGTGTGTGTGTGTGTGTGTGTGTGTGTGTGTGTGTAAAAGTAGTTACGAGCGGGCGCTTCGGTGCCCGAATTCCCTCCGAAGCCAGACGCGCGCAGCTGGACGATTACACACCGACGATTCAATCGCTCGATCCACCGTACGTACCGGGTTCTAGATATTAATACTTTTGGCGACATCTACAGCGATTCACTGAGGACCAATTCGTTATCCGGATTGAATCATCATACGCGTGCAACTTATTATTCCACGACGACTCGAGTGATGTCATGGCCCCTACACGGTTGATTCCGCAGATTTCCGTCGCAAGACCCAAGATAGTAGCCGGAATGAAACGCGCCGGTCCCAACTGTAGGTCAGCCCTGCAGGGCAACCCAGTTTCGAGTGGTCTCTCGTATCCGGATTCGACGAAATTCATAGCTCAATCGCACGATCGTATCGATACACCTTGGTCGTGAATATAAGACCGAGCGGAGGCGCGACGAAGAAGAGGAAAGAAGTATGCCCAAAAGTATCGGCAACATCCGCAGCGAAACGAGCCGCGGCCGGCGAATATCCGCGAGACTGCGTGGACAATCCCCTCCACACACAAACATACACACGCGCCCGGCTCTCCCGTCGTACGACGTCGACAAAATGATCGCGCGCAGTTACAAGAGAGCTATAATGGACACACGGCGGTGCTGTGGGGCTGCACCAGCTGTGGGGGAGGGGGGGGGGCGCCGATGTTGACGTGATTCGCGCTGCCCGCCCGATAGCTCGAAGCGCGTCGTCGCTGTGTGATGTATGTATATATAGCGGCCATTTTTAAGCGCATTGCTCGAGCAGCCGAGGTCGCGAGCAGCGCGCGGGCCCTAAGAGGCTTTGCCGGATCTCGTTTAGATCTCGTTAAAGGGGCGTCGAAAGCCAAACGAGTGAAACCCAGACGCACACACGCGCGCGCGTATTCGCCGTCCGCTCCGCGTAGCTCCCTCGCCCGATCGGCTGTATATATATAAATACACATCCGTGTCGCGAACGCGTGTTACTACCCCCCTCCTCGATTTATACAATCCCCCGTCGTTTTTTGCATCTCCGCCCGCGTATAGCCGCGGATCAGTCGCTGCAAACGGTGGGAGCCGACCTCGTCGCGAGCTGTTTCGGCCCGTCGATTCTATACAGTTAGCCACAGTGGTGGCTATTCTCGCGTGCGACCGTTCATATATGTATATCACGTTACATTTATCCGATCGGTGGGCGCCGACTCGCGCGGCATTGTCGTCGGTGTCGCGCTCGCGAGTCGAGAGGCGAAAGGGAACGAAAAAACCCGACTCGATCCAATTGCACACAGTTATGATTTCAGTCGTTAGCCGAGCGATCGGAGATATTGCATAAAGCAATGAGAGGCTAGATAGAGAAGCGTGTCGATCGGGTTGCCCCGGCGCGGTAAGCGATCCCCCGTTCGCCTGTCGACCGATTGCCTCATTTTTCCCAATCAAACTGCACCGGCTCTTGCAATAACCAACTCGATTCGCGACAAAATCCACGGTTTAGTGCACTTTTTCGACTCGTAAAATGGATGCATTCACGTAAGAACATTTTTTTCCAAACCGATTCTTATAAAGTTATAGATTTCATTTAATTACGAACCTCACAGTGAGAAAGGGGTTCGAGTCGGATCGTTTGTCGACGAAACAATACGATTATATCTATATATGTTACGGTGTAGACGCGGCTGGGAAGAGACAAGTTATAGCCCATATCGGGCGAGCGTCCCGTAAACGACGAATTGCCACGTCAGCTACAAAAGACCGCTGCAGCCTGCGGAGAGGGCAAGTTGCAAACGCGCATAGCACATATAACACGTTCAAAGCAGCTGGTGCGAGCTCGCGCGCGAAAAAAAAACGAAGGTGTCGCGAGTCGCTGATTTTATCTCTGCGCATTTGGGGTACACACACGCACACATATATACGTGTATAGGAGCGGCAGGCTCAAAGAGCCGATCGTTTTTCGGTATATACATTTTAAAGTGCTAATCCGGGAGGGCGCGCGCGCGCGGCGAGAGATTGTTTCGTCAAAAGGAGGCTGATGCTCGCGCGCCGCCGGCCAACCCGGGTGACAGCCAGTCAATCCCGCGCGCGCGCCCCGGTACAATTCTAATCCGCGCCCAGATCTAAACGGTTGCCAATCATTTCCGGTTCTCGGATTAGTCTCGCGAGCGAGCCCAAAGTCAGCTCTCGCGCCGAGCCGTGAAACCTTATTTTTACCCCGTGTAAAACGGGGCCCTCTCCCCTCCTCTCGATACTATGCCAACACACGCGCCACAGCGAGCGGCCGCACAAAGCGAGGCTGCTCACGAGCGGATTATACGCGCGTCGCTTCGACTCGCGGGCTCGAGCTCCGAGGAGGCCCAGCGGCTCGCATTCAACAAAATCCCCGCTCGAGTTTTCACGCTCTTTGACTCCCGTGTCTGCGCGCGTGTGTATGTGTGCGAAAAACCGTCGAGCGCCCGCGTGGATACATACATATATATACACGAGTCGACGGTGACGAGTTGGTTTTCGAACAGCTCGCTGCTGGTGCGGCTCGCATGTGTGTGTGTGTGTGTACATACACGAGTGTTCGGCTCGGCGCTGCAGGCTGATGCAGGAGGAAGTGAAAGTTAACGCCTTAATTTGTCCCGCGAATACGAGAGCGAGCTGTTCCCTTGTAATTTTCCACTTTGACGCCGTTTCAATAAGCGACTTTTCCTCCTGGAGGCTTCTATATATATACACACACACACCCATACACAAGACGGACGCCCGCGACGCTTTCAGAGCGAGCCCCGCTCGAGCCCCGCTCGCGCAGGATTTTACCTCGAGCCGACAATTTTGACAATGCCACCGTCGATCTGCTCAATGGGATTTCCGTTTCCAAGGCGCCATTGTGCCCAGCTGTAATCGATACGACGTGCTAATGATCGTTGTCATCCGAAAGCGCATTTTCCACGTCTGTACTGCACAAAGTCGACCTGTGCGGCGTTGGGATATCGCGCGACGAATCGATCGTCCGTGCGTATTAGCTTCGAACGCGTCATTTTTCTCGGTTGACGACGAATCGCGCACGAGCCGAGTGATGGTTTTCCTTGGATCGTCCCAGGCTTGATGTTTTAAGCAACGTTCCATCGTCGTATATTTTATGTATCGCAGAATGACGAGCCGCAGTAATGGTGGAACGATTCTACGCACGCGGGACAAACCGGATCAATGGATTCGTCGAGCTTCTTAGAGAACGATTAACTTGGTACGGACGAAACCCGTTGCGAATTGTAAGATTCAAACTCGGCGAGACTCGAGAGTCCACTTCGATCCAATGACACTTGGGAAAAGTGGAAACAACTGCTGAATTGAAGTAGCGAGAGCCAAACGTGCGAATCACACTAGCGAATTCGTGTATCCCGCGGCGAGCGTCAACAGCCTCGTGACATTCCGCCAGCATACTATGTACCGCACGAGGGGAGTAGCCGCGATCGCTTTGTATACCAGGCGCATATTAGCTCGGCTCTCTCGTGTGTGTATATACTTGTACGTATATGTATGCGCTCGACGAAAAATAGTCTATAGCTAGGTTGATTTGGCATATCGCATGCAAAACGATTAACAGTAGGCGCGTGTTCGAAGCGCGCGCCGATAATTCCGGTCTCTATATCATTACTGCGGAGTTGCTATGTTATTGTGCCGGCGCGCGAAACGAGACAAACTCCAAACGGAGCCCGAGCGTGTGCAATTGCTGTGCCTATTCCGCGCGATTACTGCCATTTGGTACAATCCGAGCTCCGTCAGGTTTGGAGCGAGCGCAATTCACGCAATCCCCACCGTCTAATGTGTCTCTCTCGTGTTTCGTAAAATTTGCGGCGTGTGCGAATTTGCGCGCCGGCCTCGAGTCGCTCGGGGTATACGCGTATCGATTGGTAGCTTTTAGTCGAGTCGAGTCATTACGAGTGTTCCGATTGATTGGTGGTGGGGGGAGGGGAGAGGAAAAAAGTCGCCGAATGACCGAGCGAATGTGAAGTGTGCGACAGCGATTAAAAGCTCGCGTGCGTGTGATATATACCGATATAGTTCAGATATGATTCGATAATACGATGTACGACCTGTCCGTACAATTAAATAAATCAACTTTGAATAATGGGGTAATATTATTAACATACAAATACTACACAACGCGATTATTTATGAGCTAACTGCGTGTGATTTATGCCGCGATTATAACAAGTCTTCGAACGAACGTGCGCACACCTCCATCGCGAACCAAAACGATTATTTTATTTTTTTCCCCTCTCTCCCATTGGAAATATCGTTTCGAGGGTCGTGATCGAATGGAAACTACATTTCTTCGCGAGATCATTGGGAACACAGCGTATTTCATTATTCCCCATCGTCGTCGATGCCGCTGTACTCCGAGTTTCGGCGAGAGCCGCAAGAGCCGACGGGATTGGAAATAACCCAAATTTCACAAATACCTCGAAATCGAAGGAGGTTAACGATACGCGGATAATGCAGTTATAATGGCCGAAGCAGCCCACGAACGTGTGTGTATATATATACAGGTATAACATGTACAGTTCCGGCGTGTGAGCCGCGCGCGATTGATGAGGTCGGCTCGCGCGGGCGGGCTACGCCACACACATATCCGACGGCTAATGAAGACGATTGTTCGCCTCGGCCTGAGCACATGCGCTAAGCCGTGTTTAAGATCGCGCCCGATAATTTCATCGCTTCGCCGACGCGGGAGGAGCAGCCGCGTCGTTTTTTTTTTTCTTTTTTTTCCCTCCCGCATTTCATTATGTCGACAGCGCCTCGCGGTCGTTAGCGACACACACACACGCACGCGCACACTACAATCGTCGCTCATTCCCTCGAGTTCACTCTATTGTTCGATCGCGAAACGCTCGGAGAAAAGGAAAAAATGTTGTCACCGATGTGGCTTTTCTTCCTTGATACACTTAAATATATATTTACGCGAGGTTTCACAATGGTCGATTTGGAAGGGGCTCCGCGCGGAGTATATACAGTATATAATTCGAGTGATTGCGATACGAACTTTCTCGAAATCAAAACGATACTCGCGATCGGTGAGGCAACAATATCATAGATATATATATGTAAGAGTGTGAATCCATCGGTTCGGAGCGTTTGATTCGGCAAAGCAATCGCGGATTCGGGATAGAAGAGGCAGGATAAAAACCGAAAATTACACGGTCACACGGGTAACAAAACGCCGCGGCGGACACGGAATCGTAATCGCTTCCGCACGTCCCTCCGCGATTGCGAAGGCGGCAGATACACGGAAATAACGCGCGGCCCAGTTATAACACACTGGCATTAGCCGGTTCAGCTCGAACCTCGACCCATAATGAGCGGGTTATATGTTTTGCTGGTCGATTCCGCCAGTTGCACGCTTTTTTCCCCTCGGCGCGGTATATATTATAATGTTTGCTCAGCGCGGCGTTTGGCCTAATGGCTTCTAAAAAGCCACGATCTGTCGGCCGGCGGGCAACCTCTAATCAGCGGATCCCGCCGCGCGTGGGTACATGGGACTCTGGGGCGTAGCACGCGCGCGACCAGGTATAAGATGTTTGGGGGGTTAATTAGGGCGAGTTGGCTCACCGTTGGAGGAGACGGAGACGGCGTCGTGGTGGCTGGCGTCGCTGTCCTCGTCGAGCGGGCTCGGCGCCAGGGCGGTCGAGTGCGGCCGGGGCGACTGGTGCTTGAGGCTGAGGTCGCGGGGCGCCGCGGGCGGGCTCGCCGGCTGCTGCTCGAGCAGGCTCGTCGGCTGGGGCGCCGCGGCGAGGATGTCGGTGATCATGAAGCGCGAGCCGCGGTGCTGCTGGTGGGGCACGCTGGTCGGCGGGGGGTCGGGCCCGTGGCCCGGCGCCGAGGCCTGGGGCCCGGCCTCGAGCTGGCCGTTGGCCGCGGGCTCGAAGCCGCCCGAGGCGACCACCCGCGACAGGTTGAGCCCGGCGTGGGCCAGCGCGATGCCGCTCAGCGCGGCCACGTGGTGCGAGGGCCGCTGCTGGTGGACCGTCATCTCCGGGCTGCTGCTCGAGCCGCCCGCCTCTAGCGCCCCGGGACTCGCGCACCACCGCCGAGACAGAATCTTGGCCGCCGCTGGCTCGCGGGAGGCTGGCAGGCCGCGGGGGCCACGTAACCCGGGCAGGCTCGTCGATCACCTCCCGCTCCGCATCTCCTCCTCGGCGGCCACGGCTCACCGCGCACAGTCCATGCCCCTCGCGTAAACACTCGACTCGCGCGCGCGCACTCCTCTCCCGCTTCCAAATCTATACGAGTATTTCCCACCGCACCGCACTGGTTTATCGAGAGACAGATCTGTGTGTGTGTGTGTGCGTGTAAGGAGCACCGGTGCGGATCGAGTGCTGCTACTCGGGCCGACTGCGCCGCACGACTGAGGCGCGAGCCGAGCGGCGAGCCGGCGCTCACTCCCGTCGCGCGGCCATGCCGCGGGCCCCGCCCCCTCGGGCCACGCCCCCCAGCCCCGAGCCCGGCCAATCGCCGGCCGCCGCGAGCCGCCAACCGGCCAACCGGCGGGGCCGCCGCCCCCTCCCCCCACCACCCACCTGCCGACCGATACCCCCGGCGCTAATTCGATATAAAATTGTACTTAATACGTTTCATTATACTCGCGAGCGCGCTAGCGCTGCCCGGCTGCTCTCTCGCGCGCGCGCGCGCGAGCCCACGGAGGGGGGGCAAATTGCCACGCGCGGCCGAAGGAGAGGCTCCGGAGCCGCCGCCGCCGCTCTTTTCATCTCCCTCGTCGAGCTTCTCCCCCGGCGATTTAGCGAATCCCACGGCGCCCAGGCGTTCCTCCGAATCGCGGCTGTACGCCGCAGCCGCGCCTTTTTTCTTCTTCCCCCCCCCCCCACCTCCCACCCCCCCGACTCCCTCTCTCGCAAGCGTCTGTTCGACTCGCGCGCGCGCGCGCGAGTGCGCCTTGCTATCGGCGGGCTAATCGATACGCTCACTCGCTCGAAAATATCCTTCCCCCCCGGCCCTCCCACGCCCCCGAAAACTCGACCTTATGCGCTAGGTCAAAGCGACTCCTCGTCGCCGCGCTTCTTTTGTCCATATACAGTTACGCCCGCGTTGTCTCGCTTATCGATGCCCACTTGCGCGTTGACTCGACCCGTCGAATCGCATATCCGGCTCGTCGTGATTCGATTGCCCCGCGCGCCCCCCTGACTCGAGCAACAATGAAAGTGTCATTAGCCCAAGCTTATGTGTGGGTCTTTCGGCGATATCGCGTACTCCAACCGCAGCGGAAATTCATGAAAGATGACGGTCTACCGTGTATATAACGGCGATCTTGACCATCTGTACATATGGATATATACATGAGTCATTCCCCGCATTGTTTAGCGTACATATTCTATTATCGATCTTCTCGATCCGGATATGTTAAGAGTATACTCTTTTGTTTCGAGTAATCGATTCAATCTGCAAGAATAAAAGTATTCGATTCGGCAATTCAGCTATCGTAATTGTCGCCCGAATCAACTCTCGACGCTGACGTTAACCATAACAGCCGACAGGTATTACGATCTACCCGGGTCTTTTGACAATCGTTCACGTATGAGCCCTCTGATGGGTGACCAACCCCAAAGTAAGAGCCACGTATGTATAGTCGTGCTCGTTGGGCAGTCCGTCTTCTTGCCGGCGAACAGACTTTGGTATGTACATGCGCCTATCGCAGCCGACAAATGAGTATATGCGCGCACGAGTGAGCGACTACTCGAGGGCAGCTCTGACGGTGCGCGATAAAATTGAATTAGCCGCGAGGTGCGCAGTGAGCAAGAATGAGTAGAATTATACGAATTAGGGGGACATATCATTTAATTTGGGGGTGTCCGATGTCGTGGGCCGACGGAGGCGTGCACCGCTGTATTCGACTGGCTGCATACGTATATACATATATATACGCACGGATGCATATCATCGCTCTCGTCGTATAATGTCCCATATGGCACACACACGCACGTACTCTGTGTAAAATGCGCACACGCTCGGCTGGCTCGGTCGCTCGCGCCCGCGGGCCCGCCGGAGCTAATTAACATAAAATAAATTTTAGCACTTGGAGCACCGAGCCCCAGTATATACACTAGTTCGGCGCGATTGCATATCAAAGCCGCTTTGGATATGTCATGTCGTCCCCGAGATAAGGGGTTCCTTTTTTTCCCTTTCTTTCAATTTACTCCGCACCGCGTGAGGGCAGTAGCGCTTGGATGAAGAGAGGGCCCCGTGTATCGGAGTAGTCCCGACTCGCGGCCAATGAGTTATTAGCCGAACGTACGTACAGCGAGCAGTAATTATACTTGTTAGTTTCGAGTGCGTGCGTGTGTATGTGTGTACGCGGAAAACAATGATTTCCGAATGCAACGAAAAATATCTTTAGCCAGATATGATATGCAGATTGCAGCTCGAGGATTTGCATATACTCGGGAGTGTAACCTTTCATTTCGCACAGTTACCGGGCTGATTTGAATTTTTCGTTACACGAAATTAACATGGAAATCGGCATAATTAGAAAGTGCGAGAAGTAACGCGGTGTGTGTATGCCGCAAAGTACACGCCGAGGGAGGATCATTAATTCGGTTTTTTTTCCTCTTCCCTCTTTCGACTCCGTATCACCGAATACGCGCCGTTAACGTGTATATCCTTCTCGGCGATAAGTGAGCTGTCTCTTTTTGGAAAAGACGCTCATCGATTTCTCCGAGAGTTCCGATTTAAAAATAGCCCCAGCTCGATTTAATTCGCCGACTGGAATGCAACCGTGCCTGATACGACTCGCCCCCTCCCCCTTCCTCCTCAACACCTCGATTTATCAATTGATGAGAATCTGAATAAAAAATGACAAATTTACGGTGGGCCGTAGAAGGTATACTGTACAGCCGTAATGGGTACGTTATCGAGTTTCATAGAAAAGAAGCATCTTTTCCACAGGAGAATAGAACTAATTTGCGAAGTTCGTTAACAAAGCGCGTGGAGCAAATGAAATTATAACATGTACACTTGATGTGTACGTACGAATTTTCCCATGAAATTTACCGTTGCGAACCTGCTAATCTCGGGGCAAGCCAGTATTACCGTTGTGAAGTGTATGTATAACTGAATGGGCCAGTCCGAATATTCGCTAAGCCCTTGAAATTGATTCTTCGTACCGTTTCGGCCGCGTTTCACATATGCGCGAGCAGCTCTGGGAGTGTGCGCGTGCACGAGTGGCCGACAGAGAAGAGAGCCGGGCCACGCGAGCCAGTAAATGCATTCGACGCGCGTCGACCGATCAGTGTTAGAGATCCCAGCTCGTTACTGTATACAATTAGCATAGTGCCGAGTCAGAGCAGCGCATATATGTGTGTATATAGGTATATATAGGGAGGGAGTCTCGCGGCCAGGTGCGAGCGTTGCATGGCCAGCCGAAGCGCCACAGAGGACTGCGCAACAAAACGCCACCACCGCTTCCAAACGCCACAGCTAAAGCTCCAACCACGTGTCCTTCTAATCCGTGACACGCTTTTCCTCGGCCACGTATACTTGTGTAAATACGTTTTTGAACGTATTTATACCTTTTTTTCGTCTACTTTGCTTTAGTCGAATTCACGATTATCGTTTCAGGCTCCTGATGATTGATTTAAATAACGCCCTCGTTTGGGAGGTGCTAGATCGCTTTGTTGCCTATCTGTGCGGCAAGGCGAGAGGTAATTTATTCGGTCCGCCAAAATTATAATATGAAACATTATGCATTATATAGACAGAGAAGAGGAATTGAAAATAATTTATAATAGTTCGGATTCAAATGTGCAGGTACGCGAGAGTTGATTTTGCTGTTTAGCTCCTTACTTTTTCAGGATCAAAACATGAATGATCAACAATTATTTTAAGGTTATTTTACTTATACCACTGACCCCTACTGGTCGCTGCTCCAGTTTTGATTCGAGTTTCATCAGATACTCACCATGTACTTTTTCGTTGGGTAACACTGTGAAAAATCATTGTAGTATCTTCAACAGAATGAATTTTCCCCAAGACGCACTACTTGCAGCAAATTGATTTCCACGATAAAGACGTTTAGTTGGAAATTGAAAAAAAAAATAATCCATTTCCCGCCGTATGTTACAAAAAGGCCACGGCCACGCGACACATACGTGTCCGGATTAGTCGGATCTTCGTATTTTACATAACGAGCCGTCCGTATCATAATATACGCATATCATTCGCGATTCGTCCAGTTGACGCGCGTGGCAGCGGCAGGAGTTTTCCGAGCATAAATTAACTCGCTCGCGGCGCATTCCGCGGGAGCAGTTTGCATCGACGATAAGTATACAAGGGAGCAAAAAGGAAAAAAAAGCCCCGCGTTTCAATGCGCAGCATATATATATACAATATGGCAATTAATCGCGCTATTAAAATTATGTAAAAATGTTAATGGTCTCGGGTTCTCGCGCGCAAGCGCGAACGCGACGCCATATCAATCATGTGCGTTACATATTAATTTCGCCACCCGATTACGATTATAAAAGCGCTCGAGCCGAGGCGCTGCACGGCGGAAAATCGTCACGTATATCAATCTGCCGACTATCTTGGAAGGAGCTCGTGTCTCTTTCTGCACCGACAGAAGCGACTCTGCCCGGACTGTGTGTGTGTGTGTGTGTGTGTGTATGATAGCCGGGCACACAAATGCATCGAGTGCATTTATGGCAGAGCCAAGCGCGTGCGGCTCTCGCCGCTGCAGAAGTGGAAATGTTCCTCGCTATATAGTGGCCGATCATTAAATATACATGAGGGGTGTAGTGTAATGCCCGCCGCTCGCTCGCGCGCGCGCACCACCGACCAGCAGAGCCCGACAGAGACAGAAGCTTTTATACACATATACATCGAAGTAGCGGCTTGTGAAAAGTGTATATATTTTTATCGCAGTAGCGGATTTCGTTTGTACACACCTAACGTCGTGGGTATGTAGGTGTGTGTATATATATGTATGCGTGTGTGTGTGAGTATGAATATACGTGTGCGCTCGTATAGAGACATGCGCTCGCGGGATTTGAATTTAAAAATCTCGTGCTTGTATCTTAATGTACGATATGAACGTTTCAACTTTTATGTGAGTTTTTTCCCCTCTTTTGCTTCTCTTTCTCGGCTCTATATCAGCCTTAGCCATCCGTACTGATTAATTACTGCGCCTCGTTAATTAAAAGCCCAACGATTGCTCGATTCGAATTCCCTCGCCCCCGGCGCTTTGTACATTTTTGTATAAACGACTCGCGCGGCTCGCTTCGATTTCCGAGCTGTATATATCGCCCGCGCATTTCAGTTCGTTAATTTGCCGGCCGTGAGCTTGCGATTTTTCTCAAGATTCGTTTCGATTTTATTTAGCAGCTCCGCCTCGGCGTTTACGCGCGAGCGATTTTAATCCAACTGCGCGCATAAACGAATACAGGAGCAATTACCGAAGGAGCCGGCCGGCATACGCACGAGTGAATTAATTTAATCCGTCTCTATTGCGCGAAAGGATAGCGAAAGAAAAGCTTGCGTTTAACGATTATGGTACTTCGCGATCGTGGCATTTATCAAGAATTAAAATGTAATTGTAGGAAACGGGAGGTTAAGTGTTTATTAACATAGAACGGCCCCCGAGAGAATCGTGGAATACAACGTGTTACATAAATAAAAGAAAGAATGAGCGAGGGATAGGGAGAGAGGAAAAAATGCGAGGCGAGCATAATATTAACGCGCGCTAGCGCGAGTTAAAAAGGAGGCAAAGATAAATGCGTATAGCGCGTGTGTGTGTGTGTGAGTATACTTTTGAAAAACAATGTTGGCCTCTTTGTGAGGCAATAATTACAGGCGACTCTATGCAGATGAGACATTCTTCGGGCAATAAAATTTAAATTATAAAGCGAGGATCCGTTTTTACAAATCTGTGCGGCACAATGACGCGCCGAACGAAATAATAAAGCCGCGCTTTAAAATGCCGCGCCGAAACGAATATCGTTATTTATTATGAATATTATCCAGCGAAAAAGGAAAGCATTATAACGAGCGTACGCGACTTTTGGCGCATAATCGCGCATATATGTATATATACAATCAACGAAGATGAAAATTCGAAATTTAAACATTACCCCGTGATTGTATACGAGCTAAAAAGAAATAGCATCGCCCGAGTTGGACGGAGATTAGGGATATTAGTGCGAATGAATTGTCGCGCGGTGTATAGGCGAGAGAAAAGTGTGCGCAAGAGCCGATGATCGGCATCGCGATCTTGGGGTCGGGGCAGAGGTGGGTAGTGCAGCACGCGCCCCGGACACTATTACAAAGCGGGCGTAAACGCCGAGCTCGCACTTACTTTTCTACCCGGCTTGTTCGATGCATATTCATACGGCCATACATTAAGTATACCGCGCCAGCCGCTGCCTTGTATATATATATTTTATATATTTATATATACGTGTGCGAGTTCGTGCGTGCGTGTGTGTGTGCGCGCGCGCGGCTGACGCGGCTGCGGCGGCGCACTGATCTTAGATTAAGGTAAACGCCGGTTAACTTAACGGCTAGGCCCCATAAGGCTCTCGCTCGTTTTACGCCCGAGCCAAAACTATTTGCACGACTGCCCGAGCCTCCTGGTGACGCGCGCACGAGCCAACGATATATATACGCGTGACATACAATGTTTTCTTGTTCAAAGTTCGACGATGACGGAGGAAAAATGGGGAAAAAAATGCGCTTTCTACCATAGAGTTCACCGAGAAAATAATCCTCATTAGGATTTTTAGAGATTGATTTTTTTAAGAAGCCATGGCTAATTTTAACTTTGTTTTCCAAGGAGAATATTATCCATTTGTTTTTCTTCACGAGCCTGAGTAAGTCGAACAGGGTTATTTCCTTCGAAGTTCTCAACGGCCACGCGATAAACTTTACCAATGCGTCTGTCGGTAAAATACCAAGATTCTAAACTTACATACATCAAAGAGCGTACGGAAAAAAGTATCCACAAATGTCGGTGTTATTTTTTTCTTCTTCTGGAAGTTCGTCGTGTTAGCTACACTCCACACAGTTGATGGGAATCATAAACCTGCTCGCCCAAATGATTTGATGGCTTCTCAAAGCTAATTTCCTGCTCTGCGGTTTCTCTCGAACCTCAAAAGTCGAGCTCATTTAGATTCACGCTTGTTATGATTTATGAGATTATGGTAATGGGACAGGTTACGTGTTTCGGCCAGATACAATCTCGAGCTCATGCCCGATCTCGTCAAACAATCGTTTACTCCGGTGCATGAATAAAATATATATATATATATATATATAAATATATGTACGTTAACACACACACACACAATCCGAGATAATTGGAGGATTACGTACATAGCGTTATAAATCTAGGATTTGTTGGAGGGTGGGGGAGGAGGAGGAGGAAAGAAAAGATAGAGGTTCCCCAAGCGTACGCTCGGGTTTATTTGTCTCCGTCGGGTACCCACACACACGCGTGCGCGTGAGTTCGCGCGAGCTCTCGAGCGAGTGAGAAATTAATCCATAATGTATTAGGAGAGCAATGTTGCGTTGAGTGCCTATAAACGACTGGGGAATTGCACAAGTTTTCTCGCTAATTAAAAACAAGCCCGCTCGAGCTCGGCTTCATTATCTGCTCGCGCGCCCGCCAGTTATGAAATGGAAAAAGAAGCTACTCTCGCGCTAACGCGACCTCGCGATCAACGGGGACAGATACATACACACATGTGCGGAGGCGGGGGGGAATGGAAGAGGAACGATCGCGCGACGACACTCCATGCAGACGCGCGTATGTATAGAGGGTAAGAAGTTGCGTTTGGGAATCTGCCAGAGCGAGACGCGGAATGCGCGCGCGCTTATACCGATTACGATCTACAGCCTTCAGCGCGCTTGGACAGTTTAATTGGCCGCGCGGCCGGCCCGCAATTGAGACACGGCAACGCCGACCGAGACTATATATTGGACTCAGCCCCCCACCCGTCCACCGATCATTGCTCGTTAACGATCGAACGTACCTCCGATGCGAAAGGTAACGTTCATTTTTTGGTGTAACGAAACGAGAACAATTAGGAAAAACGCGGTTGATTGAATTACGAATGTTCGAACTGGCGGGTGTAAGTATACACGGAAATCGTGAATGCTCGCACGGCGAGTATACGGAAAGATCGTCGGAGCAATAACAATTAAAGCAATCCAGAGAGATGCTCGGCGTATCAAGTAAGTACGATTCCTCATCGGAGCGCCAGCCGGCCGTGAAATAACACGATTCGAAATGTAATTTTATGAAAATAAAATTCCTCGCTCGAGCCTCGGGAGTTCGAAGAGCGGGGGGCAAGCAAAACAAAGGGAATAATCAGGCTCGCTCTAAACGCGCGTGTCCGTAAATCTGCTAGGCTCTCTTGAATGATTCAAGAGCGCGATATAAATGCCCTGAGAAGAGGCGCGCAGCCACTGTTAGGACGCTCGTGCGTGGCTCCGAAATTTATGCGCGCACACTTGTACGGGGCAAGGAAAGAGACGCTCTCGACTCGGCGTATGAATGGGCGCTAAACGAGATCCGATCTGGCGCGCGCGCGCGAGAGAGAGAGTTTGTTATACCAAGTGCTCATTAGGATTGTAATGCATTTTCCGGCGCGCGCGCGCGAAAAATCGGGAGCGTTAGTGCAGCGCTCGATCCGCGGCCGGATATATTAGCCTATCGCCGCGCCATCGCCTTCCTCGTCCCAATTCATTTGATTTCATCCGAGGGGCGAACTCCCGACAGAAACTGCGTGTGCTTCATACATCTGTGTAAATAAGCAAGATCTGTGATGTCGTTTATTTCAAGTTCTTGTATCGTATGATATACGAATTGTCAAAATCCCTACATTCTCACTTATTGCATCAGCTAAGGAATGAGCTGAATATTCGTTGAACTCCAGATTCATTTGGATTTATCGAGTTCCCTCGACAAAAAAAATAAAAATCTATTTTGTTAGATGTGTGTATATGATTATGAAGAATATCGTATCATTGAGGTAAAATGAATTGAATGTTACATCGCTCGATTTTCCAGTCTAAATAAATAAATGAATCACTCGTTGAACGGAGGGAAATTTGACGAAAAGACTCCTGACGACCGGTTTGAAAATTCCCGATCGGTCACAACGTTTTCTCGATCCATTTCCTCGAGCTTTTACCTTGCGTTACTAATAAATGCTGAGTATATTTTTAGATCAAGCCTAGTGGAAAAATGAATAATTTTTATTTTTCATCTATAAACTCGGTGTAAATAAATATTTTCCATTACTCTATTACCAACAATATTCCCGGTCGTGGTGCGCTGCTGTAACATGAATTCGATTTTTAAGGGATGGACGTTATCGGTCACCCAAACCCTAGTTTGATTATCAACACAGAAACTGCCGAAAATACTGTTGCACCCATAAGAAATTACAAAGCCACAAAAGCCAACTAATCGGAATAGCTCATCCAATAATGAACCCATCAAATGCAGATGTGATATTTGTGATATATCCCAATCATGACGTATATGATCTGATTGTCGGTGTGGTGTGATCGCTGAAAAGCAGGCCACTCGAGCCACGTCCGGACGGAGACGATAATCGAAAACAAAAGAGACGTTGATTATTCGCACGGTTAATAAACGGTTTTTTCGCACTCGCTCTAAAATCAGTCACGTGCCCCCCTTCAAAATGCTCATAGTTTTTTCTTATCCGTCGCGCGCGGCCCTAATGACGTATTCTCGGGTAACGAGTCCAAGGTTCAGGCGGCGACCTATACCGAATCGATGCGGGATTTGCTCGTGCCCCCCTCTCTCTCTCTCTCTCCATCACCCATTTTTCTCACTCTCGCGCTGGAGTAGTCATATCTGCCGGTGGGATCGGCGATTAGAGCGCGGGTTACGCTGGCGAGCAGGGGTTCCGTGTAACTAATGATACGTTCCTCGGCGCCGTTGCCGCATCGACCGCCCGCGCGTACGTACACGCGCGGCCCGCGAGAGTGAGTTTTCGAGTCGGGCGAGTTCGCGCGGGCCGCTTAATTTCCCTAACGAGTGGAAAATCCCGCGTGCGCCGCCTCTCCCGACGTATGTATACGAGCTGTAGCGCGGGAAAATCTGACGTGTCGCGGGCGTTTGGAACCGCGAGCAAGTGGGCGTTCGTGTAATTGGTACCTTATCGGTGTATTGTGTACTCGCGAAAACAGCCCTCGTTGATCCGGCGCGCCTCGGCCCCGGGTGGAGAGGTATTTCTGAAATTCCGACGCAACTGTGCACCTGTGTGTCGCGCATCTCATCGAGGCTCGCACGTGAATACAATATATATACGAGTCAACTTGGAAACTTTTTTTTCTTTCCTGTCGTTGCGCAAGCCAATTTAGCCGGCTTTAATCGTCGGCACTTTTCAGCGTTTCGCAACGCTTAGAAATCGTGCTGATGGTCATAAGTGCGCGCGGGCGCGTTATCAAACCACGTCGATTCGCGGGCGCGCCAAACTTGGAAAAGAGATATCGCGTCAAGTATACACTCGTGGATCATCATCGGTACGTCGAATCGGGAACTCGCCGAGGCATTTTTCGGATGGTCAAATTACACGTGGAGGACGGAGGGGGAGCAGCTCGCGTCGAAAAGCGCAATTGCCCCGCGCGGTCGAGCTAAATTGAGAAAATTCACGCGATAGTCGGAGGGCGCGCGCACTCGAGGGTCGACGCGGCGCTCGAGTTATCAGCGAATTGTTCGAGAGATCGCGTTACGGCTAAGAGCCTCTATTACCGGCAATTTGCATTGATAGCGAGCAAGCACCTTTGAAACCGATCTAAGAGCCACTTTGTTATCTTACGCGTGCTTGCAGGTGGGCCGCCGCTTCGGCCAAGACCCCCCCCCCCCCGGAAGGATAGAACGACGGCTTTCTTACACGTGCAAATTGCCCCTGACGCCGGGCGTCTTCTCTGCTCGCTTCCTATTCGCATCGATTATTCGACATTTTTCGCGTTAGAATCGCCCGTCAACATTAACACTCGCTTCTGTCTTCCATGCAATTACTATTCAGTTATTATACACACGTGCGGGAAATATTAAGAACACTTTCAACTATCGTAGTGATCAATGTGTATCAACCAATTGTCACATTGACTTTGTGTTATTCAATTTACTAAACTCAAACGTGTACACGGACAATCACAGTTGACAACGACGTACGCCAACCAAATTCCGATTATTCGTTGGCTCAGTATCGGGATCATTTAAATTTCACTGCGCAATGTACTAATAGGATTCGGTATCCTCGTGCGAACGCGCAGTACCCAGCCCCGAGCGAGCTAATGAAAAAAAAAAGTCGGCGCAATCGGATAGGGAAAAACGATTTAAAGAGCACGTTTTGAGATAACAAGCGGTAGTTTTCTCGAGCAATTAAGATAATATTTGCATTATCGCGGGGTCGAGATTTCCTGCAGGTGTTTCTCGAGGTGCCAGGGCTCGAGTGTTTCTTTCCCATTTGAATGGGCGGTCTACCGAGCTCGTTAGTTATAAAAGCCTTCCATCCCGCGCAGCCGAGTGGCGCCGTATGACACATCGCGGGAGGGTCGGCCGTGCGCTTGGCCTCTCACTCCGCTGCATGTGTACAGCAGGGCGTGGGGGCAAAAGCGAGCGAGAATTAGTCGAGGGGTAGAAGGTGCTGTTATTAGATCTTTCTCATGCTGATAAAACTTGTATATAATAGACTTAATCGCTTCGCGGTCGGACCTTTGGCTAAATTTTTCGTTATTTTTCATGGCTCCCTGGTCAGCGAGGCCTTTATCATTACGATGGATCTCGAGTTCGGTGCTTTTAACCCTCCGACACCCCCACCCCCCACCACTACCCCTCTGTAGCTGTCCCTTGCGCTCATGTGATCCTCGCTACATTTCCTTCTCCTCCTGGTTTTGTACCAAGCTTTAATATCGCCGAAATAATTAACAATCAATACTTGAAAGATCATTAATTTATCTTCGCAAGAGTCGCCTTTTGAGTATTGGAATCGGATAAGGATCCATGCCAATCGATAACAAGGCAGCGTCATCACGGAAGAGATCAACGATTTCGGCTCGAAATAAATAGAACTACGTCGAAATCTTACTGCATAAAATATTCTTAGTGTAATGCAAGAAACAATCTGAAATTTTCTGATAATCCAAAAATAACCTTAAATTCAATAAGTATAGACTCAATATACTTTTTATCATGAAGCTTCCATGGATTTCAAGAGTGTATATTGATATGGTCGTTCTCGAAACAAATAATAAGTCGATTGATGTACATTCACATGCTTATTCATTAAATTCAATAATCATAATTATAAGAGTGTATATATAGTCCTCTTTTTAAATCAAAGAAAATATAATTCTGATGATCTTCACTATTAATTTGACAGGGGCAGTAGGGATACTAAGCAAGCATTTCCAACTGAGAAGAGACGTTTGACAGTCGTCGTGTACAACCTCGAGAAACCCAACGAATTTTCTGTTCTCTAAAATCATACGAGTAAGAATATGAAATGAAATCAAGTATAATAAAATGATTTTAGGGACCAGCATTAGTACTGGGTTTGAGGAACATTCGCACTAAAATTACCAGAACTCTCCCCAAGCTCAACTGCACTGAGAAAAATTCCCTTATCGGAATTTGCTATATGATGTAGTAAATGAAATTATAGAAAAATCCACTATAAATATCGTTAAATTAACTTTATTTCTGTAAATAACCCTCATGTTTTATAATTTATTCAACAATGTTTAATTGCTATTTGATTATTGTTCATCGACCAATAATTATTGTTTAATGAACCATAATTACAGTCAGCTGTATCCACTTAATCGTATCTACTATAAATAAAAGTACTATATAGAGAAAAATCTCCTTTAAATATAGTATAATTAATACTTTTTCCATGGTATACATTAGTGAAATTTGTATATTTGAATTCACAATATCTCATAGCTGGGTCAAAATAGAACTATATTTATAGGAGATTTATAGTTCACCCAACTATAAACTGCTCTCAGTGTGTGTCTTATTTTTTACCGGAATCATTATTATTCCCTTCGCCATTATCTTCATTCCCATCTTCGCCATTGTCTTCATTCCCATCTTCGCCCATTTCTTCACCTTCTTCGGATTCTTGATCTTCACCTCCGTCAGATCCTCCATCACCATCCCCGGAATCGTCGCCACCTTCCTCCCCTCCATCACCTTGTGATGGGGGCATTCCCCCCATTGGCATTGGACCAGGTCCCATACCTATGAACCGTAAAAATGAATTAAACATTTATTAGACCGGACAACCTCAAAAATGAATTTTATCAATTCCACCCAATACAATACTATCATCGTGACGTATGACTTTGATGGTTCGTTACAATGAATGAAACATATTATATAAAAAAATAATCAAGATATCTATTCCAGTAAATCTTGATCAATTGGGTTTTAGTATACTCCCTTGCACGATCCGGAAAAATGATATAACATATTCTCATTGATATCGAAATTTTAAAATTCACTCTCTTCCTGGCATCCTCGAATAATAGCCCTCTCCAGGAAACATAAAATAGTATATGCACCTCACTCAAACGTTTTGCGTCCCGAAATCGACTAACCTCGCTCAGGTGCATGATATACTGGTTTTTCCTCAATACGTTTGTTTTTGACTTACCTTCTGTTACCTACTCTACCGACTCGAATATTGAGTTAATTTTGAACAATAGATTTTAACGTTTCCAATTAGCCTGTTCATCAAAAGAGAATTTAAATAAGTAATAGACGCAAGTATTGCCATCTGACTTTTAAGTCTGGTCCATGGCTACATTCTTACAATATCACAAACGTCACATTGCATTTCATTAATAATTGAATAAGTTTCATAAGATCTCTAAATAAATATTCATATTAGTATGCATATTTTCCAAACCCACCTGGTGGTACTGGTGGAAATCCTAGCATCATCATCATACCTGGATCACCCATCTATCTCGAAATAAGAGTATTAAAGGTATAGACAGATTCAAATAAGTTAATTACGGTAATCGCATATAATATGGAACATAGAAAATACAACGAAACTATCATAAAGAATGTAAATATGCGTAAAAAACAAATAAATATTTCATTTTTGCATATTTCATTTGGACTGAAAATATTGAGATACAAGAATCGAACATACCATTGGTCCTCCCATTGGTCCGAATTGCCCTTGACTCTAGAAATTAGAATAAGAAGTAGAACGAGATTTTTCTTTCCATTGACTTGGTAGGTGACATACTAACCGAATTTACTAAGCAGATAGCAAAAAATATTAAGATGAGATTCCTTATTTTAGCCATGTTGAAACGTTCCTCAATTGGTTTCAGAAAAACTGAAGGAATAACCAAGGAAATACTCGTTATTTATATTCGTCGCTGCAATTATTGTGCTTGTAGATATCGTACAATAATTTGAGTGGTTTGATAACTGAAATTGTTGAAACGTGCGTGATGAGCTTAGCCTTGATGAACAATATTTTTCCTAATAAATATGAATTTAATGTTCATTTGAGACATATACAGAATAATATTTTCATTACTATTTTCTCTACTTTCTATTGTAATGCAACGTATTTCGAGAATCGGTACTCTCATAGATATTTTGATTCATCTGATAATGCACTAAGAAAAATAATAAGCTGAAATAATATTTTTTCAAACGTTCAAATACCTTTATTAAGCTTTATCAATTCTATTTATCATCTATTTCATCCTTGAATATGAATTTTCATATTTAACATAATATTCAACTTAAAGCATTTAGAATTCACGAGCGGGTTATTTCAACATAATTAGTAGCCGAGTTGAAATTTCAGAAATTGATATAAAATTTGTACATTCTGGAAAACTGGAATTGCTTTTCATTCTAAATGTTATTACACGGCTTTAGTTTTTTGAGAGGAGTATTCAGTCTAATATTTTCTCCATGTATGCAGCAACTACGATGTTGTAAGTTTCAGTTAGTACTTTGTCATCTAGATTTTTTATTTTACACTGACATACGAAAACGAAGCCGATTGACCCAATCGCATACTCTAACTGTACACAATTCTCTTCTCAACAAACGTTATTGACATTTTTTTTCGACCTTTCCTTAATTTTTATTCTACTTATTAGAGTTTCATTAGATGTGACGATAGACGAGTCGTTGATGTTTAATATTCCCGTTTTATATGGAAAATTTATCAACAACTTGTTTGAACAAAAAAATTTAATATTTTCTTGGAGTAAAGAGACATTTTTGATACAGCGTATAGCGTCACCGTTTCCCTCATAATAATTTACATTGCCAATCATTTCGTAATGAGACGGTTTGATGCAAATAGCTCGAGCGCGGTCATGACGAACCTCTCATCTGAGCTTCAGAGTACCACCCAAGTATCAGATTGAATGATCCACAGTACGATTCGTGATTCATTAGACAACATCTCCTGATCGCCAAAGGTTATGTCGATTACGCCTATGCTCTACTCTATCCTTGGAACCTGCATTGATCGAGATAGTTATTGCCCCGACTCAAGGCAGTCATTCGAGTCTCTTTAAGCCGCCTATACAATTCCGAAAGCCTTTTGGCATTGGCATGAATGGCATAATGCGACTTGTATTCATTCGTCATATTATGGGAACCGTTCGAAAGGACAATGTACGCGTGTAGACGAGGTGGCGAATTATTCTCGTCGCATTTTCTGACCAGGAAGCAGCTCAACGACTTGAGAATCCCATCAGCCCAACGAAGAAAAGCCTTGCAAAACATTCGCGTAGTTCAAAATATCGCTCTTGTTCGGGTGTGGTGCCAAGCAAATCGTTTACATGTGAAAGCGCGCCGGTTATATATATATGTACGCGCGAGCGAGGGAAGTTTCAGCCGGGTCTCGCGAGGATCTTGGTCCGTCCCGAAGTCTGGGAGAGTCCGCAAGACTGTGTGCCGGTGATTAGCATAGAAACAGCGGTAAACTCGGCGAGCTTACCGAACTAACAGCGTGTAAAATAACCGCTAAGTTGCCAAGACAATGCTCGTTGCGTCGGCTGGCGGCCGCGACACCGCGCGGGCCTGCCTCTACGGCGCTATTACTTCCTAGAGCTGCGCCGCGGGAGCATTGTCTTGGACGCCCGGTCTGAACTTCCGTCGGGACGCTTTAGCGGCTCCTTACGTCACTTCCACCTTCGACCACGCGCAGCCGCGAGCTCCAGACAAAGCGAAAGCCGCCGCGCACGGGGACGAGCTCGCGCTTTTCCTCGAGTCATTTTTGTCGCTGACATGCCGGGGACCCCCATTGTTCCACGCGCAATCAGGACTATTCGGAGTAGGAAAACGTTCGGCGATCTCTCGAGAAACCGCTTCGACAAATTTCACACGCAGCTTAGCTTTTGCGTCATATTGCGCCAACGCGTCGTAACGCTTTCGCGGCTTGATAAAAGCCACAGCTCGATACGACAAATTACGCACGTTTTTTTTCGAAATTGATAAATTAAATTTTTTCCTCTAGGTTTTATACCTATATGACACGTTCTAATCGGTCCGGGGCCTTGTTTAATTGCTGCGTCCTTGATCCACGTGGCATCAGCTCATTCCACTTTGCGAAGGTGAAGCTAATTAATTTATTGATATTTTTCCACTAATTTCCGAGACTCTGTCTCTTTTTCTAGTAAATGGGTGCCTTGTGTTTCTGGCACGATGAAAATATATGAAAAGAACATAGAACCACTTGATTGAACATAGATCGTATAATAAATATGAAATTTTCATTCAATTACAAATAACATCTTATTTTGGTTTATTTGTGAAAAATGTAACTACTATACGAGTAGTTCCTATAATTTCTTCATTACTTAATAACCGAGTGAAGGCGCGCTTCACCCACTCTTTTTCACCGTTTCGCAATTCGGATTGAATTTTTTTTTTAATTTTTCACTATGCTGTATCAACCTGTCTCAAAGGATAAAATAAACTATTACTCATATGATTTTGGATTTTGAAAAATATTGAATAGTAAAAGTTCAATTCGTCAACGTGAGATGAGACGACTATTTGTGAATAAACCGTTGTCCCACACTAAAATTGTCGAATTTCAAAACTTTGTCGCATTCGATAGATAATTCCTCTATTACGCCAATGATCAAAATGCGTAGATTGCGTAGAGAAAAAGTGGCGGGAATGGTATTAAATGAAAGACACTTAGTCAAGAGGAGAAAAGCAAGGAGAAAATACACGAGCTCGAGTGAAGTTTTTCTTCTCTCCTTCTCCCAGTCTTTCTATTATGTGACTCTCTATCAAAGCTAACGCAAAGCACGCGATCTTCTTGTTAGGAGCATTATACTCCGTTAAAACCGACGTAATGTTACGCCAACGACAATGACACACACTCATGGCAGAGTACTTTGAAAATGGGAGACTCATTACCTCCGAATGCGACGCGATTGAGATAACGAAGTCGCGCGACCGCCGCGCGATTGTATATACAGATCTTAGATTGGCCGAGAAAGGGAAAAAAAATTGCAAGAACGGCAGATCACGCGGACGTCGAGTGTCTAATAACTCGCGGCAAACCACACACGCGAAGAGTAATTTTGGCTTTATTACATTTAAAAGTAAATCACGCGCTCTTCCCTCCTCCCCCGGGTGTCCTTTTGATTATTTTTTTCTCTTTTTTTTCTCAACAATCGTCAGCTGCAGTTCCGCCATTCTGCACTCGAATGATCCCAAATCGAGATACACGCACGCTTTCTGCCGGAAACCTTTCGTTCCTCGAGTACTATTCTCGTTTTTTTCTTTTTTCAACATTCTCTCGTCGGGCTGGCAATCGAAGCTCTCGCGGACGGTGTCGCCGATAATGGCCGCGCGGTGGTGTAAAGGGTAACGTATCATACCGGCGATGGAACGAGGACGAAACATAATGGACAAGCGTGACGCATAACCGACTGGCAGTGATTCCTTTTTCCTCCTCTTTCTCTCGGTGGACGTATATACGTATGTGTTTATGCGAATAACGGGAGCACATCGGCTGGCGTAACGCGGAGTTACATAAATTCGTTAAATCGGCACAAAAGCGCGCCAACGTCCATCTGGCCGTCCGCGGAGAGTCGTTACTTTGTTGCGCTCTCGTGGAGAATCACTCGGTCGGACTGTCATAATGGGCGGATGGACGTCAGGAAGCGGTTGCCTAAAAAGCGTTAAACGCACGCCCGCTGCCATTATACCGGGCGCGCGCCCGCGTCTTTGGCAAAATCAAAAAAGTTTACCGTTACACTGGGATGCTTCCGCTCGGGTAAAAATATGATTTCCCCGCACATGTCGGCCACAGGTTTCTTTTTTTCGAACAACCTCAACTTCGGTCTCGTTTGGGATGGTTGGGCTACTGGTTCAGAAAATCGAATTCCAAGTAGGATGTAAATATTTTAGAGTTTCTCTTGGAAGCTTACAGAGAAAAACCACTGTATCACAGTGAAAAATCACTGGAAGAAAGTGAATATGAAATATTGACTGGATTACAGTGAATTTTCCATGTAATAAAAGTGAATTTTCACTTCAGTTTCGTTTTGATACCAAGAATTTATTACGAAATTCATATAAAATCTGTTGCCATAAACCTCACGAAACCAAAGTGAAAATTCACTTTTATTGCATTAAATTCACTGCAATCCAGTCGATAATTCATCGACTGTCTTACAATGATTTTGCACTTTGATACAGAGGTTTTTCACTGTAAGCTTTTAAAAGATTACGCTTTAGAACAGAAGTAAATATGAATTGAATCCCACGAAAAAAAAGTCTGCAGTGTAACGGTGTCATGGTACTTATAATAAACTGCTTGACAAAACGATGTTGCATTGTTTTCGACTGGACAATTCAACCAAGTCGAACTGATATTCGAACTCTTGAATTTCCGCGAAGGAACTGGAAAATAATTTTCCAGTAAGTGAACCTCATATTTTGTTCTCTAACGTAGGTACTCAAACGCGAAATTGTCAATTCTCGACAATGCGCACATGTGACGTGGAAAAATGACGCATTCTCTGTCGGTTGACTATCTTTTGTGAAATCGTATAAACTAACATATTTCGACGAAACGAGTTTATTCGACGGTCGAAATGGTTCTCATCCGGCGCTATTAGCCGTGCAGGCATACGCGTATACCCACACGCGACTAATTTTCGAAATGTGGAAACATTAAAAAAATTAAAAAAATATCAAGTAAATTGCAGTGGATATACGGCGCGTGCACGAACGCCGCGCGTCCTTATAACAACGATAATGAAAAAGAGTCGTACGCGGAAGCCGCGCGCGACAATGCGATTCGCGAGCGCCGCTGTTAATAAGGCCCTCTCGCCTATACGCGCGTGTGTGTGTACGTATAGACATGGGCGATTCGTCGAAGTGTATATAATATATATGGAGCTGTTGCACCGACACTTTCGAGTCGTAAGCTCATCTGCTCTTTCCCCCCGTACCTCCGCGGGGGTCCAGCCGAATACGTCTCGGCTTTCCTTTCGCGGCTCGCGCCCGCGCGATATATACTTTTTCGAGCGGGCAATTAAACCAATTACCGGCGGTGCGCGCGCGGGCGCGAAGAAAAACGCGGGGGAGGCTTACGTAAAGTAATTGGACTGGCGGATTTCCTAAAACGATAATTAACGAGTTATTAAGCGCCAGCTTGAGCCGGGGGGAGAGAGGGGCCTCAGCGAGCGCGGCCCGTTTCACACGCGCCCGTGTGCACATGTATACACACATCTTCATGTATATACGCGCGCGCGAGGTGAAATCTCGTTCTCCGCGATATGCTCCGCTCGCGGATATATTTACGTGCGTATACGTGTGTATATGTATATAATATGGCGAGCGTTGCGGAGCGTGGGTGTTACCCATGATGTTGCGCGCGCGCGCATTATGGACTTGGCGTCGCGCCTCGCGACGATGACAGCAAGAGTTTTTCAGCCGTGCCAGCACACTATGCGAAAACTTTCATCCGTTGCGCGCTCGCGTTCGAGTGATGCCTTGGGAGAGTGATTCGTTTGGGAGGCATTTTCCAACTGCGTGCGATTTGCAATTTTCTCCCGTGAACTCGCTATTTAGATACCCGAATCTCTCGGGCGTTGCGTAATCCCTGAAATTCTTTCGCTTGGTCTGCTCGTGGAGTTATTGTATTGTTGGTTTTATCTAGACATATCGTGACATACGCAAAGTTAATGGAGATATACGCGAATGGATGGGTATGCCCAGTGCACACTGGGAAATGTTATTACTCCAATTGAATTTTTAATTGTACTAAAAAAAAGTGATCATGTATAGTTTTAAAATCAAAACTATTGGATTTTCTATGTAGGTTTCAATTTAGATCTGGGAATAAATTGATTCACAGTTTGATCATTTTGATATATTGATCGTATTGACGGAGCAAGTGGTTGTAAGTTTGATGTGGATATAAAAATGAAGAATTATCTATTTCGAGGCTGGGGCACTTTTATTTTGAACCCAGCTCGTGGCTCAATCGAGAAATTCGAAACAGCTCGAAATGATTGGTGATTAATAATGAACTCGGTTTTACAATACGGATGATCAATAGCGGCAAAATAGCGGCAAAATATAAACGTGATAATGAAGACGCGAGCGGGTGCTTACACTCCCGAAGGATTATAATTTGACGCGAAGGACTGTTGAACGAAGGAAAGAGCTGATATATTGGACGATTAAAACTCGAGCCGCGGGCTTGAGTAACGAGTATTTAAATGAATAGCCGCATCCTCGGGCATTGTGCTTTGTGAAATATCGTCAGCCAAGATCAGATAACGGGGGGCGAGATCTTAATTATCTCGAACTAAATACTCTTAATGAAAAAATTTGCATAGCCGCATTTCGGGTTGCCGAGCCGGCGGCGGCGTATAAAAATGGCCGAATCATGCAAAGTTCACGCGGCGACGCTCGAGTGAATACTTCGGGGACGAAGCGCAACACTCACACGGATATCAATACATAGAGTCGCGCTTCCTCTAATTGACGTAGTCCTACGCTTGAGATTCGCTCGACACATGTCAAATATACAATCGCATGGCAAAAGGCAATGTTGACTGTGTATCAGAAGCCGTCGGTGATTCGAGGACTTGAGCTATATGTACGAGGTGCCATATCTCGCGACGAGAGCGCGGAGTCTGTCGCGTTAGGGATTGTGGGAAAATTTGGGATTGTCGGGCAGCTTCGTTTGAAAGGAAGTTTTACCGGGGCGCACAGGACTGCAGCCGCGACTCGTCTTGGCGAATCGACCGATTCACCTGGGCTAAGCGATTACGAGCCGCATCGCCGAGCGCAATCGTGAATCGAGCGTGAGATAGACGGAGAGAGAGAGTTGGGTAATTATGGAAGGCGCGCTTAATCGCGTGGGGCTCATGAATTCCCCGGACTATTTATAGCTCACGTGTACGAGTGCGTGTAAGCGCGCGTGTGCGTGCGATAACTGTTTGTGGAAACATTAGCGCTCATTATAAGCTCGCTCGCAACAGATCCGAGCCGCGGCTGATACTTCTCGCGGCTAGCTCCAATTGAACGAGAGATATACAATGTATCTACGCGTACACGCGCGCGGTGATACGCGGATGCGGCCGACTGGCTTCGCACGCCCCATACCCGATTTCGCCGCAACGCGGATAAATCGTTTCCTCGATCAAATCGCTTATTGCCGCGTTGATTTCGCTCGCCGGCCCCAGCCGAGTTAACTCCTCGGTGGCATCGCGTGTTTTCGGCTAATCAATGCGGCTCTCGACGGGCGTGTAACGCACCTATACCCAGGTGGTGCGCCGCGTTACATCGACTAGATCCGCTTGGTGTGCGTCCCTCGCTCGAGCTTTGGATGGCTCGCGAAAAGACAAAACGCGAGGAGTCGAGGAGAAAAAGAACTCGGGGCTCGACAGAGTTCGCACGCAAGTGTATGCGTACGCACATACTTGGATCGCGCATACATATATATTTATAAAACTGGCGCGCTTATATTGTCGGATTAATTACAACAAGCGCCGCGCAATTGCTACCGCGCTTACGAGTTGGCGCGATCGCGAGACAGCTCGCGAGTACAACATATAACTGCCGCGAGACATGCCAAACTCGGCTTACGTAAAAGTGCAGTCTCTCGCGCTCGCGGCAAAGGGAAATATTAAAATGCGAGGGGGTGGGAGCTGCTGTGCACTGCACGTGCCTCGAACGCGTGGAAATATACACATATCGCTAGCGCGAGCGAATCGAGCCCAAGTTGAGAGCCCCTGGTCACGGTAATTAGCTTTATGAATCGCGAACTCGTGTTAATACATATCTATACGTATGTGTATACAATGCACCGCGGAGCGATGATGACGCGCGGCTGATAACGCGCTCGCCCTTCCCCGGCGATATCGCGCCTGCGCGCACCACCACGTGAAAGCGTCCATTATCCACTTTTTCATTGCCCAACTCGAGTGTGTCCGTGTGTTCGCGCGAGCGTGAGTGATTCTTCCGCCATACTAGGCGGAAGCGCGCATCAACGCGCCTTAATACAGGGAAATTCGTTATGCTCAGCTGCAGCTGCATCTGAGAGCCTATCCACCAGAATAGCACGGGAGAAATTTCGAGATCGACCCGATATACATATATATCCAATTGCCATGGGAACTCGCGTTGAATCATTGAAAATGATTCGCGTTTATATAGATATGAATGTACAGAACCGCGTTCGCGGAAGCGAGCGTCTCTCGCGGAGCGATTTGAATTGAAACGAAACGCGATACAGCTTCGCGCGCTCGCGCTTGCTTTCCTCGGCTGATTAATGAGTTAATTTGTTCGCGTAACAGTATAGAGCGTGTAAACGCGCGCTAAAAATATATATTTGTTTTTTAAATTCATTAGCTCGCGCTCGCAGCTCTCCTCCCATTTGTAGCGATTTTTCTTCCCGACAACTTCCTATATACACACGCGCGCGCTCCTACTCCCGTTCGGGTCTCTGCTCGATTGTTCTTACTCGCTTGTTTTTCTCCCACGGCTGTATACGTGTAGTTGGATACACGATATATCGTCCCGATATACCGCGAGTCGAGTCCTTGGGCCGAATCTCTCGCGTGCGCGGATACATATACAATGTATATACATGTATAATGGCGGATTATTCCCCCCCGCCGATGAATCCTTGCCGGGACGTAAATTAAGAGTGCGACGTCAATCAGCCGCGGCAATTGTGTTGTGACCGCATCGTAAAAGAACGACGCGGTGCGGCGGGATTGAACGGTTCGTATAGCATATAGACGCGGCCGAGTCGAGCACGATGCGCGAGAGCGCGAGGAAAGCCGGACGCTAAGTGGGTAAGCGGTGAGCGCGCGGAGATGAAGGGAAATTGCCCCGTGCAACCGGCCTATCGGAGAGGTTGGGAGGTAGAATTGAGTGGTGGGTAAGTAAATCCGAGAGGCTGCGTAAGTGCATACCTCAAGCGCGTGTGTGCGCGAGCTCATGCCGGCCGTCCGAGTTATCTCTCTCCCACAATCTCTCGGGCGTGATTGCACGTCTCCAAGAGTGGACCATCATGGCCGCCCCAGCCAGCCTCAACTCGCGGCTATTGGCCCATGGGTAATCACACGTTGCGCGTCCTGCACCTATGGCATCTCGGCCACCGAACGCCACGTCTCTCTCCATCTCTGCCCCCATCTGCTATTACCAACAGCTGCACCTCTCTTTCTCTCTCTGTCTATCTATCTCTCGATTCAATGCCATTTAATTCCAGACGAATCATCTCTCTTTTTCTCTCTATGCTCCGTGACTCTCCGATCCGCTCATGCCCGACCATCACGATATCTCCCGTAGAACCGGCGCGGATCCAACTCAGCTCCGCTTATGCGCTCCACCGGTAACTTTGCATTTTTCCCGTCTCAATCTCTCTCTCTCTCTCTCCCTCGCCGTTGCAGATCCTTTCCCGGATATCGCGGCGATTCCCAAGCGGCATCGCTTGAACCATCTCTGTATTCGATATGTAGATATACCCGGCTTGCGTACGGTGTTCGGTGTTTGCCCTCACTTGATCGGAAACCAATTAGCCGCTGTATTGCCGTGAGGAGGGGAGCCGGGGTCGAGCAAACACTCATCGAGCGATTGAAAATCATATCGCAAGTACACCTGATCACACTTGGCTGTAAATTCGATCGACATCACACAGACGCACAAGCAAGCGCTCGGCTCGTTATCGCATAATTAGAGGATGATCGGATTCGTAAGGTAACAAGTTCCAGGATATATAATATTTCAAGAATAAATGACAAGCCAAGAGGATTTAAGAAAAAAAAATGGAGGAGCTATAATTTTATTGTTGGGTTGTTTTTTCTCATACGATTCAACAGACATTACAATGCAATTCTCCCGGAATGATTAAAATATTCGCTCGAACTCGAGCCATATACTCCGATGAAATCTACAGTGGATCTCGGTGGTACGAGGGGCGCAGGACACGTGCGCCTCGTAGCAATCGGGAAAGAAGGTGTGACATTTTCAAGAGTCACCGGCGGTTTGCACCCGATCGAAGATCCTCCCCAGGAATTTGCCCAAAAACTGGCCAGACGACGACAAGCCCCCCAAGACGTTCTTGCCGAGAGAGAATGATCCTTTGGCTAGTTTGAAAGGCAAGGTGGCGGCGAACGAGGCGATATTTATTGGCAAGGAGACGGGCAGCGTCGCGATAGTGATCGGCAGCGTCGCGAGCTTGATCGGCAGCGTCGCGATGAACTTGATCGGCGTCTCGATCCCCTTGTACGCGTAGTAGTATATGCAGTTCTTGGTGACGCCGGTCTCGTACCACACGCAGTCGACCTTCTTCTTGTCGAGCCAATCCTTGGTGCGGTTCGCGACGCCGTCCCTCGCCCGCTTGAGGCCCTCGAGCGTGAGGCCGCCGACGTCCTTGGCGGAGTCGCCGAGCACGCCGAGGGCGCCGCCGGTCGCGTTGCCCGTCACCCCCAGCACCCGGCCCGCCGTGCTCGCCAGGTCGCCGGCGCCGTCCCTCACCACGTAGCCCACCGCCCTCGCCGCGCCCGAGGCCACGTTCCTCGCCGCCTCGGCCATGCCCTTGAACGTCTCGCCCACCCCCCTCCCCGACACGCCCTTCTTCAGGCTCTTCCAGCCGCTGCTCACGCCGTTCCGCAGCGCGTTGCCCGCCTTCGAGGCCACGTTGCCCGTGTCGCCGGCCGTCTCGGACAGCGCGTTGCCCACGTCGGACAGGACGTTCCAGATCACCTTGGCTGCCCCCGTGCCCGCGTTGAACACCGTGTCCGCCACCATCTCCGCCATCGACTCCGCCGGCTCTGCAATGTCAAGCACGCCCGTTCATCCTGACCCCCCACTCACAATCGTAGCTCCACGGGGTCGAACAAATATGACGTAAAGTTTATGGGAGACAAAGTGGGACGGCGATGTTATTTTGGCAAAGATCGTCAAACAAATGCGCGAGTCTACGTGCAATATGTTCCGTTCATTTCACGCGTTGCAGTAATGGATTTGGTATGGGCATATAAAATACCGAAATATCAAATAAGTGGATATTTTTATAGTGACTGGTGTGAGTTTTCGAATACAGAGTGGGTGCATTGACCTGTGAGCGGCAACGGAAATACCATCACGATCTTTTATTCAAACATATCGGATTTAAAGTTTCCAACTGTGTCCATCGCAAAATGACAATGGAAAATTTTTCGGTTTATTCGATTGAAAATAACTGTCGTGATTACAATCAAGGCTTTCACTAATATTATCAAATTTCAGTATTTCAAGCCGTGATAACTGGAAATTTTTTTCTTCACTGTATAACTTGTACAATCTACTGGAAACACGATAAAACACACTATCATAGTGGTATCAGTTCCATAACTTTACTAGAAGAATAGCGTTGGATTGCAGTTGGGTATAGCCATAAACCACCTTCGAAAGTTTCAGCGAGATTAGCTAGCGAAATATCAAGTATGGGGGTAATTCATCATAAACGAAAAATCCATATAACTTTTGATTAGTATCATTATGAATACAACTGAGAACTTTAAATTTGACCACTCTCAGTTATTATACTCTGCCTGTTTTCTAAAACTCACATCAAGTACGATACTGCTTAGTAGAAATATTGTCACTTATTTCAAGTCACCGGTGACCGGTAATCACGACTACATTTCTACTGAATTAATCTACTGTCTGTTTGTGGAATGAGCGAAACTGATTCGATCACAACGCATTTTTAGAGGAAAGTTAGCCAAAATTATATCGCTATCCCATTTTCCTAATGTATAGATTCATAAAATTAGTAGATTTTACTATAGTTCTTTTCAGTAGCAGAAAAAACTAACGAAACACTCGGCTCTAACATTGAAGATATAAATTGATAAGAATAAGGTCTGCGTACCTGAACCGCCAGCATTGGGAGGAGCCTGTGGGA
This sequence comes from Aphelinus atriplicis, assembly GCA_020882685.1. Taxonomy (NCBI): domain Eukaryota; kingdom Metazoa; phylum Arthropoda; class Insecta; order Hymenoptera; family Aphelinidae; genus Aphelinus; species Aphelinus atriplicis. The sequence goes on from CM037073.1 coordinate 79,942,402, forward strand.
GAATGACAGGCTTATCAATACAATTTTACCCAAAGTTGAGGATAGACTTCTTCCGAAGTAAAACTTTCGGGAACTTGGAATATTATTTTATTACATTATTTAAATAATATATATCTCGATGTGAAAAGCAATTATCGTTATTATTTTAATAATTGAAAAAAATAATTCAAATGAATATTGTGAAATCTATCAATATATACGTGATCTAAGAATAGGTGATTAGTTCCCAATGTCAAGTTCAGAAATAATTGATCGATTTCCATTCTTCATTTTCCTACAAATATCAACGTCAATATAAGTATACGAGATTGCGCAAAAAAAATATGGCAAATACTGTACCGCGAAAACTCCATTTTGATCGTTGCAGCTGAAAATTATAAACAACAGAAAAATACTGAGGCACTTTCTGCCTGCCATAGCGCAAACTATACTGATGTTATACCACGCAACAGCCAATGTGTAGGAAAACGCATTATCATCCATAACGATAACTCAATTGCCTTACAGGTAAATTATATTTAGTTGCCAAACTTAATCGATTTCCGCCAGTGAACAATGTCCACGTTGCAATGACGCAATACGTGATATTCGCTTCCGAATACAAGTTCATCAAACTGAATCCGCGGACGAAAACATCATATAAACTTTGACAAATGACTAGAAGTAATTTACAACGACTTCTCGAGTTGGTCTGAAAAGACCCATGTGTATTGTCGATTCGCAGGTACGAGGCTCGCGCAACTCCGACACACCTCGTGCGAGCGCAGGTTCAGTCGGGCACTGTGAAGAAAAAAAAAGTCGTCTGTAGCCGAAAAGCGAGGGAGATCAGATTGGGGGGGGCAACGGGGGGGGGTGTGCGCACGCGAGCTGACCTAAATGAGTATAATCTCATCTCCTTTTCGATCGTCATCCCTGGTCCTCGCAGCACGTATGTATACGTACGAGACGCAGGGGAGTCACGGGCGTGGATGTATGGCATTACGAAAAATGAAATGACACAGCCGCCTCGCTCGGTGGAACGACTCATTAGGGCGTCCGAGTGCAGCGCGCACACGTGAGCGCGCGGCGTGCGTTGCTCGCGCTTTCGCGCGTAAAACGACTCGCCCTCTGTTGAGCGACGTGTAATTTCGATAATCAATCGCATGAACGTCATTTAATTTTTATAATGATCGAGCCTGGCCCCATGGGAACGGAGCATCGGAATGAGCGAGACCCGAGCGAGGTGGCTCTCCTTCCCCGGAACCATTATCTCCGCCGTATACGTCGAATAGAACAGATTAATGGTTGTTCGCTGCAGCCGACCAGCCGATCGTGTGGGAACAATCGCACAATGTTGTGCTCTCGATTACCGATATGTTGCGAACAACGTCATTTTGAAAGATTCGCCGAGGTCCCTTTTGTGGATGCTTCGAACGAACGCGGCGTGCTGTATGAATTTTCAGTTTCCATCAGTAATATTTCAAAAGTACAGCATCGAAAGTTGGACTTTTGGGTGACCTTATAGAACAATTAAATTTATTTCTATATATTTCGATCCGGTATAACTAATTTGGTATCATATCATTGTCATATCATCGCCAGTACTGTGAAAATTATAAACTGGTTATATATGTCTCAAACGAACATTAAATTCATATTTATTAGGAAACACAGAATCAACTTGAGTAATTTCTACTGAGTAGATACTGTCATCCACCATTTATATATGAATGTAACATTCAAAATTTATTAATTTGGTATGATTATAATTCATATAACTGATTCTATCAGCCTTTCCAGATGAGTCATCTCCGTAGTGTATGCACGTTGGCTAACAGATTTTTATTTTACACCCTCGACGCAGTTCTCGAGTGGATTTCGAATATTACACTCGCGTTTCCAAGTTCATCTCGTGCATACAGGGATAAAAGTAGTTTTTCTCGTTTATTATGTGACGTTTTTTTCAACTTTCTTCGATTTTCTTGCTGTAAATTACTTATTATTTTGAACTATAGTGTTGATTGGTATAGTGAAGTTTACAAATTGTTATCAAATGAAAGTTAAGGAAAAGTTCAGTTAGTGGTGAGATTTATAGAAATAATGTTTTCTCGGATTTTTTGCCTTTCTTTTTTCTTTCCACCTGAAAACCTTACTGATGAGTCCTATCAGGTGGATCTTGGACGAAACATACTTAGTAATTTACTAATCATAATATTGCTTGAAAAATATACTAACAATTCTTAATTATATAATTCTCATTTAATCATATAAATCCCTCATAAATCATCATACATATCTACAATTCATATAACTAACAAAGGGTTCATTACACATATTCACAAAGAAGGTATAAAATATTTTGAAAATCTTGACTTGGTCTTGAGAACAAGTGTACAAGACACTTGTGCAAGCTAGTTTGATTATGAGAATCAACTAGAAATGCATTACTCTGGAGGCTGAAGGCTGATAGAATCAGTTATATGAATTATAAACTGATTAGTTGAGAATGCAGTTCAACATTGTAATGTATATGAATTCGAATAAACACCGTACACCACTGAATCACAGTTTTTTCATATTAACGTTCGACTCTCCAATACTTAATACATCCATGGAAACACGAGTCGCATTGTACATACAATGAGTGATCGATTAAGAGCTGAAATGGAAACTCAATCTGAAAATACGACGGGGAGCTTGAAATGCAAGCGTAATTGGTTGGGGCATTTCTTGTATGAGGTGGGACGAGCAGTGCAGCGTCGTGTCAACAAGACGGTTTCGTCGTCGTCGTCGTCGTCGTCGTCGCCTCTCTCGAAGAGCCTTTCTCCGTTTGCCACCCGACGTTATCTAAACACTAAAATAATGAGCGGGTCTTATCAGTACCCGGCTAACGTACAACATCTAATTACGTTTGGGTCCTGGACTCGCGCGCGCGCGTCCTCCCACCAGAAACGAGCTTTTTCGGACACTCTCCACCTCTGCGCCTTACATTCTTTCTTCCCTCGCGATCCTTTCATTTTTTACCTTGTCTTGCTCATATCAATTTGAGATTTATATTGATAATTGTTTCGTTTTTCTTCTCTACGGATTGAATGTTTCAAATCGCGAAATGGAGAATTGGAGATTAGTTTAAACATACCGTTGTCCCATTTTTGAATACTAATATATCTTCCTTACACGCATTCCCTTGGCATTGTACTGTATCATTATTTGGGCGCCTAATTGAATGTCACATTATAATTACGCAATAAAAAATTCGATAGTTGCATGCTTCGTTATTAACGATTCGATATTTTCAACTATCTTAAACTTAACAAAATTGTTCGGAAATCGAGTTTGTAAATTAATTAATTCTTATCAGTCACCTTGCATGCAACAAAAAGCTTTTTCAGTAATATAGAAAATCGTTTGAGGAAAAGATAGAGCAGTCACGTGTAGAAAAATGAGGATTATTGCATTTAGTTAGTGTAATTTAGTTAGCAAACTACAATAAGTAAAAAATGAAGAAAGCAAACCGTAAAACTTTAAAACTGTTGTAAAAAGTAGTTTTGCGATCGAGAAAGCCAACGAAAATTTTCTTTTGATACTACCAACATAAGCCGAGCATCATTGGTATACAATAAACATCAGAAATACGAAATATCAGAGGAGTGTTACATTGCCTTCAGTGCCACATTGGCTGCACTCACCTTACAATCAGTTTGAAGTACTGCAACATTTTTAAGCAATCGTTTTTGACGCATGAAGAAGTTGCAATAATGATAACATTTGAAAACTTCAAATGTCTCAAGGCAATATATATTCCGAAGTACATATTCGAATAGATTTTCTCTGTAGATGCTTCAATTTCCAACAAAAGCACACACTAATTTACAAATAATACCGTAATTTTCTTCGCGCTCACCCCACGAATTTTATTTCCATCGAATCCTTCTCTGTATCGCGTTGTAATTTAGCTCTGTGTGTTTGGATAAGTAAAACTGACTGCGTTCAATTACGTCCAATCCGGTCATATCGTCGGTCGAATCAAATGAATAAATAATCAAGGGCACCCAACGAGCCGAGCTTATCACGGAGGGAAATTTCTCTCCGAGTCGGATACTCCACTATGCCCAAACAAACAATTACAGATTTAATAACTCCACTCGCGGCAAGTATAGTCCCGTTCTACCTCGTCCGCGCGGCGAGTACATATAATACACCAGCACACAAAGCTCGGTGCTTTCCTCTCGACCCTCCGCGCCGTCGGGACAAAAAAGGGGGAAAGGGGGAGAAAAAACGTTTTCCACAAGTCGACTTCCGTCGGGCGGGTGGCCCCCCGCGCTCGCGCATTGTCACACGCTGCGGCCTGTGGGTGACTGGACACTGGCGCATACGCTTAGCAAAACAATTACGCGTGGTGATTTTATCGGGCCGCTGGCCGTTTTTTGAAGGGCTCATTCCCGCGGCCGGAAGCACGAGCCGCGGAAGGGGGCGGTGGGGGGAGAGGAACAACCGACGCCGCGCTTCCGCCGACGCTCATTAACGCCCGTGCTCCTGTACACGCGCGCGGATTTGTTGCGCGCCGCGCGCAGCTGTAATCGCGCCAGCTTAATTCGATTTGACGCGCCGCGCGCGAGCTATTTGCGCGTATTACTCTCGCGCGAGCACCTGTCGGCCCGCGGCTTTTCAGCTGTCTCAATATTGCTAGCCGAGGATTGGGGACGTGTTGCCCGGCTAATGGCCCACTCCTGACAGTTTCTCGTTTTTTTTTCTATTACAATCCGACACGCTTTGCTGTAGCGTTATCAACGTTTCTTCCCTCGAATTTTCACCAACATCCGTATATCCGCGACTCGTATGTGCCTGGATTCAATGATGAATCATCTCCTCTCGCTGTTTTCCGAAGGAAGTGAGCTTGTGTAGTATGTAAAAGCTCACCCACGTCCAATTCCATTGTCAGCGAATCCGCGAAACTACGTGACACCCGTGTGACAAGTATGGTATTCGGAGAAAGCAGTGAATTTAAACGAAAAAATATCAGCCCGGATAATTTGGTTTGTCTTGATTCAGAGGGACATTTTTCGAAAAACGACATCTGTTATATGACTTTGCGTATTTTACGATGGAAAAAAGGATTTGAGGAAACGTTTCCTTTAACAATGGGCGAATAACTGCGCCTTGTTTGGTAAAACGTCACCCAAACCACTCGCGCGGCTATTTGGATATGGCCGGGAAAATGAGCTGTTCAGCCGAGGTTCGATCGAGCGCACGCGCACGAAAAATATATGTCGTGATTCGACCGATAACGGGCCACTCACGAGTGGGCTTTTCACGGTGAGATTCGAGAAAATGACTAAAGTACAGGTCACAAGAAAAGGTCCCCCCCCCCTCTCTCCTTCTCCTCGAATGGCTTAGTCAGCCATCAGGGGAGGGGGAGCCGGGAGGGGGGCGAAGTCGCCGCTTGTCGGTCAGCGTTAATTTATCGGTCGAAATCACAGGCCTTGAATCTCCGCGGCAAATTACTTTTAAGTGGTGATACGTTCGTTTTAACACGTGAGAAAGCGTTTTTTTTCATATTTCCTGTTTCGGATTATGATTAACTCAATACAGCTCAACGAGGCTGGTTAATTTTTTTTTTCACTTCTCAACAGTTGAATCGAAAAAAGAAACAATAAACACGTTACGGAAGTAATGTGCAGCTGAAAAAATATCAATTTCCTCCAATTACGTTCGATACAATTACGCGAGCACGTATTTTGAGTATAGTCGAGTATTTGATCTTGGATTGATCGAATATTAAAATTTCAAACTTTCGGGTAGAGAAAATATTGAATTTGAATATTCTCTGACAGTTACATATTCTTAAGTTATTTTAAAATTTCTTTTCTCGCGAATTTGTCGGTCTGTCGGTCAGTCAATTAGTTAATCACCTTCTGTCATTCGGTTTGATCAATATAGCCTGGGTAATATAACGATACTTCTCACCTTTACGAATACTACTATTTGAGATATTGTATTTGTACATACCAAACACTAGCAATAACTGCAATATAACTACGACAGTGACTTGGACGATTCGGACGTTCCGTATTCGAATTTCGGGAGTTTCTCATCAGATATATTATACAAATTTATCGAATTTCCCGTAAGTTATTCGAAAGATTCGGCGGACGTGGGGCTAGCATGAAGTTGACATCTATAACAAACTTGGAACTTTGAACGGAGCCTCACCGAGCTGTGCCGAGCTCGCGGTCACCTCGCTCCTAACATGGCGAGCTCTCGAATCCTCTGTTTCCACATTCATCGACCGAAACATCCGCCGTAGCCGATCAATCTCAAGCTTGATTCGACTAATAAAAACGCGTGCGATGGAAATTGATTTTCGAGAAATCATCTGGCAGACGGTCTCTAATGGTTCGTTCAGCCGTCGCTTCCTGAAATCGGTAATTGTCATCGGAATAGCCTCCTCGAGCATATCACACCGGATACGGAGATATTCTTTTTATTCTCGAGAAACTGAAAAGGACGGGGGCGTCCATTAAAAAGTGATTTCTATCCCGAGCGCGCCGCTCATCAAAGTGGCACACACACACACACGAGCGCGTCCGCGAGAACGTGAAATTTCATGAATGGAACCGCTCTCGCTTACGCGTATAATTACATAGAGCCGGCTCGCGCCGACTAGGGTTTTTCACTAATTTCATCCAATTTCCAAAGGGACATTGTTTTTTTCTCTCCTCTTTCCTCTCGCTTCCTCGACTGTTGGCGCGGCGCCTTTTATTGCGCGACCTCTCGTATCCAAAGAGAGGCGAAAAAACGCCGAAACGCTTCCACCGAGAGGGGGAGAAAAAGAGAATCACATTAGGATGAAGGATATATAACGTGCGATAATAAGTCGAGCCGCGCGCGCGGGGCCTTTAATTTGAAAGACTCAATCGCGCGCGTCTTTGTGCGCGCGGCGACCCATTGATACACGCGTATAACCCTCGTGATGTATTCGGCCGGCTCTTCCCATTATGCCGATCGATCGATTGCATAATGTATCGCGCCCACGTGAAAGAAAGGAAAAAAAAAAGAAAGAAAAAAGCGTATACGGCTGTTTTCGTCCATGTATATCGCACCCCCGCCGTGTCGCCTTTCTCTCGATTCCCGGAGAAGTCAAAAGGGAACTGACAATGAGCGCCGCATTTTTTTTTCGCGCCCCCACAGCCTGCGAACGAGCAGCGAACGGTAGCGCGGCCGAGCTATATGCTGGGCTTCCTAAATAACCGCGCGCGGGCGCGACAGATGGTCAGGTGTGGCGCGCGGCTGTATACACTCGCCACTGCGCTTTTCGAGCCAACGCTAATTGATGTATATAGCGTGTATATATGTATACACCGGGATATTTCGAGCTTGTGAACCGTGGTATGAGAACCACGTCGATCCGTATATAAGCCACGGGACGCCTGTTGTTGTTGTGTACGCGTGTGTGTTTCAAAGAAAAATTTCTCGATTATATATATATCTGATATAGTTATTTCACTTCCCTCTCTCTTCCCCCGATTTCCACGAAATTCGATTTGAGACAATTTTTCTCATCTGTCTCTGCCGTTCGGATCGTTCTTTCATCACCTAACGGCTGCAATTGTGGAACAGGATTTCCGGAAAATTTGGGATTCTAATGTGTACTCTCGTGATATATGACTGCCGGGAGAAACAATAATTAAGTATCAAACTTATTTTCCGGTGGAATTTTTTTATTTTCAGTAGTATTGTAGAGAATTTTATGAAATTTCTCCCAACGTGTAATAAAGAGCCACGTGTTCCACTGCATTGTGATAATGACCATACGTTAAATTGTCGTTTTTTTTGCTTCCATTCAAATCTCAGTGTTTGTGTACGTCGACGGCATTATTGTCAAGATTTTGAGATTAATCGAAAATTTAGATATGCTTAAGAACAGGCTAATGCTCTGGAGCTTCTCACTCAAATTCGGTGTAAAAGAAGATTTGTATATCTATCAATAGTATATTATGCACCCGAGCGAGGTTAGGCGATTTCGGCACGAAAAACGTTTGCGCGTGCCGAAATAGCCTAGATAAGCGAGGTGCATATATACTATTTTTCGTACCCCGCGGCAGAAAAGTGCCATTCTTTGCAAACGCCAGGACGCAAAGTAGGCACTTTACTGCCGCTGGGATGAAAACATATATTATTCATTAGAAATTTCTTAAACTCTCAAATTCCTTGAAATTAATTGTTTTCGACGAATGCCATTCGATCCAGAAAAGTATTGAAAAAAACTTCTCTCATCATACGTTCCGAGTTGGGTAACTTAAACCGCAAAGGCGTGAGGTAGATTTTCAATTATAACCTCACGCGTTTTTCTCAACGTACAGGAGCAACGAAATCCCGAATCGATGGGTCAATAAACTGATATACAACTATATTTATCGTAAGCGCATACTTCTTGGAGATTGTATATATTCATGATTCTTCGGCGACTGCGCAAAAAAAAACACGTGGTCGTAGTCGAGCAGATCGCGACCAGGCTGCGGTCTCGACTTGATTGAAAACGCGCAACAGCAATCCAGAGTGGTTTGGATTGTTTATTGACAAGCATATACTGCAGTCCACGGGTGCGCGCGCGCGGCATTATGTCGTCGCGCGCGGCGCAATGAGAATAATGCGATTCGGGTGGCCCTCGAGCGCGTAATTGAATTTCTGAAAGGCCTCGCAGGCGCACACATGGCAGCGTGTATATAAAAACCGCCCGAGACAAACGGACCCGCGAGTCCTCACTTGGATATTAATGGCCGAGTCAATCGGACCGGCCGATATACACTTTGCCGGCGCGAGTGTGCCTTTTGTTACAGTCTTTTTTCAGTTATATTCAGCCGAAGCCGCTTCGCCCCGGCTAATGGAGAAACATACCTTGTCATTTCTGCTATTAATTCTGAAGCGGAACAACTAGTTGTTTGCGGACATTTGTGGCACGGCTAAGTACAAATACGCCTCTCTTTCCAATTCATCCTCATACATACATATTATACATATATATGCCAGTTGTTCATTTGATTTTCGTCCTCTCTATTGTCTCTCAATGAGACTCGTCGGGCTTCGAATCGATATTCCCATTCATATGCCATTACAATAATACGCTACTGTAATGCTTTATAATAGTATGAGCTTTTTTCATGAACATGTATACATATATAATATTCTAGAACTAATGAAATGCATTTATTAATTCATCCCGTAACTTTTATTGCGGAAAACCTCAGCTTCGAACAGTCTAAATTCATTGTTTGAAAAAATTATATACATTGGATTAATTATGATACCATTGGTTCCCGGTCTCCGTGTCGTTTATTTAATTAAACGAATGAATAAACAATGCAGAGTAAAAAAAAATTAAATGTTAAATTTCAGTTTTGACCGCAAAAACCAGAAGAGACTGTGATAGCGAGTACGAATGATACAATTAAAAAACTACACTCTCTGCGGGCGGACATTTCAAAATGTTTCTGTCACATCCTAAATTCTGATGCTCAAACATGTAATTTGTAGAGGAAAAGAATACCGAAAAATTCCCATCGTATAATTACGCTCGTGCGGTTGACCCGAATAGGGTCACAAAACCAAAGTGCTTGTAACGTGAAACTCGGTAATTCCGGCGGGATCGACAACTTTTCAAGCGTATATACACCTATACGCGCGGCAAATATACCCGCTCATATATATAAATACACATAGAGCGCATTGCCCCTTGTGTTCCGTATATACTCACATATATACGAGCACGTACCCGATGCACGAAATCATGAGGTCGAAAGTGCGCGCCCACCTGAGCCTAATTGTTATTTAATTATCCGCTATTCCCCTCTTCTTCGGCTACTCGCTCAAAAGCCGCCATGCTGCGGTTTTACACGCATTGCTGAGTCAATATTATTACAATGACGCCCTGCTGCGCGGCCGCATGACCATTCGCGCACATACCTATGCGCGCACACACGTATGAGTACGCTCGAGTGCGGCCGCGATTCTTGTTGCACCAGCAAAGCGGCGAGATTCTGATCTCATTAAGCTCGACGCTTTAATTTATATTTTTCTTCGCCCCGGTCTTCTTCTTCTTCTTCTTTATTACACAGCCGCCCCTACTGTAATTTATGCTCTCGAATTCATTTTCATCGCGGCCATTATAATTGCTCAATTGTTCCCGGGAAACACCACATTTTCCCCGTGCAATCTTCGTTAAAGAAGAAAGAATTTTTTCTTCTGCTAAACTGATTCGTCTAGAAGTCTTGATCCTACACTGAGAAAAATCGACTAAGTGAAATTAACTATACCGTATAGTACGGTAGAAAATAGTTGTTTCAACTATTTTTTTTGTAAGAAAGAAATATTGTAAAATCAACATTCTTTTAAAGTGAAATCAACTATATGATTATAGTTTTTTGAACTATATTCCGTGTGTTTTTAGTAAAATTAACTATATTTATAGTAAATTGAACTATACATTCTCAATTCCCCAATATTTCTCACGTTCCGCCCAATGTATCGAAAGTTTACATCTAAATTATCGATGGGTTTAGATGAGAGAATTGTTTTCATTAGGTTCACTGTCATCAGTTTTCCATTATCAGTGGAGCAGTGAAGGATACTGCAAAAATCGTCGCATGCAACATTTTGGCCCACGGGATGAAGTTTTATACACAAATGCACCCGAGTACATGAGATCACTAATTTGCATCGTTATAAAGCTTTTCGTAATCAACCAAAAATAGGAGATTTTTGTGTAATTCTAAAGTCATATGGAACAATTGGACTAAATTCATTATTTTTCCAATTAGTACCTTATCCACCCAATCAACCAAAAATTCCAACTTATACAAAACGATTGCCCTCTTTTGATGATTCAAGATTAAAACAGAAAATGCGACAAGATAATTCAAAGATAAATCAAAGTCTTTATGCTATGATTTGCAAAATTGATTAGATAGCACTTGTTGTTATATTAAAACAGTGAATATTAAAAGCTTTATGATGTTGACTTAAGAAAGTCGAGATAGGACCAAATAGAACTAATTTATTGTTGATTCATAGTAGGAATTACTATATATTTCTCTCAGCGTATTAGCTTTTTTTTGTTACAGCGTCAATTCGATTTTTCTTTTTGAACTACGATTATACATTATTGCGTGATGAGTGCTTAGTACGACGCGTCGAGTAAATTGCCCTCGAGCCCGCTTCGCTAATGCGCCGGGGCGTCTTGTGACGTTTCAGGTCGCGGAGAGATCGGTTCACGAAAAATACTTCCGCGTGTTGCGCAACGCGTTATATTCTGCGAATCGGATCGGATTCGTACGACGTGTATCGCGCCCGGGGGAAAAAGAATATATAACTCATCAATCTTCGGCTGATTATGCCGGTGACGTGAGAAAAAAGAGGCACCGCGAGATTCTTCCGTCGATGGATTAATCAATCCGAGCTGGAGGGTAAGATAATACACATCGGAGAGCCGGACGGAGTGACGAAAACATTGCTAAACGCGAGAGGGGCGAAGAAAAACAAAACAAGCACATACTCGCATATGATCGATTCGATGGTATTTCGCGTGGGGGCACGTGCGCGCGAGCGGTTAATTAATGGATAAATCGATGGTTTTGATACGTGTACACACACGCGCGCGCGCGCTCGGGGGACAGAGCCTCCGGGACGCGGTGTGGAGATAAAAATTTAATTGAGTTTCAATGTCGGCGAGAGTTAACCGCCGGCTAAATGCCCCTTATCGCCGTTGCCGCGCGCCGTGTAAGTAGCGTAAAGTAGGCATGCACCGATCAGCGAAATATACATATATGCACCGGTGAAAAATCTGCCCGGTCCCGCGCAATCGGCATCAATCTCTGTACCCCTTTAATGAGCGCGGGATATAATAAATGACGGGCCAAATAATGAATAACTCTCGCGGGGGCTGTTCAAACGCGGCGCGCACTCGAGAGCAGAATGATCCGAGCGTATACACACGTAGATATGCACAGCTCGACGAATATGATAGAGGACAAACTCGCGCGACGACCCCGGCGTATGTGTCCATTCGCGCTTGGCGTCCGAGCGGCTACCGTACGCGTATACATATACATGCGCTTACGCATTGCCTGCATTACGCGCTATCGCTCGCGGCGGCCCGATACACGCGCGGAATTTCTGCGCGTATCTCGCGGCGCTCGAGATATGAGAAATTAATGAACGATCATGGGAAAATTAACTGGCCATTCGATCGGGTGAACACGCGCCCGCGGTATGGGGAGCGTGGTAAAGTAGCCTCGGATTGTCGAGCTTCCCTGGTGGATTGTTGTATATGTTATGTGTCGTAGTGATTATCAAACGTCGGATGAAATGCCGCTGCTGGATTGGTCTGCGTTGAAGAAATTGATTCGTTGGATTCGCCATCGTTGGATTAGAGATGCAATTTTTCAACGAAGCACTTGTCATATAAGACCTTTGATTTTTATGGAATTGTCATAAATTTTATTATTATTTTTCTAATAATGCAAAGCATTAATAGTAGGCTATGCGCACCTGAGCGCAAAGTTTGCAATTCGAGCGCAGCTTTGGTTACAATTTTTCGCAAGTGCCGAATTAGCTTAGATGAGCGAGGTGCATATATACTATTTTTCGTACCCCGCGGCAGAAAAGTGCTATTCTTTGCAAACGCCAGGATGCAAAGTTGGGACTTTACTCCCCATCGAACGTATAGCTGTTTTTAGGGTGTAAGGGCAAGCGTTTTAGGTCTCGGGGCCCGGATTGAAAAACTCTGTTGGCTCCGGAAAAAAAGTTTTATGGTATGCACCTCACTTTTGTAGGATTTTTTCGACTCAAGTACTCGAGCGAAACGAGTTATGTATTATAATTTCGCAGTATCGAAAAACGCCCGAACGCGCTCGTGTGCATAAAGTACTATTTTGTGGACTTTATTTTCATAATGGTAGGAGCAACTAATGCTCAAGTTGTATAATTTTTTTCGTACAACTTTTCATTAATCTCCACCACTTTTCGCATTTGTAGATTTTACGCAACGCAGTAAATGGTCCGGGATTTTGAAGACTATCGCTCGTGAGTAATTTAGCTCGAAAAATTTAGGACCCATCGTGCGCACCTGTACAGGAATAGTGGGAAGCTCCGTGTGGAGCATTTTCTCGCTGCAGCTAACATGTCCTACGGAAGTCCCCGGGGATGAGCTTGTCTCTCGTCACAAAAGAAGTCAAAAATCACTCGGGACAGCGGCGGCCGTGCAGATACGTGTGGCCGCGTCCTATCGATCTGTCCATCGAGACTGACTAGCCTCCTCGACCCAGCATCTCTTTGTGATTTGTAAAAGCGACTAACTCGCGCGAGAGAGAGAGAGGCGCGACTCTATTATACCTGGCGCGTCGCTTGGCGCGCGGGATATATATGTATATATAAGAGGCAGGCTCGAGAGCCGACTGCCGCGAGCGGCCTATACAAGTGGGGATGATCGATGCGCGCCGCTTATCGGCGAACACGGGCCCCGTCGTCCGGATGTGCGCGCGACCCGGCCCCGAACAACTCCCCGACCCCCCCCCCCTCCCCACACACACGCCATCTCCTCGTATTATCATTATTCCCATTAACCGACGCGAGCCGTGCAACTATACGCGACGATTGCTCGTATGGTACGATGCTGTGCGTGCAATCGAAATCCACCAAGAGGAAAATCGACTGGTAGCGTTTTGCGTTGAATCGAAAAATAATTGCTGGTCGCTCATACAAAACGTCCTTTTTCAATCGAATTCCAAAGTGATTTACTGAAATTGAATTGGTTCTTTCATTAGTTGGACGGAAGGAGATTTCGAGGTACGGTTATGAAGGTGTTTTGTTCTTTAAACATATGGACAGGAAAATCATTCCGATGTTGCGAACAAATTTTCACGTTAGTGCAGTTTCTACGCCACATGCCTATTAGAGACTAACATGTTCGGGACTCTACGCAAAAAATATATAATATCACTGTGGGATGGTGCGCCTTCCATGACACAACATATAGTATACGCGTCTAGCTTTCATAAAAGTGAAAAGAAAATATCAAGCATGAGTATGTCCTATTAATTCGATCGATATACCCGCTAACTCACGATCTATACGCATAAGACGCGCGGCTTTTTGAAACTCATCTGAACTTAGGTTTTATCACATCGTTGCCGTAGATGTTTTCTTGTTCCAGCTGCGTGTGCTAACGAACGCTTGTCTGTTTCACGCCAAAGCAATTTGACGTAAGGATATGTATACGCGGTGGCCGACGGTCATTATCAGTTTCGCCTTGGCTGATAGCATATTTGGAAGCGCTGACATATGTACCTTCGACGCTTTATCTTGCCAATTTACCAATTATCTTGCCAATTTCGGTATTATCTACTATTATATACGCAACTAGAATTTCCTTCGGGTAATTGTGCACAGTCGGCAACCGTTTCATCCGAGTGTATAGTCAAATCATTCCGTAGACCGTATATCTATATATAACCCTATACCTTACCACATCTTCTCGTTATCGTATATGAAATTGGGGGTGACAACGGGTTTTCAAAATTTGCGAGAGAAAAAAATACTGGCGCTCTCCAAGTTTGATTATATAAGTGGATTTCTTTGGGGAATTTAATTTACTAAATTTCGATCCGACACCTCTGGAATTCCAAAGTCGAATGAAGAAAAAAGAGAAAGAGAGAGAGGAAGGCGCCGGGAAAACGTTTACTCGCGGTCCAAACAAATTTCGAAAGATTAAAATGTCGTAAAAGAGGCGTGAGGGAATCACAAACGTCTTTACACGGTTATCCTCTTAAAAGCGAGGCGATAACCCTTAGGAAATCTAAATAGAGTCATGATTAGGTGGGAGAACCAGACGAAGGTTTGAGAAGAGGAACGAGAGAATGAAAAAAGAGACACCTCAGCAAATGCTCGAGTCTCTGTTAAGATAAGCCAATAGTGCCTATACTAATTGTGTCCAGTCACTTGATAAAACATTTTTGTTCGGGCTATTCTTTTCTTGGCGTCTCTTTCAAGATAAATCTCAACAGTGTTGAGATATGTCCGTGGTCCAAAGTGCTTTGAACCTCTTCAACAATTTTGTTTATTCTGGTCATTCGATGAATTTTTCAATTTGTTTTTCAATTTTTATGGAAACAGAATCGTGTATAATGATGAATTGATGCTAAATTATTTTATCTAAAAATTCGTTCGAGTGATCGATCAATAATCAGCTGCATCTAAGTTTATTTCATTCGTATTATCAAGTATCATTTAAAAAATTTCACTATAGAATCAGTCCGTAAGAACATTAACGATTTCAATTCTAATATTCCCCAGTGAAACAATGTACCGGTAATCCGATTAAACTCATGCACATCGCTCAAGGGTTTCGTATGATGGCTCGACGAAATCGCGAAATAATCGTGTATAACTGGGTGGTTTGATAAATAGCAATGATAAAGGTCAAACGCCGATAAAGCCTGCAGAGGAGACACTGCCGAACGTGTGGCAATTGAACCGACTGCGAGAGGATCGCGGTGAAATGTATAAGCGAGCTCGGAGCGATACGCTTGTCGCGTTGTTAAAAATATAAACGCTTTTGCGGATTGGCAAAAAGTGTCGTGGCGATAAGGCATTCGCGCGACACGCTCGGGACCCCTAACAGATGCGCAGAGGAAGAGACCCAAAAAAAAAAGTAAACCGCGCCGGGCCGAGAGGCGAGAGCGCGAAATTCGAAGGCGTCGCGTACATATATATTCGGAGTACGGCTCGAGCGCGAGATAAACGCGCGCGAGCCAACGAGTGTTATTATTTGTACGTGTGTGTATGCGTATACGTATAGATATATATTTTTATCAATCCACCACAGAGTTATCGCAACATTTAAAATACACAATTTTCGAGAATTTTATTGCAGCTATTACAGATATGTAAATCCGAATACGTCGAGATTCACTAAACTGTTTTCTCCGCGCGGGCGGAGAGCGAAATAAAATTAAGATACGGCGGACGGTTTGTCGTGTCACACCCAACACTTTCTCAATGTCCTCTCTATCTCGAATTTATTACGAGCTCCTCCCGAGGTATCGCCGTATTTAAACGCGCGTCGATAAGCCGAGAGTTTTTACTCCCATAGAGCGCGAAGAAACAAAATCGTCCGGTTTATTGGCGGGGAAGCGAACGAATTCACTCGGATTTCCGGTACAAAATGCAACTTTTGCCGTCCGAGTTTTCGAAAATCTATTTCAACAAAAATATCTATTTCTACAAAAATAATCTTTGGAGATTATTCGGGATCGACCAATGAAAATGAGGTTCATTCGAAATTTGGAAGCACCAAAATATATAGATGCACTTTGTCGGATTCTCGAGCGATCGCTCAGTTGATCCACTCTGACAGACATATCGGATACCGGCACGTCAGTTATATCCATTCGCCGCGTTCTCGTTGCCCGCGGGAAAAAGCTCAAAATAACGTAAAAAATCCAATTGCACGTCGAGTGAAATTAACTTGTCGCTCATGATACAACGTGAGCCATCAAATATTGTAAGCGAACGAAGGGAGGGCTGCGCCGAGTCCCATTTGTCCCGAGTAAACCAGGCCGTGCTGCATTTGGATGCGCGGCGGGGCCAACGGTGCGTTTATTAAAATTAATACGTCGTTTCGGGGAGGGGAACGCGCCGCGGCTTCTGTCCCCATTGTAATCATCCAGCGGCATACATACACACACACACACACACACAGGAGGCAGGTGCGCGACTCGAGTGGTCGAGGTTGGTTGCGCCGCCGCGCTTTGATTTCGCGTGACGCTTCCGAATGCGTGTGTGCGTGTGTGTACACATATATATATATATCGAACGCGCGTTGATTTTTCGCGGGCCCCAACAGCTCACGTGTGTGTGTGCGCTGCGTGTTTGTTCAGAGGGAGGCGGCATAGAGCGCGGCTGACCGCCGACCGCAATGTTAATGCGCCTAATTGCATCCTCGCTTGATTTTCGTCCGAACACGGGGCGACGGATGTGGGAAGAGTGGCGTCTTCCCATCGGGTAGTTGTTTTATTTATTTTTTTTCCTTTTTCGTAATTACTGTTTGCGCTCGATGATTTATTAGGGCTTTCGTTTGTTTTCCATACGTTCGCACTTGTGATCGCACGAGGAAACGGCTTTTTTCTCTCCGCAGCCGATATATGTGTGTGTATATATAAGAGCGGATCCACTGTTATATACGCTGTTAATCGAGTACTCGAGTGACAGAGGCGTATAGGTTTTGAGAACGACGAAACCGTGCATTAGGCGGTCATAGACTTGAAACTATGATCGCGCGAATTGTCTTGCCTCGCACGGCACGAAAAATCGATGGAGCCCCGGAATATATATGTATCTATTGTCTGTTGCGCGCTCGCTCACAAAGGATCGGTATAATAACCGCGCTATACATATCGCGTGCTACCGTTAGCTATTTTTCGAAAAGCAGAAACGATCAACAGTTGGGAGATCTATATATCTATACACACGAGTATATTATATACACGTGTGTGGTCAGCTCGTCTGCGCGTCAAAGGAGGACAATATCACTCGTAGAATATAGCCTGTTGGCGCATATGTCGCTGTGAAAATCGTCGCGATACGCCGGTGCGGTTTCACGCAAGACGGAGGAATCTGTTGTATACGCGAGACGAGGAATCAATAAGTCGGGTGTGTCGTAAGCGCGCGCATCGAGGGAGACGCGCGCCTGTCCCGCACCTGCACGTGCGCCATTCTTTTTCTATCCTCGTATGCGCGCGCCCGAGATGAAAAGAAGTTTCGCGGCATATGCGATATATATATATTTTTTCACGTGTATGCATATATCGGGTGTGTCTCGTGCGTGCCCGAGCTTCCATTCGTTGCGAAAGCTATACTTTGCCATTCCTTCTTGCCTTCGCCTGCGCTCGAGGAAAGATATGCAAAAATATCCTTGGGACTTTTTGAATCTATGAGCCGGGTCGCTCTTCTTTTTTTTTCTCTCTCGAAAATTTGTAGAACAACGTTTCTCGAACGTCAATGTTCGGAATGGAGGTCAGCGCCTGCAGGCGCTAGATCCGAAATTACAAGGCTTGTCCCGTCACCCGCGGTCGAAACGATCCAGCAACTCGACTCGGGGCCAAGGTGGTCCTACTATTTATTCAGCACGCCACGAGGAGAATTGCGGAAGCTAAACGCTTAATGACAGTTGTTCGAGATGCAGAGAGCAGCATTTGTGTTTCGTCACAAAGACCAACAGTGTTTCGAAGACAATGATGACTTCCAATAGACAATTGGTGGGAGTGAAGATGAGATTGGGGAATATAGTAGTCTGGATACTTTGTATACGAGTGTGGGAAAAAACTGGAGAGGAGAATATCGATGAATTTTTGCGCGATACAAAGTATACCGTAGGATTCGAATGAGAGATCTGAAATAAGCAATAATCGCTCGCTTATCTTCGCCTACGATTCGCTCAAGATCATAACAGCTACGAACAAATCGAAGGCGAAAGAAGCATTGAGAGGCGCCGTACATCGTCGGGCGAATTTAAAATGCCAGATACACGAAGAGGAGGAATCGAGGTGGGGGGGCGGCGAGAGCTTGATCCGTTACATCTCATATGCGATTCATCTCTGGAGAAAAACGCGCGACTTTATGCTTTGGGCGAATTATGGAAATCTATTCATCGAGTCGTCCTGGCTTTGCGCGCGGATCCTCTGCTCTTTTTCCTCTCGCCCACTGTCCTATCCCTCTTTCTCCCTTTTCTCGGGGGAAATAAAATATACATGAGTGAAATATGCGCAACAGAGGCAGGTATTCAAATCTCGGATCTCGAGTGCGCGAGGCGGTATCGAACAGCGCGGGCACGGGGCAATGGCGGGCGCGCGCGTACACATGTCCGCGAGGAAAGAGGCCCCGAGAAGTCTCAGCCCATGAATATCACGACTGACCAAAGCCAACGGCGGCGTTGCGCCGCGCGCGCGCGCTTTGTGCGCCAAAGCATATATCATTATATTCGATCCTCGACCCGATCATGCATTTTCCATTGGCCGCGTGCTGTGCTCCAGCCAATACCACACGCGCGGCTGCCCGCGCGTCCCTCAGGATCCCACACCCACGTGCCCATTTGAAATTACCGCCTGTAATAGTATCGGCGGGGGAACCTCGAGCTTCCGCTCTACACATATATACCTCTTTTGCATTTTCATTTCGTATAATATGCAATAGTTGATGTATTCGTTAACCCCAGTCGACTGGAATTTTTCGTACATACACAAAACTTCGAGATAGGGGGAAAAAATCACGCGGCTAAGTAAGTTGTGCACTGAGAAAAATTCCCTTATCGGAACCTGCTATATGATATAGTAAACGAAATTATAGAAGAATCTACTATAAATATCGTTAAATTAACTTTATTTGTGTAAATAACCCTCATGTTTTATAGTTTTTTCAACAATGCTCAATTACTATTTGATTATTGTTCATCCATCAGTAATTATTGTTTAATGAACCACAATTATAGTCAACTGTGTCCACTCAATCATATCTACTATAAATAAAAGTACTATATATAGAGTAAAATCTACTTTAAATATAAGGTAACTGTACCCAATGTGCCCCCCCCTAAGGGTTTTTCGCAAATTTGACTATTTTGATATGATAGACTATTTTTTTTAAAATTCCGTGAACGGCATCTCAAAGCTTAGCTCAATACCTATTAGAAACTATCTTCATAATCATCATTCGACTACTTTAACCCATTGAAAATTGCAATTTTAAAAAAAAACGCAAAAAGGCTAAATGCACAAAACGTGTACCCAATTTGGCACAATTTTTTAATCATTAGCTACAGCCTATATAGGCCTACAGGGACGATCCAATTGGCATTGAAATAAACTCTCAATTATGTTCCCAGTGATATTTATACAAAATTTTTAACATACAACTCAAAAATACGCGTCTAAATCATCGTAATATGTCTATACAAATATTCAATGATTTCACTCAGTCTTCCCATTTAAAAACGCGTAGAGGGGCACATTGGGTTCACTTTTTTTTGATGCGAAAAACAGCAATTTGAGTAGGATAAAAAATAATTTTAGGAAAACTGATGAGACCAATCGAAAGCTGAGATGTTTTTACACAAAAAAGAGTAATGACACTTTGAGAGATAAAAATTATTGACACCTGATTTTTGAGGTTGAGTGTGAAAAGTGAAATAAGAAAATGGTGAAAAAATGAGTAAGTGAAACTTCAAAGTGTTGTAGGAGAGTGGTTTTAAGGGCTAAATGGGCGGGGAAGATACCGAAAATTTTCTTTTAATTCCCCCAACATAACCCAAGAGCGACTGATGCTCAGAGAGCACCGGAAATACGAAATCTGACGATTGTGCCAAATTGGGTACAGTGCCAAATTGGGTACAGTTACCTTAGTATAAATAATACTATTTATATGGTATACATCAGTGAAATTTGTATAGTGGAATTCACAATATCTCATAGCTGGGTCAAAATAGAACTATATTTATAGTAGATTTATAGTTCACCCAACTATAAACTGCTCTCAGTGTGCCATTGAAATTTCCACGTTGGAGTATTTATTTATTTACTGATTAAATTTCCACGTTGGAGTATTGGTTTGAATATGCTTGTACATGCTTAGTCACACTTTATGGTGGAAGGAAAAAATGAATTTTTATTGCGGTATTACTGGCGTTTCGGTAACTCAACGTTAATTTCTCTAGGTCTCAATAAGTCGAATATCATATCCACCTCGATAAAAACATCCCTGTTAAAATTTGTTCTTTCTCGTTGGAAGCAAGTATTACGAGCAATTTTCGCATACCAACTAATCCCTTAGATCAACCATCCGACGGATTCTCGAGACTCGGGGGGGGTAGCGCAATCCCAACAGATCAATAGCTGCACGGAGAGAAGTTGAGAAACGACGCGACGCGCGGTATAGCGTCATGACGTCGTAAATCCACTCGTATTGTATTCGGCTATTCCGACGACAATGGAAAACGCTGAATCGCTCGTTGGGCCAAGTATACAGTCTGAAAATCACGGTCTACACGAATGCTAATACGTGCTCATCCTACGGGCATTCGGCTATTTCCTGCTTTCTCTTTGCGCGAGCCTCTCGTTCCGTACGAGTTTCATATATTGATTTCGCATCAAAAAACCATCAGCGAAAACAATGCCACCCGCGAAGGCGGGCGCGCGCGACAAGGACAAGAAAGGAAGAAAGAAAAAACTGGCGCGAATCGACGAGTTACATGGGAAAATTAATTAATATAGCCACGCGGGCGCGAGCGAATGGCGGAGCGCTCGTCTATATCCGCGGCGTTGATCATTAGGCTACTCGGGCGCGCGTTGCATAAAGCAATATTATACGAGGCAGTGCGAACGCGGTCGGCGAGATCATTACGAAATAAATGAATAAACCCCTCACGTCGTAAAATACACGCTATATTCTTTGCGTTAATGCAACGTTTGTTTCTAGTCGTAAAAACGAAAGACGAGCAATCAGGGGATTATACAGCTCTCGAGAGCTGTTATGTGAAATTTCATCAGGAAGACAATGGCCGCGGCTCGGGGCCGGGATTGGCGAAGCCACAAAAATTAGATTATGCGAAAAACTATTAACCCCGTTGATTTCGCAAAACGACCAATTATAAATAATTCACACGCCGTCACTTTTCATAGGATCCCGAGCGAAGCCAATGAGTATATGCTGGAAATAAAATTCACTCGACACCGATGATACTTCCAATGCGATCCGGTGATTTTATTTTATTTTACGTCTTCGAGTGTCAATTCCCTCCCTCCCAGCCGCAGAAACACTTGACGATCTCATCTCAGTCGGATGCACATCGGTTGAAAATATCGAGCGCGATCATTCGTCTGCCCACGCGAGTTCTCCCACTGAATTGAAAAATAAAACTCGAGCGCGGACAATGGGCACGCACACTTGACTCATCAATTTGCAGCGTGGCGATATGCTACACAAAAGTGGCCATTCGCGCGGCACGAGCCGCGTGTATGTGTGTCTGTATAATATATATATATATATATCGAGGCAAATGAATCAAAGGATCGCTGGCACATGTATATATAGGCGCGCTTTTCGCCACGTGCGGTCACGTGGCCATTTCGTCTCGGTCCCGCGTCCCCAAATTCGTGTATCTGCATGTTTAACAGGAATTATGCCCGTAAGAGTGTCACGCTTGAGCCGCGAATTCTCGGTCTATTGGTCGCTTTTATTGTGGTTAAAATGAGAATATGGAAGCCGAATCTTTGGTTAATGCAATCGGTTTTCCGTGAGAGTTCGTTAATACGACTGGCAGTAATGAACCGTGACATCTCGGCTTGATATCTGTAATACCATCATTCAGGGTATAATATCATTAACATGAGATGTCCTTTGAAATTCATCATTTCATCCGATTTGATTTTCACTAGACTGATTCTTGACGAAATCACGATGGATAACGAATTTTAAAATATCCACTCGCTTCATTATTCGCATCTGTAACTTTGTCAACACTGCAATAATAATCGGGAGTTAAATTCAACTGACTTTTAGTGATTTGATGATTCAAACGTGACAAAAATTAAAAACATCAAATAACGAACGTTGTAAAAGTGCTTATATATATATTATATATATATATATATATATATATATATATATATATATATATATATATATATATATATATATATATATATATATATATATATATATATATATATATATATATATATATATATATATATATATATATATTTCGTAGGGTCGACTAAATCGATGTAGAAAGCTCTAGCCTCCGCATATACATATGTATACGACTGGGCTGGAATATCCATTGTGGGCCACGGACGGTTGCGGTCTGTTCATTTCACAGGTCCCTTTATACGTCCACGCAACTTTGTAACAGAAAAAAAGGCCCTCCTCCGTTTCTCGAGTGGTGCCGCGCTCTCGGGCTCGCGCGCTACCAGTTGCACTCTCGAGAGTCCTACAAAAGTTAAGTATCCCTTGATTCTTTCTCCCCCGGCCGGCCCGCCGAGGGTAATAGGCGTAGCGCGCGCGCGTCTCTCGCTCTAGTTTTTTGGCCGCCGCCGTTGAGTTTCGCGCAGCGGCGAGGAGAAAAAAAAAGATCGCCGAACGCAGGAGGGGGGGGGGCGAGGTTGACCAGACGGAGGAGGCGCGATTTTATTGTAACACACGTGAAACCGGGTGGTCTGTTTTCTCGCGTTGGTCCGTGACGCGTTGAAAGGCAACATCGCATAATAGACAGGGGGATAATAAAGCGAGGATCAATAGAGGCATGCGCATTGAGAGGCGCGGATCAATAGGAGAAACGCAAAAGCTGCTAGCCGCTTGTAATTGAGTTGCATTGTAAATCAATGTGAGCTTTTGAAAAATCTTCCTCGCAACAGACTGCTCGGGTATTGCGCGCTAATGGAACCATCACACGCCAGGAGCTAATTTTAATAATCCACGTGTGTATAACTCGCGGGTACGATTTCTTGAAGTTAACGCAGACTCTTCGCGAGTAATATAGTGCAGCGAGGTAAAACCGGCACCCGATTTTTCTTTATAGTGAAACGGATTGAGACGTATGTGTGATCTATTATTATTGTAGCAACTGCATTGATACATGAAAATTTCCTTTCAATGTATCTATTATAAAAGGCTAACGGGTAACTCATTCGAAGGAACAACATTTTTGCAACGAAAATTAAAAGTCCCCCGTTTTCTACAATCCGCTTTTAATTCAATAAATGAAAAATGTGTCGGTGAACAAAATAGAAGTGTTGGATGGATTTACAAGGTCCCTTCGGTGGAATTCCTAACATAATTTTTTCATACATTTGAACTAGATTAACAAGTTTCTGAAGCTAAGCAGGTCAAACAACCGTCTCCCATCTCGTTCTATTTTTCCCAAACGAGTTGTCTTATTAACACGATCGGAAAAAATGTTGTCGTGATTCTAACGTATAAACAATTATTTTAAGACAAAATTTCATGCTTCAATTTTACGTCCCAGGATATTTTCAACCCTTGTTTTGTGTTTACCATACAATCCCATACCAAAACCGACCGTCTAGCCAGCATTTTTCACTAGCATTAAAAAAAAAACGTAAAAAAAAATAAAAAAATGTTCAATCAAAAAGGCATTTCAAGTATACTAGAAAAAACTGAATTGTGATAGGCCGTGTTACGCGGAGGGATCTTGAATGTAATCTGAAAACGGACGGATAGGAAGAGTAGTATATAGACACGAAGGGGAAGCGCGCATAAAGCCGAAAAGAATGGCGTGCGCGGCTATTAACCTGTCGAGCGTCGATGTATCATAGCCGCTCGAGTCATTTAACAAGTCGTCGCATGCAGTGCGTGTGTCCGCGCCGCGCACGGACGGCCCATATATACGATATACGTTCATACAAATTTTTCGTCGCCGTTGCACTACGATTTGAAGCGGCGTACTCGAAAGGACGTACGGCCTCGTGTGTAGGGTAATCAAAGTGCCATTATCCATGGGAAATTGTAGCCCCTCGACTTCTCCGTCTCTCTCTCTTGCTCCTGCAGCACGTGAATTTTCGTGCGAACGAGTCGAGCAGCGCGCGCGTCATGTTTGAGCGGCGTATTACGTAACGGGGATGTTACCGGTCCTATACACATACATCGAAATACGCTGCGAACGAAAACCGAAACGCGCATTGTGCGCGAGCTTGCGCAAGACCCTCGCGCGCCTCCACTTTTCCTCCGTGTTCTCGTTTTTTTATTTTTTCATTCTTTTCCATTCGAAACCAAAATTCCGCTTTTTCGACAGACGGACAGAGAGTGTGCGTGTGTACCCGTGGGATGTATGGTTGATACGTATATACAACGTACACTCGCTGGTGGGCTCGAGTCCTTTGATCTAAACTGTTCGATAGCACGGCTGGGCGATTGGGCTGACGAGCCACGTGTCGGATATCGCTCGCTTGCGCAGACTTGATTACTCGATTACAAAGCGTTACCGCGCGCATTAATCTCGATCGGTTAACCGCGCGGGAAAATGAGGCCGCGCGCGCACGACGCGCCGACACTGATTGCGCGCTTATTGCGCCCTCCCCCCTCCCCCGATAAAGCGTGACAAATTGATCGGACAGGTGATGCGTGCACGCGTGTATGCTCGGTTCACTGGTCGGCGATTAAGCCCCAACGCGCGACGCCGTTGCTAATCAGAGCAGCCCGGCTGTATATATGTGTGTTTTGCTCGATTTCGCCGCGTCCCCCGCCGGTATATGCGGCGCGATTCTCTGATTAGCGGGCGCGAGCAGCGCGCGGTTAGCCGGCGTTACACCCGGCGCGGAGAGCCGATTGCTATGCATGGGCTGGGATTCGAGAGCCGACGGACTTGGGGTATTATGCGCGCACCGCCATGGCGAGGGGTGAAATCGCCACGAAATCTCGCCTGGGAACGCGCAGGCTCCGCCTCGTCGCGATGCGCTACGTGATCGACACTGTGTATATCCTCCTGAGCCTATTATATACATTACCATGTCAGCGAGTGTTGCGAGTGTCTATACGACATGTTGTGCAACACAATTTACTAATGGAAATGAAGAAACGCCGTGACGCTACACTGAGAAAAAAAGATTTTGTGAATCGTACTAAATTTATATTTGAAATGTACTGCTACAGCAAATTCCATCTGCTTGAATTAAAATCATGCGTGTTACTATATTGTTCTGAAAGCTTTCACTAGCATACAGTGAATTTTAAATGACCCTACAAATTCTACATTTTCCACATTTGATTACTTGCATAGGTGGTCAAAAATCGGTAAAAACTGTAAAAATGGTAAAAGTAGCAAATTGGAGAATCTGGTGTGGCTCAAGAAAATCTAAAAAAAAAACGGTTTTTGTCCAATCATTCAATTCACTGGTGATAAAGTAAATTCTAAAACATTAATTCATACTCTCTTGAAACCTTGCGATAAAAAATCTATGAATGAAGCTCTATAAATAATTAAGCGACATTCAGTTAATTGTTTATGTGATCAAAGTGAAATTTCACTCTAGTTCTATAGTTTTTTAATAACGAGTTTTGATAGCAACAATTTTTAGGTAAAATTCACAGTAAATTTTTGCTATCAAATCACATCGGTCAAACGTGAAAGATCAGTTTTTTTACCGACCAGATTTCGGATGCATCATGTTTGTTGGCGAAAGTTCAGTGCGAATTTGAATTGTATCATCCGAAACTCTGTGATCCTAGAGACATGTCTCATGAAATATAATATGTTGTTACGTGAAACTAAATATTCATTGGTTCAGTAGAAATTTCGCTGTAATACATTCAATAAATCATCCACCCGCTTTTGTTTTTGGTTTATCAAATATCAATTTGATGAGATCGTAGGATCTTTTTCCAAAATGAAGTTATTCATTGCAGCAATATAAACTAGATTCAGTGACTAAAAAGATCAATGTAAAGGAAGCTAACTCATTATAGAGACATATATGACGCTAAACTCTGACCAATTTCGCGCAGGTACACGTGGATGCCAACATTAATTTGAAAAAAAATAGTGTAAAAAAAGTTGTCATCTATCTGACTGAAAAAGGGTGGCAAGCGCGAAATTCGATTGAAAAAAAAAAAGAACGGGAGAGAAACTTGGGATGGGGATTTTTAAAAACACCCCTATCGAGCCGTCCGAAAGTCGCAGCAATTACATCGCAAACTGACGTAACGAGTTGAATCGGATTGAAATAATCCTCACGCAGGCGCATTAGTGACAGTGAGTGGCTGAATGGGAGAATAATTCGTCGACGAAGTCGCGGCATTAGGCGGGGATTACGCCGAGTCGAGTGGCGTGGCGTGGCAGCCCCAAAAGCAAACAAGCTGCGAATCGACTTTACGGGGGGTTGGCAGCGGCGGCGGCAAGCGCGGGGCGTAAAACAGACACGCACTGCGGAGGGCGAGACAGAGAGAGAGAGAGTGGGGGACCGCCCGCGGTTTTGATTTGCACACATCGAGCGTATACGAGTATATATACTGCGGGCGGGCGCGCGCAGCTCTTTTTCAAGGGTCCTGAGAGCCCCGAGTCACCCTCCGCGCCACTTCGCACGAGCGAAAACAATCGGCCGAGACGCTGGTACACGTATATTAATTCGAGTCGCGCGAGCCGCGCGTACAGAGGGGAGAGATCAAGTGGGCGCGCAAGTGCTCTCGAATCGCCTGCCGATCCTGTTTTCGCTTAGCTCCACGTCCAGGATAAATTTATCGAGAGCCGATGTGTAACCGTAAGGATTATTGGTTCGCGTGAGAACGTGAGCCAAGTCGGCAATGAGCGAGCGGCTCGGGGCCACCGGTACGAGGATCGAGCGATCCGAGCGTTCTACGTTCCACCTACTTATATATCGCCGCCGATATACCGAACAGTTGCACATTTGAATTCACCAATCCTCGTTTCTCCGCGAGTTCGAAGAGACACACTTGTACCGCGATGAAGTTGACCGAGGTGGTTGCCAAGTGTTAAATTCGCCCCTCATCAGCGCGCGACTCTTTCGTTTCACATGTTCGATTTCCAATTGCGCGTGAATCCAAGCACTCTCGGCTCGCGCGAAAAGTTTCCCACGCGTGTGCGGCGCGCGGCATTTGCGTGCTGGACGTGCGGTGAAAAAGTACATGAGTAACAATCGATGAGCTCGGAGGAAAAGGTGCGCAACGAGAGCGAGGCAAAGTGCAGCGCTGCGGCAAAAGACGGAGACGGAGAAGCCACTTGACTCGCTGCTCACTTAGCGAGGGGTCGGAATGTGTATGACCGTGGCGGCCAAAAGGGAGGGGGCTGCTGCTGCTGCTGAGGGGTCGAGAAGAGAAACACTCGGGTGTGCTGCCGATTGCGAAAGTCGAGTGTTTCTATACTAGCGGGCGCGCGACTGGCTATAAGTGAACCGCGCGGCGACGGCGACGGAAACATACCGGCAATTAAGGGCTCGAAATCGCGTGCCTAATTGAGAGGTGCCCCCCCCCCCCGATATACACCCTGCTCGTGCTTGGCTGCGCCGACGAGTGGCTGAGGCAAGCCGAGAGTGGGAAAGTCTCGGCCGGCTGTTTGAGGCGTTTTTAATTAAGAGACGCGATGAGTGGAGAGGCAGCTCGTGAATGGCGCCTTGGGCAATGCGCCGGGTAATGCACGTGAGACGCTCCAGTGCGCCTACCGCTCACGATGCACTCGATCCCCGGCCGCGAGCATCGTCCTTTTTCCTCGCCGCGATCGAACGCGTGAGAATCGTCCCTCCGGTGTCGAGGGCTTTTTTCACACCTCGAAATTTCTTCCCGATTCGCCGGCACGAAATTTGTCAGTCGCGGGAGATTGGAAATAATATCCCTGCTCAATTTTTGAAGCAAACTAAAATTAATGTTCAAGTTTGAAATGTAAATAAGCTTTTGATTGAAGTATTCGCAAGTAGTCCATCTTTTTTGTATTTCTCGTCAAATACCATCCGGAATGTATATTAATCCAAAATTAATATCAAATATAAATTCCAAAACAAAAAACGATGTTTCTCGTATATTTTATTAGAAAATACAGAATTTTCATTCAGCACGATCAGTAATTCGATATAGTGTTTTTGTGAAATGTGAAAATGTGAAACTGAGAATGGGATGTACTCTATTCATCATTCACTCGGACTACCTCAACGTAGTTTAAAAATCAACGAATCAGAAGAATACGCATTGGGCTTGCATGAGAAAAGAATTGGCTAGCGATGAAGGGCAAATAGGAAGGGTCTGGATGTTTACATGCATACGTACACGTGAAGATCGGTAAATTTATTCGTTCGAAGGCTTTTGGCCAGCGGCTCGCGAGGCGGGAAAAGCTGCGCAAAGATTTATCGCTGCGGATGCGCAAATACGGTAAAACTTCCCCGTTTCCGGGGCCACGAAAAACTTTCCTCGGCGCGCTGGGGTCGCTCCTTTTTTTCCAGCTCCAGCCCGCTAAAACGGACCGACGGGTCCGCCCGCTTGTACAATACTCTCCCGGTATAATAGCCTTCAGACGAATTCCATTAGAAGGCGTAATCATATTGAACTTTATGGTCAACTTTAAAAATTCGATTTGAAATTTCTCGTTTCGCATGGACAACATAATTCAATCATTGTCGATGTTCATATTGAGTCGATATTTCCATTTCTTTCAAATAAATTTAAATTCTATAATTATTAGGTTACTGCTATATGGGATAAAACGAAACAATCAAACTCTCTCTCCACTATGTTACGATGACGAATAAAAAAAACCGGCACTCGTCGAGTAAGTGATTTGTCGATGAGCAGGGATATATACACACGAACAGAGAGTAGTTATCCCTCGAGTAGATTCACATATATAGGCAGTGATAATTGACTCGGTGACGAGTCGGCGCCCTTTAATTGATAGTCCTGGCATACACCGCATCGTATGGGAATCAGAAGCCGCAAATCACCGTCGGCGCTATGTATCCCTCAAGAAGCTATCAGCGCGTAATCAGAACGAGCGTCGAGAAGCTCGGGCTATTCATCGCTTATTGTGCTCTCGCGCGGCTTTTGTGGTTTTTATATGGATTATTGATGGCCCGATAGCGCGCCTCGACTGCGTATAGCCACTGGACACGTATACATATATACACATGCATGTATACGACGCGACGTGAGCTCGTGGGCATAATAACGTAATTACGCGGGTGAGCCCGTTGACAAATTGAATCGATACAAATTTATTCTTTTCATGCTTTGCACGCGGATGCTCGGGCGCGCGCGTGTGTGTCCATTATATACGAAGCGATTAATATTTCATGAGCCGGCGCGAGTCCGTGAAAAATCGGCAGAAGGAACCGTGCGGAAAGGGAAAGCAGGCGTTGGCCGATAATCTTTCATCAATCAGAATCAGCGCAAGCTCGGCCTCGTCGATGTGTGTGTGTGTCCATCGTGACGCTGGCGCGTGAAAAATTCTCCCTCAAAGGAGTGAGGGGATTTGTGCGCGGTGGCGAGGATTAAGCTAGCGCGTTGGAATCGCGTGATTTCTCATTCCCCGTATATATTCACCGCGAAGCCGTTAAAATTTCCAAAGCGCCTTCGAGCGGTTTTGCTTGTACCGGAGTGGGATGTTTGAATTGCAACGACGCGGGAGTTATATATAGAGAATGGCTCTGATGGAGTCGTTGATCGAGATATATGAGCCGGGGGTATCGCTTGTCAAACTAATGACCTTTTCTATCTGCTGGCTTACGTTTTTATCGTCGTTATCCTATATAGTCACTGTATGAGTAGCGCGAGGAAAACCCGGTCACCGAGCAATATACATGGCAAGTTTGCTGTCACAATTCTCGAATGATTCACCCTATAGAAATAACTTTAATTTTTAATTTTTCTTTTCGACCGTTCTGGAGAAATGAAACACGAGCGTAGAGCTAACAAATTTTTTCCATTCCTATAGCTCAAAATGAAAGACCACAAGTTCTACTGATAAAAAAGCGGCGCATATCAACGTATCTGCATCGAGTCGACTCGATCCGAAATCACACCCATTATTTTCTCTCCACTCGGGAAATCTCGAAGGAAGCAATTACGACGAACGCATGCGCGGCGATCATTGAAAATATTCGACATTATTCCGTCCTCGTGTAGTGTGGCGCGGAGAAAACGGTCAAAACTGCACCCGAGAGCAGTCAGCTCGTGAATTGAGCGGCGTCATTAAGAGGGGAAGAACGAAGGAACGGGCGGGGAAGCGAATGAGAGAAAGCCGAGTGGGGGGGGGGCGGCACGGGAGGCAGCCAGAGCTGGAAGTGTTAAATCCAGCGAGCTGGCGTTGCAGGAGGGGAAATCCCCGGGCTGTCCGACACAAATCTGATCGTATTTTCATCGACGCCAAATTGGCAATATCCTCGCGGCTGACGGTTGCTGAATTATGCATCAGTCCTCCTCCCGTGACTCTCGGCCCCTCCTGCCTGCCCCCGGAGACACTCGCTTCAAAGTTTATCCATCCCGCTCTCGCGTGGCCGACGGCCGAGCTTCTCCCGCTGCGCCAATCCGTATATATATACACGCGCACACCTACATACCCACATAACCCGTATAACGCTAGCCGAACCAATGGGAGCGCTGCTGCACTTGTTGCCCCGCGGCGGCAAATGACTTTAGTCATACAACTTTGTCAGCTCATGGCTCCGGACGCGCTGATTGGAAGAATCGGATCTGGGAGTCGTCGAGCAACAAACAGTGGTGGCAATCGGGAGGGAGAGTATGCGACGTGGTTTCCCCGGGTGTTGAACGGCATTTCTCGAACGATCCTCCGAGGCAGAAATTAAACATGAAAAAACAGCGGCGTGCCAAACTATACGTCGTTTATTGCCGCCGCGTCGTGACACATCCAAGGCGTCCGATACAATTCGAAGAGCTTCGCAATGGCTTCCGACTCTATATACGTATACGCTTTACAAACGCTATAACTTTCGATCGAGAATTGTTTCTTTCTATAATAATTCGCATTTCATCCAAGAGTATCCAAGTGATCTTGCGATGATTAAAAGTCGTTCAGTGCCAACTAACACTCGGTAGAACAGCGAAGCCAGAGAATCGTCGTGCGTTCAGTCTGGATTGCAGAAAGAGATTGATAACTTTTCCACTCGCAATTGTCTGAGAACGGGCGGCCCTCTACGCAGTGCCGGGATCGATTTGCCGTTTGCCGCTATAGCGGATGCAGCAGCGCTGCCGACGTCAACGTCGATTCGAGACGTTGGTCGGCGCAGTCGGGCGCATTCATCCGACGATTACGATGCGGCGACTCGTCCGCCGGCGCGCAGCGAGATTCTCGCGCTTTCGCGAGCGGAAAAGCACGACGACGACGACGACGACGACGACGATAAATCTGTTGGAGAATTGTTGGGGAGGATAGCCGTACGAATCGAGTTGGCCAAAGTGCTCTTTCACCGGATTCACAAATTAGTTTTTGCCCCTCTGCGTGCGCCCATGTAACTTTGTCTCGGCTCCTGCCCCCCTGTCCCTTGGCCCGTCCAACCCCAAATAACGAGTACACTGATTTGTCGGAAAAAAAAGTTTTATTGGTGCTTGGCATCGTTCGATTTTTTCAGTTACAAGTTACATCGGGACAGAGATTTTAGGACGTTATACTATTTTCTTTTTTTTTCTTCGTACATTTTCGCTCGTCTCAACGACGCGCGTTCTCCTTTTTGGTTCAAAAAAGGATGCTATGCTACTCCACACCGGCTGAACGTTACGTACTTAATTCAGACGCATACTTATTCGAAATTTAACAACTTGAATTTACTTAATGATTTACTTGGATTATCATGAATTTTTTTTTTCTTCAAATAAATAGTTCGCGATCAAATCGAGTCAACGTCTTTCCAATGACCTACCAAGAATTTTTGATATTTTTTTTCGTTTTTTCTTCTCTGATTTGATTCATAAAAAGTGTTATTCCTCTGGAGAGCGTTGTTTATCGCATTTAACTTTCTTCAACGGTCGGGAATAAGTCGTTCTCTTGTAAGTCTTCTTTTTCGGTTTCCTTTTACATTTGCTCAGATCGACACTCACGGGCATCAGAACTTTGACTTCATTCATTCCCCCTATGCAGGTACAAGGTCCAGGTGGAAGCTTCGGCGCAGGTTTACATGGCACCAGTACGATCGGCTGGCTCGGTGGCTCGGGCATCTGCGGCATCGATGGGCAAGCTTTTGTTTCTTTTTGTTTCTGCAATTAAAATGGATTTCAAACGTCAGATATATTGTGGCAATTTGAGAATACGTGATTTTGAAATTACTCTAGTTGAAATTTCAACTGATCGACTGATTAATTTATTCATATTCCTGCATTCCGATTCGTAACAGACAAGTGACGTTCAGAAGTACAGAGCACGTGAAAAATATTTCAGGAAATAAAGTATAGTTAACGCACGTTGTAAGCTGGGCACGGCTCTTTCGTTGGGAGGATGACAGCTGGGTACTCCATCTTCTCAGCTGCTGGTCGCACAACGTCTGGCTTGCCCCTTGGCAAACAACTAGGACAGTCAGCTGACTTTTCTGACTTTTCATTTTTCTCGCCGGAATCCGCTGCACATCTCGGCTTTGGGGCACATTGACTGTTTTTCCTGCATGTACTTTTTTGAGCCGCACATACTGTATTTAAAATAATGTTTATAATAATTATGAAAATATTGATACTAAGAGCGTTCTTTTTTCGATTGAACTCATTAATTCAATTATGATGATATCAAATTTCATACCGTCATCTTTTTTACAAATTTCATCCACAGATTTGCAGTCAGACTTGCAATTTGATGATTTGGAATCTCCACCCGACTTTGGTTTCTTCGAATCTGCTAATCTGTTGCTACTCCGTCCGAATTTTCTGGTCGTAACAATATACCGCGATCCACGCACACAAGAATATGTTGACATCTTCCTCTTGCCAAAAATTTTCTGCCAGAGGGACAATCCTTTACCGGATTCATCTTTTTTTTCCGGCGGGCAGCAACATGGCTCTTCTTTAATAACTGGTGGGCAAGCCGGTGGCTATTGAAAAGAACAAAAAAAATGATAAGTAGAAAACTAACAATATAATGATTTTCTTTTTTAGACGTCACTTGTTATAAATAATTTTAAGAAACGTGCAGATCTGTGAAAGTTCCAGTAAATTAATAAGTGAATGAGTACACAGATTTATCAACAACGAGCTAAAATATATTTTTCCGAAATTTTATCGATCATATTACTTTGGAAATTGTTTTGACTCACAAGAAAAATTAGTCTATTCAACCCGTGCAAACTGACTATCGAAATTTCAATATTAAAGTTCATATTATAACTTATAACACTGCGATTATCCGTAGAAATTTAGAATGAGATCATATTGCAAAGAATTTTCTCTTATACTGAAAACTAATAATTATTTTTTAACGTCCACAAGTTCCAAACGATGAATAATGAATTCTATCGTGCTAGCTGGACTATCCCAGAGTGATAGTGCGAGAAGAAAATTCCACGCTGCGGGTTGTGCAGATGGTAGCACAACTGACCGGAGATCAGGAGGACGCTGGTTTGAATCCAGCTCGGGGAGCGATGAATTTTTTTCTCGCAATATCACTCTGGGATAGTCCACCAAGCCCTATAGAATTCATTATTCATCGTTTTATACTGAAAACTACTTAACAAATTTCAAACCTTTGATTTCTTTTTCTCAGGTGGAACACAGGTTGGCATCACTCTCGGACAAGGCGGTGGAGGACATGCGGGTGGACAACAGCATTTTGGAGGTGGGCTCGGCGGTGGAGGACAGGGTGGTGGAGGACACTTCGGGGCTGGAGGCGGACACTTTGGGGTGGTGGCGGACACTTAGGAGGTGGAGGTGGACAAGGGGGTGGTGGACACTTCGGAGGTGGAGGCGGACACTTTGGGGGTGGTGGGGGACACTTAGGAGGTGGAGGTGGACAAGGGGGTGGTGGACACTTCGGTGCTGGAGGCGGACACTTTGGAGGTGGTGGCGGACACTTAGGAGGTGGAGGTGGACAAGGGGGTGGTGGACACTTCGGTGCTGGAGGCGGACACTTTGGAGGTGGTGGCGGACACTTAGGAGGTGGTGGCGGGCACTTAGGAGGTGGAGGTGGACAAGGAGGTGGTGGGCACTTCGGAGGTGGAGGCGGACATTTCGGGGGTGGAGGCGGACACTTTGGGGGTGGTGGTGGACACTTAGGAGGTGGAGGTGGACAAGGTGGTGGTGGACACTTTGGAGGTGGAGGTGGACATGGTGGTGGTGGTGGAGGACATGGGGCAGGACAATTTGGCGGAGGGCAAGGTCGAGCTGGCTCTTTCGGCGGACATTTTGCCGCTGATGAATCTATAGGGCACGCTGGTGGACACTTGGGAGGCTTACAAGGCGACGGGCATTTTGGTGGTGGGCAAGCCGGTTTCGGAGGACATTTCGGTGGCGGTGGGGGGCAAGCCGGCTTCGGAGGACATTTCGGTGGCGGTGGGGGGCAAGCCGGCTTCGGAGGACATTTCGGTGGCGGTGGGGGGCAAGCCGGCTTCGGAGGACATTTCGGTGGCGGTGGGGGGCAAGCCGGCTTCGGAGGACATTTCGGTGGTGGTGGGGGGCAAGCCGGTTTCGGAGGACATTTCGGAGGCGGTGGAGGGCATTTTGGTGGCGGTGGTGGGCAAGCCGGCTTCGGAGGACATTTCGGTGGTGGTGGGGGGCAAGCCGGCTTCGGAGGACATTTCGGGGGCGGTGGTGGGCAAGCCGGTTTCGGAGGACATTTCGGGGGCGGTGGAGGGCATTTTGGTGGCGGTGGTGGGCAAGCCGGCTTCGGAGGACATTTCGGTGGTGGTGGGGGGCAAGCCGGCTTCGGAGGACATTTCGGGGGCGGTGGTGGGCAAGCCGGCTTCGGAGGACATTTCGGTGGTGGTGGGGGGCAAGCCGGCTTCGGAGGACATTTCGGGGGCGGTGGTGGGCAAGCCGGTTTCGGAGGACATTTCGGAGGCGGTGGAGGGCATTTTGGTGGGCAAACAGGCTTCGGAGGACATTTCGGTGGTGGTGGAGGGCACTTTGGTGCTGGTGGAGGGCATGGTGGCGGTGGGCATGGTGGACATGGCGGCGGACACGGTGGGGGAGGACACGGTGGACATTTTGGCGGTGGTGGACAAGGTGGACAAGGTGGACATGGCGGTGGACACGGTGGAGGAGGACATGGTGGGCATTGAGGTGGGCATGGTGGCGGACAACATGGTGCGCATGGCGAGCATGGTGGTGGGCATTTCGGTTTCGGTGGACATGGCGGAGTGAATTTTGGTGGCGGTGGTGGGGGTGGACATGGGGGTGGGCACGGACGACAACAATTTGGTGGTGGTGGGCATGGTGGTGGACACGGAGGTGGGCATGGAGGTGGGCACGGAGGAGGACATGGAGCAGGGCATTTCGGCGGTGGCGGCTTCCCGCAAGAATCTCCTTTTTTCTCTGAGCCACAACCCGATGATTTCTTATTGCAACCTCCTTTGTTGGCTTTCGAACAGAAAGATCTCGAAATTCCACCAAAAAGCCTGTTTTTCGAAGGAGGCAAGAACGGAGATCTGAATGTCGTACCGGAATTACACTGAAGAAAGTTGTGAAGCAGGCTCTGTAGCATAAAAATGGTGCAGAGTAGTTAAAATGAATTTGTATATTACACAATAGCATTCAATAGAATTTGTTTTACATTGAGAGATTTAAATTTCTTGCAAGTACGAAATTCTAATTTATCTCATAGAATCTGGAGACCTAGAAATCAAGAATGCTACGATTCGTGGGAGTGGGAATTGTGACCCACTCCTCTCGAATCTCTTCAATTCAGAGATATTTTGGACTCATGACTCAAAACTGCCTGGGCAAAATTTTCTTGGTGGACGTCTAATACATATCAGCTTGCCCTTGGTTTCAGACTTGGATGGCTTGCTCGATTTGTTGGTTATCGCACCCGAAAGCGGCTTTTTAGGATGGCCCTCGTCAGGCTTACTTTTCTGCATCTTCAATGATAGATAGGTCGAATGTAAGCCCCAGAGAAAATATTTTGGCCCATCTTGCCTCCTCAAGAACTCGATTGTATTTTTTTCTACTTGTCAGAATGTACTTGAATAATATATACCCAGTTCAGCTAGCAAATATATTCTTCAAAAATTTTCATTTTTCAATCGGTCAAATTGGTCATAATAAACTTTTATTTCAATGAAACTGGCTAATAAGTATTATAAGTTTTAGACAGACTAATGTCATGTAAATGTGAACTATTTACAGAATCAGAAACATTCATCGCAGATTATGCTCTAGTGTTATAATCGAATTTGAATAACTCAACATCATCATAACGAATTATTGAGTGAAAAATGTTCCTGGTTGCTGAAAACAGACAGTGGTGAGATGGAACTACGAGTTTTTATTCCAACGTGGAAGACAAGTTGCAAACTCACTGTGTTTAAACCTTTTTTTGCATCTCTGTTTGACTAGCTTTATCAAACTAGATGCAGAAATATTATTTTGAATGTTACAAATATAAACAATGAGTCACATATCACATAATACTCAATTTGACAATAAAATGAGTTTATTATTTTAAACATCTAAATAAAAGAATATTTGTATCTATAGATTGCAAGAGTAGACTTATTTATGGGCATACACATAGAAAACACTAGTGTGAGAATAGTATTAACGTCGACTACTTTTTGAAATTTTGGTGGACATACAATAGGTCTGTTCAATGATAAATTCAACTTATATTTTACATTACACCCTATACCAGCGATAAGAGAACGATTCTTTACGGCCCTCTACGATGAAAATTCAAACTCTATTCTTGCCTATTTTCTCTTGCTCTATTTGCCTTAAAATCTCACGAGACATCTGTTTTTGCTTCCTTTTTTTTGTCAGTTAATTCTGTTTTCGCCGGTTCTATAACTTCGTTTTCCACTTCTTTTTTAATTTTTTCCTCCTTAGCCACCTCTTTTTTCACTTCTTTTCCCGAATCTGATTTTTGCACTTGTTTCTCAGATTTTTTCTTCAGTTCTTGAGCTTTTTTTAGTTCTTTAAGTTTTTGCACAAGTTGCTTCTGAAGAATATTTGTTTGTGCACCTACTCTTTGTACCAACTCAATTAGCTTCTTTTTTAACACCTCGACTTGCTCTTTGTTTACATATCTTATCACGTTTGCCTCAAAATTATAATTGTCATAAGATTTTCTCCACTCAATATACGGATGAGTATTTACGTCTATCCAATTATGGCTCTTCATACGCTTGAAAATCATGAAGAATAATTTTTCGATCGAATTCGTCCATAGGATAGCGAAATATTGTGATATGTGGCTATCGAAAAAGGCTTCTTTGTAGATAAACTCCGGCTTTACTTTCATGGATTGCTTCTTTTCGAAAGGCATTCGTGTGTTATTCGGCAACACTTGTACGATCACCGTCCACAAATTTCCAGCAGCAGCTCGGCGATCCACCGCCTACGGACAGACGGAGAGCTGCGGTGAAGAACTTCTGTCTATGTTGTTTCCACGGGCGAGCACGTTTAAAGTTCTTTTCCTACTTAGAGTACCCCCTTTTTATTTCTCTAACAGACCGATGTCCACCAAAATTAACAAAAATGTATTTATCTCACAGGGATTTTTATGTTATTATACTCTTGTAAAATCTTCGAAACATCCAAATGGATAATTGAATCTCCTATAGATCTTTGAGCTTTATTATTGACTCTAAAACTATTCTCGATTGTATTCTAATGGTTACAATTTCCGGTCTCTCAAACTCGAACAAAAAAATCAAACAAATAGACTATACTCAAAAATATCATATTGAACTTCAAGACAAAATTTTGACGTACCAGAGTTGGATCACTATTGATGGAATGCCTTCCAGTGGTGATGTACTGATCCAATCGAATATTTATCTCACGAGTAGGTGATGATTTTATAAGCGATACCAGCTGCAAATGATCAGTTCATGTAGGAAATTCAAACAAAAATATAAAAGGATACAAACCAGTGATGAATTGTGTAAAATAAAATTTAAGATTTAAAATATTATTAATTTTTAATCAATCGAGTTGTTTATTAATACCCCGAGTGAACAGACTTTTTTAAACCCAGATAGAAATCGAAGAGAAAGACCTACCTCTTCAATTTTGGAACCTTTAGTTGCTGAAACGTCATGATCTACCGGAGAATCCGATTTCTTCTTCTGTTGAAACTGAGATAATGAGTTGCTCACTTCTCGGGTAGATCCAACATAAGGCTGCGTATATACGGATGAAAGAAGACAAAAGAAATATATGGCATAGTTTTGGTAAAATTCTATCGATCATATATTTGATTTATTACAAAGAGAATGTTTTTGAATCATTGGGAATGAATAGTTCACTACAAAAAATGTTTGAAGAAAGAGGTTATTTCATTCGCGCATACCTTGAAATTTCCTCTGTTGACATAGTTGTTTCGTTGTAAGGACCCTACTACAGATTTAGTAGCTCGAAAGAACATTATACAATTAAATTTAGTTGAATTTTGTTAAACATCAAATTTTTCCGACATCTAAATGGTTTGTTTGGGTTTTTTTACTTATGTTGACAGGTCAAACTGGTTGCCTGTCAACCGTTTCTCCATTATTATTGCATTGTTTATTTTCTGCAGCACAGCAACTTCGCAGCTATGAGTTGAAGAGAATGTTATTTTCTAATTTGTTCGAACATCGTTAAATGAATTATTTTATATAGAGAATACAAAGATTTTTGTAAAGATCTCTGATCTCATATCATTACGTCAATAAATATTTCACCATTTACATGTTTATACATAGGCGAATAATTAATTTATTGACAAGGGTATCAATAATCATTCAATTCTCTAGGAAATTGAATATGAACAAGTTAATAATTGCATTTGAACTGAACAGTAGCGATATCTGTATCCCCCGCATAGAATTTTATTAGCAGTTCACTTCTGTCGATAATGTAGTTTTCACCTGACCGAGATAGGATTAATGTACTCAATAGATATGTATGCATTCGTATACTGAACTGCATTACTTTCAACAGATCATAAATTGATACAAATATTTAAGATTTAAGTTTTATTTCGTATGTCAACATTTAAATATGACAAAATTCATATTTTCAGAAGGAAATTCAATGAAACTTCGAATAAGTTGTTTACCTTGTATGAATATGTATATACTGTGTAGAAATATACTACTTTCAGTTTTTATAGTAATATTTAATTTATGTGGTAGGGGGAAGTACTTGAAAGTAATTAAGGATTGTGTTCAACTTATCCACATGATAAAAAACAAACCAAGTCGCATAAAATCAGATTATTTCTTTTAATTGATGATTCTTCGTGAGAACCAGTAATTTATTGTACAAGTTCAAGCTTATTTTATTAAAAAATATAGGTTTTACATAAAATTGAATTACATAAAAATCGCTAATAAAAATATCATTAATAATTGTGAATATTTTCAATATCCTTCATCTGACCAAGTAATATTGTAATCTGGGTATTTCTTCTTCAAAATGCTCACACTGACTTCATGATCTGCTTTGCCAAAACCCTGGGAAATTTTAAAGAGTATTAATTCATGTATATGTATTATATGATAAAATTACACCTTAATAACGTTAAAATTAAGTGTTTAGTTAGTGATACGACTCAATTGGCATAAGTTAGACATAACGTTTCAAAACTGCGAGCAAAATGAGATATGGATAAATCAAATCTTTTTTTTTAATATCTAGAGGATGTTCTAAAACTTCCCATCGTGAATATCAATGTCGACATGATAATGAAGTTTCTTTGAAAAAACATTGACTTTCAATTTCAACAATAATTTAGAACCGTTTTTTTTAATGTTTTCGTCATAATATGTATGTGAGTCATATGTAAACTCAATAGTAAATAATTACAACAAAAGATCTCATTCTCAGATCTGTATTTATTTCAGATACACTGAACCGTCCTAAGGTAAAATTTAATACAATTTTTTTCATTTTAAATAAAAACAAAGAAAAATCTTGAAGAAGTTAAGACATTCAACAGTTGATTATTTTGAGGGAAAAATTATTGAAGATTAGTAATACACTTTAGCATACACAAACTTAGCATCAACTATGGAATCGTCGCCTTCAACGGAAGTTATCTCATTTCAAGTAATTAATTAACACTAGCTCATTTCTTATTGTACTTGTATCTTCGATATTATAAATGATTTTACTTTTTGTAAAAATAGTCGAGCGATCATGCCCAAAAACTCAAGAAACGACTTTTAACACTATTTCATAAGAGTAACGAAATATTCTTTGAAATATTTATATTTTTTCGAAACACGTATAGTTAACAAACTACTCTATGTACCGTCTAGGGAAAAATAAAAATTTTTTTGTGAACAAACTTTACCTGAGAATATCCATAGACTTTGAGTTTCTTTTCATTTGCATCATGTTGAATTCGACCACCTCCTACACAATTGGCTTTCAACTTAGGGTCGATTTTTTTCAAAGCTGCTTCAGTTTCTTCGAAAATATCAGCTGGAAAGATTTAAAGAATGTTAGTATAGAAATTTTCATTTATAACAGTAATTAATATTACTAATTATTCAATTCTCGGAAATAATTTATCGAAGAAATAACGAATTGTCTGATTGACGATGCAGTTCTCACACTATCTCGGCGCTGGGATTTTTTCTCTCTAGTACTCTCTAGAAGCGCAACACGTACACTCTCACAGTGTGTATATGTCTAGATGCAGTGGGTCTTTGAGGTCATTCGTCTTTTTGATATCAATCATTTTTCTTGGGACTGCATATAGGCGAAAAGTCATGAAAATATCACCAGTGAAATCCCTGTCGCGAATATAACGCTGTTCTCTCGTAATACTGCACTCGTAATACGTCAGTCGCAAAAAATAGTAGGCATATTCTCAAGCAATGAATAAAATATAAATTGAATTTTTTCACTGGAATTATTATTTATGATTTTAGAAGAAATATTTGAACCGGCACACTGACAATAAGAGCTTCTTGAGGATAGAATAAAATTCATCAGTAAAGACAGTTAACACTATCACGAAACGTTATTCACTGAGTATTTATAAAATTACATACCATATACATCAATAACAAATGTTTATTATTCCATTTTTTCGCAAAATCCGAACGCCCGTCTGTTCATAATACGTGTTAACGAGAAAAACGTGATACATTATTTTATTAAACTTCACATTGATGCACTTGCGAAGGATAACACGCATTTGAGACCTTCACCGGAAGGTATCGTGTTTTGAAAATTTCGCCGAAAAGTAACAGAATATGAATGGCAACACAAGTATGAAGAAGTTGGGAAATGATTGTTTGTATAGATAAAATCGACTCCAAGTAAACTAATGATCTTTTGTTCATCCAATATTTATTCAATTCGCGTATTATCGACGTAGCACAATTTGTTCCTGAAGAGAGACAAAGTGTGAGTTTGTTTTTTGAAAACTATCGAACGCTTCTCGCAAAGGTTAATTGTGAGTTCCGAAATAGAAGTTTTTTTCCCCGTATTACAGAACGATTATTTTCCAATACTTATTTGGTCAGTTGGGTCAATATCGAGGTAAAGAGGATCTGTTACCTTTCCAAATATTACTAAATCGTGCCTACGAACGTGAATATTATACATTCGCTCTTGAGGATTTGTTTGTATGATGCAAATCCCCGCAGGCATTGCTGGTTTCAACTTATACATTCAAATCTCACATCATGGGAATGTTGTAATGTCTAGTTATGTTCCACCTTAACAAGAATCTTGAGTGCAATTGGTTCAATTTGGATCAAAATTTATTTAAAGAATCTTATTCATCCATAGCCATGAAAAGAATGAGTTCTTGTACTTTGAATTACACATTTCCGCTTGATCACCGTTGTGCAGTTAAATATGTACCAGGATAACGTCATAACAATTACATGGCACTTCAGAAATAAAACTACTCGGTATGTAAGATAACTGTTCTGGTTGAAGTATCACGGAGAAAAAAATGGTGTAAAAATTCTACTATATTTTGAGACAATGAGCCTAATTATTAACTCAAACTTCGCTCAGTGAATCATAATGATGAAATCAATTGTTTTTGACTTTATTCTGAGCACTTCATTTATGCATTGATAGCATGCACAAATTTCTGCAGTATAATTTCAAACAATATACATCGCACGTTACATTTTCTAACATGAAGTATGAATAATATGATCGCAGAAAGAAGAGCAACATTTTTTAATTCCACAACATTTAATTCACAGAAATCGAGATACAAATCCCATTTGGGATTAAAGAGTTACGTGATGGCAAAACAGGTCTAATCTTACCCCGAGTTCAGCAAAAGCGGTTGCGGTGCAACGATGATTAATTGGCTCGTTAATTAATTTCGCTACCAAGAAAAGCTCGTGAAAGTGATACAGAAACGGATGAGGGAGAAGTTTCACTCGCGCAGAGAGCGCTGAGAAAGTGAGGTAGAAAAGAAAGGGGAGCAGGAGATGTAGCGGTGGGGCCATGTGCTAGATAAGGGAAGAGTACCTGCGCACTTTTACACGATAGAATATGAGCTTTTTACACTTGCAACTATGATAAGGGAATCAACGACTGAAAAGCTACACGGGAGGATATATATTATCAAGAAAATAAGAGAAAAGCTTCCGGAAATTCATTTTACCAATTACTTTTACAGTTTCATGCGATATTCTCAAGATCATTCATTTCAGTGTTAGAAGATTATCAACTTCATTAGCTATATAATTGCTATATAATATTGTTACGTATTGTTAAAATACACTACCGCGGTTCTTTAATTCGTAATTACAGAGGTATTAACAAATTGTCATATATTCATACGTATACGCACACTGTAACGAGGTCCGATATGTGGGTGTAAACAAGTCAGTCTGGTAGACTGACCGTTTGACGTGTGGGACTCTCGTCAAGATTAACGTCGCAACCAGCGCTTGGCAGTTGTGAAAATCTTGACCACAATACGAGCATTACATACATATTAATAGGGACTTAACCATGTTACAAATTACCTCTTGAATTACTCAAAATTCTAGGTTCTATAAAGTACGTTAATTTTTGAACCCTTCATAGTTTTGATTTTGCAGGTTAAAAAATTGTCCTACCTGTATTTGTATTTTTGTATGTGTAATAATAAAAGGAATCCACGGATTGTATGGAATGAAAAAGTTTCGAGCATTGAATTAAGATTCGTTCAAAATTTCAATCAAATTTTTGTCTGTATAGATCTCGCTTTTTCTACTAATTATTAGATGATAACCAGGATAACACTTTCAATATTTCAATCAAATATACCTGGATGAACAGGGAAGAGAAAAAGGTTTCCCTGTCAAATGTCAAGCGGCAACATCAGTTT
The DNA here is from genome assembly GCA_020882685.1 of Aphelinus atriplicis. NCBI lineage: Eukaryota > Metazoa > Arthropoda > Insecta > Hymenoptera > Aphelinidae > Aphelinus > Aphelinus atriplicis. Next base: position 79,986,377 of record CM037073.1, read on the forward strand.
GTATCATTATTTGATGGTCGAGGGCATTTTAATTGAAGCGAGAGTACACACCTCTCGAGCCACTCTTCGAAGTGTCAAGGACTCTTACGGCTCGTTTAATCGCGAGGCTGCTCTTTGCGCTCCGCCTGGTAAATGCTACCCTCTTACAGAGGTGCTAGAGCTTTGATTGCGATAAAGAAGTATTCTATGTTATGCACGGCATGCCCGAAGATCGAGACCGAGTAAGTTACCGACGTCTATTATAAGATTTCCTTCTGAAACTCGTGACGGGAATAGGAAATTTTCCCGTTTTAATTTCCCTTCGCGAGCTGTGCTACCGATATCCGTAGGACGAGTGGCGCGACCACGGAAAAAATTTGATACAGCTTGTGCGTTTTTCAACATATAGTGATACTTCATGCAAAAACTCCCCTGAAAACTACTAATTTTATGAAATTTCTCATACGAACTATTCTCATGTGAAAACGGTATTTTTCACGTGAACGGTATTTTCAATAAAAATACCTAATTTATGACCTTGTTGTTGATTAATTATGTTTTTTTTCACCAAAAAATGTATTCCACTACCGCGAAATATGAGCGAATTTATGCGGATGTTATAAAATATAGTTAATAGTCAAAATGAGGCATTCGTCAATGGCCAATCGAACAAAGTCATCGATTGCGGACCAAAGAAGCAAATGTGGGAGGTTTCCGCGCTTTGTAGTATATTTTCAACTAATACTAACAGATGTATCAAGCATAATTAATCAAATTCTAAAACGTTTTGATCGGTTAACTGGAGTGACGTACCATTTGGTTCCTTGTCATTTCGGTTTCACAATCTGATTTCCCAATCATCGTCACGCTTCGTATTGAATACTTTAATGAATTTTATTTTTTCACTCCGAGTGAACCCAATACTGCCTACTTACTACCTTCTCTTTTTCGCGAGTCTAATGACCAAAAAATACGATTTTTTGAAAATTTCTTAAACTATAAAAACTATAAATCCAATACAGCTTGATTCATTTTGAACGTCTTCCATTTACTCCAAGCAGTATTGTTACGTGGCTATAGGTAGAAAACTCGCATTGGGCGCAATGTAGTATCTGTTTAAATTAAATGAATCTTAGCTATCACATAAGCCACCTCATCCAATTGGCATGAGGTGGATTTTGCATTAGGCGCCGTATCAATGCGGGATTCTTCTGAGACCACTCAATCACTTTTAAAAATGTTCAGATTTATATCGCTTTAGAGTAGATCAAATATAATTCAAGTAGATCATTTTATCAAAATCTACTTTTTTCGGCTTTATACCTAGTTGTGAGGAGATATATCAATTATCCCCATAAGAGTCAATATGACTGTCATGGAAATGGATTTGATAACCCTTGTTTTTTTAGCGCAATTGAAATTTTGTTGTGTTGGGTACATTTTATGGGAATTCCAACCCATTCTACAATTATATAAAAACTCGCTGTAACGCGGTGTAATGGCAGTTCGCGTTTAGATGAGCCTAATTGGTCAAACCTCTTTTAATATTTCTACCTATGAGTATTTCGCAATCGTTCGAGGAGAAATGTATAGGAAATCGAGAATCATATCAATTTCAAATTTTATGTTTATTGTATTACGAAAATTAATCGAGTCAATTGCCGGTAAAATACTGCGAACTGCCTTCCGGAAATTGAATTTTATGCTCACACAGTCAGAGCAGGCTGCCACATACAGGTTTCGCCTGCAGCAATATAATAATAATGGGAAACGCAAATAGATGTAGAAATTGCCACTGTATATGTAACCGATATTCTGAGTTAAATGATACATGCATATATTAGAGAAGCCCGCGATCAATTACCCAACTTGGCCACGAATCAGTCGAACGTGACGTTAACGCACGATAAACCAAGTTTCTGTATCGATTCCCGGGCTGATTGTTTATCCGACAGAATAATGCTTGAGCAGTCTGATATCGTTAACTTGCTAATGACAGAGTAATGCTGAATTATGGGATTTGTATCCGCGAGTTCAAGATTAAAGTGACGGACGTTATTTTCTATTTAAGATGTCACTTACAACCAAATTATCAGGGTTGCCAGTCTCGGGGCTTACACAAACTTTCGATCAGGCTAACGCTTCGTCTACCTAAAGATATTTTCGAATGATTATCAATTTTACGCATTTACAGTATACTTAAAATAGAAAAAAATTGACGGAATATCTCCAGGAAAGAGAAACATTAAACCCAACCGCTGTATGTATTTATGATCTCTCATTGTTTTAAGTGGATGCAAATAGTGCGGATACAGTTTTTCCATTCGTACTTAGATAATAACATTTTCAAATTTACGGAGTATTTCCGAATGCATAATATAGCTCGGAAATATTTGAATTAAAACATTGAGGTAATAAAAATATGTTGGCCAAATCTACATAGTCAAATTGCCCTTTGAATCATCAACGTAAATGTAAGGCTAGAACTATGAGATGCATTTTCCAGATTCTATAAATTCTGTGAATTTTCCATTATAATTTTCCCAAATACACCACTAATAACCATGAAAAGCGAAAAATGAAAAATTCACCTATATTACGCTTAAGACGTGTTCCTTAAGAAATGAACCTATAAATACACCAGTTTTCAGAAACGATAAATAACATTTGATCTTATGCGAGCACATGAAACAGCATAGAGTTCTGTTTTGATCAAGAACAGTATACAATCGTAACTAGGTAAAGCGCGTCTCTCTGCATCAGTTCATTAATGAAGTTCCGTAATGATTAGAACTAACCAGTTACACATAAATGCAACGTGATTAGTCACGGGTTTCGTCACGCGTCACGAATGATTCTAGAGAGATACCTATAAGAGCAAATTTCGCTTTACGGCGGCGTTTGCAGGGTAGCTTGGCAGCTCTTCGACCCAGTGACTATAGTGACTTTTTAATAAACGTCGTGCTAATGATGTCATCCTCCATAATATTTCTTCTTGTCTTTTTCCTGTGGGATGATTTGTAGCCCGGAAGAAACATGTTCATAGCAAAGTCAGAGAAAAAGAGGAGCATCTCATTCTCAAGTCTCAGGAGCAAAGTGGCAAACGTCCCGACGATGACAAACGATTTTGCACTAAATTAATGACATCTGCAAATAAAAGATGCTTCTATCAATAATACATTTTTCACTCTGAACATTTTTTTTCACAAAAGAAAGATTATTAGAGTTTATAGCCGAATTGTTTCATTATTCTTCTGTTTATGAAATTTAGGATATGAAATACAACAAGTCATAAAACATCCATTCAAAGGACATATGAACAATACTTTTTCCCCTTTTCAAGTTTGATATGAAAAATTACTCCACTTCTATTTGAACATCCACTTTTCTATAGCTATTTTCTGGCTCACGAATGCCACCAACGTAATCGAGTTTTCCTATTCAGAACCATGTTCACGTTGGAAAAATAAACTGGTACAAATCAATAGAAAAAGTTGTGGTGAGCAGTTAGTATTTCTTTAGTTTCTATGTGTCCCCATAGGTACACAAAAAGAAAAATCGACACAGTGGCAATCTAACTGTGGATAAATTTTTGTTACTATTGTGTGACTGCAATATAAATAGTGACGTTATCTATAGCACTCCGCAATCATTTGGAAAAATTATTATTTCCTCGAAGAGTACGTGTGTCCCTAGCTGGTAGCTTTTATACGTGATTTCCAATAACAACGCATGCGTATTTGTTGATTTTTTTTTGATTTTTTCCTACTACATGTTATACGTATATTTGTACATTTTAATTACGTCAACATGTTACTTGGGTACATATAAAACAGCTATTTCATTTGCACACAATAAAATTTTTTAAACGGATATATACACAGCTAAAAAAAATTTATCATTCAATATAACATTTTTAGATCACTACATATTTGAATCAGTTTATATGATCTTTCAGTTTAAAATAGTATAAATTGCATAACTGATGAAAATATACTATTATTCATCAGTTATGCGATTTCTACAACTGATAAATAGTATATTTTTATTTTGAATTAAGATATTGGGTTTATGTAGATACATTAAACATATTCCATTGAAGAAATCAGAATATCACAGGATCCTCGGGTTTCAAGAAAATATTCAAATTTTATTTCTAGCTACTTGCGTAAAGTTGGAACTGCCTGTGACACTCAAATTAAGTTCCGCAAGTTGTTTTCGATTAAAGGTGTACAGAATTCTGGTCATTACAAAAATCTTCAAAATTCATACACTAGTTGACTACTTATATTGAAATAATTGAAATTTATCTTTAACTAGGAAATGTAATCAACGGCGAAACTTTCCAAAAAGTTTCTCACCCTCGCTTTGCTCGGGCGGCAAACCTCACACGTGGCTGAAATTTGTCTTTTGCCCTAATGTCGAAATGTACTATTTTCATCAGAAAAAAAATCAATTTTTATCAATCCAACAATATTGAATATCACACATATACTCATATATATATAGTTTTCTCTTCCACCAAATCTATGCATTAATCAAATCATAGACAAGAAAAAGAGCATCGAAAATGTTATACTTATATTCACACTAGTACGAAAAAAAGTTGAAAAATTGAAATATTCCCCCATGTTATATTGGTTAACAAAGATTTAAAAAATAGAAATAAACATATGGGAACGTAAATCTGAGATTTTAGTACGCTACTACGTTTACATCAAGCGTTGCTGTTAGAGCACTTTTTTCTTTGCCAGCCATCTCATTCTTAACAGCTCTTTCTCTGCATGCGTGCTGAATTTCACACGAGACTCGCATTTATTAAATAGAATACCCTGGGGAGGCGAGAAGAGAAAGCTTCGGTGAAAATGTATAATACTTCTCAAGAAAAAAATAAATTCTCTCTTTTGTTAGCTCGAGTAGTTTCGCCACTTTAACTTGTTGAAAAAAATAAAAATGTTATTATTTAAATTTAAGCTGATGTCAAATTTTTCTTCAATTTTTTTTCATTTCACCGAATTCAATTATGTGTGTGTATTATAAGCCTATTCCTGAGGTCAGTATTTATTGCTATTCCAACTTTGAAGATATATTGGGCATTGTTAATTTCAGAATTAATCAAATCTTAGAAACATTCACTGAGTCGAACGAATTCTAGAGTACTTTTTCAGTCGGAAACCTAAAAACGTAACCATTTATAATTCTCTTCAATTGTATACGTTTCTAAGTAATCATTAGAGCATCTTTGGCACGTAAGAAAAGCGCTAGGGATTAAAAATAATGTGGCATTCAGCAGCATTTCTTATCAAAAAGAGATTTAAATTTTCTTATTCGCTCCAACAACATTAAGCTTTGAGAATCAGTTAAATGTGTTGCTTCGAGCAAGCTTTCTTCTAATACACTTAGCAGAGTTTCTGGCCTAGAAAAGCGTTTTCATGTATGACAAGGTAAATAAGAGTTCAAACTTCTTACGCAAACCAAAACTTTTTCTCATCGTCACGACTGCCCATCATAATTTAGTATGTTCATGTAACTTTTTGAGATCTTTTGCATCAGTGAATCAGATGGAAGGTTTTAAACGTTAACTTTTCTTACGGTTACGTACTACTTATTTTCGAAGACTGACAAAGTAAGTCATTTGTGGACAATTACCCAAGTTAGGTTTGGATTCTTGCTCAACAACAATCTCATGAGTCTGTATATAAAATTTAATTGGCCCGTTTTGATTCATACTGGGAACTCGAAAAATAGCGAATGGTAAACAATAATTATTAGTAGGAAAGTGTCTACTTTACGTTCTGGCGTTTGCAAAGGATGGCACTTTTCTCTCGCAGGTTACGAAAAATAGTATATGTACTTTGATTATCTAGGCTACTTCGACACGCGCAAACTTGCAACCCTAGCTGCGCTAGAGTCACGTTTATTGTGCCGAAGTCATAATGTTCATAATATATTAAAATTACATGCATTTGTTGAATAAAATTGTACGGAGCAACAAAATTCAATTAGTTTGATTAATGCAAGAGGTATGAATTATTAAATTCTAGTTTGGAATTAATTATTCAACATTCGAATACATTTATTCATTCAGCAATATTGTAAAAACGCAGAGACTGGATGATTTTGCCATTTCATTAGAAAATACAATCCAAGCGAATTTTAATTTGGATATGAGTTATTCTCAGCTACTCCGGTTCGTCCTTCTTTAATAATGTAAAGATCAACCTCGTCTATATACATCCAGTTGATTTTCCCGCGCGATACTACTTGCAACATCCTTGCATATCTTCATGGAAACAACAGCTGCTATATAGCGAAACGTCAATGCAGACATTCGTTCCAAAGGGAAACTTCCTCCTCGCCAGTATTTCTGGGATGCATTGTCTACTGTTGAATATATATATATACATATATGCATATACTGCCGCAGTAAGATGTGCCTCTATTTACCATAATAGGTTCTTCCTTTGTCTTCAACAGAAGCCTTTGCTATAAACGGTGAGCCTCAGAAAGATTAAGATGATACTAGTCCTTTGTGATCATCTTCATTGTTTGAATTCCGGTAGAAATTTGATTAACTTCGCAATAACTTTCATCGCCAATTTCAAGGTAAAGTAAAGTAAGTAAATTGTCCTAAGTAAATTGTTCTTCGATCACTTGTCATAGAGAGTGGAAATTCATTTCCATGCGTTACAAACCTCTTCTATCCGTTCTACTATCCTGATTTTTCCAAAATTCAATTTACGGAGAATGATCCTTCAGGTATGCAATCAGCACAGTATTTCCCTAGAGCTTCACAAGTGTTCCGTACAAGTGTCTCTGCTGAAGAACCATTAAGCACTGTCTTTCAACGTATCCTTCCTTTGGTCTTCTATTGCGTCATTCACACGTTTTCCGTTTCAGTTTTTGCATCCGGTATTTTGGAGAAGAAAAAAAGTTTGTCTTCTTCAAAGTGTTTCAGTTGCCGGGGCACATAACGGAAAACTGGACGACATCGGTTGGATTGGACTTGTTTCAACGCGGGGTGGTAGAACAGGAAACCCTGGAGATTCTAGCTATCCCTTGGTGACACGTACGCGAGAACATGTGACAAATCTGTACGTGTCTTTACACAATTTAGTTTATGTGCAAGCAATTTATCTCACGTAAAATGGGAAATGGATCGAGTGAAATAATAGAAGGTTTATGCGCAATCCAATTTGATCTATTCATCGGTATTCGATTTGAAATTGCTCGTCACAATTAATTTATTCCGAATTAATTTCATTACAATTTCCTAGCCATCAATTTCATTTTTTTTCTTAAATACGAGTCAATTCATGCCGCTTTTCATGAGAAATCATTTCAATTCATTTCATCTGCAGTTGTCGAGTCCATCACAATATATTTAGCTCGAAGCATATTATCCAAATTCCGTGCTGTGAGCATATGGTTAAACCTCATCGTATCAGAATACCAGGCTGCATAAATATATATGTATATAGGTGGCGCGCGCAATATATACACGGATGATGTATATGATGGCTCAGTTGATTTGATGTAAATCTACGTAACGAGCAAGAATGGCGGCGTAACGTTGAGTATTGACGTTGACGTTAACGAATTATACCTCCATTAAATCCGTTTTCGGTGCCGCTTAAGGAAACTGCAAACTCGGGATTAAATGGAATCTAGCGGTTTCACAGCTTTATCATTGTATGCAAACAATATTACACTTCAAGATTATATACCGTAAAAGTTATCGACGAAGAAATGCTCTCGGGAGTTGCGTCTATAATGCCGAGGAAGGTCGAAAAATCATTCGCCTCGGTAGCAGTAGTCGCTCTTGGCCCAAATGCCCGCCACACTTATTACGCGATAACACACGTTAAAGATTTGCCCATCAGTCGAGCAGACGCGGCTTCCCAGGAGAACACAACGAAAACATCGGGCGGCTTTTAGTGGTATACTAAAATATTATGGAGCCACTCCCTTGGCTGCAAATGTTTTTCTCGGCGAACTCGCTCCTTTTAATTAGAAGAGTCTGCTCGCGCGCGCGCTCGGGCACACAAACTGTGGCGGACAGTCGAAGCGAGCTTAATATAATTAGTATGGAAATTCGGCTTCAACGCCGCATCATAAGCCCAAAGTCGTAACGGCTAATTATAAAGGCGGATGTACTTTGCCAGGCGAGAGCGCGCGCGGTGGTATAAGTAGAGGCTCGCTTGGCCCTATATAGATACGGCTAATCAAGCGACGCGCATATAGCAGTACGCGCGGGCTGCAGCTGCCACGTGATGCCGAGCGGCGAGTCGACAACGAAAAGTTGAGGTTCAATGTGAACTTAACTCGTTAAGCGATACAGCGAGCGGCCGACCTTGTGGGCAAACGAATCGTGTATATATACGTGCATCTATAAATTATATAGCAAAAGCCCGCAGACGGCGGGGCAAGGGGTCGATGGGAGCTCAGGGACTCGTCCGTGCCGATATCTGCCTGCCTCATCGCTCTCCCGACTTTCCACTCCCTTCATTCCTCTCGCGCTCCTCTTTTTCTTCGATCTCCTGTACCAGTCAACGAGTGCCAGCGGCTGTTCGGCCGAGTTCGGAATTCGCGCGGCTATCGGACCGCGACTTCGATGTCACTTAGCGATTCGATAGGGACATTGTACCCCAACGCACAGCTAGAGCCACGGCTCTCGAGGTCGGAATGCCGAGGGACAAGTAGAAAAGGTCGAGATACGCGAGACGAGACGACTGCCACTGGTTGCCACGTATAATTATCTATATATCAGAAGGGATTTACTCGCGTTTAGCACAACAAATCCGGCGCGATCGGTTTCACGCACGCCTCGCTTCGTCTGAAGCGGATGTGCCCTTTACGACTGTCGTTTATGCATCGAATTACGAGGCCTTTGGAGGAATAAATTGGATTTCCCTCGACACTCGAGATAAATCATTTGCCCCGGTGTACTTCGCGCTGTACAGGATATCGAATCGCGTTGAATCAAATGAGAAACATGAGTTTTACCAAGAATCTCACACGTAATCTCTGGTACTGGGAAATGACAGAAATGAGAGCGATTCCCGCAGCTTACGAGATTTGAATGGAGAAATGAAGAACTCGGGCGTCTGTACTGAGATAAGCTATATATATATATAGACAAATCCAACTCGCCCTCGGCATAGCATACGATCGGAATCCCCGCTCCGTAAGTCGCGCGGAATGTTTTCTCCGACAGGTATATATACGTCGCGGAATACGTTGACTCTGCCCGTCGAACGTCGAGGGGCCGCTGAAAAGAAAGCGACGCACAAAGGAGAGCTGGATTCGGTGCATTTTTGTATATAAGTGAGCGTTGCACGCGCGCGAGTATATATACTTATACGATGTTGAGGTCGCCTTACCACGGGGTGTATAACGTGCGGGAATCCGTCGACTTCCGGTTTTCAATACGCTCGCCGATAAATAGTCGCTCGACACGCGAGCTAACACACGTACATATATGCATGCAGTGTGCCCCCCGCGTTACTCTCTCTCTTTCTCTCTCTCTCTCTCTCTCTCTCTCTCTCTCTCTCACCGCCCTTGTAATTCCACAATTTTCACGACTGTATTGGGTTCACTGTAAACACGTATACAAATATACCGCGAGTAGACCACGAAGGCACGCTCGCTGCTATTTTCTCTCTAAGGGCGAAAAAAACTTTCACTCCTCGCTTTTTCTGATACATTCATTGCGCCTGCACTGATATATACACGTGCTCTCGCCCCTGGGGGAGGGGAATAGACATTGTATTCGCCACCGCTGCCGCTCCTTACTCCGATCCCTTGCTTGCTCCCGCCTTCATATATATGTACAGATCTACTGGCTCCGCAACACCTTTGCTATGAGTCAATTATTACACCAAATCACTCGACCCATCTTCCAAAGGGGTTTTAGCAAATAGTATGGAATTCAAGAATTTCATTACTATCTGTGATTTTTGGGAGATTTTTCGAGGAATATATCTATCTGTCTATATGTATATATATGAATAAACTCATCAATTTTATTCAAATGATATTTTTTTTCGTGTTAGTAAATTTAATAAGTAAGGTAACTGTACCCAATTTGGCACTGTACCCAATTTGGCACAATCGTCAGATTTCGTATTTCCGGTGCTCTCTGAGCATCAGTCGCTCTTGGGTTATGTTGGGGGAATTAAAAGAAAATTTTCGGTATCTTCCCCGCCCATTTAGCCCTTAAAACCACTCTCCTACAACACTTTGAAGTTTCACTTACTGATTTTTTCACCATTTTCTTATTTCACTTTTCACACTCAACCTCAAAATCAGGTGTCAATAATTTTTATCTCTCAAAGTGTCATTACTCTTTTTTGTGTAAAAACATCTCAGCTTTCGATTGGTCTCATCAGTTTTCCTAAAATTATTTTTTATCCTACTCAAATTGCTGTTTTTCGCATCAAAAAAAAGTGAACCCAATGTGCCCCTCTACGCGTTTTTACATGGGAAGACTGAGTGAAATCATTGAATATTTGTATAGACATATTACGATGATTTAGACGCGTATTTTTGAGTTGTTTGTTAAAAATTTTGTATAAATATCACTGGGAACATAATTGAGAGTTTATTTCAATGCCAATTGGATCGTCCCTGTAGGCCTATATAGGCTGTAGCTAATGATTAAAAAATTGTGCCAAATTGAGTACACGTTTTGTGCATTTAGCCTTTTTGCGTTTTTTTTTAAATTGCGATTTTCGATAGGTTAAAGTAGTCGAATGATGATTATGAAGATAGTTTCTAATAGGTATTGAGCTAAGCTTTGAGATGCCGTTCACGGAATTTTAAAATTCGAAGTCTATCATAGTCAAATTCGCGAAAAACCCTTAGGGGGGGGCACATTGGGTACAGTTACCTTACATCGCCTTAATTCAACAATCAATATTTGCTCAAGCAGGAATTAAATATACATCAGAGATATCTGCCCTCGTTGCTCCAGCTTTGAGCTATCTCACAGAGAGTCGCGACGGTACGGCGAGATGGGATTTGCATATGAGAACAGTGTGAGAACGAAAATGAGAGAGAGTAAGAGAGATATATAGTTCGTGGGGATTTAATCAAATTTTAAATTTATCAAAGTTGTGTTCAACGTCACAAAGTGAGATTCGACGTAAAACTTGGAAGAAAGCAGTTGCTCCTTCCGCAGCGATTCGCGGAGCACTTCGAGTAATGAAACTATAACTCAGAGCAGATCACACGACTGAGCGCGAACAATTCATCGAGAATTTTCGTGTCTATAAAAATGTTGTAGGTGTCTTTTCAGGTGCACTGGAATTCGGATTAACGTGTTCACCTCCGTCGAGCTGTAATTGCGTAAGCGCTTGATGAAAATGAAATAGTCGCGTAGGATTTTCCCGTAAGCACGATGAGTTGCGGCCGGATAACACAGGCCAACTGAAAGCTCGAAATGAAAACCACTAATCTGTAAGGGAGATTATGTTGAATATCTCCACAGAGGATCTGCACGAATTAACCTGGCGTTTGTAAAGATCGGTACTTTTTTCCCCTTGGTCACGAAAATTAACATATGTATATAAGTACTGCTCTTTTTAAAAACATATATTTTAGATATAATTCTAAGCAGTGAAACTCTTTTAAATTATATCTAATTTCATTATTTCGAATTGAGAATGAGGCTACCGTGCAATAATGCTCTATTATCAAAACATACCGATAGACTCAATCCAAATCGATGGATCATCTATTATATAAACTGGAAAAGACTGTGATATTTCCGGCAGGTTCCATTCAGAAATTAATGTAAGTGTCGGTCATTCCAGAAGTTGTCCCATTCCCATTTTCACTCTGAAACTTTATCAATTAAAAATCTCGGTTGTCTCTCAAGCGTTAACCAAGTGAATATCTATGTATGAAAAGGAAATACTATATACACGAATTCTGTGCCATTGTTCTCGGTAATCAATGATATCACTGTTCAGCCAGTCCGGAGGAAGCTCAACAGACGCTTTCACGGCGCATTTCATTGGAGGTGCCAATCACCAGCGCGAGCGAATCAAAGGCTGAACGTCGGATTGGCAGTTGGTGCTTGCTCGGTTAAAACAGCAGATTATCCAGGCTCGGATCACAAACAAATCTCGGGGAGGCATGTATTTGCAAACAGCGTACGCGAATCGTACCTCGGAACAGAGAGGAGGCAAACGAGGAGGTGGAGGAGGAGGAGGAAGTGCGCGGGCGCGAGGTCCGGTATACACAGCCGGTGTGCGTAGCGGCTGGCGCACGAGGCGCGAGCCTCAGTTCACGGCTAGCCGCGCCACTCGACGGACGCCTGGCCAAGCACCGACCTTCTCTACTTCTCGATCGCCCGGCTGCTCCTCTCGCCCGTGCAGGCTCGCGTCCGAGCGCGCGCGCGCGCGAGTCCCGACGAAGTCTCTCGAATGAATACCCCATAGCGCATACACCCGCCCGCCGCTAACTCGCTCGCACTACTCGCGGAGCAAACACTTCAAGCTGGTCTGCTTTCATTTACGCTCCTGACCCCCGACAACACATCTCGCCATGAATTGAAGAGGGAGCGTACGATGTTTGAATGCCACCGGTTTTTTCAAAGGTAAATTTCCAGACCACAGCTAATGAACTGTTTTCCATCATGAACAAACCCAATTACTTTCTTCCTTTGACCCTTCCGGGCAACGATAATTTCATTCCTGAAAATTTTGAGTTCAAACAAATGCGCGCGCACGTGTGTGTGTGTGTGTGTGTGTGTGTGTGTGTGTGTGTGTGTGTATGTGTGTGTGGGTGTGGGTGTGATGGTGTCCATTCGAGCTGAAAATTTAGCTGAAAATCGTACGACTCTACAGGAAACTCAATAGCATTGTTCTATATTTGTACAGTGATTCGTTTTTTTTTGATTTCACAATCGAGAATCAAAGAGACGAAGAATCAAAGAATTGATAAAGTTCCTCTAGAGCCATCAATTTATTTATTTTTATTCTTTAATATTAATAGATCATGTATACATTATAACATAGTATTGTTCGGTACATTAAATCAGCTAAATCAGTATGATAGATCAGGCAAACAACATAACGCAAATGAACGAGTAGCAGACTCTAACACAATAAAGCTTTTGATTCTCCGATACAGTTTACCTTATTCTTAACGAATTTATTATCGAGGCAATAAAATAAGTCAAACACAAGTTTTCGAGAATGTACGTGATGGATATTTTACCATGAAAAGTCAGCAAGAACTAGACATTTATAATACTAGAGTTTTTTCTGCGCGGAATATAAAATAAACTTGATGGTTTCTTTGCAAATCTGAACGAGAACCGTCACTCCAGCGTAAAGCGGCTATCGTGTGTAAACGGGTCTCTTGCGACCACAAAAGGAGATCGGGTGCTTGTATTAAGAACGAGAGATATGGAGGAATCAGATAATGCATGCTTGTTCTTGGTTGATGCATAGAATGATGATAAAAATCGATAGCGATTATATTCCATATTTTGAAAACCATCTAATGGAATCATTAATATTTATCATGATCTTAATTATGGGTGTGTGTTAATCAAAATTATTATTGGAACACCATTAGATGGAATTTTTGACTTTTCCGAAAAGACTTCCAGCAAATCGTATTCTTTCATCATAGCTCTGATCAATATATTCTTGATCTATGAAAATTAATTCAAAACATCAAAATTATTCATTATCAGAATATAATATATTAGTACCGGTATATTCATCCGATAGATTACAGGTATCATTTGAATATTCATAATTGGATATTCCGATTAATAACAAGGTGCACAGGAGTATCTAGTTACATCAATGGTTTTGCATTCAAAACACTGAAACACACAGGGCAGGAGAAATTGTCGGCAGTGGTCAGACGTACCATGGCCGCTACGGTAGCTTTGGTTTTATTTCATAGGTATAATGTTATAAAGAGACGAAGAACGAGTAATACAATAACCGTACCAATCTACCAGAAACAGACACACTGGACTGCATTACTGCACCCCATTATCCATGAGATATAAAGTTTCTGGAATATTTTCTCGTGGAAATGATCAACCTTCTGGTGAATGAAATTCTCGGAAACTAATGATGCGGCTTTCGGTGGAATTGTTCGAGAAAAATAGGTATAGAACGAGAGAATTTTGATGAAAATGTTTCTAGATTTCTCGGACCATGCGGGATTACTAGAAGATAGCAAAAAGCAGATAAAAGAAACATTAACAAATATTGGAAAAAGAGTATGTACAGATTCGCGAATCGCAGTAGCCAAAAATATAAGCCTTGAAATTGTTATAGTAAAACCTCTGTACAGTTCCAGGTGAAAATGTAAGATGAATAGTATAATTGGTCGAGTATCGGAAAAATAGAGCGATTGGATATCTAGTCCAGAGATTCAACAATGAAAACGACATCGAAACGAAATAAAGAAAAGAATATATACAATGCGTTTACAAGCCATTGACATTTTTATCAAATCACGCTCCTTCCAGAAAGCTAATAATAACAAAGTTCATAAAAATGTAATCTTGGTTCAGAAAAAAATCTGCTTGACGCTATAACACGAAGATCCCCTTAGGATTGAAGCTTTCATCTTGATCCTAAAGGAATCCGTTTAAAAGAAGAAGAAATGAACCTTTCTGTCATAGCGTCGAGTAAATTTCCCTCTCTAATCATTCCGTGTAAAAGAAGTCTGACCATATCCTGGCACATTCCACTAGGCTACATTTTATTTTTCTCACAAAAATCTGTCAAAATTCAGTACCGGACTTTATTCAAAACATAATACAATATTGAAGAATGCTACACAATGACGAACTAGAGAAACTATACGATTTACTAAATATCGTTAGAGAAATAAAATCATGTAATACATTGAGATTGGGTTTTTCCCTGAATTAGGGTACTGACTATAAAGATTTTCTTGAAATTAGGAGATCGATTTTAGATTGTTTCCCTGGCGATGGTAGCTGTAGTGACAATTTGAATTTTAAGAGAGTTACATCCTAGAATTAAAATGTTTTCCATAGGAAGAGCCAATAACTGTTTATTGAATTATTTTCTCATATACAATTTGGCTTTTCCTCCGCGTCTATTGTATATTTTTCCCTCGGTGAATTTTCAGATCAATGAGAAAGAAAGAAGCAAAATTAGAACACAAACAATAAGATCTGATGGGAAATAAAAAAACTTTGATTGCTGATGCACTTTTTTAATGCTTCGCAGCATAAAAACTTATACATCTCCAAAAAAATATTTATCGGTAAATGAAAGACAGAACTCATGGTCGAAATCTTAACAAACCTCATCAGGCTAGAAAAGGGACATTTTTGAAAAAACGTTTCTCATCATCTTTTTCTGCTAACATAAATCACGACGAGCCTTCGCACACTAACTTTGACCTTCTCTTCAATGTGTAGAACCCGAGAACGGAAACGGATAATTCCAATTTCGACTTCGAGGATCACGAAAGCTGTCCGTGAGCCACTATTTTATCACGCGCATAACTTCGCGAAACAAACTGCTGCGTGCGGTAGGCGAAAAAGATGCCGGACACGATATCCAACACGAGTATAAGGAGCCCGAGACCAATCGATTCACACGTTCCGGCTGTGAAAGCTCCCAACTGCTCTACAGGTCTCCCCTGTCTCGAACCTACTATTTTGCGCGTTTAAACCACGAAAACGACGCGAGCTACAAATTGCCAAGGGAAAGGGATTCTTTCGAACAGCCAGCGCTTCTGATCGACTATTTTATATTTCCTCACTCTAAACTTCATTCCTATTTTTTGTCGAGTTTTGAGAGTCTCACGAGTGCTCCTCCCCGTTTAAATTTAGCCTTGGTTTTTGTAGATTGAAAAATTGCCTTGGAGAATGTGACATTCTTTTCGAGCTTTTTCCATGTTTTTTAATCTCATCAAATGAATGAACTCACGTGTTCATTGATCTAAAAATAGTGAATTTATTTTTTGTTATCAATTGCAGGGATAAATAAGAGTTTGAGATAAAACTTTCAGAAATACTTCATGCTAAACATTCCTTGAGAACGTTTTTATTTAGCTTGTTCGGTATGCATTACTTCAGTCAAAATCGATTTTTGACCTGCTTCTCAACAAGTTGGCGTGCTGAAATTTCCCACACATGTTGTCAGGGGCTCATAATATGCAATGGTATGCGGAGAAATCCCAGTTACAGTGATCTATTGAAATGGGGTGGAGTTACCAAATATCGGAGTAACGAGATGGATCAAGATGATTTTAGGACGCGCCTTATATGTCTGCAGTAATTGTCGACTCACCATATCTTATAAATGCTACTGTCGACTTTGTGAGATTTGTCAGTTTCACACGAATATAATTATGAGAAAAAGTGTTGGTCAATGAGTACTAATAATTAGTGAGTACCGATTAAGCTGTCACGAAGCAGCTGTAGTGAATTTTTCCCTTTTCCCGTTCATGCTGTAAACGAGTGCATGACGTGGATTTAACAAATATTGATGCGATAAAACATGAAGCAACTGAAGTGTAATTTGGGTATTTTCAGAACATCGGTTAGTTTCCACTGTTATGTATTGGAGGGTAGATGAGTGAATCATTTATAAGACCACTTCAGATATGTATTTATCGTCCCAGTAAGAATAGTTGATACAGAATGAATGTTACTTTGTGTGAATTTTTGTTTTAGTTTTTATTTAGCACTACAGGTACAGATACATATTCCTTCTAGGTTGTGAATAAACATCAGAAATTTTCAGAGAATTGTTGTCTAGTATTTAAAATATTAATTGAGGTAAATCCACCATTTTATTTATTTATTTTCATTATGTACAAGGCTATAGAGGGCATGAGACGGTGATCGTACTCTTAATACTAGACGTTTGTGATACACTCCAGAGATTGTATCTACATCTACATCACGCACAGTATTTCCGGATAACTGATTGGTTGAAAATGATTCAGTCTAGCATATATTTGTTTGCATAGTTCTACCAAGAGACTGACGCCAAGAGGCTTATTTAGTGTAGGAGCATACAATGAACGTATAGATTAATAATTTCAGTTCTAAAGTATAGAGGCTTCGGACCAATTAACTTTGCTCTTGAACTAAGAAATTTATTAGATTTTTAAAACGTTTATCTTCTTTCGACGAACCTTCGTGGTGTCTCATACATGTATAGGTGATAATGTAGCCAATCGTGGTCAATCATTCAGTGTCAATGGGATCATCAATGATTTTTTTCTCGTTTCTCAAGCAAATTATAAATACATTATTTCTATATTTTTTTCATTTCCAGACCTTCAAATGGTGTTTTTAAGCTCCCAAAGATTAATGGAAATGGGAATACCCATCGAAGGAAAGGAACTTGCCCCCATGGTCACTAAAGCATCTGAAAATATTCAGAGGTGTTCTGGGGATGAATATTAATCCATTTTATGTTACTACATGCGTAATTCGGCATTTTACACTCAAGTGCGTTTCTTAAAAGGTCGCTTTACAAGCTCTCATAACATAAAATATCCAACTGGTGCATTCTATTTTAATCACTCGTATGAACGTGTAACAATCGTCGCCGGCTTCGCCGGCCACTCGTGAACACATCTACACACGTTTTAGAAATTTCACGCACTAGTTGCCTAGTATACTATTATTTCTCTATGAATGTAATATATATTTTTTAAGTTAGAAGTTCTTTCGTATATTAAAGATGAAAAGAAGATTAAAATTTGGATGTAACATGTTATCTCTGTTCCACTGATCTATTGCTCTTGCAGCGAGTCGAAGTGGAAGTTTTTGCTTCTATCTATGGACTATAAGCTCAAATAACACTTCAAATAGTGTGTCGCTACTTGTACGATGAAAAAACAAATCGATGAGAATTTTTTTTCATATATCTCTATGCATCGTCCAGAGAAATTTGAAACGTAAAACGAGTTCACAGCATTTTGAAATAAACTTTTTTTGACCGTATGATTGTAAAGGAACGGGGTATCTTCATTCGTGCGATAAAAACCCGGAGCGATTACATTTTTTTTATTCGTCACAATAATTGAGAAATTTGTAGAGTAGAAAATCGTAGAATAATTTTGCCGAAATTGACCTAAGATGGCAGCACTTTTGAATAAAGATGTAAAAATGATAACTAATTTTCAATAATTGTTCAAGAATTCAATATTCTAAATGATATTTCAATTCATTTCTATAGAATATTTTGGTACCTCCATAATATTGGATCTTTACCGAAAACTAATCGTTAATATAACTGTAAAATCATAGCAAAATCTTATAAAAAATGACGAGGAATTTTATTTATTACGAGAATTGAATTAACAAAAGATTTGATTAATATTATAGCTAGGCATGCACATCAATACAGGCAGTAGAAGTTTGAAAATATATCTCATTCCACGTGATTAAATGAAAGAATTACTGAGCTAATCAAATTTAATATTTTACATATATACCTGAGCGAGGTCCACATTAGTGTATAATTTACCTGAGCGAGGTTAGGCGATTTCGGCACGAACCGAGAACAGCGTGGGGGGTAAGCTTGCGCGTAGTGAAATATGGATTCTTCAACTTCCTCTTTAGAGAAGATTAATGTCAAATTATGATATAAAGCTACAGTTTGAAGAGAATGTCCCATTATTTTTTTAATGTTGTGCGAGTCTTCGATGATTCTTTTTCGTTTTTCCTTCGACGCTTGTTCTTTTCTCCGTAAGTCTCACGATACTTTTCTATATAAAACTACAATTAGATCGTTGATTTTTATCCAACTCTTCCATTAAATCTTCGATCCTACGATGAAATTATATTTTTTTTTTATTAATCTTCTAAATATTATCTATGCTAGTACCACACCATTTATATTCTCTAGCAGTTACTTTTCTTCTGAAATTCTTTCTCTTTCACAGAGGAAACTAGAAGTTTGATTAACCAACACTTCTACAACACTTCAAAGTGAGCGAATTTTTTAACAACATCATGGATTACGAAAGGAGTTGCAGTAGATAATTAGGAAAAATTCACCTAATTCAAGTTTTCTTCATTTCTTGAACTTAGAGAATTATTAACTTTATTTATTGAACCATAAGAGAATTTATAATACTCGACGAGACTAAAGTAATACGTCTATTATATATTTGATTTTCAACTAACTCTTATTTATTGGAAACAAGTGTTTGTTTCAATTTTACGACATTTTTATTGATTCCTTCTAAACTTATCATTACCAAATTGCTCTTATTACCAAGTTGCAGAAGAAAACCACAGTATTTGATGCTTCTCCAATCCTCTAAGTCCGAACTTTCAATAAGGGCGAAAAGCAACAGCACGAACGGAAAGAAAGTTGAAGTAGGTGGCGACCGTACCCCGGGTTCTGTTTGTTCTGCTCGGACTCGATTTCGTTTCCTTCTTTTTTTATTGATCTGCAATTTGTTTGATGTTTTTTACTGACAGTTATTTGTCGAGTGAAATCATGAAAAATTAAAGTTTGCTCGTAAGCCAGAGTCTTAGACGATTTGACAAAATAAAAACGTGCAGCAAACTAATGTTAAAACAAGAAACATAGCTTGCCATTTAGTTCCACACGTAATCTGACAATACTTTGTCATCAGGGTTCATTAACTAGTGAGCTATTGAACATTTTCGTTTATTAACTTTCTTTTTTTCCGTTCATAAAGCTAAGTTTAATTTACCAAAGGTCGAGACATTCTGACTTTTAACCACTCTTACGAGCTTAGCCAACTCAAATGCCAAACTGAGATCTTGCAAACTTTTCTCTTCAATCTGAGACAATCATATTGAACTATGAAACGTGATTTATTCAGTGTAACGACGAAACAAGTAACCGTGTAGTAATGGGACTGTAGATATTGAATTAGTACTTTCTGGCTACTTTCTAGCTATATATTATTGCGATACAATATTGTAAAGAACGAAGAATCTGATGTTACACTTACAAATCTATATTCAATTTTTTGTCCACCAATTTGTTCACATTTCTTTACTGATATTTCAACAAGTAAAATTAACTTCAGTAAAAATATTGAAATTTAAGAATGAAAAATTTCAACAATATTAAGAATGAACATGTTAAAACCAACTGGTCGTATTGCCGATTTCAATGATTTTGAGATGAGATCATGAATGATTGTAGCCACATTCTCGGTGATGAAAGTGTTTCCGGAGATCGATGGCCATTGATATTTTAGTGCGTCGACCGCCAGAAATATTATCTTCGGGCGCAGAAGAAGCGATTTCAGATTTATGGGAGCATCCTCACCGTGACTTGTGTTTATCTTTTTCCATGTAATGGTGTCACGGAACCACCAGATACTCTTTTTGAAAACGCGTCCGTCTCCAGCTGTGGTCCTCGAGCGATATATTTTCGACAATCATAAAGCTCACTTGCGAGTTTATGCGAGTACACTATTTGCTCTAATTTTTCGTTATCCAAAACTCATTATAAAGAACACTTACAGAGGCGCGTTGATTCGAGTTATCAGCTAGAAAATACCGATATATTATATTTCTATTGCAAATACATTTCATCCGAACTTTTTTAAATCGATTATTCGATTAAACAGTCTTGTTAGCGAGGGATCGAACGAGAAAAGAGAGCAAAATTCAGTGAGTTGAGTCGGAGCGATTGACAAGCGGATTGAGAGCTAAGGTAAAAGTATCTTGAAAGCGATCAAGTAAATCGAAGAAGTGGATCGGGCCTCAGTAAGGAGCAAACGAGAAAAATATTTCCCCAAGCACAATCGCATTAAAGGAAAGACGCCACTCGCTCGTGTGCACAGAGCAAACATTTCCTCGCATTCATTGTTTAATATTGACTCGTTACCTTCGTAGCTGCACCACTCGAGGGTACTCGATCAAGTTCGTACTTGTTACAAGTAATTTTAGGGGAACGCTCCGCGAGTATTGCAGTATTAATAATAATAGAACGGAAATACGAGCTGCTGAGGAGAAACGACACTCTCCGACTGATAATACGGAATGCGCCGATAAAAGAAAATACACAATGTAGACAAGGTGACGTATATGGTGAGAATCTGTGCATCGCGCGGGCCTGCGAATCAAGTGCGGAAGTTGGTACGACACCTGCTCTGGTATTAGTATGCCCAATACGCAAACTTGGATAAGTGACTGCACGTACAACTCATAAAATTCAGTTTGTGGAATGAAAAAAGAAGCAAGCAAACTTTGTCTGCGGATGGGTAAATTATCTATGCGATGAGCATGTGCTGAGCCCCGGCTACCAGCTGATTCAACGCTTTACGAAAGTTTAATACTTGTATACGAGCTTTGCGAATTAACCAAAGTATAAATTTCTCACACGATGGAATATACTAAATCAATACATTTGAAAAATATTCATAATGAGATACATTACGAGTAGTTAAAGAAATTTTATATTCAAGTTGTCAGACGGATTACATTTTGGTTAAAATGTTTCACAATATGTGTCCGTATTTTTCTGTGAATTCAAAATTTATAATCACGCCATCAGAATCGTAACGAATTTCTATTAGACTAGGAAACTGAAGTTTTCATTGCCATTACATTTGACGAATTGTGTACATTCTCTAATGCTACTTTTCGATCCAAATGCGTGAAACGTGATATTACGCACGAGTTCCGAATTAAATCTTGTGATAGTATACTTAAATACTGGACTTTATTCTTCAATTTTCAAAATAAAAAATATCATTCGATACACGTGTTGCATTAATGTCGAAAACACTATTTTTATCCAGTCAAAGTCCTTTAAGTTTCGAAATTTCAAGAGAAGCTCTACTGGACTCTTTTCAAGTGACATTTTACCCATAAGAAATTCGATCATCGACGTTTAAAAATGCATATCCCAGTTAGGAAGAGATGGCTTTTACCTCGGCGAATACACACAGGGTAGCCATTTAAAATTCTGACTAGTACAAGTTATGCAAGGTACGTCACTCATGTTAGTGTCTTTACATTTTGACGAATTCTGTAAAGTTTTGAATATTTCTGTGGTTGATTGAAGGTATAATTTATTCTGTTTGAAGTTTTTTCGATCAGGAAAAGAAACAAACACGGTTACAAAGAAAGTCCTGAGATTGCCAGCTGTGAAACTGAAGTTTGCTGAAAAGCAACCAATTATACGTACACGACGCAAGAGCCACAGAAAGTAGAAATTACTGTAAGACATGTACAGTGCAAGCAAGAGAACAGAGATAAAAAGTAGAAAAAGGAAACAATAAAGTAACGGCGAATCCCTTCAGAGATGAGGAAAAAATGAAGATGAAACGCTGGGAATGATAGAAGGTTATACCCAGTAAAGCATTACAGGAAATGAACGAAAATGGAACAAGATGAATAAAAATTAGGAACCTATTACAGGATTGAGAGAAGAATGGAAGCTTGCTGAGTGCGTTAGCATTTAGATTTAAAAAATTTTGAGTATTCAATCTCTGTCCCTAGTAAGATAGCTACACTTCCATACTATTTCTTTATATAACATTGTCGTATTGAATATTAGATTTTCCATGCAATCTTGCAATATATTAAGATTTTCAAGAGGTTTTTTTGCGTGGAAAGATTCATTTTCGCATAACAGAAATAAAATAACCGACATACTAGATCAAGGTTTATGAAAATTGAAGTTAATGCACGAATAATTGAACCAAGGGGAATGCATCGAAGGAGCAAGCACTAATCTCTTGTCTAAAGACTCTTGAATCGGATTGACGAGGGAAACCGTCGTCACAATTTAAGAAACTACTTATAGAGAATTAGATGAATTATTCAATTAGAGAATCCGCTTGAAATGCAAAATTGTTTCAGAACCTGGAATGTTACTCCCGCGATCGAACATTCAATTCCACAATGATGATTCAACTGTCCAAATTACTAATGATGCGTATGAGGTATTTTGAGTGAAATTAGCTACCAATGCCAAGAGCTGCAGAATTTTCACGACGTTAACGAGTGAATGAACTTGGGAAAAGTTGAAACGATGCCAATAAGTGTCGTGAATGTATGTCGGCTTCCTGTCGTTCAATTCGAACTGGTCAACGGATAACTTATAAAACATCTGAAAGAAAACGTACTAATAATTAGTCAAAGAGTCGTACTGACTATGCGACTTCGCATCAGAAATCATTCTGAGATAAGCTATATCTGGAATGTCCGATGTCCTATGAAGCAGATAAAATTATGACGAGAGAGCCAGTCTATATTTCTAAACCCAAGTCACGTATTTCACTGAGCTTGGACATCTGAATTTATTATCTAACCTAATTTCTTAACCACTAACTTAAATTATGAGCATAATTTTCTCGGATAATCGTATAGACAATGAATAAAGACAGAATTTTAATCGTTTCAAATTAACTATCGACTTTTTCACAAGTTTTCACCATTTCCTCTGTCTTTTTTTGTTATAAATCAACTTCATTTCAATAAAAGTCATAAAGAGAGACCCCAAACATTTAGAAATAAAATAGCTGCAGCGAATTTGCCACACGATTAATCGTATGAGGCACATTATCATTCATTGCACGCAAATAAGAGCATTCTTATAGTTTGAAGTTAGAAAAAGATAGAGTAGTCACGTGTAGAAAAATTAGAATTATTACATCTATTTATTGTAGTTTATTCAGCACAGTGAAATAAGAAAAACACAAAAGAATACAAGGAGTAAAATTGTAAACTGTTGTAAAACAATTAGAATTGTTAATAAGCGAGGAAGCCACCAAAAATTCATAGAAGTGCTACATTGCTTTCATTGGCTGCACTAATCTCATTTTAATTTATAATAATTTTGTAGCTACATAACAGATGAAACTCCTCTATAGTTTGACTACAAATGGACTCAAAGCACAGTATTTATTTTTAAGCTGATGCACAAAGCAAAAGACATATGGCAAGCTACCATGATTAAAGACGCACCGTTTCCGTGACGATCAAACAGTCACTTCACACTTTGAGTATTTAACAAAGAAGGAACAACTTTGGAAAGAGCTTAGAGGTGTGCTGATTGTCAGAGTCAAAAGGCGTACAGATGAAGACCGCGACACCGAGTGGCTATAATTTCTGGAATAAAATGCACCACAGCTGCTGCAAAGTTGTGGGACACGGTTCAACGCTGCCAGAGAATGGCATTGCCGAGAGAGACTTTGCGAATTTCGCGTCGCTGTTACGCTACCACCTATACTACCGCCAGAATGCGAATTGCAATTAACACTCTTTTGTGTCGATGCATGGATTGAAACGAAAACTCTGATGCCGACCGAAAGTGTTAGGTATTCCATTTATTTTGTACATTCATTCAGATCTAATCACTTCGCATTTCAAACGTCGCTTTCAATTTTTTTCCTAGTGTACAATAATACGCAGAGAATAATTAATTTCCCAAGGATATACATCACTTAAGACTTATCGGAGTGAAACTTAATTATTTAGTAATGATTGTTAAACACGATCAAACAAATGAATATCACGAGAACCTGTTTGAATACTATTGTTACATATTTAGTGTAATCTTAGTCATCGTGAAAAAGCTGAAAGATATAAATGCTTCAATTGAACAATCCAATATGGAAAAAAGGTGCTTTTCAATTTAAATCTGTTACGTGAACAGACCCAAGATCAATCAATTGAAAAATTTCAATGGTTCTTTTTTTGAAAGTCACATTCCAAAACGTCTAGCTACAAAATACGTTAGTTACTTGATAATAATTTTAACTATAAATATTTATTTATCTGGCTTAGTGGATGATTCAAAATTTATTGTTAAGTGAGAACGCGGCTGGCCGGAGATCAGGAGGATGCTGGTTCGAATTCAGCCCGGGGAGCGTGAATTTTCCCACTCGCAATCTCACTTTCCAATAAATTGGAATTGTTCACTAAGCCCGATAAATAAATATTTATCGTTAAAACTTGTGGATATAATAAATGATTAATCATAATTCAAAAACAATTGATCAGAATATAGCTTAGTCGAATTCCTCACTGAATGATTTATTAAAGCGTAAGTTTCCGTGACAAGCACAAGACGCAATATCGAAAGACATGAAGAAGTTCATGGAGTAGATTGAATCAAGAAGTACATAAGGATTCTGAAAGAACGGGATAAACAGCCCTGGGCGAAATGGCCGACGTCGTCGGACAAGGGATGCAGGAGAGAAAAAAAGAGTTGCGTCACAGTTGTGGTGGGGAATCTGTGTACACGAAACTGATAGCTTGAGTCCAAATGAAATCGATAGGGGGAATATATATTCTTTTTTATTTTCCCAATCTATCTTTGTTACCCATGCGAATATTCTCATGCGGCAGTTGGATCGTTATTCTCGACCCTTGTTAGGATTCACGAACCGATCTGTTTGTGTAATTGTTTTTCAGTCATCAATTCACTTTTTTTTATCATGAACCCGTTAATTAAATTGCTTAGAGTGGGAGGATCGTTTTTCTTTATCACACAATACGTAAGTATATTTTCCTTGTTGAGTTTGTGGTTGAAAATGTGTACAAAGGAAAAAGAACAATCAATTTAAGTTCTTACAGAGAAAGGCCAAGACATATAGGTATGAGCCATGCTCTGACTGAATGATTGAATTACTCATCGGAGCTGATATTTCATTCTTGGTATTGCAACACATTTTATTTTAAAATTTCTGTGAAACAATATTGAAATTTTTTATTTTTATTTAATTTCATTTCATTTCATTTTATTCATTTTCAAAGAAAATGAAATTAACTCGAGGAAATAGAGAAGTTTGTTTGTTCAAATGTATGGACAAAAAGTATTCTGCGTATTCAAATTGAACAGATTTAATTACTCATCTCAAAGTATGAGTTCTATTGATGTCCATTGCTTATAAGAGAAAAGTGATGTCCTGTGAAATGAACTGTAAGAGTTAACCCGTATTGATTGGTTTAGACTAAATCACGTGATGTTAGTGAGGTATCGATATAATTATTTAGCAAGGCTAACAGTTGTAGAAAGATCAGGTTAGGATAAATAAGATGAAGTTCTAATAACCAAACCTATTTTTTAAAAACTGTAATCTTTATAAAAAAATGTTCAGTATGCTAATTGTAATGTAATTTCGAAACGTGTGGATGTAAATCGCGCGTCTGGATGTAGCTAATGTTACATAATATGCAAGCAAGCTAACTCCGAAAATTTCAGCCATCCGTATACGACAACGCTCTGCCAGCACTCGTTAAAAAAGTAACACGTACTTTTATTCCCGCATCACCACGCGAGTGTAACGGCTCTCTTCCATCTTCACTCGTTACAAAACATTTCCAAGCCCTTGTTCAAGTTGTACGTTTGCATTACAATGATTAAAGTCCCACCACGAAAGTTCTTCACCCGGAATAGTTGCACCTTTCTAAATATCTCACATCAGAGGAAACAAGGAAGAGCGATTACGTGCGGCGTTGTCCTTTCCCACCAACGCTGCTCGCACGGACAATACATGAACGGGCGAACGTCCGTAAAACAAGAGACAAAGACGCTGATTGAAAACTGGATGAACGAATGATAAGAGACTATTCGGATGTTTCAGAATAGCAGGGGCGAGTGGCACTGACAGCCGGCAAGCCGTGGAGTGAAGAGTCTGCTGCGGCTGTGCGGAGGCCGCCGGGGCACGAACATGGCTGAGAAGCGCCGCCCGAACTCGCCACCAGCCACGCCGCCAGGCAGGACCTGCGCCCAGGAGACCAGGAGGCCACTTCAGCCTACTGTCGAGTCGGCCCTACCCGACAGGTCTGCACTTTTCATTTTATTTCATTAAATTGCTAACGCTTCACGCTGCTCGTGGGGATTGACGCATGGGTCAGTGAAGCTTCAAATTAATGCTGCATTGATAATGAACCTGGATTGTAGCGTATGATTAATATAATAGACAGGGAATGAAGAGCAGGTGAAATAATACCGTGAGCTATAATTCAATATGGAACGCGAGTTTTGTCAAAAATATGTGTTTCGATTTATGGACTACAAGTTTCTGGTAACAATTGGTAGACTCGATAATATTTGAAACGATTCGAGGCTGAACTCATCAGATTGTGATTATATATTTGGAATTTCAGTGGATGCTTTTAATGTTACTGAGAACTATTTGGACGATTTTTGTAAAATTCTTAATTAAAAAATATTTTCGGGAATATTGCATAAAATTATGAATTATTTAATCTGGATAATGAACGCACACATTTCTCACAGCTGACAAACCCTATCTCTGTATGTGGTGAGACAATAATTATGAATATATCATGATAGCCAAAAAATACAGTTCAAAGGTAAGTATTCAAGATATTTTCGTATGTACTTTCTAAACAGAAGTATATTTTGGAATATTCATTATATGCATTGGTAAAACTCAGCTACCCCTCAAGCCATATTATATTCTGAAATATTGAGCTCCGCAGTATCTGCCATTCAGCATGGTAGCCCTATATCGAGTATAAAAGAAACAGTATGCCAAAAAGTTTGATATGCCAATCGAAATTTTTCAGCTATACCAACTCCTAAATTGAACTTCAATGTTACCAGTATAGATACATAGTGGTGCAACGTTATGCTTTCCTTTGTTTATGTGTTCTCTTGATATTTCGGAATTGCTAAAATAAACAGATCATAGTTATTTTGCGAAAAAAAACCCTGCAAATATTCAATATTTTCATACGCTCTGATGGAGGGAATTGAAATTTTACGCTTGTGATTCCACTACTATTGTGTAGGACTATAATGTTTTATTGATTCATGAAGTTTATTGCGTAATTTAACGATGAAACTAAATACATTTAATGGTGAAAAATAGATATTAGAGTTAAACACAATATGGAATGACTGAATCAAACATGAAGTCATCATTCAAATGGTTTGCATCGCAAACATTACACCGAAAATAACTAAATACATAAAAACCGTTCGATATTGAATTATGCCGATGTCTGATAACTCAATTCACTTTCCATTGCATAAACTGATAAGAAATCTCACGCCCTTACCCTACATTGCAGACACACCCAATCTGTCACAGCACTCTCATCCGTTTTTCTTTCTCAAAGAGAGAGGATTATTGTCTATTGAACTATTTCGAACGCAACAAGACTGAAGCAATCATGCCTGATTCACACAATCACACTCAAACTGAGCTGACAGTATGATACACAGACGGATTATTGATACAGTGGATTAGTGTAAGAACAACGAATTAGCTGATTTGTTCGACTAGAACTAGTCCTCACTATGATTAATGCGAGGTAAACATGGCTAATTGATAGAAAGGGTTGTCCTTTTGGGAAGGGCTATAATCTCTTAATCAAAGACCCGGAGAGAAAAAGGGAGGAAGACGGAAGAAGGGAGGGAGAGAAGAAAATGAAACACATTGTTTCTAGACGCGTTTAAACACGCCACCGTTTGGAGTGTGACACTCCAACCTCAGTCTGAGGGCTCGTGAGAGGGATCGATTGTTGCGGAATGGAAGAATAATCGAAGACAAGGAGGAAAGTATCAAACTCTAACTAATGGATCTTGTGATGGGGGATTCTACGAGGAAAATACGAGAGAAATGACATCCTCAATGCCTGATCTTTTCTTTTCGTCAAGTTTGATTTTGGCAAAAGTGAGCAAACTTCAATCGTACGTGCTAAGGGGCCCTTTTCAACAATAATACAATTTCCACCCATAATATTATTTTGTTTCACATTGACATTCAAACTAAACTATCTGACATTGTTATTACTACTTTTCACCGAAATGGAAAACGGTGAGATCAGAACTTTCGTTTTATGCCAGTACTTTATATCACTCCGCAATAACTTATACACGATATAGTTTTATAGAAAATGATATTGGTGATACAGTTCTAGAATTGAGCACTTGAAACAAAATGTGGGACATAAAAATAAGAGAAGAATCTACTGACAATATAAAATATTGCTGCAATTATTACCTTTTCTAAAATGTATTTGGTAAATGAAATTTTTGAAGGATATAATTTAATAGTATCGTAATCAGTCATTTTCGTAAAAAATGTACTAAATTGTACTAAAAAGAATAAGTTGTATGAATATCTTTCAAGTAATTCATCTATTCGAATACACGCGTCGAAATGGTTTTATATGTATATTTTGGTATTTTCTATTCCAAGGCATTTGCTTAACTTTGATTTCTAGCTGGGTTTTTTAGTTGCGAACATGAAGAAAATATTGACAATCAAAATAAAAAAAATTTATATTTCGCTTGTTCTTCACAGTAGAAGGTAGAATAGAGAATTCTATGTTATGACTGTAAACGTATGCTTTTCCCACCATGTTGTTGTCAAGAAACTAACCGGACGAATAATCATACGCACAAATAATATTTTTTGAGAATAATATTATAGGTCAAATGATGCTCGACGGTCTTATCCAAGTTTTTCATGTCAAAAAGTATTCTTACACAAATTGCCGCTTTAGACAAGCCGAATAAAGAGGATCTGCCAATATATTTATAAAGCAGAGATAAAACATCTTTGAAAAATATTATTCAAACGTGATAGCTTAAACTTAGTGAGTAACTGAAAATAAGGTGAAATTACGAAATCAGCAATTTACAAGTGACAGAACTGAATGTAGTTTCTCATTTCGTACAAATGTATATGAATAAATGCTACTAAATCCTCTGGGACGTCTATTCAACAAGTATCCTTTTACTATCTTATTTTCTCAGTATCACTCTACTTGCGTCAGAAATTCTAGAGAAAAGCAGCGTTTTAACAAGGATGTAATATAACAAACAACATTTTAGATTTTATATGCCTACATTTTCCCTATTTTTCGCAATATTTTAATACAAACAATTTCGGATTTTCATCGTTTTAATTACGTAAAATGTAAACATTAAAATGAACCTTTCGCAAGTGACGTAGTACAAAGTATAAAATGAATTCGTGAAAAATACTTAAGCTCCTCCAGAGTCTCGGGTTATTTTTTTTCTTTCGTTTAAAAGCTTCTCTTTCTCAATGACTTTTTATTCTGTGGACACGTGCATCCTGCTAGAGCCCACAAATGAATATATATATACACCACTTTGACTAGCTTATTAAAGTCTCTGCATGCGTATCTAATACAAGAGAAAGAAGGAACTATCAAATTCATGGAAAACGGAAGTCGAAAAGATGGCTCACGTTTTATGCCATGGTGACAACATTTGTTAGAAGTTGCACGGATAAGAGAATGAATAACAATATAACGGAATTAAATTCCAAGTTAGTGGGTGTTTTTATATTGGACTCATTGAACTTTCCATTACTTCTATGGTGAACGTTTCTGATGGCTTAAGAGATTATAAGATATAAAACATTATAATTTAACACTTTTTATTACTCGAAATGGATATTTAGAATCAGTAAAATTCCCATTGATATATCTTAATATCTTTACGATAATGAATATGTTCTATTATATTTCAATTTTATTGATATCCAAACAATATTTTCAACTGTGTCAAATAGATAAATCTAACGGAGTTCAGTCTAACATTCATGTTCTGAATAATTACTATAATTTTTGCAGCTCAGAATAGTCTACTAAATAAGATCTTCAACAATATCAACAATACTCAGGATAACAATCTTCAAATACATTTCATGGCTTTAGAAGGAGATAGAGAAAGAGGGAGAGAGTTGGTTCTTGAAATGTCGTCTGTTATAACATTGAATGAAATAGTTGTATGAACCCATACACATATATATATATATTTTTTTTTCATCTCCGCAACATGGTTGAATTACGTCGAGGACAAAACAAACGGGACGTGCCTCGAAAGATATATTTTATAGTACAGTTCACCCGTAGAAATAACGTCACCCATGAGTAATGTAATATGGCCTTCGAAGTCGCTTTTTTATTGTCTTTTGACTGATGCACTCCAACTTCGCCATTCTGTTTACGCGCCCTCGTATCTAAACAATAAAGATTCTCAAAAAGTTCACAATTTCGTTGTTTATTTGAATTTTGGAAGATATGAAAACGTTTATGATTGTTCCAATGATTCATCAATGTTGCCCCTTCCCGTTAAAATACTGTTAGCTATGTAATTCTACACGAGTCAAAATATCGTGCTAGTAGATTTTGTACCTATTGATTGTGCATTAAAAATATCGAGTTGACTATTTTTCGAGAAAATAAGAGAAAACATTTCTTGGATCTAGAATGGAACGAGGAAATTCTGAGATATTCTCGCCCCGGCTGAATGAATCACACTTAGCATAGCAAAAATATTGCACACATTTAAAATACATTGGGATAAGAATAAACATGTGCAGTCGGTGGCGTAGTTTTGCTCGAGAGTCGACGAGTAAATCCGAAAAATGTTAAAAATGCAAGAGACAGGATAGATAAGCCCGACCGGCAGTCGAAAAGTTAAGCCTCGTGCACACAGGCATCATGAAATTCAAAAGAGGTCCATTCAGCGCGAGCACAGGGTGTATATACATAGACGCCAGTAAAAGTCGCAGACCTTCGCGCGGATCCGCCTCGGCCTCGGTGCATTCTCTCCTCCAAGCAAACATATGTATATATATATATGGGTGTGTCTACTTATATATGTATATACATACATCGCGCACGAAGGGCTCAGTTTGGTAGGTGCGTCGTTACAGTACCCCCACTGCCACGGGTCGCGCGAAATTGGCCGATCGATTACACGGCCGCGGGAATATTCATGGGCACGTGTGTAGCGGGGCGCCTAGTCGACCTCCTGGGAAATTCGCGGGCTGCCTAATCTTTTTATCTAGCCGCCACGGTATATGTCTGCGTGTGCAGATGTGTGTACATGTGTGTATGTGTGTATATGCTCAAATGACTCCACCGCACGAATGAGAATTTAATGAAGAGTCCCCGAGCCGCCGGGGGCTCGTCTGATACCATCGGCCGCTATAACGAAAGCCTGTTCTGTAATTTTCTTTCGCAACAAGATACGAGCCAACTTTATCACCGCAGGTTGTTACGTGTGGGATTACATACTGTCTAATCGGGCCCGAAGGTGTTCTACCTGCGGCTCGTTAGCTGTTCCTACTTGTGCGATACTTTTCGATGAATTATCAAACGCAACTTGTCAAAAGTACCTCGTTAGCTCAGCTCTCAGATTATGGTGATTACTAGTAGTCTAGGCCCGAAATTAGGGATAAGCAGCTCCGAAAGAAATCACAATATTCGAATGATAAATTGCTAGATACAGATATTCATGCTACAATGGCCTTGTTTTGCTCGATAATTATGAAGTTTGATTGGTCGATGAAAAACATCTCGCATTGCGGGAGATATTTTTTCTAAAAATACGGTATTGTTGCCGGACTCAGTTCCCACAGATTAAAATTGAGCGCAATCCGAATTCGGTGAAGCTCTTCTTCAAGCAATTTTTTCAACACGTGACTTATCAAAGCAATTGAAATGTAACATAATATTTTTCGATTTACTTCAGCATAGGTATAATTCGACAAAATTTTTAGAAATCTCAGGAAATTTTGTGAAAATACTCAACGACATCAATTCAATTGAATCCAATCGAAATCAGATGTGAGTGTTGAAATATCCATAAACGTCATGGAAGAGATGGATGTTCAATGGAATTTAAGATTCTTTACAAACACATTCTTCAACAAAAACAAATGGAAATGGTTTCAAATAACCAATTGAACCTTTTCTGTTCCGGATAAATTATCAATTTGTCTTGATAGAAAAACGAGATCACAAATCTCCCAAACCACCAATGAATGTACTCTTTATCAAATAGAGTAAGAAGCTTTGCGGGTCGTAAAGCTATAAAAGATCGAACAGTTCTTTGGAAAGTTGCAATAAAATACAGAAAAGAACAACACGATCGAGAGTCTGCCTTGTTAGATGTGATAATTAAAACAAAATGCACGGCTTACCTACAGCATGAGATTGGATTCGGTGAATTGTTTTCCGAACTATAATATTTGATTAGATCAGAGCCAGAGGATATCTGTTCAACTGATCATTTAGATAATTATTTATGTATGGAAATTGTATTCAACGTATCATCCCGAAGGATTTAGCAAGAAACACTAAAAAAACTTTCATAAATCTCTGCGAATGAGTCATTAAACTATATTCTATACTAGGGCAGAGAGAGAGGCAGGTAGACAGACGTTTTATAAAATGTAGTTTTTACACAAGAAGCCTAAAATTCAACCAATATAAGAAAATAAACAGAATAACAAAAGACGATTTCATTAAAAAAATTAGAATTATAGGTTCATGAATTATACTTTCATGATGAAATGAAGGAAAACATTAGAATGTGGAGGAATTTCATCCGTGAGAAACTTCTGTATAACCGTATTCGATAAGTTGCCATGTATACAAAATACAGTATTTGAGATAAAAATGAATAAATTGAGTCACGTGTGAAAAAAGATAAACCCTGAATAATGCATCGAAAATCGAAATCAAAATCAAATGTATATATCGACATTATACCGCTCAAAAAAACTCGTCGTTTAAACTTAAAAATCAAGACGGTGCTCCGGAGAAACGCTTTTTTCTGGTGCTATATACTATAACATAAGCCAAGTGCTACTCGAGCCTAAAACCTCGATGCGAAGCAAGTCGACCATCCTTTACACGCGTATCGAACTGCATTTGTTTTTCAAGCTGCGCTACGCATAAGATTTCTATGCAAATTATTGAGAGAAAGGTTCTCGAATGTTATTTTAAAAAGTTACAAACTGTCCGGACTTTACATGAGCATCACTATTCAATGGTGAAAGTTCAGGAGAAGCTCGTCTTTAGGCCAGTGGTCCCAAGGTAGCAGCAGATGATGTTTCAATAACAGTTCATCTTGCCCAGTGCACTTGGTAAGCTTAATTTTCCCTCCGTGAATCCTGCAAGTTGATGCGTTGTCACCAACTCGAACGAAGTCTCTCGGAGGCAAGTAGTCCCTGGGAAGAGTATAAACGCGTCAGTGCAGTAACTGGTGTACGCGTGAAGCTACGGCTAATCAAGTTTGCTGATTAATTCTCAGGTCGCGTCGTTTTGCAACGGTGGGCGTATGGGCGTATGGGTTCGAGGAAGAGTCGGGAGAAAGTAACACTATAGCAGCCCCGCTGGGCCAGCCGGATATTGCGCGATCGCGTCGTCGACACCGCCGCCGCCAGCTGGAACAAATTCAGCCGGACTTCACTCGCAACAAATGCGTCAGCTCGAACCTAAATCTAACGACGTCGATAACGGAATCAACGTCCATTCAAGCCCACGCACTGAGCCACCCCTATATACTCTCTGCACTATTTAATCCACTCTGATACATATAGTACGCCACTTTGCGGCTATTTCGGCCGCTCTAGAAAATCCACGTGGCTAAATTATCCCAAATGCATAAACGGCTAAATATACCATTCAGCAATGCGCATCTTTCAAGATACATTGCAATGCTCGGTGGGTGAGCAAAATGTAAGCTTTTGCCGGACACTGTTTTACGATCTGTAATTCTAGTATAATATTAGCTGTTTTTTTTTTAGAAAAATGACTATCAAACGCTGAGAACCTTGCAATTCTACTACTCTGGCTGATTTTATGAAACTTTTTGGAAGCAATAGAAAACGAACGCGCGTATCAGCCGAGGATTTACAGTGTCTAATTTGCTATTGCAGAATTCACACAGTTCATTGGTGAAGTTGAGCTTTATTGATGAAACTTTATCGAAATCATTGAAGAATGAGTAATAGCAATGGGACGAAAGATACTTGAGACAACTAATATAGCACAAAGTGAAAATTACTCACAGACTATCGTAGATGTTGAAGTATGTAAATTTAACATGATTTCCTTCGAATTTGATTTCAAATAGATCATTATTGTCTGCATTACTTTGAAATAACTATTCAAGAAAATTAATCTCGCATATGAATATTCTGTTGATTGAATAAGTTTCGATTGGATTTGTTCCAACGATTGATTGACTTATATATTTGTTATACAGATTGGATGAACAAAGCAAATTTTAATTAAACCTGGGTTTTTAATATTTCATTAATTTTTACTGTTTCATTAACCAAAACTCAACTCTTGCTCATTTGGGCAATGGAATGATCCTAAATTTCTCAATTCATTAAGAAATCTCGTATTCCTAGTAATCAAGGGAATTGACAGAACTTTGATATTAAAACAACAATAAACCGAGACTAATAGAACGCATACACAATAAAAGTCAAGCATTAGAATTCCAAGATTACTATAGATATGTCAGCTATCTAATCTGGCTGATATATTGACGCTAGTAAAAGATTCTCATTCACGTGACTTTCCAAAAGATGTCGTGAATTTTTTTCCATTTCGGGAATGACAGGATTTATTTTATGAATGATTTAGCTATATTATGAATCTTCTTAGCTACTTTTATTTATCGACCCAACTAAACAAAGTATGTTTTTCTTTCTAGAATCTATTACATTTATTTTATATAATAGTAGTGATATACTTAGAAATCATTATGTTACAATTGAAGCACTTAGATTCTTTGCCGAAAATCCAATTGGAGTTATTGAATTTTTACGACCCGCAAGTAGACGGAGATTGCTGCCACCAAAGCAAATACCACTTGATTCTAGTAGAATCCCGATTAACGGTAAAATGATCCAAATAGCCCAAATATTTCAAATATTAATTCAGAGTGTTTGTATCTCATAATTATTATTCATTTCAGTTATCAAATTAGTGATACAGACAAGCTTTTATCCCAAATTTTATTGTCTCAACTGTGTATGTGGATGCACGCGATGGACACTTAATAGAAATTATAATTTCTATTCAGTTTCTGGATAGTTTACGTGAAACGCCCTATATACGCGTGTCTAGAGCAGCGCCGCGGGACAAAATCTTATCGACAATAAAAAATAATGACGAAAGAAAACATTTTGACCGGTCGCGAACATTTACATCAACTTATTACAGCTCATTTTATGCATTTTTTCATCAATTCTAATTCATCATCTAATTTCGCTCAAGTAAGTGCATTTTTTTAATACTCTTAGACTAGGTCATGAACATCGAAGGACATGACATTCGATTCCTTGGCATACTATTTACATCATCCAACTTTTATTTCCATCCTTTATTAACCGTATCCATAAGTTTTTGTTACTTTTGTCAAGAGTACCCAATTCGCGCCACCCCCGCGTCATGGATTATCGATTTTCCTCTCGATTTTAAAAACGTTTTGTGTAAATGCTAATTTTATAGCGTAGAAAAATCGGAGCCAGATGCGGCTTTTTTTGAACGTATTTGATAGATCTTTCTAGTTCATATCATTCAATAGGATTCCTATCAGAAAACTACATGAAGAGACGGAATGGAAAAAAGTATTCTGTAGATGGCGCACATTGGTTACACTCAGATTTTTTTCCCAAAAAACTATTTTTCAAAGTTTTACACCTCAGAGAAGTCCAAAATAAATACGATTATTTTGAAAGTATTGAGTAAATCTCCAATTAGCCACCAACCATATTGAAAAACTCAAATTTGACGCGGTGTAGTGATCTTTTTCGCTTTGGTGGTGCATATTGGTTAAATGTATTTTTTATTATATTTTTTATAATAGTGAGCTTGGTGAAATTTTCTTGATTTGTAAACTTTGACATTGTGAGAGATTCATTCATATTGTAAGTATAGAACCGATGACGAATAGGTCATATTATCGATTAATAAATCTTTTACCAATGTCCAAACACTTTATAAAAGTATTTTATCGGACGATGGTCGTGTACTAATTACGTGGTGCAAGTAAATTTTTTTTCAAGTTATTTCGAATTGTTTTTCATTACAACAATAGATCTTCCCTTTTTCTGAAGTGAAACTTTTAACACAATAGGAAATCTACTGGCTACCAGTAGAAATCCAAATAAATGAAGTGGATTCGCCGGCAGTGGATTTTTCACTACCCGGTAGAGGAAACCCGACAGACACCAAATCAATAGGAATTTGAGATCGGAACAATCGAATTCTGATTGTACCAAACATCAAAGTTTGTCAATGTAATAGTCGTGACTAAAAGGTAATTCAGACGCCGAAGGTAAAATTAGGTAAAATAGAAATTTAGGGTATTTCAGGAATCATGATGGATTTTTAAAATAAAGTTAGAACGAAGTCAACTTCATCGACTCGCTCGTAACACGTTTACTACTTTTTTCATTTTTTCTATCCAAAGAGATGCGTCGTTCACTCTATTGACAAAGAATTACAACAAAATAGAAGGGAGAGGAGGGCGAATAAGAGTTTACGACAAAAAAATTATTTACCTGACGAGTAACCGAAAAAAGAATGAATGGTAAACAAGTGATTTTGCATAAAGGTGGAATGGGCTCGCAGTTTTCACAGGCATTACACGCGTGAATTGTGATAGGTGAAGCTCAGAGAGAATCGTGGGTAGTCGCAAGAAGCTCTGGGTATTTTTAAAACCACGAAAGCGCCCGAGGTGAAATTCAAGCGAAAAGAGCAAATTGCGTTTTCTTTAATCACTGACAGCAAAAGGATCGGAGGAGGTATAGATTCTGCTGCCCGATGAACTTTGCAGAAACTTTTATAATTCAATGAGTGAAGATAAGCCATTGCTTCCGGCTCCTTTTTCTCCTGCTGCTTGTCTCGATGCTCTGACCAGCATTCCAGAAAAGTTGAAATTTCATTTTACAGTAATGGAAAATGATTGACAGTCTAAAATTGCAATTCATTTGGGTCTCACTTGTGAAGAGTTTAAATTTTTTATGATTATGACAAAATGAATTCTCTGAATGATCTATTTTGTTTCAATTTATGAAATCTCATTTCTCGTTGAGGGGGAACAAAGCTCACAATGCGTTGATTATACACGGGCTGTTGGAAGTGAAATAATTCAGTAGTATTTAACTAGGCATGTTTCAACTTGTACACATCCTTTACTCAAACATTATTCATAACGATCTACTTGGGTAGACATGCAGATTTCTACCCACGGTAGAAATGAAGTTTAACTTTAAATGTATTATGACTCATTTTCATCGCAACAGCTTATTTAGGAAAAATTTGTTTGTAATCATAATAACGAGAACACATTGACATATCTCTGAAATGAAATTGAAAATTCTTGAATTTAGACTCTGATTCGACCATATGTCAGAATTAAACTTTGATAGAATATTTGATTAGTATTTTCCATCCCTCTATACACTACCTGGATAGGTATCATTGCTCGTAGGAGCCGGAGAACTCAGTGAAATTAAGAGCAAACCAACCAAAAATGAGTATCATGAGCGCACTCAGTTTTCGTGTAGATATTTCAGAGGCGTTGTAAAATTAATTATTTTCCATATCACGACCATGGTCATAGAAGATAACCAGATACTAAATATGTATAAGTTGTCGATCTATGAGCGCCAATCCAGAGTGAATTTTCCCTTTTCCACTTCACTCTGGATTGGCCCTCAAAGATCGACAATTTATACATATTTGGAATTATGGAGGATGCACAGCATAATATTAATAGTAACCAGATACTGATTAAGAGCAATGCCGGCTCTTACCAAACCGAGACTTTCACCTTGCAAAATGACATTCAAAATATGATCGTGTATTATTTTGCATTTAGAGTATCAATTTCAACTCATTTCAGACGAGATCCTTGCGAGAATGTTTCATCAATTTTAAATGAAACAATTGCATACAGAATCGAGTCGAAAGAAAGCCCACCATGACATGAAACCTCTTGCTGTCCTCTGGGATCTTCAGAATTCATATATGCGAATTGCGGCCCGTTCAAGGCCGTGTGTGAGTGCCACACAGTGGTGCATCTGATATTATTTCTTTGGATTCAAATACCATGGTTTGGATAGAAAAGGGGAAAAGAGATAGATTTACTCTCAAATCATTACCATGAAAAACCTTTGTAAGAAGGGGAATGGATTATTCACTGGAATTGCAGTGAATTTTTCAGTTCCATGAATTTTGATAGCAAACATTTTTACATAAAACTCGCAGTAACTGCAGTAAAAATTCATTTCACACCCTGCTTACGAGAGTAGATTCAGTTATTGTTGTACAATCATTTCCAGTTTATATTGCATACATAATATTATATACATCAGCAGTGACGATAGCGTAGCAATGCTCTACGGTCTCGCAAGTTTGATGAGTTAAAATGCATTATTTGAAAATGGGGTATAATATTAATGATTATAAGGACAGGAAGTTCAATGAGTAAGATGTTTTAATACGTAGCTCATAGCTCCCCCTCCCCCTGACAGGTCGATTCCTCTGGTTGGCTAAGAACAATTTAACTAGATATCCTGGGGTGCCAGTTATGAAAAGGGAGGGAGAGAGAGAAAGAAAGCTTTTATAACACGTTGTATGAGGCAGTACGGATTAGCTAGTAAACTGTAATTCAACAAACAATTGTACTCTATATAAGTTTTCGAATTAATATTAATTAGAATTGCCTATGTTACAATCTGATTTCAATCTTTAAGGCTGAAATGCTCTAAACTCAATTGAGTAGAATACTACTAGGTTTTGATAAAATGAAACCTTATGTTTTCCAATACTTTCAATGGCGCGCGTTTTACATCCTATTCAATTTAGTTACTCGTAAGAGAAAATCAGTTTTACGTTTTGAATTACTACATCGCAAAATAATAAATGTATTTTATTTACAAACGCTCCAATGTATATAACTGCATTTATATTCCATGTATGAAGTTTAACCTTCTATTTCGTTATTAATAATCCCACTACCAGAAATTTTTAATGGTGGGAAGGTCAATCTCTTTTTTTTTCATTTCCAAAAAAGAACAAAAATAATAAATTGATTTATACTGTATGTACTAATGAAATTAAATAGAGCACATTACTGTTTCAGGAGGCTGGAAACAGGCAGAGGAAGCGAAACAGATTCCGGTTTTATATACACTCAAAGGTAAATAAATGTACAAATCACCGACGCTTCGATCCTTCCGTTATCTTCCATTTGTTTCAATTAAGGGACAATAGAAAGAAGAAGACTGTTTCGTTAATTAGTGTTTATAGTACACCTATGAATAAATTACATTCCAATCTTAACGAGATTATTTCAATTGATATTACAGTCTAAACTTCAATCCAAAAACACAAAAATGTCGTGAACGAAGCACAATATTGTTTCATCTACAAAATTTTTCCAGGAACGATGACTCTGATCATTAACTTTGAGAAATTGATCCTTTGAAGATTTAATGTATGAAAGCTTTTCATTATTTTCTCACAATAGGAAGAGCCTTTATGCCATTATCTCGATACAGTACAGGGAATATCTCTGATAGTACAGAAAATGTCTAAATAGCTGAAGCTTGCGCTCTAATTAAACGTATAAAAATCCAGAAAATTTTCTTCATTAGGTAACAAAGTGGAATTCAGTATAAAATATTAGAAAATATAAATAATCTTTTCAAAAATATTCGATATCACTTTTCAATCGTGATATTATATCAATAAATAATAATTATAATGCAAATTCATGATTTATTCTCAAACTGAGATCTTTCAAAGGAAAATGTTCAATCTGATATAGGGCATTCAAAAAGTCATCACAAAATGGCAAACTCACCATGTACTTGGCGAGTCGAGATCTCATCGTCACTGCCGGAAAGATCGACAAGCTCCAAGGTGTTCTGCTCATAGACCCAGAAACTCTTCAAGATAAGAAGGTATTTCTATTTATAATTTAATTTTGAGACACGGGGAAGAAGCAAATTTTCAATTTGTTTCCTCTTTCATCAAGGTATATGGCCAGATGACATTGACGTTTCGTTACGGTAGAGAAGACGAAGAAGTGATGGGATTGAAATTCTGTAACGAAGCAATTATGTCACTCGCACAGCTCTATCCGTCTCATCATTCGGCGGATCGTCAAACTATTACTCCATTCCAGGTAAGATAAGCTTTCGTATACAAATTATTCAGGAGTTGTACTGGTGAGAGAAGGAATTACTATAGACTGTGTGTTGTGTCCCAGTTTTATCTGAAGTTAATGTGTTGCATTATTAGTGCTGCCGTGAAAGAAAATATGCGACTGGATGTTTCGCAAACTAAAATTGAACTCTTCGTATAGAGAACATTCATAAAGTATCGTCTTAGTGAACTTAGACAAGAGTATAATATTCAATCTAGGTCAGTTTTGCGAATCAATACATGTTAAATGAGCAGTCGAGTATGAAGCAAT
Source organism: Aphelinus atriplicis (assembly GCA_020882685.1). NCBI lineage: Eukaryota > Metazoa > Arthropoda > Insecta > Hymenoptera > Aphelinidae > Aphelinus > Aphelinus atriplicis. The sequence goes on from CM037073.1 coordinate 80,027,596, forward strand.
AAATATCTTGGATCAGTTTAATCACTAATATCCCAGAGCACTCAATAGTTAGCCGGTCAAACTTCAATTAGTTACTTATTTTTCAATCACATTAATTTTAGCAATATAAGGAAATGACTGCTCATAAACCGGCAGTCGCCTTGCACTAAAAATAACGTATATTCGAAGACATTCGACATTGACGAGCAATGAAACAGACATTTCCTATAAACTGTTAAGCATCCCAATTTACCAACTCTTTTGAATAGAAAAAATTTGAAGCGAATGAGAATGGGCATTAATTTGTACGTAACGAGTCGTTGATGATATATTCTTTATCACAAGGGAAGTCAAAAACAATCAACAATCCTAACCCGACATCGATGCAATATGGGTTTGGGACAATATCGTCGCGTCTATAGCAAGAAGCTCGATCCTCAGTAACTCTTTCAAAGATCGTTCGATCAAAAAAGTAAACTTGACTTTGCCTGAGCGATCGTACTTGAATTGGTTTATTTTCGACGAGAAAAATTCCATCCCTCCGAATAATAAGCTTGAGCTCGCGAGGGATTCCGAGCGAGAGACGTGCAGCAATAAAACGTAAATTCAAGAGCCACCGGCAGATAACAGAGGGAGGATCACCGTGAGTAGGGGTGGCTGACAGTCGTGCGGGCCACAATAATGATCCTCGGCCCCGCAGAGGCGGCGTGTGTGCACACACGTATATATGCGCGCATACCTGCGCGAGTATACGTTTGACGTTTAGAGAGGGCGAGAGTCCTTTGAGAGCCAAGTTGCAGCTGCGTGACACTATTCAACCGCTGTATTCAGCCGGACGCAACTCGCGACCACTCCATTAGGCCTCCTCCACGCCGCCTATATGAGAAGCTTGGCGCGCACGTTCGCAAGTAAACAGATCTTACGTGGACACGCGAGTGCATGTGTGTACTCGCTCCCTGGCCAGATGCGCTTTTGTCTTGCTTTAATTGCCATGCTGACCACTGGAATAACCAATACCGCTTGCAAATACTCGATCACCGCCGGTATAGACATTCCCGGCTGTTGTCTCCCTCTCTGTCTTCTCCCTCTATCACATCGGGATTTACACGTTTGCCAATTTATCGTAGCATCGTTCGCTACCTTTTTCATATATACATACATATACGCAACGCAAAAAAGATATTGGACATATCGCGTTGTAAAACAATCGACAATATCACGTTTCAAAAGTGATTTTCAGTTACGTTCAATTGACCAGTTCGGTTTCCGTGTTCACTCGAAAAATCGCCGAAGGAATTAAAATATTTGGTCGACATTCACTTTGAATGGTACCAATTTTTCGACAGAGTGGATTTTGTAGACAGACAACCAATCGATATTGATGAATGAAATTGGGATGGACCATCGAGCCCGATGACGGACCTTGATTTTCAGTCTGGCTTTTGTGTACAGCTTTCCCTACAGCCACTAGGTAACGAGTTTAGAAAAATAAGGAATTTACATTCAAACCCCATCCGAATAGATTCACAGATATGACAGGAGTAAAATAAATAGCATGGAGACATGACATGTATACATCAGTAGTGAAGGAGTGGATATGGTCAGGCAATACTTAGATTTGATTTGAAACCTTTTTTATAAATCCATCATCGTACTAATGATGGATCTATAAATAATGACGAAGCATTATAAGAATGAAAACAAAAAAAAACATCGCATTTTATATTTTGTTTTTCTTTATAGAAATAACAAATATGCGTTTCTAGGATAACATATTTCCAAGTAAACTCGTCAATTCATTCGTATCCTCTGTAGAATACAATACTTTTTCAACAAATGTACTTGTCATCATAAATTTACGATCATGACTGACATATTACCGTTCAGAAAATCATTGTCAAACCAGATTTAAGTCTGTGCGTGCTGACCGTTCTGCATGAGATAACATGAATCCATTATTGAGAGGCGATCATAGTATAAGCGACACAGATTATCGTTGCTGGTCAGGATTCAGAGTCGTAATAGAAGCCATGGAACGGGTTCGTTACGCACGAATTAGTCGCAGCCGGCTCCGATTCAAAACGGTATTCGCTGTGCTGGTAATTAATGGCTACTGCGCAGCTCGTTTGGCTCGCTAAACTCACGATACTCTTGGGATTTAGGTACCAACCTTTCGATGTGACATATCCAATTTAAATTACATTTGTTCCCGGTTAGAAGCCAGTGATGACGAGTTGATAGTTAGCGTTCTAATTATGATCGGAATCTCAACTTTAGGGGGCAAAAGGAGCTAGTTAATGGAGTTGCTACTACTGATAGTGGTATGAAATTTTGCTCGAGTATTCTCTGCGATCCACGCGGTTACCGCGATAAAATTTTGTTTATCATACGGGTTCTACGTGAATCGTGTTGATTTAATCCATCTCAAACGAACCGACCACGCGGCGAATAATTTCGCGAAGTATCCACGTTCTATGCAAAAATAATTAGTTATTCGAGAATAGCATACTAATATCAGTGCAAAATTGAGTAAAACCAGCAAGCAAATTAAATTGACTTTTCATTAAACTCAAGAATGATAAAAATTTGTACAAGAAAAGAATGACACTTTTTATAAACGGAAAACAAAACACCACTCCAAGCGAGACACCTTATGGAGATTGCTTGATCGAGTATTCTGACTACACTACAATTTGGCTTTAAAGCATACTGCAATATAGTCCCAAGAAGTTCCCGTACTAACTTGCTTCACTCAATTACATTTTTAATTCAATCTTCTGTTTAGTAAGTCTGTAACTCCCAAAATCTTATTACGTAGAGGTCGAAACGACCAGAAACTTGATGCTGAATTACTGAATTTTCGATTTATTTGGAGTGCAATCACTCATTCGAGAGATCATTCATATGTTATTTTTTGTAATTCGTTCATTCTGATATGTTTTTGATCAATTTTCAAAAGGAAAAAGACGACAACAACACGGAGAAAGTATCAGTCACTCATGCTTATACAACTGATTACGAAATAATAAATAAAAGATGAGTATATGCAATGCAGTTTTCTGGGTCATTAGTGTCATAATCCAAGTAAACAGTCTATAAATGCTCACATAAGTTGATTAAATGTGCTCGAAAAGATTCAAAATTGTCCTTCATCGTAACGCTGAACGAGTTGAAGGATTCATACCAAGTTGGATAAGGTGACTGTAACCATTGTGGCACTGTAGGCAATGCAGCACTTTTCTTATAATTCATATTTCTAGAGCTTGTGGACATTAATAGCGGTTGATTATATGTTGGGGGGTTGAAAAAAAATGTTTGGGCGCTTCTTTGCTCATTTATCGTTTAAAACTCTTACAGCAGTTCAAAGTTTTACTACCTGCTTTTCATCGATTTTTCTTTCTACACTCTAAATTAGTGCTTCATGCAACTATACGGAAAACCTCGGGAATACCTCAAATTATTTACAATCCATGAAGATATAGATGAAAATATCGATTTAATCGAGTCGATGAAACTGTAGAATGTTAGAAGTGAGCTGGGACTGGAGCAAGTTAAGAGGGTTGAATTATAAGAAAGGCACATTGATTACACAATTTTCACAATACCCGATTTGAATGACTTTAGTTAATTGACATTTTCAATGGTCTATAGATAGGTAAATGGTGGTTATAGCGACGGTTTCTAAAAGGTCTTGAATTACATTTTTTCCAGTTCTTTTGGGGTCAAAGGACACAGAGTCTTTGTATATTTCCTATACCAACAGTTTTTGATCTAGCAACAAATGTTCATATCCCTATCAACCATTGCTACGATGGAAAAGTCAACTATTTTTAGGTTTATATGCCGATGACAAAAGCATCTCTCATTGGCATTAATTTTTTTCACACAAAGCTTTTTTGAGAAAACACATCGTTAAAGCAGTTAGCAGCGGTTTTTTTGATGGAATTGAATACCTCCCAATCGGAAAAAAATAACTAGAGTAAGGACATTAGCATAAAAGAAACACGATTGGAGTATGAACCCTTTTCAAATCATTTTAATTTGACTTGAAAAATACCTAAAATTCTTGGGAATTGATACTCTTAGGAAAGCCGGAAAATGCTATAAGTGAACTTTTTCTAGATTATTCAGATCCCGTCAATTGAGTTCTTGCAACGTTACTTTAAAAACATGTATCACGTTCATATACAGTCAGAAAAATTATTTGGAATTTAATTTTCTATACATAGTTTCTAATCAATGCACGGGAAGAGTCACAAAAGGTTGATTTTGAGTTAAAATAGAATTATTGTAGAAAGACATCTTGGTTTCGTAAAATCAATAGAAATATGCGAATAGGATCTTTACGATAAAATCAATACACTTTCATCAATAGACTTGAATCGGTGAAATTGCAACTTTATCGCTCAACCAATCCCATTCCCTATTGATGCGATTTTTTGTAATTTTTCTCACATCTACATGTCGGTGGGACAGCTAGTTTGTCATATGCAATGATGTTTTTAACAACTTTGCATACTTAGTGCTTATCAAATTTCATACGTCCCAGAATGACTTTTGTGCCTACAAAAAAAAACGCTATTTTCACAAAATGCTGAGAGAAAATTTTAATGCATCGCAATCTCAAGTGTGAGCTAATAAATTTCCGCACGTTTTCATACAAACCGTTCCTCTCTGTTGTCTGGGTCGTTGATTATCGCGATTCAAAGTTTTTCCCAGTTCATATGAATGGTTAGGTCGGCAGCCAACTGAGAGCAGCCATCTGGTGGTGTACCCCCACTAGGCTCTCGCGAGTTGAATAGGCTTATCCACTCGGAAAATTCACGGCACAGCGTAAGATATCTTCTGGTTTCACTAATTTTACTATAATGAAAGAAACGTCGCATGTATTTGACGGGCAGCGATCAACAGTTCTATCGTGTCAATGTCCTCTGAAACCATCCGGGCTTTATAGCACAATAGTGCAGATCTTTTAGACGGATATGAAACTTGAAACGAAAATAGTTCACCGCCGAGATAATCTAAATTTTGCTTTCTCGAGAATGTGGTGAGCTCCATGGGCTTGAAGTTCATATCGAGCCTGGTTTGAATCTAACCGTTTTTAGTCGAAAGTTTTGAAATAACGATCTCCTGGTCCATCAATCGCAATGCACCTCGGCTCCATTTCGTAGAAAATCTTCAGGCTCACACAAAACGAGTCTGTCTCGGCAACAAATTGTCGTTCAACGAGTTCCGAAGAGGATACATTTTAAAATTTTTCCCGACTTCAAATTCCAATTCCACGATTCGAAGAGTTTGCAGTCCCCGTTGATCGAGGTGGATCCGTTTTAAATTATAGCCCAAACCAATTCCAACACGCCCTTGCGTCCGCTCGAACAGCTTTGCAGCAGATCGAAAAAAAGTAGTTGATGGTAGGCGGAATTGGCGGGGCTGGATTTTCATCAGCTGCCGAGAGTCAACGCGGAAAACAGCCCGGGGCGCAGCCGCGAAACGATAACGCACAAATTACATCGCGATAGAGCAGCGCCGGGGAGGCGACGGCGCCCCATGGGGACGAGTGGCACGTGCGCCGCGTACTCTCTCTTTCTCTCTCCGAGCGACGGCGGATATATCGGTGCGAGAACCCCACGCACTGCGCTCGACGGTATCCCATCATCGGCCAACACCTGTTTGCAGCCATTGGACAACCAGTCACAGAGAAAGAGGTGGACAGACAGAGAGAGAAAGAGAGAGAGGCTTCGGCTGCTGACGTCAGGGCCGCGGCAACCTCGACCCTGACCCCCCACCCCACCCGCGAGATTATCGGTCCAGCCCGGATTTATTTAGCGCCGCATCTCCAGGTGTTATCTAATACGTCGCGAGTCGGGTATCTGTGTCAAGAGCGGCTGGATTATTCATCGACGTATGTGTATACACGTGCAGGCTGAGATGAGCCCGCGCACTGGTGCCGGTGGATCCTCGGGACAAGGAATATATTATATATATATATATATATATATATATATGTATCGATTCGATCAACTACGGCCCGGATACTGGCCCGAGCGTTTATTCTCGGTCGGTCGGTCGGTCGCGGGCAGGAAGGCCATGAATTGTTTGTATATGTGCAGCCGCGAGCAGCCTGCAGCTACCGAACAAGCGGTCAAACTTGCACAGCAGCTCGAGCTGTTCCGCGGATGATTTATTTTTGAAGCCCTGCACGAACGCGGATCGATACCCGTCCTGTGTTGCACGGCAGAGTGTCGCGGCTATTCGAGCCTGGCGATTCTCGGACCGCAGAATAATCCCCCGACGATCCTCATCCCGCTTGAGATGATAAGCTTCGTGAGCTTCGGTACACGAGTGGGAGTTGCGACAGAGGCTGCACTCGTATAGCCGTTTCTCCCGATTCTGTATACGCCGATGGAATTTGCGATTTCTAGTGGCGAAGTTTTTAACGACTATTCTTGGTCTGTTTAATCGTCTGTGGGAACTCGTTACTTCAATCGTTATACACACACACGTATATTTATACAAGATTCGATGCCATGAAATAATTTTGATTCTCAATGGTCGTTACGCGAAATATCTCTCTGCTTGTTAGTGGAGCGATTCTTGTTGCTCGTCGCTGGGATCTCCCCAATCGCAACTGCTTCCATAATCAGTGTACACCGGAAGAGCTCTCCAAGTCTTTGTCGAGGATCGATCGGACTAAAGCCATATCCGAACTTTAACTCGAATTCGAGACGAATCAAAAAGTTTGCTATGTGTGTACCAATTCAAATAACGCGAATCGATGATTTTGAATTACCGCTTCGTCGTTATACGGATAAGCATCAGTTCCGTGACGAGGATACTTTGGGAGAGTGCATTTCCAGGGTAGCGAAAAACGCAGCTACGTGCAGTCGTATGAGAGATCTAGAACGGGCAATGAGTATAGAAGCTACGCATTCGTTCCGTCAAAGTGATGAATATCTTCGCGACGCGGGCGACTGCTTTTTGAAGCGGGCCGAGCCAATATCGGACCGGAAACTGCCTTGCAACCTCGGCAAAGGGAAAAGCGCTACGCGGAAAAATATCCGCCGCCTCGCTTTGAGGACAATTAATTCGCCTTGCAGCTGGATACTCGCCGTCTCGCGCGGGGCTGCTCGTAAAGACGCACAAGAGCCATCGAGGCGCGAAATAAAAGGATGCCTCAGCTGGGCTCGAAAGTTGCCCGGAGAAGGATAGAAAAGCTCTCTCGCAGCTCGACCCTGGCCCACCTGTTCCGCTTGGCATGCCGTGTGTACTATATAGCACGCGCCGCACACTTGTGGAACGTGGGCTTGCGCGCAAGCTCCGTACCGGCCACCCAGCGAGACACGCGTTCGTGTATATACATATATACACACGGCAGGCACCCACTTCCGGACGAGCACGCGTTTACTTGTATACATGTGTGTGTACACTCGTACACAGCGGGGGCTGCGTCTATGACATGCTGTCTTACGGACGAACGGATCGCTACTGTATCAAAGTGGGTGTATAGTACCAAAGGCTCGGCGCAGGCTCTCGCAGCTTTTCATCCTGCCCAGCTCTCCTTCTTCCCACTTCGCAAGTTCTCTCCATTGTGAACTTTTAATGTGGCCGCTGTTATATGAGAGGAGGCCCAGCTGCTTCTTGATGAATGCAGCGATATACTTTTCTCCTTTTCCCATCAGGTCTGGTTTTATCATTATTCGACTACGGCTTTCTCGGGATTATAAGAGGGGCGGGAGTAGGGGGAGGGATAGAGCGCATGATAAAGAGGCTCCGGGAAGATTTAGCCTATACCCTGAGCTTAAAACTCCGAGACTGGCGAGATAGACAAGGGATTCAGACTGCTTTTCATGACTCGATCGTACATTTACATAGTGCGCCGTGTTCACTCGAAACTTCTTGCAAGTATATGTATATGCAATGTAATAACATTTTTATGCCTCTTAAAGAGGTTAAACCACAATCGAACTGTATAAAAGACTCTTCTTGTCAATTATAACGTACTCATTCCTAGTGTTCATTGTATATATTTTCTTACGTCGGGAAACTCTAGGATGTGTGAGATGTTTTTTTCGCTGGCAAACGCGACATGTGTCTTTCTTCGCTAAATACATTTGTTAACATTCCCGGGAAAAAATATTTCCCAGAAAACTGCATACGACTCAAGAAGATAAATATCATTTTTGAATTTTTGTTCTTCATATGGAAATGGGCCGGTTCATTCAATCAATTTTGAACAAAATCCAGAATTGAATTCAATTTAAAAACTCGTTTATCGAATATTGGAAAAAAATAACGATAAAAGCTATTGAAGTACATGCCTCTAGTGAATTATTCGGATTTTCATTGAATCTTTTACATATTATCAAATTTTTGAAAAGTATGAAATTGAGTGTTAAAATAATGCAGGTTAAAAAGGGTCAGTTTGCATTTCATCTGGCATCTACACGCTTGATTACATGGCTTACCCACGAAAGTGAACTTGATTAAATTCTCCTCTGAAAGCTTGGTAAATGAAAACCTCGTGAAGCGAGAATATACCGTTTTGTTGTATAACTTGCTATTCTAGCAATAAAAGTTTCTCCCATGGTATTAATTATCCCAATAAAGGTTCGTCTTGATGAGTCATGGTCGAGATGGGACTGATCGAAGGGAAGCTGATGATAATATGGAACAGAAACGGGAAAAAGTTCACTGAAGTACAAATGGAAAAATCATAAACAGAATGAAGCACGATGGAATTTGTTCCAAAAGAACGGTGAAGAATGAGTCATTTTTTTCATCATAAATTCCCGTTGAGCCAGAAAACTTCGCTAAAAGTTAATCTCTCCAAACAATCACGAAAATGAGTTGAATTACCATATTGAATTAAAGTTTTGAAAAAAATTCAATTTCATGAGTTGGAAAACTTTCGAAATTTACGACGAAACTTCAAGCGTCCACCCAGCACTATACTTATGTTTCTTGCATACGCGGCGTATTAGCTCGTATGAAAATCCCGAGACAAATGAAAAAAAAAGACCGGACGTGCAAAACTATGCATTTATCTGTCACGACCCTCGTTAATATGAAAAATCGAGTCAGATGACCAGCCATTGCTGCTTTTACAAACGCTATGTGTCACACGAGAATCCGGGAACAAGTGGGATGTTCTCGGGATCATTTGGATGAGTGCCAATCCCCTCTTATTAGTCAGTTGGCAGTTAATTAGACCTCATACCGAACTGCAGCCTCAGAGTATCACAATATTTCTCGAGAAAATATTTTCTGATTATTTCTAGAATCGTTCGCGCGTAAACTAATGAATAGAGAAACAATAAGGGAAGTTGTATGAAAAGTTATGTTTAGAGGTTCTCGTTTAGCCTGTAAAAATAAGCGTTTTTAATTTCTAAATATAAGCGTCACCTCTACAATCAATATACACAATATTTCTATAAATTATATAGAAATTCTGTTAAATCGAGAAAAAAAGCACGTGTAGATTACTTTTAAAAGTTTAAAAAAAACAATCATACTGCATGTCATAGCAATTTCATCCATGTTCTCTGTTTTATTATTCTTAATAGATTGAAAAGTTGTATGATCATCAAGGCGATATCTGCATGATGCCCATTAACTAATGAATCGTATAATCAAAATAGTTAGTAGAAATATCGTTCCAACGTTGGATATAGGTGGGAAACTTATTTTATATAACGCAAGTGATACCGTTTCATACCCAACATAACATATGAAACTCGAGAAAAATACGTCTACTAGCTGCTTGATACGGAATAGGGAATTTCTTGAACGCTCACAAACTGGCTCTCATATTGCCTTGAAAAGGAAAAACATTCAATAAGCACGTGATATGAGACTTATACGAAACCGATCAATTTATTCGGTTTTATATATGAGCCCTAAGCCGAGTGTGAATGTACTCTTTTTTCTAAGCCCGACATTATCATGAAAAAAATTATCTACAAAATGAATTTCATGAGAAACAGTTCAAGTGTTAACTGATTCCTACGAAGAACGAGTGTAGAAAGAATAGCAGAAAATAAATTTTTCAAGTTTCGATCCGGATATTCTAATTTTGCACAACACATATCAAAGGATCAATAAAGTTGAGGTGTGATAATGAGTATTAGTTGCATTGCTATATGCGCCATATTTGTACGATTATATTGTTATTTTATAATTGATTTTTCAAATTTTTTATTACAGGAAGTTTTAATAAAGAGATTTCATCCTAATGCTCATCCTTTTACAATGGCACTGGTGCCTTTAGCACCACCTTCCGTTCAACTAGTACCGGCTAAAGAGTATAATGGAGCGCCTATAGGTACTAGCTACGATATTCGAGTTTACGCAGGTGAGAATTTCATTAAGTTTAATTTTCAAGTGCAAACAGCTCAAAGTGAATTAAACATTGTTTCACATTTCATTCAATGTTTTTATTTCATAAAAAAATTTTTGAAGTGGTTTCGAATGCATAATGTGGGAGGAACAATTAAGCTTGTGATGAATAAGGCAATTTTTTTCCAACATCTTGAAGGGAAATAGGTGGTCAACAAGGGAAAAGGATTCAAGCTTCCATAGAAATAATTAGAATGCTTATTGTACCTTTTGTAATTTAATTCAAAGACTTTTTTCTCATCGACTTTCACAGAAGTATCGTATTCCAATCAATTCTTGCGATTGTAAATGAGTTTCAATTAAATACTCAGGAATAAAAATAGAAAGTTGGAAAAATGATGTTATTAAAGAGAGGCTTCGGTATTGAACTGGGGCTGAAATAATTGAATATATACAGACGAAGTGGAGAAAAAAGTAGAGTATTTGATTAATTACTCCAAGCACATTGTTTTCTTTTTAATTCTACGCAAGCATAGGAGATTTTTTCTAACTGTTTTTGATTCAGAATCACTTTGAGAACTAGGTATGGAACGAAATAGTACGATTTTGTAAATACGACACTAAAATATCGTTTGTTACAGAACCAATTTTTATATATTAATGTCCGATTGACCCATTGTTACAATATATTTTCATAACTCTGTTGGAAATGTATTTTTGTTACTTTCCGCACTAGTATGCCATTACTCTTCCCGCTACCACACTTTATAACTACGGTAATTTTGGAGTCACATAATCGTTCACGTTTTTCCCTGAAACGAATCGCTTGGAAAACTCAGCTCATAAATAACAGAGGCGTCCGCAGAGCCTAATAACTCACCTAGTATACGGATAACCGCAGCAAGGGTAAGAAACGCGCGTTGGTCAGTACACATTGGCAAGGCGAGTTTGGCTCACGCCAAGCAAGTACCCGTTTCGAGGAAGATTGATCGAGTCATGGCAGGGAAGAGACGTCAAACAGAGCCGATGGCATCCGTCATTCGTCTCAACCAAAATTGTCTCAATATGAACATCTCCAGATGGGAAACAAACTTTTTTCCCGTCCAGAATAAATATAAACTTTGCGCAAATGATACAGAAAGAAAGACGGATATGTCAGTCTTGGAAATAAGTAGTCCGGGACAAGACTGTGTCAGACGGCATAGCTTGTCATGTACATATCGACGTTTTGAAACCTTTCTTAAATATCTATGAATTTTCGGCATCTTAAGATCTCCCTCAATATATTCGTTTTATAAATATATTTCTACAGAAAATTGTTAATACCGTATTTTGTTCAGTTACATCATTTTTAATTTACGTATATTCAACTTATAATCTCCAATCTGTTCAAATATTTGATCCCGATATCTCATGGAACCATAAGCGTGAATAATGAATACCGAGTATGACGGTTCAACTTTTGAAATCATAAACTTTGAATGGAATACATTTTGAAGTAAAATCAATTGTACGTGCACATTATTTAGGTATCATACAAATATTCTAATCGCAAGAAACGGAAAATAATAAAGCTTTTGAAACTGGAACTTCCAAATCCGTGAGCTATAAAAGCAATAACCAGGTCTTCTACCATTCGAATATAAGATATAATCTCTGAGATCCAATAGATTACCAAATTAAGCCGTTTTTGGGCCAACTAATCTGTTTTTGGGACAACCCACATTATAATTCGACAGTGATCCCTCTTATACTGAGAATTCAATTAAAGAGGGACTATTGACTCATCTTTAATTTTTCTTTTATTCCTGTCAATTTGTCATTTTATCAATGGTCTGGAAAATATTTGTTGACTTGTTTCAATTCTCAAACACATATTGCGATGTGAATTTTTCAAATAATCAAACTCATGCTTCTCGTGAATCCAAAGCTATTCTAAGCTCGTAAGTTTAATGGGACATTTCATCTCCCCGCAATAATAGTCGCATAGGCTGTGTGACAATTAAATTTTTCACTTCTGTAAAAGTTTACGACCGTATCAAGTCTAGTATGTCTTTCACATGAACGTATAAACAAATTGGAAAGAAAGAAGAAGAAGAAAGAATATGGTGTAAAAAGTGTCATTTCAACTCCATTCACTCTGGTTTTGTTTCAAAGTGAACTCGTATACTTTGGACTTTTAACATAAAACAACAACACAACTGTTGAGGTCACCTGTAGCGGTAGCCAGATAAAGAGTGCAAAATAACATATTTCAATTGAATTTATGAAAAAGTTTGTAGTAGTAACAGTACCGGTACCGAGCAAAAGTTACTCAATGAATAAATCAGTCGAAAAGTAAACAAAAGCTTTAGTCGGAAAAGTATAATAAGTACCTTACCCAATATGCGCCACCATAAGCGAGAAAGGTCACTACACAGCGTCAAATGAAATATTTTCTAACATAAGTGGTGTCAAATGAAAGGTCTACTCAATATGCTACAAAATGACGCTAAGTCTTTTTCGAATTTAAACAGTTCTACGCTAAGATACCGCGGTTTAAAAAAAAAAAAATTTTCGGAAAAAAATTTTTAGTGTACCCAATATGGCGCCACCCTGGAAATACTTCTTTACACCGCCAATTTGAAGCATGAAGCATGTCTGAAATGAATAAAATACAAACAAAAAAGTATATTTCTGATACAATTTTATTGAAAAATACATTTTGTCTTCGATTAAACCATAGTACATAGATTATATGAACTTCTAACAACCTAAATCAAATCAAGTTTTCAGTTAAAATTCATGAAAAACCGTTGTTTTGAATCAACAAAATTAACTTATGCAACATCTAATTCCAATATTAATCTCTCAAATTGATGAACATTATTTTTAGTGTAATTTTAAATATAATTGAGATGTTCTCACTGAAATGGAAGAGTTCAATTTAAAAAGTGTCCGAGCCTATTTGAGACTAGCTATTGTCATGATGGTAGAAAAATTCTGTTTGATGTTTTTTCCTAGACAATACTTATAAACGCATAACCTCAAGATTTTCCTCGTTATAGGATAGCCAATATCTGCTAAGCGTTCAATTCGACTACATAATTCTTCGTTCTGTACTGTTGTTAACGCATATGGTCGACTCATTTTCCTTTTTTCGGATATGTTTTGTTTGACATATCGTTAAAATGTTCGACGAGGTATCTTATATATAGTCGAAGCCATCCTCTGCAATATCTCACCTTTCTTGACCTGCTCTAGAGCTTGAACTGAATTTTCTTTGGACCCTGTTTGGCGGATATTTACCATGAATGGGTTGATTGTAGCAGCTGGAACAAGAAAATAGGAGTGGCTCATATTGGGTACATTTGATAAAAATAACGAACAGCTATTGAAACGGTTGATAAAAAGGGCGTAAGATGAAAAAAAAAATTGGATGATGTAGATGGGATGTCAAGGAATCGAACGATATATCGATCGATTTTATTTGGCCCAGTTTAAGAGTATTAAAAAAATTCGCACTTACCTGAGCGAAATTAGATCGAGAATGAAAAATTGGCGAAAAAATGGGATAAAACGAGCTGTAACAACGTTGGTATAAGAAGTTCCCGATCGGTGAAAATGTTTTCTTTCCTCATTATATTAGCATTGCCGACAAAGAATTCTGTGGCCGCGGCGATGCTCTAAATAACACGCCGCGCCATATAATCCTTATATGATTAATACGAAGGGTGGCGGCATATTGGGTCCCTTGCGCATATTGGGTACACCTACCTGTATTACAATACATTTTTTGCAGTTTTATATGAAAACGAGACGATTGTTTGAATATATGTAATATTCAAATGAGTCGCATCAATCTCCAAGCAAAATCTCCGGGAAGCCGGGAACTCACTCTGTACCTTTTCCAGCGGACAGGTCCGACGAGAAGCTGACGCGAAAGATGCAAATCATCCGGATGGGCATCCGCGTGATTCAGGGTCCGTTCAGCTCGCCAGATTCGAGGGGCGTCGTTAGCGCGGTTGCGTCGAGCGGAGAATCGACGTCACCGTCGTTTGGGAAAGCAACAAGGAAAAAAAGCATCGAGGACGAGTGCGATATTAACGAAATAAAGGTCGACGAAGGCAAGTGCTCTTTCTCATAGCTCAGTGCGCACAATTAAAGACATGTCGTAAATGGACCGCGTCGCGGGCGCGAGTGAAATAAAACATAAAAAAGAGAGAAAGAGAGAGAGAGAGAGAGAGAGAGAGAGAGAGAGAGAGAGAGATGCCGAGCTGTTGAGGAACGAGGCACCTCAGGGATTAGCAACTGTTGCTCGCTTACCATCTTCAACTTTTTTTTTTATGAATATTTATTGGTCCACCGACTGGTTGGTACATCCGAAAAATAGCTCTCCAGTCAAATTACATATACTTCAGCAGAATCAATAAGTTCGGGTGCTCATTTACATTCCGAGTGAGAATGAATGTACAATCAAGTGTTGTCCTTTCGACGGCACAACGGAATACGGCTAACTCCATGTGACATGTAATTTTCAAACCGTATCAGAAACTAGATTGTCAGTGAAATCCATGGGACATGGTTTGGAATAATAATCAATAACCCTGCCCGAGAGAGCTCACGCGAGTTTCAGCCATTTTTCGTTCATTATTACGTAAACACAACGAGTATTGTTTGGATGTATTGATCCCAATTAATCGAGCGTCGATTATCGATCAATACTGTCGTGCAATATTTCGCGTGAAAAAACAAACGGAAACGGGCATTTTTGTATCGGGTGACCGGCAGTTCGGGGTGTTTTTAAAAAAGTCAACGAAGCTTGCGAACAATCTGCCGTTCAAATACTCGGTTGATCCGTCGAACATTGTGGGGAAACAACATTTTATACGCATACACAGCCCAGGCTCTGTCTGTCTCTGTCATTCAATAATGCAAATGAATGTTATAAGCTGATTCTCGACGGGCGGCATGAATATTCACACAGGGTCGAAACACGCTCGAAAAAAAAGGCGTACGAATAAGTGGCGCGACGACGCTGTACGAGGGCGGAGGTGAGGAAGGAATGGATAACGGAAGCATGAATTTATAGGGCTGAATCGACGGGCTCCAAGTGAGAGAGAGAGAGAGAGAGAGAGAGAGAGAGAGAGAGAGAGAGAGAGAGAGAGAGAGAGAGAGAGAGAGAGAGAGAGAGCTGGCAATATTAGTATTTACTCGAGCGTGAATGCGCGATATACTGCACAAACTCGTTGCTTTTTCCGGGCCATCCGGGAGAGGCAGCGCGACATCCACTTTGCCTCGTGTTTTTCTCGCTTAGTTTATTTTCCACTCTGCTCTCGCCCTTTGCTTGCAGCACAACTAATGCCTCATGCGGTGGCGGAGAAGCAATTCCTGCTGAGCGACGGTCGCGTCAGGCTCGAGGCAAGCCTCGATAAGGCCACCTACAACCACGGCGAGCCGATCACCGTGAGCGTAAACGTGAACAACAACAGCAGCAAGTCCGTCAAGAGGATAGAGGTGAGTCCCACCTTTCCCCCTCCCCCCTCTCTCTCTCTCTCTCTCTCTCTACTCCCCTCTCCCCTCCGCCAGTCTGTTTCTGTTTGTCTCTCTCTCTCTCTCTCTCTCTCTCTCTCTCTCTCTCTCTCTCTCTCTCTCTCTCTCTCTCTCTCTCTCTCTCTCTCTCTCTCTCTCTCTCTCTCCTCTCTCTCTCTCTCTCTCTCTCTCTCTCTCTCTCTCTCTCTCTCTCTCTCTCTCTCTCTCTCTCTCTCTCTCTCTCTCTCTCTCTCTTTCTTTCTCTTTCTCTCCTTTCCCATATCCCCTGAATCAATGATGATGAAACATCGACACTTTTATCCTGCGTCTTGTGCAAGACGTATACAATCTAGGAAATAAGTATACAAAAAATTTCGTTCTTCTTATTCGTTGAGGAAAGAGAGAGGAAGAGCGAGAGAGAGAGAGAGAGAGAGAGAGAGAGAGAGAGAGAGGGGAGGGAGAGAGGGAGGGAGTACTGTGTTACTCCGTTTATTAAAACTAGCTACATTCAGACGCGCTGCGCGCGATCTACATTCGTGCGTTTCAAAATTATGTTCCAATCATTCACATACGATAATCTTTTCCATTTACTCATCAATTCATTCACAATATTCGTATTTTTTAACCCTACTTTCATATTGCATACAACTTTTATTTTTTTTGATTATCCGCCATTTTAAAATCTACATTTAGATTTTGGAAGCAGCTGGCAAGAAGGATTTGGTCGTTACAACCTCAAAACTTATCGTTCTTATGTTTCTTGCTTGCCAGCATTCACTATCTATATCTATATTTTACGCGACTCGTCACGTGGTTAGGTTTACACCAACCAAATCACGAGTTAACTGGCTTCACTTTGACGCCCATCACTTTTTTATATAAGGATCATTATTTTTCATAGTATGCGTCTTCAAAATATCGGACCTGATCATATTTCATTAATTGATACAGAACTTCTAAGATCGGCATCAGAAGCTTGATCTGAATGGTATTTGCAATTGTGAAATGTTTGACACATTTAATTCGTGAAAATGCTATGTATTTTCCCATTATTACAGTACAAAGTGTGATGAAAAAGAATCACTTCTTAGTCGTGCAAATGTCTGTGAAAGAGAAAGCAAAATTCCAAGAAGCAATTTCAATCTCGTAACAAAATTTACTCATTCATTTTTTTTTCAACTCACATCGATAATTGGATGCACCTAACGAAAATAAATAAATAAATATATAGAAGGATGAACTCCTACTCCAATGATTATGCGCGAAAAGTATTTTAGAGATAGACCGGTAGGATAACTTGAAAGGCACCAAGTCTCCCAACGTTGATTTTATTCAGTACTTTCAGTTACAAAATAAATATCATCCAGCCACGTTGATATTAGAAGTTTTTCGGGACGAATACATGAAACGAAAAATGACTTGAACCAAATGTGGAGAAGATATCTTCTTGATACCAGCCACTCGGTGAGTTGGGCAATCAGACACCGTGGCGTATTGCATAAATAAAAATGCAAGAGTGATAAAATTTCTAAGTTTCGGGGATCCACAGTGGTCTGTAATATTATAAACATCTAAGGTTTCAATGTTATCGGTCGCATGTACCGCATAACATTTGTGAGGAAATCATTCGTGAATGACCAATCATCATGATTTTTATAAGCTATACCTTTAATTGTTGAATCAGCGACTAGTTATTTGAACGTGAAATGGAAAATAGTGATCTGAAGCTGATAGAAAACGATAGAATGTGAAAACTATTCAAATATATTTTAATTTGTTATATCACTGAGAGTCGTTAAGGTATACTTGCCATTTCTGTAAGATGTCGATTATAATACAAAACATTAACGAACTGAAGAGGATAATTATTTTATAGACAAAATTAATACTTGAAATGTAAAATCTGAGCATCAAATCATTTACGCATATTAAAACTTGTGTTAAATGTGTTAAATGCTTTCATTCAAGCCAACTTTCTAAAGCCTTGGGGAAATAATTAATGTAACGCAATGTGTGCCTCCCTAAAAAAATCCACCAAAACCACCTACAACCAGATGTTGTGAAAGATTGTGTAACTAAGATACTGTTCAAGATTATAAATGATCTCACTCCGTGTCTGACTAATTTCGTGTCATATTGAAAATACATAATTTGAGATATATACATGTTATTTGGTTTGACATCCTTAAATAGAATTCATAATTTACGAAATTCTACCCAATATTCTAGAAATCATGATTCGAAAATGCCTTCGACGTTTTTTTTCCAAGAATTGAAAGACTATAACAAATAATTAGAGTCCACGCAAGTGACAAAAATAAATAACATTGAACTAAAAAAGTACCACGCGTATCTGCCTCTTTTGGAAACATTTCAATCTTCATGAACACCGTTTAAATTTTATGAGCCATGACAAATCGAAAGAGAAAAGACAATGAGAATCAGAGTGCGTACACCATGTAACGTTGGCATTTACATTAATTAACATTAATTATCCAAGCGTACTTCTCGGCTCTTATCTTATCTGCCTTTTTCACTACTATTTCATACTAGAGAGCAAACGCACAAATACCCATAGATTTTATGTTGTTGGCCCATTTTCCATTATGTAGGCTACTTTTGTTTTCGTTTTTAGTCATTCGGGAAAATTAGAGAAAATTATTTGAAGAAACTGACGTTCTTTTTCCTTTGTCTACCTAACTTTTTTTTATCAAGATTACCTCGGCTTGCGTATATAAGATCCACATTTTGTACTCCGGAGCTTAGTATCCACAAGTACAAGATGAAGCTCATACTACTTTTTGCTGTAGTAATGATGTTTGCAATTAATCAGAGTGAATCGTTCGGGTGGTCTATTATGGATTTGTTTGATGATTCAGAAGAAGGTGAGTATCCCTGTATTGAGATTAATTATATAACTCTTTCCAAATTTCTAACTCTAGCAAGATTTTCTCCATTTTTACGATACAACTCAACTTCTAAAATTTTTACAATTCGACAATAAGAATCGATATTCTTTTTAAAAAATATGAAAGATTAAATTCAAATCAAAGTATAATTTAATGTCAAAAAATAAAATGTTCAATGATCAAATTTGTGTATGTATTTGATGGAACTTTATCTAAAAATTCAAAAAGTTTGATTAACTAATATGTTATGTATCAATGAATGTATCACAGATTCGGATCCTCCAAAAGAGTATGTGAAAGTAAACGTTACTCATTTCATGGAATTGATCAATCTAGTGTCGACTCTTCAGCAACAAGTCAAGAATTTGACCAATCCAAAATAGACGTAATCACTCATCAATCAAAATCCAAGCTTCTAAGTATCTGTTTTGTGCAACGATTACTATAGTTGAAACTAGTAGATTCTAATAGATATACCTCACTGAGTTTGTATTAATATGTAATATAAGAGTTTTTTATACTTGAATAAAATTTCTATTTAATAACACCCTAAATTACTCATCTCATTCGTTTATGGCATAAGACTTATTTGAGGAAGAAATTTTGGGGAAAATCGACGATGAGCCTAAGCATCTTTAGTTATAAGAAATGTGTGAACCTTGGCGATCAAAGTGTATTTTATGTATAATAAATTTGTTTATAATTTTATTCTATTCTATATCAAACATCTATATTGATGTACATTTAATTTCATTACAGATCAACGTTATCTGCAAAATTTTCAAAAAATTCAACTTAGATGAGGTAATCGCATCATGATGAATTATGTATAATTCGATAATACTACACGCTAGCATTGAAAGAGTTTACTTTTTGATACTTTTGTGTAAACAATTGACACGTGTGTTCTAAATTCTATTTCGTACATCGTGATGATGATTATGAATATAGAGGAATTGAAATATCAATGAGAACATTTTCCACGCCCAAGGCTTAGTAAATGACTTTTATTCATGACATCGTGTAATAAATGATTTCAAGATACAGAAAAAACAGGAAAATAGCGTGTTATGTAATTCGTAAGTGGTGGTAGTGATTTTTTCATGAATGGGAAAGTGCGAGAATGTAGGGAAAATACGTGCTTTTCACGTCTTTCCATGCACTGCATAAAGCACGACAAAAATTTAGGTTACGTATACTATCGAAGACCTTCGGAGTCAAACCTTCTCTCGTGTCGTGTCAAAAAATGTAATGTGCAACAGATGCGCGATTGGTGATTCTGCGCTCGTGCAATTATTACCCGAGCGAAGCGAGCGAGTAATAAATTTAACATTCATGCAAGAATCACCAATTTCACGATCAATTACACAATCTACTGTTCTTACAATTTTAGTTTTCTTTTGGGGAGTTTTTGACGAACCCGCTCGTGGTTGAGGGAAAACTCAAATCCTCTTCGACGCAGATGTAATTGAAGAAAATGGAAAACGTGGAATCAGTTTAATCATTAAATATTAGATCCTCAAGTGATAAATATTAACAATAGGTTGGGAGAAAATGAACGAATGGTCAATGATTGATCGCCATATTTGCAGCAACTATACACTGAAAGAACTTTGCCCTAATGATTAGGGTGCATCGCGTAAAAAAAACGGTTTCCTCGGTAAACGTGTATCTGAGCAAAATATCCCCACTTTTAATTGGTGGCGCATTGAATTTCATCAGTAACTCCTCAATTTCGACGGTAAGCGATTACAGCTTGACCTGTTACGATACCACCTCAAGATGATTTATTTTTCATGTTAAACAATTGTTATTCGGTACAATTTTGCAAATTTCTATGTACATCGATGATTCCCCTAAAACTTTTGTGTTATAGGCTGGTTGATTGTGCAAAGAACAGTAATCCTATTCATCAAATATCAGTATTTTTCATTTTCTCTTGAGTATCAAATGTTATAATAGGACTCTGTTCAAAGTTTCAACCGAAGAAAACGTGAAATGCGTAAAATTGGTAACAATGATTCCAGATTTATTAGAATTTCGGATGCGCACTAATATTTGAATAGGGGAATCAACCAAACACGCAGCTCATCGGATTCCGATAGGTCCAAAAATACGCGTTCTTTCATCCCCAAATACCTATGTATGAACTCATCGTCTACGTGAATTATTCAGTTGATGATATCGCTCGCTGGCAACTACTGAAACAAATGGAAGGTGTATAGGTGATCCAAGCGAATGATTCCAGGTCAGCTTTACTGCTATACTCGTTAAAGTAACATATATTTGTATAGCTGTGAGTTGTAGGAGTAATGCAAAGGATTAAATTATTCGAGTATATTGACGCGCTATAAATGAGTCCAGCGGCTATTCCGCATTCATGAGAGATTCGAAGCTGGATGTATCGTCGGAAGTAGAAGAATTAACAAAGCCGACTCTTCTGTTGAAATAGAATAGTACGCGTTTCATTGATAGATCATATATTTGGAGGCCATCCTTTGTTTATAAGCTTGTTATAAAAATTGGAAATGAAGAGTGGTTTCTCTCACAATTTACAATGTTTCATATGGCGAAAATCAACCATGTTCACTATAATAGAACGCAAGATCCCTACTGATACGAAATGACAAACGAGTTCTTCATTACTTATTGTCATGATTCCTCATAGATTGGACATACATTTTTCATGCACAATATTTTAGTCATCGATGACGCATCTCACATGCTTTGTCCTTCTCAAGCTTCAACCCCTGTAAGTGAGTATCAAACTGGCGAGAGGGATAGCCATCCCCTCATTTTCAACGGAAACAATAATTTTCATTTTTTTCCATATGAATTGAGTAGTTGGTGTGGAGTATGCTCAGCACAGCATTCTATACGTCTGGCTATAGATCGAACGGTTATTATGCGCGCAGTTCCATCGCGAAAGGCCATTCTCGTGCCTGTTGATCAATGAATTCGGTACTAAATCTACAGTTCATATCAGAAAGCGCGGCATAAAGTCATACGCGTGGAATTAAGCGATTGTACGCGGAGCTGTGTGTATTACGTATGGGTGGCACGTTGCCGCTCATTGGCAACCGCGCGGGTGTTCGCGATAACGGACAATAAGGAGCGTGCTGGCTTATGATTGAATTGGAATTCATAGTTCATCGGTGCATGCATATGCACACGCTCGCACACCCACACACACATATATATATATGCTCGCACCCATGGGATTGTGATTCAACACGAGTCTTTTTGTTTCACGCGTGGCAAGAAAAAAGCTCGGCAGCTCCGCAAGCCGAACGAGCTATTTTTCATTGGCTTTTTTTTTTCATTCCAACGAGGAGCGTTTGCGTTTCCAACGATGAGAACGAAAGGTCGAGATATTTCTGACCATAAATTTGTATCTGATGTCCGATGGATACACTTTTTCATACGGCCTGTTCTCAGAAAATATCGACGCTGAGAGATGATTAATGGTTCAACTGCGGAAAATTCATTAGTTTTTCCCGGTGCCATTGGTCATTTACCTATTTTCTTTTTCTGCAGTACACGCATGCAGCGAAAAAAATCATACGCTCCAATTTCACGATCCATGATGTACAACTTTTTGTCGGTCTGATTCTTTCATCCTTCATTACTCTCAGCATGCTCGTGCAAGATTTTCGAGATGTTTCAATAAATCGGCCACCCAATGAGAAAGGTATAATAATGATGATTTAATTCCTCTTATTTAAGAATATTAATGTATGAATTTAGGTTGAAATTTATTTGATTTAGCCTTTGAGCAGGACCTTAATCATGACACAGCAAGAATAAAGCAAAGAAGCCTTCAGTTTTTGGCAGGTTCACGCGTTTACCTATAACTAATCGATTAGTTACTTCCGTTTGCGTAATATCCTTTGGTAGCTTAATCTAAAACTTTGGGTATTAGGTGTGTGTGTGTGTGTGTGTGTGTGTGTGTGTGTGTGTGTGTGTGTGTGTGTGTGTGTGTGTGTGTGTGTGTGTGTGTGTGTGCGTGTGTGTGCCTAACTATGAATGTTGAGCTCGAATTTTCGCTGAACTTACGATAAATCGTCGCTTGGGAGGAAGAACGTTCCATTTCAGAAACTTGCTATAAAAAGTTCCATTTCAGAAACTTTCTATAAACAGTGCCGTTTCAGATTGACAAGTATAAAAAGTGCCATTTCAGAAAAAATCTATAAAAAGTGCCATTTCGGAAAATTTCTATAAAAAGTGCCGTTTCAGGAGAAATTTTTTCCGTCGGAGTTTTTCCGACTTCGGGGATGATTACGTATGCATGTGTCTGTATGTACATGTGTGTATGTGTGTGTGTACACGTCTGAAAATGACAACTTGATCCCACGTCGAGACGTGATACTCTGAAAGTAAACTATTTACATTACATATTTTCTTCATAGATGGATTTGGATGAAAATTGGTATCTATACGTCTTTGAGGTCGCTGATTACGAATCCGACCTCAGATTTTAAAAATTCGAATTAGAGCCTCTAAGATCACCTAAAAAAAATTTGAAAAGGTACTGGATTTTGATGAAAATTGGTATGCGTGGGTTTTTGAGTTTGCTGATCACGAATCTGAACTCAAAATTTGGAAATTCAAATTAGAGCCTCTAAGATCACCTGACAAAAACTTGGAAAAAAAATGGAATTTTGTTGAAAATCAGTATACATGGGATTTCGAGGTCGCTGATTACGAATCCGGCATCAAATTTTAAAAATCAAAAATTAGAGCCTCTAAGATAACCTGACAAAACTTTGAAAAGATACTGGATTTTGATGAAAATTAGTATACGCAAGTTTTTGAGGTCACTGATTATGAATCCGGCCTTAGATTTTAAAAATTCGAATTTAGCCTCTAAGATCACCTGACAAAAATTTGGAAAAAAATGGAATTTTGCTGAAAATTAGTATACATGGGATTCCGAGGTCGCTGATTACGAATCCGGCATCAAATATTAAAAATTAAAATCAGAGCCTCTAAGATCACCTGACAAAATTTGGAAAGATACTGGATTTTGATGAAAATTAGTATACGTGGGTTTCTGAGGTCACTGATTACGAATCCGACCTCAGATTTTCAAAAATTGAAATTAGATCGAGCCTATAAGATCACCCGACAAAAATTTGGAAAAAAAATGGAACTTTGTTGAAAATTAGTATATATGGGATTTCGAGGCCGCTGATTACGAATCCGGCCTCAGATTCGGATTTAGCCTCTAATATTGCCTACCGAAAATTTGGTAAGATACTGGATTTTAATAAAAAATTGAATCCATGGGTTTTTGAGGTCGCTGATTACGAATCCGGCCTCAGATTTCCAAGATCCAATATAGACCATTCGAGAAAATACACTGGGTTTTGATGAAAATTATTATATGAGGGTTTTTTGGGAGTCAATCAATGGTTAAAACAGTATAATACAGTAGAATTCGTATGTTTTTCTGGCTTTGTCATATGGTATTCAGATGCTGATTCGCATCTTACGGAAACGATATTATCCAATTTTTGAAGATTTATAATAAATTCTCGTCATTTCAAACTGCAGCAGGTGGTTGTTAAACTTAAAGTAGTAAAACGTTGTGAAAATTATTAATCACTAGTCAGAATCACTCACTCACTATCGCTCGCTCGTGTCTTTCATTTGCTCTATTATAAATATAGATGAACATTGAAATTTTTAATTGTATTATCGATAAATAATTTAATTAAAAACCAAAATTTTCTATCTCCCCACCATTTTCGTTCACAGAGAATACGCCCACGCATGAATATTATCAAATTTGTCGATTCGAATGTAGGATGCTTCTCTATCGATCTGCTCGAACATATTTTCAAAAAATCAACCCTTCGTACGTTTTTAAAAGGGGGTCCCGACCCGGACATCGGTAAACAATTTTTTAAATTCTCCATACGCCCACCATAACTTGAATTTTTCAAAATTTTTTTCTTATGGAAATGTAGTCCTCGATCCCACCTTCCGATCTGCAATACCATAGATACCTCGAAACTGTATAATTTTGATTTAGCATGGATAAGAAAATTGACGAAAATGTTTGATTGTCACCACACCATTTTCTTCCACAAAGAATACGCCCACGCATCGATGTTTTCAAAGTTTCCAACATTAACTATAAAAGCGTTCAAGCTCCTCTAACAATCTGCTCGAAAAAAAATTTGAAGAATCAACCCTTTGTACGTTTTTAAAGAGGATAATATAGGAACAACGGTAAAAAATTTTCGATGTCACCACACCATTTTCGTTAACAGAGATTACGCCCACGCATCAATGCTTTCAAATTTTTCAACATGAATTATGAAAGCGCTCAAGCTCCTCTAACGATATGCTCGAACAAAATTTAGAAAAATCAACCCTTTGTACGTTTTTAAAGGAGATAATACGGGAACATTGGTAAAACATTTTTTAAATTCTCTATACGCCTACCACAACTCAGATTTTTCAAAATTTTTTTTTCTCAGAAAGTGTAGTCCTCGACCCCACCTTTCGATCGAATCATACTAAATCTACCTCTAAATTCTCATATCATTGTTTCCGAGAGCAAGGAAGGTGGACTAGAAAAATGTACGGATCCATCTTATTATTATGTAGATCATGCGAATCAGCTTCTGAACTCTATATGACAATACGAATTTTTAAAATCTGAGGCCGGATTCGTAATCAGTGACAAACAAAAAACCATGGATACCGATTTTTATTCAAATCCAGTATCTTTTGAAACTTTCGGTAGGCAATCTTAGAGGTGAAATTCGAATTTTTAAAATCTAAGGCCGGATTCATAATCAGTGACCTCAAAAACTTGCGTATACTAATTTTCATCAAAATCCAGTATCTTTTCAAAGTTTTGTCAGGTGATCTTAGAGGCTCTAATTTTGATATTTAAAATTTGATGCCGGATTCGTAATCAGCGACCTCGAAATCCCATGTATAGTAATTTTCAACAAAATTCCATTTTTTTCCAAATTTTTGTCAGGTGATCTTAGAGGCTCTAATTTTAATTTTTCAACAAAAATTTGATGTCAGATTTCGTAATCAGCGACCTTGAAATCCCATGTATACTAATTTTCAACAAAATTCCATTTTTTTCCAAGTTTTTGTCAGGTGATCTTAGAGGCTCTAATTTGAATTTCCAAATTTTGAGTTCAGATTCGTGATCAGCAAACTCAAAAAGCCACGCATACCAATTTTCATCAAAATCCAGTACCTTTTCAAATTTTTTTTAGGTGATCTTAGAGGCTCTAATTCGAATTTTTAAAATCTGAGTCGGATTCGTAATCAGCGACCTCAAAACGTATAGATACCAATTTTCATCCAAATCCATCTATGAAGAAAATATGTAATGTAAATAGTTTACTTTCAGAGTATCACGTCTCGACGTGGGATCAAGTTGTCATTTTCAGACGTGTATACACACACATACACACATGTACATACAGACACATGCATACGTAATCATCCCCGAAGTCAGAAAAACTCCGACGGAAAAAATTTCTCCTGAAACGGCACTTTTTATAGAAATTTTCCGAAATGGCACTTTTTATAGATTTTTTCTGAAATGGCACTTTTTATACTTGTCAATCTGAAACGGCACTGTTTATAGAAAGTTTCTGAAATGGAACTTTTTATAGCAAGTTTCTGAAATGGAACGTTCTTCCTCCCAAGCGACGAAATGATCTATGATGTACGATGAGTACGATAAGAAAATATTTTCCTATCTACAATTAGCAGATGGCTGGTAAAAATATGGGATCTCACTTGATTCAGGTTGATTCCCTGCGTGCCATGTTATGGCCTACAACCATCCTAATTCTGAAATGAAATTATAATCGAAAATTGATACTGCTACATGATTCAAAAACTTCACGTTTTTTTACGGCATAATTTATGATATAGGATAAAATCAACGATTTATAATCAAATGTCGTTTCAGTGGCTACATTGAAATCTTTTCCCAGTCTATAATTAAATC
This sequence comes from Aphelinus atriplicis, assembly GCA_020882685.1. NCBI lineage: Eukaryota > Metazoa > Arthropoda > Insecta > Hymenoptera > Aphelinidae > Aphelinus > Aphelinus atriplicis. Next base: position 80,054,326 of record CM037073.1, read on the forward strand.
TATTATTAAAATTCTTTGGTCAATTTTTACATAATATTAATAAATCAGAATGATGATTGATCGAAAAATATCGATATACTCTAATTAGTAAGACTCTATCAAATATTCATTGTGAGCATTATCAAGCTTGCAATCCAAAAATCGAACAATACCTTTTTAGTTTCTACGCTGAACTGGCGCAAAGATGAATAATATAGAGAACAATTAAATGATAACGAATCCACTCGAGCGAGAATTTCATTTGTTTCCATTTGAATTTTTATGATCTCATTCGGCATTTATTGTTTCGTACGCGAGAAGCTTTCGCGACGACTGTTACCTTTCGTGACTTTGAACTCGAATGAGAAACCGATAATACAACAGTTTTTTTCCCCCTGAATACATCCAGGCTGACATAGTCCAATACGTGGACGTGTGCATGTTCAGCAATGGAAAGTTCAAGAACATTGTGGCGCAGATGTCTTCGCGCGAAGGCTGCCCCGTCGAGCCGGGCTTCAGCTTATCGCGCAGCTACGTCCTCAGGCCGGAAAAGGGCACCACTAAGAATTGGATAGCCCTCGAGGACGACCCGGGCTTTCCCAGGACCGGCGGCAACCTCGCCTCCACCATCGTCTGCTCGGGCAATAGACCCGAGGACCGCAACGTTTTTGCCATCTACGTGTCTTACTATGTCAAGGTGGGTCAATGCTCGGCAAATTCTGTAATACCCTGACTGGCTTCGCGTATAATTATTCGTCAAAGCAAAATTATCAATATTTTCACGAAGATAATTTGAAATTTTGCACAAACGTGAAGACTTCTTCTTCTTTGCGACGCTGAAGTTTTTCGTTCTCTGTGTCGCAATACGAAATCATATTGAATCTCGAATCGCCGGACCGTCACTCACTACTTATTTTAGTTACATGGTGAAGCTTCTGTACATTGTATATTGCCGAGGGCATAACCGTAACGAGTATCAACAACGACATTCATATCTCGTTCGCGATTGCTCACATTAGTTGATGAAAAAACAAGATCAATCGGGAACTAATCGATACTAATTTGTCTCTCGTGTATTTTTAAATGGCTTTACTTTGCTAGGTAAAAATAGTAGTGTCGCCAATCGGCGAATGGATCGGAGGGGTGGTGTCGCTCAAGCTACCTTTCACCCTTATGCACAGCAGCGCTGAGTCGGAGTTTCACGGCTCACCTTCGCTTTCTAACACGCCGTCACGTTTTCTCGACAAGATAGAGACGATAGACGATCCAAACGAGGACTCGCTGCCGTACATCGACAAGGACAATACCAGCGATGAGGATCAGACCGATTCCGGCGATATTAAGAAGGACGAAGACGATGTCCTTGTGAGTGCTTATGGCGATACTAATGGGTGAGCCATTGCTGGATTATCGAAAATTTGATTCATTCATTTTCATAAACCATAAGAAAGTTTTGTAGGATATGGGTTACGTGAACATTTAAAAAATAACTAACAAGTGCACAAAAGCCTGACGCTGGGAAATAATAAATGTGGAGTTGAATTCAGTTTATGAATTCTAAACACATATAAGTATAGATGTGAATGGTTTCTGGGCGCGTCGAAGGTATACGAAAAAACTTGATTCGTCCGGTTGATAATTAGTTAATTAGAGCGATCGAACATTGTTGTTTGAACGAGCTATCACGGCGCAGTGAATACAATAAATACATCCATTTTGTGCCATTAGGACAGACTGATATAATCGAGATGATTACGCATTGGAGCGGTTTCAATAGTTAATTGGGGTGACAGTAATGGGCCATTAAAATTTTATATATGAATACCGTGGATGTTGAACATTATAGTTTCCGAATGAGCAGCGTAACAATTCAGTTAAAACTCGGCCCATAAATGGCAACAAAGTATGAATTATGGTATGGTCGAAATGCCCTTATTTTTTTTTCTTTAAAATCTGACAACACGCACTGTCACGTGTGCCCGCGTAAAATATCAAATTTTGACATAATATCCTCCGTATACTAAGGTAATGTACCTAACGGGGGAAAATTCGCTCGAAAATCACGCCGAGAAGAATATTCACAGCCATTCGGGTTCACGCAGATACACACGTATAAACACAAGTACATTCACGCACGATATAGAGATTCTCTGAAATATCCCGACGAGGACGACGGCGACGCGAAAAATAGCAAAGATTCTCGAGAATACAAGTGGGGCGTTTGATTTAAGGTTGCTGCAGGACGAGGAGCCGGCGGGTAGGAGGGAGGTGAAGGGGCCAGGGCCAGGCTCGGGCGAGTCGACGCCGAGCAAGTGTCTGGCGAAGTGCGGCACGGAGGAGGTGATCCGGCACAAGAAGCGCCGCGAGAGCATGGCGAACGTGGACATAATCGAGCAGCTGGACGAGCGGGTGGAAGGCAAGCGGAGCGGCACCTGAGAGGAGGAGGCCCGGAACGCGCAGTGCTCGGCAGCGGGCCTCAAGCCCGGCTTCAGCATACACAGGGCCTGGTGCTGCTTCCGCCGAGCATCCTAACTCGCGCCCCCCGGGCGTCTGGTTTCAAACTCGAGCCCGCTCTGCTTTTTCCTCTCCGTTATATTCCCTTTTTCCAAGCTCGGATCCGCCTCCATGTATACATGCAGACACGGGAAACCCCGCGCGCCTGTTATATATGACGCGCCGCCGCCGGGAGGGGCAATTTGCAACCGGACCGGCGGGCGGCTTTTCGTTTCGACGAGTCGCGGCGCGATATGAGATTCCACGAGTCCGACGATGTGTTGCTCGTCACACGGAGAGAGAAACACCATCCCCGCAAATCCTTATCTTTTGTTTCGCCTCCCCTCTCTGCGCGTGTCGGATGCTAAAATGAGAAAGAGGGAGCAAAAAAACAATATCCATTGTCTTTTTTCGAATCTCGGGAGCTTTTTCATTTCGTTTTTTTTCCTCCCTTCCCTTTCGCACGGATGACCCGAGAGACAATCCGCTGATTGGGTGTCGCTCGTGCATATGAAGTATTGTTCGGGAAACCCGCGGGATGGCAATTAATGCGTTATACCGAAACGAGTTATTTTCGTTCTGTCCGCTTTCGATTACGATCGCACTGTGAGTGTCCTCGAAACCAGATGCCTTCGGATACGGAGCAGCAGTTAAAAGGACCTAATCTCATTACGTTCTAAGACAGATTCCATTTCTGCCGCTGGTGTAAAGTTATCTAATTATTTTTTACTCTAGTCTTGTGTATACTACTGAATAATACTTGGATAATGTTTCTCGTCCTGTTTCATGATTTGTGCGTTTTCGTGAAGGACGTGGGAAAGTATTTCTATATTCATCCCGAAACTGAAACTAATTTTTTTCTATGATAAATTGTAAATAATGACTCATCATGTATATGTCAAAGTTGGGGAATATGCGAGAATAATTTGAAAAATTTGGAGAAATCCTGTCAAGAAGAAATTCCAAATTCTCTTATTTCCGATTCAACTGTTATTTTGCAATAAATGATAAACGGAAGTATATTGTTGAATTTAAGATGCACAATCCGTCGACAAACTTCCCCCGCACATCAGTCACGATAAATTATTTAAGTATAGCCACTTTGTTCTTGTCAAAATGTGAAATAATCTGTAAAGAATGTCATAACTTTCTTCATTTGTACTACACTTCCTAGACGGAAATGAAGAATTCTTGAATTTCTCTATGTCTTCAATGATCGGACACAAAAATAATAATAAGTTTATCACCTCTAAAAATAAATGTTTCTCAGCCAACTAGTGTTATATAAACAGATCGAAGTGTGAAAAAGTGTTTTTAAAGATTTTCAATGTCGTGAAAATCTTTGCCGAGTATAATTTTTCACGGAACAACTCATTCTTGATATATCAATTGTGCGCGGGTCGCAAATGTGATGTTTTTTGTTTGTTATATATTTATAACAAAATATCCTGTTTCATAATATGTTTTTTAGATTATTCACCTCAGCATCACAAAAACTGAACTAATGAGAATTGTATTGAGTAAAGTCACCTTCTTATAAATTTGTACAGTTGTACTCGATGATATACACTTGCATACAGATAAATTAAGCAGTGATCATATAGAAAATTATAAGAGATTTGAAACTCAATAAAAGTTGATATGTAGAAAAATCAAATTGATGGACTATTTTATTTGTCAATACTCATTACGGTTGTCATAACTAATTGGGAAAAAAATCTGCTGATTTTCTAATAAAGGTATGATGTGCAACTAATTTAAAAAATACATTGTATTCATTGACTGAAATGATTCTTGTTATTGAGAATAAAAATTCGTTTCTCCAACGCAAATTTTTTCCATAACATTATGATATAGAATACAATTAATTTAAAGAGAATTGTGAAAAAAAAACAAAATTCAATAACTTTTCTTGATGGTTCGTAACACAAAAAATTAATCAAATATCAAATAATTTTCCAGCAAATTTTTGATTGTGTGCCATCTATGCATGCCATTCAGTCACGAATCAATACATCAATTGATTACATATAAGAAAGGTAAATTCCTACATTTCAATACATGAATCCCATTACCATTTTATTCAACTTACCATGCCAATTACGATTGTAGCCTCTGACTATCTTCTTCACAGTGTCATTCTTTCCTTTCTCTTTGACCTCAATCAGAATATATTTGAAAACACCATCTGGATCAATGTCAGCTTCTTCAATTTTGTTCAAAGCTTCTGACATTTTAGAAAAATTAAGTTTCCTTGTGTACAAAACTGAAAATTGAAAATAAAGATAGGAATATAATAAGTGGTATTTGATCCACACATACAGTATCGATAATCATTAAAAATTGCTCAGCCATTCATTGATATGGAACAATACATTTTTAAGAAGTTCAACAATAATATAATGGAACAGCGATAAGTAAAAGCAAAAGAAAACAAATGGCAGTTTCATTATAACCTGCAAACGTAACATGTATCAATTTTCACTAAATACAGATAGCCAAAATACACAATCCAAAGTAGACAAGATTCAAAATGATTTCTAGATAACAGAAAATCTTTTTTAAGCAAAAGACCTCCACTATTTATACCAGAATTACCTTGTTGAATATTTCGCCGGGTGAAACGAATGACAACACCAAGACTGGACATGTGAAAAACTGCAGCCACACAGCAGATATAGCAGCTCCCTTTAAGCAGTCGGCGATTCGACAATGCAACATGTGTTACAATTGGAATAAATATATAGGTGTTTTTAATAACTCGTGCGTATATGATTATGATATCTAACTTAGGGCTCGTGAATCGATAAAAATCTCTGTATCAAAAACGAATTGAGAATAAAACTTTGAATTGAAACTTTACTGAAAGTCCTCATGAATTTAAGTGATTATAGGTTATTTGTGTTTCAATAATAAATATTTATGGAGTCAGAATGTTGACACACGAAGCAAATATAGCCTGGAAGTTACTAAATGGAGTATTTATGATCTACAAACCTCCTGGAATTCATTTTTTGAAAGTCAGGGCCACCATCATTCATAATCTCTGTCGAGGTAATTTGAATAACATAAAAAAAAACAACTTACAATTTTTCTAGTTTCTTGAAATCTTAAAAACATAGAAACAATATACAGAAAAGGAATGGAATTCCGAGTATAACAATTCAGTTTTTATTTCTGAATAATATTGATATTTTATATTTAAAATTAGATTTGAATCTAATGGATATAGAACCTCCAAGAGACCACATAACTATTGAAGGATCAACAAATGAAGAAATGAATGTAACAATCAGAGAAAGTTATGCACAGAATCCATTGGTTATGGGACCTCGTTACATTCCTGATGATTTCAGAATGTCAACAGCTAATTTAATGTGTCGTGAATCTTCTGGATTGCTTTTATGTGGAATCAATTATGGTGCAAAACAAATCCATCAAATAAAAGAATCACGATTAACAAGATTTTACAGGCTGAAGGGAATGTTGGGGCAAGCAAGAGATAATCATTTTTCTGATGGGAGAATAATTGAAAAATCAACTTGGAAACATATCAAGAGGCATCGCTTAGATCATGTTTGTGCTGCAATGCAAGGTTCTCATCAAAAGAAAATGTTTGAGTAAGTTAGTTATTAAGAATAATTACATAATTTTTCTGATTCAAGTTAATTGTTTTTATTTCTGTCATATAAAATTTGTTAGGCTCTGCGGACTAGATATACAAAGTCAAGCTGCATATGAATTAGCTGTTAAAGGCCCTATTAGGCCAGCAGATCCTAAAGTCCCTATGATTTATACAATCAAATGCATTGATTTTGCACCACCTTCCTTTACACTAGGTGAGACGATTTTTCATCTGAATATTATTCATATCTATGATATTTATTAGAAATTTCTTAAATGTTGTTACTTTGTCAAATATTTAATTTAATTTTTTAGAAATTGTGTGCATTAATGAAGACGACAATTATCTCAAAAGTTTAATAACTGACATAGGATTGAAACTTAAAAGTACAGCTCATTGCACCTACATGCAGTGTACCCAATATGGCCTATTTAATGTCAAAGATGCATTATTGTCAAAACATTGGGATTTGCAGTCAATTGTGGATAACATCAGTCTCTGCCGGAAGACGCTGACAGAACATCCTTACATGTTACAACAAGAACATGCACATCTTGTGCATCATGCAGCAAAGCAGTGATAATTTTTATGGAGAATGTAAAAAGACTATGTAAATAACTAAGATAAGATTGTAAAAAACTATAGCTTGAACGATTTAAAAATATAACATTTTATTAGAATCAGTTTTCAATTGTATGAAAAGGTGTTGAATTTCAAAACTACCTTTACTCATATTCAAATACTTTTCTCACTAATAACGTTTGGCTTTTCCTTATGAAAATGATGCATTTTTCACTATCCAACATCAAAATATTCAAAAAAATCAATTTACAATATATGATCAAATGATTGTTGATACAAATATTAAATTTTTAATCAAGCATGATTCTCTGAAGCATGAGCTCTGTTTCATTGACTCAATCCCTTATCTCAATTGACAATTTACAATTCATATCAACTTCTATCCACGTGAGTAACAATTCTCACTACAAAAATCGAGAGGAATATTCAATCTCTGCACTAAAAAAATAAATCACTTAACTACATTGCTAACAACTTGTCTTGGGTTTCTTTTTTGCAGAAGGCAAGTTTGATTTCTTTTTACGATCACAGGTATCACTATTCAAAGTTTTATGATTTTCCGATTGATCATTACTTGAACTAGAGGAATTTGAGAATCTTCGTCTCTTAGAACAACCCTCGGCTTCTTCCTTTCGTTCCATGTTTTTACTATCTTCATCCTCATCTACTTCTCCTTCTTCTTTTTCTTGCTGCTTACTCAATTTGTTATTTCTCCTTTCCTTGTCATCATCTACTTCTTTATCTTTCGGTTTCTTCGATTCGTTTTCTATTTTGTCACAACAATTAATATTATGATTAAAACGATCATTATCTCCACCAACATCATCAGGATCATCATAATCATCGTCGTCGTCGTCATTATCGTCGTCGTCGTCGGCGTTTCCGATATTATCAACGTCGTCATGATTATCATGATCATTGTCTACCCTAGCACAATCTACACTGTCTTCTTTAGTATGACCACGTTTATCTTCATCTTCGATATCATCGTCATCGTCGTCATCATCATCATCGTCATCATCATCATCGTATATATCATCTTTTTTACTATCATTGTGATGACCCTCACTATCGTCATCACCATTAGCATTTATTTCATCTTTTTTCATTTCATGATTACGTTGAACCTCGCCTTCATCAGCAGCATCGTCGCCACCGGCATCAACTCGAATATGATTTTGACGACAATTCAGGACAGACTCATCCGAAATAGAATCTTTCTTGCTGCTCTTACTCTTGATAATCTTAGGATCACTGATGCTATCCTGGTCATCTTTTTTCTCTCGTTTTCGACGATCAACGCTATCATAACGATTCCGTGACCGACTTCTTCGTTTGTCACGCTCGTGACTACGACTCCGTCGCCTTCGGCGTGGATTAGTTTCTGAATTCATGCCCGAGTTGCGATCATGATATCTAGAAGCCTGATTTGCTCTGTTCGAGTTGTGACCTTGTGCTGACCAACTTTGCATCTTCATGCTTTTTGCTATTACACGTTTCTGATGATCCAATTGTGGAAACAGACCTGAGAAATTTAAATTTATAAGAAACTCCATATTCTAATAATTTGAGCACACGAACATATGAGGAGCAACACCACGAAACAAAAGAATTCAATGATTATAAATATGATATAAAAAATACCTGATGATTTTTCAAGAGCTTCTTTTGCTGAATTCATTTCAGCCTCTTGAATACTATGACCAGATGCTTTAGCCAACCGTTTCCCTTGAAAATATACTGCAACTGTATAAACTCGCGTATTTGTAGGCCCCTTACACTCAATAACTCTGAAAATAATAATAGATTGAAATTAATACACAAAGAATCATTTTGAATAAAAGTTGAAAACGATCATATCCTAACTCACTTATACACTGGAATATCTGGTTCCCCTCCATCCATGCTTCGCAAGGTTAAACAGCATTGCTGCAATTTACTCTTTGGATCATTCCAGTCTTGGTTCATAATGAAATCTCGAAGACGTGGGAAGAAACATACATTGCAGAAGGCTTGGCAATATTCCAAACCTTTATCAACATACAAAGCTCCCAGAAATGCTTCTAACAGATCTGCTCTGTCCTTTGTTTTCAAGTCCCCTTTTGGGTTTCCATAAAGAGCATATTTAGTCATGCCCAAATCATCACATACAACGGCTTGAGTCTTATTGTTCACCAAAGAACTACGTAGAAGCTGAAAAAGGGAAGATTTATTAATACATCTTTCTTCTTTAAACGATAAAAAAAAATTTCCCCATACATTTTACTACATATTCATAATCATTCTGTAATCAATATTATCAATATAACATCTAGTAAAATCGATGATAGTTAAATCAAGTAGAAAATAATGAATCTGTTTACCGATAGATGACCTTCGTGATGTTCTGGAAAATATTTGTACAAATATTCTGATACTATCAGTTGTAATACTGTATCGCCTAGGAATTCCAATCTTTGATTAGATCCTAAAGTTAAATTAGTGTAACCAATACTTCGATCCGTAAATGCTCTAGCTAAAAGACGGATATGAGAAAATTCTATGCCAATACTCTCCTCAAACTGCATCAATTTCTGTAAAAGTAATGGATTTTTAAATATATATTCTTGATAAAATTGTGGATAGTGCCCAACATAAGAATATCGATTGAATAATTTAAAAAAAAAACACAGCGTGGTAGTACCTGAAGTAGTTCGAAGCTAGGAATCCACTGTCTATCACCGGTTGGTTCTTGCTCTTGCAGTGGATGCCTGGGATAGTTCACCCATATGTTAAGGACATCTGGCTCATCTTTGAACAACGTCTCCCCGAAAATAACATCGGCAACTTTAATACCACCATCGAGAAACAGAGCCCCCATCAAAGCCTCAAAACAATTGGCCATAGCGTGTCTTAATTCCAGATCATGGCATAAATCACTACCGTGTGCATACAACATGTACTGTTCCAGACTGAGTTTCTTTGCCAAGACGGCAAGGTGTTGATTCTGAACGATGGCTGCTCGATAAGTAGCGAGGCCACCCTCCTCGAGGTCCGGAAACATGTGGAACAGGTGGATTGAAGTAAGAAACTCGACGACCGCGTCACCCAGGAATTCGAGTCTTTCGTTGTGCGCTATAGACGACTCCGTCTCCTTCTTTGCGCCAAACCTCGACATAATATTAATTAGAGTGTTGATTCCGCGCTTCCTGGTGTTCATGTAGTGGATTCTCCGGTCACCATACTCTGGCTGACGGATACCGCAGTTAGTCAATGAGTTTCTTGCGTGGTCGGAGTTTGTGCCAAAATTTTCTCTATAACTAGGATGAGTGAGAGCTTTTCCAAAGAAGAATAAAATTTATTGAATTAGTCATGAGTAAATACCATTAAATGCAAAATGTAACTGTATGTAACATAAATAAAATAGCTTCATTACCCAATTGCAATAAGTATCGGTTCTTGAACTTGTAATGGAGAGTCTTTTCGAGATTATCCAAAGATTTGTGGAATCGCAAATGACACACAAGTACTGGTATCAACATAGCGTGTTGAACAATATCACACATTATGCCGGTGCGATAGAAACCCTCAGAAGTAACATCTACTGTTACATCTCGCTTCATTTTGCTTTGAGTACGCAACTCTTGGAGTTTATTTTCTTTCATTTCCAATTTGCGCTTATCTTCATAAGAAGGTTTCGGCATATTAGCAAGGAGATGGCGAAACTTGACGTAATCTCGCCAGGCTCTTTGGTAACTGTAAAAAATTTCATGCTCATACAACATTTTCATAGAGAAATTTTCAAAGTTACTTAGAAATAGTTACTAAGCAACCTTTAAAGTGTGACTCTAAATAAATTTTAAATAGTTAATGGAGTTAGCACGTATTGTACTCACTCAGTATTTCCAGCATAACTGAGTTGAGGAGGCCGAATCCCAAAGTGAACAATTTCAGGAAAAGTAGTCACACCTGGAGGTTGATCAGCTTGTTGATTTCTGTCTAATTGATCTACTCGAACACTGCATGGTTTTTTGCCAGGATAGGTGACTACCATTCCTTTTACTTCGTCAGCAAAGTTTTGCCACACAAACTGTGGCATCTCAAGTAACTTATGTAAATCATTAGAATCAATTAATAAGGTACTGCTTTTTATAAGGTAACTCAGAACTTCATTCATAGATAATATTTCTTGGCCATTATCAGGCAAGTCCCGTACAAATCTTGGCATGAAATGAAATTGCCCACAACCATTCTCATCTTGAGCTGCTTTCAGATTAAAATCAGCTAGCTCCAAAATTTCTTGGAACAGGTAAGTCTCTGAAAAATATTTTAAATCAATTGCAAAGACAATTAAACACAATTAAACAATTTGTATGAGAGTTAGAGTACTTACGGAAATAATCTAGTTCTTGGATTGTGAAATTCTCTGGCATTTTTTCTTCGATATAGAGAATTGTATACTCAATATTAAAACGAATAACTTTGCATGTTGGTAACTTCACTAGAGGAAAATGAGAGAGCATGGAAAATCCTTCAAATATAAATTCATGCTCATCGTGTTCTATAATTGTAGGGGTTTTCGTGAGGAAATTAGTTGGCGGACTTATAGTAATTCGGTAGTGGAATAACTTGTCCGCATTATTACTATTAGGATCACATTTTTGTATTACTCCTTCACCAGCATATATGCCATGTCGAATACCAGATCTTCGTGACTTAGCACTGCACCTACACAATGGTCCATCATTCATCTAAAAATATTTGTTAAGGTCAATAAACAAATACATGAGAAAGACAAATAAATAAAAAATATATTTACTTCGCCCGGATCATTGAACCACATCTCTGGATGTAATCTTTGGGGATGCTGTTTTTTTAACATCAATTCTTTCATAGTTCTATCAGCTGCATCTTCATCGAGTGAATCTTCACTATCAGATGAACTACTACAAGCTTCTGATTTATGCTTACAAAGGCGAGCTCGAGTTTTTCTTGGAGGAGGCTCATATGGCGGCTGCAGAGAATATACATACAGTTTAATCAATTGAATCTTTGAATATTCCTGTAATAATGAACTTGATTGATTTACCTGAGCTGCTCTAGCAATCGCAGCTCTGTCAAGAAGTATTTTCTTGAAATCACTGCACAGTTCTAATAGTTTTTCAGAACCCCTCATTATTTTGTTATTCTTTTCGTCTCGGTTATAATGTAAGTCAGCTGGCGCAGTTCTTGTCCAGATTTTTCTCTCAAAAACTCCGTCATTTTCTAACTCGTTCAATTTTTTCTTAATATCTTCACTTGTTGTACAATAGTTGCGTCTGAAATAATATTATTCAATAAACAAAATTGATACACAGGAAGTAAAAAGCAGTGAGCATCAATAGGAAATTCTTACCTGTACTTTTCTAACAGCATTTCCTTTTCGCTCAGTGTTTTGCTTTTTTTCAGATTAGCACGAGATGATTGTACGGATAAGTGAGATTCTTGTGACTTAGATCGTCTTTTACTCCTACTTTGACTATTCGACCTGTTGGATTGATCTTTGCTCAATGATCTCTTGCTTCTGCTTTTGTTCACTGATACTATACTTTCACTTCTGCTGACTGATATTCTATTTCTATTTCTGCTAACTGATCTTCTGGTAGTTCTGCTGGTAGATCTTCTACTTCTGCTCCGACTGACTGATCTTCTACTTTTACTTCTACTAATGGATCTTCTATTTCTACTGTTGCTCCTCTTACTTTTTGATCGCTCATTCCTAATTGAAGAATTATTACCATAAGTGCAGTTTGGGTAAAATTTTCTATCACTGCTCCTATCCCTTCTGAGAGAGCGATCTTTAGAACTTTTCCTCTCCTTACTTCTACCTCTGTACTTGCCATAACAATCCCTCTCCTTACTTCTGTCTCTGTACCCGCCAGAGCTATCATCGAGTTTCCATCTAGGTTTATTCGAAAATCTGTTGTCAGGACTGAGAGACTGTTGGTGTCCATTACTCATCCTTCTATTACAATTTTCTCCTTTTGAATCATCATGATTCTTTGAATAGGAACTATCAATTCTTGATTTGGCTAAGTAAGATGTTGTTTCAGCTATCCATGGATCTGTACAAGAACTATTTTCTGCTTGGTATGAGGTTGAGTAATTTGAGTCCCAACTGTAGTCATAAGAAGCCTGTCTTTGAGTATAACTAGATCCATAATAGTCTTGACTTTTGTGAGTTGACTGACTATGATACTCATAGTACGAATAACTAACAGGTACAGAAGGGTATGAAGGTGTAGCTGTTGGAACAGGAATAGAATAGTACGATTGCATAGAGTAATCGTAGTTTCCATAATTAGGCTGTACTGGTGGATACACTGGGTGGGTTCTTGACGATATTGGTAATGGTGGTGGAGGCGGTGGAAGAGGTGGTGGTGGTGGAGGTGGAAATTGATTGACCAACCCTGAATAATCAACAGTTTGGTTTGGTTGGTAGGAAATATCTGGCGCTTGTAAAGAATTTGTCCGTGGATCGGATGGATATTCTGTATTTATCTGAGTGCAGTCCATTTCTTAGGAAATGGTTAATCTAGAAATGTAAAAAATTCAATTAACAATCAATCTTTGTTGAGATAGGACAACAATTTTTCTGATTGACATTCAAAGTTAAAGAAATGAAGTTTTAATGATAAGAGAGCATTTGAATTGAAGTATCTATGAAAATTTAACTTCATAAATATGACTGAAAAACCATATGATCTTGACTCACCCATACACTTGTTCGATTTTCATAATATAAAAATATTGCTACCAAGATTGTTCCATAGTTTAATCTATCAATTTTCACAGCCATTAGTTGCGCATGATAAACATGGTCAGATGAGCATATTCACTCATGCATGCCTCCTGTAACATTTCCATATTCATGAAATATTAAAAATAAATGTGCTTACATGTTCTCTTATTATAGCATTCTAGATAATGAGTTTGAGTTCTAAAGTAAACAAATGTAAATCGGTGAAATATAAATGCTTGCATGAAGAATGGATGATCCATTGTTTAGAATGAGATCATTGATAACACAAGATTGACATGCAACATGAATAATTGAAAGAATCATTGTTCGTCAAACTATTAAATATATACCAAGATGATGAAAAAAAGAACTAACCAATCTAAGACTTTTTGGAGCTGATGATGTCTGCTCCATCAAGACTCAAGACTGTCAAGACTCATGAAGAATAACCTACCTGCGAGATTATCGGCCGCGAGAGAGCAGCGTTAGTTTCGATGGTGCGATATCAGAAAAACGGAGCTCATTTGAGCAACTTCACATCGGTGTAGTATGCAGCAGTCTGCACTGTCAGTTCACTGCATAACCACGGAGTAAGAGCACATATTTGTCGACCTCTCACTATAGTAAATAAAAACGCATATAAATCGCACGGAATTGATATAAGGAATATATTATTTCTGTGTCGATCGACATTGCCACTGAAAGTTTTATTTTTGTTCTGTAACAAACACCAATGTCTTAGAATAACAGGGAATGTGACTTTGCTCACATTCCATAACCTATTGTGTGTGAGTAGATTATTTGTTTACGTGTTCGAGTTTTGTGTTTGATATTTAATGTAAAATCACAAATCGGAACTAATTTCAGATAGTTGATGTCATTGCCACCGGAATGTGTGTTCACTATACATCCCCCCAAAAGGAAAAGCATTTATCCGTTGTTCTTGTACAAAATTACAAGAGCTCTACAAAATCAAGCAATTATTTTGAAACCTAATTGCTGAAGTATGCCAATTTGGGCAAGCTTCTTAAGATATTTCCGTCGTCGACTTGTATTAGGACTGATCTCTATTTTTCTATTCACGTACTGTGTACTTAGCTTACTTCGAAATGAGGTATGTGGGACAGCTAGTAATTGAAATGTACTTTTCATTTTATGTGCTCAAGAAAAATATAAAATTTAATTATGTTTGGTTTCAGAAAAAAGGACTGACTTTTGGAAATGATTTTGATGATATGGATAACATGATCATTGGAGAAAATAACGATGATATTTTCAATGATGAAGATGGTGATGATGAATTAATCAAATTATCTGGGAAACCATTGTTATGGCAAATGGAGGTATTGAATGATGTGGGAAATGCAAATTCTATTGAATTTTCTTACCCTGATAGTCCAAATGATAAAGATACATCTTCAAAACCTTGTCAAAATTCAGTTCAAGTAAGATATCATTTTTTTCCATATTCATAAATCATCATATTCATTGTTATATTTTTTCAGGGTAAATCTCTCATTGTTGATGAAAAAGGTTATGTGTGTACTAGACCAGATGTACTTCCAACTGGTTGCTGTAGGATATTAGAAACGAATGATGCAACTACAATTAGTTCAGCACCACTGCTACAAAATATTCAATATCGTTGTGACACATGCAATACTGATGGATGTTGTACTGTATATGAATACTGTGTTTCTTGTTGTCTTGATCCAAACAAGGTATTCAATAAATTTAACAAAAATAATGACCTTTATTTGTTCATATAATACACTTTGATTGTAAAATTTAAACATATTTTATGTATAATCACAGGTTAAAGACAAGAAAACCCCTGGTATAGGTCAGATTCGCAAAGAAGATATAAAATTAAGGAGAAATGAAGATATTTTGAAGCTGCGTTTACGGAATCTCAATCGTTTCCAGCTATGTCTAGCAGCTTGCCGTACATCTAGTGTCAGTGTGATCCATGGGAACACATACAGAAATCCATTGTCAAAACATTGTTACATTCTTCAACTGCCCAATAGTCATTTAATTCAGAGACACAAAAGAAATTCCATGTCAATTAATAATAATCGAAACGATCTCAGGATCGCTTTTACATCTTTTTCTGTTATAAAATTACTTCATCCATTTCTCTACCTTCACCAACATCCCATGGTTAATGATTCTATAAAAATGCATACCTTTTGGACCACTTAAAAATCAGATTTCTGGGAATGACTTTTTTCTATTATTGCAATGAAATGTAAAATTTGAACCGTTTTTACAAAGTAGATCTTACACCTCTTACAAGAGATGATCTCAGACTCCACAGTTCAGCAAAACTAACAGTGGAATCTGGTAAACGGCGCTTGAATATGTCCATGACTTCGTCCTTGATGTTTTGTTGAATAGTACCCTCGACCTGCAAAAAATATTTATCAGATTACGATTTCCATATTTTCTTCTACAATTTTGATATGAGCTGTTTTTAATAACATAAATCAAACATTTTATTATTTTATTTTAAGATATTTTAAGATGAATCAATTTTATTTGAAATTGTTTCGTAAAGTCAAAGAAATGACTATATTTTTTTCTTTATTGTGAGAAATCAGGCCTTACCTCAATATAATGGCAATCCGCAGCAGCATAGTGACAAGAAATTGCTTTTCTTGTCCTGTTAGAAACATTTTTCCACGATCCGTGGTATAATAACGGATGGAAGAAGACCGTATCTCCAGGCTCCATTTCTACATCAATCCATTTTACCGAATCGGGAAGATTCTGGAATGAAGATTGAGATTATGTTCCTGTCTAAAACGGTCATGGGATAGAGGCCGAATAGGGTACTTGTATATTGATCTCGTATTTCATGGATGTTTGTGTCGATTTTCTTAGAATATATCAGAAGAATCTTCTGTATAAATTAATTTTCTAAATTCGCGAGTTTTAAATCCAGTTGGCTGGTTCGAATCCAGCAGCCGGTTAGCGTGAATTTTTTCTCTCGCAATCTCACTTTTTCAATAATTTGAAATTATTCACTAAACTCGACGATAAATAAACATTAATCTTTAATCTTCCATATAATTTAGCCGAAAAAATGAAAAAAAGTAATATAGAAACTGCAAGGATTGGAATACCTGAATTCCATGGTACATTTTATTAACTGTGTCTTTTGGATAGCCGTGAGGTTGCAAATCAAAGGATCGATGCGATCCTGGAAAGACATGGAGGCAACCGTTCTCCTTGTTGCATTTTTCAATAGCAGTCCACGAAGCCACTATTTTATCAGCTGGTCGAAAAGGAAAGTAATAGAGGTCTTGGTGGGGAGGATGTCTGTAAAATAATCATTTTGAAAATAATTGATTACATCATACTTTTTAAAAAAGTCATCTGAATGTCTAAGGATTGCTTATGAAAAACAATGAGAAAGCGTTCAGATGTTGAATATGGTGATAATGTTGAATTTGACCACCAATTTTACTTGAAATTGATACTTTTGAATATTCTGTTGCAAAATCCATTTCACGTCATACAATCTTACACGCGCATACACAGTAACAGTTTTAACATCGACCAGATGAACAAATTATAAATTACTTTTTTTTTTAATTTCTTCGTAAAATCCTGAGTTTTCTCCTCGGTTTCCTAATAATCCCTCACATGCGCGCTTTTTTCGTATTCCGTTGAGTCATAACTTTTTAAATATTGTCGAAGTTAATGACTCCTGAATATACTGCAGCAGCGGAATACTTTTTTTATAAATATCAAAAGATGTTTGGCACAATGTTTTCAACCAAGTGTTCTGAACGAGAAAATAAAGAGAATATTGTGGAATAAGTTGATTGTATCTAGAATTGACTTTGGCTGCTCATTTCCCGGAGATCTAAACGCTCCCTGCTATTCTATGATGGAAAAATGTGTATTGCCATCCTCCGATGGCCAGTACTTTAAACATACTGAATAAGTCACTCGCCTGAGTGACTCTAGAGTTTGATAACGTTTTGCTAGGTGAATTTTCGGAAAATGATATCTTCAATGAGTGAAACAAGGTGAAGCAGTATCGAAAAGCAATAAGGAAATTCAGGAATTTGTTCAAGACTTTCTAAAATTTTTCACGAAACTTATGGATTTTATGAAAAGTTGTTGGAAATTAACTGTCAAAATCAGGACAAAAACACTGCGAATTTCAGCTGTTCGAAAATTTGAAATCCTCGTAATCGTTTTCCCAGAAAATTCCTCCTATGACACTCATATTTTGGCATATTTCGGTAATGAATGTTACCAGGCCTACATAGAATACATCCGAGTTAGCTAGATAAGAAGAGAACTTTCTTACCTCGAGCTTCCCTGTCCAGAATCAGGAGGCTTGGCAATCAGCATACTGTGTACCCCTACTATGTTTGGCCCAATGAAGCACTCAATTATATCCAAAAGTTGTTTATTCTCGAAATATAAACGGAAAATATCATCGTGCAAGATGTCTTGTATTTTGTTGACTGATTTTCTATCGACGACATCTCTCATTACAGTCACTTGTTGTTTTGGAATTTTTCCAGTAGCATAATCATCAAATCTGAAAATACATATATTACATTGACTCAGTTAATTTCATGATTTACCTGACATTGGTTGAATAGTTAAGTAGTTTTTTTTTAAATATTATTTATTGTCATGTTATTCAATGGGTGGTAAATTGGCAGAGACTTTTAGGGGCATGTTGGCATATACTGGATAACATCTATCGTAACTATCAGAAATCCCAAAAGAACAACGACTAGAGCCACTAGCAGGCTTCACAGTCGATAGGCACCGATAAAAAGATAAAAAAAAAAGATAAAAAGATGATTCTCCATTGCCATCAACATCTAACGAATTTGAAACATCACAGCCACTGCCGAAAGCGACAATAAAAACTCATAATAAGCTAGTCTCTAATAAAAGGAGCTCAGCTGCTTTGACGGATGATTGTGTCCGAAATCAGCGGGCTACAAAACAGAAGAAGTCGAAAGTTACTGAAACAAACTCACCAAAGAATAAACATTGTTCATCCAATAAAATTACTGGAAAAAAAATTGTTCCAGGCCATAGAATTAAATTTTCTAGTTTGCTAAGAGCTTTTTTCAGAAAGCACACTGAGAAAAGGTCACTATACCGTATAGTACAGTAAAAAATAGTTGTTTCAACGATTGTCTTTTGAAAAAACCGCTGCCAAGTGCCTCAGCAGTATGCTTTCTCAAAGTATTGCAATTGAACCTCAATTTGCATTAATCACCACTCTTTGAGAAAGCAAAATGAACCTCTAACTTATTTCCTCCACTCCATAGTAACGGTTGCTATGGTAAATATCCGAGCTTCGGTGTTCTTACTTCTTAGTCGTCAACAGTTCCGAAAATGGACCTCTAACTGACTTTTCCCATAGTAACGGTTGCTAAGGACGTAAACAACGGTTGCTATGGTAAATGTCGGAGCTTCGACGTTATTACTTCTTAGTCATCAACAGTTCCGAAAATGGACCTCCAACTGACTTTTCCCACTCCATAGTAACGGTTGCTAAGGACGTAAACAATGGTTGCTATGGTAAATGTCGGAGCTTCGATGTTCTTACTTCTTAGTCATCAACAGTTCCAAAAATGAACCTCCAACTGACTTTTCCCATTCCCTAGTTACGGTTGCAAGCGATATAAACACCGGTTGCTAGAGACATCAACAATGGTTTATACGGGAAAGGTCTCTTTGATTGTTGTAGAATCCCATAAATATACAAACCAAATGATCATTTATCATGAATTATATGGGAACTTATCGAAAACACACTAGCAACGGTTGCCATGGAATCAAACAACGGATGTTGCTGAACACCGAACTCGGTTCGCATCTGCCGGAGACCGACCTGTGTGCAAAATTTCAGGACGATCGGACCATTCCTTCGAAAATTAACGTACGACAAAAAAAGTCAGTCTGAAGCTGAATTTTGTATCTCCATAGCAACGGTTGCTAGGAGAATAAACAATGGTTGTTCCAAAATGAATGTCTTAATCGATTCTCATCGATCGTCGTCGAAAGAATTGGAGACCCATCGTGCATTGATGATGATTTTCGGAGCTTTTATCAAAAACACGTTAGCAACGGTTGCTAGAGAAATAAACAACGGAATTGGCTGAAAATTGAACTCGACCGAGATTTTGCGGCGACTAACCTGTGTGCAAAATTTCAGGACGATCGGACAATTCCTTCGAGAGTTATCGTACGACAAAAAAGTGCACGTACGTACATACATACAGACATTTTCGGATTTCCATGTTTTTCGACCCGTAGATTACGAAAATCGAGGTCCCGAAGTCCGATTCGGTGGGTCGATTTTTACCCCGTTACAAAGCTTTCTCTTTGAGAAAGCAAAAAGAATGATTTTACTGCCACATCAACACTTTAACAAGTAAAAAATTATCTATAATTTGAATCGAATTAATCGATAATTTGAATTAAAATAAAACACATTTCATTTTCCGAAAAATTAAAATCCCCCCCCCCCCGCAGAGATGGCAAAGTTACTAATGCAACTGTAATCACTGTTTCACCTCTACTTGTCACCAATTCTGATTCTTGATCTAATTTCGTTCAAGCAAGTGCGAATTTTTTAAATATTCGTGGACCAGGTTAAAAAATTGAGCGACAAATCACTCGATTCCTTGGCATTCCTTTTGTCAAGTGTTATAATAAGTTATATAAAGTATATAATCAGCATAGAACTAATATCTAGTTCAAGCTGTTTATTTTAATTAGTACATAATATTATCTTTGTGTTAGTACGGTTGTATGAATGTGAGGATAACCATTAGAAGAAGAATCAACTTATTGAAATTACCTTTTGCTGCACTTGTCAAGTATGTCGGGGGAGATAAGTCGAGGAATGACCAGAAAGCCATTGCGTTCATAAAAAAGTCGTTGAGGAAGCGACAGCCGACCAGTATCTCGCGTCAAGGTTAAATTCTGCATGTTTGACAGATCCCTCCTTAATCTGAAACACAATGGAATATGTGCATGAATAACTTGGAAATAAAAGTTCGAATTAAATTTGTCATCATAGATTTTCATTCACGAATTCGAAGGATTATAACTTATGTTAATCTTCTATTTTTATTGAACACTATCATCGGTAACCCCGACCATCTGGAGAGCGTCTGGGCCCAGGATCACGTTATTCAATCAAGAGATATAGGATCGCACTCCGACAAAAGTATATCTGTCGATGGCAAATAAAACAGAATCTTTATTTCCCCATTGCAATGTTGTCTACACAAAGCAATTGGCAGCGGTTTTTTCCTGTTCGTCCAGATGGAATTAACCGATTTTTCGAAAAGTGGTATCTTAGCCGAGAAAAATACAAAAATTGTTCGAAAAGGTGTTAATTTCATGGCACATCAAGGTGAAATTTTGCCAAATGACTTCCGATACGACTGTACCTTCTCATTCAGTTCGTTTGAAAAATTGAAAAACTGGATATCTTTCTCATTCAGTTCGTTTGAAAAATTGAAAAACTGGATATCTTGCCCAGAAAGATTTCCAAGTTACAGCGGAATAATAACCCATTTATAAATATACCAAGAGCCGGAAGGGTGGAAAAAGCTCACAGCCGATCTGATCAATTAGCAGCTGTTGGCGTGATCTATAATATCGGGGAGGGCAAGAAGAGGTGTCACCTGGCGCGTGCGTGGGAGCTTCGGAGCGCACGTGGGCAGAATAGACGGATAGGAGCAGAGTCAGGGGTAGGACTGGTTAGATCAAAAGCACCTCGACGATCTCAGCGAGTGCGTCGCGCGAGTATTCCTCTCGCAAATCCGTATGTACGTATACATATATATATTTGTATACACAAACACACAGACACATATATTATACATGGCTTGACTTCGGATTGACTCCAGTGATAACTGACCCGCACGAAGCTGCCGCAATAATCGTGCCTCGTTTAGTCAAGTTGAGTTTCAACCCTTCGACGCGGCTAAATCTGCGCTCACTCGCGAAAGCTCTTTCAATTGGTGAGTTGGTGTCTGATTTGCGCTAGATGTGACAATCCTGTGTGTTACTCGTTGTATTTTTTTTCTCGATTTTATAAGTGTTGGCTTTGGTTTTTTAACTTTATTGTTCTTTATTGTGGGTTCGGGTTATAGAAGTTATATACGCAATCTGCAGAGAAATTTTAGGAAGCAGCAAAGCATCGAAAGACGAAGATAAGATTACGTGTTTGTTCGGTTCATTCCCTCGGTGTTTCGAAGTTTTTAATGTGATGTGAGAAAATAGCTGAACCAATTACATGTGGGAAGGGATTATATATGAAGAGACTTGGTTTTTGGTTGGAAATTTTTGGGAGCTTTCATCCATGATCAGACAGACGGTGATTACTAGCATCCTTGTACAGATTCCATTTAAAATATCGCGTTCTGAAAGATATCAGTTTATATATTTCGAAGCGTCTACACACGAATAGAACAAATTTTAATTTTTCATTTTTTATAAGAGAAAACTGATGAAGAGATTATAAACCATATTTAGATAAGACATTACAGTCTCGTGGCAAGTCTCAAACATACTTCTTAGCCTCGAGGAGGCTCTGTGTGGAAAAAAAATAATGCCGATTAGAGGTGTCTTCTGCCATTGACGAATGAACTTCAAACTAATTGACCGTTGCTCCGTAAAAATGGTTGATGAGGATATAAATAGTGGTTGCTAGGGATATCAACCACTGTTGGTATGGGAAATACAAACATTCTGTGTCCTTTGTCCTCAGAAATACTGCAAATGAATTTCAATTTAATATTTATTCCCATAGCAACAATTTGTATGTAGTAGTGTAAATGAACTTTGGCTCGATATTCATTCTCTTAGCTACGGTTGCTATGGTCGTGAACAATGGTTGCTATGGAAAAATCAATTTTTCGTTTCGTCTTTTGCCATCGAAATATGGACCTTGAACTGATTTTCCCCTTACCATGACAACGGTTACTATAGGAAATATCTCGTTGAGTCTCGTCGATCGTTGGGAGTATTCCAGCCCCTACGAACATTTACGAGGAATTATGGGGAATTTTCGAAAAACATATTAGCAACGATTGTTAGGGAAATAAACAACGATTTTTTTTTTAAGGAAATGAATATCGAATCACAGTTCATTCGCAGTACTTTTGGGGACACAAGACACAGTATTTTGGTATATCGCCATAGCGATTGTTGTTGATATCCCTAGCATCCGTTGCTGGGTACTTTGAAAAAAAAGTTTCAAGTTTATTTGTCGGTGGCAAAAGACACAGATTCTTTATTTCGGCATAACAACCATTGTTTACTTACCTATCAACCGTTGCTAAGGAACTGAAAATTTAGTTGAAGATCATTTTCATTACTTTTAAGGACAAAAGACACAGAATCTCTGAATTTCCCATAGCAAATGGTATTGATATCCCTAGCAACCATTGCTTATATCTCTATCAGTCATTGCTACAGAGCAATGGTCAATAAGTTTTTAAGTTTATCCATCGAAGGCGAATGCCTCTTTTTTACATGCGAGATGAAAGATTTCCTTGATTCAAGTACTATAATTTTAAGTTATAACTTTTTCAATAGAAAAGCTGAGAATAACGATACAAAAATAGATTTCCGTCACGGTGTGCAGAAAAGTTGATCTTTGGACATTACACTTCCACACAGGTGATGAAAAATACCATTTGATACAGTAGCAAAAACTGATTCTAGACTCACTTCGCTCGGGCGGTAAATGCCACGCAGGCCGAGAATTCGTTTCTTGCTACTGTATCCAAATAGTATTTTTCATCACTTGTGTCGAAAACTTGATCATTTAACCTTAGTTTTCTACACTCGTGATGAAAAATACTGTTCAATATTAGGACAAAAGATGATTTCTTGGCTCGGGTGACTACCAACCTCGCTTCGCTCAGGCGGCGACCCCGCACATGCCTAGAATTTGAAGATTTTTTAAGAATTCTTGGTACTTTTTTTTAATTTCTAAAATAGATGGATTGGTTTTGACACTGATTCTCTGGGAGTTCATGCCGGCACGAATAAATAAATCTGAGAAGTGGGTCTTATATTTAATTTTGCGAGTTCCTCAGCGATGACATGGCTCGGTATTACGAGGCAGACATTAGATAGTATTATTCTGTTGGCCTTGGACACTAATGAAAGTATTTCAAGTTGTTGGTGCTCAATGTTTACTTTCGTATTTTGTCGGTGAGTTGATCTGCTAATTCTTTGGTAGATGAATACATGCATACTGAATGTGAGCGAATGTGAGATTCTAGAGATATATCTGATATTTTTTGAATCGAGTAGGTTTGCTACTGCCATTGTGTACTCACGTATTGTTGCACCACCAATCGCGTCGAGCACTATAGCTTGTTCTCGAGTGGGATATGAAACTTTCTGTAGAGCTTGCGAGTACATAACTTTGAAGTTTTGATTCTGGGTATTTTCAGACATGGTGTGGATGATAGGTGCAGTTGCCTCTGCAAGCAGAAGCAACTGCTAGTTAACACAAAACTTCAACTATTGTTCTCTGGTCACTTTAACACAGTTTAGGGTACGCACGTGACGAAAGATTTCCACTCGTGAACGCGAACGTGAACACGTCTTACCTCTACGATGGTTCAAACGTGACTCTGAAGCAAAGTTCGTTTATTCCCTGATTTTTCTTTACTCGCAATCCTCGTGCATGGATAGAGCGCAACAAATGATTGTTACTATCCGTGGACAAGGAAGTCATGTATATATAGTTGTGATTAACAGTAAATTCATTGGATCTTAATCCAGACGATTCGAATGTGAGCCATGCACACATATAAAATTTCAATCTTTAACAGCCGCTCACTGATGTAAGAAAGTCCCCCATGGGAAGCTGCTCTGTACTCCACGCACACCCCACGACAATATCCCCATCAAGCATTAAAATTAATGAGTATCATTGCTCAAGATCACTGCTTATTCGTAAATTTCCACGTGAAAATAATGCGTAAAACAAACTTCATAGGAATATTCGCAGTCTTTGTTTTCGCATCTCACATCAACTCGCTTGAATTGTCAATTGCTTGGCCGTTTTGCTTGATCAATAGCACGCAAAGCATTCACCGTTAACAGCTGTTGACACTTCAGCAATGACAGAAAAGATACTATAGACAGCAATTGTCATGCACATCAAAGAACACACTCTATATTAATAATCATCGCACAACCAGAATGTCGTGTGAAGAGCAAACAATATCATTCACGGCTAGATGAATCGTCAATCATCCACCGCCTCCCCATACACTCGATCGTTCGTCAGGTTCATTACCAATACCAAAACGAATGCACAGTGAGACTTGGATAATGAATAATCTCTGCTGTTATGCGACCGCATACGAAAGGGCTTGAATCAATATAATAAGCACTGGCGATCGAACCACCAAAAGGTGCACCACGCCGATATATATTAGTCCGTTTTGATCTGAGTGGAGAGTTCTTCGGAAGAAGATCATCCGCGACTTACCCACTGGATCGTATACTGCGCATTTATATTATAGTCATGCGCGGATCGAAGCGTATAGATACCAATAAATTATTAAAGCGCGAGGTTGTAGACCTCACGCGCGACGACGTTTAGACGCGAGAAGTATATAATATTTATCCGCAGCTTCGTCTCCTTACGTTATACAGTGACTTCGTTTATCGCGTAGCATTAAACGAAATTATTGCTATATGCCCCCGTCGAATTGCACTTTTTCCCCAGTTTGCTGCCTTTAATTCACAGACTGGTCCGATACTGGCTCGTGGTTCTATGCATTGCAATGCTATATTGGCTCGCTTCGAGAAGCTTATATGCTCGTATTTTATGAAGATTATCAGCAGCCAAACAAAAGGCTAGGAATAAACTGAGAATCAACATGGATAATGGAGTTTAGATGTTAAGGAATTATTAAAAATTGTTTTCTTGGCTTGTTTTGCGCTAAATATTCATGCATTTAGATTTCTCCAAGAGAAAGCTTTGTGACAGCTCAAAAATCAACCTCACTACTGTGCGTTCATTTTTGTAATTTCATTAAAATTTGACGTTTCACGTACTTTTTGGATTTTAGAAAATCTTGTTATATACCTGAATATAAAAAGAATGATAAGAACAAAAGTTATTATAAAAATTATTATAATTATGAAAAAAAAAAACAATTGTTTGACACTAACATTTTTCACCCTGATTGGCTACTCCATCGATGGAACATGCTAGGGCCATTTTGGCTCTGTTGGCCTACTTATTTCTGAACGTTCAAGGTATACGTACATTATTTTGTTGCGATACCTTAAAAAATGGGCATCTACATATTTTGGAGCAATTTCGATATCTCGTGGTACTATAGGAAGCTACCGGTAGAATTTGAAGGTCCAACGGTGCCTTAGTCTAGAGCTCTTTATAGCTATATCATTTTTTTAATATCAACAAAAACATGTTTCAGTTTAATTTCTTGGGTATTACTTATGAATATTGGCTGATGAAATTCACTTATAGTGTAGCAACTGCATAGCTGAGGTTCGAACAGCTATTGACTGTTTGACTCAAATCACACTCCAAAATATTTACTGTATAAATTGATTAACATTAGCATTGAGGTTCACTTGTCGGTCGCAAAAACACGGAAACTTCATTTCTCCATAACATCCGTTGGTACACTGAGAGAAATTTGGTTTGGGAATCTAATAACTTTGGGCTAAGACGTAGCTTTCGAAAACTGCTTCACGTAAAGTAAGTTTGCATTATAATTATACATCAATTTTCCTGAGTGTTAATACATCGTTAAAGAAATATTGACACCGTCAGTGAAACAGACCATGGTAATTTGAATTTTGTTCCAATTTTGTTCCAATCGGTTCCAACCTACGTGATATGAGACAACTCGACACGTCCTACTTCAGCCAATCTCAGACGTACGTGGTTAATTTCACCGGGGGTCTCGTGAAATGATTGGCAACAAACCAAGGGTTTCAGACTCGTTTTCATCCACTACTTCGAATCTTGTTAACTCCACGTCTGTACATAGAATTTATCATAGGATTCGCCAATTGGTTGTCTTTCTCGAGAGCAGGCGAAAAAAACTGTTGACGTTATAAACTGAAATTCAAACAGTTATTCAAATAAAGGGAAGAATCTAGTGCAGAGGAGATTTTCAGATTTCATTTGTGAACAGACGTTAATAGCTAATCCGCAAATTAATAGCTGATTCTGCTGGATTATTTGACATTTACGAATATTGAAAGTGAGTTAATAAAAAAATCCGTTGTTTAAACACAAAACATTTAAGCTTAACGAAACGTTTTTACACGAAATTCTTGGAAAAACTCGATAAGAATCATTTTCAATATCTTTTACTACAGACTCTAAGCAGTGTTTCTGGATAACGATATAATTTAGTCGAGGTGTTCCATAACTTATACAGTGTGTTCAGCTACCTAAGATAAAGTTAAATCAGAATTCAGAGCACCAGGCTCAAGTAGCCAACGGCGACGGTGCTAAAGATGATGCCAGCCGCGATGAAAAAGGCGCTCAGCCTGACGGACAAGCTGTAGTAGAATACAGCCCTATTCAGCGACTCGCTTTTCGAGACATCGACGGAGTTTGCTGAGGTGGCGTCGTGGCCACCAGGGAATCCATTAAATTCAGCCGCTAAATTCACAACATCGCGGATTAATTCATTGATACGCATATACATAGTAATGGGGCTTCCTCTAGCATTTAATTGAATTTAATATGTGAACGCGCGAAGTCTTTTTAAACCGTGTTGATAATTTTTTCTTGCAGTGCTCCAGGCACTTTCTTTTTGCGATCATTGTATAGAGGATAGCAAGCTTACATTATTGATTATTCAACTTTAAGGAATTTAGAGAGTATTCGAAGTTTCAGGCTACTGACGACATCAATTCGCACTGAACATTTTTCTTTGACTTAGAAATTCAATCTACGCGACTCAACCTAATTAATTAATTGTCTCATACCGACACAGAGGAATGGACCAAAGTCCGAGAAAAGTTTAGAACCGACGGAATCATGTTGAAATCACGATGCATCATACAGATTTGTCTCTAAAATTATTGTCACTTGATCATTATTTCAGTTTATACGCCATTAAAATGATGAGAATTGAAGTTATTGTTGGAGCAGGGATGAAAGTAAAAAATCTCGCAACAAGTGTTACACGATGGCATCAAAACGTTGACGAACGCATTTAGAATGTGAATTATCGTATTTCAATCATCGATGTAGATGTATAATGTCACGTCACGACTAAATAGCGCAACTAGCTCGGGACACTCGACGGCGGCTCGCTTTTGGGGCTCTTTATCCGGTTAAAGTTACACTCTTAATGAAATTCCACAACGCAAATGCAGACCTTCTACGTGATATTTTGATTTGCTTGACGCGTGCATTCAAATTTTGACAGCGTACAGAATTTTTTGAATTTTTTAATTCAGGAGCCCTCAATGAAAACAATCATTCTTTATTCATTGATTGAAAACATTGAGGTTTCAACTCAAAATGTAGTCACACATAGGTCTCGTACAATTTGGTTGACAGATTTTCAAACATTTGTATTTCATTGAAAATATGTAACAGAAAGATATTTTGATCGATGTTTAAATTCGTCGTATTGTTTTTTTCAGCATGAAGGATCAGTCTTGAAAATGAATTTACATTCTATTCTCAGATGAATTGAATAACCGATTTCCAACCATTTGCATTGCATAAATATACGTTACGTTTAAAGATATTCTGATATTCATTTTCAAATTCGTCGCATTTGATTGAAATCCATAATTGAATTTTTCATCACTTGTATCAAAAAGTTGATTATTAAACATTAGTTCTCGTCTACACTCGTGATAAAAAATACTGTTCGATACCAGATCAAAAGACGATTTCTAGGCTCGTGTGATTACCATCCTCGCTTTGCTCGGGCGGCAAACCTCCCACGTGCCTAGAATTCGTCTTTTGGTCTAGTATCAAAATGTACTCTTGTTCCAACTGATTTTGCTTACCATCTATTCCGGGATCAGATAAAGGCGTGAACGAATCCTTCGAACCCGATGTGATACGTAAAGGTTTTGATCTTGTGCTCCTGATTTCATCAAGTTGCATTTCTTCTGATGTTAACTCCTGTCACCCAATGATTAATTTGTTAAGATTCAAGTGACAAATGAACATCGAACGTTTTTGAAAATACGTTGACACTGGGTTTTTTCCGAGAAGATAAAAAATTGAAAAAACTTTGATTTCTTCCTATTTTTTAAGGAAGAATTATAAATTTTTCCCGTTATCTGTATACGTAACCTGACCCTCAAAAATACTTGCATCTAAACTTATACCCAATTAACTCAATGAAGGTTATCCCATAGCATTTTCCAATTTGCAATTATCAATTAATTTAATAATTGTTCAATTTTCGTTCGTTTTCTCTTTAAAAAAAAACTTCATGCAGTGTTTGATGTGTATAATGAATATACTTGATCATAATAGGACTGATCGTTTATTGTTGACATAATGTTAAAATGGTTTCGTCTGAACATAGCCGTCTCGTACTACTAGCAAGCGCGCACACGTGTATTCTTTGTTTCTTCTGCTTACGTTATTGAGTAATTCATATATAATGTAGATCAATAAATCGAATAAGAAATAGTGTATAAAATGCGGAACAGACTGTTAAAGATTACGACTATTCGAATTGATAAAAATACTATGCTGGCTCACTTGTACTAAATTATAATAGACGTAACATCAAAATTGAAAATATCGATAACTTTCAAGCGATAGATGTTTTATTTCGAATATTCGTTCTTCTTATCAATTACTGCGCCTAATAGCGTGAGACAAGTATTCCATAGTGTTTCTTCATAGACAGAACTTCAGAAACTCTAACCGTTTGCTCCGCTTCATCATGGACTGTATCCATGAGAAAAGGCAATCCGTAAGTCTTCAAACTATAGCACGAATCAGAATCTTCGTCCATTACCAGTTATAATGGAATTACGGGACTGCCACTTTTTGTTTGGAGATTTTTTGCAAGTAGTACCTATTATTTAATTTGAGGCAGTAAATAATGAGTATAACCTTTTTTCCTCATACGTCATTGCGCTAAATATTAAATAAACCTCGAAACATAAAAGACTCGGAAAGATTGTCACAAAAATAAGGAAATAAATAGATTATTGATAATAAATTATTTTATTCCCTATTATTATCATATCTTCTGAATCATATGATTTACAAAAAAATAGTACACCCAGATCCTTAATCTTTATCATTCGAGATAAATCTTAACAGATGGCATCGTTTAATTCTATGCTCAACCAATGTTTTGTCATTCCACCCAGGAACCATTGCGGAAAAGCTATAAATAATTCATCCAAGCACTTTTGATCCAAAATGAAAAAAAAGTAAGACGTCGAACTTCATAAAGCCTTGCCGACTACAAGACTCAGAACAACTCTTGAAATCATCGACTCAGAGAGCGTACAAAGATGATCAAAGATGAACATTAGCGAACTTATCTGACATTGCCCTTTCGCGTCGTGTTAACAAATTCGATCGTGGCTACCGCGATTCCTTTTGAAAGCTACGCGTCACTTGGGCAATTTGATCCTCGACTGGTTTCTGAAGGTTCTTCGGTGAATAATCATTCTCTACGCTGATTATCCGTAGTTCATTTAGCTTTTCCGGAAGTTTGGAGAATTGAATTCCAAGGAATAAATCAATGGGATTATCATTAACCATTACAAGAACGGGGAGAAACTACGCTAAACCCGATACCCATGAACGCTGTCTCTTCATTTTAATTCGGACGTGCATTGTTTTGGACTGCAAGCGAAGATCTGTTGAGTAATGAGTACTGA
The DNA here is from genome assembly GCA_020882685.1 of Aphelinus atriplicis. Classification (NCBI taxonomy): domain Eukaryota; kingdom Metazoa; phylum Arthropoda; class Insecta; order Hymenoptera; family Aphelinidae; genus Aphelinus; species Aphelinus atriplicis. The sequence continues at coordinate 80,084,673 of CM037073.1, forward strand.
GGTTTTTTGTGGCTTATCTCGGCGTATGTCTATCTCGCTTTCGAAAATATTCATATTCCGCAGGATCGCGTGAGTTTTACACTCCGAACGATCCGTAATAGTCACATTCTGCAATTCCAAAGATACGTTTCACTATATCGTTTTTCTAATAGATTATTGTAATTTCTCAAACTTTCAGTTTTATAATACGATAGTCTGCAAGTATGAATATATTTGCGTACATTTTTCAGCCACCAGCTTAGTAGAATCAAGCTTAGGAGACGGAAAAAGTTTTCCTTGAGTTTGGAGAGTAAAGAATCGAGCATTCAATCAAAAAATGTTTTCTCTCGGATGAAATACTGTATTGTAATTTTCTGTAATGATGATCAATTAGGGAATTATAGCGTGAATGAGCCTTTTTAAAAGAATACTTCATGAATGCAATTTGATCTCGAGCTGTAAAACTGCAAACATCGGAAATTACCGATAATCGCGGGAAGGCGCTCAGGGTAAGCTTTTTTTTTGCCGGGATGAAAGCGGAAGCAAGCAATCCAATTTGACCTCGGAAGTGAGTTAAATAGTAAGCGTGCGAGTCTGTCAAGGCGTTCACACGGAGCCACGTTGAACGGGAACGCGGGAGGATGGACTCGTAGATGACGGCAATAAGGATTTCCGATGTATATGCGGGTGGTTTTGGATAATTAGCCTTACCGAGCAAAGTTAATCGATCTGACTCTGCACAAGCTCGGATAACCGGAGGTAGTTTGAAAAATCAGTTCCAGGTCTAGTTGTAAATCCTATCGACCGTTGCTAAGGAAATGTAAAGGATACAGGATCTCCATATTTCGCATAGAAATTGTAGTTGATATTATCAGCGACCATCGTTTATATGAACCATTACTACGGAACAATGCCCAACTAGTTTGAAGTTCATCTGCCAATGGGAGAAGACATCTCTTATTGGCGTTATTTTTTTTTTCACACAAATACTCTTTGAGAAAGCATACTGTTAATGTAGTTAGCAGCGATTTTCAATTGAACACACTGCATTTTCATTCAGTTGTTGATGATATTAACAAGATATTTCATTTACATTTTCTTTTAAGTTTCTTCAGGGCAGGACATCCGTTCAAGAATCCATAAAAAAATAAATATTCGACATCATATCTAGCATTATAAAAAATATATTTTTTGTAGATATATCTCACTTCAATCAGCTAAAACTGCTCGCGAAAAATGACTTTTCTGCGCAAAATGGCAGCTCATTCTCTAAATCTAAAATTGTAAATTCTCTACTATTTTAGGTAGTAAATTATTTTCTCCTAAAAAATAGTAGAACTTTACTAAAAAGTAGTAAAATGAAAACTACTATTTCATTTAGTGAGTGTTTTCCAGTTGTGCAGTTTCTACTATTTTGAATAGTGAATATACACTATTGAATAGTCTTTTGCTATTTTAGATTTTGAGAGCGCGTGTATAATGCGCGTCCCGGCAGGTCCTCTCTCTTCTCACGCACTATGTACATGCCAACAACATGTTGCGCGCGCAGGTAGTCGTTTTCTCTGCAGTACCCGGCGAGTCTCGTGCATAATTACTTTCTGTCTGCAGAGACAAAAATATGGGCCAAAATCAGTGTTCATGTGGGTACATTCGTTTCGACCTGAAGGACAATACCACAACTCCGCAATACACTCTGGGCCAGTGGGCGACTGTGGACCAGTGAAAACTATTGGTAAGGGGATTCTGTATGAATGTTTCCCAGAGACCCTTGTACGGGGCAAATTTTCTTAGATAAAACATTACATTTTTATCAATTTTTTCATCAGTGTTTCTACTTTCTACCCCCATAGCAAATAAAACAACAATCTACTCAGATTTGCTGCATCAGCAAGCGAGACATGAGTGGGAATCGAACGCCATGGGAATATAGCTGCGACTGGTGCATTCGTTGTTTTGGAACCGCTTGTTGAGGAAACGGTGCGTGCGATATTTACCGCATCGGAGACAAATCAAGATATAATCTTTCGCGTACACGAGAGTAGCCGAGCTTGGTGCCGAGTTTCGATGAGTACGGCAACGGTCATGCTGTGGGACTATTTTTAAACAGACATACGGCGGCACGCCGCTCGACTTGTGCCGCAAGCTCAGTTGGAATCGGAGAGCTCACGCCGCCGCTTTTTAACTTTTCATCGAATACTGCGCGGGCAGAGTCAAGGCTGCCTCTGCCACCACCAGCCGTGGGACAGTGACATTGACACGCGCGCGTTTTTTTGTCCCTGATGCTCTGAACAAGCTTCTGCAGCAGGCTTGTTCATTTTTGTGTACACATCTCATTGGTTACACATCTTATTCGTTAACGCGAGACAACCGATCGTTTCCGAGTCTGCTTCCTTCCGGTAGTTCGAGAGTGATGAGATTGGAAAAAAAATTAGACGAAAAGAGGATCTTAGAGAGCCAATACAGTGGGGTGTGGAGAATGACAATTTACGAACTCCAACATTTAATTTTCAATGTTTCGTAAGCAAGGTTTACTGGTAGCTCATCAGGCAGTTTCAAATTCATAATCATTTTACATAATAAATATAGTAAAACTTCCACTACCATTGTTTAACTTTTGTATACTATATGATACTCAGTTTTTATAATGTGAAGTAATTTTGAATTTGAGACTACCTGATGAGCTGCCAGTAAACTTTGTTGGCGAAACGTTGCAGAGTATGTGGTGGAGTTTATAATTTGTCATTCTCGACACCCCACTGAATGGATGGATGTGAACCTGAAAGATCGTCTTTTTGTCTAGTTTTTCCCCAAAATCGAGGGTGTTCTCAATGATATTGAACAGATTGGTTCGAAAATTTAATACTCTGCGTGATGAGTGTTATACTGACAGGCGTACAAGAATCCGGAACAGTGATGATCATATTACACGGAGAACTCCGAGAGATTTATATATTGAACGATCGGACGAGCGCGTAATTCACGGTCAGGCGTCTCGAACGAGCAAATGAAACTTTCATCGCCTTATAAATTCAAACACTGAATTATTCCCACCGTACATCAAGTATAGGGGACAGTTTCATCTCCAGGTCACCAATCATAATAAAACTTGGCAAGATGCCTTCGTGCACGTGGTAAACACAGCCATTCGGAATAACGTTTCAATTTTCTGGAGATATTCTGTACGATTGCATGCAGTTTTATGCATTTACAGTATGTCTATTTCTACGGTATGCATTTATCATACAGATGCACTGTATATGCGTGTAAATACTGGAGGTTGACCGAATATCTCGAAGAAATGGAAATGTTAGCCAGCACGGATGTATATATCAGCTATTCGAGTGCCCAGAAAACAATTTTTCTCAACTGCATTGCGATTGATCACCCAAAGATTAAACCATTTGTGTATAGTAAGTAAGAAATGATTATTCAATTTTATTTTTATTCAGTTGAAACAGTGAATCTGAAGATATCCTTGACACAAATCATCACAAACCCTGCATGCAGACGCTGAATAGAATATTGCGAATGTTCCCGTTTTACTCTAAAATAGTACCCCGAATGATTTGATACAGTTTCCGTTAGACATTTTTGAAGAATATCGATCAGTAAAAATATGCTCTCTGTGATCGCACCTCAATGTTTGTTTTAATTAGTTAATTAGTTTGAAATTGGAAATTAATTGAGAGTGATATACGTTTGACAGAAATAGAATATGGAGGTGACAATTGGTTTGCTTCATTTAGACTTGAAATAGTTTTTATGGCATACGTGATCATAAACGCTCATTTTACGCATCGATTTTCGTGCCTTAAATGCGATTTTACGCACTGAAATCGATGCGTAAAATTCGCGTTTGATAACTACCATAAAATGTTGTATGCAACTCGTGAAAAGCGATTCCACGCACTCGTGTGATTATCTAGCCCTCGTTCGCCGGCTGCGCCGATGACTCGTGCCAGCTTGTCACACTGGTGCGTAAAATCTCATTTAACGCACTAGTTGCATAATATACTAATCCGATACAGTAGAAAAAACCGAATTCTAGGCCAATGTGGAACTTGCCATCCGAGCGAAGCGAGTCCAATACCACTATATCAGTTAAAAAAGACTTAGTAATCAAGCTGTATGTGCAGGTGTAAGTGACAGTGGACCGCTCGAGATGAGGACGTGGCTTTATCCATGGCCAAGGATAAGGTCCACTTCGTGAAATTGATTGCTACACATCACTCTACACCCGAGAAGAGATATGGGCCTTTGGGTCCATGGCGGACCTCTCGTGCTTATCTCCACTGTCGGGCTAATGCTCAACATCTACATCCTCTTCATTATGTCCAGCCTCGACGAGCAGGTACTTTTGCGCATTATTTTTGCTTGAAATTTTTATCGTTTGCTCACGACAGTCGATAATTCGACATACACCGTGACAATTATAAATTGAAACACACATTTGATTCTATCACAATGTACTGCATCAACATGAATCGACCAGAGGAAGTGATTCTTATGTAATCAAACCTCGTCTATCGAATGACGAAGTCTATTTTGCAAAAAGGAAGACTGTTAATAAAATTAAAAAATTATTTTTTTATGAAATTAGGGGAGAAACTTGAACTATTGATATTCTTGTAGCCGACGAAGAATGAATGAGATTTGATCAAGTCCAACATTGATTGGGTAATATATTTAATGCAATAATTAATACAAATTATCATAATTAATCCTACTGTTATGGATTAAGCCGTAAAGTCTTTGGGACATTTCGCTCGACCGAGGCAATTTCAGTTTAGTCGATGACGATCATGCGAGTTTGGTTAGAGTATGCTAGAGATTTTTCGGAAACTACGCGCTATGTTGTTTACGCAAGTGCGCAATGAAAACATAACCATAGATTCGCCAGTAACAGCAGAAGGAGCATCACCTCAGTCTACTCCGCGAGACTAGTAAGATAGAGTTAGCCACCAAAGACCCTGTTTCTTAAAAAAAAAATATCCACATCACTTTAAAAATACTAGGGTGTACAATTGGCTCTTCAATATAAAATGATCAATTTTGTAGATTACTACCACTGTAACATTGTCAAAAACATTGGAGAAAGTTGAAAAATGTGGTTTTTCCACTACCGCGGAAAAGTTAATGATTCTTTAAAAGAAAGTTCCAAATGAAATTTATAGGTATTAGCAAGATTAATTTTCTAAGCCAAAGTTCATCTCAATCGATCAAATAGTTTCTAAATAGACTGAGTAAGACTGCGAGAAATAGTAATTTTATTGTTTTTTTTTTTAATATTCACGTTATGGAAAGAATTTTGGAAAAAATTCAATGAATCGTGAGACTGCTCTTCGACTTCGGGGAAATGAGTAGAATTTTTAAGTTTATTCAATGAATATTCAGCTGGATCTGTTATATCAGAAAAAAGTGTTGCCGTGTACGATATTATTTACACTCGAAGAATAACTTGAATTGTTGTAGTTAGAATCTGGAAAATTGTTCTCATCTAGAAAGATTAAACGAAAATATAAATTATATTTATACATTTACATTCAAAACATAATTTTTATATACATGAAAGATAGATGCTATGAATAATAATTGAGATTTGAATGGAATCATGCCCTGTGTTGTTCAGAGAAAAAAAATATAGTTACGCTTCGAATTTCCACTAAGAGTCAAACGCTTTAGCTTTCCATTCAATCTATTGAAATGCATAATACGGATGTGAATAGAAGCTTCAATGTAATAATACTAAATTAATATTAATATTTTTACGTTAATATACCTTCCAATGCATGGCGAATGGTCAAAAGAGAAGTTCAAAATATTTGAATTACATTACTTAATATCATGTTCACCTGCTGGAAATATTCTTTCATTTGAGCTCAGAGTTCCCTAGGATATTACTGGAAAATGAAACTTATATGTAATTAGAAATAAAATTTTATTAGGAGAGTCTAGACGGTTTTCCTCTGATATATAATTATTTCAAGCCATACATTCCTCACGACTACTTATCAAAACATAAATCTATTATCGATATAAACAAGCTATTCTAAGACCAAAGGTTCGCGGAAACATCTCGCTTTCGGAGAATTTTTTCCGATTTAAGAGTATTTGCAGGAATGTATTTTTAGATTTTACTTCATTTACTACAGTTGAATTCTTAGCAATCTTTAGTGAACGTTTTTTTCCAAGTACAGGTTGGAAATATCGAACAAGAAACGGTTCTGATTTAAGAAGTCGATGATAGAACTCGAGTCTGACAGCGGCTATTGTAGTAATCAACTGTGGAATGAGCCGCCAGTGGCTTAATTCGTGGATAAGACTCCTGACTCTCGCCCAGAGCGTCAGAGTTTGATTCCCGGCACGCGACTCTGTAGGGCCAGTTGTGATGCATATGCAAACCAAAAATAAAAACACGCTCCACCGTGAGCATTATCTGCCGTGAGCCACATATGATTGTGACTAGCCAGTTTCAAGTCGGGTCAGTTTCAGTTGAATGTCAACTACAAACCAATAACGAGAGATGAAGATCAACTGTGAACTGCGTCTTGTTACTTGTTGCTAACCGATCGCGACTTGTGACTGCAGTAATCAGCTTGGTCTATAGTCTTAGCGCAGTCCAGCGCAGTCGAATCCAGAGCCCCCGTAATTTTCCCCATTATCTTCTTGGCAAAACTTGAGAAAATAATACATCTCTGAACCAAAGTCCCAGCATCTTTTTAATTTTTCGTTTGGATCAACCAATTACCTGGTAAGACGGATAACAGAAACTGCCTGCTCTTCCGTTGCTTTCGGCCTCTTGATAGCACGCAATGGTCATACTTCACTGTTCTCGCATGAAATATGACGTACACCGTTATAAGTTTGTGAATATATGAGTATCTATACAAACCGAGCGGAATGTTGAGGTAATGGTGGAGGGCAATTTCAGATGCAACAGCAGCAATACCTGACGACAACCATACTGCTGCTGATTCACTTGGCGGCGGTTGAGGTGGCGGTCTGCATTGTTATGCTGATCTTCGCGATGGGCGTGTTGCCGGCGGCCGGTATCTGGTGCATCCTCTACGGCTTCTTTTTCACACTGTTGCACCCAGTCGCTCTCTGGACTGTCGCCGGACTCAATTGTGACAAGTTAGTTGCCTTAACATGATTGCATGCCATATATAAAATTTCCAACATTATCAAAACTCATTTTCTGGACCATTATCTTTGTTAAAGAGGAATTTAAAAAAATATATTGACCTGCTGCTGATATTGATTTGTTTTCAAGCAAAACTGAATCCCAAACTATTTTATTTTTTTTCTTTGGTCGAATTCAATAATTTTTTAAAAACATTAAATTACAAAACGAGGATAGCCGTATTGTGTACGGATACACTTGTCTGTTACTACTTGGCCCCAGATCAATATTCTCACTCGGATTATTGAATGGTAGGTGCTGTTGGAATGAATCAATTATTTACTATTCCAAATGCTCAGTTTGTGAAAATTCAATTTCCAAATGATCTGTACATAATACTTTTGTCTCAAAAAATGTTACATGCCCGTCGATCTTGCGCAAAGGTACTACGCGATCACAGCCTCACTGCGCTACACAGAAATGGTGTCGCCTCGTCGAGTTACTTTGGGGTTGGCTATAACGTGGGTCATAGCCCTGCTGCTGTGTCTACTTCCATTCTCGGGTATAGTGCCACCGTACTGCTATGTTCCCGGGCTGGACTGCTGCGCGCCGGACTTCGGCAACGTCGCTTGGGGCTTGGCGGGCGCGCTGTACGGGGCAGCGTATGCCCTATTCAGCTTCGTCCTGCCCTCCCTGCTCATTATTCTGTGCAATCTACGCGTCCTTAGAATCGTCAGGTACCACCGGCACTGCATCGCCACAGCCATCTGCGAGGTGACCCTTAGTGCACAAATGGTCACCAGCAAGACGAACCAGATCTTCGTGCACTCGGTGACGAGTCCCTCTTACAGAGCTCAACCTAAGTTCCACAGAGCACACTCAAAGGTATGCTACGTCGATCGAATTTCACGTCAGTTTGTCTGTCGATGATTCAAATTCTTGATTGAATTGTTTTGTATTGTTTTGAGGTGGGGTCCACTCTTGACGTGTTTATTTGCTCGGCATTTAAACAAAATATAAGTCGACATAATTTTATGAGCGGTTTTTCAACAACTTTCTGAAAATACGCCAACTTGACCGTAGCTTCAAATGTTGGAAAGTGGCAATCGACATAGCTCACGTAATTATTCGTACTTGAAGGAATATCAAGTCTAACCATTTTTCTCCTTCAGTTGAAATTATATTTATGTTATGAACGCTCATTTTACGCATCGATTTTTGTGCCTAAAATCCAATTTCACTCACTAGTGCTTTAACCAAATTATTATAGTACTAGTCCGTCAAATCAGATCATACGCACTCAAATCGATGCGTTAAATTCACGTTTGATCACTATGCCATGAACTATAAACTATTGTATGCAACTAGTGAAATTGCTAGTTGCATGATATACTATTTCTAGATTGAGTTAATTTATTCTTGCCACTATATAATTTTAACGAATAGTCCTTGGAAATTGAGTATTCCTTTTGAGAATCGTATATTTCTCTGTCAGTGTACTCTCTAAAAATTTTCACATGAAATGTAATACAATTTTCACATAAAATACGCAATAAATTTTTAGTATCAAAACTTATGGGATCAAAGTTAAAATTGACGTTTATTACATGAAAAATTCACACTGTTCCATTCAATATTACATCCACCTTCATACAATGATTTTTCACTTTATACAGCGCTTTTCTTCTGTAAGCTTTCAAAAGAGTACAAAGTATCAAAACTAGTTGGTATATTTGCAGGTGACACAGCTAGTGGGCTCAGTGTGCCTGCTGTACTACCCATACTGCGGTCTGATCTTGTGGGAGTCGTTTTCCAGCAGCTTGAACCTGTCGAGCAACAATGGCGGTACACTGTGGACAAATACGGTAAAATGCCAGACTGTATTGCATACCTTATAAAATAGACAATATTTTTCAGTAATTCAAAAACGAGACGAAAGCTTGAACTCTAGAGCATAGATTAATTATTTTCCTGAATGGGAGAATTAATTTTAATTTTTCGTATAAATTGATGGAAAGCGAGAGAAAATAGTCATTGAAAAATATTGTCTCCTTCAAAAGTTATTGTATATAGTCTGGCATCTTACCGTTTTTGCCAACAGTGCGGCATCGGTGACGTTAGCTTGATAAATACGGACAGTGAGTTAAGCTCGACCCACTACCAGCAACCGACGCTGGTGGTTCACCCACACTTCGTCTCGTTCGCGTCGTTCCTGCTCGCCTGTTCACCAGCGATAAACGCCCTGCTGTACAGCCTGAATTCATACAGCGCGCGACGCTTCTTCAGTAACTACCGGCGGAAGGTAGTAACCAGGCGTGAGGTCCAGCTGGTGAGTAGCGTGCGATCCGTCCCACTCAAAAAGTTAAGCCACCACATATGTTTCAAAATTAAGTACTTTTTGGACATTTTTTGTGAATTAACAAAAATATTATCCTTAAAACTCAAATGACTATATTTTTACGTTTTTATGAGGTACAAATGTGTGTATCATAGTGAAACTTTTTCCCTCTCCTTTTCCCTCTTCCTCTTCCTAAGCTGCAGAAGAGCTGCATGAACTTTCTATCTGGAGACACACTAACAGGAAAACCCATGTGAAATTGCATTACATTATCACTATCCAAATATTCAAGGAATATTGTTGCCTTGACAATCCAGTCCTCTCTCACGTCGGCGGCCCAAAAATAATTGATTAATTATTGCTATTGCTAGACCATTGCCTATCTACACGCTGGTAACAGGATGAATCGGTTTCTAGGAGATTCATGCGCGAAACCCAAGCATGGTAGGCTCCAGGCGGGCATCAAGTCTCCAAATGTACTACCCATTTCCACCATTGACACGCAGGTTCAGCGAGGCCGTACTGACCCTGAACAATCATCGTCCTAACGGCTCATTATGTCGTACGAGACTTCAGCCATCTACGATGTGTGAAATCGCATACTCAATGCCAGGTAAGTAAGTGTATATTTTTTGCGGGGATTTGACGATAAATGTATGTGTTTGTTCCATGATTGACGAGAGCATCTACGTGGCCGATTCGAAAAGGCCGCCGACGCGCACGCGAGCGGCGCCATGAGAAGTAGCGGTTTGAGCGGAGGTGCTTGCGAGGGGCGGAAGCTGAGTATTTGGGTTAAAAGAAGCATGCCTGCGCGCATGAAAGAGAATATAAGGCGATATTGTTGAATAGCGGAGTAGAAAGGATTAATAAAATGTAAAGCGTGATAAACTATGGAATGAAAGAGGAATTAAAGGGAAAATGCGAGGTTTGGCGCGCTCGGATACCGCGTTTGTGTTGTTTGCGCAGCCGCGCCGCGCACGGGCCAGTCGCGCTCGCGGGAGAGGGCCGCGCGGCGGACACAGTCGCCCCGCCGCAGCCGAAGCAGCCAGAAGCGCCAAGCCGAGCCGTCGTTGTCGTCGTTGCTGTCGTGGTCGTAGCTGGTCGTCGTTGCTGTCGAGGTCGTTGTGGAGTCGGGGACGTCGTGTTTGGAGAGCGTAGCAGCAGAGGACAGCGAGCGTGGAGGATCGTCGCCACAGCGGCTGTGGAGGACCGGTCATCGGCGTCGCCGTTGTTTTGCCAGGTAGAGTGGCGGGTATTGTGCGCGTGTGGAATTGCGGTGTTCGCGGTGGCCGTTCGTAAAGAGAGCGCGCGTACGGGATATCGGAAAGGCCGGAATATTGGCGATTGTCGGGGATCGGACGTGATCGTCACGCGCGCGCGTCGCGCAGGAGAGAACGTTTCGACGCGGCGATTACGCGTACGGGCTGGACACGGCCGCGTCCTCGCGCAACACGCAATCTCGGCAAAATATCCTCGGGATCGCGGAGTGAGCGTAGCTGGGTGATAGTGCGAAGGACGGTTGCATCGGGGGAAACAAAATAGCGGCTCCCGGGAAGAGAACCTCGCAATCGGAAAACGCGCTTTTGTTGTATTCCCGGAACCGCGGCGGGCGGTTTTAATAGTCGCGCGGCGAGCATAATTTCCAAGTTAATAATTGATAATTATTGGATCGCGGAATTACCACGTGACAAAATGGCATCCCTTGTGGGGATTTCTCGCCGATAAAAACTGAACCAAGAGTGATAGTGGATTTGTGGATTGGATGGTAGTAGCGGACGTTGTGTGGGAATGAATGTCGTGGTTGTGTGGTTGTTGAAAATAAATTAAGTTGTGTTGTTGTTGAGTTGTAGTTGTGTGGTTGTTGAGAGAGGAAGAGTGGGGTGGGATAACAAATCTGCGACAAATAATAGGGTGGGTGGGTGTAAAAATTTCCCATTCTAAAGTCTGTTGATTTTTACATTAACGAGCCTGGATGACAAGCGGACGGCGTATCGAGTCACCGTAATTCAACGATCAGCGGCAGCGATTTGGCGAGAGACTGCGACTGCGATATCCGAGCGCGAGAGAATATGCGGTCGCGTGGAGAACCAGAGCGTCAAGAATGGTATACTCCGTGTCAAGATCCTGAGGATCGGAGGTACTCGTCGGTGGATAGTGAGTACGAGAGCGAAGTCACCGTTGACAGCCGGTCGCAGCATAGTGGTCGAGGCAGCGGCTTGAGGTCGCGGGCCCCCTCAAACGCGGGTAGCGGCAGAGGGCAGCGGCCGGTATCGCGCGCCGAGTTGGAGGCTGAATTACGCTCGGCAAGAAATTATCGGTGGGACGGCGCGACGCTGACCAGAGCGGATCGGATCGGGTCAAACAGATCGGTGGACAGAGTGAGCGTGGTCGAGGTGGAGCCGCGGGCGACGAACGATCAACGTCGAACCAGAGAAACGGAGCACCGACGTCGCGAGGGAGAGCGCAGACATGCGACAGGCGATGAGAGTCGGCCGAGGAGGGGGGATTGCGCATTGAGACGAGAGAGTGATGGTGCAGCACGAGATCGAACAGCGGGGCCGAAAGTGGCCGAGAGGTTTGAAAGGCGGTTGAAAAGTTGTAATTCGTTGATTCGCACGGCGACGAAAGGGTTGAGCAAAGTGTTGGGGATTTTAAATGTCGCAATTGAAATTGATGGGGTAATCAAAACGGTCGCGTTTCGCGCGGCGCCGAGCCTCGATCAAAATATGATATTGGGGATGGATTTTGCCGCAGCGTTCGATCTCGATGTGAGACTGGGGCGGAGAGAGTGGCGAGTCGCTGAAAAGGAGTGGCATTCTTTTGCGAGTGGCGGCGCGGCTGACGAGAATTTGGTGATATATGCTGAGTGCGCCGGGCTCACGGAGATTGAAGATGGGGAAAAGAAACAAGTCGATGAGTTGGTTGATCGTATTTTAGCCGTGCAGGAGGGGAAAGTTGGCGGGACTCATTTGACGGAACATCATATTGAGGTAGTCGATCAAACGCCGATAAAACACAAGGTGCGTCGAATGTCGCCGCGGATTCTGCACGAGGCGACGGAGGAATGCGAGCGTATGTACAATGAGGGTATAATTGAACGGTCGAGCAGCGATTACAGTAGCGCTCCGGTAATGGTGCGGAAGCCGGATGGCACGTATCGGTTTTGTATAGATTATCGCGATCTTAACAAGGTCACCGTGAAGGATGCGTATCCGATGCCGTCGCTCGACTCAATTTTGGACAAGTTGCGGAAGGCGAAATACATATCGAAAATCGATTTGCGACAGGCTTACTTCCAAATTCCGTTGACGAAGGAGAGTAAGAAATACACGGCTTTTGCGGTTCCGGGGTCGGGTTTATGGCAGTTTAAGAAAATGCCTTTTGGGCTCACAAACGCCCCGAAAACACTTCAGCGGTTAGTCGAAACGTTATTCGGACCGGAGTTTGAACCGTATATTTTCGTATATTTAGATGATATAATTATAGTGACGGAGTCGTTTGAGGAACATATGTTCTGGTTGGAGGTAGTGTTGAAAAAGTTGGTTGCAGCGGGGTTGGTTGTAAATAAAAAGAAATGCGAGTTTTGTTGTAATCGAGTGTCGTACTTGGGATTTTTGTTGGACAATGAGGGGTTGCGGCCGGATCCTGATCGCGTCGCGCCCGTGTTGAATTATCCTGCGCCTAAAACGGTAAAACAGTTGCGGCGATTCTTGGGGATGGTGGGGTGGTACTCGCGGTTCATCGATAAAGATTCGGAGTTGAAAGTACCTCTCTTGAGAATGTTACGAAAGAAGCAGCGGTGGGAATGGCACGAGGAGCAACAAGAGGCTTTCGAGGCGTTGAAACAAGCGTTGACGGTTGCGCCGGTGCTCGCGCGGCCTGATTTTGCGAAGCCATTTTCGATACAGTGCGATGCGAGTAACTTTGCGATCGGGGCGGTGTTAACGCAAGAAGGTGAGGACGGCGAGCATCCGATTGTTTACATAAGTCGGGTGTTAACGCCGGCGGAGCAAAATTACTCGACGACGGAAAAAGAGTGTTTGGCGGTGTTGTGGGCAATTAAAAAGTTGCGACCATACGTAGAGGGGTATAAATTCACGGTGATTTCGGATCATAGCTCGCTTCGCTGGTTGCGCAACCTAAAAGAGCCGACTGGGCGATTGGCGCGCTGGGCCCTTGAGATGCAGCAGTATGATTTTGAGATCATCCATCGAAAGGGCGCGTTAAATCATGTTCCGGACGCGTTGTCGCGAATGTATGAGGATGAAGTGGTAGTGGCGGCCTTCGAGGAGATTAGTGATCCGTGGTACTTGCGGCAGTGCGATTTGGTACAAAAATTCCCGTTTAGATTTCGTAATTGGAAGGTGGAAGAGGGGAGATTGTATCGATTCAGAGATGATCCGTTGATCGACCCGGTTACGAATAGAGAAGAGGGGTGGCGTTTAGTTGTACCGATGGAATATCGAGATCGTGTGTTGAGTGACGCTCATTGCCCTCCGACGAGCGGTCACTTGGGCACGGAGAAAACGTATGATCGGGTGGCTCGCGAATATTATTGGAAGGGGGTCTATTACGATGTACGGGCGTACGTGCAGCAATGTTCGGTATGTCAGCAGTATAAAACATCTCAATTAGCTCCGCAAGGGCTAATGGGAGCGCGGATAGTGGAGCGGCCGTGGGTCGTAGTTGCGGCGGATTTAATGGAGTTTCCTCCAAGTAAGTCGCGGCATAAATACATGGTGGTTTTTCAGGATTTGTTCACGCGGTGGGTTGAGGTAAAACCATTGCGCAGGGCAGATGGAAAGTCGGTTGCGAGGGCGTTTGAGGAATTAGTACTGTTTAGATGGGAGACGCCGGAGTATTTTTTAAGTGATAATGGTAGGGAGTTTGATAATAAGTTTTTAAAAGAGGTGTTGCGGGATTATGGCGTGAAACATGTGACTACTCCGCCGTACCACCCGCAAGCGAATCCCGTTGAGCGGTCGAATAGAACGTTGAAAACAATGATTGCGATGTTTGTGAAAAATGATCATCGAAATTGGGACGAACATGTGAATGAGTTTCGGCATGCGGTGAATACGGCCGTACAGGCGACAACGAAAGTGTCGCCGGCTTTCTTAAATTACGGTCGACATCCGAAAACAATAGCGGGCTTGCGGCGCGAAGTTGAAGGAGCACCGGAGATAATTCGACAAACTCCGGACGCGTGGACGGAAAGAATGAAACGGTTGGATGCATTACGAGATTTAGTTGCGCGACATATAGATAAAGAGAGAGAGAAGCAAGAGAGAGAGTACAATAAGGGGCGGCGAGATGTTGAGTATCAAGTGGGTGATGTAGTGATGAGGAGAACTAATTTCTTGTCGGATGCGTCCAAGAAATTCTCGGCGAAGCTGGCTCCGAAGTATGATGGCCCTTATGAAATCACCGCGGTTTTGTCGCCCACGGTGTACATGTTAGGGCAGGGGGAAGGGGCGAATCGGAAGATAGCGAAAACTCATATATCGCGTATTAAGCGGTTCGTGCCGCCCCGTGGTTGCGTGAAAAATTGATAAGCGAGCCGCGGCTCGCAGTTTTCTTTTGTGTTTCAGAGAGCGGAGATGGGCCGAGTAACAAAGAAACTCGTCGTGAAAAAGAAGGTGATACGAGGTGCCAATGGAGCCAGTATTCGACGATTGCTGGCTGGCACAAACTCAACGCCGGAGCCTGTTGTCGGCCCAGCATCAGTGGCGGAGGGCCGTTTGGAAAGCGGCCCTGTGGAGGGAACTGAGGAAGTTGTGGAGGTTGCCGCTCTGAGAGTGGAAGTAGACGGAGGTAGTGTGGAGGTGATCGAGGAGAGAGTAGCGGAAAATGTGGAGGTGGTTGAGGAGAGGGCCGAAGGAAATAAGGAGGTGACTGAATTGAGGGACGAGGTTCCGAATTGTAGAGCATTGCCCACGCCACCCATGTCATGGTATGAGGATTGGCTCGAGGACGAGGAGGCGCAGGAGTTGTTCCGGCAGGAGCGAGAGGAACAGCGGTTACGGCAAGAAGCCCTCGACAGTCGCAGACAGGCTCTCGAAAAACGGCGACCGGCCCCCGAGGAGCCGCAACCGACCCCCGAAGAGCCGCGACCAGTCCCTGAAGAGCCACAGCTGGCCCTCGGAGGTACGAGACCGTCTCCGATCGTAGAGGTTGATATGGAGCAAGACCTGCAAGGAGAGGCGTGGTTTGGTCCAGGTGTGCCAAAATTCAGTCCTGTGGAGCCAGGCGCGCCATTAGGCCCGGTGTTCCAGGGCCCACTGCGCCGGCCCAGATCGGCCGTTGAAATTGTAGTGGCGGAAAGAGAGGGAGATAAGAATCGGAGTATGACGACGGTTAGTTGCGGCAGCAGTGAGGTGATCAACATCATGGATACGGACGAAGAGGAACAGTGGTTGGAAGAATGGATGGCCGAAGAGGAGGTAAAACCGCGTCACACTCACGAGGCTCCTTCGGAGCCGATGGACGCTCAAGAGCAGCTGAACAATGTAGTCGAGAGACTGCAGTGGAAAACAGGACGGACGGCGAGTGCGGTGTTGCGGCTTAGAGAGGAGCCATCGGGAGCAGCGGCGGGGGGCGCGGAGTGCGTCCAGAGATCTTCAACCCCGATGGCAGAGGCAACGTGCCGCCCGGCCAGCCGGTCGGACAATGCTCGGGATGCTCCCGAATCGGAGAGCCCGACGGACCTACATCCTGGCATTTTGCCGGTGGAGTCGTGCCCGGAGGCGCAGTGGCCGTGCGAGGAGAATTGGGATGACGATGCTCCAATTGCGGTCCAGCTTGAGCGGCGGTGTGTGGAGACGGGGACCAGCAGCTGTAATGGCGGAGTAGCGGCTGGGAGTCAGCCTCGGAGGAAGAAGGCCAAGCCGTACAATCCGAATCGGCAGCTTACGATCGACGATTACGTGGGCGGGCCAACCCCGCCAAGGTCGCCTTCTCCACTTCCGGGGCCCAGTGTTTGGCCTCCCCCGAATAGAACGGCGGCTGGACAGTCGGTCGCGCCTGACCCCGAGCAACCGCCAAGAGTGGAAGGATGGAACGTCGGAGCGAGGCCAAGAGGGGACCACGTCATCCGATCGGGCATAATGTTCGGCGGGCTGAAAGAGCTTCCGACCAATCCGTTAATTGATCCACCGCACGGCAGGTGCTACAATTGCTGGCAGCCAGGGCACCCTCGGAAGTCTTGCCCTAGGCCGCAGATACGGGTTTTCTGCCACAATTGCGGGCGGCATGGTGTGGATTTGTCGGTGTGCCCGAGGTGCGGTGACGCGCACGCGGCATTTTTGGCAGAGCGGTTCGGTGTTCGACCACGGTCGGCGGAAAACCCAAGGCGCACTACGCGCGAAGAAGCGCGCCGAGCCTCCTGGGCCGATGAAGCGTCCATGAGGCCTGGACCGAGCAGCGAGCGCACTGAACGAGCAGGCGGAGAAGCGGCGGAAACCAGGGCATGGAGCCCTAGCCGGCGAGTTCCGAAAGACGGAGATCGATCGGGAGCACGGTCACGGAGTGCAGTTTCTCCAAGGCGAACGGCTCCGCGTGAGGAGCAATGGGAGAGAGCTGCCCAGTCGGCTCCTGCTGATAACTCCAGAGTCAGCCGTATCGGCGGGCATAATTTCCGAGTTAATAATTGATAATTATTGGATCGCGGAATTACTACGTAACGCATCTGTTTCCTGCAGCTCCCTCAGGATGCCAAGTTTGGATCTAGGTGAGTCTAACCAATCTCACTCCTTGCCGATCCCTTTTCTCTCAAAGTCCGATCTCGGGATGGAGCATTGACATTCATAAATTGAAATGCAGATGGATCAGGATATGTTTACATATATTGAATATATTGTACCCAGTCTATCACGGAGAAAGATGTATATCTTAGGTGTTGTTTAACGGACGGTAGGATCCAGTATCCTTAAAACCTGTCCGTTATCTAAAATATAAGGGTTAATTTGTGCAGTTTTTTGAAAGTTATATAAAAAATATACAGAAAAGCTTGTAGTGGCGAAGTCTGTCAATTACTAAAAATCATTTCCAATTCATTTCACCAAATGAATAAACGTAATATTCTTAATTACACTGGAAAAAATAAATACTCAGCTCGAGTAAGTAATGAGAAATGAATAAAATTTTCAATCCTAATTAGCTTAAAGAGGGTGCAGCCAAAGTGCCACCCACTAACGGTTTTGCAAATTCGGGTATAAAAAAATTAGAATTTCATAACTTTGCGAACAAGGTATTGAAGGATAGTTTATTAGCTATAAGAAAACACCACTACAAACACGATTTATTTATTTTAACCCATCGAGGATATCAATCAACCAAAGTCACTCAAATCGGGAATTGTAAAATTTGTGTAGTCAATGTGCCTTTCTTGTAATTCAAACCTCTCAACGTGTCCCAGCATGACTCACTTTTATCAGTTTATATATTTTCACCATCTGACAGATGGGAAATTGACTTGCATTGCAATCGACCACCAATCTGATGAATGCCCAATACTTCCCTAATGAACAAACCGACTTTAATTGCCACAAAAAAAATTACCTAATGATGAGCCTTACGTGGGATTTGAGAAAAAAGGAGTATATTTCTCTGTCAGTGTACTCTCAAGATAAATTTTTACATAGAATTCGCAGTAAATTTTTAGTATCAAAACTCATAGGACTAAAGTGAAAATACAGCAGTTTTCACTGTGAACTTGACAGAGAGTAAAGAGTATCGAATCTAGTTGGGTATATTACCGATGAGTTGCAGGTGACGCAGCTGATGAGCTCAGTATGCCTCAGTACTGCGGACTGATCCTGTGGAAATCGTGTGCCAGCAGCTTGAGCCTACCGAGCAGCGATGGCGGGGCACTGTGGACAAAAACGGTAAAATGCCAGACTGTATTGAGTAATTTATAAAATAGACAATATTTTTCAATGATTCAAAAATGAGATGAGAACTTGGGATCTGGAGCATAGATTAATTATTGTCTTGAATGGGAGAATTAATTTTAATTTTGAAGTAATTGATGGAAAGCGAGAAAAAATAAGTCGATTCAAAAAAATTCGAAAAATATTCTATCGACAGATATGAACTACAATCTGTAAAAGCACGCTCATACCGTAAAAAAATCAGTAATAAGGTAGGAGAAGAATTTTTGAAAAAAATTGAAATATACTTTTGTAAATTCAAGAGAAATGTACAAATAATTAACTTGGCAACGAACGGTCACATTAACTTCGGACTTAACTCTGCGGGACCTTGAATAAAAATAATGTATAAATCAATGGATTGATCAATCGATTCATAAATGCATGCCAAACTGGAATTGTTAAAAACATTTAAATAATCAGATGTTAGTAGTAGCCTGACCCAAACGTGTGTCCAATGGTACCATACCGTATAATCGCTGTCTATGTGATTTCACCTTCACAAATGTTCTATTTGCAAATTTAAACCTCAAAAAAATGAAGAGATCATGTTAAAATTGTAATTGATTTCGAGAATGAATGATTTTCCTGGTTCAAAATTCATTATTCTCCTAAATTAATGATGTTCTGATCAATAAAAGGGTAACAGCAATGTAAAAAAATGTATACTCTCTGCATTAATCGATAGTTTAGAAGCTCAACAATGTTATACTAAGCCCCCGATGTATTGTACATAAAATAAATCAGATATTATTTATCTAATATATCCGAGAATTCGAATTCATGTTTGAAGAAGTGTTCAAAGGTGGGGGAGGGAAAGGGATAAAACGTGCGCTTACACTCACAAAAGTATCTTCTTGTTCTTAGAGGAATTAAGTCTTAGTCAAAATTTCTGCTGCTTCAAAACAGAATCTCAGTGAAAGAAAACTTTCTTTCTCCAATCAACAATATAATATGTTTGAATGTAGCAGAAATTCAGTATAGAGGCTAATTCCTCTGGGAAAAAGATATCCTTTTATGAACGTACCGGTCAATGACAAAGGGCGTGAGATTCGGGGATTCTTTGGTGATTACTATCAAAGGCATTTTAAATATGTTTTGATTTCTTTTCAATGTTGTATTATTTTCTTATCAGTTTCGATGAATTTTTCGTTCGTGTCAAACATGTTTTCGTGATTGTCCAACTGGTCATGCAAACATTCTATAAGTGAATCAATATTGCTTATTACCTATATAATTGTGCCTAGTGATATTAACCCATTAACGCCCAGGATTGCAGTTTTTCATGATCATGTTTGATCGGTTGCCAACAACGCTAGGTTGATAGGAATCTAGCAAAACACTGTACCCTACCATTTTCGGGTATGCTCTTTCAGATTTTTATACTTAAGAAGCTTGAAAAATCGATCTTCACGGAAATTTTCCCAATTTTTTCCAAAATTCCACAAAATTTTAGGATACATTTTCTGAAAAAGTAATTTTTTTGAAACCTTATGTCACTCGGATCTACTCGTTTCCATGAAAAGTCGTGCAATTTTTATATGTACTTTGAAACCCTGTATTTGCAGAAAACCGATTTTTGAAAATACTTCCAAAATGGCGGCTACAAAATTTTGAAATTTGGAATAACAACGCATCATGTGTGCAATTCTCAGAAAATCCACCGATTTGGACTAAACTGAGTGTTCTCACGTTTTTGAGGTCGCTGATTCCGAATCTGAGGTCCGATTTCCAAAAGTCAAGATGGCGGATGCAATATGTCAGACAAATTTTTTTTTTCTCAACCGATTTGGACTAAATTGTGTGCAAGTACGTTCTCAGGGTCGCTGATCACGAATCTGGAGTCAGATTCTCAAAATTCAAAATGGCGGATCCAATATGGCGGACGGAATTTTTTTTTCAACCTATTTGGACCAAATCGTGTGTTTATACGTTTTCAGGGTCGCTGATTACAAATCTGGAGTCACATTGGCAAAATTCAAGATGGCGGATGTAATATGGTGGACGAAATGTTATTTCAATTGATTTTTAACAAATTTTGTATGAGGGCTCCTAGGAAACAGTCAATTATGCATATTGAATTGATTACATTTAAAAACACAGAAACAGCCGCCATTTTGAATGTATTTTCAAAAATTGGTTTTCTGCAAATACAGGGTTTCAAAGTACATATAAAAATTGCACGACTTTTCATGGAAACGAGTAGATCCGAGTGACATAAGGTTTCGAAAAAATTACTTTTTTAGAAAATGTATCCTAAAATTTTGTGGAATTTTGGAAAAAATTGGGAAAATTTCCGTGAAGATCGATTTTTCAAGCTTTTTAAGTATCAAAATCTGAAAGAGCATACCCGAAAATAGTAGGGTACAGTGTTTTGCTAGATTCCTATCAACCTAGCGTTGTTGGCAACCGATCAAACATGATCATGAAAAACTGCAATCCTGGGCGTTGCGTTAATGGGTTAAACATCAAGACACAATTGCTCGCAGATGAAATTAACATGTATAGAGGAGACCGGGGGCTGGTTGGCGCTCTTTTTACATTACAATTATGCTCGTAGCTTCCACCCACACGATAGAAATAAAAATCTAAGTATATCAACTGATACTACTTTGGTCACGAATTATGTTAAAATTGAGTTTACTGAAATCTGATGAGTAGTTCTTTTAAAATAATTCATTTTTAATAGTGATTTATTGGCCAACTTACCCCGGGCACGGGGTATAACACAATATTTGAAATGAGCCTGAATCATTTCTCATCCCAGTACCTCACGAGTTAATGCCTTCATTCTAAAGGCCATAACTTTTTTATATAAGGAGGATTTGTCAATTAATCATCGAAATACTTATTTGAACTTATCTGTTATTTGAAAATCAAAAAAATCTACTCCATGGAATGAATAAAAATTCAAATATTTTTTCTCGAAATATCAATTGAATCATTTATTAATCAATTCTCCTGATTATATAAGACCTGTAATTCACAGGCTGTAAATGCAATCTTGGTCAGTAATTATTAAGAACATTTAAATAATCATTGATAGAAAGTAGTTATGCTTCCGTTTTCCGCTCCATGTACGTCAGAGTTAGCGCAATCGTAGAGTAGTCGAAGATTTATTTCAAATCTTCGACCTCATATCCTTTAATGAAAAAAGCATATAAAAAATTTATGAAACATCATTTTTTACAGATCTGGACCTCCTCTTTCGAATGGTGTTAAGGAAGTTTTTGTAAATTGTAAGCCGGAAAAGTTATAGGCTGTTTTTCCGGAAAATTGACGAATTTTTCACGTTTTTTTTTTAAAGAAAAGTTAATTTTGGAATGGAAAAAGATTTTATACAACATTTCCACCACTGTGAAAGGGGTTATAGATGTCCGACCTTCAAAATCCCGTTGGTTTTATTTTGAAATTCAGAATAGCAGACACAAAATGGCGTCCAAATTGGGAAAAATTTTTTTCCAACTTTGCGAATTTTTTCCTTAAAAACTATAAAGTCTGGCAAGGATTCTTTTGGAATAAAAATGTCTTATAATTTGTCAAAAAAAACGTGAAAATTTTTTTAGGACGATTTTATAACATTTAAGAAAAAACTCTTGGAGATAATATCTAGTTCTGAAGGGGGACAAAGTAAAAATTTTTGAAATATTGTTGAATTATTGTGAAAAAATTTTGACGTATTCTTTAACTAATTTCAAGACAATTCTATTTTCAAAAATTTTTTACCAGACTTGATAGTTTTTGAGAAAAAAATTTGCAAAAAACAATTCGGCGTCCAAGTTGGGAAAAAATTTTCCCAATTTGGACGGCATTTTGTGTCCGCTATTCTGAATTTCAAAATAATACCAACGTGATTCTGAAGGTCGGACATCTATAACCCCTTTTACAGTGGTAGAAATGTTGTATGAAATTTTTTTCCATTCCAAAATAAACTTTTTTTTAAAAAAAAAACGTGAAAAATTCGTCAATTTTCCGGAAAAACAGCCTATAAATTTTCCGGCTTACAATTTACAAAAATTTCCTTAACACCATTCGAAAGAGGAGGTCCATATCTATAAACCGCTGCCAAGTGCCTTAGCAGTATGCTTTCTCAAAGAGGCTTCAACATCACCCACAAACGCATCCCAAACCTGTATTTTCACCATTCCACTAGCGTAGATACTATCATTTATTTTTCAAAAATTACAAAAATATTATTTAATCAGTTCAATTCGTATCTTTGTGACTGTGTAAAGTGTCGTTCTTTTTCAATTGACCAAACTATGTTGCGAGTGTTGATGTCTGCCCGGGCTCTCTTATTATTTGATCAAATGCAACAAAGCAAACGGTTCTAGGTTATACACGATGCGAGACATTTAGACCTGCTCAATTTTTCGATCAATTCATCTTGTGACTGTCATACGGTTTAATGGTGGTTAAAATCGATCCGTCCTGCCCTTAAGTCCGTATTTAGCAAACTCGAAGACTCATTTTGATCATTTTCGTCGGCTGAGGTTGGAAATGATCAATTCAAAATCTATTTTGATCATTTTCGACGGCAAAAGACACCAAATTTTCCCAATTTTCTCTATAGCACGTTGAAAATACTGGAAACGAAACTTACATGAATTTTTCTTTCCCTTAGCAACGGTTGCTAGGGCGATGAACAACGGTTGATAAGGAGCTAATTGGGAAGATTTTGTGTCCTTTGCCGTCGAAAATGATGGAAATGGGTCATAAATTAATGATTTCCAACCTTCGTAACTGTTGCTAGGGAGGTAAACAACCGTTGCTATGGAGCAAATACAACAATTCAGTGTCCTTGGCCATCGAGTGTGACTTAAAAACTGATTTTCCGGCTTGCCCCAATGAGCACTCATAAGGATTTGTGAGAAAACACGTTAGGAACGGTTGCTAGCGAAATAACCAACGGATTTTTCTGAAAATTTAACTTGGACTAGATCTTGTCACAACTAACCGGTGTGCAAAATTTCAAGACGATCGGATCATTCCTTCGGGAGTTATCGTGGACGAAAGAAACGAAAAAATAGACACCTTAACAACGGTTGCTAAGGAAATAAACAACGGATTTCGCTGAAAATTGAACTCGCCCGAGATTTTGCCGCGATTAACCTGTGTGCAAAATTTCAAGACGATCGGACCATTCCTTCGAGAGTTATCGTGGACGAAAAAAAAACGGGACGCACACACACACACACACACACACACACACACACACACATACATACATACAGACACTTTTGGATTTCCATGTTTTTCGACCCGTAGATTACGAAAATCGAGGTCCCGAGGTCTGATTCGGTGGGTCGATTTTTGCCCCATTACAAAGCTTTCTCTTTGAGAAAGCAAAAAATGATGTTTCATAAATTTTCTAAATGCTTTTTTCATTAAAGGATATGAGGTCGAAAATTTGAAATAAAAAACGGTTATTCAGGAGGAAAAGGGTTAAGGAGTTTTTTAATACTGAAATTCATTCCGTCCCATTTTAAGAAAGATTTTTTGCTTAACTCAAGGAATCGTTTTTGCTGTATAATTTCACCCTAAGTTGAATAGCCAGACAAGATTGTTCGGCTGACATGAAATTTGTACAGCGGCTCATGAAAATCAAAGCATCTAACTAATGCGGAATTGTGGTGTTTATATTTTTTCGTTAGACAAGAGAAACCGACTAGATCGCTCGTCGGTGAGTGGAATCAGCTGCACAATGGCGCACTCCAGTAGTGATATACTGTGCGCGTCACTGGAAACCGAACATGTACCTCTCCCGTGTTAATTTTTTTCACATAGATTTTAGATGGGGCGGTTACGGAAGGGGTCTCACCTGCATAGGTTTAGATAGAAGAGTCGAGCCACCCTTAAACACATCCGAAAATTTGGATGCCGGGACCCGGTATATACTATCACTATGCCCGCCCCCAACCTTTCTTCCCTGTCAAGAAATTTATACGTGGCCGTTAGCTCGAGAGATCCAAAAATGTTCTTTTGCAGACTCGCTTACGGTTTGCCTCCTCTATCCATACTACTACCCCAATCAACAGAGCCGAAAAAGAGTAGTTTTTGCACATTAATACTAGGGGCAAACCACCTATTACCTCTCGACAGTCCCGAAAGCGACGACCATTAATGCGCCGAGCCCAATTTTTTTAATTGATTGATCAGTTATTCTTTTTTCTGATCACAACGAACTTTGATCGGTAAAAATCCGACAATAATTCTCTTTTGACCGTTTTTAACCACCACCTTTACATTTCTCGCATTAGTGCGCGTTTACTACAGGTAATTGGGTAATAAAATTTACTTGTCCCTATTCAAATGTATATTTAAGACAATCACATCTCAACTCAAAGTATTAACATGATCAACGCTTTAATGGTTCAATGGCTAATGATGCGCTTCTAGACATATATGACGCTAGTTAATCTTATCAGAATTTTCTGATAAATTTTCACAATTTTCATAATTTACTACTATTTTGAATGAAATACAAAATTTACTTTGTAAAAACTATGATAATTCAATTATATAAATTCAGAAATCAATTTTATTAGATAAGATTGCAATTTAATTTTAATCGGCAATACAGCCGATTCTCACTGCATAATGTAGTGAATATTCACTGCAGAAGCAAAGTGAACTGGTCACTGTAGAGAATAGTTAATAGTCACTGTAAGGTAGTGACATACTTATCTCTCTATATTAAAAGCTAGACCGCCGCCGCCGTGAAAGTTTTTTCCACCCTTTTTTCACCCCGTTTTTCACCCTCTTTTTCACCCATTTTTTTCACCTTTTTTTCCACTCCTTTTTTTTTCACCCCCCTTTTTTCACCCTTTTTTTATTCCTCTTTCCACCCTTTTTCCACCCCCTTTTTCACCCCTTTTTTCATCCCTTTTTCACCTCTTTTTTCACCCCTTTCTCCACCTCTTTTTTCCATCCTCTTTTTAGACCCGTGTTTTCGAATAGATTATTTATTTCCAATAAATATTCAATGGTCCGATCTCCTGGCAATTTTGCACACAGGTTAGTCGCGGCAAAATCTAGACCGAGTTCAATTTTCAATAAAATCCGTTGTTTATTTGCCTAGCAACCGTTCCTAACGTGTTATCTCACGAATCTTCATAAGTGCTCATTGGGACTATGAGAGTCGATGAGAATCAATGAGAATCGATGAGAATCGATGAGATATTTCCCATAGCAACCACTGTTGACATCCATGGCAACCGTTTGTTTATATCCCTAGCAACCGTTGCTTCGAAAGTTGGAAAATCAATTTTAAGTTACACTCGATGACCAAGAAAACTGAATTGTTATATTTGCTCCATAGCAACCGTTGTTTACCTCTTTAGCAATCATTGCGAAGGTTGGAAATGATCAAACCCATGTCCATAATTTTCGATTGCAAAGGATACAAAATCTTCCCACTTAGCTCCTCAGTAACCGTTGTTAAACGCCCTAGCAACCGTTGCCAAGGGAAAGAAAAAGTAAGTTTCGTTTCCAGTATTTTCAACTGCACAGGATACAAAATCTCCGTTTTACCCATAGCAACCATTGTTTACGTGTCTAGAAACCGTTGCTGCAGTAGAAGGAAAGGACTAAATATTATTTTGGACAATTTTTTTTCTATATAAATCCACTTATTCGTCGAAACTACCGTTTATTTACATCCCTAGCAACC
The DNA here is from genome assembly GCA_020882685.1 of Aphelinus atriplicis. NCBI lineage: Eukaryota > Metazoa > Arthropoda > Insecta > Hymenoptera > Aphelinidae > Aphelinus > Aphelinus atriplicis. The sequence goes on from CM037073.1 coordinate 80,110,715, forward strand.
GTTGCTTTGGAAGCTGGAAAACAGTTTTAAGTCACACTCGATGGCCAGAGGCACTGAATTGTTATATTTGTTCCGTAGCAATCGTTTTTTACCTTCCTAGCAACCATTTGATAACCGAAGGTTGGAAATTATCAATTTATGACCCATTTCCATCATTCTCTACGGCAAAGGATACAAAATCTTCCCAATTGGCTTTTCAGTAACCGTTGTTTACCGCCCTAGCAACCGTTGCTAAGGGAAAGAAAAATTCACGTAAGTTTCGTTTTCAGTATTTTCAACTGCACACGATACAAAATCTCCGTTTTACCCATAGCAACCATTGTTTACGTGTCTAGCAACCGTTGCAATCTTACTCAAAATCTTCTGCCGAAAATCTGAAATGGAACACGCGAAATACTCAAACCAAAAAATATGATCTAGCACATGTCCCTATTAACCTATAGTTAAACCCACTATTAATCTGAATAAATAAACGTTTAACATGAATATAGCTGACATTAATCTTTTATTTTGATTCGAATCATTCGTTCAGTATTCTTTTCAATCGAACAAAATCGAAGTTTAAAGTTTAAAGTTTTACTGTTTTAAATGTAATTTTCTTTTAATTATTACTACACTTATTATTGAAATTATTGATTTCTAAAGAACACACGAGGGGGTTGGCGAGCGAAGCGAGCAGGGGGGGTACCCCCCCTAGTAACCGTAAAGTTCAGTGTATACACTGAGAAAAATCGGGATGTAGAAATTTACTAATGCAATATAGCAGAAAAAAACCTAGAAGCCGTTACTACATTTTACAACACAGAGTACTCTATCTTCAGTAAATGTTAAAATTACGGATAGTAGAATTTTCTACTACACTGAGAGAACTTTACGTCAATGATTAGGGCGTATCCCTATAAAAATTACCATTCTCTCGGTAAGCGCGTATCTCATTGACAGGTTTCCCAGAGGTTCTGGGAAATTGATACGAAAATAATTCAATCGTCATTTTATGATAGTTTAGATTGATAAGAAGGCAAGATTTGATTGTAATCTGACAAGTTATGGTATACCAGGATCTTTGCATAGACTTTCAATATTGGATCGTGACTATTGAAGAATTCATGAAGAAAAAATATATAAGAAACGGGAAATCTCAATTTTTTTATTTTATTCGATCAAAGTCGATTAGTATCAGTTTAGATTGATATGAAAATAAGACAATTAACGTATTCCCATAACTTATATACTTGCCACCTTTTTCATGCTTGTATTTTTCACACCTTGTCTACGTACTATTTAATTTGGAGCAAAATTGCTATTATCTGTTGAAATAACATGTAAAACAAGAATAATGACCAAGAGATTAGATGTTCGATTCAATGGGACAAATCATCAATAAATTTGAGTATCAATTGAATCAAGAAGCTTAAAATAGGGACAGGTAAATGGTTATAGTATGAGCTGATTACTGCGACAACTGGGAAGATGGTAGTTCAAAACAGTAAAAAGAGCGAATATTGGCGGATTTTTCCTGTTCCAAGTTCATTTTGATGAGGAAAAAGAATCACTCATCTATCACTTAGAAAATTGGCAGATTTAGCACCCTTTGATTTCAATGCATTGAGAGCAATAAAAAAGTCTCGGGCTCAGCGCAGTGAGGGTCGTCTTTTGGCTCTTGGGACTGACGAGAGGTAAGACCTCTTCCGGAGCCGCTCCATCTAAAATGTATGTGAAAAGAATTAACACGCAAGGGATATATGTCCAACCGCAACCTCAGGATCCTCATCATCGCTTGACGTCCATCTGCAACCCCAAGATACTCATCACCACGGCCTACAGCGAAGAGAGTGACAACGGCGGTAGTCCACTGCTCATGCGACATGTTGCCACGTCTATTTTCATGCCTTCAAGCGAGGAAGAATAAGTTGAGAAATACACATAAAAAAACCATTACTCATCAAGATAATTTGTACTAACTGGCCAATAAATCTGCTTATTGGTATTGTGAAAGGTCACGTGACATACCCGATATATATATATATATATGTCAACTTAGGGAAAATCAACACAGGCCTTATGGGCGAAAACTGAGTTTTATTATTTTTACGCGTTCTAAGGAGGAAATATGACAAACGGGATCCAAGATCAAATTTTCGAAGTAATAACAGTTACGAAATGAATTATTTCTTTGCTTAATCGGCAATTGAAGATGGAAATTTTAACTCAAAAGTGCGAAACAAAGCCATAACCTGTATCAAACTCACCGGTGTTTATCTGCCGCAGAAGCTTCTCCTCTCATGTGTAAGTTTCATCACATATATTCATTATTTATTAGGTTACATATCAAAATCCTTATATTCGATGCATTATGATTTTTAGGGACAATCGTAAAACAAATATTATTGTATAATGAAGCTGACATTGACAGAAATTTGTTAATATGGAGAATGTACAATTACCAGTAGGAATTTTAGTGAGGGAGAAAAGTTACTGAACGCAGATTATTTATCAAAGTGTAAAAGATTGGAAGTAGAAGGTGATGTCTATACAATTATGGCATATTGTAGACAGTACTCGGCAGTGAATGGTAAACCTCCTGAGATCAAAGGAAGTATCAATATTAGTGGTACTATCTCATCTTTCACGTGTACTTGTAAAGCTGGCTTAGGTGAAAAGTGCAAACATATTTTGGCTCTTCTACTATTTTGCAACAGGTTACATTAGTCAAGTAGGTTTTAGAAATAGTTTATTTTGAAGATTTTTGATTGACAATATTACACATTTTAGAAATGATTTCGATGAATTAGATGTGTTTTCGAGTACAGATTTAAAGTGTGCGTGGGGTAATTCAAGGAAAAGAAAATTGGAACCATTTAAGGCTACTCCAATCAAAAATATCAAATGTTATGAATAGTCGTACAGGAGTATTAATACCTACACTACGAATGAAGCTCGATAAGAAGAGTTAGAAAAAAGAATTAATAGTTTTAACGCAGGTCGGAATGCATTGAATAAGCACATGTGAGCAGATTTTACTATTTATTTTTTATTTTGATTTAACAGCTGTCCATATGAATTAATACTCAATCATGTCTTATAGATTTTTATACATGTTAAAGAATTTTTGATATACTTCTTGATATTTACATATCATACATATACGATTTTACACGATTGATGTTTATATATTCTGTAACATTTCATTACTCATAATCACTATTGATTTTTTATTAGAGTTGGGAGATACTCCATAGTTAGACTACCCAGTGATGAAATAAATATTAGTAGTGAGGAGCTAGAATTGTTAAAATTATTTGTGCATCATGAAGAATCCTCTGTTATGACCGACCTCTCCAACATCCCATTTCCTTCAATGGAAAACTGTTGTTTAGATAAGATCCAAAAGTTGTATGATGAAGACCCACTTCTATTATGTTACTTATCGCAAAATTTTTATGAAGAGTGGATTCAATTACGACAATTTTGAATCACAGGATCAAGACTTTACAAAATCTACACTTACTGTTCTAATAAAAATCTAAATTGGGAGAAAAAATCAATGACATATTTTTATCCTGTAAGTTTCCACAGCCAGTACACAGAGCATGGAAAAAATTATGAAAAAGCGGCTATTGCAGAGTACGAAAAATATACAAATTCAAAAGTTATCACTTGTGGAGCTGTAATTGCCACTCTCAACCCCTGGCTATCTTATAGCCCTGATGGTATCGTTATAGAAAATGGGAAACCTCATATTCTCATAGAGGTGAAGTGTCCCTGGGCTGGAAAAACAGCCAGTATTGAGAGTATACAATCGAAGCTACAGTTTTTAGAAGTACAAAATGATGTAGTTAGATTCAAAAGAAACCATAATTATTACTGTCAAATTCAATTGGGAATGGCGATCTTAAACATAAAAACAACGAATTTTATCGTTTATGCATCGTATGATTCTCCATTTCTTGTGATGAGAGTTTCTTATGATGAAGAATATATAATGCATGTTTTGTCTACTGTAAAACAAATATATTGTCATATGCTACATTTTGTCTGTTTGAGTGATAAAGAAAATCGTGAGAATGAGGATAAAGAATAAAAAACGGAGAAAAGAATAGATAAACTATAGTTTTATCACAGAATTTTTCATTTTATTTATTCTATATTTCATTCTACTCACTATTTACATAATTGAGCTACGTATCAAAGAAAGTTCACTATATAAATTGAGATTATTGTAAAATAAATTTATCATCTTTCAAAATAAATGTATCCATATTGCAAATGGCACAGATGATGCAAAAAATTTGTTCTATCCTGCTCACTAAATATGAAGGAACCCGTGTACTTAAAATTTTGAACACTTTCAAACGCTGGTTTGACCTCTCAATATGCACTCGAGCCTTGGCAATTTTAGCATTTAACAATGCCTCTTCCTTTGAAAATTGTTTTTTGCTTCTTAAAAAAGGAGGTCTTAATAACTGGATGCTATGTTTTAAACATATATCATCAATTAAAAATCCCTTATCAACCATAAGACCGTCATTAGGATCAAATTTCTCAATAAGTTGACTCTGTTCAAATATAGCTTTATCTGAGCTTCTTCCTGGATAAGCATCACTAACATAAGTTATAATTCCACCAGGTGAAACAGCTGTCATAAATTTTATTGTGTAACTTGATTTGTATGAAGAATAGGCGTCTGGCAACATATTTTACTTGGCTTTTGAATATTGATTTCTATCCCGTCTATTACAGCCCTCACATTTGCAAAATCCTTAAAACATATCGGTAAGTTCTTCAACACTTCTTCTTTTCTAGGCCAACGAATATCACGTTGCAAAATAGCTGCTGAAATTTCAACTATTCTTAAAAATCTTCTTCTGCATGTTCCATTGCAAAAAATTTTGAATAAAGCGCTTAAAACTGTATACGAAACATTTTGTTTTAATTTTATAAATGTTAAAACAATTCTGTCTTTTATTGAAAGTTTCGATGATTTTTGACACAAATTTAATTCAATATTAGGAACTGCAAACCTTATATTATCTTCTAAAAGGCTAAAACTGCTCAAGCCAGTCATAGCATTCAAGTCCTTTTCATTACGTATAAAATTTGTATACCTTTCAAACTCAACTTGCACATACACATCTTTAAAAATAGTGTTCGTGATGATATTATTTCTTTCCTGAACAAACTCTAGTGTACTAATATTTTCCCCTTGTACTGATTCATTGACACAACTGACAGTATCAATATTGTTCTCCAAAACAATATCAGAATCAGTAAAAGGTCCTTCATTTTTATTCTGTACTTTCTCTGTGAGAAATTTTCTTTTACTGGCTCTATGTTTTGCTCTTTGGGCTCTTATCATCTCCATTTTTCTTTTTTCCATTATGGGCTTATTAGTGGGTAGATTAACAGACGGAACAGCGTCTTTTTTCAATAATCTATTCATTAGTTCAGTATCTGAAATCATAATTAGTTTGTAAATTAATATTAATTGTATAATTTCTTAAGCACAAATATATTCAATTCAAATTACTGACGTGATAAATAATCATCCTTCGTGAAGTGTAACGAGCCAACCTTTGAATGACGAAAATTTTCAATTATTCTTAAACGTTTGATCCACAGTTGCCTTCTGTTGACTTTTTCTTTGATGTTCAATTTATTTACAATTTCAACTTCACCAGATTTTGGTAAATCATGGAATCTTACAGTTGGATCCTTCTTGGCGTAACTTTTACACTCTAAAGCACAGCAACTGATATTGCTTTTGGTATTACGAGGTGAAAACCGCATACTGTTTTCTTTTACTTCAATAAAAAAGATTACCAACGTAACGAAGGATCTATGAATGAAATATGAACATATATAGATTATTTTTTATAATATAAATGAATTATATCAGACATGAATAGACATCTCTGATAATATAAATAAAACTTACACATTAGAGGAGAGGCTTCTGCTGCCGGAGGTAATCACAAGTGAGCTAGACGCAGGTTATGGCTTTGTTTCGCACTTTTGAGTTAAAATTTCCATCTTCAATTGACGATTAAGCAAAGAAATAATTCATTTCGTAACTGTTATTACTTCGAAAATTTGATTCGATTTCACAATTTCACAATTGATTTCACAATCCCAATACAAGAATAATTAGAATGAAATAACATTCCTAATATAAGTAACGTAATAATAATGATAATAATGGAGATGGCGGAAGTTGGTTGGAATCGCTTCATTTTCACCATTGAAACACACATTAAACACACATTAAAACTAGATGCAAAAAAATCCTGAAAAGTTGCGAAAAATTGTAGAAAAAACTTAAAATTACTTTTTTCAATTTTAGTGAATAACTTTTTTTCGAGAAACTTTTTGGAAATATTTGTAGAATAAAAAGTTGTTCCTATTGAAATTATCTACAGAATCCAGCTCTGCTCCCCAGCTCTGCTCGGTTATGATTAAGTAATTAGGATAGTCTTAAAATACCGTTTCTGTGGTGAGACACAAAAAAATTGAATCAATGGAAAAATTTATTTTTCATGCATCAATATTGATAAAAACATTACATATTTCGATAGTAAAATAATAGGATCAATAAAAAAAATTTTCATCTCATTACAGAAGACAGTGAAGAGACATGGAAGAGCGGAGAGCGGCGATAATCGAGAAATATTTGAGAGGCCGAAGTCACGGAAACGACAACCCAACTCTGGTTGCTGCTCAACTCGTCCTTTTACTGGGACTTATGACGTGAGGGGAGAATGGGTGCAATATGGAACTCGAACACTAAACCACGATCATATCGTTTATTGTTATGAATGAATTGATCCACCTATTCCACCTATAAAATACAGCTCATAATCGAGCTAAGCTTAAGGAGGCTGCCATTTTTCAGTACATCCAAAACCTCCGCTGATTGACCGAGAGATACAGCCATATTGGCCATAAAGTGCCTGCTATTGACACTAGGGGGGGGGGGGTACCCCTCTACTCGCTTCGCTCGCCAACCCCCCTCCCCCACTTATGATTCAATATTTCGATGTCCACGGAAGATTTACATACAAGAATAAAATCAAGGTGATATTTCCATTGCTTGCTTCGCTCGCTAACCCCCGTCCTCGCTGGTTACCATTGTATTTTATGAGCGGCAATTGAGTTGTTAATATGAGCACATAGAAACTTAAAATACTCTAAAATCCATTAATTTTGATATCTCATTTTTAATTGATCATGTAGTGTTATACTCATAAGTACCTATTGATTTGAATTTTTTCAGACTCTGTTGTCTAAATTTAGATAAGCAAGGATTTATCAAGTCTTGCTGGCATTCTATCACCCAAAAAAACTCACACTATTGAATAAGCGTCGGAAGTAAGGAACATGGAGAGTTCGATGAACAGTTTGATGCGGCAAAGAAGACAGGACGGCATGAATCTTTGCAAGTCACACGGTCGTGCGGAATACTGTGATTCGAGGTGTATGAGTGAATGAAGGGCTCGTCGGAGTGAATGCGAGATGCGTGTATGATAACGGAGCCACAAACGGGAAAATGTAGTATTGCGTATAATTTTAAAGGGTGCACTCTGGACCCTAAGGAGCGATCGTTGTATTGAACACGGTCGCTTTGAGACACGTCAAAAACTGAGATAGACGTTTCTCAGACAGACGGAGCGGGCGGTCGCCTACACGCGTGAATAATTGTTAATAATTGTTCAATCTGAATAAGTTTAATTTCCTAGATATCGTATTGTCGGAAAGTGTATTCTGTAATAAACTGGTCTATCTGGCAAATCTTTGAGTTAACTAAATGTAACTTCTAATAAATTAGTATTGAGTCAATCATTCGCGTAAATTCCTGTTTCCCTTATTAGTTATGAGAAAAATTAGCGAGTTAGAATGAATAATAGAACTTCACTTAGGTAAGTTCGTTTGATTATATAATACCTCGAGGTATTTGGCGCTCTCACAGCGAGAAAGAAGACGGTTCAACAAGCATCCACAAGTTACATTATTCCTTCTTAAAACTTTATACAATCTTCAAGGGTGGTTTTTGAAGTACTATACTCTATAATCGATTGAACTGACTTCAGCTAATTATGGCCGTCTGTCCCTGCGTTTATGTAAGAAGATGGTAATTTTTAACACAGATTTTTTCTCCGTGTACATGCGGGTTTTGAATATTTTCTTATTCGACCACGTATCTGAGGTTGAGATAAATAAATTTGTAAAAAACATTTTTTACGGTCGTTTGGAATTTTACAGTCGTTTCATTTCATGCATTTAAATATGTTCAATTACGTGCAATCAAATCCATTTCAATTTATGCTATTACAGAGACTTTTTTTAATGTTAAATCCGATTATATCAAGCCGGGCATGCTATGGAGACATAGAGACTGTTACAGTCCTACCTGTCTTTCATCTGCACTTTCTTAGGTATACGCGTCAAACGATTGTAGAACACGGTTAATGCTCATTGCATATACTTCGATTGATCAGTTGCATTGATGAAAATAGTAATAGTTGCTATGTATATAAGTTTTGTATCGTGTTTGTTATAAAATTACAACTGTTTCCCCTTTTTCCTGGAGAGCGAATTCCAACTCGATCGTTCGTTGTCGATGATTTCATATTTAGAATGTATGGGGATATGCATTTCAAAGAATTTCAGAATAATAATCAAAGAAGTCATTATCGCGGTATACAAGTCTCTTGAAATGCCGCCAGTCGTTCAGGTGTAAGTTGCATTTCTTTTGTTGTTATGTTACTCGAAATCCTGAATTCTGCAGTCAAAAGTAACACTGTATTTCTCAAGTGTAATTCGACAAACTAAACAGCGGGATTAAATATAAGGTAATAAATAATTGAATTTTTGGTTTTAGTGAGCTATATAATTTCGATTAGAAAAATGAAACTATGAGAGAAAAAATTCAACGCTCCCCAGGATTGATTTGAACCACCAACATCCTCATTACACTCCCTCATTACATCAAATTTATCCATATTCGTACCAAAACAATATTGATTTGTGTTTGCACCATTTGTGAGACTTTGGTAAGAAGCCATTGAAATTATCAATCATCTAGAGCATAAGAAAAGTAGCACATCCCAACAGTGACTCAAAATATAAGAGGTATACGAAACTTTTTATAAAAATCCATCGAGAATTTTCTCTTCTGGACAGATGAGTCCGAGTAAAATAGTTATTGCATATAAGATTGATGTTAAATTTAAATTAATACTTCGTACTGCGAAGCAGACGAGACGCCGAGCATAAAACTTGTACAACTCGCCCACAATAGTGCTTTATTATCGGTCTTACTGCACGATATGGGGAGTTCATATGGCCGACGTTAGCGTCCCTTTACAAATCACGCAGTCGCGCGAGTGTCGCGTTCGTCGGTGCTCGACCTTTTGATATTCGTTTCCTGAGACGTTTGTTAACGCTTTTTTCATTTGTTAAAAGAGTCTTTGAGGAGTAGTGTTATGTCAAGAAGAAGCAATATCCACTTCGAAACACTGCGGGAGCAAAGGTGAATTTTTACGTAGTGCATTTGGGCAAAAAAGTTGAATGTAAACGTCGAGTACTTAGCCAATTCTGGCCAGTGTTGATCGGTGCCAGGTAGTACAATAATAACAGATGGATTTGATGTAACTCGCATTAAGAATGGTTTGTAACTTTCGTTGTTGAGTTAGAGTTCAATTTTTTCTACGCCTCAGGGTTATGACCTTGAGAAAATTTTTCCGTTAAGAGATTGAAGAAATTTTGAATTGGATTATGGGCTTTTTTCGAATTGATCATATGTAGTACTCCCGTTTGCATCCCGTTGCCGCCATGAATTTTTTGACGTTTCGGGAGAGGAAAAAAGGAAGGGTCCCTGGGTATTCCTGACAACTTTCCCGCTCTGACCTGCTCCAATATGTGACATTTTTTCATTTCGTGTCGTGCCGTCAAGTCGCTCTTTTAAAGTGTGTGTGTATGAAGAACAATAGTGAAAATTATGTAGCGGAAAAGGTGCGAAAATTACTCGAGTTAATTCATCAGTGAATAGTGGGGAACCAGGAAAATGTCTTACGACATTGATTTAGGCTGATTTTTTTCAATTAACGGAAAAATTGAAAGAAATCAGCAAAAAACGTACTGTTTCTTCCAGCTCCGGGCAATCTAAATCAAATTTTCAGTAATAAAAAATGAACTACACATAATAATTATTCTTTAATCAAACAGTCGTGAGGAAGGAATGCATTAAGGGGTTGCAGAAACCTTAAAAAAAATTTTTGTATTTTAGGAGGAAATAGTATATTATACAATTGGTGCGTGAAATTTTGAAGACGCGTGTGGACGTGTCCACGAGTGGTGAAGCCGAGAAGCCGGCGACGAGTGTTACATGTTTACACGAGTGATTGAAAATGAACGCACCTGTTGTATCAAATAAAAAATTTAACTCTAGTACCGCTTTGTCCGTAAGATTCCCATATCATATGTATATTTTATGCTTTATTCTTCTGCTACTCTGTCAACTTTTCGAATATATTCAGGTATACGATTATTATTTAAATGGTTTCAAAATTAAGTTTCAATAAATAATATAACCCATCGGCAAATGTTATGTGTATAATATTGACCAAGGTTATTGTAAGATCTTAACACGGAGCGTCTAATCAACGATAGTAATTTAGAGTATCCCAGCGAAATGAGCGTTACTGTAAAAAAACGTCGTCGACGATGCGAGTCAAACCAGTGCAGTTCTGAACATATGACTATTGAGGTCTGAAGTGCAGTCGCTTTCTGTCGTCATTTTTTAATCCACAATAAAATTGAAAGAATGAAGTTTACAATAAGATATAAATAAGAACCGCTGCAAAACGTTGCGTTCTCAAGACTGATTTCAAACGGAAAGAGTTTGTTGAACAATGCCGTGGAAATTGAAAGAACTGAAACTTTTATGGAGTATTGTACGTCGTTACTTGGATACAGTTTCAATTATTCTTGAATCCAAATTGATGCCAACAGCAGGTGTTCTCCTGTTACTCTGCTTGTTTGTGAAGCATAAGTCAAGGAAAAGACGAGACTCGTGAAGCCGTGTGTTGACCGTGTAGTGCGCATTTCTCGCTTATCTATACGTAATTTGAATCGTATCATCTTATCTTGACACCTGAACGATAGAGGAGCCATAAAGGAATTCGACAAAGAGCCATTAGAAAAAAAGAAAAATTATCCACCGTCATCAACGCTTCGTTTTCTCAATAAAACATGAAAAGTAACTAATCTACGATTATTCAGCTATAATATGAAAGTGCTATTGTAATTTCTATGGTTCTACACCAATTCATTGTTTATGGATAACAAAAAGCCCGAAGTACCCGCTTGACACATCACCGCGGAAAGAACGAGCTTTCACGGGCGAGATAGGTTGCCACCGACACCCTCTTACCGACCGGGTCCAAAAGTGCATCAGCGCGCAAGCACTCGAAGCCCCGCGCGAGCTCGGATCGATCAGCTGTGCGTTCGTGAGCAGCATCAGCAGCAACAGTCCAAGTGTGCAATGGCACTGCGGAGAGTACGGAGGGCCCCGAGCTAACCTTAAGGAGGAGGATGGTCCTGCCCTCGACGGGCGGACTGGACTTCGAGGAGGGCCGCGAGGCCAGCTACTTTGCCCTGCAGCCCTCCAATCTGAGCTCGCCCAGCTCCGACGAGCTCGGCGGCTCCGGGTTCTTCGGGGACCCTAACTTGGAGCATTCCAGTCGTTCCACCTGCCCGGGAATCTTTTACTATTACTGGCACAAGTGAGTCGAAGGATATATTGCATCGCATTCCTCAACGCCCGCGGGTTGATTCGTTTAATGCAGTTTAATTTATGGTCTAAGCTCGTCGCAGCTCACCCATTTCACTTCGTTCAACCGTATCCATTCTTTTCGTCTTGGTATAATTATAAGATACATATGCGTGGTGCGATTGAAAAATGTTTGGATCTTGAATTTCCAAGGAAAAAAAATTTTGTACATTTCACCGTTTTCGAATCATTATAGAAACTCGCACTTTATGTATTTGTATCGTCGGAAAAATTCCTTGCGCCATTATGACAGTCGAAAAATTTCATTTGAATTGACTAGTGCAATTAGCCATTTTGTTTCATTTCTTGGTGTGACATTTTTATAATAATCCGAAAAAGCTGTATACCTGAAGTTCAGAAATAAAATTTTGCTTATTGAGATAATTTGGACACGTGTGAAATATGAATCGCGATTTAATTATATGGACAATCATTTGCAATCACTATTTAACTCAAAATACTTATTGTTTATTCTTCTCTTTGGAAATATTCGCACTCCACATTTATTATGATCGGGATCGTGCATTACCGCTCATAGGTAATCGAGAATCCGTAAGATACATGGAAAGAACGGAGTGGGAGTGAAACATTTCTTCCTTACCAACATTTTCTCATGTCAAAAATATAGCAGATTATGTTATTTTATCGAAACTGAAAGATAATTAAAAACTTGTATTCGTTTATTCTTGGCATATCATATGCTGATTTTTGTTTTGCAATTTTCAAAAAAAATTTTCATGATCTCGATTTTAACTCAACGATTGTAAATTTCGAATAACTTGTACAATTTAAGATGATCATTTTATAAACTATGGAGAACCATGTATTTTAAGAATCAAGTGTCTTTAGATATACGGCTATTATCCACATATGCTCACTACATGCCACGGATAAACACAACGTTTACAACCGCAGATTTGTTCTCAACTCATGTACAGAGTAATAAGATAATAATCCAAGTTTCAACTGAGTATCACTGTATTCATGACATTACATACAGTTTTTATCATTTCTGATCTGATGAGTTACTCACAGTCACATTAGCTGAATGAGAGGTTAGACTGAAATATCTTAGACACGGATTGTGAGTCAGCTGATCGAAACGTCAACGTCTATCCCGCACAGTGAGTTCAAAGAGACTGCGGGACAGAGAACGACAGTTGCGTACTTGCGATACAAACAAGTTTCTCAAGTTCTCCGTGATTATAATAAAAAAGATACGCGCCAATACATTCGGGTGAATCTTTTATTACGCAAATGACTTTTTTTGTAACATATTATTTACCACTGGATATAACCAGTGAATATATCGATCTCAACGTGTTCTCCTTTTGCGAACATGATTTGCTGATAACTTCATCAAGCTAACATGTTATTTCGGATCGTTCTAACCAAACAATAATATGTTTTAGGACTCATAAATTTCAGTGTATTGAATACGCATAAATATAATCAAATTTATTCAGTTTCAAATGTGGCAAAATTATCAGTTGTAATTCTAAAAAATACTGTGTGATGCATATTGAAACCATTTATTGAGAAGAAATTTAAGCTAAACCGTGATCGACAATCTGCAAAGCTGATTTTGGAGTTATTATTCGTAATAACTTATTTCCATTGGGATGATGTAGTCGTACATTACTATTTGTCGATTAGATTAAGATTCAGGTACACCGATTACGAGGGTTTTCAAATTACAATCTTTATATCCCTATTTAGGTTTATCAAGGTAGATATATTTATATCTACCTTGATAAAAAAAAAATAGAACTCAACTAGACAAATGCAACGGTATTTTAATCAACGTATAAATTCTATTTGATAGATAAATTTTGACGTTGAATACTATTTAAATATTTTTCGTTTCTTAATGCCATCTGACTTTGTTCTTTTTTATATATTTATTTCATGTGGATTGCTCATCAGTGCATAAAAGGATGTATGTATGTACATACCAATAATATGTGCATGAGTGTATCAAGAAGGTCTCTTGGTTTTTTCACAAAATCGTTGTCTGCCTGTATGTTTATGGTTCGAGTGATATTTTTCCACTGTGGTTTACCTTGTAAATATTATCCCACTTGCGAAGATATACCAATTTACTTAGCCATCAGAAAGTACAATTGATTGGTATCCTTTGTCATCGTAATGAAATTTACGTGCGCCAAAAAATGCAATAACTGAACGATCTACTCATGTACAATCACAAACTCACTTTACTCATGTACAATCGTCATCGTTCATATACGTGAAAAGTAATTTGTATACTCCTGTTCCTCAGCAAGCCTCGCGTATACATACATCAAATTGAATACAAAGCCTCTTGAAGCTGTAAAAAGAAAAATTGTTCCTAATTATTTGTCTCGTTCTTTCTTGGCCCCCGAGCCTCGAATGCGCTTCAGCTGTTTGCTAAAAAAAACCGCTCAATTGCAGACCATGTTTGACGAGGAAGCGGCTAATGATAGGGGGCTTCGTGGTGGCGGGCCTGGTGCTCACACTGTTGCTCGCGACCAGTCTGTATCATGGAAGCAAAAGCAGCCAGGAGGCGGAGCTCGTGCCACCGGATCCCGAGCAGTCGCCTCCGGTTTCCTGGAGCAAGCTCAGGACGTTCAAGCGCGGCGCTGTGTGCGCTGACGGTGCACCATGTGCTCTCATCGGCAAGTGAGTATAACTTTCCCTATATATATATATAGTGATTCATTCATTAATTTTCAGTCAATTACGATTTACAGATAAGAATTAGATATGCCGGTATCATAGACTATAATATTTTCTTCTTCGAATTTCATAATATGCAGTATTCACAGTTTCTTAATTCACAGTAAAAAGAATGGAATGACGTGATACCTCTAATATTTAACAGAGAACATATCTGGTTGGACGTGGTTCAGTGAAAATAAACAAAGAAATATTTCTAGGACGATGCTCGATCGAAATGGATCCGCTGTCGATGCAGCCCTTGCCGCACTCATTTGCAATGGTCTAGTCAACATGCAGAGCATGGGCTTCGGTGGAGGCTTCATTATGACCATTTTCGATAAAAATATAAGCCGCGCTGTGGTGCTTAATGCGAGGGATTCCGCGCCGACTGCGGCTAACGCCCATATGTATGATGGCCTGAACAAAATGGCATCGCAAACAGGTGAATATACATGTAATTCGTGGATTAAAATTATGAAGTTTGTTCCCGGAAATAATCGTAATAAGCAATGCTATCCGTTATACAAAAATGCCAGTTGAGACGTCCTGTATCCAAATATATTGGATACTCGTCACGCATCCAAGAAAAAACTATGAAATTTTTGTGGGTCACTTGTTTATATCGACTTTCCGATTATCTTTGAATTTTTACTGAATTAGACATGCTTATATTAATGAGACATACCAACTAGTGGATCTCCATCTAGATCGAAACCAGCAGATGATGTAAAGTAGCGTGATGGAGAATTTGTATCACGAAATTATAACAAGTTGTTTCCCGCTTTAGCAAGAATATTTCACGATCATTTGTGAACATATCAAGCATAAAAATTCTCTTCTAGGTGGACTATCGATATCTGTACCAGGAGAATTGGCGGGTTATTGGGAAGCTCATCAACGGTTTGGCAAGTTGCCCTGGCCCGAACTCTTCAAACCGAGTATTGAGCTTTGTGAGAAAGGATACCACTTATCGAAGGTCCAATATGACGCTCTTCATATCAATGCAGAACGAATTCTTGAAGATGCAGCACTGAAGTAATGCCACGCAATTATTGAGAACGACAATCGCGTAAAAGTTCCTTTTTTCTACGTCGTCTTATATTTCTAGGGGAATTTTTGTCAATCCAGAAACCAAAGAGTTTTATAAAGTGGGGTCGATTATTCGACCAAAGAAACTATGCGAGACCATGAAAATTATAGCGGAGAAGAATGCAACGGAATTTTATAATGGAACTTTGGGACGCAAATTGGTAGAAGACATACGGAAACGTGGCAGTATTATCACATTCAAAGACTTGAACGATTATAGGTAATGCATTAGTAGTTTTAGATATTACCAGAGAGTAAATATGCGTTTTGAAAACACAAAAATTTCATACTAATTTCACGATTTTAGAGTCAAATGGGACGAACCGTTGTCAACCCAACTCTATGATGGATCGAAAGTCTATACTCCGAGCATTCCTGGAAGTGGTAGTGTGCTTACATTCATTCTAAATATGCTTGATGAATTTCATTTTTCGCCAAGTGATCTCGCCAATACAAGTTCGATTATACGAACATATCATAGGATAATAGAAACATATAAGTATGCTTTCGCTGTTAGAACTCAATTAGGAGACGTTAAATTACCAAAGGTGAGAGTCCCATAAATTTCGTAACAATCAGTGTAGATTTTTCATTCAAAGTGAATAACGTATTTTTGTATCCAATGCTCGTCTAAAGCACGACAATTTTATTATTATTTTCCATAAGAGTTAAGCTATATAATACAGATATTAAATAGCTTGACTAATATCGGAATATTACAAAACTATTATCCGTTTTTCATTTTACGTGAAATAGAAAAAAATTGAAACATTAATATTCAATAATAATTATTCGTTTTAGTTAATTAGAAATGTAACGTCGAAAGCCTATGCTCGAGCTGTCTGGTCAAAAATTAGAGATAATAGAACCTGGGACGATCCTGTCCATTATGGAGCAATAAATTCGGGAAATACCGAGGAATATGGTACTGCGCATATTTCAGTAATTAGTGAAGACGGTGATGCAGTATCAGTTACTAGTTCTATAAATTTTTAGTGAGTATTATCAATTTTAAACCAACAAGAATTCTAACGATGTTGTACGATCAACATTACATGTATTTATAGATTTTGATTTTCGATGAATCATAGATCTAACTTTAGAAAATATATTTTTTCTTCGTGAAACGATAAGCGTTATATGTCGATGATTATTGTTGCAGTTTTGGAAGTGCTGTGATGAGTGAGAGTACAGGAATTTTATTGAACGACGGAATGGATGATTTTGGTTTGCCGGATAGGAAAAATTACTTCGGGCTACCGGGAAATCAAAATAATTATATTGCACCAGGAAAGAGACCAATGTCATCAATGAGTCCAACAATACTCGTGAAAAATGGGGAAGTCACAATGACGATAGGAGCTGCTGGCGGCACCAAAATTCTCTCATCAATTTCATACGTAAGCTTTTCTTTTTGCTTGTACGAATATACTTTTTGTTTGAATATAGTTTTTAATATTCGGGTTATTTTCAAACGTAGCCCGTTCTAAACCATATTAAATTTGTCAACATTTGGTAGACATTCATATTTGATTGAAATTGATGCATAAAATTAGCAAAATTTCATATGACAAGTTATTATGCAGTATAATTACAGAATAACATCCGAAATTGGGCAGGTTGAATTATACGATCAAGGTTCTTGAAAGCAAAGCGGAAAAAATTTCTTGGTACAGTAAATCTTGTGAACAATGGTGCGAAAATTATTAGCTCGTATTACGAAAAAAAAAAAACTTTGCTAGTCTGCACTTCCGTGGAGGAAGCATTGCAATTCATCAGTAAATAAGACACCGGAGTGTCATTGCTGTCTTCTAAATGCTTTCTATAAATGTATATGGGGTGTTCTGAGTAATTTCACGCAGCGATTGACCTGTCTTTCTTCGATTAGCTTCAAAAGTTTTGAAGTCTAATGTTTTTCGAAATTCGCTTCGCTTTCTTTCTAATCTATAAATTTGAGCTTTTTGTAGAAAAAAAAATCAACTCTAACCTCGAACAGTATATAACAGCCAAAATTTCAGAGTGGGAGTTTATTGAATTATTTGATTTAAAAATGACAAAAAATTTACGAAATCGAAAGAAATTTTATTTTTCAATATCATTTTATAGAAAAAATAAATAAAAATAAAACATATCTTGG
Source organism: Aphelinus atriplicis (assembly GCA_020882685.1). NCBI lineage: Eukaryota > Metazoa > Arthropoda > Insecta > Hymenoptera > Aphelinidae > Aphelinus > Aphelinus atriplicis. The sequence continues at coordinate 80,128,468 of CM037073.1, forward strand.
TAAAATTGATTTTCTCCCATGATTGGAGTGTAAAACGTGAAAATATTCAATTGAAAATGTATTCAGTGATTGCCATTTCTCACGTTTTGAAAATCAAATTTTACCAAGACATGTTTAGTTTTTATTTTTTCTCTATAAAATTATTTTAAAATTTTTTCTTTTTCAATTTCGTAAATTCTTTATAATTGTCAAATTAAATAATACAATAACAGTTAAGCTCAGCTCACTCTGAAATTTTGGCTACCCTACTTTTTTGAGTCCCTAATTTTGAAAGAAACATTCGGTAAATTTTGAAGAGAGCGAAAAATGTTGGCTTCAAATTAGAGCCCAAATGAGTCTAAAGACAAAATTTGAAATAATTCGGAGGTCAGGCTGATCACTGCGTCAAGGGACTCAGAATGCTCCACATTCACTGCTCAACTTCTCGAAATTCTCGAAGATAGTTCGAAAATATTTTGCAACAGTCAAGACTCTAATACAATTTAGCTCAGAAGCTTTATATTTTCTCGACGCTTATTCTAATGACTGCATCAACTTTAGCAAGGAACAAAACGCTCCATTATGAATTAAGGTCCAACAAAAACCGAGTGATATACTTATCGAATTTTCCCAGTCAATGATATTTCAATTTTGCAATATTAAGATTTTATCGTAAATTATTCTTCTTGCATAATAAAGAATTTTCAAATGTAATAGTTTACATGAAATCTATAAAAAACAATAATCGATAGTAATAATAATTAAAAAATGTTTCAGGTGATAGCGAGGTACTTGTGGATGGGCAACACGATAAAGGAGGCCGTGGACGCTCCGCGGATCCACCACCAGCTGTTCCCGATGGAGGTGTCGTACGAGTTCGGCGTGCCGCGCGACGTCGTCGCGGGTCTAAAGGCTCTGGGCCACAAGACCTCGCGCTACAAGAACCGCGGCAGCGTCGTGTGCATACTCGTCAGGGTCAACGGAACCATCTATGCAAACGCAGACCACCGCAAGGGCGGCGACGTCTACGGGATCGACTGAGAATCTGGCCCGTATACTGCAGTGAATGAATGCAATCAACGAATTCTCCACCCGGATATTTCATTGCTGCAATGAACCAAAAATGCTTTTAATTATGAGCATTTCATTTTTTCACGAGTATTCTTCCGAAGAAAGTGTTTACGCGTTGTGATTTTCAACGTTAGAATCTCGGTATACTTTGTCGTATGGTGATTTTAATTAGTACAACGCAACCGCAAATCCGAGCCTTTTGTATTAATATGAAAAATAAAGAGAAGATAGTAGTATTAAAACTGATGTCTTGTTGAGTATCGCATTTAACCTTGTCGTCAGAATGAATCATTTTATTTACACAGAAAAAGTACTTTGTACAATCAGGGTAAGGAGCCTGAATGTAGTGACCTCAAAGGTGGAAAAATCTATTCACGTATTCCGCGTATAAGGACCTCGGAAGCCTGTAAACGATAAGAGCGCGATTAGTCGTTAGAATCGTTAGTCTCCATTGAAGGAATGAAATTGACCTTGAATACCACTGTTTGTGATGTACAGTTGTTCTTGAATATAGTAATATTGCATGGAAGTAACTAGAAATGATGCTTAGACTACTTAAGAATAATTTTTTGGATAAAATTTCATTTAATGTGTATGTGAATGCATTCGTCAGTAATGATGAAACTTTATTTGCAGGTTGAATGCACCGGGGTATAGAATGAGCGAAATAAACTCGAGACGACGCACGACGAATTTGCATGTATTTATAGAATCAAAACATTTCAATCACTCGAAATTTTAGCTCTCTACCGTTCAACGACAATAGCCAGTTTTATTAGACATGCATATTGAGCACTCAAGTCAATGACACAAGTTAAAGGTGTTTATAAAGTATTGTGAATGGAGAACACGATCAAGGAAGTGGTGGATACACCTTCACTTCGTCTGCACCTGTTCTATTGTTTGAAAATATCTTACGGCTATACAAAAAGACGGGAAAAAACTTTGAACTTAGTCTTACTTCTGTCTTGTTGATATTTTAATACATGAAAATATCACTGAATTATGAAATTTTTTTCGATCATTTAAATTACTTTGAAAATATCCGGTCACGCTTAACCAGATTGTATTTTTATTAACGTATATAAATTCGTAAGAAAATTATCCCATTATTTTCATTCATTTTAATCTAAAAAAAATCAGATCGAATTTCACACGTTACAAATTTACAAAATACATCCCAATGAATAACTTGTTGCTGCGCAAAAACTGCTTCATAAGCGCTTTTAGATAAGAAAGTTTTAGTGCGTGGTTTAACTTCAAGTATGTAGCTTTTTATACTAAATAATATGATAACGAGAAATGCAAAGTTAAATAACTTCAAACGCTAAATTCATCTGTTAAAGTATTTTCTAGTTGTCCTATAGAATATTGTAAACAAAAAAGAGTTATAATTCGCTACATTCTAGAGTGCACGAAACATTTCGGATCAAAGAAACACACTAATCACTTTTTCCGATAATGCTGTAATAAATGGTTTCTGTATATATTGTTCTAGCATTCGAAAACGGAAATGCTAATTATAATCGTAGATTTAAAATCAATAAAAAAAGATTTCATATTAGCCAATATTACTGTTTACACTTTTCATTTTTCTTATCATTTATTCGTGCATTTATAGCTGACTCTCGGTAGAAGAAAATAATATCATCATTTTGATAAGAACTCTTTGTCGAAAAAAAAAATGATGTGATGTTGCGCAATATTAATATATAATTGACGAACTAGAAGAAGATCAGGAGAATATTTGCTACATTAGTTAGAAACGAGGAAGTAAGATGGAATTATGTTCAAATTCAAATCTCGTTTTAGTTATATGAGTTCAACACATTTTATGGCGGCGTATATCCTAAACATTACATTTAAAATTATTATCATTAATTGATTACTGTGGGATCGCGCCCTCGCTCGGGGGAGTATTCCCTCTTTCAGGAAGATCCGACTCTCTTTCGGGAAAAGTGTTCGGCTCTCTCACTTTATAGGTCGCGCATAGGGCCTCATGCTTTAATGCACATTCCCACATGACTATTACCATTCATATCAAAGATATAAGAAATTTGAAAAATATCATTGTTTCACATCTTTTTCAAGTATTTCTTGTCTAATAATGTCAGTTTTTACAACGACAATCATTGTTTGTGAAGAATACATTTTTGAAACTTCAATTTCACTGTTTTATGCACTTTACAAATATCACTTCTACTGCGTAAATTCACAGCAAAGCGTAATTTGACCATATTATTGCAGAGTTCGTTTTCACAGTTTAGTCATCATTTTTTCACCGTAAAAATTATTAGGTTTGCGAGATAAAGATCAAAATGTTGCTATCAATTAAATCACATTATATTTTTAATCTCATTTTGATCCCGCAGTAAATGTTGGTTATCGGTTCACGATACATTTGCACTTTTTGTTTACATTACTTGTTTCGAATGTATGTACACGTAAATCTAGGTGAAAGCCTCACTCGTATTCTAGAGTACACTTGTTCAAATTAAAATTCATTTTACTTCGTGATGATTAATCTAGATCAATCGCGTCAATATTTATTTTCAAATATTTTTTTGCATGATTATGTATTGAGTCATTCGAAGAAACGTGCTTCAAGGGAGAAATATTATTTCACGGCATTGTGAGCCAGATTAAATTTTTATGATGAAATTCCAAAGCCTGTTAAGTTGGAAAATACTGATTTGAAACTGCGCAGAAAAGAACTTAAAAATAAAAGACTGACTCATCGAATAGACTTCTGTTTTCTTTAAAATATTAAGAAAATCTTTTTTAAAAAATTGCAATCATAACTCTCATATTTTTGAGAGAATTATGACAATGAGACATCTTTTTTTTTTCTAGTACTAGATAATAAAGCATGTCTTACATTATTTGTGCAGTTATTCGCGAAACTTATAGATTAGATAAATAATCGAGTGATAAGAGCAGTCATTTCAAAACTGTAACATTACACAGTACTTGTCATCTAACTCGTAGACTACTTTCCGAACAGAAAGGGTTGGATGGATTTTTTGTCAAGTATCGATTCGTAATCACCCAAGTATATAGATAAATAAGGAAATAGGGGAACATCATATTTGCAGTTTGATTATTCTTTTGTTTATATATAATAATATACAAAGTTCCAATCGGATGGGATGAAAAATTCTCGGAAAACCCAATAAAATTTCTGGTAAAAAGGTAGTTTACGACTACTTCTAACCCAAATAAACCAAATAAACCAAAAATAACCCAAATACCAATCACTAAAATTGGATAGAACAGCAAGTAGATAGAATTTATGAGATTACTTCTTTCATATTAGCTATATCTAAGCGAGTCAATAACCAACTTCAGATCGGGGTCGTCGTAAACATACACTTTACCGAATTTCTTAAAGCGCAGACTTCCTCGTATGTACATACCACCCTTGTTGTTTGAATTACCTACGTCGTATAATTTCAATCAGTGACATGCGATCGAAAACAGCCATTGAAAAATAAGCTGCGGCAGCAAAACCCTATATCACTGTTTTTTCCTTGTATGCGTATATACTCTCATCGCAACAGCGCAGCTGTTCTACACCTATATAGACAAACATCTGATCGTACGCGTGAGTGGTGTGCATCGGCTAATGTCGTAAGTGTATATAACGGAGGCGTTCTGCCGTTATGCAATACTGTAGCCTACGACCGCCAACTCGAAAATTCAGAGTTCTCGAATATTCTCGATACTTCTATAGAGACCCCAGAATCCTCACCTGATAGACATTTCTCTCGCTCGTCTGATCTCCATATGTGAAACTCGGTGCGTTGCACGCCGCGATGTAGAAATTAGCTTTAATCATACTTAATGTTGCGACATTTTTTTGCACACTCGCGCATGCATCTCTGAAACTAATACTCCATATATGTTACATACGCACATGCATACACCTACACACAGTACGCACGCACGTGGGACGGGATTCCGCCGTTTTTTACTCGCCGATTCAAGGCAATCGGCGAACAAGCGAGAGTGGACATTCGTTTGGCGATTCTCCAAAGAATGACAACAAACGAGGACGGGAGCATTGATCCTCGCGGCCGTGCAGCGACTTTATGTATAGGTATAGGTATATATAGGACACTTATAAATAATTCCGAGTGCACAGCAGAATCAGCTAATATAGGGTGCCCCAGGGTGCCTCGCTCAAAGCTGATGCACACTGATGCACACTGGCAGAGCATCAGCTTTGTTTTGAAAATACACGCACGTCCGACGTCGGCAAGAAGGCGCATGCGCGCGCCCGCATCGGCGAATTTTCGAGTCGGTTCGCGGCGCGCAGCCGACCGACCGCCAGCCTCACCGGCTCGCACCTGTGCGTCATTATCGCCTACCTGGGCGTACAACGTGGCCACCCTCTTGCTGGTCGCCCGGCTGTCGTGTCGCGCTGCAGCACCATGCGAGCGCGATAATCGAAATTGCGGATCGTCGGGAAACAATGACGCGTACCGCGCTGCATATACGTGTGTGTGCGCACAGGACAGCCTGACATGAGACGCGCATGCGTGGCCCGGCGGCGGTTATAAAAGGAGCGCCCCGGCCCGGGCGCTAAACAGTATCGAACGTATACGCAGGTCGTGCGAAGAGTGAGCGATCTCCAGTTTACCCTCGACGAATATTCGAGAAAAAGAGCCGGAGCCTCATTGACTATAATCCGACCTCAGACACAAGTACTCGGCGGAGAAGCATCAGCGACATATAGCGCATCAGAAAGCGATAACCAAATTTGTCAAAAGAGGACCGAGAGGCGCAGATATATATATACCCGGAGATATATTTGTAAACATGTCGGAAGAGCATTTCGACGCGTACGAGCACTTCAACTACGACCACGACAAGCACATCTTCACCGGGCACAGCGGCAAGCAGCGCAGCAAGAAGGAGGCCGTCCAGCACACCAACCACTGGGACCCGAGCGGCCATTCGAGAAAAATCCTAACGAAGCTCGTCAACACCGAGCACAACAAGCGCGACGTCAAGTCCAAGTCGTAGGCTGTCGCGCGCGCGTGCAGGTGGGTGTCCTTGCTCTCCCGCGATCATACCTATTGATTCTCTCGTTTTGCACGCGCATATACGCGTCAATTGAATTTCGAGGTCGGCCGGGGAAAAACTCGCGCGCGATCCTTCCTTTCTCTCTGAGACGCAATTACCCGCTGTGCCGCTGCAGTCTTATATGTTTATTCATATGCCGCCTGGCCTGCTCGGCCAGAAGAGGACGCCACCCGTCAACTGCGTCTCAACAAGACCAGCTGTGCGGGGTCACGGACGAACAACGACGCTTTGTGTGCGCGCGAGTCGATGTATAATGCATTCGGTATTATGATATATCGCTGCTTATCAGCGCTGCCGAGTAGATGATACGACAATGCTCTCGCGCTTTTTTTATTATTCGTTTTCATTTCGTATGTGTACATACGGGCGGTTTGGCTCTCTCGCGATGTTGCACGTATCGCACTGCAGCAGCGGTGCATTGCGCGCATATATACCGTTGTTGCCAGGCGCGCGATGATGCGGCTGCAGTAAGCTTCTTTTTCTGCTTTGTGCGCTCGCGTATATTTTTAGAGACGAGGAAGTGCATATGCGCCTGTCTGTTTTATCTATAAGGACGCGGAGAACTATTGTTTTTAAACGTGTTACATAAGTTCTCGTCGGGATGTATAATCGGATGTCTAATGCGTCGTATTGGAAAATGATGACTCGTGAATTCGATTTTTCGTTGATATTAATAAAATAGAATTTTGGGGAAGTAATAGACCGTGTCGGAAGATTTTAATTTTATACGGTGCTTTTTCGAAAAAAAAAACAACATAAGATATCCGTAAATGAAATAAGCATGCAAACAATGATCTCAAATGTGAATTGTTAATTTCTTTACAGGTATTCCGACTCGTTCCTTGCCCAGTGGTATTTCCATTTGAAATTCATCCAGTTCACTGAGTACAGACATGCCAAGTTCTACTAGGATGCAAGGACGGAAACGATTTGAAATTACGCACCTGTTACTTGTATCAATGAACGCATTTACACATTGATTTTTGCGACTATTAATCTATTCCAAATAATTCTAGTTTTAGCAATTTTCGAGTCAAGTTCTGTATCCTAATTTGCAAATATTATCGCACATTAGGATTGCGTTATTTTATACAATATTTCTATTCAGTCGTTTCATTCAAATCATCATTCAAATCATTAGCTTAATGTTACATCTCATTAGCATAGGCTTGATGTAAATTATCATTAGTTTTGCTAGAAACTCTTTTCTAAGTTGTTTTTGACATTGAGTGAGTTTTGACTGACATTAATAAATTATTCCTACTATTGAAAATAGTATGTGTGTAGTGAGACACAGAATAAAAAGTATTAAAAAAAGTTGAAAAGAATTTTTTCCTTTATTACCCACTCCTATTTATAATTTAAATAGATATATATATTTATATATTGATAGATATATCATGCAATTTACTTTTATTGATAATACATTTAGATCCACACTGATTAGTATTATACTAAAAATAGAATAGAATATTATTTACAGTTATAATTACTAATGACATGACGTTACAAAATTATAATCTACACAAGTATATAAAAAAATAAACTATATTGCGATTACAAATATGTAAAATAGCCTTGGTCATGGATTATGAATTTTGGATAAAAAACGGTTTTCCTTCATTTGCTCTAAATGGAATTACCACAGGAGACACAACTTGATTCACGATAGGATTTTCCCCTCACTGGCTCTACATGAAATTACACAGGAGACACAGTTTGATTCACGATTAACGATGATAAATTATATGCAAATTGAAAACACAATAACATTTAAACAGTTAACTTAAATTCGTGTAAATCAATTTTTTGTCGGAGAATCCCAGTCAAGACGAAATCTACCGAATAAGTTGCTACCGTTTTTGGAGCTTTTGTCATGTACTTCTTAATATTATCCAAATCTTTCTCTTCAGCAATGATGACAGTCTTTGTAGCCCATCTCGTTGGCGCTTTGAAAATTGGTTTCCCTCCACTGTGAATAATCATTTCTGAAAAAAAATGATATAAGTAAAATATATGTTGATTTTAACATGATTTATTCTTATAATTCAAATGAAACTTTTTCCCTCAAGTTTTTATAATAAAACTGATTGATGGACAAATTTGATGCAAATATTAAAATCTAAAAATTCATGTATCAACAGACTCATATGAGAACTATTTTGTTATTCATCTTGTGAAAATATTAGGAAGAACACAATTGTTATTTCATATTTACCTTTCAATTCGGATACTGGAAGTTGCGTGATATTCGGTGTTAAAAACACTGTATATCCAGTAAGAAATTTATGCTTCTTAACTTTTTCTAAACTTTCACGAAGTTTGAATTTAAACTTTGTTTCAGTTTTAGAATCTTTTAAGATGTACTCTTCCCAATCCAAAAAACGATTAGCTTTCTTACTACTGGTCAGCCACTTGGAGGAAACTATCGGTATACCACGAGCCAAACAACAGAGAAACTCTGGTGATCTTGTTACTTTATCTGTGACCAAAATTGTACATTCTTCGGAATCTTCGACTTCAGAACCTCCTGTAATAAAAAATAATCAATCAAATAACTGAAAATGAACTAATATTATGATTTATCAAGATTTTTAAATCATAACTTTTTATATTGTACATAAACAGTTATGATGTATGAAAAGTTGAATATAATTTTAGACCAATTACATTAAAATGCTCGATTAAATCGTAAAAAGATGAGAACCTACCCAATTCTTTGATCATCTTTCGTTGAGTCTCAGTTTCATCTCCTATGAAAAGAATCTTGTGAATGGTAGACTCGTGGGAATCTTCAGAGTCACTAATTATGATTCTTCTTCCTCTACGTCCTCTACTGCTAGTAAAATTATCTTCTTCCACGACATTCTTCAAGATCTCTGCTACTTCCTGAGATTCTGTCGAAGCCTCAACTGCACTCAAGTCTGGAGATTCGAGACGTTTTCGCTTCTGACGCGTTGGACGAGAACTGGCACTTTTACTCGTTGACACCGAAGAGCATATTTTTTTGTTTTCAGGTTCTGAGAATATTGAATCTACTGATGGATCTCGAATTTTTTCTCGTTTACTCCTGGTAGATACTCCAGAATCTTCCGATCCTTTTGTCTTTTCTTTCTCTGCAATTTTTTCAACTCTTGCCCCCTTAGTTCTTGTGCTCCTAGGAATCACTTTTTCTTGCTTCCTGTCTTGGGATAATTCTGGAGTTGAATCTTTGTTACTCTGAAACCTTCTAGTACAAGTTCTTCCAATTTTAATTGATTTTTCAGAATTCGAAGACTTAGAATTTTTTATTTCTTTAGATCTCGTTTCTTTTTGTACAAGTTCTGGTTCCGAATCTGAATCCAGAATGGTACGTTCAATTTCTTTTCCTGTTTCACTTTCCAATTGTTTTTTTCTAGTACAAGTTCTTCCAATATTAGTTGATTTTTCAGTTAGCAATTTTTCGGGATTCGAAGACTTAGAATTTTTTATTTTTTTAGATCTCGTTTCTTTTTGTACGAGTTCTGGTTCCGAATCTGAATCCAGAATAATGGTACGATCAATTTCTTTTCCTGTTTCACTTTCCAATTGTTTTTTTCTAGAGGCCATACCCCTCGTATTTCTTGCTGTAGATTTTAATTTATTATCCGTTATTTCGCTCTTACTTTCTTTTGCCGATGAATCGGTCTCATTTCTTTTAGCTCTGCCACCTCGAGATCTGGTGTTTTGCAAGGTTTTGATTTGATATAGAGTATCATCAGTAGTCTGAGTTTTCTTCGTTTCACTACTCTCTTTATGATTTTTCTGATTTTGACTCTCATTGGAATTCTTAACAGGTACTTCGACAGTTAACTCTTTCTTCAGATTTCTACCAGTTCGAGTTCTGGTTTGGGTAGGATTACGTTTGACGCTCTCCACTACCACAGCTTTTGTATCCTCATTTTTCTTGGATCTAGTATTCTGAGTTCTCGTCTTTTGGGGCACGTTTTTCGAGTCAGAATCATCCAGCAATAAGTTCTCTTTACTCTGCAGGCTCTTGGGTAATTTGAAAATTCTGTTTTGTGGAAGCCGAGCATCTGCGTTTTGTTTCAAAGCGTTCATTTTGTTATCGAGGGCGGCTCTCCTGTTGGGAGTGAGCTTCTCCCTGAGTGGTGAAATGATCACTGTTACCCCTTGTAGCTTGGCCACTTCCGCCTTGGTGCGCTTGGTGCCTGGGTGATTCTGTACATCTTTCTGAGCGCTCCTGGACCTTTTATTCCGAATGATCGTCAGGCCCGACATTCTCGACGTCGTCGCTGTCGGCGTCTTCGTTTTGGAACAGTCGTCTACCTCGGATACCTGAAAAACAGAGGCATCCTTAGCAACTTTTTGGGTTTGCGGACTGTCGGTATTTTTTTTATTTGTCCGAGAGCTGGTGCTACGAGTACGCGTGACATTTAGACTAGTATTCAATTCCTGGGACGCACGTTTCTTCCTACGACGTAACATACTCGGCGAGGGAGAGGCGCCGAACTTGTCCAACCGCGACGTGGATACTTTGTCGCAGTTTGGACTGGGCTGACCGATCATTCTTTCGAAAAAACCGCCCATCTCGACAAATTCTTCGTCCGAGTTGTCTTCAAGACCCTGCTTCAGCAGCGCTTGTAAATCGAATTTCTCCTTCGGTAGCGGTTTGTATTTTGGAAGGAGCGTCTCCGAGTCATCATCACTGTCGCTGTCGCTACTACTAGCTTCGTTAGCGGGTCCGGAAATGGACTCGGTTAACTTATTCTTTACTACGTCACTTTGGACGACGAGCTTGGATGTGCTTTGCTCGGGGCTGCTTAATTTGCGTGTAGAGTAGCGTCGGGCTCGCGTAGACCTGGCGCTCTCAACCTTTTTGTCTTCACTACTGTCCGAGTCAGATGAATTTCCGGAAAATTGGCGCCGAGGCTTAGGGGTCTTGCCGGTCTTCTCGATCTCTGCGAGGATATCGTCGACAGTGGGAATCGGCAGCTTATTATGATCTGACCGTGGATTTTCCTCTTTTTCTGTACTTGTTTCAGTGACTTTTTCACGATTCTGCTGGTAGACGCGATCGAAACGGCGCGTCGCGTACAGATTCCATCTGGAGGGAATCTCGACCGGCTGAGAGTCAATGATGATCTCATCCTCGTGGTCACTGGGTGCTGCTAGCTGCGAATCGGTGGGTGGGCAGTCCACGGTACCAGCTACCTTGATTTTCGGTAGGTTCTTCAAGAAATCATCTTCTTCATCGTCGTCCACATCCGACTCAATGACCGGCGAGTCTCTTATTGAGGGCCTACTAATATCTAAGCTACGTAAACTAGGTGTTGTACAGACCTTTTTGGGGGTGGGCTGACGACTTTCGTCACTCTCGGTGGAGGCCGCCGAGACGAGCTCGTCGCTCTCAACTTCTTTCCGGGATGAGTCGAAGCCACGTATGCCTCGATTCAATACCCGCTTCTCGGGTATCCTTGGTAGTGATTGCTGCTTCTCTCGAGACTGGTTACCTATTTTCTTCGGTGTAGTCAGATTCTTTCCTACATTTTCTCGTTCGCTAGAAGAGGATTGGGACGAGGAATTTAGGTTTACGCTCTTGGATAGACTTAGGTTGAAGCGCTTTCGACCGATAGATCTGGGAGAATTAGTCAATGCGTCGTTGTCGGATTGGCTGTCGCTTGTAAAAGACATACTCTTGGTTAGTGGGAAAGACATACGTTCAGCGGTGCTTATGGGCTTGAGGTCGTTACTGAAACCAATAGTTCCTCGTCTAGAAATAGTTTTTTCGTCGTTACCACTTGCGTTTTCGTTTGGCTGAGATCTAGATTGTTGCGGTTCATTCATATCTACCGAGTGATTTAGTCTGGATTTTTTTCTTTCTGGACTCGATTTTTTCAACGGAGAGGTTGCATCTCCACTGTCTTGATTATCTTCCTGAGACTGTAAAACATCTTTAATCTGCTGAGTCATCATAGAATCAGGCTGATATGACTCTTCTGTATTAACGCTATTGTCAAAAAGTTCGTGGAGATTCCTTTCAATTGTATCATCAAGATTGGCTGAAGATTTTTCGCTTTTTGTTGACAAGATTGATTTATTGTGCAATGTCCCTTTTTTCCGATTTTTACCTTTAGCTTGACTCCGCTTAGAGCCTAGAGTCGGAGATCGTACAGATGAATTAGGATCAGCTTCTGGACTGTTTTCTATTTGACTCGACTCCAAGATATTTGCCAATTGTTGAGTAAGTAATATTGACTGGTTTTCCACCGATTTTTCTTCATGTCCCTCAAACATTTCGTCCAAATTCTTTTCTATTGTACTATCTAAATCTATTTTAGAATTTTTAGATTCATTTTTCTTTAATTTTTTACTGCTTGTTATTTCTATTTCTTCTAGCTGACGTTTTGACATACTTCTTGAACTTCTTGGTTCATCATGATCTTCAATTACTTGCGTTGGAGCAGTTTCATGGTCCAAATTTTCAATGCTAGCATTTTGGATATTGTCGATCTTAGTACAGTCACCACTTAATTGTCTACCAATCACTTGAGTATGAGCTAATTTCATATCCACTATCTTTTGAGTTGGTTGCAGATCGAAATCATCAGGTATTTCATTTGCTGCGTCTTCTTCAGTTGATATGACTTGTGTTGGTGCTGATGAAATATCTTCTGAGTTACGATTATGAATTTGGGATTTTCGATTTTTTACGACTTGAGTAGTAGCCAGGAAATCGTCTTCAGCATCTTCATCAGAGCTAGAAATTTTCCGAGTATCAACAATTTGGGTAGGTAGCAAGCCATATGCGTCTTCAATTCTACTTTTACGAGCACTAGGAGACTGATTTACAGACATCACTTGAGTTGGGGCATCATGTATTTCATTTTCACTGGCTTCAATATTTTGTTCCAATGTTGACACATTTGCTTTTGAGATTGAGCCATCGTGAACCGCAGATGTTCTTTTGCAAGATTTCGATCCATTGTCATTCTTTTCATCCGAATTATCATCGAATAGATTATCTTCTGAATCAGAAGTAGATATTTTCTGATCAACTGATTCTATCTTTTTAGATGGTAAATCTTCTGGCTTGAATAAATCATCATCCGTTTCAGAATCAGCTGTATTTTCGACTGTTGAGTTTTTGTTAATGCCAACAATATTATATTTGCCAGTTGATTTATCCTTCTCTTTTTCACTAGATACATGAGATGAGAAAACTCCTTCTTCATCAGTTTCAGATCCATCTTCAGCAGTAATATTGGTGTTAACTTTTGGTGAATGATGAGAAAACACGCCTTCTTCATCTGTTTCTGCATCGCTATCAATTTCTTCTGTTATTTGATTTTTCACTAAACTTTTTATAGTATTACTAGTATTTTTATTATCAAGATTTGCAAAACTGAGACTTTTACTATGAACATCTCCATTTTCACAAACCGATTTTCGAGATGAACAGTTCCCGTCATACATATTTCTTTCAGCATCATTGGTTTGTGATTCTTCGGGCATGTATGGAAAAGGGCATTCGCTTATTAAATTTTGAGAATAGAACATATCTTCATCTTCATCATCATCATCATTTTCATTATTACCATCTTCTTCAATTTGAATTTTTGACTGCTTATCATCTATTGCTGTTATTGTGTGATCGATTTTATTATCCACAGATTTCAATGGTTTTTGAAAATCTTTACCATTGTTTTCTGATTCATCTTGACCAGAACGGTCTGTTGTTTCCATGTTTAGAACTAGAAGAGATGTACTTATTCCAGAATCATGATTTTTTAAATCTTGAGATTCAATATTTTCTACAGTTTCATTTATAACAGTACTTGCATTTTTGGAAGTAAACTGTTGTGTTTGCAGATCATCTATAGATTCATCGGCATTAATTTTTAGAACAAATTCTTCCGTTTCAGATTCATTTACAGATTCATTAATACTTATTCGTTTAGTTGACGCTGGTGTTGGTGGATTGATGGCTTGTTTTTGCTTAAGACTTTGTGAACTTATATCTTGCAGCGATTCATTGATGATCTTAGACCTTCTATGTTTGGAAAACTGTTGTGTTTCAGAGTCTACAATAGATTCATTTGCTACAGATGCATTCTGTTCAGCCTTGTGTAACGCTGCTCTCTCATCTACACACTCCACACTCATCTCTTTAACAGTGACAGGTGTCTGGGAGTTAATCGATTTTCTTGACCTGAGGCTCTGTAGACTCACATTTTGCATAGATTTATTGCCACTATTAGCAAACTGTTGCGTCTCAAGGTCTTCGATATTTTCATTTACTGAAGATTCACTTTGTTCAGTCTTGCCCAACGATTTATTTCTACTCATCCGTTTAGAAGACGCTGGTGTTTGTGGACCAACTGATTGTCTTTGCTTGAGACTGTGTAAACTAATATTTTGCACAGATCTGTTAATCTCCGACCTTCGATCATTAGTAAACTGTTGCGTTTCGAGATTTTCGATAGATTCATCCACTATAGATACATTTTGTTCAGTATTGTGTAATGATTTATCCATATTTAACCGTTTGGCAGATAACGGTGTTTCGGGAATAATTGATTGTCTCTGCTTGAGGCTATGTAAACTAGTATTCTGCACAGATCTATTATTAATCTCTGATCTTCTATCATTAGTAAACTGTTGCGTTTCGAGATCTTCGATAGATTCATCTACTATAGATACATTTTGTTCAGTATTGTGTAATGATTTATCCATACTTAACCGTTTGGCAGATAACGGTGTTTCGGGAATAATTGATTGTCTTTGCTTGAGGCTGTGTAAACTGGTATTCTGCACAGATCTATTATTAATCTCCGACCTTCTATCATTAGTAAACTGTTGTGTTTCGAGATCTTCGATAGATTCATCCACTATAGATACATTTTGTTCAGTATTGTGTAATGATTTATCCATACTTAACCGTTTGGCAGATAACGGTGTTTCGGGAATAATTGATTGTCTTTGCTTGAGGCTGTGTAAACTAGTATTCTGCACAGATCTATTATTAATCTCCGACCTTCTATCATTAGTAAATTGTTGTGTTTCGAGATCTTCGATAGATTCATCCACTACAGATACATTTTGTTCAGTATTGTGTAACGATTTATCCATACTTAATCGTTTGGCAGATGACGGTGTTTCTGGAATGATTGATTGTCTTTGCTTGAGGCTGTGTAAACTAGTATTCTGCACAGATATATTATTAATCTCCGACCTTCTATCATTAGTAAACTGTTGTGTTTCGAGATCTCCGATAGATTCATCTACTTCAGATACATTTGGTTCTGAGTTGTGTAACGATATATTCATACTCATCCGTTTAACAGAAGCAGGCGTTTTAAGGTCAACCGATTTCCTTCGCATGGGACTCCCAGTACTAACATTTTTCAACGATCCATTGAAGGATTTTGGTTCTTTATCCTTGGAGAATTGCTGAGTTTCAAGATTTTCTATTAATTCAGTTTGTTCAGGTATATTATTGGACGCAGATTTATTTAAAGATACCCTATTTGATACATTTGATTTGTCGCAGTTAAATCGTTGCGTATCCATATCATCTAAAGATGTCAAGCCTGATGTATTTGCTTTATCATTTCTTGATACATCAAAGTGAACTTTCTTAATGGACATTCTTTTTGATCGTGGTGTTTGCATTAGGTTGGATTTTCTTGTATCAAACTTTTGTGTTTCAACATTAACCAAAGACTGAGCTACATCAGTGTCGTGTGTAACCTTTTGTGTTTCAGCATCGTAGATTGAATCTGATTCAATATTATTAGACTCCACTTCTTCAAACTGCTCGGTTTCAAGATCTTGGAAAAATTCATTAGCTGATTGATCATGTTCAGATTTTCGAGATTTCGAAAGAGAAGAGTTAACAGATTTTCTTCTGATACCATCTGATCTTCTGGTATCTCCAGCAGTATAAACAGATGACTTGGGTGACTTCAAGTTCAACTTCTTAGATTCAAATTGCTGCGTTTCCATATTTTCAATAGCTTCATTGGCAGATTCTTCAAGAGTACATTTTTGAGTTTCAGCACTATAAATCGACACATCAATGGATTTTCTAGAACCAAACTGTTGAGTTTCCATGTTTTCTATTGATTTTTCAGAGCCCTCAGGTTCAGATCGTTGCGTTTCTGCACTGTATATTGATACATCTAGAGATTTTCTGTTTAGATTACTAATGTTATTAGATTCAAATCTTTGTGTTTCCATATTTTCCACAGATTCACATTTCTGAGTTTCTGCAGTGTGAATAGACTCATTTAAATCGTGTAAACTAACCGACGCATCGAAATCGATAAAATTCATCGATTTTCGATCAGAAGCATTGAAATCGATCAAATTGATCGATTTTCGATTAGACGCATTTGATTTTCTAGATTCAGTTTTAGATTGAGTTTCTATATTTTCTTCATTTTCAACCAACTTTTCAAGTTTATACTTTTGAGTTTCTTTCCCAACGGATTTTCTAGATACATTCATGTCTGTATCTGTTTCCATCTCTTGGAAAATCTCTTTTTTCATTTCAACTAGATCAGTTGGCCGTTGTGTTTCCATTTCATATATTTCATCCGAATCTTCGGATTTGACAGGAACTGGTTTTTGAGTTTCAGCATCGTAAATGCTATCATCAAAATCTTCTCTTGAATCACTAGAATATCTTTCTGTCTCAGCCTCACTACTGACATTTTGTCTCTTTGTATTTGATAAGGGAGATGGGAGTTCGTCAAATAGAGATTTGACAACTTTTGGACTTTTAGGAGTAGTATTAGAAGACATTCTAGTTGGTAGTTGAGGACGTCGAAAGCAATCGTCGGTTGTATCTGTTTGTGTTCCGGGAATAGCGGAGACATCAAAGTCAGACGACACATTCTGTAGAAATAAACAGATTAACAAAAAATTAAAAACAGATTTTATCCAGTATTTTATTCAAGAAAA
Organism: Aphelinus atriplicis; assembly: GCA_020882685.1. Lineage (NCBI taxonomy): Eukaryota > Metazoa > Arthropoda > Insecta > Hymenoptera > Aphelinidae > Aphelinus > Aphelinus atriplicis. The sequence goes on from CM037073.1 coordinate 80,145,553, forward strand.
AAATATGGAAAAAATATATGAAATATTCAATTTCGAATGTATGACAATTGAAGGAGATACTCACTGCAGATGTATCTGGGGTGTCAGGGATTATTGGCTCAGCTTCCCTGTTATTTTGAGGTATATGAGGATCCAGTGAATTCTCTAAACTGTTGAATACTTTGAATATGGCATCAATTCTCCCAAAAGTCAATTTATCACCATCCTTCAGTTGATAATTAGCATTTGGTTTCAAGTTTGTCTGAAATTTTATTGTGAAATTTTAATGAAACGATTTTATAGATTTGATTGAATTAATTTTTACCCATTACATACATTATTGATTTTTGTTTTATTGCAAGACTTGAGATCTTCGATGAAAATAGACCCATCAGCAGAATCAGCTTCAATTTTAGCATGTGCTTTAGATACAGTCTGCAAAAAAATATTATTGAGTACTATTTGCTATTGCATAACATTGGTCATGATTGGGATAACATTATCATATTTTGCTAATGAACTTTCTGAGCTATCAATTCTATTTATTGACTTGAGATAACTGTTATCTATACTTTCTATACTATAAGTGTGGATTGATAAGAGAATTTGAATAACTGACTACAATATAATATAATGTATAACTGAAGACTGACACTTAAAAAAATACACTTTTTTTGAAATTATGGATAGAGACCAATTTCTGATAAATGGTATGAATTTCTAATGTGAGGTAGGCAGAGATTCAAACTACAGTTGACTTTGAAAAATAATGTATCATTTTTTATTTGAAACAAACAAGTGGTTGAATAATTATTTAAAATTCATTGAAAAATTATGTTAAAAAAAAATGATTTAGAGGCTACTACTCGAGGTCAAATCAACAATATTGAGATAAACAATATTGAGGTCAAATCACTAGCTGCTTCTAATCAAATAATTTCAAATTTTAGAAAAAAAAATCTCAACTGTGGGTTCAAGATTTAAGCATTCATGATGGATGATAGCATATCTTGAAAGACACTGAAAACTTGAGAGCATCTGTTACACTGAGAAATATATATACTGGTGTATGTGACATGAGAAGAAGAGTACCCAGTAACTGAGAAGAGTCTCAGTCAGCATTCAGTTGCAAGATGTTATGGTTTAGTTTATTAATTTTTCTACTGAGTTCTACTCTTATTTATGGCAAAGAAGATTATCCCCAGGTGAAAACTTCTCTAGGGGGAGTAAGAGGATATTATAAAACATCAGAAAATGGTCAATTATATGAAGCATATGAAGGAATTCCTTATGCATTGCCTCCTATTGGAAAATTAAGATTTAAGGTAAGCTTAATTAAAATTCATTAAATTTAGTGAATAAAATTAACAAATTCATTTTCGATGTCGTTAGCTAACACTTAATTTGATTTTCTTGTAAAAGAAATATTTAACAAATTATATGATTGAACTCATAAACTCACTGTTACAATTATAACAAATTATTAGAATTCAATAATTTGAAATAAATTCTAGGCACCTAAGAAAATACCAGCCTGGACAGGTGTATTGCAAGCAACAAAACTTGCAGATGCTTGTCTTCAGTACAATCATTTACCTACAAACATAAACGACCGAGTCGAGGGAAGTGAAGATTGTTTGTACTTAAATGTTTATGCACCCAAACGAGAAACTGGAGCTCCTCCAATACCAGTTATATTCTGGATTCATGGTGGATGCTTCCAGTATGGAACAGGAGGAGTGTTCGGAGCTAAATATTTAGTAGATAAGAATGTCATTTTGGTGACAATTAATTATCGCTTGGGCTCATTAGGTACAAGACAAGACTTTTGCTTTTGAACTTAACTCAAATTCACTGTTTTTGTGAAATAATAATTTTTGAATTATAGGATTTTTAAGCACAGAAGATGACATTGTCCCAGGAAATACAGGACTTAAAGATCAGAGTATGGCTTTACGTTGGGTACATGAAAATATTGAGTGGTTTGGGGGAGATCCTAAAAAAATAACGCTCACTGGTCTCAGTGCTGGAGGAGCGAGTGTCCACTATCAATATTTATCACCACTCAGTGCTGGACTATTTCAAAATGGGATTTCATTCAGTGGCACAGCCTTACTTTGTTGGGCACAGACTGAAAAGCCTTTGGAAAAAGCTAAAAAATTAGGAGCAATTATGGGTTGTCCAACAGAAAATGTTAAAGATATGATACAATGTTTGAGATATCGTCCAGGTAGGGCGTTGGTTCAAGCTACATCTGAATTCATGGTAAGTAAATTTATATATTATAAAATAATCTACAAATTCTAATTTTTAATCAAAAACTTTGCATTTCTTGGACTATAAATGTTTTATAATTAATAATTTTTTTACATCCACAAGTTTTCAACGATAAATATTTTTTTCCTCCAGGGAGCATCAATTTTTTCTCTCGCAATCTCATTTTTCAATAAATTTGGAATGGTTCACTAAACCTGATAAATAAATATGTATCGTATAAATGTTTCAGCCTTGGCTCTATAATCCTTATACTCCATTTGGTCCAGTGGTAGAAAAAGGTACAGAGGAATTTTTCATCAACCGTTCTCCAGTTGAAATTATATCAAGTGGTAACGTCACAGATGTGCCTTGGATCACAGGGGTTGTAAGTGAAGAAGGCCTTTACCCCGTGGCAGGTGATAAGATCAATAGGCGGACTCAATAATTAACATAGTTATGATCAGAAACTAAAATTTTTTATGAATTCCAGAGTTTGGAACAAATAATCAGCACATGAAACATTTGAATGATAATTGGGATTTGGTGGCAGCCTATTTACTTGACTTCAATTACACGCTGCCAAAAGAAAAGCATAGAGAAGTAGCAGATAAAATCAGAACACACTATCTAGGATCAAAACCAATTTCCAGGCTCAACTTGCATGAATTGACAGCAATGGTTGGAGATAGACTGTTTGTCGCAGATGCGGAAAAGGCAGCTAGATTACAAGCCAAAGCAAATAAAAATCCTGTGTGGTTTTATTATTATAGTTTTAGAGCTACACAAAGTCTTAGTGATGTTATGAGTGGCACAAAAGAAAACTTAGGTAAGTTTTGAATCCATGATCAATTTTGATAAATGAACCTTAGTGAACTGAAATGTTCCTGGGAGAGAAGAAAACCGAATATATTTAGAAATTGTACCAACTCATAAAATTCATAAAGTTCATATTTAATCTGTGTATCTACAATGATCCTAATGAAAAATATGACTTTCATTCAATTTATTAGGTGTTTGTCATGCTGATGATGCTTATCTTGTCATTGAACAACCTTTTGTAACCCCACAAACAGCAGAAGATCGAGCTATGCAAAAAGATTTGTTGAACTTTTGGGTTTCGGTTGCATATAATGGGTAAATATTGATACTCCAGAGTATATAGAATTTTTGATATTTCAAGAAACTTGTCAATAAAACTTGTTTCATTAACAAATGTTTTAGGAAACCAGATTTTGGTCTGGAATGGCCTGCAGTCAATCCATCTGAAAAAGAACTCAACTATTTACATATCTACAGACCAGGAAAATTTGTAATGGAAAAGAACAACAACTTGGGAGAAAGTAACTTCTGGAACTCACTTGATTTTGCTGAAAATAAAATCAAACAAGGCAGCGCAAAAGAAGAACTATAATACACTACTTTACTCCTTCAACAAACAGAAGAAAACACTTTGGAGTGATAGGCACTTAATCTAGGCTTACTTTGATAGATTTAAAACTTGACTGACACATGCACACCTTGTAATAATTGAAATATTAGATAAATCAGTACCTCATCATTGATGTAGATTTTGCTCTTAGGATGTCTTCCTATTGTCGTAACGCCAGACAGAACCTGATAAGATTTATTTTCCACTACAACTGTGCCCACCTAAACAATGTATGAACAACATACTTATAGTTTTTCAAACTTTCCATAACTCTTTAGCCAAGCTAAATCATGTGAAAACACTCACCACCACATCTTCTTGCCTCTCCTCTTCTACTATGGCTTGGGTGGAGAGAATCTCCTCGTCCATGGCCTGGGTGCAGGGCAGATCATCCATCTTGAGTTCCTTTTGCCGACCGACACACAAGCAAAGTATATTATAACTTAACTCCTCTCACAAGGGCCGGTCATCCATTATTCTCGGAGGTGGAGATCAAACGGGCACTTCACAAAAAACACTACGCGGTGCTATGGTGTTTTCGCACATAACCTGGTGCCCTTAAAAAGTTGCGAATAGCAATCGCTCCAACTACTTCGTACTTATAGCCTGTCACATACATGCACGCGTTTAGGCCGCCGCAACGGCAATGACGCCGCGGACACGACTTTGTTCCCGCCAACGGCTTACGGCGTGTCTAAAACGGCTTGTTTTCGAATGGCGCGCATGCGTATGTGGATTTTGGTGTGATACCTCGTGCACTTAGCTTGGATTTCGCGATTCGCGTTTGATCTTTTCTCGACAGCCCAAGCTTATCATCAACAAAACATTTTGTTGATGAGAAAAATGTCACAGGGTTCCGTGCGAGGTGCAGAAAATTTCAGTAAGTGTACTCCAGTGTACTCTGGCAAACATGGATGTAATTGCTCGTTAAACGGCTGAACACGGCTGAAGTTTAAATGAAATGAGTCGCTGGACAGTGATTGGTGCGCGGATTCCGCCAATAGCGATTCAATTTCATTGGCGCGATTATTCAAATGTCTATAATAATAACGAAATTGCTGTATCAGCTTCGAGTTTGTATAACAGTGAATAACTTTCAATTTTATTTATTGTTTATTGTGTATTATCATTATATTTCTCAACGTAAGTATAATCAAATCTCTGAAACAATTGTGATTCAAACAGTGCAATGAAAGAGACATTTCTTTCATGCATAAAATTTTTCGTATAGAAATCTTCAATACAATGTTTAAAATGCATAGAAACATTGGTAAACTAGAGTAATATATTACATAACTATATTTAAATCTGATTGTACGTAAAATATGTTTACAGATGATTTCTATCTATGTTTTCAGACTCGATCTGCCATATCTACGTCCTAAACAGATAATAGATTTGACTGATTATTGAGAAATTATCGTAGAATTTGTATGATTTACAACAATTTTTCATATTTACTTTTGGTATTTTTTTGTGAATCAGTTGAATTCTTACTCCTCTTTGTGTTTCTTCTATTCTCCAACATATTTTCAAGATACTCAAGTCTTTGTAGTACAACAATTGGACAAGTACTAGTTTTATTTGTTTGAAGTTTGAATTTGCTATCGATGTTGCCTGTAGATGATTTCTGTTCTATACTCTGCAAAAGTGTGCAAAATTAAAAACTATATCAAAATTCTACAGTATGAATCTAACTTGGGATATTCTTGAGAATAATTGATTCCTTTCATATCAACAATGACCTCAATTAGTAGAAAGTGTTTCATAGATAGAATACCAAAATTCACAATTGATTCTGACTTAAAATATAGTTAGAAGGTCTATAACTACTCACTGTGGATGAATTTGAAGTATTCTGAACTATTGGACGTTCTGGAAAATTGTGAATGGTTCTCACAAATATACCCTTCACTTTGCCAAAAACTAATTCATCACCATCGTTGAGCGCATAATATGTTCGTGGCCTTAATTTCATCTAGAATTTAATATTATAAAATTATAATTTAATTGGAATTGTATTGACAAGCACCAAGTCTATTATTACTTACATTATTGAGTTTGGTTTTGTTAGTGGAATCCAAATCTTGAACAAAGATACTTCCATCAGCAAAACCAGCCAAGATCTGAGCATGGTCTTTTGATACAGTCTGGAAGAAGTTCATTTATTGGTAAACACATTATTGTATTCTACTTCCATTATTGAACTTGCAACAGGAAATAATATTCATGCAAACACATTATGAAACTCTACAAAATAATTGTAATGGAATTCTTTTTATAAGCTCCAAGTCCTGATATTGGGAAATTAGGATAAATCATGAGCAACTTGAATATTATAATTTAGTGGAAACCTGTATAAACATTAAGACGTAATAACGCAATAGAAACCTCATCAATGAAGCAGATTTTGTTTTGCATACGCCTCCCAATTGTAGTGTGTTCTGTTACAATTGGATATGATTTATCCTCTACAATCAAAACTGCGCCTGTTGACAGCTGTAATATAAAAGATCTTAGTTTATTCACTATGAATTTGATAAAATACTCAACTGTCAGATTCATACAACTCTCACCATTTCACATTTATTGTTCCTGTCAACTGATGCTTTGTTTGCATATTCACGTTCCTGACCTGATGACATTGGGTCTGTTTGAGACAATTTATAGTCAGACTCCCTTACTGTTGACATTGTCGCACTGTTCACTCAAATATTGAGTGAAGTAGTACTTAAATATCTCCGAAATAAGAACAGAGCGTTAATCTTCTGTACAGCTTGTATCGTTGAACGCGACTATACGATTGTAGTACGATTGAAGGGATGCGTCTACTAAAACAATATTATATCACACGAATAGAAGTAAGTATAAGTATCGTAATTCGCGGTGGGTAACTGCATAGGTATGTTGATTGTTGGTTCGCAGCTCGCACGCTGTTGTGGGACCATGTGCGCGTGAGCAACTGTGAAGTGAAGTGTGAGTCAGTGAGTCTTCGCTTGTGCTGTCCGTCGGGCGTCGCTATGACAGCCAGTAGCCTGTAGGACAACTCCGTTCGTATATATATACACGCATTCTTCGTATACCTGAACATAGGCTATTATATAGGTACCTCTCTCTCTGTCTCTCTCTCTCACTCTCATATATATGACGAGGTTGCGTCTTACGTTACACCCCCTCGGCTTAATTACAATCCAACTTGAAATCATGTAGAAGAAGTACTTATTTCTATATACATTTATTTATTTATTTATTTATTTATCATGCAATTTAAAAACCGCTGCTAACTGCAGCTTTCTCGAAGAGACTTTCTGTGAAAATCGGGTGCGATATGTAGAAATATTAAATGAAAATTCCGTGTCGTTTGCCACCGACAAGTGGACCTATAGAGCCGATTTTTCAAACTACCTTATATAGTAACGGTTGCTAGGATTGTTCACCATCAATAAATGGAATTCAAACTGATTTTTCCTTTCTTGTATAGCAACAGTTACTAGGGGTGTAAAAAACGGTTGCTACTGGAAATAGTGGAAATATCTCGTCGATCCTAGAGTATACTATTGGACTCCAACCACGTGCACCTACGAAGAAGTATATAGGAAACTTTCAAAAAATACCTAAGCTACGGCGGTTGCTGGAGAAATAAACAGCGGATGTTGCTGGGCAACAAACAACAAACGAATAAGCTGTGTCAAAATTTCAGGAAGATCGAACGATTTCTTCGAAAATTGTAGTGCGCGTTAAACCAGCGTTACACGCACCGTACGTACAGACATTTTTAGAATTCCATGTTTTTCTCGCCCCCTATTCCGAAAATCGAGGTCCCGAAGTCTGATTTGAAAGTTCGATTTTTGCCCCGTCTCAAGGAAACGTAAAAAAATATTTTCGATGCCTTTTTTACATTGTATCAGATAAACAGTAATAATGTTTCGACTTAGATAGCCTGTATTGTTTTGAGTGATTATATTTTGCTGAAGCTGATAATCAAGACACTGTATAGGTATGTATATTATTTTTTATCAGTTTTAATTTTGATATTCCCTATATCATTTATATATTAAAAGAAATTAAGAGCCCGATGGAACATAATTCGAACGCTCGAGTCATTCATGGAAAATCCTTGACTAAAATGCTGATCCACTTGCTGATTTACTGATGATAAACAATTTTTTTGTTAACTTACCAATAATCGTAGTCAGCCATTGCCTTATCATTTATAGTAGCCTTTCGTATATATGCATATACATACAGATTTTCCATTTTTGACGCGTGCATAAATGTATAACGACCTCAGATAAGTATATACGTACACGTCTTTGTAATTCCTCAGTTCTTAATAAACAAGTCAGTATAGGACGACGTAGTGACGTTACAGTGACGATGCTCTGGCCATCGGTTTTTCTATTTCTCATCGCCACGGCGACACGTGACGTTCGGTCGGAAGATCATGTGCCGAAGGTGAAGACGCCGCTGGGGATCATCAAGGGCTACCACAAGGTATCTCAGTATGGCAGGCTTTATGATGCCTACGAGGGAATACCGTATGCTCTACCACCAATCGGAAAACTACGCTTCGAGGTGAATCATCATGCGATTAAGTTTCATTGAACACTGCACTGGATTGGTTTTCTTCTCTTTTGTGGGTTGTGAACAACTTTTCGTAGCTAATTATTAATCTAATTGTGTGCTAATATCCCGTATTTATCGTATATGTAAAAAAGTATTCTCATTCGTGGCTTGTCTTTTCTTTCAATAAACAAGTTGCGATTAGCTATCGGAACTATACTCCATTATGAGCAGTAATGAAAGAAGAGTAAAAAAAATGTCAAAATGAAAAATAAATTCATAGTTGTTCGTGGCTTATATATACATCGGGATTGTGTATCATTCAACCGAAAAACATGCTCATACGTGAAGAAACTTTATCCTAAGATTTAATAAAGTAGTAATAAATAATAATAAAGTCAAGATGTCCGATAAATTACCAAAATACAGGAGTTTGTATGTTCTTCGACTGACTCGGAGACCACTTATTGGGATATGGGTCTCGGATCTTTCTGATACTAATATAATATACTAATGCAGTTTGTGCGATTACCCGAATAGATAATGATATCTGCAGTCATTTATTTATAACGTTTAAATTTCCCAGTGACATCGCCATTTTTTTAAACAAACAATGTAAGGTACACGTATATCTAATGTGTCACTTTTTCATAATCTCTTTTTCATACAGCGTCTATGATCTAATTGAGATTGAAATAAACTCGAAATTATGTTTTTATATTGATAATTATTGAAAACTGTTGAGATCTAATAAAAAAAAATACGTATCTGAATCATTTCAACATGTCTATAAAACGTTGGGTGCACTCATGCGAAAAAAAGTATTTTGAGTGAGAAAATAGTTTGGGGAAAGGTGACGTGACCAATCGAAAGATGAGATGTTTTGACGTTAGATAAAGTAGTCACATTTAAAAAAATGAGAAATTGAGTTAGCAGACTGAAATAAGGAAAGTAGGGAAAATATAAGAAAAAATATACCCGCTTGTCTGCCAGTTTGCTAACCGGTGTCCAAAATTCAATGAGCCCACGGCGGTGGCGGTATAATATGTAAACAAAAAAAAATGTTTTGAGAACTTGCGTAGGCTCCGGTAGCGGTGTCGGCGTGGCCCGGGGAGTTGCAGGCGACGAAGATGTCGCACGAGTGCCTGCATTACGCGCACATTCCGGGCTGGAAGGTGGCGGAGCGCGTCCACGGCTCGGAGGACTGCCTTTACATGAACATTTACGTGCCCGACCGGGACAACGACTCGTCGTTGTTGCCCGTGATGGTCTGGCTCCACGGGGGCGCCTTCATGCACGGCTCCGCCAACTCGATCAACGTGAAGGCTCTCATGGACAGAGATCTCATCTTCGTCACTATTAATTACCGCTTAGGACCTCTGGGTACGGAAATCGACGTCTCCCACACATCTCACGATGCAGTTTGTTTTCGAAGCTACTCGGTCTTCGCACCCGACCCTTCCGCGGGCCACGCGAATGTGACGCACGCGCACCATTAAGAAAATCATGTTGACCCTATTGTCAAATTTTCATTTTTGGCAACGTTTCACAGAAGTCGGCCGCGATGACTTTAGAACCATGTAATTTCTACCTCAATGTAATATCCCATGAGAGATGAAAAATTAAATTATTCTGCAAATTGAATTCGTCTATTCGCTTTCTTCTCGCTTCCGGCATATTTAAGTATATGTACCGTTGATGAACGAAGACCAGCTGTGGTTCAGCTCAAAAGTCAAGCGGTACCCTATTGAAATTCATTATCATCGTGATTGAGTGTTGATTCAGTATTAACATTTTGAAATTGGTTATTTTTCATAAAATTTCATTGGTTTTATATAGAATACAATTTTTAATGAGTTTGAAGAAAATCTTCGTTCAGGTGAACAGCAACATATTTATAAATATGATTAACGCCGTGAGGCTTCTCACTTTGGTACTCCCATGAGCTAGGAGTACAGTGGAGTACTTAAAAGTAAATGAAGTACATTAGGAGTTTTGAAGGAGTACCAAAGTGGGAAGCCTCTCAAATAACACACGAATGATAACGTTTAAACAATATAGGCAGCTAAGCTTTTGTATCACATTTCCTTCTTGCAAATAATAGATAAAGTCTGTAAAATATAATATTATAAAATTTTAAGGTCCACAGTTTGACTGTTATCATGTCTTGAAGGAAAAAGTCGTAACGGTTACTATTTCGTTTACTACTTTTAGTCGTAGAATACTTAACCCATGGGTATGAACTGATTATCTTAAACGTATATGTGAGTTGTTGGGAATTTTTACAATGATACATGTACAATAGTACATGTTTCCCTCTGAACTGTTTACTACATATTTCGTATAAAATGTATATATCGTGAAACTTAGGAATTTTCATAGTTGAATTCAAGGCAGATTACCACGTTGACAAAAGTAAATTCACAAAGTTAGTCTTGCAATTCAAAGAATTGTACCGTCCATAATAACATATAGTAAGTGGCACTACATTTTTCACTCAGACAAATATTTTCCAGCACGCGCTTTTCCCAAATTTGACATAAGCTAATTTAATGGAAAAATAACGCGTAACTATATATAAGCTTGCTGAATCAAAATTGTAATTGCTTACTGATTTCGTTGCAACTGTACACGTGCAGGATTTTTGAGTACCGAGGACGACGTGGTGCCGGGCAACATGGGCCTGAAGGACCAGAGCATGGCCCTTCGCTGGGTGCACGACAACATCGAGTACTTGGGTGGCGACCCGGGCAGGGTGACTTTGGCGGGTTCGAGCGCGGGTGGCGCAAGTGCCCACTACCACTTTTTCTCCCCGCTCAGCGCGGGCCTCTTCCGCAACGGAATGTCCTTCAGCGGCACGGCTCTCAACTGCTGGGCCCAAACGGAGGCTCCCCTAGAAAAGGCAAAAAAACTGGGCTCGCTCATGGGCTGCCCCACCAGCAACACCAAACAAATGGTCGAGTGTCTCAGGTACAGACCTGCCAGGCCTATGGTTCAAGCTGTCGACCAGTTCATGGTGAGAATAATTTAACACTACACGCTCGTGTTATAATCCGCGAATTCAAAAATATCGCCAGAAAGTTGAAACCATGGTTGGCGCATTTCGGAGCGAACTGGTGCCGATTTCGAGGGTTCTAGAAAAAAGTACGGTGAAATGTCCCTGTAAAGGATAGAGAAAGTCTTCAAAATGTTGCAAAGTATTAGTAAGCCGGATCATTAATATATTCTCCCTTCTTTCGCATCTTGTATGGCAGGAGTTATTCTCTTAGCATTAATATATACAAGTTTGAGTGATTTTGCGAGTTGAATTCCATGTATGTATAGACAATTTTGTGACACTTTTTTCGAAAGCCAGAGTGTATTTTACGATTTGATTAAATTACTCTCACTATAGCAATCAATCAAAACTCAATTCTGTTTTCTCGTTTGAAGATAAAGGAAGTATGTTGTTGATTCGAATAAAATTATCAATATTGAATATCACACTCGAACAACTCGAAAGACAGGAAAGTCAATGAAAATGGAAAAATTTTATTTTGGTAGAATCAATCAATAAATTAGTATAATCATGTCGTAGGTCAAATTCAACTTCACTCACTATCCCACCCATGTACCTATTTGTTGCAGCCATGGCTTTACCTTCCTTTCTCTCCGTTTGGACCAGTGATTGAGAAATCTGGGGATAAACCATTCATCAATCGTTCGCCAGTGGAAATGTTGCGCAATGGCGACATTCTCGATATTCCATGGATGACTAGTTTGACGAGCGACGAGGGTCTATACCCAGTGGCTGGTAACTATCCCACCCTTCGAGCAATGAACCGTGATCGATTCTAATATTCACGAAAAACCATTTGTTTCGTTTTTCTAGAGTTCGCGACCCACGATGGATTGCTAAAGCAATTGAACGAGAAGTGGGAATCTTACGCTGCTTACTTACTCGATTTCAACTATACAATCCCACGGGAGTCTCGCGCAGCGACGGCAGCGAAAATCAGGAGGCATTACCTCGGCAACAATCCGATTGACCGAGAAAACACGAAGGCACTCGTGAAAATGGCGGGCGATAGGTTGTTCGTTGTGAACGCGCAAAAGGCCGCCCGCATGCAGGCCAGAGTCAATAAGAGTCCAGTGTTGTTTTACTACTACAGTTACAGAGCCGTTCAGAGTCTCAGCGACAGATTTAGCGGAACGACCCTAGACTTTGGTCAGTCGCTTCCGAGAGATCTTTACTTGATTATATCGCTTGCTCGGGCAACAATTGTAAAATATGCATGTGTTCATTTTCTAATGGTCTGTTTCCAAATGTTTTTCTGCTCGTTCGGCTACATGATTGAACGATCCACTGAATTCTAAAGTGGATCGAAGATGACTAATAATAAGTGCATTGATACGTTTGTTAACGGTCACACGATCAACTGCTAATTCTTTATTTTTTACATGCAGGTGTTAGCCATGCCGATGATACCCTGGTGGCAACCGAATCTGGCTACGTGGATCTCGAAACAGAAAATGACCTCGCGATGCAAAGCGATTTATTAGATATATGGGCTTCGTTCGTTGAGAAGGGGTGAGAAAAACATTCAATCAACAGTTACATATTATAGATCCATCCTGTCCATTTTAACCATTTTACATTGATGCTTGGGAAGATTTCATGTGCCAACTGTTTATTCCAGAACCGAAGATTTGGAGCCTGATTGGAAAAAGGTCGACCCTGCGGACAAAAATGTCCACTATCTTCATATAGCCGGGCCGGGAAAACAGGAAATGGCTAGCCAAGACAACTTTGGCGATGAAAAGTTCTGGGACACTATACAATTTTCCGAGGATTGGTTGAATTTCGACGCTCGGAGAGACGAGTTGTAGTTTGATATTTTCCCGAGAAAAATCATTATAACTCGGAAACTTGTTGAATTGCTATGAAATAAACGATGCAAAAGTTTATGCGAAAATTTGTCGAATGCTCCCACAATTAACATGTATGAAAGAGTGCATTCAGTGATAAGAAAGAGATAAGATATTTTTATCACTTGCGAGCGAGGCAGATTGCATCCTCGTTATTAAACAATCTTTATCTCAATATTAAGACCAGTCACTGCCTATGTCAACTTTTTTCTCTCCGCGAAAATCAAATTTGACGCGCATGACGCGAAGCGAAATTAATTTTGCTTTGGTCGGTCAACTTCATAAGTGGTGTGGTTATCTACTCGGCTCGATCTAAAAAAAGAATACCATCATACACGTATTTTTTGTACGTCTAACGTCGAGAAATAAGTAAATTATTCCCGTTCAAATGTAAAATATTATATCCCCAATACTACCTATCTCCGCAATGAGTACCAGCAATTGATATATACTGTATATACTCACACGTAAATACACTCGATCTTCTCTTTGAAATGTTGTCTTATTCCCACGGTAAGACTGTAAATAAGCCTTATCGAGAATACAAGGACTGATATGGTAATAGGAAGCTGTTAATTTCCCGCATGATTTACCGGCGAAGGCACGCACATTTATGCCTTAAAAAATTGCTAATATATTGATGTTCGATTCGCAAGTTAGAATAGGTTGCGAATAGGTTCAACTCGTCCCGTTAGACATTCATCACAATCGACAGCGTGGAATTCAACTCGAAACCATAGCTACCCGCGATCGTGATCAACGTGAAAATAATCTCTCGCGAGAAACGAAGAATAAAAAAATCAACTCGTCCCGATGAATCTCAAGAGCTAACAAACTGTTTCGCGTCAAATTTTCGATTCCGTCAATTTGAAATGGCAACAAGAGCCCGTATTAATATTTATCCCGAATCAACGCGACGCGTTATCACACGTGTGCGCGTCCCAGTCTAATTACGAAGTTGAAGTGTCGCTCGTCTCTCCCGGAGCCTAAAATTTTCAGCCGTCGATCGATGTTGGGGAAATAATTTATGCGCGTTGGCCAGAGTGAGCAGGGCCAGGTATTTACGTGAGCGCGCGCGCGCGCGACCCCACGTGCCATGTAGCGCCCGGTTTATTTCCCGTGGGGCGTCGTTGCCGCGGCGATTGTGATCTCGAGACACTCTCTCTTTGTCTCTGTATAAGGGTTAAGCGCGAGCCTGCGCAGCCGGAGGGCTACAGTTTTTCTTTTCAGCGGCAATCAGGGGAGAGGATAATACATGTATATATCGGAGAGGCAAGCGATGGGGGAAAAGACAGCGATTCCACATTACAAGTGGCAAAGTTTGTCCGATATCGAGTCTCCCGCCCGCCAGTCGTCGATGGTTCTTTGAATGGGCAGCGGAGTTCGGAGCGGTAATAGTTACACGGTCTTGTGTGTATGTGTGTGTTCACGTCGTAACGCCAGACGGGCATGTTAATACACGCTGGAATCTATTTTTCTTTACGTCAGTTTACGCTCGCCTGCGATTAGATCTCGTTGATTTTCGTCTGTGATCCTTCGCTCGATATCTAACATTCAATGAAAAATTCGAAAAAATATAATCGTATTGTGCACAGGGCTTGAGCAGTGAATTGGTCAGATACTGGATTTCCAAGGAAAATATCGGTTTTGCAAATATATATTTTGACTTTAAAAATTGTAACGGCTGTCATAATTATTCATGTTCATAATTTATCGACCACCTCAAATATTCAGAATGACTATTTCGAATTCTTGGTAGCTGAAACTTTTCGTCATTCCACTAATGCAGGATGTACCACGATTTAACAAAATTATTTGCAGACGTAACATTCGTGTTGAATTACTAGAACCTGCTAACAATCAAATGAGATTGTATTGCAGGTCTAAGCTGGAGTTTTAGATTATTGATTTTGTGAACCAAAATAGGTAATATGTTATATGGACTGTATGAGTTTTTAAGAGATACAATGTGTAACATCGATCATGATTTACAATTAGGGGAGAAATGGCCAGGTAGGCAGAGCTTTTGCAACATATAATTTTTCATGACAATATTGGAACAGAAAATTACACGGGCCAATGAATATCTCATAATTCACGCGACTTGCACATATCATCACGATACATACTTGTTTTGAGTACCAGATGCCGAGTGCCGTTTATAGAAGAAAGAATTAAGCTTGAAATATTGAGTTTATCAGTTTTCTACAACCAAATTGATAAGCAATAATCATTCATAAATGGGCCATACAGATAGGCAGTAAAACATAGAAAAAAGAGCCAACTTAACCCAATTCAATGAAATGACAGAAAATAATATTTAAAGGAACCTGTTTGACTGTTCAGCTGACCGTGCAGTGGCTCCACCGTTGTTCTTTTGCGTTTCTCAGCATTTCTAAAAAAAATTACGAAATATGAGAGAAGTGAAAACAAGAAGCTAGAGTGCCACATTGGCTGCTGTCACCTTATATACTGAACTTTATTTGTCCTTTTGCTAAACAAATGATACTACTTTGCCAACCAGTGAGATCCACTTTCTGAACATTTCAGAATTTTTATTATCCTTTTTCCATTACATATACGTATATGTCGAAATTCGAATTAATACGAGATCAAATCCGCGTGTTATTACATTCAAAGTATAAACGAGTTTGAACAAAAATGAAGAAATACGAACTGATTCTTTTCTGAATGGATATAACAAGTAAAAAGTGTTAGAAGCATTGGCCGCACAAATTCCCCATTGCAAGTAGGCGAAAACAAAAAATAGAAAAAACCGACGATTTCGCGAAATTCGCCCCGTCCTCCGCCCCATATAGAACATTCCGCTTGATAATACAAATGTCGTATATCGAGCGGCAGCCATGTGCACCTCGGCCGAGGAGCACGTCGCGCAAAGGTGCGCTTTATCACGTTTAAACCGGGCAAAGGGAGCCGGGAGAATATCGCGGAAAATCCCTGCGGCGCGTCATGAATAAATTAGGCAGATTTAGCGAGGGCGTCGGGCGCATTTTAGCGCTCGCGGAACCTCGCGTCCAATTGTTTTCGCATCAAGTCGCACTCCCGCACGCACGTGTGCAATACGCGCGTGATGCACCTCCTGCCCCCCTTCCCCCGTTCGTCACGCACGTGCAGCCTCGTTGTAAACGGCCGCATCTTCCCCATATATTATTCATCTGCGCGCAACCGGATACGCCCGTCATCGGGCAGGAAGTTAAAACACCTCCCGGGCTTTTTACTCGTCTCTGTGCAGTGTACTCTGGGAAGCATGTTGCTTTTAGAAACGAATCCGCCCTCTGCGAGGGACCCATGCGATTTCGGCGAATTGCGTCTCATGGATTCGGACGCTCCGTCACCTGGAAAATCTGCTCCCCAGGGGATTCATTCGTATATATATTCGAGAATATGAGACTCGTCAATGTGTTTGTATGTATTTAGGATGTGCCTGCAGTGTGCTTTCTTCTTCTGGACCGAATGAATTATTCATTTATTTCACAGTATCACAGTAGGCGGGGAAATGAATTCATATAGGGTACGGATTTTTCCAGCCTGGGGTAAATCATTAACTGACGCATCTTTGGTGAAGACTAGCTTTTTACCAAATCATGTTGGGAAGAAGTTTGGATGAAAACATTGTTAGGAGACTACTTCGCAGTAGGGTAGTTTTCCAAACTTGTGATTTTGAAGCTCGCGCTATTGGATAATACATAGCCATTATATAATAGCCAGGCATTTTGATTTTTTGAGAATATTTGTCAATCCCGACCGGATTTATGCATGAACAGTATGTTCTTGAGCCAAAATTCGATTTCTGTTGCTATCGAAAAAAACGTCGTCCGTTGCTCTTTTAAATCAGATACATTAAGGATTGTTTTTTTGGACGTTATCGTGTCTGAATAATCAAAGGTATGTACGTACATACTATGAGAATCACGGATCGCGGATCCGGCGCAACGTGTTGTATTATATCAAATAAAATCGGTGGCCGTTTTCCTGGATGGCATATCGACTATACTGTGCATAAGAAATATCGATTGATCGGGCTCGGTGGAACTATTCCAAATTATTAAAAAGAATATTTATCGTTTAAACTTGTGAATGTAAAACAATTTATTTATAACTTACATGCATAAGGACAATCTTACCTATATACGTAGTTGAATTTGTTAGTTTTAAAAAGCATCGATGCACAGTTGCGTGCAATGGAAAATCAATGGATATACGCGCCTATTCCGATCCATTCAATCCGCGACGAGAGGCCGGGTGAATTCAGTCGGTTGTGCGCGAAGTATAAGCAAGTCACATGGTCCGGCGAAGCAACAGTTAGCAATGGGCGCAGCGGTGCAGTATGCTGTAGTTATACATTCCCTCGCGGTTCGGCTTTCATGCTAAGTGCACAATAGTACGATAACGAAGCCGTTATAACGATGGCATTATGGGCCAGGAGGATATACCGCCGTTTTGATCTCTGGATTGTCCACATCACGAGAAAGCTGATCCTATGTGCCTACAACGAGGAAATCTCGTGTGCGTATATGTACATGAGCGCGTTAGGGAAGGTCTCGAGCATGTGGGAGGAAGTCGTGCGACTTGTAATTAAATCGTCGCCATGCCAGGTGTTCTGCTTCTTTTTTTTAATTACTTTTGACGAGGCACGACGTACGCCGGGAGAACAACGTAGTTACAGTTGCTATATTTTTACCATTTTTTTCAGTACAAAAATGTGACAGCTAGGCGATATTAGTAAACTTTATTACTCTAAATAATCGTGATAATTACTGGAAAAAATACATTATTATATTAATAGAATACTACAAACGTATTTAACAATGTATATTATACTACAATTTACTACGTCTCTAATAAAATGTACAGTGACGTTAGTAGTACAACGAATAGAATATGGACCAATTACAGTTGGAATTCATTTGAACTGTGGATATTATATGGTGCAGACAACTCACGAACACAGAAATAAATGCCGTTTGCGTTTTTAATTCATTAATTTATTAATAATTCACTTTCATGAATTGACGGGAAAAATATGTTGATTCGTATAATGATGTTCCATAAATAAATTAGTATCGTTTCATATGCAATTATTGTACAATTGACTAGAATTATAGTGAAAAGCTGCAGATGTAATAGTTAAGTTTACAATAAGGTACACAGTAAACGGTATTATCAAACTTTACTATACGATCTATGGTAACGTTTACTGGGAAAATTTTTCAACTTCGGGTGACCAATCACGATGACAGAAATGCATTTTGGTTACCTCAATAAGCTATATATACAGCTATTCAATCTAACTTTTCGATTTCTCGGAAATTTTCGATCAATTGTATCTAATTTCTTTTATGTAGAGTTTATGTTATGTTAGTATGTAGAGTTTTTTTATGTTTCTTTTATGTTTTCTATATATATCTATATCTATGATTTTCTGTATACTGTAGATTCATAAGATCGAAACTAATTGGCAGAATATCTTCGAGAAATCGAAAATTCAAACTAAATAGTCGTATTCATATGGCTTGTTCGTCAGGTGTCCCAACAGCATTTCGTCACCATGATTGGTCGCGCAAAGTTGACAACGTCTCCTAGTCAGGGTACATGTAGCTTGAAACAAAAAATTAACAGACCACTGTTCTAAGGGATTTTATGATTATTTAATTGTATTCGACGAGCGCAAAAGAAATTGTCGGGAAAGATTGGAAAAAAATCATTTTCATAATATCAATTCCATAATTTCTCGAGTAATTAATTTTCCTTGGTTGCCCGATTGTTCTAGACTAGTCAAAGTATTTTCCGACACTGATGCAGAAGGAGCGACTCTGGCTCGACATTTTCCGTTGCAAGTGTTGCAAAAATACGGTTAAATTATAAATTTTTTCACATCATTGATGGAAAAACAGTACCGAGTCTGCAGTGTGCGAGTCGGAAAAGAAAGAACGAATCCAACTGGAAAGAAAAGCCAAAGCTCGCGGACGGCGTTACGCGAACTACCCCTTTGGGAACGTTGGTTAATTCATCAAAGGACACTTCCGGGCGTCCTGTATAGCTAATATTCTATTTTATGTAATGACTCGATACAGTCTAGTTTCGATGTATGTGTCGCGCGGTGCTCCAACCCGATCGATTCTTTATTTTTACACGCGCGTGCACTTATAGCCGCTAAGCAATTCACGAGCGCGTGCGTGGACGAAAGTGTGACGACGACGTGGCCTGCGCGTGCATGTAGCTGGAAGATTATTGGGTGAATTTCGCCGCATATACATACACATCGTAAATGAGGAATGACGCGCTGGCCCATGCGAGCGCGGTACAATTACAGCATCAGACGAAAGCATCGCGATCAAAAGAGCAGCTCGTTCTTATGTATATAGCCCTCATCAGAATGCAATGCACAATTTTCGTTGATAAATAGGCAATTTTCGCGGAGCCGTACCGCGCGCGGTAACAAGGAAGCGATCGCGCGGGCGCGCACTACACGCATTCGGTGGCGAAGCTACTTGGGATTTTTATAACCAGCCGCTTTTACGATCGCTGCAGTCAGATCAACGCCGTACCTCCAAGTCGTAAATTTTTGATTGACGATTCTTGAGGGCAATGCGAATTCAGTATGAGTATGTGTCAATAGAAATATCTCATGTTTCGCTGTCGAGAAGACGAAACTTTGTGACGCGGGGTTAAAATACAAATTTTGTGTAACGGATTTTCGCCAACGTATTTGAATTTTTCATGTGAAACAATGAGTTCGAGCGTATGTTTGATGCGCGCGCAAGTAGGTGCAATAAAATGTTGGCACACGATATCTCGCGAGTGGATATGGTCCGATTTTGGTGAAATTCCGTAGATATAATATATCTATAATAATAGATAATAATAATATTATATAATATAATAATAATATTCTACGAATTTCATTAACGTTGCGCACTCCTACTGGAGTACATCGCATTGTTACGAAAGGTTCTAATTTCCTGGAACTTTCTACTTAACTTGGGAATCCTCCTAAAAATGTATCGAGTCCTTTGGTGATCTCTGCCTTCGCGTCTCTGCCAGAAGAAATTAAAGCATGTGCTATATTTGTATATATTCATTATGTATGATACTATTAAGTATGCATTTTTTATCATATAATATATTCTATTAGGTATGCTACTCATATATCTATTCATACTATGAGAATGATTATTCAATACAAATTTATCGAGAATTGATAGATTCTCAAAGTGAATGAACTTCGTTTTTCATGCCGGGAAAAATTGAATACTCCGATACATATATAAACTCCATTCGACAAGCTGTGTCTCAATATACTTTGGTCTATCAAGCTTGAAATTATTCTTCAATTGATTTTTTGCGCTGACGCGCAAATACGCGGGGCGATCGGTTTTTTCTGCACACCTCTCTCGTATTGTGTACAGGGGGGACACGAGCTTTTTATGAAAATGATATTCGAAGATTTTTAGACTTTGGGGCAATGACCCGCGGGTCCTACATGCAATATACACTCTTGATAGACAGAAAAATATTGAAATAAAAAAAACGAATTGAAACAATTCCAATGCGTGAAATGTCAATAGGTATTCGTGAGTGGTACATGCGTTTTGAATCGTTCTATCTTCTATCGAGGTTGCGGTTACAACACAATGAATAAAAATCTCCATAATTTCAGTTCATCAACGTAAAAATATATTTATTTACAAATAAATTTAATTTCCAAATGAGTCTTACGGTATGAGTTATATATCATGCCACAAGAAATAAATTTAGTGTAGAAAATTACAAAGTCAACTTGCAGGTCCGATGAAAAAAAGCAATTTAAAGTTTCACATCTCAGTCACGTGCATTTGGCAAAGTTTCCTGCTTTGTCCCGTGAAAAACATACCAGCTCTCGATGGATTTTGTTCTGGAGGCTATAAGTTATTAATAAAATTCTGATCTACCGGATGGCTTGCATAATCTATTGGGCCAAAACATCTGGCTACAACCAATCTGCATACACTGAACGCAGTTTGGTCGGCCGTAAAGTCTCGAAGGGATCAATTCTGATTTGCTGCGCGTTTGTTTTTCTAATTCTCGAAACATTTTTATCGAGAGGCATCTTCCGTGTCATGCCCGCCACTTTCGTTCACTCTCCAAGGTACGAAGCTGAGATAAGAATTGGCGCGGCTCGTATTGGCCATCAGTAGTAACAGTCACGCTCGCTCAGACGCTTGTCCGTAACCGAGAAATCTTAAGCAACTGGAATGCGATCACTGTGAATCAGGTACAGAATTGACGAGAATGATCGACTTGAATTCCTCAAGTGATTTATCATACATCTGTTGAATCACGGAGCTTCTGAAACGAGTGTTTGTATGTATGTCTCTACAGTTGACAATAGTTAATCTTTGAAAGAGTCGAGCTCGCGAATCGGGCCCGCTTCATCACGGGATGATTGAGCTAGATATAGCACGCGACTCGAGGCTGGCAGAGCAGGAGGTATATAGCGCCGGGGCCACTTGTGGCGTATACGAAGGGGCGAATTGGCAGGCGCGTGGGAAAGTCGACGCGCGACTCCGTGGGTGGTTGGTGAGCCCTGCGGCTCCACGGGCCGCCGACTATATAAGGCTGGTGCGCCGTCCACGCGAGCCCACAGTTGGTCTGTTTGGTCCGCGCGCCGGTACTCACCTGCTCTCCGGCTGTGTCGACACGGGGGTGCGCGTGATCGGTTGCTCTCTATTTCTCTCGCCCTCTCTCGCCCTGGCTCTCGCTTCGGTTAGTATCCGCCTGTGACTCGAGCCGCATACACATCTGTCGGCCGGTACTGTTCTGTGCGACTGTTTCCGGTATATACGCACATCATATACATCGGCCCGCTTCAATCAAGCTGCGCCAATCGGTAATTTTACATTTTTCTCCGTTGCCAGTGTTGAACATAAATTTTGCATGTGTTGTGTGCTGATTCGTCGTTGCGAGTACCGCACACCTGTTGGATATAACGCCGGATGGAAAAAACACATTATCCGACAGTTGATATCTCCGTTGTATTTTGGAGGGTAGTATCGAATTGTAAAATGATCAGTGCCGAAGGAAGAACCAGCCAGTACCATTGTTCGGGCATTTGAGAGCTCTAGCAACTTGTCGTTTGTATATCATGGGAAAGAATGACTTCGTCTGTGGGAGCTGCTTTCCTTTGAACGATCTTGATATGAATGTCATCCCTAAATGTTTACCAATCAATTTACACGCGGTGATAATTACCATGCGGGTGTTAATTGGGAGAAGATGTATATCGACACCACTTACGACGAAAAGTACATTTCCAATTACAATAAACTTGGGCTCTATTTATCCACGGCAAATCACGTGGATTCTCGTGTATTCTTTCCTGTAAAATTAGATAATATAAGAAAAACAGTGGAAGTTTTATATACTAATCCTCAACCTCTTTAATTTCATCATTTTTTTTTACTTTTTAAAATCGTGATTCTACACGATATGTCCTTTTCACCACCACGAGGTTTAATATATGCTCTTCCGTCCCGGGATTACAATATGTTTTTCTTCACCCCGAGATTACAGTGACTTTCGTCCGTGGAAGGTGTCGATATGAACTTTGTTTTGCGCTGATCGCAATAAAACTTTGCGAAGTAATAAGATTCATGAATATCTCAGAGAAATCGAAACGTTAGATAGAAAGACTGATA
Organism: Aphelinus atriplicis; assembly: GCA_020882685.1. Lineage (NCBI taxonomy): Eukaryota > Metazoa > Arthropoda > Insecta > Hymenoptera > Aphelinidae > Aphelinus > Aphelinus atriplicis. Next base: position 80,168,386 of record CM037073.1, read on the forward strand.
TGCATGCCATATTTGGGCACTCAAAACTCAACTCGCACATCTTGCAAAGTTTCATTATGATTAGAGACCAAATATATTCAAACTCTCTTCTAGCTAGTTCCACACTTTTGTATCGTATGAAAGTTAATTTATTAATTTCCCGAGAAAAATCAGTGGAAAATTCGATGTTATATGGTGAAAAGGTGTGCAACTGTGCTTCGGAGGTTTGTCTTACTACTTATAGCCAAAATTTATCATTAGCAATCCAGATTTATTACGAGCTCATCCGTATAATTGATAATCAGCCACAAGAAGGAACTCAAGAGAAATCGGCGATCTGTAACAACATGATATGGAGAATTGTCTAGTGGAATTACTATATGAAAATAGTTTTATAGTCTTATAGAGAGATAGATAATTTTTTTTGAAACAGTGAAAAGTACAGTAGTACTACTTATTGTGAATTTTAATTTATCATTCACTGATTTTCGCCATCTAGAATTATATTATTATAGTTATACACTTCCAACAATTAATTCAATCGTGTATTCGTTTATGTATTCGCGTGATATTATAAATCAAATAGGTTCATTGGTTCAAAGTTTAAAGATGAGTTGGAGCAATTTCAAATCCATGTTTGCGCCCCAAGCCTTCATTCAATGAGATCTTCTCGATCTAATGATGAATTTGTTCATTTTTGTAGCAATCGTTTGCATTTTTTGATTTAGGTGTTTGAGCTTTTTGAGTTCTCTACATCTGCCTATATAACAAATTATGGACACGGCAATTCAACGAAAACCGATTGAAATTCTATAGAAAATATATTTTTATTTTTTATAAATTTATTTTTTTTAATATTTCCATTTCAGAGTATTTTTCTTAATATTCTCGTTTCAATATTGATGTATGTCGAGAGATAACAGTATATATATATTAGTAAAATTTTGAAGAAAAGGTATTATAATCCTCGAGAGTAATATCACTTACCTAATGTTCTCTCATTATAAGAGTTTAAAGTCCGTCAGAGCAGTTTATTCTCGTAAAATAATCGACGAGTATAAAAATGAAAGAATTGGAGTAATCGACGCTGATACACACTTGAGAAAAGTAATAAATTTTTCTTCGGTTGAAAACCAAAGGGAAGTTTGAAGTTGTAGCGATTATAGGGACGATAACGTAAATCGATTTAGTAAGCTTTTATCATATCATATCATATCTCCCCCAAGGCATACCACACTTTGGGGCGTAGGTCACGAAGTGATCCGATTTTTAATATGCCTAATCTGCTATGCATGTTTGCTGAATAAACATTAGTCACTCTCACTTTTCAATATTCAAATTTAGCGATACATTTGATTGATTTTTCTATAATATATGCCAGCAGCGTGATGCATCAGAAATAAAAGTCTTCAGATTTTTTCTGAGACAGATGTGTGTGGTTTTAATATTCGTTCTTGAATTTCTCACATGAATTATTTAAATCTTCAACAGTAACTTGTTGCATTCAGAATATTTTATTGAGATATTGTACGGTCGTGTACGGTATATTGATCACAATCGTAACATAAAAATTCGTTTATTCGTTTTATAATTACCAGCTGAATATTTGCATGCTTTATCAGTATCAAGAGAGAGAACTTTTTTTTCCCATATGTATGCAAAAACAAAATTGTCTACATCATCATTCCAGTCGTTAGTCAATGTAACAGTTGAATTTATCGAAAGCATTTTACAAAACGCATTCAACTCGGGAAAGCCCAGATTAAAATCAATCATTTTCACAGTTGAATAAAGCAATCTCATCCTGACTGTATACTCATCCCTACATACATTGCAGGCTAATCTATTTACGCTTGAAATATAATTTTTGACCAACAACCGGAGGTAAGATCGTTGTTAATGAAGTACCTTGGATCAAACAACACAAATAAGGGCTATTGTATTTTTCGCAATGCTTTTCCCTTCAGTGACGATTGGCAGTGATCAACTTGAATAAAAAGCGACTAATGATCAGTTCGCACATTCACGCGTGAGTCCCTACATCAAACAAGGAATAAACGTCAAAGGAAATCTGTCTCTTTTCCACTTCCGTCTAAATTAATAAACAATCATATCAAGTCAACAACTTTCCGGGAAATTTCGTCAACGATTTCGGAACAGTACGAATAATTTCTCATGCCACCAAGAGGTGCTCGATAGGATGAGAGCTCGTGTAATTTTAATGCTCACTCCATGAGGAGTATACATTCCGTTCTACTACCAATGTAATGAAATAACATAAATTTGACCGCTTGACAGCCATTATATTTTGATAGTAATTATAATAAAACTATAAAAGCTTGCTCGGAGTATATTACTACTCTAATACGTCCAAGCTAAATATAATATCAGTTGACTGTTCGTCAATTCTTTGTTCATCTTGTAAAATTGGGTATAAAATTGATATTGTAAGCCTATGGTGAATTTGAGTTTACTTATGAAATAACGAGATTATATAAACTGCTAGTGAATTTCATCATCGGAAAACGTATTATATGAGATGAGTAAACAATTTTCAGGGAAGAGGTGGTACTTATACATTATTTTTGAAGAGATTAAGGAATTTTATCAGAAAACGTTCATAGAGTGGGAGTAAAGGGACTAACAAGTATGCTCTGAACGAACTAGTAAAGTCTTTTCCCTAAGGGAAAATGTATTCATTATGACGAAAGTTGTACTTCAATCGAAGTTTGTATGAATTCATCGACAATACATTTTTAACCATAGGAATATTGTCATTGTTTCAACTGCGTATGAAAATCATCTTTTGAAACTTATTAAAAAGTAAAGAGGAAATGAGAATTATGAAATATTTACAAGTTGTCACTGAAATAAAAGAATAATCAAAATTTTAAATGTACACCAATTACCATATTGGCTACGAAGCAGTAAAAATCACGAAATCATACATTTGTAATTAACTATTTCCCAATTGTTCTAAAGGTTGAAATGAGAAAAATCTCGTTATTTTCGGTATAATAAATCTGTATAAAGATATCGATTTGATGAATAATCTGAGTTATATGAATTCTTCTTTCCAGCACGTGGTATGATTTCCAGTAGCAGAAAGATCCGACGGGTGTCGGATAGTTTGAAGCTCTGTAAGCTCATCGTTTGGCTGTGGATCAGCTGCATTGTAGTGACGGTGGTTTCGTCGCAAGATAATTTTTATACGAATGGTCGCTTTGGCAAACGACATGGAAACGTTCCACGTGAGTTACTATGTATAGTATGCACCCGACTTGACCTCTAAGCTTACCTTCTAACCCGAACTTGACCAAATTAAATCATTCACATATTATAACTGTAGACGTTATGGGGGAATTGAATTTTCGATTGAACAAGGTGAAAATCCATAGACAATTTGTCACGGTGAAAACATTCTAACAGGATCTTGATGCACAAACATATTTTAATGCAGGGGTTGTAAAAGTTGTGTAATCGGTATTCAAAAGCTGTTTATACAGCAGTAAATCGATGTCTTCTCCCTTCTCTTGTCCCAACGTTCGCGTCGCATCCATAAAAGAGCGTGTCAACCTTTTGAGTTACACTAATATGACAACGTAGGCAAATTTCAAACGAATAAATGTATTTCCTGATATTGATGAGAGAATAAATTGATTTATTCCGTTGATAATGTGATGATATCTGAAGCATTGATCGTATTGATGAGTTATATCTTTCGCGGGCATCAGTGACTGGAGGATCAAAATATTTAACAAATTGGATAAAGAAAGATTTCTCCGATCACAGTCGATTACAATAATCCATTTCACAATAATTTCGACTGCTAATAACATAATACGATAAATAAACGCGTTAATCAGATGATATACCCCCACTCAGTGACCAGAGACTTTGAATAAAACTCCCAAAACAGATGGGTCGAATCCCTTTTCATCATCGCATAGTCCATCAAAGAATGACGTTGTTCGCAACATACAATGGAACTACGGATGCTTAATTTAAATTTGCGAGTGGCTAAAGCTTTGAAAATCTAAAATAGCATCTGTCCCAGAATTACCCAATTCACAAATCTAATTTTGTCGCGCTGTCGAAGCGCGAGCCTGGATATAATTCAGAATACGAGTAAACACAGGGGGGAAGAGGAGAAGCGCTGCTCCTTTGGCCTGATCCTCTGTATTTTTCGTGCCGCTGTTAATGACAAGGCGAGCTTTTGGCGCGCCTCCATTTACGCACCCTGCGGCTTAATTAAAATCGCATGGCTCGCTCGGCTCGCGCGATATAAGAAACCAAACGCGCTCGCGCGTCAGTCCAATCGGCCACCGTTTAATTTGGCCCCGCGAGTGTTGGGTACTCGGTGATTAGCGAATATGCGTGGTACGCTAATCTACGCGCTGCTTCTTCCCTTTCCCGAGTCCATTTAGCACTTTGCTATATACTTTGCGCGTGTATCCTGTGTATACGTATGCTGTACGCGCGAATCGCCACCGAGATTGACCGAGTTGGTTCGGGTTGAAGCTCGCCTTCAATCGTGACAGGACGATTTCCATGTACACATAATAGTTTTTGGCGAACTGATACGCAGTGACCGTTCCAAGGGATATTCGGCCTACATTTATTTGCAATTCATTCACGCTTCATTCGCGTTTTTCTTTTTCAATACTTTCGAAATTACAACCTCCGAGTTAGCTTACTATTCGGAAAGTAGAGGCTCGCACCTGCAACAGTTGCTTTGCATATTTTTTCCAATACCGGAAAAAAGAGAAAACAAATATTCATGTATATACCTTTCACCTTATGCCTGCGACCGTATATGAAAAACATTGCGTTCATTCACGTTGTTGTTGGCCAACGACAGCGAGGAGGGGCGTGGTCGGTACAGGTATACAGAATACGTGTGGCAGGTCTGGAACACCTGTGGAGCATTTTTCACTGTATACCCCAGACAGTTAGTTGGGACATGGAGACGAAACGAAATGAAACGGATTCACAAAGCTCGAGAACAATTGCACCCTCGGCGGGATGAGGACTTGTTTAGCGCGTGACACTGTGCGGATGGATCAAACTTATTATGAAATTTGTAAATTAAAAGCGAGAGTTGAAATAGATCCTGGACACTTTTTTTTCTTAATAAAGAAGCTTTTCGGACATTCGTTCGTAATCATGCAAATGTAACGACTCATTTTAATTTGTTTCTTTTCCAATTTCATTTCTTTCCTTTCTCCTATTGTGCGAGGTTCACGTGAAATACGTATATAGTGATCCGGGCATCGAAAGTCCTTAGACATACCTTGCGATAAAGTATATTGGCTGTTTGTATTCTCAAATATAATGCGTGTCCAGAGCAACGTTCCCCGGTTTCCGCGAAAAATTCTTCATAGAGATGTTCTGGAAAAGTTTGAGCACCATTTGAAAAATTTATAGCGTAACATAGAGTAATAATTCATGAAAATAATGCGGAAACAGAGAGTAAATCATCCTCGCCCCCCGTGGAAGATTTGATTTGCGATATCTCACAGCGAGGGTCTATCTGCATATATGTATTACTCGTATACTGAATTTAGAATAAGCTATATACTCATGAAACTTTCTGTATTAATACGCTATGGCTCATTATATAGACATGTTAATAATTAATCGGTTGAATTTTCACGCGGAACCATAACAAATCAAGCGTATACAAAGTTATGGGCAATTCTAATGGGGCAGTTATCCGATGATGTACAATCTGCAGTTATCTTCAATATACTTTTCCCAGCGAAACTCGCCGGATGATCGACACGCGAAAAAAAACACATTGTGGCAAAACAAGCTGAAACAGTGTCGAGAGAGTCGGGGAATGATTTTCTCAATGTTTTTCGGACAGGCTTCTACCCGTCTCGCTTTACAAATCTTGTTTGTGCGCAATTTCATCCGGACATTTTTCAAATCTACTCGTGACAACTGCCGAATTTATCATTCGCTGTATTGTTCTTTCGATGAATACACAGGTCAGTGCGGCGTATAAAGCTAGAGTGAGATTAGACCGCGGGCTTATATGTTGGCAGTTTTTGACGGAGGCCAAATTTCGCGAACGACAAAAAATAATGCTCGGCTCCCCTAAAATAACTTCATTTAGACGAACCTTTCGTATATATGTATAATGACCAGAAAAAAATAATGCCATTCCAAACCGATCAGGTCTTTTCGTACACATAAATATATCCCAGTGAAAGTAAAGCGTATACGTCCCGCTCAGAAGTAAGGTAACTTCAGCCAATGTGCTTTTCGCCTGAGCACATCATAGGGGGTTTTCGTCGATTTGTCTATGACGAAATTAGAGCTTCATAATTTTTCGAACGGCATCTTGAAGGTTCAAGACTTTTCAGAAATCATCGCAATAACCAACATTCATCCATTGTAACTTATTAAAAATATCCTTTAATCAAAGTCACTAAAACGGGCATTGTAAAATTTGGGTACCCAATATGGCCTTCTTAGAATTCAACCCTCTCAAGTGTCCCAGTCTAGGCTTATTTTTATTAATTCATTTATATTTTCACCATCTCAGGTAGGCAGAAACGACTCAAATTGGTATTTTCATTTACTTATATCTAATTATTATTCGTGTATTATGAATATTTCAGGCATCTCCAATTATTCCCTCATGATTAACCGTAATAGGCACATTGGCTTCCTTTGAGTTGTTGAAAATAATTATTTTTAGTAAGATAGAAAATAGTTTGAGAAAAGATGAGATGTTTTTACATAAGATAAAGAATAGTCACATGTAAATAAGCAAGAACGATTATATCTGATCATTGCAATTGAATTAGCAGAGTGAAATAAGAAAAGTAGGAAAACAGAGTGTGAGTAAAACATAACCGGAGCGCAGAACCAGTGCCGAGAAAGCACAGAAAATGCAAAACATCGGAGGGGTGGCACATTGTGTTCGGTGGTTCATTGGCTGCACGCCGTTTCCGCTCCACTGTTTGGATAATGAGAAAAGAACGAAAAAAACGAGCTCCGTCGTTGTATGTTGACAGTGTCGAGGTTCCAGCCGGGTCCGAGGTTCGGTCGGAGCGACGGTGGCCTGGGCAAGAACCCCAAGGCGATGCTGAAGCTGTTCGAGATTTTCCCGCGGATGGATCGCTTCTTCGCCGGCAGCCGCTTCGGGAAGAGATCGTCGTTATCGCTGGCGGTGGAGCGGCGAGCGCCCGAGTTCGGCCCGGCCCTCGACCCCAAGCACCTGGACTACGAGGACGACGTGTACAGCGTCGAGGACAGCGCTCCCACCGACTACAGCTCCGACCCCGAGCTCCAGCATCCCTCCCAAACCCGACCCAACAACATCATCTGAACCACCATCCCCGCGTATTCTATTATGTGTAGAGCTCCCACTACATTATTTTTCACAATTTTTTTCCTATATATGTGCAGGCCGGGTTAGCCCTGCCCTGCTCTCCCTTGAAATCAACAGCCGTATCATTGGTTTTGCCTCCAAATCTAGTCAATGTGATCTCGTATGATTATATACTGTACCTATCTCACATTTGCTATCCAAATCGTACATATATAAATCTGTTTCTCCTGACTGACGTTTTATATTATATATTATATTTATATATATTTTATTTAATGGAGTTGATTCTTTGTGTAAGTTATTTATAAATATATATATATGAATGAATAAATATTAATTGCATTTTATAATTACTGCTCGATGTTCATGATATACTGACACACTGATTGACACATGCATTCAAGTTTTTATAACATTTTTTAAATGTCTTCAAGTTGTATATATTTATGAATTTTTGGCTTCTAACGTATAGTAAGTTTTTTTGTGTCACAAATTATGTTTTCAATTAAACGTAGTACTCGCCATCATATAATAATTGTCAACAATAAACCATCACCTTCGAAATGAAGCAAACTCTCCAACATAAATGATTTCCATCGTGATTTGCAAATCTTTATGTTCGATTTTTTTTCAAATTTATTTTCAAATTTTTATTTTCAATCGATACGTTTTGCACAATACAATCAGCTTCTAATTGGGCATCAGTCAAAGTTACATTTCAACATATAGATTTAACATTACGATTTCAAAAATATATTTGGTAATTAAAATATATGAAAGCACGACGTCCCTTACGATATCGGGTTCTTTATTCTAGGCTTACAAAAATGTCGCTTCTACTACAAAACGTACACTTTGTTATTGCTGCAATACCTCAATAAACCTACATCAGATGCAATTCAGCTCAATATTATTCATTAAAATCACGCGAGATACATCGAAATACTCATCAGGTCAAATGGATCAGGAGTTCTCTGCTGGCGGACTAGGGATTATTCGAGATCTCCAAAAAGAATTATTGGATGTCTCACGTGTGTTAGGACATACGAACTCATGACATGACATTTTGTTGTATCACACACGATTTTAATGAGTATTATTGAAAATGTTACATGAATCAAATGGCAGAGGAAAACACCGAAACTTCGTATGAATGATATATAAACTTTGCCATCGCAAGTATAATTTTTCCCTATTTTCTGAGATTCTAACTGACGGCAGTTTAATCACAATCGTATATGACGAATAGCTGTTTCATTTATTTATAGCATCCACATTATACTACTTTTCATGATGGATGACTGTTCCTGAAAGCATAAAAAATACTTTTGTTCGTTGCAGCTATTTCAAAATAATTAGATTAGGACTTGTCCATTGGTTTGAATCGACGGCAGTCGCAGTCGCGGTTTCATTGTTTATGCAATATTTTATTTCCAAGTGGCTTACTGGCGCGCGAAATTACTTCCGGTATGTTCGGAATGGGCAAGATGCTTATGCTAATTTGTAACCTAATTCACTGCAACCACCGTATTAGTTATAGAAGTAAAAAGTCGATGCTCGTAGTTTAGACAAGTTAAAAACCTTGACGAACATATATTTTACGTAACCGATCAGTCCTGAACGATTGAGAGAAAGTATTCGCCAATTTTCATGAGCAATGATAATGGTATATTTACATTATTTAGGTGGAAAAAAAGGCGAATAGGCGATGAAAATTGCCAAATGATAAGAATATCTCTTACGCAAGCGAGACCTCACTTGTAGGTGAAAAAAAATTTTCCCTTATTAATTATGAAAATAATTACTTATGGTTGAACGCTCCTCGAACTTCGAAGTGGAACAGGCATATTTATACATTCGATTTTGATGAAAATTCATCCCGACTTCAATCTATGCGCGCATGCAACTTGCAAGCATATAACGTATTGCCGTATGTACAAAATGTCACATCGGCATAATATTCTAATTATATCATACAGTTTTGAGATAAAATCAAATCATGTAAATGAATAATAAATAGTGATGAGGTAATAGACAGATTAATTGTTTCTTTTATCCAAATGTTCACTTTTCCTTCCCCTATTTCAGACCAAACATCGATTGTATTCTTTGGGTATATGAAAACTCAGGTCTCTTCGACAAATTAATTGGGAAGGGAATTTTGCATCGAATAAATGAATGCGGTATATATTTTCCTCGCGAAAGTTGAATTAATCGATTTATTCCGAATGAAATCTACATTTATTTTCCACTTATTAGTGATTAGTTTTTTTCTACATTGTGTCTCACTCTCTTAAGACTTTACAGTGAAAAACAGTGTATGAGAGTGAAAAATCATTGTATGAGAGTGGAGGAGTGATTGAGTGAGATACAATTAATTTTTCATGTAATAAGAGTGAATTTGTCCCTTCAGTTCCTTGAGTTTTGATCCCAACACTTTTTTAGATAAAATACGCAGTCAATTTTCGATCCAAGAGTGAAAATTTACTATTATTATGTAAGAAATTAACCGCAGTTCCACTCAATCACCCGTGAGATTTCAAGAGATCAGTACACCAGCCACAGTACGTATGGATATTATTCTCCGCGCGATTCTGACAGGATTCCACAATTGAAATTAAATCTCATCGAAGTATATTGATCCACAATGAGTAGCATTAGACTTGTAAATTGCATGATAAAGATATTTTATCCACCTGAAAAAGTGTTGGATTTTTTGTATGTTTGCACAACCATTCAAGCTACATGCTGTAAGCAGATTACAAGAAGACACACTGAGACGAATGATGTTTCCAATATCGTATATACAGCGTACTCCAACCTATTATTATTCTCGCAAGAAGCCACATCTGTAAACACTATCATCAGAGTAAGCATGGAATAAACGACCTTATCCCAAGTGGCACGAGCTGTATCGGGAGTAATGACAACTTGGCGGTTAATTTCGATACGCGCAGAGGTTGATTAGACAGGAATTACGAATGAATTATAGCGCACGAGTTGCCCGTGTCTCATCGCCTTAACGACCTGCGCGCGTCGTGTCACGCGCGAGTATCGATAGATAAATTGAAACGCCAAAGCGCGAATGTCCTGGCACATTTCGCCAATGGTGTACTAATATATATTTATTCGCGCGCATTAGACGAATGTCGTGTATATACACACAAAGCCCATTGCTCCGATGTAACAAATTCTCTCCCATCAGCGAAAATATTATAAAAACTTTTATCACAGATAGCTTTCTAACGCTTGCATCCATCGCTATATTTTGGTCTCATCCTTTTTCACGTGTTCAGCGAAAAATGGGGCATAACCGTTTTTTTCTCAAATTATATATCCATTTTTGGATCCAAAAAACGAATTCCAAATGAATTTTATTTTTCCTATCGATAATTTTTGGTATGTACAAGTTTGTCGGACACCTTTGACAGCCCCGCTTTTCTACAAGTGATTTCGACTATTTCATTATCCAGGAAGCATAGTATCGAGGCCTTTTGAAAATTCAATTCACGTTACAGTTTCCCTTGCCAATTCGGTCGACGACCCATCCTCAAGATTTTCCCGCATAAAAATTCCGTTTGTAAAATAAACGAGAAGTTACGAGGAGAGTTAGACGGGAAACTCTTGCGAGTTTCGAGAAAGGAAGTTTCCCGATCCGAATGGGACGAAGAGCATACGCGAATATGAGGTAATTCACGTGCTATTCTCCGCAGAATCGTCGCAAACCGTTTGCCGCAGCTCGTTAAATTCGTTAAAGCGCATGCACGCACGCGCAGCAGCAGCAGCAGCATAATAACAAGGAAAAGGCGGAAGCCGGCTCATGGTGGAATCTTTACGGCTTACTGGCTAAACATCTTCCCGAGATTTATATGATTACCCGAGCAACTCTCGTCTTTTACAACTCGGATCGCCAGTCGCGTCTATTTATGTATATATAAAAAGAGAGAGATAGATAGATAGATAGATATGTTTTTATTGTATAAGTTATACAAAATTCATATTTACAAAAATATCAGTCTTCTTTTTTAAAAAATAACGGTCACTTAACTAAAACATTGTTTTTACATATCATCCTTGTCAATCATAGTAAAATTCGTAAACTAATTATCACCGATAACGAGTCAGTATTGGTATAATAATAATTGTACAGCTGGTCATCATGTATTCAGACAAATGGTCATCGTAAGGAACTTTATAAAAGATGTTAAGGTCGTTCATTTAATTCTAAAAAATACTTTCTTACGGAACGTTTGAAACTTGACAAAGACGGCAGGTTTCTATCCGAGGACCGAAGGGAGTTCCAGAGGTGCGCTGCTTGCACCTGGAATGAATTTAGTCCGAAATCGAGAGAGAGAGAGAGAGAGAGAGAGAAGCTGCGAGGGAGAGAGAGTTTGACGGCGGGCATCGAGAGACACCTCGAAGCATATACTTAGCTAAATAATTGCCCGCACGTGCTTTCTAAACTCGCGTCGAATTTTCAAAGGATCAGCCACTCCCGGCGGGGGGGAAAAGCGTTGATGTATAGCAGTCCGACGACACTCGCGCGCCTCTTACGCTAATCGCGCGTCGAACTATACTTTGTACGCGCGCGCATGCAGCAGTGTACACACACACACACGAGGGAGAGCGCGCACGAATTCGCCTCACGCTTCACTTTCGCTGGCGGCGGTGCATCTGCATCATCCGAAATCGAGCTGCATTACGTACAGCCTTGGCCGTCGCGAACGAAAGCGATGAGAAAGCGAGAGTGAAGCGAAATCTTAGCGTAACCAGTATGACCCGTTATTCGCTTGTGTGTAAGTGTGTGTGTGTGTGTGTGTATATGTATCGCTCGGCTCGCTCGGCTGGCAGTTGGCAGCTTCGGCTTTGGCATACACACGGGTGAAGGTCGGATTTTCAGCCGCCACAGCTGATGTGCTCTCGATTCGAGTCGCGAGAGCTCGATAACTCATTCGAATCCGGTGTAGACGCGGGTCGCATTTCTGCGCGTGGGTATACGAGTACATGTAGATACGAGAGACGGTTGCGCTCGAAACAGGTCGGGGGACGATTTTCGTTTTTGGGAAGAAGGAAAAGAAGAATACGACGCGTATATGATTTAACGGTTTCTTGAATCTTCATCGCCGCTCGTGGCCGAATAATTGCTTACTATGATTTATTTTTTCCCTCGCAACTGTCGCGCGCATCGGCAGGAAGCTACAGGAGATTCGAATTGATTCCATGTACGCAGAGGAGAGTGTCATGCACAATTCGCGTTTGAGTCAAGCTCCGTGCGTATATATGCGGCACTCGCGAGTACATTCGATTCGTATAAATTATGAAGAAAGTCCGGATGTTTTTACGCACAACGAAATTTGAAAATGATTGCGATGGGCTTTTGATAAATGTATCCTCGCATATTTATATATATACGTGTACAAGCAGCTCTTCAAGTACAACCAACGAGCTTTCTTTCGATTTAAATACTACCATACGTCCGTATGCACGCTTGATTCCATTGTGGCCAATGTAACCAATCCTATATGTGCTGAATAGGCACAACAGCATAGGAGTCGAATTTTTCGGCTAGTATATAATATATCCTCGTATATATATTTATTCAGGCCAATAAGTCACTCAGGCGCGATGAAGCATTTCACCTCGTGCGTATGTATGGGCAAAGTGGAATTCACTATGGGTTATTGCTTCGTCGCAATTATCTGCAGCAGGGGAATACGAGAGTAGGGAGAAGAGGAAAATGCCGAACAATGCAACCATCTGAAAACGGAGAAAATCGAGCTCCAGCTAAAAATCCAATACAATGAGACGAAAGCAACGATACACACGTTAAAACCGCGGGTAAGGATGGTCGGGGATGCGCACGCGTACATGCGTGCATTCTCCAGATGTACGTACGGATATGTATATAAAAATATTTATTTACCAAACACAAGACGATTGGGAGAGAAAAATTTATCATTTCCACAATGATTTTCTTATTGTTATAAAGCTTTCTCTTTGAGAAAGTATTACATGGCACGTACAACATATATATGTATTATACAGGTGTATGGAAGCACAGTTTGGATAGACCAAGAGCGAGCGTGCGTACAATACGTCTACCGCAAAATTGATATGATCGATATATATATATATACGCTTGGTTGCAGGAGCTGGTGCTAACTGGTCTGGGTTACAGCTCGTCAACTTTCCACGTTCGGACTTTTCGCTCGATGCACATTAGATTAGAATAAAACGCATCAAGAGCACGACGCGCAGTAACAAAACCACGCGCATAAATGAACGTGGTCGAAGTGGATATGGACGACGCGCGTCACAAAGAAAAGAAAAACATATTGAAAAGACTCGAAGCAATGATAATACTCCGGAGAATTACAAGCTAATTTACACGATTTCCGTTATCTCTTGCTTTGCTGGTACATTTTTTTTCCGAGCAACACATACATACATATGCCAATCGCGGTCGTTATGCGGGTTTCCATGAGCTCTGCCGTAATTCATTCAAACACCAGTCCCATATTCGCTCGCGATATGGATTATTCAAATCTCGTCTACACACGCATATACAACCGTAGTTTACTCGTCAAGTTTGTCGTTGCAGGAACGCGTAATACACAGCATCGCTCGAGAGGGCGCGGAATTGTCAAGAAACCACGTATCGCTTCCTCTCGAACGTCTGCGCGGCGTACCACAGTTTCAAAGCAGCCCGCAGCCTCCCCTGCAGGAGCGGGCGATTATGTCAAGCCGAGCTCTCTTTTAGAAATCATAATCCGACACGTGTATATATGCCGCGGCGCGCGCGCGCGGCTATAAGCGCTATTATAATCTGGAAAGTCGGGCAATTAGCTCTCGTGCTCGCGCGCTAAACAAATTGAATCGTCCCTCTCTCCCGCGTAAATGCATTGTGCTCGCGCGCGCGCAATTAATTGATCGACCGAGCGATAGCCGCCTAATGAATTGGAAACAAATCGCACGACGAAGCGCGCCGAGGAGAGAATCAACCGCCACGCGCTTGAGTATTAAACGACGCGTATGGGCTTGTTCGTCGGGATGTTACTTGGACTCGTACTCGCTCGTTATTCAACAATCCGATGGAACTTTAATCAATTTAGTGTTTTTAGCGTCGGTGTATTGGACAATCTTCACATATCGGCCAGTGGATTTTGATTTTACTCTATTCGCGTTATTCAAATACGAAAATTTCCCGCGCGTTTCCCAACTAAACCGTTCGTCTGGAGTCATACACATTTTTTTCCGTATTCGCGGCTAAAACGCTTTCGTACACACACACACAACGTCGCGAGTTACCCAAGAAACACTCGTATAGCTGCTACAGCGGGTGGGAGTACTTCGCGTCATTAGAATTACTCGACGTTGGTCGCGCTCGCGCGCATATTAATGATCGCGTTGCCCAATTAGCCGTTAAAATTAAAGTATACGTATACACACAGACACACACAGAGAGTTGTAACGCGTGGGGCCCGTGTGCAGCGGTCGCTGCATGTTTGGCTCGCGCGCAGCTGCGGCGGACCTACTTTTGCGGCCGCGGAGAAAGTAAGAGGAGCTGACGAGCGGCGCTCGGCTCGAGAAAGTAAAGTCTCGTTCACACTCACGAGCCGGCCGCGAGTACAAAGAGACATGGTATATCCCGAGCCTCGCTGTATATACGCGCGCGCAGGACGCGGATTTTTGCTCGCGACTCTCGCTGCAGCCGAGCAGCTACCTGTGGAGCCGCCCCCCCCCCCCTATCCGCACGGGGGGTTTCCACGTGTACACCACAAAAATGTTGCAATAACTTTGACTTTGAGCTTGCTTCGGGCTCGAACAGTGAAAATTTATACCCACGGGACACACGTGGAGTAATTTGATTATCGTATACGCCATGCGGCAACGTCTCGTGTGGGTCTTTAATTTTTATACACAAATAATCTTAAGAATTGTGACCCAACTGCGTACCCCGTTCTCGAGTAGATCACTTTCATTGAAGACTACTCGTAAGCGTATAGCTTTCGGAAGAAATACACAGCGCAATTGAGTCAAGGTGTGCACATGAATAAGACACCCGACTGTCAAATGACATCCACAGATTTTTGATCTTAATATTTCTCGGGCAATACTGCACGATTTTCTCGAGCGTATCGTCGTCCAATGATGAATACTGCTCTGTTTCTTTTTTCAAATATTTCTTGTTTTCCATATTCGCAGCTCGGGAGTTGTTGCCTTTTTGCCATGGTTGTCCTGTGGAAATAAAGTCAGTCGGTGTGTGGAATTTTTCAGCTCGGAACTCGCCGAGGCCTCGCTATTCTGAAGTCAATAAAATTGAAAAACCAATATAATTAGAAGAAGCAGCGCGCGGTCCGACATGGTATTTATCTTCTAAAAAAAACACGTATACACCCCTTGCAAAGAGTTTCAGATTCCAAAACACTGCACGAGGAGTATAGCAAAGCTCGACGCTGCCCGCTCCAGACTCTACTTTAGATTAACGTTTCTCGGTTGTTTTCCTACTTTCCCACAAGAACAGGCGATCCTCGAGCGATACTGAAGGAGACTACTTCGTCCCGTGCTTTCCGAGTTGATCAAGTCTAAATTAACCGATGTGACTAGATCTAAACTTGAAAAATCTACCGAGAACGCACATCCGGAGACTAGTACTCTTCGCGAGAGCCATATTCCATAAGCGGAAAGTGCGGGAGGGTTGAGGGATGCTGCGGGCAGCTTCACCTTCCGCGTAGGTCACGCGCGACTGTACTCGGGCCGCGTTGGACAGGTATATAATTGGCTCTCGGGACTTTTTTCCTCTCGCGCATTCTTGTCACCACTTTCATTTCCAGCAGTGCGCGTTCTTCTTTTTTCCTCGCGTTCCGCGGAGTCATCGGCTCCTGTATAGCTCGGCAGAGAGAGACGACGTTTCATATGTACCCCACCACCGGCCCTGCACCGCCACTCGTCACGTGCGCGAATCGAGATTTACCAGATTCGTTTGATTGTCGCGGCTAAAGGCAGAGCGGATAATCGCGATTCGGCTGCTCGATTGAGTGGCGTCGTTGTCCCCCGAGCGGACTCTCGACGTGAAAGTGTGTATAGGTGATCACAATCTTCCGAGAGTCCGCGAATAGCACCTGGAATCGAACAAATGAATAATTTATCCGGCGAGTCCGCGCGACAGCTCGGCGCTTCGGGATACGCTTATGAAAAATTACTCCACTCCGTATACGACTCGACGATAATCGCTCGTACATACCACGATCGTAACTTGGCGCCGCGGCTCCTCTCGGCGGCGCAGCTCGTTAGAAAACGAAAGTGCTAGTCTGTCTCGTTTTTCAATTGTAATAGCTGTCCGTTTCTGTATACCCGTGAGCGCGGTGTGTTCAATTAAGACCGATGAATTTATCGTTTCTGCTCCTGGCCATTTTTGAATCCGCCTATACGTATATATCCTGCGGAAGCTAATGTTTTTCTTTTCCAACTTGCCGCTCATCATTCCACCCGATGAATTGGGTCCGAAAGTTTTCCCTATTTGTTCCTACTCGTTTTTATCAAAACGAATAATTCAGCGTCAGAGTCAAGGATTAGGTAGATATCAAAAGGTCGAAGAAAAAAAAATATATCTGCATCGTAGAGCGGAGCTTTGATCAAACAGTACGTATGCTGATACATTCCAGGTGACATGTATAAATTTTCATAAAATGTACCTCGGAGGACGGCAGAATCATATGCAAATTAACTAGAAAACGTAATCAAAATATCTGAAAATCGCTGCTGATTTATTGGCTTCGCCTACATTATATCCTCCAAACTCGTTTCATCCCTTCTTGAACAATTGAAATGATAACGCAAGACTAGCTCATCTCGCGATATTTACACGATTAATTAAGAATTTTATATTTTTACATTTCCGTCTCAATTTACAGTTTTACAAAATATCAAATTCCAATCCAATCTTTAGTAGGTACAGAATTTATTGAGATAACAACCGTCAGTGAAAAAAATGTCCATGTACCTATATTCATGTCAGCTTAGCAAGTCATAAACATAGATGTATTGTGGATATATATATAAAATCGAATGAATTGACTAAATATCTTTGGGAAATCGAAACGTTAGACTTCATGGCAGTAGATAAAAATCTATTAGAGAAGTCGTGATCCATCTAGCAAAGTTTCGGATTGTGATCAGTGCTACCGGAAGGTTGTGCCGAAGGTTGACGGCTTATCACGAACTTGTATATTCTAAAATTCATCATTATGGATACACTGTTTTGATTGTAAGTTAACAAATTGATTAGTGATTGATATAAGTATCAGTCAAGACGTAGAGGTTCAAATAGTTACGAACTAATACTGAATCCATGAAAGATACTGCAGTAAAAGTCGTTGACTTCGCGGGTCTCACGTGAACAACCAATCAAATCGCGTTTATGCTGGCTTCACTCGTCGGGCCATTTCAACTACCCCGGCACTGTATAATCGAGCGTTCCCAACGGTATGGAGAGGAAAAGGTAATTTTGCGCGGAAGAAAATCTTATCCCCGAAGCGAACAGTTTGCAAACTCGCTCAAACTGCCCACGTGCAATGATTTTCCATCGTCGGCCAAGCCGTGAGGAGATTTCATATTAATTTGTTATCGCGGGGGATTTCCTCGTTCCTCTGCGCAGCTGCAACTATACATAATACTCCAATCAAACTTCTACGGAGCGGCCGCTGAATCCGAAAAATTCAAAAGTCACGTGAGACTTCTTTTCCAATCCGCGTACACGCGCTTACAAATGTATTCGCATACAGTAGAAACGACCGATGAACTGTCGGACGACTCGACGTAATTGCATTTGTCGCGCGCCGATCGGCTCTCGCTCTCCGTGAAATTCCCGAGCTCTGTACACATATATATATTGGTTTGTTTTTCTCCACGCGCAGCTTGGAACGATTTAATTTTGCGCGCTGAAGTCGTGACGCTCGCGAGAAATGGGTTAATTGGTTGATGCGACGTGGCGTTTGTTGCAACGTACAGAAATTCGTTAGCAGCGGCTTGTTAGCCCCCATGTAATGGGCTATTGATGCACGGGATTGATTATTCTATGCGGCTCCCGCCTACACTTATGCCACTTGTTCGATGCGTGTATATATACCTATATACATGCGTTTATCCAACTTTGACGTGCACCAAAGTTGGCAAGAGCGCGTCAAGTTTCTCATTCTTACCGCGTGCAACTTCGAGGAGCAAAAGTGAAACGGACACTTTTTTCTGCATATATACGCGCGTACTTTTATATACGCTTATAATTTACAACGACGTTCTAACGCGAAACACACGTCCCAGAGAGCGTTTTGAAGATAGAGAATCCGGAGCGTTACAGTTCTCCAGTCCGTCCCTATACTGCAATAAGCTGCAGAGTATCGAGTTACCCGTCCGAGATTCATCACTTTCACACCTCGGAGCTGCGAGAGTCTGTATTATGCGTGGGTCCCTTGGCTATACGGCGCGGCGCGGCCAAGTTATACGGCACGCTCTCGATTATCCCGGCTAATTTGGGGACTAATTGAAAGTGTACCGCCGAGTGGGTCCAGTCGCACCGCGGGATAATTAGACTGCAGCGTACAGCTCTCGCGAGGTGTATACTTTTGCGTTACGTAAGAGCGAGCGCGCGCGCGCGCCTAATTAATGCCGCAGCAGAGCATATAGCAGCGCGGATGGACGCGCGCGCGAAAATACACCGATACACGTTTCAGATTGAAAAGAACTTTCTTCGCCCGGCCATTAACGCGATCGCGTTCGCGTGCCTGCCTGCAGCCAGCGAATGTCGCGTAAACAGCTTGGATGTATATAAAGGGACGCGAGTGCCTATAAGAGGCGAATCACACACAGGAAAACGCTGTCGCGACAACACTTGCGTTTTCGTATATGCGGAACGCGCACGTCTATTTGCTTGACGCAACGCTCCTGTACACACACATACAATATATATGATCGACAGTCGAAGCGCGCCGATATATGTATATAAGAGTGTATACGAGTATACAAGAGAGCCGGACGGAGCCTTGGCGGGGGGCGGCACTTTCGCGCGCGCACTCGGAGAAAGTCAAGCGAGCGAGCTGATGTATATATATATATATATATATATATATATATATATATATATATATATGTATCATACACGCTATACAGCCGTGTGCGTGTGTATGTGTGGGTGGGTGGACGTGTGTGTATATATATATATATAGGAGCTCATCCAAGATCGCGCGATCCTCCGCCGCGTTGACCTGGATTTTTTTTCAAGTCCGCGCGCGTGGGCGGCTCCGCTGGCAAGCGCGTAATAACACGTTTGCCCGCGCGGCACGAACAGCGACGATTCTCACGCACATTACACGTACGCGATGCGCCCAACACCATTTTATACGTATATACACACACCGTTAAGTCCTCGGCCGCGACCAATTGTTTCGGTTTCGGCCAGCCAGCCAGGGGCTCGTGTGTGTTCTCTCGCGTGTATACACACGTGTACACGCATCGGGTTCGCGAGTGCCGAGGGACGTTTTTGCCATTACAAAATTTGACCCTCGAGGAGAATTCAAAAGAGAGAGATAGATTCGGGTATTTATACCTGAAATCAATTATGTTATAGGGAATTTAACTATCCATTTACTATAACTTTTGTATAGTAGGATTCGCTCATACACGTATGATTGTCACATTTTTCCTTCATATAATATAGTGAAAATATAGTAAGGTTTACCAGACTTTTTTTACGTTGCGCTGCACAAATTTCTTGCAATATAACGTACGAATACAGTTTCTATAATAGAATGATGCTACAAGTGAGAGAGGGAGAGAGAGAGAGAGAAAATGACGCCGAGACATACGATCTTCTGATTTCTAAACAAGGAGACGCAGATCAGCTCCCTTCCCATGATGACCATTCAGTTTACTCTCGAATTCACACAAGACAGCGCAACACTTCAACCCGATACCTGTGTGATTTTGTGTGATCTCCTCCCCGTCTGACTAAACACGCTCGTCTATACCAGAATCGTATTGACGGTCCAATGTCAAGTAATTATTGAATATACTTTTATATTCAACTCGATTAATTACTATACCAGCTGTTTTATTTTAATTGATAGAACGTTATTCGAATGTATAGACATCTCGTTGTCTTGTCTTCGGCGAGCAGAATAAGCGTTTTCATTGTTTGTCACGTTCAAATCAGCCATGCGCGCGGCAGAGAAGGCGAACGATTTCGTGATTTTGTATCAGTAAGATTTCGAGGGACCACAAATAAAAATGAAAACGGTCAATTAAGAATAATCAATTATATTTCAGTTTGTTCGATCTCTTAGAAATCTGCGTCCTATTGGGCGGGGTAAACATCAACGCGCAAATAACTCGTCAGTTATGATAAAGCAAAACTATCTTAATACCTATTACTGCAGTCATCAGGGGAATGATTGATACCGAGATAATCTGCTGTTCAAAAAAAACTGTCAATGTTTTTTGTTTCCGTTGGTAAATTTATATGGGGAAATCATTGAGAAGAAAAGTATTGTTTACAACGAGTGTAGTAGAGAGCAGAGCAGATTTTTTCGAGTTTCATTCAAGGAAACAATGGTCTGTCCTTGATTAGTCACGCCTCGTGATTCGTAGACAGAAAATCCACTTGTGAAAATGAATATTATAATCCCTCGCCTGGCCATTTGATTCTGTGTTTTCAACTTCTTACTGTCTAAATTCGCTTTCTCGATAATCCGAATTGCAACTTTCTAGTGGAATCGAATCAGCGATGGTCAATTATATTGAGTTCGAGAAAGTTAATTGAGTTCAAAATCGGTTGATTTTTTTATTTCATTCTCCGCTTTGTTATTTCTCAAGGAAATTTCGAGTTATTGGTTAAAAATCACGCGGAGGTTTGAGACACGAAGCTTATCGCTATTTCCTACGTAACGAGCGCTTCTTAAACGGGATAGAAGAGGCCGCCTGCTGACGACAATCACTTCACAGTCGAGTATTACCCAAACACCGAGGAAAGATAGCAGTATTGGTATACGGATAAGATCGGAATATAGTGCAGTCGAAAAAATATGACTTGACTTATTAAACAAATACGCAATCTGCAGCATTGTCTGGTGTATACCTTTGGCGGGCGGTACAAATATTGGAAAATCCGACACCTATACGTGGAGAAATTCATTTGGGCTTTTTTCATGTTTTTTATCTGTGTGCTAATAGATTACGAATAGACGAATGAATTCAAGGCATTTGGGAAGACGATTGCGTGTGTGTGTGCGTATTTCAGAAAGAGCCGACAATCTGCTCATTCCCAAGTAAAAAGATTATGCATAAATTATGCCTAGAAAATTATGCCTAGAAATGGACTGACATAATCTAGGCATAATCTAGGCATGATGAAGACATAACCCAAAATATGTAGTTCTCTATGCCTTATCTATGTCTAGCAAACGTTATTTCTTATGTTATTTCTTACGTTATTTCGTATGCCCAAGAAATGATCTAACGTTTACTAGGCATAGATAGGGCATAGGGAACTACATCTTTTGTGTTATGCCTTCATTATGTCTAGATTATGCCTTGATTATGTCAGTCCATTTCTAGGCATAACTTCCTAGGCATAATTTATGCATAATTTTTTTACTTGGGTTTTCACAACGAGTTACTTCATTTGACAGATATATCTTTGGAAAATTACACACGTCGGGTGACAAACTATAATGCCACGAACGCTTGGGACAATGCGGGTAAATAATATTTTTTCCTCTATATGCACGACGCGCCAACTTCCCGATTACCAAACGAGGCCATCAGCGAATACAACGAAACAATGCTGATTTTCGAAACAAAGTCCTCTATACTCGTGTTTTGTTTTTCTCTTTTTTCTATTTCACGCGATAACGCACCAGCGATTACCGAAGACAAGAAAGAAAAAAAAAGAAGGCATTTGACTCATCTTTCCCTCGGCAAAACGGAAAATCAGAGACGCGGTCTCAATTTTGTCACACACTCACACACGACATAAACATCTCGCGACATCTCGGCCACGGCTCGTTTTTTCTCAGCTGGCAACCGGAATATAATATAACGGCCCGCGGAAGGGAAGTATTTGCGTGGCGCGGTCAATGGGCCAATCGCTATGAGATAATCGACGTCCTGTTGGCTTTCCGAGAAGCGCCGCGGACCTGCGCGCGCGCGCGTCTCTTTCACTTTCGTTTGCTCTCGCGGGCGCGCGTAATAAGCGGCGACACTTGGGTGTGCGTCGCGGAGACGCGAAAACAAGTCGCGCGATGCGCTGAATCATCGAGGCCGATAGCGGCCGCGATAAGGAGTTTGGTAACGCGGCTTTTCGTGAATCAGTCGCGCGGTGCAGGATATACTCACGAGCCGGAGCTCTAGGGCGATTTCAATGATATAATACACCGCGCGACATCCGTCTTTCATGGGCGTATATACGAGGGAAAAAAATCAAAGCTCGAGTGTACGCGTCGGCCGAGTGAGAAAACGAGTTCAAGGCCGTATTGCGACTGCGCTTTTTATCACTCGAGCTCGAGTGGAGAAGAATCCGAGAGGCGTGGCGCATCCTCGGATAGCGAGTTCAATGCAAACCTGGCGAGGCGCGCGTGTGTCTACACCCAGCTCGTTTCGACGCAGCTATGTGAGCGAAGCCGAAAAATAATAGGCACATATCGAAGACACCAACGCCTGGTGCGTTCGTCGTTCCTGAATAATTTTTCTTCTATTAATGAATGGACGAATGCAAACGAAGTCGTAATTAGAGCACAGTGTATACGTATAACATTACTCGTGAGAAATTCATGTTTATTCTAGCTGCAGCTCTCGGGTAAATGGGAAATCTTAATATAGGTCTTGGAGTGAGGCTAATGTATGCATGCCTGCGCGCCGCTTAATGTATGCAATGGGAGTGATGAATTTATGTTGAAAACTCTTGATATGTAGGATGGAATCCTAAAACGCGAAAAAATTATCACTCGCGTGGTTGAGCTTCAGCGTGGTAAAGCGCGCATTGATTATCCTCCCATGTATATATGTGTGTGGTGATGGATGCCTCGTATCGAGAGGGTTCGAACTTTCTACTCGAGCTCCTCTATATTTCTGGATTAAGATTGAATTAGAACGAATGCGTTTGATCCATTGGATGTTGGTCATTACTGACGTGAACACTGCTGTGAGCTGTTGTGCTCTCGTATGAGAAGATTATTTCCTTTCGATTTTTAATGTTAAATGTCGAGCGGATATGCACCGTCGTATAAGTTCGCGCCAACGCACAAAATACCAATACACTCGATAGAGTCTGACAGATAATTCTAATCACAAGGAATTTCCCGTGTAACAAAAGAGAGAAGTCCGACAGAAGTTTGGCATGAATTAGGAACTAATGTGGACTTATTTATAATTAATCTATTATATTTTGCAGTTGCATATTATTTCCCTAGCGATTATCCTCTGAAATTATATTATTGACAAATCAAATGATCACTTCCATCCAGAAGGATCGAATAATACTGTCAGTCAATCTATACCGAATATATTATTTATAGATTCTAATTAGAAAAGCTGCAATTAACCTGAATACATTCGTATTTCACGGCTATATATTCCGGAGATAAATCAAATTGCGACTATCTCTTGAACTTACTCATCGATTCATCTCGGTATGAACACGTTCAAAGCTACATTTAGAGTCCTTTCACAGTGGCGTGACACTTTAGGAAATTTAGTTGAAGCCTAGAGTACTAAGTTTGCATGAGAACATAGCCAGAGTTATCAGAGCCAATTCTTGAATGTCTCATAGATACTCCGCCACGTAGCGCAACTTTATTTCGCACTGCTTGACCAGTTTGAATTGTCTCCGACATTTAGTTACTTGCATTCCAGACATCCGTCATTAGTAATGAATGATCAGTCTGAAATGCTATAGCAGCACGATGGTTCCGTGCGATGCTTAAGGCCCATTGTTTGAATATTTCGAATGGCTCCAATAGCTTCCGCACTGGTAACCATACTACGATACAGGGAGAATGGCTAGTACGCAAACAACGCAACCCCCTATGTGTACAGTACGGGCAGTATAGCGCGTTGCGCCTGCACGATACCACCTTCTGGTGGCTTGACTAATAGCCCTATACGTACTGTACAGTGCAGTACAGACGTACCGAACAGTGCCGCACAGTCGTACGGTACGCAGTCGTACCGCACAAATTGTACGTAACTGCGCGATCTGCACGCACCCTGCAGAACTGTACGGGACTGTGCGGGACTGTGCGGGACTGTTCGGCACTGTGCCGAGCTGCACACATTATATTATTGAATTTTGAAACTCTTTTCACATTGACAGGACAGAAAAACGCTCTAAAAATACGTACAAAGTGATCCCGGAGTATTTTGCAGGATGGATCATTCTAAACAGAAAAATGTAAAAGAATATCATACACACACTTATGAATACAAAAAAATTAATTGAATCCTTAGGAAAACCAATATTTTTATCATACTTAAACATTACTCTATCTTCTCTTCTTTGGTGTCACAACTTCCTTCGCATCTACAACTTCAATTCCCTTTGAAGCTATAATTTTCTCTGCATTTGTGTCGATTGAAGTTCTTTTGCCTTGCACATACTGTTATTACTTGTTTAGTAGGTACGCCAGGAACTACATTGGCAGTATCTTCAGTGATTGACGTAACTCTTTTATTTTTTTCTTTTTTTACTATATTTCAAAATTTAAACCTTAATAAAAAATTGTCAATTTTGCAAAATAAAAGTGGGCAAGTACATATGACTAAGCCAGGAATAGGATTAGTTTTTGATGCTTCCAAATCTTTTTTTGCTTTTTTTACTATTTCAAATGGAGAATTATTTTCCACTTTCTTTCACTTTCACTTTCACTTTAACTATTTATTCACTGAATGAAAAAAATGTCTTTTGCATGAAAAAAGAATTATGGAATTGCAACTGAATGTAGATAGACTCTGTCTATCAGATTCATCTTCTTTTTCAGGACTCTTCATTGCATTGAGGGCAGCTGCTATCTGGATGTATATCTACCTAGAAAAAAATATATCCTCACAAAGCATTGTTGCTACGAGACCTTGGAAAACCGAAATCAACTTGAATCAATTGAAAAAAATATACTTATCTGATTTTTTCTTTGTCCATTTTCAGAGGTTATAATACTATCCACTCGAGCTGCTCGGACAGCCCGAGCGTATGCGCGCACCGCTCGGACAGCCCGAGCGTTATTTACTGTTATTTACGAATGTTTACAAATGATATACGCGCCGCTCGGACAGACAGCACAGATTGCGCAAATAGTTCCGGAGGGTGCGTGCAGATTGTGCAGACCGAGCTGACCGAGCGTTTGTTACTAAAAATACGCGCCGCTCGAACAGACGCAGCGCTGATCGCGCAAATAGTTCCGGAGGGTGCGTGCAGATAGCGCAGACCGAGCGTTAGTTACGCACAGCGCGGTCAGCGCCGCACAGTTCGTAACAGCTCGCAACAGTTCGGCACAGCTCGGCGCAGCTCGGCACAGTGCCGAACAGTCCCGCACAGTCCCGCACAGTCCCGCACAGTCCCGTACAGTTCTGCAGGGTGCGTGCAGATCGCGCAGTTACGTACAATTTGTGCGGTACGACTGCGTACCGTACGACTGTGCGGCACTGTTCGGTACGCACGGAGAAAACGTCCCACTGTCGAAAACAGTGGCGCCCCGCTGCAAAAGCGGTGGGTCTCGCCACTGCAAAAATCAGTGGCGGCCACTGTTTCTCTCCGTGGGACCCACCGATTTTCGGGTGGGCAGCTCAGCCGTGAACAAACTAACGCGCAGCGTGTATACCTATATATACGCGTATATATACGTACGCGCACAAGCAGAGTGTAATCGAACGGCCGGCCGGAAAAACGCAAATCGCATTATCTCAGCTGCTATTGCCCAGAATCGTTTGAGAATTTTTTAGCATATGTGGGACACTCAAGCAATGCTGACAATGTAAGTCCCTCTGACAAAAAATTTCAATTTTTTGGGAGAAAAAAATTAATCGATCAAATCATTTGTTTTTCAACTTTGACGAAAAAAAGTGTGTGAGGAAAGTCGAACCACAGAAAACTTCTCGCGACAAAGTTGTTTATTCACATTCAAAGAATTCGGAAACCAAATTTCAGCTCGATCGGACCAAAACTACCAAAGTTATGGTGGAAAGAAGAAAATTTGTCGGGGCGCAAAGTGGGCGATTTCGAGCATTTCCGTGTCAAAATCATATGTATAAACACCATCCGGTTCTATTTATGGCCTTTACAATCATTTTTCTCTATTCTGCGATTAATTGTCTTCCATTTGAGACTTCATTGTTTTGAATTGGACTTTTCACTGGTACACTGCATAATTTTGACACAGAAATGCCCACTTCGTGCCGCGACAAATTTTCTTCTTTCCACCATAACTTTGGTAGTTTTGGTCCGATCGATCTGAAATTTGGTTTCCGAATTCTTTGAATGTGAATAAACAACTTTGTCGCGAGAAGTTTTCTGTGGTTCGACTTTCCTCACACAGTTTTTTTCGTCAAAGTTGAAAAACAAATGATTTGATCGATTAATTTTTTCTCCCAAAAACTTGAAATTTTTGTCAGAGGGACTTACATTGTCAGCATTGCTTGAGTGTCCCACATATGCTAAAAAATTCTCAAACGATTCTGGGCAATAGCAGCTGAGATAATGCGATTTGCGTTTTTCCGGCCGGCCGTTCGATTGCACTCTGCTTGTGCGCGTACGTATATATACGCGTATATATAGGTATACACGCTGCGCGTTAGTTTGTTCACGGCTGAGCTGCCCACCCGAAAAATCGGTGGGTCCCACGGAGAGAAACAGTGGCCGCCACTGATTTTTGCAGTGGCGAGACCCACCGCTTTTGCAGCGGGGCGCCACTGTTTTCTACAGTGGGACGTTTTCTCCGTGCGTCTGTATAGCACTGTACAGTATGTATAGGGCTATTAGTCAAGCCACCAGAAGGTGGTATCGTGCAGGCGCAACGCGCTATACTGCCCGTACTGTACACATAGGGGTTGCGTTGTTCGCGTACTAGCCATTCTCTCTGTATCGTAGTATGGTTACCAGTGCGGAAGCTATTAGAGCCATTCGAAATATTCAAACAATGGGCCTTAAACATCGCAAGGAACCATCGTGCTGCTATAGCATTTCAGACTGATCATTCATTACTAATGACGGATGTCTGGAATGCAAGTAACTAAATGTCGGAGACAATTCATACTGGTCAAGCAGTGCGAAATAAAGTTGCGCTACGTGGCGGAGTGTCTATGATACATTCAAGAATTGACTCTGATAACTCTGGCTATGTTCTCATGCAAACTTAGTACTCTGGGCCTCAACTAAATTTCCTAAAGTGTCACGCCACTGTGAAAGGACTCTTACATTTTATTCATCAGCTTCTGAAAATTATATTACACGAAATTAGCACCTCAAAACTTATTATCCATTGCAGCTCACTAATAACCATTGGCAAAACTGTCAATCGTAACCTGTTCCTTCTTCAACTGGTTGCCCCTTCTCTGCGCTCTCTATGTCTATCTGACTCGCGTAACACGCGGTTACATAGGTCTAAACTGATCAAATCACGACTCAACCGGCTTCACTTTCCAGCTGTCATCATTTGAAATATACAAAAATATACATAAGGAAATAGAACAGTAGTGAAAAAAAATGTGTTTCTCGTGGCCTCCCGCGAAAATTAATAATTTTACATCTCTCGTGCTCCACCCGCATATACCGACCACCGCGTACGGTTGGTTCCCTCTTCTCGAGCAACCACACACATACATGAATACTCGTATATACCCACTGGGCGGACAAAGGAAGCGAGGGATAAGAAAAGACAAGGCGGACGTTGGAGCGTGACCCGGGCAGCTTGAGCGCGCGCGCAGAATTCGACGGGGGCCGGACTTTCGCCGAGAGCTGCTGGCTGGCGCCCGAAATCGTTCGACTTCCTTTTCGGTGAAACTTTTACTTTCTTCGCCCGCCCATCCGAACGCGCGCGTTACGGAAGCGTGTAATAGAGCAACACTCCGCTACCGGCCGATTTGCATATTCGATCGGATATTACGATCCACGCACGAGCTCTCCGACTCTTTTTTTTTCCTTCTCCGGCCGCGACACGACGTATGGGTACGCGGCTCTTTCGTAACCGGCAGATAAAACCCGGCCAGGATGGCTCGCGATAATTTTGATCGGTCGTCGCGCTTTCGCATCTCGTGCGTGCGACGTTGCGCGCGGGGTCAAAGTTTCTGCTCTGATGATAAACCCTGAATTGCGCCAAGTACCGTGGGTATAGAGTGTCGTGTCTAGAAGTGAGCATATGCCCACGAACTGTAGGGACTCATTTCACCGTAGCTCCAATGTCATTGCTGGCAAATTGAAAAGAGTGTCTCGTAGTCGTGCGTAAGGTATGCGAAGCAGTGTGCGAGTTACGAATTTAAATTTGTCTATATGCGGATGGAGTTTTATTAGAAAAAAGTGGTCGAGTAGTCGAAAGTCTACATTCGCCAGGTAAGCATCTCGAGTCCGAAACTTCGTTAGCTGGTTTCTGGGTATACCCAAGCAAGTTTTATCATCACAGCCGTTCCGGACGTTCTTTCAATGGTTATTGCTTCATACGCACGTAATGATTTCTTTGGATTTTCTTCCTCGTATACAGAGTTCACGCGTATAAGAATCATAAATGTTCCGCGAACGCATCTGTGGAAAATCGATATACGCAAGACGACGAACGAGCAAGTCGAGTTCGCGACTCACGACAACTCGGCCAAAACAACGACGGTGAGGAAATCGCGGCATTGGCATTGGCATTGGGATCACGAGATCCCCTGGGATGTCGCCTGTAACTGTCCCTGCAGCAGAGGCCCGCCGGAACTCGTCATTATTTAGTTCCCTCAGTTACCACGCGAGTTATTTTACAATCGCAAAAGCGTACGCGTGGTGTGACAATACCAAGGAGCAGCCAAATCATCGTAGCAGTAGTACACATTCGAACAATGTGGCAAGAGATAATTGCGGGAGAAAATCACGTCGCGCGTTTCCTGCGATTCTCCTCGTACGCGCATGTGTACACTTAGGGCGTCTGGGAGACGTCGACGGCCGGACCACTATGGTCAATTTTACCGGAGAGATAATTGCGGGCGAAATTCACGGGCGCGGCGGGACTGGATTAGGAGCGACGCGCCGCCCGAGAGCCTATATCGAAATATATTTCGGAGCCGCGGAGTGTGCTTCGTTTGCCAAGTGTGCCGAGCGCACGCGCGTTGACTTTCTCCGGCTGTTTAAACAATATTTCACGCGGCCGCGCGCGCGATGCTCCACTGCCGAAAAATAATCCGCCAAAGCCGAGCGGCGCGATATGTTTCATGGTGCGGAGGCCCCTTTTCACCCGCGAGTACGACCATCGTATAGTCACCGACCGTCTCTCGGATCCATATTTCGGTGGCACTTTTTACCGAATCGAGTTTTCGTGGGACGTTTGGGGTGCTCAAGCGATTATACACGGGGACTTGTTGAACTAACGCTCGATCTTTCTCGTAAGCAGGAGGAAAAGCCTCTTTGGAGCAAGTGATTTTACTTGTGCGCATTATTTAAATGTAGCTGAACACCACGTCGAGAAAGAGATCGCCGTGTATGATTGATTGAACGCTGGATGATTTTGAATCGCGCCGAGCGGTTACCGGGGAGCAGAGTCGAACCGAAACGATTGAACGCGCACTTTTGATCTAGGGGGAAAAAACGTGCCGGAGAAAATCATGATTTCAACGTCGTTCATGCGAATAAAGATAATCTGAGAATATACTTATTTGAACTGCCCAGGGACGCGGATAATTGACACGAAGATCGGATGCTCATTTTTACGCGCTTGGCTAACTATACTGTATCTCGGTTGTATTGTAATGTAAAATTGACCGTAATTACTTTTAGACATTTGACATGTTAAAAAAAATATCCGATTTTGCTATTCTAACTCGCACCGGGCACTAATTCAAAGTTCGCCATAGACGTTTCAGGATCGAAAGTCTTGCGAGCGTAAAAAAAAGATCAGGAAAACGACGAGTTTATTTTTCCACGAGCGAGTCTCACACGTGACTATACACGGTTCAGATCAACACGTCAAACTTGAAATGGCGCAGCCGAGCGAGCGCAGAAGCGGAAAGACGCGAGCTGTGCACACACCAGCGCATAGACCCGAGTTCTTCCCCTGGGGAGAATTACGAACGGGCGATCGTCAATTAACAAGTTGAATCGCAGGGCTCTCGGACAAAAATGGATATGTGTATATATACGCAGCCAAGTGTGTGTGTGTGTGCGCGAGAGAGCGAGAGAGAGAGAGAAAAAGAGATTGGCCGAAAGCGGCCCGCTGCAGCAGCAGAGAAAACGATCGAGCGCAGCCAATAGCGAAAGCCTATATATATATACAGGAACTACTCTCGGGTGACTGTGGTTTCTCTCTCGCCGGGATTGAATCGCGTCATTCGCCCGCGTGCGCGCGCGGACTGGATTCCCCGAGATCGCTCGTGCCCAGCTCATCTAACTGCTCGACCACTCCGCGCGGCGATTTCTTATTTCCACCTTGACCAGTCCTCGGCTCCGCGGCTGCTCGGGTTCTTTCAACTCCACGACGACGTGTCGACGCACTTGTGCCACGCACCTTACCGTCCTTCGGCTTTGTTTATTCGGCAAAATCCGACCCCGCACTCGACTTGTGTCCTGGGATCGGTTGGAATTTTGAATATGGTGTATGTGTAACATCGATCTCGAATGGACATTTTGGTAATTTTTATTTTCATCGCGTATGCTGTCGGTGGGACGATGAAAAGTGCGTTATCTCAGTCAGCTACAGGTTCAATTGAAAAGATAAAATAAACGTTCATGAATGTACCAATAAAATGGAACACCTACTCTCGTGGGGCTCTCGAATCACTTTGTACATATATCAAGGGGCGATGTTTTTCGTGGTTCAAATGATCCTACTCGAATCGTTCTCTAAAACATCCGTAGGTTGTACGTGTTTCTCTGTCAAATCAAACATTGAAAAATTTGATTTTCCTGAAATTTTCTTCATTCACTCTAGAGAATCCAGCTGCCATGATTTTTTACATATTTTTCTGGTCACTTTAACTCTTGTGTACAGTAGGCACTAGGGCCGACATGAATACCTGTTATAGAGTAATTTCGACCTCAAAAAAATACCCATTAAATCGTCTCTAGGCGATAAAGTTAATACTAGATATTTTTTCCTGAATATTACCTGAAAAAATGATGACTTGAACATACCAGTTGTCGGACACCATTGAATAAAAATAAATGAAGTGGTTTCAGTAAATATTAGGATGGATATCGATTGTACAATGATTTACCATAAAAAATCTTACCTGGTGTAAAAATAAAATAACTACTGAGGAGAATATTTAGAAGCTTAGCTAAAATCCCTGATTCCTTAGCGAAACGTTAAGAATCGGCGTGATGGCGCTAGGTGTCTGACGTGATTAAGGAAAACTCAGATCAAAGCTCTACTTAAGAAGTAGAATTTCATGGAATTAACTATTGATTTTCTAAGTATATTGTTGACAAAATAACATAAAACAGTTTTACATTTGATTGATGATCCATTAATAATTAGATAATAATGATCGGAGTGTTCGAATAACTGGGGCGTGTCCAGTAATTGGTACATTTCACTTACCAAAATAAACGAGTCTTTGTTCTGGCGACGAATTCTTTGTGATTCAGTAATATTCTAAGAAATTGCATCAAAAGGATGCTAAATAACGCGGGCAATGCGATTTGCAGGTTTTATGTCCTTTATATATTCACAAATATATCTACAAATATATGCAATTAGCAAGTCCTCAATCCATTATACATCCAATTTCATTTTTGTTTTTTAATTTTACTTCTATTTTAAAATTCGAAAAGTTTTGACTATATTTCCGTTACAAGATTATTCATTCGATATACAATAAAAACATTTTACTTGGAGAAAATCTGATTACTAGAAACATTTACAGGTAAGATAATTTACCAATTGAATAGACTCTTCTTTTCTCCGTTCCTCATTATACGTTGGTGAACGCTCCGAGAACTGACAACTCCAGCTAAACTGAAGTAGTTTATCCAATCCAGTAATCTTACTCATTCAATACGCTCGAAAATTTCTCGTTGAACAGATTTCATCTTGGCGCAAACTGGAAACTGCTGAACGTTCAATGCTCGAGTCCCTGGAGGAATCATGGGAACACGTGTAAAATCTGAGTTTCTCGATCGAGCTTTGCCATTCAACCATATCGAGAAGAAATTTGTCAGATCTACTCTGAAAGACGAACTTAATCGCGAACTCGAATCGAAACAATTGACTCTGATTTTTCACCTTTCATCATATACTTGAATGCTGGAAGGATGTACGCTTCTAAAATAAGATTTCCCAATAGACGGCGAAGCTTCGGCTAAAAGAACAGCGAAGACATTTTTTTCTCCGGAAATGAAGAGCAAAAGACGTTCACTCCAATTTCGACAGGAGTTTCAAAATTTTTTCAACTGGGTCGAAAGATTATGCAGTAAAGAAGATTCTGTAACCGACGCCTTTTTTTCCCAGGAGCTTTCCCAGAAGTAACCGAGTGATTATTTTGAATATCAGCAAGAAGGTTATACGGACTATTATATTTTTTGGGGAACGTAAATCCGTGATGAAAATCTTGAAAACGAGCAAACAATTTATTTTTCTCATAGCCATAACGAATGCATGAAAAAAATAAACAACATCTCTAGACATCGAGTATGCGAGGCGTAAATGTGCACGCGTATATGTAACCAATTAAGCGCGCGTGATGGTCATAAGAATATTTCCCCGTCTATTGTCTTAATTCAAATGTGGACAGGCACTCTGTGTAGTCTGTAAAAATCGAGGCTCGACAAGGATAAATGCAAATGTAGTTGGTCACATTGTACAGTCGAAAATGTTCACTTGTTGTCCGCTTCTCCTGCTCCTCTTCCGCGCGTTTAATGAGACCATTGTTTTAATGAGACGTTAATTGTTCTCTCGCCACAAGGTGAACGAAGGAAGACGCTCGAACATGTATCGACGGTTGTATTCACAAATATTTGGATATACTCGGGAGCTAATTCAAAAGTATACTCGTGTACTTGCGATATAAACGTAAACGCGATATGCTTTCTGAAATTCGAATTCAGAAAAATCATCGTGACAGACGAGTCGTCTGCCAGTTGAATATATATTTTGCCCCAAGGTGAAATGCGTATACTTCGCGGGTACGCGTGGGTATTATAAATAAACAATAATTGTCAAGATCCTGTATTCGTTACGGCATATGCTCAGCGTTACGATCAAAATTAAACAAAAACTATGAAAGTTTTTCCTGCTGTTAATCATCTGGCACATTTAGAAACTCCTCAACGGCTTATTTGCGTATGAATTCTCGAAGGCGTGTGTATAAATCAGGCAGTCTCTGACCGCATTAGAAAGTTTAGGTTGAGAAAAAAAAAATCATCGCGCCTCAGTCGCGCCGCGAGGCTCTGAGCTACATTAAAAATCGATTATGAAACATTTTTCAAAATACGGCGCGAGGTGTCATCAATAAAAGTACTGAAACCCCGTTTAACCTTTAGAATCCCAAAGCTGGACAGTCTGCGTATATATGCGACGATATTGCTCGATTATATCAAATTGAGTGACGAAATTTTTGATGAACAACAATTTAGTTCACTCGTCTAAATGTTTGCTCGAATGCTCGGATTTTGCAACGTACCTCGTACACATGCAAATTGGAAAGAAGAACGAGCGTGTAATTATTATTTCATTAGCCCGATAATTAGTTTCTATTTTTCAGATTGAAAAGTAGTAAAGATTCGCACGTGTTTTTCCCCCTCTTTGGAAATAGTGGAAAAGCTTCTTGATTCATTTCACTTTCTAAAATTCATCATCGAGTCGATTCTGCAAGCAAGAGATGTAATAATCGAGTTTCCATCAAGAAATTTAGTGAAATAATCGAGTCTTTGTCGAGAAATTTCTCCGAATTTGTCGATGGAGACTCGATTATTTCATGGCTTGCATGAATTTTGACTAGGAAAACAAAAATTGAAACCCTTGTGAAATGCGTTGAATTTCACGGATTGTTGTCTTGGGACTTGGTAGTGGATGCTCCAAGTAGTGACGTCCGGGCTCAGCTCAGACGACGCCTATTTTAATTAAGAAAATAGCGATTTTTGCTCGCCACGTGTTTGATTCTTTTTTTCGAGACGCACTCGAGTCTCTCTCTTACATTGTTTCTCGTTGACACGTGATATTCGCTCACTGAAACATTCATCAGTTCTGTAAATATATAGATTTGAACAAGACAGAGCACAGAAAGCGATTTTCATCTGAATCTGAATTTTTCCCTCTCTCTCACTCTAGCTTATAGACAATAATCCACTAGAGAGATTGCGAGCAATGAATACCATTGGATTGGCGGTGTCATCTGTCTTGTGAACTGAGTACACCGAGAGAAAAGTTTAATAATGGTCATTAGATTTTAACTAGGTTTTCTAGTGCAGTACTGGAAAAATTGTGTGATATTAATAAACTTATACTATTTAAAGCATTCAAATGATTAGTAGAAAAAATAGCTTCTATCATTCGATTCATAGGACACTCTACTAATTTAGTAATTTACTATTATGTTACTTTACTACTTTAGTATAGTCAATTTTACTATAATATACGTAGTAAACGGCATTAGCAAATTTTACTATCCATATAATTTTAACCTCTACTCAAAATAGAGTTAGGTTTTCCTCTCTACCAAGTTGGATCAGTATATAAATTTGCACAAGCAATTGTACGATCGCGTCCTTTCCCAGCGTGTGTGCGCCGTTCTCGACGCGAATCTCAAATTTCACCGTGTGTGTCACATGGTCGGCGGTCACAGAGCGCGGGTACACAGGAGAACGGACGTGCCGCCGCCGGTTAATTTTTCCGGGCTACTCCGTGTGGGACACGAAGGGCTGCGCACACGTGTGTATATCCAGGTACACTATAGAAGCGGTGGCGGGAGAGTCGGGCGCGCGCGCGCTCGAGCCCCCACCTCGTTGGGCGGCGCGGGCGGTCGAGTGGGGCCTGGCGGGCGCGTGTGCTGGGCCGGTCTCGGGAGAAAGTGAGAGCGGCTCTCGGTTCGGAGGTGCTCAGCTCGGAGGTGCTGCAGGCAGTCGCGGCTGCTCGGGCCGCACACACTCGGCTGGTGGGTGCGCGCGGTCGCGCTGGCGAGCGACGGCTCTTTCATACAGCACACACGTTACGGGTGCGCCGAGCAGAGCAGCAGCAGCATGAGCAGCCAACCGCCCAGGCGCCGCTGATCAGCGCGTGAGCACCGCACACGTGGTAAAGGACCGCGGAGTTGTCGCGCGCGCGCGCGCGCCGGCTGCACCTCCTGCACTGCGGCTGGGCAGTGGTGATATGCGCGCGTCCCGCCAAACCGACGAAGCTGCACACGAGCGGCAGGACCTGGCGACAACCCCCCGTGTGTCTGTGTGTTATGAGTGACTCACCTTGAGCCAACGGGCCCGGCCGATTTCGAAACACCAGCTGGCTCTGGCTCTCAGCTGCACCGGTGAGTACCTCAGCTTTCTCTCCCTCGCTCGCGGTCTCTCTTTCACCCGCCAGGCGCGCGCAAGTCTCTCTCTCGTCCCTCATCCGTCTCTCTATTGCCCTCTTCCGCTTACTTCTGTATGTATCCGACACGACGATTGTCCCGCTAATTGCCGCTCCGCGCGACGATCAACCGCCTCTCTTCATTTTCATTTTCTTCGTTTTTTTTTCACTCTTTTTTTTTTATCTAGCGCTGAGCATCGGAGCCGAACCCGCGGTTTCTCCTCTCCCCGCTGTGTGTGTATACGTGTATATCTATAATCTGTGCTCTCATCTCCGCGCGCGTGTTCGCGCACCTGACCTTATGATCTTGCTCGCGCTATTCGCGCGCGCGCGACTCGTCGTAAAAGCGCGTGCACCTGAATCGTTGCTCCTACTTCTTTTTCTTTTTTTTTTTTTTACACCGTACAAGTGTGTGAACGCGCGCATTCCGCGAATTAATTAGAAAGACTCGCGCGCGCGCTTTATTAGAGGCGCTGATGCTTGTTAGCGCGCGCTCGCAGACTCGGCGCGGCGAACAATTAAATGA
Source organism: Aphelinus atriplicis (assembly GCA_020882685.1). Taxonomy (NCBI): domain Eukaryota; kingdom Metazoa; phylum Arthropoda; class Insecta; order Hymenoptera; family Aphelinidae; genus Aphelinus; species Aphelinus atriplicis. The sequence continues at coordinate 80,204,960 of CM037073.1, forward strand.
TTTTCCGTTTGTTTGATAATTCATACAGCCCATTTTTTCTCCTTCTTTTTCCCCCCGACTCCGTTGGCATACAATAACTGCTCTCTTTTTAATTCTCTCTCGGCGTCGCGGGCATTTTCACGCGCCTTCATATTGTATACACGCGTATGTAAACGCGTGTGTGTGTGTGTGTGTGGGCCCGAGGATGAAGAAAACGTGTCGCGAGTCGCTCGGTTTGCGGTGAAACCATTCGTGTTTTTTCTTTCTTTCTTTCTTTTTTTCCCCCATTATAATTAAACTCGACGGATTAATTGCTCGAATCTATACGGCTCCGCGTGTAACGAGTCGCAATGCATGTATCCATAGACGCGGGGCACAGAGGAGATGATCGATCACCGCGACAAAGACGAATGCTCCACTAAAACGAGCAGAATCTATGTACGTAACAGCGGCCGCGGTAAAACAATAGGACAAGCCATTGTCCCGAGCCGATCCGCGGTGTAATACAAATTTAATTATCAGCCATCCGAGCGATTAGCGCCGCAACAATCGCTTTCTATTCCTCTCCACTCGGACAATTCCATCGTAATACGGACGCGAATTATGACATTTTCCTCGTCTCGGCGAATAATAACGATCGTTCCGCGGGGGGCATAAAAATCCCCGGCCCGGCTTGACGGAGTACAAGGGGAAGGGGCTCGAAGCGGAAGCAAAAGAAATCGGCCGGTGTAATGCCACAGAGGCGCGCGCGCGACGCGGCGACAATTTTAAAAGCTCTCCAAGTGACGCAATTACAAGAGTCGTCCAAGCTGAATTTAAAGTAAACGGATGCGAGATCGTTTCTGCCAGCGCGAGCTGTACAGTGTATATATACGTCGCGAGGCGGCTCGGGTGCGAGTGAAAGTGCGCGCGCGAGCGCGAGCACGAAACCCGCGGGGAGCGATGTTACTTCCTCTGTTTCAAAATAAAATATTTGACTTTCCGCCAAGTCGTGTCTCTCCGAGCGAGCTTACGTGATCGGCTCCGTCCCAGTGTGACAGCGCGAGCCGGTTGCCCAATCTTCCTCCCTAGTTTCTTCACCGCCGCCGAGATGCTCCGCTCCCGATAACACAATGCCATTTGTTGTTGCTCTCGTTGGACGATTCGCGATGTTGCACACTGCAGCCGAAACACTATGGCATCGCGGCCGACGTTTCGTTCCTGGCTACAGTGGTGAACGTATATAATATGTACACAGTTGCGAGTTGTATGTTTTTTTATTCTCGATATCGAAAGATTCGAATGCCCGTCTCATCTGAAACACGAGTTGGACAGAAGGTTCCTTTGGAAATGTGAAGTAAACGAGCGAGGTTGAATTTTCGAGGCGTGGAACTCTCGAATCGCGCGCGCGGGCTCCGGCTGAATTTCCTCTGCGGCTGCAGGGAAATCTTCTCCTTTCAAATCCGCACCGCGCGAGATAATTTTCACTTGCGGCCAGGTGTGATCCCACACGAAGCGAGAACCCAGTGAATTTTTAACGATTTTCCAATATTAGTATAATGGCTTATATCCGTTTCCCGTCCGTCGAGTTCATCGGCGGTATTCAAACTGAATTCATCACGACCAACACCCGCGCGAGATCTTTCGAGTGCTTAGCTGTAGAGCGCAAAGATTCACGCGATTTTACGCGAGCAAACTCGGGGCCTCGTATCATATTCAGAATAATCATTTGGCTACACAATGGCTTGATCCGGTCGATTTCCAAACGCTACATTCGGATATATATAAATATGTACAATGGACTGTTTTGACGGAGAAAATCGGAAAGCGATGGGCAAGCAATGAGCCGATCAAAAAGTCTCGCCGATCATTGATCTCGCCATTTAATTGCGACAAAAACAATCGGCTGCACGGGGTTGGAGGGGGAAAAATGCGGAATAATCGAAAAGAAAACCGCAGCGCGTGCTCGCGCGCGAGAAAGTTCTCTTTCCAACACAAGCGAACACAAATCGAACCAGAGACCCCGTGCACTTGCGCTTTTCAATCGTACACGTATATATCCTTGGATTCGCCATGATAACACACACACACACGCGTGCGCCCACACAAATCTCGGAGGGGCAGGAACGAAGAAAACCGCGTAATAAAAGAGCGGCGCGCGACCGCGCCCAGCACGGATTCAAAAACAATGGAGCGCCTCCGGTTGATATATATACACCTCGCGCTTGTTTAATTGTATAATGGCGGATCGGCCACGGATGCGCGAGTCCGTGCTACACTTGGGATACACTTAGGCCTCCCCGCGCGCGCGGCAGCACTGATTACTGTAATAAACGAGCTCACCCAGTCCCCCCGCGGGCTTCTCGCCTGTTTTCTCTATTTTTGCGAGAGCCGAAGAAAGGAGCCGCCGCCGCCGCCGCGGCTCGCTATATACCGTTCGATTTTTCGTTTTCGATATGTATACGTATACACTCTTTGATATTTATAACGGGATCGGATGAAAGTTAAACGCGTGTACGCGCTCGGGCATTTATTATCGATTTCTCAATTAGCATGTGCGCCGGGATCGTTTTTTACTCGGGGAAAAAGGCCCTCCGAGGAAACCGTGGATCATTATTCCGGTAGCTTCATTAAATCTTGGGATATATATGTTCCCGAACGATGCGTGGATATTATGCTGTGTATTTGTTTTTATGTTTGAACTTTGAATCCCTTAGAATCTGATAAGAGCTAATGTATTCTTTGTAATTGAATAACCACATTCTATCTTATGATGGATCTCAATTTCAATTTTATCCGTCGCTTGTGATCTTTATACTGTCGTATACATAGTATACTATAGCAACGATATCCCACACGATAGAAATCGAGGACTCGAAAGATGTATCCTTCGAAATTTGCAAATGCCGTCTGAGCAATATCCATCCTATACTTTGAAAAATCATTCTCGCGTGTGCTCGTGGAATAATCTCATACCGCGGTCGAATTTCTGTACTCTTGTATACACGATCGCATTATCACGCAGGAGACTGTGTGGCTTTAACGCTAACGACAAATGATTCTACATGTACCGTTTCGGCAGAATGTCGTCGCGTCATTCACCCTCCCCCCCCCCCCACCCAAGTGTATATATACACACGGCGCGCGTTTATTGCTCGGAGAAAACCCGACTCGAACGAGACAGCGATTGTAATGATGATAAAGCCGCGAGTGCACTGCAAACCATAGGCCCTGTATATATATAGCGATTTTCATGATAATGCGTGAAATGGCCCGCGATCGCAAACAATGACGCCCGCGTATACGCTCGGCCGGGCGTCTCGCGCGCGAATATAAGATAAGCCGGTCTCCCGAGCTGGCGCGAAAGAAAAAAAAATCCGTTGCACAATGGAAAGTGTCCGTCACGAAAGGGTATCGGTGAATTAGACCGCGAAGAGTAGCAGTGGCGGCTCTACGTTTTCAAGGCCACGCTGTAATGCATATACAAACAACGGGAGTATAAAAATTTCTTCTTCTTCTTCTTCTTCTCCGAGAGAGCGAGAGACAGGCTCCACGATTAGCTTCTCGACTTTGTCCGTTTACACAAACACTGGCGGCACATGCATTCTTTTTTTTCTCGTTTTTTCAAACGTTGTATCAAAAGTTTCCCGATGAAAGTCGTGTGTATCTTAGCTCTCGCGCGTTTAATCGCTTTTACGAGCCGAGAGCTCGCGCATTTTCACTTTCGGATTTTATTGTGTTATATCCGCTCACAATGCGCACCGTTTGATAACTGAAATTACGAGCGAATCATTGTTTGCTCTCGTTCGTTATCCCGAGAGAGAGAGAAAGAGACTTTGGCCGTTTGTTCCTTCGGAGAAAACTCGTCGCGTCCGTTCTCCATCTCTCCGCCTGCATAATCGAAAGTATACAGCGCGCAGCCGGTTTTTTTACTATATATATATATGTGTATGTGTGTGTGTGTACACACACTGAAAGAAAATATCTTGCTCGAAATTAAAAGAGTGTATACCTATGGATTCTCTCGCGTACACCGCTGAAAAACTTCAAAAAAGTTTTACCCGCGAAATTCGCGATATACAGTTCGGTATGGAAGTTTACAATTCTTGTTTTTTTTTTGTTATTCTTGTTTCGGCAATCAACGGAGACACTCTTGTAATTTTTACTGCAAACTTTCCCCCCGTATACTCGTTTAAATTGCGGACCGTCATCGTCCCGCGGCGCGCGGTTCAAAATAGTCCCGACGAACGATCTTACATTTCCATTATCCTCTATACCCGGTAACAGATCTCGGCATCGGGACCGATTAGTCGGTTGTTTGATGGCGCCGTCATCCATCACCGACTTTCTGCCGCGCGTGAAAGTAAAAATGAGCCAATCGTCCTGCGATCTTTGGAGAAATGGAAAGAAAGAAAAAGACACAGTCGAATCGACGCGCATATCGCTCATCGTCCCGATTGAAACGTCATAGCCTACAGCACGCAAACACATATACGCGCGCGCGCCCGAGACAAAGCGTTTTCGGTGGCCGATTCAGATGAGGCGCCAGGCGCGAGAGAAAGGATCGGCCATTATACAGCGCCGCGTGAAACTTCAAAGTGATAGATGGCCATCAGGCACCTATACATATATTTATACCGTCAAGGTCGATCTCTCGATTTCGGTTTCTTTTCTCTTGCTAGCCGGCTCGTTCAATCGTAATTATGTCTTTCTCATCTTCGCGAATGTAACATCACTTTCCTCTTAGCTCTCTGTTCGCCTAGGGAATTTTTATCAATTTATCACTCTCTACGCGTGTGTAGCTTGTTTTTACTATCTCTCATCGCTAAGAAATAAACACAATTCGTATGTCGAGTGTTTAAAGTGGTTGATACAAGTTTATCACTCCGGTTGAACTGGTAGTATTATTCGATTCCGGAACTCCGCAGTCCCGCAATTGTTGCAGCTGCCTGGAAATACACCCATGAGTTTCAATCCGACCATGGACTCGCGCCGCGTGCATACACAGATTACGAAAGGGCTATCAGCCAAAGAGCCCGCGGGACAATCGAAATAATTTGAGAAAAAGAGCAGAACCTCAATTGCGAAGGCCTGGGTCAACAACAACGCAAGGTCGCGACGACTTCTCGCCCTCCGCGATACACGTGCGCGCGAGCTAGCACATGAGAAAACGCTCGAGATCGGCTTTCGTAACAGCTCTCGCGATTTAGCAACGCAACAAAAAGTCCCGGTGCAATAAATGGCAATCGAACGAGTTGTTTCGCACAGTACAAGAAGCGGAGTATATGCGCACGTATATATTCAGATCAGCTGACTCGAAGTGGCACAGGGACAGTCGCGGGCGCATCTCCTACGTGGCGGCGCGTTTTTACAATGCCTTATGTCATTCGCCATTCAATTCAGCGCGTCTCTCGCCTGTGTAACGAGCTTTTATTGGCAGCTGCAGGCGGGATCAATTAGCATTTTACCCGATGCGTATATGTGTGTATCGCATCAAACAGCCTCTCCCGCGCGTATATATATGCATACACGCGCTCATCCCACGTACCCGATCGCCCGAGTGAATCGCTCATGCTCCTCTCGATCGTTGCGGGGGGCATCCCGGAAAAGGCTTATATGCCGAAGGAGCTGGGACGGCAGGGGTGAAGAAACACACACACACACACGTCCGTATACACGCAAGGATCGGAATCGATTTTCCGCGCGCCAGAACCAATTGCAGTACACAGAAACACACGCGCACATAGATACACATATCACATTCAAGAATTTCTCGGCGTTTCTCCCGGACCGTCGAATGCAAAAATGACCGGTAATACCGGCCGAATTGAAATTCCGCGCGGCCCAGTGGAAATCACACGCGAGTTTGTGTATGTATATATATGCTAGGAACTCGTATTCCGCGCGTGCATACTATCTTGAAACCTTACAGTAAAAAAAACAGAGTATATGAAAGAGAAAAATTAACGTATGTTTGGGTGCAGTTAATTTTCTGTGTATAATCAAAGTGTATTTTCACTCTAGTTCCATTAGTTTCGAAAGCAGCGATTTTTACGCGAAGCCAATATTCCCTGGACGTGGGATGAATTTTCACTGCGGATTGATTTGCGGATTTGGATGGTATAAAAAATCGTTGCTCCGTCAAAACTCATGAAAAGAAAAATAAAAATTCGCCTTTATCACTTGAGAAATCAACTGCAGTTACGGTCGCCTCCGTACCGGTTTATTCACGGTAAGGTCTGATTGCGCTTTGCTGCCTCCGCGCGCCTGCACAATTATATCAATGAGCGCGGAGTCGTTTTGATTTACATGTATACGAGTGCCGTTTCCTTCGTAGGATGTATCCAACTCGCGCACCGTAGACGAACGTGAGTTCGGTAAATCGACGTTATGTGTGTGTGTATATACATATATCGGGCACGGGATGACCCGACACGTTACGTAAAGTCGGGATGAGAATTTTTTTCGTGGCGAAAGTGGTATACAGATGAGTCGGGTTTGGAGCATGTCGACGCGCGTGTATATACACAAAATCTTAATACGTTGGCTATTACGTGTGTATACTCTCGTGCCGATGCGACAGCCTCGATTCGTATGCAAATTCGAGCGGGACACGTTCGACTGAAGGAAAATGTTAAATTACTTCACTTTCTACTTTCGTTTTCACTCGGGCTCGGTTATATTGGGCTTGTTCGATCCTTGTTAGATTATCTCGATTTTTATCTCGCGCATATACACTGCCCGTTGCAAGATTCGTCGGTTTTTTCTATAAGAGTTTCTATATGTTATACTACGCGCGTTTGGGCGAGACGTACACGATATCGCGCGCGTTTGTTCGTTATATTTCTCTCTCGTCGATCGAACGTTGAATCTACCGCGCGCTCGATGAATTCACGACCGATGTGTGATTTTTAAATCTCACATTAGACAAGAAGCACTAATTCAAAAGTTGAACGGACATATCGGAAGCCGCGGAACTTTTATCGTCTACGGATTCGTCTACAATTTCATATCCGATAATGCGATACGCGCACCGCAGCATCGGAATAGGCTTGACGATATTTCTTCAATCGCGCGAATTTTCATAATGATCGAGCGCAGTAGTCACACGCGTACACACAAGCGAAATGCTCCTTGCGGAACGTTCGACAAAGATACATAATCCCCCGCGGACGATCGAAGAGACCATGAAAAAGTGAACTTGGGTTACTACCGATCGTCGTTCGCCGAATACGCAACAAATCACACACGATTCACCCGATCGGAAATGCTATCTCTGTCATATGCGGCTGCACAAGCACAGGTATACATTTAACCGAGGAACTATACATTCATCCCGGAATCGTTGCGGCGATATACCTTTCTTCTTTTCCACGTCGAACTGGAGCGAACAGTCTCTCGCGTTCGATAGAGCGAGACAATCTTGAAATTTTTTCCGTGTCGAAATAAAAGCCGAGCCATTCGATCCCAGGGACACGCGGGAGGCGAAAAAATCACGATAAGAAACATGAAAGAAGGAAGAAAAAGGGTAAGTCACGAGTGTCTCCAAAGCGAATCTGTCGTTTATATCGGTCTAGGTGAAACCGAGCGAAGGAGAAGATACGAATGGTAAACACACACATGAACACACACAGCGAGGTATTACGGTAGGCCGCAATAATATCGTAAGGCTACGGAGCTGGCGCAAGTGCATCCACCTCTGGCATCATCGGTGGTGCGCGTATACACACATACATATATATATACGCTATACAGCTCGCGCTTTCACGAGCAGCTGGAAAACGCGAATGCCCGCTACTTTCGACTCGTCTCTTTATAGAAACGCAGATAGACAACGGCGCGCTCAACACTAACACACACACGCGCGCGGAGGAGGTGAAAGTTCGCTCGGAAAAATTCCGCTCGATGATTTTACTCCCGTGTCGACTCGAGCGAGAGAGGAAGCGCCGCGCGAGCGCGCGATTACGATCGCCGCACGAAAGTGAATTACTTTAACCGAGGCTGCAGCAGCTCGCGGCAAAGATCGTATATACTTGTATCCGCGCGCGCCCGTGTGTGTGTTTATGCGTATTATATATACGCGACGTTTCTCTTCCGACTCTTTTTACACCCAGCTCGAGGATAATATGTATGTACACTCGACGTCGCGTATATGGAGGGGCATAAGGAGGGCTGTGGGCGCGGAATCCCGCTTTTAGATGTACACGGATCGAAACGCGCGGTTTCGATAAGGCCGCGACTGCTCTTGCACGACTAATGGTCGCGCTGCAGCCGAACGAGCCGAGTGCGGTACGCGATCGTGTACCTATATGGCTGAGGGATTTTGCCGAGGAGCTTTCGAAGACGGCTGCGTGCGGTTGTACCCGAATGAGCGAAATCACCGGCGATCCCGCGAGATATTCGATCGAAGAATTGCTTCTTGACGAATTCAGTTCGGAGCTCTTTCCTCTAGTTCACAGTGTATTGAACGATTTGATTTTGTCATCCCTTCGCCGCAGATCCTAACTATTATCAGACTTTTTTTCCGATGTTTCTTCCGAACGTGAAATTTGAAAAGTCCGACTCGCGTCTCGGTAATTAACTACTTCAAATACAAGGCCCAATGATTGATACTATATTCTTCATGAATACATTATAGTATTCACAACGAAAGTTGTAAAATTTTATTCTACACTGCCTTCAGCTTATTTTCATACATTCGATCAATAATATATATATAATTACCACCACACTAGTTCCAGCATGGACACTTGTGCGTTCTCACTTTTTTTTCAATGAATACGCGCGCGTTTCAGCTCTTCTTCCTTGGAAAAAATTGACGTGTTTTCAATTTTGCGCGCGAAAATCAACTTTGGTCTATTTCGAAGCTTTCGCGCGATAAACTTCGCCGTCAATTTCTTGGGGGAAAAGAAAAACATGCCCGGATTCTTCGTAGATGAAGCTTGCAACGTAGCGCATTATTTTCGCGTGGCAAAGCTGGGAAAAGCTACGTTTCCGAGGAAAATGTAGAAGTCACTTCACACGCGAAGAGCATCGATAAACTTCGACTCTGTATATGCTTATCAAATTCAACTCGACTAATTCTCTCTTTCGTGGGCGTCGACTTGCTCGAATTGGATCGATACAACGATCAATCTCTCGTGGCTCATTTACTTTTCGATAATGATCCTGAAACGTCACGAGGATTCACGATTTCGCTCAATCAAATAAACGAAATGGGAGGGGGGCAATTAAAATAGCTCTTTGATTAACTCTCGGCCCCGCGGATATAGCGTCAACGAGGCAGATAGGAATTTAATTCTAACGTTAGTAAATTAGTGTCCGACAAGAACAATGACCCGTCGGCCAGGGAGAAATCTCGTGGCATCGAGAAACCCGGCGAGTTCAAAGCCGTCGTTTAACCTCCTATACATGTATATGTATATATCCTTCGCCGATATGCTACGTCTTTTCCGTAAAGCACTAAACGTCAAATTACCGTCGATCAACGACGAGAGGGAGAACGGAAGTCTTGGGAGGGGGAGGCGCGCATCGTCGATCGCTAGCGTATACCAAATAACATGCTGCATACCAAGTGACCGTTGATCGGATTGAACGGGTGAAATTTGAATAAATGCATTTTGACGCGCCGCGGCTATTTTTGACGCGCTTGACGTCGCAGCCAGGTATAATACGAACGAGGAGGCGGGCCCGAGGAAGCCTGCGCACCACTGCTACCACGTGTCTCGTATTTTATTATTCTTCTTTTATATATAATATGTATTTTGCTCTACGGCTTATATTCACCCTCGTGTCGGTACGAGTTTGGGAGAAACGAAAAGTTGTTATGTTGATCGACCGCGCGTCGATGCGTTCGCCCCACCGCCGAAAGACCACCTTTTACACCGTACGCGCGATCTCGTGTTTACACGAACCCGTCTGTAATATCAGTCTCGCGGACGTACGCGCGTATATACGCGCGCATATGGATTCAGATGAAAAGCTATAGCTACTCAAATACGCATCCGTGAAACCTTCGAGAAAACGAGATGGAAATTCAGTTTCTTATTGTTCAGAATTTCTGCTACTTCCAAACAGGATCTTCTTGAGAGAAGACTTTTCTTTTCCAAGCAACAATATATTATGATTGAAGGTAACAGAAATTCTGACTGAGACCCAATTCCTCTGGGAACAACAAGAAACATTTGTGAGTGTGTAGTTCTACAAGCCAAGTGTACAATGCATGCTCGCTAGGGAGGGGCGATATGGATCTAGACGCTCGGGAAAAAAATGTACGTATACTTTTTTTGGTCGATAAAATTTTCTCGACTCCACGCACACACACGCGCGCGCTTACACGCTACAGCTGACGCGAATGGCATCAAAAGGACAAAAAGCCGCGCGGCTGTTATTGGCTCGAGCTCGCGGGTGAAAGGTGCAGCAATGACGAGTGTACAGATGGCTAATCACGCGCGAACCCCCCCCGGGAGCTGCAGCCTCGGAAATTTCTCCGGTGCGCCGGTCATCGCTCGCGCTCACGTCACACACGCACACACGTATGTGCCGGGGCACGGAGAGGAAGCCCTGGGCACTACATGTGTGTATATACTGCACACACACATATATGTGCAGTATACGGTGCGGAGAGTTGGCGCAGCAGCGACGGGCCGCTCACTTTCACTATATATTATATGTATATACGCGCAGTGCGCGCGGGCGACAGAGCCAATGACCTACTAACACATAGACAGAGCGACAAGGCCGTTCGATCTGGCGCGCCGCGCACCGACCGTGTGTATATATATACCTTCACGTGTGTGCGTGCGCTATAACGATACATATGTATTTCGCCCGAGTGCCGTTGCATATATGCGAGGATATTAGTCTGCCGGTTTTACCACCTGCGGCTATCCACACGGTAGACTGGACGCTCGTCGCTGCTGCACTGGACTCGACTCTATTGATCGGATTGATTTTGATTGTAATTACGCAACGATTTCGTTCATGCGATCGAGTGTGTACTCGAGTGACTTACACCCTCGGAAAAACCTGCAGAGGATGTATAGATAGAGGTTTAGCCGATATCCATCCGCGTCGTGTGCTGCCACTTGTTGCTCGCGTGTGTCCCCAAACGCGGAGCGCGGAGCAGGCGTTTTATCTACATCAAATTGCCACAGTAATTGTACGTTGCGCGATACACACCGAAAATAGAAAATTATTCGTACGACATTTGCCGTGTGGATTCGAATTTAGCCGCGTCGATTAACCTCGACCAATCGGTGATTACACGCGCCGAGGCTGGTGGGTCCCGGAGTGTATCTACTTGCAACGTTCGACGATACAGGCCATAGGATCGAGAAGAGCCTTCGCTCCAGAAGAGATTTCGTTCGGTAGCACCAAGCTGATTTTTCTTCTCGAGCGAAGATTCGAGTTTTTACGAGTGTATATGATTTCATGGATGAGAATGACGGGAGGAGCCGATAGAATCGGCCAACGAAATTCCCCGGGTGATGCGTTGCCGATCGCGATAAGCTAATGACAACATTCGAGAAAGCACAAGTGGGTGTTCATTGTTGAGTATCCGCTGATACACTCGACACAATGCTGCGTCTATTTGTGGAGCAGAACCATCGACTTGGCTATCGCGGAAATTTGTATATTTCGAGCTCGTCGACACCCGACTCGCGCACGAGCAGATGCTAATTTATTCCTCTTCGAACTTTCTATAGACTCAAACTCTCTCGCGCGCCTTTTCGGATTACAGCGGCTCGGAAAGATTACACCCGAGAGTGTCTATATATATGTAGCTTGACGCCCACCTCGGCTCGACTGCCTATCGCGTTCTATTAGAAGCGACGGCGAATACGATAGATAGAAATCACACGTGAGATGAAGTTTCTATCACCTTCGTACAGGATTATCGATTGAAAAAAAAAATCAAATGCAGTAGAATTCGAGGGGCTTCTTACTCCAGTACTCCCTCGAAATATTTAAGTTAATCCCATCGTTGACGTTGTTGAAATTATTGTGCTTCGATAGATCATCTCAACAAGGAGAATAGCTCTTGGTTAATATTCGAAAGAATAAAGAGTATTATTCGTTCATAAGAATTCCATATGGTACTTGAGTGAGTGTGTGTGAGATTCTTCAACTATATAGTCAGTTGGACTGAATTAAAATTATATTCATTCGATTACCAAATAACTTTGCGATTGATAATTATTATTCGATACAGAGGAAAAAATAGTATATTTCAATTCAGAAAAAATTATAAATTTGATCTTGGTTAGAGAAGGATCAAACGTAAATGTAGGGTTTAACCTCGAAACGAGTATATATAATCACAAGTTCAATCGGTTTGACCTTAGATTCATTATCTACATGAACTATCGTGCTCACGAACATCTGAGATCAGTGATGTTCCGGACTTTTTCCAATTCAGTGAGAAAGAGAGCGAGAGAGAGAGAGAGAGAGAGAGAGAGAGAGAGAGAGAGAGAGAGAGAAAGTTGGAGATGTATATACTCGCCTTGGAGAGCTCGATTGTGAAACCGATAAAAACGTTTCGAATGTACAGTGGAGCATAAGAATCGCATGAGGGAACTTTGGAAGTGAATTTTTACTCTTGCTCTTATAGGCTTCATCCGTGACCACAGCAACTATACTCAGGACTCGGCAAAATTCAGCTTCCTATCATTTGATTATCCTCAAGAGAGTGTGACGTATCTTTCGAGAGTTTCCATTGGCTCTCGCGTCCATTTCGGCTCTCACGTGTATAAACCGTGAAAAGTCTGCGAATCCGCATCAATTTTGCCAATATATAATCGCCGTTGGAATTCACCGCGGGCCAAAGTGGAAACTTTGAATTCGTTCGTGATTAACTTCTGCACCTCCGGGGAGTATCGTACGCTCTCGGTCATACTTGCAGACACATATAGACACACGACCAATGTCACTCGTCGACGTATGCACCTGCACAGCGATTTATCGAGCGTTCCGTAATTGTTATCGCGCTTCGAGCAATTAGAGCCGATGAAAACGCGAGCGTCGAAGAATGAAAAAAAAACAAGAACACGGCACTCGGATGTATATATATGTGTAGAAAACGCGAGTGATGCTCCCGCAAGAGCCAGCGGAGAAAGCTTCGTTGCGCGAGTAATTCCTTCAAAGTTGGCGCGGGTCATTGTGTGATATAGCTCGACTGCCGCGGATGAAACGATCGAATGATGGATCGCAGCTGTTACTCACAAGATGTGCTTTTCTATTTATGCTTCTGTTTGTGACTATATGAGTATTTATCCAGCGATAATCTCATTTTAACCATATCTGCTGGTCTCGTCAATTTCGTGTGCTACGTGTTATTTGACAAGTTTCCCCAATGAATTGCCTCATGTCTACTATTTCCAATTGAACGGCAGCTATGAGATACAACACATTATGTTTGTAGTTATCGAAAAATCTAAGCTTATTGCGATTCGCGCAAATTTTTCTCAAATTTATGGTTTATTACTCCAACGCTGTTGCGTTTGTGGTTTGCGAATATTCAACACGTATATATTCAAGGGAGAGAGTATGTATTGAGATTAACATGTAATAAAATTATTGACACCGCATGCAAGCATAAATCGATGGGCCAAGTGGTCAGAAAAGTAACGATCTCCACTGAATATAAAGAGAGCCCAAGCATAACTGTTCAATAAACAACATATTCCCGAGCTATCGATAAAATATATGCGCTTCTTGGGTTGTGGACTCGCAAGTCATCCGGATACGATGCGATGGAAGTTTCATTGGTTGTTCAAGCATACAGGAGAACGAATACGTGAAAGCTAGTGAACATGTATCGAGGAATCTATATAAGAATTCCATTACTCGTTTATAATATGTAACAGATGCACGCAACAGGCTACTTATATTGTTTCCTCACGCTGTTCCATTGTGAAACGTGGCATCGTGGATTTATTTTGGAAAAAAAAACTTAGAAATCATACCTTTTACCCGTAACGAGTCTCTCTAATCCGCTTACAAGTATTACGGCGTGGATAACTTTCATTTCAGAAAATCGGCCAACGGTCACTCGATGGCTTTGCCGATTGATTGGGGTAATACCCAAAGATTATGCAAAGTTGTGCAACAATAAACGAAGATTTATGCCACGTTCTTATATGGGATGAAAATATTTTCTTATAATCGCACAAAGTGATATCCGGCTACCAATAACCATACACCGAATAGTTACACTTACACATATCATTTGTATTTACAAGTAAATACATACACGTTCCCGAGAACGACCGGTGCAGTAGACTGCGAGCGTGTACAGTGGAGTTAGTGAATCAGTAGCCCCAAAACTAATTTCCTCGTTATATCACAGCCCATTACGCGAATCTTATCTATTTGCGCTTGATGTATACGTGATCGGTGTATATAAATTGCTCGAAAAAAAAACGCTTCCCACTACCAATCACGTTTGGCAGACTAAAGTCGAATACGTGCCGCCTACTCGAGGCGCCAGGTCCCTTTCCGTGGATTTTGAAGGTCCCCAAATGAAACTTGGTTTTTCCTACGTATTTTGACCTCCTAAACCCGATTTTTTTGGGTAGAAGTCGCCAAAGCCGCAGAGAAATTTGTTATTAACAAATTATTGTAATAAAAATTGATTAATGTTTATTTGCATTGAAAAAATTTTTTTTAGTTTCTATGGCTGATTCTGAATATAAAACCTTCTATAACATTTTTTCGTTAGATGAATCATTTCTGAGTAAAAAATTCTTGAATTTTGCAAAATTGTGATTTTTGCAATTTTTAGTCCTCAATAACAATAATAATTTTGAATATTTTTCAACGGGGTTTAGGCCAAAAGTAACCTTAGACATCATACTTCAAATATAGTGGCAAGTTCAACGACTCTCTTTTGTCGATTGGCCATTTTTTTAACATTTAACATGCGTCTATTTCGTACTACTACGTACACGTATGTACTACAGGGTCACATTTCGTCCCATTGAGGTCCCCGAATAAAACCTAGTTTTTCCTGTGTATTTCGACCTCCTAAAATCGATTTTTTAAGTTAGAGATTCCAAATACCACAGAGGAAATAGTTATTAACAAATTATTGCAAAATTATTTAATTAATGTCTATTTGCTTTGAAATTTTTTTTTAGATGCTCTGGCTGATTCTGAACAAAAAATGTTTCATGAAGTTTCCTCGTAAAATGCACCGTTGCTGAGAAAAAAATTTCTAAACTTTCCAATGACGGAAAAATTTTGCAGTTTTCAAGCCTTAATAACAATATTATTTTGCAATATTTTGGAACAGGTTTTGGGACGAAAAGTAACCTTAGGTATTCCACTTTAAATATAGAGATAAGCTTGGCAACGATTTCCAGTTAATAGGCCATTTTCCCAACAGTTATCATGCGTCTATTTTGTTCTCTCTTAATTGAGTAATTTTGGGATAATCTGTTAATAACTATTTCCTCTGCGGTATTTGGGACCTCTAACTCAAGAAATCGATTTTAGGAGGTCAAAATACACAGGAAAAACTAGGTTTTATTCGGCGACCTCAATGGGACGAAATGTGACCCTGTAGTACGTGTACGTAGTAGTACGAAATAGACGCATGTTAAATGTTAAAAAAATGACCAATCGACGAAGGAGTGTCGTTAAACTTGCTCTATATTTGAAGTATGATGTCTAAGGTTACTTTTGGCCTTAAACCCCGTTGAAAAATATTCAAAATTATTATTGTTATTGAGGACTGAAAATTGCAAAAATCACAATTTTGCAAAATTCAAGAATTTTTTTACTCAGAAACGGTTCATTTGCGAAAAAATTTTATAGAAGGTTTTCTATTCAGAATCAACCATAGAAACTAAAAAAAATTTTTTCAATGCAAATAAACATTAATCAACTTTCATTACAATAATTTGTTAATAACAAATTTCTCTGCGACTTTGGCGACTTCTACCTAAAAAAATCGGGTTTAGGAGGTCAAAATACGTAGGAAAAACCAAGTTTCATTTGGGGACCTTCAAAATCCACGGAAAGGGACCTGGCGCCTAGAGTAGCCGCAGGATCTCGCCCGCGCACTATTCTTCGAAGCGGCAGGATAAAACATGAAAGATGATCCGGTTGCGTTCGGATGCTTCGAGTCGGGGGCGTCCGGAGCCTCGCGCAGCCGCCAAGACAAGTCGTACGGCTCTCTCGCAGTTCCGGGAGAACGTTTCCTCCTCTTTGCTTTCACTCATTATATAGTAAATATGACGCAAACTGGATTTCAACTGCTGGCATTTTTTCCCCTCGTCTCTCTACCTTCGGCGCTTCGCGCGTCACGACCGTCGAGGGGAGGGGGGGGGCAGAGGACGAACGGAAGATCCAACCCACGATCCACCCAAGGGATCCATCCGCCCGTCATCTCTCTCTCTCTCTCTCTCTCTCTCTCTCTCTCTCTCTCTGCGCCGGGCCTTTTTTTCTCGTCCACTTTCGCGGTAGGGTCGACTGTATGACGACTGAGGCAGAAACAATGCAGAATCGATGCGAAGCTGTCGCTCAACGATATATATACTTACATTTTTCAAAATTCAAACTTTACGATCCTCTGTATGCAAGAGTTCGCCGACCTCGTGTGCACATAGGAATAACCTATAAAAACTGCGATAAACGCTTTTACGAAATGTGCGTATAATATATATACGATTCTTGTAAAATCCGCACAGTCTTTTTATCTCGTAGTAATAATAATTATTATTACGGGAAATCATAAATTGAGATAATTTACCGCTGGAGTGACTAATAAATCATTCTTTAGCTCGGCACGTATACTTCATGTAACATTACATCCCTCTGTAGATTCCGCCGATCTCTCCTCTCGGATTCAACAACTCTTGTCGAGATTGACAATGAACGTATCTTATGGCTTTTGCCGTGAAGGTGGAGGATGAATTTATTTATCTAGCCTATATGCCCTGGGATCCAATATGACCCCTCCTCCCTAATTATTCGTATGTCGAATGCTTTTCTGGGGCACCAGTGGCATTCGTTGGTATTGAAAAACAAAAATTTCGGTCGCTTCTTCGCTCATTTAGCTTTTGAAATCACTCTCTCACAAAATTCTGAAGTTTTATTGACTAATTTTTTCATGATTCAGTTGTTTCACTGTGCCAAGTATAATTACAAAAAATAAGTGTCATTTTTATTTCTTTACATCCACTACTACTCTATCTTAATCGAAAAACGTATTACCATTGCGATTCTTCACGTCACTCTTCCTCAAACTTTATTTTCTATCTCTCTCAAAATGCTCTTTTCTCGTGCAAAAAGAGAGATCCCAATATGGCCCACACGGCTAATGGAAATCCTTGGAAACATCTCGGAATTATTTACAATCCATGAATAATGACTAGATTGATGTAAGTTGATTGTGCATACCTATATCTAAGAAATGTTTCCGGAAAGAAACCTTTCCGATTCTTCACGTCACTCTCTCTCAAACTTTATTTTCTATCTCTCTCAAAATGCTCTTCTCTCGTGCAATAAGATAGATTCCAATATAGCTGACACGACTAATGGAAATCCTTGAAAACATCTCGGAATTATTTACAATCCATGAATAATGACTGGATTGATGTAAGTCGATTGTGCATACCTATATATCTAAGACGGTAAAAAATATACGGATCGACGAAACTGAGCAATGCTGGGACAAGTTGAGAGGGTTGAATCATAAGAAGATAATATTGGCTATCCAAATTTTACAATGCCCGATTTGAGTGACATTGGTTAATTGAGATTTTGAATAGGATTCTGAATATTGTTTCTGAAAGTTTCGAACTACCGTTTAACAGGCCATTCGCAATATTATATGAAATTCTGATTGTAATATAGCCACTAAGGCAAAAAAGAGGGGCACATTTACCTGGACATAGAATATTTGAAAACGAAAGAGTCTATAAAGAACAATTTCTATTTAAGAAGTTGTACTTTAATTTCACGAGGAGATTTCAACGACTTTTGTATGAAATATCCACGTAAAAAACAGAATTTTACGTATATTCAACATACCATTTATACAGCCTGGTATGATTGCACAGGATTACGCGTATCTTATTCCTCTATAGTATTAACATCCCAGTTTTTGCTGGCTCACGTTTATTTACTCATTTCCAATCGCGCTTTACATAAGTCTGAGCACGAGGGAGAGATGGAGAGAGAAAGAGAGAGACTTCTAACCGGATCCCTTCGTGCTCACTTTTTTTTATCTCGACGCTTCCGCTATGAAGTTCAATTACGGCGAGGGTACACACACATTTACACACACTCACACTCATATATACACACGCGCCCGTGCAGACGCTCGGAGCATCTAGAGGACCCGACCATCTTTACGGAGAAAGTCTTCCCGCCGATTTGTATTGTATGCATATATATATATGTGTGTGTGTGTGTGTGTGTGTGTGTATGTGTGTATCGATGAAAGCGATGTAAAACGTTAAACAAGCCTTACGTGCTAAGCGTTTTCGGTGTACAGCTCGACGCGTCTTAGGCTACGCCGCTTGTTTGAGCCAGCCTGGCGCCGCACGTCCGCCGCGCGTCCGACATTATTGATGACACATTAAATTTTAACGTTACGTAAATTTATTATACCCCGCTCGAGCGTGCGGCGGTTTTACCTATTTTCACTTTCACCTCTGTCATATTGGCATACGTGAGGATTTTTCGAAAATTTCTGATTTCATTATCGTATGTTTTTCTTTTCAATTTCCACAAGGAGGGCATTGTTTTTTTTTCCTCCAAATCTGATCTTCGTACTTGAAGTCACGAAAATTCGTTCCGTAAACGAAGCTTGACTTTGCTCGGTCATTAATGCGTAATCAAATTGTTCAGTCACGACGAGTCACGATGATGACGCTCTGGAATTCCACTGTCGGATCCTGGGAACTGCAGTATCACGGGACACAGGTCATCTTTCGGCAGTCAAATCCCATTTTATTTCTCATCAGTTCCCATCGCTATATATATGCAGTCGAAAAAAATCATCCATTCAAACTGGTTCATTATAGAAAAAAAAACAATCTAACTATGATTGGCGGAAGCCTTCAAATGAGATGAGAAATTTTCATCGTATCCATACGTTGCAGGTTTTATAGACTCGAGTCATCTCACCAAGGAGAAATTGATAACGATTGAGATGTAGTCCTGAGGAATCACGTAATAAACTGTTACTCACAGAAAACATATAGAAAATGTAAGGGTGTACTTTGCACTTCCCGAGTCAAGTAATGATTATGAGTCTAAAGACATAGAATCATCAATACATCAATCTTCCATAGAAGAAGCTTTTACGTTACGATAGCAGCTATTTCCTCGAAGAAAAATTTGAAACTGGAAATCTCAGTAATTAGTTAGATCTTGATGACTATATCTCTACTTCCGTTCATAACCCAGAGTTGACATCTTTCTTGTAAAATAACTTTTATGCTCAAGTCTTTGTCACGGACAACTAAATAATCGGAATTTTAATTTTTTTTCAAAATGATAATCGAGTGAATATTTTGAAAGAATTTACGGCACAGGAATGGTAAATTGAATGGAACCTGGCTGATTTTTCTTCATGTATATTTTAATTGGTACTTGAAAAAATACGTCCTGGATAGGAACAAAATTATCTACAATTATGTTTTACTCGAGAGAATTTGAGTTTCAAGCTCTACCGATCTCAACAATCGATTACTATCGAATAGTTCACGTGTGTCAGTGAAGACGATTGAATAGTAAGCTTTTCTTTTTCAAATGATTTGATACGCGAAACTGTTCTCAAGGGTTAATCGTTCCAGTAGAAAAGAATTCGCCGTCGAGAAGAGTGAACGCTTTACGAATCCCCAAACGATCGTTCCATCCATAACCATGCAATTTGCACATATAGCAGCGGTTTTAAACTATAAAACATTCCAAATTGAAAGATCAGAGATGTGTAAAACTGCCGATTGGTGTTTCAGCGCTATAAGATGCTGATAACGAAGCCATGCAGCTGCCTGCTGATCGGTATGGTGCTCGCGGTGGGCTCGCAGCCGAGCAGCAACGCGACGACGTCGCTGTCGGTCGTGCTTGAGGAGCAGGCGAGGGGCAACTGGAGCCTGGGCCGGTCGCGGCGGCTGCGCCGGTGGCGGCGCTTCGCCCGTTACCCCTCGATCCAGCAGCAGCAGCAGCAGCCGTCGAGCTACGTGCAGCTGGAGCCGGCCGGGGCGCCGAGGTACGCTCGGTTCGGCGCCGGCCCGGTCTACCCCCCGTGGCGCCAGCAAAAGTCCTACTGGCGCCAGTTCTCCCCGGCCCAGCCCGAGTACCCGGCCAGGCCGTCCGCCCCGGTCATGGGCCACCGCACCCCCAGGCTCATATTCCGGGACAACGACTTCCCCCTCGTCAACTCGCCGCCCGCGCCCGCCAGCTTCTTCCACACCAACCAGATACCCGACATCGACGACGAGTTCAGAGGTGAGACGCGCCCACGCCCTTATCCCCTCGTCCCCGATTGCCCCCTCGCGTCTCGGCATTTTTCACAATAGACGCGCCGCTGCGGTGCTTCCTTCGAAACTTCACGATCCTGTCAGTCCTGTGTGTACATTGCATTGGGTAATCTAAATACGGAGAGACACGAGATTAAGTGAACATCACCGCGTTCCCTCTGTCGGTGATTCGTTCGAAAATTTACGCATGCCATATCGCGAGTTGCGGGTTTTCATTGTTCAATTTTATCAGCTTACATCGTGGATTAGTGAAATACTGTGAGAAATACACTCTATTAAATCCTGAAAGTGATAAACCGTTGTATGAAAGTGAAAAAATCACTGTAAGAAGGCGGAGAAATTATTTGGTGGAACTGCAGTAAATTTTCACTCTTTAGTTCCATGAGTTCTCATAGCATACATTTTCACATGAAATATGTGCAGTAACGTTTAATTTACATCCTACTTATTACGAATTTTATGTAAAAATGTTTGCTAATGAAGCTCATGGAACTAAAGTGAAAATACACTGCAATTTTGTTTGATCGTACATAGTATAGTGTGATAGTTTAGAAGAAAAATATCTGATCATATTCAAATTGCTTTGTATTTGCCAATAAAGTTCTTGACTGTTGTGGCCATTAAATACGTGTTATTCATAATGAGCTTCGGTTCTGGGTAATGTCAAAAGAGATTCGAATGAGAAACCGACGGAGCTATATATACGCGATAAGACCAAGAAGTAAGGCTGCTAATTATATATAGGTCGATGATCGCTTGTAATTGACTGGTAGGTTTTCGAAAATTTTTTGTGCTCGAGACCGGAGAAACTTGAATTGATCAATGTTTTGTTTGGCCAGTTTAGACCTTGTCCTGTCCTGTCCCGTTTCTCTCTCGGCGTATCAGGAGTTGTATGACTCCTCGGCTAGCTTGCTGTGGCATCCTTTCACTTTCATGCTCGCTCAAAGTTCGTTGACAGCTTTATTTTTGACGCGATCGTTAGAATACCTTGGCTGACGAGTGAAAACGCTATTCTGAAGTAGAGGAAGTGATATGCTCGCTTCGGGCTCAAAGAAACAGGCCAAAAAATTTAGTAGCCGGTCTTGAATTACAATTCAAATGTCTGTGAGTAATCGTTTCTATGCTAATATACATTGCGATCTTGCTGATGGCAATTTCACGAGTAGCGAACAATTTAATTTATCATAAATAGTGAATGAAAAGAGAAAAGAATTAATTCACAGAAAATGCCTGCTAGTTCTAAATCATCTAGGAGACATGGAATTTTTTGATTGAAAGCACATAGCAGCTCGCCAAGTAAAGTTTTGAATAATTTAGATTTTTTTTAATGAAACTATATCATGATTCTTAAACGGCAAAGTTATTTAGCGGTTATTAATGACAAAGAATGGAATACTCAATAAAATATAAAAATCATGACAGATATATGATTGAAATGATTGAATCAATATTCGTTAACAGTTTAATTTTATAACAACATTATTATTTCAGATCATCGGAAACAAATTTTTAACGAATATCCGAGGCTAGAAACAGGTACGTAATACTGCTTGATTTGTGTATTTCTGTGTCGATAGAGGCACGTTTTAGTTAAAATAAGTGAAAGTTCAGATCAACATGAAACGCCACAGTTATATGAATATATCTATACACGTGAATGGTGACTAAATACTTTCAATATTTAAATGTCGTGTTAGATCGATGTTTTTTTTCTGCAATAAAGACTAACGCAATCTTCTTGTAACAATCGTCTCGCAATTTTTCGTTGATAAGGCACAATGTCTCCGCAATTTTATGCATCAATAAATCAAACCTTTCACCTGTTTCGAAATAGGTCGCTCGTACAAGCGCCTTTTCACGCTAGTAAAATTCAATTTATTCGATTTTAAAAAGTCCACGATTAGCCTATCAAAAAAAAAAAGTAGTTTTCATAGTTTCATATCAACTGTACGAATAGCTTCGTTTGTCACGAATAATTTTGCAAGCCATAACATGTACATGTGTCCATGCAAATTGTCCATGATTGTTTTAGACGGGAATGGTTTAGACAACGAATGTCGGTAGTTTTGTAGAATCCCATACGGTTGTTGTCACGTGAACAAAATCAATCGAAGCCACGCATGCAAGCAACTGTGTAGGGCAGAGAGAGCGAGAGAGTGAGAGAAAAAGGAAGAAAAATCAGACGAGGAGTAGATATAAATATATACACTTAGCTATCGGAGCGCGAGTGGCGGAGAGTACCTGTTGAAATTGCTGTTCTGTGCAGAGCCGCGAAAGGAAAAAAGACCGGTGTGGAAGGGTGACGATTCGTTGTGCGCTGACGGGCGGAGCTGCGAATTTTTTCTAATGTGCTGGATGTCCTCGGGCCTGCTGGACGGCAGCTGCGGCGGAATAATGTACGCCTGCTGCCAGCGCGGCCCCAAGGACGCGGCTAAGGCTAACAATGATTATAATCTCGTGGACGAGCCCCACGACCTCATACAGTCCCTGCCCACCGACGGCTCTTACGTCGCTCAGTACAACGACGAGGATCGTAAGTCTATCAGCAACAGCAACAACAGCTATGACGACCCCCCGTTGACTGCCCCGCGGCTCCTCAGTTATATAGATCATGTATATACGTATGCCTCGCACGCGACTAATGGACAACAGTATATATAACATATGCATAAGAGCCACGGCTGTATATACATACGGAAATTCTGCCTCGTCGATCGGCTGCTGCCCCGCTTCGGACTGCTGAAAAAGATCATTTTTCCGACTGACGAATCAAGTGCGCGAAGGGAGAGACATGTTTGATTTCTTGTTTAGAGGCAGGGAGACGAGGTTGAGCCGAGGGATGATACGATACGCTTCGATCGACGCACTATATTTTCAATGGACCGTGGAATATGTTTGATGCCCACAATGACGATCCGTTACAGATACGCCTGCACTTTTACGCGTTTACGCTTGTAAAAACCCGTTTGTTTGTTTGTTTGGGAGATTCTGCATTAATTTTTTTTCCGGAAAATTAGTCGAGAAAATTGTTTTGTGTGTTTGTACATTGAGATATATATGAAAAGCCACTTCCAGAATTCAATTTCATTCATATACTCACTCCAGGTCACACACACACATACACATACCCATTTTAGCACACGGCTCATTCATTGCAAACTAGAGTTAAAATCAGTAATGTCACACACGTTGATCATTCAAATCTGTGTCTTCTGGTACATTTATGAATCCAGTGCACTACATGTGAGAATCAGACTGAGGTCGTCTCTGCATTTATACACGACTGTACCAGTTACGCTCTTCGATTTTGTTACAGTTTATAGAAATAAATCACAATTCACAAAGGAACGACGTCATGGCGGGCGGGCGCGTATCAAATTTTCATTTTTTTTTTCCAACGCACAAAGATTCAATACTCCCCGGCGATGAATAATTTTCAGCCGATCCCGCATACATCGGCGAACGATTTTTCACGGGCAAATTAATCGTGTATCAAGTTGCGCTCGTCAGATACGGCGAAGCGCTTGATTCATCCCCCTTGTTCATCAAGATATTCGCGTGTCTTTTCTAGAAAATTGATTGGCGCGCGGGCAGAGAGGAAAATTAACGTATTATCTTCGAATTTCACGCGATCGTCGGACGCAGATACGAGAAAGATTGGTGTATACACTCAGAAGGTTATTAATACCCCGAGACCGATCCCGATAAAGATACGCATTTGATCGAGTAAAATTGCTCCGGCGATGTGCGAATTGGAGAAAGTGAAAAACAGCCGTGATGCGCGCGGGTCATTACGAATCTTTCGATTTAATTTTCATAGCCTTATTACGCGTGGAAAACTACGCGGGCAATTTCGATCGCGCGATATATATATAATGTGTGTATATCCGAACAAGAATAGACCCGGGAGCCTAGCAACTGACATTGATCAATCAAACGCGTGGAAACATGATCATTTAGCATTCCGGAAACGGCCATTGTTGATGTTTTTCACCCGAACAATCCGGCTGGTTTGGCGTGTGATTCCAATTCTCTCGTTATAATTACTCGACGCAATAACACGGGCACACGACGCTCCACAGCACTGCGCTCAGTATACCGTGACTCAAAACTCACGCACGATGCATATCACGCACCTCTTTTCGCATCAATGATATATATAAATATATACTAACCACATTTCCTACTCACTCACCTGCGAACAGATGTATCTCCCGACTATAATCGATTTTAATAACCGCTTCTGGATTCTGATTGCAACTGGTGATTAACGGTGCAGGCAAGCTTCGAGAACAATTTGAATGAGTTATCATCAATTGAGGAGAAATTCGTTAAATTTACGGAACAGTCTCGATTGTTTCGAATATTGTTTTATTTGTCTGATACTTTTTTCATACTTTCTACGGCTGTGAACGATTAATTACATCTAACGTAAGCCAATGAACTTTTCCACGCATATTGCCAATGATTATTATAGTGTATAAAATTTAAAATGTATTATAACGTTCAATTAATCAGCTACTCATCGATCGAAGGAGTGAGCATTTGATCAAGGATAATAACTTCATTCAAATTGTCACCAAACAATTATGCATCCTTGAATTTTCAAAATCGACTGACGAGGTGACATATACACATCTATGCAAGACTTCAATTATCCTGATGGACTGCCATCTATAAGCATGTGTATAATACGTAATTGAATACTACCTACTGGGACAACGCTGGTGGTTTGCACTGTACATTTTAACATACTGCGACAAGCAGCGATCAAACAGTGGACTGTACTTGAGCAGTATCATCGTAATGTAAACTACTTCTTTCTACTATTCATCTTTTCTCCTCTAGATGGTCGAGGCACGTCAGTCGAGCGCACAATGTATTGTCACCTCCATTATTATTATAAAACTCTGTCTTTTGTTTAATTATACATATATATATCGCAGTTTCTAATATTATATATATCCGAGCGTCATGTAATAATTTGATAGCAGATACCTGTGAAATATTACTATTCGTAGATTATTAATAATTTATCCTCTGTTGATTAACTATCAGTTCATTATTCTTTCTCTATCTATCTCTCCTCCACCTCTCCCTCTCTTTCTTATTCTATTTTTCTCTCGCTTATCGAACGATTCATTCACAATTAAAAATGATTTTAGAATGTGGCATTTCCGCCTCGAAACAGACAGCGCAGAGGCGCATAGTTGGAGGTGACGAAGCTGGCTTCGGAAGTTTCCCGTGGCAGGTAATATAAATATACTCAAGAAAGCCTCGATTTAAACTCGTCCATGTCGTCGCTTCTGGCTAGCTAGCAGTCTTCATATTCGAATGTTGTTCTAATACTTGATTTTCTAAGCGCTACTGTCTTTCGTATTGTTTTGGGATATATTATATCTCAATCTTTATTTGGGGCTATTCGGGTTGTTTCGGTACCTTTTTTTTTTTTAATTTTTTTCTTCATTTAGAGAACACCCGATTGCCGTCGTTTGTAAGCTTTTTAAATCGCCAAAATTTGAAAAACATTAATCATCCCGAGAGGCGACGACGTGTGTGTGTGTGCAACGTGGAGAAATTGCGGCACTTGTTCCCAGGCAAAAAAGTCGTTTTCTTCGTTAAATTAAGATTTTCATCGAGAAAGCGCGCGCGTAAATATGTGGAATCATAGAGTTTCGCCAATGTATATACAATGAATAATCTCGTAGCAGTCGTCGACGCCGAGAAAGAGACAGATAGAGACGGCGAGGAAAAAAAAATCAACCAAAGATTGCCGAACGAGTTTCTCAATTTCTCCCAATAAAAGAAATATCATTTCTCCGATAGGCTGTGACCATCAACACCTAATGCAAAGTCTTTCTCTCCCACTCTCTATTATTCCAGGCATACATCAGAATAGGCTCGAGCAGATGTGGCGGAACGCTGGTAAATCGCTTTCACGTCGTTACGGCCGGCCACTGCGTAGCAAAGTTAGAATCACGCATATTTTTTATCCTCTTCTTCTCTATCCGACTCCAAAAAAAAACGGAGTCTCAACTTTTCCCAACTCACCCGATGGGACGTCCGACTGATGGCTTGTGTTTTCCCAGGGCATCGGCTCGCCAGGTGCAGGTCACACTCGGCGATTACGTGGTGAACTCGGCGACGGAGTCCCTGCCTGCCTACACTTTCGGCGTCCGAGAGATCCGAGTGCATCCCTACTTCAAGTTCACACCGCAGGCCGACAGGTATGACTTCGCGCTTGATTTACGAGCCAGCGCGAGAACGGCTATTAACGTAAATTGCAAATTTCTAAATGATCGTTAGCGCGCCTACGGGTGCGTAAGCTTATACGGCACGCGTTGAAAAGTATGCTTGGCTCTGTCAGCCGAGGAACAAGCTGAAAGTGATATATTTACGACGTCGGATAAAGTAACAAGCGCGATAAACGCATACCGCGAGCGCCAGTATATCCCGATTTGATCAAATTATCGCTCGTACAGTTTCAAATCATAGTGTCGATTATACTTTTTATTTGTCAAGGTCTCCTACTGAGCTACCGCATTGTCGCGTGTCCACGCGAAATCCATTCGTTCCAAGTGGAAATCGCACTTTAATTCGACGCGGTTCAATTTCTCGAGTACTAACGGGTAAAAACGCAATCCAACGAGATTCTAGAAGAATCAAACGTATGGGTAGAGTAAAAAGATGTCATTCGTGGCTGCGTTTTGTGTTCATTCAATATGATGAGACGCGATGCTTATGCATGCGGATTCCCTCATCTGAATAAAATGAATGGTGGGAATCGGAAGATCGCTCGTATTCAGTTATTTTATTAACTCGCGTTAAAATGCCATTATACATCACAATCCGAACGAGTGATTTTATAATCAAAGTTAATTTTGAAAAGCGAGACTTAACGATGGGTTTCGTAATGATTTCATATTATTTTTATAATTGCCATTTCACTAGACCTTCACCCAGTTAATCAGTGTAATTAGCTAAGGCCGCAACGGAATTAAAAATTAATTACAGAAAAAAAGATTCACGGATTCACTGAAAGGGGAATCTTTCGCATTGATCAAAGCAGAGATTCCCGTAGTATATTTTTATCTCGTACAAATTCCCCATACAGCCGTAGTTAATTTCGGTGACACGAACAAATGGTGAAAGTATGCGTGGCCCTGAATAATTTTAAATCCTGTGACATAATTTATCGTTCGCGTGAAGTAAGAGGAAGAACGAAAATCATATACCATTCATCAACAGTTCGATATCAACTCATGAATTTAACAATGTGGATCTTTTTAGATTTGACGTCGCGGTTCTTCGGCTTGACAGGCCAGTGCACTATATGCCCCACATTGCTCCAATATGTTTGCCAGAGAAAAATGAGGATTTCTTGGGGCAATACGGCTGGGCCGCTGGGTGGGGTGCGCTTCAAGCAGGTAAAATACATAATTGGATGAGTTTTCAAAATTGTCAATTTCGTTTGTAATAACTCACAAATTGATATCTTCAGGATCAAGGCTAAGACCTAAGACTCTTCAAGCTGTGGACGTTCCCGTGATTGACAATCGAGTTTGTGAGAGATGGCATCGTTCGAACGGTATCAATGTCGTTATTTATGACGAAATGATGTGTGCTGGCTATCGGAGAGGTGGCAAAGATTCGTGCCAGGTAGTATTTACATATACATATTCACCTTTCTCCACATTTTTCCATTTATTTATGTGTGATATTGTGAAAATGAAACACAAAAAATTCAATTTCAATATTTTTCGATAGCTTGTAAATCTAATTGTCTCGTCAAATATTTAATCATCGTTCGAATATTGATGAAAAATGTTCTTTTTGCCAGGGTGACAGTGGAGGTCCACTGATGTTGGAGAAGACAGGAAAATGGTACCTTATCGGTATCGTGTCTGCTGGATACTCGTGTGCTCAACCCGGACAACCAGGAATCTATCACCGTGTAGCAAAAACTGTTGATTGGATAACGTACGTCATTAATTCGTAGCAAGGGAAATTGAGAAAATGTCCATAAAATTGTACAAATCTGCTTTCTCAAATTCGTCTAGTTTCCACGACGAAATCATTAGACTAGTTCTCAGATGAATAATGTTCATCCGAAAATGATAAAGTTTTAAAAATTCAGTTCGCTGAATTTTGTCGTTTTAATTTCGCATAATATAATAGAATGAAACCAAATATTTTGTTCTCTAAATCAGAATCATCATCATTATCATCTTTATTATTAATAATTGTGCTTTACCATTCATCCATGGAAGCATATTTCTTATTAGGTTCAAATTTGAGAACTTGCAAAGGAAAATCATTTGAAAAAATACTTTCGAGTGTTATATCACAAAGTAATAATCATCATAGTATTCCTTTTAATTAAAGATTTGATTGCGGAAAAAATGTTATCCTTCAATCTGCATTTCAAAATGATTTGAGCGTTATTTGTTAAGTACTGAATATTTATTATCGTCAGACGAAAGTTAAACTTATCGTGTATGTGAAGAGAAAAACTCAAGAAATACTTACTAAAAAAGACATTTATGTTATCGATGTGTTGTCGTATTGTGATTATTTCATTTTAATCATTGTAAAGAACTGTAAATCTCTAAATTAATTATTTTACAACTTTATTTATAAGGCATTTTAAGCTTAGATTTATTAAGAGAATAGAAAGAGAAAGAGAATGAGCGTGTGCATGAAGTTGAATGTAATTTAGACCTGTGAGTTTCACCGGGATCGTCTACTGAAATCAAGTTCCATGTAAATCAACGAAAAACATTTAAAATTTCAGTAGACTCTTCTGTCATAATATCAAATAATTAATATTTTTGTAAAATAAATGTTTGTGATTTTTTATCTTTTTAAGTTTCTCTCTGAAAATCCCTGCTCCCAGATTACAATATCTTTCGTATATTCTCTCTTTTATAATTGGGAGTAACTACTAGTGTTTCATACTGTATTATTGTTGAGAAAGCGTACATACATACACAATTTGTTATACTCTTTGAATAAAAGAATAGACTCCAAAGTGAATTATTTTCATTCTTATTAATTCGAGTCAATAGCAATAAAATAATTTACGTGATAGCATGGTCGTAATATAAGACTGTGGGTGAGTAATCAGTAACATCTGGAGTAAATGAGTTACAACCACTAAAATTAAAGCTGGTTCTGATTTTTCTGAGAAAAAAGTATACATATTTGGGAATAAGAAATCAATTTTTTATGTCATACATGTATTGTTTTTTGTAGCCAAAAAATGCATTAAAGAATGAGTCCTTCAGTGTTACCTAATGTTTTCGACAATGAATGCAGCCTCTTCCTAACATTCGAGACGAAAATACTGCTATGACCAGCATGCTCTATTATTCTATTCGTATCTATTAGTATCACTTTGACAGCTCGATTGGCGGGTTGATAAAGGGGTTGCTATTTCTGAATTCTTCGATGCATCCCAACATGTTCAATAAATCAATTAGCAACTAGACTTGCAACTAGCTTTCTTCTTCACATTCTGGTGTTATCTTCACTTTCAGAGATGTACCCATATGCAGAAAGCATGAAGTTTTTGATCTAATCGACAGGATTAATATCTCCAACCATGCAGAGAACAAACGAAAACATTTCTCATCCATCAAAGTTCGTCGATTCAACATTTTATAGTCTAATGAGTAATTTTGCTACAGAAACAATGATTTATAATAAAGTATCGTATAAATGTTTCACCAAATCATATAATCATCTACGCACCAGTCATTTAACTCTTACAAATTTATAATCATAATCTTTGATACAATATCTGAAAATAGAGAATGACAGGTTGAATAAGGCACTCGAACTTTTCTACTTTAGAATTATTTAATAACACTAACACTTTAAAGAATTACATCAAGTTTCGGACAATAAATTTTTTCGGTTTACTTTAAAATAGTGAGCTAACAACATGGACTGATTGACATGAAAATACATTGAATAAATTTCCAACATGTTTAAATGCTATTAGCGAGAAGGAGATTATAAATTATTTTAACGTTATAGTATTATTTTGAAATATATAACAACATATTATTAATTGTAACGTGTGATGATCAAAACGTATGTGAAATACCTTTCTTATGACTAGTTTCACTTGTATATATACAAGCATCAGCACCTGGCATTAGTATCTGTGAGATCCTAGAATCATGCTCATCAAAAATATGACAAATAAATATCCATTGAAATTTTTCTCTTCAATCTAATACCCGTAAAAAAAATTAATTGCAAATGGATAATCCCGAAATGAGCTCTGGTGAAAATATTTAGAGTAACACGAATGAAAGTGTATAAAAAACATGAAGGTTTCGACTATTCTACCCTATGCACGGAATGTATTCGATCAGTTACACTCAATATAGTCTTGAACAATTTTCAACGATGAAATTTGATTCCATCATCTTGATTTCAACAATTTTTTATGTGTAAACATACAAAACATCAATATTCGACTTAAACGACACGAATCATTTTGATTTTCTAAAATGTATAAAAAATGTCGTTCAAAACTGTAAAAGTGTAAGAAATTCGACTTGTAAAACGTTGATTTATCAGATTGCTTCAGTCGTCTCGTAATTTGCAAATAATATTTCCATCAGAGCTCGCAACTCGACAGCCCGACCGGAGTCGATCAGGCTCTTTCTGAAACTATCTAAATTGAATTGATCGTGTAACACGTATAATTCTAGTTCGCTAAGAAAAGCTGATGAGATAGATGAGTGAGTTGAAAGTATAATGGGATGATAATGCGTTGACGAATTTTCGTTTATTCTCCGAAAATTCATAACTAATTAGTACCAGTGACATCGACATCGACATTGACTCTCTTTTTCTCTTTATTATATATAGTAAGGAGTCAAACAAGTTAATAATATCTCTCTATCTCATTATTTAATTATTATAATTCAAGACTGGGTTCATTGTATATTCAACTCTTTGGCCTTCAATAAGTATGTATATCAGACTTTTCTTGGCGATTTCTATCCGAGAGCCCGGGCGACAGAAAACGTAGTGCACGAGCATATTGGCAGGCCGAACAATCGATTATCTCCCACCAATTTGAATCGGCACACAAAAGTACACGCAATCGGGTATGTTAGAATTCGCGAATACTCACAGTTGCGCACTTGATGAAATGGTAGATATTGGATTGCTCGGGTTGCAGCGGCCAGCGTTGTGCAATATTGACCATGATAAATACTTGTGTGAAAAAATTGTGATCACAAATCAAAAGCTCAAGAGCCTTTGTTTTTTTTTGCCCTGGGTAGGGTCGCCTTGGTCAGGCTTGTTGTACACCCCCATTCGAAAGGCCTAGTTTCATTCGAACAAAAGTACGATTCTCCGTGAGCGAAACAATCAGCCCCGGAGACATATTAACCAACCTAAATACCCATCAATATCGCACGGCGGCTGGTCGCTCTTAATGAATTTTTATCGACATGAATAAATGATAGATTTCGATCGATGAAAAAAGAGGAAGGAAACGAAGGCGCTTAATAACGTATAATGGATGGATGAGGATGGAATGCGTGGCGATGATTCACGAGGTGTCGTAGGACCGCAGCTGGAGGCGCCTGATGTCGTGATGGGGGGGCTGCTGCTGGTGGCGCTTGCCCTGGGGGCCCGGGGTGTTGGGGGCCGAGCAGGCCTGGAGGGCCGGGGACGAGCGGCAGTAGCGCGGGGGCAGTAGGCCCTCGTGCCGGTAGCCCGGGCAGGCCGGGTAGTGCTGGTGGTACCACCTGGCGTACGGGGGCAGTCGGCACAGGTCGCTGCGGACTGGCGGCTTGTTCGCTTGTGCACGTAATCTCCTCTCGCAGCTTAGGCGAGCCTAGGCTATCTGCTCGTAGTTGACCTTGTTGATGTAGCCGGCCAAGCAGCAGGCGAGCACGACGCCGATCATGGGGAAGACCGCGACGCCCAGCGCCCCGCCCGCCACGATGCCCACGTTCGCCTGGATGTAGTCCAGCACCAGGCTGTAGCAGCCCTGCGCGCAACACAATAAATATACCTCTCGTAAATCCCATTGTCGCTCTTCTCACGTTTCAAAGTGAGTATTGCGCACCTTCGTGTAAATGTCCTCGATGTCGCTGGTGTCGCACTCGCCCTCTTGCACGCTACAGCACGTGAACGGCACGACTTTAGGCGGTGACATGTTCGGGTAGTCGGTGTAGGCTCGACTCCCGCAGCAGTGCAACTGTGATTTGTCCAATTCAGTTAATATATATCAACAAGTCATGCGCGTATATAATTCGTGCTCACTATTTGTTTTTAATTTTTTCTCAACATTTCGAATTTGTTATGCTTTTTTATTGTTTGTGAAAAATAATCAACAACCCGATCCATAAATTAAATCGATTAACTTGTTAGTAGATAAAGACAAGTGTGGTAAGACCAGTGCACTATCTGACCACATTGAACATGTGCATATTTATTAATATATTCGTTTCTCCGGTGAATATTCGACTTTTGAAGAAACAAAAAACACGATTAGTATGTTTACAATATTGCGCATGATTTTGAAAATTTCCATTGACGTTGATGTATAAACAGTTAACCGTTAGAAGTTCGCATAGAGAGTGTGAAACCGACTACAATAGAAACGTGAGCAGCCAATGTGAGCATTATACATAACGTTCGATTGAACCGAAGGTTGTGCTCACCGTGCTTTGCATGATATCAATGTGGAAGCTTTTCTTCTTGTCCATGCCATAGGCGTTCAAGCTCTCGTTGAGGCCGCGATCGAAGCCCTCGATGAGAGAGGTCCGATAAGTATAGACGGATGCGCCGGCGCTCAGCTCGAGCATCGCGATCACCGCCAGAAAAGCCCCGTACTGCAAGAGAAAAGAGAGAGAAAGAAAAATCATAAGCCGGCATTCTTTTCATGTCCAAGCGAAATCGGGAGCACGAGCCCTTTGCCCCGGCTGTTTCGGCTTGCCCGTCGAGTCGTGCCCAGCGGGGGTACATAGATACACGTCAGGCTCGCGTGCGCGCGAAAGAAAACTTCTCCGCTGCACGTGACCTACATTGTTATTTGGAGCGCAGCGCCGCGGCGCGACCATATGAATTTTTTAAACTCGCGCGCGCTCCAGCAAACAGTCGGGTGGTTCGTTATCTACTAATTAGAGCAGCCGCGGGTTTTGGAACGGCCCGCCGTGGCTAGCCCCGCTATTTACATATCGACCTGTTTTGCACTGGCAGACCCTCTATGTATGCATAAGTATCCTGTATGCGCCGACGGTATAGCGAATATAGCTCGTTACCGGGTCAATCTTGTGCGAAAACGTCAACACGAGGCGTCGCGATTCATAATTTTCAAGTTTCAGACAATTTTTCGTCCGATTGATTGATCGCGGCTTCACTTCGCGAATGAGGTTATTCCGTTCGTCGAGATCCCGCGTGATACCGTTTACCATCCGACCACTAATCAATTTTATTTTCATTCGCGCGTACAATATCGTTTAACTTATAATATATGCTACTCTTCAAAGCTGATCCAACGAATGCGTAATTCTCCCCTTTGAGTCAACAAAAATGAAAGATTATCTTTCACGCGAACCCTGACAGAAATCTATCTGTTGTGTATACCGAAAATACGTATGTATACACACAACTGATAGATTTCTGTCAGGGTTCGCGTGAAAAATAATGTTTCATTTTTGTTGACTCAAAGGGGAGATTCACGCATTCGTTGGATCAGTTTTGAAGAGTAGAACTTATTGTAAGTTAACGATATTACGATATTACATCGTGATTCATAATACATATATAATGAATCACGAAGCAATATGGATGATCCCATCGAGCGAAGATGGAAAATGCGTAACGAGTTTGACTATCGTGTTAATAGTGTTTACTCCTGATAGTACGGCCAGAGTAGGATTGGGCGAGTCGACGAGCTTATATAGCCAGACACGCACGTGCAATGAGCGGGCGATCGAGTCACGAGTCGCGGAGGGGTGGCGTAAACAAGGGCTATATTTACGAGATAGAGGAGGGCCGGGTGCTGCCTGGTGGTGCAGCAGCAGGCGAGGAATCCGATGAGGGCGACCAGGGCGCCGAGGCAGGACAGCCCCAGCAGGGCAGTGCTGCTCGCGTCCAGTCCCAGGTTGGCGTAGTTCTGCAGCTCCATCTTGGCCATGATGCCGCCGACCAGCATGAGCAGGCCCGAGCTCTGAAAAATCCCATCGGTTACGACGGAGCGTCACGGTGATGCACGTGTGCAGGACGTCGTACACGGGTGTAAACACACAGAACCCACAACACAATGACAACAAAAGAAAAGGGTGTAGTATAATATACTCACGAAGAAGGCTACGTTGAAGAGCATGAGGAGGAGGGTCATGCAGGCCATGGCCGCGACGGTCTCCAGCTGCTTGGCCATGGCTCTCGAGAGGAGGCCCGGTCAGCTGCACGTCGCTCTCTCTGTCCTCTGGCGGTACTGCAGCGGCAGCAGCAGCCGCGGCTATTGGACTTGTCCCCCCCGCACGCGACCTCCGATCGATCCTGCATGGGGCGCAGACGGGAGACGCGCAGCATCCGCGGATGAAGCCTCCACGCCGCATGCGCGCCTTTATATTTACCAGCCCGCGAACCGACCCCGCGCGCGCGACCACACGCACGCGGCCGCCGCGTGCTGACCAAAGCTCCCGAGAGCATGGCCCCCCGCCCGCGTCTATTTACATTGAAAAGCTCGTTCCAACTATACATCCCCATAGAACGTTCTCTCTTTCTACTTCTATGTATCCTAGATCCGCGTCTAGTTTGCCTCGCAATCGCAGCCTCTCGTGCTTATCACTTGCCGATCGCTCGGTATCCAGTATGGTATGCGGCGCTTCAACGCCACGACGAGCACGATGAAGATCGCGCTCAAGTTGAAGAAGCTGCCGCAGCTCTCGACTTGTGAATATCTCATACTTGCGACGTGATGCGGACACAGTGTGGCAATTGCAAGGCGCGAGGCAGCTGAGCGATTGTCGATGTCGATGTGCGCGTGTGTATATATATACGTAAGTATGATGATTTTGAGTGCTGCATGCGGCGGGCTCAGTTGGCCGCGGGCTGCAGCCTCACCAAGCTGTTGTTGTTGACGAGGTCGTCCGAGTCGAGGAGGCCGCGGCACAGCTGGACGACGCCGCTCGACCTCTCGTACGCGGCCTGCAGCTGGTCCAACTGGTCGCGCAGCGAGTAGTCGACCAGGTCGACCTCCTCCAGTTCCGAGTCGTCGTCCGAAGCGCCGCCGCCATTCCTGCCCTCGTCGTCCAAGTCGTCAAAGTCGGAGGAGAGGAAGTCGCCGCAGTCGAGGGGCAGCTGTGCGTTGTTGGCCGCCGGCTGGCGCGACTGCTGCTGCTGCTGCTGCTCGCGCCTCAGCTCGCCGATCGTCTTGAAGTAGATGCTGTGGTCGAGGCTGTACGCCTCGAGGCAGTTGCTGTCGAGGCGGCCGCCCGAGTTGTAGTTGAGGCTGCAGCAGCTGAGCCGCGAGTGCTCGGCCGGCTGGTGGTGGCCGGTGCCGCACATGCTGAGCCCGCCCGGCGAGAGCCGGGCCGAGCGCAGCCGGTTGTAGCCCCGCGCGTACCCGGCCCACCGCTCGAGCCGCTGCAGCTCCTCGCTCCACCACAAGCTCAGCGTCCGCGGCATCAGCGAGAAGCCGCCCCCGCCGCCGCCGCCGCCGGCCTCTTGGTACTGCGAGCTCGGCCCCATGCGATACGCGCCAGATACTCCTGCTGCCGCTGCTGCCGCGGCCCGACTAACCCGAGTCGCGAAGCCCGAGAAGCCCGACGCACTGTAATCCGCCAGCTGCTCCTGACCTTCCGCCCGACCGCCCACTTATGTCCGCGCGATCGCTATGCACCGCCTATGCAGTGGTTCGCGCATCGATCCTCGCCTCGCCGACGACACACACTCACACGCCGCCGCGGGCCTACTGTACCTTGGCACGCCAACCCGAGCCTCTGTATATATAGCTGTAGCTTTTCGATCGGTGCACGCGCGTATGTGTATTTATGTGACATGTACGTACGTATGCATACACTTGCTTGGTCTCGGCGCGACGACCTGCAACCCCGTTTACGGGACATTCCGTCCTTTCCAGGCACTTTCCCCGCGATAATCCATCTCGCGCGCTCCGCACTCGTACCGATCTTACCCCGTATACGCGAATCGGCGCGTCGTGTTTTCAACGCGACGCGATAAACGTGGAAGCTTTTGTGTTACGCAACGTTATGTATGTACTGTAAAATATCGAGTCGACGCGGACACGCGCGCCAGGCAATCGATGCGAATATTACGCAGCAACGAGTCGCGACCCCTCGTCTCTGTTTTAGTCGCCTCTGTGTGCTTTTGAATTTCAAGCGAATTTCAAGCAATCGATTCGAATCGCAAGTTGACTGGACTATATACTGAGAATTGTTGTAAGATCGACATATATACGATCGTTATACCAACCGATTGACACTTTGGATTCGTTCATGCTCGTGTACGGAACAAACGGAATGTCAAATTTGTATGCGCATTCAGATGACGTCAAATGCGTCAAAAAAAAATAATTGGCTTTAAAATTACGGAAACGCTCGGATTCGGGAGGGGTTTTGGGAAGAGCTCCATACGTGATCATAATATGGTTCAACACCATGCTTTTCTGGTTATAATTTTATTAGCGCCAAAATCTAAACTGTACTCACGATTTTGTGAAACTTTGTTTTTGTAAAACAAATTTTCAATATATTTTGTTTTTGATTATTAAGCATATGTAACTCACGACAGATTATACTCAGGTTCTTAC
This sequence comes from Aphelinus atriplicis, assembly GCA_020882685.1. Taxonomy (NCBI): domain Eukaryota; kingdom Metazoa; phylum Arthropoda; class Insecta; order Hymenoptera; family Aphelinidae; genus Aphelinus; species Aphelinus atriplicis. The sequence continues at coordinate 80,242,232 of CM037073.1, forward strand.
GTTAGTAAAGGTTCAGCAACTCTCACGTAAGATCTTGCGTAAATTGATATTTTCAACGAGAAGTCTTATACAGTATATCCTGATTATTTTATTCATTCAAATAGTTCGAATAATTTTTTCTCAATTTCACCCGTAAGTTATATGAAAGTTTCATCCTGAATTTATCCTCGTGATAATTCTCTTCTCAATATATACAGGGAAAATGATATGAGAACTGAACAAGGATGTGACAGTCCATAAATAAAAACGAAAAACAAATGAATTTTTCATGAGTCACATATATTGTTTCTAATTTATGTCATTGGAACTGTACAGTGAGAGAAAAAATATAAACTCGAGGTTACTTGTTTATCGAGTATCCGTAGACATATATATATAGCCATTGGCGCGGAGCGAAGCTTTATAAAGCGGTGTCAAGTCAAGCTTGATGAGATTTACTCGCGCTAAACTTTTTCTAGAGAGCTTATCGATTCACGCTGTTTCGTAATCGTATTTGTTCACTCTCATTTTTTGTCTTTTGTCGTTGTGTGTTATTGTAAAATGAACTTTGAGAAAGAAAGAGAGTGAGTTCACACATGAGTTAAAAAATAATATTGAATTGCTAAGATGTACTACTCAAAAAGGGTTAGGATAGCTTCGTATTCAGAGTTAGCATTGTAAATCGTCGATCTCTCGACGAGATTTGTAATGGATATTTTCCTGGTGTACGTACAGTAAAATTAATAACTCAATTTGAGTGTTATTATGACTTAATTCAGTTGCGTGGAACTAATGGGGGTACTATATAGGAGAGTGAACTTCTGAATCGTCGATTCTAATGAAACTTCGTGAGATGGCTTAGCAGATACTTATTTACTCAATTTATTCGACTTTAAAAATATTTTTTTGTAAGAGTAAAATCGATTTCTATTTATCAAGCAATATGTATACTCCTCACACATATATAATATCAAATATATGTAACTAATAAAAAATGTGACACAAACAGTTTTTTAAGATACAATCCGTTAAAAGTTTTTCTTTTGAAAAAATTAAAAATTTCAAAAACTAATTTAGCAATCGAAAAGCTGAGGGAAACATAAATCGATAACATATTTCACATTATTCCGATATTTATTTGATGGAGTACAAAGAGTCACAAGACGTTTTGTTCGATTTCAACATTATTTCTGAGTGTGCTACGATAAAAATGAGTGAATTGAAACCGTTCGCGTTCTTACTTTTCAACATAATCGATCTTTTTATTGTCTTCACACGGAGGACACATGAATTTTTCAAACTCTCGTCTCTTCGTTTTCAAGTTCATAATCAAACGATATCAACACATTTGATAGTTGAATTATCTGTAGCACATGAATGAAAACTATTGGGTATTGTTATGTGAATCCTAAGTTAGATTACAAGTGAAAAATCAGACTTTTCCGTGAGAAATTACACGTTGTATATATGAATATAACAAATAAATTTTCCAATTCTTGAGACAATATTCTACATGTTTATTGATTTTTTTTCATTTCAACCATTTGTGTAGTCAAAACCATATCACATAAAATCGTTCTAGTTTGTAGAATTGCCCATATATACAGACATACTACACATAATTTGGAAATCATTGACCGAATATCTTCTGAAAATCTAAACATCAGACTGTACGGCTGTATTCACAAGCTATTAGGGTACTCTAGAGACACCATAAAGTTTGATCAAGATTGGTGACCCAAAGGTGGTGAGCACTCTTATATAAGATAGCCCAGTATGCACGAGTTCGATTGGAATTGAAAGAAAACAACGCCGAATGGACTATAGTTTCCATCGCGAAATTTGCTAGTCTTCTTGGGAAACTATGCAATAGGTGATAAAAATGTTAAAGGGAAAGAAAACTCTGATTGCTCTTTAAATTCTTTACAGTGAAATCTCATTGTACTGCCAAGAATATTCACTATAACTTATGATGTTCACTGTAACAGTGAAAATCGATAACTGTAGTTATATACATATGAGAGATATGAGATTCACAGTAATAGAACTTGTATAGAGGACTCAAAACACGTAGTGTGAATGAAGAGAAAAAGTGTCTATGATCAAGTCAATCTACATCGAGTTTCGGTTATCTATAGATTCGTGTACGCTCATGGATAAGGAGATAATGAAGTTTCACTACAGCTCTATTCGATTATTTATTAGACAGTACGATTTCTGTATACAAGGTTGAGGATAATAAACTCGTAATATTTGTTATGTGAAAAGCTTGTACTATACGTAGAGTAGATTATAATTATCTTGAGACCCAGCTCAATATTATCCAACCGCATCCAAACTTTAAAATACAATCCTTGAACTTTCTTTAGAATAAAAATAACGCAAACAATAATTTCAACGAGAACATTCAGTAATTCATAGAAAGATCTAACTTGAAATAAAAACAAGATTAATAATCAAATTCGTTTGATATAATATGATAATCATCTAATGCAAAATATCTGAGAAAAAAAATATTGTGAATGTTTGAAACCTTTCAATCACAGAGGACGATAATTCTTATAAGTAATCTATCTACATATTCAACTTATTAATATTTACAAAGAAAGAATGACTCTTGACGCTCAAAGAACAAGAATATCCAAGAATAATTTTGATTTAAGCAAATGCGATTCGGAAATTTGAGTGATCTTCATAATTTTTCACGACTGAATCTTGTTAGATACTATAGCACTACACACCACATGACATAACACATCCTACACTGAGTATGATTTTCTCGATTTATTCGCATGACAGTTATAAAAATCATATCCAAGTGGCTTGTATTTTGGATTTCCTGTTCGCAAGAAACGTCTTTCGGATTACCACTGACTCATGCAGGCGTCATATATCTATTTACATTAATCTTTTCTCGTAGTAATCGTAGACTAGAAGGAGGTAGAACACTTAATATTTATAAAATGTAATTCAAAATTTCATATCTTTATCAAAACCAAATCTATAAAGCAGGTCTTTTATCTACACAACCTGGGAAATTAACAAGTGGAACTTGAGTGTCCAGCATTCTCCTCAAGTCAAGTCTACAATAATCTACAATAATAAGCTATACAAACAGATCACTGCACATATTTGTTAGCAGCGGGAAAATGATTTCTGCCCTTGCAGAAAAACATAATTTCAAGATGGATTTTATCAGTCTCAATACTACGTACATGCAGAATTTAGTCAACTGTAATTCGTCCGTTTTTTTTTCTTCAAATTTTCTGATCACTTTTTCTTTTCAAAGGATGTAGAATATTATAAAAATAAAACCTAATTAGCAATATTGATAGAATGATCAGGATATAAATAGTGCCAAATATTTTTTGTACCATCTCATTATGTAAACTTGTAAATATCTCTCACACACAATATTACATATTGCATAAATATTTGTAAATCGATTCTCGAATAGTCTTACACGATTTAAAATCCTAATTTTGTTAGACCACCGAATATAATCCATTATCATACATAAAATTATTCATGAAGGAACTCAGGAAAATAATTGTATTTTTAAACAAAATAATAAGCACACTATTACAAGAATTAATATTCAAAATTTTCCAAAATCTTGTATACATAGTAGGAATTATAAATGAACAAGGTACCTACATAAAAATATGATTATCCTATCACGTTTCGATTTAGTTGCACAGTGAGAATTCATCTCCCAACGTGTTATTTCTCATTTTAAAATGTCAAGTAAATGAAAATGACAAGAAACTGAGATAATTAAGTACTGAAATTAATAATTTATGTATGGATACGTAACTATTTCATTTCGAATAGTCTTGAAAATGAATATTCACTTATTGGTTTATAATATTCTCGTATACTGTTTGTCACATGAGTTTTAGATTATCATTAATTTTTAATAGAATCAACATGTTGAGAGTCGAAATCGCCATTGAGAAAATCTTATTGCATGAGTAATATAAAATGCAAAAAAATCTTCAATTTTAAAATTAGACTGACATTTCAATTCTTACTCTCTATACCAAATGATCGATACATCGTTCATTTATTTTTTCTCCAAATACACGAAATATATGATCATAATTTTATGTAACAAGTTTCTAGTAGCAAATGTATACAAATGCCATTTGAAATATAAATCAATGATTCAATAATCAATTAGAACTAGATAATAGATGGCTTTAGAGTATTCAAAACAACTTTCGTAACTCAATATTTTTTATAAGTACTTTCACAATCCTAATAGATTTCATCATTTTTATACCCATATTGAAATTTGGAAGAGAATAGTTTGTTCTGGCTGAAAATCAAAAGCTTAATGTAATATTTGATCTTTTTTCCACCAACCTTAGAAAAAACCTCAAAAAGTAACAAAGAGTTTTGATAAAGGCATATGATCTGAGGTGCTTCATCAAAAGCTCAGTTGATGAGAAAATTTTAAATTTTCGACAAGAAGTTTGATCGTTAGCATTTGATCGTTTATTATACCGAGCAAGTACTTAGCAATATTTTGATATTTTATTAAAACTCCATCTTCTGTGTTATGTAAATAAAATGTTCATCTGTATCATAATAAAAGTACATGAAATAAGTAAATAGAGAAGTTGTTTACGATCAAGTATCAAATATCTTCTTTTCAAAGATTCTCAGATTTCTATGAATATCAGTTCATCATAATGAATTTTCAATTTGATATTTAGATTTAGAATCTGCATACTTGATCTCTAATAAGTATAAATATCTTTACATTTTTTGCGTGTATTTAAGTACTTCCTAACTACTTATCCAAGAATATTTTTCGTCTCACAAAATTAAAAGCATTTTCATCCGATATTGAGGATACTAAATCTTAAAACAGGTACTCGTACTTAGTATTGCGTAGATAATAGGTCAAGATTCATACAGAAGACGTTGGTAGTGAGGGAAAATTTCCCACGTAGGGAGATGTAAACCAAATTCAAGCGCGACAAGTACAGCAAATTCAGATGTTAATAGGTCTTTGCGATTCAATCTCAAAACACTTTCGGTGCGCTGAAAAAAAATTAGTTTTCTTCAATACATGCTCAAAAGTGTAATATTCGAAGTTACTTAATTAACTGTATTGAAATATATACCTCAATCAGCGACTTTAAAACCTGGCCTTTTACATCATTCAACTTGGCGGCTAAGAGTAGACAAGCACCAGCGCATAATTTGCGGGTCTGTTTTGTCACAACGTTGCGTAGAATTAACTTTTCAAAATATACATATGCCATGGCCACTGTTAGCAAATCCACTCCGCTTTCCATTTTAGCAATTTTTCTCATCTCCCGTTTTAAACTGCAACATATTTTAGGAGTTCATGTGAAATTTTCAAATTGAATTCATGATTCGGAAAAAAATAAATAATTTATTAAATATACCTTCGTAATTTACTCAGAGTAAGCTGGACATGAGGAAATTTTTCTTGGAATTTATCATTCAATTCTTTTTTCAAATCAGATGGCCTCACGTAGTCTATGACAGATGCCTGTTAATTGATAGAACATGTTTAAATCGATCAATAATTTTGATGGACCTGAAAGTGGAAGTGAAATGGACTTAAAAATTAGTATTACCATGTACGATGTAAATGTGAGTAATGTTCTATGTTTTCCAGCAATCAATTCTGGATCATCCAACAAATTTGGATTGTATTGAATTTGGTCATCCCAATCGTAAACTAAAAACATAATAAATTTATTCTCTCCTCTCATTAAACATTGTCTATATTTGTAAAATTTCATTATTTATAAATTTATTTTATTCTTTCATTCATTATTGTTTTGTCAAACCTTTTGAGTCAGCAGCTAGAACTACAGGAGAAGAATCTGCTGCAAGCTGCATACGATTTGCTGTCATATCATAAGACAAACACCTGGAAATAATATGGAAATTTAATTAATTTCAATTTGCTGACTGAAACTTCTACTTTCATATGAAAAATCGTGATATACATCAAGAATCAGAAGAAACAACCTCAAAATGGAATCGAAAAAATTCCTTTCGAGCTCTAAAAAGTTTGTTTTACTTCCATCAAGAATACTGAAGAACTAATTATCAAAAAATAAATAAAGAAATTAGAATATTCATTATATTTACGATAGTGATGTATAAAGTAAGAATCTAATTCTGTTGTTTCTTCAACCTTTTTACGGAAATTTTTTTGTCAATAATGTGTACTGATAACTATACTATTGGTGCTACAAGATATTATATCAATCATATTGATTTGTGTTTACTTGGAATGAAATATGAAAAAAACATCAAAATTTGAAATCAAAGCGTATAGGACGTCGAAATATATCAAAAGAGTTCGGGAAAATTTATTTGATTAAAACATAAATTTATATTTTCATGAATAATAAAATGGATGAAAATTAAAAGTATAATCATTTTCATGTCTTGCAGTTGACTAATGAAATGTATGGGAAAAATATTGGAAACCAATTTCTCAAACTTGCAAATTGTGATAAACACTAAACATTTTATTGTAAATAATGACCAATATCAAAATCGAGTATATGTTTGCTAAATTTATATTAATGTTGGACTTCTTACAAATGAAGTTTATAAAATATTTTGCAATTAAGTAACAAAAATAATAGTTAAATTTTTCAAGTGACTCGTAGATTTTCATATTTAAACACAAATCAATGAATTACAACGCCAGTCGTCCTCTTCAAGGAGATAGAACAAGCTGAAGTAAAGTAAAGGGGATATAACAATAAACCGACGACATTCGTTTCGTTCAATACTTCAAAACTTTCATACTAATTCTTTAAATATTTGATGTATAAATTTTGCAGTATATACATTGCAAAAGAAAAGTTTATACAGCTTTAGAGAATTCAACAAAATAATAATTTATATTATTATCCATAAATTATGAAGTTTCAATGTTGAGATATGACATGTTTGCCCTTTTGATTTGTTCTACTTCAACCCGTTATTTTCTTTTCTTTCGAATTTTGACAATATCAACATGCAAGAATTACAATCAATCATCAGTGCTCAAAACAATTTTTGTACTCAAGCCTTTGAACCATTCAATCTGATATCTCAAACTCTACTCTTTATGCATAAGTCAACTTTTGTACGTTCAGATAGTGAATAACATTTTTCATTGCTTTACCACTTAGTATGATCCAAGTTCCATGTTATAGTTTTTGTCCTGTAATTGTTAACAAACCAACATAAGTAGCAGTATAAATATTAACAGTTAACTCATACAGTCCTAGTAACTCATCATTCTCATCATAATTTTGCATTCAGAATATTAATATTTCAAAGTAATCAATGTCCAATTGAATGCTTGGTTTCCAAAAACTCTTACATTATGGATTAAGGTTTTGTCTTTTCAAAACGAGTATTATTTTCAATCAATTCTCTAGCTCTGATTGAGGAATTCTCACTTATTAATAAATTTCATCAGATGATTTGTGGTGCGAAAATTCTGTTATATTACTTGTTAAAAAAACTAAATGATGTTATGATTTTGTTAAAGATTTTAAAGATGTTAAAGATGTGTACTTTATGTTCAAACAATGAAATTGTTGCATTATGAAATAGTTTTTCAAATGATTTTTGAAAAAATTATTTTTTGTAAAGGATGCATTCTGGTGAAATGATATTTCTTTCATTAATGATTTTAGTGAATGGATCATTTGAAATTATCCTCCATTGATTTTCAATTAAACTTTCTTTATGCAGTCAACATTAAAAAATGAGATGAGATGTACACATGCAAAAAATTAATCAACAAACCTTGAAACTACGTGATGCTTATTGCTGTTGGACATATGCATCATGTCAATTGCTTCAGTATCACTCAAATGAACTTTTCTTTCTTTCTGGAACTGTTTTGATGGTACAAGTAAGCGCCCATATGAAATTTGTTGACCATCTTGGGCTCGTTCAATTCCCAATAATCCAAATGGATCCAGATTATCATTGATGGATGATAGAGGCCTTGAGGTGATTGTGTTTTTTCTTCGTCCTGCATCTTTGCGTAATTCAGACCTGAATAAAATAATGAATTTTATTTGTTTGAAGAATATACTCATTCAAAGGAAATGATAACTATGCTGATATTATTTATCCCGATTTGTACTTTAAAGTTAATGAAGTGTCCTAATCTACATAAAAAAACAGATTTTTAATAGAAAAGCAAAGAATCTATCTACAGAATCGTAATATCCTAGCGATATTAGCGAATACCTTTTTAGAATCGGATTGGAGACGGAGAGATTTTTGAAGACAGGTGAATTACTCCTAATATTTTGTAGGCTAACATAATAGTAATACATTCAAATTACTTATATCATAGAAAATACATAATAATAATACATGCTTCTTTAAAGTCTACATTAATATTATTATAATATTATATAATTATAAAATATATACATCAGTCAGATTAGTGAAAAATTTTATTACTAACCAGCTAGTGCGTTGTCCCTTGCTATAAGGTAGCGATGAGAATACCATAAATGGTACTTTTTTAGAGGACACCAGAATGACTCTGTCATCTGTGAATTTGTGACCATTTATAGGTTTCTTCATGAAGCGCAATTCCTTGGCAACCTCTGGTATGATTCCATTGTTTACACATCCTGATGATACGTTATTAAATGTTTTGAGTTTTGATTTAGTTGTCTGTGAGATAGATTTTGATCGTGAGGATCCTATGCTTTCATTACTGCTATTATATTGATTCTTAATATCTTCTGAAAGAGTTGAAGTTTGATGTGCAATCTTTCGTTTATAGTGTAAGGATCCAACTCGTCGTTCAATCAATGAAAATTCACCGCCAACTGTCCCAGCACTGAAGTAAATATGAGAAAATTTAGATTCAGAAGTAAATACAACAGATATTGATGTTTACATGATTTGATAACATTGTGTGAGGGAATGAGTTTCTGAACAGATGTATTAACTTGGTATAATTGCATAAAGTTGGGTTTGGAAACACTAAGTTGATAATAGACCAAGAAAAAATAAGTGAAATAAATGTTTTATTGGTAAGAGTAAGCCTATGTTACATAACAGGAAATACTGAGCAGTGTATTTTCAGTGGCTACTAACAAGATTACAAGATGAGTTAGAGGGCATACATTATTTTTTCACAAATATCTCCTGTTAGATTGTCTAATTAAGCTTTCACTGTTAAACAACTTGTTGCTAACAAGATCACGTGTTTGATTAAGATACAACAAATCAGCAAATCAGATTTTTTTTTTGAATCTAGACAAAAGTTCAGACTGTTATAAGAAAACTGCATTTTTGATAAGATAGCAATATTGAAAATTTTCTCATTGTTAATTTTGATAAGACAATCAAAATGCAGAGTTATTGTATAATGATATTCCATAATCAATCTAATGATACATTACCGCTCTCTGAAGGAACCATGGCGAGATGATAGTTGTTGAGGGCAGTTGTGATCTTGTTGTGACAAAAGAGCTGCAGCTTTTGAAGGAGTCGCAGCTGTCTCAGAATCAGAACTAAACGAGCGATCTGTAACTTGATTTTGTATGGCTGGAGGCTGAGGTGAATTATTCTTCCTCACAGTTTGGTCGACATTTTCTTTACATGCACTATCCAGTACATTGTTCAAAGAATTACTATCTAAATTGGCCCGATTATTTTTAGACTGTACTATCTGAACTTGCCCAGGATGATTATTCAGTGCTCCATTACGAGGTAGTAACACTAGACGAGTATCTCTGTGACTTCCATCTAGCGAGATGTTGTTGAGGAATGTAAATGCAGCTAGCCTTCTTCGAGAATGATTCTTTTTTGAGGCTGCGGCCATTCCTTTACGACACTGACAAGCTAACAAAATTCTCAGCACAAGTCTGAGAATCAGAGAAGAGAAAAAAGTCATGACAGAATAGCTCTGGAATAATCAGAAGCCCAATAAATATTTCTGCAAAGGGGGATAAAATGTGGCAAATCGCCATTTATCTCTCAACGAACATGGGAAATGTGCATGGGAAAAAAAAGTCAGGCGAACTTGTTGCCCCTCCATTGAGCCACTGAAGGTAATCCTTATAGTAGTAAACATGGAAAAATTCGCAAAGTCCGGGAGATCTTTGAAAAAGTGAACGACCGTTCTAACATGCGTGTGCGAGCGATTGTCGTGAAAATATTATGTTAGCACAAGGCTGCGGCCGAGCTCTCGAAAAAGAACTCGGTCCGTCCTTGAGTCTTTTATTCGCATCTCTCCGGCAATCTGTTAATAGCCTGTCTCGCTATATCTATATCTTTGGGTACACACACACACACACACACACACACACACACGAGATCATCATCTCGCGGTATATATACATATATACATCTGCGCGAATTTCCTCACCTGCACGAGTGTTCAGTACAATGAGCCGTGAGCTGGAGAGGCAGCAGAGAGAGCTGGCGTCTGGGCCGGGGTACCCGCTAAGGGACTTTAACTAAGATCACGACTCATGTTCACATTTTCGGAGCGCGCACTTAGTTCTTGAGTTTATCAACACGGCGACCGAGACAGGCGCGCACCAGCGCGCACCCAAACAACAAGCCGCTGCCATGGCTGAGAGGCCGCTCTCTCTCTCTCGCTCTCGTCTACACTGCGACACACACACTACTCGCGCTCTTTCTCAGTTCGGGCAGCCCCTTTCGGCCCGTTCGAGACGACGACACACGGGCACCGTCGCGGGTGGATCGCGCGTTTGCTACGCAGCTGAGCCCATCGGCACTTGGCGCCCGCGCGACCACCAAGCAGCCTGCGCACCCACAAGTACTGCACTTGCACTTATTCGATCCGCGCTCGCGCACAGCTCGGGGCGGCGCTCGAGTTCACTCTCCCAAGGCGAACTAATCTGCCGCTGCTGCAGCTCGCACACTTGTACCGCGCAAGCGAATGTGCGGCATGTGCACCGACGTCGGCCGTGTGTTGTACGTGTACATATATACTATATATAGCCTGCAACAATATCTATATTCGATCGAGCGCCGCCGCCGGCGGTGCCTACCACCCGCGCGCGCAACTCCCCCCTCCCCCCGACTTTTCCCGAACTATAGTGGCGCGCTCCGCGCGCCGTCTGCTAATATACACGTTCAGCGCGAGTGTGGGTATTTAAAAATGGCGATATTCAGTTCCCGGCCTCGCTGCACGTGCGTTTACGAGCTAATCATAGCTCCTTGCTGTGCGCGTTTGCTCGCGGGCTTGAGCTCCTCGAAATATGAATAGACTCTAGTTTTATTTGACCGGCGAAATGCAAGAGCTCGACTCGCGAGCCAGTATGGATTGCCACGAGATTTTAAAATCCCTTACCAATTTCGATGAGTGTGAGTATTCTTCAGTTTTTGGTAAAATCATTCGCAAGTTCGAATAGTGCCAATGATGATTTGTTTGTGCAGCTGCGACTACTCCGATTCAGGATGAACGATTGAGAGAAGCTCTGCGTACAGCGTATTCTCTCATATCAGAAAATACTTCCAATGGAATCAAGATTGACAGAGAGAGAATAAATAATGACGACGATGCGGGGTAAATGTGAAACTTATCTGGATATGTTTGAGATAGATAAATTCTTTCTAGAAATAGTTGCAAGCAATGACAAACGTTTCAGGTGGCAATATCTTCATTTGACTTTGCATACCATCAAAACTCTTTGTGACACTGAATTGTCAGAGGAAAATCCTTTGTTAACCGTTGGCCAATTTCGAACCATTAAATCAGCTGTCCAAATAGTGGCGTGCATTGGAATCATACCCTCTTTGCTACCCCAAATTAGAGCCTATGCGAGTAAAATAAACTCCAAGCATTTTGTATTGAAACTAGACAACGATGGAATTTTAGAGGTAATTTACATTTTTTTATTGGCAATTGTGTCAACAGCTAATGTTTTTTCTATAATTCTATGTTTATCTTACCTATTGCAGAAACACAAAAAGTTATCATACACAGTAAATATTCTTATGGATTGTTTCGATAAAATTATCTTTAGACCAGCTTTGATATCGCAATTGAGTTGTCTTTTAGCAGCATTGTTGCAATTATCATATGCTCCACTGAAAAAGCCAGATGTACAAATTGATACTTCCGCTCAGAATTCTGAATTTTCAATGACTATTGAACTTTATACCCAACTAACCAAAGAACAAGAAATCTTCAGAGAAAAATTGCTAAATCTTATAGAAAACTGTCCGCAGTCTCAGTTAATTAAAGAATTGATGGTGATATTAGGAATCAAAAATAACCCAAAGTGGCTCCAATCCAACATCAGGCGTATTTTAACTGGACGAATTGTACTTGCGAATGGTATAGGAGCTCTAGCAGTGGCCATTTGTGATGAAGTATCAGATTTGGGGAAATGTTGGGATAAATTAGATATTACAGCACAATTAGTAGCAACCTCACATGGATCAAACTTTGAAGATTATTACAATTCTGTCTGTCCTCAGGTAATATTTAATTCTATAAACAGAACTTACCTTTACTTGCAGCAAATTGATGAAAATGACTGTTTTTCTTCCAGATACTCGAAATGTTTGTTTCAGATGATAACAAGCAGAAAATTTGTATAGCTAATTGCTGTATTAAAGCTCTATATGATTATAAACCAGATTTATGTGCCAAAAAAATTATCCATGTAATTATGGAACCATTTTTAGTGAGGTATAATGTAAAACATCCAAGTTTGATAAAGACTGAAGATGAAGTGTCTCAAAGCGTGAAAAATCTTTGTAAGCTATTCATTTCAACTGACGCCGAATTCAAGTGCATACCAGTCTCAGTCTTATCTCGTGTAGCTTTACCTTTATTTTATCTACATATCAAATCGTTCAAGAGTGTTTACATTCTTCGTAATCAAGTTCGACAATTGCTTATGAAAATTCTTTCAGAGGAATCGATAAGAGAAACGATTTTCTCGGCATTTCTGGGTCATCAAGAATATAAAAATTATGAATTCGGAGAAAAATTATGTTTTCGCTTTGGAACCAATGGAGGTTTTGAGATCACTTCAGAGTCCGCTTCCTCTACAGATTATGAAGAACTTGCAGATTGCCTTTTCGATTTAATTGAAAAAGATGGAAATCTCGCATTTGGTATGTTCACCTACTTACTAAAGACATTACCCAAGCTCAATGATACAAACCAAAAAGTTCAAGAAGGGAAGTTAATAGAGACAACTGAAGACGCAATAGGAAGGATTGAAAAACAAGTTATAGCTGTAAAAATACTGACGCTTTTATCCAGTTCAACCAAAGTTCAAGAAGCTCAAATTAATAACCCCCAACCGTTTTTGGAATTCATAGAATTTTTCTTTCGTAAAGTCATCTCAAATTCCAAAAGCGACGATGCTTCAGCTTATGAGCAAGATTCTAGTATTTTATATACAAGTTTGATGTTAATAAAAATAATTCTAACGGACGGGAACGTCAAGCCTACGTGGACAACATTCCAAAACTTCGTAACGTCAATCAAACAACAATTTGATTTCAAGCTCATTCCGGATCACATTTGTTCAATTTTCGAAGAAATTGAATCCATCGTTGAGAAACGAGGAAAATTTTATTCGAAAAATTACGTAGACTTGTCTGTAAACAGTGAAAAACTGAACGAATTTGATAAAGCAGTGGCCGATTTAGCCGATCCATTACTTCCCGTTCGAGCTCATGGAATTGTAGCGCTTACAAAATTGATTGAACTTCGTCACCCTGAAGTTATCGCGAAAGAAGATTTCCTATTATGCATATTCCAAGTAAGAAGCTGATTCTCAATTTTTAAAAACATGTTCAAACTATATTTTTTAACAAATTTCTATTGACAGGAAAATTTGAACCACGATGACTCGTTTATTTATTTGGCTGCAATCAATGGAATTTGTGCAATGTCATCAATGTTTCCAGAGAAAGTGATCGAAATATTAGTCCAAGAGTTCATTGGTATGACTACCAAAGCTTCAAATCGCGATATATTTCCTGAAACTCGAGCCAAGCTTGGTGAAATTCTCGTCAAAACAACAAGAGCTTTAGGTATTAATTCAGCATTCATTTATTCCTTTACTCGACTTTATTCTTAAATAAAAATCTACTTTATAGGAGATATGACGCCAAAGTATAAAAGTTTACTAGTCAATGGTTTTCTATGTGGAACAAGAGATCTCGACCCACTTGTACGCTCTTCGAGTCTTTCTTGTCTAGGAGAGTTTTGTAAAATCATGGGTTTCAGACTGGGGAATTTAATAATTGAAGTGAGTTAAACAGGATAACATTTATTAATATTTCTACATCATTCATGTAACAATAGATATACAATGTGAATATTATTTTAGATCTTATATTGTATTGGATGCATTATAAAAACTGATAAAGACGACGGGTGCCGGCGAGCAGCAGTCCTCGTTGCGACTTTGTTGCTACGAGGGCTAGGAAAAGACGCTTTGACCGAATTGGGTGAGAATCTTGTGATTCTCTATCGAAGTCTGAAGCATTTACGCGATAACGATAAAGACCCTGTCCTGCAATTACATGCTCAACTGGCTCTTGAAGAATTCGACGATATTGTACAACAATTCTTATTCGCAAAACCCAAACTTGAAAAGTCCATATTCTTACTTTCGAACTAATATTCGAGAATCGAATGTGATACTTATAGCGTAACCTTAGCTATCAATTTCTGTCGAGCCCAGACATTGCTGGTGGCCAGTTGAAAACAGAAAAAAAGTATTATTTTTCTTAAATATAAGTTTACTTTGATAGCTAAAGTTCAATTTAGGATTAAAACATAATTATATGTATATATTTTGTATATACTGATAAAAACGCGTTAGTGCTTTCTCTCTCCCTTTCTCAGTACTGTTTTTATAATAAAAATATTTTTTACAATTGAGCGAGAAAATTAAATAAATATTGTATCTTGGGAAAATGCTCCAGCCATGCGAATATAATCTCTGTCGAGTTTAACGTAGAGTCGTTGTGGCTGTATCGTTGAAGACGGCGAGGGTCGTGGAGCCATTGCACGTAGGATAAATTCTTTCGACGTTGGCGCAGGGAAAGGCATTATTTTACCATCGAACGTTGAGTCTGTTTCACTATGAGAACTCGAAGTCATCATGTGAGAAACCTAGAGGAGAGAATAGTTTTGGTAAATGTAAGCATAAAAGATTTTTCTGCTGCCATCCATGGAATTTCGATATTTTAAATATATTTATATAAAAAAAAAGCATACCTTTTGAGCATCGGAGAAAATTTGAGTAATGCGAGCACCCAGTGTACCTCTAGGCCCATTCGGAACAGAAACTTCCTTCCCGCGCATCAGTTTTATTAGGAAGGATGTGAACTCGTTGTCTTGCGGATTGCCGTTGGATAACTTGAGTTGGAGGGAACTCACTTGAGCCACGAGAGTCTCAACATTTTCGATGTCACGAGTGATTTCCTATAATTGTTCATAAATGATTAAACATAAGTGAAGAAGACAAATATTATTATATTAAATTTCATATGGTAAAAATGAATTCCTACATTAGGTGACGTGACTTTCTCGAACACTTTTATAATTTGGTATATAAGCTATGCAAACGATTTATAGTCAATGTAGATGGCCTTCAAATTTCAATAGCAACGGTGAATGTTTGAACAGTTGGTTGGCAATAAAATCAATGCGAATTGAGAGCTTGCGCGGTGTTGGTTATCCCATTGTATTGAGGTGTCAATCGAATTCGAGACACGAAGCAGAATTGGTATTATATTTCTTGATGGTATCATATCTGATTAGATGACACTTTTATATCAATCGATCCAATAAGCGAAATCGTATCTAAATGAACTTCAAACTATTACTGTCTTACGAAATATTTGATTGGAGGTATGAAGACATTTGGGTCTCTAATCCGCTTGGAACCGTTTCAGGTGGTTTTGAACTACATGGATAAATTACATTTGCAGCCACGTGGCATAACCTTCCAATTTCATCTAGAATTTGATACATTTCTCCACAAAGATTTTAGTATGAAAGGTTCGCGTACAGTAAATTCCATAATACATATAGGCTGTTCAATTCTATAACGAGTCAAACCTACTTTCGAAATCTTCGAAAAGAATTCCTTTTGAAATCGGTACGATGTGCTTAATTCGAGTATGATTCATGTTATTCAAATAGTATCTCAGACCATAGTCAAATGGTTGATATAAAACATCATGTATTTATCCATTAAGAATCGAATTAACCATACCGTACCGACTTTAGAGTAATTCTTTTCGAAAATTTCGAAAGTATAAAATTTGACTTGCCATGGAATTGAGCAGCCCATACATGAGTACATAATGTTCTTTATACAGATGTACTGTCAATTCGTGAATTCACATATATTTAAAAATTGAAACGTGAGGCTATACGAGTACACGTGTGATACGTTTATCAACTTATAAAATCATTGCTGCACAGTGCGGAAGTTCGCCAAATCATAGATCCAAATGCCCGATTGTGCGGCCCAGTCGGTAAAATCGCGTTGTCGAGTGGAATCGTCGTATTTTAATTACAATATCATGTTACGCGGCAGAGTGATTATGAAATTGACAACTGAGCTATAGGGAAGAAAAGAAAAGGGCAGTCGCACCTCGTAGAGCTGGAGCTTCTGGACAATGGGCTTGGTGGCGAACTGGAGCCTGGTGTGGACGGCGGCGAGGACGCGGGGCAGGCTGGGCAGGGCGTCGAGCTTATGCTCGTGCAGGGTGGCGAGGGCGGCGTGCGCCAGCACCGGCAGCAGCAGCTGGCCGACCTGGCCAAGGCGCTGCGAGGCCAGGTAGTGCAGGGCCTTCTCGGCCTCGCGCGTGTCGTCGAACAGGCGCTTCTGCCGGTGGGCCGGCACCGGCCTCGCCGACTGCCACGTGCTCGACCACGGGTTGTTCGCCAGCTGCATCCGCCCCGAAAGCTGGCCCACCCGCTGGCCCCACTCGTCCAGGTCTGCCGTCTCGATCCAGTCCCGCGGCGAGTACCACCTGATGAAGTCCTCCAGCTGACCCGCCGGGTTGGCTGCCTGCAAGTTCACTAAGCTATATATGTCTGTCGCGTATACGGCCGAGCGATAATCAGTGTCAAATCGCGGTGTGCAAAGAAAATCCCCTGGCTGCTATAGATACAAGCTATTTTAGGGGATCCATGAACGATTTCGCAAAGTTTCATAATTATCGGTGCAACCCAAAAGTTGTGCAGCTATTCTATACTAGTCATATTGAACACTGCTCTGTTTCTATCGCTATACAATCCCGCATATTTTCTCCAAACGATCCGCTGAAAAAAACGAATGAATCCTAATTCATCGATCCACTATCTACGTATACGGTGAACGATCAACGATGTTGAATTTCCAATGTGTCTTTGTCACTTTACCAATCGTCAAGAGTTTGCCGGTATATACACACAGTTTTCCCATCGAGCCGTCGACTGCAGATGTCTATCAAGCTTGTTGTAAAATTACCCGGCAATTCAACCCATGAAAAAGTGATGAGAAAATTTCGCACGTGGAAATCGCAGTGATTGATATGAAACAGAGATTGATCTTAAGACGGAATGTTATTCAACTACGAGCTTACCCTTATCTCGTACTGAGAATCAACCATTCGGTAACTTTCATTTTGTTTCAATTGAAATTATGCGCGCTTCTTATCTTCCAACCCAACACCATCGAAATAAAAGTATTGCATTGTGCTTTTTTCCATCCCCGATAGAACACGACATTCCTAATTGCGATGCATTACGATTCAGCCGCATGTTGTATATTATTTCATCGCCAGCTCCGGCTAAATGTCAGCTGTTCGAATTCCCAACACAGCCAAAGTGAATCGCGTGTACCGTTCAACTCGATCGTTCATTTCCCCCCCCCCCCTTGCGATTCATCAAAACTTTATCCGTTTGTACTGAATAGATACACGCGAATACGCAGTAACAATGCGTAATATAATACAATGATAATATAATTAAAAGCGTCGTGTAGTATCTTGCGTATGTCTTGCAATTTCTCAATAATTATGTATGACGGGAAACAATGCAAGGAAGCCCCGTCATCCCGACCGGAAGAGATGATAGATATAAGCTGGGAGAAATTAAACACAGGCCGCGATGTGCCAACAGATGCATCTGAACGTGCGAAACTTCCCCCGGGCCAATGATAATTAAAACAAATAACTTTATCAAGTTTCTTTTGATGCGTATGTATAGCACGCGTGATAAGCTTGCCCTACCGCGGCACAGTCGCTTCATTCATACCAATAATACGCTCTGTTGCAAGCTGAACACCCGAAATCAATGTATCACGACGAGTTCATCAAGCTTCCAGCACTTGCTCGTAACGTATTCTTATCATTTGTCAGTATGATGCTTCGAGCGCTTGGTTATATACTCTTTATCCGGCTACAAGTATTCAAACAAAAAAAAAAAGAACTCGAAACACAACTTTTTCCCTATATTACTCATCAGACTTTTACTTAGCAATTTAAAATCCGCACACAACTGCAGCCCGAGGACGAGAGCACAACCATAAGTCCCGGCAACGTATTATAGAACCGTACTGCAGTTGGCAAGTGTTGGCTAATAAATTTGCTAAATTCAATTCTTCCACGCGTCGAAGGCGAGAAACATCGGAGCGCGAGGGAGGAAGCGCAGAGATAAGTTAGAGAGCTGGTAATTTATGTATCGAAGTGAATCGTTCGTATCAAGCTGTATCACCTTGAACGACTCCATGTCGGAGAGGAGGGAGGCGCTCATGAGCCGGGCGCGCATCTCCGAGCCAGTCTTGTCCGTCCCGAGCTGCATCATCACCTGGGCGTCCTCCTCCAGCTGGTCCTCGGTCTTCGGCACGGGATCCTGAGTGACCGGCAGGTAAAGCGCCTCGCCCGTGCCGATCAGCCGAAGCGTCGGGTGCTTGGCCAGCCGGCCGACCGGCCGGTTCCACGGCGGGTGACGCTCCACCTCGTTCGCGTCCTCGTTCAGGCACTCGAAGAACTCGTCGTCTTCGGAGTCTCCTGCGGGTTGGATCGCCCATATGCATTATTTTCCCCTTCGTTTTTTTTCCGCGCGACGGCTTTCTTATTTCTCGCGCGATCGTTTACCTCGGTCTACAATCCGCAGCGCGAGCGCACGCGGAAAAAAAATCGTTTGAACTTTTCTCTCGTTCGCGACTACGCGAGTATTCTCCGTGTAATTCATTATCTTCGCATTCGAATTACCGGGACTATATATAGATAAAAAGTTGAAACAGTATACCGCGGGGAGAGACGCGGCGAATATACAGTTGTTTTTTTATTCACACGCGAAAACCGCGCGCTCCGCTGATCTTCCAGCTCGAGCTAATGATGAATTTTCTTTCCAATATATACACATCCTACGCTCATTTCCATACATTTGAATACATACCTTCTAATCTAACTTTATTCCTCGAGATCCTGGGTTATCATACGGGATTCTCAACATTTTTCGTGTTCCGTGTACGCGTACATATGTCCGTATATTACTTTTGAGCCTAATTAATAGTAAAGGCGCGCCTCGATACGGAGACTATGTAGTGCACCTGTATACGCGATTCAGCTTTCGTCCGACGTTTTTTTCTCACGCGCAAAAACTGACAATATAATTTTCGACGGCCGATCCGACAAGAGACCATTCATCTCGATTTCGCTTCGCTTCGCGTCAATCTCCGTCATTGTACCGCGATGAATGGTAAAAAGTCGAGCAGCGTCGGTATATGTATACATCATGCAAACCGTCGGCAACGGATCGCGTTTGTACGTATCATTGCCCGGCGAGTGAAAGTTTGAATTGAAAAAATAACATCGAGTTCCCATGAGTAATCCGTCGCTCGATCCCGCATAAATCACACCAGCGAGTCGCGCGTCCTCGACACTTTGGCCACGTGCAAATTCGAATGTCGCCAACTCGGGGCGCGTACGTTTATACATACACGTATACACAGTTACAATAGATGTAGGCGTCGCTCACCACTGTCTTGGCCACCGATGTTCATGTTGCGGCTCCTCCTCTCCGACTCCTCCCTCGCCTTCTTGCGCGCGATGCAGCAGTTGATCATCTGCAAGGCACAAAAATTACGAAACGTGTAAAGTGTGTGTGTGTGTGTGCGAGTATAGGCCCCCGCGAGAAGGCAGATCGCGGGGCATCCGGCGCGCGGGCAGACACGCGTCAAGCATAAGGGGACGACGTGAAAACGCGTGAAAACGTGAGAAATGGAGCAACAAACTCGCGGCACGCGCCGCTGCGTTGCGAATTGTGTTGCGCCGTAGCGCTCGAGAGATACGGCGCGCCGCACTTCTCGACTGCGCGGCTGTGTGTGTGTGCGTGTGTCTGTGGATGTGTATACGTTCCATTACGCGCCCGGGTCCGCTTACCTGTAGCTTCTGGTGTAGCAGGCAGGTGCGCACGCAGTCTGGGAAGCCGGGGCCGACACTGAAAAATCAAATCGTCGAATTTGTCAATATTCCCACAAGCTCAAACTCGACGCGGTGTCCGCGTTCAACAATCCACCCACGTGCTCCAATTGTCCGTTCGAGCCTGTCGAATTTAATCGACTCGAGGATCAATCGTCATTTGCAATATCGATCGTTTTCCATTGGGTTAGATGAAGATGTGTCGCATCTCGAATTTTGATTATCTGAAATTTATATATACGTTCGCAAAGATATGCACGTATATAGAAGAATGTCAGAAAATACGAGAAGTATATTTCGAGTGAAGGGGATAGGTCGAGGGCGAAGAGCGAGATCCTTCGGACGCATTATGCATGCCGCGAGACGGATAGTCACTCTTAACCCGGAAATTGAAAGAGACAAGCCGCTCCGTCTTGATGCCGGGAATAATTCGTCGTTTTTGCCGTAATGTCGCGTGCTGCAATGATGATTGTGTTCTATACACCTCGGGATTACGGCCGCTTGGAGGTGAACCCGCGCGGCGACGAATGAAAAATTAGGATACATATATACACATCGCTACAATTTTCGATACATACACCAGATGCGACTTTCGTTTGAACACAACTGCGAGAGTGTGCGCGTGTCTATATAAGCGCGTGCGATGCGCGACCCAACTTCATATATATCCCTGTTGCATAACCGATCGAAAGGTTGAAATTTCATAATGTATTCTCTCGGCGAAAGAATAATCATTCGCCCGCGGGGATATATATGTATGCGCGCGCGCGTGCAGTGGGTTACGAGACAATCAATTATCGCGCGCGGGCACACGCGAGCTATGCGCGCGCGCGTCCATAATATATGCACGCGTACATAACTGTCTTCCAAATGTCCCCACTCATTCTTACCAATTATTCCGTCTCGCGGCCGAACTGTTCATCGAAATTTGCTCGGCGCGCGTCGCGTACGTCTCTCCGAGACAAGTGGATAGCCAAAACGTCCGAACTCAAAGGCACGGGTGCAAGTATTCGTATATAACGGTACTCCCGCGAAACGTGCGGGTACTGAATTTTCCGAGGCTCGTTCCCCGGGGGGGCGCCTCCATACATACATATATCTATATATACCCACCCATATTACAGCGCGCGGCTCGACGCGCGTCGCTCGCGCAAGCGTGTCACTAGTGCGGCTAGCGGTACGAGCGTATACGCGTACACACGTTATATACATATATGCTGGAGGAGCGCTCATCTCCGCCGGTTGTCCCTTGATTTATAATTTTTCCCGATCCCGCGCGAGTATAACGCACTGATTGAGCGCCACGCGAGCTGGACGCCGGCTTTTCCGCGTTCGCCACCTGACGTATGCGCTCACACACACGCGCGCGCGCGTATATACACTCCGACAGGTGGTCTCCGCGAGCGCACGCGTATACGTGTGTACAATACACGTGGAGCTCGAGCGAGAGCAACGCTAGCAGGTGTATATATATATTGGAGCGACGATTCGGTAGTGTATACGCGGGTCTGTTGGGCTGCCGCGGAGAGACGCGGGCGCGCGCGGAGTAGGAGGTGCGCGCTCGAGCGGATCGCGGGAGGGAGAGACGGGCGGGCGCGGGATACCGCGCGAGAGCTGGTGTGCAGTCGGCTCCGCGCGGCCCTAAGCAACGCTATACCAACGCTGCAAGAGAGTAAGAGCCCCGAGGCTCGTCGAGCGGCTCTCTCGGTAGCGCGGCGGCCCAACAGTGCAGCACTATGCCCGCCCCGAGTGCACCAGTCTGCTGAAGCGCTGCACTCCTCCGTACATAGCGTAGCATCCGACCCGTATTGTAGATACATATTATAGTGCAACTCGGCGTATTCATATATACCGAGGAGATATGCCTGCCGCCGTGTAGTGACCACGACGACGACGACGACGAGCTACTCCCGACAGCGAGATGAGTGAGTATACACGTATACGTATACATACATATACACGACACGTATCTTATATACACGTAAGCGACGAGTCGCGATCGTCGGGTGAACGGCCGCGCAACTATACCTGACCGTATAGGGCAGCCTGCCGGACTCCCTAGGCTTCTCCGCGCTCACACACGCGCGCGCACACGTATACACATACTTCTATATACACGAGTGTATAGCGGAGCGCGCGGCGACGAAGCGCAGCCGGCGAGCGAGCGCACGGCCGACCTTGAACCTACCCACGGCCGTCGCTCGCGCTCGCGCGCGCCACTGACGCCGAGAGCTTTTCCGATCGCTGCCATTATACGTATACATGCGCACATATCACTTTTATCGCGACAATCGTCGAGCGCCGCCGTGTGTATATGCTCGAGAGGTACCGATCGCGGCGACGAGCCGGGAGCGATGATCGATGCGGTGCGCCGGAATCACAAGACTCTTCTATATGTAGGAATGCCGAGGGATTTTCAAGCCTGCGTGGCGAGCGTGTGCGTTACGGATGAGCTCGAATACCTGGAGACGCGGAGGAATATTAAAATCAGCCGGCGCGATTGCGAGGAAACAACTCGAGAGCGGCAAACTCCGGTCCTTATCCGCGATAACCGCGAAAGAGATAGGGAGAGGAGAACGCGACAGGGGAAAAAAGGGTTGTTTCGTGCTCGCGTGAGTACACGAAGCATCTACACAGTCGAAGGTATAGGAATTTTCTCGTGGATATTTCTTGTCCGCCGGTTTCTCGGGCGCTCCGGCCGCCGCAGTCAAAGGAGATATTCCACGGCGCGCGGGGCGCGAGTGGTTTACCGGTATGCTTGGAACGTTATTCAAATACCCGCGGACTATAAACGCCGTGCGCGCGCTGCACCCAACACGTCCGTTTTTTCTCTTCCCCCCCCCGCGCGTCTCTCTTTCTCGAGGAGATCGCTGCACCCGCGCGTAACGTATAGAGCCCCGCGTCTTATGCGTGCCACCGCGATCGGGTAAAAAGATGAAAAATTGCTCGAACCCCCCCACGTCTCGGGTATAGCCGTCGCTCGAGCGCTCGTATTCATGAGCGTTTCGTTGTATAATAACTTCCGTAAAAGTACAATGAAAGTAATCTTCATTGTCGTCGTTTCTTTTCTTCCCATCGATGCGCGTATACACACACGCGCGCGCGCGCCTAATTTGATTCTCCTCTCGCGTGCGCACCGAGGGAACATAGCTCCTCGCCGCGCGCGCACTGAATCATATACACGTGTGCGTCCGTGAGTGTGGGTGTTTGTATATATACATTAATACGCACACCGTTTTCCACGATCGCGTCGAGATTCGACCTGAAATTACAGTGCGAGCGCGCTTACACAAATGTCATTCAACTTTCACCTGGGAAAAAATGGCTAATTCGACCGGGGAGTGTGTGGTGGTGGGGCAGTATTATTATATTTCCCTATTTCACGCAACGGCGATTCGATAATGCTATAGGGTCCGCCGCCCCCCGCGAATAAATCGTCGATCGAGGTACGGCCACGGCACGTGCGTATACGTGGCCGCGGCGGCCGAGAGAGAGATGAACCGTAAGAATGACGGAAAAAGACAAGAAAAAAAAACGAACGTCGTCTCGTTTCACTGGCCGCGCGCGGCTCGAATCGAGCTCAGCGCGTTATCGCGTCGATCGATACACATAAGATCGCGACTTTCTCTAAAATTATACACGCGTCCGTTGGCTCGCGGTACGGTCTCTCTGGCAGTCGGTACAAGAATGCTGCCGCGCGGCCAAAAGAGACGCTCGCTCACCGGATGAATTATCGAAAAGCACACGAAATCGAGGAAGCCGGTCCGGCCCGGTCGTCCCGGTGAAATGAAAAAAGGGAAGAGAGGAGGAAAAAAAAGTCGTATTTAATCGGCGGCGGCGGAGGAGAGGCGTAATCGCCGCGGGATCGCGAAATCTCGAGTGCCGCGACCCATGCTAACCTACATTCGGCCCGCATAAGTGCAGCAGCAGCAGCAGCAGCGGTGGGAGAGCGGCTGCTGTCGCGCAGGAATTCTCATTTCCGGAAGGCCCGCGCGCCATTTCCGCCGGTGTGCAGCAGCGTAGATCGCCATCGGCCGCCTTGGGGCCGCGGCGCTTATACGTATAGGCAGGCAAATTGCCCGTTGCCCTATAGCCGCGCGATCACAGCCAATAAATTCATCCTCGCTTCCTCCTTTTCCGATTTTTCCTTCTTTTTTTTTTTCGTCGCTTCTCTTCCCCCTCGTCGTTGATTATCGATCGCGGCATTTCTCGGCCGATTCGGTCAGAGTTGGATTAGCCCTTGGAACTTGCGCGGCGCATATACAATCAGCCGAGTAGTCGACACTGACGAGTAGAGAAGTAGCTCGCGATGGGCAAGTTTTTGGACCGGAATATATAACCGCGCGAGAGTCGGGCCGCGACGCAAATTGAGAATTCAGTTTTCCCACAGTTGGCGAATGACTTTGGCATGGATCCGCGCTGCCGCAAAGTGTTACATTATTCCCTGAATTAAGTATGATACGAGACTTGACCGAGATTAGCAAGTATAACTCGCCATCTGGTGCGCCGGCGGAGGCCGCCAGCCTGATCCTCGCTCGTGTACCTACATATATATACACATCTGCGCTTAATTGGAAACGCCGCCCGAGTATTTTCACTGATTGCGAGCGAGCGTGCGGTGACTTGTTCCGTGTACGGAGCGCAACTGGGTCCCAATAGCGATCAAACCCGTCAGGATTGAATCGTCGATCGCGTACATACCGCGAGTGTCCTCGGCAGCGTCGCCAGACTCTGCTGCAGAAAGAGAATGAGGAAAAAAAAAAGAAGAAAGTATATACGGGCGATTGTCCCTCTAGTGCGGCGGCGGCGGCTGCGCGGGAGCGAATTACACAGCCATACCCGATGCGTATCTGTACATGCGCGAACCCCCGACGGATGTTCAACAGGTTGCCGCTTTCCATTGTGTCGCGGGTTCCCACCCGAGTCTGCGCGCGCCCGTGTATGTGTGTATGAAACCCGCGGCGCGTTACGCGCGCAATACAATCTGTCCGCGAGGCGGTTTGAAATTTCTCCTCCCGCGCTCACGCCAATCTCGCGGTCGATCCTTCGATATCCACAGGATGTTACCTCGGAAGACGTCCGCGGCTCCTGCGTACTCGACGTACGTGACTCAAATGCGCATTTTCGATTCGCGGCTCGTCTCGAACTATGCGCACAAAAACACGTGTGTATGGAGGGGGGGGGCAGGAGGCGCGAGGGATGCGACCGGTTTCGCAAGCGATGCAGCATCCGATCGCGGCGCGGCCTGCGCCGTACGCGCCTTTCTCGACTCCCCCCCCCTCTGCCCCCGTGTCCCAGCGTTACAGCTGTGTCCTGTCGATTGCGCAAAAGCGCATCTGGTCTCGCTGCAGGTTTGTCCGAGCGGTATAGGCGCGTTTGTATACACGTGTGTGTGTGTGTCTGTGTGTGTATCAGCGTGCACATAAGGTGCGGTGTGGTCTATAGCGGGCGACAAGCGGATTGTTGCTGTGTATAGAGCCGCGGGGGGAGAGGCCCCACGTGCACCGGCACTCCAATTATTGCTGTGTTGCGTAAAAAGCTGCGGCTCGCTGCAATTACGATCCCCGTAACGAGGGAAACGAAATTTTTCTTCTATTCCCCCCTACCCTTTTTTCCTCTCTTCGTCCTCCCGCCGGATGCAAATGAGCTTGCGGCAACGCGAGCGACGAGCCTCCTCGTTCGTATACGTATATACATACGGCGTACACGGCCGCGAGTTTGCATTATTCGTTTGGATATATGGCCGATGGAATGGCCGGGGCGCATTTTGCCCGACGAACAAATTGCGTATACGACTCGTGGGTCGCTGACGACGATGACGACGACGACGACGCTGCAGGCGGGACTTACCGGTGCGCGCGGCTCGCCGTTCAGCCAAATTGAGTCAGCTCCGATGCAAAGTGAATGGACCGAGGGACTCCTCGGCTTGAGCAGCGCCGCCGCCGCTCCGTTAACGGTAAAACTTTCCCTGTGTGTATGTATACACGCGCGCGCGCGCGCCCAAGACACGCTATATACAAGTTCGCAAAATCCGCCTCGTCACAAAAATGAGAACGGCTACACGATCGTTTGTTTATCCGCGCCCGTTCTAGTTCTTTCGGTATCGCGCGCGTCAACGGCCGATTCTTTCGTTTTTTGTCCCAACCGCGCGTTCTGCTTCTATTTTCTTCCCTTTTTTATAGGCGCGCGCGCGAGCAGCCGCACGTGAGAAAGAAAAGTATTGTTGAGCGCGCGCTGGTCCTTGTGAACGAGGAGGAGGAGGGAAAAAGAACGACGCGCGTTTTTTTCGGATAATAAGCCGCGCGCACGCAGCCCGTGGAATACCGAACGGGGTAAAACGAGTTCTCACGCGAGGATTAGCATTGAAACCGGAAAATGGTGTATAGGTTCGGTAAAACGCTCCGTTCGCGCGCGCGTGTATATAGATATATATGAAAACGCCTCTCTCGCCTACACTTTCCAACGGGTGATTTTCCCATGGCGGGGAGTTTGTCTGATATTAAGAAAGCAAAACGATCTACCGGAGCATCGTTGACAAAACACACGCGAAAGTCCCAGGAGTGTGTGGAAAAATGAAAGGATTCGGTATTACGCGCGTGTGTGAATATGCGCTGGGACCCAAACCGAGGCAGCACACGTGAAACAACGCACGGCCCACACGTGCGGAATCAATTAGCGTTTCATTTTTAGCGCGGGCATTAGGAAAGCTCGCGTGGGCCATTACACATTCTCGATTCGCTGCGCGTACATTTTTTTCTTCTTCCATACTTTGTACCTCGCCCAAGCGCGGAGAGAAACTTCTTCCAATAAACTTCGTCGGAAGCGGATAATTGGTAATTCTTTTTTTTATCCACGCATATTTATCGATACAAACAAGACTCGACGGCCGAGAAAGCCCGTCGTTTCGAGATTTCGAGAAATCCATCCCGTGTTCCACGGGGATTCTTCTGGATCCCGAGTCGAACTTTGTTTATATACACACATTTCTGATTTCGAGTTCGTATTAGAACCGGTTTTTCCGCGCGGGTGAGAAAAATCCAGCGAAGCTCATTGGAATTACGTTCAATTACTGTTTTTTGCACGATCGAGCGCGCGAGATACGCACACCGTGTTAAAATACACAGAGTTACAGGCGAAATCTGTGTCCCGTCCGCTCGGAGAGCGCGATTTCTCGCGGCGAACGCGAGCAAGAAAAAAAAACGATGTAATGGTATCGAATCAAATGGTCGAAGGAGAGAAGCAGGGGGAACGAATGATTTTCTCACCGTCTCGCACGCATTCGCTCGCTCGCATGGATAAGCCCGAAGCCTGGATACAGCGCCCAGCCGGCCCATTAACACTATGAAATCCGTTACGCGCGAGTTGTCACACTTCCGTTCGCGGGTATATACATACACAGTGAGCGAGAACGCCGATTGCGAAAAATCCGAGTTTTTTCGTTGACTCGTTCATTATCAAAATACGATGATCGCACGAGTGATTGGTAAACGTCGCGTATGTATATAGACAGGCCGGCCAACGGAGAGAATAACACGCGTCTATCAAGATAATCATACAGGAACTCGATGATATTTATAGGGGAATAAAACGTTTCGATACAGGCTGTTTTGTATAAATAAGAAATTTATAGACTTCGAGACTAATGCTATGTTAAAACGATGCGCGACCATATACTCGTGACACTTTCGAGACGCTATACGATGAGCAAAATTGGCGAGAACCACGATATTCGGACGATTGAAAGGTATTCTCGAGGCCGAACCAGTTTATACATATAAATACAAAGCGAATATTAACCGCACGCGAGCGAGACGGTGCAGACTCTTGATTTTTAAATTCACTTCATCGGTCACTCTATAAATACTCGGCGTGTTGAGATTGAGCAAACAGGACGAAATGTATAATCGCACAACCGGTGCTTGGAATCTTTCCCCTCGACTCGTGCAATTCGACATACCGCACGTGCAGCAGTGCACTCGGATATAAACCGCATACTTCTATGAGGCCGTGGCCGCGCTTACCTGCACCGGTCACCCCGAGAAAACAGATCGGTGCGTATTAAAGGTATGTATACATCGACGCGTGAAAATCAGGCGTAAAAGAAGGCTGATTTACGAAGCCGCGCGGCCGGGGCTGCTCGCGTGTTACATTACCTCGCGAATATATGATTCAGCGGAACGACGCGGATAGCGCGAGAGATACATCGCGGTATATACACGGCCCAGTTGCGCAGCTCGCGAGTTGCGGATATGCATCCCGCGCTCGAGCCGGATATGTCTCTCTATCCATCTCTCTCTCTCGTTTCTCGCGTGTGCTCCTATACACGCCAGGTGTGTGTGTGTGTACGGATTTTGCGCGGGGATTTTGCCGCTCGGGCGCTATATGCGGCTCACGGAGCGTTTTCCAGTTGACGCGCGATCAACGGGCCCTCATGGTTTTGCCCACGAGCGAATCGACGCACCACAGGGTCGCCGCGAAAAAGACTTGTCGCTCGGGTCGCCTATATCGAAGCAACTGTGTCGCAATAAACGAGCCTCGGGTATGCGTGTACCCGCGCGCACTGGAATTCACCGGCGGCGTAGCGCGAGCGGATCGAGAGCACAAGCGCGCGTTTATCGATAGTGAAATGCTCGCCGAGCTCGTATACTATACGTGCAGTATGCGCGCCGGTCTGCAGTTGACGAGCGTAGGCAACGAACGGATCTGGGCGCGGATTTGTTCTCTTCTCTCGGTTGGAACGCGCTCCGGAGGGATTCCCGTTTTTGCGTAAAGCAACGTATACACTTGGGAAGCCGAAACATATGGGAAAACGACTCTCGAAATCCTTTCATTCTTCGTTGGGTTCTTGGATGATTTCTCATCCCGCCCGCTTTATTATACAACTGTTTATTCCACTTTATTATTTATCCGCGTGGACATCTGGCTCTTTCTTCTCGGCCAATAAACATTCTTGAGATTCCCATAGTAAATCTTTGGGTAATTGCATAAGCAGAAGAGAATGGGGATCGGGAACAATGAGGTTCTGATGGAAAACGAAACAATTTCACGAGCCGCTTTTCCGAATACGTCCCACACTTCGTGTGGATGAAAGAATTATGTTTCGTTTCGTGGAAATTATATATATTTCCACGTCAATGGAAAATGTATATGGCTCTCATGGATATACAGTTACGAATCCCGAGTAGACTGAGGGAAAGATGATTTTTCAAATTATGAGCACAAACTATATACCTGAATCGGATAACTTGGAAATACCGTTTAAAACCGGATTATTTCGTTGTAATCGATGAATACGTGACATTTTTCATTTTCAACAGACGTATATACTCGTTCCGTACGCATCAACGTAACAATTGACGCGTGTACGTACGCCGCGCGGTAAGGCGAGTAATTCGCGAGAGAACTCGATGGCCGAGCGGAACCCGCCCTATACCGTCGTCGGTGGAAGTGACTTTAATGCTGCCCTTGCGCGTCCTCCCATCTCCGCTGGCGTAAACACCGCTGACGCGGCGGTGATTTCAAATGAAATACGAGCAATTTCGCGTTCTCCCTCGACAACAGTGGCGCCTTTTAAAAGTCATACTCGAAACTTTCTTGGGAAAACTGCGGTCAATTTGACTGCGGGAACAGTTTCGCGCATCGCGTGACCGACTGCACAGCGATCCTCGATCCTGCCGGCAAAACAGTCGCTGAATAACTCCTCAACTCGAGCGAGTTTACAGTTTGAACGAGAGCGACGACTGCCAGCGAAATCGCGCGTATTTGTACTCGAACATAACAATAAAGGGGGGAAAAAGAAAAGAAAGCTATGTGTATCGCGAGCGTTTTATCCGGACAATAATAACACGCATTTATATACGGCAGAACGCGAGCGTGAAATATATAGGATTTATTTAACGATTCGCTCGCATTCAAATGAAAAATTTCGAAACTTCTGTGCGCAAGATTGATTATTCATGCCGCGCTCGAGAGATTTCTCCGCCACCGTGGAAACAAGCGCGTATCCTCGACGGATTGAACGAAGAAGACGAAGAAGAGGAAAAAAAACGGTTATATACTCTCGATTGATATCTCCCAAACGGATCTCCATTGAGTTACACTTAACCTGCGCGCGCGCGCGGCCAATTGAGCGGACAAGTTGTAAAACCTGTCGGAAAGGAGGCGCAAGGAGGAGGAGGAGTAGGGGGGCGGAAGAAATTTGGAGAATTCCTGATTCCACACATACACGCACGCACACACACACACACATAATACGGTCTCGAGTCGGTGCAGATGCGCGCGAGCACGGGAGAGCGAGGCATAATCGAGCACCAATGAGTAATATAACAGTATATCGGAGAGGCGAGGCGCGACAATATAACCCGTTACAAGCGAATCGGCAGGTATAAGGGAGAAAGAGAGAGGAGAAAAGAAGGCGAGGCGAGTCGCCGCGCGACCCAATGCCCATTAGCCATGCGTTACATACCGACTACCACGCGGCCGCGCGGCTATATATGTATATACATACACGCACGCATTCAAAGCAACGAGCGGCATGACCAGATGAATTCCGAGCTTGAAACGCCAACTATTATACCTACCCCGCAGCGTTAGATCGTACATATATAACCCGACGATTAGCCGCTCGCTTGCGCCCGCCGATATATGTATAATGCTCGCGCGAGTCTTTTCCGAACGCGTTTAATGATGCATCAAGCCAATTACCGTTCGAGCAGCTTAGGAAAAACAAATTTACCAGGTTTTTTGCCGCGTTTTCACTGCCGCGACCCACTGATCCGCGATACATCATATACGTATATTATATACCACTGGCGGATGTATAGTGGAAAAGTTTTAATCGAATCTGATTGGTATATACATGTGTGGAAGGTAAAAATGTCGATCGCGATCAATTAGCGAAAATCACACGATCGGATCAATTGTCGCAAGGGGTAAAACAATCCATCCGTACATCTATTGGTTGGATCTCAACAGAAACGATATGTATATATAGACGCGACACGTGTTTTTAAGTGGAAGCTTCGTATATGCACCTCGCTGACCTCAGCGCAGTCTGTCTCTCTTCTTTTTGTGGAAAATTCACCGACTCGTCGCTTTCTTGACAGGCTGCGGAAGGGGAGAAGGAGAAAAAAGAAAAAGAACGAAAACAGAATAGCGAGAGAGTCAGATAACGTATCTGCTTTTTTCCATCGGCTTTCCCGCCGCATGAATGGTGTGAAAGAAATTTATATAACAAGTGGCTATGTTGTGATCGCGCGAGCGGCCCGGCCAATTCCCACACGACGTACGTGCGTTGGAAAAAGGCCCCCGAGCTCCGTCTCTCTCTCTCTCTCTGTCTGTCTTTCTATTCCTATTCATGCGAGGGGGCTCCGCCACGCTGTTGTACAAATCAAGCTTCCAACGAGCGATTGCATTGAGAAGTACGGCTCTCTCGGTGGCTCGGGCTCGGATTAACGAAATTAGCCGGGTATTCCGCTCGAGCTCCGCGGCCGATCATCGCGTGATTGCCCGCGAACGATTTTTCCGCGCCAATCCGTATCGCTATCTCGCGGACTTTGAACTGAAACGCGCGAGCTACTATGCTAACGAGCCACTCGAAATTTTACGCTCCGCGCATGGCTCGCTTTGCATTGAATGTCCCACCGACGCGAGGGACGGGGGGAGGGGGAGGCCGAGGAATTTACATTGAATCGAAAGCCCAATATAGTTGGGGCGAGCCATCGGCGAGCGAGCTCGGTTTATATTTTTCCAGCGAAATATAATTCGAACGCGGCAGATTTCCAACGCGAATTGATATGATACACGAGCGTTGACGAGCGGCGAACGCGGGGTATAATAAATCGGTGCGTTCGACCGACGGGACGATGCGAGTTTATAGAGCCCGCGAGCACCGGGAAAGACTTGCAATCTCTTCGACACGGACAATTAACCGGTTGATTTCTAAAATATTCGATACGCCACTTTTTGCGGCGAACGCGAGCGAGCGCATATCAATTTACACGCGATACACGCGCGTATATAGGCCGCATCGAAAAGTCTAATAATTCAGGCGCGGGGTAATAATTCGACGGGAAACTTCCTCCGAGCGAGCGCGAGATCTCGAGGAAAGCGAGAGAGAAAAAGAAAAAAAAAGGAAGAATTTCGAAATGAAAAACTGGAATGAAATGCAGAACGGGGGGAGTTGAGGCGGGCGGTCCGATTGAAAGATTATGTAAAATTGTATCCCGCGCGTGCACTCGGTTATGCGTATGTGTGTGTGTGTGTGAATACGTGTAGACGAGGAAAGAAATCGCACGCGTGTATCGACGCAAGATTGTTAATTGGGCCAAACTTAATAAGACAAGTAGTCGGATTTACTCGTTGTTACAGGCCGATAGGCAGGCGGCGCGCGCGATCTGTACACAACATCTATTCGCGTTTCCCTTTAAATTCAAACTCGCGCGTATATAATATATATAAGCACGCGCTCCACAATACTGGCTCGCGCAGCATGCGCAACCGCATAAATTTCACTACTCATTAACCTTGCCTGTCGCGCCGGGGCAATATTTGGCGATCGCACGACGACAGTTCCCGTCGTCCGCGGTGTTTGTTAACACACGACTTCAGCAGCACACTGTCGGGTTGCGATCTCTTTCGAAACCACAACCGCCCGCCAGTCTTCGGCGCACACATACGGAGATTCGCTTGACTCGGGGGGGCACCCCATCACGTGGAGACTCGAGAGAGATTATGTACATCCGAAAAACACATATCGCAACGATGCGAAACGAAGGAGGATCGATTGACGATTGAAAGGCGAGAGAGTCACGAGTCGGAGAGGCATCGCTCGTGGCTCCTGCCGAATCAGATGTAAATCACTCGGCGATTTCGTCAGGTTGTCTCTCGAGCAGCTCGACCGGGGGAATATTATTGGACGGGCCGGTGGAAAAGCGGACCGATACTGCGCGGATAAAGCCATCGGCTCGGCTCTCGGGACAGGGCTGCGCAGGGACTGTATATATACAGCGGCGTCAATTAGTCGCGAGCATTAGCCAAGTCGTGCATAGCTCGGGGGGGGAGAGGGCTACTGCAGAGGGATACGTACGTACGTACGTACGTACACACACACACACACTTGCACACAAACACAAACTCGATGCGCGAAAGTGAAAGGTGCGCGCGATTAGCGCACGCGGCTCTGCGAACGTCGCGTACACACACACACACACACACACACACACACGTACTCGATATCGTCGAATCGAGGAGGATGCGTGGTATTATCAGTGCGTGCCGAGCGGCAAGGCGCTAATGGCACCCTCGCGTCTGCACTAGCGCGGCTGTCCGCGTTAGCAAGTGTTCCGCGTCTCGCGCATGAGGATTACGCGGACGCCACAACGAGCCGCCGACCGACTCGCGCTGATTGCGACCGCTCGTCATTCGAAACAACAACCGGATTGAGAGGAGGAAGGAAAAAAAAAGGAAGCAAAGGAAAAAAACGAGGAATTCGAACGCCCGCCGACGTCATCCGCGGATCGACTGGACCATATACTATGCACGTATACACACGTGAACGTTTCACGCACGCGGCACTCGCGCGGGCTAATTAGATCCGGACTTTTTACCATGCGACTTTTTCTCTCCGGGACCAAGCGCGCAATTACGCGCCTCTGATATTCGAAAGTCGAAGGATTCCCGCGCGCGAGTACGGGACACGCGCGTATCTATATGTATATGCGCACACGCGATTAGCGTGCGTTCGTATACCTTTTGGCTGTTGCGTATCTAGATCGCGCGCGCGAGCGTACGTTGGAATCGTCGCGATCGACGCTAAAACTGTGTCGACTATACTCGTTCGGAGGGGACGAGGAAAGTGTTTTTCAATCAATCAATCGGGACAGCGGGTGTCGCGCTATAGGAGTGTCGGCTAATGAACGACTGGGTGTTTTTGCAGGAGCAGCATCGGGGGCCCGGCTGGCGGCGGTGCTGGTGCTGGTGGTGGGCGGCCTGGCGGGGGCGTCCTCGCCGTGCCCTTGGTCAACGTCCGGCCCGGGCCAGCAGCCAGGTAGCAAGGAGAACCCCCTGGACAGCTGGTGCACGTGCGACGTGAACCTGGCGCGCGAGCTGTCGGTGCAGTGCGACGGGGCCGAGGCGTCCGAGCTGCTGGGGGCCCTGCGCCGGCTGGGCCCGCAGCACGCCAAGGTCGAGCTGCTGTACGTGAACAACAGCACGCTGGGCGTGCTGCGCAACAACACGTTCGCCGGGCTGCGGATCGCGAACCTGCAGCTGAGCGGCTGCCGGCTGCGCGGCCTCGAGCCCGACGCCCTCGCCGGCCAGGAGGCGAGCCTGCGCAGCCTGTCGCTGCGCGACAACGAGCTGGCCGAGCTGCCCCGCGAGGCCCTCGCCCGGCTGGCCAACCTCAGCGTGCTCGACCTGTCGCGCAACCGGCTGGGCCGGCTGCCCGACCGGGCGTTCCAGCCCCACCGGCTCGTCACGCTCAAGCTCGCCGGCAACAGCGAGCTCGCCCTCGAGCCGCACAGCCTGGCCGGGCTCGAGGCCAGCCTGAAGAACCTCAACCTGATGGGGACGCGCCAGCGCCGGCTGCCCGAGGCCCTGCGCGGCCTCGCCGCCCTCGCCTTCCTCGACATGTCGCAGAACTCGGTGCGCGAGCTCGGCGGCGCCGCCACCTTCCACGGCCTCGCCTCGCTCACCGGCCTCAACCTCGAGCGCAACCTCATCCAGGCCATCACGCCCGACGCGTTCGCCGGCATCGCGACCACCCTCAGCTCGCTCAGCCTCCTCAACAACCTTATACCCGAGTTCCCCGTCGCCGCGGTCGCCACTCTGCGCGAGCTCAAGGTAAGTCCCTTCCCAATGTCTTCGTCCCTGCACAACTTTCTTCTGCAAAATCCACGTCCGATTGACACACATTGTTATCATAAATCTCACGCGCGTGTGTGTCTATCAAGCTCCGCGACGGGTGACGCTCCAAGGGGATCGACAGGATCACGAGGCTCGACGTGTTTCGAGAAAGAGAGAGAAAAAAAAGTTGAAATTAGACGCGTCGTTGCGGGAGCCGAGAGCGCTGTTGTTTCGGCCTTAATTGCGCGTATCGTAATTGAAAAATTTCCCACAGCTCGGCGCGCGAGCGCGCGGCGACAAAATGAAAAGTATATACACGAGGCGTACGACATACACGAAGGATCACCGAGTGACACGGTAGCTGGCGCGTGTACACGCGACTTTTCCGACGCGAATAATTATTTCGTCTCCTTTTACTCGCGGCCGGCCAAGGACACGATTTTAGTAATTTTCCAATCAGCCAGCTGCGTTCCGGAACGTGAGCGCACTCTCGCACGCACACACAAACTAAGCGAACTAAGCAGTTCCCGCGCCAGCGGCCGTCGGTGCAGCGCACAGTGTATTATACACATGCCCCGCGGGTCAGCCAAGTCTCTTTCTCTTTTCTCACAGACGCGCGGCGCGCGCGCGCACCGGCTGCTATGACACCATCAGATCGAGTGCGTGGTTGAGCGTGTTGAAACGTCTCCTCTCATAATCAGCCAGAATTATTTCGTTACTTCATTATTACCCCGTTCCCATCCTTTTTCCCACGCGAATTATACACTGCGCGTATGTGGCGCCG
The DNA here is from genome assembly GCA_020882685.1 of Aphelinus atriplicis. Classification (NCBI taxonomy): domain Eukaryota; kingdom Metazoa; phylum Arthropoda; class Insecta; order Hymenoptera; family Aphelinidae; genus Aphelinus; species Aphelinus atriplicis. Next base: position 80,278,305 of record CM037073.1, read on the forward strand.
CCCGCGCGGGCTTCCGTTCGAGCGCGCAAGCCCTCTCTCTCTCCGGAATAACAAATCGGCGGCTCCTGTGCGCCGGAGATCTCTCGCCCGAGCTTTGGAAAAATCGAGTGACTATGTGTTGCGTAATTGCGCAATCGCGGACGCACGCGCGGGGAAACTATTCAGAGCGTGGAAAAGCGGGGTTTTAAAAAATTTTTGACCCGCTTACCGTCGCGGAGAAAGTCGCGAGGAAATTGCGCGGCCCGTTAATTCCATACGCGAACGAGTGCGCGAGCGCGCGCGATGATACACATTATAGCAAAGTGTAACGAACGAGGGAACAAGCAGAGGATAAAACTGCCGGGATGTGCTTACGACACGAGATAATATCTCGGCCAATTCTCCTTTGATAAACGTTAATTCGGACGCGTTGAAAAATCAAAGTGTATGCACACACACACGACGTGTATATAGCACCGTTTACTTTGCGTTAACTCGACGGCGCGCAGTATGGTATCGAGTGAATTTATCTCGATCGAGCCGACTGAGCGGAGTTCGCGGCGAGTCGAGCTAATCGTCAATCGCGCGCTTGTAAAATCGGCATTTCTGCCTGGATTCCGCGCGCCGCATTACAAATCTCTCTCTCTATAATATATACGTATACACGCGAGCAATGAGTAAATATATAGACGATTGGCATGAGCAGGTACTGGACATCGGATTCAATCTGATGACCGAGCTACCGGTGCGGGCGTTCGAGGGCAACCCGTCCATCACGCTGTTGGCGATAGACGGCAACCCGATGTCGACGGTGCCGGAGGAGGCGTTCGCCGGGCTGAACGGGACGCTGCGCGGCCTCAGCCTCGGCGGCCGATTCCTCGTGTGCGACTGCAAGCTCCGCTGGATCATCGACTGGATACGCAACAGGGACCTGCAGGTCACCAGCCGCGAGAGCAAGCCCCAGTTCTGCGGTAGCCCCCAGAGGCTTCAGGACAGGAGCTTCTACTCCATACAGCCCGAAGGTCTGATCTTATAGATGTTGGTTCGGAATACCCGTCTTCGCCGTTCGATCATTCTCTTCAGAGACACTTTTATATTCGCGCGTGTGTAGCCACGATTGAAGAAAAACAATTGACAAACTGTTCCCGGAATAATTGCTGATGTATAGGGTACATTGCACCAGTAGTATTCTTATATCGCTCGTTCAAACTCTTTGTTGGCTGAGAGTGCAGTTATAGTTACGGGATCTTTGCTGTATCCGAAAGATTGACCAGCGGTCAACTTTGATGTATTGTACATACTGTTACACGGGCATAAATGTTACGTCTACGAGTATACTAGATCAATTTTCAACAACCATGAACTTGAAGAGTTTTCTTACAAGTTACTCGTATCCTTGCTGCGCTCACGAACGTATAGGAAACGTCGGTTGATCTGAACGCATTAACATTACGCATAATACGTATTACGCCAAAAGAACGTAGAAAAAACCTTAAGCAAGTCAAAGAGTTTTCGGCTCGCCGGCCAGTCGATGATAACTGTGTATTAGTTCGAATTACATTGTTACGTTTAAATCCAACGTGTAATGATTAAGTAGTCCATCCGGCAGTAAACAATAATGGCGCACGTCTTGTACAGCCGCGTGGTATAGTACGGTGCGCGACTGTAGAAACTCGAGTGAACGATTTGCCGGAACTCTCGTTAAAAACATACCGAAGCCAAAGTAACTGTAACGGCTCTGTGTTGCATTACTCGTAGACCACGCGAGTATTCCTTTCGTTCTTGATCGCCGCGCGTCATTCGTATTATTGAGAGACCCCGAATTTGGCCAAGTGATGGTGCGGGACAGTAACGGTACACGTAACCCACGTGTCAGTATTTTCATTCCTACTTTGAGAGTAGATATGTTATTCTTTAGACGCCCGATAGAAAGCCTCCCACCGAGAGAACTTTGCGTCGATGATTATAGGATATATCCCGGTAAAAGTTACGGTTCAATCGGTGAACGCGTTTTCCGAGTGATATAATCCGATTATTTGCAGGTGGCGCTGAAATAGTATCGGAGCACGATAATTCCTAAGGTTTCTACGGTAAATTTGTTATAGGGACCACGTGGCCTGCAGTGTTATCATCTGATCGAGATAGCTGTCATTAGATTCAAAACATAAGCATACGAAATCGGATTCCAGTGTCTTCGTCGCATTGCGTCTATAATTCCTAGCGTTCGTGCAAAATATCAGTTATTTTCATCAATTTCAATCAATTTTCAGCAGACAACTAAGGAAATTCCACAAGGACACGTGGTCTCTATCAAATTCACCGTGAAACCTTAAAATTTATCGTGCTACCGATAGATACTACTTCAACGGGCCACCTCGAAATAGTCGGATTATGTCACACTGATGTATACATATATACCCCTAATCATTTGCGTGAAGTGTAGCGACGAGTCCTATCAGGTGGATAGACGATGAAACTATTGAGACTCTTCAACAATTTCTAGCCGAACGCGACTCGATTGAATTTGGCATAGCGCGGGAGTATATGCTTGAGAAAGAGCTTTGCGGATGACTCATGGGTTTGTTTGTGTTGCGCAGAGCTGAGCTGCGAGCGGCAGACGGAGATCGTGGGCATCGGCACGGTGGAGAGCGTCGAGCCGAGCGGCCCCATCCTGGAGCAGCTGGAGCCGAGCACGAGCTCGCCCCGGCCTCTGGCCGCGGTGCCGGAGACGAGCACGAGCTCGGGCAGCAGCACCTCGGCGACCCACCTGCCGACGAGCCTGGGCCCGAGCCCGTCGTCCACGGCCCAGCCGCCGGCGCCGTCCAGCAGCCGCAGGCCCGCGGCCAACGTGTACGTCAGCCGGACGAGCCTCGCGCCCCGGCCGCCCCTCGTGCTCGGCTCGAGCCCCAGCAGGAGCCGGCCCGAGCGGGACATCGTCGTCAAGGACGTCCTCAGGCAGGACAACTCGCTCATCATCAGGTGGCACAGCGACAGCCTGGCCCTCGGCTTCCGCGTCATCTACCGCCTCTTCGGCGACTCCAGCTTCAAGTCGGGCCCGCCCCTCGAGAACAGCGAGCGCGAGTTCAAGATCAAGAACGTCCCCTCCCAGGTAACTTATACTTTTCACTTTACTCGCACCGAATCCCTCAGACGCAATTGGCGTGTTTCAATCTGACGCATCTTTGCTCGCGTTAACTTACATCAATTGTGATTACGAGCATTTGCTTTGATAACATGTCGTCCGCGATTGTCCGGGACGCTGCTTCCGCGCCGTCCTGTTCAATGAATCGAATATTGCGAGTTGATTTTCGTATTACGCGAACGAACCCTTGATCGCGCGTGTACGCTCTCTTGAAATTTAGGCAGTAAAAAGCCAGGGTGTGGAAGTGAAAAAAATCGCTACATGAGTGATCGAGTGGAACTACGGTTGATTTTTCATTTTGCATGTGTAAACAAAGTGAGTTTACACTCTAGTTCTATGACTTTTGATGTAGCAACGATTTGGACGTCGAGTCCAGTGGAAATTAACTCTACTGAGTAAATTGAGATAATTGAGTGATTCGTTTGACATATGCGAGAATTCGATGTGAAAATTGTTGCTATACATTGGAAGTATGGAAAAACTACACCTTGATACAGGGGTTTTTCACTGACCAGTTCCAAGAGGACGTAACATACAATCTTACGTAGGAAGTGAGCGATTGCAGGAGCGAGGGAGTGGCTACTTTGGGTTATTAACATAAAATGTATCGTGTCGACAGGAGTGCATAGTGGTGTGCGTGGTGGGGGCGGAGGAGGCGCAGAACCCGAGCCCGGCGAGCGTGCCGGCGAGCCAGTGCCGGGAGGTGCGCACCGACGGCTCGGCCACGTCCAACATGGACCGGATAACGATAGCCGCCTCGGCGGCGATTTGCGCGACGATCGTGCTGGCGGTGCTGGTGCTGCTGCTGGCGTCGCGGCGCCGGCGGCGGGCCAGCTCGCGCAAGCTGCACAGCCTGCACGAGCCGGGCAAGCTGCCGATCGCCGGGCTGCCGGTCAACTGCTGCTCGAGCCTGGTCGGGCCGAGCCCCAGCCCCGGGGCCTGCGCCGGCCAGATGCCCGGCGGGGCCCAGCCCTCCCTCGGCGCCTACAGCTGCCAGAAGGAGTGGGACCAGCTGTCGGCCTACAGCACCCGCAGCATACCCCGGCCCCGGGTCTTCCCCGTCGAGCGCCAGGCCTCCGTCACCCGCAACTCCTGCCTCGAGGACGCGCCGCCGCCCCAGGGCCCGCCGCCCGCCCACCTCAGGGCCCACTACTTCCCCGCCGCCGCCGCCTCCCTCGGCTCCAGCTTCGTCGGCCTGGCCGGCAGACCAGGTGAGTTGTCTCCTCTTCCATTACACCATTTTACACTTATGGCTGTCCTCGACACTCGTCCAAAGACTATTTCGATTCGGCTTGGAGCAAGTGCCTCTCTAACCTCGTCAACCAAATCAATTTATTGCCCGACGAGCATCGCGGCTGAAATAATGCATCTTCGGAGTTCTCGCAGTGAGAATTCACCGTGTACCAACGTGGAATCTCACTGAAAGAGTATGTGCGTGAATTTTTGAGTTGGTTAGAAAGGACATTTTCACCCCAACGGGCCCCAACACCAGGGAATATTTACTTGTATTCCCTTAGACTTGTTTCCGGAAATCCACAGAGAAAACTTCGAATGTTTTTTCACGAATTATCAAATCTCACGGGCAACCCAAGTGAACATCACTCTGAAATCTCACTTTTGCATACAGCGAGTCGTCACAGTACATCGCAATATACTATAAACAGCTGGCTCGAAGGGACACAAGCAGGGTGTGATACATGTTGGGTTGATTTCAGATCTGCGGCACTCGAGGCAGTCGCTGGCGGCGACTTCGGAGCGGATGGGCCGGGGCGTGTACGGGACGGGGGGCTCGGTGACGATGGCTCCCCAGGCGCAGAGCAGCGCGCGTCGACAGCGGCCCCGGTCCCGCAACCGGGGCTGCGACCCGGGCCTGCCCCGACCCGGCAGCCGCTACAGCCTCGCCGAGTCGACCCACACCCTCAACAACTACGAGGAGAGCAACTGGACCGACCACGACATGGACATATACATGGCGCGCAACCCCACGACCCGCGGCGGCCTGGTGCCCCTCTGACTCCAGCCCGACTCCCTCCAAGCTCCGATGTCCCTCTTCTTTCTGCGCGGCTTCATCTGACTCGCTCTTACGATATTCCTCCTCGCGCGAGCTCAACTTCACACTTGAGTCTCGCGGCGAAACGATGACAGATTTGGCCAGACGCGCCACCAACGTGCAATAAATATAGGATCGATCTGCTCGATCGGTACGCGGACGATTCGCGGTTAATATAATTCATGCGCGTGCCCGCGCGTATATGCAACTCGGTATAGAGGCCCAAGTCCAGGATCCAAAACGAGTAGCACCGACTGACTCGTATGTGTATACGAACGAGCGATCCGTGTACCTCAACGCTCGCCGGCTCGGTATACATAGATATATATACATACATACATCATAAACGCACTTGTTCTGACGTACGGACGACGAACTCGATTTTGCAATTATGATTTTTTTACTGATTCATGGTTTTCTTTTTCCTTCCTCTCTTCACCTATGCATATATACATAATCGTGCATCGCGTCACGTTCGAGCGACCTCTTCGTCTGATGTATAGATATGTAGCAACTCGATATATGTATATGTGTAAATCTGCAGTGCATAATGTTAGTGCGGGCTGATCGCGGTATGTGTAATGTACTTATATGTACGCCCTCGAACGCCCAAAGACTGCGGTGCTCCCCTGCAGGGGAGAATGCCGCGGCGAAGCTTGGCATTGGAACACGGCGATGTTATACATTCATGTGTTGTTAGAACGAACTCTGTACAATGAGACTTGAACAGGTTATCATATAGATAAGCAATAACAATTTTTAAGTATATATTAAAATATCCTCTCGATTATCTTTGTATATAATGAATAAATAATATACGTACGCCGTCGATTCAATCGACATGTATAGGCGATCAAACTGCGAGATATTTTTTACTATATTGATGATAAAAGTTATCAAGTGAAATAAAAAACTCTCTTGTTACTGACGCATGACTAGAAATATATATACATATGCATAAATATGAAAATTCACGTACCCTGGTAACATAATGCATTTCTCCCATCTGAACCTCACTTCCTGCACGAATTCATGCCAAAGTTGTGCGAGGGCAGCCAAGCCACCTAAATTGTAAGCGGCGTGCGAGGCTACAATAGCGAGACGCCATACCAAGCTGTCGACCGAGCAGGTTTTGATCCCTCTCCACTGGTCGTCTTCAACATTGTATCCACAATTTTCTGGATACGGCGCTCTCTGGGGGACGATGAATTTGTCAACTTCAATCATTTTCGACAAATGTTTTTCCTGCTTTATTATCATCGACAAATATTCACCTGTACTTCTTCGGCGTCGGGGAACAGAAAATGGAGTATTGGCAGAAGCACATCCTCGGTGATCGGCCCATCGATATTTTTACGAGACTTTGAGGAGGCTTTATTGACTACTGTCGAAATCGATGGGATTCTGGATTCTGTGAGTTTGTTGAATGCAGAACTCAATCCATGGTTTTCGTTGTCGGTATAGGCAGCAGCTTCTCCCAAAAGTTCAACTAAACTTTTTGGGTTGCTGCACAACTGTATGAAATGTGATAAATATTCGCCAAGTAAGCAGGCCGGAGAGGACACCATTTCGACTTTCAACGACCAGTCCGGAGCTGACAGTGGCTCCAAATCACTAAAACTTTCACTGTCTACAACAATATTCTCACATATTTCTGGCCAGCTTACAAAAAGTTGGAATTCTCTGCAAAAGATATAAGAACGATTCCTAGTATAGATATCATAATCAATGTAATGTGACAGTAGTTGATAAATGATTAATTTTATAATCTATTGATCTGAAGAAAGAAGTACAGTGATTAAGAAAAACTGCAAGAACATGCAAAATACTTAATTTAGATAGGGAGATGTGAAATTCACATTAAGCATATAGATTATCTACTTTGTTTCTTACTTTATCGGATCGTAGGAGGCTCCAAAGGGAAGTTTTCCAAGTTCATCTACACCTACAGTTTCTCCTTGTAAAAAATCAAAATCTGGCGGTTCCTGGGTCCATGTACTACTTGTCCAATCTTTCAATGTATATGATAATCTGACTGACACCAATACTGGATCCAATCTTATCCCACAACCTTCTCCAATTTTTTGTTTGAATAAAGTTAATAAGCCTGTCAGATGCCTGCAATGAGGTGGAATTTTTTTCAAGTGCACCATGTTCATATCCATCCTTGATCCTTTGCCAATGTTGACTCCAAGATAAAAATTTTGCCATATTTCTTGCACCTGAACAAAAGCTGGTACTTCGCTGAAATAGTTTTTGTACATCTTCATGAATATTTTGGCTCTCAAAACAAGATAATGCGGAAACAATTAGTTTTTTCATAGAAATTTTGTTAACTCACCAATGCGAGTTGCTCACTGATATTGTCAACGAGCTCAAAAGAATTTTAATTCTTGTCTCATCAATTATGGAATTTTTTTTCGCAGGTACTAATACTATGAACTCTCTCACTCCAAAGTAACGAGCTATTTCTAAATGACCCTGATCCAACTGTGCAAAATCATTTTTTGTGTTGAGTATATCCTTCTGACATTGAGTCAAAGTATCTTCTTGTTCGTCTATTGCACTATTACTTATCTTGGATTTGTCATCCTCTTGTTTCAATTTGTAGTGTTTTAGAAGGAATTCGAAATCTGAAAGTGAAAGTTCCATTAGCTGCAACAAAATAGGAACAGAGCAAACAGAGGGTTATGTGTTCAAAAGAGTAACGTTACCTGCAAAATTCAATTTCTCTGTATTTTCTTCCCAGGACAAATCAGTGAAGTCACCCGCTTTCAACTCAGGATTTATTTCTGAATGAGGAAGTTTCCATTCGTGAATAATTTCTTCTAGTCTTGCAATGAAAACTTCCCACTCGGAAGCTGTTGTAAAGTCATGATGATAAACGTCATCGATTTCGACGTTATTCATCGTGGATTTTCAAACAAAATTCATCAATAGTTCAGATTTCATTAAAATTGTCACTTTAACTTCCCAATCACACCGTTACAGCTGTTTTCAGTACATTTTCCAATAGTAAATAAACACAAGCACACGATCCTTTCATGCGCATTATTACAATGCGTGAGAGCAGAGCATGGAGGTGGGGGGGGAGAAGTTCAGACTTCACTTCAGGTGTTCAGTTCGGAAATGGGAGTAGGGAGGGTTGCCATAGTGCAGCTGACATGCACGGCAGCTGATAATGCAGAGAACACCGCGCGGCGCTTCGATTATCTGACTATTGGCGCGAGAATTCAACTGTTACTTATTTTTCAGATTCTATACCCTAATTTTATAAAATATAACTTACAATTTTCGATTTTGTAAGTAGAATAGTTGAACGTCCTGCTTCAAATATTCGGCGTTTGGTGGATGAAAAATGTTATAATTCAAAAAAAAAACCTATTCCTCAGTGCGGAAATCTTGACAACAAATATTATCAAAATTACTTGGAAAAGATTATTTTAAAAAGATTAGATTAGAAATTGACAGCACAAGACAAAAACTAGTGAATAATAGCGAATTTCCGTTACCCAAAACGTTGATATCTCGGCATGCAAATATACAATTGACAGACTTTTGCTCTATTTTTCGACACAAAAAAACGGAGGTTCTTGAAGAAAAAACACATTTTAGAATCTCGACGACGAAGAAAAATATAGTACCTCTCCCAATATTTTGTAGTAGAAAGGCACATCTCACATCCTTTGACGGTAATTTTTTGTCTCATGACGAAACCTGAAAGAATAGCGAGAGATGATTCTCAATTATTATTGGCTGTTTAAAATTTTATGCTCACTATATGATGTTAAAAACTACAATATCGTCAATGCGATTATAAAAGAGATTTATGTTTTTTGTGATGACTAATGATGATTGAGTAATTCCATATCATTAATCAACATTTTTCTTATATTTTTCTACGTTTACTCAATTAAACTTCTTGTTATTCCACTTGATCGATATTCGACCTACACAGTAAAAACGAGTACTGAAAAGTGTTGCAGTACTGAAAATCAATTTAACATAAAATATGTTAAAAAAATCCGAATTTCCATAGTTTCAGTAATTTTTACTCAAATTAATATTTTTTCAGTATATAAATTTACAAGAATTAAGTTTTGTGATTCCTAAAATCGATGCTGAACTGAATTGACAGGCTATTGTATAAAGGTCATTGTTTGACTAGTATTTTTGTCAGCATTCGGATAAAAACTGGACAACTTCACGAGTTGCTCCGAATTCTGAGAACCTGATTGAAACCATAGAGAAAATAAGATAAGGTAAATGAGCAAAAAATGAAAAAAAATGAACAATATATTTGAAAATTACATTTTTATTTATCTTGTACAAGGGTTAGAGCCCGCATATTTTTGAGACTGAGACACTAATAAAAGATAATCTAATACAGAAATGAAAATTATTAATTCCAATACTTCGTCGTACCGAAACTAAGTACAAAAAGTACTTAACCCACTAACGCCCAAAACGCCTGAACTTTCAGTCTGACTTTAAATGTGTACCAAACGAAAAACAGATTGTTTCTACAAAATGAAACTACACTGAGAGAAAAAAATAGTAATGGTTACTAGATTTTTACTAGGTTTTCTAGTAGAATACGGGGACAACTAAGTTATATTAGTAACCTTTACTAAGCAAAAACTAGTAATCATTACTAGAAAAATTAGCATTCATTATTAAATTTAATAGGGTATTTTACTAGGGTATATTGTAAAATTTACTATATTTCTAGTAACATTTATTATATTTCTAGTAAAATTTACGATATTTGAGGTAACTGTACCCAATGTTCCACCTCTTAAGGTTTGTTTGCAAATTTGACTATGATAATATTAGAATTCCGGAATTCTGAGAACGCCATCTTCAAGGGTAATTTAAGGCTTATCAGAAACCTTTACTATAATAATAATTTGTCCATTTTAACCTATTCAAAATCTAAATTGAACAAAACCACTCAAAGAGGCCACATTAGGCACAGTCACCCTATAGTGTATGGAGAAGTAAATAAATTGAAGATGGGTAATTAAAGCTGGAATTTATTTATTATTAATCATCCACTTTTATACACTAGCTTTTGTTACGGTCGATTTATTACATAATATATTAAGTAGATACTTGAGACACTAGATACTACAAATGATATAGTCATTTTTATCCCTTAATGTATATACAGAATAATTTTTATAGCATTCTAATTCATTAAAATGAATCAAACTAGAGCGACTGATTTTTTTCACTTGTGACAGCTGCAGATGCTCATCAACGCCAATAGTTTCATAATGTTGTACAACTGCAGCAAAATTTTTAAGATTGAGATGATCATGAAATTGTCTGCGTCGATAAAGTTCTGTGATTTTCCCATATATTGTTTCCCATTTATCTTAATGTGGATTTCATAAACGACTGGACGATAAGTAGTAATATAAAAGAACTTACTTTGAAAATTATCTATATAATGACTTAAATTCCATCTACGTAAATACTCTTGCACACTAGAATCCATGTTTACACTTCTGTTGTTCCAAGAGCACTGACAGATACCGAAGAAATTGAATGTAACCAAACCGTGTATGTATACCCATCTGACCGTAGGTACATGAACTATACAGTGAAATTCCTTGAATACCCCCATTTCAGTAAATAATATGAAACGGATTTTAACGTCAACGAAAAGTTCAAGTTAAGTCAAATAATTTCGTTGCTCTACAAACGCTAATACCATTTTGGAGGGAAAAATATATTCATCCGTAAAAATGTTACATGAAAAATTAGTGAAAATTAATATACAACTTAGTAAAATTTACTAGAAATATAGTAAAAAGCTCAAAAATATAGTAAATTTTACTAGAATTTACCTAGTAAATGATATTAGTAAATTTTACTATCAGGAATTTTAAAATTTACTAGAAATATAGTACTCAGTCTCAGAAAATCTAGTAAAGGCTACTAGGTTTTCCTCTACCAAGTCGACTTAGTAAATTTTCCTAACCATATTTTTCTCAGTGTAGTCATTCTCTATGTTTTAGGGGTCGCACTATACGATTTCGGGATCGTATTTTGGATTTGGTATCAGAAATATCCAATATGGCGGTGCTTTTTGAAAGAAAAGACAGTCCTAATTTGTTTAATTTTTTCGATCCGAAACCCCCTTACTCGAATCGGACTATGAATGCATGGATGAGTTTTACTGGCATAAAATTGAATTTGAATATCTAATCTATTTGGGCATCTGGGTGGACTTTGTCCGTATTCTGTCCATTTTCGAACGATTTTCTGCTGGCAATGGGTTCAGCTTTCTTGGTGCAGTCTGACACCGGTCAGCCCGTAAGACGGATAAGGGGTCGTTCACGTCGGTGGGAGTTGTTCGTGGATGGGTGGAGTATGGACGTTTTTCTGATTCGCATCACGTAATTTTGTGGGGCCTTAGTACTTGCTTTGTCATATATGCATATTTTCCAATTCAAATTTCCGCAAGGTGATGGCAAGTGGTTGACATTTTCACTATGGTAAGGAAACGGTACAGAATTGCATACGCTAATCTACTTAGTCATTTTTGTTTTTCTAACGTAAACTCTAGTTCATACTCCGATTCCCATCTCATGAACTCTCCCGTGATTCTGTTGGAAGAAACGGTAGGTAACGTGTAGGATTATTTCAGGCTAATACACTGTGGGTCCCCCGGGAATGCGATGCTCTTATCAGTCGGTCAGCGATCGTTAACGAGAAACGACGTATTGGTGAAGGTGCATCTCCGCGAATAGGATCACCCGACCCTGTTCTATCCAGCATAGGGCGCGATATCAACCACATCCAGGAACTTCGTGAGTTGCTTCAGTTCGCCCCAGACCCTCGCCGGGAGAGGATCATCGGAGCGTGCTTGAATTTCGTCCACCACTCTAAAAACCAAGATAAGTTCTAATTTGATTAACTTTTTCGATCCCGAAACCCCCTTACTCGAATCGGACTATCAATGCATGAGTGAGTTTTACTGGGATAACGTTGAATTTGAATATCTAATAAATTTGGGCATCTGGGTGGACTTTGTCTTTATTCTGTTCGTTTTCGAACGATTTCCTGCTGGCAATGGTTTCAGCTTTGTTGGTGCAGTCTGACTTCGGTCAGCATTCGGATCAAAACTAGACAACTTCAGGAGTTGCTCCGATTTCTGAGAACCTGATTAAAACAATCGAGAAAATAAGAAAATAAAAATAAACAAAAAATAAAAAAAAATAAACAATAGTTTCGAATATTACATGTTTCTTTATCTTGTACTGTGTACAAGGGTTATCGCCCGCATATTTTTGAGATTGAAACACTAATAAAAGATTAATGTAAATACAGAAATGAAAATTATTATTCCAAATACTTTGTCGTACCGAAATTCAGTACGAAAATTACTTTATCTAAGTACAAAATAAGAATTTAGATTCAAGTAATTTTTTTATACTCAAAATCGTTCTGTCTTATTCCAAGAAAGATTTTTCACTCAAATTAAGAAATCGTGTTTGCTGCGTATCATTAGTCATCTTTATTCTTATATTTTTCTGTGTTTATTGAGCTAAACTCTCTGGTGGCCATAATTTTTTTCAGGGCATCGTTTACTTCAATTGTCAGTGTGTTCAGACGTCAAATTGCTCGTAGCTTGAAGAAATTTGATCCGGAAGTAGCGGTTGCAATATTTGAAGTTTAATATTCTACTTCAGTTTCCATTTCAAATTCAAATGAACAAAAAGAGTTACTCTTCAAAGTTATTGTATACAAAATAAGTTACGAAATATTTTCAGAATTCGCAGCTATGATTGCTATAAGCTATATCATCATAGCCGTTATATTTACGATAACTAATTTCACGACAAGTGATAATATTACTTGGATAATCAATCTCATGAAATCCCATTTGACGCAAGACTTGAGAATAGTACGGCTCAATCTATCAGTTCAATCAACTATAAAAATAAATTCTGCCTATGAAAAAACTACAAATGCTTTCGTCAATTCATTTCTAACGTTTGTGATTAGTCCAAATCAATTATTATCGCTACCAAACCATCGACATTCAGTTTGCATGCAGGAGGTAATACACCAGATACCTGAAAACAGATTGATTGTTGCACTGATTGAGTCACAGCAAAAAGGTAATGCAGAAAAGGAATTATAAAAAAGCATCGATTTTTCAATTAATGCGTTTGCTAATAGGACTCGGGCAAATTTCTTAATATTTCAATAATTTTAGTACTCTAAAAGACGTATTAGACGCCAATATTGTACTTGCTATAGACGATTCCATGAAATCGTATCTCATACCTCACGAGCTGAGCGACGACGTGAGAAATATTTTGGAGCGTTCAATGACGCTTGAGCATTCGGAGTGTCTGAACGATTTGCTAAGCAGTGGGCATATCGTGGAAGGGTGTGACGTTGATTCAATAATGAGACGATATCTAGTTTCGAGATTTTCCAACAGCCAAGACGGATGGATTTTGAGTATTGTTGACGAGCCGTTAGGAGTTGGCTGGGATGTCATGGACCTTGCTCAGAATTCCCCATACGTGAATCGCTTTTCTCGATTGATCCGGCGTTTTTTCGAAGCAGGATTGACTGACAAATGGGAAGAATGAGCCTTCCCTTCGTTTACCCAGTACTATGACGTCTTTCAAATGGACAAACAAGGTTTGGCAATGAGTTTCTACGATAAAGACGGAATACCACTGCAGGAAAAACTCTTTTTCATCCTTATTCTCAGTCATTTTTAACTCTCGTAGTTTTTGGATGTGAGATGATTCTAAAAGCAATAGTAACTTACAATTCTATTGTTTTATCTGACACTTTATCAACTTCGAGGAAAAAGATAACATTCAATGGGAATCATTTATTAGTTTTAAAAGGTGGAAACTTCAAGAATAAGAATTATTTCTCTTGAGAAACTGAGTAAAATTTTTAAATGTCAACTGCTACGCCAGAATCGTCTTCGCAAAAACGTTAGGTCACGATTATGCAAGTTCAGATATCTGGAACTTTTCCTTCAATTGTCTAACCATCAAGTTGAACATAGGAGATTTTATTGATAAGGTCACTGAACTGATAGAGCGAATGAATTTAATCATCAAACAGTACTCATGAAACTAAGTTTTCATTTAATCTAATCACAAATATATATTTTTAGTGTTCATGTAAGTTTTAATAACTTTTCCTCAGTTCTTAAATGGATATATTGCATTTTGATAGAAGGAAAATCTCTTAATCTTATAAGAATATTATCATCTCATCTGTGCTAATAACAAAAAGTATGTAATTTTTGTCAGATTTTGTATAATTTCTTCTCTGTGTTCAAAATTTACAAAATCTGCACTTCAGACGAATATAAGTTGCTGTATACCTGGCACGAAAATAATAGATTCATTCAAAACCTTTGCCTGATGATAAATTCTACAAAACGCTCTTGAAAAATATCACAATGAAGAATCTGCTATGTAGAGGTGCAGAAGAGTTACTGATGTGCCATTGCGGTATGTACTGTACACCATGTGGCACTAATTTTCTCAGATCCCGTTTGCGGTGCTCTCCGGGCACCAGTCGCAGTAGTTGGTACATGTTGGGAATATTAAAAGAAAATTTTCGGTCACTTCCTCGCTCATTTAGCCCTTAAAATCACTGCCTTACAACAGTTTGAATTTTTTCGACCTGCTTTTTCCATGTTCTTCTTATCTTACTGTGCTAACTTAATTATTATAATCAATATATTTAAGAGATAAACGTCAAGATTTTATAGATATGTTGTAATGATTCAGATAGGTATTTTTCGGTTAGATGTCAAAAGTTTTTAATAATTATCTATGGAAACATGATTTTCCAGTTTATTTCAATCCTGATTTGACCGTCCGGCCTTGTAAGCGTATATATAAGCTGTAAGTGATCATGAAAATGTGCCACATTAGGTACATCACGCGTAAATAAAATAAAATAAAGAAAGCAAAAGAAAATCCATTTTGTTTACATAAGTCCAAGATATATGTGTCTACATACATACATACTTTTTAATCACGTTCTTGTTGCACGGCGCATTTTATATTAGTAGCTTGATCGTGAAAACTCAATTCTTATCAGTTTGGCTACATTTAGGTCAGTCATTATGGGCCAACTTGGATTTTTTTTCCAAACGACCGATCGATTGATCACCATTAAATATCGGCCGGCTTGGTAAAACATAGAATTGTTTGGAAATGTGAGATTGCGAGAAGGAAAATTCACGCTACCTGGGCTTGATTCGAACCAGCATTCTCCAGTTTCACCAAGCCAGATAAATTAATATCTATATAATTCAAACTCGTAAATGCATACCAATAATTAGTAATTGTTTTTTTTTTATCTAATTAGTAAAATGCGTTTTACTGTCAACTTATAGTTTACCCGCCAAGAAAATTACCTGATGCCGCCCGCCCGCATGTAAGTTACATTTCCTACACTGCTGTCACGTGTGCCGTGCGCGCCGCAGAGAGAATGCAGTTTCTGCAGAACAGTGCGTGAGTGCATCAGAGAGTGCATTAGAACGACAAATGTCAGGCGTGACGTGTTTTGCATATTTATAAGTAGTTTAACGATAGAAATAAGTCGTTTCCCAGTTTTCTCAATACACTTCCGAATCTATAAAAAGTACTGCAATTTTATAATCACCGAATTCGGTTTGTTTTCACAAGAAATTTGTCAACATGGTCGGTCTTATAAACGATTCGGATAGTGATGACGAGTTGCCGCCCGGCTGGGAGGAACGTGCTAGTCTAGATGGAAATGTTTATTATGTTAAGCAAGTGACTTTTATACACAAGCTTGGTTTGAGTTATGACTAACTAGAATCCATTCTTGTTCCACAGTCATTATACAAAAGGTACACAATGGACACACCCTCAAACTGGTCGAAAAAAGGTTGTCCAAGGAGAACTACCTCCTGGTTGGGAGAGATGCGTTTCAAGCAGTGGTCAAGTACTGTTTGTTGATCATAATAACCGCACCACAACCTACACCGACCCACGGTTAGCATTTGCAACTGAATTCAGAGAACCACACCAACCTATGAGACAGCGTTTCGATGCAGCTAGTACAGCTTTATCTGTACTCTACGGTAGAGATCTTAGGAAAAAAGTTGCTCTTGTAACTGGGGCTAATTCTGGAATAGGTAATTTTCAGTTCAGGCTCAAATTTTTAAAACTAAATATTGTATATCTATTGTCTAATCTATTGTTCTGTTACACAGGATTTGAAATTGCAAGATCACTGGCTTTACATGGATGCACTGTTGTGTTTGCTTGCAGAAATTTAGAAAAAGCTCAAGCAGCGGTTGACAAAGTTCAGGGAGAAAGAGAAAATATTTCATGTGATACTCTACACTTAGATTTATGCTCTCTGCATAGTGTACGAGCCGCAGCTACCAAATTCAAACAAAAATATAAGTATGCAACCTTGAAGATTTATAATTTTACCTAAGTTGTTACAAGTTTTTGATTCATTTTCCTTTTTATTTATTGCAGAACTCTAAATATTCTCATTTTAAATGCTGGAGTTTTTGCTCTTCCCTATACATTGACAGAAGATGGATATGAGATGACATTCCAAGTTAATCACTTATCTCAGTTTTACTTTACTTTACTTTTGGAGCATCCTTTGCGGAGTTGCCGGAATTCAAGAGTTGTAATTTTGTCTAGTGAATCACACAGGTAAGATAGAAATAGCATTCTCACGAAATATCTCAAACTAATTGAAAATTTTTCAAAACCTTTAGATTTTCATTAGTTGAGTCAGTTCAAGACATCCATCCTCTCACTTTATCTCCTCCAGCATACAAATATTGGTCAATGGGAGCTTACAATGATTCAAAATTGTATAATATTTTATTTGCTCAAGAATTGGCAAGACGGTGGCCTTCAGTAGGAGTATTTAGCTGTCATCCAGGAAACATGGTTTCTTCTGGTCTATCGAGGCATTCTTGGATATGTAGAGTTTTGTTTGCTTTAGTCAGGCCATTCACAAAGTCTCTGGTGAGATGATCTCTTTTCATTTTAAATTTTATATCATACGTAAATAGTACTTTTCATTATGGATTTTTATGTAGCAACAAGCAGCCAGTACTCCAGTCTTTTGTGCAACTGCTCCAGAACTGGAAGGTATCACTGGTATCTATTTCAATAATTGCTATAGATGTGACGTATCAAATGCTGCCTTATATCCACAATTGGCATTACGATTATGGGAAACATGTCAAGAAATGATTGTTAATATTGTAAAGAGAGATAAGCTGTGGTACGATTTAGCTTTGACATGATAAACATGAAATCAATTGTAAATATGCATATTGTTATGAGACTGATATCTTTTATAAAACCAAAATGTAATTTTAAATTCGCCAATTGTACGGGTTGCAAATATGTTTTTGAATAATAATTTATTGTTTATTGTTAATGTATATCCCAATTATGAATGTATTTTATTTTTATATTTGCTGTTTTTGCCTCTTGAAAATATAAAAATACTTGAAAATTATGTTCGTTATACAATTAGAAATAAACTATTACATGAAAATCAATTCATCTGAATATTGAAAGTAATGAAACAATCATAATGACAACAATCATATAAATCACAATGAATTACAGTGATTTGATAATCAGGATCATCTATTCAAATCAACTTCTCAGGGGGTTATTATTGAATATTTAAACATAAATTATTCAATGTTGAATTTATATTTTTTAACTAGCATATATCAAAAAAGAAAAGTTAAGATTAGTTATAGTACTATGAAATAAAAGTTTTCTCAAGTCATTTGTAACAAATATATTTCTACAACAATAGAAAATTGTTTCTTCAATCATAAATTATATGAAAGAAAGAAGCAAAAGTGCTTCTACATTTTGCTTATATCTATATTTAGTCCTTCACAATATACACTTGTATTACCAAAAAAATTAACTAGCATAATATTCTCTAAGATATTCTGATTTTGGTTTCAAGATTACTTTATCTTTGAGACTCACAACCCACCCAGGTTGAAGTCCATGAAATATTTGACGAGCATCTTTACGTTCTATCAGCATTTGATAATCAGGATCATCTTCTATTTTTGGTAACTCATATCCATATTTTTGAGCTAAAGCCAGTCTTTCTTGTGATATTTTCTCTGGATCAGCTAAATAGCCTCTCGATGCTGCACTCGAATAATATTCTAAGCAATCTTCAGGAGGTAACATGCGACGAGGTATTGGTTCACCTGTAATAAAATAAAATCATGTAATGTTGAATTAATAGTTTCAATGATGATCAATGATCTCAGAATTAAAATGGAATTATACAAATGACAGACCTCTTTTGAAGAATCTCTGAGGATCTATTGCTGCATTTACACTTTTCAAGTCATAAAATGATGTAGTGATCGTTCCTCCATTTCTTTCGATAGCTGCTATGACTGGCTCTGTAGCCCATTGAACCTCAATATTCACTTTTTCTCTGAATATATCTGCACCCTATGAAAATTCCAATCAGACCAAGCATGAATGAAAAATCACTTGAGTGTACAGCTTCAATTTAATTGAATATATCAACAAAATACCTCATCTGTGAGTTGAATCCCATAATGTTTGAAGTCTGGTACAACATTGACTAATCCTGTTTGGGCCAAACTAGTCAAGTCTATGGGTTTACTGGTATCTAATCTGTTAGTATCTGCCATTAGTTGAAGTTGTTTCAATGACAAGGGTGGATATTGTCGCCTCAAACTATGAATTGAAATGCAAAATAATCAATAACGTAGGTGTCAAAATATTGACACAATTGTCCAAATGATAATCAATAAGATGAACAACTCACTGGTGTCCCTTGTAATACGGTTCAAATCCAAATCTGAGATAGAAAGGTACATTCCCTGTTTCGTACCCAAGTCTCATGTAATTTTGTCTCTGTCCTGAACCCTTATTACCAGCTCCATGTTTGTCACCTCCATGCTGTCCTCTCCCTCTTTTTTTCTAAATCAGAGAGGAATCGTTTAAGAATTACAACCATTCATCGAGACAAGTGAGTGCACGATTGATTTTTAATTAGTCTCACATCTTTGTTGGAGCCTGGATTCGGTCTGAGGTTACCCAAACAGACTCTGGGCAATGCTCTGAGCATTGTCAGAGCCAACTCACGGCCCTGCAGTGGTCCTTTGGCCATTTTCACCAGTTGCAGTGATCTGTCACTCGGAAAAACTCAATAATATCAAACGTTAATCACACATGAGAGAGAAATAAATCGGCTAAAGCATGTCGTGCAATCAGCGCGCGGTGTAAGAACAATCCTCTGAAGCGAGCCGCCCGAATGGCGAGCAAAACATTCCATGTGTGCCAATCACTCGTAGCGATTGGCAACAATGGTGAACATTCGAAAATGTTGAGAGTGCGCAGGTAGTCATTATACCTATATATATACATAGGTGGGCGAATATGTAGCAGGAAGAGAGAGAGAGGGAGAGATTCTCCTCAACTTGTTGAGGGCGGAACGTCGACTGCAGTTGGGAATTGGGATGAGCGACGAGGATGTGCTTCGCATACGGTAGTGATCTGTACAAAGCAACGGAGCATTAGGCGTGGACGCCCCCGCACTTAATACATCTCTAGTCTGACCGATAAATCCGATCGGATTCCGAATATCGCGAGCGCAGGGGGTAGCTGGCAGCTGCAGAGCAGCGAATTGCAGACTGCTCTGCACATCAGAGAGCACACATACGTATACATATCAGAGCGCGAAAAGGCTCCTCGCACGCGCACACGCCTCTCTCGCTCGCGCAGTTTCGCACACTGCGCGTTTCGTCGACCTCGTGTCTGCTGCAGTCTCGGTCTCGGCATCGCCGTCGGCTAGATGCTCCAGCAATGGCAACCACATTCAATGGGGGACTGCTGAACGACGACTTTCAAACCGGCAAGAAGAAAGCCACGGGCGACGACGACGACGACAACTTGTGGTAATTTTTGTTGGCATATACCTGTACAAAAATGAGTCTTGTGTCGTGCATGTATCTCACGTTTATCTGTTGCAATCGGACAGGTCGAGCATCCTTGCCGAGGTGCAGAACAGCAGCAAGAACAAGTTGCCATCCAACAAGAATGTCCTTGTGCTGGGTGAGTACGCTCCACTTGACGCACCCCAGTAATAGGAAACTATTAATAAAAGCGCGCCAGCTTCATGGTATATATTTGTACATTTTTCCAGGGGACAACGAGAGCGGAAAGACCACGCTCATTGCTAAGCTCCAAGGTGTGGAGGATCCAAAGAAGGGCTCAGGACTGGAGTACGCTTATATCGATGTCAGGGATGAATACAGAGATGGTTAGTATCAAATTGCTTTCATGATTCTTCCAACGGTCAAAGCGCGTGTATTTGGTGTCTTGGAGAATTCATAACCATTCAAATGTGAAATGCTTTCAGATCAAACTAGGTTATCGGTGTGGGTGTTGGATGGAGAACCAGGTCACTCGAATCTCTTGAAGTTTGCTTTAAATACAGAAAGGTTTCCAAATACACTTGTCATGCTAGTCGCTGCCATGACCACACCATGGGCAATATTGGACCAGTTAAAGTCTTGGTCCAGGGTGTTGGGAGAGCATATTGATTTATTATCCGCTGAAACTGACTCCTTCAAACAAGTTTGGAAGGAGTGTCGGCAGCAACGTGAGTATTTTTACAAATTTTTGTTGTTTTATTTGTCAACCATGAAAATAATTGTGTTTCTCGATATAATGCAGTTGTAAAGAAGTGGCAAGACTATTCAGAGCCTGGTGATGACCTCGACCCAGGCAGCCCTCTGAGAAGGACCAGTCGTAATTTAGATGATGAGCCAGTTGATAATTTACCTTTACCAGATGGAGTATTAACAACCAATTTAGGTTTAGATATAGTTGTTGTAATCACAAAGACAGATTATATGTCAACTTTAGAAAAAGAACATGATTACAGGTGATTTTCTATTACTTTCAATTTTCCTCCATTTGTTTCAATCATGTTAATGACAATATAAATTATTAGGGATGAGCATTTTGAATTCATGCAACAGTGGATAAGAAGATTTTGTCTACAATATGGTGCAGGCCTTTTTTATACATCTGTCAAAGAGGATAAGAATTGCGATCTATTGTACAAATATTTAACGCATAGGATCTATTCTTTACCTTTTAAAACTCCAGCTCTAGTTGTAGAAAAAGATGCAGTCCTTGTGTGAGTTCAGAAATTTTTTTGAGTTTATAGTTTTACTCATACAATACAAGTTGTTAACTCATTTATGTTTTATTCCATTTTCAGTCCAGCTGGTTGGGATATTTACAAAAAAATTAGTATTCTTCATGAAAATTTACAATCCATGAAGCCTGATGATGATTACAGGGACGTGATTGTTCAACCTCCTTCAAACAAGAAGGTATTTCATCTTTGTAACTTCGATTCCACTATGAATTGTATTCATTTTAACGATTATGGCTTTATTTTATTGTAACTCAATAATTTTTCGATTAATTTTTCAGAAAAAAACGAGTCATTATTCATAACTAATTACTTCATGTATGATTCATTTTATTAGAGTAACATGATTGGATAACTCGCAACTCTAATTTACAGAATGTACAGCGTCAAGTCGAAATTGTAGCAGAAGATGAGCAAGCTTTCTTAGCCAGGCAACAAGAAGCATTGATGGGATTGAAAGATCCATCTTCACGTTCACCAACAACAAGGAATCAGGCAAGCACAGGCCCAGTCGTGCAGGTCTATTCCATTTTGATTTTAGCATGCTTTCAGTGTTATTGGTGCTTAACATACAGTGAAATAATACCAAAAACAGGTTTCACCACTAATTTTAAATCCATCTCAGACAAAAATAACAAAAACATTTTAACTTTTCGTTTCATTTTGGTCATGACTTTTTTGCGTTGTGATGAAAACTCGATAGTCAATGGTAAATCTCTTTCTTTAATGTCAGTTAATAAACATAATTATTTTTCTTATAATACTTTGATTAAAATATCAAAGTAGACATTAATAGATTTCATTTGCTGCTATTAAAGAAACACAAGAATAATTTAATCAAGATTGTTGAATTTCTATGAATGAGGATCTATTTCCCGTTTATTTATTTATGGATTTTGGTTCTCTCTACAAATTTGATGATCTTTTTTTCTCAAAATGAATCTTGATACCAGAAGTTGCTAGATTCTATTAGGGTTGTCGTATATCTATCTATGTGGGTTTTTTAATATCAACTAATCATGCTTAACGTAAACAATGACAGTTCATATCTAAAGGTTTCATATAACACTCTTAATAAGCTGCTATAATGATCAAAGTTTTAAAATTAATCGAGATTGATAAACGTATTGTTTGCTTATTTATTCCTTATTTTTATTTGTCTTTCCCGGTAAAACACGTTTGGGTAAAATTTGTATTAAATCATGTTTTCAATTGAATTTTTTTATGACCGTTTGAGTTAATAGATAATTTCAGAATGTTTTTCGAGTCTCTATTACTACAAACTTTTCAAATATGTTTCAAATAATTCATTACTCAGATTGTGTAATATATCAAAGAACTAATCAGAATCACTATCAATACCACTATCAAAACTCACCATAATAAATGTTTTATAATACTCATCAACTAAAAAAGTTTCTTACGTAATGCTATGTTGAAAATAAATCAATGAATCGAATATTTGTACAGACAGCAGATTCAATATTTTTCATTTTTCTTGACCTTGAAGCAGAGTAGATACTTTCAACAATAGTCATTACTTTCAAAATGATTTCTCTCGATAAATGATTCCAAGTTACAGTAAATTTAAAATTTTTTTTTGCATTTCTCAATCTCATTGAATGAAACCCATTCCCTGTAGTTAAAAAATTATTTTAAACTAATCAAACGATCGCACTCGTTTTTATTCCATTATTGTATTATATTTCAATTTTAAGAGTAGATTAAAAAATAAAAAACTGTTGATGTGACATTCTTAGTTTGACGTTGTAAGTGAACATTTGAAAAACATTCAATTTAAAATCCTCGTTATATGACATGAAACAGATATTTTGAAACGTTCCAAAACACAAAAACGATAGTTCTTGAAAAATACACGAGAAAATATCTTGGCATGTGTAATTTGTCGTAGGTCATAAGACATGTGCAGCTTATTGTTGACTGTTGAGCTTTGATCCTTAACGGTATCTTTGAAATTGTAATTAATGCATCCGAATATTACCATTATTAAATTATAAAGGTCAAAACTGATTCTGTAAAGAAACCCTGAAAAGCATGTTATAATCCATCACATGGAGCGATCTGATTGGTCTGGCATTAAATATTGCTATTAAATCCATTGATAACTGTTACCAAGCACGCATTGAAAGATTGAAACCTAGGTTGCGTCGCCAAACAAGAAGGTAGATCCGAAACTTGCTGGTTCAACACCCTCGGGAGAAGGTATATTGGCAAACTTCTTCAACTCTTTGCTGCACAAAAAGTCCGGTGGTTCGCCGGGTGGACCTGGTTCACCGTTGAGTAGCGCAAGCGCCAGCCCAGTCAAAAATGGTAAAAATTACTTGGAATATTTTCTGCATTCCATTCAATTATTCTTCTTATTACAAAAGTCAAATATACATGCAATAAAAATTTCATTCATAAAACTTCATGGTGGCTTTTGATACAACAAAAATGTTTAATGATAATTTAATCTTTCCAGACTCTGCGACTGTAGATAAAGCAGCAATGCGAAACGATGCGGCAGCGGAACTGGATCGCATAACAAAAACGAAAAAAGTTCCCTCGGCTGATTTAGAAACTTCGACTGAATCTTGAGAAATGTTTGCATTATCATTGCTTGTTATGATTCATGAAAAAGGAGGACAATCGTCTACGATTATTGTCACGTCATTGTCTCTACAAGTCAAGTAACAGTGTTGAAAATGAAGTATGTCATTAATTGTCAAGTGCGATTAAGAAAAGCATTCTCGCCGTTATTTATAATTTATTAAATGTCTAGTTATCTGCTAGACATATTTGAAAACTCTAACGCAGTTCAGTACTTATTAATTAACGTCAAATTGTTTGATCCTGCTTTTTCTTGACATTCTTCATGGCTTGCTTGACAATAATCATTCCTTAATTTGCGCCTAGAATAGAGGGACGCGGAGCAAGTCAAATAGTGCCAGAGATATTATGGGGCCATTGCGGCTTACTCGTGATTCTTGAAAAAATGCTCGGATGAGTGATATGTTTTATAACGAACTAATCAACGTTATATGTTGTATTTCAAAAAGCTTTGAATTTCGTACTAAATGAAGATGAAAAGGAATTTTTTCCAATTGATTTCGTACATGAGACATTTAAAATACCTTGTTGATGCAAGGAAGAATTATGTTTGCACAAGTAATTATAATCAAGTTATTGTAAGAACTTGGTTTGTACATTGAATTTGCTGTAATTTTTCTATGCATTTCTAGTGTAGAATTGAAAATATTTATCTGAATATATCAAGTATGAGGAAATCTGCTATCAAGATGACTGAAAATAGATAAGGAGATGATATAGACCAGCAACCTGTAGTAATTATTTTTTTGCCATAAGACTAAAAGATGATACATGACGTTAGATCAGCACAAGTGGAAACAAATTGAACACGTATGAATTAGTGCATCTGAAATGCATAGGTCGATTTTTATATTACGATATTATAACTGCTATATAACTGGGGAGAATTTCTATTCAAATCATTAAAATAAACAGAGATCTTGAGATATTCATAAAAAGGTAAATTTAGAAGTAATGCGGTTATTATCTTAGATGCATGAAAAAATCATTTTTAACATTTTAAATGCTCTTCTTAACAGTTAAAATTGTTTTTAGTGATGTTGGAAAAGATGAATTACTATCTTTAAGGTATTATAAATTGGTTATTTGATATTCTGATTTTATATCTACGTATTTGGAAATGTAATCTGGTATGAAATTTGTTGCAACAAATATTATGCAAAGAAAGTCATCTAATAAAGAAAGAACATTTTTTAAACATAGTGCTATTTTATTGTGTGTTATAATTATACTTTTCATTCACTATCAATTTATTTTCAAGTTTTCAGCTCGTCGAAAATAAACTCTTCGAAAGCTGAAATTTTGTATATATTTATGCGTGTATGTATACATTCATTTGATTTTCCGTGAAATCAAAATTATGAAAGTAACTTCTCTCAACAATTTCTAATTCGAATTTTATTTTTTAGATAGTTCAACGTGTCTTTGATCGGAAAGAAAGTTACTAAAAACTATAATAAAAAACAATGATTGTTAAGAAAGTACCATTTTGCCATTATTTTAATGCACCATTCGATGTGCCATCGGAAAATACGACACACACACACACACACACACACACACACACACACACACACACACACACACACACCCTCACCCACACCTACACAACACAATCATACATATATATACATACACCAAATTTCAACTTCCTATACGATTTTTTTCCGATAGTCTGACAATTTATCGCCATCTCCCCATGAAAGTCAATGAATGCAAATACATATTTACAAATATTTTAATATTTCCTGGATTCATAAAAAGAAAACAATGGTTTTTAAAAAAAAATTTATGTAAGCATTATATTATAACAATACATAGTTCATACATATAATATACATATATAAGTAACTCTAAATCATATACATGTAGAATGAATCCATTGCTTCATTCTTATAAAAGATCTCACATGTGATAATTCGCCAATATTTACACCATGAATTCCAATGATTATATCAAAATTTGAAATCTTTTTTCCAATATGGATCAGATTTGTTCGAAAATATATTTTTCATAAATATGCCATAGTATTTTACCAATAACAGGAAGTAATTCAAGATTACATTTCACAGATAATTTTTTTTAGAAAAATTAATCTTACGAAATAATCTTTGCATGCTTTTTTAGATATAAATAAAAAAAGTAAAAAGATGGAACTGTAATGAATGTATTCATTCTATTTATTTTATAAATATTTGGCTAGACAAAATTTTATGTGCAAAAACCAATAAGAAGACTTTGAAGGAAAACTATGCATATTTCAAATCCAACATTCATATGAAAGACGAATAAACGTATTTACTCAAGGGACTTACAATAAAAATCATAAAAACTATTCTATCGATAAATGAATATCTAATTTCTCCAATTTATCAAATCGAATGGTAGAATATTTTTCTTTGAATTGTTAATTATCTTTGACCTAGAAAGTGATGTAATAATTTCGATATATTTTTTTATTTTTGTTTGGTTTTAAAATCTGAAATCAGACTAGTTATCGTAGATCGATTTATTGCTTTTCCTTTATAATACCTCCGTTCGATTTTTTCTCGATGCGTTAAAAGATATCTATTTGTCATATTAGTTTACTATTCTTCAATACTTTAAATCAAAGTATATTCGAATGTTTTAGTACAATAAGCAGGAAAATTTATTTGATCGACGATGAAAAACAAAAAATTCAAGTTATTTACAAAATCATATAGCATCAGTTGTCAAAAATTGCACGCGTAAATCCCAATTATTTTTATGCATATAGGCCCTCCTGAGATGCCGTAACAAAATCGTGAAAAAGTTGGATTATTATTTGTGTAGTTTCCTCGAAACGTTAGATAATCTTAATAATTTACTCAAATTGAAACCACAAGATTTTCTTTCAACTTTAAATATGTAACAAGTTTACCTATTGAAGATATCAATAAATTGTTGTGAATTTGATAATTCACGAAAAACATCATATGAACAATGTCTTGTTAAAGATTTTAAGTATGTGGAATTGACGTTCGTTGTCAAGCGTAACAATTAATCTAAGTGTATAGCGTAAATATCAAAACCAAATCCCTCAATTCATTTAAACAAATGGCTACAGTTTGGCCGATATATGGAGTAAATATCAATCATCTACGAAACGTATACTCGATATAATCGAACTCTTATCCTTACTGGAGTTCTATGATACTCAAATATATAGGAATGATTGAACAAAACGAATTTGATTCACATCTGAAACTTCAATATCCTTCGACAAATGTTCAGTATATAAATGCTGTATTGCTCAACAGTATCTCGTAAATTCAATAAACAAAGCTTGCGTCTGATCGCTTGTCAAAATCAGTTTAAAATTACAATCGAGTAATCTCTAGGGAGAGAAAGAGAGAGAAAGAGAGGGAGAGAGAGAGAGAGAGAGAGAGAGAAACGTAGAAAAAAACGTCGACGATTTTTCGCATTTCTTCCCGGTAGAAAATAAAAAAACACATGGAAACATTGGGCGTAATCCGCCCGTAATGGGATTATTGATCATGTCATCAGAAAATGACAGTGTTCAATTGTCGTCGCAGGTGTCGTATAGCCAATGCAGTCTCGTAAGCTCTCTCTTAAATTTGCTCGACCCCAACGTCAATATATGATTTCGAAATTCAACGGGAAATAATCGATGACAGTCTTGGTTCAATAAAGTAGAATGCGCTTGTCCACGGCTTTGCGGCATATCGGGCACTCGGACATTCGGTCGCCGCACATTTGGCACGTTCCGTGGCCGCAGAGGAAGATCATGTTTTTCAGCCGATCCAGGCACACCGGGCACATTGTCTGAAATTTGATGATAATCGATGAGAGGCATACTTCGAGAACTTTTAATAAACATAATTCATACAAGTAAGTATGTATGTATGTATATATGAAGTGGCAAATTGAGTGACTGAGCGGCGCGTCACTTGGCAGCCGTCTTAAGCAGAGAGTGTCGGCGCGACTTGTTCACTCAAGATAAGCAGCGTACCTGCTCTTTGATGTCTTGGAGCTGCTGCTGTAACTTCTGAATGTCGCTGTGAGAGGTGTCGCGGCTTCCGTTGTTCATGAGAGTACCCTCGGTCTGAGGAGCCGCCTGGGGCGTCGTGTTGTTTGCGGTCACTTTCTCGTCCTCGGCATCTGTGCTTTTAAGCTCCACCAATGCAGCCGCTGCAATTGTCAATTTATCAACATGTACCTCGCCTCGGAAAGCCGCTTCGATTTGACAACAATCCTCTTATGATACTGATACCCGACTTTGACAAATTTTTTTTTCATTCTGTGCTCCTCGTATTTGCAAGATATTGAGCTTTTTAACGAGTAGCGTTGGTCTTGTTCCAAATAATTTAGTCGTGTTAACCATGTGAAATTTTATACTCTATAGTGTTTGTTGTGAAAAGTTTAATTCAGAGGGTTGGGATGAAACTGACGAGAAAATCCCCTGGATAAATTGCATTCCCGTATACTCAATAACTGTCCGTGCCTCCCGGCAGATTTCAATCCAACCCGCGTAACGATCACCGTGGCTCGATTTGACTCAAGACGAAACTCCTCTTGTTATATAGATTTCCCCCCCCCCCTTGCTCACTACGATATAAAGTGTACAGAAAGCAAGGAAAAAAAATTCTACAAGATATTCAAATACCCGCGCGAAAACTCATTTCAAAATTAAGATTATCTTTGAAGTTCCTCAGAAATAATCAAGCATGCGGTGTCAAGAATTCAATTTATTCAACGTATGGAAGTGTGATTGTCAAAGGCGTAGTCTTGATTCTATATAAATGCCTGGATTACAATGAGTTAGCGAAAGACTGGATAAATTCAAGAAATAATTTCCAGTAAAAAAAACACTCACAAAAGGTCTGGCTGTGTATATATAAACCGGAAAAATTGTCGCAGCAGTAAGCTTCCGACTTCACGTGAAAGAAATCATGATAAAAGATATTCAAAAATACGCTTTCGTGCGGATCGAAAGAAACTCTAAATAGAAGGAAAAAGTTCTCACGATGCGGAGAAATCCTGGACGTCCCTTCGTGAAAGCTTGGGTTCTGTATCCATCATTCATTATATTAAATAACTTGCGCTTTCACCAACATACCTCCGGGATTTCTTTATAATGATAATTTTTGTTCTTTTCAAAGATGCGCGCATTGTAGCGTATTTTTTGAAAATCTCTCTTCGTGTACAATTTCGAGGTCGAATTGTAACGGAGTAGTAAAGCAGTGGGAAGTGAGTAGAAGTACCTGAGGTAGCGTTGCAGCCCTTGACGTAGGTGACGTCGCCACCGCCCCCGCAGCACATGGACAGCGGCAACATGTGGAGAATCTGGACGCGGCACTGCACGCACTTCTTCATGAGGGCGGCGCAGCCATCGCAAGCACACATGTGGCTGCACGGCCGGAACAGCACCGAAGCCTTGCGGTCCGAGCACACGACGCACTCCTCGATCTGCATCAACAACAATTCAACTGCACTTCTCTGCATATATATCTGTCACGTGCCCTGTAGCAAGCATTAATTCCTCCGCTCCGCAGTTCTCGAGACAGACAATCATTTTCTCTCGTATTATCCCTAGTTTTTCTTTCAAAGTCATTCGCGTCCAAATTATTCTTTTTTTTCTGGTCTAGTGAAGTTTGTTGAGGTTTTTAACGATATCGCTGAAAACTCGATTTTTCGTATGACAAAATATGTTTTCATACATAAACTGTATGAACAAGTATTAGGTACTTGATTGAAAGTATTACTGCGGCATTTGGAATTTTCTTCATTTTTTTTCCAATATCAATTAATTCCAGTGTTGATTAATTTTATAATAAATTGATTTTCACAATTGATTGATTTTATTTGAAAGATGAAGAGATCAGAACCAAAAAGATCTGATGATAAATGAAAAAATTTCAAGAGTCGAAATTATAATTTTCTCACTGTTCTACAGTTTGTGTACGAAGACATATTTTTTTCCTCGGAAATGTTTTCCCGTCAATGAAAAATGGGACTTGATTGAAGCAGCAACTATATGAAATATAAGAGTTCTAGATTCTGATCACGAGCTACATTAATTGCATAGCTCTGATTCTCTTTGATTAAGATGAAAGAGATTTTATTAACGTTTCGATTCTGACTGAAGTATTGAATTGGATAGAATTATTTCACTGCATACATCGTATAAGTATACAGAGTACGAGAAAAGTTCCGGGCGTATTCAATTTCAAAAGTTTGCGAAGGAATATACAGGCGTTAAAAGCTACTGTATGGCTATTACACTATATCGGGTTTAGTATTGGAAATTTTACTTCTTCGTATCTGTATCGTTTGGGAACTCGAAATAAATTTTTCGCGGCGCAGCAGATGTGCAAAGCTTTCGAAAACTTTTTTTAAAATAGCGCCGCTCACACGTATACGAATAAAATTGTCCTTTCGATATCATTTTTAGTTCGATTACTTCTGTTCTTCTTTATTACAATCGAATGTCAATGGATGGTAATCTTACTCACGTTTTTATTGGCACAAGAAAGGAAAAAAGAGTTTATCTGATTCGACTATTTAGGATACGGGAGCTATAACAGGAAAGAGAGTTAACGAGTTCCGAGTCGTCGCGTATAAAAAAAGAATCATCTTTCCATTTTTAGTACCAATAAAAGTGTATGTTCAGACATATTTTTTAGAAATTTTTCCACCCGAAACTAAAAACAACGAGCAAAGATAAAATAGGCAGAGTATTTTTCTCGTATGACATTTATTTCTTATTTCATCATTTATTCTTTATTTACGCAGGCGTGCTCGGAAATTCCACTATCGGCTTCGGAAAAATAGTATTCGATAAGGCCGCGAAAGATGATTATCGATTTGTGTGATTTTTACCCAAGCCAAGTGAGCAAGCGACAAACCTCACACAAGTAGAAAATCATCTCTTTCTTATATGCATCAACAGTTTTTCATTATATGAAAAACAGTTTTGAACTTCTTAATTCGAGAATCCTCAGAAGGATAATTTTTTTAAAAATTAATAATGATACAAATGTATGAGCATAGAAAATTAGACTGTACGATACACATGCACATACACATACACATGCAGGAACTCCAAAATAGTTAGGTATATATGTGGAGTTGATGATCCTTAACGAGTCATATGCTTGACTCATTAAGGATCGTTAACTTCGCTTATTGAAATTTACACGAGTGAAAAAATAATAATAAGTTACTTATAGAGGTTTATCATGAGTGCATCCTATAAAGAGCGTGTGAATACGTTACCTTAGTCCGGCTGACGACGCTCTCGCGGCAAAGCAGGCACTTCTTGACGCGGGGGGCGCAGACGTTGCAGCAGGTGACGTGACCGCAGGGTCCGAACAGGACCTCGCGCTTCGCGTCCGAGCACACGAGGCACTCGTCTATGCCCGTCGTCGGCACAATGTTCTCCATGTCGTGGCTGCGGACGAATTCAGAGCCAATCAGATTCGGACCCTCTCGCTTAATTGTTCATTAGGAAACCGCACGCGCTCTTTGGCCCTTGCACATATAGGCGCAGCCTCGACCGCATTACTTTCGCCGCTCGCGCGGCGCTTCGTGTAAGCGCGGGTAAGTGGAGGAACGATTTGAGACAAGTTGAGGGATGCAGCCGAGGGAGTTAACGGATTTAACGGGCGGACATTAATTTACACGTGACCTTATCCTATTGCGCGAGCTTTAAAGCTATACGGCGAGCCGAGAATAAAGTTCACGAATGAAAACACCGCGCGCCGCGTCCTTAGATTATTGTCGGGAAAATTAATTATGTGCTATTTCCCCACCGCACCCCGTCCCAAGCAATTGCTTCAGTTTGTTCATCAAGTCATGGAAAAAATGGCCGGCTTTCCGGGAGACATCTCATTTTGACCGCGTTATTACATTAAAAAAAAAAAAAAACAGAGCAGAAGAATCGTCCTTCCTTGCGAAGATGAAGGATGGCATAGAAATTGCAGAATAACAAGTATACCGATATAATCAAGCTATACAAAAAACTTTTGATAACCGCTTCAACTTGGACGGATAACAATATCACACAGCAAGTTAAATGACTTTTCTCTGATGAGTTTCCCTTGTTATATCTCTAATTTCGAATAGGTTATTTGCTAAAGTTAAAGGATTCGTTCCGTTCTAATGATTGTCTGAAGTTTAAAGAAGACAAATACTGAGCATCCTATTGAAAACTTCAAATCTATTTCTATTCGAGAAGTACATTCAAAACAAGAAGACGGAAAACTCGATTTACCCGAGAAATACAATTTCCGAGGTATTATGTTACATGGCCTGCACTGTCTCATAAACATTATGTCGCAGAGGGAAACATCTAAACTCGACTAAACCAAAACGATGACAGGTGTCGTCCCGATTAGAATAAAATGAAAAGAGAGAGGAAAACAGAGGACGAGTTGGAGAACTAATGTTTATTTTCGTGAAACTGTGGGGTTTTCGAGAGTAAGTAACAACAATGCATTCACCAGAACGAAAGAACGAAAAATAAACAAAGAAAATCATGTCTCGAACGTTACATTAACATATAAACGGATAAATTGAAAGCAATTTCGAGATAAGTGTAATTCAGTTGAAAATAGTAATTATTACTTTGCAGGAGAATACGAAGAAGAAAGAAGAAAGTAGATAGCAATTCCGGATTAAATGGGTTTGAAGGCAGAGAGCCGTAAAAGAAAAATTGCGGAGTAAACTCAACTAATTCAAAGTACAACGAAGAAGTACAACGCAGTTTAACTATCGATTCACCTCCTCCCCTCCCGCTTCGTCATTCGAGTGTATATCGAAGCGAAAGTTAAAAAAAGCCCGGCAACAAAATGTGATATTTCAAACTATCAACAATTCGATTTCGCACAATCTCAAGGAATTTAATCGAAGTCGGGATCCCCGCCAGCGTGCGGCACGAAAAAAGAAAATCGATAGAGAAAAAAAATTGCATCGCTCTTCCGATATATTGAGTAAGGGGTGTATCGAGTTTCAACCGCTCCGCGGGATATCTGGGAGACGGCGAATTTGCTCGGACGCGCCGAGAAGGGCGCGCGACATTAACGAATAAAATATCGAAAAGCTGATGCTTACTCATCCTTGTCCTTGTGGCAGTTGGTGAGTGTCTTGCAGAGGTTGGGGTCGGGGCAGAGGTCGAGCGGGGTCTGGCCCTTTTTGTTTTTCAGCTCGAGGTCGGCCCCGTGGGCGGCTAGGAAGCACGCAATGAACGAGCTGCTCTTCTTGTCTTGGCCCTGGGTTCCCAGGCCCATCAGCAGCCGGCCCACGTCCTGCACGTCCTGCAGCTGGCGCAACTGCGACAGCGTGTGGTGGCGAAGCGCCTCGTGCAGCGGCGTGTCCCCGTCCTTGTCCGCGACGTTGAGGTTCGCGCCCTCCCGCACCAGCAGCTGTATGCCAACCAATTGTTTCGTTAATATCCCAGCGTTAATACGTCATGTTTGTTATTTCACCTATATATGGTTAAAGATTCACAAGCGAAG
Source organism: Aphelinus atriplicis (assembly GCA_020882685.1). Lineage (NCBI taxonomy): Eukaryota > Metazoa > Arthropoda > Insecta > Hymenoptera > Aphelinidae > Aphelinus > Aphelinus atriplicis. The sequence continues at coordinate 80,311,843 of CM037073.1, forward strand.
CGTTCAACTTTGAACTCGGAATATTTCCAACTGCCTCTATTGCCCGAAACTGCGTTTTTTTTCTTTCTTTCTTTTTTTCATATAAACTGGATATGGGCCAATTTCGTTTGAACAATATAAACGCATCTTTTCAAAAGTGCGAAGCCAGTGATGGATCAACAGCGTGTAGTTTGACAAATTTGAGTATGCGCGTATTGGTGAAATCGTATATAGCGCAACTATCTCGATAAATTTCAACAGGTTGAATGTCATACATTTGGGCCTCCGATTTGTTTGAAATTTGAAACAAACAGGCCATATACATATCCATTCGATTCAACGTTTCAGTTTCATAACGACATAACCATGGGTTTTTTTTATATACATAGATATGTTGCATACGAGACAAATAATCGATCGTGTTAACTTTGTTATTTTTATCAGGTAGGATACAAGTTAATACACGTTCAAATTTAAGTCAGATAAATGATAGGAGTCTTTTGCAGTTCAAATGTAGACGAAAAAAGACGGAGAATTGAGATAGATTTTAATGACACAGCTGTTACTCTAGTTGGGAGTCTGAGGGCTTACTCTAGCATGCCTCAGTATAACAAGCAGCATAAGAGGAAAGCCATTACTGGCCGAGAGATCATCAACTCCTCGACAATTTTCCGTGAAAAGGGAGTATTTCCCAAGATTTCCCGCGGCAATAATCATTAATGAAAGTGAAACGAGACAAATAATGATAATTCGCTTCGATGTCGTGGATTATTTTTTTCGCATCCGAACGAACTCGAGTGGAAACACATGTGTGCGTTGGTCTTTTCCCGAGTTATACACGCATGCTGGGGACATCGCAATGAAATTAAACACTAGAATTATAGGCAATAACATTTTTATCGAAATGAGAAAAAAACGCCCCAGTCGAGCAGAACTCCGACCTTCGAACAGGTATCACTATCATCTCCACTTGTGAAACTTTTGTCAAATACTTCTAGTTCCAAACAATGAAGAAAATTACGTAACAATCTATGTATATTCAGTTGGAATCAGATGGGGTTATACTCCAAGACCGCAATAAAATATTATCCTATTCTATTCTATGGTTTATGAATACTTTGTAATTTGGGATAAAAGTTAAAGAGCGCGACGCACCCGAAACCTCGAAAGTTAATCGATACCAAGTGCCGCGCTCCCATAAGCTTGACAACGCGAATCCACGCGCAATATCGGGTGTTGAGAACAGAATAGGATTTTCGAACGGGAGTGAAAGTATCCGTATATGAATTCGATAACGAACGGAACGCGGCTGTAAGATTGGAGCTGGGTCGGACTCACCCTGACGATCTGGGTGTGTTGCCTCTCGACCGCGAGATGCAGGGCCGTCTGCAGGTTGACGTTCTGCAGGTCGAGGTCGGCCTTGCCGGCCCTGGCCAGCTGCTCGGCCACCTCCACGTGGTTGTTGAGGGCCGCGAGGTGCAGCGCCGTGTAGCCGTCGTCCTTCTTCTCGTCCACGATCCACGGCCTGGGCAGCTTGGACAGCAGGACTCGCATCGCGCTGCAACAGCACGAGAGAGCGACGCATGTGAAAAACACGTGACGGACAAGGGGGCCCCCGCACATGTCGGCCGCACGTGCGCGCCGCACCACGCGGGGCCCCCGCTTAGCGCCCAGCGCACCCGAGCATCATTGGGCCTGCGCGCACGGCTGTTTCGCACAACTCCACTGTATACATACTCACACCCACACCCACACACACAGGCGCATCGTTTCGCTGCGTTCGCGGCGGGACGGGAAAGGCAAAAAAGAACAGAGGCAACGAGAGAGACTCGTCGCTCGGAGCGTATTTCTCGTGTGTTCATATTACATGAGATACTGGCTCGTCGGTAGCGAGTTTCGCCTGGCGCTTTTCCCGTATACCCCGGATCTGGCACACATTTTTCAGCCACACCGCGCGTGAATTATTGTCAACTTTGCCGAAGGGCAATTTATACGCGGGGATGATCGCCATACGACGATCACGCTGCACGGATTGATACACGCGTAACTTTTCACGGGATCCATATGTACGAGTGGAGGGGAGGGGGCAAAAAAACAAACGACATTCAGAGCCGATCGGAGCAGTCGTCGTAATTGATCGGAGCCCATCGTTCGCCCCGACGAGCAGCCCGACGAACCGCGGAATATTCGAACGATATCGCGCGGGCATCGGTGTAATACGATACACGTACGTGGCGCCACGAAAACTCGCGCCGAGCGATCCCTCGCTAATCTCAGCCGGTGTAGGTATATAGCTCGGTGCAATCACGAGGCGAGCGCGAGCGCGCAATGAGGAGTACCCCGGTGAGCCAAAGAGCCGCATGATTGGACCGAGTCGGGATTAGGGTGGAGGCGGGCAGGTTGTATCGAGTCTTGGTGCATGTGGAAGTACTGCGGGCCGGGATCGATAGGTAGGGCCTGCCCATCTCATCGGCTCCGAGAGACCCTAGTGTTGATTTCCCTCGGATTTTCCGCACGATTCCACAGTCGCGCGCGTGTTGGGTGTGCGCGCGTAGGGAAACAACGCGAGAGCCGTGTGTTGCATAGACACACACGCACACACGCATACGCAGAGACGCGCGCGCCAACGAGCACGAGCGGGGCATTGAAATGTGGCGATAGGAAGGAAAAGTGAGCTCGGGCGTATATAGCGCTCGCGCGCGGGGCAGATAGAGATTTGGCCGCGCTCCATCGAGCATCGGCCAGCCCGAGAGCGAGAGACAGAGCGAGAGAGAGAGAGATAGAGATGGCCGGCGTGCGCGTATTTTCGCGCTCTCGTATGCGTGACGCTATTTCCGGCCCGATTATCGCGGCCGGCCGGCACTCCTTGTGCCGCTGTGCCGCGCCAGAGACCGACGTCCAGTGAGCTGCGCCACGCCAAGTAAAGGTAAGCCTAGTAACCGTCTCTCTCTCTCTCTCTCTCGCTTTCTATATCTTTCTCCGTGTCCGCAGTTGACTCTGCACCACGTTGATTTGGTCCATGCTGTGCACTGGGCGGCGGGAGGGGTGGGCCCTCTGTAGTAATGTCGGGGTAGGAGGGAGGGAGGCAGGGGAGCCATGGACCACGCGTCGTACGACTGTTACGACGCGCTATCGCTTCCTGTACCGTAAATTTCGGCTCTTTTCAAAAGTTCGCCGCGAGCGGCCGCAGCGACATTCAGGTTGATGCGCGCGCGCGACCAGACTTTTTCCTCCTCTATATACGCCCGCGGAGAGCTCTCTACGTCCATGTACACTGACGCAACGCGTTTTTTTCCTCTGCCCCTTGTCCCCATCCCCCCTGCCCCGGCCCGGCGTCGATTATTCCACTTTCGACGCGGCGCGCGAGCACTCTTGGTTCGCGCTCGAAATTCATATCTCCAGCGGAAAACTAATAATTCAAGTGGTATACGCGCGCGCGCGCGCCACGAAACGGCAGCGCCAAATGTTTTGCTCCCATTGCCGGAGGGGGGGCCGTCGGTTTTTATTTTTCTCTTTCCCCCCCTGACCTATCGCGGCGCCGTGTTCTCTTTGACTCTATCAATCCGACGTGACGAATGGTCGATTTGCCCCGTGAATCTGTATACGTAGCGACGGGATGATTCGCGATCTAATTATAGGGCCCGCGGCTACACCGCTTGACCCGAGGATAGATCGGCATGTGACATAGGGGGAGGGGGGGGGAATAAAAAACGTGTTATCCCCCGACGGAGCTCGAGGCAAACGATAAGAAGCGAATCGTTGGAAATTTCAGTATTCCCGTGGCAGGCCGCGGGCAGAGATGGCTTCGAAACACATCTGCAGCGAAATCCGTTGCCAAAGACGATTTCACCACCGGAAATGACCGAGACGAACCACGTGCGTCTCCGTTTTTCTTTCTCGCTTTCGGAGCGGAAACTAAAATCGACGCGCGTTTCCCCCCGTTCGTGAAAAGTGTCGGCTTCGAATTTAAAAGCACGCGACACACGGCCAGCGATGGTTTGTATGATCTGTTCTTATTTTTTTTCCGGTAGGAGAAGTGGCACTGTTCGATGAATTCGTCAATCGCTAAATTGAAATTTGTCTTTTGGCGGCGGACTTATGCAACGTCTGTGGGAGTATTGAGCGAGTGCAAATCGGTCGGTAATCGTATCGTCGGGACAAATAACATGCGAGGGTAACGAACGACGATTTCCGTTGCGTCATAAAAAAATTGCGCGTTACATTTTTAGAAGGGAAAAGCACAACGTGCGACCTCCCGGTCGAGAATACTCTGAATGAACTCAGCGGGAGATTCTTCTTTAGGAGCAAAAAACTTGAACATTCTTAGAGCACCTTATTGAACCGCGGCAGCTCGATTATCGCGAGACACTTCGACATAACAAGCGAAGAAAAGAATAATCAATTACGTGCGAATGGCGACTGATCAAAATAGGTTGATATTTCGAGAAGAACCGAGACGAGATTACTGGGTTGGGAGAAAAAAAAATTCATCATTTTGGACTTTCCCCTCTGTTGAGAATGGACTACACTTACTGATGCGTCATGCTTTTACCTCGCACCCGGAAGCGGCCCATGTCTTAAAGTAGCATTTTAGAAGTTGTTAGGGTCGGATTTCTTCGGAGTTATATCTGGAGCTTGCAATCGACAAAACGCATGGAATACAAAAACACATAAAATATATGAACAAAAAAACGCATCGGGTCGTGTTAAAAATACGCTGGGCAAGTCAACTTTTTTCCCCCATCGTTCCTGCAACGGTTTATACGCGGTAGTGTAAACGACGAAATAAATCGGGAAACACTGAACACGTCCCGCGGCCGCGGTAACGAAGCGCTGAATCCCGGAAAAATTGCAACTCGATCGAGCTTTTTCATCAATTAAAACCGAAGCCGTATTACCACGGAGCGTATACATATATTGTGTTCGCGTTTGTTTGCGGCAATCCTGGCAGTCGGCACATATTGCCGATATTCCTCGACCCTTGAAAAACAAGGGTCCGCGGTGGTGTGTGCGCATGAATCCGAGACCGATCGCGGCCCGGTCGTGGAAATTCGACCGGTCAAGCAGAGTGTGCGGCGACGACGACGCATGAACCATCGCTCGAGTCGGTCTCGGTGATAAAGTTGATCCACGTGAACTGGAGGGCTCGTGCGAGTAGAATCCAAAATCGGAGAAGGGCAATGATCACGTCCGACGGATAAATAACGCGCGGGCGGGCGGGCCGGCCGGAGAATATTGAAATTCAACGAGATATGAGAAAGATCGAGTTGGATCGCGGGCCAAGAGCAGCTACAGAGAGAAAGACAGCCGGTTTGAAAGAAAAAAACATTGCACAAAAATAGAAGGGGCAAAGAGGGAAACGGCCAAAGTGCGCCGAGAGATTGTTGAGGAAGCGTATCGGGCGAGAGAGCCAATGGGTGTTTGTGTCGCGTGAGTTGGGCGCACACAAGCGGTGTGTCGGCGCGCTATAAATACGCTCGAGGAATGGCGCCCTAGCCGCTCGTCGCGGTACGCACGTGTGTATGGACGTGTATGTGTATACGCGAGGCGCGATGTTTACAGTGTGCACCGGGGATGGTCGAATCGATTCCATCCACCAGCGCATCGCCGGGCCCGTCGGTCGCGTAACCGCGGCGGCCGATCGGCCGATATACGCGCGTAACCGGTATTCGCGATCGTCCGGGGGGGGAGGGTGAGGGCGCGCGCGCGCGCGCACGTGGTGCGAAAACCCGAGACTCGAGCTTGCAGAGCGAAGAAAGGAGCTCCGGTTGGTGAGCTGGTATACGCGGCTGGCTCTGCGGGGGCCAGGAATAGTGCCGCGCGCCTCGCCAGCCGTGGGACGCTCGGCCGGTCTATTTTCGTCAAAAGACAAATTTGGCGCGAGACGGCGGCGGCGCGCGAGCGTGTTGGAGGGATCTCCGTCGAGGCGAGAGCGCCTGTGGGCCTGCTGCTATACGCGCCGCTCTCCCGCTTGGCAGTCAAGTGTAAGCTTACATGCGGCGGCGGCGGCGGCGGCTCGCACGCACTCACTACTCCCTCTCTCTCTCTCTCGCACTCGCACGCACACACGCGCACACCCCCGGCCTGCAGCGCAGCGCCATTTTTAGAGGGCTCGAGCCACAGAGAGAGAAAGAGACGTAAGCAAGCTTAGCTGACCCAGCCAGCGGTCGTCCGGCATTCAGTCCGAGACGATCGCTCGGGGAGGATGAGTCGTTGGGCCGCCGCCGCCGACGCCGAAGAAGCCGCTACCGCCGAAGCCCACGTCCCTACGCCAGCTTCTTCTTCTTCTTCTTCAGCCGGGCGTCTGTTCCGTGCTTCCTTACTTCCCATAGTGTACGTGACGTATGGAATGTAAAGAAGTATGGAGCCGCGCCTGGTTATCCAGCCCGACACAATCAGCTTCGGGGATGCCGGCGACTCTACGCGACACCGGTATCCGCAACCACACTACGGCCGATTATAATCGATCAGAGGTAAAAAAAAACAAAAAATCAATCTCGATTTCTTCAACTCCGCAGCAGCAGCATCATCATCATCATCATCATCACCAGCAGTACTGCAGCACGAGTACCATCGTCTCACCAGTGCGTTTCCTCTATTTCCCCATTGCTCCGGCCCAATAACGATCTTGCGCATAACAGCCGATCGGCCGGCCAGCAGCAGCGAGCCAGCAGCGCCGAGTCAAAAATAGAGTTGCGTTGCGTTGCGGGCGCGACTCGGTTCTCCGGTTACCATACGGCTATTTGCGCGTGCGATTTTTTCGCCGCTCGACGCCTCGAGAGTCGGATGCCGCGGAGCGACGGGGGGAGGGGGGATCGGGCAGAAAAAAAAAACCCTCGGACCGCGACGGATCCGCTGGCCGAACGGGGACCCGGCGCAAGCGCGTTAATTGCCCATGTGCGCGCACAGACTTTCCGCGCGCGCGCGACTTATCGCCTGTAAAAACAGCAGCAGCAGCGGCGTTGGCGTTGGCTCGATAAATCCATATCCACAGCGGCAAAGCAGACGAGAGAGGATAGGACGACGAGCCGCGCGCGCGGCACTCGGCAGTTTTCGCACGTAAGCGAAACGTCAGCTTTTCACGAGTGAAGCCTCCTACCCCTCCCCCCCAGACCCCCAGACCTCCCTCCTTCTTCTCCACCTCCTCGTCCCGTGGCCCGCGTGCCCTGGCTCCGCCGCCGTCTCCCTTATCGTCCTTATCATTGTCAGGCGCGAATCTAGCATCGATCGGCCGCTCGCGCCGTTTCGTTTGTCGCGCGCCCAAGCCCAACAGAGAGCCGCGCAGTGAGATTGAGGGAGAGAGAGAAAGAAAGAGGGAGACGGAAGAGACAGACGCTCGGGGTGAATTTAGCCGCGCGGACAAAAGGTGCGGGCATTCGTGCTGCTGCCGGCCAGGCATGCCGCGAATCACTGAGCGCCCGAGTTCTGTACAACTGTATATATGTATATGTGGGTGTGTATATATATGTATATAATATATCTCTCTCTCTCTCTCTCGGTCTCTGTCTTTTTCTCGCTTTCTCGCTCGTTCGCTCTCACGCTCAAGTTTTGAGGAAAAATAAGACATAGAAGCCGGCAGATCCGCAAGTTCATTCGGCAGGACGATCACGAAGCTCCGGTCCGCAACTTGGCGCCCGGGCGCCCTAGCTAATCAGAAAAATCCACACCCCGGGAGCAACTTATTGAATCGACCCCGTCGACGCTCGGCTGATGCAACGAGCCCAACGTCGATGAGAAAAATTCGAGAGAAAGAGAGACAGGGGGGCAGAGAGAGAAATATTTGCAGCAGCGCGAAGCTGCTTATGATCGCGACATCAAGACGACTCGCTTCGTAATATCGGGAGGAGATTGGCTCGGCTTTTTTACTCGGCGGGTTTTTTCCTCTTTTCCTTTCCCCCCCTTCTTTTTTTTCTTCTTTTAATTGCGGTCTCGTTCGTTTAGTTTCTTCTTAGCCGCGCAGAGCTGTTATCGTTTCTGCCCTTGCACTTTTTACGGCACCGCCGCCGCCGCTGCTGCTGCTGCTGCTTTGCAGTGTGAAATTTTCAGAAGATTCACCGAGCTATTATCGTAGCCGTTCGCCAGAAATAATTTATCCTCGACTAATAGCACCCACCGAGGATAGCCAACCAAGAATAGAACCAGTAAGTTATAGTCATAGAAGAGACGTGTTATTTCTGTGAATTCTTCAACTTCGAGATCGACTATAATTCAAATTTTCACCAATACTCCACGAAGCAATTCGAGGCCGTGAAAGACGTGAACGAAGTGAATGATGTAAGTATCTTCGAACGATCGGATCTTCATCAGCTCTATAATTGTATCGAATGAAAATTCAACGAGCAAGATCATTCGGATTATTCGTAACTTTTCCTTATTACTTTTATAACCATTGGGGAAATTCGATTTTTAATTTAAACGTCGTTTCACGTCGCTGTTCCAATTTTTTTTTATCACCACAAGAGTTCGTTTATCGCAGAGATCTTAAAATAAAGAAATTTGACAGCAAAATGTATATGCCGGATTTGATTCTTCGCGAGATTGACCTGTCGCGTAAAGATTCATGTCGGTTGATTTCTTCTTTATAATATCAAGAGATAATATTTACTTTGTTAATCAGGTGTATGAGAGATTTTATGCCAGATAGAAAGCACGAGAATTGGATATTTTCCGTGAAATTTGCATAAACGTAATAGGTTTTACTATGCAAATTGTGTAACATCACGGAGAATGTCGAATAACGCATTTAAAACGAATAGTAATTAGATCTCTCTTCACATAATTAACTTAGGTTGATAAAGTAAAGCATTTACGAGCCCACAACCGTTACAGTGTTACGTTAGTGCGGTTCGAGCCAATAAAGATCGATTTTTACGGAGTAATTTTACTGGGCTAATTGAGCTGAATAGAAATGAGCACCGATGGCCAGAATGCAATATTGATTCTAATGAAAATATGGTAAAACAACTCTGTCAAGTGTAATTTTATGAATCGCCAAGTTGATGGAACTTGCCTTTTTCTAATTACGTTTCCAACGAGTAGATCACGAATAACATCGGTGATGCATTTTTTGTGTTTATATGTATATACATTTATTGCACAATCAGATTGTATTAAGTAAATATTAGACACTATATATTATGAAATGCACGTTTCTTCATGTGAATCTTGTTAGTTCATTCATATTCATTCGCACATACATGCGACGCACTACTGTAATGAAAATAAGGAAAATTAATATCAGGGTCAAAATCATCCCTCGGGATGGTACAAATTATCCAAAAATGTAACGCGCAGTTTTCAACAGACCGAGAATGTTTACGTTCAACTGTACGGTTTATCAAGGATCGACGACAAAAAACGAAAGCTGACAAGGCGAGAGCACGGCGAGTGAGATGTTTCTTGACGCGAGGCACAATGTACCGGGTGCGAGATATACAGTATTGTTGTGTGCGCTTGTGTAGAAATGAAATAAAGGACGAAATCGACGAGTATACGTATCGAGTAATACAGATTATTGAGGAATAAAAACGTCCCTCCCCCAGCCCTATCCCACTCGACGAGAGGGAGCGTGCGTGCCCATTACAAGAGCATCGATTTTGCTCGAGTGGCGCGGCTCAGCCGAAAATGCACATTCGGGCTCGCGCGGCGCGTCGAAATCGGCTCCCGTTGCCCAGGGCATATAATAACGCGGCCGGCTCCTCTCGCTCTCTCTCCATATCCAATTAAATCCCACGCTGAATTTCGCCCGAAAGCAGCGGCCGAGCTTTCGTATACGCGTGGGATCTCCCGCGCGCTTTGGAGTCGCCGCCCTTTCTCCCGGCGAAACGCGCGCCTCTCGGCCGATAAATAAAGCTGCAACTCGCGGGTTCCGGCCGCGGCCGCTATATAGCTGGGCCCGCGATATGATACGTATATATACGCTCTCACACACACGCGCTTACGAAACACGAGGCAGATACGTACAGACAAGTACAGAGAGAGGCTGTGCAGGAAGAGGAACGCGGGCGAGCGCCGCTGCGGGATTTGCTCGCGGGCGGGCATATATAGCCGCGGACAGTAAGAAGCTTTTGGCTGCAAGCCATCTAATAGTCGCGCGGGCGCGCGCCGACGCTGCCGGGTGGAGGCGGCGGTGGCGGCGGCGAGGGAGGGGGTGGCGGGGGGCAGGGGAGGAGGGGCGCGCCGTAGTCCTGGCGCGCGCCCGAGACTCGGTCGATTCAACGACGCGCCAGCTGCGTGGGGCGCGCCGCCCGGCTCTCTCTCTCTATCTCTCTCCGTCCGGATTCGGCCCCGCGCTCCGCTCGATCGGGGAGTGGCGCGCCTGCAGCTGCTGCATCCCGCACACACACACACACGTGCCCACACGTACTCGAGATGCAGCAGCTCGATCCTCGGGAGAGGAGTTCGATCACGCGCTCACCTCCGTTCTATTACGATACATTTTTCACCTCGCCCCCGTATATCTATCCCGCGTACGTAGGACCCGACACACCAGAGGCGTCTCCCGCCGAAGCGACACTCGCTCGCGAGGGCGCCGCCAGATAGACGTTGGCCCGGCTGGATATTTCACGCCCGCTCGCCCGCGCCAACGGGTAAATCTCGGGAGCGACGAATCTTGTCCCGAGCCGAGCTTCTATAAAATATTCCGGGCTCAATTTCATACGCGGCGCGGCGTCGGGGGCCGCATCGAAAACGTGCGATCCGAACTTTACAGCTGACCGTTACGTCCCGGGGAAAGATGTTTAGGAACACTCGGGAGTGCGAGCCGGAGAGCCGGGGGATAAATCGGGCGAAAGTGCGATTTTTTTCGTTCGGCAGGACGAGGGAGGCCGGGGGAAAGGCTTGCGATCGCCAGGCCGCGGCGAGAGTGGAAAAGCTCTCTCGGCGCGCGAGCGAGGACAAAAGCAGCGCGATTATGCCCGCGTGTAATAAGCTACGCCGGGGGGGAATTAATCGATTCATCGACAGGTCGCGCTCGGGCCAAATGAATTTGTCGGGCTCGCGCTCGCGCCGTCTGATAACCGGTGTCGAACGATAACCGGGGTAATTGAGGCGCGCGCTTGCGGCCTCCGTTAAAACTTTGATTTAATAATTACCCATTCCCGCCGCGCGAAAATTAGTTGATAGAATGCGGTCGAGCTTGGTGGGGGGGGGGGGGGGGGGGACGGAGGGGGTCGGGGGAGAGACCGCTCACCCGGCCAACTCGAAATTTCTTTCACGTTATCAGGCTCGGGCAAATTAGAGCGGCCCGTGGGCCGCGGTGAATTTCAAATGAAAATTTAGTCGCTAAAACCAACAAGCCAAGTCAATCGCGTGGCGCGCGCACTCGCATAGAATGAGGACCCACGTGCGCACATACGTATATAGGTATACAGCGGCTCGACCGGGGGAAAAAAAGGAAAGAGGAGCAGCCTATATATACGCATAGCAATTTCCCGTTAAAAAGCGCCGAGCGAGCGAGCGAACGAGCGCGGGGGGTATCGGGTATTATTAAGGAGGGCCGGATGACGCGCGGGTTACAGCTGCGCGCAGCTGCGCTATACGCTATCGGCCCTCTCTCCGCATTTCGCGCCATTGAGCGCCAATTCGGCTGCTCGATGCTCTCGGTTGATTTTAATGTGCCACCGACCCCCCCTCGAGCGCGCGCACAGCCTGACACACGCGCCAAAGCCAGAGCATCAATAATGACGCGCCACGAGCGTTACTGTGTGTGTGTGTGTGCCTGCGCAAAATCAATTAAATCAATTAGCGGCCCGCGCGACCGATGAGTCGAAAGCCCGACGCATGGAAGCGGCGGCCGCCGCCGCCAGCAGCCCCCCACACACCCCGCGATCTACCCTCGGCGCGATAAATCGTCCCGTTTCACTGCACGGCGCATACGCTCGGAGGAGTGCGCCCGCCCGAGCATTGACTTTTTCACCCGGGTTTCGTTTACACAGCGCCGCGCGCGGCGGCTCCAACCCTTGCACACGCCGCGCCGGACTCGCCCTTGTCTCCACCCGCGACTGCAGCTCACGCACTGTTTTTACTTTTGTTATATGCGTGGCCGAGTAACAAAATGAAAGAGAAAATCCCGGAAACTAACGTGTATATCTGGTTGCGCGTAGACGATCGAGCTAACGACGACGTGAATGGGCTCGAGTGAATGACGGGATTACCGAGATATACAAAGTTGACAACGCTAAAGTTTCGTTTTCCCATTCAAAGTCCCCGCGCTTCTCGAATAAAGGCGTTTTTCACGCGTGACGATTCAGAATTCGGCGAATGGATAAGCGATTATCTCATGGTCAAATGCCATTTTCAGAAGCTGAATAGAGTATGAATAAGGTTTTGGAAATCCACGTATTCGAATGCAAATAGACGGATAACAATATTTGGTATACTCATTTGAAAGCTTGCGGTGAAAAATCACTTTATTAAAGTAAAAAATCACTGTAACAACATGGACGAATTATTTATCAATCTTGCATTTGGCGAAAAGCTTAAAGGAAAACCAAATACAAACGATATTGTTGACAAAGAACTATTAGCAGATCATGCGTATACTAAGGTAACTGTACCCAATGTGCCCCCCCCCTAAGGGTTTTTCGCGAATTTGACTATGATAGACTTCGAATTTTAAAATTCTGTGCTAGCTAAAAGCTTAGCTCAATACCTATTAGAAACCATCTTCATAATCATCATTCGACTACTTTAACCTATCGAAAATCGCAATTTAAAAAAAAACGCAAAAAGGCTAAATGCACAAAACGTGTACTCAATTTGGCACAATTTTTTAATCATTAGCTACAGCCTATATAGGCCTACAGGGACGATCCAATTGGCATTGAAATAAACTCTCAATTATGTTCCCAGTGATATTTATACAAAATTTTTAACAAACAACTTAAAAATACGCGTCTAAATCATCGTAATATGTCTATACAAATATTCAATGATTTCACTCAGTCTTCCCATTTAAAAACGCGTAGAGGGGCACATTGGGTTCACTTTTTTTTGATGCGAAAAACAGCAATTTGAGTAGGATAAAAAATAATTTTAGGAAAACTGAGACCAATCGAAAGCTGAGATGTTTTTACACAAAAAAGAGTAATGACACTTTGAGAGATAAAAATTATTGACACCTGATTTTTGAGGTTGAGTGTGAAAAGTGAAATAAGAAAATGGTGGAAAAATCAGTAAGTGAAACTTCAAAGTGTTGTAGGAGAGTGGTTTTAAGGGCTAAATGGGCGGGGAAGATACCGAAAATTTTCTTTTAATTCCCCCAACATAACCCAAGAGCGACTGATGCTCAGAGAGCACCGGAAATACGAATCTGACGATTGTGCCAAATTGGGTACAGTGCCAAATTGGGTACAGTTACCTTATTTACACTGATGGGAGCAAGATGCTAGAAGGGGAATCAGTAGAAACAGCTTGCATCTGTCCAAAATTAAATCTAACAGTAAAAAGAAGTATTTCAACAGAAGCATCAATTTTTACCGCTGAATGTATTGCTAAATAAAACATTTATCACTGACTCACTGAGTGTCCTACGTAGTTTGCAAAATCCAAAATTCACATCCTAAACAAATTACTACATACAAAAACTCAGAGAAAAATTTGCGTCAACGACTGATCTTAATAATATTATAGAATTTTTTTGGAGTCCTGCTTATAAAAGGTATATCGGGCAATGAGGAGGCCGACAAACAAGCCAAATTAGCTACGGAGATGCAAGCTGATCATACCATTTGTATACCCTATACAGATTTTAAAAAAATACTCAAACAGAGCTGTAGAGATAAGGCACGAGAATATATAAATATGCAAGGGGATAAGAAGGGAAAAATGTTCTTTGAGTACTATTATGATGGAAGAACTTGCCCCTGGTTTACTCGCAAAAATTTCCCACGGAACTTTATAACAGCTATAAATCGATGTAGATCTGACCACTATCATTCAGCTCACTCTCTAGCAAGAATAGGTATCATAAATATAGCAAAATATCCCTGCAACTATGAGAAAGACCTAAATCACATTGTATGGCAATGCTCATTGTATGATGTTCAGAGATGTAAACTGTTAAAAAATCTAAGAAAACTGAAATTGTATCTTCCACTCACTGTGAGAATTCTATTATCGCAACCAAATGTAAAAGCATGTTTATACTTCACAGAATTTTTAAAGGATTGTGAGCTTCAAGTGTATGTATTAAACGAACTATGTAAAATATGTTCAGCTGTATAACTCTATTAGGAGTTCAGTAAGCTTAATAAAGAAAAAAAAAGAAAAACATAGATGAATTCTCGACTGGTACGCAGTGAATTTTCACTCTAGTTCAATGAGTTTCGATACCAAACATTTATTGCGGATTTCATGTAAAAAATGTTTATATCAAAACGGATGGAACTCGCGCGAATAGTACATAAATCAACGAGTGCGTCAATTTTACTACTAAATTCATAATAATTTTATGAAATCATTTTCGATTAATTTCACTAAAAGTCATCCCAAAAGAGTATGATTCGATCACAATTCAGCTGTTAGAAACACTCAAGTGAGCTTTCAGCAGGGAGACAAATTATTTCCGTGAGTTTTTCTGAATTTAAAAAAGATTTAATGGAGTAATTTTAGAGAGAGAAAGAGAGAGAGAAAGAGAGAGAGAGAGAGGGAGAGAGACAGCGATAGAGAATAGAGAATAGGGAAAGTAATGGGACAGCAGTAAATAGATTCTCCTAAAGCCTGATGGTATTGCTAATGCGGTCCTTCGTCCAGCTGGAACGAAATTGCATTGGGTCGGGGAATGCCCCGGCGATCTTGCACATGTGGACTTGGACCGTAATATATATTCTTTCCGAATCCTCCGAGGAATTTAACTCGGTTCTAATCTCCGCAAATACCTGAAGATATAACGCCAGGTATATTGCCGACAGGAGTGGCCAAGGATTCTATATAAATTAGAAAATTGTCGAAATGCCAAACAAGATAAAATTAGAATTTCCACGTGTAATATTCAGAATATCATCAACTCGGCTGAACGGAGCGATCGACAGGATATCATCGTCGGATGCGGCTATCGCACTACAAACGAAACTCTCGAAATTATTGTCGCAGATGACACTTGGGATACACCGTGTACACAAGTGCATAATCCAAGCGGAACCCATCGGACAAGGGTCTCGCGGGGCATTTCCATCCGCATAATCCAGACCGGGGATACGAGCGGCGCGGACAGGAAAAAGCCTCGTCTCTCTCTCTCCCTCTCTCGTATTAGCCGAAGACAATGCGCGGCACTCGGAAGCTCTCTATCGGCAGCTAAATGCGCGCGCGCGCAAGTTCATTAGGCTGTCGGTCGTGCGAATGAGATCGCTGTATATACTCCGAGCTCGCGCGGGTGTGTGTGTGTGTGTGTACGGCGCGGGTCGGAAGTCGGCGCTGTATGTACAATAATGGGTTGGAGAATAAAAGTGCGAGTGCGGAAAGTCCGGGGTCGAGCCGTGGAGCCTCTGTGCCAGCGCCGGAGGCGTGGTTCGCCGTGACGTCACGGCTCGCGGGCTGCGAGAAAAAGGAGAGAGACAGAGAGAGAGAGAGAGGAGAGAAAAGCCGTGAGGGTGGGTGGGCATCGCCATGTTTCATAAATCAGCGAAACAAACGGAACGTCGGAACGAGCGCCGCCGCCGCCGCCGCCGCCGCCGCCGCTGCAAGCGTGCTATACACCAGCGTCTCTCTCTCCCCCTCGCGGGCTGAATGTATAATTTCATTCCGTACACTCGACGGAGCTGGGCAACTCTTGCCGGCGCTCGAGCGCACACCGCGTACGCGCCCGGGAACGAGCGTCGTTTTTTCGACACTCGCGCGCGGCCTCTTCGGATCCCCTCTCGGCTCGCGAGCTTTTAAACGAGAATTTAATGATTAATCGTTATGAAATTAGCCCTCTCCCCCGTCCACCCAACCTCTGCTCCGGCTCGAAACTCCGTCCGCAATCGGAACGTATATATACGTTCGCGTTGATGTTTTCTCCGTCGGCAGAGCGGGGGATCGATAGCATTTCCCTTTTTTTTTCGTTCCTCTATCTCTCCCCTATACATATATATGCTCGCGACATTCAACCACGCGTCGCTCCCGATGATTTCTTCCCCGATTTCTCGTCCGTACGACCGACTGCATTCGCAAATGGCGCCGATGCTCGCGCTAATGCTCCGTACTTGTGTGTGCTCGGGCCACGTCACCCAATATATATAATATGCGTTCGTCAAAGGATCCCGCGCACCCGTTACGAGCTCGATCCAATCATGTTTCATCTATAGAAATTACGGGAAAAAAAAGCAATCAGTTTGTACGCGCGAGATACTCGTATGATACTATTGAACATTCGTTAATCATTGCCACGAGTGTACTCGAGGATTTTCTAATTTAGATTCAAATTAGTTTGGCCATTGGAACGTAAATATGTATCGAAGCTGTTCGGGGGGTCGTGGGGAAAGGGAGGGGAAAAAACGCCGACGGTACTCTTTTGATACGCATCGATCGCGGAACACGTCGCGTACACACCGAAAGTTATTGATTTTTTATTAAAATTTCCCCCCCGATAACGCGAATCTCCATCGGCCCGGCAGTTTTCAAATTGCAATCAGCATGGTATACGTCTACGGAAAAAGCCCAGCGCTCGAGCGCGGGCCGCGTATATGCAAATTCATCTTGCATAATATCGATGCTTTTTTTTACTTTTCTCTCCTTCTATTCATGCCGCGGCACCGTTTGAAATACGGCAATTTCAATGTCGATTATAAGTATGATAAATGGCGAGACTCCAAAGTGGAAAACAATGTGTTTGAAGTTGGATATATAGGCCGTGCTGTTTTTTCTTCCTCCCCCACCCTGCCTTATACTCGTCAATGAAATGCACGCGATAAGCCGCGCGCGCGCGGTCTCGTCTGAAAAAGCGTTCATAGATTCCGGCGAGCGTGCAGTAGCGCGCACCAGAATGGCACGGCAATTATGAAAAGAGAAATCAAAAGGGAGCCTCTTTCAGGATACGAACGCGAGCTGACATCAGCTCGCGGTGCAGGCTTCAAAGGCATATGCCGGGGCAAATGCCTAGTAAGCACGGAGAGCCGCCAACGGTTTCCGAGCTCCGAGCTTCCCCTCCCCCCCTAGCCCGGATAGTGCTCTTCTGTCCCGGCTCGCTTTCAATTTTAATTTTCTCAAGTCGCTTCGCTCCAATGACTTCGGCTCGCGCGCACAAACGCATTAGCACGGTATATTCAGAGGAGTAGAGCTTTATATACAACCCGGATCGATTACAACGGACACACGAGCACTCCATTAATTCGAAATTTTGAGTATTCTCGCGGGTCGCGAGACATTGGCGCGGGAGGGAGGAGCGCAAATGATATGGCGGGTAATTAGAGATTCGTTGTAGTTTGTTGGGAAAGTCAATTCAACGGCGCGGGAGCAACATTCCAGTCAAGTTAAGGAATGTAAATGGCTATATACGGCGAACGGGGAGCAGAGCGCGTGCACACGCACATTCGGCGAAACTTGCAGGCGAACTAACGAAATTCCAAACTAATTTTCGCAAATCTAATGCGCACGAGAACGAACGAGCCCGGAGTCGAATTACGAAAGTAATTCCGGCCTCATCAATTTGGGCCGGGGTGAAATTGGCCGGGAGAAGGATTTCCCAACCAACCCCAACCAACCAACCAACCACCTCCCCCTCCTCATTTTCTTCCTTTTTTTTCTCCTTTTTCATAATTCACGTTAGGGAGGAGGCTGGCGGGATCTAACGCGGAGGGGCGCGCGCGCGCGCGCGAGCGCGCTTAATTCAGTCATTAAATTTATCTAGCCATCGGGTGGCCCTCGGCGGCGGCCGTCGCGGATGGGGAAACGGGATGAGTAAAGAAAGAGTAGAATGGAGCGTCACGTCCGAGATTTGCATATTCTCACGTTCTCGCCGGGCGCGTTTCTTTCGGCGCGCGAGCTCGGCGCGCGGGGGTGCGCGGGGAGCTGCACGGGGGGATGGGGGCGAGAGTCGGCTTGCAAAAAGCTCTCGCCACCCCTCGCCCGGCCCCGCCTTCCCCGCAGTCCAGAGTTGTAAATCATGAGGCGCTGGCGAGAGTGGGTGGTGCGAGCTGCTGTGGATCGGGCGCTTCGTCGCGGGTATAGCCGACTAATTGGCGCGCTCCCCGAATAATTGACGTTCCACGCGGCGCTCGGGGCGATGGGCCGGAGCACCGCGGGAAAAGTCTCGCGCGGTGCGACGTCGTCGTCGTCGTCGTCGTCGTCGTCGTCGTCGTCGTCGTCGGGGAGCCACCGTCGCCCGCGCCGGGGGGCCGGATTCGGTGCGGCGGTGTGCCCAGGAATCAATATGATATGCTGTGCGCGCAGCCGGGGCAGCGCATTGCACACGTAACTTATCGGCCAAATGCACGATTTCGTTCTGCACGTGTGTACGTTAACGTCCGTGACTGTGTGTGTACGTGCGCGCGCGCGCGGGCGAGTGGGGGAGCCGTTATCGCGGCCGGGCCATCGAGCCACTAACGCCTGGCCTCCTTCTCTGCGAAACTTTTAAAGCGCGCCCGAGCCAGCTCGCGCGGCTATGCCGGTATTTTCGCGAGCGCGCGATCCTATAGCCCGGCGCGTACGCGCGATCATCCATCCCCGCGGAGCGAGCGTGGCTGCGTATACTCCACCGGCGGCGGCGCGGTGCGTGCAGCCGGTGCGGGAGAGAAAGAAAGCCGAGCTGGAAAAGCAGGTCCGCGGGACGAGGGAGCTGTCCGTAGGAGCCGCGAAAGCTCGGAGCCTCTCCAAAAGCCGGGCACCTATCGATCGGCAAACCCAGCGCCTGTGGCCCGATGTCG
This sequence comes from Aphelinus atriplicis, assembly GCA_020882685.1. Taxonomy (NCBI): domain Eukaryota; kingdom Metazoa; phylum Arthropoda; class Insecta; order Hymenoptera; family Aphelinidae; genus Aphelinus; species Aphelinus atriplicis. The sequence continues at coordinate 80,330,664 of CM037073.1, forward strand.
GCGCAGCGGCGGCGTCGGCGGCGCGGCGGACCTATTTTCTCTGTCAAGCTGTTTGCGAGCTGCCTACACAATGTTTTGCGAAGAGGATCCTGGCCCCCGGCCAAGTTCATTCCGAATGGACATATTACATCATGAGTTTAGCGAATCAATGTTTCGCCGGTGTGCAGCACTCGGCCGCGGCGACGACGGCGGCTCTCTCGCGTCGGATTATCAGGGTGCATCAGGACGCGAGCGCGGAAAACGAAACAAAGGGGCTGGGGGGTGGGGGAGGAGGAGAGATAAAAAAAATAAGGCAAAAATAGCGGGAAAAACGAAGGAAGAAGGGGCTGGGGCCTAGGGGGAGGGATAGGCGGCCGGGAGCGAAGAACCACGGAGGGAGGATAACGACGGGGTGGTAAATCAGAGCGAGCGCGCCCGGCACGATTTACGAGTGTTGTCCTGCCACTGCTAATTACGAATGAAGATTTACATTTATGCCCATTTTGAAGCGGCCTCTGCAACGGCGCGCCCGCACGGCCCTCCCCTCCAAATATCTCTGTCTATTTGCGAACGCGTCGCGTTGACAAGCGTGCAGGCCCGATATGCAATGTACCAAATCAAGTTTACACACACGCGCGCATACACGCGCGCGCAATCACACACACACATACACACCTTTAATCAATCCGATTCCGTCTCGCCAATCGAGGGCTCGCGCGCCCAATGCGGCGTGCTTTAACGGCTTCGCCCAAATCGCCACCGTCCCCCAACCCCCCCAAAACGCTGTTGTCGAACCGTTACACCCCCGCAGCCGGCCAAAAATTGCTTTATGTCGTGCGAATCGCCCCGATGATTATTCCGATCAACCCGTTTTCTACATACGCTTGCCGGCTGTGAAGCCGAAGCGAGGCGCGGTATTGTCAACATTTCGTCCTCCTGACTCTTCGTTTCATACGCGAGGTACAATACGGGGACATGGGAAAACAACATTAGGCGAGTTCCAGTTCATTGGGCTACATCGGGCTGACGAGTGTTTTAATCGGAACTCGTCGGTTGGCGATAAATTTTGCGCTTGCTTACGCGCGTAGTGTGACCGCCGATATGGAGATGACAACGCGGTCAAAAGCAGATGAATAATTTGATGCTAGCGCGGCATTCAGTTGGACGATGCCCAATCGTCGTACGAGACCCTACATATATACCGTTCGCGATGTAACGCCGGTAGATCATGCGAGTATTATTCGAGCCCGAAATTCAATTACATCCGCGTATTGAAAATTCGTGAAAGCTGTATATGTGAAAAATTAATCGGAACACGCGCGGCAGTCTTTCAACCCTCCGAAAAGTGCCGTGAGTTATTGCACACTTATCGACACGTGAAACGCGCGGAAAAACGTACGTCGCGGATTTCCGCTCGATAAACGGCACATGCCGCAGCTACGGCGAAAAATCAATGTGGAGGATGTGTGTGTGGGGCGGGGGGGGGGGGGGGGGAGCCGAGGATGAGCAGAATCCGAACGAGCGAAAAATAAACCGGAACGTAATTTGTCAATCGTACGCGCGATGCAAAATCGTAGTTTTCGAAAAGGTCGAACGAGTGCAGCGGTTGAATGTTTTTTTAATATACGGCGAATTCGCCCGTTATACAAGCCGCGAAGACGTTGTCGTCGTCGTCGAAAGTCATTATCGGCTCGATAAAATATACGATAAGGCGCAAAGCAAGTCGGATATATATATACCAGGACGAGGGGGCATCTCCTCCTCCCGGGGGCGATACAATAGAATGCGTTTAGATCCAAGCAGAGGAGCTTGGAAGTTCGGAGCTGTTTATGCGCAGACGATCGGTCAATACTCGCGTAATTATCATATAAAAGGATCACCGGGAGGAACGGCTGAAGCTCACTTATACGGAGGCGTGCGCGATTCGATGGAAATCGAAAAAGAGATGGATGCGAGAGCAGAAGGAGAAGGCGAGAGAGAGAGACGGAGAATAAGAGAGAGAGAGATAGAGATAGGAGTATAAGGGAACCGAGCGAACTATACCTTTCATTGATTGCGCTATGCTAATCTAAACAGCTTCGTTTGACTGGCAAACCTAAGCCACGGCCAGTTGGCCTCTTGAAATCCTTTATTCCCCCATTCAATTTATCTAGTTATACTTTTAATATTTATCAAGCGCCCCAGGCTCCCGAAATCAATAGTGAAATCTCTTGCGAATGCAGCGGAACAATAAAGCTGTCTAGAGCGAGATTCATGAATATGACATCGCCGTGACGTCTCTGACGTTCTTTCATTTTGGAACTATTGCTTATATTGCGAAAGGAGTTGCACGGGAAATATTGAAAACTATTTATCATACCGCTGATTGATATTCCTGAACGAGTTCGGTTCATGACACGACATTCGATACGGGCTCTCTGGGAAAGTGAATTATAGACGCGAGACACTATTGAGGAACCAGCAATGCTAAAATATACCTCAAATCAATTTCATTAATAAACTTCTAAAATTTAATGGACTCTTGCATAACTTATATTTGAATATTAAATTCGAAGCAAACAAGTCGATTACGATCCATTGTCATTACTGATTATGGACATTTGGAATTTTCAAAGCTGGGGCATTAAATTAATTAATCAGGTTATGAAAATAGTGACGAAATTGAAAATTAATATTTTCTCCATTAGATTTCAAATTTGTCATCGATTGAAATTAATAAACCATTGTGAGCTGTGCTTCTGTTCTACGAACTTTAAACATCATTATAGTTCTTTCAACGAGGGTTAAGCATATGATAAAGTCTACATAACGAGCTAGTTGTCTTGATGATTTAATTTTCGACATCTCAAAACTTCTAAAGAAAAATTTATTCGAAGCTATTCAAAGATGTGTTTCCGCACCCGAGTAAAATCTTAGAGGAATTCTCGCTGTCTGTGTCAATAAACGAGAAGAGAATCGCTTGTAAATAACAAAAGTCGTGCAATCGAACGAGCAGTAATTCTACCTCGCTACTCCTTAACTTTGATTGATAATGGTTCAAGCTATCGCTCAGTAGTACAGAGAGCCGAGAGACCACTTGTAATCTCGAGAATACAGATTAATCCGAAGCAAAAAGGAAAGCGATCGACTTGAAGAGTAATAAAAGTAATTGTATGAGAGATGGGAGGCGGACGGGATGACGAGAGCGGATTGAAGGGAATGAGAGCTCGAGCGCGCGAGGCCGTCCCGTGACGAGTTGACATTAATCTCATTAGGTACGTGACAAAAAGTGAGAAGCGAGCGAGCGATCGGCCGGCTCTTTAACGTGGCTCTCGCGCGCGCGCGAGCAGCATAATTGAGATGCTTGACTTGTGCGCGCCGGGGGCCCGCCGCCCATATATATACAGCACTGAGCCCTTGTACGATTGAGCGTAATGCTCACGTACGGAGCAAGCAAGAGAGGAGGGTGCGGGTATGTAGGTGTGCAGGAGGAGCAACCAGAGCGCGAGCGTTTATCTCGAAATTAAATCTGCTGACCTGGCAGGCCCACACGTGGCTGGGTGCGCGCGCGCGCTCGAGCTTTTAATCTGAGACATTTTTAAACGGCGCCCGGGTCACCAATGAAAAAGCACCAAGTTCAAGCTCATAATCCAGCCCGAGTGAGCAGCAAACCCCCCTGAATTGTGCGCCTTCTCTTTCGGGTAAAAGCTCTCAGGTAGAAATGACCGGATGAGACCTTTTGCGAATTAATAATACCTCGAGGAACATTTTGACCTTTTGCTTTCCCAAAGAAAAGTAATAGAACTTTGTAATTCACGTATGTGGTCGTTTTTTATAATCCGATAACGCTCCAAGGAGCCGTCCGATCTTCTTCAAATTATGCACGCATATTTAGTAGTCGCGAGATTTGGTCCAAATTAAATTTTTAGCGCAATACGTTGTTTATTTATCGAGAAATCGTTGCTAAGGTATTTTTAGGGAGTTCTCTATGATTCCTCGTGAATGTTCATTGGGACCCCAATGCTCACGAGAATCGACGATACATTTTCTGTAGCAGCCGGTGTTGATATCCCTAGAAACCGTTACTAAAAGAATGAAATATAGAATAAAAGTTCATTTCCAGTACTTTTGAGGACAAAGGACAAAGAATCTCTGTATTTCACATAGCAACTGTTAATATCTCTAATAGACTTTGCTACAGAGCTATGGTTAATTACTTTGAAGTTGATCTGCCAATCGCGAAGATTGGTAATTATGGTATTATTCAATGGTATTATTTTATTTCACACGAAAACTCTGAGAAAGCATACTAATAATGCAAATAGCAGTTTTTTTTTCATCAGCATGGGTATTCTATTTCAACTCGCCATTTATTCATGTAAATTAATTATCAAACTTCAACCTATCTCAAGACGCTCACGTCCAAAGTCAACTTTCCCGACAACCTGATGCAAAAATAGTTCAATCAATCTCTGTAAATAAGTGAGTTGTTAGTAGCGAAAAGTGATAATAGTTCAATTTTCATGGCGACCATTGTTTACTTCCGTTACAACCGTGGAAAAAAAAATCGATGTAAAGCCCATTTCCAGAAATTTCGACGACAGAGGACACACAGTTTTCATGATTTTCCGTGGTAATCTTCGTTTTATATCCCTAGAAACCTACGGCAAGAAGGAAATTAATTTAAGGTACATTCCCGAAACTTCAGACCACAAAAGACATAGGATCTCCATGATTTTGTGTAGCATCCGTTGCTAACAAATATTGCGCTGAAGGGATCAAAAAATCACAAAAAAGTGCATTTTCCATGAATCTAATGCTTAATGAGACAAAACCTCGAAAATTTCTTCTCATGTAGCAACAAATTTTCAGAAAATTTCACAAATTTCACGAAATTTCACAAACTTGACGAAATTTCACGAACTTTACGAAATTGCACGAAACTTCACGAATCTCACGAAATTTCACGAATTTTACAAAAATCACGAATTTAACGAAATTACACAAATTCAACGAAATTTCACAATTTTCACAAAAATCATGGATTTTACAAAATTTTACAAATTTCACGATATTTCACGAATTTTACGAATTTTCACGAATTTTGAATAATGGTCTTATTGATGTTACTATAAAAAAGTGCTTCAGTTCTTATGATCGCTGCTGATAATTGCAACTGGTTTTCTCGAAAAATGCACTCTATCTCGGGTGAAACATCCCTATGGAGTCCGAGAAAGTATATGTCAGTGCGCATCAGTGTGGGTTGAGGCAGCATCGAACTATCGAAGCCAAAACGACAAAGACTCGATTCGAGCGGTGATCCTGATCGGGAATCAGCGTTTACTTTGATTCGGTAAAGTGTCAGCCCGTGCGAGTCCTCCGGCAATTGACATTGCACAAACTCCGATCGAATCTCAGCGAGCGCGCATTTAGATTAGAATTATCAAAGGCTGGCGTTATCTCGACGAGCTCTTATCACGATCTTGGCGGGAGATTCGCTTCGATTTTTCCGACCAAAGTAGAGCAATTAAATTATCTACCTATACCCAGGGAGAAGTTGCCGGTGGTATTTAGGATGGGGAAAACGGCCAAACTTATCGGCCGGACGATAATTGTGAACAGGGGCAGTCCGTTTGATACGTTTTCACGGGTTCGACAGTAGAATTGACAGTGTGTATAGGGTGGCCAGGTTTAAAATACACCGGGGAACGGTTAGAGATCACAGGGCAGCCGCGCGCGACACGGTAATTTTACGGGAAAATTCTTGCCACGTATAATCGTGATCGACGGGAGCGGAAACCCGAGGCCGGGTCGAGGAGGATGGACGCGGATCGAACGGTGCTGCAGTATATCGTGCACCTACCCCCGTTCGATCTGCCCGGGTCTGATTTGGTAACACGGCGCGCATATACGCAAAGCCTCTGGCTGGAATTAGGATTAGTCAGGGGGTGCGCTCACAGGCTGGATTAACGTTTTTCCTCCGCCGAGCAAGTAGATATTGCGATAAAAGGATTTGGAATGAATTCAGTTGGGGAGAGGCTCGGTCGGTCGCTCGCGCTCGAGAGAGAGGTGGTATACGTACGCCCGACCCGGACGTTTGTGATTTAGGAGTTTGAGAGTTGGCAAGCTCCTTGGAGCCGGGCCAATATTTTTATGTTATTCTTTCGCCCTTTTCAGCCGGGACTATGATTCGTCCCCTCCGTGACTGCGCAAGTGACGGCTTAAATACCCCCCCAAGTCAACGACAACGACTAGGACGAGGACGACGATGACGACGACGACGACGACGACGACTACGACGACTACGATGTGATGGAAAAGTCAATTCCCTAGTACTTTGTCGTGCCCGTGTGCGCGTGCGGCAGAGTACTCGGGCGCGCTCGCGCGCTCTTGTTCTTGCTCGTTCCGCACGGCGGAGCTCATTCTCATTTCTGCAGAATCTCAGCTATGCGATCTCGAGCAATTGTCTTTTGGAGCACGAAAACAGCCCGGGATACGTGCCTTCGCGATGTATTCGTGCTTTTGTTTCCCTGTATACTGACACGGCCCCCGAGCGACTCGCTGAAATTTTAACTACGTTGAGGATTTCCTTGTGAATTCCGCCCGCACCTGCCCCGGAGAGACTAAGCAACGCTCTCTCTCTCTCTCTCTCTCTCTCTCTCTCTCTCTCTCTCTCTATCTCTGTCTCTCTGACCGGAATCTATAAGGGCTCGGGCTTGGGCGTGCGGACAAGCTCCGACGCCCAAATCAACCCGCTACGTATATCATTGATCTCCCAGCGAATTTCTCTCTCTCTCTCTCTCTCTCTCTCTTGTTTCAAAATGAGTTTGATTGATGGATGAGCTCGCAGCGACGAGAGACCCCCGTCCCCGACCATATCCACCGGTTCCAACCCTAGACGATTTGATCTAGATTTACAATTCGGCGCGTACTCTCGAGATGGGACATCTCAAGGTCACGTATCTAATGGTTTTTTTTTCTCTTTTAGTTTTATCGCGAAGAATCGATAGACCCGCGGGGCAATCTTGTTTTCGGTGGGAAAACGTCTCGTAACCAACTGCGCGATCTCGCGGCCGGCTCACGCACGCGAGAGGCTCGTAAAAGAGCTCGGCCCGCTCGTTACACCGCGTTGGCTCTCGCGCGTATTTGTCATGGTCCGGCGGATTAAGCATAGCTCGTCGTAGGAGGCGCGCGCTCGGGGGAGTATCGGCGGCGGCGCCGGGCTCACGTGTGCTGGTCCGGTTGCGCGCGGCGCGGCGCGGCGCAGCCTAGGCGTGGCTATCGAGCTTCATCGCGTCGAGCGCGCCGCGCCGCTTCCTCTCTCTCTCTCTCTCTCTCTCTCCCTCTTTCTCTCGCGACCCCGGTCACGCGATTAAACGTACTTAATCGGCCTGCCCTCCCCCCTCCTCCTCCCCCTCACCCCTTTCGCGCCCCGGTAATAATAGCCGCAGTGCCCTTCTTTTAGCCCAATTTCTCGGGAGCCGCCGCCTGTTCACCCCGTGTGTATACACCTGCCCGCGGCTAATTGCCCCGTGAAACTCGCGCTGCCCGACGACGAAGCCAACCGCAATTTTTGATAGATCAACCGAGCTTTCGGCACTTCTGCTGCTGCCACGCGCGTTTAACACGATAATTCGGATGGGAACACGAATTGTGGCGAGCGCAGCTGGAAGGATCGCCGCTACGTCTTACCGGGCAACGGCATTACTACTTGTTTCCGAGTTTGCTGCAGGTCGATTCGCGGGTGTATAGCCACGAGTCGATACGAAATCGCGGAAGTAACGGATCTGGACGAGCGGCTATTCGGAGCGCGTTGATTAGAGGTCGTCACAGGGGGATGGGGCGAGCGATGTTGGTGCGGCGTAAGAGCATACATCCGAGGCAGCGTGTCGGCTTGGCGGAAAGTCGATACAAGTGCGATCCCCGGCGGGTGGCCGGGGGAGATCGCGTTGCACTTGGCTTCTCGAAATCTCGAGGAGCTTTTATCCCGTTGGCATCGGGAGCAAACACGGCCGGGGAAGGAAGCCCGTTATTAAATCTCCGGAACAGTAGCACCGGCGCAGCAGTGGCCGCCTGCAAGTTGGAAGCAGCAGCGGCAGCAGCAGCGGGAAAGATCCGGCCAAGTTGCAAAGCCAATAACAGCGTGCGCGCGCGCGCGGCAACAAAGAAGTGGGTGTCGGTGTGGGCGTCTCTCCGGGTCCGGCCGAGGGGGTGGGGTGGGGTGGGATGGGTTGATTTGGGGAAAAAGCGGCGCGCGGAGAGCGGCCAGGAAATCGGCAGAGCAAATCGGGCGACGGTAGGAAATGGGTCGTTGCGTGGGGTTCATTAGGGCAGGCGGCGGCAGCTGACCCGAATTCATATTTCGCAGGAGCGAGAGGGAGCGAGTGGCGGCGGCGGCGGCGGCGGCGGAGGCACTTGGCCCGGGCCGCGCGAGGACGACGACAGGGGGGTGGCGCTGCGGAGCGAGAGTAGGCCAGGATATCGGGGCTCGTGGCTCGGAGGCAGGTGGCGCAGCCGTCGCCGGCGGCGGCGGTGGCTCCCAGCCACCCCCACGGCCGGGCGGGGATGCGACGCGCGGGCACAGTGCGGCCCCGGACGCCCAGCCAGTAGTACGCTCGCGATTCGGCCAGACGCCGGCTCGGCCGCCCACCCCCGCGGCCTTCCTCCTGCCTCGCGCTCCCGAGGGAGAGGGGCGCCGCCGCCGCCGCCGCCGCGGCCACCACCGCCGCGACTGCTGCAACGTCCGCAGAGCCGACAGTAGCGGCTCGCGGCCCACGCGAATCGGTCGGCCGCGGCGAGCCACCCCGCGACACGGCCGCTGGCACAACAGTGCGCGCAGAGAGAGAGCTTGCGGCCCTCCGGGCGTCCGTTGCCTCGCTACGCCGCTCCCGGCCACCCCGCGTATCCAACGCTCTGTTATTCTCCGTCTCCGTCTCGGCCGCGAACCAGCCTCCCCCCCCCGTACCCACCCACCCGTCCCCCCCACCCGGCCGCCGCCGACTCTTCGTGCCGCGGCTAGGATTCGCGGCGCGCGATTGATCTCGGCCGGCGATAAGCCGCACGAAAACCGGGCCGCCCACACACACGCGCGCAAGCGCGCCCGGGCACGGGGCCACTGCGCGAAATATTTCGACTGTCGCGCGTCGAGCCGCACGCGAGCTGTGCGGCCCTCGGTCGATCGGGCCGCCGCGGCGACGCTCGGTTCCGCTGGTCCGCGAGATCTCGAGGGAGCATCGGGTGGCGCCGATGAGCGAGCCGTCGATTAAGGTCAAGTATACGGGCGGAGCGAGCACTGGGGCATTCTGCAGCCCGAACAAAAGCCCCCCGACGCCGCGAGATTGGGCTTTTCTCCGACGTCGCGCCGGGAAAATGGCGAGCTTGCGACCGCGAGTGCGAGATATCGTAAGCTCGGCCGACGCCGCCGAGGAGGAAGGGGGAGGGAGACACGGAGCGAGAGAGAGAGAGAGTCGGCCGGCGTGCCAAGTGAGTACGAGAATAGCAGGGCCGCACGCGCACCGATGTTGCTGCCGCTGCTGCTGCTGCTGCTGATGCTGCAGAGAGCGAGCTTCCAGCACACCCGAGGTATGAGATACAAGCACGTATATAGACAGTCGGATTTGGGCGCCGGAAGGAGCGTTGCTCCGGGGAATCTGTGAAAAGCAGAGAGCGCAAGAGAGACAGCCGGAGAGAGAGAGAGAGAGAGAGAGAGAGAGAGAGAGAGAGAGAGAGAGAGAGAGAGAGAGAGTGAGCGGAGCCGAGAGGTCGCGCGCGCACGGCTACTTCGCTGCCGCCCGGATATATTTAACCCGGGGCGTCTCGTGTTACCCTCGCGTATCTCGCCGAGGCTCAAAATAGAGAGTTTGAAAGAGAGAGAAAGAGAGAGAGAGAGAGAGAGAGAGAGAGAGAGAGAGAGAGAGAGAGAGAGAGAGAGAGAGAGAATAACTCGTCTCTCGCGGACGAAGAGTCAAGTCCGCGCTTTTCCGCTCCGCTCTGCTCTTCCTGTGTGTCGCTGTGTGCGAGTGTGTTCTGTCTCTCTGTCTCTCTCTCTCTGCCCGCCCCCGGTGGTGGCTCTTATCGACGTGTGGATGCGTGCGATCTTCGATCTGTGTATGTGTGTGTGCGCTCGCTAGCTGGCGGGCTCCAACCCTGTAATCTGACTCATCGCCGCCGTAACTCAACTGAGCCCGAACCGCCGAGTGTGCCGCAGCCAGATAAGCAGCCGACTGCCGCCGCCGCCACCGTCGCTGCTGCTGGACCGCCGCTGCAGCACGACCACGTAATGTTAAGCTTAGCTGGTTGAACACGGGTCAAATATACAGCACGATTGACGCATTTGGTCCCCTTCAACCAGCTGTAGTTGACATTAGTCCACAACCTCTACAGCCTACTCGCTCGACACACCGACAAGCAACAACGACACCACTGCCGGCCCGATAACTCTGTTCGTATGTACGTGTGTATGTGAGTGTCACGCTCGATATATCCAATGTGATTATATAGTGACTGCTGGATGAGAGTGCCTACGCCGTTGAAAACTATGTAAAACGAAGAAATTGTTAAATTCCAGTTGCCCGTTGTTATCCTAACCTCTCCCGCTCCCCGATAGAATGTCGCGGAAGCTTCGTGCTAAATATAAAGCCTGTATACGACGGGCACTGCGTACGCCAACAAGCTTTCCGCGGCATTCGTGGGTGCACGAAGATTCCCAAAAAATCCGAGCTTCCTTCAAGACTTGATGTACGTCAACGTGCGACCGACCGAATTGCACACGTATAGAACGGCTCGTCGCATGAAAACTGTCCGAGATAATTTTTGTGCCCGGAAAACACTCCCAAACACACGCGTGTGTGTGTGAGAGAAAAAGAGAGCTTGCGGCAGCAGCCGGCTAAGCGGCTTACGTAAGGGCAAAATCTTTTTAGCCGTTACCGAGCCGAAGAAAGGAGATGGAGGAAGAGGGAGGAATCTCGAGGCAGAGAGCGAGAGAACGAGAGAAAGAGAGAGAGAAAGAGAGAGAAAGAGTGTAAGATCGTGATCTCCGCCACGCCTTAGTCGAGTTAAGATGGCCACTTCGAGCTTTAATTGTCGCTGATCGGCGTTCCTGTCCGCGCGTGTACATGAAAGGCACCGGGGGGCAATTTGTCGCGACGGCAAGCGCCCTGCCACTGTGTGCCGCAGCCAAAGACAATGAAAACGAGGGCCTCTTCAGCTCTTTTCGTCGCGCTCCTCTCCCGGCTTCTCTCCCGCGCGCTCACACACGCACACACACACACAGGCGAGTTCACTATCTCCGTCGGACGTGCAAGCACTCCTTCACTCGGCTATATGTATGTTCGTGCATGAGCAATCAATCCGGGCTCGCATTAAGCGCCAGCACGCGTGAGTCCCTACTTGTACGTCCAAATGTAAATCAAGCATGGATGGATGGATGGATAACGTGCCTCGATCCAACTGATATGTATGCGCCACTACACGATAGTTCGCTGAAATGGAAGCTGCGAGAGGGATAAATGTTGAGCGACTGACACACATTACAGCTGATAATTCAATGGCCGCGTTAATTCAGCCATGTTGGTCCAATACCGTATCTGTGTTCATTTGGATCAATAGATGTTTTTTAGTTGTACAGTCATTTTTTTGAAACTGGGCCGCTTGTGTCTCGACGTTTGGAACATTCCAGTCCAACCAAGTCTATTGTGAAAAGTCGATGAAAAGCTTTCGCGAAACAACGAATACTCTTCGAAAAATTCAGAGTGGAGATATTCAACTTGCGAAATATTGTTACAGATCAATGTATTATTCGAGCATCGTTTCAGTCCGGTACATATGCATGTTCCACAGGAAGAGTAGCTTATATTTGGAAACACTGTCGAAGAGTAAACAGATTCAAACGATTCCGTTGGATATTAGCACAATCCAATTTTATCTTTCTGAGGCGAATTTTTTTACGTAAATATTAATATTATTCGACTGCTTTTCGCGGAAAAATGTTATCACAACAAATTGATTAATGTCTTGGTGAAATAGAAGACAACAACGATCAATATGAAACACAGTCGAATGGGAATTGTTGTAGCAAGTATTGATTTAAAATTGTCACAGTTCTCATGAGAAAAAGTAGTAAAAAAAATCAAAACGCACTACTCTTTGTCGGTAAAAGCAAAAATGCGTAATTATTGGTAACGAGCGTCGATACGAAACGTTAATCATTCCGAGATATACATTTCATGGGATAAGTAAACAATTTCGATATGAGTGTTGATGCAGGAATATGAAACACCCATCAATGAGCTGAATTTATAAAGCCCGAGAGCAGTCATATTAGTGGGTAATATACTATATATACTCGAATATTGTGTTGTTCGAACAATAATAACAATAATAAATACTTGCCGAAAATTGTTATTTTACATATAATACACATTGATTTAATGGAATATAAAGTTGAATCATGCTTTCAGACATTAATCAATTTAAAATACTGTGAACCGAATTCACCTACTACCTGAACTGGACTTTGCTGGTTGTGGAATAATCGTGTACCAAAATTGACTAAACAAGGATCAAACTCTACTCAAACCGATAGGTATAAAAAATGCATAAAATCAGAAATAACGTACAGCAGGAACGTTAAACTGAATGGCTGTATGCATAGCGAATTCAAGAGACTAATAACAGTTTTCAATGTTTCATAATATTTGGTGCGGCTCAAAGATTGTGACTACTCCTCGCAAGTCTCTTCATGCAAAAAACAAGAAAAGATAATCAAATATTCATCAATCGATTATTAATTGACTCGAAAAAATATCTGGTAATTGCACAATTTCTCTTCCGTTCAATAATATTCATCACTATCTAATGTTATTCCCAATCCTATATTTTCTCTATCGTACTCAATTCGAAAATATTAATATTACAGTGACACCTGATTATGTGAGTATGCAACTATATGTACTTGATTATACGTGATTGTGCATGCCCGACAAGCTTTCTATATCATTCGTTAGGAACCAATTACAGCATTACCATAAAGCATGTAAGTTTTGTATCAATACTGTCGTAATTGAACATGTATGATCGATTGCTGGTACACATTTTTCAGCTTCCAATCATTACTAAAATAATTTTTTTTGTCTGTTTTATAAATACTATAGCGGATTTAGAGGCACAATTATGGGACCCATATTCTTCTTCTCAAAGAAATATACAACAAACTAATTGTTAACCTTATTTGTACATGATAAGATTAAATATCGAATAATTTCGTGCTCTTAGATTTCTGATTAATACGTATTATTCTATATGAAATGACTTCGTGTAGAACTTTGGAATATCACAGTATGCGTTTTTTTCTTCCCGAATACGAATTCAAAGACATACATTCAGCAACAAAAACTTAATAGAGAGAAAATATATTCTAGGGGAATTTTATTCTGATAAAACAAAAACCTTTGAATTTGCTCAAGATGCTTTTGCTTGATCTTACGGAGCTAAATTTCATGCAAATGTTCACGTGAGAGTATACTATTTATTGAGATTTATTTCATGATGTCTTTAGTATGTATTCAAAATGTGAATATTCATTTACTGATTGGATCAATACAATTGCATTTCTTCTAAAGACCTAAAACAAATTTCTATGCAATGTTTCATTTACTTAGACATATCTCGTGAACATCTCAATAAATTTAGGTGAACCCGTAATTTCATTCATTTCATCAGTTTTTATTTATCTTGAGGTTAATCCTTCTCTTATACTTATTAAAATATTGCAATATGTGCATCTTCAAATCCCAATTTCATATTTTATTCAGCTTTTGGAAGAGATCATTAGAATCGAAGAACTCATTATTCTTCACTTTCTCGACCGTTGACAAAACTGACCACTCTCTAGAGAGCTATCTTTTTCGCCCATTCTTTCCTCAAGTACTTTGCTCCCTCTCTCTCTCGCTGGGTTCAGGTTGGAGACCTTACGTAACGCCTTCCATGCCAATACTGCCTACCTTTGGAACAACTTCCCCCTAACATAACCATGTATATGTATATAACCCCCTAACATAACATATAATGTACATGAAATGAAACATATCTATCTATCTCTCTATATATATCTTAGTTCCGTCACGTGATTAAGTCTAAACCAATCAAATTACGATTTAACTAGTTTCACTCTACAGACTATCACTTTTTATAAAAGAGTAAAAGGTGCAACGTTTTTTCTACTTAGGATAAGTTTTGTTACCCTAATAATACTTTTTTATACACATCTCAATTCATGAATGGAAAAGCGTTTGTGATCCAAATGTTTGATTTGATAATTAATCTTGATATTTCTTACCTAAAATTGTTGATAAAGAATGGAAAAGATTAATTTTAGTATATTCTGTGAAAACATAATAATTTGAGAACGAGTAAGGTAACTGAATTATACATGGAAAAAATAGAAAACAGCATTCTACTAATGGGTTGGAATCAGATTTTCCTTGTTAAACGAAAAACATGTTATATCTACTTTAAAATCATAACATCCAACAACTAGTGGATGCATTACCATTTTCATGTTTGTGCTGCTGAGAGTTATTTTGCTAGGTTTAGTAATGAATATAGCTGAGAAAATATTTCGAAATGTCTATTTTTAAGGATTTCAACTACATCATAAAAATATCATTCAAGGTTCTCCGACCAGTTGCGTCGCAACAACAATTTTTTTTTAGACAATGAGAGCCTACGAGAATTAGGCTTAGAATTGAAAAAAAATCAAGCATCTGCATTATGCATCAATGCTTCAAAAGGAAATAGCATCGTGGACCCTTCACGCCTTTGAAATATAAAATGAAATATCAGACTTTCTCCGGAACAAATTACACGATTGAATTAAGTTTAAATGTCCATTCATCCTTTAATTAGAATGAAACAGTTAGCAGTTACGAAGATATTACAGAAAAATGAAAGCTTTGAACTGAGTATTATTATCTTGGCATACAGTTACAGGTGAATAGGAAGAAACTGTTGGCGAGTTATTTCAAGACTCCGATAATATATGTGCAAGTCAACTCAGATTCAAATTAAATCATATTTAGCCATAAGGATATAGACTGGCGAACTGTTTAACACATTTGTCAAACATGTAATGTTCTGCTGTTCTAACAACGAATTACCCACGGAATTTGAAAGGTGTAAAATGTAGTTGAAATAATACATAGACATTTTACATTGTTGTTTTATTAGGTTTTGAAACCATGTATTGCATTGCCGATTATTATTTACTAGATTTAAAATAATTAGTCAATGGAATAATCTGGCGGAATATTATTACAGAGTAAATAACCTTTACCGAGGCATTTTTTAACATTTAGAATATTTCCTGTTTCAAAGAGTATTTTCACGAGTTCAGATTCAAAAAGAAGGTACCGCGTCAATTGGCACGGAAACTAATAACCATAATGAAAAAATATCGTAATATTTCAACGTGTACTAAACTATCTTCACTTTAAAATATATTCTGTTAAATTACTAATAAACGATATTAAATGCATATATCTCTATGGAAATGAACGAACAGATTTAATTCGTATTTGGGAACTTGATTAGATTAACTTGAGTGCTCAGTGCATTTATAAATATTTTAATAAAGCGAGTCGAAATAACCGAGATGCATATGCGAGAAAAAAGGCTATTCTTTACGGATGCCAGATACGAAATGTGGCACTTTTTATCCTGATGGAACGAAAATATGATTCTGCTATTTCTCTCTCTGTTTCTCTCTCTCTCTCTATCTCTCTTTTTGCAAAATTATTTCCTCGATCCTATTCATTTTTCAAATCTACCGTTTGTTGTTCGTCGTGTCAAACTTATTCTGCTATAAAACATTCAAAGTTGTCGGGCTTTCTATCACGCGCACGTGTGGGGAACTTGTTTGTGCTATTGCTTGCATCATACGAAATCCCGCAGCTTTTGCGAATTCCAAGTTGGGAGCAGAGCTTGGTTTGTAAATTTGGCTGAGATGTCGCCTCTGATTGGACGAGTGTACAGGACCGCACACAACGTCTATCGGTGTCGGGGGCTTACAGTTTGCGCCGGAGTCTGCAGCTAAAGTGCGATTAAGCCGGCGTGGCTTTGATATTATCACGTGCAGATTCGACGAAGCACAAGAGCGGAGTAAGCTAAAGATTTTATACTTTCATGAGTTTGCTCATCATTGTGATCGCATGAAAGGGCAATTGCGGAGGAATGTCTCTTCGTGCGCAATTACGGAGTTGGTGCAGGAAGCGAGAAATCGAGCGTCCACACGAGGAATATACCAAGCAGAAGAAACACTACGTCAGGGATCCCTCCAGCATCGGGGCCGGTTTACCGAGATGCTCGAAATTCGCCAACGTATCCCGGACTCTGGTTATACGGCATTTCGATTTGGTGAGTGAAGCATCCTTGATATCTCTACCATTCCAGACTCGCAATGCCAGCAAGACACGTCTCGTATCAAGTTAAATAGCCACTTGCAGCTGAATTGCGACTTTTATATTTATTTCGTCTAATTTCCTCTGATTTCATAGAATATATACGGATCTTTTCACTATCGTTTCATTTATATTAAATCTAGAATTATTTGTAACTTTTGTAATTTGACTATACGTATTTATGAAAACGCACACAATTCTATGACAAATTTCAATCTACCCAATGAAATTCATAGAATTCATGTACTTAGCAAATTAAGAAAAATATTCATGATCGATACGTATTCACTCTCAAACTCCATTATAATCTTGTATATTATATTTATAATGTAAATTGTATTGAGTCTTTCATATTTTTCGAATGTCGTATCCTTTCCAAGTATTTATGCTAAATTAAAGAATCAAGAGTGACTTTGAATTCAATGACTTTGTACAGAAAGAAACGCATATAATTATGTTTAACAAATCTGAAATTTGAATCGTTGTACTTCTATACGTTAAGTACATATGCAGAAAACTAAGTTCTAGGCGTAAAGTCAACTAAACCGCTGTAACGTTGATAAGGAATATTTATATAGCAAAACTATACGGAATTTGACTTTCTTTTCTTTTCTAGCTTATACAGCCAGCACAAGTAATACTGATGTTGGATAATTATATATAGTTGTATGCAACGGTCGAAGCGATTTCAACCCCTCACGTTTGCTCCTCTAATTTTGACTTTGTTTGAAATCTTCTCAAAACCAGAAGAATAAACGTCGGGTATGAGAGTAATAAAGGAAAGTTCAACTGAAATAAGCTTCCATTTGAACTGTCTCCTACGATAACACAGTTAATTTTGACTTTACGGATAAACTCAAAATACTCTTACTGCAGTAAATTGTCATGACAATAGCTTATAGAGTTTTCAGAGTAATTCTCGAAGATCTTTCAAAATTGAATGTTGCTTTCCAGAACATTTGATATTTTTTTCCGTCAATGGCCATTTTTTAGTACTTCTATCTTCTTCAAGATATATCAAATTCAATTCCACCTGACTATATTAGCAACTAAAAAAAAAACTGTTCTTCTAGTCAAACAAAGCGATGTATAATGCGATATTCTACTCACAGCGTGACGCAGGCCTGGGCGAATCAAGATACTTTTACTAACCTGAAACGAAAAGTAAACGTACGTCAGAAATTACAGAAGCGTTAAATAAAATTTTTTTCAAGCAGATAACTCAGATAAATTATCACGATCCAAGCAAAGCTCGTATAAAATTTGAAAAATACCGAGAATAAAGGGAAGATTAATGGGAGAAAAATGCTTGAGGAGCCTTCAGACTCGTTATCTAACTTGGAACCATTTACATTCAGACTGCACGAGGATGATCGAGTTTTCAAGCTGTAACTCTCAGCAGTAGTCTCTCCAGGCCCTTAGAAAACAAATCCTTTTCATTTTATTCGCTCACGTTCTTCGTCGCATTACAAAATTCATCAGTCAAACTAGTTTGCAAACTTAATCCCGGTTTTCGCTGTGCACCTCGTCCCGAGTTCCGCAACCGCTCTCACGGTTTTCTTTCAACACCTGTCTCGGCAGAGCTTTGTTATACACGCACACACATACGAGTATATATTATTTTTTGCTGCCCGACAGGACTATAACTTTGTTCACGCAATAATATTGATACAGTAGAGGTTGAATGCAGCGGTGTTAAGGATAACATGGTGGGTAATCTGTACTGCAGCCACAAAGTGTATTTACTCGAGCGAAATAAACATTACGAGGCGGCAAAGCGGCCAGACCGAGCGAGCGAACTCCCTTGGCCTCTCATCTTAAGTAGCCGAAGCAGAAACCGTTCGCCAGGAAATCATGACTCTTAGATGTGTATCCTTCCCGGGCGGGAGACAAGCCGACTTTCCAAATTTCACGGGAGCATTGTTTGAAATTCGTGCTGCCTCGGAATCGCGGCGCGTGGTATATTAATCGAGCTATCTTTGCCCCACAATCCGTTGGCAGAGAAATTTCAAACGAGTACAACGGCGAGCAGGAATAGAGGTATTTGGCTTATCTTGAAGGCCCGGGGCTGTGCACGCACGCGAGGCGTTTCTCATATTTTAAGCACTCGGCCTCCTGTGTGCCCCCGCGCGCGACACACTTCCCGCTAACTATCCAAATTTTGGGTATCGCCGTTTTTACGGCGCGCTCCGGCGATAGATATACCCTCGGCTCGTTTGGTTCTTTTCCAGGGCGCGCGTATATATATGTACGTGTATATACACCTGTTCCAAAGCACCACGTGTGCAGTCACGAGGAGCCGATGGGTATTTGCCCGAACTTGTTCCGTGCTTCTTGCCAATGCGATTTACTGGGATTGCGCGGGAGTAACGAGGCCGATGTACACAACTAACAAAAGGTTCTTGGCCCGAGCAACGTCTCTGCCGGGCCCCTGACCAAGTCACGGATCGCATTTCTCTCTCCTTCTCTCTCTCTCTCTCTCTCGCTCGGCACCGTTTCATCCTGTGGCGCCATTATACCTCTCGCCCTCCATCCATCCTTTCGTTCTCCCTCTTGTTGCCTCCACAACACGGCGCGCGCCTCTCCAGCCGTTTGGTCTAAATGCCGAGCCAGCCCCGGGTGTATATACACACGGTACACGAGTGGCCAACCTCGCGAGCGCGAAGTTGAAATGGTCTTACCAAAATTCGAATGTACGCCGCCTCGGGGCCAAATAAGTCAGATCCACCGAGCGTTCGGGTATATAGGAGCGCTAAGATTTTTTGGCAGCTGAGGCAGCAGCTCGAGTCGAGTTATGAGATTACTTAATTGGTCCGAATCCCAGACGAACAGCACGGCAATAACGTATAATTTGAAAAGTTTGAATTGCTTCTACTCCCAAGTAATTTTCATACTTCACGGCTCGAATCAAAGTATATGACGGTCCGAGAAATTTTATTTTAATGAATTGCTCATCTCGATCCATATGACTCTACGGAATTCAGCTTCTCGAGCCTTCCAACTGGTGTTGAGAATAGAACAATGGATTCGACCTGAAGAAAAAATACCTTCGTTTGTACATGTAATACTCTTACATACTGATTCTCAAACGACGAGCCCGAGAGCGGACAACTCGGAAGAGCCGAGTAACAACGGGAACTTCGTACACTTATTGGATTCCAGTATACGATGCTCGAGAAGCTCAATCCCACTCGCTCGGCTCGGCTATACTGTTGTTTCAACCAAAGGGATGCCCGAAGGAATTTTTCAAATAAATTGTCATCCACCACTGTGGCAAATGGAAAGGAAGCATCGAAAAAAAAATCAAAGCAGAAGGAATTCTCGAAACGCACAGATTTACACACACGCACACGTATCGTGCAACATGTTTACCCGCAGCTTTGACAAACACGCACACAGCCAATCAGTTGTGTACCCGCGGAGTGAAAATTCAAGTGCGAATAAACATTTGTCAGAGCGTCATCGGCGTATAGATAAGCCAGGGCTCCGCGCGGTATCCGACATGAAGTGCGCGCGCGCGGGCGCGAGTTACATAAAGGATTTGCGCGCAGCCTCGTTATCTCGCGGCCCTCTGCATCGGCCTTGCGATCGGCATCTCTGGGAAAAGCCAAAGCACAGGGCGTATAGAAGAAGAAAGAGGAGCCACGGAGGAGAAAGAGGAGGAGGAGGAGACGAAGGAGGCAATCCAGAGCGCCGGCAGAAGATTCTCGGGACGAGATGAGCCCTACACGCAGACATTGGCGGGGAGCAGGGGTCGTGTGGTGGCTGGCTGCTCGGAGGGTGGCGGGGTGCTCGAAGGGGCTGCCGTTCGGGGGGTAAGGTGAACGCATTTGTAATATCTGTCTGGGTAGGGTGTGCGGGCCGGCCGAAAGACAGGGAGGCTGTGCGCGGGCGCGGGCTGGCTCTCCCTCTCTCTCTCTCTCGTCTGTCTCGGTCTGCGGCACACACGACGAGCGACAGAGAGCAGCCCCATCCTCGTCCCTCTTTTCGCCCAGCCTGCGAGAGCGCGCCAGTCGCGCGCGAGCACGGGATCAATAATGCAGCAGTAGCAGCAGCAGAGCAGAG
The DNA here is from genome assembly GCA_020882685.1 of Aphelinus atriplicis. NCBI lineage: Eukaryota > Metazoa > Arthropoda > Insecta > Hymenoptera > Aphelinidae > Aphelinus > Aphelinus atriplicis. Next base: position 80,351,141 of record CM037073.1, read on the forward strand.
CAGAGCAGAGCAGAGCAGCAGCAGCAGCAGCAGTAGCAGCAGCGGCAGCGGAGCAGAGCACTCGGTCCGCTGGTGCCGCCACCCACTCCCCCTTTCCCTCTCCCCCCCCCCTCCGCCCCCCCGTCACCCCACTTCCCACTTGCTTCTCTCTTTCTCGGGGCGCTAGCGCGGGAAAAGCGTAGCCGCGGCAACGTTGCCGCGCCAGCCAGTCCAGCCAGCCTCGCTTACGTTCCAGCCCCCGAGCATTGAATTGCTGCCCCGAGCACCAGGCTCACCAGCCCCCGCGTCCGCACACACACATGCCCGATCCAATCAAAAGCCCCTCTCGCGGCCGATACACCCGGCTAAACGCTTCCTCCTCCTGGACTCCTCTCCTGGCCGCCGTTCCTCTTGCTTTTCCTTTCGCTCCACTCGAATTTTTACCCTCCTTGCCTTCCGAGCTGCCCGGATGACCAAAACGCCTTGTCACTACTGAATTTGTCGCGTCACCTACTAGCCGCACGCGGCCGATGGAATCGCTCTCACCGCGCTGACGTTCGTTCCGATGGATCAAGCTCAACGGGACTGCTGCGAGGGATGCCCTAGTGTCGACTCATACCACACCAACATTTTTTCCTGTCGCGGAGCCGATCGAGGACTCGCAAAGTTATAGTCGAGCTGATTTGCGGGATGGTTAACGTTTCGGTATTTATGCAAACTTCAAGCGCATCAACAAACGACTCAACGCGATGCGACATTTCGAATTTTTGCAGAGCCGTTATTTCGCCGAGTGGAACATCGAAAAATCGATTTTTCCTGTAATAATGTATATTGTACAATACGGAACGAGAAAATATATTCGTCGCCTTGATCAACAAAGAGTCTTTTCTAAATGAGTTGTTATAATTATGAATCAGTGAATTTCTTTTTCTGTCCAAAATTTTCATAGTTAAATATAACCCTGATAAAAACAGATAACTCTTCTATCAATAATTAGGATGATCAAGCACTAAATCTCCGGTTCGTACAAATTATATTTCAGTGATAATTAATCAATGCTTAATGAAGCGTATCTTCAAAGATCTACTTTTATCTTTTTTGTCAAGTTACAAGATTCATAGTATTGTTAAATATTTCTATATGATAGTATAGTTAAATATTTAAATATGATAGTATGAATCATCTTCAGTCATTTATACTCTTTTGTTTGATTAAAAAGAGAAATTTATCTGTTACCATTATTACGCAATTTTCCTATTGTAATCACTTACATTATCGAATATGTAAAATGAAGAAAAGCTGCGCACGATTGGGTTCGATCTCTCAAAATATATTCATGGACAATACTATAGGAGGACTTTCCAGGATTATAAAGTCGGCTTCAAATCCTTCAAAAGTGAGTATACTCGCAACATCTCACAATCCTTGAACTGTTCACGAACGAAGAGCTCCAAATACTTAGGAGTAACTTCACAGCTTCTACTGGAACTTTCATCAAATATTGTTCACCCCAAGAACCATCCCAACTTGGATCACTATTTGCGATTGCTACAGTTCTAGAAGGAAACCAACAATTGTGAATGATAAATCCATTAGGGTTAATTCAAGAACTTCTTCGACGCTGAGTCAAACGGAGAAACAAAACATTTGTCAGACAATCCAAGTATAGGTGATTATAATGCATATCATTGTGCTTAAAGAGTTCTAATGGGGGTTTTAACAATCAATATACATGTAGCATTCTTTTTAATAAATACTGATATTTATGTCGGATTCTGTGATCAAAGGCCATTAATTATGGTAAAGCCAAGAGATTTAATATAATATTTTCGAACGTGATTGTTATTTTTACACTTTTTGTTCATCAGATTATTTTTGTCGACGAGAAAAAATAAATGAATTATTTGAACACACGGTTGTATGCTCGACCTATAAAATGGAATGAAGAACGTTGTATCTGTAATGAAATTGTCACGGTGAATGAATTGCGTTGAGATTTTAATAGAACGAGTCTACCCATTTAGTCATGACAAAATCATAATGCTCCGTATTATGATACACGAGGTCATAAATGTTTTTATCAGTATGAAATAGTGAGCATCTTTTACGATTACAACTGACGTTGACGTTACTTTTTTACGCAGTCAGATTAAACTCAATTTCACTTTTCACGGTGACATAAAGTCAATTATCACGTAGTTATTTCACTCGCATTCATCTATGTCACGGTATACGTTTAATTAATTTAATAGATGCCGTTACCAAACTATAATTCATGTTTTTGCCATAACAAACTGCGCTGGAATGCTGACTGCGACTATCACCGCGCCTATACACTGCATATTTATATCGCGTGGTTGAAAAATCTCGGCATTCAATTCGTCCCAGACAGAAATACAATGAAATACGACGAGAATGAGCCAGCCGAAGGAATATAAATTCTCCACGGGTCGAAAAGCACGTGAAAACATTTAAATCAAGCTGAATTACCGAATGAAGAATCATGACACTTGCACTTCCTCGAGCATCGGATTTATCGCCATCCAATTTAATCGGCCCCGTAAAGTGCATCATAATTTCGCGCCTACAAACGAGAAATTATACGTGTATTTTCGTGCTAAATGCGATCAACGCGTATACATGTATATACATGTGAAAATTGCTGAATTTGCGAGCTCTCGTGTGGCTGCGTGTGTGTATTCCGAGGTCGACCAAGGAGTACGTAGGTTTTATTAGATATGCCGAGCTGAAAGCTACGTATTTCAAAGAAAACGCCCGCAGACGCGCGAGTGGAAATGCATGCCCCTCTCGCGGGGCTGAATATGCGCATGAGCAAACAAGAAGTACACCAGCTATGAGTATGCAGCTACGAATATGTACGCATTCGCGAATCTATAATGTGACTTCCTACGGAGTCGGTACAGGGCAACGAAAATACAAGGAAGCTTATGAATAGAAACGTACAGCCAGGTGGAAGAATACGCGCGCGAATGGCACAAAAAACATCGGGTACGTATCGAATTTTAAAATCGTATGTGAGCGGCTTTTTTTCTCAGGACTGCCTATATAAACGAACAGATATACTTCATAGAATATTCAACTTCAATCATCTTTTTCTCATTTAACCATCGTCGTGTATTGGTGAAACAATCTCGAAAATGATATATGTTACTGAATAATTCGAACTGCTCATCGTCGTTAGTGTCAAACATTTCATTAGATTTGGGGCATCCCGAATTTTTCTCTACGAAATCGATCCATTTCAAATCTATCTAACTTGGGAAAAATATAATCAGATTATTCGAATACTACGGAGAAAAAAATTCCAATGGAACTGTGGGATATTCGAATATTCATCAGGTACATGGTCATTGATAACGAAACGAATGAATATTTAATAGCTCCACTCGCATAGTATTTCGCTCGCATGTGCGCACTGAATTTGATTGCACTCAGATTTGTGAGAGTAACAAAAATGATGGATAGCCCTGTCAATTTTGTGTTTTCGCTTATATTTATTGTCCCGACCATATATCCCACTAAAACTACATTCCGTTTCTGTAATTTTCCAATCATACGCGTATTTGCCCTAAGAATACTTCTAAACGAATGTGTTAAATCAAAAATCTTCAGTAATCAGATTATGAGAAAAGAATCAACAAAAGCTTTGATATTCTCTCCGTTTCTAATCGTACATCTCGAATTATTCGGGTTGATGTATACGGAAACGCGAGTAAACTGAAGAGCGTCACACAGTAAACGCCACTATTGTAAAAATATAAGTTGAATTCATGAGCAAATCCAAACCGTTCTATTGCAATTAAAACTTTTTTCATCACAGGCTTTCGGAGAACTTTGGGTTTAGGAATTCCGTGACTTTTTCAGGATTAAAATTCCCGAAATTCAAGGGATTTCCGCGAACTGCAGAGAATGAAACATGTAATCGGGTAACGAAAAACTTGGGAAAAATAAAAGTTATTTTCGTACGAGCTCGCTGAAAAAGAGGGGGGATAGGGAGAATATATGTGAATGAAAGAAAAACGAGTATTTTGTTTCAATCCAATGGAACTGATACATTTTCCCAATAATACCGACATTTCCCTGAGGCGTTGGTAGACAGATAATAACGCATCGCACACACAGCCAGTTGAAAATGATTGGTGAGCTCATAAAAGCCGTATCTCCTACTTCTGACGAGACTCAAAGTCCGATAATTGCCTTTGATTGAAAGATCATACAGCGAAGGCGTAGCGTATCGAATAGCGAGCTTTTGATATGTAATTCCGATATCAAAGGGGTAACCGTGGCACGCAGAGTAATACATAGTAGCAAGAGAGCGAGAGCGAGAGAGAGAGAGAGAGAGAGAGAGAGAGAGAGAGAGAGAGAGAGAGAGAGAGAGAGAGAGAGAGCAGGGGCAGAGCATGATATACAGTATAGCGTATACGAAACAGGGGGTGGATTCGGAACACGAAAAACCAATAGGACGGGGTTATATTGCTGTTTCACGTGGGTCGCTCGTGCAAGTGTCTTTTTAAATGAGAGTAAGGTAGGAGCGCGGGATGATTAGCATCGCGACAAGCGCTCCTCGTTTGGGTAGGAAAAACGAGGTGTAAAAAGTTTATACATGTGGCGAGATAGAGATAGAGAGAGACAGAGAGACAGAGAGCAGCCGTTGGTTGGCCGTCGATTGGCAGGGCGAGAGAGAGAGAGACAGAGAGACGCCGAGTTTATTCATCGTGCGAGACGAGTTATGGGGGCAGTTATCACCGGGTGATAACTCTTATTGGCGCAATAAAGCCGTGGTGTCGGTGTCCCCCGAGGGACGCGAACTGGTCCCTCCAGGCCGTTCTCGTTAACCCTCTCCCTCTCTCTCTCTCTCCCTCCCGCTTCCTCTCACCCTCTCTTTTTCTCCCCGGCGAGACTATGTTTCGAATCTGCACACAGACACGCGCGTACCGCCGGCTGCTCGCGTCCTAATGTACGTGTCTAACGATATTCAAGCCGTATATACCCCCCTGTCGCGATGGGACTTTCCGACTTTTTTTCCCCTCCCATCTCTCGTCCGGACCAGCTGTATCGTTTGATTCCTCCGCCGGACGGAACATCGGGCGCGCAACTTCTCCCGTATACGTAGCGCCGCGCGCAGCCGTGACCAATTTACACAAGGGCTCACATTGGCCGCGGCTCGTTGGTTATGTACCTGTGCCCGACATCGATACCAACTGCACACGCTCGAGCCCGACTAATCAATGTTTCCAACAGCCGCCGCAGCTGGCCGGCCGTATACGCCGCTCGGGAGGCGCAATCGAATCGTCACGGATCAGCTGAAACGGACATAGATAAGGGCTTTGCACTTGCCCCGAGCGTTCCTTGTCGTTTTTTCCCCCAGCTATATACAACGCGCGCAAGTTTTAATCGCCGAGTGACTCTGCACGCAGCTGCACGCGACTCATTCAAGACTGGGAGGAAAAAAGCTCGATATACACACCCTTGCGTTGTTTTGGATTTTCAATTCGATGTATACATACATTCACACACGCGCGGTCCATTGTTTTCCCTCCGACTTTACATGGGTCGATCTCCTCGACCTCGAGGGATTAGCGTTGTGGAGATGAAATAACGCCGGCTTTACAACTTCCCAGTTTGCTGGTAAGTTGAGAGGAAAAATAAGGTGTGTGTGTGTGTGCGTATATCTACGTCGCGGTCGTAATTTATCCTCGAGAACAAGTGGGGCGAGAGTTCGTCGAGTGTCGCGGCACATCAGGGGCAGAACAACATTTATGAAAAGGCGCGGCAAAGAGAGAGCAAGAGAGAGAGAGATACGAGAGCAGAGCGGTAAAGGGCGCACTCGAGCGGAAACTGCGCCGGCGGGCAAAGCGCGCGATCTGGCCGTCATATCGGGATCATACATCCCGGGAGGGGGGGGGGCGTGCAACGTGGCCGGGCTGCAAAAATTTTCCCGAGCGTTGTTGTAAAAGTTTAGCTGCGGCGTTGGAGCTCGCGCGCGCGCGTGTGCCAGGGAGGGGGCGAGAAGAGGTGTGCTGAGCAGCGCAAGAGTTACGGCCTCCGGCTCATACATCCGGCGCAGCCAAAGTTCGCCCATACTTTCGGCGGGTACTCGCGCGGTTCGCTCGGTCGGCGAGAAAATTTGTATACGACTCTGTCGTCGTCGTCGTCGTCGTTGTTGTTGCTGCTGCTTCTGCTACCGCTGCCGGGGGTTCTCGCGTGCAGCGATCGGAGCTGGCAAACCGAGGTGAAATCCAGCCGCACGCGGGCGCAGGGACAATGGCTTATTGTCCGCGGGCTTTGCGCTTGATTTATCCTCGCGCGCGTATACACACGCGTCGGCTAATCTGCCTCGAGATTACAGAGCGCGCTGCAGCCGGTCGGGGGGTCGGGTCAGCAGCGAGGCCCTCGATTTGGCCCGAGGCGAGCACTCCTCCGGCGAGCTTGTATTCGCCAACGATCGGACGTGGGGAGGGAGCGTCGCGGAGGCGGGATGGAAGAGGCCCAGGCACGTGCAGCACAGCAGCTCGCGACGTGAGCCGCAGCCCAGATATAAAGTTGGGCGCGGCGGCGGCGGCTGCAAGCTCCTGCAAGCTCCTCCGCCCAACAGTTATATATGCCGGCGGAGCTGCTCCTCGACTCGCAGACGCCGCCGCGCACTGCCGGCGGATTAAAAGCCCGGCTGTGTGATGTTAACCCGCCGGATATCACTGTGCGCGCTCGCCGGACCGCGCGCACCCGACAACCGTGTATATTACACCTGCGCGCGTGCGTATTATTTATATGCCGCGTATCCGTGACTCCGTCGGCTGTATACACGTGTACGCCGAGGGCATCGTTTCCTATGAGATTTACCGCGGTGCAAATTACCGACCCGACTGTATGTATACGGTCTCTGTAGCGCGGACTCGACGGTGTCGGCAGTCAGGAACGATCGAACCGCGATCTCGCAGTGTCCTAGACGTTACAGATGTACGAAGCGATGGAGAAAAGGATCTACTAACTTATTGTATTCGTTTAGATTGCAAGCCAATCGAAACGATGGCTTTCCATGCCATATACCCAATAAGCTAGTCAACTCGTGCATATACGTATATGACCCGGGCGTTCACTCGACTATATTGTACAATCTAACCATTGGACTTTTGGGCTCGAGCCGCGAGTCGCGTCGGTGCTATTCTTACTGCGACTCGTGAATGGCCAAAATCACCGTAGAGTCCGGGGCGAATTGTACGGATTTGCAATGCCCTCTGTCGGAACACGCGCGAAGCACGAGAGAGAAGCGTGAATCCCATACAGAAAACTCCATGGAAATATCGGAGTACCACGTCTGATAATTCGCGCGCCGGGTCGAAGAAACGGGAAGGGAAGGAGGTTGCAGAAGTGCCGATATTACAGGGGCGGCCGCCACGCGGGTTATTCTTCACGGGGACGTGCACGCGTTCGATTTGAATCGTCCAATCGATAGGCGCGCGCCGGCCCCCCCGAACGCGCCTATATACACACACAGCTCGGGGGGAAGCTCCTTTGCTCCGCGACGCTGATGCGCGCCCGGCTCATTCGCCAGCTCGAAATCGCGGCTATTTTTCCTTCCTTCGATCGCGCCCGCGTATGTATACGTACACACACTGCAGTTGTCGGGCCGTGTCGTCCGCTCGCGGAGAACAGCCCGCGCGCAGCGTGGCATTAGGCGCGCGCGGTGTTATCAGGCGCCAGCGATCGTTGAATATGCATCGCGAGATGAATCGGATTAGGCGCGCGGGTTAATATGCAAGAAGATGCTCGGGCTCGATACGCGTGCTGTAATTTTGAGCGGGTTTTATTTGAATTTCATGGCTCGCGCGTTGCCTTGTACGTCCAACGCGCCGCACCCGCGCGAGAGAGAGACGGAATAATCACAGCTTGTCGGAGTATGCAAGGGGGTACATGTACACGCGAGACAAGGAAAATCCAGGACTCGAACGGGGAGCGTCGCGGCTCGAGGTCATTATTAAGAGGTAAATAATTTGAGAATAAACAGGGCTGTTCGCGCGCGTCTCATGCAGATCGCCCGGCGCGGTGCCGGCTCATGCATTATTCACACCTGTACACAGGCGCCCCCGTGCTTAGACGGGCCCGCGGAGCAGCTGACGCGAAGTAGCGCTCGCGCGGCTTCCTCAAAATTTCTCCCCCGCGCGCGCTCGCTCTCCTTTGCGCGTATACACACACACACCATATATATCCCCGAAATTTGCCGAACGACCCGCACGCTCGAGTCACTCGCTCTCCGCCTCGGATAACCGCCGACCACTGGCGCGAGACCAGATACGAATCTCCTTCGCGCGTATCGATCTGCCCGAGCTATTGTTAGCGCGAGGCGAGCGAAAAATAATTCTCAAACTCCCGTCGCAGCTGCGCGCCTCTATGTGTGTGTGTGTGTGTGTCTGCGTGTATATACTGCACTCGTACATATATCGCGAACTTTCCGCCAGGCTCAAAGACTAATGCACGCGCGAGTGAATTATAGGCGCGAGCTTATTTCGCACGCGCGTCGGCCGTGCGGAGCCGATTCACTTGGCCGTTTCGGCCCCCCCCCCCAACCCCCTCTCGTTTGGCCTGCGTATATAGATATACGTGTAGGGCAGTCGCTGTGCAAGTTACCCGGCGAAGCACGAACGGGCGGGGGGTGGCGTAGGAAATACGGCTGAGGAGCCGAGGACGGGGCTCTTTCGGGCGGAAGCGAAAGAAGACGCGGGCGGCTGCGGGCCTTCGTTACGCTTTGGGCGACATCCAACGATCCTTTTCCTCTATACATGTGTGTGTGTGTGTGTGTGTGTGTGTGTGTGTGTGCACGTATATACATGTATATATCCCGGAGCGGAGCGTCTTTGCGAGCGGCCCGCACCAATTCTACTTTTCCGGGGGCTCTCTCTCTCTCTCTCTCTCTCGCGAAATTCACGCTGCCCACGTCGCCCGGCGAGCGACAAAGCCCCGTCCCACATATATATCTCCTTGGCGGTGTTCAGTCAAGGTTGGAATGCAGATTCTTCGAGGCTCGCGCGAGAGGCGAGAAATTGGGCGGCTCTCGAGCGAAATCGTCAGTGTTATTATACGCCACTGTGTACGGCAATTTATTTAGCGTCGAATTCTCGTCGATTGAAAGTCATCTAAACGAGCGTTTGCCTCACCCTCCACTCGCCCATTCCAGAGTAGACATTTTTCATTTGAGAACGACATGAAACTACGATGGCGACAGAAACACGAAAGAGTGAGCGAGAGGGAAAGTACTCTTTTGAAGTAAAGTCATTTGAAACTGCAATGCTTCTCCCGCTCCACGGCTTATACTTTGATTGCCGAGTGTATAAAATTTGATATACTCGTCGCGTCAATTTTCCTCGGATAGAAAAAGCACGACGAGTTCTTTCGCTCTCGAGTCTCGTCCTTGTATGTAGTTGCCGGTGATCGTCATCGCAAACTTCCTCGTTATATTCATATATCTCACTCTCGTGATAATTGGGCGTACGAAAATAAGATGATTTACCTACGTCGAGTTCTGACGTCAAGTTGAGGGCGGAGGGTAAGGGGGCGCGATGCCGGTTGACTGGGTAATCGCGGCCGGGAGGATAACCCAATTAACGTTTGCCGCTGATTCAATATAAGTATATATCCGAAGTATATATATATGTACATGTATAGAGTTAGCGGCTTGTTTCCCAGAGGAGAAATTCGCTGTATGGCATACCGGCTTTAATCAGAGCTAAAGTGTTGGGATTCAGAGTCGATGGACACCGAGTGCGTGTCTCTTTTTGTTCGTATATATCTGTATGTATACCGGGCGACGAATCAAAGGGAATAAAGCGATAAGAGGAGCGCGTGACGGGGATAAAAAAACGATACACGGCGAGAGCGCGCGCGCGAGGCATTGCAATTTTCATCGGGTCGGTCACACTTTGCGAACGGCCGCGTTTGATCCAATATCCGGGCCACGAGAGCCACACGGCCGGCCAATGGTAATAATAGTTTCATGCAGAGCAGCCATAAATTGGCCTGCAAAGAAACGAGCTCTTGCGGAAGGGTGTGTGTGTGTGTGTGGGGAGAGGCGCAGACGGGCGGGGGTCGCTCGGAATTCAGGCTCGCGCGGGGTCGCATGAGAAATCCTGGCGCATTAAGCGCGCGGCGGCGAATCTCGAAGAAATGGTCCATCGCGAAAGCCCAGTGAGTCGTGGCCGAGGCTTTGCTCTTTATCCGTCCGGGACAAAAGTTCACCCGGGACTTGCTGGGGGGAAGGAAGGCAGCGAAAAACCCGAGCGACGTCGGCGGCGGTGGAGAATACAGAGGCCGAGCCAGCGAGGAAGTGGGCGCCGCTTAACAAAGGGTGCGGGCCGCTTTAAAACGGCGCACCATGTAAATGTATGTAGATTGGCCGCGCGGCCGGGCGCTGCAAGCCTGTGTCTCTCCCGCCACTGTACAGCGCTGCTCTCTCGGCCCGTGTGTCGTATAATCAGCCGTTCTCCGTAATTGCCCTGTGCGCGCGCGCGCTGGTCTTCTCTCTCCCGAGCCCCAGCTAGCCCCCTAGCCCCCTAACCCTGTCTCGTCTCTCCTGATTCATACTCCCGCTCGGGGCCGATACTCCCTCGGATCGTCGTCGGGTCGGTAATGCTGCAGCTCCAGGGCGAGATTAGACAGAGACGGGCACCGCTGAATCAAAGGGGCCGAATGTGTGTGTGTGTGTGTGAGCACGAGCTGGAGAGCTCGGGTAATTAGAAGAAATCTAATGCGTCGCGAGTGCCACCGGCCCCCTTCCTCCTCCCTCCTCGTCCTGCCGCCGCCCAGCCGAGTGGCCCGCATAAGGAGTGGCCAGGGATGCGCGCGCGGCTGCGCACACCTCCCCCGCGGGGCTGCCACCTCGGCTCTCTCCCGCGGCCCCGGGAACGCGGGGGGGAAAAAAATAAAAGGCTCGCGTGCGCGATTGCAGCTGTAGCCTACGGCTAATTCCCGTTTTGCTCCAATTTGAACGGCCACCTCTTCCGTATAATACCTGTGCCTATGCGCCCGCGGAGTGTGTACGCCCTGGGACGTGTGTACACGAGAGCTCGTCAGCTTGGAGCGGTGCAATTTGTGTTTTTGAGAATCGAGCCACCTCGTACGCGTTTACGTAATAAGACCGCTCTAGAGCTCGCACGTGTACTGTCTCAACTGAGATATATATTACGTGGGCCGGGGGATGGGGGGGGCTGCAAAATTTTCCTCGCTACCGCGCTCGACTCGTCTACACACACATACACACATTACACGTGCACACACGCGGGAGTATAGCGCGGGTGGCTTTTACTCAATTATATTCAACTCGGGCGTGGGCGAGGGCGCGATGCTTATAAGAGTTTCGCGAATGAGTTTCGCGAGCAGGGATTCTCGCGCGTATGTATATATATACACATGCGCAGAATGCGGTGCTCGAGCCCGTGATAGCGAAGCTTCGCCTCGGCTCTTGCCACTTGAGATTAAAGAGAAAAATTCAGAATCACACTCGGGATTTGGCCAAACGATTTTGCCCGACAAGAAACGAAACGACGCGACGGGAATTACGCGCGGCGGCGCTCGTTGAACGAGACGCGTGCACGTCAACGACACTCGAAACTCAACACACTCGTGAGCCCCGGCTGTTTAATTTTTCCTCTCTTTCCACGGGCGAATTTTCCGGGGGGCAGCTCAAGTTTTCCGCCGCGCCTCAAGAGCGACGCGAAGCGATCCCCGTCGAGCGGAGAGTCTGCTGAGACCCGGTCTCCCCCCCATTGTTTCCAGAGCACACTCGGATCGAAGAGCACGGAAGCATTTAAAACCCGAGGGTCGATCGAGCGATTGTTGCTCCCGAAGAAACTGTACTTCGGACTTGTTGTACCGAATGCCCACACGTCTTGCCCACCATTATCTTACACGCGTGTGTAGCCAACCCAAGTTCGCAAACATCACGGGCGTACTTTTATCATCGACGATTCGGAAGCGTTGACGAATTTCCGTCGGTATATGTATATACATAGGTCAAACAGAAACAGCTCTCGATTCGATCAGGGCTCTGGAGTAGATTAACTCGAATCCATAGTCTCGGACACGATGTAACCGCGAGCAAGCGGCGAGTTCGATTCGGTCTGCGGTACAATACGCGCGCGCGAGATCAAAATCTAGATAAACCATCTGGAGGTACACTAACGAGTTGTTTGTCACGCTATAGCGGGGCTGAGCTTATCGCAATCATGGAATCACAAAAATTGTTTCCCCATTACTGGATACTGTATACGGATATATATACGCGCGGGCGATCCGACAGGATACTGCAGGGCGCGCGTATCGCTCAACTCGATTGTAACTTTAGCTATGATTGATTTACAACGCGGCGACAATAACTTATTTGCCGGGGCGGCGGCGGCGGCGGCGCTCGGTGTTGCGGGGTGTCGATTACTTCGACAACAATGGCGCGGCGCGGCGGCCGAGTGCCACGGTATTCTCGTTATACCCGGCGACGTCCGATTGCTCGTATACTATAAACTTTCGCACGGCTATAGTTTATCGTTGGTTTAGCGCAACTTTCCAAGTTTACTGCCGCTGCCGCTGCCGCTTCGAGACAAGTTCATAAGATTCATCAAGCCACGGCGGCGGCGGCGACAGTAAAAAACCCTCGATCCTCGGCATCGCTAACAATTACAGCACGGCACGCGGCCCGCGCTCTCTCCTCTGTAATACCAATTACATCTCGAACTAATTAAGAAGATTAATCAAGCGGAAAATGTAATTTCGATATTGTGCTGTGCGTGCGTGTATGTGCGTGCCCGTCGGGTGGCTGAGTGTTTATTTGTCAAGTTGCCACGTTGGCAAAAACTTTGCTTTCCCCCCGTCAACCCCCGGATACCCACCGAAGCAAACGGAGAATTTTTTGCTGCCCGCAAGCGGACTCCCAAGTTCAAGCGTGCGGTTGGAATCGAAATCGAGCAATCAGCGTAGCGTCAAGTTTTTGCGAGTCTCCTTGTGTATATATATATATATATATATATATATATACGCACACACGTATACGTAGCAACGTTGTTGCAGCCTTCGTTTTTTGAGTATACGTGTGTGTGTGTGTGTGTGTATACAAAAATATATATATATATAGTAAATATATATATTTATATTAAATATATATATTCTTTCTATATATATACGCATCGGAGAGGTACGTCCTCAAGAGCGAGTATAAGGGAATAACAGAAATCCCCTCGACACTCGAAAATAACCGGAGCCATTTGCTACGGGCGGCTACGTTTGCGCGAGACTCGTGCGGAGAGTCGCGATTTCACTTATATATACATGTACAAATACACCCACACACTCGGGAGTAGATGTATATGGTTTATATAGGGAAGAGCGAGAAAGGGAAGAACGGGCGGGTGCATCGGGCGCGTGCGGCCAACTCGTAATCCCGTCGAATGCGATGGCATCTGCGAATTTTACGATACCTAAATGCTCTCGGCTCCTTCGCTTGGAAGTAATGGCATTCGATGGCCATTCCTTATTCGGCAAATATATATATATATATATAAACTCGGAGACTCCACCGCGCTGCTGCTGCTGATGCTCTCTTCCCGTAACACCGTTGCGAGCTTTCCCCCGGCGAGCATTGTTTTTTTTTCTACCCCCCCCCGCCTCCTTCTCCTCCTCGTCGTCTTCGTCGTCGTCGTCGTCGTCGTCGCTTCCTGTCTTGGCTTTTTTTTCCACCCTCTCTCTTCTGCGGCGAAGCGAGGCGCGACGCGTACACTCGCGCACACATATATATATACACTAGTCGCGGCGGGCCAGGCCGAAAGATGCTGGGGAGGAGATAACGCGACATAACGCGCGCGGACGACGAGGAGGGAAAGAGTTCGGCGCAATATCCAAAAGTGCTTTCCATCGTTCGAACCTCCTCTTATCCCCTGTACACTTTATTTCCCATCGGCCGTGCGCCTGACGCGCCCGGACTTTGTCTCTCCTCCACGTCTCTCGCACACGCGTGTCCGAATTATTAACGCCGCCAATATACACACACGTACGTACGATGATACCCGGCCGAGTCGAACGGATATAAACAAGAGATTCGATATCGCGCGATCTCCAGTCCTCGCCCGTTTTGATTCCCGTCCTTTTACGGCTGCGGTTGTAGGCTATATCGCGCGAAAAGCGAGGAAACGGGGGAGGAGGGGGGTGTACGTGGTACACATAATCACAGACTCGCGAGCTCATCCCCGGAGTGATCCGAGTGAATTTTATCGCGCATAAAAATCTCGAGAGCGAGAGAGGCTGTAGCAATGCGAGGGCCATTTTCACGAGCACACCGAAGCGGGACCCATCCAGCAAGCCTGTACGAATCGTGAAAATTAATGTAATATACATATATACACACGCGCTCGTTAAGCTAATGAGCAAGCCGAGAGTTTAACAACTTTATAGCGAGCTAAATTAAGGCAGTAAATTTTCTTGTTACTCCAGCTCGTGAAGGAAGCTCATATCTTTTTAAATGGACCGTCCGCTGCTGCTGCTGCTGCTGCTGCTACCGCTGCTCAGATATGTATACACATATATACACATCCGTGTACTTTAAGACGAGCAGTAGCGCGCTTTGTTTGTCAATTTCCGTCCATAATTGCGTTTCCCCTCCCGTCTTGTCGTGGAGAGACAAAACACGGGGGGTAAACTCGCGCAAACTCTCTATCGGGATGCATTTCAATGTAGCCAAAGGCCGATCTAGGCGCGATGTAAATATAGAGGGAGGGAATTACCGCGGGGACTCGGGGTGTTTTGCGTAATTCACAAAGGGACAAGCCCGACGCGCGAGTCTACGAACTGACGAAAAGAAGACTCGCGCTAACCGAATCGCGCCCCGATGGCGTTGAATACTATACACACGCGAAGTTTTCCGAGACGGAGAACGAGCGAGGTATACGCGAGAGACGTTTGTCCAATTTGTCCGAGCGCAAACGCGCGCCGTCTATTGGATTCTGATTCGCGTTCGTCCTCTCTCGCTCTCTCTCTCTCTCTCATTTCGAGATCTCATTACGTGTGTTATTTTCCATGCACTCGAGAGCAGCTCCTGCCGGCGACAAATGAGGTCGCTCGAGGAGCAGAGACAAAAAAAAGAAAAAGAAGAATAAGAAGAAGAGCGTTCGTCTTCTGCTCGGTAAAATCCTTTATCATCCTCGGATTGGCGTTTGTATTTATTTTTCCCCTCGCCCCCCCCAGGCCGGGGGGGCTTTTTCCCCTGTGCTTTCTCGCGCGGCAAAATAGCGCACGCGGCCGAGTCGCGAGATTGCTCGGGGGCGGGCGGCTCTCGCATGCACCACGAAACATTGTCCTCCCCCCCCCAGCCACCCCAGCGCATCTGCATCTTAAGCGAAACGAGCGCAATACAAAGGCCGTTCTCGATGTTTCGGTCAGCGGACCTGCGGGGCCGGCTTCCACCTCCCTCGGCTCACACACACACACACACACGCGCGAGAGACCAGCACGAACGAAGCAAGTCGCGGGGAATTCATGGCTTCGTCTTTTGTCATATCTCGCCAATATTTCAGACGCGTCGTGTCGCGCGCGGGCACAAACACACGGACGAGCAGTCGGACGGACGAGTTATCCCGAGCGCGCCGAGTCTACGTGTCGCGAATCCACCCCGCACATGCTCTGCGGCCAAATTTTAATCGTGCCTGGCATTCGCGCTATCCGAATACGTATGATACGCGTGCCGTCCGTACGTGTGTGAATGTACGCGCGTGCGTGGAAAGTAGTCCGTCTCTCGAGCGTCATTATCGAGCTGCTTGTCTGCAGGTGAAGGTTTAGCGCGCAACTTGCCCCCGACTTTTATTATAAACAAGTGGGGGCGCGGGTTCGATCGAAACGAGATTAGCCACGGGACGCGGCTGGAATTGACAAATGAACCGGGGCTGTGTGCGCGCGCGGCTACGTGATTAGAACACGCCGCGAGCCTCGTAAACCCATACCGCGAGTCAGCAGTAAACCCGTCAACTTTCCCCCTCCCGATGATCCGGCGACTTTGACGGCGAGAAAGAAATTTTTAACCGGTCGCGAGCGAGAAAAATCCTCCTCTTCCGTACCGACGATTCGCATTGGCGGTGAGCCGACTCGGAGGGATTTAATGCCTGTTCGTCCCTGCGAGATTTCGCCAAGATCCTGCAGTCCATTCGCTGACCAACGATATCGCGATAACGAGGAAAACCGCACGGTAAGAACAAAAAACGGATATATTGCGGTCGGAAATTTGTGTGTCGATGCGGTCGTCGATTATTTGGAATTTCGTCGAGATCCAAACGTTATGGTGAAAATACTCGTTGGGGAGGGGGGGGGGGTACTATTAGGCCCAAGTGCAATATGATCGACGCCAAAATCTCGTAACTGTCCATGTACGCAAATACGCGTACGGGATTTCATCGCGATTGGACTACTCTTGGATATAATTATTTCCGAAGAATCCCATATTTCCACACGAAGAATTCGAATCGAGTTGACGAAAATACGATATTAAAAAGTTCTGGTTTTCAACTATAGTCCCAAGGTTTTCCTCATCGTCGAAGCGAAATTCCAAACCATGCGTGCGATTTTTTTTCTTTTAATAAAAACTTCGTCACAGCGAAAATTCGTTCAGTAGCCAAGTGATATGAAGCGTGTATGCACCGTCGACGAAAGGGAGGAACACATTCATTACGAAAGTTTTAAGTAGTTCCTTGAAGAAATGCACCCTAACTTGTTTTAAGGGTATGTTTCTATTTCCACGGTAAGTACAGCCCTTACTCTTTCTCATTCAATTTCTGCCGAGCCTTTCAGCAGCCGAGTCTTATTTTAGGTTCAGCTTTCGTTTAAAAGAACGTTTCCGGTTTCAAACTTGAGCAGCAATATAATTCAAAAGCTTTCTGTTCTGTCGACCGCAGAAAACTAGCTGCACGTATACCAACTTGTGCCCGCGCGCGCCTCCAAGAGCGTGTATTTTAATTCAATCACACTTATATGACGAAAATGCGGCGACGGCGACGGGGGATTACTTTGACAAAGGGGAAGGGGTGGCATAAAGATGTAAAAAAAGTGGGGAATCCAGTTGGCAAAGCGCTGGCGATAACGCGGGAGGGCCTATTAATATACGTTTCGCACTCACCTTGGATTGCCTCGGAGAGCCGCGTGGTGCAAGGCGTTGAATCCATTGTTGTTTGTGAGGGTGATGTCAGCGGCATAGTCCAACAACATAGCCAACATGTCATCGCGCTTCTTCGAAATAGCATCGTGGAGTGGCGTGTCACCTTCCGAGTCCTGCAACAAAGGCCCACGGAATATTGTTATTGAATTGCCGCTGAAACGCTGGCTTTCACGTCACGTGAAGCTTCGTTGATTTATTTTTCTCCCCTTTTTCCCCCGGCCCCTAATGACCCCGAATCGTCGGGGATGTTTCATTGATCTCGAACTGTTCACGAATTGTGATATTTCAAGCACGTTGTTCATATAGTCGGTGCAGAACGAACGCTGCGAACCATTGCATGGCGATCTCTAATCGAATTCAAACACCTAAAGAGAGAATTATAGAGTTTTCAGTGGATATTTTTCGCGGGAACTCGCGTTGAAATTCCTTGATGACGAGCCATCGAGTCTGCTCATCCAAGTTTCGTTGAGGCAGGCGAAGGAAACATAGCGTCGAACACGATAATGCTTTCAGAATTTTTAGAAACTCCCGTAACACTCCTGATTCACAATGGGGCAAGGAGGGTGGGGCGGCAGGGAGACTTGATAATGGCGAAGAAATGAAGCGCTTGCCACATTTTCCAGTTTCCTTTTCCGCTCGAGCAAAACTGTCAAGATGCGTACGAGTCTCTCGAGTGGGAAGGAAGCTTGAATAAGAAATTGTCCCGTACGGGACGAATGGCTGACGATAACCGCGCGTCACTACTGCGGTACGAGCGCCACGCGGTGTGCGCTCTTTCAAATTCGAACTCGAGCCATTATTGCAAAAAAGTAGTGACTCGTCAGCTGCGCAAAATGACCATTCGTACACGGTGAGCAGACTGTGCTATATGCGATCGATCTGATCCTGTTTCAATTGAGCCAGCAGCAATTGTCAACGCGTATGCGGGTATAAGTAGAGTCGCTGGCGCAACGCGAAACAGCGCAAGGGAGGATCTACGTATATAGGTACGGCCAG
Source organism: Aphelinus atriplicis (assembly GCA_020882685.1). Taxonomy (NCBI): domain Eukaryota; kingdom Metazoa; phylum Arthropoda; class Insecta; order Hymenoptera; family Aphelinidae; genus Aphelinus; species Aphelinus atriplicis. Next base: position 80,369,310 of record CM037073.1, read on the forward strand.
GTACGCTCGGGGTCGTTTAGGTTGCGTCACACGCCGCGGGGACGAATCGCCAGAGTCGCGATCCCCCGGATTTCCCCGGGCGAAAGCCTTACTCCCCGACTAGTTAAGAAGTAGGGCTTACCGAGCTTAGCTCTATCGAGTCTAGACTGTAGGCGCCAGCGCCTCTCATCCTCCTCCCTATTCGCTCTTTCTCCTCTCTCTCTCTGTCTCTCTTAGTCTTCGCGCGGCAGAAGCTCGCGAAAAAGAAAATCCGTAACACGCGCGGGCTCGCCCAGAGCAGCAGCAGCAGCAGCGGCGACAGCAGAAGAAGGAGGCTGCGACGCTGCCGCGAGATTAAAGTATTTGCAACTATACAGGGAACGCGCTCAAAAACCGCAAATACAGCGCTTTTCTATATACACACACTTACACACACACACACGCGCGCTTGTGAATGAGACGGCCCGCCGACGCACGCCCGCAACTCCGTGGACCTCTTCGAAAAGCCTCTTCTTCTGCCGCCCCCGAGACTTTCCTCTATGTTGTTCGTTTCTCTTTGTACTTGTGTGCGCACGTGTGTGTGTTTTCCAAGGCTTCGCGAGCCACGCGCCCCACTTTTTTTTCCCACCTACGTGAGCTGCCTCGTGGGTTTTGTGCCGAATGCTATATACGTGAGCCCGGGGAGAGGAAAGAGAGGAAGAGAGGAAGAGATGATGCATTTTTACGCGCGAATTATGCACGAGGAGTTTGGGGGTAGGTATATGGCGAGGGCAGGGCAAGGGACAGGGGGGTGACGGGGCTGCCGCCACCGTCACAGCCGCTACGTGAGCTTTGACGCTTAAATCCGCTTTTCGCCTAATAAGAAAGATAAACGTGATATGAATATAAGTTCAAGCCCGCGGGAGGCGCGAGACACGCAAGATGGATATGTGCTCACGGGACACAAGATTTATGGTGACGAGCGAATATTTGCGCTATCATCGCGCGGCCTCGTCTCGCCGGGGCGGAGCGAGCGGCGGAATTGAGAACGAGACAGCGGGAAAATGGAAAAGAAGAACACGCACGTTTGAAATTCAATTGGCGAGGCGGAAGCTGTCGGTGACTATTGGCCGGCCAACTCCCCGGAGTCGGCGACTTGATGGATGTATATGACAAAGGGCGCCTGACACACTTGTTTCTTTCTTTTGTTTCGGATGTGTCGCACGATTCGAAATGTAAATGTTGTCTTGCGTGCATTCGAAGATCGCGCGGGCGCGGTGTGGGTTATATGGAAACGATTAGTCTCTAGCAGATTATCAAGAATATTGAAAGGATTTCGATTAGTATTGAATTAGTTTTGATGCGGTTTCAAGATGCTATACATTGATATATCCATGTCTCTCGTTGAAATCCTAGATAATTTCCAACAATCCAATTGTAATCGGTTTCATCTTCGGAACAACTGATTGAACGAAAATTGATTCAGCTGAATGATCGAGCCACCAAGGTTCAGTGGTCGAGAAAAAACGAATAATGTCAATACCAACTCGTATTTCAGGAATGTACTTCACATGTGGTTCCGTTTGACAGACGTTTAATACAAGCCAATCGTGAGATCAAGGTGCTTGACATGACCTCACTTACTTATGAAGTAATAGGAAAAGGAAAATTATTAATATAGAATGACCCAATACATCAAAAAACTACAATATCATATTCACTCCAACACACTACATTCGTCTTTTGTTTGATCTAAAAGTCATTTCTCATGGATGGTGTTGAAGAATTGACCATTGGTCTCATTTTTCAACACCCGCGATAAGAAAATATCGCGCCACACTCGTGAAAAAAGATTATTCTCACACTCGAGCGAGAATCTTCCGTTTTGCATTAGGTATCGAAATACCATTTTTTCTTTAATCGGAAAACGACAACGATGTGAGCTTCGTATTTATTATTCCATTAAACTCGGCATTAATACGTATTTGTTTCGCAATAAACAACCGGATTATCTTTGTTTATGAAGGCCCTCTAGAAATGCAATTTCTGAAAGTAACAAGTCAATACATATTTCGCGGTAGATAATAACGTCGGTAAATAGACACGGGGGTATGGTAATGCGCATCGATATCAGTTCTGTTTTTTTTTTGCGTCAAGTAAGCGTGAAAAATGGTTTCAATTAGCATTTTATTCGCAGAAGAAATGAATTATTTTGTTGGGCTAGTTGTGTGGCCAGAGCGTTCCACCAAGTTTCTTGAGAATAAAGCCGTGAATTATTGCGCACTTGTGAAGCGAATATTTATCGCTCCTCTGGCTCACATTCCATTTTAAAACTTTGCCGGGATCGTTGGAAATTTTAAAAAATGCTCCCCCGCAAATTTATTAAGATCGAAAAATACAACGAGGATAAACAAGGTGCATTGGATTACACGGGTCGCATTGATTCGAGTGGCATTGCGGTACGCGTTGACAATGAGAGAGAAAATAATTACTCGCGGAGGATAAGAAAGTAAGCGCGGCCGTAAAGTACGTTTGTATTTATAAAATGTCGAAACGGGCAGGGGGTCATTATTCACGATAATGCGTCTTGCATGGCCGCCTTGCAATGCGATTTAACGAGGTGGCTCGGCGTAGGGAAATCCAAAGAGGAAATAAAACCACGCTCAAGCTTAGAATGCCGTAAAAAATGGCTGCTTTGGATTAAGAGGATTTGGCGAAGCCGTTATCAGGCGAAATGCTCGTCGCCGGCAAAAGTAGAAGTGGAATAGATGGCTCGGTGTGACGCGAGCAAGGAAAAAGGAGCTAGACAAGAGTCAAGTCTACCATGAATTTTTGTGCCATCATCGTATTTTCACTTTAATAATCCAACTCGTCATTTGATTGTATGCAATGCTAATTCAATACCAACTTTGAACACAGTGTTAACACCGGGCATGATCTACTACTGATTGAGTACATTTCTTTTCAAACGAAGATTTACGGTGTAGCTTGTTGGTTTTATCTGCCGAATTTCAGACAGGCCACATGATTGTTTGAAATAATTTTAAATGGAAACATAGATCGCAGATACCTTAAAGGAAGCTTCTGAATCAAAACTTCGTAGTAAAATGTTGTATCTATCAGACACGTGGAATAAAATCAAGTTTGAATATTTTTACAAGACGTAGGCGTTCGAAATAATTTGACATTTATAAAATTAGTTGATTTTAGAACTAAAGGATTGAAACACGGTGTGACTGGATAAATAACATTTTATGATCTAAAAAATGTGAAATAAAACTCCTGCTCCCCTGTTCCAGGAAATATTCTTTTAAAAAGATTCCGAGCAAATTATTCACCCAAATAAAAATATCATATTACTGTCAAAGTCTATCTTAGCGTCGCCTCTTACAAAAAAAAAACCCTAGTTCATACTCTTACGAAGAAAGACCTAGTTCCGAGCCTTCCCAACGAGAAAGACCCAATTCAAAATCCATAGCGAAAAACACGCCATGTCGCGATCTCTAACGAAAAACGCCCAGTTCATAGTATTATAAGAAAAATCGTCATATTTCAAAATCGTCTACAGAAAGAAACCTCCCAAATAACACGCGCCGTTTGGAAAAAGTTGTGAAAGTGTTTACCAAAAAAGTCCGAAAAACCTTCTTCGTGAAGGTTTGCGAACTGGGCTGTATTTTGCTAGACAATTTTGAACTAGGTCTCTTTTCGTTAAGTGCTACGAACTGAGGCTTTTTTTCGTTAGGGGCGTAGTTAAAACGATCGCGTAGAAAACGAAAACGATCGCGTAGAAAACGAAAACTCTTCGTAGAAAAACAGTGTTTAATGATAATAATATCGAAAATGATGTCATCAAGTATTACTCTCAATTTTTATGTAAAATCTTTTATGAAATTTTGAGATCAAAGGGTTCAAATTTACTTCTATATTTACGAGTAATTATTCATGTAAACTCGACATACCTGGAGGCTAGGATGACAACCCAGTTCCAAAAGTGTGCGGACAACTCCAGCGTGCCCTTTGTTGACGGCAATATGCAGTGCGGTCTGACGTCTTTTGTTTCGGGCATTCAGATCAGCCCCAGCTCCAGCCAGTAAAGCCATTACAGCCGGCTCATCGCCAAATGCAGCGTGATGAACTGCTCTGTCACCGTCCTTATCCTGAGATTTATTGCACGAAAAAGTTCAGTTTACCCAAGAAATTTATCGAAAGAAATCAAGACTATGAATAATTGTTTGAAAACTTTCAAATAGATTGAATAATTACTCGAATGACTTAATGATAAACTTTTTCTTCGACATATTAATTATTCATACCATTTGACGGAAATAAAAATTTTTGACTCACCTCGATTTCTACATCTGCCTTATATCGTAAGAGTATTTTGATAACGTCCAAATGACCATTTTGACTCGCTGCTTGTAAAGCGGTATGCCCAGCAAAAATTCCATTCACGTCAGCTTCGGGTCGTTTCAAACATTCTTCGCATTTCGCAGCATCGCCATTAGCGGCAGTTTTTACGAGTTCTTCATTTACGTCACCCGACACGTGAGTTTCAAACAATTTTTTCAAAAGCGCAGAAAGTCGTTCTGTAATGCAAAAATAATCTAACATTTAACGATATATCTATTCATTTATTTGTTCGTCTATTTATTTATTCGTGCCGTAGGGCACTTGCGCGCTTATATACTTTCACATTTTTACCAGTTCAGATTCTATGAATATTTGACCCATATTTTGTGTACATGAATTACAGATGAGTTGACAATTTTAGAAGGGATACGAATCACTGAGGCGCAATGTGATATGAATCAATACACTTGAGAAACTCAGCAATGCATATGAAAAATCCATGATGCGACGTTTTATATTCTAATTACAGAGGAGCTGTATTTTATGAGTTATTTTGTTAAATAAATTTATCTTCAATTCAAAACTTATTTTTGTTGAACCATTGTGCAGTACGATATATAATATAGATTTTTCGAAAAGTACTAAAGGGTATTAAACGTTCATTGTTATGCAATATTTTCAAAAATCATTTCCAGGTGTAAAGCAGTTTATATTTAGACTTATTCTCAACTTCGAAAGTCATTTGAAGAAGTTATAACCAACATTTCAAACGCATACTCGCATAGTATGCCATTTTTGTAGCATAATACATTTATTTATCATGTATATGGGAAGAAACATTTTCTATCCTGTGTTATTTATCATGTGTATGTGACATGTAGCACTGAACATGTTATTGATTAGTAATTTCGCAATGTACTTTGTTTTTAAGCTTATAATCCAATAAATTGGAATTTCATTATACATACCACCACTGCTGTTTCCAGTCACACTTCCATCACTACTTGCAACCTTTCTCACCGCCTGTGGGTTGTATGTCCATGAAGTACTACAAACTTCTACTTTTAGATCTCCATCATGATAAATTTGTTGAACTCTCCCAATTTTACCCAACGTCTATAAAATTATAAAATATTAATTTTGTATTCCATCATTTTAATTTACTTTTATTTTGAAATAAAAAACGTAATTTACCGGCGCCATTGCTTCGGCCCATTCTCCATGACCTCTTTGTAACAACTTTATTTTATCTAAATCATTGCAAATTTGAACTAAATCTCCAACAGCAAACGACTGGTTGTCAGAAATAGAATTTATTACTGACATTGACAACTGAACTTTTGTCAAAACCGCAGGATTGAAAGTCCATCGGTTTCCACTTGGATAAGAAACTACAATGTCATGATCTTCGTCAATTCCTACCACAGTTCCAGTGGTACTGAGGCACTCAAACATGCCATCTGTCCAACCTCCATGTCCTTGTTGGAGTGAGTCAACAATTTCATACTCCAAGTCAACATTTACCTGTGATCGATTAATAATATATGTTTTAATGAAACAACATTGATTTTATTAAGCTTAGATGAATGAACAATTAGGTTTCTATTGTATCCCTGTACCTGATCTCCTATCTGAAGACCATGAGGTCCGGCACGTCCTGGGCCTTGTTCTCCAAGCAGAGGCAGATGATCTCTGTACACTGTTTGACCTTTGGCATCATTTACAACTTTCAAATCAGCCTAAAAATTTGATAAAAATTGAATAAATTTGATTGAAAAAAAATCTGTCAAAAGTAAGTTTACCAATTTGAAATGATAATACATGTACAAAGTCACATACCATTCCTTCGAAACCAACACGATACAGATTTTTGGCACTGTTATCCCAAATTACGTAAGCAGCTGAACGAGGACTAGCAGCAGACCAATCTTGAATTTCATTAATTTTTCCTCTGCGGCCATTTCCACCATCTTGGTCTTCCCACTGCCAATCCACACCTCTAACAACTCTAGCTCCAGGAAATATACCACGAACAGCAATCTGAAGAAAAATAGTAACGTTGACACTCTGCAATTAGGTACATAAATTCAAAATAGTTACCAAAATTGCTGTAGTTACCTTTTTACTTTTCCTCCTTGGTTCAAGAAGAACTCTTTCGCTCCCAGGAGTAGCAATCCTATAAAATCTGTGTCGTAGATGGTGCTTATCACCATGATAACAAATTGAACATAAATCATAATTATTGCATTCAGCACATTTCCACCTAATCCCAAAGATTGGCTGTTGTCTGCAAGTATCACACATGGTACCATCGTGCTTCACACCTGTTGGAGCTGAGTCAAGGATTCGCAGGTCAAAAGCCCCGGAACAACGATAATTAGCTGCTGTACCATTGTCCCAAACAACCACTACTTCTTCTGGTGATTCAAAGTTCCGCACTGTCCCAACATGACCTTCTCCACCATCCTACAAATGCAAATGAGTTTTGTAAATCATCAGTTTGGTGAGAAAAACAAGATGATTTTGGAAGGAACACACAAGTAAAAACAACCCATCGTATTCACAAAAAGTTGGAGAAATTTACGAAATAAGAATGACAGAAAAACAATCTAGTAAGACTTAGAAATAGGAGAAATTAGCTCGGTATAACCTCGGATGACAACTAACCTGCTTTCCCCATTTCCATTCAGGACCACGAATCACCCTGGCACCAACTCCTTCCATCATAAATCGTGTTGTGCGAGTGCCTGTGCTGGCACCAGCTTCCATTTTCGTTGTTAGTCAGTCACTTGTAAAAAAAAGTAATGAACTTTTCGGTGATTTTTGTAAAAAAAAAACAAGATTGGAGCATTTACACTGATTTACACTAGAGATGCACCGCCATGTCAGACTAGCTGCAAGATAAAGATAAACTATACACCTGTATACATATATATCTGTGTGTATATATATTCTCGTTGCACAGACTGCACACGAGAGGCGCTAAACTTTCCAATTTTTTTCGAAAGTACATTTCTATTGCGCAGGAAATGTTACAAGACTTTATCACTTTTTCATTTTGACAAAACAGTCTTATGTCAAATCAAGTTAGCTCGGAAATGTAACAAGGTACATTTGTTTGAATCATGCATACAAGTACCTAGGAATATTGATTGGTGCAAATTGCAACTGGTGGTTATTCATTGTCAAATTCACATTCACCATTATGTTTTTCCTTTGATTCAAATCAGTGTCTTTGCTATTTCTACATAGGACAAAAATAGTAGTTGCGTCCCCAAATTTCATCCATAATATTTAGAAATATGTAATTATATAGGGAAAAAGTTTCCGCTTCAGAGGAATTGACAGCTGGCATTTTCCACCGACGGCCACCCGCACAGCTCAACAGCTGCATAAATGCATGCATGATGCACAGTGCACTGGTTTCGATTGTGCGATATATCAGGAAAACGGGTCTCATTTGAGCAACTTCACATCGCTCCGACGGACCGCCGAGCGTTCGACGGGCGATCAACGACCAGGGGCTTCTTAGCCTCAACGCTATCAAATGCTATAGAGCCGACCGCACTACATGAACCCAGGACGCGAAGGACGTCCGCGATCTGGATGCAACGCACTTTTAATTCCAGAAACGGAATCTCAACTCCTGAATATCAAGGGCGACTGCAATCTATATACTGATATTGTTAATGAATAAATGAATGATATGGTTACAGAGATCAAGTGTACAGAGCGAATTTCTATAGCCTAAATACTCAGGGGACCGGCATCCTTTCATGTACAATTGAGACGAAACATAAAAATATCAAACCCTGAATGCCCTGGCTTGTGATTAGAGACCCGAAATTCACTCGCTGATTCTTTTGACAATTTAAAATCGGGTATCCAGTAAATTTGTTAACATAATTGCCGTTAGCGCCTGTGACTCACTCGCTAAAAATTTAGTATCGCGTGAATTTCTGAACCATACCTTAGGAGCCGGTGATCTAGAAACCCATAACTTTACACGTTTCTCAATTTCCCCCTCGTCGCCCAATAAGCGATTTTCCAAACCTCATATGCCCTGAGAGACCAGAACAACGAGCTGATACTTTTAAAATTAAAAATGTAGTTCTCGTTTGAAATTTAATTTTGGCAGTTCAACGGTGCTCACTATGCTTGGGTCGCAAATGCTTTACGTGCCAAAACCGTCTAACTTCGCTCAGACACATAGTACACTAGTCATCACAATTTGGAGGAAAATAAAACCCATAAACCAGCTTCTGTTCCAAGAAGACTAACAAACTGACAGGAACTTACTAGTTACTCTCTCAGTACAAAAAATATCATGTGGTTGTAAAAATATTATAACTATTTTATTGATGAGTTATACATCAAAAACATTTTTAAATACTATGATAGACACATAAGTTAACATTATACATAATATTACAATATCAGTTTCCGTATCACAACTACGTCATGCTTTACTTTCAACAATAATTCATCATTGTTACTGGATTGATTTACACGCGATACAGTTCAATATGAAGCATCAATAACAAATGCTTCTTTTAGGATATCAAATATTTCTAGATTACATCTGTGGTGATTTCGAAATGCATATAATGCGCAAAACTCATTGGCAAGTCTACAAATGAAAACTAGATTCTCAAATAATTTCATACAATCTCTCATAAATAAAAAGCACTTTGGTTAAGACTCGTTCCGTACAAAGATCCGTCCGTAATACCTTCAGCTCATCAATTTGAGTTGCATTCTCATGTATGTTACGAACCAAGACTATATAATCAGATCTCAACATTTCTCGCTTGGTTTACAAAACAGTTGTTCTTCGAACGTTAAGAAATGTATGAGCGAGGCATGCAATGAATAGCATGAAATTAACGAAGAGCGTCGATGACGACGAGACGGATGGCAGGGTTCCGTCCTCCCTTTTACCTGCCTTTATGCTGCACACATCGCCGCATTGTTCGTCTTCACAAATGTCGCACAGCGTCGTCATCTTTGGTTCGTAGAATACCCTTGCTCTCCTTGCTGCAATTTTAATTATCGCAATTAAACAACAAGAACCTTACACGAATGAGAATACTTTTTTTATTTAGTTCAGAATATTTTATTCCTCGACGCTAAAATGTATACTTGAGCAATTTGATTTGATATTGTCCGCTCAATTCAAATTCAAATTTTCGAAGAAAAACAAAATAGCCGTAGCTACTTACATGAATCGTAGTAGTCGTATATTGATACAGGAACAGGCTTTTGTTTGGCCACTTTATGCGTTCTATAAGCAGAAACTGTCGGGCAGTATTCTTTCTCGCTGATCATCTAAATAAAGAACAACAAATTCGATGTCGTCAATCATGGGATATATCAATCTGACATGAGTAACGAGACAATTTTTTTTGTTTCGTATCTACGTACCTTGTCGAAGTATAGAACGACCATAGTGTCACCGTTTTTGGTTTCTACTCTTTTAACGTGCTGCGACAATTCTAAGCTCGGCAAGGCATCTTGATCGACGGTGAAACCTGACGGGAAGCTCACTTCCATGACAGCCATGTTGCTTTCGTTCGATTCTTTTGTCGGGATGAAACTACGGGAGATTAAACATTTTACATTAAAGCCATTCTACGGCAAATTTTAGAAATAAATTTCTCGATTCTGCTTACCCAGAGCAAATAGACAGCTGCAAGTGATCGTTCGTCGAAATATTGTCAACCTGCGGGTCCAAAGTGAAGAGTGGAAAAGCTCCTGTGACGTTGAGATTGTAACGGGAGGAGACTTGCACAAGGGCAAATCCAGTTCCCGATGCAGTTATGTTGATTGCCCGAGTTTTTCCAAGCAGCTGCACAAAAGCAAAGTCGCCTATTCAATTAAACCGTAACGAACGATACCCGGAAAGATACAGTCGTATAACGTTTCTTCCAATTCACAAAGATGCGTTTCGGGAAAGTGTTCAACTATGCGAATCATCATAATATGCTTACCACGTGCTTCTGGACGATCATGAAGTTTCTCGAATTAACATGTATTTCCTTCTGTTCCCCCGCGTCTGTTGTTATCTTGATGTTCACGTCGTAAACGCTCGTCCTCAGTCTCTCGCCGAGTTTTGCCAAAGCATACAATCCGACGACGGTGTCCTGGGGAAAATAAACCCGACTGTTATATTATATTGTTGTAAGGTAGAATGTCTCCGCGACACCCGTATCTCCCCCATATCTCCGCGTTTGCAGAATTCGGGCATGTTCACCGGAAGTTTAGGGCTTACACCAAGGAACCGTTGAATACGTGAAAATAAAATTCCCATAAACGCTTTGGAACCGCGACACTTTGACTTAATTTACCAATGAAATATTTACTGAATAAATATACGCATGGAATAGCAGAAAAGGGTTTCGAAGAATCATGCAAACCAAACCAAAATAAATATTTTTCCTCCGCTAGGTGTAAGGTCTGCACAAGCTCTGAAGGGCCGGTGAGGATAATATGTATGAGGCAATCACCTGAGTCGAAGCGAAGCCACCCTCGACGTTCCTCTGCTTGACGAGCCACTTCATGATGGCAGTCGCGTCGGTGAGCATACTCTTGTGCAGGTAGGCGAGCAGGGCGTACGAGGTCATCTCGACGTCGACGCCCCGGGACAGCGAGCCCAGCCAGGGGTTCTTGTCATCCGGCTCGACTGGCTTGCTCCACCACTTCATCTCGTGCTTGCTGTTCGCCCGGGACTCGAGCCTACGGAACGCCTCGTCCTCGTACGCGTTGCGAGCCAGCCCCAGCACGTACGTACATATGCTCAGCGCGTAGTCGTCCTCCAGGCCCTGCATGTTGCGCACCACGTAGTCCACCCCCTTGTAGATCACGTTGCGGTAGCGGCCCTCGATTCCCTGCAAATCAAAAATCGATTCGACGTGTGATTTGAAAAACCCCTAGTTTCACCCGCGACACTTTGGAAGGAGTTTCCATTTTCTTCTGCCTCACTTTTGGAGCAGTCTAAGTTAACAAATCAACTGCGCGAAAATTACCGGACTGAAATTTCCGTCAGTCCGTTGTGCATAATCTATTCATTGCTTAAGGTATCAGAAAATATTAATAATTATACGCTAAACCACTTATTGTCATTGTAAAAAGTTCATTGAAACATACACACTTTTTTACAGTATTTTATAAATTTGTTCCTAGTTTGCAATAAAACAATTCATTTTGTGAATTTCGGACCGATTTTATCTTGCGTTAACTTTTATTTCTCGTCTTCATACCTATCAATTTGTGCTGTAAATTAGATGAAAAACTCTTCTAGGAACGCATCATTATATTTTATAATCATATTTTCCAGCGATTGTAACAAAAATTTCCGATCCTACATATCACATCAATACCGATTCCTAATCCCACTGTGCTAATATGCGCATATTCGTTCTTCGAATGATTATTCATGTGTATAGCCTGTGAATTATTCGACGTTCTCTACTCGGGCCATGAAAATAAAGATTTTGAGTTAGGCAAACTTGGTCGAGCGCGGGGAAGGTAATGTTATCTCACGGTTGAACGGCACTCTTCTTATGAGTTTGGTCATCGAACTCTGATGCGAACGTTTCGAAATTACACTGTTATCTGTGCCGAAACTTTCGCGTGATTCACTAAACGTATATAATCAACAGTGATACATTTTAGCGGGATACACGACAGCTTGATGATCTCGAAAGTATTTTCAGATTAGATCATGTGAGCTCGTTGAAATTTCATCCAATTACGATTCAACGTGTACGCTTTGGCGGTTGAGTCAAAGAAACGCGATCGCGTAAGATAATCATCAAAATAATTTCCCAATTAAAGCTGGCTATACACAGTTACTGACAGGTAAAAAGAAAAAGATTCACCGTGCTTCTAAACGAGCACGTAAAAACAATTAGTCTTAATCAATACGCTTGGTGTGCACAAAGCGCGAGCAAGTAGTCATCTACAATATATATACGTACCTCGACTTCGAGAAAAGTGCTGAGAACGTAAGCCGTTAGAGCGAGACCTTTAGCCGCTCCGCCTTGCATATCACGATGACTGACGGTCCCGACTTCCGGAAAGCTTCCGTTAGCCGCTTGCTTTTCGGCGAGCCATTTCAGCGCGTCCGCTATGATTTTCTCTTCCACGGTGATGTATTTTTCCGCCTGCTTGAACGATTTCGCGACGAACGCAGTCAACCTAGGTATGGAAAGTCGTTCGATATTGGCAAATTAAAAATTGAGTCTCGCAGGAAGAAGGATGGTTTTTAGGAGTCATGAGATACTGACCATGTGCTACCGCTCGGGTCGGATTTTCCAAACGCGCTGAAGGAACCATCCGTGTGCCTGTACGTTAATTCTTGCTGATACCCAGTCTCGAGATACCTTATTGCTTTGTTCTCAATTGCCGGTGACAATTGATTTGTGTTCTGGAAAAAAAACGATCGACAATCAGTTGATCTGATAGAGAATTATTCGATTTGCTTGTTTAGCTTCTTCACCTTCAAGTACTCTAAAATCACAATGTTTGGCACGAAGTTTAGCATGTTCTGTTCACCACATCCAAATGGCATCTTTATCAGTTTTGAGAGATTCGGTATGGTCGGTCCCAAAATATCGCCTTGAAAATTTGATTGATTAAATTTTTTTCACAATCACCATTGCAATAAAATTAGAATTAGTAAAATGAGTGGCATCTCACCTACGGCTGACACTTCCACGTAATCGGAATCCACAACGAAGTGTTGCGGGATATCAACCGTTACATTTGTTTTCATGTTAGAATCGTACCTCAGGTCGGCGAAAACTACTTTATTCCTGTACTGAGTCTCTCCTTCAGCCTAGTTGACAAAAATTTGGATATAGCATTTACAATACAGTCACTCGATGTATTTGAAACCCAAGAATAATTATCCCATATAAGATATAAATATAATATATGGGAATAAACAAAATATCTAAAAGGTACATTCGAAATATGTATTTATCTTACCTTAACGAGAAGAGGATATTCTATGCTATCACCTGCCATTACGCTAGTGGCTTTAGCTTTTATTGTGATATGATTTAATTTCGTTGGAATGACCATGAACGAAACGCTTTCCGCTGAGTTTGCTTGAACGAACAATTTTTTGGTCCGGTACAATTCCAGCCCTGGAATTCATGATGATATCGTGAAGATTTTCAATCTCATATATATATTTTTTTCGCTCACTTTTGCAGCGGACTAATGATAGAAAAAAAAATAACGTACGTTTTATATCGTGAACTTCGTTAGATATTTCAGCAAATTCAAAGTCTCCATTGTTTTCCAGCACGATTTCCACCGTTAAATCTTTATTCATGTAGTTGAATATAATGATTGGAATCGCGACTATTTCTCCTCGGATGACAGAGTATGGCAGGTTCATCGATATGAAGAAAGGTTTGAAAACTTTCAACTGCAAGGAACATAGTTTAATTGTGAATGTTGATAAACGTTTTTTTTTCAACAAAGGGGATCATACCAAAGGGCTAACATGAGCTACAAAAAAATTAACAATATTTATTTGAGATATATAAACAATACACGGTTAAGTCTGCAAAAGAACAGTATTCACGGCCCCTTATTATAATTATCAACCGAATCAACTTGCAAAATTTGACGATTTAACGTAAATTGAGACAATTACAGGACGGGAATCACTGGAGTCTTGAAAATTTTTTGTATAACCCTTTTGGCACGACTCCCATGTGTTAAGTACCTTTCTCGGAGCTTCAATGAGTCCCAAACCATAGGCGGGATCAACTGAGAAGCCAGTTAAAATCCAAGACGTAATACTGTCAGGTACAGTTCTTCGGATCACAGCTTTCCCTTCGTACCTATTTAGACGAATAATGTAAATTTCTATCTTTGCAAGAAATCGGCATAAGATCGATTTAATACAATCAGGGCTAAAGGATAATTCATAAAAAGAAAAACTACAGTTCAAAAGTTTGTAAGTATGAATGGAAACTTAGGATTTTTACAGATAAAGTCAAAAAGCTCCAAATGAAATAATTACAAAAGAAGAAGTCAGAAGATTTAGAAAAATGTACAAAATAGATCTTTGGAAAAATTCACTACCTTAAAAATTGTACTTATGGATAAATGCTTGAGGAATTATGATAAGTGGCTATGACGAAAAAATATGAACTAGATGTCAAAAAAAATACGGATTTGTGATTGAACTTTATGAAATAGTAACTCAAACAAAATTTCACAATGATTCCATTTTTTTCTGCTACGGTAACATTTTGCAACAAGAAAACTATTAAATGAACAATGATCCTCAACTAACAAGTGACATTTCCGTTGATTCTTAATTATCTTTCGAGCGAAAAAAATAGATCATCATACTAATGCGAGAACCCCTCTTTTTAATTTACACAAAATGAATGTGCCAAGAATATACATACACACACATATCTATAGTTGAATATGAAAAGGACAAAAATAATTGGTAAAAATGTAAAGAGAATGCTGAATATATGTAGATATACCCTGACGAAGTAGTCATGTTTGCAAAAAGCCAAGTGTCTGAGATGTCATGCATAAGGAAAACACGGGGCCTCCAGGCCGTGAGCGGCACGTAAGAGAAGGCGTAGCGGCCGGCCCACGACGGCCTCGTTGCGAATCTGTGCTTAACGGGCGGCCCAATGTCCGGCCTGAGGGTCGATATACCCAGCCCCTGCGACAACGGGCTCCGCACCCGGTCCAATTCGCCGTCCACTGCAAAACCATCGACCATCCTCCGTTCCTTACCCGCCATATCTACCGTTCATTAGCCCTCGCCTCCTATGTTGCACACTCAGATAGCTACGACAACTTTAATTTAAAACTCGGCTTTTTCACTGATACACGCTATGCAAAATACAATATTGCGACGATTATCATCTAAAACACAAGACGTTTTTGTGCATTTCGAATGACCCGAGGTATGTCATTTCTGTTTCAGAATAACACGTTCCGATTTAGAATCTTTTTATGGCACTGTCATCGCTTTCTGAGTGTGTTTGGAGGCGCTGTGAGAATGACTCAATGAGCTCACCAAAAAAGGATGACTACACTAGTCTTCGAAGTGTATTCAGAATATACCTTAACTCTAATGCCATTCGTGTTGTTGTTAGTCCTCCTTTTTTGGTGATTTGAATATTTTTTTTCAAAGATTTAAATGTGATAAAAAAATAGGATAAATGATGAATTTCAAAAGTGCGTTAGTATTTCAATTTGTATGTATGTACAGTGAATTGTAAAGATTTCGTGTTTGTAGGGGATGTTTTGATTCATTATAAACATATTACCACAACCAACCAAAGTTAAAATTACCGATTTCCCTAATTTTTACAGCCTTCACCAAAAGCCCTATATATAGCTTCGTGAAAGAGGCAAGATCAACATGATGAATAATTTATGAAGCTTGGAGATGCAAGATATGTGGAGTGAGAATGATGAAATAAGAAAAATTCAGATCATCTCAATTACCGGGTATCGATCGCTTCCCAAATCCATGTTTCAGGGAAATTTTTGCGAACTTTCATATCTCCCTGGGAGAACGTCGACGGACTTGCGGATACAGCAGCAGAAAACATCACTGAATCCAAACTAGTTCGGTAATATACTATGCATACACAAGCCATGTTAGGATATAATGAATAGTTAGAGCAATGATATATTTTCACTCAATAGCATCAAATTAAACTATGCAAAATCAGTTTTGAAGATGCGAATCATTTTTTATCGTCCATTGATAAATTGAGCCTCGGATCCGAGTTTCTCATGCTAAGATTTTCAAAGATATTAGTTAACATTTTTCGCAAACCATTGTTAATGTTTCTCTCGAAAACGTCGGAGAATATTCTAATTCTATCTAGATTAACTATGAATTATTCGTGGAGTATTCGATTGTTAAGAATATCATCCGTTGATAAATCCAGATGCCATACAAATCTGAACCATTTTGATTGAAGCTGATTAATTCTCGTACAAACCATAGTTTAATAATTTAATATATATGAAATGGATATTAAAAAATCATATGATGAATCTAGCATGAATGAATGAGTTTAATGCTTTTGCTGCATTAGTATATCTAATTCTCTTGAATGCATTAATTGCGAGAATTGTAGTTTACTTACTTAGCTGCGGATTCTCGTGTATATACGCGTTGGTAAGCACGACAGTTCCCGATTTCTGTGGAACACCAATTATGATTTAGATAAGAAAAAAATGAAATATCGCTTTTCTCATGTAATTGTGTGAATTTAATTCTTACTCGAAAAACTTCTTCAGTGCTTGCAGAACCTGGCCTTATCCACGAATGCGAATAGTTTTCGTCACCGTCGAAGGCTCCATCATTGTTGTCATAAGACATCAGTTCCTTCCGCACTTGATCCTGTAGTGTAATATGAAATTCATTAGCAATCGTCATTCATTCCATTTGTAAAAGAATCCATGTACATTTTTGTCATTTTTCTGAGCCCCGGCACATGATAAGATGAGTAAATGAAAAAATGTTCATAAAATCTGAATCATTCAACTTATGCTGCTTGAAAAATTCTCACGTAAGAAATGTCGTTGCCCGACTTCAAAAGTAGGGATCTCTGGTCTACGCCTAACAGGCCAACGTAGGAGTTAGGCATCGCTGTTATCGTAATATCGACGTTGTCACCCGGTCCAACTTCGTCCGGTACAGTTTTAATGTCAACCTGAAATTCGAAAGGAAAATCTCATCACGACACCGGCAAACATAATGTCATACATTCGATAAGAAACATCAACTCACTTTATTCTGCAAAGTCCCCTCCAATTCCACATCCAAAGAATCGGCAATTACTTCTCCGTCGTCCTTCACATAGTACACTAGTACATGGGCAACTGGAGCCATGACGTAGGTAGCCCTGAATCTGTGGAGATAATGTGATCGGAGCCAGACAGGAAAAAAAAAGAAAAGGAAATTAGAAATCTTGGTGATTGACGACTCGAAGAGTCTCATAAAAACGGAGAGAGTTTACCTGAAACTCGCCGTGTAACGATCGGCAATGAGGAATGAATCAGCCATTAGTACGTCTCCGCGTCCCAGTACTTGGTAGCTAAGGTATTTCAATTGGTGCGTCGAGTTGACTTCGATCTCAATGTCTTGGCCGACCTATCGAATATAGCAAGAATGAGAATACAGCTCATCGCGAATTCATCGTTGGAATAAAACCGAAGGCCTTACCGTAGGATTGTCGGTGCGAATCATCGCCTGGACGTATGAATTGCTGAGGGAAGTGGCAGGATTGGTAGACGGGAACCACTCGTGGAGATTCAAGTATTGCGCCTACGCGGGATAAAGCGATTCAGTCAATTGTTCAACCGGCTCTCGAGAGTGAATTTAAAAATCATAAGCGCGCGTAGTACCTCGATCCTCAGGGGCCGTGGATTGTTGTCCGGGACATTGAGAGGCGGATAAAAGTCCAGTTCTATCATGCCATTCTTGTCTAGCGTCCTGGTCATGTTGAACAAGTTGTCCTGATCATACGTGTAGCCGTACGAGATGTGGACTGGGTTCGTGGTATCGGTTACTGGTGAACCATCGTGGTACGTCACTTTCAACTATAATCAAATTTTCACATCACTTCTTTTCGCGATAGATAGCCTAATTGAGATTCCGACGTATACTTCCGCGCCTGAAGCAATTTTCATTCTAATGTTCTATATGCGTACCGTAAAAATATCTTCCACTACGATATTCATGAACGTAATTAATTAATAATAGTAATGAATTTAATAATAACTGTAAAACGAAACAGCTCGAGCGTATAGTCAGAACGACGTTTCACACAAGAAACTACACATACACTTGTGTATATTTTTCATCGTATACGTAAAAGTGGGGGAGTATATAGCCATAAAGAGGAAACGCGAAATTGAATGCGTAGGGAAGAAAATTGAGACTCACAATGGCAGTGTACTTGAGGCCGGGCTTGTAATACTCGGCGGTTCTCAGTAGCTCCATGGTGTACTTGTGCTTATGAAGGGTTATTTGCATGGAGTTATTCTGCCTCCTTCCTGTGACGGCTTCCTCCACGGCGACCTCGATCACGACCGGCCGCCTGTAGTCGTCGTCGGTAACCCTGTCGATCCCCCATGGGAATTCACATTTTTATCTGCTTCCTCGAGCGTCATACGCTCTCGATGATTTTTTTTTTGTTTTTTCGGATAAACCGAAATGTTTAACGGACCACGTCGCGCGTTTTTCGCGTTAGGAACGCGGAAGAAAAAAAAACGAAGTAGTTTGTGGAAAGTCAACGCGACAATGTATATCCACAGTTGTGCCGATAGCACCGGACTAAAAGTTTTGAGCCGCAAGAAAAGAATGTATCTGGGACAAGCATTCCATTGTTGGCAAAGTCTCGAGTGAACTCCGCGAGTAAAATAGAACGGAGGCAAGCTGGTACGTCGGTCATTTGAATGTAATATATATCTTCAACCCGTGCGGCACGTTTATTATCGCTCGGCTGCGTCGATCTTACGAGGACTTGACTGTGCTTTTGTATACTTATATGCAGAGTCGCGTTTTGGGATGAATTTTCGCAAACTCCGCTGGAGAGATCGCAACGAAACGCCGCAGGAATTCCGGTTAGGTGAGGTACGCGTCCAAAGGGTTAACGGACCGCGGCGCAATAGTTTTTGTGCCCGCAGGAAAGGAAAAAAACGTGCCCACCGCGATCGAGCAGCAGCTGCCGCGGTGTATATGAATATACGGAAGAAATAGAAGGAGGCATAGAGCGGCGCGACCGCAGGGCAATTACCTGAGATCGTTGACGATGTCGAAGTCAACTATGGCTTTTCCCTCGATCTTCACCACCTTTCTTATTGGCGACTGATAGACCGGCTGCAGCACCGGCGAGTAGATGTCGGGGAAGGCCGTTATTGTTGCCTCGCCCTTTACCGGCTTGCCGTAAGTGTACCTGCGAAAAAGCGAGATGAGCGCATGAGGTGAGCTCGGGCCGATCGCTGGTACACGTGCGGATACACGCGGAAGCGTCCACCAGAGTCTCCCGAGAGATGCGGCTCCGATTGCGCGTGCGGATCGGCTTAGACATTTTATCGCTGTGCAACTTTCACTTGGTCGATGATTCGCGTATATATGCAGCGACGTCGTGCACTCACACACACGTGAAAACACAACGCGGAAATCGGCTCCGACAATTGGCTATCGAAATTTATTCTCTATTGTAACTCGATTGTCTAAAAAGAAAAGACGCTCGCACGACTGTTTATCCATCAGGTGTATAATATAAAAAATAAAGTTATAGTAATTCAATAATCCGTATATTAAACGCTTCGTTTGGATTCAAGTCAATAAAAAAAACAATGGAGAATCGAATGCCGAATAAACAGGGATAGAAGCGCGAGCTCGAGATATTATACATAGATGTATAGACTCACTTGGCGTTGACGAAGACTGTGATTTTTCCCTGCTTGAAGGTGGCATGGGCGGGCGAGTCGATGCTCACCTCGAACTTGGGCAGCACGTACTCGGCGACCTGTATCCCCTTCTTGAACGTCTGGTTGCCGATGTTGGCGACGATCTCCCAGTCGCCCAGCACCGGCGACTGCGACAGCTCCAGCTCGCCGTTGAATATGCCTTGGTGCAGCCTCGGCCGATCCCATTGCTTGATTCGGTTCCCTTGACCGTCCTGTATTTACGCCAGCCAACATATACACAATGAGCGTCGCCGTAACCACTAATATATGTTCATCGTAATGGGACGCGATTGTTTTCGCTGTGTCGAGGTAATTAAAAGGAAGAAAAGAAAAAATCATACGGATTGATGTGTGGGTTCGCGTGCGAGCCATCGTTTATCTTGCGCCGATTGTATGAACACAGCGAAAGTGGGAAAGTGTACATATATACAAAGCGGCAATGATCGCTTCGCAGTTAGTACCGTGTAATTATGTGAGATTACGCGTTGGGAAAATCGATGGGAGATGGCTAGTGACGGTATATACATACGTATCGCACGAACGGCAACACGAGGGATCTCAATTGAAGTATCTCGTTCGTCAATTGTACGCGCCTCGGTACACAGTATACGTACGTACACGCGAGGAGGATTTTTTTTGGAACCTAAGCCTGTTAAAGACACGCTGCTCTGCTCGACACACCTCCATTCCGTTGCATATATGCATATATATATATATATATATATATATATATATATATTTATCTGTACAGCTCAGACATTATGCAATTCACCCGTCCTTTCATTTCCATCTATAATATCTTCCAACGCGCCGTAAAAATCAAACTGATGATCATCGAACGTAAGCTTCGCTATGTGCTTTCGTCTAAATCAAAGCTAAAGTGTACGGAGAGTGGGAGAGATTATATACCACGTAGGAGGATCCACACCATCAGCGCAGGTCTAAATTGGAAAATGCCTCTCGGCATAGCAAGTAATTCCCAGAGAGAGTGATATGTATATGGAGTGCAGCTCGACGTACCGTGATGTAGACCTCGAGCTGTCGGTTGGCGGTGGGCCTGAGCCTGGAGTCGAGCACGACGCACCTGAACTGAATCTTGCTGCCGGGCTTGTACACCGACCTGTCCGTCTGCACGAAGACGCTGTAGCTCTTGTGCACGTACTCGAGCTCGGTCGAGTTGACGAACTGGTAGCCGTTCAGGCCCCTCGCCAGCAGCCGGTACTTCCCTGGGCCCGTGTCGCCGATCTGAAAAAGTCACACATGTATATTACACGTTACCCGACTCTCCCACGCTCGGCTCAAGTCTCACAGTCGAGCCAACGTATATACGCAATGTGAACCTTGAAACGATTGGACGGACTTGGTCCAATCCATGAGTTTGTTAAGGCCCTTTCAGAATGATTATACTCGATAGAACGAATCAACGCGAAATCCCAATGAGATCTACAGATCAACAATTTGTACAACGAATTTTCTCGCCCGATCGCGTTGTCTCTATATTGATTTTTCTACGTGAGATTCGTACGCCAACTTATTCGTTCAAAGCAGAACTGATCGAGTTATGCGATGAGAAAAATGTGGAAACAAAAAAGACGACGCTCCTCTAGATGATAATTTCTATAGCTCTCAACACATTCACGATCGAACGACCCGTATCAAACTTGCAATAAACTAACTGGGAGTGGGCACAACCTTTGAGAAACCAATCACGATGAAACTTTGTGAGATGGTTCTTGGGTTCCCTAATAGATTATATTTCGATTCTTACCGTCTAACGTTTTGTTTTCCCGAAGCTATCCTGTCAAACATGTTGGATTTGAAGCATGAACAGTATATCTGTATATACAAAAAGCCATAAATATAGATATACTGTAAATGTATAAAATCGAATGAATTGACAGAATATCTCCTGCAAATCAAAACGTTAGACTTCGTGGCTTGAGATATAAACTGTTGAAGGACCCATGAACCATCTCACAAAGTTTCATCGTGCAATCGGTGACCCAAAGGGTGTGCCCACTCTCCTAGCAAGTACATAATGTTTCTACTCATATTATACATTAGCAAACTCGTGCGCTCATTACATCTCCTAATATAATTTGCCCCAACTTTTCCAAGGTGTTAATATATACCCCGCTCGAGTCTATACGGCTTTTCTCCCGCCGTGGCTTATATTATACATATAATCGCGCGCGCATATAAAATGCATATATAACAATGCATCAGCGCTGCAGCGCGCGCCTGCTCGTCTCTTCATTTCGATTGAGTTGCTGATGCGCGAGTGCAGTATTACACACACGTATACACACAGGCGTGCGCGCGCGCGTTGAAAAACAAGGAAGCTACCAGCTCGCGAGCCCTCGCTCGGCAATGTAACTGTTGTTCCATGAATTATGTAATAACTCATCAGGTCGCGCTCGGGGGGCAAAGAAGGAGAAGAAACACTCGCCGTCATTAGCATCTCGTTCGGCACACGTATATTATGCGCCACGGGTGGCCATTCGCGTGTATAGGTTCACCATACAGCCGCGCGACAAAAGTCACGCGCGCGCACCTATATGTATACCGCTGAATGAGATAACGGTTCGCGTTAACGGCGATGCGACCTCCGATCGATTCGCGAGTATGCCGCGCCGATCGAGAGTGTGTGCGCGCGCGCAAAGACCCACCGGCGGAATTATGAAACAGCAGGTGCACCATGACGGACTGTTATGAAATTGCCAGCGAACGATTTCATATATAGTACGTGTTATATATGTGCACGGCTCTTATATATACGCTCGTGCCGCTATCCCGCGGGGATGAACCTGTTGATCTCGGGGCTGAGATGATTTTCTGCACATATGTAGATCGTTTAGTTCGGCTTGAATCGCGCGAGTGTAACTCATTTCGAGTGTACGCGCGCATATTTCTCCTGGTTAATCTCCACGAGAATCTACGGTCGGGTGGACTGTCTCGCGGAAGCAACTCATAATACGCATCTTCCATAAATTGTGGAAGCACGTGTGTTTCACCCGTCGTTCTGATGATAAACAGTGTGTGTATTTTTCGACTTTGTCTAGCGGAAAGTCATATACTTTTCGGATTGTAATTTTGAAATCTTTCCGTGTGGCGATTAAACTTATTAGTGTGAATGAAGGCTCAATTTGACGTCGAGAGGTGCGCGCGATGCTCTCCCGCCGGGGAATCCAACTGATTTTACGTAACAAAGGAAATCAGGAGTTGCGGCCACGATTGGATGCCAGAAAGAGGAACCAATGATTTTTCACCTCGCAATTGAGTAATCTACCAAGCGGCTACGGATGAGTTCATTTGCAGCAGGAGAAAGTTCGAAATCCTATTCGGAAAATATAAATCTCACATCCGAGCCGCGATATTCAAAACGGACGCGATGCAAAGTATGGCCATACGGCCACACATAGTTGAGTCATTCCATTATTTCAATTCAAAACTTTTCTTTGCCTCCCCCCTGAAATATATTTATTTCATATTGTTCGTGGATAACGAAGGGAACAACTCGAGCACAATGGCTAAAAAAAAGAAGCGTATCCTCAATTCCAGATCGCGGGTTTACTGGGTCACAATAAATCACTCATTCGCTCGTCGCGACTGTTGCTCGCCCATTGTGTTGGCTGAAATTCCTCAAGGCTGGCTGAGGAATCCCGGCGCACTTTCGGCAAATTAACGAGAGCCTCACTCGATTGACACGCGAGCTTTCTCGCGTTTGTTCGCTCGCGAAAAAAAGTGTGTATATACACGTGCGAAATAAGTGAAATCATTTCTTAATTAGATTCTGTCGCGCCGAGGATTGTATATACTCGTTATGATTCTCAGGGAGCAAGTGCATTTCCTGGATATCGACGCGCCACTGGAATGTAGGTCGGAGAGAATCGTTTGAAATTTCCCACATAGTTGACCTTCCGGCTTTTTCAATGGATATATATGTGCCGGCTGTGCAGCCTTTCATTCGCGCAACTGTCGTTTATGGTTATATGTAAAAACGAGTTTGGATTCTCTGTATAGTGCCCGAGGCGCGTTTAGACTGTGTAAAACAGTTTATTCACGCGTGTTTGATTATTCTTCGTCTTTTACTATCCGCCTGGTGAACGCCGGAATTTGATTAGTATGAAAAGGAAAATTTGTGGGTATTGAGATTTTTATGTATCAAATTGTTGATTTTTCCCAGTTATGATCGTGAAAGATATTGAATTACTAGTGGTAAATCACTGTACTGTAAAAAGAGAAAATCGCGATTCAGTATCATGATCTTTAGCGTCCAAGACGCGTCTAAACAAACTCGTATTTTTCTACTTATCAATTGCATTTTCATACTCGACAAAGCATTTACTCTCTAGACTATGCATTGATAAAATTAGAGATTTCACCAGTTTATAAATGAGAGTTAATTCTTTTAATGTATCCTGATGTAGAGATGTAATCTATCAACGCGAAGCAACAAACATTTTTCACTCATGGGTTCATCGCGATTTCTCAAAATTCCTCAAAGGAGACGCGCTAACCTCACATATTGTAAATCAACACTGGTCAACTTAACCCAAGACGAAACATTTTTCACTATAAATCAATCGCTGGCTCACAATGTAAATGGTGTACATGCACTCTATAAATCTGTCGATTGGTCGCCTTGATAAAGTTATTTTGAAAAATGCTCGAAGCGCTTTGTGACTTTGCAGAGAACAATTTTAATCAGCTGAATTTAACTTTAGAGTTTTCCAGGGAGAAAAATAATCGAAAAACGAGTGACAACGCGAAACCTCTAATATAAAAGAAACAAGCGAAAATTGAGCAAAATATTCGAAGTATACCCTTAAAACTTTATGGAATTTGAGTGAAAAAGGGTATCGTTTGCAAAATATACCACATGATGATGATCATGTCGGTCATCCCAAAGTGAATTATAAGAAAAAGGGGTAGAACGCATCTAAACAAGTAAACGCGCGAATGAAACGGCAACTCACCTCGAGGCTGACGATCTGCGTGGTGTAGGGCTGGACTACTTTGGTGTCGGACACGGCGAAAGACTCGCCGCTGTCGAGCTGGGCGGACAGCTCGACGAAGGTGGAGGTCGGCTCGGACACGCCGACGACGCTCACTCCCACGTGGTATTCGGAATTGGGTCGGACGACTCGGGGCGCAACGACCGAGTAGTACCTGCAGACACACACACACACAGCGAATGACAGAAAGTCGCAATTACGCGTGGCTGCAGACAATGGGACATTCGGCCGGGGATCGCCCCGAGGCCTCGGCCATTGCTCGGCCGAGCGTACATATGATCTCGGGCGATAAATATGCGTATACTTACGCCTGTCCGGCAACCGGCTCATGCGCCAGCGTCAACAATAACAACGAGAGCAGGAACCGCCAGCGAGACCAGTCCATTTTTAAGGCGGAATCTTGCCTCCTTAGTTCTGCAACAGATATATGCGCGGGCCAAATTACACGATTGGTATCGCTCGAGTTTTAGCTAGGATTGCCATTGACGTACAGGCTCGGCTCCCGGCTGATGCCACTTTCCCGAGAGACAAGCACATTTATATCGTGGATCTCGGCTAATGATGCGCGCGAGATACAAGATGTACAAGTGCGGTAATGACAGATAACGATTTACAATAGTAGCGTGTTGTTATGCCGGCTAAATGCATTCATCGTGATTATACAGACCGATGAGAGAATAAAAGAAGGAAAGAATCAGCTAAATACTCGATACGCGCGAAAAAGTCAGTTGTGATAGCGTCGAACGAGTACTTATCTCCCGTTCAATAATTCTCGGAAACACGAATGAAAATGTGAATGGATTTTCCAAAGATCTTATTTTTGAAAAAACTGTTTTCTATTGTCGAGGAAAGAAGTAAGAGTTGGAAAAACCACTCGGTCGTTGAATATAGAAAAGTATAATATATACATATAGCTAAGAGTTCGTGTTGACGCACGAGAAGCGCGAGCGAGAAACATTTTGGGAATCCCCGCATGCAACCTTGCGTAATACACAATATGTCGCCATTGAATAGGCTTGAAATGCACGATTTCAGATTTTGCAGTACTACGTACACGCGTCGCGTATATCCATGCCTAAAATATCTCGCACGCAAGTATACAAACGCCGAGTTTGATATGTTTTTCGCGTGTAACTCCCAATATATCACGTCATCCATTGTGAGAGACTCTCCGTCCGTATAAGTTCAAGGCCTTGAAAACCAGTTCCACCGCGGCGTGTTTTTCGGGGCCATTTTTTTTTATATTTAAACCGAACGCTCGTAATGCACGCGTACGCCCTACATTCGCTGGATCTCTCACGCCCCAAACCCCTGCCCCGTCGAGAATAAAATCCAACGACATATTGCGCGTGACGACATTTAATTACGAATTCAGTAGCCGTTACCGATAATTACGCGAGCGAGAAAACCCTCACCTACTTTTTCCCATTCATCCCGCGATCTCCGCGAGCGAGTCCCACTCGCGTGTCGACGGATCCGAGTCCCCCCAACACTGTCGCCCACGTGATAACGAACCAAGGCCCGGCGCGTTGTATCAATCCGCCGAGTTCCAGAGCTTTTTGGGCGAGAAAACAAAAAACCCACGCGAAAGCGCAAGTGACCGTCGTTTATACGCATATATATACATATAGAGTCTTCACTGTATACAGACCGGAGTAAATATTGCGCAAGCGATCGAGAATGTGTGTGTGAGCGCGCGCAGAATGACCAAACCGATCGAGTGGATTGCGATCCCGATTCTACCTTCGCGACTGCAGCACGCTCGGCCTGGCCGTGCGCATAACGCGCTCGGGGCTTGGTATACACACACACGCACGCACACGTATATATAACGTATAACGCGTGGGCAGCACATCCCGCGCGCGTCCTCGCGCGCGAAACGGCCGCGGCGTACGACGGTGCTCGGTGAAAGTGCGACCAGCAGCGGCAGGAAAAATCGGCAGCTTTCTCGGCGGACAATGGTGCGGTGTAAGGGCACGTGGAAGAGCGAGCTTGAAGAGCTAATTTTTAATCGTGGTACAGCATCCGCAGCTGCGAGATTCGTATATATATGTATGTAATACACACCGATCGTTCCAAGTACCCCCCGACCGGTGATTTACGAGAATAGAAAGTACCGCGGAGCTATGTGTACACGAGCGATGATGGGCCAGTGAGGTACACGATCGGGAATGATGTTCTGCGAGGGTGTATATATGCATACATATTGTACGATTTTCGAAGCATATACATACGATTCGCCGTGTGGATTTCGGTTATGCAATGTGTATATGCGACGTGTAAACACGGTATACGTATAGGAGCTGGACGAGCTAGAACGGGGGAAAAGAAAAAACACAATACTCGATCGGTTGTCAATCATTGATTCGCCCTATAGGGATAGTCGGACCAATCGACCAGTCGGTATTGGGTAGATAATGTAATTCCAATGCCACGCTTGGAAAGCAGCTCGCGCTCGCGTCACTGCCCAAACCGATCCGCGCATTCCCGCGACGCCTACGCTCGATTATTATATGAGGAAATTCGCTACCGACGCGCGCGCGCGCGTGTACGTATATACGAGTACGTGTATATACAGTGTCGGCGGGAATCAGAGCGACGCAACGCGAATCGCTTGGAAATCCCGGAAAAGGAACGAGCCGCGACATCCACCGCGTGTATATATATATATAGTGTATACCCGGCCAATTGGCTTCGCCGCGCTGACTTTTCCCATTTATGGCGTATACCGCTGGGGGGAAAAAAGAAGCCGCTCGACAATCGACGTCGATTTTTTTATACACACACCGGTTGACGGTGTTTACGTGCATCGGGGACGTTGTTTTTTTTCCCTCTCGTCCATTAAGTATATTCGTCGGGATATGGGCGCAGCAGCGCGCGTCGGGGGCCCGAAATTCTCGCATCGCTAATGCGATAATCAGTCATTGTTTGCTCGGCCACCGCGCGGCCCGGTAAATACGCGCGTTTGACGGTGTAAGTATATATAGATGTATGTATACGGACGGACCGAGCGCGAGACCGTTATGATTCACCGTGCCGCGCAGCGCAGCGGATTTTCCACATGTGGATCGCGCGCGTCGTCAGGATCGTCGCGGCGGTCGCACTCGTTAGCCGCGCGGGGTCAAGTGCAGCGCATGTCCGTTGCGAGAGCGACAAACTAAAAATAGCCGTCGGCTCGTGTGTTTATGGAGCTGGAGCGATTTAGACGAGTCGAGACACTCGGACGTTCATACGACGTTTGTCCGGTGATTCCTCCGGACCGTGGTTCCATGCGTTCGAGACACACAATCCGTTGGGATAAGGTCGCCGCGAAATACCGTCACTCCCGCGCCCGAGGACATGGGCAGGGACGGCCGTCGAATAATTTCACACCGCGCAGAAGCAGCCAGTGTCGGGCAAACACGCTCTACCGATTGTTTATTGGTAAAAAAGTGTAACGAGCCTGTGTATCAAGATACATATTATATAGATTCGGCGGGGCAATCGTAGCCCGAGGGAATCGCGGCGCGCCCAGTGGTACACGCGCGTAACGGTGTGCTCGCGCGCGTTCTCCAGCCTAAATCACGAGCGTGGCCGATGAGCGAGTAAATGTATACATCACACACACAGGCGCGCGCGCGCGCGACAAGAAGCAGCAACAGCAGCAACGGGGAGTGTATATGTACGAGAATGTGACACTCACCTGCAGCAGTGGAGCGCGCGAGCGGGTGTCGCGCGTGCAGGGATTATATAGGCCGCGCGCGCGCAACTCGCGCGCGAGTATATATCGAGCTGGTGCGGCCTGCCGGAGAGGAACCGGCCAAGGATATGAGGCCCCCGTCCGAGGATGTGTATGTGTGTGTGCGTACGTACGGCGCTGCTCGCTCGGCGCCAACGCTCTTCCACGACTGCGCCGCAGAGCCCCGAGTATGCCGACACGCTTGCCTCTCCCTACCGCGGCGCAGGATAGCCCCGAGGAAGGAGAAACGCGCGCGCGCGCCCACCTGTATATATATATATGTGCGCGCGCGATCCGATGCGCCACCGCCGCGCTATATAGCGCTCTGGAGAACGCTGGAGAACCACTGTGGAGAACGCCGAGCGCGCGACAGCTCAATGCGCCGCGTTCGATGTGTGTGTATATGCGCTTAGGCGCGCGGGACACACCGCGATTTGGACGTATAAATGTCACGCGCTTGGTCCATGTTGCGTGTCACTACCTGCGAGTTTTGTATGTGTATAGGTGGTGGCTTCGCTTGTCAGTGCGACTATGATATTGTTGCACCGCGGACTCGTGTGTATATGACTTACTAATCAAGACGTTTCTCGAGCGTTTTCCCGATTACCCGAGGGCGATTTTCATGGTTTTGTTGATTTTGTAACACGTCGAATGGGAATAGGATAAAATCGGTTCGTCGGTCGTGCAGCGGGGTATGTATACGTATACATGTCGGATCATTCGTTATCCGATCTTGATGCTCACGCCCAAAAGATACAACTCGATAATCTAACGATCAACTTGGGTATCGTATTAAACGAGTGAATAGTTAGTCGGGAGTACGGTTGAAGATATAGCAATACTTATCTTTGGTGTTGCATGACTTTTTTCCTCATTTCAGAGTAATCTAAATAATTAGGAGGTTGGATCGAGATTCCCATATATATATACGCAACAAGTTTGATCATTGACAAATTCAATATAAATATAATGAAAATAATGATATCAACATAATATGTCAAGGAAGTATACGTCAAAAAACGTATTAATTATAAAAATCCAAGCCAAGTGTTTATTTATCATTTCAAAATGTTCTTTGATTCTTCCATTTTTCGGAACTTATATATACTCAGTTCCTATTTTGTTGTTCCTTGACTTTAACGAAGGTTAAGTTCTTAATTTACATAACTCTTCGTTCCAACCAGAAATACATTTTATCAAAAAAAATTCCTACACTCTTTATTGAACCTCATTCTCACACTACATTCTGTGTTTGATGGGATTATAAAACGCCGAAATTCGCTCGAGGGTCTCCTGTACACGAATACCCTTCATATCCTGGTAAAATATTTTCATCGCATTAATCAAAATTCTATCTATGCCTTCTTACAATAGCCGTTGATAATAATCTTGATTTGAAAAAAAAAAAAAAAAATAGCACAAGTGAGGATAGGAAGCTTGAAATTCACTGGCACTTTATCAACCTTCATATACATATAGATACATTTTGATCGAGAACAAGTTGTACTAGAATACGGGTCAGAAGTATAGAACTGTTTTTCGATTACTTCTCTCTCAGCTCGGGAATAGGTCTAACGATCCTTTAGTGGGGCACACCCTCGATCCCATCAGCATCCCAACATAATACACCGAGTCCAATCTATGCGAGATCTAACTCAGCCGATTCAGTAACTTTCCAATCAATTGACGAGCGCGCGCGGACCAGTCTTGCTGTATATATATCCTATGGCGTACGCCTACATAAAGATCGATGCAAAAAAAATATCTGAATCGAGGGTAAAAAATGGTACCGCAGGGAGAGACAAGGAGAAAGAGAGAGAGAGACTGTATATATAAATACACCCGGGGAACCCCTTCCTCCCTTGACTGTGTGCGCGCGAGTATATAATATACCGTTAAGCGACTGGCCGATGCGTTGATCTAGATACCGGCTGCAGGAGGCACGAGTAGTATAGTTGATCCCCCTCCCCCTCTACTTCTCGGGGACAAATACTACGTAGTTGCCGCTGAAGTCGAATTTTTCTGAGTGGAGGCGATTTTCAAATAAAACATTATGTAACGAATTTTTGCAAAATTAATATGTTTGCTGCAAGCACCAAACCGTAACAATTGTTTATCGTTCTTTGGCTGGTTTGCTACAAAAAAGTTTTTTCATATAACTGATTCTATCAGCCTTTCCAGAGTAGTGAGTTCTAGTTGATTCTCCCAATCAAACTAGCTTGCACAAGTGTCTCCTACACTTGTTGTCAAGATCAAGTCAAGATTTATAAAACACTTTGTACCTTTTTTGCGAATATGTGCAATGAACCTTTTGTTAGTTATGAATGATATGTATTTATGATGATAAATAAAAAAATGTTATGATCAGCAACTTAGTTAGTATATTTCTAGGGCAAATAAGGTAGGTGTACCCAATATGCGCCAGGACCCAATATGCGCCACCCTTCGTATTTCATATATACGCGCGTCTAGAGCATCGCCGCGGCACAGGATCTTGTCGGCAATACTAAATAATGAAGAAAGAAAACATTTTCACCGATCGGAAACCCTTACACCAACTTGTTAGAGCTCGTTTTCTCCATTTTTTCGCCAATTTTCATTCTCGATCTAATTTTGCTCAGGTAAGTGCGAATTTTTTTAATACCCTTAAACTGGGCCAAAAAATCGAGCGACATATCATTCGATTCCTTGACATCCCATCTACATCATCCAATTTTTTTTTTCTTTGTATGACCTTTTTATCAATCGTTTCAATAGCTCTTCGTTATTTTTATCAAATGTACCCAATATGCGCCACCCCTATTTTCTTGCTCTAGAAGCTACAATCAACCCATTGATGGTAAATATCCGCCAAACATGGTGGAAAGAGAATTCAGTTCAAGCTCTGGAGCAGGTAAAAAAAGGTGAGATATCGCAGAGGATGGCTTCGACTATATATAAGATACCTCGTCGAACATTTCAACGATATGTCAAACAAAACATATGCGAAAAAAGGAAAATGAGTCGACCATATGCGTTAACGACAGTACAGAACGAAGAATTATGTAATCGAATTAAACGCTTAGCAGATATTGGCTATCCTATAACCAGAAAAATGCTGAGGTTATGCGTTTATAAGTCTGTCTAGGAAAAAACATCAGACAGAATTTTTCTACCATCATGACAATAGCTAGCCCCAAGTAGGCTCGGACATTTTTTAAATTGAACTCTTCCATTTCAGTGAGAACATCTCAATTATATTTAAAATTACACAAATAAGAATGTTCATCAATTTGAGAGATTAATATTGGAATTAGATGTTGCATAAGTTAATTTTGTTAATTCAAAAACAACGGTTTTTCATGAATTTTAACTGAAAACTTGATTTGATTTAGGTTGTTAGAAGTTCATATAGCCTATGTAATATGGTTTAATCAAAGACAAAATGTATTTTCCAATAAAATTATATCAGAAATATAATTTTTTGGTTGTATTTTATCCATTTCAGACATGCTTCATGCTTCAAATTGGATGAAAAGAAGTATTTTCAGGGTAGCGCCATATTGGGTACACTAAAAATTTTTTCCCGAAAATTTTTTTTTTTTTTAAACCGCGGTATCTTAGCGTAGAACTGTTCAAATCGAAAAAAACTTAGCTCATTCTGTAGGTATTGAGTAGACCTTTTATTTGACACCAATTATGTTAGAAAATATTCATTTGACGCGGCAGTAGTGACCTTTCTCGCTTAGGTGGCGCATATTGGGTACAGGTACCTTACTTAATATTAATTCAATGGGTTCTGATAATTATGAATTTAATGTTCAATTGACATATATACAAAAAAGTTTTTTATATTTTCATTTAAAACATGCATAATTCTTAAATGTGAAATCAAACTTTTCAAGAAGTTTTAATTCAGTTCAATGGGATATTTCGCAATCGATATGGTTTGTTAGGAATCTTGTATTTAGAATGTAACTTTTAATTTACTCCAAATGAAGGGAAAATTGGATCACATCTTTCTAACATATTTTTTTTTTTTTATTAATTCATAGACATATTTTCTATATACACTTTGTACACAGATTTTATATCTGTCTAGAAATCGTGAAGCATGCAAACCCGTATAGCATGGGAATAGCAATGAAAAACTCTTTTAATAACTTATAGTAAAAAATCACCTATGAAGGTGAATGAATGATTGAGTGGAACTGCGGTTAATTTCTCATATAAAATGAAAGTGAATTTTTACTCGAGTTCTATGAATTTTTTTAACAACAATTTTTTCATAAAATTTTCAGTAAATTTTCTGTATGAAAACTTTACTTTTTACTGTTTTTGTTTTATTTCATAAACGCATTTTTTCTTTATGAGCCAATCTTCAAACTTTAATGACTCCCTTAATACAGCATTTATAGAAAAAAAAAATGAAATAAACAATATCCACGTATATATTTTCTTATTCTAGTCGATGTCTTTATCAGATCGTCAAATAAACTACTCACAAAATGTAAATAGGGCGAAAAATATAATCAACGCGCCAGCAAAACCAGCTACTAAAAGAGCCTATTCAAGAAAACGCAGAGACACGCATGTCTTCTTTTAGTGCGAGAAAGCATGTATTTCAATCCCAGCTCAAAGGGTGTGACATCTCCTTGTTAGTCTGAAGATGAGGATAAGGAAGTCCCCAAAACGTTGCTGAAATATCCACTAGCCCCTAGTATAAATAATGTCAAGTCACACTATAAAAGTATTTTACCGGACGATGGTCGAATATTCATTTCGTGTTACGAATAAGATCTATACAAAATTATTTCAAGTTGTTTGATTTTCCTTCGAATAATCACTCTATTTTTCCCGAAGTGAAATTTTTATTACAATAGAAAACCCACTGATCATCGGTGCGGAAATCCGATCGAGATTTGCCACCACCCGGCAGGGGATATCCGATAGGCGGCAAATCAATCGGAATTCCCGATTGAAACAATCAATATCGAACTTTAGGGATTTCTTACCAAGGTCAAACCGGCGCAATTTTCAACAAGTAAAAAAACCGAGTATTTTTCGTTGAGGATCAGGCGGTAAGTCGAGTATAATAGTTCTCGAGTCAAGATCAATTAATTCCACAATGACATGTTCGCCTGGCAGACCACGACACCTCCGCCCAACTATAACAGCAGCGTATCATTTTTATTTTTGTTTGCACGCGCGGATCGTCATAGCGGCCGCTCAATCCACCGATTGTTTATATATACAGGTATATATAGGTATATATTAGTTGGACGTGGAATTGGCGTGATATTAGCTCGTATAGAGCTACGCTGTTGCGATAAGCGGATCTCGTACGATACCATACACATACCGATTCGCGTTCGGCTGTAATATGGGAATATGCCTCTCGTCGGTGGGAAGTCGCGCGGCAATTGCTTGTGGAAATGGTCGGGATCAAACGTGTGCTGCAGATATGATTAATGGGGCTGGGAACAAGCCGATGCAAAACCGTCCGTCGCTCTCCCTCTCTCTCTCTCTCTCTCTCTCTACATATATAACGAGCTGCACAACGAGAGCCAAATTTTAATTAGGTTTAGCGAGGAAAATGTTTACGCGGGGGATATTCCTTGTGATTGTCGCGTGCCCGCAAGAAGATAGCATTGAAATCATATAGCTCGTTTGGGTATAGTTCAATAAAAGAACGCGCAGAAGAAAACACGCGTGGGAACTGGTGAAGAACGATTTTAAACAATGAGAGCAGTCATTACCGCTTGATATGCTATATAGCACCTCGACTTTTGTGCGAATACTGTAAACGTCGTGTGGATATTAGACTTTCTATTGAATAATGGAAATAGCGAGTGACGAGAATGCTTTGACGGCCGTTTTACTCGGCCGAAACTATACGCACCCAAATACATTGTATCGCGCATTACTTTATTTCATTTTATATCCAGAGTTTCACTTTGATCTGGAGTGATTTATCGCGCCTAATAATTCGCCTTTTCAAACAGTACTCAACCACTCGAGATTCAATATATCCTTCTCTATATCTATATACGGTTGTTACACTGTTATTATTGTGACTACAATCTTGTTTACTATATGTTTTACGTTTTAATTTTTAACGAGTACTCGAGAGTCATCGACGGAAAAATACTGAACTTCCAAACAGAAATAGCGATTCCAAAATAGTCTCCAATGAACTGCGGAGTAGAAATCCATCTTGACCGACAAGAAAAATCAATATCATTTCAATTTAGTTCATCAATGCTGTTATTTTTTTTGTATTACCCACATGAGTAAAAAGACTCTTTACAATATTTGAATTTTCACAGATTCCTGTAGAATCTACAAAATATATGGAAATGATTATTATCATTATTATCTTTACTATATACTAACTACAATAAAACTGTTATCAAAATTCATGAGACAACAATTCACATAAAAATGATGGATTCACCTGGACAAATAATTTCATTCCCCACGGATTTTAAGCCCTCTCTCTCTCTCTCCGTAAAAACTTAATTTTATAATATATGTAAGTTAATCAATTAATTAAGTGTTGGATAAATCAAATTTACTTGTAAATTATACGTCAGATCTTCTCTCGCACCAATCAAGTTAGTTAATGCTTAAATTGGGCAAAATATATACCTTTATCATCTTCACTACTAAATTAGTAATTGGAACATTTGAGAAAAATTAAATATGATGCTTTAATTCATTTATCTGATAAACTATGTTCAATTCGATATTTGTAAATATTAGTAGCTATATTAAATTGTTATGCGCCATGACTATAATGAAGAAAAATAGATGAAAATTTGAACTTTTCAAATTATTTAGAATTTTACTCACAAGTCAATAAACAAACGAATAACTGGAGAGGAAGTTTCTCGCAGCAAATCCGGGTGTGAGTCATTCAAAAGAAGATACCCGAACGTTTTCTCATTTTGTAAAAGTCCGGTTAATTTACCCCCTTTAAAAAAAAACACAAACAATGAAGTCAGAACGACCGTTTCGATAATATTGTTCGTTAAGGCCTACAACCGAATATTTTTCGAGTATCGGCTCAAACGCAAGAGCTTTGTTTCCATTGTTTTGAGAGAACATTCTCAATTCTTCCGCGATTCGCTCTCGATATGTTCTTCCGCAAATTCTATGAATAATCCGCCTGATTTCCGGCTTCGTTTTTATTGTGCTCCCTCGCCCTCGCTCATACTGCTAAATTTATCGATGAAAGGATCGCCTCCAAAACGGTAAGACAAGACAATGATTCAGCGCGCGAGCCAAAACTAAAATAAGTATATCCAGTGCGCATCAGACTTGTCCAGTCCCTTCCAGAATGGAACGCTCTCGAAGCTTCCCGACGTCAACGTATTGCCCAGCGCGGCGCAACTGGGCGCAACGATCGATTGGATCGCAGCGCCTTGTTGCGCCTTGTGACAGTTTGGTTATCATGTGCAGCGTGTCTCTGTCAAATTACTCCGTATTTCTTCTCCCAATAACTGATCCGCCGTAGTGAAAATCCTCGGATGCCTTCGATGTTCAAAGACCCGAGTAGAGTTCCGCGGAAAACAGGGAGAAAAAGCGGGAAGAACGTGTCGGAAGATGGGAGAAGATTCTGGAGGCTCGATCGGGAAGGTTCGAGCAGCGCCGCGAGCGGCGAGCGGGATATATAAGGAGCGCCGCGGCGCGCCAGATTCAGTACATGAAAAGCGATCAAACGAGTAACATACCAGTGAATCCAAAGCTATACAAGCAAACAAAGCACAACACAATGCCTGCAATCGGTATTGACTTGGGAACCACCTACTCCTGCGTAGGAGTCTGGCAGCAGGGCAAGGTCGAGATCATCGCCAACGACCAGGGCAACAGAACAACACCGTCCTACGTCGCGTTCACCGACACCGAGCGGCTTATCGGCGATGCTGCCAAGAACCAGGTCGCGATGAACCCCTCCAACAGCGTCTTCGACGCCAAGAGGCTCATCGGCAGAAGGTGAGTGACTCATATTCCTTGATTATTCGATAGTATTGTGGATTTTTCGTTGCCTCGCGAATTTTAATTCGAATATAACCTCTGCAATCCTCGCATTTATTTTCTAAATGCATTGCTTTGTTTCTGTCATCCGTCAGTTTATTTTAACATTTTACTCGGGATATTAAAAATCATATTCAAATATTTCTGAACCAAGTTTCAATTCTTGTTTGTTGTTTCGGAATTGCGTGAAAAATCGTTGAGATTCAGATCGATTTGTTTCCTATTTGTTATTGAACAACGCATCAGCTATGATATTCTTGAAGCTGTTTAAACATTTCAAAAATCATTTTTCTCATCATTACTTTAATTATTTCTATTTGGCAAATCAGTCTAGATGAAAATATTCAAATTCCACTTTTCTTTTGTGTTTTAGATTTGATGACCCCAAAATCCAGAGTGATATGAAACACTGGCCCTTCAAAGTCATCAATGAAGCTGGCAAGCCTAAAATTGAAGTCGAGTTCCGTGGGGAGAAGAAGAGATTTAACCCAGAAGAAATCAGCTCGATGGTCCTAACAAAAATGAAGGAAACGGCTGAGGCATATTTGGGACAGAAAGTGAGAGATGCCGTTATCACAGTACCTGCATATTTCAATGACTCACAGCGCCAAGCCACCAAGGATGCTGGAGCCATTGCAGGTATCAATGTCCTCAGGATCATCAATGAACCTACTGCTGCAGCTCTTGCCTACGGTCTTGACAAAAATCTCAAGGGGGAGAAGAACGTGCTCATCTTTGACTTGGGTGGTGGTACTTTTGATGTGTCCATTCTCACCATCGACGAAGGTTCACTCTTTGAGGTAAAATCCACAGCGGGTGACACTCATCTTGGTGGTGAGGACTTTGACTCTAGGCTCGTCGACCATCTGTGCAAAGAGTTTGAAAGAAAATATAAAAAGAACATAAAGTCCAACCCAAGAGCTCTTCGACGTTTGAGAACAGCCGCTGAGAGAGCCAAGCGTACTCTATCTTCCAGCACAGAAGCTTCCATTGAGATTGATGCACTTATGGAGGGCATCGACTTCTACACCAAAGTCTCAAGAGCACGTTTCGAGGAGCTTTGTTCTGACTTATTCAGATCCACCCTGGAGCCAGTGGAAAAAGCTCTTGCTGATGCCAAGCTAGACAAAAGATCGATCCACGACGTTGTCCTTGTTGGAGGCTCAACTCGTATACCAAAAGTCCAGTCTATGCTGCAGAATTTCTTCTGTGGCAAACAGTTAAACCTGTCTATCAATCCCGATGAGGCCGTCGCCTATGGAGCAGCAGTTCAGGCAGCCATTCTCTCTGGCGAAGGCAACACTAGCTCAACTCTCCAGGACGTTTTGCTGGTAGATGTTGCGCCTCTTTCACTTGGTATCGAGACGGCTGGAGGAGTCATGACCAACATCATTGAGCGCAATGCTCGAATCCCATGCAAACAATCTCAGACCTTCACCACTTACGCCGACAACCAACCAGGTGTTACGATCCAAGTGTATGAAGGGGAGCGTGCTATGACCAGGGACAACAATTCACTTGGGCGCTTTGAACTGAGTGGCATTGCTCCAGCTCCACGTGGTGTCCCCAAGATCGACGTCACCTTTGACATGGATGCCAACGGCATTCTTCATGTCACTGCTAAGGACACGGCTAGTGGACGCAGCAACAACATCCGCATCACCAACGACAAGGGCCGCTTATCTAAGGAAGAGATCGACAGAATGTTGTCTGATGCCGAGAAATACAAGGAGCAAGATGAACAACAGCGTGAGAAGGTTGCTGCTCGCAACCAAATCGAGAGTTACGTGTTCTCGGCTAAACAAGCAGTCCAGGATGGCGGTGATAAACTCAGCCAATCGGATAAAGATCAAGTGCTCAGACTGTGCGAGGACACCATTCACTGGCTCGACAACAACACCCTGGCTGAAAAAGACGAGTACAAGCACAAGCTGGAAGAGCTGCAGAGGCAGTGCTCACCCATCATGACAAAGTTACATTCAGGGGGTGCAGCTGGACCACAGGATTGCGGTGCTCAGTTCAGACAAGGAGCTGGAGGCAACTCTGGACCCACTGTCGAGGAAGTGGACTAAGCCTCAATGTTCAGACCAATCACAACTGTTTCAGCACACCTTTGAAGCCTTCAATCATATTCTAGTTTATTAATGGAGCTGTGACTATTTTGCAAATCTCAAGAGACTGAAAAAATTATTGTAACTGTAAATTAACTCGCATCTCATGCCAAGGCTTATTAGTTTTGTTTCTGTAACTTCACCGAGTGACTTAAAGAAGGCCGAACATCCAAAAATAGTTCCTAAATTTTGAAGAACTTGAGTTATCAATGGAAGGAAATTAATAAGTCTTGTATACAGTTTTATCAGCTTTCTGTAAAATTATTCGAAATTCAATTTTATTATAGAAAGTTGGTGGAGCTGTTTATTTATTTATAAATATATATTTTAGTTAAACATTTAGAATAAATATAATTTTTATACATAACACTGTCTTATCAATTTCAACATACCTAAGTCCTCAAAAATAGAGTTATATAAATTATATATCTTATTTCTTTTCTACAAAATTCAACTTATATTCAAAGATTCGGAATTTGAATTTCAACAGAAATTTAAAATATTATTTTGATGAAAATTGCTATATCAATCGAAAATATTCATTGAAAACGAAATATATAATAGATCCTCTCTCGTATTATACGACTTACTAGGATTATTTTTTTTTCTAATATCTAAATTTGAATGAATCATCATTATGACCAATATTTGAGAAAAAAATAAAACTCGTCAACAAGAGTAATTTATTTAGAAGATTTAATTGTGCAGTGCTTTTTCTAATAAGCTCAACAAGTAATCATTGCAGTGTCATCCTTATCAATAAGCACGAAGCAAACGGAAATTACTCATGCAATAAAATTCATTTTTTCAAGATCCAAATTTTCCATGAAGAAAATGTTGGCATCACTTCTGCTAAAAGTCGTTAGCATTTCAAAAACTGAACGGTCGCGGGCGGCGCGGAGCCCATGCGAGTTTGTTTACAGTCAGCTCGACGTAAACACGAAGCAAGGTGCTTCATTCGGTCTTTCTTTCAGTAAAGTTTATTGTAATAATAGATAAGAATATTAAATAATGGCAGAGTTCAAAACACCAGTTTCAAAGAGGACCAGGAGTAGGATCACAGATAATCTGGAATCACGTACGCCCATTAAAATTCCTGCTTCGCCTTTTCTGAAGCAAATAGGTTATGGCTGTGGTGAGTAGCGTCGTTTTCTTATTTTTAATTCTGTAATATTTAAAAGTTTTATGAGTCAATAAAAAATCCGATTGCAGGAGTAAATGTGTTCACATTGGAAAGGTCTCCCAGAGTTGGATTTATTCGTTCTCCTTGGGCAATAAAAAAATGCAACAGGAACGTTACCAAAGATCCCAAATACAATTCAAGAATCAAGTTTGAAGCCGATATCCTTAAAAAGTTGAACCATCCAAACATTGTAGGATTTAGAGCATTAGTTAGTGCGCCAAATGGAGATCCATGCCTTGCAATGGAGAAATTAGATGTTTCCTTGGGTATGTTGAAGATTGGAATTATATTCATTCAGTTATCTAACATATGAACTGATCCTGAAGTTGATATTTCTAGGTGATTTTATTGAAGAAAAAGTTGAGGAAGGAGCACTTCAGTTCTCAGCTGATGAAATATTGAAAGTTGGCTACGAAGTTGCAAAAGGATTGGAATACTTACACCATACTGTCTATATTCTTCATGGTGATATAAAAAGCTATAATATTTTGGTTTCAAGAGATCTGAAAACTGTAAAAATTTGCGACTTTGGGGTTGCGATACCATTGACGAAGGCTCTTGAAATTGACACATCAACGGATGAATTCATGTATATTGGAACACAATGTTGGAGTGCTCCAGAAGTACTCGATGGTAATTTGTTTTTTTGGCATTAATTTTTACTCCCTTTCCAAGTATTTTATTTCACAAAGCAGTATTCAATAACGTAGTTTTTCAATAAATTTGTGTTATCAAATTTCTGAAGTTCCGTGAATTATTGATATAATTTTCTATATTTTGTCAAGTTATTTCTATTAGTTCTTGAAAACTATATATATATGTATGACTCATAATAAAATTTTTTCTAGAAGGGAGAGGACTGATTACAAACAAAGCAGACATGTGGGCATATGGTCTTGTTCTTTATGAAATGATAGCATTATCTCCTCCCCATGTAGAAACTTGTGAAGAATCAATGGATGTATCAGGGGATAATTCTATGCTCGAATGCAAACCTCTCAATGTGAGCAAAGAAAATGATGATCCAAATTCCGACTTTGAGGATAGTTTTCTTCAAAGTTTGAAAGATCCAGATGACAGTAAATATGGTATTTATGATTGTTTTTATGCTTTGAAGAATTAATTATATTTATCACTTTTATTCTAATTTCATTAATAATTTCATTATTATAGGTACTAGACCACCTTTACCGGCAATAGAACTTGGACCAGAATATAGTAAGGTTTTAGAAATATTTTATGCCTGCACAGATGAAGATTATAGAACGAGACCAAGTGCTAAAGGTGTTGTAATGTTTTTCAAAAACTACGTGAAAAATTGAAATCAGGATGCCTCTCAGTGACATATGTATTCAATCTATTGATATAGACTATAAATGTAATTATATTTTATTCTAAGAGAACGTGAATCTCGTAAGATTTTATATTTTTATACAAAAAGTATTGACATTTCTAATGGAAATAAGAACTGATACCAATATGAATTTATGTATAAATTTTTAATGTTTTTTTTACAAAAATTGTATTTATGAAGAAATTATGGTTAGTAGAGAGATTATCAAGATTATAATGCATACAATTATTATCAGCTTCATTTTTCTCTGAAATTTGAATATTATTCATAAGTAAAATTATTTCTATAGAATAAAAAGGTTTTAGTATAAACCTTACTTTTCTTAATCTTTGTTTTCTCTCGTTTGCTTTATAAAGACGACTTCTACCACTATCAATATCGTCAGTAGCTTTACTTGCAAAGTATTCTACACAATTCAACTGTTCACCCTGTAAAAATGAGTAGAACAAATTATTTAAATAGAAAAGATGATTCTTACTTTTGGTTTCTACATACTTGTCTTTCAATTAAAAATGCCATTTCGAGAAAAATATCTTTCACTTCAACTATTGATTTTTCTAGCTTCTGTAACTCGCTGTGTCTTGCTTCAATATCTGATAATTGTTGTTGAGCCAATTTGGTTTCTAACAGAATCTAAAAAGACGATGATCTTATTGAAAAGAGAATTAAAATTTATTAAAAAGAATGAATATGAAGAAAATCAATGAACTACATTATCAACAAAGAGACTAGTTTCTTGAGAATCAAGCATATCTTCCATTTCCTCACTTGTGATTTGTCTTCTCACTAAAAAAAAAATAAATCAATATTGGCTTTCACAGAGATGTTATTTTATTCATTTATCACATTTATTTTCTTACACAAACGTCTTTGTTGATGTAAAAGCGATGAACGTTTATCGTAATATCGTAACAAGTTTTGATTATAATCTTGCATTATTTCTGTATACATTTTTAACATAGTTGTATACTGCAAAACTTTGATTCTATTGTATGCTGGCCCTTCTCGAGCAGTATTAAATGTAATATCTTCGACATTAACAGTGTCTTTCCCTAAATCTGAAAAGATTATTCATGGACATGAAAGTATACCTGTAGTATTTTACGTTAGAAAGATTTTGAAATTTGAAGGTGTTGAAAGGTCAGTGGTGCCATCATGCCAAAACATACGGGAGAAATGTTACTAATGAAAAACAGTTTTTCACTAGTAACATCACCATCTTTGTTTGTTTATCTTCAACGGATCTTATTCGAATTAAGGTTAAGTTTTCTAAAGTAGATCGTGTGTCTCGTTATGCTCGCTGCAGGTCTATACATGCAGCCCAAATATTTTTTTCATAATGACTTGACAAAGGACCAAAAATGGATCCTTTACAGATATTCGAAAATTTTAAATTAGATACTTTAGACGAAAAGTGGAGTGATGAAGTGTGGGAAAGGGATTTCCTCTCATTTCCAGAGCCCCCAGTGGAGTATAGCATTCTACTGGGGAGTGAGGATATGGAAGCCTTTTTGAAAGAAACTTATATTACACTAAAAAATTGGATTGCCCAAAATAAGAGCTCAGGTAAATCCAATGATCAAGAGAGAATAGAAGTTTCGTGGCAAACTCTAAACGCTTTGAACATCAACATTAAGGGACTGCTTGCAGTACTTGGGTTGCTTATGAAGACTGGCCAAATGATTGGAGCCGATGAAGACGCGCGGCAGGCTTGTTTAGCATCCACAAGTCTGTACTTTACTCTTCTGAGTATTCCTGGAAGCAACACTTACAATGTCTTCCATCCACATTTGTACCAGCGAGCAATAGAGACATTGAGATTGAGCGAACACTTAATTGTGGAAAAGAAGACTAGAGAACCTGATCTAGAAGAATTGTATAGTGAGAATCGTGTGCATGGTATGTTGCAAAGTGAAAAGTCAACTTTAGTAAAAGGTTTGAATTGCATTCTGTTTGACCTAATTACAATGATCAAGACATTTTATATGAAG
Source organism: Aphelinus atriplicis (assembly GCA_020882685.1). Taxonomy (NCBI): domain Eukaryota; kingdom Metazoa; phylum Arthropoda; class Insecta; order Hymenoptera; family Aphelinidae; genus Aphelinus; species Aphelinus atriplicis. Next base: position 80,412,504 of record CM037073.1, read on the forward strand.
TATCAAATCAGATCATTAGAAGTGACTATCATATGTCTCGTAGAAGTTACTAAATTGGAAAATGATGTAAATATTTTTCTATCCAATCAGTCTCTACCAAATGAAGCTACAAATACATCTTTGTCGTATAATGCTTATGTTGCTTTACAGGATCTTTGTGATCCTCGACATGGAACTTCATCAGATACCATTCATCTCATTATGAAGTATCTGATGCCTCACCTTTGCCCAAATTATTTAAAACTACCATCTAAAGCTGCTAATATTGTCTGGGATACAATAATATACTTCATTAAAAATTTGGTTGTATCAGGTGGTGCATCTGCTGAACCCGGTGTTGAAATACTGTTGCAACATCTATTAGTCAAGTGCCCTGATAGATCAGAACCCAGACAGAAACAAGCTGGAGTTATTTCAAAATTAATAAATGTATGTCAGGGAAGACTCTTCTTGAGAGCTATACAAAATTTAATAAAATTTTCTTTCCACAACAAAATACCTTGCCGGATATTTGCTCAAGAAGTTATCGCAAGATTGTTGACTGAAGTGGCTGTTAATACATCAAACAATGAAACTAATGATTTTGGGAATATTCAGAAAATATTGATTGCAACTTCATTAACCCGCTCAGTTGATATTTCCAGCATGGTAAGAGGGAAAGCTATGTCTATAATTGAGTCGATAGTTTATAGTCAGAAACTAACAGTTACAGATTTTTTAGACATGGCAGAAGAAAATAAGCCATTCCCTACATTAGAAGAACTTTTAAATTCTTTGGAAGCAGAAACAAATCCTCTTCCTGGTCCAAAAACATTTAATTCAATGTTGTTAGATAGGATAAAAGATGAAAGAGCTTTAGTGCGTCGAAGTGCTGTGCATGCACTCCAGAATCTGGTGACATATTTTCCACCACTCCTTGGCGAAGTAGCACCCATCATAGGTCGTCATTGTAGAGATCCTGCTCTGATTGTTCGTAAAGATGCTATTCATTCATTAGCGAGTCTCCTGCAGAAAAATCCTACAGATAAGAAGCTTCTTGAAGAATATACAAAGTCTGCGCTACCTAGGATATTTGATGTAGAAGTTAAAGTGCAAGAAAAAGTCTTGGAATCTGTACAAAACTTGGTACTAGATCAAATAAAACCATTCACAAGTGAAGAAAATGATGATAATAACTTACCATGGGAAGTTATAAAACAAATGACCAATAGAAGAATGAGGAAAAACTTGTCAAAAATCAGTGAAAGCTGGTCAAAAACTGGAGTAATCACGAATTCATTAATTAGCAAAATACAAGTACACATCGATACACAACATAATGTCGAAGCATGGATCTTATTGCTAGCATTGGCTGAAAACACAAAATTAACAAATATGGAGAAATACTATGAGAAAGATTATAAGGAAATACTTGAAAATGAAACATTTGTAAATACCTTAAAAATAGAAGTATTGAGGTATTCGTGGCAAAGTATGAATAAGAAGTTTTTAGAGGACATTGGTACACAAATTATTGACAGACTTTCTAAATTTAGTGTGACTCTTGAATCTATAAGTGTCTGTATTGACATTCTAAATGGAATAACGAAACGCTTACATGGGCTCAAAAATGGTGAAGAAATTATGGGTTCACATGTCACAAACTTAATTCGACTCTCCGAGGCCCAGATTGAACAACTGCCCCGAAAAAGTGAAGAAATAGATGGAGAAATTATTGAGATATACTTGAAAGCTATGAGTACTTTAGGTCATGCTTCATTTCAGTGTTCAGAATATGTATCTGAATCTTGTTTAAATATCATACAAAGTTTATTATTGGATTGCGATTCTATAAAATTACCACTCGAGTACATGGAGAAACTGAAAGCTACTGGAATAGTTGTAGTGGGACAACAAGCGATGAGAGATCGAGATTTTGCTGAACAGATCATGCCCATTTTAGGTCAACTAATGCGAAGAAGTGGAACCTCAGAGAGTTTAGCACAAGCTGCCATTAGGATTAATGCAGTGAAAGCTTTGGCTGATCTTTGTATCAGATTTACTGCACTAGTGGAACCTTATTTACCTGACTTGTGTATTAGTATGAAAGATCCTGATTCAATGGTGAGAGAGGCTATTGTTGTAATATTTGTGCAACTACTACTTGAAGATTACATCAAAGTGAAGGGTGCATTTTTTTATCATATACTGACGATGCTATCGGATAAAGATGAGACAATTAGAGACTTAACTATTTTTCTTATAAAAGAAAGATTGCTAGTTAAAAATAAGACTTTGATATCCCAATCTTTCATTAGAAGTATATTTCATTATAACAATTGTCCAACCAAACATAAGCTTGGGGACAAAAGATTGAGGAAAAAAGAAAAAGATATTTTGACACTGCCAGGACAGAAGAATCAAGCCAAGCGCAGACTTATATATGATTTTTTAATGGAGCATTTGGATCCGCCAAGCAAACTGAACATTCTGACCAAATTGAATTCAGAAGTTTTGGAAGGAGTTTGTGAAAATTTTATAAATGTAAGACAAATTGAAGGTGCAGGTGTTCTCAAGGATGTATTTTATATTATTTGTAATGATCGAATGCATGCTTCTTTTGGGACAAAAATACAAGACGAAGATCTCCAAGATGAGAACGGAGAATTTAATGAGCATCCAATGAACAATGCTATAAAAGTGATTGCGGATGGAATGAAAAAGTTCAAATTCACTTGCATGTTACCAACTTTAATAAGGCTTCGAGAATGTCTTTCTTCAAAAAAGTCACCATTACTCGTAGATATCTCAAAATTGTTCATCAAGTTAATATCAGATTTCAATAAGGATCAAGTAGCAGAATTGTATGACGAACATCCTGAACTGAAGGAAGAAATTGAACGTGATATTAGGTATGTTTTACACAAACATTATTATTCTCTTCGTTCTTTCGTAGTCTTTGTATATCCATTTAAGTTATTGCATTCATTTTGTTTTTCCAAGCTCATGCTTTTCATTCACGCATGAACAAAAATTATTTTTTTCTATCTTCACACTTTATCTATTTAATAGACCTTTCCTTTCTCATATTCAAATGTATTTCTTTCTAGTCTATATGGGAAAAAACCAAATACCAGTGATTTTGATGGAAGAGAAGAGCAAGAGGAGCCTGTAGGTGAAGATGAAATTGTTACTCCCCAAGAAAAAAATTCTTTGGAAAAGAAAGATGCGAATGCTAATTTAACAACACCGAAGAAATCCTCAAGATGTAGTTCTCGCACTCCAAGGAAAATTCAAGATATCCAACTGGGCCTCAATATGCCCCGAATAGTCCTACGTAGACTATCTTCTTTAACTTATCCTCATGTCAAGGAATGGAAAAGTCCTCCAAGAGAAACGAGAAACTCTCTCAATTCTGACCCAGAACCATCTACTAGTAGTGGCATATCAGTTTCTTCACAGAGCCCTACAGAAGACATGAACACGTTTTCTCCGGATTTTTCCGAATCTGAATCAAGTGTTACACCGAAACCAAAAAAAGCTAGATTATCTAAAGAAACTCATGTACAAATTTTCGATAGTACAAATATTGATTGATGTTTCAAAGTTTAATGAAAACAAATTTTTTGCTAGATCTCTTGGTTTGGTTTTAAGGTACAATTGTATAAAATTACAGTTGGATGTATGGACGCTATTATTGGGATATGAGTATTTCCTCCGATTTCTTTTAGTAGAACTCACTAGTTTTATGAAATAAACTCTACTGTTTCTGTTCAACCAAGAGATAATATAACAAAAAATGTTTGTAAAAATGTGAAAAACGTCCAAGAAGTAGTAGCGTATGTATTACTTACCTTTCAGTTTGATGTAAATCCTTTGAGCCAATTGAGTAATAGTATATATCCGAGTCTCTAATTCTTTTTGGATTTCTGAAAAAGTCATCCATTAAAAATAGTTTAGTAAAACTACGAATACTCAATATTTACCTTGATTTGTGTGCAAGAGTATATCACTTTGGATATTTTTTACAATGGCTATATTTTCAATCAATACGTCTATCAAGCTCCGAGTTTCTTGAGCCTATAAATACGTATTTAAATGTATATAAATTTCATTATACATTATTTGAATTAATCTTAAAGATTCGAAGAAAAATAATATAAATAATATATGCATTAATGTATTATAATGAATCAGAGTGAATATTCAAACTAACATTGTTATTTAATTGCGTAGGTTGAATAGGTTGAAATCTAGGTCTTAGATAGAGTGAGGGATATTTTTGTACGAAAAACTGTTGTAACATTCAAAGCTAAACTAGCATTTTGTATACGTACTTCTTCAAGTAGTTCGTGTAGTTTTTTGTTTTGCTTCGTATGCATTTGAACATTCCTCAAAAAACTATTGCTCGTAGATAGACTATTTTTTCTTATCTAAATGAACGGGAAATGAACCAAAGTATGAGTGACATGCTTGTTAAATCCATCAGTGTGAATTTTTATTAGAAAACTCACTGCACATAAATCGGGCATCCGATCCCGCGTCATGACGTATCGTTTCACTATCGGCCCAAGACTACAGCACGGCAGCTAAGCTCGCGCGCGAGAAGCGTACAAGTTATCTTTCTTATCAGTACACTGTTGATTATTGATAAATAAAAGTTCATTATTGGACGCGCGCACCTAACGACATTAGACTCGCGGCCGCCTTAATTTCAATTTTACGCGCAGCGAATTGTACTAAAAAAATTGTCTCAATTGTGTAGCGTATTATATGAGTATCAGCGGCTCGCACCGCCTGTATCAACCGGCAAATTCAAACTCTGTCTGACACACTTTCGCGCAGATGTGACTTGAGCGCAGCAATTTATTCGTGACGATTACAGTTTGCATCTGAAATCGTAAAGGAAACTACCACTTGACGTGCTAGATGCAAGGACAAACTTGAATGTTTTGTGCGCAGCCCATATATTCTCTTTCATTTTCTCGCAAAAGTTCTTTGTCAAATTTTAAATATTTGTGAGAAAATATCTTGTTAACCGTATTTAGGTGTATATTATTATTTTATCCATTTATGTTCCTAACATAGTTCTAAAACGAATCATATAAGCGCTCAGCTGCAAGTTCATACGTGAATGAAAGTTATTAAGAATATATATGTATATTGAATGGAAGCATGTTGAAATTAGTATACGAAATTATTTAATTCTTCAAGAGATTTATCTAACGGTTTGTGTGTACGATTTGTGTAACAAATATATGTTAATTGAGTTTTATGTCGGACTAACAGGAGAGAATGAGAAAAATGCACAACTGTATGTACTTTGTCGAGCGTGGAAGCCGAAAAGTATTCAAGCAGAACTGTGATATTTTGCAGAGCAAATAATGCATTTTAACTTTGTATAGGAGTATAAATCTAGAATTAATGGAATGGTTTGTGAATAAATATGGGAAACTGTTGAATAAAAAAAATTTAATTTTGCAGTAAATGATGTATTTTTATTATTCATCGTTAAATCAATGTGCCTATTCACATTTTTAGGATAACAATAACAATCGATTTTTTTTTAATAAATAAATACATTTTATATTAGAATTTCTAATATACAATGAAGTTTCATGTAACTTGAAATAAATAGCTCAACATAGATAGAAAAATTATAACTCATCTTTCCTAACAAATTGTTATAAACGATTCGCATTAAAAACAAAACAGGAAGACCACGTGACTGACACATGTAGTCATAGATAAATTTTTACATCAATTAAAATAGCTTTCTGTAAAGATGATTTTCTGAAATATTTAGTAAGGCAAATCAGTCAGTCTTGGGATTTTTTTCATCTTAACCGATTTTGGCGAACATTATTCAATCACTCATTGTTTTTTTACAGACGTGATGAAATTCAAATAAATTAGGGTCAACAATGTTCCTACAAGTATTTATTTTTAAGCATTTTATGCACGATGGACGTCATAAAACTATCAATGATTGCACTTGGTTGATTATCAATACCTAACTTAACTAATATATAACAATAGTTTTCTAGCATTTTCACAGCTTTTCCTAACAAGGAACCATTAAATATTATCAAAATAAGATTACAACTCATTTGTATCTATGATAGAATAAGGATTCTCCTGCCTCCGATTATATACGTATATTTACATTAGGAAAACTTCATCGAAGGATCTATGCTATACACGCATTAAAAACATTCATCAATTGTCAGATGTCCATTCAATTTAATTTTTTGTCGAAGATCTTTTTCATTCTTTCTTTGAAAACTAAAAATTCAATCTATTGAGAACGGCAATTGAATTTCAATAATGCTTGGACCAAGGTAAAAAAGTATTCGAATTATATAGAGGTCCGAAATCACGTTCAGCTCAATCATTCAAAGTCTTAAAAAGTATAAAAGCTATGGTTCATGCACAAATATTAGCAGGGTGTCGCTGTCCTTGACCTGATCCTGTCCTTGAAATAATTGGCAACCTGGTTCTGAGAGTGTCTAATAGCTAACTGGAGCGGAGTTAGCCCTTCCTGATTGACTAAAAGAGGGTCTGCGCCCGCGCCGACGAGCTGACGTGCAACCGTCATGTGGCCCATTAATGCTGCCGCATGAAGTGCACTTTCTCCGTTCTGAAAAATAAGAGACATCATTGATAGGTACACAGCTTCATTCGAAATTTCTTTTGTTATTTGAATTGAATCAATTTCTATATTTTCTTATGGTAATTTTGTAATAATTTTCAGGAATATCTCGAACATCTATTTTCTTTTGAATCTTTGAGCTAAAAATCACAAGCAAAGTTATTTAACGTTTTGAGTGGCTGGTCGAATTGTTTATTCAAGTAAAAATGTTACTTACGGGTAGAATCCCAAGATTTGGACGGTACTTGAGAATTTCACCCACAACTGCCGCGTGACCTTTGTGAGCAGCTTTGAATAGAGGTGTTGCGCCATCCTAAAACAAGCCCAGCTAACATCAATTTCGTCGTCGCAACATGTTAACGTCTATTTAGAAACTGAGTTTAAAAAAATATTTGTTCTATGAATGTCCAAAGAAAATTTCCTTGACCTCTTGATGCGGAGCTCAGAAACCTTAATGAATCCAAATTCAATCTTCAACAACACAGTTTATTTCCAAGCTGATTATCTCATTTATCCTTATAGATGTTTCATCTCTATTTTTCACCTGAATACTTTTTTTTGTGTTAAAAATTACAAAAAAATAATCAATCTAACAAACGTCATCTCGAAGGTCATGTTTTTCCCCTCCTTTGAATTTTTCTTTGATTTTGGAACATATATGTTTCACACTATGATTCTTTATTCCTTGAAACTCCCCCTTTCTTAGCTGAGCTATAATCATTTGAATAATTTACAGACTAATTTATTTATGCATTCAAAAGGATTGCATTATTCAAATTTGAATAAACATTTTGAGGCTGTCAATCAAAAGATTAACTTGATAAAATATATTTCATAACATTGTTGACACTGATAAAGTGAGCCCGAAAAGAAATCTTTAAAAAGAGAAGTTTCATCTTAGGATCAAATAAATTTTCGTTGAACATCACCTCTACAAAGATGAAAAAATAATGAAAACAGCAACACTTGTATTGAAAATGTGTGAAATATACAACCATCAAAATTAATCGCACGTGGAAGATATATTCAAGATTGCCAATGAAAGAAGCAAGATATCCGTTCTAAATATAGCCATGATCGCTAATAATAGCTTGACTCACGTGTCTCTTTGAGTCGACTTTGGCGCCAGCTTTTAGGAGTCTCCTGACTACGTGATCGTGACCCATTTGCGCTGCGATCCAAAGAGGCGTCGCGCCGTCGGTCCTGGCCACTTCGGTTTTCGCTCCGTGGGCCAACAGCACCTCTAAGATTCTTACGTGTCCATTCTGGGCTGCGATGAACAGGACCGTCGCACCATCCTGACAAATCATTCAAATCATTCATGAAAATTCAACGGCAGGTCTGCAAAAATTTACTCAACTCATTTTCTACAATATTCTATGCGATCGTGTTGGAATTGAAGAAAACGAATTGGACCACAATTCATCCATCATTTCATATTCTAATAAAGCGTGATACGGACTAATTATTTCGTTGGTCATTAGAGGATCGAATAGAGAATAGAAATAAATTTGCATGCTCCATTAAAACAGTATATGGGAAATTGTTTGGAGTAAGTGAATGAATGTCGCGTTAAAAGTAGCTCTTTGCTTCTGTATTATATTTCATATTTTGTTTCATATTCGAATAAGATTCAGCTGAGAGCATCCTAAACGTTTATTGCATGTGAAAAGAAAAATGCAATGGATCAAAACAAGAAGCGAAAACGCAACAACTGCGCGTAATAGCTATAATAAATGATTTCCTTCGATTTACTTGGAACTCAAACACAAGATCGGGATTCTAGGGCCAAACAGTTTCACATAATTTCATCAAGGTACGAGTTATTGAAATTCCACAAGCACGTATTCGAATTGTTTTTCCTCTCGAGCATTCATTGAACATAGGCAAGAGGTGTATTGGGAAAGAACGAAATGAAAAGAAAGGCGAAACGCTTTGACAGTGAACCCGTCGGCTTCACTGCGTCCGTTAGCAGAATGAACCGTTCTAATAATAAGGAGCGCGCTATTTGTTGTGGGGGCTGTATGCACTTCCGTAAATCCGGCGTGATTCGCGTGACCTTAATTATGAGCCCCGAGCATCGAGTTCCCGAGGAATTTGACGGATTTCGCGTGTTAACGGCACTCGAGCACACCACCCGAATGCCTGCATAACCATTTCATTTGCGGCTGCGACTATATACACACACACACTCTCATGCACGCGCGTACCTTCATGTGAGCATTCACATTGGCGCCCTTGGATATCAGCCCCTCGACCACGTCGAGGTGTCCGCACTGGCAGGCAACGAAAAGTGGCGTTCCGCCATCCTGCAATGGTTCATTAATCAATTTTCAATTCGCCACACTTGCGGCTCGGGACTTCGAGGCACTCGGAATGGGCACAAGGGCGTTTTAAAATTACACTTTGTTTCCCGAATCTAATTCGATCAGTACAAGCGCATTCATATTTTCGTCCAGCCAAAAACGATTTTTCTTCTAAAAACTTCTCAGACGGTACGAATCCCTCTGTTTCCGAGCGCCTCTTTTCGTAGATCCCACCAAACTGAAATATCTTTTTTCCGTCTGGCGATCGAACAACGGAGTCTTTATGGGATACGCTCCAGGGAATAACTCACAATGCTACAGGAGTCAACGAAAGCACCGTGTTTCAACAGGACTTCGGCGATGTCGAGGTAGCCTCCTTGAGCGGAGAAAAAGAGAGCCGTCGTGCCGGTCTGAAACAAAAGTTATGCTGATTAGATCTTGCTCGTCCTATATACGAAACCTTTCTACCGCAAACTATTTACTCTCGGTCTCTTTTCCAAGGCGGATCAAACGGACGAATTGAAATCTATATAGGTTTCTCGTGGCTGGAATCCCAACGCCACCAAAATCAAAACGCGAGTACCGAGACGAGATCGGTGCGCATATTTTTAATAGAAACAGTCACGCGTTGGCACCCCGGCCGACGCACTGCACGTCATCCGTGCGCCGCAGCGTCTCGTGCGGAGAGAGACGCGTCGATCGCGAACGGGTCGGTGACCTATCGGGTGCGCTGGTGCAGCAGGTGACGCAACCCGAGGCACGTGTCCTACTACTATATAGCTCGTAGCACAATTCACTTTCGCTCCGCGCTCGATCTGTGTATATATGCGCGGTGCATAAGTACCAAAAGCCCGCCGCGCGCGCTCTTTTCGACAAACGATCGCCTGCGCGACCGACTCGGGATATATATCGCTCAAACGCCCGCCGACGATGTTAGAAAGGCCAATGAGCATATTTTCGCGCCACACCGCGTTAGACACTATCGTGTTTATGTACCTGCGGCTACGCTGCGCGATTCGACAGGTTGTTCTTTGTGCTGTAATACCATGCTTGGCTAGATACATTCGGTGTATAGAATCGGCAGGATTCTCACGATGTTTTCGAGTGACTCAGGAATGCCTATACATTTAGCCCATCAATTAAATTGTTCGAGATATTTTTTCTTTCAAATCGTAAGAGATATTCATCCGGTTGCGCCTTGGACAATACCTCCACGCAACTTGGTAATTAAAAAAAAGACAAAAAACGAATGTCATCCACGATTTTTCGTGAGGAAGTATACATACATCTAATAATAGAGCATTTCCTGCAGGAAAGTGACGGAAACGTGATATAATGAAACGAATTTTTCAATATATCAAAGATGTTTGTGTCTTTATATCATTTCTGTGGTTGATTTACGTTACGATTGACTGTATTATTTTCTCAAAGAAGTGAAAATCAAAATGTTCACTGCACCTATTATTCAATGCCATCTAATTATGACATCGAATAAATTGCCAAAAATATACAGCAGTACGACTCGGCGTAGGTCAACGTAGAAGAAATAGAGGCGAATTTTCTACCACGTTGACGTATCTGGATATCGAGGAGTTTTATGGGTGAACAGAGAAATCAACAGTTCGACAGATTTGAGTCATTCTGCCTCGTCTATTTTTAACTCTTCATACCTTGACGAATCATGGAACCGGCAAGCAATTTTGAAACTCATATTTCAGACTTTACAGAAGAAAAATAAAAGCGATAAGATTAAAATTGATTCTTTGCCCAGCCTAGTCGCTCTTTGAATTACAGTAAGTACATTAAGAGATATTCCTATGCAAGCTATTGAAAAAGATTGTGATTATATTCACAAACATTCACGCATGCGAATTCGTATCATCAAACTAAAAACAGTGATAATTTATTCCATTTCCATTGATCAGCGTAAAAATGCCTCGAACGGGTTCTGAAACACCTCTTAATTCCACCGATGCTTTCACAAGTGAGCGGTTGGTTGGTTCCAGTAGTACGGCTTGCTCGACGGATCAATCCGGGGACACGGTACTTATACCCATTGCAAACACCGCACAAAAAAATCTATTGTCGCTCAAAACCTCAATGTTCCGCATCGGCAGGCAAAGTTTCCATTTACGTGAAAAAAAGGCTCGGCTATCTACGCTGCCCAGCGTATAAATAGTATTCAGGCAGTTCTTCAAGTCTTCAATGCGGACTCGAAATGTGAAGTATTCATTTGACGTCGTATGTCAAAGAGAAACTCTTGATGTTCAATGAAAACTTGTTAATACCTGCATGTATATATGACTCATACTAGCATTAAATTAAACCAATGTTCTAATTAAAGAAACTCCATAAAAAGAACGAGCATTCGCACCGTGTCAATATACCAGTTCACATCCGGTTTGGATGACATTTTTATTCGTTTCATCGCGAATATATGCAAGAAGCACGAGTGCCATCTAGATTGTATTCCGTTGGTATAGATTGACGAGTGTGGAGAATCTCAAATTGTGAAACTCGAGCAACGAACGCATTATTTTTTTCAACTATAATTCAAACATTTAGCAGCGTTGCACTAATTTTTCCTGACAGCTTTTACGGCACGCGGAGCACAGAGCACAGAACTTTAACAAAAATCAGCCGTTTTCACGAGTCGGTCAGAATTGACTGCACCTTCCAAGATTCGTTCTCTAAAAAATCCACGCTACAAGTCTGATATTAGTTGGGCCTTGCATATATCCGAAGATGAACGGCCCGCTCGGCATCTAACGTGTCGTACAATATGAGAATTAGCGTGACACCATAAAATTTGATGTACACGTCAAGCTAATTACGAGAACGGCGTGGCTACAAGTTACGGCCTTGGATGCAATTATTTCTCGCGATAATAGCTTGTGTCACTACGACTGTTATTAATTACTCGTTTAATAGCACATGCTCCTAATAAAGAATCTGCAAATCAGTTGTAGAGGTTAAGCTTCAAGGCGTCTAAAATAGACAAACACGACACTCGTTGTAATTCGTACCTCATTTTACGGCTGCGATAGCTATTGAGTCTCAAACGGTAGTGCAGAAAGTTTCAAGAATTCACGTTGTATATACATTATGATATTCGGATATAAGAGGTACGGGCGAATTTTCAATGATTTCCCTGGGCAAGCTGTATTTTTTCACGAGAGAATTCACGTTTTTGTCGCTTACCCAATGAAGCAGCCAATACAAATACGATCGCTGAAACGCGAACGGCACGATTTCCCGAAACTCGCAAGCTAAGTTTCTAATGGCTATGCTAAGCGAGAGCCTAATAAAGGCTTGCAATGAGTGGAACGAACGATCCCCGGCGATAGTCAACTAATCCAAACTTTCTATAGCTGTGCGCGATTTTATCGCGACTCCGGCTGAAAGCCGTTTTTGACATGATTCCCCACTTATGTATATAAACGTATCGCGCAAAAGCTACGTGCGATACACGCAACACGGACACACGCGGGGGAACATATAGTACCAAGTAAACTGCGGTACGTACGGGGCATTAGTTCGAACGCCACTCGATCCTCCATAATGCAAATTGATCGGGAGAAAAAAAATTCGAGACTATGGGAATAACGAAAAGGATCAAGTTACCCAACGTGTGTGTGTATATATACACACAATATGTACGTACATATGCGCAAAGCAACTATTCGGTGCATCCTCGCGCCTACAAATAACCCGATGGCTCTCGGGTCGGCCGCATGTACCAGGCCAAATCGTTTCTTTTTATTTTTTCCCGCCCGGCAAATGTTCCTCCGGCACTCGGGGCGCGCGCGTTGATTTTTCTTGGAAAGAAGAGACGCGAATAGAGCAGGAATGACAAAAGCTCGTTAACGAAATAGCGATCGCGCGGGTATAGGGAGGGTGGCGTGTCGGTAAGCCCTCCGCACGTACACACGCGCGCGCGCACACATTGCGTAACGGAGCTAATTCCCCAACGTGCGCCTACACATGTACCGGCCCACCAGCAACAATTACGTAACTCCTCGATGCGAGCGCGGCAGCTCTAACATAGCGTCATTCGCCGCCGTTACATGCCGCAAACGCGAATCTTTCATTTAGGCCGCGCGAATACCGATTTGCATTTGAATGGAAGCGCGATCGCGAGTCTCCCGCTATTTTCGTGCTCGGCGCAAAACGAATTTTGGAATATCACGTTCTCGACTTAAACGCCCCAATGTTTGTTCCCGCGGTCGCGCCGCGTCATTTCTAAAAACGCTCCTCGCTCGCCCCGTGATCGCGACGCATACATCCAATCGCGACTGTTATACGTCCTTGCGCGTATCTCGGGACGACGAAGGGGTCGTTGCTGATGTCGAACGAGAGCATCGGTATATATGGCTGGATCTGTGTAAAGCGTCGTTACCGGAGCGACGTAAACAGTGGCGTGCGCGGCGGCGATTAGCTGTGCTTGCGATTCTTATATGCATTATAGATGTATACATATATGTATATATACACTGCACGCGGGGAACAAACGTGTCCGGCATTTACGAGCGCTTACTGTAAAAACAACGCGTCGGCTTTTCCTGGCTATTATTACACTTTTAAGTCGTACCAAAATCCTCGGTTTAACATTTAAAATAGCCGCGTAAGAGCTGCCAAGTTCAAGGTGATACTCTCGCGTCTAACCAAACCCTGCGCTAATCTACTTGCGAAAGCTTATGCTGCAGAGTGTGTAAGCCTCGTGGGGCGGAAATACACGGAGGACAAATCAGGGAGTCTCATCGAGAATCGATCCATGGCAACCGCGGCTTTTCCGGCCGTACACGTCGATTCGGTCACGAAAATTTAGAAACGGTTCTTCGAGAAACCAACGTGTTTTTCAATCAGTCGATTCGCCTCGTGATCCAGTAGCTCGATTTGAAGGACTCCGAAGCCGGTACAATAAAATCGACGCAACGAGAAGCCTCGTCGAACTTTTTTTTTCCATTTCCCACGCACGCAACAAACCGCTCGGTCTGTAGATTCGTCACGAGCGAACAGCTCGGTACAGAAGACTCGACAAACGGGCGGACGCGGGCCCGAGTGGAAATTCCTGTGGGAGCGGCCCCCGCGGAATTCGTTCTCTCTCTCGCGAGAGACCGTTACGAGTTCGCGCTCTCGTTCGGCGCGTCGTATGCCTCGCGTGCGCGCGCGTGCCGAAAATCGCCAGGACCGCAAAAGCGAAAAGTCTCGAGGCTCGGGCCCGCGGGGTCGTCGAGGGTCCTCGAGACGCGCGCTTCCTCCGCGACGGCTCGAATCTCACGTTCTGATCCGGGCGCGACTTGCGTCACAGACGCGCCAGCCTCGTTACACGCGTACACGCACGCGCTCGTTTCCCATTGTTGCGGCTTTTTTCTTTGCCGCCGCCGCCCCCCCCCCCAGCTCGGCAGACTGCGGCCAAGTGGGCGTGGGTCGCGATCGGAAGCAGCCACGCGCTGCTCCGGAGGAAGGCGATAATTTTCAACGGGATTTTTTCGCTCGCGAACTGACGACAGAGCTCGTCGCTGATTACTCGGATAATCCAGCTGATTATCACGCCGAAATATATATACGGTCTCCGAGTTTTCGTCGTCCTGATCCAAACGAGTGAATTTCGTATTGAGGTAGTTTCACCGTGCGTAAAATCGAGAATGTCAGCTACGAGGTATTGTACCGAAATTAAAAAAGAACACAGAAAAATGAGCATTTCTCATCTAACTTCGGTGATTGGAAATTATTTTTGGGTGGAATACATCTATATGAAGTAAATTTTTCTTCATTATCACGCACTAAGAGAATTGGGCACACAAAATGCGCGAGTTATGAAGAGATCGCGCATTACCATCGAGGATGCCACGAGGTGCAGGTCGATATATTTATATCAGCTCAAATCGTCGAGGCTGATCCTTCCCTCTCGCGGCTCATCAAATTTCACGCTTCGACCGAAACCCGCGGCGTATACGCCGTTTTTTCATAACGAACGACTTGGGCAGCCCATCGTGACGGGTGTAATATCGATCGTCATGGTGTTGGCTTGAAGAACTTTTACAGTTACGGAAACGCGCGTGTGCTTTTCACCAGTGGAAATATACCCATTAAAAGAGAGCAGGAAGAATTTTTCCCGGTCGGCTGCAAGCGATGTTGTCTCGTTTCAATTACACCCGTATCGTGGACCATTGGCACGTGACACTCGTTCAGCCCAGCGGAAAATTGCGTGTATGCTTTGGACGGGATAGGCTATTGAAGATTTGTAAAGGGCTGAGAGTAGTTGATTAGATACGCGGACGTGGACTCGACTATGTGGGCCTCTTTCACTTTTGATCAACAAGTATAATACGCCTATTAGCTCGCTGTGCTCCGCGTGATGCGTGTCAAACTCGACTTATCAATCAAGTGCGTATATAAGAAGCAGATTAACTCCGCGAGAGATTTTCCTCGCGCGGGAAATCGCGCTGGCGCGCCGCTATGACGTTGCGTAAGAGACGGCGTAAGTCATTTGCATTTGAGCCGCGCGCGCACGAGACTGACGGGTGCATTTTTTCACGGATCATAAATTGCGCAGACCTACCAGTCTTTTGGCATTCACATCAGCTCCCTGCTGCAGTAGCTCGAGAACGCCGTCGATATGACCCCCAGCTGCTGCCAAAATCAGCGGAGTCGTGCCGTCCTACGGGGAAAGAGAAAAAAAAATAGTTGTAAAAACTCGATTCGTAATTCTCTCGGACAATAAACGTTCCGGAGCTTTTTGTTAAACGTCTCGGGACCAAGTTCTCGCATTGAAACCTCGTGAGTCGTTGGATACACTCGAGGTGGAATATTGATACAACCGATTATTCATAAGAGTTTGATTTGACTCCCCGATGTTAAATATTTCAATTAGGCCGAGGCACTTTCTTATCTTGAAGCGAAAAAAAGAAAACCGACGTTTTTGCTCTGTCCTCCCATCGGGAATTTCGAACGATTACGTAGAAAATTGAATTGCTACTTCATTACAGTATACACTCTGGCGAGTACGATTAAATTTTTTCCAGTTCGTATCAGTTCACGCATCGTTGCCAAGATATATTTATAGCTAACGGGAATCAGTTATGAGGAAGGAGCTCGCATATGGTATTGAATCATCTGCCCGTTCAATTGCAACCAACGATACGTTGAATTACAAATTGACATGGAGAAAGCTCAACTATTTTTTCCCTTCCGATTTGACTGAGAGAGACATTGGCGACGATCGATATTTTCAAGTGATTACATGTAAATATACGCCCGTTCGTGTTAATGAACGATTGACAAAAATCCAATGTGCAACAACAACAACACTCTCGTGAACTTTGAGAAAAATCAACGCTCAAACGAGATTGCCCTCGATGACTGCAACACGTGACGATCGCCTGCTAAGCCGTGCCAGTATTCGCGCGTATGAATACGCTCGTCGTCGACTAATCAAACTGATCGCGGTTGTATAATAACGGGGCGCGCGCGGTGTCGCGTCCTCTTTCCCCCCCGCGTCCAGCCAAAACTGGCAGTGGTCGGGCGAAAGTGCAGAATCACACGTTGCATATATATATACGGCTTATTTATGTATACACCGGGGCGCTCTTTTACTGACCTTGTCCTTGCAGTCGACGTGGACGCGACCCGAGTCCAGCAGGAGCTGCAGCCGCTTCGCGTCGCCCCGGGCCGCTGCCAAGTGTAGTTCCACGTCCCACGGCGACTCTTTCTGCACATTGAGAGAAACACGTTGAGACAATTGCCTGTCGTGGCATTTTCCTGCTTATTTTGCCGATTCAACTTTTTACGACGAGGATGAATTTGGAATTTTTTTTCTTTTTTCATGTGGCGTTTCCTCGTCTTGCGCGCGCGCGAACTCCTGTTATCTTGGGGATTTGTTGCTTTTGTTTAATGCGCGGAGCGCCAGATTTCTCGTGTATACATATATACACACCCATAGCAGGAAACAAGAATAATGAATAATTCACCGGGTGATTTCGCGTTTGGCTAAATAGATTTCACGATTCGCGAAAGAAGAACGTCGGTTAATCGCTTCGCAGAGTGAGCTGAGAGATACTTAAAATATGAGCTGAGAGAAAAGTCCAGAAGTATACCCGGATGTATGTGTGTGTCCGTATACGTATATCTATGCATATATACCGACGTGCAAAAATTCATACAAAGTAGATCAATGCCGAGTTTAGCCAGACGCGCTCGATACATGATATTACCGTTGTTGCTTTATTTCGTTCGATTCTCCGCGCGCGATCGCAATCTTTCCAAAGTGATCTAATCAATGAAAACAAATGAAAAACTACAATACGAGTCGTCTCGCGTTGCAGAGCGAGTTTTGTTCCGTATACATATAAATTGCACATCGCACGCGAAAACCCGATTTTTCGAGACAGGGAACACAGGGGAAAGAAGTCAGCATGTGTTATATATTCATTCGCGGGATGAATCCGTCGCGCAATACAGGGGGAAAATCCGGAGGGAAGGTGGAAGTGTGTGAGACGCGAATACGAAATCGTACGCGCGGGCGATTATGGTTACAATTCAATAATGCCAACGTCCCGATCGGCACCTGCGAGATAACCGCGTTGAAAGCAGCTGTTATCAGTTATCCGAAAATTACACTGGCCTGCAGCTCTCGACCCAGTTGTCGCGTGTACGCGCGTACAAGCAATACCCATGATACACAATTCGATTGGCGCGCGCGGGACAACAGGTATATACATTCGCACAAGCTCGGGAGTGCACGCGGAGCGCGAATCCGGGCGAGATCCTCCCCCGTCGGAGTTTCGCGCGCCGAGGCGCTACGAGGCCGAACGAAAGGAGGTGAACCCCCCCGTGTGTATATAGGGCGTTTACGCGCACAGCATACGTATAGTAGACACGTACGGACGGCGCCATGTGGGCCTGCAAAGCTGGGCGGGTGGCGGGCTCAAAAAAGCGGGGGTCTGCGCAAGCAACGGTAAAAGTACACGCGGAGTATGTATACAGGCTCACCTTCATCGACATGTCTGCGGCAGCGTCGGTGCAGCGTCGAAGAGGAGCCGGGCATATCTGGCGCCCATCGGGGCAGGCAGGCAGGCTGGGTGTTCGCGGGTGCAGTGCGCCGAGACTGCTGTGCGTGCAGCTGCAGCAGCACACGCTCTCTGGCACTTGCCAGCCGGCGCGCCTGTGCCGCCGCGGCACACCACGTAGTCGTGAGCGCGCGCGCGACTACCCAGCTCTCCTATATGCCTGTGTGCCATATAGTCAATTCGCCGACGACGACGACGCCGCCGCGCGGTGCTGCTAAACTCTTTTGTATATAACAACACACATCGGCAGCAGCGTGCCACAGATGGTTACTCTTCGCGTTGGGGGTGGGTAAATCCGCGACCCGCACCCGCCGTCTCAGCTGAGATATCGTATCCGCGCACCGTGTGCTATGCATATACCGACCGATGGTAAGCTCGCGCGCATACATGTGTCAACGAAGGCCTCGACGGGGGAGAGACGAGCGGCATTTCCAAGATCACCGCACACGCGCACAGCCGTCACAGCTGCGTCAGCTGTCAAAACACACTGCCCTCGTTGGATTGTTTACTGCGGCATGCTGCTGGGCTCGTCGCGTTCGTTATGAATGATTTGCAACAAACAACGAGCGGACTGTTTAAGGTTAGACCCAGGATTCTCGGGATCCGCATCGAGGTGAGTGTCCAGCGTGTGTACACGCATTTTTTATGTAACTCAGGCCGTGTGTATACCACGAGTACACACGCGTATCGTCCAACGAAACAAATTTTAGAATTTCGAGGAGTTTTGGAAGAGATGCGACATGCCCTCTCTTGCTTCCCCTTGCCTGCTACCTGTTGCTTTATACTGCTGTTGTGATAGAAATCTCGCAGTACTTTGGTGGGAATTGTACTTGAACGTGTGCTTTTTTCCACAGGTGACGAATGGGAATTTCAAACACCAAGAGGCACCACTATGATCATCGACAGTATGCCAGTCAGGTGAATCATTTGTTTGATCATTTCTAACTACCCCGCTGGTTCACAGGGAGAGCGTTGAATTTTCAATATGGATTTCTATTTCAGTACAGTATCAGTGACATCATTGGAGGACGATGCGTCAGGACACCTAGAACTTCGGTTGAAGACCTCAGGCCATGGTCTCGATTCTCTAGGAGAAGGTAAATATTTATTCAATGAAAAAGTCCAGGTTCTATAGTCAACTTGCCAAATATTTTCATCCTTTTTCTTGAGAGTAGATATGGATAAATTAACTATTCTCAGCTTAACTGTGTTGAAACGTTGATAAATATCACTCATGTGAATAATTGTGAATTTTATGATATCTATTGAAGTCTACTAGAAATGTGATTTTATGTTGTACCAAGAAATCAGAATTTGTCAAAGTAAGAAATATGGAAAATGAGTAAGAATAAATGATTTATAATATACAAACTTAGAAGATATGTAAATGATTCTATTTGTTAAAACTGTTCTTGCTTGGATTTACATGTTTCAAATTGTTGATTAGCTGGAGCGACAACACACTGAATGATCCACTCAATCTATCCAAGACTGCATGGCCTGTTCCAAGATTCGAGGCCATTTTTCTACCCGAGTTTCCAGTAAGGGAAGCACCATTGAAGAATGATTACATTTTCATTGATATTATTTCTAAGGGAGCCTATGGAAGAGTATACAAAGTACAAAAAAGAGAAACAAAAGAAGTGTTTGCTTTGAAAATCATCAGTAAAGCTAAAATAGTAGCTGAAAATGCTGTTTCACAGTCAAAACAAGAAGTAAACTTTTTCCCTTTCTACATAAATCTTGACCAAACATAATATCAATATTTTTAATGAAATGTTTTATTTCCTAGGTATCCATTCAGAAGGCTGTTGGTCATCACACATTCATTGCTAATTCTTCTCATCAGTGGCAAGGGAGAAAAACATTATACATATGTAATCAAAATATATATAACTTGAAATACCCTCCATTTTTAAAAAATTATTGGGATGGCGATCTAATTTCCTAGAATATGGAGACCAAATGATAAGTAGCATATTTAGCACATAAAATCTGAAAATATGGAGTCTACATTTTATTTGATCTTTATATTCTATGGGATAGGCTCTTAAACATCGTCGTTCCAATGATGTTTCTAATTAGAATTATTTTAGTCTTATTACTCACTTGTATTCACTGAATTCTTAAATTCTTGTTTTTCATATCTTTTCAGTAACAGACTTCATTGGTGGTGGTGAATTATTATCTCTAGTCGAAGAATATGGCTGTTTATCAGAAGACGTAGTGAGGATTTATGTTTCAGAAATATCTCTTGCACTGGGTAAATACATTACATACTACGTTTATGAATATCTATAATACTGAAGTTTTTCATTGTATGCAAACATTTTGCGATTTTAATTCAGACAGTTTTAAACAGTACTTCTACATATTTTACAATAAAATGGAAAATTTATTTTTTGATGCAGATTTTCTTCAGAATGCAGGCATCATCCATAGAGATCTAAAAGCATCAAATATTTTACTTGATAATGAAGGTCATGCTATGCTAATTGACTTTGGCTTAGCTAAATGGCTTCGACCTTTGCAACGAACTAGAACTTTTTGTGGAACTTTTGAATACATGGGTAAATATAAAAAATGAACCTTAACAATTTATGTGCGAGTTTGTAGGTAAATAATTGAATCAATGAATTTTACAATGATAGCTCCAGAGATTGTTAAACGAGAGTATTACGGACATGAAGCTGATTGGTGGTCACTAGGTGTGCTGGCTTGCTTCCTTCTCACAAATCAGGTTTGTTCATCATAGACTTAATTATTTAATTAGTAATCATGTATTTTGATATATTTTTTGACATGTCATTAAAGTTACTTATTTTTCAATTCCTTTAGACACTTAGATAATATAATAATTGAAACGCATCAAAAAATATCTTTATTGATGAACATTTTAAAATCTCTTGGAGATATTTTTTTTCTTTTATCGAATCGAGGTCAAATAGTAAGTTTGGTTATACAGAGTACTTTTTGAAACTACTAAATTTGGCATTTCCCAGAAAATGTTTAATATAGAAGAAAAAAATTCATGAAAATCTGAATATAGCTTATAATATATGATATTTGGAATCATAAAACTTATAAATAATTTTATTGTTATTATGACTTAGTTTCTCAAACTGTCATATATTTCTTAACTCTCATGGAGTGATTGTGATTATGCAACTAATGCGAAAAATTTTTAAGACACGCGTGAACGGGTCCTCGAGTGGCTGGCAAAACCGGCAACGAGTGTTACACATTAACACGAGTGATTGGAATTTAACGCACCGGTTGGATACAAGTATATTATGCATCTAGTGTGTACACTTTTTAAGACGCGTGGGGACGTGCCCACCACAACTAGTCGGTGACGAGTGTTACACGTTCACACGGATGACTAAAATTTATTTCTCCAGTTGGATACAATATTGTATGTTATGAGAGCTCGTAAAATAGCATTTTAAGACAAACATACTAGTGCCGCGGGATGTCGTTTTACGCATCGAGTAACAAAATGATTTATAGCGTGATCTTGAGCAAGTCGATAAGGTAGAGACATTCTTTTCTATGATATTAGTTATCCCGGTTATACGGCTACCACATTCAATATTTAATCAATATTTATAACACTTGAATAGAATATTCCATGAAATAAGTTAATTTAGATTCCGCCCGCCATTTTCCACTTTTCTGATATTAATATTTTTTTAAACTAAATTGTTTTTTATTTTTATTAAATTATTTCCTATAAATATTGCAATATTTTCCCGAGTACATTTTTTAGCGGAAATAATGAATTTAAAAATGAATGTCACAGTATATGCCTATATATACATCTCTTGAAAGTATGATCTGCTCTCAAGAAACTATTGCCACTCGACTCCGTGGCGCAACGGTAGCGCGTCTGACTCCAGATCAGAAGGTTGCGTGTTCAAATCACGTCGGGGTCAATTTATTTTTTTTTTAATTATGAGATTTATTTTATTCTCATTAGTAATTCCTTGACATCAAATTTTTACTAAATTTTTATAATTCTAAATAGAAGTTGATAAAAATAATGCATAAAGAGGCAGTCTGAGAAAGTTAATGAATGTATTTCATGAATATGGCTAGAGCTTTTTAATATGTTTTCTCGAGCTGAAAAACAGAAAAAAATCACTGTTACTAAAAAAATAACTCAATCTTTAGTGTTGATTAATCTTTATTAATCAGAACTTATGATTGAAAATCAGCTTTCAAATTTCATTGAAAACGTGGAAAAACTCTCATTTTTATTCTCAGCCTTACAAAATATTAAAAATTGATATTACCAAAAACCCTCTAACTAATTGATGCTATGTATTTATCCTTGAATTGGTACATTTTTTTTAGAGAATTTTACTTGAAACTTTGGAAAAAACAAATTTGTCTACCTGTGCATCTTTACTGAAAATTTGTATGAGCACGTAACTCATACGCTATGTGTTACTTATTTGGCGTGAATGTTGAAATAGCTATAAGTTTCGTACCAAGGGCGTGAAGTGCAACCTTAGCCCCGCGAGTGATCGAATAGGGCCGAGGGCCGATCTAGCCGGCCCGAGAGTCACAAAATCACTCATAGGGATGAGTTGAGTATCCTAGTCCGTGGTGCGAACACATGGTTTTATCATACTAAGCGCAGAGTATGCTTTTAATCTTGTCTAGATTGAATAATGTAAAACGGCGCGGTTACCCATTGTAACTGCCCTATGGTATGAAGATAAACTAAACCCCAACAAAACAAGACCTAAATAGTATATTATGCGTACCTGATCGTGGTTAGGCGATTTCGGTGCGAAAATCGTTTGCAACCCGAACGCAGCTTTGGTTACAAGTTTGTGCAAGTGCCGAACTAGCATAGATGAGGCTTGTATTGTTATAAATTTATCTAAGTTTATTATATAAGTTTTTTCATACTTTTGATGCATACAATGTACTAATACTATGTAGTTGATAGATGAATTGGTCGAACCTGTCGGCGTTTTCCTCTGGGAGCGCTGATAAAACCAACTGAACAATTCTAGGGATATTAGAATATTTATTGTTTAGAATCATTGCTATCAAAAAATTAGGTATACTCGTTTCAATATAAAGAAAAATCATTCAACGAAAGAAAAAAAATAACGCCCCCGGGTGGGCTCGAACCACCAACCTTTCGGTTAACAGCCGAACGCGCTAGCCAATTGCGCCACGGAGGCTTCGGACGTGGCGAAGCTCAATGTACAGCATATTCTTACGAGTCGGCTTCTGATATCATTATCTCGCAAAGATAATGTGCTCCTATAGTAAATATATTTTTGAATAACTAATAAAAATAAACTATTTATAATAATTGAATTGAAAAATGGAATCAATTGGCAAAAATATTAGATCTAACAATAAAATAATAAAAATCATTCGACAAGAAGTTTTATCAATCTTTTATAACTCTTAAAAGTTAATTCATTTGTTGAGAAATGATCGATGAATCGTTTATATTATTCATAAATAAAAGTTAATGATGTCTAGAAAGACTCTTGACTAACGATAACCCACACAAAATTTAAGTTAAATTTTGCAATAAAGTTTAGAAAATTAACTAAACTTGATGCTATTATAATAGTAATCTGTGAGATATTATCTGTGATTACAGTTAGATATCAATTGTAAGGCTACAAACTATAAACCAAGTTCAGAGAAATATTTCGAATAAGGATTATAATGCCCTCCTCATTGGAAAAAATATGCAAGAAAAATTCAAGTTTTCCTCGAAAAATGCACTAACACAGTATAGTATTATTCCACTCGTCGAAGAAATTGTCACCAGCAGAGTATATAGCCATAGAAAGTCTGCAATTACTTCGCATCTAGTCCGTCTAGAGAAATAGCTAAATAATAGAAATGTCTATATGAAAGAGTGAGTCTACACAGGATGTTTTCAGGGGTTGTGATAGGGTAATATAATTCGTGCTCTTGGGATATATTGTTCATTCTCCTATTCAAGTTAACTGAGAAAACTCTTATTTGTTCTAAAACTTTTTGACTACTCAAGTGATAAGAAATAATTATAATTTGATCTATTCAATATCATCTAATTATATATCTACATTTCCCTAATTATAATACAAAGAATGATTTTAATCTTTATGTAAGACTGTATGTAAAAGTAATGACCCTTTATGATACCCGATTATACTGAAATGTAATAAAGAATTGAGTTTAATACAATGAAAAAATGTTAACATTCTCACCAGATATCTAAATCAGATTTTTAAATAGTAATGACTATAATCTCAATGTTTTTGATCAATAAATGTAACGAATTAAATGATGAAGGGTATAGAATGCTGAATAAATTTTACTTCAAGAGTGTAAATTTCTTCGAAATCGGAATGTTGTAATGATTGTCAATAAAGCTAATAAATTATTTCCACAGTCAAATGTTGAAGCCTGCAATTTCCAAAGAGCGAATTTTGCATTACCAATTTGACGTTAACGCCAATGTATCAATAATACACTGATTGATAATTTCATATTGTATATTTATTTACGGTGAAATATTATTTACTCTATAAAACTGTATAGTACGTAAGCATTTTTTTAATCTTAGACAATACGCTATTTTAAAATTTTGAGCTGGAAAAGCTGATACGATCTCGATAGTTGTATCTGATACTCGTTTTATTGATGAATTATTTATAAAGGAAATAACTCGTAAACTGTAGAAAATATGAAGTATAATATCATGAATTGAATCTTCTATAAGCATGATGCTTTCAATTGATAAGAATTTTTTCCATAGTATTGTGACTACAAAAAATATTGGCGAGTTGGCAGAGTAAAAACATCGGTGGTAATATCAATAATAATTATTATTATTGTAACGATGATGATAGCAATAATACAAATAATAATAGAATAATATAATAATAGCGGTACTGTCACTAACGATAATAATATTCATCAGTAGCAGGGCTAAAGGGAAAATGCTACTCAGTACATCGCGGGATGATTGGGGGGAGGGGGATGAAGAGGATGAGGAGGGTGGGGGATGGGGGGTCAAAATGGAAGTTACTAAGGAGATATATTTCGGGTGTGAAATGTGAAGTCGTCAAGGTGCTAGATAATTCTAGGTTATAAAAAAAATTACGATTTCTTAGATCGAAACTAATAAAAATAAAAGTAGATCGGATAAACTGAACGTCCCATGCGAACAGGATCATGTGTCCGCCGAGACGAACGCGTTTTATTACCGAGTGCCTGAGAGCGTTGCGAGTTTCGAGAATCAGTGTGATCGGCTATGACTATATTCGTAAAAAGTTTTCATTTGTGCATGTTAAATGCACAATGCATCTCATTCCCGAGATAGCGCGTTATACTTTCAATTAATTTTTCATAGTTAGGCTTATAAAAAAGCCGTCACCTCAACTCGGTGAATCTCGATACGCCCTACTGGATCCCCTCGTTAAATTCGTAGCGCGCCGGGATAACGTGTGACAAACCCTGCGTACAATTACCGAGCGTTGTATTTAACTCCTCGCCTTTTGTTACTCTTTTTACGCTAACATTTTCGAGTTTTCTAAAAATTCAAACGCACTCAATACATTCGCTCATTCGATATTTCATCCACACGCCATACGCTCAAGCATTCTTATAATTTCCTCTCTTACAGTTTTTTAGACGCATTTCTCGAAAGTAGAATACGGCATTTTACTTTTGGCGAGCCTCCTCCATGCGCAGGAGGTTATTGGCTGCTTAAGAGGAAGGCGCCTTCGTTGTTGGCTCAGCTAAAAGTTCGGGCTTCTTGGCTTCCATTTTCTTTTCGTCTTTCTTCTCGCTGCTGTCTTCTTCAGAACTCTCCTTCTTCTCCTCAGACATTTCTTTCTTTTCTTCTTTCTGCTCTTTTTTCTTTTCTTCGCTGCTGTCCTCTTCAGAGCTCTCGTCCTTCTTCTTCTCCTCTTCCTTGACCGCTTCCTTCTTCAGCTCCATTTCGATTGGCTTCTCGATTTTCTTCTCTTCAGCTGGTTTCAATTCAGGCTCAGCAGCCTTGGGTAAAGCGGCGATGGCATCCACCACATTCTCTGGTTTTGGCAACTCTTCAGCCTTTGGCTCATCCGCTGACTTCGAAGATTTTTCTACGACAGCTGGAACAGCTTTTTCCTGTTCTGCTACGATAGCTGCAGTGTGGATGGCTGCAGGGTGGCTCTCACCTGCATCATGAGCAACTTTGGCCACTTCAACTACGGCATCTTCGGAGCGCTGCTCCTTGGAAACTTCTTGAGCTTGTTGAGATTCGTTCTTGGCTTCGATAGTCTTAGTAGCAACGGTAGGTTCAGCATTTGATTTGGCGGATTCAGCAATGGTAGCAAGCTCTGCTGGCTTCTCAGCTTCTTTCTGCGTTACTTCAGACAGTCCAGAAGCGGCTTCAGCAAGAACTGCAACTCCTGATGCAACCTGGATTCCTTTGCTCTTCTTTTCTTCGGCCAGAAGCTCATTACCCTTAGTCTTTTCTTCTGCAATAATTGCAACTGGGTTATCGATTTTTTTCTCCTCGGCAGCTACCACAGGTTCGATCTTCTCCGCGGCTTTCTCTAGAGGTTTCTTTTCCTCTTCCGGCTTGGCTTCTGCTGCTATCTTTCCTTTGGCAGCCTCTTCAGCTTCACGCGTAACGCGGTCTGGTTTTTCTTCAGCCTTAACATCTTCCTTCACGGGTTTCTCGGCGTTACTTTTCAACATGTTCTTATCAACAGAATCATTCTCATCGATTTTCTTGGCTTGAGCATGCTCGGCAACAACTCCTTCGACTGCCGGGATAATGGCCTCCGTAGCAGACGCAACTGCAGGCTCGGCTAGCTCTTTGATATTCTGGGATTCTACGGTACCCGATACCTAGAATATTGAAAATTTGTTTTAAAATAGTCACACATACCGAGTATTATGAAACTTAGAAAAACCTTTTTAATGATATATCGCTATGAAAATGTACTGACGATCTTAAAAATTATGATAAAGGATAACAGTTAATCCTTCGTAAAGAATCAAATTTGAGTGAAATCATAACATATGTCAAGAGGATGTTTTTTATGAGAGATATTGATTTGATTCACATCAAATTATAAATACCAGATAAAGAATTTGTAGTAATTCATTATACGTTTAAGAAAACTTACATGCTCAACACGTTCAGATGGCGCGGCCTTCAGACTTTCTTCGGGTTTCTTTTCTTCGGTCTTCTTGGGTTCTTCTATCTTCTGCTGCGCTTTACGCTTTACAGATAGAAGATCGGAGGGTTTCTGTTCCTCAGGCTTCGGTTCTTCTGGTTTCTTTTCCTCACTCTTCTTCGGAATAATAGCTTCTTCAGGTTTTTCTTCAGCTAATCTAAGCTGTTCGTTTGGTTGAGCAGCATCAGTGTTGATTTCTTCAGCAGCTTGTTTCAACAGAGGCTTTTCTTGTTCCGCTTTCTTTTCCAAAGGCACAACGCTGAGCTGAGGATGCGGATCCTCATCGGCAACAGGCATTGCACTAATGGCAGCTACTGCCAATAGGCAGATAAACAGTATCTTTGCCATTGTTTTTAGTCTGAAATCAAACGTTTATTTTCGTCAGTTTTTAGATGATTTCTTATAATGTCGAACAAAAATAAGAACCAGCTATTTTAAAGAATCCGATCACATAAAAATTTCATTCAATCAAGCTTTATGTACATGTTATTCCATAGAGAGTTTCGATTGTCGACTCTCTTCCTCGTTGTAACGTTCTTTGCAAGACGCGATTGCGAGTGTGAGTACATAATGTATGCTTCGAAATCCCGTGGCAGTAATCTTCTAGTTGTGAGCCGTCGTTGAATGATACACGCATGCCGGGGCGTAACACGATTGGGCTGAATGGGCCGCGATTGTGCGGATGAATGGCTGAAGAGGCCGAAGACTTTGTGTCTCTCAGTACTTTCTCAATGGGAAGTGGTAAAGCGCAACCGATGTGCCAGTACCGAGCGTACACAATGTGATTAGTTGGCTGAAATTTCTATAATCGGCGGTATGTATGACTGGAATTTTTTCATACTATTTAACATCGTGTTCGTTTTGTTCCGACTAAATCGATGTATTTGGAAATAATATTTTACGCTTCTTGAAGAAAAAAAAATACAACCCATTTTGAGTTCATTGCTAACCGCTGTTGTTTAATAATTGTCCTGATGATTATTTTTTAATATGAAAGAAATCTGGCTATCCACGAAAAACGAATTGAATTAAAGAGATTTAGGTAACAAGAGAGTATGACATTGAACCGTGAACATGTATAGGTAAAAAAAGGTGCGAGTGCTTATGTACGGATACTAATGACAGGATGTATCGCGACGCGCCTGTTACCGGTGTGCGCATCACCGAATCGTGCCGCAAACAACCGTGAAAATACGCAGAAAGTGAAAACGCGTCGATTCACGTGTCCTATTTGAAATATAATGATTTGTTATGAAAAAAAATAATTCTGCAATACTAAGAAGAGTATCCATATCTCCTTACATGATAATTCTCATTGATCACATCGTCAATAATCAAAAAGTTATTTCGTACTCTTACTACTGTAAGGAATATATCATAAGCTATCTTAATTTAATTTTCGCGTTTATTTTATCTAATGACCAGCCGATTCGTTCCATCTTGTAGTCCCCCAATAGAATAGAGAAAATGTTCTCTCCAAAAAATTTCTAAGATGAATTTTTTTCGAAATAAGACTTGAAAAAAAACCGAAGGTACCGAGTATTTATCCAATTACCCTTCTGCTGTTGATTACTGCGTCTGCGTGTAATTGCACACGTGTAGAAGTCACGCCTTCAAAAACTGCGGCGAGACACGATAGAGCACGTTCTCTTTTTTCTGTATGTGTATATAATGGGTATTGAGAGTTGGCTTAAGAAGTAGCAAGACTCAGCACTACTTGCTTTTCCTCCCCTATATCGGATGGAGAAGAAAGGGAAGAGGGGAGAGCGCCGCCTATGCGGACGTGTTCGGGTGGCAGCATTAGAAGCATCTCGAAAATAGGCGTTGGCATTTTTCTGTATATTTTGAAACAGAGCATTTTCTTGCTCTGTAATGATCTGTTTACCGCTAGCTGGGCACTCATTGTCAAACTGATCAACAAATGAACTGTACCGTGAAGGCCTTGTTGCGTATGAAAGTTTTTCTTCATCATTTTTGTAATAAAGAACGTGATCAATCAGTAATGGATGAAATAGAACGAAATTAAGAAGAATATGGAATAAAATTTTATGAACATTTCATTAAAATGTGAGAAAATGGATGGGAATAGACTCGAATGCTAAACTTTTTGTTATCAATTAGCAACAAATTTGGTTCCTAAATATTTTTCGGAATAAAATATTTTAGCTTTGAGTATCCAATAGAGGGCATGTTTGGAAAAGCGAACAAGGTTTTTCTGAAACTTAATACTCGTGGCTCGACGTTCTTTTACGGAAGAAAGTGTATTGCGTCTCAAAAAAACATCTGTAATGAAATCAAGGGTGAACCGAAGGGGGAATTATATTAGACGCTAAGGAGTGTTCTTTCGAAAATGAGTCACTACAACGCGCCTTTATCATGTCAGTAAGGAAGCTAATGTGTTTCTTTGAAATTTGATATTACTTGGCACAATAGTGTTTTTTTTTTCAACTGAGTAAACCGATTACTTCATTAGAAAGTTGTGAGGCCAACATCCTGTGTAGAAGACTTGTGTCGTTTACATACTAGATATATAATTTGATGGAGTAAATTAAGGATGTTTGATTACAACAAGACATATATTTTATTTCTGAGCAATTTCCAAATTTAACTAATTACTGAATAGTTTATATCAGGTAATCGAGAAAACGTACACGATCGAAAATCACTTGGTTCGAAATGGAGAAGAATTAAAGTTGATTCATCAAAATTAAATGAAATTAAAATCAAAGTTACTCGGGAGTGATTATTTATTTTCAAATTGAAGAACGTGAAGTAACCACCAGCCAAGTAATTATTCGAAAACGATTTCCAACCTGGTATCAATTAAATTTGTGCCTTGATGCTTCAAGTCGATGTTCTCAAAAATTGCCGCAGTTCGTCGCCACTACTTGTCATTAAGGATCGCGTCGGTGTCGCTTAACAAAGGACGCAAGGTGCATCTTTGCTCGCCTCATCTGCTCGCAGATGCTAATTGCAGATTGGCTGGATTAGTGGAGGGAACGGGGTCTAATTAGAGACTGCAAGCAACCCGAGCTCTCGTGCATTGCGAAATAATACTATATACGTTTTCTTTTGCGGTAAAATATGGCTATAGTACACAGTGCGGTCCAAATATGGTTGCCAAGTTTCGAGAAGGTTTCCGATAAGTTTTTTTTTTCTTTTCGCTGAATAACGTTGCAGCAGAAATTTGACTTTTTTCTATTCAGATTCTTGAATATTACATTCTGGAACTGTTTTCTCGGTCTGCGTTATAACGCTGTATTCATTCTGATACTGTGAGATTACATTTTCGCGTAGCATACTTGGAACTTTTGATTCAGAAAGCATTTCGACAAAGCTAGAAATTTTGCTTGGAATGCACTTGAAATTTACTGAGAATAAATTGTGAAACAAGCGAAGCAAAATTCAAACAGAAATTTTTTTCTGTTTCCTCTATTCACGAGACATATACTCGTGGATGACGGAATTATTTTTGTGGAAAATTTTTCTAGTATCTCTCGTCTCTCCTTGGTTTCTGTAAAGCTAACTTTTCCGGTACGACGTCTGAAGTAGGCCGAGTACTCGTTCGTATATTCAAAGTTCGTATTTAATTACGTTTCAACATAAGATACGCGATTTCCTGCTCGTTCTCCTGTCATCTCTCTTGGGACACGTAG
Organism: Aphelinus atriplicis; assembly: GCA_020882685.1. Taxonomy (NCBI): domain Eukaryota; kingdom Metazoa; phylum Arthropoda; class Insecta; order Hymenoptera; family Aphelinidae; genus Aphelinus; species Aphelinus atriplicis. The sequence continues at coordinate 80,443,371 of CM037073.1, forward strand.
TGCTCCATCAGAGTCAATATCTTTCTACATTCCGATCGGTTCCAAGCTTCGAAAAATTTTTGTACATCGTCTAATATTCCTGTGCCATGCAATAAAAGTCCATAATTCCAAACAAGTCGCTGAGAATAAACGAGCGTGTTATGTCGCGTTGCCTCGTCTTTTTCTCTTCCTACCTGTCTGTCGGGACGCGCGACGACATGCGGGATTCAATTGTGCGTACTTATTTTCCAAAACAAATTGCGTGTACAATTGGTATGCGCGTTTTGTATCGTCATTGAGCGATGCTCCAGGGCGCCGCAAGAGTAACGGATGGTCGTGACAATTTAAAACGCAGATGAAATTTCGCTCGAACGTGGTTGAAAATGACGACCGCGGTGTAATGCTACCTCCAGTGGTTTCTTTTTTTTTTTACGAAACATCTGTATTCTTCTATATTTGCCAGTCGCCAGTCAATGAGGAAGTGTTGCAGACGAGAGGAAAAGTTTTTCGATAGTTATTTGCCAAAGCTATCAATCACTCCCTATAACATGGATTAGGCAATTATATTCTTGCAACGAGTTGCGGTAATCGAGATACTTCATTCGCCCGCATATACATATCATACGGTCAAAAGTGTTAGCTTGAGCGGAATAATTGAAAAGTTGATGTAGGGCATACGAGCGGTGTCTGGCCAAACTGCATGATGGCACTGTTGAATCGGTCCTGCTACCGGGCCAAAGTTACCCTCACAACCGAATCAAACGAGAGTAGACGATGAGCGAGTATAATGAAGTCGATTTCGGGGAGGAGCAAGTACAACGCAGATTCACGAGGCAGAGGCGCGTGATTGTCCCGAGCGAGATGTACGCGATAGGAGCGGCCCGGCCGGGTATGAATTATTGAAAGCACAGCGATCAGGCGGAAAGGGGAGGAGGGTTGCTGGGAGGGTTGGCTCGCGAGCCGAGGGTAGGTTTAAGGGTCGAGGGAGGAAAGTGGAGCAGCGGTGAGAGATTTGCGGGTTGTGTAAGTGATCGATGTGTCACTCACCGGTGTCTGGTCGGTAGAGAAGAGCTGCTGGCTGTGCGGGTCTGCGGGAGTAGGTACGCGCGCTGGTCGATGCTGGGGCAGCGTCGGCAGTTCACTGGGCGCTCGGTGGGTCGGTGCGAAAGAGCTTGACTGGCTGTGTCTCTCTCCCGGCTGCTGCGGCGGCGGCAGCGGCGGCGGCGGTGGTGGTGGTGGTGGTGGTGGTGGTGGTGGGCCGGCTGCCGGCGGCTATCAATGCGACCGACAGAGACGGAGACGGGCGAGGCCGCGCGCGTGCGTTTCACAAAGCTCGACGACGGGCTTAGAGGCGTGGGAGCCTGAGGCACGCCTGACAGCAAGAGAGAGAGAGAGAAAGAGAGAGAGAGAGAGAGAGACGGATTGAGCGCCGGACGAAGGTTGGCTCGGGTGTCGAGTCGGATTCGTCGGGGCCCCGCTTATATACCCATTCACCCACCAGACCCCTCGCACGCACTCCTCCCTCTCTCTCCAGCACGTTGGGCTCCAGCCGCGCTAGCAGCGGTGCGACCTATGAGCAGCCGCCCTCCTGCCGTACCGGCCGAGGAGCCCTCTCCCTCTCTCTCCCCTTTTATTTGCTTCTACATCAAGCTGCCGCCTGTTCTATCCTCAGGACTACTCCTTTTTTTCATTCTCCTCCTCCTCCTCCTCTTCTTTTTCTCCTTCTTCTTTTTCTGTTTTTCTCTTATTCCAGATACAGCTCCAGCCTCCCCTCGGCTCTGGCGCTTCTTTTCTCCTTTTCCGAGCTGCTTTCCTTCGCAGGAATGCTAATCGAAGGGCTCGGCGAGCCTGGCTACCCATGATTGCGCCTGAGCCACCTCTCAAAAGTCCTACTCAAAAGTATACCTTACGGTATACAGGCTGCCCACGATTCATGCGCTCGAGCTTATAGCGAGATAAGATAGCGCGGACACCTTGCGACTCGCGGCGGGTATACTACGCTTTGCGCTCGCAGAGTAGTAACAGACTTGTATGTGTAGACAAGAGCTTATCGCTTATCCACCTCTTGATTGCCCCTCTTACGTTCACTATTTTGTCGCGAGCGCGCGCGCGCATGCCCGTCGTTGTCGCTTTTGTTTTTCCCTTATTTCTAACTGTGGTCGCGACGACCAACAAAACCAAATCCACGAGCGTCGAGTGTCCATGGGAATGCCCGCAAGATTAAAAGCTTGCTGCCCGATGTGATACGGCGAGCGGCGCGAATGTGGATCACGTCGTTCTTCTTTTCTGCACCTATTGCACATTTTAACGGCATTTCGCCACAGTATCCTGATTGAAACGTACGCCCAGCGTTCCATTAATGCTGATTTAATATTACAATAATAAAATTGATCGGTAGTGCAGATTTTGATTGCGCCACCGCGTGCTTGTGATTATTCGAGCGTTCGGACGTAGCCTAATACGTATTTTGCGCTCAGTTAGGTGTCCCCTGAAACGAGCCTGGTAGTCGGGTGCTCGAACGAGACTGCTCGATGTGTTTGGGAAAATGAAAGAAAGGAAAAACCAGTTTCGAATTATGAAACAATCGAGGAGCTTATCGGCAAAGCAGCCTGTTGTGTCCTTGAACCCTGGCGTGCATTCCGCTAAAACAAATGTGTATGTGCGCATGCATCGGGTCCTCGCTTCCTATCGGCTCTGCTTTCCTCGCTGCACACGCGAGCAGCGCTCCTTTCTCGTCTCTGCTTTTTCCTTGGCTCGCGCGCGCGTATCCCTTTGCCCCCCGCTCTTCCTCGGCTCGTCTGCTTTTTAGCTGGCTCGCCTTTGGCCGCGCGTATGGGAATACGGGGTGCGTTTACACCGGAGGCGCTTATTACGCGAGTCCCGGGCAGCAGCCTGCTGCTCCTTCTCTCGCTCGGCTTGTAGCCGCTTGGTCCACATGCCTCTCTCTCTCTCTCTCTCTCTTTCTCTCGGACAGGTTATCTCTCTGCCATGCGTGTATTTATGCGCTGCGTACACACGTATACGGGCGCACGTGCTTGCACGAGACGAGCCTGCTACAGGCCACGGCGAGCGAGGGCCGACACAGAGCACCGATGAATCACGAGCCAGTTGATAGATTGGCTTGTTTGCTCCTGGCCGGAGAACAGTCTCTCAATAGTTCCTCCAGGTACGACACCGCTGCTTTTCCCTTCTAGATTTTCGTACTCTCTGTTGTCGAGGCTCACCGTGGCGCACTTGCCACTTTGTTTCTATAGTGTATCACCCGGGTTCGCCTGAGTTTCCTTCTCACTGAGTTTTCACGATGCCCCGACGTGGCTGACGATGCGTTACCCGGATTATTCCACGCGACACATATTGTTCGCGTGTATTCATTTGAAAATAGAAAAGAATCAATTAAAAATCCTTTGATGCCTCTTTCAGCATTGAGAGAGACGAACATAGCGCGAGGAATACTACAACAGCAACAAAACGCGCAAGGAAAAGCTCCAAGTTCGATAGATTCTTACGTCACGGCGCCCCAACGTAGCGGTGGTCTAAGTCGCGTATCCTATGTCTCTTCACGCTTCTATCGTGGAAGCCAAGGGTCCGTTGTCGTGGCCGGGGAGAAAGGAGAGGAGGGGAGAGAGTGAGCTCGGGCCATCGACAAAGTTCAAGCAGTCTTGTTGATGGTCGGGATTCTGAGCCCGAGACATAGTCACAAAGCCTAGATGGACTCATTCTAATCTCCCACTAAGTAGTAACAGTTGGCTTGCTGTATCTGACAACACGCACACACAGTCAGAGACAAAGGCAGAATCGGACGTGCGCGAACGCGTGCTTTAGCCCAGCGAGTAATTATATTAATACACGTGGCGCGCTGTTACTTATTTCCTCGGTTCGCTTCTCAGGGTTCGATGTTCTTCGCTCGTGTCCACTCCCCTTCGCGTATAGGTAATACGCGGCGAGGCTCGCGAGCGAGCGGGACCCGTCGAGCGAGTATCTTGTCGATGTATAACACACACACACACACATACATACACACCATATATATATATATACAAATGTAAGCCAAAACGAGCAGGATAAAATGGGACATGGCCGCGTGCACAGCTGCTGACAATGGGCTAAATCTTGGACGCCTAATGTAAACCTCGCACTCACAGGATTTCTCTCCCTCTCCTTCTCTCTCTCCGAATCGCCCCAGATCACTGATACCAAATACTTTCTTCCAGATATTTTACCTAGAAACGGCCAACTATTCTATTCGCATCAATTGTTTTTCGACCAGATATAGGCACGTTTTGACAGATTTTTTCAATAGCTTCTAAAACCATATTCATCTGTATTCAAGTGTGTTTATCTGCTCAAGATCTAATGTTTTGTTATTCTTCGTTGACGTGTCGCTATCCGACGTGTTCGGATAGTGATCTGCAGAAAATCTTAGCTATCGCACCGCCTTGTAACGGATTGATCTTTGGCTTCAAACAGGTCAACCATGAACAAGTGCTTCGAACGATACAGTTGTGACCTGTGTCAGAGGCAAAAGGTCGGAGCAGCAAAGGACTATCTCTCAACTATTTCTGAGATTTAGTTCCTTACATAGTTCCATTCTTCGATGACTTTCGCTGTCCATTATCACTATACACTAATCTGTCGATTGGAAGAGTTCATATGTGTCGGTTTTTCTAAAGCTTTCGATTCCATACACTACAGAATACTCTAGACAAAGTTGAAAGAGCTTGGTTTTTCGGATAAGGCTATCAAGTAAGGTGTATTACCCAGAGACTTATAGCATGAAGTTAACTCATGAATTCACATGTGTCATGTACGTGCTTTGGTGTTCTTGGTGGTACAGCATTCGGTATACAGTAAATCATCTTTCAATTGAACTAAAAATCCATCTCGTAAATGCACTAGTAATCCCATACTTATAATACCTTTTTCTTGTCTACTCTGGTCTTTCCGGATACTTAATTATAAAACTTCAAAGATTGTGCAGTATAATGTTCGCTTCATATTTAAATTAAGACGTGATAAAGGTACAGCACCCCGATTTTGGGACTCGTTACCAACACTAATCAAGCTTTAAATAACAGCCGGGGCGTTTAAGACTATGCTGTATAATTACTTGATAAAACTAGTGCAAATTATAGTTGGATTAGAGTTGGATTAGAAGAAGTCTGTGATATCAATGATAAATATCCTCGTTTCTCACTCAGAATACATTGTTATATATATCTTATAGAATTTACAAAAATGTTAGATTGGTAAATTACTAAGATATTATAGTATTGTGATTATAATCCGTAAATTTAAGATTTCTATTTGGTCACATTAGCCTTGGCATTAATAAACCAGTTTATCAATCAATCAATCTCTTCTCTTTGCTTTTTTTTCCATCGCTCGATCTCATGCGCGCTCGCTCGCTCGCTTCTTGTAGGCACTAAGGTTAATCCCCTCGGCTGGAATTCAGAGTTTAATGCTCCTCAAAATGCCGCTCGCCACCGATCTTCCTGCGTCTCTTTTCGCTCTCCGCACTTTTTCTGTATACATATAAGCCGTGCATGATTTTTATGAAAGGAAGCCATTCGATTTCCTCACCTTTCCTCTTTGCTCTTATTTTTTTTCCTCATCTTTTCGTGGATCTGATCGTATATATGTTATGCAGGACATTGAATAGATCGAGATTGTATAACTTGCTTCCAAAAGCGCTGCTCGATGACGTCGCTGTCTTTATAACCGGTTATGTCACTGCCCTTTTTTTAAAAATGTTTCCACCCTCGAATCCGATTTTGCGAAAACTAGTTTATTGTGACGATCTAAAGTTTCTGTCTCGTGTGTTTTCTATAGGGCTATTCTATAGGGCGAGTTGTTGTTCGAATGAGTTTTTGGAAAGCATGAACAATTAAGAGTGGGTAAAAAGATGAGCAGTCTTCAAGCAAAACGATAAGACACAAGCCTTATAACGCGCGGTAATGAATAATCAAACCCGGCCGTTTGCGCAAATGGCAATGGCGCAGACGCGTTGTTAGATCGAACAAAATAGAGTAAAAGCGGCGGCAACAATTTCACAGATCGGTATCCGATGAAAAGTCAAGGGAGCCGCGAGAAGCCGAGCGTACATACCCGCGCTGGAATGGCTTATTTGTATGGCATTTAATTGGCCGAGTTCATTGATAGGCTGTTTTCTCCTCCCTCTCTTTCTGTCTCTCTTTCTCTCTCTCTCTCTCTCTCTCTCTCTCTCTCTCTCTCTCTCTCTCTCTCTCTCTCTCTCTCTCACTTGGGAGCCGCACGTGTATATAGGGAGCTCGTGCGATCCGCGCACAAAGTGCTCTCGAGGATTTGGATCCAGTTATGCAAATGCCAAATGTTGCATACATTACTCCGTATAACTCAGTCTCGGTCATTATCAGTTAGCGTGGCGTCGGCAGCGGCCGGTGCCACTGCAGCATGTCAACAGAGCATGTATATACGTACGCGCGCGCGCGCGCGAAAGAGGCGCTGCTCTTTTCTCCGCGCACGATATTGCACCTGCGCGCGCTCGCGCTTATTTTGCTTTACTCTTTGCTGAGCGAGCTCTCTTAGCCCGTTCTCTCCCGGGATATTACAAGCGCGCGGCTGCAGATGCACTAATCATTTTCTTATTATTCATTTATTTAGCCGTTCATTTGCTGCTTCATTTTTGATGCACGCATATACATTCTCGCTGGCTAGACGTATCCCCTTACACAGATTATTTTCATTAGCTACATTGGGGAATCTTCGCGAGTTGGGTATGTATCTCTTGAGTTCTTTCGAACTTGCGGTTGAGATTATCATTTGAATAATTCGTTTTGAGCATAGGTACTTTTGTTTGAACAAATAAAACAGAGAATGAAGTGCAAAATTCTATAGTACAACATTTTTGTATCGTGAGACTGGCTTCTTCGGAAATTACAGATGATCAAATATCGCTCAGGACTGTGGAAACAATTATGAATGTCAGTAGGAATGGTCATTGAGTTCAGTAAACGGTTTAATTCAAGAAGTGTTAACATTGAAATATTTAACTATTACGTTTGATTGAACTTCATACTGACATAGTCTTTATAATACTTATTGATTCTATCCACAAACTTGTAGATTCTTAGTGGAGTAAGATTTTAAATATTATTTTTGTGATTTTTCAACTTCAATGCCTTTTTAACTGTAACTTTGTTTGAAGAAGACAGCATTAGTCTCTCAGAGTAAATTTAAACTTTGTCTTTGCTAAACTATGCGCATACATCTACAAACCAGGAAGTATCTGAGAATTCAAACTAACATGTTTGAAATATTTACCTATAAAACAAAATCTCTCGAGTGATCTGTCACATTTTACAGTTAATGCATTGCAGCTATCACGCATTAGCATATTCAAATAGATTGAATAGTTGTAAAGTATCATCAATTCGACTGTCAATACAGTTAACAGAGAATCAATAAATATAAGAAACGTAATATCCAAACGGGTATTAATCTTGCAAGATTTTGAAAATCGATAATCTATCAAACGGTCGATATGAAGAGATTATTCAGAAAATTATCAAATTTCTGTGGAGAAATACATAATAGTGAATCAGTTCATTGGGAGAGCAACGAGTTGGAACGATTTACCACGAAGAAAGTTTATACTGAAAGAAACTTCCACGTGTATTTTGAAATTTTGGCTTTGAATAAGAAGTTTTAGAAGAGAAGATTTTTTCCACAAGATCAAAATGATACGTGATCTTATGCAGGCAGACATTCAATAGAATGACGATTAGAGAAGAAAATGGAACAAAGAGTCGAGAAAAGGGGAAGAGAGAGAGGAAAAGGCAGAGGGAATAGAAAAGGAACAGAACTTTTGCGCTGGTAACCGTTACACACCGTTAGACAAATTGCTGCTGTTACATTGTCGTTAACTACTAAACCAAAAAAAAAAATAAGCATGAAACTTGCAGTTTCGTGGCAGTGAAGCAGTATTGCTTCTACCCATCGATTCACTCTATTATTCTGCTTGCACGACTTTTCCCATGGGTACATTGATTTGACGTTTGACGTTGTCATGTATTAACAAAGAATCGTTGTATAATTCACATTAAGCTTATTTCTTGAATGTAACAGATTTGTTGACCAATCAAAATTGCAGAAAAAGTTTAGGCAAGAAAAAACCTGTATTTCGGTATTTTATTGATCCTCGGGGGAGAGTTAATCACAGAGAAAATGAAATATATCAAATGTTGACAAAAGCATAGTATGGAAAAACGTCTTAATATACAGCATGGCCCTCAGTGCAAGCCGAGAAATGTCCGAATGAATTGCTGCTGGTTCAAGAGGGCGAAAATACATCTAAGGAGAGTAAAAGTAAACAGATCGTTTTTGGTTGGGTTCTCGAATCTCAGATATCGCTTCTCATTTCTGTCGTGCCTAGTAAATCCTGTTTTTGTTTCTCTGACGGGGATATATTATCTTTATATTCAGCGCGATTTCTACTGCCCTACGATGGATCACGAAAACAAGTTCATATTATCAAGGCAATATTGCAATTTCCAACGATGAATTTCTTTTGTTTTTTTAAAACAATCGTATCATGGTGGTACAGCTGAATGTTCTCATCAATTTCTGCAGATACTTATGAAGTTTAGACGAAATGAATTTTATTATCTGAATATACTAGGAACAAAACGAACTCTTCAATGATTCATCAAGGATCTGTTGAGTCTTTCTAGAACTATTACATGGAAAAAACGTGTTTGCAAACATAAAAATTATCACGATAGCAAATTAAAATGTTTTTTTCTACAGTAGTGCTTTTCTTCATTGCCGGTGATTATCGACGCGCATCTGGGCAAGTGGAAACTGCTCATAATTAACTCGGTACTCATCGCAAGTGATCTCTTCAAACACTCCAAACTTCCTCCAGTTTCGAGTGGCGAATTTCTGAATAGCCAACTTCTCTCAACTTCCTCCTGGTTTCGACTGGCGAATATATAAACGTGAATATATGCACGTACTCACGCTTGCGTTTGGCCGGCAGAACCAATTGCGGAATAATAGCGTGCGGTAACCCAGATGCCACCGATCCTGACAATCGACCATCTCCTTCTCTTGTCGCTCATTCGCATGCGTGCACGCGTTGGCGCAGCAATGCCTTTTATGAAAGCAAAACCCACTCTCCTCTCGCTCTCTCGATCTCTCGATCACTCCATGCTTATGCTCATAACCGGTGTATGGCTTTACTTGTTACTCTTGACTTTTTTGCCCGATTCTCACCCGCTTCTCACGTACATTTTCGTTATTTAAGTCTCGCTTGTTATCCGATTGCGTAATCCGATAAGAGGCCATGAGTTCATTCGGATGCGGTGTTTCACGCTGTTCAAATTCTGCGGCATTCGATTCGATTCGCACTGGTTTGAGGACTATGATTTGTTATTTATCGCTATACGTGTTTGAATTAGGACTTTTCCATAACGTATTGCCGTAATACATATTTCATACCGATGTAAGTCCTGGAATAATGATTTATTTCTGTTTTCTTTTCTCCATCGGCTATGAGAAAACACGTTGCTTCCCTCGAGCGGAAGATGGGTTATCCTTCCGAATTTATGGGATTCGCCTGACATCTCTCTAGAACTAGTAAGGTGATCGGAGATGGTACGACGAACTACTGCAATCAGTATGCTGAAATTGAGTATTTAAGAATCCAATTACTGGTAATTTTCATTATGTTCCTGGAGTAGAATCAGAAACTGTTTTTCACGTTCAAGTTTCCAATTGAACAGGGATACATCATTATTTAAGAATATTCCTCGAAAGAAATGATTCAAACGGAAAACCTCTAACATGTTTCAATTCAAATACGTAAGTCTTACTCATTTAGTCACACTGATGCAGTATCAAATATCGTGTCTATCAAGACAATTCGTATTACAATATCAGATGTCACGTTCGCATAACATGATCAGGAAGTAGATGAATTTCCTCGAATGACTTTGAATATGAGTTGTCTTCGAATTTTAAGATGAACTTGAATACGGTCAACGAAAAGATCTTGGAATGCACAAACAGAACAGGTTACCGTATTTCACGCGAATTTCTTTTACAAGAGAAGGCGAAGAAAAAAAAATGATAAGCGAGGCACTCATCTATGTGCAGCGCACAACGTGCCATTGCAATAAATATTTAGGTTCGGTTATAAACCTCAGCGGCACTCGTCTGTTACGCAGTGGCTACATCGTAAATAGTTTCAATTAGATCTGATTTATACTTCTTCAATCTTTTTTATATTCTGGAATAATTTATGGCCCGTACCATGGAATTTTTCCACAAATCGATACGAACAACGCGGACACAGATTTGTAGTATTGGCCAAATCGGATACCCGATCCGAGCATATTACAGCGCTCGTAACGACAACCGGGGAGGGGGATGCGAGGGGGGACAATAACCATGGTCGAGTAGACATTGCAACGTCGCGTTCGGAAAGCAACTCCGACGTGAAAATCGTAAAGTGCAGGAGCAGACAGAGGAACATATACAGGCGACCAACGTATATGCGCACGTGGAAAGGAGGAGAAATAAAAATGGACGTGCATAATCTTTGGAGCACAACTCACCGTCGGGTCCGAGTACATACAGAGAACGAGAACGTAGTATATACACGCGCTGGCTTCGAGAGCGCGTGTAATGGGTTCAAGCATCGTTCCTACATATTTGCGTTTAGCGAAGAACAAGCGCAATGTACATCGTGACTTATACATTACGGCATTATAGCGCGGATCGTGTAACTTCCATGATTATCCCACAAGGAGCCCAAGGTCTTCGCTCATCTTCTCAGGCGAACTCAGCAATTGTGTATTCCACCGATGCCTTCTTTCTGTCCTACCTATCTCGATACATCTTCTCCTTTTTTTTCTTTTCTCTTTTCTTTCCAACCAACTTCGATGGGAACCAGACCAAAATTTTCAATTCACTCCTTATCGCATTCATCGCTTCCCCAGCTATTACTCGTGTGGCAACGATAGCTCCGAAAATCACTCCAAATTACTGCTTTTAATTATTGAATATTGAGCCTAGAAATGATACGGCGAATCTTTCATTCATTCATTTCCAATCAGGAGTGACTGAAAATACATCTTTCGTTGTACCTTTCCGTGGTATTTAAGCTAGTAGCTTTTTCTTCGTCTTTTCCTTTCTTTATTCCTGTTTTCTCGTTTTACTATCCAAGTTTCATTTATAAAAGACATTTTTCAATATTCTCCAATTGATTTTCAGTCTTAGAATAGTTAGATGAGAGCAGGAAACAATAACGACAATGATACATATTTCGTGTACGTGTATAAACGCGCGCTAAATATATGTACTTGAATTTTTAATATCCAATTTCACATCGAAAATTGGTATCGGGTGGCGTCTTCCCTTTTTAAAATGCTCACGGTCAACGCCGGGCAATCATCTTTCTGTAACTGGCTTTGATGCAGATAATAATCAGTGACTTTTCGCATATTAATCATCCTCCGTATAATTATCACCATCTAACTCGGACTAGTCTCTCTAGATTGCAGGTAGTATTTATAGGTTGCCAACCAGCACCAGAACGGCAGTCCTCATACTGTTAGACTGTATGATTATTGGTGCGGATAAAGCCGTGTGTGTACCTGCTGTTGTCGAATTTTCACGTCATATTGCTCTTCTCGTTTGATCTTATAATTTTACTGTTGGATTGACAAATCCGCCGTTGTAGCCGTAGGTCCTAATCGCGCCAGAGAACACATGGACATCCAAAACGTCGGCATTCGATATGCCTATAGCGCGTTCGGCGCAAAGATGTCTTGGTACACGAGCTGAGAACGAGCGCAGGGATGTTGGAGAATATCGGGTTTTCGCGTGACATTTTTAATTTCCATCGAGCAAGCTCGGCAGGCTGGGGCTTTGGGAGCCGGCTCCGCGAGATCGCCGAGACGTTTACCCGGCGTATATATACGCGCGCGCGGGGATATATAAGCACGCGGCTGGCTCGGCCGCGTGCGTGCGCGGCCCGCGAGCCCGAGCTAAGGCCAAGTTAGGAGGAAGATAGCGCCGATTATCTTAACGATCCCCTGCAGCAAAACCTGAACGGCAACTCGTCCGGTGCGCGCCCGTCCTGTTTCTGTTGGCCGAGCCGTTGAGGCGAGAGGGTCTGAAAATAGCCTCGCCCGAGGAGCAGCGCATCTGCCGCGAGCTCCAACTTCTTCTTTGCTCTCCTCGGCTCCGTCTCTCCCTCTCGGTCGATTCCAGCGATCGGCGTACTTACTCGCGCGCCGGGTCCACCTCACTCGCGCTTTTTCCACCTCGTCCCGCGCGCGACGATACTGGAATTGGAAATTGACCGGACGTGTAAGTGTACGCGCGCACACACGCGCGCGCGCGGACACACGCGCGCGCGCGGACGCACACAGACGACGCGGATATGTCGGGCGCGCTTATGCAAATCCTGCGGCCGATCGAGAGTCTGAGAGCCAGACGGACGGGCGATGATCCTTTCCCGTTTTAGAAGCGTTTAGACGCCGATAAGTGGCGAGACGTATTACGTCTAATCATATACCCGCCGCTTTCCCCCTCTGCCACTTCGGCTTTTGCCCGTCCGCGCGACGGCGACGCGGCCAATACGAGAAGCGTCTCACCACCGGAGATCTCGCGGAACAAAGTTATTTTTTTGAATTGCCCGGTTATATAGTTTACGGTCTGGAGGCGCGATTGCGTATACTGCCGGTCTGGTCTACGACTGCGGACAGCCGGGACGCCGATCTCCATGGCTGTCGGCATTGTATACCCCTCGATAGAACTTTCAGTATTCAGTTTTAAAATAGTCCCATATCACATATTCGAATGAATAATCAAAGTATATGTACCCGATATGGCTTACTTTTATGAATTTTATAAATTTTTATTGTAATTTTTCATTTTTCAAATATTTTTAACGACAACATCCATGAAATTAATAAGAATTCAATTCAGGGTTTGATATTTAAAATGGACTGTTAGTGGCATCAGCTAGCAATAATTGTCATGCGTTTAAAATAATTTAAAATAATATTTTGGTGAGTTCCAATGACGCGGGATTAACTTTTTCAAGCTCTCATACGATTTGACGAATTATCGTACAGTAAAAATGCGAAACACGTTATCATTACTCGTGTCCATGCAATAAAATAATCTTCCATTGAGAATAGTGTCTTGTTTTTTTTTTCCTCTCCTGCAGCCGATGTCGTTTGTGGCCATCATGTATACTATTCAGGTGGCGCACCGACGTCGTTGCCAGTGATTCATGTATGTGCAACCTTGACATTGTGGCTTGTTCTCTTATAGAAACCTTTGCGGTGTCTCCCGAGAGTTGATTCGATTACAGGAATCACTCTGTTTATTGCTGTAAGCTTTTGCCACGCGAAAGATTTTTCAGACTAAATAAACCGTAAAAACATTGATTCGTGTGCTCCTTAAGCGTAGCATCTTCCTGTTATTACGTCATCCAGCGCGTTTTGTCGTTTTATTTTGTCACAGGTGTGTTTATATCCATATCGATCATAATTCCCCACGATTCGGTTTCGGAAATTCCTAGACACCGTGAAAACTTGATTTACAAGGCTCATTTCGCGGGGCAATAGAACAATCTAGTTTATGGTGGAAAAAAAAAGAAAAACTTTATTATGTAGCGGAATAGCAGACGTCTGTCCCGACCGCACGTGATTAGACGAGTCTCAACGAGCCATGAATCAATCTTGGGTATTCGAATACGCTGGAACGACTCATTACGCAAATCAGCGACGCTCCGCGAAACTCGATTTGTCCCGCGTCTGGGATGATGAAGCCGCAGGCGCGACGGGGACGTATCCCATAAATCGCGCGTAATACGGAATTCAGCCCCGCTGCGCTGCTTATGTGTATGTGTGTGTGTCTGTGTGTGTACGGGGCCGAGCAATTCCAGCGCGGCTCGCAACAAAGACGGGGGCCGGTCCTTGCCCGGCCGATCAGCACGCGCGAGCGCGCGAGAGAGAACGAAACACGGTGGGAAGGATGCGCGCCGATCGCCAAGGGACTTTAATGGCCGGTGCACCGATCGGTCGTTCACGTGTGCGCGTGTCTGTACGTGCAGATATATATAAAACCACCACACGCGATTCGGATCGTCCCCTGAGCTTATTATATGCTCTCTTTCGGCCGCCGCGAGACGACGAGAAGAAGAAGCTCCTGCCCGAGACTGTTTGCGAAGCGACCGAACAATAAGCATTTTTGCGCGTTCTTTCGCGTACATATAGAAATATAGATGCACGTTGCCGGGCGCGAGCTTGCGTACTCAGGTGGAAAACACGCGGCGGACGTATATATATATATATTTATATCGGGTGTGTATCGATAAATTACCATGTTCGCCTGTCCTTTTTACATCATTTGCATTCCCCGGTAGCCTGCGCGCGCCCCGCTCTGCTCCGGATGAGTGGAAATTCTTGTTCGGGATTGTTGCGGATATAATTTTATTGATGGGCTCGAGTACTTATTTGGTTGTTGGTTCATTAGTGAACTTGCTATTCGTCTTCGAGATCGCCGTAAGAAAGCAACCACTAACTAGTTCTCGTTATTCAACGCAGGCCATTTTTTTTTCTTCCCATTCGCAAATGATAAATCATGATTCTGTGGAGATTACGTTTTTACGGATTCTGATAAAACTTGATATATCTGAAACTTGTAATAGGTTAGTCACCAAGGATGACACTCGGTCATTGACAATTTTCAATATGATGAACGCGTTATTTTAAAGTCGTCATTATAATCAATTTCAGCTTACTTTTGATATTTCATCGCGAGGCAGATAAAATAATATCATTTTTCTCGAGTGCAACGTTTCATTCCATTGGAACAACGAGTTTCTCTCGGACACTGTCATTGAAACAATACCTGCGAATGCCGTAACTTGAAAAACTTACTCGTTATAATATACAATTTGTAATTTGTGATCCAATAAAAAAAAATACTCCTACAGAAAGGAGAATCTCATCGTGCCGTTTTTGTTTTTGAGCCAATTTAATAATCCTAAATCGTACGTAAAATGGAGAGCCGAATGCCAGCCAAATTCTAAACGAGGCTCGCTTGGCTATTTGCACGAAGGTGAGAGTTCGCTGACAAGGCCGACGTCGGTCGTCGCTCGGTTCACTCGCGGCTCGCGTGGGCTCATGTGATGGTGTGTATAATGCGTTACACAGGTATTACGGGTATTATCCGTATTACACGTATTACGAGTATTATAACGAACACAGTCGCGACCTCGAGAGGAAGCGAGCTCTTACTCTTTCTTTCTCGAGCTACATCACCATATTCTTCACTCTCTTTCTTTCTTACTTTCGTTGTCGCCGTTGTAGTATTTGCTTTTTGCTCTACTTAGTTTTTAACTTTGCGTGCATACTTTTCTCGTTCCTCTTTCCGCTGTCCTGGCCGCTCTGTGACGTTTCTTTTGCTCTCTTTGTCACCTTTCCTCCTAACTTTGCACACATACTTGCTCTTTTGGCCTTCTTGTCCTTGTCCTGCTTTCTTCTTTTTTCTTTCTTTCACTTTTCACTCTCTTTTTGCTTCTTGAATATTTGAACTTCAACGTGCCCGGAGAAGTTGCATGATTTAGAACAATCCTTAATATCGAGGATTTTCTCAGCCCCTTGAGAAAATCCTCCTGTTTGAGAACGTGTTTGTCACTTTCGTATTCACGTTAGAGTTACTCATCAATGAATATCAAAGCTTACGTGGTTCAAGTGATATTAGATTCCTAAAATGCAATTTCTTTTCCTCTTTAACTGTGATAATACAGGTATGATCTAATGGACCCATATCTGATTATTCCACTGCACCATTTTCGGAATTTTCATTTCAAATATTCTATACCTCTTACTAAGGAAACCTTTTCCCACGCCTCGTTTTATCTTTTGAACAATCTTTCTCAGGTGATCATGAAAATTGATATTTATAACAGTTTCGTTCTTACACATTCACAATCATGTATCCTGGCGTAGAATAAAAGATGTCATGAGAAAACGGTAGATTAGAATGTAATGCAAACAAAAGAAGCGCGTAAGATAACTGCATAGCATTTACCATAGTAGGCTTGATTATCCCAATAAGAATGTCATTTTTTCGAAGTCAATATTTTTGTATCCTTAATAGTAGGCTTGAGAGAAAAGAAGGATTGATATTGAATAGTACTGTTGTAAAAGAGTTCTATAAATTTCAGTAATGGGTAATCTAAAGTATGAATACGTTAACGGGAATGAGTTTGCTGATTTATCTATGCGTAAAGGAGCAATGAGGAGGAATGATCGCGATAGTGGTACATCTCTAACTGCTCTCAAAGTCAATCCTCCGTTCGAACGGAGATAAGCCGCGATAGTCTTATCAGTTCGTTCGAGTTGAATTAATGCTCGATCAAAATTTTTTCCGGGACAAAATCGAAAAAGTTCCCACGCGACGGCTTGGATTCATCATCTCGGTATCCGCCGACAATCTAGAATCCGTAAAACTCCTCGCTCTCCACCCCAGAAGTGTCAATTAGGATATTTTCCACGCGGACAGTCGGAAGCAGAGGAGAATACGCGTGTCGCACATATACGCGAGTGACGTCATAGCTGATCGGTAATCGCCACGTGTCGTTGCACGGGTGATTTGCATAAAAACATGCATGTCACATGCCAGGCAAGGTTGACCGTGCCCGCGGAGAAAGACACACGCGCAGCTAAGTGGATCGAGAGTGAGAGACAGAGAGAGAGGATACACAGTCGTGCATATTGGCGGTATATCGTACAGAAGGAAGAGACGATGCTGCGCAGGTTTACGCGCGGGAAGAAGAGGACGTGGCTGCGAGGGGAGGAAAACGAGCGAGCGAGCGTGAAAGATTCGAGGAGAAAGATGGAAAAAGGCTGCCGGCTGGCAGACAGGTTGAGTGTGCGCCGCGTGCTGCACTTATATGCTTCGCTTTCAATTCTATACTCCCTCGGCCGTCACGGCGTTTTTTGCCCTCGCGTACATGACGCTATCTGCTCTGTGTGATCTTCATACCTGCGTGATTACAGAAATACATATGTACCCACGCGGAACGCTTTGCTTTCTGACGAATGTTTATTTTGTTTTATGCCACGCATATATGTTCTATATTCTCTCTTGGCTCAATCGTGAAAATCCTGCGTTCACGTGTATATAGGATTGTGATGTTTTACTGATACGTAAATGTATGAGGCTTTTTTACGGAAGTCGTCCTATATATAATACTGGGAAACTGCCTTATGGCATCCTCGTGTAATTCGTGGGGCTCGGTTTTTGGAAATTTTGAATCAGGAGCATCTTGAAATCAAATATTTGTACCATTTGCTCAGCGAAGCATGATCTAAGTGTGAACAACTTTGAGCGAATGACGGAATTGGAAATAGTCTGAGTTCTCAGCAGTCGAATTCTTAACTTTGCCAGGAATGTGAGGGTTTGAGAAGGGATTTCGGTATTTCCCAACATAATTTGTAAAGAAATCAATCGAGGAAAAAATGGTTCATAGCAGGGATAACCCTGATTTATTATTGTCCAAGTTTATGAAATGAGAATTTAAATAATTTCGTACCATGATTTTAAATTGCTATTCATGAGTGATAGCCTCGTAGAAAATGAAAAGTGTAGGTAGGAATTTGATCGAGCATGAATTAAGAGATACGGCCCGTAGATCAACATGAACACATGGTAAGAAATGAAGGAGATGACCTAATAATGAAAACGAGCTCTAGAGAGGGCGAAGAAGATTGCTTAGCCTTGCAGTGAAGTGTAAGAGGTCCCAAGGTAGTACTTCCAGGGGATTTATGAAGGCTGGCAATTTCAGGGTGCAAGAATCCTATAATGTGTGGGTTCCCCTGCGTCTTATATAAATTCGATATAACTTGATAAGCTAAGACGGATACATCTCAACGACTTCTGCTCTTATTAGTGTTAGGACGTTTAGTATCGCCCATTCGAATAAATCCTTTACAAACTATATACTACTTGAATGTTTCTATTCATAAATGTTCCACGACGTATCACGTGAATCTATTTTAGCAAATCTGAAGTGCTGCAAGTACAATGGATGCCATTATTACTTATTATGTTCTGATGATGTTCTCTGATGAGGTACGACACCGAAAGACTAAATATGGGTGAATAAATCTTTGTTCTTGTCCAATGTAGATGGAATCTTTTTCGTTCTTTTCGCCTCCTGTGGGCTAAACCAATATGATAAGAAATAATAAGACAGAGTACGTGATGAATGAAGCATTGGTATAAACAGACTAGTGATCAGAAGGTAGCAATGAGCATTGAAGCGCAACTCGACCAAAAGTGAGCAACAGTGCTATTCGCCGTTGATCGAGCAAGAATGCATGTAACGCCAATTAGCACACTTAGTCTAATTGATCTGTACACGAGAGTTATCCTACCCAATGGGTAAAAAAATATCCGCCTTAATAATCTACCGTATTATTCCGGTTTCGCGAGCGCAAGTTTAGATTGGTCTCGTTACTATTTAACAACAAGGCGCTTACAAAGTCTAATTGTAAGCGAGCCGAGATAAATGGATTAAAAGAGATAAGAAGACAAGTATTTGTGATTCAACTCAAGTTATGATCAATCATTGACTACCAACACCCGAGAGATTAATTTATTTTAGCAATCCCGTAATATTCCATCAAATACGTTGGCAGCATTCACGCAGATAATTAATTGATCGAAAAAAGTTATTTCTTCAGCCGAAATCGAAATATGATATTTATCTAAATGCACAAGTCATTGTCAACTATATCAAAATTATATCTGATATAATTTGAAATAAATCAAATTTTGAAAAGTCTGATCTGAGATATTAGTTGGAATATTGATTGACAATCGTAATTTCATGAGAATGTTTAGAGCTCTATTTGTATCAAATGTATACTCTAGAAGAAAAAGTCTATTATTAGTATATAATTTGAAGATGAGTAGTATGGAGATTAGTTTACCTTTCATTTGAATTTTGACTTTTATCTCATTTTTGGAATTGCTCAAGGCACTTTCGTCATCCTTTGTATTTCATATGTACACACGTCTAGAGCAGTGCCGCGGCACTGAGTCTTGTCGGCAATACAGAATAATGAAGAAAGGAAACATTTTGACCGGTCTTGAACGCTTACACCACTTGTTAGAGCTCATTTTCTAGATTTTTCCATCAATTCTGATTTTTAATCTAATTTTTCTCAAGGATTATTGATTTTTATCTCGATTTCACGCATCTATAATGACTGAAATAGAACATTTTTTGAAAATGCTATTATTCAGAGTAGAAAAGTCTAAGCCAAATGAAGCTTCGCATATTTTGAATGTATTCAGTGGACCTTCTTAGTTCATACCTTCTAATCAGTTTCCTACCGGCGAACTATAAGAAGATGAAACCGGATGAAAAAAGTGTGGGTGGCGCATATTGGGTACACTTCAATTTTTTCACAAATTTTTTGGGAAAATAAGTCGAGAAATAAAAGTTCAATATAAAGTGAGCGTTGTAATACGGAAATATCGGACTCTGTTTGCTAGTCCAAAGAAGTCTGAATTCGAATAATCCGAAGATCATAAATAAGCCTTGTTAATTCCTTCCGCATTTACTCTGGTGAGGAGCCAATTTGTCCCTGGACGCTCAATAGTCTTGAAGCCGTGTGTCTCTGGCCCTGAACTCATGCCTTTTGCGGCGTCAGCAAACAAACGTTTTGCAAATCGATAAAGGGTGACTCAGTTTCTCAGCAAACCTGTAATGAAGACGTTTACTCATATACAACAATCTAAATGCTAACACAACAACTTGGTATAAAGTTCGACGTTTAGTTAGTATATAGGGGCTTGTCCTGATCTAGCGTTGAGCCAAGGAAGAGCGTCCTTCGTCAAAGTCGTGCTTAACCGCGCTACCGGAATATCGTTGGAGCAGGAAGAGCAACTCGATTTAGCTGTATAGGATTCACCTTCGGCCGGCGTATCGTCTTCCAACAACGTTGCGCGCTCCACCTGATATGATAACCATTCCACGCGGCCGTACTCATCGCCGTGACGGGATTCCCGAGGCTGTTGCTAAAGATCGACCGGTTCGCGCGCTCAAATTTACCCAGCCCTGCCACAATAATTAGCGCTACTTGACTATAAGCTTTGACTTTTTGTATCGAGAAATAGCGTTTCTATGAAGCGAGGTTTAATTCAGAAGAGTTATGGACTTATCAGAGGTATTGAGATTTCTTCGATAGAGAATACTTGACGCGAGTGAACACTTTTCGACTATGAAAATAATACGGAAACAACTTTCCGTTCTGAATCGAATTAGCAGTGAATATGAATATGTCTATATTAATAATCAATGGTATCATGCTGTATAGTATGGTTCTAGAATTTGCAAAATTTGAATCATGACTTGCAATAACTTTCTGAAAATCAACGTGAAAAATCTACCGATGTCTCGCTTATTTGTCTTAACAATCCTAGAAGGCTGTCTCGAAAAATGGAAAAGGCAGTTTTGTTGTGTAAATCATGTAATGAATTATCAAAAAATATTTCAAATTTTTACTCTGAACTAATGTTACTTTGTATGCCAAGTGTTTTTATGACATGACTATGTATAGTTCATACTATTTTGTTAAACCTATTCTCGAAAGCAGCACAAATCCACAAGTGCATTTAGATATTTGCTATGTTCCTATGGCAGGTAGTTCACTCTGCATACTACTCATAGTTGCTGGAACCATCGTGACCGAGATAAAAGCAATAAAATCTTATTTAGATAATTGAAAACCTTTCTAATTTCAAAATGCATTTTTTCACGTAATTTCCAGAGCAACAAAATCGAGAGCATCTCACGTGAATATCAAGATCCCGTCAATGACTAGCTAGTATAAAAAATGGTTGTCTTTACTAATAAATTTTCAATTATTCGACTGCTCACATTATACATCGTTTGAATCATTGATTCGTCATTGAAAAATACATATTTACTTGAAAAATAAAAAGAAACATATAGAACTAGAAATAACACTTATTTATAGAAAATTATGTTCAATAAATAAAGAGTTATTCCCATCATAATATCATCTACATAAAAATATCACACAATTATTATGAATTAAAATTACAATTAATTTTTTTATGAAAAGAACAATGGGAAAATGATTCTTTTAAATATCATAAATCCAACTTTTCATTAAATTTAATCTTGATTTGATCTCACGTGCATAAGTCATTGTCACTCTTTCATGCGGCCTTCAATAGTTTTGAAATAGAAATTACTTGCTCTGGACGTTTCGGTCACAGTTGCTGATCATCTGGAAATCCTCACTTGGATAGCTTAGGATTATAGGGTTCGAATACCGGACATATATTTTGGCAACGAAAGTGAAGGCTCAAATATATTGTGAGTTTGTGAATGTATACTTTGAATCATTATAATCGCGAGTGAGCATCAGAAAATGAATGTGGGGTCGAGGCCGAACGTGACAGAAATACACTTCTACCGGAACAATTAACATTAAAAAATATCCTCCTTGGAAAATTCATGAATAAAAGGGTTTATTTTGCCGTTTATAAAAGATAAACAATTTCATAAATAGCATACTGACATTGTTAAGAAAATTTAATGGAAATGATTACTTTCTTTGTATGTATTAAGACATTTTTACAGGCACGGTATTCATGATACAGAAAAGTACCTTAATTGCTGCTTAAATTAAAATCGTGATAGGTTCATGTGTTGCAACGATCTTTTTGCTTTGCGTCTAGCAGTTAAGGTTCAAGAAAATTACATCCTGTTTTTACTTGTACGATGTTATCTGAGCTATCGTCGAACATGTTATTCTGATTATGCACTCCGTGCGAATCAACGCTTAATTATTTCAAATCTTTACTCGATATTTACTTTTTACAGACATTAATTGTCAATACAGGTAACACTATTTTTAGCATCCAATAAGAAAAGTCATAATGAAATTTTCTTTGGTATCGAAGTTATATAATTTACTACCAAGCAGTGAACATTCAACTAGTGTCATTTGCTGGAGTCGAATCCTATCAATTGCATGGTTTGTTTACTGTTTCACTCTACAATATAACATTGACCCATGAATCTACGTCTTTATATATTGTTCACTATAGATTAGAAAAATTTAATATTCCATCAAAATTTCATATACATGATGAATAAACCCAAAGGACGGTGATTAGCATCGTGTAATTGTATTTGTTAAAGGACTACGAAAGACCTAATAATCAACCTGTTGTGAGTCAATGTATATTATTACTATGTCATCCTTCATTCAAATTTGCAATTCATAAAAAGCCGTCCGTAAATTAACTTGTATAATGTTATGTGAAAGTGATGAATTATATTCGTCTTTCTGATGCACATTCGCCATAAAGAAATTCATTAGCCTGT
This sequence comes from Aphelinus atriplicis, assembly GCA_020882685.1. NCBI lineage: Eukaryota > Metazoa > Arthropoda > Insecta > Hymenoptera > Aphelinidae > Aphelinus > Aphelinus atriplicis. The sequence continues at coordinate 80,465,791 of CM037073.1, forward strand.
AACATACAAATGCTCCAGTCATAGTTGGATTTTTTATTTCGCTCATTGTAAGCTGCTGAACAATTCATATATTGATAATTGAATCGTGTTTACGATGATTATGAATTATTCTTTTTTTCTCTCATCTCATTATTTCGTATTTTCAAGGTGACAGTAGAAAACCAACTATTCTCACCCTCTATTTACTGGTTTGAATGAATCTTTAGTAAGCATTCGTAATTGCGCCATACCTTCTATTTATTTTCTAGCGACTTTGACTACTCAACACTCGTTTTATTCAAGGCCGAACTCATACTCTAATTATAGTGTATCGTCAGATTATCGTTATCAATCCGTCAATAAATTGATTGAATGGGTGATACTCACTGAAATGGGGCCGGAAATTTCTGCACCTTGATGTGAAAGAAAATAAGGCAGCATTTGAAAAGAGAATGCAAACCAGGAAAAGCCGCACAAGTACGTCGTTTGAATGTAGTATAGGTAGTGTGAGTGCATGAGAGAAAGAAAGAGAGAGGAGGCATAATATTTGTCCGTGTGTAGAGGGCAGTGATATGACGGATGGTGGCCGAAAGAAAGTTGTCGTATTATAAGCAATTCCCTAATAGTCGGCGCGTAGCATTGAATTCAATTGGATAATGGTGGCTGCTGGAGGCTATATAGCCGCGCACTCAGCCATCGCCCATCAGCAGCATTACGGGCGCGTGCGATCATCCCCACGATATTCCCGCGGGCCGATTCACAACTGATTCTCCAAACGACCAACTGCATTCCAATCTCTGACAGCTGCCCAAGCTGATTTCCCTCAGCCTTTACGTCCATCTTGTTCTGTCAGACTAATTTACATCGAAAACTGATTTGTTCGTTTTTGAACTTTGAGAGTTGCACACTATCGAAAATGAATACTCGACGAGTGTATTGATTGACTCGTGCGATAATGGATGCAGTGGCATTTGATTTTTTTTTAACGGTGAAACTTTGTCATTCGATTGATTTACGTATATCTGATTTTTGATCGAATACGTTTTATTGAAAGTTCTATCTCACTGATGTATACAGTAAATGAAGTATGCAATAGTAGTTCTCGGGCCGTTGGAAAATGTGTGAAAATTCATTGACTTCTTCAAACCAACTGTAATGTGCTGAAAGTTATGACTGTAATAATAAAAGATATACTCCACATGTATATGAAATAAATAATGTAACATGAATATCTCAGACAAGTCGAGGCATTTGACGAGATCCTTGTACGAAACTTATTACAGAAAGGAACAGACCTACTTGTAAAGATTCATCAACCGAATTGCGTAGTGTCCCGTTGTCAGTATACTTTGAGGTTTACAGTCACCTTCAGAACATCAACAAATCATCCGATATTTAGACGATAAACAGAATAAACGATAACAGAATAACGACTCTTGGTCCAGTTATGAGTGACCACAAAGCCTTTATCAGTTATAATTTAGTTGCGCGAAATCTCTTCACATGGCATCACGCGCTTCTCATATTTATCACGAAATTTCATGAATTTCCACCATAGACACGCTTTTATGATCCAGTTGGTATACGGAAAGCAATTATTCTCGGAGAAACATGTAAATATTTCAATTTATTTTTTATGTCGGAGCTAACGCAAATAAAAAAAGGAATAAAGAATCAGAGAATAAGTTAGCTTTTACGTTGTTAGGTTTAATAAAACAATAATTGACGTTGAAAGAAACTGATAACTATAGAGCCTCAATTGTTCAAACAACATTTTTGTTGACGATTAGAGATTATTTACTATTATCATCTTATATTGAATAATTGAACCGATCACCATTATCGCTATTACACTGTTGAACGTTGGGTGACGATAAATATCAGTATGTGAAAGATGACCAATTTTTACAACTCTCTCTCTCTCTCTCTCTCTCTCTCTCTCTCTCTCTTCTCACTCTTTCTCGACCTCCGTTTTGGCAATAGTGCCATTGATTATTTTTTAATCAAGCGTTACTAAAACTTCGAGCATAATGCGTATCATACCCAGACAGAGGATACGATAATGCTGCATCGACCACTTAGATTCTATTAGCCATAGTAAAATTGATCCGAGTCGGGTGACAGACCTTTGTGAAAAAAAATCCGCGTGACAGCTCAGTCGGAACTGAGCAATGTGCGCCCGAGAGTAGCGCCCGAGAACCGGAGCATTGAGGAATCGCTAATTGGTCAACATAGTGTGAGGGGAGGTCTCTCATGGTTTAATGGAGCGCATATATGCTTCGTTAACGGTAAACTCGTATAGCTTATAGAGCTGAAGATTCTGCCTGTTCTTCTTCATACTTGATTTAATGCTACATGGATTCGTTTCCACCTAGTTATTTTCATCTTCGATCGGCAGTTCTTGCGCACTGACTATCAAGTATTTATTTGAAAAGCGTTTTTGCATCTCTAGTGTTCTATTTTATTTTCCAACAAAATCGTGTGTGAATTCCATATAATGCAAATAAATCGATACTCCAATTTGATTTATATATCAATTCCATATACTAAGTCATAGTCAAATATACCACTGATAATTTCCTACAAAACATCTTTATAGCTTATACTCTAATCTTCTATTCTATAAGATTAGAGTAGAAGCTATAAAGAAATACACTCGGCTCGTGAAACTCGTTTTACATTTCATAATCGTTACAGTATTTTCGAAGCAGCATCTCTAAGTGTTATATCATTGAATCGAATTCCTCTATATTTTTTCTTCAGTTTTTTTTCTGATGCATTATAGAGACGTCGGAGACGCGAGTTTCAAACTAAAAGGAAAATCTAACTCTCGAGGAAGGAAATAAAATGAGCGCTGGTCACAAATGGCATATCTAATGTGAATTTAAAAGAAATTTCTTCCTCACCTTCGTTTTGCGTCTCATTATACAGAAAGCGGCTTCTCCCGATACTCTTTGAAAATCGGGTGCTCATCTCTGTTCGATAACTAGAATGAGAATCATTCATCCTGTGACCAATGATTCTTCGCTAAAATATCCCGGCCTCTGAATAGTAATACATACGTGTAGGTGGTGTCGTGGGAAATGTTACGATCAGATCCAAAGTAGTGCGTCGCTCTTATCGATCGGATGTGAGTGGCTATCAAGTAGACGCGCGAAAAAATCGGAGCAAGCCGACGAGCAAATTATACAGCAGTGTGTATGGGAGGAAGGCTCGACGAAAAGACAAAAATGTTGGTCTCGCGCGACTAGCGGCTTACCCGATCCGGCCGACTATGCATTTGCATCTATAATTAGACAGGGCTCAACTATAATCTAGATCGATGCCGTAAGCGCGTGCGTATGGACTCGGCTGCGAACGAACGACGCGCATCGAGTAAAATGCTCGAACAGGTAAAAAAGGGTGGACGTGGACGCCACTTTGGCATTAACGGCTAGCCGGCTGGCGTCGCTGATTAGGCTTGCCTTCTCTTAGCCCGACACTATCTATATATATTGGCTCGTACATATATATATATATATATATATATATATATATATATATATATATATATATATATATATATATATATATATATATTCATGTATATATACTTCATCGTAGCCCAACTGTACGTGCTCGCGAGCGCGAACATTTTATGCGCGCTGTACGTATAATTTCGAGCCACCGGACGCTGCGTCAACTCCTGAAGCTAATAGGAATATAACATTGCTTCTCTTGTATTGGATAATTAGTCTTATCCAGCTCGAGTCTCTACCTCTACCCGAGATTTATAAATATAGATTTTACCAAGAGGTTCGGCAATTATGTAGCCGATGCGAACGAACGTCCTCGTCTTCGTATCTTTTTCCATTCTCTGTGCGTCAGATTTTTTCGCTTCAGGTCAGCTAACCAGGACACCGCTTTACTTCTGACTTGTCTAATTTATTCATGTAATAGAATTTAATTCCTATCAAATAATAATTATTATTTGATAGGAATATGCAAAGGTACATAAGGGACTGGACCCAATGTGGCACTTTTTTCAGATTTCGCATTTTCAGTGCGGGTACCAGTCGCAGTTGGATAATGTTGCCAGTATTAAAAAAAACATTTTCTCTTTTTTACAACAGTTGGAACTTTTCCTTCTCTTATTTCACTCTGCTAACTCCATTACAATAATCAAGTGCAGTCATTCTCATCTCTTTATAACATGTCATCATTCGATTGGTCCCATCAGTTTCCCCATAAATTATTTTCTATCTCACTCAAAAAACTTTTTTTCGCATGAACTGTATATAATGCAGCCTCTTTTGAATTACTTCAAGTTATTAACATTTTGAATGGATTAAAATAGATAAATGATTAAAGCGATGGTTTCTTATAAGTATTGAGCTAGCCTTTAACATGCTGCTCGCAGAATTTTGCTAATATGGCCGTTTATGTGGTTCTGAATCGGAAGACTGAGTAAAATGATTCAATATTTAAGAGATAAACATTAAGTTTTTATAGACATGTTGTAATCATTTAGATCAATGGAAAAATGATTTCGAGTTTATCTAATCTCAACTTGATTATCCCTGTAGGCGTATAGAGGCGTATAGAGGCGTATAAGTAATTACTAAAAAGTGCCACATTGAGTAAACAAAGTCACTAGTCACAATGAGAGGTTATGATGACTCGCGGGGTGAGACACAGAGTTGCGTAGCTAAAAAGCGGATACAAAAAGAAAAACGATATATTTTAATACACTTCGCGTAAACCTATTGAAACACCCAAATAAGGAGCGAGAAAAAACTTTCGAAAAAAATCTTAATAATAAGAAAAAAAAGCAAAAAATAGGAAACGAACTGAAGAGCGAGATTCAAGAAGTCGAGGTCATTGGGGTTTCCCCCGGAGGACGGCGTCGAAATATTTCTTCACATGAGAGATATATTGCGCGAACGCGCGTTATTACACTCGGCGCCACTGAGAGATGAGTCAGGATCTTTTGGCGCGTTCGGGCTCGCGCGAGTCGCGAGATATCAACAAATCAGGAAATGGCGAAGAAATTATTGGAAAATGATGGGAATTAGCCAGAAGAGCAGAAGAGCGCTTAGCAGCAGCAGGAGCTCTCGCGCTCGGCAATCTTGACTTTTTATCCCCGGCTGATTGGCGGCAGACGACTGTCTCCTTTAACGGCCAAGAGCAGTAGCAACGGAGGCTGCTCAGAAGCAGAGACGCGAGTTGTCGAGGTGCAAAAGAGAAGAAGACGCGCTCGAGTGGCGCCTGGGTATATATACGCGAGCTGCGCCGCTGTCCATAAGCTCGTTGCTCAGCTGTATATTTGCCCTCGCTCGACCGCTTCTTTGTATGTACGGTACGGAGAAGCCCCTTGCGACCAGCATATCATACCTGATAGATTCCTTGACGGCCCTTACAGTCGGCGCCACTGCGGGCAAGATACCTATACCATATCACTCTGATATTTATCATCAGTTATAAAAACGCACCCATGAGATGTGCTGTATGTGCGAGTCGTTTTACCAATTGAAACTATTTAATTCGTGGTCGAACTGAAATTTTTACTTGCGTAAAAAAAGAATATGAATATTGAAATGATTTATACAATGAGTTTATTTGAAATTCATATGAAAATAGGCATATGTTCTCCATATAATTTTCATCTGAAATCCTTGTATGAATCGAACTATAATATACAAGAGATAAGAGCAACGTTGATGATCTTAGGAACGCACACGTTGAAACAGATAAGTAATGCCCCGATTCGAAAACCGACTAAATCTATTTACTAATCATCGAAGTGGTATTGGGAATATTAACCGTACGGTCGGTTGGAAAACGTTATACCGCGTGAGCTTGGCACTGGTCTTATTCAATAGAGCAACCGAGCTAACGGTAACTGTAATTACAAGCGATATTTGTTCACGTTACGATGCGCTCAACCGAAAAACAATGAGCACAGTGATTATTCTTCATTAGCAGCTACTGTCCGCTTCTGTCGGGTTATATACAGAAAAATCGCACCGGGTAAGCCGTCGTCCTCGACTGAGTACTCGCGGCGGCGCCTTTCGACGTAACGAGTTTCAACGGCTTTGGTGTTCCGCCTTTAATTCAGCTCGCTCCTAAGCCCGCAATAATTTTTCTCGCTCATATGAGACATATGATGTACGGCTGCGAGCGCTCGCGCCAGCTACATGCACAACCCCTGCGCCCGCGCGGCGAGGGAAGCGAAGAGATTGCACCGAGAAGCGATCGCAGAGACTATGGGATTTATAAATATTTGAAGAGAACAATTTATGAGCCGCTATATTGTAATGCCGTCGTTAAGAATTTTGCCGGCGACTTGTCAAGGCGAATGTGGAAATATGACCGATTATTAGATGCGTTGCCTAAGCTTCGAATCGGACTGTCCCTAATGTACTTGGTCTGGAAGATTGGGTAACGCGTGATTCATCGAGCGTATGATTTTCGCTGATTTTTATGATTATCCTTGTGAAAGTGAACGATCGGTTGGGCCAATGGGTGCTTTTGTAAAATACTTCGAAAAAACCCTGGTTATTCAGCGAGTATATTTGTTATTTTATTTTTTTTTTCATTTTCAATACCTCATCCTGAATCCGATCCGATAAAATTATGAACCGTGACGCAGGATATCTAATTGTGAAGTAAATGCCACTCGTAATGACAAAGAGTTATCGATTTGTGCTACTTCATCGCAGAATAGAGTTTTTTTTCCTCTCCTTGTTCATAGGCCATTAGAGAATTCTTTAGAGACGCATCATTCCGAGTTGAATAGCGCCAGCTCAAAGTCAAACACATGAAAATGTCAGCGACGCATTTATACGTTCATTTCGGAGGGGACGGCGTTTGTGGAAGATTTCAAGAAAAATGTTGAAAAGCATATATCAAAAAGTGATTACATGATTTTTATGATGATCGAAAAAATGATTCTACGATGGGATTTTTCAAAAGAGTGACTCATATGTATCCAACAGTAGTATTTGACCTTGTGCGACGAGAGCTGGTCTTCGTAAAGTTTTATATTTCGGCTGATCTTCGTATGAGCCATAACAACGGGGACATCCAACCTAAATAATCCTAGCACCGCTGTGACAATGACAAAAGAGTGAAGGGCCCCTCGACGCATACTGTCATCCAGCTGGGATTGCAGCCCAATCCGTGAAAAGAAAAAAACTTTGCTGGTACCCTGATGAATATCTCTTGTGTCCCGGCTGTAACACGCGCAGTCTTTATTCTCCTAGTCGCCCAAGCCTTCTCGGAACCTCTGTTTATAGGCCGCCTCAAATATTTCCTTTGTAGTTTACATATTATTTTGGTTTGGATATACTCTTCGGCTGACAATTGTTTTTTTTCAACTTCTGGTTTGAATATCGGTTTCTCGAAACAACACTGTTATAACTCCGGAAAGAACTTCCCTATTTCAAGACAGTTATTGCTCATAAGGCAATATTTCAACATTAAATAACTTAAAAATACGAAACTGTGATTCGGGCTCTCTAATTACTAGATCTCGAACATCTAAAAACCGATCGCCCCATTAATTTTTTTCAACTCGCGCCTCTGACGCGCATTCACCATTCTCTATCTGAGAGTCGATCAAAACCCTCGCACAGCGTGTGCTTGTCATTTTTTCGAAGCAGTTGAGAGAGTAACCATTCGATTGAATTTCATACAACACGGTCGACACTCGATACTTCGGAATAATCGTAAAGATATAATCAGGAATGAAATGTGCAAATATGATTATCCCTCGATATATCACGAGAATCGTAAGTGCGAAGGGCGCCGCATGCACGTCTGCATCGAGTGAGGACGAGGAATATCGACAACAAAGAAAAACCCCATCGTCGAGGAGAAAGACGAAGAATATCATTCTATTCGCAAAGGTATATACACATGTCGCGATAGAAGAGAAGGAGGGAGGCAAAAAAAAGTGGAAAACAAGTCGACAAAAAAGCAAGAGGGAAAAGGGCGTGGGCGAGTGCACATCGGTCGATCCGGGCGATCGGCCCGTTTTCCCATGGCGCGCCGCCGCCGCCGCCGCGCTCTCGTCTATACACGCTAGCTCGAAAGTGCAAGTGCGAGCGCGGGGTTCGATCCTTTGTACCAAGCCGCGATCCAGAAATAGCCGCGGCGCGCGCATCCCCCCGAGCCGCGTTCCCGTAAAAATGGCGAATTCATGGGCTGGACTCGAGCGCGCGCGCGGGGGAATGTCAATTGAATCGCGGTCTCGGCTATATAGCTATATACGGCGAAATAGTCCGCGGCTCTAAGTCCCCCCCCGACGGGACGTATGTATACGCGCGCGGGCTCTTTTTACGCGGCGCGTAAGAAAGGCTCCTCGGTGCCGAGCGCGCGCGCGCCCGCGCATATATGTCGCGTGTTTCCTCTTTTTCCCGCGGGGCTGTTTTCTCTCCCTGTCTCCCGCTCTCGCTCCGAGGAAAGGATGTGTATAATAGCTGGCCGTCTGCGTGTCGGGGCCCTTTTTCCCCGGCTCCAGGCCTGCAGCTCCTCTCGCGTTTAAGGCGAGCCGCGCTCGAGCGGCTCTATTTATAGACGTATCCACGCGGCGGCGGCTATTATCTATACGGGCTCGCGTCCCAGGTAAGCAGACGGAGAAGCTTCTCGATTTTGCTCCGGATCCGACGACGAGCCGATGCACGAGAGTCGAGGGGGATCGGCTCGTTAAATTTCCACGTTTTCTCCCTTTTCGACTCCCGTCCTGTTTCTCTCCGAGCCGTGGTCTAATGGCCCGACGTCTTTTTTATGGATATCGACACCTGGTGCTTTTTCGGATTTTTCATACTGAAAATCCACGCGACACGCGAGATGTAAAAGCTCCGATTCACATTTATATATATACAGACCAGCCAAAAGCCGCGAATACCTCGATAATAATTCGACGAAAGAGTTGCCAGTTGTTTGAATGAACGTAGATCCATCGTAGATATATATCCATTCGCTCGAAAAGTAGGCGTGGTATACTTTGATTGCACAGTTACGCACGGCCGCGAGCGCGCTATAAAATTACCATGGATATAATAACGAGCTAGTCCATACGGCTGCTCTCGATAAGTCTCGCTCGGCTATTTATATATATAAAGGTGTGTATACGTATATAATCGGACAAAAAGTGCCGGTCGCGCGTCTAGTACGAACGCGACGCTTTGGTATTGGGGAAAACGAGCAGCAGGTGTGCCCCGAAGAACTAGACCGAGGCAAAAAGGCCCCGGCCGGCGCGGCGTGTCCGATAAAAACGTGCACTGCACCAGACGACGATCTCCGAGCTAGAGGTTGATTGCCCCGTCGAGCATCCTTCTTCGTGTATCGCGTCGCCGGCCGCAGCAGTCCTGCCGGTTTATAAATAGATAACGAGGCCCGCCTGCAGCTCCTGGCGCCGCGACTCGGTTAATGGGAGCTTGATGCCGCGCGCGCGGCCCGCAATGCTAAATACACCTCTCGCGCTGCAGTGTCCTGTACCACCTTTTTTTCGTCGAGCTCCGACGACTCGGCCCGTACATCATCACATTTTTACCGGGGAGGGGAGCGATGCCGCTCGGGGGACGCAACGCCCGAGACCCGAGCATATTATTATTCTATCGATATATTGCCACGAGGTATAAACACGCGTAAAGTTATGCAACGACGAAGATTCACTGTTCATCCGTCGCGCGCGGATTTATGTCAATAACAATAGGCCGTGGGGTCGCTCGATCAAATTCAAAGCCATTTGAAATTATCAAACGGAAAAAAGAGTGTTTTGGAATCGCCGACGTCATGGAAGTATGATATGTGATTTAAAAGCTCTACTGAAGAGCCCACAGTGTCGGGGTCAATTCTCTTCTAAAACATGGATGCAAATTCGTAGATTCTTATATATTCATTTGCGATATCGTCCATGCCACATCCGTATAAACTCGTGTGAGTTTCTTTAAGTCTCCGTGAGTCATAATACCATTTCATATACTCGGTGTTATTGCTACTACGTCGGATATAATGTAATTATCGTATATCAATATCCCTTGCTGAGCGGGAAAGAGAGAGAGAGAGAAAGAAAAGAGCTTGATCAGATATAATTATCGGTCGTCGCCGCCGCGGAATTCCTAGCAAGGACTTCTCTGTCGCGCCGCGGCCACTATTCTGTTTATTTTCCAACGTGATGCGACGTGTCCTTGCGACTGGTATACTCGATAGCGAGCTTCAAGAACCACCTAACAAACGGCTGGCGACTACGAGCACCCTGGAATTGAAACGTTGCGTCCGGTTGAGCTATTCGTCTCGGAGTAAAGCCATAAAAATAACGATGATAGAAGCTTTTTTGATGTTGACAACGTGTGCGTGGGAAGAGAGATGAGTGTAGACTCTAAGGTTTGTTGACGCCTGTCTAGCTGTGGAAAAATACATTCGTTCTGAGAAGTTATATGGATTGAAAATATGTTCAGGATTTTTCATTTTTATTGTAGTAGGTCACCCAACGGTTATCCTTCCGAAACTATAAAATTACTTTTTCACTCGAAAATTCCGCTAAAAGACTGCGAACTGAGGGGGGCCGTATATCTCCTGCGCCATAATAAAAGTCGATTGATACTGCAAGGAGTAATTTATGCATGGCTCGCAGTTTATAGCTGACCGTTGAATACACCCTCAGGGTGACAAGTTCAGCTACGAATTATGTCTTCCGAGTGTATTCCATATAATACATCGGGTGTGCCACATACTGAAAGGAGAGAGGATGAGGATATTGACCCAGAGTTGAAGAAGTTTAATGCAAGTGCGTCCGTAATATTATATGTATATATATAAAGTGGCTCCTTGTAAAATTCTGATAAAAGAAAGATTAAACGAGTCGCCGGGATATTTTTAGAAGACGAGTCTGGATATTCTGGTCTCACCGAAAACAAACACTATTCTCGCGTTAATGAGCTCCAAGGATGCACCTCGACCCTGAGTATCTCGATACGAGCTTTTCTCAAATATGAAAAATCAACGATAATTATAGGCGTTTATAACGGCTGATTTACAACTCTTTTATCGGGATTCAACCGTTCGTAACTTATTGTACAATTGAAGAAAAAGAACCATCGCCAAGTCGGTTGGAAAAGAAATGATTTAAGAATTCACATAACGATGCTCATTCTTTAATTAAGACATTTTTATTGGCGCGTATTATCCGACGAGAAATTAATCCTAAATTAGTATTGTCGTAAATTATTAATTTTTACGAGCCCTGCACAACATGCTAATGACGCGCGCTGCTTTATTCATGCTTATTTATGAGATGCATCACATGCGTATCGTTATACGCATCTTCATTTTAGAATTACACCGGACTCGAACATATTATCCTTCCATTAATTGAATTTATTGTTCCGAGCGAGCGCGACGAGATATCGACAAGGAATATAGCTAGCCGCGATATAAATACCGCATCCGATATCACAGCGCCACGGGAAAAATAATCCAAGCTTGTTCACAATCGAGCCACTCGCTCAAACCTGATAATTGAATGTTCAACGTCGCTTATAATTATTACTAAGATTGTCATCTGCCATTCTTTGCTGGTTTCTCATCGACCCAATAGTATTGAGCTAAAATCATTCACCTCTTTGGAAAAATAGATGTTATATAAATTTATAAACGTTGAAACATTAGATCGAGTTTTGAATCGCTGGATCGAGGAGTATATTTTTTCACTTCTCTGGTGCTTATAAGAGTGTATTATAATCCGGTCTTCACCATGTGAAAAAACAAAATCCGAGGGATTCCAAAATTTGAGGTGATTTGAGAAAAATGAACAAGTTATGCATTATTACAAAATGCATTTTGCAAATATAGATGAATTTCTGGGTGCATTTTGCTTCTCGAACGAACTTTATATTCGGGATGCCGAAATGTTACTTGGAACATTATCAAATTTCACAACCGACTGTCTGCCCATTTCTTTTCGAACTTTGCTCCGTATTTCGCTCTAGCAACATTGAAATTTCCCGTGATAAAAGTTATCCCGTCCACGCCGTAGCGTCTGCGCATCTCCCTCGCCATATTTCATTCGACATCATATAATAGGAGAACATTCCGAGACGTGAATTTCCCCGTAATTCACCTGGAGCGGAATGAAAAAATTTTCGATTCACATTGCATTGCGGTCGGGGACAAAGCCGTCGCGAGCGTCCTGCCACGAGTATAGACAGACGGCAACGCGACGGCGCGCAGCATGGGCTGAATAAAAGCGTGAGCGCTGTGTGTATATACCAATAACAAAATTGGAAATTCGTGTCTCGGCACGAGGGAGAAGTGGCCGGGCAAGTGGCATTGTCGGAAGGAAGGAAGGACGAAAGTCCGTGGCACGTCCGTAGCCCTGAGAGCGCGTGCGCGCGCGCGCGAGGCTCTCGGTCCGTCAAGGAGTCGTTGCACCGTGCACGTGCGCGAGAAAGGCTCCAAAACACCGTAAAGCCGGGTTTTTCAGGCTTCCCGTGCGCGCGGCCCAGGGATATAACGCGCTGCACTTCTCGCTCGCGCCACGTTATTACTGGTTCTCTCCCTCTCCATCTCTCTCTCCCTCTCCTCCCCGAGCCTCGGCTGCCTGTTCATCCTGTCCTATTCTCGGATTATGACTTGGGATTTTATAAGTTTCAACTCGTTTCTCCTTATTTCCCGTCCTGAAATAGACTTCATTTCGTCATCTGCGCGCCATTCCCTTCGATTTCATGTTTGACGCAGGCATTTTTCACCAGCTCATGGACGTCGCATGTATACTTACGAGTTTCGTCCTGCGATCGAGTCGTATTAACGTCATTTCTCATTTTTCATCTAGAGCTGACTTTTAAAACGTGTATTCATACACCCCACGTCCTCCTAGCTTCACTGAACTATTTGAAAACTCGGTATATGATAATTCGAACATATCCTTCCTCGATTCTGGGAGTAGGGGGGGAAGTCGGACGATTTCTGCGAAAGCATATATATTCCGGGCTCGAAGCTGCTAGTTACGGCTGCTCCAATACCCTCTCGGGTTCACGAGAAAGAAGAAAAAAATCAAGCCTTCCTTCGCAACTTCTTTCCATCGCAGGATCGCATCGTTAGCGAAAGAGTCGACTTATGATCGTGTATGTATATTTTTAATTAATCCGCAGTGGAACGCATGCATCATGCGATTTCCCTAGCTTAAGGTGCGCGCGAGCTCGCTCAACGGCGCGCTTCTATTTTTAGAAGCTTGGCTCGAGCCCGAGAGGATCTCGTTGTGTGCGTTAACCTCCTAACAGCTCGGCATACCTTCATTAATACTTAATTTTTTAATATTCGAGAGCCGCCGGCGCGCGAGCGCGCGAGTCATATTCATGAGCTTGAGGATACGATAAAAAGCCCCCGGGACACGGAGTTAATGCCTCCACCGACTTCTCAAAGAGCTTCCTCGCGCCTTTCCGAGAGACCCGGAGAAAAACTCTCTGCCCCTTTCCCCCCTCCCTCCTGTCCCTTCCCCCATCGCGGGCTCCGCCACACGCGTGTCCGTGTATATATACCTATACATAACACACGCACGAGTGTCCCTCGTTCGGATAGCTCGCGGAATTTTTCCGCGCCGCGAGTCTTATGGAAACGCGCGCAGCCGAGCGTTGAAACGAGGGAGGGGAAAGAAAAAATTAAACTCGCGCCGGATAGCATGCCAAGGTCAGGGGGTCTGCGCCACGGAGAATTTGCTTTTGTCCGGCGCGCATTATTTGCCACCCCTCGCGCGATACGCGCCGCGCATTTCTCACTGCTCGTTTCCTATATATACACATGCGCGTCTATACACACAACGTGCGAACTCGAGCTGCACCGCGGCTGCCGCGAAACTTCTTTCGTTATACATATATAAGTGCGTTCGGCGCGTTTCTGAAGTGGAGCGCGGAAAAACGTTTGCCCCAGCGGAGCTAGTTAAACGCGCGCGTCTCTGTGCAAACGCGTTGCTCATTCAAAATTCACTCGTGCGGCTGCTTCCGCCGCTGTCGCCCCGATTTTTTTCGCTCCGGCTGTGCTCTCGTCAAAAGCTCCGTGCGACGATTCTCGACTCGTTTCAAAGAACCGCTTCGCCGCAGATTAGCTGTTTCGTCATTTTTTCTCTTCTCCTTTCTCGCCATCACGCTCCGGAGTGTATATCCTCCGAGGATTCGACGTTTTGTATATTATCGCGAGTCTGGGATAACCGGTTCATACATCAAAAGGCGTAATAGCGGCGTGACTCATTGTAAGCGTTTACGCGGCTAATGGCAATCGTAAAGATCAATCGCCTTCAATCAAATTGAATTACTGCAGCTGATCTAAGCCGCGCAGGAGATGCCGAAGATTTTAAATACCTTCTTCTCTCCAAATGATACTCGTCGACTTCAACGCCGTGAATTTTCATTTGAAAACGATTAATAGGTTTGAAAGATAGGATCATACGCGCTTGCTGGGACGCTTCGCGAGTCATAGAAATTATATGGAACGGTTTCACAGTAATCGGCAAATAAAGCTCTGTCTGACTTCATTATATGTTATGACGTTCTTCATTCAATCAGTTTTCTTGCGAATCTCTTGTTATAATACTCTTCTCCAATTATTATTACATCGAGGATATTATCAAGTACATACGGCTGTAGCGTCTTTTTTCGACTGTTTCCCGTTCTCAATTAGCGTAAAGCCTCTAAAGAGGCTGAAAGCACTCGGAGCAAAGCCTCTTAGTATTAGCGCGTAGCGTATAGAATATTGCACCGCAGCGCATCTTTTACAGGCATGTTCAACACTTTACCAACTTCAAAAGGAGAATATGAAATGAAGTGAATTGATGATTTGGTCGTAACTCTTTCTTTGTGCGCTTACGACCAACCGAGATGATACTGAAAAAAAAATAACATTTTCAAATCTTGCGCAAGGGATTGCGACATTTCCACTCGAGATCCAAGAAGAGTATGGCGTCGGGGTTTTAAAAACATACGAAAAACTCCAGATTACAAACTGTGATTCCAACGCTTCCTCTCCGAAACATCGGTACAGCTCCGAAAAAAAGCGATTCAAACCGCTTTTTCCCTTGGAAAAGAAAAAGTTTTCTGACCGCGATGAATGCATCAAGCCAAGAGTTCCTCCGATCTCTTCTTGCCGAAGAAGAAAGGAATGAAAAATAAGTAAGTGAACAACTTGAGAGCTTCCCTTGAAAAAAAAGCCATTGGAAAGTTAAGAACGCAATGAAAATTTCACAAATCCGTCGGCGAGAACTCGAAACTATGGCCAGCGTAGTACTTTTCCAACGAAGAGGGACGCTCTCCAAACGGAATATACTTTCATTCGAGTTGCCTGGAATATCTCCTGGTTTCCCGTCGAGTGATGCAATCGGGCGAAATAACGGCGTCGCGGCTAGTCTATATACCTATAGGCGCAAGTCCAAATTGTTTTCCCCGGCGCATTTACCGCGCAGCGCAGACCTGCTGCTGCTGCCGCACCTATACGGCTACTCGCGATTAGTATCTGGCCAACTTGGGGGACAATTGATCGATCACTTAAACTCCCGACTCGTTCATTATCCGTCTCGCCCGGTCTCGCAGTCTGCGAATTGCGACACGCTCGTCTGTACAGCGCGGCATTAGCTCTCGGATCTGCCTCGGCCGCGTCGTCGCCGTTAAACGTCGATCGAGCGCGAGGAATTCAGCCGACTCGCTCCGGGAAGAATTTCCCCCGATCTCGGGTGTATCGGCGGACAATGAAGCGAACGCGCGCCAAGCGAAGATTGGCCAAGCGGCTGTACAGGACGAATCAATCCGCGGGCTCGCGAGCTGCATGCGCGACTTGTGTGTTGGGGCGCTCGAGTCGACTGGTCGCGCGGCCACTCGAGAGAGGTCCGAGCGAAAGACGTGTGACGTATACCGTTATATCCTCGGTCAAGGTCCTCGTCCTCGGGCGATCGCGCGTGAACACCACACAAACACGCGCGCGGCCGCGGCTCCTCTCGCGTACGCGTCTCGACAAATCAACCCGCTGTAGTTGATTTGACCTGCCCTCTCCTCCCCCGAGCTTTTTCGACACTCGCCCGAGTTCACCCCGAAGTTACGTACAGCGCGGGCTACTCCAATTCTCCGCTGGGTTGGGGGAGAACAAGAGAAAAAAGAGCACGAGAAAGTCTCCTTCCATCCGAGAATCTTTGTCTTATTTGAATAATGCGCGCACGCACGCGACGCTGCGGTATTGCCAATTGCACTTTCTCATTTTTGATCTTACGTAAATTTAATTGGCGGGTCCAGGGTACAGAGACGCCCATGGGCTCGGCGAATTCGGGTATCGCAACGTCAGGTCGAAAGTACCCTTGAATTTTAGCGACTCCGCACGGAAATTATATCTCGTTTCAATAATTAAATTTCACCAAAACGAATTGGGGACAAATAGCGGTGAGGAAGGAGGGTGCGGATTTAACTCGACATTCGAATAGAGCCAATCGCGTTTGGCACGCCTTTCTCGAAACCGACACGTTTCTCAAAAGGAAAAATCTTTAATTGGGTATTGATACGATTGCCGTAGGAATAGTTGATAAAAACACTGGGGCTCGAGAAATTAATTTGATAACACGTCGTGGCGATAATTTCAGCGGCTGCAATGTTTCATATACGTATTTAGTCTGGATAAAAAAAGCCCACAATCGATAAATAGGGCAAAGTACACCCCAAGTTATTGACCCTTTAATTTTAGTTGCCGACTGAAGTGGACGTCGGCTTATCCGAGTTTATGCTTCATTGCGCTCGGAAGATGAGCGTTCGGTACGAGAGCTGGTGTAGCCTTAGCTCGAGCCAAGCTATCAGCCGAAACCGGGGGGGCTTAAACCGAGTTAATTTTTTCCGTAAGCCCTGAGACTCGTAAAATATTTTTAATTTATTCATGGAACTTGTATTCATTTGTAGCTCTGTATATTCATTCATAAAACTCCCATGTACCGGTGGGAAAATTGAACGTGGAAAAATTAATCGATCTTATCGCGCGGATAAGAATCGAAGATTCATTTTCGCGCGACGGCGCGTTGACGGGAACGGTAAGTCAAGCTCGCCGAGGGGACATATTGGTCAAGTGTGCGGTGCCGCGAGCTACAAACGCCGCAACCCTCGCGTGCAGGCGTCGCGAAAGTCGCGCGCGCATTATAAACAACATTAGCTCGGCGATAAAGCAGACCCGAAGGCCCCGAAGAAGCGTGCGGCGATGGGAAAAAAAATCAACGGAAACGTGAGATATATACACGTGTGTGTGCGTGTGTAGCAGAGAAGCTACATGTATATGTGTGTATATGCGAGGCTGCAATCGCGCGGAGTCTCGGGGATTATCGCGAGGCGGCTGCAGCACGCGTTGCGAAAATCCGAGAGGCGGCTGTTGCGATGGGCTCGGGCCGATAAGGGGCATCAGAGAGTGCGCGGCTCTCGCGGCGCGCCAATTGGAAGGAGCGCGAGGATCGACTCTCTCGCGCGCGCGCGCGCGCGAGGAGCGGCCGCCGCTGGATAGGTTGAGGGTCGCGCCTGGCCGTTGACCCTGCAACGTGCGTGCGCTGCACCTCGCCGCGGAGAGGACGAGTCCGAGAGAAAGAGCCAGAGAGGGAGGGAAAGAGAGAGATACCTGCTCTCCGCCGCCGCAGCATCTCCAATTGCATGCACACGGCCCGATTCTTACCTGCCCGCCGCCGCCTCGCCCGATTTGGGTTATTCTGCTCTTATTCCGCCGCTCCGCGCGCCAGCTGCCTGATTATTCGATGGGGTTTTTCCCTCTCTTTCGTGCACCGAGGCTCGAGCACTGGGCTCGAGACAGCTCTAATTGCCGAATGGCTTCGAGCTGCTTCGCGCGAGATGAGCCGAGGAAAACGGGGCTACGAGCTCGCTCCAAACATCGTCTCTCCCGAGATTATATACGTATGCGTATCCGAGACTCGATCCGATTGCTTCTTCGTTCTGGTATCATGATGCTTTTTTATCGGGAGAATTCCAATTCGGAGATTTCGAAATCCAAAATTTTCGGTCTTATGACTCCCACTTGATTGAATTGGAATTGAATTTTTAATACCTAGAAATACAATTGAAAACGAATATGCTAAATGAATTTATATGTTACTTTGTGCCAATAGGTCAGTGCAAAAATTGCACTTTTTTAGCAGAAGATCTGTATATCACATGAAATGTCGTCCATAACTTTATTTGTCACTACTATATTTCAAAAACATTTTCTCCTCTCAATACTCAACGATACATTTTTGATGAGCTTGGCTTTTTCAAATTCCAGTATCCAGGTAAAAATATTTCACGTGACCTTCTGGAAAATGCCGAGTACAAGGGCGTGAGCTTTGGAACTTTGCCCGAGAATATAGAAAACGTCTCGCCTGCTGCAATTGATCTGCTTAGAAGACTCCTACAGCCTGAGCCTAGATTGCGGATCAAATCAGTTCTGGGCCTTCAACGAATCGCTTTTTACATGGGTCATGATATTCGAAGTTATACAAAAAAGAAGGTCAGTCTTGTCGAGCAGTTATATAATAGATAATTGACAATCGTATCAATCAAGATTTGAATGATTGAAATGTTTTTATCGTTACAGGTATCGCCATTTAGGTTATTAGGCAAGAAACTTGAATCTCCAGCAACGACTCCTTTGGAAAATAATTTCTACGACTTCGACTCATTTGTCGGTGCCGGTAGTACTCAGCGTACCATAGCCCGATCAATGGACAGTAGATAGCGTAACACTATTCCATTAGGAGAATACCAGGGTTGCGGTTCTCCAATCTTGATGAAACTTTACGAGATGGATTTTGGGATTTACCCGAGTAGGCCATACTCGCCGCTGTTTCGTTTTCTGAAAATCTGAAATGATCAACAGAATATTCATGAAGAAACGAAATAAAAACCATCTCACAAATTTTCAGCAAGATTAAAGACCCGCAAACCCAGATTTACTCTCTTGTTAAGTACATGTCTTGATTGACTTGATCAATAGTGCATTTGTGATATTATCATTTACAATCGCCCGTTCTTTAACTGATTATATCGAATTCAATCGATATTTGAATGATCAATGCTTACTTAATTCAGCGAAGAAAGACTTACAATAATCGATTAACCTCATGATAATAGTTCGATTAAGGAGTAGAATAAAATACTTCCAAAATACATAATTATGCATAAAACAGCGAATTACTGTCAATTTTATACATTGAATACGAAATAGGTATGTACATTATGCTCCCGAGCATGCAGTGTGGGTAACCTTAGGCACTGCAAACTTATAACCCGAGCGAATCTAGCAAACACCTGAGCAAGTGTGTGCATGCAGAACTTTTTGTTACGAGGGATAACACAATGTTGTTTGGCTCGGGAACCGGCCATAAAGCGCTCGTTTTACTTAGGAACAAAAAAAAGCATGTTTGATCGTAGTCTCTTGAATGGCCAAAAATTAACTTGAAGTGCCAAAATTATGTTTTTTTTTTCTATAAAAAGAAACTTCTGCTCCCTATATGCAAGTTTGAATGCAATTTTTTAAAATGCTTCGTTGTCTCTAAGATCATTCTTTTCAAGAAACGTCTATTTAGGAAAAAAGAAAAATACGCAAATCATTACTGACAAATTATTAATGTTCATCATCGTACGAGATTATTTTCTTAAAAAGATTAAGAAGCGCTAGTGTATCCAAATGATTGTTCTGGAAATCATGTATTTTGATTCGTTATGATAATTATTATACGCATCATATGCACATGTGTTCAAGCTTAAATTAGTTTTTAACTCTAGTGAATACTTTGTTTGTACAATACCTTACCAATTGCTAATTGATGGTTAGTACAAATTTATCTCAAATTCATCATTATTCTATAAATTCTTCATTATTTTCCGACCAATTCAAATTAATCTTAAAAAAAATACTAAACAATTAAAGCACCCAACGATAGAAGAATATCACGATTTATTTTAAGTGTTATTTTATTTTTCTACGATGTGTTTCTTACTTTGTGTAAAAAAACTACATTAAATAAAGTATATTCTTTAAAATGTTGGCTTATTTTCATATTCAACAGGTAATCGACAAAAATGGTGAAAGATTACGTAATTTTGAAGAGTTACTCATTCATTGAACGAATTATTAATTCACCAGTACGAGTGCAAAAAAAAGTATCTGAAACTAGGAAATTCTTCATTTTTTGTTGAACAAAAAATTACAAAACAGAAGCATCATATCTTTATTCAAAAGATCAATAATCTCAACAACATCCATCCAAGGTATGAATGAAAATAATATTATATTGAAAAACCAACTAGTGTTTCACCATAACTATTTGCAAGGGCTACAGAGAATGAACAAAACTTTCATGTCAGTTTACAAAAGTTTTAATTTTTTTAAGAATAGTTAACAGTATTTTTGTTTGTTACAATATTTCATTGATAATACAATAAATTGCAATAATCGTGGTGCGTATAAACTAATAACAAAAAAATAGAATGGTTTTGAATCAAAAAACGCAGTGTTCCTTCGAAAATCGCTGGAGTTGAGTGCTGCGCGATTTTTCAGAAACGTCGATTCTTATTTCATTTTAATTTTCAAGCTTCCTATTTTTCTTTCATTCTTTGCCCTGTTTTGGGTAGTCGCTTCGTTTTCCTCCTTCGGTAGAGGTGCAATTTAATTAGAGTTTACATTATAATAATTATATACAATGTTCTTACATTTAATGGGCCTCTGAATTTTTCTCGTTATAGTACAACATTTCATTCACTTTTTCTTTTACTTTCGGCCAACGCGCAAAAGTTTTGCGACTTACAAATTTTTCACCTATACAATCTTCGCTGTTTCTCGAAAAAGTACGCATTAAACAAGAACAAAACTATGCTCTTTTTTAAAAATCAGAAGCAGTAACGTGACTTAATGATTAAAGTAATAAACCACCTCCTACAACTTAAACTATACCAAACAGATATGAAAAACAAAGATTTAGTTATACATCAGTAAAAATATGAATAAAAAATTGAAAGGTTCAAATTACTTCGTACAATTTCGTATATCTACATTGCTTTATACGATCTTTTGAGAAAAACGGATTATGTCTCAAATGATATATAATTTTGTGGCTACATACTTTTTACGTACACGTGTCTGCAAGTTTACAGTCACTTTGGTAAAAATCACCATCGATGCATTTTGAAATTTGACACTTAACCTTATTATATCGAACAAATGGTATATTTGCTACTTTAATCGATTCTTCTGGGGAAAAGGAGGACAATAATAAACTGTTGCAGATAAACTACTATTTTTTATTCTTCATTTAAAACACGAATGATTTCAATCTCTTACTGAATACGTTTCGCAGTATCCAAACTTCTTTTCTTTTTATTTTGTTATCCGTTAAGGATCGGAAATGACGTACTCGAATACAACAACAGCCTGTGAGTGATTGTTTATTTTCAATTTTTCAAATCAAACGTAAGTTTTGTTCAGCAGCATGCATTTCACACGAATTATAAAACCATTGCGATTTTTAGAATCGCGTAAAATGTTTCTTGAACGTTGTACTGCGTGAGCGCAGCTATATCTCACGAAAAAGAAATTTTGAAACAAGCCCGCCACGTATCTTACCATGTTATTATTGTTGTCATTAAAACTACCGATAAAATTACTATTGCTACATCTAATATATGTTACAATAAGAATGATCGTCCGCCCAGGTGACGATACCAGTAAATTTTTTCTGCACTAAAGATATTTTACAACTTGCAACGATCGAGATTTTTTCTTCTATCCAATGCTCAATCGCATCTACTGAGCTTCGTTTTCTGTTCCGCAACTCGGGCGACAGCTGTCTGTAAGAATCCCGTTAATATCAAATAGCACACGCGCTTATAACGACTTTACACGTTAGCATGCACATAGATCAAGCGCAGATATACTCAGCTTCATAGTGAAACCTTCTATGCACGAATGAAGCCCTTTAAATATTAAATTCGGCGCGAGTCGCGGAAAAGAAATTTTTCATTCTCACTTTTTCATTTTTCTCTGATTGATGCCCCTACAGAAAACTTTAATCTCGAATATCAGACTAGAGAAGAGTTGACGGATCTACGGATAGAATCGAATGGAATAGAGTGAACTTTATCACATATTCTGTGAGGATTGTTCGTATACAGATAAATACCAAGTAATATTTTTTTCTTCGAATACAATATAGCTTATTGGGCAATTGCAATATTTTAATCGTCGCCATCATTGTACCATCATATCTTGTGAGAAGAGTGAGTTTCGCTATTATTTCGGTTGAAGCAATTACTTAGTGTGTGATTCTTTCAATCTCTTCAAGAGGCACGCGTTCGCAAGAAAATTTTCTGTAGGGGTAATGGCACCATTGTAGATCTCGAATACGAGTATTTAAAGTCGCACATTGGCATTCCTTATTAAAAAGTTCGTGAAACTGAACAACAGGCTACACTTCTCTTCTTGATGTTGCAGTCATTTTCGTGTTTTTGCCACTGTGCGATTCATGCGCTAAAACAAGCTTAGTCGCATTTCGTGTCAATTTTCTCAAATTTCTTTTGTACACAAAATACCGGGTTTTCTGTGCTGAGAAAATCACACTTGCCGCTTGTATGTCACGATAGTAATTACATACTAAAAACGTGTAATAATATATACCTATGCGTATGTATAGTATTTATATGGTGTATCGTTCACGTTAGGGCGTCTTACCTAAAAATTAGTATTTATAAGTAGTTTTTTGTCTTTAATAATCGTTTATGCAGAATAATATCGTAGCGTGTAGCGTAGTTCCCTTTCCTATGACGGAGTTTCTTTACTCTATCGCTCATTCACATTCTGTATTTATGTATATATGTACAAGAATCAAGCTCAACGTTATGGAACGCAAAGCTTTGAATATGTTTCACTAATCGTGCGTGAATTCGTTCGACACTCAAGCGAATCTCAGAAAACTTTTTTTTCCATCAGAAAAAATTGTCATTCTCTTCCACTCGATCTCTACCTACATTTTTTAGACAAAACAGCTTCCATTGGATTCATTCTTTGCATACTCATTATAAAAAAGTTAATGGAACACAAGATGCGTAAGAATGAATTTCTACGTGATATAACATATTAGCTGAGGTGCGAATAATTATTTTTGATTTGATGATATAAGAGAAGGTAAAAAATAACCCGTGTAAATTGAAAAATTTTGATCAAACACTTACTTTATTTCTCGTCTATCGTAATCTTCGAAAATGGAAGATACTACTACTTTTTATCGAATGATCGATGATCGGTTATATTTTCATCCAATGACTAAGTATAGCCACTGACCACAGCGATAACAATAATCGCAATTGTTGAAAATTTCGTTAATAGTCCTACATATCATATTCTGTACAAGATTAATTGCACGATACAACGTTTTTTTACTCGCATCAATGCTTACATTACATTCATAGTAATTGAAAGTCGACGCACATCTTGCCAGCCTACTGGGGCTACCTGAATAAGTACAAAAACAAACAACGGGAATATGGATGGACTTTTACTCCAATAAATTAAGACCTTCACGAAGATTAATCACACATTGAGAATACGAAATTACATACGAAAGATAATTTCTGCACGAAACTATTTGATACGGATAAAAATAGTTTCAATTGAGTTTTTGAAAAAATACTGCATAACACAAACAGACAAATCACAAATATTAAAAAAATCCATACAAATTGCCAGGTAACGCGAGTAAGCCAAGTAAGAATGTCGCGTGGTGTTTACTAACGCACAAATATCTTAGGGCTCGTTCACACGTGACAGACTTTAGTTAAAGCGCGAAGGAATCGACTGCTTTTTTTGTTTTTTTTTTCTCGAAAAGTTCGAAAACTTCACTAAATATATTCAGGAATGTGCCAAAAATTGGCCAATTCTCGTCTTTCTCTCTTTTTTATCTATCTCGTTCAAATATTCTTATGCAAAAATGTCCGCCCCAATGCAGCAGTTTATATAACGTTGCGCCTTGAGACACTAACGAGGGAATATTGCGTTTCTGTCTAAGCGGTTTTATCGAACAGTTGACTCACGACTTGACTATTCACGTCTTTTTAGCTATCCACGATGCCAAGTTGTTATACAGTTTATGGCGATTTTCTCCCTTTCCTATCCAAGTAATTGTCTGCAGTTTTCATTGTCATTAGCTGTGACTACAACAAACTTCTATTGGAACATATTACATATCGTGTGCAGTTTTTAAATCGATGCAGGGACAGACCTGATTCAATTTGCTTAAATACGTGTGTAACTTTGAGTAACTGTTCATCTTGATGAAGAAGTATATGCAACTCTGGAATATCACGAGTTGTCTATAAATATTGTAAACGAGTTAAGGTAATATCTAAGAGAGAGAGAGAGAGAGAGAGAGAGGGGGAGAGAGAGAGCGAGAGGGAGAGAGAGAGAGAGAGAGAGAGAGAGGGAGAAAGGGAGAGTCTTAAAACCCATCGAACCCATTGAAACTTTTGACGAAGCACCGATACGATGCCATTGGATTTTCAATTCGCATCACACATATTAATTTGATCACACCGAACCTAAAGAGCTCGATGCACACGAAAAAAAAACACGGAAAGCATTGCACGTAGACTCGCACGAGTACTCTATATATTGCACACGAAACTGGTGTTCAACAAACCATATAGTAAAAAAACTATCGAATCTCACGCTTGGAGTAATAAAGCTCGACAGTCTCATTAGCGTAAGGACCGCCTAGGAGCACAGCATTCCCTTGCACGAGGATAAAAAGAGAGAAGAGCAACCGAAGGCTTGGTGGGTAATGGAGGGGGGGGAGGGAGGAGAGGAGGGAGATAAAAATTGGAAAAGAAGTAAAGACGAATCGTTCGAGAGGACGCGCTGACGGCGTCCGCTCCAAATATCACAATCGAGCTGGCGCACTTGAGCCGGCTTGTAGTGGCTGCGTGTGTCTCCCCATCGTCGAAGATCGACGCTCGTCGATGTACGTCAACAAGTTAGCACGGCCAACAATCGAGCAGCAGCATCAGTGTCCATTTACGCGGCCGGCGGAGGAGTGTCGAAGCACGGACGCGCCGACAAAACAGCATCACCGTCGCGGGTGAATAATACACCCACGCTCTTATCAACTGCACCTTCATCACACTCTGTCACCTCTACACATTGCAATTGTCATGGTTTATGGAACCTGCAAGATCAAACAGATTTGTCAGTACGACGTGTTCGTATAATAACTGCGCGCTTTTGCTTCGCCGCGAGATAACCAACGATCGTGCTTGTTTTACTAGATATCGGAGAGATCCGAGACGCTATGATAGGAAAACAATCTTCACGATCTTTAATCCTATAAAGATTTTCTTATCCAAGCTCGTATCATATTTGAAAAGCATTTTCGTGAAGTACATAGAAGTTTAAGAACTAACTGAGTTTATACACTTGATGTTATATTGTTCAAGCACAAGAAATACAGCATTTTGTAATATAATAGAAGAACCAATGAATAAGCTGTAATCGACCACGATCAAACGCAACCCAGCATGTGATCTCGCAAATCTAAAGTGTACAGAGAGTAATAATTTTGAAGTACCTAGTTAGGTGTCGACTATCCTCGTGGACGGCCATCTCCATGCTCTTAAATTCGTTAAGCTCCTTTCTGATAGCAGCCTTATCCTTTGGAGTCAGTCTCGTCCACGGCTTGTCAGCTCTTCTGTCATAATCATGCGCCTGCGTCACCTCTATGTAATCGTTGAACCTGATAATCTGCCAAATGATATTGTCGTTACGTTACGTTAGCACATCAATATTTAACTCTTTATTATTATCCTCGTTTGATTCTGAGCACACCATCTCTACTTTGATCTGGCTTACGAGCGAATCTTAACAGCCAAGTAATCTCGAGCTTGATTTTACGACAGCACTTAAAAAGATATTCTCAGGATATTTTCCGGCTAAAACTCGTGAAATCCTAAATCGCTCAAATTAGGAATGTGTTTAGATAATCTGAATTTTTTTTTCTTATTCAACGAATAAGTTCCGAGATGATGAAAGTCAAAGAAATATTTCAAGCACTTTAGAATGGTATGCTCTACGAATGAATTTGAAACTTGTGCTGAATTAATGGAGCCAAAAATATTTCGGGTACGAACGGTAACTACTTGATAAATTACTCGATTCTATACTCGAGATGTTTTTGGCTTCATCACTTTATCACTATCCTTAACGACTAACAGATTCAGTTATTGAACATCCTAGTCTAGAGTGCAAAGAGCATTTACGAAACTTATTATCTGTCTTGATGACAATTAACAAAGTAAAGCAGTTCCGGGTTATTCCTAGAACTCATCTCTCGCGAAAGAAAAATGTACAATCATTTTAATGGTTAGTGTTGGGATTCTCAATTCAAAACCACGTTCATAACCTTGCGAAAGTTCAAGCAATAAATGTGCTCCAAATTGGTACGGTAGATATCGAGAAATCCCCACAGTGAACGAGCGTCCGGAAATTCATTACGAAATTTCCGAAAGGATTCGTTCTAACGAAGAGCCTGACAAAAAGAAAGGAGCCGTACCTTCTTCTCCTTGAGCTCGTCGACGGTTGGCCGGAAGCTGAGCTTTCTCAACAGATAACGCTTCTTCTCTTCCTTCTGCTTCTTCTCCTCGGCCGGGCTTTGTTCTGTAACACAGACACATGAAATTCTATCCCTTTGACTGTTCGATGCCGGGACAACTAGGGTCCATCCAAAATTATGTAAAGATCAATTTATAATTTTTTACCCCCCCCCCCCAACTCTAGAGACCCTGACCTTCCGTGCAATTTACCATTGAAAAATTTTCAAATAATTCGAGAAAGACTTATGATATTCATGATATTTGTTGGATATTACGATCTTTACGTAATTTATCGGTGGACCCATCGGTGGTGACAAGCTTACTTTTCAGAATGTTGCGCTCCTCCAGCTCTTCCTGGGTGGGTCGCATGCTCAGCCGTCTGCGAACATGCAAATTGGTTAATCAAGTCGTTGGGGTTTCGGCCAGTTGTAGGGGTTCGGGTTGAGACCGCCGAGAATTGTCAAGCATCTGAATAAGTGCGGTGGATTGAAAAGTACAGTCGTACTAATTTTTGTGATATATTTTGAATTGAATATTCTCGAAGCTCGTAGGTTGTTTTGTATTTTTTCTCTTCGAAAATTCTCTAGCAGATTTTTAATTACAAGTTTATTATATAAGGTGACTTGGCCCAATTTGGCACTGTACCCAATATGGCACTTTTCTCAGATTTTGTATTTCTGATATTCTCAAGGCACCAATGACCCTCGGGGCACATTAAGAGTAGTAAAACAAAATTTTCGATAGCTTCCTTGATCAAAAACCCTGACGGTAGCATATTGAGTACAGTTACCTTACAAAAAAATTATAGTTGAACGACGCCCACTGTCATCATAGTGAAAAGTTGTAAACTGCCAAATTGCAATGTATTTGGACATATCGCAACTCGTATTAACTCATTCATTTAATGTAAAAATGCAAGGAGTTTGATTTTCACAAAAAGCGAGAAAATAGTCAATACGATTGAAGTAACTTTTTTCTGTATCTTTTTATCCGTTTGCGAGCGGTTTTAGATATTCTTCTGCAATTTTTGACCTTGAATCGCTTGGATCATCACGGCTCTTCGACAGGAGTTTTTCGTTCGATTGATTTTTTTTTATTTATATTTGCTAAAGGCAACTGCGACTGAAGGCTTGGAAAAAGCAATCAACAGAATAGTCGTTAACAGAAAGACAGATAGATATATCGAAATATTCAACATTTTTGCTATACGTTCAGAAGTTGTCAGTCAAGAACATATTGAAGTCCGTTTGATGAAATATTCAATACATGCTTTGGCTAGAATGTATGAAATTTTGACGGAGTTGAATAGAACACGATTTTCGGCCTTTATTGAAACGGCTTTCCTATACATCATTGACCTAATTCCCTGCGAAAAGTATTATCTACGACGTGAATTTGATGAAATTCATCCCGCAACTTCGATGCGATCTGTTTTCCAATAGCAAAAACGTATTATTTGCATCTGAAAATTAACAAGCTCAACTCGACCGACTTTTCGGCGATCCCTCGATCGCGAGTCTAACGCGTACGTTTCACCGCAGTTTCGATATAGTAGCAAGTCGCGAAAAGAAGATAGAGCAGAACAAAGAGCTGCCAATAATCTGAGCTGCGAGCGTTTAGCCGTGGGGAGTCCGTCGACAATCGGGGATAAAGCTCGCTCGCGCGAAATAAATCCCGAAATATTCGGCTCGCCAATTTCCCAGCGCCCATCCACGCCCGTCACGATTTTACACGGCCAAACGCCCGGAGTTATATACCTGTCGGGCGGCAACAGCCGACAGAATCAGCTTCGCCGGCTGTCGTTTTTCCCTCGATACTGGCGCGCGAACAGCCGCCCTACCCGAATTGAAAGTCGGAAGAGCGGAATTGATTAATGAGTTTGGCGCACATGGAGATTGATTGATACGCGCCAGTTGCTATCCGCGGACAAAGACTCGCGCGAGTGGAAAAGGGTTGAAAAGAGCTAAAACGCGAGTTTGCATCGCCCTTTACCTCTGTTTGGTTTGACATTGAACGGTGGCTGTTCGGAAAGAGGATTCGACAGTTCATCCCCGCGTGGGCCGAGGTTCGCTGCGCGAAACTTGAAATTCTTCCCTTAGCAAGTAGCTCGCACAAAGAATGCAGCGCGCGAGCAATAATTGTTTTCGTTATTTTTAGCCATTGAGTTTTTCTTTATGGCGCGAGGGCCGAGTGAATTAACGATAGTAGGCAAATTTTCTTCTATCGACGCACGCGTACAATCAATGGCTCGTGTATCGCACAGGGTGTACTCGAAATTAAATAAACGGTCGGATGGATATTGCGAGAATTTCAATCCACCCCACTCGTCGACAAGCCACGAAACAAAGAATTGGAGCGTTCATTTTGCTCGGCCCTCGCGCGTCGCCTCGAAGATTTAAAACGAGCCGCGTTCAAATTAATCGCTCGCGCTTTCCTCTAATTTCCGCTGGTCAAACTACCCGCGAAATTGCCGAGCAAATTTGATCCACGAGCGTCGGAACAATTTTACGGCTGCCGTTGATTGGAGGAAGAGAGAGAGAGGAAGAGAGAAGAGGACTTACCTGATGAGCCTTGCACCAATCGCCTCCTTCGTCTCTTGTCTTTCATTGTCCGACTGCACCTGAAGGATGTTGCGGTTGATCAGCTCCTGACGGTCGGGCCGCAGCGCGAGTTTCAAAGACAGCGACTCCTTCCGGGCTATCTTAGCCAACAGCTGATCTGCAAATACACCGATTCATATAAGCTTGTCCGGAGCAGACCCATTGGGCTGTCTTGGTTTTAATGGTGAAGGGACAATTTGCGTCATTCGGGCTTGTGCAATTCACCGGCACATTTCGAATACTAACATATGCGCTTAGGGAGAAGTCGTGGCGCGAATGAAGGCGAAATTTTTTATCTTCCTGTTTGTCAAACGTTGACTAGGGCACGTTTCAAAGATTCACTAAGACCACGCGATGATTCGAGTTCGCAACAGTCGGTCGTATAGATAAATGCGAGAATACGACATTTTCCTAATTGGCTATTCTGTGGTAGTTAAGAAAATTAAGAAAAGCACGAGTTGGATTTCCTCCTGAAAAATTATCTTGCAGGTGAGATCACGCGTTTAGCATATAAAACGAGCCTTGCCAAAGTTAAATTGGATGATCAACGCTCTTGGAAAATCGCACACAGGAAATAGTTAGCTTTCGACCATCCAACTGAAACTTCGTGAATGAAATAAAAAGTTATGACTTTATCGTTACATTTATACTCAGTCGCGATACGTTTGGAATGGTTGTGGCTCGTATCATATAGCATAGTCATTTCCGAAACCCTGAAATCCACATTTTCAACTGATGTTTCAATCTCAAATGTATCATGTTTCTCGTAAATCAACTATCCAAATCTTCTAGTGACTCGAAGTTTATATCACCCTTAAAAAAACTAGTAACTAGTAAACTAGTAGCAGAATCTTAGTAGATTTCACTTCATAACGTGGGGTAACTCATTTTGGACAGAGAAAGAAAATCATACCCGTATTTCAATTTATTTTTTTCACCTTAAATCACGATCCAATTTCAATTTCGATCATTCACTAGGATAATTATCCGACAATCTAATTCCTGAAGGCAGCCGTCTAATTCCCGCAGCCGTCAGTCAGCCACGTGTATACGTCCGAGACATCTCTCGGGGAGTTTGCATGGTCCGAGGCTATTCGCAATGCACCGTTAGCGCGATTTGCAACTCGCGCGTTCTGGATTGACGACATGGCGCTATTCGAGCGCAACGTCATCGCGAGCTTGAGCTCGATCCTCGCGAGCGAGCCGAGTTGTGAATCTTAATATGGTCGCGAGACCTATTTTTGCATTCGCTCCGCGTGGAGTTGCGCTCGAGTGTTTTGGGCGCAACGCGCATCCTGGTGAGTTCGTTAAAGTATAAAAAATTAGGTTCAAATGAGAATTTTGCGGTCATTTAGATCTGTGCATCAACTCAGTTCGGTAAACTGCATATTAGAGATCTGGTCGAACCTTTTAGGATACGTTCAAGAAAGAAAAAAACTTGCGCACAGTCTCGAGTTATCATATACTAGACGATTTCGTAATCGGCCTCGTTGATTATCGTGTTTCTGATAATTACTCTTGCAATACAGATGTTTCCGCAAATGTTTGAAACATATTTGATTGTATCTTCAAATGTTTGTACATATTTGAAAATACACCGTGAAAAACATTATATACACGAAGACGCAGAAACGTGTAATTTTTACGAGTGGCGTCGATCAATCGCCGAAGGGCTCACGACCGATCAATTCCCGCTTGCCGTCGAAGTCGCTAGGGCGGGGCGCTATAGCAATCTGTGTCACAAGCCGCGCGTAAAGGTCGGTTCGCTGTTGGATCGCGTAGTTATCGAGGCGTATACGGCACGCGGAAGGCTCGAAAGACACTGCAGTCGCGTGCTGTCGCGTTCTAGGTAACAAAGTGGCGTTTCGAGCATTACACAATTTAGCCCGAGCGCTGGTTCTGGCAAGCGTCAGGGAAATTTCACACCGAGTAATTGCGTTGTTTGTCGACGGCAACGGCGGCGGAAGAGGGAAGTCGATATTACGAGGATGCTAATCTCGTACCCAGTCGGGCGCAGCTCTCGGCCAAATAGAAAAGCAACGCGTCGGGGGGCAACTTGAATGGCGCGCTCGCGTGAATATTGCATCCGAAACGCGCGAGAACAATGTTGAGGTTCCCGGGAAAATCTTGAGAACGACACTTGATAACCAACACTCGGCTCGATCGTCTCTCTTGAATGAGAGATTAGCCCTTTTTGGCCTGTTTATTATGAATCAATCTTGAATGTTATTTGGAATTCGTAGAACCCCCATGAACTTTAGAGTCTTTCCAGGGAACAAGTTATCAAGTATATGAGAAGAATAGTGAATTTATCTAACGTTCGTTTGGATTTTTCATGATTGTACCTCCAAATTTCAAAGGTGAGAATTAAAAGGCAGATAGTAGACTAAGTAACTTTGATACCTCCTCGTACATTAGAATGATAACTCGAGTCTCAGCACGAGGCTGCGTTTAACGAGGATGAGAGGAAACGTGCAGAACCATTTCCGTTGAGTTACTTCGGCATTCAAGGCATTCGTTCATCACTGTTTCTAACGAACTGAACACCACCATCAATTCAAAACGCGCTATCCGCCTAATAAACTCAGTTGCAGCGCGTATCCTTCCTTGGCGCACCGTTGCATTCGCGATCACGTCGGCCACGCGAAAGCCATTCCAACGCGCTTCTCGTTCTGGCCAGTAAAATTTGAAACAAATTAGACACTCACTTCCTCGCGCGACGGTAGTTCACTTCCGAGGGGCCAGCGCGTCAGCGGTTGGTATTTTTCACGGCTGCGCGGGCCGAGAGGCACTGAGCGACTTGCCAGCCATCGGCGCGGATTAATATAAACCTCAAGGTGCGCTCGAGCCCGCCGGCAGTCCGAATTTCGCGCGCGCGTGGCTAACGAGGCGTTGGTCGGTATAATTAGTAAGGTTGGAGGGATATTTTGTGTGCGTGTGTGTGTATGGGGTAATGAACAACCTGTCGCGGGAAGAATCATGAACGAGAAACGTAATTTTGTTCGGCTGGAAAGAGTTTGCCGGATACGGCTGCAAGCATTTCGTTCGAAATTCGTGCTCGAATCTTCAGGAGGAATCATCGATCATTCAAAAATTGTTTGAAATTATTGTGTATAGGTATCTGTAGGCTTTTACCTGTATGAACCATCAACCCGCGGACGCGCGTATTTTTTTCGCGTATAAGAAATAACGTTATGAAATGTATGAATCACCCAATAAACATTTTGTTGTTCTCGATCTGAATTTCTTCACGACTTTGTGATTGTAAAAAAATACAACCATTGCCATCGATCTAAGCCGGTGAAATGCACTTTTGCGAGCTTCCGGTAGGCGCGATAAGGTCTCGGTTGCGTGGATACTCACTCTTCTCGTCGTCGTAATCATCCCGATACAGGATCTGTCCATCTCCCGAGTCAGTGTCGGAGTCCTCTCGGATGATGCATGGCCTCGCGTTCTCCTTGTTCTCCTGCATGTTGTTGTGCGGCGCCAGTCCGAACCTCACCGGTTGTCTGCTGCAAATCGAATAGGCCGTTTTATCAGTTATCTCGCGCGCTCCCGTTCGGTTGATGCGTGGCGAAACAATGGAACGAGGTGGATGGACTTTTGCGTGCGCTCCGGGCAGTGTTGCGAAACAACGTGTAACTCATGCTCTTCCGTACAATGAATGCCAGAAGAGCACAAGTTTGGATGGGGTTAACATACAACGTACATGGCTCATTGTCGCGGAGAGTGACAGATCTAAATAGTGGCAGTTGAGAAACGTGTAATAGCTCGAATTATGCCGTTGCAATTATACTTTCGGCTATTTCACGTTGTCATCGTCGTAGTCGTCGTCAGCGTCGTCGGCGTCGAGGGCAACAATGAAAGCTGAACGATAGCTGTTTGGTGGCAATGACGTGAAATTATGCTCGCGAAAACAAAGAAACAAAAGAAAGTTACACGGATGGTTCCCTGTAAACATATTTTTCTCATGCTCATGTATGATGTATGTTGTCATGCGACATATATAAATATATATAGTTGATGGATCAATATTATTAGAGCTCGACAGGGTTTCGCACGATCAACCGCGCGAGTGACGTATATCAGAGTGACAGATTTCCCGCATGCTGACGTTCAGAGGAAGTAGATTAAATGAGAAGAGACGAAAAAATGGCGGGGAGAGGGGAAAGATAAGAGAAAGAGAGAGAGAGAGAGAGAGAGAGAGAGAGAGAGAGAGAGAGAGAGAGAGAGAGAGAGAGAGGTGAGAAAAAGACATTGAATTGAATGAAATGCCAAATTACCCAAATCTTATCCTAGACCTTCTGGTTATGCATAAAAAACATACGATTTATTCGTTTACTAGTGATCAAGATATACATAATGTGTGTATGTCAAATGGGCGAATGCACGTAAGCCCGATTCACTACATTTCTACGTCTACGCTGACATCGAATCTTCTGGGACATTATTCATATTCACAATATCCCGCACACTGAATGATTGATTGCACTATGAGATATACTGAAAATGTCCCAGTGAAATTATCATACAGATTGATAAACAAAACTCATCTTGTTTTGAGTGATTCTCATAAATTCTCCGTGGTCCAAGGGTTTGAACAATCACACTTTCCAAAGATAATGTCTATTCTGTAAATACTTTTTTCTCTCTCTCTGAGATCGTAATATCTGCGTTGAATGAGGAAAATCATAAAAAAAGCTACCGGTCGAACATTCTTAAACCTTTCATTTCTACGCGGAGAATTCAGAGTTTAATATCCCATAATACTTTCAACTTAACGAGTCAGTATATTGGAATTCTTCAATATTTTTCTCTCTCAAAGGAGTCGCCACGAGTTGAATACCAAAGTACTGGAAAGTAAATATTCATTCACCCAGTTTGACCAAAATCCTCGGCGACTTTGCATTCAGAATTAGTGACAGGTCAAAATCATCAAAAGTGTCACTTTCGGAATTGTCAAATGGTCGAACTTCTTTTGCGGTATTCCACAAGCGTACAGGGATAACGAAATTCCTCTCAAACTTGCGGCGATTCTTCCAAACCCACTAAAACTATCCACGCGTCGATTCGAACACCTTGATTTGGAATAATGCACGGGAAGTTCAAACCCTCGAACCAATAGTCGGCGGGAGATCCCAAGTACTAGTTCGCTCAGGATCCGGCAACTTCGTAACGCACTCGAGAATCAACTGACAAATCGAATTCGCCCTTAACTTCCTGGTGCGCACTTGTGACGCCGGAACTGCTAGAGGATTATGGCGCGTCATCACCGATAACATCAAATATTTTTAATGAACAATCTCATCATGTGCAATATTAATTTTATTCTTCTACAATAACAACGTGTAAAAATGAAAATTTTTTCAAGACAATTGTTTATCGTTACTAAATTGATCAATATGATTGATTCGCTCCGACAATCTTCTTAATTACTGATAGTTGCAATTACATGTATATTAAGTATTGTTAAGAAACATAATTCTTTGACGAGAGGAATGAATATTTCTATTCGGACCCGATTGGTTACACCCTAGATACACTCGAACATACGTCGTGGATGGTGTTGTGAAAATGATGACACCGGACGAGACTAATGTTCAGCAGGTTGGGGTCCCCGATGATTGAGTTTTAAAAGTTTGTTCCGAGAATTATTCGTTCAAAAAGTTGACAATGAACTTGCACGCTTCCTAGACGGTCGGGATCACGGAGGTACAAATATAATGGAGTTACAAAAGTGCGCTCCCAGAATTGTTTATTGGGAAAGCTAGGCCCGGATCCGGTTGTCAAGTTGTCCAGGTGGTTAGGGCGACCTATGATGGTGCCTTCCTGGAAGTTTTAATTGAAAATCAAGACCCTTGGCCTGGGCGTTATCCATGTGATTAGGGTTGCCAAGAGTATAGTCAGTTAATAGTCTTGTCCAGCTTCTCCAGCAGAAAAATTCCTGTAGCGCACCATTACAACTCCACCATTGGCGACCCTTACCACCTGGATAACTTCCGGGTCTAGGGTTAGCTTTGCCAATCAACAATTCCGGGAGTGTACTTTTGTAACTCCATTATCTTTGTAACATCGTGATCCCGACCACCCGGGCAACGTGCTAGTCCAGGGTCAACTTCTCGGACGAATATTCATGGAGCGCACCCTCAGGACATAATCCTTTGGAATCTCAACCATCCTCGACGTATGTGATCACGACCGCCTGAACGTTGTCCGAATCTAGGGGATAATCAATCGTGTCAGATTAGAAACATTCATTCCTTTATTTGTCATAAATGTATTTTGATTTCTAACGATGTTTAATGTAATCGGTGGTGAAACGACACAATTCTCCGGCGTGGAATATCAAATTCATTGCGTAATTCGATCCGAGATAGAAGGAGAGGCTGTATTCCATCAGAATGTTTCTTGTAACTTTTTCAGAACTTGACAAACTCTTTTGATACATTTTACAAATAAAGTCGATTGAAGATTCCCATCGAGTAGAATCTATAATTATCATACCGACTACCTAGTACTCTGTTTATATAAATCCAGAGTTTTCAAGATTAGCAGTTTGCATTATTCAAGACACTATGGGCGTCAACAAATTTTCGAAGCAGTGTTTAACGTTCCATAGTGAAGTCGAAGTTACAAGAAACATCTATATACGTACTCTCTTAATTCCTCACATTAAAAATTCACTGAATGAAAATTTCCCTTGAAGCGGGTGCGAATGAGTTTTCGAATGTAATGAATTGTTCCCAGCAATACCAGTGAATATTCACTTGAGCTCTGTAATTATCAAGTCTCGTGAAATTCAAGCGGATATAATGCCACTTTCGTAAAGTGAATTTCAACTGGAAGAGAAGTCAAGAGAGTAGGCCCTTGTAAAACGAAGGAGAAGGAGAATAAATTCGAGTTACTAACTTGAAGGAGGCGTGCAGCTCCTGTCTAAGGGTGAGCGGCCTCATCTCCTGGGTGGGTGTGCTCTGGGGCGTGGCGGGCCCGCTGCCGCCGCCCTTCTTCTTCAGCGCGCTCTTGAGCGGCATCGCGTGGAACTTGGGCTCCTTAGCCGGGATCTCCTCGACCCGCGTCGTGTCGATCCCGTACATGTCCTCGTCGTCCACGTCCAGCTCCTCGTCATCTGCCAGCCAAACGTAAACACGACAATTAATCACGGGAAGTATTTTTCTTCGTTGCCCGCTCGACGAGACGTCGTTCCGTTATAATGCTCGCGCTCGTGTCAGCGAGAAACAAGTAGCCGGCCTCAGCACAGTGTTTGAAACTCAATTTCAACGACTCTCCTCGTATACCGGTGAGTCTTTTTTCACCCGCCATTATTTTTAATGAATTGTTTCAGAAGCACTATCGTAAAGGTTTGTAATTGCGTTTCAACAATGCTAGCGGGGAAAAAGCGCTGCGAGTAATTTCAGTCAATCTGAGTCAACCCTTACTGGCGAGTCTTTTTACATATTATTACATAATACCAAAGCGACTTTATAATCCATCAACAAATGAACACGCGACCGTATCGAACGATTCTCAAACAACTATGTCTCGGTCGAGATTTCGCGGTTCGAAATATCTCGCGATAACGGGAGGGCTGGAAGCACAACAAAGTTCAACTTACCGTCGTCGTCGCACTCGAGGAGGGCCATCTGCTGCTGCTGCCTCTGCCTCGACAGCAAGGTCGGGCTGGGCGAGCTGAACATGGGCGGCGGCGGGATGGGGCCGATCTCGCTCAGCGGTATCGGCGGCTCCGGCAGCTCCGACAGCACCAAGTTCTGCGGGTAACATCTCTCTATGACCTGCTGCTCGTCCGGGCCTGAATGGTGCACCCCCTTGTCCGCTGCAACAACACATCGATCACCCGGTTATACACCCAATATAGCCATTCAATGTTCTTGTTTTTTTGTTTAAGGGGTCGGGCTGGGGGTCAGGTGGAGGTGTGAATGAAAAACAAAACAACGAGTTATTGGAGATAATCGCGAGGTGCCGAAAACACACGGTGACATTCATCCTGTGGCGATTCTTTACTTTTCCACGTTGCGATCGTAGTAAGCGAGTAAAGTGGATGTATATCACCTTGGATGTTCGGATCTCCGCGTGAGAGAACGACAAATTCTCGATAATTATTAGTCTGAAAAGAAAGAAAAAAACAGAATTGTGTTCTACAGCATTATTTATAGTAATCACTGAAATTGCCTGCTGGCGATATGCAGTAAAAACAATTCGAATCTTCGATTAGCTCAAAGTTAATGTATATTTCAACTTTGCTAATGCAGGCAGAGTTAGTAGATATATATGAATATATGTAAAATATGCTCCAGTACGATGCTTGAGTGGAATATTGTAGATTGGTATATATTAATCTACTATTCATAATTAGTACG
This sequence comes from Aphelinus atriplicis, assembly GCA_020882685.1. NCBI lineage: Eukaryota > Metazoa > Arthropoda > Insecta > Hymenoptera > Aphelinidae > Aphelinus > Aphelinus atriplicis. The sequence goes on from CM037073.1 coordinate 80,503,360, forward strand.
TATTCTCACGAGAGATCTAAGGAGCCGATGATGATCATCATACGGAAGTCAATAATCATTCGGCTAATTAAACGAAGTAGTTGCTAATTGAGTTAGTAATCAAAATTCAACGCTTCAGCGAATTAGAAGATTCAACTCGTAGATTGATCTAAAAGAGCGTTAGTTCAAGAAGCATATAGAGAATAACTTGAAACTCCTGCGAGCCATAGAGTACACCAATAAGCCCTTTTTTTTACAAAGGAAACTCAGAGGACAGGCATAGCACACTATTTCACGGCGCTACGGTCAAATTGTTGCGAACGAAGCTCGATTAATCATTCCTGGACAATCAAGCGTCAGTAGCAAACAAACAATTCAATGGCGTTTATACATGGCACCACCACTCAACACAAGCAGGTCTAAACAAGAAAAGGTTCAGATCGTTCGGTTCAAAGGTGATTCGAGGCTGGGACATCGGGGACGTTGAGACGCGTACGAAAATCGCCAAGATCAAGCAGACCGAAAGTGTACCAATGTGAAATTGATCATTCACGCCCTTGAACGCATCCCATCGAATCCCCCAAAGGGGTAAACGCGCGCGCGCGATCTCAAATCCGTTGCCAGCAGCCTCGAGTCGATAGGGGGTCGCGGCGAGCTCTGAGGGGGTGAGAGGCCCTAACCTGCCAGGGAATCCTCCACGAGGTAGGGCTTGCGATCGTTAATGAGGACGCGCGGCGGACAGTTGTTGGCGGCATTGAGTCGCCTATTGGCGCCGCCGGTCCTCGTCGTGTCGAGCGTCGTCGGTCTGTTGGGCTTGTGCTGCTGCTGCTGCTGCTGCTGCTGTTGCTGCTGCTGGTCGAGAGCGCCGGTCGTCTGCTGGTTGGCCGGCTGCTCGCCGCTCGGCGACACCGACCCATTGCTACCTCCGTTGCTCTGTTCGCCCTTGTCCTTTTTCGGCTCTGAAATGAGGAAAGCCACCGATATTCCTTCACGCTCGGTTATCGATTTTCGCTTTCAAAGGGACGGCTCGGGGCTGGATTAGCCGATTTTCGCATCTCAACGAATATCCCTCGGTCATTGGCACCAGTGTGCCTTGGCGAGATTCGTCATACATTTTATGCTCTCGAGAGTTGCTTCGCTCACGGGCACGTGTGACACGGGGACACGCGCCAGTCGACTAGTGCTCTTGCCCTTGCTTTATTTACATGTTTTCTCAAAGCGACACGGGCGAAACACTCGTTCAAACACGCGTGCATGCGCACTTTTGAGATGACTAAGTGACGAGGACGCTTCAGGTGGTGGGCACCGGAGTGGATCTATTTACGAACGACTGAAATAATAAACACGAAGAGAGAAGGAGATTTTTCGATTACTCATAAGCGATGAAAACTATTTGATCAGAGGTGAAGTGACAGGCTATTAATGGTGCTGCGTATACAGATACCCGTTGCGCGCCGACTCGCAATTCGCTTCTTCACCACTACTCATATTTTCATCATACCTACTCATCAGTGCGATATTTCGAGCACACTTCTCATCGCCACGTGCACCAACCCGAAAGCTCGATTTTGCTCGATGATTCGGTATCGAGAAGTTCGCCGAACACACCCACGCTTCCACACACACATGAAACAAACCGACTGCACTGCTGAGGCATACTTCGAAACTCGACTCGGGGAAAAAGTGCAGCCCGAGCCAAGCGCAAGCAGTGCAGCGAGCGCAATCCAAAGCCCTGAGCACATCGCATCCTGTTTGCCCCTATTAGCCCCTCGAAAGACAAACAAGCAATCAGTGCCTAGTAGTCGAGATGAGTCAGGCAAAACGGAAAAGCGACTTTCCCTCTCTCTCTTTCGCTCGCGCAAAAAAGCCGACTGTCTGTATAATCACCGCGCGCGGTATGTTGGCAAGCTGCAGCTCTCGCGGGGGCTGTACATACGGCCGCGTCGATAATCAGCGGTCACTGGCCATGCTTGGCCCGAACCTCGGCCGAGCGACACTTGGCCCCGGGCCCAAGGCTCGCCCGCTTCTTACTCACTCGAGCCAGCAATAAGCTCGGCTTGTAAATAACAGCGACAACCGCCGCGTGTTTTCCCACACACACACGCTCATTTTGTTTGACCCGACAACGTGTGAAAGTGTGCTAGCGAGCTCGGATGACCAAGATTTCAAAGTGAGACAGAACCAGCGATCGATTGGGTATCCCGTAGAAGACTGCAAGGGATTTGTGGATTAAACATACGTGGGGAATCAATCCCATCGTCGACTGGGTATATACATACGTCTACAAAGTATCGGAGCCCGAGTCGGAGCTGAGCGCGAGGGAATTCGAGTGGGGGGTCGAAGAGGCAATGATTAGTCGGCAATATCCTTCCCCCGGCGGGTGACTGTGATAAATCCGTAACAGCTCGAGTGGATTCCGATCTAAATGGATTCGCAAGTGTATCGCGGGCCAATCGGGGATTGGGCCGCGGCTCGTTCGCCCGAATGGAAATCGAACGCTGGTTACCAGCGAATTTTTCGCATCTCTCCAGCTCGGCCGACAACTGACGTTGGGCCACGGCCAAGTTGGGACGCGCCAAGCTCATACTGCAAGCTGGCGCGAACACACGCGTGTGCATACGCGTATATATCCACCAGCGACAGGCACGACTTGGGTATCGCGCCCGCGAGTCGCGTCACGACAAAAATTTCTTTCGAAAAACACACGCGAGGCTGAGCCGAGGAATTTCCCTCGTTTTATATTCAGCGATCAAAATAAAGCGCTGGAGTTTTCTCTGTACGCGACGAGGGTGAGCAAAATTAGAACTCGGGGGAGGGAATTTCGATCGGAGGCGGAATCAAACGCGTCGGACATGTTGATTTCTAGTGAGAGAACTAGAACGACGCTTCGCCTCAGTCTACTTTGGCATAAACGTGAAAAACGAACGAATGGGAATTCGAACGACTTTGATATGCGAGTGCGTGAAGCTCGCCGACGCGTATCGAACATATTGTTTTATGGATCTATTCGCGCGATAGCTCGCGATTGAACACACACTTTATTGCGGTACCGAACTGTTTTACGCGCAATCACGCATGAAAACAGATTTTACGCACCAGAAACATTGTATATGTACCATCGAATTTACGCATTTTATTGCAAAATAAAGACCGTTGTTACTTCGTAGTGCGTACCCGAGGATAGCAAGACGTACACCAGGGTTCAAAGACGGATTTTTTCGATGCAATTCTACAGGGTCGTGCAGCACGGGCGAAAGTTCGCGTTTTTAGCGGAGCTCCAACTTTTCCCTACCCTACGGGAGCGGAGTTGTAGCTTTGATTCCTATATAAGAACACAAACTTTGTCTCTGCGTACTTCGCGCGCCCGACCCGACGGGAAAATGTTCCCCGCCGTTGGAACGTCGGTCGAATATCACTCGCGGGTATGCAAATTCCGCGCGGAGAGAACATGGCAAAACGACGACGCGAGGGTCTCGATGGGTATTCCAAGTAGTAGTGGCGCGTATCGGGTCAGCCGCGCACGAACGAACCTCGCCGCTTGCATACCGGTTCGTTAACTTTGTATGCACGTATCCACTCGGGAGTACAAACATCCGGCGAACATTGGATCACTTCGACGCGACGAACGAGTCGGTCGACCCCCGCGCCAATTATCACTCGGGGCGAATCTGTCGCGCGGCGAACTGGTTCACGTCGCGGCATCGATCAGGCTGTGCCGCAGTGCGGTGTGTGCGAGAGGCGATTCGCACGAGGGGTTTTCTCCTCCTCGCCACCCCCGCGCGCGTATATGTGTCTGTGCGTGTTTGTATACTTGCCTCGCCAGTTGAGCGCGACTATGCGTCCCATGGCTCGCACGCGTGAGTTGACGCGCGGGCGGACGGAGCTCGACTGCGGCTTCTCGGCCCGACACATACCGAAATAGCTCCAAGCATCGCACGTGCGTCGTCCGCCGGCACGCGTATGTGTGTGTATCACCTCGCGCATATGTATACGTATATACACGCGTATACGCCAGTGGCTCTGCCGTGTTTTGATTGCCGCCCGCGACCAAACCGGGCCGACGTCACGATCAGAATAGACGTTTAAGCGTGTCTCCTACCCGGCCGATCGTCACACACCATCTGATCCCCAGACCCGTGTACTCCGAGTGACGGAACCGCAGTGTCTCTCACTGACGCGAATTCACGTGACTCGCGAGAATTTCATCGGTTCCCGCGGTTATTTTTTTCTCAGGGCCTGCTTTTTCGAAGAAGATTATTGTTCGGATTAGTGTTCGATCGAAAGTCATGAATAATCAATCATTTTGAGTCTCGTGCATAATTTTCACAGCTAGTGCTGACCCAGAAAAAGTCAAAGAACTCGGTGAGATTCGCGGTGCCTCCCTTATAATGCCATCTTACTGTACTACCAGTGAATATCCACTGTAAGCTTCAGTCAAAGGTCGCTCGCTGTAAGTTGCAGTGAAAATCGGTAATCTTATATTTGTAGTTCAAAACTCACTGTAGTTACACTGTAGCACAGTTAACATAATACACTGCTAGTACAGTGAAAAATGTTTCACTGAAACTGAGATTTTCACTGTAAGAAATTTAGAGAGCTAGATAACATATCATTCGTTATACGTTATCTCATCCGGATATCGAGATTTGCGCTTTTCGACAGTAAACTGTTCGTTTCAAAGGGAATATTGACCTTAAATTCCAATGGGTGTTCATGCCTGTTGTCGCCATTGTTTACCTCTCGCAGCAATGATGCACCGTTTGCGCGCGGGCTATTTAAGCGGACGGGGAAATCGAGCGCACGGAATGAAAACAGAATAAGCTTGATGCGTGCGCGTGTGTGTGTGTCTGCAGTTGCCGAGGCCGTTGATGCGATTGGTGCGTCGGACGAACTTGAGTCGTATTTTCGGGCTCCACGCGAGAGCCGAGTTTAGCTGGTACACTAATTTTATCGCTTTCAAATTTAACTGCTGCCCACGGAAATAACTCGAGTTATTGAACGGTGTCGCGAAATCGGAGTAGTTTTATCGGTCGTTAACATCGTTAGCACTTGGTGATTCGCCTGAGGAACCAGCTACTTCGAAACTCGTCGTCGCTCGCCGAGCGTCGTTTACAACCGGGAATTCTCCATTTCACGGCTGTCATTCTTCATTTCGACGGTGAGCCCGAAAAATATCCACTCTCGAATTCCAACCGCGAGTTTCGAGCCGAGTATTTGGCTCTTCCTCTTTTCTCTTCCTCGCAACCTGTATTCGTTTATATCGTTTTATTTCACCCTTGTCGTTCGAACCTCGGTCTATACGAGTGTGGTTCACAATTCCTGATGATTTTTCAGACTGTGTTTATATTCAATGATCCAGCAACGAGTTTGAAGGGAATGTATACGTATACGAAGGTTTGGGATATTCATTCTCTCTCTAGAAGAAAGCATAATTTTTTGCAACAAGTCTATCTTACGCATTGCTCAAAATTTCTGAGTGGATGAAAAATAATGAGAATGAGTTCTTCCCTCTAGCTGTCGTGAATCATACCGGAGGATTCATCGTTGTCGACCATTACGTTGCTGGGAGTGAAACGATATTCGCCCCATTAGTTTTCGTTAATTTTTCTCATAATCATTATGAAAATGACATAACAGCTCGCCTTGCGTTTTTGACGAGCTACTCGACGAAGTTCCAATACAACTCAAGCTTTGGAAAATCCTAAGACGGTTGACGGTTTTACCGAACATAGCCGGGGCTACCAAAAGTCACATATCAGCTCGGCCAACGACTCTTCGTCTCAGTGGGACGTTATGAATTGACATAAGAGACACATAAACAAAGGTAAAGTGGCCGAGGATCATTCACATTTGTTGTGCGAGCGGCCGCTCGATTCCTCTGCGCATTTCGCGTCCCGGGCACGTCGGCTGCGCAATGCGGCGCAGCTCTGCATCACGTCTCGGCAACTCCAGCTTAATCTCGCCGAGAGCTGCGGAGATCGGCCCTGGATTTATTGCCAGAGAGGCCCGGGCTAACGCCTCTCCCCCGTGCCAACCCCCGCGCATTATATTTCGTTGCAGCCGAGACAAACGAGCTGTTGGATGTTGCGCAACGCTAAATATACGAGAAAATCGCGCGGGATCATTCGTAGGCTTGTGTATCCTCGTTCACACGCGTAGTTCGAGCTCGGTTGAATTATTCGCACTCGAGCAGTGTGCCGTTCCGCGTTTGATTACGTAATACTCGATGAACCGAAGCTTCTTTGTTGAACAACAATTCGTTCGAAATTCATGGGAATTCTTTCGTTTCACATTCGAAAACTTGTGGCCCGTTGAGTTTATATGTATATGGACGCAATCGAAAAACTTGCGAAAATGATTGGACACACAAGAATAAGTTGAAAAGTTACTGTTGGCAGTTGCAACAACTTGGCGAACAAGCATTGTGCGGATGAACTTTGTAGTGATTATTTTATATTCGCGTAACGCTCCCATTCAATTTCGCATTCCGCTAACTTTCTTGTAACAAAAGCCAATGCATCTGACGCGCGAGAGATCCCGAAGAGCGAGGGGTGGCAAGTGTTGCGTGAATAGCGAAATCGTGACCTTAACGGAGCGTTTCTCAATGCTGCTGGTTCCGGAGCGCACGGAGAACAATGACGGGTATAATTAAGTCACGTAACCAACGAGTCTAGGGGAATTATTTGTGCTTCATTTTCCATTTTACCCGTGAAGCATTCGTCATGCGATTCATGTGAATCGGCCCTTACCTAACTCGTTCTAGGGGGGATAGAATAAAAAATGTAGGGATATCGTAATAATACAATCACTTTCGCCCTAGAAGGTAATCGATCTTTCTTCGAGAAAAATGAAATTCAATACTCTACTACTCTCTAATACTCTACTACTCGCTAATATCAACGAGTTACCAACCACTCGATTTTACATTCGAATCTTGGCAGAAAAGTCAATTGCTTCGTTATACAACCTGAGAAAAAAAACTCGTTTCGTTCGCCAGTTGAAGCGCGCTGGCTTTGGTAAAAAGAGCCGAGGGGTTCGGTCTGTTTAGCACCCGAGTCTTTCAATTGCGCTTGCCGTAATTCACAATTCTCTTCTCGACTCGCGAGAGAGACGCTGCAAATATTACGAGCGCTCAGTCTGTTCAATCAACACGATCGTTCATTTTCAAATAAACTCGCTCGAATTCCAAATCGTTCTCGCGGAGACGGATAGAACCCGACTTTGAGCCAAGTCCCTGCAGCCTGTAAATCGTGTTGTTGATTAATTTTGCCCGACTTGGGCAGAACCAGTCGAGTGTGCACTGCAAACAACATCTGCAATCGAATTTGAATTTTTCATCATTACAAGGTCACGCGTGGAAACTCGTCATTCTAGTTTCTCTCATATCTTCTCATCCATACCACGCAATTCCCCATTTCACCCTGTGTTTCATTCCCTATGGGATTGCAGTAATACACAAAGGATTCCGGTGGTGAAACAATTTTTTCAAAGTTTCATTTTCGATGGATTTCATTCGATGGTAATCCAAACAGCCCTATCTGCATTCACCTGTGTAGATATATGGATCATTCCGACTATTCCAATGGATTCGCAAGTAAAAATGTACTCGCGAACGAGTCGACTGAAACGAGCAAACGGGCGTTGCTGAATTCTTTTTGATCGAAGTCGCGTCGAACATATAAGTATTGAGATTGAAAAATCATGGGCCCCCGCGTACAGGTGCAACTTTGTCCGCCATTCAATATCCCACTCGGCGTTAGCGTGGCGCGCGCTAATGATTGTTTGTCCCCGTTGTTGATTAAATGACGTTACAGCTGCTGCATCGCGGCTGAATTTTAATGCGGCAACGAGTACTCGCGGGCGAAAAACAAAACGACCACCGCGGCAATATTCGCTAATTGCTGGAACTCGCGCGCGCTCGACACATTATCTCGGGGGTAGGGGCGTAATTGCGTCGGAGCTCGGAGAGAGAGAGAGAGAGGCGGGGAAGAGGCGGCATATACTCGTTAAACGAGCCGAGATTCGAGCCCCGCGTAGACACGTGCGCTCCGCGACTGCTCTCCAGGGTGTTTTACCGAGGCGCCGCTGCGAATATACCTCCCAGGAGCCATGTCGAGCGAGCTCCGAGAGACACCCCTCCCGTCGGGGGGGCATCGGCTTAATGGCGCTTGTACGTCGCGCCTCTCGCTCGTTTCCATCTGGCGTTAGCAGCCTCGCCAAATTCACGGGGTGGGATTTCTTCGGAGAGCGAATATCATTGTATTGCGATCCAATTATACTTGTTCTTTCGTATGGGTTGAACTCGTGGCAGTCGATCCGTATATCCTTTGTCGAAGGATATGGGGTATACGTGCCAAATCCAATGTTCGGAGCGTTGTTTCACCTCGATTAAAGTTTAATATCGCTGTTACGACGTTCTCAACTTTTTTACCCAGCAACTAGTCACTCCTCTACAACCCACATCCGGAATTATTCTACCGCATTTGCGTGGGCGATTCATCTTTGAATAACATGGGATAAATTCCCAGCCGCAATTCGAGTCAACGGTTTCGCCTATGAATACTGAGCAGCGCGTCCTCCTTCCCGTAAAGAAAAACAAACAGGCGTCGAGATCTATTTACCGCTTATCGATTCTCGCGTTACGCAGAGATGAGCCAGGACAGCGAGAAACCAGAGGCAGAAGGAAGAACTCAGGTCGAGGGCGTTAAATTCAATCCTCCAAGGGATGTCGTGGAGCATAGAACGAGCCAAGCACGGAAACCCGCGAAATCAATATGGGGATAATTCCGTTGGAGTGGCGCATCGTCAGGTAATTCGAGGCCAGGCGGAATATCGAAAGGTCCAAGTTGGAGTCGAGGTGCAAATCCGACGCGTTGGGGGATGCGCACCTCCGAGTGATTGATGAACGGCAACAACGCCAATCGATTGCGAGCTCTCTTTGTCCTCAGGTCTGACTTCTTCTTTAAGGGACGATGATAAATGGCTATTACGTCATGGTATTGCAAGCACAACGGGCAAACGATATTTTTTTTTCTCGAGAGTTCGTTAGATCGACGAGCACCGGAAGATCATACCAAGAGTATCACTGTGGTGAGCGTGAGTGGTCGGACGAGTTTGCCACTTATGCTCAGATAGTAATGAGCTCCTAGAATATTTCACGAGCGAGGTATAAATTTACACAATCATTGTATTTCCTTCGAGTCTCATGAGAAAATTATCTAGCGTACCCAAGCAACCGAAAGCAGTACAAAGCGAGTACTTTTCTGATTGCCTCGATCTAATTAAACCTTTACCCAGAGAAAGGATTTTTTTTCTTCCCCAATGAGATTCTGACTCAAGTATCTTAGTTATTTTGACACGAATACGTGTACTGGTCGAAGCTGTGTGTGCCCCTGATGAATTCCTATACTGGCTTTGGGTAGAGATTGATTGCCAGTACGGTCCGAGCAAATTCTTTCACTAATTAACATTCGCGCATAGCGCAATCTACGAGAGCCCGATCCACTAAATTACAATAGTAGCCCGAATACCCCTTGTCCAGTATCGCCCATGCAATTGATGCGAGGCCGCGATTTAGATGAAGAATCAATCGCCGCGATTTAGATGAAGAATCAATCGCCGCGTGTTTCTAACCTGTCTTTTTTCTCTCGCATCGTTCGACCGAGAGAAAAACGTATCAGGTTTATATTGGTGATCGTAGATACGCGTGGCTTGACCCAACTATTTGTAGCTCTTTGTGTTCCCGATCGAACGTCTCATCCATACTAATCATTTGTTCATCAAGTCTTTTGAGCATTTGATTAAAATCTGACTAAACGGGTTTTTATGAAATTCACACGACGAATCGATTCGGTTTATCGAGTTTTCCGATGGTAACTCACGTTTGTATGTTGTATATTATTGATTTTTCATCTATCCGTGACATAACGAAAAGTTTTGAGAATTTATGTGTAAAGAACGTCCTTTTTCTTTCCTTCTCAACTGTACTGCAGTTAAGATGGAAGTTTGGTTGCTGTTTTTGAGGTAACTTTAGATCGTGTGGCTATTAAGTAACGAACATATTTACATTGTATTTATGTGTTTTTGTCGCACACTGTGACGAAATTTCGTGGAAAGAGGACCTGCCACATAAACTCATCCGTGACTGCAGTAGATTATGATTATTCGGTATCAGTTAATAGTGAGCTCAAGGTCAAATAGGTCTGCGTTTACTTCGAGAACTGTAATTTTTACGAAAGATACAGCCTTGATTTTCAGAGGTTTTAAATATCCAAATGTACATTGTATATAAAAAATAATGTAAAAAAATGTTATTAAAGTTTTTTTTACTTATACTCTTCATAAAACCAAGTGCATAACAATTTTACAGGAAAATTGACTTATATATTCTGCATGAAAACTACATGAACTGTATCTAAAGTTTCACATGCACGGTGAGGAAGACTTGTTAATTGTTAATGTTAAAAATTGAGATTCAGGTACGACAAAAATTACAATGCATACTGTAATCGTGGACCCAAGTCATTGTGTACACGGGAGCGCCACCAAACATTATCCATTCCTGATCAATTTTTCAACATTTTCTTTTTAATTTTATCTAGTATAAATAATAAGGTTTTTGTATAACCACCTTTTTACCAACAACTTTTCAAGTGGAAAAAACAGCCGCTTTTTTGTCCGAGTGGCTCGTGTTCCCGATCATTAAAATGTATTCCAATTCGCAATGAGCAATTACGCGTCATTTTCCCATCAGTCCAGTCCGACTCGACCGACTTTTATTCTCGTTTCAATTGAAGAGTGCAGCACTCGTGAAAACCGCGGCCGATAGAAATTCGTCGAGCGGCAGACTCGATTGGCAAAAATCAAACGCGAGCTTTCCGAGTTGTCCGAGTGACGTTTCTCTCTCTCTCGTGCCATTTCCATCGCTTTTTACAGCAGCTCGACGACTCGCTCTTAACCGCATTCACGTTATCCCGCGCTCCTCATTTTCTACTCCGCTAAAGCCGTCTCGAGTAGCGCTCCGCCTAACTGCGAACGCGACTACTCGCCGTCGACGTCGAACGGCGTGCGTGCTACGAAGCTACGGTACCGTATATACACTTATATATTAGGAGGATTTACGCGTGCGTGAGCGGAATACACGCCCCTCTCCCCCCTAAGGTCCCCAAGCGATCCTCTTCAAGACGTGTGAAATTGCGAACATTCGGCGCTGACACGAGTCGCGGGATCGCGAATTTCGCTTTCAAGTCCAAACGCAACGGTCGGAATGCGCGCGCCGCCTCCCGAAGTCAAGATTCCTCGGTTGGAGGGTGCGGAAGCGGCGTTAGTCGCAACGCGGGTTTATATTGCAAGATTTTTTTCGTTCAACTCCAGGGCTCGTGGAGCTCGACGGTATGGACGAGCAAAGATACAGGCAAATGATTTTACTCGAGAGCTCATCCTCTCAAAGAGCACGGAAAGTGTACACGATCGATGGAGAGGGCTTTTGCCTCTGATGGATAATTTTGCAGTTGACCCGGTAGACTACTCGCTACAAGCCGATGGAATTTCGAGATCTCGCTGCTTTTCCCCGGGACGCGTGTTTCACTGGACTAACCGGGAGGAAATCATTAAGCTCGGCATGATTATACAAGAAACCCGTTCGCGACCCGCAAGCTCTCCGAGTCGTTGTACACACATTTCTCCGGCTCTTTTCCCGGGGACTATCCGAATTTATTAAAGCAGCTCCGAAGCTCCGGAGGATCATGTCACAATGGCGTGAATTCGTCGTGGGGTCATTAAGGGGCCCCTAGAAATGCAATTTTAGCGCGCGCGACGGAGCGAACGAGAGTTGCGGGAGATATTGCACCCGAGCTTTCGTCGCCGAGCTTTGTCTTCTCGCCTCAACAATATCCTCGCGGTTCATGGTGCGAATCGAGTGTGCGTCACTTGCCGCACGAGATATAGCTCCAGCAGAGGCTCGAGCTGCAGCAGCGAGATACGCCCCGACAAGCAGCCGAGTTGGATAAATGAGAAGGGGCGCGAGTATAGGATGCAAGACGGGACGGATGAGAGTGCGAGTTCGAGTAGCTTAAAAATCATATTTCCCGGATGAGAGTCGCCGTGGAAATGAAAGCACCTCAGCTCGAGGGAGCGGGAAGAAATGGCTCTATACGCCGGGTATGGAATATATTTTTGGATATATACCCCGAAGTTATTTTAGAGACCGTGTATCGTAAATTTAAAGAATCAATCGGCGAGACGGGACCGTGGGAGGGAGGCAAAAGTAGGTATCGCGTGGGCGATGCGGTTGGAAATGCCGATATGAAAATTTCAGGCTTTTCGGACACCAATAATGACCGTCGGATCGACCAGCTTATGAATTGGGAATGTGCGCTCGGAGGCCGGAGGAGATGAGCGTGACGGAAAATACCGGAGTCGCGCACGCGTCTCCCCATGGAGCTTTTACATTCGAAGAAAAAGTTGGGACGCATATTCTCTGTTGTCGTTTGATTTAGATACCGCGCACGACAGGTTCGCGAGCGTTTTCGTTCGCCCAATGTTTACCCGCAAGCTCCAGACTGGCGCCGGAGAAAAAATAGGTCGAACGTAAAAGCCCGAGCTGCTTCTTTCGACGCTGCGACAGACGAGACAATGGAGCCGGCACTGTTTTCTCGTTGGGCGATTCAATAATTAAAAATGCGCGACGCACGAGCCGTATCGTATTTTATACACAAGCCGAGAGCAGGGACACACTTAGCCTCGAAAGCCGAGAGAGAGAGAGAGAGGAGAAGAGCTGCCGATCCGGGCTATATACGCTCGACACGAGATATCCGATCTTATTTTAGCGACGACGCGTCTCCATGGCGAGCGATCCAGAATTCGGAGAATGTGGAATCCATCCCGTGTTTCGCGATGGTGAGACACGAGCGATTATGATTGTACACGGGAAACGACGGGCAGCGTGATCAAGTTTGATCAAGTTTACACGAAAAGACGCCTCGAAGGCCAAGAGGTCGGGTGGGCGAGAAGGGGGAGGGCGCGGATTAAGCGAGTGGGATTTCTGTATATGTGATGTCGCTTGTCACTCTTGGCTTCCGACTGGCTCCAACATAAATTTCGTCCATTCGACTTTTGGTAAATTACCAAACGCAACCTCGAGACATCCGACGCGCCAACTGTCCTTTGACAAATTGATCCCCTAACAGCGAATCTATCGCAAAGCTCTCTTAATACCGAGGAATACTTCGGAGCCACGTGGTAACGGTGTGGCAGCATTACTTTCGGGGGAGTGACGACTATTTCCGTAACGTTATAGAGTTACAAGTAAATCGTATCAGCGGTCGTGCTGGTAAAAAAATGTCACTCGGTATCACAGAAAGATTCTCAGTTTTATAGCGGCGGAATCCAAGGTGAAACTAAAGTGAAAATATCACGACTCCGCGCGTGAAAACGAGGTCGTCGAAGAGAACCGTCACATACGTGGACAAATCAACCTGATGTATGAAAATTCGTGATTCTTTAAGCTGAAATAGAAGAAGCACATTTTCGTCGATGTTGCGCGTGACTCTTTTCGAGTGTCCGAAAGTCATTGTCGAGCGCGGCTAAGTCCGTAGTCTTGGAAAATAACGATGGCACGATGCATTCTCTATACTCCCATCCGTGCTGTCATGTCAGTCGCCAATAAAGCCCACTCCCCTGATCAGTACCCCTGAGAAAATCCGCGAGGCAATTTCGAATCTTCAAAAACCGGCAGTAAGCTCCGGGGCTAATCCATGGCGAGCACAAAAAAGACGAAGAAGAAGATAAGCCGCTCGAGGAAAGCTCACCGGAAGCTGATTATCCGGAGAGCCTCGACGTGTATACCAAATAACTCCTAACAAGCTGCACGTGGCGAATCCGCCATGGGAATTTCAGCCAGGATGTACGACACGGGTACAAGGCGTTCCAAATCGAGCTGCGTCCTGGGGAAAACGGGTGTTCTCGCCCGAGGGACGATACCGGGGTGAACACCTCGTGAATTTGAACTCCTTGGAGCGTCGTATATTCGCATCCCTTGTGTGTACTCTTGCGGGTAGGGGGTCAACAACACCTCTCGGCTCCTTCGCTCGGGTTCTAACTCTTGCCCGCTTTCCCTCCCCCCAACCCCACCCGTAACCCCCGCCCACTCAGACAACGAGTTATCGGCAACCAAATAGCCGGCCTTCGACGAGCCGCCGACGAGGTACAATAGAGAGCTCTCCGGAATACGGAGAAAAGACGCGGGCTCGATCTGGCATGCTCAATCGCGTTCATCTCGCGTTCATCGGGCTGTTTTCTTTGCTGGGGCGGGCGAGGGGGGAGAAAGAAGGATGGGAAGACGGAGGCAAGGAAGGAGGAATCCAACTTTCCACGCCGGTAGTTAGTTCAGCCGCGGCGTGGGTGTTTTCATGATATACGCGTACCACCCAATGATTCGTCACTTTGTTCGCACGTCGAAATTGATTGCTGCACCGTTCGGTCGAGCGCCCGTCACTCTTATTGAATTTCGATGCGCCAATGTATAAATTAAATTTTCAACGCATCGATTGGGCTTTTGCGTGTGCAGCGCAGTTATCGAGCGGCCGACACCAAATCGGAAATTGAGAACATATCGGCTTGGCATCAGGAAACATTTATTAGAAGATTACTCGTGATCGCGCATCAAGTTTGGCCCAGTGTGGGTGGAAGAGGATTGAAATTCGTGAGCGTGGTTTTCGAAACGAAAAAGAGAGAAAAACAATCCTTCAAAACAGTCGAATGAAGTTTCAGGACGGAGCACACAATAGAAGACAAAGCAACCCCGTCTACAGGTCCATTCATGAGCTTGCGGAGCGTCAATGCTTTACGCATAAATACACGTACAATCACAGACACACACACACACACACACACACACACACACACACACACACACACACACACACACACACACACACACACACACACACACATACATACACACGCGAGAGATCTGAATCGGTATGTCTCGAGTTTTGCTCGACTGCGCGCATGAATGGCGGGGTAGCGCGTGTCCGGGCGGATGGTTCGAGGGTGCATGTGGGCGGAGGTGAGGGCGGGGGTGGGGTGGGGTGGGGGGGATCGGCTCTGGTGGCGGGGGCGCACCTGAGGAGAATCCTTTGTTGTATCCGGGGGGCAGGAAGGCGGCGGGCGGGGTGATGGGCGGCGCGGCGTCCCAGCTGGGCACGACGTCCGGCTGGTGGAGCTGCTGCTGCTGCTGGTGCTGGTGGCACATGTAGCCCGGGGGTATCTCGAGGACGCGCTGCTGCTTCTCGCAGCGCCGCCGGCGCCGGCTCGCCGGGCCCCCGAACGTCTTCATCGCGGTCAGCAGGCCGACGTCGCTCATGCCCGCTCTGGTGGGCCGATGATGGGGCACCGAGAGGCCGGCCGGAGCTGGTCCGCTGCGCCCGCCAGCGCCGACAGCACTGCAGCCGCGGATCGACCGAGCACGCGCGGCTCCCTCCGAAGGGTGAGCCGCGGAAAGGCGATTTTGGCGGCGCGCCTGCGCCGCTACCACCGGCTCCACCAGCCGGCAGCCTCCCCAACGACCCCCTCCCTCCCTCCCTCCCACACACACGCACACAAGCCCCCGCTCGATCCTTTCCGCGGTCGCCCTGTGATCTCGGGACAACTCGTTCGACTATTCGAACATCCGAAACATTACAACGGAGGTACGCGACTGGCTACGTGCACCACCATGTCGGCACAAGTCGTATAATATGTCTTACGTCCGTTTCGATGGGGATGATTTGTTGCGAATTCGTGCGTTATTCCCCGGGCTATCTTCATTGTGGTCGCATGTTGGATTCAACAGGAAAAATCGTTTGACGCAATAGCAAGAAGATTGGCGCTAGGATCAATCAAATGCGTTTGACAGGAGAAGAAACATTGTTTTGTCCTCTTGAACTAAGAATACATTTTCGTGATTGTGGCCGGTTAACTTGTTCAGAGCAGTAATGAATACCCAATGAATCGAACCGACAGAGGTTTGGCTAAACTCATGGCTGATGGTGAGCCGCCTGAGGATGGTCGAGTTACCACGCTATTGCACAATTCTCGTTCAATCTTTTCAACCACAAAAGTTTGTTTAGATTTACGCTAGGTTCCAGTCTGAATCTCACACGTTATTTATTGTTATCGTGCTACTCAGTAAAAACTATCGAGCGTAGACTGCATAACTTCACGATTATTGGCCAGCGGTAATTTCAACTATGTTCTCTACCACAAGTTTTGTGGGTAACTTTTCTCAGGGTATACAGTGTACAGGCGCTTTCACATACCGTCTCGACAAAGATTGGACGAAGTGACCAAAAACATGGACAATGTCACTTGACATTTTTGCTCAACTCTTTCGAATACATTCGAATACCACCTTATTTTCAAATCACATTTCTAACTTTTTGATATGGGTTTTCGCAATTCAGAATCTCGGAGATGAGGAATGCGTTTTTTGGTAAAATACCCAGCATCTATTGGAGTCTGTATTGACGCGACATACATGTCTCCGTAACTTTTTTCACAAAATTTCGAGGAGAAAAGGGTAATATGTCATGTCAATCTGATTGGAATTTGATTGATCTTGCGACATCGCAAAAATGTTTCGGAAAATGTGGCAGCGTTACGTGGCACCTTTAACTTGAAATCGACGGCTCGGTAAAAGGGCGAATGACAGATGGCTTGAAAAAGAAAATAATACCGAGGGTTGCGAGGTAATAAGGTGGACTGGTCGATTTTATATATACGGGCGGGACAAAGTGAGGGCAGTTGGATGGTATCATAGAATGCCAGAGGCTAAGCACGGCGGATAGAGCGTCGAATAAAATCAGAGATCGAAAACGGAAACAGAGGAGCTCGAAGACACGAGTGGTGACATTGGGTGGAGGAGGGGGTGTCGAGGAAACATACTAGAGTGATCTGAATGAGTAAAATAAACGAAAAATTTTGTCTCGGTTTGCGCAGGATATCGGCCAATCAACGCGAGTATATCTGCGCGCACGCTGAATAAATACGGAGCAAAGTCGCTGGAGGGAACTTTATTGCGGATAGCCCGAGGATAAATTCAGGGGAAATTGGATTATCATCGGCGAGAGATAAATATGAGGTACGAGGGATTGACGATGAAAAACGGCGAATCGTGTGAGTAGGGATGAAAAAAAGTCAAGTCAGCTGCAGCGCAGGCGACGCGAGAGGCAAGCGCGCACAGTTGGTCAATAAAATGGCTTGAAATGTTGGATCAAAGAGCGAAAATATACCGAGGCGACTGGGGCTACGATAACGCCGGTTGGAGCCAGGCATGGCCGAAAGAAAACGAGAAAAGGGGATAAATTGTAGCGCGGAGGGACGGAGCTTGGACGTAGGTCGCCAAACGAAACCCGGCCAGAGCAGAGGCGGCCGGTGCTACGGCGATCGTTACGCCGAGTCTCTCGACCGTCTGGCACGTGCGCGCGGCCAACCAGCGACTACAGGGAGGACTCCTTTACCTTGGACGAATGGGCCATGCAAGGGAAGCACATTTTCCGGTAGGCCATTTCACCCTCGCTGAAACTCCCGTTTTTTCATCTTCCACCTCGGTTTTCCATTTCATTCCCAAGCTTGTAATTAAGCGGAAAATATCCGGGGCACGTAATCACGTTACCTTGGGAATAAACAAAGGGATGATCGGAGATGATATAGTTTTGGCTAGCGGGTATACCGTATCGAGGATGGAAGTTTGTCAATTCAACGCTTCAATGAAAAGCCAACGGGAGGCTGTAAAGTGATTTTGACCTTCTTATCTGAAGGAGACGCGACCAAAGCGCCAACTGAAAAGGGACTATATCGGAGTCCTTGGAATTGCAATTTTCACAACCTCGATAAAACTCTCAAAAAAAAACTTGTGGAAAATTTGGATTCGTTCGAAATACAGTCATAGGAAAAAAATGAAACGATAATGCAAATTATTTGTACCATTTATATCAAAGGAGTTTATATCAACAAGTGGCTCTTACGCAATGGAAAAGTTATATGTTTCGTAATGTAGTCCATCAGTATTTTTATTTTAATTGGATTCGGTAATGACTAACCGAACTAGACCCAGAGGAAATATTGTTCCTCGTCAAGTAAAAGTTTAAGTTAGATTTCATAAATAATATTTTACGACGGGATTCTCAAGTTTGCAAGAGAATTTAAAGGTTTCATTAACCCTGGTTCTCACGTGGAAGTACAAGTCGTTCACAACAGAACAAGCGAGGAAGAAAGAAAGACACTTGAAAAAGTTGCGACTGAAAAAAGTGGAGAGATCGAGTGTGGAATTGCGAGGAACAGGGAGAGACGTATCTATAGATAGAGGTAAAAAGTGGTCTCCACGTTAATATCGCGAATCTCTAGGTTCTTCAACGAGATACGAACAGTTGAAAAAAAAAATGTTTCGCAGATACTTTTCCAACGTTTCTAATGCGTAGGTTTTATAATGAGTAGCGAAATGGTTTTGAAAAGTAGGACTTTTCCACCAACCCGAGATGAAACTATCACTTCTATTCAACCTAGTTACCGAAACAACAAAATTTGAAATATGATAGACTACACTACTTCCCTCAAACAGATAATTAGTTTCTGAAACAATCCATCCAGATAACTCCACAGATGTTTTCGCTAGACGATTTTCTCGCTTATATCTCATCGTATAATGAGTAGAAACATTGTTTACCCACGCTTAGCTTCATTAATAGCGATACCACATAATTCCGACTGCCGCACCACACCTCTGTTTTTACGAAGTAGTCATCAACAAAAACAATCGCACTCCTCAAACTAATAAAAGGAATCAAGGCCGAATAAAAGTTGTACGACAGATGGTTCACAAATGGGACTCCTCCGAGTACACGGATTTTTCTCTCCCGGCGCTTTTCATGCAAATTAGTGAGTCCGGCTGCATTTCACAAGGAAGTTGGAGGGGCAAGACAGGCCGCGTTTACGAGAGCACAAAAGTGCTCTCCCATAAAATTACGCCTGGCTGCTGCTGCTACTGCTTCCGCTACTGGTAGGAGTGGAGCATTCGTTAAAAACTTGGCGGGTCCGAAGTTTGCAGCCTTGAAAACGCGGCAGTCGCGTGCAGTATCCCTTATCAAGTCGCGCAACTTCGCCAGCTCGGAGCAGGGCTTTAGTGCGCGCGCAAGAGAAAGTTCCGACGATTGATCGCGAGCTTGGCTCATTTTCACCAGGCACGTGAGAGTAGCCGACGACTGGCGTACATCATCGGGCCGAGTGGCTGCCAGCTAATATGAAGTTTTGACCGAGTCTTCTAGCGTTGATGCGCTCGCTTTACACTTCGAGTATACCCGTAGAACTCGAGAGCGAGCGACGGCGCGTGAATGAGCCGAGGAAATAATGGCGTTCGAGATAGTCGGCGTGATGTGTTCGGCCAGACGAATCTACGATCGAGCGATGAATAGGGAAGGAGAATATTTCACAACGCTTAGTTTTCATGCGCATAACATGGAGAATATTGAAAAATGATTAGATTGTGTTTTATTCCCAAAACGCAATAATAAGTGAAATACAGATGTTGAAAATTTCCGTAATTTCTCTATCTGTATATTTATGGACTTGTCTCTTTTGGGGTCTATTTATGCCTACAAATCTTTCAAATCCAAAAAAAAATCAAAGGAATTAATGAAATATTTTTTAATTTGTCTCAAAAATGAGTGAGAATGGTTCCTGATTCTATATATAACCTATATAACATATAACATATTTTTGTGTATATATGTGTATAATTTTGACTTCAACAAAAGTTTTCTGTCCCCGAAAACTTCAAAATGACTCCGGACTTATATTGAAAAAATTAATATAGATCTATGAGCTCGATATTTGTGTAAATGAAAAAGAAAAAATACAATCTAATTATTTTCGCATGCACTATTGATTTCCGGGATAGAAAAATTCGAGTATTCTTCCCTATTCTACATCGCGGACAAATGTTAGAGTACTCAATAGCACTAGATAAACAGGTACAATTTTTCTAAAAGAACCTCTACTAATCAAAGATTTTGCTAAATGCACTTCAACATTTGTGTGACATTCATAATGCCATCTTTGCATGCCGAAGCAATGTGACCGAAAATATATTCGAATATCAATAGGGAATCATGAATTATGTGAAATGCTTTAGTTGGAGGTAAACAAATGATTGAATCATTTCTCAAATTAAGATATCCATTATAATATGACTTTCAAATATTTGACACCTCATGTATTACATCGCCAAGTAGTATTCTGAAGGTCGTAAGTAAGGGAAACTCAAAGAAGTTCTACGAAGTTTTCTCAATCTGACGGGCAACTCAAACTTGGAATAGGATTCAAAGATCAAAGACCAGTTCCTCAAGCTCTTCTCGGCACTCTGCATCTTCCTTTTGGTCCGTATGAATTTTACAATTTCATAGTTTGCCTGCTTTGTTTCAGTTGATAATTTACATCAAGAAATGTCCGTACTTGACATGCCTTAAATCTCAGATGCTTATTCGAAAAATTGAAATATTTTCAAATATTTCTAAAGTTTCTGAAATTTTCCAGAATTTCTAAAAATTCCAAATCTTCAAAAATTTTTAATAAATTTCCTTTGTTATGTAAACAAATTCCGAATCCTTGCATAATACAGAAATAGTTGCTTATTTTATTATAGTATACTTAAGCTAACGTTATACATCTACTTACTCGTACCGAATAATACTTTAAATGAATGAGTTGTGACAACTAACCTGCAACAGAAAAAATAGAGAATCATTAATTGACTGAATTGAATGAAGAAGGTGATTTTCGATATAACAGTTTTGACTGGGTTCGTCGGTGTTTATTCGATGTCATACGTGGTTTATTTGAAACAAGAAAATCCGTGGGCGATTATGTTTACCTACACTCTTCCTCCCTATCTCTAGCAATAATCCCAAGTGCCACCGAATCTCGAATAATATGCTACAAACTTTGGTCAACATAATATCCATACGCACGGCTTTACTCGAGCTCGATCGATCAATCTTCCTCGATCTACCGTGTTCTACATCGAGCACAAATCACGAGCAAAGCGATCCCAGTTGAAGAGAGGAATAGCCGCTTCAGAATTTGTCGGCGGCGCGAGATTACAGGCGATTTAACTCGAGGAACGCGCGTCTCCTCCTCCTTGTGGCTCTACTGTTTGCGGCGGAGATCCGATAACTCGTGCTCGGCTTTCGGCGCGTGATTATCCACATAGACATGGAGAGGTGTGCCCCGGATTATCAAGGTTCCGTTTGATTTTCAGCTGGCCCGAGTGGAAACTAGTGACAATTACCCAGTGCACCTCATCGGCTGTATCTCGCCTCCCGAGAGCCTCGTAATTTGCATTTGGCAATGTTGCGTATGTCCTCAACTCCGTTCCCAGTTTCCTATCCAGCGAAGGATTGTCGCGGAATGCTGATGATGTTCCGCAAACATCGCCAGTAGTGTCGTTTAGAGACGGGACTCTAAGGCATGGATATATAGGAAAGGTGGATGGATTTTCGATTCTGAAATTATATGGAGAAATTTAAGGGCTGGGGATATTTTTCATATTCTACTGGCTTTAATATGCGGAAACTTTATTGCATCGACTGAACGAGTTTTGAATTGATCAAATGCTGCGAGAGAATGCACATTTTACTCGGGCAGTTTCCACGATTTCATGATCGGATTTTATTGACAGTATATATAGCCGACTGGTATCGACGTCGCGGAAATGGCACGTGTACATCTTTTTATTCCTTCGATATGCGCAAGGGGAATAAGTTGAAGTATCCCGGGCTATCACAAATACGTACAAAGAATATAAACCTGCGGGCGATCCACTGGGAAATTGGCTTCTGGTTACAATCCCTTTTGCGACAAGGTGATTTATAGCGGTAACAATGAATTACTCGGCTACTGTTTCACGTGACAGTTAATCCATGATCAAGAACGTTTGTTGCGTTTCTCACTTCATTGTATGGTCGAAATCAAGAATTTATGGTCGAGGAAAAGAAAGTGCGTTGATACTAATACGGGGGAGAATTTCAGTTCTTCTATTTTTTAATATTGTAAAAAGTCAATAATTTCGACAGAGAACTTGCTATCAGTATACATTGCGTGTTAATGATGGTGTTATAGACTGGATCAGTGATGAATACCACCAGTACTTATTTATATCCTGTGAATCGTGGCGCCGCAACCGTAAACCTCCTTTCAGACCTCAAATTTATCGGTTATCGTGATTCCATTAGAACGTTAATGGTTTTGCGACAAGTGACTAAATTTATCGTAGTTCACCAAGCATTATAGATTTCTATGAATTTCACCCAAGGTACATTTCGAACGCGATTCAAATCCGGGAGTACATCTTTTCTTCCTAGATTTTTTCAAGATTAGTTACTTCAAGGGCAACACAACTTCCATCAGTTGGCATTTTTTACCGGAATCACCTCGATAGAATCGTATTCGTCAAAAACAATATTTACCCCAAGAAAATCTTAATTTATTTATCTACGAAGCCGAAAGATACTCTTGAATAATGTATTCATCTATAGCGTAGCTCGGCTGAGCAACGCGGCAGAACGCCGGGATGCAGATGACAGTTCATTTATGTGACGAGCAGATACCGCGGGCTGTAAATATTTCAGGGACGTCTGGCGTGGCGCAAAGTGTAACGTCAAGATGCCTTGCACATACACAGCCCGATTGAGTGTGTGACTTCAGCAACTGCCACTGCTCGACGTCAACGCCTGCCTGATAAACTGAACATTTCATGAATATACCCAGAGTCGTTTCCGCTTTCTTACGAGCCTTCGAAATAGCATTCGAGCGATGCATAAGCGATGCGACGCCACGTTTGGGGTTCCTTTATCGCACGAGTCCCACATCAGCAGCTGGATTCATGAAGTATCTAAAGTTTGCATTATTGATAGCCAACGAGTTGTTGCAAAATGGCAGATTTGATTTTTTTGAAACCGTATCAGTGACTCGCGTTTCCAACGCGCAGCATATGTATGATGTAGAGTGTCAAAACAATTCTAAAAACCACCAAATCACCCCTTTTGCAAGATTGAGTTGTTTAAAAATTGTTGATTATCAACGATGCGAACTTTAGATACACAATTCACGAGGATCAGCAGAAACGTTACACTAATATGCCAGGACGTACGCCTGTACAATACGTTCGATGAATGAGTCAAACTCATTAGGGGTAATCCTCGTGTTATTTGGAATTCCCCCGAGTGATTTTCATGTCATTTAACAAGAACTATGTGCAAAATTGAATTTTTTTTGAATTCTCTATTGTTGCTACAGAATGTAATAATTGGTTCTTTTGGAACATAATAAGGCGGCGGAATAAAGAAATACAAGCGATCCTTCATATCACTTAACTCGTTCGCGAAATATTGTACACCAACGAACAATAGGTACCCATCTCACATAACAATGCTTTTCTGGTTCAAAATGAAGCATATCCATTAGGAAAAAAACTAGTAACGACGCTGATGAGTGAAAAATATACCACGTTGCAACTATACATCAAATATGGTTTCAGCAACATTAAATTCATCGTTTTGGTAACACTTGAATATTTTAGAGAAAATCCCTCATTATTTCTTGAACATTTGCCCCCTAAAATATTCAAGTAATCGTAATTTCCTCAAGATCACATTTTTCGAGAAACAAAAACCCTTTTCAAGGAAAAAAACTCTCAAAAAATTATTTTCAACTTTTTTTTTCTTCATAAAATCGTATAATATCCATCATTTTCTCATTTGAGGAAAAATCCTCTTTTTCAGAGATAATTTTAAAAATTCTTCACGTCAGTAGAAACTGCATAACTGATAAGCATAATGTATATTAAACTAAAATTATTAAAATTCTACTAGATTTTTAATTGAATATTTACTATTTTCATCAGATGGATTCGGACGGTGCATGGAAGTACCTTGGAAAAAGGAAGTAAGAAAATAAGTGAGGGGAAAAGAGACTGGATGAATATAAGACGAATCATGGAAGTAAAGTGATGAGACCCAAAATAAAGAATGAAAAATTTGAGCTGGCAACAGCTTGATCAATCAATGGGAATCAGGAAATGAAAGTCGAGATATACATCTGAAAAGAGGAGTAAAAAGTGAAAGCGAAAAGTTACGGAACGGAAGTCAGTGAATAAGGGAATACGAAAACCAGAAATTGAAAGCTGAAAGTTAACCGACAGAAATCAATCGACCAAAATTGAAAAAAAAATTGACGAAAGATGAGTAAAGGAATGAGTGTCGGACCGTAAAACCTAAACACGAATCAAAAAAGAAGGGCCGACTATGCCAATATTTATAGTTGGGATACGGGGTAATATTTCACGTGGGTACACGGGTACTAGAGTTTTCTCAATGCATCCATCAGCACTAAAAATATCAGCGTGGCATCAAGCCACGACAGAGAAAACACAACAATGACATACAACGGCGATGATGTTGTTCCCCGAGAGCTTGTAAATCCTAACAATAGCTTGCATTCGCGTAGATGCGTATATACGCATTGCAGGCTGAGTGTAGCAAACTATTTTCGAAAAAGCCGTAATGACGAGCGCGCGTCGAAGCCCACACGACAAGGAAAAAAGCCCACGTCCAAGTGGGACGAGAGCAACAATGGAGCAGCCGATTCCCGAAAAAGTCGGCAGCCTCCGTGTTTTCGCGGTCCACGTATGCTCTTTGCTTTCTTGCTGGCCGAGGAGGGACAAAAAGAGTACGGCAACAAAGTTGAGCTCTGTACATTCGTCACGCGGCGTATTTTTCAAGGTCCGTTGAGGGGGTGGCTCTCCGAGCGAGCGCAAGAACCTGCAAACTCGGCCGTCGATCGATCAAGGTCTCGTTGCTTGGGGGCCGTCCATTCTGTGGGCCGCGGGGCAAGAAGCCGCGGAAAACAAAAAAAAAACGGGCCGCCCGACAATTACTCAAGCGACCGCACGAGCAGCTACCTCAACCGTGAGCGGGTGGAAGTGTGTAGGCTTTTGAGGCGAGAGACGCGCCCGCCCCTTTGCCTGAGTGCAGCCGCGAGTAATAACCGAGAGGCTTTACGGCTATATACGCTGTTTCTCAGGCAAGCTCGCACTCGTGTTGATAGGTCCTTTTCATTCCGAATTCACTGCGTGTTGATGTGGGCCGTACAAGCCAATACTCACTGCACGGATCCATTCAGTAATAAATCAAATGTTCGAACAGCGCGGACTATATTACTGACCAATCAAGCGCATTCCCATTCATCGCGTGAGGGGATTTTAGATGGTAAAAACAAGAAGATTTATTAAGGGATGAAGACATTTTTTTATCCTAAAGAAGTCTCAAAGAATTTCTAGTCATAGAGTTGAAGTGATTTTTTTTCTAGAAATAAAATTAGATTTTTGTGAGTGTGAGTGAGTGATCATTGGGATATATAGCGACACTAACTAGTAGAACCACTTGGAATCCAGACCTCTAAGGTATCCACTGAAACTTTTTTGAGCTGTTTATGATATGTAGTCAGATATGTATAAGTATGGCTTTCCGTACATATGTACAGAAATACGTCATATGCATTAAATCAGCAATGGTCGGTTAATACGTCAGACGGATGAAAACATGAGAATGAACAACTGCATGTATTATCTGATAGGATATCAGAAAACTACCTCAATAAGTTTTCAGTGAGATTGGATATCCAAATGTGAGCTGTGGTCTCCTGGTGAGTTGTCGACGAATTAAAATGGAAAAATAAAGATAAATGGAGAGAAAATTATGCTATTATTTTGTAATAAAAATATCATCCCGAGATTTAATCGTTGAGAGTTTACTCTTAATTATCGAATAAGTGGCTGGTTAATGATTAGCAGTGGTCTGCCTCTAAATGTAAGAATCAATGGTTATGCACAGGTAATCAGTAAATCACATATTTATAATTTCAGAATCGGGCTGCTCATTATCGGATTGGCATATGTGAAATAATTTAGTGCAATTAGTTTCAACGATATCTATAGATTATGCCGCTGGCTCGGTAAATGTATCGATCAGTCTCTTTGCATTGGAACGAATTGCTCTGATTTCGTTGGAACTAGTTAAACAATTATTTCCTATAGATTATGAAAACTCAATTAACATAATTTTGAATTATTCGAGCTTATTTCATCAATTTACGCTTTTCCCAATCGCTTTCTACAGATGTTTAATACATACTAAAAGAAGCAAAAAATAAAGGGTCTTACTACTTTCAACACTATCACAAAAAAAAAGACAAAACCGTGGTTTATTGGGAAAAATATACCTAGAGACTTGATAGTCATGATCAACCGTCTTCGCTCAGATCATTACAATTTAGCTTATTCATTAGCCAGAGTGAAAATAATACAAGACGCAACATGCCCATGCAACGAAAGTATCCAAGACATAGATCATCTGTTATGGCAATGCTCATTGTTTGAGGAACAGAGAAGAAAGCTCATGAGTAGCAGGTTCAGCTACCTACAAAAACTAGTTTTTTCCTGGCTGAGCCAAACATTGATATATGTAAACAAATATTATTATTTCTAAAAAGTTGTGATATCAGGATATAAGATAAGATACAGATCTGTATAATGTACGCTATATAAATCATATGATTTAATAAAGCTTTATATAATAAAAAAAAAAACAGATGTTTAAATTATTGAAGGATATATTTAGAATCTATTCAAGAACGTAAAGTCCTCTCACAATCTATTCAAATTGAAATATCCACGATAAATGCTACGCAGAATTCCATTTGATCGATCATCCATAAGAAATTTATCGACAACATTTTGACAGTACAAAAAAAGGCATCAGTCTTGCAGATAGAAGGAAAAGCTTGTGGTACACATTCGGCAGGTACGCTTCAAAACTTTGAATGAATTTCACTTATTCTGGATTATGCCTGGAGTTCGGTCCGCTAGAGTCGAGTCGATTCTATATTTTCGAACTGCAAGGCAATCGTTTCGAGTTATTTATCTGGGAAATTTTCGTAATGAATAAAGTTATCACGGCAAAGTTGAGATGGTGAAAATGTCATTGGTATAATTTTGGGAAATCCTTCAACGAGCTTCGCGTAAATTTAAAACTGATTGCGATCTCTCAAACAGCCATAGGCTAATTATACAACTTTGTAATTTGGAAGGATTTACCCGATAAACTTAGCAGAAGGTTTCATGAAAGTTTTTAAAATTTATTAGGGTAAAGTAGATTTGAATATTTTCTTAGTATTAATGAATCATGAATTTGAATCATCCCGACTTTGAAACTTCGAAATTTGTTAATAGTTTAGGAATTGAATTCGAGCCAAATCGCCCCGGGCTTCGACTGAATTATTCTTCCATTCCGATAGAAATGCCAATTCACTTTCTTTCCAAGAGAACGGCGTATCCTTCTTTGCTGCGATTCCCAGGCCTGACCTCACAAATACAAATATGCAAATTTCGTACATAGCTTATAGGATAAATATACGTATATTGAAATCAGAGAAATTACTATCGATGAAACGTAATTCAATGTTGCAGCATTTCGTTTAATCGAGTAAATGTTCCCAAATCATCTTTAATCATTGTTTCCAAACTACCCAAAAAGTGACGAGTGAACAGAGTGAAGCAAGGTAACTTAATAGATATCGGCATACCGCGAGCGTAAACACGCAAAAAAAGTCAAGCCCCACACTCTTGTAGTATATTTATCCAAGCACTCAGCTACTTCTCGCAATTTCTTCTATCCACACTTTTTTGTTCATTCATTATTTCCCTTAGAGTTGCAAGAGTAAATAGCTGTGACTAACAGTCGGTAATTCGACATTTGCGAATGTCCGAACGATTGAGCTTTGCTAGTGAATCCATCCACAAAATCAATTTTCATCCGACCGCAGCTCTCGCTTGCGAAGCTTTTCACTCTCTCTCTCTCTCTCACCCCAATAGCAAATACCGCACCGAATGATACGTGGCAAGCACACATGTGAGACGCGGCGAAACCTAGACCTTGACCCCCGTCTGCGCGTGTATCACCCAACTTATCCGAAGCCGCATCGATTCCGTGTCGAAAACGGACAGAACAAGGGAAGCTTGCTTCATCGCGGCCGAATCAATCACGAGGTTTGACGAACTGCGTATGCTGCTCAGCGGGCGAAATATCATTTGGAGCTCGACTTGATTGAATCCCGGCCAGCAGCTCTACGTCTTTTAGTTTACCTCGAGGCATGGGTTCTTCGACGAGGGATTTCGAGCAGCATTCCTGATGTTTACCGTGTCTATGTGAATAGTCGCTTTGAGATATACGAACGTTATCCGAGAGAAAGAGATACTCGATGGTACTAGCACCATTCGCAAGGATATTGCGAATGGTGTTAGTATACCTGAATTAATTTTATTAATGGAGTTCAATTCAATGTTGTGTAATTCATTTTATTTCTTGAATAGTAACATATGCTGATATAGAACGTAGCAACCACCAGAACTTGCAAACTCACATCAGTTTATTCTTAGACTCATACATAAATTTATAAATGTTGATCAATCGAATTTAATTTCGCATATTTTCAAAATTTTCTATTTCCCATGTCAGTAAATCAATGAGGAGAATTATTCAAACAAAAGAATGAGGCCCTCAAGATTAAATAAGTTACTGGAATTAGAGAACGTCTAGGGCTCTTTTGAATCTTCCTTCAGTCATCAGGTGGCGCGTCAGCGCCACCGACGACAAGTATGCGCAGCAAGCGCACGAGGGGACGCGACAAGCCATTATATACAGCTCGTTTGCGGTTTAACCTCGCACCTAGAAATTTTTTAATATTTACTTTAACAATAGATCAATTTGGTTGAGAAATGTTTTCTCTCGTCATCTGTCCATCTTTCAAAGTGAATGTGTGAACGAAAACGAAACGAAAAAAAAGATCCCAAGACAACTACTTATCCTCATAACCTGCTTTGCAATCCATTGAGCTTGGATCAACAACAATAGCCATCGACTATTCCCGCACTCTTCCTCCAGCTCAATCTATCAGCCGACAGAATGCAAATATTTCAGCGACCGGATATTCATTCTGGACTAATCCAACTGTGTAATTCGATCGGAATCGCTCTTGTTACCATTTGCATGCCAAATCTCCATCCGCACCGAAAGGATTTTCGGGAACAGCGTTAAAAGCAAGTGACAGCCACGCGGGGAAGGAGAGGGGAGCTCGTTTCAACGCATCCCGCGATGTATGTAAATTCGATTATTGCGCCTCACAATGGAAGAAATCGATTGAAGGTGAGTCCGCGGAATTCGAGCCACGTAGCCATATGTATTCTCATGTTCACGGGAGCGAGAGCGGAGGCGCAGGTGCGTGTAGGAAGCGGTAACGCCCGGTAAACACACTCGTATAAGTGATGAATGCGGAGCAACGGAAAAGTTGCAGCGTCGTGAGAAATCCCGCGGGTAATGCGCGTGAAAGGCGAACGAGGAGAGCCGAGCAAATCCACGTGGCAGCTCTCGTTCCCTTGAAAAATCTTCGCCCGCAGACAAAGCCCGATTCACTCGTCACTTTTTGTTTCTCCTCTCGGGTTTTCCGCGAATTTCAAGGTGAAGGCGCCTCGGAAATAAAAGGGTTTTACACGGGATCGCACTCGCTGCTGGGGGGAGAGAATTTAATCGGATCCAGAAGGAAACAAGGATACGATGTTTGAATTTTTAAACAGCCTGCCTTCGTGTACGACGAGTGGCAAATAATGACTTCCGTATCGAATAGAATACTTTTCAACGAGGAAATTCTCCTGAGCTATTGCGCGTGACTCTTTACGAAGAAGCTGGACGAATCTATCGATCCAGTTTGGTATTTTATCGTGACATATTATTACGACGTTTCGAGGATTTCCCTCCCCCTCGTCTTCATACACATGAGATGTATTACAACAACGGAAAGCTGAATCAACAGCATCCTCGATTTTCTCCACTTTTCAAGTAGGTTGAAAGATATGCCGAAATCTTTATATGCGCATCTAAATAAATACGATAAAAAATCTACGATAAAATCAACTTAATCGATTTCAATTCTCTCAATTATCGAGTCGAACACAGCTTTGAGCATGTCTGTAATATTTCATGGGCTGAGGTATACTTGTGGCAAACAAGCTTCATGTAAATTTCATAAAATTATATAATTCACCGAGAAAGAGAGAGAGAGAGAGAGAGAGAGAGAGAGAGAGAGGGGGGGGAGAGCAAACGCGCTTCTGTAACGCATACACAGCGAAATTTCGGTCATGATATTCTGTCGGTATACACACTGAGGCACGTTTCGTCCTCCGAGATCTGACCGCCCGCGCGCAACCGAGAGAAATTTCGCAATTGAATTGACTAGTCGCACGTGCGACCTCCTGAGCCCCCCACTACCCTGTGCCCCGTATTATTTCTTCAATTTTACGATTTGTCACGAGCAGTTATAGAAAGAGAGAAACGCTCCAGCACTCGTGCTTTTACTTAGTTTAACGTTGCGAGCGCTTTCTGCACTTTCTCACCTAGGATTCGAGCGGGTGACAAATGCTATCCTACTACAAGAAATGCCTGGGTTCAAACTATCAATTAATTCTTCAAGTCATTCAATATCTAATTGGGAATAATCATCCCTGAGCTTTGCAGCATTTAAATAATGAGCGAATTGTATTGAAGGTATAGCGTCGCCATGCGGTACTTTTTTTCAACAGTATTGAACTAGTGTCCGCAGTGGTAAGAACCATTTTACTCACCGTGAATTTCAACGATATATCCATAGAAAACTGATCAATGTTACAGCTGATTAACGGTTGGATTGTCATTTGGATTTTCATTGGGAGCCCAATGTAAATCATTAAAAAAATTGGTACATCAATATGTTACGAAAAACGCAATTCACGCATAATTCAGAACTCAATTGGAGAATCCTCCCAAAACTTCACAAATCCTCTTCGAGAAAGCCTCCTGTTTATTCAATTTTTCGTCCGCGACTTGCCGCGAAAATCCACTGGCGGCAATTCGAACGGCAGGATTTCAATGCAAAGTCGATTTCGAAATCCGTCCTCTAAAACCTTTTTCTTCATTCGATGACAATACAATTCGATGGCGACACTGTTTGGCCTTGGTTGTGCGCATACACACACACAGGCACAAACTCGATAGTAGAGGTCGCGACGCGGATTGCTCAGGGGCTGGTGGATGATGGACGGCAGAAAAGAAAAGTTGCGCCACCGGCACCGCGGGCGCATCCCTGCATCGCCCCGTCAACGCGTAGCGTGAAAGGATGCACTCATCAAGCGTCATTCAAGGCTGAGCCCGCATCGACAACCACGTGCATCACGCGGCTTATATTTAGAATGGAGCCCGGATTATTCCGGCATCGCGTTAGGCATCCTCGCGCCAGTATCCAGATCGATCGAGGCGCGCATTCGCGCTGAGCAATCAATTAATCGCACGCTCTCGCGCCGATGGACCATTATGCGACTGTCACTTCTTGGAAGCTGCCTATTACGGGAAACAATTGAATATTGAATTTCAGAGTTTTCGAAAAAGAAACATCCGACCCTTTTCGACATTTCAAAATCCCTGAATTGTTTCACAAAGTATTTCCCTCGCAAACTGATGGTATTTTCAAACTAAATCAGGATTCCAATTGAAGGGGTACTTGTTTAGTACAGTTCTGGATCACATCACAGGGTCAGGAAAGAATTTTTTCAGCGATAGAAACGATGTCATTCCTTTGATCATTGATCAAAACCAAATCCGCTAAAATTTATAGGAGCCACTCTATAAGGGATTTCATCGTTTTTATCGAATGAAAATTTCTCTTCTGACTCTGCAATGCATCCTGTGAAGTTTCAGTACGTCCCTGAACAGGGAGTTAGGTTTTGAACAAATGCATACACCCCAAACAAACATTCCCCTAGTCTTCCTTGTGAAAAGGGTGGTTTACTGGCTCCTAAGGCTTGGACGAGCTCTCCAACTATGTACAAGCTTACTGCAGACTCTGTCCTACCGATATCCATACGATAAACCCCAAACAATTATAAGGACTATATTCGGTTATTTACCAGTACCAGTTACAACAAGTAACTAGTTCCCTCCCCGTCTCGCCAGACGCGTCTTTTTCCACTTGTGACGTACGGCGCCCACGTAAGCGTTTCAATCGCTCGTTCTTCGATAATATCCGCTTCTTTTTCCTGTCGGCTTGTTGCTGGCCGGCTAATTCTTTTCGATCGTTGCGTCGCGAACAATAGTGGCGATCCCCCGACAAGTGCACATCCGCCTAATCGACCAGCTGCTAATACTCGTGTTCCCCCCGAAGGGCACCGATTGATTTCCGCGGCGAACGCAACGAAACAGTCGCATATGGCTATCGCGCGTCCTCAAACTCGTGCGGCACTGCACGAAATTTAGTGGACGTTTCGCGGTCCTCCCGCGAGGTCGACACTCATTACATCCCAAGGCCCCGATGGCCATCGCTCGCGCGGAACGGCCGGAATACGCGCCGGCGCATAAACGACGCCGGTCGAGCTTCGGCCGTCGCGATGTTTGCTCGCGCGATAGCCAGCTAATATATACAAACGACGGGCGCACACGCGTATCCCGTCCGTAGGATGCGCTCGAATGAATCACGGGGGCGCGACGATTGCACGCTGTACTTTTGTGCCCGACTCTGAAGTATCAGAGGGAGATTGCGACCGACGTGCCGCGAGATACATTGCAGACCCTGAGTGGCGCGTTTGGGCCATTCGCGAGAAGTACTGCGCGATTCCGTATGATTTGACGCAGCGATCGACGTACGATTCTATAGCCTTAGGGGAGGGGGGATGCCACGAGCTCCTGGAGATGGGACGTATGGGACGCGAAGCCGATGCTGTATGCACGCTCACGTGAAAATTTAATCGTTTCGTGGATGTGCTTTTCGATTATCAAATTTTAAAAATGTACCAGCGCTAATGCTACATGCTGAAGCGACCGTCCTTTAGTCTCGTTTCTAAGGATGAAAACCATATATTTCAAGGAAATTGTAAGAGGGGTCATTTATCAAGATCATGCTTTTATCAAACGGCTTGAAAAGAGTATATTCATCTCGTGTTATGAGAGTTTTTTCCCCATGCAGTCTCGCATGACTCACGAGGGATTTTTTTCCTTTTTACAGAGAACTTTTACCGAAAGCAAGAGAATTTAATTTACCAGCGAAAATACACTTGTATGTAAGTTTTTAATTATGTTACGAAACTTAGGTTCGGATAGTTTTCATTGAATCATCAAATGTGCATATAGTGAATCATCCATAGGGTAGGAAGGCAATATACAATGTTGAATATAAGATTCAAGAGTTTTGTTTCCCCGTTCTAATTAGTACAAACCTCGTTGCAAGACACAATGGTAGGGACGAGAGTTTAGAAATTACATTTATATATATGCGGGATTAGAATTAGTCCCGACCGTCGAAAAGTCTAATATGCTATAAAAAAAAACGTAAGAATCGTTACTTCCCTATAACTATAACAGTTAGTATGCATATTTCATGCAAATTTCCGCTTTGAATTCCACTAAGTGACTTTACCCCAACGGAGAATTTTTAATGCATATTTGACAAGCCGATCTCCTTTCATATTCTTCATGATATACGTTTCAACGTAAACCATCTGGTTTATGTATGAGCTATTTGCTAACATAATTCATCTTGTATTAAATGTAATATTTTTTCTCAGCTTGTCGGTGGAGCAATTTAAAATATGGCGTCTAAAGAAGATGCTGAATAAACTTTAGATATCATACGAATGTTATTGTAAGTATTTCGAATCATTCTGTTTGAGCTCCGATTACCACGATGGAGCCAAGGCGATGGCGATATATTCTATTCGTATAAGCATACTAATAACGAAACTGCTTGCCCGAGCTAGTGAATTTAAATTACTTCAATACCTTGGAATAATTATCCTTGAGAACTGCTCAACACCCACACCTCCGTAGAAGTTTGAAATGCACGTCTCGTAGATTTCGAACTGAACGAAGCTCTTATGTATATCTTTGAGTTTCGAACTTACAATATTGAGGTGACGCGAAAGTTCATTGCCAAGGTGGGACGCGTGGCGGCGTCGAAGAATATAACCAAGCACCTCAGCCTCCTCGATATTTCTCGATTCGAACTTGGATATTCGACGAGCAAAAAGCATGACGCACACGTGCCTCGAATAAGTAGCTGCTCGCTCGGGCATTCCTGGTTATCTTGGCGAGTCCCTTATCATAATAATTCTCGGGAGGAATCACAGTTCACACGCGCAGCTATTCGTAGGATAAGGAGCAACGGAACTTGGCGAATATTCAAGTCGAGCAAGGAAGTATCGCAAACGATAAAGATGTAATTTGTTTGTATGAAGCAGTGATTTGTAATTATTGATTTCTCGATTACAGATGACATACTTTCCAAGTGCACGAGCGTGAAAAATAGAAAATTAATAAATTTCACACTTTGTACTAAGGTAACTGTACCCAATGTGCCCCCCCCTAAGGGTTTTTCGCGAATTTGACTATGATAGACTTCGAATTTTAAAATTCTGTGAACGGCATCTCAAAGCTTAGCTCAATACCTATTAGAAACCATCTTCATAATCATCATTTGACTACTTTAACCTATCGAAAATCGCAATTTAAAAAAAAACGCAAAAAGGCTAAATGCACAAAACGTGTACTCAATTTGGCACAATTTTTTAATCATTAGCTACAGCCTATATAGGCCTACAGGGACGATCCAATTGGCATTGAAATAAACTCTCAATTATGTTCGCAGTGATATTTTTACAAAATTTTTAACATACAACTCAAAAATACGCGTCTAAATCATCGTAATATGTCTATACAAATATTCAATGATTTCACTCAGTCTTCCCATTTAAAAACGCGTAGATCGAGGGGCACATTGGGTTCACTTTTTTTTTATGCGAAAAACAGCAATTTGAGTAGGATAAAAAATAATTTTAGGAAAACTGATGAGACCAATCGAAAGCTGAGATGTTTTTACACAAAAAAGAGTAATGACACTTTGAGAGATAAAAATTATTGACACCTGATTTTTGAGGTTGAGTGTGAAAAGTGAAATAAGAAAATGGTGAAAAAATCAGTAAGTGAAACTTCAAAGTGTTGTAGGAGAGTGGTTTTAAGGGCTAAATGGGCGGGGAAGATACCGAACATTTTCTTTTAATTCCCCCAACATAACCCAAGAGCGACTGATGCTCAGAGAGCACCGGAAATACGAAATCTGACGATTGTGCCAAATTGGGTACAGTGCCAAATTGGGTACAATTACCTTACTTGCGATTGCTATAGGACGTGTTTGAAAAGTTCATCGGAAAAAAGTATAGAAAGTTTATCTGCCGAGGAATCAATACGTCTGGATTCCAATTGATATTGGATTTCGAGACGAATAAAAAGTAAAACAAATTACTGGGGTGAGATACTCGGGGGAGGAAATGCAACTCAAAATTAAAAAACCCTTTTCCAATACAAGCAAAAAATTGAAAATGTAAAACGAACACGAGACTCATAATAGATATTAAAATACTTGAATAGGAAGTGCTAGCCTTCATTTTGAATCAAAGGGCTCTTTAAACTTTCATATTTTTTCGAATTTATAGAAAAAAGTTTCATCTCAAGAATGACTACATCTAACATTTACGAGGGAAAAATCAAAGCCAACTACATTCCTACCACATTGCCTCTTGCACATTTTTCTGTTGCAAGAATGTTTCAATCACTCGGAGTGATGCATTCTACACCCTTCCTCCACCCCTCCCCCACACACACACCCACACACAAATACCTATCACTGATCGTCTAGAGATTGAAGACTACTGCTTTGAATATATTGTGGGCCAATGGCGCCCAAATCACCGCCCCCCCCCCCACGCAAATTTTCCTATAAAATTCGGAGGGACAAAAGTATGGCAGAGACGCGCAGAGCCAGAGGCGCGACCGTAAGAATGATAATTTGTGGTCTCGCGCGGAACCCTAAGCGAAATCCAGCAGCCTTTTCACTGTATTGAAGGATTCAAATGGGCTGCTCCGAGGACGCGCGGATGAAGGTGCGTGCTCTAAGTTGTTTTCCGTGAACGAGTAGGAAGCATTCGAAGCAGCCGTGAGTGGGATGACGACCGGGAAATTGTTTTGTAGCACAGGACAAATGAGCTCGGTGTGGGAGTTTCGCATGGGCGAAAGGATGTGGAGTTGCGACTTCGTGCTCACTTAGAATTTGAATGAATTCGTTGGAGTGCCCGTGCGCGCGACTTTCTTCGAACCGAATGAGCTGCTCTACGTGCGCTTGAACTTTTGCCTTGCACGGATTCAGTGAAGAAGTACGGGG
The DNA here is from genome assembly GCA_020882685.1 of Aphelinus atriplicis. Taxonomy (NCBI): domain Eukaryota; kingdom Metazoa; phylum Arthropoda; class Insecta; order Hymenoptera; family Aphelinidae; genus Aphelinus; species Aphelinus atriplicis. The sequence continues at coordinate 80,539,717 of CM037073.1, forward strand.
CAAAAAGCTGCGCTGACTAGGCTAGGGGAGGTTTAATTTTTACATAAAAATTAGCTACTTATAAATCGGGATATGCGGTATAAAGAGAGACAGGAATAACGAAAGTTAACTTTTCTGTTATGATCGATCGAGCAAAAGTCAGCCCATGCTGTGGCAGAACTTCCAGCACTCGGTTAATTATTGAGAATTATACGATGTGGATTGTCGAGCAGAAAATGTTGCACTGCGAATGGGAGATAAATAAAATTTGACGAGCTTGAAGTGTCTCGTTTCACATAGTACCAATTGGGTTCATCAGATTGACCGATCTCTCGAATTCCGTCTTTCATTTGTCGTTGTCGATATTTTTTTGTATTTCATCTGCTTTTTGTTTTATTGAAAATCCAACCGAAAAATTGATAACGAGGTGATGCGTGACAAATCATGCATATAGAACTGAGTTGAGAAATTCTCAACAATTTAACAGACACCGATTGACTTTTCCATATATTTGTTCGAGCGGAATACCCGAAAAGATAAAAGAAATATGCTTTATCAAATGAGCTTCTCGTCTGGATTGGACACCCGAAGCGCAATGGTTCGCTCTACTAGATTTTTTTATTCAGATAGATAATTCAGGCGCTCTTCGCGCGGTCTTTTTTCATATTTCATAACTTGAAAAATGTACCTCTTTTTAATCCAGGCGATTCTTTTTAGACTCGCTACGGATGCGCATTTGTCAAGACCTAATTAAAGATCCCGGAAAATCAGTCACTTTCAGGCTCATATTTTTTTTAAAAAAGAGAATAGAATGAGATTAGAATAAATTCAAGAACTACATAGAAACATCTGACAATGATTAAATTGCTATATTTAGACATCATGGAAAATTGGATATGATGCGAAATTCTTGAGAAGGAATTTTTGTCATCTGAGGAATTCCATTATGATTTATATACGTTCTTTATATTGCAACTCTCATACCTCTCCAATGCTTTTATTAATTTTTTCAATGTACTCGTGGCGAAATATGTATATAACGAGTTCAAGAACAAGGCTACAATCGTAAAATATAACTCACTGATAGTAGACCATTCCTCCAGTATTATATTGAATATGTCTTACCTGTAACAGATAAAGAAACGGAGAAAAATTATTAAAAATACTTTAGCATCAATATTCACTTTGATAGTTATGCGTTTACATGAATCCTTATGATTTATGGAAAATTCTCTCGCAGTCACAAATGCAGTGATTATCAACCTCAGTTCATCAGATTGTCTGATTCAATATTCGGCCGGAAACAAAAACCCATATCCGCCGTGTACAACAACGAGGGAGCATCGATTCGCACAGCCTTGCCACGCGATAAAATGCGCGCCATTGATTACGTCGGCGGCGTGGAGCAAATTAACGAGGCCGATTAAATGGATTTACCGCGAGAGCGTCGAAAGCGTTACGCTACAGCCGCAGGCCAAACTGGGATTTGGAACGAAGTTGGAAACGAGCTATCAACGCCGCCTGGCTATAGTGTGTGCCGCCGTAGTCCAGATGAAGATGAGACCACCACGTTGAATAATCAAGGAATTTCTGTCTGCCAGAGAGTGTGAGAGAGAGAGAGAGGGGAGGGAGGGATGAAGGTCGCGCGTTATGAAGCTTTCCTAGAAGAGATTGGATTATAACAGAATCGCCACACGATGGGCGAAAGTATATACGTAATGCTAGAAGCTTGCGCGACTCGAATTCCCATTAATCTTCTTCAACTTCATGAGTAACAATGTTGAATAGCTTGAATATGAAACTTGATAAATTATTTTTCTGGCTCAATCCTCGCCCGGATATGACACGAGGTGGATTTTAACTTCTAGTTAAGGTAACAAAATCAGTATCGGAAAGAAGTTTGTAAAATTTTTTTTATCCCTTCAATAATGAAGTTAGTTTGTGCCAACTGAAATTGATTATCTGTCCACTGTTTTGTGGCTTTGATAATCTTGCTGAGTCAACCAAATAACTTTGAGCTAACGTGAAAATCCTTTACTGTACTTATACCGAGTTCACTCAGTTACAATCTTCTTGCGGTCAATATGACTGATAAAACATTGGTATCTCGTTCAACTAATAACATTTTTCATATAGATTAATTGAATGCTTTTTCCCCCACGCTACAATCTATATTGTGTTCAAGACATTGACTTCCAACGTGATAAAAATCGTAACATTATACGTGGATGGGTAGACAATGTACTGGAAACCTTTTTAGCGAAAGGAATTTGAATAACCGTTTGGAAAATGGTGTTCAAATATGGCGAAATGAGAAATTTTAAAGGAAGGCCACCAGGCCTAAGTGGTCTTAGGGGTGAGCTTTGAACTGGCGACCCAACCACGATGAAGCGGCCCTTGGGAAAATAGAACGGCGAAATGATGGAGCCACGACCGGAATACGGAACGGACTTTCAAATTTTCCACAGTTAAATGCCGTTTCGGGAAGGAAGGCGTTGGTATCAGAACTGCTCACAAATGGAAGGATTCTGCTGAAGCCTTGTATCGCCGCCTTATCAAAGTGAGGGTGAGGGTAATTGTATACTAGTAATTTATTTAATGATTGATATTTTAAAAATCCTTTAATCTCAGTTGGATGTAAAATTTCTTTCGCATTTATCATCATGCAGAATTTCAATTCTAGGTCAAACTTAAAAATCACTTCTGTTAAGTAGGAGGACAACTGGATATTCATTCAGGCCTGTTGCACCGGGACTGCAATAGGCATGGAATTAAAGTAATTCTGGACAAAGGCCAAGACAGGTCGACCTTACTTAGCAGTCTCGTGTCATCGTAGAGGGAATGTTGTACTAAACTTATGAGAACAAATTTTTTGTCGAAAATTATTGTCTCTGGTAATTGTATTCTACCTTAGTTTCAAGAGTTTTATTGATACATTTCGAGTTCACTGCCAAATTGCTCAAAACCTTGATGGAATAATAATGGTCCAACAGTAACTTCAATTCAAAAATTGAATAAAGCTGCCACAAAGGTTGTTTTTGACCAAAAAAAGAGATTGCTTCTGGGAGTAAAAATTAGTCAACCACGTTCCCAAAAAGAAGCCATCTTTGTAGTAGGAACTGCGGCGGTTTTCTGCTTTTTCAATGTATACAAAGGAATAAACTTACTTTTTGACTGTTAACTTTGAAAGTTTGTTCTTTCAGGATTTTCAAAAGTTATGTATCTCTTGAAACTTTGTAAGGATCGAGATATACGGAATGATTTACACATCAAACGATGTAAGCTCGAAAAACAAAATTACATATAATTTGTTCCACGACTAAATTAGATTTCAAGTTTCACAAATTATCTCTCAAACTTCAATGTGAATTTCAATTGTCCCAAAAAATACTATTTTCCCAACTATAAGTATATGGCTACAGCTGTAAAGCTCCAAGAAGAGTTGAGCGAAAGTTCCGAGAAGAAAAGAATCACGAGCCTGAAGAATGGATGGCGGCCCCCCAAGTAAGAATACGACGTCTAAGTTTAATGGAGTGTCTCTTTTGCTCAGCTTTCAAAGGACAGTAACGACCAAGCGGGCCGCGTATCTCGAGCAAACGGAGGCGTCGAGGCTATTGGTTCCTTAATGTTTCTTTACAGGCTGCAGGTGCCGCCGCTGGATTAAAGGGTTTCCACAGACTGCGTAGAAACCAAATTAGATTTAGCACTTCGGACGTGCTCGGCATCAAGTAAAAAAGTACTTGTCTGTTCAACGTTTTGAACAGAAAGTAATGAATGTTCAAGGAGCGGCCAATTTGAAGAGTGACAAAGGAAAAAATTACTTCACGTAAAGCCGGCTACTAACTTCAATCTTTTTATGCACCCTGAGTAATATTAAAACTCACGGAATCACGCAATTAGATTTACGGGCTCTTGAAAAACTTGAATTTTAATAAAAATTGTCTCATTTCTTTTGGATACTGTTGAAAGACAATCTTTCTTGTTACCAAGTTGCATTAGTCTCTTGGGCAAGCTAGTTTGATTATAAGAATCAACTAGGAAATTATCTCTATTGCTGATAGAATCAGTGAAATTAATCTTTATCGTATATCAGTATATAATATCACACATTACACTCTATCTGGATATTCGTGGAACTTTGGATTCTGAAAGGAATCGATAGGTAGTTAGTCTGGCGTATTAACAAGAGACTATATGTTCACGATGTCAATATTGGGTCTCCATCAGCTAAGTTATGTAATGATGTTTGTTGTGGTATCGCGCGAGAAAACGTGCTATTTCGAGAATAAAACTTTCACTGTTGCTAAGTACTTTGTACCGGGGATAAGTTCATAACACATACTTTTCTTGGGATATGTCTGGTATTAGATGTACATTATATCCTGAAACCCATGTTCATCATAAAAGTTATTTTGAAAATCAATAAAAAGATTTGAACTGCAATGGAAAGCGCAATTTTATCAAGAAACTACAAGATATTCTGGTGAAGAAGGCTCAGAGAAACAATAAGATTTTCGCTTTGTCGTCACACACTGAGAGAACTTCAAGTTAATACTCGTAATTAGGGTGCATAGCCTCAAAAATTAAGATTCTCACGGGAAACATTTATCCGGGCGAAGTAATCCAACTTTTTATAGGTGTCGCTGAAAACATTTATGAATGGCTCTCTAATTTACCGTGTGTAAAACCCAAGAATAGAAGAGCTACTGATAGAATTCAATTCGACACCAGTGAATAGTGAGGTTGTGTCGCTTGGACACCCGTTTATCGGGAGAACTTCAATTTTTAAGGTGATGCACCCTAATCGACAACTCACAATTCCGTCAGTGCACGCAACTCGTCTCAAACATATTAGGCGTAGCTAGTACATGCGAGTATATTGTGATCGATAGTTTACTGAACAATATTGAGAATTAGCCAAAGTTCGATATACCTAACTCCTCAGTCAGCCTCTTCATGTTCACGCGCATAATGAAACAGAAGAGAGTTATGCGGAGGGCTCCAAGTCGAGCATAACTACATTGATCATAACGCTCATGGGGATCAGAGTCTCACCGTTGATAAACGGAACTTCAGGCAGTAGCTTCAAAGGTGATAGCTTGAGAGTGATGTTGCACGGATCGATCGAAGCATGAGCGACGTCGTTTTCCATTACATCACAAATTATAGTCGTCAGTGTCCACTGAAGCAGGCTGCTCGCTGTGTTGACTCCTTTGATCCAGCTGCGTAACATCCGTCGAGTTCTGGAGGAGAACCGATCACGAGAGACAAGTATCAGCATCTTCGTGAACTGCTCAAACGCAATTGGTCGTCGGGATAGACGTTTGTTGCGCCCGTTACTGCTTCTAGTTGATCCCATCGATTGAATACAGTTCTAGGCGAGTCATTCCATTGTTGTTGAATTTATCGATGACTCGCAATCCACCGTACGCTTTTAGAATTATAAAACAAGAGATTTGTCCTGTGAGCCTCATGACGTTCGGCATCATAAATGATTAGCCAGACTTGCATTAGTTATTGAGCATCTTCTCAATATCTCTTCTAGTATACATTGGTTCTTCTCACTTATTCAAGATTCTCGGGGTAAACCACGACGGGCTCTTGGTAACACGAGAGAAACGCGAGCTCTCCTCGTGCTCGCATCCCCAGTCCGATCGTGGCTTTAGCCGTAAGCTATGATGCTGTGCTAGATCAATATCGCGGTGTCAGTTCGCCTTTATTGGCCTGCTCAACAACACGAGATGGGACCGAAGATCGTTTGTTCTCGTCGCGTTCGCTCCCTTGCTGGCTAATGTTGGCGAGGGGGGGGGGGAGGCGTAACGAGCGCCATGAATTTATCCCGAGGTCATTTCTCATCGTCGCCAGTGGAGATTGGCAGGTGTCGCGGCCTATCATGGATTTTGGTCGATGGCGAGCTGGAGGCTAGAGGTGAAGGTTGACCGTGGCTGCATATACGAAATTCAATAAGTGACTATAGCCGTTCATTCTTGGCTCGTGGGGAAAGTCGGTTCGAATCCGAACCGCAGGATTTGGGTTATTACGTTATTGTGCATTAGTTAGATTGGGTAACTTGAATACTACAATGATGGAGTGGTTCAGTTTCCGAGAGGAAGTATGCGGGCAATGGAGAATTTTCGACAAGATCGAAGGATTACATTACTTGATCAATTCAGAAATAGCCAATGGAGCTAGTATTTCCCTGACAGCACTATACACGTATATTTTTCATGAACATAAGGAAGAAGTTTTTACAGTCCAACTGCGAAACGCTTCGATATGCAGCTGATGTGAATGAATTTTTTTCAATCACGTGCAAGCACTTTCATTTTTTACGATGGAGCGTAAAAATGAACAGGACTATATATTATTGGTTTTTTATCCCTTTCAGTATAGTCATTTATGGCATGTAAAAGTAAACAAATAACACAATTCTATTATATAATTGTTCTAATACTCATCTACATCACAAATGAGACTCAATGCAACTGATTAATATTCTATTCAATCAAGCTAGTTTTTTGGAATTAATATTGTAAATTTATCTGAACCGTATTTGGATGTTTTTAAAAGACACCATGTAACTATTCGAAGTTTCAAAAAGTAAATATAATCAATATCCATATGTGAGAAATTTAATTTTCCGTGGATTATTGTAAAGTTACGAACATTTCGTGAAAGAAGTTAAGAGCAGAATGATGGGGAAATTACTCGACCAAGTATCTGATATGGAAGGGCGCACAGAAAAAACCTTGGAAAAAGGCTTTCGAGTGTTTATTCAAGTCCGGAGTAAGAAAAATGTTTTGGCAAGACCCCTAGCGTCCCCGGAAATCGCACAAAATATCATGATTAGATAAGCGCGTGTTTCCAACAGTATTCTTAGCAGTCTTGGAGGTCTTAGTATTTTTCCTCTTTGAGAGGAGAAAATTGATCAACTTGTCCGCGGCAGATATTCAATTTTCATCTTACTCATAGCGGTAAGCAGCCTCCGACGGTCTAGAAAGACGGTGGTTTGCGGAAAATTACTGATGCGATGGAGGGGATGCGGATGTGGATGAGGCAAGAAAAGCCTTGCTCAGTAATCACCCAGCTGGAAACTATAAGCAACTGTAGATTTCTCATGATCAAGCTTAATTAGCCGTTTATATTTATCAACGGTAAGTGCGAATTATTTTGAAGCTTGCATTTAATCCTTGATGTTTGCGTTGAATAAGTCCACTGGAGTATATAGCAGAGGACGTATGTGTGAATTTAAATTAAGTGTGACGTATGTGATATACGATGTGGGTAGCTCGGAATTTCACAGAGAATTATAATATTTTAGAATATTTAGCTGGTGAGTATGATACAGTAATCTAAATTATACCAAACGAAATTCTTGTTGAAATATAAATCACAATTAATGAAGATTCCAGTAACGAAGAATCATGTTCAACGTACAATGAATTATTGTGAATAAATTGGAACGAGATTCTGGATTCTGTCACGTTTTGCACCGATAAGTTCTTTCGTAGAATCTTTTTACTCTTCCAGAATTTCCGAGGTGAAATCTTTTGTTCAACGTATCATCCATCTTTCGTAAAATCCAGTCTCAAAAATTTTTGGATGCATATCTCCGAGCCATAGGGGCAAGAAAAAGTAAGCATTGCAGGAATGAAAAGCCATTCCCCACATTCATCCTCCTGTGCTTCCACACAGAAAGCATATTCCATCTATCGCATAGAATACGAGACTCGATAACGTACATTATAAACGATCTACGGTATGCAGAAGAGAGATGTTTACCCACACTTTCCAAACAGTCGTTTAATTCAGAGCGATATGCGCGGCAGCTCTTGTGAAAAGCACAAGGAATGCGAGAAGGAAAGATGGGAAAAGCGCAGAACATTACAGCTCGAGGCGTTTTCATTTTAAGAAGAGAAGAGGCAAGAAGAAAGGCAAACCCGACGTGATGAATTATGAAAACATAAATTCTTGGGCGTCACAAATGGATCTTGAGTTCAACATTATTTACAGAAACCTATTTATTACCAAAAAAAAAATACTCCATGATTTGAGTTCCACACAAATACCCTGAAATTTGAGATTCACGCTGAGAAAGCACGATTGATCGACTTAAAATCGAGATTGTAATCCACAGCTTTTGAATGACGTTTTAAATGCGAGCCTCCCGTAATTCGCGGGCGGAGCATCAAAGCGAGAATTTTTCAGCACGGCACTGAAGAGTAAGTATGATAGAAAGAGCAGAGGGGGGGGCGGGAGAAATGTAAAACTGGCTCTCGAGGGCGCCGCATTGCCCTCCGCAATGACCCAGTATAGCGACGATGCACCTAAGCCTCCCACGCGGTTCGTTCACCAAATTTTTTCGGCACGGCTTCGAGGGCGTCGTTTTTCTTGGATCGCAGGATGCGTGCGGCTGCCAAAACAAGGCCAACGAACTTGGCTGAAACAATTTGCACTTGGCGCTGCCGGGGCAGCTTTTGTTCACTACGGTCTTTTTACTATTTGGTCGAATCGAGTTGTAGCTCAAAAAAAAACGGAGGCACGTCGACTTAGTCAACGTTAAAAATTCTCGTCACGCTGTCAAGAGTCCTTTTCCACGGTTGGTTATTCGAGAGTAGGAGATGCTTCGAAACTAGCTCCATTTGAGTTGGAGCAGGATTCGAGACACTATTTGGTGCGAGCTTTCACTCAAGAAGAACGAGAAAACCCGAACTTTTTCAATATGTTTTCACAGTGTGTGGAAAATCGTATGAGTATGGACCTTTCAACCAGTCACACATATCTCATATGCACGCGTTTTCAAAAGTATAGGTCCAGAGCAATATGAAGGGAACGTGGCGGGGCACACGAAAGCGCCACGAGTCCCGCTTAAATTCGCAAACATATGTTACAACAGCGTTGGAATCATTCACGTATTCGAGTTGCTTAGCAGCGTGGCTACGTCAATGGAATAATGAGAGCCATGCATACGAAGCTTGTGTTGCTTCTTTTTTGCGCCGTACAGATTTTACATAATTCTTGCATTTTTATGATTTCCAAGCTTTGTACTTTGATACTCATCAAATGGGGAAATCAAATTTATTACTAAATGGTCCATTAATACTTTCATACAAAGTTCTACTGCTGGATAAGATTTTCAGTATATTATACAACTTCTAAGGGTATTTAATGAAATGCCCTTGTCACGACGGTTTATTCATGAGCTCTTGGTAGAATAAGATATTAGCATGGCATTATAATTTTGAATGAAGGCTTAAGCATCAATTACTGCACGTAGAGAACGGAAGGAATTTGAGCTTATGGGTTCAATAAGCATCTTATGCACTCCTCTCTGAGATTCTGGTTTTAGAATGAATTCTTTTTACCATCTCTTCAATGCTGTGAATATATTACAGATGCGTATTGAACATATATGCTAAGCAGAGAAATAAAACATAACTATACCAGCAACAATGGCGGTTCTGACTATTTCTCCGTCACTCCGAGTGGTTTGGATCAATTGAAGGTCAGACGATATGCCGTCATGTTTTCACTCTACTATTTACAATTACACAACGAATTAATTCTGTATCGTTTTCAAATTCACCCGAGCATACGATTCGAAAGTCAAATAACAAATTCAATTTTGAAATGGGCCAGCTTCATTACCCTTGACGACTCGACTACCGCGAGCGCAAAGTGGAAAAAGCCCGACGAGCGCAGACGCGAGAGACGTTAATTCGACATCAGGAATACACTCGTGAAAGAGCGGGGGCGAACAATGAGGGGGGCTGCGTTAATCTCATTCTGCCGGTGAGCTGCGGGCTCGGGTCGAGTCCAATGTACATATATATATATCCTCGTAATGCCGGACAACAAAGCTCGTCGCGACGCTGCAGGGGGAAACGCGCGGGCAAGCGCACCACAGCGCCGACTCGCTAATCGAATGTGCGGCAAAGAGCCACTGGCGACCTTCACGCCCCCGCGAATTAAGCCCCGCGAGCCCGATGCACTTGCGGAACCGGCTGCCCTTTGGCGACGGATTGCAGCTCCATGCTGCAGCCCGAGCGTTCGCGACATTTTCATTGTTTGCGCAACGGGGCAAATTCGCGCGTGGGAATTGCCCAGCCACGCGTTGGAGTAGACGCGGCGAGAACTCCCGCGAGTATACAGATAATTTTGCGCAAATTCATTGGCCGGTCGGTTCATACGATTCTCGAATGAGCCGACTGGGGTTCTTGGAAATTCACCCGTTCGAGGAAGGTTTTGAAATTGGAGGCAATATGATTTCACGGGGATTTCAGCTTCCCGGTGTAGATTACCATACGAACAATACCACTAAAATTGTGGAATTGAAATTTGGTAACGCGTTTGCGCTGATTTCAAAACGAAATTATGCATTACAATTTTCAATATTGACTTGATTTTACGATTTTGGACTTATCCAAAATAGATTCAATATTGATTCAATGTAAAATTAGTATAGAGAGTTTCAACAGTATAAACTCGGGGATTGGAATGGATTTATGTGTACACCGCTTTTACGTCATCATATAATTTCACATTTTACCCTGTGTCCGTTTTCGATTTGAGATTTTCGGAACAACTCGCATTGAGAAATATTTGGAAATTTCATGAGCGCCACGTTCCTCGTCTCTTTCTCCAAAGCTCGATCAATTTTATAAGAACCAGAATCTGCCTCGAGCTAAAGAAACTCCTCGAAGTTAACGAAACTTCGTACAATGGCGCAGTCCCACTAATTTAGTTGTAATAAAGAAACTTCGTAGCAGCCACTCTGCGGAGACGGAATTCCGACGGTTGCGGAGGGAATGCGCGGCTGATTCGTCGCTCCCGGGAGGAGAGCTACGGAGTTTTCGCAACTGCTTACCGATTATCCACTCACCCGTGATTTCTTTAATTCGGCTGCTCGATCTACGCGCGGGACAGCCACGAAGACAATAGTTCGCAAATCGAGTTCCGCAAAGGGACGTGCAAGCAATCGTGAGACAAGTGGAAATTCACGAGGAGGTTTCACGCTTTGTCTTTCTTATATCGTACTGATTTTGAACGCGTTTACGTAGTAATAATTTTGGCTACTCTAAAGTGAAAATCGCAAAAAAAACGAAATATGCTTTCGATTCCTTGTAGTGTTACAATTGTACACAACAGACACCTCGGATAATTTGTCCCATTGGTACAAACTTCAAGTCAGCGAACACGCTCAAAGACTACGTCGCGGCTTTAAGCAATGACTAAGTTCATAGACGCTGTTTTGAACTCGCTGAGTTCCACTCCGTTGAACAATTAAACAATTAAATAGTTCCGAGTGTATGGGTTTAAATGCCACAGCATTGAATGACTCGAGAAAATTAACAAAAAGGGATAGCTACACTGGTCGAGCTAACTACGAACCAATACTGTAAATTTGTACTTCGCCAATTCAAGTTCGACTATGGAGCTTCACAATCTCTTTGGATAATAAAACTTTAATCATAAAACTTGAAGGAAAGTTGATCGTAACGGTATCATGTGTGCATCGATAGAAATTTAAAGGGGACACTTCGTCAGAAAAGTAAGACCTTGCCGTGAACTCAAGTATAAACGTGTCCTTGTAAACAAAGTAATAAATTAATTCCTAATTCAGCGAAATCACCATCAAAGGAGATACATTATTCTGTCGCTCTGCATTTTATGATTCGTATAGTCAGTTAGTCTTTCAGACTAAATATGGAAAACTCGTTCAATGAGAGAAAAATATCGTTCATTCGATGGAAAAATATATTCATCAGTCAGAAATAAAAAGACTCAACCAATTCTTTTAGGCAGTATGGCGTTAACTTATATTGGATACAATTCTAAAGCATAGAAATATATTTTGTTGAGAGATAGAGCAATTGTATCCTTATTTAGAAATGTATCTCACATGAAAAATTAATTAGATTAGGATAAGTTCCAAGTTCTCAATTTAATTGAATTTCTTGAACATAAAATCAAGTATACTCGAGTCACACTGAAATTCGTACTAATGGGAGTCCAAAGTGTCACCACGTGCTTGCGCAAACGTTGCGGAACACAACTTATGAGGCCCTCGTTAACAAAGACGAATATTCAACTGAAGCATTATCCTGTATGACGTATTTTAGAGCATGAAAGTTCATTTGTACACCGTAGAAAAGTGTGTGGTGCATTTAAAAATCTCGCGTCAATGTTCCGCGTGTATTTCCTTTAACATCGCGCTACTATCGGTCAAAATTTGATTGCCAGCCTGCATAATTCAGTGCTACAATGAATTATCAACGATATAATGAAGACATTCCAATGAATTGAAATGATATAAAATTCTAGTCCACATTCGAAATGATGAAGCTAGCATAAAATGATGATAACAAAATTCATCCATCTCCGAGTATAACCACTGAGATCATATAGTAGCATGTGCCGTGTAATCCAAAGCCCACATACTTCATTACAATGTGAACGTGCACGAGCTGCACCTGCTCGTCCCGTTTAGCCTTTCCCTATACCACATCAGAATGCGCATGAATATTTTAGCCGGATGGCTGAATTTTTAATACCACCCGGTTGACTATCTCGCTGAAGGTGCTATGAATTTTCATGAGTTCTTCCTGTGCTGATGAGATTTTTTCCCGAAAACCTATTCAAGACAATGTTGGAACGGCGCGTCGTGAGTGGTGTGGAAAATGTTTATCACGTAATCCCGGTAGAGATTTACGAGTGAAATGTAACTCATCCTTATTTGTGAGGTTTTTTTCTTTTGGAATAACATTGGTCCATATGTATACAGCATCAATGTGTTTATTACGATGCTTCAGTTTATCCTTGACATTCGCAATATTTCAAGAGTTGATAATTGATTTTTGTAAAGCACTGTCGAGTTTCAAACTAATTCCTTCATTAATTATTCTGAAAGAGTTTCCCATATAATTCATAACTTTTTGCAACCATTCAAACGGCATACACCTTGAGCCATCTAGCTCTAATGCGAATGAGAATAATCAACTTTCAAGATAAATTTTAACGGAACGGACACGTTAATCTCGCTCGGAATAATCAGTCCGAGACCTTGACATTTCTCCGTTGCACACCTCTTTTGTCGGGATCAAAACCTCACGTGCCTAGCGAAACTTTCGGATGCAGCCGGAATGGAGAACATCTAAATATGAGAGGCCATGTATGCAGCGAGGCCGGGGGAAGCAGTTGCGGATCCGCAGATGGCACACCTACATGAATACAGCCAAACCTTATTTGGGAGATTGTTCGGACTTCGTTGTACAATTTTAAAATTGGCTATTCGTGAGCTTAGTCGGCTTAAAGTTATAAATTAAATTATCAGATGTGTTTTTACTTTATTCCTCGCTGAACTTATGAATTAAACGTAAATTTCCGAGAGGGATGATTTAATAAGCAGATGCTTTGCTGGTAGAAAAGTTTTGTGAAAAGTTCATTAGACGTAACTTTTGGTACTGCACATTTTGTTAATCACGAAGTTCCATTATCTACACGCTAAATATGAATCTATAAATGTTCATAATTAAATTCAATAGGTTGAGAGAAAAGTTGCAGTTGGAGTGGACAATGCAGTGCAGAAGTTTTGAATAACGTTAGAATAATGCACAGGAGATTAAATTTTTGTACTTTGAAACTATTAATTGCGCTTTTGAATCAATGCTCTCATTTAATAAGCACAACATCGGCGCTGCTGCTACACGCATTCCAAGTCTTTGGAATTTCGCGTAATTAAACGCACATTTGCATATTTCCTTCCTACGCTGCTGCGACGCGAAAAAAAAAATCAAAGTGTGAGCAAATTTCATCGGATATTATAATATTGGATATGATATTAAATCACTTTATAAAGTAATCAAGGGGTTATAGAGAATTCGAGGGTGAACTGAGCACAGTTTAATTAAATGTTAATACTATTGAACTAAATATTCATCAACGTAACGCCGAATTCAATCCAATCAATTTCAAGTAACTCGAGGAATTTATAAATTTATAATATATAAGCATGAAATTGTTTGCGCATCTTTGATATTTTATTTTTCATCTTCCATAGATTTTATTTTCACTCGATTTATGAAAAGTATTGTGGAAACGTTGATTATTCAACTCAATTAGTCATTGGTTTTAAGTTTGTTAATATGATGCGTCAAAAGTGAGTTGTGAGTGTTTAGAGAAGATCGTTACGTAAATTTGAATATTAACTCTCAATATATTGAATGAATTTTGATAACATGATTTCTAACTATCATTTTTAATCAGACACGACATACGGAAGGAAATAATAAAAAGAGTATTCTACATTTTATACACCAGTACAGCATACAAATTAAGAAAATTATTCTCGATGGTATACACCATTACTTGTGATGAATTATACATCAAAACAAATCTTCTCTAAAATTAATGAAAGTAGAGCTATGAAACTAATGGGACAGACCAAAAGCGGAGCGATAAAAATAATCCCCGTCTTGAGTTATGTACCGCTTCAATTAAGTTTTGCCTCGTATTTTCCTGTATTAAATATTTTTTCCTCCAGAATATCTATTTGAGAACTTCCCGTATCATTCCTGAATAGACAATTCAATAATTATTATTATTTCATTTTCTTATTCCTTTTTTCATCCCCTGATACAATACTGAATCTCTATGAAATTCTTATTTGAGCGAATATTGAAAGTATATTCTGCAACTGCAACTGCAAGTACAGAAATAACTAATTTTCAAGCTAAGAACGTTCATTTTTAGGAATAGCTTTCAGGATGACGCAAATCTAATCGTTAGACTTTTCTCATCGACCACTTAGCAAATTTAAAAAATAAAATGAGCTACAAACCAAATTGCAACAGAATCGTGCCCACAAGCGTTATCTTACAAAGCAGCTGGGCGCCGTCGTACTGGGGCAAGCGTGCGGTGGGTTGTGGCGCGCGTGGGTGGCACCGCAGATTCATTGCCACGATTCGCCCCGGAATAACGAGGAGCCCGCGGCTCTCGGCATCCTTCGAGAGCGAGGACGGCTGCACGCACGCGAAAATCAGGGCCAGGGTTACGAGCGGCGCGGGCTAAGGGCAAAGTTACACGTCGCCTCGTTCCGCCACGCCTTTTTCCGCCTCGCCACGTATTGTGTGCACTGCATCTAACGCGAGTGCAAGTGAAAGCGTGTTACTTACGGCCGTAGTTTTTTCCCTCAAATTTCACACTCCTTCGTTTGGCTGTTCGGGACATTATCACTGGAGCTTTAGTTTTCCAAGGTTTTCACCGATTCGATTCTTTCCGAGTTCTACAGTTTGAGGATTGCAATTTTTATTCGCGGCGTAGAATTTTAATATAACACCAGCATTATACTGGTATGTTGTGTGCGATGGTCCTAATCCTGTATCACTAAATGGCTAATAAGATGAGCTTTTCTGTCGGCAGACAATTAGTGAGCTTCTGTTTTGAGTAAAAACAGCAATGCAGTAGGTATATTTTTAAAAAAAATATTTTTTTCTTATTTTAGAAAAATAATTTATTCGAGTTTCAGTTTGAATATTGTTCAATTATCGTCATTGTAACACATTCAGTCATCATACCGTGCAATCTCTGCAATCGATCATCGGAAACTTTATGATAAAATCAATACGGAAATTAATTTCACTTATTTTATATTAAACTAGGAGAGGGTACCCCCTACTTACTTTGTTCGTCAACCCTCTATTTAAGATTCAATATTTCGATGTCTACGAACGAATTTTTGAAGAACCCTTGATTTGTTATATGAAAAATAACCAGATCTATTTCGCGGTAGTCGATAATCAATCGCGAGTAAATGATCGTGGCGATACTGTGGTCGACCTTGAATAGTTCATCTCAAACAATGTACGTTTGGAGCTATATGATTAATCAGAGAGTCGCTTTTGAACGATTGATAGTCAGGGCACGTGTGGCTCATGCGATGCGGTGACCCGGAGAAATTGCGATTCAGTACTATTCAGAAGAGATTCAACGGTTGATTACTAACTATTGTTTCGATACACTGCACCCGACTCTCATCAATGGAGAAAATTCATTCCAATTTTGTTCGGGCTGATACGCATTTCAAGTCGCAAACTTTGAAAATGCAACAAGTACTCCACGAGTTCGAGGTCTCTTATAGAACCCGATCAATACGTGAAAGCGTCATCCCGTTAATCATCCCAAGAGAACCAACACTGAGAAAACTTCACTATCAACTTTCTATTCAGAAAAAAAAAAGTAAGACCGCCTACTCGGTAGAAAGAGAGCAATGATTCTAAATTGAATACACCCACCCGCACATACCAGCAAGTAAGCATGATGAAAAAAGTAAGTTTTTACTAACTGCAAATGAAACATTATCCCTTTTTATTCGAGTCTAGTACAGTCTCGCTCATAGGGAAAAAATCAACAACGCGTTGTCAAATTATGATAAAACCACAGAGGGGCGCGCGTCTACGCAAGTTTACTCTTACACGTGCAGCAAGCGAGCGAGAAATTTAATCCAATTTTCTTGCGAGAATATTTGGTCGCCCACACTCCAGTTGTTGAGAGCGGCTCATTGTATATATAGCCGTACGCTCGGGGTTTCAACAATTCTTTTGAATACCCACTCAACAAGTTCAATGTAAGTTCGAGAACGACATCATGAAATGTATTAATCAACAGAATGAGCTTTTCCAAACCATAATGTAGAACGTAGGTACCTATTCAATGAAAGGAGTGCGTGCAGCTGAATATTTCAGAATTCCAAAGTACATATTGAATCCAAAGAGAAATATTGAAGGGCACAATATCCGCAAAAACTCCGCGTAGCTTGTGTAATATATTTTGGCCTAGACCATCGGGAGTTTTTTCCATCGACCTTGAACCTGGCGTGGATTTTAAAGTGACGCGACGCGTCGGTGCAGTACTTCGCCGGGGGAGTAATTTTGACAGGTATCCGAGTGCGCGCGCCAAGCTGTAAAGCAAAGCTCGCTGGGGTATAAATCTGACTTGTGTTTGCGATTCGGGTAGGTGCGCGAGCGGCCCTCGAATATGCGCGAACATGCGGGCATGCAAATCCAGCTGAAGGATCCGAGCTGCAAGGCAGTGTATACCAAGTGCCCGAACTGAATCACGGATATCTGTTAGGCTAATAAACATCACGCTGGGTTGGATGGGAGACGAATTCGGATTCGGTAGTGGCTTGAGGTAGTATAATGGAATGCTGCATAAAATGTTTCGAGGAATGTTTGTCCATGCCGACGTTAAATTGATATATTCACACGTGTTGGCATTTTCCGCGTGTCTTGGGCGTTCAGTGAAGTGAGTGGGTATATTCATGTTTTCAATGGCTTGGATTTCCCCCCAGTCAACGAAGACGAAATTCTGTAGATTATTCGAAATTCAATAGCATGCGAAACTCAATTTGTTGGAGTGGGGTTCAATGGGAATCGAAATGAATCAAAGCACGAGGAAAGAGAGATAAAATAAAATTCAATTACCAACGATTTTTTCCAACTGAAATACTGATTTTCGTCTGATTAGAGTGCAACCAAATAGCTGATGTAGTGGATTATTTTAGATTTAGAAGGGGTATAGGTATTAGTACAAATTAAGCAACTCTCTACCCATCAAATTTGAGTTAATTCGTAGCATATGTTGGAAATCGATCATTCGAATAAATTAGTCTTCTAGTCAGATAATTCATCAAAATGATTGCTTAGTTAACGCCAAGTTCATTACTTACTTATTAATCTGTAATTTTCTTTCGAAAATTGGCTCTTTAATCAATTGAATAGAGGGATACCGTTTTATTGATCAGATTACGTATTTATTTCCAAAAAAAAATGTTATATTAGTAAATTTATTTTTCATTATTTATTTCTGGAATGAATCTATGCATGACAAGAAATGGTGATAGTGAGATACAGCCGCAAGTACCATAAAATAGCGTACCACGTGATGAAGCTAAAGCGAAACACCAGAATTTACTGTTTTTCATGGCAAAGCCAACGTTATCAAATACAATAAATGTCACTTGTGATAATGCATAAGTAGCTTAATCTATTTTGCAGATTCGAGACTTTCTATTTCCTTAAACTTTGTCTTTCAACCAACATATGTTGTTTTTTGTTTAAAATAATCGCATAAACCATTCATCAAACTTTCCTCTCTGCAACACAACTCATCCACATCTCCTGGCATCAATCGTAAATCAACAGACGTGTGTAGCCGCAGGCGAATGATCCTAACGCAGTGGGGCTGGTACGTAAAATATGTTTGCGCCACGCGCCAAGCCGTCAATGGGGAGGGGGGGGGGGCTGAATGAATGGAGGTCAAACGGGTACAACTCACGTGTACAGGTACAAACTCGTTTACATCAACCGCGCTTCTAGGTGTAGTTTTCAAGCTCGAATTTTTTTTGAGGCCGTTATATAACTTTTTGGGATTAAATAGAACAGGTGATATTGGTAAGTAATGGAATTTTTGAAGAGGCTACTGCTGCAGTAGGGGATTCAACTTGGGAGGATTAGGTATTTGTTCCCTGAAGTTGTCTTGAGTAGATTGAAACGTTACTCTGAGTCCATTGAGTTTCCAAGACCTTAACGATACACGTTTGTAGGATTTTTCTCCAATACGTTTATTTGAACAATAGTCATTATAATTTTCCAAAGTGAATACACTTGAATACAAGAACAAGACTATTAACTGATCCATTTTGCCATGAGTCGCGTTGAGGATAATCTTGTCGAAACTAAAATGAACACGGAATAATGTAAACATTCATCACATTAAATGTATTTCCATATTTTATCCACCTTGTCACATTTACGACCAGTGCTGTATTGGAAGTTCCTCATGAATAGAGTCCCAAAAAACTCGTGCAAAACCAGTAAAGCTTCGTCTGGAAATTATCCAGGAATTCTAAATCAGGTGGAGCTGGGCGAATATCTCATAATCTTATCCAACTGACCCGAATCAAGCTCGCGCGACCCTGACGACATACCCGAAAGCTTTTCAGCCGAAAAGGAGAAAGTCCTTCGGCTTTGTCTGCTCGCGCGTACGGAAAATAATGGAAAACGAGGACAAGGGTACTATATCGTCGGTATCTGGATGCACCGATGCCGATCGTTTCGTCCTTATTTCATAGCTCATCCAGTCGAACCGGAAATCTGAGGCGAAGCGGATAATCATCCGAGCTGTCCATCGTAATTAGCGCTAATTATCGAAGCAATAGTTTAATCTGCGTCATGAAGATGCAGGGGTGTAACATATTATATGTACGTCTTAACGTTTTAGCCGATAAGCCAAAATTGATTAGCTAATACGGCATACCCTAGTTTAAACATTGGTCTTGGCATGTGGATTGCCGCTGTTTGTCTTGTACAATGTCTGTATAGCCACTCAGTTTTTTCCGAAAGTTCGTCCGATGTACAGTGTATTGGTAAACATGAGAGGAAATTGATGATGTAGCTGCGTTCCAATGATGTCATGAGCAAAATCGTGGGAGTAAATCATTTGTCTGGAAACTCTTACAGTGATAATAGTATTGTTCGTGTTATTTCTGTTAGAAAACTCTAAATGGATGATGCTGAGGTGAATTCGGAAATTTCGTAGAATGGCCTCTACTTTGGCTGCTTTCTCCAAAAGCACTTCGTGAGAGGTCATTTTGGAGGTAATTTCTTGAAATTGCACTTCGTGAAAAGCATTGTCCAGCATGATGTTTATCGAAACATTGTTCTTGTATGGAATAAGAAAATAAAGAGTGTCCGATTAGAATTGAGAACACAATTATCATTGTCAACACTGTATTTTAGTTGACATTGCAGAATTAGGCACCATCATGACAGCTGGAATTGCCTCTAAAATTGAACGAACTAGTGAAACCAATTTCATAGCCAATCCAAGGTACCATTGCAAGTAGGCACGCGGTGGCAAGTGAACAAGAATATTGTATCGAGTCCGACATCATTAAAGCCAAATGAAGTTTTGTAAAACGTCGTCAAAATACCTATAACCTTTAATTTCTTTTGAAAATTGTTCTTTCAATCTCCAGCTCTACTGGTCTTTTATGTACCAGTATATCTATGCGCGGTTTAAGCATCTGATGTTCTCAATCATTATAACTATATAGACTAGGAGTCTTCAGCTGAACTCGAAGAAAAATTAGATCTTATATATAGGGTGACTCTGGAAGCCCAATTAGCTGAATTCAAGTTGAAGTTGACAACGCTTAATTTTGGTTTATCGATACTGTGTATTACATTCCTCTTTGTTGTCCAGATTGAAAGTATCGGAAGATATAATATTTAATTTGTTCTTGAGCCCACGCATATTTGAGCTTTTGGTTTCTCAAATCTGCTCTTGATCATAATCTCTCTGATTTTCATTTTTTACTTCGGCACTATCGTGTCGGTTTGAATCAATTAATTTTATATACAAGGATTGAGAAGAAAGTTTCACGTTTACCAGAATTTTAGTAGCTCAGGTTTTCAATAAATTTCAATAAACTGGAAAATCCGTCTACTGTCTAACGTGAAATTGGAGAACCGTCCAACTGCGCAGCGATGTCACGCTACCGCTGACAATTAGGCAAAATTGATGGGCCCCGTAGCGCCAGAGCGAGACTCTGCGACGACGTCAGAGTTCCGAAAAGGACCGTTACGTGGGCGTAACGAGACAACTCTAGAACGAAATATTTGTACTTCTCGCTTTACTTCGCAAAACCATTACTGTTTTCGTCCGATCAAAAGTTCAAGTAGTGGTAGACTATCGGTTTCCTGGGATTTACGAGCGTTTACTTCACGATTTTAAAAAGTTTTATGTTTTATCCATTGGGGAATTGCACTTCATTGAATTACTGGAGGTTTCGGCACTTGCCGAAGGATTTTGTACGGGGAGCTGATTTAGTGGTTTATTGTTCTTACATATCGAATTACTCAAAGCACAATATTTTTGGATACGTTGTTTCGGGAAGAAAGCCTCAATCGCAGTTGTTTTTTAAACACAATGAAATTCCATTTGAGTATTACTCTCCTTATCAGTAATAAGGTAACTGCAATCAATGCGATGATTGACTATGATAAACTTGGAATTTTGAAACTGTGCGATTGGTATTTTGAGGCACAATACCTATCAGAAACCATCACTATGATTATCACCCGACCATTTTAACCTATTAAAAATGTCAATTAAGAAAAAAAACGCAAAAAAGCCAAATTGACTACAAGTGCAGTCAATTTGGCACAATTTCATAATCACTTGTTAAAGTCTCTATATACCCCTACAGAGACGATCAAATTGGCATTGAAATAAACTCTTAATCATGTTTTCATTGATATTTATTCATTGACCTTAAACTCAAAAATACATATCTAAATCATGAAAACATGTGAATTCCTAATACTAGAAGAATTTCCATTCATAATAGGAACAATAAATGATTATTTTGAATTTCTGCTCTAAGAAACCGCCTTGAGCTTGCTTGCGTTTCATTAAAATCAATAGTATTGACAGTGTAAAAAAGTTGTTCGAGGAAAACTAATGTGACCAATCGAAAGATGAGCTTTTTGGTATGAAATTCAGTAGCCACATTTGAATAAAAAAATTCAATAGAGTATAATTCACACAGATTGAATCATCATTCATTTCCATATATTCTTCTGCAAAAAAAATCTCTTCAATTTCACCCCCATCGACCCCTCGCATCCGATATCACCAATCAACCTATATATATTGCGGAAATCATGTCTGCAATGCGATAACAGAGTATCGCATTTCACGTCGATATACATGCATCGTTGTGCAGATTCTTTCCACGAGTTAGTTTTATCACCCGAGTTTGATGATTCCTACATGTATGAAACACTATGATCTACGTTTTTGTATGATATACTAAAATGATACCTGGTATTGGTATGAACATACACACACCCACACACACGCGCGCACGCGTATATATATATGGAAGATTCCACGTCAACTAGTTGAGGTTAAAATCTATTTCAGAATTTTATCGAGACCGACATGTTGGTATTCGACTCCATAGTACTCTAAAATGTTTTTGGATTTTTCAAGACTATATTCTTTATAGTCTAGTAGCTCTTCCGTGATAATGATAATGTATCATTATATGTACTTGTTTATATGTATGTCATTGAAATAAGTTCATTCTATATCAACAATATCTTTCTATACTTTATCAGTTTTATGGTAATAAAGAGCTATCCTCTCATTTTTAAGGTATTATTACTTATTTACATAGAACGAAAGAACTTGCATATAAATGTGATACATGCAAGTCTCAGAGAGAGAGAGAGAGAGAGAGAGAGAGAGAGAGAGAGAGAGAGAGAGAGAGAGAGAGAGAGAGAGAGAGAGAGAGAGAGAGAGAGAGAGAGAGAGAGAGAGAGAGAGAGAGAGAGAGAGAGAGAGAGAGAGACAAAGGCGGTATGTCTACTATGACTGACTGACTTAATATGATTCACATCACTTGTAATGTACAATATTATCGACACTGAAATCTATATCTAAACATGGAAAGTTAGAGTTTATCTTGGAATATCATATTTCTAATTTTTTAGCCCTTGAAATGATTAATATCTGATAATACTATCCGCTTGATAAATTCATTATACTAGCAGAAATGAAATTAAGCTCGAAATAATGACTATTAAAATTATCTCCACCCCCAGCGTGATCCGAGCTAAACCTGCCCTCTCTGCGCGAGATTCCAAAGCTCAATATTTATCGGCTGAGAGCTTTTAGTCGGCGAAAGCTCCGTCTGCACAAACAATTCGCTTGTGGCAATCGATTTCTTCAAGAACAATAAAAATAACTCGATTATCGTTAATTTCCACCTGTTGCATATTACACATCAATAAGTTCATGAACCGCACCATCAACGCAAGATGCAAAACCTCAAATTCAGCATACCTAAAAACTAATTGATAAAAATAAAATTTCAATAAACCCAATAGACTCAAACACTATATAAACACGATTATCAAACTTCCGTAACAGCCTGTACGTTTCTTCGGACAAAGTACCCAAAAACCGGAAGAGAAACCTTATCGACACAGCCTCACCAGCGGCAGGAGTCTGCAGATTCCTGCCGCTGAAGGATACTGCGCTTGTTCTCGCGGATGGCAGCACCTGCTGTCGACATCGCCCGTGGGATCGGATCGATCGCGGCAGAGAAAATAGCCGCTGTGGGATGGCGCCACGCATCCCGGCAGACCCGCCAATTAAAACCTCGAGATGTACAGTGCCAGGAATAATCGATTGGACGAGCCGTTCGGTCGGAGCTGCATGCGGCTCGTTTGGTGAATCGTAACATTTTGGCTCGTTAGTCGAGTACCGATGAACTCGCCATTGTACTTACTACCAAAAGTGCAAAGTGCTCGGCACAAGAGAGCTGCTTTGAGCGAAGAGTTTATTAAGCAAGGAGCAAAGGTACGGTTTGTATCATCCATGTTTATCCTGGTGGAAAAGCAAAATATTCCATGACCGCAACCGTCAATCTTGGAACAAGTTAATTTTGCCGTCTAGCAGTTCTTTCATTTTGATGGAACGTTTCTTCCGCGACATCATTCGACAATTAATTGAGTTAACCAAGCATAGAATTAGCTCCAGATTATTGATTGGCTCGTCTGAAAAGTCATCAATCAACGTTCCAGATGTAAGCTAAAGATATCGACTATAGCGTTTGCTGGACTGAGAAATTAGATTTGGCTCAAGTTTTTTTAAAAAAGATATTTTTTTCAAAGAAAGGACACGAAGAACATGTAATTGTAGTTAGATAAACTCTATTCATAACTTGAGAGAATTAATAATTTAAAGGAAGATACTCCGTACTCCAATAAAAAGTTGCATTCGCATTTTAGGTTCTGGTCAATCTCTCAATGTGCTGTGGATCAGTGGATGTTCGAAAAGAGCGTTTGAGCGAGTTATATATTCTAGTTTCTAAATTATTCTAATCTAATTTTTCTGATTTTTATGCGCGGACTTGCATCTAAAATTAATATTTTCATTCAGGAATTATACAGTTGCAAAGTATTTATATCTCACGTTCGAAGCCCATGTCAAATTGGGGAATTATGATGCAACGGGTATTCAAATGAGTGACAGTTGAAACTTACATTATTCGAATATTCTATAGAACGGCAAAGGAAAAAACCATTTTTACCTGCAACAGAAAAATAGATGTACATGAATAGATTATTCTTCGAGTTTCCATTGACTTGATTCGTAAAATCTACAAATATTAAAATGTACAAGAGCGCTGATAATACCCTCCAAGGAACGATTCTATCTCGAGTACACCTGTATGTCTTACTACTATGGCACCTGTCCAAAGTATTCCAATGATATGATACGTATTTAAACGAGAACTGCTGAATGAAAATTTTGATATATTTCTTCAAGAACTTGAAAATACTCTGAGGCAATCGTAAACATCTAATTTTACAATATTTACAATATTTTTACCAAAATATATAGATAATATTCAGCAGTTTCGTGAGAACGGATGTACGATACAAGGATGTAGGAGAATCTGGAGGACATTTTGGAGAAAATTCATGACATTAAATCATTTTAATTTTCAAGAGTACTAGCTTCTTCAAACGTAGTGAAAAAAGCCCTTTGCAGATCCGTAAGAGCCTTTAAATTAACCTTTAATCAGGCTAATATCATTTTCAAATTCCATTTACAACTTCATAAAATTCAAAGGCTAACGTCGTTCTCGCGATAAGTACTGCAAAAATGGTACCTCACATTTACGTCCCATGAATTCACCGTTAGATTGCATCGAGTAAGCCATTCAGATTTCGGACTAGAGTCCAACATGAGAGATTTGCTCGCGAATGGGAGGTTGAAAAAGTACATTCAAAACTCCGGCGGAAGTGATGAAGCTTAGACTTAAAATCGAATGACTGGTACGTGTGTACACTAAGGAAATGTCGCCGGTTTCAATTGACTTTCACCTTGAAAAAGGGTTATGTCCACACCTGCGGAAATAAGTCTCGCCCATCCGACGTCTGACCAATTGCCGATAATTAAGCTGTAATTTCCGGACCCGGGGTTATTACTTTTTCTTCACGCGCCTCATGCAGCACGTGAGAAAGTTGGGTTATTTACCTAGGCCTTGCGAGTCTAACTTTTAACACCTCGTATTATATAAACACTTGTGCTAAAGTTACCAACAGCGCACTAAATTGCAAAATATATAGGGTTTTTTTGTATTTTTCAACGTTTTAAATTAATTTAATGATGGGGAAAACTCATAATTTTTATATTTTGGAGTGCGAAAATACGGAGTGCGGAATTACAAGATTTTAATTTTCCCGTGGTTCAAAATTCACGATAAATCCTTGGAGGTAATACTTGACGTGCACTCCATCTGACTGTTGGAAGAGGCTCTTCATGGAATTATAATATATTATATAATATATTATAATTCTATAGAACTTGACTTAAGTAAGTCGTTTAATTGTATTATTCCACTCGGGCTAATGTAGTGTAGATAATTTTCAATTTAAATTCGATATTATTGATAATTCTCTCGGGGAATATATTCAACATTTTGAGAAAAGCATAGAGAAAAATTGCAGTCATTAGAAACAATGCAGTTCGTGAAACCGGAATTTTTTTGACAATCCGTATTTTCAGATCTTGACATATATCGCAATGGCTTTTAGCCCAAATGTGAAGTAAGTAATTGGCGCATCACGTTGATTGGCCATATGCTGTTAAATGCACCGTACAGGCCCATAAGGATTTCATATTCAACTAACTTGTTCGCGTTCCAATTTAGATCGTCGATCTACGTTCCATTCCATATTAGAATTTGTCGAAATGACATCATGAACTCTGACATACTTATTGTTAATAATTTCAATCGAGCTTGTTGATTCTATCAAGAATATTCATACAGAATATACGTACAAATCTGGTGGTTTCGAGTTTACATCCACGATATGAAATTAATTACCAACAAGTAATTCATAAAAATTATCAATATTTTTTGATCAATTTCATTGTGAATTCTTGATTTTTTTCAAAAATACGTGCGTTATATAACAATTTGCATTTTTCGGTTGCAACAACCGGCATATTTGTCAGTGGGCGTTGATAATCCTCATTTAGATCTGTCGCCAGAAAACATTACATTAAAAAAAAACAAGGAAAGTATATTTGAATTCAGCTGGAATAAAACTATCCCAGGGGCAAAGGCAACGCACGTGGATGTTTTAATATGTATGCAAGTGAGTGTTGGTGTGCCGCAGCGTGAGTATTACGACTGAGCTCCTGTTTTATTCGAGACCGGAAGAATAGAATCGTGACATTACTATACCTAACGTTTGTATCCGCGAGTGCCGTTAAGTTTCATGCCATGGGTTCGATAAAATGCTCGCGCAAGAGTTTATGTAACGACGTGCAGCGGATAATTTGCGGGCGAATTATCATTGTAATCACGAGTTGACATCGACTTTTTATCTCCAGCGAAACATCATGAAATACTGTACGTGCAAAAAGTCGCATGCGGATAATGCTTCGTTCTGTTCCGAGCAACAGGAAAAAAAAGTAGCTTGTACAGTGGCTATATCCATGGGAGAGTATTTGGCAGGGGTTCAAAAAATTTCGTTCAATCGTCATTCGTAGCGCAATTTCGCACAACTAATTAACTGGCTATGACACCAGTCTATAAATGTCTTAGCTTACAGCTCTTAAATAAACACTTTCCAAACAACTGTACCTGCTAAATGATCAGCACAACGCTGAAGAAAGAGCCAAGGGTCGCTGGAAAAAACTGCACAAACACGAATTACAGTTATCCACCCAGTACACTTTGAACTTCAGACTATTTATTTTATGGAATAAGTCATGACGTCATCCTACTCTATATGTACGAGAGTTTTTTTCAGCATGAACAAATTCAAACACAGCAATATTCGCGGCTAATGCTAAAGTGTAAGGAGACAACTGCTTTTAAAATTTTAAATCTTCGAGGTCCATATGTATTTCAATCGAATGATTGAAGAATTATGGTTTTGTGTGAACTTTTTTTCCGTTCAGACTTGATCCGAGATATAATCGAACTTTAGAGATTCATTCAAATCTACGTTTGAATTTTCACAAAATATTTGTATTTTGTCCCCGATTTGTCCCCGAAATGTAAATCGGGGACATGAAGCTCCTACCGCCTCTCCTGGTAAGTCGAAGAGACGATTCTCACCCACTCCACCAAACATGCTCCAAATAGCATTGGGAAAAGGATTCGACTTCTACGTAGGGCAAGGGGAAAGCACGAGAGCGACGACCAATAGAACAAGCGGGAGGAAGGATAAGGGATGCGTGCGTACGAACCTTGGAAGAGCTGGTTTAAGCTGGTACCCTTGAAACACGTGCAGCCCATAATAAATCCCATCATCGGAGCTTGTGTGTGTTACTTTAGTTGCGCCCTGCACAGAGAGAGGCAAGAGAGTCTGCTGACGGGCGGGAGGCGCATTATCTACTGGGCCGACGAACGACGAGCGAGTGTCCTGAGGCGAGCGCCAGGCTAACGGGCCCAGCGGCTCTAGCTCGCGAGCCGATAACTCGCCCACTCATCGCTCGAGAGCCGCCTGCTAATGAGACTCAGCAAGCAACGTCGCAGCTCATCTTCCGCTCAGTGCTTCGGCCGACTGTGGGGTCGACAGATAGGTGGGTAAGACCAGCACGCGCGTGTGTGTGGAGGATTTGTGGTACTCAGATTGTGATATGTGTTGAATGTGGTGCTACTGTGATTGTGCTTTGTTTTTCTGCAGTGGACACGTTCAGCTATTTTCGTATAATGTCCACGATTCTGACATTGTTTTAGCGAGACCTGGGAGAGTAGCGAAATTGAAAAATAACACGAGTTTGTAGTCCGAAATACTGAAACGCACGTGTGCGGCCGAGTTCTAACATTCCTAAATTATAGAACTCATTCCTTTTTATTTTGCCTTACAGATGTGAAGCCAATATTTTCAAAAGTTCTCATGTTTCGGGTAATACTTTTTTTAATAGCAAAGAAGTCCGGACGAAATCTGATGATCAAATAGCTCTAGCTCATAAAAGTAGGAAATCCATTGATGGTAATTTCTTGAAGATGATTAAGGATCACATACATTCAACCCGAGTTTAAATGAATTCACTGATTTATTTTTTGCAGAATTAAGCTTGTTACGAATGACACTCGCTAAATTTACTTAGCATCGGAATTTTCTTGCTTTCAGAGTTAGTTTCAAATGAAAGGAATCTTTAACATTTTCATTCGTACGGTATGAATGCATCATTTGTTGAATTTATGGGATTATTATATTTGAATAATGTTATGAATCACAATAATTGAGTATCTTTGCCCCAAAGATTGCTATAGAAAAATCAGTACTCGACAATTGTCTTTATTTGATATTCGCTTGGAGATGCTGGCTCGTAAAACGGAATAATGCAAGAGAAGTCCCTCGGGAATTCAAGCACGCGAAAGGATGCAAAAAATGCTGGCTGCCCCGTAATTAGCCGAGAAGAGCTCATCCACGTGAGCTTGCAATTGTCGCATGCAACGTGTTTCGTTATCTCATTTGCCAGGCTCGAGCGAATCCGTCCGTCGAAATCAAGTCAAGAATGCTAACGCCCGGCTGCGCGACAACGTATTAATTTTAACGAGCACTTCCAAGTCTATTAGCGTGCGAGCGTGATGCAGTGCGAATGAGTACGAGAACCACTCGATTTTCGAAAGCCAAATAGCTTATACCGGGTCTACGGCAGCGGATAAGTTTGATCGAATTAAAAAGAAAGAAAAATCACTCGGACTTTATTCAATCCCTTTGCATTTCCAGCTCCAGTCACGGTACGTATCTACTACACGACATGAGTTCAAAAGAGTTCTCTTGATCCATTTGCGCTTTTTAACTGACGAGCACTGCTTTCACGGTTCCCTATTTCTCGATTTTTTTTTCTTCCCTCGTATACGCACAACCGTGTATACACAATTCGCATAATGATGTTTGCCTAACTACACATTTACGCGGGCTTAGCGAATGCAGCGGCAAATTATACGGTGAACGTGTGAGCTTTTACAGCTGATGTACAGTGAGCTCTAACCGCGTTAATTGGATCCTGTTTTTTCCAAGACTATTTTTCTTATTCATCCTTTTTGGATACTTTATTGATGTAGGGAGGCTCATAATTAAATGGAAACATGATCTTTTAATGAATTTTAAGTGTTGTAGAACAAATCTATTCTGTCTTTGCATTTGGTTACATTAGTTAATGTAATTGGGAACAAATTAAATACTTTCATTAACTTATTTTTTCATATTCTTTAGTAGTGGGCGGTCACGGTGTTTGCGGAACCAATCGCGATGAAACGGAATATCCCCGGGAAATTGAATCGTTAGACTTTATAGCTGTGGGTCTAAGCTATTAGGGTGCCCATGTACTATCACTCAAAGTTTCATCATGATTGGTCACCCAAAGGTTGTGCACTTTACTATCACTTTTATACTATCTGTTCCGACTACTTTACTCATTTTTTATTTTAATATAAGTTGAAAGTCAGTTTATTTTATCATTATTATTGTATGATAGAAAATAAATGTAAGTTGAGTCTCAACTTGTTACATAAATGTAGATTCATTGAGTAATTTCTGTATATTGTTACGTCGTCTTGATGACTTGGGTTGCGTAAAAATTGGAAAAAAGTACGTGTCTCAATTGAATTCACAATTGCAATTTATATATAATTTACGAATATAATAGACGTTATGGGCCACATCCGGCTAAATTCGAACTTAATTACTAAACAAAACCATACTTGTTAAAGTATATATAATTTAGTCTGTAGTTTATTGTCCGGTATTGCAAATGTTTGTATTGCTCTCTTTCACACCGGAAACGAATATAATATTACTGACATGTGACCCATCCCAAAATGGGAACAACTGCCGACAGAAGATTTTGTCATAACGTTACACGTTGTTGGATACAGAAAAAGTGAGAAGCGATCGTAAAACTTTCAAATCTCAGCCAAATGATTATTCAGTGTGATGCTTTAAGAAGCAAATAAAGTGTCATCAGTTCAAATGATCCAGGTCGAGACTCAGACCAAGCACAAACGGCACGGAAAAAGTGAACCAGAACTTGTATAACAATTATTATAATTCGAGAAAATACACCAAAAAAGTCTTCGGGAAAAAAACGAGGTGAGAAGTCTTTTTACTTTTTTTCTGCCGACGCAGCTCGCCAAGGGTAGTGAAAGAGTCTGAATCGACGCGTAAGCAAGGAAAGCCTTCCCTTCATTTACTGAAGTTCCAAAATTCTGGCTTTTGGAACTCAGAAGATGATACACCCGTTAATTAGTGAAAATGGAGTCTGCACTAACTAAACTACGTTCACGCAAGATCAAAAGTGCTGCATGATTTTCTTGTTGAAATTTTATCCCGGGTGTTCTTCAAGTGCATGTGTTGTGCTATTTTTTAATTCAAATTTCCTACTTCAGTTACTTCGCGTCTAGTCACTGTAACGCGCGACTAAAACTCTACTTTAATGCAAACACTCCCATCAAGCGAATTCATTCTGAAAAGTAAATGCGAAAACAATGTTTTTCAACGTTTTGAACTGAATAACGTTTTCATAGGTGCTTCACATTTCTCTTGAATGGGAACACGATTGTCCTCCGTTTCGGAATGAATATTGAAATTTCGCTTTTCTACTTTTTGAATAGTGAATAAACTCTGTATTTTCTTCTCTCGCATCGTGGAGGCATCGAACGCGCACTGGACGATTTTATTGAAAATCCATAAAGAGGCGTCAGCCAGACTATCTCGTTAAATCTGCTTCTACATGGTAACTGGAAAAATTGATGGGCGTTAGAAAGTACATAGTCTAGCTATTGAAAAAAGCACGTTAGATAAATTCGAGTTTCCAAGTAGCTTTCCTTCTATCTAGTACTCTTTCCTAAGGTACTCTCTTCATTTTTTAGCCTGTTATGGTACCAAATCCAAGATTTTATCATATCGTTATATGGACTTTTGGTAAAGTGTCCTAAACTCGGAAGTAGCTTTTGGTTAGTATTCGCAAGCATAATGGATATCATTCGCCCATAAATCGGCAGTACTACATAAGAACTCCATGGTACTCTGTGTAACGTACCTGTGGGAATACTGGCGAGAGAAATCCCTCGCGAGTTTCTGTGCAATCATTCACCATCATGATTGTTTCCAGAGGATTAAATCCATGATATATAGTCGGATCGAGTCAACAGTTTCATAATGGCCATTCATTTATTTCAACCTATTCGTATTCCCTCGTCTATTAAACGGAAAAAAAGTTTCAACGATATCTCGCGCAATTTTCCAACGCAATAAATGAGGGTCTATAGACTATAGTTCGAACTATAGCTCGAACTATAGTTCGCTTTTCATTTTCACAAAATCTATGACGTGAAATGTTTAAAAAAAAAATCAGCTTCCGTCACCAATTGTCATCAACACCAGCTCGATGTATCATGAATTCAATGGAAGATCCTTGGTCCACCGATATCACTACAAAAAACTGATATGCTTTGACCCTCACTGGTCGTCCGATTCGTATATACGTATCTTGGGATAACGGAGAACGAGAAGAGTTGAAAATAATCGAGGCCTCTGCTTCATTCCGAGCATCCTCACTTCGATAGTGGTGGAAATGAGTGGCGCGCGAACAAATCGAATATCCGCGGGCTTGATGGATGGATCGCGGCAGTCGGAGAAAGCAATCAAGGGCCTTTGTGCGTGCGATAAGAAGCGGCGGAGTCGCACGGTAAGATTTAATTAAGCCACGATCGAGAGCCATCGTAATATATCTCGTGGGCGATCTGGAGGGCGAAGTGTTGTTAGCGTGAATTAGCGCGGTTTTGAAATTACGTCGTGCGTGCCAGCCACGTCCAGGGGACGCCGCAACAAGACGAGGAAGTGGTTTCCTTCGTTTGAGGTATTCTCTGAATTGGGAGGAAACGCGCCGCTAAGCGGTTGAATAATTAGGAGGGAAAAGAGTTTGACTGATGAAGTGGCTTGTCAGAGCCAAGACCGGAACAATTCATTCTTTTGATCAGGAGACAGGACTTTGACAGTTTAAATTTCATTCTCTCACTTTCAAATTATGAATTCTGAACGACTTGTTGTAATTGTAGGTAATTCCACAAAGACAACTTTATAATAAATGCATTTGAATTACCGAAATTATTCCATTCTCCTTCACTAGACTAGACAAAGTGAGAAATCACGCGATCACGGAACTTCGGATTCACATCTCTCTTCCGTATCTCCGTAATTTTTCGTAAAGCAACAGCTCAAGTTTCAAGCGTCTACGCAAAAATGGGATGTAACAAAAATCAACCCAGAAAACAGTCAGCAATTTCGAAAATATGCCCCGGACGCACTGAATATAATCTTTTTTGGTGGAACTAGGTGCTGTCGAGGCAGGGAAAGTTTTCGGACCGAATTTCCCGAGGAGACTAACCGAATTACGCGACTAAGTCCGCTCGACGTGCCTCTCGCCCGGGAACGTGCCACGCTCGGAATTATGGTTGCGTGGGATTCCGTGCAGAGTGGCAAAAGGAGTGGATGCGTAGGAAATGTGATGAAATGGACATTCGAGTAGGATTAAGCCGGATATTGCTAGGTTGAAAATACCAAGAGATTCGAGTCACAAAGGATAATCAGTATTTATCAAATATTCACATTGTAAGAGGGAGAGACAAGACGAAGAAAATTTATATAAGGTAACTGTACCCAATGTGCCCCCCCCCCTAAGGGTTTTGGTTCGCAAATTTGACTATGATAGACTTCGAATTTTAGAATTCTGTGAACGGCATCTCAAAGCTTAGCTCAATACCTATTAGAAACCATCTTCATAATCATCATTCGACTACTTTAACCTATCGAAAATCGCAATTTAAAAAAAAACGCAAAAAGGCTAAATGCACAAAACGTGTACTCAATTTGGCACAATTTTTTAATCATTAGCTACAGCCTATATAGGCCTACAGGGACGATCCAATTGGCATTGAAATAAGCTCTCAATTATGTTCCCAGTGATATTTATACAAAATTTTTAACATACAACTCAAAAATACGCGTCTAAATCATCGTAATATGTCTATACAAATATTCAATGATTTCACTCACTAGGAGACCGCTTGGGATGCGGGTCACCGATCATGACCAAAATTTTTTTCCAGGTTCCTGGTGGCCATAGTAGAGAGAATCCAGAATATTAGGGTCCAACGCTCCCAAACTTCCCAGATATTAATTTATGTATCCTGGGTGGAGACGTTGTTCTCGTCCCAAATGACAATATGTCATCTGAGACGTATTTCCCTCACTGCACTGCACTTTCACTGTTTCAACTTGACCACCACATCACATTCTACCCTAGAAAACATATAGAAGCAGTAAATAGCGTGTACATGCAACGAATCTTACTTTCATGTCTTACTCACATAGAGTAAAACATGAAATATATGGAAATATCAACGATTATCGACTTTTCATGCTGTGCTTGGATACTGAAGCAATAACAACACGTATCCAAGCACAAAGACAACAAATCTAGTATGATTGTACGACAATTCAGTGTCAGAATTGATTTTCACACATGAAAACTTCAATTCTGAACATTCGTCGACCAATATCATGCTATAACCAATAATTTTAAAACTTATCTACTCACAGTTTTGCTCCCACTTGAATGCAATTTCTGGCCCTGTGTAGCTGACCTGGAATACAAAAATTATCACAAAGCAACATATTCAAAAATATATATGTACACAGACAAAGGTTAAGTTTACTTATCTGAATTCCCTTGCGTCTTGAATGAAAATCCAACAGCTGCTGCACACGATGAAGATCCAAACCTGCTGGAAACACTTGAAAGAAAGTGGTGTACTTATAAACTTTCATTACAAATACTCAAACTGTTGTGAGTAAGCAATGTCTACTTGATAAGTACAACATCACATGTCTGACTGACTGTGTTTACAAACGACACCTATGGTAACCTGCAGGGCGGAGTCGGTAACACAGGTACTGCCCTGCAGGTTACCATAAGCGTCGTTTGTAAACACCATGTTTAGTTTGACATGTGATGCTGTACTCATCAAGTAGACATTGCTTACTCACAACAGTTTGAGTATTTGTAATGAAAGTTTATAAGTACACCACTTTCTTTCAAGTGTTTCCAGCAGGTTTGGATCTTCATCGTGTGCAGCAGCTGTTGGATTTTCATTCAAGACGCAAGGGAATTCAGATAAGTAACCTTAACCTTTGTCTGTGTACATATATATTTTTGAATATGTTGCTTTGTGATAATTTTTGTATTCCAGGTCAGCTACACAGGGCCAGAAATTGCATTCAAGTGGGAGCAAAACTGTGAGTAGATAAGTTTTAAAATTATTGGTTATAGCATGATATTGGTCGACGAATGTTCAGAATTGAAGTTTTCATGTGTGAAAATCAATTCTGACACTGAATTGTCGTACAATCATACTAGATTTGTTGTCTTTGTGCTTGGATACGTGTTGTTATTGCTTCAGTATCCAAGCACAGCATGAAAAGTCGATAATCGTTGATATTTCCATATATTTCATGTTTTACTCTATGTGAGTAAGACATGAAAGTAAGATTCGTTGCATGTACACGCTATTTACTGCTTC
Organism: Aphelinus atriplicis; assembly: GCA_020882685.1. NCBI lineage: Eukaryota > Metazoa > Arthropoda > Insecta > Hymenoptera > Aphelinidae > Aphelinus > Aphelinus atriplicis. Next base: position 80,574,392 of record CM037073.1, read on the forward strand.
TATATGTTTTCTAGGGTAGAATGTGATGTGGTGGTCAAGTTGAAACAGTGAAAGTGCAGTGCAGTGAGGGAAATACGTCTCAGATGACATATTGTCATTTGGGACGAGAACAACGTCTCCACCCAGGATACATAAATTAATATCTGGGAAGTTTGGGAGCGTTGGACCCTAATATTCTGGATTCTCTCTACTATGGCCACCAGGAACCTGGAAAAAAATTTTGGTCATGATCGGTGACCCGCATCCCAAGCGGTCTCCTAGTCAGTCTTCCCATTTAAAAACGCGTAGAGGGGCACATTGGGTTCACTTTTTTTTTATGCGAAAAACAGCAATTTGAGTAGGATAAAAAATAATTTTCGGAAAACTGATGAGACCAATCGAAAGCTGAGATGTTTTTACACAAATAATAGTAATGACACTTTGAAAGATAAAAATTATTGACACCTGATTTTTGAGGTTGAGTGTGAAAAGTGAAATAAGAAAATGGTGAAAAAATCAGTAAGTGAAAGTTCAAAGTGTTGTAGGAGAGTGGTTTTAAGGGCTAAATGGGCGGGGAAGATACCGAAAATTTTCTTTTAATTCCCCCAACATAACCCAAGAGCGACTGATGCTCAGAGAGCACCGGAAATACGAAATCTGACGATTGTGCCAAATTGGGTACAGTGCCAAATTGGGTACAGTTACCTTATATTTCACTAGAATTCTATGATTTTTATTTAGCATTTTAAGAATGTACTTTTATTACCGTACGTGATATCATATTGATCCGTTTATTGGAAAGCACAAAAATTCGTTATTTCTCAAACATTTTTGAGGTTCCAGTGACAGCAGTCAATAAACTTTCTTCCGCATTATCTTTCACTTGTTCGGAACTTCAAAAATTTGATTTGTCGATCAAAACTTGACCAACAGCTCTAGATCAAAAATGAATTGGTTATGCATGCAAAAGCCAGGACAGACTACAAATAGCACAATCGAATGTTCTGTGTGCGCCAACTCCGTATCGAACTTCAACTTCGTGTTACTTAGCATGACAAGTTAGCAACTTTGCAAGAATGGCAGGTAATCAATGCTCTCAGTGTATCCCATTCAAGTTGTTTGGATAGAATAGCTCATTTTCCTATATACCCCACAAATCGAGTCAACAGTTGTACAGTGTTTGCTCTGAAAATCAGAAAACTTACAGCCAAATCGATATTTTATTCCACTAGTTATACGAGATTTATATTTTTACTTGATATTTTTGCTTTGACGAATGCTCGGAAACATTCTAAGGAGAATAATAGATTTTCGGCCACAGTCGTACCATTTGCTAACCAATAAATGAATCTAGCCGAACAGGGAGATAGTCCTATCAGAAGTTAATTTATACCATACTAAAACAATATTAATTTATACCTGCTACAAGATTATACTTTTGAAAAAATTACATTCTCATGTGTATACTGCAGGAGTAGATATTTTTGATAATTACTGTTCCATAATTCCATGATGAAGAAGCTTCCATTTACATTGTCATCATAATATGCATATTAATAGAATGAATTAATATCATGTACCTGAATTATGTATATATGATTTTCCGTGAATCCATACAGGACTGATATGATTTTGAATTTAAAAAGAATATTCAAAAAATGTGATATTGTTTAATATAGCAATTGTTGGAAAATTACACAAAATCGGGGAAATTATGAGAAACACGATAAAAATATAGGAAAACGTGGAGACATCTATGGTTTTCTATTCAATAGTTTGACAATGGCAGTGGAAGCAGCCGCTTCCGAACGTTATATTATATTTTCATTCAAAACTGCCTGATGAGGCCAGTGAACCTTACTGGCGAAACGTCGCATTAAATAAACATGCGGTGGATTTTGTGAATTTTCCCTTTTCCACTTCACTCTGGATTGGCCCTCAAAGATCGACAATTTACACTTATCTATGGTTTTCAATAGCAGCTGTTGCTTAAATCCGTAGCAACCGTCGCTAATGGGGGAAAAAAAGTTAGCATGAGATCGACTATCAATAATTCTAATGTCAAATTTTTGAAAATATTTCATATCCCACAGTATCAGTTGCTGGTAACCTACGTTAACCTCCCTAGCAACCGACGAGACAGGGATAGAAATACAATGCAATGTTTATTTTCAAGAATTCTCAATTCACAGATACTCTTTGACAATATATACTGATCAGTCACTTGGCAGCGATTTTTGCCGGATGTGACAACTTCGAAAATAAAATATGTTGAAGCGGAAATACTGATTGAATATCCCGGCAATCATTGCGAGTTTCAATGAACACAAGATAAGCGCGCCCCTCAAGACATTCCTCAAAACAGTGAGCCATCGAAAAACCTATGTACACGTAGATAAAAACTTCTTGATGAATCAAAACGAAGCAGAAATATCTTTTAAATTGGAGGACGGTCGTATAACGTGTAGTTAAATACAGAAATCTAATAACGCGGGGCGTAACTGCGAGAATACACGTTATGCATGGCGGCAAATAGGAAGTGGAAAAACTGACCGTTTCTCTGTCGGGGGGGGGGGGGGTACATATCGATCGGGGCGCGGACAGGCTGTGCGCGAGCTCGTTAGGAGTACCAATCGAGAAACAATACGGCTGCACACGTTAAAGAGCGGCCAGGAATCCCCTGGCCCTGCAGACGTCACAAAGTGCCCATTCATTTCTCCCTCCCATTTCTCTTCCTCTCTTTTGCTCCGCAGCCAACTACTCGCGCTGTATAAATTCACACGTATAGACACGTCCTGAGGAAAAAAGCTGCGGATGTGATGGGCCGCGAATTGTTCCCCCTGATCAGCTGCACACTTTTTCCCCTCCACCGAGCAAGTATAATTTATCATCATCCGAGGAGAAGCCCGGCTTAATTAGAAGAGAGACGTACACACGCGTTAATTAGAAGCTGAAGATCGCACGGATCGGGTTGTACGGCAGTTGCGCTTTGCCGATTCCTCGTGGCTTAGTCTGCTGGTAACATGAACGATGGCGCTCGCGCTCTATCAGTGCAATTGCAACGTGTAAACGCTGCATAATGCCATAGAGTCGCTAGTGTAATGCTAATTGTCGGCCGATATGCATCTCGACGTGGAAGCTCGGTAGGGCCGGAATGCCGAAGCAGCATGTGTGGACACATCGGAGGAATGTTTGCCACCGAGGAGAGATCATCGGGCGGTACGATTTGAAAATCATTAATACTCGTACATTAGAACGTTTACCGAAATGCAGAAGCAAAATCCTTATCCAAAAAGACTAGATTGAACTGCGAGATGAATATTCCAGGTACGTCATGAAAAACCTATACCCGTTGAAAGGTGTTATCCTATTTTTTGCCACGGAAATGCATCTCGAGGGAATAAAGAAATGGACTAGACTTGTCGGAGATGCGGAGAAATTCGGTACGAAAGAAAAACTGTAACAAGTAACAGTAGCAACAGTGGCAAGAACCAAAAAAAGCCAAAATCAGAACATCGCTCAAATTCTTGACGCAGAGCCACGTAGCAGCGGGCCGTGGCATCTTTGCTCGGTGCAGGTGCGAGTCGTGGTACGTCGACCCCTGACCCCAGCAGAGGCTCCCGAGCCCAAAACGCCAGCAGTCACGCGATCGCGATATTATTGGCGCCATCGGGGGGAGCTTTCTGTTACCACCTGATTTCACCGGTGAAATTTGATTGTGCACCCATGTAGCGGCCGCCTGAGCGATTTCCCCTACGTAATCCTGGGGCTTCTCGACCCTCTCGCTGCCGGCGAATCCTCTGCTCGCGCAGTTTATCGGCATTCCAAATTTAGGCGGCAGAAGGCGAAAGTAGAGTTTCGGGGCGTGAGGACGATTGGGCTCTAACGAAGATTTAAGGGGCACTCGTGGCGCGAGTGCTATTCTTCGATTTTATTGGATCGTATTTCATTCGGGGTAGAGAATCTGTTTCGTTGCGACTGTAGGGCCACGGCGAAGAAAATTTCACTATCGAACACTGGACGAGAATTCGATGAGAAATCATTCCCTACCAATGTGATTTATATCCGTAGCTTTTTACACGGAGAATCGCATGTATTTTTCATACGCCCGTGAGATATCGCATCGCGATTCGACGTAATGTGGTTTGTTCCAAGTTCATCATTATTCCGTCTGAGATCCGTATGCTTTCTTAGCTGCGAATTTTCACCGCTCGCAACGTGATTCATGCGGTAACGCTTATGTCGACTCGGTGAGAAGGCTCTGTATATAGAATACCAAATTTTGAATCTCCAATTATGACCACTTTTATGGATGAGACTGCTTGGCCTGTCGAGAGTAATACTCGACTGTGAGCGCTATTTATCGGTGGGAAATTGCGTTTCACGTGTATACATACACACGCGCGGGATTATATGCATCACAGAGAATCGGAAACTGCGGCCGGAATCAAGTGATCGAGCGAGGAAATGAGTAGATCCGCCGTCAGCCGTCACTGCTTGTTCAGTACACTTGGTGAGTAAACCGTTCAACCGAATTTGCCTTGTTAAACGTATTTAACCCGCCGAATGATGTTGCCTCTTCAATTAATGCGTGTCCTCAAGGATAGCCGCGCATTTGCCCACAAGGCTCGTGATCTCGGGAATTGGGCTGGATCAAACGTTGATCTTTCTTTTATTGAGATATTTGAGTTGCCGCGCGAAGGAATATTGAGGAGATGCACTATACGTTGATATTGATATATCACAACCAATGAATACTCAAAATGACACCCATACAGTTTTTAGAACATAATTGAATCATCGCACTTTACATTTCCTTTAATCTTCCAGTTTCTTAATTATCCCATAGGACATTCCACGGTCGGGACACCACAGAAGAATAATGAAATGCAATTATGATCTTACGCCTGTGTGAGTTGGTTAACAGTGCACGTTCTTCCCCGATTTCTCAACGGGGACGGAATAGGAACTAAACTCTATGGAACGGAATTTAACGCACAATCAACAATCCTCGTGCAATAATCGGAAGAGCAGAAATTAAAAAGCATATTTCTCTGGAGTCGCAGCAGACAAAGGACTCCGGCCGCCTATAAACACGGCCGGTTGACACTCCATTCGGAGCGCAGTGCAATTTGGCTGTGCAAGGGAAAGCACATAAAATCGTTTGCTCCAGGCGCCGGGGTCGCGAGCCGCAAGCTGCACTCGAGTGAAAGTTCACGCTCCATCAGGCCCGCGAAGCCGTGCTCGGGATGGCAGATTGAAGGCGCCGTAAAAACGAGCGATCCGGCAATGTTTATTTTGAATTGGATCACGGCAAAATAGCTTGATTTGTTATTTCCGAGAACAGACTGGTCTATAAATAACAAGGGAGAGAGAGAGAAAAAGATTTATAGTAAGTTGCAAGAGAGCGAGCGAAAAGACACGTTTTCGAATTCCGAACGCGTGGTTAGATTGTACTGCGATGCCGGCCGCAGATCTCCCGAGACTCTGGAATCCAAAATGTTCTCGCGACAACCGTACATTTCCATTTTCATTCGAAATCTCTTGGGTCATTGAGACAGCTCAAGGTATCTCATCGGCTACGTTCTATTTTGATTCTATGCGAGGCAGATCAATATTATCCTCACTTCAGTTTCTGTGACTCTGACAATGCAATAATTGGAAATAAATTGCAGGCTCATTACGTCTGTATTTTTATCTTGATATGGCTATGTCCCCTTACAGATTTTTTAGGATAAATTTTCAATTAGAATGCTGGTTTATGCTTCAAGAGCTGGTAATACAAACTTCGATGGAATACTAAAACAATAGACTCGAATCTGATCTGCATAAAACATAGTATATACGTCCTCTATTTATGTTGGTTCTCAAAGATTCTCAAGAAAATGACGATTCCAATAGATCCTTGAAAGAAACTTCGACCCTACTCGTTATCAAAATTACTCTGGTGAATAACTTTCAGAAATTGAGGTTAAATTTGCAGTCTTCGTTTACGTAGGATTCAAGTATGTAAGCTAGTTCACTGGTAGCTCTTTTTCAATTTCACACTGTCTCATTTTATGAACAGACTTAATGTTTGTGAGTGAGCTACGACAGTCGATCATGATTATTTACCAAAAATCCGACTGCCAATTCATCTAGTTCAAGTTCGTTCTAATCGGGTGTCACGCGGATCTTCATTTACACATAAGAAACTGTAATTCCTCACATGAAAAATAACCTCATCGTACAATGAATTTTCCTCCCTGGGTTAACTTATGCAAAAGCGCCTAAATGAAGACGCGTCGTTCTCGAAAGATCGAGACCCGGATGACTTATCGCTCGAGCATCACGCGAACCGAGAGAGCGGGGGGATATCGCGTTGCAGCTTCGCTCGTGCCGCATCCGCGCGCTAGCCCTGCTATTTTTGGTGGGCGCTTTCACGGTCGAGCGCTATTTTTACATACCGCCAGCCGGGCCACTATTATATACCGACAGCTGCACGGGATGCGCGACATTTTTCGCGAGGAAACGAGAGGAGAAAATAGGAGAGCCATTTTCGAGTGAGAGAGAAGGCTGGATCGAACGCGGCTCTCGCGCGGATTATCCCCCGCTGGATGAAGAAAAGAGGTAATCACCAGGAAAGAGGGGGGGTGGGGTGTGAACATGTAATTATACGACACCGAGGCTCAGAGGAGAGGTGACATAAGCAGGTCGTTAGGATTTTTTCCCTGTCGTCTTGAGTGTCGGCGGGACCTTGGTGTACATTCGTCTGACGCAACTTTGGGTTTCTGATCGTCGCTTTTTTTTCATCTCGTTGCTAGCGGAAAGTACAGTAGCGTACGATACGCAGGATGAGGTAGCTTTCACAGGGAGTATACACGACAAACTATACGAATTTCCCGACGTTCCGTTTCAACTTGATTCTCCACACATCGTTACTCGGTCAAAGTGTGTGTGGATATTGAAAAGCATCGATCGCCCGAGAAATACTCGTTCAACGTGAGCAGAACACCGATGCGTGCGATAAAATTCCTATCTAGAATCTAAAGCAATTTCATTGGGAGACGTGGCGTAGAAATACAGAGCGTATCAACTGTATATACCTCTTGGAGCAAGCCGCGCATCTCGACACGCGTTTCACGAGAGACACCGACGAAAGGCCACTCAACAAAAATATTACGCACCACTCTTATCGGGATAGACGCGAGCGTGATATCCGCAACGAGCCCTGCAACATAATCGTCCCGATACGCGACCATTACCTGGCCGAGGGAAAACAAGAAGGAAAAACTGCGCCACCCCGGTGGAGTACTGGGAGCTCGCTCGGAAACAGCCGCTCGCTTATGCGGCGGGGGAAGCACGTATCCCTCGGAATGTGAAATTCGCTGTTTGACGTGCTGCTGCAGATGTGCGCAAACCGCATTTCCATAAGGGGGCGCAGCTGCGCGTGCGCACGACGTCAAGAGGCCGCGGACGAGTGGTTCAATGCACCTGTTACGCGACTGCAACTAACGTGATTATCGGTCGAGCGTCAGCGGACAACGGCTACGTTGCCAGGCTCGAGGTGTTAATCGGGGCCGTGCGCTAACTCACGACCCAGGTGATACTTCACTTTGCCCGGTTCGGGAGCGAGTTGACCCCTCGTTTTGTATGGGGGAAGTCGGTATTTTTCGGTATAAAATTGGGATATACATATGTAGAACGGGACATAAAATCGTTATTATTTTCTCTCCCCTTTCTTCTCGGCCATTTCGTTCAAAATTCATGAAGGTCGAAGACGAGACGAAGATCTGACGTTGTATATATTCTTCAGATGTAAATTTGCTGGCTTTGTGTGTGTATACAGCTGTGTGATGTCACATGAATTTTATTTCATCGTGTTAGCTCGTAATGGGGGACTCGCATGGAACTGACATGAAAATGATTTGATTGTTTTCATTGAGCCCGTAACAATAATCGATACGAATTTTTTTTTCTTTGTTTGACGAAAATTAGGGGAGATATACACAGCGTATCAAATTTTCGCGGGATGTCACAAACACACTTTCGTTCAATACATCAGTGTATCTGTTTCGACGTGGACATATATTATTATATTCAACAGATTCGACAGTATCGACCCATAATGCGTCGAATCGAGGAAAAAATAGAATTTTTCATGTTCCGTATCTTGTCGAATTGGGAAATTTCATAAAGTAGTAGTATTTCGATACAGTACAATTCTCCCTATTGCAATGAAAAGAGATAAAAAGTACTTCTTGTCGCGAGAATTAATGTCGATGAAATTTTTTCAATGGGTCTAAAAGAATGGGAATAATTTATCCGAGCAGCACCAGTCGGTTCAAGTAGTAACAGACAAGTGGAAACGGGCTTTTATAACACTCTCACGTATCCTGATGGATTTTCCCCTGATTCATTCGCAAAATAACAAATTCCGTAGCCGTTCCACTTGAATTTCGACCTGTTTTCTAACCACGTCTTATTTTGTAATACTAAAATAAAATAATAAAAATTCCTCGAGAATTTCAAATGTAGATCAGCGTTTTGAAATTCATTCTTGTCTTTATACATTACAGCTGCTTCTCCGAGTTAGTTTCTCGTGCTTTTACAAACAAACAATACCCCGAAATCATCTCAACTCTTCAAGTTATTAATAAACTCGTTCTTTGTTAGTTCAACGGCGGGCTTTCTCCTGCTACATAACCTCTCTCCAAGTATTCTCGTTCATGCAACATCCATAAGATTTACAAGTTACTCGACAAACTTTCAAAGTCCGTAGTATCTGACCTGATTCGCGGATTACTCCCTAATGCACGATTCATAATCCAATCTCCCCGAGGCGATTTAAAACGAAGGAAAAAAATAAAGTGCTTTGCGATTTCTCGTCTCGGCCCATATCGAATTTTCTCTACGAGAAATACTAAAACAGAAGAGTCAAAATGAATCAACAGGATTTAGTTTCCATCGGGAAATCAACATAGCACGCAAATTGATCGAAGCACTTTGTCGGACGAAGCCACGACAGACTGTATTCGTGCCCAAGTCAGCTGCGGGCTCGGCGAGGTCGTGACATTGGCCCCTCCAATTAGAGTAAATGGCGGAGGGAGGAAGGACCGTTAGGGCTGTGTTGGCTTCGTGCCGCCGTACGCAGCGACAATACTGTCTCGTCGTTATCGTCGTCGTCGTCGGCTGATCGGCCAATCCAAGACTCGAGCGTGAAATGAGACGAACGAGTTGGAATCGGGGAGACGAGGAACACGAGGCTGGGATTGATCGAGGATTACAGAGTGCAAGTGACGACTTTGGTTACGTAGTCACTCGACGTTTCATTGCCATCGTGGTTCTCCTCTTCTTCATAGTACGTTAAGCGTTCTTTCACCGGGACAACTGGGCTTGGACGTTTATTGATATAGTGTCGTTGACAGTTATCAAACGAGGTGGATTATTTTTTTATAAGTAAATAAATGTCGATAGCAAGTTTAGAAGCACGCGAGAAAAAGAATCCACTACGGAGTATAGAAAGCGGCTGCTTGTCATATTTTCAATTTCAGATATGAAACTTAGCTACCCTATAGTTTTTAAATGGCGTTATTTTCCGATTGAACCAGTAATCCAGTGGTATTACGTCGATACTTTCCAATTCGAGAGACACCAGACAATAGAAGCCGTAGCGAGAAAATTTTCCAATTTACTGTTTTGTTTTCGAATTGTTTTCCCACACACGAGAGTTGTATTCGGGTGGAGACACGTGCACAACGCGCATCGTAACTTTCCTTTGCGATGTTATTACTCCAGGAAATCAAAAAGTCGAAAACAATGCAAGAGCTGCAAATAATGAAAATCCATACAGACTCAAAGCGGAAGAATATTGAATATTTTTACAACAATCTAAAGGAAAGAATGGATAACCGAACACCTCGGCGGCTAGGGTGGAAAATTGAATGATAAGAAAGCTCTTATTGTTTGAACCGCTATTGACAGACACTCTCTTGAGCAACTCGATCTTTCAAGACCTCAAGCGGCGATCGACGATATGCACCGCGTTGGAGGTGTGCAGACGGAGACAAGGGTCTGGCGCCGGCGTGAGTTAGAGCCTAATGCCACGCCAAAGCTAATATAGTATCGAACATTGACGGAGGGGAAAAAATGGACGTTCAAGAGTTTCCGCTAAGAGTTTTCATAAAGTTACTCGGCGTGGAATTTCTCTCATTATTATATTTTAACCTAACACTGAAATCCATTTTACCATGCATAATGGGGGAACAAGGATGTTTTTCAATGATAATGTTCTCGTTCAAATGAAGATTTCTGTATTTCTGGGAATATTGCGCTATAAACGAGCGAAAATGCGGGATAAACACTCGAACATCTATATAATTTGGCATGGGCTACTTTATTCACTTTGCCAACAGATTAATCTCGGAATTTCGCGAGTGACTTGTGCTGGATAATGTTTGCGGGCCAAATACAACGAATCAATCTGTTCGAGCATGTAAAAACAATTATCGGTCGAGGTGAAATTATTATCCGACTTTGAAACGAGTTCATTTGAAAGTTTTTAGTTGGAGCTATAGGTTCTATGATAAATGGAATCATCTTGCGGAAAATTTGATACGTCAGCTTCAATTAAACTTGCCAAAGTGAAATTTGCAACCATGTTAGTCGTCCGGATTAATTGGAGTGTAAGAACAGTTTCGACAAAAGAAATCATGCTATCTGTCAGTATTTTTTTCATCCAATCGCCCGAATGCCTACTATATGGATAAAAGAGAAAAGGAATCACTTGTTAACTCGAGCGCGAGTTAAATATGCCCTGAGGGTATATACTTTTTTGGCAGGGTGAAAGTGTTATAGTTTAGAATTCGTTAATTACATTAGAGATCGCGTGATATTCACGCTCAATAAAATTGGATGAAGGTTATTCAACCCGCGGTATTTTAATGATCGGTTATATACGGGTATAAAATTATAAAAACATTAGTTTTCAATATTGAATTTACGTGAGATTGTAGTAGTTATGAGCTGCTTCGTATGCTCCGACGTATAAATAGATAGAGTCTTTCAATTTAGTCTTTACGAAAATGAAAAAACTTCCCTCGATTACATTTCCAGTTGAGATATCACCGGCATCGGTGATATCTTTCTTTTTGCGTGTGTAATTCCGTACGAACGTTAATGCCCGGGCGTGTTATTTCTGATTGATCGAGCAAACAACAACAGGGCGATTCGACAGGGTCGCTCGTAATCACTCAAATTTCTCGCGAACAAGCATTAATTAAGGCCCCCAGAGAAAACGGCACCGCTCCGATTCGCGCGGATCAATTAATCACTCAGCACCGAGCTCGCGCAGTTCCGTAATAACGCTTGGAATTCTTCGAAACTTGGGAGAATTAGCTAGTGCGCGGGGGCCCCGACGCAATTTAGCTTAGCGCGACAAACTCTTGCGTAAGTGCAGTGTAGTAACAGGGGGAGAGACATCGGATCCCTATAGAAGCCGCACCGAACCGCGCGACACAATCTATGATCGTGTATAATACTCGAAGACTCTCGCGGGTCAACGGTCGACCCGTTCGCGCCAGCTAAATCCAACTGCCGTTGCCGTGTGTGAATAATTCAAGTCAAGAGTGCAGGTATGGCAATGGACGATGATGTGAGGTTAGGTCACTGGCTGGGATGGTTTTCGCGAGTGCTTGTTTTTCCTCCGTCGTGACCTCGCTACTATATTGAAAATTTCAGAGGACACATTTTTGGTATTTATAGAGTCCTTGATCCACGAACCATCGAACTATGGATCAGCTATTTTTCAACCGCGATATTCCTTCATTCTGAACCCGGCATTCCATCAATACAGCACGGTCGGGGAGGAAAAAGTGTTTTTTCTTCTCTCACTTTTAACGATCCGACATTCAAAGGTTCATTTGTCACGCTCTTGCTCGGGAGTCTCGGAGTTATGGAAAAACATTCGATCAAAGGAACTCCTCGTCCCCATTTTACGCGACGATGCTAAACCGTTGGGAAGCATCTCGAATTCAATGCACTTTTCGCGAATAAAGCTTTTGAAGCTTAATGGGCACCAACTTGGATGTTTTCGAGGCGAAGCAGCGCATCGACATCATTGTCGGGTAATGTGAAACTTCAAAATACCAGATGTCACATAATCAGGTCACGAAAACAGTCGAAACAGATTTGAAAATTGACAACGTGTTCTCGCTAGATTTTCCAACTTCGACCGCGCTCCCCTTCGAATCGGATAATGGCCGAGAATTCGCCGCGGCGAGTCGGGATTTGTCGCGAGTGTACAACGCGTCGAGGCCCACGTGACGGAGCAGAGCAGTGCCGCTGTATAAACACGCGCACTGCACCCGGGACGCGGGATCGCGAGCGCACCCGAGCCAGTGGGCGGGGGGAGGTTGTATTAGGCAGGGTCGCGCACCTTTTCGTCGGCGTCGGATGAAACACCACTGCAGCATGAAACATGACAGAGTGGTGCGCGCGCCTGGTTACTCTCGGTCGCTCGTAGCTGCTGCTGCTGATGCTGTTGGGCTCTGCTGGCACACATGCGCTGGCCCGAGGGCTGGCACTGCAGGAGCACTGACACGGAGCCCGGTTCTCACTCGCGCACTCGGTCGCCGCGATCGATCGATCCCCGCTGCACCAGCGGCTCCAGCTGCTCCGGCCCTGGCCCAGTCCCTGGAGGGGGCAGCCGCTCGCGCGCACCACCAGCCTGTGTTTACCAGCTGCAGCCGAGCGGCGCCAGCAGCCAAGCACTCGGTTCGAGGTCGGCCTGGCGACTGGCACACACAGCGGCCGTCGCGACGCCGACGCCACCTTCGACCGGCCTCCCTCTCCCCTCGCGCCGCTCTCCTATACGCGGCGCACCAGCAGCGAGGCGCGGGGCCGAGCGAGCTGCACCTCTCTCTCTCTCTCTCTCTCCCTCGCCAATCTCCGCTCGCTCCCCCAGCAGCTCTCTCGCGTGTAGCCCGAACAGCTGAGCCGCCGCACCGGTCAAAGCCTCGGCGACGACTTGCCCCCGTGATAACGCGAGACCCCCTTGCCGCAGATACATCTGTCGCAACCCTTCAAATTCTTTCCCGGTTCTTCGCTCCTCGTTGACTGTGTCATTGCCGGCGTCTATAAGTATAACGAGAGCCTCACTCCCAAGTGAATGGACAGCCCGGCAGGCATGACTTACGAATTTTCAAATTTTACGAAAATTGAAGCGGAGATGTAGGTCGTTTGATACGGAACCACGTACTCCGTCTGATTGGAGTTACCATTAGCAGCAGCAGCAGCGCCAGAGCGAATAGGAAATTTGGCATTCCGCGTCATGCGTTGATCCAAAATTTTGTAAAAAAAATCGTGATTCGATGATTGAAACACTACGCGACCCTCCAACCCTGAGCTTCGGTTGCTAGGCGGCCTCCGCGCGGTATATAATGCATTCTGTTTTGCGGAATTCGCCGTTATCGGAAGAGACCCTTCCAAAGGTCTCTGATTCTCTTTGCTCGATCGTACACTCTGTCTCCCAATTCGAGCGTACGTATACGCGACATTGTGCGGTCTCGTAACGCTCCGGCGTAACTCAAAAGTATGCATTACACTGTCGCACTTTGATGAAAAAGTAGGTCACAAGTGCAGCCGCCGACGAGTCACGCTGGTCCCGCGGAGAACCTATATTACATGCAATATATGCGACACGATGCAAAGATATATCACAAGAGGATATTTCACGTGTATTATATTCACGCCCTCTTCATCATTTATACATTGGACCCCGGGACCAATTGGCGTTCCAGTGAGCTCCCCACGTTTCTCGGGAGAATTTAACCCATTAGCGCCCAAACAGCCGCTCGACGGCCGTTTTTTTGAGCGATAGATTTCATATGGTTATAGTGGTTCAAAAAATTTGGAAAGAACATTTTCTTGTGCAAAATTTTGTCAGCTTTCCGATTCCGTCACTTTCATCTCGATTAAATAAACGCCCTCATTGTTAGAAATAATTGATTGCAAAAAAACACAAAATTTCGAGTCGAAATTTTGTTTTGTGTCAACCGTAAAACATAGAAACCGGTCGCAATGAACCCCGAGAAGTAAATTTCGAGCGTCCATGGACCTTAAACTAAAAGTTGGCATAGTTGTAATTGTTCAAATTTATTTTTGGAAGACCCAAAATGGCGGCCGACCGAAAAAATTGTAGCTTTCAACTTGGAATTGTTTTTCTCGAAAACTATGGGTCAAATCAAAAAATTCTTAGGAACAGAAAAGTCTTAGAATCATCTGAAGAACACTCTTGAATTTTTTCAGAATTTTTTGATGAAATTTTTCAAAATTTTGATTTTTCAAATTCTCAAAAAAACGCAAATCGCTTAAAAACTTCTGAAAAAATTTGAGGATGTTCTTTGAGTAATTTTAAGACTTTTTGTTCTCATAATTTTTTTGATTTGATCTATAGTTTTTGAGAAAAAAAATAATGAAATTATTTTTTAGAAATTTTTCCGTGAGTTTCTTAGCCGGCAAACCGAAAAATTTATAAGAACAAAAAAGTTTTAAAATTATTCAAAGAATATTCTCAAATTTTTTCAGAAGTTTTTAAGCAATTTGCGTTTTTTTGAGAATTTAAAGAATCAAAATTTTGAAAAATTTCATCAAAAAATTCTGAAAAAATTCAAGAGTGTTCTGCAGGTGATTCTAATCTTTTTTGTTCTTGAGAATTTTTTGATTTGACCCATAGTTTTCGAGAAAAACATTTACAAGTTGAAAGCTACAATTTTTTCGGTCGGCCGCCATTTTGGGTCTTCCAAAAATAAATTTGAACAATTACAACTATGCCAACTTTTAGTTTAAGGTCCATGGACGCTCGAAATTCACTTCCCGGGGTTCGTTGCGACCGGTTTCTATGTTTTACGGTTGACACAAAACAACATTTTGACTCGAAATTTTGTGTTTTTTGCAATCAATTGTTTATAACAATGAGGGCGTTTATTTAATCGAGATAAAAGTAATGGAATCGGAAAGCTGACAAAATTTTGCACAAGAAAATGTTCTTCCCAAATTTTTTGAACCATTATAACCATATGAAATCTATCGCTCAAAAAAACAGCCATCGAGCGGCCGTTTGGGCGCTAATGGGTTAACGTACCCGGAAAAGCTCGCTGATCTGTTTGTGTGCTTAGCCGTATAAGCACATAGATGGAGTAGGTAACGAGCTGTTTGGAGCCGTTTCATTGGCAATTGCCTCGCGATCGCAAGCACATTGCCGGGATTGTGATCGGAGTAACTCTTTGAACGTGTATCCGCATCTGGCCAGAAGAATTTTCATTAGAAGACACACGTTTCGCATCGATTAGATTTTGGCTCTGATTTTTTTTTTCTTCAAAATTTCTAAATACTCACTCGTTCAGAGAGCCTGTTCGTTCGTTCGCTGAACTTTGCGTTTCAATGTCTGTACAAACTCACCTGCAACAGAAATTAAAATCATATTGTTTACGCGTTCATATAAATTTTGAAATCAAATCAGTTCATTATTCGATAATGATTGTTTGATAGCACGGCTACCAAACTATCAAATATTTCTTCAGAAGCTTCCGAAAAATACAACATTTCCTATGTTTGTGTCCGGGCTTCAGCTGCTCGAATAAAAGGGAAACTATCAATCTACTGGAAGTTATTCTGAAGTTAACAAGATACGACGTGACTGTATGAGCTGGGAAATTGGTCAAATGCCGATTTTGCTAATAACCTTATGGTACTGCGTGATCCTCACTGTACGAAGTGAGAGGTGTTCCCATTTGAAATATTTAGAAAAGTCAAAGAACTCGTGGAGTTCAACTTCCATCTCATCTGTTTGTATATTTGCACTAAGCTGCCGTCCCGTCTGCCGACATCGGGGCAGAGTTGGAAGCGGCGCGTCAAGTGTCTTCTATATAGATGCAAGGTTGCGAGTGCCATGGCACCTGAGACGACGAGATGCAATATGGATGGAATGGACTCGTTGCTTTTTCGTTATTCATAGTGTCGTAAGTGCCGCATAAAGCGATCCTTGTCTTTAAATTTTGTCGCGAGCGATTGGCTGGTGCATAGACGTTGTTCAATAAAGATGCATCTATTGTAAACAAACATGAGTTTTCTTGATCAGACGGATTTGTTTAGTGAATTGGAGTAATCACTCTTCTGTTAATAATGCGCACGTATGAAGCAAGTAGACTCGATTTATGAAAAGTTTGTTTTCAGAAAAAAAAATTATCTGAAATAGTCCAGAGTAAGCTGAATGAGGTTGGATAATTAGTTGGTGGTTCAATTTTTCGACTTGGTCTTTTCAAGCGCAGAGCACAGATACGTCGTTCAGCAAAATTCTAGAAATTTTTCCAAAAATGTTGAATGCACGTTTAAATGATGATGGTAAAACTTGTCTGACTAACCCACGACGAATCTTCAGGAATACCCGCTGCTCTGAAAAGCTTCATAATTTTAAGTAGAGTAGGTCAAATTTTGACACGCAACTTTACAATTCTCAATGATGCCAACGCAATAGGATTCAGAGTCTGCGGATATTCTTCCACTATTCGTTCTTTTTAAGATTATACAATAGTTATATATCTAATAGTTATAAATATTTCTCAATTCACGAGTACAAATTAATAAATAGATACAATAGAAATATGTAAAATATATCGATTGAAAATCTAACAATGTACATTTTTAAATTTATACTACAAAGACTTTAGATGACTTTCACAGGGGAGGGAAATATTTTACATTTTCTATTGCTTCATACGTTGAATTTTCAAACAAACACTACCGAGACAATTTTTTCTTGAAATTTTCTCGCAATTTCTGTATAGAAAATAATTGAGAGGTATGTTTTTTCTTTCAAGGTTTTCACATTTCATTCTTTCGTGAGAAAACTCATTACTGCGTGAGCCAAGATACAAACTAAATTAACATTCTAATCTTTCATCAAATGTATAAAATATCCCAGTGGGAATAATGTTGAAAAATTGCGTGCGAAAATAATCGATATTTAACTAGCTTAATTCAAGGCGTGGCCCCAGGCTCCTGGTCGTGTTACGAATTCGAATGCCAAATGTCTATTGTCACACTCGAAAAATAATAAGTCCGGAATTTCTTGAACCAAAACACATCAATCATGATTGTCGGCGCTCTATGAGTACACACAAGCTCACAGTTGAAGTCTGCAACTGACTCAAAAGTAAAAAGCAACAGCTCATGGAAGTTCCATTGAAACTTTACGTTCTTATCCGGTGACCCGGAAATTCCGAATTTCTCGAATCGATGCGAAAACAAGTCTATGCACAAGCGACTCTTGCCTGCCCTCTCGAGTCGGGTAATACCGACAACGCACATGGCAGCTATATCGATTACCAATCGGCGCGCAACCGTACGGCAGCCCCGGCTTACGGCCTACGATCGCTCCGCCATACCTATATAGAGCATCGCTGTGCTGCCACCGAGCCAACTCCTCGACCTTAATGGAGTCGGTGGCGCCGCTCTCAAAAAGCAGCCTATCCGAATTCGGTTTTAATGTGCGCTCGAGATATTCGGCTCTTCCGTGTTGCACTGAAGGCCCCCTTCCTGCCGGATTATACGATGGTAAATTCTAGTGGCTTGATGAATCGAAAGGTGCATGTTCACTCTCCATTTGTACACACTGAACAAAATCATTTTGCTATAGTAAAGTGATTGAAGGGGGGTCTACTGTCAAAGGTTAATCATTCCCATCCTCATGATGGGAACTCGAGGTGTTTTTTGAAAATTCCAAATTAACCAAAAGTTATAATTAAAACTTATAACTCAATGATTTTCTACACTTTAGAGAGTCAAATTATAAATTTATAAAAGTGGGCCATGTTGACTACATAAATTACCCAATATGGCCCACTTGCTTTCTTTTATTAGGCTAATTAAGCTTTTTAATGATCGCTATATTCAATGTTTCTAGTACCTTCAACACTACATTTTAATGATCCGTTCGCCGAGTCGTGAAATTTTAATTTCTCCATCATTTATATCCGGATAAACTCTTGGGTAGAGAACGGGGAATGATATTGGCAACACATTCATACATGATTGGTTCACACCTAACCACACTATGAATAGATCAAGTTCAGATTGTTTCAGTCAATTTTGTCAACAATTGAGGGAACCGAGGTTCTAATGATTAAATCTAATTTTTATAGACTTTATATATTATGAAAATAAATTTTGAGCATGCACGCGATAATCGGCAATGAAATGTAGGATCAATAATCAATATATCACTAACGTGTGGATGTAGGACGCGCACAACGTTTCAGCCTTAATGCAGCCAGTGTTAATAACTTATATTTCTGTGGAAACCTTCCGCTGTTGATTCAAACTGCATATCTTTTGAAAAATTTATCACAATATTACATGGAATTAACGCGTGCATTTGTCCACGTGCATATACAGAAACGGGTGAATAATTAAAAGGCTACGGCAGTCGTCGACTACTACTCGCGAATAACCTTAGTTTAAACGAACTGAAAAAAAACGAGTTCCACCTTACCATTCTCCAAGTATAACTCATCTAAAATCGCAAAGAGAACAAAAAGGAAAAATCACTTAAGCCAGGTTTCACCCTACATCACTGTCTGTCTGCAGTAAGAAGAAGGAGGAGGAGGTCGTGACCCTCGGCTGCAAGCTCTGTAAATAGAACATGCCACAGGCGGCTAGATTTTCTGTAGGGCTGGGCGAGGCCGCAGCGACACTCCTGCAGCTGGCTGCTCTGTGCAGGACAATGCTCACGGGAATGGATATGTCACCAGCCACGAGAATCCTACTTTTTAGCTCGGATTTTCATGAGAAACGCGGGCAAATTTCGAATGAGAGAATCTAGAAATGTTTCTTTGTTGGGTAACTTCAACGAGTGTAAGCACTGAATAATTAAACAAATATTCTTATTTTTTACGTTCGAATAACTTCTTTCTAAAATCCCGATGATTACTGGAGAATTTAATCACTACTAAAACCCTTGGTAAGCGTTTTTCGAAAAAGTGATTTCAAAGGCTGAAGGTATATCTGAGCTCCTCAAAACGGCAATTTCGTGCTGCGATCTCCTTTATTGCACATTATTTACAAAAATATATCTTCTGTGAGCGGTGAATAGGGGATGGTAATTATATAGTGAATAAAAGCGGATGCAAAGCCTACCAAAGACGGAAATTAAACGGCACTCGCCGTTTTGATTCGATTGTTATTATCAATCAAGTGTCCACTTGTGCGTTCATCATTTCCTAGTCAAAGATAGTTTGGGGATTTTTATCCATTTATTTAAACAGAATAAAGAAGATCAGATACAATATAAGCTAAGTATATTGATTATAATCTGATATTAAATTGTGAAAAATTTAATTATACTGCATTATCATCACATTGAAGATTCGTATCTCGATTTTGCATAAAAGCGATAATTCATGAGCATATGAAAATAAATGTAAACATTACTTTTCTCTGAGCAGAATGAATATTAGGCAATAAATTTTCGATGCTTTAAAATGGACTTTATTACTTGTGTCCTATTTTCCGAAAAATCCAAAGAATATTAATTTTTATATCTACTCTAACTTTTGCATGTACTACTCCTCTACACTTGTTTACTCGTGACTTTCATATTTTGTACCAGAAACTTAGATAATGATTATGAACGAAGTTGCCGTTGCAGCTGCAATTTAAAAATTCAACGCGAAATAACAGCAGCAAAATGCTCTAGAGCAGCCATAATCTCTACGACGAAGTTAATTGCCCAGTTACAGAATTCATCTAATATGCAGCATCTCTTCTCACAAGCATATCCCAAAATAGAGAAAAAGCAATTATATGCTAGAGACGCTTAAAAGAGGGTGAAAAGTTTTTTTCACAGCTTGTAGCACTGATTACGTCCATACCTACATTTTAAACCATTATGAGTTTTGAATTGAAAATGTGGAATGAAAACATGTGGCTTTTTCAAGGGCAACCATCTGACAAAATGTAATTCTCTAGAGCAAAGCAAAATTCTCAATAGTCACGGGTTACCACATTCATATTCAATAAGTGTTAGGCAAAATTCGGATTGAGCGCACGACATACAATTTTCTATATTGAAACCTATTCCTATGAATATTTTTCTTGCTTACAAATTGTATTATGGAACAGAGTGTTAATTTATATCTTGATGAACATTTTTTCTCCAAATAATGCTGTTAATCATACTGTTAATCATAATGCTGTTAATCATACTGTTAATAATGCTGTTAATATAGACTTGCCCTCAAATAACCGCCCCCTTTTTTATTCATTCACTTTTCTATCATTTTAGCTGGATTAGATCGCGTTTCCTGCTTGATATCACATTTCAACATTTTGAATATTTTAACTTTTATAATTCTTAAATAAGACGGTTTAAAATATTTTTTTGCATTTTGCCCCGTTCTCCCCTGCATGCAGTGAGAAATACATTGCATTACTCGTCAATTTATTCTTGAAAAGAAAACTTCTAATAATTTTTTCTTCCAATTTTAATACGATATCAATTCTGATTAGTGTATAGGTGGCACCGTTTACTTCAGATAGTCATTACCTATATAATGATGTTATAGAGGGTCAATAATTTAAAAAAAAAACAAATGGTTAAGGTGGTTAAATTTTTCAGTCCAACCTCTCCCAATTGAAATGGATAACATTTTTAATTACATATGAAGTATAGGATAAGAAAAAACGGTGTACAACATTTTTTCATAATTTTTCAAAGATTTTCCTTAATGATGAAGATATGTTTCTTACTGTCTATCTTTATTCGTAAAAAAAAAACATGAAAATCGCCGGCATCATTTACTTATTTTCATATTCAAGCAACAAGAAGATACGAGACATAAATACCCCACTGTGTATCCATCTCCCTCACACTCTCGATTAATCACGTTGATTCAATGTACCGGCGAAGCTAAGATGTGTTATACATGAGCAAAAAAATTGCGTTGCCAGATGTCACCAGCTTCGAGCGTCCCATGTTTATCCAGTATCTGGAAGTGGATTCACCATATACATCTTGAATCATTATAATGATTGAACCCTCTAAAATTTTATATGACTTTACATAACTTGCGGATAAGCTACCGCCCGCATAGCAACAACGGAATGAAAAAAAAGGACGACGCAGTACCAGGGAGAATCAACGGCAATCTTGTTTTCTCTTATCATCTTGCCCGAGGGCAACGATTGTCTCTCGTTGCCGTCGGATATTTGTCACGGTGTCGTACAATAACTTCCACCATGCCATCCGAGTTACGCGTATTTACATGGCTATCGGGGCAAGACGACATTTGCGGTGGAATGAGCGACGTCACGAGTTTACGTTTAATCAGACATAAATACGGCTACATTTGTTTGTATGCAGCAGGCTCCGTCTATTAAATTTTGCAAGTTTTCGATTTATTGTTTGATCTGCTTTATTCTAATCGAGTAAAAAGTAATCCATAAAGATCGCAATATTTTTTCCGTTCAACAGTAAGATCAATAAGCTGTTCAAATTTTTGTTTGACCTGAGCGAAATCGGAATATTCGATCTAGTATTGAAGAGAATAAAATTTCTACACATCATTTTCTTCTCAATACTTGAAAATTAGAATCAATACAACAATTATTCATATTTTTACTCTCTTACATGATTTCAAATTAACAGATATTGTTCATGGAACTGTTTCAATACATCAAATACATATGTGAACATCGTTGTTACTCAAGAAAAATGTACTTTCATTGTTTTATTGTGATTTCAGTCTATCCTTGATGATAATGGAGCAAGTAGTACAGAGTTATTCATGCACGAAAATAAAACCTTGGTTTTATTCAATTTCAGTCATTTGCAAAATACTAAAACGTGATACGAAATACGAAACAGGAGATGTCCCGCCCATGTGGAGGAGGATCGTTGCCCGTATAATGCGCTCGCGGAATTTTACTTCCAAGCATGCGGAGAAAGAGCTGCTAGTAACTTGTCTGCCACACCGGTTAAATCCGCCGGCCAAATGTGTTTTCGAAAGTCTAAGAATGCCCATCGCCACTTGAGGTTATTCAACCGAGCGGATGGAACAATTCAGCTCCATATAGTGATATCGATCGCTCACAGCAGAGAATCGCGCTACCTACAGCTAAAACGCTCGTGGTAGTGTTTGCTAATGGAAACTTGAGTTGCAAGAATAATTGTGAGCTTAGAGGCGAGATTCCCACTAATGGTACACATTTTTATTTGGAATTTCACTGCTAAATTATTAGAAATGCGATGATTAAATTTAATATATATATGTATATATATACATATAACTAGAGCACAGTTCATAACGATGCGTTGACCCTTAGTTAACACACATCTTTAGGATATAACGTAACTGCCACGTTGGGGCATGTATAGCCTCAAGAACTTCAATCATTCAAAGGTCAAGTTTTTCAAATTTAAACGTCTAGAAAATTTGAAAAGAACTTGACTTACTCATTTCTTCGATAAATTAGTTTTCAAGATAAGTTTGAATATAAAAAAAAACAATTAAAAAACTAAAAAATAATAATTTATGAAACCATTCTAGTTATTGCAATTAAACATTAACGAATAACTTTGTTCATAAAATAAAGTAAAGATCCAACGAGGAATGAATAATTATTGTAGCAAATGGTATAATAACAAATGTCTATGAGTGAAATGCCTATTGAATGTATGTGAGTGGAGAAGTAGTCCAAGCGTACGTCACGTCAGACAGTCTCTATGAGTGCAAAAAGTGAAAATATTCGCTACTTTTATACGCAACATTTACGAGAGAAATACTGTTTTTAAACTGCGGGTTAAACATTATTACCTTGTTTGTGGAATACCATAATTTTTTTAGGACTGTTCGCTTTTAAATATAGAATCTGATAGGGTAACGACTATGAGGAAAACGTCTGCTTATTAACGTTATTCTATATATATAATATGAAAGAAGATTTGAGTCAACCTGTTTTTTTGAATTATCTAATAGACATCAAGATTGATTTTTCGAAATCAAAACTAAAACATACTTTGAAGGTCTAGGAGTGGTTAGACAAGTTTTGGAAGGGAATTATTATCATTAATGGCTTATTCTCAAAATTCCTGTTGTGATTTTAAAATTTCTAAAAGTTTTATAGACGAATAATCACACTCTCGGATTTGACGCCATTGTTTAAGATATTGGATGTAAAAATATTGTATACATTTACATCCAATATTTTTACAATGGAAAAAAGTTTTGAATCTATTGAACACCTATAAAGCCCATGTGATCACAATGAGATACAATAATAGCGTATACGCAAGTCGGGGGCGGTTTATGCCAAGCTTAGATATAGGCTTCGATATCGCTTTTCGATTTCACGGAACTTTCCAGGGAACTACGAGAGGATGAGTTGTACAGAGGCTCTGTCAGAAATGTATAGGCTGGCGCGTGAAATCCTCAGTTGAAATCGAGATTTATGAAGAATCGATCTACGAGTGTTGTTAACAAAAGGAAAAATGGTATTTACGACACTTGCATACAGGTGGCTATACGTTCCGATTCAAGCAATATTTTCATTATTTAGACGCTTTGTCAATAAGTTTCTCATGATACTTTATTCATCTGTAGCATAATATGAGATACAGGAAATGCAAAGTAGAAGATTGAATGGGAGAAATAGAATGTAACTATGCTCATCATTCTCAAGTTTTTTGATACATTCCTCTGAATTTTTTGTTTTCATAGACTTTCATAAGTGTAATATTTTCAAAATATTACCTAGGATACAAAAGAATGGAGAATATAATATGAAAACTCAAACTATGATGGATAAATGTCGTTGAAAGATGAAATGAGGGCAAGAAATAATTCAGACTTGCAACTAAAATCGTAGACATAACGAGCCACAAAGGTCAGTCTTTCATTTAGTTAGAAGCTTTCTATATTCTCAAACAACCAACGTAATTATAGACGAAAAAATGATTGACGGGAACAGAACTTAAGAAAGTGGAATATTTCCTATTCATGTAATAATACAAGTTTTATTCATAACCAATATTCACAGAACGTTACAGTTTAAATGTATCTCCGTCAAATATTTCGAAGATACATTGCATAAAGCTTACGTATCCCTCACTTAAAAAAGCGTTGACTTGGTTTTCAGCTTCAAACTTCATCAGATCCCGTTGAGCAAACGACGTTCCCAACGAAATTCCAAGCGTCTACCTTATGTTTTATCAAGGAAATAATATCCTCATGATCATGAGAAAATCTCGAAAAACAACGTCCCATCTCGAGCAAAAGCTGCGCAAGAATTTTCCCTGATCGTACAGTTTGGCACTGGGCGCTATCGGAGTCCCTCCATTTGTGAATAGACGCTGGGGCTATTCGGATCCAACATCGACGACGAAGAGGAGGAACGGTCCGCCCCAAGGCTATCGATCGGGACGCGGCGCCTACACGCAATCTCCGTCTGCGAGTGGAAGGAACGCAGGACTCCCTGTCGGAACGGCGCGGCATGCGCGAATTGGGATGGTGTTCAAGTGACCGAAAACTCGTCCGGGAGATTGTCGATTTTACACGCGTCGACGCGCGAGCTGGGGTGTCGACGATGAGAGACGGCGCGAGCTACTAGGGGCGAAACTTTCGCTCAGCTCGACGAGACGCTCATGGCGTTTTGATTCACCGTCAGATTCGGCTTTGCGTTCAATGAACACAGGGAGGGGGGTCGAGAATACAGTGGAAAGTTTTATCCGCGGCCTAGATAGAGCCAGACTTCGACTATTTTTGTTCCCTACTTTTGTCCTGACGGGTCCGGGGAATGATTTATCGTGTCAATATTTGAAACACCATTGATCCATTTCAATTACGTTCTGGGAAGTTTAATAATTTGAAATTAGTATATATCTAAGAAATCCGATAGCACCTGTACTTCAACAGTTCTTACCTTGAGCTTAGATATAACCCAGTGATTTATCGAGATTCTTTTCATGATTTGTTATTTTTTCTAAACTGTCATAAACTTTTTGATCCAATGTTTAACCGTTCCTAGGTTTTGGGAACATGTGGTGTGGAAGAAGATAATTCAGATTAATTTAAGGACATAATCTAGAAGCAAATGAGAAATACTGTACGACGAATAAAAGTTAATGGAAACCGACAATCCAGAAGAACTTGGACAAGTGCATAGTGCTAGTGGGCTAGTAAAAAATTTCATGCAACTATCCGTTGGAATTTAATTAGCAGCAGACGCGGCCATCTGATATTTCCTCGAGGATTCGATTCATCTCCTATGGCGAGAAGCGAGCAACAAGAGAACGCTCTCTGTGGTACCGCCTGAGTTTCACCCTCTCGGACAAAGAACCAAGTAGGATGAGACCTACCAAGTTTTGCTTTGTCAGATTAGCCGTGCGAAATGCGAAAAACTTAGGACGAATTTTCCGCCCACTGAAGTTTTCTGTGAGGCTAATGGAGGATCATGGGAAGAAGAACCCTTGGACAAGCGATTGAGAACCGAATGGCGTTGGATTCTCTCGACTTTCTCGGTATATGTTGATGTTGCAAAAACTGAATTACACAATCGGTAATAGTTTTTGGGATGTCGTGACAAAAATTGAGCCATCCTATATATAGGGAGCTATTAAAATCAGCCGCCTTTGATACTCATACTACGGCAACTTAGTTTGTAAAGTGTTAGATATACGTTGGATTCTGGGAAATTTAATATGTTTACCAGATCTCACGTTGTACGCATCAAGTGAAATTCGCTACCACTTGCACGAGTCACGTATCTCTAATCCTCAAGAGAATTGAGTGATAGTATCAACACGATACGGTGTGTACAACGCATGTTGCTCATGCAGAATAATTCGCTAAATTTTCCAGTTAAGCGATGGTGCTATCGTCGCTGCTAGTTTCAAGCTCCGTCCAACGAGAATAATCATGGTTGACTATCCCGATAAACAAGCAAGTTCTATCGATTTCTTCGGAAATTGTAATTCTAATATTTGCAGTAGTTGCTTTATCAACTCTTCTTTCCCTCTCCATTAGAATTTTTTTCCACTTCATTCGTTCACGAGTATGTGACTTACGTACTTTGAGAAAATTCAAACACTTATAAACCTTTTTTCGACTTCATTAGTCAAGCTATCCTCTTATCTTCGAAGAATAATTATTTTTCTTTGGCTTCTCTTGAATCGATAATTTGCCGAGAATGACGCTGCATGAGATTCAAGAATTGAAATCGAGGAGACTCGATTTACCTTTATCAACGTTGAAGGGTAATTTTTCTCGAATATCCCAATTCTCATTCATTAGATTATACGTGAGTGTGGGTAGAATGGGAGAGAAAATTGTTAGGTTCCGAACAATCGCCTGTGCACTCCAGCTATCCGATGCGAGGACGGACAATAGAGGACAGTGTTCTCTGTATTTTTCCAGCGTCATATCATTTTCCTACCACTACAGTGCATTTCCTTCTATTTATTCAACCGTAATTAAACAACATTCATTCCTGATCATACCAAAATATTTATTGTTTTCGAGATCTCCATTAAACCCCACTTTGTGAAACAATTTCCTGAGCCCAATACTAGAAATGATAAAGTCCTCTAGATTAGCTAGGAATTTGCTAAGAGAAAAGTGAAGAGCAGCTCAACAGAAAAGTCAACTGAGCTCTAGTTGATAGGATAGTTACGCCATGGAGGGACCATCTCTATCAGAGGCTTACGGGTCATTGATCTCAGGGGCGTGCACCGAGCGACAAGTTCGCGGGGCAGCATAGCTGCACAAAGAAGATTAATTGACCTATTGCGTGTGACACGTGAAATCAACGGACCCACGGCGGGGGTCAGGCAAGTGCAAGAAATCCGTAGGCGCACGTTGTATTGTACAATGCACTGTACATCTGCGCGCAGCTGAAATGGCTAGGTTTTATGGCTTCGGTTTATACCGTCAGCCAACATACGAAACCCGATAACCTTGTCCGCTGCTACTGCAGCTCAGCGACGCCGTCGTTTACTCGGCGATTTGAGTGAAGAAGATTAAGGAATGACATAGCGACAGCAGACAACAACAACTGATGAAAAACTCGATAGCGGTTTACGTTTTCTATTATCGGATATTGTGACATTAGGAGGACCAGATAATCATTTTGCGACCAGGTAAGACGAAAGTTGGAATCGGATTACCGGTAGCTGGAACGAGCTGCAACGTGTGCTGTTCGCAAATGGAAAATAGAGTTTTATCGACAAAAATAATTGTCATCAGTGGAATTACATAACTTTGTTATCTGGAGTAAATTACGAATCCAAAATCATCAATCATATCCACGGCAAATAGTAACTGAATAGTGAATAGTGAATAGTGAATTTTCGCTAGTTTTGTAGTGAAATCCGATAATCATCAGTTGATTTTGACTAAAGATCAGGAGAATGCTGCCCAGGGACTGTGAATTTTTACTCTCGTTATCTCGCTTTTTCAATGATTTGGAATAGTCCCCTAAACCCGATAAATAAATATGTTTCATCAAAACTCGTGGACTTAATAAGTTATCAATTACAAAATAAGAAGGCAAAACAATTTAATTGACAGTGTCCACGGCCAGACAGAGGAGATTGACATTCAAGACCAACAGCGTGCTTACTACCAACCCACAGGTGTTCAGAAGTGTGCACCATGTCTCTGATCAATATCACACTCCGAGTATCGTTTATTCAGTAATTAAGCCTGAAGGGGTAAGCAACAAAGTCCTCAAAAAGGTAATTCTTATTTTTAATAAACGATATAATTACTTTGGCAAGTGGTTCCTTCCAACATCATAAAGTGTGATGAACGTGAATAAATGTTCAATGGTTCGCTGAGCAATGGTGGTTTTTTTTTTCGTGGTATTCCGAAATGCCCTGTGACGATAGATCTTTCGAGAAAATTTTAATCACATTCTGATTCAGAGGGATTTTGAGTGAAGTAGTCGGTTCAATTAACATTCTGTACCGACACACAGTCCGAAATACTTGCTTTGAATTAGCTCGTTTCGAACCCTTCGATTTACGTATAGTAATCCAACTTGGAACAAGTCCCCGCCTGAAGCCATTTGTATTTTGTAGGGAGCTCTCGTACAATACTGCTAAAACCAAACACTGAGCAAAGCACTCTTTGATCGGCTGCTGCTGTTCGTCGAACAATTAACACACAGGCGCCCGCTCGGTCCGAAACGCAAAATCCATTCGGAACACAAGGAGGCAGGGTTCTAATCTAATGAGGGGGCGCGAGTTACATAATGCAGAGCGCCCCGGCCACACTCTCCTCACGACGATAACCAGCGAGAAGTAGGTCATTCTCTGGCGCAGCATCCGATCGCTGCGGGGGCCAGTCTGAATAATGACTACTCCTTGAGAGTGGCTTTTAATATATTCACAGCTGTATCGACGCTTGGGGGTAAGCCGCTTCCTGTGTTGGTTCAGCGCGAGCCTGAGCTTGAGCTCGTAACTCTTACCCCGCATTTTTCGTTTGGTTTGTTGCCACGCAGAATAATAAAAGAGAGAGTGAGAGAGAGAGAGAGAGAGAGCTCGTGCAAGTGGCGATCGCGAAAGTGAAAGGAGAGCTTCAAAAAGAGTGTCAAGTATTTTATCTGTTTTTCAAGGGGTCGTTTCGACGAATTCCTAGTTTTTATAGGACTTTTAATGCATTGCGAGAGAGAAGAGAATGGTGAGAGAAGGTTTTTTAGATGATTGATGGATTTCTCGCTATCACAGATAAGTGGAAAATCAAAATGACCCGGTTAATCGAAATTGTCTGATGGGGTTAAATTAACTATATACTGGCTATTCGACGTCACCGTAGTTATTTATTATTGATATAGGATAACTAAACAACACTCTATTGACGTTTAGAAATAATCTACAAAGCATAATTATTAATAATGTTTTCTCACACAAAATCAAAATATCCAAGGTAAAAACTCGAGAAAATTGAGAAGTGACATACGACTATCTGGTGACGAGGGGACTGTTTGTAGTGCGTGCCTAAAGCGCTCTAGGAAGGAAAGTCATTTATCTGCACAGAATTATAAGGGTTGAAAGAAAGCTTTGCATCAATATTCTCTCAGCTTCTACGTAATTTTTTTAGGGATGATTTTAATCGGCACGATCACGAATATTTATCAAATGAACTAACACGCACAATGTAGCCTCCTCCCCAGATGCTTGCCCCAACACAATGGAGCGTCGTTGTTCAATAAAAACGGTGAATACTTACACGAAAACTGGTGAATGGGCTGGCTCCAGTCGAAAACAATGAGACCACGGGTTGAAACAAAGCAAAAAATTGTGGAACTTACCTTGGGAGGTTCCGTTGTGCTGATTCGACGACGGCAGCTGGGGCATGCCAGGGTAGAGGGGCGACGGATGAGGCGATGTCCGGCTGTTGTTCTGGGGCGGGTTCGCGCTCGTGGGGGTCGGCACTGCCGATCCCGACTGATGCTGTTGCTGGAACAACGGCTGCTGCTGCGAGGTAGGCGTTGCCGCGGGCGTACCACCGCCGGACTGTTGATGCTGGTGCTGTTGCTGTTGTTGCTGCTGCTGTTGCTGCTGTTGCTGATGATGCATCGATTGCTGCAACGTCTGCTGCAACTGCTGCTGCAACTGCTGTTGGTGGTGCGCTTGCTGTTGCTGGGGCGTTGGTGGTTTTTGTGGAGGGTCGGTCTCACCCATCGGACCTGTGGATCCAATAGACGGTTCGTCAGTTTCGCAAAATCTCCATTGCTACGTCTTTGATGATTCATCTTGTACTTTTATGTAATGTCGATGTTTTTCGTTTAAATAGCATAAATTTGCACAACTGTTTCTGTTCCATTTCTCGAGTCCAGTGATTTTCTAACTTAGCTAGACAAATGAGCAAATTTTCTTTCGCTGTTTTATTTTTGCAAACTGATTTCGTTATTCGATTGATTGACGTCTGTACAACGTCTATCCTGTTTATTTTAATTACAAACCATACGAAGAGAATTATTTACTGTGTTACAGTTCAACCATTTCAGCAAACGATAAAGTAGAAATTTTCATAGCGATCGAGAAACAGGACTTCTGCTTTACCATGCTTTAATATCAATACAAGATAGTAAAATCGATAATTTTATCACAGTGGTATTCAGGAATTCCACCGGAATAAGATGATTTAGTATTTAGAATCAAAACTTGAACCACGGAATCTATAGCTTGTCTAGTGATGACATCATTCGAACTCCCCAAGCTTAGAATTATAACTTCTATTAACAATATTAAAGCAAACTGCAAATTCCCCTCTAATTCTCTCGATCAATATCAACATTAAAATAAAATTGACATAAAATACA
The DNA here is from genome assembly GCA_020882685.1 of Aphelinus atriplicis. Lineage (NCBI taxonomy): Eukaryota > Metazoa > Arthropoda > Insecta > Hymenoptera > Aphelinidae > Aphelinus > Aphelinus atriplicis. Next base: position 80,604,728 of record CM037073.1, read on the forward strand.
TACTATTTTCGGAAATGGGCGACGTAGGACTATCGGGCAATAAAATGCCTTTCTGTACAAGTTCATCTCGGTTCGCTCGGACCGAAATCTTCCTTTCAAGTGCTGAAAAAAATATTCACCATCAGCGAGGAGCAAAATTAAACAAAAGAAGAAAACAATCAAATTTGGTAGAGAGATTATATAGCTATGAAAGACCACTTACATCTGGACGCGGCCTCGAACTTGTCCGATTTCTTTTTCCGTTTCCACTTCCAAGGCTTGAAGAGTCTACCAAGGGCTGAAAACTTGCTTTTCCTTTCAAGTGGCGGCGTTCGTGTCCCTGAACCCAGACTATTCGTTCGCAGAGCTGCTCCATTCTGCTTTTTTGCTAAACAAAAATATATGCTCAGATTAGATATGATGAGTCAGAAAATTCGTTGTAGATCGTATAATTGTGAGGAATTTGGGGGAACGTTTCATTGTAAAAAATATTTTTTTATTTGTATGAAATGTTGTAGAATGGGATTTCCTCCATACCGACGTGAGATCTCGCATTTCCCAGATACACTCGCACTATCAACACGGTATGCTTCAGCTTGGATAGAAGAGATCTACCTTATCATGTGTAAGGCCTCGATCTTCTTGTTGAAAATGAACTTATACATTTTTGTTCATGTTATTATTATGAGTAAGGAATGTGGTTACGGTATTGATGAAAATAGTGATGTCAAAAATAACGATTTTTCTATTATAATAAGAGATACCTCTTGTCGGGTGTTCAATTTAAAATCTGTAGATAATTGATGATACGAGGATTTAACGCTATTTCTTGAGATAGTGTATGAAACAACTTTCATAATGGATCGACCTAATTTTGTTTGGCTCATCTTAACAAATTGGATTGATTCTTCTATGAATGAAATGAAACTATATAACTATATATAAACAAATAGACATGTGTCTTTTTCTGAGTAAGATGTATTGAGTGAATCCTCTGTCAATACGCTGAATAGATGCTGCACAATATTTCATGATTCACGTGCCATAGAAGTCAGAAATAGATGTTTTATGGGTCACTAGTTGTTGAAGGGCTTTATGAATCAACAATATTTCATCTAAAAAGTATCTTACTAATCAATATCAATTGAAGCACAACCTTACTTAGGAGAAATTAAATGAAAAAATTGGAAAAATACCAGTACATTCTTATTTCCATTTGTCAATAATCTTTCATCCAAAAAAAAGATGCAAGTAGCACACTATTGGAAAAAACCGACGAGATTTGTCGCGATCACTATTGGCTTCGATATCACGCAGGAACACAATGTGACTCGGGTGAAAAATCGCATGGCATTACGCGGCAAGACGCGACATAAACTCGGCTCTGCACATCGAGTTACCCGGACAATTTTTCACCCGCTGGATATTGGCCGATCGATATATAAATACACGCGTGCGACACGATTATTATTCCATTTGATTTTAATCCGGTGCGATTTAAATTTCAAGCAAAGGCAGTTCTGTCGCCTCGCTGTACTTCCACTTCGTTAGTTACGCGCGGAACGAGCTGAAATTCGTTCTGCTCGCTGATTGTCACAGACTTCACGAAATATGCTTCACTGTGAGATTAAAGTGTCCCTGCAGAGCTAGCTCGAATTAAGGCTTGCCAAATCTGACTGGAGGATAAAATGCTACCAATAATTCTTTCACAAATTTACAAAGAACAGTGGAAAGAATAACAACGGTTTTATTCTATTATTGTAATTCGTTAATTGGAATGCACACAATTGATTTGAAGTCCAACAACTCGCGTGAGTATACGTAACGATTTTGATTGTTAATCACTCCTCACTCCCAGACTCATTCTGCTAATTACTCATACATTTTGATTTTTCTCAATCAGTGCACGCACAACGTAGACCCTCCGAAACACTCAATCATCTCTTTATCCCCATATCTCGGGGAGGAAATAAAGCACCCTGCAGCCCCTCGCTCGTCCTCGGAAGGAGAGATTGAGAGAGAGAGCTAAAATAGCATCTCAACTGCAGCATAAGCACAGGAGTAGCGGATAAAAAGCGGCTGCAGCTGATAACCCTCCGGGGCCGTATATCGATTCCACGGTATATAAGACAGGGATGGGACGCGATAAACGCCCGTCGATTACGTGTGCGGGGGAGCAGATGGAGTTATGGTATAGTAGCCGCTGCCGCTGCTGCTGCTGCGCTTAAACCGTCGAATGGGCGCATGCGCGAGCTTTCCTTTGTGCTTGCAGCAGCGGGGTGCGTGACACCGTTCTCGTTTCAGCGAGGATGGAGTTTTTAATGGGGGGAGATTAAAGGGCAAGAGGCGGCTGTAATGAGGGACGGCCCTTTCGAGGGGGGAATTTTGCTTTTTACACGCACACGTGTTATCGAAGAGGAAGATGAGGTCTGGCGCACGAGCGATGCTTCACAAATTTTCATTATTATTCCACGTCTCGTTTGGAAGTTTCATACGGTTGAGAAAAAAAAAATTAGGTTAGGCCAACAGTGGTGTTCGCTTGGATAAAATAAATATAGCGACGAAGTATTTGGAAAAGGCCGTCGAGTGAAGTTGCGAATTCCTGGTCGCAGAGGGAATTTTATATTTCCAACCAGTGACAAAGTAAGAAATGAGGGGCACGAGAGTTTCTCATTTTGACATCGTAAACGGGAAACGTATTTTTCGGAAGCATCGCTTGCGACCTATGAAATGGAGTTGAGTTGGAATGAGCTGCCCAGTATTGAACTTTTCCAAAAACGATTTTTGTTTCTCGGGTGAAGAGTACGTGAGAGTAATTTCCTGCAAAATTAGCCCAAGAAACACTTTGAAAATTCGAAACTTCTTCTTTCGCGCAAGCTTCAAAGCTAGTACCGCTAGAGATTCTTCTGTCCAAAAGTAGCTCTTCTTTCCCTTCAAGCTCTGTCTCGTATCTTTGTAAACCAGCAACTTTTTTAATAAAAACAGCTGGCACTTGCAAGCGCTACGGCTTCGTCTGTCCTTACAGCTTGATTCTTGCCGCTCGCCTAACCGGCGATTTGCAAGTTCATGAAAAAGACGCTTAGCACGCTAATAGTGTCCGTTGGTCCGCAGGTGCGGACATCTATAGATGAGCGTTGTTCGAGCCAACGTCACAAAGTACTTCCGCTCGGCGGCGCGGCATTCGATTCGCCCGATATACAATTAGAATAGCTCCAGGGGGATGTGTTGGATTCGCCACAGGAATGCAAGCGCTAAGCTTACTCTGTACCGACTTTTTCCGATGCACCGGTAGAGGATTGGTTTCCGATTCTTTTGAATGCCTTTGCTTTGTGATTCAAGGTTGCGCACAATTTTTTTTGCAGCATTATTTGCTTGAATAAACAGCAGGTTAAATTGATCGCAAATGTAATAAAGTGTATGCTTCGTCACAAAATACTTTTCAATAAAATTGTCATATATTAGACATTTTTTCTGTAGTAGCTCCGTCATTAGTGATTATTTTGGTACATGATGATTGGGCAGAGAATAAACGGCGATATGACGATTATACGTACCTACTACTTTTAATGACCAAGAGGTGTATGAAAATATATGTTAAAGTATGCAGATACTAGTCCCTGGGAACTTGAAATACCACGTCATACAATAGTTGGAATGAATTTGAACGTTTATTTGATAATTACAGAACAGAAATTTTTTTCAACGATATAAAACATTTGAATCTATCTCATAATCAGCAAAGATTTATTCTTGTAACACCAATTTACCGCTACTCATTGGAACTAATAGTTCGAACGGATAATTGAAATAAAGTCTACATCATGATATATAACACGAAGGATGAGTACCCAATACGCACCCTTTGGATCTCAACGTGCAAAACACGTGCATCTACACGTGCAACTACAACAGTGATGCAAACGGGAATATTGGTGATAATATTGTTGATAATTGTCGAAAGAAAACGTTTTTAATAGTTGGGAATACCCATGGTACGTAGGCTAACTATAGACCTTTCTTTTCCAATGAGCGAGTGATTTTTGAACATACTTACTAGGAGTGGGCACAAACTTTGGGGAACCAATCACGATGAAACTTTGTGAGATGGTTTTTGGGTTCCCTAATAGCTTATATTTCGATTCTTACCGTCTGCCGTTTTGTTTTCCCGAAGATATTCTTCTAAACATGATGGATTTTAAGCATGAAAAGTATATCGGTATATACAAAAAGCCATAAATATGAATACACTGCAAATATATAAATTCAAATAAATTGACAGAATATCTCCTGGAAATCAAAACGTTAGACTTCAAGGCTTGAAATATAAGCTATTAAAGGACCCATGAATCATCTCACGAAGTTTCACCGAGATCGGTGACCTAAAGGTTGTGCACTCTCATAGTTAGACAAAGTCAAGGTTCTGATTCCTTGTCATTTGAACTCTGCAATCAAACTTTGCATCATATTGCGTCCTCTCTATTACAATGTGTATTATATTATACAGAAATTTGTTATTTTGAATAGGAAACCCGACAACGCTGAATCTCCTTAATGATCATCAAATTTTTCTCTCAGTTTCAATAATCTGATGATTAAAAGAGACGACGTTGATAAAAACTTGATTGTAGTAGCTGGTCGATCTTAGTTAAGCATTATTGGGTATCCGTACTTTCCATAAAAAAAAATTCAAATAAGTTCAAATTTCATGAAGTTCTCATGCCATATTTTTTTCCCAAACTTTTTCAAAATTTCAGGTGTGATATAAATTTAAGGTTACTAGACATTTTTGAAAGTTATCGAATTATTTAAATCTGTTGTAAACAATTCTTGTTAAAGAAGGTAAATCAATAATTTCGTCCACCCTCTATCTTAGAGTAATTTGGTCAGAAAAGCGAAAAAGTTAAAATTGGATCATAACCCTAAGATGAGATGGCGATCTAAGGTGCTTGGAAATTACTATCACTCTGACCAAAATGAGGCTCATGTACATTTCAAACTCGAAAGTTTTCAATTATAAGATGACGATAATATTATAAGTTGGAAAAATTGTCAGCGACTTCAAGAGATTTAGCTTAATGCGTGTCTAACGGAGGACATTACTTAAATGTTACTTCAAACTATCAATAGTTTGAAGTAACATTTTTCTTCGAGTAATAAATAGCGTGATCAATCCCAAAAGCGGACTACGTCGAATAACTTCTCGTCATATCGAGCGACTGGAATTGAGGGTGTGAATTTGGTTGTATGAGTAAACAGTGTAACGTACGCAAACACTTACAATATAACTTATTATTCATCAAGTTTAAAATTTGAGGGGATATATTCGTGAATGTGACTACATGCGTACCGTTCAAACAGACGGGCCCTCGGGACTTTCTCGGCGACATTTCAAGCAATTATACACACTGATGGTGGAATGGAAATTCGCAATATTCTTCCATGGAACTGGCTACGACGCGTTCGCCCGGTTATTAATATGTAAATTAATATCTAGATTAGGTCACTAGCGTATCCGTACTACAGCTAGTAGCAGCAGCCGACCAACAGAAATCCCACGAGTCGCCTAATCTCAATACTTCGCCAGTTGCTGTTTCAAGGGCTTCTTATTGCCGCTGCGAAAATAAAGTCTCGTAAATAAGTTTACGACACGGGTCAATGCTTTCTCTTTTTTTCTCTCTGCAAGCCATGAAAGGGACAACTGTTACATACTTACGAAGTGGAAACAAAGCTTCTTAAAGGTGTTTTGTTTTTGAATTAGCTGTAGTTTTAGGCGAGGAATATGCAAAAGCACCTGCAGCTAATCCAAAGTCCAGTTCTCGGAGTACTTAAGCTCAAGTCATTAGAGTAAATTATTCCCTTTTCATTTGGGACTTGATCTGAAAGTACTTTATTCCATTATTCAGTTTTGTACGAGTTGGGTAAATTCAAGCGCAATATCTTTTTTCCATTGACCTCATTGAATATCCCTAGCTATCATTTGATATAGGTTAGAAATGAACTTGTTCCTAGAATCAGTTACTAATAGGTAATGCAGTTAATCTTTAAACTCCTCAACATAGCCAATCAAATGATTTCTTCAGATAATCACATTCACAATTCAAAATTATCGAGCTGAGGCATACGAAATGTTCGGGGTGGACCTAAGCTCAATAGATAGGCTATACCATACGGATTGAATCCTGTATCTCATTTCCGAACTGAAGAGATGATCGAAGGTTCATTATGCAAAGTAATCGAAGCGTCAAATTTCAGGCAGCTTTAGTAAGCAGCTTTGATGTATGCAGCCCTAGTAGTACAGCTCCCCACTGGTCTGTAGGGCTGATGCAACAGGCAAACCAGGTGTAGTACAACAGTCAACAGTGCGGGATCTTTGCATTACAGAGAATTAAATTGTGCTTCACATTGCGTTGGTACACAGGAATCGCGCGGGGGACGAACCGCTATACCAACGCTCGATGTTTCGGAGCGGTGATATATCAGAAGATGAAGATCTGATAACAAGCAGATACTGAATTTTATCTGGATAAAAGTGATGGTTGTTAGGTAACATCCGGTATGGGTAATGAAATGAAGAAAAATGTAAAATCAAGTTGATTATAGAAAATATGGAATGGAATTGGTTGTTCAAGACGTTAATTTTCAAAACGCCAAGGTAGAGTTTTTGACGACAATCAAGTTATAAAGTATTATTCATATGATGGATATTAATTAATACGTCCAACACAGGATAAAAGATAAAAAGTGATCATTGAAAATAGATATAAACTGATAAGCCGTCATGGGATGAATGTAAAAGATACCCTCCAATGGACTATGAAGAGCGGTATCAAGCGATGAGCAGAAAAAATCGAACTACAACCGAAAAAAAAATGTACAAAGAATGATGGACAACCATGTTAAATTAGATTGAAACCCCAGATAGACACGACGGTATTTCCCATTTTCCAGTAAAGCGAATGGATGTATCGCGCGATAGTCAAAGACTTCAAAGGAGTCTGAAGCAAACCCTATAAATTGCTATCGGAGTAGCAGACGAGCTCGCTCAACTACATTCGTTTCTCTCTCCTTCCTCTAAAAAAAGATGCACGGAACGTAATTATCCACTATAAAAAGCGTTTTAAAGAAAAAAGCCGGCACATTGTGTTAGAAAATTCTTTTCGCGTATCGATCAGGTCGAGACTTCGTTTGCCTAATGCGCTCCGGAGGAATCTGGCTCTCTCAAAAGCCCATCTCTCCCAGCGATAAAAATGTAGCGCAGTTCGAGAGAAAACGCCTCTTCGCAAGAAGTTCAGGTGCCTGTGCTTTACGAGCGAGATAACGAAGATCGGGGTGCAAGCGAAATTGAGAAGGAAGACACATGAAAGACACGCTTTGCCGGATATAAAACAGATAGCGCAAGAGATGACTCCGATGAAAGACTCACGAGCTGCAATGCAATGCGAGAGTTGATCTCTTTCATTTTGATACAAGTGGAAATTCATGAAAAATAATTCAATATCTTGGAAAATTGTTAAGTTGTAGATTTTTTATACTTTGAAATAAGACGGTCTAGTGGGGAACGAAAGGCCTATAGTAGGGAACCTCTTTGAAAGAACTTATATGGAATATAAACGGTCGAGGTTGCCATTAAACAGTTTTCAGGAAAAAACCGCTGTCAAGTGAGTTAGCAGTATACTTTCTCAAAGAAGCTTTGTACATTAACAATTCTTGGGAACAGACTGACGTTGAATTCCTCTCCCTCTTTTCAACGGTGGCTAACGAGATTAACACACACACACACACATATATAAATAGATTGTTAAAGATATAAACAGTGGTTTCTATGAATTCTGGAATATTCTGAACATTTGCCAGTAGAATTATCAAAAGTGGATCTGATACCGATATTTTTTTAACTTAGTAACGATTGCTAGGAATGTTGGGAACAACAGTTGCTATAGAAAATCATGAAGATTTTGTGCCCTTTGCCGTCGAAAGTTCTGGGATTGGATATATTGGTGTTTACCTCTCCGTAGCAACAGTTTCTTGGGAAGTAAACAACGTTTGCTACACAATGAAAATTGAATTTGGTATACATTTTGCCACATCTACCTTGTGTGAAAAAATTTCTGGAGATCGAACCATACCTCTGAGAGATACCGTATGCTGAAACCAGCATCATGTAAGGAGATGGAAGTCCGGTATCCAATCAGATTTTCCACCCCATGACAATGCTTTTTCTCTCACGATAATCTTCTTACATGTGCATCGCAATTTAGAATAAAACGTAACAGAGAAAATTAAAAATAATTAGTTACTCTTATGATATTTGATACATGTTATTTCTCTCGATTATTTTTTTAATTCATCTGATGCGGAAGAAACATCGTGCAATCTCTTTTCGTGTAATATGATATGACTTCGAGGACAAATAATAGCATGTTGTTACTCATATGCTTTTGTTGTTAAACCAAGACATAATCGGAATATGGCAAAATGAAAATGGAAACATTGATCTGTCTATATATAGAATATGAATGAAACTGAAGTCACACGGTACTTTCGATTTTTCCCATTATAACTGATACAAATAGCTCTTTTAACCCAGCCCCGTTTCTATCGCAGGGTCATAAGAGTGAAAAAAATACATGGTTGAAAAAGCCATCGGGGCCAGTAACCTCGTATCGCAGAGAAAAGCAAGTGGCTGGCGCAGAGCTGCACACACTCACACACACATTGAGAGATGCCGTGGGGGAGCGTTGCCATGGCCACATGAGCCATACTTTGTTTTCTGTTTGCAATTACCTGGCCGAGCTGGTGCTGGTTGACAACCGAGCACAGCAACTTGACCGTACACCACCAGCCAAGAACTTTACCGACGCCATAAATGCGTCTCGTCGAGATCCAAGCTCCGGGAGAAGAGGCAACTAACAAAGACGACAGTGTCTTGTAAATGCGCGCAAGTAGAACCAGAGCACTTGACCCTCGTAGCATTCGCGTCTCGAGTGTGCAGCTATCAATTATTCGAAGATTCGGCAAGGAATAAAACCACGCGATAACAATTCTGCTTGGGTGTTTACGTTTTTCAGTTGAACGGATGAATTGGTTAGTAGAACGTTGACAAAAATACGAAAACAGTCACTTGGAAACAATCAAGATCTAATGTAATCAAACCAAATTTATGAATAAAATGATGGAAGATTCAGAATTTTAGAGTTTTTCTATATAAAATGATTCATACTATACAATGTAAATGACTTTTTTTTCGTCAGTGGTTATTTACCGTTCCTCCAAACCAATAAATGAACAAAAAAGAACAATACATCCACAGGAATTTCCCAATCATACCGTTTAATATTATAGAACGTCTTAATCAAAGACGCTGAAAAGTCATGGGTATTCGACAGAGATCGAGGGCTAGGAGGCACATACTGCAACAATCGATACAACGTCAGGGAGCATGGGACTGGCTCATAAAACATTGGTGCATCCGAGTTCGGCCGGCATTGGAAGAGGCAGCAAAGTTACCCTGAATTATTATGGCGGTGTAGCAAGAGTCAATCGATAGTGACGAAGGAGCAAGTGCAGTCGTTACGGAAGATTTCTCATCGACGCTACGTGACAAGCGATCCGTGTTTTTCCGGGGAAAGTGGGTCTGCGGCAGCTCGGCTATACACGATTCGACTCTGCGCGCACTGAGATTGAGGCTTGGGACCGATGTGGAACATTTGTATTTTGATGGCGGAGCAAGCTGCGCACTTCGTGGCTGCGTCTCACTGAGCCGAACGGCATTTGAATAGTTTCTTCGGTATAAAATACGATAATGGGAAGGTTGTCTTGTCGCAGCGAGCCTTGTAACACAAAGTACATTTTAATCGGGAGAGCTCGTAAACATATCGGACGAGTATTTTTATTCGCTTACACTGTTGTGGGGGATCAATCTATAGTCTGAATGAAATTTATCGAGACAGGGGAACTCGTACAAATACGATTCCAAGTAACTCGAAGTTGAATTCTCATTAGATAAATATTTTTCCAGTTGACATGCTACTGCTTCAGTCTTTGCTTAGTCACGCGATGCGCATGGTGCGAACCGGAGAAAGGGAAATGAGTCAAAACAAGTGCATCATTCCGACACCACTATTCTGGTGAAGACGACAGTGGACAAAGCACATATATATGTTATGAAAGAGAAAATAATAGAGAATACTTCTTAGTAATCTTCAAAAACAACGGACTTGGCGCGGGATTCTAAATTTTGGAATTTGTGATTTGAAAAATGTTACTGGGAAATTATTGAGTTGACAAAGCTGTGAGCAAAGTACGGAATTTTTACCTTGCTGTCGCCTGAATTTTCGATAACTACATTTTTACCACCATATCGCTACTAGCCAGATGAAGAGAAACTCAAGGGAGTGCTTTCTTGTTCGCGCCAACTTATGGGAAATTGATAGCTTTTAGAATTTGATCAAACTGGATAAATAACTTGATATAGATCGTACTTATGATAGATTCTACTAACTTATGCGTGAGTAGATAAATGTTTAGCATTTTTACGTACAGAGGACCAAACTCCGAGGCATATCATTCTTGTAAAATTTCGAATATCTTCCGTACCAGGGGAATCTCGAAATTCACAAATTCAGCCTTCGTTCTCTACCCTTATACCAAATTGCCTACTTTATTTCATCCAAATCTTTCCTATCGATGGCGTAGTTCTTCTAATAAAGGCTTAGAAAGAAGAAAGCCTAGTTCGCATACACAATTACTGAGCTGTATTCTTCTTTGATAGGAAAAACCGATAGGAAGGAGGGTCAGTATAAAACGCAGAGAAGTCCGGCAGCAGCGGACGTCGTTGCATCGGAGAACACACACACATAGCGCAACAGTAGCAGCAGCAGTGGCGTCGACCTGGATCCGAACTTCCTGCAATTATGCGCCTCGAACCAGCCACTTGGAATCGCTCGTTGGCATCGGCCAGAATATCTCGATCCGACGCTAAGCAATGGCGCCTTGACTCGTTCAGGGTCGAGGTAATTGGATCGCGCGCAACGCGGATTCATCAGGTCGGACTTCCGTTCGATTCCACTGGGAAGTTTCCAGCTGATAAAAATTGGTGACGAAATCGCGGGCTACACACGGCTTGTATGGCTTTTGTCCTGTCTACGGGTTTGCTTCGAGAGGAGGAAGTAATGCAAAAGCATTGTGTGAAAATTCATGATTTTTCTTTCATCAAGTTTTCACGGGAGACTTCAATGGAACCCGGTTGAATTACATCAAGACTTTTCTTCTGCAACCGTGACGATTGTATTCGGAATTAGTTTGTTCTATAATTTAAGATCAGCATTCGAGACAAAGGTATCAATGATTCAAGTAATTTATAGAATGCTTACGGGCGAAGTGATATTCTAAATGGAGAAAGCAAGTGATGTATCTCGTGAATTAGAATGTACGTAAAGCGATAAATTTAGTGCCGTACGTATCCTAGTAACCCGGTCCGTACATTTTCCCACTGATCATCGCTCATGTTATGGATAAATAATGCCGAATTTCGCAACGAAGATAAATTGATTTGGTACATTCCAAAATAATGGCAATCGACACTGGATTTCGGTGCCAACTCGAGCTGTTCCGTAATAGTAAATCAGTTGGAACGCAAATTTAATTTGAAACCCTTAAGCGATTTTGTATCGATTATTGTAAATGCGAAAAAGAATGTTCAAAAATGATGGATAATTGTAGTGAGTAAATTTATGTGTTTCACTAATGCTAATCACAATTTATACATGTTTTCAAACTATAATCAAGGTTCAAGGAGTAAAAAGCTTCTCCATATATCTCGATTATTCTAAATAGCAGAGGTTTCAGCTGGAACGGGAACTTATGAGCTTACAATGCAATAGCATTCCTGAGAAGAAAAATGAATTGCGAAAGATTCGCCGTCTCGTTGGAGTGTGAATACGGGGAAGAAGTGACGCTAAACGAATCAGCACGCGAACAAGCGGCTAGTTAGTAAACGTAGTTAGTAAACGTATTCCGCTACGACGAAACGTCTTAGTTTGTCTGGGGAAAATTTTGGAAAAACGTGCTCTCGCTGCTCCATCTCCACGCGAGACTGCACCTCTACGTGTGTTTATAAGTACGCCGCGGCAGGAACTCAACAGATAGCCGAGGATGAGTCAGGCTGGGTGGCGCAGCTTGTTCCATTAACTACAGTTGACCTGGTCTCGCGGCGCTAGAAAAACCCAACTCGAGCACCGGCGAAAACAGCACGAGCGTAAGTCAGCCAGTTGCGGGGCCCCTACATCGCGTCTTACTCTCGACTTCATATATTTATAGGCGGTGTGTGTATCCCGTTGAACACAGCCGCTCCTCGCGTTTTTCTTCGCTTGGTTGCTGCTGTTGCACTGCAGATTCCCGTTCGCGCGCGCGCGGGCGCCAGTGTCAGTGACACGCGAGCTTCCACGGCGCTGCAGTGGTGCGGGAAAGCGAGAGCGAACGCGGAAGCACATGCACGAGCGAGCCGTTCTTCTTCACTCGCCGCTTGAGCTCCGATTTTCCCCGTGCAGCTATGTGATCATAGGGTTGGCGGCGCGCCTTAGCTTCCACTGGTATTTTTCTCTTGCGCTCCGTGCGTGTGTAGCCGAATTCGAACGAGCCATTGACGACGGCGGTTGCTCATATTTGCTCGAAATGACGAATTAATTCGTGCAGTCCTCATTGGGACTCATTGGGACTGGGGGATCCCGGACTGGTATGATTTTTCCATTCTGATGAACTCATCGGTGCATATAGAACAGCTTCAAATTAGCTTGTCAGATATTCAACACGAACACGCCGAGAGCAGGAAACGTGGATTCAACATAATGAATTGAAGAAAAAAACTAGCGATGAATCAAGCGAGATTTTTTTCGGAAAAAAGTTGCCGCGTTAGCTTATGGAGAGACGGATTTCCGTGTATTTTCTCGATTTATGAAATATTCCAGTATAAAAATGTTGGTAATCTGAATTGTAGGTAAGCACAATGTGCGTGAAAACTTACCGGGCTGCTGTATAGATAATAAATAAGGTAGCAGCATCCAAAATGCCACTCCCTAGATCATATTTTTTTGTTTTTCGACCCAATAAAAGTTCGAGAACATGAGAGAATGAAATCCGTGTCATTCGTAACGGTGTGACGTCATTTCCATTACAAATATATCAGATGTATTGAAAACGATGAATCTTCCAACGCTCATATCTTTAAAAAAAATGAATCTGAACAAAAACAAGAAAATACGGAATTTGCATAAGTTAGATTTGTCATACATAAAGAAATGAGAGTGCTTACACTTACTTATTGCAATCTAGTTATCAGAGTGAAATAAAATGAGAAAGAAAAAGAAGGCAGTAAAAGTTCTTAAAAGAGTAGTTTTAAGGGTTAAATGAGCGATAAAGCGACCGAAAAATTTCCTCCAACGCTATCAACATAATCCGAGTGCCGTTGTGGTACCCGGATAGCACCGAAAATACGGAATATGAGAAAAGTACATCAGGTCAGTCACCTAATATCATGACAGAGAACTTTCCAGAAATATTGCCGAGAGTTTTCAGAATACTTTATTAGATTTCATCATGATTCATGTAAAAAAAAAACTCGAAATGATGGAATGTGAAGTGGAGCAGCGTGGTACTCAAACAGTCAACGAAGGAAGCCAAGAAAATTAAAACGGAGACAAAGGTAAGCTGCGGTGTTAGTGGGACGACAATGAGTTGAGCTGCAGCTGGTGCATCGTGCCTTTAATAAAGGTTCACTTGGTAGCGCTTGGCACACACACACGCGCGCGCGCAATGGAGTTAATGCGGGTTCGGTCCTGCGTCTGACATCCCCGCGCACTATTGCCAGTGATACGTCACGTCTTTGCAAGAAAATCCTTTGCCAAAACGAATCTCGCACCCCATCCTCTGTTTTCTAGCATCCCTATTCTCTTTCATATCCTTTTGTTCTTCAGCCCTGCCCGACCCTTGTAGTCCGGCTACGAAACGCAACCAGTCACTGTCTTCTTAGAACTACGAAAAGATACATAAAGCAATCAAGTGCAATAATAATGGCCACAACACACGAGTTACTCGTATACTATTTCTGATCATACGCGTTGAGAAAATCTCTCTTCATTACATATAAAGAATAACATACGCTTTCGATGCGAAGTTTGATCTTTTTGGGTTATGGCGAAATCGCTTTAATTTTGATTGCAAAATTCGATCTATTCATCGATTGACATACCAACAGACACCCTGAGAAAAATCGGGTTATAGAAATTTACTAATCCAACTCAGTAGAGGAAAACCTAGTAGCCGTTACTACATTTTATAACACAGAGTACTATATCCTTAGAAAAGGCTAAAATTGCGGATAATAAAATTTTGAACTTTACTAGTAACTTAACTCAATCATACTATTAAAGTAATATACTAGTAGAATGTCCCATAGATCAAATAATGAATGTTATTTTTTCTAGGGTTGATTACTATGTTTTGGATTGTAAAGTTTACTAATATGACTTAGTTGTCCTCGTATGTTACTAAAAAACCTAGTAAAAATCTAGTGACCATTACTATATTCTATACATTTCTCTCAGTGCAGATTCGGAAAGGTATCCCACATAGCATGCAACATTGCGTTGAAATATTTCACTGAAATATTTCAGTGCAAGATTTCAGCAAGATTGCTGCAATATTTCAATGCAGCTTTCGGAAGCGGATTTGGTATCTTTCAATGAAATATTTCAAAAATATTGCAGCAACATTTCATGAAAGATTCAACGAAATATTTCACAATATTACAATAAAATATTGCAGTGCAAGATTACTGCAAGATTTCTGAAATATTTTCCTGAAATATTCTATGCAACATTGCTGCAAGATTCCTGCAAGATTTGACTGCAAGATTGAGAACAGTCAAAAGCTGCATTGAAATATTGCAGAAATATTGCATTGCAAGATTTCATGCAATATTGCTGCAAGATTTCTGCAAGATTCTTCTGCAAGCTCATGTAAAGTCAAAGGCTACGTTGGAATATTGCAGAAATATTGCATTGCAAGATTTCATGCAATATTACTGCAAGATTTCTGCAAGATTCAACTGAAAGACCCTGAGAAGTCAACGACTGCAGTAAAATATTGCAGATATATTGCATTGCAAGATTTCATGCAATATTGCTGCAAAATTTTTGCAAGATTCTGCTGCAAGATTGAGGACAGTCAGAAGCTGTATTGAAATATTGCAGAAATATTGCATTGAAACATTTCATGCAATATTGCTGCAAGATTTCTGCAACATTCTGCTGCTAGATTGAGGACAGTCAACAGCTGCATTAAAATATTGCAGAAATATTGCATTGTAACATTTCATGCAATATTGCTGCAAGCTTTCTGCAAGATTGGACTGCAAGAAAACAAAGCGATATGGCAATGACGAGGTCCGGTGGCAAATATATACATGTTTACGAAATCCTTAGCATAATCACAAATTTTCGTCAAGAAGAAAGCCAATGTTTTTCTCAGCATTTAGAGCAATTGATTATTTCATGATATGCAATATCATGCATTTCAATGATTATTGATGAGAAATGCATGACTAGATGTTCGGATAGTAATTAATTATGCTATTTGTAACGCAAATATATCATTGAGTAGGTAAACATTGTATTGTTAGTCTATGTATATTGAGTCAAAGTATGTATAATTTAGAAGCATTTGCATTGATGTCAGTCATACTAATAGGATTATTTTTAATATAAAATTTCTACATCTCGTATGATAATAGTTATTTATGATAAATCGAAAATTGTGCTAAGATATGGGTCTACCAAATCATCAGCACTCATTCAGCAAATGAGAATTCGAATAAAACATCAATTAAAATGTTGTTATACCCGATACTAAAGTCACAAGAAACAAAATTGTTTCTGGAACAAAAATTTTGCTGAAAATAAACCCTCGTGTTTTTCGTTCAATTTTATTGAGAGCTACTGTAAATGCAAAATATAAATAAGCGGGCGGCGTGATGGGCAGTCGCTGGAAAGTACAGCCTTCATCGCAAACAAAGAATATCCAATATTTTCTGTATTTATCGAACGTAAAGCCAGTCGATGGTCAGCAGTGCACGTAAAGTAACCAGCAGGCGGTATGTCGAACTATATATCCGATGTTTATTATTAAACCAACATGACAATCTCTTTCTTTTGTAAATATACAGTTGCTTAGCGCAATGGAAACGTCAGTCGTGGATGTGATATTAGGAACATTCAAAGGTTATACTTTGGAGCAAAGTTAATATGACCCAAAGCTAAAAAACGTTCTCGGTTATAATAAGGTATACTCTCTTAAATCCTCACAGTGAAAAACCACTGCATTGCAGTGAAAAATCATAAACTAAACTGCATCAACTAAACACAAATAAACAACTAATGTTCAATAATTTAGTCATCCATTACTCTACACTTTTTAAACATGATTTTTGTAGCGGTAGATCCGTATAATTGTATATATTTTGCAGTCCTCTGCACGCATATTTTCATACGCATTATACAAAATAAGGACTCAATACAGTTTTGAATTATGTTTCATAACTATACTTAGGAATCATGCTTAAAATAATTTATAATTCTCGGGAAAGCTATATTTCTGTAATCTTAGGTATTGCAAATTATTTGTCAAGACTTATAAAAACGTATGAACAAAAGAAATATTTTGAGATTTTATAAGAAACTGAGAATCAAGAGTCTGGATGAATCAACGTGTTTCTTCAAGGACACAGGTTCACACTGGTGGTCCGATGAGTAACCGTCTTTCCACTCCTTAAATAAACTCTCGATCGTCGAACTCTAAAGCTCTGGTGCTTGTCGCGATCAAGAGATACGGAAGTGCATGTATCGCCATCGGGTGTATTTAATCTTAATCTCGCTGTCGAGATGACGTCGATTTTGAGGCTCGAGTCTCATCGGGCCTCTCGCGTTTCCTGAAATTTGAGACTTGAACAGCAATGAAACTGAATCCCCGGCGAGCAAAGGGTAAGAGGAAAGGCAAGATGTGAATCGTTGCGCGACTGGATCCCCCGGGACAACTGTCCTCTCTCCAGGTGACGTTGACGTATCCTCTGGGGGGCTTTTTTCATGGGTCGAATCGAGAGAAATCTGTTGAGTTCCGAAATCTCGTTTGGAGAATTGAACGCTACCATCGCTCTCT
This sequence comes from Aphelinus atriplicis, assembly GCA_020882685.1. Classification (NCBI taxonomy): domain Eukaryota; kingdom Metazoa; phylum Arthropoda; class Insecta; order Hymenoptera; family Aphelinidae; genus Aphelinus; species Aphelinus atriplicis. The sequence continues at coordinate 80,621,915 of CM037073.1, forward strand.
CACCAACGCTCCACGCGTTGCTCGCTCTTTTTACGACTTTCCGCGATTTCACGATTCTACCCGTTCTTACCCGTTGAAAAATTCAAACATCGCCGACCCTTTTGAAAGCGCAAACGAGGATGAAACGTGCTTCAATAGCACCGAATCGCGACGGTCATTTATTCCGGACCAAATAATGCCCCAAACCTTCCGGGATTTGAATGAATGTCGCTACCTATGTGCTCGACCTGTCACCGACTGATAGTTTGTGTGGGAAGGTATCATCGGGTTATAAAACGAAAACTTCTCAACAAAACGTGCGTTCAACTGCCAGTCGTCAAAGGTGCACCGTCCAAATCACCCGTCAAACTCTATATAGGCAAACCGGTTGTTTTGCCACTTCCGAGTAGGCCATAGCCCGTAACGCATTCCCGAGATGGTCTAACGTAACCGCGGCGAGGCGAAGTCAGCGACGAGTCATCGGTCGCGCTACGGTTGACGGACAGCCACGGCACAGACCCACGCCCAGTTGTTCGCGCGCATAGCATCACGCCTCCGCGCAGCGATTGACATGCCACTGCGCCGCCACCGCCGATTGTCTATTCGAGCGCGCAACACGCGTGGGCCGCACCGTGCGCATCTTCCATGGGCTCGGAGTACTTTCGCCTCTGGCTAACGTACGCTATTCGTCATACGTAGCATTATGAACCTGCCGGTGGGCTTCATCAGTTCGTCCCGCGGGTTCCGCTCCGACGTTGATCGAGAAGATGTTGGGTTTGAAGACGTGTACTCTGAGATATCCTATTGATCTCAATGATTGCTCACAACTTTGAAGAATCGTCTACAGATTTTTCATGCTCTATGTAAGGGAGTATCACAGTGGCATGGCGATTGCGGCAGGAAAGGTTAGCGGTTTGTTTAATTGGAGATTTGATGGAAATGGCCCACTATGAGTTGCCAAAGAAAACGAATCATTTCTCGAGTTATTCACTATTGTATAACGAAGGCGAACGGAATTCTCGGATACTAACTCTGGTGTTTGCCAGGCCTGTGTTGCATAATTTACCCGTGTAGCTATTTCAACGCACTTCTTTGAGAGAGATAATTGAGGACCAGTTCTGAGCTATTTGAGAAAAAAAAAAGGAGACACGAGTAAGAAAAGAGGAAGTGAGGATCGAGTGAAAATATAGTAGACTAAGAACAAAGAAAATTATATTCTTCTAATCAAATTAGTTGTTTCAAAGTTTCAAGTTCTATTCCAAAAGAACCATTGAAAAATTAGAGCATCTTAATGATGTCTCTCTTTCTGAATGGAAGAGTCTTTCTTTCCAACTTGGGTTCTTCTTAATTCTACGATTTAGAATTAGTACTGCTGAGGTGAATTTCCACCGAGATCTCGTCTTTTTTCGCGAAATAAACTTACATCCTACATGGGATACTTGACGATACAATTTTTTGAGGAAAAGAAAAACGTCACTTTCAAAAGGTTTTCACAGAACTTCAACGAGAAGTAAACACGTGGAGTCGTCTCGAGTTGTCTCGTAGCGCACATTCGTGGAAGGAAAAGAAAAGCCGTAAAGGTTATTTTACAAGATAATATCCAAGATTAGGTCCAAGACTAATTTTCTGTTGAGAGAAATATTCCAGCGGTTAATCGAGTCGCAACGAGGAAAAACGTCTGTGCGTCACACACTGCGCCTCGTACGATCGAGGGAAATAATTCGCAACGCGTTGCACATTCACCTTCGTCAGCGGGAGCTGCATTTTCGGATGACAAAACTTTGACGGACGGACGGACTGATCGGGGAGAGCGAGCCGGGCAAAAGCACACACATCACCATGTGTCGGGTGGGCAATGTTGATTCGCGCACACCTACACAGCAAAAATAAGCTGCGCGCAGCAGCAGCGGGCATATATCTGCATGAATTTAGCTCTTGATGCCTGCGGCGAGCCGAGCTCGCGGAGGCACGCTCCGGCCCCCAACGAGAGACGAGGGTACCTATAGGGGGGAGAGGGAGAGAGAGACAAGTGGCTCCGAGTCAAGTGCAGCTCGGCTATATAAGATCCTCAGCTGCGGAGAGACGCTGGTGAGCCGCGAACTTTCGGCGGAGAGCCCGTTTGTCTTCGTCTCGCGCGCGCGACCGAGCTCAAGTTTGCCTCCCCATCCCCCTCCCCCGTCCCTCTTCCGCCAACGGCCGCCGCGACCCGCGACACAAGAATGGCCCGAGCATCGCGTCTGGATGACGGCCAAGCCGATCGGGAAAAGATGACCCGAACGAGCGCGGACTTCCTCTGCCGACGAAGGCTGACGAGTTCGCGGCTCTCGCAGCCACTATGAATATCGATTTTTTTTTCTTCCGCCCCATCCACACCAGCCGGAGCAGCGCTAGAGACTGTTGGCGGCACGTAGTTCCCCGAGAATGCGCCGAGCGGGGTTCGCGGTTGCACGCGATTACTCCCCGATGGACCGCGGGGCACCAAGATGGATCGGAGAGCCCGCGAATTCCGGAGTACGGGGCGCGCGATTAATTCGTGGTTTCGAATGATGTGTACACGCGGTAAATTGACAGTCCAGAGTGATTTATCACGCACACGGGGCACACAAACTGCTAATACTGGGCTCGAATTTATGATTCGCAGCGCGCAATTTTCTGATGTCGTAAAAGTCTACGTCGCCTCTCCGCACAATGCGAGAGTGCGGGTGATATTGGCTCGTAAGAATTTATCAGCAAAAGTATTGGAAAACACTTTGCTCGCGCACAGCCAGAGCGAGATAACTCGCTCGCAATCTAGCCGCGGCTTTTAAAACGTTTTATCCAAACAGAAATCACTCGAGAACTCCACCTCCCGTCCCTCCTCGCGCGGAGAGTATAAAAATGGATTCAAATCACACTTTGAGCAAACGGAACGGAACGGAGGGGCGCGATAATCTACGCGCGGTAGTCTAGTCTCGATCACGAAACAATATTACGTGCGCGACACGCGCGAAAAGCATATATAAATAAATACGTCACACGAATGAATACTCGGAATAACCAAAGCTGCGGGCGGCGCGAAGCGTTGTGTCCCAACGATGTCATCCCGAGAGAGTCGCATTGCGGGCGGCAACTCGAAGCCGTACCAGTAAGTCTCCCCGGGCGTGTGTAAAAAGTAGTTCGCAACTGCAGTACAACTCGACGTTTCCGTATAATTGAGACTCGTCGCGTCCACGAACTTTGGCGCAACTACACTTCTCTGCGCTCGCGCGAGATCGCGGCTCGATTATAATTGGTCCTCTGGCGAAACGAGAGCGGAGCCAGATGAAATCGGCAAAATTCCATAGACAGCGCCATTGTACATCGGTGGACCAGGACACGCGGCGTGAAACGCTGCTCTCGAGGACTCGAGTCAATCGCATTCGAGCTGAGACATCATGGAGCCGGGCATAGGACGCGAAAGAAAGTCGCAGGATTTTCCGTTCCACTTCCATCCCCCCCGCGAGTAGTGCACCCGAGCATTGCGCCGGGCAATTTCAACGGCTTCTTTTGTCTCTGCTCGTTACGGTTTGGCGTATACACATAACGCCGGCTGCTGGACATTTGTTTTTCCGAATTGCGGGTTTGGTCCGCGGGCACCGATTGGCAAATCGTTTCATTTCCAGACAAACGGACTGTCGAATACGTCGCGATAGAGATCGTATCGACTTTCACATTCGAGAGGTACGTTTTGTTTTTTCTTTCCTATACTTGTATATCGCTGCGCACACCGGTTCTTTTCGCCCAACGATGTGAAAAATATGAACGCGTTTCGAACGTACAGTATCGAACTAATACGTTCGGCGTAATCTAGAGTGGTTTGCACGGCGAATAATTTCAATTTATTCGAACTCACGAATGGGAGCAGATTCGGTACGGTGATAAACTCCCAACTCACCTGTAACAAAAAAATAAAAATCATAATTACTGCTACGTTCCATATGATTAATGGGTATTTCGTGATTATAGATTTCATGTATATCGGGAAAATTGCCGCGTGTGAACAATTCGATCATGAATAAATCACGATGGACAATACGCAATCGACAATAGTTAATTGGCCATTGAAACACGAGTGCCTCGAAGATAATATACCTTCATCAACGCTCTCCTCTTTTCGACGTCAGATCTGCTTGACATTAAACAAGAAAGGCAATGCAACCGGCTGTATAAAAAATCCTCCAGAGTTAATACCTCGCGAATTGAAAACAAAACTATACGCTCGACTCGAGGGAACTCTCAATATAAATCCGGACGAGCTGCGGGCGCGCTCGCTCGCGCAGTCGCAATTACATTTCAGTCATCGTTTTTTCACAAAGATAAAGGGTGGGGAAGAATCTTTGAGAGCTCGGCTTTGTACGATCCTCGTGCGCGCGTTTTATTCCGCGGCTCTACACTCGGCTGCGGCGGCGGCCGGAAGAAAAGGGCGAGATCGGGAAAAGGAAAAATGATGAGCGGAATTCAAGCGCGACAAAAGGAAACAAGCCGGTCGCCGCTCTGCCAGCGCGCGCAACAACGAATCGAGGTCACGGGCAAGAGGACTGCAAAATGCAGTTGCGCACGCTCTCCGCGGGTTTATACCGTGTGTATACGTTTTTTTCTCTCTTGCTCCCTCATTCTCTCTATCCCTGCACGCGCCTGTACATATGCATAAGCTCAAACGTGGGCCGGAGCTTTATTCTCTTTGGCCGCGGCTTTCCGAGCACTCGCACTCGCGGGAGCGCAGAAGAAAAAAAGCGAAACTACATCGGGGAAATCGAGTTTTTTTACCGTCCACCGCGAACCGGGGAAAAGTGCGAGGCTATTGCCGTGCGGCGAGTAGCAAAGGGGACCAATCGCGTTCCCCGACTTTGCAAAGAACTATCGTGCGAATAGTGGGCGACTTTAGAAATTTGGAGATTCACTTCGTGCTCCGGATTCGAGGCTGTCAAATTGTCATATTGCCGGGTGGGGGGGGGGGGGAGGATTATACATTGACCATGAGCGCTTATTGCGCCAAGTGTGGGAAAAGTTTCGTTAATTTGGTTATAGTATAAATGACGCTTCCTTCCCGCGCGAGAAGCGTGATTTAGAGTTTGCTTCGAGTTCGCCGAAGATTTAACCCTTCGTTGTCGACCGGGGCCCAGAGGACCCATATTACTGGTTCTACCGTCGGGAACTTTGTTGCGCAGCTCCGTCGTTAAAGTTAAAGTTGAAATCAAAGTTCTAATTTCCGATTTGATAACTACGAAGGAAAGTATTACTATCGAAAAACTCCGTTCGTTAGATTGATTCATCATAATTTTCGTAGCCGTTAACAAGTGAAAAAAAACCTGCGCGAAAGCTATAAGGGTCGAATGAGTTGGGAAAGTTCAGCATGAAAAAGTGTGAATTTTTTAATTTTCGTTGATACGCGAGAATTTTCGAGGAGAGGTGCAACAAAGATCTCCCCCAGCGCGATATGCGGCGCAAACAAACCGGCAAACCAGAAAAGAAAAAAGTGTGCTTTTGAATTTGTTTTTCTTTGTTAATGTGCAATAAGCATCTCTCATCCTTGATTACCTTCCATTTATTCGCTCTAGAATAATATACGAGTTAGTTCTGTTGGACACTGCAGTCGCAGTAAAATCCAAAACGCGAAACCGCGCGCTTGGCGAAAACTCCGGTCGAAACGTTACGAAAAAAGAAGGCGGGGAGGGGGAAATGAAAAACAACTCGACCCGAAATTCTCCAGCGCTTATCGCTCGCGGAAACTTTTGACGCACGAAACGTCCGCAAAAGCCACCAACTAGAAATCTCATCATCCCCGGGAGTAATTATTCAGCGGACATTCATTTCTCCGCGTCGCCGAGGAGAAAAAAGCTGCACACACACACGAGCTGAAAAGGGGATCGAGGAAACGCCAGAAGCGCTTCTCAATGACCACTTTGCATCTCTGCGTATATACGTATTTCCTCCCGGCATGTGTGTGTGTTCAGCTCATTTTTCCCCGAGAGCTTCTCCTCGAGAGAATCCTCGGCGAGATTGCTGAGGCACGACGCGCCGATTACGTTACTTTTTTAGAGCCCGCATACCCTTTCTGCGTCGTTCTTAGCTACGGAGAGAGAAAGAGAACAGCAGCGAGCACGAGTGGTGTATGTTTTTTTTCCTTCACTTTCGCTGGGAATGTTTGACCTGATTGTTATCAAGGATGGGTTATTAGGTTTTTCGCGTGGATTGTTTTTGTGGATCTTGAGAAAAAAGAGAGCGAGAGAGGTGGGACTGGTGTATTTAGTTGTGGAGAATGTTGCGATTCATTATAAGAAGCTTGTTTCATGGGTGATTTGATTTTATCAAAAGCCTAATTTAATTACGATTAACAATGATCGTGCAAGAATAAATGTAGTACAATTTGAATGTTTTCAAGAGTTGGGTAACTGCTGTTTATTATTCTATCGACTTAACTTGTTATTCGAAACGCTAGTGAGAACAAAAACACTCTATTTTATTTTGCGTCAGGATTGAATCATCGAGTAAAGCGTACGGTACATTTTAAATATAGCATTTCGTGTACCTTCGCCATGAATTCTCTAGTATCCGGCCTGGTAGCTAATGGGGATTTACAATGGGAATCAAAGGATTTATCTATTCTCAATTGCAATTATTCGACTAATTTCTTCATTTTCTGCAGTAAACGATAAATCACGTATCTTAAAATTGAAACAGACGCAATCCAATTCATTCCAAAGGTGAAAAGAAACGGCGAGGTTTAAAAGAAAGACGTTGAAATCGGATGATGTTTTCATGAGGACTGGCAGACGAATCGTCGTCATTCAAACGTCCATTTGTGGTTTACCGAGGTGGAAAGCGGATGAAGTCGAGTAGAAGGAAGAAAAAGGGGTAATAGCTTTCAGTAATTAGGTACAATAAAGTAAACGATCGACAGAGAGATGTAGATCAGGAAATTCCAATCTCTTTCGCATCTTCTCACTTCTACATTTGTGCAGTACAACAAGGCATCTGACGAGCGGTTTATAAATAATTCGTAAATTTATGCGGTTCTCATTTTTGTAAACAAGTTTCAGTAACACTCGCGTGTACTTGCAGTTTTCTGCCCTTTATATTACTCTTAGAAAATACAGAATGATTTGCATGAGACCAAAGTTACTCTTTTGCATTTTCAATTAATAACCATTAATGCTATCTCAAAAAGGAAGAACTGCAGTGAGGTGAAAATTAAACTTTCTAATAGGACCAACGAGCTTTTATTTTTCAAATCTAAATTACCGGTCGACTAGTGTCGAGTCCTAGAAATGCCTGTACGTGCGTACGTACGTATATGTAACGGTATTTTGGGGACAAGATATTTCTTGAAGAAATAGTCCGATCTTCCTGAAATTTTCCACGCAAGTCCATAGCCGATCGGTTGAAAAACATTCCACCTTTCATATAGCGAGCGCTCAATCAAATTCCTGAAACAAAAAGTAAAATTGCGCCCCCAACTGTTTCCTCTCCGCGTCTTTCCAACTCGACTGATTCGGCATTTCACTTTTCACCCGCGAGTACACGAATGCTCAAATAGAGGCCCGCGCGCTGGCCAACGGCGCAGCAACGACGACGACGACGCGAAAATAAGCCACCACGCTCCCGCCAATCGCACAATTACAGCGGGGATTTATGTAGCCCCCCGTGTTCCAGTCTTCGGGCGCGCACGCAACAAGTTCAACCGAACGTATAGCGTCGATAAGGCCGACCGTACACGTATGCATGCATATGGTATACATAGCGAGCCCAATATCGCGAGCCGAACGAGCGAGAAAGTCCGCCGCTGGCTCGAATTAGTCCGCGCGAGTCCGGGCGGGGAATGTGTAACGGGCGCGAGCGAGCTTAGAATAAAATATATATACGCGCTCAAGTCCGGCTGCAGCGGCGCGCAACAGGTAGTAGCGGCCTTGGCCGGGGCCCCTTAAGGCTCCGCTACAATGTGTGCCCTGGGAGCAACGCTTGCACCGTGGCTCGCTCTTGAAAGACGAATGAGCTCCCGTTCTAGTTTATTTATGTATATGCGTGACTCCGCGAAAGGATCGATGAATGCACATATATACAATACGCGAATGCATGGGCGAGCGGAGCATTCGTGTGCCTCCCTTTCGTGCGGTGCGCGCACGAGAGAGACGGGGCGAGGTTCGATTGCGAGATATCATGGATATGGCAGTTTTTAAATCTTCGGTGAAGGGAAGTTTCTGATTGAAATCAAAGCTGTGTGTTCGTGTATACGTGAGTGCGCACGCGTGTGTTGGCTCGGTAGCAGCGTTAATTTGCCCGGCTTCCTGCGGCTTCGTTCGACGGCGCTCCCGGAGAGATTTCGATATTCAATCATTCAAATTCCGTCGAGGGTAGAAACTCGGAATGGAATAACCAAGCGGAGAGAGCGAGGGATTGATAATTTATTAACGAGAACAATGCAAAGTGAGATAAATTATCAAAGTGGAGATGAATTATTGTTCGGCTCATTAACGATTCCAACTTGATTTGGCTTGTCCGAGTTTAAACAGAGTCGTGCTGCGCAGAAAAAGATAAATGGCGAGACGCATTTGAATGAAATTCGAATAAAGTGGATGGAAACACGATACGAGAAACACAGACAACGGAGACTACGTCATATTTTCACGCGACGCGGCTATGAAAATGCCATTGACATTATGCAGGGGATAAAGTGATAATAGCCTTGTAAATCAAAGATTGGGCCGAATCCGAGATGGATTTCGTCTGAGTAATAAATCATTTTCTGTATTATACAGTATTTTTGTGAATTCTGAGAGTTAGGAAGCAATGCGGAGGTAGAGATACATAATTATTGCAGTAGGCAATGTATCGATCGCTATAATAATAAATATCTTATTTATAAAACACTATCAACTATTTTTCTGAAAATTTCTCACGAAGTTTCGTTGTTCTACTACTACTTCCATCAGTCGAGAATGGCAAATCATAAGATTTAGCTTTTCTACAGATTTGTTTCAGCCGACTCACTAAATATAGTCAATCCGCCATCAGGTGTATTGAGATATCCTGTGTGAGGCTGATATGTTAATTACTGATGGCTGTAACTTTTTACAGCTGAATTATTCTAAATTAGTACTCCGCGTGGCGTTTCATAAATCATGACGCATAAAATATTCCTCATTGAATATATTTTCATGCTACTACAGCCAATATCTTTATTAACAGTGCAATCGATTTTATTCACAAAGGATATTCCATGAAATCATTTTTCCTCTGAACAGATATTAAATTTTCGAGTTTGAAACGTGCCACGTTAGTTCATCTTTGATCATACTGTCTACGTGCCTTCTATATTGACACGCTTGTAATTATTTGACTGAATATATATTATAAAATTCGTGAAATAAGTCAGGATAATTTAGGTTCAACTCGACTTCACCTCCCTTCCCTTCCCCCGACTGCGGGTATACATTTTTCTGATGTAAGGATAGATTGATCTATTCGTTTTAGAGAATACTCAGTCTTACTTTGAAAACAGGAGGGAATTTAAAATTGTACATCAATACCAAACTCGATACTATTTACCTCATAAATTACTTTGTCATCTCCCGAGTTGAATTCAACTAGTCGATGCACAATGTATTCTCTAATCGAAATAAGAACTAGAATAGCTGGTTTTATACATGACTTTAATCTGGAATATCCATGCGGCTTGCGGCACAGGTATCGATAGTCAACTGGAATATATCGAGTAACATTGATTAGGCTGCAGGTGTTCTTAAAATAGTCCCATACAACACTCGGGGCGCGCTTTATCTATTTTCCCTTATCAACGCCTGTTATTCTGGAATGGAAATCAACAAAAACAAGTTGCTATTACTCAAAGCTATAATTCACCGCGCGGACTTGGAGCTGAGAAAAACGCGGCAAACGTATCCGCAACAAACCGGCGTAGCTGCACACTTCTTTACAACCGCTGCGGCGGCGGCGAGTAGTGTGGAAAAGCATCCCTCGGGTGTACCGCAGCGCGCAAGAGTCGAGCGATCACCATCGAGGCATCGTAACTCAGCCGCGGCGAAGACTGCTGAGTATGAAAGATCGCCGGGGGTAACGAATGGACGGCGGCCACGGAATCTTATTAATTAACCTGCCGCGGCACGATGCAACGCGCACCACGCCAATGTCAGCGCGCGATGTGTTTATCTTGGGCTGCTTTTGATGAGTCGCGGTCGAATTTATCTCCCGGGACATGCTATACACGGCGTATAGGCTTCGCATTGTAAATGCGCTACGACGCGAGACGCCGGGGGGTATGCCGGAATGTGTCGCGCTGTTACACGCACACACACACACGCGCGCTTCGCCAACTGAACTTAGAGCGTTTGACATTGTTCAATATTGTGCGCCGCATAATCAGCCGAACAAACATTTTGAGAATTTGTCCCGGCTCGAGGAAGGCCCGTGGAATGTGGGCCTCGAGTGGCGAAAATTTAGTTTGGCCAAATTCACACAGGCCAGCGAGGAGGAATTTTGTGTATCGAGACGAGTTTTCCGCGGCCATTGTTCTGTTGAGGGATTAGGTCGAAAAAAACTTTGACGGCGAACGTATTGATTGGTCAGACGGATAAAAAGATATTGAGGAAAATACAGTACGATTTTTCTCGGAGTACATATTAGTTCCGGAATTAAAACCACTTTTTCCACTACCGAAATCCCCGGGTACCAGACGAGAGTAAAGGAAAAAAATTCGAGCGCAAAATCAATATACGCAACGATCGATCGGGCGAATTAGCAACGGCTTCCGAGCGATTACGACTCGGCCGAACAACGCTAACGACTCTAATTCAATCAGAAGCATCGGGCCCGCGCGCACTTATCACATCGAATGACGCGCCGCGGCTCGCGAGCTCGAGATTAAGCGAAACAAACAAGAAACGCGCGAGGTAAGAAGTCGTCGGCCGCTTGTTTCTACGCTCGGGAATGCGATTACGCTCCAACTGCGCAGCGGCAGTTCCTCAAATCGCTATTGCACGCGTGTCGGCGCGCATTAATCCCAGGTATGAGGGGCGTACTCGAGTGTGCGCACGGGTGACATAAGAGTCTTATTGGAAAGTATAATGCGCGCGACTCGGGATCGTTTCTCACGCGCAGCAGCCCACGGACGCGTGGAACAGGTTGCAAAACAGCCGCGGCGGCGGCGGCGACTGGGTCAGCAACGGGGTGTGCCTGCACCGACGGACGGGAAATTGGTGCGCGGGGATGCGCGCATCTGCAGCCGAGTCCGTGTGTGTTATATAGTCCAACTCGTTAGCCGGCTGCATATGTACACGGATATCGCGTTCGCCTCCGGCAGCGCGCGTCCACGTACGAGCGCACCTAATATCGACCGAGCGAATTCCGCGGTCGTAATGGCGAGACTCGTTTAGCGCTAGCAGGCGAGCCCGCAGTCATTACCGATTGGCGAGCTATGGTGGACCCCGAGAATGCGTTGGTGGTCGACGCTGGTGTACCCTGGAAATCATAGATATATTCTCTCGATTTTTCAGCCGCGCGTTTTTACGGGATTTCGTACGCGAGCACTACGGCTCAATTTCTGCAACTAGGCTGGAATTTTCCACTTGTCGATCGACAAATATTCGGAGCCGCGATATACGCGTATGCGCTCATTAACTACTTGCGTTATCGCTGTACGGGCTTGAACAATCAGTATTATGATGTAATAAGAGAGATTTTCTTGATTATTTAGAGTGGTTTTGAGTGGTTCAATTGTCATTGATTTTTCTTTGTTATTATGCGGGAAAAGGTACTTGCGCTGCAGGACAAGGTATCACGTGGGTGTATCGTTTCGGTGGGATGAGCAAATCTTTTTCCGGTTTGGTTGACTGGTTTTTTTTCCAAGCTCGAAACATTCGCATTTCACACTGAACAACCAACCAACCACTCGGTCGTAACATTATCCAAGCGTATAGAAAAGAGCTTCAGAAGTGTTGCAGCTGAAATATCACTGGTCAAAATTTCAAAAGTATTTCTTTTCTAAACTGTGGTCATAATTTCCCAAGACATATATTCATCTGGTTTCGACAAATATCGGCTTTTTCGTTGATCGCATTATCAATTTGTCGACGAATTAAAACACGAGTAACTTTCGAATCACAATATTTGCAAAATATAACGAGAATTTGATTTGAGTTTACAATATGAACTTTTGTAAATGAATATGCGGCTGTACATCAACTGTTCAATAAACCAATCTCGTTTTGTCAAAGAAAAGTTTTGATAATGTAAAATAACACATTTTATCTGAAAGAAAATATATAAAAAGCCAATATTATACCTATCAATTATAGTTTTAGTTTGTTTTCCTCAGCGTTCTCACCATAAACATAATGATGAACGGGAACTAAGTGAATATATCACGAGTGGCTTCTGCGCATGGATAAGTGGAAAAATAAATCGTTTGCCTGTGATGACGGCTCATATCCTACCGTAAGTATACGTCCCGGAAGTGTCATGGTAATATCTATAACGCTCGCTCGAATATAGGAAGATACTATCATCATAATAATTGTAGGGCCGATGACGATTTATCGAACAATAAGCGAAGAGATAGAAATACATGCGACTGGTTTACTGCTATTTTGGTCATGTCAAGAGTTATTGCTTACCAGTTGTTGCGTAAGACGATACAAATAAAATGCCACTTGGTAATAAAATAGGATCTTACGGGTGCCAGCAGGCATTAAAAAAGCCCTTCTCAAATTGGAAGTTCGCAGTTACGGCGACGGCGGCACATGCTGCCCTCGTAAAAGCCCTAACATTCGTTCTCGCTCTTGCGCGAGGGTTATAAATATATATCGGAAGGGAATCCCGTTGACTTCTTTGCTGCACAAACGACTGGGTCGAAGCCAGGAGCTTCGAAAATTCAATTGAGAGATACAAGCGTCAATAAATCGTAGGGTTATCAAGTGTCGCTTTCCGCGTTTTGGCTGTTACATTCAATGAACGACATAAAGGAGTGAAAAGTAAGCTCGCAACTTTTTCATTCCACAGCAGCTCCGTCTGGATAGACGTGGAATCTTTTCGTCTATCAAACATTCACTTTGAGAGGAATTCTGTTCATCCGAGAATTGATTTACGACACGAATTCTTATGGACTGCGTGAAAGGTTACAATTTTGAATGCATGGTTGACATGATTATTGAAGTTTGAAGCTTAATGAAAACATACATTCGAACGGGCCTTATCTTACATGACACAAGATAATGCTCGGACAAGTTATACTATTACAAGTTACAAACTATGTTATCGGCTAAACTAATGCATGTTATGCTGGGTATATTCTACCACTTTATCGAAACAGTAATTTCAGAATATTCAACGTCTTCTGATAAACAAAAGAATGTGAAAAATTATTTTGAAAGTATGTTTCTTTCGCTACGAAATATTTTATTATTATGTAGTGTGGGTCAAATAATTTACATTAAAAAGTGAGCCTTCACGAATTGTCATGTTTTTCGTTCGTGTTATAGTACAGCATAACCACGTAAAATGACAATAAGATGGCTTGTCGCTTCTCGTTTCGCTTACTTTACTATACTCATATACTTGTTGACGATGTTGCTGTCATGTACCACTTAATTTTCTTCGTCATTTGATCGTTTTTACAGGATACAAGTGAATCATTTCCCTCTAACATTGTCTCTTGCAGTCTATTCGATATACGCGAATGAAATAAACATTAAAAATCCATTAAATTTCACACTTGTTATAAAAATGATCCTTTTCTCTCACTCTCTAACAGCGTCAGCCGTGCAAAAGTTACACATAAGGACCCATTCTATACCCACGAAATGAGATGGAAGATATATACAGTAGTTGGATGCTCTCTTTGAATAATTAGTTAATTTGCAAAAAATGAAAGAAAAAATTGTCATGTTTGTGCTCCGATATAATTCCGATGTTGTTTCGGTGTATTCAACAATAAAGCCGGTCGTTGTCGATGGTCCATCGAATATCCCCCAAAGTCGTAGCGTCGAATCGAACAAATAATCCGACCGCGGGTTATTTGCAAAACACGCATACGCACTTTCGATGAACGGCCTTATTGCACTGGACGCGTGTAGTTTAATCGCGGCAACATCGGGTCTTTACGAGCTGCACATTTTGATTGGGCGTGTGTGCAGCTACCACGTGCCTATGTCGAACGCCGCAGTCGGAGAAAATTATGAAAGGAATTTATGCGCGCGAGAGTGGGCAGAGTCGGCGGCCCCATCCGCGGGCCAGACATCGCGCGGCGTCAGAGACGGGGGAGATGAAAACTGGTTTGTCCGATCGAGATTAACCTGATTCTATTTTTGTATTGGCCACGCGGCCGGCAAGGTAAATAGACTCGATTCCAGCGACCCTGCGGCCCGTCGAGTCGCGGTCAAGGTTCGGGCCCGTATTACCGATGCCTCGGGGCTCCTTCAATTGGAAATCTGATAAAGCGCGTACGTGTTTAGATATGGAGAATGTCATCGGGTATACGTAATTTTACGTAACCCATCGGGTTTTGATTGTCTTTTAGGTGTGGGAATTTCGCTACCGTCTACGTGTGAATTTGTTTTCTAATAACGAATCAATTAGCTTTGTTTGGTTTTGATTATTGTTCTTCTTTTGTTTAAATTCAATTTGAATCATATCATCGAGTCTAAAAGTGGGATTTCGATGAAACGCTATTAGTTCGTTCTCAAAGTCCCCCAAGTTTAGATTTTCCTGTGATATTTCATGAACCATCGTTGATTTTCTACGTGTGGAATATTTCCGCCAGAGATAGATCAAGTCACTCTATAATTAGATACCCAAAAATCGAGTAATTATATCTAGTAATTATTCAACGTTTATTAAAATTCGCTATAATTTCACTAGAAACGATAAATCTTCGACGACGGGTGTCGAAGCCAAAGACTTGTTAATCATCCGAGACACAAGAGGAACAATGAATTCGCTCTGGCTAATTGCTCAGAATAGCAGAATAGAATCCGCGCTCTCGGGCAAAATTAATCGAGCGAAAACAAGTAACGAATTCCAGTAGCGGCCGGTGTATACGCGCTCGAGCGATCCTTCCCACAGCTGCATCACAGCGTTTTCACGATCGTATTTCCCGGGGCCAATCATACATATATACACGTGTAGCCTAGCGGGAAGTCGCATTCCGCGTGCCCCCGTTGCGCAACTGCATTCTTCGCGCCTCTCCATCTCGCGAATCGACTCGCGGCAGAGCCACCAGCTGATCGCCGGGGCTGCAGCTCATATATATAGACGCTCGAGCAAATTGGCAGGGGCGTATTGTTAGCCAGAGCCGAGGGGCATGCTAAGGAGAATTTATTTTCCCAACGAACCCGAGCCACGTCTGGTGCAGACGTACAGGCCGTCTCTGATGTCTAGACGACAGAGACGTGTCGAGAATCAGTTGTTTCAGCGCAGATCCTATTGAACTCTCCAGCTGATGATAACTGATGAGAAGCTTATAGTAGATACGCGCCCGGTTTATTTGTGGGCGTGCCTGTACATTGAAGGTCTCTTTTTGGACCTTGAATCGCGAGGATAAGGTAACAAACTACCATGATTCAATTAAGTTTTTTCATAAACAATTTTTCGGAAGATAATCAAACACAAACTAAAGCCAAGAACTGATCTCTTCATGAATAGTTAGTGATCGAATAGTTTATACTTGTCATAGAACTCTCTAGAACTTCTCGCAGTGAATTTGGATCCACGTGAGTTGTTCTGGAAATCCCACTAGTATAGTTCTTCACTTGGTCATTGTCACCAATGTAGAGGATGCGCATGCAATCGATCTCTCATGTTCACATATCGTAGAGATAAGCTCAAAATGATCTGTCATTTACGAATATTAATTATGATTATTCGGTATATTTCATCAGAACACCAAACAACCTATTCGAAAAATCTTTCAATACCAAATCCAACGTATTTTGATTCTCATCAAACATGATAGTCACACTGATGTCATACAGACATAGGAACAATTTTTATAATGACCCATTGTGTGAAGTTCCCACGTCTGATGGTAAAAATGTTTCCAATTTGATTCATTATTGAACACTTCCAACAATTTCCAATTTATCGAGCTCAAATATAATTCGACTTACTATTGGTAAGAATGAGAGAAAGGAAAAAAATGAAAATGGAAACTGTAGGATGCAATCGTCTCTCTAATCACCAGTTTCCAGTCCCCCGCTCTCATCTCCAAAGATAATGCCGCGACTATTTCTTTAATCCGCACTTTCTCTCTCTTTCCTCCTTTTCACGATGTTCACCGACAAGCTTGCTCTTCCCATAACTGCTCTTCCGCGTTTCTCGCCGCGGTAATAGCAAAACAATACGCGCGACTTTTCCCGAGACAGCACCAGCTCGTCCGCGGATAATGTGTCGAGCGCACGTGTGCGCGGCAATACAAAAAGTGAGCGTATTCGAGCAACTCATATGTTACCACTGCCGTCCGGATGGAGAAATAGACGAATCCGGTGGAGCGGATGAAATTCACAATTTTTCGCTCCCGTGTCCTAGAACCCAATCCTTTTTATTCCAATACCATTTTTTTAGTTTCACCATTGTGTCTGCCTGTTTATCTGTCTGTTTATCAGCAGCGGGAAAGTCGGAATTTTCTCATCGAATTTTCGCGTACTTTTCGAGGAGCTGAAAATCTCAAACTTCGCACATCGCGAGTTTAAACTGTCCCTGCCAATACTACATTTCACAAAATATTCCACAAGAGAACTTATATTTTGTAAATTGGTTGCTTGAAAAATATTCGATCCCAGAAGTGTGGACTGGATTCACGTTCATTTTTGCCGGTCAACAGAACCTATCCGTATAACTCGTGTCAATTTAGATTATTGGAACTTTCCAGTGTCGTCCCCAAAAGAAATTCTAAAATGCGTTTTTCAAAAATACGCTCTTGTACAAACGACTAAAAGGGAGAAAATAATTTCCTGAACTGGAATACACGCTAGACGCTTCTTCGTAAAAGTTATATTTTTTAATCTCGCTCGCAAAGGAAAATATTAATACAACATATTGCAGTGCTGGAATGCTTATTTATCGGTGGTATGACCAGAACATTAGATACTCGGCTAGTATGGAGATGTTATTTTCTTCCGTCACGTTACATACACATTAAAAAATTTTTCCTCGAAAATTCGAGGAAACGGGAGCGTGATAATTACGCGTCTTATGAAACATACTTCCAATTGTAATCTCTGAGAATACATCGAAAGGATATTTGTGTTCCACGGAGCTTTTGGCGAATGATTCACTATCGACACTTTTCGATTGCTCGAATTGATACTCGGGATGCGCGCTTCTCTACGCTGGCCGTACGTGGAATCTTTCGCAGAACTGTTTTTGCACACGGAAGCCGGAAATCAGGGTTCCGGCCCGGCTCGCAAGCAAAAAGTCGGGAAAAATACACCCGCGCTTAAGCGAGTCGGCACGAAAAATCGTGTGACGCCGACGTATTACACAGCTTACTTATGCAACACTTCATACGCAGTACTGATCATTCGTAATCTCAGTATTCTTTTGTATTTTCAAGCTCGTTCAGAAGTTACAAAGTTCACTGATCTGAACTCCATCAAAACTGTCAAAATGCCAACTCGATATCCAAATTAATTAATGGAAATCTATCCTTGGAGCACTAAAAGTATCCGGCGAGATACAATCAACGCACAATACAATTTGAGAGTTAAAAATACGAAACGCGAGTATGAAACACGAACTCTATATTCGCCGATCAATTCGATGTTCAATCGAGATACCAGAACATACCAGAACTGCTTCTGTTCGATTCTCAAACATCGTTCGGGATATCGGACTAATACCAAATCATATCATTAGTATACGTAACTCGAAAGAAAGTAACTGGTGCGTATGTGTGTACAGTCAGACGATTGGATGTCAATCCAGGACTGCGGTGGCGCGACGACGGAGCTGACGAATAATCGTTACACTATCGAATTTGCGGTCGTTATAATCGAACGGACGGATGGACTGGACAGGCTTTAGTCATCAACTTGAAAACGCATCCATGCGACAGTCAACTGTTTGATCAATCAGTCTACTTAACTCGAACATAGCGCGACGCGCAATGAAAAATATCGATCATTTTGAATACGAACACAAGATATGCACAAATTTGTCTTTCTTCCAAGTTTTCATCGGGGAAAGTCTGTGATTTCATTCATTCATCATTTAGTAAATAAATTGAATCCTGCAGCTAGCATATTTATTAACCAGCTGGTCAAATATTTGGACAGTCAGTCAGATGTTCAGTTAAATCGTCAGTCTAATATTTGAATTACCGCGATTAAGATGAAACCTGAGTTCCAGTGGAGATGTTTACGTATGCCATTTGTACGTCTCTACATATTGTCTTTTGGATGCATAGATATTCGGTAAATATACAACACCAATAAATATTTACAAAAGTACCTTGAAACAATGGAAGTGTTAGAATATTGATGGCTGTAAAATTGGATCATTCAAGTATCTAAAGTCCTCATCGTTGATAACCAATGCATTCAGAACAACTCAGTACTGCAGAAGAGGTGATTCGAGGGATTTTGGGGTTGTTTTGACCATCTACATCATATCTGTATCGAATAATCTAATTTCAGAAAAGTCCATCATTTTCCAACAATATCGAACTGATACGCGCCTGCGAACATAATTTATACTAACTATCCACCTGAAGTTTTTCGACAAGCAAAATGTCATGTATCGAGTGAACTTTTAAGAAGCATTGAAGAAGCAGGTTGTAGGGTAAGTGGGTATAAATACGTACAGACAAACGTTTAGAAAGTAATCGGTTCGTCTGTTTGTTGACACTGGCATGTTGCGCCATATCAGGTCTTTTAAAGACGGTTGTATTTCTTGAGTTGAAAAAACGAGATCAATTTTCGAACAGGAATTGCAGGGTGTTAAATGGGACGAAAAGTGTTTGTTACTCAACTCTCTATTCATGCTGGCTGTGAATAAATCGTCTTTCGTAATTTCCAGAACTCTCGCTGATTATGCGGCACAGATAAAATCGAGTATGTATATATGTATATACCAGATGCTTATCTCCCTCGAGGTGTGAAATAGACATCTATAAATTCGTGATCACATTCCTCTGAATACTTCTAGCATGCCTTGAGTTCACCAAAATTCAGATCTACTTCCATTCGGGGGCGTGTATGTATATTCAGTCAGTTGGGTCGATTTGGTTGGGTTTTGGAAACGCGCACAGCATACGCGCACATGCACGTGCCGTGTAGGCGGCGTACTTTATCGGCGGCCAGCATCAAACCACGACAATCGAGAGCGATCGAGTGCATGTATATTTAGAGCATAGACACGTCGTACATGCTCTTTGCGCTGAAGGAAACGAACGAGTTTCGTAATTAAACAAACGCAACTCGGGCGCGCGGCGAAACACACAGCGAATTTGATGAATTCCGGCTTGCGGAAAAAAGCCAGTTGCAGGAATAAAAATAAGCGTGACCCACGTTCAACTTGTCATTCTCCATGTATATACCCGTTGATGTATTCGCGGACAGGCTTTTCGAATTGATGAAAAAAATGAAAAAAAAAAACAAGAAAAGCCGTTGGATGTGGTCGGAAGATCGAAAGGTTATCCGGCTTGTTTTCGCTGCAGTGATTCTCGGCGCTTTCACACTGTTATTGTTCTACATTTCAATCTTATTGTCGGTCGGTCGCCATTGGAGTGTCAATATTTGGCCTCTCGATATACTCACTACTACGGCTCGCACAGATGAAGCGTGTACCGCGCGTCGTTGCTCAGAAAGTATGACTTACCTGAAACAGAGAAGAAAAAAAACAGGGAATTATTATTTACCCAAGCGAAGACTCGTTTGGAAAGAGACACGTGTACAGAGCGAACACCGCACACGCGCTTAAAGGGCGAGACATTTAATTCCCGCTCAAAGCGAGCCAGCTTGACACGATCTCCGGTGGAAAAAGTCATCTCTCGCGCCTACTTGAATTAAAGCAAAGCTAGCCCCGAAAACGGCAATTGGATGATTAGCCGTAGTGGCATCTCTCGCGTCTCGCGTCTGGTGCTAATTCGCGCGCGCAGGTAATCGCCGCTTCAAGCTCGGCACACTTCAAACACGCGGCGGCTAAGACTCTTGAACTAGATCTTGAATCGCGAATGAGTAATTATTTCCTGCTGATTGGCGAATTGAGTCCTCCTCGCCTTGTACGTCAAACGGCCCGAGTAAACCGGCTGATGAGAACGCAACTCGATGATGACGAAATAAAAAGAGAGAGATACGAGCGGGATGCAGGAGCAATGCACGCACGCACTCGTGCTCTGATTTATCCAAGAGCCAGGTCGAAGTTTACTGTTGACTACTGCGACCTACACCGTCCCACTCAGCTGCATTGATACTTTTTCGTATTATATCCGTCCCTCTCATCTCTGCGATATTGCGATGATTTATATCAAACAAGCAAAAATAATATGAGGTATGGCATAATAACATAGATTCAATTTGATCCTATCTCGATAGTATTGATCAAGAATGAAAATTTGTTACTGGTTTATTTGTTCTATCATTCTCCTTTACCAAATTGTACTTTACATCAAGATGAATCATTGGGAAAATAACTGAATAGGTTACGCGATGGGAATCCAATGTTCCGAATTGACTTTGGATTTCATTGGATTAATCACAACGTAGAAAGCTATTAATATCTCACCACCGGCTCTAATGCTGTTGAACGTAATTGAATCGCAGGTGGTATCGTGAAAAAGTGCTGAAAATGTTTATTTTCAGACCAGAATTCCGTGAGCGAGGTTCAATAAAATGATGCATGACTTTTCCGACAAGAGTAACGAGTTTAATAATTGAAACCACTATGGCGCAATAATAAAAATAATAAATATTCTCCGTTTGTGAATTATATCAGATTGATTCAGGAGAAATTATCGTTAGACATGCTTATACTATGAAATACGTGGATCCATACATTTTTCGAATAAAATGACACGCGACACCAAAATATATTTTCTCCTTCCGATTTTCCATTGAGGCTTCTGAAAATTATATCCTTGAGGAAACACCATTTTCATTCTGTATCGACAGACGCGAATAGAATGTGTAAAAATATATAAAATAGCGGAGCTATTTCTTGTAATATCGTGTGAGAATAGGTCACGCGAAGCACGCACGCGAGTGTACATCTCGTGAAACAATAATTTTCGATTGAACGAGTATAGCATCGAGTAATTATTGCATTCTAACAATCCACTCAGAGTTGACGGATTGTTCCTTGCGAATCGAGCTGAGCCTCCTCCGACATCCATCGATTCTCATCAATAATTGCCGGGTCGAGCAGTCTCTCTCTCTCTCGCGCGCGCGGGCGCTGTACGCTCGCCTCTCGTCGCGAGGCAAATGCAGCTGCTGCTCGCGGTGCGTTTTAATTTCGCTCGCGCTCGTCCTCGTGGCGATCGATCGATATCCCGCCTCCAAAGCGTCGCGCCCTGTGTGCTGTGGACCGTGTGGCGAGCGCCGCATGCAGATATAAGCTGTTTACCACTGCGCGGGATGCTCGTTCGTGTGGTGGGTTTCATTGGCGTATCTGCGGTGCGTGCGCGAGTGGTCAGCCAGATCTTGTTAGCGAATGAATAGCTGCGGCGCGTGGGAATTTCGCCGAGGTATAGAGTGCCAATTTCGTCTGTTTCTTATACGATGATTCACGGATTTTTATATATACATTCGATTTTGTCCGTGGCTAAAACTACGTAATGATCGATAAGAGTTCCTTCGTATTATTAACGCGTTACGACACACGGGATGCAAGTATCGACGGATACATTATATCACAATTACTCAATCGGATATGTAATGTTGTGCATTTCGATGATAGAGACAAGAAAAATTAAAGCCGCGTAACCCGATCGAGTCAATTCATGTCTCAACTGCAGCACAGCCGCGAGTAATCGATCAATATTGTTTTTGTTGAATTAATTGCGCAACGGTCCTACACCGAGAGACTCGGCCGTAAAACAATCAAGAGACCTAATGGAATGTATCGATCGCACGGGCGCGAAATTTCTTCATCGAATCTACGGCGCGCGATTGACCCGTCAATCAATTGACAAAATCGAAGCCGCGCGTGCCAGCAGCTCGACTATCGACAATCGGGTGGAGAAAGTGTAATTTTTCAAATTCCGCTTTCTCCTCTTCCGAGAGCTGACACTTTGCTCGGCGATAACGGCGTTGCCTCTTTTGCCCGGCGCACGAAACGTCCCGAGGCGTTGGCACGCATTACACAATATTCTCTCCTCTCGACTCTCGGTAGCCGCGACTTTTCCTCCTTCCCGAGAGCGAGCTCGAGCCACATAATACTACGCGCCATCCCGAGAGATCGTTCAACCCGTCCATTCGCGCACGCGCAATTGCAATTAACCTCACGCCAATTGACGCGTGGGAAGAATCGACCAGATGAAACTAGGCTCGCGAGAAGTCTCAATACCAATTATTGGTCTAGTGGCAAAAAACAACGTAGAACGTCAGTGGGTCAAGACATTATCAATTAATTTCCTATTTCATTTTACATCGCGGGAAATCACGAAGGAGCTTGAAAATTTGTATCGTTTGATTGTTTTACGATACATGAGAATCGTATATGTATTTTTATTCCACAGTATTATCAATAGCTCCTGAATGGCTACGAAAGAAATTTATACATTCGATATTGCTACAATTCGATGTAGTAAAATTATGATCAGTTACGTCGTACAAGTAAGACGAGATCAACGGAAAACTGAATTCAACGCTCGACCCGAGCAACTTTTGGCGCTCGTCTGTCGATTTGTTCGACTGTTGTGAAAAGGGCAGTTAGTCGCGCTCTTTTTGGTTTATTAGAGCGAGAAATTGAGCTTTTCAACTGTGAACCCCTGAAAGATTTATGGATATATTCATGTGCCGGGAAATGCGTATTTCCAAATAACAATGATCCCTCGCCGTCGGTTATCGTGGGTGAGTTTTTTTGTTTGGAAATACGAGCAAGTGGCAGTGGCCAAATGTTCCACGTTCTTTCCGCTCTCTTCACAAAACATTGAAACAGATTTTCACGCCACCCACAAATACTACATTGCAGAATTTGCAAGTTTACTAAGGGAATTATTATTGAGCGTCCGTGTCAAAGATTCACAAGAGTTTTTAATTCGAAAATCGTGTGATGATTTCATGTGTTGCTTTGAAAAGAGAAATCAAAACGTTCAATTTACATTCCATTGAGAAAATATTTTGATCATAATACAATAAGCTTCCTCATTACAAGACATTCAAATCCAATTATACGTTACGTTCAATAGAAAACGGGCCTAATGAATAGTTCTCCTGGACATTCGTTACAGTCACTAGAACGGTTACATATGTGAGAGCACTAGACGTCAAATTATGTTCGTCGGCGAAGTCTAATCCAATTCATAGAAGTGACTGAAAGGATTTTATTTTTTTATCGACCAGAAATTACTCCCTCGAACCAACGCATGACTGGACATAAATATACTTGTTCTTTTTTTTAAAGATGCAAGAGTAAACTCATGCTTTACTTTTCAATAATAATATAGCTACAATATCAGACGCGATACGCACGATTGATATTGATGCTTTCGAGATTATATTTCAATTATTGTACTTCAATTCTTGAAATTTCATCACAAATTATCTTTTTCGTATGCTTATGCATCGATTAATTTATGCATTTTCAAAATCTACATCCATATTTTATTCAGTTTTTGAAAAATGAGTTTGTTTATTAGAACCTAAAAACACATTAGCTCCTCCTGCTATTGATACATTAGACTAAAACTCTTTTCACGAGTTAACTGGCTTCACTTTACAGGTCATCACTTTTCATATAACGAAAATGTTTAAGAATCGATATAGCGTGTTATCCGTGAATTCTCTAATGTATATATACTATTATTTAAATTCCCGTAGATTCATATGTGCGGACTCATCTTTTCGTTCGAGAATCTCGATTGAAAATTTTTCTGTCGGCATACACATTCATTTGCATACTTGAAAGTGCAAAATAATATTCCAGATGCCTAATAACATCAAGTACTTTTGTTCTTTCCGGTTGAATAATATTTTTGAAAAGATAAAAATCAACTAGTCCCGGACAACGCGTTCTCGATCAGTAGTAGACTACTACTGGGCACTGCACCGCGACCCTCCCATGTCGCTCCGATAAACTAATCGCGTAATTGTATCGGTCCAGTCGTCGGAGGCTGCGATCGCGTGTCCGCGATGTGGAACGTCTCTTGCGCGCTCGAGAAAGTCGAGCAGCGAGAGAAAATCCCACGAGACGTGGATCTTACTTCTGTCATCAGGCGCACGCGCACACATCAGACACATCTCGCGCGCTATAAGCCGAAGACCATGATGAAAGTTAGCGGATTAGTGTATATATATCCTTGTAAGCCTTCGAGTTTCGAGCATTTCAGTTCTTTCTGAAGAAACAAATACACTTTGTGTTGAGTATCGGTTTTTCAGATGACGAAGAATCGCATTTTCTTCGTGACTTGCATCTTGAATTTGAAAATTTATGCTTCGACTACGTGGCTCGAAATTTTATTGGGTTATGTGTTATTTGAAAAAAAAAACAGTTCTGACTGTGTGACTGGAGTTGGATTCTTCTGAGAATTTTCTTAAGAAAAGAACCCCGATCAGTCGACCATTGTTAGCTTGTATTATTCTTATCTTATCTCCCCCCTTCCTCAAACATTAGACGGGGAACCCTATTTGGTATTTTTGAATCTATTTTCATCTTACTCGATCATCGAACCGCACCTGCTATCACACTTCTTATATAAGGTACCTGTACCCAATATGCGCCACCTAAGCGAGAAAGGTCACTACACAGCGTCAAATGAATATTTTCTAACATAATTGGTGTCAAATGAAAGGTCTACTCAATACCTACAAAATGAGACAAGTCTTTTTTAATTTGAACAGTTCTACGCTAAGATACCGAGGTTTTAAAAAAAAAAAAAATTTCGGGAAAAAATTTTTAGTGTACCCAATATGGCGCCACCCTGAAAATACTTCTTTTCATCCAATTTGAAGCATGAAGCATGTCTGAAATGAATAAAATAAAAACAAAAAAGTATATTTCTGATATAATTTTATTGAAAAATACATTTTGTCTTTGATTGAACCATAGTACATAGATTATATGAACTTCTAACAACCTAAATCAAATCAAATTTTCAGTTAAAATTCATGAAAAAACGTTGCTTTTGAATTAACAAAATTAACTTATGCAACATTTAATTCCAATATTAATCTCTCAAATTAATGAACATTATTTTTAGTATAATTTTAAATATAATTGAGATGTTCTCACTGAAACAGAAGAGTTCAATTTAAAAAATGTCCGAACCTATTTGAGACTAGCTATTGTCATGATGGTAGAAAAATTCTGTTTGATGTTTTTTCCCAAGACAGTACTTATAAACGCATAACCTCAAAATTTTTCTCGTTATAGGATAGCCAATATCTGCTAAGCGTTCAATTCGACTACATAATTCTTCGTTCTGTACTGTCGTTAACGCATATGGTCGACTCATTTTCCTTTTTTCGGATATGTTTTGTTTGACATATCGTTGAAATGTTCGAAGAGATATCTTATATTATATAGTCGAAGCCATCCTCTGTGATATCTCACCTTTCTTGACCTGCTCCAGAGCTTGAACTAAATTTTCTTCCGACCCTGTTTGGCGGATAATTACCATGAATGGGTTGATTGTAGCAGCTGGAACAAGAAAATAGGGGTGGCGCATATTGGGTACATTTGATAGAAATAACGAAGAGCTATTGAAACGGTTAATAAAAAGGGCGTAAGATGAGAAAAAAAATTGGATGATGTAGATGGGATGTCAAGGAATCGAACGATATATTAGTCGATTTTTGTGGCCCAGTTTAAGAGTATTAAAAAAATTCGCACTTACCTGAGCGAAATTAGATCGAGAATGAAAATTGGCGAAAAAATGGATAAAACGAGCTGTAACAAGTTGGTATAAGGGTTCCCGATCGGTGAAAATGTTTTCTTTCCTCATTATTTAGCATTTCCGACAAGATTCTGTGCCGCGGCGATGCTCTAGACGCACGTATATATGAAATACGGAGGGTGGCGCATATTGGGTCCTGGCGCATATTGGGTACACCTACCTTATACATATAATTCTATATCATCGTCATTATTTTATAAATATTATAAGAATATATTCCTCTGTTCTTCGAATACTATTGTTTTTTACGCAAAGAATTCTTAGACTTTCTCGATACTTCCTGTAACAGGAGAAATTTTCTTCAAGGTAAAAACTCCTGAAGACTTTCGGTCCTTCGGATCACAGTGAAGATCGAGGGGTTTGTCTACCTGAGTCTCATAACTGCGATTCGAGAAACGCAAGGAACGGAGAAAAAAGAAGCCTGTAATCATTTGCCCCAAGCCGTCGGGGCTTGGAGAGCAGAAAAAAGGGATAGGGTAGATGGAGAAAAAAAATCATCGTTTTCTTCCCAGGTCAAAAAACCGCTGCTGACTGCATCAACAGTATATTTCCTCAAAGAGGCTTTGTGTAGAAATAATAATGCCAATGAGAGAGGTCTCCCGTCATCGGCAGATGAACTATCGCTATCGCGTAGCAATGGTTTATGTCAACAATTGTTGCGATAATAAATACGAATATTCTGTGTTTTTTGTCCTCAAAAGTACTGGAATTGAACTCCAACTCAATCGTTATTCCCTTAGCAACGATTGATGAAGAAATAAACAACAGTTGATATGAAGAAATGAAGATTTTGTGTCTTGTGTCATCGATAATAGACCAAAAGCTAATTTTTCAAACGATCTAGCAACGGTTGATAGGGAGATCAACAACAATTACTATG
This sequence comes from Aphelinus atriplicis, assembly GCA_020882685.1. Lineage (NCBI taxonomy): Eukaryota > Metazoa > Arthropoda > Insecta > Hymenoptera > Aphelinidae > Aphelinus > Aphelinus atriplicis. The sequence continues at coordinate 80,648,851 of CM037073.1, forward strand.
GAAATAGCAAAGATACGATGTCGTGTGACTTCAAATGTGTCGACTCGTCGATCCTCGTGTATTTTCGGACCCCAACGTGAATTTCCGGAGCGTTAAAATGAACTTTCCGAAAATACGTTAGCAACGGTTGCTAGGAAAATAAACAACGGATTTTGCTGTATAACGAACTTTAGCTATAACTTTTCACGACTAACCTGTGTGCAAAATTTTAGAAAGACCGGGCGATCTCTTCAATAGTTATCACACGCCAAAAAACAGCGTTACATACGTACGTACATAAACACATTTTTGGGATTCCATGTTTTTTCGACCTGTAGATTACGAAAATCGAGGCCCCAAAGTCCGATTCGAAAGTTCAATTTTTGCCGTCTCAAAGCTTACTCTTTGATAAAGCAATACATATTTCTTGGTACAAAATTCCTTGGCGGCGAAGTGTTCAAAAAAATGAAGTTTATAACGAAACATGCTAGTTCCATACCAGCATATAGCCAATTTCAATTTTATCCAAATGCAGCAATGAAATACGTAATAAAGATTAAACTTCGTATACGAGCTACGTTTTACAGCATTATATCGCGGAATCAGAATTCCCAATTTTACAGATCCATCATCCGCAATTGAATCGTCGAATGGCTTTTGTTTACGCTACTTCTGACGGAAATGAATGCATCAAAATTATAATTCGACTCGAATTCATCCACCGCGCCCACACCCCCCTCAGCCCCTTCTCCCCAACTCGACCATCTGAACAACTCAGCAATCGTAAAATACAATCGCGCAACTACCACCGACCGAAAATCTCCTACCCCGCCCAGCACTCATTTACTATTTCTCGTATAACTTTAATATTGAATGCACTGGTTCTCCAGGGCTTTCCCTGTCTCTTTCTCCCTCTCTCTCTCTCTCTCAGTCTCTCATTCCTTCCGCGTTCCCTCGTCGATTTCTTTGTTCGCCGAGCGAAGCGCGCGCGAGAGAGAGAGAAGAGCAATTTGAGAGAGGAGCGGAGAGCTGGAAGACCTTCGCGCACTCGGTGCATTCCTCTCTGGCCGCGATGAGCGCATCCCGCGCGCGAAAAATGAATATAATGCGGCGCAGGCGCGCACGAGGGGGGTTAGCCGCGCTCGCGCGCATACAATGCCCGAGCGACACTTTGTCCTCTCTTTCTCTTCTCCGCGAACTGACTTTCAATTAGCCCTTTGAGCTCCGTCATTTCGAAGATTAACTCTCGTGTATGTGCGTGAGTCCGAAAATGAGGTTCGGCCAGCGGTTGATAAAGTCTCTCTCTCTCTCTCTCTCTCTCACTCTCGCCGCCGCCTATTGTTTTCCTTTGAGACTGAATCAAAAGGAGAGGCTGATTAATGCGGAAGTACGAAGAGAGAGAGAGAGATAATTATGCGCGATTGAGCCAATTTGAAAATTTCTCTATGCATATGAAGCGTGTGTGTATGTGCGCGCGAGTGTATACCGAGAGATGGTGGTGTAACCCGTTCGATTCATAAGCATGAAGCCGAGGCGTGATTCGACAAAAGAATATTTTAAGGTGTAACATCCGAGTCATTGCTGCGCGGGACTCGTGATTCGACATGCATGTGACATATATTTTCTTTTCGTATAAGTCATGGTCTTCCTATACGTTGGAGCAGTGTGTTTATTGTATCGCCGGATGAAATATGTAACGTTGTCTGTCTGTCGCTTGGCTCTTCGTATATAATTTTTCCAGTAGTTTTATTGAATTTGTAAGACTGTTATATTCGACGTCACACATCGAATGTGTACTCGTTTCAGCCGAGAGAATATTATGCAAATGACTTTAATATCAGATTAACCTTATTTGACTGGTGATGAGATAAAGCTTTCGTAGATAACCGGCTGTGAATTTAATTGTTTGATAGATCAGCCAACACAATCACGGCGTGCATCTTTGATTGACTATACTTCAATTGATAAAACTCCGGTATTCACAGGAGAAAAATACCCGAGATGAAAGAACCACGGCAGAGTTCGATTTCATTGAAATTTATGCTCGATCAAATCTTTATTCAAATTTCTGATTGCGATTCTATTGCAGATACGTCGAGATAAAGAATAATACGGATCTACGGTCGTTCTTATCCTACTACATTGGGGATGGAATGAGGCCCTTCAAAGTTGTTTTCGACAAGAGATTAGAGAAATCCCGATCGGAATGCCGGGCGAAGCTTAATCGTACAATTTAAAAGCGAGCACCGAGAAAAAAAAGTTCCTTCGTTGAATGCATCAGCATCTCGAGGTCGACGCTTATACATTACGGGATTTCCATTGTTGACGCCTTCTACGTCATTGCAATGCATAGTGTTCAACTCTGGCTATTTGAAATTATACTTCGCGAACTATGCATATACTTTTTGAATGCCAAAAACTTTGGTCAAACATGAAACTTTTCTTCACCGAAGTGGAATTTATAAATTTCAAAAATCTTTTCTGAAAGCGCCTTAACCATCTGAATAGGAAATTTAAAATAAAATCACAATGCGAGGGATAATGGATGCTTTCATGAGGAATTACTTCCTCGTTCCATAAATTACGCGAAGACCAAAGTAGATGATAAATTGAATCGTAGCGCGGCGAAGAGGAATAATGGCGGGAGGACGGAATTAAAATCTCTACGCGAAACAAATTTTTCGCAGATTGGGCAAGTCTGGATGGCACGATGGATCAATATTTATTTTGGATATGCTTTTTCGCGCGAGGTCAACTCACTGTTACTCAATATTTCTCTTTGTGGCACAACGATAGACTGAAGAACTCTACAATCGAAGATTTCGTTTCTTCGATTTCAACATATGGAGTTGTGACAAAATCGACCAATGTAATGGGGGTTTCGATTAAATCACAAAGGCCCACTATTTACGTTGATGATTCATGATGGTTCTTACATCAAGTAGGATGCACAACATGCATCTCTCATTCGGGTCCTATATAATCAGAAGTTTGAATTAATTCGGTAACAAAAGTGAAAAGCACACGTGCTAATACACGACAACGCGTGATAGTAATGTAAAAGTTAATGTAAAAGTCGCTCACCTATACAAAGTCGAGTGTGTCAACACGAGGATACTATCCGCGGAACGTTAGAAAAAAAATAAATCTACGAATTAACGGGTGTCGATGGACGCGTAGCTCCGACGATTCGAGCGCGTGCGTCTCGTCACACACAAGCGAAACGTAATGTGCCGGCCGTGTGCGCGCAGCTGCACCTGCTCGGGCCCCTCTCGCTCATGGATATACATATATATGTGTATTATTATGTATATCCAAGTCGGCCTCGCACACGCGATCGAGGGTGCATGAAAAATTACGAGCACATGGCGCGCTGCAATGATCGATAGCCCCAAATGTGTGTGTGTGTGTGTGTGTGTGTGCGTGTGTGTGTGTGTGTGTGTGTGTGTGTGTGTGTGTGTGTGTGTGTGTGTGTGTGTGTGTGTGTGTGTGTGTGTGCGCGCGCGTTTCTCGCAACCCAGAAAAAACGGGAGAATAAAAAAAAACGAGCCTTCCCGCATTCGATACTGATGATACACTTTTTTTTGCGATTCCCTTTTGCAGTGGATGGACGTGTCTCCTTGGGGAGGACCCGTTTGGTTTTTGTTCGCCGTACGGAAGACGGGAGAGTTGAGAGGTATGTATGTGTGTTTTAGTCATCTGACTTTTTTTCGCGTCATGGAGAAAAAAAAGTCGCTGTGGAGTGTACCGATTTGTCAATCCACGCGAGATTCGACAGCTGATCCCCGACGAGATACATCATTTTTGTGCCAAACTACGACACCTTATTTTCAGAGTAATCGATCCAACCAACAACCGATTTGGCTCTCTATCGAACATTCGTAAATCAGTTGTGGTCGAAAAAAAGGGGTGAACGAATTTAGTCGTAATGTTGTCTTTCATCTTTGACTCTCACAGAAAGATACGAGAAATACAAGATACTTCAGTGAATTGTCAGCAGCTCGTATTCACGATACTTCGTTTATCAACTATTAGCACTGGATTAGAGCAGACAAAATAGGCAACGTTCGACAAGAGCGGGGGAAAACATTTGAATCACAGCGCTCTTCCTCGTAAGCTTGTGTCGATGACGACGACAACGGCGACGGTGGCTGCTGGGCGTCGCGACTCCCTTTCCGCGCGAGGGAACCGTCGACCGGCGCCGATCGAACGCTTCTCCTTTACAGCAGTTGTCACAATATATAGCGGATGGCTCTGTATGAGACTTGTATACTCGCTGCCGCTTCGTCGTCATCATACCCGTTAATTATTTCTTTTTGCCGTAGGGTATCGCTCCTTTTTTTTTATTGCTCCCCGGCGCGAGTCTTGCACCGTCTTGTAAGTGGGGGCTTTGTGAGGATTTCGAAAGCACGTCGAAGGTTTTGCTATTGGGGGTCGCGCGCGCACACGACAGTAAGTGAACGGAGGATAGAATAACTCGCGTCAGTCTACTCGTCGAGGTGTGGATTGATTTGCTGGCACGGCGAGAGCCGGATAACAGTCTTGAATGTACTGTTTTATATTGTCCGGTATGGATTTCTGATATTCAATATGATTATGTAGATTGTAGACCGAATGAAGAGATTAACAAAATTAATGTATCGTCACTCCGTTCCATATGTGATTTCCTTTTGATAACGTCGCGTTATCAATAATTCGTTGATATTATCAAATTGAACTATTTGGTAATTGAAAATGTTTTACTTCGCCGCGATATCAAGAGACGCTGAATGTAAGTTCCTCGATGGGAAGTTCGTCGGAAAGAAAATCAAATCGTTGGCCAATTTTTATAATCGCATTCCATTTCAATGATGGCACTGATTCCACGAAGACACGTTTCCCTCTCTTTCTCTCTCACTCTTACTAACCTCTACCTATACCAGAGTTTTGAATTGGTCATACAAATCGAAATCTCCATCTCAGGTCGAAATCGCCGCGTGGACGAGGCTGAAAATTACACCCGGAAGATATGTGAAAGAACAAACACGCGACGCGATCGACGAAGCATTTGGTCGAGTAAAAATTCTCTACAGTCCCGCAGCGAGCATCAGATCGGCCTCGAGAGTCGAGGGGGCAGGCTGCATGATTCAACGCTCTCGCGCATATAGCCGGGGGAGAGCGAGTCTCTCTCTCTCTCTCTCCGCGGCAAACAGGTTTTTTTTCCTAAGCGCTGCGCGGGGAGATGAGGAGGGAGAGGAACCTTGACGAGAGGTTAAATGATCGCCCGAAACTAGAAAACCGTGGTGATGCGGTCAAGGCCCGAGGAAAGTCGCGTCGTCGTCGTCGTCGTTGGGCGCGTATGTATACGGCACACGGGAGGGAAAAAGAGATCCGCGAAATGAAGGGATGCATTTTCCATGAGGCCGGATGTGCGCGCGAGTGTGTGTGTATGCCTGCGAGCCTCGCGGAAAAGTCGTTTTTTGCGGAACTGCAAGTTTGGTTACACCGGTGCAAGCAGAGCCCGACAGCAAGAAAGAGAGCAGGCGGTCTGCTCTGAATTAAAAGTTAATTGCCGGCCGGGCCGAGACGAGGGGATGCATTGTGCCCCCGCTATGAGCGACCCAGCTTGGCCGTATATATATGCAACCGAGATTGAATAAGCCGACGCTAAGGATGAGGAAGTGCCTACTTGTGGGATTTGGGGCGTTCCTTGGTTCGACTAATAGTTACGTGCCGTTGCTATTGCACCAGTGTGCAGCGCGCGGTTGATCCTCCGTACCTTGTTGTCCCCTCCAAGTGATGTTTGTAAGAGTCAATTCGATGGGGGGGGGGGAAATTATGTAAGACGTTGATTGATACCCTCTGTTCGAAATGCAATTCAGAATCATGCTCATAATTGTATAACTGGATAATTAATTAAGGGATAGATTGAATCAGCACAAATAATGAGGCACATTGCTTTTCACGTTTGTCAGTAAAATATTGAATTTGTTCTCTGCGATGAAAATGTTCGAAATAATATAATTATCATATCGATCACCTCCATAGACACTTTCGCTGAATAGTAGTTTGAACTACTGGAAGAAAAGTTGGAACGACTCGGAAGTACTTTTTCATTTTTTTTTGTCGAATTTAACAGCTAAAAGTTATTCTCCGTATACATAACATAATGTCAAATACAGATATCCAGAGAAGGAAAATAAAGAGGAAAGAAAGCAGCGAGTCTTGCGCATATACATACTTTCCCGAGGGAAATAACCTAGAATGCGTGGAAGAAAAGTTTGCCTGTCTAAGAAAGTAATAAGCAAATACTTTCTTACTGCGCGTGACACATCTAAAATCACGCCGCCGCTGAGGTGGACTTCGAACACAAGACTCGGTCGCATATACACACATATATATAGCTGTCACCCAAATGTTGAGTCTCTATCTCTCTCCTGTAATATATGTATATCAATCATTCGTTCAAATCTGAATCAAATTTAATCGAGTTTATCTAATGAGAGGCGTTACACAAGTACTTTGAATTGCTCCAAATGGATGAATAATTTGAACAATCATCATGACTCGATGATCAAAACAACCGGGCGCGCAACTGTACATATTTGCCGCGTGTCAATATTTGCCGAGAGATTATGATTTCTTTGATTGTTCGTAAAATTGTACCCGACTTTACGGCCGTGCGTGAATTTTTTTCAATCGCGTGATATAACGCGCCAGTCACGCGCACACTCTATTACAAGTATCCGAATTCGTGTTCGACTTATTATGTAGCCGAGTTATAGCGGTGTTGGAAATCTCGCACTTCACGTGCGATATCGTTGTGCAGCCAACATTCCCGATCCACGCAATTCTTGGCTGTAGATACGAATTTGTATTTTCACTTTGACGACGACGACGACGACGCGCAGTTTGTTTACATAAATTTACACCCGGTCATCTTCGACGAAAAAATTCGAGGAGCCGACTATTTAAAAATTGAGCGGATACGTCTCAATCATGGCCCCCTGACCGCGACACGAAGAGTAACTAGCCGAGAATTTGCCCGCGCGGAGTGGAAGAGGGGAAAAAATAGGCGGCAAGTCGACAGGGCAGATGAGAAATCGAGACATCCCCGGTGCAACTCGCGTGGCTTCGCGGCGGGTCTTTTTTGCGCCGGGAGGATTCGTCGCAGCGGGGTCGCCCCGGACTCTCTCCTGACAGCCGTCAACTGTGCTCGCCACTGGCTAAGATTAATCGAGGCGATGGCCAAGTTCGCTCGCGCGCGCGAAGTGACACCTGCTCTCGTGCGAGCGGGTCGCGCTTCTCTTGTTCCCGCTCGCCTCTTGCTCTCTGGCCCACCCCCGCAACTGTCGTCTGTCGTCTTTTCACTTCCCCGCTAACTCTCCCGCTCCGACCTTCCTAATTCACCGTGTTGAGCTCGTCGTTCGTTTTGCAAATTGCATTGCCCGATGCAACTTTCGACTCGGCTCTCGTGTTCTTGGGCACTGCGGCTCAATTATACACTTTGCGAGGGAAGAAATTCAACTCGTCCCGCGCAACAGCGAGCGCTTCGTTTATTTTGTCCGGAGGAAATTGAAATTTTACTTTTTTTTACTCTGTAAACGGAAGACCAGGTTTTCGACGAATCCACCAAGATTTTGCGGAGATATCAGCGCTGGCTTTAACGATACGAAAAAAACAAATTGATTCCGTCGCACGAGGTCCAAAGCCATTGATTAGTTATACGAGTTAAAAATATCACCATCGTCATCATCGTCCTCTGGCTGCGGCCAACGAGTAATGAAAAAAAAAACGTCACTCAGGAAACATCAGCCAATAACAGTGATCCATCGAGGCAGACGAAGGGGGAAAAATTCACAAATTCTACACGTCAGCTGCAGCTAATGGTCGTCTTTCCCGGCGAGGCCGGTATGTATACCCGCATGCGCGTAATATCTCTTCCTCGTTTCGCGCGATTTCCTCTGCACTAGAGCTCTCCGGACAGACACGCATATACACACATATCCCGTTCGGCTCTCTCTGTTTTTCAACGCCCCTCTCTCTCGCGCGCGCGCGCGAGCGGCTACTCGGACTCGCGCCCGGCTCAATGAATGATTTCCGCCGCGCGAGCGCGGCGCTGTTGCCATTCACCCAATACTCGCGAGCGCGGAGCGACAGATAAGAGCCGCGCCGCAGCCGGGACCGCGAGATACAGATGCGCGCGCGAGCCGATGGGCATTTGTTTATTGCGCATTGTCCGCGAGAGCTGAGCAGCGCGGATTGAATTTGTTGAACTGCCGAGTTATACGCTGAGTAGAACGAAGGATCGCGTATTGAGCGAGCGAACTGTGGGCGTGAAGCATTCGGCGATACGTATAAAAATCTTCAAAGCGTATACGCGTATATGGGTATATATATATAGCCAAACGCGTTGCTCCGACGTTTTCCACTTATCGAAGCCTGAATAATTCCCTCGTTGCAATGAGCCTCTGCTTTATGCGCGTTTAGCCAAACCGAAACGTTCGCGCGCGGGATGGAGGCTCAATGAGCTTCACGATGGAACTGAATGCAATTATCAATTCGACCCATCAATTGGATATGTGCAGGCTTCCCAATACCCGTTATTGATATTCCGAATATTCAATCTCATTTCAATTCGTTTCAAGAGCTGTTACATCAGTCGATTTCGTTGTACGTACATACACCCCGGTAATACGCTGGATTGTAAGAGACCCTAAGCGCAGCGTCTCCCATTCCAAAACGCAATTCATTGATATTAATAATTTGATAAACGCGTCAAGTAAATATCACTCTTTCGATTGGCCACTTTTCAAGTTGGTGAACAACTTTTATGGATGCAGCATGGATACAACAAATTATTTCACGATATCATATGTTTGCAAGCGTTGTTGTGCTTAGTGTTGCGAATTTCATTTAAAAACCAAATTTGTCTAGAGATAATCACTGAAATTCGCGAATAATCGGACCGAGTTGACACAAAACAGAACCAAGATAAAATAACAAAGTTTATCTTCGAGCCGTGGCAGGTCCAAGGGAAGGAAAATCTTCAATACTCGACTATTCGAAAAACCGAAGTGCAGCGTATATATCTACGCCGTAATATAGAAGTCGCGCTCGCAAGTTGGGCGGGTTGAAAATCCTCTAAAACACACACACACCCACACACCCTAACAATTTGCCACTCGTTGCGAACGCCTTTGAATCGAATGATTATACGACCTATAATCCGTGTATGTATAGTCGTCGTGGATTTGCCCGAGCGCCCATACACAGGGCGACGCGCCAGTGCAGACAATGCGCGGTGGGTCGCCGCCTCCGCCGCGGACGACGAGAAGAAGAAGCAGCAGCGCGCAGCGTGTCGAGAGGGTGCAGTCTGAAAAGTCGCGAGTCGAGAGAGCGGATTAGAGCCATGCGCTATAGAGAAATTCCATCGAGCGCTCGACCTTCTTGATGCGCTGCTGCTGCTGCTGCTGCTGCACGCGCTGCTTATTGGTGAAAGGAAGGAGTGCATACATTTTCTCTCTCTCAGCTCGACTACTAGTCAGGTTACGTCATGCGACGAGCACACGCGACAAGCGTAACACCAGCGCGTATTTTATATACATATATACCCATGTGTATGTAGTTTCGTGAAAATCTGCCCCGGCGCTTCGGGAATTTGCTCGTGTACAGGGGAGGTTGGAGTGTATCATTCCATCGGAGCGAAAATTCGAACGATCGCTCAGTCACTCCACGGCCCAACGCGTTCGACTTTGACAAATGATTCCTCTGATACCGTATATACACCGCGCGCAATCGAATTCAAAGTATAATTTATAGCTATCACTGAGAGAGAAATTTACGTCGAGGATTAGGTTATATACCAATAGAAATTACGGTTCTATCGGTAAGCGCGTATTCGAGAGGCATAATCCGACAATGTCGAGGTGGCGCTGAAATAGTATCGATAGCACGATGAATTTTAAGGTTTTACGGTAAATCAGATCCGAAAACAAGTGACCCTACAGGAATGTCTTCGTTGTACGCATGCAGTCGAGTTGTATAGATTGGGACAATTGAAAGCGAGAAAAGAAACCAATATTCTGCACAAACTCTATAGAAACTTTGTGAAATGTGATATCATATGGCTCTTCATTTAAGCGATCAAGCCGTTTTGAACCACATGACAGCTATGCGGGTCAGATGAAAACACTGTAGGTCACGTGGTCACCAAAACAAATTTACCGTATAAAATTATCGTGTTCAAATATACTATTTCAGCGCAAGGACCTGCAAACAGTCGGATACGCGCTTACCGATAGATGCGTCATTTTTATAGGAAAATACGCTATATCAATGACGTAAAATTTTCTCAGTGTACATCTGCTATCGACTGGGAACAATTGACGAGTCCTCATATGATTTTTTATCAATTCAAGGAATTTGAGGAATTCGATGTAGATCGACAATAATCTGCGAGATAAAGTTTTACAAACGAGCGAGAGGTATCCTGTTGCTCACCCATCGATTAATCAATTTTCGTAAACTGTGAAACGTGTGTGTTTTTCTCTCTCTTCCTCTCGATTCAGTGCTTCTTCAATTCTCCAATCATATATACGAGACTGCATATAAAGGGTTTTCAGTATACTGAGCTGAACGATAAATAATAAGGTTGGAATCCGTAATCCTCGTAATCCCGCTGGAAAGAACCAGCTCTCTAATAATGCCCTCCAACAACGACTCAATCTTCCCTCGACCCGCTTCATCCAGATTCGCGACTTACTCCGAAACACCACGATTATCCCGACGCGCGAGCGTCTATATTTCGTTATTTATAAATTTCAAGTGCTCGCCGGGCTTGATTCAACTACACCGAGAGCGCGGATCTCGTGCTTAGATGCCACGCTGATAAAGAAAATAACGTAGGTGGGCCGCGAATGCGCGCGAGCTACGGCGAATAGCCGACTGGCCGCAGGTATATAATACGCATTTTCGTCGTTCTCTCTCCCTCTCCCGGGGGGGAGCGGGAGGATCTTAGTCCTCGCCGACAGGGACATTCCCGATAATAGGCCCGACGCAGCGATCGCGCGCGACAATGGCACACGGGGCCAATTAAAATTTGTCAATTACATCCGCCGGTCTCGGGTTACATCGGGCGCGCGCGACGAGGAAAGTTGAACAATTGCGCGCCGCGGGTACAATTAGACGCTCTCGGCGTAACGCGCGGTTTCGCAACGCCGTATCGCGTATCCCCTCGGATAGATATATACGCGCCCGCGCGCACAATTTATAATTCATCTTCGTATATATTATATCTGTGTTTGTACCGCCGCGGCAATTCACGCTCGATTCCCACAGGCTCGAGAGAATGAAAACGTTACGAAAGCCCGCGTATACGTGTATATATAGACACACACGCGCGTGAGTAAAAAATAATCGAGTACTTTTGACGGGGAATTACGGGTCGGATATCACCGCGGCGCCGTGCGAAAAATCTCTAATCTGCGCGCTCGGTGCAGGCCGCGTGCAGCTTGGCGTGCGCGCAGTCGAACTTGACCCGCGGCCCCGAAACCCCGTCAAAACAGCCGCTCACTCGACGGCGGCTGCGCGGCGAGCAGCCGGCAACGTCGCAACCGCGCGATCGAACACTTGGCTCTCTTGAATGTGGATATGTGTGCATGTACGCGAGCGCGCGCCAGCGCATGTGTGTACGTGCGGTACGTGTGTAATTATATTCGAGCAGCGGCGGAAGCTTCGTTATCGATAACCACTGCCCCCCGACTCCCGCGCGTTCTATCCGCCACTGTGCACAAAGAGCGCTCGCGAGCTCTAAGACTGCGGCGCGATCCGTATACTTGCAACGTTAACGAAGCCGTGCGTTATATACGCGCTGGCTGATGACGCGCTGCGGATATATTACGTGCGCCGGCCAGTGTGTATAAGATTTATTATAGACGGGGGAAAGAGGTCGGAGGGGGCTGAACAGTTCTCCACAACTGGTGTGTGTGTTAGCCAGACGACAGAGAACGGCGCGGTTCTCCGCTTTTTATCCTCCAGCGGGGTTTTCCAGGACGCGCGACTGCTTTGAATACCGCGTTGAGAGCCACCAACAAACTCGCTCGGGCAATGTTCATAATTCTTCGATCTTTTGCGAGCCCGTTTGAGGTGTATATTTCAAAAGTTTGGAAAAATATTTACAATCGACCGAATGACGGCTGAATTGTTTTCCTCGCCGAATATTACGTTGTCATCGGATCGCTCCGGTGGAAATCAAAGTTGGTCTCAACCCCCCCCGCCATTCACCCCCAGCTTATACGCTTCGTTCGTCTCCGACGTTATAACGTTCTTCCTCATTATCCATTTCGCTCCCATTCATAATTGTATTCAACAACCGAGATGAATAATTCATGAGGAGATCAAGTTATGCAGGGCATAGTATATATTGAATCATAATGAGAAATCCAACGAGCAATGATTGTGCAGCGCGCGGCACTCTTATATACGTATGATCCAGACAAAATTCTTATAATATTCAATCTCAATTCACCGATTGTACGATATATTTACGAGAAGTCATACTTGGTGAATCACGGATGAGAAAAAATTATATATCCCAACGCAATGAGTCGGGACGTCGACAATCCTCGATAAATAATTCGAGTGTAAGAATCACCGATATTGCATGGATTACGCATAACGCGAGAACAAAGTGCTGCTCGATTCGCGCGCGGATCTCTTCGAATCGTCATACACTACACATTCGTTTTCGTGATTCCTCATTTTATACGGCTGGAGTAACAGTAGTTTTGTTTCATGAATAAGAATACTCATTAAAAATATTATTCCCCCCCCCCTCGAGCGTATAGAGCCGAGGAAAAAAAAAGCGTAAAAACGCGTGTCGCGTCAACGGCGCGCGGGTTGTTTGTATCCGCGCGCACGCGTCACTGTTTATATACTCCCGCGGCCCGCGGAGAGTTGCTTGACTCCGAATCGAAGGTGAAGCCAGTCGGCCTCGCTGGCCCCGCCACAGGGAAAGGCGCACTACATCGTACGTCTTCCGCCTCCGACTCCATAGACGCGTGTACCTGCAGCCCATGCGACGCACACCCTAGACCAGCTGTTGGGTGTTTTATTCCTAGATTCACTCGCTATATATAGGCGAGCGGGCTAAGAGACGCGCGATAATTGCGGTCGGGAATCCGGGGGGGGGGCGAGAGGGCAGATGAATATTCAACGCATCCGTTCGGCGGATTTATTCGTCTTGGGCGCGCGTGCGATGTGTTTCGCGCTCCTCCGAAGCTCCGGCGTGTATTTCGGTGGTTGTGCATATTTTCCACGAGCTATTTCGATTTGACAAAGAGGACATTCCGCGCGCATTGTTCGGATGTACACTCGCCCCTTTCTTCGTTTCCAACCGGCGAATCGAATTAAATCCGCAACGGCGATCGATAGCGCGGCAGTGTATATAGAATCGGATGACGCGAGGATTCATAACACAATCAGCCGAAATAAATAATATAACAGCTTTTATGAAAAAGCTGGGGAGGCGGCGCGCGCGTTGTCCCCGTTCACTTTTTGTTTCAACGATATACAGAGAGACGCGCATTGTTTTATTCTTCCAATACAGCGTGTGGTGTCTATATCTCTGCGGCTCAATCGAGCTAAATTTTAGCGTTTCTCGTGACGATAGAACACACAAGTCAGGCGAGTCGATCGCGCCTGCCGCTGAAATGATGTTTCGCCGAACTCTTTTTTCTTTTGCTCTCGTCCCTCCTACTAATCAGTTGCCGCGCGCGTGGATTTCACTGAGCTCAAAGAGCCGCTGCGCAATCATATACATACACACACGTTATATATAGGACTGAGCAAAACACAGAGGCTCAACGATATAGGCGGGAACAGCTGATGCGGCGGACGGAGCAAGAAGAAAGCCAAGTTGGCGATGCTTGAACGATCCTCGTTTCAGCCCAACTCATGTGTATGGGTGTGTATAATCAGACTGCGCGCGAACACTCGTCTCTCTCTTTTCACCGGAGCTATTATTTTTTCTTCTCTTTGTGTTTTGAGTTTTCCGTGCGTGGACTGCGTAATGGCGTTTAGATCGGGTTCCGCGGCGAGGAACCAACGGCAACTCGGCTAAAGGGCCTCGCAGATGTAATGGAATAAACGTCCCGGATGGACGCACCCTCTCCTCTTTTTGAATCTTAAAACATCGAGAGACGATCTCGTTCGAAGCGGAATTTTTTCGGGGATCGAGGAGCTCGAACAACACATCGTGCATATACACCTGTACACTGGGTCAAAAGTTGAAAAATCGAACGGATGAAAACCCCTCCGAACGTATAGCTTCCCTTTGAAAACGAAAACTACTGTTCAGTTTTGTTTTGGCGAATTAATTTGTAAAAACGACGGCGAAAAGCCCCCAGAGCGTATTGTACTTTGTTGGCCGTTTCTGTAACACAGCAACGAATGAATTTGGGTCGCGTTCGGGAAACGCACCCGAGGACGAAAATTTATTCCAGTGGAAAAATGCAGATATAATAACGGTAACAAAGTCTTTTTTTTTTGTTCGATCCCGTACGCACATTCGTTTCGCACGCGTTGCACAGGAGCGTTTGAAGAGCCCGTTGTGGAGCAAATTGCAAACGCGTGGCTATCAGAGTGCGTATACATATGTAATGTAGGACTGCTTATAGGCAAAACGGAAACTCGGCTAATTAATTGCGCTTCCATCATATCGGGATGCTTCTCGGGCGCATACGCGAGAAGAAACTTTGTAATCTAGCCAATAGAGAGAGCAAGCTCCATTAAGATTGCAAATGAATTCGTTTGCGGCTGTACGGCCTTGCAAAAAAGCCCGGAGAGCAACATTATATTCACGCTCCGTACGATTCTCGTTCCGTAAAGACCGGTGCAAGAATATATTCACCGGCTCCGAGCGCTATGTTATTCGTTAAATATTGATGCGCTAATGAATCACTGCAGCTGATCGGTCGGTTAACGCGGGTCGTTATTCGTGCATCGGCATAAACAATCTCTCCAGATCCGAGTGAGTACAAGTACAGGCGATAAACAACAACATGTTCCCTTCCCCTCCCGCCAGATCAACAACTCGGCAGATCTTTTGGCCTGACAATAATGATACGACGTCGCTGATATCTAGCCAGACAATAGACTTTTTTTGGCGACGAGTATCCGGCTCGATCCGTCAAGCAACGAAAAACCACAAATGAACGGAGAAGCTTTGTCCGCCCAGTCGAATTTTCGAAGGACTGGACGGTAGAACTGTTGCACTCTCGAGAGACGGGTCATCAGTACATACAATCTCGTCTCTGCGCTCTGGTAGATTTGAAAGCACCGGTGGGGAGGTGGTGGAGAGCGCACAGTGTGTGTGTGTGTGTGTAAAACACTCACCTATGACGACGGTGCTGGCGGCGACCTCCTTCGCGGCGGCGGCAGCAGCGGCGGCCGGGCCGTGCGCCAGGAAATCGCTGAGGCTGAGGCTCGAGGCGATGATCTGCCTCTTCTCCTCGAAGTTGAGGTAGTCCAGGCTGTTGCTTCGCTGCGGCGCCGCCGCGACAATCGTCACCGTCTTGCCCTGGTGGTGGTGGTGGTGGTGGTGGTGGTTGTGGTACTGCCTCAGCTCCGGGTCGCCGGTGCCCTTGTCCGCGTCGGGACCCACCAGGTACACGTTGCTCAGCCGGATCGACATGGCCGCGCTGGGGCGACTTCAGCCCAGCTCGGCGCACATCGCCCAAACCGATTGGCAGTGCTGGCGGCCAGCTGGACGGGGCTAGGGATCTGCGCAGGGTACGTCACACATGTATGGGACTGGGTCAGTTGGCCCCGGGTACAGCCCGCAGCAGCTGACCGGCACGCTTGTTGTTCGCTCTGCCCCCCCACGCCACTTTTAATGCACAGGATATCGGTTAATCGACTTTCGGCTATGCCAAAACGCGACCTCGTTACGGCAAATTCGGGTTATTTTTTCCATCGTACCGATACAGCCCTCTCGAAGACCACAGCCTCGTTCAGCTTGATTTCGTATTTAAAAATGTCGCTTTTTTCGCGCATGACTTCGAAAACGAATGGTGAAAAGTGGGGAGCTTTGGAGATTAGCTATATTTTGATTGAGACTAGCCTTTGGAAGGAGCATCTATTAAGGTAGCTCGACAACGACGTACAGTTGAGTATACAAAAATATAATGTAAATCACGAGACTGCATAATCTCAAATACAAAATCATTCTTGATGAAGAGAGCAATTGATTGCCGGACAAATTAGCGGAAATTAGGTAACTGGTTAATTTCTTGGCTGAGAATCATATACTTGAGGTTCATTAACAACCTGTAGGAATTTCATTCGACTCTCCAGTCTTTCAATTTAGGGTCGAGCTACCTTCAAAGCCTCATTCGCAATAGTCACTGTTACGCCCTGCTATTACTTCCCTACATACTGGATGTTCGAGCTAGGTCGACGGGATATGCAGCAAGTTACCCATAAAACGATCGTATACGAGTCCCAAAATCTCATCCCGGACAAATGGGATTTGGTAACAAATTCTCCGACTGACTCGGCCGACGCGTCCGATTCGACTTCCCCGTTCGCCGAACAGATAAAACTTAATTCGCGCGACGCAATCGCGACGTTCGCTGAACGGCCGCGACTAAGAAGGCAACGAACCCCACGGAGAATCCAAACTGCCCTTCTCCCCAAGAACGAGAGAGTCGCGGCTTGTTTATCGCTTCTCAAAAACACCCGCATCCCATTGCTCTCTCGGCCGCTCGAGCCAATCGATATCGGGGAAGCGCGCTCGTAAAATCGGGGAAAAAGAGCCGCTCGATTCTAATTGGGCGAGAGAGAGAGAGCCGTTAATGACGAGCTACGAACCGATATAATTGCACGATCCGTCGCTTGCAAATTCACCCGCACGAGATTGCTCGCGTTCCGCGAATAATACGAGCCGCGTCGAGCTTGATTTGGGATTCTTCGCGCGCCCTTTCGGCTCTTTTTTGCGATCGTCGCGCGGCGGAATATGAAATGCGGAAGACGCGACGAGACTAGCGAGACCCCTCGCCGATAGGGGCTGGTGCTTATTTGCCAATCAATTTCCAAAATCCAATCGGCGTTTTTTCTTCTTCAAAATTCAGCCCTCGCAAATTTGATGAACCGACGTAGTTACCTTGCAACTTCATTTTGGCCGCGCGGGGACATATTTGTACAAAAAAAAAAATCACGAACCTATGTGACTTGGGAAACAAGAGGGAACCGAATCGACAAGAGAGAATATACCTAATCCTTTGGGTGTCAGATCGGAAATATATAATCCCATACACGATTCCCTATCGAAAATACACTTGTCAGTAATATAGACAGTGGTTTCCCCCGACACTGCCCAGTGTATATATGAGGATGCAATCGACATAAAATATCCTACTCCGGCTGGGAATTTTGCACTTATCGGAAAAAGTTTATACAGGGTCTAGCGCGTAGATTGTTTTGTGCTCGCCAGCACCGAGTTTCGTATTCAATTATCGTAAAGATTTCAAATAATCATTTTCGCCAGACAAATTCAAATCAATTTATCTCCCAACGATCGCAAGATAGAAACGACTGATTTGCACACGAGCAAACTTTGTGAGATGCTTTTCGGCTATACCTAAATGGGTTTTACCCGAAGCCGTTTTGGCCGATAAATAGAATCGATCATTATTGGCTTCATGCCTACGGCTCTTCGTACATACGGTATGCACTCGGTATGCAAAGAATTGTAAAAACGGTGGTCGGAACATCTCCGGGAAATCGAAGCTACAGCCGAAACGGCTCAAGATATATATGTGATCTTATTCGGTTCCCAAGGACCGCCTCACAAAGTTCCAGCAACAGACCCGCAGGGTTGGATCTCCATTTAGAAGACACGATTTGTAAGCGACAGAGAGCTTTTACCTTCGCGTTCCACTCGCGTCACTAATAGAGTCCCGAGCCTTCGTCGTTACCAATTGGCAAGGACCAAACGACCAAAGATACGCGAATTGCACGAGACGGAATCGGACGGTTAATCGATGCGCGCTACGAGCAACAAGCCTGAGATGCACTAAAAGGAAAAGCTGGTTTCCATCGTAATAAAAAAGTTTCACTCGATTCTCTATACCCCACCGGAACTTGCCGTGTACACTGCACATATAGGAACAGAGCTGCAGGAGCCGAAAACGAGTGAGCGCCCCGCATAATCCGCGGCGCGCGCCGATACTCATTATCCTTCCCCTTTCTTCCGCCCCTGCCGCGCGACGGCACGTGAGCGCGGCAATCGTATTATTCAATAAGCCAATTACCGCGAGCGACGTATACCGCCGCATCAGCCGGGGGAAAAGCGTCCGGGATCCGGGGGCATCATTATAGGCTTTTCATTTTTTACTCGCGGTGA
The DNA here is from genome assembly GCA_020882685.1 of Aphelinus atriplicis. Taxonomy (NCBI): domain Eukaryota; kingdom Metazoa; phylum Arthropoda; class Insecta; order Hymenoptera; family Aphelinidae; genus Aphelinus; species Aphelinus atriplicis. Next base: position 80,667,215 of record CM037073.1, read on the forward strand.
AAGTCCTCGCGCGCGATTTACGTAAATCAATCCCGTGTTTTCTCGCGCGTCATAAGTGTATCGATCCGTCGCGATATAACGAAGCGCGCGGAAAACGATCCTCGCACCCACACCCGGCACGAATGCGTCGAATGCTATAAAACGCATTTGGGCGTCGGACGCGTATCCACGTGGCAGGATCCATGACTATTACGCGGTTCGTCCCTCGCGAGGGACTATCAAACGTTGCCGACAATCGATTCGGCGCGCGACGCTCCCTTGGCCCTGCTCTAAACGCGTTCATATTCATACGCGTCTCGGGGCGCTGCACCTCGCTCGACGACGCCCGCGGGGGAAACCCTTCGGGCGCATGCGTTTTTCTCAATTTTTTTTTCCAATCGACGAGCTGGCTCGCGCGCGAACGACGGACATTCGCATCACGCGCCCGGCCTCGAAGTGTGCAATTTGCGCGCGCGCATGGCTGCGCGCGGCGGACATAACCTTTAAAGAGTGGCGCGCAGGGGGGCGACGAACAACAAGGCGCCACAGCTGCTTTGGAACGGTGAGCTAGCGCATCATCAGGTGCAGTATATATAGCAGCGGAGCAGCGGCGGCGGTGTATATGTGTAATATGGAAAACGCCCAGGCGTGTTTTCCTGTTTACGTCTATGTTGTGCCGCGCGCGCGGCCTACCTTCCCCCTCCCGGGAGGCCTCTTCCCCACAGACACACACACACACCCATACTCTTTTTTGTGTTACACTGACTGCCATGGCAAGCGCGACGTTGTTCTCGAGACACCTGTGGCGGAAGGCACGTCCCACTCGCTCGACGAACTATATATGCGCTGTCCGTCTAGTCGGCCCCCGTCGTATACGTGCGTGCGTGTGTACGCGTAGATTTTCGAAGATAAGATCGAGAAGCCACGTTTATGTGTGTGTATACGCCCGAATGCGCGCGCGTGTGCGTGCGTATACGCGGCAGGTGAGTCACACGGCGACACTTTGTTTACGAGGAATTTATGCCGATTGATGATGAAAGTGGCTATGCGCGTATATACCCGGTGACTAAGGCACACAGCTCGCGCGGACGAGGCTCTCGCGATCGTCGGCAGGCGATTATAAATTGCCGGAGCGCTCGAGCGAGCATATCTATATATATACTCGTACGAGTTGCAAGAAGAGGAACACTGCAGCGCGCGAGTAAACGCTGCACTCGCGCACACACACATCAGCTGCTCTTCTCTCGCGAGCGAGAGGGAGAGAGGAGCAGTTGGTGCGCTCGCGCGGTGATGCAATCGAGTCAGCCCGGAATAAGTCGCGTAGCCAAAACATCGGCTGATGCTCGTCGTACAGACAAGCTGAACATGCGAGGAGTCGTCGGGGGAAGCTGGACTCTTGGAGCAGACACGCACAGGTCGCGGACTCGGGGATTTTAGCCGCTCTCTCTCTCTCTCTCTCTCTCTCACTCAAGAGAGAGAGAGAGAGAGAGAGAGAGTGAGATGCACGGAGAACGCGCGGAGCGAGTGGGGGCGGCGGTGCGCACGCCCGGAGACGCGCCGCCGGTGGAGCACAACACACACACACACAGGCACGACACGGACGGGCGGGCGCAGCCGCTCGAATATTTCGGTGAGCGCAGGGGAGGAGGAGGAGGAGGGACGTCGAGCCAGGGGCCGTTGCACTTGTTACTTGCTGCCGCCGCCGCTGCTCTCGGCGTCGGGACGATAGGCGACTTACGCACTGCGAGCCGGCCGAGCTCAGCTGGTGCTCGTCATGCTGGCGCACCCGGTGTGTTGTGTGTATACGCACACCGCCACTCAACTGCTCTGCCCCGAGCAGCTGTAGGTATATGTATGCGCGGGGTCACACCCGCGGCACGACGACGACGACGCCGGCCGTCCGGAGCATCGGCTGCAGCGCCGCACTCCCGAGGAAAACACAAGCCGCGCTCGCGCACACACACAGAAATACAGACAGATAGAGACAGAGAGAGACACAACACACACGGATACTGTGTGTGTATATACACACAGCGAGGAGAGCGCGCGCGCGCGCCCGGAGCGAGAGAGAGAGAGAGAGACGTGCAGCGGAGGGAAGGCGCGACCACGCCAGCGCCGCTGCCGCGAGCCACTGAACTATAATGCGGCTCGGCTCGTCGGAGAGCAGCGCCGCGCGCGATCCCAGCGCTGTGCCGCGGACGCTCGAGACTGTGTACTACACACACACACACACGCAAGCACGCACAAACACACATTACACACGTTACACACTGCACCTCTCGCTCGCGGCGCCGCCGCGCATCTGCAAAAACTCCGTCCACTTTTTTTTTTTTTTTCTTCCTAGGCTATAACCGCCGGGGCATGTGCCTAACTCCGTCCACTTGACTTGTAAGTGTATATATTACGGTTCGATTCGAATCTTCGATTTGTCCCGACGAGATCTTATTCGCAATCTTTGTTGTGTAAGTATATCGAGTTGGCGGTGGGTGCCAGTGCACGAGTGGTCAATCCTCGGAACGTATGACTACATGGACACCTGTGTCTTGTCTCTTTCGTTTTCCCAATGTGTGATATTTTAACCCGCGAGAAGGATAAGTGATCTAATGAAACATCGTTTCATTTGAAAGTATAACGGCGGAATCATCCACGCACGTGAGTAGTATCTTACAAGACGTCTGCGAAAATTCCAAATGATTTATTTTGATTTACTTATTTCAATGAGATTGGATAATCAAATTAAACAGCATCAGTTATTCGTTGCATGAAACAACATTTCACGCAATAGTGCGTTTTAACTTTCTCTAAGAGAAAGCATTGTAAGTAATAGGATGAGAATCGATCTATCCGATCAAACTTCGGGACCTCGATATTCGTGGGTCGAAAAACTTCGATTCCCAGAAATTTCTGTATGTGCGTATATATGTGGTCGTTCTTTGTCGCACGATAACTTTCGTAGGGATTGTCCGATCTTCCTGGAATTTCGCACACAAGTTAGTCGTGGCAATATGTGAGACATATGTTATTTATTTCCCATAGTAGCCGTTTCTAATGTGTTTTTCGGGAAGTTTTCTATATGATTTCTTATAAATTCTCGTTGGGACCCGAGTACTCACAAGGATAGACGAAGACCGACGAGAGTCATCGAGATATTCATCATAGTAACCATACGCGAAGGAGAAATCAGTTCGAGGTCTGTTTGTCGATGGCAAAAGACACAGAAAACTTCGTTTCTCCATAGCAACCGTTGTTTACGTCCCTGTAGAACAGTTGCTAAGGGAATGAAATATTGTGTTCGAGTTCATTTACTTACAAATACTTTACAAGTACTTTTGAAGTCACAGTATCTTTGTTCTTTCTATGACAACTGTTGATATCCTCAGCATCCATTGTTTATATTTCTATCAACAACTGCTACGGAGTTACCGTCAATTAAGTTCATCTGTATCGATTGCAAAAGACATATCTCATTGACATTATTTTTTTCCACATGGGTATAACATAATAAAACAATCGACTCGGGGGACTCGGGAGTAGAATAGAAATGCAACGCGTAGAGTTCACAGTTCAAGTATCTAAATATTGAAAGATGTCCGGATATGGATTATCCGGATACGGGTATATCCATGAAGTTTGGAATCAGCAATATTTCAACGAGTTTCAAAAAACCAAACTCACTGTGTAATCAGTGGAAACAAATAAGATTCAGCGAAATCGTGAGCTCGTTTCAATAATTTTTCTTTCACTTTATCCTGAGACCCAAACACAAAGTTTCGAATCGTCAAATGAGACAAAATCTTATACTAGACACTTATATCGATTTTATGTTGAAATACAAATGTGATGATCCCATCTATCTAATATAATAGTATGATATTATCAGTCGATTGAACTGTTAGATGAGACTGCTAGAAAATATTGGAGTTCATAAAAAATTTGAATGCCTATTGTGAAGCGACACATTTTTAACGCATGTTCCACTCGTGTTTTTGTATGTTTCAACAAGAACATGTTTTATGGATAGAATTTGATGTGTTCCTCCGACCCATAAAATTATAAAAACAGAATTTTGAAGCACATGTCAAGAGTAGCACAACGATCCTCTCAAATCGGTTCAGAGTAAGCTGCCTTGAAATAGAAATTTTTTACTATTCGAATTGCATCCTTTTTTCCGAATGGAAATTGTATGAATGCGTGAGTAGAGTGTCAATATAAAATGTATTGCAGTAGAGTGCATGAAGCGGATTAAAAACAAAAAGGGACGTTTTAAACAGAAACATTGAAAGAATTCTTGCGGAGGAATTTCAAAAATTAACAATCAATTTGCTAGAGGGAATTCATTAAAATTAGGATAATTGAAGGAAAAATTCGCTGCCAAGTGCCTCAGCAGTATGCTTTCTCAAAGTATTGCAATTGAACCTCAATTTGCATTAATCACCACTCTTTGAGAAAGCAAAATGAACCTCTAACTTATTTCCTCCACTCCATAGTAACGGTTGCTAAGGACGTAAACAACGGTTGCTATGGTAAATATCCGAGCTTCGGTGTTCTTACTTCTTTCAACTGACTTTTCCCATTCCCTAGTTACGGTTGCGAGCGATATAAACACCGGTTGCTAGAGACATCAACAATGGTTTATACGGGAAAGGTCTCTTTGATTGTTATAGAATCCCATAAATATACAAACCCAAATGATCATTTATCATGAATTATATGGGAACTTATCGAAAACACGCTAGCAACGGTTGCCATGGAATCAAACAACGGATGTTGCTGAACACCGAATTCGGTTCACATCTGCCGGAGACCGACCTGTGTGCAAAATTTCACGACGATCGGACCATTCCTTCGAAAATTAACGTACGACAAAAAAAGTCAGTCTGAAGCTGAATTTTGTATCTCCATAGCAACGGTTGCTAGGAGAATAAACAATGGTTGTTCCAAAATGAATGTCTTATCGATTCTCATCGATCGTCCCAAGAATTGGAGACCCATCGTGCATTGATGATGATTTTCGGAGCTTTTATCAAAAACACGTTAGCAACGGTTGCTAGAGAAATTAACAACGGAATTGGCTGAAAATTGAACTCGACCGAGATTTTGCGGCGACTAACCTGTGTGCAAAATTTCAGGACGATCGGACAATTCCTTCGAGAGTTATCGTACGACAAAAAAGTGCACGTACGTACATACATACAGACATTTTCGGATTTCCATGTTTTTCGACCCGTAGATTACGAAAATCGAGGTCCCGAAGTCCGATTCGGTGGGTCGATTTTTACCCCGTTACAAAGCTTTCTCTTTGAGAAAGCAAAATCGACAAACATTGATAACAAAATAAAGAATCGAATGATCAATTACTGCGAGGAAGAAAATGCTTCGATGAGTATAGACACGGATGGAAGTGAAGTTGAGTATACACGGCGCACTGCCGTACGTGCCTGGCATTTCTGATTCGCCATCATTTCCAAGTAACTACACGTGATTCGTGGCTTTTCACTTTGTGTCATTTTAAAATTGATCGCGTCCCCGGTGCGTGTTGTCCTGCGCGAAACCTCGAGCCCAAGCCACCGCGATTAGCTTTTTGCGGATTTGCGAGGTCACATACGCGCCCGCCGCACGAATGGCAACATCATTGCGAGCGATGGATATGTAACGACGAGCAGTTTATGTAACAACGCCAACAAAACAAAGCCACGCTACGCGTCATGCCGTTCCTCTCATTTTGTCTTCGATTGTTACACCGACGATTGATTTTTATTTTTAAACAGTTTGCCGAGCATATAGCGCCACAGCCGGTGGGTCGAGCTAGTAGAAACGACTGTGGCAGTTTTGATTGCTCCATAGCCTCTGTCCAATTGTAATTTACCAATTTATTTATCAAGCTATTGCGGCTTGTTATGCCGTACGAATGTTATACACCATATTGATATGTATGGACAGTCCCATTAGACTGTCGAGATGTAATTTTGTTGCGAAACAATTATTTGTAATGGAGTACTATTTTGGAAGATGACTAAACAGTTGTGATGAGATTGGTTTATTGAAAAAAAAAACAATTCGCCATTCGTTTGTACGAAGTGTAATTCATATTGTTTGATGAGATATATTCTTCAACAAATTTCAAGGTTCCAAGATAAATTGGACAAGCATAACTTCCTTTTGTACGAGTCTTGAAAAACGAGAAAAATTGGGTTATCTATATACTATACTCAACCCATAGATTAACGAGTTTGAAATACTTGAAGGTCCTTAGAATATCTAAATTTTGTCGCGATAGTGAAATTTTTCGAATCTCAAAGGTTTTCTAAAATAAATACCAAGCTGAGTATTCCGAGTGATTTCAAAAAAGGCGAGATTGTCGCTCATGAATTAAAGACAAAATCACTACTTCGAGAAACATTCTTCTCATTTTCAGCTGTAACAAATTCATCAACAGTTCCGTAAAAGTAGATCTTCGCAAAGGGCCCATTTAGAATTTTTTCCGATTCAAGCTTGCAAATCCAAAAGAGGTAAAAAGCAGATAAAAAGCTGCACTACAGGGTTGGTTGCGACATTATAAAAAGTGGAGATCTAGGCTGCTGACTCAAAGAGAATTGAGTATGCCTACGGCACGTTGGACTAGTTGCGTGTTTTAAAGTACCAAAAAGACTTTTTGTAATTCAAAATGTTCTGAATCCCCAAATGAGACAAATTATTTCGACGGAATCCAATAGTACATTCTTCAAATGAGGAATGATGTAGCGCAATTTTTTCATTTCAGAATTCCATAGTCTATGGGAAAATAATCAATTTTTAATTTCTTTTTACTAAAACATTGAGGAATTTCGATGAAGTTATCGTTGTTGCAAATTTCGTTTCATGTGCAAAGAATCAAGTCAAAGACTCATTATTAATGGTGAGTACACAATTCATTGCTCTTTTCCAAGTATACAGATATACTCTGTTGAAGGACTAATAGAAAAAATATGACACATTTGAACCTGTGATTTAGCTGAGATTTTTTGTGGTCTTCTAGCCTAACGTTTTGATCTCCCAGGAATATTCGTAATTATCAATTTCAGGCCATCACTGGCAGTATACGGGTACATTGTCAAACTACGAAAAAATTTTCACTATCGGGTTATTGATAACAATAAATATATCGAGTTTTATTCTTTCCTCCAGATTTGAAATGAATCGATATTCTTTATACACTTACGTGATCAAAATGGTATGCACAATGAATATTCCATCAACTCACCTGTAACAGATAAATTCGATTTATTATTATTGAATAAAATTGTATTTCATTATAATATAGCGATACCATATATATTTCTGGGAATAGATACTAAGAATTTTAGGTATTTTAAGCACACTTTTGGAGACGTATCCAGTTACAGACACTGAATGTTCATACAGATAACCATGAATTATTCAAGAAAACCAAATAGATATATTTCAATACAAAATATTTAGTTTTTGCCAAAGTTATTTTGTGGAGGTCGTTGAGTTTCGGTTCTGATAAAAAATAACAAATATCAGTATAAATTTCTTCTAATCATGTACTGATACACTTGAGACTATAGAACATCGTACAACAGAATACAAACTGGTTTCTCATTAAAAATGAGCAACAATACATTTTTAAATTTTGATACAATATTGAAACTAGAGGCAGTATGGGAAAGTTTGCATCCCAAATGAAGAAAATAAATGCCAATGTATTAATCGATTTTTAGTTTCAATAAGGAATACTTTGCATTTTGAAGTATATTTAATCTATCTCTATTTCCCTTTATATAAATACAACACTCAAGATTACGTCTTACAAAAGGAAATGAACCACTCCTCCCCTCTCCACGTACGTGCTGTACATTCATCACTTTGACGAAAAAGATCATTTTTTGTGACTGCACCATAGCACGAGTGCGAGTGACATCTTCCACGATGTTATATTAATAGACACATCGCGTGTCTCTAAAAAAACTTGCAGATTTAACATTCCACCACTCGACCATTTGTGTAGTTCAAGGTTGTTTCGGCGTCTACGGTAGACAGTTAGACACTCGAGCGAGTATTCGTATCTTCCGCTCTCTCTAAGGGGTTATTTTTCACTCGCCTTTAACGCCTTTCTTCTCTTTTCTTTACGTCTCTCTCTCTTTCCCTCTCTCTCTCTCTCTCTCTCTCTCTCTCTCTCTCTCCTTCTCGTTCTTCTTACTTCTGTCTTTCATGTGCTGAGTGTTCATAAATTTATATCATGCGTGTTGCCCGTCGATTCATCGGTTGATCTATTATTAGATAAGTGAGAGAGGTACATGTAAAAGGAAGAAAGGAAAATAAACTTCGTCTATAATTACGATCGAACTTCACTTGAGGTAAGTTCGTTTGATCGTTTAATAGGCATTCATTTGAACTCAAGTTGCTGAACATTCTACGCATACTATATGCTGCAGCTTGCGTTCGTGCGTGGGTATATATACGTATAGAGGGTTGGTAACTTCATGTCAATGCCACATTCTGTGAGCGAACGTCAGGACCATATACTGTTTGTTCGCGTATAACGATTTGTCAGTTTGAAAAGTCGTTCCTGTGGATATTATGATAAGGTTCCTCAGTGCAGTATCTCCGTAAAATCGTTTTTACTGATATCCTGATAATATTTCATAACTCTTTATCCGTATTGGCTATTTGTTCCAGAAGATCCTCAGGGAATCTTATTTTATCTATTCTTCAGCGTGCGTTTATATTCATGTCGTATTTTTTTTTTTTTAAGAAATGTAGTACACAAGACCAAATTGAACTTCCCGAGCTACGACTACTAATTATACACAGCCGAAACTCCCGTTTGACAATCAATCAAGGGTAATTGCTAACGAGATTTTCAGACTCACAAGGAGTACCAGGTTGTAGGTCTCCGATCTTGCCTGAAAGTTTGTCAAATTGTTTTGGCTATCTAAATAGGTCATATCATGTATGTACAACAACCATTAGGTCTAACGTTCCGTTTTGCCGGAGTTATTCGGGAATCAAAATTGACTTTATGCATTTACAGAGTGGCTGCATATGTAGATATGACCTAATTCGGCACCAAAAAACCATTTCATTAAATTTCAGCAAGATCGGATACTCATAACTTTAATACACTCCTTGTTAGATTTACATATGACTATTCAAAGAGTTTTAGTGCAATGTTCTACGAAAAAATGTATGATGAAAATTGAAGTCGAGTGTAATTGGAGACACTCATTAGAACTCTGGCTTATTCAAACAGTGATTTAAATACACCAATTTAAATATTTCTACCCTCCGAGGGATGACACAGAAATATATTATCTCATGAAGATAGCGAGTAGTAGAATTAGAATTTTCAATTGGCCTTTTATAAGAGCAAACAGTAGATGGGATCTGAGCACTTTACCGTATGTGTGTACCGCGAAAAACTAGAATAGCGAACAGTTAATATCGCCAAAGGCGAACAAATTCACGCCAAGAAAATTTTCTCATCTCATTTTGATGCGGCTCACACGCGTGCGTTAGCAATAAATTGCAAGAGAATTTGTCGCAGCGGGTGTAGGTTTGAAATTTCCTGCCGTGACGAGTCGCTGCGCATGCTATCGTGAGCCGTCGTATTAGTGAATCGCGACGGTAGCTTCTATCTCACGCTCGTTTTCAGGAACTTGTTCACTCGTTAGCCCCGTGTCCCCAATGCCCCGTGCCTGTCGAGCTGAAGCGAGATGCGAATGTTTGCAAGACTTGGATCAAGTGGATTTTATACTATACACACGACGAAGTCGATCAGAATTGATTATTTCCAAAAGGCCCGAGTGGAATTGACCTTTAAGCCCTTCCATAAGAACTTTCTGTAATTTTTAAAAGGATTTCACAAGGAAAAAGCCTACACAAACTTTATAAGCCAATTTCGGAGAAGGTGATCCTGGATTCAGGCCATATGCCTATTTAGTTCGAGTTGCCGTTGATAGTGGTGCAAGAGTGCACGCCTGAAATTGATGGTCGCGGATGATAATGAACTGAGAAAAATCCCCTTATAGTTAGATGTATTGTATGCGCAGAGTTTGCCGCCCGAGCGAAGCGATGGTAGTAATTACACGAGCCTAGAATCACTTTATGCTACTGTATCAAACAGTATTCTTCATAACGTGTGTGGAAAGAGAATGTTCAAAGATCAATTTTTCCGCACACATTGATGAAAAAATAAAAAGATTTAAAACATAACAGGTGATATTAGTAGTATACGTGTTTCATACTTTTATTTATAGGACTGACCAAATTTTGGGTTATCGGATCAGAGAACCAATTTTTTTCATGCTTATAAATTACAGAATAAAATTTTTATAGTTGATTTTTTTCCTTTGAATACATATGTTTCTCAGTGAATCTGTAATCTGGGATACTAATGCCGAACATGATTCTACTCTACATGAATTGAATAGGTATTTTCAATTAATTTCCGAATTGGATCGATTGTTTGATGGATGGAAAATAAATGGTAGTTTCCAATTGTACGGAGACTAGGTGATTTATCATTCAACACACTGCTGTTTCTTACAGAGATCCAGTGTAATATCGAGGAGGGCGAGGTCTTATTAATTGATCTGTCAGCGCACGAGCTTTACCGAGTGAATTGAAGCCGAGCTCTAATACGATTCAAAAGTGCTCTAAAACGTCATATTCTACAGAATAATGAGCACTTGGTAGAATCAATTGGCGAGCAATATCGCCGAGAATAGTATGAAGTTGTGAATCCTCATTATTATGTATATGAAGAACAAGTGCAATTTGATTAACGCTAGAACTAAGTTGAGAATCGTTGGAGCTGCTTTTGAGATGAATAACATAGGCTTATATGAAAATGTATAATTTTGCAATTTTATGACGAAGATTCATAATTTGATTCTTGATAGTTTCAGAGATGAATCCATTTTGACAAGGTGGTAAAGAGCTTTTCATCACGAATTTTGTGTGAAATTTCTCAGACAGTTCTCGAGTATCAAAATCGGATATATTAAATTTGCACACATTTAGTCTATTTATAAGATGTTTGGAAATAATATTTCATTTTTCATCAATTAGGAAGGAATTAGGTCTTGATCCATGCTGGTATAATCATTGTCTTGCAGTTAATGACTTCGATCACCACTCGCCTAATTGACTGGCATACATTCCCTGGCATCACGGACGCTTTGAATATTCCTTTTTGTACCTGTCTACTTGGAAGCGATACGTGCACTTACCGCTCAATAATAATTTGAAATTTTTTGACTGTTCTTTCGAAACACTAGTTTCAAAGCATTTACTATCCTGCTAACATCAGATCTGGGAGCACCAAAAATCCATATTGATTGTTAATGAGCGAGTGCAAAAACGTTGGGAAATAAGTCATAGTAAACTATTTCGCCCAATTAAATCCTTGTTAAATATTCTCTTGTATCAAATCATGCCTTAACAAATTATTCAACGATGGAGATTCAATGGTTACAGGTGATTAGTAGATCATATAATAATGGGAAATAGTTACTCAAAGAGATCAGGACCGCAAGGAAAGTTATGCTCATTATTCGATTTTGGGGCTTCGCGAGTATCAAAGTCAGCTCTCGGATATCATAAATAAATTTCCAATATATCCCATAACAGGCTGTACCACGGGATAAACATTACTCACTGTCCTTGGCGGGGCCGAAACGCAGTATGTCGTTCATCCTTGCTGCTGCGTCGAGACGGGCAAAGTGGATTTGGAAAATGGAGCGGACAAAGTGCAGCGGCAAAATCACGTCCTCCTCCTTTGCGGCACTGGTCGTTTCGCATTTGTCTTCAGAGCCGTGTGCCTCGGCTTACACACGTGACTTGGGCCTTCGGAAATCGGGACAGCACTGGCCAAATAAACTTTTCCGCCGCGACCACTCGAGTGATTCCATCCCCGGCCAAGGGACCCGATTTCTCTTGCCAAGGGTAACTCGAATTTAATATCACTTTTCGAGGTTCCAGCTTAGATGATCCGCGTCGAACAGATCACCGCAAGTCATCCTCACTTCTAGACCAAGTGTATACACGTGAAACTAGTTGCTTCGTGGGCGAGAAGTAGGGTTAGTAGAATCCAATGGTCCGTCGTGAAAACTAGCGAACTTTCAACACTCGTGCAATCAATGCACTTTCATACTCCAAAAAATGGTGAGAAGAGAGTCAGCCAGGAGGGAACAACACTCCTCTAGCACTAGTTTTTAAAATCCGTTCGTAATACGGGAGCGGGACTCGTTGAAGAGTTCCGCGGAGAAGTTCGAAAAGCCAATTGGAAAAGCTCACTTTGAATAAACTTCGGTCTAGTGGACCGATATCACCCGCGAAGAACATTCAACCCGATATGCCGAGCGTATTTTGACGCATACAATTTTTCCGCTAGAACTCACTAGAGCGACTTTGGTGAGTGTACTATCACTGCTGACCAACAGTCCGCATAACCCAGATTGATTTTCATTTGAACGAAGCCATACGCTACCGCAGCTCTGACGCACGTGACATCTTTCTTCAGTTACTTTTGTATTAAACAACCAATGCGACACGAGCGGATCAAACGCGAACTTGTGAAGATCCGCCGGTAAGGCGGAACAAGGGACAAAACATTTTTTTTATTTCTCAGATCGTATTATCGAAATATAGTAATGCAATGTGAATGTGTAAAGTTTCCATGCGTTAGACGCAATCTCGCATACGCAACCCAAATTAGCAAATGGCAAAGCCTCGTCACTCCGGACAACGTGTGTACACGCGGCGATAAGGCGGGCGACTCAAAGGCAGGTGCGGGGGTGGCTAGGCTGCTGGTCGCGGTCCGGCCAACTGAGGCGTTAGTTGCTGCTCGCGTGTGTTCACACGCCAGCAGGGGCTTCGCTCGTATACGGCAATCTTTGCCGGGTTGCCTGGAGCCGCTCGACCGGAAGCTGTACACCGGCTGAACGCCGGTCGATGAGCGCACGGAACGCGACGAGGGCCGTGTACGTGCCCACCCCTGGACAACGGTAGCTCAGCACTTTTGTGATTACATCCTAGCTGGCCTAGGCACAAGATGGACTCAGTCCAACATAGTTTGCCCCGGGTTTTTCTTTCTCCAAATCGAATGAATATTACTGTCGATTCACAGTGGGATTTGCATATTCTGATTACAAGAGTCCTTGTATTCAGTATTCAGTATTCATTTTCATTGTTAATAGAATCTCGGTTTTTCGAAGGCTACTCAGATAGATGAAAAGGTGAGGATCACACTCGACTAGTCCTGACTTTGTACAGAGGCGTCACAGACAATGACCACAGAAGATAACTGATATTGATGTCCCTATAGTACCCGTTGTCACGAAGTGTGGAAAATCAGTTTGAGGTCTACCTATAGCGATGGCGAAAGACACGGAAATTTTTTTTCTCCATAGTAACCGCTTTTAGCAAGCATATATACTGCAATTGGCAACGGTTTTTTCTCTCCGTGTACATACGATGGAAAATGCAGAGTTTCTGGTCTGTACTCCAAAGAGCCACATAAAAAAATGACCACCGCTGGTCATTTGTTCGTCAATTGAAATATGCAATTCAATCAAAACTCGTTCATTCACCATTGATTCTGAAGCATTAGATGTTTCCTATTTTGTGAAATTAATATGATTCTATTTCATAGTCTGCTAATGTACATCTTTTATAACACAGAACCTTCATTCGGGTCGAACAAGATAAACGAATAGGTATAATGAATTTTAGAGTGATAGCTAACAAACATATTGAAAGATTAGCAAGCATTATAGAAGAATTTGAATAAAAAAAGAAATATCAAGTAGTTTGAAAGTTTCAAATACTTTCCACCACGCAATATATATATCGTAATGATTTTAATTGTTTCCAATTTCAATTATTCTACTACGTCTCGAATTTTATGAATTTCTCCGAGAAAATTCAATCAAATTTATTGATTCTCTAGACAATTCCGAGTTTTCAACAACAAACAGTGTGCTATAGCTCAAAAATAATTGGAGTATTCTATTGTGATAAGCGAAAATCCTGTTTTGCATAATGCGAACGGAAATACAATGGTTGCCAAAGCGTAAATTATGCATCCACTAAATGAATTACTCATTCGCTAAGTTATTAAAGCGTGACCAATAAGCGAGTATCTTATGGACAGCAATATGAAATTCACTGTAATGCGTACAAACTTTAATTAACGCGAAATGGAAACTTGAAATGCAGTAATTGATCACAAATTGAAAAATAAAAGCTATTCAGCGAACCGATTATTTGAGTGCAGATGTGCCATTCGAGAGAATTTTATATTATGCAAATTCAGACAAAACCTGATAAGCATGCAATGGCCAAGCCGTCACGAGTGTTACAAGTTCACACCCATGGCAGAAAAAGCATTTTATGAGTTGAAATATTTTTGGTCGTGTGTGACTATGCAAAAGAGACATAACGTAGCGTTCAAGTGTGAGAAATGCCATTAAAAACCATGTCTCGTAGACGAATCGAAAGGGATGGCCTTGAATATTCACGAATAGAGAAAATTATTTCCAGACAAGCAGCTGTTTGGGGCACAGTAGTTGAACCAAGAAAGTCTGCGTCTCAGATGTACGCACAGTTTAATAATCCACCACGAGGAAGAAAGGAGAAGAAACTCTCGGGAAAAAGAGAAGCGGGGCTCGGAGGCAATCCCTTTCGGTCTGGTGGAGTGAACGTCCGGAAATAAGCTTTTCTCTCTAGTTGGGGAGGTACTTCTTATCGGAATTTCACAGAGGCCTAGCTTTGATGAAGCCACTTGCGCAAAGTGAATATCACGCGGTTGCATAATCTCCCAAGCCTGTGCAAACTGAATCCTCTACGCAAATACCAGGCCTAAGGTATACTGTCTGGGGTCGGCTCTGGCGAACTGACATGGGATATCGCTCATACTCGTCTTTGAATATTGACGGACGTTTGGCATTAACAGCGCATACCTGTACATTTCGGCATCAAAGTTCAGGGCTCACCCTAAATTGCATTATCCAAGAATATCTATCCACGGCACACAAAAATCATGCCGACGTTTCTCATCACGGAAAGTGAAAAAAATCGCATCGAAAATTAGTCTAATTCAACATTTCCTCACAATGACTATTTGTCTTCTTTTCAAATATACATTCACGATTTTTTGCAGTAAAATTTTATTGCATTGGCTACAACCGATTTTTAACATTTTTATTCAACTTCAGCTAAATTATAGTTAACTCTATAATAAGTTCATTCTTGTATCATAACCTGATAATTATTGAAATATCATAAATAAAAGTTTATTTTGTAACACGTACAGTAGTATGCGATCTCAATAGTCAAAGCCATCTTCGATGCGTATGTGGAGGCACCTTGATTTGTAATCTAAGTAGAATTGAAACAGTCTTTATGTGCTCACGAACAAAATTAATCAATCATATCTTGCAAGGAACAATTGAAAAAAAATTTGAAGCGTAAGTCTCCGTGGGAAAATTTGTATAGTTCTTGTATTTGAAGCGTCAATATAGTGTAAATTTTTCCCCATATGATTTTTTAAGGAAATCAGGAACCATTTCTTATAATTTAAGAAGCTTCGTTTCTTAGAATTGATTAGGTATGGAATTTAATCGAAATTATCACCATAATTACGTGGATCAAGTCTTACTTTTTGCATCGACTTCATGAGCGCACTGCCTTGAACACTTTGGAAATCGGGTACTGATTAACGGATAAGAATGTACCCATGCATAAAGGGTGGAAGGGGGTGAAATTGTGGCTTGATACTCGGTACGTTGGGGATTGCGAGCCAACAATGTGCCCGCGTTGTTGGAACGTCAACAAGAAAGCCGCCACCGCCTTGGTATCGATCTGAGCCGTTCAATTGTCGATGTGCGCAAGCCGAGATACTATCAGCAGGGGTAAATTGTTTTTGCTCTTATACAGTGCCAATGACTGGAATGCTTTTAAGAATCAGAGATCCCAATGTTTTCTATGTTCAATAATAGGGGAAAAAATCGAAAAAGGAAAAAGAGGTGTGAGCAAAATATTTTTCCTATAGTCGATACAATTCATCATTGACTGTGGAAAAAATGAAAAACCGCTGCCAACTGCATCAACAGTATGGTTTCGTAAGAGGCTTTTGTGAAAAAAAATATGGCCAATAAGATATGTCTTCTGCGGATTAGAACGTGTATTAAACAGGGGAAAAATTCAAAACAAAAGTAATACCATACCTTGTGTCATAAAAGGGAACAATTCTAAACAGCATTTTCAAACCAATATCAATTCAAAAAAAGTTAAAACATTTTGCTTCTTTTAACAAACAGCTTCGTAGTGCAAAAATTTGACAATTTTCATTCTTCCATAAAATTTCTAGTATCTATAACGAAAATGATATTCACAAAAAATGTCCGTATGTGTGTATGTAACCTTTTTTTCGAACAACAATAATGTCGGCGGTCTAAAATGAGAGAATCAAGAGAATCAACTTTTAAAATCTATTTAAAAATGCATTATCTAATCTTTCGGCTTTTATATCACTTTTTAGTAGTTCAAGTGTTTCTTCGCATATTTCCGACTCTTTTGCAATTTTGACTATCTTACATGGCCAAAAGATTGCACGTCTCAACACATTTCACTCCAATCTGCATTTTACGGAATTTTAGTAATTTGGATAACTTTTCACATCAATTACACGCCCTCGCATGCGTTTCTTCGTTCCCAGAACAGGGTGTGGCGTAAAATGCGCATATCTCACTGATAAATAATTTTAGAACAGAAAGAAGTTTGATTTGGGATAATCTACATTTTCGACGATATACTCTCGAGTTTGCAAACAAAGATGAATATAGTAATTTTTCATCTTAATTTATGGATTTGACTTGCAAGCTCAGAATAGTGAAATAAACAGACAGTGGATTTTCCTAAGAATACTCAACACCCTTGTAGGACACTAATAATAACGACGCTTTGTGAGGAGGTTTTTGTGGACCCAATATTTATCTACAGGCATTCTGCCAAATCCTTCGATTTCCAGGACATATCCGGTGAAACTTTATTGATTTCAAATATGTGAAATGTATTCATATCTTTATGTATATATTATAATATAACATCGAAAGTAATTGGAAGAATATTTCTGCCAAGTCACGAATGGCTGCAGATACTTATATCTTACTTGAGTACTCAAGAATCACCTCATAAAATTCAATCTTTTTTAAATAACACGAGACTCAAAATGATTTAATGTCAATGTATTTTTTGCACTAGTAGGTGTTTTGCGATTTTTTGTAGCATCTCTGATATGTCAATCATTTTTTATGCATACTATTGCGAAACATAGAGGTTCGTATGAGTTCCAGTTTGTCGTTCTAGCAGAGCTAAGGTGATAATTACGCGAGTCAAGTCATCTTACGCATACGTGTCAATGCACGTACCAACAGCAGTTCACTAAGTCGCGTTTCATGCATTTTATTCAAACAACCGTAGTTTGATAGGCGCACGGAAGAATATACTCGACATCGACACCATAATTTCTTTCGTACCAGTATCGAAATGCGCTATCTTTCATCTGATAAATCAGTATTTTGTGAGTACAGTCTAGAGAAACTACTCCAGCGTTTTTGCTACTTTGGATATATGATAGGTTAAAATTTGAATCGATAAATTTTCTTATTAATTCACGCTAACACACAACGCGACTTGGTTTTCCCCGAGAGTCGATGGCAGCTCGATCATGATGAATTTTTAATAATTATTCTGTCTATGAAAAAGAGTGAGAAATCATGCATTCAGCCTGACACGACAGCTTCGGGTTCATTAATACACACGATAACAATTTTTTGAACTTACTAGTTTCTTCATATGAACGGAACGAAGTTTAACGAGTTAAGAGCACACACACATACACACACACACACACACACACACACACACATATGTACAAGCCAATATATACTGCGGAATCACCTATATTCTTGATTCGTGAAGGAACTCTTGTATAAGAATCAAAAGCGAATACAAGAGTCATTTCCTGTTAGAAAAATCGTACGGTAAAACCGAACCGTTGTTTAGGTGGATCGCATCCAAGTCCGTGCCTTTTTCATGACGTGTATAGTTCTAAGCGTCGCCGCATTGGACGCACTCGATCCATCCGCTTCAGCATATTTTCTGACTACCTTATCGTATCTTAATAAGAGTACAAGGCTTAAGCTGTGTGGCTGACTACGCCAGTTTGCAATTGAATACCGAACAATGTGGATCGTTTTTAGTGTCTTGCATGAAGTGTGACTTTTATGAACTAGTTCATCTTATTGACTTTTGCGATGTTTGAGTGTTTACATTCTCCTCAATGGATCTTGATAAACTACAGATCATCACTGAGATTCAAATATTGACAATATTACGGCAATATTCCTGCAGATTATTTTCAGTAAATATTCCACTGTGACAGGTAAAAAAAACATCATACTGGACTTCCGATCCTCGCTGAATATGTGACGTTTCAGATTATTGCTAAGAAAAGTCTGTGAGTGTTACTACTTGCCAAAATAAATAATGCCCGAAAATATTATAGTGAATAGATAATAGTGATTTTAATTCTGGGGAAAATTAGAATCATTAACGAAGTTTTGATACTTTTTACGGTTCTTCAGATAATACTTATTTAAACTATGCGACGCAATGCAGAGGTAAAAGTCTCGTTGGCCAATAAAAAGTGTATGCAGTTACAAGTGCCTAACCTATTTACATTCCGGTGCAAAGTGTCTACGAAGCTTTTGACTTTTCGTAATTAAACTTTCCGGAGCAAGTAAGAGTCAATCTCTCCGTTTAACTTTCATTCAGAAGATGTGGGTGAAGAATATGCATCAACATTAAGACTTTGAATTGAATACTTTTTATTTTCCATAAGCAACACATCCTGAATATAATAAAGTAATCAAATCTAACTGTTAGAAAATCCATATTGTCCTTGAAAGACTATAAGTATCTCAGCTTTATGATGTTTTTCAAAATGTATACATAAAATATAAATTTTGAGAATCTATTGAAAGAAGGATTGAGACTCACTTGCTCTTGGCTCATTCCCGAACGCTTGATTCTAACTACAACTTTTTTTGTATATGTCTAATGAACATTAAACTCATAATAATTCGGATGAGAGAATGAATTTAAGTAATTTCTACTAAATGGATACTGTCATCAAGCATTAATATGTGAATGTAATATCCAAAAGATATGTATGTACAACTTTTTTTGTTTACCGGGCGACTTATCTCATTCATAATATTACTCTCCATGATATACTATTGCTTGTCGACGACGATAACAAGTATTTGTCCACCTTTACCCATATATTTCCTCACACTTTCTCTCCGATTATCCATTACAACTTGTTGGTAAAATTTTATACACTCGGATTGAACGACAATAATCCTCGTACCACGAGTACTTGTCGAAAAGTCGATGAGTGCTGAATTTCTCGTGGTGCTCAATATTTGTGACAAGGGCAAACTGGTGCGGTTGAGAAAGAAGCGCGCGTACCTGCTCCGAGGCTATGTACTTTTTATTACGCGTGCACTGTGTCGACTCTTGAATACGTGTAAAGAAACGAAAAGTCGAGAGATTCGTGGAGCGCATGCGCTTATATCCCCCGCACACCTCTCCAATGCAGTTGGACATGACGTTAAACGAAGTCGACCCCTCTATATTTGAATACGACCAGCGCAGTGGGTATAGCTGCAGGTGCCGTGACATTTGTTTAGTAATCAAGTGCCTGTCCTTTTGACCGCAATCGCGAGATAGCCATGTGTTTTGATTATAGGTATTTGTGAATGAGTGTGATTCGGTGTTTAGTTGTGCTTCTGACGTATGACCGAATTTATATTGTGGTGTTGATTGTGTTCGTAAAAGTGCGAGGAAAAATCGAAACTATTATGGTACAGAGGAAATTTTTATGACGCGTTTCATTTCTATTCTAATCAATGAATAACTTTACTATGAATAGACTGTTTTGTAGATAAAGAGTTTGTAGGAATTTTTTTGATATCGTTCATAAATCGTTGAGAAAAATTCAAAAGCATATTGTTATTTTTTAAATTTGTTACTACAATATTGACAATTCACTTGGAGTTCTGATCACTAGAGATAATGCAAAATAATTTATAAAATGTAGACTCACGAATTCCATCGTTAATAATCTTCTCATCAATAATTATATTTCATAGAATACAAAATTTAACTTTGAGTTGACACATTCTAAATAGATGTTATTAATAATTAGAACAGCCTTGTCCGTTGTATTACCTTCAAATGAAAGAAAAGACTCTTACAATCGTAAAATAAAGATCAATTAGAGCTCCATTTAGCACAATATTGCTAATATTGTTTAAAAAAAATATTCTAGTTCTCTTGAAAGACCACGATTTTTCGAGCTACAAACTCTGGTTAGTTTTTACATTGTCTTTCGATACATTCAAAATTTCGATTAGATTTTTTCACTGAACATATTTTATCAAAAACAAATGAATTAATTAAAGTTTGAACCAAGGGTATTATCTGTCAAGTCATAAGTAAATATATGAAGGAGTAACTGAAAAAACAAATTCTTCATTCTTGACTGAGCTTACTCAGTAGTAAATGGTTTTATCATAATTAATTGACCGGGAATTTGTTGAGCCCTAAACAGGAATATGATCATTCTATTCGGAATTTAATAATTCTTGCTAGACTCAGCGATGAGTGTAATCAATAATACGATTTACAGCGCACTATAACTTAGAAGTATACCAAATCGCGATGGGGGCTTATCTAGAGTTTCTGTTATCTTGTCGAAATCGACTGTGATAACATACCTGATATTCTCTGTCTTGTACATTTTGATGTTGCAGTATCTTACCGAACGCCGAACAATCAACGCTCAGAAGCGACGGCGTCAAGATGAGCATCAGTGGATTTTGTCGGATGCTCAGAAAGTGTTGTGTGAGAGACTATTTGAAAGGATTCAGTTATGTCGTTTTCGGCAGTGCCATTGTGCTGTTCTTCCTAAAATATCAGGTAACTAATTACTCGTGATCCCGTTCCATATTTTCGCTAATCGATTTTTTTTACTCGACAGTATGATACGGAGGTGACACGTTTGATTGAAATGATGAAACACGAAGCAGCAGATATTGGAGACATGATTTCCCTCGCAAACCAAGAGTCAAGAGTAAACGATACCTGGCGGATTCCGGACGCCGAGAGAGCGGCTATATTTTCTGCATATTTAGATCCAAGGCCACACGTACTGTTGGACGAAGTTTCCAGCCCTAGCTCGAAAAATGTTTGGGCACTGGTAAAGTGCCATTGTTTAATGGTTAAACTTCCGAATGAAAACGCGTGATTGAATTGAACGTGGAATTCGTATTTCAGGTTAGGATCATAGCAATACTCGACACGAAGGCCAACATTCCACTGACCTGTTATTATAAATTTACCACGAGGCAACATACTGGCGGTGTAAACAAGGATGAAATATTGGAGTATCCGTCAGTTAGCGTTCGATACATTGCAAAAACAGAGAACTTTGGAATGCGATATTCGGCTGCGTTTGTGCTCTGTCGGCTAATAACAGCTAAAGACGGCAGGTTACCCACACACATAACGTTCTCGATGGAAAACGGAAAGACTCCGGAAGAGTTTGAAAATATTGATTTCGTCAATATACATTACACTAGTTTGACGAAAAACCAAGACAAATTTATGGCAGTTTGTGTGCCGAGTTTGCACCATGGCTATAGTGCTAGCAATAATTTAATTGAGTTTGTTGAGTTTTATCGGATGATGGGAGTGGAACATTTCACATTTTATAATACGTCAGTGTCGTCGAATGTCAGTCAAGTATTGAAGTTTTATGAAAATTTAGGAATTTCAACAACGATATCGTGGAACTTGCCTCCGTACTACAAGTTTGAACGCAATTTAAGGTAAACTATTTTTTTATCTTCGTCAAAGCATACCGATACGATATCATAAAATATAGCAAATTCTCGACTTTGTTTTCCAATTACTGAATATGATGATAATAATTGGTCTAACGAATTTCTGAAATAGTATTAGTATTAAACATTCAATTAGCTAATTTAAAGTAATAATGAATGAATGAAATCTAATAAAGTAATAATGAATGAATGAAAGCTAATAATGAACGAAAATTTATTTTCAAGGTACAACGGAATTTTCGCCGCAATTAATGATTGCATATACAGGAACACAATGGTAGGAAGATATTTGTATACAGTAAACGTAGATTTGGATGAATTCATTGTACCGAGAGTTCAAAAAAACTTCAAAGAATTGATGGAATACTTGGATCCTGCTTCGGACGAGGGAAGAAATGCCGCTTTCATTTTCCGAAACATGTTTTTCTACTTGATGTACGATGATAACCCAGAGTCTCAGAGCACACCAAGTAAGATTGTTGTTCGTCATTGAAGGTTGACGAGAAAACACTGAATATTCAATATAGAGTCCGGTTGTCATGTTGTTTTCTAAGTAAATCTCCAAACCTCATCCACTCATCAGGATTGATTTTTATTGATTGAATTATGCTAATATTCATTTTAATTAAAAAATTATCGGTTAGTCATTGACATGAATGGAAAAAATGCATTCGCACGATTTGATAAATCTTCATTTATTACTTAGATGCATCTAAATTATTGCTGCACTCAAAGACAACCAGAGTAGAGGATATCAACGATGCTTTTTCCCGAAGTAAATATATTGTAAGAGGTCAAGACGTAGTTGAGATGGGAAATCACCAAGTTTGGGAGACAAAGAAGTATTCATTGGTTTTTCGAAAAGGTGGGTATATTTTATACTAAAAATTAGCACTGAATTATGAATTTATATGGCAAATATTTAACATTGGATTTTACGATTAGGTTACGATCAGCTGGTAGTTAATCCAAATATTGCAGCTTCACAGCATTACAGGAATTGTGAAGTGAATGAATTAGTTTGCTGGTTACGACCGACAGTCGTGGACGAAGGTGCTCTTAGGTTTACAAACGAGTTATCATTCAGAGTTGCCAAGGCTGATCTTGAAATTTTCAAGAAATAGCTTGAAACTCACCCTAGACGATCAAGTAACCTGCGAACGATATGCTGTTTTTGGGCACCTTGTGTGATAAATAATATGATTGAAGTTCGATTTAGAGCCATGGCTATATTTTCGAGGATATATCTGGTTAAGTACGCACTCATTCAAAAACGCACTTACTCGTATAACCCTGTACTATACATCTACATTTGTACCAAATATCATGAAATGTTCTCTTCTAGATTGAAGAGAAATTCATATGTTGTGATATTTTTTGTTTTCATAAAGAAATGTCAATTGACGGGTAGTTACTAAAAATTACTATATTAAATATTGATTGAATTTAGAGGCTTTGAGTATAGTCAACATTACATCGAGTTGAAACTATTTGAATTTACGCTTTTCTCTGTGAGACGATGATAAGATGATCTGTGATTCCTTAGGTATATTAAATAATGCCAACGATAGTGAAGTAATACTTATATCACGCGGAAATGTAAATGTCATTGAATCAAATAACGGATACATCTAGATATTTTGATATAAGCTTAATGTAACAGAAAATCTGATTAGCTTATAATAGAAGCGATATAGTAATTGCTTAATGTATTTATGTATGTTGAAGTGCTCCGTGAGTACCTAATTTGCGAGTGAATCCTCTTTTACAGTTCCTTATATTTATCATTAGTTCAAGATAAAAAACAAATATTATTTCTGTGCATAGTCATGTGACATGAGCTCATAGAGAGACGTACATATACGTTAGATTTTGGGTAAAATACATTATATTTTGTAATATGACAATTAGATTATAATTTTGTAAAATTTTTTAATAATAAAATTACATAACTGAAAGTGCGAGTATGTTCAGTGGAGTTGTTGAATTGCATGAATTTATGTTCGCTGAGTATAATCAAACGTTCGATCGTAGTGGAAAAGAGCACAACGAATAACAATGAATAAAACTCCGTCCAAGTGTAGGATACGCGCGTTCTACAGCTAATTTATGCATGTGTATAGCAGCCAATGTACGTTGAACACACTGGATTCTAAACGCGAAATGAAAATGAATTATTATCAAAATGACTCTGTCACATCGTATCCGACTCTCGAGTTGCAACTAGGAGCTGAAATTGGGTACAGGGCTTTTGTGATAACCGTTGGCAAAGCTATTTTTGCCGTTCGTGTAACGAGCGACGAGAAATCCGCGACAATATCGGAGTTGGCTGGCTCGAGCTAATACCACAATTAGCCATATGGCGGAGGGCTGCGCATCGAGAACACTGCGCTCGTGTCTCGTGCGCGGGCCAAGTCGAGAGTCGCACATGCGCTGCGGCCGATAGCGCGTAAGAACGCGCTCTCCATCTAGCCGGGAGATTATCATCTCCCGAAAGGGGTATATATGTACGTGGATGCGGGCCCTCGCGGCACATATGAAATACTTTCCGGGCGAGCACACAGCCCCTGGCGACGCGCCAGCCATCGGATAGATAACCTATAGATGCCCGCTACCAAGGACTCGTCGCTCTGTTCCCATATCCAGCGACCCAGTCAAGATCAAGCGAATCTTGGGAGAACGTTGCTTCCGGAAAACTACTCGACAGGTGTAACTTATCCACTGATTTTCCTATTCCGGCATGGCTTATCTAGCGCATATTTACAGTCGGTTTTGTGAAGATTCTTATACGGGACACACTGGGATTGTAAGGCACCACCACGATACCTTCTGACAGAAAAGGAAATTCGTTGGAGGCAATATTTTGACATTGAACAATTGACTATTGTTATCGATATTATTGAAAATTTCTTATAGTCTAGTCAAGGAACTATGGCGGGGGAAAAATTATCGTAAATCAAATAATTATATTGTTAATTTTAGATAAAATGTGTATATTATACGAGCCGCGAGTTACCCAGGAGATACTTTCTGTAACTGATGGAGCTGCACACGTTCACCTTGCTCTCTTGAATACGAATTCCATCAGTTAAATTTACATACTGAAGATGGTTATGATAATTCTCACAAATAGTTATAAAAAAAAGTTCTTCATCGACTTGCAAAAAAATTTGAATAAGAAAAGTAAATTCCGTTTTTTCCAATTTATTTTGGGAGAATCTCAGTATTATCATCACCGTTTACTTGGATCTCCATAGTTTATTGTAATTTTGTGAGATTTTCAATCGCTAAACAGCTGATTTTTGCATTTGTTTGTCTTAACGTTTGGATCAACAGATATCAATAGATTGTTGCTGATTTTATGCATGCAATATACATATCTATGAATGGGATGTCATAAGTATAAATATATTTTCTTTGCATAAAGAAATGACAATATATTTGGGAAATCGGCTGATGAATTACGTATTCGGGTAACTTAAGCAACCTCTAACATATTAAGCGAGAACCGAGACCTAGAGCCCAAGTGGTTTTCTGTTTAGTAAATCGAATTCTTTTTGAAAATTCATTCTCCCCCATTGATTAACAACATACAATTAACCGTGTTTTTTTCTTCGAATACCTTGTTTTCTACACAAAGGAAATCTCACTTGTGCCTTTCGTATTACGCAAATCCTCTTTGTACTCTGTACAACAATATATCCACTCACCAACTCCGTATTGTGGGTTTCATTTTCATGGAATAAATCCAGACAGCTCGAATGTAGGTGAAGTGGAAAATTACGTTGGTTGGAATATTTATCGTACAAATGGCGGGGAGAATGACGGAGTTGCCGGACTTTTGGGGGGGGGGCATATTTTAGCGCTGCAGCTTCCGTCCGAGGTCAAGACGAAACTAGATGGCAGTTGTTTGCTCGGCCAATAATTTCGTAGCAGCAAAGTTGGGGAACTCGGGGGGTGGTGTATGCGCGCACCCCGACCGTCTATCCGTAAACGCCAAGATTTAAGGCCGCGTTGATTGGAGACGTAAGGTACACGCTGCCGCAAACTCGTACTATAGGACTCCTGCCAACTAACCATATACATATATATACAGTAGGTGAAGAGGCGCCGCGCCGGTTGTATCCGACGCCATGTCACGCGAGCCAAGAATAGTGTGAACTTGTAAGCTGACAATCGAGTGGAAAACAGTGTGCGAGTATTGTTGTGGAATGATTATGCGTTCGGATTCAATAAAACTGAAGGATGAATTTGGAATGTTTCGTTGAGATTTTCAAAAATATCACTGGACAATGTACGCATGAGTTTTTACGGATACGACTCAATTCTTGGGAATGACCAGTGGAATTCTGTGAAATTTTAAAGAATCAGCCTCCATTCGATAGATTAGCTAGTTACTGGAGAGATTTTTATTCGATATATCATAAAACCAAGTAAAATTTTCATATATAAAGAATCATCATTCGTTCGTCACGATATAACGTTCTATTTTATTCCAATTTAAAATCTTCTTCAATCGGTTTCTCTTACATCAGAAATGAGAAGGCAAGTTCTTCATGAGCTTCGTGATTATGTTTAAATAGTTACTTTTTTCTTTTTTTCAACTTTCGTACAACTTCGAGTGCAAGACTCCTAAAGATAAATTTGCAATAGGGAAACGAACGGAAATAAAGTTACACCCTCTGCCCTTTTTCCGAACTTTTGTACAACTTTCAACGAACTTTTAAACATCTTGGTTGAGAATTTAATCAAGCTTCCAAGCGGAACGAATAATGGGACGCCGTTCATCAAAGCCGACATTAAAATTATAGAGGTATAACGACGTAGTCTCTCGCACGAGGTATGGAGCCATGACTACGGCTCAACCTCGGCCAGTTACATGGATTAGGAATGATTCAAAGTGACTGGGGAATATTTTGTCAAAGGAATTGTTTTTGACTCGGCTTTTCCAATCGGCGAGACGAGAACGTCAGAGCATTCAAAAAGGCCAATCGAACTCGCCGGCTTATTCGCAGACGCCGTCGGAAAAGCCCAGGCACGAATTGCACGGGTACTCAGGGGATATATATATATATATATATATATATACATATACATGGGAATGGAGCGGTGGAGTTTTCGTCGATCCGCTTACCTTGTGAATAAATTGGAAATTCGCCGTCGCTGTGGCTGTGCGTTAGCATTCCTGCGGGGTAAAACTGCCACAGGACCACTGATTCCGGCCTGTCGTCGTCGGGCGTCGACGTCGTCGTCGTCGTCTCCTCGATGAAGCCGGGGATTCGCCAGCCCTGCTAGCGACACTTCGTTTCCGGCCCTACCCGGCACACTCGGCACTGCTCGATTAATCGAATCAATTATCTCGCCTCCTCTGCTGTTTTCCCCGGCACGTCTCCCTTCTCTTCTTATCGCCGGTCACACCCTCCTCTCGCCTTCCGCGATCGATCCGCCGCTTGTTTTCCTTTTTCCTCTCCTTCTCACAGCCCTCGGCGACGACGGCCGCGGCTGATTCGTCCAAGACCGATGAAAAATTTCGCCGCCATTAATTATTCGCAACTCGGCCCTGCTATCGCTCGCTCGTCTAAAACTGCATGGGCCGCTTGCGGAAAGTTAGCTTTCTCTTTCAGGCCTCCGTTCCCTCTTTCATAAATCACCGCGGCGATTCTTGCCCTCCTCTTGCCCTTTCAAACTGTGTCCCCCTTTAGCACACTCCCTCCACGTGTTCATTTTGTTTTGCACTCTCTAAAACGTGATAAAACGGTTGCCCTTTAGGGTGTGGCGATACCGTTTCTCGCGGCGATTCATTCCTTGCCTTATCGTCGCAGACGTCAACACAGTCTTTTTTTTATCAATTTACGTACCGAGTCAATTGGATTTCATTCCGATCAATGCATCAAAGTACCGATGATCAAAAAAGTATAATCACGCATCATGGAATTCGTGGACTTGTGTGAATTTCATTTAGTGAATGATATCACCCTTGAAAGGCAATTCGCTTATCGAAAGGAAACATATCTGAATAAATAGAAAAGTTTTCTGGAAAAATGCTTTTCACAACTCTCCCTTTGAGGATAAATGAGAAATCGCTAATATGAATACGTATACCGTTTGATTTAGCGCAGGACCGATTAATGAGTCTCAACAACTCTATAGACAATTGAGTCTAGTGAATTAGATAAAATCCTTACTTGGAATAAGGTTTTTTTTTGCAAAGTTTTTTGCAGTTTTTTTTTCTTTGAAAAGAAAACAGGCCTGTGATTTTACGAAATGAATTTAATAAAATTATTGAAGCTTTAAATATACTTCATCTTTGTGAAAAAGTACCTCGCAATTTTTTATTCCTTCTCTGTTACGGCCACAGCGTAACGTTCATCAATTGGAAAGCTATTGGGTACCAAAAAATTCTTTTTATCATGCAAAAATCGCCTCAGTACACTTCGCTGATTTGCACACATACGAGAGCGAGCAATAAAGGCCGGTGAAAGCCGCATAGGCTCTCTACAATTGATTGGTGTTGGCCTGAGGTATAAATTGATAAATACTATTTGTCTGGGTCAGAGGAAGATAGATAGATAGATAGATAGATATGTTTTATTGTATCAAGATACAAATTTGGAGAGAGAGAGAGAGAGAGAGAGAGAGAGAGAGAGAGAGGGGGGAAGGGCAGAAAGAGAAAAAAATACGATAAATCTTGAAACGAGTTATACTCAATATAGTGATTGGGATGCATCAAATTGAATTTTCATCGGTGGTCGGCGATGGTTATTGGAGATAGAAATGGATCGGAAAAATATAAATTTGTAAAGGTGACTTTCTGCGTAAAATAAATCCCGCAAGTCATCACGGTGTAACGTCTCTGCTCTAATTCCACTAATTAAAAACTGTTTCTGTCGCCATCACTGGAGAGAAATGGGGATAATAATTTTAATCAGAAACTCACATAGAGATGTAAAATTAAGCTAATTGTGTGGCTTTCGGGGTATCTACGCAGTGTGTAACTATAATAATTTAGAAATTGCAGAATGTAATTTATTAGTTGCTGAAAACCTGAAGAAAACGAGATCGATTCGGGTGAAACTTTATCTTGGGCGTAGCTCCCCGAGTACGGCCTGTCATTAGGAAGGCGTGCCCAATCTCACTCAGGCCGAATCAATCGATGCAATTGCCCGGTCGTCTCCCTTCGGTATTGCAAATATGTATCTAAAAGTCGACGATCGACATGTTTATCACCGAGGGCAGCGAGTCATCATCGTCGAATTACCGCGCGAACATTGGCCTGACAACGGGACGAGCGACAGCGAGGTATAATAAACGTCGCGAGCTCTCGCGAAGAAAAAAACTTATCGCTCCTATATCGACTTTGCCGACGTCGCGTTATTCCCTTTTTGAAAAGCTCCGCTCCAATAAGCAAGAGCGCCGGGGAAAAATAATGTACGGCAGAGCCCAAAATACCCCGCTCATCTCGCTAATTAAACGTGTATCGATTCGCGCTGGGAAAATAGAGCCGTTATACTTACTGAGCTAGATCAATTCAGTTTCTGCTCATCAAAGCCACCTTCCCATATTGCCGGCGATAAAAAAAAAGGAATATATCCATACACACAGCCAACTTCGTGCGCTCCTCGTTCAACTGCCATATACCTCTCAGTCGAACTAATTATAAACTGCTGCATAAGCTCTCCCGCCGATTAATTAAAATTGTACCTTTCATCCGTCTGAAATACGTTTGGCGGCTCGTTCGAAATTCCGGCCGGAGCGTTATGCATATAGCGGCAACAAAGGACAGCGAGAGTCCGTGTTTTGACCCCGATTAAGAGAAATTATTCGCGTTCGCATTACGCCAGCGAGTTTTTGAAAAAGCTACCCGTCCACACCAAGTTTGCACCGCGACCATTAATTCGCTCGCCTACATATATACGTGCCCATCCACCCCCACCCCCCGCGACTCGGACGCGTGTACGTATACATACACAGCTGCTCGGCGAAACTAAGGGTCGCGGTCGGGGGTATATTTATGCGATGGCTCGCGTGACTCTCCACCCCCGAGTGGTTTGCTCCAGAGCGAGAAATTTAGGAATATTAAAGCTCCCCCACGAGAGACTGGCGGAGATACGTACGACCTCGCGACGCGACGTGTATGCGCGAAATTTAAAGAACGACGACCGCCCGAATGAGCATCTTGAGTATGTACGCTCGATTGGAATTCGCTCGAGTCGGATTTCCAGAGATCGAGAAATATCGACGAGAGCGAAAAACTCGTTCCTCGAACATTTAGCTCGTGAAATCCCAGCGTTTATAATGTCATCATACGTGGAATCTGTATTTCCGGGGAGAATAGCGATACTCGCAGGAGCAAATTTGAATTTCGATGCATTTGAAGAGGAATGCACGCGTGTCCAGTTGCGTGGAGAAATTTCAAATGACACGATACAGAATCTTTATGCACATCGATGCAAATATAGCGGACAAGTTTTTTTTACTCTAGCAGGGTATATTCATATATAATCTTATATAGCAGTAGTCAATGACTTTCAATTATATTTAAATTACCTCATGCAGGTATGAACTAATCTGATTATCGAATCTAAGCAGGACTTAAGCTTGCCGCGTAGAAACAAATGATATCGACTATATTCCAAGGTATTTTTTCACCGTATACGATTGTAAATAGTCGATTGGTATAGGAAATAAAGATAAGATACATTTCTTGAACGAGCTTTGTTTTACTAAATAGGAATATCGTATATTCAGTTGCTGGAATATCAAAAGTGAGTCTCTGGTAAGCTTTATACACATTGAATTTACTTTTTTTTCAGTTACTCTCACCGTTACTCGCAGCATTTATAAAATGAGTAGGGACATTTTCTTTACAAGAGAGTTTAATTTCATAGTTCATCAAACGTTGCATGAAAACACTTTTTAATCATGAAAGCACTGAAAACCTTGGTCAACTTCGTTTGATACTCAAAGGCAGTTAATAATAGACTTATAATCATGTAATAATTTTATACTTTGTTGTAAGTTGAGTATCTCATATAATTTTCGACTGCACAAAGTAAATACATTTCCTTGCAGGTTGAAGTGGGCATTATAGTGCACAATTGTGTTGGAATTTCATGATCAACTCAATGAACTACATTGTTTCCAGTGCATTGAATAGAAGCTTCTCATGAATGAACTACGTGTGTATGCATGACCTACTATGTATACATGAGCATACGGGGAGTGTCATTTGAACGAGAATGATATTTTTTTTTTCAAAAGTATAAGTTTACGTCAACTTGTCTCGGTGCTTGAAACTAATTTTTCCGTCTGAAGAGCTCAATTCACAAAATTATTTATATTGAACGTGAATAAAAATCACACTTATATCACGATTGCAGAATATAAAATAAAATGCGCCCACGAGAGCACCAAGTATATTTGTCGATTTAAAAAAATGTCATTATAAAGATGATGGGACAATTAAATTAGATTGAGATACTGTCTCGACGTATAAAATTCAAAATCAAACTTCATACCGACATTGATGGACAAAATATCCTGTGTGTCGCGCGGACAATAAACGTCAATCAGGAGAATTCGTGAACGATCGTGAGGTAAGTGCAACCGACGTGCCCCCCAAACGGTTTTCTCAAATTTGGTCATGATAAAATTAGAATTTCAAAACTTTACGAATGACGTGCTAAAGGGTAGTTCAAGAGCTACTAAAACCCTACAACGTAACTTCGCTATAACCATCATTTATTATTGTGCGAAATAAATTTGAATTGATATTTTCAGCTATATAAAATTGTGAATATTTGAGGTATTTCTAAGTATCTCCACATAATTAACCGTATGGAGCACAATGGATTTCCTGTAGTTGAATGCGAAAAACAGCATAATGAATAAAAAAATAGTTTGGAAAAAAGTGATGTGACCAAACGATAAGATGATCATACTCGTAAGAGAAATAGTAAAATAAAGATGCTAGCACTTTTTTTTGTAATCAACTATGCACAGTGAAATAACTCGAACAAAACTCGAAAAAAGCTTGAATTTATTAACTAAAAAGCGAATTGCCATTCATTATAATCCAAAAAACTCGGAGACGAGCAACGCATCGATATTAGAAAATACGAGAATAGCGGGCGTATCTTTTTTATTCTCCTCCACACAAACCCCACTGCTCGCGAGTACGAATTCGAAAAACTATCCCTCGGGCGAAAAGTGTGCGAATCGTGTATGTACAAATAATGAGATAGGCCAAGGAGGATGAATCGCCGTCGAAACGATAGCCACCACCCGAACGGTATACGAGACATATAGCCACCATGTAAGTGGTCGGGAACACCGAGTCGCACTACTATAAAGCTTACGGGAGTATAGATCTCCTCGCGTCGGGTCGGAGTCAGCTGGAGCCGATCATGACTGCGCACCAACGTACCGGTGTCGGGTGTCTGGGGTAGCTCGCGACGGCGGCGGCGGCGGCGGGGCTGGTGTCGTGTCGCGTGCAGCCCGCTCCACACTATCTGGCAAAAGCGCGCGCGAAAGCTCGAGTGGGTTGGGGGTGAGGCGCAGGCGCAGGAGCCACAAGCGCAGGACCGCCGCCCGGGACACGCAAGCGCACTACACACGTAGTAAGCGCGTCCGCCGCCACCGCTGACCCGCTTGTGTTTGGACGTGCCCGCCCCCCTCCCCAAAAGCGAGAGAGAGCGACTCCTGGGCCAACGGATCGCTGCACTGTCAAAGCTCACTCTGGGCGTCCGCCGCTTTTGCATATGGATCGACGCTGATACATGGCCGGCCGGAGAGTATATCTTGGGCGGAGGGCGGGTTAATTATGATAGCGTACGTTCCTTATGCTAACTCGGACAAAATGAGCTGTATCGAGAAGTGAGAAACAATATTCCATCTGTGTTTCGACATTTTGCATTTCCTCTGGTCGGCCTTAGCTGTAATCCGACGATTTTTTCAATCTTCGGAATTCTCAAAGTCGACGACTTTGGGTATACCCAGAGGTCCGTCTCGGAATGTCTCAGCGAGCTCAAGTTCACGTTTCGCGGTTATCGCGTTTTCGCCCCACACTTTTCCGATCGAACGACCAAAATTGCAGCGGTGTGAACTCGTTTATCCATCGCTGTAATCGTGTTCAACATGAACCATTCATCGCAAGCCGTTGTGAGTCAAATCGTATACGCGGCTCTGGGCAAATACCGAGACAAGCGTACGACATTCATACTGAGGGAGGGCAGGGTGAAGTTGAATGGTAGTCCTCGAAACCCGAGCCTCGGAGACAGGGGACTCTGGAAAACAAACTGCCTAGTCGGAGCCGGCGGTCCCTTGGGCTATCCATCATCCCTGCAGCGTCACGATGAACGGCTATCCGCACGCGAGCTTATATTATTATATCTCCACTGGACGAACGAGCACTCGATCGATACTTCGCGTGTCATACGTGCGATGGCTCATTGCTCCGTTACCGCACTCCCCTGCACGCCAATTAGATGCGTATTGTACTTTTGGAAAATTGCTCGTTCCGGGACAGTGATACCATCAGCATGACTGACACAGGAGACTACATTATTTAACAAGAAAAAAAAGTCGCGGTGAGTATTGTGAAAATTTGATTGGCGCACACGAGTACCGATGATCTGGTCGAGGTACGTACAACACTGGCCGGGAAAAAATCGAAGCGCTGGAGCTCTCGCGACACGATCCTATATATAGAATAAAACAACGGGCCGTCGTGTCTTTGACCACACGCGAGTATACGCGCGCATGTGCTCAACGATTCTCCACAGATCCGAGCGGCCACAACTGCGGCTCGGCCGTCGAAGAATAGAGAAATGATCGCCCGATGGATTATCCCACGACGCGTATGTGTGCATGTGTGTAATGGAGGCATGCAGTATGCATACCCGCGCTGGGAATAGCCCGAGAGCAGCGAGCAGGGCGCAAAGTACCCGCGAAGATTTGGATGACCCAGTTTCGGTGAAGAGGGGGTAGCGCCGTGCCGCCGCGGCCGGTAGCGGTCTATCTCAACGGAAGATCCCATCTCTCCGCTTTGAAAGTAAGATACAGAGAGAGAGAGAGAGAGAGAGAGAGAGAGAGAGAGAGAGAGAGAGAGAGAGAAAACAGGTCCGCCCAACGCAGAGATAGGTAAGTATCGCGTGAATGCGAGGGAGTGTGGAAAATCACTCGCCACCCTTTATAATCGATCATTCTACTCTGATTGATTTAGATTGGTTGCAGGTGGTATACGGCCTTACGTACTGACTACTCAATCCCATCAACAAGGGATGACTCTTTATTAGCTCAACTCTTTCAGTTAACTTGCTTCCCGTTTCTGTCTGTATGTCTGTCTGTCGGTGGTTAAATGGGTTGAAATTCGCGACCGAATTTTGACATTGTCCACTTGGCGTGAAACGTCTCATACATATATTAAAAAAATTGGCAAGAATTGATTCATATAAATGTATTGTTTTATATAAGTATATTTTTTTTTTAAATGCCAAGCCTTTCTAAATTTGTCGAAGCTAAACACACACACGGGCGCGCGCACACCCACATATATATGTAATATATTCGGATACACAACCACACACACACATATATATATATATATATATATATATATATATATATATATATATATATATATATATATATATATATATATATATATATATATATATATATATATATATACATCCGAAAATTTCAGAAAATTTGTTTTTAATATCCTGTGAATGAGCTTTGTAGCGTAATGGCATGAGATCCAGAATAACGGTGAATCTCGTCATAAAAAGTTCCAATCCCCAAAGGATTTCGCTTTCTCGAGGATATATGATTCTGTTCTTATGGCTAATTCTGAGTGTAGTACATCTCTCATTGTAAAACAAAGTTCATTTTCAATTAACATTCACTCAGGTATTCGGTATCATTGATTCCGTCTCTTTGAGTCAAATTATCATTTCATCAATATTCATTCTGATTTTATCTGGGTAGTAAGGTAGGTGTACCCAATATGCGCCACAACCCAATATGCGCCACCCCCATTTTCTTGTTCTAGCTGTTACAATCAACCCATTGATGGTAAATATCCGCCAAACATGGTCGAAAGGAAATTTAGCTCAAGCTCTGGAGCAGGTAAAGAAAGGTGAGATATCGCAGAGGATGGCTTCGACTATATATAAGATACCTCGTCGAACATTTCAACGATATGTCAAACAAAACATATTCGAAAAAAAGAAAATGAGTCGACCATATGCGTTAACGACAGTACAGAATGAAGAATTGTGTAGTCGAATTAAACGCTTAGCAGATATTGGCTATCCTATAACGAGAAAAATTTGGAAGTTTTGCGTTTATAAGTACTGTCTAGGAAAAAACATCAGACAGAATTTTTCTGCCATCAAGACAATAGCTAGTCCCAAATGGGCTCGGACATTTTTAAAATTGAAATTTTCTATTTCAGTGAGAACATCTCAATTACATTTAAAATTATACTAAAAATAATGTTCATTAATTTGAGAGGTTAATATTGGAATTGAATGTTGCATGAGTTAATTTTGTTGATTCAAAAACAACGTTTTTTCATGAATTTTAACTGAAAACTTGATTTGATTTAGGTTGTTAGAAGTTCATATAGTTTATGTAATATGGATTAATCAAAGACAAAATGTATTTTTTAATAAAATGATATCAGAAATATACTCTTTTATTTGTATTTCATTCATTTCAGACATGCTACATGCGACAAACTGGATGAAAAGAAGTATTTTCAGGGTGGCGCCATATTGGATACACTAAAAATTTTTTCACAAATTTTTTTTTTTTTTCAAAACGCTGTATCTCGGCGTTAAACTGTTCAAATTAAATGAAACTTAGCTCATTTTGAAGGTATTGAGTAGACCTTTCATCTGACACCAATCGCGTTAAAAAATTTCCATTCGGCGCGGTGTAGTGACCTTTCTCGCTTAGGTGGCACATATTGGGTACAGGTACCTCACGTATTATTGCAGATTACTTAGTGGAAGGGTGATTTATGGTTCCAAAAAGTATTGAAGTCATGTTAGGCGGGGTATTAATAAATCCCTATCTGCAACGGTAGAGATTTTTTATTTTATTCGTCAATTATTCAAAGATACATATCCAACTAAGTACATATCTAACTACATGAAATTCTTCAAGTGCTGACTCATTTCTATAATTTTTAAATCAAGTGCTTGAAGAATTGGTACTTGCATATTTGCATATGCATTATATGGAACAATAGCCATTTTAGATGATTTTTGCCAATAGAATTGCGTTCAAAAATGGATAAAACTCTGGGCACTTAGGGTCTGAACATATTCTCCCATTTATGCAAACATACGTACATTATTACATATTCTCATGCATATGTGAAATTCATGTAATTTCTTTCAAACACAAAATATCTGGTATAATCGCTAGCTAAAACTAATGAAACCCAGATAAGTCAAGTTGAATAATTTTTTAATTTTCATGTACATTTTATTCAATTTATTTTATACTACATCACAGAACAGATTCTATCAATTATATTATTTCTCAAATTTTCTCTTGTATATATATGTTTGGACTATAAAAGTGTTTGGTCAGTATGCATAACCAGTTATAGACTTAAGTTTGAACCATCTACTTCCGTCGGAACACCAACATTGATGCCCAGAGCACCTGCTGAACATCATGTTTACAGATAATGCACACGCAGTTTCACACTGCTCTTCAGTACATGAAATTCTACCTGAGAAAAATAGAAGTATTCCATGGAATGTAGATTATATTTAAATTTTCAATCAGTAATTACAATGAGTGTTTTTGTCTTTTTATATTTTAGAATTATAAACAGAAAGGATTGTTTGCGTGCTGGTTAAGATAGTTTTCCAGTAAACGATTGAATATCTTAATCAGAATTTACGTGAGCGCAGGCATATTTCTGTACAATTTGATTTTCTATAGGAGCAGATATAGCAAGAAAGAAGGAAATTATCCATTGACTTAATCTTGTCAAATTCATAACTGTACGAAATCAGTGATTGATGAAGAAAATTCTTTAAAAAAAAGAAATTTACTCACGTAGAGGTAAGTCTGTTGCATCAACTAGTACATAAACAGACATGACTGCAGCAAACATGACAATATTGATTATTAACTTCATGTTAGTGAATATATGGAAGTATAGAATAGCAATATGTACGTCTCAAGAATAATAAAAACGAGAACTGATACTGGCGCGCATAGTAATTTCATTTTCTCTTATACTAGAAAATTTACGCAATACCACCCGAAATACATTTTTACAATTTCGTAGAAGAATATATTAGTTCAGCTGTTCCATCAAATAGACAGATCGGATAGATAATCAGACAGATATCGCATCAAATAGATAATCAGATCGAAAAGCTTGTACACATGTGTCGCGATTTGTTTTCTTACTCGAAGAGGCGTGGGTAAAATTCACCAATTTCATATATCAAATATATTTGGTAGCTTATATCCTACATAGTGAAAAAATGGGCCTGACCCTGGCACCTCTGGAAATATTGATGTATATTTATTTAATTTCTCTTCCCTCCTGACAACGATATGTCTTCACGGGAGTTTGCGAGATGTGTCCTAATTAAGGAGAGATATGAGATATCTTTTTCTTCACTGGAGACATTGATATTGTGTACTTCAAATTCCGCATTCATAAAAACTTATATTCTATTCATTTTTGGTTCCCCTGCCTGTCTTGTTTTACTGGAAGAAACCGTCTAGTTAAACTTTGTAAAAATCCAGCTCTCTGACTGTTAGGTGCTTCATATTATGACTCGGGGACGTTCTGAATTTAGGGTGACCAATCTTACTGGATATATGTGACACGCCGTTCGGGTACCCGAATACCATAGGTCATATATATACAGGCAATCGGTCCAGCGATTTAGTCAAGATTACCCGGACGGTGACACCCTCGATTTCGGGATTAAAACCGGGCTGGATCGATTTGCCAACATCTGAGCTGTGCACTCATATCTGACGAGTCCCAACATTCAGACTCAGTCGCAGCTCGTCTTCTCAACACAAAGTTCATATATACAAAATTTGCTGTCGAAAGAGTTGGAATAGACTTCATTAGGAAAGTGTTGTCGCTCGCCTTCTGCTGACTCGTATCGATTTTATCGATTTTCATTTTACCCACTTGGCAAGGTTTTTTCCCGATTGAAGCTCCGGCTATATCTGTGATATAAATCTCGGGTCGTATGGCCATGTGAAGAGAACCCAGATGAAAATGAAAAAGATATTTGCTGCGAAGTAACAAATTAAGACAGTTTTCCGAAGAAAATTTGTTTTGACAAATGGAGAAAACGGAAATGAAATTCGATGCTCACGGAAATTGGAAAAAACTTTTGAATGTCGCTCCATGGATATAAATACATAAATGGAGATATATGCATATAATTATGCGTCGCCTGCACCAACTGGTCTAAATCGCCGATGCACGAAAATCTGAGATAAAGGATGAAGCTCGCAACAAGAATTTTCAGCCCTAATATTGATCTATATAGTAAAGCTGGAAAATTTGTGCGGATTTGCTAGGCTTCGTTGAAGGTCACTCGTTAACAAAATAGCGAACGGAACAGGAATTCACTGTTTCTTTTGGGACTTCTTCAAATATTTGAACGGAAATGATTTTCTATGAACAGATATAATTGTTATGTATAAGATAACGCCTACAAACATTTCAACGGAAATTAATTTCTGAAAGCTGGAAAAATCCTACGAAGTTCAGAGAATCAATAGAATAGTACGATTTCAGAGTTAATTATAATACGGAACAAATACTTCAGAGCTAGACGTGTAAGAATTTCAAGTCTGTATTCATAGATCCATTTGGAGTCTATAAGAAACTCAATACTGTCCCCTATAGATCATTTGAAAAGAAATTTCTTTTTATATCCAACCAAGTACTCACCAGTATCACCATTACAACGTGGCAAGTCAAATTCTTGATCTTCATCAATTGTCATATGTTTAAAAGTATCTTCGGGCATATCTGAAAAGAGCAAATTATATAGTTGATATATTGTTATGGAATGTATACTTGGGAAATGAATTTTATGGCGTGGAAACAAGAATAATGAGTAAAACGTACAAATATAATACATTCATCAAGGTGAATATTCAGTATTCTAAAGATATTGTAAGTATTTTTCTTATTCTTTTACAAGGAATATGAAAATTTAATCGTGTGATACGTAGTAGTCTAGGATAGAACGATAATTTCAATTAACGACGTGAAAGAATTTGTCTGTCGCTGTTATCGTCACGAGATACTAGAATGAACAAAACAAATTAGATAATTTTCTTGCGAAGAATCTATACAATGCATTTTAAATGAGTTGGGATGGAGCAAATAAAAATGCAAATCCAATGTTTAACGAGAGAGAATTATATTTTGACTTATAAAAATTTACAAAAGTTCTCTTTTATTTTACAGAAACTATCAAAATTACAAATATATATAGGTTAGATAAATATTTCCTGATAATGCTTACATGATCGGAATATTATCTCATTAGCTCTATCAACGTATATAATCCACCACGCATTGACTGCAATTTTTCACAGTAAATGAATGTTTTGACTATCAATCTGTATCGTTATAAAATTAACAATATAACTATCGCAACAAAATTAAAACGTTAGACATATACATGAAAGTATTCCCCATACTTTTATCAGATAAATATTTAATTTCAAAACTTTCCTAAAAAAAGTAACTAGATTCTTATAATTTGACTGAATCTACAATTATATAATTCAGTAAAATCTATTTTGATACGCTATCTAAACTTATCAATTGTTTCTTTCAGATTTTTTAAACTTATTCGATCTAAATTTCTCATAATCAAGGCTTGTACTTCTTCAGGAACACCTTGTAGACTAGGACCGGCAACTCCAAGTTCCATCAACATTTCGCCGTGAAGAGGCGTCAGCAATTCGTTCTTGAACCTATTGGGCAAATATAGTTATCGTATAATGAACTGTTTAATATACCGTCTATGGAAAGATTTGTATGTCACTGGCGCGTGTGTGGACGTGTTCATGAATGTATCATGAATCTTTCGATTTCACTGTTTACTTACTAGGAGACCACTTGGGATGTGGGTCACCAATCTTGACCAAAATTTTTTTGGTGTTTACTTATGGCAATAATAGAGTGTATCCAAAGTTTTAGGGTCCAACGCTCCCAAACTTCCAAGATATTAATTTATGTATTTTAGTTAAAAACGCTGGTCTCGTCCCAAATGACCATATGCCATCTGAGACGTATTTCCCTCACTGCACTACACTTTCACTGCTATAACTTGAATACCACATCACATTTTATCCTGAAAAACATATAAAAGGTGTAAATAACGTGTATACTCAACAAATCTGACTTCCATGTCTTACTCACATAGAGTAAAACATGAAATATATGAAAAAATCAATGCTAATCGACTTTTCACTCTGTGCTTGGATACTGAAGCAATAACAATATGTGTGTGTTATAGTATGATATTGGTCGACACATGTTCAGAATTGAAGTTTCCATGAATAAAAATCAAGTCTGACACTGAATTGTTGTCTTATGATACTACATTTATACATAAATTACTATCTTGGAAGTTTGGGAGCGTTGGACCCTAAAACTTTGGATACACTCTATTCTTGCCATAAGTAAACACCAAAAAAATTTTGGTCAAGATTGGTGACCCACATCCCAAGTGGTCTCCTAGTTAGTTAAATGAAGTTGAACAATGCAAAACTCAACAGCTTAGCATTGCTCACGATTGAATTACGGAAGGAATTGAGCAGTAATCTTTCCAAAGTCTCGCGATTGTTTTATCGATCAATCGAATTCCCTAAGAAATATTGTATACATGAGAAAGTGTCGACGAATCAAAAATCACATTTCCCAAAATACCTCATGGCTAATTCCTTGAGGTGCCAAAACCTGTTGAGTTCCTCTTGATGCATATTAACGTATTTCACGACATTCACTGTGATGGATCGAGTTTGGCAGAAGCGACTGGCCCCCATTGGCATTAAATTTATAACCAGCCAGTCTCCGATGGGAATGGCTATGAGTTTGCACTTGACTTGCTCCTTTTTGTGCAATAAGAAATGTATCTCGTAGGTATTCGTTCCGTGGGATTTCCAATTCGGCGGGATCCTCGTCATTTCTTCGTCCCAACTACTGAAACGTTAAGAATAATCGAGTTCAATTGTTACTACGCTCCACGCGATACATAATTTACAAGTATAATACACAAGTAAGTACATTGTATTTCCATACTCATTGTTTTCATTGTAGAGGCAGGAAACGCGGAATGACTTTTCCGCCATTACCGCGATGAAAAACGCCATTAGGTAATCAAACTTGTCGGCATCGTCAGGCAGTTTGTCGGCTGTTCTCGACAGGATAGGCGCCAGAGTGAACACATTGCTGTCCTCGGCAAAAATTGGCCCCGACATTTCGGAGCTGTTCACTAAAACATAACCTCACAGCCGATTCTTCCGTACCACTCCGATTTTATCGAGTTCCTCGTACCTGTCGCGTGGCTCAAAGCTACTGCACACTACCCAGTTCCCCGGCATTAGTTCGCGATCGGCCAGGGTTGACTTTTTCATTTGGATTCGCCGCGACGTGTTTTTGACGATATGCAGTATTATGGGGATACCGCACTGTTATCAAATACTGGAGCGAACCAAAAGTTGTACACACAAGCGGAGTAGAAGGAGAGCTGGAGAGGCTGGGCGACGGTGTAGCTCACGGCATCTGTTGATTCCACGCGGTACTATTGAGCCCGTGACACGTGGGAAATGTCGAATTTGACAGATCGACATATCGGCAGAATATTCTTTGTTTGTAAACAAGAAGTGTTTCGTTGATAATATAGTGATATAATAACGCATTCTTTGTCCGAGTCGTTTATTTACTCGTTTTCGCAAGGCCGGGAGGAAACAAATTATGGACAATTTTTAGCAGAAGGTATTTGTTTTCAGAGTGTTCGATAATGTTTTGACAGTAATTTCTATCATGATGCGATTGAGTTTTGACGAAGATGCTATTCCGTAGGTAGAGATTATTTTATATCATCGTTTAGAGGTGAAAATTTTATCTGGAAATTATCATTTGTTTTAATTTTAATGAAAATACATGTAGGTAATATTGATTGGAACAGCATCGTTCAATTATTCATAAAAAAAGTTTTTATCCCTTGTCACATAATTCCGTACCGATATTATACTTTTTTACGAGTTCTATCGATTATTTTCTATCATTAATAAACAATTCATCATGTAAAACGTATTTTCTTATATACTTCGAGAGTGTTATTACATTTTAGCACTTTCGCAAATATGGAAATACAAGCAATTGTAATCGGTAGTGTAACATAATTACATGTAATATTTTTATAAATTAGATATATCTATA
The DNA here is from genome assembly GCA_020882685.1 of Aphelinus atriplicis. Taxonomy (NCBI): domain Eukaryota; kingdom Metazoa; phylum Arthropoda; class Insecta; order Hymenoptera; family Aphelinidae; genus Aphelinus; species Aphelinus atriplicis. Next base: position 80,709,650 of record CM037073.1, read on the forward strand.
TGCTATTTCAACAAACCCCATGATTGCAACCTCGCATACGGGATAGATAAGTATTTTTATGAAAGGTGCGAAGAATATAATTTACACTGTTGAACAATGTATTTATGAATTTGCATTCCACAATTTATAATATGACGCCGTTGAGAAATATTTGCGAAGTGATTTTATGTGCACTTGTTATTATTTTTTGTTTAGCGTTTCGTGATTGATTAGTAATTCTTTTCTAATGACTCATTTGAAGGTCATATTATGCAGTCTTGTCCGAATTTTTTAATTATATAATAATTACGATTGAAGTAGTCAATTCAAACTTTCAAGACATTTTAATCGTCTATTAAATAATTTACAAGATTACCAAAATTTTAATTGCATATATTGAAAACTATAATGTATTATTCGTTTCGATAGTGCAGAAGAACGACATTTTACAATCTTCTTAAGAAATAAGTGACAGTGGATTATTTCCAAAATTAGAGACCATCTTCAAGTAGGACGAGTCATTTAATATCATTTCAATATTACCTTATACAAAAAACCGTCGGATAGATTTCAAACGACCACACGCAAAGAAAGTATCAGGAGATCAATATAAATGCAAATTTTGTTTGACGGGTGAACCGCTTTACAGTTATAGGAAGGACCAAATTCAAGTATACTCAGGGTCATTTGAAAAGGAACCAATTGAGCGACAATTTTTGTTGGAGTACAGAAAAAATTTACATTTTACTTTTAGAAAACAATATAATCCATTGATTTCGTATACTAGTTCTATCAATGGAGCGCGTAAAATATAAGTGCCGTTGATGATAATAATTACACTATCCGACTTTTATTGCAATTATAAACTTTGTACTGCACAGTATTCGAAACTTGCACGTTATTTGCTCACGATGTAAATGATAGATAAATCAGATTTGTAGAACGCGTGAGTATCAAAACACTCATGCGTTCGAGATTAAAAATCTCTGCGATTCCTGGTATAGATACTCGATTGATACGCGAAAACGTAAATTCTGAAAAAAAATGTTCAAACGAGAACCTTGAACTTGATCAGTCGGCTCGTGAAATAACCAAAGACTGCTTTCACACAAAATTTAAAACGATCGTGCAAAACGGGCTGGAAGAAAAAAAAACACGTACACTCACAACAGGTCCCCCAAGGTTTTCCTCAAAACCGTATGAGAAAAAAACTCTCATCTCCTCGTCGTGACTCGGAGGATCGTTGGGGATATCCAACCGCCACACGGGTCTATCAGTCGCGGGTGAGTCACCGAAAAGCCGCGCGCGGCACCAGGTAGCGAAAAATCGGCCGAGCGATCGGCAAGGCCAGAGTCCGGGGAAAAAATCCGGCGCAGCAGAAAAGTAGGCTACAGCCTCTCTCTCTCACACTCACTCACTCACTCACTTAGTCTATCTCTCTCTTTCTCGTCTCGATACACTTGTACATAGGGGCCTACCTGCGGCATCGGCGAGGCTGCTGCTGCTGGCCGCTTCCGGCGTCTCGCTGGCGTCCCGACGGTCCTCCGCTGCTGCGGCTTCGGCCATGTTTCGAGGTTAGCCGCACTCATTCAAATTTCAACACTTCACTCAATTATTTTTGTCGCGCGAAGGGCGGGAAAAGAGAGCGAGCGGCCGCGAGCGAGTATCGTAGAGGCCGTAGCGCGCGGGTCACTCCGGCGCGGTGGGTTGCGCGCGCGCGCTCCACTATATAGCCACCGTGATTTTTGACACTTGTTGCGCGCTTCCGCGCACCGAGAGATATTACAGTAGTAACAGTAAGTTTGTTTCGGGTCGCTGCGCTCCGCTAAGTATCCGCTGGGGATAGCTGGGCAAGCTTCGCCGAGTCGCTCGTAGATGGCGCTGCATGGCACAGCCTACAGGTGCTGCCACCACCCGTACCGCCCCACAACCAGCCGGAGCCGCGCCAACTTTCAAATATGAACTTTCGGAATTTGATGTACGTGTTTTGGGTGAATCAGCAGCGTTGGAGTGCTTTGTTATGTACCACATTTCGGTTGTACTTCGTAGCGCTCGTATTATGACCATTTAAGAAATGCACTAGTGCGTGACATTGCGGTTTACGCACGAAATAACATGAGTCTTTCCAATTTTGTATTCTATGCTTGGAGCATAGAGTGATTGCAAGTTTGCGCAGTAGAAATAGATATATATTCTTACCATCGACTATTCTTCGACTTTAGCTGGAGAAAAGTCAGACTTAGCGGACGCCAAGGTGTAATTTTTCTCCTACTACAGGGTGAAATAATATCAATGAAATAATAATTATCTCATGTATACACAATTTTCCATGGAAACAATACACCTATGCATTCTTTAGCACACACACGAGACCGGAACAAGATTGTACAGATTGATTTCAACCTCATTTGTATAAATAAAATGTCCCAAACAAATTTTTAAATAATACTCTGCATTATTTCAAGAAAATAAATTTGGTTATCAAGAGAACATTCAATATAGAATCAATAGACATTCGATTTTTCCGACAATTTTGCCTTTATTTACATATTTATAATATCGCACGAGTCTAAAATATCATACTGCTCCGAATTCCGATATATTTTTGTGACAATATTTTTATTTTTCCATGAATCAAATATCTGAGGGAGAAATCGTGTAGTGAATAATAGACTGAAGCAAGACTGAATAATATCTGGAAACGTAGACAGAGGCCTCTCACGATTTCCGGCATACGCCTTTCATGTGCTTATTGGCAGTTTTGTTACATAGATTTCATACATAATATCATATACCTTTCTGATTAATTTCGGAACTTATGAATCTTCTACATTTTTCTTGAGTGAGTTTTTGAAAATATTAAAGTAAACAAATATTCGCACAGTGTTTTCAATGGTTGTCAATTTTCAAGATGCATATTTGAATCTCTGCATTGATAGTTCCAATATACTAATCAATACCAATTTGCGATATACAATTAAAAAATGGAATAAATTTTTTCTTTCATCTCTGTCTCGTTCTTTGTTAACTTGTACATAAGTTCAGAATTCTGCTGAAGAATCGGCATTGCTCGGTTTACTGGACTATTTTTAAATTTGTTTTTTCAGTTCATAACTCCGATGAAAGGTAACATTTCACCTTTGAATATTGCCTGTTTGAGAATCAGTTCCACCTACATGTCAAGCAATAAACCATGCATGAATAAATTTCAGTTTGTACATCCTAGAACATTGTCAAAGCTAATTCAAAATAATGATGCGGATATCTAACGGTTCATAGTCAACGCGTTTGTTAAGCTCGTGCGTGGAATTGATCCTTAAAGTATACTAAAAAAAGAAAATGTAAATTTTAAATTGTTATCATGATGAAAAAATACTACTTCAACTATTTTTAAACAAGCTGTGTAACACGTATCTGTAACACCTAACCAACATCCTCCTGACAAGCTGATGAATTTCCCATCATAAAGAAGATGTAAATCAAAAGTTAGATTTCGAAATAAATTAAAACGCTTACAACGCTGTACATTAAAAACGCAATAATTACGATCCTACACTACCCTACATTTTGTCCGTCGACTGTTTCCCATGAGTCCGCCACCTCGCCGACCTGCCGGATTCCGTACCGAGCCGGAAAAAAATTCTGCCTACGCACCCGCGAGTATATAGCCGGAAAATACGCGGCCAATCGAGCCGAATGCCCGCATGCGCCGGCACATTTATCCGCGGCAAGAAGACGAGAGATAGACCGCGGCCGTTGATGCCCGGCTGACGGATTGCCAGCGACGCCCTCGCCGCACGAAGCCGCGGATCGATGCCGCCAAAAAGTAGAGCGAAACCCCGGCTATGGCCGCGTGCGATCGGGAAATCAAGTGGATGTTTACGAGCTCGCGATTCATGGTCTGGCGACGATTTATGCCCTGCCTTCCAACTCAACTCGACTACCCTCGACATTTTCGTTATTTTATTGCGCGAGCTTTCGAGTTATTCGCTCATCGAGACCTGACCTGCTGCCGTTCCGAAGTGTGCCTAAGCGGAGCTCGGTCTTAGGGAAAACCCGGGTAAGTTAACCGGTAGATAATGAAAACGATGGATTTTTCAATATTACTCACATAGGCTGGCACTGGGACAGTTTTATAAGCTCATTTTCCTCCTGATTTTTCGTGTCCGAGACTCACCCAACGATTGGCAATTGACATCGTTATTCTTAAGATCGTCACTGCTGTCTGCTCTACTACTTTCTGATTCATTTCCATTTCGAGAAGGAATTTCATCTCTGGTATTTGATGGAGATAACATGCACTTTTCGTCAGTTGCATTTGAAGGTGCATGATTCGAAATGATGTCAGATCTTTTATCCACAGTGTTCTGAAAATATTTCTTGTCAGTGTGAGAAATCGGATTCTAGTAGTTCAACTTTGTTTTGCCAAATATTTATTCGGTTGGATAATATAAATACGTTCATGGATATATCTAACCTGACATGTAAAATCTGTAGAAATCCTCTTCAACTGATCAGCCACCCGAGTAGTTTTATCCTCGGCTTGAGTAGACTCTGTCGTCTGTTTGCAATGAACCAAAGCAGCATCTTCACGTTCCCTGTCAATATCTCTCTGATTACTCGGCCACGTAACAGTTTCGATGGGTTCGAGTGACTCGTGCAAACTGAGCCCTATGGGAATACTCGGAAGATCGACAATCTTCTTCGAATGATGTTTCATCACCGCAGATCCTCGCCTCGTCTGTTGCTTTGGAATAGATAAGTCAAAATTGTAGGCTCTACATTTTTCATCGAAGACTTGATAACTAATTTTCCCATCGCAGACCGATTCACGATTATACAATTTTGTCAACTCTACGTTATCAGAGAAAACTTTGGAACAATTATATTTAATAGATATTGAAAATTCATGCAGTATTTTGAAGAACTTGAACCCATTAGAAAGATGATATTCACGAGTTACCTTTTTGTACTTTCTTTTTATTTTGCAACCTCTATAAGTTGCTTGTATTGTAGTTGCAGTTTCTCCCTCTGATTTTACAAGTTTTAGATTTTTACAGGTACACTTGAAATTTGGTTTGTTCGATATTGGACTCTCGTCAGTAGAGCCTTCTTGTGATTCCAAAAATTTATATCCCGATTTGGAATAATTGTCTTTTTGTTTTTTCTCTTTTTTCTATATATGTAAAGACGATTGGGATTAGGTTTAAATTTGGAATTTCAAAATAGAAAAAGCATTCGTTTAAATGCTCACTTCCGTGTATTTTTTCGAGGGCAAATTTCTTCCTGCTTCTATTTTATCATCATACTTGCGTTTTGAACTATAGAACGGTTCACCGGAATTTCTATGAGTCGCCAATACAGCATCTTTAGGTTTGTCAGTTACCTGGGTTTGAGAAAAAAAATTATGAAAATATGTAATTGTATTAATCTCAAGGTGAGAGCTTATGTGTTGTAAGTGCAATGGTGATCGAATAAAAAGTATGATACTTCACATTATTGCAGTTGTATCAAACATAAACTCTTCCCTTGATAATTATAACTACCAATTCAAGATGATCGATATACATACGTCACTTACAGACACGTAGCAATACCCCGAGATTGATTTAACAGTTTATCGTTTGAGACGTAAATATCTATTTATCTTAGGAGAAGATATGATGAATCCAAATATTCAAGTTTTGTAATCATTGAATTCTTCTCCAGACTTACCCATGGTCGAGTATTCAGCGACGCTTTATACTTTCGGATTTTATTATCGATTGCAAGCCATTGATAATTTCATTGTTCCATCAATCAATACTCTCGAAAAATGAATAATAGAAAAGATTTTTTCAAGTTCTCATGTTATTAAAAAAAGGTTTTAGTATTGGTAAATAATATTTTCTTCGAATATCGAATTGATTTGTTGTGAATTCCAAGTAAATTATTGAGTCATAATATCAAATTAATCGTAAATTTTAAGATACTGTTCTTTCGTATTATAATAGAAAATTATACTTCTTTGGCGGGTTTATATCTTTTTAATTCCATACGCAATATGAATTCGGTTTTTCTAATACAATTTTTAAGAACATGAAACGAATCATGCATGCTTGAATAAACTTAATCACTACGTTTTATTATTACTATATCAATAGTAATGCTCACTTAAATTGAATTTATAATGGCAGTTTTGCATTCTAAAAACATTGCACTTTGTTTTCAAAATATTTCTTCTTTAAAAGTATTACATGTAATCCCAATATTCATATAACATTCCACTGGTCCTCATTCTATTTTACGAACGTCATCTCTTGCTTTTTTTTAATATGCTGCTATTCAGTTTTTCGATCTTAAAAAACTACTCATCTTACTCACCCCCTTTGTCTTAGTCCTACCGATTTCATTGAGGTACTGACTTAAAACTTCTGGTGGCATCATCATGCGAGGTGTTAAGCCGCTATTTGAAGTATCTCCAGTGTGTTTTGATGGCTTTGAATTTGCTGTCAAAATTTAGAACATATTCAATGTAAACTTGAATTTAATTGAATGGAATTTCATAGGAATATACTTCTATCGACTCACAGGTTGCAGATGTTTCGGATATCTTTTGATTGTGATACATTGAACGCGTTAGACTAGTATTTGTTGTTTGTGGCGCAGAATCATCTTTTGGTGGCGTGCTAGGTGGAGATGGCTTTTGGTAAAACTTTTTATTTTTAAATTCTGAAAGATTTTTTCTTTGATACTCTTCCAAATACATGAGAAACTCTCTATATGTAACGTAATTCTGAAAATTAACACGAGAAAATTATTGATTTCCACTTAACTTGGATTTTCCATATTTTGTCGATAAATCAAAACAGAATATTTCGTTTGTTCCAATGCCCTAATTCTCTACCTTATCTTCCCCGGCCCAATTTCGATTCGTTGGTTCTGTTAATCCAAGCAGATCAATCCAATGGTAATAATCTTCCGATTGATTACCATACCAATATTTGATGATAACGAAACTGAAAATTAATAACAATTTAGTGGTCATCTCCAATTGATGAAATTATTCATATTTGATGATCAAAATATGGGATATTTCATGATATTATGTTATGTTAGGCAGTCAAATTGAAATAGAACTAGTATGAAATATTTATTTACGCTAGACCGTCGTCGACCATTTTCTGAACCTCTGGATAAGACATGAGCTCCATAAATTCCGGATTTTCCGGATTGCGCTTGACGTCAACCAGTTGCCATGGCGCGATCAAACCGAACCTCACGCATTTCATAACTTCCAGTAAATATTGTTTCCTGCCCTCCCAATCGTGCATGAGCCAACGCACCGCGGACATCAAGATTTCCATTTCGCTGTGGGATGTAGCAATTAATTTAGAGTGGCACTTGGCAAATGAAGAGTAATCTGGTGAGCCGATATTTGTTTTCGAATATTCTTTTTAACTCGAAATGATCCCGAACTAGACTTTTTGAACTCGGTCAAATCAAACTATGTTGAAATATCAAAAATTAGTAGAGAAAAATGTTGTTACCTATTTACAGAAATGTAATTTGATTTCAGTATCAGGCAAAGTTCTTCTACGTGAAGCTCCAGAAAGTCTTTCGAGCCAACGAGCATTAAAAAAAATGACATGATCCTAGGAACCATCAGCTCCATGACCGCAGTATTTCCTATTTTCCTGGCTTCCAAATAAAGGAGGAATGCTGTATCCTCCGAGAATAGTTCCACATTATCGACGAATGCCCAGCATTGTTCCTCTAATTCTATTGAAACCAATTTCAAATTGAATCGATATTACCGTAAATTTATAACTGATAAATGGAGATATCACTCGGACTACATTGTAAACTGATCTGGAATAATTTTGTATCAGAATTGCAATAGTATTATGAAAAAAAAGACAAATTGGAGTACGTGAGCATATCGGTATCCACTTTTTCAACTGCTTTAATAGTAGTTCTGTACAATAATATTGATCTGAAAAGGGATCGGGCAACCTTGCGAAACTTAGTGAGATACTTTTTGGATACTTAAATCGGTTAGTTAGTTACATCCATTCCGGCCTATGCTCCGATTTACAGGGATATATTGAATCGATCATTATTGGTTTTATGCACGTTCAAGTCACAGTAGTCTGTGAGTTTCTGCATATATGTGTGTATTACATCGCGCATCAATAAAATGGCCCAAAGGGTTGGCCTTTCCCTTGTCAGTGTTAATCATATTGAACTTGCACAAATTTTCAGCGGGAAATCATTGGAAAACAGTGATAGTAATGTCGTAGAACAGGAGCGAACCTTTGATGCCGAGATACTGAGCGGCCAGGAAGATCTCGAGGATATTGTCGCGCCTGAGCAGGTGGCAACTCTCGCTGGTCGGGCTTATCATCCAGTCGTAGATAATGGAGAAGGCTCTCGAAGTCACGTTGTTCTGGATTCAACTTATGTGATTGTGATGCTCATACAGGTATGCCGAGGCGCTGCGGGAGAGCCCCACTCGCCGTGCTTATTTCCCCGAGGAAATTATTCGCGGGGGCGTTCAACAAGACGGAAGAACGCGCTTGGGAATGAAACTAGAGACTTTTCCCGATACATCACGCGCGGCCGCGCGCGCTCGCGTGTCCAAATGTACAGTGTTAAATCACAAGGAGTATTGATGGAAGTTTGATTTCTCGCGTGGTCCGATGATATCGCTTTCGGTCAAAAACAAAGAGTCACGATTGAAAATGCCAGTCCTTTGTCTTCTCGGGAAATGAGAAAAAGCCGCGCGTGTCATCCCGACGCGCATTTTTCGATGCTCTTCCCTTCATAACCCTGAATTCTTTCGAAGATGGATTTCTCCGAGAGTACCCCTCGCTCGAGTATTTTCGACCCACAATTCACGCGACGGAGAAGCTATCTCAAAGGAAATGCCCAACAGCTTTTCGCTTGATTGCCGAGTGAAAACTTGTCGTCACGTGCGAGTACCCCCACGTACGGCAGTTAGAAGAGCCTCATAAGTATTCCACTTCCATTCTTGCCGCAGAAACGCCCGAAAACCGAGTCAAAGGAAATTAAAGAATAGGAAATGCAAGACCGTTTCTCTCGTTTGAGCTCGCTTTCAGTAATTCCCAGCAGGTCCCCGCAAACTCGAACGAAAAAAAGACCCTTCGAGCTGCGGGGGACGATCATTAGGGCACTCGGAGGGCGGCCAGAAGGAGGCGGAGGGAGGAGGGAGGTACGTCGGGGTGGACGCCGTCAAACATAGTTCTAAGAGATCGCGAGGAAATGAGTTCAAGGTCAGTGAGAGAGTGTCGGGGAGAAAGAGGCCCCCTGGATATGCTGACACAGAAGATTGGGGTCGCGAGCTTACCGCAACACGAGAGGCCTCGAGAAAGAGTCCACTACTAAGCTTGCAAGCTCCGGTTGGTGGCCCTCTCGAGCCTCGCATATTATACCGAGAACTTGCACAAAAGATGAGAGAAAAAAAGAGAGAAAGAGAGAGAGAAGGATGTGGCTGAGATACAAAGGCTTTGTGCGAGCTTTGTTTATTATTCCTGTCGGGGGTCTCGCTAAATACCTAAGTGTGACTCGCGTACCCATCTAATTTCTGTTCTCCATGGCTTCCTTCTGTACGTCACTGTTCAAACAACTTGGTCAACGTCAAAAACATTCTTATATTTGGTAGGAGAGAATTTACCCTGTATCAGAACACCGCGATACACCCGAACCATACAAAGTCTTTGCTTTTTAAAAATCGACAAAATGGAATTCATGATTCGGGCGTGTAGGAGAAAAAAAATTACTCCGTATACTCCGAAACATTGATTAACCTACCGATGTTTTACCCGACAAATAACGCGCGAGCAATACGAAATTACCGAGAAAATGATCAATAGAGCTGAGTATAGAGATTGAACTATGAACTGAGCTTATGAGACTTTTCGTATCGTATTTCTTGTATTCAATTATCAACGGATCATAAAGATTTCGAATCAGTATTGCAATGCCGAATATTCAGAATTGGGGAGATGTTAGAAATGGCACTTACTGAAAAAGCTCCAAGTGAATATTGAATTTCTGTGAAATTATTTCATGTGGGTCTTATTACGTTTTCATGCTCTCAAATGAACATGTAAATTTTCCCGAATAGAAGTCTCACGAAATTTCCACGAGTAAACGAAATCTACCACTATTTTTTCATTTTAAAAATGTCCAATTTATATATTGAATTACGCCGTGGCGATTTTTCCGCTGGCAAAACGTTCTCACCCGGAAATCTCTGCGATGGAAAGTTTTATAGAGCTCGTAGTGAAAAATGTCAGCGTTGGATGAATCATGTTATAAGTGTAATTTACCGAACGAGTGGTGCTCTCTGCATTTAGAATTTAATGCAATGCGAAGAGTTTTTATAGAAAACACTCACCTCGGTGAGTTCGATCTCTTTGATGTTTTTATCGTCGAAAAAAGTACTGTAGCTCTGCAATACCAGAAGATGGCAGTGGAATTCATCACTTCCGATGCGAACAATGCAGTCGGCATTCCTGCGAAGTATGCAGTATTTCATATACCTCGGAAGCTTATTGCAAATATTTCCTATCGCTGCCAAACTTGGAATATCTCTTTATTGACGACGAAGAACTTATTTTTCGAATAAACATTTCTGTCTTGTCGAAAAGTGATTGAGAGAAAACGAGTGAAAATATGTCAAATTACTCACTTGTAAGTTCTTATGCGTTTCGAGAGCTCCCTGTATAAATCTGTTTTCTCTGGAAGCGTTATATTTTGCCAATCGATCGGTTGCTCTGCTGTGAACCCCAAACTACAATAGATATGCAGTTCAATGACGGATAATTTATCTAATCCTATAGCACGTGTTCGATTTTTATCTTCCATCTCAAAATGTTAAAAAAAAACATCTCAATGAAATTACGCACTAAAAATATCATGTCGCGCTTTTATAATTTTGTACTGCACTGCATTTTTCACCAAACCGACCGACTATCGATTTAGCGAACAAAGCTTTTACGTCATCATCGAATATGACAACGTACAAGGCGAGGGGCAGGTTGCTGATGACAGGGCCGCGGTGGGTGGACTCGGGTGCCGGCTCGAGCTGCTCTCTGCCGGACTGCTGCTGAGGGGGCTGGCGCGCCCGGACCGGCTGGGTCCGGGGCCTGCACTCGCCTGCCGCGACCTCGGGCAGCTTGCACTGGGCCTGCAGCCGGTCGGCTGTAGCCGCCATCGGCGACAACTGGTGAATCGCGTGCTGCTGCTGTTGCTGCTGCTGCTGCTGCTGTTGCTGTTCGGCCTTGACGTTGACTTTCGCGTGACGCGGCTCCGCTACAAGCACGCTCACCTTCTTCGACTCAAACAGCACCTGCAAAACGAGCTTTATTACGCCCGGAACTGCACGAGCGAGCATGCGAGCCTTTCTCTTTTTAGCACGGCTCACGTGAGCTTTCGTTCGACAACCCGTCTGCTTGTCACGGTTGATTGTAGGATGCTTGAAAGGAACGCGAATCGATCGCCGAGTGTGAAGCAATTTGTCCTTTCTCAGCATCGATTCTATATTTGGCAAATATACAATTGGTAACGCGTTCTGCTGGAGAGCTGCGGAATTGTTTTTGTGTAATTGGAAAAGCCAACCCTGAAGCTGTTCGATCTTAAGTTCCTGTCTCAATGAACTTTTTTTAGTTTGTTTCTCGATTGGACTAAAATTAAATGAGATACAGTGGGTTTAAATATTGTATGTATCGGGAGAACTCGTGACGTCACCCTATATGCATTGTATATCTATATTCTGTGGACCGACGACGCCACAGAGGATTCTAAATTCGCTGTACTTCTATAATTATCGTAGAATCGAGATGAAAAAAGACGTGTCAATTATTTTTAGAAGCTCGACTAAAACAACCAAGTCGAATTCCTCATGCGTGATCCCTATTGATCCTTACAATATTTACTTCTGTTTGTAGTATTTATGTATATTCGTGGATACACAGTACAGATGCCCTAAATCAATAATGTTTATAGTAAATGAATCGATCAAGGACAAGGCTTTATAGTACACGTTGCTCATCCGAGCAAGCAACGTACAATCAAATTTCCCCTTTCGAGTTTTTATTAGGAAACCCGACGTAACTGACCCGTAATCGTAATTTTGATATTTCTATACGGTTCATGACAGAAAGGAGATTGATCTATATTTGGGACGAGGACGAAGGAAACGAAATCCAAGTGCAAACCTGATTCGGGATGATTTTAAGGTTGCCACTCGGGGTTGTCTGAAACGGGAAGACCCGCTGCAGATCGTTGGGGCTGAAATTGTTGTCGCCCGTGGCCTTCGAGTGTCTGCTGGCCAGGTGCTGCATCAACGAGCCCAGGTCGTTATCGTTGCCTGGCCTCTGGTGGTTCAGATTCAACATCTCGGAGCTGCAACCGAAAGCGGCAATTAGTCAGAACGATCCGACAGTCAGCAGCTTCGTCACAACTCCGAGGGTTATCGCGGACGCACGAAAAAAAGATTTCCGCCCATCACTCACTTTCACGAGGATCGAATGATCCGCAATTCCATTTTGTTATATAACGAACTAATGAACTATATCACGGCTGGCGCGGATCTTGCCATTCCGATACAGAATCCCGCGATTTCTAGTAATCATTTCCCATAATTAACGTGGGAAACTCGCTACGTGACTATTGTCGTGAGTACGCGCGCCGAATAGAGGACGCTCACTTGGGAGGGTGAGCCATTGGTTTGGAGCTCGCGAACGACGGATCAAAGCATGTTTCCATGTGTGGATGTGTTTGGCTGCCTTCCCCGCCGCCGCGATGTCTTCGCCGGCCCTTCCGCTCTTCGGCCACTCGGCCGATCTTCCGGGGCTCCTCTTTGACGGGGAGACGGGAACGATGCGGCCCTTGATTCTCCACGACCACGTTGTCCTTGCTACGCTGCCGCAAGCCGCTCTTCCGTCGCGTTTGCGGACGAACCGTGCCCTCCGCTGTCTTTGAACTGCAACACAAACGGTGCATCAGAAAGAGACGCCTTGGCCGAGCAGTAGTAAAGGCACGGCTTTGGTCAGACGAACCGCCATGAGTTTGGACCGTGCAAAAGAACTGAATGGTTGATTGACCATGGCCATTTGACGATTGAGCTTATCTAATCGAGGTTAATACCGTGTAATTTTGTAATATTTCGCAGAGTTTTTCAAGGGGATACAAACTCATCGGAGATCTCTCTCGAAATCTGAACTTTTTTCTCTCTTTTGATCTAACGAGTTTCAAGAATTACTCTCTAAATTTGAAATATATGAAAATTACTTGCGTCGGAAAAAATTACGTAATCGATGAAAACCGTGAATTTTTCGAGGAGATTCAGAATCACTGGTGATTACCTTCGATTTTTTTTATTGATCCTTTAATTTTTAGTGTCATTTTGGATTGAATAGCTATTTAGTGTGTTCAGCTATTGATAAAACTTTTAGTTTGATTCACTCAATTGAAAGCGAAAAGCCATTCAATCTAAAATCACACCAAAAATCACGGAAACAAGATTCATCAATCATTCTGGAGTGATTAACTCCTCGGAATTTTCGCTTAAAAATGGATAAAATATTCACTATTTTGGACAGTACATTTTATTCTTCTAATTAATAGTGATATGTTACTGATAAATTAACCAAGTCCTCTATTTCTTGAATGTAATTGTATTTATTCCCTATATTGTATTGAGAAAAAAAAACTCTTTAATTGATTGGATATTCTCATTATCTATTAGTGAATAATCTCTATTGAATAGTAATTTATTATTAAATGGCAATTATTTCAAATTTTGAGAGTATCCTGCTGTCGATCGTGGCGCAATTTTCTCAAACCGACGAGCTGAAGCTGGATCAGCCACGATGCCTAAGCGGATTATCACGTTAGATTATAGGGGCTCACCGCAACGGCGGCTCGATCGAGGCGGATTTCTCAGACTTGACGGTGGTTGTCGGCCGACCGGCGTTGGACTTGCACGAGTTGCTGTACGACGAGGTTGGCTTGCCCTGGCTGCGGTACAACACGACCACACTGTCCTTGCCGTGGTCGGAATCCGAGCTCTGGTAACTCTGCCTGCGGTGCCGGCGACACACGCCTATTGGTACACGGCTATGTTACTATTTTTTAAATTTAAAATTGTTGGAAACCAGTGTTTATCGGGGAGAACCGCATGATTGATGAATGAAAATGAATATTAACTCGAAATTTAATAGTTAATTTTTTCCTGTTAGTAGTTGGTGAGATTTCACTAAAATTTAAAAAATTAATCACAATTGGAATTAATAACACTGCTTGTCAATCATGAAATACTTACTAACGAATTTGAACTGTTTTCAATTGAGAGAATAGCGCGATAGACACAAAAGCGAAATGTGTGTTGAAATTTTACGTTATTCGACAGTTTGATCGTATCGATGAGAGTTCGAATCACAGATTGATCGTTTTCGATAATCATTCGGTCGAGGATAACGCATCAAGAGTTAAGTACTAAAAGATTCTCACTTTTTCTAGCAGATTTGTGGGCCACGCGTTCGGTGCTTGGGGTTTCCTTCTTCTCCTCGCTGTCACGTAAATAATTAAGCCAGCTAGTCATGAAACTTCGCTGCATTAATTGACGCGCAAAGACGCATCTAATAGCTCTTAACTCGATAACTTTTATACTTACCAAACTTCTCGCTCGTTTGCTATCTTGAAAATTTTGCCGCTGGTATACTGTTTGCCGACAGAAGCTGTTTGATACTAAAGGTAAAGATTCGAGAGATTGCGTTGGAGAGCCAGAAGTTATAGAATTTTGTATGACTTAAGTCTATTTGCCTTCTGAATATTCAAACTTTTGAATTTATTACAGTCTCCATGGGTCCGAAGAAGAATCGTGAGAGTCGAGCAGCAGTTGGATGATTTTTTTACACAGCACAGTTATGAAATAATGATTTTCCATTTCTACTTTATTAAAACTTGTAAAAATGTCAGGTCTTCAATAAATGCCATTTAAAACTGATCAATTGTCGGAAAAATATAATTTATCAATCACGTTGTGACTGCTCTCGCTATTTGTAACCAGTGGCAAGATTAAAATATCAATCAACAATGCAATCGAACGACTCAGTAAAGAGTAGATTGAAATATAATACCTTATGTTCAACCCTACCTGAGATTGATTTTGATTGCAATGTATAGGACAGTGCTCCAACAGTTTAGATTCACGAATTTTATTGGGTGTCGGTTCTTGTCGAGCTGAAGAACCAAAAAAAAAAATTTCAATTGGTTAATATGTTTTTCTACGAGAATTCCGAAAATTCACATCGATCATTAGATTTTTTGTTTTACATATAATTTTCAAATGCTCAAATATAAAATAGTCCGAAGGAAATTGTTTTGGTTCCGTTGTCGCAAACTTGAACAAGTTGAACAAACTTATTAAGATGCATTATAACAGTTGACAACTTACATCACTTACGTAATTTTGTCCCCTCGGACGTGAAACAGCGAAGCGGGCTAATGGGTCTCGCGCTGCCCGACGTAAATTTTCGAAACGCCGACTCACTCTCTCTATTCTCCTGTATCCTGCGGGAAACTTGACGAAATTTTGGAGTAGGACGCGTTGACCTAAATACCGATCATATGAAACAGATGATTTCACTTGTTTTCCTCTGAAGCTCGGAGTTACATGGTAAAATGAGAAAGTGAAGTGAAAAATATTCAGTGGCGAAGGGAAAAAACACGTTCCAGCAAAAAAAGTCATTTAGTCGAGATTTCGAATGCAAGACGTAATTGCACGTAATTTGTGTTATTTAAATGCGCAAAGTTGATTCCTTAAGTGATGGCATGGCAACTAATTTTTATCAAATGTGAGAAATTAGGAAAAATGGACAATGTATGCTTTTAAATACAACTCGATATACACAATAACATGAGTCGCTATATTTTTGGTTAGGGTTCGAATGTGAAAGATACTGAATGATTTTCAAGGACACCTGTAAATGAGACGATTTATGAAATTGTTATGTTTACTTGTAATTTTGAGTTTCTGATTCGAAGGCAATATTTGAATCTTTTCCAGGCGATGATGATGATGAACCCTTCTGTCAAACGAAATATTCAAAATTAACCTCACAACGAGAATACGGGAGGAAAAAAATTACATCACAACTTACATCGCGGCAGTTCAGACTTTTTCTCATATTCCGGGTCACTGATCCATTTACGGACAGGCTACTTTTCGTTTATGAGACATCAGTATCATAATAGATTTAGTTACAATACACTTATTTTTCTATGAAAAATAAGTTAGTACAAAACATAGTAAGTTACATCTAAAAATTGTGTGTAAAGATGTTGCTACATTTAAAATAACTGGGACATTAGTTACAAAAAAGACATTTAGAGGACCGAAGAGACCCTATAGAAACTAAACCCGAGACAGCTGACATAGCGGTGTGAAATTGTTGCGGATGTTGACAATATTCGGCGCGCTTTTGAGCTTCATGATTCGAGTAGTTTTTCCACTCGAAATTCGTAGAATCACGTATTCATTTGAATTATTCTCGACGAAAAAAAAATGTTGAATATCAAAACATAAATAATACGTAACGTGTCACGGTAAATCTCGAGTATGCTTTATATCAAAATGAAGTACAAAACGAACTATTCCTTCGAAAGTAGATGAATCTTCTAAAAAAATATACAATTGATATTCGAGAATTAGGCTACGATAAATTCTGGAATGACCTGAAATAGTATACGGACGTGACGGCGCCGAACGAAGGAAAGCAGCTCTGAAGTTTTCATCTGATAAATATGTAAATAGCACTCTGAGCAGATTTCAAACTTGTTCAGGGTGTAACTCGAGCTTGAGAGAGGATATCATTAAAAAAGACGAAAGAGGAGAAGTTATTTGCGCACGGATTCCAATAAATCAAGTAAAGTTGAGAATATTTAGTTTCTCCTAATGACTTTACCGAACATCCTATAAATATTGATAGTTCTCCAATATGGATTTCCATCCATCTTTATACCTACAGTTATTTTCCTTTCAGCGGAGAATAATACCCCACCCACCTCTTTTTCTTTCTCTCTCACAGAGTTGAACTTAAATCTCCGATAAGGCGATTATCTATTATCAGACATTTGATGACGGTGCGTCGAAGAAAAAAGCTGTCGGATAACAAGATATTTGATTCTTTAACGAAGCGATATTGCGCCCTTATTTCCCCACCGATTTAAGGAAATTTCATTGCGAAATTCCGTTCTAAAACGAGCTCGACTCTGAATTGCCAAACAACAAAATACGAGGTACTTGAGCGAATGGGAAAACGCGAGTGCAGACATTCGAAAAGAGCGTTGAGAGACTTCACAAGGTAGCGATAAAGTGGTTGTTCGAAAAATCGATTTTTACGGATGATATCGGAAACTTCGCAAGCAAATAGATTTCATCGCGACTCGTTGTATACATTAGCTATCCGCCTAAAGTTAATATTGGAACGAAGTTCCTCAACCGGGTCGAGAGACTTGGTTCTTCGAAATCATATAGGTATTCTTTCACTCGGACTCCTTTAATTTTTAATTTGAAATTCTTGCAGCTCTCGGGGCGAGTACGTCACCAGCAGCTAAATACGAAGGAAGCAGCTCATCTCATATTTCGCATTAGAAAAATAACGAAGCTCCTTCCAGAGGTTTTTCCGCGGTTCATCCCTCTCCACTCGCGGATGAATCCCATTCCCACCATGCAAATTAACAAGTCACAGCTCGATTTACTTCAAGTCTCTCTCGATCCCGGTGTTATGCACGAGCATTCGATAGCGCGTCCCCCTCGATTTGCATTACCTCCGACGTATCTCGATAGGAAACGTGGAAACAAAATCTCGCTATATAAAATCATCGTTCGACCGACCGGTAGTGGAAAGAGTGAGCCGAACGAGCGATAGGAAGGGAACAGAGAGGGATGTGAGATGTGTTCAGTGTGTGCCGCTTGTAATCCCGACTCGCGCGCGCGCGCGGGGGGGCTCAAGTCAGCCGCGCACAGGGAGCTACGGGCATTGGTGGCCGGGACGCGTGCGCGGACCAGCTGCATCGATCGGCCGAGCGCGCGCGTCCCGGTGACCTCGACCCAATGCCGGAGAGAGAGAGAGAAAGACTGCTGCTCGCCGCCCACGCCCGCCAGCCCCACTGCAGCGCTTGGCCCGCGCGCACTCAGGGTCAGTTGCGCTCGCGCATAGAGCGGCGGCCAGCGTCAAAACACGGGCCCTCCCCCGCTACACACACACACACACACACACACACACGAACGCTCGAACGACCTACATTGGCCTGCGGGACGAGTCCGGCGCGGATTAGCCCCCGATGTTGCCGGGAGAGCCTGTTTAGATTGGCGCGCGGGGGAGATTTTAGCGCACCTATATCTCCCATTCGTCGTTCGCCGAAGCAGCTCTCGCGGTGGATTTGCCGTATCGCGGGGCGATTTTGTCGCTCTCGGTGTAATGTGGCTCGTTGTCTGGGTGGGGCAACGCGACGCCGTCATTCAATCTCACAGGAAAATCAGCTTGACAAGCAGCAACGAGAAGATTCCCGAAGTCGAATCTCTCTTCTCGATTTTGTGGATGAATTCGTTCAGATCCTTTTTCCCGAAGCTCGATTAGATTTTGGTTAGCGTATATGCATCTATACGCACAATCCGCCAATTCGATCACGGGAATCGCGAGGTATTTGTTGGACGGGGCGAGCGGAGGACTCGTCATAGACGCGCGAGTTCGAAAGCAGGATATATCGAACGAGCTTAATTCTTGACGCGCGTCAAACGCGATTGATGCGCGCGTATTCGCCAGAGTGTCGAAAGGGGTGATGGAAAAAATCGCGAATCTCGCGAGCCGGGCGCGCACGAATTAGAAGCGCCGGCGGAGGGGCTTTTTCACGCGAGCAATTTCCCGGTCGCCCGAGAACGCCGCTAAATAGCCGCGGCAACACGAGAGGATTTTCCCCGAATGTTCCCACCCCCCGAAAGGCGAGCGGGTGAAGGCGCGCGAGTCACACGAGAAAAGAGCAGCCGCGGCCCGGCCGTAAATACGCCCACGTACTTTCGGAGGTATACCGTTGTATATACATCTACGTGTACGTTCCACTTTTGGCCCATTTTCAGCGGCGAGCGGCTAGCGTGTGTATGTAGAGAGCCGGCAACCGAGAGAGCAGCCAAGGGAGCATATACGCGGCCGGGACAAGGGCGGAAACGTCGTGAGAGATGTATCGCCCCAGTTGCGGAGGATTTTCTCTCCTGTCCCACTTCGAGCTTTTTCTCGGGCAAGTGCGTTTCGATACTAGTCGAAGAGAAAACTCGGTGCACACACGTGCGTCAGCGTCCATCGTGTGCTCTTGGAATATTGCTTCATTATCGAGCTCTCGTTACCCAGAGGCGAGCAACTTTTCGAGTTGAGGGCAGACGAGTCGGGGGAGGCGCGGAAAATTAAAGAGCTCCGCGTGTACCAGCGGCAATGATTGCGAAGCTCTCGAGCGGACCGTATAGCTGCGCCCTTTGTTCCGAAATCGCTCCATCCGGTTTCCCCACTGCAGTAATTCCACTCCCAAGACGAATGGCACGTCGCCGTTACCCTCCTTTTTTGTTTCTCTCTCGAAAACGAGCCATTGTCCCGTGCAGTTTTCCCTGCGCGAGAACAAATCACGAGTATATGAAAAACGCCGGGGAAAAGCTCAAGCGGCGCGAGGATTAGCTCGCGATCGATTCATATAATCAACGCACTCGCTGCGCGACAAATGAAGAAACCCGGGGCTGCAGAATGATCTGTCGAGCTGCGGGGGAGGCAGCTCAATGCAGATCGAGTAGCGGCAAGTCGGGGCGATTCATCGGTGTGAAAGGAACGCGCGCGGCCGGGCTAAAAATAGCACATTCAAGCTGTAACGAACGTACGCGACCGAGCCGAGCTGAATATTAATAAAAATCGGAGACAACCAGCCGGGCGGTGTGCAGGCCTGGCTTGGGACTCGGCGCACACACACACAAACACCCTCGACTCCCGGTCTCGGGCGCGATGCACGTGCGGAGGGGTAGCGGAGCAGTTGCCAAGGTTACACTCGCGTCACAAGCGGCTGCCGCCCCTCGGCAGCTCACCTGGACCAGTTATCCCCTCCCCGCTGCCGACATCCCCTCCGCCGCCCGGCGAGGGACGCCGCCTCCCTCCCGCCGAAGCCTCCGCGAGCAAATCCCTCCCACATCAGCGGCACGAGCTGCACGAGACTCAAGCCATCAGCGGGGCTCTCTCCCCTCTGATTTGAACGGATATATATATACAAACAAGCGGGCTCCGTTTTCTTTTTCAATACAGTGATCCTCGTCGATTGCGTCATCGCAAATTTCATCGTAACGAATTTCGCTAATCGTCGCGCGCGTCATAGGATGAAAAGGATACAAAGAAGAAAGTATATAATGCTTGTACTTTGTGAAATATCGCGCGCTAGCTCTTTTATAAATATTTCATATCGTCATTTTTCATTTTTTAAGCCTTTGTAATCTCCCTGATGAATCGCCCCCTGCGCGAGAATACACTACTCACACTTGCTGCAAACATATAGCAACACTAATTCATAGAAGATATATCCATGGTTTATCGCTCCGAGGGAGCTTGAGTATATTTCACGCGCGAGAATTCAATAAGATGTGAGATTAGTTTTCAGAAACGGGTAGTTCAATATTATGAGGTGAGTATACCCCTAGACCACTAAAATTCATGCGAACAATACCATGAATGGGAATTTATTGCCCATACGTATCCGCACACTGAATGTTTGCATAACTTCACCTGTTCGCGGTGTACAACGTCGGTATATTATCCCACTTGTCGCATCTTTTTTTCCCATGAATTATAATGTGCCACATTAGGTACACTTACCTCACTCAACCGAGTGATTTGACGGAATGTGGCGTAGTTGAAAAGAGAAGAGGAAGAAATTAAACCGAGAAAAAAGGCGAACTATGCTGAGGCGGTCGTATTTTTCCCGTGTTTCCCAGAGGGAGATCACTTCTAGAGGGAAAGCAATCTTGTTACATAAACGAGGGTGTTATATATTTTGCGGTAAAGTGCCAGGACGAGCGGGATATACCCACAAAATGCTTGAGCTTAATTAGTTTCGCACGTGATATGTGTACACGGTTGACTAAAGTAACAATAATGTTGTACATTAGAATTTACACTCCGTGTACAAGTCGTTGATAGTGAAATCATGGGTTATGGAAAGCATCGAATATTTTTCAAAGAAAAATCATTATTGATATCAGTCACAAAGAGTGGAAAAGGAAATCTCTCGTTCGTACCTCTTATTTTTTATAAAAAATAATATCACTTCTCACATTACGTATTTGATCGCAGAAAATTATTAAATTTGATGAAAGTATAACCTACTCGTATAGAGAATCAAAAAGACGAGTGGGATCGATGCTTCCAAGTGGATTCGGTATACAAGAGTACCTATTCCGTAAATATAGGGCAAGTGTGTCGTTAGATACGTTTCTGACCTCATACAGCCATTGATTCTGAATCTCCATTTGAAACTTTACTTGAGCATCAAGTTAATTAACTTATACAGAAAAATTCTAGTCTTGATGAAACCAAGATTTGAATACATGATAGAATATTACTAAGAATTCTTAAAATCACGAATAAGTGCTTTTTTGCTTTCTAAAAGAAATAGCTTTGTGTCAGCACAAAAATCGACCTCTCGAATCAGACTTTTGAACCATCATTTTCGTATTTTACTTATTGAAAAACATGGAATCTCAAAACTGTCTGTATATGTACGTATGTGTGTAATACTGTTTTGGGACGCGATAACTTTAAAAGAAATTGTCCGATCTTCCTAAAATTTTGCACACTTGTTAGTCGTTGCTAGGTAGTTTGAAAAATCAGTTCTAGATCTATTTGTCTATGGCAAAAGACATGGCTAACGGAATGTAAATTCAGTTGAAGGTTTTCTCCAGTACTTTTTGACCCGAATGGAATCTTTATATTTCTTATAGCAACTGTTGTTTTTATCTCTACTGACCATTGCTTCGAAGCCTACAATTTAAGGTCCATCTTTCGATGGCGGAAGACGTCTCTCATTGGCATTTTTTTGTTCACACCAAGCCTCATTGAGAAAGCCCAGCTGTTTTTATTCTCGACCTATATTGGCCCACTCTTGTACTACTACAGTGTACTAAAAAACGATTCTCAAGAGTTCAAATTGATTTTAATTAGACCAATGTTTCGGTGAGTGAGCATCAGGTTCTTCAGGGCCGAATATTCTATTAACAAAGAACAAATGAATGTTAATTTCCTACTCGAGACGAGGTACAAAGAAGGAAAGAAGACTGCAAAGTGAATCAGATGGGCATTGGATTCCGCTCTGTGCAAAGTGATCTGGCAAAAGGAAAGTGGGATGGGTGTGGTGCACAAGTGAGCTGATCGAATCTCCACTTAACGAGATTCTGCAGAGGCATTTGTTGTAATGGCAGTCATTTATCGCGCTACCATTACGAGAAAGCAATTCTCCGACTCGCTGCAAACATTTTTTTGCTCCGGCTCGTGCCTGCGATCGTACACCCTGTTTGCGCGCATTACTCGGATTCTTTGCTCTCGTTTTACTTGCTAATAGCCATGTCTATTGATCTGTGAACAAGTAAAAACTTGTAAACAGACACCAGAAAGTGGAACTTGAGTGTTCTGTGGAGTCACAGATTCATTTGCCCGAAATCGAGAATCGGATACAGTTTGTACATTGATTACGTCTCGATTCGTGGATTGAAAAACCATATCTCATCTCAATCTCGCGAGACTTCTTGTATATTGGAATACTAGATACTGGAGATAGAAAGAGTTCAAGTTGGAAAATTTAATTTACTCTTGGAAAGCTCAAAGCTTCACTTCCCTCCGCGGCAATATTTTTTTGGACATTTACTCATCAACTCCACTACTCGTAAGCCCAGTCTAATCCGTAAAAGTCAAACACCCCAGCATACCGGTGGAGCCCCGAAGCAACTCCCACACGGCGACGTATGAGCCGCACAGTGTCTCGTTAAATCGCTGAGTTCGACTCGCGGCAGAATAAAAGGGCAGCTACACGACCCGACTGTCAGTGGAGCGCAAATGAATGGAGATAAACGGAACAAACAGAGATCGCGAGGGAAAAACAGTTGTTTTCCCAGCCGCGGAAGAGTCTGCTGCGAACGCGCAACGCATCCATCATCCGCCGAGCGCCTCGAGATTCGGTTCGCCAACTTGCAGAGTAAACATTTATCGTCGCGCGCGCGAGCTCGATTTCCGCGTGCGACTGTATATATACGGTCCCTCTCTTCCCCAGCGAGGTATTTTTCACCGGGTAACGCTGCTGATGCTTCATACGCTCGATCTGGCGGTACACACACATTATTCTGTCGGAACGTGATTCGGGAGACAGTCTCTGTATACACTCACATCAACTATATCGTTCGGCTTTGGGTAATTGCTGTTTACCGTTTTTCAGAAGAAACTAGTAGATTGATTCAATCTTTGATCATTCATCGACGTACACAGTGAGAGAAAAACTGAAGGGAAAATTACGATAGTCGCATGGTAACAGTATTTGCACAGATTGACAAAACACAGAAAATTTAATGGAGCTTGTAGCGAAAAAAGCACTGGGAGTTTTGCGAATATTCACCGCAAGTTCTCGTGTACCTAATGTGTCCCTCCTGAATTGCTTCAGTTTATTCACGTTTTGAATGGATTGAAATGGTCAAATAATTATAGCAATGGTTTCAGATACGTATTTAACGATGCTGTTCGCAGAATTTTGAAATATCGATTTTATCATAGTCGAATTCGCAAAATACTCTTAGCGGCATATTTGGTACAGTTAGCTTATTCGAGTAGAATAGAACATAAAATCATCATCATCATAATATCATTAACATGTTTTTCAGAGGTTAGATGTGATACGAATGAAAGTAAATCGATAAATTACTGGTTCAGTTGAAATTGTACCAATCATGCAACGTATGAACAAAATAAATTTTTTAATTATCTTTTGAAAAACCATTGAAGTTTCAATGTGTGACTAATATTTTAGATATTCTATAGTGAAAATGGCTATCTGTCCTGGTAAATTCACTCGAAGATTTCTCGGCTGAACTTGATGACTCTACCCATCCACTCATCCCGTCAATCTCACCTAACCTAGTGATTGATGCTGTGTCACGCATATTTGCAACCACCCAGAACGATAGTTGTAGTCACATCACATTCACTCAACATCGAAATTCTTCCTTATAAATCCATCCGAAGTTGCACCACGAGCATATCGTAGAATTTTCATCAATCGTGAACGGAGACTCATCAAAATTTATCAATTTCCTCTACATACGAACGAATTCCTAATATGTTTTCTTGGATATGATTCATTCAGACGAGGAAACTTTTTTATGTATCCGCGAAACACCTCGTATACCACCGATGTACAGCGAGTCTCGCGGATCTGCGTCGCTTTCAATGGATTCTTTCGCCGGAAAGCCAAGCAAGAGAAAAATCCCGCGAAACCTCATATCTGCCTCGCTACTTGGCTATTCGCTCCTCGTAATAAGCGGCGCGCGCATTGGCAGAACGCGAGAGTCGCGCGCGGGGCTGACCCGGCGTAAAAGTACACGATAACCAAGGAGGTTATAGGCGAGCCGGCTCGACGGGAGCGGGATAAAAAGCCCCGAGAAGAGATCCATATTTCTCGGTGGGCAAGGCAAAACAGCCGCGCGTCCCTTTGTGGTTGTCGGGCGTTATTCTTCCGTCGGCGGAGCATTGTTTGCCATTGTGGTCGAGCTGACAAAGGTGCGGGCGCGCGAGCCGAGGAAAAAAGTAGCGCGAAAAATGTAAGTGCGACCGGCAGCTGGAAAATTCGTGACCCATTTATTTTTTTTCCGCCATCCCTTTTGCCCGGGAATTCGACGACGTCGTACACATGCCGTGTACACGTTCGAGCCCGCGACAGTCTTGGTCGCGTCTGCCTTTGTATACATCACCGAGGTCGTGTGCGTGCGCGTGCGCGAGCCTGATCTAGTTACTTGTCGCGGCATGATTTATTGCCACTGTTCGCGGGACGCGGCTTTATTTGAATGCTTAATAAGGGAGCGACAATTGTATTGTTGAATTTAGTTGGCATCCCTCTGTGCTAACGCTTTCCAGCCCTGAATGGAGAGCTTTCAGTTACCTTGACGTGCTGGAATTGTTTGCTCCGGACTCCGGAGTGGAGTTAGTTTTGCGTATGAATTATTAGTCTGTCGAGCATTGGGAGGCTTCACAAGATTCACTATGGGCTCGTGGATACAGTCATCGTAATTAATGTATAATATAACGATAGGAATGGGAAATTTGATCGCACATTATGATCGTTGATTTCTACTTTTTCAACCCGACCGACAGACGTGCGTAACCTTTATCGATAATTTTAAAACTCAAGTTTTTTTTCCATTACGTAGCAAGTCTGCCACGGAGACACATGAAACTTGATTGACAAATTATTTGCTTCGATGGATTTATAAACGTTTGAGCAGCTATAACACGCTGAGAGATAGGTGGATAGGTACACTTTATTATTTGTTCATTATGTTGGATCAAACTTGACAAGGTATAGACAGAGAGAGTCTGTGTCGAATGTACGTATAATGATAAGCTCTGGTTTTCTTAGGATGAGAAAGAGCTTTTAGAAAAATATTTGGTCCACAGTTTTATTGAGTAAGTAGTATATATGTAGGATCTAGTGCTTCGTAAACAGGGACTCTTCTCTCTCTCTCTCTCTCTCTCTCTCTCTCTCTCTCTCTCTCTCTCTCTCTCTTGCATTTCAAAACACTCAAACTATCTAACGCGACTAGCAACACGAGTATACAGATGTACGGAAGTGGAGAGAAAGAATAAGCTGGTGTAGAATAAAACGCAGAAGACGAGTAGAATAGCATACGACAGTTTTTACCCGAACTCCAAACTTTTATACATACGGTAGATGGGCTGAAAATTTATGAGACTTGTTGAGAAGTACGTAAAACGCAATCTTTATAAGTCTCATTACTATTAAACTATACAGTTAATTGATCGATTTCAGGCAAAGTAAGTGATAATCCATAAGAATATATTCAATATATTTCACATCTACCTCAAGAAATCTTGATACAGCTGGATTAAACTGTATTATACATGAATGTTGGGGCATATTTATAAATCAAGCGCGCTGTCGAGCAGCACCGGTGGTGGAAAGTTGGAGGCGTTAGAGTGTGAATGAGTTACGCACGGCAAAGTGCAAATGGCGCTGATCACTTTGCTGATAAACACACGACCCACATTTGCCCGTTTATCCCGTGCAAATGAAAACAATTTTAATTAACCATTTGATCGAACACCAGTGGGTTACCTTCGCGTTTCATTGTACGCGTGGAACATTTTGCTTTTCTCTTATTTTTGACAAGGTACGCTCGATATGTTGGGTATATAACATTTTAAAAGTCAACAAATGTACACGGACCCGCGGCAGAATCTGGGTCAATATAGTAAATTACGATTCAAAGTTAAGTCACAATAGACTTTCCGATGCACCAGTGATAAAGATGAAACAAAAAAAATCCACCCAACGAACGTTCAGTTATTCACACTTATCGAGGATCTTCCTGTATTTTTATTCGCTCGCAATAAAAACAAAGCTCTGTAAAATCCAAACGAAAGCCGAATCTGTCAAGCTGGCTCGTGAAACAAATCTCCGTATCGCGACACAATTGCACCGGAAAAATTCGAGAAACGAGTGCGACGTGCACGACGTGTGCGGCTACACACACATGCATATATACATACATGCTCCTCATATACATGATTTTCCCGTCTAGCATTCCTCCCGTGTACGCAAAACAATCACAGTGTATTGTCCGACCTCTCGGAGCGATATTTCTTGCTGAAAGGAAAATTAACGTCGGCCGGGTGGATGTAGAACGGAAGTAATATCGTCCATAGTCGAACGTGTGGGCACTTCCCTTGATTTCTCACTCGAACCGTTTCCATTCGGAGCCGGATCAAATTCGCTTATCCTTCGATTTGCCCCAAGTGGGGCAACGAATCAAACGCATCCTCGTCGCTCGCGATTAGAGGAAAAGCAATCGCGCGCGAGCTGTTGAACGGGGCGGATTTCAATGCGCTTCAACGCCGCAAGTAAAATGCCAACGAAAAATAATGAATTCGGGGAAAATCGGGGGAAAAATAAGAGCACACTAGTGGAAATATAAAATGGAATCGTTGCAAAGGTATATATACGCGTGTCAAGCCCGTATATACATATATATGTGTGTGTATCCATTTCCCCCGGCGCCCGCACAATCGGCGCTATACTAGAAACCACTGCAACAGACGGTTAACGCGGCGTTGTTAGGTAAATCAGGGCCGATTCGCTTGCCGGACACGTACATCGAAGCAGACTCGAGAGCCCTTTGAATTGTTAACCAAATGCCGGATCTCTTCCGCGATGGGCGGGTAAAAAAAATCCGACTTGCGGAAGCGCTCCCCCGTGGGCATTTCCACCTCGTCGTTTTTTCCCCTCCTATACAGCTGCTTTAAAGTCTCGTGGCCCGGGCCACCTTCATTATCGTTAATAAAAACAGGTGCATCAGCGGCACGGCGACGTTCGACTTATCCGGGACCATTCAAACTTTTTTACAGCGTACTTGTGAATTGGTAATATTACGTTCGCCGCTCTGCTTCGTCCTTCCCGGCGACTTTGTTAAGCCCGGCTAACTAGAGGGGGATTTGGGTCATCCTTCCGGGGTTTTTATTTTTCACCCATATACCAAGGACGAGCTGACGAAGAGACGGGAAATATTTTCACAGGATTTGTTTCAGTCGGATAGAAAGAATGGATTTTGAAAAGAAGTTTTCGTGGCTGGTGCTTTTCGATGGACCCTAAAAGGACACTAACGAGGTTTGGGATGTTCCTCTCGAGCGCGAATGAATAATTAGAGTACGGGTCGAGAGGAGCAAAACATCGTTGGTGTGAGTTCGCTTTACTTGTTTTCCAGCGATAAAAAAAGACAAAAAAGGAAATAGCGATTCTTCAAACGAGATCGAGATTCCTTGAGAAAAATTTGAATACCCGGATAATAGCATTTCTCTGTTTGTTTCAATTCCAAGCTGAGGCGAGGATTACCATTCTGATGTAACAGCCGTAATAATTACAAAGAGTATCCCGCGCAAAGTGCAGCGGTATCTCGCAAATACCACGAGCACTTTCATACACATGCGCACCCGCGAAAAAAAAGGTTAAAGAGCTCGGGCGTGCGCGAGCACTTGCCATTAGCGCTCATAAGAAAATTACATTTTTGCCCCCCGACGCTCAAATGGACGAGTTTTATATTCCGTTGTTGTACACGAAATCGCGGAGCTTTTCAGACGCCCATTACCATCTCCGTGTCGTACCTACGAGTGATTTCCTGCCTGCAAAAACGTATTCCTTAAAAAAAACCTTCGAAATAATCGACTGCCGCCCTATCCCGTCGATCGATTCCAACCCAATGACCCGTACGTTAAAAATAATATTACGTATCGGCACTGCTCAACCGCGACGACGAAATACGTATGTTCGAAAACCGATTGAGCAACTATACTCGCGTGTCCGTTTCCAAGTCGATCGCTGGCTCGTCTGTTCTTTTTGTATTAGCCTCGCGCGCGGCAATGGATGTATATCACGCGTGTACATCGACGTGGCGGGTGCACACACTGCACAGCGGTGGCGCAGGCCGCGGTACATAAGTTAGCCGGGCCCCCGGCTTTGTCGAACTGCAGCAGCGGCAAAGTTCGCGCCGCTCATTAGCATAAAGTTGCGGTCGGACGCGAGAGAACGTGTATACGCGTGGGAGCTTCTTTCGCGGCCGTGTTAGGGCTCGCGGATTGGCTGGCGAAATTGCCTTTTGAACGAGCGCTTCCTCGCTGCGTTTGAATATACGCGCGCGTGCATATGAACTAACCAAAATTAATTCGAGCCCCGCATATGGCGAGTCTTTATATCTGACCGACATATGACAGCCGCTTATTAAACATCAACCGGAAGTTATTGTTCCTAGTGTCTCTCTAGCGATGAGTCCACACCGCTAGACATCCATCATTAAAATATCGTAATGCGTATATACGGTTTTGCTTTTTTTTTCTTTCGTTATGAGCGAGAGTATGAATAATAGCCGTTATACTTCCAGTCCCGGGAGAGTTGCGCGACGAAAAATACATAAAACTCACCGTGCCATATGACGTCACTAGCATTATACGTATGAACATAATTTTTTGTCGAGACGGAAAGAGGTAGAATGGGTTGCTATTAGTATAGATTGATGCAGAGCAATGGAAAAAAGCAGCTATAGTTCACAAGAAAAGAAACTGCAGAAAACGGTCGTTTCGATCAAAGTTTCACTCGGTATATAAGTTTTATATTGTAAAAGACCCATTGTAAACACATATTGTAGTGTAAAGTATTCAGATACATGGTACATGGTGCGCAGGTAGGAGATGGTTTCTAATCACCGACGAAAGCCTTCGAAGTCGAACCTCAACTTATTACACCTTGTAACACTTGTACACGTGTAAGGTACTAAGTAATAGGGTGAAACTTCTGCACGTTTGGCAATTCTGCGCGCGTGTGAAATTACCGACCTAGCGAGGGATGCAAACGACAAATATTCCCACCCGCGCCAGAAGCACCAACTTTGCGCTCACTATCAATGCACAATTTGCTATTTCTTTATAAATCCAAATGGTCATAAATTGATTTCTGCGCTGCATTTAAAATGGAATATCAATACCAATCGTTCTTCTATATTAGTAACTTCGCTTGTCAATATTTGAAGTGGATCGAAGTGAAGATGCTCCGTTTCTGCCATTATCAGAAATGCATTTATAGCCTCGGCACAGTTATGAGAATAAAAGATCGACGCGAGTTAAAATGCGCATCGGCTTCGTTTCTCATGTTATCATTTGACGAAGGCAGCGTTATAGATCAAATTCACGATCAGGCATACAGGAAAGAATAATAATTTTCGAGTCGTGTACAAGCGCAAGTATAGTAATTAATCGCATCGCTCGAGCTACCAATGAATTATAAACTTCCCCTACTGCGTCCCGGGATAGTTGCCAAATGCGCCGTTGATAAATTCATGTCTGTCAAAACCGTTGCGTATACCACCTCTCCAATTATCCAAACTAATAAAGCTCGCTTGATAATCGCAACTCAGTCTATACGGCGAGTTCAATTATAGCAAGCGAGCGAGCCGGTCCCCGAGCAGCAGCTGGTGATTGCAGTAAAACACCTCGGACCGATCGCATGAAGTTCCAATAACATAACGAACGCAGCCGATACGCTAGATTATATTATTTGCCCGATCCAAACGAACGCGTAATGAAATTCATGTATTCAAACGAGGAACGACCCGACGCGGCCGCTAAATACATCAAATAATGCCGCTCGGCCAGCTTAGCCATGGTATAGCTTTTGTCACGGTTAATTAACGGTGCGCTAACGAACCTGATTATCATCCGGCTAACTGGCAAGTCTTCCGATGTGGCCATACGGCTCACCGCGTCCCCGAATAGGGTCGCGGATTCGGTGAATGTGCATTATCCGACGTAGCCGAGGCGTGAGCGACATCCAGATGAGATTGCACTTGATGCTTCGTTCGCGGTCGCCTGTTTGTTCACCAAGTTTCAACGGATTTCTTTGTCTTTTTCACCTCTTGCGCACCGTACGAATCATTCCCTCTGAGATAGAGTGTGTCGAAGAATAAATTTAATTATGGTTCCGGAAAGCGATCCAAACGTGATAATTTCCAACAAAGGAATCAATCTTCTCATTAGCCTGTAAAAGTACGTGCTGTACTATGTGTACATTTTCTGCTGTAGTCAGCGAGAAACCACTGACAGCTAGTGGTACATACATTTCCATTGGCTTACTCTCTGAATTCCTTTTAGTGAAGTTTCGCAGTACTTTTAACGAGTATATTCTATAGTATACAATGAAACGCTTATTTCGGTAACCCAACATATTTCTCCAACAATTTCGTATCCTGCTGAAATGCGATTCTGATCAACAACTGTGGGCCAGTGTGGACAGAGAGGTGAGAGCGAGACATGTTGGACTCTCCACTCTCATCTCTAGTATGATTACAATTGGCAGAACCGCTTCGAAATGCATCCCTGGCGTGGTCACTACAGCAGCCATTTAATTGGCACTCACGTCGGCTAGTACAAATACTCCCAGAGTCAGCTCCAAAATTGTGAGTTAGTCAAATAATACGGTAGCTACGGGAAAGACGTCTTCTTATGTCGACGAGGTCCACTCGTGAAATGACATATGTCATCTTAAATTTCGCAACAGTGACATTTTCATTGAGAAAAATTGAGAGAGTACACTCAATTTCCGTTGCACTGCTTTCTCCAAGAGAAAATATTGTATTCGGGTGAAAATTGATCTTTTAAATATATGGATGACCAGACTTTCATTCTTTTGATCTACGGGTCGAATAAAGTCGGATCCCAGAATTACTATTTTTGGCACTCTATATCATCCGAAGATAAGGTACGATTTCCTTGCGTGGGACGAAAATAGTTGGATCTCGATAAAACTTTGCGAGTAAGTTCGACGTAGAAAGGTGTTGATAAAGTTCAATTTTCCATAGCAATAGTTCTTCATCTTTCTACTAACCCTAGTCACGGAGAGGGAAAATCGATTCGGAACTTCCGACGGATAAAGACACAAAATTTACGTGATTTTCCATAGCAAACCTAACGGCTAGCAGAGTGGTCTTTTGCTCACTACCAGCGGAAAGGTCACCAAGCCCGAGTCCCGCGAGAGAACGTAACATTGCCACAAATAAAGAATTCATAGAATCTCAATAAACTGCACAGAAACTCATTTCCCTGCATATATCATAAATGCCGAGTGCTTATATTCTCAATTTTAATACCCCAGAAATATTATACAATATGGTAAAGTGAATATCTGGAGCATGTATACGTTTGGCACGGGCGAGGAGTATATACATACATGCGGAACGCCCTTGATTCATTCAACCCTCCTCCCCCGAGGAAAATCGATGAATCGCACTCGAGTTAGTAGTCGAAGATTAAAAAGGGCAAATCCGTTGCCGAGTCTCGCATGTGGGCCATTGGTTCTCTTCAAAAATGATGTCGAGCCCCGCGTCCGAGGAATCCCGGACCAACCGGATACCCCAGCTGCTCAAAGCTCTCGGCGCTGTGTAAATACGCGGCGGCTCCGGCACACCTGAGGCTCGAAAACCTGCGGCTGCGCGGAAATTTAATTCGCGTAAGTTGCCGCGCCCAAGTTGGTCTCTCGCGCGCGAGCAACTCAAACGGGGGGGGGTGGAAAGAGAGCCAAAGTAAACGGGGATGCGCGCGGTAATGAAGCGCCCGGGCCAAAGAACACAGGGCGGAGACGCGCGCGGCTAAAGGGCCTCCGCCGCAGACAAGGAGCAGTCCGCGGAACAAAATTATTGCCGGGGGAGGATGGGACGGGGGCGCCCGAGCGAGCGGCGCTCTGGATTGCACGTCGAATTGGATATAATTAAATTGGCCCCGGGGCGGCGTGCCCTTGTCTCATTGCCGTATAGCTCGTTGAGTCTGCGGAGTTTGCGCGCGAGCGGCCGGGCCTGGCAGCTCCTCCGTCGGCCGCCCGCAACACCGGCATTATCTGTTCCCATAAACGAGCCGCATAAGTAATACACGCCAACGTCTCCGCTACTGCTGTATATATATACACACCACCGCGCGGAGGAGCTTCTCCCGCGGATAAACACGCGAAAGCGCGAGTTCTTTGTTCGAGCTCGGTGTAATGGGTGCTGCAGGCGAGGCGGCCGCCAACGCTCGTGAGAGATTCCATGATTACCCGAGTAGCTTTTTATCCGTGTTACTTTGGTGCTTTCCTGAGATTCGCTGCCAATTGCGGAATCTCTTTTTTTCTTGCCAACCATTAGAAACTTAGGTTGCCAATGTCTGTTGATGAGCAGTTTTCTGTAACTACTTTAGGGAATATCAAGAGCGAGGAGTGAGTTGTTGGAAACGCTTATTGTCATACCTCCTACGCACAAATACATGTCAAGAAATGAAATCCATTATATGTTGCAACATACGCAGGAGTAGATTATATTTATAAAATATTCCCTTTCGAGACGTCATTCTTTTCATAGTGTTCCAAAATATGTGGCGTAGAAAATTTCGTAGAAAAGAAAGCTCTCGTAAAATGTTGGACGTCTAAAAAATGCAGTGATGCATCGTTGAGGAATACCTTCGAACATGTGTTGCCTCGTCGCTTTGCATAACAACACACGT
Organism: Aphelinus atriplicis; assembly: GCA_020882685.1. Lineage (NCBI taxonomy): Eukaryota > Metazoa > Arthropoda > Insecta > Hymenoptera > Aphelinidae > Aphelinus > Aphelinus atriplicis. The sequence goes on from CM037073.1 coordinate 80,743,009, forward strand.
GAACTCTTAATACTTAACATCTCATTGACGCTCTATAATTCATGTCGCCATTAGCGGGGAAGCTTTGTGCGTTCCGTCATTGGGGGGGTAATAGCAACTGACACAGCCGAGAAGTTTTGAGTGACCCGTCCCACGCGAGAAAGGAGAAGCGGCTGCGTAACTGCGATAATTACCACCGCTTAATTAGTCGTGCGACTACGACTTCCCGAACATGGGAGTTGGGTTAACAATGTCGCGAGAGCAAAGGTGTCGTTAAGCCACCAGAGTCCATCTGTGCCACCGAGCAATCGGCAAAGTATCCTCGGGTAGACGGTTATATAGTGCAAACTCTGCTATTTCCTGCGCACTTCTTCGCCGGTTCTATACAAGGGTTACTCTGTTTGTCGGAAATTGAAATGGTTATGGGGAAAGTACTGCTGGCAGGATAGGGCAACGCTAGTTCGGATCAAATTATTACATGGTCACGTGACTCGGTGAATCACGTTTACGTTCACTCTATAGCCGAGCTTGTGATTTCGCCGCGGCGATTGAATTTCCATGATTAAAAACTCGCTGTGTCTCGGGCGATTGTTTTAATTCATTTTCCCTTCAGCTTGGGGAAGTTTCCTGTATCTGGAAGGGAAGCTCTTTGTTTTCATCTCTCGCGAGGCAATTAAAATTGAGTGCAGTTATTACAGCGAGAAAGCGGAGTATTTGGGTTGTCAACATTGCAGGTTCGACGCAATGTCTTAATTAATTTCTGAGGCATTATATCAAGCTCCTTGGATGTAATAACGCGTTACCCTGCCTGAGAACTCGGCAGGGTGAAAATGGGTCGCACCCTCGGGCGAGCGTCATAGATTCGTAATATAATTATACGCACACGGCTTATATGAAACGAGGCTATGCATTTTCCTATGTTACGAGATAATAAAGTTACCAAGTTTACGTAGATTTTACTCTTTAGCAACAACAATTAAAAACATTGAAAACAACTTATAATTGAAGAGGGCGGAGCTCTGACTCGCTCAAATTTATTTCAACGCAATGTTCGGAAGTGAAAGAGGAATATTCTGGGAATAGGAGTAAAACCGTTACTCCCAGAAACGAGAGGAAAGTTGTATTCGAATAATTCACGAGTTCACTCTCATCATGATGTTCCTTTGCGGTACATAGTGAGCTTAAAATTCGGACACAATGTTGATTCTTTATAAAAGCTTCGTGCGCTGGAAAATAGATCATGGAAGCTACGTATATCTTTCTACGCGTGGATATCTGATCCAAAAAATTGAGAAACTTTAGATAGAGCTACAAGTTGCGCACTAGGCTGTCGCATGAGTACCCCTCTGAACATCCTAGTAGCCGAATCCAAACTTATGCACATTCGAGAATGAGCTCAACTATTAGGACAAAGTTTTTGCTAACTAATAATAGCTTAATCACACATAAAGTTTTCCAGCGCTACATTAGTATCGGGAAAAAATCTTTGACAAAACAAAACAATATAATTTTTACTCATTAGCTCTCTGGCTTCATGAAAATACTCGAGAAATTAGATACATTCGAGGTTTTCATCCCAATAAATTAAAGGTTAGGTGCAGAACTGGGGGAAAAAAAAACAAAATACAGATGGCCACAAATCTGCTAGTGCTGAAAACGTGGGAGCAGAGCGCTCGCAACTGGTCCAAACTAAACTTGATAAATACAGAAACGGTTGATAAAAATGCCTCCGTATACACAGCTGAGTGCATAGCTTCGAACGATGCGCTGCGCGTAGCCTTAAAAAAAGCCAATTTGTAACAGTCTCTTATTCTGCGGCTTTTTAAGCACTCTACAGTCCCTCCACTCAGTTGCAGCAAATATTTGATCAAACGTTTACATACTGGGAATCAAAGCAAGGTACTCGAAATTCATTAGAGAAAATCCTGATAAAAGGATCAAGTTACTCTGGGTACCATCGCATAAAAGAACGTAACAAAGAACGAGACTACAGAAAAAATAGCAAAACCTGTGACCCCAAAGAATTCGGCTGACATGGCTTAAACCACATGCACTGATTTGTATGAATAATTGATGAGAAAAAATGTACATGAGTTAGCAAGAGAAGTGGTCAATAACATAGCGTTAAATAAGGAAAGATGTATTTTCAGCACTAGGCTAATGATCATGGTAAGTCAGGGGTTTTCTAGTAAAACCCTGAGCCGAGTCCAAACAATAATCATCAACGGAATCAGAAACAGTCATTAAAACTTAGCAGCTTCCCTGAACATGAAGCTAGAATTCGATACATTAAAAATCCCAAGTGCTGGTGCGATGCATTTGACAAAGGTATAAATCATGTAATTTTATAATGCAACTTGTACTCACAACAAAAATTGAGTTTGCTGAAGAACTTCAAAAATTGAATTATCAGCTCCCTCTGTATATAGAATCTTTAGTAGTTCAACCAGACATAAAAGCTTGTAAATATGTCATCAACTTTCTCGAAAAATGTACGCATAGAATTTGAACATGGACATATTTTGTAGATACAGAGTAATAACTGCGAAAACTTTTACCAGTGTCATTGTAAAAGGATGAGATTTAAAGAAAAGAGTAATATAATGTCTCATGATTCAATGCCGCTCCCAAAATACCACCTCTAAATACTGTATACTGTATGACAAAGCATAAGACAAGCTTATATTAGCTGATGCTATTCTCTGTATTTTCTACGTGGTACGCCGTTGTAACCTTAGTACAGAGACTGTTCAGGCGAGCAAACCAGGGGAAGACATGAGTGCAGGTGTAATTTAACACCAGTTTGGCCCTTGGAATGTTACTATTTCGAGGGACGTAATTAGGCCGCTAAATGGCCACGGTCGAGTGGACGACAGGAACATTGTCCCACTTGAGCACGTAATGATGCTAATTTTTTTTCTTCCTTCCTCCACGCTCCCACCGACGTTCTATTTCTTGGGAATTTGGAATTTTAGACTATTTAAATGTTAATAATAACATAAAGATAATAACATTTTTTCTTCCTTTCGTATCACTTCTTGTATCTGAAAAAGTACAATGGTGAGACTTATTTTGCCATCACACTTCTATTATATTCGAGTTGAATAATGCAAATTTATCAAATCACAATAAGTTTGTTACTAATGCCAAACTCACATGAAAAATAAGTACTTCGTCATCTCCGTGCCGATAAATTCTCTCAAAGTGTCAGGGTTTAGTAATTGTATCACTTATCATGCTTTGTGTCAAATAAAAGATGTTATAATATATGTGGTCATAAATGTTAAACGATCCATGTTTAAACTTTAGATGCATTCTCTGCTAAAACTACGTGAGTTCAGCTTATTTGACTGCGAATATAAAAGTTTCTCACAGAGTACGTGGAGTCAGTTCCTTAGTTGGAAGTTTGCATTAACACGTAAAAAATGATCCTTCAAACTTATTCAATATTATGCTTCACCATAATAATTATCAGTTCAGTAACGCTTAAATGTCAGAGCACAATGAAAACTGATAATGGGAGAACACTTGTCAATTCGGTATGTATGAAAATTATTTGTCATATTGTAATGCCAAGAATTAGGTCTTAAGTTTTGAGAGTTTGGAGTCAATTGTCGGCAACAGGATAACAAATTCATAAAAAGACATTTAAAAAGGATTTTCAAGTACTTATGTTTCCTACATTTCTCTATCCTCTAAGGTCAAAATATATATTTCGAAAAAACAGAATATCAATTAATGGAAACCCTACAAATAACAACGTACGAAGTATACAAAATTGCGTTTGATCAGATCTTCGGGATTTGATTTGATTCAAGAGTGTGCGGTTCCCTGAAAATCCCGGATCGAATTCTCTCTTCGGTATCGAATCGGTAACCCTAGATTGTCGAGTTCCAAATATTTTTCGAGATTCCCGAATTTGGTGATAACGTGCGGTATAACTTAATCAAAAATAGTCAAAACTAGCCAATTTTTATATTTTTTTTTTGTTAATAATTATTATAATAGAACCTAAAAAATGATTCTGTAAATAATGATTTTTATGCCCATGAATTATTCGAAAAATCATTTTTATTACTCATTATTGAAGGACATGTTAAATAGATCGGTCTCCGATATTTTTTTTCATTTATCTCGAAAAAAATATGATACTATCAGGAAAAAAGTGTTGGATACTTCCCGAGATTCTCGGTTGCTTCGACCCGAAACGAAGTGGGTTCTTGCAACGGTTTCCTGAAATTTCGGGTGATCACACACTCCTAATTCGATTCATTGAAAAAAATTATTTTGAGAGAATACAAAATTGTGTATTTACAGTGACATGGTTTTCCAGGTTCTGAAAAGGGAAACAAGCATAATCAACCGTACATATAATAATAATTCATTCAACTGCTTCAAACAAATCGTAATTAAATGTAAAAATAACTGGAGAAATCCTAGAAAAGGAGTACAGTGTATAGTGAGCATTTTTGAGTTACTCATTAAAAAAATTAGTTTTTCATTTGAAAAATAATCTTATATCTATTTTATTTTTATTTCCTATTTTCAGTTTAACTATCTGGAAGAAAACAAGCAATGTTTTCCAGGTCTTCAATCAATCATTGATGGTTTGAAGGATCGACACCAGAGTAATAAAACAGAATCTAGACAGATTCTACATTGACTACTGTACCAGTAGTAGCATTGGTGAATTACACTTATGAACAATCTATTACTCTTATTGTTCTTCATATTCCTTTAATTAAAGGAAACTTTATCATGAAAATTGTGTATGTCACATCGTATGGAATAAATATATTATCTATTCGGGATTCATCAGCACTTTTAAAATAATAAAAGTCATTCTCGAAACAATAATAAACTAAGTTTGTTTTGAACTTTTCTTTTCTAAACTACAAATGAATGAGTTATTGTTGTAAATTATATAACAAAGAGAGAATGACAGATGACATTTAACGATTAGTTTAGATATGGAGAAGATGAAAAAAAAGAATTCGAACGGATGAATTACCAAAGATTACGCTAAATGAGTAAATCAAATGTTTGCCGGAAGATGCGTATTAAAAAGAATATCTAATGATTTTTAACGTTCCGTATGTAATATAATTATAACTTCAATTTACGTGATGGGATTTGCTCTGACTTTATTACCTGAATTTCTCTAACTCATTTTAAATATTATTCGTACGAAATTGTTCTTGTTTGTAGCAAAGTTTTGTGATACGGTATTTTACGAATTTAAATCGAAATTCGTGTAAAACTATCCAATGATATAAAAATAAAATTATTCATTAATTTAATAACACTAAAAAATATAACTTCTATTTAACAAATGCAGAATACATTATCAAATTGAAACCAAGAACCATTACACTTCCCTGTATGATGATTCTCCAGCAATTTGAATGAAAAAAAAAATTTATTAGATAACGTATGAGTATGGATTTCAGTATATGGAATGAGTTTGATTCTTCTTCGTTTCATTCGTCCATATTTGAAACTTAATTATTGTAAAATAATAAGATAAATTGACTACTCTCAAAAAGAAGAGATTTAAAGTGGATAGTACATAACATGCAGCAATTACTTACTGATGCATGATCCTTTGAGTGATGTATCTCATGAAATCCAATAAGTATATTCGAGTAATGAAACGAGTATTTCAATAAATGCGCACAATATAAAATCACCAACTACTCAGTCGACAATAAGATTCCAATGCGTCGCTTATTCTCTGAATAGCTCATACAGAAATTCTCCAAAAAAATCACACCAGTGTTAGCCCACTTGTTCGGAATTTTTCACTACCTCGTTCACTTTAATATTCGGTTTAGATTGTACGAAATTGGCTGGGAACTATTGCACACTCGTTATTCCGGTATGTGCTATTGGATTAATTATTGAGCGGGAGTATATACATACATCCCCACTGTTTATTCTCGCTTCCCTCTCGAGCTCGAAATAGCGCAGCCCCGAAATTATTTCGAGGGTTATTTGCGTCATCAAAGAAGAGCGTTTTGAGCGGCGAAGAAGGAGCCGCTACGCGAAAAAGGGCTAAAGGGCGAGCGGGGCCGCGCGTAACAGAGGCAGAGAGGGAGAGAGGGTGAACATTAAGTGAAGGGTATATGCACTCGGTGCAGAAATTAACGTTCGCTCCTGCAGTGCCCTATACTCGACGACTCTCGCTAGCCAGCGTCGTAACCTAATTAGTCGGGGGCTAATTCTCCCCTGCGCCAAGCTTTGGGTTCCTCTCCTTTCGCCCGATACTCCCCTTTTTTCGCTTACTCATCTTTTCTCACGTTTGCCGTGTCTTGATTTTCGGCTAATGGTATATGCTGATGGTCACAGCTGTTTCGTGCCATTATTATAATTTCTCAACTGTGGGAAGTATCATTGCGTTACTTTCAATTATATCTGTATGCTTTTATGTTTTTATCGCCGTTTTCGTTTATCGTTCTGGAGATTGATCCTTCTGAAACAGGATATAAACGAGTGGGCGATGAAGCTCTATAGGTTTGCTTGTTTGTTATACTTTCATGTTCTAGATTTGATTACTTCGAGGATAGAAAGTCACCAAGGATATATTTATAAAAAGAAAATAACCTCGTGTATCGAGCTTGGTGAATTTGAAGAATGTCTCGAAAATGCACATTATATTTCGAGTGAATAATCCAATTTTTAAAAATCTAGATACCGATGGTAGAGTGCAAACCAAATTGTTCTAGACTCTTTGTTTGCAAGCCATTTTAAAACTTCGATATTATATTTGGAGGTAGAGAGAGAGAGAGAGAGAGAGAGAGAGAGAGAGAGAGAGAGAGAGAGAGAGAGTGTTCATTTGAATCATAAAATTCTTCTCCTTCAGAAAACTAATTCAATTACACGTATCACTATCATCTTGATCATGCTGTAATAAGTTGAACCCGTTTTGGCCTAACATCTCGAGTTAATTCGAAATCGAGCCACGTACTCTTGCCAGCCGGGGTAAGAATTAATTTTACAGATATAGGCTAATCTTGGAAAAGTTTAGGGAGCTCTAGCAGAAATTTTTTAAAATGACAGTCGGAAGAATCTGTAAAGTAGGTCGAGTTGAACCTTCTCCGGATAACTCGATTTAATCCAATAGTCTAAGGGAACGAGAAGCTCGAAGAAATTTAGCCTTGACAAGTACGAAAGTATGCAACTTCTAGACTCAAGATATGAGCCGACTGAAGCTGAATCTCCTTTCTAGCAGATGCTTCCTATAAAACCCACCCCAATTTAACAATCCATGTAACTTTTGAGAAATAAAGATTATTCAAATTGAAGTTTATAATGTTGATATTATATCCCAACAGATTAATAAAAGCATTCTAACCAAAAATCACCGTAGTCATTATCATCTCAGATCCTGTCAAATTAAATTGTCCAGAATGACGATACTGATCAATAATATAATTAGTACGACCATACTATTTGACTGATTGGAAAGGAGGACATTTTTTATCTCGTGAATCGATTGTGTCTTCATTAATATATATAAATTATCGATCCTTGGCTATCGATTTTACAGCAGTGGAGAATGGATACGTATATGGAGTTTGATTGTTTTAATAGTTTTAATTTCAAATACATTTTCGTCGTTCAGGAGACGATTATTCACAAAATTGAGAGGTTGAGTGTGATTAATTGAATATTCAATCAATTGATTTAGATAACAATAAAAACTCAAATCTCGTTTAATAGTTAAAGAGTATAATTACCGAATAAGAGAAAGTCACTTTTCTTTTTCTAAATATATTCAGAGAAATTTGGTTTGTTGAAAAAATCATATTTCCTCTCAATTTTTCGAAGTTCCTTCTTTAGAAAATAGTAGTTAGCGTCGGCTATTTTCCCGAAGTAGTGCTTTCCAGATCCCAGCGAAGAGTAGCAAGTTTCTGCGTTAACCACGATGCATAAAACATTATTTTCTGCTGAGACTAGCAGAAGTCGAAACTCTACTTTTCGACGGAATTTTTTGAAACGCGCCATTCTAGAGAGCTCTCAAACTTGTACTTTTCTCCTCGTACGGAGCGTCGGAAACATTTTGTTTTAAATTTTTTCCAAGTGGTTCATATACTTTTTACAGTAAGGAGTTCATTGCTTTTCAATTACAACGAGCAGGGGCGATATATTTTTTTTTATTATAAAAAGTTAACTCTTGTTCTCAGAAGTTGTAAAAAAATATTAATTCACCAATTGATGAATTCTTCATGCATACGTCTTGTCTATGACTTTTCTACACGTTTTGTCTTATATACATAATTGTCTAAACGTTCACTTGACAGGGATAATACACACAGAGAACTCATCCATAAAAATTATGCCTTTTGATTATGACTAGAAAATGTCGGTCCATTTATATAGGCATAATTTTCTAGGCATATAATTCATGCATAATTTTTTTCGCTGGGGATTTTTCAATTATTTTGGAATAACCACAATATCATAATCGATCGACTGTGAGGCAATTAACTTTCCAGGAATGGTCCGTAGCCAGCCAACACAGGGGGGCGATAAGCGGCCAAGTCCGTAATTTACGTATATCCTCGTTGCTCGCCCGGTATCGCTGTTTACGCTCGCGTGCATTTTCCATACTTAATTGCGCCTTATACGCACGAGCGATTGGCTATGTTCGCTCTCAGCTTACCTGGCGCGCGGGATGGGAAGCCGCTTGACAATGGCGCCAAGCTCGCCTTACCAATTAATAGACGTCTAAGTGGCGCGACCGCGGCCCTCATATAATTTCTTGTATACCGCGCACCACCGGCGTTCTGGCTGTGCCGCGCAGCCTCGCTGTCCGCGCGCGACTATACGTATATATACCAACTCGATTGTCGCTCACTCGCTCAATCGAATTTGAGGTTTCGCTCGCCCGACGGTGGCTGGATTTTGTTCGCGAAATAGAATGGATATAGCTCCAGAATTATATGATTAACTTATTTGGAACTGTATCATATAACTGACATGTCACAAATTCAATTTTGTTCAAGCGTTTCATGGGTATGATACTCATGTGAATCTGTGCGTTTTTGTGAATATATTGACGTTTGAACATGAGTTGTTTGAAATAAAAATTGCGCAATACGATTATTTGAGTAATTAACTAACATCACTCAGTTTTCGTGACAATTGTTCAGCACGGCTTATCAATTACCGTCATATTCTCCCAATGCTTTCCAATTATTTTTGGAATACAAACGCGAATCGTGCGCAACAATTAGATATCCTTCGATCAACAATGAATCAGTACTGCTCAGGTTATTCGGCGGGCATGGGGTTTTGACCCTTTGACCCTATCCCACCCCCTCTTTCCGCAATTGCTTAGCTTGGGTTCGAGAGTATATTTGATTACCGGGCCGTGGAGGCGTGCATTCACGTAGGAGGATATGTTCTTCGCGCCCACTGTAACTCTCGGCTGCGCGTAAATGACGCAGCCCACGCGACCCCAGCTGCATTCTTTACCCGATGCGTGACGTCGCGGAGAGTTGCTCTCTATATCGATTCCAACTCGGTCGGATTCTATTCTTTGAAAGTTCAACAAAAACCCAAGTCCCTATTGTAGAGGATTGAGCTACATTTTCATTCGTTCAGCTCAATGACGACCCTTAAAAATTGTCCAATTCGCTTGCAAAATAAGTGAAGTCGATTCGCATATTGATTCGATATATACCCTTGTAATAATTGCGAATCTTAGATTTTTTTTAAATCCTGAATGGATCTGTGGTACGGGTATTAGCTGTTTTGTGAAGAGGCAGTTTTGAAAACGCATTTAAGGTATACCCAGTAGGTGGGCTGATCCCCTTCTAGGAGCATTATAGATGCGCAATTGACGATACGCATGATAAATCTCTTTGTAGCGATGTCAGGATATTCAAATCTGACGTCGATAATACGATACCACCTGCACTATCGGTTTATCCAACAACTGCTATTGACAGTTTCGAAAGCACAATAATGAGCTTATCTTGCTGGTCTCGCGTTATTCCTGTACAGCTCAACCACAGCAATCAGACGAGGAAGAAAACGTAGTTCGAGCATCTGCATTTATTCAATAAATAGGAATATCAAATTATATGCAATTTGAATACAACGTACTGGTATAAAGATCGGTTGTTCTATCTGTGATATCTAACATTGCGACCACCACGAGTCAAAGTTTTTCAAGAGCATTTCTCTACAAGACGCGTGGCTTTAAATCCGTGCAAGAGCACATTATCGCTCGTAAAACATGTACCGACTCGATAACTCAATCGATCCCGAAACGGTATATTTCGTCTGCTAAGCCGTTACTGCAAAGTACAGGTAAGACTTCACGGGGGCAGTGGCAAGTAGGCCGAAACGGAGCTTCATCTCTCCCACTCTCTCTTTTTCGTAAAAGCTCAAGGCTGGAGCGACAACAATGGCTGACGTCAGGGCCGATGTTGAAAGTTCGCCTCGACGAGGTTCCGTAAAACCGCGAGGGAGCTTGAGCGGCGACGAGCCCGAGTGGAAATGAATATCGCACCGTTTGCCACGTATTTTATTTGGCCGCATCGAGAGCTTTATGAATGCGATGAGATCGTAGCGACAAGTTTATTTTCGTTGTGACGTTTCTTACATTTTTATATACACATCTTTTTTTTTACTTGAATTAAATTGCAACGCGTGCTTGAATCAAAGAATCCTACCTGTCTCTGAATACGCAGCAATTGGGTGGAGTAATAAGAATTTATACAGCCACTTGTTTGAACTTTATCGGCGTCTATACCGATCGAGCCGCAAGTTTTAATTGAATTGCGGTGCTATAGGGCTAATTGACGGCGAGGTTTCGCGAGACTACACCAGCTCACCGGCTCATGCGCCCTGTTTGCCTGCTGACAGGCGTATGCCGATAATACTTGAGGCCAAGGCAGGCCAAGAGTTGATTTATGGATTTCATTCGTCAGACACGAGGCTTCCCAATATATATCCATGAGATTGTATCTTCAAGGTACGAACAATTTCAAAGCTTATCACTAAGAAGTGGAAAGTAGAAAATGTAGGGAAGAATTTTAGAAAACGTTTACGAAAAGACTAAGGAGATGTGCCTCGAAGAAGTTTAAGTTATTGATAACGATGTTACGTCTTACCCGCTGTAGTATATTCATATTTATTCAAATCATGAAAACTTTAAATATCTATAGTAATTGATTGCACACATGTGAGCTGTCATAGATTAAGTCGCATTAATTTCTTTTCCCGATTTCTCACGGAACAAGAGCCCAAATAGTTCTTTTTCTAGCCTCGATGGAACTTGGGTCTCGGTCATTCCATACCTCACAGCGTAATAACTGGTTTCTCCGTCATAACCTCTTCCGATTCTCCAGTAAGTTAATTTTACAAAGATCACAAAGATCATTCGATTTCAAGTTCATAAAATTTTTCAAGCAATCCTGCCCACGATGCTCCATCCGAGAACGGTATGGCTATATTCATTTGGTTATAGACGGACTATAGCCGGGTAACTCTGGGAAGAATCGACCACAAATAGCGAACGATCCCGGTCGCCAGTATCAATAAAATACGCGGAAACTCAAGCAACCGTCGCTGGGGTAACTATAAATCGAACAGCCCAGGCAGAAGCTGCGGGGAGCGTCTCCGGTCGATTAAAGTAGGACGCAAGGGGCTGGCTAGACGCGCGACCTCCTTCGTCTCGGCTTCCCCCCGTCGAAGGAGAAGTGGGCGAACAATGCTTTTTTGATTAATGAGCCGAGCTTAACGAGTCGCCGCTGGGATATCAGACCGCCGCGGCCGAGCCAAGGATGCGCAGCCCTCCTGCTCGGGCAAGGCCGTTTATACTTCAACACGGATCGGCCTGATCGATCTCGCCGCGCGATATATATACAATGGACCGCGTGAAAAGCTCGGTCACGCATCTGGTCGCCACAAGAGTGCGTGTCTGTGTATGTCGGGGGTTTTTGCGCTCTCGAAGTGTCTCGCACGACGCGTGACCTATATCACACCCCCGTCCGACCGACGGTCAAGTCCGCGCGAGAGGTGATTGATTACGGCTTTGGTCGAGGGACGAATGAATACACGAATTCGGCCCAGCTTCGGCGCAAGAGAGAAGAGCGGTGAGATTTATTCGTTGCCGTCGCGAGAAACCAATTGCTTTCGTCGTTTCGCGATGTCGTCGCGACTCGTCGTTCATTTTTCTCGAACACGCGCTCGGCTTGATTTACGCCCGAGAATACAGTGTAATTCCAAGCTGGCTATACGAATTTTCACGTGTATGAGTTACGATTCCGAGGACCGGGCGATTACTGCGAGGATATAAGGGAGAGAAGCTCGAAAATTACGATCATCCGAGCGGAGTAACTGACGCGTTAAGCCAATTCGAAATTGAATGCAATGGGCTTGCAACATTCAGCGCACCGGTATAATGGCTTCATTCAGGAGCGTCGAGAAAGTCGTTGGGCGGGGGAGGAGAAGGCTACTGTATTTCTACAGGCGCGTAAAAAGCGTTGCACTCCGTGTCGGTAAGAGGTGAAAATAAAAGGGATACTAAAGGAAGTTGCGAGCCTGAGTGGCTCGTAGTCGCGGCTCTGAACGAACGAAAGTCGGCGAGGCGTCGCTCGATTGATCGTCTTCACAGCTCTTTTGCTCATATTCCCCCTCGTTACGTGTCGTCTCTATGTACCTCTCGGGACAAATGGAAATATCACCGGAGCTGTGTCGGTTTTGAAATTCTCATTTCGCTATTCGGATTTCTTAGCTCTTTCTTCTGCACGTGATAAGATAAAAATGAAAAACGATCATTGATATAGATCAGCGAGACTCGCGACCAATCACGACTATGGAAATTTGGTCCCGTGCAAGAACGCGTGTTGAAAATGCACACCGTAGAAACTCTTCTCGATTTGAGCCTAGTGTAAATTTGAATCAACACATGCTTGTTGGGTCGTTAGGGAATGATCAAACCCCCGAAACGTCTCTCGGTCCGACTGGACGGCGAAGTTGGGAATGCACATTAAATGCATCTTTGTCTGGGTGCGCGGAAGCAGCTTTGCAAGCGCGAATCAGGTCGAAACATCCCAGGCAGACACAGCAGTCGACAAGTAGGCTAATGCGCGCGTGCCCCGGCCATAGTCCGGGCAAACAGCAGCGCGAGGGCTTTGGGACGCGGGGGCAACAAATTACGACTATATAGGGCCGCAGCTGCAGTGAAATCCGCGCGCATTAGTCCGTCCGTATATACACGTCCTGTCGGCGAGACCGAGCTGCTCATTCAACGGCAACACCTAACCACGTCGTCGGGCTAATCACTCAATACGTCAACGAGCAACATGTTTTTGTCTCGTCAGATTTTCCGCGCCCTATACACCCTGTACACTGAGGAAAATCGGGTTATGGAAATATACTAATCCAACTTAATAGAGGAGAACCTAGTAGCCGTTACTGCATTTTATAACACAAAGTACTATATCTTTAGTAAAGGTTCAAATTACGGAAATTGGCTATTACCGTTTACTATGTAAATTCCAGTAAAGTATACTATACTAGAGTAGTAAATTACTATTCTATAAGTAGAATTTTCTATAAATCGAGTAATGAATCTTATTTTCTCTAGTAATGATTACTATATTTTGGATAGTAAATGTGTCTAATATTACTTACTTGTTCCGTATTGTACACTAGGAAACCGAGTGAAAATCTAGTTACCATCACTAAACTTTTCACTCAGGGTTAGACTCTCACGAGTTTCAGTCGAATGCACGACTAGATGTATACTGTGAAAATCGCCACCAACAGCCTGTTACGTACCGTAATATTTCCGACACGTGCACGAAACGGATAATTTTTCACGTACTCAAAGTGAACATGAAGTGCAGCAAATTTTGATTTTATGGATAACTTGTGGGAGATGTAGTACGCGCTTCCAATATAAGCTAATTCTCGACACGTCTAAAACACGCTAAAGCAACGTGAGATTTGTCGTCCACTTCTCAAATTTAGTAGAAACCGTCTCATTGCAATTTAATTCTGGACAATTGTTTGTCTCAAACTCTTTATTCCAACTTGGTGTTGGAATTTTTTTTAGTAATTGTAAGTTTTAGGATGAGGCTAATTGTTTTGGGTTGTATATACTCTCTGTAACAAGATGCGATAAATTGTTTCGTCAACAAATCTTTTGTAATTCTAATTTTTCGGAGAACTCGTGTGACCAGCCCACTCGTCTTTCGTGTTGCTCGTGCACTTTTAGCACCGGCCGCACGTAGGGTGAGCCGTCCCGACGAGGAAAAACTAGTTTGAGAAAAAGAAGATAATAGACTTCGCTCTGACCTTTTCGCTGAACGCAGCACTAGCTGTATGTATATATATATATATATACATACAGCTATATATATATATATATACATATACATCCTAGAGTCATAATAACTTTGCGACTGCTGGAAACGACAGAGCGCTTCGGTGCGCTGAATATATATGCAATGAAAATTGCCGTTCGCTTGCACGCACTCGTTGCCGACAGCCATTGCTGAGCTGGGCCATGACGTTTTCGCCCGGCTGTGTAAGCACGACGGAAAATCTCACAGCTCGGGTTTCGCGCAATAATAACATCCTTCCGCGTTGACGAGTACCTATTATTCTTTCTTTTAACCAGTTGGAATCGATCCATTTTGGATGTCAATCGTGCACGAGATACACGCACGGACTGTTATTACGTCGGTATTATTTTTATGGTCTCTCGAAAATCAGCCTCCTCGGTAATGAAAATAATGTCGATACCGTTGCCGATAGTTCTGGCTTGGATCGTAAAATTTTAATAACGCCGAGTCGACCCGGACGAATCGAAAACATACGAATCCGACGTGATTTTGCCGAGTTATCTTGACCTCCCGATCGAAGTACACACCTGTATTACCATCGAACGACGATGTAATGGGGGGCAACCGATAGATGACAATGTGCCGCTTCCACGGCAGAACTGGAGAAGAACAATTTTGCGAGGTAGTTTGCTAGCGAACTGGTCGAAACTTGAACGTCAGCCGCGTCTGACAACGCCAGCCAACAACAACAACAACGTCATATCCGAGCGCAAGTACCCGATAAAGCGGCCAAGCACATATCCAGAGTCGGGCAGTCGCAAGACGCGCGACGGTGTTCGAGATGCTCTAGCCTCCTGTACGTCAACGTGACATTAATTACTATGGGACCGCAGTGTGTGTAAAGACGGTGCGAGCGTCTCATTGAGCAAAGCGAATAAGCACGGGCGCGGATCTCGCGAGGCGAGAAAACGAGCTAGGATAATCGGACGAGCGGCGTACAGATGCGAGAGAACGGGTGCATTCAGTTGATTAGGCGCAGGTGAGCAGCTGTAACGTACTCGAGAGACGCAACATCTCTGTCTCGTCCCTTCCTCGGAAGGGAGAGACAGAGACGGAGCAGCAGGGTTGGATCGATAGCGGATATATACGATCCACTCGTGCATCGCTTATACGCCGTCAAAGCTCGCGTAATAACGGGCTCGTGCTCGCAAGCTCGGCTGCAAGCCCCTGCGTGTCCCTACACAGAGAATGGCTATACTCCAACGCTGCGGCCGCGCCCGGCGCTTGTATTGCGCGTAACTTCGTGTACGAGCGCGCGCGCGCGCTCGTGAATTTCCACACCCAAATAGCCGTGTGGCGTTATACCCTCTCTCTCGATACTCAATGTGAATGACGCGAGCGATGTCCTTTGATAACGACAATGGCTCCCGATTCGATCGAGTGCCTCCCGACAATTAGCCGAGAGCCGCGCAGCGTAAAGCTCGGAGCGAGCACACGCGTTGCATTTTGGCTCGGCGAAGTCGTCCCCGGTACATCCGTTTGGCCTCGAGCAAAATCTCCCGCCGGACGACAAAGATCGAAAGCGGATTTTTCCAATCTCGCGACACGGACTTAACAACGAGAGGGCGAGAGACAAAGGGCCAAATCAATCGGGACGGAAGTTTTGCAGGATACGCGGAAAGATTGCAGGAAATTAGTCTGAGCGCTGGCCGACTGAGACGATTTAACACTGGCACTATTCGTGTTCGCGATTTCACTCGGATTCGACGCCGATGACGCGCTCCAGTGACACACATCCCCCGAGAATCGACCACTCGGTCGCTCTCGTATTGGATCATTACGTATTTTTTTTTTCTCACCCCAGTCACGCCGCGGCTCTTCCATCGCGTGGTTTACGCATGAGCCACGGGTGAATACTGTATTCACGCGGCGAGTATGAAGGAGGCACGCGTCAATTATTCACGACACAATTAGCCCAGACAACTGCTGCAGCTTACGCTTAAACAAGATCAACACATTCGGCTAAGTTAACGCTTGGTTTATTCAACGTAGCGAACACGCTGCTGCTGCTGCTGCTGCTGCTGCTCCTGCTTTTGCAGTGAGATGTGGAGTCTCGAGCTTATAACAAACCTCCAGCCTGCGAATGGATTTATTAAGTAGCCGCGTGCTATATTAATCAGCGCGTTCGCCATGTGCAGGGCGCATCTATTTAAATATTATAAATCGAGCGGCGCGGCAACAGTGCAGCGGGGGGTAGCGGGACAGCGAAGAGTTCCCATGTTAGCCGGCTGAAATTGAAGCTGCTGACTCGTATTTTATGAAGAGCTATCGCGCGAGTCGGCAGATTTACAGCGGAACGGGGGGGGGAGTAGGAAACCAGAGCGAGGAAACCCGCTCG
Source organism: Aphelinus atriplicis (assembly GCA_020882685.1). Taxonomy (NCBI): domain Eukaryota; kingdom Metazoa; phylum Arthropoda; class Insecta; order Hymenoptera; family Aphelinidae; genus Aphelinus; species Aphelinus atriplicis. The sequence goes on from CM037073.1 coordinate 80,759,695, forward strand.
ACCGCACAACTGAAAAGTACGACGCACGTCGCGGGTGCGTAATTTCACGTTTAATCCGCTCTCGTGTGGCATCTCCCAAAACATTTTGCGAGCGTTATGCAAAGTTATGGGGCAGAGGGGCAAAAAAGCGCGACGCGCCAAAGGGAAAGCGCCCAGTACACACCCGTGTAGCGCGCACGTTCCGAGCCGAGTTGCGCTACAACGCCTTATTCACGTGGCTTTTCCCCCCTTTTTTCTCCCGTTCAATTGGACGGCGTTTGTGACCCTGCGTTTTCTGGCCGTCCAGCCGTGTGTTTTGGGTGACACAACCTCGCGGCGGGATAACGAGCAGCTGATCAGCCCTATAGGCAACGCGAGGGACTCGCTCCGAGCCCTAGTCAGTACTGCTGTCGTGCTCGATGAGGCAGCCGTAAGAAACTTGGGAGAAACTTTCAACCCGACAGCGCCATACAGTCTAGCGCACGGAGCGAATAGGGCTACCTTTAGATTCTCTCACCGTCATTGGAAATGTTTCGAAACACTTCAAATCTTCACGTACCTCTCGAAATTTTGCACGTCGATAACAATTTGAGATAAAATATTTTAATCCCGGGATTTAATCCCCGGATATTTTAATAAATATCTTAGTTTTTTGTCATATTAAGCGTGGAGTATGCCTTTGGACTTGTCTTTGGGTGTAAAAATCATTAGGCCCAAAGGCAGTAGCTATGGTAACAATGCAAAATAAAGCCACATCGATAGAAAACTAGATTGGATCGGGTACTGCTGATTGGTCACCACAGTAACGGTTTAGTGTGTAAAAATAAAATTTACGCCTATACTATGACAAAATATCATTTACATCACTTAAATATGTCGTATAGGCATTTAGCAAAAAATTAAGATATTTTTATTTCTGTTCTTCATACCTCACATAATGTACCATAGAGGTACCTTCACAAGTTTCGTATTCGTATAATTTTCAACAAAGACATCGAAATTATTTTCTTCATTCCAGTTCAATTCCAACTGAATCTCAATCCAGTGACAAAGTTATTTGGCACGATCTTGGAAAAATTGTGAAACGAGTGTATATATGTGTAGGACGGAGAACCGTCAGGCCAGATGAAACTCGCTGACCCGTGAGTGACAGGCTTTTAATGTCGGCATTGAGTGGTTGAGCGGGCGAAGTAGAGGGTATGAGCAGGGCGACACTCAAGCTGCACCGGAAACGATTAAGCTCGGCCTCGAGGGTGTCGGCGTTGGCCCCGAGAGAAGCTGCAGCCGCGCGCGCGCACACACACACAAGTCAAGTCTCGGCGACCAATCGAGAAAGCCACATACGCCTCTCGGAGGGTAAAGACGTGGCTCGCACAAATCTGCCAACTGGTTCAAGGTTGTCCGAGCCGAGGATCTCACGGGCCCCCGGTAATTGCCAGCCCAGCCAAGACTCCATTGTGCGGGCGCGTAATTGAATCCGGGCGGCACGCCCGATAGATTCCCGGAGAACGGGTTAAGGTTAGGCGGGGGCTGCGCTCCTCCTCCTGTGTCGACTTCGGCAACGCCCCCGAAAGGCAACTTTGGTCATTTCACCCGGGGGAATCGCGCGCCCTAATGCCCGCGGCGCGCGCGCCTCGAGCGTGGATGAATATAATTACGTTTGCTTCGGTTACCCCGCCCCGCGAGTCCGCGAATCCTTTCGCAAACTCCCAGCCGAGATAGAGAGATATAGAGACAGAGAGGCGTGATGAATTTTCCCAGATTTCACCACTACTCTGTACACGATTTATACGCTCGGCTCATCACTGCGTCAGAATGACGACTACTACAGCTACTCTTCTCCGTTCTGAAGTTATTGCAGCGCACTGTTAAAGTTTGCTGCTGCTATAACAGGAGACGACCGACGAGGTTGAAACGATTTACCAAGTCGGTTTTACTGATGATATCGCGATGATCTCGAGAAACATTCTGCCAAACAATAGTTTTCGCTGCATTTTTACAACCGGCTCATCAGAAGAACTTGCCTGACAACACTTGTTATCCCGATTGAGGTTATATGCATGGTCGTAGTCAACTGAGCTAGCAGTATGCTTTCTCAAAACAGCTTCATGAATGATGCTTTATGAATTTTCAATGGATAAGTTACGGGTATTCCAATGTCATCTCAACTATACTTATTTGTTATTGGATTCCTTCTACAAAAAAAATATTATCTATTTTGATAGGAAGTTTTGATAGGAAGTGAATGAAGTAGGGTCTTGGTTACAACATAGTTTTGCGTACGTACGTTTGCATAGAAACTCATAGGATTCGGCATTTTCGACCCATGGATTACGAAAATGTAGGTCTGGTATTCTAATTCGAAAGTTCGATTTTCACCCTTATACACTACTTTTTCCTTTGGGAAAGCAAAATATTGTATCAATACACAAGAGAAGCTGTTGATTTTTCTCCAACTGAACTGAATCATGAGGGGTAATTTAATTGAGACGATGATCGATCAATAAATTCACCTGGTTGATTATGTAACACCCTTGAACGCATACTCATCTCACGATCAATACAGTCATTTCCTTTGTAGCTGCTGACTAATAATGTTTGTGCCTTCTTGTATTACATCCGTCTTGTGCGAACATTCCCGAAGATTATGTAATTGTAATTACATGCCCTCTATGCTCTCCGTTGGATTCAATTCGACCCATTTACTATTTATACAAGTGTATCAATATTTGAATAAAAGATTAATGGATGTTTTAGATTTGATTTATACTGGACCAGAAGTACTAACGGCTATAGTGTGATTTTTTTGTCTACTTTACGTGAGTTTCCTATAGGAACTGGATAACGTCGAATACATGTTTCAATGTTGACAGCTCCGGTAATTCAAGTAACTTATACATAGCTTTAGCATTTTATGGGTTTCCGGTTGCCGAAGGCTGGAAATTGTACGAAATAAAGCAGCTTAACTTGAGGAGTGAAACAACGTGAAATGCAAGTATTATCTGACCCCAGAGTACAATTTCCTCGGGATGGAAACAACGCATTTCAGCTCTGTTCTCAGCTCAAAATCCTCCCGGCTGGTCTTCATGTTTCTACGAATGTTTCGAGAATGTTATAATTTAGTTGGTGGCCTACTTCTCAGAACACTTCCTTTAATTCATGTTCATTCGCTTACATATTCTTTTCAAAGTCACCTTCTATTCACTTCTAACATACCAATTCAAACATACTTTTTACTAATAATCAGTTTTTATAATTTATCTTTTCGCGCGAAACCCATCGAAATTCACTGCATTAACTAGTCTATAAATGAATTTGAGTGTTACACTGATCCAACTGATATGTATTGCTCACGCGAACTAAGCTGACTCATCTGGCAAAGCGAATTTATATACTTGCAATTATTCTCTTTGAAACAATACTTAATCCTGGTCGGTAATTGAACTCGAGTATCTCTCGCAATTGCATGTGCTGCCGACTAATTTCGATATATTTATCAAAATTATACTCTTTTTGGAAGATAATCTATCCTCTTTCTTAAGGGTGAAATTGTTCGTGACATAAAAAAAATCGTTCTTCTAGAGCACTTGATTGAAGCTATAATTAATGCATACACGCAGAGTATTTTTTCAATTAGGACAATATAGATTGAAGCAGTTCGGAATATTCTTCCTGATTCTGTTGAGTAAGAGATGCGAAATGAATAATCGATTCTAATTGACACGAGTTTAATTACCTCATTCCCAATAGAGTTAAAATTTCTCGCGATTCCCAGCAGTTGTGTAAATACTTTAGCAAAAAGGAGCAGAATGATGGCATAATTTGCATAATTAGTACACAGCTAACTGCATAATGATTTTTATTTGCAGCCAGTTAATTTGCACAATCAGCGACCTACAGCGGAAGAAGTTGGTGCCAAGTAGTTCTGTATTTTTGGTCACTTGCCAGAATACGAATCGATGCCGAAAAACATTAAGGCCGATTCACGTGAGTATTCATCAAATACGGGCCAAACAGGAACGTCCCGCTCATTATTCACTATCGCACGATTACCATTTTTCTGTCAGATTGAAATATCACTCGTCTATTCATTCAGTTTCTACAATTCAATGCCCGTCTTTCTGGGAGCTCACTCATCCATATGTTGATCCGGAACTTCTCATTGGATCTTTGATTCTCCGGATATAAAAGATAACCGAGAATAAAATTAATGAATTACTCTCCGTCCATTGAATGATTTTTGCCGACCGAGCGAAGTACGGGGAGAAGCGTCTCGAGCCGACGCTGAAATATATGCAAGTGGATTCGAGAAGAATCGAAATAGTACGCTGGGTGAGCAGCAGAGCGTGCGTTTTGGCTACGATCCTTTCGACTGTATCTCGCACTGCATACGGAATACTTTTGCATTGTTGCCTCAGCGAGATTGGAATTCAATTGACTTGCATAAAATCGATAGGACAATTTCTATAGCAAACTTTCAAAAGCTTTCTTCGTTCGTGATCCACATTCTAATATAGCCCGCTCAACCGCATTCTCTAATAGATTTATCTCGATACCCGTCATATATTATGTTCCGGGTCGTTTCTGATGGAGGGATTCCCTAATGGGTATATATACGCGAATACGTTGCAGGAATACGTTATGATCTCGTTCTACTGTTAATTCTTCGTATACGAATTTCGTGAGGATTTACTGCCCACACAGCATGCAATATTGCTGCAATATTGCTGCAATATTGGCAAGAAAGATTTGAAATATTGCAGCAAACTTGCACTGCAATATTTCTGCAATATTGATATGTCCGGCTTGCAAGAAAGCAATGAAATATTTCTGCAAGATTTCAACAATATGATTATGAATATTGCATTGAAAGATTACTGCAAGATTGTTGCAATATTTCACTGCAGATTCGTCGACACCCTTGAAATCTTTCATACAATATTTCTGCAAGATTACAGAAATATAACTTTCGAATATTGCATTGAAAGATTGCTGCAAGATTGCTGCAATATTTCTCGGCCGATTCGATGAGACCCTTGAAATCTTTCATACAATATTTCTGTAATATTCCTGCAATATAAATTTGAAATATTGCATTGAAAGATTGCTGCAAGATTGTTGCAATATTTCATTGCCGATTCATCGACATTCGTTGAATCTTTCATGCAATATTTCTGCAAGATTTTAACAATATTATAATGATTATTACATTGAAAGATTACTGCAATATTTCACTGCCGATTCATCGACAGCCTCCGAATCTTTCAAGCAACATTTCAGCAATATCTGTTCGCAATATTGCATTTAGAGATTGATACTAGATATTGCAGTATTGGCTAGGAAAATTTGAAATATTGCAGAAATCTTGCACTGCAATATTTCTGCAAGATTTTACTAACATGATTGAGCATATTGCATTGAAAGATTGCTGCAAGATTGCTACAATATTCCAGTGCTGACAAACCTGTGAATAATTTTAGATTATCGGGAACTCTTCAATGACTTTCTAGTTTGAGAATGCGATAGAGACTCCCACAAAAATAGTTTTTCCAGTTTGACTCAGAAATAAGAGTTGGAATCGAGTTTGGTACCCATCATTGTGGATGCTGGTATATAGACAGAGGCATACAGTTTTACTTGCGAGAAGCGAGTCGCCACCTATCGGTAGTGCAAGGAGCAATGCAATATTTCTGCAAGATTCAAGAAATACAACTTTGAAATATTGCATGGAAAGATTGCTGCAAGATTGCTGCAATATTTGAGAGCCGATTTTTTGAAACCCTTTAAATCTCTTAATCAATATTTCTGCAAGGTTGGTGCAATATTATAGTTCCTTTCGGAAGATCAGAATTTAAATACAGCATTGACGGAATTATGTATTATAAAAGTGTGTGCTGGTCTGGCGGCAAGAATTTTGCGCCGCGTCCAAAGAATCACGGGTTCGCGCCTGGTCTCATAGTGAGAATTCGTATACATTTTCCCACATTGAATTCGATGTAAGCGACCAGAATCTTGCAGAAATCTTGCAGCAATATTGCATGAAATCTTCCATCGAAATATTTCTGCAATATTTTAATGCAGCTGTTGACTGTCCTCAATCTAGCAGCAGAATCTTGCAGCAATATTGCATGATCTTGCAGCAATATTGCATGAAATCTTGCAATGCAATATATCTGCAATATTTTACTGCAGTCGTTGACTTCTCAGGGTCTTTCAGTTGAATCTTGCAGAAATCTTGCATTAATATTGCATGAAATCTTGCAATGCAATATTTCTGCAATATTCCAATGTAGCCTTTGACTTTTCATAAGCTTGCAGAAGAATCTTGCAGAAATCTTGCAGCAACATTGCATGAAATCTTGCAATGCAATATTTCTGCAATATTTCAATGCAGCTTTTGACTGTCCTCAATCTTGCAGTCAAATCTTGCAGGAATCTTGCAGCAATGTTGCATAGAATATTTCAGGAAAATATTTCAGAAATCTTGCAGTAATCTTGCACTGCAATATTTTATTGTAATATTGTGAAATATTTCGTTGAATCTTTCATGAAATGTTGCTGCAATATTTTTGAAATATTTCATTGAAAGATACCAAATCCGCTTCCGAAAGCTGCATTGAAATATTGCAGCAATCTTGCTGAAATCTTGCACTGAAATATTTCAGTGAAATATTTCAACGCAATGTTGCATGCTATGTGGGTGTGTGCCAGAGGGGATATGATTTAAGTATGCGGTTTGATGAACTCAGCTGCAATAACGAAAAGTGGTAACTTTTGACCTACAATTCAAATTTGTTATTATCATATACTTTCTTTTATGAATACAGCCGCTATCTATACTTTGAGTGTAAAATCATGGCTCGTTTGTGGAATTCGTAGAGAGAAAATTGCACGTTCTAGGTCAATATCTTTAAATCTTTAAATGAATCGCTATCGAAGCACGATTATTATACCCTATTATTTGAATAAATACTCATTTGAATAACCCTGTTCTAGAGAAATTAATTTGCATTTTATGCGATGAAGCCTGAAGGGGTGGCGTCCCGATTAATTTAACAATGCGGCTTATTTTTTTTCACAATCGTCGCGAGATCATACGCATACGAATTAATCGTGAGTTGGAGGCAAAGCGATTAGAAATACGACCATCTCTTTTTCATACGTAATTTATTTTAATCTAAATAATATCACCATACTGTCTGGTTTTTTATGATAAAATATATTATATTGTATAAGAGCAATGTAATTTTACATGACTAACGATATTTTCCATCACTATCATTATAAGTCTTGAACAAATAACTATAAAATTGAATTTCTCAAGTTTTCTCGTTTATTAGCCAAACGAAATAATGAGTTAAATTCAATTGTTCAATGTTTCTGAGTAATTCAATTCAAGAGAATTGTATACTTCATGGACGCATAGAAATAAATTTGATCAACGTACCATCGATTGAAACTGCTTATGAATAAACATGAATGAATTTACCTATCGCGTTTTCATTAAATCCGCTCATCATCGTAAACATTATTTCATCCAATAGTCAGTAACAGGGCTCGCAATTACTCAAATTTTGAGTTCTCAAAGTAAATTGGTACTTTTTTGTGAATGCCCGAATAAGTTTTTTAAAGCTTTCATTTACTACGCATCTTAAAAATTCATTTGACAGCTGGAAAGCTCATAAATCTCTCAGGAGATACTGATACTTTTATGTAAAGCAAGTGTAGGCTCACTCAACGAAGCACAAATGCCTTGATGAATTTACAAGTATAGCGTGCACTTCACTGTGTCGTCTTTAATATAATCAAACGTTACGGAGAGGATGCCGTAATGTTCAAATTGTAATTAGGTATAATTATAAGGTACTAATGAATACGTTTGACAGAACCCACAAGCCTTTCATTGTTTCGCGTATGAGATAATTATTCCATTTTATGATGTAAATTTAATGAACATTTATCAGAGAGAAATATGAAAATGTCTGAAAACGATTCTCACTCGGCCGTTTCGAGCAGAGCAACGGTGAATGTCGTGTACATTCCGATACCAGTGCAAAAGATACCAGTGCAAGGCAAACCAGTGCCGTTGAATCGGAAACACCATAAATCTCGGGCTAAAAGCCAAAACAGCTGTTCGGCCAAGTAAATAATCCGGAAAATCCTGGTTAATCCCGTAGTGGCTCTTCATTCTACGCTGCTATCTCGTCGAAGTGAAAATCGCTACATACGGCAAACTCGAGTCCGCAGGCTGCGCGTCACTCAACTCGCCGGCGAGAATCATCGACAGGTTTTAATTGGGTGGATACCGGGTAACGCAGGCGCGCTCGATAAAAACGCAGCGCAGCTTGACCAAAAAAAAAGAACGAAAAAGAGCCAAGGAGGTACGCTGACGTTTGGCGTGCCCGGGAAGCTGCAGCCACGTGTTTGCCGTGTGGATTTGCGGAGCCCGCTCGACGAGGGGTTGCCTGGGTGACTCGGGTCTACGTCACGCCGCGGCTGACGCGTGACGTCACGCGTGTACTCCAATCTCCAGCCCGGACGCAGCTTCACCCCCACTCGACAGCCGGCCGAGCGTGCCATAGGCGGCTTTTCAAAACTCCCTCGGTGTGTATTGACGTCAGCCGGGGATGAGGGGCGCCGCCGCCGCGCACAGCCGATTGGCTTCGTTTCCCCAAAGAGGTTCCTGCTGCTGCTGCTGCTGTTTTGGGAGAGATGCTAATGAGCCCGGGACGCGGATTTGTCAATTCCGTGCTAGTGGCTGACGCGTATGTTGACTTTGATCAGCTCCGCCCGAGTGGCCTGTGTTTTTCGCTGAGCGGATGATATCGCAAGATATTGTCGTGACCTCAAACTGTCACGGGCCATCTTTGCTCCGAGGATATATATACATAGCCTGCTCTTCGATGCATTTCCCATGCGCGTGCGCGCGCGATCTCTCGGAAAAGACATTTCTGTCATCATTTCATCGTGTATTTCCTGCGCGGCCGTTCGGTTTCCCGGAATTTCAGGGAAGTCAATGTGAAAAACCCGGCTCTGGTCCAGGTGCCCGCGGTCAATCTCGGAAAGTGCCGGGATCCCGAGAATCTCTTCCATTTTTTGCCGATATTTGTACTGTTGTATGGATTTCATGAAGCTCGCGCCAACTTCATCTGGGGATCGGCTTTTCTTCTTTTTTTATCAATAGGAGAGTCGAGACTATAAAAATGATTACCGATTGAATTGACCTTGCAATCCTTCCTTCTTACCTTTTATATTCGATTACGACATATAACAGTCTTTTTTCTGAGATGAATAGAAAATAAGACATGAATATCGCTCATTGTGGCATGTCGCTGACTTATGAGTGGCAAAAAGTTTTTTTTTCAAATAATCCATGCGTACGAAAATTGCAAAATATTTTTGTCCCAATCTAAAGATTCAAAAAGCCGAATCGAGGCCAAAATAAAAACTCAACCGAGGATTTTCGGAAAACTCCTATGCGTTATTCTGGTCGAGTGACGACAACGTGTACCCGTTTAAATTCATTCAGTGTCGAATATTTTCCTATAACTTGATTGCTGACATCTCGAGAGCAAACTTTTAGAACGGCGATAACTTCATTCGAAGTTGGATGAAGAAAGTCTGCACTCCCGTTATTTCTCTTCACGTTTCATGTCAAATAACTCGCCGTTGTACGGAACAGATGTACAAGACGTACCTATATGGATCGGGAAACTGGAAATATCAGTTGGGTGTTGGGAATCGCATCGTTGGGTTTAGATATAGAGTTCTCGAGATTTGGAATCAAAAAGTTGCTGGCAGAGAAGCATCTATACGTGTATTCACACGCGACAACACTGAGCGAGAAGTGTGATCACCCCGAGATAGGCAGCGAGGACAAAAAGTAAAGGATAAACAAGCCTCACTCGGGGATCTCTTGAAACTACGGAAATATAAAACTACGATCGAAGATTCATTCTCCTTTTCTATCCTTTACTACCGCGAGCTTTGTGGTTTTACGGTTGGCTCTTCCATCCGTTATCATACAAAGCCTAGTGATATTGGGTCATATCATTCCGCGAGGAGAACACACAGTACGAAGAACTTCTGGAGCAAATATCGACTCGAGTAAGATTGCCCGCAAACATCGAATGAGAATATCTTCGAACTCCCCCGCTTCCACGCTAGAGGCATATATTTCGGAAAGTTAATCATGTGACTTCATAATTATTCGAGCATTGCGAGCACATCCCCATGACCCATCGAGTTTTCCGGATGGCCGGGTTCAAACTCGCACGGCCAATGAATCATCCGATAATGACCATCGAGTCTGCAAACGGAATAAAGCTTGGCTTGATCTTCGGTATCGCGGCATAACTCACATTGTCTAACAAGGTAGAAAAAAAAAAGAAAAGACCCTCTCGTATATCCGTGGGTCCATTTTACGACAAACATTCGGGGCCATTGTGCCGGTGGAAGGAGAGCAGCCTGCTCGAGGTACAGATTTATGCGGCTCCCGATAATAAACATGTATATATATCAAGCCGCGGAGCTTCTTCCTCGTGCGCGCACCCCAAATCATCGCGGTGTGCTCGCCTCCATCTCTCACCCCCTCCTCCTCCCCGAGGATTCCACTCGTAACCCAGTTCCACCGCCGGCAATGCTCGATTGATCCGAATCTCGCTCGGTCTTATTCGAACGGAAATATCGGCGGTATTTATCGCGCAGAACTGACGCGTGCGACTGCGCTCTCGTGACCGGAATAATAAACCATTTTGTCAGTTATCCGATGAATAGATTCCATTTCGCCACGTTGTACCAATGACGTGGCGTCTGTATCGACCGGGATCATTGATTTGCTCTTTTTCTCGTTTTTTTTTTCGAACGACGCCGACCCCGGAGAAAGCAGAATCACGTTGAGTGAGCGTCAGCGTTATCGACACCTTGGATTACAATAGCTCGGGATTTTCAGGATAGGCTGCGTTGTTCTGCAACACATCGTTGCTTTATTCGAACGAACGTGGACGAACACGTATTATACCGGGTGAATCGAGCAAACGTGGTGTTTTCAAAAACGAGCCAAAGAATTTGTAGCTCCGTTGATTCTCGTAAAGCGAGCTCTCCTCCGGTTGCAGGTGGTTAATGGTCCGGCGCTTATGAGATCCACCTGGGTTCCACGAGGATTATCATTTTTTTGAACGCAACAAGCCAACAGAATCGAAAGGTGATTTATGGAGAGCATAAGTAGGACATATACATACCGAGTTACGTCACCAACGGGTTTTCAACAAAAACCTTATCGACGACAGCCGAGGACATCCTCACGAAATCGAAGTATAGTACAAACAATTCGCGTCGACGCTGCACTCGTCGGCGCCGAGTGGAAAGGCGAGAGATAGTGATTTACGCGCGTGGCACGCCCCCCGGTTAATGTTACCTGCCACTCCATTACCGGCAGCGACAAGCCTCGACGAACTCGAGTCTTTGCTCAAACAAGGGTTTACTCGGCGAGCCAACTCTCATTTCGACTTTGTCTCTTTTGTCGGGGATCGCAAAAACGCGAACCAAACTTCGCCACATACTCGACGGTCGTCGCGCACACCTCTGTGTAACTTTCCGCCTCGAACAACTCGACGTCGGATTGTTTGCGGAAAAATCCGGGCGAGTTTCCTTGACACAGTTGAATTTTTCAGGGAGATTGAATTTTCGACGCGTGCAGCTGTAGAGATGGGGGTAGGGTGGTCGGTTGGCACTCTTCAATTCAAGTCGCGAAAAGGTAACTCGATTATTCAATATGTCCATGCTGGTATTGTCAAAATTCGAAACTATTGGAAACCGCGTGATAAACGCGATTTTTTATTAATTTGGATTATCGATTTCGCACATGATCGAGTTTTTCCCACGATAAAAAATGCTTAATCCCGACCGTACGCCGATATATACATTGTATATACTTGTATACGTAAGAACGAACTAATCCGGTGCACTTAGCGATCGAAGATTGGGAGATTGGCTAATGGCTCCTTATCAGGGAAAAATAAAATTCGATCCAAGAGCCATTGCTCTCAACTGACGTCTTTTTTAAAGCCATCGGAGGATCATAGTGCGATCTCCGTCATAGAATGCACTATAACCGCGCATATCGAGGGACTTTTCGGATTATGCGGCTTTTTTCCCCCGCGCTTGCTCGAGCTCGCTCCGAGCTCCATCCTCCGCCGTTTTTGCGTCACTTAGCGTGTCAACCCAGAGCCCGACGTCGAAATATCATTTTCCCGGCGAGTGACTAAGCTCTCGCTTCGCAAGAAAACACACAGACAGAGGATAAAACGACCCGAGGGATGAATTATTAAATCTCGTTACAAAAACTTTTTCAATATGAGATCGCAACCTTTCGTATATATGTGTGTATACATGGCTCAGAGCCGAGTGAGACGCGCGCGAGTTTGGCTCCTTTTTGGCACGCGCATTCGAAAAACCAGCGGCTGTGAGAGGATATTTTTGCCGAGATGCATTGTGCGCAAAACTCCTCGCTCTTGGAGCTCTTTCGCGATACAACGCGCCGGGCCCCCGATAAGAACTTTTTCGCTCGAGCTTGGGGGGGGAGCGGAAATTCGCGGATGTGCATACGGGTCGCGGCAGCCGAGCAATATACGTATATATACACATGTACATCCGTTTGCCCCGATGCAAAGCCCGGGGAGCAGAAACAAAGCGACTTCTCGACCCAGTTAAACCGCACGCTACTACTCATTTCGTACGGCGTGTCGTGCGTATATCGTTTAACTCGCGGCACCCGGCGAAATTTAATCCAATCCAAATGGATGCTTGCCCGAGGAATTTTAATTCCGCCGATAGATCCGCGCGCGCCTCCTGATTAGGTATACCGTGCGCGCGCTCGAAACTCGAAGCATTTTCGAAATTAATGATACATCGGATAATCGCTTGGCCGTCGAAAAATCTCCAACGGGGAATAGCCGGGCATATAGCTGATCTGAATAATCCACCGGTTGAATTTTCGCGTGAAATAATTCTCGGAAAAGATTCGTCTGTTTTCATTTCTATCTTACTTACTTACTTTTCTCCACGTGATGTACATTTCATGAGATTTTATAACACGCAGCGGATTTACATAACGGTAGCTCTCGTGGATATGCAAATTGTATGAGCTCGACTCCAGCTTGTTTGCGAAATTTTATGCAAGGTTTATAAGAGTTACATACTTACATATTCTCATTCGAAAAATAATTTAAAAATCACTGTCGCGCAAAGAGTTCATTTCTGTCATACTCCGTAAATGATACACTGTTTTACGGAACAATTTGATAGTAAATCGGTGCAGATCATACAATGTTGGCTCGAATAAATTAACTTTTTTGATATTAACATTTTTGAAATATAGAGCTTGTTTTTATCGAAAATTCAAGAGAAATATGGTCTGATATTTCTGATTAATTAAATTCTGATTAATTAAATTCTTCCTAAAAATTTTTTTTCAATTGGAAAAGTTCATTCGAGTCCCAGGCGTCATGAGTACATTAAAGCCCATACCACTCGGGGTTGTTTTTGTGCCGCCTGAAATCACTCAGGAAACAGCATGAGCCGTCCTCTCGCTCGAAAATACACAGTCGCTTTGAAGAACATTTGGATCGAAGATTAACTGTTTGATTACCGAATCGATCTGTCAGAGCGACCGTCACAATAAACTCCTCTACAAATGTTGTCATTGTAGTGACCTGTGTACATAGAACATCTCTCCAGCAGTACCTTGAGCTCGTCGGAACTTCAAATGCAAGATTACGGGTATACGTGCGAGGTGGGAGAAAAAGCTACTGCTAAAGGCCAAGGCTAAGCTATTTCCTGCCTAGGCTCTTCTGCAGCTCGTGTGAGGAATCTTTTTGGTGGTTGGCACGATCTCTCCGCTTTTTATATTCGGCAATAAAAGCAGCGTAATATGTACTCGAGTGTGACTTTCATCTTGAAACGTTCAGCAAAGTTGGGGTTGTGAATACAAATATTTTTTTGTATATCACAGCTGCTCATTGACTTTATTAGAGTTTCCAGTTTTTATAGAAAATCACGAAGAAGAACTATAGCATGAGATATTGTGAGAAGAAAAAACGAATGCAAGGAATTTGAAAATGATATACTTATTGTAAATGAATCCATCAATGCTATGTTTCAAAGGTGGCAATGTATTTCAAGAAATATCATCGAAGCTGCAGAGAGAAAATAAATAAATTCCGTGGATGACCTGATAGAAAATGTGACTGCCCTGATAGTACGATAAAATGTGAGTACCAATCCACTTCTCGCATTCACATTCTAAAACCTGACATACATCATGTCAGATATCTTCTGATCATCTACCAGAATACATATTAAGTAGTCTCAATTGAATGATAAAATTAATTGATTGCAATCATTATAATACATGTACAATCTATTTTTCCGACGTAAAAATGTAAATGTAACAGTACTGAAGACACGACACTACGACGCTTATTGTGAATTTATCCAACAGAATAATATGAATCAAGGGTTCATAAAGTTGAGAAATCGATTAAACTTATTTTCGGACACAATAGCAGTAGTTAGATAAATTTTGACAAAGATTATTCGAATAACTAACGAACTTCGCTGTAAAGATCAGAGCTTGCTATTCAACACCAGTTTACATGCATGTTTTGGAATTTCGATATTACAAAATATATTCACGAATACGTTAGGAAATTTCGGAGGTAGTGCATGCAGCATGAACAGAATGCCTTCCTCCATACAGCGATATAAATTACGGCAGTCAAGTGTGAGATAATGGATTGTGCGATAGATGTAAAACTGCCATAAAACATGATGTTCCAGGGCTGATTTACAACCGGAAAACAATAGACACGTGAGCTATGTTTGCCCAGCTCGAGGTATTGATTCGAAGTTTGGAATCCAGTTGTGAATGCTGGCTCAGGCGAAAAACAATCAAAGAAGAAAGTATGTTGTGAACTGAGTGAAAACAATGATAGCAAAAAATGCAGACTATTTGAATTTTAAAAACGTTCGGCCTGATCTATTGATGCTTTGAGACTTGAACGAAAACTACTTTCATTGCAGTTCTCGAGAAATTGTTGTTTTTTTTAAGTTTGCAAAAATGTTGCACATTTCATTATTTGGCTACGGATATAAGTACATTCATCTTCCCCACACGAAGACTGAAATAGACTTGAGTAAAATTTATCATCCCTAACTTTTTTCATCCCTAACTTTATTCAAAGTCAAATTTAATTAGCCCAAGTGAAGTGAATTTCATTTTACAATATTGAAATTAATCTGACTTGAGCACGTATAAACTCTCATGCAGAAATATGACTTACGATGGCAAAGGTGGTATCAGTATCCAATTTTGTTGAAACTTTGGGACATTGTTTCAAGACATATGATTATAATCATTTGGTTTAGTGAATACTTATATAATTACATGCATTCGTAACGTGTCCTTTTATCAGAGATACTCATAAATCATCATTGATTTTATGCAAGTATACTATACATTTATTATAGTTAATAATACAAATCTTCTGGGTTTCAAATATATACGCGTAACTATAACAGTGTCGAGTTGGAAAGTATTGTAGGTAACAAAACAATGACAAAAGAAAACGTTGTGACCAATTGGGAATATTACATAAAAAATCGGGAAATAAGCTTAGGGCGTATTTTCTTGAACAGTCTCTATGAACAGTCAATGATTCAGCGTTTTCGATAGATATAGATATACTTCAAATCTAAATGATGTCACGTCGTTACAAATGACACGGATTTCATACCCTCGTATTAGCTCGAATTTCGATTGGACCTAAAAACATAAAAAAGCGAGCTATTTACTTTTGCACTTACTCATATGTCTTGAACTTGAAGAAAGGAGTCGAAGTGAATATTAAGGATGATTGGACAGACAATTAATTGAATATAGTTATTGTTCGAGTTTAGTTTGATGTTTTCGGGCACCTTTGCCTTACGTATTATTGAAATTGAAAAAAAGTATCTGGCTGTATCAATAACTACAAACTACAACGATTTCTTCACAAAAGCCTAAAAATTCTTCTGGAAACCAATTAAATCACGCATACACAGGCTTCACTCGGCAGATCATTGTTTTCCATAATCAGGATAATACTCAAGGTGGATGTCGGAGTCATTTCACCTATTAATGATACGCGATTCGACACTAAAAAATCCCACTCAAATTTGCGATGATTCAAATGCTCAATCATCCCGAGTCAGTTCAGTGAATATCGCATTAACGGCTAATGGCCCCCGTTCGCGTCACGAGAATTTTTCTTCAATAAAGAATTTCCCCGACGAGTAACATCGGCTCTCATGCGTACATAGCAGCAATGAAAGTCGCGAGTGTGCTTCTGCACGAGCAGACACAAACCGCTCGCGAGTCGCGTGTTACGCGAAAAAAGAGTAAATCTCGCTGGCGTGAGCAAACAAACCAACGGGCGTTAAAAGCGCACCGGGTCAACAATTGTTCCGTCAACGGCTCTTCGTTATAATCGTCGACGTGCCCGCGGCGAGCGTGTAGAGTCGTCATCGATGATCAAACGCTTCGTCAGCGGCCTGCTCGAGTGACACCGTCGACGATTCCGGCTACGTCGACGAGCGAACGACAATGGTCCTGAGCCCGCGCTGATGGCAATGCTGAAACGATAAAGCCCAGAGAACAATGCATATAGAGATTAACGATGCATTTTTTACTATCTATCTTTGATTCGGTGATACAGGACGCAGAGCCTGTTGCCAATTCACTGATATTCTCCGGGTTGTGGGGAAAGATGGAATTGATAAAATTCAGAACCTAAATTCAGATGCGTTATATACGAGCGATTTATATCCACACGTTGCGAAATTATATTTCAATTACTGTATTGGAATTACATTACAAACATTATCTTTTTCAGATACGTACTCATCAATTAATTTCAACATTCACATTTATCAAACCTATATTCATATTTCAGTTCTTGAAAAATAAATTTGGTAACTCGAAGCTCAAAATATATATGATTCTTAGATTCGCCTACTGTTCACAAAACATACTGAAACGAACTATTTTATTACCAAAAAAGGTCCATCTTATTTATCTTGACCTATACTATTCTTTCTACAACTGGCTCAATATTTAAATCTTTATCTCATTCATATCAAGGTTATCACTTTGGTAATCACGATTTAAGGTTATCACTTTTCATATAGGGACACGTAAAATTCGATAATAAATGGGCAAGCATGGTCGATAAATTCTCATTCCACGTCGAAATATTACACAATAGCTTCTTCAAATCTATTCGTCGGCCAAGTAATACCTGAATCCGGCGGGTCCTATGAGGGAGAGAAACAAATTCTTACCAAAGATAATCGAAAATGTTGATGGAACAGTAATTTGAGTTGGGCTGAAACTCGGTGACCTTCTGCCGGCAAGCACGCACGCGAATCATTTGATCAGTCTCAGCTTGATTCAGTGTGAAACCACGGGAGCACGGGGTTGAGGCACATGAAATATAAATTTCCTTCCTCTCTTCTCATTTCCCCGGGGCTGCTGGTTTTTCACTCCTGCAACTGGCCGCGCGTATGGAATAAAAGGGAAAAACGAGAGTTGGAGCGAGTTAGGCGAGAGAGCAAAACAAAAGCTGGCAGACGAGAGCTTGCGCGGGAGAAATAATTGGGATAAAAGCGAGTTATTCGCCGAAATGTGCGCCGGGTATTTTTTTCGACCCCCAAAGACTATAAGCTACGCATGTCAGCTCGGGGGCGCCTCTACCACTATTACGGCCCACCCGTAAACCTACTTCGCAGAATGACCTGCAAGCTTTGCGCTTGGCGATGTCGCCTCTAATCCACCGAGCTCCGATTCGTCGGCCTCGTCGTCGCTAAGGTCAGGATGATAAACCGACAGCCCATTTTCATGGGTTACGCCCACGCGTGCAGTTTGCACTTTACGGCTCCCCAACACCCTTTACCGGCTCGCAACTTCTTCGCGTCGGAGGTCGCGCAATTATCGGATGACGGAAGCCTGTTCTATCCCCGGCTATAGCTGCACGCTCAACTCGAGTTTGCTCCAGACCTTTTTTTTACTCGCGATCAATTATTCTGCTTCTCTCGGATTTTCATGAACCTCTACCGACTCGGTCCAATGCGACACTTCTATATTGAATTTTTCTTTAAAAACTAGTTATTTATTGAAACTCTACGAATTCTTGAAAACAATTCACTTAGCACCAGTCAGAGAAATAAGTTCTGCTTAATTTTTTTATGAAAAAATTTTTGCTATTTAAATCAATGAAACTAAAATCCAAAATTCATGTTATTACATGAAAAACTCGCTGCAGTTCTATTCAATAATCCATCACATCTTCACTACCTTCACACAGTGATTTTTCACTTTCATTCACTGGTTTTCCACCGTGAGCTTTTAGAGTACGTACAATATTCGCAACATCCTCCAATTTCAAAAATACCCAGCAAAAACGATTTCTCAAAAGTGTTGCAGTACTGAAAGTCAATTGTATTTAAAAGAAGTTGAAAAAAACTGGATTTTCTTGGAATCATTATTTATCCATTAAAATTACATGAAATAATAAATTCATCTAATTTTTCTCAAATTCACTCGTACTGAAATCTAGTTTTGCAATTTCAAAAATAGCTATTCAAAAACTTCAGTCATACTGAAATTTGTTCCGGCTAAAATTAAGTACGATTTCTTACTTGAATTAATGAATCGTTTTTGCTGTGTAGACCTAGGTGAACACAGCCGCTTGTTGAGATCAACTTGAATATGTACACGCAGGCGTTCTACTTACTGCCACTACAAATATTGATACTGCTACCAAGTCAGAGTTAATTATAACATATTCCTTTTACGTCTACAAAATGTCAAAGCAGCTTCCGAGACTCTCTTGTGAATCAACTTTGACGGAGGAGCCCTTCATTGGCTATTCTCACGAGAAAATTATTTCTGCTTGTCAGGTAGTGCACGTAAACACGCAAAAGCATTATAGACCACGCGTGTTTCCAGTCGTTGATAACGCGCAACCTCTCGAGATGCTAACTCCGCCAAAGGGTGGGGAAGGAGAAGCTGCAGTGCGTTGCTTTGAGACACACTCGCGAGCGCGAGATCCAATTCGAATCGATGTAATTGAGTGTCAAGCTGGCAAGAGTTAATTAATTCAACTCTCTAATACCATGCCTGTGTCCTCTACTAAGATGCCTTCTTTATGCATACGTTTGTTTAAGAAATCATGAGCAAGTTACGGAACTCGCTCAGAGATCCCAATTCCATGTTCGTACACGTGAAAAGAGAGTTGATAAAAGATGCGAAACATTCAGTAAGAAGGCTTCGAACATGAATCATTGGATTTCTTGTAAGTACTCTCTTATTTTCAAAGACTCATAGTTCAAGGCATAGTTTCTACTAATTATATCGGACGAACTATACCTTAAATTGAATCAAATTGGACATCGGATTTGTCGTCAGTGGCATCAAAAACATTCAATTACCGAAGTGGTTATGTAGGAAATAAAATTTGATAACATTCACAGTAACAACATATAAGACATATGAGAGCTTTTCAAGATCGAGTTGGAATTTCTCATTGTGGTTAAAACTCATTTTTCTTTTGGAATCGAACAGATATCTTGATTAATTTTCGGCTGGTTCTCGACGAGAGGTACCATTTCATTTTGAAATATTCATACGAGATTAAGTTTTTATCAGCATGAAAAATTAAGAAGTAGAAAATCACTTTTTCCCTACAAATTTGAAGTAGAAATGGACGTCATTTCTGCAAGATCTATGGCCCGGAGTGGAATCCTACGTGCAACGCTATCTAATTTCTCCGAGGCAATAAATTGCGCCCATAAAAACGCGCGACTAATACCTCTTGGAAAACTTGCCGACGTTTTCTTTCAATTCAGAACCTTTTTATCCGTTTACTCTCACTCGTTGGATGAACGTTATTACCCCACGATAGTAATAATTCACTTTCTCTTTCATTTTTCGCTGTTTCGTCTGGCCTTTTATTTACCATCTTCAAAATATCTTTATATAGTTTAGCGTAAATTGCACGAGCTCATATTTCGTGTCTTTCAAACTGAATTTTTCTTTCGATTTGTTCCGAAAAATTGAGCAACTCCTGTAAAACGGGAACAAATAATTTAATGACTGGTAAAAATAGTCAAAAGCTGATTATCTTTACCACTCATCAAGAAATTAAATCACAAAGGGCGTCATATGAATTTGAATACTGTTGTACAACTTGATCGATTAAGTTGACCCCGGCAGGAGTACCCAACACACGCATCGTTTTTCGTCGTTTGACTTTCAAATCAATTTCAGACAACTACAAAGAGATTTTATCACGCTCTGGGAAATTTTTCACTCCCCTCTAGCTGCAGGCACAAAAAATTCAGCTATTTCGTGTTTTCAATCTCTGCCGTGAGATCAAGTGGCGAGCGCCAGCTCGCCGAAAATAGACCGCGTGCTTTGCGGCGATTATTTCGGAGTGTCGAGGTGCTTAACTCGTTCTCCCTTTCTCTCCTTCTCTCTCTCTCTCCCTTTCTCTCTCTCTCTCTCTCTCTCTCGCACTTTTAAAAGAGCTGTGAATCATCGAGTGAGCCACTCGCACAACTCGGCTTGATCCACTTTTAGCGAATCCAGAAATTTGTAACTGCGCGGGGCCGGTGTGATGCAGCTTGATAAGGCTGCGCCATTTTGGATAACTCTTCTGATCATATGCGAGTTATGATTTACGAGGTCAACTCTGTTATTTTCTGCAAGTTGGAGACGGGGTGAAAAATCAACTTTCGCATAACGATTTCGCATTAACAGAACCGTGTTTAACCCGTATCGAAAAATGATGATTCTGAGAGATAAACGAGTAGCAAGTTTTTATTGAGCGAGCAATGTTCGAGTGGAATAGAATTGAGCTCTTTTGATCTTGATGATAATTTGACCAGATAGCTTCAAATTTTCGAAAAAGCTTTTTTTTGATAGGCAATATCTCGCGACCCTCGCCAGGGTTCTGATTAAATTTTTCGAGTTAATTGATATTGACTTTATGCAGGGGCTTGTCAAAGGAAGTTATGGCTGCGTTTGAAGGTGTGCGCAACTTTTTAACAATCGCTTTTCAAAGGACCTCGTTTGCAAAAGCAAACTGCAATTATCAGCTGTTCTTTTTTCATTCTTATACAGCTATATTGTTCAAGCTATTATCTATTAGATACTGTCGAAGCAGAAGAGCACGGAATTTTTTTTTATGTTTACACCAAAAATTGACTGCATCACAGAGATTGACATTTCGCTAATACTTTATAGCAAATATTCACTGTAAGCACCAGTGAAAAACCCGGGCTCTGTATATTGCTAAGGAAATGAGTGCAGTGCAGTGTAGATGTATGATCTAAATAGCTACGTAACCGATATTCGACAGGTGTACACAAAGAATATTTACTTTAGAGAATCAGTGAATTTTTGCTGTGAAACACTCATAGAGTAGATATACTGCATGAGTAGATATACTCAGTAAGAAATTAAATATAATTGATCAGATATCTCCGGGAAATCAAAACGTTGGACTTAATGCCTTTGCTTATGCCCCATTGGTATACCCAAAAATCATCTCCGACAATTTCTCCGAGCGATTGGTTATCTAAAGTTGGCAACCTACCCCGCTTACTCATCCAACTTGCTCTATTACTGTCCTCTGCTACTTACCTGACGATTGCCAATTGTCATTTGCAGAAGTAAACTATCCCCGTGCAACTCCATTCGCGAGTACCCTTCTCACAAGTCCAACTTTCGTCCTCTTGAGGTGACCAAGTACCATGAAATCAAGTTGCATATCTCTTGATCAGTTTCGTCTTCTACAAACACAATATATTTTTTTCTCAAAAATGATATACAACGAGTAATCTTCCCATATTTTTCTTGAATCATGTAGTAATTAAAGATACATATTAATATTATCCGATGATCTTGGAAATGAGAAACTTCATGCGGTCGATTGATTACTATATATATGGTTGTGGATGGAATGTATTAGCTGTAATTATCATAATAATTGAGTAATTAAACACCTTTGACTGGAACGTTAATATATCGATCTTTGCTAGTATAAAGGCTCAATTACAATAGCCAATATTGGAACGATATAACGCTCTAAGTAAGTTTAATAATACGAATTGGAATTAAGCGAGTATTACAATATGAGCTATCTAATCACGACCACATCGCTTTCAATATGAATTTCCCAACGCTGCTGAGGAGAAATGGATGATCTACTCAATACCTTCAAAATGAGCTAAGCCGTATCCGGTTTTGACCCTACCATGTTGAGTATTAAAATATTTTGAGTTTTAAAAAGTTGTCTTTTTTGTTCATTATATTCATGAAAACGAGAGATAAATAAATGATTCAGAAAGGTGGGCAATATTGTGTCCACTCAACAAATGAAATCTTAACCTATTGAAGTAATTGATAAAAATGAGGGTATGTATGAACCGCCTCGCAAAGTTTCATTAGTATCGGTGACCCAAAGGTTGTGCCCACGACACGTAGTTAGTTTATTGAAAAAAGTGGTGGAAACCGAAGTGAATGATTTTTTTGTTCTGCGAACAATCTTTGGTACCGCGACATTGCTCTAGAAGTGCGTAGAAGGGTGGTTTATATTGCGTACACTTAAGTTAATTCATGTGGATTCCAGAATTTAAAAATTCAGTATTGTGCTGTGTACAAAAACTATTTATTAAACAGTGAAAATAAAATCTGTTTCATAAACGGCTGTTTACACAGAATAAATGCAAACATATATAAACATTTGGATTAAAATAAAACATTACTGGAAGCTTTCAAAATTGGACGATGCTACAAGGGAACTGTTACTCCACATATTGAATTGATAATATGCGTCACAGTGTGGACCGTGTCGTTACCTGCCTTTGAAAGCTCCGAAGACGAGCAATTTTACGCAAATATCGTCGACTGACGTAAATATCGCCTTTTTAGTCCGTCCTCTCTCGTGTGTCGATCGAATAAGCAAGTGCTCTTGGAGTCTCGACACTTATAGACGACAAGATGCTGGGAACGTCGTTGCGCTCAACTTCTAAAATTAAGATCACGTTCGTTAGATTTACGTCGGTGATTAGTATTGTCCACAAACGATTTCATTCAACTGGAAATCGTACCAGTCAATAATAAAAAGAAGTAAGAACTACACGAGGACAAGAAGATCAAATTTACGATGATATAGCTCTTGTTTCTTCTCTCGAGATAAAAAAGACGTATTTGCAGTTGGAATAGAAAATATGATTGTATGGAGTAACAGCGGGTGTAAAGAGGCAAGCTGGACGTTTTTAAAGTTGGAATTCAATGAAATAAATTATGCGATTTTGACGTGTAACAGGTATCAAGCTACTACTGCAACAAACTAACAAAGTTTATTCTTGTGATTTTTCTCTTCGACATTGCAACAATTATTGAAGAAACTTTATCGGAGTACCTATAAATGGTGTATAATAAAATGTGGTTCTATATCAAATATCTCATCTCTCTTTCGTTTTGCGTACAATCAACAATTTTACAACGCAAACACGTGTTTGTGAATTTTTCAAATATAAGATTTAAAAAATCCACACAGACCATTATTCCAGGAGTTATTGATTCGCAATTCTCTCATGAGTAAACAAACTTGATCCAAATATGTTTTCTTGAATAATGGATGGCACATACTATCGTGTTGAGTCATATTCATGCATGACAGTATTATTCAATACATAATTACATCCTCGAGCCAATTAATTCAATCACTAAACCGCGTGAATATATCCGCAGACTAATAAAGTGGGTACGCTTCATAGCTCATAACCGTAACAGCACAATAATTAGTTATACGAATTTCGAATACCATAAATCTAACACCTCCAATCAATTAGCAGTGAGAAACGTTATCGCGAGTAAGACAACGAGTCTTCAAAACGGAGAGTAATATTGAAGAACGTGCCCCAGACAATAGACTAAAAAAGAAAACACGAACGACTTGTATTGGCAGACGATGAAAGGAATAGTCATCGCAGCAAAATTGCCATATTGAGTGTATTTTTGGCTGGATTCTGCGTCAGCACCGGTGACGACGGGCTCGTGTGTTCCAGTTCAAACCGCGATTGCGCGCCGTGCTCAAACAACTCACGGCAACCCTGACCGTTTCAAGGGTACACCGCTTTACCGATGTCACTTGCCACAACGATCTTGCTGTTTTTTTTCCTTTTTCTCATCTTCTTCACCATCTCTTCTCTCTTGTTATCGAGCGTATACAAGATGGGCCGGTGGGTACCGTTAAATCAGTGGTTTTGAACAGACAAAAGCTAAATAAATTGGTTTTCTCGTCGTCGCTATTGTTGGACGGTGGAAGGGAAAATTATCTTGTTCAAATCTAATATTTGAATGAGTTAGCACGAAACTCACGGACAAGTTAGTGTAACTTTAAATTCAATGTGTTAATTAGATGTATTTTTAAGAGCATCATTTCAAAATTTGATTTTATTGACCACCACCTCATATGATGAAAGCTTATCAAGTACAGCTTTTCTTCTACGTAAAATTTGAATTTATAAAGATTTTTCGCGTTCAAGTTATTTCAGAGAAATTGCACTAAGGAAGAAAATTTCAATTGCAAAACAATTTCTCTTCGCATGTAAAATTTCTTTCGAAATAAACTGAACGGGGAAAATCTTGTACGTTGGCGAATTTTACATAAGAGAATTGACTATAGCTTTTATAATTATAATGTATTTTGTGGTGGTCGATTGAGTCAAATATTGATGTTTGTAGAGACTTTTTTTATATTTCATGTTTTAATTTCCTTTAATTTAATTATACAATAGTTTCAATAATTAAATGTTTACTCATGAAAATTCTTTCATTACCAAACGAAGACAGCTTTCAATTGAAGAAAATTGTTACATATCAAATTAAAGTATGGATCAGAATCCGAATTAGAATAATGATTCAAATAATAGAAGTGATGACGTTGAACCATGAATGATTTGCAAATGCGATTGTTAATGAAATTCTGTGTCACCAAGAGGATTCTGCCTACATCAAAAGTTATGTACAATGCATTACTAATGCATAGGATTATGCTCCACATGACAGACTTCCTGAATACCGTGCGATGAATTATTGTAGACAAATTATTCGACTGTAGTTTCTCGGCAAAACTAAGCTAGAAGTTTGAAGTTGACATAAAATATGGCGATAAAGACAGCCAACGTAATATTTCAGAATGAAAATTAATGAATCTTGCCAATATCATGAGATTTTTAATATCGGGATAGGCCGATACGCAGCCTAGATCCATTTGACATACGTGATACTACGTTACTGCATTTAATCAATATTTCTGTAATATTCTTATTCATCATGAGTTGCCGGATGATTATATTAAGTTTGACAGATTTTGAAAAAATTGTTGAGTATATTTGAGATGTATTAAAAACAAAGGGAACCCTTATTCAAGGAGTTGGAATAGATACTTTTTAAGAGCAAATGTTGTTCTTAGATTCCTCGCAAGATTATTTTTCATCGGATAGATGTTTGATTATAAAAGCGTAGTTTGACTTTTCATTCGGAAATTAAGGTCATACGAGGCACTGTTTGACAAAGGCACGATGAAAAATATTTTGAATCGTAAAGTATTTATAAACAAGAGTCACACCATTCAGTTTAATTCTGTGTGAAAACAATCGTGTATCACTTTTTGGCGAGGCTAATAGTTTATACACTTCAACTCTTCACTCCGGGTTCCAAATAGTAAGACGTCCAAATCGGTCCACGAATGATAAATCACGTGAGGGCAGCACCGTATGCCAAGAAAGGCGTCGGTGAGGCTGCGCAGGTGCTAATTCTCTTATCTCCTCGGGAAATAGACCAGGCGACAGGTAATTAGAGACGAGTGCAGGTCGGCTTGGAGGCTGTTGCGGCTTCTGCAGACGTGCACGTGATCACACTGCAGCCTGTTTACATTATATGCTACGTGTGGAAGTACGTTTGCTTTGTAAACAGTTTTCCACGACACGAATGTACAACACCAAAAATAGCTGCGAGACAGAAAGCCATGGCCTTTAGTTCAGTAAAACCTTGTTATGGATCCTTAAACGGCTATTCAGTTACCGATAGCTCGTTTCGTGAATCTGATACTTCTCGAATTGAATTCGAGAAGAGAACGACTATTATCTCTACTAACTATAGAAGAGTGAGCACCTCCTTAAATTTGGGTCACCGATCATGATAAATCTTTGTGAGATGTTTAATGGGTACTGTAATAGCGTTTATATCTACTGCTGCACAATTTAGTGCAGCAGTAGATTTCCAGGAGACATTCTGTAAATTAATCCAATTTTATATATGAACAGTATACTTATATCAATGACTTCTTGTATATACGATGTATGTTTTTCAGGATATCTTCAGAAAAACAAAACGTTAGACTGTACGGTTCGGGACATGGACTATCATATAAGGGTGACCAAAAATTATCTCGCAAAGCTTTTTCGAGATTGATTTCCTAAAGGTTAGTACAGCTACTCTCCAAGTAAGTCCCATGTTGATTAGGGAAGAGCAATTGTATAGGTCAGTGGAGTTAAGTTGGCCAACTATGAATATCTCCTGATTTAAACAACCAGCAAAGATGACGTTAATTGCGATTTATGTACATTAACAGAATACATATTTGTCCTGAGTATCATGTGTCTTGCGTTGCTTACAGAGAGGTAAGTTCAAAATATTTAGCTATCGAAAAAAAATTTGTTCAAAAAATTTAGTTTTTCCTGTACGGTTTACCGAATTTTCAAACAGTTTCTTTCGAATATATTATTTTTTATCACTTGTATCGAAAGGTTGATCCTGTAACCTTAGTTTTCTACACTCGAGCTGAAAAATATTGTACGATACAAGGGGAAAACATGATTTCTAGGCTCGTGTGATTACCACCCTTATACACACCTGCTTGGGCGCAAGAGATAAGAAATTTTTTTCTTTGGAATTTTTTATCGACAATAGTTAGAAGAATCATTAGTATGATACTCGTTGACCGAAAAAAAAACTTGAACAATTTCAATAAAATTTTTGTTTTTAAATTCAGGTACATTCATCATACATTTATTTTTCAAAGATTTTGAAAAAGTGGATAGAAATAGGGTCATCCACCTTGTTAAGAAATATTCATTAAAGGAAAAGAACGGAGGAAGAGTACTAACCAGACCGAGAACTTTCATATTGTATACTTTAAAATTGTCTCAATTTTAGTGTTAATGTAAAATAACTATATTTTGGAAAAAACTCTCTTCTCTACATTGTTTAGTTTTGTCTAATAGTTTTTGATTAGGAAAAAAATGATTATACATTTCTTATACGATCTCGATTGACGCGATTTTCTTCCCATAGCCGGAACATTATTTATTTCAAAACTTTCGATATTTCCTGGAAACTTGGAAACGAACTTTGACTTTTCAAACGTATCTTCATACGTACTTCGGTGATGTTCCAGCGTACAAAATATACATGGTTAGGTCAAATAAAAAACATAGTTTGTGTTACGACAGGAGTGGAAACCAAAGTTCTTAGGTAAATAACAATCTGAACAGTCTAAATTCAAACCTCATTCATATATAGTTTTACTTTATACGTATGAAAAGAATGATTATTCACGAATATCAAGGACACTGAAACATTGTGACGAAATCCTTGAACAAAACTTTTCATCATTGATGAAATCCATTTATAAAGTTTCATTAAACTCCAGCATCCGAACTTCGCTGTTGAGGCGAGTTGCCTTGTTAGAGTCAGAAGAGGTGTTCTCTTTATAATAATAAGGATTATGAACAATTACATCGTTTATCAAAGAAGAATCTGATTGAGATTATTATCAAATTAATGTAAGCCCTTACGTGCTTGATGGGACTCCTGAATTTTCCTGTTATTATTTTGAATACATCATATTTGATATTGTTGAAGAAATTGTTCTCTAAGAGCGGGACATGCTTTGAATCAGTTCTTCAATCAGCCTCACGTGTAACCTAACACCCTATTCGTGTCATAATTCCAGGATCTATGATAAAGAGTTCATTTCTCACTATATACACAATGATTAATTTGAGATGTCGTTTTCTGTATGCATGTATTTTATCCTAAATAAATACTGCTGAAATAGTTAATCACTGGATGTACAACTATCTTTTGGGCTTGATTGTAAAAATCACAAACCACTAGAAAGATCTAATCCTTCCGAAGTAGTACGAATCCGTGTAAACGAGCACCGAGCCAACCTGGCCGTCTATAAATTGGCCTTGATTCATCGTGCCCGTGTTTTTTTGCCCCCTCTCACAGTGTAAATTTTTGCTCTACCCTGCCAATCCAATAACATAGTTACCATTAATCGTGCTCTTATCGAGTCTCTTTACATCTTCATCAGGTCACTCTCGGGGGAGTAACGATTGCTCCCGTCCGAAAACAGTCGCCGGGGGGAGAGAATGCAGGCCAGGCCGGGCCGGGCTGCCACCGCCGCGATCGATTTTACGAGGCGTAGTGTGGCAGCGCATGAGCTTTGCCGAATCGGAAACTGGGCCAGGGAGTAAGTATATATGTATATATACGTATCTGTAACAGAGCGACTTACCTTTAACAACATAGAGAACGTGACACTCGCTGTCTCCTGCACCGTTTTACTGCTCCTCAATAAAATCAGATTCCCTGCGCGTTATGTATGAAGAAGATCGTTATGATTCGCCGCGTACTTCCCCTGCAAAATCCTTGTGGGACTTCTGCCGCACTGCTTGCTGGATGTGATGTGCTTATTGCAACGTGAAATGAAGTTCGGTCGCTCGTTCCACGGCTGAATCAGCGGGGATCTGCAGAGATACTCTTCCATTCACTCGGCGAGCATATTTTTTTGCTCTCGATTCGAAAGTTCGATTGGTATAGTTTTGTGGAACATCAATTTCATTTCTGAAATGATTCGTGGGTCGGAATTTCAATTCCGAACGGTGTCGATTCATAGGGAAATCCTTACAATTCACCGAAATTAAAATCATATCTTTCTTGTCGAGTATTGAATCGTAATTTTTGGTGACTTGATGTAGTTTCCTAATACTGGCATAAAACCTTATAAATGGACCATAAAATCTGTCACGACTCCGATAAATTATCTGAAAATGTATTGATCTTACTTAAAATGTAAGTAAGTACCTACTACGTTACTATCGACCATCTCGATTTACATCCCTCAATCCTGGAATTCTACTTTCTGAGTGCGCGGAAAGTGACTTTTTGCAACATTCATCATGGGAAATTGCCGATTTTGTAATAAGGTCACGCATAAGATTATGCACAAAAGCAAAATATGTTGGGATACGTATGGGTGACAATAATTACTAAATATGAGTCTTACTTGAACATTTAGTTGAAATTTATTGAAAAATCTACTGAATTATCAAATAATAATCGAAGAGATTCTGCAACTCGTACTACTATTTTTGCTTATTAGCGCTGGAAGTAAGGTACGTGTACCCAATAATTGCAGCATCTAAGCAAAAAACCGCTGCCAAGTGCCTCAGCAGTATGCTTTCTCAAAGTATTGCAATTGAACCTCAATTTGCATTAATCACCACTCTTTGAGAAAGCAAAATGAACCTCTAACTTATTTCCTCCACTCCATAGTAACGGTTGCTATGGTAAATATCCGAGCTTCGGTGTTCTTACTTCTTAGTCGTCAACAGTTCCGAAAATGGACCTCTAACTGACTTTTCCCACTCCATAGTAACGGTTGCTAAGGACGTAAACAACGGTTGCTATGGTAAATGTCGGAGCTTCGACGTTATTACTTCTTAGTCATCAACAGTTCCGAAAATGGACCTCGAACTGACTTTTCCCACTCCATAGTAACGGTTGCTAAGGACGTAAACAATGGTTGCTATGGTAAATGTCGGAGCTTCGATGTTCTTACTTCTTAGTCATCAACAGTTCCAAAAATGAACCTCCAACTGACTTTTCCCATTCCCTAGTTACGGTTGCAAGCGATATAAACACCGGTTGCTAGAGACATCAACAATGGTTTATACGGGAAGGGTCTCTTTGATTGTTATAGAATCCCATAAATATACAAACCCAAATGATCATTTATCATGAATTATATGGGAACTTATCGAAAACACGCTAGCAACGGTTGCCATGGAATCAAACAACGGATGCTGCTAAACACGTTCACAGCTTTCGGAGACCGACCTGTGTGCAAAATTTCAGGACGATCGGACTATTCCTTCCAAAGTCATCGTACGACAAAAAAGTGCACGTACGTACGTACATACATACAGACATTTTCGGATTTCCATGTTTTTCGACCCGTAGATTACGAAAATCGAGGTCCCGAAGTCCGATTCGGTGGGTCGATTTTTACCCCGTTACAAACCTTTCTCTTTGAGAAAGCAAAACCGCTGCCAAGTGCCTCAGCAGTATGCTTTCTCAAAGTATTGCAATTGAACCTCAACTTGCATTAATCACCACTCTTTGAGAAAGCAAAATGAACCTCTAACTTATTTCCTCCACTCCATAGTAACGGTTGCTAAGGACGTAAACAACGGTTGCCATAGTAAATATCCGAGCTTCGGTGTTCTTACTTCTTAGTCGTCAACAGTTCCGAAAATGGACCTCTAACTGACTTTTCCCATTCCATAGTAACGATTAATAAGGACGTAAACAACGGTTGCTATGGTAAATGTCGGAGCTTCGATGTTCTTACTTCTTAGTCATCAACAGTTCCGAAAATGGACCTCCAACAGACTTTTCCCACTCCATAGTAACGGTTGCTAAGGACGTAAACAATGGTTGCTATGGTAAATGTCGGAGTTTCGATGTTCTTACTTCTTAGTCATCAACAGATCCAAAAATGGACCTCCAACTGACTTTTTCCATTCCCTAGTTACGGTTGTTAAGGACTTAAACAACAGCTGCTCTGGTAAATGTCGGAGTTTCGATGTTCTTACTTCTTAGTCATCAACAGTTCCAAAAATGAACCTCCAACTGACTTTTTCCATTCCCTAGTTACGGTTGCAAGAGATATAAACAACGGTTGCTAGAGACATCAACAATGGTTTCTACGGGAAATGTCTCTTTGATTCTTATAGAATCCCATAAATATACAAAGCCAAATGATCATTTATCATGAATTATATGGGAACTTATCAAAAACACGATAGCAACTGTTGCCATGGAAATAAACAATGGATGCTGCTAAACACGTTCACATCTTTCGGAGACCGACCTGTGTGCAAAATTTCAGGACGATCGGACTATTCCTTCCAAAGTCATCGTACGACAAAAAAAAAGTCAGTCTGAAGCTGAATTTTGTATCTCCATAGCAACGGTTGCTAAGAGAATAAACAATGGTTGTTCCAAAATGAATGTCTTATCGATTCTCATCGATCGTCGAAAGAATTGGAGACCCATCGTGCATTGATGATGATTTTTGGAGCTTTTATCAAAAACACGTTAGCAACGGTTGCTAGAGAAATAAAAAACGGATTTGGCTGAAAATTGAACTCGACCGAGATTTTGTAGCGACTAACCTGTGTGCAAAATTTCAGGACGATCGGACAATTTCTTCGAAAGTTATCGTACGACAAAAAAGTGCACGTACGTACATACATACAGACATTTTCGGATTTCCATGTTTTTCGACCCGTAGATTACGAAAATCGAGGTCCCGAAGTCCGATTTGGTGGGTCGATTTTTACCCCGTTACAAAGCTTTCTCTTTGAGAAAGCAAAAGATTCCTGCACGGTGTCAAATGTGAATTTTTTAGAGTGGCTGGGGTTAAGAAGGTCTACTTAAGTAATACTTAATAATCTTCAAAATAAGTCAAGCTGTATTCATTTTGAATGTTTCTATGCTAAGATATAGCACTTCCAAATACAACTTCAGAAAAAACTCTGAATGTTTTCGATATGACGTCTTGACAACCTCAAAATCAAGTTTAATGTAGATGAAGACAGAGTGGCAGAAAAAAAATTGATCCCTAATCTCGGTCAGTGTATTTTGCTTTCTCAAAGAGAAAGCTTTGTAACGGGGTAAAAATCGACCCACCGAATCGGACTTCGGGACCTCGATTTTCGTAATCTACGGGTCGAAAAACATGGAAATCCGAAAATGTCTGTATGTATGTACGTACGTACGTACGTGCACTTTTTTGTCGTACGATAACTCTCGAAGGAATTGTCCGATCGTCCTGAAATTTTGCACACAGGTTAGTCGCCGCAAAATCTCGGTCGAGTTCAATTTTCAGCCAATTCCATTGTTTATTTCTCTAGCAACCGTTGCTAACGTGTTTTTGATAAAAGCTCCAAAAATCATCATCAATGCACGATGGGTCTCCAATTTTTTCGACGATCGATGAGAATCGATAAGACATTCATTTTGGAACAACCATTGTTTATTCTCCTAGCAACCGTTGCTATGGAGATACAAAATTCAGCTTCAGACTGACTTTTTTTTTGTCGTACGATGACTTTGGAAGGAATAGTCCGATCGTCCTGAAATTTTGCACACAGGTCGGTCTCCGAAAGATGTGAACGTGTTTAGCAGCATCCATTGTTTATTTCCATGGCAACAGTTGCTATCGTGTTTCTGATAAGTTCCCATATAATTCATGATAAATGATCATTTGGGTTCGTATATTTATGGGATTCTATAAGAATCAAAGAGAGATTTCCCGTAGAAACCATTGTTGATGTCTTTAGCAACCGTTGTTTATATCTCTTGCAACCGTAACTAGGGAATGGAAAAAGTCAGTTGGAGGTTCATTTTTGGAACTGTTGATGACTAAGAAGTAAGAACATCGAAACTCCGACATTTACCAGAGCAGCTGTTGTTTAAGTCCTTAACAACCGTAACTAGGGAATGGAAAAAGTCAGTTGGAGGTCCATTTTTGGATCTGTTGATGACTAAGAAGTAAGAATATCGAAACTCCGACATTTACCATAGCAACCATTGTTTACGTCCTTAGCAACCGTTACTATGGAGTGGGAAAAGTCAGTTGGAGGTCCATTTTCGGAACTGATGATGACTAAGAAGTAATAACGTCGAAGCTCCGATATTTACCATAGCAACCGTTGTTTACGTCCTTAGCAACCGTTACTATGGAGTGGGAAAAGTCAGTTAGAGGTCCATTTTCGGAACTGTTGACGACTAAGAAGTAAGAACACCGAAGCTCGGATATTTACCATAGCAACCGTTACTATGGAGTGGAGGAAATAAGTTAGAGGTTCATTTTGCTTTCTCAAAGAGTGGTGATTAATGCAAATTGAGGTTCAATTGCAATACTTTGAGAAAGCATACTGCTGAGGCACTTGGCAGCGGTTTTTTAATCACGTTCGTCGCTTGCACTTTGCCTTACCATAATGGAGCTCATTCCAAAGGTAGAACTGCTCTTCGTAATTGGTTTCGTGTGTGCTGATGCTTCGTTGGATATCGCATGGCCTGTAAGTTCTCTTTGTATTCAAAAATTCGCTTGTTTGTATTCTTCTCGCACCACCCAGCTTGCTTGCTACGGTCCCTGTCAAGAATACGTCCTCCAATTTAAACAAGATCTTCTTTTTGAGGGCCGCGGTGTAAAGTCTGGGCACCACGTCCCCGGGTATGAGATAGGCCGGACTAGTGCAGAAGTCTGGGTAATTGTATCTGGTGGAATTGTACTCGGCCAGTGACACGAAGTACTTGCTGCTTTCGTCTCTCGCGGTCTTCAAATTTACGAGGACTCTGGCGAAAATCCCGTTAGTGTTGCCCGTGCTGGTTGATGAACGACATATGCTTAGATACGTTGATAAACATGTCATCGTCGCTCTTGAGCACAAGCCTCACCTTCAAACAGTAGGTGTCGACCCACTCAAGCATTAAAATGAATTCGAGAGTTAGATTGTTGTAGCTAGGTGTCGATGGATTTGCTTCTCATAATGTCATCATACATATCTTTCTCCTCGTCCAGCTTCTTCTTGAACTGGCCATTGCTGCTCTCGCCGATTACGAGCACAGTGCCCATGTCATAGCGCTGGCCGGATTGGCCTTAGGTAAGTTTGATGGCCATCCTTGTATTGAAGCTAGTCCGCGTCGATATTATGAGAATAAACAAGACCATGGACTTTCCGGATTTCGGACATTTATCTGACACCAAAAAATGGCAAATAGCCTATTATATCAGGTTATTGGTATTCTAATGATATTATAGAGCATCGAGCTTCTCCCGCCGATGCCGTTTGGGGATTTAGTTATATAACAAATTTGGGAGAGACGTGCGAGGGTCAGGAAATTAAAAAGTCACGAGCACTTTTAGTCAACAATATGATGGATCACATTAGGAATTAGAACAAATGTTAGCTCAAACGAAATATAGGACAGATAATATAGTAATTCTCAAGGAAAATACCACAGTATTCCAAATTAATTTTTATGACATGTAAAAATAGATAACTAAAACTTTACAAATTATTCATAATCTAAAAAGACGCTTGAGGTGAATGTATCGGGATTTACCAGTTACACGTTTCCACAAACAAACAAAATAGAATCGAAGATGGAAAAAAGAGGGTGGCGTGGAAAAGGAAAGAGCGTAAGAGAGGAGGTACTGATTCTCGCTACGTGAGTTGAATTCCGATTGCTCTGATTTCTATCGATGAATTGAAAATCCATTTGCGATAAAAAAAATATGACGAGGACGAAGTGGAGGCGTGGTGAACTGTAGATTCTCATTTGGTTCCATTGCTTTCGGTGTTTCCCTCGATATCGTCTCGAAAAAGCCGATATATTTTCATTGCCTCCGAGGTAATATTTTATCAAATGGAACTTTCGAGTCAAGCAATAGGATTTTGTCGGGGGTAATTTTCTTCGAGAACTGCTATTGATGAAGTTCTAAAGAGTGAACACACTCCTGAAGTAGGGCGGGCGTAGCATTACATTTTCATTGTAGGACAATTGAAAGTTGGAGGAAGTTTTCAAAAATGCATCCAATGGAGGATTATAGATATATGTATTTAAATAAGCAACAATGAGAATAATATTGTAGACTCGAGAATTTCATTGTTAAGGAAAAAATGAACGAAAACATGTTCGACCCTTCATAACTATATGGGGAAAAATGCATCCATTTCTCAATTGCAGAACATACCTCTCATTACCAATTATTGATTTCTCTTAAATATGAAATTGGTAAAAAGTTTGTTGATAGCATCCTTAAATGAATGAGTATATTTCTTCATCTGAGGTTTTATGAGATGGTCTATTCATAATCCACTTATTCGTCTATTTAGGTCAATCCAATAATTTGTGGAAAGCTATATATGAAAGAAGAAAATTCTTCCAATTTCAGATGGATGTTGCAAATTACAAAAACTTCCAATAATTGTTTGAAAATACGATGTGTATATATACATATATAGCGGAAAAAGATTTTATCATGCATATTTCCTTTTAATTAACGGATATTATTTTTGCATCTTTCGTTGAAATAAATTTCCCCACCCTGTTAGAGAATTAACGATGGCTCAGTAAACTAACAAGGAAAGTATTAGAATTGCAGGTCTCCGATCTTCCTGATGATTAGTTTTCGACGTAAAACTGGCTATTAACACTGAAAAGAAAAACGATAACATAGTTTCACACCCACATATTTAATATTCTCACAATAAGATTGTAGTGAGATAAGAACACACGATAAAAATACTTATATATGCTAAACATCAAACGAAGTTGTTTACCCAATACTGGGCATTGGAACAAGATCTTTTCGGGTTTGACTGGCAAGTTGAAAAGAGAGAATGGGGCTACAGATAAAGCGAAACGATACATTGAGAGCAACAAGAGAGCGAATTGCCAATTGGCTGGATTTGCTCAGCGCCCGGGATCAGCTAATCCTCTCGTATTCAGTAGTGTCTCGAGTATGAGACCTCATTAAAATACGAAAGCTCTGCAAGTAATTTACTTTGTTTACCGTTAGCTATAGGCTGATTATCAAAGTCGTTGTCAGAAATTAAGTCTATCCGCTGAATAAATAGTAAAAGTGTTTGCTTAATTATGGTACAATTTGAAGATATACTTTGTTTGCTGAAGGTTTATTGGGTGACTTGAAGATCGAATGGAAACTTCTGAGAGTAAGTTTCTTGTGGTAATACTGAATGTAACATCTCTGTATTTATCTTTAGTATCTTCAATATCTTTTGTATAAGATCATGAAATATTAGTCTTATTTATGTTACATAATAAACTTCGTTAGGAATCAACAAGTTATTTTTCATTCTCATGAACCATCATTGAGTACAACTGAACGTGTATCATCATTGATGCTGATATCATTGAAAATATTGATTAGCCCATATAAAATTTATTTTTTAAAAATTCCAAAGCTTGATCATATCCTCTATTTTTTTTGAGATATAATGGTGATTTCTCTCGCTGCCTATATACCAGACCAAGCCATTTCAATCGCGAGAACAGCTTAGCAGCACTATGGTATAAAGGTGAAGTGGAGAGTTGATTTGCGTAACGAGATCACAACTATGTTATGCATATCAGGAATACGCTGATAATTAAAGACGTTCTATGGGATATTACACTCGCTCATCTTTTCGCAATTGATGTTTGGCCGTATGAACAAATGCAACTTTGTTCATACGGCCCAATAGGATCTGAGAAGCTCAAAAAATAATGAAGTTTCAAGGCTGACTTGATAATGGCAATGATAAAAATCAAATTATTTCAAATAGAATTTCACTCCTCGATTGATTCATTTCCTCTTGCGTTGCATAGCAGCAACTATGAATCCCAGTCCATCCAATCGAACTCCCTTTGTAATCACAAACCACACGAGTTCCCGTTATCACGAGCAACCCGTGGCGTTGTGGATCCTAACTTTTTCACCCAGACTCAGTCTGCAGACATGTCACCGTTTTTTTTTCACGCCCGCTCGTCAGTTGGAAATGGTGGCCTACGAATTTCCACAAGCAATCAATTTAAATATGCATGAGGGGGTGGTTCGCTCGCATGTTTCACTGGCAACTTCGTTAACTTTCGAGCGTACCGTTTATAGGAAACGCCATCCGTTACAGTCAGACTAATCAGCTTCTCTTCGGCTCTGCTGATGTGCGTAGGTATATGTGATGGATTTCACAGAACTTTTAACTTTTAAGTTCTGTTGATCGATTAAAATAATGGTCCAATCAGCCCGTTTTTTCACTCGTGAGGTTTATTTTACTCGTTTTATTTCTCACTAGCATCCCCCGTCGTAGTTTCGCTTGCCCTCTATAGGTAACAGAACTTGAAATGGTAATTAATTACAGCGCATAGGAATGGAAACGTAACATTTCAGTTTTTAAAGAGATACATTTTGGAACATTTTTGGTCTTTTATTTACTACATTGTATAAGTAGAATTCGATTTTCTGATTTACCTGTCCTTTCATATGTACTAATACTCGTATGGAAAAAGATCAGTGTTAGTCAATTCTGACATATTTGAAAGTCAGACATTGAGCATTATTATTTGTATTATTGTAATAGCGATCAGAAACTTCAATTGGAAACTGAAGTCATTTAAAGTCGTTCGTTCGCAACCGTTCGTTTTTCTAAACGTTTTAAGCGTACTACTGTGATGTTTCAATCTCATAAGATCATTAAAAATTAACACTTCATTGGGAAATCTGAGGAAAATTTTCATTTGCTCTTCTTTCCTGGAAATACAGAAGAAAGTATTTTCGAGCATGTGTCTACTTTGTGTATATTGAATAATAGGATTGTTAGAACTAGCGTACCCGATTTTCTTGAATTCAACAATTGTTCAAGTCTTATTTCAATAAAAAATATAGCTTGTTGAATTTTGACTGCATTTCCAAGGAGAAATGTATTATTTTGACTAAGGAATCGAATACTTTCTAGAAGGTACTCATCTAGTAAAAAGGTATGAGACAATGGAGAGTGTTCCCAATCAATATATTACTTTCTTTTTCTGTTTGGACATGGAAAGTAATTTAATATGCTCATTCAATATTAATTCACTGCATACTAAAGAGATTTGAAACGTAATTACTAAACCGTAATAAAATCTTCAATTAGCTTTACCTAGAATAACGCCAAAAGTGAATGCAAAAAAGTAAGTATATTGTTCTTCTTTACGATAGCAAGATATTATCTTCATGGATTCCATGAGAATTCGGTATATTATTTCGGGCAGATCGTTGGACCTGGTTCTCATATTTGTATCGAGTGCACGTAGATTTGCCGCTACTTTACATGATGTTCGTATTTCTCTTAAAATTCCGGGCGATTACATTTGTCGTACGCACGAGAATGATGATCTGACGTGGATCAGTATATGACATGATGCACGAGATCCTCCACAATTTTCGACTCACGAGCATGACCGACTTCATTACCTCGGGATTCTCAAGAAACAGTGATAAACTTGCAAATGCAGATTTCTTGAGTGGAGATGCTTACCGTATTTTGTTTTGCTAAAACTTCAAGCATGATGCGCTTTTTCATTTGCGTATCCACGATGTTGGTGAATTTTTCTTAAAGTGAAGAATATATCAATGTCCTATGCTACTTATTCTGATGAATCTTTCTTTTTGTTTCTTTTTTTTTTTGTTGAACTTGATTAGTCGTGCGATACATCTTCAAACTTGAGTGCAGACTTGGCATCGAGTTAGATAGACTGCTTTAATGTAATGTAGACGCGAGAGCTTTGATATTGGGCAAAAAGCAACAACGTCAAAGGAATATTTTTAAGAAAAACTCTTAAATTTATATTTTGCGAGATTGAAATGAATTGAAAAAGGCAACGTAAAATCCCGACCTGGTTTGGGAGTCCTCCAATGAGAAAAAGCGCAAAGGGAGGTATGAAGAGCGAGAGCTGCTTCCTGTAGCTCACGCAAAGAGAGTAATGGAGTAATTTTACCGATAGTCGATCCTCTATGGCAAACATCAATTTGTGGTAAGAAGAGTCTTCCACGAACAGTCTACGGAGATACCTCGATAAACTTTTGTGGAGGATCATTGTTTCCTCCAAGGCCACTCTCGCATTCATCAGTTTGCGTTAAGGGGGCGACCTCATTGAAAATGAAATTGTGTATGTTATCGAGGATACGTTGTAGAAAACAAAAAAAGAATATTGTACCTTGGTTCTTTTCATCTACTCATAACTTATGTAATGGGAATTGATTGTCCTTTTACTGGCAAACTCAATGTAAGCAGAAGAGAATATAGGGGGTAAAAAGAAGTAAGATATATTGTAAACTCGCCCCTGCTTGCACGTTTAGTAATGATGCTTTTACAAAACGTATATTGAAGAGATAGCTTTTTCAGAATAACATAAATCATCCTTTTCGAGCAATCTGATCAAGCTGTACTAATTTTAGAAGAATTATTATTTGGTATTTTCTTTCCAAATAATTCGTATTGGAAAAAGCTGCTCTGAAAACGTATAAAGCTCGCATATATATTCAAAGACCTCGATCCGC
Source organism: Aphelinus atriplicis (assembly GCA_020882685.1). Classification (NCBI taxonomy): domain Eukaryota; kingdom Metazoa; phylum Arthropoda; class Insecta; order Hymenoptera; family Aphelinidae; genus Aphelinus; species Aphelinus atriplicis. The sequence continues at coordinate 80,799,249 of CM037073.1, forward strand.
GCATAAGCAAGTGAGCCGAAGAAGGTTGGGAAACTCGTCGCTGATGCCCAAAAACATTCCATTGCAAATCGAGAATTGCGAGCGTCGATGCCAGAGAGTAGCAGTGACTCGATTAATAATTCTCGGTTGCAGACCTGGCGACACGGTGGCGAAGGTCGCGGGCAAATTTCTTTATTGACGCAACTCGTGCTGAATCCTCGTGTTATTCCGACCCGAGCCATGTGCCACATCGTTTATTCGTGCACTTCCGACGTATTTATTGCGGCGACAAACCACCACCCTAGAAAGATGCGGCGGAACTACCGAAATTTTTCAAGCTCGATTTGGGCTTGCTCTGAATCATCGCCAGTTCAGGCTCGTGAATTTTTTTTGCCTGGACCATGCGTTAATGTTATTAATATGGCTTCTTGCTACTCGTATTTTTTAATCACCGGCTAGTGAAAGTTACGGAAGCTGTGGTGCATAAGAGAAAAGTTATTTTTCACTCAAACTTCCCGCTTCATCCCTTTAATTCATTTTGAGTGAAGTTTTCTACAAGAATTATGTATCTACTCTTGAATTTTGTTGCATGGTTTAACCAACTAGATATGATTTCTAAAATTACCGCAATTAAAATAAATTTAAGTATTGCAGGAAATTACAAAAATAAAACATTAAGATTTTGACCACAATTATCCATACTTTTTTCAGGAGCTAATCAGCATGAGTGCGATTCTTTATATCAAAGCCTTTACTTATAATGAACTTTTATGGCTTCCGACATTTCTTTGAACTCGTTGAGAAAAATAATCATTAAAGTGAGAACTCGATTTCAGAAGTTTCTTCTTGAACAACGTCATTCCTCTCAGTGCCAATAATTTGGATTTCCACTTCAAGAAAAATAAACACCATTTACTCGTAGTAGAGACGTCTTTTCGCAATCCAAGCCGTGAATTTAACAAGCACTAACTGTTTGTTTGATAATTGGCATCGTAAAACTTCAATTTGTAAATTTGGCACCAAACCCAAAAACTTTTACATTTACTAGGCACGTTGTCGAACGCAATGGATAGATAAAATTTCTGGGCAGTTCCACATGTGTAATACCTACATTTTCAAAGGAATCCAATATATGTACATTTTCCACGCTCAAGATTATCCTGCAACTCTATGACAATGATGCTCCTATTTTTATTTTCACCTCTTTATCTATATTTGTAACTTTCCGAATCTTGAAAATATCTATAGTTACTACAAATAAATGCGTCACTGACGAAATGAATGAATTAAAAAAGTGTAGAAAATGAATCATCAGTTGGTTTAGATTTGATCTTTCAATTGGTCGCTAGTGATGTGAACAAATACTGCTATGAAAAAACAGCTGGCAACTGTATTAACGGCGAGCTTTCTCAAAGATATATGTGCGAAGCGAGGGTTGTTATATTGAATAATATAAAAATTCTGTGTCTTCCACCGTCAAAAAGAAAACGAGACTTAATTACATTTTTGTTCCTTTAGCAAGGGTTCCTGGGCATGTAGGTAACCTATTCCGTTGAAAATCATGAAGTTCTTGCACGATTTGCAGTCAAAGTGGAGCTTACGTGAAAATGTACCCCTGTAGCAGCGGCTACTAGAGATGTAAGCAACCGTTGCTATCGATGTATGTATATATGTCTTCCGTCGTTTGGACCTCAAACCGATTTTTCAGACTCTGTAACGAAGTTGGATAGAAATATAAACTACGGTTGCTATGAATATCAACAACATTTGCTACGTAGAATATTTATATTATAACATATACGGAATTAAGGTTCTAGAGGTTTGTGCACTCTTGTGCAACTTAATTTCGTACCTCAACATTTTTTTCAGTATGGATTCGAATCAAATGAAAAAACAGATATGAAAATTTGGAAGAGTCTTTACGAAACTTTTCTAAAATACGAGAAATGGCTCTAAATACGAGAAGAAACAGGTCATAGACTAAAATGAATAGTTGATAGTTCGTATAACCGATGAAACCGAAATAAAATTGGACCATTCTAGATTAAAATTGAATCATTATACTCATTATTTGTAATAGTGTGTAGTCGTCGTATGTAACTAGTGCGAGATATCCCATTTGTCCCCGTTTAAGCGCGTTCTAAAATTTGCGAGCTTCAATCATCGACTTCTTGATAAAATGCTCGGTAACCTATTGAAATTTTAATATGATGTCCATATGAACCGAACTATTATATGAGAGATATCTTCAGCACAAATTTAACACGTTCTGAATCAAATCAACGCGATTTTCGTTGTCCTGGCGTTTATTACGAACACTGTTAATTCAGAAAGAGCCGGATAATTTATTGTATTTGAAAATGATACGGCCTATGTCAAAGCCGCTCGATTCTAGTTGAAGCCAGCATCAGCTAATACGAATGCAAGTACGTGAGAGCTGTTATACGCTTGTACACCTTAGAGCATTCTATCGTACTATCAAGAGCTTGTGTTCCATTGCGTGCTCGAGTTACTCGCTTTGTATAGGTCTTGTGTGGCTCTCCGATTGTCTAATGGCTATAGAAATATTCTCATTGTTCGTATTGTTTGTTGAATAAACTTTGAATGAATAAATCACTTTTCCCACCAATACATCATGTTTTAGATTTTTGTCAATACCAAACGAGTCGAAGAAGTTTGGCATCGCGTAATAACAGAATGTGAAATCAATATTGGTCGAAAACTTATCATGAGTGTACCCCAATAGCGATATATTCTCTCGGAAAATTTCTCACCGCTAAAGAAGGTCATTTTTCAGCTCCATATAACAATTCGTTCAAATCGTCTATTATAGACCCTCCGACATATTTACGTCTGGGGCTCACGGCGCCGCATGCACGTCCTGCGTCAGTTTTCATTACACGCCGGGCTCCAAAATTATTACATCCGAGTCTCGTGTGTGTGTGTGTGTGTGGCCCGCTCGAGATGTGGTATACCTAGGAGCTGTGCAGTCCAGCGCGATAAATTCGCGAGCGCATTGGGTCGGTGCGTAATTTGCCCAACTAGATTCTCGGGGCTAAGATTGCTCTGGAGTAGGAGCAGCTGCTGAATTCGCCAAGATTTGCAAAGCTCGACTACATGCACACAGTACTATTTACTGGCTCGTGACTTTTAATCCGGCGAGTTTTGGGGGCGCGCATTACGCGAATGAGCGAGAATGATGGCCGGCAGACGAGGTATGTTTTTGTTGGCGCGTCTCCTTGTGCGCGGCATACATCGTGTGATCTTGTCCTGTGAACCGAGCCGAAACTCTCCCGCACGTTCTTCCAATTTTCATAATGCATTTTTTCCAACAGTCGTAATATTCTGACAAAATAACTGTAGCGAATGTGCGATTCCGCAAATTTGGCTTTGATGAGATTGAAATTTTCCCATTTTACGAAAGATATATGTTGAAGTGTATATAGTTCAAGAGCTAGATCATAAACCATCCTCCAAATTCACTCTTTTCCTTTCATCAATTCATGTATTGTCACCATCTGTCGTGTGAAGAATCGACTTGCATTAATATTTTTTCACCTATGTCTAATAATTATTCATCGATTTCGAATATTTGTTCTTATTTATTGTAATTTACCTATTAGAATTGAGCTAACAAAGTGAAATAAGAAAAAGAGGAAAAAAGAAAGAAGTGTAAAACTGTTGTAAAAAAGTAGTTCCAAATGATAAATGAGCAAAAGTTGCACCGAAAATTTTCTTTCAATATTACCAACATATAACCCGAGCCCCATTGGTGCTCTCAAAGCACTGGGAATACAAAATGTGAGTACGACATTGCTTTCAGTGGCACATTGATTGCACCTTATATCGAAAAAAAATCTTTCATCCTCGCATTCAAAAGCGTACCGGCGGAATGCTCGCATCTATCGCGTGTATATTTAGACATCGTGTTTTTTGATCAATACGTCATATTACGGTATTTTTTTATTCACGCAATGGAATACAATATTCGATTCGAAACCTCTTCGGGCTCAAGCAAATTTAGAAATGGAAAACCACTGCGCTCATCTATTCGGGTAAGAAATAAAACGGAGAAGGGAATTTAATTTCACAAGCACGTCGGTATATCCATTCCTCTCTTAATGAGGATTAAGCTTGCCACAGTGTGAGTGGATGGATGAGCAAGCGTTGGATATTCAAACCGGCGAAAGCGGTGAAGCGAATATTAAACCTTCATAGTTGGCTGGTGGATTTTACATCCCTTGCATTATTTATTTCAGCTGCGCTCATACAGATGTGGATTTTCATACATATTCACACACGGGAAAATAATTTGTCGGATCTGTTGCAGCAGTATTAGAAAAATGCAGAAAGCAATTGAAATTTTTGAATTTTAATATAAAAATTTGCACACGCGAGTGTATATGCGCTCGTGTTATATCCCATTGGAATTCCGATCGATACAATTTGGAGGCGACTTCTGATTCACACGATATATACCTGACGTATTTCCATCGAATCTTCATGTAGAGCCTTGACGATACCGCGATTAGTATGTAACGTAACGCGCAAATTCGAGTTTCATCAGATATCTCATACCGACGTTCAGGATGAAGTTTTCCATCTGTTCCCCTCGTATTCACGATGTGGATCGCGTCAAAGTTCGGGGCAGGACCAGATAAACGCGAGTACTTTAATAAATTGTCGGCTGGCTGTTTGGACCCCCGTATATAGCAAACTAGCGAGACCAGCGAGACGGCCGTGAAGCTCGCCGGGAACAGAAGCTGCTGAGAGACGTCTTCAATAAATGCCGACTCCCCGGGCGTCTGTCTCTCCATCCCTTCTCTTTCTCTCTCTCTCTCTTTCTCGACAGTGATTTTATCGAGAGGAGGTTTTTTGCACGAGCTACCTTCGGGGCTCATCCAATCTGTCCCTTTGCCCCTGTTTACGAGCGCGTAAAACCACCCGAGGAGACGCGAGGCCTAAAGAGAGCCAGTATCGCGTACTTCGCCTCGCGAAATCGAGAGCCAGGGTTAAGCAGCGTTACGTATACAAGCAGCGTCAGACGCGAGGGGTAGACGCTATATGACGGGTCACTGACTGAATAAGTAATCGTCACTCACCGGCTCGGCCAGCGGGAGAAAGTGAGTCCCAACAGCTGCCACCGTGCGCGAATCGAATTGATAAATAACCCCGACTCATAACTTGGCGAAAATCTGCTGCGATTCTCATACGTAGAAATTCAAAATCGAAGTTTTGCGATGTGTATCGCTGCGCGAGAGCGAGGGGACACCGAGATACTCCAGGATTTTGCTGGATTACACAACCGAATCAAAAGTCGCCCCAGAAATTGAGACTTGTTCAGACATATCGATTCCTCCACCCATCTTATCCTGTTTGCGGCCATATACGTTTTATCATGCTTACTAATGGTGTGAGTGGGACTCGAGAATATTCTCGATATAGTATATACTTGCGTATTTGCGCAATAAATCAAAATGCAAATGAGTTTGTAAACATCCAAAAAGTATCAATTAGATTTATATTGGTGGGTGAAAACCGATCAATCGTACTCCAGACGTAGACGCATCTGGAAACGACATTCATCGTACAACGTACTACATATCCACAATCGACGATCGGTCCTGGCCGAATGAAATTAGCTCGATATTCGAAGAGAGGGGAACGCAAAAATTCCCCAACCCATATTCCTCGTAGAATATACTGTCTCTATCAACATATACAATTTCCACGCGGCGAACGTAACGACAATGCATTATGCAAGCGGCTCGAAATGATACAGTACGGTCCGCGCCGAGAGGTCATTAAGAATCGAGACTCGACTCGATATTCTTCCTCCCGACGCGCGGTCTCATTAAGTCGAAAGCCCGATAATTTGCAGACCGTATCTGCAGCGTATAACGCGCCCTGTGTGTACGCGCCGCTCGCGAATAAGCTTTATAGACGCGCGCGCGTGTTGACAGAAAATCGCGAAGCGTCTTCCTCCTCACACGTCTCTCCCCTCGCCATTTCGTTCGAGCTGGTTTGGACTCGCCAAGTTCAATCTCGTTCGCGAGATGTTTTTTGAAATTCATAAAACAGAAGAGTACACAGATGGAGAGCCGAGCGAATTTATACGTTTAGCCTCGACGCCCGTCTTTCATTTTGTATCTCTGTTGTGACTGCATGTTAAGCAGCGCGCGCGCGGCTCACGTAATGGATCCTGGAGGTGGATTTTCTTTTCTCTCGTTTTTCTCCCTCTCTAGCGCCCGTTTTTTTCGCCGAGGGTATTTTTGCGATTAAGTGCGCTGAGCTGCAGCTTCAAATTCAACGAAACAATGGGCTCTCTCGTTTTAAATAAGCTGCACTTACGTACTTATCGCTGCTCCCTGATCATTTTTCGATTAAAATATACGTGCAGATCTTTATTGCGGGCCATTACATCTGCTAATACAACGACGAATTTGCAATCCGAATTCACATCACGCCTGTGGCTGCAGCTGCTATGGATAATACATATATATACACAGAATATTTCCACGTGGTAAATCCATAGCCGTACTTGCTAATTGAAATTCTTGATGGATGCGTCACATTCGAAACATGCGCAGCGACACTTGAATCCCCCTGAAACTGGATGTTTTAGCTTTGCTTACAGATGATGCTTTGAATCATTCATCATTTCATCCGACGACAGAAACATTCCGTATGCGATAGGATACGCAGCCAAACGATACAGAATACATTCTTCTTTGCAGGGGAAAGCGTATAAACGCAACCGAACGACAATATAATGAAATGGAAAGACAAGCCTCGGTAAGCTGGTCGCATTATACTTTCACACACGAGCTAACAAGTAGCTGATCATAGAAGAGTGAGCTGAAGTTATATACATCGTGAATTCGGATATGCGAGATTTCCTCCTTCTCTCGTATTATGGCCGTGAATTATTATCCTCGTAGCTTGAGAACGCTATACACGAGAGCTTCGCCTCGCGTGTATACACTTTTGCCGCCGCATAAATTCATAGTGCTTTGTGCTTATATATACATATATACGTAAATATATATATATATATGTATAAGCGCGCGACATCGGGTATGGCATTTCAGCATTTGCATAATGCAGCCGATATACGCGAATTCCACTCCGTCTGTCTGCGGACGCTCGAATATATTACGCACGGCGTATCGCCTCCCGGAATAATAATCGAGTTATATCCCTCGCTGTACCATTTTTTTTTATACTTCCGAGGGCCCGTAATAAATTCATCAGAGGCTCGCTGTGTATATATATATATATATATATATATATATACATGCACGAGGACGAATGAATAAACTTATACACGTATATATACACGTATATGAACGTCATAATATCTGCTCCAGCTCGCTTATGCAGGGTATATACATATGCATATATATTCTTCAAAACAAGAGCTCGCGGACGCGACGAAGGCTGGATTGTGGGACGCTTCGCACGCGCCCATGCAATGGAGCCGCGAGGGATCCGCTCGCTCGCGACCTTGGTGCGAGGGCGTAGCTATGACGACTCGATATTAAATCGACTTTATTGTGGTATAAAAAGCTCAACTCTAGCTGGCTTGCGTTTGATTGATTTGCTGCTTATTCGGGTTATTATTACCGATTTTTTTTCTCCTAATAGCGCGATAGCCGTCGGGATATATAAGTCGTCTTTATATCGTGGCGATTCAGTGGGATTGTCGCAGGATTGTAGATTATTTAGATATTTAATAATTCGACACGTTGCTGCGATCATGGGATGATACGATAGCCTTACGGCTCATTTGAAAAATGGACCGACCGAGTCATTGTTGATTCACAGTAAATGCATTTGCTTGATACGCATCTGACTCAAATGCATATTCCATTGGGTTGACTGAATATTTTATAATATTTAATCCATGATCATTTGAGTCAAAATTCTGCCTCCCAAATGCACAGGAGCATTAACAATGAAGAATTTCCTTTATTCTCTGCGGGTATATATGAGATCCAAAATACACGTAAAGTTCTGCATCGAAAAGAAGACAATTTGTTATACCACGGGAATAAAGATACATCATCATTAAAAAAATGATCCGTAATATCAAGACTCGTAGTTATTTTACGACTGGATAATTTCGAGTGTCACATTTCATTCGCTTTATGGCACAATAATGGAGAGACCCTACCCCCATTCAAATATACACCCTTGAGTTGCAGGGTCGAAAAAAAATTAATCTTCGGTTCATCATACCCATAAGAGCCGCTGGAGATCAAAACTTCTTTTGAAAAAGAAAGAAAACCTTTCCAACCTGCCAATAAAGTCCCCTTCAGCCGTAAAATCGAGACTGAGCCATAAAGTTCGATGGCACTCGCAGGGCCATAACTCGTGTTCTCCGCACTGGGGAGTAGGGTAATTCCCGGTTGCGTTGGCTCGCTCCTTCGGGTCGCATCGACGCGCTTCCTAATCAGAGGCCCGACTCGACGTCTATATATCGGATAGTCTAGCGCGACAGTTTTGCTCTGCGTGGCTCAGCTCTGTGATCGAGCAGTCCACTGCAGTTGTTCCAATGCGGCGACCACTGTGCATCGGCCAAGCTAATAATTGCGTCGAGCAGTGGCGTTTCACGAGCGCGCCTACTTGCTCGCAACCGTTTGCGCGTGTGTCTTTTAAGACGATGCGCTGTCGCGACAACTTATATTAAAAGTGATGACCTAGAGAGTGAAGCCATGAACTCGTGATTTGATCGGTCTAGACCAAATCGCATGAGTGCGAGGTGTATGGATATAGGCGTATGTAGACAGAGTCAACATAGGCCATGATATGATATTATGGTTTGGGTATAGTCAGTTTTGTTGACGGAGCTGTCATAATAAATTTAGTCGAACGGTTGTCGGGTAGTGTGACTCTGTTAGGTTAGGATGTTTATGAGTTTTAATCAATAAAACAATCAATAAAACTCTATTTTTCAAATAAAGAACATTGTTAACATTTTTTATAGTTTCGTATATGCATCTGACGAATCCTATCCACTAATTATATTTACTCTGCTGTATATAATATCATTTTGGATCATACTATTGCAACGCAAACATTTGTTCATGTACATATTTGATTTTTGGTGGCCATCACGTTGAGCATAAATTAATCCAGTTGATGGGAACATCGGCCATTTGCATCAATGGGAAGTTTCAAGGCTTAATTTTTGTTCGACGAGTTACTCGAATAACTTCCATAACACTTCTCGAGTCTAGAGCTCACCATTGAAACTAGTCATAATAAAATTTATATTTCAATATAATCCCATCCTAAAAGGGAGGTAGCGATTAGTATCGAATTGAAGGTCCGCCATTGATAGTTGGCCAATCAAATTGATTCTTAGCTCTTTTCCGAGCTTTGGATTGGTCGTCTCGAAAGAAGCAGTACGTGGTTGTTGCTATATTCAGAGCGGTCAGCTTGTTTTGTATATCGCTTTTTTTTATTATCCGATACGTCACCGCGCGCGCGGTACGCGCGCTAAACAGCTTCTAGTAATAAGTAAAAGATGTACTTATTTTGATGGAATTATTGTTCTCGCTGTGTAATTTATCCGTAACAATTATATTGTTTTTTCATGAGAGAGCTTTGTGATATGGCAAAAATTGGCCTATCGAATCAGACTTCGGAACTTTTATTTCAGTAATTTTCGGGTCGAAAAACATGGAATCCCAAAAATGTCTGTATAAACCGTTATTTATTTTTTCAAACAACTGCTGCTATATTGAATCAATATTGAGTTGATTTTACATAGAGCCTCTTTAAACAAGCATATTGTTAATCCAATTGACAGCGGCTTTTTTAGAATTCAACACGGACACCCAATAATCAATCTCGCGTTGCTTCTATTATTAACAGATTGTATTAACTATCTCTCTCAACCCATACATTTAATCTCTATATCTCTTCCAATCCCCGACAATTCGTTATTTTCCTTGCAACGCACCAGGACTTTCTTGTCTTGTTATTAAACACCATAGCCTTGTACCATAATTCTGTGTCAATTCGAACATCCATTCGATAATTCGATAAACCACTCAGAATCTATTGCATAATGATAAACGATGTCATTTAGATGGCCATCCTTCGATTGAAGTCGATAGTATACGGCCCATCGAATCACGTCACCAACCGCTTTGTAAATCAGAGTCAAGCATTTCAATCGAGGCTGCGTCACCCGATGCATCTTCGAATATCCTCTAATCAGACGTATGCCACACATCCTCCGAAATCCGAACAGACTGCTCTCTCTCTCTCTCTCCCTCTGTGTCTCTCGCCTTAGCTGCAGCTGTAATTTCCCGCGGCGATTAACATGCAAACGTACGAGCGCGACTACATCACGTTGGTTAACGGCAAGAACAGCTGAGATAAGCGGATACATGCATTAGAATGCTAATTATTTCCAAGTTGAGGGGTTAGCTCGGGCTGCTCGCTGATAAAAGTATATGTGTACGTGACTCTGCTTTTGCCTGCGCACTTCATCAACCCCCGCGAGCAGTGAAGGGTTGTTTTTTTTTCATGAAGAAGAAGAATAAATGAAGATACGTTTTGTTGTTTTTTTTTCTCGAAAATTTAGAACGGGTTTTTTTTACAGGTAAATTATGGCTGTACCAGTTGAATGATAATTCATGATACAACCGGTAACATGCTTGTAAATCAATATGTTATTCGACAAAGGAGGAGTATCAAAAGAGATTGAACAATGTATGAAAGAGGCAAAGAGGCAATTTCATCTGAAAAAGACCACGACCCCGCCTTGCCACTCAATTTCGTATGTGACACATATGAAAAAAGCGAGAGCATACACAACGACGTTTTAAACTTCGAGCTCAATATTCAAGTGTATTCGCGTGAAAAAGTTAGTCCTAAACTTCAGAGAATAGCCAGAGTACAAATAGTAGCTCGTTCAAACTTGGTACAGTGTATTTGTTCTTTTACTTTGTTTAATTTGTGTAACTTGTGCTATGGATTTTCAAATCATCAGTAAAATACTTTGATTGCATCAAAATATTTGAATGTTCTTCAAGTTCAATAACACCGGTTAATTGATTTTGAAATCGATTGACAGTTTATAATCGACATTGAAGCACATGTTTATATGTACCGCATGTTGCAATAATCGAGTGCACCAAGCTTGTTTCAGTTTACCTGACTTCCATGAATAAATTTGCCAAGCGTCATGAGTGAGATAAGCGAGCACGAGGTTCGCATAAGTAAGAGGATTGTTGATATATATATGTATATAGAATTTGTCTCTTAGAGCATCGCTCCGTTTGGGAACTCACGAGCTGGCTCAAAATATTGATTATGGAACGTGAGTTGTTGCAACAAATGAAAGTACACGACAGAGAAGAACCGCAATCTTTTTTATTCATTTCTCGTTTGGATATCATTTATGATGCGGCCCATACGCTTCGGCTGAGCTGCGCGAGAGGTGAAAAATTGTTTGTCCCCTCGAGCAGCCCTTTGAGCTTGGTACGTAAGGGGCCGCATAATTATCGGGGGTATATATCGGGGCGAGGCGCGCGATAGCTCGCGACGACCATGCCTCTAAAGAGTGTGCCAAGAAACTTGGGAAACACGACAAGTTGATTGAAGCCTCTGACCCGATTCCAGCCGAGGCTCGTGCCGCCAAACACTTTGATAATTGCCCGGCGTTCGATCGCTAAATTGATTTGAAAACGAAAGGTGAGAGCCAGGAAGCGAAGCATCCTCGACTCGTGCTGCCGGATACTCGGGGATCAGTGAACACGCTGCAATAAAGTTTTACCCCGCGATCGGGGATGATTAGATTAATTGTGCTACATTTTTATCGCGCTTGGCTGAAGGCCAATGCATTATCGAACTTTCGTTCTATGCAGACTAAGCTCGCTTTAGTTCCGGCGATTTAGTTTTTCTTTTCTCCTCCGTCGATACTGCCGCGAAGTTTGCTCGCCTTCAGACGTGCAATGAGATTATCATGAAGTCGATAATGATGATCGGGTGTCTCATTCTGATTCGCCAAGTTTTGATCGAATCGATCTGTAAACAGTTTCACAAAGACAAAGTTTCTGTATTGACTCGAATTCGCTAGATGGCTCATTGTTTCTATGTCTGCTGTTGTTTTTGACTATGATGAAATATGGGTGTTATAAAGTCTTTGTGTTTGCAAAATTGATTTACGATATTTGAAGATGATCGACCATACCGACCACAATTTATTATATCAATCGATTTACTGTCCATACATTGCATTATGTTCGCCCGATGCAGCTAGTATTGTTTGTATAAAATCCAACAAGTCCAGTATTACAAAAAGACTTCGGTCGTTAGCAACTTGATGGCCCAGACTTTTAAGGACGGTAGCAGCCGGTTATTTGCCTTGACACACTCACTGCCGATGTACTGGTTAGTACGTGGTTTGCTTACGGTATGACGACTCCGGTGTGGAACGGTGATTTTTCACCGAAGCTCGATAACGATTATCGCGACCCCATGCTGTGGGATATCCACGAGTTTGTTGTATACGGATTCACTGTTGTAAAATTCATAAAATGACAAAATTTTGGATAAATTATTAATCTACGTTATGTCGTGATTTTAGGTCAAAGGACTTCTTCTCTGAACTATATGTGAACAAAATATAACCCGCATTGAAACATTTTTCTTGAAATGTATTTTTATATATATTTGCACATATCTGAACCGCAAAACTGCAGATCACTCTGTCGATAGAATTATTTTACAACGAGAATTGAGTTCGATACGAGTGACGAACAAAATATTTGTGAACCAAATTCAGTCCAATCTACTAGTTCTTCAGCTATTCTTAGCATACAGTAGATAGACAAATAAATATTGTTTCAACATAGTAATACTTTACGTCTGAGATGAATTGGATCATTTTTGAGACGTTACACCCATATGTATATACAGAGTATTAGCTTTATTTTTATTATCTTTTCTGTTTTTCACGAATCTCTAGTTCGTGTAGAGAAAAAACATAATTGTGGACTTCATCAATTAAAATACTTAATTCCTTGGTTACCAAACTTTACTATTGAGTATTTCTTACGTATGTGATTTTTTCAATACTTAGATCGTTATCAATACGTATCTTAGCTCATGTGCCTAAAGCAGACTTTTTCTTCTATATTCAGTCCTATAGATCCAATTTATTTACACTTAATGGTATTCATTATTTTCATATTTTCCGTTGATATATAATAATTACCAACAGTAACTTTTTTAGAATAGTATCACAAATTCTCCAAAACAATTGTTTGAAGAATAGAAAAGGGAATAATAATAATAATAATAATAATAATAATAATAATAATAATAACATAGTATTGTTATAAAAATTCATTGTAATGAATATAATAATTGCATTAAATATTGATAAACTACTACAAAAATAATAAGTTTAGTAAACTACCAGTTGATTTAATTCGGTTTTGTTGAGAGTGAATGCTCACAAAACTAAGTCAAGAAACTGTACTGAACAAGTATATAATTAGTATGTTATGGAGACCCAAGAACACAAACGCGAAATCCGCTTCCGTATATTTAAGAAACCGTTATGACTCACTCATAAGTGGAAATAATCATAGTAACCAAGCGTATCGACACTTGTGAGCCAGTTACCGAGTAGTCGCAGCAGGAAAATGACTGAATGCGCTTTAACAAGTAGGAAAATACATGTTATTTTGTTAATGATCAACCGATGCGCCCTTTTGAACATTTTGGTCAGGTGGTTGTTTCTTGCTCTTGGGAAATGATAACACACAGTGCTCATTTCATAGATAACAAGATGTATCAATCATACATCAATCAATCATATCAACACAACTATCATTAGATCCATCAAACGATGCTAGCGGTTTATTCTATGTTCCGCAGTATTCAGGAGTAATTTATGTACACTATAGAAATTGCATTTCTCAGAGCAAGTATTTAGAATCGTGATTGTAGGCAGCGGTTGAGACGTCGGACAAGGACTTATGAAAAACGCTGTCAGTTTTTTTTGTCCTGTTTTTACTCACAAATATAAAATTGCCAAACATATAGAGTCGGCCTGGTTGGATGTTTTTAATATCTTACAAACTGCAATTTTATTATTAAAATACAAATTTGGTTTAGATGAAATGTATACTATGATAACTTTCAACAAATTGATATATGAATTTATTTGCATAGTAAGAATTATAATCTTTACATATCAACGTATATACAGAAAGGTTGAGACAATATAATGCAAGTAATAATTCTTTTAGAGCAAAATTAATTTCCAATTGCAAATGTTTCACTTCTTTTTAAGTGTCAAGTAGCGTTTCCGTCCGCTATTTACATAGGACATGCTAGTTGTGAGTTTATGCCAAAGACTAAAGTACGTGCATCTCCCTGAAATAAACTTTTAACTTGCGCAGACTCCACGGGGTCTGCGTAAATGTTTTTTTGGCTCATTCTGAGAAATAGACATGAAAACTGGTTTTCTTTGCTTGAATTTTCATTGTTTCAAAGTTATATACTCATTGTCTTGATACAAGTCTCTTCTCGGGAAGAAAATGCAAAGTTTCGGGGGATAAAAAATGCCGAAGGCAACATCAGGAATAAAGTTTTAGATTTTCGCGTGGATAGCATCATGCGAGACTCTCAGTTAAAATCACGATATGTTCAATATACAATGGCCATTAGACATGCACGTGGTTGGGTAAAAAGAGCAGCACATGCAGAGGTCGGCCGCACTAATGTCGAGCAGCGCCCAGCTTGAATTATTCACGAGAGCTGCTCTCGCGCATCCCCCCGGTAGCTCGCGCCAGATGGATGAATGCACCGAGCGCAAAAGTAGCGAAACAAAAAGCTCGAGTCCTCGGATCCGTTCAATATATCGGCTGATCTCCCACTGAATCGATGTCACGCGTCACGTGTCCCTCTTATATCTGTATATGTGCCTGGTGTCGATAACAAACCTGTCTGTGATCGAGGGGAACGTGTGCAAGTCTCGCGAATGATGAGTTCGTGCACTGCTGCTCAAAAAAAATTATATTAATGTGGGGTAAACAGTTGGCCGATCAGCTGATTTTCCTTCGATATATTCGCTACACGAGTTTCATTCATATCTTGATTCTCAACTGCCACGTTGAAAATTAATTGACAAAATTTCCAAAATTATGATTTTCTGTGGAAAGTGAATCAACATAAATTGAAGCTGTATAGCTCGGAAGCTCTTAATTAGAATCAAGCGCTGCAACTTTTGCGTTTAGTACCGACGAAAATAACCGATTAGCTATTCGAAAACAGATGTGTTATTAAAAGAGCCAGTGGATTTCAAATAAATGACGGTGGAATGAATGTTTTGTGTTTAAATTTTGGCATCCATAAACTTCATAAGACTATCCTATTAAAAATGGTTTGAAGGAGAATTCCAATTAAAGTACGTTTTTATACCAGGTACGCGAGAGTGCAGCCAAAAATAACTTGAGGCTGAAAATTGTAATCTAAAGAAAATTCGTTCGCATGAATACATTATCACTTGTGGTGGGTTTCTCGTCTCTCGACTCGTACGTATATGACTTGAACGCCCCCATAGCACGTACGATGTGGCATCGCGCACTTTCGAATTGAGAATACGCAAAATATGTGACGACAGGCGAGAACGAGAAATCATCGTTGATTCTTGTGACAACGAAGGCTCGGCTTACACAACACGTGAGTACGCATTCGAGCACTGACGGGAAGTCGATAAAGAGCATAATTTTACAGGCTGGTTCTTCGGGCACTAGAGCGGCAGTGAAGCCGAGCAAAACGCGAAGAAGGCCGCGATAAACGTCGACGGCTCCAGCGACGCGGTGTTGGTGAGGCGAAATATGCCGCATAAATTCAACCCTGATGGTTCAGAGGGCACAAATGCCCCGCCGCTGATTTACGTCGCCGCATGCGAGCGCGCGAACATTTGAAAAAGTAGCTCGCTGTCTCGTACGCCCGATAATTGCATAACGCTCGGCGAGGTATACGCATTAGCGCGCGCAACACTTCTCATGCGAGGCCCGTGCTCCTCGTCGTTTGGCTCCTTGTATACATGCTGTCGCAGAACCATTTCGTTCGATGAATCGCTGGCAGACGTCGCGTTAGGTAATGGCGAGTGGTAACGAACTTTGCTGCCCGTCGAGATTGATAGCGATTGTTTTCAGGGCGATTTTGAAACACATAATATTTTTCTTTGTCCGAGACGAATTCAGTTGATGCTATTGTATTTTGATAGACCCATATGGAGTTGAGTACTTTGCAATAGTTAATAATTAATCAAGAGCTCGCAGTACAATCAAAAATTTATTTGTTTTGTTCAACAATATTATTAAACTTTAGGGTGTATTCTTAATCAAAACCAAATATCAACGAATTTCGTGATGAATGATTTCACAAGATGAACAACAAAGTAGAAGGTAAAATGAAATTATCAATAATCATTTGTCAAAATTAATATGTCAAAAAACTAGAAAAATTATCATAAAAATTATTCCTGACCCATTTCGACTGAATACAACGTATATCATAGAAACAATCATCTCATGTAATATTCTATCCGGACGAGAAGAGCGAAATGAGAATTTTCCGTGATTGCGAGAAAGGGGGACGGCCCAAGTCTAAATTACGCGGGACAGTTTCCCCGGCTACGGTCGTGTGTGAGTGCGCGCGCGCCAAATTGCACGAATGCTCGGTGTGAATGCGCTGCTAAAATTCACGAGTGTTAGGACGTTAATTGGTTCTCCCTGCCGCAGCTCGCGAATCTAGTGGACACTCAAGGATTTCCAGAGCGCAAAGGAACCGATTTGAAAACGCGTAACGAGCAAAAGTCGGACCGCTCACAAGACCTTTGCGTGACTTGAGCTCTAACTGAAAACCCTCGAGTGTTCTCCTTTGAAAATTGAGGAGGGCAAAGCTTAAAGCCGGTGCAAAACTGTTCGTGTAGCTTTTGAAAGCTAAACCTGTTGCAAAAGCTGTCTCTTTTGAAAGATAAGAGATTTATAGTTATGATAATGAGGATTAAAAATCGAGGAATTTCTCAATCCACTCATTGTGATTCTGTTCTAGAATAATTCTTTTTCATCTAAATCAAGGAAAGATAAAGTAACTTTCGAAGAATATTTTTGAGAATGAGCCAGTACTTGGATAACCCATTCATAGACAGAAAGGGTATTTTTTCTTATGATGTAGATGTCTTCTTTCACATTCAAAGGGATTGTCTTACGTTTCTTCAATTCAAGTATTTAATTGCTTCAATTGCGTACTTTTCAAACGACGAGTGGAAATTACCGCCGCTTCCTCGCACGCATGAGAACGTATGAAAAGCACTCTCCGCGCGCTTTTTTCTCTGAAAGTTTGTCTTTCTGTACTTGTTTGGAAAAATAGAATATGCAACGCGTGTCGAGTGGATGTTCCCCATGAGATGTTTCGTCTCTCAAGCGTAGCGAGAGAAACTAACTCTCGTTTGAGTATCACTTAGTTTCCGCACTCGTTGCGCAATGTGCTATTTTATAATTAGGTAAATTTTGGATGAATAGTTGTTTCCAGGAATATTGGCATACTACACATTCTTAGTAATGAATTATTAATGATAGAATTTCTGCGAGCATTATTGTTTATGAGATGTAACTCGTTCATCGTAAAGCATGACCTGGCGTACATTTCAATTAGAATTTTATTGAATTAGTTCTCCGTATGCGTGTGCTGTTCACTAGAATTTCGCAGACAGCGTGGGATGCAGACTTCGTCTAGGGAGTCGTTTACACGTTACTGAATGAAGCATAAAGTGAAGAATAGCACCTTGTCATATGAAGAAGAAAAACAAAAGTTATAGAATGTATAGAGAATCACGTAGCAAATAATGATTCCCTCATCAAAAAAATTGTTTTTTTCTTATCTTGGTTATCACGATCCTTTTTTTTTTCTTCCAATGTCATGTATACCAGAAGGATCGTCACATGTTCTAGTCATTCGGTCTTTATTTTCGGGAAGTTCATAATTTGAGAGGATAGTTGTTCTGCTCAAAATATATAATGATGCTTCTAGTGAAGAGTAGCAGATTTCAGAATACAATGAAAAGTAGTCGATTTGACGGTTTCCCGCGGAGAGAAGGACAGTTCAACGCTTCTCACGAGACTACCACTATTCAGCTGTTTTTTCATTTCTATTTTCACAAGAATTGACAGTTTTTTTACTACTGCTCAAAATTACCATATTTATCCTCGTTTTTTATTGAGCTTCATCCTTTCAATATCATTAAGTCAAAGTTAACTGATACGAATATATTTTATCACAAAAATGTCCATTATTGTGAGAAAAATGTTACTTAGCGAAACGTGCAAAATCTGCTATTCTTTCCAAGGGACATTGTTATGTTATAGACGTGCATTATAAATGCAAAACCCCATAGTAATATCAGAGGTACTTGTTTTTATCACAACCTCACCCTCGCTTACTCAGCTCTCGTTTTGGTCTAAGCGTAAACTAACGATTCTTGCCTACACTGAAGTGAGCCATTCTCAGCAAAATACTGAATAATTCAGCAATTACGAGCCATCCAGCGTAGATTTACTCAATCGGACGCATTGAGCGTTATTAAAACCCCCACCCGCAATGAGCTTGGACAAGTTCCCTGGTGCGTCGACGGTCCTGCCGGTTCGTGACCTACTTTCGTGATATACCATCTAATCGCCCTTTATCATGCAGCTTTCGCCAACTCTAATGAGGATTGCAATCTCTATCCCCTAAGCCTTGATTCCTCTATCTCGTGCTTTGTACTGCTTCACATCGATTCAGGACCAGGTCTATTCGTCTATTTGATACATTCTTGGGAATGATTGATAAAAGGGAAACAGGATCTCTTTTCATTGGGAGTTGAAATACTTTTAGTGAGTTATACATCGTAAAGTGTTTGAATAAACTTGTCAAAATTGAAATCTATTTTTCCGAAAGCTGATATATCTTTTACTATTGGTTTTCAATAAGAAATTTATTAATTTATTAATCTGGTATTCAGTACTGTCAGGATTTTCGTACAAGTGCAACTCTTGTGAGTAAGCACCATATATGGTCAAGGAAAATCAGTTATGTGAACTAATTTTTGATATATAAATGAACTGATATCCTGACTCTGGCGTGAAAGTCGAAGGATTGAGATTTGGTCGTGATCCAACTCCCTCGAATGGCCTAAGCGAATGCTGAAGGGAGAAACTCTTACTCCCTTATTTGCTAAACCATCTGACCCTCGCTAGAATTTATGCTTCTGACGGTATATCTGAGCCATCACGAATCTTCTGATTCTTTTTGAAAACCCAAGACTAATTTTCCAGTATCAACCTCAATTAAAAGTGTTGTTTTATGAAAATTTCAGGGTTGCCCTCATTCGATTGGTGGTCAAGATGAAATTAAAAGCTCTCCTGTGAAAATTTACCGACATACTTTCCAGACCCATTAGCTCTGTGTCTACGTGCACGCTATAAAGCAGCTTGCACAAACGATAAAAAAATCAGCCTAAAAGGGAAATAAGAAAGAACCTCTATGATCATATTTGCGAAACGATCAAAGTGAGAGCTTTTGTAATTTTACCTGGAGAAAGAAAAACATGCGATGAAAAAAATAACCGACCTTTCAGCTTTAGCTGAATTTGTGCCACGCCACGGTGGACTTCCTCTTGAAAAACTCCGGTCGATACCAGACGAATGGTAAACCGAGCGTGTGTATGTGCGCGCACACGAGTGTGTATTGTGTGTGGGTGTGAAGATTGAATTATAAGTGAAGCTATTAATCCGCCGAGATGGATATAGTCTTGGTTGTAGATCGAAGATTGGAATCCAGGGGTGATAGAAGATCATATTATCGATTCCATCGATTTATGAATCAACGTTGCATCGGATACTCCAAAAAATCAGCACACAGTCACGCTCAAAATCTTGCGTTTAAAGTCTGATAGCGTCATTCGTACGGTTCTCTCGCAATTAGACTGTTCATCAAAAAGCAAATAACGCAGAACAAATGAAAACATTCGCGATCCATCTGTCTCCTCTTTTCCTCTCTCTTTTTCTTCGCCAATGATTCAGCGGGAAAAAATAATACGGCAAATGGAAGCCGAGCGTAATGCCTTTGCCATCTATCAACCCAAGACACCTCGACGATGATCGCATTCACATCAAAACAAGTTTCTCTCTCTCTCTTTCTCTCCTCGTACCGACATAAAACTGTTGCTCTTGCTGTTTCCCCTCCAGTGACGTCACGCCAAGAGGTGCGAGGGGAGCAGATCACGGTAGACGCAGGCGCCACAAACGCTTTCTATGGCGCGGCGCACGCGCGTCCCGACACTGGGTTAATAGGTTACGCTATCGATCGGCCTCCCCTGCGCGGGAACGCAACCCTTCCGCCCTGTTTTTGCTTGCTAACCGTGCGTGGGCATAATACGAGGATGTTTCGTGTGCCGCGAGCAACACAGAACCCACAGCCATTCGTTGTTACGTTAACGAAAAAAAACGGGGATGCTCAAGAGTTTGCTCAATGTTTCTTTGACGAGCTGCGTGTTTGAGATGTCTTTTTGTTGGCTCAGAGACAAACACAGGTCGACACAGTAATCTAACGTGAATTTTTCATACGGTGAAGCTTATAACAGGAAAGCTCTTGATACTAACTCAACCTAAACTTCATCTACATCGATTGTGAATAATGATCAATGTAATTCTAATTGAGTATAACCGATCGATGTCATTGTTCTGTAATGATTTTCCAGAGAACCACTTTATATTACTTCTGTCCGACTGGTTGATCAAAGAAGAGCAAGTAAAACATTTCTCGCCGGATCCGATGGAGTTGAAAATAAAGTCTGATTCATTTGAAGTGATCTCTCGCAACTGAATTGCCCATGAGCGTGGCTGACTTGACCTAGATTTTTCCACTGAACACGTAAGAATAGGTTTTATCCGATACCGAAAGCCACATTCATGAATCCACGAGCATCATACCGTGAAAGCTCTGGGGGAACGCGCCTTGGGCATAATGTCAGTCTGCAAATATCTATTCGTCATAATTCTACAAAATCCTTTCAACAGAAGTGAGCGCGAGCGTGTTTCCGGGCTGTATTGCCGGGGAAATCATGAGAAGCCCGAGGAAAGCATTCAAGCTCGCGAGAAAGAGATTCATTGAGAAGAATGGAGGAGAGCTGCGAGGAGGGATTGTTCTCACTTGGAAAGCTCGACGCGCTCCACGGCAAGCTGGGTCATCAATCAAACCTCAAACGGCAGCCCTCGAGAGTCGGACGAGAGGAGAAAGGGTGGGACAATTCGCTCGCAGCCAGGCGACGCGCAGTCACAGAAAAGAGTATGGAGGCAGCGAACGAGAGAGGGAAGCTGGGTGGAGTCCCGGTCGATATACCTACTTGGTCCGGATTCCCGCGGGAGGAAGCTCCGGGGGAATCATATCGACAATCGCGTTATCTCGCTCTTTCCACCCCGCCAAGGTATCCCTCCTTATCCGAGCTGCTCTCCTTCGGTTTCGCTTGTTCACTGGCTGTTTTTGCTCGTTGGATTTTCCAAAAAACGCATAGATCCTTGCTGAGATATCCCAATTGTCGACTTGAGGAAAATTACTGTGACAAATTGTCTGGAATATTCGTGCTTGTGTACAGACTAACAAGCGTAATTTCTCCCTAGATGAGACTCAACGGAGTGACTGGAATTAATAATAATGCTCGATTGAACAATTACAAAATTAAAATATCTCACAAGAGACATCAAACTATTATTTATTTTTACTTATACTTTTCAAAATGCTCTTTCTTATGGATATACTGTCCACTTTATTCTTGTTGAGCGCTGTATAGTGTGCGTAGGATATCTAGAATATTCGCGGGAGTTATTTACGTTATCTACTCACTCCGTTATTCTTATCACGGCTAATCCTATTTCGAGGAAAATAATTTTGTCTAATCATTTCTTTTGCAAGAAGAACAATCTTACCACAAATATATCCAATTATCGTTTCTATTGGATATATTTTCTTGATGAAGTGAGTTATATTATATAATATGTCATCAACCGCGACTGACTGTCATCATAATGAGAATCAGAATAAAATACGTAAGATGGTTACAGTAACATATCCGAGAGTGATAAGTGTACAGTTTTTTGCGGTTAATAGAATTCAACGGTTCACCTGGTTTTAGGAAAAATAATATCAACAACTCGTTGTGAAGTGTTATTCTCATCTCGCGCGTGTTTGTCGAAATTCACCGAGAACAGCACACACTTAGCGTACTTGTAGCAAAATGAACTGTTCTATAAAGTTGTATTTTAGTTTTTGAGTCCTTTTCATCTAACCAAATTAAAATTTCCACTGCAATGCTCGCTGAACACTCTTCAGCGCGATGACATGAATTCCCAGTGTATATAGACTGACTAGTGAATAGTCGGATCCATTGGATCCTCAAATGACCTATAAAATTAAGCGAATGCTTTTTGTGACTTCTGGAGAGAGTTGGCTCTCGTGAGAAAAGCCTCGTCGTCCGTAGAATCGTTGTGATTACGGCTGGTGCTATCTAATGGCTCGAAAGACTCTTCGTTCCCTGATTATCAAAGAGCCCACCTGCGAAATCTGGGTTACGCGATTATATATACGTATAAAAATTGTACGCGGGTCCTTTCAAACGTATATATTATTATATATATATATATATATATAAATCAATTCAAGTCCGAATTCCAGAATGAACGAAGCGTAATTTCAGCAGTGGCTCGGGATATACCTATGTGTTTTTACACATAGGTGTCCATCTATATACGAGCTTTCATTTATCGGTGAAAGGGTTTTTCCACCTCAATAGGAATTCTGCCTGACGTCTGAGGCGAAGGCCCAAGGCTTAAATAAGACAGATGAGCCGTCGCGAACGATACGCGATTGACGTGAAATCTTCCAAGAGCTCGTTAATATCGCAATTATTGGCATTGTCAATCGTTAGTTTGACCAATCTTGCGTATGTGAAAAATAAAAGGATTGCGTTTTCTTGCCGGACAATACAGCTTGAACCAACAAGATGCGGAGGAAGATTCGCAAACGACGGCCGGTTGTTCGTCGAGGAGAAAAGACGAAAGGAGGAGAGGGAGCCGAGAAACACAGACGATAATAAAGACGATCGTCGAAAACATCATTGCATAGTCTGGTCAAAGTCCGGATTGTTGTATATACAGCGCCAGATGTCGTCGGAGGAAGCAAAACAATGCGCCACGTGGCTGCCCTTATGGCCTGAAGGTCGTTTCTCCCGCCGGCGGCGCGACGGCACGTGTCCGCCACCACCGCGATACTTTCCGTCTCCAGACTCTCCCTCCACCTCCTCCTCCTCCGTCTCCTTTTCGGCATCAGATGAGAGAGCCGATTCGGCGTGTTTTCCCTGGTGGGGGCGAGCCAGCTTGAAAGGCTTTTCGGGCACGTGGACTATTTTCGGCGAGTCACGTTATTTTTTTTTTTCACTTACGAATGCAAACATTCTTTTTTCGTGATAAGGGTAGCTCCAATCGATACGATAGCCGAGAGCTATGGAATCGAATTGAATGCCGTGGTCTTGGGGGGAGGGCGGGGGGAGGGGAAGAGATAATCAGGGGATCGATTGTGCTCGCATATCAGATGAGACACCACTCGTGTAAATGCGATCATTCCTTTTGTGTATTTTACTGAACTGGGGCTTTTCTCAATGTTTTTCTTACAAACCTCCAAATATTCCATAGTGATTGGACATTCAAAACAACTTTATTCTTTATTCCTCCTATACTCTAGAATTGGTTATGTCCCAGACAGTAAGTTCACTGCGATTTTGAATAAGAAACTTACAAATGTTTATGGAAAAATTTATAAGAATCTTTGAAGATTCCAATGAATCTACACTCATAATCAGTCTATTCTGAAGACCTCACAAATGCAACATTTGAAAGCATATTTCTGAAAATACTTCTTTATACGGGTATTTGACTCATCGGAAGATTGTGGACCTTGCAATAATTTTTCATCTTCGAATCCTCCGGTAGATAGAATTGATGGTGCCAATAGACTGGAAATGTCGAAGATATTTTTAACGAAAGTTTGCAGCTCTGTATATAAGGCAGAGAAGGGAACTCGGTGCGAAGGAAACGACGACGGGAGCGTATTTTTTCGCGGTTCCCTCGCTCTCTGCTACAGAGATAAATTTGCCAGGCTGCAGGAGTAGTGCACACACAACACGAAGCGCCGAGAGGTCGGATGATTTATCGTGCGTGGTCTTCCACGCTCTTCGGAAACTTTGATTGTAGCCGGGCGGAGGGGCGTTTTTCACCGCTTTCCCATCGAGACAGCGTATGTATGTATATGTGTGTGTGTGTGTTTATAAACGTGCACACACGGGACCTCCTCCGAAAGTAGGTCATCGACGCAAGCTGCTTTTCTTCGCTTCTGTACGTGTTTTGCAGCGATGCTATAGAGCTCCTGCAGTTGCAATAATGTCGTCTCAATAACAAGCGTCGTAATATACGTTCGGCTTGGCATGACAGATGGAGGTATCTTGAGACATTCACGGCTGTCGCATAATGATTTTTGAATTTTTCTATTTAATGAACGGGTCTTATTTCGGAAGTGACAAGATTACCAATGGCGCTGCTCAAACTACCGAAGATGAAGAGAAAATTCCTGAAACTACCGAAGATGAAGAGTTATTCGTATCCCATTATTTTCATGATGTTTTCGCGCCAAGTCAATATGGATTCGAGCATCTCGGAAGGATTGTTTTCTTGTTAAATTTTTACATGCCATCTTTTTCGGAGAAAGAGTTGATTTATTCAATGATAATGTGATACAGTTTTTATTGGCCCATATGTGATACTTCCTCAATAATCGGAATACTGTCTCGAAAAATGCGACATTGTCTTACTGGATGTCTGAGCTAAAATTGTTTTCCGTCGCGACTGTCTAACGTGTCATATATTCCCATCGCCTACGTGCGTTCGCTCACGTCCGGGGTGTTTATTTTTTCCACGCCTAACTGCGTATAATTTTACTGAGTTCTCGGCCTCTGGCTACGCATATCAACCTTCACTTCGTGTATTTCCGTTGCTGAATGGACGTGTAGCCTAGTTTTTTCGGAAGCTCAATATGGAGACGGTCATTTCGCAAAAGAATCTGGTTCTCCGAGGGAAATGTCTCCTTGGATCAAGTGTGACGTCTTCAAGTACTCTCAATAGGCTCTTAAATACTGGAGCTTGCGGCTTCATAATATAAGAGGGCGGGGGAGGTTTAAACCCATGAGATATATGAATGATGAATGAGTTAAACGTCATATAAAAATGTTAGTTATCCCAGGTCATCTTTCGTGGTCTATCATCATCTATCAATTAATTATTTAAGGTCATCTAATTTCATCTATCGTGATATTTCGTCATCTATTGATTATTCTCATTATCCTCCGTTTATTATGGTCTGTTATCTTTGGTCATTAATTGTTATCCTTAGACTATTATCTTTGATCATCTAAGGTCATTCTTTTGTTATTCTATCCTTTAATGATTCTGGATTTTCGGATCAAAATCAACTCGCGCTTTCTTGTCAACGGGATCAATCTGAAGAAGCTTTACATTTTACTCACGAACCAATGCGACCATTTGTTTCGATGTAGAAGATTCGAATCGTAAAACAAGGCAGAACGGGAACTGCGGTTGAAAACCTTCCTCGACTGCTAATTGGACGGTATCGAAATTTCCGCTCAGATATAACTGTGAAGGAGGATCTGTTTCGGTGTGTATGAGATACGCTGGCAATAATAAACGATAGCATCCATGATATACCTGCACGAGTGCGCAAATAGCAGGAAATTTAATGCTCGAGCGATGTATATACCGGGCTGATCCATACTTGGGTATATCGCGAAGGCGCCGCAAAGTCTGAGCGAGCACGCGAGCTAGCGTGAGAGCACAGCACGACGAGCACGGCGGACACACGATGCACGCCATACGCTCCACGGGGGAGCTTTGCAAGTCGAACTTGCGCGCAATGACGTGCATCAGCTTCGAAACTCGACCCGTGCGATTCAGCGTGAATTTTAATACGCTCGTTAGTATTCGCCCCGGCAGACGTGGTTTTTAACAGCGAAATCATGTGTGCACGCGTGGGTGGGGCGAGCTTGTGTTTGGCCATCCTTGATTACTCCGACTCGCGCGGTCGGAGATGTTTTGACGAGTTTGATGACGAGGAATCTGGATGTATCTCGCTCAAAGATGTATTTTTTCAAGAAATCGATCATACAGCTCTTGGAAACAATTGAGACTGAGACATTCGTTAGACGGCTGTTCCGAGTATGACCACGCGACCGACGACGATATAAAAATCGCGGGCAATTTTGTCTTTCGCGTTTCTCCGACTCTTGGACATTGAAACTTTTCAATATTTGCATTGAAAGTTCGCAAGTTATTTCGAGAATGGTAAATATTTATACTTCAATTCAATCTTTCGGTATTCTCAACCGTGTCGTTTGCGCCAAAAACGAATCACTCGACGTATACTTCTTAAGGAGGAAAATAAAATAAAGCTATTATAAAGTCAAATATCCATCAGTGGCCATGAGGACAAGGTGAAACTCCTTCTCCCGCTCGTCCCTCCCCCTCAAGATTCTCCCTGCACGTACACGGGGAACATATCGCAATGTCTTTGATAACTATAATCGAATAACAGACAAATCATACCTTTTACCTCGAAAGATAGCGGATTGCGAGGTATTGCGTATTTACATTGATCGTAGAATCATTTTTAGTCTGAGCTAACACACTCATCCAACTCAACTCTCTGCGATAAGGAATATCAATCTTGTCGATTTAGAAATGTATGGATGAGAAATGTAGGTATATATACTCCTGGAAGATTCCCCCCGTGAAAGCTGCGTAGAGGCTTTCTCGCTCACAGTAAGGATAAGCAAATTCCCTGAGGAACTTCGACCGTCTTGAGCAGCCCAGAGTCAATGCAGACGAGCGTCGATGTAATTGAACGAGGCCAAGACGCGTGCACCCTCCCTCCCATAGATACCCAAGCATTTTGCCCGGGGCTGGCGGAGATATGATTATTCTTCTGATTATTTTATTCCCGAACATTCATGGTTCATAGAAGAATTCAGCGCAGTGATTTGGTGCGCGATTCGTGGCCATATTTAACGTTTTCGTATGAGCTACCCAAACACACACAGATATACGGCCCTATAAGTGAGTTTTAATGATAGAATCAATGGTTTAGTTACGACTTTTACGCGTCATTAGGTCAATGGTTAAATCGTTAGTGATGATAAAGTATTAGCAAGGTGGAGAATTTCTTTTCTTAATCTAGATCTGTTTACCCTGTTCTAGACAATATTTACGTTCAGAAAGAAGTTTACTCTTTAAAAATTTGAATAGAAAATCTCATTAACATATGATGTTTTTGAATTACTGCATGTTTGATATTTTAGTTAGTACAGAATCTTTTAGAAGATTCATTGATATGATTCATTCGACAATCATTGAGCTAAACAGATGAATCCATTAGTCGACGTTTGAAATATGGCATCGTATTCTACTAACAACAACAGATTTTTCACTCCTTAATTGTTCTACGTCAATACAAGTAATTAAAATTTAGCTTTACAAACTATGTGGATTAATCCAAGACACGGGATGTTAATAAATGACCAGTGCTAATTCGTACGCTTCCATTACTTATACACACTTTCATTTGATTCTCTGTCCCTTTCTGTGTCCCTGTCTGTTGCGGAATGGTCGGAATTTCGTCAGGCTCAAAGGCTGGTACCTCTCTTTGTCTCCGATGAAAATTCAACGTGGTGTGCAGCTCAAGTTACTGCAGTGAATTTTCCGAATAGAGTAATTCATTTGACAAATCTAGAGCTTGTCCTCGGCGAGTAGCAATTGAGAAAAACACGCGACTTTTTTCCCCTCTCGTTGACTATAAAAATCCGCGTGTCATTTTTCCATCTAATTCAGTTGTTTGCGTCTGAAACTCGAGAGACCAATAATCACAACGACTCTTGCCGAAACCGATAAAAGAAGAAGCGCAACCGCGAGAGAAGATATGTAGACGCCCACACGTGTATGCCCGAACTTTCCCTTTCCTCGAGATTGCACACGGGGCATAATCTCGCGTCGGGATCGTTTTGCGCGAGACAGAGAGGGAGAAAAGAGCCGGGAAGGGTGAGTTTATATCCGAGGAGCAATGCCGCACATGCACGTTTCATCGAGACCAATTTTCCTCGAGACAGCGAGCTTCTCGCGAGAGATAAAAATAGTCGTGCAGACTCGCCACTGCCTATCGATACGCGCATCTCTTTTGTCGTCTCGCTTCATTATACCGTGGATGTATGTGTGCAGTCTCGACAGGCAGAAGAGAAAGTTGGGAGAGAACGCTGATACAGGGGGGATGATAGGGAGGCCGAGCCAGGGAACGGCAGGGCAGGCATCTTCGAGAGGGAGAGTGAGAATGAATTGATCCTGCTTATATTACACTGCGATGATTGCTTTGCCGAGTGGTGAATTATTTTCTGCAGCATCTTCATTTGTTATTTCAAGCATTCCGTAGGGTCTGCTTGGGCATCCACAATTTAGCTTGTTATGTATCTGTGGGACTCGGCCGATGGAGAAGGTAAATGCGAATTGAAAAATGGAAATGAATAGCTTCTCGTGTTTGCGCTGAGAAAATTGAAAATGTACCAACCTTGGAAGTTTTGAAGGGGAAATATTGCCTCCTGACCTCTTCTCGGAGTCTTCATTAACTAAGTTAAGAGTTTATGTCCAAACCGACATTGAGAGTGAAAATTCCTGGGCTCGTACTATAATTCACTGCGCTCGAGCGTTTACAATCCTCATCTGTTGTTTGAATTTTTCTCAACTTCCCAAGTTCGATTCTCTTCGTAATCCAGCATAAAGTATTTTTTAAATGCAAAATTGATAATTGAATTGTGACATAAAGTTTCTTAATTATTTTGAGTTGATAAAAAGGCACAGGATCCCAAACGGCTTGCAGCATCGACTTTTGTTATTCTCGGGTTTCGTATCTTGATTGGCAACACAATAAACATAATGATCCCAATGTGCAAAGCTTCTGAGGCGAGAATGAAAATAGATCTGCAATGCGATTAAAATTGAACTTGAATGCAGCGATGTTTGCTCGAGTGACGCTGAGCAGATGCGTCAATTGTTCGACGATCGGATTAACGTCAATAAATAATAACAAAGCATTGTTGGTGCAACTCGTGATTCCCATTACGTCAGCTGCAGACGAACGTCTCCATTATATATACACGAGCCAATTCGCTCGAGAAGTACGCTTACGTTCTCGATAAGACAAGCGTATATACCTGCACGCGGGTGTTTGAGCTTAATTTGGTTCATGCATAAAGATCGTTGCTCGAATCTTGTGGTGTTTCTCTTAGAAGCTGAACAATATATTGTTCGAACAACAGATTCAGTGGGATCATAAAACTGTACCTATTTATTTATTTTCCGCTTATATTTAGACTGATTTGTAGATACGAATTTTTCCAAGAAACCATTGTTTTTCAACATTACTCATTTAGATTTTAATGCCAGAGATAAAACGAAGAAACTAATAGGAAATTTCTCTTCTAGTATAGTAACAGGAGTATGTCGACATTAGAAGAAATATTTCTCAGTACATCTAGCACTGAAGAGGTGAAAGAAAATGCATTGCCGAGAAAAATGGAAAAATAATAATAGAAAATTCAATAACTCTTTTAATCAATCAATATTTGGAAAACGATTCATATTCCTCTCAATTTCGGGCTGTTATCACAGAGACAAATGATCAAGAGATCCCAGCACTGATATAATCTCATTCAAATACAAGAGAAATTCAATCAATGTTATTTGAAATCACAATCAAACTATCTTATGTTACCCTCGGCAATTCCAGATTTGAGCCCTCTAAACATTCGTTCTCCTATATGATTGGATATTTTATTTTTAATTTTCAAGCATCGACTACTACGAGAATGAACAACGGTTGTTATCGGAAATTGAACTTGATTCAAATCTTGCTAAAGCTAACTTGTACTTCGAATTTCAGCGAGGGCCATTACTTTAGGAGATATGGTGTGCCAAAAATAGCGTCATATACGTACGCACATACAGATTCGGCATTGTCCGACCCGTAGATCATGAAAATAGCGGTCCGGAGGCCTATTCGAAATTTCGAATTTCACTTTGTTAAGATGCTTTTTTTTGAAAAATCAATATCTTATTTGAGTCTTACGATGTCAAATCTTAACCAATTTGTTGGGCGTTTTAGTTATTTTCATATTTGGGTGCGGGTGAGTCTGTTATTCCTTTTTTCCCCATGAATATCATGAGCAGGTATATATAACGAACCAAAGTCCCCTCCATCCCTTAGTGCAAAAAAGAAACGAGGCTCAAGGTTGTTCGCAGCAAAGAATGAATGGGTGCCGTCGAGGGCTGGCGCGGTGAAAAGTGAATATACACTCACACACACAGGGGGGGGGGGCGAAGCTCCTTGCAAGAGCGGCTTCTATTCAGGGGAGCGGCCTCTCCGAGTGCTCCAATTTTCAGAGCACTTGCCTGCCTGCTTCCAAGGGCGCGAACTAGCTCTCGTTTCAAGCCCAAGCTAACACCGTCAATTTTTTCCACTATCCGCTCTCTCCAATTTTTAACTGTTTCATGAGCTGCGCCTCTTGTCGGTGCACGCCTTTTTTTACCACAGTACACAGCTAATTTTAATGACAAAAGTCGTTGTGATGAATCTCGAGTATTGTTGAGCTTGATTGAGTATTGGTTAATTTGAAATAGTTGAGTAGTGCTCAGTAATAAGACTATTTTTCTTTCTGTGATTAAAATTAATTCATGGAGTTTAGGATTGGGGCCGCATCAAAAATAGTTTGGAACAGATAACGGCAACGGAGAATGTGCAAAAAATAATGAGCTGTATCAAAATACACTGTAACACTTATGTAATTTTCAATAAGTGTATAAAACTCGTTCACAGTAGATGTTGCAGACTAAAATTCATAAGGATGGAAAAGTTATTTTTTTCACAAGTATCAATGGTTGAATATTCACCAGTGATTTACTCCCAACTAATAAAAATTAAAATTTCATAGTCTGAAACAATGAGAACGAGCAGTTAACAAATCGCCGTTTGTCAGCATAGATGTCAGAACAAAATCGAACAATTCATTTTTTAACCGGTTCGACTCTTTCAATGGTTAATTTATTTGGCACTTCTCGATAGATACGAGGCGAAGGAAGTGAGCCCAGCAGCGTAACAACAAACGTCCATGCTTGTCTCGGCAAGAAAATTGTCGTTCTGTATAATTGAGCCGAGTCATGGTGACGCTCGTCGTGTCATGCGATCGCCGACTCGCGATTCTGCCTGTACGCGAATCCCGCGAAGAAAAAGCACAAAAAAGACAAAGCTGACGTATTCAGATGATTCGATACCGGAGAGGTCGATATACCCGATACGCTGTGTCCGATTGAATATGTTGATTTCCCGATTCGTTCATTTCGACGTCGTGAACTTGAGTTTTAAATATTCATTCGAGCGTTCCCGACAACAGCCGGCTTGGATACTCGAGTTTTTATTTTACGATTTGACCAATGCACAAATTGTAATTGCTAATATATCGTCTATTTTCAAGGTTGGAAGCTCCTTGTTATCCGGCAAATGATATAATACACCCCGCAAGTTCCTACATCATACACAATGTTCATTTCACGTTGGTAATACGAAAATCATGCATATCCAAACGAATATCAAAATATTCTTTTATTTTCCGTGCTTAGGGAACGATTCTGCTGATTGCATAATCGCATAGATTGCATAAAACATGTATTATCGCCGTATAATGCAGTTTCGCAGACGACACGTTATACCAGTTCCCCCCAAATGCGATCACGATAGTTCGAGGTAAATGAGAATCGCTGGCAGCTGTCCGTCCCGTTACGACGTGACATCCGCGGGCGATCTCAATCGACTAGGAAGCCTCTCAAGAGTTGCGTAGCTCATCTTCGGTGTATTCTATCGGTATTTCCAGCGCGACATGCTGCCCTTGACTTTATGTTGGCTTCGGAAAATCCAATGGTTGCGACGGCCCATTTACGAGACTCACCACGTGAGCGATGCATGCATAAGAGAAGCGGCTCAACGTGTTCGCTCGTCGTCGGGAAAAGCGCATCAAGTTTTGAAGGTATCGTTCGTTGCTCGCCGCATGTAGATTACGATTCGCAGAAAGGGAAATGGATTCCATGGACATACTGATTAGAATCTAGAGTCGCGCGAGTGAATAAAATTTGAACTACTTTAGCCTCGTCAAATTTGAAATTCGATGACAATGTTTCGATTGTTTGTGGATTCACATGACACGTTACAATTATATTCTGTATCGAAACTCACACATGAATCAAAGAAAAAATCGATAGAGGTACTGTGGTTCACATAATTATGGGTGGTTTTGTCTATTCCTAGTATTAATTGGCTGGCTGGGTGATCTCACAGCTGAAACTATCGAATCGATTTATTTGATTTTTTCCGGAAACGTATATCCATTACTATGCAATTGAAAGTGATTTTCAACAATTCCCATTGGGGGGTAACGAAGAAAGTGAGAGGTTTCTCACTCCGGTACTAAAAACGATGGATAATGTATAGGTGAAATACCAATATAGAATCGAATATTTTTGTGAATGGAAGTGAATTCGAGAAAATTTCACTCGCCTGAGAGAAATTAGATTAAGAGTCGGAATTACTGAAAAAACCGCTGCCAAGTGCCTTAGCAGTATGCTTTCTCAAAGAGGCTTCAACATCACCCACAAACGCGTCTCAAACCTGTATTTTCACCATTCCACTAGCGTCGATACTATCATTTATTTTTCAAAGATTACAAAAAAATTATTTAATCGGTTCAATTCGTATTTTGTGACTGTGTAAAGTGTCGTTCTTTTTCAATTGACCAAATTTTGTCGCGAGGGTTGATGTCTGCCCGGGCTCTCTTATTATTTGATCAAATGCAACAAAGCAAACGGTTCTAGGTTCTACACGATGCGAGATATTTGGACCTGCATAATTTTTCGATCAATTCATCTTGTGACTGTCATACGGTTTAATGGTGGTCAAAATCGATCCGGTCCGTATTTAGCACACTTGAAGGCTCATTTTGATCATTTTCGAGGGCAAAAGACACCAAATTTTTCCAATTTTCTCTATAGCATGTTGAAAATATTGGAAACGAAACTTACATGAATTTTTCTTCCCCTTAGCAACGGTTGCTAGGGCGGTGAACAACGGTTGCTAAGGAGCCAATTGGGAAGATTTTGTGTCCTTTGCCGTCGAAAATGATGGAAATAGGTCATAAATTAATGATTTCCAACCTTCGTAACGGTTGGTAAGGAGGTAAACAACCGTTGCTATGGAGCAAATACAACAATTCAGTGTCCTTGGCCATCGAGTGTGACTTAAAACTGATTTTCCGGCTTGCCCCAATGAGCACTCATAAGGATTTGTGAGAAAACACGTTAGGAACGGTTGCTAGGGAAATAACCAACGGATTCTGCTGAAAATTGAACTCGTGATAGATCTTGCCACAACTAACCGGTGTGCGAAATTTCAGCAAGATCGGACGATTCCTTCGAAAGTTATCCTAGACAAAAGAAACGAAAAATTTTACACCTTAGCAACGGTTGCTAGAGAAATAAACAACGGATTTTGCTGAAAATTGAACTCGGCCGAGATTTTGCCGCGACTAACCTGTGTGCAAAATTTCAAGAAGATCGGACCATTTCTTCGAGAGTTATCGTGGACGAAAAAAAACGTTACACACACACATACACACATACACACACACATACATACATACAGACACTTTTGGATTTCCATGTTTTTCGACCCGTAGATCACGAAAATCGAGGTCACGGAGTCCGATTCGATGGGTCGATTTTTGCCCCATTACAAATCTTTCTCTTCGAGAAAGCAAAATGCATAAAATGAGTGCCAATGACCGGGATATAAACGTTCGGAACCAGTCAAAACGTTTTCTTCCGTCATTATTCTGTACTACTAACAATCTTCCGTAAATACCAGGACGCTGCTCCATAAAAGCATGCATTATATAAAATTCAAAGCGTGGCTCGTATTGGATATTGGTTCACATTAGGTGCACCTACCTTAGTTGAAAATACTTTTTGAATATTTTAAACACATTCATGATATAGTCGTGTTGCACAACATTCGAAGGAGAAAAAAATCTAAGGATAACGTATATTCACCAAATCTTGGTTAGAGGCTTCATGGTAATGAAAAAACCGCTGCCAAGTGCCTTAGCAGTATGCTTTCTCAAAGAGGCTTTAACATCACCCACAAACGCATCCCAAACCTGTATTTTCACCTTTCCACTACCGTAGATACTATCATCTATTTTTCAAAAATTACAAAAAAATTATTTAATCAATTCAATTCGTATCTTTGTGACTGTGTAAAGTGTCGTTCTCTTTCAATTGACCAAACTATGTTGCGAGTGTTGATGTCTGCCCGGGCTCTCTTATTATTTGATCAAATGCAACAAAGCAAACGGTTCTAGGTTCTACACGATGCGAGACATTTGGACCTGCATAATTTTTCGATCAGTTCATCTTGTGACTGTCATACGGTTAAATGGCGGTCAAAATCGATCCGCACTGCCCTTAAGTCCGTATTTAGCACACTTGAAGACTCATTTTGATCATTTTCGACGGCAAAAGACACCAAATTTTTCCCAATTTTCTCTATAGTACGTTGAAAATACTGGAAACGAAACTTACATCAATTTTTTTCCCCATTAGCAACGGTTGCTAGGGCGGTGAGCAACGGTTGCTAAGGAGCTAATTGGGAAGATTTTGTGTCCTTTGCCGTCGAAAATGATGGAAATAGATATTAAATTAATAATTTCCAACCTTCATAACGGTTGCTAGGGAAGTAAACAACGGTTGCTATGAAGAAAATAGAACAATTCAGTGTCCTTGGCCATCGAGTGTGACTTAAAACTGATTTTCCGGCTTGCCCCAATGAGCACTCATAAGGATTTGTGAGAAAACACGTTAGAAACGGTTGCTAAGGAAATAACCAACGGATTCTGCTGAAAATTGAACTCGTGATAGATCTTGCCACAACTAACCGGTGTGCGAAATTTCAGCAAGATCGGACGATTCCTTCGAAAGTTATCCTAGACAAAAGAAACGAAAAATGTTACACCTTAGCAACGGTTGCTAGAGAGATAAACAACGGATTTTGCTGAAAATTGAACTCGGCCGAGATTTTGCCGCGACTAACCTGTGTGCAAAATTTCAAGAAGATCGGACCATTTCTTCGAGAGTTATCGTGGACGAAAAAAAACGTTACACACATACATACACACACACACACACACACACACACACACACACACACACACACACACACATACATACATACAGACATTTTTGGATTTCCATGTTTTTCGACCCGTACATCACGAAAATCGAGGTCCCGAGGTCCGATTCGGTGGGTCGATTTTTGCCCCATTACAAAGCTTTCTCTTTGAGAAAGCAAAATTATCGATTTGTCTACTTGCAAAGAGTTCTAAGTGCTGCAATTCTACTTTAATACCAAGTACCACGGTGGAGGGTACTAGTTATACACATATACACAGACGTGGTCGCAACATTTAGACTAGAAATATTTTAATGACGCCATTATCACGCCACTTTCATGGAAAAAACCGCTGCCAAGTGCCTTAGCAGTATGCTTTCTCAAAGAGGCTTCAACATCACCCACAAACGCATCCCAAACCTGTATTTTCACCATTCCACTAGCGTAGATACTATCATTTATTTTTCAAAAATTACAAAAATATTATTTAATCAGTTCAATTCGTATCTTCGTGACTGTGTAAAGTGTCGTTCTTTTTCAATTGACCAAACTTTGTCGCGACTGTTGATGTCTGCCCGGGCTCTCTTATTATTTGATCAAATGCAACAAAGCAAACGGTTCTAGGTTATACACGATGCGAGACATTTGGACCTGCTTAATTTTTCGATCAATTCATCTTGTGACTGTCATACGGTTTAATGGTGGTTAAAATCGATCCATCCTGCCCTTAAGTCTGTATTTAGCAAACTTGAAGACTCATTTTGATCATTTTCGGCGGCTGAGGTTGGAAATGATCAATTCAAAATCTATTTTGATCATTTTCGACGGCAAAAGACACCAAATTTTCCCAATTTTATCTATAGCACGTTGAAAATACTGGAAACGAAACTTACATGAATTTTTCGTTCCCTTAGCAACGGTTGCTAGGGCGGTAAACAACGGTTGCTAAGGAGCTAATTGGGAAGATTTTGTGTCCTTTGCCGTCGAAAATGATGGAAATGGGTCATAAATTAATGATTTCCAACCTTCGTAACTGTTGCTAGGGAGGTAAACAACCGTTGCTATGGAGCAAATACAACAATTCAGTGTCCTTGGCCATCGAGTGTGACTTAAAACTGATTTTCCGGCTTGCCCCAATGAGCACTCATAAGGATTTGTGAGAAAACACGTTAGGAACGGTTGCTAGGGAAATAACCAACGGATTTTGCTGAAAATTTAACTCGGACTAGATCTTGTCACAACTAACCGGTGTGCAAAATTTCAAGACGATCGGATCATTCCTTCGGGAGTTATCGTGGACGAAAGAAACGAAAAAATAGACACCTTAACAACGGTTGCTAAGGAAATAAACAACGGATTTCGCTGAAAATTGAACTCGCCCGAGATTTTGCCGCGATTAACCTGTGTACAAAATTTCAGGACGATCGGACCGTTCCTTCGAGAGTTATCGTGGACGAAAAAAAAACGGGACGCACACACACACACACACACACACACACACACACACACACACACACACACACATACATACATACAGACACTTTTGGATTTCCATGTTTTTCGACCCGTAGATCACGAAAATCGAGGTCCCGAGGTCTGATTCGGTGGGTCGATTTTTGCCCCATTACAAAGCTTTCTCTTTAAGAAAGCAAAATATTTTTATGATATCATAAAGTAAAATGACAACGGTTTCACAAAAAAAATCTAAATTTCATGACGTGAAGACGAAAGCTCGACTGTATGAAAAGTGAGATTCGTACGTTTTCCGAGTGTACTGGGAAAATATGTTTCCAGCATTACTCTGGTTGTACTCATAAATAGTTACAGCTCACCTTATCGTGAGGCTATACGATACACTTCGCTTATAATTTACCAAAGATTTAATTTATGGAGAGAGAGGGAGAAAAAGAGAGAGGAGGGGGAGACAATCGATAAGCCTCTCTCGTGTCTAATCGTAAATCGCCGCAATCCTCTCGACGGACCAGGATTATGTGAACGCCGTAGACTAGGCCACTGTAGCCGCGTTCTCGAGCCTTCTCTCTTTTTCTTTTCGCTCACTCTTTTTGCTACTATTTACTTGACAAAAACGCTATAGTATTATGTCACGCATCAATTGAAGAGCTACGCGAATTCAAGTCGTTATTCATATGTAGTATAGGAAAGATAAGAGAGAAATGATCAATCGTGACATAAAGATTTGATGCATGGTATCATACTCCGTCGTTAGATTTATATTTAAAGATTGAACGGACGAAATGTCAATCGGGACTGCGAAATTCATCATAAACTCAGGAAGCTTCAAGGATAATCCTCTATCCGTTGAATCTTTCAGGGTAGTTTACTCCCACTCATCAAATTTTTCTAAGTGGATAAACTCTTGTTCGTATGGAAAGGTAAAGTCTCGCGTGTACTTTTGTAATCTGATGTTTTTCCAATTTTTGCTCTGTAAAGAGTGTATCGATTGTTTAATATCAAGAACATCCGATAACCAATACCGAGTGGCTGTTTGAACAAGCACGGAAATTAATATTCATAGCTAAGATGATTTTTCTCTGCACCTCACAGTCAACAGTAATTTAAGAATAACAAAAGTAACAAAAAATCGAATAAATAATTGAAATGCAGCCTCCGAACCACATCTATTTCCCATGCTATAAGCAGCGAATTAAAAAGTGATTAACAAAACATTCTGCTCGCAGCCGTGCGCTGCATTTAAAAATTGATTAGCTCACAAAGGAGCTGCGCGAAAACAAGGGGAACGGAGAAAATTACTAGCCGCCGAGTTTTGCCTCTTTTCCCTCTCAGTCTCGACAAAGCCCAAAGGGAAAATTGAGCTCTCGTCTGGGGAGAGAATTTCTGATACCATTTAATCAAGTTCACCACCTCGGTAAGTGTAAGCGAGTGGAGGCTTGCGGGAGTCGAGCCGCAAACGAGCGATTCGCGGGGACTTGCTCCATTACGGGGGCAGCTGCTGTTGATACTGCTAGTTGCGGCCGGGGTGCATATAGGCCGCCGAGTACTGATCTATCGACGCTGCGCAGAGGTAAATAAGCCCAGATAGAGACCAGACAGAGACAGAGAAAGATACCCAGATCCCAAAATTCGATTAGGACAAATCAGGAATTTCTTTCAATCCAGTTTTGAACCATGATTACTATTGTTCATATTTGCGTGCGAATTGAGATTGGAAAAGTCAAAAAATCACAAACTAGAAAATTACATTCTTCGTCAGGCACAATTTTTTTTTTCAAACTTCTACTGTTTTTCTCGGTAACTTTATTGGATAAACATTTTTTCTTTTTTCGAGGGTTTGTTTCAGCAACTTTCGACTTCTTCTGTTGGGCAACCTGCTGATTTCGGACACAATCATCTATCGAAACAGCTGAGCACCTTTTTCTACAGACTTGCTTATTATCTATTCTTATTGGCGCTATCGACAGTGGCTATATTGTTTCAAATTCGTTATATATTGATAGCAATGGAGCATCATCTTTTGCGCTACTTTCAGACGCTTATCGGTGCCTATCGGCTATGAATCCTGCTAGCCGTTGTTATTTTGCGATTTCTGACCATTCCTGAAGAAAATTTAGATATTGTGCAGTATATGCCAACATGCTACTAAAAGTTTCTGACAACTCACCACCCATTGAATAACATGAGAATATGAATAATATTTAAAAAATACCACTTGACTTTTCAAACATTTTTTTACAGGATTATAGAGGTAATAAAACTCGATATGACACATTACCAAAAAATATTGATTACAATCTAGTAAGAAAAACGAAAATTTCTAAAATTTTTTTTTCGATTAGTTAAAATTTATAAACTGACACTCTACAAACAGCGCTAGACATCTAGACTCAAGATAAATATGTATAGTAGTAAATCACACAAATTGCATTGAGCGCCATTTTTCCCTCCGCATGAATTGGGAGATATTCATAGTTTGCCAGCTTACCTGAACTGACAAGCTGCATGATCTTCTCTCCCCTTCATTGTTAAATGAAATTAGTCCAAACGTTATGCAAGCCTCTGTTTATAAATATTCCCCAGAAATTCGATTTTAGGTGTTGAGGTCATGTCAAACGTGGCTGGCATGAAAATTTGAGGAACTTACTGTTCGACGCTGCCGTTATATGAATGCGAAAATATCGTGGAATAATGTTGCCCGTAACACCGAGAAACCAATACAGCACCGCAGAGTATCCAAGATGAGACGGAGGCAATATATATGCGGAGAAGGGCCCCGCATCCCGAATATCGAGTCAGTCGGAAGCAATGGTTGCATTGTGCGGCGGAAAGACCAGCGATGGATCTGGAGCTTATATATATATGTATACGCATGGGCTGCTTTCGACTTTGCGCAAAGGGCCGGAAGCATTGCCAGATGGCCACGGTCATATTTTTACGAGATCGCGTACGCGTGCGGAATGGGCTACAAAAACCTGAGCGATAATAGTAACTGGAAGGCAAAGGAAATACGGGAGTTATTCGCAGGGAAGATTTTTCAAGAAACGGTGATATTAGGATAAGCTCGGTGTGATGTCGAGGGGAGGTGTGATGTCGAGAGCCAAGATTTTTCTTATCGTTCAATTTTCCCACGAAGTGTTCAGTTATTATAAGTACTTTTTTCTGTGCCGCTGATCACTCTCTGGATTCTTGCCCAGCTGGTAAAGAGATCTCCTTTGATGTAGCTTATGCACAAGTTCACATACGTTCTCATATGTGCGAAATAACATACGAACTATCTGGTATTCTGGAATACGATTGAAGGTTAGATAGTAGGTGAGTTCGCGTACGCTATTTCTAGTTCGATTATTAAACAAACTTGCATATGAAAACTCATGTGAGATCGTACGTGCAAATTTTTCCCCTGATTTATAAATTTTCCTAATAGAACAATTATTTATTTCAAAATTTTTTCCAGCAAACGGCTTAAAAATATATTGTCAAAAGACATATTTATATTTTTTGACGGTATGGGCGAAAAGCCATACTTTCAGCTATACTGCGTGGTAGGGCTCCATTCTCCCCCCCCCCTTCCCGCAGACCATTCTCATCAGACTCTCTTTTTGGGCTGAAAAGGAGACGGTAACACTTCAATCCAAAGCCTTTGCATAGAAATCGATCTAGTGGATTATTTTAAAACTCAAATGGGCCTGACGAGAAATTCATATAATCCAATAGCATCTATTGATCTATGCTATACAAGGATGAGTTCGAACAAAATTTTTTTAAAGGCTAGTATTAATAAATCAAAAATCTCTGCGCCACTGCTGCAACTCAAGACAATGAGAATAAAAGAAGAAACGCGTACTTTTTCAAAGAATCTCCGTAGTCACGGTGTAAAACGCACGATAAACTACTTGAGCTTCGTAAGAACAAAGCTGGGCAATAACAACAGGGAAAGCATTAGCGCCTATTCGCGATTATAATAATCGTAAACGGGGTGAATGGGTCGATTTTCAGGGTAAAAAGCTCTCGTCGCAGGCGTGGGAGTGAACGAGCGGCGGCTAAATGTCTGGTGCGCCTCTGACAATTTCAGTTATCGGTAATGGCTAAACGAGCTTAATCAAAGGCTCTCTCTCTTTGTTTTTCCAATAATTGCAGTCGCTTGTAATTTCGTTGCGTAAGTTGTCTGTACGCTTGCAAAGGCGTCATGATAATATTTGCTGACTAGTGGACAGAGGATTATTCAAACTTGTGCGTGGCTTTGTATATCGTCATGGTGTCGTCAAATTTTAGAGGAAATATTCATTGTCTTTTCGATGCGAGTATAAGAGATTGAAATTTTCGAAACCCAAGACTTGTGTCCCGTGTGGCGGCGAAAGGAAAAGAAAAAGAAAACGCTCTCGACTCACACCGTCATAGGAAAAGTTGATTTTACATTTAGATTGGTTACTTAAGAAGCAAGTTTGAATAATTTCCTGTTTCAAAGCCAGCATTTTTTTCATGAGTTTATCAATACTCCCACGGAACGATCGATATCCTCACCCACGGGCTTCGTTTTCTGAATCTTAGTGTAGCGCAGAAGAGAAGGGAGAAATGTTTTTCCAGCCAATAACTTGAATTAATCCCTCGGCAAAATTTCCTAGAAATTTCTAGAAACTCAATTTTAAAACCATCGCCCGTTCTTTAAAACTTCCTCAAATTAAATGCCTACTCTTGAAGCAGGTCAGGTAGTCAGTTTAAAACGAGTTTTCCCTATGCATTTTGAAATAAATTGCAGCTCGAACTAATAACTCAGAAAGATGAATATTCCTGTTCGTTTTTAGGAAGAACTTGAAAAGAATGGTTGTTCCAAATACCCTCGGAAATGCATATCTGCGTGTATTCGGCATACAAATTTTTTTTCTCAAGAAAAATTCAAGTATTATACTGTTCCTGAGGATAGATTAATTTCCATCGGCGACACGTGGCACGTACAGCTTGATGAAGAAACCCACTGAATCTCCGAAATGAAAACTCCTTTGCGAAGAACTATATTTTTTAGCTCCATTACCAATTGTGTCGTCATTTTTTTGCGATGCAACGATAGATTACGAAATGACTGACGGAGTCAGGACCTCGCGTTACTCAATTTGAATCAAGTGCGAGCCCGAAAGCGATGTAACTTTGAAGAGTTCCGTGTTACAGGCTCTGATGGAGCGTGACAAGAGCGGGCACCCGGCACTCGGCGTGTAAAAACTTGGAGCACTTCAGTTTCGTCGAGGATCGAATAAGACGCTGGTTCGAGCCGCATATTGCGAGAGGAAAATTCGTAACTTGACAACACGGAGCTGATGCGAATTTCTCCGGGATTCACGGCAAACACGATGGGGTGAAAAAAAATGAACGCGCGAACTCGGCGCTTTAGTTGGCGTAACGAAACAATCTTCACTCGTCCTCGTCCACCCCCGGCGCGCAATTCGTCTAAATCCTTGCAAATCCAAATCCCACGCGATCCCACTCAATTCCTCTTAGCGCGCGCGCGAGCTCGCGCAACAACATCGTAACTCGGTCATATACAGGGCGGCGCGGCCACCCCTCCCGCGACACCCAATCGATTGCTCCCGTCCGTCCGCCGGTCCGTCCTTCTCTCTCTCTCCCTTTCTTGCTCTCTTTCCGCTCTAATATTATTAGCCGGGCATTTTTCTTCAATCTCGCCGTGACCCAGTTCGACCGCAGCGGTTTCTTACGTGCATTCGCCCAAACAAGATGGAATCAATGTGGATTATGATGCAGCCGGGACTGTGTACCACTATCGCCCCTCCGAGGATTAACGTATAAGCGTCTTATTTGTTGGCTCTTCTGCTCCGGAGCTATCGCGTGACGGGGCAAAGGGGATATAGAGGCGTCGCGCGGACGAGTGAACGTATATACGCGGCAACGTAGTAATTTGCCGGCGATTATCTGCAGCCGTATTAGTCCGGCTGGCGTTCAAATTGTTTGCAAGACCTAAGCTGCCGCGTACGTGGGCGATGTGATGGCACGCACTCGCCGCTTCGCCACGCGAGTTATATATATATATGTATATGATGAAGCATCGAATTGAATGGCACGTACATGTGCTGTGAGTGCCAGCTAAGTGCCGTAAGGGAATCCATGTATTTGACGTGGAGTTAGTTTGTTAACCCAATATTACTCGAAATTGATGGCACTATACGACCCCTAATATATACCGGACAATGTTCCTCTTGTGAACCAGCCCTACATGACAATGAACGAGAAGATCTTCATGGGATACTAATGAATTGACAGATCGAGCATCGATCCATTTACCTGGAGTGGATTCCTTGATTCCACTGTCACCATGTCGACTACGGCATCAGCGCACGGGATCGGCTTTTGTTTTCGAGCTGTACCACATCGACGGATACATGAGATTTTACGGATATAATACACACGGGACCATTTCTGTTCAAAGAACTTCGCAAATGTTACTCTACATTTTTCTGATGAATTTCGACACTCAATCAATGCTTCACATGAAAATTGAATGGACGCTCAATAGTGAAATCTCTCGGACTCATGAATCCTGATACTCCGGCGTTGAATCTGCCGCGACAACACGAAATTCATGTATATTTCATCCCAAAGTTAACCAGACGCAAACAATTTCGGGGAGCATTTACATCTCTCTATACACCCTGAGACTAATCGATTACTCTCGGGCGGATAGAGAAAAGCTCCCGCGCCAACGCAAGATGAAGTCGAACGTATTCAGTCGTCGCGGCGCTTTTCTCGC
This sequence comes from Aphelinus atriplicis, assembly GCA_020882685.1. Lineage (NCBI taxonomy): Eukaryota > Metazoa > Arthropoda > Insecta > Hymenoptera > Aphelinidae > Aphelinus > Aphelinus atriplicis. Next base: position 80,842,909 of record CM037073.1, read on the forward strand.
GATGACGAGAGGTGTACACACTTGTTAGCGTTGTGTATTGGTCGGTACATTCCCAGGAGTGCCTCGGTACGTCCAGCTTTCCCATCTGGACGCTCAATATTAACCACTTGCCAATCGGATCCACCTCATTTGCCAAGTGATTCGTGACTGAAAAGTCCTAGTCTTCGGGAATCGACCGGGTAGGTCGCGAGCTAGCGGGATCTCGGCTGCTACGCCCGATTGAGCAGTTCGCCCGTTGAGATTGGCGATTTTTCCGTGTTTCGAGGGGGAGAAACGAGTTGGCTGCCACGGGATAGAACAGCCGCTCGTTAGTTTGGACCGGGCTGATACAGCTAGCGCCGAGCTTGATCGAAACGAGCCGAGGTGCTCCTGTCGAAATTCAATTGGTTCGTTCTTTATTGAGAACTAAACTCGGTTAGATTAGTCGTATACCCTTGCAGAGTAGAATATTATTTGGGACGCTTCGGTTTTATTCGGTTCACGTTGGTAATTTGCAAATCAATCGTTGGCTGGGCTGGTGGCGAGCAACAAGTGCTTATACGCGTGCATAAACTTCCCAATGGTTGTGACTTTTTGAAGAATTATGATTGGCACTGGCTTTGAAAAAATTCATCGTCGCGGAGTGTATCGCGCGGAAGAACATCAAAGTGATTGGCTATTTCAGCTAGTTCAAAAAATATTTATGGTTGTTCAGCAGGTTTCATCCGGTCAGCGCTTTTTTTGTGAACAGACCTTAGAAGAATATTTCTCAGTGATTCATACCTGAATGAACTTGAATATATGATTTTTAGGCACGCATTTCTTTATTGGCAAAATATATCATCAATGCAAGAAGAAAGGAATTATAGATGGAGCCATAGTTATGAATGCAATTCGTTCGGTCCTTCGGGCAATAGCTCTTTGATGCCTATATAAAAGAATGTGTCCAATGTACAAGCGTCAAATCGCAATCCCACTGGAATTGTTCAGCTGTACTCATTAATTTCCAGGCAATTGATAACTCAATCGCAGTGGTATTTATATATTCGCAAAAGAGCTTTGCACACTTTGGAACGGCGAGCACAATAAACACGTTTCAATTTTAATTAAACTCGAATTGAAATAGCCGCTCTCCCGGACGACCACGTATTTAATTTGGGCGGCGGTAAACTCCGGCGTATATAATCGTCTCGGTCGCTCGCAAAAACTTTTGAATTATCCCGTCGATAAGTTAGCGCTTGTTTCCCCAAGCCGAGCGAGCGCCGAATAAATTTGATACCCATTAACGTGCAACAATGCGGCGGAATTTCCGCCCGCTTCATCGGGACGTTGAGGCCCCGGGAAAGAGAGGCTCCATCGATTTCTGTTGCAATTATGACGGAGGCACGACCGATCGAAATTGTTCCCCGAAAATCAAGAGCACCGAGGTATGTATATGTATACACTCCCGAGAAAGGGACAGAATCGACGCGTTCATGCTCTCTCGGCTGACTGATTTTCCGGATGTATGCGTCGCGATATTAAACCGTTCGTCACAAGAGGACCGTATCCTCGGCTCTTGCGATATACATCATTCGAAATTGTTTGGACGTTCGCGAGATCGAGTTTGAGCGACGGGAACAGAGCTGTTGCCTTTTAATGAAAAAAAAGGAAAAATTGGAATCACAAATAAATGCCAACGGATAGTCTCGAGCCCATGAATAATTTAAATTCTGATATTGTCTGATACGTGAAATAGTCTTGAATTATGTGTCGGGTCGTTTTCCAGTAAAAATTTACTAGAACTGGCTGGATTTATTCAATAGCGTACTTTCAAACAATTTCTTGCGAAACAACGTCGTATAGGATTGAAAAATATGAATAATTATTCTAATTGAAGTACCGAGTTCTGTTCTACATCCAACTGTAGGTGTGTTTAATTTTGACACTTCAAAAAAGTTTTCCGCCAGCGAAACATCCCGCAATAAATGTAAAATGCTTGTGTTCTGGTGCATGGTATAACATGGCTTCACACGAGGAAGTATAATATACAAAAGGTTGCAGGTTATACGCGTGCTATGATTAACGAGGATCGTTATAAGTTACGAGTGGAGTTCATAATAACATTGGCGATAGAGACATGCAAGTATTATTTTTCACATCGTAAACTTTTCAGACATTGTTTGAAGAACACCGTCAGGTTACTTTTCCTGACAATCTTGTGAACGAAACATTTTTACTATGGAGAAAGTCTACAGTTTAGTGTGATTGTAGGTTTTGTTTTATGTTGATGATTAAAAATGAATACTGATGACTTCTAAGGAAAGGTAAGACTAATAAGTGATTGGAGAAAGCAATATTTCCTTTTGAATGATACTTAAATAATTGAAATAGCCAAAATTGAAAATCCATTCATTCTTGGTACCGGTCACGCGGTCCCAGCTAATTGCAAAACTACTCTGGAGTATAATTGTTTGCCGTATAAGATACCCTACGACACGGATAATCTTTTGGAAGAACCACCTTTCCCATAAATTATGCGACTATTCTCGCGATAGGAAACGACGATTAATGCAGAGATCGGGCAAGCGTGAAACTCACTAATCCTCAATTTTGAAATATCGCGCTCCAGTGATCGGGGCTATTATGTGATTGACATTGCCCACGGATGAGTCTCGCTCGATTGAACTTCTAAACGTTGAGTGAATTTCTCTTGCAGTCCTGCTGCAATAGATGTCGAATCGATGAATGTTTCAATCTTATTCGAAAGTTTTCCATTATTCTGATTATTGGCTGCGGGATATGACTGTGATTAGAATTATTTATAAAATTGAATATTTTCTTTCAGCACTTTCAATTTTACCGAATTGATATCGGCCATTTCAGAGCATAAAGTAGAGTTCCGAAATTCCCGACCATTAAATTCAGAATCTAAAACGAACCAAGCGATAATCAATCAAACTCTATATCTATGGTTCAATTCTCCTCAAGAATCTCAAAAAGAGTTTAAAAGGTTTTCTCTTTCAAACTAACTTTTTCAACTTTTAACGATACGACCCAATGATCCTAAATTGATATGCGATCTTCGAGGGCCACTCCATGATATGGAGTTATGAATAAAACTCCATGTATATTTTTTTATTCAGCGACGTTTCGCCAGCTTTGTTCGCTGATACTCAATTGATATATATCCACCGATCGCATTTACAAAGATTAACAATCAATAGGTTTCATTATTCAGTAATGCTGGGAGGGATATACCTCCCGTGGTGAGCTGGATTAGAACCATACCCTTGGCATGACGTTGAGACGAGCTCGATCCACGTGCGCGTGTGGCTGTCCCATGTGCTGCGCAATCTCACAGACCCTATATACTTATATGTGGTGCATGTGCCACACATCAATTCAATCAGCGATGTAACGATTTTGCAAGCATCGGCAGTTAGAGTCTGGTACGTTCCTCGATGCGTGTTTCAGTCAGCGCTTCGTTTTAATTTACGACGTGCCTGACTTGTCGCCTAGTATCGATTTTTCACGTACATCTAATTAACGCGAGGTGTTTATCGATGGTAAATATTTTTGTCGAACGAACAACCCGCGTGTGCACCGATGTACTGTAGAATCGTTACAAAAGTTAAAGTAATTGTGACCCCAGAACAGAAGTTTCCCATTTTTTTATTACCCATTGATTCTCGTGTCTTGCGCAGTAATTCAATCGATAAGTATTTATAAACGATAAAGAATATTTAATACGTCCATGAATCCGGGCCGCTCATGCGAACAGATAAATAAATAAATTACTCATTGGACGAAAATGTTATTTCCCAAGTTATACCCATAGTATAAAGTACTAAGAATGTTCCCAATTAAAGCTGAGAAAATTTACGACAGTATGAGTGATCGATAAATAATCAAGAACGAACTAATCGATCTTCTCATCACAAACCATCGTTCGGTGCATTCCACAGCGAGAGTATAAACCAGAAGACGTAGAAGGCACGTAATGAAACTTTTTATTAAAAGGCGCTTTTCTTTTCAATAAAAAAAGCTCGTTTTCAATTTATAACTCGGACGCAGCGACCCAAATAATCCTGCTATCCCGTCCAAGTCCACGTCTTGCATTTGAGCCGTTATCATCCGGCCAAGCTAATGCGGATCTCGTGGACCATCGATTAATCGGACCCGACGAGCAATTCCTGGGCTTGAGTTGTGCGGGGCCACGCGCTCCTGTACGAGGCATGAATTGTAGATTAGCGACCGCAGCAGCAGCAGCAGCAGCAGTAGCATCGTTCGCTCCGCGGATCGAGCCTTGACCTGATACGTGAAACGAGCCGCTCTGGCTCAAACGTTATTACCGAAATCCGGAACAGTGATCACAAGCATGGTTTATGACAGCCGTGCGTTTTACCATATTGTCTTTCCTACTTCGCTTATTCGCAAAAATAGCGTCGATTCGAAGTTGAATTTGTGATTGGTATACTGGAATAAACGCCGAAGAGATACATATGGACCCGTCGAAATCTTTGATTATCTTGGTAATTATACCAGAAAGAGCCAAGATCAGAAGACGGATGAAAATGCGTCGATATTGTCTTAAATCAACAACTAAGCTTAACGCGAGCATCATGGACGTCGGTGATGGAAAAGTAATCGGTACTAAACCAATCACACAGCGCCCGGTATGAAAGCGACATGGGTTCGCCAGAGTGCGAATTTGTTTCCGGCCAAAGGGTATATATACACACACCCACATGTTCGCGCATAGGCTTGGCCGAGCTGATACGGAGAAGAGTCGTCTGATGAAACTCGCTGATGAAATGTATACACGAGCCCGCATTGTAAGCGAGTTGCACTTTTTGAATAATTGCACGCTCGAGCTCTGGTGCTTTATTTGCCTCGTCCAAAATCAAACGGCACGCGTGTTTACTCGCTTCGCAATAATCTTTCGATAGTCTTTTTGCGTTACCACACTCGCAATTGGGTCGCTAAGCAGACTCGTGATTTCATTCAACATGTGTTCCTCCCAATGATCAAAAGCGAATTTTACTCGAATTTTTTGTCAACGTCGAATCGCGGATACAGTATGCGTTTAGATTTTTTGTCGTTCAATCGGAGAAATTTTATTAGCGCGTATGCAGAAAATTGACGAAACACGCTGAACGGATATTTTTTGTGATTATAATGAATATTCAACGGCTCGACAGAGACAATACACATTTTAGCGAGGAGATCCGAATTGTTTTAACGCTACAAATCATACCAGTCCAATAAGTCGTTCCTCCAATCTAGTCGGATTCAATCCGAGCTTTTTTCGTGTATCCGACCAACGCGTATAAATAACACGGAAAAAAAACTAAACTGAAAACACTGGCTGACAAACAAAGGACGCCCCTCAAAAGCGTAGATGTAATACATGAATAAAAATGGTAAAAATAGGAGATGAAAGCGAAGTAGGTCAGGCACATGCAGATGCGATTCGTTCGAAAAATCCGCTTTTCTTCTTGCACACTTGTCAATTATTTCTTACATCTACTGCTCTGCGTTGGATTCAAAGAGGACGTATTTTGATATACGTGATGGACAATAGAATTGACTGTAGAAACTTGGAGTGTTGGAATATTTTTTCAAAACCACTCCATTTATTTGTAAGATTCAACATTTAGTCCTGGAGCTAGCCCCCTTCCCGTTGGCCAGAGGAGGTCCCCGGTAGATAGATAGTGAATCTTATGTATTTTTTTCCGTAGAATCCGAATTTGTTAGTTTGAAGTCTGTAAAACTGGTACAATTTGTTTAAACCGCGATTGTTTAAACAAATAAGATAATAACACTTTTTTGGTTCGGAAAAATTTTTTTCTTAAAATTTAGCTCATTTTAAGAAGAAAAGTTCCTATGCACCATCCATGAATAATGCTTGTATCTAAAGTTATAAATTATCACAAGTTGAAAAATACCACTTTTCGGTGGTCTTTGTTGCTCTGCCATGGCAACAACAATAGAATATTTAAGAATCTGAAGGTGTTTTCTAATGCAGTTTTTAACGTAGAATCCGAATATAAACTTGGTTTTTCCAAAAAACAGCGAGAAGAACCGAATAATCAAATGATTCACCTTCCATGTTTTAGCTCATTATACGCTTGACTCCCGGTACTGGACTAATGCACTGAATATCTTACCCATAGGCTAATTATGAATAAACGAATGTTTTCTCATGTATTTTTCCCGTAGAATCCGAATTTGTCGGTTTGAAGTCTGTAAAAGCCATACAATTTGTTTAAAACACGATTGTTTAAACAAATAGCAAAATAACACTTTTTTGGTTCGGGAAAAATTTTTTTCTCAAAATTTAGCTCATTTTAAGAAGAAAAGTTTCTATGCACCATCCATGAATAATGCTTGTATCTAAAGTTATAAATTATCACAAGTTGAAAAATACCACTTTTCGGTGGTCTTTGTTGCTCTGCCATGGCAACAACAATACAATATTTATGAATCTGAAGATGTTTTCTAATGCAGTTTTTAATGTAGAATCCGAATATAAACTTGGTTTTTCCAAAAACAGCGAGAGAAGCCGAATAATCAATGATTCATCTTGCCATGTTTTAGCTCATTATCGCTTGACTCCCGCTACTGGACTAGTGCACTGAATATCATACCCATGGGCTAATTATGAATAAACGAATGTTTTCTCGTGTATTTTTTCCCGTAGAATCCGAATTTGTCGGTTTGAAGTCTGTAAAAGCCATACAATTTGTTTAAAATACGATTGTTTAAACAAATAGCAAAATAACACTTTTTCGGTTCGGGAAAAATTTTTTTCTTAAAATTTAACTTCATTTTAAGAAGAAAAGTTCCTATGCACTATCCAAGAATAATGTTCATATCGAAAGTTATTGATTATTTTATGTTTTAAAAAAATCATCTCGGCAATTTTTGTTGCTTTACAGCTGTCGTGTCATTACAGCGATATGATTTGACTATGAATAATAGTGTAATATACAAACCAATCAATCATTAATTCAATGAAAATTTATCAATCAGGAACTACGGATGACTGGGATAAAAGAGAAGAGACGAACAATTCCTATACATAAGTTACAATAATATGATTGACTATGAATAATAGTGTAATATACAAACCAATCAATCATTAATTCAATGAAAATTTATCAATCAGGAACTACGGATGACTGGGATAAAAGAGAAGAGACGAACAATTCCTATACATAAGTTAGCAATGAAATTAGGCCAAAATATTTGTAGTTGTCTTGTTGCTGCTCACCACCTTTCAGGGTCGGATTACACGAGCAAAGTTGGTACTAAAAAAGCTGCTCTTCGTGCAGATCCACAGAAGTATCTCCGAAATTTTGGCCGAGGTAAAATAAATGTCATATTTTCAAGTATCCATCTTTATCAATGCAAAAGTATTGGGTAAATTCTATACATGCTTTATTTTCAGGGTCCTCGGATGCGTTCATTGAAAATAGTATTGATGATGCGGAAATATTTTTAATCCAAGCACTACACAACGGTAGTGACTTCAAAAATTTCAATGAATTCCGCATCTATCAGTACCGGCATGGAAAAAATCACGATTTGACAGCTTTACCGCCGACGAGTACATCCATTCGGCTGCATATACGTCGTGCATTTTACGTCACGTATTTGCAGCTTCATTGCTTACAAATCGAAAGTACAGATGTTGAAGTCTTGAATCCTGAAAATTTTGGCTATGAGATTCGGGGATGATTTACTTTTGCCCGAAAAGCCAAAGATTTTGATACCATCGACTGATGAATTTGTCCCTGGATGTACTTGCCGCGTATGTGTACGAGCTACATGCTGTTGTGTACGTGCCCAAATATCATGCTGCTCATTTTGTGCATGTAAAAAAAAGAATTCGTGTAAAAATAAGTTTGCACCGCAGATTTGAATATTCTTTCTTAATGTTTAAAATAAATGGAGTTAAAACTAACAGTACTTCTGTTCATGAATTGTCCAAAACGATTCAGACAAAACATTCAACCTGTATATACTGGTATTCTCTATCTATGCCAGCTCTAGAGCAATAAAAAACGCCGAGAGAAGTGGTATTTTTCGATTTGAATTAATTTATAACTTTTTATGTAAGCATTCTCCAACACTAGTGCATGTGTACTTTCTTCTCTCTATGAGCTGAATTTTGAAAAAAAAAATTCTGAACAAAACCTAGTTAGTTTATTATTTGTTTAAACAATTGCATTCTAGACCAATTGTACCACTTTTAAAGACTTCTAAGTAACAAATTCGGATTCTACGGGAAAAAATACATAAGAAAATATTCGTTTATTCATAATTAGCCCATGGGTATGATATTCAGTGCACTAGTCCAGTAGCGGGAGTCAAGCGATAATGAGCTAAAACATGGCAAGATGAATCATTGATTATTCGGCTTCCCTCGCTGTTTTTGGAAAAACCAAGTTTATATTCGGATTCTACATTAAAAACTGCATTAGAAAACACCTTCAGATTCATAAATATTGTATTGTTGTTGCCATGGCAGAGCAACAAAGACCACCGAAAAGTGGTCTTTTTCAACTTGAGATAATTTTATAACTTTCGATACAAGCATTATTCATGGATGGTGCATAGGAACTTTTCTTCTTAAAATGAGCTAAATTTTGAGAAAAAAAATTTTCCCGAACCAAAAAAGTGTTATTTTGCTATTTGTTTAAACAATCGTGTTTTAAACAAATTGTATGGCTTTTACAGACTTCAAACCGACAAATTCGGATTCTACGGGAAAAAATACATGAGAAAACATTCGTTTATTCATAATTAGCCTATGGGTAAGATATTCAGTGCATTAGTCCAGTACCGGGAGTCAAGCGTATAATGAGCTAAAACATGGAAGGTGAATCATTTGATTATTCGGTTCTTCTCGCTGTTTTTTGGAAAAACCAAGTTTATATTCGGATTCTACGTTAAAAACTGCATTAGAAAACACCTTCAGATTCTTAAATATTCTATTGTTGTTGCCATGGCAGAGCAACAAAGACCACCGAAAAGTGGTATTTTTCAACTTGTGATAATTTATAACTTTAGATACAAGCATTATTCATGGATGGTGCATAGGAACTTTTCTTCTTAAAATGAGCTAAATTTTAAGAAAAAAATTTTTCCGAACCAAAAAAGTGTTATTATCTTATTTGTTTAAACAATCGCGGTTTAAACAAATTGTACCAGTTTTACAGACTTCAAACCAACAAATTCGGATTCTACGGAAAAAAATACATAAGATTCACTATCTATCTACCGGGGACCTCCTCTGGCCAACGGGAAGGGGGCTAGCTCCAGGACTAATTATTTCAATGAGGGCGCGAACGTGAAAGTGGTTGCTTTCTTGATCGAACTCATTAAAACTGGGCATAGAGTTCTTGAATAGTAAAAATAAATTATCCGTATTTTGTGCTTTTCAGACATCGAATGAAACTGTTTCATTGTATGATGTGGAGGTGAAGTTATATTATGTTTCTTTTGCCAGTAAAATATTCTATGGATTCTCTTCCTATATATAAGTTCGAGCGCAACGGGTTCCGTTGATGGAAGCTGCCAGTCATATTAGAGCCGAATAAAATTGTGCATTTGAATTCTTCATCCTAGTTCGAGAAGTGTCTACTAAGTTTTATCGGATTCCATTGAGTTATCGCTGCATAAAGAATGGGTGTCACACTCATATATTCCCACTCCAGACAACATAATGAGATTATAATTTTTTCCCGATTGGAAACTTTGCTTTCCCTCTAAGAAAGTGAAAAAAGGAAAAAATCACTTCCCAACACTGTCCCTCGCGTAACTTCCATTCAATTTTCCCCCGTGGACGACGTACAGTACCAGGAACTTAATTCGTTTGGTCTGAAAACAAGACGATTTAATCGTGGTCGCTTTGGCTCATATCAGCCGGAAGTAATTGAAGCTCGGTCTATCGCGCAAACAAAAGGGCGCATACATCGGGGGTGGGGTGGGGGGTGGAGTACGGCGGCAATGCATCTTTGCCAAATGTGGGCTGCGCCCGCTGAGAGTCTGGCCGTCTGCGATTCGCTTCTGTGCCCTCGTGTCCCACTGGCACTAATGACCAGCCACCCCTCTACTTACCCCTGAGATGCGCTCGGTTACGTAAGTCGAGCCATTCGGCTCGGGAGCATTTTGTTCCCGGTAAATGTGGCAACCGTACCGCCGAGCAATGGATTTATGGATGTGCGCGTCTTAATGGCCCCTGATCCCGTGCGATTGGCAGCTTTGCGAGGATTGAATCAGCGATCCTGATGCTGATCGAGTGTTTTCCTATTGATTGTGTTCACGAGTGAATTTTGGAGCGAGAGCAAAGTTTCGCACTGTAGCAAAAGCGGATTAGTATTTTTACCCGAGATACTTCGGAATGTTATACTATTTCAGAATCTTCGTACGAAAGTAGATTCACTTATCGTGAAGTTCCATCAATTCTTGGGTAAGCTCGAGAATCGACAGAAGAATAGTTTGCGTTTTATCTGGGGTAATCATATAGGATCTGCAATGTACAATGAATACCTATTTCAGAGTGTGCCCATCTTCTCTGATAATCGATACTATAAGAATATATATAGGTATTCAGCTTACGTCGTTACATCTTTACTGAACTCTATCGTATTAGTTTCACGACCAATATACTTCAGGTCTGATTATACGTTTTCAAGATCATAAAATCGATCGATAGGGAAGCTAATTTGTGCACAGCAAAGTTATGAGAATCGGATTTTTCGATCTAATTTTGTACACGACTGATATGTTCAACTTTGAAAAGATACATCTGTCAGTGTCTTGATAAATTCGACGAATATATACATTCTATCAAAATGTATTATTCTCTAATAAATATAAGTGTGATTTTTTTGCGACGATCATTTTATCAGGTGACAAAACTCATCCTTCGCTATACCGAACCCCGAGTCTGCACTTCTTTTCTACGACGCGAATTTACGGACGGTTTCTAAAGAGTACGTGCGTTCTTTCACGGATGCGTTGTGACAGATTTATATTAGCCCGGTGCACAGTCACGCTTTTGCCGGGGTGAAGAAGAGTAATCCTCGCTCGTGTGCTCAGACACCAAATAGTTATTTATAGACTTGTGATTTTTCTTCATTCAAGCCCACGGGGCAAACTCTGTTCCGTACTGATTGCAATTGATGGACATTTATATTATTATATAATGATGAATATCGAGATTGCGTTCAATAATTCACAATCTATTCAATGCTACGCTGATCTTCTCAAATAGTGAGTTCAAACCGTTTCAGATCGTTGATTCATCAAAAACGTCAACATCAAGTTCATTTCAGATCGATAAATATCTACAAGATTGTAGATAGGACATTTTCCGAGTTATTATTGAAACTGTGTGGAATATCAATCCGATCCGGAATAAACCGATTAAAGTGTTGTGTAAAACATAATTCGTTACTATCACGGCAACTGGCGTAATAATCGAGATCCCGTGGCAAAGCGGAGTGGTAAAGAGATATTAGATTATAGTCAAGGCAATACTCGGGGGAGCTGGAATCCTCGGAAGTGCAGTATATCAGAATAAAATTGGTGCATTTGCCGATACGACGAGTCGTGCAATACTTGAAAATTTCGATTTTCCATACAATTTCATAACTGAAAATAGTGAATTTGTTGTTCTAATCGTCTCATCAGCGAGTTGTATCTAATCCTGTACATGATTCATGCTTGGAGTTGCCAAACTAGATGCAAATAACACCTTGCGCCTTCATTATCAAGTCAAGAATTACGGCTCGTCCAGATGCTAAACGGCTCGCTCCATCAATTGCTGCGCGAAAGAAGCAGGCGCATACAAACACGAATATTCTCGACGACGAGGCGTGAATAAACTTGACCCGCTGCAGCCGAACGCTCGAACAGTGGCGCACGCGAGTTTGCTTTTGTACAGCTCGACGTGTTCGCGCGCGGGAGGCTCTTGCTCATCCGAATCGGGCCACTGCGCCTATTTTTTTCCTTCCCCTCGTCCCGTTCTTAGCATACAACGATCCCCGGGCCGAGATAAATCAGGCCGTATCTCGACGAGTCAAATCGGAGGGCAGCTACTCGCAAAAGATGCACAGCCTTTGCTACAACTGGGTCACGCTAGATGATAACACACAAGCCAGAACAAGTGCTGGCCTCTGATAATTTGCCTTTATTCATACCGCACGTCGAGGAATTAGTGTAGTCCCCGCGTGGAAATTATTTCGTGCACGTGTCGAGCTTCTCGTGCGCGATGTTTTTGTTGCTCCCGAATAGATCGAGTATCTTTCAGGCACACGGTGTTATTTTCATCCCTCTCACGTGTGCCATGAGGGAAAAATAATATAATCTGAATTGCCCGAGGAATAAATAGTCTTTTGAATTTTTACTCCGACGATCTAAATTATCATTGTAATTATTGTCAGTATTATCTTGACGCGGGGAAGGGAAATTATTGATCATGCTTGGTGAATTGTTAACGTTTCAATAGCCAAGGTTTCACATGAATAGTCGGAAGTTTAGAGGATTTCATAGCCGTCTAAATTATAGTCACCGCGAATTACGTTTTTCAGAGACTCCCGAAATAATCATCGGTATTAACTAATGCTCGGCCAGCTGGCGACGATTATACACATTTCTCTCGAAAAAAACTTTTTCGTCAAATCATAATCTTCACTAATTGATATTTTGTGCGATAAGAGAATGGTAAAATGCATTCTCTCTTTTCAAATCGAATTTTCAATTAGAACTTACCAGTTTCATTATAATACCAATATTAACGACAGAAGAGCCATCAAATACTTTCAAGGTATTCCAATTCTCTGCATAGTTTGGTTTTGTGAAAAGAGGACGTTGCCAATACATAAGCTGATGAGCTAGCTCGATCGATTCTTCGTGAACTTCAATATATATAAGAACTATGCATGCACTTTCTCATTTGTTTGAGAAATGGAATTTCTGGAGAAAATTGCATATGCTTACTCGAGACTTCTTTATTTAATAACATGACCTTGAATCCTCCAAGGTATGACTCATTAGTTTCGATGAAAACAACCGACTCGAGAGTAAATTGGATTTTGATTGAATTTTTGCTATGAAATTAAACTTCATTCGATATATCTTCGATAAATGGAATTATCGCTCCAATGTTCATATTGAAATGGTATTTCGACCTTTTCAACGCCAGGAAAAAATATTGATGATCCAGGATAAATTTGTCTTTTGATAAAAATAAACTTAATAAAAGCATTCATTCTTGCGAGGCGAAATTTCTGGAGGCGAACAAGCAAAACAGCCGGTCGGAGACAACTTCATACATAACTCAAGCTCAACGAGGAGATTTTTGAGGATTGCAGAAGCCATTACGGTCGATGCTACTGCTCGATCGGACTCGTTTTGAAAATAGAATTTTTGCGAGCGCCAGTCTCTCGAGTGGCGCGTGTTTCATCGTCATCCGAGACGAGTCTCTCCCTCTGTATTTTCGGAAGTTTGCAAGACGAGATGCGACTCGTTTCTTTTTCATACGTTTTTATTTAACTTGCTTCACGTGTCTGTCTGCTTGTATGTCAGCGGCCGGATGAGTAGAACTTTGCGATCGAATTTTATCATACTTCTCGTTAAACTAAGATCCAAATTTGTTTAAGTATGTACTCAGAAACATTCCGAAAAGCGTTTATTATGGCCGGCCAACGGATTAGTATAACTTTGGTTGATTATTAGAGATGACATTTTCACGAAAGAATTACGTTCAGGACAGATTCATGTGACAAAAATTGTTATCTCCTTTTTGTCATTCGCATGAAAGAGTATTCATGCATAAAAAACGGTTGCTTAAGTGTGATATTTTTTCTTTTCGAGCTGTTTGCCTCAGACAGTCTTGGCTTCTTGTATTTTCACGTCTCTTTCACCATATCGTAGAAATACGAGTCTTGTATTTTTTACAAGATCACAGTTATTCTCCAGAAGTTCTTCGTTATGCGTTCCCAAATTCAGTTTTGAATTCCTCAACCGAATATATATTCATATGATTAGAAACATTTAATGTCGGAACTGAAAGGCAATATTTTTCTTATTAGACTTCATTTGCATGCATTTACAGTAAAATAATAGACAAAACATCATCGTGAGACTCGATCTCAATAGAAGCATAAAAAATAATGAAAATAAGATAAACGTCTCCGTATTGTTCCAATAATGCTCTGATTTTTCGGTATCCTCGGCATTAAATCCGGAGTGTTAATTGTAATTAAGGTGTGAATTGAGCAGTATTTGCAATACGATACCAATGATGCGAATATGAAGACTTTCTGACTTTCTGAACGATTTTCTGAATTTTCGGCCACGCCCACACATGAATTCGAGGCTCCTTGATGAAATTATTCAAAGACCAGAATAGCAAAGAAGTTTTACATTGGAATACTTGACAGACACGTGATAAGGAGGGAATGGGCAGCAAAAGGCAAGCGAGGGAGGGAAGAATAGAGTGGGAGGGAGAGAGAGAGGTATGCCGAGAGTGCGTTCTCGCGTAACTACGCGACTGGGAAACCCGCATAGTGTCCTCGCTAATCTAGCCTGGCATGGAATTAATTTTAACATCGGGAAGCCTTGCTAGGCTCTCTCCTATCTCCGCCTTGTTCGCTCTTGTGACGCGGGCATTTTTTCTTTCAAAAGAACGTTCGTTAGTTGGGATTAAACTTTTTTCCCATTCTTTCCATATGCCTCTGCGCGAAATGATAAATCTACCAGAATATGGTGACAAAAAATTAGCGAAAGTCGACGGAACAAAAACAATAATAATAATAACAAATGTTTTCTTGAAAATATAAACTTTCTTGAGGGTGATTAGAAAGAAAAGAACGATTTTCATGCTACAGGTTTTTGGAGCATGAAAATTGTATGCATTATATTTACCCTCTCTCGAGAAATTTGAGCTATTTGATTATAGCAATTGAATGAATAGTTACAGATCGATTCTGAAAGGGAAAAATTGTTGAGATAATTCTTCTATAGTGGTTCGAACAGTGTTCGGGAAAACATCTCATTTTTTTCAATAGGACCATTCGAATAGTTTTCATTATAATGAATTCAGTAGAGGAGCCATAATTCTGGTCTCTGAGAATGCAAATGAGTAAAAGTTAAATATGAATTTCAGAATTAATTAGTTGAAACTTGTTTTAGAATTGGGTTGAATGAAAATGTAGATTACATCACATCATTCGGAGAGATTTTGAATAGCTCTCGTTATATTGTGCGACGTTGAACTATTCTACGGTAAAAGTTATAGTTGGAACTTTGCGAAGTGTCATTACTATCAGGCCTCGATGCTGAATACAAATAATTAGTTTGACTTTCTGAGTCTCACGCATATGACTTACGCGGAAATAAAATCAAATTTTTAAAATATTATTTCAATAATCGCGTAACAGGTCGATCCTCGTGATAAATATCATACTCTTTTTTCCAGGAAATATTAATCTGAATTTTAGACGAAATTTTCCTAATGGATTCCGTAATTGGAATCGTTAATCCTCATAAAAGAAATCTAACTTTAATCTCGTGGTTCGAGCAAATATCAAACACCTGTCCAGGCTCAAATTTTCCACTCCATTCTCATCTCATTTAATATCTTGAATTATCCTCCTTATCGACGGGGCTCAAGTGTAGCCAAATGAGAGCTGAAATTATAATTTTCCCTTGTATTAAGCAAACGAGACATGATATTTCTTTTTGAGATAAACTGAAAAGAAATTCCACAGGGAAAATTATGAAGGGGCGCCTGGGTCGAGGCTGATGCTCACTCTCGTGCAGAAAGTAGCTGTGAATTGAATTGAACGAGGCGAAGCGAGAAATACCATGGATTCAGCGCGGAAATGTCCAGAAATCGGATGAATTCCCACAACCGTTCCCTACTTTTCTGCGGCAGTCATTTCATACATTTATTGTCGCTCGAGTGCTCTCGTAATCCAGTACTTTCGAAGCTTTCACGAGCCAATTTTAAAAGTTCAAATAATTTCACGACGAGAATCGGTCTGTCGTGGATCCGCGATGAAATAAAACACAAAAAAGGCATAACGAAGCACCGCCGATAACAAAAATCGAAGGAAATAAAAATTTCTGTAAAATCCGAGCATCGTTTTCCGTTTGTCCACGTGGTGGACGTCATTCAAAATCCCTCGTGCATGAACGTGGAGTCGATAAACGTCGAACGCTCGCTCACTCGTCAATCAGTGGATAATCAATCTTTCAGTGTCCATCCGTTCCCACCCCCGGCCCTCCTCCACCTAACCCGATAGCACCGCTGTAATTCGTCCCATGCCTTATTCACAAATTGAAAAGGCACAGTATAGCTGCACGAAGAGGGGGTGGGGGGAAGGGAAATCGCATCCAAGTGAGCTCTGTATGTATTTACGAGGGCGCCACTGTCGTTGCGCGAGCGAAAGCTCGGGCGGGTCCACTGGGTCACGGGTCGATCCTCCTGCTGCTGCTGCCGCTGCTGCTCCCGCGCCCGGCGAGTAGCGAGAGAAACGCTCCAATTTGCGCACGATATTGATCTAAGCTTTTGCGCGTACGAGAGGCAGCGGACGCACGTTGGTCGAGCCCGGCTGACAGGGCTGTGCACGTGGCTGCACCCTGTACCTCCATACCGGCACTCCGAGTCGCTTCAACCTTACAGTCTCTCTGGGGAATCGATTTTCTACACGAAATTTGCATGCGGGTAGTTTTGGTCGTCCTTTGTTCCGTTGGTCAACCACGAACATGCCTCCAGATCCGAATTTTTACGAATATATCAAGCTCGTATACATTTTCATGTTTTTAGTATGATGTTGAATAATTGCACGTGATACGGGGAAAAACATTTTGCTGTCAGAACACACGTTTTGTGAAGTTGTGAACAACTATCCAAATGTACTGCATTGATACATACCGCATCGGTACTTTTATATGTTAATGTTGAAGAGTCTTGATTGGCTGTTGTCACAAGGAAAATTCAATATTCCACCATTACATCTGATACAGGCTGCTGCGACATGCAACGCCATAAAACACCCCGCCTCGGATTGAGAAGCATTTGGTCAAGGCGCGCTTTTCCAGCGCGTTAGTGGGGCTTTTGAAGAAGTAGATGCGCGGTCGCCATTATATTCGTTGGATAAACACACCCAGGCTCGGTTAGTCCAGACTTGGTGCTTCATCCCCGTGATTTCCTCTGTCTGTTTCTATTTTCTTCCAGATAAACTCCGCTCGATACGGCTCCCTCGAGCTTTCCGCAGAGCTTTGAGCTCCGTAACATTTCCCTTGGAGAGCCATTATTGCCAGACTTGGATGTTTACCGGGAGATAGCGATACTGAAGCTAATCATGCAATGCTCATACGTTCCAGCATATCCTTAGAATGTAGAAATGGAAGAAATATATAAAGAGTATATAACAGCGTGAATTCGGGACTTTGTCGGATAAACGTGTGCACGATTTGAAATACATCGGTACACCGCGTGTTAGTTTGAAAGTTCAAACGCGTTTTGGTCTAGAATAAATAACTAACTTTGAATAGGCGCATGAAAGAGAGAGAGAGAGAGAGAGAGAGAGAGAGAGAGAGAGAGATCAAAACGGACCATATCGTTGAAATAGACTCGCGGAAACTATGCGAATTATCTATGCGAATAGAATCCACAGGAATATTTCCCGACAAAACACTGATTCAACTTTCACGGGCGAATGCTTTTGCGTGTATATATTCACGCGCATCTGTACATCCCAACCGGACTATACGTATGAATTCATCAAAACTACAGCAGTTTTAAATCCACACTCTTGCATATCCGAGTTCTCACGCGGAGTGTAATGCATTTTTCTCTCGAAATCAACATTCCATTGAAGATCCGTTGCCCGTGAGTTCCTATCGGAATCCGCGGGTCTCGCGCGACTCGACGGAATAGAAAACAGCCAGCGCCCCGAGCGAAGCGAACTCCTCTCCCGCAACTTTGTCAACAATCCAATTTTGAATTCTCGCGCCCGCGCGCGCGTGGCATTGGTTTTTCGAGCTTTCGGGGGGGGGGGGGGTGCGCGACAAAAGTCACGTGCGTGCAGCACAGTAAAGGATGAACTCTTCGCGTATATCTATATACATACTTAAGTCTGCGATATTCTCCAGAGGACGCGAGATGTCGTCGCCGCCGGCCGGACCCAAGCTAAAAACAGAGACACAGGCGCGCGCTCGCGGGCTCGAAAATAGCCCCGGAGCTCGCGCCAGCCCCATAACCGCATCGCTGCAGCTCATCTCTGGCTGACGTCACGTCTCCCATAATTCAGTTTCGCCCGGCTGACTTTGCGGTGCGAGCTTTATTCGAGGTATAATTTGAGGTACTCCGATCTTCGTTTGCTGCTCACTCGATCGACGTATTTTAATTGCAATTTGAATTCGCGGCCAGCCGTATTATGATATTCGACTGGGATTTCAAGTTTTGATATAGGAATCACGAAACAATGAGAACAATTAATCTGTTGTTGTTGAGGAACTATAAATTTCTCGGGAAGTAATTGTATCGCGTGGAAACTCTCCCCTTGGATTATTATACAATACTCGCTTCTTCTAACGGTTACGAAACAGTTCGGAAATTATAATACCCCGTCTCGAAACAGTTTATTATAATCCAATTCCCGGAGCAATTTTAGATTCTCGATCCCGAAACGTATATAAGTAGTTATATAGTTTCCCAATAATGTTTGGGAGAAAACAGAATATATACGGAAAATTCATGCGAACGTGTGATTGGACTGCTGAGCATTGTGAATTTCAAGTTGATTTTCCACGATGGATACTCGAACGGGACGAAAGTCTCATCGCAGTGTCTTGGATTATTTTTCTCGAGAAACGAAATTTCGATGATGTTCATGAATATATCCTGAATATTCTCAGGAAAATCCTTCCTCCGGAGGGCGGCGATTGGCTTGCTTTTGTATTCGCGTACCCCCCCGCAGCTACACGCTTTTTTCTCGTCGCGCGCACGTACATTTTATCTCTCCGGCGCTGTTTCGCATGCATCTGGGTCTTCAATTGATATTCACGCCTCGCCTTTTTCGTCCCATATTGCAAACTACGTTTGATTGTCGCGATTTTCTTTTATCATTGAATTTTCGAGCCATTCATGCGGGCATTTTCACGAAGACGCCCGCGCCATATGAATCCAAATGGAAATTCAATCAGCTGAATTTATGCTCATTCGAAATTCACATAACTCTTGCCCGCGCGTATATATACATACATCGAAGACAGTTCCGGTTCCCTTTACCTTGCTCCTACTTTGCATTTCCGATACTCTTGCGGGACGTTTACTTTAGCGCCGAGTTCATAAACAAACATATAACAGCCCGAGTATTCGCGTGAATTCCCGTATAACTCGATGGCAGTTGTGCGGCGAAAGAAGTCGATGAAGATTCATCATAAACACTTGTTTATACGAACGAGAAGAGAAAAAACAAATTCGGGTTAAGGCATTATTCGCTGTAATCAATGATCGAGCGTACAACATCCCGAAACACAAGACGAAATGTACCCGTGATTTTCCTCGCGAGCTCTTGCTCAACAACGATGTGGAAACGAAAACATGGCCAGCAGCGTTTACCTCGCCTTTTTTTCTTACGCTTACTATATACACAGCTTCTCACGATCAATACGTACTGTCCTTGTTTTCTTCCGATGCTCTGAATCCTATTCACAGTTTTGCTCGCGTTGCTTGGGAAAAAATAGTACACTCCCCTTATTGTGCGATCAAGCTCAGTCTCGATGTTACCGGCGCTCACGGAACAAAGCTTGATTCACTTGCTTCCTATTGAACCTTCGTTCCGTGTCGTACTCTCGGAACACTCAGCTGAGAAGCCGATCGTCAATCTTTTAACTATTTGAAACTTTTTATCTGGCAGTAAGGCAGCTTTCATTATTGGATCATCCGATTTCGCCATTTTAAAATCCATTCAAATACTCGCACTCCGAGTTAAAATCATTACATAAGGAACGTAAATTATTTCCTATCCTCTGTACTACGAATGCGGAAGACGATCTCCGTATTTGCCAATAACAAAACCGAAAAAGCAACGAAAAAAAACGAAAAAGCAAACATTTCGCACCCCTATATTCGTAAGTTATAGCGTATATACAACAAATATTCGCACGAGAGATTAATTCGCTGGTGTTCCTGCCAGATTCTTCATCGCGCCGTTGTACGTCTATCCCTCGCGAAAATACTTCTGGTAAAATCAAAATTCCCAGTCGAATTCTTCCCCACAAAGAGAATCATCCGTCTCTCGAAGGTCCGCTAAAATCAGCGAACAAAGTTTTGGCTGGTCGCAGGGAAAACTTGTTCGCGCGCACATGCATATATGACGTACGCGCCGAGACTCTGGGGACGACGCGACGGCTTACACAGCCGAAAGACGTGCTCGCGGTGCAAGGTCAGCGTCTGACACATCCTTTCCGGGATCAACAGTCGTCGCGGAGACTCGCGCACGGGCGGGCGGGGGACGACGTTTCTTTCGACACGATTTTTCCGTCAAAATATTGCTAATGTTGGAGAATTCCCGAGAATACATTCTTCGAATCGTCGACTCTTCGGATTCCCATCGAGCGGAGCATCGTCATTCGTTGATTGGCTGACCCGACGATTAAGGCACTTGTACAATATAAACCGCCTGTATTTGAGGAAGGAATTTATGTATGAGTTATTAATTGAACCAGAAATCAATTAGATTAGCCGCTCCGTTACAAAACTTGGCCATCAGGTAAAAACAATCGGCTGAAACATATAGTAGCAATGAAAGTACATTTGGAGATAATTAAAAAAAATTAGGGTCAACTGGTTGAAGTATCCATGAATGTTACATTTGAGGCTCAGTGATACTGACCATCTTATATTACAAGGTAATGGATAATAAAAGATGTAAAACCCGGGTCACGAAAGCAGCTGAGATACAACGTGGCAACGTCTTGCTTCACGGTTGCCGCAAGTGAACCGTATATAAAGATATTACAGATATCTGTAACGCCACTGTATTGTCCAGACAGCAGACGACGTAAAGCTGATGAGACGTCTTGTTGTTTTTCATATTTATGAAATTACGCTACTCTTGTCTTTTTTTTTCGCCAAACTCTTCTCCCGCTTCTGCTGCTGTCTGAGAACTTTTTCTCTTTGTCTACTTATTCTCTAAAACGTACCTTGTATTTAATCTGTTTAAACACTGAGAGAGAAAAGTCTCTCGGGCTCGCAGACGTTTTGGAGTGCTGTTGTGCTAACCTCGTCGACTTAACAAATGAGCAACGTAGCTAGAATAAAACTGTAATGAGAATATGTTGAATGTTGAAATCGCAGAAAATTAATTATAGAAAATTATTATAGAGATAGATTTTACGGGATTTTATTCAGTTACAACCGTAAGAACTGAAGATCGATCGTTGAACTAGCTTTTATTTTTCTCAACTCGTCACTATTAGAGCTCAATACTTTCCAGACCTTGGAGTAAGAATCGTAAAATTTCACTGCAGTGTGTTATTCAGCTTAAGATCAAGGACCCCCAATGAAGAGACCCACCATGCACTTCTCAGACTGTTTGTGCGCGTATTCGCGCGTATACATATACCTATATGCGAGTTTCAAATTACGCGCGATTGCGGATACGTGAGCATGGTCGCGTGGCTGAGCGTTGAGTCACATTTCCATTGCAACTTGAAAGACGCAGGGATTCATCGGTGCTATCACTCTGCCGGGTGCACGTAGCTCGAGCGAGAAAAGCTGATAAAATGTTTGTGCGTTGACCATGTGCAATCATTGGAATGCCCCAAAGCCGCGTGTTCGTGATTTCCCAGCGTGTATATATTCGCTTGACGTTTGATCAAATTTCTCACGGAATATGCTGGAATCGATGGAAAAAATTGCTCTAGCGCGCCACGTCCGGCTGATAAAACGCGCCGCGTTTATTACGCGAGAGGCGCGAATCATCCAAAAAGTCCCGAAGAGAAAAACCCCCCGAAACCCAGTGTGTACTGTATTCGTTTTTTTGCATTAGGCGACTCGATGCGCCGAGGGTTCGTCGAACTCGGCCTGGCGCGCGCGTCGAAAGTGCCCAATCGCAGCTGCCGCGCGAGGAGTGATATTCCGATTGCGACGAATCGGAGGCAATCGAACGGCGCCGCGCCCGCTCGCTAAAACCGAAGCCTTACACAGTGTGTATACGCGGCCGGTGCTCAGCCGGCGCGGGCCGTCGAGTGAAAGAAGGAAACCGCGGAAAAAGCAGCGGCGGTGGCCACTCGATAACCGCTTTCACCTCCGGGCAGACAAAGGCAGTAGTCGCGCGATTGATTCGAGAGCGCACAATGCTCGCGCGGGGGGTCGAGGGGGAGGAAAAAAAAACGTCGAGCCGAACAACAGCGCGCGGTCGGCCAACGGAAGCCGCGAGGCGCGATTGACATTTGCGTGGACGCCCGTTTCCGGATGTGTATAGCAGCGCGCGCGCGTTCGACGTTCTCACGATGAATAATTGATGCGGCCGGCGCCAATCGTAACCGAGCTCCGCGATATCTGCTCCCTCGCCGGCTTCTTTTTTGCTCGTGGCTTTTTTGTTTTTGTTCTTTTTCGTTTTTTCTTTTTCATTTCGTGTACCGCTCGATCGATAACGCCCCGGGAGCTCGACTCGGACGCGAATTCGACGGGCTCGAGAACAACAACAACAACGTCTCGCTGCTCGCCATCGACGTATCTCTGAATGAGTTTCACCGAGCGGACGAAATTATCTTGGTAATGGGATTTTTTACCAATCCGTACAGGTGGATCGTGTAGGATCAAGTTGAACGTACAAAACTGTCATGTCGTACTGGTAGCGGATCCTTCATATCGATACGCGATGCCTTACGACTTACATCAATTACGAAACGAACACGATTGACGAACGGGTTCTGGAAGTGTTTCATTTGTAATGCGGCGTGATTAAACCACTGGAACTGCGAACTGCGATAGCTGTGTCCCGGACAACTTTCAACCACAAACCCATTCCGTTACACAAACCTGCCACATAATCATTGTTTCCTCGTCAGATAGGCTGCTCTTTGATCAATCGTGTTCCATCGCGTTCCCATGGCACAAAATTAAATTCAGCCGAGTGTGCTGCAGATTACCAAGTCATCGCCGAATGTCGCGTATATAACTCCGATAAACTTATATCTTCAGGATATTGTTCCACATTGTATACATACTCTTTTAATTTTGAATATTTGAATAATTCTATTCATTAGTTTATATTTTCACTATTCATTAGTAAAAGTTGAATACCTAGGTATTCAATTTATTGGCTGATAAACAGTGCATATTTGCTCAATTAAATATGTAGTTTTTTCTCACACAATTGTGAATCATTCGAGATATGGAATACCGATTTTGATTAATTTATATCCAATTACATTTCACGACTTATTAGTAGAAACAAATTGGCTCAAATTGGCATCAAAATAGTGAATAAATCACTCGCCAAGTGTATATTCACAATTATTTATGATTCATCATATTCTCACTGATGAATAGTAGTTTCTAACTACTTTTAAGTCATAAAATAAAGTCCCCCTCTAAGAATATTCCTGCGCTATTCTTGCGGATCTTACTCGACTTTGAAATGTTATACGATTACATAATAATGAAATTCTTTGACTGGTTATCAAATCGAATTATTTGAATGGAGGCATCAATAATTGTCAGTCATATTTTATTGTTGACAAATAAGGCAAGTACAGCCAATGTACTCTTGAAAGTAATATGCACACATTTCGATATTTCATATTTCGGGAGTTTTCTGGGCTTCATGGGCGATCGGGTTACGTTGGAAGTATTGAAAGAACATTTCCGCTCGCTACGTCATTTCACAACGCTTCGTCGTTTCACACTTGGAACAGTTTTACAACAGTTTCCACTTTTATTCCCTGCTTTTTTCGTATTTGAGTTATTTCGCAGTACGAACTCAATTACAAAAATAAGTACAATCATATTTATTTTGCTGTATGGGACTATAACCTATCGTCCGTGAAAACATCTCATCTTTCAACTTGTCGCGTCAGTTTTTCTCAAACTATTTTTTATCTTACTAAGTTTCTTTTTTCGTGCATTCATTAAAAATGAAGCCAATGTGCCTCCTACAACTAATTATATGATGATCATGATCATATTGATGCGCAGATTGACTATACAAACTTCCAAGGTCCGATTCTAGTGGTTTTGAATATTAAACATCTTCAATGAGATAAAATGGATAAATGATTGTTATTGCGGTAGTTTATAATAGCTCTTGAACTATACGCTTTAAAATCCTAATGTTCGCAAAATTATGAAATTCTAATTTTTTCGACAGCCAACTTTGGGAAAAATTATTAGAGAGTGCAACATAGATTGCACTTATCTTAGTTGCAAAATAAATCTTACCCACATAATACACAGAAACACATCCACCCATACACACGCATTCCTATATGTACTAACACTCGCGCGTCTACACAAATGCACGCCCATATGTGTACATTTTCCCTGAGGTTATTCTACGACGACCGTTCTAGTTTCGAGTAGAATTTCGTGATTTGACATCATCGCAGTCTTTCCGAGGGAGCAAAACTATGTGTTGATCTCCGAGTGGCCTTCGGATAAGAGGTCAAAATCACAGGCAGTAGGCAGTTCACCAGAATACCTATTTTAATATATATATTCGAGTAATTTTCTCGAAACTGTGATACTGAAGAGTTATAAGAGTGTTTCGTTACTATTGAGACACGCTGCATATTGTCGCGCAATTATGAAGAATAATTATAGACGAATGAGTAAATGGATCTCAAACAAGGTTCGTGAAATCTCAATCTTTTGGCATCGTGTGGCGTACGCGCGTCTCGAATAGCCCGTTCCAATGCAGACGCTTCATCTTCCGTGTCGTAATTGTGCTTAATTTCGGTTCTCTGCCCAAATGGACACAGGCAAAAGTTGCATTGATAGATTATAATGACTGCAGCTATAACTGGCCGCCAATGAAGCAGCTGCCTGACGGACGTACGAGGGTATTTTAACGAGAAAAAAACCCGCCGTCGGATATTTTTTCACAGTAGCATCGACATCGGGACAAAGCTCGCTACAGCTCTTTGGGAAATGGGTTAAACTTCGATCACGAAGTTCTGACCTTCTCTTCGTTATAACAGACAGCCAGACAGTCGGTTTTTACCACACGCGCGGGTTAAATGAAATCGTAAAAACCCAAGTTTCGCTCGGCTCTCGCCAAGTTGCTCAACTTTGAGAGCCGTTAACAAATTAATATTTGATGGCCACGATAATGAAACAGTTTCCGTGGAAGCTCGTACACGCGAACATGTATACCGCTGGTGGTTTATTACCGCTCGTAACGCCGGCGAATCGTCCGGGGGCACGTTTATTTTTGACGCTCAACTGCTGCGCTTCCTATCCGCGACGATACACTGCATTTTAATAACCTTCACGATGGCGACGCATCGAAATGTCGTGCTTTTACCAAGCAAACATATTTTTCGCTTCAATGGCTGCGGCGCCCCACCGAAATATAGCTGTCCCTCGACCCGAATGCACTTCCTTCGGAACGATTGCTTTTTGATCAAGTCTCGACCGCCACAACGCACTATATACGATACGATTCGAGATTTTGTAACGAGCTTGGACTACGAGCCCAGGATATTATGCCGTCTACACTGGCACTGATTTGGTGGGCTCTAGAAAATGTTGGCTATGTATCGAGATCATAATTAATCAAACGATAAACGACTTGACTGAATAATTTTGATTTTCTGCAAATAACTAATGCAATCGTAACACTTTAAACACTTTACAAACTCTGCACTTTGTTCTGTAAAATACAAATATATCTATTGATGTGAGATAAGAAAGAAAATTTTTATATAATAGATTCAACAAAATATTTCGACTGCGTGAAAAATTATTTTTCAAGGTAAGATTCACGCTCGGGATTGAATAATTTAATAGCCCAGTACTAGCGCAATACTGAAACGAAAACGGCAAGTTGTTCACGAAATTCTATAAAACTTATTTGAACTTATTTTTTACTCATCATGTGTTTGAGCCGAAACAATTGAATCATGAGATAACTGACTTCACTTTACGGACCGCCACTCTTCATGCAAGAAAAAGCTCCATATCAGTTTGTCTATCAGTTTGTTCTTCATATTCCCAAATGTTCAGATCTCTCAGGATATATTCATTTCGCGCCTATAAATGCCACGTAGCCCTCAAATTTACAGTTCAAAATCTCAACAGAAGACCCATGAAATACAAATTGAGAAAACAGAAGAATGAATTTCGAGAGACGTAAAATATAGGGTCATCTGCCGCCAAGGGATTCCATTAGAATATATCGCAGTAAGTATGATGTTGGAAGTGAGCGAAGCAATGGCAGGTCGTACGTGTATGTTGAGGGAGCATACAGCCAGCGGTCAGTCGGTCGGCGTATAGCGCAATAAGAGCTGGTGCAGCATATGGGGCTGCGCAAACACAGGCTCTCCACACTCGCTCGGCCGCCTTCTATTATTAAATCTGGGTCGTCGAGTGCGAGAGAGCATTTGCAAGCCGAAGCGCAGGCAGCGCAGCCGAAAAAGCATTTCGTCACCACTCGAGAACGATGTATATATATACACACACATATATATACATGAGGATCGAAGTGGACAGAGAAGTTGGCAGCGGCGCCACACTTCGCCTGCAGTCAACATACCGAGCCACGGAAATGCCCGAGACCCAGGAGGAATGCGATGTTATTGGCGATTCCCACGTTGCCGCGATTCAAATTATATCCAACCAATGCTGATATGTTTCCTACTCGTTCGGTGTGTGTGCGGGGAAGGGGAGGAGGGGTTAGCTCAGGAATGCCGTGGGTAAAGTCCGGGTAGTTTCATTAATTGGTTTTCCAAGGGTGTCACTGTGGGATGTCGATCAGAGACTTTTTTGCTATGCCTGATTTAATGAAAACCAACATGAAGATCCAGATCAAAGATTTTCTTCTTCTTCCTCTTATATGTTTCCGCCAGTAGTCGTATTAGTCTCACTATATTCGGTGTATTATTGAGATGAGTGAATATATATTGCGAGTAAAACGGAAACTCGAATGCAACCTCGAAAAGTTTCGGCAACGTGGCCTTTTCTCTAAGTAGTAACAGCCCGATCCTGTCTAGACTTTGTTTACCCTGGCGAAAAAAACCGTGACGACCGGATGATTCTGATTCCAGAATAAACTGAATGTGATTGACTCGTGTCTAGAGGCGCTACAATTCAAATGTCTTACAATTCAATTTGTCGAACAAAGACTTGCCTCTACTTGATTTCAGAGATAACAATCGAATTACGCTTCTAAAACATGAATTCACCTACGGTATTTAGTGTAATTATTGGACGCGACGTTGGCGAGTTGGGCAGTAGTGTGAAATTCGCCATTCGCTTATCTTGCTTGGCTGACTGTATCACCACACCTTCCACAAGTTATCATAATTGCAAGTAGATTGGACTATGCATGCCTGCATCAAGTTGTACAATAGTATATAATATAGATTCCGGGCGTCTTGCACTTGCGGTGCTGCAAGCACAAGAAATTGAACTGAGTGACAAAACCAACTTCTATATCGCGTCATCACACCGTTAAGAACCACGTCCCCTCATCGTAATCCTGATTCATCATGATTATTGAAAACTGATGGAAATTAGTAAAGTTTTACTTATTTTCGAGTGAATATTTACTATTATTCAGCGGTTCTGCGATTTCTACTGATAAATAGCGGTTTTTATCTATTAAAAATTTAAAGAGTACGCAATCGACGCGTCATCACTTTCAACCTGTGGGACATGAATTTTCTCATCACTATAGTATACATCAATCTCCAGCAACAAGATAATTTTATTTAAATACATCCTTTGTGCGTGGAGTAAAACTTTATAGCTAAATTTTCTAAATTTCTCTAGCGTGGTATCGCTCCATCCAACCGGATCATCAATTTTCACGCAAGCAGACGTAAATGCTACGGCACGAGAACCGGCGATACATTCTAAGCTCGTCGTTTCACTTGTTTTTATGCTCTATAACTATGAGATAATGTGCATTTATGTGCCTGCTGCTGTCTTCGTAGTACGTGGAGTACATGTGTAGCTGAATATATATATGTAATACGGTATTATCGAAGCGCATATAAATACACTTGATTAATGCTTCATGGTTGAAAAAATTGACGATTATCTATTTATTTCGTTTGGAACAATATCCCTCTTCGCGTGTGTTCCTTGCGGGGATAAGCAATGGGTTTCCGTTGATGTTTTTCACTGCTTATATGGGATTCAAAACATATGTATTCGTGTATTTACATTCATATTTATGTAAAGTTATGTGTCTGGCGGAAGTCCAAACTCACCTATGTTATATTTTTAGCTCCAATTCGGCATTCTACTCTAAATGAGTTTGAAAATACCCATTAACTATTTTCTCAAACCAAATATTTCATTGCATAAGCTGCGTCCATTTTCGTCCACCAAAAAAACGCGTCGTCAAAAAGAAGCGATATTAATTATTTGAGGAAAAATTTCAACCAAGTGCGATACATATTTTCTCTTCGAAACTGTAGATGAGAAATTCACAAATGCTCTTTCCACGTGAGATATTTTGTGAAATATCCCTCTTCCACTCTACGTGGAGCTATTTATTCACTATAGAAGCCATTATCCCGGCGATTTCCGTTCTCTCGACTCGCCTGAGAAATTCGTTTTTGCGCTTTTTCATTGCACAGAAAAATCGCATCGACACCTCTCGTCTCATTCAAGGCAAATTCATGTTTGTTTCTGGAACAGTTTTTTTACTCTTGATATCAACAAGAAAAATTTAACTCTAAAATTTTCCGTACCGAAATGAAGAAAATTGAAAATCTTCGTGATCCAGTGTAACGAGTTGAGCGGTGCAAAACTTGAAAGTTGCAAGATCCATGTTGCGACTACGGCTCAATTTATCATCGTCGACTCGCGTAGGGAAAAAAAACCTCGTGTATTTTCGAGTTAGATCCACGGACGGATTCGTTGCGGGCAAAAAGCGAGAAACGGGCCGGAAAGAAATTTGCTTCGCAGCTCGCGCGAGTTGTTATATGCGCGGAGAGAAATAGCAGATCCGCTAGACGCGCCGCGGCTTGCGCGAGAAGAACCGTTGCGGCGCTCGCTCCTGCGCAACCTTCTCGACGACAGTGGCGGCGATTTTTATTTGCACCGTTTGTTCATTGCGGGACTCGACATATCTGCGCACCCGAGTTGCCGCGCGCGAGCCCAGATTTTCGCTTTATTGCTTCTCTCGCTCAGGCTTTCTTTGCGCTCCTCCCGTTTGTCGACGACGAGGAGACAGGTCGCCTCGCCTATTATCCGGAATTACGCAAGGGGAAACGGAATGATGAATTGCTTATTTTTGCCTGGCGATGTTTATTATGAGACGCGTCGCGCCCGCTTTGTGGCGCTGAGGAATCTAGAGGAACCTCATATTTGACGAGATTATTGTAGATGATTGTGTAAGTGTTTATAAATATGCCCTATGTCGGTTCCACAATAGGTGACTCGGGTGAATTTTCAGGCTTGAGAAGTTAGCGCTGCATCAACCACTTTGATAAAGTTAGCTATACGTACGGAAGCCATATCCTTCGAATTTGTCAATGAGTAACTTGCGATTTCAAGTCATTTTCATATTCGCATTAACGTTAATTTGAATCCTATAAAAAAAGAGAAGAAAAATCAGCCAAATACGTATCCCCGATCAACCTTGAAAAGAAAGATTAGCGTTTTTCAATGCGTTTCCATAAACGTTGACAAAAAAGCGACTCTATGCCGACTCCGTATTGTACACTTTGGTTGAACGTATCACATCCCATATCAAGTTTTTCTTCGGAGGATTTGACAGTGGCTGCTTTAACTCTGACCATTATCATCGAAGAAATTGCATTTTTGAGGCACTTTTCGGAGACGACGAATTGCGTAAGATTATATGTAGCAGCAAAATAGAACCGAGACAGAGGGCATTTTTATATATCCGTCGGTGTCCCAACGTAGAATGCTATTCTTGCCGAGAGCTTGAACGGAAATAATTGCCCGCGCGAGTATTGGAAACGACGAAACCAGATATACACCGTGGCTAATATATCCATTTATGCTAAAAAAAAAGAAACTTGGTCGCGTCGCCGGGTGATGCACAATCAGGCAGCGCGTTTCGAGCAGCTGCTGTTGGGCAACTGTCCCGAGGCTCGCTGCGCGCACGAGTCACAGCCTGATTGTCAAAATTGAGTGATCGCAGATCAATATAACAAGGAGGAATGGTGCCGGTGCGCGCGATGGAGAACTCGGCGCTCGGCCAGGCTCGTGGCCGGCGGCGCGCAAAGGAATTCTGGGCAGGTGTTATTTTTAGAGGGTTGGCTGGCCGTCGATATATCTCTCTTTCTCTCGCGTACGTGTAAGCTGCTTGAGTCATCGGCTCGGCCCGCGGCTGTCTGCTCGCTGGCACTCGGCCCCCTGCACGCTCGCGAGCCGGGTATATACCAATCGCACTTCTCCCCTTTGCCCGACTTTGTTTTTCGCCCCGGTTTATTTGCGCGCGTGCGAGCGCGACAGGTGCAGTTTCGACCAAGTTCGACGACGTGAATCTCTCGTCGCTGGAATTGAGCCCCCTTACTGGATTTTACGCCGAGATAGTTTTTGTGGATTATTCGATTTGACGTGAAAAACGACGCGTATTGATTGCTGTGCTATATGTTATGCTATTGTCGCACCTTGTAGTAAAAATCCATATGCCTGCGTGGTAACTTTACGTTTCTCCATGTATCTAGATATGCCAAGTTAAGATTTTTCGGATACTTAGTAGAAAAAAAGCGTATTCTCGGGATGATTTTTAATACAAAGGATTCTCATGAATTTCTTAGTGAACCCGACGTTTTTCGATGGAGAATTCTCCTCTCAGCGCATCGAAATACCTATAGAAAAATGTCGAGCTACCACCACGCCAACTGGGCTATATAGGGTCGGTATGATATGCCCGTGGTACGGTGCAGCACTATCGATAGTTTGAAATGTCTCGTTTATTTTGTATACCCCACACCATAGAGATCATTATAAACATGGAAACTGAAGAGATGGAAAAACCGAAATTTCCTTTAGCCTGGAGAATTTACGGGCGTGCGCGCGTGTATATACGTATGCACGTCACAAGCGCATTCGGATGTGACTATAAAAACTCGCGTCAGCAGTTGCTTTGACGAGGCTGGCCTTTTCTAATGAAGAGTGTCGTAAAAATAGCGCCTGATTAGCGGACATTTGACGCAGCTGAAACTTTTTTCGATGCTTCGTAACACCGTATTCGCTCGCGACTGACGAAGAAACTTCGTTCTCACGGGACCAATGTATCAGAACAACTCGACACTCGACAACGTAACCAGAGTGTTTTAAACCAGTTGCTCAAAAATCACTTGTCTCCTCGAATTCGTAATATTGTTCCTGTACGATCCGACGGATCGATACTCGGATCTCGCGGACCCAACGTTAACGTATACGACGAACGAACGGACAGAACATGATGATTGCGTGCGCAATCCCAATTCCCGACTCGTATGTGTATGTATAGGTGTTAACGCCAATAACTCATCCCGATGGAGCGTTGAAAAATCGTAGAGTCACGGCGGCGTAAGGAGGGCATAATCCCAGGCGTTGCGGCTCGCACGCGGGTATAGGCACGTGCTGTATCACGCGCGGCGCGCCGATCGCGACAGGTATTATTCCGCTCGCGCTAGCCGCGGCTGCTTTATAGCATGCTGGTGTGTGCGAGTGGTGTGTGTGCAGCGCAATTTTCTCCGCTCGACGAGCAAACTTTCCGGGTCGCGCACAAGTCGAGTCGAGCCAGCTGTATAGCTCGAGCGACGCTCCCGCTGAAACTCCGTCGCCTTCAGCGAGGCCCGCGATGTCACTCAACGGGCTTTCACTCAGACAATCGGCTCTGCAGGCCATGCAACGCCGCGAAAGATGAAAATATACATTATAAGGTTCTGAACGGTCAACAGCTGACGGATCGAAGGTGGGCTGAAAGTTTTCAAGAGGACGAGTGCGGAGCTATCCGTGTGAGAAAAAAAAAGTCGTGGGGTCTAAATCTCAGAGATGTGTGTTTACACTACAAATTATTTTTATCAGAGGCATTTTAGTTCTATCGTACAGCGAAAAGTCTCGAGTTTTGCTAGCATATATACTTATTGTGGGTGAATCTTACATCGTGACACATGCCATGTAGTGTATATACTATGGAGTAAAAAATTTTCCCAAGGAAAAACGTCCCTGATTCAAAATTAGTGAGTTGAAAAATGTGCAGACTTGAAACGTATGGACTAAACTTCATTGCAAAAGTTTAGCTCTTGCGCCTCAGACGCATCTTGGTTATTACTGACAGTCATCATGAACTCTCGTCACTATGGTGAGTCTTTCTATAGTCCCATAGAAGGAACAGGAGGAAAAAATACTCCATTTGATTCCAAGATTTGAATGATCTATATCATCTCGTGATTACGGTCGAGTGACGATGGGGCCAAACGTCACGACGATTAATTTCCTTTCGTCCAGACTGTAGTCAGTAATTTTTGTCACGGAACCTCAGTCTCGTGACCGTAACCGGCCAGTATACACGCCAGCGATGCGCCCTGATATAAAACATCGTCGGACACGCGTTCTAATTTGATTAATTCACGGCAACGCGCGATTACCCGGCGAATCCCCCAGGATCGAGCGAGGAAGCATCGAGCCCTGCGTCCCGGCGCTTTGGCCCTCGTCGGCGTGCGCCGGCTATCCACATCTGTATACATATATATATATGTCGCGTCGTCCACGGTCGTGTTTTTTCGGGCGCGCAATTAATTTAGGACGGGCGATTATAATGGATTAACCGTGAGCTCGTTCCAGAGGACGTTTCAGGCACAGCCCCCCCCCCCCACGAGTACCATCCCACTTGGAACAATAAGTGCGAGCGCTCATCAATTCTGGACGAGTGTTGAAAGTTTCACATGGGGGCGCGTGCGCGCTTGGGGCCAAAGAACAAGGGAGTGCGTTCAATAATTTCCAATGAACGAAGCGAGAGAATATCAAGTGGATTATAAAGATCGCGCGCGAGGCTCTTACGAGAGGGCCATTCGCAACTCAAAAGGATTGTCGTAAAATATCAATAAAACGCGCCGCGCGTCGGCCGTGACGCGCGAACTTCTTTGTGCGCAATAAATGTTTATGCAGCTCGGGTAAATGATGAGGCGTCTTCGCCCGGGTCGCGCCCGTACTACGCCAACACGATACTGCCGTTTGAACTTATGCCCGTAAAGCTTCATGTACTCCGGGGGCAAAAATACGTTGAAATTCAGGCCGCATTGGCCGTAAAAATAATACTTCACCTTCCACGGATACTGCGAGCATCAACTTTTTCAGGATATGGCATTGTAAAAATTGCGTATATATATATAGAGGCTCATCCTGGGCATACATAGTATACCTATAATACGCTCTGTTGATCTTGATTATCACGTATCAATCTCTTACCAACATCTCAAATACATAATATGTTGTCAATTCATAACCTCACCGCCTCCCTTGGAACTAATTCACTCGATTCGTATGGTTTTAAGATTTTTGTCATTTCCTTTCTAGGATTTCTCTCCTACTCATTGTTTTTTTTTTTTTTTCATTCGATGGACTTTCCTCGATGAGAAAGTGATTCAACGAGTTTAGTTCGGCGAGCGTACCTGCTTCGAAATAAATTTTTTTTCCGCCAACGTTATGGATGTACAGGAACGACAATTCAAGCGTAACTCAATTACGTACTTCCGATTCACGTAAGGCTTTCCCCTAGAAAACAGTATATCTGTGACAAATCAAGATATGGATCGCTACAGTATTGCGAGAGTAATACGAGGACAATGTGAATTAGCAAAGCGTGATGCTCGTGAGAGTATTCGTTGCGCTTCAATTCGAGGAAACTAGACTCAATGAAAGTAAGAGTCCCAACCGCACGTAATACACCAGAATCGCAACGATTGATGTATTACACTTGTTCCACGGCTAAACTATAAATATAGTTGTTGCGCGTAATTATCAAAGTGATACTTCTTTCTCCAGGCGGAAGTTTGTAAGATAAATGAGATACAAAGTTGACCTTATGATTGAATCGAGTACTCGCACTAATATGGCCTACAAGCTTGCCCTTTAATCACCATAAAATTACCATAAGAAGCCGCGAGTTATGTTGACTCGTGGTGTATCGTTTTTTTCTGACTATGTCAGTGGTGATTCCCAGAGCTGACGAAAGAATTGCGTTTACACTCGCGAAACTACATTGATGCACGAGAATTCAATAACCGATCGACCTTGCTGCCTAGTGCGGCCAAGACAGATCGATTGTTTTTTCCTTTAACTGCTTTGCTTCTCTTCTTATCTAACTGGCTTAACGACAGTTACGTCAGTTATTTTTTCCTGTAACCACTCTGCAGTTGATACGAGCTTTTTCAATTTTAGTTCTCCAGTCGAATTTTCACTATTTCTCTTTGCAAAATTGACTCTTTTGCTTTTAGAAATTTTACCATCTAACCAGGGGAGTATCGCGTCTTCAGATTACCTTCGCTGATCGTTATATTGAAATGGGTATTCAAATAGGTCATTGCGTATTTGATGAGATCATTTGCGATTTGCAGTGCAAGTTGTATGGATGTACTGAAATCATCGTAAGATTCTTATTGAAATGATTATCTTAAAAGTCTCAGCAAAATTTACCCCACATTACTTTTATGAAATTACCAAAACTCAATTGAGAAGTAATGCTGCATTCATAATTCGAAACGGTTGATTTTCTATGCCATAATACCTTATCAGAAAGAGATACTAAAACATTATTAAGCTCAAAATTTCGAATAAATGTCATATACGAACAAATTGTGAAAATAACGCACTTTTTGAACAGTCTCGCGCGCCAGTGTTGGACTCCACGAATTCGAAGTGGGGCGGCCACGTCCAAGTACGTTACGGACTATCGTGACGATTCCACTTGTGCATCGCGACATTATAAGTGTAAAGAGGGAGAGAGAGAAATACAGAATTGAGTCCTTGGGTCGAGCCGCGGTACTTCCGGCGTTTATCTGGTCCGGGATTTCCTTGTTTTTGACTTTCACAGAACTACCGAGTGTGTGCATGCGTGTACGAGTGTATATGTGTACAAGAGAAGCGCACGTGCCGCCATCGAGGAAGTGGCCAAATTGTTTTCCCACCGTGGCGATAAACAGTCGTCGTTGTATAGCTGACGATGCATATTCATGTATATATAAGCTTACAAGCAGTTGAATCGACAACAACAAACTGTTTTGACCTGATCCAGTCGAATCGACTTTGAACCTTCGTTTCGAACTTGGGATTAATAACGATGGTGAGAATAATTGACGGATTAAACAAACTTTCCTGTAAGTAAAGTTCTATCCTAATTGTATGAGCTGTAGTTATTAAAAACGACGGTGAGAATAATAATGTATTATTCTCTTCAGTGATCTAAAAGAGTATGTAGCCAGACCGTTACATCAGTACTGATTGACTTGTACAGAGAGAAGAATGTACAGATTGACATTCGAATGATTAATGATCAAATGAGACTCTCGCATATGAAGTTTACAATCGGGATACTTTTCGAGCTTACAGGAATTAAGAGACGTCTCTAAAATTCTATTGAAAAAATAGCAGTTTCGACCTGCTCCACGCACGAATCAACACTTGAATATTCATCGTAACGGAGTCGAAAAAGTCATTGTGAGCATTAGTTGAAAATTGTTGCGGTTGTCGAAAGAAAAAGTCAAAAACTTACAAGATTCCGTGGCAAAAGTAGAAAGGAGAATATTAGAAATGGTTTTTTATACGCTGGTGATCGTCGAAACGAGCTACTTTCAAAGGATCATCATATAGATTCTGCAGAAATCTGCATGCCTTACAGAAATGGACAATTTCATCGCGTAACTATTACCGATCCCAAGGATGATTCGCAATTGTGCTATACGCTGAAACAAATCGTTAGTCAATGAAAAACGGTAAATCAGTCACATCTCGAAGGAACAAACAGCCGAGTAACACTCCAATATCGAGCCACTCAATTCCGAGCTTATCAAAGTCAAAAACATAACTCTTTCTCTCTCTCTCTCAGTTGGGCGTTAATCAGCTCCCATCGAGGCAACGCCATAAATCCAAGGCGCGCAAGGTCAACTGCGCTCCACGTGCGTGCACAATCTCGCGAGTGTTATGCGCCCGCCGAGGAAAAATGCCCGAACACGAGCGCACCAAGTTACACAAGCGCGCCGGGTCGTAATGAGATTCGCGAGGAAACAATAACGCCACACTCGGACACGTTTTCCGGAATATATACGGATTTGCAACTGATAATTTCGATGGATGTGTTTTCGCGGACGCGAGCGTTGCAAGGTGAAACTTATAGATATCAGAGGCCTTTTTGTCGGAACATTTGTTAGGAGCGATCTATTCTCTGAGCGGTAGCCGAGTGAGTAGTCATTTTACATCGAGTTTTTTGCTTTCTTAAAGAGAAAGCTTTGTAATGGGGCAAAAATCGACCCACCGAATCAGACCTCGGGACCTCGATTTTCGTGATCTACGGGTCGAAAAACATGGAAATCCAAAAGTGTCTGTATGTATGTATGTGTGTGTGTGTGTGTGTGTGTGTGTGTGTGTGTGTGTGTGTGTGTGCGTCCCGTTTTTTTTCGTCCACGATAACTCTCGAAGGAATGGTCCGATCGTCCTGAAATTTTGCACACAGGTTAATCGCGGCAAAATCTCGGGCGAGTTCAATTTTCAGCGAAATCCGTTGTTTATTTCCTTAGCAACCGTTGTTAAGGTGTCTATTTTTTCGTTTCTTTCGTCCACGATAACTCCCGAAGGAATGATCCGATCGTCTTGAAATTTTGCACACCGGTTAGTTGTGACAAGATCTAGTCCGAGTTGAATTTTCAGCAAAATCCGTTGGTTATTTCCCTAGCAACCGTTCCTAACGTGTTTTCTCACAAATCCTTATGAGTGCTCATTGGGACAAGCCGGAAAATCAGTTTTAAGTCACACTCGATGGCCAAGGACACTGAATTGTTGTATTTGCTCCATAGCAACGGTTGTTTACCTCCCTAGCAACAGTTACGAAGGTTGGAAATCATTAATTTATGACCCATTTCCATCATTTTCGACGGCAAAGGACACAAAATCTTCCCAATTAGCTCCTTAGCAACCGTTGTTTACCGCCCTAGCAACCGTTGCTAAGGGGAAGAAAAATTCATGTAAGTTTCGTTTCCAGTATTTTCAACGTGCTATAGATAAAATTGGGAAAATTTGGTGTCTTTTGCCGTCGAAAATGATCAAAATAGATTTTGAATTGATCATTTCCAACCTCAGCCACCGAAAATGATCAAAATGAGTCTTCAAGTTTGCTAAATACAGACTTAAGGGCAGGATGGATCGATTTTAACCACCATTAAACCGTATGACAGTCACAAGATGAATTGATCGAAAAATTAAGCAGGTCCAAATGTCTCGCATCGTGTATAACCTAGAACCGTTTGCTTTGTTGCATTTGATCAAATAATAAGAGAGCCCGGGCAGACATCAACAGTCGCGACAAAGTTTGGTCAATTGAAAAAGAACGACACTTTACACAGTCACGAAGATACGAATTGAACTGATTAAATAATATTTTTGTAATTTTTGAAAAATAAATGATAGTATCTACGCTAGTGGAATGGTGAAAATACAGGTTTGGGATGCGTTTGTGGGTGATGTTGAAGCCTCTTTGAGAAAGCATACTGCTAAGGCACTTGGCAGCGGTTTTTTTTCTTCGAGATATAACACCTGAATACGCCACAGCGCGACTATTCGAGGCGTTCTCTACGACTGTTTTTACGAATTATAAAAGAACACCGGCAAACGAATTGGTCGCGGATGCTTTCTCGAGAAAACTTAGTACTGTAGAATATTTTAGAGAAGTTCAAGAAAGGTTCATACTTTGATAGAAGTATTTTAGGACTCTGTATATACAATCATACGAATATAGATACCTCTACCCACCCTTAAAACATAAACTCATGCGCAAGATGATTTCTTCCGATTCATTTGATCTTTTCGATCTGGATCATAACATCAAGGTATAAAGAACAAATCGGTCCTATTGAAACATAAATTAAATCCGAGCGACTTCAAAATCAAAAGGCTCCGTACTATAATGTCAAATAGCGCATAGTTTTTACAAAATATATGGAGGTTGTTTTACTTTGTCTTTCGTGATAACAATGATCTGACCAGTGATCCTGGCAGATCGTTGTTATCTATATACAGCCTATATAGGCCTACAGGGACGATCCAATTGGCATTGAAATAAACTCTCAATTATGTTCCCAGTGATATTTATACAAAATTTTTAACATACAACTCGACAATACGCGTCTAAATCATCGTTATATGTCTATACAAATATTCAATGATTTCACTCAGTCTTCCCATTTAAAAACGCGTAGAGGGGCACATTGGGTACACTTTTTTTTGATGCGAAAAACAGCAATTTGAGTAGGATAAAAAATAATCTTAGGAAAACTGATGAGACCAATCGAAAGCTGAGATGTTTTTACACAAAAAAGAGTAATGACACTTTGAGAGATAAAAATTATTGACACCTGATTTTTGAGGTTGAGTGTGAAAAGTGAAATAAGAAAATGGTGAAAAAATCAGTAAGTGAAACTTCAAAGTGTTGTAGGAGAGTGGTTTTAAGGGCTAAATGGGCGGGGAAGATACCGAAAATTTTCTTTTAATTCCCCCAACATAACCCAAGAGCGACTGATGCTCAGAGAGCACCGGAAATACGAAATCTGACGATTGTGCCAAATTGGGTGCAGTGCCAAATTGGGTACAGTTACCTTAATTTGAATGTTATTATGTATATTATTGAAAGTTTCACATTGTAAGATTGTCATATCATTCAAATTGATATTCAAGAATGAATCTTGGTGTCTCTGGATAGAAACTTCAGGGTCAAATTATTGTAAATAAGCTCTGCTTGACTTTGAGCTTTACATTGAAGATAGAGGACTATCAGTATTGTCTTCATCATCTGTTGACATTAAATATTTGGTTATGAGGAAAATTCCAATTAGTACCTAGGCATGAACTGGCGACAAACGTGTATTTCGTATATACGTATACGAGAAGACTATTCTTCTATTAGTAGTAATACACCGCCAGATTTGTTTGCCAATTCTCGTCGTAGTTTCTTTTTAAATTGCAGCCAAAAAATATTCTCATTTATTTCCCGACCATTGATATCTATATACGTCTTTATACTTTACGTGATGCTTGAAATTAGTGAGCTCTGATGCAAAAGCTCGCTCCAATTCTTGCAATCCAACGTAAAATTGAAAAAGCGTGAAAATCCCGAGGAAAGATGAATATCCCGAGTTGTGTTGTCTTGTTCAATTTTCACAAATTTTTTTCTTCCTGAGCTAGCTTGGCATGAATGTAACTACCGAACTGGTATGATTTATTGAAAGTTCTCAGGAGATCTGTGTATAATGACACCGCGTATGGTTATCTCTCGAGTTTATTTATAGATGAAACTGCAGAAGACTAGTTGGCGAAGGTCGAGCTTTCAAAATGAAAATATCAAAAACACGAAGAAATTTAGATCACAACGCATTGGTCTCCAAGATTTTTATGGATTCTCAAGGAAACTGAATGAAAATCAGTCTCCAAATCATTGGAGTTGATTATCGAATACACACACACGTCCGAAAACTACCAAGAACAAATCAACCAGAGGGACCCACGCGATACTCACTCTTATCTAACGTAATGAGGCCTGTGAAAAATCCGTTTCAATTGCCGACAATAATAATTTCCCTTGAAGCCCAGGATTATTCCAATGGATCCCCTGGAAAAGCCCGGGCGGCCTCCCCCATTCGCCGGCGTGTCTTAACGCGCTCTTCGCGCGCTGTTCATCGTTTAATCTTGTTTGCGTGTTTCGATGCTCGAAACGCGAGCGTCCGCGTGGGTGTGCCGAGACAAAAGTGGATTATTGCTTTGTTATTCGAGCAATTAAAAGGTTGTCGTCGCTCGAAACATCGAGCTGCGCTTCGTTTTTGCTTTCCACCCAAAGCCCCGCGGCGGCGTAGCTCTCTCGGCCGAGCCAGCCACAAAGCCTTTGTGCCGCGGCCGGCAGCCCGAGCGTATGTCATTATTTTAATCACGCGGATTTATAAGCCCGAAGTGCTAAGTCCAAATGTTAATCGAGCGGTCAAGGAACGCAGCTGCAGCGCGTTTGTATACGCGCGGCTCGTCTACATTATTTTTGGCCGAGCAATTTATGGTTTCATCTGCGGCAAGATGCGCCGGCACGCTTGACGAAATTGACGCACTCGCAATGGAATTTCATCGAGGCATTAGATACACGGAGATATAAATGCTCGGGTGAAATCATCACCAGTGCGCAGCTTAATGTGGATGATTATTTTATTTTCATAATTGTTGTTTTAGAAAATAAAATAATCTCGCGCGCATGCTTCGCGTATATTTGTCGAGCTTGAAAATTGCTTTATGCCAAAGTCATTAGCATTGATTTTGTCGTGTGACTATATAGCTGAATCCGACAGTCATTCAACTTGATATGCCGTTTTGTCAGAGATACTCTGTCAATTATTCTCGGT
The DNA here is from genome assembly GCA_020882685.1 of Aphelinus atriplicis. Taxonomy (NCBI): domain Eukaryota; kingdom Metazoa; phylum Arthropoda; class Insecta; order Hymenoptera; family Aphelinidae; genus Aphelinus; species Aphelinus atriplicis. Next base: position 80,883,691 of record CM037073.1, read on the forward strand.
TTTATGAGTCCGTAAAGTTTGTCAATATTTATGATCTATTCGGCTACCCAAAAATTACCCCACAAATGTTTCAGCAAGATCAAAGACCTAATCCAAAGTGCATCTAACCCCTTTAAATTTTATTATTGATGTTTTTGCAGGGAACAGATCAACGCACAGGTGGTGCATTATTTCCACTTGAATTAGACAAATTACCAAATGGAAAATCCGATCTTTTCATGGACCAATTGTGATTAGCTTAAAAATGCCAGCCGCCAGTGTTTGTGTAAATAATAATATTGATTGTATCGACCGTCGTCCGTTATTTAACAATTACGATTCAACGATCCGACGTATGCCATCACATTTATTTATACGCGCGGACAGTATTCAGATCTGGCGAGAATTCACATCGTACGGGTATACACCGAGATAATGAATAATAACCGATCGATCAAGCAGAAAAAGCAGGTCAGCCGTTTTTCGATATACGCGCATATATACAATATCGACGTCTAAAATTAAAGCGGAAGCGTTTATGCATCACGTGAGCGGTTTATGCTCGAAAAGTAACGACCAGCGATGCGATACTAGGACTATCACAACCACGTTGATTCGATAGAACGCTTGTATAATATGTAATATCATGTCGGTGGATACCTCAAATAGTTAGAGTCCATAATTGAAATCTCAATCGATATTTGCTAAAGGGGAGCGAGCCCATTGACACTATATAACAAAGTTAATGGATCCATTAAATCGGCTGATGTCCTATCGAAGATGAATTATTTGTGGTTTTTAATTGGACAACTTCGTACTTGGAAACATTAGTTGAGCTCGAAGGCCAGAGTATGGGTCATAATATTTCGTTATATACATGTTATTTTGAGGAGCTTAGAACCCAAACAATACATGTTTCATACAGTACCGACTCTCTCCAGTTTTGCATAATACATGATAAATATCTACCGGTATTCGTAAGAGATATCATGCTCTACCGTACTAAACAGCCTGTAAATCCTTATCTTCTATTCAATGTGTAACGTCCAATCAACACCTCTCAACCATAATCGGCCTTGCAATCTGTTGAATTTTTTAATGAATGCTTTTCAAAACTTTAACTTTCAACGCAATGCTGCGGAATGTTGAATTCAAGGTAGAACCGCATCGAAAATAGGAAGATTGAATCTTTGAATTTTGACTTTGTAACTAGCCGAATCGGTTGTTTGTGCAGCAACGACACTAATAAAAATCGGAAGTAGTACATTGTACATTTATTGATTCTAGAGAACTTCGTTACGTCAAGCAGATTTTCCTTCTTGAAGCTAGATTCCCTTTTTTCAAGTGGACTCATTCTACCTGATACATAAATCCGAACCCGATACCCTAAAAAAAGCGTGCAATGAGTGGTACACACGTGTGTATATATATATTATTCATTTATTTATTTATCGTGGCTTAGCAGCGCGTGGCGGGCTCAAGACACGGAAACTGCCGCTGTGCAGCCTCCCCTCCCACACACACACACACGAGCTGGTCGCGAGCGGGGAGCGTGTAATTGCCTCCGCCGCCGGTTCCATAAGACGATTTTCCGGCGGCCTTGCACAATTGCTGAGAAAATATAACTCGCGTTTGAGCGACCGAAGCGTAATTCAACGAGATGCATATATATATATGAGCGCGAAAGAGCTATTTTGTCGGAAAACTCGCCGACCAAGTCGAGCGCGGTCAATGCGTCTATAACGCTGCTGTAATCGATGCTCCTCTCTCGCGCATATATAGTCACCTCGTCTATACGGTTACAAATCTTCATGTATGTGCTTGATAGACGGCCTTGCAATTTTCTTTTCTTACATTTATACGCTTTTATTTAGCTTCGCTGTATCATTCTGTCCGTTTATCTATATCTGTCTGTTTGTCCGTACATCAGCACCGGGAAGGTCGGAGATTTGTCGTCGAATTTCAAACTACATCTCTAAGGAGCTAAAAGTCTCCAACTTTGCCTGCATTCGTTTGGTCGACAACGAGTCTAGGTCATTTTTTTTCTATCGAAAGTTAGTGGCTTGGAAAATACATGAATTCAAACGTGTTAGCTGGAGTTGGCTACAAGATAGTGGAGCACGCGCCTGCGTTATGCGCTTCTGCGTTTATTATTGTCTACCAACATTAACCTATATCATATTCACCCCATAGATCATTAAGCAGAACCCGTGACTATTGTCGAGTCTTTCCCACGGAAGAAAAATGATGTAAAAACGTATTTTAAAAATACGCTCTCATGCAAACGGCCAAGAAAAAGGAGAAAATAATCTCCATCACTCGAATATGTATATCCTAGACGTTCCTTTGTGAAATGAACCGAGTTACTCGATTGTAAATTATGAATACAAAACTTGCGATTTTACATGGCTATTACGTGTTTAAGCGATGCAAATTACTTTTTTTCTCGTCAATCTCGATTTGATATAGTGGCGATTACGGGCGGGGCGTAGCTTGAATCGACGCGTTTTGCGGTCGACAAATATGATATCCGAATTGGGACTGTAAATTTCGGACAAATTATCGTTGCCGTGCGAAAACTTGCACGGCTAGCACCTCGCGCTCGAGCCGGGGATTGTTAGCATATTATGTTTCAGTATTGATAAACGATCACGTGAATGGAACGACGAGTCGAACGTCAATACCTGGTGAAAATAACGACATTCACGTGCATCTGGTTGAATAACAGACATCGATGAAAATCCGAGTGAGCTTTCATTTCAAGATAAATTAAGCACTGGCGGGTAAACGCTTCGGTTGGTTTTTATTCTCGAAAACGCGTTCGCAACGATAATGTCGCATCAAACTCGTCTGGGAACAATTGACGTATCGATTTGCAGCAAAACTACCGGATTACGAGCTCCAGTGGCAATACGCACTTGGAATGAAGCTGTGCGAGGAAACAAGATAGATCAAGCGGTTAAAGAGTTTGGCTTTCTTTCAGAACCGCAAACATTTATCACTCGTGTATAAAGAAACGCGAAATTAAATTTAGCGGATTGTTTTGAATTTATCCTTTCGAAAAATTTATATCCTCGAAAATTCCTCTTCTCTCTCTCTCTCTTTCTCTCTGCGGTTTCCCCAAGTCGCAAACAAGCATCAAGAAACTCAAACTCTACCCGGCCAGTCGAGAGATATATTTTCGAAAATACATGCGTATATATATTTCAAGTTCACGATTCCCGTAAAATAGTCCAGATGTTTTTCTCTCTAAAATAAGGAATCTATTTAAAGCTGCGCGCACACCCGAGTCGAGCGCGCACGACCAGTCGTCCGAGCGAAGATGGCAAATTTTCAATCGGCCACCATAGCAGGAACTTATTGGGCCAACGCCGGGCAATGTGAAAAATCAAAACATTCCAAACGGCCGCGAAGCTCGAGAGGAAAAACAAATGGGAAAATGTAAGCCGTAGCCAAGAACAGAGGCGTCGAAACGCTTTAATCTCCGACGGAGATCCGCTCAGCTCCGATCGAACGAGCCAAGCCGCGGGGCTATAGTAAAGAAAAAGCGAGCCAGTAGCGTACGCCAGCTGTTATTCGATTAATGCGCGCTTGCATCGAATAACCGATGCATACACGCACGCGCGCAAACACACAAACACACAGACACACTCGTGAAGCGCGAATAGAGTCGGTGGAAGCCTGCCCGCGGAGCTTTTATTGGCTTTGCCCGCGTGACTCTGCGTGTGCTGCAGCTCTCGTGTATATATATGCGCGCATCTATATAGCGCGCGGCTACATTTTTTTCCATGCGCTCGTGATTCTCTCGTTCTCCGATGGGCTATTTGCATGAGCTCCTGCCGACGATTCATATTGAATTATATACCACTCGCTGCGTACGCGCCATTTTAATTCGACTCGATATCTCATATTTTATAATAAGCCGAGAATTACGTTCGATCGAATGATTGTTCGGTACGCGTTGGTTCGATCGACTGCTGTCGGTCTTCGTGGCTAATGATCAATTATTTTTTTTCTTTGCTTTACTCGGGGAAAATATTCGTAGATCGCTCTGGCACTGTCTCATTACGGCCGACTGAGAGTGAAACAGAGAGAGAGAAAAGATAGACTGGGATAAATGTAACGTTTCGAGACGCGCGGGGAGATTTTTATTTATCGCTCCATTTGTTGATGAGAAGAGGAGCAAGAGGAATTTTTCACCGAAGCGTTGCGTAAGTATCTCGTGAGGTGAGAGAAGAGTGCTTGAATAATTGTCGCGCAATGTGAAACGAAGAAATGAAAATGCAGACAGGAATTCATTATGCATAATTTATCTTACACTCACTGCGCGTGTTATCTCGCTTTTCTACAATTTTTCTGAGCTCATATATAACTGCGTGCGGCCGACAATAGGGAAGGAAGAACAACGATTTCGCGTACCGAATGTCACCTGACTGTCGTTGTAAAACATAAAAATCCGTCTCGCAGTATATCAAAAAAAAAAAATTAAATTAAATAAAAAAGTCAAAACATATTGTGTTGAAGTGGATCGTAACTATGAATATTTCGAGAGTCAGTCAAAAACGTCGTCATCAACCGGACACAAATCATTTTAATAGTCGTCGAATATATTTGACGGCCCTATTCGTGAATCCCCTCGCGCGCGCGCGCGTCTCGACTGTTCTCGCCAAATTCCGAAGCATCAACAGGAAAAATCTCGTCGCGTTGACCCATCCCGATTATGCGGCCTCGCGTCTCCCAAACTATACATAACTAACTTGTCGCGGTTAATGTCGTGAATTTGCGCGGCGGCGCGCGAGGCTCATTATACCCGAGCAGATTATATACTCACGAGCTCGAGCTGACTCACGTTACATATACTTTGCGCGTGGACAAAAAGTCAATTGTCCCAAATCGGCTAGAAAATGCCCCGATGCCTCGAGTCCCCCCAAGTGGAAATTCGCAGCGGCGCGCGCGAGCGACCAGATCGTTCTGGAACGCGCGAAGGTTGTTGTTGCGAGCGCGCGGCAAAAAGCCTGTCTCGTTATATATACGTGTAGCGCAAAAAGCGAATGTCGCGCGTGTATATACGTATACGTACACAGTGGAAGATGCGCGCGCGCGCGAGCGAGGCAGTCGCCGCTGCGGTATATTGCGTAAGGTGAGCGCGCGCGAAGGCCTGGATGGTGACCGTGGCCGAGCTATATGCCGAGCGCGCCGCGGATAATCCGGCCCGAGCTGTAGGGTTACGCGCCGTTGCGTCACACCGTCTGCCCGTACAGTATATGTATATACTCGAGCACGCGCGAGCTTCGCAGATACCGAACGAACTGATTTAGGGACAATCGGGCGCTTCCCCTCTTCGAGTCTGCTTACCGCGCGTTTTCATGCACCTGGGCTCGACTGAGCGCACTGGCGGAAGCTTTGAAAAAATCCACTTCGTTCTGGTCGTATTAGCAGATTCCCGTGGCTGTTTCATTGGCAAGGGCTCGCACGTGCCTCGGACGAGCCATCGGACACCTCTTTGTTTCGCGCGACGTACGAGTCGAGTCTGCGAAAATTATCCTCGTCAATGGACACGACGCGACTGTTGTGGATCCGGTGCACTCTGAAATCAATTGGTCGGTTATCGAGATTTTTAATGCAAATAAACAAGCGCGTCTTTATTGAAGTTTTTCTTATTCAGCTATACTTTGATTGATCTTCAACTGAACAGTTTGTGTTATTGAATTCCTATATGTTGAGTTCAGAGTGACTTAGAAAGAATCAGGTGAGTCGACAATAGCGTACCATACCCGCACTACTATACGACTATTCCGCTGATTCATTGCACTATATTAACTACTATGGGAAATTATTTCTTCTAATGGTAGTGAAATCAATTTGATTATAACGATATAGCATAGCTTATCGTACCAAATCGATTCTCTTCATCTGCCTCTCATTCTATATAATTGGTTTGGATCACATGTTCCCTGTTTCGATTAGTGTAATATCCCATTGTGGTCAAATAATCAAACGGAATTTCGCATATAATTTCGATCGGACAAGTTTCGAATCCCGAGTTGACAATCCAACTTGCGGTCGTCCGCCGCACGAATACGCGAGGAAATAATCCATTCGCTTATTCACATATAGGCGATTGTTGCGTGAGAGAAAATGACCGGACAAATGAATGGACTGACATATACTGCTGAAATTGTTAAATCGAACTTTCCGCGTCTTATCCATAAGCTGGAAAAGTTTGCCTCGCGCGAGACAATGAAACTTGGACTGCAGCGAATCGAAGGTTGCGATTGCCTTCCAACCGCGCCTGACATTCGATACGTTCGAGAGCCGAGTCAATTCAATATAGACTCGTACGCGTGCGATAGGTGCAGATACGAGCGGCATCCTATCGTTGTCATAAATTGTAATTCCCATCAACGAGAAGTCAGCTCGTACGCGCACGCTACAGCCAGAGAGTTTTTCCACGACAATGAGCGAGCCAATTGGTTCGCGTCTATCCTCGATCGTAATCTCGAGATCCTCCGCGGCGGCTGCAGCCTTTTCATCGGGCCCTCGAAACTCGCGCGCGCGACATCAAAAAGCGAGGAGAAAAATTATGCGGGCGGGTTTAAACAAGCGCCGCACGAAACAATGTCAAAGTCAAGCCGCGGCAAACGCATCGAGGCTCTTGCTCATTGCGATTCACTTGAAAATAGTGATAGGATCGTTGCGCCTCGAATCGGGAACGTTCCAACGTAAGATGGATCGTGGATAATGAGTTTTAAACTTTTCCTAGTACTAAAAATACTACTTGTTTCGACTGAAACAAATAGTATTCCTATGTAAGGAAGTATTTTATTAGAAATGACTATTTCCCCAGCACAAGGTAAAACCGGCCACGAAATGTTCCGGGGCTAGGAATTGAAGTATTCAACGTGCTCTACAAGATTCTGGTAAAATTTTTGTCCGAACATAATTTTTCAAACGTTTGATTTTCGTCAGCGTTTTGCCCGGATTATCCTAGTAAACGAATCGTTTGAGGACAATTTAACGGAGTCAGATAGTAATTTTAACGTATGGAAAATTATGTAAGGATGGGAATTCAACCAGGATCTTGTAGAGCTCATCGAAAATTTTCATGTCTCGAAATAATTAATGACTTAATGACTTGAAGGTAGATAGGTAGCTGTCTGGCCATACGATCTTCGCACCGAGGATCTTATAATGTTAAGCGATTCTTCTGGAGTAGTATCGGCTGGAATAAAAGAAAAATACGAATGCAACTTCACGGTGTATAGGGTATTGAGCGCATATAGGGGATTGCGATTTCAGTGAGTTTGTGCATGTCGAAAAATAAATGTCGTTACTTGGTTTCTGGTATATTATTTTCTACAGCCTTCTGAAACAAACGTACAGAAGGTAATTTTCCCAATCAACCAAATAGTTCTATGTGACTAATGTCGTCAAAGATGCTCTCAGCAGCTCAAAATTGAGTGTGACAAGGCGTGTCGAAAGTGACTAGGGATTCCGAACCGTGGCAAAACAATCCTCGAGCATCGCGCCAACCTCGAAACTCGTCCAACAGTTTCAAGTTTCGAGGAGCAATACCTGTCGTACACACATTGGGTGTGGACAGCTGAACGAGGCGAAAAGACGGCCCTCGTCTTTGTGCGTTTCCCCGGCCGCGTGGCTCTCGGGAAAGCCTGCACGCGGCAATTGCGCGGAAATAGGCCCGCGCACGAGCGCATCGCGGCTCGCTCTCCACGCGTCTACGCGCATATAACCGGATTCCCCCGGAATCGTCTCGCGCAGCCTCGAAAACAGGAACACGCCGATTATACCCGATATATCGCAGGCGCAAACGAAAATCGCGAAGCGAGCTTCCGCGGAAAAATCGACGGGCTTCGCGGGTGCTTTGCATGAAACAGCTCTACTCGCCCGGTCCCCTCGTGCCTCTCCGCTGGTGGACGGCGGATACTGCGATGCACCATCTGCTGTTTCACAATGACCGTATGTAATATATGTGCGCGAGTAGTTTTTGACGCGCACTTATTGGAATATTCTCTTGGGAAGAGCGTGTAATCGTCACTCATGATAATTCAGTAGGACAATCGTGAACTTGGTTCGTTCGCGTAAAGCAAATCGTCTTGTTCGTGGTTTTATCCGACATAGGTATCCTTCCTCGGCCGCGAAGTATCCATCGCGAGTCATTTATTCTATGAATTAACGTCCTTTCGAATCACGAGATCAAAATATATTTTGACGCGGCCTAACGAAACGGGAGATGCATTGTAGGTCGTAGATGCGCTTCGTGGGAACGCCATCAAGTGTCCAATTGATTCGGTTGTTCGAAGCTTCCAGTTCGGACTGGTGATCCAGTTTGTGGAATTCCAAGTCATAACAGATTAGCGAAATCACTGCGCGATCTTGGCTAATGTCCGGATGCGAACTTGTACTTCATTCATATATAGGTCTTAACGTATCCAGTTCGGTCTACTCGATGAGCGAGAACAGCGTAATGTTGATTCACCAATTGTAGACTTGGCCGTGAACGGCTGATTCAATTACGCGTTCAAGAGAGTTTGAGCTATGAAAATATTATCTGTATTGTTTCCACCGCTATTTCAGTAGCCTCCGCTATTTCAGTAGCCTTCAACGTGACTCGACAGCCTCATCATTTTCTTGTCGCTTTATTATGGACAGCACACGGCCGATACCGATATACGCATGCGTATATATCTATTTCCTATAAACGCATTCGATGAGGATAAAGAAAAGCGATTTTTTTTTCTCTTGGAAATGAGAAATGCACAACTATGGCATATTTCAACGCCAAAAATTCGAACGAACTGGTCCAACGCGCAGAGCGGAAAAGTCACAGCTAACAATCGTCCGGGCAACCGTGAAAGCCCGAAAGAGAAGCCGCGAGCGGCTGCGCCTCGCGTTGACACACTCGATCAACGTCTTTCTCGCTCACGCCCGTACGCCGCTGATTGGAGGATGAATAGCTGGTTTTCCGGAGTCGATTCGGTTACATCGTTGTGTGTCGGACTACTGGGGGCGCGGGGAAGGGGAGGAAGAGGCAAACGTTGCGCAACCGCGTGCCCGTGTACATACACGATTTCCGCCGGCGGTCCGGGATGCACACCAGAACGCAGATCCTCGGGGCCGATATAGCGCGTTGCGCAATTCGTATATATGCGTATATATATCGACTGAGAGTCCGACTCGCGATCGAGCTGGGATGAAAAAGCTGGACTCGAGCCCGAGCAGTCATTTAGCCGGGATCAACGCGGCGCAAAATTTGTCGATTCTCTTGGATTGAGGTATAGTCGAACCGAGAATGAGTACAGCGTCGATTTGATACTGCTGGGCCGTCATCTGTAACCGCGAGACATGTCAGAGATTTTGTCTTTATTGTAATCTTGCCATATGCTTTATGCATTCATTGCTTATCGACACCGTATCTTTTGAACTCGGCAATTTCGATTTTTCCCTTTGCGCTTCACGTTCACGAATATCGACGTGCTTCTTGCTCGTTACAGCGGAGTCGACCTATTATAAATCACGAGATCACGAAATCACGAGAGGATCTGTGTACGGAAGTGAACGTTGTGTGCTAAAACAATCAGTTTATAGATATATTCCATTTGAAAGATAATGCGGCATACTTATATGAGTATAATCCTCAATCTCGGTCAATATTCAAATGATAAAAAAGGACAATTGTACGGAAGTAGTCGAATTGAAAATAACTTAGAGTTTTTGCTTTTTGCATATTTTGATCGCTCATTCTGATTGCGAGTGCGACGACGGTCTTCTCTGTATAGATACTGCAATTCTCCGGGTCGTTTTAATAACAGAAGGAAATTGACCTGGGCCGGATCAGAACGATTATCTCAAGGTGGGTAGATTTTCACTCGCTCAATCTATACAGAGTCGCAGTAAGGACTTGGCGTCTCCTTGACTCGATTCCCTTGAATTAACGCGGAATGCAATACTTGAAAATATATAATAAACTCGAATAAACCGAAGGAACAATAGATTAAATTGCCAACGAATCGCGGCGAAGTAAGATAAACAAACTAATAATATTTGCCGAGGCGTGAAACAATTACTGGAAATATCCTAATCGTCGCGTGTAAATGACTTTTCAGACGCGTAAAAGGAAATAATCTCTTACGTTGCAGAAAGCGCGTTTAAAAGAAGCCTCACACTCTCGTGCCGCGCGCCAAATGCGCTCCCGCAATCCCAAGCAGCCCAACGTTCAAGATTTTTATATAGAATCCGATTAAACGGAAAGAGCGGAACGAGGAGTAAAAAAAAACAATTCAGCGTAGCTTAATTTACTGCGACTATACGCGGCGTCGGGTTTAACGCTTTTTTCATCGAGGTTTCGCGCGTACGCGAGTGCTCGAAAGGCCGCGGGGGTAAAAAGAGAAAAATAAAGCAGAATGGAGAAGAGAGGGGCGAATAACAAACTCGGCAGGAGAGAATTTTCAATGGGCGAGGCGAAGAGAGAGAGAGAGAGAGAGAGGGAGAGGGAGAGGGGTAACTCGAGCTTTTCAAGCGCTACCAACTTTTCATACTCCAATGGCGCTGGCGCTGCGCGTAAACAATTACGCGTAATTGCGCTGCCGTTCCGCCGTTCTAGTACAACACACTGAGCCGCTCGCGGGCTTTTCTTGCGTCCGCGCGCAAACCCGTACATTTGTCAGCAAGTTATGTTGTGTATATATATGACCGGAAACCCGCCCCAACGCGTGGCTGAGATTTCTCAGCGAGCAATGAGGAGCTTTCGACGAGCCGCACTATATTGACTTCTTGTTGGTTCGTACATATTGTTTCGTGGACAGCAGCGAGAGGGTCGATTTTTTGTTGAAAGTTTGTGAAAAAATTTTTTATTAAGTTTTCATTTTGCTCCCTTTGTTGAGTCATTGATTCAGAATAAGCGCAAAATAATGAAGGAACTGGAATGTTAATACGTTTTTTTTTTATTGAGTTTTTATTGCTCAAGTACTACAGATGTAGTGAATCCAACGGATTGAAGTATGACTTCATATAATTGTGCAAATGACATATGATTGAAATTGTTGTTCCATATGAAACATACGAATGCAGAAACATTATTTTTCATTGGTTAACGGGTTAGAGTTCTATTTTATGAAAATAACATGTTCAATAACAACAATTATTGATTCTATGATGTTCCATCACAAATCGTTATACGTATTTTGCATCAGGGACACAAGAAATAATCTGAGTTTTGTGGAACTATGCTTTTTCCCCACTGTAAGTTACAATGATTCATGTGAAGGAGGAAACGCCCAGAGTAACAGAGATTCAATATGAACTTGTGACAGGAGAATATTGCTTCAGCTTACATTAATTAATAAAAGTGACAGATGGAAAAGTCAACAAATTGTAAATCTATTGTTCCAAGGACAACCCATCAGATTATTTCATAAATGAGCCTGACGCGTGACGTCTGGCTGATAACAAATTGTGCAGTCACTCGTCAATCTTTCCAATAATTAAATTTTCCCCAGCTGCAGAGGAAAAACTTTCTCATGCAAAACGTTTTGCAATTACGGTTGAAAAATAAGTATCTGCTCGAGGCAAGAATACGAAAAGCAACTGCGCATTTTTTCTTTTCTATTTGATGTGTTGCATGGGTTCACAACAATATGATACGATCCGTTTGATTATCGTGCAATTGAGCAACGTCAAAACGATCGATACAACCTCCAACAGTGTATCCTTCAGCTCTGGCTGGAGAATAATTAGAATTTCGCGAATACTTCCATTTGTTCAAGCTCGCCGCGACCAGCTTGTCCAATGAATTTTCTCGGCACTTCATTATTCCGTTGATGGACTAGTAAATTGTCCCTCCTCAATTGCTCGCTCGTCAGTACTCTGGGAACCCTGAAATCAAAATGAAATACATTCAAACGCTTAGCTTGCGGATGTCGAACTAAATAATCCCAACTCGGTGCATCAGAGCCAAGACGCGTTCAGTGAAATACCGAGAGGGAAAGAGAGACAGAGTACATACGCGAACAGGCAATATGTGTAAAGTGCCGTAGGGGGAGAGTATCGCGGGCGAGTGGCCCCTCAGCGATCCGGGAGGCGTCGCTCGGTGTGTTTGCGCCCCGATGTTTATATGCGACAGACACCTACACGCGAGGCCCGAATTCGGCCGGGCGCGCCGGAGTGGATACCAACTAAATTCGCGTGTATATACCGGCAAATATTTGCCGGCCGTAAATACCTGAGCGCGAACCATGGGGGCGAGCGAGCGAATGCCGATTACTCCATTGCCAAACGTTATACGATATATATACTGGCTGCAGTCGGCGACCAGACAGCCAGTGGCAGTTTTTCTCATTTCAAAATATATACACGAGAGCCCCGTTGGCTGTTATCAGCCATTGGTGCGACTCGTTTTTTTTTTTTGGCCGCTTATACGCTTATTATTGTCGCGAGTAAATTTAGTTATCGCGTATAGATCGGTGATAACGACATTTGCCCAACGCAGAATCGAAGTGTAACCGCGCGATTATTTTCGGTTGCGAACGGGCGATCAGTCGTGGAAATGTTCGATTTACCTTGACGTGAAAACATTTTACACCGCGCCATTTCCTTCGGATTTTCAGTTATGGACTAGGGGAGAAATCACTGTCGACCGTATATTGGCGCTGCGCGTGCTTCGTCGAGGAGATGTGACTTTCGGGGGGAATTCACGCGTGTGACGTGCGGCTTTCTTGAACGCAGATCTCGACACTCGTATTGGAATTGAAAACGTACAGCCCCGACTATTACGTATAAAGTGAACGGAGAATCAGGAGAATTACATTCGGCTTTCGTGTGCTAATTATTGAAAATATAAGCAGAAGTTGAAACAATGACGAGCAAAATTCACGGTATGTAACTATGTAGAACTTGGCAGCTGATGTTATTTCGACTCGACGAAGGGTTCAGAACCTAATCGTTAATTAATTTATGTGAAAAATATAAAATTGGGTTAGCATTAGTATTCTGCTAGGCCATTTGCGCCACTCCCAACGTCAATCCTTGCACACAAAAATAGATGTTTAAATTTCAAACCTTTGTCAAATTTATATTATATCGAACTGTACACTATGCCAAGCTTCATATTTCAATCGTGAATAAATTCATTTTTCATGATCAACACATAGTTCCCTAAAAAGTTCGTCCAATTTCAATGATTTACTCCGTTTTATTTCCTAGCTACCAGCCAGGCGCTATCTCTACTCTTTAAATCCCAATAGCGCGTAACGTATTCAATTATGATTATTTTCCAAAACAAATGAAACAATCATTTCGTTCATGAATTCATTGATTTTAAAAGATTTTCAGCTTCTCACCAAGCATAGCAGAGTTTTCGCCGAAAAGCCTGTGTACGCCGTTTCTCAGGCGACCGACAGGAAGTCGAACGAAATCGTAAGTAGTATATATATATACACACCCGACAACGAAATTCGTGCAATTGCAAAATGCTTACAGTCGAAACCCAGAGCGTCACCGAAGTTCAACGCCTCGGCGGCCGAGAGAAACGAGAAACCCGTTCGTACATATATACATGTACATACGCGAAAAGAAAATCCGACGCGTTTTTGCGTATACGCGAGAGCGTTTCCCGTTTCCTTATCTCGCGCTCGCGTGGCGCCCGAAAAGCCACGTGTTTTTATCCGACGCGCGTGTATACAGCGGAGCGCAAGATTCGATACGGTAGCGAAGGCCGTGGTTTCTTTTTAGAATCACCGCGACTCCTCGTCGCATTGCACTCGGAGCAATCACAACAATTCAACACTTGCTCGCAACGGCGGAGTAGGCGATACACGCACACACATTTTTCGCACATTTGATCGATGCGCCGACCGCTAAATGAGTATAGTCCCTCCGTATGTCGCGTCTTGTCGACGTCCCAATTTGCCGATATTCCACACAGGTGTATGTGTCTGTGTATGGAAATTTTGTGTAGCGTGCCGTCGAGCGATTCATCGAGTCAAGTATTAGTGCGAGTTGATTGAGCGACGCGATAACGTTCTTATATCAATATTGAGTACGCTCGGTAATATCCGCAGTTGATAAGCATTCATAACACATACACGCGGCTCCCTTAATGAGTATCAAACATAAAGTCATATCTATACAGAACAATGTCAAGTTGAAAAATATGATGGCAATCGGATAAAGTGTATAAACGATTCTTCGCGCTTTCTTTGCGAAGAAGAAGAAAAAAAATATACCGTTTTTCCCTTGAGAATATCTCGCGTTAAACCGCGGACAAATTGACAGACCGACTTTTTTTAGGACACTGTCGGTATACGTACTTCACACTTTCGAATCATCGAATCAGAGAAACTGACTGATTGTCAAGCTCACGTCCAATCATTGTTTTCGATAAAAATCTGAGATAATGTTCCATATGTCATTGTTATAAATTATGTCATCATGGAATCACGTGTGATCAAAGATAAGTCGCTAGGTGTGGAGTGTCTGCATTAAATTTCGCGCTTGTCAGATCTCGTATTCAAACTAACCAGGAAATCGCTTGGTGTTTTGGTCGCTCGACTCTCGGATCTGGTTGACACTTTTCGCGGCGGTTTATGGCTACCCGAATAGATGACATCTGCAATCATTCATCAGCTAACGTTTCGATTTACCAGAAGTTTTGTCATTTTTTTAGAGACATAAGTGTGACATAAGTGTGACATTTCATATATGTATGTAGATACACAATACATGTATAAAGTCAACAACTATAGGTTAATCGACGTCAAAAAATACAAGAAGACCGAAAATGTCACTCAATTGAGTATTATGAAACTAAACCTCAAGTGTTTCTGTGGATTTGAACGGCTCGCATTGGTCGATATAACCAAACCTCCTATTTTCTGCCCCGAGTCCAACACTCGGTAATAGTCATTAGATTATTCGAGCACGATTACGTCGTATTTGATTGAGCCTTCCAGCGAGGCATGAGGCCGTCCATGCCAGTATGTACCGGCGCAGGCGCGAACTTGACCGGAAAACCTCGGCTGCAACTCAGGCTAATCGATTTCCCCGCTGCTCTACACGAGCTTCGCTCTGTGTATTGTCGTGTTGCCGTAGATCATCCCGTTGTACCGGGCATTTGGACTTATCATCCCGCGGGATTGTTCCGCGTCCGATTTCTCGGCAGATTTTGATATCCACAAGATCGCGCCTTTTCCAATCTGATCCATAGCAATCTATACTGCTACGAGCGAGAGAAAAAGCTACAGGAGCTCTCTAGTCTCATCTCGATTGAATCAGTAATCTCATGTGGAAACAAGAAAACCTTGAGCATTGATAAACATCGACTGTGCAACGAGTTCTCTCATTCCGAATGGAATCCATCACAAGTATTCGATGTCCACTGAAAATCAAGCTTCAGTTACCTCAGTTTGTTGAGGAAATATTGTTGAGTAAATACTCGCATTTCGAATTCAATTGGTGCACGATTTCAAGTGATTGAATTTTTCTGTATTATAGAAATATTTCTGTATTATAGGAATAAATTTTCTTAATTCTTATGGTACGGGTAGACAAGGAGTTCGAAATACTTTGCTCGGCTTGGTGAGTTTCGTTACAGCCCTCGATGTTACAAAATTCCAAACAGTTTGCGTCGTTAATTTTTCTTCACGGGAGAAAAGACCCACAATAAACATTTATTGAGTTTATTGATTCGAAGCCCGACAATTTTAATGCCTCGGCTACCTGTTTTTCAGCACTTGCTCTGAGCAGCGTGAAGGTTATAATACTGGTCGAGTCCTAGTTGACTGGCGCGATTTCCCTCGGCGTGAATAAGTTTTTTCCCGTCAAATTTAATTTCCTTCAAACATTATTGCACTCTGTCATGAATAATATTCCTTTAGCCTCGTTTCGACTACTGTTAAGGGGACACTGCACAGACCGGGACCTGAATCTTTTCAAGTGCTTTTCCATGTCAATACGAAGTTTTGAAAAATGCATTTCCCTTACATATATTCGAAACTACAGTACATCTGTGCGTATGACTTTCTGTATATATATTAATGTATGAACGTAAAAATTGAATAACGGTTCGTAGGATATTTAAGGAAAGTCGATGCATCTGACGAAACACTGGTATACATTTTTTTTTTTTTCATTCAAGATAAGATGTCGCGATAAGATCTCGATCTAATTGTCATGAAATAATCTTTGTTGAATATATCTGGTATCGATCGAGTGGGTATTCCACTTATCGGATTTCTCTATTCGTAGCTCGTTACACATTTCTCCATGTATATTAACTCGTTATCTCTATAGTTATTTCGAACCGTGCACGGTTCAAGCCATTCATGGGTATGATTCGTTGCTCTGCGCGTGTTTTCCCAACTCTGTGCGCAATTGGAAAACGAAGAGCGTAATACATATAGATAGTTTTTCGCCAACCGCACGATTCTTCCATCCAACCATCGACAGTAACGAGTCTTCTCTCCACTCTCGACCACGCGATATTTTTCCTGGAAGAGTACCTGTAACGCGACATTAATCGTTTCGTTTAGTAATATCCATCAATTTTTACGAGACGCTCGGGTGTAATTTTGCTTGCGCAACAGGGCGAGCGGAGCGATGAGCATCGCGAAATTTCCTTGTCATCGGGTTTGATTCCGGCTATTTGACGCGCCATTGTCTCTCGCGACCAGCCGAAATCCCTCGATACGCTCGAGACTGCGCGCTATCTCTATTTACAATACCGTCATCGGACTGAGAGCGAGTGAGAGGAATAGAGGAAGAGAAAAAAAAATTGAGGACACTTTTTCCCCTTTGTTTCCAATCATCGTCTCCGAGCGCGCGATGCGTGCCTTCTTTTTTCCTTTTCGTATAATCGACGCGAGCGCGCGATACATCATTATCGAGCACACATCGGGCCGATTAGTATTTGGGTCCGGGTGATACGTTATCACTCGCGCCAGCGCCCAAAGTCGAAAGTTTGACTTGGCGCGCAACGCCAATGTAAGCCAGCAAGAGAGAAGGAGATACGCGTATTCAATCCGTCTCGCGCACACTTATCTTTTCACTTCGCTCACCCAAGCGCTCCCGGGTAAAGTACAGTGCGAGCGCTCGGGGACTTCTGATGATGTGGGACACAGCGATAATTTATATCGAAACATTGTGTATACGGGCAATCGCGGACTGATTCTGCGCGCGGTCGATGATCGTTAGTTGTTCACGTTGGATCATGGGTTTCCGATTCGTTCGTATGACGGGTCGTGGAGGCCGCTTTTGGAATTTCGCGAGTATTAAATTACGAACAGTTGGAGAGGGATAAAATTGAAAGTGTGTACAACAATCCGATACATGAAAATATTCAACATCTACTTTTATTTCCATAGAATCCTTCGGTTGAAAAATGGATCTACCGATGTGGAGCCTCTCTTTTGTTGATTTGATTGGTTAGACATAACAACGTGACTATAGTGGGTTTAGTAAAAGAAATAGAGATAGAGAGTTTTCCGGTGAGAGAGGAACATGGAACAATGAGAACAGAGTCAACTAACAGTTGAAGAAGCAACGGGTTAGACTAGTTAGTTTAGTTAACTAACTGAGGATAATGAGTTTTGATGGAAACTCATTTTCCAAAGCTGAATAGAAAATGAATGTAGGTTTTATAAAGATGAAATCTGAATGCAGCAAGTCATTCAAAAAGTTGATAGATACGCTATAAGGCTACAATTTTTCTCTCATTTATCAATGCCTCAAATAAAATAGAGACGAAACTTTGTCACGTGATTGTTGTAAAAGTAGAAAACAAAATGTGTAAACCTGGTCTCACTCTCCATCACAGGATAATGAATCAGCAAAATGTTAGTAAAATTATATCGTTCACAATAGAGTTCACAATTGCTCCCTCGATTGCACGCCAGCTCAATTAATGTCCGTGTAAAAGATGAACTCCTTGGGGATGAAAAATATTTTTCCTGTCAATATCGTGTTCTCACATCCCAAACAGAAGTTTGATTGATTCAGACTCATCCTGCCCGAGCCTGCTTGTCCAGTGCCAAAAAATACATGCCGGATGATACATCGGACAGATCGCGTGAAGTTTGTCAGGAGCGATGATTCGGAGGGTCAGGAATTCGTATATTCTTGAATAATTTAGCGAAGCGAGGCAATGGCGCGCGCAGAGTCCCGGAAGAGTTTCCTACGAGATTTCCCAGTAGTCGATCATCCCCCGCGAAGGATCGGAAGGTGGCAGAACACTTGTCGACGGGCCGAAGAAAATTTTCTTCGATTGCCCGTGCTCCAACGGCGACGGGGAAAATTCCTCGATATACCCTGTCGAGATATTCGAATCGGAATTTCGAATCGTCGAAAGGGAACACCGGGTCACGACTTCTCGTCATCCGCGTACGAATCGTTAACATCCAATGCGCCGCGCGTGATGTATGCGGTGTATCATATCCACAGAAACACAACCGACAACTTTTCCCAATCGAGTTCGGACGTTCCGGCCATCATTGACCCATACGCTTCGATCGCTCGGTTGTCTCTCGATCAACCTGTTACGGGCGTTATAGAACCGCAACGAATCCGTAACAAGAGGTTCTCTCCGCCGCGCGCGCGGAGAGAATCGAGCGACATCTCGGGTGGGAGTCGTTGCGTGCGCCGAGTTGGATGCAAGGCAGCGAGGGGAAAGCGCGTCCGCGTGTGTGTGTTTCTGTCGCACAGCCAGCCGGAGCGTTCTCGACGGTGTGTGTGCGCGCGCGCGGGCTGTACGTGTTATCGAGCTGTGCAGCTCTCCTCTGTTACCCCCTCTGGCCCCCCTCCACCTTGCCAGCCGAGCGAGTCGTGCCCCTGCCCGAGCGTCGGCCTCCCCACCCGGGGCGCCGCGGCCGTTAAGTCCGCCACATGACAGGCGGCCGCTTTCAGTCTCGCAGCGGCACTCGCGAGCGACGGATCGCGCGGATTCGCTGTTTATATATATACAAATTGCTCAGTCGCAGCAGCAGCAGCAGCAGCCGCAGCTCTCCCACACGCCCACACACACACACTGGTTCGAGCACGAGACACGGCAGTGCGCAGCGCGACCTACAGACAGACAGAGAGAGAGAGAGAGAGAGAGAGAGCGGGAGAGAGAGAGAGAGAACGAGAGAGCGAGAGGAAACACAAGAAAGAGACAGACACGTAAACGTCCAGAGACACTCAGTGGGTGTGGGTGTGTGTGTGTGTGTGTGTCAATTGCCGTTCGCGTGTTTCTCTCTCGCGGCCCGGGTCTGACCCACCAGGCTGTTACTACTGCCGAGCCACGGCCCACCCGGTACACCTCCATCTCTCACTCTCCCTGTCACTCTAGACTCGCACCAGCATAACACCTGGCAGCCGCTCTTTTTTTTACTTTTATAAATAACCAACCGTGTCTTTACTCTCTATCTTTCTCTCACTCTCTGTCTTGCTCCCATTCCGCCTCTCTGTCTCTGTCCTCTCTCGCATTCACCCTATCGTCGTCTATACATCTGTTTATCTCTTTATCTCCTCGAAAAGTGTGACGATCGCGTAGCTCTCTCTCTCGGTCGGTCGGTCGGTCGGTCGGTCGCGCTCGCGCACACATACACATGCCCACCCACATGTAATAGTTCCTGCGCGCAAGTGTGAGATCAAGTTGTATATCGCGAGTGTGCATCTCTGTCGACAGTGCGGCGGCCGAGCAACAGTAGATACGGTTGGGCTGCTTAAGAACTGCGAGAGAGACAACGAGCGCGAGACACGTGCAAGAGGACTGCGACGCACCACTGCCACGATCGTGTGTCCAACTGTGCGCGCGTGTGTGTGCACCGGCCCGGCGATAGACACGTGAGTAGCCCACATAACATACTGGTATGCCTGTGCGCGCGCTTGTATATACGTATATGTGTGTGTAGCTTCTATTCTCGTGCGAGCCGCAGCTCCTTTTTTCATCGACGGTAAAACTCGCTGCAAGGGCTAATTTTACGCGCAAGCGCGCGCCTCTCTCTCTCGGCATCCGAAACTGTCGTTTCCTGCATCCAAAATAATCGCTCGCTCGACGGATATTGGGTTGCAGCCCCGCATTAGGACGCGCAGCGCTTAAATATACACGCGGAAGACGAGCTTCGAGTGCCGATGAGTGCGCGCGACTTCGCAGCTACATCCAGCCATCGACCCAGCTTGAACTGGTACGGGTTCGCGATCGAACCCGCGCACAACACGCGGCTTCTCTCTCCGCGTTTTTTCGGCCGAACTATTGTTTCGCTAACATCACGCGGCGCGGCAACGGCGTGTCCTATTGGGTGACGAAAAACCTCGCCCGATAACTGAGGCTTCGTACGTCTTTCACCCGCATCGGATATTCAATTGTCCGTAGCCTGAGAGAATCGCAAAACACACGTTGCCCGAGGCGCTCGCGCTAACTGCGACGACTCGCCAAGTTTTTGCCTCTTTTTTTGCTATCTGGTTATTATCAAGCTCGCCGGGAAGTCGAATCGTGTCGAGACAGACGGACTGAATCGATATCCGTGGAATTTTTTAGCGTGTGCCGGGGAGGAGGAGGAGGAGGGGGGTCAGTGGGGGCAGTGGGGGAAATGCTGATTGATCAGCTGCTTATCGGCGCGTGAATATATACGCCCGAACACTCTGGAAAGTACTCGGGGCACGGGATGAAATATCGAGCAGCCTGAGCATGGCTGATAAGTAAACAAATCGTACCGTAGTCCGAGGTATAGGCTGTTATTTATTGCTTTTATCGGCGCGACTCGTCAAACGGTGGCTCGGCGTCGTTACGTTGTACTCGCTATACTCGCTCTCGTAACTAGGACTAAATTATTTTGTCTAAGCGTTCGTCGTAACGAGCCCGCGTGTGATACCAATGGAGGAGGATCCAACCCGAGCTCGAGTGGGTGTATGTTTGCTCGAAGAATGTAGACAGCTTGAATGGGAATATAGCGTGCGACACCGCGTGCGACATTCCGAAAAAATTGCGTCGTTACGAATTTTCACCGCCAATCCAATGTCACTTTTAGTCTCGTCGATTTCAAATTCACGCGCACACACGAGTTGCGATAACAAACAGAGGAGGCGATAAAATTTGACGATAATGTAACTGCAAGGTCACGCGGAAAGTCTCTGGCGTGTGAATAAAATCCGAGCTCCCGACACATGTAACGCGCGATTGCGAGATAATTATCAGTCCGACCGATTCACGATTGTCGTCGCTAACTACGCGTTCTCTCGTCGGGTTCTCGTTTTCTTCAAAGCAATAAAATCCTCCTGATTATTCCGTCGCTTCTTCGTCACGAATCAGTGTTCAGCGAATCAAAAAATACGTCCGATCGAATCCAATTGACGGGTGCTCCACGTGCGTCGGAGCGCATCCGACTCGAACCCGCGCAATCCCCGAGTTTCGACCGCGGGTATTTGAGGCTGACAAACGTACATACCGAGCGAGAGTTATGGTCCATCAAAGGTTGGATCGCTCGTGTGATTGCGACGCTGACGAGCATTCGAAAAAAAAAAACAAAAAAAAGCGCGTCCGAAAAGTCCCCGAGAGAACTGTGGAGTGGGGCAGCGGGGGGAGGGGCGCGGTTGGATTACAAAAACTCATTTACCTTGGTGCGCTGCCCGTCGACCCATTCTAATTAATTTAGGCGCGAGCGCCACAGAGCGTGTCACGCGAAGTCGCGGATCGAAGCGGCGCCGCTGGGAGAAACGGGAGCGACCGATCGCGTTTGGGTCACGAGTGAAAAATAAAAGTCTCGCGAACGCGCACGCAGCGGGCTTCGGACGATGCGGGTGGACTTTTGTTGATTTTTTTTTGCTTTTTTCATTGGCTCCGGCCAAATGTGTAGGGGGGGAGTCGGGGCGGCTTATACGCCTCGCGTCATGAATAATTCAGTCGATGACGGGGCGCGTGGATGAATTGTAAAGCGCGCGACTGTACATGGATCGCGTAACGTTTTGACGAAACGCGCGGAATCCCCGGTGCAATCGCGAAATACAGCACGCGCGCCCGCGCGACTGAGTCAAGTGTCCGTGAGCGATTGGAACCGAGCGATTCAGAACGCCTATTGATAAAGCGTCTCGGAGCGAGTTGAGCGAGTGTACATTACGCGCTTGATAATCATAGTTCCGAATGCAAGTGCGCTCGTTATGTTTGTTAAACGAGCGATCCATACACGTCCCTCGTTTAGCGTTATCGAGTCCGTGTACAACTTACGTATTGCAGCTTCGATATCCTCCCTCAAAATCAAGAGAGCTATATGTATATGTATATACAGTACTTCGAAAGTTCGGCGCAGCTGTAACTCATAAGTTTCGTACGTGCCATACTAAAATAGCCAGCGATGATAATCGTGGGTCGGAAAGTAGGTGTACGATGTGCGGTCAAAGCTGTTGGCACGCGATGTAGAAACTCGCGCGTTCCCGTAAGGTCAGCAAGTGTATCGCTGTGTATCTCGGGGTCGTGCGCGAGCGAGCGAGCGACGAGGCGTCTGATTAACAACGCCCAAAGCCCTCGTGTCGCTCCCTGATTTTTATCGCTCCGCTTTGATTTCCTCGCAAATTTGCGTTCATGCTTCTCAGTGTAGTTTTGGTTGATTTCGAGGTTATAAGCACGAGACGACGAAGATCAAAGCTCGTGGGAGGATTGTTTTGACAATAAGACACACTACAGTACTCTGGGATGGCGATTTTAAGCGAGCCCGCATAACGTCGGGTCCAAGAACTTATCGCACGCGGATTATCCAACGGTCGAAATTCGATTGTCGAGACATGTACGTGTGTGACGTAACTTTGACAAGTTGATTCCGTCGCGACGACGATACAAAGCGAGCGACGATTCGAACGGTGCTATCCAACTCGCGAGCGGATCGGCCACGGCCTCCCCGTTAATTAGACCGAGTAAACGTCGAACGCGTAGGCTCTCGTTGCTGGTCTGTGTGTGTGTGTGCGAAAAACAAACTTGGAGAACAATCGCGAGCACCTGTTAATTCCCCGACCGTATGAGCCTCTTTTCTATGCCGATCGCACACTTGACGGACCGGCGACGCGCCGATTACGCTCGCGTGTCGCAATGCGCCTCTCTCTCTCCCTCTCGTCCACCTCTAATCGATCACTGGCTCGTCGATTTTCGAGCCCCCCCCCTCCCTCCTCGGGAGGATATTTTTTCCCTCCACTCCGAGAGGGAAAAAATGAATTTTCCAGAGGCGCGCAAAGGGCGTCGAGGGTCGAAAGTGAGGAGCGGATCGCGGATCGCTGCGGGGAAATATGTTGTGGCAATTTGAAATGCATGGAACGTCGCGAGTGCGTCTGAATAATCTATAATTCAATCACGAGCGTGCCATGTCGCTCTGGACGACGGCAATTTGAATTGGCTGTTCGGGCGAGTGTGGCTCCGTTGAAGTATCTCTCGCGACTTTGCATTTTTAACGCGCGATCGCCGACGAGAAACGAAAATCCGCGCTCGCTCGCGTTTGCCGAGCGAGGACGCGGCGGATGATCTACGAGGTGAATCACGATGAATTGAATCTCGAGGTGACTGCGTATAGTGTCGAGCGCGATCGCGAGAACGTATACGCATCTCGGTTATTCAATATTGAAGTCCCGCGCAGCAGCTGAGCCAAAAATGAGGTCAGCGGCCGAGATTTCGTCCCCCGTCCCGAGAGACCGCGGCGCGGCTCGTCGAGTGAATAAATTTAGAACGAAGAGACACGAACAATACGATCAACCGATAACGAACGGGCAAAATAAAAGTATGTTCTTTTTTACATTGAGGATTAAAAAACAATTCGTACGACGTCTTTTCGACTTGCCATTCGTGCTTCAAGCTTAGTCCGCGGGTAAATCCATGGCTCAGGGCGAGGAGAGTGAGCGAGCGAAGGAAAAATTATTGAGAGCACCTGTCGTCGACTCGACAAGGCACCGAACTATAGCCAGCCGTGACAATTTGATGAATCAACGGGCCGCCTGACAGGTGCGACGATAATTTTATCGGGCCAGCTCTAGCGCGCGCTTGGCTAAGCTCAACTGAGAGCGGGCTTTAAATGATACATCCTGACCTCGCGAGATTTGACCTACTTTGCTCGTTTCTTCAGCGCGGCCGATCGGTGCCGTACGCACAGCTAGTATATACGTCCCATGGGCAGACCGCGACCAGTGTGGCGCGGGTACGAATAAAAACACGACAATCCGTCCGCAACTGTCGAACAATCGACTCGCGTTGACCAACGATTTTTCCTTGGCAAAAATGCAATCTTGGTTCGCAAGGAAAAATCTGCTTGGCATCAGATATAACAAGAAGATTTCTGATCAATGGTGATGCTATAGAAAAAATCCCCTTAACAAAACGTCAAGCAGTAGATATTTATCTTTTTGGAGATTACATTTCTACGAGTATTTGCGCTCGTGTCACTCGCGGTGCACCGGATCTAGTGCACGCGCCGTCGAGTCTTCTCGAGCTGTTTGTTTTTTTCGAACGCGAATACAACTCGCGAGCCTATCGATTATTCGCAACGGTACACGATCACTATACGTGCTCGAGAATAGGGGGAAAAAAAAACATGTTTACCTTTGAGCCGTGTATATATATATACGTATATACGTATTCAACGCCGCGAGCACGTCGAATTTCTTCCGCGCGGGCAAAAATAGTCGGGCGAGCTGGCGCGTGCGTTACAATGGGGCGTACATCAACGAATTAATCAGCTCATCGGAAATGATGCACGTCTCGCTCGTCGGTGCGCGGACTGCTGTCGGCCCGGCAATGATGGGCCCTGCCTCGCGGTCGATTCACGGGTTTTTCCGTCCGAAGGAGAATATGATTTGAGGGTCAGGGGAAGAAGAATCGAATCGTCCACTGGAAATTGGATCAGATCGCGTTCTTGTGTTATCGGGGGACACCATAACACTTCGATGATGACATTGAGAGCCAACGTTGATTTTCCGATGCCGGTTATGATGATACGTCGCAGTAGGGCGAGCACATTTCTGGAGACGACAATATTAGATCCGCGGAGAGCTATTTATAAATCACCTCGGTATTCGAGATAGGAGATCAGCTCGAAAATAGCAGCCACCGCCTCGGAATTTGGATGGCTCGACGAAAACAATAAAAAAAAATAAAAACAGTCTTAAAAAAGTCATCGAAAATCTTGATCAGCATGTCTGGAGGGGGACGGACATAAACAGAAACGATGATCGATCGCATAACAGAGCAGAGCAATAATAGAAACAGGCGTGGAAAAGTTAGCAAAAGTGCGTGTGCGACTGTTTTTAGGCACACGCTCAACACTGTCGAGGCTGATTCGGCAACGAAAATAGAACTAAACTTATTTGCCCTCGCGCTCACATATGGGCCTCGAAAACAAACTGGCGGCAATAGGTCGATGCCGACGACAGCGATGATGAGACACTGAACGCGCTACTACGACGAGTTCATTGGAAAATTTCGCTCGAGCGAGTCTGTTGTACGCGCAGTGTGTACGCCGCCGACGCTTCGCTATATACGCGCCGTGACGCGCGCGCACGCTAGGAAATTTCCCGAACGAGTTTTGCATATATGCGTGTGAGCATCTTAGAATCGGGAATGCGAATATATGGCATTTCCCATCTTGAACGAATTTTTTTTTTTTAAGGAGTGTACACGTAGATTTGTTAACAAGGCGAGATTATTCATTTTTTCCAAAATTCCGGCCAATGATAATACGGCGGGCGCGATTGACGGATGAATAGATACACTCGATACACCGCCGAAAGCGTTATTGAAACGACAATCGCAAAGAAAAAAAAAAAGTATTGTTCTCACTGAAAACTGGCGCATGGTTTCTAATAGCCGCGATCGATTTTCAAGGCGTTCGCAGTTACATAACACAAAACATGAATCACAACGCTTGGATTGAAATCATTAGGTGTCCTATAGTCGTATAAGGCTCGAAGCAATGCTGCACGGTGACTTGAAAGACTACGTTTTAAGTTCTAAATTCGGTAGAAAACGTACAAATCTTTCAGTAATCCCAGAGAACGAAGCGAAGATCTTATCTGTTCATTATTGTTTTTCCCAATGATTTAAACCAAGGAACACAGCTGATGAACTTGCACTTGAGAGGAAGTAATTAAACATGTATTTTCACTATTGTATTTTCCCTGTAATATAATTTAGTGGAATAATTACAAGGTAATTAGATTCTAGTAAGCAATCAGGACACAAGCAGGATATAATTTTCCATAATTTATCACATGTTTACCCGTTACCAATCATTACTTTCTCAGTGCGCCGTTCAAATAAACGTTTTGAGAAAATAATACTCTCCGATAGGGCGTTCCAATAGTTTTATTCGATTTTTGAAAAAGCAGGCCACTACTGACCCCACACAGTTTTACGTGGGATCCGAACCAGCCCGCCGTGGATAATTATAATCAATATTGTACACAATGACCCCCCGAACGTGAACCGAACAAGACAACCCTCTTCGTCCGAGTCTTGCTATATGAAATAAGCAGTAGCTTCTCGCTACAATTGTAATCAAGCCGAAGTAAAGATTTGAAAGATTTTCCCATCAGTGTATGTGTGGAATGACATGGTAAATTTTTATTTGCATGTGAACACGTCCGTACAAGAGAAAGATTATTTATTAAAATTCAACTAGAAAATGTAACATTGTGGAAACGCCTATAGAATCAGCTATATGATTGTTAATCAGACTGAAGAATATACCATCAACGAATTTTCGATGTTGCTTTTCATTATTGACATTATTGAACGGGAGCATATTTCACTTCCATTAATGGCATTGTATCTCCACGATATGAAGTGCGATATTCATTGGACTTATATATGTACCAAACGATCGCCGTTCAGTACAGTCGACTCATCGATAGGCGTGCAATGACGGACCTCGATCTTACTTACGAAGTGAACCACCGAGAGCGAGAGAGAGGAGTGCGAAAAAAAAGTCGAGGAGGAAATGAAAGGCGGCAAGCGTTACGATCGCTGTAAGAAACGCGCGCCGCGCGGCTGGTGTATACCCGTGCGCTATTAGCTGTCGCGCCCGTGTCAATTTAGGTATATATCAGGCGCGTTGGGCCGCGGAGCGCGTGAAAGTGAAACCGACGACGACGACGGCGCGTTGGATAACCGCGCGTTGGAGAACACGGCAATTGAAAGCAACGCTCGCGGCCGATTAGATCCTCCGCTTATCGATCACGCGGGCTCACTCCGATGCGCTGATCGGCCAATATTTTCGCGCGCCGCACTACCGGGCTCCAACCGACTCGGTCGACGGCGGCGAGTCATTCGAGCCTCGGTATACGCGCCAGCGGACGATTACACAATATACGCGATTCGGCCGCGGGCGCAGGTGGATTATTCCCGGGAGGGCTTTCATTCGCCCGCTTGTGTATATAGCCATCGAGTGCTCGGCCGTACGTGTATGTCATGACGAGCGGGGAAACCGCAGCAGCTTCGAGTTGGCGAGGGCAGATTTTCAAAGGGCCCTTTCGTTTCGAGAAGAATATCGACTGTGGTGCAGCGTATCGCCATTGAATCGGTCGATTTTCAATTTTTCTCCCCGGATCAAATGGTCCATAGTACTGTGCTCGCACATACACGCACACGCGCGGATATATATAACGAAACTCGTTATCGCCAAACCGACGCGACACACGCGCGCGTGCGCGATTCGAAAATTTCCGGGCGACGGTCGAATCTGCGTCACGAGGTCGATTACAATAAATCGTTCGTCACTCATTTATATATTCGTCTCTGCTGCGACTCTGTGCGAATACACACACGCATAAACTCGAGCACAATCGAATCGGGAGAATCTCGGTAAATATATGCATATACACCGCTGTCGCGGATAACCGTAACCTTTGGCCGCTCTCGGGGCTGCCATTGTTTCCGCGAGTTGCACGCGTATATACACATGCATGTAGAGCCAGCTCGCTCGCGATGTATATACGCTCGAAGTGAAATCGTATCGAAGCTGCGCGCGACCAGATACACACACACAAGCGATACGCGTCCGAGTAGCTCATCCCGGAACTGTATGTACCCGGGACGCGCAATTAATCCTCGGACAAACTTTGACGATTGATCCGCGCGAGCTCGTGGATTATTTCTAGAGCGGATCAATGCGGCGTGCGCACAAATTCGACGTGGGTATTGCACATTCGCCCAATATAGTGGTTATTCACTCGGGGTTACGCACCGAGCGGGGTCACCGCCGCTCGACCTGTACATACTCGCGTCAATTCATATACCAATCGCAAATGAATTACCAAGTCGGAAACGGCAAGCGCGTGCCGCGTCTCGACGTTTCGATCGCTCGCGTCTGTTGGGCGGCGTCGTCGTCGACGAAAGTCATTGTCAAGGAAAGTCATTGTCGATTGCGTGTCGATGAGGGTGGGGCACGGGGGAGCAAGAGCAGGAGGAAAATAATCGTAGCGGCGTACGACGCCGTATACTCACGTGACGCCACAAATCCGGCGCGAAGATAAAGCGAGCGCGAGGCATCGAGGCAAACAGTACGCGCTAATAATATATACACCGCGCGATATCTGTCGAGTGTCGCGGTCGCGTAGGGACACACGAATCCCTTCGCTTCTACACATATATATGTGTACGTATAACGAGCTCGCATAAATCACAGCATCTTAAAACTGCCGAGGCGACGGAGCGCGATCGAATTGAAAGAGTGAGATAGAGGGGGAGGGAGAAGGCGCGCGACGCGAGGGGTAAAAATTGCACGCCGCGCCGCTGGGGCTCTCGGCTTATCGATTGCGCGGCGAGCCGAGCGCGGGTTGCAACTTTTATATGGGTCGAGCCAAGAGCGCGCGTTAAAAAGTTACACAGGGCCGGGAGAGGAGAAGGAGGCGGAGGTGGAGGCGGAGGTGGAGCTGACAAAAGGGGGAGCGAATATCTCCGAGGGGAGAGCTGGAATCGTCGTCGTTTGCCCGCGACCCACTTCCCGATATCGCCTCTCCTTCTCCTCCTCCTCCACCCGCTGCGGTAATCTCCGATTGCATATCGCGCCACCCCTGGCCGCTCTCTGCTTTTTATATCCCTTCGCCGCGAGCGTCCCCCGGGGGACTATAGGCGTCTCGGCAACTCCTCCCGATGCCCTCGGCCACTGTTTTAATGGATTGCATCGTCGAATCGGCGTTCTCGGGATACGTGTGTACATATACACGCACACACATAGATCGTCCATCTAATTAAACCGCGTGAATAAACGCGCTCGGGCATAAATTTCGTTATTCCATTGCACGCGTGGCCGCGAGCGTCCGAGGCCGTTAATCATTCGCGCGCGAGTACCGTCATGCGTGTATAGAGAGAGAGAAAGAGAGAGAGAGATCGATATATGGTCCGGCGAAATTAGAAGCGACAGCGGCCGAAAGCACGTATCGTTGGTAACGCATCCGAGGGGTGGGGGGGAGGCCGAAAATAGCAGAGCTGCACAGTTTCCTCGCGCCATGGTCGACAACCGAGACAAGCAACTCTCGAGTATATAGTCGCAGCCGAGAGCTCGTTAGCCGACCACTGAATCGCACGGCTCGGGTTACCCTCGGCTTATACACACACACACACACACACCCTGGTGCGAAAGCTCATCTATAATGCGCAGCTGCGAAAGAGATGCGTCGCTTATTTTGTCATGTCGAACGCACTCGTCCCGGCTTCGGAGAGTCGAGCCGGGCGAGGGCTGAACCGAGCTCCGTTTCGACTCTTGATATCCAACTGAGGATGGTGAGAAAAACGAACAGAGCTGCTCGGGGATGAAGTTTCGAACGAGCCGAGGTGTTTACTCATTGGAATGCACACTCGCCCAGGCGCATCCAGCCGGTTCAACACCTCCTGCACCGCGATAGACGCGCGCGCGAATAATAATCGTATAATAAAGACGCGTATTATGTATACGCGCGCGAGGCATATACATGGGTAATTGAATTTTCCTCGCGAAACCCGTTTTCGCGCGCTCGCTTCTGCAATAAAAGTCGACGCGATGAAGAAATTATACATCCACCTTCTACCGTTATCACCTTATCTTATTTAAATAATTGCACTGTAAAGACGCGACGACGCGCCGGTCGTGGAGAGGTAGTTCGGTATAGAAACCTACACGTATATGTACATGCAAAGTTGAGAAAGGAAAAAAAAATTAACGAGACTCTCGCGCACGAGTGTAACACTTCGTTCGCTAATGCGATCCTATACGCAGATATGCGTACAAACTCAACCGATTCGTCCGTCGGATGTATACGCGCGAGTATTGTAATTCAACAGAGGCCGGGACTGCAGTATAATTTACACGTCATTCGATCGTTCAAGAACTTTCGAGCGATTAACTGGTAGCCCCGTGTGAGTTTGCAATTATTCCTCCCCACTCGATTGTCTGCTGTCGATTTCACCTTTTTACCATCTCCCGCGTATTAAAATCAATCACGCACTTGCGACGGGAAGAGCCGTGTGTTTATTGGACCTCGTCTTGTTCGCGAGCTATCGCGCTTATAGGATAGGATAGTTGCCGGCCGAAGAATCGTCATTCGAAGATGGCGAGTGTCAAGGTGGATTGGTCGGGGATTAAATTCAAGGCGCTTGATTCTATCGACATTTCGAACGAGCGCACTCGAGCTAACGCCGCGCGCGACTTGTCTAACGCGATTCGCTACCAAGGCACATATGTCTAAATGTATATATGTATACGAGGTAAAAATAACGTTCGGCAGAATGTCGATTATATTCCGGATGAACTTTGGATTGACTGCTTTGTAGTTGGAAAAATGCTGTCTAGGGTTTCCTTGGCTGCTTGTGCTCTTGTATGAATAACAGAGTAAGCGGCAAACTATTGATTCGAAGCCACTCCTCGAGCGCGTGACTTCTAGAGTTGTAGTACTCCTAGGGGGGAAAAATCGATCAGAACCGAGAGCGACCAAACAAACAATAATCTTGAAAGCAAATCATTCGAAACGTGTCTCGCGTGTGATTGTCGATCGTGTACAAATTGATATTGTGTATTTTTAAATACTTCCGAAATGAAACTACTCGTCGCTCGATTAGCACAATACATAGTACGAGTGTTTTTCAAAGCACGTAATTTCCGACGCGTTTATTCTCGGTAAATACGAACGATCCTCCTTGACTGGCTGAACAGGAATTCTTCTTCTTCGAGAATCATACTTTCCCGATCGTCTTCGGGATAAATCATTCTCGGATCCGAGACGAGAGAAGAGAACCGATGATTCCTTCCAATTACACGTGAATTGCAGATATATAACGTAACGCAAACAGTTGTTTCTTCTAAAAATACTACTTCGTTTATATAGCCGAGCTTCGTATAATGCATCAACCTAGCACACGTCGATGTATATACACTCATTCTGAGTCGGTATAGAAAAAAGAGAGCTATGGCATGAATAATGAAACTATCGAGCTTGACGAGCCGCGCGGCTCGCTAGAAAACGGACGTAGGCGGCCAGTGTAAATGGGCTCGGAAGGGGATGTAAGCATCTGTTATGAATCGCGATCGAGTCCAGGAACGTGCGCGGTGAGATTGCGAGAGAGATACGAGTTCGCGCCCCCAAAACGTGACGATCCTTCAGCTCCAGCCGGTCGGACACATACATCCACATCGAGCGTTTCAATTCAGCCCGGGAAGCGCGTTGAATTGTTCCCCGCACGGCCAAAATCTCATTTTCTGCTTATAGGTTACATAAATGTAGCTTGTGCGCGGGGATCGGTGGGGGAGGAGGATGTTTGGGGGATATAGCCGCGGGAGGAAACGTGCGTCTGCTTCGGAAGCGGACCAATTGTCCAATCCGCAGGCTCTACGCGCGCGTGTGTGTGTTGTACAGCCGCGGCAACTCGACACGCGCGCAACCGACCCAGTGGCCCATTTTCCATGCCACTTCAGCCGGGAGCGACCCTCTTCTTCCCGACGCTCTCTCTCCCCTTCAAGTTCAAAGCGAGGGGCTCTCCCTCCCTCGGTTGACGAGCCATGCGTGAGACTATTATCGACCCGGCGCACACTCGGGCAAAAATACACCGGCGTACATGCGCGTGCACGTGAGTGTGTGATCCTCATCCTCCTCCTTCTCGCGGGGGATGAGCGATGAGGAGATCAGCTCGATTTATTCCGTCGCTCGAGGGGCGAGACAGCCCCTATTCTGTGTGCGCGTTTGTGTGTGTGTGTATCGCCATGCTGCGCCGTGTTTCTTCGCGAATCGGAAGATTGTCTTTCCGATTATTCTCGCGGATTTTATCTCGCGGCTCGTTGGAAAGGCGCTTCTCGATCGTGTCGATTTCGATCCGGCCCGTTCAGCCGTGGACCACGAGTTTCATCCGAGGGGCGCGAGATAAAAAGAGCTACAGCATTCCCGTGTATCCTCTTTTGTAAATTCTCCTGTTCCGCACTGAGATTCGAGGAATGCACTAACTGCCGGCTGCTGTTCAGTCGGGCGCGAGCCAGGCTCATCAACGATTAATCCGATGGAATCCTCGGCATTTCACGGGCGTTTCGCTGATTTCGTGTACGCACAAGACTACCCATGCGGCTCCGGCATCGAATCACTCGCCGACAAAGTCGTACAATGTATTTTCATAAAAATACAGCTCGACGTTCGAACGCGATAATATTCACGCGATTCCGAAAAACACGCGGTTGTTATCGATTCGAAATTCTTTCCCGACTTATTTAGAGACGTAAATACACGTACGCGCGTGTAATGTAAACCAGAAGATGGCACTTGGTCAAATTTATTCTCACGTATAGTAGAATAAGTCACATCGACAGCCGTTCAGTTCGACGTTTAGATTTCCCGCGGATATTCGAGAATCATTTTTATACTAGAGCGGCGTATAAACGATAAATAGATTCATTAAACACTGTCCAACTATGAGCAAAAGCATTTTATCATCGTGGAAAAGAAACGAATTCTCGGCTATCCTAAACGCGACGTTCGTTGCTCGTGTATCGTAGCCGAGTTCGATTGCATGTACAGCCTCGACGATTAGATAGGAGAAACACTTGTTACTCCCCCCTTCACCCAGCTATATGCTCATTCAAATTCGCCGAATGCGAATGAGTTTTTTCATTCGCGCTCTGTGAGTTATGTAAGACGTTACAGTTTTGTTATTCCGGATAAGAAGCGACGCGACACCTGTTTATCGGGGTGGCAAGATACAAGGACGCTTTCGTCCAAAACGCGACAATTCAAATACACCGATTCATCCAAAATTGATGAAAATTTTACTAATAACAAATTTGTTGTTTTCTGTTACAGCTGGTGAGTTGAATGGATAATCCGCATTGACGAACGTCCGATTAGTACGTGAGTCGAATCGACGTGATATATATATATACATATATACAATTACATAAATTTCTTACGCATTCGAGAGATATTGTAATCTCGCCTTCGCAATTCAAACTTTCGAGCGCGACAATTGTTCTCGTCAGCCTTCACATTCACACTGACACCCACGAGACATTGAATTCTCCAAGTCGTTTATGGGCTGGCCTACGTAGAAAAAACACTTGCGCATATCCTTGATTTTGCCTGGCTCCGATGGCTGCAGTGGCTCTCTAGATTCCTATAATTCATCTCGCTACTAACGCTCGAAATTTCGACACTACGCTCACACTCCGTCTGGCGCGCGAGAGACGCAGGAATTTTAGCCAATACGACAAGGCTCGTGTAGCCGACGAGCTACAGAAAAGACTAAAAAAAGCGAGAACTCGACTTATCGGGAAGCTCACTTACTATACGAAGCTAGGATGCAAAGTCCATGAGATTTGACATGACACATCGGAAAACACTCGAACAGTTGAAACATCGAGTCAAGTGATTGCGATAAGAATGAGAGCGTGAATTGCTAGTGTATTCGGGGTATTTTACAGCGTGAAATTGCTGAGGTTTCAATTGCGAATGCACATTACAAGAGGATATTGCTTTTTTTTCCGGGGAACGTTCCAAGTCGTAAAAATATTTATCCAACTTTACGACAGTGGAAGGAGTATATACAGCAATGTTCGCTGAATGCAAGCCCATCGATAAAGAGTTTATATTTGGACGATATCACGCAGTGAACACGTACTGCGTCGCGACTTTGTAATTACCTTGTGTCGGGTTTTTTTCATGAATGAAAAACTAAATGAATATACCGTTGGCTGCATACGGAAAGCCAACCCAAGCGACGAGAGTGTAAAAACAAGGGTACACACACGCGCGCACGAGTGGTGTGTGGCCGCAGCGAGCTTTTTCTAAATTATCCCCCCCCCACACACACACGATTTACTCGGGGACCGATACACTCAAGCCCACGCTGGACATTTATAGCGCTTTGTCGCTCTCGACCCGATCGGTTAAACCCTTTCCTTTCCGTGTCCGGCAGTTCGATTTTCGATATATGCACACGCGTCTAAATTTAATCGTCCGCAAGACAACTCTCTCGGCTCTACTTTCCTGCGGCTTCGCCTTCTCGAGTCGCCTCGGTTGTCCAAGCTAGTATTGTATGATAATAGCGTCTATCGCGTGTTACGTTCGAAGTATTGGAAATTGAAAAATCGAAAATTACTTCTGACGAACTCGGTTCGGGAATGCTCGTGTCGTTCGTTTCAAATTACTCGCGCATTTTGAAGTCTGTTAAGCGTACTGGCCAATTTTCTTTTCTCTTATAGTCTTGTCCGATAATAGTTTTCTCCTATAAACAGTTTTTCCAAGTGGATTATTAAAATACTCCGAGACGCATAATTTTCTTCGAGGTAATAAAAGACTATTCGGAATTTGAATTTTATCGACCATCTCGAGATGCATAACAGATAAACAAGTGTAAGGTGAGAGATTTTAACAATTTTAAATTATTCACAAAAGAAATATTCATTCTACCAGAGATAATATTTCATATAAACTTTATTCCGAACAAATATTTAGATCGCGGTAAAATTGCGTGGATCTTGATTTAATCTGTTATGTAGCTCGAGGTAACCGATAAAATCCAATTTTAAATGTGATTTGGCTTTATCGAGCAACAGAGTCATTTAAATAATATTTGAAACGGAAAATCCATCTGCAATTGTTGACTCGGTAACTCTTTAAAAATACAATTTCAGTAATGTACGCTACATGATTTGACATAATAGGCCGAAGACATTTTGGAACGCATTATACACTGAGAAAAATCTAATATGCAATGTTTACTATGCGTGTATAAGAAAATAAAATATTTTGATGCATACAAAAGTTTTTAGTGCCAGTTAATATATTATTGTAGACGGTAGAGCTCTTGAATGGTGCGATTCACGTAATAAATATGCTTCCGTGAGTTTTCCGAATTCCTGAGTTTTATTGTATACGTTTACTACAAGAGTAGTAATCAATTTTCAGTAGCGGAAGTTTTGCGTTCAAAGTTACTACAATCTCAATGAAGATTCCTAAAATTTTTAGCAGTACAAACCAATAATCCTTTACCAATTATTCTGTACCCAGTCTATAGCCATATGTATCATATTCGTATTCTACTACAAAATGTAGTGAAAAAAAAATAGTAACAATTGCTATTTTATTTGTCAGTGCACATCAAGATTTTTGAAGTGTATCACGCATGGCCGTAGCGCTGAATTAATTTCTCGCAACTCGGATATAAAACGAGAAGCTCCGGGGTAAAAAGACGCTGACAAGCGCACGCGCGCCCGGGCGTGCGTGTATGTGTGTGCAAGTGCGCGTCGACGTTTATTTACCTATATCTGCGAGACGTCACAGCACGGCAAACGAACGAACGAGCGCATGCCCCGGGCGAGTGATTGAGCCGGATTTTTATTTTCCGTATTGATATATATCTTGGCAACGGGGTATAGCGCACTGCATTATCGAGTAATGAGCCCAGCGCGACTTTGCTCACTGAATCTGTAGTAGTAAAGAACCACTATTCAGCAGTAAAAATTGCATCATCACTGATATGTATAGCAATCTACGTTCGCTTGAAAATAATGAAGGATATTGTATGATATTGTGTGACTTGTAAATCAACAAAAATCTCTGTTTCGTGCCTATTGTACATACCAAAGAAAAAAAGTTTACCATTCGATCATGTGAATGTTCACTGTTCATCGGCTATGCGATTTTTACTCACGAATATTGAATATTCATTATTCAATTATAAGTACTATTCATTAGTCAAAATTGCATGACTGATAAATAACAGGGAATGTGTACTATTGAGTGAGGAAAAAACGTTTACTGTTTACTTATTCATACAGCGGATTCTATCAGCATTTCCAGAGAGAGCTTTCGCTCAGCTATATGAATATTCTTCGTTCTGGAGAATAGAAACAATCACTTTTGAATATTGTTATTCATATCTGATTAGTCTAATATTATTGAAATAAAAGTATTACTTCTAACAAGTAATATCTGTTCTCTTCTCTCTCAAGTCTCACACGTGCGTTTACTATTTACTTGAGTGAATACACAAACCGTCTATCGATTATGCAATTTTCACTAACGAATAAAAAGTATCCTCTATATTGTAAAGTAAATTTGAACGATTTCTAATTCAAAAAGTGCAATATTTATGAAACTGACGCGTGCCTCCGGGTTGTTTGATTCCCAACCGCGTATTGTTGATTCATCCCTCGCAAATCCGTCGAAGCTCGGAAATATGCATACTCTCGCGTTGGCATTGCGCATCGACAGACCGACGCGACGGCTGGGGTGTCCCACCGAATCGTCTGTTACTACTGCGCAGCCCCCCGGCAAAGGCGGGACTCGAGCCCCTCCCTCGCGTCTCCCGGCCCCCCTAAAAACCGACCAGGCTCGATTGCCGGGCGTTATCGAGCGTCTCCCGTTTCGTTAATATCGATCCCTTCTTCCTCGGTCTGTGGCCTAGTTTACAAATAACCACCCCGGTGGATCTGAGCCTGCATTCTCGTACATGTATACGTATATATTTGTTATACTATCGCGTGTATATAGGTGTTCGTGAAGACTTACACAGCACGTGTATCGATTGGCTCGCGTCGCCCCAGACAATAGGCCGCTGTGCTGGAGCGCGACACACACCGACGTGTGAAAGTCAAAAACTTCGCGTACTGCTACTCGTGTCGCCCCCGTCTCGTGTCGTATATATATATATATATGCACAGAACAAAAATCAACCGCAGACCGATGGATTATACAATATCATATAATCCATCGGTCATCAGCTGCTGAGCTCTCGACGAAGCGACGTATCGCGCGTATACTCCTCGGCCGGGCAGACACATCGGATTAGCTATCCGCGAGGAAACAACGACGTCAATCGCTTCATCGACTCGCCCCGACAACAGCCACGACCGCGGCTGAATCGTCACGCCGAGGAATTTGGCACAAGAGTCGAAATCGCGGCTGATCAATCGAAGCGTATTAGATCGCGAACTCGGACGCAGCGGTACACACGCACACACACACACACACACACACACATACATACACTATTTGTTTTCCGCCGTCGACGCGATCGACCTTGGCGTATCCCATTGTGAGCTGATAACGCGGCTGATAATGCAATTGCCGTCGTTTTTATTACGCGCGCGCAAACACGAATAATTCACCTCTGATATGTCGGAGCAGGAAAGTTTTTTTTCCCCGTGTATGAGCGCGCGCGTGTGTGTAGAGCCACGCTCGAGTCGAACCTGGACTCGTTTGCTCGTGAGCTGGGCGAAAGAGATTTCAAGTGTGTGTGTGTGTGTGTGTGTGTGTGTGTGTGTGTGAAGGTGCGCGTTTGGGTTGGCGGAAAGTAACGGTGCATGTACAAGCTCTTCGCGCGTTCCAAATCCTGATCCAGTCCGGGCTTTTTTTTTACTTTCGGGGAAGTGAGGTGGTAGCGAATTCACGAATCGATTCGCACGTCCCGAGACATTGATTCTCGAGCTTGAAAAATATTCTCCCGTCCGTACACAGCTCGAGGTGGATATATCAGAAGGTCTGACACGTGAGGAGGAAATGGTTGTATTCACGTGCGCGTTAATTATCTGATTACGGCCAATTGTGAAGTTAATAACGCTCGGTTAATATCTATTGTCGCTTTGGAAACATGGCTGCTCGTTGCAGTTTGTAAGTGTGTGTGTGTGTGTGTGTGTGTGTGTGTGTGTGTGTGTGTTCCCGACGTGAATATATAGCTTTCGGCAGCGAGGAATAATAGAGTCGCCGATTTACGCGAATGAAATGCGCCGACTAAAGGTTATCCGGCAAATTTAACGCGCCCTTTTACGCCGGTACTTTCACACGCGGTTCACGGCATCGTTTTCTATCGTTGCGGCGATTTTTCGAACGCGTAAATCCGATTTTGCCTTTAGTGGCTCTACACACACACACACACACACACACACACACACACACATGCTGCGCACGAACCCTCCCCATACGTTTGTTGAATAAATCGATCGTCAATTGATCGTGTTGCGAGGTGGATTGGAAAGACCCTTTCATGGGAATATCATTGAGTCATCCGTTCCATTTCGGTATTTCTGTTTTTCTTCTAATGTTGATCTTAAATGAATCGAAATACATGCGTGGGTTGGGTAATTGATTCTCATATCGAGCGTTTCTCGCGATGGCTGGATTTTATTGATATTCACGTGAAACACGAAATCGTTCAATTAATTAGTGGAAACACTTCATATAAGTAGCACGGAATTATTGCTATCGCCATAACCGCACGATACACAGCGTATATATATATGAATTATGGTAATCACTTGAGCACGCAGCAATTCCATAAATTTAGATTATGGACATTTAATTAGGATGGAAAATAAAGTACGGGAGACTTCAACTCCGGACTTTTTGTAATACTTATATTGACGCAACAAAAACAGGTGCTTACGTCACATAAAAATGCAACTGTTTTTTTTTATTAACAGATATAATCATCGTTAAATAGCATATTCATTGATATTAATTATAGTAGGTGAATATATTCGAATGGAATCCCCGAGGCTGTGTCGTAGTTTACTTGCGTCGAATCTTCATCGAGAAAAATCAACGTACTTGGCCGTTATCGCGAGACAGGAGCCCAAAACTTAATTTTTTTCTCAATCAAATATCAGCTAACAAATAACTTGATTCTGATTATGAATTTGTAATACATCGGCGGCCGTTAAAAATTGTTCCAAAGGATAAGCGTCAATTAAGATAACATATGAAAACAGAGTTTCGTTATCGGTATTATATGTTTTATATTTTGATGAACAATATTTTGGCAAGCTAATTTTGCACAAATGCATAGATTGAAACGAAATGAGATTGTACTCATGACACTGTAGCTTCGTAATCTGCGAGACGTCGATTCGGGGGAACATAATTATTGATGATTTCGACATTGAGTCGATATAAAATATTTCCAGGATTGCTTGTAAGATCCGCGAGAGGATGCAATCGAACAGCTGACCGGCAAACGGTCGGAACTCGAGATAGTACTACTCGCGGCGAATTGAGGAATTGAAAGGCGACCAGAGGTCAGAGGATGGGCCCCGTTATCTCGGCCGCGGCGCGCCGCTCGCTACCGAATGCAAAGCGAGTCTGTCTCCCACCTCTTCGCGGCAGATAGTCGTCCAGCAGGCCGCTCGGTGCTATGGAAAATTTGCGCGCCCGCGATGAGTCAAGCGCGCGCGCCGGAGTCAACGACTGGGCGGCTCGCGGGGCGAAAATAAAGAGACGCGGCCGCTCGGCAGCCGCAGGAATGCGCGCTGCTCTTTTCCCTCTCGCATGTATATACTCACCAAGCGGAATCAATCTTGCCGGGGGATTAGCCGTGGCCCCCGCTTTCCCCTCGGAGAATACTTTTACACTAATGTAACAAAGCGCCACGGTTGGCTCGTACGATCTCTTCCAGAGGTGAGCCTTCCCGCCTTCGAGAACATTCTCGGGAATAGTTAAGTATGGTTCATCGGTGGAACGATATCGGGATACAATTTGTAACGAGGGGCAAATTTGCTCCTGATCAATGCGAGACTGTGTGTCCGATCGCGCGCGTTTGGTTTATTCAGTGGTCAATTTGGCAGTGGAAAATTCATGCTCCAGTGGAAATCACGCGAGGCGCAAGGATGTCTGTGTCAATAGCGAATATTCCCCGATAAAATTATTCATCCGCAGGGTGAATCGTGAATTCTGAAGTTCGATCGATAATCCTTGAGATACAGACGACTCGGCCTGCAAAACCCCTGCTCGTTGTTTTCAGTCCTGGAGAGGACAATTTCAAGAAACACGCTCGTACCACCAATAAAGCCTACCGGTCGGTTGTGGTTTGTCACATCCACTCGTTCATAATTCGCTAGCTCAAGCAGACGTTTGCAAATCGATTTTCAATATGCTCACAGTAATCACTTTTCCCTCGTTTCGAAACAAACAAAACCATATTACACGTTCCAGAATAT
Organism: Aphelinus atriplicis; assembly: GCA_020882685.1. Classification (NCBI taxonomy): domain Eukaryota; kingdom Metazoa; phylum Arthropoda; class Insecta; order Hymenoptera; family Aphelinidae; genus Aphelinus; species Aphelinus atriplicis. The sequence goes on from CM037073.1 coordinate 80,924,070, forward strand.
ACATTCGATCGACTTCTCATTTACTTCGTGTGTATAAGAGTGGAATTCGTCACCGCGGCTCGGCTGCGTGAGGAAGCAAATTTTTTCCCGACAATGGAATCCTACGATGATAAAATTTCGACGAGTTAGCATAAACGTGCGGAGTGGCAAGTTTCTCGATGTGAATGAACGAGTGTGTATAGGCGGTGTACACGTGCGCCCGTAGCAACAAGCCAAGGAGAAAATCAGCCAATACATATTTTTCAGCTAATTGTTTGTCGGAAAGTTTTTCAATGTTTTATCGGTCTCTCACCCGATGACTCGACTCGTATATATGTACGGATATCGCGATATACTCGCGCGGCTCGTGTAAAAAAAAATTCTGGGACAAGACTGGGCCATGTCTGGCACGAAGTCTGGCATTGGTTCACAACGCCAAACACGTGCCAGACTTTTTTTTCACACGAGAAGCCTCGCTATCCAACGTCACGATGTCGTACAGAGTGACCCGACGGCGATACCCCGCACGACAAATATGCCACATCGACTCGGGAGAAATATGCCGTCAGATATCCTCGTCTTGTGTGGCTCGACTGCGGCGTCCGACGAGAACGACGTATCCGTTGAGAGCGTGACAGGCGGCAATAGCCGCGCGCGGTCTCGATGGACGTACCGCCGGGCACACTATATACTCGAGCTACGGCGCATCTCTCGCCTACGAGGGCCTCGCGATTTCGGCTCGCGCTGACTAGTGTATAATCACGGGCGACGCGTGTCGTCGCTCCGATCACTCATGAAAATTCAGCGATACCAGCGTGTATAAATGGACAATCGCGTGCGGCTAATTGGGCTGCCGGTGTACACGCGCACGCGCGCACGGCTGCTAATTGCTCGCGAGCACACCGATCGTATCTAATTTATTGCCCCGCCGCCGCCCCCACCTCCTCGTCCCGCTGCGTTTTCTCGAGGCCTTCGTCGCTTCGGGCTGATTAAAACTCGAGCTAAACGATGTGTATTAGTTGCCCGAGTCCCCTCTTCCTCGCCGACGATTTTTTTCCCCTCTCCTCCGACACATCCATATACGTATATACTTTCCTCGTAGAAAAGCCGCATACCGGTTTGACTGGTATACAAGAATCGAAGGCGAGTATTGTCGCGCGCTTACGTCCGACGTAATTTTGAAATACTTCCAATACACTCGAACAATACATTAGTTTCCTTTCAGGATGTCGTTCTTTCTATTGGCCCCAATGATTCGAGTGACGTACGAAACGAACGGTGGCTAACGAACGCGACGGATTATCTAATGTCTACGTATGTATGTAGTTTCCGAAAGGACTCCCCCGTTCCAGATCTTTCGCGAGTCGTTTTATCGATCGCGGCTCGAGTACGGCAACGCCGTGTGAATAACAATCGCGGAGATAACGGCCGAGCAGCCGCGCGGTTATCAGCTGGCGAACCGAGTCTTTTGTGCCGAAATTCGTCGACGAGGTTACTGCGCTCTGTATAGGTGGACTGGTGTGTTATCGAAGCCTAACAAATCCGCCCACCTATCGGGCGTTATACCAATTGTCCCGAGCGAGTAAACTATTGCGACGCACCGCGTTTAGCCCTTTGTAAGTATATACTTATAGGTACTTATTTGGATTGGCATTGGTCCGATGGCTGCGAGAGAAAGGTGCGACGCTCCGGCCGAAATTGAATATTCCACGTCGAGGAAATAGACGCGACTCACGTGCGTGGCTCGAACACCGGGGGAATGCGTGAACCACTTGGGATTCGCCGAGTGCGCCGGCTAATAGGGCAATTATTGCCCGCGCACGCGCCATACCCGCGATCCTTGGATATTACGGCGAATTGATCGATCTGTCATTTGGGGTATTAGCGATGATGCCCTGTGGATATATCGAGGCTTCGTCGATGCGTCATTTTGCTCTTTGTGCGGGAGGATTCTTCACGCCAATGCGAGGCGTTCCTTTTGAAAGAATCATGATCTTCGGAACCCTGTACTGAATTGATATTTTTTTTCCGTAAGACGAAGAAATCGAAACACCATCGTATGAAAAGTGTGATTAAGAATTCAAATTAATCAATCTGCGGCTACACTAAACAAATTTTTGGTCGGATTGGTAATTCCTTGACTCGAGAATCATGAGAATGCCCGACTTTTTTTTCGAAAGATCGCCGATTTCCGGATCCACCTGATGGATGAATTTAATATTTTACCCAACGACCGACAGGAGCAAACTCTTGAGAAGGTAGTTTGGAACGTTTTTCTTCGTCGGTTTTGTTTCAACGAGGACACGATTAAACAATGGCGTTACAATGAATATAGAAACGCAATCGAATCAATTGAAATTCAGTTTGCTGCCGTGTCAGTTTTATTTTAGATACGGTGATTCATTGATCGCGGAGCGAGTTAATAGGTCGCGAGTTTCTATTTGCGGAGAAAAACCAAGGATGATCGCTCGGGCGGCGTCCTTCAAAATATAAACAATGTCCGATTGAACGTGCATGGAAATCGAGGACCGAGGAAGTGAACGATGTTGCAAAATACCCGACGAACCATTGATCTCGCTGACGATTCAACTATGGACAATAAACACACGTCGCGCGAACTTGTTAATGCGATGTGCTCGCAACGGATGGAAAAAGACACCTACCGACTCCCCGAGTTAACGATGCTCCTCGATTTAAAAGACACATCCCGTGTTCGGGTTCCTCGGCCGAGCGCTGTCGGATCCATATACTGGAGTTGTACATAAGAAGAAAAAAAAGAGAACTCGAGAGCCGAAAGAAAAGGAGAGAAATTCGCTTCTGGCTCGGCTGGGATTTCCTCTATCTTATCGGGCGAATTATCACGACGATATATAGATATATGCGACGCGTGTCTGCGTAATCGCGCGCCGCGGCTGAATCGTTGCGTCGCGCGCACCGGTGCCCCGGTACTTTCTCGCTATAACAGTTTTGCGATGACTCAAGTTGCGCCAAGTGGAATAAGGTTAACCAGCCGATTTGAGCAATTGACGTCGTGTGTGTTTATGCGTGTGCGTATATACACACACATACGCGCGCGCTCGCTCGCTCCATTCGGTATTTTCGCGTTTCCGTTTCTAGATCACCGGATAAAAATCACGTCATCCTCAAATGACTCCTCCCCGCAGCTTTCCGTCGTATTCCTCCGTGCGGCGATCGATTCGCGCTGACAATGCGACACAACCCGAGAGCGAGCCTTTCAAATTCGTCCCATTGTTTCGAATAGCTAATTGATTTTATATATACATGCGCGCGTACACGTATATACACATGCCTGTCGTTAAGATCAATAGCGGCTCGAGAATATACAGCCAAGTGATTTACTCGCGCGCGATCCAGCCAACTTTGCGAACCCGACCAACTTATCCAATTAGCCAAGTTGGGGATAATTTTCGAGCGAAGCAAAAGTAAGTCGATCGATCTTTGGGATTGTCGAAGGGCCGCTTTGGTGCTGGGGAAAATCCATCGGGTTTATACGGCTTGGCCGCGCGAATAACACAGTCATCGGCGCGATGGATCCTCGGCAGCCGGCCCCCGGCCCCCGTCGTACTCCCAACTGATCCATCAAGCCGGCTGATCCACAGTTGCGACGCTGATTGGTGAACTTCGGCCTCGTTTCGCGTTCGCAGCCAGATCCAATTACGTTGGAAGGTGGCCGGAGGGGAGCGGCCCTCCTGCTACCAGCAGCACACCAGTGCTGCAAGTATATATATACATACGTGGGTGACCGCTAAACGCGACGCGACGAGTTGCTCTAGAATGTACCACAGCGAGTCGGACTCCGGTTACACTTGCGCGTGGCAACCGCTTCGTGCTGCGATCTAATGGACATTTTTAGATTGCGCCCGATGCTCCGGCAGCTGCGAGAGAGAGTTTTACTCTCGTATACTCGCGCCTGTGTATATATATGTACGCCAACGCGCAGCTACACGCAGACTCGTATACCATACGACTGATTATCCACGGTTCCATTGGCTCTTTGATCATTTTTTTGCTTCACTCCATTCGGAGACTCGAGCAATTCAGAGTGAGCCGGGAAATTCGAATTATGCATACGGCTACGCAGCGGGCTCGACAATCTCGGGGGCGTGGAAAAATTTGCGATTTTTCGGAGTTACACTTTTAGAAACACTGCGACGAGCTAAGTAGGTCGAGGGGGATAGTATTTGCGAGCGTGCGTGCATCCGAGAGTTCCATCGGGCAAATCCACGATATATCCATCCGGTAAAATCTGAAGAGGCAAATTTCGAGGCTCGTCATTCGAAGCTTTTTGATTCGCGAAGCTTTTAATTGTACTTATGCAATACTCTTTGAATTCCTTACGGTAAAATCTCACTGTGCTACAGTGATTACGTTAACTGTAAATTTCCGTGAAAATCGATAATTTCATATGTTCATAGTTTACAGTCAAAATTTACCGCGCAACTGGAGTGAGTGTATTGGAACATAATATCACAGTGAATGGACACACTTTAATGGTACAGTGAAAAACGTTGTACCGTAGCTTACAGTGAGATTTTCATGAGAAGTTAAGAGAGTAGAGGAAGATCGCGGCCAGCACGCGAGCAGGTATACCCATACACCTGGTCGCGGGGTGTTTACACACACACATGAGGAGAGCACAGCTCGCAGCCGAGCCGGCGTTTCGGCTGTGTGTGCGCTGCAGGATTACAGAGCGCTCCGCGGGCGCGCAGCTCGCGCGGGAGCGAAAGGGTTCGGAGGGTTATGGCGCAGTACGCGTGCGTAAAATGCATGTGGGTCGATGAAGGCTGCGGAGCGAGCAGGGCCAGCTCCGCGGGCGTGGATCGCCCCCCCCCCCCCACGCCCTCTATCGACTCGGCTTCTCCTGTGCTTTGCGGTGTGTGCGCGCACGCTCGTGTGCACTGGCACCACCGCACGGGACCCGCGTACCCATACGCGTGTTCCCGTAACTCCTCGCGGCCCGACCAACTTCCCCAACTTCCCTAGCGAACCGCGCCAGAGTTGGGCCGAGCCTCGGAAGACATGATATACCCACGGCGGCGTCGACGACCCGCGACGCCCGGCACTCGGCTGATCCTTTTGCTCGCCCTACAAGGCGCGTGCAGGCAAGAATCGGCGAGCGAGCCGTATCGAAGATGTCGGGGATCGTTTTTCCGATGAGCTATATGTTTCGACGCGGCGCTCGCCAACACACGAATTCGACAACACAACATTCGACTCGAATCGGGCAACTGGAATTTCTTCCCGAGTGTATCGCCCATCAACGTAACATCCTTCTGAGCTGACGTCGGCGATCTATTATATGTACCCAACATACAAACGGATACGGGACGTGAATTTTTGTATATATACACGTCGGAGCTCGAGTGTAGTAGGAAATATCCGCAGACGAGCGCAGGCCCACGGAAGGCTCGGTCGATTCCCCAGCTGAACTGCAGGCTTGCTCGAGCGAGCCCCAACGTGGGTATACACATATATACGTGCATCCGTCAAACTCAGGCCTTCGGGACGGTTGTACGGTGCGCTTGTTACATAAATCGGCGGACTCGCGATCATCCCCCGGGATTACATCGAGCGGGATGCGCCTCCTTATACAACGATGCCCCCGGCCTCCCCCCGAGCCGCGCGGCACGCTAAACGATCGCAGCTGATTCTTCCAGCCGGTTGCTCTTCTCCCCCGCGCGTCACATCTCGCGTCTACCCCGCTCGAGTTATTCCCCCCTTCGGAAAAAAAACTCTCCCGAGATTGAATTTACAAACGACGAGCCCTTGCAATACTCGACCCCTCGAGTGCGCTGCAGTCAGCTCTTCTTCTCGGTCGGCTCGCGGTGCGTCGGGGTATACACGTCGACACTTCGATTGGGCTGCCCGAGCGAGGGGGGAGGATAGCGTGCACTTTTTCGTTTCGTAGCGTCGCGAGAGAGGCGTGCTAATGTGTTTTGGAAAGCCGATCCTACGCTCGTCGCAGCTGAAGCCGGAGCTTCGTAACATTTTAACGGCTTGGTAATAATTTACGAGCGAGAGTTGGGAACTTTTCGTTCGGGCAAGATTCCTTCGATTGATGCGTATCCCGAGGCGCGGGAGGGAAGACAAGTTGTCCCGCGACTCTTCGAGCATGCTCGGTTTGAATGATTGCATTCGTACGATATCTTCGCGAGTCGTAAAACCCGGGAATTCATCATGCGAATTTTCGTAGCCCCGCCGCATCTGCAGTCGAGTCGGGTATTTCGAATTTCTCATCGTCCATGGGTGGATGGGTGTCAAAGGAGCGAAAAAAAATTCGAATAACCATACGTATAAATATCTAGTCCCACGCATTATCGAAAAAGCAGTGCGCACACACACACGAGAGCGACAGGACGGTATCGAAGGAGAAGCGACGCGGGGGGCAAGGTTAACGCTCCCCATTAGCGGCCATCCGTCGCTGCTGCAGGTATATTACTCGGGGCGCGCTCGCTCGCTCGCGACTGCAGCGGTGAAACATCGACGCGGGGGGCGGCGATGCGGGGGAGGGAGTGTGGGCCGGGGGGCAGGTATATATACGCGGGCGTCTTTGCGCCCGATCGATCGCCACCAACGCCGCTGAGCTTTTTCTTCCTCCTCGCGCCGCGCAGCCCTTTTTTTCTCTCGCTCTCGCGACGCAAAGTTTCTTTCCGCGAGGTCGAGGACCTCGTCCGCTGCTTTTCTCGCTCTCTCGCTCGCGGGGGGGAGCCTCGTCGGAAGCGCCAACTGACTACTCGGCGATTTTAACGGGTGTGGCGGCAGGGAGAAATTTCATTAGTCGAGTGCCAAACCCACCGAGTAATGGCTTTTTGGCCCAGTCCCTCGCGGCGTTGTCTAGGTGCACCTAGATCTCACGGCTTACTGTCCCAAAGCGGCGAGATTAGACAATTTTCCGCAAAATTGGCTTGAACGCGCGCGCGTTAGGTTATACACGATCATGCGCCTACCGACTTTAGGGGGCGTTCGTATATATATGTGCACGACCGTTTGATAAACAAAATCCTTCTTCTGTTTCAGGTAAGCCAAAATTGTGTGGCGCTCACGGTGTTACGGAGGCTCGATCGATCGCAAGGCATTGTATTATATACCGGCTCTTGGATCGCCCGAGTGAGTGTTTTGTCCCGCGAGGACTTTCCATTATTCAAATGAAAATATTATTGATTCGAAAATCCGCAGCCGCGCGTCTCGAATACAAAGCGCGCGGCTGCGGCGGCGCGGGTCTGGCTGTGCGAGATTACGTGACAATCGGCCCTAATAACGGACAGGACTGTGCGCCATTCTTTATCCGCGCGCGCGCGGCGCCCGGGCTTGGAATTCAAGCTGCGTGCGAAGAATTGCGAAACGCGTATATGGAAGCGGGTAACGTAACCTCTCCCATTTGTATACGAGACGGCGGACCATGAGAAAAGACAAAAAAACTCATCTTTCTCGTGGCGACACTTAGGTTATAGCCGCTCGTCGGCGAGTGTGTATCCCCCGTGGACTATTTACTATCCCAACTACCGTTTATATAGGATTCGCGCGTCGTATTTGTCGGAGTAAAAATTAATTCTCCATCGGGTGGTTGCGCAACGTCAAAGTTGCGACGTGGTGCATAAAATTACGCCGACGACAAAAACAGGCCCGACGATACGCCATATCGGGCCCCGCGCGCGTATCCGACTTTTGCTTTCTGCCAAACTTGGACGTGTCGGCGAACGAGCGAGAGAGTTTGGATCATACATGATGTGCACTTACTCACATACGCGTGTGCAATACACCGCTGGAGAGATGAGCCGCGCCCACAACACCTCTCCTCCTCTCGAAGGTCGTGAACTAAAATAACCGCGCGCGAGATTGTGCGTATGTGTACACACGAAAAAAGTTCGCCCGGCGCGAAACTCGTCGCGCGCGTAATACGTAACCTATCTCGCAAACGCAAACTCGCCGCGCGGCTGCTTTCTCTTTCGTTTCTCTCTCTCTCTCTCTCGCTCTCTGCCTTCCTCGCAAGCGCGCGCGTTGAGGAAAAAAGAATTATATTGTCGATGCGTTTGAAATGACACTTCGCGGGTTTGGATACGTGTGTGTTTGTATACACACATCATCGACATCGTTTCATAACCTGCAATAATTTCGGAGCGACTCGGTGCCACCAAACTCCCCCTTACCCGGTCTCCAACGATGGTTGTCTTCATCCCGCGTGACGTTCTCGGAGCCGGGAGGGGAAGAATCGTTTTAGAACAGGTCGCCAATGAGATAGAAAGAGCCGCGAGTAAAGTGAGCCAGAAATTACGTAGCCGCCCGTGTATTAAATCCCGGCCGGGGTGTACGAGAGGTGTATAATGCGCGAGCGCGGCGCAGCAGCAATTCTCATTTCGCCAAACGCTATATAAGTGAATCGTCTGCCGGCGCGTGATGAAAACGAACCGCGTCTAGACAATTCGTCCGGGCGTGATGTTGACTTAGAGACAGACAGGCTGGCTGTAGGACACCGCAGGATATAATGGCGTCGCACAATTTCTTTTTTTCTCTCTCTCTCTCTCTCTATTCTCCCCTCCCCCCGGACTTGTCTCTTTTCTATGGCGCATTATGTTCACACACCGACGCTTCACTCGCAGCTCCGACTCTTCCTGCTCCTCGGGCAGTCTCTATTCCTCGCACCGTATGCCCCGTTATACTCGTTTCTCTAATATATATACATAGCCGTGGCAACTCGTTCGAATCGAATTGGCTGACGCTCCCGGGAACTTTGAAAAATTCCGTTGTTGAATTTCCTTGTGGTTTCGCATAGCGATTACATTCTATTTCCCTTCTCGACTCGTCCAAGTTATACGGGCTTGTTCGGCCGAAGTTTCCCGCGGAGCGGCATTCGATTACGTTTCAACCTCTCAATAGCACCTCACGCTCGGAATTTCCAAGAGAGAAATTAGCTGTAGATCTTGGGGATGGAGATTTTTTTATTTTTTACTTTTTGAGTTATCTGAAATTGCATTCCTCCAACGTCGGGCTTGAACCTCGACTTTATTGTGTATCGAAATGTAAAGCGTAAATATATATAAGTTTGTGAATGACTCGGTGAATTGTGCTGTACGGACGCTCGTCACTCAAAAGTTTTCTCCGGTGTCAGTCGCTCGTCAACAGACTCGCCCGGCCACGAAATCATCGAAAGCAATAATATCCTCGTGGAAAATGGTCGTTTCGAATACAGAGCCAGCGCATGAGAAAACACGAAGAGAAACCATATTGTGAAAATCACTATTTCGGCCAGTTAACTCGGTGGCCTATTATGACACAACCGACAGTGAGACTTGGAACAATTCACGAAAATAATAGTGAAAATTACAAAACAATGGTTATTTTTACTACTTTCTCTCGGATATTTTTCTAAATTTCATGCACTGTCTAAAGTGTCAGAATTTTTACAATATGATTTCTCTTCGTGTACGTTATTCCGTTCCTTGCACTCGTACAATCCAATTAAAAAAAAAATCGATTCACAACTCGCCAAAATAACTTGGAAAATCTCAGGAAGACCGGAAACTTCCTCCGACAAATATCGCACATTCGCGTACGGAAATTCCTGGGATTCGATATTATATGAGACCTTTCGACCCCGAAAACTAGGAATCCCAATGATTCCTCTGTGTTATAAGCTCAAATATTCATTTCTACGCGTGATTATTTTTTTTTTCAAAAGGAGTCCCGGGGAAAAAATGGAGCTGCCGAGTAAAAAGAACAGCGGCATACGGGGATGGGGAGGGTGGAGGGCTGGAGGAGCTAATCCGATAATCGCGGGGCCGCGGGTCATTGGAAAAATCTGCGGCGCCCCGCGGGTGACCTAATAACGAAAGCCATCCCCGCGACGCGGATATCGCGCCGAGCCGGCCATGAATGGCGGACCGAGCGAGGGCGAGGACAAGTGCTCGTATAACGAGGCTCATGAAACTTTTACGGCCCTGTATACGTGCGCATCTCGCGGATTTTTACGATGGCGCGAGCGTCGATCAGCACGACATACTTATACACACACACGAGCGACTTGGCTCCTCCTACGCTCGAGCTGACCTGAAAAGGAGCAAAAAAAAATCAAGCGCTAATTGAGCGAATTGAATGCGACAGCTGTGCCTCGCAGGGTGACTCTACGTAACTCGCGTACGTATATACATACATATAGCACGTACATACATATTATACGAAGCTCGTGTAACTTTCGGGCCGTCGCACGTCGCGATTTGTGTGTGTGTGTGTGTTTGCCAGCCGAAGGATTTCCATTAGGACTCGACCCTCGCGGGTTTCTCAAAAGTTTCGCGAGCTACTTTCGCCGAGATGCATATAGATCAGTTGAGCTCGAACGCGCGTCTCCGTTCCCAAGCGAGTGCTGCGAGTTCTGGATGCGAAGAAACGATATGCGCCAAGTTCGCCGGGAGATATGTATCTCGGGCTGCCGCCGCGCGCGATGCATAAGATCTCTGGATTAATCGAGGCCCCAGATTTCGCTTTCTAGTTTTAGATATGCGGATTCCGGGTCGAGCTAAAACGAAGCGAACCGCAGAAACTCGCCAGACAATGTCGCGGCTAACCAAGTCACCCGCGAGTATATACAGCGATTGAAAACTCTCGTTTTATTGAATTTCACGCAAGTGATTAGATGATTTTTTGAAAACAAGCTTAATGTCCGAGGAGTGTTCGATGAGGCCGAGAGCCGATCGACAGTGTTGTTACAAGAGAATAACGCGAGTTGGACTGGCCGTTCGATTTTCACAAAGACACATGATCTTGACATAGACACTCGATCGAATAAACTAGAATATTAAAGTCTGTTTCCACGACTTTACTCCTCACGCTACTGCGAAAATCAAAACTATTCACACCTACTCAAAATAAAAAATTGAAATAGTTACAAATTACCATTCGTATAATTAATATCCACATAATTGAATCGTCAATTTTTCTCTCCCAATATCAATTCTTTTTCCAATATGTCGTTTCTAATATCGGAGATTTAATGGTTGATTCGTCAATGTTGCAATACCATTCCTTTGTAATAAGAAATGTAGCGACGAGAAAAGCGCACATCCACCGCTCATTGCAATGTCTACCGACGAATATTACGTCCGGGCTATCACAAATTTTTGAGCGAGCGCGTTGTGAAATCTCAGACGGTGAAAAAGCGACTTAACGCACGGAGCCGAATAAGAACGCCAGCTCGCGAGGAAGCTACAAAACAATCCCCTCCGACGCGGGAACGCACGAGACGCCGGTCGGCCCTCGGAAAAAAAAACTCGCCCCGGTCGTTAACACGGCGTGGGTATTTCGTCGGATACACTCATACATACACAGGTGCACGTATACACGTGTATATGCGCGCGGCGTCGGAGGTGGGCTAAATAGCGGCTCGGCCGATCGATGGGTGTCGGGGGATTCGGGGTGACCCGGTGACACACGTGCTCTCCGGGGCTGCGGTGCCGCGCGCCGCCTGCACAATGGCCGGCGGCGGCGGCGGCGGTGGTGCGCGGCTGCAGCAACCCCGCGAGAAGCTCGCGCGCGCGTATTGATCGCCGCCAGTCGGCCACCCCCGCGAGCTTACAGCCGGGAGGATGTGCACGCCGCCCGCCTCCCCTACCTCTCTATACCCCCGGCCAAATGCATTTTTCACCCTGATTGTGTTGTCCGGGATACCGCGCGATTGTTACACCCACACACCCACGCGCGCATACCTACACAGTGCGGCCGCAGGTGCAAGCGCGCGGACTTTGGCCCCGAGCTCGAGAGACAGGCTCGTATGCGACGACGCATAGTTGCCCGGCGCGGAGGAGGAAAAAATTAATTCACGTTTCGCGCTGGTTCGCGGATGGATTTACGTCGCGTTTGCGCTTTTTGTGTCTGTAATATACGAGTTTATCTAAATGATCGGCGTTAGTTTTCGCCTCGCCAGGAGTCTGTCACCGATTACGATGAAACTTTGTTGGATGGTCTTTGGGTAGCGTAATAGCTTATATCCACAGCCATTTGGTCTATAACGTTTCGATCTCCGGAAGACATTCGGTCGCATTAATTGATTTTATCCATTTACAGTATCCATGTAAAAATAATTTTTTTTTACGATTTTTATTTTTATGCATAGATACATGCATACATACATTTATGCATTTTTTTATTTACATACAAATACTGTTCATGCTTCAAACGGCCAACATGATCGTCAGTTGATATTTTTGGTGTAAAAATAACATTAGATTGTACGGCTCGAAAAAATAATCGATCAGGGTACCCAACAACCGTTTCACAAAGTTCGGTCGCCAAAGACGTTGTGCAGCCACTGATTACAGTCAATGTTCGCGGTTGGATTTTTCCCAACTCGTTTTCCCGTTGTCCAGGAGGGCCGACTGACAATACACGGTATTTGCGCGCCGACACTCTAGACACCGACAACCTCGGGCGTCGTGATCTCGCGTCGATTGTTCGCAATCGATGTGTGCAGGTGTTCCAGTTTTCCCGCTTTCGCGTGTATGCATCAGCAGATGCGTCGCGCTGATAAATAATACGTGACTGCACCAGGTCGTCGGCTCGTTTTTCGAAGACTCGCGATTCTCTTGCAACACATTCGCTCGGAATCCCCCCAAATCCGCTCGCTCATGGGATATAGCTGGATCGCACGGGCGGCTTCGTATTCTGCATGTGAAAAGTTCGATCTCGTAAAGTACCACTTCTCTCGGCTGAAACGTTCGTTATATACGTATATATATATATACATATATGTGTCTGTGTGTGTACATACACATAACCGCTCGATTTGCACTTACTTTCGCGACCTCTCGTCTGTCCTCGTTTATCGCCGAGCGTCAGCCAGCCGTCCGTCCGCGTCCTCTACCCTCCCGATATGGCTATATACGCGTGTATATATACATATACTGATAGACATGTACGCCATGCTGGACCAAACCGCATCACACCGCACACCGGACGCGCTAATACTTTCTGCAATCAAATTTGCACGTGTGCGAATCAACTTACTCGCCAACTTCTACACGAGTGTACATATACCCCTTTATTTTTTTCCCGCTGCGGGTATACTAATTCGGGTGGATTCGGCAGCCGATCATCTCGCTGCGCAGCGTTTTGCCAACGGAGCAATGAGTAACATTCGGCCTTGGGACATCTGCATCTACTTGGGACATAACTAGCGAAACGGACTATAGTCATGTTGTTGCGAGCAGCAGTGTGTCTGTACAAACACGAGTCGAACAATACTCGAGCAACTGGGTGATCAGTTGCGAACTAGCAAAAAAAAGTGCGCGGGCCCGCATACACGTGTTTTTCACAAGAACCGACGGCACACACACACACAGCTCGCTGGCTAATTAAGCGCTAAAAACGAGAGAGGGACGTCGCGCCGCCGATAACAACCGGCCCACGGCGATCGAGCGCTCACGCGACGAGCGAGTGCTGGCCCGACGCGATTGCGCATATAACGAGCCCCGCAACGACTCGCTGCGCAGCTGGAATATTATCACGAGTGCCAGCGAGTAAAGAGAGAGAGAGAGAGAGAAAGAATACATGTGCGCGTGACACGTGCATATGCGAGAATTAAAAGTCATGTCTGGCGATTGATACTTATTTCCTCTGCTCCGTTTTGTTTCCACTGATCCCCGTGTCATTCGCTGAATTCCTACAAATGGAAATAAAATTTTTTGTCCAACCGAATTTTCCTGAACCATTGAAGGTCGAGCGCTAGATTCAAACGGACGTTCTCGCAGCGGATCGCGCGAGAATAAGTCGTTCGCGAGATCAATACAATGCTCGCACGCGTGTGAAATTCGAGTTGGCCACCTCGTTTCGCTGCCGCACGGCTATGGCTTCGTGCCGTTGCGTCCAAAGGGAATTCGTCGAAGCACCTAATGACTCGAGGATGGAGAATCAATCGCAAAAGCCGGGACAAATGGAGAAGCCCTCGAACTCTCGAGGAGTCTTGAAATCGCTCGTTGACGAGGCCGCGCGCGATACAGAGCGTCCGTCGTAAAATGAAAAGCTCGAATCATCGAGGCTCGCCCGATCGGGAAGAACGCCAATCGAGCGCGTATCCTTTTTTCCTCGACTCTTCCAGCCAACGGGAGAATCGTCGCGCGTGAGCGACACGCGGGAGTACAGCAATTACCCGCGTCGTCCACGCGAATTTAATTGAGTGATTCGCGCGACGCCGATCACTATTACTTCGGTCGAGTTCTCGTGTGCGCGTGCGAGAGTTGTTCCGGGGGCCGAGAGGAAAAAAAAAATCTAGAGTTGAAAATTGAAAACACTCGCGTCCGATAATGAGGAGCAGCAGCGTTCTTTCAATTCTAACGAGATTACACCGGCGCTCGGAGTCACGTTCGCGGGAAGAAAGAATTTTTGCGCGTGCACCTCCACATCGTTTCGAATAATCTCGCGCGCGGGATATTTTCCGCGTGTTGCGCACAAACAAGACGACGTTTTCGCGCGGAAAAATAATGAAATAGGAAAATTGAGAGACAGAGAAGAAAAGAGAAGGAGACTCAGGTGTAAGCAGCCAGACGAGAGCTCGCGGATCTCGAAGTAGCCGCGCAAGCATCACATCGAGACAGCGGCGGCGGTCCTGTATACCGGCGTGCGAAAAATGCCCTGCTCGCGCGCGCAACCCTCCACCCGACCCGGAGCACGAGCGGCGGAAACGAGGTCAGCGGGCTTGCGCTCACGTCCCCAAGCTGGAAAGCTGGTGCGCGTGCCCGCGCGCGGCGCTCCATTGACTTGGGGCCGCGAGTGGTGCGGCGGTGCTTCCCCGGAGGGGAGCACGTGACCCCCATTCACGACGCCCCGCGGTCTCACCCTCCCTCCCTCTCCCTCTGTCTCTTGTCCTCGAGCCGTGGATTTCAATCAGCGCCGGGGATAATGAGATACGGCAGAAGTCCTGCCGCAATTTATATTCCTCGTCTTGCTTTTTCCACCCCGAACTCTTTCCAACAATACACCGAGTATATCCATACATACGGGTGGGAGGCTTGTAGAAACGGAGAGCACAATCGTTGCGGGGGTAATTGCGCGATTGCAGCGACGACAGGGTTGTCCGCTGAAAAGTTGGATGTAAAATCCGAGTGTGCGCGATATACGCGGCACACTTCGCCAACGCCGTTCAATAGGCAATCAGCGTACGTGTGACTTCATCGAAGACACATTCACTCGATTTTTTTTTGTCTATCCCAGCCTGGTATCGAGACACTGCAACGATGTTGCGGATCGAAAGAAGCCGGACGCGGAGTCGAGCTTCCGCCTTTATTCGCGCGTTCGCAGCTGTGAGTTCCTCCATCCAAATCATCGATGCATCCCATCGAGACGTAAGCGCTATATCATCGGAATTAACTTCGATCCCAGCATATGGATCAGCGCGAGTCCGGCGAGCTGGCTCGCCAGCCCGAGTCGATTGATAATATTCAGCTCATTGAATTACATGGCGTACGCGCGCGATCGCGCTGTCACGAGAAGAGAGAAACGACCAACCGCGAATATAAGATCCACCCACATGAGAAACTTTTGCGGTCGAATTAAGAAGTATAAATATGAACTTGACTTATCGAGGATGACACGGTTCAACCAATAGCACGTATGTGTGTGGGTGTTTGTTGGCTACAGAAAATGCATCTGGTCAACCAGGATGTGCAAGGATGCCGAGATGCGTACAGTCTCAGTCTGACCAATACGAACCTTCACTTTGAAACTGTATACCTGTACAGCGGATTTTGTCAAAGTTGATTCGATTCGCCGAGGCCAAATATGGCAAGGGAGGACGAAGAAATTTGACAAATGATCCTACAGCACTCCGGCGAAGCGTTCCATCTATATAGCGTCTCTCGCGTGTGTATACATAAACGCGCGCTAGACGCTACATTGTACACCCAACGTGACGCGGGTATAAAGAAGCGCGCGTCCCGTTGGGAACCGTATACGAGGGCCCTTTTTGAATTGTTCGCTAAGCCGTGTAATTCGCGCGAGCGACAGACGCATAAGCTATTTAGAAGAGTAAACGAGCTGATCCGCGAGTGGGCCTGGCGGCTCCCAGCCCCTCCTCCGCCAGCCCGAGCTCTCTCTCTTGGCTCGGGGCGCTTCGAAGCTCGCTCGCTCCTGCAAGGTCGGGGATATTTTTAACTCGAGAAAGCTTCCACCCGGCTACTGGTATATAATACCCGATTGATCAATACGCCCCGTCGCTCTGGCCGTGCCTTTCGTGCTCGCTGCGGACGTTATCTATACCGAGACTCGTTGCACTCGGAGCTGCAATTATATATGCGCGCGCGCAAACGGCAGGGCCGATCGATCGCCGCCTAGCCGCCCAACATTCTACTGGAATCCCGCTCGAGATATGATTTTTCGAAAGAAACCGAAAAAGAAAAAAAACTGAGAAAGCGTGGGGGAGCGATGCGGGGAAAGGGGAGGAGCGGAGAATCGGAACGAGCGAGAATTCAAATGAGCGGGGCATTTTCCAATGGCGCGCGCGTTGCGTAACACTCGAGTGTCATCGCGTAGAAAGTTAGATAAGCGCCGAGCGGGCGCGCGGCTAACGACACGTATATTAAGGATCGCGACAATATACGTCGTTGACCCACATAAACGCGCTATCGCCAAGGCTCCCCCCGCAGTGTGTGTGTGTGCGTGTGCTCGCAGTTGATACGACTCGCGATGCAAATGCAACGAGATACAGGCGTATCAAACTCGGCTGGAGCTCCGAATACACCGATCGCAGGTGTACAGGAGCATTCGGATGATTGATCAGATGAGCGAGCCTGAGCCGGTGGGGGGGGGGATTACGATCGCGACGTTTCTCTCGCTCGAGGATTCGGTTTCCAGGTGGGCGAGAGAAAGAGAGAGAATAAACGACTACGCGTGTGCGTCTAACGGCGTACCGACGTCGTGCAACCGCGCCTATGTACACACGCGCGACGTTGCCCAGTGACGCGAGCTCATCGATCCGACGTGTATCTCGGTGCGCGTCGTGCGGTCGAGCCGCGAGGGACAACTGACTCCTCCTCTCCACCCCGACTTTTCCACATATTCTTCTTTCCCTTCGGCTGTCGAGCTTTCCTTCAACGAGCCCAAGTTGAGAGCTAAGGAGAAAAAATGCGGCCAGAAGTTTTGAGGGTATACGCGTTATTGGATACGCCGTGTCGATTGATCTTTCTTCTCAGGCCACGGGGTTGTCCCGCGGGCGCAAAGGCCTATACTGATCCTCGACTCTCGTTGGTGGGAATCGAACGGGACGCGGCGTACAACTCAGTATGCACCAAGTTAGGCTGTACAGAGCCCGGAGTTGAGACTCGCTGGTGCGCGAATTCCCGATCCTCTATTTGTTATTACATATCGTTGTACGGACGCTCGCGTATGCGTATACGTCGTGCTCTCACGGCCGTATAGTCGGGCGTGGACGTGCGGAGGGATGAGTTTACGAGCCACTCGGCGCGTTATACGACAACGCGATACAGCCCTGGCTGCCGCTGCCGCTCTCGAATACTCGGGGAGACTTTTTTTCCTCTCTCCCTATCCACATCCGTCTCCTTCGCGATTCTCCGTATACCTTCGCATCATCTCTATCGCCGCCCGAAGCTAGCATTTCACTTTTCTCTCCAATTCATCCTTCGGTCGACGCGCCAGCCACGGACAGTATACTCTCCCGGGGGTGCCCCGATGCTTTTGGCTTTTCCATTGCGCTTTCGTCCCATCCGCTGTTCGACGAGAAATTCTTGGAGCAAAGCACCCAATGATTTTTGGCCCACATTCGCTCGACGCCGATCGGGATCTCGAGCTCGCCTTCAATATCGAGAGAAAACGGTGTTTTTCATCTCGCAATGGGTCTGACAACGTATATATCTCTCTTTCTTCCTCTCTCAGTGCCGGTATATAATGTCCTCAAAGCCTCGGTGCGGCTGGCGTTCGCTCAAGATCGAAACCGAGTCGGCTCGGGAGTGAACAATCGCAGGAATGATTTCCTCGCGGCTTCGCGTACGGGCCGAGAGACGCAAAATGAAAACTAGCGATGGTGAAATAAAAAACACACCGTACGGGATAAGTACGCGGGTCTTGCCGGCGAAGAGATAGTACGAATTGCACTGCAGTTGCGTGCGGCCTTCTTGGGCGTCTACCAAGAATCTCTTGAGCGAGAAAGAAAGAGAGAGAGAGAGAGAGAGAGAGAAAGAGTCGTTGAAGCGGAGCGCGAGACTTCCGCAATTGCGGCCCTATTCTCTTTCACTCGTCTCTATCCAACTGTGGCTCGGGGAAATTATTTCTGTCCTGCTGGCTGCTGGTGCTGCTGGGGCCGCGTGAGAAAATCGAGCAATAGAAAGAGAAGGAGAGAGAAAGAGACCGTAAAGGAAATTATTAAAGAGAGAAAGAGATACACATATATATAGTATAAGTGTCGCCGCGTGGATTATACCCGGTGTCAAGCTAAATTCGCGTTAATCTTCGCCGGGAATTTTGCTCTCCGCGGCGATTCTCCAGCCGCAATTCAATTCTTTCGGGGTGAGCAGCGGGACATTAACGAGACACTTTTTGCCGCTGGCAAAAAACCATTGATGAACAGCTCGCGATTCGACGGAGAACCCAGCTAATGCTGCGGAAAATTAACTCGTCAGCTCGCCATTGAGAAGTATATATATACGACTTGGCTCGAGTCGTTCGCTTGATGCTCGGTCGTATTTCGATCCAACGCATGAAAGCGACGGCCCGCCACATTAGGAATATCACCTACAATTTCGTTGTATCTGTTCCATACTGGTTTTTGAGCTACCCGCGAAGACTAACATTATTCGATTTTTCTCCCCCGCTTCGGATCAGCTCAATTTTTGCTCGCAGGAATAAGTAGTTTTGCACTATGAAATCTTCTCGTGCCAGCAGATTTTCACTCGATCGGTTCGAACCCCACTCGAAATAATCGAATCTTGGTTCAAGAAAAAAAAATTAGCTCGACGCTATGACCTCACGATTTCCTCCAAGATCAAGATTTTTCCCTTAATCCTGGAAGAGGTTTTTTAGCAGAAGAATAAATCTTCTTGTTATATCGTAGAAGCTTTGGAAATTCGATTCTCACGAGTCTAATAGTTGGCCCTTGCAAAAGCAGCTGAAAAACAGCCAAATCGTGCTAGTCCGGAGTGAGAAATCATCAGACTGTGGTGCTACTCTTCGAGCGGAGTGTCGCAAATGGCGTGCGTGGGTAAAAACAATGCACAACGAGGAAAGTCGCTTCTAGGGAAGCGTAGCGTTCGCGATGAAAACTTAATCTTTCAGAAAGTAATTTGTATTACTCGAGTGAAAGTCCCCTCGACCATTTCGTAAAAGAGAAGAAAAACATGACATATTCTCAAGAGTTTATTCTCACGCTCGTCACTCGCTCGACTGTCAACAATATAATTCGAGTGTTTTTCTCCATCGCCATGACGATGCGAGCAATATGATTCCCCAAAGCCAGAATTCGAGACGGGATAGATATAGGATGCTGAAGAATCGAACTAAACGTCGCACGTATACATATACATACAGTCGATCGAGCAGTACGCTCGTCTGGAAGCCAATAACGATCGCGCTGGGTTGTACGTACACCGTGGCGACGGTGACGTGAGCTCGCGAGCAATGCCGTATTGCGGAGGCGTCGGAGCCTCCTCGGCTGTACGGCAAATCGAAGCCAATCGACGACTCGGGCCGATTAATCGACGATTGCACGCCGCGGAGCCGCTCGTGTAAATCACACCGACGCTAAAGCAGCCGGCAACACCTGCGCGCACCTCCGTAACTCGAACACGCCTCGACCTCTCGCGGAATGCCTCATGGCTGCCGCGATTTCGTGCTTTCGCAAGAAGAAAAAAAAATCGAACGGCGACTCGACCGATTGGCCGACGCCGAATAAAACGAACAGTCGCGATGATTCGACGTATATAATACACACGCGTCCTCCGTCCCTAAAATCCACGAATTTGCGATTCTCGAGTTCCGCGGGAGAAGCGTCTCGTGTGTATACATACACGCGAAACGAAACAGTAGCTGCACGTCACACAATTGCGTCCTCCGCGAGAAAAAGAGAGAGAGAGAGAGAGAGACAGGATTAACCTCGAGAGCGATTCTCACGAGCGGCCGACGACTGATCGCAGTCGTTTTCCCAGCTGCTGTGCTACCCGTAGCCAAGCAATTTTCACGCTTCCCGGAATTTCCACTCCGACGCGTCGTCGTTCTATCTGTCGTAGCGCGCGGGCACACGTATATATAACCCGCTCCCTTATCAGACGAGGAAATAGGTTATCTCGGCGATGGATCGCCGCGTCGAAAGCGGAGCGAGCGCGAGCAGCTTGCAGTGGTTTGTATATCTGTATACATATTGGATGACGATCATACTAGCGCACCTTTGAGCTTTGGGACCGATACTCCCGGTGACTGCCCTTGTCTTGCGTGCCGTGGGGGATCCCTTTTGTTGTAAAAAAATTCGTCGATCGAATCATCCCCGTTCTAGATCGTAGACGACGCGAGACGTCGATCTGTTTGTTTCGATACGTCGATCCCGATATTTGTCAACCTGTTTCCCAAGGGAACGTCCACATTTCGCTTTGCCAATTATCAATGGCGCATACGATCATACGATTGAAAAAAAAGGTGAAGTTGTATGACGAGTTGTAACGTAAGGTATTTGTGTTTGGTCGTGTTTCAGGATCGAGCAGCGATCGGCCCGGTGGCTGCTTCGGCTCAAGCACGGAGCGTGAAGTGTCCAACGGAGAAGTCGAACTCGGGTGAGAAGAGCGTGGGTCGGTGAGTCGGGTAACAGACGAGGTGTTGGCCGAGCACGAGATGGACATGGAGGTGCAAGTGGCGCTGAACTTCGTCATATCGTTCCTGTACAACAAGCTGCCGAGGCGGCGGGTCAACCTGTTCGGCGAGGAGCTGGAGAAGGCGCTGAAGAACAAATTCGACGGGCACTGGTACCCGGAGATGCCGATGAAGGGCTCGGCTTACCGGTGCCTCAAGACTGGCGACCCGGTCGACCCGGTGTTCGGCAAGGCCGCCGTCGAGAGCGGCGTGCCCATCCAGGACATCCTGGAGAACCTGCCGGCCGAGCTGGCCGTGTGGGTCGACCCGGGCGAGGTGAGCTACCGCATCGGCGAGACTAGCATGATCAAGGTGCTGTACTCGGAGTCTGCCGAGCAGCATGACGAGTCGTCCGCCGACCGCGAGGTCACCAAGACCTTCAACCCCGAGGCCCAGTGCTTCCGCCCGATAGAGGCCGTCGGCAGCTCGCTCAGCGGCCTCAGCCTCAGCCCCAAGACGACCTCGCCTTTCCCTCCCGCCCCCAACGGCTCGCTCCTGTCATGCGCCGTCGCCAACGGCCTCAGCTCCGGCTCTGCCAGTCAGCAGCAGCTCCAGCAGCAGCAGCACCAGCAGCAGCACCAGCAACAGCACCAGCAGCACCAGCAGCACCAACAGCAGCAGCAACAGCAACAGCAGCTCCAGCAGCAGCAACAGCAGCAGCAGCAGCAACAGCACCCGCAAAACAGCTCGTCCGCCCCGTCGCCCACCCCGCTCGCCAGCACCGGCTCGTTCAAGGGCTCGCCCAGCCCCGTGCCAGCCTTCATCCCCAGGACCACCGCCCCGCTCACCTTCACCACCGCTACCTTCGCCCAGACCAAGTTCGGCAGCACCAAGCTCAAGACCAGCAGCAAGCGAGCCAACAGGTAGGCAAACCCGACTAACAATTCACTGATGGTCGAATCGTATCCCGTAAATGATCCCGCATTTTTAATTTTAACAAGTGAAAAAAGCCGAGCCTGGTCAGACCCGTCAGATATTGTGCTTTCGTTTGTTAGACATCCGAGTACTTGACGTACTTGTCGACAGTTGATACAGTGAAAATACGCAGTTCAATCGAGCACAATCTCGAATTCGCTTTTCTCCCTGGCGCGTACAGAGTTTCGAACACGATACCCTTTGAGCGATACGATTCGACCACGTGAGCTTGTGGAACGAAGATACTTCACGGTTCTGTGTAAAAGTGTGCGGTTTCCCTAAACTCCGGGAATCCCGTTATGTGGACAATTGACCCAATTCATTTGGCTACCCCTGAATCTCGGGCGGTATTACTTTTCTTCTCAATAATTCATGTTTACGAAAATATTTATTTTTGATTATATTCTGTGCACAGCTCTACAAGGAAAAAAAAATACAAACAAAAGGCTGTACCGCTATGTATTTCGGGTCGCTTAATCCGAAACTGGCCTCAATCAAATGATACATTACCCTCATTTTTTATGTAGCAGTCAAAAAGTCTATAAATTCGATCCTTACTCGGCACTATTTGGTTGCCATACGGAAAACTGAGGTTAATGGAAGTTTTCGAAGGCCAGATCCGGGTTGAGCGACCTAAACTACATATGGGTAGAAGGTGGTCTGCTTCAATATTTTTTCTTTGTGGACTTGTGATATCCGGAATAATGCGAAAATCGGTGACCCGACTGGAACCATAGAAAAAAGCCGGGGTTTCGGGGAAACCGCACACGCGTAGCTGCGCGCGAGGGTGCGCCGATGACGTTTCGAAGCGGAATCGTAGGAGGAAAGGGGAGTAACAGTGGGACCGTTTGTTGTGTGCCGCAGAATGTCGCCGACCGAGTTCTCGAACTACATAAAGCAGCGGGCGATGCAGCAGCAGCACCACCACCTGCACCACCAGCAGCCGCACGGCGGGCAGCAGCACGGCGGGGCCGGCGGTCCCCAGGTGTCGGGCGGCTCGCCCAACTCGCGCAGCCTCTCGCCCGGCGGTGGCCTCGTCAACGGCCACGGCCAGCAGCAGCAGCAGCAGCAGCACGGCCCGACCGTCGTCGACCCGAGCGCTTACTTCTTCCACCAGGCGGCCCCGCCCCAGCCGTACCACCCGCAGTTCCCGCCCCGCGGCGTCTTCGACTCGACGGGCTCGCACGGCGGCTACCTCGCCGACCTCTACACCGGCGCCAAGTTCCCCTCGTCCTACCTCGACCCGGTGGGCGCGATCGGCTCGCACCAGTTCTACGGGGCGGTGGGCACCGGTGCCGGCGCCGCCGCCCAGAGCCCCGTCGGCTCGCCCCTCGGGCCGATCGGCTCGCAGGCCCCGGCGCCCCAGCCGCCCCAGGCAGTCGCCGCCGGCTCGTCCTCGGCCGGCTCGGCCGGCTCCGCCCAGCAGCAGGCGGCCGACAAGGCGGCCCTCGTCGACGGCCTCAACAACTTCGGCCTGGGCTCGGTCACGCCCTACCCGGCCAGCAACTACCAGCACCTGCTCGTCGCCAATTAATACAGCGGCGGCAGCAGAAGCAGCAGCAGCAGCAGATCCTCGTCCGTCGCCTGATCGCCGAGCTCCAGTCTGCGCCACTTCCTCCGTACACGGCCGCGCGATGCCGCTCTACCTCTCGCCTGCCCTTCCTCCGCGCGGGCGTTCTCGCCGCCGAGTGCCACGTCTCGTGCTTTTCTACGCGCCGCTACCCTCCGCCTCTCTTTCTTCGTCCGTTCGGCTGGAAGCAAAGGGAAACAGAGTCCGGTGGGTCGCGCGGAGCCGACAAAAACACGTCCGCGAGCGGACTGGCTTTTCGGTCGGCCCGCGGCGACTTATCTAGCGTTCTCGGCCATCTCCACTGGTCTACTCTCGAGTCGCCTCAGTTCCTTTAAAGTAAAGTATCCTATATAGTGCACGAAACGAGGATTCCTCTCCCTCCTGACCCCCGCGCCATACCTTCGGCCGACCACGACGAAGGGACGATCAATCGAGAAGGGCCAGTTCTTGCGAGGGTAGCGGACAGTCTGTTTCGCGTCCACGCTGACGCGCCTAGCTTTCGCTCGCGTGCGTGCGTATACGTGTGCAACAGAACCAAGTGGTGCTCGCTCGCGAAAACGCCCCGTTCAGGCTCGTGTCGTCGTCGTCGTCGTCGTCGAGAGGACGGCGAATGGGAGAAAAAAATGACGAGCCGACGGACACCCGGAGGAAGCCGCACGAGGGAAGAGAAGAACAAGCGAGCGCGGGACTGTTAAGTCGATTGCGACGAACGATTCGCGGGTTAATTGAAAGGGATGCAGGTCACGTGTACACGCACGCGCACACAGACACCCAGAGACACACACACACACACACACTCGTATGTACGACGAACGCGAGGAGATGTGTGGCGAGGAGTATCGCGCGAGAGTGTATGAAAGAGCGAGCGAGAGAAAATACGAGAAAAGATGAGAGAACGAGCAAGTCGACGAATGCGCTGGTGCTCCTCGTTCGGTGCGTGCGAGAGAAGCGCGGGAGAAAGCAAAGACAAAACAATAGAAAATTGAAAGATGCTCCGAGCGGGAGCAAGGCTATATTATACACTTGATACGGAGACGCACGTGACGAAGGGAATTGTTGACTGTAAGTGTGACGAAAAGACAGGAACAGGCAAGACAACGGGAAACGTGGGACGGTAAAACGATCTGTCGAGGAGATCGAAAAAGAGCATACACAGACACACACACGTATATAGTTGATAAACGAATCATCGAGGTGTGACACATTATTTTTTCACTGAATCATATAGTTCGGAGGGTGGAGTAAACGGGGATATATCTTGTAGAGCCTATCTGTGTATCATAATTGCGCGAGCGACGGATTCGCGGCTCGTCGGTCGTCGCGCGCGGCCGACTCGAGCTACGTCCCCCGAGCTCGACGCTCAGTAAACGATCTTAACATTTTATTTTTATAATAAACGCGGTAGACACGTGTATAAGGTGAGCGCCAGGTTTGAGGTCGCGCTGGTCTGATCGATCAGGAAAGGGCCGTCCTGCGGATCGCTCTCTCCCCGAGATGATACGTATACCCGAAGGCGCGCGACAGTGGCACCGAGGCCTTCGACTGCTGATGCCGCCCCGGACGCCTCTGCGTCTGCTCCGGATTGGCTCGTTAAAATTAAAGACGCGCCGCCGAGCGAGTGAGTAATAATCCCCGAGAGGCTTTTTGGCGCGTGTATTTCCAACGCCGAGCGTCGGGATCGATGCGGTTTTCAAAATTGGACTCGGCGCGTGTGTTCCATAGCGGCGGGGAGGAGGCTACCATTGGCAACCGAAATGGGACGGGTTTTTTCTTGCCTCTTGTTCCACGCGTGCGAATACGGGAAATGTGCAGCGGTCTCGGGGCTAAAACGAAACGTTGGAACGAAAATCGAAATATCTTGGACGGTCGCCCGCGCGGCCGAGCTGCCCACCGCGGACGAGTCGTCGGGCGCTAGACACTGGCCGACTGACAAGACTCGCGAGAGCACCAGGGGGCCTCGAGGCCTGCGCTGGCTATGTATAGCGCGGCTTCTTCTCGCATCCACGCCTCGTCCCGGCCGCATTTCAACGTGAAAATTAATCCACGGCCTTCGGCACGCGGTTCTTTTCATTGCCAGTCGCGCGCGCGCGCGTTTGCCCGACTCGCGATTCATTAACCCCCCCCCCCCCACCTCATTTTGTTTCGTCTCCGCTCGGGGATCGGCGGAAGGACCGAGGTGCCGCGTCGTCGGATATAACGCGGGCGTTACGTCGCGTCGCGTCGCGGAGGCAAGGAAGAAAGTCGAGGTGTACGCGGAATGTGCGGCTGGCTGAGTTTCAAGGCCGCAGCGTCGCGCCGTCGCGCCTTGATAAAGCTTGTAACATCGCCAAGCGCGGCGCATGCGAACACACACGCACGCGCGCACGAGAGGGTGAGAGGATAAGATATAGGACGCGGGCTCAATGGGATGCGGATCGTCGTGCCGATCGCGCGTCGCTCGATCACGCGTACGTGCGCTCGCACGCCGACACACGCAACACACACGAACACACACACACATACACATGTATAACCGGGTATATAATGGTATATAACGAGGCAAGTGCCGTTTGTTTTATTCGGGTACGGGGAAAAAAAAATTTTGAGTTCGAACTTGCCTCTCGCTGCTGTACAGAAATGAGAGATAGAGCTATATGTATAATTTCTTCTGTTACTTTTAGATAACGCGCGTCCTCATTGTGATTTACGTTTGAAAATTAATTATTTCCTATTATATGAGAAGGCGAGAGAACATTTTTTATATTTAATTCTAAGAGGGATATTCTATTTTTTATACTTTTATATATTTTTTAAGGGCATTTTTATACTTTTAAAACTAACACATCATCTAGTCGTGATTACAATGTATCGAAAATAAAGGTTATACATACATATTATACATATATGTATATATAAATATGCAAAAGCAGAAAAAGTTGTGAGAATTCTTGAATATTCGTTGAGTTACGTGAAAAGACAAAGGGAAAAAAATGAACGAGCGACGCGCGACGGCAGAGTCGGTAATGATATATATCTTGAGGGGGTTGCAGGGAGAAAAAGAGAAAGAGGAGAGAAAGTGGGAAAGAAAAAATGTACGACTCGACTTTCCGCATCCCGGCGAGCAAGCCGCGGGCTCTGAACACGGGAGGGCCTGCAAGGAAAATTATCAGGGAAACTTATACGCGAGTTCGTTCGAAACAATGAAACGAGCAGTACCCTTCTAGTTTAATGTATATCGTAAAACTTAACTCGTAAACTGATAAACGATACGTACGACTGTGGTAGCTATGCTAGTACCTGCTATTGTTAAAAATAAATTGATACGAGAGGAGAGGCAAAAGATGGCACACGTGATTGGATTGTCGGCTATGCATATATACGCGTGTGGCCGAGCTGCGGGAGCATAATATAACGCTTAAAATATTGTCGGACGTGCGCGAGCGCGCCTCTGCCAAATTCGGCTCGGTGTCGACACGTATAACGCGAGGCCAGTATCGACCTTTGCAGAATTTCGAAACGGAACGAGCGAGAAGCCGATCTTTTGTCAAACCAGTCGAGCCGATCAATGCGCCAATGGAGGGTCGTGCCGTTTTTACTTCGTTCCTCGTCGCTCGAGGACACCGAATCCTTTGACACTCCAAACGCTCGTCGATTCTCTTCCCGAGCTAACGCAGATATTTTTTTTCGTTTCGTTTCGTTATCGTTAGATGTAAACATTGTAATTCACACTGGAAATCCTCGACTACGGCAGAAGGTAAATGAAAAAATGCGGGGAAAAAACCCGTCGTAGGAGAAGTGGGGCATTGCAATAAACGTGAATCAAATGGATCTCGGCTCGATGTACGCAAGCAAACGTGCGTGTGCACAAGGAAACCTAAAGAAATATTTCTCAGCGAAAAATCAAATACAATGCGTACTCCGTGAAATAGTGAGACGGCAGTGGGGCAAGGAGAATTGGAAGCTCTTCGGGAAGTGGACACTCTGCGCTGGTAGACTAAACGGAGGAGCAGAAAGAGCGATATTGAAACTATTTATATTAACAAAGAAAAAAAATGATCGTTAGTGATAGAGAAAAATAAACTACACTTCGAGGAGGCAAACCACAGAACCTATAGTATTATATAAAGACGATAATACGGAGTACGAATACAACGATATCGTTGTAAGGTAATAAGCAAAACTTAAGTGAGGAAATAGATTTTTCATGCCCTAATACTGAATGTATTCATATGAAAACGAAAAAAAAATGAAAAATGATTGAGGGTTCACTATGGTATAAAAAAGAATTAACAAAAAAAAATTACTGCATGTACTGAAACAAAAAAAATGTATAATATGATAGATACGTATTGCATACACTTTGTACACGTATACACTCACGCACACAACTCGTACACAGATGAGATGACACCGATAATGTTTTTTCGAATATCCAGTGTCTAATACTTAATCATAGCGATCGATATTATCTACGTATAAAATGATTAAAAATAAAAAAAAACTTGACTTAAATGGACAAAAGCGCAGTGTTAAGCGGTGTAAATTTAATCTAATTCAAACAGAGAAGTAATCATTGAGTATGATATATATACATTATATATATACAACTCTTTATTCTTATACTTACAATTAGGCCACTGAAGGAAATGAAGACATCTAAATAACGGTTGCGAACTAGTTTAGAAATTGTGATTTTGAAGATTCATGATCACACTTATTATACATACACATACAAACATTCAAACGAATACATGTACTCTGAAACAAATGATATTTTCGGTTTCCGAGAGAAAATTTGTATCCAGAAATAACTGATTGAATGGGAAAGGCAAAAACTGCGAGTCTAAGTTGGAAAAAAATCCACGCGAGCCGAGAGTCAGAGACGAGTTTGTAAAAATTAATATTGATTTGAAAGTTTTCTCTCTATCGAGCAGTAAAAAGCAGCACCCGCGTATATATTGTGACAAAAGTACACTGACTACGTAGCGGATGAGTACGAGGTTACCCTTAAAAAATAAAAATTAATGAATAAATAAAAATTAAATGAACTATCGATTATTCTGTATACAATATACTACGCGATGAATAAAAAAATGAACACAAGAGAATGATAATTAGATTTGTAATCAACTAATACATATATTTTTCAATACTTTAACTACTTGCTGTACGTAAATTTTAAATACATGTATATATACATATATACATATATATATATATATATGTGTATATTTATATATGTATATGTAAAATAATATATACATAAAACAGAATGAGTTGAGGAAAAAATTTCACAGCGCTACACCCCTCGCGTTATATATATATATATATATATATATATATATATTATAAGGAAAAAAATAAATCGTAGAAGCGATCGATAAGTAGCTAAAGGAGAATAATTGTTTTTACGTGTAGTCGAAAAAAAAATGATATTCGCGTGGAACGCAATTTCAGTAGGTACAAGGGCGCGACAAGAAGCTTATGAATTGGCACTTCCGGGTATATATATCGTACGAACAAGAGTCCGCCCCTAAGCAAAGTGTCCCTAAACCAAAACGTTGAGGATAGAGTATATACTTTTTGTATCCAGGAGATCATTGACCGTGTGGTATATACAGAGACATATACGCTTCGAATAGTACATTACATATATACGAAAAACACGAGCGACCGCCAACAATTTATAATCTCTTCTTTGGACTAGCCTTTATCCGTATATAAACGTAACAGACTATGTCCCATTTCCATTCTGATTCCGCAATCTTCCAGCGAGAAATTGAAAAAAAAAAAGTAATGACTTATACCCTCCTCTTTGTAATACACGATTTAAAACACACCTGACAGACACGATCATACATGCCTGAATTATAATTAGTGACAGAACACGTGTTGAAACGAGGGAGTGCGAGAGCGACGTTTTTGTCAAACTGACTGTCCTTTTTGTTTTTCTTTCATCGCAACTGTTTCTATGCAAAGTGCGCAAGTTGCGAAGGAAATTGTCCGGTGACTTTTGTTATTTTTCCTTTCCCCCTTGTACTTGGGTTATTTTCGTTTTTTCTTTGCTTTTTCTTTCGTTCCTCGGCGACGAATTGACAGCGCGCTTGTCGTGCATCTCTACCAGCCGACTTTTCTCGTTGATTCCTCCGTACCGCTTATAATACTCTCGTATATTTTCTCGATTTTTCTTCCCTGCTTTTCTTTTCAACGACTTGTGGAATGGTGAAGATATACGGATTGTCTCGGTTTAGTCAGAAGCCAACTTAAACGACGCAAGAGTCACGAGCCTATACTGTTATTATAATATTTAAGTTTTTTCACCTTTACTACTATTTTTCAATATGTATTTGCTACCATTACTACTAGCACTTAATAATTAATATACCCGCGTTTGTTTTTATTTTTACAACATATTTTTCCTCTAATTTTGTAATCGTGATGTATTTTTGTTGGCTTTAGATTTTTGTTCCTTTATTTTTGTATATGACGATGAGAAGAAAAACAAATAATATATAACTATGCGAAGCGCGTTATTATCGTATCGTTACCTATTATTATTACTTTTATTATAAATATATATTATGATACTGCTGTGCACTGCTGCAGTTGTTCTTATACATATATACATAAACAAAGACACATATATTACATCGTGTATACCGAAAATCAGCGTTAGTCTAAGAATTTTTTCATAGTTTGTTATTGTTGTTTTGTATGATACTTGATTATATATAAATATATATATAAATATATACATATTATACATAAATGTATAAGAGATCGTCGCATGTGTCATAAAAGTGGGGAGGACGAGCTGCTAGCACCTTTGTACTTTTATACGCACGCATGAGCGTAACACACGCATATATACATATTATATATATATAATATATTTTTGTTAATACAATATAGTGATCTAATACATGAATGCACTAGAGAGTTGATTTTATTACTCAGTTTTATTACTGATTTTTCTTTTAATCTGTCTTTACATATATTATATATCTGTATACGTCTTCTAAAGCTTTTTAGTTTTCTTGTCTCTCTCTCACACACACAAAGATAATAACTAAAAATACAAATAAACACCCAAACGAAAAACCCACAATGCGACAATTACAAAGGAAAACAGTCATAAAAAAAATTCAAACAGAGCATATTCATAAGACCAATAACGACATACTTGAAATAACACTGGATCAATGTGAGCGACACTTGATTGTACGGAACGAAAATATATATCAGCGCATACTATTGAGTTTATACATATAACAATTATATGTTTATGAGATACATATATCAATGGAATTTCATATGTATAAAGTAGGCGTATATATTTCTGCATAACTAATTGATGTAAACACGATCGTATATGAATGAATATATATAATACATATGCCTGCTTGTTGATGTAATTGAGAACGTAAAAACGATCGATACGTTCTTCGCCAAATGAAGACTCGCAAACATGCCAAAAATTGCACCTTGTTTCTTCAGCATCAACACGTTTATATGAATACCCAAACGATAAATTTTGTACTCTAACGAATGGCAAATATATATTTTTCATCTTTTCTATCGTATACTTATATAATCAACAACAAAAACGAGAAAAAAAAAGTGTAATTCTCATTAAAGTTAAGTAGAGTCTTGGCGAAGAGTCTATTCGACTATTTTTCCTTTTCAATGTAGCGATGGGCGCAAAATTCTTCCGTTCTAGAGCTTCTAATCATATCGACAAAAAATAGCATAAAAATTGATGCTTGTGAGTGTCGCAAATTTTTCGAAAGGTTGTCTTATATTCATAAATATACGTTGCGTGTATGTGTGTTACATCGTATACTTCTGTTTTTTGGAAAGAGAGAGAGAGAGAGAAAGAAAGAGCGAGCGGAAAAGAGTAATAAGCTCCATTAAGAAGATGCCGTATAGCAGCGCGAGCGCTTTCCGCTTTATATATGTTAATACAAATATAAAAATTATATATTATATAAATATATGATGGCGGGAGGCGTGTGCGCACCGCCCGAGCGCGAAATGTTTCTTGAAAAAAAAATTAAATAAATTTATCGAACGCGGATCACATAGGCTCTGACCGTCTGTAACGATAATATTACGATAATTATAACATTGATAATACTATATATTATATGAAAATTTAAGGATTAATGATTACATACACCACACATAATCTACGACTCGTGTTGTAACATACTTATATAATTTTGTAAATTATTTTTTGTATTTTTATATCGAGAAAAGAAACACATTAATGGAATACGTTATACACACATGGAAGTTATATAGTAAGTGTGATGACACAAAATGGAAAAATAAATAAGTGATTGATGAAAAGAAAAAGAAAAATTTGTCGAGGAAGTTAATGATACACATACAAAGTAATATCGCTAAGTGACAAACAACACTGGTTGATTGAGTCTATCTGTGTACACACTACCATCGATGTAGTCATCGCAATTGGCCAACGGAACAGACGAGATTACTCGAGAGGATATAACTAAGAGGATGATACGATGCGTGAGAATCACGTTTCTTTTGTGCAAGATTAACTTCTGAAACTCAATGATCGTCGTGAAAAAAAAATAAACAAATGAACAAGCAAAAGGCAAAAAGAAAGCTGTCGAAAATCATTGTACGTAAGGGATGCAAAAGAGCGCTGCAAAACGTGTTGACGGACATTTGACAAAACAAGAGTAATAATTAATAATTAAAAGTCAAAGGCTCATTCGAACGAGACGCCCCGTCATCCTCTTGTACATCGACATGCATATACCAAATTACTCGATTGAAAGTTTGCCAATGATGAATGAAATGTGCATTCTATCCCATGTTACGTAACTTCAAATTTCAAGACAAGCACCTCGAGACGAGAAAGCATCGGGGATGCACGGTGACGATGAGAATGAAAATCATGTCGATAATGAGGGTGGCGTCGGCAGCCGCTTCCTGGATCGATCAACGAAAACTCATAGCACGTGTTTAATCAATTGGGAGAAGAAAAATAAAACCTCAAAAGATATATTGCAGATCGATTTTCTTTCGAGTCCTCTTTTAATATCGACAATGTGAATTTATATCAGTGGCGATTCGGCGACACAAATTTATATATACACCCAAAACGAGCTTTTTTCAAAAACGTTAGATCCAGGAAGTCGTCGGTGAAGTCATGAGCAGGGCGCCTGGTATTAGTACACAATAGTTTTTCAATTGGCGGCGCCGAATTAGTTGTTGGAATTTTGTAGCCTAGGCAATATCCTCCGCGTTAGTTTTTCTGAATGTTGTCGTTCCTCACGTTTAATAGGCGAGAGCCACGAGCGCGGGCCAAGCTTCGGCGGTGATCATTTGGAAGCTCACTGATGCTTTCCGAAGTGACAACGCAAGTTGAAACTTTCATTCGAATGGGAAAAAATTGCTCGTTGTCCCGCGAGAAATACAAAATTTTTCATCAATTAAAACCCAACTCGACGTTGTGACATCTTCTCGATTTAGAGCAAAAATGAAAATTCAATGAGTCTGAATGGTCACTAGCTTCGTCGAAGATGCTGGACAACGCGTGCTCTCGATTTGGTGTTGGTAGCAATGATTTTTCAAAATCGTTTTCTAGAAGTAAACCAACAGTAAAAAAGTGAACTAAAAAAAATGACACGATTTATCCAATGTGTTTGCTCAGTTGGACTGGCGCGTGAGTGAGAGGATATGATATAAATTGGTAAAGATTGGGAAAACAACAGAGGTACGGAACAGAAATTGAACGAGAAAAAGAAATTTAGCTGAACACAAAGCAAACGCTGAAGAGTATAAGAGCATCGTCCCTTTCGGCACTGCGCGAAGAGCGGAATGAGATATTGAATGTCGACTCAGTATTTTAGCTTCCTTTTATTCTTCGGCCTCTTTCTTTTTTTTCAAAAAGGAGAGGATCGAGTGGAAAGAAAGGGCAGCAATTTTTTATACATAAATTTAAGCGGCTCATCTACGATAAATTATCACATGCGTACATCATGGTAGTGTCGTGCGACGAAAGGTACGATGCTCCGTATGGAAATAAAAGTGAAGGATCGAGATAAAATAATAGTGAGATAGTGGTCAGTCAGAACGAAAAAGAAGTGAGAGAGAGAAAGAAAGAGAGAGAGAAGAGAGAAAGAGAGAATGTGCGTTCGTTGAAAAACGATAATTAAATACCGATTTACCACGTGATGTATAATTAGTAGATGAATTTTGATCTATAATAGGTATTTGCCACAATATTTAGTATGTGAATGATTATATATATAAATAGTATATATAGTAAGAAAGAGAGTACGATAATATCATGAAATTATTATTCTTTGTTACTTCTTTATAATTAAAACAATAAAAAAGCTATTGAATAAAAATTCACGAGGGTGATAGAATTTCGTTATTAGCGCAAGCTCCGAGGCCGCAGACAGATGTGTTCGAAAAGTGATTTTGAACTCGCACGGTGTCTTACGGGCTGACGCGCCTCACACGAGCTCATTTCCATGGAAGAATTGAACATTTTCATTTGTGCGGGGCTACGAACATTTGAATCTCTGAGACCTTGTTGAAATGACTAGTTCAAAACTCAAATTTTTGGTCTGGTTGATGCAATTGTTTCTATTTCTTCCACTGAGATGTTCTCTTACCCAAAATTCATACCCGTTATTTTCCATTCATTGATATCAATTACTTTGTTCATTTTCTTAATTTTATTCACTATCTTCTCGCCGACAAGGACAAGCGCAGTAAAACACACACTACTACGGGATTATGAAACGAACCTGCAATATTATGTTTCAATGCTCGTGTCCTTGAAATTAGAGAACGTGGCTGTTTTATTTATCGCATGTGTTATTTTTTCATATTCTTTATCTATGTATTAACTTTACTCTGTAGAACAAGAAAGAGAAATTACAGACTTGCTTCAACACATACATTTCATGTGTTTCATGGCTTATTCTGCAAGATTTCATTGTGTCATAAGTATTTTTGAACTTATCGTTTCAATATTCGTGATGGTGGAAATATCCCAATAGATGTTACGTTATCATGGCATTTTTCTTTAGTTAAGTATTTCGTAGAAAATCGTATATATTTGAACTGAGATCGTTCGACATTCTCGACAATAAAATGCACGAAAGAGCATGAGCTCAGGATTCCGTGATGCCATTAAATTCCGAAGAGCACGATTGGCTTGCGGTGACTTATATTCCATCCCATTGCACGCCAATGTTCGAGTATCACGGAAAGAAAAAAGAAATATCGATGTTCGTTACTACGATTGGCATCATTTTGGTAACCTTCACGTGACACATCACTGTTGTTCAGCTGATTGTCCCAGATAAGTCCACATTGCACATCATGTTGGACAAGATTACCTGTTTTCTATAGATTTGCTACAATTCTATCCAAAACTTTGTTTCTTTGATTCATTATGTTATTAATTCTAGTAGACACTTCGTTTCGATTCAAACAGAAGCCTGGAGTTTATAGTAACTCAGCTTTATCTCACTATTTCTGTTACAATAGCTCTACTTGGTTGCAAGGGTATGTCTTCTAGACAAAGATTTTTCTGTTTTTATTGTTGGAACGATGTTGCATTGTGAAACTCTCCAAAACCTCCTTCTATTTTTTTTCTCTCGAATTTTTCATTTTTTTTATCTATGGAAAAAACTTAAGAAGAGAAGAATATGCAGATAAAAAAACAACAACAAGTTCATTCTATATCTAACTTGTTACATTTCTTAGGCTGTTTGGTAATTTTATATGGCTTTTGTTTCTTCATTTATGGAGCTTGCACGATGTGTTAAAACTTTCGCAAATTCAAACGTCATATTTTTATCATCGCACGCAACTCTTCACGACACTGAAATCTCGCTCGAAGTCACCGTTTGTGCAGAATCATGGAAATGGGATAGAAAGAAGAAGTCCGAATTAAGAGAACCTATTTACATAATAATTTGTTTCCAATGCATTGATTGAATCAAAATCTAACATTTTAGATGAACAATCAAAATTGATTGAGAAATGGAATGATTTGTCACAATTAGGGTGACAATGAATGGATTTTCGTCATGGATATCAATAAAAGATACCCTGAATACATTGCAAACTAATTAGAAATCCGATAAGTATACAGATATTTATTCGAAAATGTATAGTGTGCGGCTTTTCTCCATATGTATGTGTATAAACATGTTGAAAAAGACTTCTAAAACAATTAAAAAAAAATAAATATATTTCGAAAAAATGTTTTCTACTCAGTAGATAATGTAATTTTAGAGATGATGGCACTAAATATATAATGGCATATAAGAGGACAAAAAATATACAGAGAAACATTGTGTGTAGCTGTACAGACAAATTAATTATTAGTCGTTTTACACAATTTAATTTAATATCGTTTATAAAGTCTTTGGAACTATAAATTATACTCTGTACTAATAATGCATTTTTTACACTCTCAAGTACAATATATAATATAAATTAAATAAGATGTATAAACCATTATAATATATAAAATCAGGGAAAATTAATTCATTAAAAAATAGATGTTTCTAACCTATGATGAATTTGGGTAGAAAATCGAGGATATTTAGTTGCTAACATTAGAAAATTCATATAAATTTAGATCGTTTTACGATCATTATTCATTAATATCATCTCGCTTTGTTGAATCATTACAGGATGACATTGATTGGGATTTCTGTAAGCAGTATGATTTTTATCATAGAGTTATTGACATTATGTACATAATTTGGTCAATGGAAGTTTGTGTGCCAAATTGAAATAACAATTATAATATTAAGAATCGAGAATAATTATTATTAGTTTGTTTTGATAGAATTTGGAATCATAATTGTTGACTCGAAGAGCTGTTTCTTCAAGAGGAGATATGCGTGATTGAATATTATTGAAACATTTCAATTCTGTAATTTATCATGATTTTCACTTCTAATACGTTTTGTTTGAGGAAAAAATACTTTAACAACTGAAAAGAAACAGTGTTACTGCAGAAGTGCTTTATATGCGTGAGACTAGAAATTCGAGATCAGAAAAAAATGAGTGACCTTGAAAATACTTGAAAAACAATTTTACATTACGATGTAACGAAAAGACGATAACCGTGTATACCAGATCAATTTCGACTGTGAAATTTTCTCGTAAAGCTTCTTGTTGTTAAGTCATACAGAAGCACTATCATTATTTAGGCAATGTTCACGAAGAAATCAACTGCAATGATATTTCAATCGAGACATTTATGATTTATGCATGAAAAAGTTATTTCTTATTGAAATCATATAGGAGGGAGTGACTAATGATTATAATAATCAAAATTTCGCAAAGTAGAATTTCAATGATTGTCTAAAATTATCAACTTTTATACTGTCCTTTTTCAATGCCGAGCAATAATTTTCTAAGATCAGCATTTTGGCTTGAATTGGACTATCATTTTCCACAGTAATGCAGAATACAATTTCGAAATATAGCATTCCGAAAAATTCTTTAAAAATGGAAGTAAAACCACGGAAGTAAACGTCGAATGGCCATACCTGCAATAGAGGGGGATATGAAGAAACCGAGACAAACGTATAAATAACAATGAAGATACATAAATATGACAGTCCTGTCCCTGTCATCTGCAAAAGATAATTGTCAAAGTGACAAGACTCTTAAAGGCTAAAGAGAACGTTGTAGACTTTTCAAATTGGATTCCTACTCGAGAAATTGAAGCTGGTTTTCAAGTTTGGGCGTTTGAGTATACCGATTATTCATACTATGAATAACAATAAAATTGGACTTTACTTCTGAGCGATGTTCGTATTTTAAACTCGTGTAGTATCTAACTAATTCATTTGATTTCATCTTCTACTGCTATTTGTGTGAAACTTTAAACCACTGAATATTTCAAATGGAATATTATATCTAGAGCGCAAGTACAATAACAATTACGCACCATCGTGGATTATTTCGAGGATAGAGTAATACGGTTCAAAATTATACTTATGAATATTCATAAGAAAACAATTTCTAGCATCGAAACACGTGAAAGTAGAAAAAAATATCATTACCGACTCTGCAGTAGTCAGGATTTGATATCGCGTCGGCTATATTCGCGACCTCGTCACTGATCGAAAGTATAACTGAAAAAAATGTATTCCTTGACACTGAAGAACTTATTGTTAGTTTGCGTATCATATACAAGAAACCTGTACACCTCGGCCAATCTTCCACCAAGTAGCAAAAAAATGAAATGGTCAAATAAGCGACAGCTGTTAAGTTTATATATCAAAACTGTATACACTTTTTGAACGATTCATTGATCTCCTGTTTCTGTTTCAACGTGATGTGTGAATTTTCCAAGGCGCAATGTTTTCCGCGGTATGATTCATAGTTTTTTCCTCGAAACGAGCTTTCCCCCAAAAATGGTTTATAAAATGGAAAAAAATATGATTTTATTTTGAAGGTCTTGTCAACAAAATATTGATCAATAATTTTGTTGAAACAAAATTTTTTACACATTTCGTATTCTTGAAGCGTGAAATAAATGTCAGATCATGAATCTGCGGAATTTTCAAAACACTATTGACCATCGTCGATTTTCGTTTGAGTAGATTGACCCGTTTAATAAAATCAACTATAGAACTTATGAATGATTCATTTTCCTAACATAATTCTGTTACATTCGGAATATTCAAACAAACAACAGCCCTCGAGAATGTTAAGGAAAATATTGCAGTATCGCAAATATTTCATGGGTTCATATCAATATTTCTTACTCTTCTATGTGACACACGACCTCTACTTGTGCTGAAGTATAAAAGTAATTGTATTTCTCTGAGAGAAATGAAATCTGTGTGAAACCCTCCATTCCCAATATACCTGTATTACCTCGGGATAAGAATCTTTGTTGATTCCTTGTTGTATTGACCCTTCTACTCGAACCTCGATTTCTATCAATACTTATATATATTATTCTCTTTTATATTTACCATGAATGTAATGTGCCGACGTTCGATAATCGATGTTTTTAGTGGGTTAACAAATATTTTAATGAACAATACGAAATGCGCTGCTACAATGGTACATGATCTTATTGAATCCAAACGAAATAAAGGACACTAATCACCTTTGCCGTTTTTAGAAAGAAAACTGGTTACATAGATTTTCAATAAGGGTAAAAACTAATGGGTTAAAATATTCAATATGAATTATGCACCTCTGCAAACAAATTTTACGACGATATTGAGTATTTTATTTTTTAATACGATAGTTTTTCTAAAGTAGCAAAGATTGATAGATATATTATAAATATATGTTTAGGATTCTGGTTATCAGCGTAACGTATGAGTAAAGCCCTTCTATAACAAGTAAGTCAAGATTGGACTGATTTCTACTCTAAATGAATTGATATTATATACATTGTTTTGGGAATAAAATGTTCATTCTGTTAGAATTGTAAATAATTATTGGATAGTTTCAATGATGTTTATAGAAATGGTGAAAATGATCAAGTTCATTATCCACCAATCAATAATAGTTGTCTATTTGACTCTTGAATTGATAATGTATTGTTACTGATTGTTGAATGTCCTCTGATGGTGAGTATATATCATAGAAACTTTTTTAAACTATCGCTCATCATTGAAGTATTCTTTTCATATCAATAATGTTTATAAAAATGATTAGCCTACGGATTTTTCAAAAAAAAAAAACATAATTAAATACCAAAAGAATTGTTTCTCATTAAGATATGT
Source organism: Aphelinus atriplicis (assembly GCA_020882685.1). Taxonomy (NCBI): domain Eukaryota; kingdom Metazoa; phylum Arthropoda; class Insecta; order Hymenoptera; family Aphelinidae; genus Aphelinus; species Aphelinus atriplicis. The sequence continues at coordinate 80,963,136 of CM037073.1, forward strand.
ATAGAGTTTATGAGTAATCGTCTTGATGCCCTAAAAGTGATCTATAAAAACTAGTACATATTTCAAATGTTTACCTAGTTTGCATCTCACTATGAGGTGTTATAATTAAGAATCTATTTATTCACGACGAATCGCCTTTTCTCTTCCGACGAGGTCTATCGCAGCGAACCGCCTAGCGATTCTCCTATGACGTATATTTTTCGCTTCGATGACTGGCTTCGATACATGGCTTAAATATAGTACAATACCGTAAGGCAAAATTTAGAAGTTACGTTGTGAACATCGCAACGGCAATTATGATATTATTCACGTATGGTTATAAAACAAATTAAGGGTATCATAAATTTGAAAATTTTTGCAGCGTTCTATAATGATGTATAATGAGATCTAATGTTCATCACATTCCTTTTCCTCGAGATGTAAGATGACTCGTGATATGTCGCATACTGAGTGTAATGTATAAGCGCGGCGACAATAATGACATTATAAGGCGTCCATGGTTTAAATTCTGAGAAAAGCACTTGCATATCAAAACACTCAATTTAAATTATTATAATACGAAAGCTTAGGAAAAACGTCGAATAAATGTGACACATGCTATGACATGGAGGCTTGAGATGTAACTTATTTCTTCTAGAGAGAGAGAATCAAAAAATGAGCCGGACCGAGTAGTCTTTTCATAGTGGCCCGTTCACCAACTGGTCGTGGATATAAACTTAGAATCAAGAACGGTGTTCTATTCTTTGTCTAAATGAATATCCGATCATACGATCAGTGCAAAGTCGTACTCATGATGAGAAAAAAAGAAACAAGTAACTCGCACCTCAGTTGATATATACGTGAACGAGAGCACGCAACATCGCCATCACAATATATGTATAGAGAAAAAAAATGAGTCGAAGAATATTGGCCTAATCTATGTGTCACATCGATGTGTTAGCTATATTTGTCTGCTTACATCATCAGTCTACACGTAATCCTAACAAAATTTAAAATGTAAAAGAGGAAGTTATTTATATCCATGTAAAAGAGACGCTAGAAAGCCAATGTATCTCACCTTGCAATGCAATTATGGACAGGCTGTACAGGACCGAAAAAAATCTGTATCTACATTAGTAATACAGGCATGGAATGAAAAGTATATTTCCAGTAGTGCAACCAAGCATAGGTATATGTATAAGACTCGTGTAAGAATAAAACTCTGTTATAGACGCGATGAAAACATTTACCGCATAAATGTACATTCGTTAATTATCTACGAGTACCAATATGGAGACGATTTTTTGTTACGATGAAAGTGGAAATTCGTTCTTTACGGCGTTAAATGTATTTTTCCAATTATTACTATTAAAAAAAAAGCAATAAATATATTTTTGAATTGAAAATACTTGAGAATTAAGAGACTATAGAATAATATCGATGGAATTCTAATAAACCACTGTGCAATTTAATGTTTTATATTTTTTGACAAAAGTAAAGGGCGTGTTGCAATCCTTGAATTACATTTGAAATGTTGTTAGAATAACCATGTACGCTCAAACATTCGGACAGGTCTGAGAAGGATCTTTACTTATGTTGGATGAACTCTGTATAAACTCATATTTTCAACTTATTCAATAGATGTATAGTGTGTTCAATAAAATACGATGCAAAAAAACAAAATATCTACCATCGCATTGAAACACGCCTTTTATATATATCCTTTTTTTATAAAATACCATTATGTTTTTTACAAATAATTTCCTTCAACAATTCATACGCTTAGATAGCAATGGGGATGAAATAGTATAATCTGAAACCCGAATTGTCCATTCTGGTGTTTTGCACTAGGATACAGTTTCATATACTACCGATTAATTCTCTATAAAACAAAAAAATCTAAATTCTATTGTTGCCGATCGTTTTCACCTTAACGGAAACCACTTATTTTTGAACTACACGTGAAGTAGGTAGAGATCCCGGTATGTACACGAATATTGAATTACGACTCCAGTTCGTATAGGTATGATAAAACCAGCCGAGGGCGTACGGAATATCAGTATTCGTATTTAGTTAGTAAAAATTCTATACTCGAATATCGATTGGACAGTCTCTCTCTTATTACCATAAAAAAATACGTGTAGACGCGAGGTTGTTTTATACGGCAGCTTTGTGTGAAGATAAAGAATACTATATTGCAATTATAATTTATATGTATACAACGTGTACTCAATATATTAGTGGACAAAATTTCTCTTACACATTTGAGAAGAAAGAAGAAAAATGATCTAACGCATGTGAAACTGATAAATATGTATATCTATACGCAAGTGTCTAATAGTCTATAATTTTTCATATTGTTGTACGGAATTTTTAAGTTTATATTAACATTTTTTGTGCATCCATAAAAGAATATTAAATAATTGTTATTTTTATTGAGAAATGTTTACTCATTCTGTTTTTAGCCCTAACCCTATATCAGGCCACTCTCAAATATAAAGCAAGTTTTCATTTCACGCAACGGATCTTATAACAATCAATTTTCAAACGCTCTATTTTTTCATTAAATTTATTCATTCATTTATCAAATGTTACATCTTACAAAACGTAATACGAGATTTAAAACTAATCATGTTAAATCTGCTCCTTGATCGATGGACAAACAAAAATTTGATGAGTTTTCGTTGATTACGGTGCTTTGTTTCAAACTTTTTCATAGACACTCTCTCTAAAAAAATATCCTGGTGTGTCACCATGTCTAACCATCGTTAGACCGAGTTTTATCTCATATTTATAATGGAACAAAGAATAGTCTTGAACTATTATCAACCCATTACAATAAGCACTGGAATCATCGCAAATCTCACGTTCGTAAGACAAATTTTTGATAATAAATAATTTTTCTTTCAAATATTTTTCAGCCACTGTTATAGATTATATACAAAAATAATCCTAATCAATAAACAAGCTTAATCTTAGTCGAATTGGTTAAAATAATTGCGAAAATTACTTTTCAATTGATTGATCATCTCTTTTACAAAATAGAGCATGCGCCTGTCATATAGCTATTTCTATGTTCAATTTTTAAAAAATTAACTGTCAACGGATTTTTTAACAATCTATGGTTAATGCTACAAACCCAAAGTTTCGACGATTTACAGAGTAGTATCCATTAAAACAGCAGCCATTTTTTCTTTTGCAAAATAATTTCTAGCCGACACGGCAAAATTGGGCTGAATTCTTCTTGTTCATTTATATGTACAAACAGAAAAGTCAATGATTATTTCAATCTTAGCATATAACGATTTTATCTGATTGTGAGTTCTCCTGTTCATAAAACTTTTGTGACATAACAAACTATACTATTCCAAATATATATTCCTATTCAATTTTTAAATTATCCAATGATACTTTAGTGGTAATATAAACCAATCATTCGATTTCTCTTAACTGCATTAGAATACATAAAGTAGAATTTGAATATTTTTTCTTTTCATGAAATCAAATAAGTAAAGCTTCAGAATTCACTATAATTAAGAAATATACAAGTAAGTAGTTCAGCGAGATTCACGAGGTTCAAAATTGAAAAATGAAATAAACATAAGCTCACTGTGAATTCTTTTCACATGTAAGAACTTTAGAATTTAATTACATTCGCAAAAATTAAATTCTGAATCGCAATTACGACTCATTAATAAATTTTTCAAATCATCGCCTGAGTAAATCTTTTCACATCTCTATACTTTTCGTGATTCAGTCATTCAAAAGATTGGCATTGAAAACATCGTTTGAAATTGATTCAAACTCGTAAAATATTCTCAAAAATTTTTCACTTCGATTTTTATACACGCCATTGATTGAATACCTCTGAGAAATTATTAAATACAATAATCACTGCAATAAAATTCTTGAAACCATTCCAATAAGCTGATGTTTCTTTCTTAATTCAAAGTATTTGAGAAAGAAACAAGTAGGAATATATTATATTCTAAAATAGTTCAACTAGTGTATTCCACAAGATCGTTAATTTATATTCTATAATAAATTGTTTTTGTAGAGTCAACATGGGCATACTTCAAATAAGGCGTGTTCAAATTGCATTGCTCGCTCGACCAAAAGGTGTCTGTTCACCGGAGCTTTTTCCCTCAACTATGTGTCTTGTCGTGGAATTTGAAATAGTGAATCTTAAGCGCCCTGAGATTGGGGTATTTGACCTTGCATATGGGACAAGAGGTGCTCGTGACGTCCTTAATAGTATAACTCGCCAGATTGATCTCATTCCAGAGCGTGCTCTTCTCGACGCCAGACTGGTAGACGGCCTTGTGCATATTGAGCATGTGTTTAATCATGGCGCCCCTGGAGAACATGTGCCTCATGCACAGATTGCAGTTGTACAGCGTGTTTGAATGCGTTGTCTCGTGATTCCTGAGCGAGCTGAGGTTGCCGAAGGCGAGGTTGCAGCCGGGCGTGAAGCAAGGAAATGCTCCGGCTCCTTTGTTTTTGTGTTTGAGCGTGAAGTGCTGCTTGAGATTGGGGATGCCGGGGAACTGCTTACCACAAAGATTGCAGCAGACCATGCCCTCGGCACCCACGAGCGGTACGCACTGATTGACGTTGAACTTGGCTGCTGAGGCCGATGGGTGCGGGTGCACCAGCTGCTTGTGTTGGTACAGCACGCTCATGTTCGGGAATATCGTCTTGCAGAAGTGACATGTGACCGGCTTCTTCTTCAGGGTCTGCGTGACGGGCTGGCTCTGCACCGTGTAGTCCAAGCCCGGCTCATTCTTCACGCTTGGCATCTTGACGAGTTCGGGGGGTGGGTGGTGCACCAAGGCCGTCGTGGTGATTTTCTTGGGGGTCGATTGCATCTGCGATCTCACGGCTGCCTGATGACAAGGCGATACCTTGTGTCTCTTAAGAGACGCTTCCGTGGCGAAGTTCTTCTGGCAAATGGAACAGTAGTAGTGACGCTTCGAGTGCAGGCTCTGGAAGTTCATCATCGTGGCGGAGGGATGGATCTTGTGGAGTTTCTTGTGGCGCAAAAACACCTTACGGTTGCTGTAACACTTGCCACACGTCTCGCAGTGGAATTTCTGAGGCGAGCTACTGACGTTGCTGCTCGCCGCGCTTCTGATCTCGTCATCGTTGTTGTCTTCGGGGTTCTGCTCGTGCCACTTCATGTGCCTCTCCAACGAATCCTCGTCCTGGAACATGCTCGAGCACAATTCGCACTGCAGTTCAGACACGGACACCTCGTCTGGCTTGTTCCGCGCGCAGTGCACGTTCCACAGATGGGTCCTCAATTCTGTCACGTCGGTGAAGCGATCATCGCACACCTGGCACTGGAGGGTCTTGATCGCCTTGACTTGCTGCTTGTTCTGAACATTGGGAAATGATTTTCTCGCCTTGGCTGGTTTCGGCGAAGTAAGCTCGACCGACTGAGTTGGCTGGATCGTCATCGTGTAGCCAGGGCCACTCAGCGAGCTCTCCTCCGGGACGTTGCGATTAACCTTCTCGGGGCTCATCTGCAAGCTGACATTCGGCAGACTCATGTTTTTTTCGTTTTTGAGTCGGTAGTTGACGCGCAGGTGCCATCCACGATGAGTCTTGAGAGCTTGCTGTTCACGGAACGTCTTGCCGCATATGTTGCACGAGTGAGACGTCGGTTCTGAACGCACCGCATTCGGTTCGGAACGCATCACACTCGGTTCGGAACGCGTCGCGTTTGCTTTGGCACGCTCGAAATGGTTCTCTTTGTGCACGTTCTGGCAATGGATTATGAGGTTGCCTTGGTAAGTAAAAGTCCTTGGGCACTTGGGGCACTGCATCACCGCTTTTCCTGTTATAGGGTCAGTTTTCCCCTGCAACTGTTTATGCTGGAAAATGAGTTAGTATAGTTAATAATTACGAACTTCAACAAGCACGAAACCTTTACTGTATCAGTATTCCAGAACAACATGAACGATACAATTATACTCTTCAAACGACAGAATAATATCCCACTTTAATCTACACACGTATATTCGATATTTATAACCCCAAATCTACTTGATTCAATTCGTACGAGATTCAACTTATAAAAAATCGTTTCAATCGCGACTTCGATAGAATTATGAAAACGTATTACAACCCACCATTTTAAGCTGCTGAGGCCCATGAGTTCCATGAGTGATTCTCAAGTGTATATGGTATTCCTCGTTCGACTTGAATCGCCGATGGCATTCGTAGCAAGTCCAGCGTCGTTGCTGCTTGAAATGTAAGTTTCTCTCGTGTCTTTTCAAGTTGGCCGGGTTATGGAATGTTTTGTTGCACACACGACAGGTGACAGGGTTGTGGCGAGGACCTGGTTCCGACATCGCCGACATTGAAGAAACGTTCATCGACTCATCCTGCGAATAATCACCTTGACTTATATCTAAATTCGACGTGTTTCCTTCGGCCGTTTCGTTCGGATCAGCGATGCCGTGTTTTTTCATGTGCTCCTCGAGGTTCGACGAGCTGCTGAACATGCTGCGGCATATGACACACGAGTAAATCTTCACTTTGAGATGAAGATTGCGATGTTCGGAGAGCTCTACTTTCGAGGCAAAACTGTCGTTGCATAAGGCGCAACTGAATGGTTTTTTGCTCGGACTACCAGAGTTTCGCGAGGTGTGCAAAGGATCTTCCAGCGTCGAATCATTAGCATTTAGCTGTTGTTGTTGATACTGACTATCTTCCTCGATTAACGAGTTGGCAAGATTATTTTTTTTGATACTACGATGTGACTCGTGGTGTGTGAGATAATCATCAGAATTAGCAAACTTTGCATGGCACTTGTAACAGGTGATCTCTGATACTTTATGATCTGAGAAAATGTGCGAGACGAATTTCTTGTAAATGAGATATGTCATATTACAGTGGATGCACTTATAGGAAGTTCTGATATCTTCAGGCAATGTGAGGCAAATATCTCTGTGCTTTGTCAAATTAGGTATATGCTTATAAATCATGCCACATAGATCGCACATATGATTGTGAGCTGGATCTCCGTTCATATATGGGCCTTCACCTATAGAAAATGATGTCGCAGGGACATGGAGTTCACTTTGTTTTTTTGGAGAGGAAGTCCTGATCGGTTTGAGCATTGGTGGTTCTCTTAGAGGCTCGTTCAACTGTCTTTGTTGCTTGTGAGCATGAACCATCAAGTGTTCTAAAAGTTCTTTGCGATTGCTACAGGCCTTGAGGCACATATTACACGTAAAATACACTTCTTCGAACAAACTAGGAATTACCAGAGCAATTTTCATGGCACATTCAAAAGATGCAGTACTGTGTAGTTTATACATAGACCTATCTGGAAATTGAGTTAAACAAGCAACACAAGTGAAAGGCTTCAAATCAGACATATGTTGTCTGATGTGATATAATGTCCCCTTTCTACTAGAGTAGTGTGAACTGCATAAATAACATGAGAATGTTTTCAGTTGGCTAATGATATTTTTTTGAATAGGTGTAAGAGGATCAGTTTTGATCAATTTGACGTATTCTTCTTCGTCGGGATTTATTTCGTTATTATCTACAGGTTTCATACTATCTACATTCTGAGCAACTCTTGATTTTATTGGATCAGATTGAATTTGTTTTGGAAGTGAAGGTTCTCTGGGTGGTGCTCCGATTCCCAGTTTTCCATGATATCTAGACATATGTTGTTGAAATGACCATTTTGAATGCAAATAAATTTTACAATGAGTGCACTTCTTTTTGAATAGTCGAGTTCCTCTATAATGAGTATGAGTCCTACGGCGAATCTTCTTTCGATTATACATTTTTTTGACCACTTTTTGTGTTGAGTCAGCTTCCATAATTCTTTCACTGCTTGTATTGGCTGATGCTAATGGATTTATCACAAGCTGTCTGTGTGTTTCACTGACAACAGATTCTATGTCTACATTAGTCTCATCTTCATCACCATCTATTGGTTCACTCTTTATCTGGACCATGGTATGATGTTCTTTATCTACTGCCCCAATATTGTTTGAAGATCCATCTGGCAATACATTTTTGCCGGTGACTTGATCATTAGCGGCATCAACTTCCATCCTCTCTTCTTGTACGTGGTTAGTCTGAGTACATAATAATATATCTTAATGCAATTGACCGTTTTTTAATTGAATAAATATTTTCAAACTTACATTACTGGAATCATTTGGTACAGACTGAATATCGTCATCTGTATATTCTGCATATTCTAATGGTTCTTCTTTTACTCTTACAATTGGCTGTAATCAGGGAGTTAATCGTTAAACAAAATAAAAATAGCTAATTAACGACATGACTGAATGTTCATTTTATCATAAGGCAATGGAGTACTGTAGACTGAACCAAAAAAAAGATTTCTTTCGAAAAGTATAAAAAGAGAAAGTATAAACAGAATTAAACTTCTATGAACTACCCTTTTCTCTGTTTCTAAATCAAGCATCATCTAAACCTATTTTTAGTTACCTGAGAATTTTTTATCTTCTAACATTTGTAATTTTTTTTTCCAGTCAGTAATACAAAGATCAACATCGTTTGGCAAAGTTCTTTATTTTGTTTTATCGAAAGATTAAATATCAAATTTGAATGTTTACAAAAATTCATGGTGAACATTATAAATCAACACATTAAAGTGACTTGATCAATTTTGAATAAAGTTCAAACTTACTGTAAGTATTTTGTTCTGTTTTTCCAACCACTGCTTGAGTTTTATTTGTGACTTTGTGCAAGAATCCCTGTACGAATTCCATTGGGTTATAGTTTTGATGCAAGTTGCACAAACTAGTGTCGTGAGACTATCTTCCTTTGATACCTAAAAATGAAATACGCATAATATTTAAGACACAAGTGGATGAACAAATAATTCCTCAAGATTCATGAAAAAAAAAACGGAGAAGAAATAAAATTTAATTTCCCAGCATACAAAGTCTGATTTCAGTAATTCAATCTTGGAGCGTGTATTTAAATGTTCAAACCACGTACCCCCAGTTTGTTTGGTTTACTATGTAAACGAATCGGGGGTAAAATGTTGAATGTGTCGGCGCAACAATAAACAAACATCGAGGAAGAGAGGACGAAGCGTATATAACGCGTGGAAGCTAGTGAAAAAAAAGGATCTCGGGGGACTCGTTGGAATGGGGCACTCGCAGCATCCAGCACACTCAGTTGGGAGCAGGAGAAAGTTCGGAGCACAAAGGTGACCCGCAGGAGCCATCGCAGGAGTCGGCGTAACCTATTTGACGCGGCGACCTAACCTCAAACAGCGCGAGTCAGCGGCTGGCTTCGTGGGCAGGCGATCACCATACTCGTGCAGGATATACTCACAGTGATGCCGAGGAAAAACGCGATTTTCTCGGGGAAGGGCCGGTCGAGGTGGGGCACGTCGAACACGGAGGACAGGGGCTGCTCGGCGCCGAGGCACAGCCTGCACACCTCGTCCCAGTCGTCCATCGTCAACGAGACTTGCTGCTGGCGTCCTGCTGCATCAGGCGAGCAAGTCACGCGTCAACTACCGCATCTGTGCGATTCTCGTTCTTTGCCGGCGCAGCTCCTGCACGCCTTTAAAGTACCTGCGATTCAACCCTGATGCCCCGCGGCCCGCACTGGCTGGCACTGGCCGGCCCGCACACCATCACCATTACACCAACACTTGGCCGCTCACTAACGCGCTATACATATATATGTATACTATACCAACAACTTGACACACACCGACACACACGCCAACCTGCGGGTCACAGTGGGGACTGCACAAGCGGCCGAGACAGCGAGAGAGACGATTGCGGTTGTCAGCTGCCGACAGTGCCGACCATATTTTTTCTTTCTATTTCCCTTCCAGGGGTTAACAGTTTTTTAACACTATCTCGACCGTTACAACGGCTCACGATCGCGCGTATCATCCAAAGAATCTCGATCCGTGGATCATTAGCAATGTCATTTGCATCAAATGCGAATTTACCCGCTAAGTATAGGGCCGGTACAGGTGAATGGTGATAGCCTTCAGGAAGAAAAATAAAAATATGAGCCGGGCTTATTCCAATGTATTTTACGATCGCCCAAGTAAAAATAATTAATATATGTATGTCTATATATATATAGACATTTCTATCGGTATAAATATTCAACGGTATAAATAGACCAGACGATTCTTGTTAGTCAAATTTTCTTCATCATCATACGTGCTTCGTATCAAATGTTTCAATGGGTTTCCGTTTTTTTTTTGTTCAGAGGAAATAACGCCGATCGCCGTGAAAATCATCGATTTTACTCTCGACTACAACTCGAAGGACCAAACTCGCGACTTTTTAGAAATGTTTTCCCTCAGCATGGAATCCAGTGCAGCTTGGCTTTTTTGAAGGTACATACATACATACATACATACATACATACATACATTTTATTCATAGAAAAATTCATTTTCACTGAATCTACGGTTGAAGAGCATAAATTCGCTGTGTGTATACGCTGTACACAGTGGTTTTACGCAGAAGTGAGAGAAAAAATCGATGTGTTTCTAGTTTATACATCAATTTCGAAAACGATTGTCCGAACGAAAATACTAAAATATATCATTGATAGACTTGCGCAGATCCATTTCAATTATTACTGGAAATCAGTCAGGAATATTAGTCGCGCCATTGCATGACGCTCTAGCGTTACAAAATGATACTATCGCAACGGAGTGCACAATCACCCATTTTGCATCCACGAAACTACCACGTAATACGTCATTTTTTATGCCCGTGATGAAAAATAGTATGAGCAACTCGCCCGGTATAGTTGCCAATAGCATACTTGGGCGACATGTCGCACTCGCTGCGCTCGTGCACCAACGCGCCCGCGTGTGCAATTGACAACTTTCCGCACTCGTTACACAATGTACTATTAACGTTAATATAAACGATTTAAATTATTTCTGAATGATTTTTTCCTCAACCTGTGTTCCCTTGATCATAATTAATTTGTTTATCCATGAAGGTTATTTAAGAATTATCAAGTTAATTTCACATAACAAAATCATTTTTATTTTACAAAATTTGTATCACAAGAAACTCATTGAAGTGAAATGTTTACAAACTCAACGCATAGTAATTTTAAACGTAAGATATACATATATATTACAAATTTTTCAAATAAGATTGATTTAGCATGTACAACACTTATACAATTATCTCTTCTTACTTCTGCCGCTTGGTGTACAAGTCTTTGCAGCATCTATTTCAACAACAAATCAGTTGAAATTCTTTAATTTCCAAATATAAGTTATTAAAACTATCTTTTTTCACAAAGCTGACTTAATGTCAATATTGTACATATATTTATTTCTGGTCTCTTATTGGTTCTTTTCGCTATTTCTCATACATGTATGCCTGTGCTACATTGCATTACAACACTTTTTTCGTTAACTACTGCTTTCATAGCACTACGTGTATATTATTTTAGCTTCGCAGGGTCCACATGCAACAAGTATAATTCAGCTTTGGACATTGCAACAAGGTCGTTCAAAAAATATTTTTTTTTATCTCTCTTACTACTATTATTATCGGCATCCATCCAATAATGACAAACGTATAACTTTTAAAACAATGTATATATATATAAGCGTAACTATAATCATGTATGGCAACGATTGAACAATTTCTCAAAAGATCGCATCAATAAATATAAAGCACAGCCCAAGATGCATTTGAAGCAGATCAGGTGCAGAAATTAGAAAATCTTTGAAATAATTACATTGTAATATTACATCACTTTTTAGCTAAAATTGGTTTGTCCATTCATTTATTTCAAAGGAAAGTAGACTTACTCAGAGACGTTGTCAACTTCGGGTGATCAATCGTAACGAAACTTTTCAGGATGCGTTTTAGGTATAACATACCTCAATAAGCCATTTTTACACAGCCATCCAGTCTAACGTTCCCATTTCCCGGAGACATATTGTAAATAATTTTCAATTTTATGTATTTACAGTGTATATATACAGAAGCCCATGCATATCGGTACACTTATATTGTTCTGACATAAAAATTAATAAAGATTCACGAATATCTCCGGAGAAGAAAATGTTACACTGAATGGCTTTATGCATGTCTTATTGAGGTAACTATGAACACCGTCTTGGAAAGTTTCACCGCGATTGGGTTACCCAAATAAGTTGTCATTCTCTCCCAATAAGCAAACATTGATATTTTTCTATTAACTGACAACTCACTAATGTCTTATGAAAAACTGGTAGGATACTCTTACGCTACAAAAAGGATTTTTTATTTTAAGTACATGCTAAGACAATTAATTAAAACTTAATTCATAATTAATTTTAATTTAATTTAAATAAAATTTGCTTAAATTAAGTTACATCATGTATGTACTTAAAATGTACATTTCTCTTTGTAGTGTGCTTGAAATAAAATTTCAATTGGATGAAAGTCAATAGAATATATAAAACATGCGAATAAGTGTTATAGAATGATCAAAACAGCTCATAATAGCATTATCTAATAAATCTTTTCACGAGAACTCTTCCGGTCCTTCGAATCCTAATGCTGAACTATAATATTCATATTTCGAAGCACATCGGAACATCACAGGAAAAATCGCGAGTTAGCTCCAAAAATATTATTCAACAGAAGCATTTAACTTATTTTCGACCCCTCATGTTTGCATTGATTTTGATTCCAATTATTTTTTCTTATCATAAATAGCATGTTTCTCAAACTTCAAATTAATTGTCCAAACATTTATGATATAGCTCGTAACAATCCATTCAATTAATGTATTAAGGTTATCACTTATAGAGATCTATTTCTCAATAAAAATTGTATACACTTATCATCACTTATCATCATCACTTATCACATCTATTACTACTTTTGAAAGTTGTTGGTGTGATGAAATAATAAAAACAAGAACTGGTAATGGTACATGCATACCAAGATCGAATCTTTTACAATTGAATTGTAATAATTGTTCATACAGCATGTCATTTATCGAACTGTAAATAATTATTGACCTTATTATGTAGAACATCTTACTTGACAATTTATCATAGAGGCATCTGAATATATGGCATCTTGTATCTTTAATTCGCAGTTCATCACTATTATTTTTTTTGTCTCTTTCGACTTCAGTATTCTGTTACTTTTTTTATACGTTTTTTACTTACTGTTTTATCTCATGTATGAAAGAACACATTAATTTTTTCCATGTATTCCTCATTCTTATTTTTGCCAAAAGTCAACGTTTCATGTGTCATAGATGACTGCATTGGAATTTAAGGCCATGCAAAAACAAAAAGAAAATTCCCATGATTAGTTTCAACTCCTATGAGCTCAGAAGCACCAAAATTCGGATGTACGAATACTCCACTCTGCTCTATACGTTTTCTATCCATGTTGTTCCCGTACCATCTATTAAATTCGTAGTAATGTCTGCTCACGACGAATATTTTTGTTAGCTTTGATGTTCAAGTTGTTGAACAATTCGTAATAAAGCACGAAGTTTTGTGTGACTGATGTTGCTCCAAATAATCATGAACATTGAATCTCGATCCATCGTTAGTGTCATTGTCGTTTCTTGCCCTTGATTTCAGTTCCCTGTAAATACAAGAATGTGCTGTTATTGAGACTGCATACCAATGAAACCATATAATCTTTATTCTAAGAAAGTTCGATAAGATTTCAAAGATTTTACGTCAGTTTTTTAATTACTGATCTATATTATTTCAATTACATAGTCAGCTGCGAGCAAAATACTTTTCCGATATATCTTGTAACTTCTAGAACTTCATTTCATGGCTAACCTTGGGTATACTTTTATTTTTCATCACATACTATGAACAATTTCAAAATGTCTCATCGCGGCTCTCGTAGAACCGCCAATATCGATTTTTCAGAGATCTATCTCAAAAAACGGATTAATTATTTTCAAAAACATGATTTGAATCTCATTTTTCTCAAGTAAGTGTTGAATTAGTAATTATCATAAATGCAATGTAAACCTGCATCTGCTTGATCAATAAAACAAAAGAATTACTATGCCCAGTCGGTCGATATAATGTTTCAATTCCTCGATCCTCATTTCACCACTACAGTTCTACAATCACTTTTTACCTTGCACAAGGTCGCAATAAACGTGAATTGAAGATAAAGAATTCACAACGGGTTCTAATCGCAACGTACAAACATTTATACCTTGCAACTGCGTGAAAAGCCAATTCGACATTGAGGCCAGTCTTGGCAGACGTTTCCATAAAGGGCACCTTGTACTCGTTAGCCAATCGTTGGCCATCCTCTCTTCTCACTACACGCTCGGAGCCGCAATCGCTTTTGTTCCCTGCAACAATTTGCCAATATTTGCAAGACCTCGAGAATTTCTTACCATTAAAAAATGCAGTTTTTTTTAGGAACAATATTTACCTATACGTATGTACAAAATAAAATGTTCATGTTGTAGATGAGAAAAAATGCATGAAAACTGTTAAAAACGATATTGAACGAACACATAGACATTTCAGTACCTAGCGAATAAACGCGTTGTTCACTGTGTTCCACGGATACTAAAAAAGTACAATGTTATTGGTACGTTTCTTAACTGAAATAGCGAAAAACAGCTCCTCGGCTATCTCAACTTTGAGGAAAAAAGCTTCTTATGCATACTCCAAGTAACCATTTGTAAGATTGTCGAAACGCGAAAATAACGCAAGGACGCTTCGACATCTATTTTCACATTTCAAAAAGAATCTTCCTTTGGGTATTCGTATGTATTGTACATACGAATTTCTGCAGTTCCGTCCACTTTAGTTCTCTCACGCGTTTATTAGCGAACCGGTAGCCAGAACCGCAGGTATTTTTATCGTTCGACTCACCGAGCAGCATAATGACGACATCGTCGTGAGCATATTCTCGGATCTCGCCCAGCCAGGCCCTGATATTATCAAAGCTCTGCTTGTTCATCACGTCGTACAGGAGCAGCAGCGCTGGAAGCAGGGGATAAAAACTTCAGCGCGTCTCATGGGTTATGCAGTCGATCGTGCTCGCAAGGAGGCCTCATTTGTTACAATATCATCTTTGCAACTTTCGCATTGGACCGTAGCGTAATGTTTCAGAATCCGAACTACGAATCGATGTATCAAAGACGCGGAGATAAATCAAAGCTATGCTGGAGAATCCTCTCTTATGTGTATATTTACTTCAAAAGGGAGGTACATTCAGTCTCGACAATTTGAACACGCAACTTATCCGTTTGCTCGACACCAACAACAACGATATTCTACTGTAACGATACTTTTGGCTACCTTCCAAATACTCGGATCGCGGCATTTGCAGCGTATCAACTGTACAATTCCCTCGTGTGCATGTGCCCGTCGCGATGGTCCCGAATGTCTCGACAAGTGTAAGGGCTGTCGCGCGAACACTTGCACAAGAAAACAAGGGATTAAGCGTGTGTCCGCCGCGGACACGCATAATCGCCACAGCAAACTCGGCCTTTTTTGCCGTGCGAATCCAGCCTTGTTTCAACGTAAACGCAAAAGTATAGCATGTTTCCCGATAGTATATCTAGTATTTCTTGATTCAAAAATAAATCCGAGTTGTGCTGTGTACTTATTTCGTTGGATGACATTGCGACGATAGAAAAGGACCGTTGAATTTTTCACGCACAAATTCGGCTCGATTTGTTGAGATGAGAAGGATTATTCAAGTCCGCAAATTAAATAAAGCAGAAACGTACTTTGATTCGTGATTGAACTCTTAGAATTGCCCGTTGCGTGTATAATATACATGAATCATTAAGATATTCAGGTATCGTTAGAAGAATACTTCATCTTCTAAATAGAGTCGAGCTGTCATTCGAACGATTCGCAAAGTAAATGTTTGTCCCGAACAATTATAGACTCTTAGAATCCACATGTTTTGAACGCAGATTAAAACAATACTTTCAATCATCGATACAGTTGCCGGCTTTCTCTTGCAACTTGGTCAAAGAGATCTTACACACCATGGGCGTCACGGTAGTAAGCATGCGTTATGCTCCGGAACCTCTCCTGTCCGGCGGTATCCCAGATCTGCAGCTTCACCTGGGCATCATCGATCTGGATCATTTTGTTCTGAAACATGGGAATCATTTATATCAGCCTAGGCCTGCCACATCCGATGAAATTTTCTTCATCGACTTGTCCACTGTTGTGCATACTGTGTGTTTGGAGCATTGGTATATATAAACACCATGAGTGTCGATGTTTCTTTATGATTATGATGAATGGTCGTGAGATTAGTTAACTACGAATCGTCAGCTTTCATTGTTTGTTCGATCGTCGTTCAATTTACACAAGTCTCGGCCAGTCCGCGTGAATGGTTTGATAGACGCGCGCGCGAGCGCCTCTCAAATTTGAATTCATGAAAATTTGTGTATACTCTACACGTAGTATTCGAAAAAAACCACGTGTTTATCATTAACTTCCATTTTACGAGATATATACGCGCACACACATCGGCATTAGGTGCAATTAATCATTTCGCGAGGGGTAACGGTGAATTTACGAGAAAAATACAGCTAGAACAGAGCTTCCGGGAGCCATTATAATGCGCGAGCTGCACTTTGTTCATCGCTACCGCGCACTTCTAAGATGCTCCCAACGATCTCGGCCACTGCAGAGAGCCAACGGTATATACTGCAGTTTCGCACCAGCCGCGACTGTACAGGCTACAGCGTTTACTCAACCGCAAACGACATTATCCGCTGCAAAATGCATTTTCGCGTTAGCCCGTGCCTGATGGGATGGATGACCAATTGACAAATGAAAATAATATTGTGTGATCACCCGAAAATCGATGCCCAAAGTCGTGATATAGTTCCCGGACAAGAATTGACCATCACGGAATCTGGTTAGGATGCACGTCTTCCCTACTCCACTGTCGCCCAGCAGCATCACCTATATATACATGTATATTTTGTCAAATGTTATACAATGCCATTTTACATTATTCCAAACGACATTTTCAACGATGATATTCGAGTGAGCTATATACAGTAGATTCGTGAGATCATTCTCGGCGAATCGTTCTTCAACGAGTGATCCGAGTGATTTAGAAGGTGTTGACGATTTTTCCTCGCAGTTATACACAAATTGTTTTTACAATTACTTTGTCAAGAGTTAAAGCTCTCATATGAATATGTATGTATTGTCTCTCGATTCCGTGATAGAAATCGCACAACTGCCATGTACAATTTTTCGCTTTTTTCTAGAACAGAATCGAAGGATGTAATCCGACCAATAGATATACAATTAGATAGTATTTGATATCGATTCATCGAAAAATATCATTTAAATCTCGGCTCTCATTCATCGAGTCACATAATGCTCGCCTTAAAAGTCAGCGGTAAACCTCTATATATTCCCTGCAAGTGAAATAATCAGTAGTCGAAGTCGGCGTTAGGAAATGGAAAAAAATTTAAAAGCGTTTGAAATTTTACATAAACAAAATCTTAAAGAGATCCCAATGAAAATGAAGCGAGAATCTGTCCATGGTCGAACGCGAGCCCGACAGAATGCGCGCTCGCGCGCACGACAGAGAGGTGGATATAAAGGGAGCTCGAGGAAAGATGTATTATTGTTGCGGGGCCGCGCGGCGAGTGGCGGAGCCGAGCGAGGCTGCGCGCGGGCACCGAGCTTGTCTAGGCGCTCTATAACAAACGCAAATAGCGACGAAGATCATCGTTGAAAGGCGCGCTTAGTTAAAGGTATCCGGCTGCCAGAGCTTGGGGCCAGGTGGCCGACGGTGCAGGGGGTGGGGGGGGCAGCACCTTGCAGAGGAGGTCGTAGTGCTCGGGCGTGGCCTGGGCCGAGGAGTTGCTGTCGTTGGACGACTGGCGGTGGGGCCGCGGGGCCTTGCCGTTGCCGGCCCAATCGGAGGCCCGCCGCTCGGGGCCCGCCGACGCGCCCGCCACCTCCCGCCCGCTCATGAAACCCTGATCGCCCGAGCACCAATTTGCTCTTCTTCTTCTCGACCACTCCTCGGGCGGCGGCTGCCACCGCTGCTGTTGCTGTCGCTGCCGCTGCTGCTGCTGCTGTGGGCCCCGGATGTGCTGCGCCACACCAAAGCGTCGCCGCGAGGTCACTCAACTCGCTCCGCAGCGCACGAGGCGAACACGAGCGAAAGGACGCACCGCAGTGTCTCTATCTCTCTCTCGAGCGCGCCTCGAACCGAGCGTGAGCGGTGCTGCCCTCTCACGGTCTGCCGCTCTCCCCTTCTATTCGTCCCATCTAGAATTTCAAGCGCGTTTCGTCATTTTCTCTCGCAAATTATACGTATATACTTGTATGCCTCTTCCGCGCACGGCCCGAAGGTTCGACTCCTTCGGGCGGATCATTGTCGGCTGGTTCGGCCGATTGTTCGACTATTCACGCGGGCCACTCGTCCGCCTTTTTTGCATATTTTTAATTTTTCAATTTCGAGACGAATGTGAGCTTGGATACATAACCCAAGTATGAATCAACACGATGTTATCCGCGATAGGCGAATTGGATTCCCCGTTCAGATTCACATTGGGAAATAAAATTAAAGTTGCAAAATGCCTCGAGTGTGCGGTTGTTCCTATGTCATCGAAAGATTTGCATATACTCTATAGTGAAAGCAGCAATCAACTGGGGACTGATTGAGCCTCTATATACGTCACACGATTGGGAGATTGGCTTTACAATTTCACGAGAGAAACGCCCTTGGCATTTACAATTGTTATGGTCGATCCATTAGTCGAGTTTTAAATTCCCAGCAATAGTATACAATACACTTTGCTGGGCTTTTATATCCATATATCGACGACCCTTTGTGGCGAGAATGCGAAATCACTAAACTATTTCAGTTCCACTTTGATTTACAATGATTTTCAAGCTTCTATTCAGAGATTACAAATGTTACTATGCACGGATGTTATCAGACTTTACCACGGCAAGCAATCGAGTTGCGAGCGACATACCAAAGAGCTGTATAGTGGAGGAGAGAAGTAATAAGTGCTACTTTTGAACGAGATCTTTGAAATATGCTACTCAATATTGTGTGCGGCTCTTCGCACAGGGCTCCTCTGCCAACTAATTGCCATTGGTTGGTAAAATATTCTAAATTTTCAAGGAAACTTTGAAACATTTCGGCAAATCTTCATTCGGCATTTCATTATAGGACACTGTGAAATGAATTCGTTCGGAATACGTAATCTCGAATATACATGCTTCTATAGAAAATTTGCAACGCAAATAAACATCCTGATTGTCATATATTGAGAGAAAAAAATTACTAAAAAAATTATTAGTTATCAAAGAATCTAAGCCACCATTCGATATATTGAGTTAATTTTGGGAATAATGTGATACGCTATATTATATTTTCTTTGCGACGAAGAAATTAAATTTATTACATGCTTGTTTTCACACTGAACCAATCAATTCAGAAGAAATGTACAAAGTATTAATGTATATACATGCATGTATGAGCTATACCGCTACTCGAGATAGATGAATAAAGTTTTATATTTTTGTTTTTATTGTGAAGCTATTCCATGGAATTGATTCATTTCCATATCATGCATTGATACAATGCAAATTTTGTCTTTTATTCTTTTTTCCTCTCCTTGGTTTTAGAGATTTACCCGCAATAAAATCGTTTACGCAGATCCAGATTTGGTCTTTGAAGTTCTAACTTTGCACCCGGAGTACTCCATGAGAACTTCGTGGTACTTGTTCTTGGAGTACTGGAGTGAGAAGCCCCTCGCTCTTAGATATCCCAGCCTGGTTCTTTTTTATCAATTCACAATTGACGTGTGCAAAATCGCCTTACATTGATATTTTTATCTATATCTAGCAATCATTTATGTATTGTAAATATTTGAGGTTTACTCTCGAGATGATTAGCCGTATGAGGTATATTGGCTTCACTTTTATTTCATGCGAAAAAGAGCTTTTTGAATGAGATGGAAAACAGTTTGAGGAAAAGGGAGGTGACCATTCGAAGCATGAGATGTTTTTAGATCAGACAGAGTAGTCACATATGAAGCTATATAAGAATGATTACACTTATTTTCTGTAGTTTGTTCGGTATAGTAGAATAAGGAGAGGATGAAAAAAGAGCAGGGAGTGAAACTATCATGAATAACCGGTGTAGTAACCAAAAATGTTCCTTTCATTACTTTGTTTTTCCACACGCGTGATGAAAAATACTATTGGATACAGTATAGCAAAAGTTGATTCCAGGCTTGTTTGATCACGAGCCTCGCTTCGCTCGGACGGCAAACTGCACACGGGCCTAGGATTCGTTTTTTGCTATAGTATCGAAAAAGCATAACCTGCAGAGAGCGCCACTGGCACCCAAAAAGCACCCGAAATACCATAACAAAGGGGCGGAGGCGGCTCATTGGCTGAAGCTCCGCGGAAGTAATGTCAACTGTATACGAACAATCATCTGGCTGTGATTTTAGCGTCAGTAAGCGTCAACTACATAGTCATGCGGATATATTTCCTCTCGTCCTCGTTCAAAGTGTTGCCTCGCTAAAACGGACTCATCGTGAAAAGAAAGCGCGAGCCGCGAGATTTTCCACTTTCGCAACTGACGCGAGCCACGTAGAACTCGAACGCGTATTATATACTATCGATCATATATTCGCAAACGAGTTTTCGATAAGTCATCAATCGGCCGCGGCGCATTAATCATACCCCCTCAAGGATATGTTCGACAGTATATTCTTGTTTCCATCTTTCCGCCCGGATGAACGGCCCGCCGTAAAGCTGTCCGATGCGTGTATGCGCGGCGAAAGAAGAAAAAGAAGAAGAAGAAGAAGAAGAAACGAGGCGCAGAGCCAATCTCGCGCGCGCAGGCCCACCCACGTTTCGGGTTGCGTTCGAGCGCGACCCTGTTCGCACAACGCGTATACCTATCGATATATATATATATATATATATATATATATACATTACATATATCGTATATATCTATATAGGCGTGTAATAGTTGGGACCCGACGAGTGGCGCCCCGCGCGGGGACCCACGCCAACTGCGATCATATACATATATATACTTATACGTATTCCAGCAGCAGCTGCAGCAGCGCAGCGCGCTCGCGGCAAGGCAAGGCTTTCCATTCTCCGACTCTTTGTGCCGGGGCACTGACACCATCTTGTCACGTGACTCACCACTATGTGCGGCTCTCTTACTCTTGCCCGTACATAAGTGTGTGTACGTACGTACATACATACATACACATACATTCTCACCGGCGCTCGTTGTCTATATATATATATACGCGGCAGAGCTGCGCAACTCTCGGTGTTTGTACGCGAGGCCGCGAGAATCAGCCTTGATTTGCTGCTGCGCGGCTATTGCGCTTCTTCAGAGACGCGTGCATGCGTATATGTGACGTATGTGAGCGGGAGCACGAAAATACTCCGCGTCCGAACAGTGCCGGATTTTTACTACTTATATAGCCGAACAATTTTGTCCTCCAGTATACAACTGGTGAGGGATTTTCCTCGCGCTAGTAGCGACTCGGGTCCCCGATCGAATTCAACTTTATCGGGTTCTCACGAACGAACACAGAGCGGATCAGACTTGGAGGGCTCGACCGAAATTTGGTTGGGGAATTATAGTCGGAGTCGATTGGGCATATCCGCTTGCCTCCTTTACAATCTCACCGAGTTCGACTGTATATTCGCATATACACACTTGATTGACTCATGTGATTTTACGAAAGACGACATTGTAGATGCACTCTATGATTGAATTTATGATAGACATAAGATTGAATTTATGATTCGTAGATGCTCACCTCTACGAGTTTGCAAGGCGAATTCTCTTGATTACGTATATGCAACTCCCCCGCGAATCATTGATCCCGAAGCTTTATGAACTTGCAGCGGGGTAGGCGAGGGGGTAGCAGTTCTACGTATGGTTTCCGAGCAATAAGTATATCCACGCCGCGTCCACGATGGTCGATTTGCCCGCAAGCTATACTCTTTCAATTACTTCCGACAATGTATCTCCACACCCGCATACGTGCAGCCACGCGTGAATTCGCGAAACCTCAAGTTAAGGGGCAAATCAAATTCGCATCGGCCAGAACAGTTCTACGGATATACTCGTAACCTACTTGACAAATGTCCATTTCTGACAAGAATGGATTACTACCCACGCGTTGTCGCGTGTTTTCAAGATCACCGATCGCCTATCAACGCTCGAGAGCTGCTCGCGAATCGTATAGCACGCAATCGATGCGCTGCACTCGTAGACTCGCGCACGCGTAAATTCCGCCTCGGTGCACGGATCATCTCATGGGCGAGTCTCTGTATGTATATGGACACGCGCGCAGTTACGCAAGCCGCGCGCGGCGCGTCACGAGCGAAAGGAAGAAATGCGCCGAAACGCGCGCGCGCGCGCATTCACGCACATGCGCGGCTGCGTGTATTATATCGCGGGTTGAATGTCCTGTGCGCGCACCAGCTATACTAGTCGCGACGCTTTTTGTCCCGCTTACATAAACACATCCGGTTTGAGACGCGGCCGCCCAACCGCTGCAACGCCGAGAAAAATCAAGGGATTCCACGATCGCGACTTTCCAACGCGTGCACTCAACTTATCGGCCGCGTTAATTATATATATATATATATATATATATATATATATATAGGTATAGAAACGCGCGGAGAATGTTGCGGGGTGATCGGTGGGTTCCAGCTTGTGTAGCCTCTCGTCAAATGCTGGCCGGATCTAATTCTTACTTTCACTCTGCGCAATATATATATATATATATATATATATATATATATATATATATATATATATATATATATTTATTTGCTTTTGTGAATATATAGCCTATTGTGATTCCTCGGTCTTTTAACGGGGGATTTGTGGATAGTATAGGGACGTCAAATTGTGATTGTATTTACGTGTGTTTCACACAGGAAAAGTTAAACGAGATTACCGTCGGATTTACATAGATTCTCATATATTCGTAAAATGACATGAATATTTTCATAATGGAGAATAGGAGCAATCACTGATGAATATGTAATTTTTGTATCGATGTTATTGTAGAAGAATAACAGTGATTTCTTACATTACTCATTATAAATGTATAAAACTTCTCGAGTTCCGTAGTTAGATTAGCCGAATTCGTATATCACGACTCGCATCTCGGGTCAAAATCACTGCGTTGATTCAAGTAATTTGGATGTACCCTAGTACGAGAGAGAGGAGCTCTGAAGTGACTTAGAAATAATTCGAAACTCTCGGAGGAAGTTGACAAATTAAATATTTAAAGCTCATAACAGATTACTTCTAAAAATTAACATGAGTTCTTCTTTCTTCTTCTTCTTCTTCTTCTTCTTCTTCAACTTGTTTGTTATTAGCCATGAGCTCCTTTTGGAGCTCCGATTTACCTCAGTTCATACGTAATGCTCACCGTAGAGCGTGTTTTTAATTATTTTTTTGTTGTCCCTATAGATGCATTTAATAGGAAAGAAGATGAATTTGAAGATCGCTTTTAGATCCGTATTTTAAGAGATGAATTTCAAGGCTATAGTGTCGACGACGTTCGACGTTCAAAATAATTACGCTGCTGCAAATCATTACAACAAATCTTGCTTTCATAATTTAGATTACCTATTCAGTTATTGAAGTTGAGATTATCTTTCCTAGTTCTCCACGAACGAATCTCTAAATTCAAATGAACCTGCGTTAGTGTGAGAATTCGTTTCATACAAGAAATATCCCGCAACAAACATTTCAAAACAATCAGGAGGAAGAGCTGAGTAACTACATTGACTATAGAGTTTCTTGGACATCTCAAGATATATCAACTGTAACATTTTCATGATTCGTCCTTCAAACATTGATCGTACATCGTATTGAACTTCAGCTCTAACAAGGTTTTCTAGTGAAGCTTGTTATCTGTTGTGAAACTAAACAAAACCGTCCGACTGCTTTATGATTGAATTCGAAATTAGAAAATTAATGCAACTGCCATGAGAGAGACAGAACGAAAAGGACCAAATGTATAACGCGATGCACATAATGCGGTTTACATGTAGTTCGTTGTAAGGGAAATATGCAGTATCTCATAGTAATCGAGCATATCGCGTAAAATCACCTATAAATTTCGCCAAACCAAAAACTTTTTCGTTGAACAACTGTAGAATCTTTCGTAGGAATTTTTTTTTTGTGGTTTTGTTCAATCAATTAACATTGAATGAACTGCGTCTACTATGTGTTTCGTAGATTATACTACATATAATGGATATATTGAACTGTATATATACAACATATATTGAAACCGAGTTGAACCATGATTATCATAGTAACTGTTAAATTTGGATGATTTTTTTTCAGAGCTCCAATCTATTCTGAACATACATATAACGTGACAGAGGATCTATGGTCCACATGTTATTGGTTCTCAATTCACGTGGAGAGCTTTGAGGCATGGTCGGCACGCGCGATTAATTCGATATGGCAGCGTAATTAGCATACTAATAGATGAGTTGATGGTATAGTGCGGACGTGATTCGCAATTCTTACTACATTGGCAAATTCGTTATTAATTATACTCTAATTTCTCCTTGTTTGAGTATATGTAACGTTCTATTTCAAAACTATTGACATAGTTTGAATATAGGGTCTCACCCCGCGCCCCCCCCCCCCACCCAGAGTGGCATTCTTTGCAATTTTATTTTTCATCAAAAACGCGAGTTGATCAGAAAACAAACTCAGGAAACTGATCGAATATTCTGAAAAATCTGTTTTTGCATTCAACAGCCAACTGCGCTCTCTCTACATGTTGGGTTGGTCTATATAGTTTTTCACTGTTGGTCAGTTGCGTACGCTGATTCCCAGTGGAGTCTTGCTGTTTAAGCAGTGAAAATTCATTGCGAGCCATCAAACTGTGGTGCCACTGCGGCCGTCACTGGTTTTTCAACTGTTACTCGCAGTGCAAATTCACTAGTATACAGCGCCTCGCGCAGGTGAACCCCGAGGAAGAAAAAAGCACGCGCGGCCGCGGTCGAAATCAAAAAGCTCGGCTCGTGAGCTGTCCAATCGCGAATGAGCATCGCGACTCGGATCGGCCGAGTCCGCGACGTATGGGATAATGGTGCATCCGGCGCCCTGCAGAGCCGCTCACGCGCGTGGAATCGTCCATCTCCGCTCTTTCATCATCGAGCTCGCTTGCGCGCACGCTGCGGACTTTAGATTGAAGCCGAGAGTTACGCTGCAGTTAGCCCCGCGCGCGCTGCAGTAGCTCGCAAGAAAAAAACTTCCCGTCCTCTCTTTTCTCTCTCTCTCTCTCTCTCGCTCACTCACTCTCTTCTTTATCGCGACTACACGCAAGCCTGCGCGCAACTCGCCAACAGCTCGGCCAGACTTCCAACTTGGCTCGAGCTCGGGACAAGAAGCGTTATATGGAACGGAATGCCGAGTGTCAGCGCAGTCGAGGCTTTGGAAACGCGACGACCGTCCAATATTCAATCTCTCGATTTCGAGCATCGCCTCATCGCGTGTATCGAGGCTCGAGTTTAGTATTGATATGATAGTTGGGATTGATATGCTGCGGATGCATCCGTGAAACTTTGACGATCCGTTTTGGACGATGACGGATCCCCGATTGAAATCGATGCTTTGGTGTAACGGTATATATTCGTGTGGCTAATTGAGCTCGTGAAAACCATTTGAGAAACTTTATGTGATATTACGTTGATGAGGATTGATTACTGGTAA
Source organism: Aphelinus atriplicis (assembly GCA_020882685.1). Lineage (NCBI taxonomy): Eukaryota > Metazoa > Arthropoda > Insecta > Hymenoptera > Aphelinidae > Aphelinus > Aphelinus atriplicis. The sequence goes on from CM037073.1 coordinate 80,988,884, forward strand.
CACAAGCTCAAACTATCGATAGAAGATTTGGAAAAATGGATATGCTTAATCGGAGAGCGGGTTATGTGCATTTAGTCAATGTCTCTGACAATTTGATCATATTCGCAGTGTTGATTTATGAAACCTCATGAAATCCAAGTCAATATCGATGTTATCATTGTCTAATTTCACTGTAATCTACTCAAACATTCATCCACCCATTCACAGTAAAATTTCACTTTCATACCGTGTATTTTCACTGGAAGAATTTAAGAGGGTATTTATATAAGGATTGAAAAATTATTCATTCTGCATGGGACGATATCGTAAATTCTACATACCACAGCTATTGAGCTTTCTATTACACGAGCACACGTGTAGCTCATTTTGAAGGGCAACGAGTTTACCCCGATATAAATACATGGATACACGTGTTTTCATTTCCCGAGCTCACCTACGGAAGGCTTTATTTTTGTATTGTTTATGGGTATCCTGCTAAGAAAAGAAAACAGTAAACTCTCTTCCAAACCTTACAGTGTGATAGAATTGAATTTTCACTTTTGTTCCATTAGTTTTGATTGCAAAAACTTTTATATAAAATATTTACATGAATTTTTGATATTAAAGCTGAAAATTCACTTTCATTTTATGAGAAATTAACCGCAAATCCACTCAATAATTTATCCACCTTCATACAGTGGTTTTTCACCATCATTCACTGGTTCTTTTACTGAAAACTTTTAAAAGAGTGCATCATCCATTTCGGAAAATCATTTTGTGACAGTTTTATAAAACATTTTCCGATTCAAGATTCACAGTTGTAGCAAAATTTGATATATTATATAACATATTCTTATAGAGGTTAGATATATTTATCAAGAAATTTCTATATCCTCTTACGCAAATCTGCAGCCGATTCCCATATGTAAAATGCACTTGATTGTGCATGTAGGTATATACATTTTTTTTCATATTCAAGAGATGGAGGTTCCCGCTACGATTCTGTGATCCATCAATCACCAAAACGCAAGCCCATCCGATTCACGTATGACCTGGCACTCTTCGCGAGAGCCAATATTTGCAAAGAAACTGTTTCCGCGAATCCACCCGATATGCTTTGACCGATTTGAATCCCATATTGATGTTTGTGTAAATCGTTTGATAGCTGACGTTATTGGAACGATTCCTCAAAAAGTTGAGCGAGTTGCGAAATTCTATAGAATTATACAGATATACTCTACAGATATATCTGTAAAGAAAACATCAACATTCCGTTATTCGTGAATTTACGTATCGAATTTTCTCACAACGACGCTAAAACAGATCGATATCACTTTAGTAATACCTATAAAAATGAAGGAATAATTATTCATCATGAAAGTGAGAGTAAAATTAATAATTGTGGTAGCTCGAGCTGTAGAAGTTTTCGAACATGTAGGCTCTAGTTATTGAAAACCTTGACTATTCGCGAGGCGCGTTTGTTCAGGTGATCGGATCGCACACGTCGGGTAATCATCGTTACCATTTGTTCCTAGGTCTGCGTTAGCTGTAGCCCCGTATGTATACTCTAATTCTTGACTCACTATGTTATACTCTACATTAAAGTCGCGTGAGATAAAGTAGTATAATAACAAGAATTATCTTTGAAGTTCACGTTTGACATTTATGAGGTTAAAAACACAATGAATTCATTAATTGAGATGATTCGTGATGATTAAGAATTGTCTGATAGAGAAATTTAATCCTATTTCGATAATGTCACAACAAAACTATAACTCTTTCAAGTTTATAAATACGTTTTTTCAAAAAAAGAGATTTCTACTCTTCGAAATGTTGCATTTACTTTGTAGATACTAGTCGATTAATGGGTGTGTCAATATGAAATTACTCAAAATCACAATATCTGTGTTTTGCTCACGTATATCCGCGCTCGCGCTCATTTATCCGGGAGAGCATAAATACATATACGCGGAGCTGCACATCGAGGGCGACGTTACTCCCCGCACATATGACGGAGCGATATATGTATATGTATGTCCGTTAATTGGTCAGCTCTCGGCCGTCTGGCTTCATCTGCAGATTATATATATACACACGCGGGGAGAGAGCGTATATATAGCTCTCAATGTCGGGCCGGTATCATAGCGTCGCGCGCATAAGCGTGCCGGGGAATCCGCCAATTTACTATTCCCCTTGTCGCTATACATGCCGCCGACGCAAAGTGCATCTCATGGCGCGCTGCTCCGGGGGCAGATTAACGCGCACCCCTTACTTTTAATGGTAGTGTCGCGGCGTACACACTATATGTGTATGTGTATATATGTACGTGCGCACTACGTATACATATACACACACACCAGGCAAAACAGATCTAATGTAATTGCCCGCTGTATTTCTTTATTATGCCGGACGGAGGCGCAAATCCGCTTTTCTCGTACGTTTTGTTCTTTCGTGATGCATCAGTACAACAATCGCTCAGAGCCACTCTCGAGCAACTGCTGATTGGCATTTTGAATAATCGTTTGATTGAAATCTCCTTCCGATTTAGGTTTAACAAGACATTTGGGTGTTATGGACTCCAGATTGTGTCATGTTTCGTACTCGAGACTCGTACTGTCGAATTTTTTCTCATCACAGCATGCGCAGAGTACGCACGTTTTGCGGGCGTAAAGTTTATTTTCACGCCCTAGGGCAGTTACAATATGATACAATATGATACGCCGCAGTACGAGATTCAGCCAAGCTTCTTAGTGATATTTACTTTGTTTTGCGTTGCTATAACTATTACACTTTTCTCGCGCAGATTACGAAACAGTACATTATGCAACCTGAGCAAGATTAGGCGATTTTGGCTCAAAAAAACGTTTGCGCGTGTCGAAATAGTCTAGATGCAAACGTGGTGTATATACTATTTTTCGTAACCCGCGGGAGAAAAGTGTCATTCTTTACAGTTGGCACTTTGCTTCCGCTGGGACGAAATAGTGTATTATGCACCTCGCTGCGCTCGGGTCGCAAACGTTTTTCGTGCCGAAATCGCCTACGTGAGTCCTTATGAAACGTGAGTATCGATATTACGAATCACTACGTCAATCAATATACTTCGATTCGAATTGAATACATATAATTATGGGCTTCGAAAACAATGAAATTCACTGTGGATTATCGCGTACACGCCATTAAAGTCCCATAACGATTCCGGTAATGATGGACCGACTTTACCCATGAATATTCATTTCGAGCGAGCAGTTGCCAAACACGCTCTGCGAATAAACACCAGACGAACTCATTCATCCAATATCGATCCCAGCAATGTACACAAGACCTTCATTTTGTAGCAAACAAAAAACAAAATCAAGAGCCCAGCGAAAACGCCGTCATCAAATTCACGCACGTTCCTCCTTCCACCTCTTGCTCCTTTCTCTCTTTTGAGGCTCACTCGCGCATGAATTCAATACAATGTCCCTCACCCGTTCCTTCTTTTTTTTTCGGTACGTAATTGCGTTTCCTTGTTTAAAGGCAGCCGCGGCACAAAGAGAAAAACCTTACGCTCGTCGTTGCGGCTCCATTATAATGCACAGTTTGCATCGTTTCGGTCCGGTTACTCGGTTTTAGAGCCTCCAACAGCGATCGTAAAATTTTCTTATGCCTCGGCGTCGAGAGACCGATCGACTCGAGCTCGATGTATTTACGCAAATAACGTCCAACTAAGCAGCGTCCACGAGTCTACGAAAAACACACACACACGTGAATGCAAAAAAAACTACAGGGATAATGAAAGGCGAATTACGAATTCAACGTTGTTATACAGGTTCTGTGGATATTTCGTCAAACACCGTGGGAATGTTGCAACGTGAAAAACAGTACGCGAATGGGAACTGCGAGCTCTACGTGTAAAATAGATAGATTTTTAGGTTAGCGGTTGATATTATTCCATTGTAATTTGCACACTTGATAGCCACATCTTTAATGGCTTTCAGAACTTATGTCCAAATGAAAACACTGACGAAAAATATAGACCTCAAATCTCGAATTCTCTGAACGTCAAGGGGGTTTTCCGGTCCGTTACCGTCAACATTTTTATTGTACAAATAGATACATTTTGTTCTTATTTAGTCTCACAGAAAATTCTTCTCGTTTTGTAGAATTGTGTACCGGACACAAGGTCATTGCAACAATTTAGCCGTTCTCCAATTCTTCCTGTATGAACGATCGGTTCGATCACTTGGATGTCTCATTAAACTTTTCCCAACTTTCAAAATGAACTCGTTTCAAAGAGATTCTGCGTATCACATAATATAGACGTTTCATGCCACGTACGTGGAATTTCTCTCATCACTCGAATTCCTTTTGCCTCTTAGCTCGCTTCCGGTAAACCTTGTTTAGGATGATATTATTTGTCAGCGTAAACATCGTAAATATTACAGATTTCGGGACATAATCCATTCCTGCATGAACGAGAGTTTCTCTCGATAGAGAAAAATGGAAGACCAGCGTTAGTCTTCTTGAATAAAATTACGGATTCGTATAACGTTGATTATTCCGAGCTGCCTGGTAGAAGGGTAATTCCACACCAACCATAGACAAATTCATTTTTCAAATCTATGACGTACAATCAGTTTGGGTCCGTACAGTTGAATAGTTTGATAGCATTTTCGTTTGAAAGTTCGTACTAAAAGGCAAGAAGGTGTCAAATGGTTTAATCAGTCTGGAAACATCAACACGAGATTGCGCGTAAATAATATTAATTCTCTGAGATAGAAGCTTTGGTGCAACATAAATGACCGGTCATTTTATCCCACATGAAGTTCTGGAAAATGAAAGAAATTCGAGAATTCATAACAAGATGGCAAAAAAATGTTTTTATAGATTCGAAAAAAAGAAAAAATTCTGGTGTATTCTAGACATGAATACAAACTGATTCCAAGTCATAGAATGGAAATAGTATATTATATAACTATGGTGCGTAAAATTTTCCAGGTTCGCGTGGACGTGTAAACGAGTAGCTGGCCAGGCGTGTGTTCACACGCGTGATCAAAATTGAACACACCAGTTGGATACAATATTTTATGTTATAAAAGCTCGTAAAGCGGTATTCTGAGAAACGTACTAGTGCGTGAAATGGCGTTTCACCCACCGAGTAAAATATAATCAATTTTATCATATATAGTTATGTTGGTGTGGAATCATCCACATACAATTATGTATTTTTCTTTCATCAAAAACGAGCCGAGAAAAACAATAGATTTGATAGATCTACTGTTTGGTAAAACGCGACAAAAATTCACATTCAAAGTAATTAGACAACATTTTAGTTCGTGCCAGATGTGCAAGTTATGGTGGAATCACTCCCACATGTAAGGGATCAATCGTTCTGACAGCTTATGATTAATATTGTGCTCATATACAATTTGAATAAACAAGACAATTACATAAGAGGGTTTTAATAAAGTTGTGACGATAATTCAAATGTGATCTTGGAAAATACAGGCATTTGAGAGATGCAAATATTATAGTTTTAAAATGAGCGCAACATCTATAATGAGGGTTTGATCAAGTGTAAAAGATATAGCTGAAGACCTTCAGATTAAGATGAAAAGGTGAATAATTTTTATAATAATGGAACTAAAAATATATAAAACAATTGTAAAAGAAAATGTTACAAAAGAAAAAGGTCCTTGTTGATCATGTAAACAAATTTGCCGTTGGGTGTCCCAATATTGAAAATATAGATACGACTAATTCTGATTTGACAGAAACCCCATCACCTGGTGACGCTTTGTATACTGATTTTCTCGGTGACATATAATTAAATGATAGATAGTGGTTATCAGAGAAGGAAACACGACTAAGATAAAACCAAACTTACGTATATTCTTCAGTTTGTAATAGTATTACGGATTTTTAGTATCAATGTGATGTAACTTCAATATAATTCATTATTTTTTATAATTGGTTTGAGCAGTCGAACTCATAAAAACTGGACCTTGATAATGTTTTGAAAAACCATTTTCAGATAACAGCAAGTTTGTTACTCGCTGATAAATTGCTTGACAGTCAACTCTCATGTTATTCTAGCTGTAAATGTGCAACGGTGCAAAAAAGACTTACCACGATAAGAAACACTCGAAGCTGAATTTTCGAATTCATAATAACCTTCGTTCATAATAAAGAATCTAGATAATTCAACTTTTTCCGGTATAATAATTCTTAGATAAAAATAAAATGGATAAAGTTGCAGATTCAACATTGAATATATTATTCAAGAGAAAGTTATCAAATTTGAGTTTATAAACTTACTGACGAGTTATTTGATATAAGAAGTATTCTAAATACTCGTTTGCAATCTCTATGCATACTAATATTTGATCCAGTATTACTCCATAAATCCATCCTCGAATAAAGTTCAGTATGCATGACGTTTTATACTTAAATATAGCCGAGAAAACTCGATACTGATTCGGCTCACTCAAAAGTGTGAAATCACCGTAATGATGAGCTCATAAATGTGACAACTAAGTACCCGGCATCGGCATCGGCAAAGCATTTATCACGGCCCTGAGTGCTTATTTATCTGAGCAAAATAGAATACGCACGCGAGGGGTTGGAGCCGCCAATTAATGAGCTTCTCTCGAGCAGCCCCTGCATATTCAGCCGCTTAGCTGCAGGGGTTGGCCGGAAGATACGGGCGCGGATATGTATCTCGATTTAGCTCGTGCCTCTTTCACCGTAATTCTCGTTTGTCGCGAGCTCTATACCGAGCGTACGTGCGATCACTACACATCAGCTATATTATACTGTTCACGTATAGCTATTGCACGTGAGCTAATGCAGCTGTTGCATTTCATTTGTTGAATTTCATTTGTTACTCGTTTTATGTCACGATTTACTTCGAGAAATTAGTTGAAAAGAAAATCAGCTTGAAGATAAAGTAACATTGTTAAATAGAAACATTTATCTCTAGTCAGTGGCTTGGAATCATCGTGCTGTAGGTTTTCTCACGATACGTCAATGAAAATAACAAATCTAAATTTATTTGTATGATTCGTTCATCGAGAATATGTTCAGTTCTAAATTTAACGCCGCGAACAAAATTTTCATTACATACATAGTCAATCGATACTACAACAGGTGTGTGGGCAGTTGAGTGGTCGAGGAAAAACGAAAGCAGATATTTTAAAGGGACGTTGACGATCATCGAACGTTGCACTCGACAGGGCAGGAAAAGGGAGCGTGAAAACATTCTCGGCAAATGCGTTAATCGGGGAGAAAGCAGCGCAGTACTGCAGCGTATATATTTTTGCTCCCCTTTTCGCCTCGATACCTCCAACCGTCAATTCAACCGCAAAGAGGCAACGCGAGTCCCGCCTGTGAGAACTTGATGTTCATCAAAGTGAAGAGTTAAATGATCGGAGGTTCGTATTGGATTTTCGAAGTATTAAGTTTCAAAATTAATGAGAAGAGAAAATGAATTCAAGTCTAACAAATAGATTACTAAAACAAATTTGGATTTGGGTATCTCTAATTATTTTGGAGTTTCACGTCAACGTTCATGTTATTGAATAGTGTTGATTTCAGTCATTGATCTCGAGAGTGAACGAAAATAATTGGTTTCAAATCCAAAAATATGTGATTTTATATTTATCAAAAGGAGAATCGAATCTCGATGAGCTAAATGATACTTGAGATAGCAGCCGAGGCTCACGAGACTAGCAATATTTTTTTCATTAAACTCTTCCCATCCAAGGGAATAAACCAGATGATCATTTAATACCACGCGTTGAATAACATTCTTCTCATTCATTATTTGCTAGAAAAAAAAATTGTAAATGCCTAGCACACACTATTCTCGACACATTAGAACTTTTCTTTCAATTCGTTCATTACCATAATGGTAATGAGATACTTCGACTCGCACAAATATAATACGTGCAGCTTCGTCACGTGTCGAAAGATTCATACCAATTTCTCTTGCCGATGAAGCTTCTCGACGTATCAACTCACAAGAACAATCTTCACTGCAGTTACTGTATCGAAATAATATCACTCGCGACGTGAAAAATTGGCGAATACGAAAACATATGTTTGTTTCACTTGGTGAGAACACGTGGAAATAAACTCACTCACACGCGCGCGCGCACACACATACACTCACACACTTACACACAAGGCCAAATTAAAAAGCCAGCTATAGGCACTGAGGACTGAATGCAAAAGAACCGGCGCATAGCTTGGAACAAGTAGTATCGTATACACGATAAGCTTTCGTCCGGAAGTGGGGAGAAGCCATCGTGGACAAGCCGTGTGCGCAAAGTCCACTTGCGTCCACATTGGAAGAAAATTACACGAGGAGCGCGGGTTTAAATACTGCCAAATGAGAATAATTGTCCACCGATTCGTATACCAATCCCAAGAGGCAGGTTGGTTTTTTCTTGTTTTGATAATATTTCACTAATATTTCATTCAGGATTCATTCTAAGCTGATAAAAATTGTTTTTGAGAAAAAATAAAAATTGAATTGAACTATTTCTCGTGCACTGGACGTGTTGACAATGATATAATCAAAGTTCCAGAGCTCATTTTTCCTCTGAATCGTATACGAATTCAACAGAATTCGGAGTAAAGAGAATATTGCGATAATTAAAGTTTCCCATAATTCCTATTAATGAGAACACTTGATTCCAAAACTTTTGTATTGAAAATAATTTATTTATTTTCCATAATTTTTGTATTGAAAACGATTGCAACTTTGCACTTGATTCCAAAACTTTTGTATTGAAAATGATTCACAGTTTATTCTCTTATTCTATGCCTGGAAAGATTTAACTTTCAAATCAGAACATCGTTTCGCAGTATTCCCGGTCACAAAATATTACGTTAATGAATACGAGGAAATACCGGGGAATACCAAGAAATACCAGGGAATACCGGGGGAAACCAAGGTACCAGGGAATAGCAGGGAGTACCAGAGGAATACAGAGAAATACCTGGGAATAACAGGAAAACCGAAAAGAATATACTTTAGTGAGTAGCCCCTTCGTATCATTGACATTACACCAAGCAATAACTATAGGCTCTGATTGTCAACGATTCTGACAAAAAATTTCAATTGGTACATCTGCCGGACAAAATTATGCGCTAGGAAAAAAATGAAAACCAATAAACATGCCTTTCCATTCGAGTAATGTGGCCTTTTTAATAATCCTAAGCCGAGACAATAGCGCGTATTCCCGGGCAAGATGGTGAATTGGCCTTGATCATAAGAGGCTTTGCACGTATAATACGTATAATAATGGACGCTCGCGCCGTCCAATCGATGCATTTTGAATTATTGTGCATGCATGCGCGAGCGTACATATGTGTATATATGTGGCCTCTATACATCTATATACACACAGCCCTGCGCGAGCCCTATTGTCGAATGACGGATGATGGGGAAGGGTAGGAGGGGGGTCCGGGCTTATATATATATACACATCGTCGCGGAGCCTCGCGCGCACAAAGCAGTGCTATACTGCGCGCGCGCGTGCGCGGGCGCCGCGAGGGATTGACAGGAGCGATATTCAATTAGAGCCTCTTTCGAGAATCGTGAAATGAAATTTTCTACGCTGGATTGGGGGAGCCCCGCGAGCGTACATTGGGGTGCGCCTATGATAATAACCCACCCAACACTCTCTGGTGCGGCAAAAATTTTGAATCGCCTGCTCGGAAGAGTTGGGTCTGGATTACCGAGCTAAACTGGGGGAAGCCGGGCTGATTGCTTGGCTCCGTTCAATTTTCCAGCAGTGATCTTTCGAATGGCTGTTGATTTTAATTTTTCTCAATTTCAATTATACTAGCTACATTCGAACACACTATACGCGAACTATACGCGTTCATGGGTTTCAAAATTATGTTCCAATTACTCACATGATGATCGTTTCCATTTATTCATTATTTCCAATATCATTATGCGCAATTTTAAAACCTACATTCAGCATCTGGCGAGAAGATTTGGTCGTTACAACCTGAAAACTTTATTTTTCCTCCTAGGGCTACAGTACGTGCCTAAACCTTAAAATTTATTCATTTTTGTTTTGCGCTTGCGTGCATTCACTATCTATTTCTATATCTCACTCGACTCGTCACACGGGAAATTCTGCACCAATAAAATCACGAGTTAACTGGCTTCACTCTTTATGTAAACACACACTTTTAAAACACACATGAAATCACATCACTTTTTATGTAAAGATTATATCAGGAAAAGGATTAGGAAAGGATTCCGCATCATTCGCACGAGCTCGAATAACAACTATGAAATCGTATACCAAATAAAAGGTTTATTAAGATTTCGTTTCGATGATTTATCGATGTGAAGCGTTATTTGGACTCGTTTCATTACGCTACAGTATTTCCGCAAAACGAACGAATATTGAATGAACCCCAGTGGAAACGAAACAAATTTTATGGATATCATCAAACTGCAGGAATATTCGAAATATGGTTCTTGATCCTCATTAATGAAACAGCTTCTCTTCCAAATTATCACGATTGCAAGAACTACAGAGTGGTGGATACAATATGGCAGTAAAATAAACAAGTAATTTGGAATCGGATACACGAATCCCTGCTCCCGTGCATTGTTTCATCCACCGCTGTATCGTAAATAAATCGGGGAAACGCGTGTATTTTAGGATGAATAAATTCACTCGCCTTAAATATCATGATGAAATTCAATTCTAATTCTGAAGAGTCACGGCCTCCTTTCCATCGCGCTCGTATTGGCGAATGGCTCCAGGAGCGTTTACCAATCGAAAGAAAAAAAGATTCAATAAATCGTGTGAAGCGCATCAGCGAGCGCAAGTGTCAGGAAATAGCAGAATAGTCCCATTCGGGCTTTGCTACATGGGTACCAATCTCATATTTCAATTTCGAAGCGCGCGCAGGATGCAGCCGCGCGCGGGCTTTCTCTCTTCCTCGCTTCATTTAGCGCACCCCTCGCACACACGCGATGGACCCGGCATCAGAGGCGCGCATCTGACGTATGCCGCGCTGTAGGCCTGTTATTAGTCGAGAAGAAATGTGCAGTACGTTATACGGGTGGCGCGTGCGAGCGTCCGGGTGTAATATACTTCGAAAGCACGTGAATTTACTTTTGACGATGAAACGCCCGTCAGGAAACATATGTGTTTTTTTTTCACGCACTTTCTCAACGCGCGTAAATTCAATAGCTTCCAGTGGACTTGACTTTTTTACTGTTTCCGTAAAATATGATTTATGTTCACTCGGATGACTACTCTTCAATCGTATAGTCCCTATATGTATTCCGAAATGAATGTAATTTCCGCGCGAAAATTCTTTTCTTCCGAAAATGTTATTCTTGTGGCTTGGGCAAATATAATTTTCATAAACGAAATTTCATCAGTGAAGATCGATAGACAGGAGTTGGTCAATTCACTGATGGGTCGAATTCGACAAACGTAACCTTCAAGGAAATGATTCAATTCCACGAATCGTGATTCAATTCTACGAACCCGAAATACATTCGTAAAAGTCTAGAAAAAAGTTTGCGGATTCACACATCTCGAGGTGATTGAAGCTATCAATATCCATTACCATGTATACATAAATTACGTGGATCATATCTTCTTTTCAGCAATATATTTAATTCTCAAATGGAACCAAATTCATGACGGTATGAGTTAATAAATCATTGAATTGTAGAAACAGCAAATCCTACTCTATTCAAAGAAAAATGGAAAATTTCAAATGAATTTTCAATTAATAATTAATTTTATGCTTTATATGGATTGATAGAACTGATTCCATAAAAAAAACGCTTACAGAAGATTCAATCAATATTTATTTTCAATTCATATCACCCACCCTTCAAGCTTCAATTAGCAAATGAAGCTGCATAAATCCCTGAACATCGTATCACAATCGTCACTATATATTGTACCACAGAAAAACTTCATAGTTTGAACACGTTGATATTCGTTTGTTTAGAATTTTTTCAAATTAGTTCCGAAGGAATCTGCCTTTATACTAGCGGTAATATTCAACCTTCTCCAAGATTAATTCACAAAGATTAATCTGACAAGATAGCCCTGTAAATGGTTTAGATGAAAACTCTCGAGTTTATCTGTTGCTTCACAAGTCGAGAGAAGTTAACTTTTTTCATTAGCGAGTTATCCTTCAGGATTAAAATAGTCGTCGATTAAAGGTTACGGAATAGTAAATGGCTTTGGAATTTGATTGTTTTATCTTCTTGAAACCTCAGTTAATTGATCACATTGAATTATAAGTTCATTGAATAGACGATGAAGAGTAAATCATCGACATTTTCTCAGATGCGAAAAGGTACTTAGCTTAAGTTTAATCCCTTCAAGCCAATTTGAATGTATAGAACTTTGCAAAAAGAGCTGGACAAATAATTATTGTATAAGTCATCGTTCGGCTCATACTTTGCATCGCGATACACTGAATCGGCTTGTGAAAGTACGGGTTTTCGGAAAGCGAAAGCTAGAAAAGTGCAGAAATCGTAGCTTGCCATATACTCTTTCAAAATTTTACAGTAAAAAAAGTCACTGTAAGAAGGCGGATGGAGTAATGGCTGGAACTGCAGTGAATTTTTCATGTAACTCAAGTGAATTTTCACTTTAGTTTCATGAGTTTTGATACAAAACAATTTACTGCTAAATTTTTATAAAAACTTTTGCTGCGAAAAAAATGTTAACGTAGCTATCAAAACTCATGGAATTACAGCGAATTTTAACTTTTGTCACAGAAAAATTCACTGCAGTTCCAGTCAATCATTCATTCACCTTCTCACAGTGACTATTCACTCTAATACAGCGGTACAACGGTTTTTCACTGTAAGCTTTTAAGAGAGTACTCCCGTAGACAACGAATTCCTCTCCGTGGACGAAGTAAGTATAAGGAGAGAACTACTCACTCGCTTATATCGGTAAACATTTACCACTGATCCAGCAATAACCGAAAATCAATTCTCCCGTGAATTCGGGAACCACCGGGGAATCTTTCATCCGGACGAGCGGAATATTTTCGAATCAAACTCGGAGGCGATGGAAATGTTCGCGGCCCGGAAGGACAGAAAGAAAGCAACACCCGATGGATGCGCTCCTATCGAGAAACCGAATCCGAGGCCTTCGACGCCGGTGTAACTCGCGAACGGCCGAACCAGCACAACGTCCACGGGCTGCTGCAAAAATCCATACCTCGAACCAAATCACCCGCGACTATTTGGCCCGCTAATCTGATACAGAGAGGAGCTGCGGAGGCGCGCGGCTTTTGAAACGGGCGCGCGCGCTCTCGGGGCTGATGTTGGGCTCGAGTTGCGCGCTTATCTGCGGACTGGGGTGGACTGGCGTACGCGATAGGGCGATATTCCGCAGCCCGGGCGGCTCGCTCGCTCGCGCGCGCGTACTCAGCGCAGCTGAAAGCCGAGTAGCTCGCGCGTCGGTATATACATATATACCATAGCTCGTGGAAAGAGTACAGCCCCGAGAGCTCGCGGCGCGAGAGGGAAAGAGAGGAGAGTATCGGCCGTCGCCATGGCGACTAGTGCGCGCGCGTTTTCACGCCGGCGCGTGTACTGCGGCGCGCGCACCCCCGATCGTAGTACCCCGTGCCACCGTCGTATTTACATTGTTTATCCCCGATTTTTTTTCTTCGGTTGCCTGTATATAGTTTGATTTTTATCTGCCCGCGCCCGTCCATCGCTGATAATTTTCTGTATCTCTTGTTCGCCAGAAATCAAGTTGTAGGCGAGCGCGCGAGGAACGGAGATTCAAGCACTGTGATTGCGCGTGAATCCCGCGGAGCTCTGTTCCAATGGACATTAGTATTAGTACCCTGGAGGCGGTTTACTCTGATGAATTCAGTAGAATTTTTTATAAATTTCGGCTATATTATTCGAAAGCGTTGGTCGTGTACCAGCTCCACATGATAGTTAGGGAAAGGAATAGAATTGATGCAATATACTCGTACTTATATGTAGAGTGTAACTCGATTCGACAAGAAGATTAGAGAAGAGAAAGTTTAACGAGGGCTGAAGTTTCAACTTGCCTTTTCCGAACTATAACAGGCTAGATTTACGCGTCAAACCGAGAATTGAGGGTTTCGAATTCGCTTTGGAAATGATCAGAAATTCAAAGAAAGAAAACGCACAAGGACTCCGAAGTTTCGCAGAAAATAACTCTAGTCTTTTATCACATAGCTAATATGAATCAATTTATTCTATACAGATTTATATTTGATCGGCTTTTTCCTGTATCCTTCGCGCAAATCTTTCGATTTACGATCTGGCAGCGGTTTATTCTAGAATTGAATTGATAAAATGTTGAATTTAAAAGTCTGGATCTACATTTTTCTGTAATAAAAGTAAGAGCGATGAAAACAATTCGAAAATACTCGCTAAAATGAATATTTGCTTGGAAATGAATGTTGATTTTTATACCGGAGAGTAATAATATTTTGGTACGATGCATATATTTTCCACGGAAGTTCTCGATGAGAGACCTACATAATATGCTTTGATTATGTCGAGATTATGACTAGGTAATGTCAATCCATTTCTAGACATTATCTCCTAGGCATATTTTATGCACTACTGTTTTTTTTTTCATCGCTTGTATCGAAATCATTAAACCTTTGTTTTCGACACTAGGCCAGAATATGATATTGGGTTAATTCAAATTAGTTTTTTTCTCTAGTGCCAAAATGCACCATCACTTGGGGTATTCTACATACATGTAGAACTTTATAATTAAGTGTTCATTTGGTATCGTTTGTCTTCTGCCGGTATGGTAATTAATATATTTGATTCGTATCATTATACAAATTTCGTTATTGACGAAATGATTGAATTCCCCAAATACACAACAGCACGCGTCTATATCCCAAATTTGATGTATTCTTCACTAAATTCTGCATAAATTAATCTCACATATATCTTCTGAAAATTGATGTCATGAATATGCAGATTTACACTCTTGTTTCGATTAGTAATAGGCTGTTAAAATTGATACACAACCTTACACGGTGAGTGAGTATATTGACGTCATAATGGACGCTCAACAGAGAAAATATAAAAATTTTGTCGAATCAAATAAACTATCTGCGAGTTTATAGCAGAAAAGTGAAGGAGGAAACGTCAGAAGGAGGATCCTTCGAGTAGTGTGGGTTTCCGGGGGATACCCAATCCAACCAGTAGCTGGACAGAGATGAAAAGGCACATTCATACTATAGGCTTCACGCTGCTCTTCATCCTTTCCTCTCGTCATGGCCGCAACGTCGAAACTGAATAGCTTCGACCGATATGAATCAGTCACGCAATGGTGGTCGCGCCCATTAACGGCCGATAAATTATATAAACTGAGCGCGAGCGGGCACGAGCTCGGGCTAATGCGATTTAGCGTTTATCCTCTCTTATTCACATGTTGGAGGAATTCGCGAGTTGTCATTTTTCCTCTTGTTCCATTGCAGCACGATGGAACTCTCGAATCCCCCAGAATAGATTATTATTACTCCAGAATAAACAAACGATTTGAATAATAAATATATGATGCAGAAAATGTCGAATATTCAGAATGTCTAGACATTCGAGTGGATCGTTATATCATATAGTAAGCTTGATTAATAACTCGAAAAATTCTTATACTATAATACAGGAATAATATCACGTGTGTATCTAAAAACTAAACACATTCGTTTTCATTCGAGACTCATATTTCACGCAGAAGTATGTGTGTGTTCATGATATGACTATTTCAAAAGTAATGCAACGATAAGGGACAATTTAGTCGGTCGCGAAGCTCGCTCGTGCGCGGCGTCGTGAATTATACAACGTTTCCGCGTCCTAGTGTACGTACATGCAGTCCGAGTTACAAAAAACACCCCAGTATATAAATCCCTCCCAACCTTCGGCCTCGCGGCTGTATCACGGTCGATGGTGTGGCGTGTGCGGATTTCGCGGTTGATCTGGCTTGGTTGAGCGCTGCGGTACCTCAGGATTGGTTTGCGTATGTGTATACCCGGCTGCGTTGGGCTGAGTGTCCCTGAATATGTACCTTCGTGCGGGTACACACATACACGCGTTTATATATACATATACGGAGGATCAAGCAACTTAAATAGCGCCACAGGAAATTCCTTGTCCGCTGAAAGGGATTTCGTTTGTTTGCGCGCGCGAGAGAGAGGCAGAGCTCTCTGATACTTGTTTGCTGCTCTGTTTGCCCATGAAAGAGACGATCTTGGTAGAGCTCTTTGAGCAATGGCATTGAGCGACGTGTACTTTATGGGGTTGATTGGATTGGAGCTGCTTTTGCATCTGACTTTCGCTAAATTGACTTTTTAAAAATACATACAGCTGAACTTAATCAGCAGAACCCTCGTGTCGCCCAGAGTTTCCTCAAACTCTTACGAAATTTTATATGATTTTAAAAAATCCATTTAAGATCCGTATACACAAGTATACTCCGATTGCTCGGAATGAAATTTGCTGTTTGCTGTTACAGAAGGTGACCATCGGATCCGCGGGTTATCCAGGTGGTCAGGGTCATCGAAGATGGTGCGCTCGTAGGAGTTTTCGTTGAACAACGTGACCACGAATCCGGACGTTGCCGGGATCGAACACACGATTGTTTTTCGCCGGTGTGCGCGGATCGTTTGTTGTTCGACCGAGTGATTTTGTTGAGCGGAAACTCGATTGCAAACCGATGATATTCTAGTTTTATGTACACGTGAATTCGGTCCACGCGGTTTTTTAAATATATAAGTTGCGCGGCTATTTGCATGGATGCTGTTGTGAATCCTTGTTGATCGTGGCCAAGATGGGGAATCCGTGCTTCTTGCTCGAAGCGCCTTGTGATACCTCCGAATTTCAAAAGTTCAACTGAAGGGCAAAAAGGAAATCCGTATGACGAACATTGAAAAAAAAGCTTTTGAAACAGACATTTCAAGAGCTGGAGGATCAATCTGCGGATGAATTAGACGCACGTGATGTAATGGAAATTAAATCAAGCCTCCAATCGAATAATGAATTGGGGCTTGAAATTATTACAATTCATGCCATCTAGCAATTCAATTTATGAATACGAAGAGATTCGCATAGATTATGCAACGAACAGAGAACCATTATGAATTGCAGATTTTATGCCGAGAAAAATAATATAAAAGAGGAATGAGCTTGATTTTGCTGTTTTATTAACCAAACATCGTGTAATCGATGGTATACATAATTTGCTGAATCTTCATCCTTTAAAACATCCTTTTGCACGAATGTTATCTCGGGCTAAAAGAGCATCACCTGTGTTTTATACTTATATATACTATTTATATTTTACGAATCTATCATATTTGCACATTTTTCTTCTTGTTCTTTTTCGTTATTGGTCAAGGGTTCCTCTCTGGGAGCTCCATTTTGCCATAATTCATATAATATCCGATGCTCACGGCGGAGCGTGTTTTTAATTTCACAGTGTGAAATTCAATGCAGTTGAAAAACTGCATTGAGGGCATTTTTCACGTTGATATATTTCGAATTAAAATTCATCTGTATGCTGCGTATCGGGATCAAAAGTTCTCGATTTACAGTACTTCAATAGAATATCCGATATCATTTGATCAGCTTTAGAATGTGCCATTTCCCGGAAAATTTCACAAGCTAACGTGAAATATATATTCATGCAATATACCAACCTGGAAATAGGCGAATTCGCAGCTAAATATATTTAGCAATTTTCTAGATAGCAAAATCAGTGAACGCGTCTCGTATAATCGCACTTGGAATATTCTTTGGTACTCCGTTCGCGCGAACCATTCGGATTTCGTCCAACTGAATTATTCATCCGAATACGCACATACGCATATTGTCTTTTCTCCTCTCCTCGAGAGACGTCGTGAAAATCTGCGCGACTGTCAGGAGGATCGTCTAAGTCGGAAGCCACTCAAGTCCCTCCCGCATAATCCCCCCGCAGCCCGCGAGCCCAGCACTCCGTCGCCGCGGATAAAAGTGGAAACTCCACCTGATATTCTTGACAAAGCCGCGGGGCGGCTCTCTCTCTCTCGCGGGTGCGACGTGCGAATCGCTCGCGGAATCTCCACAACTCGATCCGCGATTTCTCGCTCTCTCGCGCTCGCAGACGCGCGGGTATAATAATAGCGCGGCAAATGGCCAGGCAGCCGACTCGTGCGCGCGGCAAATGAACCGCAGGACGGCCTTGCTCGCTGCAGCTCGTGTATGTGAGCGCGCGTGTGTGTATATAGGCGCGCTGCAGCCTTGCGCGAGTCGAGCCGCATGCAATGCGCACGTGTATACATGCTTATACGTATATATGCAGCGTACGGCGAAGTTTGCGGAAATCGTTGCACAGCAGCTCTCGAATATACGTTAATGTATACCTCCGCGTGTGTATACACTCGGTACATAAACGCGCGATACGCTTGACCCGCGGCAGCTCGGATTGACACTGGCGCCCCAACAAGGGCGGCGCGCCGACTTTGCTAATGGGATTTTGCCACGCGTCTCTCTCTCTTTCGCAATTACACTAACTTTCGCGGCTTTTCGACGTGGGGGAGTTGTCTCGCATTTTTGGCTCAGCTGGATTGCTATACCGTCGCGCGTTTGTCGGCCGCCACGGTGTATATTATATAAGTATGTATTGGTGAAATTGATTATGAGCACCGAATTGAAACGTGACTTTGACGTTGACGCTCTAGCATTACGAAATGACACTATCGCAGTCACCTATTTTGCATCCACGAAACTACCACAAGATGCAGCATTTTTTATGCTCATGATGAAAAATGGTATGGGCAACGATCGCACGGTACAGTTACCAATAGCATACTTGAGTGACATGTTGCCCGCGTTCGCAATTGGCAACTTCCCGCGCTCTTTACACAATGTACTACTTCATCACTTGTATCAAAAAGGTTGTATTAAAAAAAATGCTGTTTGATACTAGACCAATAGACGGTTTGTAGGCTTGTGTAATTACCACCCGAGGAAAGTGAGGGCGGCAAACTTCACTCATGCCTAGAATTTGTCTTCTGGTCTAGTATCGAACTGTATACTATTTCGATACAGTTTAGAAAGCAACTAATTCTAGGCGAGTGAGGAATTTGCCGCCCGAGTGAAGCAAGGCTAGCTGGTGATCACACAAACCTAGAAAGCGTCTATTGGTCTAGTATCAAACAGTATTTTTCATCACGTGTGTAGAAAAACAACGTCCAAATATCAACTTTACCACGCACAGTTATGAGAATGCTATAAATATGCGCATTTCAGAGGAGCCAAGTTAATCAAAGATACGCGTGACTCTATAAATGTGAAAATAAAATGGATGATTATTTCCTCGAGCAAGCAGAAAACGTACTTCTATCGATCCGCCGCGCTTTCAAAACGTACATTTAATTGGAATGAACCGCAGCTATTTCATATTTTGATAATTCCTTTGAGAAAAACTTGGAATAATTCAATGTCGAATTCGAATTACATCGCGGAGTTTGCCTGGCGCACGGAAACCTTGGAAGAAACCATATCAAATTTCAACGCGTATCACAGCTCGGCTATTGCAGATTCGAAAAATCCAATAGCGAATATGGAAACTCCGTTCGGCTAAAAATGTCAAGGGTGCGCGCAAATATCGGGCTGCTTTGATAACGCGCGTCCGCAAACGGAATTTATGTATATACATATACTATAGCTAATGGGCACCTGTGAACATTAAAAATGCTTTGAGATCCGTCTCTTTGGGATGACGCGCGGAGAATCGACCCTCACCCCTATATTGACGGCATTGACGAAAATAACAGAAACATAATGTACGAGCGCGGGGACCAAGCGCGCTGCAGCTCTTCGCCCGATCGAATTTATGCCCTTGATTCCCTCAAGCAGGGCAAAGCCTTTAATCCAATATTCACCCCTTCGTATATATAGCCTAACGGAACAAAGCACAGCGTTTGTGACTCTGTCGGGCATTATTATTGTCTGGGCAGTTTTGTGACTGTTACACGACCGTCAAAATGTAATAATCAAACGATCAAAGTTTCCGACATTGCCATAAATCAAATGAATCAATTGTTTCTTGGTGAACATTTCAGACTCACCCAGATATATAATTAGTGTATGGAAAAGTAATTCACGACGGTTTTGCGACACTTCAAGAATAACAATGTCTGTTTAGATGGAAACATTGTAAAGAGCATATTGGGAGGATAGTAAACGCATCGGGAAGGCGTTATCGAATATGCACACGTCGAATCTCTAACTAGCTTATCTCTCGTCATAGGCCCCTCTTCCATTTTGACCGCTTTAGTATGCCAGTTCTGTATACGTGTGCGCGTGTGTGAAGTGCGAGAGAGAAAGCAGGAGAAAAAGGAAATTGGGAGAAGCATAAAAGGCGGAACATCGCGTCCCCCACATGCGGCGAACGCTCGCGTGTGCGTGCGTGCGTGTATACGCGTCTCGACGCAGATATCGGGCGTCCCACCATCAAAGAGAAAGAGAGCAGCAGGCCCTAGAGGCCGGAGTTTATTAGCTCAACCTCCCGCCTAGTCCATATACAGCCACGCGAGCTTCGTTACATTCGGAGCTGGCCGAGTATATATACCTACTGATGGAGACCGAGCTGGCTTGATCCTTTTTCCTCGGGTCTCGCGGGATATTGCGCGAGGAGAGACGGCCGTAATTGGTTTACAGTCGAGTTTATCAAGCACTGCTTCGTATATATACCCGCCGCCAATGAAATCTTCCTGATGATTCTGGTTGCGGGTGGCATTTATTCCACGCGTGCATTCCCGCATTTTCCGAGGAACAAATTGGCAGCCGAGTTCGCGAATGCCAAATTTTTGTATACTGACGTGATAGTGCCAAGTTTATACCCGGGTGCGCAATACTTCTCCAGCTGCAGATTAAAGGCTCAATTTTGTATGTCAATTTAAATGGGTACGAGAGTCCGATACTTCTGCAAGCGTACGAGGATAAGTTGTTGATGTTTCGTATGTGTCTACTGCAAGTATCGGTTTCCGAAAGCGCACCAAGAGGGCGGCAATATAACATTATTATATGCTACGCAACTGTATATGGGGTAGGTGCTTTCAGTTTTGGTCGATCGACGAACTAGAATCGGGTGAGAACCATGTATATACGGCGAGTCACAAGTGATTTGAAAGAATTATGTAATCGAATTCTTCGAAATGATACGCTTTTGTATGAGAGTCATATTTTCATGATGCGAACATATCCCGGGACTTCTTTTTGCATATATGAGTTGGGTATTCCCTGCTGAAGCAGCTCGCGCTTACTTCTCGAAGGAACGTCCAGGATATTTCTGATGCTATGGGTGTTGTTTTCTTCCTCTTTTTCTTATTGTCTTATTTCATCATACTCTTATGCGAGCAGAAAAACTGCTCTGCTAACTGCATCAACAGTATGATTTCTCAAAGAAGCTATGAGTGAGAAATGGTTGCTTGTAGAAATGAGAATTAGTGTATTTTACCACCGACAAATGGATTTAGATTTGATTTACCTATAGCAACGGTTACTCTGGAAAATAGAAAGATACTCTATCGCGGTATGACTTAAAAAGTACCGTAAATGAACTTCAACTCGATATTTCATTACATTAGCGACGGTTGATACAGACGTGAATAACGGTCTCTAAAGGAGAAACGAAGTTTTCGTGTCATTCACCATCGATAATTCGACTTCGAACTGATTTTTCCTTTCTTGTAGTAACGATTACCAGGAATATCAACGACGAAAATTTTAGGAATATTAAACGATTTGTTTGAAAGTTATTGGGTACCAAAAACAGCGTTACATACAACTTACGTATACGTACATACATTTTTGAAATTTCATGTTCTTTGACCCGTAGTTTGCGGAAGTCGAGGTCCCGAAGTCAGATTCGAAAGTTCGATTTTTGCCCCGTCACAAGTCTCTTTCTTCGAGAAAGCAAAATGGCCACAAACTGTACGCGACGCGTATCACCGGGTTTATGGTACGTCACGATGACCGACAGCAATCAAAGAGCTCATGTTTCAGTATTTTTAGTAGAAAAAGTTTGCCACACGTCTGACCGAATCTGCTTTAATTCTGCTTTTAATCTGCTCAACTTAAGGGTCAGACTTTTTTTCAACCCTGAATCTAACCTTATCCAGACCTTTAGCCAGCCTCCTGCACACAAATATGAAACGGAGAAAGTGTGGCGAGAGCGAGTTGACAGTTGAGCACGAGCAACGAGCGCGCAATGATATATACATGTTTCGAAAGCCGCGGCCACGGTTAATTTATGTTCGCGCCTTCGCCTATCAGTTAACGATTGTGAAAGGACAAAGAATTCAATGGATCATCGTTGGAGTTTTATGGTACATCGTTAAAACTCAGTAGTATTGTGTTGCCCAACTGAACGGGAGAAAGAAGATCCGCGTGAAAGCGCCAGACGCCAACCGACGCGTCCCTCGGCCGCTACGTAGCTCGTCTTTCTGCAAAACGAGAGCCAAACGCAGCAACGCCCAGTCGATTAACGCAGCACCCGATCGGCGCGGCTCTCATCAGTATCTGTATATATATTCCACGTAAATCGCATTTCCGAAACGAGCAAACCGATTGGTGGACAAGTCGCGGGCATTACAACAGGCTCCGTATAAAAAATCTGGCCCTATATAATGTATATACAGGAAAAATCGAAACTGGTATTGCCGGACGATGCGAGGAGGCGCGCGCCCGACAACTGCGACCCTCGAGCCCGCGCCGAGCGCCATTTTTACGCTCGGGTCCTTCGGCTGATCAAGTGTGCCGGCGTCGATGCCTGTGTATGTAATATGTATGCTTCGTCTCGTAAATTCTCGTCCTAATCACTCTGATTAGACAAGGGTTTGTGCCGAAACAAATGCCACTATTCTTCATAGTTCATCCCCGTTCGCTCGATTTCACTTTTCAATTTAACTGACGTGTATTTCGAACATATCTTCGCGAATTCAGATACGAGGCAATTTTATATCATCAACATGATCTATGTGTTATACCATAATGCCAGAGCATATATTGATAAAATATAGTCTCTTGCATTTCGTCATATTATATCGTATATTTTTTGACTTTTCAAGTCGGAAGAAATTGTTGCTATCATAAACGGTTGATATTGAAAAATGTGATAGATACAATAGTCTTGCCATGCAACGTTTATCTGAATAGAATCTGTCCATTACAGGAAATTCATTGGTCACTAAACAGTTTCACGAATAGATATATATAGATTTTTTTTCAATATCAAGTATTCAATTTGCATATAAGAAAAATGAAGATTGATTGATAAACGAGTGAGAATTAAAACGGAAGAGAAGACAACGATGAACTTCTAGTTTGCAATACGCAGCGAAGTAGTACCTTGCACTCTCCCGTGAATGAATTTAGTAACTAAAAGTTACCCGTTCTGTGTGATTGGAAGTTCCTGATCAGAAACTGGGTAACAGAATCTTCTATACGTAACAGATGTTCAGTGGGTGTTCATCAAGAACTATTTCTCAGTATAAGATAGTTTCTCTTCCAACCTATAATGAATTTTCAAGTGGTCTCTGATCTCCCTTGATTACAAAGCCTGATATGTAGTAAATTTCCTGAACCTCATTGCACACTATAATAATATACTGCGATGGTTGAGAAAATTACGAACAAATATAACTTATTGATCGTCGATTTATTGAAAGTCATTGATTAACTTTTAAGACCGAGTTGGCCCTGCGTTTCCACAGATTTGTAAAGTCATGTATATTATTCAAATCTACGAATTTCAATATGTTTCGAATATTCAATGTTGTATTCTGTTCCAGGGCTTTCTCACTGCATCAGTAATTCTAGTGGGGTACTTGAATGGAGTAGTACGGATTTATAGACCAATAATAGTTTTTATTCTTCTCCCTCGATCCTTTTAGTTCTGATGAAGGATATAACTTTGCTATTATGTATACAACCCCACCCAATGGTTCATTCCTAGATTTTCAATTTCTATACTAATTTCATAGAACACTACACTCACAAAGAAGGATTCATGGTTCGAAAATAAATAAAATCTTGGACCTATAGAGATTGTATCCTCGAACGACGTTACATAGCGCCCGATAAACATGCCGAGGGTGAGGAAAAATCCTCAAACAGTATACAGATGAAATTTGCAAGAAGCATCCCTTCGTTTTCCCGTCGCTGCACGCGCCGCGATATACACGGCGAGTCTCGAGCGTGAGAGAGGGAGCGAGCCAGCGCATATACAGCGTCTGCGTGGTCTCCGGAATTACCGGAGCACACACACACACACACACACACATACGTACATAAGTGTGCGTTGTGCCGCGCTCGAGTGTTAGCGAGTGTACACATGCTCGGCACGCGGAGGAGAGGTTTGGCTGCATCAGGCCTCTCTCGGCGCGCGCGAGTTCGTGACCAGAATGCGCGCAAGGCTGCCCCGACGCCCGCCGACGGAGAGAGAAAGAGAGATAGGGAGAGAGAGAAGGTGATCCGCAGGCTGGCGCGCAAGGCCCGCGATACAAAACGATCTGCAAGAGGATTCCGGGAGCTGCTGCCACTTGTTCGAGCCAGCTCGAGCGAGAAACCACGGCCCCGGTCGGCCGAGGGACCGCGGGAGAGGAAAAAACGCCCGACAAAACGAGTCGCGCGCGTGCTTCGTACCCGCCGATATATATACATACACCTATACTATAGTTGTTCTAGAGGGACAAGATAAAACTCGATTGGCGATGTGCTTCTAATGACTCAACGCATTCGCGTACGACTTGTACAATATATGTGCCCTCGGCTCGGCGATTCAGCACCGAGCAATTTGAATTTTGGATAGTCCAGGACAAAGATAGGATCTACACATTTTATGCGCGTGTAATGAGTAAATTTTCATTTGATACTTGATGAGCAGATTCTTTGGGGGAAAACTACTTTTTCAACCACTCTAGTCTGATCGGATATGGAATAACAATATTTATGTAGCTGGTTCCTATCGGCATTTCCGGAGACAATATTCGTAGGTTGATCCTTATAGAATGTATAACCCCGTATGTTGTATATATTTGTATTGTTTTTATAGTTGGTGAATGTAACCTCAGACACAAATTTCAGAATAAAAAGTACCAAACATTTATTTCTTATAAGAAACGATGAAATTAATGAAAACACTGCGTATTGCAAACTAGAAGAAGTTCATCGTTGTTTTCTAGATATTTCTTCCAAACTTCATTTTTCTTATATTCAAATTGAATGCTTGATATCGAGAAAAACATCTGTACTTTTATTCGCACTAAAACTGTCGTAAAACTGTGACCATAAATTTTCTCTATTGAAAAGATTCTATTCAGATAAAAGTTGTATGGCAAGACTATTGTATCTATTAACTTTTTCCATATCCACCGTTCGATATCAGTTATTTTTTCCCCTCAATGTTTCTTGCTCATACGTTCGAGGAATGCAAGAAAAAGCGGTCCAACGGTTGCGATAATATTAAGAATCATCTTGGCATTTTCAACACGGCTATATGAATTGAAACACATATATTATAAACTGCTCGTTATCGACCCTTCAAATCAGTTAGAATCTTACCAGGACGCGCCGCATAGAAAGGAAGATAGTATTGGTCGCAAATATAAGCACGAGTCGCTCTTGAAAGTTTCAATGTCAATATCTGGTTAAAATCAAAACTCTACGGGCTGCACTTTAGTGCGCAGATTTAGCTCGTTTGCTGGCTCTGCGATATACATTTTCCGCCTAAGCGCAAATCCGCGGATCTTCATCTCCTGTAAAACGTGAATTATTTCAGTTTGCGCGCAACATTCGCATACGAAGCATCAATAGTATAGTCTCGCATATGAACCGTTTGGCGCAACTTAGCTCTCAATCTTGAGGGTAAAAGTAGCAATGGCGCGTTGAGGTGCGGAAACCCTGAGAAACTATCGGCATCGAGGCATTTCCATGACGTACGTTTACGTCGCCTTGGAAACAGCCAGCAGACAAAGTTATATGGGAGGTCGCGTCAGGGGAATATTCGCACGCGTTTGAGACATGTATATATGTGCGACTTACGCAAAGGATGATACGCGCGCGAGCTCAAACCATACCAGGCCGAGTAACGCAGTCTCCGATTCCGCAAAATTAACCGGATGGAAACTTGCCGCGGCTCCTGTAGGTGAAGGTATACGTGAATCATAGATAAGGACACGATTATGCTATATATAGCAAATAGTAGACTGCGTGCAAGTGTATATTGTTACCGCCACTATTGTACCAGTCATATTCACTCAAGCAGCGTATCTAGTCGATTTTTGTATCGCCTATTTCAATTTGCCACGATTGTACGAGTGTGTTTTTACCCAATTGAAAATTTTATCAGACAAACTCTCCCTGGACTCTGTCGAATTTCTACGATGCAGATGAGAAGCTATAAGGATTGGACAACACTTTTCCGGGAGAAAAAAATTCACATCTGCCAGAGTAGAGCGCAATCAAGTGTTGCAGTCAGTTCGAAGTATATATAGAAGTCAAAGAAAGTTATTGAAAACTTCGTATCATTCAGCTGAAGAATTGATAATATCAAAGGATTTGATTATATTTATTCAACAAAGACCCCTACTCATTTTTTGGAATACACTCACTAAAGTATTTTCTTCCTTCCAGAGAAATTACTTTCCATCAGAATGTATTGTCCGATCAAGGAAGAAAAGTTTTGTTTCAACATGATTCCGTTTAAAATAAGCGGAAATTCTGGATGAGACTTGTTTCAAGCCTGATTCTTCTGGGATCAACAAGGAAATACTTTTCTAAGTGTAGATCCGATTCGTTGGAAATCTAAATGAATAGCCTAGCTTTCGGCCTAACCAAAATTTTCATTTTGTATTCTAGACGGCAGCGATTTTTATGCACGAGGTTCTTACAAAAATAATCTTCCAGAAAATTCGAGTTTCAAACTACGCAGAAAGTGTTCCTAACTATTCGTACTATATTGAAGGTAATTGATAGAACGATAATACAATGGAGGTAATTCATACAATGCGAAAGAGACGTATATAGCAAGATTCCAGGCAGGAAAGCGGAATGAACGAGGGAAGAAAGAGAGATGGGGAATTGCAAAGAGTCCGCCTTGTCATGCACACCGACCCTACTTGCCACTGTCCGCTCAGTTGATTTATTATTTTTCCGCCGTGTTTTGCCCCTCTCCGCTCTATCCTGCGCTCACCTTTTTTCCCCTCCCGATACTCGTTTTCCTTCGAGCCTCGGTTTTTTTCACCAGACTACCTTATCCTGTTCATTAATTTTTTACAGGACGTACAGAGCGGTGGGGTCACTTATTGCTCCAAGGCCGTTTTACAAGTGCAGAAATAGTTGTGGGTTATCGAATTTCAGTGAATTCAATGGTATTTTGACATTTTGGCCTTTGCAGTTGCGATACGAAAGGTAAAACATTTGAGTTGATACAAATTAATCGCTCCATTCCGAAGATTTGTGTCCTAATATCATTTTGAGTGTTTTTGAAAGCATCACTTGACTTTTGCATCACGGCTTTTGTCAATCCTTGATTATCTGTTATTCGGCCCCTTTCAAAAGCGATCCTCCCCCCCCCCTTTCCAAACTCCTTGTAGCCCTCTCGCCCACTATGAGTTTCTTTCATCTTCTTCGCTTCCTATAAATCAGATATAGCAATAAAGATCGAGCCAAAGTTTCCGGCTTGACCATCCCTCATCAGCACGAAGACATTCTCCGACTCTTCTTTACGGACGTTATATCTTTTAGGAGAGGAGCTGAAGCAAAAGCCACCCACGGCAGTAACAGTGCAACTTAATAACCGTCGGTCTCTTTTTCTCCCTCGCTACTTTTGATGAAGATTACCCAGCCGGGGCATATAACGCGGTACTTTCACCATTTGCGCGGGGGCCTGTAATTTGTGGCAATGTGCCTTCTTTTCTTCCCACCACACCTATACCCGTCGCGATTTTTATGCTCCTATACACTGAATAACCTTGAATACAGTGCAAGCAAGGATGAAGCTTTTGAATACCTAATCAGCGATTTTTGAAAATTCGTCCGAGTACAATGATGAGTTATGAAAGCTTCAACCTAACTTCCCGAATTCATCTTCACCTAGCCAAAAAAAAAATTTTTACGAGCTATTCTATTGTGTCCAATCTTATTCGATTGCGTCTGATTTTTAAAATCTTGATTTTGTTTTGATTTCAATTTTATTTGTACATTTGTGCAAGCTAGATTGATTATTAAGAATCAACGAGAAATGCATTAACTCTGGAAAGGCCGATAGAATCAGTTACATGATATCAGTATATTTTTGAACAAAAAATTCTTCATAATGAATTGTATATGGTCATTGACAACAACTACGTATGCGATATATGGGTTTGATAGCTTAGCAGAAAGCGTGTTGAATTTGAATGTCTTGACCTTTCCGTTGTCTCGATAGACACATTTGTAAAGCTTCGTTAAACTCCAATTTGAAATATCGTCGCCGTGTCACCGGAATTGGAATAAATGTTCCAGCCGGTCTGCAATTCAACCTCCCTCCAAAATTCAAATCTGAATCTCCCACCCAAATTTAACCAGTCGTAACATCGACAAGAATCGCTTGGCGGTCTCGCAGCCTACCGGGAAATATTAAATGCAAATAGCTTTTCGCTCCTCGCTGAGCTTTTTCGCCCCTGCCACCTGGTATACAAATCGGAGATGAAGCCATAAATTCAATTTCTCTCCTCCTCTTCCTCCTCCTCATCCTCCATCGTTTCTTCCCTACTCTGTGATTCTCTCTTTTTCAGTCTCATTCTTTTCTCCCCTCTCGGCTCTTTGTCTACTTCTCCGCTTTCAACGCGCATCGCAAGAAGAAATCTCACCATAAATATTCATAGGACTGGCTTGGCTCAAGTAAAGAGAGGGCTGCAGTGGATCTAAAATACAGGATGAAGGATGTGACTAAAATAGCTCGAAAAGTACGTATGTGTACGAAAAATGTTCTATACAAAAATCAGTTGAAATAATTTTAAACATGGAAATTTGTCATTTATTCATTTCCGTGCATGGGAATATTTTAAAAAAACGATAAATCAATGAAAATCATGAACGAATGACGAAGATTTAGAAATGTGTATATCTTCTATTTGTGCAGAGTCGGATGTGCAATTCGAATTGATTGGAATGAATCTATCTTTGAATTCATAAACCTCAATTTGGTCATTGAGTGTTTTAACTTTGGTGAGTGTTTAAACTCAATTTGGTCATATAATTTAAATTTTTATGGTCGAAAATGATAAAAAAGATGATTCTTTAAGCAAGGAGAAAATTCTTCCATACAGGAATGTGGAATAAAATATTAGAAAGTAGAGCTGTTAAATAAATTTCCTGTCAGCTTCATTTTGTAAAATAGAGCAAAAAATGTCACAAATAATAATTATGTCCTCTTCACTATTGACAGTGTGATACTAATGTTTATAATTTGGGTTCATACTTACCACGACGTGTTTTTATCATCCTTCTCAATAATTAAAAATCTCAGAAAAAGCTCGAGACGGTCTCCTATAATATTCCCATTTAAAAGATCAATCTCTAAGTCCAGATCATGAATATAACCGCGTGTGATGAAAATGTAGTATTAAGTGAAAGTATGCACACAGTGAGACTCGTCGTGTGTATTTGTTAAAGAAAGTTAAACATCTAATTAAACGTTACCGTAAATCCAATGCCAACAGTTGCTGCAAAGTTTCCATGCCGGAACTTTCTCGTATCGAACTGCACCAATAGAGACGTTTTGCCGACTCCGCTGTCACCGAGAAGTATGGTCTGGAATATTAGATCAAACGTGTTAGATAAATCGCTTCAACAAATTCTGCTTCATTGGCATATTATGATTAACAGAGATGAGTTGATTTTTTCTGACTCCCTAATGTTTTGGATACTCTCACTGTGATATTGCTTTCAGGCGAGTATAGCATACCTATACTATACTCGCATATCGGTTCGGTCGCATCGGTTCGGGAAAACCTTCAGATCTTTTCCAAGTAACGTTTTTAGTGAATTGGCGTTTGTGACTAGCTCTTCAAGACTGTGGTTGTTATGGTTACTACGATTGTTATAGTATATTTTCTAGGAAGATGCAGCCAGTCGCTATAGAATCATGTATTTCGCTCATAGTTATCCATTGCCCTAACTGAATCACAAATACCTGATTAATTCATCATTTCCAGAAAATCCGGCTTTTCCCAGTACAATTTCCTGTTTTGATTGATTTGACAGATTAATCTCACCATTATTGAAAGTGCTTTTTTTTCTGCGGACAAAGAAAGTGAAACGAGAATTCAATGGAGATAGTATGGCATATGATTTCCCGGCTACTCGCAATCGTTACGTCTAGATCAACGAATATCACCCGATCCGGTGGAACTTGAGCGATCGAAACTCCGCACGACCAGATTTCTCGCGGTAGAGCTTCTTCGTTACCCGCCAAGCGCACTAGATGGATTTACTCTCGGGGCGTACGCCGCGGCCGCAGCCGCCGAGGACGACAACGCCCATAAAGAGTAAGCGGGCGCCTCGTAAAACCGGTATATACACCCGTGCCGGGAGACAGCCCGTAAATTTATCGACGCGCAAAGTTGCCGATCTCGTGTGCGATCGACGGTCTCTTTTCTTCTTTTGATGAATCGGAAAACGCCGCCGGCGCTACCGATACAGGGGGAAAACTTTATCACGCGCGGAAGCGAGCCGACGTATAGAAAGTGAACAAAAACAGCCGACCGGTTGGAACGATCTGATTGAATAAAGAAGCCTCGGCTCTGTTAAGTCTTATTACTACACAGAGAGAAAAGTGTGTTAAAAACGAAGGTTAAGGTATGGCTAAAGTTACCAAGCAATCGTGGACTCGAGTCCACTATGTACAGGTGGCGCCACCAAACATCCCTGATAAATTTTGCCCAGGCGCACCTGCAGAGTTTTTCCTGGTGCAGTACCATCAATATTTTTGTTTAAGATGAGTATACGACACGAGATCATTGTAACTCGCTGAGTTCTCTCCAGCCTAGACGATTGTATCTAGGTATTTTCATTCTGTTTATGCTACTGTATATATTTCGCGTGATTGTTTTTTTTTTGCCAGCTCAATTTACTCTTCTTTAGTCGCAGTCAGCCTGCTTCGTCTAAAATAATATCTACTTCTGCAATCTACTTCGGCCTTTTTTTACGGAACATATAAAATACACATCAAAAATTGATGTCGGCTTCATTGCGGAAAACAAACATATTCTGATTTTTCATGAACAAAACAAACAAATGCATATGCTCGAACCCGATTTCATCTCCATTTATATACTCAATTGGTTTTATCTTATCTGGACATTATGTGTCCAAGGCAAAAATCGTAGATTGTGTGTTTCTTATCTGGGCGTCATAATATACACAATCAGCGTGATACTACACGAGTAATGAAACGAACTTACCGAACTAGTACTAGGTGTCGTCAACTTCGGGTTACCAATCATAATGAAATTTTTTTAAATTCTTTTTGGGTACCTCAACAAGCTACATACACAGCCATAACGTTTCATTTCCATGGAGACATTCTGTAAATAATTCTCAATTCCATGCAATTGTATTTACAGAAATTCGCATGAGTATGTAAATATACTGCGAAGTTTCACCGTGGTTCGTTACATCAAGTAGACAAACTCTCCTAGTGAGTAAAGTAATGAGTGTATAATGACAGTTCACGCCTCTTCTGTCATGTGATTAATTCTCTACCTGAACTCTTAACTGAGTCATTATATTGAAACCACGCACTTGCCATTAACCTTTGTGTTTAGGCTACATAACATTTTCGAAAGTAATTGGGATGTTTAGAGCAAGCGGCAACTTGAATTACAGCGGAATGATTAAATTATGGAGACAATCGGGACATGTTTTCAGAACTTGTTTTGGCATAATGAGTTATAATATATAGTTTGTATTCTTCAACATACATGCGCAAGTAGTCAAGTTATAAAGGAATGTTTTAGACACTAAAATATACAAATTAGGGCGGAATCCCCCATATACATTTTGAAATGTTGCCGGCATGAATTGCAGAATTCACAAACACTCACTGCATTCATGTAACTAATGGAATCGCACTTGAAAGTCACAATGCTCTACTTGTATTCTTACTGCAGTACTATGGCGAGCCAAGTTTATACTTAGCTTCAAAGAACCTGCAGCCAGTTCTATTCATCTAAAGTAATGAGTTCATTTGCAAATTTCCATATCATTTCAGTTTTTATATGAATATGTGTGTATTTTGGATAATTCGATAAATATAGATTCAATTTGTTCCGAGTGAAATAATAATTCTCTCAAATCATTCCTAGCTGTCGGACAGAAACGCGAGTATATTCTGGGCATTCCTGGTGCGAGTGGCTTTGCGATAGGTGATTTGAGGTCAGAGCCAAGTGCAGAGACCGGCATAAGCAAGTGTAAAACTGGCCTGGCCGAGGGTAGCCGAAGGGCCCGAGTCAGCCCTGGTTGGCCCAGGTCAGCCCGAGTGAGTTGTAGCTGGAGCGAACGAGAACTAGACTGTCGAACTCCTCTGCTGCTGGTGACTGGCTATGTCCTGTTTCTACTATTATACAGTGAGCAGTGTGATACAGAAAATAAGGTAACTGTAACCAATTTGGCTCTGTAGTCAATTTGGCACAATCGTCAGATTTCGTATTTCCGGTGCTCTCTGAGCATCAGTCGCTCTTGGGTTATGTTGGGGGGATTAAAAGAAAATTTTCGGTATCTTCCCCCGCCCATTTAGCCCTTAAAAAACCACTCTCCTACAACACTTTGAAGTTTCACTTACTGATTTTTTCACCATTTTCTTATTTCACTTTTCACACTCAACCTCAAAAATCAGGTGTCAATAATTTTTATTTCTCAAACTTTCATTACTCTTTTTTATGTAAAAATATCTCAGCTTTCGATTGGTCTCATCAGTTTTCCTAAAATTATTTTTTATCCTACTCAAATTGCTGTTTTTCGCATAAAAAAAAAAGTGAAGCCAATGTGCCCCTCTACGCGTTTTTAAATGGGAAGACTGAGTGAAATCATGAATATTTGTATAGACATATTACGATGATTTAGACGCGTATTTTTGAGTTGTCAGTCAAAAATGTTGTATAAATATCACTGGGAACATGATTGAGAGTTTATTTCAATGCCAATTGGATCGTCCCTGTAGACCTATATAGGCTGTATCAAATGATTAAGCAATTGTGCCAAATTGACTACACGTTTTGTGCATTTAGCCTTTTTGCGTTTTTTTTTAAATTGCGATTTTCGATAGGTTAAAGTAGTTGAATGATGATTATGAAGTTGGTTTCTAATAGGTATTGAGCTAAGCTTTGAGATATACTGTTTGCAGAATTTTAAAATTAGAAGTCTATCATAGTCAAATTTGCAAATAACCCTTAAGGTGGGGCGCATTGGGTACAGTTACCTAGCTTATTCATTGTAAGGAATTTAGACAGTAGATATTACTCTGTAACTCTAAAATAGTAAGATACTTATTTAATAGTACAAATTGCACAAATGATGAAAGTAGTAGGTATTAATGAAATAAAAGAACCATTCACAGAATATCTCCTGTAACTCGAGTCATTGGCCTGATCTCACAAAGTTTTCTCGTCGGTCTTTCGGAAACTGTGCTATGTCCTCTTGTGAGTATGAGTTGACATATTCCTACGTGCACACGGTATACGAGTGCCCTGATATTGCACGTTTTATAGAGAAACTTTGGCATGGCATTTTTTATGAAGGTTTTACACAGAATAATAAATTTGGAATGTCGTGTTATTCCTCCCCGCGAGCGATTTGTAAAATATGAAATCTCAATATTGAATATTTTCCAAAGATGTTCCCCCGTGGAATGAGTGCTTATTAATTCTCTTGCTCATTAAGCACGATCAGGACCGAGTGAAAGCTCCAAAAAGACTGTCTGTGCGATCGTGTGATCAGTGTGCATTGACGCACCGAGCACTGATCGATTTTTCCTCGAGGAACAGCGTGAGCGCCGAGCCGGGCAGAAGAAAACAAAAGGAACAAAAGTAGAAGGTCGCGGACATTCGTATGCTAATTGCGGGCAGACGAGACGTTCCCGTGAGCGGAGCCACGAGCGACTCGACAAACCGATAAATGCAAACGCGTCGTAAGTACACACATCAGCATAGATAATGGCTCGCTGCTTTTAGCTACGGGCTACTGCCTCTTTTCTCGCGGCGAGTAGGCAAGCTCACGTCAGCATGATTTTGCATGATTGTCGTGAAATTTTTCACTCACGGGTATTTTGGAGTTCCTCCCGTGGTATAATAGATTGGAATCACGATTATCTTAAACATGGCCGTGCGCTCGAAGGCTGACGTTTTCCCTAATTTTAGTTCGAAAAATACCAACATTAGCAATATACTGTTATTGAATTTTGAAAAAAAGTTTTAAATGGAATTTTTTGCGAATTCAAGAGACCTCAGGTCTATAATATATCGTAAAATGTGGCTCTTATAAACTCATGAAATCCAATGCACCTCCAAATTACTCTACTCATCGTACACAGTTTTTTTATAAGTTCTTTCAACTTGCGATCTCTACTCGATAGTGCATAATGGGAATGCTACAGTTCAGATAAAGAAAGTAAGCTCAATTCTCAATATATTGTCGTTGTTATTCAACTTTTAAGGTGATATCAAGGAATGTTACATTTGGGTATGGGAATGATTTTCGAGAACCATGAAGAAGAAGATAAATCCAAGAGTTTCGAAGAAAAACAGTTCATACGTATTGCTTATAGGTTTATTGGAAACGTAGCTTTTTGTTCATCGGAGCATTGAGTAAAAGCATTTACCTTAGACGACACGTCAAATCTCACTACAAAAGTTTTTAGACCCTGGTCACTAGGTAGATAATCTATATGGATTGGCAACTGTTACTACTGAAAGTGTAATTCATAAACATGTGCAGTTATCTTCTACAAAGCCTCCAATTTTGCCTTCATTCCAGTCAGACTTTACTTCCGTACACAATTTTTTTTTTTAATTAATTGGAAACTCAAAAAGTAATTTCCTGAGTTAATATTCCAAGTAATCGCGAAAGAAACGAAGCACAAATGTCAACCAGTGATTCGACAACTCAATTGGCGCTTCGAACGCACGGTACAATACTTTCGTCTTTTCGTTTGACTCTCTTAGCATCGCCAAATTGGAATGTCTAAAATCTCGACTCATAATTGAAAATCATCTGTCTATAGCCGTGTATATATCGAACGAGGCTGGAATCGATTGCGAACGCAGCGCGACCTCTTATCTCCACTCACTCGATCGCAGTACCTCGGTAATCACGGATCCAGCGCAAATGATGCTTGCTAAAGACTCGAATCCGTCTGGAGTTCCGCTTTTTTCCCGACCAAAGTTCAGTTTTCTTCCACTCGCGACGATCTTCGCAAAAAATAGAATTTCCTCGCGCGGCGCGGGCCCCGCTTTGCTCGCGGGTGCATATCAAGACGAGGCCAACAAAATACTTCCTCATCGAGTTTTCAAACGCGAATCTCCTCATATAGACTTGTTAACGAGTTCTTGCCGAAGTCATCAGAAAGCTTTTTGATCGTCCAAAATCTTGTTTGTTAGAAGTTGCCCGGTTATCTTAGTCGCTTCGAGGTTCGGGAAACTTCTTTTCTTTCGTAATCCGGTTTCAACTTTTTCAAGCTTCCTCCAATGAATATCGGGATATGGTTCAAATCTATGAAATTGAAAATTATTCACTTTCATCATGTTTGATACACATGAGTGAATATACCATATCAATAGTTAATATTGAAGAATAATCAAACATATAAATAAAATAAATTCCGAGCAGAAACTTAATCTTCGTTGAATCCAGATTCTATACCCTATACGGCTAGAAAATTGGGATTGCCAGATACTTAATCTGAACTATCTAACTCTTACTCCTTCCTTAATAACCAAAATCCCACATTGGCATAAAGCTCGGATTTCCTACTATTAAAAAAATGTCGATGAGTTTTCAGGAACGAATCAGCCCAACACGGGTCGCACAACAGACAGGTCTCTCTGTTAACGGACTACAGATGAAACAAAAACGTCCTTATCTATTCAAGCCTTAGACTTATGAGAAACCCAAAAATATAGTGTGGACGAGAGATGATGTGCGAGTGCGATCGAGGCGAATAACGAAGAAAACCAGTAATCGAGCTCGAAATCTGCTTGATCAGATTAAGCTGATGCGGTGGAGCTCTCGGCACTTAAATGTCGCGAGTGCAATCCGGCGCTGTCGTGCAGTATACGAACTCGCGGTAAGTCTCCTCGTCTCTCTCGGACCAGTCCACTCCGTCCGTTGTGTCGGTTAGTCCGTCCCTCCTCCAACCCCCTCCCCCCCTCTCTCTCTCTCTCTCTCTCTTTCGTGCCGTTTAACGACGCTAACTCAATTTGTATGCGAGCGTGCGCGCTCTTAAGGTCGCGAGAAGGTATCTTTAGAGCGCTTGCACTTAATCGCATTCCGCCGGACCAGACGGATTATAAGTGCCGTACCGTACAGGCACACACGCGTATATCTGCGGCTGTATGTAAAACTGAGCCAACTCGTGCGGCCTTAATCCCGATCCCGCTCGAGCTATTCCCTCGAGTCGGCTCGTTTGCTTTTTCGTCCGAGCGCGAGTGATAAGCCCTCTCGTGATAGTCGTTTTTGACGCACAGTCCGGGCCAAGCGAGATTGCAGTGCGTATATATACTGCATGCTGCAACGCTCGTCTCGTACTCGAAGCTTTGCTATTAAAATGAGACTTCGCAGATCCGAGAGGTGTTCTCAGTGCCAATTCGTTCTCTCTTCGAAGTGTCACTTTCCGAAATTTCAAATAGAAGTCTTTTTTAATTGTTGACAAGACTGTTCCACTTAGTTGCTCATTTATAAATCTGCTGTTGATGCGCATTTATCAATCTCTGATTCGAATTCAATCAAAACTCGTGGATAAATTCGGTAATTTCAGGCTCGAGGTTTTCTTTGTATACTTGTAATTCTTCATTTTGTAAGATCGAAAATAAGTTCTTGAGCACAATATATCTTGAGAATATTCCAGTAAATTTAAATTATTAGCTCTCGCAGCATTTCCCCCAAAATGTATTAAAATCTACATTATAATTATTTCAAAATTTTAATTCTTAATAATCGAAAATTCGTTATATTTTCACAATCAATGCAAAGGAATAATGAAGAAAAAACGTTCTCACCCCATTTAATCGAAATAGCAAGCAAATGAAAAACATAATACGCTACCACAAATTAACATGTGTGCTAATAAAAACGTGTGAGCAGGAGCTAAAAATTGTCTATATAATAGAAAAGAACAATAATGTCAATAATTTCAAAGAAAATTGAATCGACAAATATCGAAATGTATCGGGTACAGGACTTATTTCAATCCAGCCAGTATTATAAAGTATATGGATAATGTATGGGAGTTATATACCTATAACAACGTCAGAAATGCGTAAGATCCACAATCTAAATACTTACTCAGGCAGATCTGAGACTTGGCAAGATCACGGCGAACATGTATAATGACATAGTAAGAGCGGGTCGGTCGAGTAATCAAATAGTTTGCGTATGTGCTTTGGACGTAGTTCGGAACCGCGAAAGAGGAGCTGAAAGAGGAGGTCCAAGAAGCGGCCGGAGAGCTGGGAGGGAAAAACAAAGCAAGACTGTGGGGGCCGTAGAGGGAGGGCTGAATCCCGACGTATTGTCGATCATTATTCCGCTCGTTCCCCTTCAGCTGCATCTCTCTCGGCGCAGCGCCGCGAAGGGAGTTAGTCTTGAATGTGAGATAGCTTCGAGCGGACTTCGTTCCGTGAATTTCCCATCCGCGAAAAGGCCGACCCCCACTCGATCTCACGTACAACCATCCAATCACTTTTCATTTTCGGGCCGCAGCTGCACGCCAACGATTTATACCTATATTTATACACGCGAAAGATTGAGGATGAGACGCTCCCTTATCGTCTGAACGCGCGTCCCAACTGCCTGTACACGTGATTCATTAATGCCACGCCATCGAGTATTTGCTTTGTGTACGTTGTTCGAATCAACGTGGCAGCTATTGTTAATATCAATGCCTTTCCACTATACGGATTTGCGAGATGGCATTCAACGGAGATTCGTTAGCGGATGAGTGTTTATGAAGGATTTTCGTATCTATACCTGGCCTCGACAATGCTTTTATAATATACAGCTCCTATAGAGAGACGGCTGCTTTTGATTGCACAATTTCAATTAGATTTTCATTAATTGTACAAGTACTGAATTCCGTTCCGCATGACATTGCCAGCGAATCGTACCAATTCAAAGAGAGAATCTCGAGAGAACAATCTTCCCTTGCACAGCTTGCTTAATATTCCAAAAGCTGATTAGTATAATAGACAGAAGAAGTGCCAGACACCTGCATATGCTCTGCAAGTGGCCTAGATTCTAAATCATCATCATTTATATAGATGGATTCAAGTTCTGTTATAGTTTCCACATGTGTTAAGCGGGTGTGGACTACCCGACTCTCGCATTACAAGAAAGAACAACAGTTTTACTGTATAATTTGGCATTTTACTCTTGCGCCCGCTCATGAACGCACCCATTTAACGTAGTTCTGAGTAAAAAATATTATCTAGTCACGTGTGAAAGTTCTGCAGGCATCGAAATAGTATGTTATGCGCAACTAGTGCGCTCTACTTTTTAAAACGCGTGTAGACATGGCGGAGCCGGCGACGAGTGCTACGCATTCACACAAGTCATAAATATTGAACACATCAGTAGGGTGCAATTGAATTTTTTTTTTAATTTTTTGTGATTAAGGTACGGATGATAAAATAGAAGTTAAACTCGGCCCAACTTAAATTTTTGGCTTGTATATTTTTTCAGTCTCTGACTCTATAAAAAGAAATTTCGTGATTTTTAAGGTGATTTTTTAGTACAATAAGCTCAACATGATAGGTTAAAATGAGAGCTTCTTCATAAAAATTCCGGCTTCAAATCTAAAAAGAACTCTACAAAAAAGCACACAGATTGGTGTATATGTGTATGTTGTTTGTGTTTTGTTTCGAAGCTTAAAACTCGCTGAAACAGAACTTTCGCTCATTCCAACCAAGTCCCTGATGGTGCTGAATTATTAGACACCCGTTTTTTCAACCCTTTCTGTGTCATTCGCAAATTATTTAAACTGTTACAGCAATTCCACGTGTTCCCACGCAGATAAAATACCTTGTGCACGTAGTTGTCGAAGCTGTCCTGGTCGGTTTTGTAGTTGCTCCAGGAGTTGTCAAGCTGCCTGGCCTTTGAAAAGCTCGACTGGATAAGCTCTGGGGGTGGCTTCCAGTCGCGGTAACCGGTGTACGACGAGCTGGCTATCCCGGCGAGCAGACGCTCGCTTACCGCAGCGGCGAATTGGTCCGGTGGCGCCGGCAGCGAGTACGACATAGACGTATCGTCGTCCACAGCGTCGTCGAACACGTCGTCGCTCATGCTGTCGTCACCCATCATGATCTGTACCCCGTGATTAACATCCATCGTTAATTCAGTCGAGAAATCAACGTCGTTTCATATATATACACATGGATTTTTGTCGCTATGTATCAGCGTTTTATCACAAAATATTTTGATCTCGTTCGTTTCGAATACGAATCAATCGAACATTTGCGAGCTGACCTATCAGTTGAGGGATGTGTTGCTAAACAAATGGCAATTTTGAATAAAAAATTGAGAGAGCTTCGGATTCACTCAGAATACTGAGAGGATTTTAAAATCAATCGATGAAACTAAATTATTTTTTCCATCCCATGAGAGTAAAATCCGTATTATTATAATTAGATTCAGTGACACAGCAGTGGGCACATACTTTGTACTCGTGACACGCGGTGTCGTCCAGGGTACGAACAAAAATGCGACGTTAAAGTCAATTTCTGACGTCTCTCGCATAGATTATACAATATATTATTTCACAGATTCTCCCGTTTGAAATTACAGTATAGCCATTATTGCTGTATAAAAGTTCTGCTCGAGCTTGACGCGAGAATAAAGCGAAGGCTCGTAGTTGAACTGTATATGTATGGATAAAACGTCTGTTCATAAGAGCTTGAGAAATTTCGAGCTGGCGTGAAGCGAATCAATCGGGTGTAAAAATGGCTTTTAGCCTCTGCCGTCTGACGCTTGGCATAAACTATTGGCTACAGGATTAGAGCTTGATTACTTAACAAGTGGTGAGTCGCGGCATATATACACCTTACAAGTGCAACGCAACTCCAACCCTCAATAATCCGATGCAAACGAGACGGGGCGGTGGCGCGCGAACGAGCTTATGTGGGTGCCTGAGTGTTCGCGATTATACATTATTAATCGACAAGGCTCTCGACTCTCTTGCGCGCACTAGAGAACAACAAAAGCGCAGGTGGCTTTGTGTGTACGGCGAGCCCGACAGTTGCAGCCTCTTCCTCGATCGATCACTTCGACAGCATCAAATTCATTATAATTCCGCATTGCGGGGATGAAACAGCCCGTGAGATGGCTCGTGTATGATATGACGTTGAGCCGCGGAGATGGGAAACTCGAGTTCATATATCGATGTTGTCGATCGAGCCAAGTGATTGCAGGTGTATCGATGCAGCTGCAAAGCCGCTCGATCCTAGATATAATGTTCTACCTGGCGCTATTGAGAAATTAGTGGTTTCTTGATGCGAAAACGCGCAACGAACCGTTGCACCTTCGATATTTCGAAGTACCTTGAGCTATGGAATCGACAGATTATGAACGATAGAATAACAAACTATATTAAGGCGTTACATGTACAAACGAATGAATATGAAGTGCTTCTTGCGCGGTCAAAGCCGACGAGCGAATTCACGAATGTTCCGCGAGATTAGAACCACGACTGAGCTACATAGGTGCCGAATACAGCGCTAGACCGCGCCTATACTCCTTTGGAATATGGAGCCGTCCGAAGCAACATATCACCCTTCAAAGCGAGACCAATTCCGAGACAAGAGAGAGATTAGCTCGACGATATATCCGCATGTACTCGTTGAGTGAGTAACGATCGCGAGAGACATAATAGCGCACAATATCCCTTGACTGGGTGAGAGCGTGGTAATCCGCTCGTGTGGCGCTTTTATACGAGAAAACTGTATTTTGTACCCGTGCGATTTGCCGTGTGAAAGTTCGTATATTTGGTGTGCGACAGATTTGAAATAAAACACCCGCTGGACTTGTCTCAAGTCGAGTGGAATAATAATCTTTTGGTTTACGAAAGTAGCTCGCTCACGTTGTTATTAATTGTTCGAATTGATATCGAACGTATATCTCCCATTGCTCCCGACGAAGAAGATGTAACGCGTCTAAGTATTTTCCTTATGGTGATCTGTCGCAAGCATAGATCTAGCACTCTACATTGCTTGGATTCATCACGAACGATCGAACCTGCTCGAATTGGTTTTTACTCGACTTGACTGTCGCCGAGACAGTTGAACGCAGTCCAAAGTTGAACGCAGTCCAAACTTTTGCGCTGAATTCAATTTAGATTCAATATTTCGTGATAACAAAACCGCATAAACTCTGTGGCGAAATTTTGGATCCTCTCGCGCACATAGGTTCTTCCACTCCCGTCAACATTCCATCCGCGCTCAATCAACGGAAGAAAGTAATGCAACGCCTTCGAAAACCCGTTGATAGATCACTTTTTCACTGCCTCGATTCCCCTTGCGACGAGTAGTACATTTCTTTCGAGCTCAAGACGAATCTTGCTAGTCTCTGCATAAACGGTAAGAGCCTGATTTGTCTTACTTTCGTGCTGATCTCAACGAGAGGCGTGGAAATTCGACAGTTATACGCATTTCAATTATCCACGCTTTATATTCTTCCTCTCTCGCGGAGCTTGGATCGCCGCCCATAACGTATATCAGTCCAAAGTATATAAATCATCCATGCGCGATTTGACCGAAGCCGAATCAACTGGCGGTGGTACGAATATGTATATATACGTATCGCGGCTTTGGATTAGCCGGTACGGAAGGCAATCGGGTCGGGATTATTGGCGTATGAGTGTATACCGACGCACGGCCGCCCTCCATTACGATTTTGGACTAGACGCGCCGCTGCCAGCAGACCGCCCCGTTCACGCTGTATATTGTGCTAAGGGTCGCGCCTCGGGCCCCACCTCTCTTGCCTCTCTCTCTTGTTTGCCGCGGCGACTTTTTCCAACGCGAATTGGCTATGGCCCATGTAACGGCTTGTCAGTGGGAGAACGATTCGAAGGAACGAATTGCTGATGAGTCTATATACTGCTGGTTGTTCCGATTTAAGTCGGGATATGAAAATTCGATTTTTCACCCCCCTCCGATCAACATCGAATCTTGGTAAGATGTCGATGGTGACAACTAACCGTTATAGGTATTGACCCTATCAGTTTCGTCAATGTACATATCTTACATGCAGAAATCGGGAACAAACATACTCGAATTCTATCTGGCTCGCCCGACACCACGAAGCAATCCGACTTTGACAAGGAGTAGGAGTAAGACAACGTGAAAAAAACTCGGTCAGTGTTTCGGGGTGAAAAATCAAAGCGCGAATTACGCGATCGCGATGTAAAGCATGTTTATACAAGAGAAGCAACAGCGAATCGCGTGTTCGAGAGAGCTGAATTCCAATGACCCTGCGTTGGGGACTGCCCCGGCACGCAGGTCCAGGACGACACGCAAAATGAGCTTTATTCATCTGCTCGTTTGCTTTCATCTAAAGCCCGCTTAATTGTCTTTACATCTCGGCAGAGTGAGGCCTCCGACGTCACCGTGTGTGCGCGACTTTCAGGGTGCTTCAAAAGACGCGCAAGTAACGCGCGACCGAACAAAAGCTCAAAGCTCGTTGTTTATCCTTGCGATAAAGCGTATAAGAGGCTGCACTCGTTATAACTGCGTCCAGCGCGCGACAAGAGCTTTGTCTTGGGGCCCACGGCGAATCCTCTAGGCTCACCACGCTCCAATCAGCTCGCGCGCACCCGCCTGCACTTCTCTTTCCAACTTGAAATTATCACGAGCCGGCGGTGGCGTAAAGGGCTTAATACGGGCGAGACTTGAATTGGCAATGGACTTTGCATAACAGCGCGCTGCGCGTCTATATGTAGATATAGATGGTATATACTCACGTTGAGCGACGTGGAGGCGGGCACCGTCACCATAGTTGGGCTGTCCCCGCTGCCGCCCCTCATCTTTTCTCTCGGCTTCCCCGGCTCTTCAATCTTGACTCGCTCTCTCTCTCTCTCTTTCTCGACTTTCTCTCGATTCCTGATTATGCGTGCGCGCCTCGAAGATGCGGCTCACACGCCCACCGGCTCCCTGAAATAAATAATAACCCCGTGTATATTAATACTCGATCGTTCCGACACGTTTAAACGGCTAACCGAGTACGGCGATGCGTGCTTTTACGTATCCGGATAGACGAGATTGACCGATAGATTCACATTGTTTCATTGGTGATGAAAACCAATCGCTCGTGGTAATGTCGAGATTCAAGTCGAGACAGACTTGAGTAGTTACTTGCAGCAACGAGTTACAACGTATACTTCATGATTTTATGCTAATTGAGTAATGGATCGAGTGAAGTCTCCACTGTTACTGCTCTCTTCCATTCGTTCCCTCGCAATCAAACGATTTCCAGCTAATATTCTTCGTTTTCAATTCAATCATAATATTATTCGATAATGACGTAGTTTTATGAAAAATTTAATATGGCGTTCCCTCTGTAACATTTGCCAATTATAAATTGAAGGGACATCACTTCTTGAACACGCTACGCTGAACTACGCTAGAACTACGATGACCCGTGAAGAAGATTATGCAAAAATCAAATCAGGAATCAGGAATCCGGAAATACTGTCGTGTTCCTTGATCGTATCATTTTGAAACTATTTCTTTCTCTTAATGAATTGCTTGCAAGAATCATTGTAGCATATTACTCCTAATGTGATGTAAGAATTCACTAAAGTACAAAAAGAAAGAAACTCAACAGAATCAGATTCAGAAATTACAGCTCAGTCCTCGGTCTTCACATTTCTTCGTATCGTTCGTCAATGAAGATGAAAATATTTCTCCGTACGAAATTATGAATCTGCTAATCGTAAAATTTTGAACGATTCTCAACAATCCTATCAGGGTAATTGTATTATACTCTCTCTGAATACTGATTTGAGAAATTACTCTGGGAAGGCCGATACAAAATCAGTTATATGGATAATTTTCCCCATTAAATTTTACATAATGTCGGGCGAAAATGATTATAGCCCCGTAATAAGCTACTTACAAGAAACCAATTTCTCTGGGCGCATAATATTCCCATGAGCTTCCTTATTCAAACGAGATTCTTGCAGTTCTCGGGTGAATTTTAACGCGTACGAATTCGAAACGTCGCTGGAAAGAAAAAGCGAATTCGCCGGAGAAGCAAACTTTTTGCGCAGCGTTGATTCATCCAAAGCAATATACATCCGAGGATATTTCTCCTATATGAAAGGACGTTATATTACACATGGAGCAGCGAGTGAAGTTGTCGGCGAGCAGTGTGTAAAGCCGAGTAGGAACGTTTGAATCTGCACAGCTAGCGTCCATTCATAATTAAAACGAAGCCCCATGACGGAGCTGCGCACTCGGTCGAAGGGGGCGACGCTGCACGCCACGGGCTACAAAAGCAACCCCTCGATTTCACTACATCCTTATCTCGCCGATGCGTCATTCTCCTAA
The DNA here is from genome assembly GCA_020882685.1 of Aphelinus atriplicis. NCBI lineage: Eukaryota > Metazoa > Arthropoda > Insecta > Hymenoptera > Aphelinidae > Aphelinus > Aphelinus atriplicis. Next base: position 81,033,704 of record CM037073.1, read on the forward strand.
AAGCTGACACGTCCAACGTATATATATATATATATATATATACATACATAAACGCACGCGCACGCATATTACCATTCATATATACATTTCAAATTTTGTACTTTTCTTTGTAGGCGGGCTTTCAATGCGACCAGACACTGATCACACAAGGCTACGATTCATCACTGCGCATATGTAAACGTGTATGTGTGTGGATATATTATTCGCTACCATTCACGCCGTAGTTTCGATTACGATTTCGTAAAATTTCATACTTGATTAATCAGAGAATTTTTTCTTATTTTGCTACCGCGATAATATTTTTTTTTATTGTATTAATGTAATCTAAGAAAGCATAACCGTCGTTCGACGACTTGCGAACGTATTTTTTTTTTCGTTGTTTTGTTCGACGTATCCTTGAATAGTCAAGTACAGATCTACATAGATAGATATAGACATTGAAGTTTGAATTTGTGACCCAAATGTGAGCTGCGGTCTCCTGGTATAAGTACTTCGGTTCGGCTCACGTACTCGTCGCGTTAATAATAGCAATTTTTCAAAAGACTTTCAGTAGCTCACACACAAAAGAAAAAATGACGTTTCATCGATATTGCAAGTAAACGCAAAGCCGACGCAATAATATATGTCTCGACAGAGCATTTATTAGCTGTATGAATCTCAAAGATCGTTAAAATCTGCAGTAATCGCATATATGCATTTGAAACGAAAGACGAAAGGAGAAATCGGAGAACGAGAAGAGAATACGTCAACAAACATCGTTACCCCTTGCCCCGCCAGCGATTAATCTTGCTCGAGTGCAAGCACCAAAGTGACGGCGACAACTGATCGACACCGTTCCACATCTACTTTTACGCGTCTCTTAGCCTCTGTAAATAGGATAAATCATTGCAAATCAGCTTGGCTCATCCGATGTACTCCACAAAATACTCTTTTCAAAAATGCCGCGATACACGCGCGAGGAAAGCGAGCGGTGCCATTTCTCCGCGAGCTACGGCCTTGCACCGAAGCGTTCTATGATACTTTTTCTCGGCGGTGACGCTTGATTAATGGGTCCCCATTTCTGGCCTCTGCGCCGATTCATTACGCGAGCAACACGAGTAAGATGTGCAGTCACGGTGAACACTACTCGAGCCATCGATCATCAGCCTGTATATTTGCTCTCGCTCGATCCCTCTTTCGGTTCGCTCGAGCGCACATGTACTTCAACGCTGCACTCGTTTCGTTTTTACATTTTTATCGCCTTCTTGTGTTTCGGCTCGCCTCCATAGTATGTTTCTCTATTCGCATCTATATACAGTATGGTAGGTCGGATTTTATATTATACTTATATTATATATCATACTGGAGAAACATGCGTTCGAAATAGCAAAATATTACATTCAAACATGGTTAAATCAATTCTACTTTCGGACAGTAATAGCAAATTTCACAGAGCTACCCGATGAGTATAGCAAAAAAATTCAACGTTCCCCGTGCCGCAGGCGATAATAAGGCACTACTCGGCTGTTTTCGGACATTCCGCCGAAACGGCAATGTTTCAGTCGATGCTCAAGAAACGCTCGATTTAGCCCCGTGCATTTATGCTCAAGTAAAAATTCAATTAGCGAGAAGGTCAAATCTGTTAAACAATAATTTCAAGAGGCGTCGATGTAGTGTACTAGGCTACTTTTTATCAACCGGACACATTTATTTATGAAGTTTGACTTTCATTACAAGTCGTAATATTCATTTTCAACCTTATTTTCAGGCGACATAATAGATCTGTAGAGAATTTCTACCCAAGTTTTGTAATATTTAGGATACATATATAAGGACAAGTATAGCGGTCGTTGTTGTAAAAATATTATCTCGTTTCCAATGAGAAACATGTCGATGCCATTGTCGTATACATACTCGAGTACGCCTAGTGCAGCAATATCAACTGAAAATCTGTCCGAGGAACGTCCGGTGTCCAAATCTCCCGAACAAATTGAGCTGAAAAAGCCGTTGTCAAACAAAATGCCGACACATCAATTAGTTTCTACAACGTGACAGGAGTACTGCCACTGCAACATCCAAAGAAACATGATGGCAATGAAACAGGTATTTTTCCATTGGTCAAATGGGTCGTTCGTGCCAAAGAAAGACTGGTCAAATTTGTCAACATGCAGCTGCGGTGCTTCTACGCTGTGTACCGAATGAGTTGAGCAAATGGAATGATTGTGCACTGTACAAGTTTGATAAATCTGATGTTCAATTTCAGAATAGACTTGCATGATTTACAAGTCATACATCCAGAGGAAAAACAGTCGTTGAATGACAACACGAAAAGAGTTGAAGTTGAACAATATGATGCTTGCATTAAAATAATGTATTCAACTATTCTGTAGTCATAGAAAATAGTGATAGAGTATATCAAAACTATAGATAGTCATTACGTGAAAGTGCACGGAAACATATCTTTTTGCTGAACTATTTTAAATTTGCACACAGAAAAGTAATCAGGTACATATACCCAATATGCGCCACCTAAGTGAGAAAAACCACTACACCACATCAAATTCGAATTCTCCAATGTGTCTAGTCCCGTGTAAAAGGTGGCAAATTAAAGGCCTATTCAATACCTTCGAAATGAATCAAGCCGTATTCATTTTGAACTTTTCTACGCTCAAATATAGAAGCGTAAAAAAATATTTTCAGGGAAAAATCCGAGTGTATTAAATATGCGTCACCCCCTTTTTTCATCTGGTCTCTTTTTGTAAATGGTATTAACTGGAAAGATCTTTCAAATACCTTCGAAATAAGCCAAACCACATCTGGCTCCGACTTTTCTACGCTGAATGATAGCATTTTCAAAAAATGTTCGTTTCGGCCATTTGACGCGTAAAATTGAGAGAAAAATCAATAATCCTAATAGGGGTAGCGCATATTGAGTACACTTGACAAAAATAACGAAGAGCTATTGAAACGATTCATAAAAAGGACTTACGATGAAAAAAACAATTTGATGATGTATAGATGGAATATATGCCAAGGAATCGAATAATACGTCACTAGATTTTTTCTGCCCAATCTGAGAATATTGAAAAAATTTGCATTAAACGTACGAAATTAGATCGAGAATCAGGAATCAAGAAAAAAATGGAGAAAAGGAGGTGTAACAAATTGGTGTAAGCGTTCGAGACCCGTCAAAATGTTTTCTTTCCTCATTATTCTGTATTTCCGACAAGATCCTATGATGCCGCGCTGCTCGAGATGCGCATAAAGTACAAAGGGTGGCGCATATTAGGTATATATCTAATTCACAAGCTCGAACGGGTTATCAAATCAAAAAAGTCAGAAAAATATGTATCATCAGACAAGAAATTTTCTTTCGATCCTGTAGACTTTTCTCAAGAAGAAAGTTTCCAGTTGGATCAGAATGTTTCATAACTATTACAGTGTTTTCGCCTTTGATTTGAAGAAATCATTTTCCGGTAAGTTGACTTTTAATTGCTAAACTCTCAGCTAGAATTATATGTTCAATGAAAATATTAGGATTTGATGAACCCTCGTCGATTGCTTCATTCTCCAACATCAAGCCTTTTGCAAAGAATTTAGTGTTTTATTTAAAAAGTTCTCTTACGCGCTTTATTGCACTCGTGAAGCTAAACGAAAGCTATTGTATTTCCTCCACCGTTCAACTAGTATAACTGAACTGTAATTTGGGCACAAAAATTGTCTATATAATTCCACATTAACGAACCATGTAGGTGTTTGCTAAATATTATGTTGCCTTAAGAACTGACCGTCGGCTTCAATGTGTCAGGGATCAAACTTCCCTGATAAATCTGTTCCTCGTTAAAGGAGCATCGCAAGCTCGACAAGCTTTCCAATTTGGACCGCGGGCAGACTCATGAGTATATATCGACGTGTCTTACGAAGAAAGACACATCTCAAACTGTCCGCGAAGAAAGACACATCTCAATTTGTCCGCGAAGAAAGACACAACTCGCAATCCAGCCACGAAGAAAGACACAACTCGCGTCTGCCCGCAAAAAGGATACATAGCGCACATCCCACAATTTTCCGACGTAAAAAATATATGGAATGAAAGCTTAGAATGAGTAGGTTATACTTGACAAAAAAAACAAGGCTTTTCTACAGTTTAAACTCTTTTTTCGTTAATATTCGCGGGAGAATAATTCCGACATTTGTCTTTCTTCGCGGACAGATTCAGTTATGTGTCTTTCTTCGTAAGACACGTCGATATACACACACACGAGTGGCCCACCCACCTGGGCGTGCAACCGCCCACGCTCGGCTGCTCTATCTCGGCCGCCTGACCATTCGTCGACGACTGGAGGGTCTTATCGCTGGCCGGCATCTCCCCTCTCGCGCGCGCAGCCGAGTAAACTCGACGAGACAGTTTCGGGATTCCGTTTGCGCGCCGCGCGCCTCGTTTCGGCTCTGCGGTGTGACGTAACGCTCGAACACGTGTCGAAGACAATTCCAAGCTCGGCTACGATTGAACACATCTTATCGGTTTTCCAAGAAATTCAAGTGGATGGATTTTAGATTGGAGCTATTGGAAGTGAAGAATGCCTTTGGCGAAATTCATTCATGATTATTAATCGAAATTTAATGAGAGCTAACACCGGAAACTAATACTGTCCAATATTAGTCAAGCAAACCGATAGATTATTTCTAAACACTCGACGGCGAAGCATTCTTTTGATTGACTCGAATTTTTCATTGCGATTCTTTATTTTGATCATTTCAATCACTTGCAGTTCGTGAGCGACTACAGGAAGTATTTATCAAAGCTCGCTGAATGTTGCAATAAATTGAAAAATTAAAAATAATAAATTTTAAAGAACTTTGAGTTGTAATATGGTCATAGAAAAAGAACTAGCTAGATTCACAGATTCAAAATGTACATTTAGTTCTCATTCACCCAGGCCTCGGTAGCGCAGTAGGCAGCGCGTAAGTCTCATAATCTTAAGGTCGTGAGTTCGATCCTCACCCGGGGCATATTTTTTGTTTCTTTTTTTATATTGTTTATACGTTCTCACAGCATATCATTTACATTATTTATTGCTGTTTCGATTATATCAATTGTTAATAACAAATACATAATGAATTTTCATATATATTCGTCATATTCATAAATGTTTCATCCATTGACTAGTTTCTACTGGTTGAGCTATTGGGGGCGTAGGAGCTCAAACAAAAGTCGAATTATAATCATAAGTTGTATTGGTAAATTGATCAATGGGCATTCGTCAGCTGTCTATTTCAGTAATATGATGATTCTTCGATTGCGCGCGATATACCCATCAACGTGCCGCGCGTTCATTACAGAATTAATTTGTGATCAACGTTCAGAGTAATCATGCGAGTATAATTGAAACTCGGTTAGCGTACTAAGTCTATTTTAGATGTATAATTTATCGCCGCTACACATTCACGCGCTCATTAGAGCAGAAGAAATTTTCATATTTGCATCGCGCATTTTCGACGGCATCTACTCCCTTTGCCGTATTAACACAATTTAGCAATTTCTCTTGGGTCGGTAGATTGTGCTCGTGTGTAATTCGAGTCTCAAGGACAACGCTTCGAGCTATTAATGTGATATTACGTTATTGCTGTGAACAATGCACCGATGGGGAATGCGTTTGAAGTTTTATGAACTATTTACAGTAGTGTATAATCATTATAGGTGTGTTCTCATCGTTTCATATAGTAGAATGAATTTGACGTGATTATATTCGTTTCAAAAAGAACCACCAGGAACGTCTAATGAAAAGATAATCGTAAATGGGTAAAATTTTTCAAAACAAAGCTAAAGAAAATAACAATGAAACGTCTATTCGAGTAAAAATTATGCAAGTGTGAAATGTTGTCATTTTCCTCGTATAAAACATATTATCTTCCCCCTGCAAACTTCAATTCCATGATCCAAACAATCGCGCGCTGCTGCTGGCCGAGTGTTTCGAGCCGCAATAAAAAGAGAAATTCTCGTTCACGCCGCGTAAAATTGGGAGAAAATTTTTCGCGTGTACATCAATCGTAGAAAGACGTCGGACCAAACCAGTGCAGCATTGAATTGACGTCGAGATCAATAACTCGAGCGCTGTGCACTGTCAATCGGGCTGTCCATCCGCCGTCTCCTACATTTTTTGAATCATCTCCCGAGCGGATGGTTCGATCGCCATCACCCCCCGGTACACGAGCAAACGACGATTCGTATACACGACGAAGGTTAAGGTGTACCTTTGGGAGGTAGGTCCTCCAACGCGCAGAATCGCTGCCGCGCGCGTTTTCCCCGCGTCGCGCAGTACCAGTTTCGAGCATCGTGGGCCGAAGACACGGGACGGAACATGCGTTATAGTACATCTTCACAGGCAAAGCGAAACATCCCTTGTCGCGGCGTCGTCCCTCCGCGCGGGAGCGGGTAAAAATATACCTCGCGACGAGGAGGCTCGGATACGCCGGTACAGATCAATGCTCGACGAGAATAAACTTGGCCGCGGGACGCGCGACCCATTTTTTCCCTCTTCGCGCAGAGCGCACCTCCTCTATTTTCCATCCATTGCACCCTCGCGAGTGCGTGTACGTGCACGCATGACTCGGCGTCTCTCGCTCACTCTCTCTCCAACCACGATCGATCCTCCGCGCGTCTCGACACACACACAGGCACACACAATCACGAAGGGGAAGGTGGGGACGACGTGTGGCAGCGGACGAGAAACTCACCCGGTCGCGCGACGCAGGTGTAAACAAACTGCAGCAGCAGCAGCCTCGGGTAATCGGGGCCGTGGGCGGGGGACGCGTATACGCCGCTCACCAACGCACTGGCGCGCACTTATCAGCGCGGCGTCACGTGACCGCGGATTATAACGCGTGCACGCGCGCACACCCGATCGAGAGAGCTGCCTCCGCTGCAGCTGCGCGGCGGTTCATTGAGGGAAACGCCGCGCTCGTTGGGTATATAGCGAAACTGGCTGCGCCGAAGCTTGCGCGAGGGGGATGCTGCTGCACCCGAGTGTGTGTCTACTGTTCCGTGGCGCGCGCCAGAAACGTGTGTATGTGCAGGCGACGCAAGCGCGCCCGCGCCACGCTACATGCACTGCCCCCGCAGCACCGCACCTAACCTCAATTCGAGCTTTATCGCGAGCTTGCGTAACTACGTTTATATCGGTGTGCCCGCGTACATGTGTATGCACATCGCTTGTTGCTCCCGTGCGGTCTATCTAAAGCCTATCGGCTAATTGCTTTACGCGCGCGTGCCGCGGTGTGAGTGGAAATACGCGTGCCCGATAGTTTTCAAAGAATTGATTCTGTTGTCGCACCGCGTGAACCGTGAAATATGCTTTTTTTTTTTCATTTGTCGTCGACTTTGAAACGGTGCAGTAAAAAGTTTCGTTCATTCTAACGTGCATTGTTGTTTGGTCCGCGTAGTTCGATAACGGGCCCATTGCGTTGGTGTAGATTGTATCGGATTCGTTCTATCGATTCTTCGTAGTTCCATGGTGTACATGTCCAACGGTTTACGTACTATGATAACAATGCGATTTCCTCGTGTGTTCCCTCATATGCGTGAAAAATCATTCAAGCCCAACTGGAAATCCTGAAATGTCAGATCTTAACAGTAAATACTGTGTAAACATATCCGTAAAAACTTTTGGCAACGCCGAGGAAACGCTAACTCGATGAATGTATATATCTCGAACGAGCCCCAATCAAACGGGGATAAATCAGGGTCGGTGTGCCGTCGCCAGCCGACCGGCAAAACCGCACATTTTGGCGCGCACGTGCGCCGTCGGTTTGACGCTAATTCGATTCGAATTTGCCGCGCCACGTGGGCACGAGCTGTTGCTCGTGTATATGTATACGTATATGTATGCGGCTCCGCGCTGTAGAATCGATCCGTTCTGCTCGCGTGACGTCAGGCCACGCGCGCGCGCGGCAGCATACCCACACACACACGCGCGCGAACGGACGGTGAGCAGCGACAAAGACAAGGACAACGAGAGAGGAGACGCGCGCCGCCGCCGGAATCGATGCAAACACTCGCCCTGGGAAATTCCCATGCTCGTCCCGCCGCCGCCGCGCGTGCGAGTCGTTCGCCCGCGCGGGAACACGCGTGTATCTGCGTTCTTTGTTGCGCGCCCGTTGCTTTGTACACCTCGGGGATATATGTACAGGGCTTACTCTGGAACCGATCATCTGTTTTTTGATTGCATCGCGAGCTAATTGGGTGTACACGTCAGTCCCACCGATGAATGTCTTATTGAATTTGTTGAATGTCTTATTGAATCAACAATCCAATCATGAGATTGGATTTTTAATTCGATGTGGATACTCTAATCGCGACTTCTACCCCCCCGCATCGACATTCGAAGATCCGCGGCGTCATACTGCCGGATATTCGGCCGTCGAGCCGTGGATTTTATTTACTCGAAACATCGATGCTATATGATGATTGGAATGCGAACCGGGGAATGCTGTCGAGAGGAGAGCTCTTGCGTATTTTACCAGGATTTCACTCGGGAATCGAGCTCGAACTACGCGAATGAGGATTATCCAATCAATAACGCGATACTGCGTTTCAATATAAAATGCAATGCACCTGAACTACGAATCGGGAGGTTTATTCTACAAGTTTTCGAGTGAACCCTTGAGTAGATTCTCATTGACAAGACATAATTGCATACCTGCCGACAATGAAATTAACCCGAGAGTTCATGGTAAAATAAATAAACGAAGAACGAATGGCCCATGGGTTTCCACATTATCAAGGACGAATTCGCGCGACCAAACGCGAACATTGAACTTGTTACTCGGTTATACAGTACCGAGCGACTATATGATATACACAATATATAGTCGCAGCGACGAGACTCGCACGCGGTAGCACAGCGACAATTTTTTTTCCCTTCGTTCGCGCTTGGCTCGCTGCCGGCGTGTCGGCTCGCGGAAGCGGAAGCGAGACTCATCAGCGTATATCTAATGACATCGGGCGCGTCTACCGGCCCGTTGACAGACAACCGAACCAGCGATGGAGCGATGGCAAACAAGCCGCGCGGAGTGCGTATAATACACATGCGACGCACGAGACGGACTGTTGCTCGCGCGCGAAAGAAAAATCCAAGATAATTCGATTCCCTATACATACGCGGGATTCTCGTGGCTATATACAGCCAGAAATAGAAACAAAGAGTCGAATAATCTCCTGCAGGGTATCGTTTTTTCTCTACTCCATGCGCGACCGTGAGAATGTTTTGGCTTTCCGCACGGTACTGTGTCCTCCGCTCGCGAGCTCTATACTTGACGAACGGAACAATGGATACATATTGAGGAGAGGACGCGAATTTAACTTTCCAATTCTAACCTTATAATTCTTCACTGACCCGAGTGTAAGTGTCCGGATGACGATATTGTGAGCGATTGGAATTAGTTATCAGCCCGTATATATGGCGTGCGGGAAAGTCTTTCAATCGCACGCATCGAGATTTTTACGAATGGACTTTATGCAGATCCGAGTGAAAAGTCAAATAACGAGCTTCGAAGGATGTATATGAGTGTATAACATAAATGTATGTATCGTATTCGCGCGATAATAATTCCGTGGTATATTTTATTTGGGAATTATTCGCTCATACAACTTCCACTGAAGCAGTTCTAAAACAATGCCACTTCACAAATTATTCAGTATGAACGAGAAATTTGGTGTGTCGGCTCTCAGAGCAAAACCCAATACGGGGCCACTGTATAAGTACTTTAACTCACTTTCTGGGAAAACCCTCAAAATATCACGTTGAGCGAAACAATTTAAGTAGAACTTGCGTTCGTAAAATGGATTGATCCATTTTGATTCATCTTGATTCATTTTGTTTCAATGAATTCATTTTGTCCTTCGTAAGAAATCTATACATTACAAAGAACTGCTGTGAGTAAAGTTTCTAGTACCCACAGATCAAGAGTATTGCCGAAGTATCCAGAAATTTATCTTGAATTGTCCGAACTAAGCGAAATATCCATCTATTCTACTATTCTACCTCCAAATATTTGCTCTCGTCCAATAATTGTTCTCGCGTAAATTACTGCAAACTATTGTCTTTGTAACACACAAATAATTAGAGACCATCGCTCTAATGAGTCTCAGTTTCCGTTGGGTCGCAATTAGTCGTGTGAAAACAATGTGCAACAGTTCGATTGACCGACAGGTGGCAGCTCGCGCACACACCTAGCCGGTGTATTTGCATCGGATCGATCGAGTCGTTCAAGCTGGCGATTCGAGGATCGAGTGCTCGATCGGGAAACGCGCGGGGAAAGCGCCACCCCGCCAGAGCCGCGAGATTTCCCGCAAGCGCTGCGGAGCGGCGGCCGATAACATCACGCGCGGGACGAAGCCGCGGACGATTCGATCCGGAAGCGCGTAGACGGGTTTTCCGGGAACGGGAGCACCGGGCTGCGAGGAGCCATATCCCCGCATGCGCCACGAGCTTGCAAGCTCGGCCAGCCGCCCGCCCCCTCCCCCCCTCCCCCCTGGAGCGAGCTTTTGCCCGCCACTCACAGATGGCGACGCCACGGGCAACTACGTGCAGTCGTCGTCTACCTCGTATATACACACACGAGTTTACCTTATATTGGAATATCAGCTTGGCTAACAGGAGCACGTGCAGCTTTCGGACTCGGTGAGCTTTGGGAGAAATGAAGGCGTACACTGAACGCGCGAGACACTCGTGGTGGTTTCACAGACTTTTCTCCTCGTTGTGTGTACCGGTCTCATGGACATCCCGACAGAGAATGATTTGTGCGCTGCAATTAGGCATAAACGAGGATATTTCGTAGGGTCTCTACATTTCAAAAACCTTCAACAGGTATCGGAGACTGGATCTGATGGATGAATTGAACGGAGAAATTATTTAAACAATCATGCGGATTTCGCAGGGTTACAGAAGCATCCTCGAGCGAAGAAACATTGTTTTGGGGAAAACTCGTTGACTTGAAGAAAATACCAAACGTACTTTTTTGGAATTTCTCAACCGTATTGAATGCTTGTTTACTAGAAATCCAATTCTGAATTATTGCATTTTGAATTATGCAAGCTCGACCATGATATACCCCATTATCTCCTGAACATTCTGATAACATCAACAAAGTAACGGTATAGATACTTTGAGTAATAGTTATCAATCAAAATTTGTTCTATAAACTTATTTAAAAATCGAATTTCAAATATGTATCCGTAGGAATAATCAGGTGCAATTATCTAGTCTCGAATGTTAAATGGAGCTCCATTCGCATCTCATTACGTGGATCGCTCATGATCGTTGGAGTTTCCTGCAGGGTCGTGACAGAGACGTTTTATCTGGTCGCGGGCTGCATTACGACGAAGCTTGTGTTCGTGGAAAAGAAGCTACGCGGTGTTAATTTTGGCGCCGCTCTGCGGGGCAAAAGGAAAATATAGAGACACGTCGAGCGGTGTGGCTTGCTCGCGCCAGCTTGAATGAGATGGAAGATAAACCGGAAGCATCGGTAAAAAGGGAAGAGAGGATGATGAAACGCGCGCTGCAGATCTGAAGGCTGGGAAAAAAGATCAAAGGCGAGCCAGCCGCGAACTTCCTCATTTGAGGCTGCACCGTATACGTGCAGCACTTTCTCCCCTTTGTGAAAGCGGAAAAATAATTTTATGAGACCAAGTGATACCAAGTTTTCCAAGCCAGCTTTAGTTGAGATAAACTTTCAATGTAACACGAGCATAAGAGTTTTGATGATCCGTGTATACATATACGATCAACTGTAGTTTGTAATTGAATCGGTAGATATCCCGCGGGTTATTGGAAATATACAGTCTTATCGCTTTATTCAATATTACATAGGACCAATGGTTATTTCAATAACACCTTTTTGCCGCGAAAATCCCCGAGTATTGATAGTTACTTGTACATTTTTTCGCTCCATACTCAAGAATTTTCAATATCCTTTCACACTTCATCTATGGTATAAGAAGTTTTGAAGTAGCTGTAATTATTATTTCCATTTTTGGATTGATAAAAAACCGCAATTTTCTTTCACTTAGCTGGCAATTGCCTGAAGGAAAGAAACCTTTTAAACGCCATTAGTAGTATCAACATTTATATATCTCCCATGTATTCCTGCTAGTATAATCGAGAAAAACTAATTTGAAAAAGTTCAACTTATCGTAACAAGTATTTTAATTTCAACTAGCTACATTCAGACGCGCTGCGCGCGATTTACGCTTTTTTTTATTAAACGCAATTTCAAAACCTGTATTTATATTTTATTCAACATCTGGCAAGAAGATTTGGTTGTTCCAACATCAAAACTTTTTATTTTCTTCTTAAGACTATAGTACGTGCCTAAACCTCAAAATTTATTCTTCTTTTATTTTTCGCTTGCCTGCATTCACTATCTATATCTATTTCTATATTTTACTCAACTCGTCACGTGGTTAGGTCTACACCAATCAAATCACGAGTTAATTGGCTTCACTTTGACCTCCATCACTTTTTTATATAAGGATTTAGGGATAAAAATCCTGGCCATCCAATCCAGTCAAATAAGCGCACCGAGACCAAACGAAAATTTGACTGATGAAAATTGTACCATAGCACTTAATAAAAGCTCTCTCCTTAAATTCTGATAGATACCGTTTATCGCATGCCATCAAATCAACATTATTATAGAATAAGTTTCACTCCTAAAGAGTATAATGTCTGGTTTCTGAGCGTGAATAAAAATACTCATTAGACACGTACGAGAAACCGCGCGACCGAGTGAAAAGGCTCTTGCGGTGTGATAATGGAAATAGCGACGACCGACTTGCCGGCAAACTGTTAGTGCATTGATAAAGACGCGAAGAACAAGGTGGCCGAACAAAACTAAGCCCATTGTTGGCCGCTGAAGGATATAACTGGCGGTATAGATTTTTAAACGTGAACATATTTTCTTTTCACAGATATAAACTTTCTCGGATTTAGGAGTAATTCAACGGCGAGATTTGATTTCAGCGGCGAAACCCGAGCTATTCTCGAACGGATGAAGTCTAGGAGTTGATCATGTACTCAATTGCACATGTGCGAATGTTGTACTCAATTGCACATGTGCGAATGTTGTACTTATGGGCACATGGCCGATAATCATACATACCCGATTCGTTTCAGGCAAAGAAGAACAAAATTCAATTTTCAAAGAGTACAAAGAATTCCGCTGGAATACCGCCCAGTATATACCGTTGGTGATTCCTCACATTGACACGGATACATAGACGATTTGCGTAAAATTAGCCGCGTGATTTTTGTCAATTCAACAACTGGAACTCGCTCTACAATGCCGCATTAGCATTCGTTCAACTCCGTATATTTTCACGTAGCGACGTATTCTCGCGGGTCACACACACACGCGCGCAATCTCATATACCGCGCGCGTCGTCGCGCGCGTGCAGCATTGCCGCAGCGGGAGACTTTGGGGGGGGGGCGGCGGCGGCGGCGGGGCAGGAGGAGGGCTATAGAGACGGGCGCGCGCCATCTTGCACGTCTGCGTCCGGCTGCCCATGAAAGCAGGAGAACACGCGAGCCGAGGAGGTCCGCCGCCGACAAGTTGGTCGCGTTGCGTGCGCGCGCTGCAGAGATATCATATATAGGTATACGTGCCGGGCTTGCCGGCGGCGGCCCCCTCCCGCCGCCAGCCGAGCTATTACGCCGCGCCCACCGGCTAACCAGCCAAGTGCTGCCGCCAAGCTCGAGCTCGTGTGTGTATCAGCATGTATATGTACCGGCGATCACGCAAGCACGTACTTATATATGTACATACATGTCATATGCGCCAGCCCCAACGCGCGAGCGAAGAAACGAGGAGAAGGCTCGGCGCCGAGCAGGCCGACACGACGACAAGGAGCTGGCAGCTTTTTCCCGGATCTGTGTGTGTGTGTGTGTGTGTGCGAGTCTACGTGTACGCGCGTTACAGAGCCGGCTTATGTACGTATGTATAGAGCCGTGTCTCGCGCCTTGCGCTTTTCCCGCACCTGCGGCTGTGCACCTTTTTCAACCACTCGATATATAGGTGTACGTGTATTAGGCGCGTGTCTGTGTGTTGGAGAGTGCGGCTCCGACGCGCTATCGATCGCGCGCCGTTCGACGATTCGTCGCGCGCGATTCGAGTGCCGGCGACGCTCGCGTCTGGACGTAGCACCGGCATGGCTGCTGGCTTCGTCGAAGGGATTTCCAACGATTTCCCCCTACTTCGCTTATTCTTTGCGCGGCCTTCCTTTCGCAACGCACGCGGCTTGATTCACGCGAAAACGAGGGTCCCCGCGCGCGCGGCCCGTCAGAGTCGCGCACTGAAAATAAGAAGAGAAAAGTCTCCTCGTGTGTCTGAATGAACGAACCCTGGGCTCCTGTGGCTCGGTTCGGGGGAAGAGTCTCGAAGGATGCACGTGGAGTGCACGTTGGCGCTGCTCGATTTTTCCTCTGTCTGACTCGAAAGGCCGTTACTACTGCGCGCACTACTTCATCACAGCTCCATTCGTTCGTGCATAACGGCGTAGAGACCGCACAACTCGAATCGGGGATAATCCATTGGACGCGCTGCATTCGAAATTTTTCCCGGCCGCTCTGCAATTTAGGATAAATATTTTCTCGACATTTATTGTGGTATGAAGAGCCGGCGCGGCCGTATTCACGTGATTCGCCGAGTACGCACGCGTGTATAAATCGTCCGAGCGCAATACTCGTTTTCTCCCTCTGCCATGTTTACGGCATCAGGAAGAGGAATATACATTATATATTCCCAGGCTCCGAAGTGGCATGTTCTGGATCACGAAAGCGAATTATCAACATCTCACGAATTTCTCCGTGTGGGCAATATTTCTCACTACCATACTGATCGCTATGAAATCAAGATATTGCGCATGTATGTACGCTGTGAGGATCTAAACCTTTGAACTATACGAAAATACTTATTCATTGCCGTTATAAATTCTCTACTTTATATGCAGGAATAACCGGATAATTCGGGTCGTAACTATCCGTGCAATTTTTATGGAGTTCCAAAGAGCAAGCGAACAGATCGCAACTCTCGACGTGATGAAGAAAACTACTACAGTAACGATACCATGATTGATAAAGTCTCATTTCAATTGACTTTTCAAATTTATTTGAGAGGAACCAATATTGATCAAAACTTGATAAGGTGAGACAAACAAGCAATGTTTTAAGGAGTATAGATAACTAATCGATATTTGTTACTGTTTTACTCATTCATTCACTCATAATTAGCCCGCACAAGTTAGGGAGGATGCCACACTCTCAGCTGCATTGTCTGGGCGGAATAGCAAACGTTTGCTTGGATAAACGATATCATTACCTTAGATGATCAAAAAATTCCTCACCAACAAATATGATTCATTCAAGTTCTTGTCTATAGCTGGACGTATATATGAAGAGTACGCAATTCGGAGCTGTGTTGGAGAGTGTTCGTCAGGAGATCCGGCTCTTCCACTTTTTCCCGCAAAGATATGAGCACATTTTGTCTCTGTACTCAGTTCACATCAGTCAATTGTGTCCTTAGTGAGGTTGAACAGACTTATTTAATATTCTACAAAGGAAACTATCGTCGAAACGTTCAGGAGTATCACACGTATACTCAAAGCTTGCGTTTATGACTGTAGAAACTGAAATATTTCGCTGCATCCAAGAATTATCTGTTTCTTCTCTCAATATTGCGATCTTTGGAGTAAATGAGCAAACAGAAATATTAACGTGTACGAACTCTTAAGAAAACATTAAAATCTGCGTTAAAACTCCATATAAATTTACTTTTTGCGACGTTTCGCTAGCATAGTTTGCTGGCCTCACCAGCCCGTAAATTCAGAACTTATAGCACGATATTATATTATCAGGGAGTAGGAGAAAACGACTTACATTACTACCGATAAATTTGTATCTGCGAGCGAAAGTCAACCGACGTCATTGGAAAAGTGAATTCACTTATTGTACTCCAAATTCCACGGATTGGCCCTCAAAGATCGTAAATTACAAGAATATTGAATGATACAGGTTTTCAAATAAATATGAGAGACCTTATCGTTTCAGCAACATTTGTATACTGCGAGAAATTCCAAGCTGAGAAATTTGGGCGTAAAATTTCTTGCAGAGTCCAAATTTTGTATCAACAGGATAATTTGACATCTCAATAGCCTCTTACCATGAGATCGTTTACGTCCAAAACATACTCAATTCGTAATCAAAATTACGATTTTTTTATGACTCAAAATGAATGTCCAACGTAAAATTTCACGCTGAAAGTTTTTGAGTCACCTCAATGATTCAATCTCGCAATAAGTCTTTATCAATTGTGGCTCGCATTATTATAACGTCTAGTATGTGGTTTCCCGGGTCGGGTTTTATCTTCGGGTACCCAATATATTTCGAAATTCTCAAATTCCGTGGTGTCATAGTGAATTTTCGATCATAACTATTAGAATCGGATCGTAAATAAATTATTTTGTAATTTACGATTTTGATGTAAGGTAACTGTACCGAATCTGCCACCTCTAAGGGCTTTTCGTGATGTCGACTATGACAAAATAGGAGTTCCAAAATTCTGCGAATGGAATTCTAAAGGCTAGCTCAAAACCTATTAGAAACCATCGCTAGAACCCATTAAAAGTGCGAAAAAAGCAAAGTCACTCAAATCGAGCATATTAGGAACCCGTATACCCAATGTGGCACTTTTTCATAATCACTTCTTACAGCCTGCATAAGCTTACAGGGACGATCGAATTGTGAGATATTTATCAGAAACTATTAATATCTATAAACTGAATAATACATATCTAAATCATCACAACATGTCTATAAAAACTTGACATTTATATTGATACACTCTACTCGTCTTTTCGATTCATAATTGCATAAAGGTCAACATTGGGTACGCTCTTATTTCGTGCAAAAAAGAGTATTTTGAGTGAGATGGAAAACAATTTGGGAAAAATGATAAGACCAATCGAAAGATGAGATGTTTTTTCATAAGATAGAGTAGTCACATATAGAGAAATGAGAATGATTACACCTGATTATTATGATTGAGTTAGCATAGTGAAATAAGAGAAAAATGAAAAAATCATACAGTGAAACTTCAAATTTTTGTAAATAGTGGTTTTAAGGGATAAATGAGCCAGGAAGAGACCACGAAATTTCTTTAATCACTCCGAACATGACCCAATCCTGACAGATGCCCATGATATATGAGATATATGATATATGAGAAAAGTGCTACATTGGGTACAGTGCCAAATTGGGTCCAGTCACTAATACTTTGGAGTCATGCCAAATTTTCCATCTCGAATGATTCTTTGTTTTTATCCGAAAAATATGAAAATTTCAGTAACATAGTATTCGATCGCGGCACTTCCCGGCATTTTCGAGTACCCAGACTCGAATACGGCGTGTGGCGGGTTATCGTCGGGATTTCCGAAATTTTGGGAAACCAAAGACTTTCTCAATTATTATACAGAATATTACAATAATTGCAAGCCTGATACATAAATCACATGACCTTGTTCGAGGCACTCCTCCCTCTTTGCTAATACGATATACAGTGACTTTTTAAAGTCTTTGGAACCTTTATATATGCTCAGGGTGACTGGCGTTTATATCAAAATCCCGTAAGAGATCAACTATACTTGTATTGCAAACCTCCCGATCGTCTCCTGTCTACGAATTATTCAGAGAAATTCATTCTAATGGGACCCAAGTTGACCGCTGTGCGCCTCAAAAAAACGAGGTTGCAAATTTCCGCAGCGAAAGCAAATTTAACGTCACTCAATTGCATGATCCCGCTCTGCCAGTCCAGTGTAGATTTTCATCAAACCCTACCGGGCTTTGTGATTCATATACCCTCCTTGAACAATCGATAATCGGGAGGAAGAGTGATTCTATGCCCGCACTCTTGAATCGTGCATAAATAATCATGTATCGATTAATTGATAATTCACAGCGTGAGATATTGTTAACATACACATATACATACATAGATACGTGTATCTCTCTCTCTCTCTCTCTCTCTCTCTCTCTCTCTCTCTCTCTCTCTCTCTCTCTCTCTCTCTCTCTCCCTCTCTCTCCTCTCTCTCCTCTCTCTCCTCTCTCTCTCCTTGTCTTTCTTACTCTTCGTTGTTTATCCAGTGCGCTATCTCACGTGTTCGTGTTTAAAAATCAGCAAACACGAAGTCGTACCAAAATGAAGAAGCCGAAAGCGCGGAAGAAAGTGTTCGTGCATGTATATATATATATATATATAAATATATATATATATGTGTGGAGGAGTAAAGAAAGAAAGAGCGAGTGAAGGGGAGAAGAGAGGCGGCCGCGTGGGACGTGGATATACCTGTATACTCACGGGGCTGGGGAAGAATGGCACACGGGCCAGCAGCAGGCGGCGAATAAGAGAGAGACAGAGAGGAAGCGCGAGTGGCAGTTAGCGCCAGACGGTCAAAAACTTGCCGAACCGGCTGCGATATACCATTCACTGCGTCTCTCTCTCTCTCCTTGCAAGTTTTTTTCTTTCTCTTTCGCTCCTTCTTCTTCTTTTTCTTTTTCCTTCACATTGGGTACGTACGCTCTTTTTGCTCTTACTACTCTACCATTCCTTTGCTCGTTCATTCATCTCGCGCAACTGCACGAGAACGCTCATTGCTTTTGATAAAATTTCAGCGTACGTTCAATGTTCGACTGGTGATATTTTGTCATAGGCGCACTAGCTGCACTCTGCTTTTGAAAATTTTCTCAATTGAGAATTTGAGAATGAAGTGCAAGGACGTTTTACACTAATAGAAGAGTCGAAAGTTTTCACAGGCATTTTTACAGGAATATAAGAAACTCCTACCTACTTGTAACTACATCAATTAATAGCTACGAATAGAACTGGAAGGTAAAGTCCGTCTGGAAGGCACTCTTTTTGTGCTCAATTGGAATATATTCGAATATCAAATGAAGAAACTCATTTTTGCGACATCGAATTTCATATTTTTACACACTTTATTCATATACTTATATTTAACTTGCTCACCGTGTCTGTCTGTCTGACTGGTGGTGGCAGGATAGGCGGAACTTCATGATTGACTTGATCCACGATAATTTGCCATGTGGGTATTTGGATTTTCATTGGACTCACTCTTCCCAGAATGCTCTGACACCTGCAGCTAGTTATTCATACTAGGGTTCTGAAATCGGCGTCTCTTCGTTAAGTGTATCGATTTGATATCGGATATATATAAGGTGTGGGTCTCAAAAAAGTCCACCAAATCCTCAAACATTGAAATACTATAAATTGCAGAAAATAGTATTCAATTAAAAATTAATAAACTTTCACTAAAAATTAAACTATTTCTATTAACCCGTTTGGCCCAGAATGCCACTCGAAGCATGTCGCTCTTCGGTACCTCAGAACTTTTTCTATTCGCGACAGAAAAATTTTTCAGGGACATATTTTGAAAGGTAAAGACTTGTTCTTTCCAATGGTGTCAATTGAATTTGTCTAAAACATCATTAAATAGGCAAAAATACAGTATTTTTACAAAAAAACACGGTTTTCTCGAAACAGCTTTTTTTTTAAATCAAATTTTCAAGGGGTTATGAGTCTGCCATATACCTGGAACCCCAGTAACCGGTGGAATAAATATCTGAACTTAAAGGATGCATTGTTTGAATATCGATTTTTCTCCCCTGTGCATCCAAAATGGCACCTCAACTGCAAAATTTTTGCAAAAAAACTTGAAAGCTTGTTTATACAAAAATGACGCACTTTTTCTAAAAATTGACAAGAATAAAAATTTGTTAAAATCACTCAAAGAATACGTTGGATTTTTTTCAGATTTTTTTGAGCAATTTTTTATAATTATGCACTTGTCAATTTTTGCAAATTCCAAAAAATCGTTCAAAAAACTCTGAAAAAATTCCAGCATATTCTTTGGGTGATTTTAAGAACTTTTTATTCTTGATAATTTTCTCGTAAAAGTGCAATGTATTTGAGAAAAACAGCGTTGAAGATCAAATTAGAATCCTATTATGAAAAAGTTCGATATATTCGCACATCTATCATTTGCCAACAATAAACTTCATATTCATTTTATGAAAATCTTAAAAATACTTGGCCGTTTCATTTTCATACACACATGTTGTTATGAGAGAGGCAATACATTTTACAGTAAATCTATTGTTTATCTTCAAATGATACAAAACGAAAGAAAAACTCGCTAATAAAGGTAAGTATTGGTTCTATTTTCTGACTCTTCTCAGTTTGCTCTATTCAATTTACACTTTATTATAATATAGCTCTTTGAAATAGTTAATACTATTTTTCATGTTTATATTGCATAACTGATCTCGCGTGTATAGTAGCTGAATATCCTTTTGATTTTTCCAAAGTTCATTTTTAACGTCTGAAAATGCCTAAGCGCAAAGCTGTGGAAATTTCAAAAAGAATTAATTCCGAATCAACTCAGAGGGAGCAATCAGATTCCGACGAAAGCGATGAACCGTAAAAGATTCAGCGAAATCAAATCTAAAATAAAATATGCAAAATCTACCGATAAAAATGATCATGATAAGGCATGGAAAGTTCGTCAATTATTATGTTTATTCAGACAAAACATTCAACAGTTTGGATTTTTTTCTACTGCTCTGTCTATTGACGAAATGATGGTTCGATTTTTCGGTCGAACTTCTCTGAAACAATATTTGCCTTCCAAACCCGATCGATATGGACTAAAATTATGGGGATTATGTGGAGCTAGCGGATACATATTCAATTTGGATGTATATTGTGGTAAAAATGACACAAGTATTGGTATCAATTTGTCCTCCCGTGTAAAAATTTATGTCAGGCTCGAGTCTGGCTCAAGTCTGGCTATGCATGTCTGGCATAAGTCTGGCTGAAGTCTCGCGTTGGCCACTATGCCAGACTTACGATTTTCCCCGAACAAGTCTGGCAAGTGTTGCCAGACTTAACGCCAATGTTTTTGCGAGACTTAACATTTTTCTTGATTAAGTCTGGCAAATCAGCCCAGACTCAAAGCCAGACTATCTGATAGACTTATAACTTTTCTTGGTTAAGTCTAGTAAATGAGCCCAGACTTGATATCAGACTCTTTGCCAGATTTAAAATTTTTTTAGAGTAAGTCTGGCAAATGAGCTTAGAGTTAATGCCAGACTGAACTTTGAAATGCTTTTATGGTATACGTGATCATAAACGCTCATCTTACGCATCAATTTTCATGTCTAAAATGCGATTTCACGTACTAGTGTTATCGTACTAGTGCGTAAGATTTTATTTACGCTCTAAAATCGATGCGTAAAATTCGCCTTTGATCACTATTGCATAAAATATTTTATGCAACTCGTGGAATACGATTCCATGCATTAGTGTGGCCATCTATAGCATTCATTCCAAATATCAACACAAAATTCAAGTGTATTCAATAAGGTAGAATCATTTATTCCTCTTCAATTGAGTTAACAGGTTCAATTATATAAGTCACTCTTCCAACATTAATCTCAAATAGAACTGTCTGTATACATTTTACAGGGATGAGAATTTTTTTCTCAATTTTATCACGAGTATAAACAAAAGGTAAGTAAGTACCAGTAAGTGAACAATAAAATATTTCTTTTACAGAGTAGTTATGTATCACTGCATAATTTTTACATATGCTATCATCGCATTGATTACATTGTTTCTCACATTCGCAGCTACAAATTTTTACGAAAACTTCTATAGCACCAACATATAGAATCTCATTCAAAATATACTTGACGACAGAAGTTTTTGTTCTCTTTGCACGATTATACATAGAAGAATCGATTATCATTCCATTTTTTAATAACCTATAGAAAAGATGAACTTTACTAATTTCTACATTTAAGTTTTGAAAAAGGTCGAGAAGAAATTGAGGTACACTTGGAATTTTATTAGTTTTACCAACTATTGAAATCGTAACTATTGAAATAACCCAAATAACCCAAATAACCCAAATTTTTGGTGGCATTTCAATCTTAATTTTGAATCTAAATTTGTACAAAACTCATGTAAATCGCTGCCTTCTACTAAATATTTTCTCTTTAAATCTGAATAATTGAAAAGCATTGATAGTGATGAAGATATTTGTAAGTCTGGGCATTTTGTTCCGTGAACTAAGCTCTTCAATATCCCATTCATGTTCTCAAAACGGAAGCATGAAACGGTCCATAGAGGTCCAAATCTTTCAACTATTTCAGGTAGATGCAATAATAGATGAACGTTAATGCTCATTGATATTCTTCCATATAGATATCCAAATCGTGAAACATACTCATGAAGCATTCGAGAAGCCTGTTTATTTAGTTCAGTCGAAATAGAGTCTTGATTCAACAAATAAATAGCGAAAACTAATAATTTGTGGTGATCTAAATATCTCTGATCCATAATATCACTGAGTACGGGTAAGCTATACACTAAAAGAAATAATTTCAACTCCGAAGCTTTCCAATGGCTAAAATCTGAAACTGCTCGTGGTAACCTCGCGACAGATTTGATTGGAGAAATTTGAGAAATTCGCTTATTAATTATATCTAAAAATTTAGATAATGAAGAAGGATGATGATGATTTTCGGTGTCGAACCAAAAATATCCTAATTTTTTCATCATTCCTTGATAAACGCAATGCATCACATCAATTGCTGTTGCTTCAATAAAATTGAACACAAATTTACTCAATTCTGAGGGCCCTTTTACTCCAAATACAGCTTTTGAAGTTTGCAAAGCTTTTTCGGCGAATTGTTTTGTTTCATTAGAAGTGCGCATTTCGATATGATTTTCGTAAGGGTAAAAACGAACTCGACCGAGATTTTCACCTTTCTGTTTGCATGTTTGACAGCCGTATTGTCCGTTAAACTGTTTCATATCTAGAAATGTACTTTTCGCTGGTAAGTCACACGTTCCCCCTATTACTATACCTCGTATCTGTATTGGATCGTCGGAATTAGGAATCTTGAACGAAACACCACGATATAATTGTTTTAAGTCATCGCGAAATGCTCTCATGAATTCATTGGCCTTTGGCTTTGAAGAACCAAACCATAAACCAGCTATAATCATGTTTTCTTTTTTAAATCTCTGACTGTAAGGGAGTTCATTGATTGCAAAATAGAATGGCCAAATTCCAAAGTTAGATGATTTAAATAGTGGAACGCCATCAGTATTCCAAATGAATGATATAGTGTTGATGGATGTTAAAAAACCTGTTTCAACCAAATATTTATACATTGAACCATCGTAAATGTCTTCATAATTATTTTCAAATTTCTTTTGACGAGTGAATCTATGACTCAATAATTCTCTGAATTTTTCTCTCTGATACAATTTTTCCAATTGAGCCAAAACTGGTATTTCTATGAAATTAGACGTCTTAGTTTTTTTTTTACAGAATTTACACGCGTCATCGTCTGCACTTTCCCGCTTACTGAAGCAAATGGAGCAGTAATAATGTTTTATCAAAGGCGTTGAAATGCCTTGAAAAATTTGTTTGAATTTGTAAATTGAATTTATACACAGATTAGGTTTTATGCAATGTAATGAGATGGCGGATAAAAAGCTCGCAAAAAGTACACCAGAAATGTTGAATCGGAGTAATAGAGACAAAACTAAGACCACATGTCCAGCGACGTTGATTGGAGAACCAGGATAGAAAAAAAAAAAATACTCTAAAAAAATTTTAAATCTGGCAAAGAGTCTGATATCAAGTCTGGGCTCATTTACTAGACTTAACCAAGAAAAGTTATAAGTCTATCAGATAGTCTGGCTTTGAGTCTGGGCTGATTTGCCAGACTTAATCAAGAAAAATGTTAAGTCTCGCAAAAACATTGGCGTTAAGTCTGGCAACACTTGCCAGACTTGTTCGGGGAAAATCGTAAGTCTGGCATAGTGGCCAACGCGAGACTTCAGCCAGACTTATGCCAGACATGCATAGCCAGACTTGAGCCAGACTCGAGCCTGACATAAATTTTTACACGGGCTCGCCCACTAGGCTCTAGAGTTGTCTTGCAAATGATCCATCCACTTCTAAATAGCCTTTCGAGAAGAAAATTATCAGCTTATCACATATACTTTGACAACTTTTTTACCAGCCCAGATTTGGTTGTTCATTTGAGTAAATGCGATAACTGTCCGTAGAGACAGAGTAAAAGAGAAACATGTCTTTGAAAAAAAAGCTCAGCGAGGGACGTTCAAAGTAAGTCATGACCGTAAAAGTGGAATGAATTTTATTAGTGTCATTGACTCAAAAGAGGTCTCTATTTTGTCTACAGCAGCTGGTGCCACTCGTAGGACACCAATGGAAAGGTATTCACGAGTTGATCACAAAAGAACAGAAGTAAGATTTCCCTTCGCTTTTTCCTTGTATAATAAATACATGGGAGGGGTCGATCTGCACGAAATTCGATGTAAAAAAGCTTCTCCCAGTATAAATTCGAAAAAATGGCCATTTGCAATTTTTGTAAGACTCATAGAATCGTCAGTTACGAATGCTGTCGTAATTTGGAATATGTGCAACAAAAATAGTGAAAAAAAATTGGCAACGAAAGATTTGTGTAAAGAAGTAAGTAGGCAATATTTATCGCAATCAGAATTCAATAATTTTGAATCTCACAAACACATATCAAGATCAAGAGCAAGATGTAATTATCAGGGATGTCGTCAAAGAACCACCAGATTATGCTCTGATTGCAATAAATATTATTGTAAACCATGTTTTTCAAAATTACATCAAAACGAGAACTAAAACAAGAAATATATCGAACTTTTTCATAATAGGATTCTAATTTGATCTTCAACGCTGTTTTTCTCAAATACATTGCACTTTTACGAGAAAATTATCAAGAA
Organism: Aphelinus atriplicis; assembly: GCA_020882685.1. Taxonomy (NCBI): domain Eukaryota; kingdom Metazoa; phylum Arthropoda; class Insecta; order Hymenoptera; family Aphelinidae; genus Aphelinus; species Aphelinus atriplicis. The sequence goes on from CM037073.1 coordinate 81,058,607, forward strand.
TAAAAAGTTCTTAAAATCACCCAAAGAATATGCTGGAATTTTTTCAGAGTTTTTTGAACGATTTTTTGGAATTTGCAAAAATTGACAAGTGCATAATTATAAAAAATTGCTCAAAAAAATCTGAAAAAATTCCAACGTATTCTTTGAGTGATTTTAACAACTTTTTATTCTTGTCAATTTTTAGAAAAAGTGCGTCATTTTTGTATAAACAAGCTTTCAAGTTTTTTTGCAAAAATTTTGCAGTTGAGGTGCCATTTTGGATGCACAGGGGAGAAAAATCGATATTCAAACAATGCATCCTTTAAGTTCAGATATTTATTCCACCGGTTACTGGGGTTCCAGGTATATGGCAGACTCATAACCCCTTGAAAATTTGATTTAAAAAAAAAGCTGTTTCGATAAAACCGTGTTTTTTTGTAAAAATACTGTATTTTTGCCTATTTAATGATGTTTTAGACAAATTCAATTAACACCATTGGAAAGAACAAGTCTTTACCTTTCGAAATATGTCCCTGAAAAATTTTTCTGTCGCGAATAGAAAAAGTTCTGAGGTACCGAAGAGCGACATGCTTCGAGTGGCATTCTGGGCCGAAACGGGTTTGAATGTTTTAAATTTAGAAGGTAAGGTTGAATTGCCACTACATCGCGTTACAAGCAAATTTCCCAATGCGACTGGAATCAAATGAAAGGTCTATGCTCATAACATGTAAAAAATGAGCCACACTGCTTTCAATTCGGACCTTTCCACATTAAGGAACAGGATTTTCAAAAAATCTTCTTTTTCGATGATTAGGCTTCTAAAATTCAGTAAAATATACATGATTCAGGGGTTGAGCGTTATTGCGTTCCTTCAAAGCAATTGATTTAAAGAAAGTATATATAGAAAAAAATGGATTATGATGGTCAAATACCAAGAACACAAATAGTACGTTTGTCGATATTCTTTATCAAATCTGAGTCTATCAAATCAAATACTTAAAGAGAAATAAGTTGGAAGGCCTGTGTTAATGTAAAAATCCATGTAACTCCTAGAAACTGGAATAAAGATCCGCAACCGGTCGAAACGTTTTATTTTAACTTTATTCTGAACCACGAACAAGCTGTACTCTCACAAAGGTTGGAGGTTACACCTGGATTTTATACATGTATATTTAAGATTGCGATTAGGCTCTTTGTATTTGTCTAATTTGTCACCAGTCATTTCTAGCGTGACACAGTGACTGTTTGCGCTCGTGTGGGTATTATTGGCTACTCCTACCTTAATTAAATATACTAGGGGGGTACCCCCCTGCTCGCTTCGCTCGCCAACCCCCCGTGTGTTCTTTAGAAATCAATAATTTCAATAATTAGTTGTAGTAATAATTAAAAGAAAATTACATTCAAGCGAGCCCCCCTGCTCGCTTCGCTCGCCAACCCCCCAATGCACTGCGGAGCAGTGTCCTAAGTTTTCCTCACCCTACGTGGCAAGTGGGTAATAATTTAAATCTAATTAGAACAGAATTACAATATTATATTCAATGCAATACTGAAATTAAAATAGTAATTTTTCAAAAAATTAACTCACTGTCACATCAGTCTCAATACTAAAACGCCCTAACAAGGCTACGAATAACTTTCGTAGTATTCCGAACATTTTCTACTGATCTGTTCGAATCTGAACGATTGGAATTAAAATAAAAGATTAATGTCAACTATATTCATGTTAAACGTTCGTTTTTTTAGATTAACTTTAGGTTAAAGAAAACTCAATTTCCTAGCGCGAAGATCATCAAGAAGAAAAAATGTTCGCAATATTACGAAAGATACTTGTAGCGTTGTTGGGGCGTTTTAATATTGAGACTGATGTGACGGTGAGTTAATTTTTCGAAAAATTTTAATTTCAGTATTGTATTCAGTTAATATATTGTAATTGTGTTTTAATTAGATTGATAGATTTCAAGTATTAGAAAATATTGAAAAAGTACATAAAAAAATGAAAACACTACAATTTTCTACATCATCGTATTTAAAATCATTAGAAATTGGGGATAAATCTGCGTATGTTATAATAAATCAATACGTAACTGAATAACTGATAGTGATGATTCTCATTTATTCTCTGTTACTTACAGAAGTATTGTAGGATTTATAGATGAGATTGTACCGGAACGTACTTTTACCAACAGTACGACAAACAATTCATTTAAAATAATGAAATTCATCATGAATAACAATGACGGAATCAAAATTCAATGCAACATTTATGATATGGATATTACTAAATTCCAGTCTCAAATACATCTCAACAAGGTAATTTTAATAATATTTGTTTAAAATCCACTTTCGAATAACCTAGATGAGCGAGTGCCATGGGACGCAATTGAGACTTAGCTCCCGCTAAGACGAAAAATAAAATAAACTCAACTAATTTCCTTGCAGATTATATTATTAGAAACAGTAACCGTATCGCTTGCAAAATCATATTCAAAAGGAAATGTTAAATATGAACTAAATCTAAGAAAATTTTCAATAATTAACGAATTAGGAGAATTCGTTAATACATCAAAGCTTTTGGATATAAATTTTCCAGATATTCCAACTCAAAAAGGATACATAAGTATTATATGTTCATATGTATAATAATTTTCATTCTTTTTTCTTGATATAAATCTATGAATATATTTTTAAGAAATTTCTGGATATTTGAGGAATCAATTTGTTCAAAGAAGAGAAGATGATGATTCCGAATATTTCGGCACAATCACTGATGGAATTTATAAATTAGATGTACTTGTTTTATTCCAATTAGAAAATCAAATAGATAGAGGACTTAAATTAGAAATAATTGGAGATTTACAAGAATCAGGTATATACAATAATATTATATTATTACATAAAGTATAATATATTAGTAATAATATTAAATCTTCAATTAACAGATAAAACGTATATTCTTATTGTCAAAGAAAAATTAAATTTGAAAATTTTAAAAAAAGAAGATCCAATGGATTTACAAAAGTTATTGGAAGGTTCGAAAATATTTCTGGTAAATGTTTTTTATACTAACCCATTAATAAATATAAGTTTTGTATATAACATTAATGTTAATAACTGTTTTTCAAAAAAGCATAATCAAAATAATGAACCAGTTGCTGGGGATAATATAAACGATATATAATACAAAATAACGGTTGCTGGGGATGCAAATAACCGGTTGTTTCAATGAATAAGTGGATTAAGAAGACTTATGCAAAATAAAATTTAACCCATTTCTTCTTCTGCAGCAACGGTTGCTAGACTCATAAATAATGTTTGATATGAATAAAACGCGGATATTCTATTCTGTGCAGTTGAAAATACTGGAAACGAAACTACGTTATCTTCATCTTAGCAACGATTGCTAGGGCGGTAAAAAAGGGTTTCTGAGGCGCTAGTTTTGCAATCGAAAGATATAGAAACACTTAAAACTGATTTTCCGGCTTCCGAAGCAACGGTTGCTAGGGATGTAAACAATGGTTGCTATGGGTAAAACGGAGATTTTCCATCCTGTACAGTTGAAAATACTGGAAATGAAACTACGTAAATTTTTCTACCCCCTACCAACGGTTGCTAAGGAGGTAAACAACGGTTGCTATGGAGCAAATACAACAATTCAGTGTCCTTGGCCATGGAGTGTGACTTAAAACTGATTTTCCGGCTTCCGAAGCAACGGTTGCTAGGGATGTAAACAATGGTTGCTATGGGTAAAACGGAGATTTTCCATCCTGTACAGTTGAAAATATTGGAAATAAAAACTACGTGAATTTTTCTACCCCCTACCAACGGTTGCTAAGGAGGTAAACAACGGTTGCTATGGAGCAAATACAACAATTCAGAGTCCTTGGCCAAGGAGTGTGACTTAAAACTGATTTTCCGACTTTCGAAGTCAACAGTTGCTAGGGATGTAAACAATGGTTGATATGGGTAAAACGGAGATTTTCCATCCTGTACAGTTGAAAATACTGGAAATGAAACTACGTGAATTTTTCTACCCCCTACCAACGGTTGCTAAGGAGGTAAACAACGATTGCTATAGAGTAAATACAACAATTCAGTGTCCTTGGCCATGGAGTGTGACTTAAAACTGATTTTCCGGCTTCCGAAGCAACGGTTGCTAGGGATGTAAACAATGGTTGCTATGGGTAAAACGGAGATTTTCCTAGGTTGCTAGGGAAACTTGTAAACAAACGGTTGCCAAGGATATCAACAATGGTTGCTATGGGAAATGTCTCATCGATTCTCTGAGAATGGGTGCAGAAAAGGGGTGCAGAAAAAGGGTGGAGAAAAGGGGTGCAGAAAAGGGGTTGAGAAAAGGGGTTGAGAAAAGGGGTTGAGAAAAGGGGTTGAGAAAAGGGGTTGAGAAAAGGGGTGCAGAAAAGGGGTGCAAAAAAGGGGTTAAGAAAAGGGGTGGAGAAAAGGGGTTGAGAAAAGGGGTTGAGAAAAGGGTTGAGAAAAGGGGTGCAGAAAAGGGGTGCAAAAAAGGGGTGGAGAAATGGGGTTGAGAAAAGGGGTGCAGAAAAGGGGTTGAGAAAAGGGGTTGAGAAAAGAGGTTGAGAAAAGGGGTGCAAAAAAGGGGTGGAGAAATTTGACGGCGGCGGCGGCGGTCTGGCTTTTAGTATAGAGATATATATATATATATATTTTACATCGATTGTATACACACCGTTATAATGATAAAGAACACGATAAGCGCAGTATACCTATTTGAATTCTAGATTACGTGTATACTTTTAAATGAATTAGAGGTATTGAATACACTAAAAACATATTGATAATGAACTGCGCAAACACGATTTTCAGCTCGATCCACATGTGAACTTATTGTGTACTTTTCTAGCGTACACCAAAATGGTATAAAAATGACAACGGGATCATTTTACATCGACGTAAGCATTCTCATACGTTTCTTCTTTGTGCTCAAGTATGTTCGTCTTCCGCAATGAAGTCAAAATTAAATTTTTATTGTGTATTTTATATGTTCCGTTCGTGTGCGCGGTATTAACGGATGATGAAAAATCAATCATCCATGATTTTGCGATTTTGTACGAGAGGATTGCAATTGCTAGAATATATCCAGCTAATGATTATGAAGAATTTAGAGAACGACCAGATTTACGTTCCGAAGAAGATTACAGGAGTACATATTACTATTATAGATCGAGCGAGTCGACACTGTCCAAAGAGGAGAGAATAATAAAACAAGAACAGAGAAATAAGTTTTACGAAAGTGTGTACGCAGTTTGGAACGTATACTATTGGATACGCAGTACGTGTTTGGATCAAGTTCATGATGAAAGGTGGGAAGTGTTTTCTGAGACGTCCAAATTATACCAATTGTCTATACAGGAGCGATTAAAGAATAAAGAACTGTTGCAATGGCCTCGTGTCGTGTACAATTCTACGACAAAAATGTTGACGATAATACCAGAAAAATCTTTTCCGAAAGACCTGACGGTCGAATCAGAGATCGATTATACTAGGGAACTCCACATCGATCATCCTGTACATATCAACGAGAGGCCGCATACAGGTGTCAAGAAGTATTCTTTCAATTTTGATTTCATCGAAAAGTTGAAATTCAGTACAAAAAGACTTTTTACACAAAAATTGAAAGAAAAAGTAGGAGACTTGCAAGTACATCATGTGATTCCTCTATCGCACTCATGTAAATTTGTAAATAGTTATCTAGCTCTTCGCAATTACATTGAAACGCAAATTTTGACGCCCGAACAATCTCTATTGCGAAGTAAAAGAGAAACAGTGCAAAAATTGCTGTGGAAAGGATATCAAGTATTGGCCAACGGTCGAAAAGCTTCCGAACCGAGAATAAACAAATGGTTTGAAATCAACACAAATGATCTGTTGAATGGGCCAGGAAATTTATTTTTGGGTCCAAGGAGGATCTATAGAGCAGACGATCCACTGGATGAATTTGAATCGGATTCGGGCATACTTTTCCCCACAACAGACATATTTACACAAATTTGGGATATCTACATGAGCCAGATGGATATGTCTGCAAAATATAACTTTATCACTAAAAGAGATTTCAAAAATGAAAAAACGGACGCAGAGAAACAAAAAAAGATAGTGGATAATTTTATTCTAGGTAAAGACGGAAAGCTAAAAAGTGTTCAGGAAATTATGGAAATTGAAAAAGAAATGGATGAAATTATCATGGCGCGAAGACACTTCTACGATGACATTCTTCAACATTACGGACTGACAAAGAGTGAACTCAGACAGTTTGATCCGACAATGTGGAAAGTGGAACATGATGGAATGTGGAATTTGCGGATGGTCAGAGAAAGACAAATGAAGTATATTCCAGATTGGCTGGAAAACATCATACAAGAAGTTGAAACAGAAACCGGTGATAAATTTGAACGGCGAGCTAGACTGGAAAAAATTTCAGCTCCGCAGTTACCTGGAGCTGTATTAATTTTCGACTATCCTGATGATAATATTGTTATATACTCGGATCCTCGCGCACATGTCAGAATTGGTGATGAGGCATATCTCCGAACTATATCAGAGTTGGCAAAGCTGATAGTGGAAATAGATCCTAACACTGTTGAAACGGAGCTATTCAAATCTGGAGCACCTACGTCGGATTTGACGGCTTACGTGGTAGAAGAATTGAAAAACGGAATTCGGAATCCGAGGATTCTAAACATTGTTCTACCTCCTGGTCATAGACACAGAGAAGAAGAACAAACAGTGGAATATATAAAGCCTGATTTTATTTCACGTCCTCCTGCGATGCCTCCGACCTTGATCATTCGTCCTCATATGATACCTCCAACCTTAGTCTTGCGTCCTCATATGATACCTCCGACACTAATTTTGCGAATGCCCGGCACTCCAGGAAACGAGAACAATGATTATTCATTGGCCGCGTCGGCAATGGTCGGTGTCGCAGTGTGTCACGCAGCGGTAAGAAACCTCAATCGTCCCAGACGCCACATTAATTTCCCGCTTCAATTATTAACCCAAGTCGATTATCCAAAGATCATTCAAGTCAATCGTTCAAAGATATACGATGATAACGCTTTGGTGAAAATTTTGACGTTCGGTTCGGTCGACGGACGTACAATTAATAAAAATATATACCGTCAACTCGTTACCGAATATCAGTCACAGGCTCTTGACGTCAGAAGTAATGTGTCGTTGATAGAGTATATGAAACAACAAATCGCGAATGAAACGTCGAATAGCGTTTTGAGAAATGATATTTTATCGGATGTTTGTTTGGATACAACAACGACAAAAACAACAACGACAACAACAACGACGTCCACGACAAATATACATTTGGTAAAAACTCCGCCACGTCAAAGTTCTAAAGACAATACTTTTTGTAGACGTAATACAATGATAAGGTCTATAGTAGGCAGTACTTTCGGTGGTTGTGCACTGGGTGCGGTCACTGGTACGTTTATTGTACCTGGATTGGGAACCCTCATTGGTTGCACTACAGGCTCAATCATTGGAGGAACCGCTGGACTTCTCGGATTGAAATACGTTGTGCCGAATTCCTGTGAATAATCCAAGAAGTACTTATACGATTATATAAAGTATTGGTAGAAAGTTTATCCTGGAAATATACGAATTGATCAACTTTACAATGTGTGTTTTGCAATGTTTCCTCTTTCCTATTACCTTCTTCCTTTTGATATTTTTCCTGGTGTAGAAGAGTACATAAATTTCAGTGGACACTTGAGAGCGCACGATTTTTCAAAATTTCGAAAAACCCGACAAGAAAGCCTGATTCATAAGGCTCGGATCGAGCTGGGGCCTGGTCTCCGACAATTTACTGATTAATTTTGCTTTCTCAAAGAGAAAGCTTTTTTTTTTGAAGTATTCACAAACTACGTTGGTTGGACATCCCATTTTTTAATAAAATTGATCAGTGGAAGATATAATAACGATAAATATTTATTCATCGGGCTTACTAGGAGATCACTTAGGATGTGGGTCACCGATCTTGACCAAAATCTTTTCCCTGGTAGTTTGGATCAAGAATAGAGTGTATCCACAATCTCAGTATTCTCTTAATAGCCTATGCTTAAGGTTATAAACTTTTGTAAGAATATGTTTCTTTGGGATTAAACAGCGTTTGCTAGAGACATTAACAATGGTTTCTACAGGAAATATATCTTTGATTCTTATAGATTTCCATAAATATACGAGCCCAAATGAGCATTCATCATGAATTATATGGGAACTTATCGAAAGCACGCTAGCATCGGTTGCTAGAGAAATAAATAACGGATGTTGCTGAACACCGAACTCGGTTCACATCGTCCGGAGACCGACCTGTGTGCAAAATTTCAGGACGATCGGACCGTTCCTTTGAAAGTTATCGCATGCTAAAACAAAACGTGGTCACAGACGTACGTACGTACATACATACATTTTTGGATTTCCATGTTTTTCAACCCGTAGATTACGAAAATCGAGATCCCGAAGTCCGATTCGATGGGCCGATTTCTACCCTATTACAAAGCTTTCTCTTTAAGAAAGCAAGAAGGAACTTGAAAATCACAAAGATGCAAGCAAATATTCATCAAGATCTGTCATCATGACGTAATCAGGGTTGTCGTAAATTTACCGGTTACTCTTTACGACGTACGTCGCATATTTGGTAGGTAATGGGCCACACGCCTAGGATCATTCTCATTACTGTCATTGATCACGCTCTAGATCCACTGCTCGTTTACTGGACAATTTCTTCGTATTAGCCGAAGTCCGAATAATTATTTTCGTTTCGCATCTTTGTCTCGTTCAATGAATATAGTACGTCCCACGCAAAAAGATGCTAACACATCATCCAATCGTACGCAAGACACTTGTGTAAGATGAAGAAGGGCAAAAGCCGCTAGTGTACGGAGAAGACGTTCTGTGGATAAGATCATTTATATGCTTCGTCCCTTTGATAAATTTGCATGCGATCTACCAGCGCCGTTCGCTCCGAGAGGAAGGGCGAGCCGAGCGGACTGCCACTTGCGGATATTGATTTGCAGGTGGCTGGCCCGAAAATTGCTTACAATGCGATTTATTACGGAGCACCACCTGGCGCCCCTATACCGAAAGCTCAATCGCTTCTCGGGCTGTGCCCTGCACTTTCGAGCTCTCCCCGACACAAGATCGATTGCGACTCTTCCTCAAAGCGTTAGTAAAATTCGCTCCATCAGCGGATACGCCTCGCACCAACATCAGCAACTGTAATTGGCTTGTCCTGCAATCGTATATATTTAGAAAGAGATCTTTGCGTATTGATATTGTCCTAACCATCAGCGTTTTCGCTTGCGTCGATAAACCTCTTGATGAGTGACGACAGTATACCAACTAGGAGATGTTGTCAACATGCTCTTCAAATATGAAGTATTAAAAAACAAAATATACTATTTATTAGTAGAAATGACATAACCGATGAATGATACTCTGTAAACGTTCACTTCGGAAGGAGTCAAAGTTTCATTAGTTATGCAATTTTTACTATTTTAAATCTAGTTGGGTGACCAATCAGTGATAAACTTTCGGAAATGATTTTTGCTACCTCCAATAAGCCGTATATACGTGAAAATCATTTCACGATATATACGTTAGTATTTCTAGTATTCCTATTTCCCACAGACATTCGGGCTACAATGTCCTAATACATGCATGTTCAGAATACATCTGTATCTGCGAGAATTATTCGCAGAATATCACCGCCAAATTGAATCGACTGAATTGCTATATATGTGCTATCGTTTTTTGCAAACTCGTGTCTTACTCGATGTACACAATCACACGTATATAGGTATATAAATTCGCGCGGATGTGAGATATATATGTATAGGAGTCAGGCGGAAACTGCGCATGAGTCCAATGTGGTGTATAGGATGTGAGAGTGATTGGCGTTGGGCGCGAGAAAGGTGGAGGCGCGGGCAGAGCCGTCGGGGGGCGCTTGCCGATGTTGTGGCCGCGCGCGCGCACCAATTAGGGAAGAATCCAGTGGGGCCGGGAGATGAGTATCTGTGCGCGCGCGCGGCCCGACGCGCATCCTCCCTCTTCGCAGTTCTCTTTCGACTCGTAAGCGACTATGTCTATATATACGTGTGTGCGTGCATGTATATATATATACACACACAGACGCACACGCTTGACGGGTCTCGTTACTGGCCGCGACAACAGTCCTGTTTTGCTCCACTACTTGTTGATATAGCCCGTCGCGCCCCACGCGATGCAGCCGCCCGCTCTCCGTCTCTCTTGACTCCTTCCATTCGCTTATTAGTTTCGAGTGTGTCGAATTATGCTCCCTCTGCGACCGGCTCCATGTGCATACGTATACGTGTTTTCCCAGGCACCGTTCAACGCGTATTTTGACTTGTTCGAGCCATTCGAATCGAACAAAAGCAAGGCGGTCGAGTCGGATAACGCTATCTACGTTGATCTCACGAGGAACTTAATAAGGAAAATCAAACTTTCATTCGATTGAAGAGTGATCGAAGTGGCTATATGATATACTTCATCGATTTATCGGCACAAACGCACATTTCGCATAGACCTGGAAATTGAGTCCGCATTCCTTAATACATCGAGATTTATCATGATTCCAGTAGGATTCACAAAATAAAGAAGGTTCGATTATCTTCGACTTTGAGTTTCAATTTGGTAGTTTAGTGGGCGAGATATGCTCGTCCCCATCGTGCGGGCCGAAGCTTAGCTGCCCAATATAACTATTTGTCCGTGAACTATTTCCTCTCGGAGCCACGTTCTCGAAACGTGCAAAATATAGTGTATAAGCGGGCATTATTAAGCATGCCCGAGAGACCCGAGAGAGATGCGAGAGAGAGAGAGAGAGAGAGAGAGGGAGAGAGAGAGAGTCGATTAACGGGTCGTGGTGGCGGTGGCGGCTATATGCGCGAGATAAATCTCCGCGCTACTATTTCGGTTCCGGCATATCACCGCGCTCTCCCCTGCTTATATCTGCTCCGGCCATCTTTCCACTGCTCTACTCTCTTTCTGCTCTTTCTCCCTCGCTCTCGTTCCTATATACCGGACACACTACAACGGACGAATCGTAAATCCTCTCGATCGGCGGTAGTGCCTCGCACTCCTCGTCTGCCGCGAGCTATTCAACGTATAACCCAAAAAGATTCTTACAACGAAAGTAAAAATGTTGCGTGAAGTTAAGGTGCATTTCTTCGGAAACTAGTGAAATCATTGATTTCAACTTTAATCTATGATAGTTGCCGAGTTTCAAAGTTTTATGTGCTTTCCAAGATAACAAGGACTATTCTAGTCTTGTAAGTCAGAAGACAAAGGAGACTTGTTTTCTGCAAACAATAAATCAAAGTCGGTTTGTTATGATGATGGCCACCGATGGTAATTCAAAAAGTCATGAATGTGGCTCCGGCACAAATTGACTTCAAACCAATACTGAATTTCGATTCGTGTATTGAAATCTATTCATGATGTTAAAATCATTTTTCAACATAATCATTTCATTAAGAACAGTCAAGGACTGGAGTGTCCCAATCTTAATATCTTACATCTCGCATCTTGGTACCACGAATTGAGCCAATCATGAAAATATATCTCACAAACAATTATTAATTTACTTAAACAATAATTGAATAGTTCTTTGATTAACCCGTTTACCATGAAATTTCACTGTAAAGATTTAAGAGAGTGTTTAAGACAATACACGGCAAACTTATCATCATATAATCGGGGCTGTTTGCTCGCCCGGAGATGTATAGCAGTATCCTTACAGCCCAAACCGAAGGATGACTCTATGCGCGGAATGCTGTGGGTTCGCCAAGTGTCGCTTACGACTCGTGGAAAGAAGGGACGGAGAGATGGAGCATTAGCGAACCGGTTTATTCATGAGTTTTCCGCGAGCCGTAAGGATAGGGTCTCGGCTCTCAAGCGTTATATAGTCCCGACCCTTTTCGCGCGAGCGAGAGCACCTTCTCTCCCCTTCTCTCTCTCTCTCTCTCTCTCTCTCTCTCTCTCTCTCTCTCTCTCTCTCTCTCTCCCTCGTGCACTGTCTGCTTATTTCACATTCGCCGCACAGTCTCTTTCCAATTCTGTTTCGCGAGTCGCTCGGGAACTTTTTTTCCTGCATGGAAACCCACTTGCATCCGCTTTAATGAGAATCTCCCAATCGATTATACAAGCTAAAATGCCTTTTCGTTTTCTTTTTTCATTCGGGTGCTGTTTTATTTCAGTATGCGGTCACGTTTCAAGGCGTGGATATAAGATGTGGAGGAACTTTTTCCTAGAGAAATATTCCGTGTATGAAGCTTTTTAGTTGGAAGGATTGTAGGTGCATTCCATGATTACAGCTAGCATCCTCATTTGCCCGTCTTCAAATCGTAAAGATAACACTGCGAGTTGGCAGAGTTTCAAATGAATGTAGAACGACAAGGAAAGAATAGTTGAAATGGCCGTCTACTCGCTCTACTTTCCACTTTTCAGACAGATAAAAACATTAGATTGTATATTCGCATAGGGATTTCCTAAAGTTACACTCTAAAAACGATCTTTTGATTCAAGCACATGTTGCAACCAACTTGTGATTGATGATATATAAATATATTATATATATGCAGTCATTTATCAGCTAATGTTTTAATTCCGATCAAACGGACGGATGCAAATATATTACCTGTTTAGGTATTAAAAAACTTCCTCCAGAAGTATCAAGGGAATTGGAGACTCGAATTCCAAATGGTTTCCTTGATAGTTACACCACACCATACCAGCGATACAAACTGTATCTGATTTTGATAAAGATTTTATGCAGAAATCGATGCCTAAACTGACCAGGAGAGTCAGCACAAGCTTTGGGTCACCAATTATGATGAAATTTGTTAAATAGGTCTTCAGTAACCTCTAATAAGTTAAGTCGAATGAATCTACGGTAACTCAATTCTATTCATGCTTATCGTAGAAGAATCTTTACAGGTGGCACATTGGGTACAGTCATCTTATTTTTTGTAGTCCGGGAGAAAAGTTTCAGTCTCCGCAAACGCCGGGACGTAAAGTTGGCACTTTGCTCCCTCTGGGGTGAAACAGTCTATACGAGTTTGAATAATAATTCGTATTTATCACACACAGGCGCACATGTTCGATGTCTACAGTTTTTTGCCTGGATTATTCATTCCGAGGTGAATAATAATTCTTGAAATTTCAATCCTGCCTGATAATGAATATTTTTTTTTTCACCCAACACGTCAGTTCTCGGTCGGAAGAGCATGAAATGATTTCGAATTTTCCAAATGATGGAAACATTCATTTGTTGAACAATATTGACCAATCAACAGAAAAAACTGTCAGCTTCCACGGTTCCCAAACTTGGCAGAGAAAAAGTGCGTGGAGAAAGCCAAGCCACAAGAATTTTCCAGCGCAACAAAGTTTTTGAAGACAGCCGATCGTTCGTCAATCACTCGGATCACTGTCGGTAAATTAAATCAAAGCATCATGTTGACGTATATATGCGCAAGTGTATAGCAGTAGCCCAACCCTCGTCGCAATAGCATCAATCTGCCACTCATTAAGAGCGCGATAAAAAAAAAGCAAGAGTATAATCGTACCGGGGCGAGGGTGAGTGAGCATAAGTCATACAGTTGGTGCTTGCGCGCGCGGGCGCAAGAGAAGAGAGGCGGAAAGTGAGTCTGAGATATAGAGAGGGGCAGTGATTGCGCGTGAACCCGCCCGGCCGCGTGCGCACATGTGTGTGCACGTGACTTGGTTGCGGGGGGAGGAAACGGGGAGGGAGCGCTCCCCTAAAAATAGCGTGAAGACCAATGACACAAAACGAGCAACAAGGGGTGACACGGCGTCGCAGCGCCAGATAAGAGGGGCAGCCCGCTGCGGTGCTGGGGTGGCGGTGCATTAACCAACCGCGATAAGCAGACTGTGTTTGCCTCCGCTGCGGTCGCGCCGCCGCCGCCGCCGAGCTATAACACTTCTCGCTATATATATACTTGCTCTGCGCGTGCAGTTCCATATCTCCATTTTAATACCTAACACGGCTCAAACGTTTCACGCACGCGTCGCTCTATCGTGACGCAGTCCAAGAGAACAAGTGCGTCGTATGATGAGTTTTAACAATTACAGTTTTTACAATTATATATAGCTGCCTCAGTCTAAAGTCATAAAAAGCTCTATAACAAGGCAGCGCCGGAACTCCAAACTCTACCGGTAGCTTGATCCAGTGTCAGGGAACATATCTGTAGAGTTTGGCTGAGATTGATGACCCGAAGGCATGATATCCTCACTGTGAGCTTCATCGTGGACCTGATATGTTGAAACTAACAAGAAGGGGATTGTGATATTGCAGATTTAAAAAATTAACTGCAGGAGATATTGGAATTTCTCCAAAAAATGTATGAGACCATTTTCAAGCTATCGAACAAAGGTTTTGTACGTATAACTTAAAAGGTCAAAAATAAGTGGGCGAACATAGCCAAATTGGTTGAAACATGTTTAATTAATAGAGTAGCCTATCCGGATGGAGGATTCTGGTGTCAAACAATTTTTTTTTTATAATCTTTGTAGTATTCAGCATAATTTTTGTTCTCAACTTTTTTTCATTTTCACACATATACAAGATTATTTGGGCTCTCAAAATTGAGAAAAAAGTTAAATTTTGAATAATTCAGGTTTGAGTGCATAGACTAACTTCCACATACATGCACCCAAAAATCTGAAAAAATTTTTGAGTATTCTGGGGATGAATACCAATCAATTTGACAATGCAGAATTTCGAACAAAATTTTGACCATGCTCACTTGACGTGGAACGTCCCATATATAAAAATATCCAATCAATTTACTCAGTCTTTCTATTTATAATCGCATAAAGGGCCACATTAGCTTCACTTATTTTTGATGCAAAAAAGAGCAATTTAAGTAGGGTAAAAAATAGTTTTGGGAAAACTGATGTGACCAATCGAAAGATGACATGTTTCTAAATAAAAAAGAGTAATGACACTTTCAGAGATTAAAATTATTTACACCTGATTTTTTAGGTTGAGTGTGAATACTAAAATAAGAAAAGGGTGAAAAAAATCAGTAAGTGAAACTTCAAAGTGTTGTGGGAGAGTGGTTTTTAGGGTTAAATGGATGGAGAAGGTACCGAAAATTTTCTTCTAATACCCCCAATATGACCCGAGTGCGACTGATGTTCAGAGAGCACCGGAAATACGAAATCTGACAAACGTGCCAAATTGCCTGCAGTAACCTTATATTCTTTTAAATAAAATTGGTCTTGACACAAACTATATACATCGTTACTTTTGTTTGAAATGTCATATAAGGTATCTTGACATTTCAAAACACCTTCTAAGAATCATCGTCGATAATCCTATTTTCCTTTTCACAGAAGTCAAAAGGGCACTTATACTAATAATTTATTGGAAACATTATTTATTGAAGAGACTTTAAATTCAATAATTCTAGGAACATCATTTATCCATACCGATCATGGAAACAAGTTTATTCATGAGAAAATGTCTTTCTGTTTACAGATCGAATGAAGTTCGGAGGCAGGCTAATAACTTGTTCAATTTCCCAATTGTTCACCAATAGCTCGACTGTACCATCCTATGTCGAACCTGTATTTGACGTGGGCTCGGCGGGCGCCAAGCCACTCGGTCGCGGAGCCGTATAATTGTCCGAGGAACGACAAGTCGATGGATGTGATAATCTTCATAATGTCGGAGCCAAATTTGTCCAACTAGCGGGATTATTAGATCTATTAGATTGACCTGGGACCACTTAGGCAAACGCAGCGATGTCGGTATTGTATTCTTGATCGGCGACAGCAGCGACGGCTGGTTTGATAAGAAGCTGGAGGAGGAGCAACACATGTATGGTGACATCGTGCGAAGTAAATCTATCGACACCTACGCCAATCTACCTTCAAGGTCCTGTCTATAGCTTCTATTGTTTATCATACAACACGAGCAACTAACGTGACAACAACACGTGACACTAACGTCATTTTTGGTAATCTTATACAGAATGAAATGAGGTCTTATAGGAAACAGGATAGCAAGTACTTTGTGTCGGAGTCCGAGTACAATTTCAAGATTTACCCGAATTACTAATCTACCTAATATCCGGCGATTTGGTGCCCAATATATATGAGACGGCCCTCAACGAGACCTTCTTCAAGATAGAGAATATATTCATAACAGGGATTGTGCCAGACAAGCTGGGCGTGATACCTGAGCAAAGTTAGATAAAACAAAATCAGAATTGATGAAAAAATGGAGAAAACGAGCTTTAACAAGTTTGTGTAAGTGTTTCTCTTCAGTTTTAATGGTAAAATCAATAATTAACGTACTGCCTTGAGGCAAAAGAAAAACCGCTGCCAAGTGCCTCAGCAGTATGCTTTCTCAAAGTATTGCAATTGAACCTCAATTTGCATTAATCACCACTCTTTGAGAAAGCAAAATGAACCTCTAACTTATTTCCTCCACTCCATAGTAACGGTTGCTATGGTAAATATCCGAGCTTCGGTGTTCTTACTTCTTAGTCGTCAACAGTTCCGAAAATGGACCTCTAACTGACTTTTCCCACTCCATAGTAACGGTTGCTAAGCACGTAAACAACGGTTGCTATGGTAAATATCGGAGCTTCGACGTTATTACTTCTTAGTCATCAACAGTTCCGAAAATGGACCTCCAACTGACTTTTCCCACTCCATAGTAACGGTTGCTAAGGACGTAAACAATGGTTGCTATGGTAAACGTCTGAGCTTCGATGTTCTTACTTCTTAGTCATCAACAGTTCCAAAGATGGACCTCCAACTGACTTTTTCCATTCCCTAGTTACGGTTGCAAGGGATATAAACAACGGTTGCTAGACACATCAACAATGGTTTATACGGGAAAGGTCTCTTTGATTGTTATAAAATCCCATAAATATACAAACCCAAATGATCATTTATCATGAATTATATGGGAACTTATCGAAAACACGCTAGCAACGGTTGCCATGGAATCAAACAACGGATGTTGCTGAACACCGAACTCGGTTCACATCTGCCGGAGACCGACCTGTGTGCAAAATTTCAGGACGATCGGACCATTCCTTCGAAAATTAACGTACGACAAAAAAAGTCAGTCTGAAGCTGAATTTTGTATCTCCATAGCAACGGTTGCTAGGAGAATAAACAATGGTTGTTCCAAAATGAATGTCTTATCGATTCTCATCGATCGTCGTCGAAAGAATTGGAGACCCATCGTGCATTGATGATGATTTTCGGAGCTTTTATCAAAAACACGTTAGCAACGGTTGCTAGAGAAATAAAAACGGAATTGGCTGAAAATTGAACTCGACCGAGATTTTGCGGCGACTAACCTGTGTGCAAAATTTCAGGACGATCGGACAATTCCTTCGAGAGTTATCGTACGACAAAAAAGTGCACGTACGTACATACATACAGACATTTTCGGATTTCCATGTTTTTCGACCCGTAGATTACGAAAATCGAGGTCCCGAAGTCCGATTCGGTGGGTCGATTTTTACCCCGTTACAAAGCTTTCTCTTTGAGAAAGCAAAAAATGCAGATTTTTGGAAAAATTTATTAAATTTTCATCTGTAGCAAATTTTTCTCACATTTTCGGATGGGGAACATACCGAAATAATCATTGCTGATGACGATATACGCAGGCATTTCAGTAGAAACTAGCGCGAGGTAGAAAGTTTTCAGCGCAGATCCAGTCTGGGCTAGTGGCGGTGCGGGCTCGCGTGCGCCCGCGAACACTACCACGTGCGAACCCCGTGAGCTCACATCTCGCACGCACCGTTGCCAGAATCTATCGGGAGAACATCAGCGGCCGGGTGTAGCTCGAGTCGCAATTATCGGCTCCTTCGCTTCCCCTATATAACCGTGCGCGCACAAATACACACACACACACACACATACTGGTATGTAGCCATGTGGGTATGTGTGTTCAGACGAGCGAGCGAGGAAGGAAGGACCGAGCGTGTGAGCGCTCGCGTGTGTGTGGGCCGGTGCGCGGAGGGGAGCCGGGTCGAGCGCGAGGAGGAAGGGGCTCGCGAGGAGGAGTCGACCAAGGAGCGAATATCGCGTGGGACAATGGCATCCCCGGGCAAGGATCAGAGCAACAGGACGCGGCCGCGTCGTTCCGAGCTGATTTCTTTGAAAGCTGCTCTGCAGAACTGGCTGCGCCGCGACCGCAGACGCCGCCGCGGCCATGCGCTGCGCTGCAGCGTTGCAGGCCTCGCCTCGGTCGAGCGCTTGATCGGGGGCCAAGGCCAATTTATGTTTCAGTCATTACAGTACTTGCCGACTGCTCCGCGAGACGGAATCAAATGACTATGCCTCGTTTTTACTGACGGGTAAATTCGCGTCGTCGAATAGAGGGACAACTCAACGTCTGACGCGCTCCTGGAAGCTCAACGCGGTGACGAATCGAGTTGAATTTTTTTCCATAGGGATGATTGTTATATTCCTAGCAACCATTGCTAAGTATGCAATGTAAATTTCACTGGCGACCGTTGAAAAGAGGAAGAGAGATTCAAAGTATTGTCGAAAAACTAGACTGTACTAATCACTTGGTAGCAATTTTATCTTTCTTTCTGAACAGTCTTCTTGATTCAGTTTACTAATGATGTAAACCGTATTTTCCTGTCATTTCTTGATTTATGGTATATGAAAGATTCGTGTGCATATAGAAAGTCATCTTGAGTAAACTTGCCATCGTTCGTTTATGCTGTGAAGTAGCAAAATGTCATGAAAATTTCCATATACCAATTTCTGTCTTCAATTCTCATTGTTTTTGTAGTGATGGAAACGAGGATTAGAACTATAAGTTATTCATAGATTTGTGGAGAACAATATATCATTTCAACACTTTATAATAAAGCACTCTCAACTTCATAAGTATCTATCACATTGAAATAATTGAGGAAACTTGGTCGGAAGATAAATTCCTTATGCAATAAGTTGAACACGATAAACGTGTATTCTCGGACAAAGCATTGCGCGTGATGCATTAACAAAGCATGGATAATTAGTCTAGATAGTCCCTCCAAAGTATTTCATTATAGTAAAACATATTTTTTGTTCGACGTACTTTGAAAGACGAGTATATAAACCTATATCAGCTCAATACTCAGTCAGTACGCTACTTGCACGAGAAAAATTTTCGTCCCTACTCCAGGAGTAACAATTTGAAAAATGCCCCGAACAAACATGATTGCCATAACACGTAAGTGATTTTCAAATTGATTACAACGACAATTTTGAAAGAGAAATGTCGAACGTTACTCGTAAAATTCCAGTTGTGCTGGTGACTTTTCTACTTGCAAATACTCATGCAACTTGTCCTGGATGTTACTTCACCGAGAATTGGGATCCCGTTTGTGGAAGTGACGGCGTAACATATTCAAACGAGTCGGCCTTGAATTGTGAGGCAAATTGCGATCCAAGTGAGTTTTTCTTTTGAGATATTTCATTCATAAATATTGTACCAGACAAAAAACATCCATAATTATACCTTAAAAGACTCATGTAACTCGGCGCGTGAAATACCATTCCATGTTACTCAGTGCGTGAAACGCCATTTCATGCACTCGTGCATTTATCAGGAGTCCTTTTTACGGACCCTCTCATCACATAATATATCGTATCCAACTAGTGCGTTAAATTGTAATGTCGTCGGTGGCGCTGACGCGCCACCTAATCACGCGTGTGAGCGTGTAACACTCGTCACTGGCTTCACCGGTTACTCGTGGATTCGTATACAGTGTGGACTCCACACGCGACTTTGAATTTTTACGCACTAATTGTATAATATACTATTTCATGGGAATGATATTTTTATTTTTTGAATATAGGTATTGTAAAAGTTAGTGATGGTCCATGCTAATTATCTTTTGCCCGGAGCCTTACATTTCCAGAAAACAACCAAGTGAACGATTCCCTGGATGATCCGTATTTCGACATTGAAAACTCCGTTTGAAATATGTATATATTAGACTTGAAATAAATCAGTAGAAACTCCAAGTGATCAACTGTTATTAACACTAATAATTGATAAAGAAAAAACCGTTGCCAAGTACCTTAGCAGTATGCTTTCTCAAAAAAGCTTCAACATTACCCACAAACGCGTTCCAAACCTATTTTTCCACTAGGTTGCTAGGGAGGTAAATAACGCTTGCTATGAAGCAAATATAACAATTCAGTGTCCTTGGCCATCGAGTGAGACTTAAAACTGATTTTCCAGCTTCCGAAGTATCGTTAGCTAGGGATGTAAACAAACGGTTGCCAAGGATATGAACAGTGGTTGGTATGGGAAATGTCTCATCGATTCTCATCGATTCTCATTTACTCTCTTAGCCCCAGTGATCACTTATGAGGATTCGTGAGAAGACACATTAGAAACGGTTGTAAAGAAATAACCAACGGATTTCACTAAAAATTGAACTCGGCCGAGATTTTGCCGCGACTAACCTGTGTGCAAAATTTCAAGACGATCGGAACATTCCTCCGAGAGTTATCGTGGACGAAAAAAACGGGACGCACACACACACACACACACACACATACATACATACATATATACATACATACAGACACTTTTGGATTTCCATGTTTTTCGACCGGTAAATCACGAAAATCAAGGTCCCGATGTCTGATTCGGTGGGTCGATTTTTGCCCCATTACAAAGCTTTCTCTTTGAGAAAGCAAAAAACATAGGATTCAAACGACAGTTCGAAAAATGAAATGATTATTTTCAAAGTATGATTCCGTCTCTGGTGCAGTTATTATTATATGGTATAATAAGATTAGATTCCTAGAAATGTAGTGTATTGTGATCAGGTGATTTCATCTATCCTTTCGAATCCGATACTCGACAACGTTCGATCTAGATATTGATATTTGAAAATTTAATACGTGATTTGAAGGCTAGCCGTGGCTTTGCATTCATTGCAGGGCAGCAACAGCACATGTACAGCCGCGACAGCCCTCGTGGCGTGAGTCCGCGCTCACGACTTCACCGGTCGATCGGCAGAATGACAGATCGATCGACAGACGCGCGACACCAACTACAGTACAATGTCCTTTCCGTTTGTTTGTCTACATATGTTTTTTCACGCCTTCTAGTTCTACATACGCAAGTCGCTATTCTAAGCATTATTTATCCAGAAAATTGAACTACCCGCTGTGTGATATACCCTTGGATAAGCTGATGTAATTGGGGAATACTTTGTTTAATTTATACTAATTTGATTCTTAAGTTTGCAGGTACAGGAAATGTGGAGTAAAAATAACACGTAGTTGACGAGAAAAGACCTGAGCAATGCCAATAATACTTTGTAAACTGTTTTTTGGATAAAACAAAATAGAGCCATTTACTCTAACTTCTTCAATGCATCGCGTTATGATCATTAATAGTTATATTTATGTATTTTCAAGTCAGGTAAGTGGCACTAAAAGCATGTGTGGCGGTTGGGTTATATTGGCAGTATTAAAACAAAATTTCTCCCTGCTTCCTCGCTCATTTAGCCTTTAACACCATTTTCTCACAATAGTTTGAACCTTTAGTAACTGCTTTTTCCGTATTTTTCTTTTTTCACACTGCTGACTCAATTATAATGAATCAGTGTAATCAATCTTATTTTTCCATATGTGACGACTCTATCTTATGTGAAAATATCTTATTTTTTGATTGGTCATATCAGTATTACTCTAACTATTTTCTACTTTACAGAAAATACTCATTCTCGCATGAAATATAAGTGAAACCAACGTTCCTCATAATCGTATGGAATACCTTGGAACTCGGGGGACGTAGTACCACGGAGTTCTTCTGAAGTACTACGGGGTTTATAGATGAATAGTGCTCTTAATGCTTGCCAATATTGATCAAGAGCTATTCCTCAGATTATGACGCTTCATCAAAACACAATAAGTTTATGCTGACGAGATAAAAATGCTGAATGCCATCAAATTTAGTACCATGGGGTACTGGAAAATGATGGAAGTAGGTACCGGTGAGAGGAGTCCCTCGTCCGAAAGACATCGAATACGCACCATTCATAAATATTTACTAGGTATAGTTGATTTTCCAAACTTGTCAGATGGTGAAAATATATAAATTGATGAAAAAGAGCCAGGCTGGGATACCTAAGAGGGTTAAATCATATGAAATGCGCATTGACACAAAAATTGTACAATGCTCGGTTTGAGTGACTTTTATTAATTGAAATTTTCTATTGCTCAAAATGAGTAAATGACGGTTATAGCGATGGTGCCCGATCGGCCATGAACATACCCTTTGACATGCCGTTTAAAACATCATGAAATTCGAATTTCATCAGAGCCAAACTTGCGAAAAAACTTCAAGAGGTGGCACATTGGCTGGTTTACCTTATCTGAAGCAAAATGACCTGCTTTGAAGCCAACATCTTGCAGCTAATCAAAGATAACGTAGTTTTGTAAAGAGGGTGGGGGAGACGGTTCATTAATTCTAATAATGACAAAGCTTTGTTATGCAGTAGGCCGTCATGCTCGTTCTCATATTGAGCCGAAAGCAGAAACAACGCGCAAACAAAGGAATAACTCCGGAATATCTGTGCATGCAGACATTGACCTGAATTATTCCTTTCAAAATAAATATTTCATGATACCCTCAAACTCAATGTAAGCGTGCGCACAAATACATGTACTCATACATCCTTCGCGCCAGTCGAGCCAATAGCGCCATCTCAGCTGAAACGAACTTTCAACGCTAACCCCACCGTAGGATCAAGAGCCATAAGACCCCCATTAATCTCCCCTGAGGGCTATATGTTCTCTCTCTCTCTCTTTCTCTCTCTTTCTCTCTCTTTCTTTCACATTCATCCTCTATCAGAGTCTTCCCCTTCGGCTTCCCAATCTCTCTCTCTCTCTCTCTCTCTCTCTCTCTCTCTCTCTTTCGTCACTTCAGTTATCTACTTCTGGCTCGTTTCTTCAGTGCGACTTTCCCTCTGGGTATTCCTTACGGCAACATTCCAATTTTTAATTCGTCACTTACAAGGGGGCTTGAGCAATCTGAAGGATGAATTTTAATAGAACTTTCGAGTAGATATCCTTCATTATAAAAATCAGGTGGTGCGTCAGACGACATCATTTTTGTACAAAGATTTTGTCGCGAAATGCTTCAATTTTCATTAGAATATCATTATTCATCTCACAGAATTTTATAGAATAAAATAATTCATCGATCATAACAGAGAAATCTACGCATTTGTTGAAATATCTGTACAAAAATAATTTTCGTCATGACGAAAATCTATCTGGAAAATTTCTTGAACATCTAGCTTCAGATCTTCACTCCTCTCCACTTGTAGTTAATCCTTTACAAGTCAAGTTTCACCTTTCCTCGTTGGGCAACGATTTTTTTTAACTGTTATACATCAACTCTTGTGGTATTCAATAATTATTCATGAAAAAAATGAACGATTGATTCTCAGAGTCATAGAAAGAAACAATCGGCACAAATCAAGTAAATTTGAGAAATTGCAGCAGTTTTATTCTCAAACAATTTAATTTTTAGATGATTCAATCGACATTAACCTCTTCAGTTGATTTGACTCCAATATACATTTTGCTTTTCACAAACGAATCACGTTGAATATGAAACACATATCGCCTTTGTTGTTGGACTTGATTAAACAAACCGCTTTTTCTCCCATCACAATTGTAACGCTATTTCTTAACCTCGCTTTTGTCACCTTCAAATTGCCGTATTGCTGAGCCACTAATTCAATTTCTCCATGCGTGGCTCGTATCCGCTGTTCCGTTTTTTCTCGCCCACAAAGTCTAATCGAACTCCAGCTGCGATAACTCCGCGGGATATAGCTTTCCCGGACGCCGGATGTTTTTAGCTCGCTCAATACATACGCGCGTGCAGTTGTACGTCCGAGTATATAGAAGCTCTCTGCTGGGTAGCTGACGTCAGAAACGCACATATATATACGAGTCCAGGTTGGCCGGTGCTTCACTGCGTACTCGCATTTTCTCGAACCAATTCTCAAGCTTGAATTATCGAAACATTCCAGAATCGACTCGAAATTTGATTGGCTCACTACCTGGGTGAAATTTTAGTTGATTTCAAATTCTCTTTATAAGATTCTCAATAAAATGGCTGATAAATTTAATTAACTGCGAAATTAATTTGTTACTTCCACACTGAACAAACTTTGATGAATGAAAATTGGAATCTGGACATCCGTGTCAGGAGTTGATTCGGGTTAACCTTGGGTACTGGTGGGAAACTAAAGAATTTCTACAAACTTGGAGAAATTTATGGAAAATTCATAAATCTAGCTTTCGGTGACATTGATAATGTTTTGGTGGAAATTTGGACATTCAGTTCGGTCGACAGACGTACGATCAACCGAAAGCATACATAGTCAACTCGTTACTGCATATCAGTCACAGGCTCTGAACATCAGAAGTAATGTGCCGTTGTGGTATAGTATATAAAAAGTACCATGCTACTGCATGGTACATTTTTTCCAGCAATGGGAACCACCGTTGACTGTGTGTGATTCAAGAAAGTGCGATTATGTGAAGTATCAAAAAATTTAATGTACTGAAAATATATGCAATAATCTACTTTACTATGTTTTTTCATCCTAGTAGTCAGTTTCATAATCCTTTCTTTGATGGGGAATAGTATCAACGTACAATAGAATCTCGATAATTGAAATTATTTATTTAGAGCTGTAATATGGAATTGACCCATCATACGAGTGAATCGTTCCACCTTAAGGGGGGATATACAGTTAGAACGAGAAAAAAAACTCATTTTTGAAAATCGTTTTTCAAGAGTACTTTTTAATCAAATCCATCGAAAATTTTTGACAGTTATAAGTTGATCCATGTAGTATACAAAAATATTTTTCTTAAATTTTTTCTAACAAAATGGCGGCCGTTAGATAGCGTTGAAAAAGTACCTCTATTTTGCTTGTGCCGGCTCTCCTGGTCGCAATTTTGATCGAAAATAAAAAAATCAAAAAAATTTACATTAATTACTTTCACAGTCAGTAGATGAATTATCAAAAAAAAATTAAAAAAAAAATTTGCACTTTTGGCGTATCTTTTTCGAAAAACTCAATTTTTTTCAATTTTTTTCCCCCCATTTTCTCACATTTTTCCATATTTAATAATAAAATATTACAATAATTTTTAATTTATCTGATAGGTAATAAAGAAATAAATCAATAAAGAATATAATAAAGAAATCCTATAAGTTTCAGCTCAATCGGATAATTAGTTTTCGAGTTATCACCGGCATAAACTCCAAAAATGCAGTTTTGAGAAAAACGCGTTGAAAGTTTTAAATTGCCGTTAAATCGTAGTTACACTTCAATCAGCAATCCCTTGGAAAAAACACTTGGAGTTCGAATTTCGAAAAAAGGGTTTCAGGAGCATATTCTACGGGAAATTTACTAACTTTTTATGGAAAAAAAAAATCGAATTTTTTTTTCATTCTAACTGTATATCCCCCCTTAAAGTTTGATAATATTTCATCTATTTTCACTCGATTATGCCTTGCCTCATTGAACAGCAATGGTATACAACTGTATGAATATCAAAATAACAAAGTAATCATCAAATCTGAAATTCTAACATTTTCTGTGGCTCCGCCTTTTCTTTTAATCAGAGACAGTTCGATTGCTTTTATCTGTGTGAGTTTATACACTCAAAATCGGAGTCTAATATTAGTTGAATGAAAAAAAAATACGAAACCACGTTAAAATTCATGGCAACGACCGAAACCAGATCTAGCGCTCGACTTTTTCCCGGGTAAGCATGAGAATTATTCAGATGAATTGAACTCCGACGCTCATGCATATTTTCAAGTACGTGGCTTGGCGGACTGTGAACATAGATAAAGTCAGCTGTCCCCCTCTTTGGCTGGTGAATGTGACGTTATACTTCGACGGCATTGTCGCCTGGCGGGCGATAAGACGCAACCGCATGTGCGCGCAATGGTTTGACCAGCCGATAGCGCCGCGGCCAGTGTGTGCGTGTTTGTGTGTACAGCTTCCGGTCGGACTCGCGTCAGCAGCGGGTTACCGAAGCCTTTGAAAGAAAATAAGCTTCCTTCGCTGTGGGAAAAATACGGAGGCGGGAGTTTTTGTACACGAGAGGTATAGGGACAAGCTTGCCTTTCCTGTGAAACCACGGATGTCTGTACGTGTTTTAGACATTCTGCCGACGAGAATGTGTGACGATTAGATAGGCAAAATAACCGAGGGGGCCATGTTCGAGCTGAAACTTTAAGAAACGAAACACCAATTCGCTTCGGATCTATTTGTTTCTGCTTCGAAAGCTTTTCCATGATGAATTATTGATTAATCGCATTTAAACGTGAACAACGTTTATTTTCAAATCTTCATACAGAATTTGGCCTTTCAAAAAGATTTTAACGAGTTTAATTTATCTTTATAAAATGGAAGTCCATTGAGTTGAAATGAGAAAATGAAAGCAGAATTAAAGGATTCAAACAAGTTGAAGAACGAAAGACTAATATTAAAAACCAAGCATTTAGAGTTAAATTGCACACAGTTTTTTAGCAGATTCAAATGTATCAACCCAATCATTGAAGTAACAACTTTTGATGAGGATTTTGACTGCTTTGAACTCGAATCCCGTCGGAATTTGTTCTTGATGTGCAAAAATATGGACAGAGAACATTTCCCCCGAATGAGACTACAATCACTATACCGTCGCCTCCTCAAAGAAAGGTGCCAACTCAGAAGCCAGTTAGAGAAGGTGCGAACTCAGAAGCCAGTTAGAGAAGGCGCAACCTCAGAAGCCAGTTAGAGAAGGTGCGAACTCGGAAGCCGGTTAGAGAAGGTGCGAACTCGGGAGGCATTTTATTTTTCTGAAATTTGAGTTGGCAAACCTGATAATCTGATATTTTCTTATTTTATATAAAAAGTGATCGACTGTAGAGTGAAGCCAGTTGACTCGTTATTTTATTGGTTACTATGAATCGATGAAATTTCATCAGAAATATACTATTTTGTTTGTATTTTATTCACTTTCAAAATAGTATATTTCTGATGAAATTATCGTACGGTTCGAAATCTCTGATGTACGGTTATCGTTTTGATGAATTCGCGATAACAAACCGACGACTCCTTACGGTTGAATTTGAAAATATTCAAGACAGCGCGATTATCCGTTTGATCACTGTCAGTCACTTATGTGTTTCTCATAGCATTTATTGAAATAATTATACTTGGCAAAGTCAAATTATCGCTTATTCTTTTCGAAATTTTCCCGTGAAATGTCCAACCGAATAAACAGAACGACAACATAAATTCGTAACGATTACATCAAAAAGCATTCACTTGTCAGTATTTTACTGATTTATAATAGATTTGACCAATCAAAATACCTAGAATGACTTCAAAAGGATAAACTCTGATTTCAGTGGCTTCAGCGTGAGAGTTGAAAAATTTAGTAGATAAAGAAGGTACTGGTTAGACAAACGTTTCTAATATTATAATTTCATGTAATGTATAAGAATCATTCATTTACCATAAAGCGATTGTTCATAATTCTTTTTCATAAAGCGATGAAGGGTTCTTCGATCGACGGAAAACAACCGTATAAGAATGGACACTCACCACTTCTATTTCATTGGCGATTTTTGGGTTTATAATTGTGACAGTCAATCCGCCGTTTAATGATGCAAAAATATATAGGATATGTTTCAAATATTCGATTTGACAGAGAAAAACACGTGTGTGCGCGCGCGTGTGTGCGCGCGTGTGTGTTAAAACTTTCCCCTCAGATCTTTCATTCAAAAAAGCCACATTTTCATCCTCGCCCCTCTTTCGGCCTCGGACATTTTCTATAAATCGCTTCGATCTGCTACTTGTGAATGAAACTAACACTGCATGGTGCATGTGCTCAGCGTGTTTTTATTTATCACTATGTACAAGTGGCGCGTGACTCCCCCTTGTCGAGTGTCGTTTCATTTGAGCTGGCAACGCCACCACCACCACCGCCGCGAGATTATTGGTTCGCAACGGAGAGGGTAGAATCGCGAAGTATCGCGCGTGCCACGTCTATTAGCAGAACACTATAATATACACCCCGTTCGCCTTGCATGAGTTTGCGGGTGGTTGCTCTTCTTTCAAATTAGACACAGTGATTCAAGTACATTGGAAGTAATCAATGGATCTCCGATATAGAGCCCTTTATATTTTCGCTTCAGTGATTTGATTTTTTATTCAATGTTTTATTTAACTAGAAATTTTTAAAATAAATGTTCAAATTCGTCATGAGAGGAATATCAGTTTTTCCGAAACTCTCTTCAATAGTGTGGTACTTTGATATAATCTCTGCAGTATGATATTCTAATGAGCAAACACTAAAATTTGAATCCTCAATGTTAACAATTACATGCCGCATAACTGGCCGTGTCTCAATATAGGAACAATGTCTTAGCCTTACAAAAGTAATCGACTCAATTAGACAATATTGGATGTGTATGTGTATTTATGGTATACGTGATCATAAACGCTCATTTTACGCATCGATTTTCGTGGTTTAAATGCAATTTTACACACTTAAATCGATGCGTAAAATTCGCGTTTGATCACTATACCATAAAATATTGTATATTACACTATAACGTAAATGAATGTACCCATTATATGGATCACTCAAACGCAAACAGCCACTAAACGCTTCTTATTTTGATTCTCCAACATTGATGGTGAGAAATTTGAGGTCAATGAATACCTTCATCCGCATCTGGATTGATCTTTCCTATGCTGAGTGAGAATATTTTCAAAAAATTGTCCTTTTCGGTCATTGTTCGGTAATCAAAATTTTTATTTTGCTCATTATTCTGTACTGCAAACAATCTCCCGTGCCGCGCGGCGTTGCTCTACAAGGATCTATATGAAAAACAAAAGGAGGCGCATATTGGGTGTACATAAACCATATATAATTCCAGATTATACTCGCTGCTATATATTCATTATTTCATTAAATTGTAGTTTGCATGACTATGATAAAATGATAAAATGGTAATTTATATTACTCGATGCGTAAAATGCCATTTCACGCACTAGTAAGTTTCTTAAAAGACCGTTTTACAAGTTCTCATAACATGAAATATTGTATTCAACTGGTGCGTTCATTTTTAACCACTCGTGTGAACGTGTAACACTCGTCGCCGGCTTCATCGGACACTTATGGATACGTCCACATTAGAAGTGTTTTAAAATATCGTCCAAATGGTCAATTAATCAGAGAAGTGATGAGAACTGAATGTCTTAAGACGAGATCAGATCAACTGCAACGTGAAGCTTGAGAATTCAAGATGAGAGCACGAGTCTTGAAAAATCATGTTTAAGATCTAGTATACAAACGAGAATACATACGCATTTCGAGACAATAATTTGAACGAGGAACGAATTCGAATGGATCTTTTTTCAATTTTCCAGAAACAGTCTATGACGTTGCACGCATTAT
Organism: Aphelinus atriplicis; assembly: GCA_020882685.1. Classification (NCBI taxonomy): domain Eukaryota; kingdom Metazoa; phylum Arthropoda; class Insecta; order Hymenoptera; family Aphelinidae; genus Aphelinus; species Aphelinus atriplicis. Next base: position 81,088,157 of record CM037073.1, read on the forward strand.
GTGTAGGCACGCAGAGCACAATCTGCCAGTACGAAATTCAAGAGCTATATAGTGCAGTATTGAACGCCTCGCGAGGAGCAGAGTCACCTCTTGGTACTTACTTAAAGTTATGGGGCGCGAGCTACGCGCTTTACAATTCAATTAGTGGAGTGGAGCAGCCGCACAATACATATATACACATATATATATACGTATACATAGTGACCGTGACCGCGGCGCTCCACATAATTTGCTCTGACTCCGTCGGCTTCGCTGCTGCACCGCTCGGGACCGCGTTTGATGCGCTCCAAGTGTGTCATGACGCTCGAGCGTTGCACCGTTTACAGTGCGATATTTTTCGCGTAAGCACACGGCGGACGTCATTAGCATGATTCTCTTTGTGAAACCTTAAAATTGATGTACTACTCTCTTAAATCCTTACAGTGAAAACCACTGAATTGCAGTGAAAAATCACTGTACGTAGGTGGATGAAAAATTGACCGCATTGCAATGAATTTAACTATGAAAATGTTTTCTATCAAAACTCATGGAACTAAAGTGAAAATTCACTTTTGTTACATAAGACATTCACTGTAATCCAGTGAATTTTTCATCCACATTCTTACAGTGATTTTTCGCTGAAAGGCAGTGGTTTTTCACTGTAAGGGTTTAAGAGAGTAGGAATGTACGTGATATAATCGAGATGTATGGTTTGACTACAACAGAATGTTTCACATGTTTTGCTATTTTACAATAGCATTATTATTTTGGAAAATACATTTTAAAGATAACACGACATAGTTTGTATTATTTTTTTTTATTTAGTTATTTAACGAAGCTTTTTGTACTCTTGGTACTATTAAGCGTCTAATCTATGTTTGTATTATTTCCTTTCATATACTTTACAATGAGATTGTTTGCTACGTTTTCTTGCTCTCACTTCTTCACCTCTCCGAAGGTTCTTTCATTATTAGGGAAAGCATCAAATCAGATAGAAATTTCAAATCATCGAACGTTTCATCCCATGTGCATTATTAATTTGCCCCATCATACGAGCGACTGCTGGCCTAGAGACTCAACTGCCCGTGAGTCTACGATAAAGAACCTCTAGCTTCTACTTTGGAGCAGAGTTCTACTCTGCAGCAATATCTTAGTGTATCGACCCTGGTAGAAAATTAAGCATTTCTCGCGGTTAACGCAAGACCCGTTAAGTAATAATTGGCTAATTTCATTAGCTAAATATTGTCCGAAAATAAGCATTAAGTTAAGCTAAGAAATGCCTAAGGCCATGCCTAAAGGGGCATGCGCGTCAGCTGCGCGCTATTTTTAGGTTATATTGTCCGTATAACTTGTAACCATGAGTGAAGAGTTACATAAATATGTAATTGCGTTTATAAATATGTTTTCGAAGAAAAGTGTCGCTCTTCGAAAAAAATAAATGAAGATGAAAATGATCAAAAGTGCACTAGTGATATATGTGACGATTGTGAAATCTATAACGAAAGAAGAAATGAGTGAGTCGACAGAAATAAAAGATTTACAGAGGTGGTCAATTGAAAATAATATTGCTCACAAACACATGGATGGCTGCTGGAAATTATATTTTATAAGCTGATCCAAATAAATTCATTGCTCCTCCAGTGGATTCCTTCAGCAATGTTATTTTAACATGATTTGCTTACTCGTTTCACTCCTAACCTCTCGCGACCGCAGCTGATCGCAGTTCTTAGCCAGTTCTTAGCCATTTCTTAGCAGTATATTAAGCTAATACCTTAACTAAAAATCAGCTAAGAAGGCTAACCTAAAGCATTTCTTAGCTAATTAATGCTTAACGTATCTACCAGGGGAGAGGACCTACTTATTCGGCTCATCATTCGCCGAAAGAATCATTAGTAGGAGAGCTGGTGGTAAAAAACTCTTTGCTTAGTTATGGCTAGTTTTTGGATATGATGCAGTGTGAAGGGTGTACATGAGTCAGCACCCACTCGCGAGGTCTGGTGACGTCGCGTTTGGCGGGGGCGTGCTTTGACGTATGTCAAATTATGATGAGCACTGAACATAATTTAGTTGGAGTTGCAAGTTGGCTGTAAATTGGTTTATGATATAAAAAAAAAACGAAAAACTGGTCAGATCCAATTTTCAGCCATAATTAACTCATTTTTCCGCATCGTTTTTACGACAACTTAGCGGAGGTGCTGACTTGCCACGCAACACGCTTATGCGGTCTGACTGCTTTCTTGTGTTTTGCTATATAATGAACAAATTTACAACCGATTTTGAACTATAACTAAATCATATTCAGCGCATATCATAATTTGACATACGTCGAAGCGCGCCCCCGCCAAACGCGACGTCACCAGACCTCGCGAGTGGGTGCTGACTCATGTACACCCTTCACACTGCATCATATCCAAAAACTAGCCATAACTAAACCAAAGAGTTTTTTACCACCAGCTCCCCTACTACATCGGCGTCGTTCAAAAAACGTCTGCGTCGGGTGAAAGAGTATCGTAGTGGTGGCGTGGCGTCGAATCACAATGGGTTGAGGTGGGCTCTGTGGGCGTGCTCATAAATCTCTCCCTTTCTCTCTCTCTCTCACTCGCTCGCTCGCACGCGGACCAAAGAGACAATACAGATATACAGCATCAGCAGCGGAAGCAGCAGCAGCTCGCGGCTAAACTCTCTAGACGCATGTTCCTCACAGCTGTACGGCTCGTTTCGTTTCACCGCGGCCGCTCGCTCAAGTGCGTCCGCTTAATTAATTCATTTATGTTGCCTCCTCGCACATCCAGATCAAAGCGACTCGCGGACAGCGAAACACTACGATCTCTTATGTCTGCTCATTACGATTCGCGTATTTGGCGAGCTGCGCCCCGTACTAGCAGCTTTCTCGATTCACTTTTCCACCCGTCCTCTTGTTACAGTACAGTACAATTTTTTCTTGAGGTGGCAACAATGTTCGCTGGTTAGAGGCACGTTTTCTTCAGTGCCCTGTACACGTGTACCTCTCACGCGATTGATTTCGCCACAATTAAACCGTGCATCTACGCATACGAAACGAGAAATTGTATATATACACGTAAGCTGAAGATACTAGAAATCGACGTGACACGGAAAATCAATTGGTGAAATCGTGTTTTCGAGAGTAATTAATTTCAGAACTCTGAGGGGTATAACAGGGAGACAACCGACTTTGGACACATTCGAAAAATGTTTCTCGATTTCTCCAGTCGAATTTATCTATTTCTGGAAATGAAATGCGAAAATCTCATAGTTACACTGTTGGTAACGACCGTAATACATCCAAGAAGGGTTATTCTATGCTTATTTATATAGTGATATGCTGATAGTATGCATGACGCTCGTAGTTGGCCTAGATTCATCAGTAAATTGTGCGCAAATAGCTTCGAACCTGTGCAAAGATTGAGGGGTGGAAGGCTTAGGCTGTTTTTTTGCTCAGGTTGTAACCGGATAAAAAAATGTTCTAAATCCAACTAAACGTCAGGGAAATTAAATGATGGATTAAATTCTATCCAGTATTGATGACTGATTTTCATCTGTGTTTCTATATGAGATAGAAGATTCCGTAACCAAAATTAATGTATGAAGAAGGACCGCCCTCAGCTGCCTTTACTTGCCAGTCGAGAGCTAACATCCGCGCCCCTAGACAAATACACATTTTTGATTTCGATCATACGAGTATAAGTAAGTACACTGCAGATATGCTACATGCGATGAATGCAGCGTCTCACGTTGCATCTGAATCTTGTATAGTAATACACGACAGACTGGATCCGTGATTCACGATCAGAGAATTAATTCTTGTAAATATAACTATTGAGACATGATAAAGTGAACAAAGTTCCTTTCAATCGTATCGTATCTGTTTTCCTGTATCTGTTTCCCGTATCTGTTTTTAGAGAGTATCGGACAAATTGTTTTTTTGCTTTCTTTTAATGATACCTCATTTGAAATGCAATAATAAGTAGCGAATGTTTTATTGAAGTCGGCAATTAAAAAGAACGTGTTATACTCAGGTTTTCCTAATACCCTCACAATAATCGAATCGAGAAATAAATCTTCTTGCTATAGTGTCAAACTGATTTTTCTTCTTGAACCAAAATGTGTTTTTTGTGAATATAACCATATGAAAGATAACAATGAAAAAATTAGGTTTAAAATATCGTTGAAACTGTAGGAGTATTTCTAAATAAGTTGTCCTAGCTCCAATAGTTCGAAAGAAGAATTATTACTTCATTATTCTAATAGCATATATTAGTTTATTCTGAGGGCATACTTAAAAACAAATATACGGTTAATGACAATTTTTTAAGAGTAATCAGTCCAAATACGCTTAATTTGATTTATTCTTGAAGTAAACCATTTAGAAGCTGGTTTAGATGCAAAAACTAATTATCATAATTAACCCATAAACTTTTATCTACTAAAGTGAAAAAAGTACAATTAAACGAGAATACGTTTTATCTGCTCACTGGTCATATACGGACATTGCGCATTCGTGAATAACTTTTCTGGCTTTCTTACTCTTGGAATGTTAAAACGTTGAATTAATAATGAATATGAAGTGCATTTTATGTGAGTGTTTCACGGATCATACCTCAGAAACTAATTTTTCAGCACCTATTGTTAGTATATAAATGAAAAACTATATACAAGAAAATGAGGAATATGCACAAGCACAAGACTTTTTTAAACCTCCATTCATATTTTATTCAGCTTCTGAACAAAACTGACGGAATCTTATTACTTAAATCAAATGAAATGTTCTTTGTCCTAACCTATTCTTTCTTCAATTGTTTTTTTTTCTTCTGGGAGTTATCACCTTCAACTATTCTACCAGCAACACTCAGTACCCCCGGCTTCTCTCGTGCCTACACGCGCTCGAGTATAACGACGGAATAACACAAAGCGTCTGCACTATTAATAATCAAACAAACGTGACAATTCAAAAAACTAAATTATTCATTCTTTCGAAAACGCGTTGACCCAAACACAACAGAATAGTTTATGCAGCTGTGCGATTTCGGCACGAAAAATGTTTGCGACCCGAACGTAGCGAGCGTTACAAGTTTGTGCATTAGACACATACTCGGTGGTATTATGCTTTTCGAAGGAAAAAGAAGAAACAATATTTTCGCGTGCCAAAATAGTCTAGATAAGCGACGTGTGTATGCTATTTTTCGTGTCCAGTGTAGGAAAAGAGTATAATTATTTGCGAATGCCAGGGAGCAAAGTTGTTGTATTAATAGGGATATTCTTCGGTGGATGTTTTATCCGATTTTTTTTTTGCATTCAACCATGGACGCACAGTTGGGTGAATGTTGAAAATTATATGAATCTGCAGACCACAAGAGGTTTGTTAATATCAACGTATCGAGCCAGCAATACTCATATATTAGGATCGTGACGAATGAAGGTCGCCTCCGCTGCTGATGATCCGTCGAGTCACCGTAGCTGCCGGAGACGGATGTCCCCCATTGAAATTTAGTTCTGAGCGACCCCCCTGTAGCCGCATTGTACGTACCTCGCGCGCGCGAGTACTTTCACGCCCGAGCACTAGACAATCAGTTTTCGAGTGATCCCTTCGGCCCGGCCACCCCAAATCCCCGGCCCGCAGCGATTACAAATTCCCACAGTGATAGGGGCGTCCTTCGTCCTTTTCTTTTCCCATTCGACGCGCGCATAGCCTCCTGATGCGCGGCGCTGCTCTCCTGCTCTTCAAAAAGCAGTGAGGCGCCAGGGGAAGACGGCAAACGAGCTACACGAATCTTATACTTTTGGTTGAAAGTGATGCTATTGCAAATTATTAAAAATGGGATAAATTGCTAGATAAATTCTTCAGATACGATACATGGTGACATCATTTTCATATAGAACTACTCAAGTCGAGTCATTTCATTGTTAATCATTGTTTAAAATGTTTGACTCCTATATGTTGCTGTGACCAGATAAATTGTAAATCTGACGAATTGTCCAGAATGGTGGATAATCACTGAATTATTTAAATTTTGTCGTGGAACATTGTGACTTACCTAACAATAAATGGCAATCCATTAAGAAACAGAGATTAATTGTTTTTCAGATTTTGAATCTCGGGTATCTTACACCCTTTACATTGATTTTTCTCAGCCCAAGGCAATGGTTGTTTACGAATGCTATATGGAATTTTCTGGTTTGACCTTTTCCTCATATATTTTTGCCTTAAAAATCCTGGAAATGGAACGACTCTTTTACAAAGTAAATAACAGTTGCTATCGAAAACGATGAAGATTCTTTGAATCAAAGATTCTGTGGAAATTTAATTATTAGCTATTCAAAAATTATTTTTTGTAAAGTCAAACTGCTTGTGACCCCAAATTAGGTCCACAAGTCCACAATCCATAAATCGTTTTTTATTCTAGACCGCATGTATGATTTTGGTCGGTGCCAAAATCTTCAAAAATCTTCCACTCGTTGAATGCATATATAAATTAAAATAAATTAAATTTTATGTTGTTTATAACACATTTTTTTTAATAAACCCATCTAAGAAAGTTCCAATATATTTCGTAATCTAAACATTTTTACTGTACTTCGAAGTAATAGTATATTATGCACCTGAGCAAGGTTACACGATTTTGGCACGCAAAACGTTTGGGACCCAAACACAGCGAGGGTTACGAGTTTGCGCGTGCCGCAATAATCCAGATAAGCAGGGTGCATATATATACTATTTTTTGTGGCCACAGGAGAAAAGTGCCAACGTCCAGGCGCTTGTGAAGAATTGCACTCATCTCCCGAGGGTTACGAAAAATAATGTATGCTGCTTGCTTATCTAGGCTATTTTGGCACGAAAACCGTTTACTATCTGCGTGCTGAAAGAGCCTAGAAAAGCGAGGTACATATACAATATACTATTTTTGAAATTGTTTTTCAAATCGCTTTACCTCACTCTGGTGCGTCATTCTCTGCTTCGTTCAGATTAAAAGTGGTCTTTGTGAATTGAAAACACCTATACACGTGCTCCAGTGCATAATGTACACGGATATTTATTACAAGGTCCCAGGTGTATATGTAATCCCTTAAAAAATCTGCGAAGTGACGTAAAAATATACGTATGCGGCTAATTTAACATAAAGATCCTTTTTTCAAATCTATATGTGTACGAAATCGAAATCGAATCTATATGTGTTAATTACGGATACGGCGGTTAAGAAATCGTCTCGTGAATGTCTTTGAATTTCAAGTTTATTCGCATTCCCTCGTAGCATTCACAGGAGCCAAGAGAAAGAAGTGTGTAACCCCGCAATTACTGCTTTGCCAAATTGCGATATTACGCATGCATACTGATCAAGGTACGAATGCTTTCTGAAAGAGAAATTACATCGAGTGATGCAAGTTCCCGGCCCATTATCTGGTACGAAATTCCAATTGCGAGACCGGCATCTCGTCACACCAAAGACATCTCTTATAAAACTTACTTTGAATATTCATCAGTTATATCCTTGAAGCTTAAGCTGATTGATCGCCGGAATTTCATATTCTTTCTCTGTGCAAATATACAATTTTACACGAGCCATCAGATCGGATGGCTCATTCAGTAGGACTCGTAACGAAACACATGATTTATTTATTTTTCCGCACGGGCATAGCTGTCATTTTGGTATTGAATAAAATCCATATAGAAGTTGTAGCGATCGATGCGAAGTATCGAGAGAATCAATTGTTCGTGTGTAACATCGTGGGCGGCAAAAATTTTCATTAGTTCTCACTCTCACCACTGCCTGACAAATGTTTAAAACATTCCTCGTCATTGTTCCCTCTGGCGGTGTTTTTTTTCCTTCGCGAGCAGATAAAAATCAGCCCGCATGTGGGCAAACATCGTGAGTGAAGGTACACATAACGTCGTACGTGACAAACAGACCAATCACCGACATCATCATTGGCGTCGATAGCGGGGGTCAGGTTGCATCGAATATATACAAGAAAAATATCCCCGAAAAAGAGGAAAAAATAGAGCGCGGAAGACCCATACATATTCCCGAGGGACACCAGACTAAACGAGACGGAACGGGTCTCTCCTCTCCTTCTTCCTCGTTCTGCTCCGTCCTGGTATAGACTATACACGTCTGTCTCGCTTCGTCAAGCAAGTGTATGTATGTATACACACATTTATATGTGCGCGTGCACGGCTCGTCGCGCAGACTCAGAGCGAAGGGGTGGGAACCCTTCGATCTCTAAATTCCCAACATAACACCAGCCGCGGTTCCCGACAGTTCCCGAACTGCAAAACGTCTTGCGCCAAACTCGCCAACAGGTATCTGACTGATTGTGTTATTATTCAATTAAGTCATCTACGCCATTCGGAAGTTGGTATAGATTTCGGAAAACTCCACGGGGAGGAGCTGGAATTAAACCATTTTGACTGAAAGCCTGTATTCAACAAGAATGTTTACCCAGCACCTAAAGACAAAGTTAAAATTGCACAAAATCACCCTGGGAAGTTTTCAAATCCCAAGTAACCAAATTCAAAATGTATTTTTCCAGATTCAACAGGGTCCAGCTGATGTCTGTTTCATAATTTTCCCCCGATGTATATCAATTTCATAAGTTCTCGTAGACAAGCTAGATTGATTATAATAATCAACCAGAAATATTACTCTAAATAGCTGATGAATCATTTAGATGAATGAATATGATCAAGTTTCCACATTCAACTATCGGCAAGATCTGCTCTATATAATTCGATCGGATCTTGACATTTCTGGTTTTGATTTCTTTTGCACTAGTTATTAAATACCCGTGTACCTATGCCCGAATAATAGTTTGTAATTCGTTTACGTGGGAGTACCGCGCCAGAAGTTCCTACCAAAAAAAATCACGACGACGTTTCCCGGGAAAAGAGTCCAATTGTCACGTTCGAGTCTCCCGTGCAAATCGGAGCGACCGAGCGCTTGGCGAACGCGCGCGCGGATATCCCGTGGCCGAAAAAGTAGAATATCGAATGGGGGGCGAACGGTGAAAGAGCCGGGAACAAGGGGAGGGGGTTTAAAAAAACTGCGGGAAAAATATCGCGCGCGAACGATCGGACAATGGCTCGTCGAAGGCCGTGGATCGAGAGCTTGTTTACGCGTCCCCGGGGATTAGCGGCACGGCCAAAAATGTAGAACGCCGATACGAGGAGCCCGCGCCACGGCGTTTTCAATCGAGGCGGTATGTGCGCGAGGCCACCGCGCTGTACATATCGAGGTCAGCTGTGTGCACGTGTGTGTGAGAGCGCCCGTCCGTGTGTGTGTGTACGTGTGTGACCCGTCCCGATCCAGCAAAACTCTCTCGAGCCGCCGCTCGTGCCGCGGCTGCACCGTTATACACGGGCGCACCTATATACGGCCAGCGCGGCACACTTGCGCATAGCTATATATACATGCACAAAGGGGGGACGCGTATAATAGCGCGCTAGCGCGCGATTTGGCGCGGATATGCGCGCTCGCGCTACCTGCAGCGCCGCGCGGCCACCGCGGAATCCCCTCGCGTCGTCGTGTGAGAAAAAAAAACACATGCGCCCGCGTGTATGTGTGTGTGTGTGTGATGTGTATATATGTATACTCGTAATATGGGCGCGAGAGTATGGGATCGATTGAGCGCGAACAAACGGGCCCGTTTTGCCTTGTGAAATCCTATACGTGACATGGTTCGTTTTTTTTTTTTCACTCTCTCCTCCCTTGCTTCTCTTCCGGAGAAATATGTATCGACGCTCGTTCTCGTTCTCGGGGAGGCTTCTGGACAAATTTGCTATGGACTACGTGGGGAAAAATATCGATTCCTGCAACAATTACTTCGAGCATTCATCGGTCTTGTTAGAGTCCATCGGACATTCAATGAACGGTCCAACAATGTTTACATTTAATAATGTTTCACACCGTTTTTTTGTCCTTCCCACGTGCGTTACTCATCGTGGTTTTGAGTGAATCTCATTTGTGGAAAATTCTCCAGTGAAATTCGAAAACAAGTCCATCAGTATTCCCGATTTATTATTCATCAAGATCATTATTCATAGTCCTTTAGCCAGAGCTAATTTTGAACACTTGGTTAGAACATTAACCATCGGATACCTCTAACGCTGATCGGTTAGTCACCGATATTTTGGTAAATTGTGGAAGCGATTACCCATATACGAGATGAAAGGGTAATATACCTTTGTGACCACTGAATTCGAGGTCATTTTCAAAGATTACCATAAGCGCAGAAAAAAATTTAAAATATAGGGTTTGGTAAATATAGAAGAACTATTCTTCAACTACAAAAAACACACTTTATTTCGAGAAATACGAAATAGCGGCATACCAACGCATCAAAAAATCGAATTTTTTTCTGTTGGTCCCCTCGGCTGTACTGCTAGAGGTCACAATTATGAACCTAGAACAAAAAATCGATGGGTGTTTTGAAGTAAAATGAATGTCTCAGGGAACATCATATAGGGTTTTTTCAATGTTCAAATTTGAGGAGAAATATCGTCATTCAAATTTTTTTTTTCGTGAAAAATTCCGAAAATTGCCCGTCAAATCGGTAAAATTCGGTATATCGAAAAAATTTTACGATGTTCCTGAAAAATTATATTTCCAAGCTACAGTTGAAACTTGAGGTCCATTGGTTGAAAATTGACGGAGCCATCAGTACGGCCAGGTCAAAAAAGACGGTTTCGAGAAAAACTCAAAGTTTCAAGTACTGTCAATTCGATAAAATTTTTATTACGTTTAAGCTGGGATTCCTGCTTCATGCAAGCGGCCTTCCAATTGAAGATTCACTTGCTCCTCATCTGTCTGAAATTGCGTCTTCGCGGGAAGTTTTATAAAGAGAAGAATAAAAGCCCTATAACTTTATGACTGTCCACGCGCTGCAAATACCACCTATTTGACTCCGCAACCTTGATCAGAAAATCGATTTTCCAAGGCTCTTAAAACGTTTGAATCTAGAATAAAAACCGAACGATGTTTTGAAGTACAATGTGAAACTCAGGGAACATTATTTGAAATTCGAATTTGGGAAGAAATAGCGTCAACTTGATTTTTTTTCTCTTTTTTTTTATCGAGAAAATTGTTTGAAAACCGGCCATAAAATCGCTTAGAATTCTGAACATCAAAAAAATCCTACAATGTTCCTTAGGAGAATGTAAGATAACTGCAGCCAAATTGGCACTGCAGCCAATGTGGTACGATTGCCAGATTTCTACGATTCCTTTGGATAACGTTTCGCTGTAGAATCGCAACCGTGCATTTATGCGACGGAGCTGATGCTGACTCTAAACTAATATGTTCTCATCAGTATTCATTGCAATAGCAATAGCAGCTGAGCGGTGGGATTCCCAGCAATACGTGGACACTTCTCGCTGCGAACGAGTTTTAACTTAATTTGCGCATTAACTGGGACACCACGGTGCTGCAGTTCGACGCTGTTGGATTCGTTAAGATTCAGAAGAGCCAATATCTTTCTTTTCAAACTTTGCAGCCAGCGGCGGCAACTCTGACAATGTCTATTATTGAATATATTATCAGAATAATTATTGTTTCTCTCTTGAGTTTGGCTTTTTATTTTCGGTATATATATGACTATAATTTTTATACGTGAACTAAACTTGAGAGAAACAAACATTAATTTTGAACTTTATACTAATTATACTCTGATATTGTACAACAGTATGTATGCAAATAGAATTAATCTGAACCTGAATCTGAACCTGAATCTCTGTCACTTTAATCGTTTAAGTTTATTCTTATTTCTTGCTGTGGTGATCAATCAATTGATTAATTAATCAATCAATTAATCAATCAATCAATCAATCAATTGATTAATCAAGCAATCAATCACTAAATCAATTGATCGATTAATTAACTAATCAATTTATCAATCAATTAGTTAATTAATCAAGCAACCTCTTAATCCTACTTCCGATTTTATTTTTTTCAAAACTTAAAACAAATTATTTCCAGATTTTTTTTACTGAACAATATACAAGTCAGTTGGTTTGTGGACTCAGCAATCAGTACAAGAAAATGAAAGAGAATATTCCTACGTGACTTATCATGCTTATGAATTTTGTGGTATTAAGTTTGTCAAGTATTTAAAGTTCGAATCGACACCTTGAGCCTCAGTCAGCCTAATGGTTAATAATACGGTGGCTGGAGTAGTACTTTAACATAGCATTTGAATAAAAGATTTTTCAGCTATTCAAGATTCACATAATCAAGGCTTTACATGTTATTTCTTTTATCAAGTTGAAAGAGTGTATAAGTGTACAAAATGCGTTTGATACTTGCACAAGTGACTTTTTTGTTCCATAGCATATCATCGTCTGCAGCTCAAATCAACCCCCCTTTCACAGGTAATCAATGAAGATCGCTTGTAATCTTCGTTGAGTTTGATGATAACTAATGTTGAAATTGCGTGATTTTGAGTACGTAGTATGAAAAGTTATGAAATTAAATGTTGATGAATCACGATTTGTTTAAGTCAGTCCGAGTCTCTAATTTTTAGGCTGGCATACGCAATAATAAGGCTCGTACCGAAAAGATCACCATGAATGATGTAATAATACATCGGCGTCGATAGTATGACGAATAACAAATACGGTCTTTTAACTAGAATTTCAAGTCTCTTGAGTAGCAGTGAGGGAACTCTGTAGAATAGTTCTCGAAAAACCTGAGAAAAGTCTCGAAATTCTAAATAAGGTCCGACTCCGAAAAAATTAAATGACATTCGAGCAGGCAGTGACATTATCTAATGTTAATAACATATTTCGCATACATTGTTTAATATAAAGCCCTTGATGAAGTCTCGGAGTTTTCAATAATTTTGAATTTCTGACTGGATCAAATACTCGTTAAATTGGCCATCATGGAAATATACCTACTTAAAATGATATATTTATAGTCTTAATACATGTATTATATTCTTTTTGAAAAGAAATATTGTTGAGATCGTCGATTACTAACTGTTGGTTTTGCATACCTTGTGTTTAAAGATACCGACGCTGACATTTGCCGAACCGCAGAATGTAACGAAACAGGTGGGTCAAGCTAGAACCTTGCATTATACCTTTTGTATTTAAAAATATGTGGATAAACTTATTATCTGATCGTTTATTCGATAAAATCATCAATAGTTGTTCACCACCTTACGTACACTCGTCTCTGCATTTTTCGCGCCACTAATTGAAAACTTCATTGACTCGATCAGCAAAATCGATTCTCAAGAATATGGACCGACGTGTGAATCCATGCGATGACTTCTATCAATTTGCTTGTGGTAACTTTTCGGAAAGCTATACTATGGACGTCGTCACGACGATCAAGGTGCTCGGGCAGCTCAAGGCTATCTTTGAGGAAGAGATCAAACCAGATGACATTAAACCCTTCCGACTGGTCAAGTCTGTCTACAAGAGCTGCATCGACAAATGTTCGGAACTATTACGTGCTTTTATTTTTTATTTAATGAGATAATTGTTTAACTGAATGGGCAACCTCTAACAGCACTCATAGTGGAACAAGGACTTACGCCGCAGTTGCTGAACAGAACACTGAAAGACTTGGGTGGTTGGCCAGTTTCGATGGGTGACGAATGGAATGAAAGTGACTTCGACTGAAAAAAGTCCGTGTATAGGTTCCGAAAAATGGGATACTCGATCGACTACTTTATCAAAATTGAAGTTGAGTTCAATCCAAAAAACCGCACGAAAAATATTATTTACGTAAGTAACTGAATTGAGAATTTGTTCTGAAAAAAAAACTGAGTTTTCTCGCTTTCTGCAGATTAGAATCAAATACTTTGTTAGTGGTAAAGAATATATTAAGAAGTGAAATGGAGGTATGGACAGACTACCCGAACCAATATAGCATCATTTATGCAACATACATAAATATATTGGCTCGAATGTAAACTGTTCGATAACTACGGCCAATTTTAGTAAATTTATGATGTCTTGACTCGAAGACACTCAAATATTGATAGAAAATTAGAAAGAACAAGTTTGAGGAAACAAGATTGCATACGCACAAATGAGTTTTTCATATGTCTATTTATGTTATCCACACTAACAACACAATCATTACTCACTTGTTCTGCTTATCTAAAATAACGAGAGCAAATCTGAGTATCTCGCGTAGCTATCTTTTTGTTCTGGACTCTGTCGAGCTTCCAATTTACCAATTTTCAATTAATCACCCTCGTGCATAAATCCAAAGCTCGCAGCAGCTGACTTTCTGTGATTAATTTATACACACGTGTGCTTTGCTGTCACAATCTTGTATTCTATTCTATATCTCGGACTGAATTCTCATTTCGATCTCGGGAAAAACTTGACAGACTCCATATACATTCACGGTAATCTCGGTAACTACTCAACAACTCCCATAAGAGCCAATTATGTATGCTCAATGAATCCACGAAGCTATATTAGTTTGAGAACTCTTTCCATGGCTACATTCTTCTTTCCACTACTATACAAATGATTCTTCAATAATGCAATAATGTTGTACAGTTTTACGTATTTGATTTTGTGCAATCGTCAATATAATAATAGAACAACTAAAAGTTTTGAGAAATATTCCTGAACATAAAACTATTTAGAGATGAACAATTTAGATTATGATATTCACTTTCTGAAATTATCTGATTAGATCACTTTTTTCAGTTTGATCAACCAACCTTAGGCTTGTCAGGAACTGATTTATTGAAAGGAATGGAAAATGAAGCCGTAAAGAAATACTACGACCGTATGGTTGACATTGCTAAATTTCTGGGAGCCAATGAAAAGCAGACTGAAGAGCTGAAGGAATCTCTTGAATTTGAAATGAAACTAGCTAAAGCAAGTGAAATATTTTCTTTATTTATTGGTGTATGGTGCTCGCGCATACATACATGTACACATCTATCGTACATCTGTTCAGAATGAGTATAGTATTATCTTCCTATCCATTCCAATAGATATACCAAAAATTCACTTCCCGACGAATCACAAAGCCTTAGAAGAAAACGAAAATCATCTTATCTGTTAAAAAATGGAAATGACAAGAATTCACGCGTCGTTTAGATTACTGTATCGGGTGAAGAAAATGTCAGCTCCCGAATCAACACGATGACGGTGCGCGAGCTTCAACGAAACTTCCCAACAATCCTTTGGATGGAATACATCAACACTCTGCTGAAACCAAGCATGAGCATCACCGAAGACGATATCGTCAACGTGTATGTGCCCAGTTACATCACCAATCTCGAGAAGCTGCTCGAGCAGACGCCTAAAAGAACTCAAGCCAACTACGTAATATGGAGAGCTGCGGACTTTACCCTCGGTTTATTCAACAACGATATCAACAGAAATATCAGTAGTTAGTGGAATTTGATAATTTTTACTTATTATTTTATCTTTTGGTATTTTCCATGATAATTTGCATGAATAGGCGTTCCATTTGCGAGATAATTTTTAGGTATTATGTAAAAAGATGTCTCTTTGAAGTAGAAAAATCTGTCTAAAAATATTCGGAATTCTTCTCGGTCAGATTCTGACAATATGTATAAATAGTAATTTATGCACCTGAGCGAGGTTAGGCGATTTCGGCACGAAAAACGTTTGGCAGTTTGAGCGTACAGAAAAAGCGTAGATGAGTATGGTGCACATACTATTGTTCGTATTAATAGAAGAAAAGGGCCAATTTGTTAAATTGCCTAACCTCGCTAATGTGCATTATCTCTACAGTAGGTGTATCTAACAAAGCCCACCCACAAACTGTCACTGTATTGCGTTAAATTCGAATTTACCAACGTGGTTGAAGTCAAATTGAAGGTTCACTGCAGAATATCTTCAAAATGATCTAAGTCTTGTTCGATTTCGATTCCTGACGTTGAGAAGTAACGTTTTCAGAAAATCATATTTTTCGGGGAAATAGACCCGAGTATATGTTTAAAAAAGATCCGCCTAATTTGAACATACACGGCTCAATCGTATATTATGCACCTGAGCGAGGTTAGGCGATTTCGGCACGCAAAACGTTTGCGACCCGAGCGTAGCGAGGATGGTAGGTTTGCGCGTGTCAAAATAGCCTAGACGAGCGAGGTGCATATGCTATTTTTCGTCTCCAAAGGGAGAAAAGTGCCATTTTTTGCGAACGCCAGGGAGCAAAATTGACACTTTGCTCCCGTTGGGACAAAAAGAAAGTTTTCTAACGCTGCTCGTGGCAAATAGAATGGTCTATATAAATCTTTCCAAGTAAGCTATATTGAATATATACTCAAAACATTGTCTTGTTCGGGCTGTAGACTTGTGAAATCAAATGAAAAATCAATTTTCAGCCGGGGAAATATTATCGGTTTCACTCGACAAAAAGACCTATCAAAAGAATTGATAAACAGGACGTACGATGAAAGAAAAAAATGGGTTATGCCAAGAAATCAAACGGTATGTCGAACGATTTTTCAGGCTTAGTCTGAATCTATTGGGAAAACTCTCACTCACTGCATGGAATGACTCGGTTATTGAAAAATTCGGAGAATGGTGAGAAGTGGTGAAAACAATCGCATCCGGGCGTAATATTTTCTTTTACCATGATTCTATGATACCAATAATATTTCGTGCCACTTCGCTATTATTGTTGTTCATAAGAAAAACTTTTATAAGAAAAACGTTTTTCATGCCGGAATCGGCTGATGACCCCGATCAGGTGCATGATATCATTATTATTATTATTATTATTATTATTATTATTATTATTATTGAAACTATTACAATTAATAATATAATTAATTATCAATATTATCATTATAATTATCATCACGTTTATTCAGATAGTACGCCACGAAAGCCTGGAACGACAAAGTGCGTGAAATCCGTGTTTTCGAGTTTGCCCATTGCCGTTGGTTCACTTTACGTGAGAAAACATCTCAATGAAACTATCAAACAGACTGCAATCGAAATGATTTCTGCTATAAAACAAGAGTTTCAGAAAATTTTGCCAAACGTAAGTATGATAGTAACTATCTCAAATTCATTCTCTTATCTTCTACTTTTTAAATCTTCTTGAAAGCTCAATGCTGAATTTTTTCATGTAAATGATGGACAATTTATGTTTCTCGTGAATATAACATTTTTCAATTAATAAATAACATCACAGCTAAGCGGGTTGAAAAGTGATGCTATTTAATTTTAAATATTTTCGATAAAAGATTTTCTTTTTAATAATCAAATTTCTTGAATATCGACTCAAAATGTTAATCTTTAGGAAGTCTGGATGGGTGAAGAGACACGTTTAGCCGCCCTAGGCAAAGCCGAATTGATGTTATTGAATATCGCTTACCCCGATGAGTATTTCGATGACAAAAAATTAGAAGAGTTTCATGGAAACCTCGAATTGACGCCTGACAACTACTTACAGAATATGCTCAACCTCTCGATTTTTGAGACCGACTACCGGTTCGAAAAATTGAATGTGCCCGTAAACACGAACGACTGGGTCAAATGGTTGAGAACAACGAGTATATCCGAACCTTTCTATTTACATGACGAAAACCGCATGTGTAAGTAAATCCATTGCTCATCAAACTTAATCGCTCAACACTTGGCAGGTTCCGCCGGACTAATAAGAAACCAAATTGAGATGTGTAATAAAAATGATAAAATTGTATATAATAGTGTAGTCTGTGAAAAATTAGTATAGCCTATCAAATATAGAAATGAATAAAAACCATCCGAACTTTCACAATTTGCCAATTTCCTCTAACAATTTGCATTATCAATTTCCAAAGATTTTCAAATACTTAATTAGATTTGAAAGTTCTAGTGAAACTTGTAATTTTTTTCTACCTGTGATTACGTCACTGTAGACTATTTAAATTTTTATTAGAGTTCAACCTCCGTTTTAAGAAATATTCTACTATTGTCTTCTATTCAATCTTCACTTTGTCTCATTGACACTTTAGATCTTCATGACATCGATTTCACAATCATGTACAATATTAAATTGATATAACATCTACACGTAACATATGATTTTTCTAGTCGTGCCAGCTGGTTTGCTGCAGCATATGTTTTTCAGTCTCGACAGACCAATGTACGTGAATTACGGGTTGATCGGCTCGCTTATAGGTCGCTTGATGACATTTGGCTTCGACCAATTTGGGAAGGATGTCAACAAAGACGGAATCTTCGAGAACTGGTGGGCGAAGGATACCCTGGAAAAGTATAACAATCAGATGGAATGTATGATTTATCAATACGGGAATTACACAGCATCCGAAGACAAACTCAAGGTAAGTAATCGAACGGGAAATTGACCAAGGCCTCGAGAAAGTTTCATCTCAATTTTTTCTCAACTTGCATGAAGGAATTAGAGATAGACAAAAGCCGTAAACTCGAATTTCAACATACGAATATACAGCTCAAGTTAATCATTGTAGCTTAGACGAAGTTCACGACACACACAACAAGACAGAAGTGCAACCATTTATCTAATACCATTTTATTCTACAGCTAAACGGAACCTCATACACTTACTTGCCTGACATAACAAACAACGGCGGCATGAAAGCGGCTTACCTCGCGTACGACGAGTTGGTCCAACGCAACAAGCCCGAGCTGGAAAAGTTGCCCGAGCTGCATGAGTACTCGCCCCAGCAGATGTTCTGGATAAGCGTGGCGAACAAGGAATGTTGGCGTAGGTCAAGCAATATCATGGACGACCCCAACGCTCTCCGAGTTCTCGTGCCCTTATCCAACATGGCCGAGTTCGCCAATGACTTCAAGTGTCCCGTTGGCTCCAAGATGAATCCCGAGAAGAAGTGCCCCCTGTGGTAGACGATCGTGGAGAGATATTTCATCAACTCTTTGCTCGCTAGCTTTGTTAGTTTAACATAAACGTATATGTTAAATCTTGAGTCGTTAATATAAAGACTAAATAAGTTCTTACCAAAGTAGTTGCGTGTGTTTGAACAAAATATTCTCACACGCCTTTGCTTAATTCCATACGCAAATATCTTCGGAAACTCATTTCAAATATTCCATGGCTTTTATTTCATATATTTTCTTGTACGGGAAAAATATATGGATATACTCCTTGTTAATCAACTAAATGTTACGTTACATATATTTATAAAACTCAATATAATGAGAGATGAATCTCTTTACAATCCGTATATATTTTATACCGATAATCTACACAGCCTGTATTCGGGTGCAACCTTGACTGGTTGCACTTTTTCCTTTTTTTCGTTGGTATACAAGGTATACAAGGTGATATTGCCGATCAATCAGTTTTGATTACTTATACTCATTGTTGACACAAAAATTTCAAAATGACTATTTATTGAACAAATTTAATAAGGCAAACTATGAGATAAAATTCATTAATCCTCAGAATACGAATCGACATTTCTACTGAACCACAAGATATATTCCCATTGTGGCTTGATACAATTGTAAGACCTTCCAGATTTATTTTTTTTATTGTTACTAGTGACTTTTCTCTTTAGTATAAAATTGTACACAGAATTCCGTTTGATCTATTGTCGCGCATGGGGTTTTCAACAAGCGTAAAGTCATTTTCATGAATCATCAATTCAGTATTTCGACCCGGAATTTTCGATCTGAGATGAAGTGAAATTATAAAGTACCGGCAATAAGTGTCCCGAAAACAATGCAGCTCTAGCGCGCGGGATTTACGAAAAAGCGAAAAACAACGCGACTCGATCGGCTGCATATCCATCAAGCGCTAACAAGATTCCGGCCGAGTTTTCCAGACGGAGGGTGCATAACGAAGTGTCCAAGAGAAAGAGAGAGAGAGCGAGAGTCAGAGAGGGGGCGATCCCCTCGGTTCGAAAAATACGCGCGTCTCTCGAATTGGAGGGGGATAAAGTGGCGGATCGTCGTTCCGGGGCTGAATGCGTGCGCGCTCCGAGTCTCCTCCCCGAGCCGAACATTCAATTAGTGGAAGAAGCAGCCTCTCTCTCTCTCTCTCTCCCTCCTTCTCTCTCTCGATCCATCCCGGGGGAGTCGTAGCTCCGAAGCTGATAGCCGATAATTCCGACGAGGGGCGAGCGAGCGACGAGCTGTTTGGAGCGGCGGTAATATTGCGGTTTCGCCTTTTTTTTCCACGTGCCGGGATTGCGCGTTCGCAACTCGCTATATATATAGACGCGGTTCAACACTCGAGTCGTGGCGATTTTCCCAGGAACTTCGAGGCTCCAAAGTCCAGACGCAAGAGCTTTGAAGTTGGAAGTTGGTGGGAGTATTACCGGACGAGCCGGGAGAGAAGGATTCGCAGGCTTTGCGAGAGGTGGTAAACGGCCTCGAAAGGATACGGTCAATTCAAATCAGTTCCAATTGCGCGATATTTGATTCATTTTTCTCTTGGCTTTCTCTCTTTCGTATATAGCTTTTGCCTTGAGCGCCAGATTGAGACGCGGGCTTTTTTGTTCGCCGCCCCTCGTCCTTTGTTTCTACATGCGGCGGATGAACCGTCGCCTCTCTTTTTGTGCTCCCGAGTTATCCCGGCTTCATTCAAGGTACGCGGGAGGTGACCAAGTAAATCTGGAGCGTTCGAACGATCTTAATTTGCCCGAAGTAATGGAGTCCATCGGCGAGTGAACAATCGATATGGCTGTTGGGCGTTTAGGAGATACGATAAGTGCAGCCGATTTGGCACGTTTCTCAGACTTCGTATTTCAACCACTCTTTTACTAACGTATAACAATTCAAATTTTCTCTTGTTAATTTTTCTTTTTTCTCCTAATTCACTATGCCAACTCAATTAAAATAATCAGATATAATCATTTTTATATGTGACTACTAATCTCATGACAAAACATCTCATCTTTCGTTTGGTCATGGCACTTTTCCCCAAACTATTTTTTATCCTACTCACATAATACCCTTTTTACCATGAAATGTAAGTGAAGTCTATTTGGCACGTTTTCAATTTTTTTTATTTCAAGCGTTTTATGCGTTCTAGCAGCGTATAGAGGCGCTCGAGTCAAGTTTTAGTATTGAAACAATATGGTTGGTCACAGGCATTAAAGTATCGGTCATATTTCACTCCAACTAGCAGTTTTTCCAGATGCATTTGTCATTGCCGGATATAATTTCGAGTTCATTTAAATGCCAATTTGAACATCCGTGCAAGTATATGAAGACTGTAACAAAGTGATTATGAAAACATGCGACATTGACTGCACGTGTAGTCAATTTGACCCGTTTTTTTTAAATTAACATTTTGAATGTGATTAAATAGGATATGAACTATAGCGATGGTTTCTGATAGGGATTGAACCATCCTTAAAAATGCCGTTCGTAGAATTTTAACATTCCAATTTGATCATATTCAAATTTTCGAAAAACCCTTAGGGGGTGTCACATTGGCTGCACTTACATTACTATGAGTTTCGCGGTGTGCGTAAGTAGAAAGAGTCGGGTTTGGTTAGCCTCGTCCGTCGATCGTCCGTGAGAAGAATTCCACTCGATTTTCAGCTGCCACGGAAACGGTTATAATTTTATTGGTCCCCGTAATAAAGTAGGGCCACCGTAGACACGCGGTCTAAACAGCAACGTAAACCACGACCGTCTATCCTCTTTTTCCAATCCAATAAGCTTATATACAGCAGCCGGTTGTAAATCCAATAAACGCGAGGTCCATAATTCGTGATAGCTCAATTTCTTTTACGACGCTGCAATGTTCTCGCGCGACTCCGGTATATATGGCTACGTATATATAAAGCCCGAATTCATCTGACCTCGTAGCGTCGCGACCTGTAGCGTATACAGCGGACTGCAATATCAATCGTGTGCAGGAAACTATATACTATAGGTTGGGCGCAACTGCTCGGAGGAATTTATTCGTTTTTGCCGTGCCAAGCGCGCGAGTTGAAAAAGCTCCCCCCGACTGAGTGACAGAGCCGTCGGCGACCAACTTGTTCCGGATCCAGTCGTGTCTTTTTCTCTCTCTCTCTGTCTCTCTTTCCTCATGCCCCGGGGACGTGGAATTAGGGTAGCGCGAGATGAGCTCCTCTCGCCGCGGTGGCCAATTTTCTTTTTTTCCCCTCTCTTTCTTTCTTCGTTCGTTTTTTTCTTTCTCTCGCTTGCTCGGGAATTTCTCGTGCGATCTTGTTAGCTGGCACTCGAGAGCCGGGCAAGGGTTGCTCGATGCTCCCGCGGGATTCAGCGTGCCGCGTGCGCTCCGCGTAAATGACGCTAATGCGGGAATTAACTGTTCGGCGCCGGAAGAGCGCTTCCGTTTACGAGCTCGTTCCACGCCAGAGAGAGACGACGCGACGGCGACGGGACACCGACGCGCTTTTGTGTCGAGCCCGAGTGCTTTATTCACTGCTTCTGCTGCTGCTACTGCTGCTGCTGCTGCTGCTGTTGATGATGATGCTATGAGCTGCGTGATATGGAGACGAGAGTGTGCGACGAGTCTGTGTTTATTCTGCGGAAGAGCCAGTAAGTAGTTAACGTAAATTACAGCCAGACGCGATATATTCATTTGCAGCTGCAACTCTGAATACTTAACCGAAATCAACTCTAATGACAGAGGAAGAAATTATCCTGTAGCAGTTTCACTAGCTGTGTATCTCTATACTAGCGAAAAAAGCAACTCGAGTTCCCACTTACACATCAAATTTGGGTCACGAATTTTGTAATTGCCTGAATTTTGTCCATTTTAAATGTCGTCTGGTACTACTGAACGTATCGATCGATAATTTCTCCATATAGCTAGTCTTGTTTCTGAAAAAAAATGTTCTTTTTTCTCCGGTTATTCCAATGATAGATTGCCAGATATCACGTCGAATTGACTAATCTCATAAACATACAACTGAACTGTCTGGAGTTGTCTATTAGATGGATTGAGATTTATATAATAATCATATTTTGTACATTATTAGTAATTATTATTTGTAATATAACTGATTGTTTTGATCGCTGTGGAGACCCGTATTCCAATGTGCAAAATTTTATTCTCAACAGAATAGCACCTCAGATGATCATTCACCTGCAACATGTATGATGACAAATGGGTTCTTTCAAAATAAGTATTGAAACTTTGATTATTCTTATTTATGAGAAATAAATACAAGTCCTACCTCCGAAAGCTACTTTTACCTCGACTCTTCTTGAATATTGCCCCCAGCGAAAATATACCTCCGAATCGCCAGATTTTTTTATATACGCTGAAGAATTGCTCCGAATTCAATTCGTGAAATAGTCTCAGAAGTTTCGGTAATCGAAGGTTTTG
Source organism: Aphelinus atriplicis (assembly GCA_020882685.1). Taxonomy (NCBI): domain Eukaryota; kingdom Metazoa; phylum Arthropoda; class Insecta; order Hymenoptera; family Aphelinidae; genus Aphelinus; species Aphelinus atriplicis. The sequence goes on from CM037073.1 coordinate 81,111,403, forward strand.
ACAAAGATATGTATGACTCATATAGGGTGCGGAGAAACTTGCATAGTTTAATATCAAAGAAAAGCAAATCGCAAGAGGGAGCCACCTCTACGACGAAGACATATCGTGAACTGTGGCTGCTCGCTCGTAAGTCAATCGATAATAGCCCCGGTATTCAATAATCATCCATCCCGACATCTTCCCATTTATTTTTACCATCTTTCTCAAAGCATTTCAATTTTCAATATTGAATTCACGTTATAAACACGTGTTGAACATTGCCGGAAGAAAAGAGCGGCAGTCATCCGTTATTCCAGTTCAATTTCACCACAAACGCGCGTCAGCAGTACGAGGAAACGATTCCCGATGCTCCCGTAAAATACACAATATCGAACAAGCAGCAGAAAATGTCCAGAACCAAGGCATCGCCATCCTGTGCATTTTCATTTTGCCAAACGAGCAATATCATCAAAGTATACGAAACAATACCCCGATGTTCGGCACAATCCACGTTTGCAAATCCGCCTAAAATCAATAAGCCACTCGCTCGCGGGGCGCCGAAATGTCGGGAGCGAGTCGATCCCCGACGAAAAATCGACGGCTCAGCGAGAGAGGCGGCGCGCAGGGGTGTGTGTGTGTGTGGGTGTACGCCGCAGGTATATAGGCTGATTCTCCGGGGCGTCGCGCGGTGCCGCCGACGTCGCGCGGGGGCAATCGATACCCCCGCACTGTTGTTCGCGTATACTTATGGCGCGTGGATAAAAAGCAATTGGAGCGGCCGGTGCGGGGCTTCGCTCGGCTCGCCGGCTTCTATTTCTGGATTTGTCTAAAACCACCACGCCGACTCGGCGACGTTATAGATTAGTCCGAGTCGGGGCTTGCGCGGCCTCCCGATATCGGCCCTCGCCGAGCCAGCGAAGAATAGAGAAAGGTGGTTGCGCGCGCTAGAGCTGCAGCCAGCAGGAAATAGAAGCCTCGCTGGCCCGCTGCCAGCTGCAGCCGCGTGTCTGCGGCCTGTCCCATCCCCGCCAAGGCTCACTCGCGTGATATCGTGTGATGTGTTCGTCGCGCGCCGCTCTGCTTTTTCTGCGCTGTGTATAACTTGTGTGTGTGCGCGCTACGATTTTATTCCCGTTGAGAGGTTTAGGGGAGATGGGCGGGGGTGGAGCAATCCATTAGAATAGTCTTCGCACCGTTTCAGCATTGCGCACACCGTCGCGACTAGCTTTGATTTTCTTTTTCTTTTTTTCTTCATTCCGTACTCAGAATTTGTTGCGTGGTTTCAATCTCTTTTTCTACGCTGAGACCAGTTTCTCATGTGTACATATAGTATTTTATGTTCTAATCCAAACTCGAGATTGTCCAAGACATTCTGAAACGAATCTTCCGCGAGCACATTTGAGAGTTCACAAGTTCTCGAGTATGTGATAAAATTTATTCGGAAGCAACTCTATGAAAATACTTCATCGTTCCAACTACTTCTCCTCAGTATAAATATACCGATCCATCCGCCAGTTCGAAATTAGGAGTTTCAACTTCCTTCTGATTATCTATAGGCATGTATCTACACTCAAGTGAAAATCGAAGTATGACATGTAGCTACAGCTATAGCATCAAACCTGTCACAAATAACCGATGAACCGATTATTGATGAAGTACGAAGATTCATATTAGATTTGTTGCAGAGGTTTGCCCGATCGAAATGTCTATAGAGCGCGCACACGCACATTTGCATATCTAATGGTTCGCTATATAGGTGATTTCTTATGCACATAATAAAGATCGCGCGCCGAGCTCTGACATCACAACTGCAGCAGCTCTGGGCAACCCTGCTAATGTATATCGCCCGAACTGGGCGTGGCTCGAATCCGTATGAGCCATTCATTTGAATTATCATTTACGAGCTCGATACTGCTGCTCTCGAATGTTTCGAGATTGTCACGCGTGCTTTGATCCTTCTTACATTGACCGGAAATAGTAAGCTTGAAAAGCAAAGCTGCATGAACGGAGCCCCTGGCCCATTGATGAACAGTGTGCTTTCCCAAAGAGGTTTTGTGATTGAACAGTTTATCAGACAACAATGAGAAATATGCAGTTTAACATTGAGAAGCTGATATTGATTACCATGGAAAATTGAATCAGGTTCAGATTTTGACAATCCTAAATTACCTCCAAAGCTCGTCGGGGTTATAATAACAGTTGGCAGAGAATCGAATTGGAGTTACTAGAAACGTAAACAACGTCACGGGAAATTCGACATCGTTCTACACTCGCGGATTAAATTAAGAAGTGATGTAATTCAAAAGTTCAGTTTTCACCTCATTACAATGCTTCCTCTTCGAAAAAAATCTGATTCAGTTGGCGAAAGAAATATGCATAATATACCCATTTGTGACGATTGGTATACGCTGCACTCGCTGGCTTATGCCGTTAAACAATCGTGAATAGTTGCATCTGCATAAAGTTTGCACTGAACATCCGTTTCTCTATCCCGTTCTCTCTGCTCGAACAGAATGAACGAGTGCGTCGGCGTTCGGGAGATTATAAATAGAGTGATATATTTATAGCGAGTGAGAAAGATGAGATATGGTGCGATTTATTAACGCCTCCGCGCGGTTCTGTGAAGTTTCTGTGCACACAATGGAATGCCGATTAATCACCATTTCTCCCGAGTCTATTCAATATTCATTCGGATTTAAATGAGCCTGCTCTCATGATCTCTGGAGCACGTAAAGATGATAAGATTGAGCATTAGCACGAATATGAGGAAACGGCGCAACGATGTCCAGTCTCACCACGTATTAACGCTCCTAAACGACGTCCTCCTGGGTGTCGTCACCCCAACGCAGCCAGCGTTGTTTCCGCGAGTCAGCAACGCTCGGGAAGTTGGAGCTGACAAAAAAAACAAGAAACAGAGAGACAGAGAATAAAGGACGTTTATATAAGCCCGCGAGTGACGCGCGTGAAACCCCCAGCGAATACCCCCGCGAAGAATGAACGATCACCAGGTTCGATAGGTTGAGGTTCGGGTGTTTCCACTGACGATTGATGCCACGGCGCCTATGGTCTGAAAATTCCCCGTTTTATTCCAGATCGTGACTATACCAACGACCGCAGAGTTCGAACCATTCACCGACTCGATCGTAGACTTTGATTGAGTATATCAGCGTGACCAAACCCTCGACGAACTCGACAATACCACTTTGCCCGTTCACCAAGCATCGGCAAGACTATATGTAATCCGAGAAACCTCATCGTGTATCCACGTCATCGTGGAAGCCTCAAATCATCAGAATTCAAAGATACCAAAGGGGCTATTAATGATCCGAATGGACAGACCGCGCAAGATGCAATAATGTCGTTTCTTCTCGTCCTCAAATTCTCTCGCCAATCGCTCCGCCAAATGGAGATTGGAGAAATATTTCCCGCGGACGTATATTATACGTGTATACACTGGCGTTGTGCCCGCCCCCGTTGGCCGGCGGGCTATATACCCAAAATACCCAAGGCGAGGCGAACGCGCGGCACGCGCAATATATATGTGAAATACCCGCGGGGCCCGGGGGCTCTACTCGACGGCGATCAAATCGAGCGTCTCGAATTCACGAGGTCGCGCGCGAGCGAGTATCGGATTGCGTTGCAACCGGTGTGCCGCGCGCTCGACGATCTACAAGGACCGCGGCTCGCGGTCGGTTCTAGTCGCGCCGCGGACCGATCGTTTTCTGTAACTCGACAAGCAGTCGCGACGCGTTTGCGGCGCGCATACTCTCGCACGTTATATACCCGCACTGATTCGTGCGCGCATATATGAGCGGCTCGCGTTACGTCGAACGCGGCTCTTTTATTATGCGCAATCGACATATTGCTCCTGATGTACAGTCGTCTGGATCGAGCAACGTCGCGGACGGCTCGACGATGCCCTGCGCACGCATCTCTATATCCAGCATCCACGTGAGATTTGGACGTTAGAACCCTTGCTTCCTCTTCTGTTCGGCCCCGAGCAGAAAGGTTCTAACTCGGATAACCGCACCATCTCCGTAATTGCTTATATGGTTGCAATTACACATGAATAAATAAAAATAGGATAATTTAGTATTGTCACCAAGCGATAATGGAAAAAGTCGGGTCAGTGACGAACTCATTCCACTCGTCCAGATTAATGGGAGTGAAAGTGGAAGATAAAGATGGAATTCCGTATTTCTCATTATCGGAGTCATCATCATTTCATGAATCTTTTACAATATTATCCTGATACTTGGGTCAGCAGACAAACCTTTCATTTTGTATCAGTTACGCGTATGTTACTTTCGATGGAAAATTTCTGCAAGTTTTCAAAGAAAGGGTCACGATTGTGGAGAGTATAAGATGAAATTAACGTTCTGCGAAAGATAATTTGTTATAAAACGAATGGAGAACGTCCAACACTGAAGAGTCTTTATTTATATAATCAATATAGGTTTTATCGAATATTTTGAAATTTAAACTTTTATAAACTTTATAATATTTTTCCGATTGAATGCCCTTAAATTTTTAACAATTTTGACTGTTCATCCGATTTTTATTCATTTCCAGTGAGTTAGAATGAATTTGTATTAAAAATTCATTCCCTGTTAATTTCAAGGCTTGTTATCAAATATCGAACTAGTTTCTCCTTTTCGATCAGAAAGATTTTTCCTCATACTCGATATGAATCAAACCCAATCTAGAGCTCGCGATTTCAGTTTGATCACGTAATTCAGTTGCTCAAATCAATTAATCACTTCGTCGAATCGAAGGAGAAAAGGTTTCGAAGTTATATTCAAGGCACATACTTAACACGAGGGGAAAACTGGTTTAGCTCTGCTTGTTTGGCATCAACTACCGTACATAATTCACCAGTATCTCACGATTACGCTTTAACACGTACGAATTACGTACATTATATATATACGCATTGGATATAAACGCCGGTAAACATCATGAATGAATTGGTCACACCACAAAACGGGAATTATCTCAAATTCGACAACAATTACATCGATTCTGAAAGAAGCTTTTCAACGTGACATCATCCAAGTAACTACGGAGCTTCGCTGAAATCATTGGAAACCCATACGATTATGCAGAAAATATCTAGATAGTATACATGAGGAGAATGTTATGTTAAGCTAACTACAAAGCATCAATCTCTAATTTGAAATGATTCCGGCACAAGTTTTTTTTCGTCCACGATAACTCTCGAAGAAATGGCCCGATCTTCTTGAAATTTTGCACACAGGTTAGTCGCGGCAAAATCTTGGCCGAGTTCAATTTTCAGCAAAATCCGTTGTTTATTTCTCTAGCAACCGTTGCTAAGGTGTAAAATTTTTCGTTTCTTTTGTCTAGGATAACTTTCGAAGGAATCGTCCGATCTTGCTGAAATTTCGCACACCGGTTTGTTGTGGCAAGATCGCTCATTGGGGCAAGCCGGAAAATCAATTTTAAGTCACAGTCGATGGCCAAGGACACTGAATTGTTCTATTTTCTTCATAGCAACCGTTGTTTACTTCCTTAGCAACCGGTATGAAGGTTGGAAATTATTAATTTAAGACCTACTTCCATCATTTTCGACGGCAAAGGACAAAATCTTCCCAATTAGCTCCTTAGCAACCGTTGTTCACCGCCCTAGCAACCGTTGCTAAGGGGAAAAATATTCATGTAAGTTTCGTTTCCAGTATTTTCAACGTGCTATAGAGAAAATTGGGAAAATTTGGGTGTCTTTTGCCGTCGAAAATGACCAAAAGATTTTGAATTGATCATTTCTAACCTCAGCCGTCGAAAATGATCAAAATGAGTCTTCAAGTGTGCTAAATACGGACTTAAGGGCAGGACGGATCGATTTTGACCGCCATTAAACCGTATGACAGTCACAAGATGAATTGATCGAAAAATTATGCAGGTCCAAATGTCTCGCATCGTGTAGAACCTAGAACCGTTTGCTTTGTTGCATTTGATCAAATAATAAGAGAGCCCGGGCAGACATCCACAGTCGCGACAAAGTTTGGTCAATTGAAAAAGAACGACACTTTACACAGTCACAAAGATACAAATTGAACTGATTGAATAATTTTTTTGTAATTTTTGAAAAATAGATGATAGTATCTACGGTAGTGGAAAGGTGAAAATACAGGTTTGGGACGCGTTTGTGGGTGATGTTGAAGCCCCTTTGAGAAAGCATACTGCTAAGGCACTTGACAGCGGTTTTTAGCTTTCGATTCAAGTGCCATAACACCATTATGGGTGCACGTGTGCTGCAATGGTTCCTGGTGGTTAATATTGTTGAGAACACCCTCCATTGTTCAGAAAAAAGATGATTTCGTGTAGTTTTGGTTCCGGACAAACCGACCAAACTATCGCTTCATTCTATTTACAATCAACGAAGAAGAAAGGTATGGTAGCTAAAACCGAAACGATTGCTGGCCAAGATGAATTACAACATACGTATATACGGCGAGTAAAACAACTGAAGTATATCTTGTATATGAATGGATCTACGTGTCTCTTTATTCGTGACGGAAGTGCGTATTCATGTTCCCGCGAAGCCATGAAAAACATGTTGAACGAGAAAATAATTTGGCTGTTACAAGTTGGCCACGCGACGTGTAGCAGCGGACTCGTATATATATATATACACGAGCGAACCGGAACAGTGCAAGCACGTGGCTGGGCAGGGATCAAAACCCGACAATGCGACTACAGCTTGGCTGGTTCGACGTAGGCGTAACCGCGTCTCGAAGGCATTTGAATGGTCGGCTCTTACAGACGTGCGGCTATACACGCGCGGAAAGAATAGCGCCTCCAGAGAGGGAGACCATACCAGGAGGAGGAGGAGGAGGAGAACTGCCATACTACGCACGTGTGTGTGTGGGTGCGTGTGCCAGCCGTAAAATGCGGTTCGGCCGACGGGGGTATTATACTTGCATGAGTGGATCCTCCCTCGGCCCTCCGGCTAGAATGTCAATTAAACCGGCCGCGCGAGCGCGAGCCAGCCCAAACCGACTCGGCTCTATTAATCTATCCGATCTTCCGCACTTCGTGTCCCCCCCCACCCCTTCCCTCGCGCGCGTGTATCACCCGCGTGTTGGCTTTGCTGCGGCTTCGAATCAAGTGTCAAGGGGATTTTGTTCCGAGTAATCGGGAATGGTGAATTCAATATGTCCACCTGGTCAAATGGGAAACAACGGATGGTCCAAAAGGTGGAAGGACGACGAGAAGATATAGATCGTATCTTGATGGGGGATATAACGTGACAGGATTATCAGGTCGCGTTCTATAAAATTTAATGTGTTTAATGTTAAAGTATGTTAAAAATTTAATGGCTGTATATGTAATTTTACTCGAATGCAGTCGATGGATTTCAAAGGACAGCTATGCTCAATATAATCATTGGAATCATTGATCATATATGATTAATGATTTCAAAAGCTGTGCACTTTTGTGGTTTTGCCAACTCTCGAATGAGATAAAAAATTGTTTGATTAAAATCTGACGTGTCACAGGAGGAAATTTTGTGTCAATACCGGCAAGATAACCCAACTGGTGCTCAGAGAGCACGGAAGTATGAAATCTCAGATAAATTCCAGATACCGTGCGAAATTCGGTCCAGTCACCTTGCCACCAGTGTCGACAGCGGCGCTGCACCATGATTCGCTCAGGGAGCACATTTTAAAATCTAAAAATGTATCTATACTATTCTGTATGATTGATCTACTTATAATATATAATATGTACTTTCACTCAAAACTACGACAAGAGATGATAGATCAAAATAATAATCAGACAACATCTTTGAGTGTAAATTTTTAGAATCAATTATTTCGTTTTTTTCCCAGGCCGACTCATTATGTGCCATCCTGACCGGTAGATTATCATCAGCTAACAGGTGTACTTCCTCTACCCAGCTTTGAGCCTATGTTTAATTACGTGAGATCTTACGGCGCGAGGGAAAAATGAAGGACGTCGTAATCATAATCATGGAATACAAAGCATCATATTACGCGCATCCCATTAAGTAATCCGGGGAGTAAGGAATTCTTAATTTTCTCATGCCTCGCGCTGATGCGAAGCAATGTGTGAGTGGAATCGCATGTACATTTATCTGCGTGGCCTCGGTTATTTCAAAACTAACAATTTTATCTCAAACCAAGCATATGCTGGTATTTTAATATACTAGTTTTATACATACACTAACCAGAAGACCACTTGGGATTTGGGTCTCCTGAGAAATGAATCATTCCGAGGTAGTTTTTTGATATCGAAATATTGTTTTGTCAAAATCGGCCGACCTGCAGAGGAGGGGCGTGCCGCTCTCCCTCCTATACGTTTATTTTCCACGCTAGTCATTGCGAAATTTTAGTGTTTGATCATTCCTCTTATCGAATACCACTTGGCAGGAGTACAGTCTCTTTTCAACTTCTTTTACAAGAAACACTTGATCAAATTTTTCTTTCGAAAGATTAGTGACGCGAATTTATGTGAATCGCAAGGGTGACCTCAGAGACACGTTAACTTCCGATAAATTGATTCTTCAACTTGGATAACTTTCTTCCGTTTCGTAAGTACGAGAATCCCATTGGTAAATTGCCGCGAAGGCCGCCAGTCAACAAGAATCATTTCCTGATGTTTCTTGACAATAACACGCGCATTACTAATTAATCTCCACGCGTAATAAACCTGATTAGCACTATCGAGATCATCGAGCTCGATGAGAATTCGATCGAGCGCTCTATTTTTCATAATATAAACACAGGTACAATAACAACAACAACAATAACAGCAACAATTGGCTATTTAAATGTCATACTTTTCCTCCTATCTAGATATGAAAAAGTCGAATGACTTGTATCAGCGTACGGCGAGGAGCTTCTCACTCCAACAGTCCCGGAGGGAGTTCTATGGAGTACTGCGGGCTTATAAATTAATAGTACTCTTTATTCTTGCCAATATAAACCAACAACTATCAGTTCAGATTAGGAGGCTGGATCAAAACACAATAAGTTCATGCTGGCAAGATGAGAACTTGAATGCCATCAAATTTAGTACCATGGGGTACTAAAAAACGATGGGAGTACTGGAGTGAGAAGCCCCTCGGCGTACGGAGCGCAACCTAGTCCACGCTCGCTGACTTCCCTGGTGCGCATTGTCCATATTATAGCAAAGCTCCAGCACCGCGGTGCAGCCCGCTTCCTTAATCTCCCGCGCAACTATCGACAAACCGCCCGAGTCAATCTCTTCATCGACGCATTAAGCCCGCCTCTTTCACCTGTTGATTCGCACGGCACTCGCGCGCGGCGCCTAAAACAATCCGCGCGCGCGAGCCCGGTGGTGAGCGAGCTTAATTAAGAGCAAAACAAAACGGAAGTGGCCGCGCGCGGCGCGAGAGCGAAACCCCGTGGAGAGAGAGAGAGAGAGAGATCGAGCGTCGAGATAAATCTCGCCCACTCCCCCCCGCGCTAGCGCGCGGCTCCCTTTCAAGCCGTACTGTTCCGCCGCTCATGTGAGTGTGTGTGTGTGTATATATACACACGTTTGCTGATTTATTGAGATGCCCGCGCACCCGCGAATCAAGCAGGCTTTCGAGAGTTGCTGCATCGCATGAGTGTGTGTTATATATATGTACGTACGCCGCGCATCTCCTGCTTCATTCACAGACTTACTTTGTTGTTTCGTGCAACTCGGGACGGCACGTTGTGCAGTTTGGATGCGAGTTTGAAGAAAATATACGCATATCGAATCGATCCTTGCCAATCCACGAGCCAACCCTTCGCAAGCGACGCGTAAAATTCTTGAGGAGCTTTTTAGGCGAACTATACAGAGCTGAAATTTTTCCCAATGTCACGGATGACCTGTATGATGATTGTCAGCACGCACGTCTGAATCTATGATAAATCGATCGATAACTCGGGCGTCGAAGAAATTTCAAAGTCGGGCAACATAGCTACGTCACTTCCACGTGCGGCGTGGCGCGCGTTCTTTCATATAACGCCGGGCGCGCGTAGATTCTTCGCGATGGCCCCGGTCTTTTGAAATTCAAATAAGCATGCCCTGTTGAGCCGGTATATATATATATATATATACACGCTCGCTTCTCGATTGTCCTCCAAAAGGTCGTGGCTGTGTTTGAATTTAAAAAGCACGAATCCATCCTTTGTGCCGAATGTCAAATTCAATGTGTTTTGTACGTCTCAATGACGGAAACAATTCGATATCATTGATGACAAACAGATTGGAAGCAGAATCATGAATTCGTACAACTCCAACTTCTTTTCAATTGGAATCCCGGGTATACGCATGAAGTATTTTCACGTCCAGGACGAAGCAACGTGGTCGAACGTTTCCAACCGTAACTTGTATGATGATGTTATTAGCCGTTTATTTTCACTGCCGATCATCAAACTCAATGAAATATCAACTTGTCATCAGAAGGATCATATCCTATGGGATTTTTCCTAATGTCAACGATAGAAACTGTTCAAAATTCTCAAAAGTCTAACCTATAGTTTAAACGAACTTTGCCGGTAATTTTTGTTATCATTTCATCCAAGTGACTAAACTAAACCATGCTTCTTCATCATCGACACTAGTCGGATATCATTCGTTCAGCAACTCGTTCCATACAAACTAAATTTTCGAATCCCAAACGCAGCTCGATACCAGAAGATAATTCACGCCTAGCACACCAATGCGTCTTCGTAATCCCGGAACCCGAACGTGTACCATGATTAAAGTGACCATTTAGCATAGCCCGCATTGAACCATAAATTACTTTACCGTGCGCGTCGTCCGAGCTACGGTTTTAGCGAATCCTCAAACCGCACGCCGCATATGCGATAGCCGCAGCGCGGATCGTTTTCAATATTCGCGCACGCGCGTCCTATAGAGGCGCACAGGCAGTACATCAGCTCAATGTTCTCTGGCGGCGCGCGGCGTTTCTTCTCCCTTCCTCTCTCGACGAATCTCGATCTTCCGGCGCTCTTTCATAGCGCGCGAGCGCGCTGCCGAGCGCAACTGTATCTCTTCCTCTGAATCTCTTCCCTTCCCGCCTCACTCCTTCGCTCATTAGTCACGACCATTCCCGATTTCTTTGCTCGTGCTGTTTTGTAATGCAAATGGGACGCGCGTTGGAATTGCGCGAGGGCTTCGAAAATGATCGAGCGATTTTCTTCGACTGGAGAATGAACTGCTTTGAAAAGACTTTGGAGGTGTACGCGTTATCTTATCGGATTTTTTCCCCAGATACGCGGCACACGGTATCTTGGTTATCAAAAGATAGTTGGAGCATGGGAAGAATTCCGTGATATAAGTCTACGAGACCATCGTCACAAACGTTCGCTGAAACCTCGTGGAAAACTAGCCGGTATTTCAATTCGAAATTGCGCACGGCAAAGAGTTTCCACTGGTTAATGTATACGGTAGGATCAGCCTCCGTAGTGAACAATTCTATGTACACTTCCTATTCGTCTTTCGAAATATTAAATTATCGAACAAATTCTCTGAAATTTACCAAGTGTATCATAGACTTTCTCCAATTGGGCCTTTACATACTGCACAATTGGGCAACTCCATTGGCTATAGCAAAGAATTTCCTTATGCCACTTTGTTAATATTCAATGTATTTTTGAGTTACATTATAAATGGCAAATCGCGTACAATAGAGAGGTTTCTATAAGTATCTAAATACATTTTTGTCATAGTAGGCGTAAGGTGCACTCTCTTGGGCGTAAAGTTTATTTTTACGGCCTATAGGGCCGTTACTACGGTAACCACGCCACAGTACATAATTGATAGCCTTTCAGCGAGGTAGGCCTTGCATTGCGTTGTTACCATAGAAACTGCCCCTGGGCGTAAAATTCTTCACACCCAAAAACACGACCAAAGCATACTCTATCTCTAGCGCAATTTACCTCCATGGGTGATCAGAGGTGGTCGCGGGCCAGCGTATCCGCAAACCTTCACCATAAACATCAGTGAAAACTCCGGGCACTATATTGCAGTCGAAATGAGTTCAGTGCAGTGTGGAAGTGTATCTAATGAGCTTTCTACATATTTATGACATGAAAAGCAATAGCCGATACAATTGTAATTCAACTGGCTTCACATTGATTATACGTGCACGGCAACGTATTAGAATGAAATGTCGAACACTGTATTACAAAGAATATTGACAGTAAGAAATTCAGAGATTACGCGTATCAAAATAGCTTCGATCCTTTTAGGCAGAGAAAGCCGAGCGTTCCATCTGTTATCCGCTGCGTGAATTCGCCCCCATCCCTCGAAACCCAGCGCATCCCAATGCGTTGGCTAATCTCGCCCTCGCGAGTAGCCCTTCCGCTTGTACGATCCCCACAACGATTCTCTCTTCAATGACTTTGTCCTTGTCCAGTCGCTCCGCAGCATCCTTTTACACACACCTGCACATACACATAGGGGCACGTGTGCTTCGGCGTAGTCGAGCATGTGTACCCTCTTGCTGTACTCGTATTGTTTGATCCTGGCAACATCGGCTCGCAAGGATTTGCACATCTACTTTCGATGATCCATGTTTTTTTCATACTTATTGAATGATCAGCACATTTTGTATTGCATTGTTATTGTTGAAACCCTTTTGGAGCCATAATATCGAACTGATATTGGTATTCCAATAAGCTCATTTGACTAAATCGATCTCGAATCAATGGTACATTGAGAGTATAACTGAATTACTGATGAGAAGTACTCCTACAGTTTGCAATAAAATTTCAACTGTTTAGCTGCTAAGCTATTTGGGATAAAAACTGCAATTACTCGAAACTTCTAATTGTTTTCGCTCTTTCGAATCGTGATTATTTTGCGCATCAGAAACAAGTGTGTATAATGTAGTAAATCGACGTCAAAGAACGCGTGGATATCAAGTAGCCGTGAAAACTCGCGCAAAAACGTGTGTATACGAAAGGAAACCGTCGAGACTGGATGGAGATATATATGTGTGTATATGCACCATTTCTGTTCCGCGATGGGAGTCATACGATATACATAGACACATTCCCGAGAGTGATGATCACCACTGACGAATACTGTTACACCATAAATACTCTGTCTCAATTTGTCCCCGTCTCTTTTCCCCATTCGAATGCGACTTGTGTGACTTGTATCTATCTAGAAGAAAGCAGATGAGAGGGATGAAGAATGATTTTTGAATCATTTTCATCTCAATGTTCTTGGATTCTTCAAGTTCGCTCATTAATATACGCTTATAAATCTTACTTGTTTATATCAATGGATATCATTGCTGTTACAGAGGCTATTTTCATTGTTCTGTATGTCAATTCAGCTTGAAAATATAATTTGTTAATATAAGTTGTTTCGTTCTTTGAAACCAATTGTCTTATTATAGTACTATGATTAACATTGTGAAATCCGGCAACGAAAAGCTGATCAGGATCTTGGGTGAAAACAGGACCATACCAACAATAGCACCTTGTTCATAATAGTACTTCCTAAAATGCCACTAAAACTGAAGAAAATGTGCTTGCATGATGTTTGATTGAAACACCTCGCAGCCAAAACTGAGTCCTCGTTCAATTTTGTTAGGAATTCGATTACTTCTCCTTCTAAACAGACTCCTCTAGAGTGAAAAGAAGAGTCTTCATTCTTGAGGAAATCTTCTTGCTATAGCATCTAACTGATTTTTCTTCTTTAATCAAATTTCGACTTTTTTGAGTTGCCTCTCTAATCTGTTCAAATGTTTTTCGATGGTATATTTTGTCCAAAAACGGGAAACTCAAGTTTATTAAGGTCTTATCACATTTTCTAAAACCTCACTCCTTCACGTACTTTATAACAAAATACTTGAGGTGAAAACCTCTTAGAGCACTGCGTTGAAAATACTACGTTGCATGCAACCGGTGGTTGCTGTAGCGAATGCGCATTCACCGTTTAACGTCTCGGATTCTACGTATTTTTGAAAATAGTTATAAGAAACATGACGAGTATCAAATTCACGAAGTCGACTATGTACTGGACTGTGGTCGCACTCGAATATTGTTTTGCTGAACAATAATTTACGGGTTGTCTTTGTACGAGCGTGACTATACTAATCAGGGCTTCAAGTGGTTTCTCAACTTCACAGTCTATAAAAATGTTTGAATCGAGTGCACTTTGCAACTTAACCTCAGTAAAATTTGCTCAAATTTACTTAGCTCAAGTTGCAACATGTATTCGAATTGAAACAATCGTTATTGCAGTGTTCTCGTCGCAAGCTGATGCGTGGCGATGCAAGCAATGGATAAAGAAAATAGTGATCACCTCATCGCGCGTGCATCTAATTTCTGAGTGAGATAAGTCCCGCATTCATTCCATGGCTTTGTGGTTGATCTTTACGCGTGTATGGTCTAATCGATTAGCTTGCTAACTGATCACAACACTTACGCTGTATCTGGCGCTAATGTTCTACTTATGGGTATTGGTATACAATAGAAGCTACTGCAGAATTATCCTATTCAAATTTCTATTGGGCGTCTCGGGGAACACGAATTTTCTGTTTTTTGCGATCCTTACTGTCCTTGCAAAGCATGATAAAAATGAAGAAAGTTCGTAGATATAACATTCATGAGTGCTACCCGCGACTTATTCGGACGGGATTCGAAGAATTAATTCTGCATTTTATATCTTTACATTTCCTTCATAATGTGATACTGTTGTCTATCGGTCATTCTATACCACATTTTTCATTAGAAAATTCTCCAAGGTTAAATACTTAGTATTGTTCACGTACTCATCAATTCATTTCAATACATTCACATTTTCTTCATCTTCTGTTGGTAAAGGTTTTTTCAGGAAATATTATTAACAAGTCAAGACTTATCAGATGTGCGATTATACTATTATTCATTTTCAATTTCAAAATTATATCACACGTTTCTCTTGCTCAATCACATTCGTAGAATGGGGATATTACCTGGGAACATAGGCGAATTATCTGGCATGCAATTCTCAATGCACCGTTGAAAACTCCTGTCTTGAAGATCTGTTGAAAAAAGCAGATATTGAACAGTCGATAAGTCATGCGAATTATGTAAGTGCAGCCAATGTGCAACCCCCCCTTTTTTTTTCTTCCTTTTGAATCCGAATATACCTCTAGGGCATCGGATGTGCAACCCCCTATGAGTTTTTCACAAAATTGACTATGATAAAATTGGAATTTTGGAATTCTGCGAATGACAACTTGAAGAGTAGCTCAATACCTAACATCGCTGTAATTATCAACCGACTATTTCAACCTATTCGAAAGGGGACAAATTGGCTACGTATGCAGTCGAAGTGGCACGTTTTCCTAATCAATTGTTACAACCTCTACACTTTTACAGGGGCAATCAAATTGGGATTGAAATAAACTCAAAATCATATTTCCAAAGATAACTATAGGAAATTTTTGACATCCAACCGAAAAATACGTATTTAAATTATTACAACATATCTATAGAAACTTAACGTTTATTTCTTAAATATTGATCCATTTTAATCAGTCTTTCGATTCATAATCACATAAAAGGCCACATTGGGTATACTTATATTTCATGCGAAAAATAGTATTTCGGGTAGAGATAGAAAATTGTTTGGAGAAAAGCGACGTGACCAGTCCAAAGATCAGATGTCTTTACATAAAATAAAAGAGTTACACATGAAGAAATGATAATAAATTAAAAGTTGAAACTGTTATAAAAGAGTACTCTTGAGGGCTAAATGAGCGATTCTTCAATGTTTGTACTTAAGTAAGAATTTTTTTATTTTCTTATACCAAAAGTTTGGTTGGCTTAGACCTAACCACGTGATGTAAGTTAGATAAAGAGCGAGAGCGAGACTGAAGCATGAAGCACTAAACAACTAGTTTGATAAGTTACAGGTTGGGCTAGTCAGTTAGCAATGAACAATCATATATAATACAAAATTGATTGTTAAAACAGAACAAAACACGCGATGCACACATGAATGTAGCTAGTGTGCTATAAGTTAAATCAATATTTAGTGAATGGAAGGTAACAAAGTCTGATGAAAAAAAATTAAACCTTTAGTTTTCTTGCAACATATATTTTTTCTATCAAAAATATATTTTAAATACGATTACATTACTCGTTTCCAAATCCGAGACATCACTTTCCACTTGTTCAAACAGACCTGATTAGCCACGAGTAACTACTGATTCAGGAAATTCAACGTGTCTGCAATTCTCAACGCAATTTGGGGACTTAATTGTTCCTTCTGAAAAAATTGAATGTTTATAAATAGAATAAACTCTGTTAATAAGATTGAAACTCTATTTATAATAAATTTATCTGCACTCTAATTAACCCATTAACGCCCAGGTGCCTCGATTTATAGTCAACTTTTCGACGCGATTATTTGTCATGTTATCGTCTTTCAAAAAATTTAGTTTTTACATATTTTGGCGTGAAATCGTATGTTCTTTTAGAATCAGTGGTCAAAATTATGATAAGACCTTTAGGGAAAAATATATGGCCGATTTAAACTCAAAAAACGTGGAAATTTGAAAAAAAAAATTTCTTGTTTTTTTTCATAATGTTATCGCCAATAATTTGTGCTCTAATTATGGACAGGGGTGGACAAAATGCTTTAGGTTTGAGAGGAAATTTTTGTTATCGAAGTGAAAAAATCTAAATTGTCTCAAAGAATTCTAAAAAAATTTGTGAGCGTTCCTTGACTAATTCTAAGACACCTTTGTTCTCATAAAATTTTCGATAAAATCTAGTTTTCGAGAAAATAAAATCAATTACCGCTCAAAAAATTTCACAAAAAATAAGTAATATATTTTATGAAACTTTCACGTTATTGCCGCCATTTTTTAAAGAAACATTCCTCTTAAACCTGAAGCATTTTGTCCACCTTTGTCCATAATTAGAGCACAAATTGTCGGCGATAACATTATGGAAAAAAATCAAGAAAATTTTTTTTTCAAATTTCCACGTTTTTTGAGTTTAAATCGGCCATATATTTTTCCCTAAAGGTCTTATCATAATTTTGATCACAGATTTTGAAAGAGCATAAAATTTCACGCCGAAATATGGGAAAACTGATTGGGTTAAACAGCCACCTCCAAAAATTTCAGCGAGATTAAACACCCGAAACCTGATCAGTAAAAAATTGTAATTACAGTGTGTGCCTTTAAGATCTCAGTTGCGTTCACAATATATTTTAGCGTTTCAAAATTAGATCTTGTATGTTCTATATAGACTTATCAAACAATCGTATGTTACCATAAAATTCGAACGCAAGCCGTCGTTCGACAAAAAAAAATCATGCCCATAATATACTTATTAGGAGACATTGTCAACTTCGGATGACCAATCTCAACGAAACTTTCTGAAATGCTTTTTAGATATCTCAATGAGCCATATATACAGTCATTCAATCTAACGTTCCGTCATGATTGGTCACCCGAAATTCACAACATCTCGTCCTAGTTTGTGCCATCATTTTTCCAATGGGGGGAGATACGTTAAACGGACACAATTTCTTCCCGATGTTATACTATACCGTCGCAAAATTTTTGAAATTAGTACTTTTATTTCCATTATTGGTTTAAAATGTGTTTTGGATGAATAAATGGATCGATTTGAATAGAATTATACATTTTTTCATCAACATTTACATCGTAACAAAACAAATATCCCGAAGTTTCTGGGTACATGAAATTATTTGCTAGAGATTGGTCAATTAATCAATGGGAATGATAATTGAGAGAGAATGTGATTTGACGGATCGAAAAAGTCGACGAAGTTGATTGTGAAATATAACGATCCGTTCAACAATACATAAACTCATTTACCTGGACATATATGTTTGCACAGTTCTATGAAAGGATCCTTGGTAGCTAAGACAAATGATGAAAAACTAGTAAGGATGAGGAAGAACACCCAATATTTTTTTACCACAATATTTCTTAACATTTTTGCTTAACAGAAAAAAGATGATCTTCAATTCGGTAAAATTATTATAATCAAGAGTCTCGTATAATCCAACATTTATATAGTAATCGATCTTCCGGACATGTGGTACTGTTTGAGTTAGAAGGTTTTAATCATAAGATTGGTGAATCAAAAAATTTGATTGTCATTTTAATTGGCTGAACATAAATCTTCCCCCACCAAATTATTGATTAGTTTTCGAACACTCTCACCTTACAGTGGCCGCGGCCCAACCACCACAAATCCATGAAAAAAATCGAACTTAGCTCGCGTGCAACGAGCGAAAATGCTTATTCTCCTATACTAATTGTACGATATACCATTTCTAAATGGCGTTTGTTGCTCAGCAGATTCTCGCTGAGCACAAGAAATTGTCAGGGCTCATCCCCCTCCGTAAAATTGGTTACAATGTAGCAAACAGTGCGGTTTACTCTGACAATTTTTAGCTGAGTATAATGAAGGTGAGAGGGGCCAATCTGTCAGCTGGTCAACATTCAAGCACATAGATATAGGCATGCATCCAAGTCATTCCAAAGCTCGTGGGACAGAAAGGTGCGAATTTGACTGTTATGTTGTTGACGTGGGTATACATAAATCGTAACGAATTGACGTTTTTGCTGATAACATTTGTAAGATTGCGTGACAGCGTTCAAAAGGAAAATATTTCAAGGTGTGAGGTTGAACCGACTCCGAGCTGTATATGTAATAACTAGTCGCGTCCCTTTGCTTGCCGCGAGGGTGTATTCGCTCCGATGACGGGAGACATCTCTCATTGACATTATTTCTTTCCACGATAAGCCTCTTTGAGAAAGCATATTTTTAATGTATTCAGCAACGATATTTTTAGAGAAATCGTTTTAAAGAGCAATGGGAAATAACATAGGCACCGACGATCTTTTGCACAAGCTGATTCTCTTCTAGTGCTCTTAAATTTTTTTTTTTATTGTCTAAACTATAAACTATAAAATGAGGTATTCTCCATGGGGTGATTCTGGGATGTGTCTCACTTCACGGGAAGAAATTAGCGTAAAGCTTTATATTCACTTCATATTCGCTAAATTTTTTTTCCCGCGGTTATTTATAATTAAAGCACATTTCACAATGATTTAATTGAACATGAATTTATATTAGCGATATACTTTAAGTCTAACAAGAAAATGTAATTTACGTTAGATCTGTTGTGTATAAAGAGCAATACTCATGAGACACGAATGTTATTTCAATTCATTGAACTTGATGTATGCACAAAATATTGAAATTTCAATGAAACAAAGTTATTAAATTTTATGAGTTTATTGATGAAATGTACATTAAACTTAATGTTATTCAAGCATATGTTCACGTATAACAATATATTTTTGACTTAGTCGTGACAAATTGTAAACTTAGTTATTAAATCACAAAGCCTCTTTGACCAAGCTATATGCCAATATTTACTTAACACTTTTTTCTATTGATAAGATATCTTCAATACTACTATATTTATCAAGTGACTTGCCACATTCATTCGTCAAAATATATAATTATCGAGCGTTTTCGAGTATTTCTGGATTTTGAGCGTAGTGAGTAGTATGGTTTGTGTTATACAAAACCTAACGCATGTGATGTGTGAACAACGTATGTATTTAGTCTGGTTACATCCTCGATTGGAAAGAATAAATACTATATGTTTGTAATGGATAATGAGAATCCACACAAGTATTCGCAATCGTATAATTATATCTTTAGAGCTTGTCTCGTGTTTGAACGAACGGTTAGTATTCGAATTCTGTGTCAAGTTACCAGAACATCGTTTGGAAAAGATAATTGAAAATAAGTCGAAAGAATCTCTCGAAAATGTTCCGAAGTAAAATGATGGAAAGCTTTTCGTACTTCATTTTTATTCTATTTCTATGTATTTTACCATTCATCCTAGCCGACACAGACCCTTATACTGCGTGCAGCATCATATGCGCTGGTAAATATACTAATATTATTGAATTTATTCATAAATACTCTGGTATTCGTTCATTAGTGTAGAAACGCGTAGTAGTTTAATTGTTCGTCCACGGAACAAAGAAGTGCGTAAGGATAAAAAGTAACTCTGAAACTCCTAAAGTATTTATTTGGAAGAAATATGCAGTCAGTTGAGTCGTGTGGTTATCCCGTAATCCAAGAGCGATTTGACGTTCGAAACGAAGAGAGTGAAATATCGTGGCTAAATAGCTCCAACGCGATTCGCTCATTATTTTTCGAACACTGCGATCGAATTATAAATTTATGACAGCCTCCACAGTTTCGATAGCGCAACTTCGACAGATCGAATACGTCTCCGAATAATTTTCTTGGTGGGCAAAATACTTCGTACAGACTGACGTACACTATCGAGTCGTGACACGGCCGGGAAACGCTGGTGCTATTGTTCCTCTGTTTTTGAAAGAATTCTTAAACGCATCCGCGACTGTATCAAAGACGCGGTCGTAATGAAGACTTTTGATTATTAATAAATGTGAACGGCAATACTAGTAACGAGATACTTTATCCGAATTCAAATGATCGAAGGGCTAGAGAAACAGCGAAAATTTGAATTCGGACAGAAATGTTTATATGAGTAAAATAATTGATAAAGCTTGAATTTTTCTCTCTCCACCAGATGAGCTGTCTTTTGAAAGTTGCATAAAGTCATGCCTCTTGTCGCCCGGAATATAATTAGTTCAATGGCTAAGTGGAAGGTGGTAACATGCAAATGTATATAGAATAAACGCATACGACAATCATGTGAGATTAATTATTTTTACCCTTTTTGTACCCTGGAAAAAAAACAAAAAATGGTATGTAAATACTATGTTACGTAAATAATGTGTACCGCAAGCTTATAGTAATTAAAAGTTTCATTGGGGGATTGGCTTTCACAGCTGATATATAATCACTCGTAGATCTAACTTCATCAAAGGAAAATCGAAGCATTTGAGAAAATCCGTGTACTGGAAGGACTGGACACACGCAGACTTCTAAGATATCCAGTTCCCGGACTGCGTAATATGTCCCCTTGTTGGTGGGAAGATAGCGTAGACAGGAGGGACAGCTGGAGGCGATTCTACGAGATGCTCCTCAATTTGGGGATATACGCGGATAGCCGACATTTTTAAGGGAATCGATCTTCCGTAGAACTGCAACTCGAGTTGTATCCTAGCAAACTGCAGTTCGTTGATCCCGTCGAGCCTACAGCATATAAGTATTACGTTTCCACATGATAGCTTCTTATCAAATTCTCTCGGTGCGTATCTCGGTGATTGCTCTCCGCTCGGCATATACACAGAGGGAATCGAGCGCGAACAAGAAGGAGAGAGGGATGGTGCGAGGTATACGCGGCGGAGGGCAACGCGCGGCTCACTGGTCGTTTTTGAGAGAGCGAGACCTCTCCTATCGGCGAATAGTAGGCCGCCGGAGGCGAGGCGAAATCGTGATGATCGTGAGCTCTCGCTCGCTTTCCCCTCGACTGTTAGGGCTCGATGGCGTGCGCCTATATATATATATGAACCTACTTGGAACTTTCCACTGTATCATATAGTTGCTTGTACTCAGGGCAAAATAATTCCCTTCTTCTCGTCTTTTGTGCAGCCCTCGGTGGATGTCTATAAAGCATTCGATTGGCCAGACCATCAGGCAAGTTACTAGCTTATAAATGTAACGGTAGATGATTGTTCATTGACGAAAATTGTATCGAGTAACGTTTCAGTTATCGTATAAAGATTAGTTTTTTACGAATTGCTTGAAATCGGGGAAAACGGTGCTAACCGAGCCATAGTTGAATACATCTCGAGATAACGGAGATAATCGTCAAATTATTCTGACTTTAAAAATTACACAAAAGTCACCCAAATAACATATTTCTGATTTTGAAAGTTTACAGTTTAATAAGAGAGCATTTAATTGATACGAGCTTAAATGCGACACGCAGTTTATAAGGTAACTGTGTCCAATGTGCCTGCCTCTAAGGGTTTTTCGCAAAATTGACTATGATACAATTAGAATTCCCAAATTCTTTGAACGGCACGTCCAAGGCTAGATCAAGACTTATCAGAAACCATTGCCATTATCGCCATTTGCCTATTTTAAATCTATCATTTTAATCCATTAAAAATGTCAACGCAGCTGGTGGCAAAAATAGTCCGCTCCAAACCTACACAGCACGCTTGGTTAGTAGCATTAGAGCACTTTGAAAGATCATCCTATTTAGTCGTTACACTTGTGAAATCAAAAGAGAAATGATTCTCGGCGATTTAGCGTTATTTGGAACCCTCTATGAGGAAAAAAAAAAATCTATTGAGACATTTAATCAAATTTGATGCTGAAATAATAGTTTACGAACGTGAATTATGAAAAAGTCGAACGGTACATACGTCGCTCGATTTTTCTGGCCTAATCTAACCAGAAAACCACTTGGCATTTGAGTCTCGGATTTCGCTGAAACTTTTCGAGGTCGATTCTAGTTTCTCAAGTAAATATGTAATATCTTCCGTCATGCGTCCTACAGTTTCGATTTTCCGAGGATATTCTCACTTTGCATGAACCGTACGTATTTCATATTGATATATATTCACGTTAAATGAGCAATTAACAATCAATAAGTCAGATAAATCAACCGTTATTATATACGAACAACTGGAAATGTAATTTATTAGCGTATATCGAAAAACCACCTCGAAAAATTTCAGTGGAATCAGAAAGTCAAATGCGAGCTGTGATCGAGCTTCTGGCGAGCACTCATCAGTAAAAAATTGGATGGATGCCTCGACTGCTGGAAAAAAGCCCATAGCATGTAACTCGTAACGACTGGCGTATGATCAGCGCGGTCAGGACATTATATGCCGGAATCGATATTATACTGCACGCCATCATCAAGTATTCGAAATCCTTGGGTGGGACGCACAATAGATACACACGTCGGAATAATGCATCCGAGCAGGCGCTGCACGGCCCGGAGATGCGTCGGCGTTGTACATCATCATCCGGACAGCCGTCGGTCTCACCTATACCGCTGTGCGCACAGGAAAGTGACGGGCACATTAGTAATCTCTCTCCTGACTCGCTCGTTCGAATGTACGAAAAAAGGTTCACGCAGCGCATTCTACGTACACATTCATATTTTGGCATTCCGGGAGCCGGCGCACGAAGATGGCGTCGCCGCATCTGAAAGAGAGAGGGTAGTTCGAGGGAGAGAGGGAGATAAAGAGTCGGAGCGAGGCAGGTATATGAGCGCTAAATCGCGCGATTGTCTTGCGCGCACTACCGCCGTACGGCCGATGCGACGAGCGAGGCTTAATTGCCGCGCGCGCGCGGCTCGAGTGAGCGGGCGACGAGGCTGTGCGCGCGCTCAGCAAACCAGTTCTCAATACTCGATCACCTTATACTCTTGCTCTTTTGTTTCGCGTTGGAATGAGCGCGTGCTGCGCGTGGCCCCGGCGTACAACCGATGCGCTCACTGCAGTGTTGCACACACACACACTGCAGCAGCGTATGTATATACATACGCGAGCTTTCACGGCAGTGATCGAATATTTCGATTCATGTATATATGAATACGAGTGTACAATAACTCTTGCTGATTTTAAGCAGGAGCGTTTCACTCGTATAGATAATTTTGGGGAAGTGCTGCGGATCGGGTGGTTTTGGTTTGGCACGCGCGGATCAAGGGGCTTCTCACGAACCGGTACTCCCTCCGAATTTTCACGCTACTCCCATCGGTATCCAGTACTCCGTGGTACTAAATTTGATGCGTCATTCGCGGCAATTTTATATATGGTCAGCGTAAATTTATTGTGTTTCGATGCAGCTTGACCTAATCAGAAGAAGAGCTCTTGGTCAATATGGATGAAATCAACGTAAAGTAAATTTGTAAAGTGAGATGTGCAACGGTTCAACGATGCTTTCGTTTCGACACGATATAAGAACTTGGCCCGCATTGAACAATTGACGGAGTCGCTACGCTAAGTTTTCTAAATTGATTTGTTTTCGAAATTGTTCCTAGTGGTGGCGACCATTGAATAAATGTATTGGGGAGGGTCTGAACGTTGGATCTCCAATCAGGGCAGAGCTACGCCAAGTGGTTTTTGGATAACCAAACTGAGCTTATAGCGACATACGCTCGGCCGTTCGTGCATCTATAACGTCTCTAATTCTTCGAGACATTCATGGGAATTTAACCGACCTCGGCTATTCGTACATCTATAACGTATAATGTACAGAAGAGTATTGCTTATGCTCGCCAACACATTATTTCGAATTTACTCGCCAAAATAACCCCGAACCTTGATTTATTTTAACGATTTCCAAGCAGTATTTTCATACGCTGGCGATTTCTACGTTATCTCGTCACACTGATTCGAGTTGTTTCAAATCTATACATAAATGGTTTCACTTTCACCTCGAAAGGCGGTCAGATCTACATACATCAAAATATCCTGCTTCCGTCCGTATCTGCACAAAAATAGCTGCCGCTCGGATAAACGAAGATGATCTTATTCAATGCAGTGTTTCATCATTATACCTAAACATTTTTTTCTACTCCGAGGTGCCATTTTGAATCCACCATGATGTTTGTTTGGAAGAACCCAACATGATTTGAAGCAGCAGGCATCTGCGGCACGTTTTGATAATCATTCCTGAGCTACAAAGCCACTCTCGATCTGTCGCGGAACAATGAATTGCCAAAGTGCTACATCGGAATACGACAGCCCCACCGAACCCAAGAAGACGTCCGTGCACCGAGATATCGAGAGGGAAAAGTGGAGAGGCAGAGCCAGAGGGGCGCAAGAAGCTCGCGGCGCGAGTATATAGACAAGCGCGCATGAAAAAAGCTCGCCGCGGGCTCGGGGACGCGGCGCAGTCCAAATAAGGACGGTATATAGTCGCGGGCGCGCGCACGGGAAAGTGCCACTTAGGCCCGGCTACTGGTTTTGCTGTATACATGACTTGTATACAGCTCGCGCGCGCGGCCTGGGCGCATTCCTTTGTAGAAAGCTCATCCTTCGCCGCACGAGCAAATTCCCCGAGATTCAAGGGTGACGACGTGACAGCTCACAGCCGCGACAAACGTTAGTAAACGCGCTAATGACGCGGGCACTCCCCGGATTCCAAGCTGAGAGTCCCGATGGACGCGCGTGCGCGCCTTCCTACTCAAGTCGCTTTGAACCTATCTACACTCTTGAATCGCCACAGTGAAAAGTCATTGTACGAAGGTAAAACGTAACTGAAGAGGGTGGATCAACTCCCTAGTGGATTGCAGTGAAATTCTCATTACAATACCTAAATATACACTTGGATTTCATAAGACTTGATATTTGAACTTTTCACCGTAAATTCAACCGCTAGCTTGGTGAAAATTTATTCCAGTTAATTTTTGTGAAAAATTGAACCACGAAATTTCATGGAACTCAAGAGGAGGATACTTACTGCGCATGAAATTTCACTTTCAAACGGTGAATTTTCAATGCAAAGATTTCAGAAAGTAGAGGGAAAAGCACTCAATCGCTCGACTAAACGAGAAAACTCTTGTTCAAGAATGATTCTATTTGCAACGAATGAAATTTAAGGGGCCTTCCTGAGATTCCCCCTACAGCGTAACACGCGTATATAGGAATTGAAAAGATTCGGCAAGATTCTGCGTGTTAATAAAGGTTTACGCATAACGTCACAAGGAAGTAGATACTAACAGGACCTTTATCAAAACTGTCGTGTTAAAACTAACGTATGTAATGATCTTTTTGTGTACATTCCATTCCAACACTCACAAACATTTCTTGTTGTTACCAGAGGATTTGGGCCTCAGTCAAAATTTCTGCTTCTTCCAAACAGAATCTTCTTGATAAAAGACTTTTCTTCTCCAATCAACAATATATTATGATTGAAAGTAGCAGAATATCTGATTGAGGCCAAATTCCTCTGGGAACAACAAGAAACTTTTGTGAGTAAGTATTATAACAACAGCAGTACTGTAATCAGAGGACAACAACGTCGCCGTGCGCGTACTGCACGTTGCATCGCATGGATCTTCCGGGGCTGTCTTTTCTCTCCGAAATTATCCAAAGCAACGTGTGGCACGTGGCGGGAGGCCTCATATCCACGAGAATGTCCGGCAACCGAAAAATGCAGCGTCATCGGACAAGCGATTGGACACGCCGGCATATGGCACCATGGACATAACGAGTGAAATATGCGAGTATACTCGGAAGAATAAGGAAAAAAGGAAGAAGCTGTGGCAAACTCGTCGTGGCGCATTCTCGATTGGATCTCATCACATCGACATAGACAAGCGCGATATTATCTCTCCCGAGCGAATACCCGATAATAGCTATATATAAGATACACGCGGCACACAGTGGGCGCACAGTGTTTCGACAGCAGCCGGGGGACCACCACCAAAGGTCAAGCCCTCCATTATATCTCGGTTAATCTCGCTAACGGAATTCCCGGGCCGCGCGAGCTGCAGGCGCGGGTGCGCGCGTCGGAGTCGGCCGCCGCGGCGGGGGCGAAAGTCAGCGGTCCGTGGCGGCCGGGACGGCCGCGCAACAACAACGCGGCGCACTTCTCATTGCGGCGGCCATCAAAGAGGAAAAGCCGAAAAGGCCCCGGCGAGGCGCCCCGAGACTCATTTCGGCCCATAACGAGCCCGCCCGTAGTAGGACGTCCCTCCGCTCGACCTTTTTCTATGTGCCTTGTATATTATACCTATAGGATATGGCGTTGGTCGGTGGGCGCGCGCCGACACAATGGGGCAGCCACGACCTTGGCTGGAAAACGGAGAAACTTTCGGGGAAGCGCGGGCGCACGACGGCACCACGTGTCAAAGGGAGGATTTGCCGAAGGAATGGATATTGCTCGTAGAGCCCGGCTCTGCTGCTCGCCGGAGGATTATCTGTCATTGTCGCGCCTGCACTCCCGCGCCGCGAGAGGCTGTTGGGTTTTTTGCGCGGCTAATTGGCCGGAGTCGATCGCGCGCGCGCGTGTGCCATCGATTCGTTGTACGTATATACGCGTCGTAAGCGCCTCGACAATGTTCTTTGGTTTACCGCGCGCTCGTGCAACGGTGTGCTCGGAAAAATTGAAATTGGTCTCATTGAGCCTGCGGACAGGCGATAGTTTAGATTTGGTCGATCGCGCCCGGCCGATAGTAATGAATTTCAAACACTGGCGCAATGCCACGTCTCGATGGTAATACAGTGCTCTTGATCGTGTATTCGTGTATATGCGGCCATCCTTATAGCGATTTGAGATCGCGGAGAGCTGTCGGTTTCATTGGACCATCGAAATCCGGGGAATTTGAGTTACGGGCTGCCAGGGAATGAATCTCGTTCAGTATGATGATCGATGCGGGAGTGAGTGAGATAATTGCACTCGTCATAAGTTGTAACCCAATAACTCGCGTTTTCAACCCACTCGATTCAGTTGATCCCTTTCAAGGGAAGGAAAATCTACCTGACGCTGATTCCCGGCGCGAGTGTGAAGTTTGTCCCCAAATACACTTTGCTCGGGTGGCAATCAGCATTTGCTTCACGGATTTGTGAGGATTAGGCCGGTCCGTGATGCAGTGAGCGGTCAAAGCCGTGCCGAAAATTAAAAATTTACTCGTCCCTAGCGAAGAGCCGAGTATTTAAAGAACCTTCCGGAAGACTAGCCCCGGTTACAAAATTTCCAAAGAAAACAAACCCGTCCCGACTCTTTTCCGCTCCAGGCTTCACTCGCAAATTTTGCCCCTCTCTTTCTCTCTCGCGAGGGTATGAGAAGATGAAGATCTTCGTATACTTTCGCGGCAAAATCTGATCACATCAGTTGATCAAACTAAGTAGAACCGATAGACTCATTGTCCTTTTTATGTTGCGACATAACGTGAGACAGACGTTGTTATAGCAAGCTGTAAAATCTGCTATAATTTTGATAGCATGCCAAAACTCACTACTGTTTGCGAGAGGTGACGATTTATACTAGAAGCGAGTAGAATACGTCAACGATGTTTTGTTTAGTATTTATGCCTATAGATCATTCTTCCATATTAAAATTAGTCATTTTCGTATCAAGGGCGGAAAGTGCAGCTTTTCAGGCCCGAGGGTCACACGATCACCCATATATCGTGCGTAGAGTATGCGTTTGGTCTTGTTTTTGGGTGTATAGAATCTTGCGCCCAAGGGTAGTTGATATGGCAATAACGCTAATAAGCTCACGTAATCACGTACTGCTGCTCGGTAATCGTAGTAACGGCCCTAAGGCGTGAAAATTAACTTTACGCCCACAAAACAAGACCGTAGAAGTGTTTTTTACGCCTACTACGAGAAACGGATATCTTCGGCAGTTCATCTTCTCGCCGAAAACATTCTTTTCACCAACTCAATCGCACGAAAACATTATTCTCTGAAAATTTCGATCTCTTTCATTCTATCTGTAGTCTTTATTTGATTTATCCATACGCGTGAAGCGTCTAGCTCCGCTGCGTACATCGCATACGGTGTATAAGGTAATCAAGAGCTCGTTTAAGACTCCTTAGTTCTACTGAAAAATCGTGTGCCATTTGTAATGTCACTGCTTACACGATCGACAACAGATGCAATGCGCTACGGTGTGTGCGCGTGATCGAATCTTCCCAACATCACGGGCACAAATCAAAATACCATCGGTCTGTCGTACGGACGCGAATCGAGGCAGCCCCGCGGCGCGGTCTATCGCATTTAACGATAGCTATAATTTCATACGGTGGTAGTAAGTTTTAGAAAAATCTATACTTGATCAGAGGTCTGTGTGCGGCTTTGTCGAATTCGACAAATCTGTGTACTAATTAGCCGTGTGTTCATTTTATCAAAACAAAACATTGGATACGCCCATCGCCCATTTCGCTTTGTGATTTGACTGTATCTACCATCTCGCAACGCGACTGATATCACTGTTATTCTTCGAGATCCTACGAAACGAAAGCGCCACGCATTCCGCTTGATTACTCTGTACGAATCATCATTGAGACAAAACTACCGCCAAAACAATACATGAAAATCTCATACCCAAGCGTTTCCCGCATTCGCGCGATATCATGATTCCGGCGACACGTTACAATCGGTACCTAACATATTCGAACGTGCCTCGGGCGTGGGCAGCAGCCGTCAACGTATAGAATCGACGAATTGCCGCAATGCCCGTATATATACATAAATCACACAGGGACAGCCGCCGCGTCATCGGCGCGATTCATCGCGCCCCCGACCGGAATGGTCGAATCGCCGGGCGGTCGCGGCTCCCCCCCGGCCGGTACACACACGCTCTCCCGCGAACGATGTTCGATTGACCGATCGGAAGTGCGAAGTGGGCCGCACGGCCATTTTGGCCGCTTGCACCACGCGCTCGCGCCCACTCCGAGTTGTATGTGTATGTATAAGGTATCCGCACGTATAAATACGATGCTTCGTTGCAGCGAACGAAGGGGCCTCGCGCCGCGGTGGCACTGGCCGTAAATAGCCCGCTCCCTGCATTATTCGCCGGCTATTTACGCGCGTTCGGGGGGTGGCGGCGGCCCCCCACCCGTCGCGCGTCTTTATTGCGCCAATAAGCTCGGCCGGGGGGTGGGCGAGGAGTGTCCCGAGCAAATTACCCCGGGCCCGGCTCGTTATTTTTCACCCGCGCGCCCGATTGTACAGCCGAGCGTGTGTATCGAGCGCGATTTTCGACCGATCGATCCGACCCGAGGATTGGGTTCCCCGCGATATCGGCTGTATTTGCGTTTCTTGGCACTATGAGCTATATATTGATGATATGGGAGAATTCACGCGGCTCGAGGTGCGTCGCGCTGATAAACACATTACTGCCGCGAGTGATAATATAGCCAAGCACTTGTGAATACTGTAGATGACAAGCCAGCGTGGTTCGATGGAGTCTCGGCACTTATAATTTCCTGACTATTACACACTTGAAATACTGCGGGATTTGTTGCACGATTACACTTTCTACTGCGCGAGTAATATTTCATGTATATACACATTTAGTACATCTAGCAGGATTTATCGTATACGTGTTTTCTTTAAATGTATTATCATATGTATATACTATTTACCGTGAGGGTAGATGATCAAACTTCTGTATAAAGTACACTGTTTGTTTGCCCCCAATATTGTACGTGAAACATTCGATCGGAACCTTTTCCTCGATCACTATGCTTGTGAATCGTGTGACTTTGGCACGAGTAAACTGCATTTAATTCCCCAATGTGTACCGAGAATCGCTCATTGATCTCATACGATGTTCGATTACATCGGTGTCAATAATGATCCATCCATGCGCCCAGATTTAATAATAAGATACATATGTGCGTGTTAAAACGAAGATCATACGTGTCTGCAGCCCTTGCGCGGAGTTGCGCAGATATTTGTAATAAATACAGCGAAGAGTGGCTGATTCGTCTGCAGTTATTCGTTCCAGACAAGTGAATTTCAAAAAAGGTCACTTTATATATACACTATCAGTATAATGTTTTTACAATAACTGAGGATTGTTCAGTTTTCATTTGGGAAGCCTGACTCGTTTCGCCTGACGCTTTCATCAAGTTCGTCAAGTTCATCGAGTCGACAAGAATAGACGGAACACGTGTTATTTTCGAATGTCGAAATATGCTAGTGCAGAGCGGGAATAGGTCGCGACTGTTCGCGGCAAGCCTCGAAATTCGCTAGTAATCCGGTATAGACTCTTCAAAGTTGCTATACTACTGTATCTTCAAGCGGCGCGTCGACATTACGTTGTTGATACAAAATTGTTGATTCCCGCGAGAGAAGCGAAGTGAGGCTGGCATGGATATGCACTCGAGTGCGGTAATCACCCGCGTCGACGTATTGACTCCCATTAAACGAGCCGTTGAAATGTCGCGTTTGTGTACATTGATTTGCGTTCGCGACACACTGACGATACAGCGTTGTTTCGTAATAAAATCGCATTTATACGCCCCCCAAACCGATGTGGAGTACGAATGTTACGACGATCGATAGCGCGTGCGTTTGATCCGAAAATAGTCCGGCGTAGAAAACGTCGGGCGCGCGGAATGTTTCGCGTAAAAACGTTGATGAATCGCTGCGCGATGATGAGCGGTGGGAAGCGCGCAGTAGCAGCAGCAGCAGCAGCAGCACAGGGCGATCTCCCGACTCCCGCAGCATCGGCCCTTTCTCCCCGCATACTCGCGCGTATATACACGTATACTCATACGTATAGAAGTACGCGTATACATACACGCGAGCTCGGCTCCTCTCCGTGCAGCAGCTGACCTTCTCGGCTGTTTATCCGGACAGGATCTGTGCACGCGATCGGCCCTCCGAAACCACCGCCGCGCGCCTCCGCGCACACTTGCAAGTGTGTATACAGATATAATACAGATACACACACTTGCCACCTGGCCACCTTCCTTTTGCGGCGCGAGCTGCTGCGGCTCGCGCGCGACAAAAACTATACAGCCGACGTCGCGCGCGCGCGCTTAGCTAAACGCTCGGCTCGGGCTTGGCCTTGGCCAAGGCTTGTTGCGCCGCACACGTGCACTGGCCGCGCTGAAGAAACATCCCCCCCCCGGCTATTGGCTACGCCTCGAACTCCCAGTATGTATTTGCATTCCGCAACTCGAGGCAATCGTCAATTTTCGTTGATTACTAGCTACTCGCACTCCTCCCTGCGACTTTCGTGTTTTTCCGACGATGCGCAACGGGACCAACTCGAATTTAGAATATTATATCGAAGCTCCGGTGCAAAAGTTCGATTCACGGAGTGTGTTTAGCTAATCCAAGTATTTCACGAGTATTATCGTAACGGCGTGAATCGAGTCTGCAGCCAAATTCTGATGATAAGCGAGACCGCATTCCGAATTGAACGGCGGGCCGTCTGTTGTCTGGTCGAGTTTGAATGAATTCCGACCAAATATCCAAATGAAGTCCGATTGATTTTTGTATATCGATGTCGCGGAGCAAAGAGTGTGACTAAGGTGATCTCGTTTGAAGGACATTTGATTATTGATAAGATTTGACCTCACTGAAGAGTTTGATTGGATCACCACAAACTCAGAAAGCCTCATTTGATTCTGTAAAATTATAATGCCAGCGGGAAAGCATATGTCGCACCGATAGTTAATGAATCTGCTCCACTTTAGATAGAAAGGGCGAACATACGTATGGGTACGTTGACGTGTGGAAAGCATGCGGCGATTCTTATTACGCACGAAGCTTCGAGCTCTATTTCACAATATCATTCGTCTCGGGGCTTTCTGAAAAAAACATCGCGTTGAGGATCGAGAGATGAATAGAGAGGAGTGATACAGGTACATTGTATGCTAATTACGCGCTCATTAGGTATTGATATGGAGTCCAAGTCGAACAGGAGAATGGATACCCATTTGATTGTTCTTCGCATTGTTCATTCATAATTCTACACGAAAAAAAATTCTCAACACTAAGAAGATTGAGTGTAATCTTGTAAGATTAATTTGTACAGTAAAATTTTTAATGTGTGATTCGTAAAACGGACAGATTACAGGTGTCTATTTACAGCTAAACCAATCAATTTCGAAAGTTTGCTAGGTACTTATGGATAATATACAACTCAGGCTGTTAAGTACATACTATACAAGCATTATTGGTTTTGTCATGAAGGTCTCTTATTGGACTCGTTACTTGTTCGAAAAACAGTCTTCAAAAAAATAGGTCAATTTCATAAAAAAAAATGTGAATTGAATGAAAAGTATATGATTATGTTAGAATTCAAGAATAGAAGAATCTTTTGAATGTAATAAAAACCTGTCGCTTATTCTAACGTATATAACTATAGAATTTAATCAATGTTTCCCATATATCGGACAATTATGTATACGATCTTTTTAATATATTGCTAACAAGTACACTCACAAAAATAAAGTTTTGGTTCAAGGTGGAAAATCATTTTTACGCTATAGTAAGAAGATTTCCTCCAGAATTAAGATTCTATTTTAGATCCTGGATGAGTATGTTTAGAACGAGAATAAATTTTCTTGCTATAGCGCCAAACTGATTTTTCTTCTTAAACCAAAATTCGATTTTAGTGAGTTTATTTTCTTTAGCACGGACAGTGATTATCGGCTACGTTTATCGTGAAAAATCTTCTAATTGTGAGTGTGCGCATATGCGTAGGCATGATGTGCGTATATTTTCATAAAATCACAGTTAGTTTTAATTACAGGCTATTAAAATAATATTGCGCAACGCTTGCGCATTAGCCATAAACAAGTAAACACGCTCACAACTCGTGAATTCCTTTGTTTTACACGTTGTATACTTGTCTGGATACTGCATTTTCATTTTGCGCGTAATGCCGGACTAGTGTTTCACCCGACTGGCGAGTTACGCTCGTCTCATATTTTCCCAACATACGGACCTTCACGAATTCGTCGTGTCCCAAAATAATATACATTCGAATCATTTTAGCAAACGCAAAATCAAGAGAATGACACGTCGAATGCCGTATGCGTTGAAAAAAAGAGGTGCAATGTATTCGAAAGCTTTTCCCGTTTTCGACAGCTTAAAACTGTCCTACCCGTCGCCGCTGAACTTGTGCGCAGTGTCAAACACTCATTTATTAGCCATATCGAATAAACTCCTTCGATTAATTATTATATCAATCGGTGTTCAACATGAAGCGCATCTCCTTTGGATATGTATACAAAGCAGCAGAGCAGCTGCCAATTTATGTATATCTCCGCGAGAAAGGAACAATGATCCGCGCGTCAGTGTCCCCGTGTCCGCGCAGACGACCCGCGGGACAATCAGACTCACACAGACTGCACACACAGACACATGTACGGTCGCGGCCTACGCGAGCGCAAACCGTTACGTGTCTCGCCGCGCTGGCGTATAATATAATTTGTCATGCCCGACTGGCGCACGAGCTATTACCATCACGGCGCGCAAATCCACGCGCGCACTGTTTCTCGCGTCACGTCGTCGGTGTGTCGTTGCACTTCGCGGCTGGCGCTCGATAGCTCGCGGATGCAGCTCGTATACTTATATTTTCCGCGCGATTTTACCCGCGCGCGTACGCTTGTGTATATATCTCTCTCAGGTTGGCGAATAATCCTTCGCGTAGGTCGCGGTTCGTGCGTTTCTCGCAATCTTATACGTCCGATTCAATGAGCCGTTGCTCGGGCCGAACGATTACAAATTCACGCGTTTTAGCAGTGAGCTCGCGAATGGTAACCCTACACTATCTCCGTCACGTCCGCTTCCTCGTTCTCCTTCTATTGTCTGTTTTCTCGCGGACCTCAACCGATTCCTGCTTGTGTGCAGATACGCGCAACGAGGAAGTATTTACTCGCGGCGTTATCGGGTTATTTGTAATCCTTCTTCAACCGGAATCAATTTGTCAAATGAACCCATCGATTATGGGAAATTTCATTTCACTTCGCGACAAGTCAATCGAGCAATTGTATTTCTCTTAGACTTCGAAATTCCGTTCGTATCTTCCCAAGTATGATGAAAAAACTAAATGATAATTTCCGTCCAGGAGAATAATATGATATTGTGCGTCTGTCGATGCACGGCACATTTTAAATTTATGAATTTTGATTTAAAACATCTTCGATTCTTCAACCTTCGCACAATTAAATTACGATTATCTTGATCACTTGTTCATCACCTCGATCGTTCAGATTCGTGATTTTTGAAACTGAAAAAACTTGCTACTCTAACCGATTCCTTCTCCAACTGGTGGACCTTCTCTAGCGCTCGCTGTGGGTCTCGTGATAAGGTCTGAAGGAACAAAACCACGAGTCAACTGGATCCGCTTTACACGCCATGAGTTTTCACACATGAGAACGAGCTCGAGCCAGATATTCATTGATAAAATCCTAAAAATAAATTTTCGTATATAATGAATGGTCGAACTCGCGCGACTCGAGCACGATTGCACGCTTGCGTGTCGCTTGCGTGAATTGAAATTTTACAATTCGACGAGGCTCGCTCGAGTGTAAACCAGTTTTTCTCTCATCTTCTCACGGTACAACAATCTGGAAATTATTGACGGAGTGAATTTAAAATTCGCGAACGAGGTGATCCAATTACAACGGCCACCATTTCTCATTACCGTCGCGTGCGTACATACATACGTACATACCTCGCTCGCGCGCGCGCGCATAATTTCTCAACTGCCGAGCGAATCGTCGATTTAACCAGCCGATTAAAACTTATGATTAACGCCTCGGACAGCCAATTATAAAATTGCCCATCAATATACACGCGCTCGCGAGAGAGACACATATACGTGTATACATATTCGCTGCTTTCTCTCGCATACGTAAGCGCGTGCGCGCGAATCTCTTGCAACACGTATACCGGCAAAACACTGTCCAAGCACAGTCGCTCCTTTGAGCCATTTAAAAACTCCAAAGCGAGGGAGAGAGAGAGAATCGCGCGAGAGAAGAAGGAGAAGAGGCGCAAATTAGGCGAGAGAGCAGGTCGGGGCTTTTCTCGCGAGTGCGCGCCAGCGAACGAGCTACTAAAAAAAACCGGTTATTCAGTTGGCCGCCGCCGCCGCCACCGCGCAGTTTCGTAATAGGCGCGTCATAGCGAAATATTTGCAAGGCTCGCGTGTGCGCCGGTTTTGCTTAGCGCAGCTGAAGAGCCGCTCTCCGCGCGATATATACCTCACGCGCGCGGTCTCCTCACTTTGCTCCGCTCCTTCCCCTCTCGACCCCCTCCTCCCCTTGACGAGCTCTCGAGTCTCTCGCGTGCAGCTCGCTTCATCTTTGCGTTCGGTGCAAGTTTTTGAGCCGCGCGAGCTGCGGCTAATGTGTCCGTCATCATGGTGCGATCGCGTGCCAAACAGTCGTCTACATTATTGTTTGACGCTCTATGCTGTTTGGATGAATTGACGTTCGAAGGCCGATGCTCTTGACTATTAGGTTTGGTAGTCATATAGCTTCGATTAGCCATTACAGTATTTCGACTTTTTTCCCGTTGAGCTATTATTGTCTTTCTGACCCAGATATACAAATGCGGAAATAATACGGCACTAATTACGCAGAGAATTAGTTTACTAGGCTCATTGAATTTTCAATAAATAATTGAATTATCGAGCCTAATGAGCCGTGCTATACTGGATAGAAAATGATATTGCCAGATAATCTCTACTATGGTCAATTAGCACAGAGAAAAACATTAAAGTAAGTGAAATCTCAGAATCGTTCAAAATAATCGAATATCAAACCCACTGACGGCCCGAGAAAACATTCCATGTATCAACCTACTTTTGCTGAACCAGAAATACAACAAGACTCTACGGAAAAGCTTCATTCGTATTCCAGCTTACAAGATACGCTGCCACTATGTAGAGTGTAGCAGAGCTCGATATAGAAATGAGCCGGAACTTATCCCGTATACAGAAAGATATAGTGACAAATAACACTTAATCCATCAAGCGATTCTGAGCTATTAGTATTTTCAATTAGATTATCTGTGGAAACAGTGTGATTAAAAATCTAATACGGTCGTTGAGAACTTCATCCCGCACATTTGTCGCAAAGTTCAAATCCTCGATCGTGTAAAAGGAAAAATCGCATTTTGCATAAACGTCAGGAGCCTTCGCTGCAACTATATATCTATATATCGCAAAGGAACAAGAGCGCGAAGAGCGAGTTATCTGATGTATCACGTGAGCTACTGGATCCTCATACGGAATCTACTTTGCATACCTCCTAGAGTATTTACACGCTATTCAGGCTGACGCACTCGAAGAAACCGAGTTAGCTCTTTGCAATCGACCGAAGCTTGCACACACTATGCATCCACGCCTGGTCGGGCTATCAAACTATGGAAATAACGATTTGTCATGGGTATATTATATAATAATTGTACAGTTGGGGATCTTATCGAAATTGTAGAATGTCGAGAAATACTGCGATGCTGAAGTGAAGAATATAGACCTCGAATGTGACTTCCATGGCGCGTCCCCATGAAAAATTCGGGTATGGAACAACGTTGTAGAATTTTATTGGACCCGAACCATTAGGTCTCTTAACTGGTCCCACACGAATATGCCGCTCGAAATGTCATTGAAATCGTATAATCCGTTCGGGAGAAATCGTATCCGGAAAATTGGTATACACAAATACTGCACGAACACGCGCACACCCATGTTTTTGAGAAATTATTTCTCCATTTGACTAGTTGTTGATGGATTTTCGGGATATGAAACATCGGACAAAACGCAAAAATATTGCACTCGACTTTTTTTTCAATTATTCCTCTAGCCTAGTAGATTTTGTGAGCCAGTGTGTGTATAACGCTGGAGCCCGTGCATCCAAGGAGGCGACTCACGAATATATTGCAAAGGAGCCGGATTCTTACATGTGTTACAGAAATATATTATTTTCACCCACGTTTAAAATTACACGCTTGCAACAATATTTCAAATCTTGTGTACCACAAGAAATACTGTGGACTACCGTGGAATACTAT
The DNA here is from genome assembly GCA_020882685.1 of Aphelinus atriplicis. Lineage (NCBI taxonomy): Eukaryota > Metazoa > Arthropoda > Insecta > Hymenoptera > Aphelinidae > Aphelinus > Aphelinus atriplicis. The sequence continues at coordinate 81,148,829 of CM037073.1, forward strand.
GAAGGATACCGGGAATACCAATCGAATACTCAACATTCTCAGAAGAATACTCGGGAAATTTTTCGTGAATCGCTCCTCGCGTGTATCATAATTTATATCATACATCCATTTACAATAATAAGTGTACTATTTTTGAAAAAGGGAGCAAGAGAGAGAGATAGGGGGTAAGAGGAAGCAAGGGATATACCCTCGATCTCGTTTCTCTATAATTTGGCCATTAGGGCCGCTTCCTCGCTGCGTCTCTGTTGCTCTATTTCTCCCCCTCTCTTTCTCTCTCTCGCTCGTTCTCTCGCGTGCTCGCGAGCGCCACATCCGCGTGTTACATATAGCTATACCCGAGTGTATATATCTCTTCGCGCGGGGTCGAGCGTTTTCCTCTCTTTTTTTTTATACGCCGGGCGCACAATGACGACTGCGGCGGCCGCGCGGCAGCTGCCGCAACTCGTGACACGCGCCCAAACTCCCCTATATATACGTGTATATATATATTCGGCCGTGTGACGTACGTATATGTGTATATGTGTGTATACAGCGAGGCCGCGTATACAACATACAGGCGGGTGCGCCCGTACAGTCGGTCGCGACTACAAACGCATTAATAAGTACGCGCGAAGCGTGATTATATACGTTGATCCGCGCGGCCCTATATATACGGATGTGTGAATTGCACACGAGTTTTTACGAGCCAATTCATTTTCCGCGTGTTGATGTGTGCATATACACTGCCAGGATTCCAAATTTTTTTTCTCTCCCGTCTTATTGGGACGCGGGTGAGAAAGTAGCATCCATACGACACCACGTCTATTCACACCTTGTCCTCGCTGACTCGTCGACACAATCGTTCCGTTACCGATAGCCGAACGAGGATTTGTTATTCGACTGTAAAATCGTGTATGCAAGTTCAAATAAATTTATAAATCGAGTGAAATGCCGGGTGTCCTAGTTTTCATTGTTTTACTCTGTACTTCGGACCGTCGAAACGTGGGGAACGAAAGTATGAATGATCATTCGTCGAGCGGACGAAATTTTGTATTGTGACAAATCCAACATATCCAACGAAATATAAGCAATACCTTTGTAAATATTAGTAATGTATACGTGCAAACAAAAATTTTTGAGAGTTAATCCTCATTACAAAGTACGGTCGGCAATACAAAATAATGAGAAAAGAAAACATTTTGACCCGTAGCGAACGCTTACATATCAACTTGTTACAGCTTATTTTATCAACTCTTTCACCAATTTTGATTTTCCATCTAATTTACCTCAAGTGAGTACGAATAAACTAGGCAAAAAAATCGAGCAGCATACCACCCGATTTCTCGGGCAGCCCATATCGACATCATCCTATGTTTCATCACATGTCCTTTTCATTATGGGCCTTCGTTATATTTGTATCAAATATATCCAATACGCGTGCCATTCCCAACTCATGCATCATTGATTTTCTATCGATTTCACGCCGCCAGCCACATTGGAAAATTCAAATTCGACGCGGTGTAGCGATCTATCTCACTTAGGTGGCGCATGTCGGGTACGCGTATCATTAGGGGCTTAACTTTACGAAAGCGTCACGCCCACGAACACACCGTTTCGCCGCAGTGTGGCAACTCGTATTCTGTCTTTGTTTGAACGATAAGCGAGGTAGAAGAGACGGCTGTCCAAACGCATTGACGGGAAAGACTGGTGAAGTTTAGAATCGAGTTAAATCGCCTGCGCATGTATATACGAAGGGCAAACGGCCTGCGCTGCACCTGAGAGCATCGACGTTTATCCTCTCGAGAGGGCAAACGGTGAATCGCGTGAAGGAACGCCGGCCACTACGATCGAGAGAGGCGAAATTAGTGACGCTATATAACCAATCACAAGTTCAGGCGGCCGTCGAGGAAAAACGTGGGGCCCGTTCGGGCAAGGCAAACAGCTCGACTCGCTCGCGAGCTCGTTACGTTATTCAACAGGGCAAATATAACAACTGCGCGCGGGGCAGGGGAACATCGGGCGAAGGGTCTTTGGAGAAATGGATTAGCGCGCGAGCGGCATGTACGCGCGTGTGTGTATACCCGACTCGAGTAGAGGGTTGCAGCCCTGCGTCCCAGCGGAGCGGCTCGCACATATATATACGCGTGACCGGCCTCGGTCCGGGGGGACGCGGGTACGGCGGGCCGAAGAGCCGAGCATTCAATCCACTGGCAGCGCACGCGTGAAATCGAGCGCGGAATGGGCCGAGCATTTCGCATTCGGGATTTACACGCGCGCGCGCACGGATGCGATAGCGCGCGGCGCCCCGACTAATATCTCCCTCCGAACGCTCTCTCTTTTTTCTCTCTTTTTCTTTTTTTGCCGAGGGCGACGAGAGAGAGCTTTTTTTCTTCACGGGGCTTTCGTCGATTTGCGAAGGCTTGTTGCGACGCAGTCGATGCGCGAGCGGTCGGATTTTTTTCCAAGCGCACGCGTCGTTTGCCGTTGAGAATCGCGCGATGCGACTGCAACGAGCGTGCGGGACATATTTTGACATTGATTGGAAAGTACGCGCGCGACGCGACGAGCTCGAAGGGGATGGGCGGATTCTTTTCGCGAGTCGATTTTCGACGCGTGTTTCCCCACGGGAGAAACTGAAGGCGACCTTTCGAGCGACTGTTGGACCTCTGACGAAAATTAATCGAGTGTAATTGGCTAGCCGAATACGCATCCTACTCTTAGACACAACACAGCGAGGACACTTCGGTAGTTCTTTGGTGACCGCGGAAGGACTATACGCTTTGAAGATTTGTCAATAGAGTGAAACGGCCGTACTGGATTCGTGCATGTCGCGCCTATAGCGCAACGTGTCACTTCCTTCGAGTTCCTGCAACTCCGCCAATTTTCATCCAATTCATTTTTCTTATTTCTTACAATTGTCGTATCGGTAATATTTCAAAAGATCAACGATTTTGCACGCGAATTAGATCACTCGCAATAGAAAATCATCCGATTCGTCTCCGTTGCGCAACATATTTATAGGATCAGGACAGTTGCATGGTATATAGAGACGGGCGCGCGGCAATTATTATTACGAGCGAGCCGGGCGAGCTGGGAGTGATGTCAACGGTATAACGGCCTCCTTTTATCCTCGGCCGTTCGCTCCGCTCGCGCGTCGTGTCAAAGTCCTACATAACTCGAGTAACTGCAGCTGAAAGAAAGTCAACGTATCTCGCGCCCGCTCAGCCACTCAAGCCGCGGCCGGTTCATAAACATATATACATACAGAGAGACAGAGAGGGAGAGAGAAGGATCACCTCGGATTTCACCGAGATCCGAATATTCGCGCGGCTAATCGGGTCACATTTTCGAGCCAGAAAGCCGTGAAAATCCCCGTTTCTGCTCGAGGTTCGACGCGGACGGCAGAGCCCGAGGATGAGTCGGCAAAAGGTTCGGCCACGCGATAGGTATATATACATATGTATATATTATACTTTATGCGCGCCTCAATGGACTGTATGCGTGCGTGTGTGTGAACGTGCTTATATAAACGCGCGACATTGCGCGCTCGTTGCGTCAACGCTTTAATTCGACCTGACGCAAATACACGCTTGCTCGTCTCCATAACGAGATGCGCGGCTCGTTTTGCGATATTCTCAGTCGATCATTGTGCGCGCGTCCAGCCCACGGCTCAGCTTTCGAACCGACATTCGCGGATATCCCTATATACACCCACGAACATCGAATTTTCGAACCGAGATTTCATTTTTGTGAGTGCAACGGGGAAAAATTGATCTACAAAGCAATTCTACCGGCTCATAAACCTTCCAACCGTGTGACTTGTTTGATTTTGTACTGCTAGCGCGTCAACTAGCTGTTGTCGAACAAAAAATTTGGTTTAGACTTATGTTGCCTTTGCGAGTGAATAACTGTGATTTTTATTCCCGCCTCGTACCCCAAAATTTGAATATTTCTTTTCTCTGCGTATGAGACTAATTTTATTTGGCCTACCGAATTTTTACTTTCCTTACACGAAAAATGATGGCCTGTAATATGATACCAGTTCACACGTGATTCGATTGGATTAGACCTGACCACGCGACGCATGTATAGTAAGATACAGGTATAAATATAGAGTACAGACGAGAGAGAAGCAGGGGATGCTCAGCAAGGCTACTAGTTGTGGAAAAAAAAGGTTCGACAAAGGTGACACGTCTCCTTCGGTTCTAAGATAGTCAGTTATGTAAGTTTGTCAACAATCGGGGAAGCTATGAATAATAAGTTTTGAGATTCTAATGACCAAATCTCTTTCAAAACCTGAAGAAAATATGAATGGATGTTTTGGAAATATAATTTTGAAACACACGACTGTAAATCGCGCACAGCACGTCTGAATGGAGCCACTTACATATAATTAATCCGTGTGTAACTGGCAGACGAATCACTAATAACAATGAAATTTCTGTAAAGTGTAATATAAACAGTAGGTAAGGGTAGAGTCAAATTCCTGAAGAAAAATGATATTACACATTTGAATATGTGACAAAAAATCTCTTGAAACCGAAATCATGTGACCACGAGAAGAGAAAAACGAATATTGAAAACAATCTGTAAACGGTTTGATTCAGCTTGAGGCCAATTTTCTCTCGATTATCTGGTCATCAAACTTGCGAAAGTATTCTCGACAAAGCGGAGGAAATTAATCTTGGTCGGGACAAAATATTTATACAGTTTTTACTTATACATCTTCCGATAACCTGTTTTTATCCATACGTATCGGTTCTACTAGACAAATCGCATGTATTGCTGATTTCTCATATAGAATCGCTTAGTGTATCGAAATAGGTCTAATTAATCGAATCAAGTATATCTGCACGTTATTCGAATATGAAAAATAGACGTGAGCGTCAGTACTGTGATGCAGGGTGTGTGATGCGCTAAAAATACGCAGTGCGTGACGAATATATATATATATATATATATATATATATATATATATATATATACGTAACTCACTCTACCGGTCGGACGACGCTAACGTTTGTGTCACGTGTATATATATAGATATGCACATACTCACGTACACATGCTCATCAGTATAGGATGAGCCTGTCGTGCTAGGATATGATTTCTCCGCGACACCGGACACTCGTGAAAACCAAGCTCTATACCCATTAAATTTCGCCACACGCTGCGCTTCTTTTTGCTCTTGCAGCAAATTACTCTGGATATATACTTATACATAATCTTCCGCGTGTGATATACCGGCACGTCAGCCCGGAATGGCTGTTATTGGCCGGTCGAGCTGAGAAAAGCACAATGCCCGGTTGATTCGTCAGCTTTCATTGCGCGCTACTTCGAATTTCTCTTACCTTTGTGTAATGTGTCATTCGTGAAATGTCGAGAGAGTATAAGGTGGTGTATTTTCAACGGGCAGAAGTAATGGAAATTATACACTTATATCAGAGGAAGAGAATTATTTGTCCTAACTTGACAGATTTTATAATTTGTTTTGTCGGCTGCCGAACGACAAGGCACAAACTGTGGGTTTGATTAAAACTCTCAATGTTCTGGGGAAGTTTATCCATAAATATAGTCGCGATCTCATTGATGCGGGCGGTGATAAATAAGTTCGGCCGATTTGTAGAACATTTCGTTGATCATTCTGCATTCTGAAGAGAAAGTTATATTGCAAAATTCTTCGATCCATATTTCGAGGTCTCCTTCGCAGTGGCTGATCCTAAGCAACAACATAAGGTATTGAGGAAACATTAAAAATACTTCAACACTGCTAGAGCCCGTCTGTTTAATCTTTCCTGTACACGATTAACGAAATTTTCAATAGACAAGTATAAAGTGTCTCCTCGCTTCTCCTTGATGTATGTTTACAGGATCCGGCATTCCAAATAATATATACATCTAATTGCTCGGACTATACTGTAGGTCACTTTCTACGACGTGTTTCTCCCCTTCGTTCGTCCGTTCTCTCGCTTTGCCGGTGCCACCGCTACTCAATATTTTAAGACCTCCATTACGACATACTTTCCAGCTGACTATTTACGAGCCCGCGCTAAATGTTTTTTCTCGTGTGTTTGTGGGCCGTTTCGTGTTTTGCTCTGCCTACCGACGCGACGAATCACAGTTACACTATATAATCAGAGCTAGCTTGGCTCGAATTCGAGCTTTTAAATGTGTATACTGTATTTTGGAAAAAAGGTTGAAAATCACGGTGAATACTCAGGTAACTGTACTCAATGTGCCACTCCCAAGAGTTTTTCGCGAATTCGACTATGATGAAACTGGAATTTCAAAATTCTGCGATCAGAAATCAACGCTATGATAGCTTTGGCGAGTAAACTGTATTATCTATTTTTCGTGAAGAGGGAGAGACAAAGGTCAGTTTGTTTGAAGACCCCACGAAAGTTGATTCCTTTCTCTCGCTGGAACAAAACCAATTTTTCATTGATATTGCGCAAAAAGTGAATAGCCTTGAATTATCTCCTGGATACATAATTTTGTAAATCTCACGACGAATGATAATGCCCCTCCGGAAATGATATACCAACGACTAGATTTTACGAGCTCGAGTACCGCTGAGAATTTTCTTATTACGCGTTATTAACTTTGCCAAATGATAGGCTTTTACTTTTTTTGCCTATAGATCCAACAACGTTTAGGAAATTCCAATGTCAGTCCGACAATTTTACTCCGACGAATGTAATCTATATAGCTTATCTTAATTTTCGATAGATCTCCGCGACCATATTGAGTTTTAGTATTGTGCACTTGTGATGATTTTCGTCTGTACTACGTGAGTATCAAGATATAAGAAACATTACTGGTGACTCAATTCGCAATCATGAAAATATAATTTAATGCTCAGCTTATACACAATGGACAATTGAATGATCTGTCAAATTGCCGTGAGCCCACATATCCATGACTACATCCACTACCCCGACATTACATCCCAATTTGACACGGCCGCGATCGCAACGTGCCGCAGCCATGTCTCTCATCAGATTGGCGCACTTGGGCCTCGCAGGGTCGAGCCTTCACTCGGGGGAGGACTCCCTTCTCCCGGGAAGTTCCGTTTCGCTCTCGGAAAACTCCATGCCCCACTCTCCCCATTATTTTATTGCTGTGAAACTCGTCCACCTCTTTTTTGCCTCTGTCTTGTTTGAACTACCGCTATTCGGCCCTTCGAGAAAAGTTTTACTTGATCAAGTGTGAACATTTACTGAAACTAGAGAAATTCGGCTTTTTTCAAATTCTCTGAAGTACGATCGACTTTCAGTACTGCAACACTTTCAAGTAATCATTTTACACGTACCTATGTATGTAATGCTGTTTTGGGACGCGATAACTTTTGAAGAAATCATCCGATCTTCCTGAAATTTCGCACTTGGGTTAGTCGTGGCAAAATCTAGCTCAAGTTCAATTTTTTGCAATAACGGTTGTATCGAGATTGATGAATCATTGAATGTTGCTATGGGAATGAAAATTGAGTTGAAGTTCGTTTCCAGTATTTTTGGGGACTCAGAACATAGAACCTTTATGTTTCTCTTGGCAACTTGTTATTGATATCTCTAGCAATCTCTATTAATATCTCTTTTGATATATCAACCATTGCTTCGAAACTACGGCCAATCAGTTTGAGGTCCATCTGACGATGGCGGACGTACAAGATGATCATGAATCACATTTTTTTATTTTCACAAGATGAGAGGCGTTGGCGCGTTATAAATATGTAGCGATCGTTATTTTTCGATCTTTAATTACTTATACCATGTTAAAAATGTAAACAAGATGTTAGGAATTACAGAGTGTATTGCATGTAAAACTAATTCAAATGATCAGAATCTAGCTTTTAAACATTATTTCAGCAGTTCTTTACTAATTATTTGAACGAATGATGTTAGATTGGCCTTCGCGTACAAGAAATTCACGGCGACCGCCGTGTCCATCCGTAAAATTGAATACTAGGAAGCAAACTGTGCCGGTGCGTTTCACCGTGACAGCTTTCAGCAGAGCATAACAGAGGTGAGAGTGGCCAATCTGTCGGGTCGTCGACATCCAAGCTGTTGCACGGCTCGCGGGAAATAAAAGGTCAAATCTGCGTCTGTTATGTTGGCGGTGTAGTTTATATGGATTTATATGGATACAACGTGACGTAGTGCAGAGCCGAGAGAACGTGAATCCGGCATAACTGGATGAGGATATACAAGATATGGCCAACTGAGAACATCCGGCACAAAAAAATACGTGAAAATCTGTCGAAAAGAATGTGAATGTTTTTTAACTATCGCACAACAGTCAAACCTCGAATCTGTCGCTACGACCATCAGGAATATTTCAATACGAGATAGATATACTCAATGGCACCGATAACGATACTTGACAAGTTCGCGGGAAATAATAAATTATAGCTATTCTGTAGCTGGGTACGACTGGTTTGGACTGGTACCATAGTATTACTGAATACATAAACCGGACCATACTATTCATTGACTATAAAATTGCGCTGACTGTCGTCCCAATTATGCTGATAAGTCTCTTTTTTGTACTTTCCGGCTCCTTTGGGAAAAGAAAAAAAAAAGGTTTGAAATACGAATCTACATTTTTGACCATAATTATTTATTCAATCTGTTGTTATAATGAGAATAGCTCGGTGAAAAATCAAATTATTATTCCACTGAACGCTGAATTTTCCGAAAAAATATTTTCCAGGATTTCCAACAGGGGATTTTGTGAAGAGCTTATTGAACTTATTTCAATAATAATTGCATTGGAATATTAATCAGGCCGTTGGAAATGTAGGGTGACCACGATTACCCCGTTCTTCCTTACCTTTGAACGAACTTGGTGATTTAATAACATGGAAAATATCAGATAGATAGATATAAGCTTACATCATGATCGGTGCGACCCAAATTTTATGCCAGCTCTGTACTTATCGAGACTCATCTCTTCTCACGGACAAAGGGATCATTTTACTTTGGATGAAAAACGTATCTAGGCAATGAAATTCCCTTCTATGAGAGTAGACCGTTTTCTCGTTTTGTTATTCCTCCCCCCCCCGTTAATTCTAAGACGGTGAGGTACACAATTTGGAACTCTCATTGAGATATATGAATTACCAAGACACTGGCTAACTCTATTCCAGTAATACTCAACGTAACTTTCCATTTTATTTGAAAGAGATTCTCACCTTCCCGATTTACACGTACGGTTGCACGCGAGATATCCGAAGAGCTGCGCGCTCCCTCTCTCTCCCTCTCTCTCTCTCTCTTACTGGATCTAAGAAAAAAAAGAAGGATGCCCGGCCGCAATTAACACGTGGTACACACACGTCCGATTCAAAGCAGCAGCCTAGCGAGAGTGAGAAGAAAAAGAGTCACTCTCAATTAGTTACGGGCGTTGAAAAAATAAAACTGAGGAAGAAGCGACGAGCGTCGAGGAATAAAGCCAAGTATATAGAACAGCTCTCCGCATAATTGAAACCACCGACCGAAAAAGCAGAAGTAGGGGAAAAAACGAGGATCGGAAATCAAAGGCAAGCGTGAGGGCCGAGCGCAGTGGCCCCGTTGCGGGCGTTAATATATACGCAAAAGGCAAAGCAAAAGTTGAGCCGCGTGCGCAAGAGAGAGAGAGAAGGTGGAGATAAAATAAAACGCGGCCGTATATATACAAGAAAAAAAAAGAACGAAGGGATCGTGGCACGTGCGGCCAGCTCCCCCCCCCCCCGCCTGCCCCGGCACCACCAAATCCCTGAATGCTTGCGCCCTCAACCTGTTACATATATATTGCGCGTCGGTGGTACACGAGAAAGAATAACAAATATTTTTTTCTCAGTCTCGGCGCATGAAGAATTTTATATCGCTGGGTTGCGAAAAGACTTTTTTGAATCAATCGTGAGGAAGGTAGTCAAGAGACTTGCCTAATCACGGGGTGATGAAGGGTGCTTCCCGGAGTAGCTTCAATCCTAATCCAAAGTTCTTCTTCTATGGCGGATTTATCGACGATTCAATTTGACTTTGAACCTCGAGTCGATTGCGAGCCGGCCGTGCAACTCTGTCTAAGTTATATATGACAAACACAACTTCAAGATTGGGCGAGGAAAATGATTTTTTGGAAAATATCGAAGGCACAAGCGTTGTCCCGGGGCACGCAGTGCTTATCGCGACGATCGATCTTATCTGGTCGCGGGAGCGAGAGTCGCTGCAGCGCCGGAGCCGGGAGGGGGGGGGGAATCGCCGCGGCCGCCTACTTATCGCCCGCGCGCAATCTTTCCCCCTCGCGGCCGCAATTCGCTTCTAATTCCTCGGTTCTCGTGTATACCACGCGCGTCTCTCGCGGCTCGGGGCACAAAGACGCGCGAGCGCGCTAGTGTGTGCGAATTGTAAGCTCATGCACGCGCGCGGACGCAAGGCCGCAGCTTTGCGCGCGCGCGCGTGTGTGTATATGACGAGCTGGAGATGCGCAACGGGCTGAGACAAGGCGCGGATTGTTGTTGAACCGCACGCGAGAAAAAAACTCATTTTTGTCACGAACGTTTGCTGGGTTTGTTCGATACTGCGTACTCTACTAGGCGTTGCGAGGACAAATTTTCTCGGCGAAACATATATGATGTATATATAGAGCATGAAATTGTTGTGGATTATACTATTTTATATTTTCACACACATTCATATATATTGCATTGTGATTATGGTCAAGATAAAGCCCACCGAGTCTTCAGATCGAGTACGCATATCGACCCTCCCTATTCATAAGGACGTATCTCGGGAGTCAGAATAATAAGGACGTATCTCCCGGAACGCCGGAGCGCGGGAAAATAAGGACGTATCTCGCGTGAGCGCAAAATAAGGACGTATCTCGCGTGAGCGCAAAGTAAGGACGTATCTCGGAGGTACGCGCAAAATAATATCGAAGCTCGGGGAATTGCGAAGTAAGAAGGTATCTCAGCGGTTTAAAATCAACTAATGAAGTTTACACATGAAGATAAAATCCAGTCACGAGTCACTCAGTCGTATTAATCTTCTGAAAACAGTAGGAGACCAATTCTGATCACTGTAGTCGCTACTCGAGTACCTTACACGTTTCACTGCAAGTTTATTAATAACATCCATAATAAGCACTATAGTACACTGTTCATATGACTCTGGTTCTGATCGCTCGAGTCTGACAGCGGCTACTGCAGTGATCAACTGTGGAATGAGCCGCCGCGCGCCGCGGCCGGTGGCTCAATTCGTGGATAAGACTCGGGGTTCGATTCCCGGATTTCCCGGCATGCACCTCTGTAGGGCCAGTTTTATATGGAAACCAAAAGTAAGAACACGCTCCGCCGTGAGCATCATGTGATTGTGGCTAGTCGGTTTCTTGAATGTAAACTACAAGCCAATAACGAGTTGCTAAGCGCTCGCGACTCGCGACTGCAGTCAGAGCAGCTTGGCCTGTATACATACTATAGTCTTAGCGCAGTCCAGCGCAGTCGAGCAGAGAGCCACCGCGTTTCCACGTATATAAATGCCAGGTAGGCTCTTGACCATCGTTTCTGCAGTGCTTTTGACTCATGAATAAAAAAATACAGATGCTTCATATTTAGACTCGCCTCCATGATCGTTTTCATGTTTGCCGAGTTTTAATTCTATGCTTGAGATTTATTTGCGGTTATGATCGGTTATAATTTTCAATCAAATAAGAGATTCAATATTGAGTCGCAATTGTCCGCGAGCTGCGACATTATTTCGCGCTCGTCCGAGATACGTCCTTTCTTTGCGCTCACGCGAGATACGTCCTTACTTTGCGCTCACCCGAGATACGTCCTTACTTTGCGCTCGCACGAGATATACGTCTTTATTATTCTGCCGCCCGAGATACGTCCTTATTTCGGGACTCTCCGAGATACGTCCTTATGAATAGGGAGGGTCGATATATCGATTCATTTTTTCTTCGAAATTTCGGAAATCACGATGAATTTTTGGCCCCGGCCTCGCTCAATAATTCTCGTATAATCACGTTTGTCCATTTGAATTTCCGCAAGGTCGCGCGGAGTCGGAGTCGCGGGATAACTACGCGACCCCGTTCAACTCGACTTATCATTCCGTCCCATCGCTATATAAAGTCGATCTTCGAATTGCTGTGTCCTGCTGGACGCAAAACGATTTCCCCCTCGATTGTCATCGATGAGGCGAACTTGATTATAAAATCATCGCCGCCTCGCCAGATCGAACAATCATAACCGAAGTAATGGCCGCGGTGAAAGCGAGAATATAGCCAAAAATAAGAGGAAAGTTAGAGAGGTAGAAAGAGAGAGAGAAAGAGGGTGTGTGTGTGTGTTAAAGTAAGTTGGAGCTGGAAAAGAGCATAGGCTTGCCTGGATGCGCCGACATCGAAGGTCGACGTAGGCCGAGCCACCTGTTGCGGGGCTGCGCCGGTGCCGCGTGCCACTGCAACGTCGTTTGCGCGATAGATATACCTTTCGAACGCTTTCCCTTAGCTCTCGCGCTTTCATACGTATATCTATATGTAGGTGGCTGCACTTTTGTTTTCGGCCCGTCTCGACACAGATTGCTCCTTTTAGTGTATACAGAATTGAGTGCCGATGTAGACCATCGGAAGCTCGGTGTGCTGATTGGCCAATACTCGAGTGGCAAATCGATAATCGCGAGAACAGTACTTACTGTTTGAAGACAAGATTTATATCTCAAGACTGGCATTTTTCGAATTTCGTTTTTTACACACTGCTGCAAAGACCAACTCCGCCACTTGATGAAAATAACAACCAATATTGTAGTTTTTTCGACCTCATTACGCTCTTTTTTACATATTCTCGTTCTGATAAAAATCTTCCACAAAAAAGAGACTTCGGATTCCTCGACCGAGACGAAGTTGCGTGTCATGAGATTAACTGATTGGCTATATTCACATTTATTACGTGCTCTTTACCTGAACTACAAGCTTCAATACAATGATTATCTTGAATATAGGGGTACCAAATAATGCGGTCACCCTTGACTTCTCATATTATACGCGTTGCTGACCAATCCGAGAATATATTGTTTTCTCTCGACTCCACAATACCAAAAGATACGACTTTTGAAAATGGCTGTTTCTCAGCGTACAATGGTGTAAATCAAATGCAGCTCGGCTTATTTTGAAGGTCTCGAATTGAACTGTCATTTGTCAAAGTTGCTCTTAATGCAATGTAACACGAGTTTGAGCTTGGGTGGCCGCTGTGGGTATCCGTGTGTTCATTTTCAATCGATCAAACGTATAATAACCCAATGATCGGATCTCTACAGTACCACACTGAATCTCTCGGCAGTTTTACGGTCTGATATTTATCATTTTCCTGAATAATCATCGGTTATGCATGCGATATTATCCGTACACGTGCATAAAACACTGCACAAGTGAGTACGGCTATTGTACGGCGAGTTGTTGACATATCGTCAGCGCATCCCACGTTGATCGTACGACACGACGCTTTCTTGTGAAACATCGAATGAACATTTCCACAAGATGAACGAAGCTTCATGTAGACACTCAAATGTTCCGTTCTCGGATGACAATGAAGTATAATCAAAGTCGAATCACTATATAAATGACGTTTCCTCCCGTGTACAATAAAACCAAAGAGATCCTCCCTCCCTCCCATAATTTGATTGTAAATCCGAGTTGGATCCTTTGATTGTATTCTCAAACTCCACAATATTATCGCACGAACCAAAGTCGCAAGCTCGAGTGTCAGCGGTAAATGAGCTTCCTTCCCCGTATATAACAGAGGATATCGGCTCGACAGCGCGGAAAAGCGTCTTTATATATAGCAAAAGCATCCGAGGATAAATGGGGAGGGCGAATCGAGGCAAATCGAGCCGAGAGATGGATTATCGCGAGGCCGATGCACGTATATCAGATGAGCTGGTGCGTGCGGATAGCGCGGGGCATTCGAGGAAGCCGATCCGCGCCGCGGAGGCTAATCAGAGCCGCGCGAGTACTTCTATAGCGGAATAGGTGTACTTACACTTACACATTATACGCGCGCACGCGCGCTCGCAGACGGACGTTGGCCGCGCGAAGCTCATTGAGAATTCAGGCGACGCGACGAGCGAGCGAGTCTATGGTGCGGCCTTGATCGGAGATAAGCTCGCTCATGCGCGAGTTGGTACGTAACGAGCTCAAAGTTAAGCCTGCGAGGCTCGCAGCCGCGGCGCGCACCAAAATCCGCGGCTATTACTCCCGCGCGCGTATACAGATGCATGCGCGCGAGCGTGCTAATTGCGCGCGTACATTAGCGATTGCTTTTCTCCCGGCTCTTTTCTAACGGCTCCGCGCTACTTGCGCTTCTGTACACCGGGAGACGCTACATACGAGTCTTTGTTCCTCTGGTGCACTTGCGAAAACGAAGAAATGCGAATTTGATCCATAGATTAAGCTATTGACTACGACAATTCATCCATCATCTTACAGACAAGCCTGTCGATTCGAGTAAAATGTTTTTTGTTGGGACCAAAATTAAATTTTCCTGTATAACAAAGTAATTCATATTATAAGCTCTATGTTGATTGTTCAAAACTCATTCTATCAAAGTTAAAATCAACTTTCCAACCATTTGTCATGGACTCCAGTTCCACTCTTTCCATTCCCATGAATTTCATAATCCTCCTCTCATCTTGATTTTTTCAAATCTCCAACCCTTGATGTCTCCAGAACATATCGATACCTTCAATTTCATTTGTGCTCGTACACAATCATTGTCATTCACAATCTGGTATGCTATTGACTCTAAAACATCCCTGCACATATAGCTTTTGAGATCTCTTGATTTAATCTCGGCATAAACAAAGAGCATAAACATTTGACAAAATCTCCGTCTCGTAGATTGGTTTCCATCCCATATACAGAGGTTTTGTAAGAAAATTCCTTGTCTACGAACATTACTTCTACACCAATAGACCTCTTCATTTTGAAACATAGTCTCGCCTGAGAAAGTATATACGTCGCTGATTACTTTGGTAGAGATTTTTAATCCGTACAAATGTGATTTCAGGTGCAATACACGCATCGATTAGATTTTATTTACAGAAAAATATTAAAAATGAGTCAGTCGAGTTTTAAAAATCATAATCGGGCGAGTCACTCGTCGCGCGTATGTTTATAGTTTGATCGATAATTCTCGGAATAGTCTTTGTCGATGAGTTGCGATAAATATTTATGTGATTCATGCGCGGACAGTGACATGAATGATTAATCGAGCTCTTTCGATCGAAGATACACGTTCGCTCCAACAGCCGAAGCGATACGTTACATAAACCTTCAAACGAGGAACATACTGCACTATCTGCGCTTCTAAGATTTCTCTTGCAAGTATGTAAACGCTTGCTTTTGGAATAATTTTTACAAATACTCAATTGTAAGCTACTCTTTTGAAATCATACAAGGAAAAACAAGTGTATGGAAGTGCTAAATCACTGTATGAATGTAGATGCGAGTAATCGCGTCGAATCGCAGTTAATTGTTCACCTAATCTAAAGTTGATTCTCGCCTAAGTTCTATGAGTTATAAGGGCAAAAATGTTTACATCAAGTTTACACTTAGTCTAGTAAAAATTTACTCAATTCGGGATTTAATGAAAAAAGTGAATTTGATGTGAATTTAACGTAAAAAGTGCAATAAACTCATAGGACTATAAAGAGAAACTTCAATCTGATTGTATGAACATTTAACTGCAATTCCACTCGATCACTCATCCTGCCTTCATGCGGTGATTTTTCGTCCTCATACACCACTTTTCCGCCGTGAGGTTTCGAGAGAGTATAAACACGCAAGTGCTTTGCTCTCTTTCTTTCTCTTCCGGCTAGAGAATCATGTTTCTCCTAGGAAAGTAAGCTGGATGAATCGTTCGCAGCTATCGCTGGTAAGCCGACAATCACCCGCGCTATACAAATCGCACTCCAACACAAGAGAGACAGAGAGAAAGAGAGAGAAGCATTTTTCCGTTCATCCCCGTGATGCGTATCGAGGGAAAAAAATGCTTCGTCGCGCGCTCGCGCGTGTGGCATTATCTCCCATCGAAATCACCCAGAGGCCTTGAAAACTGCCCACCGGCTCGCCCGCTTATACGAAATTTCCCTGTATACAAACGAAAAGCCATGACGCGCAACAGCTGCGAAACGCCGAAAGCGTGTATAATATATATATGTATACCAACCCCTGCATACACGCACGTAGAAGTCGGTGCGTATCGAAACGCGTGAGCTGGGTCGAGAAGGCGAGAATCAGAGTGAGGGCGAGCGAGAAAAGCCGGATTGGTATATACATGTATATGTATAAGTGTATTATATATTTCACAAGGCGTCGAGGGGTCATCCTCGCTGGCTCGAGTGCCGGACAAAATAGGGGGACGGCTCTGTCCGTCTATTACGACGTCATTTCTCCACTTTGACTTGGTGGTGGAATACGTTAACATTCAAAACCACGCGTTCCCCGCCGGACATTTCATTTCCCGTGTATAGGGGATGGGGTTTGGCAGATTCGTATACTCTATGTGATTTTAAAAATTGCGAACTTGAAATGAAAAAACAAAGAGCATTTTTCGAGGTTCCAAACACATTCGTTCGGTATAAAAAATCGTGGACTTACATCCATCGTCAATAATTATTTGACTCTGGTCATTTCCGCGCACAGTTATTTGCAGTAGTTGCCGCGAAGATTACAAAAAGTGAATATGATCATTTTCGTCGCGAAGAGCACTGTGTGAAAGTTTTGAATTTCTCTGGGGTAGACCAGCTCATTCAAAGAAAAAAGTTCGTGGATATGAATAAAAACTTTTCAACTTTTCCCAGCAAAGAAATCCTACTTTCCCGAGCTTGCGGGCACGAGAGGATCAACGTGAACATCGGGGCGGAATCATTGCAATGGCCCCTCGCGAACTGTTACACACCTCATTTCGAGGACGAATTCGACAAAGGCGTGAAAACGTACGCTATAGAATACAGATATACTCAAGATCCAAACGCGACGCAGCTATTCCACTGTGCTCAATTCTAGCGTTCAAATCGATCGGTTCAACTCGACAAAAGATTATCCGAGCCTCCCGATCCAAGAGTCTAAGCCGCGCATCGGGACGTCCGATCGCCCGTGAAAATTCGAAATGGTATATACCCGGTCACAATACCATGAAAACAGTGGGAAATCGCGTGTAACACTCGTCTCGCCCCCTCCACCGTTGCTGCGGTCGTGCCGTGATTATCGCTATCGGCCGCGGAGCTGGTCGCGCAAGCTTGCGCAGGATGATGGGCGCGCGTGCAGCTGCGCGCAGCCAAGAAGGAAGGAAGGAAGGAAGGAAGGAAGGAAGGGAGGGAGGCGAGAAGAGCGGCGAAGGGAAACCAGATGGCTCGGCTCTCTCTCTCTCTCTCTTTCTCTCGAGCTGCAGCATAGCGGCTAATACGACACGTCTTGGCTGCATATAGCGGGAGAGCGAGTTTGCCGCGCGGTGCGGCGTTGCCGGCTCTTGTGGACGCGCGACCGACTCTATACACACGCAGTGCGCGCAGCGGTGGGCCGTTCTCCAAATAGCTCCACCTGCCCCTCCTGCATATACATATACATGCATAGGTATATGTAATATACGGGAGGCTCGCTCGAGAGCTTATATAGAGTAATAAGCGTTAATTGCCCGTCGTTATCGAGCTCTCGAGAGCTTTCCTCCGGGGAATAATCGTATGAGTGCATCCGTCGCGCCAGCCGCGATCCGGGATGTGCACCAGAGCGCAAAGCTCCGGCAATCACTCACACGTATACCACTTCATTTAATCAACGCCCCAGTTAAACGCGCCTCTCCTATATGAAAGCCTCTGCTTTGACGGCAATTCGAAAAGCTCCCCAATGATCGACTGGGCGACGTGTATACAGCATCGGTGACATACTTGTGTCTTCTATAGCGAAACATCTGGAAGGAGCGATTCAACGTCGATTTAGAACTCCGATTCTTTCAAGAGCGGTTTGATCCAAGTACATATGCGTGTATACTGATTACTGGCATCGAATGTACATCTGTGGGGTTAATGGGGTCCTATATCTCGCTGTTATAGAGTACTTTCCACGGTCCCATCTAGAAATATTCAACGCGACCCGAACATCAATTATGATCCAGTGGTAGAATAGCCTCTTCTCTACGAGTCTCGTGATTAATGTTATTCAGAGCCGCGGGGAAAATTCGCGGCAACACGGGGAGCGACCGATCGCCAGGAATATTTCTGATTACCTAATATACTTCATTGTCCCCCGGTCCTTTTTATTTTCTGCTCATAGTTTTTACAAATATGCTCGTTCCCCTCACGGATTCTCTCTAACTCGTATTCGAAAATACCACAGCCTATTCTAGATATCGCCTTATGGTAATTTTTCCCTTATATTTACTTGGAATACGGTTTTACCTCCGAATGACCAGAATCACGATGGGAGGCGGTTTCTGGGCATCCAAATACGTTATGAGGGGAGTGCATGGGGTGAGTGCTCAGGTCGCTTACTTGATCATTTGGCACTGGAAATCACTGATTTTACAAAAGTTTGAACTTTTACCCCCTAATTTTTCCGTGTTCTCTTATTTCATCATCATGAATAAATTAAAATAAATAAGGGTCTCATTTCTTTAGATGTCAGATTACTCTATCTTATGTCAAAACTTTATTCTCATCTTTCAATTGGTCAGGTCAGTTTTCCTCAAACAACTTTTTAATCCATATCCTGTTTCTTGCATACAATAAAGGGGAAGCCAAATTTGCGTCATACGACTAATCATATGTAAATCCTCCGAATTACCTGGAATATTCATAATTGCCATGAATAATTACGAGATAAAAATATCCAATGTAAGTTGATTTTGCACATTCGTCAGTTGGTGAAAATATATGGATCGATGAAAGTGAGCGATGCTGGTACACGTTGAGAGGGTTAAATTAGAAGAAAAGCACATTGACACAAGTTGTGCAATGCCCATTTGAAAGACTTCGATTAATTGACATTTTCAATAGGTTAAAATGGATTTTTGACGGTTCTAACGATGGTTTCTGGTAGCTCTCGAGCTACTTTTTTATGTTCCATTCGCAAAATTATAAAATCCAAGTCTTATCTTAGCTGAATTTGCGGAAAACCTATAGTGGTGGGTCACTTATGCTGCACTCACCTAATATATACGTCCATTATTTCTGATTATATGAGTTTGTGCAGTTCACCTGTACATACACGACAGGCCATATACGGTAGTAGGCAATAGAGTGCACGTTTGATAATCACGAACATCCGTGACGAATCGTGGAATTCGACTGAACGGCCGTACGTGTTACCTTTTGTCGCTAATCAATAACTATTTCACAGAGATTCGTCATAGTTGGTCCGAGACGTCGAGGACAAACATGTCTTTTGCGTCTGGTTAATATCTAACGTACGCGGAAGCAAATCCGTGTTAGCCTGGGCGTACCGCGTGCGAATCTTAATCTGAGATAAAGACACGTCGCGGCCGCTGTACAAACTCATCTGAGGGTGCGCGCGCGTGCTCGCAAGTTTGCAAACTACTCTGACTTTCGATGAGCTCATTGACTATTGAGCGAAAATAAGGGAAATGAGTACGCTGGGTATAAGAACTCGCGAACTTGCTCGTGATCTCATAAAACTGCACACGTGAGTTCGGGTGATGCGGCAGAAAATTAAGCAACGAACAAGGGCTTACTTGCTGCAGCTCGCACCGCTTTACTCTGCTATACGATATAGGACGAACTTATGATGGGTAGTCTACCATATGAGGTAACTGGACCCAATATGGCACTGTATCCAATGGGGCCTTTTCTCATACATCGTGTTTCCGTTGCTCTTTGAGCGCCAGTCGCAGTTGGGTTATGTTGGCAGCATTACAAGAACATTTTATGTCACTTCCCCGCTTTTTTAGCCCTTGAAACTACTCTTTTACAACAGTTTGAACTTTCACTATCTGCTTTTTTCCTTCTTTTTTTTATTTCACTTTGCTAACTTCATTACAATAATCAAGTGTAGTCATTATCATTTCTGTACGTGAGACTACGCTATCTTATGTAAAAACGTCTCATTTTTCGATTAGCCACGTCACTTTTTCATGAACTATATTCTATTTTTACTTAAAATACTCTTTCTCGCGTGAAATATAAGTGTGTCGTATGTGGCTCTTTGTGGTATTCAAAAGACGGAGTAAAATGGATAAATATTCAGGGATAAATGTCAAGCTTTTATAGACATGTAATGATTTAGATACGTATTTTTTGTTCGATCTCAAAAATTGTTAATAAATATCTATTAAAATACGATTTTAATTTTATTCCAATCGCAATTTGATCGTCCCGTAAGAGGTGATTGTGAAAAAGTGCCACATTGGGTAAACGTGTACCCAATGTGCCCAATCTATAAGTGACTTTGGTTTACTGATTTTTTAAGTGGTTAAAATAGTCGGATAAAAACTATAGTGATGGTTTCTGATAAGTATTGAACTAGCCTTCAAAATGGCGTTCCAGTTTTATCATAGTCAAATACGTTAAAAATCCTTAGGGCTGGCACATTCGGTACAGTTACCTCATTCGTGAGAGAGACATGAGGGCTCGCGGTCGTGAACAATAGAGTGGCTGGAAGTTTCCATTCTTCGTGCGGTTCCGCGAAGTCTGATCCAATCGAAGTACAGTTCCGAGCGGGTGCACTTGGAGCGAAGATTGGATTGTGATTTTTCGACATGCTCGATTTGAAAAATGGAATTTGATATTATGCGGGACCGCAACAGTTCATACACGGAAGGTACATAATATCTGTTGGGCTGATCAACGCATGAAACGGGTAATTCGTATTCTTCTTCGCCATACTTCCATACTCATAGTGATCGATGCGTTTTTGCTTTGATGAAAATTGTTAAACATCGGAGATTATCTGCAGACGAGAAACGCGAATGATGGTAAGATGCCAAGGGTGAGCTAAAGATGTTTTCCGATTGGACAAACGCGACAAATCATTTATGGTTTGCGGGGGCTCGTCGATCACGGAAACGCCGATACCGGTACAGGATGTATACGGACCCATGTGTGCCGCGACTTCCCCATTCACCTCGTTCTCGGAGCTTAATCACTGCGCGTCGCGATGATTGCGTGTCCCGTGCGAGCCAACGAACAGCTGCAGCGTGTTAATCGCGCTCTCCCAGCTCGTTCGTCCACGTAGTGGCTTCGTGTGATGTCCTTCTCGATCTCCGCGGCAATATTCCTATCCCAAGATCCAGCGATTCATTTTTATTTTCGCCAATCACACGAGTTCCACTGCACACGCGCGTGCTTTTTATCGAGACGCGAGTAAAATAAACGCGTGAGTTATCACGCTGAAGTGTGACCGAGGGCAATCGTTATATTTAGGAGAGTGATTGCACAACTTTTAGTAAACCAATATCTACAACAGTTTAACGTTTCGATTTCCCGGAGACACTCTGCAAATCATTCTTGATTTGACGTACCTACTGCTTATCTGTACATGGGTCATTCGCACGGAACCGGTATTTTCCATGTTCCCGACATTTCGATCATTGAAAAGAATCGTTGGCCACCTCGAATTGCCACAGACATTTTTAATTAGTCACGTTGTTCAAAAGTTGAAACGGTACAAAGTTATCAAATTTTATTATTTGGAATGATAATGAGAAATTCAGTGCGAACCTGAATCACCTACTCTTTCGAGATTTCTCCTATTTTCCGTTTTTTTCAAGAGCATTACAGGTTGAGATCGTTGTTCAGATCGCGCTCACCAATCAGTTCTCTAACCACTTATGCCAGCAGTCAAATGGTAATGATGAGTTTGTCATTTTGTGCCTTGGAAATGGATCCACAGCTAGTGAATTTTGTTTAAAACTGATTACAAATATATGCTGCCATAGGCCTATTGTGATGTATCAAGGGACAGATGTGGAGTTGAGTGATTCTGCTTCATACATATATGTGAATACTAGTTGAATTTGCCCAAGAAACAAACTAATTTGCTTCTTGAGCTCGCAATGTAAGGTTTTGTTCTAGTCGTCACGAGGCACACGCGTTTTTTGGACTGACGCTATTTTGTAACAGTTATCGATTTTGGCAAACGCCCATATTTTCCGGTAATGGAATGCATTTTTCGGTAAATCTGATCTAATAAGGAAGAACAGGAAAAGTAAATAAGTTTTGTTTGCACTATTTTTGTAAGTATCTTTTCAACGGAATCATTATCGTTCAAGATTATATAATAAGACTCTTTTTTTTATTCTAAACGAGTTAGTTTGGCGGGAGAACAAATCTTCTGGCTACAGCGTCAAACTGATTTTTCTTATCAAACCAAAATTCGGATTTTGCGAGTGTATTTTTGAATGCGCAAAAAGTCAAAAATGGAGAAACTTATGAACTTTCCACTGAATGGTTGTATACCCATGTTGGCATCACACATATATTCAATGAAGGTAAAATATTTTTTGAAAATCTTGACATGGTCTTGATAACAAGTGTAGAAGACACTTTTGCAAGCTAGTTTGATTAGAAGAATCAACTAGAAATGCATTACTCTGGAAAGGCTGATAGAATCAGTTATATGAATGATAATCATACCGGAGGATAGAATCAATAACTTTTGGATATTACATTCATATTAATGCTTGATGACAGTATCCATTTGGTAGAAATTACTTAAATTGATTATGTCATCCGAATTATTATGAGTTTAATGTTCATTAGACATATACATTCAATTGAGATAGCCTGAAAGCATTTCGGAAAGCACTCGAAGTCGACAACGTATCCTATATAGTCATTGCGGTTCGACACATCGTTGGAAGTCGAACAGACGAGCGTGTCGGATCAAAGAAACGTTTACGCCAACACACGTATAGGATAATCGTCCTCCACACGCATGGGCCAAACTCATCAGTGGAGTGGATCCTCGGGATTGCAGCTCCCGAATCGTTTCACCTACATACATACGTATATATATATACAGAGCTGGTTGGGGGGAGAGGGTCGGGTGTACAGCCCCGGCTTTTGTCCGATTAATTGGCTTTGTTGCGCCATTAAAAAGTCGATCGACGCCTCCCCTCGGTAAAACGCCCGACCCCCTGGGCGCCACAGCGCGCACACACACACCGGCTCGCGCTTTTTCACGTGCGCTGGCATTTTCGAACGCCAACGTCGACGACGGCAGCGGCGGCGGGGTATTGATTTACAATAGCTCTCTCGCTCTCTGTCGGCGCGCGCCAGCTCGCTCGCTCTCGGCCGCTTTTCTCGCCTGCTTCTTTCCCTTTGTCTCCGTCGCACTTGGCCGCTCGCGAATCGCCCGGAGTTCGCATCTGACCATTGCCGCGCGCGCGACCCTCCTATATACCGTATTATATACACGCACACTTCTATACACGCACGTGTCGCTGTTCCATCGGGCGCGACCTTTTTTTTACGGAAGGCAAGTTCGCCGTTCGGATTGACCCGTCGATCTCCCATATACGCCCGTGTACGAGCTCGATATACACCATCGCGATAATCCCACACGATTTCTCTCGTCGTTGTCCAGGTTTGCAAGAACGATTTTTCGATCCGAGTACACGCTGTTGCAGCTCAAATCGTGCGAATCGAAGAATCGTTTTTTCGCAGCGTATTAGACCGAACGAAAGCAGATTACCACCGGCTCCCCGCTACGAGTATAGTCTATCTTGTAGCCGCGACTACAGCGGTTTTTTTTTACTTTCAAGGGTTATCCTCACTAAAAGATGTACCCACATTATGCTACGGCGTTTTATGCGCGCGATAGTGCGCGATTCGTCACCCGATCCCCGGTTTAGGCTGTTTGCGTTCGCGTTGAGCCTACTCTCTATGTTTAGAATGGTATAAAAATCAACTGTTCATTAGTAGATACCGGATAACTGATGAACAATAGCAAATATTCATTTGGGATAATCAGTGAAATTTTACTGAACTTCCATCATTCTACTGCTTTAACTTTGGCGAGTATAGTACTTTGAATTGCAATCGCGACGGGAGCACAATCATTTTCGCGAGAAACAACCGGAGTATATTAGTCATACGCTATCGGCGCTGCAGCTCCGGAAGTTCTCGCGTCCGTGTACACGAGTTAATTTGCAAAACGTTTCCCCACGAAAGACAGGTTTTCACACACATTTGGAGGAACGTCGTGGCAAACTCGTCAATCAGGTAAGTCCGAACCCGCGAGACGCCGTTACGAGACGCCCGCATCGATGCATACATACTGATTGTCCACGTGTGACACGCGTACGCGCATGCGTATGTACGCTAGGGTTTCGATGCTATTCGCGCGAGCGCGCCTGCAAAGAGAATAAGAGACACGTACACACAAGGGTTGACTCTCTGTATGGAGCTGTGGTGCCGCGGCGCGGCGCCGATCGATAAAGGGGTACATGTGTATATATGTGTGTGTATATGTATGTATCTGGCCGCGCGCGCGAGCGAGGGCCACCTACACGGCGCGATCCAACCCCTTCGCCGGCGTGCCGCGATTCTAATTTATTTCGCCGAGCGGACTCTCTGTCGGAGCACGGCCACAGCGGTATACCCCCCCGAGTGGTTATACGCGCTGCGCGATTTGTTATCCAAACGACCGTTGAACTTGCTCCTTTTTCTTAGCAAAAAATCTTTTGCTAAGCTTTTGCTCCATGGACGCACTGAGGGCGTGTAGAATCCTTGTTCAACAAATTATTAAAGGTACAGATCAGTACAGATAGACTCGAATAGTTCGAGGGTGTAAGATAGGAGAGACTTCATCACTCAAAAATCTATCATATAAGAAAACGGATAGGTATTCGGAATCTTTAAATGAATCGGGCTCGGTCTATCCATCAGTGAGAACTTTGAAAACTCCTTACTCTCCTCTATCAACTCATTGCATCCAAACTTGGGAAAAGAAAATCTACACCTGATCACTGAAACCCGGGTCTACGAGACACAATCTTCTCCGTTTGCAAGATTTGTACGTCCTTGAGCACTTCTGGTTATCGAGTTTCGACTACATTGTCTAAATCCGTTTGGAAAAGAGTAATCTGAGTCGACGAACGGAATCATCGCGACTCTCGTGTCGTCTTTTCGCGGCTTCCAATTTGGAGTTCCATCCTAAACTATAGCGCAAAAGTAGTAAACAATCGCGCCGGAACGAGTCCGAGTCGGGTATAATCCTTTGCAACTTCTATATCCCATCGCAACGTCTGTATTATACCAATACGCAGACTGTCGGATCCCCTAACAATCACTCCGAATTTTCCTTCATTTGTCACGAACGACGAGAAGCCGATCGGAGAACGGTTGCCTCGAATAAGCGTCTCTCTCTCTCCACAATATAATACAATCCTCTCGTCTTTCCCGGGCTGCTGAAATTGAAAATCTCAAAGACAGAAAGAAAGAACAATCGAACTGTATAGAAATCTGAGAATCGGCCCCCGAAGCCGCAAGTCCCATGGCGTGTCGTAAAGCTCGCCGCGAAAATGACACCGTCAGCGTCGTCGACCCGTAAACACAGTAACAATCCCGAGACCAAACAGACGCTGCCGCGCGAGGTGTGCGTATACCTATACGTATAGCCGGCGGGCTGCAACGGAGGCTCGCGAGGAAAAAGGCTGCGCGCACCTTTACGAGTTTGCATGGCCGCTGATGCTTTTACAGCATCATTATGCCGCTGCGGTATATCCTTATCGCTCGCAGAATGACGAATCGTAAAAACCCCGCCGCCGCTACGGCTAGCGATAATACTGGCGCGTGCACCCACTGCTGCAGTGCACGGCTCGGCGGCGAGGTAAAGAAAAAAAAAGGGACCGAGTGGCTTTGCGTAGGACCGCGGCGCAGGTATATACATATACAACATCGGAGCTGCCGCGTGTAAATAACGCCGCGTGGCTTTTCGGCGAGCAGCAATATATACCTGTGTATATATAGATATAAATGCGCGGGCCCGCGGCGATGGTTTATTGCGCGATTAGTCGCCGCGGCGAGAGGAGAGAGAGAGAGCCACCGACGGACTTAACTTTACGGCCCGGAGCCGTTAAACTGCCGGCCGGCTTTTGGGACTTTCAATCAGGCTCGCGGATTACGCACCACGCGCGTCAGTCCCCTTTGCGATCCGGGGAAAAACGGCCCGGACGTTATAGCGAGTCAGCTCGGCCCATCGCGAGGAAAAAGCCCGGCCCCGAATTGATTTATGTCCCCCGCGGCCCCCGGGAGGAGGAATGAAGAAAAAAAGTCGTTTCGCCGGAGGTCGCGCACACGCAATCGCTTACGCAAGCTGTGAACGAGTGCGACTCGGGAGTAACACCACACGCCGCGGAGCGTTTAGATACACTAACATCTAAACCAGGAGGCCCGTGCGAGTTTTGACAGCGAATTTCCCGGCGTTAGTTGTCGCGAGGATTGGGTGATTTGATCGTTCGCGCGAAACACGGCGAGAGCGAGGGGATTTTCAACCACCCGCCAAACAAAAACGATTCTGGCGATTTAAGCGCGTGTTGACTACTCCAGTTGAGAGAATTTCACTTTAATCGAGACAAGCAAATAAGGACTTGAGAGTCGGGGAATTGTTTTTGGTGCGAAGGTTCGCCGGTGAAATCCACTTATATTTTGGCCGGGAGCGCTTTTTCAATTTTACACTCATCCACAAATAATTCGACGTATTATACGATTGGCACGATCGACTTTCGTCGACCAAAAACACGATTTACGATTGAAATTCAATCCAGGATACCGTGACTCTGGAGTCAATGTTGAATTGATAGCTAGTGGTATCCGACCGTTTTACCGGATCTCGGGAATTTCTTTTTTCAATTTTTTCGTAATTTGTAGAACTAAAACTATCTACCAACGATGAATATTGGTTTATCGGGCTTATTGAACTATTTCAAATGCTTGAAAAGTGAGATTGCGCGAGTAAAACTCTTGTTCCTCGAGCTGGGTTCGAACCAATTGCGCCACCGAGAAAACGACTGTCCGACACATCTCTCGCAATCTCACTTTTCAATACTTTGGCATAGTTCACTAGATGAAATTGTTCACAACTAAAAGTAGTAAAATTTATATTCACTGTTTTTCACCAGTTACGCAATTTCTAATGATAAATAGTAGTTTTTCTTACTACTCTTTTAATGTCGAGAGTAGCGTGTTTTTTTCAATAACTTGAGTTTTTAAAAAAATGTCGAGAACCTCGATATTTTTGACAATGGAGAATGAAATTTAAAAGAATGTATGGACTGAAATCTAAGGTGATCGTGAAATTCTCCTCAGAGATATGCACATTTTTTAACACCTTGAAATTAATAAACTATAGATACACACGTGTGTAAAAATGTCCATCAATGACGCATGTATCGCATATAGTAAAAACTTTCCCAGTATCACCCTCTAACAAATATTCTCTGTTTCGCGTCGACGAATAGAACAAAGAAAGATAAATTAAACGAGCTAGATCGATCCGTATTTGTAAATCGCAAAACCACCAATAAATCTTCGAATCCCAAGTGTCATTATCATTCAAAAGAGCATTACGTGCCCGAACTATCATAGAGCCCGAAGATCCGTAATAAGCTATGCGAACGAAATCCAAGGGAGCGAGCCTTGGAATTATAGCCTCGTCGTTCCGATCCGCTGATTAATTTGAGTATCTAAATTAGGGCGAATCGAGGGAAACTTGGACGCGAATCCACTGAGCTCCGGGGGCTGGTATTAGCGAGGCGTAGGAAGCGACGTCGTTACGTGCGCGCGGACGCTAAGCGGAATCGATTATTCTAAACTACACGTAGTATATCCTCCTGCGCGCGACTGATTCAACATTAAATGGGAAACGGGGCTATATAATCGTCGCTCCTGTCTCAGACGCCAACTTTGCTCTGCAAGTCGTTAATGGGACGAGGAACGATCTGCTGACAGCAGACAGATACATTATCATATTGTTCTGATTAATCGAAGGACTATCTCCATAACCACTGGTATTTGTCTCGGGTTATTTTCTTTTGTAAGACTTAATGAAATTTTGTTCATGTTATTCGATGGTAGAAATGTCCATTCACGTATTGGTGCAGAATTTTTTAAATATCCTTCAAACGAGCACTCCATAAAAATATCGTATATATCCAACTGGTGCGTTCAACTTTAATCAAGATCCATAAAAAATTCATGATATCCGAGTTTGTTCACGTCGTAGCACTTTGAGTATTTATTATTCTATCTATCCTACGAGTTTCGACACATTTTCAATAGTGAAAATGAGAAAATTTCATACCTAGTCGTATCTGATAAAAAATACGCTGCCAATGTATTGCGGGCTAGTGGGTGAAATACTATTTTATGAAGTAGATTGTGAAATTGGGGATTGCAGACTGTCGGGAAGGATTCAAAAGTTATTCGTTTGTCTCCGCGAAAAGTTTAAAAATCTATTGCCTCAAAGTATAGGCTTGTTCGGGCCAATGACCTTGCGTGTTTGTCTGTTCTATGACGAACCGTCGCATCAATTAGCCTAGACGAGAACACCCATATAAATCTGTTCTCCATCACTCGCACGAAAGAGTCCTCTGTGCTCCGCAAATACACGCGCTCTCAAAACAACAGCACTCATTCCGCAGTTGTTCCACGTCGGCAAAGAGCCCCTACGACGTGATCGCAAATACGAAAAAGCACATCTCCCACGATCGCGAATCACGAGGCTCTCGAGGTTGGACGAGCGATCGAGGGATTGGCCGTTTGCGTTGTCGGTCCATGCGTCGTCGAGTGAGCAGCGCATGTATTGCGAAACGGCTGTAGCGTCCGCGCGGTACACAAAGCAAACTCACCTGTTGAACACACACACATACCCACACATATATCTGGTTTTGTTGGGTTGGTTCGCTCGCGCGTCCCATTATACACATCCCATACGCAGGTCTATGCGTGCAGTTGCTACGAGGCCGCGCGCGCGCGCGCGCACACGTCCGTCAATTGGCCGGCAATTACCCGCAGTGATTACGGCCGGCCGTGCATTCACTTTGATGCTCGAGTCGCCGCGCAGCGCCCGAGACTTCACTCGCACAAAAGTCGAATCTTGGTCGAAAGAGAAAAACCAGCTTGACGCTATATATGACACGAAGATTCTTCTGGATCCTAGACATAGGTCTGTTTAGCAAGGAAGTTTCCATTCGAATTACGTGCGCATCAAGTCTCTCAGTTTATTTCTTGCGGTCCTTTCGTCAGTGACAATTAACAATTCACTCGACACCAATTGACAATTTCAATCGCTTCGTACGGAGTGAATCTTCCTTCTCGCCGGTTCACCACTTGGGATTTGGGTTTCTCGCTGAAAATTTTCGCATGTTGGTTGTAACTGTGCCCAAATAGATTATATTTATGTAACGTTTGTCCAAACGTTTTGATTTCTTACAAAAATAGCCATGATTCCATACAAATTAAGTGTAGTAATTAATACCTCAGACAAATGGGAACTGTAGGATGAACGACGAAGAATATTACCTATACTCTTAGTTTCAAAAAGCTATTACCTTCAAAAGTTTCACTGGAATCGGCGACCCCGCGGCTACCTCAAGTATAATTTCATTAGTTAACTCAGCAGTTTCCAGTGTGATTCCATCGAAATCAAGCCAATTATTCGCCTTTGACTAGAAGATTTTACACGAGAACAGGGAAGTTACGCCGATGCTTGGGTTCGGATGCAACAGTACTGCATCTGAGTATATCATGAGTTTGACGAGGGTTTAATCATTAAACACGCCGAGTAGTAGACATAGTTCTTTAAAATTTGATCACTGTTTCGGTTTAGTTCAGTTGTAAGAAGTCTTAATTTACCGCCGGTAACTTTCGACCCGCTAAATCTGTCGTAATTCTTGTCGACGCGGCAGATACATCTGGGGTGAATAGTCGAATTTTCCCCGCATCTTCCTCCGAAACTACAGCTGCCGCAGAATTTTGTGTAGCCGCATATTACTCGAGCATAATTTAGTCAATTCAACGTAGTTTCGATTTTCCGTCAGGGAATAATTTCCGACTAACGCGAAAAGTCCGATTCACTTTTCTCAATCCACGCGAAAGTACATCGCGCGCACCGTAGTAATGATCCCGCCCCGGCCTCCCCCTGCGTTCCTATACACGGACAACGAGCCGGAAAATTCGGATGAACCGCGGGACGGGCAAAAATCGATCGATCATCCGCCAAAGCCATGCGAATGTGCGCGCGCAAGGGCGCAATGACAGTATACTCGCGCGTGACGCGAGTGTGTGCTTTTCCACGCGAGTCATCGCGCTCTGCAGTCTGTCTCTCTCAAAGCTGCCGCAGTGCGGGCAATTATTTCATCCGTAACGTGGCGGGGCTCGTCATTTGTCTCTTTAGCCGCACAGCTCGTGCATCGTCGCGCGTGCATCACGTGCGCGCGACAACCGTATAAATACACACACGAGCGCTTGCGCTTGCGCAGGTGCTCCTCGCGCGAGACGCATTGGAACATTCTATTCTCGGATATATATCTCGAGCGTCGCGGCTGGTGTGTGTCGTGCGCGGCGGGGCGCTTTAACGAGGCCCGTATTTTCTCGATGCATAATCCACGGGCCAATTGCGCGCGCCACCCGAGAGACTTTTATTGCGCTCCGGGGCCGCTCGCGGCTCATGCCGCCGCAGTTTCGACAAAATTAGATCGGCCAACTCGGTTCTCACTCTCCGACGGCTCCGTTGCAGTATATATATTTCCTATCTGATGGTACTGCGGCGACGATGATCAGTTTTGGGAACACGGCTTCGACGCGAAACCTTGAGATTCGTCGTTTTGTGTTCGTGCCTCGATTAATATTGCCCCTCAAGTTTTAGCAACCGCCGCTTTTTTCTCGTTGCAGCTGGTGAATTTGATCTGTCCAGATTGAGATAATGCGTGATTGTTTTATTGTATATACCTACAAATGGCCTTGGAGGAGGTTCGATCATCGAACTACGCGTCATGATTAAGTGCCCGAATAACTCAAAAACCAGTGTTTACAATATCGGCCGGATCATCGCGAATCACATACTCAGGTCATGTTCGTTACGCACGCCATGTTTATTTTGAGTTTACCTGCCGAAAACCGATTCGTCTCGATCTCCAAAATGAGTTTCGTCTCGATATCAAGAACCACGGCCGTTCCAACTCTGAAATTGCAGTTCAAAGTCACTATAGTTTCTCAGTCACGCACGTGGAACGAACCTGCTTCGTATACACATTTTACGGGCGAAACTGCCGTGGCTCTTGTGCTATCTAGATTCGTTATACAAAAGCTGCGCAAAAGTTGCATATAGGTACAAATAGTAAATGTTACAACCACAACACAATTAGACATCAAAAAGAAAACGGTCTCTCACGGGCTATTTACAGCTCTCCTCGAGTATTTCGACACGAGAAATCGATTCTCCGCGTGAGAAATGAAATTGAAACATGGCGCACATGAGTAAAACGAATCGTTCGCGCAATCCCAATTCTCCAGTGGCAAAAATCCAGTGCCAACGATTGTCCTTCCTACAAATTTTCTGGTTCCCGTTCAGTATACGTAACGTGTTGGTGCCAATCAGCGCATAGAATTGCGAGTACGTCCAATAGAGCCTGTGATTACCTGTGCATCTGTATACGAGACTTCATCCCGCGGAATCGCCGTCTCGGAGTATTTACATACCCATACGAGCTGTAATACACTACGGAAATCACACAAAAACTCATCTTTGAGCTTGAAACAAAATCATCGGATTCCCCGGGGGCAGAATCTGCAGCAAGGACTATTCCTTGTCAAGAGTGAATCGAGCTCGTGGGTCAGCCGTAAAACGTTGCGTGTTCCCATATATAATCTCGGGCGAGGATCGGTGTACGGGGTGAAGATCTCGCGGTTGTCCACACACAGACACACACACACGTGCGAGACACGGCGTGGCCGCAAACGGGCCGTGTCGAGCCACGCCTATACATATATGTATGTGCGCGCACGTGCCCCTTCCGTCTCTCTCCCGCACGTCCCTTCTTTTCCGCCGGGCTCGCTCGCGCGAGCTGCCCTGGCGCGCGCGAGTGCATCAGCATCCGCGCGCGGCACACACACACGCACGCACAAAGGATATACCATACGCACGCACACAAAGCGGCGCGCGCGCGCCCGAGAGAGAGATCCTTTCTCCACGCTAGGCCGGTGCGAGCGAGGCTCTCGGCGCGCGGGGTCAGCTCTCTCTCTCTCTCTCATCTGTCCAAAGCGAGCAAAGCAGCTGCAGCCGCACGAGCCCGAGCCCCGACAAAATGGCGCGCGCCCGCACCGCCAGCTGTGCGTGAGGTGTATAATAATTCGCCCATGTGTGTGTGTCCGTCTCTGTGTGTCTCTGTGTGCGTGTGAGTCTACGGATGATCGGACGATTCGGCGCGGCCGACCAGAGCCGCACGTCCGCAACACCCACCCACCCGCCAACTTTGCTTCGCCCGATTCCAAGTCGACGTTGCTTATATCCTGATGCAACCCGATATATAATATTTCATTGTACCATGGAACGGTAAACGGGCCGTGGCGAGCTGTGCGAGACATATGAGCGAGTGACATACACTCGCAAAAATGATATCTCTCTCGACTTAAGGAGACAAATCATTTGGTCTCGCGTAATAAACGGGCGACACTGTAAGATCGAGCGAGTCCCAACTGCTCTTCTCGATATCAAAGCTTTTCAACCCACAATCGGGTTTTTCAGCTCCTCATTGGGCTGATTTTCCCGTAGAAATCAACAGTTTTGGTTCCTATTGACTCTTATATTATACTTCATTTTTCCGGGAATTCCTATATGCGATCGTACAAATTGATTTGCTTGGACTTGGAATAAGAGATCTTCCGTTGGGAGGGAAAATTCGTTGCTTTCCATAAGAGCTCGGATCGTATTACCTCTTTGACATGGTTGAAATCTCGTGATTCATATCAACATACTTGAGACTTGAGCTTTGACATAAATCTCTCTTTTTAGGTCACTATATATATTATCGAGCCATACTATGTCTTGAACCGTCTCCGTGCTACAGTGTTCAAATTACTCGCTTTTTTCAGAACAGCGTCAAGCTGTTATTATTCTTGTTGATTACCAAGATTCGATTCCTTTGAGAGAACAACTTAGGTGAGCAGTATGAGGTTTTATAACAATCGTTCATTTGTAGTTCCATACATTCGGCTGCGTCGAATTCATTCTTTTTAGCTCGTAAACGCAATAAGTTGATTCTGCAGGCTCAAGTAGAAATTGTGAAAACACGCGAAGAGCCGGATTTCTGTTCGAGTGAAAAAATCCTTCTATATATAGCGTCGAAAAAGTTCATTGTGTGAATGTATGGCCGTGTTTTGCTCTACTGAAAAACTGTATAGGATAACAGCGCGTTCACATACCAAGATACTAATGTACGCGCAAGAGTTATTTTTCTTTTGGATCGTGTAACGGGTGCGCAGAGTATGCCGACGTGTACAGATATATCGTAAACATTGATTATATAAATATATACTCACGACTCAAATATCGATACTTCTTACGAAAAGTATCCAGGTAGATCGAAAAATTAGCGCGTTTCAAATTTTTCCCGTGTAAAAAATGAACTTCTGCGTGGATGAAGGAAAAATAAAGGTGAATTCACATGGCGTCTTACATTTTCAAGAATATGAGAAAAAACTTGAGAAAGCAGACAAAAACCGAAGATGATTGTGGTCTTTCTTTCTCTCACACGTTGGCAAGATAGGTATAGGTATTTTCAAGAGAACAAGACGCCATCTAAATGCTCCGTAAAAATCGTATTTTTTTTGCCGCAAAAAATTTGTTCTGTCAGTTTGTTTTCTCAGTGCATATTAATATAAATCAAACTGCAACCGAAAATGAAAATTATTACTATTTCTGCGGAGACTAGGCAAAACTTTTTACGGGAAATGGTGAGAACGTGCGGGAATTCGTTGTGGCGTGTCTTTGCTGAAGGCTTGCGGTCCAGGAAGTTCATATGAGCATTGCGCACAGGCTTCTGAGAAAACTAATTTGAAGATTTTTATCAATGAAACCAAAATAGTCGCTTGCTGAGTAACAATTGAAAATCCTCAGTTGTTGCACAAATAACGTCGAAAAACAGCTATACAGTGCCGGGAATCGTCGAATTGATCTGTTCCTTGCGAGGGGCGTTGATGTGAAAAATACGATGCAAATTTGTGTGCCAGTTGCATTATGAAAATCCGCGATGCTCCAGAAGTTTGAAGATTAACCAATGCCAACGATTTTTAAAGTTAACGAGTGATACTCTACAATACAAATCAGTTGCAAAATCTTCGGTTACCATGTTTACTACTGCTTCTATTAACCGCGGCTTCGTACTGGAACTTTTCCTACCACGGCTGGAAAACCGTGACTTCTCAGTACGATTTTAATGATTCGAGCGACCTTCAAATGGACCGCATGCGCCTCATCGAATATAGTGTAAACTTAGTCGAGCTTATGATCGCATTCTCGTGATGATATATCGACGCCCCGCGACACTCGTCGTTATCGCCATTCTAACATGAAATATGTAACAACACGGTGATATACATTTTGGATGCGCGTGCAAAAATGTTGCACGATTCAAAAGATGATTTCTTCTGGGGTTGATCGAAATTCTTATTTCTTCGATCCTAGAGTAATTATCTCGTTGTAACAGTATCGCGAACTGATTTTCCCTCTCGAGACAAAAATTTGCGTGAATCAAGACTCGTAAATTTGTGTAGCACGTATGCCCCGCGAACGGGAGACTACGGAATTACTCGCTCGGGCGAGGCTATTACCAATGCATCGGTTGCTTTTTGGAAAAGCCGTGCACATATATAATTCACGAAATTTCGAGCGCGCGCGCAATGTCTCGGAACACGTTTTCACGCAGCCGACGTGATAGAGTGTCGAGCGGTAGCGAGTACGAAAGTGATAAGTGCGACAGTTTACAACAGTCTCGGGGAGATACGGATAACAGTCGGGCACAATACACTTACGTAACCTCCCACCCGTAGTCCTCGTGGATCGTTCGGCCGGAGGAGAACTCGAGAAATCCATTGCAAAACACCGACCGTCCCCGTACGTACTATCCGCGCGAGCCAGCTTTCTCATACCGATTTTAGCAAAGGCCAGCAAAGAATTTGCGGAGGAAAAAAGTACGCCATGGCCGGAGGCCGCTTCGAGATTCCAATTGGCCCTGATGGAGCCGTTCGGTATCCTAAAATCGCGGCGGAACAAAACGCGGGCATCTTTCCGGAACTCGAGTCGCGGTGGAACGCATATGGAATGGGAGGAGAGTTGGACGCTCAGATTTGAACGACGGCGAGCAACGTCGAGTTTGGCGCGTCCCCGAGAAACCACTTGTGCTCGTGTACACTTTTTCTTACACTTTTTCACTCGGTCGGTCTTGTCGCGCGTGAAAAATACGAACGGCCAGCCCGAGGATCGGCTCCAGACGCTAACGACAAACGCGGGTATTCTCGTGTACCCTCTCGCGAAAATCGAGAAGAAAAATCGGTTTGACGTTATATTAAGAAGATTCTGCTGTCGAACAGATTTTCCATGGGATGAAGGAAAAAAAAAACGTTCTATTCATATGGCTTCAAGCTGATTTTATTTTAGCGTATATATATGAGTTACTTTCTATCGTCCGTACAGATTTTCCACGGCAACAATACACGAGACTGAGCGATTGATCGAAGGCTTATACCATGCAGGATATATCACGGGCCAACGATCGTTTCTCCTTGGCCACTCGCTAGCGGAAGCGACTCTGACGTTCGTACACGAGGAAAAACGTTCGGTCAGGCAGCGAGGCGAGCGCGTGGAATATCGTTATACGCTATATACGCAACCAGGAAAGCTATTATTCGGATGGGATCTGGCGCTGGGTCTACGGTATATACATATATGAGCGCGTGAATAGCAATCGGTTCGCTATATACACACACGCGCGCGTCAAATGCCGTGCGCGTCTTTTGCGCGTCCATATACATGTATATCTGATGTTTCCACGTGCGGACCCACTGGCCGGCGTTATCTCGCGGGCAGATCTCGTTTCGGCTTATCTCTCGCAGTCGCGCCCACGGACTGAACACACGTAGGGGCCCCGCTGTTTCTCTCTCTCTCTCTCTCTCTTTCCCCAATTTTCCGCTCCCTCACTCTCCCTGTACGTGACTTTTCCCGGCTTCCTCCGACTGGCCCTTTATTTTCTCCGCTGCGTATAAACACACACACACCCGGCGCGCGCACACGGCAGCAGCCAAAGGTAGACAGACGGATCCTCATATGGAAAGTATTCGCAGCCAGTTAACTCGTGATTCGATTGGTTTAAATCTCACCGTGTGGCGCGTGAGTGAGTTATACATAGATAATATACATATAGCTTATAGAGATAGTCATAGCGAAGACGAGGAAGTTGATGTTGTCGTTGTCTGGTGTGCAGCAAAGATGCACAATCGAAATTTTCGAGATGAGCTTTTACTACTCTCTTAAATCCTTACAGTGAAAACGCACTGCATTACAGGGAAAAATCATTGTAAAAAGGTGAAAATTTACTTATGTTATAAAATAAATTCACTGCAATCCAGTGAATTTTTCATCCACCGTCTTACAGTGATTTTTCACTTTCATGCAGTGGTTTTTCATTGTAAGGATTTTTTATCCTGAGATATATTTGCTAAATAATGTCGGATTTCACATATGCACACGCATATCATTCTGTATTTTAAATGAGTAAAATCTAAAATATCTCACAGAATATATCTTCGGGAAATTGAAATATTCCACTTGACGACCGTATAGTATATGACGACTTCAATTGAGGCAGCCCCAAAGAGATATGCGTGGAGTTTCGTCGCAATACGTTGGCTAAATTGCAGACGAACGTCTCCGTGTAGTCAGAACAGGGCAACCAGGTGAAGAGGGAATGGATTTGGCTGGTAAGTTTCGTCAAACGACATCAAGAAAACTGGGGGTCATGGTTTTTGAGGTTCCAGATGAACGAAACTCAACCGCAGTATATAGGGTGTATCCGAAATCGGCATATTTAAATCGATGAGTACGCGTGGAAGGGATAATCGTCAAAGGAACATAAGGAAAATAGTTCAAATGTATATAATTTTGAAACTTGTGAATATACGGAGACGTTATAATAAATCGAGGATAAATCGAGCCGAAGCTCGTGCGGCAGGTGATCGAGTCGAAGCAGGCGATTAGGCGAGCGAGGAGCGGCGATATCGACCTCCGCACAGACACACAGACACACACACATACGTTATTAATTAGCAGCTCGGCCACATACATCGAGCGATACATAAATATATATGTATAGGTGTGCGCGCGCACCCTGTATCCGACTCGGGGCCCGTAGCGCGCACTTAATGTATATAAGGCCCCCGCCTCGCGGCCGCGCAGCTCTCGCGCGAGCGGGTTATGCTAATGTGCAGCGCGCATACTTATACCTATAGTATATATATATAGCGTCTCGCTCGTGCGCTCGAGCCGTCGTGTGAGTGTGTGAGAGCGGCGCATGCGCGCCAGTCTCCTCCACGCGCACAAAGCGCCAAGCTGGATATCGGGCCGTGCTCACCGCGCGCGGGCCAGCATGAATATTTATCGCGAGCCTCCGTGTCTTTCAATTACGTCAGCCGGCCGCCGCGCCGATCTTATACTTGGCCCGCGAGCGCTCGCTCAGCACCGGCACACACGCAAACGCGCGCGCGGCACACCGAGAGGCGCTAATTTGCCCCGATATATTCTCGAGCGCGCGAGCATCGAGCGACTAATTCGATACGGGGGATTATTTCATATTAAGGGCCGAGAAATTTTGCGGATCCCTCCGCGGTCGAGCCGAGTTTGCCTTTACCCGCTGCACTGGCGAATTCATCCTCCTGTTTCGGAGGGATTAGACAGCTCATATACAGAATTCCGCTTCTTTCAAATATAATTTATTGTTGAATGGAGGAGGAAACTGTTCTTCGCGAGATAACTCGCCGATCGCGGTTGGATTGATGAATCGTCGACCGGGAATGTTTGCAAATATGACGACAGGCTACTTCATTTTCCTCTCGATCGACTCTATATAGCGACGCAATCAATGGGCGTCTCTTCGCTTCGTTGGGTGCAGTGACTCGAAAAGGCGTCGCATATACGGCTTTCAACACTTTAGATGAGCTGATCGGGGTGTGGGAAGTTCATCAAAAACCATAGCCTTAGTACGAAGTGTGGTGTTTTTTCTTTCAAAAATGGAAATTCGTCAGATTTTGATGTTCAAGGACATCGATGCGCGTTTCGCTCGCAAAATCACGTGGGCGAAAAATCAAAAGGGTGATGCCCAATACAGATTGTCGCCCCGTGACCCAAGTCAAGCGTGATTATCTAGCAACGTACCAGCATAATCGAATTTCGATTCAAGGACAAAAGTCAGTTTGACGCTATAACAGTAAGCGAGGATTTCTTCTGCTTCTAAAGGGACTCTTGAAGGATCAAGAAAAGAGGAAATTTCACGTCAACTTGATTTGATTGATCTTGAACCAAGAATTAGTGATTTTTTTCGTGTTCTAAAAACTGTGCCATACACGAATCGACGATTATAATTTTTGTCTATTCATTCAAACCAAACGCCCCACACTCGGCCGGAAAAAAACTCAAAAGTAAGCCGCGGTATGCATCGAACTGTTCTCGTGCCTCATTAAATTTAATTGCGCTTCATAGCTCCGGAGGAAACCGGCCGTACTTCTTGTTCCGTACTCTGGGAAAAGTGTATTCGTTTAATTCTCAAACTAGTTGGTTATAGCGATAAAACACGTATCTATATATACACCCTGACATCGGCTATCGCTTCTGCACAGGAGCAGCTACACTCGGCCTATTGGCTTAGTGCTACTTACGGCCTGTCGCTGACAAGCGTCTCTTTTCGGGGATGGATCGACCCCGGCCCCACGATGAATCCACTTCTAATCCGATTTTCTTTTTGTATCGCACGTGCTCTTGGCAACGCCGTGCCGGTGCAGCAACGTTGGTTAAGTATAAAGTAGCCATTCGATGGGGACTAATTGGCCCGATAACGTTACAATCAACGTCAAGTTAAACATTCAGAATATACATATCGACTACGCCAATTTCCTTAGAACACTTTTGAGAATTCATCCTGGAGCAGATAACACACTGAAAATATTGGTTGTCAGAATCCACTTGCTGCGTTTCGAAATTCCAGTTGATTTTCGGCCTGATGGAATGTTCCTCTTGGTGCTGGCAAGAATAATTTCTTTTTGAATCAAATCCACTTGATGCAAGATGATTTTCACTTGTAGGTAATTTCAAATAAAGAAATTAACTTTTTGATTTCATTTCATTCCACTTCAGTTCGATTTAATATCACTAGAGATAATCTGCAGTTACATATATGATTTATTCATTTCTGGTATATATATATATATACACACCATAGACTCAAATAATCTTTGTTCAAGAAGAAAAATCACTTTGACGCTAGAGCAAGAACATTTCTTCTGGGACCAAGACTTTTTTCTTAGTCCAATGAGCAGGAGGAGACTTTTTCTTGTTGCTGCGTCAAACCAATTGTTCTTGGAACAAAATTAGATTCTTGTAAGTGCAGGTTCAATTCCTGAATCACCATTTATTGAAAACCAATAAAGTCTATACTCCCATCCATGTTTACCGATGCATTATTGAATTGGATTGCGGAGTTGTCGTCACCATGTCGTACGTAAGTAAGCATTCAAATTCTTCATGTTAATCCAAAGATCCTTCTGATCCAAGTATTGGATATAGAATCAAATTCCCTATACAGCCCTCCGGAGGGTTGTATAGGGAATTCGATCCTAGAAAAAACGATTACCCGTGAATTGATAAAGGAGATTTATTCATTGAGTTACTGGAAATCGATTTGCTTCAATGGAATTATACACTAGCGTGAAAATTATTAGATTCTATCGGCCAGAACATACTATCTTTCCATAGGTACGATAAGTGATGAC
This sequence comes from Aphelinus atriplicis, assembly GCA_020882685.1. NCBI lineage: Eukaryota > Metazoa > Arthropoda > Insecta > Hymenoptera > Aphelinidae > Aphelinus > Aphelinus atriplicis. Next base: position 81,188,824 of record CM037073.1, read on the forward strand.
TCAAAATAATCAATCATGAAATATGAATGTACGGGTATTCAGGTGATTCAGGTGAGTAGAAAATCCTCCTCGAACAGCTAAAGTCGTTGACTACGCGTCACATATGGAATGAACCCTCCAAATCTATTCTATAATTTTACCTTTGTTTTTACCCAAATCCAGCACTTTGATCTCAAAAACAGTAGGTAAAGACATGATTACACACATTCTGACATTTTTTCGCAGGTGAAAATCTATCGTTGGACAATATCATGCACCATCCAACCCTATGGTATATACGTATAAAAAAAAAACTGTCTGGCAAATACATACGCGTCGACATTATCGCGTTCTCTCAAGTGTCACGACGAGTCGTGCCCCTGTGTGTCCGTGGACGCACATTACACACACACACACAAAACTCGTATATATCTGCTTGTTCCGGTAGAGTCAAATTACGCCCCACCCGGAATCGCGCTATACTTTCATTCAAAGTATACTTATACATCATCGCGATCAGAGGATAAAAGTCAAGGTAGCAGGAGGATTTGTGTTTGAAATCAGCGGAAATTCCGCGAGAGCGGGGCCCAATTCGACTCTGTGGGAACAACACACTCGTGTAGCCGAGACGCGACATGCGACCGACCGCGCAACACATCGCCAAAGCGATCGTCGCATTCGCTCTTCGACGTATGTGTACGTACGCAGGTATACAACACGTGCACTTGGCATATGTGTGCATCACGAATAATATGTATATATAACGTTATAAAAGGAAAGAAATGAGGTAACGGGAAATAAAAGGCTGCTGCGGGCCGCGGCCACGACGCGTCCGCGATGACAATTGCTCAGCTGCGATAGCGGGCTCGTACATATGTATACATATATACAAAAACCCTTCCTTCCTCGTCAGCCCACATACACGCGAACACACAGACGAGCGAGCGAGGAGAACGTTAAGACAGTCCCGCGCGTCCGAGTCAACGCCGTAGCATATAGGTATATATATACCGCGCGGCAGAGGAAGCGACCGCCGCGAGTGTGGGGCGGTGATGGGCCGCTTCCGCTGCTCCCATTCATTCGTGGGACCTCGGGCGCGCACACGCACATACACAGAAGCGAGTCGGGCGCTGTCAGCGCAAACCGCGCCGCGCGCGCACCCATTCGTTATAGCCCCCCCGCGCAAATCCCTCGGTTTGGATCGATTCTCAGCTATATCCGCGCGCACACCCAACCTTGTATATTATATACATGTATACCGCGCGTCGTATATTCGCCCGATCGCCCGTTCGTACCGAACTCACTCGCGGCTCATTTCGATCGGCTCTTTTCATAAATCACCTTTTTTTTCCCCCTTTTATTCCCCGTCCCCGTCTCCGTTCGCAACGCGAGATTGAATATACACTATCGCGTGCCCGGACGTTCGAGTTGTCCTGGGTTAGGATTCTCTAGAGAATGATATCCGACTGGCCATGTATATACCACTTGGCTCGCGCTGATCAAGCTGAAACTTTTGAAGGTGATGGTTCGCGATGATTGTTCGAATGGATAACACACGCGGTGATTTATTTTAACGTTTCGATTTACCGGGGGGATGTTGGCGTGTTTTCATACGATTGTGTGTGTGAAATTTTACGCGATATATAGATTTCACGGATTAAATTGGAAATTCTCGGTTCATACCTCGGCAAATGGGAAAGTCAGGGGAAACGCGACTGCGAGTATTAATAATTTGGGTACCGTAAACAGGTGCAGTTGATTTGGGTTTACCCGCGCGGGTACAAAAGTTGAGAGGTGACACGAACGGAATCCAGCTTATATCTGTCACGTTTGAGTACAAAAACACTTTGTCCAAAGTAACCCCCCCAATCGAGATAACTTTGAACAAGGTACACTATTGATGTACCCTATCTCCTTGTTGTCAACAATGTTTGATGAATTGATGAAATTTCTCCATGAAAATAGTTTTTTTTATTATTGGATCAGTTCAGTATCAGTAATTTCATTACTATAATATTGAAAGATATAACTACAATGTCGACAGAAAGCTGATTATGAAATCGAGAATTGGTAGAGAAAAAAGTTCGGTGTAGCAAATTCCGTGAAATTTAATTATCTTATAATATCTCTAGAAAAATCTTGAAAAAAAAACTAGAAAGTCTAAGCTCTAAAATGGTACCCGACCGACTGCTGTACGATGCATAGAAACCAAGTTAGAACAAATTCCATTATCTTCCGGACGTAGTATCCAAAGTGACCGGCCCCGTTTACGGTACATCAAAAAACTATCTCTGAAAATTTAAGTTGAATTGAAGACCCAAATGTGTGGTGGCCTCCTGGAAAGACGATCAATACGTTTAAACCGACGAGTTTTCGACCATCAGGAATCAACACAGTGGTGAAGTTGGGATATAACAAATCAATATGGCTGCTATACATGTGTAAGAATCCGAGGTTAGATAAATATTTCCATTGAATACCTGCTTTCGCATACATGCAGATGCTGCTTTGGCCTCCTTCAATGACAGTTATTTCACAATAATAAATTATATACTTAACCATAGCGAACAACACCCGTCCGCAACTTTGACAAAATTTCGTTGGTTCAAATTTGAGCCAACGCATATATACACTCGAAAATTTTCGGGCATGGATTCCATTGATTTGGGGAGACACTTGTTCTTCCTCAATCAAGCGTCCTTATATATTCATTTTTTCTTTATCACGTATCCACGGCGTTGGGTTGAGTGAGACAGTGAGACTGTTATGTCGTGAAATTGGCGTGTTTTCATGCCGAGGGGCTTGTATATCTTGGGCAAAAACCACCCGGGCAAGTTAGAGCGATCGCGAACCCCGAAGGTTTGATCGTCTCGAGGCGATGCGATTGGCTATTGTGATTGATGAAAAGTCTTGAAGACCGGTGTGTGTGTGTCCACATCCACGTCACAATGCAACTGGAGGTAATATATGCGCGAGGAAGCCGATCGTTGAGTAAACACGAGCTGAAAAATGTCAGTCGGTTGAATGATAGATCCTCGTTCGTTTGAGAAGGTAAACGATGAATAGCTATAGCGCTACCGAAAATCGCTCCGAGCCACAAAGTATCCGCATAGACGCTGAATAGCACTAGTTTGCTCAAAAGCGTCTATAAATAAATAAATAAAAAAAAAAAAAAAAAAGTATCCGCATACATGCCTCGCTTCCGAGCTACTGCAAACGAACGCGCTATTCAGTCCTCTATTGGTCGTCACGGTGTAGCTTCTTGATCGATCGGTCACACGCTATATTCATTCAATACCAAAGAAAGAACATCGCGATTTTACCTTTTGAAATAGTCGAGATTGTTCCACACGTGATTAGTTTGCCAGAGTCAATTATTTGCGTATCTACAAAGTCCGAGTTGGACCAAAAAAATTTACCCAAAATCACTGTCAATTTTACTGCGATAAACAATATTTTTCGCTTTCCATCAAAGTGATCAATCCTTTGTATGTTTCAGATTTGCCTGAGCGGCACATTGATCTTCGACAGTATTTATTCCGAACGGTGTTTTCGCATGATTGCCGTACGATTAAAAGAGGCTCCATAAAAAATTGTGGAAAATCAGCTGATAGATTTATTCGTCGTAACCCAGAGCGATACGGAAATAAGGAAGACGCACAATGGATAGTAACAAATGATCAATTCGACGTATATCCATCTCGGATATTCGGATAATTTGTTAGATAGTCAGAGGACTATCTAACAAATTATCCGAACAATCATCAGCTACAGGCAAAACCGGCCTCAACACCTCAACCATTTGCGAATTCTCTTTTTATTCCTCAATGACAAACCATCGATCGGCCTCAATCGATTTTTTCAAGTCAATCATCATACTCCGAAGCGGTGAAGGAATCTACATCATGACTCGAAATATGCGTAAAAGGTGTCAAGGCGAAAGAAGAATAAGTTTGAGGGCAAGTGGTATAGACAATTGGTATAATAGGGCGAAATAGTTGATCCCGAGTGTGGTACGGATTGGGTGCGCGCGCGCGAATGAGCTCGAGCCGTATATATATACGAGCGTAACAATGGCTCTCTGTTCGGGCGCGCCGCAGCTCGCGCCTATGTCGCGCGCGCGCACCTTCACAGCATATACATATACCTATATGTATATATACCTTGAGCCAGCTAATGCACAAGTATGTGTGTACACAAACATATATAAGTATACCATCAGCGCCGCCAGCTGGTGTACACGCGTATACAAATTTCTGGGCGTCGGAAAGAGTAGTGGAGGCAGGCGGTTGTCGAGGAACTGAGTGTCTCCGATTCTGCCGATGATTGACTATAATCCGAGCCTTCCTCGGTCCATCGTTGGGGGTATATGTGACGTCCGATATGGGTGAAAAATGATTCGTTGAACACCCAGAAGAATGGAATCTCGGCTCACGAAGGAAAAACTGTACTTAACGCTGTAATAAGAGGATTCTATATCTAAGATCCAAATTCCAGTTTCGGTGCTAGAGGAGTTCGTGTAGCGGGGGCAGAGTTCTTCTTGTTATAGCACTTTACGGATTTTTTCTCTAGAACCAAGATTGCATTTTTGTGAGTGAAGGGGAAGCGGAAAATTACTCCCCGACGAGTCTTGGAGAATTCGCCAAGAGTTTGATGAGAACGTGAAGAAGTGAAGAGTTTGGTCCTGAGTAGAGTCGTGGATCACACGAAGTTTGCGCAGTCGATATTATACTGTAAGCTTGAAGATTTGGGGGAAAAAATGTTATTCCTGGTATATAATCGAAATCTGATTGATTTAATCGGAAATTTTGATTTTTCTGGTGCCTATATCAGATTTCCTCTCGTGGATAGAGGGAAATCCGCTGCCGGCGAATCCGCATCGTTCAATCGGATTCACACTGAGTAGCTCCTGACGAATTACTGTTGTATCGAATGTTTCACTTGAGTCAAAAGGGCGGAGAATTTTTCTTCCACAAAAATCAAATAACTTTACAAATTACATTTGTAATTTATAGAGTTACACATAATGAGACATCAACCATCTTCCAGCGTAAATAGCTGTTTGACATTGGGTTTACTGAGAGCTAGTGGAATTTGCATTGATAAAAATCAATTATTCTCAGGTAGTATTGGAGGCAATTCTACCGATATGATTGAAACATTCTCCATTTGTTCAAGGGTTATAGAAATCCACTAACCGCAATCGTATTTGCTTCTGGACCATTTCCGATTGGAAATGAATACATTTTTCCTCATGTACGCGAAAGTTTTTACACATGTATGTACATACTCGAGTAAGTTAAGTAAGGGTGAGTTCTAAAGGAATTGAGATCTGCAGATGAAATTGCCAGTATAGAGTGATAAAAGACACTTGGTCAACTATTACTACTAAATCATATCGTTTTGCGATATGATATTGGTACGCTGACATTTATTAGATATGCATCCCACCTCGGAAGTAATCCTCGATTTGGTAATTCTCGATAATTGTCCAATGTCAACGAATGAAAGATGCGGTTCGTCTCAACATTTCGTGTTCCCTTATCCTATACCTTTTGATCAACCGCAAGTAACTATTGATGAATTCAGTTTCATGAATGATTTCACCAAATTAACGTAACGCGAATAATTAGTATAGAATAACAGCCATTGGCGTAATGTATGCGCATATAAATGTATATTTAATTGATCTACTGATATAAATTGTTGTAACTTGCCTTGAATGTATATGTAATTAGTGGATACGTTTATAATTGATACAAGTTTCTGTCTAGAATATGTAGGTATATCGTATTTAAGCAAGAAAAACTTTGTTCGAAATATATCGATTAAGAAAAACAGAAAAATATGTAAATTACGTGTGATATTCGTCGTAATCATTTTGATCTAAAATTTTGATACACATAATAAATATAGTAAAATGTTTCATTGCGCAGCAGATAGATATTGTCTTGTAACTGTTTTTATTGAATTTTCAACAAATATTACAGATTTTCCTGCCGGGACTAGAAGGAATAGATTGTATACTCTCTAAATCTAAAATAGTAAAAAACTACTATTTAATAGTAAAAATTGCACAACTGCTTAAAATAGTGAATATTCACTATAAAAATAGTAAAATTTTACTAATATTTTAGTAATTTAGTGAAAGTTTACTATTTTTTAGTTAAAATTCTACTATTTTTCAGTAAAAATTTACTATTTTTTAGTGAATTTCTACTATTTTGAGCAGTTGTGCAATTTGTACTATTAAATAGTAGATTTTTACTATTCTAGATTTAGAGAGTATGTCACGAGGTGCAATTATGAACTATTGATTGACGAGGGGGTAATCGGACTCTTGATATACTTATATAATGAAGCATTATGTTTTTACCGGACGATATGACAGTCTGATTTGGATATGCAAAAATTTGAAGGAACAACTATTCCCTGAGCCAGTACTTCTCACATGCATGTAGTCTCGTTATGCGCGACTCAAGATTTATCTATCTGTATCTAACTATTAACATGCATGTAATTATCTGTACAATTAAAATATTTGAAAATTGGGTAGAACCGCAGACTGCTGTGTATATAGGTATTCGAGCTGGGTAAGTGCGAGAAATTGTAATATGCGTATAGTTGTATCGGATAACAGACTTTCTTTTACATAAGATTATGAGCTTGTGAAACCCCCCGAGCAAACACGTTTGGTTAGCGCAATGTACCCGTGAAAAGAGAAATATTGAAGAACCTAATGAGATGTATTCCGATTCGCAGGAAAATTCTGTTGACATTTACAATTAACATATATACTGCAGCAATATTATTCCGTCAATTTAGCACTTGTGCGCGGAGCTCGGCTCACAATCGATATTGGGGATCCTTTTCGTGCGGAGGAAACTTTACAGTGTAACTGCATCTCGAGGAAAATCCTTCCTATGACGATTATCTTCGAGTAACCATGATGAATTCCTGCATCATTCGATCGAAGAAAAATACTGTTTCAGAGCTGATGTTTTACGATCGCGTCGTATATACGAAAAGGAATCTAAATAGCTCGAGTGATTATATGTATATCAATCTCTGCGAAAACATTGAAAATTAAAAACTCCGAGTCGCCGGTTCGAAATCGTCGGATTTCGAATCTTTTGCTTTCAAAAATGCTCGTTTGCGTAGCTCGTTTTGAAACCCACTCTCTTGAATCCTCACAGTGATTTTTCACTTTCATAAGTGGTAATTCACTGTAAGGATTTAAAAGAGCACATATACGATCGGTTCCTCGTCGAATCCAGCACATTCGCGATAAATAAATCGATTCTATAATATATATACGATCGCGAATACATTCGTCTTCACGACCAATGAAACGGCTGGATTCACTCGCGAAATGCAGTCTCGTACAGGCTGCACCGATGAGACTCGGCATGTCGACTTTGCATACGAATAGTCGCAGCTCGAGCGATCGCATCGAAACAAGAAAAAAAACACTCCATCGGAATCGCGTCGATATACCCGCTCGCAGGTGTGCAACGGCGGTCAATCAGAATCAGCAAACTCACATAAGTATATATTTTCCCGGCTTATTATTCAACGACGAATCGTCCGTTGTCTCGGGCAGCCTATAACTGCGGCCCCCTCGGGCACAGTGTCTACTTTTTCTTCCGCTCCGGCGATCACGCGAGAAGCTGCTCGCGCCGTAATAAATTCACGAGGGCCGCCCGGCTGATATATATACTGCACAGGAGCGTATTATTCTCGGCGCGGGCCAGCTCCTCGTTGCGCGCAAGCGCGGGTGCTTGTATAATACGACGAGCGCGCGCGAGTGTTGGGCAATGATACGTTGGTGCGGGCGGTTTTTACGTAACGACCCCGGACTGCAGCGCTCGAGCGCCTGTATATACCGCGAGACTGGCTAAATTTCTCGCGTACGCGTGTGTACGCGTTTGTATATAGATTTGCGGGGTTCGACGAGGCTTGGATATGATGTTCTCCGGGTAGGTGCACGCGCCACTTCGTGTTTGCCGTCTATTACCAAAGTAAATGGGAATATGCCGCTCGCTTTCTCGTCGTCGTCGCAGCTCTATATGCCTCGACGGTGTTGTGCGCATTCGGGACATTATATGTATAAGGTCGAAGCTTTGCAATCGAATTATTCGCGTAATACGCGTACCCTTGGCGACGAGATGAGAGCTGGGAATTTGTCGAGGTTGGAATTTTTCGGCAGGACTTGCCTGCTGCTCGTCGCTCGCTCCTCGACGGAAGCGCGGCACGCTTTTATCGGACCGAAACGGAGAGAAATCATTCCCCAAATGTCCCAGTTGAGCCAGCCGTCGGGGTATACTTTTGCCAATAGCATTGATGGCATCGCTCGTGCATACGTACACGTGGTTCGACACCGAAGTTCGAATGGTTTCGATCAGTCCACGTCTCGTCTGGTGTTTCGCTCTATACGCCAGTTATATACTGCAGATATGCTCCTATCTCCTCGACGCTGTTTCATCGAGTGAAAAGCGTGAATGATATTTCTCTTGCGCGCGTCCTGGAAATCGTCTCTCCGAGCTTATATATACACCCTATGAAGTCCAGTTCTGCCGCGAGCGACCCACATACCAGAAACACGGAATCGAATGTTCAACGGTTCGACATGTCTAAAAAACCATGCCAACAGTTTGTAGAACAGCTTCGAGAAGCTTCTTGGTCTATACCCACATCGATAAAAATCAATCCGGAGAGACGCCCTCGTCGTCTAAGGTACCTGTACCCAATATGCGCCACCTAAGCGAGAAAGGTCACTACGCCGCGTCAAATGAATATTTTCTAACATAATTGGTGTCAAATGAAAGGTCTACTCAATACCTACAGAATGAGCTAAGTTTTTTTTCGATTTGAACAGTTCTACGCTAAGATACCGCGGTTTAAAAAAAAAAAAAATTTTCGGGAAAAAATTTTTAGTGTACCCAATATGGCGCCACCCTGAAAATACTTCTTTTCATCCAATTTGAAGCATGAAGCATGTCTGAATGGATAAAATACAAACAAAAAATTATATTTCTGATATAATTTTATTGGAAAATACATTTTGTCTTTGATTAAACCATAGTAAATAGATTATATGAACTTCTAACAACCTAAATCAAATCAAGTTTTCAGTTAAAATTCATGAAAAACCGTTGTTTTTGAATTAACAAAATTAACTTATGCAACATCTAATTCCAATATTAATCTCTCAAATTGATGAACATTCTTATTTGTGTAATTTTAAATATAATTGAGATGTTCTCACTGAAATGGAAGAGTTCAATTTAAAAAATGTCCGAGCCTATTTGGGACTAGCTATTGTCATGATGGTAGAAAAATTCTGTCTGATGTTTTTTCCTAGACAGTACTTATAAACGCATAACCTCAACATTTTTCTGGTTATAGGATAGCCAATATCTGCTAAGCATTTAATTCGACTACATAATTCTTCGTTCTGTACTGTCGTTAACGCATATGGTCGACTCATTTTGCTTTTCTCGCTTATGTTTTGTTTGACATATCGTAGAAATGTTCGAAGAGGTATCTTATATATAGTCGAAGCCATCCTCTGCGATATCTCACCTTTTTTTTACCTGCTCCAGAGCTTGAACTAAATTCTCTTTCCACCATGTTTGGCGGATATTTACCATCAATGGGTTGATTGTAGCTTCTAGAGCAAGAAAATAGGGGTGGCGCATATTGGGTACATTTGATAAAAATAACGAAGAGCTATTGAAACGATTGATAAAAAGGTCATACAAAGAAAAAAAAAAATTGGATGATGTAGATGGGATGTCAAGGAATCGAATGATATGTCGCTCGATTTTTTTGGCCCAGTTTAAGGGTATTAAAAAAATTCGCACTTACCTGGGCGAAATTAGATCGAGAATGAAAATTGGCGAAAAAATGGAGAAAACGAGCTCTAACAAGTTGGTGTAAGGGTTTCCGATCGGTGAAAATGTTTTCTTTCTTCATTATTTAGCATTGCCGACAAGATTCTGTGCCGCGGCGATGCTCTAGACGCGCGTATATATGAAATACGAAGGGTGGCGCATATTGGGTCCTGGCGCATATTGGGTACACCTACCTTATATGATCGGAGCGCGCAATAATTTCCCTAAATTATATACAACGTAAAAATATGCCGGCCCGTTCGAATCGCGACGCGCGCGTCAACCTCGTGATCGAGAATCAACGTCTCCCCGGTGTTGCGCCCACGCATTACCATGTGCCCCGCGATTACTTTGGCACGGCGAGAGTTGTTGGCCATTGCGTCTCTGTGCCTGCGATCGACTCTGTGAAACCGCACCTACGGTGCGTGTGCTCGCTTAATCACTCGAATCGGATCGATTGTCATGTGAGTACCCGAGGGTTGCATCAAGCGGATGATCCGGGAAAGACGCGAGAACCGTTGGTATGTACCGTCCACTCGCGCATATATATATTCGTGTGATTGGCAGCCGCGCGAAAGGCACGACATACTGCACCGATTGTTCCATCGCAGGCCGGAGTGGCGCACACGCATTCGTTTTCGAGCGCCGCCGTGACCATTCGATCGCGTAACCTTTCCTTCCCCCCGCGGCTCTGTCCCTACGCCGATTTACATAATTTATCCCGCGTAATCGAACCCACGCGATACTGGTGAGACTTTTTTCTTTCTCCACTTCCCCAAATCCGCCGGTGCGAATCGTACTTTCGTCGGGCGCGCGCCCATCATACTAATTGCGCGCGTTCGCACAGGCATTATAAAAGATTATATGAAAGTATAGCTCGAGCGAAATAGGATGTAGCGCGATAACTCGTCCAACTTGATTTTACACGTGGTAAAACGGTCTTATTCCAATTCGACAAATCTCGCCGTTCCAAGCAGATGTTACTTTTGATCTCTATAGCTCCAATAATATTTCTAGTATTCAATACATGAGACACTGTTCCAAACAGATTATACCTACTTTCACCCTACATCCTTTACATCCCTACTAGGATGAAAAATTAGAAACTTCATCACATTATTTGCAACCTATCTGGCATTATTACAGAGAAACACGTAGTAAATAATACAACCGGTGCACAAAAATGTCGACGAAAAAAATAAACTATTATTCTTCACCAGTTATAGTTTGACATCGGTAAAACGAAGAAAAAATTAAAAGATAGAATCACAAAACACATCTTAGAAAATAGTACACAGAAGTTTGATTGGAACAACGTTGAAATTTTAGACCGCGAATCGTATTATAAGAAACGACTTATTTCAGAAATGCACAGGACATCAATATGTATACCAACAGACTCTAAAAAAAAAGAAAGACACACAATCACTCAGTCGCACGTATAAGAAGACCAATAGTATTTTTCAAAATAAACACACCAAAGCAGCTGATGGTATACAAGAAAAATTCTTGTTTGTTACGATCTTTGAGGGTCAATCCGTAATATAGAGTTCAATAAATGAAAAACTCCATATTACGGATCGACCCTCAAAGACCGTAACAAAAAAGAATTTTGAACAATGAAAGATGGAAAAACAAACATAAGACCACTGCTGATGTTAGCTCGTGTTATTCACTATGCGTTCTTTTGTAATGAATATAGCCCCAATAAACCTTGCAGGCGAAACTGAACAATGGAGGATGTTCTCAACAATACATTCTACTCAATTTTAGAAGAAATCCGGTTGAAGCTATACACAGGGATGAATTATTGATGATTATTTCACCATCCAAGTAGATTTATTCAGAACATTCGTCACAAATAAAGAGGCAATACTATCAAGGTTTTCTTCTGTCGATTGATCCAAGATCATACATTCAAAAATGACTGAATACAATATTTTTTTCGAAATTTGTTTTTACATCGCGAGGATAGAGATTCTACGGGGCGGGGGTACACGTAATTTCGCCACCTAAAAATTCTAAACAGCTACTTACAGTTGTAATACGCGTCTAATATATCGACGCGCACAACGATCAGCAGTCTCGGAGCTGTGTTTCACAAGGTTTGATCATCTGGTTACAAGCGGCTTAAATATACACGAGCCGGTCTCGGTGTATATCAACGAATTGCGAACGGACCGCGCAGGATATGCTACGATCCACGGGTCAATCGACGGGTGCAGTATATGTATACACAAGTATATAGAGAAGATCGGGGCTATGCGCAAAATATGTGTGAGCGCAGCGCAGCTAAAAGAGGTCGTCGACGCGAGCGAGCGAGCGAAATGGAGAGAAAACGAGCGGCGGATCATCGGCAGGACTAAAGAAAGGCCGCGTTGCGCAGCCTTGCTTTCACGCGAGCGGCCCCGCACAGCCGCGCGCGCGAGAGTACCTATACACTTTTATTCGTTAGCCTCGTTCGTGCACTTATATACACCATCCCGGAATTCCCCTCTCTGCACTGCGCCACAGACTGCCAATAAGACACAGACACTATAAACTGCTTGATGTCCTCAAAGCTTCCACTTCTTTCGACTTGCTTTTCTTTCCTGCCTCCCAGTTGATCGGAGACACTTTGATATTCCGAGGAGATTTGTTCAGAGTATACCTGCCGGAATTTGTCGAGGCTACGGAACAACGCGTATACGTTGGCTCGTAGGACTTCCCGTTCCCACAGAGTCGAATCAGGCGTCATCCAGGATTTCCGCTAATTTGAAACAAAATTTTGTTGTAACAACACTTTTCTCTTCTGATCAACGATACATAAGCTATTCTAAAGTCTGAATAGAGCTCTGAGAATGAGAAAATACTTTCGGGAGTTCAGCTATTCGAGGTCTAACGTTTCGATTTCTAGCTGATATTCTGTCGGTATTCCATTGAGGGTCGATCATCGTCTACATCCTTGTGAGATATAGGTGTATCTAATTCGAGCCACCTAATGGCGAACCGTCACTGCGTAGCGTTGAACGCAGCTACAGTCAAACGAAAGGTCTGCTCAATACCTTCAAAATGAGCCAAGCCGCATTCATACACTTATTCTACACTGGGCAAGTGAATTTTCGAAAAATTTTCATTTTCGGGGAAACAAACTCAAGCGTACCCAATAAGACACACCGTTTTTGAGAAGGCTGCACTACATTGCGCTCAACGCGAGACCATTAAAGTCAAGCTTCATTCGATTTGGATTTTTCTATGAACTGAAAAATAACATTATCCAAAAATCGTTTTTTCAGGTAATTATACTTGCAAATGACTCGCAGGGGAGTGACCGCGTTATTGGGTTCACTCGACAAAGAAAAGAAATTACCATTGAAAATTTAAGGATTTATTATGAGAGGAAAATTAGATAACCGTGAATAATAACATGTTGGAGAAATCGGAACGGCCGCGGCGCGGTGGCATGACCATAGCGAACATTTTTATTTCGCAAGGCTCCATCGCGATTGGTGATTCAAAAGTCTACTCTACTTTGTAAGTGCTATATGCGTTGCATAAACCATAATTATTCACAATAGCTTATCTTACAAATCTATAATTGAAAAATCTACCTGAGTGAATGGGGTCTTTGGTGCCATTATTCCCATTGGCAACTCAAAATCGTTCCTTGTTTGCGCAAAACTTCAATCAACGAATGGCACATTTTATACGGATCGAATGTTTGGAATCTAACAGATAGAACCTTATTTTGAATACATTTACGAGACACTATCTACTCGTTTAGATACACTTCTACTCGTTTTTTGAAATAAGTTTATAGCTGAACATCATACTGAAAATAATTTCTTCCAGATTTTCAGATTCTTATTGTTCGAAAGAGCATCTTTGGACTTTTGACGAGAGCTCTGTGAATGATTTTTACTATTCTTCGAGGAAGTGTAGATTTGTGAATAAGTTATAGGATGAATTTAGGGCCCACCAGAGATAATGATAATAGTACATTACGTGACTAGTGCGCAAAGTAGATGAATCCAGCACGAGTGGAGATTGGCGCCCGAGCGCAGCGAGGGTGACAAGACGAGTTCTGGATTCACCTACGTGCGCACGAGTTGCGTATACTATTTTTCGTATCAAAGTGCGAAAAGTTTGACTATGATAATGGATGATTGACACGCGTACATAAAAATGCATTGGTCTCTCTGCTAGGCAGAATCCCCAAGAATCTAAAATTATACGTGGCTTCGTAATACGATGACAGTAAATTTTATATCCGCAGTGCATTCATATATTTTTAATTTCTCGCACTACTTTCTCGTACTGGTGCGGGAAAGTACTTTTTCGTATCTTAGTGCGCAAAGTTTGTCTTTTTTTCACGGACTAGGGTGCGCAAAGTACCTTTTTTTTTCACCGTGCTAGAAAGCAGTGCGAGAAAGTATTTTCCAGCACCAGTGCGAGAAAGTGGTGCGAGAAAGCTTTTCTCCGCACCAGTGCGAGAAAGTAGTGCGAGAAATTGAAAATATATGAATGTACCGCGAGAAAGATATAAAATTTACGGTCAGCGTATTACAAAGCCACGTATAACTTTAGATTCTTGAGGATTCTGCGTAACAGAGAGACCAATGCATTACCTATATACCTACATATGTATGCATTATGATATTTCTGTCATTTTAGTTCTGACAAAATCCCCACAAAAATTTCTGTCCAATTCGACTCGGTCAAATTCAAAATTCAGAACTCTGGCAGTCGAAAGGACAAAATTAAGCTCCTAGTCAAAGGAGTAGAGGTAAACTCTATACAGAGTAATGCTTGGAAACGTGAGGGTCAGATGGCCGGTATATATACACACGGGTGTTCATTTCACTTGCGAGAAAGCAAAATTAACAAATTGCAAGGTTTCAGTAGTACTATAAGTTCGCTCTGATGTAAAATGTATTGGCCAAATGTGTTCATTTTTTTTGTAGTATCATGTCTATTTTCTTTTTGATGTTGATATTTTGTGTTGTTTCAAGTGGGGGGCTCCGCCCCCCCCAACCCCCCGGCGGGGGCTTCGCCCCCTGCACCCCCACCGGGGCTGCGCCCCTGGACCCGCTCTTTCCCTTCTCCTACTTGTACTCCTCCGCTTATCGTACCTTTGTTGCACTCAAGCAACAAGGGTATTGACGCTATGTACGCGTGTCAATCATTCATTACATAGTCAAACTTTTCGCACTTCGATACGAAAAATAGTATACGCAACTCGTGCGCACGCAGGTGAATCCAGAACTCGTGTTGTCACCCTCGCTGCGCTCGGGCGCCAATCTCCACTCG